>OX235262.1:23049361-28471309 GCA_944472135.2 Trichobilharzia regenti | reverse complement strand
CCAAGCAAAATAAATGTGAATTCGGTAAGAAAACTACCAAAATTTTGGGACATCGGGCAGACAATCAAGGCATCCAACCGATAGCAGAACAGCTTCAAGTCATAAAAGAATACCCCATCCCAGATTATTTCAAAAAGTTACACCAATTCCTTGGTCTCGTCAGTTTTTATGGCCGTTTCATTCATCACTGTGTACAACTGGCCCAACCACTGACAGATTTACTAAGAGGTCACGCAAAATCTCTGCACATGAATAATTCAGCAATCGAAGCATTTGAAAAGCTGAAACAAGCTCTAAGCTCAGAAACTTTACTGGTACGTCGTGACGTCAGCGTTCCTATAGCTATTATGACAGATGCATCAGACGTCGCCGTCGGCGCGGTTCTTCAACAATTTTCTGCTGGGAAATGGCCACCTCTCTCCTTTTTCTCCAAACGTCTAGATGCTACTCAATCAAGATACAGTGCACTCAGTAGAGAATTACTAGTAGTCTATCTTGCTGTTAAACATTCCCGTCATATGGTCGAAGGAATACCGTTTGCCATCTACACAGAACACAAACCTTTAACCAAGGCCATGAATGCAAAGCACCATAAGTACTCACCAAGAGAGCTCAAACACCTGGAGTTCATTTCTCGGTTCACTTAAGACATTAGATTCATCAAGGGACAAAAAAACGAGGTAGCAGATGCGTTATCCCGCATCCATATAAATACCTTAGGAAAAGATCGGGTTGACCTTAAAAAGATGGCTAGACTGCAAACTATGGACGAGAATCTGAAAAGACTAAAAAATAGCACAAGTACTTCCTTACGTTTGCAAGATGTTATGCTTGATGAAAGCCTAACTATTACGTGTGATGTTTCCAAAGGTAAACCACGTCCTTTTGTACCATTAGAAATGTGAAGATAAGTTTTCTCCAAAATACACGGCATTTCTCACCCCGGTATCCGAGCGACAGTTAAACTGATAAGTGACCGACATATATGGCCGAATATGAACTGTGAGATTAAACAATGGACTAGAACATGTTTGGCCTGGCAAAAGTCAAAAGTACAACAACATACAGTTTCACCTAATGGCCAGTTTCCAGAACCTGATGGTAGGTTCCAACACATACACACTGACATCGTTGGACCGTAACCACCATCTAATGGCTTTACTTATATCATAACGTGTATTGACAGATTTACGAGATCGCCAGTAGTTAGTCCCTTACCTGATATTGCTGCCGAAACTGTTGCAAAAAGCATTATACAAAATTGGATTTCCAACTTCGGAGTACCCAGCATTATTACGACAGGCAGGGGTGCCCAATTCGAAAGCCATTTATTCCAACAACTCACAGAACTACTGGGAATCAAGCGTATACGTACTACTGCTTATCATCCCAGTTCAAACGGCTTAGTGGAGGGATTTCATTGTCAGCTGAAAGCATCACTGATGGCAGTGAAATATGATGATAAGTGGAGCGATAAATTACCTCTTGTACTTCTTGGAATACACTCGACAATAAAACAAGATATCGAATGTTGGTCAGCAGAATTAGTTTATGGAACTACTTTACGACTGCCTGGAGAATATTTCAACCCAGCCACTGAAGTTCCAACTGACAATACTTTTGCTCAACAACTGAGACGACATATCAGCCTTTTAAGATATCATCTCCCGCGACATCAGCTCAACCAAGCATACATGCCTCAAAAACTAAACGATTGCACTCATGTTTTCGTACGACACGACGGTGTAAGGAAACCTCTTGAACCACACTATGACGGACCACTTAAAGTAATAAGCAAAACAAACAAAATCATCACTTTCGAACGTAGAGGGAAACACGAGAAGGTAAGCATCGATCGAGTAAAACCAGCTTTCATGGAAATAGAGGTGACTGAATGTTTACCCAAGCCATCAGCATCCTCTTAAGTTACGCCACAAAGCGATCCACCCTCTCAAAATTCAAAATCTGATGATATTCCGGCTAACAAAACAAGAAGAATCACAATATCAGGCAGGCGGGTACATTGGCCATAAAGATTTGTACAGACAATTTATTTCTAAGTCATTTCCATACTTCCTTATTACTGCGCTATTAACTGTATATAAAATATAAATCTATTCTGTAGCGCTTTACAATAACAACCTCATTATTATTCTAATAATTTTTCTGATTTTATTGTTACATTTTGCTTTCTTTCAAAGTTGTTTGCATTTCCGAATATATACAGTTATATTATCAAACCTCAGAAAATTTAAAATCCTCAATTCAGTTTTCATACCAGAAACTCTTATATATTTCTTCTGTCATTGAAATTTACAATATCATTCCGAATACAGCTAAACCGTATTTACCTGCATTCTACGGAGGGGCTATTTTAGTGACCCATTTTATTACTCATTATTATAGTATACTTTCACTATGTAATTGGACTTTGATTTGTTTATCACTATAAAGATTGCGTGTTGTCAATTGATACTTTTGTACTCGCTCAACTTTTGATTTTTGATTACTGCGTTAATACACGTTCGTACTCCTTCTCAAGTGCCTTTTGATTTACGTTGTGTATGTCGAGCAAACACAACGTTAGGACACAATAATAATCGCGAAGTAGTACTAGGATATGCGTGTACGCTAGTTTGGTCAAGTTAAGCACCACAACAGACACCTTCGCAAATCTTTGAGGAAAACATACTTTGCCATAAGCTTACAACTGAGGTTTTCCTGCAAGAAACTATTCAACTAGAATTCGAAAGACAAGCTGTTGCATTGGGCCACTTCAACGTGCATATATCGGCTCACTTGCTCGTCTGGAGCCGAGTACATCTGCCGTACCACGCACCAACCTGTAAAATGCGCTTGTGAGCTTTTATCCAGCCTGGGTAGTAAAAGAAGAACGAAAACGTAAACAGAGTTCGGCGACAGAACATCTGGTCAACTCAGGATATTCAGCACCATAACTCGCACAAACTCACACAGAGGCAAACATAGAACACACATAAGCATACAGAGCTAAATGCAAGTACTGAAAAATATGAAGGGAGAGACAGTAACACTGTATTTTGGATGAAGGATTTACCTTTGGTCTACGCAGATCAAATGCTGTAGGAGTTGTGGGTCTAAGGGCATGCTTTTGTATACGTCCTACTATCCATGTATGCGGAGTACGTAACAATGTGATTGTACACTTTTTGGTTATTTGTATAAATTCGAGATATTGTACATAACAACTGCCATCCTTCTTTACAATTCACCATAGAAAAGGAATCGGAACTAAGTATTCCGTTTCTTGATGTATGCCTTAGCAGACGGAATGACGGATCTCTCAAGAGATCGATCCACCGGAAACGTACATGGAACGGACAACTAACTAATTTTTACAGTTGGGTGCCTATTTCCAGGAAAAGGAATTTAATCCATTCGCTCTGCTTTAGGATAAGGAAAATTTGTGGTTCTGATTGCGTCGACTCAGAACTTGACTTCCTGAAAGCCACACTCGCAGAAAACGGTTACCCTAACCGATTTATTGACAGAAACATGAAAGAGAAGCAGTCTAAACTGGTCACTGACTCAGTTCCAAAGAAAACCCTATTCGTGAACTTGGAATTCAAAGGAGATCAAGCTTCCGATATGCTCAAAAATCGTCTTTCTAAATCAGTTAGTAAAACGTTCCCTGCAGCTAGATTACATATGACGTTCACGAGCCGCAAACTGTTCTCTACCTCTGTAAAAGATAAGCTCCCCCGTCTGACCGCCTCCATGTGCATCTACCAGTTCACCTGCTCTTGTGGAGCAAGGTACATTGGCCGTAGTCAGAGAATGCTCTCCACACGGATACGAGAACATATTCCAGCTTGGTTTTACAAAGGAGAAAGGAAATGTGTGCGAAGCTCTATCTTAGAACACCTCATCGACTCCTGTCACTCGGTCAACCCTGACCATGATTTCAAGGTCATATACAGAATTCATGCCAACTTCCCGCGTTTTCTTCGTTACAGACTTCTAAAGACAGCTGAGGCCTTGGCAATTCATGACTTTAAGCCAGACCTTTGTGTACAAAAGAAGTATGTACAATCCCTACTGCTGCCTTGGCCGTAGAGGGATAGACATTTATTTATTTTATTATTTTATGTACTTTTCCCTTATTACTTCGATTATTATTATTATTATCATCATTATTATTATTATTACGACTCTCATTCTGAATCTTTTCCACTTGATCTACTTGACATAATTTTTGTTTAAAACGCTTCTTGTTGAAATATACATAACTTCCGTGTACAATTGAAAAATACACTCTGCTGTTGGAGACTTCGTCTTCTCCCTGGTCACTTCTGCTTACTTGCTCCACTCACACCGTGTTGTATACTTCGGATTTATTGTAGGAGCCTACTACTCTCAACCGAAGACATTTCTACAACCGGAACACAGCAGCTACAGCAGACGCAGTCCAAACAATTAACGTGCCCGTGGATTATATAATTAATTTGTAGCCGAGGACTTAGACTTATATCCAAGTAATCCTTTTTGTTGCTATAACTCGTCACTGTATTTTTGGTAATATATTGTGATTTAACACTCCACTGACTTGGATTATTACTTTTATATTTGGAATGTTAGTGAACTCTAATATTAGTCCCCTACAAATTAATTGGTGAGCCCGATAAGAACACGGATTATTTTGGCATATTCATATTCTTATTTTTGCTATTTTGTATATTCATTGTGATTTTGTGTGTGGTTTATATTTGTATCCTAATTTGCACCAATAACCTCATATTTATAATGTCATCACCTCAGTCCGGTACATCAAACGAGCAGACAACTAATAGCGAGACAAATGCCACAATAAATGCCATCACTGATTTTCGTTTACCCCAATACGGTTTCGCAGAACCAAGGATTTGGTTTGCGGTAATTGAACCGTTGCTAGAAGCACGGGGCATTAAGTCCCAAATAGCCAAATATGGTATGGTGCTGGCAGAACTCCCTCCGTCAGTATTGACAGAAATCAGCGATTTCATCGAAGATCCTCCGACGGAACATCAATTTGATAAACTTAAAGCCCTCCTCATACAACGTACCAGTTTGTCGGATGAGAAAAGAATCCAACAATTGCTCACAGGCTGTGAACTAGGCCCACGTAAACCATCCCAGCTGCTCAGGCACATGCGCCAGTTAATCGGACATCATAAAGTAGACGAGGTAGTGCTGAAACAGATGTGGTTGCAACGTTTACCTAGAAATGTCCAGCAAATTTTAATCATCTCAGGAAAGTCGTATGACTTAGACCAACTAAGTGACATGGCAGATAGTATTTGGATGTTTTATCCGATAACACCATAAGTCACGTAGCATCTGATAGTGCCACACCGTGTCATTCCACACCCACGGCAGACACACCGATACTCGCCGCCATTGCAGACTTAGCGGCAAGGATTGACAAGTTGGAAACTAATAGTCTGATCGACAAGTCCGGAGCGGAGTTCACAAGAAGGTCACCATCACGACGACGATCCTTCTCACGACAGCGTTCTTACACGTCTTCTCGGGATAGCAATATATGCTGGTATCACTGGAAGTTTGGACGTCATGCCCTGAAATGTGTAAAACCGTGCAGCTTTAGCGAAGCCAACCAGGCTCAGGGAAACGCCTCAGCCAGACAGTGATGGCGACAGCTGTTACTGGCAAGCAAACAAGTCGCCTCTTCTATGTGAAGGATAAAACTTCAGACACTTTATTCCTGGTAGACACGGGAGCAGAAGTTAGCGTAATCCCTCCTTCACTATCCAGGCGATCTACACGGACACCCGGAAAACTGTCTCTCCGGGCAGCTAACCACACAAGCATACAGACGTATGGAGAGCAATCCCTCATACTGGATCTAGGTTTACGTCGGCGTTTCACATGGATTTTCATAGTAGCCGACGTCAGTCACGCCATCCTCGGAGCAGATTTCTTGAGTAATTTCAACCTGTTAGTTGACGTCAACAATAAAAAACTGATTGATAACAACACCCATCTAAAGATCCATGGAATTATCTCCAGCTATTCTGTCTATAATATCAGTATTGAAAGACCAGCAGATTGCCCTTTTTCCTCCCTACTTCACCGTTTCCCTAAAATTCTTAAGCCGTCGTACAACATCGAGGACGTCCCTCACACAGTTACTCACAAGATAGTTACTACGGGTCAACCAGTTCGTGCTCGTCCCGTAGATTACCCCCGGACAAATTGGCAGCAGCCAAGGCAGAATTTGAACACATGATGCAGCTCGGCATCATCAGACCCTCCAATAGTCCTTGGTCTTCGCCCTTACACATGGTGCCTAAAGCTGATCATGATTGGAGGCCATGTGGGGATTACCGACATTTAAACAATGCCACAGTTCCCGACCGTTATCCTATTCCTCATCTTCATGATTTCTCCCTGACATTACACGGAAAAACCATTTTTTCTAAAGTAGACTTGGTCAGGGCCTATCACCAAATACCAGTTGCCCAAGAGGATATCGAAAAAACGGCCATCATCACACCTTTCGGTTTGTTTGAATTTCTCCGCATGCCATTTGGCCTAAAGAACGCAGCACAATCCTTCCAACGTTTCATGGATCAGGTCACACAAGGTTTGGACTTTGTATTTGTATATATCGATGACGTTTTAATTGCTAGCTCGTCGCCCGAAGAACATACTGATCACCTCACCATCTTATTTCAACGATTTGAGCAATATGGAGTCGTCATTAACCCCAAAAAGTGCATATTCGGTGTCTCCTCTATACAGTTTCTGGGACACCACATAACCGCGAATGGTATTACGCCTACGGAGGAAAAGATAGAGTCCATCAAAAACTTCCCCGAACCAGATTCACTCAAGAAGGTCAGACGTTTTTTGGGGATGTTTAATTTCTATCGGCGTTTCATTCCTTCGTGTGCCTCCATCGTCCAGCCGTTAACCGACCTCCTTAAAAATGATCCTAAAAAGTTTCAGTGGTCAGCTGAAGCACACGAATCATTTTGCAACGCAAAAGATGCCTTATCCAGAGTCACTATGCTATCCCATATCAACCCCGAAGCGTCGCTTATTTTGTGCACAGATGCCTCCCAAGTAGCTGTAGGGGCAGTATTACAACAAAAGATGAAGGGCGAAGTCACCCCACTCGCATTCTTTTCTAAGAAGTTGGAACCGGCTCAGACACGATACAGCACTTTTGGGAGAGAATTGCTGGCCATATATCTTGCAGTGAAGCATTTCAGTTACTTACTACAGGGCCGGCATTTCACTATTTTTACTGACCACAAGCCCCTGTGTCATGCTTTCACTACTTCACTTGATAAACACTCCCCTAGAGAAGCCAGACAGTTGGATTATATCTCCCAATTTTCAACCGACATCAGTACATCAAAGGGGATGCGAACGTGGTAGCCGATTCTCTTTCAAGAAGTGACATTAACCAGCTCCAAACGTCGGTAGACATCAGTCTTGATCGTATGGCTCAATTACAAAGAGATGACGTTGAACTCCAAACCTGCCGCAGAAACTCTTCCTTACAGCTCAAAGATGTGCCTATCCCCTTATCAGATGCAACCATAGTCTGCGATGTATCTACCGGCACTAATCGTCCATTTGTCCCTCTCAGTTGCCGAAAAGCATTGTTCGAACATTTACATTCGCTTTCTCACCCTGGAGTACGCGCCACGGTCAGACTGATCAGCGAACGCTTCGTGTGGCCTAAAATGAACTCTGACATTCGGAGATGGGCACGAGAATGTATCCAATGCCAATGCTCCAAAGTACACCGCCACACTATTACAACCCCGAAGACGTTTGAATTACCCGAAAGGAGATTTCAGCATATCCATATAGATATCGTGGGACCATTGCCAACATCAAGGGGATATACACATATCCTGACAGCGATTGATAGATTTACTCGTTGGGCTATTGCATGCCCCTTAAACGACATATCTGCTGAAAACGTTGCTTTAGTTTTTCTCGACCGTTGGGTGTCAAACTACGGTGTACCAACTACTATTACATCCGACCGCGGTCCTCAATTCCAATCGACACTCTTTCGCGAACTGACGAGACTTCTGGGAGTGAAACATATCTCCACAACAGCCTATCATCCGGCAGCGAATGGTCTAGTGGAAAGATTCCACAGACAACTGAAAAGCTCCCTGATGGCGCAGAATGATACATCTAAGTGGAGTGAATACTTACCTTTGATTTTACTTGGTATCCGTTCTACTATCAAAGAAGATTTAGGATGTACACCGGCTCAACTTGTCTATGGCACCAACCTAACCTTGCCTGGACAGCTAGTCCCCTCAGCCGATTCCACAGACGTGAACATTGCCGACTTCACTAACCGATTAACTAGACAAATGCTTCAACTTCAACCAACAGCACCTCGACAATCTCCCCGAAGAGATCAGATCAACAAACATCTACAAACTTGCAAATTCGTCTTCATTCGAGTCGACGCCATCAGAAAAGGATTGCAACCTCCATACGAAGGACCCTTTCAAGTTATTAAACGTTCAGACAAACACTTTACAGTGAACAAGAATGGAAGACGAGAGACTGTTTCAATTGATCGAATCAAACCCGCATACACCGACAACGACTTCGAATCTACATCGGCAGCTGCGCAATCAAATAATCAAACATCCGATTCCCTCCACCGGCACCAAGTCTTATCCTCCCTCCATATCAAACACGTAGTGGTCGGCAAATCAGTAAACCGGCTCGCTACGTTCATTTTGAGGACTAACAAAAGAAAAATAATTAAAAATTATTATTATCTTTTTCGTTTAGACATTATCATCATGACCGTTAGTATTTCGTCGTAAACTTTGATGTTACTATCACTATTATTTATTTATATGTACCTCACCTAAAAAACAGGTATTGTCCTTTCCAAAAACTATTGATCTTTAATCCATATTTTTTTAATGTTTCTTTCCCCTCCTTAATTACTGTGTATTTACATATTTTTCTTTATACATTAAAAATCTATGTTCATGGTTAGTGCAAATTTAAGTGACATGACTTTCTATTTCAATTTTTATTGCTGAACTCATTGTATATGCTTTCAGACTTTACATGATTCACATACCTTCTCGCGTTTATGCATGTTGTAATATATCCCTATTTTTATCCAAAAGTTGCTATTACTATTATTATTTACTTCATAGTTTTACTTATCATTTTCCGGTTGTCTCTCCGGACCTCTGGGGGGGAGCCGTGTTGAGTACGTAACAATGTGATTGTACACTTTTTGGTTACTTGTATAAATTCGAGATATTGTACATAATTTTTGTTTAAAACGCTTCTTGTTGAAATATACATAACTTCCGTGTACAATTGAAAAATACACTCTGCTGTTGGAGACTTCGTCTTCTCCCTGGTCACTTCTGCTTACTTGCTCCACTCACACCGTGTTGTATACTTCGGATTTATTGTAGGAGCCTACTACTCTCAACCGAAGACATTTCTACAACCGGAACACAGCAGCTACAGCAGACGCAGTCCAAACAATTAACGTGCCCGTGGATTATATAATTAATTTGTAGCCGAGGACTTAGACGTTATATCCAAGTAATCCTTTTTGTTGCTATAACTCGTCACTGTATTTTTGGTAATATATTGTGATTTAACACTCCACTGACTTGGATTATTACTTTTATATTTGGAATGTTAGTGAACTCTAATATTAGTCCCCTACATGTACGTCAACACCCTGAGGCACTGAACTGGTGAGCGCTGCAGTGGTTTTTACCTTTGACAAACGCGCAGGCGAATCCTGTGTGTTCGTTCCATTTTGTATTTGTTCTTGAGTTATACCTACTGTATTTTAAATATATTTTTTTACATTCAGCGAGCATATGTCCAAGGTCACCTGTATTCGTCCAACTAGCGCCACTATTGAGCTTGTAGCGGTAAATAATTCCCCAAAAATTATCGACCACAGCAACCATCATTGAACATTGGATGCTGAACCTCAGTGTTCAAATCGACTTGTTTAGATGAAGGCCTCCGGTCAAGCGTCCTTATCATTTAACTCCGTCGTTTCACGTTCGTGCACGATCACTAGCCAGCCAAGCGTTCGTCTAACAATCCGTTTTGGTCCCGATATATATCTCGTAATTTGGACAACCAATCCCGTTGTTTTGCTTTGCCTTTGGTCCACGAGAAACGAATACTATAGAAGTTGTCGGTATAAGATCTTGCGTAAGTATATACCGTACAAATCGCGAAAGTCAATACCGTCAGCCTCCAAACTGGTGAGCCCAACCGCGAACTTCATCCTCAATAAATACGCAGATAAACCCGGAGAGTTTGTTCCTTTTTGTATTTGTTCTTGTGCTATATATTAATTGGCATACATTTCGTCATCAGTGATCCTAATCCCAAGGTCATTCGTATTCGCACAACTGCCAAAACCATTTAGCTCGTACCATACTGGCCAGATAAGGCTGAAACGTGGTTTCAGATAGCTGAATCTGATTTTTGTGAGCATGGGATAACCGATCAACATTCACAGTTCCTTGCAGTTATTCACGCCCTGCCGCAGGAATTCGGCAAGTGCGTAACTGTGCAGATGTCGAGTCCAGAGGTAAGTAACTCGTATGAGTTACTCAAAGCATCCCTCCTCAGGAGAAACGTTCTCACGGATCGATAGCGTCTGAACGAATTATTTCGTAACATCGAGTTAGGGGATCGGTCTGTCGTGAGCGTGCTAACAAGAATGAGAGAGCTTATTGGCCAAAATCAGTTCGATGAAGGACTTTTCAGAGAACTCTTCTTAGCCAAACTACCACAGTCAGTACAGACGGTGCTGGTGACACTTCAGGGTGCAGATAAAATTCTAGAAATAACTAAACATTCAGTTCCTGAAATATGCTCGGTGGCCAAACAGACTTCGAGTAATGATACTGCAGTGATAGAGTTATGCAACTCCATCCAGCAGATGCTTAGGTCAAACATGCCTTGTGATTCCCCCTACCGTCGTCCGAAATCTCCTCAACAGCGAAACTCACGTGGTCGATCTAAGTCCAAGCCACGTTCACCGAAAATCCCTGACTGGCGCTTGTATCACAACACCCATGGCCAGGAAGCGAAATGTTGCCGTAAACCTTGTAATTTTGGAAATGTCTCAAAGTCAGTGGGAAACTATCCTGCCGGCACGCGTTAGCGGCCATCGTCGCCGGTAGCACTAGCCGCCTACTTTACATCCATGATGTGATCAGCCAGACTCGATATTTAGTCGACACAGGCGCCGAAGTCAGCGTCCTTCCTGCTACAGCAGCAGATCGACAGAAGGAACCTACCTTCAACTTACAGGCTGCAAATGGAAAACCAATCGCAACCTTTGGTAGGAAATACGTCTATCTGAACGTAGGTTTACGCAGACCTATTCAGAGGACTTTCCCCATCGCTGTAGACATAATGCCCATCATTGGCACGGACCTACTTAATCATCATGATTTACTCGTAGACGTCCGCCAAAAAAGACTGGTTGACAATGCTGCTAGTCTGTCTATCAAAGGCATCACCTACATAGGCCCTACGCTGCAACTCGTTGAAATGAAGGCAATTATTGATCCAATTTTCAAGCGATTGTTGATAAGTATCCGGAAATAAGTGCCCGTCGAACGACCTACCGTGCATAACCAACAATGTCATGCCACTCAGGACAGCTCGTGACACCCAAAGTACGACGACTTACTCCTGACAAACTGAGAATCGCTAGGAATGAGTTCGACCATATGCTCACCCTTGGCATCATTCGACCATTGAATCCATGGACATCCCCACTGCATGTGGTACCGAAAAAGGATGGCAGCGATTGGCAACCCACCGGTGATTACCGAAGAGTGAATTCTAGAACAACCCCTGATTGCTACCCATCGCTTCATGAAGGCAACATTAGCTGTCGCAGCTATATTCTCGAAAATAGACTCAGTTAAAGAGTATAACCAAATCCCGGTGGCAACAGAAGATATACCGAAAACGGCTATCATTACGCCTTTCGGACTTTTTGAATTTCTACGTATGTCATCCGGTCTCCGGAATGCAGCCCAAACATTCCAACGCTTCATTGACGAAGTATTTCGCGGTCTCGACTTTGTATACGCATACTTAGACGACTGCCTCATTGTCAGTCCAGACAAGGAAACTTACCTTAGGCACTTGGACTTGGCATTTGAAAGGATACGCCAACATGGTGTTACCATTAATATTCAAAAGTGTCAAATCAGTCTTGACTCACTCGACTTTCTGTGGCACGCTACTGACTGCAAGAGCATTCGCCCACTGGCTACTAAGGTCGAGGCTATACTGAACTTTCCAGAGCTACAGACGGTGAAAAGTTTCCAAACTTTTAATGGCTTAGTAGGTTATTATCGACGCTTTATTCCCAACTGTGCTCTCTGATTCAGCCATTGACAGACCTTCGAGCGAATAACAAGTCCATCGAACTCAACTCGTCTGCTCGAAATGCTTTTACTCAGGTTAAACTAGCTATTGAGTATGCCACACTTCTAATGTATCAGGATCCAACGGCACTGCTATGTATCTTGGTTGATTCATCAGACACTGCAATCGGCGCAGTTCTACAACAACCAGACAACAGAGAGTGCCAACCACTCGCCTTTTTCTCGAGGCACCTTCAATTAGCAGAAACAAAGTACAGAATATTCGGCAGAGAAATTCTGGCTATGTACTGTGCTATATGTCATTTTCGAAATTCAGTGGAAGGTCGTGAATTCATAATTTTCATTGGCCACAAACCTCTGACGTACTCTCTGAACTCACCTTCAGATAAGTATTTACCCAGGGAATCACGACAACTGGATTACGTCTCACAGTTTACATCAGATATTCGCCATGTATCCGGAGTAAACAACACTGTGGCAGATGCCTTGTCGCGCGTTTGTTCCCTCACCCAAATCGATGGCATAGACCTTGTAAAACCGGCTCGTCTTCAAAAAGAAGATACCGAGCTTCAACATGAGTTGTCGGAAACAACACTGCAATTAGCTGACAAACTCTTAGGTATGGGAAAGGATGCTATTCTATGTGACATTTCCACGAGTAACCCTCGTCCCATCGCGCCTAATAGTTGTCGCCATAACGTCTTCAATACGTTGCATGGCTTATCCCACCCAGATATTCGAACTACTGTCAAGCTCGTAACTAGTCGATTTTGTTGGCCTGGTATTAATAAGGAAGTAAGGGAATGGGCACACATGTACTTAGCTTGGCAAACGTACGGGGTAGTAAGACACACCAGAAGCCCTCTTGGTGCATTTCTTCTCCCTAATGCTCGTTTTGACCACGTTCATGTAGATTTGATTGGACCCCTTCCAGAATCCCATGGATATACCTACACCTTAACCTGTATCAACCGTTTCACACGATGGCCTGGAGCAGTACTCCTCAAGGATGTATCTACTGAAACAATTGCACGCGTCTTTGTCGAACGACGGATTGCAAACTTTGGATGCCCATCTTCCACAACAACTGATCGCGGGCGGCAATTATTTTTTTATATTTTATTTTTGATTACAGCTTGATTCCACACTGTATTTTTCGTACAAGTATGAAATTTTCAGCGTGGATATCGGTAGCCCAAATTTTGCAGGCCGACCATAGATATCAGGTGTGCGTCGGCGTGGGCTCGAACCTCGGACCATGTGCATGGTCGGCGAGAGTCCTAACCACTGTGCCACCGATGCAAATTCCAAGGCGGCTAATTCATTGCCCCGACTAAAATCATAGGTTGTATGCGTTTTCGAACAACAGCCTACCATCCTCAGGCTAATGGCATGGTAAGACGTCTTCACTGACAGTTAAAAACTAGGTCATCAGCTGCAGACAATACCCATCGGACAGAATCCCTTCCGTTAGTTCTCCCAGGCATACGAAACGCCTTGGAAATCGATGCTGGTTGTACTAGCGCCTAGCTAGTGTATGGCACGACACTACGACTGCCCCCTCGAGCTTACCACCAGCGGTAGATCACGCTTCACACGTCAGCAGGCTTACAGACGCAATGCGATCGGTTTAACCCGCTCCCCTTCGTCCACAGTCCATTGATGTTTTTGTTCGTCCGTGTTTAAGAACTTCTTCACATGTATTTGTTCGTCGTCACTCTGTGAGTCCACCTTTGGAGCCCCCATACGACGGAACTTATGAAGTCATTAAACGTATGGATAAATTCTTTACCCTAGATAAAAAGGTCGCGAGGACACCGTCAACATCGACTGTCTGAAACCGGCTTACTTGGAAGGTAATCCTAATAGATTGGAGCTGAGCGTACCCAACAGTCCACAAGTAGTCGAATGTCCTTTAGTCCTCGAAGATTTCACTAGCACGACGGAAGCCACCGAGCCCACTAAGGAAGGGCTTTCCGGAAGAGACGTGAGATTTCCACAATATCCTTCCACTCACCTCATATAATGGGCCTTGTCACTGTAGTTGAAGATTGAACGGTCAATTCATGGTTGTTTGCTCAAACCCAAATTCCATATATTTTCGCGGAGACATCAGTAAACCAGTCATCGTCTCATCGGTCGCTGTTCAGAAAGAAGACAGGCCAAAACTGTCAGAAGTAATACTGTGATTTATCATTGTAATATTTGTTTATAGACCTTAGTTAAAACTTAATATTAAAGTTGGCTATATGTTGGTGTTACAATAAATAATTCTCGAGTCACCAAACTGGGTTCTGGGTTTTGCGTCCGTTTGTACTAAGCGTTTCTGAGAAGCTTCAAGGAACAGTGTGAGGCCCAGCGTAGAAAGAGCTGAGCATTGACGGTTTGCGAGACGTGGCTAACAGTTTCTGACAGTGAAGTCAGTTTCTGACGGCGGAAACATTTTCTGACGGATTCAGACAGTTGGTGAAAGTTTGGATAGTCACCGTTCATCTTTCCTGGTGTCGGTCAAGTCCTCTTTGAACAAGCAATATCTGGAACGTTTTTGGAATTGGATCAAGTTCAACAATGCCTGGGTCAAAGAAGAGACAGAGCGTCTTGGATGCAAACAGGAATGCGAGTCATGGTGACTTGTCTGTTAATTGTAACGATGTGTCTGATGTTAAACATGACATGGTTGATGTTACTGTTTCGCCGTTCAGGGATAATAGGAACATCAAACTCCCTAAATTTGAACCACGGTGTCTCGACGGAAACCCGGCTGATTATTTACAATTTGTAAAGGAGTTTGAGATCATGTTGAGTAGTTTTCTATCAAGTGATGAATTGAAGTTAATGTATTTGAGGAGGTATTGCACTGGAGTTGCTGCAAGAGCTATACAGTGCTGTAAGTTTATGAAGCCAAAAGAGGGGTACTATGAGGCTATGAGCATACTACGTCAAAGGTTTGGAAGACGTTCGATGATTGAAGGGAAATTATTCGAGGCCGTTAAGGGTAATGGTGGTCAATTACAGGATGACTCCCAGGCACTCACTGAGTATTTAGATAATTTGCTAATTTACAAGAATGGAATGATTTCGATGAATCGCATGAGTGAACTCAACTCGAGTTTTATACTAGAAGTAATACCAAGACACCTACCTACTCGACTGCAAAGGAAGTGGGTGAAGATAAGCTCCCGTATGGAGGATGAGGGTATCGAGCCAAAGTTCGACGATATTCTAAAACAGGTAAATACTAGTGTCAATCAATCTATGAGCAAGTTCGCCAGTATATTACATCTCACCCCTAGAATAGAGCAGTCTGAGAGCAAAATGCAATCATTGATGACGAGTAGTCCTCAGAGAGGTGGATATCGAGAAGGCTCCATGATGTCTAGTAATGCATATAGACCCAGTGAGTGTAACAGGTTTCGTAGTGCATCCTCAACAGATAAGTTACAAGATGCAAGACAAACACGGTTGTGTTGTACACGTTTGCAAGAGGTGCATACAAGGGTGAGCTGTGAACCAGTGAGCAAGTTCAGTGATAAGCTAAATGTAAACTCCAGGTCTGACTCCGAATTGTGTGACGACAACGGTGCGGTAAAGAAGTCTGTAGTTGCAACTGGTAAGCCATTGTTGAATAGAGTGTCACAGAATAGAGTTACTGCTTCAGAGTGCAGTTCTGACTCCAAAAGTTTACAAAGTATTACTAGTCAGAGTGAAGATATAAAACCTTTAAGGATTTGTGAGGAGGAACCAAAATTGTCTACTTATGTTATTAAAGAGTTTGAAAGTGATGAACTTGACGGTAAATTGAATATTTGTGGTAATGATCATGATAGTGCAGATTTGTCTTTGGTTGATCATGATGAAATGGAGGGAATGCCTACTACCGCTAAGTTAAATAAAGGTTCTGTAGAACTTGAATGTGAAGTAGAAATAAATGCAGAAGCGGTTGCAGAAGGCATGCGTACTTGTGAGACCGTCAGTGTGATTGATCAGCATGTAGCCCACCCGTCATCAGATGCTAGTGCTAAACCTGAGCTGATAGTAAAAGACAGCAGTGGTGGTGGTCTTGCAGGTAGACAAATTTCTGAAAGCCGAGCAACAACAGTTTTTGATCCACCACTAACTTCATCAACTGACATCAATCAGTCGTCGTTGGTGTTGTCATCCACAATGAAAAAGACGCGCATCAACTCAAGTATCTTGTCCAATGACTATGCTAGTATCAGTTCGTTTGAAAGGACGAATATCAATGGTCAGTTTAGTGAGGATAAGCCAAGTGTAAACGAGAGAGTTATTGTTAAATTGACTTGCACGAATAAAGGCATTTCTAGTTTCAAGTTACTATTTGAATGTTATTATCTTTGGTGTAAATTACTCTGTTTTTACACTTGGTTGACCAGATACGTCGTGTGTTTGTTGGTCATCTATATTCTACGATACAATGACATGAACGTGTTGCCGTTCAGATTTGAGGATATAGCTGATAGAAGGAAGTTAGCAAATGAACTCTTCGACGATTTTCCAACCTAGAGTGTCAACCTGAGAAGGGTTGTAGGCGTACTGCTGTAAGTCCTGCAATTCTTCAAAGGGTAGCGCATCAATGAGCAGTCCAATGTGCTTGGTGTGTGATTTTGTACATATGTTCATATTGCATATACTGAATTGATATCATCTGTCATCTAGCTGTTGGTAATTCTGTTTGTCTCCGGACGAATTCCACTTGGATCATCAACCTGAGAAGGAATGTTGGCGTACTGCTGTAAGTCCTACAGTTTTTCAAGGGTAGTTCGTCAAGGCAGAATCCCCTATATTTGATGCGTTGATTGTACATATGTTCGTGTTAAATAATTGTGTGAGTTCCAATTATTGTAATTGTTGGTTAATCTTGTTTGTGTCCGGACATTCCACAACTTATAATCGTCAACCTGAGAAGGGTTGTAGGCGTACTGCTGTAAGTCCTGCAATTCTTCAAAGGAGTTCCATCGAGACATGATCGGCGAGGTTGTTTGTACTATTTGTACATACGTGTGGTGTGTCATATCAACTGGTGTATTTTGGATTCATTGTGTTTACTTGTTGTTTTCGTGTCTTGTTGTTATTGCGTAATTTTGTTAAAAGTTTCGTCGTGATTACTTCTGAAGTTGTTTCGAGTCTTCTACATCCATGAATGAATTGATTGATGTTAAGGACAGCAGATGGGTCGTATACGCCGGGGAGGCTATTGCTGAGAATGAAATGCCTACGGAGATAATTGTTAGGTGCGGTCCCACGCGCCGGGGAGAAAGAGTGTAAACGACTGAAGCTCGCATACGTCACCGTTACTAGAACTGAGGCAGAATGAGTGACAAGCGATTGCAGTGGTAATTGGTAGTGAGTAGATAAGAGGATGTGCGTAGAGTATCGTGAGGTGGTGCTATGGTCACGTTGCATTCTGCAAGAGTCATTCTAGCAAGTGGCGATTGTGCTGCAAGATGTCAAGAGGAGGTCTCTGTCTGGAGGCGCAGGTCGTCAGCGATGTGTGAGATTGTGCTGTGAGTATGCTTGTGGTGTGTTGGCTTTTCTGTTTGTTTTCCATTTTAGCTCTGTCCGTGTGACCCAGGTTCTCGCAATGGCATCCAAGTCAACGTGTATTGGTCGTGAAGGAAAAAAGGGATGGATCCCTTTTTTGCCGGGGAGTGTCAATGTAGTTGAAGATTGAACGATCAATTCATGGTTGTTTGCTCAAACCCAACTTCCCTATATTTTCGCGGAGACATCAGTACACCAGTCATCGTCTCATCGGTCGCTGTTCAGAAAGAAGTCAGTAGCAAACCATCAGAAAAATATTTTTTATATGTTGGTGTTACAATAAAGAATTCCCAAGCGGCCAATCGGTGTTTTGGTTTTCGCGTCCGTTACTATTAAGCGTTTCTGAAAAACTGCAAGGAACTGCGTGGGCCCGAGCGTAGCAAGAGCTGGGCATTGACGGTTTATGATACGTGACTGACAATATCATTCTCAGGTAACAGGGACATACAGTTCGCACAGGAAGGTTCTTACGATCTGCGTAACCAAACTTCCACAGTGACAACTCATTCTTTTAAGTCAACACTCCGTGAAAACTTCTTCACAGTCATGTATTCTAAAATATGGAGTAGCCTACCCCTAGATGTCAGAACTTGCTCTTCGGTTACAAGCTTCAAACGCTCTCTATACAGACTGTTTCACTCCACTGATTATATTAATAAACTATTTACTCCTAGAACGAGTCAACTACTAATCTACTACAGCACCTAGAAGACGCACTTCAACACCCTTAGCAATCTAAAAACTATAGATAAACTAGCAGCATGGATGCATAAAGACTTAGTACGGAAGATACAGAAATAGTTTACCCTCAGAAATAGGACCTGTCACTCTATTGTAACCTTCAAACGCTTGCTATATAAACTGTTTTGTCCCAATGATTATCCCTACCAGAACCCATCACTTATTTCTAAAACGCATCAGTCATTAGAACACTAAAACGCTCAGACTCATTAATACACATTATGACACTAAATAAACTCTAAGACTTCGCATAAATACGTGAGAACACAACTACAATTCAGATAAATTTTTACTAATGTATGATATACAATTGACACAAACATTTATGTATATACATTAATATCCTTTTCATGTTCACATATTTTCTCTTTCTGGTATTCTGCTGTTCCCATTCATCTTCTGGCCGAGGTCGAACGACCCTGCATCTAAACTGAAATGAGGACTAATTCCAAACCGTCTATCTCATAACCACTCAAATTCCATGAACGATCCAATTCTACCATTTGAAGAGGCTGGTGAACATGCTGTAAATGAGTATTCATGATCGGAAATGAAGAAGCATCTGGTTTTCAAACAGTTTTCAACATTTTTCTGAACTTACGAATATAGTCCGCCATGCAGACACAAATGGAGCAAATGGGGAATTCTGGAACCGACCTCGGCACCATTTGATGCAGTAAAACAACTTCACGTGACCTCATGTAGTTTTCGCATCCACGATCAAATTTCTTTCCTGTTATAAAACTACGATAAGACTGCTGAAAAAATGGAATAGATATACCACTGATCTCAACATAATACATCAATAAACTTTAAGCAAAGGGTGCTGTTTACACCAAAGTTATATAGGAGAATTGACTTCAGGCTTTATTTTTCCCAGATATTTGTATTACATTCATGTGATGTCTGGGTTTTTTGTTAATGCGAAGACAATATTTCTATATCTCTTTATGTGCTACACAAACAGACTTTATAGCAGACTGTTTTGACTGACTCCCATGTCAGAGGGAACAACCAAACTGTAACTTCATCATACATCAAATTATGTGTAATTTATATAATAACTTATCCATGCCTGTACAATTGGTATGTTCCTGCATAAACAGGAAGAAATATATATTATTATCCCAACTAGCGGAGGGAGAACATACGACTTGGGGCTGCTTAAAGTTGTAATTATTAGTGACGATATGAATGGATTATAGAGATGCACAATCGCACCACAGTGAGCTTTCGAGCTCTTGTGCCTTGAAAATGAAATCGAACAGTTGTTCCAGTCCGCACAGATAAGAAAAATCAAATTTTCGGTTGATTCACCAAATTTCTTTGATTCTCAACTGAGTTACGAGACGGAATCGTGAAGAGGCACTAAGAAAGAACCAAGACCCCTCAGTAGATATATTATGACAGTGATACTGAGTCATTAGTTCGTTTGACTTGAGTACAACGCACCTCCAGAACGCGGCACTATCGCAAGCTAATCATTTGGAGGTACCTCCCACACCGAGATGGACGCAATAGACTGGAAAAGCGATGGCCGGAACGACGCCGACAAGTTTAACAGGTAGAATACATGGCATATTATGTTAAAAAAACCCTCAGGAATTTAACCCGCAAATACATAAATCTTTGGTATGTCATGGAAATCCTTCAGAAAATCAAGCGATAAACAAACAAATCAGAACTGTCCGATAAGGCTATCATGTCGTAGATACATAAGGCAAGACTTCACTGCCTTCAAAGAAGACTGTCTGTCCTAAAATATGTTAACAATAATACTGAATATTGTTTTAAAGGGAGGAAAGTACCTGCCAACTAGGAGAAAGTCTCCTGCCAATGTAGTTGAAGACTGAACGATCAATTCATGGTTGTTTGCTCAAACTCAACTTCTCCATGTTTTCGCAGAGTCATCAATCCACCAGTCATCGTCTCATCGGTCGTTGTTCAGAAGGAAGATTAAAAAACTCAGAAGTAATACCGTGATTTATTGTTGCAATATTTGTTCTTAGACCTTACTCTGTAAAAGCAGTATTGCTGGTTATATGTTGGCGTTAAAATAAAGAATTCTTGAGTCGCCAAACAGTGTTTTGGTTTTTGCATCGGTTAATACTAAGCGTTTCTGTAAAACTTCGAGGGACAGCGTGAGGCCCAGCGTAGCAAAAGCTGGATATTAACAGACAATGAGACCTGACTGACAGCCCTTTTGTCAAAATGTTAGAGAAGGGTCACTTAAGTTTTCACATTAATCTGTTTATTAGATGTACTATACAGTGAAACTATTATTTACTGGGTAACGTTTCGAACAAAATTTATTGTTCATGATTATATCAGCTGTAATCACACAGCCTCGAAACTTTAGTTTTATAGTTTTATTTTTTCCTTCCTATTCGTCGTCGTGCGGGTAGTAAAATTTTGCAGATGTCCGGCTGGACAGGTGTTGAATCATTCTTTTTGCACGTAATTGGAGTTGATTCGATAAACAATGATTGCCAGGCCAGACACGTGAATCAGAGTAGTAGAATAGGGTCAGTCAGCCTGTCTGTCTGTGGGTCAGACTAGCGGAGCGTGAAAACCTAGCCAAAGCGTGATTAGTTAACCCGAATCGGGTAAGAAATCCGGAGAATAGTTCAGCTATGGCGTTGACTACATGCAATTACACGGAACTATACAGCAGAAATGGATGAGACAACAGACCTAAACTCTAATGTAACAGGTGGGCGGAGGGAGAGATAGGTAACTGACGGAAGCTTTGTTCATTGAATCAACCGCATTAATAATATTCCCTTGTGATCAGAGTGGAAGATAGGGCTTCAACAACGTATCTCCACTTTGTTCTGTTTTTGTCGTCCTCTTCAGTGGGTCCGCGATCAACCTAACTCTCTAATCTGTTCCTCGCAATATCTCCTCCATGTCACCCTCGCACTGACGACTCACTTGTTGCCTCCTATTCGCATTTCATTTGAGTGATGGCCCGGTGTGCGGTGTCATTCGATAGCCTGCCCAATGTATTCTCGATCCATCTCCACTTTCTCCTGCGCATTTCTTGAGCGATCGTTTTTTTCTTGGTTAGGTTGTTGCCACAGTTTCTTCTTGCTTGTTATTTCTGGCCATTTGCTATTTAGAAAGGAGCCAGCGAAGTTAGCGGCTGTTGACGAAAGTCTGTGCCCTGTTGGAAATCCTTTTCGTCATAGGCAGTTCAAGTTTCTGACGCATATAGAACAACCGATTTCACACTGGTGTTGAAAATGCGAATCTTGTTCCTTATGCTGAGTGTGGAAGATTTACAAACTGGTTTCAGGCTGATGAAGGCGTATATCGCCTTTCTGATTCTGACTTTGATATCTTCGTCATTTCCGCCTGTGGTTTTAGCGGTGCCTCCTAGATAGGTGAAGGAAGTAACCTTTGTCAAATTTCTTCCGTTGATCGTAATTAGTGGTGTTTGTTTTCACTGTTGGTTGATTACCTTCATCACTTCCATCTTCTCTACGTTCTCCCGGAGTCCTGTCTTCGCTGCCAGCCTCTTCAGACAGTTTGTTGGTCTTCGCCTGTAAGTCTTCGAGTTTGTGGGGCAATTATTATAAATAATCCACCGCGAAACCCGCACCTTCTAGAGTCTTCTTATCCGTACGGCATATTCCTGTCTTCCCACCCCTACGAAAAGTCTGACACATAATCCAGTCCACCACAATTAAGAATATGATCCGTGGTAGCAGGCAGCCAGCTTGTCTTACTCCTATATGCATTTCGAACACCTCGCTGAGTTTTCTGTTGTGGGCCACGTATAATTTTCATAGAAGACAAACTGAAAGTAGAAGGAGTACAGAGGTACTTCACGCGAAAAGTACTCGGAACCGATAACGGCACAAACTACTCTACCAGATGTGAAATCCTGGGACTAGAAACATTATGGTTAAGGCGACTGCGACTAAATCTGGTACTCTTCTATAAGCTTCTTAACCAAATAGTGTATACCCCTGCTAACTATACTCGGTCCTCAGGTAACACAGGATACAACCTTAGGCACACTAAAGGTACAGTGGCTATAGAACCATGTAAAACAGCCACCAGGCAAAAGTTTTTCTTGATTAGGTATGCCCAAATATGGAACAAACTACCTGAGAAAATACGACTAGCAAGCACATTGGCCTCCTTTGAAAAGGCACTTAATGACACACTAAGTGAGTTTGTAATTGATACCAATGGTAATTCCCATGTAAGAGTTTCAGAAATCATAGGCCCATTTAATGTATGAACTCAGAGACTACACCTGTTGTTTGTTTTGTCTCTATTCATAATTCCAGACAAAAAAGCAGCAGTCATGACAATAACACCCATTCAACCAAGAGTCGATCAAACTATGTCTACCTGATACAAAGGGCGAACCATAATCAACATACGAATGAAATATGAGAAAACAAGGTAGAAACTTACCGCAACACCACATGAAAAGATAAAAGTTACTTGGATATCATTTATAATCCACCAACTGGTCTCCTACCCAAAAAGAATGCGGCGATGTTTTATCCAAAAAGGCGAGGAAATACATAAACCCACAGCAGCTGTTGTTAACACTCAGTGGGGGTAGGAGCCAACAAAGTAATCCTTTCAAAGCATATGTATACTTCAAATGGACACGGAGACTTTGTAGATTACGTTATAATCCAAATCACTGCCTCTACAGCGCCAATAAACCTGGATATCTATGATATAACGAAAACATGCTGAAAGCTGCATCTCAGATCAAGTTGACTCATTCCATGGTAATGATCTCCCCCTGCATGCCTTATTCAACATACTGAATGGAATGGTTCGCAGTTATTCTGGTACTAGATCGAAAAGAATAAAAAATTCACCGGTTGCTGAATCAAAAGTACTTCTCTGCATGTTTAACTGTATTCTAACTGCTATGATTAATTCCAAACCATTTATCCCATAATCACTCAAATTCCAGGAACGATCCAATTCTACCATTTAAAGAAGCTGGCGGACACGATGTAAATGAGTATTCATGATCTGAAATAAAGAAGCAACTGGTTTTCAACATTTTACTCAACTTACGAGTACAGTCCGCCATGCAGACACAAATGGAGCAAATGGGGAATTCTGGAACCGACCTCGGCACCATTTGATGCAGTAAAACAACTTCACGTGACCTCATGTAGTTTTCGCATCCACGATCAAATTTCTTTCCTGTTATAAAACTACGATAAGACTGCTGAAAAATGGAATAAATATATCACTGATCTCAATATAATACATAAATAATCTTTAAGCCAAGGGTGCTGTTTACAACAAAGTTATATAGGAGAATTGACTTCAAGCTTTATTTTTCCCAGATATTTGTATTACATTCATGTGATGTCTGGGTTTTTTGTTAATGCGAAGACAATATTTCTATATCTCTTTATGTGCTACACAAACAGACTTTATAGCAGACTGTTTTGACTGACTCTCATGTCAGAGGGAACAACCAAACTGTAACTTCATCATACATCAAATTATGTGTAATTTATATAATAACTTATCCATGCCTGTACAATTGGTATGTTCCTGCATAAACAGGAAGGAATATATTATTATTAAAACAATATTTATGCATGCCTATACAATTGGTGTACCCTACATAGCTAGGGAAAAAATGTACTTTATTATATTATCTTTACTAAATATGCTTATTAATATTATGTGTAAATTATCGAATTGATGATGCCTGTAAACTGGCGTCCCTCATGTAAAAAATGACAATATATATTATTATTATTATTATATAGCCAGCTAGCGAATGAGGTTGACAAAGACTTGAGACACGCCGTTGAAGCAGTTTCCAAGTTACTTATTAGCCAACTGGTTGTTGTTGTTGCTTTTCGTTGATTATCTCCCTCACCTCCGTCTTATCTATGTTCACCTTCACTACCGTCTTTACCGGCTGCTTCTTCAGCCAGTTTGTTAATTTTCGCTTGCGAGCCTTCGAGTTTGTATGACATTAGACATATATCATCTACGAAGTCCAGAAGTTCGAAAGTCTTCTGATCGGTCGTCCTATCGTATCTCCCCGCTGCCGTGCACAGTCTTCCGCATAATTCAGTCCACCACAATTAGGAATAGCATCGTTGGTGAAAATAGGCAGTCAGCCTTGTCTTACTCCTGTATTCACTTAAAAAGCTTCGCTGAGTACTCCGTTGTGGGTCTCTCGACACGTGGCACTGTCATACAACCAGAGGTTGAATGACGTTAATATAGATTTGGGCACTACACACTGTATTGTTGAAGTAGTTTTCAAATGACTCCTCGGTCAACTCTGTCTGAAGAAGACATTTTCGAAGTCGATGAAGTTGAGATAGGGGTTTGACTGCCATTCTATGCTCTCTTCGGTGTCAAAGACGATGCATAGAGCTGCAATTTGATGAGCACATCATATGGCCTCCCTGAATCCATCTTGTTCCGTCTGGCGGAGTTCTGAATCTAGTGCATCCTTTATTCTCCCAAGGATCAGACGACTTAGTATTTTACTTTTCGTGGACAAGGGCATTACTCCACGCCAGTTCTCGCAGGGTGAGGCGTAGGTCGCCCTTCTTTGGCAGTTTGACGAGATAGCCGGCATTTCTTCCAGTCGGTCGGCGTCTTTCAATCTTTCCTCCCAAACATTTTGCAGTAATCTCTAGGGCTGTCTTCAGTGCCTTGAGAGGGATGGCGTCTGACCCTACTGCCTTCTCAAACTTCAGTAGTTCGATTGCATTCGGGAGGAGTGGTGTCCACTGGCATTTCCACGTGTGCTGTTAGTCGTATTTCTGGGCGGGTTGCCGGTGGTGGTCGACTTAAGAGTCCTTTGAAGTAATCAGCCCACGGTTTGATTTGTTTCTCCTGCTTGGTAATCGCATTCTCTTGATATGATGTCATGATGTTGCTTTTGCCTGTGGTCTGCCGGTTCTGCTTCAGTTGCTGGTCAGTGTGTCATAGAATTGTCTCCTGTCCTCTTTAGCTTTCTCCTTCAGTCCTTTATTCAGTGCAGCGCATATTTAACTCAGCTTCTCCTTCTGTTGCCTTTCTTTCCATTGAGTCATCTTCTCTTTCACCGTCCTCCTCTCCTCTATTCCAATAGCCTCCAGCTAGGTGTCCATTGAGAGCCATTCCTTGTCTTGTCTTTTCTTCATAAAACAGTTGTACACATCTCTAACATCACCTTCAGAGGGTTTCAATATTATTCCACGCAGGTTCCTTCAATGATGCCACGCAGTGTGTCAGCCACGTCTCGTAAACCGTTAATGCTCAGCTCTTTCTACGCTGGGCCTCACACTGTTCCTTGAAGCTTCTCAGAAACGCTTAGTACAAACGGACGCAAAACCCAGAACCCAGTTTGGTGACTCGAGAATTATTTATTGTAACACCAACATATAGCCAACTTTAATATTAAGTTTTAACTAAGGTCTATAAACAAATATTACAATAATAAATCACAGTATTACTTCTGACAGTTTTTTTATTTTATATTTTTATTTTTGATTACAGCTTGATTCCACACTGTATTTTTCGTACAAGTATGGAATTTTCAGCGTGGATATCGGTAGCCCAAATTTTGCAGGCCGACCATAGATATCAGGTGTGCGTCGGCGTGGGCTCGAATCTCCGACCATGTGCATGGTCGGCGAGAGTCCTAACCACTGTGCCACCGACGCACCTGACTTCTTTCTGAACAGCGACCGATGAGACGATGACTGGTGTACTGATGTCTCCGCGAAAATATAGGGAAGTTGGGTTTGAGCAAACAACCATGAATTGATCGTTCAATCTTCAACTACATTGACACTCCCCGGCAAAAAAGGGATCCATCCCTTTTTTCCTTCACGACCAATACACGTTGACTTGGATGCCATTGCGAGAACCTGGGTCACACGGACAGAGCTAAAATGGAAAACAAACAGAAAAGCCAACACACCACAAGCATACTCACAGCACAATCTCACACATCGCTGACGACCTGCGCCTCCAGACAGAGACCTCCTCTTGACATCTTGCGGCACAATCGCCACTTGCTAGAATGACTCTTGCAGAATGCAACGTGACCATAGCACCACCTCACGATACTCTACGCACATCCTCTTATCTACTCACTACCAATTACCACTGCAATCGCTTGTCACTCATTCTGCCTCAGTTCTAGTAACGGTGACGTATGCGAGCTTCAGTCGTTTACACTCTTTCTCCCCGGCGCGTGGGACCGCACCTAACAATTATCTCCGTAGGCATTTCATTCTCAGCAATAGCCTCCCCGGCGTATACGACCCATCTGCTGTCCTTAACATCAATCAATTCATTCATGGATGTAGAAGACTCGAAACAACTTCAGAAGTAATCACGACGAAACTTTTAACAAAATTACGCAATAACAACAAGACACGAAAACAACAAGTAAACACAATGAATCCAAAATACACCAGTTGATATGACACACCACACGTATGTACAAATAGTACAAACAACCTCGCCGATCATGTCTCGATGGAACTCCTTTGAAGAATTGCAGGACTTACAGCAGTACGCCTACAACCCTTCTCAGGTTGACGATTGTAAGTTGTGGAATGTCCGGACACAAACAAGATTAACCAACAATTACAATAATTGGAACTCACACAATTATTTAACACGAACATATGTACAATCAACGCATCAAATATAGGGGATTCTGCCTTGACGAACTACCCTTGTGGTGAGAGCAGGCTGCTAGCCGATTGGTTGGCACTAATCTACGTTAATGTCTAGGTCACTAATATTGGCCGTGAGAAAATATGAACAAGGCTGTTTCAACAACCAATCACAGCAAACTTAAATGTGGACAAATATGATTCGCAGATAGATGGCTCTACTTTCCGAGAAATATCGAAAACAACCAATCATAAGACTGTGTTTGTCTGCTTAACTTCCGAGAAACAACCAATCAGAAGACTGCCTTTTTCTGCTTGCATAAGCCTTATTAATGCATATAAAATATATATAAATACGTGTTGATTTTCGTAATAAAACGATCTGTTGCCAGCCCTTGTCTTCTGTTGTTACATTTGGTGTCGCTGCCTCCAAAAAATGAAGATCCCGTGGCCAGCTGCGTTTGAAGAAGGAGACATACGGAGCTTCTTACGTGACTTCGAGCCCGTTGCTGAGCTGGTGGGTGTCAAGGAGCAGGCGGCGAAGGCAGTTGTCCTGGGGACGCTGTTGAGAGGCCGAGCGAAGGCTGCATATGACAGCGTAGACAGGTCAAATGGCACAGCGTCTTGGAAGAAATTGGTTGAACGACTAGTGTCCGAGTTTGACAGCGAAACAGACAGACAGCTAGCAATGCAGCAGTTCCGGTCAATGAAGCTTGGACCTGATGGAGACCCGCTAGTGTTGGCGGTGAAACTGACTAATCTACTTCGACGCGCGCTTCCCACTTTAGATGAAGAATCAGAAGCGCAGTTACTGTCTTCCCAATTCATCGAGAGTGTCCCAGACCACATTTCTCAGCGATTAAAACTGGTTAACGCAACGCAGCCGATGGATATTAGTGAGCTGGCGAAGGTGACCAGACAGCTGCTGAGCACAACGGTAGCCGCTATAGACCAACCAAAACCAAACGAATATGAGCAAAAATTGGAAGCATTGCAGCGGGAAGTGGCGGCGTTAAAGTTGGCTGATAGAAAAGACCGGTGTTTTGAATGCGGTAAGCCGGGACACTGGAGAAGATACTGCCCAGAAAGGCGAAAAAGAAAAAATTTCAGACGGTATAATGCTTGTTCTTTCTTTCGTATGAACCTAGATTTAGTGGGGGCTATTGAGAAAGGCGCTCTGTATTCGAAGTTGCGAGTGAATGATCGAGAAGTAGTATGTTTGATAGATACAGGGGCGGCCGTGTCGTTAATAGATAAGAATTTATGTAAGAGTGTTAGTCCGTGTTCATTGACAGTACAAACAGTAGGCGGGTATGTGTTGCGTATCACGGGTAGATCGAACTGTACGGTCGTTGTTGGTGGCTGCGAGGTGACGTTTCCTTTCATTGTTGTACCCGAACTACAGCGAACGATATTAGGAGCGGATTTTCTGCGTGAGATTGGTGCCATAATCGACACGCAAGCGAACGTGGTGATCACGAAATACGGGCATATCAACATGTATGAGACCAGCGAGATAGCAGCGATTAAGCTGTCGACGGTACACAATGTGACAGAGTTAATTAATAAATACGATCATCTGTTCACTGGAGATGGCACCCATACGGTTATTGCGATAAGGTGAATCATGAAATTCCGTTAAGTGATCCGAAAGTAAGGTCATTTTTAACGCGAAGAGTTCCATGTCATCTGGAAGGCGAAGTGGAGCGACAAGTGCAAGAGATGTTAAAAGATGATATTATTGAGGAAGCTGATAGCCCATACAACTCTCCAGTGCTGTTAGTAAAAAAAGCGAATGGGAAGTATAGATTCTGTGTTGATTTTCGACAGTTAAACAGTATGACAGAGTTAAGACCGTGTGCCATGCCAACAGTGGTAGAAACTTAGATCGCCTACAAGGTGCGAATGTGTTTTCGGTTCTCGATCTTCGCTCAGGATACTGGCAGATACCGATAAAACAAAGTGACAGAGATAAGACGGCTTTCATCGTGGGTCAGACACAATATCGATTTAAACGCATGCCGTTTGGACTAGCAGGTGCACCGTTTACGTTCAGACGACTGATGAAGCTATTACTTAAGAACTTGAAAAACGTGGAGGTTTATGGTGATGATCTCGTCATATACAGTCAAACGAAAACGATCACGTCAACCATGTAGAAGCCGTGCTGCGACGCATCGAAGAGTTTGGACTACGCGTCAACAAAACCAAGTCTCAGATAGCCAAAAAGAATGTTACTCTGTTGGGACATAAAGTGGGAAATGGTGAGATTAAACCACTGCCGGAGAAAATTTTGACGATTAAAACGATTCCAGCCCCGAATTCAAAGAGAAAACTGAGACAATTCTTGGGTAGAGCAGCGTTTTATAGTCGCTTCGTGAAGAACTTCAATGAGATAGCAGCCCCTCTATACAGGCTACTAGGTGAGCCAAAGTTTGTTTGGTCGGAAGAATCGCAGAGGACATTCGACAGAATTAAACAGCTGCTCGACCACCAACAAATGACGCTAAAACTACCTGTGCCAGGAAGACAGTTCACAGTGTGCACAGATGCCAGTGACTACGCTATAGGTGCGGTCCTAAGACAGGACGAGGGAATCGTTGAGTATGCCAGTAGGGTTTTGACCCTCACAGAGAGAAAGTATTCAACGATAGAGAAAGAATGTTTAGCAATGGTATGGGCAGTCGACAAATGGAGACCTTATTTACTCGGCCGGCGGTTCCACATCGAAACTGATCATAAGCCGCTACAATTTTTGAAGACAGCGAGAGACCCACGGGGGAAGTTGTCACGGTGGATGTTGCGTCTTCAGGAGTACGATTTTACGATCTCACACGTTCCTGGAAGTGAAAATGTCTTGGCAGATTTGTTATCGAGACCAGAAGATGAGTCTGAGTTGCCCGAGGTCGCTTACGGAGTGCATGCAGTAGAACAAGACCCACTAAGACTTGCACGTAGGCAGAGGTTGGACGATACGCTGAATACAGTAATACAGGTGATCACCAACGGAATAGAAGTGGATCAAACTACGGCGAGTAAGGAGCTAACCACACTACTCAGACAGAGGGATCGACTCAGAGTGAATGCCTACGGGACTCTGACCTGGCGAGAGAACGACGGAAGCTGGCTGGCTGTCATACCTCAATCGTCGCGCCACGACATGATAGAAGAATGTCACCAGCTAGCGCATACAGGCGTGGCCAGAACGACCGACCTCCTAAGACAAAGTATGTACTGGCCAGGTATGAGAGAAGACGTAGCAAGATACGTACTTGGATGTCCACGGTGCCAGCTGATGAAAGGTGACCGGTATATACGACCACCACTTCAGTCGATTCCAGTTACCGCGATAGGTGACTTGTGGTCCGTAGATGTCATGGGTCCATTTCCTCAGACATCCAATGGTAATCAGTACCTCTTGGTGATGACGGAACACGCGACACGATGGGTAGACGCCGTAGCAATCCCAGACCAACGTGCAAGAACCGTGACAGATGCAGTAGTTAGACACATTGTTGCAGACCACGGCGTACCGAAGACAATACTGACAGACCAAGGTCCCTGTTTCGAGAGTGAAGAGTTTACTTCCCGTTTGCAACAGCTGGGCATCAAGAGGATCAGAACGACCCCATACCATCCACAAACGAATGGCCTAACGGAGAGAAACAACCGTACACTGAAGGAGTGGCTGGCTTCGAAGGGCGGGAACTGGGAAACGGAGCTTCCACTGATTTTACTAACACATCGGGCTACCACTCAGGAAACAACGAAGAAGTCACCCTTCCAACTGATGTATGGTAGAAAACCACGATTACCGGTACACAATGAGACCTGGCCCATGCACCAAAAGTGGAGTACGACGAAATTAAAAGCAGAGAGGAAAGAGGCAGTCAAGAATGTAATACGGAAGCAGCGCAGTGATGTCACGAAGTCTCAGATGAAAGAAAGGACGCAGTGCATTACCTTTGCAGTCGGGGACCAAGTGAAGTGTAGAGACAGGAGATATACAGTTGGAGGCGGGCTAGGTTCACGGAAACTCCTTCCAAAGTGGGAAGGACCATACACAATCACAAAAAGACGGGGTCAAGTATATACCATCCGAAGAGGTGATAAACAGAAACGAGTTAACGCCAGTCAGCTCCAAAGATGGGTACAGTGGGACAAGCCGGTCAGTAACAATCCTCAACTAGAGGATGTAGCACCCAGAAGGTCGGAACGTCTGCGCACAAAGCTATTTGACGGGGGGACGAGTGTGGTGAGAGCAGGCTGCTAGCCGATTGGTTGGCACTAATCTACGTTAATGTCTAGGTCACTAATATGGGCCGTGAGAAAATATGAACAAGGCTGTTTCAACAACCAATCACAGCAAACTTAAATGTGGACAAATATGATTCGCAGATAGATGGCTCTACTTTCCGAGAAATATCGAAAACAACCAATCATAAGACTGTGTTTGTCTGCTTAACTTCCGAGAAACAACCAATCAGAAGACTGCCTTTTTCTGCTTGCATAAGCCTTATTAATGCATATAAAACATATATAAATACGTGTTGATTTTCGTAATAAAACGATCTGTTGCCAGCCCTTGTCTTCTGTTGTTACACCCTTGAAAAACTGTAGGACTTACAGCAGTACGCCAACATTCCTTCTCAGGTTGATGATCCAAGTGGAATTCGTCCGGAGACAAACAGAATTACCAACAGCTAGATGACAGATGATATCAATTCAGTATATGCAATATGAACATATGTACAAAATCACACACCAAGCACATTGGACTGCTCATTGATGCGCTACCCTTTGAAGAATTGTAGGACTTACAGCAGTACGCCTACAACCCTTCTCAGGTTGACACTCTAGGTTGGAAAATCGTCGAAGAGTTCATTTGCTAACTTCCTTCTATCAGCTATATCCTTAAATCTGAACGGCAACACGTTCATGTCATTGTATCGTAGAATATAGATGACCAACAAACACACGACGTATCTGGTCAACCAAGTGTAAAAACAGAGTAATTTACACCAAAGATAATAACATTCAAATAGTAACTTGAAACTAGAAATGCCTTTATTCGTGCAAGTCAATTTAACAATAACTCTCTCGTTTACACTTGGCTTATCCTCACTAAACTGACCATTGATATTCGTCCTTTCAAACGAACTGATACTAGCATAGTCATTGGACAAGATACTTGAGTTGATGCGCGTCTTTTTCACTGTGGATGACAACACCAACGACGACTGATTGATGTCAGTTGATGAAGTTAGTGGTGGATCAAAAACTGTTGTTGCTCGGCTTTCAGAAATTTGTCTACCTGCAAGACCACCACCACTGCTGTCTTTTACTATCAGCTCAGGTTTAGCACTAGCATCTGATGACGGGTGGGCTACATGCTGATCAATCACACTGACGGTCTCACAAGTACGCATGCCTTCTGCAACCGCTTCTGCATTTATTTCTACTTCACATTCAAGTTCTACAGAACCTTTATTTAACTTAGCGGTAGTAGGCATTCCCTCCATTTCATCATGATCAACCAAAGACAAATCTGCACTATCATGATCATTACCACAAATATTCAATTTACCGTCAAGTTCATCACTTTCAAACTCTTTAATAACATAAGTAGACAATTTTGGTTCCTCCTCACAAATCCTTAAAGGTTTTATATCTTCACTCTGACTAGTAATACTTTGTAAACTTTTGGAGTCAGAACTGCACTCTGAAGCAGTAACTCTATTCTGTGACACTCTATTCAACAATGGCTTACCAGTTGCAACTACAGACTTCTTTACCGCACCGTTGTCGTCACACAATTCGGAGTCAGACCTGGAGTTTACATTCAGCTTATCACTGAACTTGCTCACTGGTTCACAGCTCACCCTTGTATGCACCTCTTGCAAACGTGTACAACACAACCGTGTTTGTCTTGCATCTTGTAACTTATCTGTTGAGGATGCACTACGAAACCTGTTACACTCACTGGGTCTATATGCATTACTAGACATCATGGAGCCTTCTCGATATCCACCTCTCTGAGGACTACTCGTCATCAATGATTGCATTTTGCTCTCAGACTGCTCTATTCTAGGGGTGAGATGTAATATCCTGGCGAACTTGCTCATAGATTGATTGACACTAGTATTTACCTGTTTTAGAATATCGTCGAACTTTGGCTCGATACCCTCATCCTCCATACGGGAGCTTATCTTCACCCACTTCCTTTGCAGTCGAGTAGGTAGGTGTCTTGGTATTACTTCTAGTATAAAACTCGAGTTGAGTTCACTCATGCGATTCATCGAAATCATTCCATTCTTGTAAATTAGCAAATTATCTAAATACTCAGTGAGTGCCTGGGAGTCATCCTGTAATTGACCACCATTACCCTTAACGGCCTCGAATAATTTCCCTTCAATCATCGAACGTCTTCCAAACCTTTGACGTAGTATGCTCATAGCCTCATAGTACCCCTCTTTTGGCTTCATAAACTTACAGCACTGTATAGCTCTTGCAGCAACTCCAGTGCAATACCTCCTCAAATACATTAACTTCAATTCATCACTTGATAGAAAACTACTCAACATGATCTCAAACTCCTTTACAAATTGTAAATAATCAGCCGGGTTTCCGTCGAGACACCGTGGTTCAAATTTAGGGAGTTTGATGTTCCTATTATCCCTGAACGGCGAAACAGTAACATCAACCATGTCATGTTTAACATCAGACACATCGTTACAATTAACAGACAAGTCACCATGACTCGCATTCCTGTTTGCATCCAAGACGCTCTGTCTCTTCTTTGACCCAGGCATTGTTGAACTTGATCCAATTCCAAAAACGTTCCAGATATTGCTTGTTCAAAGAGGACTTGACCGACACCAGGAAAGATGAACGGTGACTATCCAAACTTTCACCAACTGTCTGAATCCGTCAGAAAATGTTTCCGCCGTCAGAAACTGACTTCACTGTCAGAAACTGTTAGCCACGTCTCGCAAACCGTCAATGCTCAGCTCTTTCTACGCTGGGCCTCACACTGTTCCTTGAAGCTTCTCAGAAACGCTTAGTACAAACGGACGCAAAACCCAGAACCCAGTTTGGTGACTCGAGAATTATTTATTGTAACACCAACATATAGCCAACTTTAATATTAAGTTTTAACTAAGGTCTATAAACAAATATTACAATAATAAATCACAGTATTACTTCTGACAGTTTTGGCCTGTCTTCTTTCTGAACAGCGACCGATGAGACGATGACTGTCGTATTGATGCCTCCGCGAAAATTGGGGAAGTTGATTTTGAACAAACAACCAAGAATTGTTCGTTCAATCTTCAACTCCATTGACAGATATTTTGTGAAGGACCTTGAAGAGGAATATTAGGTTTATAATAAGTCGCCTTGTCCAAAGTGGATCAAGTTTTAGGATCATGCAGCGTGAGGTGTATATTTTCTTACAATCGTATCCAAGTAGTTTTGAGGTAAAATATCGTTGGATACTTTCCATCCTTAGCTTGTCATGTGTGCGAGTGCTGCTTATGATAAATGAACAGTATTCTAGTAGTGGTCTGACACGTGTTTTGTACAGAATAAGCTTGGCTTCATTGTCGTGAAAGTTCCTGAGTATGCATCCTAAGAGCATCCTCGATTTTCTAGTCTGTGATGCTACTTGCTTAGAGAATGTCAAGTCACTAAAGTACCTCAGGCCTAGGTCAACGATACTTCGGAGTCTGGTTAGGTTAGCAGATTGGAGCGTTAATTTCAGGTCAATTGAGGGTGCTCCGAAGCAGATCCAGCCACATTTGTTCGGATTAAATTGGAGGTTCCATAAGGACGACCAAGCAGTCACTTTATCTAATTCCTTCTGCACTACATTCTCGAAGTACCCTGAGTCATCACATTGGAATGTATAAGCTACTTTTAGGTCATCTGCAAAGATGAATGGTTTCCCGTGCGAGAAGCAAGTGCATATGTCATTGATGTATAGTGTAAATAGGAGGGGTCCAATGACACTACCTTGTACTACACCAGAAGTGATATGGCTAGGTTTAGAGGTTGCGGACCCGAGTTTAACTATTTAGGACCTATTGTTAAGGAATGATTTAAGCCATCCTAATAATGGGTCACGTATTCCTAAGGAGTTCAGCTTATTTGTTAGCAGTAAATGGTCAACACGGTCAAATGCCTTAGAAATGTCAAAGTAGATGACAAGTACTAGTTACCGTCTGTCACGACAGCTGGTTACAAAATTGAAGAAGTCTAGGTGACGTGTTAAACATGATCTGGATTTCAGGAATCCATGTTGGCTCGGACTTATAATATTGCAGCTAAGCATATGTTTGATTAAGTTATCCTTAACTAGTCTCTCCATAATTCTAGATGAGATAGGTGTGATATTGATTGGCCGGTAGTTACTGACTTCAGTTTTCGAGCCAGACTTGTGTTTAGGCATAATGAATGTTGTCTTCCATATGTCAGGGTAAGTTTGAGTTTCTAGGGTCATTGCGAATATTTTAAGCAGCAGTAGAGGAATGTCAGGGCAACCATATTTATAGAAGTAAGATGATATACCGGCAGTACCGAAACCTTTTGAATTTTTGAGGGTTCTTATAGTTTGGTTAATATTAGTGTAATTGAATTCAACAGTACTAATTTGGTTTGGTGTGAGTGGGGATGGAGTCTGTGCCATATTAGTGACAGGGTGTATATCGAATAGCTGGACTGAGGGCTTAAGGTAGTTACCTGCAAACGTTTTGTTGAATAGTTCACATATGTCTGCAGAGTTAGTGCATATCCTACCTTTGTCTATGAGGAGAGAAATGCTGTGATTTTTGCGATTCATTCGCTTCCTTAAGATTTCTGTGAGTGCATACACTCTAGCAGGACTGGCTACTGCGATGCGTTCTTCCTTTCTCATACGGAAATCTTGAGCTTGTGTGATGGAGCTAAGGGTGTTAAGTAATAAACCTAGAGTACCAGAATCATGGTGTTTGAAGTAACTTGTTGAGAGTCTCTTCAGTTTCGTACGATCCTTTGGTTTTATGAATGACTTTCTGTGTGGGGAAACCTTTAGTGTTTGGAGTGGAATGACAGCATCTAAGCATGTGTTAGAGTTATGGTAGAAGATGGTTAGAGCTCTCGATAGGTCATCAGTAGTGAAGTATTCATCCCATTTGGAGGATCTTAGCATTGCTTCTACTAAGGCCCAGTTTGCCTTACTATAGTTCCTATATTTTACTTGTTGTGAAGTGGAGGTATGAGGTACATTGCTACTCAGCGGAATTGGCAGCGCACGTATCACTGTTTTTTGGTCGCTCCCTGGAAACTCAGAACCTACTAGGGTTGAAAGGGGGCTTATATTGTAGCAGAAGATTAAGTCTAGTACGTTATTACCTCTTATAGGGGTAGTGACAGTTTGTTTCCAGCCAAGTATATCCAGTGTGCCTAAGAACGTATCAAATTTAGTTGGGCCTGTGGGTATATCCCAGTTGATTTCAGGTAAGTTAAAGCCTCCACATAGGCTTTTATGATCTGAAGACCCTGAGTTGTTGGTAGCCGAGTTCTGACTATTACCACTTGTACGATTGAGGGTAATATTTTTGTGACATTGGATAATAATGTGCGCCATGGTGCGATTTAGCACGTTGTGAGTGCCAATACTATTGACCGTGGGAAGTGTGGGTTTATTTAAGCTGCCACTGTTTTTGTTGGTATGATTTAGGGGCATATTTTCCTTACCTTTAGCAATGGAGCTATGGCTAGGAGAGGACAATGTCGAATTTCGGGGGGTTTCGACTTTTTTCTGGGGTTATTTAGTGGCATTTTAGATTCTGCGGTGATGCGTGATATGGTTTTATTATTTATATGGTTACAGTCTAGTGGCCTTTCGGCTGGTGTCGCACTCTGATGGGATAATTCTGTGTGTTTTGAGAGGGGTGATGCGGTGGGGTCTACTGTATCTTTCACAGGGTTGGGAATAATGGCTGCTTGCAATGTCCTATTACCTATTTCACAATTAGTCTTAGCGAGATAGTTGTATGCGCGCCTTTCTATGACTGTTTCGTCCACCCCGACCTTCAGATGTTTGTAGTTTCTGGCTTGCGATAGGGTGTGTTGGGAGTGGATGAATTTTCTGGTCTCTGCCGGTGTTTCGAACTGAAAACGAATAGGACAACACTTTTCATGCTGACTCTTCTTCAGCCTATAACACTTAGTCTTGGAGTTAGGCATTTTCACCTCACTAAGTAAGAGGCACTGTACCTTTTTTAGTGCCTCATTGTCCGGAACGTTGTAGACAATAGCACTCAGTTTCGCGTCGAGTCGTTTTGTTACTTCTGTGGTAACAAAATTAATGAGGTTATCTACCTTAGTTACCGATTCTGTGTCAAGCTTGTTAAGGTTTACAGTTTTCATGAGGATAGTTGGAGGTGTCAGTTCACAGACCTGCGGTCTGATATCGCTGATCTGATCTGATAATTTGGATATCTCGGTATCGGTTTCGATGTTTCCAGCATTTACTGACTTACTGTCTTTTATTTGCCTTAACTCAGCCTTAAGTTCTCCTATAGACAACTTTAGAAGTTCTATTTCTGAAGATAGTACTGAAAAAGAGCTTGGTGGCTGGAGTTTCTCCATAAGCACATAAGGTGAAGGGAGGAGTTCTGTATGAGCAGAGGGTACTGAATTTTTAGGAGTAGTGCTAATACTGGCTGTCAGTACAGTTTTATCCTCAGTTTCAGCTCGACTCTCACGGCATACAAGTGAGTTATGTGACTCACTATAGCCGTTTGTAGGGGGTGTGTTGCTTGATGTAGCAATCAAGGACGTTAAATTAGACGCCAGTTTTACAGGGGATTGGATTCGTTGCTTTTTACTTTGACTAATCATAACTATTAGAAATGGGAGTTAATGGTTACAGGTATGGAAGTGGTATAGTACTTGTGCAAGTATTACAACAAGATAAATTTTATGTAACGAATCAAGTAAGAATGTAACGCAAACGTTGAACGTACCGCGATAATTCCAATAATTCTTCAAAGGGTAGCGCATCAATGAGCAGCCCAACGTGCTTGGTGTGTGATTTTGTACATATATTCATGTTGTATATACTGAATTGGTTTCATCTTTCATCTATCTTTTGGTATCTTTGGTGTGTCCGGACGACTTTCACTTGGATCATCAACCCGAGAAGGAATGTAGGCGTACTGCTGTAAGTCCTACAGTTCTTCAAGGGTAGTTTGTCATGCCAGAATCCACCACATTTGATGTATTGATTGTACATTTGTTTGTGTTAAGTAATTGGGTGGGTTTCGTTTAATGTAATTGTTGGTTAATATTGTTTACGTCCGGACATTCCACAACTTACAATCGTCAACCTGAGAGGGGTTGCAGGCGTACTGGTGTTGTGGTGAGATCAGGCCGTGAGAAAATATGTACAAGGCTGATTCAACAACCAATCACAGCAGACTTAACGTGGTAAAATATGACTCGTAGATAGAGAACTCTATTTTTCGAGGATAGTGTCAAGATCAGCCTGGAAAATAATTTACAGGAGTCAGGCTAAATGGTCAGCAGATAGTTTGGCCAGGAATCAAGTCTGGCAAGACAGTCGGTTACACTTCAATTGTGTGGGTTATTTCTAGTCGAAGCCAGCTGTAATCGAGCTCAAGGTCGTTCAAGGGCCTAACTAACCTGTTCCTCAGATCATTACTTCCGCACTCCCCACTACCAGCAGCGCGCGATTCTGATCGGACGTTACAATCTCTCCCCATAACGTGGATATATTTTTACCGATTTCTGGAATATGGTATTGGATAAAATACCACTCCTCAACTATAACTTATATTGGCCGCTACCCTAGCTTCCAATTACGCAGATATATCACCGCCAGTTATCAAGTTTGGATCCACCCTTTCGCAGGGCTCATCCTCCTTATTGTAACTTTAGAACAACGTCACAGAAAAGGAGATTATAGAGAAGTTCATTATTTTGTGGTTTACATATCAGGATCAATTCTCAGGATAATTGGTTTCTATGTGCTCTGTATTTTACGGTTTAATACTTTGTAAATTTATTGTTCATTTATAAGCAATAAAACTCCACATCGTATCCATAGTAGTACTTAATCTGTATATCCGCTCGATATATTATTTTTCCATATACCCGTTTTCGATTTAGGTCGGCTTAAACTTTAAACTGTATTGATTAGTTTTCATCAATGTCACAACGTAATAAACGAGTACTTTCCATTCGTAAGAATAGTTTAGGTCACTCAGCTAAGAAGATACGTACATCACTGTGCGTTCCACGTAGCCTCAACAATGTCCCCGAATTCATTGTGCCCGATTTGTTATCAGAGGCACATGCAACTGCCGAACAAAATAAGCTGGACCTTATTTCTCTAGGAAACTCTGTGAAGGAATTAAATGAGAATATAAACACCATTAAGCCACTACTGCCTCTTTGCAACCCAACTCATGATGCTAATCCGGAAGGTCTGCTGAAATCTGAGCGTGTTTTTTTTTATTTTTATTTTTTTATTTTTGATTTACAGCTTGATTCCACACTGTATTTTTGGTACAAGTATGGAATTTTCAGCATGGATATCGGTAGCCCAAATTTCGCAGGCCGACCGTAGATATCAGGTGTGCGCCGGCGTGGGCTCGAACCCCGGACCATGTGCATGGTCGGCGAGAGTCCTAACCACTGTGCCACCGACGCACAGACTTTATAGCCAGTGAAGTTACTAAACGAATCATGTCCTCGTACAACGTTCTCGCTTACAGTCTACCTGATAGGATGCCTCTGGACAAAATCAAAGTGACATGTCTCCAAGCGTATGGCATGCCATCAGTGAATTGCTACCTAACCAGACTCAGGAAAAAATCATGAAAGTATACTTGCCCTGTGCTGTTTAAATTCATTAGTCCTAATGATGCTGGGAAATTTTAGTCGTCAAATAAGTTAATTAGTTCATCCACACCTTATGGTAACATTAAACTTGCCCATGACCTAACGCCATGTCAAAGACGTAGCCGCGCAAGTGTACCAAGTGTCGCAAAAACATACGTAACTGCAAAATGTCCCACGAAAGACTCTCTCACCTTACATTTAAGTAAACCTAATGCTACAAACACACATGAAAACGAAATACTCTTAAATAATAAAGCTTTACCTAGTAAACTCAACAGTGAAGCAACTATGGTCATAGACTTAGATGTATCTTTAGAGTTATGCTCGCTAGACACATCACCATCACCCGCTAATACCACTACCAATGTTACGCAAAGGGCTAAGCTCGAGCATGTAGCATTAAATATAAACTCCCCGAGTAGCACTCAGACTAGTGAGCATATAAAACGAAGTAAAACAACCCTGCCGTCCAGAATACCTGTACTCAAACCCGTCACTGATAGGTTTCTCAGCAGCAAACCAAATAACACTAACTTAAGCAACTGCAATCATACCACTGACCCACCATAAGTATAGCGTTAATGAAAAGAGAGGTGACCCGCTGTCAATGTAGTTGAAGATTGAACGATCAATTCATGGTTGTTTGCTCAAAATCAACTTCCCCAATTTTCGCGGAGGCATCAATACGACAGTCATCGTCTCATCGGTCGCTGTTCAGAAAGAAGTCAGCAGTAAACCGTCAGAAGTAATATTGTGATTTATTATTGTAATATTTGTTCACAGACCTTAATGATAACATTTTTATATGTTGGTGTTACAATAAAGAATTCTCGAGTAGCCAATCGGCGTTTTGGTTTTCGCGTCCGTTATTACTAAGCGTTTCTGAGAAACTTCAAGGAACAGCGTGAGTCCCAGCGTAGCAAGAGTTGGGCATTGACGGTTTACGAGACGTGACTGACACCCGCCGATTCATCCAACATCGAATAAATCTTCGTCCGATAGACACAACAGACGCTATATATCTGGGCACCCTAAAAATAAGTCGAAGCCTGACGGGCAGGCATACATCCACCCCGACACAACCCTCCAATCTATGTCTAATATAGACAAAAGTTTGATCCAGGGACCTATACAGCAAGGAACAAGTGGGCTAGGCTTGTTTCCTAAAGGTGGCCTTCTGACTCACCACATCCCCGAAAACCACCGTATACAGACCACCCAAGGCCATCGATGGACTAATATCTACGAAAATAACTTAAGCACAGAAAATATTAGCCATAACCGCAATACACGTGACTTTACTCCAGCATACTATCCGCAAGGGGTACCTACCTCCCCCCATCCAATCTAAATTTTCCCAGCCCACACGAAATTTCAGCCTCAATATTGACGCAAATAGCAGACATACTGTCAAGCCACTTATCACCAGATGGGAGGGTGATGCATTGGAGCCACGGTATTATGAACACCTCACACCCGCCAGGGTAACCAACGATAGCACATTTTTCTGTGCTGATACTGGTGTGGGGCACTTTTCCAGCACTGCTAGTAAGTTGCCACCATCTAAGTTAGCACCCATCAAACAATCTGCTCCAGACGCCATAAACCTTGAAGATAACTTTTTAAATATATATGCGATTTCACCGTCACCCCTAACTCTCTCTCATTCTGTCTCATCAATGCTCGCTCCTTACTCGACAAAATGTTCGACTTCACGACATTATCCTTAATTTGCAACCCGTCCCTCATAATGATTACTGAGACATGGTGCACTCCTCAGATTTGCGATAAAGATATTTCTATCGACAACTATTATGTATTCAGAGGTGACAGAATCTATGGCAGAGGAGGAGGATGTGCTATGTATATCAGGTCTGATATTAACGCCACACAGTGCTTCTACCCAGAGCTCATCACAGATAACGATTCAGTCTGGGCTATCCTAAAGCTGTCTCACTCCAGTTCCTATCTTATAGGTTGCATCTATCATCCCCCATGCTCAACTGTTGAAGGTGATATGAAGCTTGCTAGCACGTTCGCTTACGCCACTTCACTACCTCACACGGCTAAAATTATTTGTGGGGACTTTAATATGCCCGATGTAGTCTGGCAACCACTTTCCTCACCAAAACGGTACAATGAATTTATCAACATAATAGAAACAAAAGAATGGCAACAACACGTACAGTATCCTACCAGGCTATCTAAGATTTTAGATCTAGTTTTCACTAATGGTATCATCCCCACTACCCTTCGAGTAGTTAAAGAGTTTCCTGGCAGCGACCACAGAGTAGTATTCGGTACATTTAATATTTGCACTAGCATGAGTTCGACAATAAACGCCAACAAAGTATTACTCAGGGGTTACAGACATGCTGAGTGGGATGAACTGAAACCATACATATGCACCCTAGACTGGGAGCCATACTTTACGTGCAGCTCGGCTATAGAGACAAACAAATTACTCTATGAGAACCTAGGATTTGCACATGACTTCATCGCTCCAGTAAGACTTGTGAAAAGGAGGCCTAAACAGCCCGACTTCATCCCCGTAAAGATTCGAAACCGACTGCGTAAGCATGCTAGGCAATTCTACAGATGTAATGACTTTTCATCACTCATTACACTCAGACAAACTTATGATTCATACAAATCTAATCAGTTATCTGAGTCCATCAAACTAGAACGCATCCTCCACTCACGACCTGATAATACAGAGGCATTAGTTAAGTTAATTAAGTCGCGAATCAACAACAACAGAATAAGTATCCCTAACTTATTACTAGATGGAGAAAAACTACACGAAGACCCGCAGGAGATATGAGTTATTCAGCTCCCACTTTTCTAGCTATCGAAGAAACAGTAGATAGTCTTGAAGTTCCGACAATACCAAATCACTTTTTGGGTAATATAACATTCACCCAAAAAAGATTTCCTCCGCTATAGCATCCCTCCGGACATCATATAACGCTGGGCCCGATGGAATTCCATCTATCTTGTTGAAAAGAGGTGGTGAGGATATACCCATTATCCTACTAAAGTTTTTCATTCTGTCCTTAAATAATGGCAGTTACCCAGAATGCTGGAAACTGTCGTTTATAACCCCTAGGCACAAACAAGGACCAACTTCTAAAATCGAAAACTACCGACCGATTAATATCACGTCAGTAGTTTCCAGGGTTATGGAAAAGGTTATAGGGCAAGATATTGCTTCATACCTCCACCTTCACAAAGTGTTTACTCCAGCACAACACGGCTTCTTGAAAAATCGATCATGCTCCACCTGCCTACTTGACTACTTTGATGTTACTACGCTAAGCGTGATCATGGTTTGTATGTCGCAACTCTCTTCTTTGACTTCAAAAAGCCTTTGATAAAGTCCCACACAAGAGACTAATCCTTAAGCTAAAGTCGTACGGGTTCCAAGACCCCTTGTTATCCTGGCTCATTTCTTTCTTGGAAGATCGTTCCCAAGTTGTGAAATTTGCAAATAATTACTCGTCACCCAGACCTATACGAAGTGGAGTGATTCAGGGTAGTGTACTAGGTCCACTGCTTTTCGTAATCTACATTAACGACATCTGCAGCGTAATCAAGCATGGTACCCCATACCTCTTTGCTGACGACTTAAAGATTGTATACAGCTTCCCCCATTCTACACTAAACGAAGGATTCACACATATTCAAGATGATCTGGATAGGTTACATAACTGGAGCAATGACTGGCAACTGCCATTCAATTCTGATAAATGTGGTGTCCTATATTTCAATAACTCCCATCCGAATTTCAGGTTACACCTAGGTAACTCTTTTCTCCAAACCCTCAGTTCCATAAAAGACCTGGGAGTTACCTACTCACAAAACTTAACATTCAGTCAGTACGCAAAAGCACTTGTTTCTAAATGCCGAAGACTCACAGGCTTGTTACATCGAAAAATGTACACAAATGAGGCTAAAGTCCTTTTATACAAAGTCATGGTTCGTCCAGTACTTGAATACTGCACAATTGTCTTCGGTTTCATGCATGGGTATGACAGGGTTCGTATTGAAAATATTCAGCGAAGTTTTACTCGACGCCTATTATACAAACATGAAGGACTGACTTACGCTGATAGGTGCAAAATGTATGGACTTCAGCCACTTTGGTTAAGGCGCCTGAAACTCAACCTTACATTCCTCTTTCGCCTTTTACACGGCTACATCAAAAGCAGTAATCCAATAGCTTTCAACAATTTACCCATATATACTCTTAGGAATCATGAAAATACTCTATCCATAAGCCGGTTCCGGACAAAACTGCGATCACGTTTCTTTAAAATACAGTACAGTGCATTATGGAACGAACTTCCACTTACTGTACGTAGTTGCCGATCTCCTACTGAATTCCAGCGTCTACTTAACGAGTTCCTGCCAACAAAAGAGCTTCGGTCTACTTATCCATACTTTATCCATATGGGCCGCTCAACTAGCTTTAGTACTACAGACCCCAGTGCAATACCCCAATTTGAGGAAACTCATTTGCCCCGGCAACCGTACCTCATCTATAACGTGATAAAACCAACCCAATCTCTCCCACATGCCTTTACCTAAGGTTCGGTTATTCAGCTTACTAGAGATCCTATCGATATTTCTTCAATCGGGTTTACAAACTCGTAAGACTATCTATAATTTCCTGGATGTATAATCCCAAATTAGTTGTGATAGTTCTTCCATAATATAAGCAAACTGGTACTTTGTAATGTCTAAAGCATGCCATATGAAAAGTGGCCAGGAAAACCTAGCAATAACAAACTCAACCAACCAACCATTTTCCCCAAGTTCATTCAACCTACCCTTATCCCCAATCGTACCACTATCCACTACACTCAACTCAGTAGAATATGACTTAATTTGCTCCGGTACTCAAAACTCTTCTGCCTTTTGCTTTTAAAGACGTTTTAACTACTAACTGCACAGTAACCGTTTAACTAACTCACTGGTTTCCTCTTCACTGTAATCTTCAATAAGTTCGTCAGTATAATTGTTTCCGAAAACCATTACACTAGCAACCATATCTTTTAATATTTTGCAAATATACTTATATTATTAGCATAATACACTGCACTATTATTGAGTTGAACTGACTATCTTCAGTCAACAGTTACCCATTTTCAAATAATTTTCTAAAATTCATAATGTTGGCAAAAGTAACCCTGGAAATAATTATAATAGCAACCGCACCTTTTATCATTTTACATATGTATATACTAATATTATGACGCTTATAATTACGCATGCTTAATTCTTGAAATTAGATTGTTATTAAAATACTTAAAATGATTAAAATATTTATGCAGCAAAGGTTCTCTTGCTTTACCACGCTTGTTTCCCTTATGACACTCAGTTATTGAGCCTAATGTATTCTTTGATAATACGAATTACAATATTGATCACACTATTATCATATATAGTCTGATTTACTTTACGGCTCCCTGTAAGACTAACTACCCTTCTGCAGTATTGTTAACCAAATGCTCAAATTTTCTGATTCGGTGTTAATATCTTTTACAATATGTGTTAGACAGGTTACTTTGCAATGCCAAATGTTTACTATATACAAGACTGTCATGATAATTTAGTACACTAAGTCCTGCCAGCCAATCTTACCTTCAGTTCACACTACCTACATTGAACCCTAACTGTAGTGTTCTGCTGAATCTTGCTCCACTATTCACAAAACCTATTCTTTTTATTCTTTAAGTTCTTAACTTCTTATAAAGTAATCTGTTTATTAGGACGCACGTACACATATATGAAATGTTCATAAAGATGTACGTGGAGACCTATTGGAAACACTTATTAAGAAGGCTAGGGGGATGGGATATGAGGTACGAACATGTCTGGTACCAAGCAATATATTGCGGTAGCCATAATAATCATAGTCTCAAAGCCTAACATCAAAAAAGTAGGGAGGGTGGCGCTAGCTGATCGGTAGATATGGTGGTGGTCACTAAAGTGAATCGCCCGATTCTGCGAGAACAGCAATATTCAATTTGATGGCTCGAGACTTTTCTGATTTTTATGAGGGCTTAGATCTTTATCTTGAAAAAGATAATAATGAACGCCTAGACAGATCATGCCTCTGCCTTTAAATATATACCATTCACTCAGCCTATTGTTGAGATGCGACCACGCGGGATCTGCACAGATTTATGGGGCAACTCATAAATTAACTTGCTGTCCATTGTCGGATCCTTATATACCACCTCACAATGTCTTATTTCACTCATTTTCTAATAACGTCTTTACTTGATCCTCATTATATTCCATTAAACCTAACATTTTATAGCTCCTTATGAATTTGATTAGACTTATTCTCTGTAGGGCACGGTTGTGCACCAAATAGACAAGGTAGGAAATAAAAACAACTGGCTTGAAAATAATTGTACTAATGCCCAAAGTGGACATCATGATAGTAAGACATATATGGGTAGCATTATACATCGCAAATGAATGTTGTCAGCCTAGGGATTAATTACTTTCCCATTCTATTTCCTATATAAATGTATTTATTAATGATATATTGCACTTACTTATTTTATTACGCTTTAATGATTTACCTTAGCACTTTAGCTTTTCTAAAACAGCTTTCACTCCCTTGTAAACGTTGTAAACGTATTGGTTGGTTATCGTATGCCTGCAACTACGGGATGAAAACGAAAGGAAGTCGATTTTCCCGCGTAACCTGGACGACAAATGTACAATTCAATAACTATAAGGCCTGGTTCAGACAATGAGTGTATTTATATATATATCCAATATTTAACTGCTGAAACATTATTAAATTGTAGACAATCCACGATTTGAGACTATATCATACTTGATCGTGCCTGTAAAAAATGGCATGCATTTTCATGTGAATTTATATGTTTATATGAAATATAAATTATTATTGCCTTTCAACGGCTTTATGGAGATCAAGAACTGCCTGGTTAATTGAAGTGTCGTGTGGTCTCTCTTTCCTGTACTCTCTTCTTCAGTATTTAGTGAAATCTTCCTCGCCTGTTTTTGCACTCCTCATTAATCTTCCTCTCGGTTATTCGCAGATTATGTCCGGGTTCATTCGCTACCCATCCCTACGATGGCTCGTTCGATGCTTCACCACCTATTTCTCCTCTTTCGGCTGTTACATGTACTTGGCGACCAGTTGATTGCTGTGCTCGAACGGCTTTGAGGTCGTTTTGCTATTGGTTTTAACCATAATTGATGCTCACGACTGTATAAGCATATATTCTGCTAGACTCGAGACTTGACCACATAACTTGCTGATCCCTTAGTTGACCCATCGAGCTAAACTTTACACCGAGCTAACTAGTGAAGGGAGAATATAATACTTACAGCTTTTTTCTTACACTAGCGGTGGTATGGAGAGAATATATAGATGCAAAATCACATCAATACCCCAATTAAAATTTAATTGCCCACAATGCGTGCCAATAAACTCAGTCAATGGTAACCAGCATGTAGAAGTTTAAACACTTTAGAATAAACGTCACTCTACAGCTGATATGGATATATTAAATGCGATACAATGCAACAAAATGTGTCGAGTATATCGTGGAACACAGTAGAAAAAAACACATATCTAGGTAAATGTGAGCAATAAGGGATTCAGACAACATAATTCTCAGATCTCCGCATAAGGTCCTATTTCTGGGAACAGCACTATGTCCCATCAAAGATTCTCTGGAAAATTCATTACACAGCAAGTTTCTAATAGAACTACTATTAGTTCCATATTAAGTGTTGGTTTGTAGGGATCTGGTTGGTTTCAGGATTTCATCATGAGCTGACATTAGTTAGAGAACCATTGGAGAACCTTGGAGTACTCTCAGGTTTTCCATTGGTTCCATAGTACTTTGCTTATTAGATATATCACACAGTGAAACAGTATTATTTACTAGATGACGTTTCGAACAACATTTATTGCTCATAATCACGTCAATTGTGACTACTACTACTACTATTACGACTACTATTAGAGCTAAAAATAGTATATATATATATATATATATATATATATATATATTGGTTATATGGCTACGTCTCAATAAGTATGAGCCGCATAAATATCTTTCTGCACCTTAGATAGAAAGTGTAACGTTGGGACTCAAACTAAGAACAGTCTGTTTTGAATAATAGATACAGTATTTAGTACCACGAGCGGGTAAACAAGACAAAATACAAGTGGCCTAGAAGCTGATGTGACGAGACTTCGTTGTGTTGTGGCTAGTTACATAAATATGTAATTTTCCCATTTTCCAATACTTAATACTAGTAGAAGATATTACCCCTCACTGTCACGGTACCATTTAGATTTCAGATTTTCAGATTTAATGGTTGGGGATAGAAGGCTTGGAGCCTATGTTAATCATTTTCTAGTAAATTTCTGTGGTTGTCTAAACCCTTCTAGAACGAATCAGTTGAGGTTGCAGACACTACTTTTCTGGAAGTCGGTTCCAAGAGTTTATGACTCGGTGTGAGAACCAGTACTCAGCAGCAATATGGTCTCTCCTTGGCTTTCGAACTCTCATGCTACCTACAAAACTTTTCCCAATTAATTTCATACTCATTTCTCAAAATTTACATCGTGAATTATATGAACTAGGGAAGGTAATTGTTTTTGAAACTAAGGGTAATGCTGACAATCAAGAGGCCAGCACAAAAAATCAAACTGGTTTATACTAGCTCGTAAAAACGATATTGGATATTGGACATATTTTGTTTTTTACACCACTACTATAGTTACAAGTGACCTTCACGTGGTGATTTTTCAAAAATATTGTGATTTACATGAAACTGAAACGCTTCCTTCTTCGTTATTATCCACCAGGTAAGATATTTATTCGGGTAAAAGAGAGTATTGTTTAAGGGATTATACTGGATTATGAACAGAGTGGTGTTTCAAAAACCAGAGTACTAGACCTCTTGGACCTGACCCCAGAGTACATTTGATTTTCACATTTAAATATTATTTGTAGAAGCGACACCGAAGAGGTTTTAAAAGAGATCTGTGACAAAGAGCCTCTGATAACTGAAAAGAGAAAAATACAAGTTCAGGATTTGATTGAACGCCTGAAATCGAAGTTGCGTTCGAGTGACAAATCGAAATTTGGTCAGTACAAGGTATGAAAAAGCTTTTTGTGATAATTCGTTTAGATCCTACGTGCGCATATCCTTCCTCTTACTAATGTGGCCTTTAACAAAAGTGGAAGTCAGTAAGTGCAAAGCTGCAGATTTTAATGCATGTAACATGGCAATATATATACATATATTTAGACAAAAAGTTAGAAATTCATTAAAACTCTACTGCTTGTTTAAGTTAAGAAGCTCAAAGGAATATCTGTATATTTTATAGGTCTGAAAACTATTTTGTCTTTCTCACGTATTCAATACGGTATACATGAAAGAAGTAAGACAGGTTAGACATATTTGTTTTGTAGTCATGATTGCATAAAATATGTGTTGTACTCTGTTGGTTGAAGTGATTAGGTAATTATTCGTTATCTCTTTAAGACATCTTTTCAAGACAGGACCTTAGTGTCTGGGGGTCTTGACGTTCATAGATAGTAAGACGTATGCTAACGCAAGGTCTTATATCCACAGCTCTTTTAGTGTATGTCCCACGTAGACCAAGGAAAAATCAAAACGCCGAACTCATAGCTGAAAATGCAAGGCATATTTTTGGACCTAATCGTAGTGTGATGTCGATTGCCACACTAGCTAGCGATCGAATATCGTCTTTACGATCTAGTACAAACCGATTTGATTTCTTTGTGCTCGCTTCTTGATTGTGAGGTGAAGGTTCTTGATAAAGTTCTGCGTATTTCATCCTGCTACTCGACTGTCATAGCTTTGGTTGACTCCAAAAGGAGGATTAACTACATGCTGTTTGTAGTATGCGGTATGTTAAGACTTTGTTACTACCGTGAATAGGATTGATCCTTTCACCAGATAGTCCGCCGGTATCATCGTCGAAAGAAAAGACATAATAACAATATTAACAGGTATAATTATTGTAGGTTATTCAAACTAAAATACAGAAAAACAAATAAAGAAAACGTAAAAACAGACAACCATTTTAACCTGAAGTTGATATATATATATATATATATTTCAACAATTGTTTAAATATTCTTAAGAATGCAGCTTTTCAGATGTCAGAGAAGAGATGTCATCAGTAGCTCATGAATATTCAGTAGAAATAAAAAAGATGTAAAATTGAAACTCGAAGTATGCCACTTTTTAGTGACTGGCTGAAATCTCAACGTAGTACTTTGCAGTTAAAGTTGCCATAAGATTTAGGAAAATAAAAATAAACGAAATCTACGAAACTACAATAAACAGAAATGTATGGGAAATAGATCTGGTAATTTGTAAACAGCGAATACATCTGTAGGGTACTACTAGTGTTATTGGTTAGCTACACTATACCAGCCCTTAATAAACGTAGTTTACCTAATTACCCAGTAAATCAATACTCTACCTTACTTTTAAGTACTGAGAACAAGACAAAAATCAAAAGGACTCAGTTAATTAGTAATGTGCTCTGATCAGCAGTATATTTCAATAAATTAAAAAGTCAAGATATTTTAAGGGAAAGTCATTAGAAATTACCTAGGTGGTATGGCTGGACCACCAACTCAACGAATGTGAGCGTTGAGAGTTCAAGGAAAGAGGACACAATGGTATTTGAGCCTATCCGGACATGTGCGCGTTTAAAAACAGAACCTAAAACACTGGAATGTGCACTACACATTTTGGTTATTGAATACAGTTTTCAGCCCAGTCACTAACAGTCTCTAGCCATTGATTCTAAGCATCTGGACTGCCCCAGAGAAGAAGTCTACACTTCTTTACGTGGTTCAAACAACGCAGTTAGTCTTGCCATGTTTTATTTGACCTTTTCTAATTCTTTCCTAACCTAATCGTATGTCAGCTAACATTGCTGGATAGTAAGGCTATGGCTTGGCTTGCGTGAACTTGTCTTAGCTATCTGAATTAAAGCAGCTTCGAAGGAATTTCACGTCTTACCTAGGTCTTTTAACCTGTCATGAGTACTAAAGACCATATTGTGCCACCATAAACGAGAGAAAAAACGCGGGCACCTATAGTCAAAAATAGATCGTCTCTTCACAGCTTTCACTCTCAATGACAATGTATCGTGGCCGTAAATAATGACAGAATGGCTACCATTATGACATTACTAACTCTTACTCCCTGTCTTCTACCCTTAGAAAGTCCTAAGTTCGGTCTTTAAAAATTTTATCGATTTCAAGGCATCTAAACTCATCAAACGACAAGGACAAAATACTTTTTCGACAAAGGTAGCACTAACAACAATGTTGCTATCAATTCCCTTGACTTGAAATTTTTTTGCTATCAGAAGTTTGACTTAGCATGAATGACATAAGCCTGACCTGTTTCTTGGAAAAAAGTTTATTTACTTCATTTTGCTGATTAAGAGCACCACGGATTATTTTACCAGTAATATAACAGCTTTGCTAGTTGAACCATCTCAACGGTATCTTCCTTAGAACATCAGATCGATAATACAATCACAGTCGAGATTTTAGTAAACTTGAACTGACGTAGTAGTATTTTAAACGGCACCGAAAACGGCTATCTTATGATTTCAGAAAATGTTTGCAGTGTGTCGGAATGAAGCTGGTCTGAATAACTAGACTTATCTCGGTTAAGCTTTAAAAGTGCTTTCAAGATAACTTCATTTTCCATGCGTGTAGTTTACATTTTCAGGTTATCCTCTGTAAAGTTTACTAAATTTAAAAAGTTCTTAGCTTTAGTTGAGATATCCTCAGTTGTATTTACTGTGTATCCATTAAGAACGAAAGTGTATGTACCATTAATTCTCTCAGCTTTGCCTTTAAAATTGGTTACAACTATCCTGAGAAGGCCTTATGAATCTCCAACTAGCTTTCAGCGTTAGCTAACTGTGAATCTTCTAACTAATGAATTCATATGTAACATTTCAAACTTGACTGATAAAATTCAGTCTGCACCAAAGATGTCATCAGACACACATATATTACACTAGGTACTGACTAGTGTCCAATCAAAAATATCCAGTACATTCCTACAGGAGGTCAGTCGTGAGCCCGAATAACTCATTTGTAACATCTCTGATTGCAAAACTCACTCGGTGATGTGGGTTCGAATCTCAGAAGGGACATTAGTTCCTTCAAGCTTACAGATACGCCTTGCTGACTGATGAGGGCCAACTCGCACTGAACCTAGCTGAAGCAAGGCTTCCTGTGACCGATTGCCTCCAACCATTAATACTAACATTTCACAGTACATCGTGATGGCGAACCACCTAGCATGGTGGCCATATTGCCAACTTGACTGAATGAACTGATAGAATTCAGTCTGCACCAAATATGGCACTAGACACAATACACTAGTTACTGACTAGTGTCCAATCAAGAATTCAAATGTAACAGTTGAAAATTTATCCGTGAATTCGGCCCAGCATATGAATCGCTGTTAACTCACCAATCTACAGATGTAGCACATTCTCTGATATTCATATTACAAACAATCTGAGCATTATGATGAGTACAGGCTTAAAAATGCATTTAACCACAAACTCTTAAATTAAGCAACGGAAGTATCTCGTGTCTACTAATTAAATTATGGTTAATAGGGTTACAATAGGTACTATTAAGGTGCCAAATCTACTAAATTAAATTATTTTATCTACTTTATAATTTCGCCTTCACTAGTCGCCTCCAACCTCCTGAACTCTCCATCATAAGACATATAAATTATCTCTGTTGTTCTACCTTGTATCTAATCTCTAGTCCATCCTTGTTTCCAAGAGAAATCTAAATTCCACCATCTTGTCTAATTACTACATAATAAATAGTTACTCTTTTAACCCTAAATAATTGTCTACTTATGCCAACTTTGAAATTATGTTGCTTATACTTTCTGTCTATCTATAACTTGAAATCATCGTAACACAAACTGATTTATTTAGGATGTACGCAGTTGAAGATAGTCTACAAAATAAAACTAGCTCGTATTATCTTCCTGGCAAATATGTTAGTTCTTTCTTTATTCAAACTAATAAAGGGAAGCAGCTGTATGGCAGAGTGAACACTTTAATATCCTTCATCCGAATAAAAATTAGATAGAACTTTCTTGATCTAGGTAGACGTTTAATTCAATAGCCATTAGTTGACATCATTATCCATTTATGCTACCATCACTAGGGTTAAGTAAAAATTTTGCAATTAATCTTTTTGATTTCAAACCATTTCTTCAACGTATCGATTGTTATTGTTATAGGGGTTATCAGTAAAAATGGATTTCATTTCAGTAACTCTGCTTTTCATAACCTAAATAAACCTCCATAAACATAATGTAATAAGAATTGAAATATTTTCATAACTTATCAACTTTTGGGCCGAACTTTTCTTATCCCGTTTCCATCTGTGACAAATCAACTCATCACCGATTGACATCTTCTTACGTCGTCGTATATCAGATACAGGGCATTAAAGTGGAATCAGTAGCGTTGTTTCACTTAACTTAGTGTCCTCATTGCACGCTGCCTGGAGATATTTGGATACATATAATGTAGGCAAATAATCAGTGAATCGGATGGAGGATTTCGTCATGAGCTGACATTAGTTAGAGAACCACTGGAAAACAAGGGAGTACTGAACAACTGTTTCGTCACACTAATTCGGGACTCTTCAGCAGTACACACCCACCGGGGTCCCAACCTAGGACCTTCTGGTTACAAGACCCAATGGGTCAATGGTCTACGAGCTCGCCTTATAACCAGAAGGTCCTGGGTTCGAACCCCAGCAGGTGCGTACTGATGAAGAGTCCCGAACTAGTGTGATGAAACAACTGTCCAGTACTCCCAGGTTTTCCGGTGGTTCTCTAACTGATGTCAGCTCATGATGAAATCCTCCATCCAGTCAAACTAAATCCCTACAAAACCAATACTTGAAAAATCATTGAATCATTGGTGGTAAAGTCTTTAGCTTCAGCATCGAATGATATAGAACCAAACTCTACAGGGGAAAATAAACCTCGTGGTAATTTCAGAGATACTTTTTACGATAAATGCGGACAAGAATGAAGTCTGTGTCAAGGGCTTCCTGTTGGTCGACTATATCTTACCCTTAGAATCAAATACGTTAAAATTAATTTTCTATTCGATAGTAACATTTTATGAGCAACTAACGGAAACTCAAATAAAACTAAATTTTATTACTCTTCTCTAGTCATTATTCTTTCATTTTGGAGGTAATGAATACGAGTTTTTATGGAGGCGATGTGAAAGTTTATGAAAAACAAATCACAATTATAATCTTACAAACCCCTATATGGTGATAGTAAATTTTATCAGTAAAGTCATACCTGATTTAAAGTAATCTCTATCACTAATTGTTACTGTTGAATAACTCTCTTCATTGATATGTATCTGAAAGTTCACTCAGTCCTTTGACTGTTGGTGTTTGCCTTTTGGGAAAGTGTAAGCTGGAATTCTGGAGATGCTAAAAATCAATTCTTGAAGATCCAGAGTGAAATGGTTAAGAAGCTTTTGCACAGGCGCATGTGTAATTGCTCCTTGTCATCTTCCAGATTCTGAAAATTCTCACTAATTTTCATCTAACTCTTCTCTCTAATGTGTCGGTGACATGGCGGTAAAATGCTGGCCTACTACCCTTGTGATCCAGGTTTCAATCTCCGGTCAACGCACTCCTTCACTTCGCTAAGCTGGCAATAGGGCCGGTAGAGCGGGAAGATTGGGCATGAGGCTAGCAACTCCGTCCCGTGAAAATAAGCACCACTACTACCGAAACTTTAAAGTTCCAGCTTAAAGTCCTATGTTCCACTGGGAACGTAAAGGAATAAGAACATTTTCTCTACTGTACTTCTTAGTTCACTGTAGCTCCAGTGCACTTATTAGTTTCTACTTTTATGTGTACTTCTCTGAAGTATGAGAATTTGAACTGAGAATTTCTATACTGGTAGGTCAGTTGGTAAAAAGATCAGAATTAGAACCGTATTTTTAAGTAGGTTTTTTTTTATTTACAGCTTGATTCCACACTATACTTTTGGTACAAGTATGGAATTTTCAGCATGGATATCAGAAGCCCAAATTTTGCAAGCCGACCATAGATATCAGGTGTGCGCCGGCAGGGGATCGAACTTCGAACCATGTGCATGGTCGGCGAGAGTCCTAACCACTGTGCCACCGACGCACTTGCTTGTCAGCAACCAACCCGATACTTCATAGTCTATGGTTTTACAGGGACATCCTCAAAAAATAAGAAAGTGTCTCACTTCTACAAATTAGCCGCCGAGTTTTAACTCTATAGCTGGCCTATTAATTTTGACTGAGTAATACATTATTTTACAGTCTCTTTTAAAGATTATAGTCAATGTACAACCTGTATATTTGTTATAAATCCCTCACCGATGTATCTTTATTCTTTTTCTCTTTTCCTGTCATCTTTTTTTTGTGCCGGAAAAATTAACATTATATAGTTTTATTACTGGCTCATACGATCGTACATGTAAAGTTTGGGACACTGAAACTGGTAATGAAGTGCACACATTAGAAGGCCATAAAAATGTGGTTTATGCAATTGCATTCAACTTACCGTTCTCTGGTAAGTTACATTTTCTGTTTTTACTTCTTATTTTTAATTATTTATGTTTAAAGTTTTTATATTTCAGATTTACGGGTTGAGGATAGAAGGCTTAGAGCCTATGTTAATCCTTTTCGAGTAAAGTTCTGTGTTTTTCCGACCCTTCTTAATGAGTCAGTTGGGTTGCAGACACTACTTCATCTGGGAGTCGGTCCCAGGAATTTATGACCCGTTGTGAGAACTAGTACTCAACAACAATATAGTCTCTCCTTGACTTTTGAACTATCCTGTTATGTCGTCTAAGGTGTTCTTACCTAGTGTGAAGGAAAAGAGAGAATAGGTTAGGTCCGTAGTCATTATTTGAAATTTTAAACATTCTGATTAAATCTACTCTTTGCCTACGGTATGAAACAGAGAAGAGGTTTGAACTATATAGTCTTTCTTCAAATGATAAATTAGGCTTAACGAGAATCATACGTGTTGCCTTCCTTCGGATCCTTTCTAGAATATGTAGGTCCCCCTTAAGAGCAGGACTGGCAGCCTGGATACAGTTTTCTAGTTTTGACCTCATCAGCAATGTATATAACGAGGTGAACATATCTCTGGTGATTCTAGTAAAGGCTCTGTGAATCGCCCACAAGGATCTGAAACTACGTGCAGCCACCGCGTGACAGCGTTCTGTAGTTTTTAAGTCATGACTAACTATGGCACCTAAATCTAAATGATTCTAAGCTGATGGGAGTGTTATTCCTCCCAGTTCGTAGAGCTGATGCTTGCGTGTCCGATGCGCATGGCTGCACATTTCGCTACATTGATAGGGAGCATCTACTCTATAGACCACTGTGACAATTTGTTGAGGTCTTTTTGCAACGTGAGCGTATCACTGTTGCCCTTCAGCTGTCTCCAAATTCCGAAGTCATCTGCGTATAGGACCAGAGAGGAATCGGTGAGCAGAGATAGCTCATTGATATGCGAAATAAGTGTGAGAGGTCCGAGTACATGTCTTGTGGCACTCCGCTACTCACTGACGTGCAGAAGAGAGTTTCCAGTTGATCCTAACCGTCTATCTACTATCTATGAGGAATTCCCTAATCCAGTTTAGTAGGTTGCCTTTTATACCAAAACTTTCCAGCTTCATGAGTAGTCTTTTGTGGTGAACTTTATCGAAGGCTTTACTGAATTTATGAAGACGACGTCAACGGGCCCTCTGTTGTCCCTTGATTTGACCCAGCTTTCTCATGCAGTGAGGAGATTTGACAGGCATGAAAGGTTTCCCCAGAAGTCATGCTGTACTCTGGATAACAAATTGTTGTTTCCCAGATATGCCATGATACTTTTCTTGATGATTCTTTCCAATGTTTTGATTAAACTGCTGGTGAGACTAATAAGCCTTTAAAACGGGTATATTTTGTATTAATTTTTTAACAAATAAACGAGTAATTGTAATGGTCCTATTCTGACTAGTTTAGTACGAATTTAGAATAATCAATAATCAATGAAGAGTAAACAAACGGAATATGATGGTTGATGGCATATTCTATTGATTGATATGAGTGGTTGGAAACTAGTCACACCAACTAGTACTGCTTACTACCCAGACTGAATTAGACTCAATAACGGACTCATGTCTTCCATGTGTGAAATTGAGCTCATCAGTGTGGTGAATTTTCAGCTTGACTGTGTAACTTTCAAATAACAGACTTGATTCTACGTATCATCAGTTCCCACAACCAACCTACCGAAATTCATGCAGTTTGAGTTGATTCGGCTCTCTTATATGAATCAGTCCAGTTACACCGCTGATGAACACTCCAAACGAACAAAATGGACGCCAGGTGCTGAAACTACTTTAATCTGGACAACAAGCACTACTGATCGATATGAGGGGCTTCCAACCACCCACCTACTCATCAGTATTATATACCATCAATAAATTAAAACATTTTCCTTAACAAAAATAAGTTATACACAATTAAATTTAGAAGTATGAAATATTCTCGTATCATGAGGTGAAAATCAGTCTGAGAAGGAAAATTTTCCGTAAATTCTCTTCAAGTTCTTACACAGTTACATCATTACAAAAGTACTGCAGATGATTCCCAAACTAGGATGAAACAACTGTTCAGTACTTCTTGATACTTTTCAATGGTTCTATAACTGATATCAGTTTGGAGTCAAACACGTAAAAACAAATCTAGTCCTTACAAATCAGCTGTTGAAAATTAATCTGAGGCTCGTTAGTGACTTGTTACAGGACGAAGTTTCCTCAAGTTTTAGTGAGAAGTCGTGACCAGTCAGATCCATCCAGTCACGTATGAGGATGTAGTTCCCACCGATGACATTGGTTAATGGTCGTGCTAAATCATGAATTAATAAAAGTTAAAATTCATGGATTGGCCATTAAATCGGTCCCAGTGGCTGAATGGTATACGAGTTTGCCTTTTAACAGGAAGGTCTTGGGTTTGAAGCCCAGTGGGTGCGTACTGCCGACAATTCCCAAACTACGATGAAACGATTGGTTTTCAATGGTTCTTAACTGATATCAATTCGTGGGCAAACTCGAAAAACAGATCTATTCCTTACAAATCAACTCTTGGAAATTACAAAAGTAGCCATTTATGCAGTGGATGTATTTTTACGTATAATAACAGATTGGTTATAGATTGGCAAAAGACATAGTATTTATGTGACAAACGGGCTGGTCTGAATGCAATTACAAAGTGGTATGAATGACGAGACTATGATGGTGATTAGTCATAATAGATCCATACAATGTGAGGACGGAAGACTGCATTCAATCCGTGCTGAGCTGAATAATATTTATTTTGTCACCCTACAGCTAGTCTGTTATTCGACGTAAAAATGTATCCACCGCATAACTGGCTATCTTTGTAATGATGAGTATTACATTTTCTAGTTTCAAGAGCCAGAAGAGAATTTATTGAAACAAATATTCTTCGTTCAGATCTACTTTTAAGTAATTAAATAGTATTGTTAGCCAATCATTGAATAAAATTCTTGTTGAATAGGCTAACCAGCATTCAAAGTAACTTTACGAAGTTGTATTACTATGTAGCAAATAGAATGTAGAGAATAACAAGGATACTAGATGTATCACACAGTGAAACAGTATTATTTACTGAATGACAGGGTTTCGGACACAATCTATTATTGTTCATAATCATATCAATTGTAATCACACGACTTTGTCTTCTCCTATATGTCGTATGGGTAGTAGAATTTTCCAGATATCTGGGTGAACAGGTGTTGAATCATTCTTATCACATGTATTTGCAGTTGATTCGATGAACAAAGTCTCTGCTATCAATCTCTCCCTCCACCCTGTGACATTAGATTTTAAAACTGTCATCCTATCCCATGCTATTGTATGATTGTGCGTAACTGGATGTAGTGCTATAGCTGAACTATTCTTTAGATTTCTTATCTTATTCGCGTCAACTAATCTAAATTTTGCTAGGTTTTTATTCTCGGCTAGTCTGACTACCCCTGTTCTACTAGTTTGACCGATGTATTTGACTTGACAATCATTGCAGGGTATTAGATAAACCAAATTGTTTTGCTTTAAAGGCTCCACAGGATCCTTTAACTGACAAAGCTTGTTTCTAATTGAGTTTGTGGTTGTTTTGAATGCCAACCACTTTTATTCCTGCCTTGTTAAGAATTCTGCGTAAGGTGGTTTCCGAGGTTCCTTCCTTGTATGGAATTACTATTGATGGTTTAGATTCCTTATTGTTGGTGTCGTCATCCAGTAAATAATACTGTTTCACTGTGTGATATATCTAATAAACAAACTAATATGGAATTACTTACTACCACAGTACCTGAGTTTTACACATTTAATAACAAGGATACACTTTTTGATTGGACATCAGTCAGCAAATAGTGTATTGTGTCTAGTCCTATCTTTGGTGCAGACTGAATTCTATCAGTCAAGTTAGTAATGTGGCCATCATGCTAGGTGGTTTGCCATCACGATGTACTGTGAAATGTTAGTATTAAATGGTTGGAGGCAATCGGCCACAGGAAGCCTTGCTTCAGCTAGGTTTAGTGCGAGTTGGCCCTCATCAGTCAGCAAGGCGTATCTGTAAGCTTGAAGGAACTAATGTCCCTTCCGAGATTCGAACCCGCGTCACCAAGTGAGCTCTGCAGTCAGAGACGTTATCACTGATCTATTCGAGCTCGCGACTAAGCTCCTGTAGGAATGAAATGGATGGGTGTTTTTATTGGGCACTAGTTAGTAACTCGTGTAATGTGTATCTAGTCCTATCTTCGGTTCAGACTGAATTCTATCAGTCACGTCTATATATACTTGTTTAAATCCGTAAAACGTGAAATATTTTACAATTTACTAATTAAGAATTAAGTGCTTCAACTGCCTGATTACTGGTTAATTAGAAAAATACAATGAATTATAGTTGAACAGTGTGTATTTAGGATAATGGTTTTAGTTTACTTTGTTTTCGCTTTCATCCTAATTAAAAATCCCTCATCAAGTTATTGTATTTGTTACGTAATAATAATGGTGATAATTAAAGCTTTATTCTAGAAAATGCTTCTATACACAACACAGAGTTTTCAACTATTTATTCACTGTGCAGAATCTTTAGGCAATATAATAATCGAAAATACATCATCTGAAGCAGTTTTGTTTCATCCGAAGTATGCTCAAATACCCCACAATCTCCGTTTCTTTTGAGAAAAAATTCATAGCGATAGGTGGAAAGCTAACCCAACATCTCCTACTTTACTAGTTCACTAGTTTTCTAGCCAGTTCTAAGCCGGGAAAGGAAAGAAGTTTGGGCGTGGGGCTAGCGAATATACTAGGCAGAATCAATCTAATAGCTATAAAAACTTCGAAGCACAAGGAAAATGTAAAAAACAAACTTTTTCTTCGATGGAACCGAAGAGGCGAACTGACACAGCGGGCTGATGAAAGCTCACGGAAAGCCAGTCAGCCGGCGGAAATGTCTTCTCTCGATGAAAGTAAAAATAAGATTGGGGACGTGAAATGTCCGTACAATGTAGGAGGCTAGCTGGGAAGGCTGCCCAAGTATCCAAAGAAGTGCGAATATATGGCACAGAAATGCTGGGTATCTGCGAGAGCAGATGGAATGGAAGTGGATTATCGAAATTGCCAACTGGAGAGTCGGTAATCTACTCTGTTCTGGACACCCATACGATAACCATGAACACAATGAGGCAGTGGTAGCTATCATAATGTCACCTGTTGCAGCCAAAGTCCCAATGCAGTGTCAACCAATTTCATCCTCCAGGATCATAACAGCAAGATTCAACTCAAAAGGCAGGAGTGAAGGTAAAAATTATCCAATGCTATGCACAGTGCTACAAACAACGCAGAACAAAGAAGAAGGAAGATTTTTACAGACAACTGAAAACAGTAGTGGACAACATCTAAGTGGTAACGTCAAAATCCTCATGACCGATATGAGTACCTACCGAAATGGAAGCAGATAATACAGGAAGGGAACTCATCATGCATCGAAAGGCTTTCACTAAGCGCAATGAATGAGAATGGAGAACTCTTTTCAGACTTCTGCGCTCTCATTGATTCGGTGGTTGGAGGCACAGTGTACGAGCACAAGGATATACACATGGCAACGTGAATTTAACCTGACCGGCACACCGAATACCAGACAGATTTCACCTCAGTGCTGCTCAAAGAAGTGGAGATGGAGCTGTCCTGCTGGAAACAAAATCGAGAAAGGGAAGCAGATGTTGGTTCAGATTAGTATCTAATGCAAGTAACCCTCAAGGTTGAGCTGAGAAGGCCTTCAAAGCAGCTGGAGACAGACCACAATTCAAATTCAACACTCAGCAGCTGAAAGATGAAACGACATCGGAGCAAAGTCAAAGACATTACGTAGCATAACTAAGGAAACCTTTTGCAACTGATAGTGTTCTCTGAGCTCTTTGGTTTATTTTCGGAGCTTTCATCGTCTTTCTGGACGACATCTTCAGCGCAGTATTTAAGATAAGTGAAATGATTTAAATTTCTTCATGAGTCTCCCGGTAACCATCTTTAGATATGTATTGACCGTTTTCTATTGATTGGGATTTTAAACTTTCTGATCACCTGATTTACTTTTTATTAGTTGGTATATTTCATCTATATTAACGTGCTTATTATTGCAATCATCCACCTGAGTTACAAATCTTTTCTGTTAAGGAAACCTTTGTGAAAGAATTCTGGAACTCTCTGGAAGTGATGTTTAGGAAAACGTGTACATCTGTTTTAGGAAGAAAGCAGAGATGAGAGAAGGAATGGCCCTCAAGACATACCTGGAAGCTTATTGAAAAGGGGAGGATAGTGAGTCAAATATGAACCAATGCAGAGATGGACAACAGAATGAGAAGCTAAGTTTAGTGTAAATCACACTTAATAAAATGACGAGGATTACTAGGAAAGACAAAAGACAATTCTGCGATACACTGGCCTGTGAGTGCAGTAGAACAGACAGACCGCAGATAAAACAGGCCTGAGAACATTATGTCAGACAACTAGGTCAACATCTGGTAAGAGGTCAACAGAGGTGAGACCTATAAAAGACAGTCAAAGAAACCAAAGAGGATAGACAAATAAAACATTGGGCTGATCACTTCAAAGGACTCTTGAAAGCCCGCGTTAAGTCAGTTGTTCTACATGCATCAGAAACTTGGTGCGTGCGTCATGAAAAGCATTTCGAGAAGGCTGCAGACTTTCCTCACCAGCTGCCTTTGATCCATACTGAAGATCGAATGGTCGGTCATAAAGAATTAGCAATATGAAAACTCTGGAACGAACCGACCAAACACCTATTGCTCAACAGATATATAAAATAAAGTGGAAATGGGTCGGACACACGCTGAGAAGGCCATTGAACGACATGTATTGTTGAAGCCCGTAGGAACAATAATAAAGTAAAAATAACTTTTTAAGATATTGATATGGTGGTCGGTGGCCGGTGTGGAAATAACCAGTCCTAATTTGATCCACGTAAAGTAACGCCCAATATTTTTATTGATCATGATTACAGAATAGTTGACATATCCTTGGTGATATTTTGAATTATACTTTATTGCGTAAAATATACTTTGCGGCTCTCATATGGTTGTGTGTTCTTGCTTAAGTAGGGCCGGCTGGAGAAACAGGTAGCTGTTGTAAAATGTTGTTGGCGTAGTCAAGCAATACTTACGATCAGTATGTCAGTGTTCAGTTCAGGGCCCTTATTTCACTCTCAACGTGCTGTGAAACATAACAAATGTGCATGAATTTATATTGAGGTAATTTAATGATTGGAACACGCGCGCTGCTATTAAATCACTTCTATTCAAAATTCTCCTATGTATTGATTAATTTTAGCAAATACACTTATAAAAACTCACCTCTTTTGTGGAAAAAATTGTAATGATAGATTTAACTGTACAACTAAAGAAAATGAAATCACTGAAAAGAGTCTATTCACTGAACTAACTGTTTTATTTATACTAACAACCATTGAAATAAACCTTTTTAATACTTCACTATAAACTAACAGGATGCTTAGCAACCAAAAAGAGTAACCAACCTACTCATTTGAAACAGTGAATATCTGGTTTTCTTATAATCTTATTATTAATTATTTCTTGACTCTGTTATATTGATTAATATTCCATGGACCAGTATGTTCAGAAAATGAATGGTATCTGAAAAAACACCTTAACAACATGCATGACACTATCGTCTGTTTGAAGAATTAATTTACGTATCTGTGCTGTGAATAGGATATATTGTGATAATCTAATTCGTATCTCATGTCAACAGAAGTTTGTTAGAACTAACTAACTAACTAATTAACTAACTAACAAATATTCATCATTCATAATATTTAGCCACTGTATACACTAAGAAATATAACTTATTCAAGGTTCTAAAATTCAATGATTTTTGTCTGTCAATCTAACAGCCGTCGTAAACATTCTAGTACTGCCGACTGGGGGTAGACTTCGATCTTCCTCTAGAAATGTTGTCGTGTGGTCTCTATCATGTAACTGATATTCACTCCTGTCAAGCGGCGTTGGTGTTCATCACAAAAATGAAAGGTTGAATACGAAATGTCACTATTTTGCATTTCTTTCTACTACTCGAGTACTACGGCGTACCCCAAATATTCATCAAACTTATTCAATAGCTGTACGACAACGACACATGTCAAGTGATCCACAACGGAAAACTCAGCGAGGCGTTCGGAGTAAACACAGGAGTAAGACAAGGGTGCTGGCTTATTATCACCAATGATATTCCTAATTGTGGTGGACTGGATTATGCGTCAGAGAGTGGGAAACGAGCAGATAGGGATATCCTGTGCTGGTACCGACGTGAAGAACCTAGAAGACCTGGATTTCGCGAGTGGATGATTTATGTTTGATGTCACACAAAATCGAAGACTTACAAGCGAAAACCGACCGACAAACTGGTCGAAGAAGCAGCCGGCGAAGACAGGACTCCAGGTGAACATAGACAAGACGGAGATGAGGAAAACAACCAACCCACCACCACCAACAACAACAACAGCAGCAGCAACATCCAGCTCCAATTACCATCAACGGGAGGGATTTGAAAGAGGTTACTTCGTTCATTCATTCACTTATCTAGCTAGGGAGCATTGTCTCAACTACAGGAAGTTGGAACGGACGAGGATGTCAAATCGAGAATCATCGGAATGGCGAGAACACACACATTCATCAACCTGAAACCAATCTGGAAATCTTCGTCACTCAGCCAGAATCAACAACAAAATTCGGTCGGATTTTCAATACAAACGACGTCAAGTCAGTCAGTTCTTCTATACAGATCAGAAACTTGGTGGGCGGGTCAAAAAGAATATTTCCAACAGGTTGCGGACCTTTATCAACAACTGTCTTCGCCCTATACTGAAGATCACATGGCCGGGCCAGAAAGAATCACCAACAAGAAACTATGGGAACAAACAAAACAAGAACCAATCGCCCAACAAATATGCAGGGTGACATGGAGGAGATCGTGGGAAGAGGAGTTAAAACAGTATGAACTAACATGGATGCAGGTAAAAAGTACAGCAGAAGGAAGACAGAAGCAAGTGGAGACGTGCAGTTGAAGCCCTATATTCCACTAGGAAGTCAAGGGAACAATAATTATAATATATTCTTCTCTTGCTTTGTTTGCCATATGGAATATGGCGACTCGGACTGTTGCTGTACATTGATGCAAATTTCTATGTTGAAACCAATCAGTCAGCATATTGTAACTTATTCGAATGTTAATGCCTTTTGTTTTCTTCATTTGATAAGTGCATATTGGAGATTTAACTCATTGACTTAGACGCTTGACTTTCAGTCAGTGTATCTCGGATTCGAAACTGGCTTCATTTATTTCAGCCTGAGAAAATGTGTAGTATCGTCAGCTGTCATACCATAACCTTGTAAATAAAAAAAATCTGTTCTGAACCTCATCAATTTAAAATAATTATAATCCTTCAAATAATCACGCATTTGTGCAGTAGACTTCGAATAACCTGATCACATATTTACCTGTCAAGTCAATTTATATGAAAAATGAAGAAAAGAAAAGAGAAAGACCAATTAATATAAATAAAAGGGTATTATCATTATTATCCTCCATCTTAGAAATGCTAATCTGATTATATTACCAAAAATAGTGCCACTTATTATCCTTCGTATTCTTGAATCTTTAATCATTTTACTTATCCTTCTATTTTGCCATTTAAAAGAATAATATAAATTGATTCGATAAGTAGATGAGTGAAGTATCGATTTTTAGGGATTTTGTTTGATTGGTTGGAGGATTTTATCATGAGCTGACATCGGTTAGAGAACTATTGGAAAGCCTGCAGGGAGTACTGGGCAGCCAGCTGTTTAGTCAGCCTTGTTTGGGAATCTTTGGTAGTACCCACATACCACAAGGGTTAGAACCCAGGACCTTCTGGTTACAAGGCTAGCGAGCTCGTAGACCATTAACCCAGTGGGACCCAATCCAAAGGCCATTCAGCCCATGAATTCCAGCTTCTGCCAATTCACGACATAGTGTGACCGCTAGCCAATGTCTTCGGCGAGCATTTGTCCTCACACCCGATCGGCTGTACCCCACTAGTCAGGGCTTCGCAGTAGGATCCCAAGTAACTGCCTGAATAGGGTCAGTCGCTAGTTAGCATCAGATCAATTTTCAAGTAATGGTTTATGGGGACTTTGTTTGATTGGTTGGAGGACTTCATCATCAGCTGACATCGGTGAGGACAGTTACTCATCGAAGACATTGTAATGTGGTCGTGAATTGGCAGAAGTTGGAATTCATGGACTGGACAATGGATCAGGTTGGGACCCAATGGCTGCTGAATGGTCTATGAGCTCGCTAGCCTTGTAGCCAGAAGGTCCTAGGTTCGGACGTTGGTGGTGTGTGAGTGCTGCTGGAGAATCCCAAACTAGGCTTTGCTATCCATTGATCCATTTCTGGCACTGTACTTTAGCCTACTCCTAACTCTAACCACAAGCCTAACTTTAACCCTAATTCTAATCTTAACTCTAGACCCTAAACTTAAATCTTAAAAGCCCTAACCCTATCTAAAAGTATAAATTTGCAGAGAAAGTGCCTAGAGAATAGGTAGAATACTGTATCTACGCTCTCCAAGTCCAAAAAGACAGACATGATTTGATTTGTAATTACCTTGCATGGCGTTCTCTGTATCTGTTTGATTCTCAAAGGTTAATTTCTGAAAGACCCTTACTTAGGCTATGATACTTTAACTTTGCCCTTAATCTTCGTAATACTTTGCCATTATATGCTTCATTTATCGAATTATCCTATAAATAAATCTCTTATTCCCCTAGGGTGAATAAAAAATCCTATCTTAAGAAATCGATTTTAGAGATCTTATTCTATTTTTCAGTTGCTCTAACTAAAATAAGGTCCTCTAGTGATCAATGGCTACGTGTGGTATGACTTTCTACCTTAGATTATTGATGTTCAAAGACAGAAGGATTTTTAAATTTGCTTTAAAAATATTCTATGCCTATTTTGTATAGGATTACATTTCTCCTACTTGTTCCGGTCCAATAACATTATTATTACAATTGTAATAGTGAATTTCATCTGAGAATTCACAATTAAGTGTTCTAGAATAGTCATGGCTGACAGATGAATCACGAGCAATGTTTTTATGAAAAACTATATATACTACTTATTGTAGATATTTTCATTGAACAATAAGCAGTGACTAGGGTCATGCGTCTAGTCCCTTGTTTGGTACAGACTATATCCTTTCAGTCAAGTTTACAATGTGGCCACCAAGCCATCATTCTGCACCAAACAAAGGACTGGATGCGTGACACTAGTTAGTGCCTAGTGTCCAATCAAGGCATCGAGTAATGTCCTATGGAAGATCAGTCGTAAACCCGAACAGCTCAGTGGTGCTGTCTGTGACTGCAGCACTGGGTAACACGGGTTCGAGTTTCAGAAGGGATATCAGCTCTCCCAAGGCTGGAAAAACTCCCTGCTGACAGGTGAGTGCCAACAACAACGAGACCTAGGTCCAAGACTTCCTGCCGAACGCCTCTAACCATCTAATAATCTATTGTAGATATGTCCATACTTCGTCATACATTTATTCATTAGTAGAAATATAAACAGCAAAAGACTTTTTTGTGAAGTACCGTTTAAAATGACTCAGAAATATCTATTCAGTCTAAACATAACCAGCTTGGAAGAAGTTTGTAAAAAATACTGTTACTCACTGAGATACAGAAACATCCAGATTTGATTTTATTCCAAAAAGACAATCGTAGCGAAGAAAATTTTCTTTTCGACGAAGTCATCATCTAGGCTGTACATTCGTGTATTTATATCAAATGGATGGGAAAGTTGCAGAATAATTTCCGGTTAAGGGTCAGATTAATAAAAATTACAATTAGGAATTAGAATGCCATAATAAACAGGGGGATGGATAAAACTCAAATAAAGTGGCATCATAATAACTAAGAAGATTGACATTGTGCAATTGGGGGTTAGAAATGTAGAAATAACAAAATAGACAGGATGTTTGGATAAAAAAACTAATGTGATGAATAATTGTTTATGCAATCAGGGATTAAATATGTAGAAATAATAAAATGATAAAATAAACTGGAAGTTCGGATTTGAAAATATGGTATTGTAAACAGGGATTAAGAAAAACTTTAAAAAATAACATTAATAGACAGGAAGTTTAGATAAGAAAGGCGATGGGATGGTGATTACTAAAAAAATTCACCTGTTTATGATGCCCATGGCATGGACAGGGGTTGGACGTATTTCTTTTGGATACAAAGCGTGGGTTTGAGCTTTTGGATAGCTAACGCCTCAGCTCTGCCCAGATGTCTTGATTTCACTCCCTTTGATAGGTTTGATTGAACCTTGTATATTACTTTGAAGGGTTTTTCGAAGGGCGCTGAATGTCCTGAATTGACCAGATGTTCTGTCACTGAACTGTATACACGTTTTTGGTCTCCTTTTGTTAGCTAGGCTAAGTAGTGTTCACGAGCGCGTTTTTCAAGTCCGCTCATGGTACGGCCGATGTACTCAGATCCACATTCCTTTATTTTATTCCTTTAAGTTCCGAGTGGAACATAGGGGGCTTCAAGCAGTGGTTTCTAATTTTAAGGAGGGGCGTTACCAGCCTCACGCTCAGCCTTCCATCCTAACCAGTCTCATTACTGGCTTGGTGAGGTTTAGGAGTGCCTTAGTCGTGGTTTTAACCCCAGAACTTTGGCGTGGTTGGCAAGCGTTCTGGCGCTGAACCACCGACGCACTTCAGATACGTCCATTTAACGAGTTCTAAATAGGACGAAAAGCTAGTTCTGATCTTCACCACCTTCACAAGTACCTTTTATTTCAAAATCATGTCACTATCGAAGCGCTGTTTTTAAGGAAATCCTATGTGAAAACGAAGCTGATTAATTTCGTTCGGAAGTTAAACAAAAATAAAGAATATTACCAAGATAAGTTAAGTGTAACGATAAACTGTTTCTGCATACATACAAAGGGAGACTAATTTTACGATTGGCTCTCACTTCAGAGTATCATTATTATTTCCTTGGGTTCCGAATGGAATATCGGGCTTTGACAACACATCTCCACTTGGCTGTATTCTCTGCTGTCCTCTTCAACTGGATAGCCACACGATTGCGCATTATGTCTCATCTCCTCCGCCAACTCACACGATCTCCTCCATGTCACTCTCGCATCGACGATCCACTAGTCTCAGCTTCCCATTTGGATTCCACCCAAGTGATGGCATGCATTGAGCGCGATGTCATTCGACAGCCTCCTACGCTTCACCGTAACCTAGTATTCATCTCTGTCAGCTTTTGTGCAAATTCTTCAAGGCTAATTCAAGATGGATTGCGCAGATCCACCACATATTTCTTTCCAGGTAATGATTTTCTCCTAACAGTACTATCCAACTCCATTATACAGAATAAAACTCCTCAAAAAATTGATTGAATTTTTAGAGGTTGACGGATATCTTGTTCAGCAACTTCTAACTAATTTATTCTCGCGTACCAAAGACAAAGCAAAAGCCAATATTTGATCGTCCAAACTACGTGATATATTTCGGGACCAAAACAAGCCGTCAGACGAACGCTTAGCTGGCTAGTGATCGTGCACGTGACACGACGGGGTACCAAATGGCGGGGATGCTTGACCGGAAGCCTTCAGCTAAACAAGTCGACTTAAACAGTGGTGGTCAGCATCCAATGAGTGATTGCTGTGGTCAATAATTTTGGGGAATTATTTACCGCTACAGCTCACTCCCCCCTAGTGGGGTGGTGAGGACCCTAAGACAGAACCAGCCGGAAGTAAAAAAAACTCGATGGTTCCCTTTCGGGTGAAAAAAATCTTCCGAGCGGCTTGGTGGGGTGCCTACTGGTTTGTCTGCCTATGCTAATAGGGTGTTTGTACATAGCTTCCTTGTTGTTGTTCGTTGGATCCCGTGCTTCGTTTGTTTCCTGTCCAGTGCCCGTCGCACCTGGAAAAGAAAACAAGAACGCTAAGAACCATGTCGAGGAAAATGTACCAAATCAGCTTTTTGGTTAAAAAAAATGATGTGCATTTACTATACAGTAAAATAATGCTAAGTTCAGAACACCGAAAAAAATACATCTAATTAAATTTTTTGTGCATGTTACATGTACTGTTGAAAAAAAATTTTTGTGTTTTGTGATACTGCATAAAAAAAATTGATACGTCTAAAAAAATAGTTAGTACCACAAACGGATGAGTTGCGTGAATCACACGACTTCGTTATGTCATATAAGTGTGCAGATATTCTGGGAACCTTACGGTGCGTCCAGAACGGGTTTTCTTAGGAGGCTCAACAGAAGATTCGGTAGCTGTCGCTGTGCTAGTGACTTCATCGATGTCTAAACGATCTTCTGTTACTTGTGGATTTTGGGGTACGTTGAGCTCTATGCTAATAGGATTACCCTCCAAGTAAGCCGGTTTCAGACGGTCAATGCTGACGGTGTCCTCGCGGCCTTTTTTGTCCAAGACAAAGAATTTATCAGAACGTTTAATTACTTTATAAGGTCCGTCGTATGGAGGTTCCAGGGGTCTGCGCACAGAGTCGCGACGAACAAATACATGTGAAGAAGTTTTCAAACACGGATGAACGAAAACATCAATGGACTGTGGACGAAGGGGAGCAGGTTTAACTGAACGCATTGCGTTTGTAAGCCTGCTGACGTATGAAGCGTGATCTACCACTGGTGGGAAGCTCGAGGGAGAAACAAATTCACCAGGCAGTCGCAGTGTCGTGCCATATACTAGCTCGGCGCTAGTACAACCAGCATCGGTTTTCAAGGCGTTTCGTATCCCTAGGAGAACTAACGGAAGGGATTCAGTCCAATGGGTGTTGTTTGCAGCTGACAGACCAGCTTTCAGCTGTCTGTGTAGACGTTCTACCATACCATTAGCTTGAGGATGGTAGGCTGTTGTTCGAAAACGCATGCAACCTATGATTTTAGTCAGGGCGAAGAATAAGCCACTTTCGAATTGCCGCCCGCGATCAGTTGTTATGGAAGATGGGCATCCAAAGTTAGCGATCCATCTTTCTACGAAGACGCGTGCGACTGTTTCAGCAGATACGTCCTTGATGGGTACTGCTTCCGGCCATCGTGTGAATCGATCGATGCAAGTTAAAATATAGTATATCCATGGGATTCAGGAAGGGGTCCAACCAAATCTATATGGACGTGTTCGAAACGAGCGTCAGGGAGAAGAAAGGTGCCAAGTGGGCTTTTGGTGTGTCTTATCACCTTGCACTTTTGACAAGCTAAGCACGTGTGTGCCCATTCCCTTACTTCTTTATTAATGCCAGGCCAACAAAACCGACTAGTTACGAGCTTGACAGTAGTTCGAATACCTGGGTGAGATAAGCCATGCAACGTATTGAAGACGTTACGGCGATAACTTTTAGGCACGATGGGGCGAGGAGTACTCGTGGAAATGTCACATAGAATAGTATCTCTTCCCATACCTAAGGGTTTCTCAGCTAATTGTAGAGTTGTTTTCGACAACTCATGTTGAAGCTCGGTATCTTCTTTTTGAAGACGAGCCAGTTTTACAAGGTCTATGCCGTCGATTTGGGTGAGGGAACAAACGCGCGACAAGGCATCTGCCACAGTGTTGTTTACTCCGGATACATGGCGAATATCTGATGTAAACTGTGAGACGTAATCCAGTTGTCGTGATTCCCTGGGTGAATACTTATCTGAAGGTGAGTTCAGAGAGTACGTCAGAGGTTTGTGATCAATAAAAATTATGAATTCACGACCCTCTACCGAATGTCTAAAATGTCGTATAGCACAGTACATAGCCAGAAGTTCTCTGCCGAATGTGCTGTACTTCGTTTCAGCTAATTGAAGGCGCTCGAGAAAAAGGCGAGTGGTTGCCACTCTTTGTCAACTAGCTGTTGTAGAACTGCGCCGATTGCAGTGTTTGATGCATCAACCGAGATACTTAACGGTGCCGTTGGATCCTGATACATCAGAAGTGTGGCATTCGCAATAGCTTTTTTAATCTGGGTAAAAGCATTTCGAGCAGACGCGTCAAGTTCTATGGACTTGTTATTCCCTCGAAGGAGGTCTGTCAATGGCTGAATCAAAGAGGCACAGTTGGGAATAAAGCGTCGATAATAACTTACTAAGCCGTTAAAAGTGCGGAGACTTTTCACCGTCTGTGGCTCTGGAAAGTTCAGTATAGCCTCGACCTTAGTAGCCAGTGGGCGAATGCCCTTGCAGTCAATAGTGTGACCCAGAAGTCGAGTGAGTCAACACCGATTTGACACTTTTGAATATTAATGGTAACACCATGTTGGCGTAACCTTCAAATGCCAAGTCCAAGTGCCTAAGGTGAGTTTCCTTGTCTGGACTGGCAATGAGGCAGTCGTCTAAGTATGCGTATACAAAGTCGAGACCGCGAAATACTTCGTCAATGAAGCGTTGGAATGTTTGGGCTGCATTCCGGAGACCGAATGGCATACGTAGAAATTCAAAAAGTCCGAAAGGCGTAATGATAGCCGTTTTCGGGATATCTTCTGTTGCCATCGGGATTTGGTTATACGCTTTAACCAAGTCGATTTTGGAGAATATAGTCGCGCCGGATAAGGTTGCCGTCAAGTCGTGTATATGAGGCAACGGGTAGCAATCAGGGGTTGTTTTGGCATTCACTCGCCGGTAATCACCGGTGGGTCGCCAATCATTGCTATCCTTTTTCGGAACCATATGAAGTGGGGATGCCCATGGGCTATTCGAAGGTCGAATGATGCCAAGGGTAAGCATATGGTCAAATTCATTCCTGGCGATTCTCAGTTTGTCAGGAGCTAATCGTCGTGCTTTAGATGTCACAGGTTGTCCTGTGGTAATGATGTGGTGCATAACATTGCTGGTTATGCACGGTAGGTCGTTCGACGGGCAATTAAGTTCCGGATACTTGTCAACAATAGGTTGAAAAGTTGGATCAAGGATTGCCTTTATCTTAACGGGTGACAAACTAGGGCCTATGTAGCTGATGCCTTTGATAGACAGACTAGTAGTATTGTCAATCAGTCGTTTTCGGCGGACGTCTACGAGTAAATCATGATGATTAAGTAGGTCCGTGCCAATGATGGGCATTGTAACGTCAGCGAGAAGGAAAATCCACCGAATAGGTTTGCGTAAACCTACGTTCAGATAGACGTATTTCCTACCAAAGGTTGCGATTGGTTTTCCATTTGCAGCCTGTAAGTTGAAGGTAGGTTCCTTCTGTCGATCTGCTGCTGTAGCAGGAAGGACGCTGACTTCGGCGCCTGTGTCGACTAAGTATCGAGTCTGGCTTATCACATCATGGATGTAAAGTAGGCGGCTAGTGCCACCGGCGACGGTTGCCGCTAACGCGTGCCGGCGGGATAGTTTCCCACAGACTTTGAGACATTTCCGAAGTTACAAGGCTTACGGCAACACTTCGCTTCTTGGCCATAGGTGTTGTGGTACCAGCACCAGTCAGGGTTTTTCAGTGAACGTGGTTTGGACTTAGATCGACCACGTGAGTTCCTGCGTTGAGGAGATTTAGGACGACGGTCGGAGGAGTTAGAATGCATGTTTGACCTAAACATCTGCTGGATGGAGTTGCATAACTCTATCATTGCAGGATCCTTACTCGAAGTCTGCTTAGTCATCGAGCATATTTCGGGAACTGACCGTTTAGTTATTTCTAGAATCCTATCTGCAGTAATAGCTAAGTCTCTATTACAGTACCCTGAAGTGTCACAAGTACGGTCTGTACAGACTGTGGCAGCTTGGTTAAGAAGAGTTCTCTAAACAGTCCTTCGTCGAACTGACTTTGGCCGACGATTTCTTTCATTCTTGTCAGCATGCTCACGGCTGACTGATCTCCTAACTCGATGTTACGAAATAATTCATCTAGACGTTGTCGGTCCGTGAGAACGTTTCTCCTGAGGAGGGATGCTTTGAGCAACTCGTACGAGTTACTTACCTCGGGACTCAACATCTGTGATGTTACGTACTTGCTGAATTCCCGCGGTAGGGCGTGAATAACTGCAAGTAACTGTGAACGTTGATCGGTTATCCCATGCTCACAAAAATCTGCTTCAGCTAGCAGAAACCACGTTTCAGCATTATCTGGCCAGTATGGTACGAGCTGAATGGTTTTAGGAGTTGAGCGGATACGGATGACCTTGGGACTAAGATCACTCATGACGAAAATTATGTCGAATAATATATGGTACAAGAACAAATACAAAATGGAACGAACTCACCGGGGTTATCTGCGGATTTATCGTGGATGAAGTTCGCGGTTGGGCTCACCAGTTTAGAGGTTGACGGATATCTCGTTCAGCAACTTCTAATTAATTTATTCTCGCGTACCAAAGACAAAGCAAAAGCCAATATTTGATCGTCCAAACTACGTGATATATTTCGGGACCAAAACAAGCCGTCAGACGAACGCTTAGCTAGCTAGTGATCGTGCACGTGACACGACGGGGTACCAAATGGCGGGGATGCTTGACCGGAAGCCTTCAGCTAAACAAGTCGACTTAAACAGTGGTGGTCAGCATCCAATGAGTGATTGCTGTGGTCAATAATTTTGGGGAATTATTTACCGCTACAAATTTATAACCACTATTCTTTTTTTATTTCAGATAAAATTGCAACTGGTTCCTTTGATAAAACTTCACGATTATGGAGTGCTGAAACTGGGGAATGTCATTATGTCTTTCAGGGTCATACAGCAGAAGTTGTATGCATACAATTCAATCCGACAAGTAATTTAATCGCTTCAGGTAAGTTATAGAGTTGAATAACTTTATGTAATGGGCTATGATTGGAAATACAATAAGATTATGTGTCACTGTGGAATTCGAACCAAAAGCCTCCCTACTAACTAAGATACTAAAACCAACGGCTAACTAGGTCAACACCGGTAATGTTTGCTTAGTGATCTGGAGATTACTGGTTCGAATCTTACTTTAGTTAGTTTTAAAAAAATATATACATGAAGTGTCCACGTTTCAGTGTTAGATAGTAGAACTATTTCAATAATAAGCAGTCAATCAAAGTCCCATATTTGTTGGTATTTCTATAAAAGAAAGTATACTGGCAACACTCAGTAACCTTACATTCGTTGCCTAGTAGGCTGAAGTTGGAAATCTTTTCGCTAACTCCTCTTAAAATGAATTTGAAATGAAATGTGATGCAACTATATATGTTATGTCAGTAAGTTTAGTGGCTACATTACAAAGTTTTGATGAGTATTAACTATCGCCTTCCTCGACGGGCAATGTTGGCTGACATAGGATGCGTTAGGCTGGAAAAGAGCTAGCGGCGGTCAAACCAAAACTTGGCGCCGGTCACTGATATCTACAACAGCTAGTTTAAGCCAGTCACGTAGGAAGGTGTAGACTTCCTGACTTGTTGGGGTCCTAGGGACGGTCAAAACCAATGGTTGGAAACAATTGGTGATATGGCTCAAAGTCGTTTCAATGGCGCAGATTCATCCACTCCCTGTGACTTATGATTTCCAATGAAACTATATTGTTATTCGCTATTACTATTCCTACTTTACCTTACTATACTTCTGTTTACTGTCTCTATTATGCATTTCTTCTACCTTCTTCTCTTGCTTTGTCTACTACATGGAGAGTGGCCACTTGGACTGCCGCACATCAATGCAAAGTTCTATGTCGAAAACAGAGAGACAGTTGACTGCTAAATTGGATACTATTTAGAGAAAATAAATTGTGTACATATTTATATAATCCTATGTAATATTATGATTGATTTCAGGTAGCATGGATACACTAGCAAAGTTATGGGATGTAGAGACTGGTAACGAGTTGGCTAGTTTAAATGGTCATACTGCTGAAGTGATTGCATTACAATTCTCTCAGTGTAATTCAGTGACAACATATGGAATGTCAAATAACGGTGATAGCAGTTTATACGCAGACTCTATATGTGGTGCAGGCAATGGACGTCTTATGCTAACTGGAAGCTTTGATCATACTGTTTGTTTATGGGATGTAAGAACTGGTGAACGAACACATCATTTAATTGGACATGCTGCTGAAGTTTCTGCTGCTTCATTCACTTATGATACCTCATTAGTGGCCACGGCATCAATGGATAAAACTGTTCGAGTAAGTATGACGATGAATATGTTAAAGGAAAATAAATACACATATATTCATAAACATGTCTAACAAATGTTCTAAATTGTCATTTCAGTCGGATTTCAACACCGCACATTTGCAGTTGGAATGACGCAACGCCGCCTGAACCGGAGAAATGGAAAGTGACAAGCAAGGAGAACAGGGAGAGAGAAAAATATATATAAGACAAATTGTGAAACCGTGTGACTAAAGTTGATATGATTATGAGTGACAATAATTTATGCTGGAAACGTCATGCATTTGTTAATACTGCATCGCTGTGTAATATTTAAAACAAAATTTATCCAATATGGGATTACATTGATGTTAGATGATTGGAGGCAGTCGGCCACAGGAAGCCTGGCTTCACCTAGATTTCGTGCTAGTCGGCACTCACCAATCAACAGGGCGTATCTGCAGTCACCTTGAAGGAATTCGTGTCCCTTCTGCGGCACTGGGTGACGTGAGTTCGAATCTCAGAAGAAACACGAGTTCCTTCAAGGGGATTGCAGATACGTCCTGCTGGTTGGTGAGTGCCAACTAGCACTAAACCTAGGTGAAGCAAGGCTTCCTGTGGCTGATTACCTCGAACCATCTAATATCAATAATTTATAGTGCACCGTGATGGCGAGCTACCGAGAATGGTGACCACATTGCAAACCTGACTGAAAAAAATCAGTCTACACCGAAGAAGGGACTAAACACATCACGCTAGTTACTAGTGTCCACTTGAAGTATGGAATTACATTCGTAATCATTTGGCTGAATGTTAACGTGGTCATCTAAGCTTAACCGGAGTCTGTGTGATGAATGCATATCATTAGGGATTCCTAAGCTAGACTACAACCTCTGTCTATCTAAATAACATTTATGTATGACAAAATGAACTGATAGTTTTAACGTAAATCGAGTGTGCTATAATGAAGTGATAGCCGTGATACATTGTTTGATGAGTAGTTTAAAGTGATATAGTAGACAGCTGTATCGTCCAAGTTCGGAACTCTTCAGCAGCACGCACACACCACCAACATTCGAACCCAGGACCTTCTGGTTACAAGCCTAGCCAGCTCGTAGACCATTCAGCAGCCACTGGGTCTCAGCCTGACCCACTGCCCAGCTCATGAATTCTAACATCTGCCAATCCACGATATAGCGCGACCATTTCGCAATCTCTTCTTCGTACTGCGTACTGATGAAGAGTCCCAAAGTAAGCTGACGAAACAGCTGTCTAGTACTCCCAGGTTTTCCAGTGGTTCTCTTACTGATATCAGCTCATGATGAAATCCCCCATCCAATCAAACAAAATCCCTACAAAACCAATACTTGAAATTGATATATCTCAAAGACTCCTCAAAGTGATCGTTAGTACGGGCTTGTTTATTTGTTACTTATTAATGATGTGAAATTTTGCATAGATGTTGTTCCACTTATCATACAGGTGAAATTCTTTGGAGTTAAACATATGCCACAGGTTGTCTAGAATAGAATTCAGTGAGTGTATAACATCCGATAGGTTGTCTTCATATTACACAGCATTGTGTAGTTTCCGAATATCTATGAGAAAATGTCGACCACTCAATACAAATGTTGACATGTTGTTAGAGAAATTCTCAATTGTATATATTCTGCACCAATTAACTGAATTTCTTAGTAAGCTAACGTTTGACAAATGATACAAACATGATATGACGACTTCAATTGGCCGCAATATTTCAATCACTGATATATCTGATATTGATTGAATTTCGATGACAGTGATGATGACGATGATGATAACTCCTGGGAGTTCAGACTTAAAAGAACTCTAGAAATAATGCTTTTACATAGAAAAACAGAATATCATGCAGGCTGCGGTAGTATGTAATTCCATATTAATTTGTTTATTAGATATATCACACAGTGAAACAGCACTACCTGCTGGATGACATTTCGAACATAGTCATGTCAGTTATAACTGCATAACTTCAAAACTTTTGTTTTATAGTTTTTTTTATTCCCTTCTATTGGTTGTTGAGGTAGTTGAATTTTCCAGATGTCCAACTGGAAATGTGTTGAATCATTTCTGTTGCACGTATTTTCAATTGGTTCGATAAATAAAGCTTCCGTGATCAATCTCTCCCTCTTCTAAACGGTCATCTTATCTCATTCTATGTGTAATAGAAATGAATCAACACCTGTCCTGGACATCCGGAAAATCTTATCACCCTCTCAACCAATAGAAAGGAATAAAGAAAACTATAAAACGGAAACTTCGAAGTTGTGTGATTATAATTGATATGACTATGAACAACAAACTGTGTTCGAAACGTCATCCAGTAAATAAAACTGCTTTACTATGTGATGTAGCTAATATACAAATTCCCTACTACCACAGTACCCACGTTTTACACATACATTAATCTTATAGATAGATTGTGACCATTGGTTAATAAAGGACAGACTTTACATAATCAAACAAACCTGTTAGTAGCATTAAATGGAAAATATATAAACCGTTGTTCTGCCTTTATTCAAATTCATGAAAGGGAATAATTGTATAAAGATAACCAAATTTTATGACTAGTTGAGTGTGAAAGACGATACTAACAAATAATAAATAAATTTGTTAAAATAGTATTGGTTTTGTAGGGATTTTGTTTGTTTCATTGGTTGAAGGATTTCATCAATTAGAGACCGATTGGTAAACCTGGGAGTACTGGACAGCTGTTTTGTCTTTGTTTGGGACTCTTCAGCATTAGATTGGATCCCAGCGGCTTAATGGTCTGTGAGCTCGCCCTGTAACCAGAACGTCCTGGGTTCGAACCTTGGCGGCGGGTGCGTACTGATGAAGAGTCCCCAATTAGTGTGACGAAACAGCTGTCCTTTACTCCTTGCTGCAGTTCGTGGTCTGGCCGATGCACTCCTAAACCTCTCCAAGCTGGTAACAAGACCGTTAAAGAGGGAAGGTTGAGCGTGAGGCTAGCTACCATACCCTGTAAAAATAAGCATCACTGTTATCGAAACTTCAAATTTCTAGCTTGAAGCCCTATATTCCACTCGAAACGTAAAGAAATAAAATAAAATAGTTAGAAAATGCTGCTATTTATCAAAGTTACACATGTTTTATTTTCACTTGCAATCAGAATCATGCTATATTTCAGGCAGTGATTTACTCGCAGTGGAAAATTTCGTTGATAAAACTCAGAGTTTTTTTAATGCCTAGGATTGTTTTACATGCCGTTCTTCTCTGTCATAAATGTAAGGTGATTTTGCAAAACTGATTTGCATCGACTTCTAGTTTATGAATAGACCAATGAAATGGCTCGACGTGTTGACCAATTTTACTTATTTGGGAAGTTATATTATATACTATTATTATTCCCTTATGTTCCAAGTAGAACATAAGGCTTCAACAAAACGTCTCCATTTTTTTCTGTTTTCTGCCGTCCTCCTCAGCTGGGTCCACGATTGACCAAACCCTCTCATCTCTTTCTCACACGATCTCCTCCATGTCACCCTCGCACTGACGACCTACTCGCCGCCGCTTCCCATTTGGATGCCCCTAGAGCAATGGCCTGGCGTGCGATGTCATTCGGTGGCTTCCTCAGTGTATCCCCGATCCATCTCCACTTTCTCTTACAAATTTGTTGAGCGTTAGCATAATTTTGGTATTTACCAATTTGCCTCATCCTTAGTGATGTCATAAATCAAGCTGTAAATCAAAAATAAAAATCAAAAAATAAAAAGTAATATCCGGCCATCCATCAAAGGGGGTTGTGTATAGTTCAGTAGTTCTTTTCAGCTTACTTTACAGCTGAAAGATATCGAAATGATAGCAGTTTTTGATCATAGGTGCTTATTCCTAATCTCTCATGTTAGTTGAGGCAGTATAGTCAGTAACAATAATATTAGTTGTACAGATGAGAAGTCAATCGATGAGGCTGTGTCGACTGATAAGGTAACTAAAACATATTTTTCATACGCCAGCCCATCTCCGATATTAGCTGATGAAAAATTAAGTGGAAAGAGCCAAGGATTGTAGGATAAAAGTATGTCGTCAATTCATGAAGTCATTGACAGTTCGTTTGAACCATTCATGTAGTTACAGACCCAGATTTTATTCCTATCTTTGTGGATTGTAGTTCGACTACATTTGTGTACGTTACTTATATGTGTGCTGCTTTTGCGAAGTGCATCAACTTCAGCTGATGGATTTGTGATGAAATCTCTACGTTGATAAGTTTGTTAGTGATTAACTTAATAGACATACATACAAACACCAACAAAAATTTGCATTTATGACTCTCTAGATCAATTAACATATCACAAAATGTTAAATATTTAGTGGATTTAAAAACAATAAATACGCCTTTAGAGCAATATCAGTCAGCTTATTCGATTACCGTTGTAAAAATACCATACAAACGATTTACTGCCTTCCTACAATTTAATAAACAGAACATTTTGCTGTAAGCGATACTGGTTGGTCAGTGGTTCAGCAGTAGAACGCGCTTGTCACCACGCCTCACTTAGTCCAGAGTTCGATCCCTGACCGACGCGCTCCTAGAATTAGCTAAATCAGCAGTAAGGTAGGTGAAGAGGGAAGGCTGAGAGTGAAGCTAGCAACCTCTTGGTGACCTTGACCTTGGCGGCCTGCTTAAATCTTGGGCTACCAAATACCTTAATTTCTCATTTCCAACCCTACCCCGTAAAAGGAAACATCACCGCCACTGTACCTTCAAAGCTCCAGCCTGAAGCCCTGTGTTCTATTCGCCAGGTAGATGGAGAAAATAATAAGATAATCCTAATAAGTGACATTGGATAGGTCCCTAATTGAGATAACCAGTTTAATTGTCTAGTGGTACTTTGATGAAGAACTATTCTGAAAACATGGGAATCAAAATATCCCAAAATTAAATTTAGTACCCTAAGAGTTTTATGTGAAAGTAATTTTTGCTATGGGGATAAAACTTCTCTTCCGAAAGAACTGTTTACCTTATATGAACTGTGATCAAGATTTGACCGGATAGTTCCAAAACAATTGGGCTCCAAGTGAGAAAAAGACATGTAAAAAAAATTATATTTGTAAAATTTCAGAGAAATTGAAATAAGTAATTGCAACGTTTTGTTCGGCAATCTGGTTCGAACTTCTACAGGGAAATTAATCGAAATTAACATAACAGAGGTGTATACATAAAGAGGACATTTCTTGTTTTTTTTTAAAAACTTTGTCTAGCCATATGAGTCATGAAACAGGCATCAAAATATAATAAACAAACAAAATTGCATATAATGTCATCAAAATTTGACCTCAAACTTACAAATATTAGTGTACTTTTGTTAAACACTGTAAACAATGTGTACTTTTTCATCAGATTTGTAGTGATTACATTAGACTAAAATTTCATGGTCGTAGATAACTGAATATGAAAATATATGTATGTGTTTATGCAATATACACTGGTGTGTATGCGCGTATGCAAGTATGGGGAAACAATTCTAAATCATTTGCTAGTCTCTCTATAAGAAAATGTAGACAACTGGTAATTTCAATCAAGTATTTATTAATCAGGACTTGCCGTGAATCAGCTAACACCGCATCTTCAAGTCTCTTCAGACTTTTGGAATTCACTCATAACAAATAGGACTTCTGTAGTCATTCTTTCTTTATACGAACCAAAACCTTTCTGTAGAACATTAGTCCTATCAAAGTCGATCTTGTGTCCTGCTTCTATCGAGTGGAATGCAATCACTGATCTGTTTTCTTGCTTCGTCAAGTATTCAGAGGTCTTTGGAACCACTTTTAGACGTTGTTTATGCTAATCCAATTCTTAACAACAGATTTCGATTTATCCTTACCTTCAAATTTTAAATATGTTTTTATGAAGTCTTTGGGATAATTATTTGATTCAAGAGTGGACTGAATCAATTTTAATTCCCTACTGATCTCTTCATCCTCAGTAACCACATTCTTGCGGGACCAGAGCATCTCATAATTGCATTTGTTTCTAATTCAATGCATAAACAGAATGGCTGCTAACGAAGACGCTGGTGATCCCATAGCAATGCCTTCTATTTGGCGGTAAAGAACCTCTCTAAATGTGAATAGCGTGGAGCGTTGACACAGTTCCAATACCTTCATAATATCATCTGGATTTAAAGGACAATGATCAGTTAGTCCGTTGTTACAATGAAGTAAATTATAAATAATACTTAAAGAAACTTTAATGAGAACATTCGTTTAACTGTCTAGCAGTTGTTTCCAGTCCTGATGCTATCTAGAGCTTCGTTTCATCTTCAGTCATTATCCTGTTCAAGATAGTGTCAGTATCAGATCAGCATTAAGCATTTCAAGTAAATAAGAAAAAGAATCTGAAATACAAGATAAAAAAGTATATTCATTGTACTGTTCGGCTTTTGAATAGTCATATTTTCATGATGAAAACTTTTTGCATTTTCAAAAGAATGGTTACTTAACAAAGAATACTCTCTTCGATAACCTGCTCTTCATCCAGTTATATATACAGTATAGTGAATGAATGAATTAGTGTTATTAACAACATTAATGTTGTTTAAATAACATCGAATCAATAATAACAGCAATGGATTACAGTTCAATGGCATCAACATAAAATAAGTTGAATGTCGAAAAAATTAAGAAAGATAATAATACAAATAGTCTCTAATGAAGGCCAGAGAAGTAGTAGTGGCTGGACTTGCTTCTTTTGCACACAAAGCACTGGTTGGTTCACGCGAATTGCGATAGCCTCTGCTTATTGCAGCATGCAGTACTTTGATGTTTTTAGCAATTTATTAGGCACCCAGTAGATGATAGAGAAGGGTTCTTCAATGCCAGCCAGCTTTATGGCCTGTTTGGATCAGATGGTCTAATATCGAACTGTTGATGGTTTTTACTACACCTTTACTTGGCCATACTGGGAGATGTTCTCGAGCACGAAGAATCAAGTTCCTAGAGCGATGATCGCTATAACTCGCTCCACCGCAAGCGCAGTTGAATTGGTAGATACAATTAGAAGTGGCTAGTCTAGGTACTTCATCTTTCAGTCAAGAAATCACCATCGGTCGTGTAGAGAATAAGACGTGTAGTTTGCTAGCACTAAAAGTTCTTTGAACTAATTTCCTTAATTTCTTCGTAATTATTTCACTTGGTATATCGCCCTTGAGTTGCAGTCTTATATATATAAAGGCTTCTTGTTTACGGTAGTGAGTAGTCCTTTTCGGCTTTCTTTCTCAAGGGTTTCTTGATAAATTTGTCAGGATAGCTACTTTCAATCAAGGTATCATATACAATGCTCAATTCATCTTCAATTACTTCCTGTGAGCATATAGCTCTAACTCTGTGGCTACGGATTTTCACTAGAAAATTTTTGTACTGGAGAGGGACGAAGCTATGAAAATGTGTATATTGTCCTGTCCATGTACTATGTCGATGCAAATTTCCTTTTATGCTAGTGCCTGGTTTTCTTGTAAGGAGGATATCCAGGAAGGCAATTTTGTTTTGTATTTCTTAATAATTGAGAGGAAACAAAACGATATTGTGTTTTTTTATTGACATTTCTCTATTTAATGCTAATAACTTAATAAACGTAAGTATATAAATCATTAAATTTAAACTCTGTGTGCATATATATATATATATATATATATATATATATATATATACCTTAGTTCATTTTCATTTTTAAATAAATGCTTCTTTATTCTAGATATGGGATACTAGAACTGGTCGACAATTACACCTTCTTACAGGTCATCAAGATGAGGTATTAGATGTAACATTTGATCCTAGTGGTCGACGTCTAGCCAGTGCTAGTGCAGATGGTACTGTACGTGTTTGGAATGTTGGTATAAGCGGTGATACAAAAAGTGTTAAATTTTTATCTACACTTATAGGTCATAAAGGTGAAGTTAGTAAGGTAAGTTTTAAGTTCTAATTAAAACAAGTTTTTTGAAAAACAAGTTAATTTGTTAGTTTTATCCATTTTATTTTAACTGATATCAAGTTATAAGATGTGTGTATATAATAATAATAATAAAAATCTTATTATAGAATACCTTATCTAAACATTAACTTACATCTAGTAGTTAGACGTCTTATCATTCAGAAATTATAACCTTCAAAGGATCCGTTGAATCTTCCTACTCCTACTCTGAGATATATAAGCAGGCTTAGGGTTGTCTTGTTGGTGGTCTGATGATGATGATGGGAATCACTGGTTGAAAACTTTCAGCATTTCAAACACATATCAGTACTCCTTACTGGCTGTCAATGGTTCTCTAACTAATATCAGTCCGTGGTCAAAATTGAAGAAAATTAGATCCCTTGGAAATTAATCTGATACTGACTAGTGACTGGCTACATGACGAAGTTGCTTGAAATTCTAGTGAGAATTCGTGACCAGTGGGGTCCACTCTGTCGGGAGTCACCACCAATACTCGCTACGGATGATATTGGTTGGTGCCAGTCGCGCTAAAGTCACAATTTGGTAAAAGTTAGAACTCATGGGCTGGCTATTGAGTTGGATCCCAGTGACTAAATGGTCTATAGGCTTGCTTTGTAACCGGAAGGTCCTGGGTCGGAACCCCGGTCGGTGGGAGCGTACTGCCGATTAGTCCCGAACTGGAATGAAACGACTGTCCAATGGTTCCTTTACGTTCCGAGTGGAACATAGGGCTTCAAGCTAGAGCTCTGAAGTTTCGGTAGCAGTGATGCTTATTTTTACAGGATAGGGTAGCTAGTCTCACGCCTAACCTCGCTTCTTTGACGGTCTTATTACGAGCTTGGAGAGGTTTAGGAGTGTGTCAGTCGGGGATCGGACTCCGAACCACCTACGTCTGTGCCACCAACGCACAGTGATATAAATCCGTGGTCAAACTTGAAACATTATCATAATGTCGGAAATTTTCACTAACGTTTATGCAAGTACTGTCTCTCAGCCTACTTTTTTTGTTTGGCGTATTTCAGTAGGCCTCCTGTTTTTTTTTACTACTGTAAACTATGTTCAAATAAATGAAGCTCTTCTGTGTATACTTCTACCTCTTTGTCTACAGATCTCTTAAACTGAAACTTGTATATTTTTTCACAGTGTCTAAGAAAGGTATTGAAAACACTGATAATTTTAATTCATTTACTGTTCTTTAGTCGGAAAAGGAGCTTTCTGAAATCCATATTACTGAAAATGACTCAAAGTTCAGCATGAAAGGAAGCATCAAAGATAGGCCTTCAGGTGAACATAGAGAAAACAGAGGTGATAAAGATTCCTGGCCAACAGCAACACCAACCACAACAACAAACAACAATCAGCCAGGACAAATGGGAGAAATCTGAAAGTAGCCATCTACTTTACCTATCTCCCTGGGAAGCATTGTTTCAACTACAGGCGGACGGAACTGATGAAGATATCAAAGCGAGGATGGGGAAAGCAAGGCAAGCATTTATTACACTTTAGTCTGTGTGGAAAATAGCAGCATTTAGCATGACAAACAAGATCTGGAGATCCAACTCAAATGTGAAGTCAGTGCAGGTAACTAACTCTAAAGAACAGAGACTTCGCTCTGAGTCACAGGTGGGAACTTCAAACAGAACAGAAAACCTCATCAACAGCTGTCTTCCATCAATACAATGGATCAGATGGCCTGCCAGAAAAGATTAGCAACAGGCACCTCTGAGTGCGAACCAACCACGTGGGAACCGATTGTGCAACGAATAAACAAGAAGAAATGGAGGTGGATTGGCTGACCATATTCTGAGAAAACAAACCATCAACTGACATCCATCACACGCCAAACCATCACTGGAGTGGAACACGAATGGGAAGCGGTGAGTCATTTGGTCGTCAGTGCGAGGATGACATGAAGGAGGTCATGTGAAGAGGATATGAAAGCATGTGGACAGACATGGATCCAGGTGATGGAAACGTTTGCAGAGAACCGAATGCAATGGAGACGTGCTGTTGAAGGCCTTTGTTCCTCTAGGAACCAAAGGAAAGCAATCATAATAAATAGTAGACAGTGAACATATATCAACGAGATAACTAAAAATTAGAAATCAATTCATACCTTTCTCATCACTGTTTTCTACCAGTAAAATATATTTGTTTATCTCTGACCCTACAAAAAGGAGAATATCTAAATTATATAACTTCAAATTATAAGTGAGCGGCAGGTAGGTGAACACCTCTTGTTGATGACTATACATGATTGTTTAGATGAATAAAGTTGAAAAGTACGTACAAATGGATCACAAATCAATATCCTAATCTACTAAACATTCAATTGATAGCGCCTAAATTTCATTCATTCCACGTATGATCAGTAGTATCAAATATCATGAACTGTTATCTCAAATTAAAATTATTTCCTTATATTTTTATTCAGATTATATTAGTCTTCGAAAAAAAAATGTATCATTAGATTTCCATTAGAATTTAGTTACACACTACTTGTAAGTGGAAGAAAAACGCTTATAAAACAATAGAGCACTTAGACAGTTAATAGTCTGAAATCACTGGAAAAGTATCCAATAATGAGGATAAGTTTTCCTTCAAATGGTCAACAAACTGGTATTCACTGTTAAAGAACTTTTAGAGATATTTTTTACATGAATTAAATCTTCATCCGGTGGAACAGATGAAGATGTCAGCATCAGCCAGAATCGGAAAGGCAAAGCAAGATACGCCTTCATCAACCTGAAACCAGTCTGGAAATCTTCTGCACTCCGCCTCAGCAAAAAATAAACAAGATTTGGATTTTCAACACCAATGTCAAATCTGTCCTTCTATACGGGTTAGAAACTTAGTCAGCGTGTCACGAAAAGGAGGATTTCCAACAGGCTACTGTAGACTTTTATCAACAGCTGCCAATTTCGCTGGCTCCATACTGAATAGTAAATGGCCAAAAAGAATCGGCAACAAGATACTCTGGCTGGAAACACACCAACCAAAAGTCGATCGCACAACAATATGCATAATAAAATGGAGATGGGTGGATTGCGCATACACTGAGGAAACGGTAGAATGACATCACGAGCAACGCAGACCATCACTCGAGTGGAATCCCAATAGGAAGCGGCGACGAGTGGGTTGTCGGTGTGAGCATGACATGGAGGAGGAGATAAGAGATTATGGACAATCGTATGGTTAGTCAGCTGAAGAGGACATCAGAGAATAGAACAAAGTGGAGATGTGTTGTTGAAGCCGTATGTTCCATTCAGAAGCCAAGGGAACAATAATAAAGTTAAGATTTTTAGTCGAGAAGGAATTCCAGATGTCTTAGTTACTGACAATGGTACTCATTTTACGGAGAAGAACTTCAATGATTGGCTCAACACGTAGGTTGTCGTCATTTGTACACAGCACCACGTCATCCTCAGTCAAACGGGTTGGCAGAAAATTTTGTACGAACATTAAAGAGTGCTATAGCATCAATGAGTCCTCAAAATTTTGATGAGCTAGAGAGATGTGTGGATAACTTCTTACTTCAGTATCGCAATGCGGAGCATACAAGTACCCGTGAAAGTCCTGCAAAACTATTCAAATCCCGAATTCTCAGAAAGCATCTGATGTCCACGACTTCTAATGTACATTATTACAGAGGGAATGATTATAGACCTTCTATTGGTATCACACTACAAAAATGGGAAATCGAATGGTGAAGATATTAGACATCAAAATCACTCAGTTCATAACAGACACTTGATCAAGTGAGAAAATGAGGTAGGTCGTTCCGATTATGATTATATGACTCCGCTACTAATCCCGACTTTGTTGATAATTCAGAAATAAGTCTAGATGATACTGATGGAAATGATATCACCGAATCAGTTAGAAGATCGCAAAGACTGGCAAGCAAACCGCGATATCATTATAAATACGCAAGGAGACATTCAACGTGTGGCGGATGTGGTGATTGACTATTTCTATCTTTGTATTGTTTAAATACTCATGTTGATTGTTAATATTTCATATATGAATGCATAAGAATTCCGCTAAATACAAATGTTATTCAATGAATGGGCATTTGTACTGATTAAACACTAAGCGAAATCATCAAATAATCTGTAAAATGTAAGAACGATATTGTAACAACAGAAGGCGAAACACAGGAACCAAGGTATATTTTTCACTGATCAAACCGCTGCTTATATATCTCCAGTTTATATTCATTAACCAATCAATCAGCGAGCGTGTGATTTCGGTTTACATCATACGACATGAAATAGAATGTTCAAATAGGTATATTGTATTCCGTTGTTAATGCCGAATTGAACTGTGGGAACATGTGATAATTATATTCCCTTAGTAGACATTATCTGTATCACACCACTATAATACTACTATTATTACGACTATTATTATTATTGTCATTATTATTATTTGCTATTATTAGGTTTGTTTCAATTCTCGTGGTAGTCTAGTGTTAACAGCAAGTGCAGATAAAACAGCTCGTCTTTGGGATTGTGAAACTGGTGAATGTAAAGACGTTCTCTCGGGGCATACAGATGAGGTATTCAGCTGTGCATTCAATTATGAAAGTGATACAATCATTACCGGATCAAAAGATAATACATGTCGTATATGGAAATAAAGAATGTTAACAAAATAACTAACTAACCATTATTATTATTATTATCATTACTATTACTATTACTGAAGTCATTCCTTAAGCTGAATAACACACAATGCCATACATCCCATTCTAATTGTATTCTGTACAATACTCAATATCATAAAAGGGGGAATATTTATGACTATGATGATGACGATGTTAAGAATACTACGACTACTGCTGATAATAATAATAATGATAATCCTTTTTTGTTTTATAATGCATTTTTTTGTTTGTTGGTTTATCTTTGTTCCCCTTTGTTTTGTTCTTACATGTATACACACAAGTGACTCGGTGTTACACATTTCATGCTTTTATAATAGCCGATATATTTATCCATGGCACATGTATCATTCTTCATTTCCTCACTCACTCATTCATTCACTTTTTTGTTCTTTTTATGTGTTTGTGGAAAGCAAGAAAGAAAGAGAAAAGTTGATCTGTACTCATCATAATATTACTTCTGTGTTTTTATTATTATTATTATTAATACCATTAAATGAAATAACAATAATAATAATAGTAATAATATGTATGATAATAATGAATTGATGAAAATATATTTTTCATCATGCATATTTTGTGTGCACATATATTTAGTTGAAAAACATAATAAAATTGTTTAAAATTTGTAGTTATGTGTTGATCAGTGGTGCTCATTGCATCTGTAATTAATTCACTGGTACAAAACTGGTCAACTAAGGAAGGATAGTCTGGAGTTCAATCCTCTGATGAGACACTCCTCTGCCTCAATTATCCAGTAATAAGCCCAGTAAAAAGGAGAAGTTGGACATGAGGCCTCATCGACCTTATCCTTTAAAAGATAACACCTCTGCTACTGAAACTTCAAAGCGAGCATCCTAACCGCTGTACCACCGACGGATGATACAGCTTTTAACAGAACAAAAAGATAGACTTATATAGACAGAAAGATATTTTGAAAAAAGTGATATCAACTGACACAAAACCCACTACACACTGAGTTGTTGAGCATTCATTTGGAAAATGCAGTCAACCACTAGTCATATTTTGGTAGTCATCTAATTCTTGATAAATAAAATAAAGTAGTGTGGTGAGAGCAGGCCGTGAGAAAATATGAGCAAGGCTGATTCAACAACCAATCACAGCAAGGTTAACGTGGCAAAATATGATTCGCAGATAGAGAACTCTATTTGTCGAGGAATCCCGAAACAACCAATCAGAAGCCTGCGTTTGTCTGCCTAACTTCTGATAAACAACCAATCAGATAACTGCGCTTGTCTACTTGCATAAGCTATAATAATGTATGTGAAATATGTATAAATACGTGTTGATTTTCATAACAAAACGATCTGTTGCCTGGCCCTTGTCTTCTGTTGTTACAGTAGGACCGCATCTATAAATGATTCACACCTACATAAGAACCGGTAGTACTAGCAATATATAATTGCTGTGTACTAATACACGAACATTTATTCAAAGTATTGAATAAGTACTAATGGGCCTATTGCTGAAATTTTATTACATGTGAGCAGTTTAAAAGAAAAATAAACATTGATTTTCCATAACGATGAATACTTTGAATTTAACAGTCGCATTCACATGAAATAACTTAAAATATTTTCTGTTTGCAAGAGATGTCAGTTCAAACTGAAGACCCGGAGTCGAACAAGGTCTTACGAATTTCGACCTCAATCCGAATCTTTATACCGATGCCTGTGAATTTATGGAATTTCTGTAACTAACATATATATATTATAAATAACCACAGGAGGACGAGAAATACACAAACTTTGGATTTTGCTCCATATACACTAAACACGTGGGTTCATCGGAGCTAATCTAAGCAATTACTGTTCACACCTCATATTACGAAAGATGCGATTTAACAAAGTTAGACTCAGCACCTTAAACCCAGACTAAGTCAGAAAATGTAATGATCTATCTACTAATGTAAGAAAACTGCATACAAAAACAAAACCTGAAGATATATGAATCTCTTGTAATGCACTAACACCCACCAAGAATATGAAATAAAGACAGCAATATCTAGTTTATTGTAGACCTATAAGGCACGAACTTGTGAATGGATCCAATAGGCAGTAAAAATTACTGAACAGACAATCATTAAAGAACAGTAACAAGGTCAAACGGAATAAGTACTAAGTGATAATAAGGCATCATTCGAATGATACTTTGGAAAAGTCGTGATTGCAAATTGCAATTGACGTGAATCAAAGCTAAATAAGAGCTAACCTTACCTTCTGAAACCAAAGAGTGACGATATCATCCGCCAGTTTGAAAGAGCGCTACTGGGATACCATATTTATGTATTTAATTTATCACAATACAGTTGCCTCACAACCGTGAGAATGGATTGATCTTATTGACTGGGTATGTCTATTCTCATTGATTGGCGATCCGACAAAGACCACAAGGTGAGATAAAAAGACGATGAATTGATCACACACTAAGTTAAAATATGCGTGAATAATGATACATCCACATAGTAACTCCATGAGAAGATAAATCACACGATTCGTGAGAAAGGATGATATACTATTTTATTCTGGGTCCTATAAAAATGGGATATCTGGTATATTAAAGATTAGATTAACTTAGTTAGGAAGATATTAGGGTTGGTTCTAGGTAGAATACGGTTTAAGTTAGGTTACAAGTGCATTACGGTTAGGGTTAGTAGGCCAAATTTACCTTTCAGCGCTATGGCTGTTCTCAAAGTTGCGCCTCTTCGGTGCTTAAAGGTCACCTTCACTGGAATTAAAAATAAGAATTGTTTTACGTATTAGTTGTGAGTTCAACTGACTATCTGTCACTACGATTGCTAATTGTGTCTGACCGCTTGTCATAGTCTTACTTCTGTATCAATATGCTCTAAGTCTTCTATTATTTGAAGAAAGAAAGAATAAACATTGGCGCAGAATAATCTGGATCCATTTTTATTTCGTTGGTTCTCATCAGCTGCGTACAACCAGAATCTTTCATAAAAATAAAGTGTACAATTTTCAACAAACTTTTGTCCATTAGCAAGCGTACTGTCAGAGCATCATAGTAAAATAAGGCGTTGAGATTTACAGGGTGTCTAAAGTGTCACGACATATATATATATATATATATATATATATATTGATAGAGAGAAGTTTCTTGAAAAAAATTAACAGTTGTGTTGTTGGGGTGGTAACAGAAGAAATTTAGCAACAGTTACGTAAATAGATAGGAGAAGATCAAAATTTTAAAATTTCAGTGCACATGAGGTCAGATGAGAAGTTGGTGATGTAATACAGTGGGCAGAACTCAGAAGATCAAGAAAAATGATCTCTTAAGAGAGTCAAGCGAAAAATAAAGGATGGATGAGGTGAAAAGATAAGTTGACAAAATTAAAAAATAAAGAGTTACTAAGAAGTGAGTCATCAGGGTAATTGAAATCCAATAACGGATTCTTTTTGAACACATAACTCAGGCTTCAATCGTTTTAATGCTATGGCTTCAGCAAACCTGAGAAGACCTGAGGTACTTTGTCTGTTAATTATTTTGAATGACTCCAACACATCTACTTGGTGTCCTGTGTCAGTCAGGTGTTTGGCGATTGAAGAGCTTAAACAATTCGGTCCCTTTAACCCGAGGTTCCTTGGTACATGTTCGCAGAATCTGACGTAGGCCCTCGTCTCTGTTCTTCCAATGTAACTGCTCCCGCATATACATGTGAATTCGTGTACACAGTTGGAGGTAACATGTGAGGGGTATTTGTCAATCTTTGACTGCACCAATAAAGAGGTTGTTCGGGATAGAGAGACTGATAACGCTGCAGGATACGTCCTAGACAGGGCTGCGCTTAATCCTTTATTAACCATTCTCATAATGTCATCGCCCTTATAGTCAAGTTTGATGAAAATGGGCTTCTTACTGACTGTAGCTGTATCAGGCTTCTTGAGTTCACTCTTGCCACATTTGTTAATGAAAGCGTGTGGGTAACCATTTTCTTTCAAGCATTTTTCAAGAAGCATTAGTTTACTGTCTAGTTTGTTTGGTGAAGATATTCTCCTCTCTATAGAAAAAAGCGATTTCACCAGCGTTCGTTTATATCTCGCTGGGCAGAAGCTGTTGAAATTGAGGTAAAGACCATTCCATGTGTCTTTACAATATACAGATCTTCCGAGTGTCCCGTCGTATTTTCTCTGCAACTTTACATCCAAAAAATCAAATTTTTCATCATCTTCATACTGCATCGTGAAAGTGATGCTTTTGTGTGCACTGTTGAAAGAGTCTAATAGAGACAGAGCGTGACTCAAATCATTGCATACAGTGAATGTATCATCAACGTATCTATAGTAGACCGTTGTTTCGCTAATTGCACACTTAAGCTTTGTCTGTTCCAGACTGACCATAAAAAATCAGCTAATATCGGGCCCAGTGGACTCCCCATCGCCACACCATCAACCTGACGATACATTTTGTTGTCAAATTGGAATTGCATATCATTAGTTCATAACATGAGAAGCTGCTTAAATTGCAGTTTTGGTAGAGGGAGGAGATCAGAGTGTTGACGTACGATGTCTATTGTCTCACGCAAAGGGATCTGGGTGAATAGACAAGTCACATAGAAGGAAACCATGATTTTGTCATGTACATTGAGTTGATTCACCTCTTCAACAAAATGGAACGAGTCTTTTAGAGTATGTTTAGCTAGACGTTGTCTGACGGGTTCTAACCTATCGGCTAACCAGCGAGCAACTTTGTAAAAGGGTGAATTCACCGTTGAGAGTATTGGTCTCATTGGGCAATTATTTTTATGTATCTTCGGTAGACCATACATATATGGTAGACGAGATCCCATAGGTTTTAACTCATTGTACGTATGATTTTCAATCATTTTCTTTTTCAATAGCTCTCTGAGCACTTTCATGACTTTCTTTCCTACCGAATCCGTCATATCCTTGCAGTTATCAATCTTAAATTTCGATGTGTCATTCAGAATGGACTCCATATTTTTGACATATTCAGCCTTGTTCATCATCGCTACCACGGCTGAACCTTTGTCTGGTCTCAGTATGACGATATCTTCATTGTTGAGCAGACGTTTAATTGCTTTTCGGTGTTCTTTCGTCATGATTCTAGGCTCTTGAATTGGTGAGCATAGGTACTGGTTAGAGATATCAACTAGTCTTGATTTGAACCAACCTTTCTTATCCTCACTAACAACGGGATGTAAGTCAGTTAACTGGTTCAATAAATTCTTCAAGTGAGCTTCTGTGTCTATTTTATTCACAAATTTTCTCGGTACATGGAACTTGAAACCGAGTGAAAGTGCCTCAATTTCAGTTTGATTTAGCTTTACACTTGATTGATTGATAACATATTTTTCGGGGTTTTCCGGGAAGAATTCACATAATTGTTCTTTCACTAATGTCTCCGATAGGGTCATGAAGAAGTTTTCACTTGTTTTGTTTTGAAGATCTCGCATGAAATTTATGAATTTGACTCTGCATGCGATGTTTAAATCATTGATAGTGTTTTCAAAAGAGCTAGCTTCTATTTTCAACTTCGTAATCATCCATTTCGTCGATTCAGTATTGGACTTTGTTAAGCATCTGAGGCTTTTTAAGGAAGGAGGAATTTTGCAAGAACGAAGGCTTTTTATAAACTGACGAGGGAAACAGCAGGAGCGTAGATATTGGTCATAAAATTTTAGTCCAGTAACTTCGCGTGATATTCTGCAGCATAGGGTCACTAATTGATTCAGTGACTTGAATAAAGTAGTAGGGACTCGACTTTTCAAGAATTTCATACAATGATTCCCTTTTATAAATTTGAAGCAAGAAAGAAGAAACGTTGGCGCAGAATAATCTGGATCCATTTTTATTTCGTTGGTTCTCATCAACTGCGTACAACCAGAATTTTTCATAAAAATGAAGTGTACAAGCCTTTGTCCATTAGCAAGCCATTATTTTTCTTGATAAAACCTGTTATTTAGCGTGATTAAGACATGTCTTATTCATACTAAACTTTGATCATTGACAACTTAATATAACAGTTTACTATGTATCAAACAGGATATCAAGAAGTTAAACGAGTTAGACTTTGCAGCACACAACAGTCGTGGTTATTAAGTTACAAATCTACTTATACTACTTACTAGTATTAAGTAGTATAAATTCAAAACACAAAAGAAAAAATGGAAAAGGCAGTCGTGAGAAGAATCAACTTAGACAATACCTAGAAATATATGTCGTCTAATTAGGTATGAGGAACAAATGAACTGTCAGGGGAGAGGAGAATGGTATTTCTAAGGTCTAAATTGGCATTGAAAGTGTCTTGCTGAATGATATTATTCCAATATCCACACATTATCCTAAAGCTTAAAGCATAGCTCTATTTGATCAAAGATTAACCTCATTATTATATTTGTAATGTGTGAAAATAATCTTTGTCGCATATTATTCCTGAAAAAAAGTTTATATTCCAGTAGCAATATAGAAGTGAATGGACAAATTGAAATTAAGGAGACAGACTCACTATTACATAATAGCTACAGAAATGACTGAATCAACCTCAGAGTATGGAAATGGATATAAGTGTCTCAAGGACGGTGATTTTCCTCAGTGGAACATAAATGAAGAAATTAAAAAAAAAGAGGATTTATTGATAAAAGAAAAACTAGCTGAATATATGCGAAATGCAGACAAAATTATGATTGGAATATCACTATGTTCATGATTGGATGATTGACTGAGTGTAAGTATTGCTGTGAACATGGAGATTGGGTTTTAAGTGCAGAATTGTCCGTTTTTCAGCTTTGTAATATCTTCACTTCGATATTGGGAAACTCTACAGATCACTATGAAGCAGTCGTGTGAAACTGATTGATTCAGGAACTTGACAAGGCGCTTGAGAATAAGGATACCGATACACCTTTTACTCTCTTGTCCAAGTAGACTGTATAATGTCCTAAAAGACACTTACGGACTTTACACTATGTACGACTGATGTAAATTGCTCTACAGAAACAAGTAAACGAATGTATGCGTATTGAAGTGGTCAAGAGAATTATTTTTTTCTTGACCTATCTATGGATGAATTTTCTACTGAAGAAGATGATTCTCAAGATATCTGTGTGAAATGTAAACTTTGGAGAGTTTGAGAGATGACTTTTAAGAATTTTGATCGCAGACTCGTGAAGAGTGTTTTCTTGGTGACAGATGTGACGTTTGGTTATCATGGTTTCTTCTTCATGTTGCAATCGATAAATTTAGATAAGTATCCATTTTCTAATGTATCATGTAAGGACTTCAATCCAATCTCTATTGTTTCTTGAGAAAAGATATTGAAATAAAGCTTCTATGTCTATTTTTTTTGTTCAGGTTAATTAGAACCTTTTTGTACCTGTTCCATGAGGCTGACTTCCACTCTAGTAGCTAAATGGTAATATAATCATCTCATAACCTGAAGGTCCTGCCCTCCATTCCTCTCAACGTCTTAGGCGTGTACTGGTGAGGAGTCAAAAACTCGAAAAAAAATCTTTTGAGTACTCTCTGGTTTTCAATTGTTATCTAACTGCTGATGGTCAGTAACGGTTCTACCTTGAGGTCAAAGAAATTCCTACTAATGCGACACCTGAATATTAAAGGTATTCGTATCAGCATGTGGAGTACATGTGTTCATGTACACAAAGAAGCCATTCGTTGCTAATTAAGTTCTGGTGTCTATTAGCCACAAACAAAACGTTAATATTACATCAGAGGTTAAAATAGTCAACATTTAAAAGAATATTTCTCTAGTGATTACGCATAATATGATTGCGTAATCCTAAAGCACTCGAATTCCTACATCATTTTTAATATTCTTAGTTGCTATTTGGCATTTCTATTGATAGAAGAGTAGACTAGATCAAATTTTCTTGGGACAGAAGTGATTGTCAGTAGAGTTAGGGGCATGATCTTACGTAAAGTGCTTTCTGTTCTCATTTAGTGGGTGTATTTCTCTGAAATAATCCCTGAAAAGCCATTGTAGTTATCGCAGTTATCTCAAAGAACAGTATTAGCTGAAACAGAATCAGGTTTGAAAAAGAATAACAGAGGTTAGTCTAAATAGAATACGCCATCATTTTATTAAGTCTTTTGGTTCAGGTTTGAATCATGTCAGACGAAATGAACTGTCTGGAGGGGAATTCATGGAATATTTTGAACCGAGTATTAAACACACTTTATTATTGTTCCCTTGGGTTCCGAATGGAACATAAGAAACACAACAACACATCTCCACTTCGTTCTTTTTTCTACTGTCCTCTTCAGCTGACTAACCATACAACTGCCCATAATCTCTCATCTCCCTCCTCCTCCTCCAACTCACACGATCTCCTCCATGTCACCCTCACACCGACGACCCACCCGTCTCCGCTTCCCATTGGGATTCCACTCAAGGTATGGCCTGCATTGCTCACGATGTCATTCAACGGCCTCTTCAGTGTATGCCCGATCCACCCACCTCCATTTTCTCCTATGTATTGTTGTCCGATCAGCTCTTGTTTGGTTTGTTTCCAGCCAGAGTATCTTGTTGCTAATTCGTTCTGTTCGTTAGCTGAAATAATAACTGAAGATCATTCACAGTCTGATAAATGTATTTTCTGCTTACCATTTTTGAGATTCTGAAAAATTCTCCCTTAACTTTATCTCATCATTCTGCTTCGTTTTAAAAAATTTTCCTCACTAAATTGAATGTAATTCTCCTAATTTTGTTCAGAACAGAATTTCTGTCCAAAGTTCTAAGTCATCCTGCTTTTTTCAAGTACCCGGTTTCCAGGCTTATGATGAAGTATTTTTGTAAACTTTCACTGACTCTAAATATGACCATTCTCATAATTTTAACAAATACTTTAAATGCCCTAACACAAACAAACAGTTCTGTGAACATTTTACATAAGGAAGACGGAAACTCAAAATATTAATGTATTACTTTTCCTAATCTTCAGCTGATTTTTCTGTTAGTAAAGTATGAATGTTTTGTGTAAGAAAAACCGACTATGTCTTCAGACACAAAGTGGAAGACATTTAGTCTTCCTAATTGTTATCCTTTTTTAAATGTTGGGTCAATAGAGATTTAATTGATTTCGAGGTAGATTTTATTATTATTTTTTTATTGTTTCCTTTGGTTCCTAGAGGAACAAAGAGCTTCAGCCGCCCTGAAGATCACTTGTTTTAATCCAATTAAAAGAAAGTAACCAGGGAAATTCCAAAATTTTCAGTGAATCATCATCACCATTCATTTTTGTTGCATTGCTTAATATTATTATTGTATCCTTTAATTCCTAGAGAACATAGGGCTTCAGCTGCGCATCTCCATTGTATTCAGTTTTCTGCCAACTTTTCTACCCCGCTCCAAGTCTGGCCACATGCTTTCATCTCCTCTCCACATCACCTCCTCCCCCATGTCACCCTCGCACTGACGACCAACTCGCCGCTTCCCTTACGCGTTCCACTGGAGCAATGGCTTGTCTAGTGATATCATTTGATGGTTTCTTCAGCGTATGGCCAATCCATCTCCATTTCTTCCTGCCAATTTTTTGCACAATCGGTTCCTAGGTGATTCGCTCCCAGAGATCGCTCCCGTTGCTGATACTTTCCGGCCATCTGATCTTGAGTGGTATTGAGCGAAGACAACTGTTAATGAAGGTCTGAAGTTTGTTTGAGATGCTCTTTATGACGCGCAGTGCAAGTCTCTGATCCGTATAGTCGCACTGACTTCACATTGAAGTTGAAAATCCGGATTGTATTTTTGATGCTGAGTGCTGTTGACCTCCACACAGACTTGAGAGTAATTAAAGCTTGTCTTGCTTTCCCAATCCTCGCTTCGATGATATCCTCATCAGTTCCGTCCACCTGTAGTTGAAACGATGCTTCCCAGGTACATAGGTAGGTAGTTGAAGGAGGTTGTTTCTTTCAGGTTCCTCCCATTTATCCGGGCTGACTGTTGTCTGTTGTCTGTTGTTGTTGCTGTTGGACAGGAATCTTCATCACCTCTGTTTTATCTATGTTCACCTGAAGCCCTAGATGCTCTTTATGACGCGCAGTGCAAGTCTCTGATCCGAATAGTAGCAGTGACTTCACATTGCATTGCTGATTAAGTTAACCTTATTCGAACTTTGATAACCTCGCTTGGTTTACTAGTTCACTAATTTATTAGTCGGTCTTAAGCCCCGAAGAAGAAGAAGAAAGAAGGATGGATGGATGTTGGGCTAGTGACCCTACAAGGGAAAATTAACCCAAACGCTACAGAAACTTCAGAGCAAAGAAAAAACAAAAAACAAGCTTATTCTTCTCTGAAATCGTAGAGAAGGAGTGAGACGACCTAGAGAAAGCTTTAGGCAAGCTAGTCAGTCGATATGTTTGTTTTCTTTTGATGACAAAAATAGTAAGCATGGAGATACGGAATATTTTCACGGTATTTAAAGCTGGAGCAGCCGCTCAGATTTCAAGGAAGACAGAGGGTAGTGCCGCAAGGAATCTGTAGGAGCTTATAGAATAGAAGTGGGTTCTCCAAATTGTTAAATGGACAGTCCATAATGAATTCCAGATGCCCAGAAGACAAGTATGAAAAAGAAATAACAAAACAATTGGTGCACAAGGGTAACATGGGGGAAATCGTGTGAGTAGGAGATGAAAGTTTATGAACGATCATACAGTCAGCTAAATAGGAAGGACTGAGGTGAACATGACGAAATACAGATGTCCTTTTAAAGCTATACGTCCTACTCAGAATCCAAGGAATAATATTATTATTATTGTTCCCTTGGGTTCCCAGTGGAACATAGGGCTTCAACTGCACGTCTCCACTTCCTTCTGCTGTACTTTTCACCTGCATCCATGTTAGTCCATATTCTTTCAACTCCTCTTCACACGATCACCTCCATGTCACCCTTGCACTGACGTCCCACTAGCCGCTTCCCTTTCGGCCTGGTTCCACTCGAGCAATGGCCTGACGCGATGGCGCGAGATGTCACCCAGCGGCGGTCTCCTCAGTGAGTGTCCAATCCATATACACTTTCTCCTGCATATTTGTTGGACGATTGGTTCTTGTTTTGTTTGTTAGTGCCCATAGTTTCTTGTTGGTGATTCTTTCCGGCCCAGCCATCTGATCTTCAGTATAGAGCGAAAACAGTTGTTGGTTGATAAAGGTCTGCAACAGGCTGTTGGAAATATTCTTTGTGACCCGCCCGCCAAATTTCTGATCCAATCCGATCCGTATAGAAGAACTGACTGACTTGACGTCGTTTGTATTGAAAATCAAACCGACCGAATTTTGTTGTTGATTCTGGCTGAGTGACGAAGATTTCCAGATTGGTTTCAGGTTGATGAATGTGCGTGTTCTCGCCATTCCTATGATTCTCGATTTGACATCCTCGTCCGTTCCAACTTCCTGTAGTTGAGACAATGCTCCCTAGCTAGATAAGTGAATGAATGAACGAAGTAACCTCTTTCAAATCCCTCCCGTTGATGGTAATTGGAGGTGGATGTTGCTGCTGCTGTTGTTGTTGTTGGTGGTGGGTTGGTTGTTTTCATCACCTCCGTCTTGTCTATGTTCACCTGGAGTCCTGTCTTCGCCGGCTGCTTCTTCGACCAGTTTGTCGGTCGGTTTTCGCTTGTAAGTCTTCGATTTTGTGTGACATCAAACATAAATCATCCACTCGCGAAATCCAGGTCTTCTAGGTTCTTCACGTCGGTACCAGCACAGGATATCCCTGTCTTCTCGTTTCCCACTCACTGTCTGACGCATAATCCAGTCAATCCACCATAATTAGGAATATCATTGGTGATAATACGCACCCTTGTCTGAGTAGGAGAAATGATGGTTCAAGAAAAGTGATCACTTCTCAGAAAGCCTACTTGGACAGGGCAATAGCTTGATTTTCACAGATTCTATCCATTTCATTATAAGATAGCCTTGGTGAAATACTTATTTAAGAGGATTCAGCGTATTTATACGCCTGATGTTTTAGAGAATGAAAATGAAATACTGATGGTTACTCTTGTTGAAAATGGCTATCCTTTAAAATGTTTACACCAGTGCATAAGCCAGCTTTAAAACTTAGAATCTATTCTATTTAATTGAATCCAGATGATGTGTCCCGAATAGGACGAAATGCGCGTCCTGAATTCCACTGCTAGTCACCATCCACCAATTAATTGCAATCTATTCTGTCCCTAAGAAAGATATTTTCATATATGTATTTCCCTTAATGAATTTGAATAAATCAAGAACAACAATGAATTGTGCAGATTAAAATGGTACTATCATTGCTTGTTTCGTTGACTTCTCATCAATTGCTTACAGGCTAAAGTCATTATTAAGTATAACCACAGAAACAATTTTAACATACTTGCACAGAGTTCATTTTTAAACAAAAATCAATCGACCAAAATATGCATACAGTAATTATATGTATATGTAATATCAAACACTATTCCGAACAATAATGATCATACACAATGGAAACTTTGGACATTTCGTAGTCAGATAAAAGGGACAGTGAAAACATCCACTTACCGGGGCAAGGAAAAACTGGTAACCGCTTCTTTGTGAACGCATAAATTGGATTTCGGCCAAATGGTGGGCACTGCTTCGGGCAAACTTAAGAAGAATTGAGCTCATTTGCCTACTGATAATTTTGAACGATCTTGCGACGTCCACCTGATAACCCTTGTCGAGGAGATGCCTGGCTATGGCACTGTTGAAAGCATAATTTCTTAGTCAATTTCATCATAAGGTGGTGTCAACGAGAGAATTACTGAGGATTAGACAATACTGGACAGCTGTTTCTACCAGGTTTGTGACTCCGTGAGATCAAGTTTGAAAGTGTTAAGTATGGGATGAGCAGATTCCTACTGTCTCCTGATTTTCAAGTTCTGCTAGTTGATTGGTTCATAAACTAGTATGAAATGACAGTCCGTTGTTCCTTGGTTCTCAATAATTCTCTAACCGAAGTCAATTGTAAAGAAATATATTTTCGTTAGCACTAATATTCACGAATCTGTCATGTACCTGAAGACAGTGTATGTATAACAGTTACAGGTGGTTATTATTCAGGCAATGGACAGAGGCACACACGGCTTATGTAGAGGCTGAGCGCTTCAAGGTCACTTATGCATATTGTGATTGGTAGATTTTCCTTTGCGTAAACGCTGTGGCTAATATGTAACACACGTTACTGAGGCGGGCTTTGAAATGATAATAATAAAAATCGCATAAACATTACATTTTTCAGCTTAATGGGACAAGTTAACATATGTATAAATTTTACAGATGGGATATGCATTGGATCCATTAACAAAAGGAATATTATTCTGTAACTTAATCAAAGAAATATAAAGTTTGAAGATTTAGTCTTTTTCCAGCTGGTTGTAACGGACGGATAGGAGAGGCAGTTGTGTAATATTTGCATTTTGCAGAAAACAAACTGTGAAAGATAAATCAGAAGTTCTATACCTCTTCAAATGTGATATGGAATATATGAACTTATCTTACCGATTCCATTATTGTTCATCCTTAGCTATTTCTCAGTGCGGCCGAAGTTGGTCGAAGGAATACAGTTTCGATCTTTGCATGGAAAGATTATAACCAGTTCCTTCTGAAGGATCGGTTGGCGCTGAAAGCTGTAAAGACAGGTACAGTGTCACTATCATCTGAGGAAAACTGATCCACATATTGTAGATAAAACGATTAGTGGACTTTAATTTGACTATGATGTAGCCATATAACATCCACAACTGTGATATTTTTTCACTGAATTGTTGTAAACCCTCTTTAATATGAATATGTACTGTTTGACTGTTGTTTATTTTGTAAATATATGCATTTATGGAGGATTTAATCATGAGCTGACATCAGTTAGAGAACCATTGGAAAACCTGAGAGTACTGGACAGCTGTTTCGTCCTAGTTCGGGACTCTTCAGAAGTACGCACCCACCGGGATTCGAACCCAGGACCTTCTGGTTACAAGGCGAGCTCGTAGACCATTGAGCCACTGGGACCCGATCCAATGGTCCTTGAATTCTAACTTCTGCCAGTTCACGACATAGCGCGACCACTTCGCAATGTCTTCTTCGATGAGTTACTGCCTCATCTTCGACCTGCTGTATCCTACTGGTCACGGCTGAAGAGTCCCAAACTAGGACGAAACAGCTGTCCAGTACTCCCAGGTTTTCCAGTGGTTCTCTAACTGATGTCAGCTCATGATTAAATCCTCCATGCAATCAAACAAAATCCCTACAAAGCCAATACTTGAAAATATGCATTTATGTCGGCTACATGTATCTCTTTCTTATTTATCATTTAGAGGACATTGCATAGTTAACGAAATTGATAGGCAACATAGTATTACTTGTGTGAAATGCATCATAGTCGTAAACCATTATTATTTCCTGATTGCGTCATCAAGTCGCGCATGAAATGTTTCAGTTACATTTAATCCAGTTGTGCATAGAATAAGTATGGTATTAGTGTTAAGAAGAGAAGAGAATCAAACATGTGTTTGTATTGTAATAACGAAATATAGTAATCTTTTTGTAAAATACTATCAAAGTCGTAGACCGTTATTATTTCTTATGTGCGTGCCACATTTCAGTTACATTCAATCCGATTGCGTAAAAGATTACCTTTCATCAGGGCTAGCGAAAAATTATACGTTGAAATTTTGTTTGTTATGTTATTACTGCATATACATAATAACAAATGTAAGACGGCTACATACATCGAAAACAATGTATTATATCCTATTGAAGATAATTATCTTAGTGTTCTTATGCTGCGCAAATTATCACTCTTTCAAAGTAAACCATTACGCATTCCAAAAACGACTATATCACTATTCCTTAGACAAGCAAAGGGAAGTGGTAGTGCAAGAATACAGTTAAAACTTTTAAGAAATATTTATATTTTGATAAATAATTTTATAATATCACAAAGATCCCAACGTTAACACGCAAATTCTTCAATTGCACTTCATCAAAGCCTGTAAATAAAGTGAACCACTGCGTAAATTACAACTGTAACCTGCAAATCAACAACAATAAAACATCTATTACCAAATAATTAGCAATACAAAAATGCTACAAACCAAAGTACCTTTTAGTAAAAACTTTGTTTATTCACTGTTGTCTTACGAATAAATCAACTCACACGCCTTTATAACTGTAAAATCTTATGACTCTTACCAAGTTTTCATTACTCACATATACAAAACACCACTTCAGCATTTCACAAAATATACTTCATTTACCTAATTTATTTCGTTTTTGTTACAATAATTAACAATCTACAGAGAATTTTAACATTCCTAATGCATAGGAACAACGAAATTCGACGGCAGATGCATGTTCACTCAAAATGCTGAAAACGTCAAATTTCCACCATTTTTCCACTTTTTTTTTCTTTAAAATATGGTATTTATATTGCATTTCGATCGAAAAAGGCTGAAAACAATGTAGAACAACCCAAGAAACATAATCGCGATAACACCTAATCTCGCCCGGTGTGTGCCGCTATCCATTGCCTATTATTCAAAGGGTTATAGTTTGAAAAATATATCACTATGCAATATTAATAAACAAAACTGCTCTCAGTGTATACACGCTATTGAATGGTTTGTGTTGGTGATTCCGCAGCCGGAATGCTCGCCAGTCAAGCATGTGATCAGGCTGGGGTTCCATCCCCGTCCAACACACTCCTAAACTCTTTCGAAGCCGTCAACAGGTCCGGTAAGAAGGGGAGGTTAGGCTAGTGAGACTAGCAACTCCATCCCGTAAGAGTAAGCCCCACTGTTACCGAAACTTTAAAGCTCTAGCTTGAAGCCCTCTATGTTCCACTCGTAACGTAAAGGAATAAAAAAATTTTTTTAATTACTTATAGTTAAAATATAAAAAGGTACGCTAATGAAGAGAATGTGAGATACACGACAATGTCAATCACGTCTTCCATTGAGTGATAATAATTATTGATAATATGCATGCCTATTCTTCTGTATATTCTTCTATTAATATCACTGTCTAAAATTACCAGTAAGCTTATTCTCTCTTCTCTCTTTTGTACAACATTTTGGGGTCAGTGGAGAAACAATAAGGTTGAAATACCTTAACAATAAGATTGTTTGATAAAAAGTAGTCACGTGTAAACGGAAATATATCAGTGTCTCCAGTTTAGAAATCAATCAACAGTTGTAAACGAATAATCCCTTTGATAGGTGAACGATTAAAACTATCCACATTACACTTTCGTACATAAAGCCTATAAAAACGCCTAAATCATCTCTGTGGTGGTGATTCAACCACAGAGACTGCTAATATACCATAAGCCATTTATCAATTAGTCAGCTAATTGAGAAAACGACTCATTGTATAAATCTGTATCCTTTCCTATGTATACCTGTTTTTTTCTATTACTCACTTAACTGAATTACTCATACATTGAAACAAATTATATATATATATATATATATATATATATATATATATATATATATAGTTTCAAAAATGCTTGTATGAATGAACAATGAGTCATTCATCGTTATGAGTCAGTCAGTTGATGACTTTTATAAACTTCTCTAGATATCCATTTTTTCCCTAAAATATCCCCCTTATGATGTGAAGTTCTTTTTCTTCATAGTCTTCAGAGTAAATCAACTTCACTCGAAATGCTAACCACATGTTCGAATTACGTCTAGGAGTGTTTCATAACAATAATAACAATTTGCTTTATTGCAAAAACAGTACTAATGATACAGCAAGGAATTTTCAGCATTCACTACAATATTACATCTAATTTACGACAAAAAAATTAAAAATAAACACTACGTAATAATAATAATAATAAAACGTTGTTATACCAGCTACATAGCAAATTATTGTTCGCAATATGGAGAAAAATATGCATAAAGTATAAAATTGTAGTAATAATAGTAATAACAACTAAAATAAAATAGCAGAGTAACGATTTAAACGATAGAAAGTGTGACATCATAAAATACAGAAAGATGAACAATGAAAGAGTCGATTCACTGCGCTAATTACATAGTAACTTATGTGTTTCACGTCTAACAGAGTTGTCGTTACATAAGGTACGGGCCAAATAGGGTATTGTAGAATTTCTGTACTTAGTGGTACGAGCATATAACTTTTTATATTGACTTCTCGTCCTACCTGGCGAGATACAAGTGGATAGTTGTGAATAAAGGGGGTGTAGAGGGTCTGACAGTATGGCCTTTGCCCACTTTGCACCTGATATCTATGGTCGGTCTGCAAAATTTGCGCTACCGATATCCATGCTGAAAATTTCATACTTGTACCAAAAATACGGTGTGGAATCAAGCTGCAAATAAAAAATAAAAAAAATATTAAAAAAATAAGAATTTATGTGTCTCTCGACTATAGTATTGGTGAGCTCACGCAGTGGCAGACCACAAGCCCTACTCACAGCATTTAATACTCTTCGTAATATGATATAGTCTTTTTTGAGAAACCCAGGAAAGATTAATGGGGAGCAATAGAGCACAATAGGTAAAATACAGGAGATTAAAAATTGCAAAACTAAAGGTTGGTTGATACCTGATTGTCTTAACTTTTTAATGTAGAAGGTAAGACGAAACATTTTCTTAGAGATTGATAAGATGTGGGATGACCATGAAAGGTCAGAGGAAAGAACTAATCCAAGGTATTTAACGCTTCACTTGGTTTCAATTTCCATGCCATCTATGCTACAGGCATAATGCAAACTAACTAGTTCATGTATGTCATGTCGATGCTTGAGAGTACAGTTAACTGCCTGACATTTGGAAGGACTTAACATAAGACCATTCGACTTAGACCACTTGCTGATATCTAACAGAAAGCTATTAAGTTTGGAGCAGTCAGACTCGGAAGTGACAGGCAGTGATACAGTCATATCATCTGCATATTTGACAAAGTTAGTTTCACACGCTAAAATCCTACAAATTCTCATGAACATCCTATTGCGTGAGAGATACTAGATGAGTTTTTTTTTCTAATGTTCAATGTAAAGCTATCCGGATCAAAAGTTACTATCAGAATAACAATTTTTGTAGAAATAGGATTATATGATTCAATGAGGATTTTTAATTTGCTTAAACGTTGCAAAGACCCGGCGACAGGGAAGGATCTGAACAGTTTTCTGCATTACTCCGTCAAGCTTACAGTAGCAGAAACAAAGATACGTCTTTTGAGAAAATACTTAGATCGACATAAATATCTAGAAATTAGCTGGAAATCACTCAGACACAACTAGAACCAACGGAATACCAGAACACACCCAGCAGACGCACACTATTCACTCACATGTTCCTGAACAAGAAAGAAATATCTACCTACAAGTTCATACATTCCAGGAGTTAGATCAAAAACTACGCCAATCTTTCGAAGAATATGTTAACGAAGTTACACAGAAGCAATACGATATGACTATGACAGATATACTTAAGAGCCTGAATGTGGCTAATAGTGGTTAACGTTCATTGTCAAGCAATCCACCAGAATATGTGATCAATTTTTCAAACATCGAGTTCTCACCTATCCAAGTAATGGCACCAACTGTAGGTCCAAAATCATGCATAAAATGATCAAATGTCCAGAAGTTTCAATCTCAGGTTCAGTTCGAAAACCTGATAAATCAAAATTGTTTATTTGTTAATTATATTTTGGAACTGGAATACAATGCAGGTTAGGCATAATAGTATACCTAGTACTATTTCATCATCAGAGAGTCTCCTCCTATTTGTGAGTTTACGATCAGTGTCCAGTTCACTGCTGACGATTTCTAGAGTTGCGCTGATTGGCATATCGGTGTATAAACTTGTCAAATCAAAACTAGTCATTCTTTCATCCTTCTCAATTTGAATTTCACCTTGCTTTCATTTCATTACCTATGAATTAGTTAGACTACAGTCTGACTGATCTCTAATAGGATATAACAATGATACTAATATTAATCTCCTCATAAGGACATGTTTCATTATGTTCATTAACTTTAGTGATATAATCTGATCTGTCCACAATTACCATTGAATTACCCTTGTCTAATTTGGCGGCTACTATTCTTCTATCAGTACTCAAACTCAAACTTTGCTGTGAATAGTCCTCCACTACCTCACTTACTTTAGCTGGTGTTCCTCAGGGTGCTGTTCTTTCTTTTCTGTTTTCTTTTTTCTTACATGACTTGACACATTCTGATGTAGCCACTTTTGTTAAGTATGCCGATAACCTCTCTATTTCTATGCCTGTCAACTCTCAGTCAGATTGTTCCAAATTAAATAACTTTCTATCGGAAATTAGTCAGTGGTCCTCTTCAAACGGTCTTAAGCCTAATCCGTCTAAATGTCAGGTAGTCAATTTCACTTTCAGACGTAAACGTGACCTACAAAAACTAGTTAGCTCACATGGCCCCAATATCATTGACGGCATAGAGGTTGAAAATACATCTAATGTCAAGTACCTTGGGCTGAGTTTTTCCACCGATCTTTCCTGGTCCTCCCACATCTTGCTAGTTACTAGAAAGATGTTTCGCTTAACGTTCTACGTTAGGAAGTTAAGGCAGTCTGGTATAAAGCAGTCTTTGCTCTCTCAGTTTGTAAATTCTTGTATTCTACCCACCCCTCTTTACTGCTCCCCATTAGTCTTTCCTGGACTACTTAAGAAAGACTTTGCTTTGCTGAGAAGGGCAGGCACTAAAAGCCGTTAGTAGGGCAAGTGGGATATCGTTAAACCAACTGATCAACAGTATTGTGGATAGACATATAATGTCATGTAAGAAACTAGCGAGTACAATATTGTCAGGCCCTGAGCATCCTCTCTATACGCAGCTGTCTCCTTGCGTTTGATCTGGTAGAACTAGAAGCAGCTATAGGAAGGAGGCTATATGCTAGGACTACCAAGTACAAAAACTCCACAATATCATATCTGGCACAGCTGTTATGTGATGAGAAATCCGTTAGGTATGACACGATCAACTTACAGCGGTACTCTAACAAATAGTTCCATTAGTTTTTGTTTTCCTTTCTTTGTTACTACTACACTGTTGTTCACATCTTCTACTACACACGAATTTTATATTTCATATCCTGTGGTACATTGTTCAAAATGTAAACGCAACGCTGTTCTTTTTATTTCTTTTTATTTATCTTTTTTTGGGTGTTGCTTTTTGATTTTAAAATCTTATAAAATTAATGAGGTAATTAGATGCAATATTGTAATGCACGCTGAAAATTCCATACCCGTACCACAAATAATGTTTGGAATAAAGCTATTATTATTATTTCTAGCATTCTTATGATGTTCTGATGTCAGTGTACATTGTGCTCTGAATTACTCGGTGGTCGTTGTATCTGTGTCGCTTAATACTACTTCTACACTAGAGGCTTTAATTTATCAACAGCTATATTGACACTGAATCCTATTTCTAGCACTTTGATTTCATCAGAGTTTAATGCTCGTGTTGTAATGTTGATCATTCACTATCTTTTATCAACGGTTAAGGCTTAACTTCACGCGAATGCTATGACTCTCATCCCACCTTTCTGTGATACAGAGCTGAAATTTAACTTCTCATGGCCATTTTAAACAGTATTATCAGTGGCATCTTAAAAAAGATGTCTTTCCTTAACATATAAACTCCATACTCGCCACTTCCCCAACCTGATGTTTAACTGTTTCTTTAATCATACTAAGATGTTTTCTAATTGTAGTAGATTAGGCATTAAATCACACACACACTGAGAAAACCGTGGAGTGACATCATGTACCGGGCCGCCGAATACGAAACGATGAGTTGGGCGTGGGTCTGACAGTAATATGAAGGAGATTGTGTGAACGGAAGATGAGACCTCATAGGCAATCGTGAGACCAGCTAAAGAGCACTGTAGAGAATGTGGATGAAATACGGATGTGCTATTGAAGCCCCTTGTGTTTCACTTGGAACCTGAGGGAATAATTATGGTGTTTACAAAAACTATTGTTTCCAGAGGTACCAGTCACACAGTTCTGATTCAAAATTCATCCCCTCCCTCAGAATTACTAGACTCCTTTTCTGCCCTCTACGATTGGGCCTAACTTCATAAAAATCTCACCTCCTCTTAAAACTAATGTGTAGGTTGAAAAATTAAATCATTCTAGACAATTACGGTTAGTTTTATAATTCTTCAGCCAGTGTCTTAATCAGTGTAACTAACTTGTTTCACAGAAAATCAGTCATGTTCTTCCGAATATTTCAGTGATCAAGTCTCTGATCACAGCATTTAGCGACAACAGGAAATCAGTCACTGACAATTATCAGTAAGCGAAACACCCAGATCCAGAGTTGCCTTTCAAATACCTTCAACATCACTTCGAAATGAACAATGGTAGACAGTCTCATAAATTGAGTGACATTAGACCAAAATCTAAGGACAAAATCACGTCACCTGCAACGACTGCACAGAATGATCCTGTTTAACCTCTCTGCTAGTTAATCGACGTATCACTCACTTGCATAAATTCATTCTGTTGAAAAGGGTTTCTACCTGGATTAATTCATAAAACAACATCCATATAAACCTCTACAAAGAAACCATCTATAACAATTCAAGTTAAGGAGTGACAGTTTCAAAATAATTTAGACTGTGTGTGCAAGTAACCACTAAATTCAAAGGTGCATCATGCTTGAATATAACGCTTTGCATTAAACAAGTCGAATCTCTATGATAATCGACTCGTTTCGATTGTCATGGGTGTGAATTATTGTGTTTCTTAACTCTTCATTAGATAATTAGAAAGTTAACTAACTGTAATAATTAGTATTTAATTGGTGGATGGTGACTAGCAGTGGAATCCGGGATGCACATTTCGTCCTATTTGGGACTCGTCAGCTGGGAACGTCATCACTCACTGAGAAATGCAGGTACATCCAGCTGACGAGTCCCAAGTAGAACGAAATGCGCATCCTGGATTCCACTGCTAGTCACCATCCACCAATTAAATACTGACTAAATGCCCAGACATCGTCGAAGCATCTGCACAAGAAGCCGACATGTCAATCTGAGACCGAGCACTTCGGTCCAGTCAATCGACAGGAAAATCAAAAATCCAATTCAATAACTGTAATAATAATAATAATGATTTACTTTATTCCAAAAGCATTACTTGTGATACAGAATGGAATTCTCAGCATCAATCACAATATTGCATCTAATTTCCTCAAATTATAAATAAAAATTATTCACACAGAAAATCTTCCACATTTACAATAGAGGTAGTGTCAAAAACATGCAGCATATAAAATGGAAATAATAATAATAATAACAGCTAGGGTAATAATAATAATACAAGTGAAATTTACCGTGGGCTTGTTTCACACAGTATTGTCAATGCGGTATAGAAATCCTAACATGTTGAAAAATACTGAATATAATGTTCTCTTTACATGATATGGTGAGGGGAAAAACAAAGATTACAGCAGTCATGGAGATAAGTTGGTGTTTGCAATTATGAGAGTAGCACAAAGAAGCAACAGGACCATAAATATAATAGAAATAATAAAAGTAAAACTTCAAGGTATAAAAGGATGGATGGAGGAAATTGTTTATTTACTAGATGGAAAAAGGTTAGTTAATTCTTGCCTGATACTATTTTCATCACATAAAATACGTGCCAAGTATGGTATCATAGAATTTCTATACTTAGACTTGCAAGCATACAGCTTTCTGAAGTTACTTCTTGTTCTACCTGAGGAGATGCAAGGTGAAAGCTGGGGGTAAAGTGGATGCCCCAAGTCAGACAAAATCCCTTTAGCAAATTTATTGCACGAAGTCAAGTGCCTATCGACAACGACGTTAACTATGTGGTCCACTGGGACACTACTCACCCTACTGATAGTCTTCAGCATTCTACGAATTGTGACATAGTCCTTTTTAAGCAAACCAGGAAAGAATAAACAAGGGTGAACAATAAAGAAGAATAGGTAGGATGCAAGAGTTTATGAACTGTAAGAGGAGGGGTTGAGTTATACCCGAGTGTCTTAACTTCTTAATGTAAAATGTCAGGCGGAATATTTTACTGGAGATTGCTAAGACATGGGAAGACCAGGAGAGATCAGAAGAGAGAATAAGTCCGAGACACTTAATTTCTGATTTAATCCCTATATCATTGTCGTCAATTTTACAACTGTCATGAGAGTCGACGGCCTCTTTTAACTGTCTTTTACATCTTAAGCTGAAATTAACAGCTCGACATTTAGAAGGATTCAGTTTAAGACCGTTAGACTCAGACCATTTACTGACTCCCGATAGAAAGCTATTTATTTTAGTACAATCTAGCTGGGAGTTAACAGCCATTGAGACTGTTAAGTCATCAGCGTACTTCACAAAGTTTATTTCATCAGAGTGAGGCAAGTCATGCAAGAAGAAAGAAAAAAGAAAAGGAGAAAGGACAGCGCCTTGAGGGACACCAGCTTCAGTAGGCAATGAAGTGGAAGACTTCCCTTTATACACGGTGTACTTTCTTTCTGTCCAGTACTCCCTGGTTTTCAATGGTTCTCTAACTGATATCAATCCGTGATCAACTCGTAAAAAATAGGAATGTAACCAGTTAACAGCCCAACATTCTGTTTGACTTGTAGCAAGTTTATTTTATAATATGTCCCTAGGGACCGAGTCAAAAGCAGATGTATATATAGTCTAGGAAGGCACAACGAACAAATTTAGCCCCCTTGTCTAGACTGGAAACAGTGTTATAATATAAGACAGCAGCTACATCTAAAGTGCTTCTACTGGACTTATAAGCAAATTGTTTAGGGTCATTAAAGGATTTTAGCGAAGGTAGAAGACTAAGTTAAAGTAATTTCTCCATAGTTTTCAAAAAAGGAGAGGTAATAGCAGTGGGTCTAAATTTGCCACATGCTCCAGTGGATGATTTAGGTATGGGTACAACTTTAATGTCCTTCCAAACGGCAGGCACAATATTACTGGAAAAAGATTTGTTAAACATATCAGTGAGAGGGCGACACAGAATATCAGAACATTTAAAAAAATAATACTAGATACATAATCTGGACCTAAGCTCTGGGAAGGGTTAAGAGACTTGAGGCCTGGAAGTAGTTGTCATTACCTAAATCACATCGTGTCCTGTTATAAACATTCTACCTAAATTGCATTGAAATCATACTGGGTAATAAATAGATATGAAACCATGATACAAAGTTGCGTAATGCCCTGATCACATTTTTTGTAACCCTGCGTTTATTTCAGCCTACCTGACCACAGACAGGCTATTTTATTCAAAGATGCCCGTTACTGTAATTCACCCCCAGTGTGATTCATTTTGAAAAACCAAAAAAGAGAAGGCAGAGGGAATCTTATCGATCCAGTACAAACGGGCTGACTGTCTTGTCCATTAATTTAAGCATTTATCGATTAGGTTTCATATGTGTATAGGAGGGAGAGGGAGGGTCAGAACTAGTCAAGCATTCATTGGTTAGTAAATGAGTGTGAGTGATAATCACTTTGAATTATTTAAGTCAAATCAAAAAGAAAAGGTCAAAAATGTAGTCAAATAACTTTTGTTATTACAGTTCATTCACTTCATAAAATAATAAGTAACTCTCAGTCCACTGACATTTTCACTATTTAATCTATTCCGGATATTATAACACTTTTAAGCGTTACCTGGTGTCGAATTGTTTGCACAGAAAAACTGAAGTACTCATCAACCACTCGTTGAAGAATTCATGTAAGTTGAAATGATTTGTGTATATGTCTAGTCAACTAGTGTATTGATTGTTTCTAAGCCTTGTTAGCACAAAATCCCCCCTCTTGTTTTTATGCATAATTTGATATATCGTTGATATGAATACTGCCTTCAACAGATTTCCCTATTTTGTGTTCCCGATTATTTATATATGTATCTTATGGTCCTTAAGTGTAGCAAAAATCAACAATAGGTTAAACGGTGTCTACCATTCACCCCTGCAAAACTGACAGCTGGGAATAAAGTGTCAGTCACAACAAGAATACGGCTGATCAAAGAGCGGAAATTGCATAAGCGTGTCATCATGATGTACAAGTCCTAGGTAATGTACTTTTCTAAATTTAGTGAATACTATACATTAAGTCCCTACATTAGATAAATTGCTAAGATACCACTAAACTGAAGTCCAGTAATCTGGATATACTAACTAAGTGTCCTGATTTTGATTTTGAAAGTAGTGGATGTCAGCGTCAACTCTTGATTCTGCACCAAACAGAAATAGTTGTCATATTTTCCCGTTTCTTCCACAACATGTGTTGATCAGTGTTAGAAATCATTCACATATTAGTCAAATCTTTAAAGTTAATGCTCTGTATAACTACAGTCTTTCTTTTTTTTTTAGTTTAACAACATGGAGGTATCTGCCACAGCTTCCCAAGATAATCAAGTGATGACAGAGCAGCTCAGATCGTTACCAAACTGGAAAAATAAAAAGAGTTGGGAAGTTAGTCTATTCGAGTGTAAATCAATGAGACTGGGAGTTATGTCTTGTCTGTGTCCTTGTTGTGTTTTTGGAAGTATAAGTCAAGATTTGGGCTATTCTTGGTTCACATTTTGCTTTCTGTATTTCTTCACATTGATTGTTGCACCTCTCCTATGGATAAATGTACTGCTAGGATGTTGTTGGCGCAAAAAATTGAGGCATATTTATCGTATCAAAGGTAATATCATCTTTGATTTGTACGCCTATCTGTTCTGTTGTCCGTGCACACTATATCAAGCGGTAGGTCAAATTGCAATTGAACGTTACAGAAAGCTAAAAATCACCGGTGGGAAACTTCATCCTTATGCTTCGGGATTCTTTCGAAGGATAGGTCATAGAATAATCAAACTTTACAAGATTCCAAAAGATATTGAAGATGTTCCATTTGATAGCCAGTCTTTCTTACCTATATATCTGCGAAAGCGAAATGATGCACAAATGACTCAAGAGGTTCAGTCAACACAAATATTACCTCGAACTGAAAAGCCAATAGTAGTATCACAGCCAACGATTTCTGATACACACTCCAATAATCTTCCGGTATCTCAAAGTCAAGCTAACTCGCAGCTACATGCAACTCAACATCCCCTGCAAAAGGCTGTAGCACATTCAGGATCTAATGACCAAATTATGCATGTCTAATACAACAGAAAGTTGGACAGACAACTAATCACATATGAAAAGGGATCATGTTTCCAATTTATATACTTCGTTGTTGTCTGAGACAGAAAATTCATAAACCAGTATGGACTTTTGTGTACAAAACTTTCTTTGGTTAATAAAACACCTGGTTAACAAAATTAGTTGTGTGCTGTTGTGATGCTTCACTTAATGTTAGATTAATGAATGAAATTGGAAGAAAGCTTTGGATTTTAATGTCTTATTAATAAATCGTAATGGTATAGCTAATAGTAGTAGCTCCATTTCATAGCCTAGTCGAAGACGACGTCACAGTAGTAAAAAAAGCGGTAGAAATATTAGTAGTAGTAGTAGTAGTAGTAGTAGTGTGGTGAGCGCTGGCTGCGAACGAGCAAAAATTGTAGGTAACGGTTGACGTCAATGTTACGCCCCAAATCAGGGTCATGAGAAAAACGATAACAAAGCTTAACCTTGAGGAACTCGCCGACTAATCACTGATGACTTAACGTGTGCTAATACGATTCACAGATATATGGCTTAACTTTCTGAGGAACAGTCACAAGCAAAGAGTTACGTAGTAAAGACAAGAGGTGAGCAAGATGATTAGTAACCATTTAATTGAGTAACAAGGCACTGAGTTCAACTCAAATCACAGAAACAAGAGACAAGCAAAATTACAGATTATAAAAGAGGGGTGAGGTTATAGACAAAGATTACGTAATCATACGGAGGGGAGAATGAAGACAGCCAGTTACTAGGTTGGCAAGGAAGGACTGATAACTGATTCTTCCTGAACATATAAATGGTGTTTACGGCGTTTAGTGGAGATTGCTTCGGCAGTCATGAGGAGAATTGAGCTTTTTTGTCCACAAATAATTTTCAAGGATTTTGCGATTTCCACCTCATGATGTTTGGTAATGACATTATTGTAAGCGTTTGTTCCCTTGAGATGTAGGCTTTTCTGTGCATGTTCAGGAAATTGGAGGTGTACCCTTCTTTCTGTTTTCCCAATGTAACTGCTCCTGTAGATACACGTAAATCTGTACACACAGTTGTAGTTAACATGAGAAGGGTATTTGTCCACTTTTGACCGCACCAAGGAGTATATTGTCCGATAGACGGGAATAAACTTAGCTAGCTGAAGGATAGGCTCTGGCTAGTGATGTACTCAATCTTCTCTTGGCTACTGCTGCAGTATTTTCACCTTTAACATCGAGTTGAATGAAGACAGGCTTTTTCCCACTGTGATTTGTTTGATGCTTGAGCCTTCACATCTTCCAGATTTGTTAATGAATCTCTGAAACTGACTGTTGTTTTTCAACATTTTTTGCGACAACCATAAATTCTTCCTCTGATTTCTCTGTAGGGAATATTCGCCTACCTCTATAGTACAAAGTCTTGACTAGTGCTCGTTTGAGGCTATTCACACAAAAGCTATTAAAATGTGATTATTGTCCATTCCATGTAGGCTTTCGGTATATTGACCTCTGGAGACTACCATCCTTTAGGTGTTGCATGGCAATCTCGAAGAAATGGAACTTTCCATCATTTTCATCTTCCACAGTAGATTAAATATTTGTATGCCATCATTGAATAATCCGAGTAGGTGAAAGGACAGATGGTTGTTAAACAGCTCGGTTCAGGGACTCTAACCACCTCCTAAATTAGACAATTTCTTTTCTTCAATCCCTATCCTGATTGCCTTTACGCTGTCCTAACTTCGATTACGTGCGTTGAGAAAAACTATAGCAACATGTGTGATATTATAGTCATCATTAAACAACGACAAATAATCAGAATACAATTTCGATGCATAGATTTACTTTTTGGAACTCGTCAGCTACGTGTATCTGCAGTAGGATAGAGAGGTGCTTCGGTTGTAGGTATTCGGTTTGTAAACCAACAAACAAACAATCTAGTTTTGGGGCTTTCTGCAGATTGCCTCCAGTTGAATGATGAAAGGTAAAGTATGCCGGGGTGACTAGCTTTAGATTTAAGTGATTAGGTTGCAAACTTGGTAGACGGAATTCGATCTGTGCTAAGGACTTGATGATATTAAAAATATTTTACTTTCTGTCTATAAGTCAGTGTATTCTGATAGAGTTTGTCGTGGACACTCAAGGGAAAAAACGACTTCTCGGCTTCATGTGAACTGTGGTTAACACTTGACAGAATAGTTCTAAAATAATTGGGCGCAGAGTGAAAAGTAGACATTGGTAAAAGAAATATATTTGTAAAATCTCAGCGAAATTGAAATGCGTAATTCCAACGTCTCGTTAGGCAAACTGGTCTGAACTTCTTCAGAGAAATTGATCGAAATTAAAATAACGGAGGTTTATATATATAAAAAAAGGACATCTTTTGTTTTTTAAAACTTTGTCCAGTCATATGAGTCATGAAACAGTCATCAAAATATATAATCAACAAAATTGTATGAGCTGTGATCGAAATCTGACCTCAGACTTTCAAATACTGGTCTACTTTTGTTAAATACTTTTCATTAGAATTTTAGAGATTGAGTTCGACTAAACTTCATGGTCGTAGACACCTGAATATGATGATATATGGATGTATACCTGCAGCACACAATGATGTGTGTATATGTATGTGGGTGAACAGTTGTAAAACATTTATTAGCCTCTCTATAAGAAGATATAGACAATCGGGAATTTAAATCAAGTATGATCGATTTACGATACGTATCCATTTTTTAGATAAAGCAATAACAAGACGCAATTTGTCTGAATCGTGTAATGTGTATTTGCACAACACATTTCAAACAGTCTGATCATACACGGACTTGTCATAGGAATATATATGAAATTAATAAAGAGGTATGAGGTGAGAAAATAGACTTAGGTCAAGTTAAAAGGACATATTCAAGGTCAAAATAACAATGAATATCACTAAACCAAATAGCAGAGGTAATAGTACATCTGGTATGGTATCAAAACAAAATTTACCAAGGAAAGTTTAATGTAATGATGAACTGTTTTTGAACGCATAAAAGTGGTTTAAACTTTCAAATTATCAGGGCTTCCACAAACTTTAGGATACTCCCCAAACACGTTTTATAGATAAGTTTAAAAGATCAGTTAACGTCAATTTTATGTCCTGTTTCTATAATATGTTTCACAAAAGAAGAGCTAGGTTTTTTGTTCTCACCGTTAATAGGTTCTGAAGATTCCATTTGTTTCTAGAGCCATTTAGGAATATGCTCTGAAGCCAGCCCTTACTTGCAGAGATCGATGAGTCCTCCCTCCTGTGTATGTGTGTCCACACGTACATTCAAATTGGTAAATACATCCATTTTTTATTTATCAGTCAAGATTCTCCATGCACCATCAGTTAACTTCACACCTTCAAGTCTGTTCAAACTGTTAGCATCTAGAATTTCATGATTAGACGTACTTTCAAAATTATGTTGTTATAATTACAGTTTAGTTGAAACACCCTGTCGAACTTATTGATTTGTCTTCTCTTTGAAACTTGAACTGCTTTAATCGACCTACTGGAGTTGTCAGGTTTAGCGAGAGTAGACCAGTATTTGAAAGTCTGAGGTCAGATTTCGATCACAGCTCATACAATTTTGTTGATTATATATTTTGATGACTGTTTCATGACTCATATGACTGGACAAAGTTTTTAAAAACAAAAGATGTCCTTTTTTTATATATAAACCTCCGTTATTTTAATTTCGATCAATTTCTCTGAAGAAGTTCGGACCAGTTTGTAAGGAACTCCCACCATGGGTGTCCTCCTCATCTGGGACTTTCTAGTCGTGTACGAGCCACCCAATTAGAGTTCGAACCTGGAAATTTCAGGTTACAAGAAAAGCTAGTTACCATCCAGTGACTCATTTGGAATCTGAACTTTTCTAATTTAAACAGAACACTCACCATGATTGGTTTCGTTGTCTGGTCTTAATAGTTAGACATTTAAAAAAAGCTCATTTATTCTGCAAAACACTTCACTTTATAAATAATATCACAGGTCAAGATTTGCCTTCACCCCAATATAACAGAATAAATAGTATGTGACTCTAAACGCAAGTGAATGAACTCTAAAATGACAAGCATCTAAACCACATGTCTTATACCCAACTGCTGATGTGCATAAATGCTGAACTGTTAGGAATCAAATGTATTGATTCTGAACAGTAGGTCCATTAGATTATGAAATTAAGTGTGACCCGAACGGTGGAATAATAATTCAGCAACTAAGTCAAAGTGAATAATGAGTGTTTGTTTCTTTACGATGATAGAGTAGAAATCCGCGAAATATGTTGCAGATTCCCAAAGAAACTTAAAAAGCTTGGCAAATACTTCTATGCGTAACAGAAACTAATTACCTTCTTTAAAGATCTAATTTTCTTGTAAAGAAGAAAAATGGGTATCATTTATATTCAACATATAATGTCACACTTGTCACTCTGTATGCGACATGCTTCCTGCGAGGAATGAAGAAACAGAAAGTGAATCTATGAATGGTTATTGGTAGTGACAGTGGTAGAAGCTCAAAACTAAAGCGCATTATATTCCAGCCTATTGGCATGTAGTAATATGCCTGTCCAGAAGCCTCATGCTACTATAAGTCGAGTTTTATGCAGTTTTGAGTCAATGTTGGTAGTTACCACCAACTTACTAGGAGACAGTCTGCCTGTGTTCTTCGATTTTCAGAGTTTCTCTAAATCTTGTCGGATAGCAATTGAAAATCCACCTCGAAATCAGGTAAATCCTTGTGGGCTTAAAACATAAAGACCCGGAGACTATTTAATGAAACTGTGTGCAAATAAAAGATTGCGATGCCATAGATATATTATTTTCATCGTGAATTATAGTACACTTCTGAGGATGTTCTAGTTTACTGCACTGATCTTTTGACAACTAAGTACATCTGTTTCCCCTTAAAAATTGTTGAATATAAATACTTGTAAAACTTTATAGGCACACAGAGCGTACTACCTTAAAACTACTGCTGTATAAAATACGTTACGTTTTACTTTCTCGAGGGTGTAATACTCTGTCGTGATTTCTTACCATCGTCTAACTTGATGATATTAACCACAGATGAAGTGATGTCGTGAATTTCAAAAGGACGTTTCAATGCAGACAAATTTTTCCTTACAACGAAGTCTTCAGCTAGACTATAAATTGGTGAGTGCAAAGCAAAGGGGTGAGAGGGCTACAGAAATATTTTAGGTCAGAGGGCAAAATGCATTAAATAACAAAATGCAGTTGCATAAGATATATAAAAACAATTTTTTTGAAAAACAGAAATTAAACAGGAGGTTCACATGATAAAAATAATGAAATCATTAGTAGTTTCATCCGGTCCTCCTACTTATTACTACATTCCAATTCCTATTTGCGATTTTATTAACTTAACACTTGACTGGAAATAGTTCTAAAACTTTATCACACATTTACTATGAATACATGAATACACAGGCTAGTTAATGACTCTGTTAAGAAGAAAATATTCTACTCTGGAACCATCTTTTCAATATTTCCAATAATGGTTTCCTTTAGAGATGACTAAACACACTTCCTATGGACATGAATGTCATCAAGTAATCCATATTTCCACTAGTAGACAGCCTATTAAAAACAAGAAGGTATGTACAGGATTTCATCATGAGTTGAAATCGGTTAGGGAACCATTGGAAACTACCAGGGAGTACTAAACAGCCAGCTCTTTCGTCAGCCTAGTTTGGAATCCTTCACCACTGCGCACCCACAGCCAGGGTTCGAATCCAGGACCTTCTGGTTACAAGACGAGGTCGTAGACCACTAAGCCACTGGGACCTAGTCCAATGGCCAGACCATGAATTCCAACTTCTGTCAATAATTCACGATATAGAGCACCTGGTGACCGACTAACCAATGTCATCAATGGCGAGTATTTGTCTTCACACCCAACCTACTTTACCCCAGAGGTCACGACTTCTGACTAGAACCCAGGTAACTCCCTAAATGAATAGAACCAGTTGCTAGTGATCATCAGATGTTTACTTCATTCAATCTGTGTATCCATGCTACGAGTTAACACTATGTAAGAATTTTAAACCTGATAATTAAACATGTTTCATTTTTTCAACTTCTTCATTGATTGTCTTATTTCCACTCATCGACAGAGTGAACACAATTTAGAAAAAACGTCCACTATAATAGATGGACAAATTGAATATAAACAAAACTGTCTTGATACATTTGGTTCCCTTGATAAATTTCGATAAAGAAAGAAAGACGAAATTTGCAGTATAAAATGATATCATTCTATTTCACAGGTTCTCATCAGCTGCAGACTACCTGAAATTACAATGGTTATATAGATGATAATAAAATAATTTAATGTTCGAGTGGTGAAAGAGAAGAGATACTATAAAATTGACGCATCTAAATGAAAGCATTACAATGTTTTTAGTTTAAGTTTTCATCATCAATTCATACGCTTTTACAGTTGAAAAGAGGGGGAGGGGTAAGAGAGAAAACAGAAAAAATTGATTAACAGGACAGTGTTAGCTTTTAGGTTCACATAGCAACTCAAGAAAGAGAAACGGTTACAGTTTATGAGATTAAGATTTGTTCAGTGAGTTGAAATCACTGAATTGGATGACTAATCAAAATCAAAATTCTGTTACCAAGGGAGTGAGAGGTTAATCACACTCTCTTTCTGTATGCATAAGTTTGGTTTAAGTCTTTTGATTGCGATTGCTTCGGCAAATCGTAGTAAATTTGCTGTCCTTTGTCTATTGAATATTTTGAAGGACTTAGAAATCTCTACGAGAGATAGAATAGATAGATAGACAGAGAGATGAGGAAGTTATCGAAACGAATATATTCTTTGCTCAATCTTCTGTTTTTAATTTCAAAGTGAATATTAAAACCTTAAAGACAAATCAATCTGTAGAATCAGGTAACGTTTATTGATTTAGTAAAATGACATTTATTCGCCTTCATCACATAAGTTTTATGCAAGATGTAGCTTCCTTGAAGAAATGAAAGACTTTCAAGAAGTATCGGTATAAATGTAACATCGTCGACCAACAAATTTTCTCTTCAGAGTTATACTACGTTTTATTTTCAAGTAGTATAAGTAACTCAGAAAGTTTATAAGGTGTCTGCAGAGGGTGAATCAAGTCAGAGGCACTTGAAATTAATAAAAGACGAAGTTTAAGCCGACTACGAAGTTGTTTATCATCAAAGACACTACAAAGAGGAGTTACTGAGAGATCGTATTCTTTTGTAAAATCAAAAGTAACCGACAGTTATTAGTATTTACATTAAAAATATTAAACGGTTCTAAACTAAATCCTTCCAAATGTCAGACTGTTAGTTTCAGTTTCCGATGTAAACGAAAGTTAAATGAAGCCGCTGCTTCCTATGATCCTTGCAAAATTGATGATACTGATATAGAAATGAAGTCTGAAGTTGAGAATCTTGGAATAATCCTTTCTTCTGACCTATCCTGGTCTTTCCATGTCTTAGAGATTTCTAAAAGAATATTTCGTCTGACTTTTTTCATTAAGAAGTTGAGGCACTCAGGTGTAACACAACCACTCCTCTTACAGTTTGTCAACTCGTGTATTTTACCTATTCTTCTTTACTGTTCACCCCTGCTTATACTTTCCTGGACTGCTTAAAAAAGACTGTGTCATACTACGTAGAACTCTGAAGACTGTCAGTAGGACGAGTGGTATCCTATTGGGCCATATCGTTGAAAATGTCACGGATAGGCACTTGATGTCATGCAACAAATTTGCTAAAGGAATTTTGTCAGACTCTGAGCACCCACTCTACCCGTAGCTCCAACCTTTGCCTCCTCAGGTAAAACGAGAAGTTTTTCAGAAGAATTTATGCACGTACGTCTAAATATAAAAATCCCACTATGCCATATTTGATGGCACGTACTTTATGTGATGAAAATAGTGTCAGGCATGAACTAACTAACCTTCTTTGCACTACTAAATAAACCATTTCTTCCACCCTTTCGGTAGCAAACTTTAATGTCATTGTATTTTTTATACTTATAATCCTCTCAATTTTTTGTTTTTATAAGTAAAAACACAGTTTTTGTTCAACGAAGAAATTTCTTTTCAACGACTTCATTTTCAAGCTGTACAGTCGTATTTATATTACAGAAAAAGGTTATTAAGTGCCACTAAATAATTGCTCAGTCAACATACATATATAAGTGATAAAAATTATAAGGGGTAGGTAGAGTTGAAGTGGATAAATTACAAAAATATTAAAGATTGTTCTATAAAAAAAATGTCAAGTGTTGTCTAAAAATTTTGAAAATTAGGAGTACGATTACGATAAGAATGAAGACGTGAAGTGAAGTGGAAAGAATTCAAGTGGTAAAATAAAATAAAAACTAGAAAGAACATTATTATGACCAAGGTAAAGAAAGGGGTTTGACAAAACGCTTTTGAACACATAATTTAGGTTTCTGTTCATGCATAGCTAAAGCTTCGGCTATGCATAAGTGAAGAAAACGTAAACTTTTGGATCGATTGGATTTTGCCATGTATATAACTTTGAAAGATGAATCACGTGGGGCTAAATGACCAGACGACTGTACAGCTTGAAAATGAAGTCGTTGAAAAGAAATTTCTTCACTGAACAAAAACTGTGTTTTTGCTTATGAATAAATGGGTATTTTTGTTTTTAGTTTTTCTTCATAAGTGTGAACATCATTTAAGCTGTGTTAGAAGTGTTAATTTTGTATTTCCCCTCACTATAATACTATATCAACAGAACAGATTCAATATTCTATAACATTTTCTCTGCAGAGCAGATTTTACGAATTCTGGAGCATAAGGAATGAATAAGATTTCTCTTTCTCCCTAAAGGTACCCAACTGTTGAAGTTAGTGTACTGCCCAAGGACAATCGATAGGGAACTAGATAACATTCGATCAAATCTCCTTAACAATGGTTATCCCACAGGGTTCATTGAACGTAACATCAAGAAAGAATCCGCCCCGAGACAAGTCACAGTACCAAAGAAAAAGCTGTTTATGAGCCTTGCATTCAAAGGTGACACCATTTCAGAATTGATTAAAAATCGTCTATCTAAATGTGTTAAACGCACTTTTCCTGCAGCTGACTTACAACTAGTTTTTACCAGCCGAAATATGATCAGACAATGCGTCAAGGATAGATTACCGCTTTTGTCCACATTTATGTGCATTTACTCTTTTACTTGCTCTTGTGGAGCTGTTTATATTGGACGTTGTAAGCGTAATCTCCGAAAACGTGTAGCTGAACACTATCCGGTTTGGTTAATGAAAGGCGAACGTAGAACTGCAAAGTCGTCTATTTGTGATCACCTGTTAGAGTCTGGTCATTTAGCCCCACGTGATTCATCTTTCAAAGTTATATACATGGCAAAATCCAATCGATCCAAAAGTTTACGTTTTCTTCACTTATGCATAGCCGAAGCTTTAGCTATGCATGAACAGAAACCTAAATTATGTGTTCAAAAGCGTTTTGTCAAACCCCTTTCTTTACCTTGGTCATAATAATGTTCTTTCTAGTTTTTATTTTATTTTACCACTTGAATTCTTTCCACTTCACTTCACGTCTTCATTCTTATCGTAATCGTACTCCTAATTTTCAAAATTTTTAGACAACACTTGACATTTTTTTTATAGAACAATCTTTAATATTTTTGTAATTTATCCACTTCAACTCTACCTACCCCTTATAATTTTTATCACTTATATATGTATGTTGACTGAGCAATTATTTAGTGGCACTTAATAACCTTTTTCTGTAATATAAATACGACTGTACAGCTTGAAAATGAAGTCGTTGAAAAGAAATTTCTTCGTTGAACAAAAACTGTGTTTTTACTTATGAATAAATGGGTATTTTTCGAAACATTTAACTGAAGTAGTCTTCTGCAAGAAAGTTAATAAGGTTAGTTAAACAGCGTACACCGTGTTATGGCGGTAACCTCGACCTAATAGACAAAAAGCGAATACTAACTTATTGCGCTGTCTAATATGGCCTAAACACAAGTCAGCAACAACAGTAACGCCACTAGACCACAAAAACAGAAGAAAAGACGACATTGACAACAGAGCTTTTAATGGCTTAAAACAAAGGTCAAAAACGATTGCCAGCGCTTGCGTATATATATATTCAAATCTAAAGAGTAATATAGGTAGATGGAGAGAGAGAGAGACAGTTTGACTATGGGAAAAATCCCCATTTAGACATTTAGAAAACAGAAAGATTGAGCGAAGAAATATTTACTTTTCAATTAGATCCTCATCTATGGCTTTACTGTAATATATATATATATATATATATAGCATTTTTATTACAATACACAACAGTTCACCAATCAAGTGGCGATATGTTTGTTAACAATAATTAGTCAGTCTCAAAATGTCAATGGGTTGATAAATAACGAAGAAAATGAATACACATTTAAAAGGTAGAAATAATTAAAATAAATTAATTTTACAAGGATAACACGCAATTAAAGATGACGTGGTCCGGAAAAATAAAAATAATTTAAGCAATTATAATTTTTATAATTTTTAAATGTTTAGGGGGAGGGTGCAAAGTAGTCCGGTTTATACATTCCTTTAGTTTAATCACTGAATCAAGCCTGGTTCATCCAGTCTACACCCAACGCATGCAACAGAAGTGACTCAACGCAAATACCAGAGATATGGAAGATGTTATTACCAGTCAAATCCGAGAATAATCAGTAATGTTAAAATGTATTTCAATTCACATTATAACATTCTAACAAGTTACTTATATAATAGAGAAGATTTGTAGCTCAGGTGGATGATTTGCAATTAATAGTGTTCTCTGAGCTGATTGGTTTAGTTACGGAGCTTTCGTCGTCCTTCTGGACAACATCTTCAGCGCAATTTTTAGCATAAAGTGAACTGATTTAAATTTTTTCCATGAGTCATAGAATTGCGTCTCCCGTAACTATCTTTACATATTTATTGGTCATTTTCTATTGGCTTGGATTTTAAACTTTCTGGGTACGTTACATTTGTAATGATTTATAATATACCCATAAATGAATAGACAACATATTTGAAGACATCAAATTCACAAGAGAAGAAGAATTAGATAACAAAATCCCAGTTTTAGATGTCTTAATCAGGAGAACTAACACAGGAAATTTAGAAACACAAGTATATAGAAAATCAACACACACAGATCAAATACTCAACTATACTAGCAATAATCCAGTTATTCATAAAAGGAACTGTGTGCAGACATTGTTTAGAAGAGTTCAAACACACTGTAGCACTCCAGAGTTGAAAAGAATGGAAGGAAAATGCCTACTAACGGTCTTCAAAACGAATGGTTATCCACAAAATTTCATCCAAAGTGTTTAAAATCGACTCACAACACCAACAAGGAACCATCATCAAAGACCACAAGAAAATTCATCCTACCATACATGTGAAATATCTCTGAAATAACAGCTAGAATAATGAAACTGTTTGATATGGATATAGCACACAAGCCAGTCAAATCACTTAATTCGATATTGTGCAAACCGAAAGATCCAATAGAAAAAGGAGATAAAATTAATGCCATTTACAAAATAAACTGTATGAACTGCAACAGGTATTACATCGGCCAAAGTGGGCGTCGCCTTTGAATCAGAATCCAGGAACACAAATCAGCCGTGAAAAAGACAAGATATATATTCTTACATATCAATGTATATAGACAGTTATGGACATCAGTTTGATTGGGATAATGTCGAAATATTAGACAGAGGAAACACTAACAAGGAGTAACTTCAGAAAACTGTATGCTCGCACGTCTAAGTATAAGAATTCTATGATACCATACTTGGCACGTATTTTATGTGATGAAAATAGTGTCAGGCAAGAATTAACTAACCTTCTTTCATCTAGTAAATAAACAATTTCCTCCATCCATCCTTACATACCTTCAAGTTTTACTTTTATTACTTCTATTATATTTATGGTCCTGTTAATTCTCTGTTTTACTCTCATAATTGCAAACACCAACTTATCTCCATGACGGCTGTAATCTATGTTTTTTCCTTCCCCATATCATGTAGAAAGAACATTATATTCAATATTTTTAAACATGTTAGGATTTCTATACCACATTGCCAATAGTGTGTGACACAAGCCAACGGCAATTTTCACTTGTATTATTATTATTATTACTACCCTAGCTGTTATCATTATTATTGCTATTTCCATTTTATATGCTGCATGTTTTTGACACTACCTCTATTGTAAATGTGAAAATTTTTCTGTGTGATTAATTTTATTTATAATTTGAGGAAATTAGATGCAATATTGTGATCAATGCTGAAAATTCCAATCTGTATCACAAGTACTGTTTTTGGAATAAAGTAAATCATTATTATTATTATTATTATTATTAAGAGTGCCAGGGAATTCTTAGAAGCCTACTTCTCAAACGAATATGAAATTAACAAACACGTTAATATAGACCAAATATACCAACTAATAAAAAGTAAATCATGTGACGAGAAAGTTCAAAATCCAATTCAATAAAAAAAGTTCCTTACCGATGCAAATCGACCACCAGTCGGTTACGAAGATGGTTACCAGGTGACACAATTGTATCATTCATGGAGAATTTAAATCAGTTCATTTTATGCTAAAACATGCTCTGAAGATGCTGTCCAGAAGGACGATAAAAGCTCCGCAATTAAACCAACCAGCTAAGAGAACACAACTAATTGCAAATGCTCAGATGTACTGTTAGATTTCAATTAAAAGAGTCATTGTCGTGACTTACTGATGACAAAATAGCTCAGATTGATATTGGTGACAAATCTGGAAAGGGGTCATATGAATTCAGTAGTCATCAGTTTTTATCTTAACAAAAAATCATATCAACGATGTACTCTAATCCGTGATAATAAAATTGATTCTAATCATGTTTTGTAGGTTTCTAATATTAGTCATTCATACCACCGAATTTACTCTTCAAACAACATTTTACTAAAACGGATTACTGACGAAATAGCTACATTTAGATACCGATTTGTAAAAAAATCAACTTAATTGTATGTCAATCTGCATGAAGAATATTCTTTTCAGTAATTTCTCTTCAGTTATAAAATATAATATTTGTTGTCGTTACCATATTATCTTTTTTCTCAATATATGCCTCCACCCGTTTCATTTCACACATTAGTTATTTCATGATGAACCGCTCACTGCAGTCTTACTATCTCCTCCTCTTTAATACATACGACTTTGTACTAGCCACTCACTCACCTGACTCCTTTTATAACCTTGAACTGACTTGTCAATTTTTCCTACCCCACATTCCATGAATCTATTATGACTAATCACCAACATCACTGTCTCCTATTTCACAGTACTCTGTAATCGATTTCAGCCTAGCACGTTTGTCACACACACACATACGACTATTTATTTTGACACCCCATAATTAATTTCTTATTCTACGTTAAAAAGAAGTGTATCCATTGCATAACTGGCCACTATTGTAATGACAACAAACACATTATATTTTATAATTGTAAGAACCTGAAGAGATTGACTTAATTCATGATATAGAAATACTTCGCACTTTTTGATAGCGTTATTAGAAGACGGAGATTATCTGAAAAATGTGATGTATTGGCGCTATAGATTTCGAACCATCTGATCCCTCACACATTTACTTGTCATGTCAGTATATATGGAAAAGTTAAGTTAAACGAAGTGACAAAAATAGGATTTAAGAATAGTTAACACAAACGTTTGGTAATCCAGTCAAATAAGGATTACCAAGGTAAGTTAAGAGTAATAACAAACTGTTTTTGAATACACAAGGAGGGCTTAAGTCTATGAATAGCTATAGCCTCAGTGTATTTCAGTAAACGCCCATGACCGTTTTTATAGATGACCTTAAAGGCTGAGTTGACATCAATCTTATGATTCATCTCGATTAGATGTTTAGCTATAGCTATTCCAATCAAGATACTAAGTCGCATCATCCTGGAAAGAATCTAACAAGCCCTAGATAAAAAACTTCGTCCGGAACAGGCCGGATTCAGGAGAAACAAATCATGTATTGATCAAATCGCCACTCTACGGATCATCATTGAACAAAGCTTGGAATGGTAGTCACCTCTCCACCTCACTCAACTTCACCGACTTTGAAAAGGCCTTCGACAGCGTCGATCGAGAGGTCATTTGGAAACTACTTCGCTACTACGGAGTCCCATCGACAATAATACATCTCATCCAACAGTTATACGACAATGCTGCATGCCAAGTAATCCACAACGGGAAACTTACGGAAGCCTTCGAAGTGAGGACGGGAGTGAGGCAAGGCTGTCTACTATCACCAATGATCTTCCTGATTGCAATTGATTGGATAATGCGACAGACAGCGGCAACCAACGAGGGAACAGGCATAAAATGGACTGACACAAAAGACTTGGAGGATCTGGATTTCGCCGATGATATATGTCTGATTTCCCATAAACTGGAAGATATGCAAGTGAAAAGTAACAAGTTGGCAGAAGAAGCATCAAAGATAGGACTTCAAGTGAACATAGATAAAACAGAGGTGATGAAGATTCCTAGCCAACATCAACAGCAGCAACAACAACAGACAACAATCAGCATAAGTGGGAAGAACCTGAAAGAAACAGCCTCCTTCACCTACCTAGGAAGCATCGTCTCAACTACAGGCGGAACTGACGAGGATATCAAAGCCAGAATCGGAAAAGCAAGACAAGCTTTCATTACTCTCAAATCTGTGTGGAGGTCAACAGCAATCAGCATCAAAAATACAATCCGGATTTTCAACTCCAATGTGAAGTCAGTGCTACTAAACGGATCAGAGACTTGGCGAGTCATAAAGAGCATCTCAAACAAACTACAGACCTTCGTTAACAGCTGTCTTCTCTCAATACTCAAGATCAGATGGCCAGAAAACATCAGGGACATGAATCTTTGGCAATGAGCGAACCAACCAGGAACCGATTGTGAAACAAATAGGCAGGAAGAAATGGAGATGGGTTGGTAGTCTGACACCTGCATCTATTGGCTTGTCACACTTCATTTGCTTTTCTAACCATTTTGGGATATGCTCTCTCCCCCTCACGTGCAAAGTAACCCTTAGCAATTGGGTCGGAAGAATATGCACCTCAGATGTGTCTGTTTTTTTTAAAGAAAGACTTGCTTGGGAAAAGGGCATCCTGTATCACGAAAGAAGGTACTCAGTCACATGTCTGTAATTGGTAAAATGTCAAACAAATTGGATAAGAATCTCAGTTTTGTCTCATTTCAGTGACAGTGATCACGGTTATTTAACCCTTTTATCTAACCTTTTGAACAGAATTCAAATTCAGTTCTCATAGATAGAGAGAAAAATAACTCCAATCTATGCGTTGTAAAGGAGTTCCTCGTTCTTTTATGTCTGACTTTCCCCGGCCTTGGGTAAATTCAGTAAGCAAATCGTTTATTGAAACTTCTCACCCCTCTTCTTATATTTCCATACCCATCCCACCTTTCATGTATTCACTAAACCACGTGTTACGTAATTTCTAATTTAACAAACTTTTGACCTAATTTAATCATAGTCATTGCTATCGCCACCTGCATCAATCAATTTGTACTATTATATATCTCCAAAACAAGTTCACTTTTAACAGATTGAAAAAAAATGTAAGCACTGAAAATGTAATATTATGGCGTGCTGAAAATGATTCCGTTTATTATGCTGCCGTACAGTCACGTTTTCACGTTCCAGTATGCGCTAACGCTGTACACAGTCAATGACGAACAAAGTTGTATTAAGAAGCACAAATGAAAATTTGAAATGATGTATTGTTAACGAAATCGAATTTCAAAAAGCTCTGTGGTGAGTGTAAAAATGCATAACCGCGTAAATATATATGTATAACAAACGAAAATCAATGTTCAATAATACATTGACAAATACTCAACAAGCATAAGTAAAATGAGTTTTTGTAAGCGTACAGTTAGGCTACATATAGGGGTGCTACAATATTTGCTATTATCAAGGTTTTTGTATTTCCCAATAAGTGAATTTCCCAATATCTTTTTATTTTTTTATTCACTGGGAAATACATTTGTATTATTGTTATCACTGATATGTCATTATTCCTAAAGCCCCAATGATTAATGCCAACGTCATTACAGATATAATACTCAACACTTATGGTATACGAGCTTACCTTGTAACCGGGAGGTCCTGGGGTCGAACCTTGGCAGTGGGTGCGTACTGTTGATGACTCCTAAACTAGGATGAAACAGGTGTCCAGTACTCCAGTACTGGTTTTCAATGGTTCCCTAACTGATATCAGTCCGTGGGTAAACTCGTAAAAAATTATCAGTAACCATGAATCGCTATCATTGGTTAAAATTTCCTATATGAGTGAGAAAAGTTTGAGGAAGATCCTGGTGAAAACAGTATTCTGATATGATTCTAGTTGGCCTTTACCGGCTGGCTATTGTATGCTTATATCAATGGATTTATAATTGTAGAGCCTGATGAAGAATTTATTGAAACCACAATTGTTCTCTGTAACTATTTTGTTCTGGGAGACAATATTGTTCACCAATATGTCTTCTATTGAATTGAATATCATATAAATTTGATGATGCAACTATGTGAATGAACTTTCCTTCAAAGAGACTATTAGCTGAGCTAATTACTGTTTTCTTCACAAGATATGAGAATACAAAATAAACGAAGAGATTTCATATCACCGTTATGGTGTAGAAAAGGTATAGTTGCGTCAGTGTCCCTAAGATCTTTCCCGATCCATTTTAAGTGAAGTCTACTAATACACAGGTTTATGGTAGTTAAAGCCTTACTACTCTATATAGTTGAGACCGAATGTTAAAGACTCCAAAGATTAACACAACGCCTTGGTTTGATGAAACTGTACTCTCTTTCAGATCTATTATACACCCCTAGCGTATAATCTTCATGTGGACAGTGTTCCGGTTATATTCAACATATATGCCACTATATAAATACATCGAGAAGTCCATCTACTGTCATGAGATAATATTCACATGAATGACTATCCTTATACTTCTACCACTTGCAGTACTAGACAGAATTTTTCTTATTTTATTTATTCATTTTATTTTTTTATTTTTGATTACAGCTTGATTCCACACTGTATTTTTGGTACAAGTATGGAATTCTCAGCATGGATATCGGTAGCCCAAATTTTGCCCGCCGACCATAGATATCAGGTGTGCGTCGGCAGGAGATCGAACCTCGGACCATGTGCATGGTCGGCGAGAGTCCTAATCACTGTGCCACCGACTCAGCCAAAACTGTGCCTCCTCACAGAAATCTTTAATAATAGGCGAAAGATTTGTCCAGAAATGAGGAGACAACCGAGTTTAGGATATTTAAGAATTCGGCAATAAATCGTGTGATGCTGTTTTTATTCCACCAGAAGCACTATCCAAATCTCCATGATAGTTTTTCTTCATTTCTCTTGAGAACTGGCCTATGTATTACAGCAAATTAAAACTGTGTGCGAGTTCATCTAGCAATCTACAAAAGCACACAGTTAGATGAATAATCAATAAAAAGAAAAAGAGAAGAGTTTATGAATTAAACCGGATGGAAATTTAGCTGCCTCCCATCCCCACCCCACCCCCAGCAATATAAGCAGGATGCTAGATTATCTATCAACAGTGGCTGACAGCCTCATACATGTTAAAACGGATCTGAATAACTGAGTTCTAGGTTCTCTTGAACCAGAGAGACTCAAAATCAAAGCTAAAAATGCTGATTATCACGTGAATAATCATTCAAGAATATACATAAATTTTGAAAGAAAAAAAACTACAACAGAAAAGGAAACTGACAGGATAACTAATTTATCATGACATAAAGTAATGATAATAAATGCTTAATTCCTCATTAAAAATATCGAAAGAAATTGCACTCAGTCGAAATATAATATAACTCCAGATATCCTCGATTTCCTGGCTTGGCAAAGTTAAACTTTACGTATCACCAACTGCCAATCAGCAAATGACCTCGAACGCACCAAACACGTGAGGGAAGCATTTTTGTGTATGGATCACATATATTTATGGAATAATGCAAAAAAAAACTGTAGAAAAGTGTTACAGAGGATAACTTCCTCTCACCTGTGATAATAAAAATATCTCTCAGTTTTAGTTTCGAGTATCAACAGAATATAAAGTAAAAGTCAATCTGAACGAAGAATATTCTTTTCAATAATTTCTCTCTTCAGGTTCTTACAATTATAAAATATAATATTTGTGGTCGTTACAATAAAGGCCAGTTATGCGGTAGATACATTTTTTAACGTAGAATAACAGATTACTTATGGGGTGTCAAAATAAATAGTCATATTTGTGTGACAAACGTGCTAGGGGGAAATCGATTAGAAATATTGTAAAACGGGAGACAATAGTGGTGGTTAATCATAATGGAATTGTAGAGTGTGGGGTAGGAAAATTGACAAGTCAGTTCAAGGTTATAAAAGGTGTCAGGTGAGTGGCTAGTACATTAGTGATATTACCTGTTTTCTCAATATATGCCTCCACCTGTTTCATTTAATATATTCGTTATCTCACTATGATCCTCTCATTCCAGTCTTATTATCTCTTCTGTTTAACATAGACCACTTTGTACTAGCCACTCACCTGACCCCTTTTATAACCTTGAACTGACTTGTCAATTTTCCTACCCCACACTCTACAAATCTATTATGATTAATTGTTTTCCACCATTGTCTCCAGTTTCACAATATTTCTAATCGATTTCAGCCTAGCACGTTTGTCACACAAATATGACTATTTATTTTGACACCCCATAACTAATCTGTTATTCTACGTTAAAAAATGTATCCGCCACATACCTGGCTATCTTTATTGTAACGACCACAAATATTATATTTTATAATTGTAAAAACCTGAAGAGAAATTATTGAAAAGAATATTCTTCGTTCAGAATATAATCCTATTGTGGGTAAAATTTATTTTGATAAAGTCTCACGGTGTTATACAGTAATATTTCCTGAGCAATAAACTGTGCTCCAAACGTCATCAGTAAATGTGACTGTATGTTAATGTGAGAATTTATCAAAATAGATTTTACCCACAATGAAATTATACTTTGTGGCACCTACCACAGTGCACAAGTTCTATCGATTCTTATATCAACAGAGTAATTTAACCATATTCTACGTACGTAATTATTTAGGTCTTCTAACCCTAACAATAACGCTTATCGTTCCTTAACCTAGTCCTAACGTGAAAATATGCCTAATCTAACCCTCATCTAACTTGAACTAACGCTAATATCGCCTTTTATTAGTTTAACCTAACCCTAGTTTGTCAGTGGTCTAAACCTTAACTTAATACTTTCCCAAACCTAAGATGAAACTTGCTAGAAATCCCATTTAAGTAGTATAACACTTCGATTAGCATATTTTATTGATGATGACAATAACCTCATTAACTTGCTCAGTGAGCGTTTCAAGGTCATTGGTGCGGTCGCACTCCATCGGTAGATAGTGGTGATTAAAGCTTAACCTGGACCTTGACACTTATGGTTTACTGAACCGAATTATTGTGTCATTGCATGACACGCATGCATGATATAGAGTCACATTAATACAAGGCACTTTTAATTAAAATAGTCACTTGCATTTCAAGAAGAAAAACGCGTGTTGTTTACGTTAAGATATCGATAACGTTATCACTTCCACTGAAATATGCAGATACACCTCTACCTGATAATCCCCTACCTTCACGGCAAGTCATTACTAAACATATGAGACTAATTTTATTTTATGCACATATGACTCATTAACTGGTAATTAAATAGCAAATCATTTGAGGGCCATATATATGCACATGACAGAGGAGAAATTGTCGCACACAAAGACATGAAATTAAACACAATGATGATATTTATGCTTTTTCTTCAAGTTATACGACATAATTAGGAAACCTATACACGTAGTACTGTACAATAATTTTCAGCTGTGTGTGGAGGAGAACGAGGTATCCAAAAATAAGTTTAACTACTCCTGATTGTCTTGTAATAAATAAAGGAAACAGTTCCTACTAATAAGTCTAATTAATAGCCAAACCAAACGAATCAGCCCGAAATGTGAAATATGTGGTCAAAGGATGAAATGTTTTAAAAAAAACATTATTGTTAATATTAAACCAATAAAAGGTCTGACCATATCAAAGTCACTTTTAAGGGGCGTAAATGAAGCAACCAATCATAAAACAAACAGGCTATACAGTTCTGTAAGTGAGGAAGACAACACTTTTAAGTATGAATGACTCATGTCAACATATCTAATGATTCAAGTGATGGTTTGCAGGGATTTGATTGGTTTCAGAATTTCGTCATGAGCTGACATTAGTTAGAGAACCATTGGAAAACCTGGGAATACTGGACAGCTGATTCGTCCTACTTTTGGGACTCTTCAGCAGTACGCGCCCATCGGGATTCGAACCCAGGACCAATGAAATGAATGAATACCAATGAGACGCTCACTGGCGAATGGCCCTATTCAGGTAGGTAGTTACCTGGGTTCCAGTGGGAAGTCGTGACCAGTAGGGTGCAGCTGGTCGGGTGTGAGGACAAATACTCGCCACCGAAGACATTGGCTAGCGGTTGCGCTATGTCGTGAATTGGCAGAAGTTAGAATTCAAGGACCATTGGATCGGGTCCCAGTGGCTTAATGCTATACGAGCTAGTTCGCCTTGTAACCGGAAGGTCCTGGGTTCGAATCCCGGTGAGTGCGTACTGATGAAGAGTCCCAAACTAGGACGAAACAGCTGTCCAGTACTCCCAGGTTTCCCAATGGTTCTCTAACTAATGTCAGCTATTGACGAAATCCTAAAATCATATCAAATGACTGTTAATGTAGACTTAAAAGGTGTGGGCAGAACTTGTCAATGTAGGCTGATTAGCCCTTAATTCAACAAGAGGAAATATTTAAATCAAAATGAGATGGTAGTATACTCTGATATGATTTTTTTAAATATACTCACATAATAATAATAATTTTGCTTTATTCCAAAAACAGTACTAATGATACAGCAAGGAATTTTCAGCATTCTGTACAATATTGCATCTAATTTACGACAAAATATTAAAAATAAACACTACGTACTAATAATAATAATAATAAAACGTTGTTATACCAGCTACATAGCAAATTATTGTTTGCAATATGGAGAAAAATATGCATAAAGTATAAAATTGTAGTAATAATAGTAATACCAACTAAAATAAAATAGCAGAGTAATAATTAAACGATAGAAAGTGTGACATCATAAAATTACAGAAAGATGAACAATGAAAGGGTCGATTCACTGTGCTAATTACATAGTAACTTATGTTTCACGTCTAACAGAGTCTTCATCACATAAAGTACGCGCTAAATAGGGTATTGTAGAATTTCTGTACTTAGTAGTACGAGCATATAACTTTTTATATTGACTTCTCGTCCTACCTGATGAGATACAAGGGGATAGTTGTGAATAAAGCCGGGGGTGCAGAGGGTCTGACAGTATGGCCTTTGCTCACTTTGTACAGGAATTTATGTGTCTCTCGACTATAGTATTGGTAAGCTCACGCAGCGGCATACCACAAGCCCTACTCACAGCATTTAATACTCTTCGTAATATGATATAATCTTTTTTGAGAAACCCAGGAAAGATTAATGGGGAGCAATAGAGCACAATAGGTAAGATACAGGAGTTTAAAAATTGCAAAACTAAAGGTTGGTTGATACCTGATTGTCTTAATGTAGAAGGTAAGACGAAACATTTTCTTAGAGATTGATAAGATGTGGGATGACCATGAAAGGTCAGAGGAAAGAAGTAATCCAAGGTATTTAACGCTTCACTTGGTTTCAATTTCCATGCCATCTATGCTACAGGCATAATGCAAACTAACTAGTTCATGTATGTCATGTCGATGCTTGAGAGTACAGTTAACTGCCTGACATTTGGAAGGACTTAACATAAAATCATTTGACTTAGACCACTTGCTGATATTCAACAGAACGCTATTAAGTTTGGAGCAGTCAGACTCGGTAGTGATAAGCAGTGATACAGTCATATCATCTGCATATTTGACAAAGTTTCGTTTGAATGAGGCAGGTCGTGTAGGAAGAAAGAAAAAAGAAAAGGAGAGAGGACGGCACCTTGAGGAACACCGGCTTTTGTAAGCGAGGTAGAAGAAGATTTGCCGTTATATACAGTATACTGCATTCTATCAGAAAAATATGAATGTAATCAACTCTTAGTCCAGGATCCTGTTTGTGTCAACGAAAGCTTATTTAATAAAAGGCCCCTAGGTTCAGAGTCAAAAGCAGATGTGTAGTCTACGAAAACACCACGAACATATTTGGCACCTTTGTCTAAATAAGAAACAACATTGTGATTTAAGAAAACCGCAGCATCCAAGGTACTTCTACCATGTTTATATGCAAATTGTTTAGGATCATTAAAAGGTTTAAATGAAGGTTCAAGACGAAGTAAAAGTAATCTTTCCATCAATTTTAAAAAAGGAGAAGTAATTACAATAGGCCTAAATTTAATATCATTACCAGAAGATGTTTTTGGTATGGGGATAATTTTAATTTTTTTTCCATGCAAAAGGTAGAACGTTATCGGGAAAGGAAGCACTAAAAATGTTAGTAAGAGGCTAGCATAAAATATCAACACAGTTCCTGAGGACAATGGCAGGTACGCCATCAGGACCATTACCTAATACGACTCAATTAAGCTGAATAAAATAAACTCTCAAAGAAAGCTATTACGTAATTAGTTCACTTCCTATAGAACAGTAGAAATCAAGCAATAAGCTAGAAAATGATTGACAATTTACAATTGGAAGAGTATCTATCAATTTGTTGTACTGCATATAAATGAACCAGATATATATTGTAGTTTTATCAAGACATCGTGTACCGGCGTTAAAGGCCTTTTCAGTTCAATTCCAGTTGATATCCTTCTGGGTCAACTTGAAAGGAAGAAAGATTAGAAAATACTAGATCGTCGAAAATGGTATAGTAATAGGCTAAAACGTCTTTCGCTTCTTCTGCTGAGATAATGTGAATCCATCAATGAACAATTGAGCAACAACTAGACACTTCCGAAATTCAATGATAATAATAATTTTATCCTCAACAATTTTTTTTTATTTACAGTACAGAATTTTCAACTTGGTTTTATCTACGCCTTATACGGAATCTGCGAATAAAACAACAGTCTACAGTGTGTCATTCGATGGGATTTCGTTCTGTCTACAACACGCTTCGACCCCCAACATATTTATCCTTTCAGAACAGACCAAGTGGTATGTTAAAAGTACAGAATCAGGCAATTCGAACAAAAGAAACTTAATGGTATCATAAAATCAATTAGGCAATAAACACTTAATAGAAGATAATTCGTCTTTCTGCTACGTTTGATTCTGCTGCACCATATCGGCATATCCTTGGATTCCCAGTGGAACATAGGACTTCAAAAAATCATCTTGACTTAGTTCTATTTTCTGCTGTCCTCTTTCAGCTGGCTAGCCATACAATTGCCCATGGTCTCTCATCTTCTCCTCACTACACAATCTCTTCCATATCACACTCGCACCGGTCACTGATTCGTCACTTCCCATCGGGATTCCATTCGAGCTGTGGTCTACACTGAACACGATGTTATTCGACGGCCTCAACGTATGCCTTATCCATCTTCATTTTCACCTCCATATTTGTTGAGTGTTCAGTTCTTTATTAGTTTTTTTTTTTACCATATTCTGTCTTTGCTGATTTTTTTCTAGCCATTTGATCTTCAGTTTGAAGTCAGTCAGCCAAGGGAGCAGCTGTTGATAAAATTCTATAACTTGTTGGGAAATTTTTTCGTGATTCACTGGACAAGTTTCTGACCTATACAGAAACACTGACTGATTTCACATTTGTCTTGAAAATCGGAATCTTGTTCTTTTTGCTGAGGCGGAATGCAGTAGATTTCCAAACTGGGTTTCGATTGATGAAGGCTTAACTTGTCTTTCCGATTCTAGCTGGCTTTGAAATGTTCATCTGTTCCGCACGTTGTTGAAACGGTGCTTCATAGATAAGTGAAAGGCGTAACCTCTGTCAGGTTTCTCCCGTTGATGGTGATTAGTGCTGGTTGTTGTTGATGATGCTGTTTGCTGGTTATCTTCGTCACTTCCGACTTCCCCATAATGCATATATATATATATATATATATATATATATATATATATATATATATATATATATATCAGTTCGGAAGTAATTCAAGAAAAAGAAGTAGAATATAAACAGATTAACTGAAATCCTCCGTGTTACACTGAAACGTTTGCTATTGAATCAACTTAAAGTGAAACGGTAAGAGGTAATTTCATATTCATCATTTTATGATCTCTCCCAATTTTTCTAATTTATATACGATTGGTGGATGGTGGCTAGCAGTGGAATCCAGGATGCGCATTTCGTCCTATTTGGGACTCGTCAGCTGGATGTACCTGCATTTCTCAGTGAGTGATGATGTTCCCACCGAGGCTCGAACCCAGTACCCACAGTTTCAAACGCCAAAGCGTTATCCACTAGACCACTTGGGCCACGAGAGCCACCTCTTGTGCAACGGGTCATATTAATTATTGAATTGAATTTTTGATTTTCCCGTCGATTGATTGGACCGAAGTGCTCGGTCTCAGGTTGACATGTCGTCGAAGCATCTGCACAAGAAGCCGACATGTCAACCTGAGACCGAGCACTTCGGTCCAATCAATCGACGGGAAAATCAAAAATTCAATTCAATAATTAATATGACCCGTTGCACAAGAGGTGGCTCTCGTGGCCCAAGTGGTCTAGTGGATAACGCTTTGGCGTTTGAAACTGTGGGTACTGGGTTCGAGCCTCGGTGGGAACATCATCACTCACTGAGAAATGCAGGTACATCCAGCTGACGAGTCCCAAATAGGACGAAATGCGCATCCTGGATTCCACTGCTAGCCACCATCCACCAATCGTATACTAATTAAATACCCAGACATCGTCGAAGCATCTGCACAAGAAGCCGACATGTCAACCTGAGACCGAGCACTTCGGTCCAATCAATCGACGGGAAAATCAAAAATTCAATTCAATAATTTTCTAATTTATGTTTACCTTATCTATATTAGTTTATGTTAAATACTTTATTATTCAGGAAATCAGTTCCTTATGCTTTTCACTGGCTCTTTGTTTTACTCCAACAATGTTTATGCAATGACTCTATGGTTATTAGGTATAGGAAACTGTTTCAACATTATGGAGTACGGTGCCATAAACGTATACATACATACGTCATCCAACAGCTATACGGTAATGCCACATTTCAAATAGTTCACCGAAGTATTTTTTTAAGTGAAGATAGGAGAAGAACAAGGCCGCCAACTATCATCGACGGAATCATGTAGGAGATCATTGGGAGCATATAAACAAAGTCATTTCCACTAGGTTGCAGCTTTTTATCAACATGTCCTTTCGCTAACTACATACTGAAGATTAGATGGCCAACCAGGAAGAATTAGTAACACGGAACTCTTTCAGAGCAGCCAACCCATAAAAGAACTGATTGGATAACAAACATACTGCAGGAAATGGAGATGGATTAGACATTTAAGTTACATCAAACTACAAGTAGGTCGTCGAGTGGAACCCAAAGGAAGATTATAGGCGAAAGATAATGTGGGGATAAAATGGAAGATTGTGGCTAACCTTGTAGTCAGTTGAAAGTGATAGTACAGAGGACCTTGTGCAATGTAGATGTAGGATTCCAAGGGAGAAATAAATATTAGTAATACTAATAACAATATGTGATGCAAAATCATGGCATAAATTGAATTGTATAAAATGTATGTATACATATATGAACTTGTACGTCGGTGACACAGCAGTAGAAATGCTCACCGACCACGCCTCAGGTGGTCCGGGGTTCGATCTCCGGCTAACGACGCACTCCTTTTACCTCGCTAGGCCAATAATAGGACTAGTAAAGAGTAAAGGTTGTCTGTCTGTCTGTCTGTCTATCTGTTTTCGACATAGAACTTTGCACAAATGTGCGGAAGTTCAAGTCGCCACACTCCGTGTAGCACGCGAAGCAAGAGAAGAAAGTACAAGAAAAGCATAATAGAAACAGTGAGCAGAGGAGTGAGACAAAGGAGTAATAAAGAAATACAAAACAGTTTCATTGGAGATCATAAGTCACAAGGAGTGGATGCATCTGCACCAGCCATTGAGAACGATTTTGAGACATGTCACCAATTGTTTCCAACCATAGATTTTTACCGTCCCGAGGACCCCAGCCTGGAAGTCTACACCTTCCTACGTGACTGGCTTAGACCAACTGTTGTGGATTTCATTGACTGATGCCAAGTTTTTGTTTGACCGCCGCTAGCTTTTTTCCAGCCTGACCCTATATCCGCTAACATTGCTCTTCGGTCGAGGGAGGCGATGGCTTGGCATACGAAACACATGTCCTAACCATCTCAGTCTTTGTTGCTTCACGACTTCGTCGATTGATTTCCCCTGTTTACCTAGAACTCGACGCCTAACTTCAATGTTGCTCACCTTATTATGCCACTTTACACGGGAAATGGAGCGCAGGCACCTATGACCAAAGACAGATGGTCTTTTCATGTCTTCCACTCTCAGTGGCCAGGTCTCACAGCCAACCATAAAGGAGGACGGAGCGGACTGATGAGCAGTCCACCGCCCTTTGGTCGATAGTCGAACATCTCGCCTACGCCAGAGTCGGCGTAAACTGGCAAATGCGAAACGAGCCCCCTGTATTCGTGCTGAGATTTCGTCAGAGACCAACCCGTTGGGGCTGAAAGAGTAAAGGTTGGGCATGAGGCTAGTAACCCAGCTCCTGTAAAAATAATAAACACTGCTACAGAAACTTCAAGCCTTCTAGCTTGAAGTCCTATGTTCCACTGGGAGCGTGAAAGAATAAAAAGAATGTATGAACTTGAAATAACCTAGAAAGAAACATCTTTATGTAATCTGATGGATTATTCAGTGAAAATGTGATGCGTACTGCTTTTATAATACATATCAACTTCAATTTTCATTTCCATTCATTAAGACAAGTAAGTCTCTTAAATGGCGTTATCTCAAATAGCCCGGTCAAAGAGAAAATTCAACCGTTTGTAGACCTCTTGCAGATAGTGAAAAACTATGACAAGTATCAAATAAAGTATAATTATACTTTAATAGTTTACACACAATGATAAGTTTTGTTATTGGTAATATTTCGAGCAAAATTACTGCCCGTGTTCACACCACTGTTGGAATTGTTTTATTCACACATTTATGATTTGTACTCATATATATAGTTCATTATTATTTTTTTTTTTGCTCATTCATGTTTGTGTGTGCATATATGTGTTCAGAATTATATTCCATATTCATTCATGTGTTTGTATTTAGAATTATATTCCAAGTTGTTGATAGTTGTACTGACTCACCCTTGTTACATGTATCCGGTGTGACTTTAATGAATATCGATTCTGTTATGAGTCTTTCTTTCTATTTGTTCATGTTTGTTTTTAGAATACACACATTGTCCCAATCGATATTGTGGTTTTTGTCCCATGCATGTGCAGCTATCGATGAATTTTTTTCAAGATTTTTGTAAGCTTGTTTCCCTGTTGGTTGACCTTTAGTCGGTTAGGCGTTTATGTTCATTCACTCTTATTTTAAGTGATCTGGACGTTTGCCCCACATATATGACAAGTATGTTTTGAGTGTGTAGTAAGTAGTGTTGTGCTGCTTAGCTTAATAATAACCATAGCCACACTACACATCTTATCGATGGATTTTGATGAATATGTCGAAATAGGTGGTTAAATTAGTCTATACTTATAGCTCAGTTCTACAGAAAATGAGGTGTGATTTCTGATTTCCAGTATTAAGCAGTGTGAAAATAACGTGGATTTCTTGCCTTATGCAGATACACATAGTTAAGATTTTTATAACTAAGTTAGCTACCGTTTTAGATCATTATGTGCCCAGTGGTTCGATATAGATACTTTTTCTCTCTAGTCTCTTTCCCCAACCTCTCTTTGTTGTTTTTTGGCAGTTTCCATATATCAGGTATACGCGGCATTGCGTCATTCCGACTGTACGTGTGTGGTGTTGAATCAATTGTTAACAAAACTTCAGTGATTAACCTCTCTCTGTGTCTCCATCAAACTATATTGCTTCTTAATAATCTCACCCTGTCCCATCCAGCATATTACGTGATTACATGCAGTGTATTGCAATAGCTGAACCCTCTTTTCTAGGTTATTTAACTTAGTACGGTCAATTATTCTATGTCTAGCTGCATTTTTGTGTTCCAGTAATCTAGTTGACCTCAATTCACTACTAGTTTGACCGGCCTATGCGCACTTGACCTCACTAACAGTCAGCATTACATAGTATTTGATAAATTATACTATTTTTCTTGATTCGATCTATTGGATCCTTGAGGTGACAAAGTTTACCTCTGAGAGAGTTGGTTGATTGGTTGGTTGGGTTAAATGCCACCCTAATTACAGCGTCATTGAGAATTCTACGTTAGGCCACTGACGTCCCTTCTGTATACACGGTAGTGTTATAGAGGCTTGGAATTCTACATTATTTTCGTTACTTTCAACACTTCTGTTGCTAGTTTTAGTTTTTCAATGGTTCTTCATTGATTTCTGAATAAATTCTGGTGGTTATTAATATATGTGTAAAACTTGGGCACTGTGGCATTAAGTAATTCCATATTAGTTTGTTTATTAGATATATCACACAGTGAAACAGTATTACTGTTTACTGGATGACGTTTCGAACAAAATTTATTGTTCATAATCATATCATTTGTAATCACACGACTTTGAAAATTGAGTTTTATAGTTTTCTTTATCTTCTATCAACTTGAAGGTAGAGGCAATTCAATTCACTTATGAATTGGAAAGTCAGGAAAGGGAACTGCCAATGTTAGATTGCAACGTAAAAAGGTAAGAAGATGGGAAGTTAGGCACTAGTGTTTACAGGAAACCCACACATTCAAAAAGATATTTAGACTTCCGATCATCCCATCCCATGTTAGTAAAAATAGGATTGGTAAAATGTTTAAGTGACAGAGCACAAATACTAAGTAGTACCAAGGAAAATCTAAGACAGGAAGCGATACATATAAGAGAAGCCTTGAAACTTAATAATTACCCTGATAAATTAGTATGGAAATATGTAGGGAAATGTGAAAATAAAATAAATAATGATAGTAGTGATAGTGATAATAATAATAATAGTAATAATAATAGTAATGACGACACCAACAATGAGGAATCTAAATCATCAATAGTAATCCCAACAAGGAAGGAACCTCGGAAACCACCTTACTCAGAATTCTCAACAAGGCAGGAATAAAAGTGGCTGGCATTCAAAGCAACCACATACTCAATTAGAAACAAGCTTTGTCGTTTAAAGGGTCAGTCCTGTGGAGCCTTTAAAACAAAACAATTCACCTTATCTAGTACCTTGCGATGATTGTCAGGTCAAAGTGGTAGAACAGGGTCAGTCAGTCACCCTAGAGGAACATAAAATCCTGGCTAAATCTAGATTGGTTGACCCAAATAAGATAAGAAATCTAGAGAATAGTTCAGCGGTAGATAGCACTACATGCAATTACACACAACCACACAATAGCATGGATGGGATAGGATGACAGTTTTAAAATCTAATGTCACAGGGTGGAGGGAGAGATTCATAACAGAAACTTTGTTTATCGAATCAACTGCAAATACATGTGATAGGAATGATTCAACACCTGTCCATCTAGACTTCTGGAAAATTCTACTACCCCAACGACGACAAATAGGAGAGAACAAAGGAAACTATAAAACTCGAGTTTCAAAGTCGTGTGGTTATAATTGATGATATGATTATGAACAATAATAGATTGTGTTCGAAGGTTCGTCATCCAGTAAACAGTAATACTGTTTCACTGTGTGATATATCTAATAAACAAACTAATGTGGAATTCTGGTAGTTTAGTTATTCATCATGTCTATTGTACAATCAGCGCATTAGTCAGATGTGACTAAACTTACTTCATCGGTGGCATATTTAAATCAGTGGACAAGCTTAATTTCCTATCCACCTAAAGGCATCGTGTTTACTTCATTTCATATTGTTTTAACTATACAATTATGTTGAAGAAACGCAATGTCTACTCAGACAAAAATGTTTTCAAACTACTGCTACAAATTTTCTGACGGAAATAGAGGAGAACACACATTATGCATCATTGGATCATGCTTGGAATAAAAACACAGTAACCCTCCAGATCATATATTATTATGGTTTATTACATGACTTGAAGATTCCACACAAGGATCATTTTCGGCATTTTTTGGCATAGAGCTATTATCATTATTATTATTACTGGAAATCAGGAAGCAGTAGTGAGTACTCATGTGGGGGTGTAGGTTACGTGTATTCCTACGTAACCAGTTTGGTGGTGGAGCTTCATCTCAAATTGACGCAAGTTAGAGTTCATGGGTTATTGTAAGATTTCAACTCACTGGTTGAGTGTTAAGCAGCTTGATAAACTCGTCACCTGAAAGTCTTGCATTCAATCTCTGGCTGACTTCCAGGTTCGTAATGCTTAAGAGAGTGAGTGTTACATTACTAAGATGAAACAACTGTTCAACGCTCCTTCAATTATCTAACTTATTTCGGTTCCTCACTAAACAGACACTGAGAAAGTCCAATTAGATAGGAAAAAGAGCATTTCAAATATGATGTCAGTTTTGTACACTTACAATGCATTCGATGAAATGATCGACCTACTCTATGATTCATAAAATAACAGCTTTTTGTAGATTAAATATATATGGTTTAATAAGTAATGGGTCTATTGAAGCAGCTGATTACTATATACCGCAGTCTGACGATGAATCCTAAACTAAGACGAAACACCTGCTAAGTACTCCGGTGCCAGATTTCAGTGGTTCTCTAACTGATATCAATCCGTAGTCAAACTTGAAAAATTAATCTCATGCTGTCTAGTGATTGGCTACAGGATGGATGGAGTTTCCTGGAGTTCTACTAAGAATTTGTGACTGGTGGAGTGCATCCGGTCAGGAGTGATGATAAATGCTCGCCATGTATGACAATGGCTAATGGTAGATGCGCTAAAATCCCACCTTGACAGAAGTCAGAATTCATAGGATGGCCATTGAGTTAAATGACTTTGGATGAATGTTCGACCAGCTCATCTTGTAACAGGGTTTGAAACTCAGTAGGTGCGTACTACTGAGGAGACCCAAACTAGTATGAAGCAACAGTCCAGTAATAATCTCTCGTTTTCAATGTTTCTCCATGGTTAAAATTGAAAAATAAGGAAAACCTTTGAAAACTTTGAAATAAAAGAATACAGTCTTAATTCACTCAAAGTCATTTACGGGTTGTTTATGTGCTTCCTCTTATAAGACATAAGAAATCACAACTCAACTCTCATACTCTAATGTGTGTATAGTGTTGAGTTGATTAGACAGAAAAATCTATGAAAAAAAAAGTGAATGACTCATACTGATTGCCTTCATTATGTTATTGTTTTTTTTTATTATAATATTTTATATTCTATTTTTTGGCGGTTATTTTTTTCATCTTTTGACGACAAAATTCTGTCTTGTTTTATTTTTCTTGTTGTTGGATGAATCAGCCTAATTTTTCTCGTCTTTTGCATATAGATGGATGAATCAACATTATTATCGTTCATTCATTCATTCATTCAGTGTCTTTTTTTTGTCTTTAAAAATGCATAAAATTCTATGATATCTAGCAGATTAATGAATCTTATTGGTCAAGTCAAGTGATAAAATAAAATTTTATAAGGGTCATGAATTGTAACATGCTTAATTGTAAGCCATGTATGTAAATATACACACGTTTAAAACATGTATACATCACATCACAACAATGACTACTAATCACTCTAACACTGTATAATATCTCAAAGTTATTCTGTTAATTTCTCTCTGTCTGCCTCTTTCTAGTGGATTCCCGATTGCGCTAATTGAATTTAAATCATTACCGACACACCTGTTAGTTGCATAAGAAAGAGATGACTCTCGTAGTCTAAATGGTCTAGTAGACAACACTTTGGTGTTTAGAACTATGGATACTGCTTTGGAGCCTCAGACGGAACATATACATCACACTTTTTTTTCCTTCACGTTCCCCAGTGGAACATAGCGCTTCAAGCTAGAAGGCTTGAAGTTTCTGTAGCAGTGTTTGTTTTTACAGGATGAGGGTTGCTAGCCTCATGCCCAACCTTTCCTCTATACCAGAATTATTTCTGGCTTAGTGAGGTAAAGGAATGAGTCGGTCGGGGATCGAACCCCGGATCATGTGCACACTATCACTCATTTCTAACGAAGGAATGCAGGTACACTCGGATGACAAGTCCCAACTAGGACGAAATGCTCGTTGTCTTGACTTCCACTACCTAGAATCACTATTCATCAATTGATTTCAAGTTAAATAATCAGACATTGTCGCACAAGATCTGCACACGAAGCTGCTAACATGTCAATCTCAGGCCGAGCACTTCGATTCAATCAATCAATCGACGGGAAAGTGCAAATCGAATTAAATAATTATGCATATTTCATTGTAAAACTCTAGGTTATTCACATTTATAATTATAAACATATTTGAATAGGATAGGATAGGATAGGAGAGGAGCAGTATGTAGAATATGTTTTATTGCTTGAAAAATAGTTGTGTGAATCATAAATCAGCTACTCACTCACTTTACCTATATGACTCATCAAGTAATGGGAATATAAGTGAATAGGAGGCAAAAAATAAAAGCCATAATTTGTTTGTTAACTTTCGAATTTGTTTAAATGGACAAAAAAGAAACTTGTACAGATAGTGGAACATGTGTACAATGAAATGATATACATTAAGGATTAAATAAATGAATGATTGAGAGAGAAAGGGAGCAGAGAAAAGAGAATACGGAAAGTGAAAAGCTAAGAGAAAAACAACAAAAATGGATAGACAAACAGACCAACCGGCAGCCGAAGAAAGAACTACACAGTATGTGACATAAAAACCTCAAATATCAGTCGTCGTATACATAGAGGAAAACAAAAAAGATGGGGTTGCTAACCACATGCTCAACCTTTCCTCTTTACCAGCTTTATTTCTGGCTTAGCAAGGTAAATGAGCGTGTTGATGGCCGGGGATCAAACCCCGAACCATGTGCATGGTCGACGAGCGTCCTAACCGCTGTGCCACCAACGCAATGTATCAGGTTCAGGTGATGGTTATGCCAACCGAATATATACACTGCGTAAAATACAATTGACTTTGATTGATGAATAGCGAATGGCTTATAGAGCATGTAGTGCTGTATAGTATCACCAGCTTGGCTGCATGGAAGCATCACTTTAATGCTCCTTTCATCCTCTTTTACTGTACTAACTGCTGTCCATCTACAGAAAAGAAGCCTGGACTGGACAATATATTCACTACAACAGCTTCTGCCCTATGAGCTATAAGCGAGGATTAGTAAGGGCATTGTACAACAGGGCCAGAAAGTTATGTTCGTCTAACAAGGTAGAAGAAGACTAAGCTTTGTTGAAAAAAACGGGTACACGAAGGGATTTATCCTAAAGTACAGCAAAGAAGGAGGTGAAAAAGGGAAGTATCCAACAGTTGGAAAGGAGAAAGTGATCATTTGCCTCCCAAACAAAGGAGAAGCAGTATCAAAAAAGATTGAAAAGAGGATGAAAGGAGCAATAAAGAGATGCATTCCTGCAGCCAACCTGGTGACATTATACAACACTACATGCTCTATAAGCCAATCGAAACTGGATAAGTACCCTGTTGATGTTACTTACAACTGCATTTATAAATTAACGTGCACCTGCGGGAGCAAGTACATTGGAAGGACAGAAAGAAGGGCTTCCATCCGGCTTTCAGAGCATATTCCAAGAAACTTATATTTAAAAGGAAGCAGATATTTACTAAGCGCAATTACCATACACCCACCCCGTGAATACGAGTCATTTTGTCGAGATTTCTAAATCCTTCAGAATACTAAACATACAAAGGACAGCGAATCTACTATGATTTGCTGAAGCAATTGCGATCAGACATCTCAGACCAAACTTATGCACACATAAAGAGAGTGTAGTCAATCTCTCAACCCCTTGGTAACCGTATTACTTTCATTATACTGATTAGTCATACACACTAGTGAGCTCAACTCACTAAGCAAGTTTTCAATTTGATGAACCTTGACCTTCTTGAGTTGCTATGTTGACGTACAAGCTAAAACTCTTTATTAGATATCAACAACGCATACTAACTGTTATTTTGATTTTGACAAACCTTATGTACACACACACACAAAATTAATTGTATATATTTGCGACTGTACAGCTAAGAGAATGAATTCGCCGAAAAGAGACTCTTCGCTGAACTAATTTGTTCTTATTTCTTAGATTTTTCTGTCTTCTCTCACACCCCCACCCCGTTTTCTATATTTTGATAGCATATAAACTGATGGTGACTAAAAATTGTAGTACTTATATTCCAGATGCATTCATTTTTTCATGTTTTCTCTATAACCTTTCAAACACTGAAGTATGAAATGTGATTATTTATGACCATTATAATTCCAGGTAGCTGTTTTGCGGCTGACGAGAACCCGTGAAATAGAATGATATCATTTTATCCTGCAAATCTGGTCTTTCTTTCTCTATAGAAATTTATCAATGGAAGCAAATGTATGAAACCTTTTTCCTTATATAGGATTTACAAGAAAAGTAATAATCTGAAGGATATCTTCATTTCGTTGAAAAATTACACATCATTTACTTAGAACGGCCACAACAGATGACAGAATAACCTTCAGGAGGAAAACAACCAATCAGAAGAGATTGCTTCTCCGTTAACAGTAACGCTAATAACGCTATACATAAAAATCTCATAAAAATTCTCAATAAACGATCTGTTACCTGGCTCTTGTCTTCTGTCGTTACAGTATTACTGAATAGAGATATATTCCGTTTGCATATAGACACTAGGTGATAACAGAAAATTACAATCTTGAGAGCAACCAAAAGACAACAAGGAAGTTATTACCTAAGCTGAAATGACTAGAATGGGATGAGGGATAGTAAAGTGTAGTAGAAAAGACTTCAACAACAAGCGTTCTATTCAAGTATTGGTTTGTCGGGATTTGGTTGATTGGTTACAGGATTTCATAATGAGCTGACATAGGATACAGAACCACTGGAAAACCTGGGAGTACTGGACAACGGTTTCATCCTAGTTTGGGACTCTTCATCAGTACGCACCCACCGCATGGGTTTGAACCCAGGATCTTCTGCTTACAGGTATCTTCTATTTGAAAGACATCAATAAAGCAGTAATAAGACTTAATTTATCTGAGACATGTAATGTACTTCTTGCACTATACATTTCAGACAATCTGGTCATACACATACTTGTTACATGTATTTACATAAAACGCAATAGAGCATAAATGATGACAATTTTTTCTACGAATATAGATCAGAATGTTTAAGAGTCATGACTACAGATAAGAAGTAAGAAAATAGGATGATGAAAATACTTTTCAGTCAAATAATGAACGCAATCGGGAGTGCAGGTATATTTATAATGACGAGCCCCAAAGAAGACGAAATACGGATACTGGATTCTAATACTATTAATTATTCACTTAATTACTATAAGTCAATGCTCGAAAGTCGTCAAAGCGTCCGTACTAGAAGCCGATGTGTCAACAGGAGGCTGAACATTTCTGTTCAACCAATCAACGGGAAAATCTAAGCTGAATTAAAAACGAATAAAAATGAACGTTGGTTATAAAACTGGATTGCTACATCAGTTTCAAAATAGTAAAGAATAACTTTTGAACACAAAACAGGTTTCAATTTTTTTGGTTTAGGCTTTAACAAAATTAGGTATATGACCCAAACTTGTCTTTTAGGTGGGTACTTCTGAAATCAACTTATGACTGTTCCCTATGATGTACTTCGTGAGAGATGATACTGGACGTACATTTCCAGGGTTAAATCTGTTGGAAGATTGTATTTATTTTGTAGCCCTGACATGCACAGATCGATGGTCTTCTCCATGTACGTGTAACCACATATACATCGTTAAAGGGCAAACACAGCGGGATGTGATCCTACAGATCGGATGCTGTAAGGATTTACACGAATATATATATATATATATATATATATATACCTGAAATTTTAAGTCCAGTACGCAATGAATTATGCAAGTTTATTGATATAACAATGAAACTTGGGCACTGTGGTAGAGTGAAATTCCATTATGGGTAAATTCTGTTTTGATAAAGTCTCACAGGGTTATACAGTAGTGTTTACTGATGACGTTTCGAGCACAATTTATTGATCATAATCATATCAAGGTTATCACACGACTTCCTAAATTCATTTATATACTTCCATTGTTTTTCTCTTGATTTTCACTTGATTTCTCTGGTAATAGTATTTTCAATATTTAAGGTATGAGTGACGAGTCATTACTATTGCATGTGTTGGGTGTAGACTCGATCAACAAGGATTCAGTAATCGACCTCTCTCTCTCTCTCTCCACCTACCTAGATTACTTTTTAGAATTTTAACCCTCTCCCACCCTATTGTGTGGTTGTGTGTTAGCGCATGCATTGCAATTGCTCAGCTTTTTTCTAAATTACTTATCTTCTCGGGGTCAACCATTCTTACCTTAGCTAAATTCTCATGCTCTGACAATCTGACTACCCCTGACCTACTAGTTTGACCTATGTAGTTGACCTCACAGTCATTGCATGGTATTTTGTAAATAATATTATTTTGTCTAATCGGGTCAACTGGGTCCTTTAACCTACAGAGCTTGTCCCTGAGTGAGTTTGTAGGTTTAAATGCCACCCTAATTCCTATTTTATTCAGAATCCTACGTAGTGTCTCAGATGTCCCCTCTTTATATGGTATAACTGTGGATGACTTATATTCTTTCTTATTTATGTTATTATTACTAGTTTCACAATTATTTTTATTTTGTTTTTGGCCTTTAATGATCTTCCTAATGAATTTCATAGGATAGTTATTCAACACCAACGCTTCTTCTATCTGTTTTAATTCATCACTTAGATCTTTTTTTGTGCTACTTAGTGCCACTGCTCGGTTTGTTAAACATTTAACTAAGCCTGCCTTAACAGTTGACGGATGAGACGAATTAAAGTCTAAATATCTATTAGAATTCGTTGGTTTTCTATAAACACTAGTGTGTAGTTTGCCTTCCTCTATTCTTTTTATCTTACAATCTAACATAGCTAATTCTCCTTGTTCATTTTCTGATCCAAATGTGAATTTTATTCCCTCAACTTGTGAGTTTATATGTGTCAAGAAGTTAGAGACGTGTTCTGTTTTTAACACTGTGAAAGTGTCATCCACATATCTCCACCATATTTTCGGAGTAGGGTTAAATGTATTGAGGGCACTATTTTCCCAGCTGTCCATAAATATGTCTGATACGATAGGGGATATTGGTGATCCCATTGCTACACCTTCTGTTTGTCTATATATTTTGCCTTGGAACTTAAAGATAGTAGATGTGAGGCATAACTGAATCCTTAAAATAATTTCTTCAATGGACAGCTTTGTCCTATGACTGAGTTCCGGATCCGCAGTTAATTCTTTTTTAACTGCTTCTAAGGCCATATTAACTGGTATATTAGTATAAAGACTAGTTATATCAAAACTAACCATTGTTTCATCATTCGCTAGTTGAATGTCATTTATTTTATTTTTCATCTCATATGAATTAGTTAATCTAGAGTTTGAACGATTTCTAATGGGATATAGTATTAGAGCTAAGTGTTTTGATAATTCATACGTGGGGGTATTTCTAAAATCTACTATTGGTCTTATGGGGTAACCTGGCTTATATATTTTTATAGTACCATATATTCTACTAGCATTATTAGTTTTAGGCATTAAATTAAACCATTTAGACACACCCAGTGATGGCTTCATTCTGAGTATTAGTTCCGCTGTAGATTTCTTAACCTTATTCATTATTATGTCTACAGGCTTCTTATTAAGTAATAAGGAAGAAAGATAAGAAATTTAGAAGAAAGCTCAGCAAGTTCAATGCATGCGCTGACACACAAACACACAATAGGGTGGGAGAGGGTTAAAATTCTAAAAAGTAATCTAGGTAGGTGGAGAGAGAGAGAGAGGTCGATTACTGAATCCTTGTCGATCGAGTCTACACCCAACACATGCAATAGTAATGACTCGTCACTCATACCTGAAATATGGAATATACTATTACCAGAGAAATCAAGTGAAAATCAAGAGAAAAACAATGGAACTATATAAATGAATTTAGGAAGTCGTGTGATAACCTTGATATGATTATGAGCAATAAATTGTGCTCGAAACGTCATCAGTAAACATTACTGTATAACACTGTGAGACTTTATCAAAACAAAATTTACCCATAATGGAATTACACTCTACCACAGTGCCCAAGTTTTATTCTTATATCAATGATACATATGGTCTTCCTACTAGGAAGCTTATCAACAAACTCACACGACTTAGTCAAACTGAAGCAAGATTTACAAATCATCGGATTTTTAACAGTCGATGTTTAAAAAGCCATATAATTCCAAAATATTTACGTCTACGTACTCCAATTACTTCAAACAAAATAACATCAGCCGCAGAACATGTCAGTAAATTATGTCTAAGAGAAGAATTACATCGAGTTACTGTAAAACTAAATAATATACGAAATCAAATTGAAAAACTCAAACACAAACTCAAATGTATGATCAATGACAAAGATTATATAATTGTTGTTGAAACATCCAACAAAGCTAGAGAATCCGCATTAAGAAAATCAAAAATCACGCAAATCAAAAAATTCAACAAACTAATAGAAGAAAAGAACACAACAAATGAAACTGATATCAATGCTTCATCCTCTATCGACAGAACAAAGTGGGTGATCAACCTCTCATCAAGGGAACTAAACTCTAATGAGATAAAAGTACTTGAAAAAGGACTAAATTTCAACGTAACAGTTAATAAATTAAAACCAGAGGACGTCATTCCTAACATAGAAGCAGCACTAAACTCAATAGATAAGACTACAGCAGAAGAGGTTCGAGCACAATGTGCATTAACCCTAAAAAATCAAAAGAAAACAAAATCAAACTTAACAAAATCGGAAAGGGAAGCTTTAATTAGTCTTAAACAGGATAAAAACATTGTCATCGCAAAAGCTGACAAAGGAAACGCCACCGTAGTTTTGGATAAATCTGACTACATCAAAAAAGTTACTGAACATATTCAAACGGGTCCATATGAGGAAATTAAGAAGCCTGTAGATACAATAATGAATAAGGTTAAGAAATCTACAGCGGAACTAATACGCAGAATGAAGCCATCACTGGGTGAGTCTAAATGGTTTAATTTAATGCCTAAAACTAATAATGCTAGTAGAATATATGGTACTATAAAAATACATAAGCCAGGTTACCCCATAAGACCAATAGTAGATTTTAGAAATACCCCCACGTATGAATTATCAAAACACTTAGCTCTAATACTATGCCCCATTAGAAATCGTTCAAACTCTAGATTAACTAATTCATATGAGATGAAAAATAAAATAAATGACATTCAACTAGCGAATGATGAAACAATGGTTAGTTTTGATATAACTAGTCTTTATACTAATATACCAGTTAATATGGCCTTAGAAGCAGTTAAAAAAGAATTAACTGCGGATCCGGAACTCAGTCATAGGACAAAGCTGTCCATTGAAGAAATTATTTTAGGATTCAGTTATGCCTCACATCTACTATCTTTAAGTTCCAAGGCAAAATATATAGACAAACAGAAGGTGTAGCAATGGGATCACCAATATCCCCTATCGTAGCAGACATATTTATGGACAGCTGGGAAAATAGTGCCCTCAATACATTTAACCCTACTCCGAAAATATGTGGATGACACTTTCACAGTGTTAAAAACAGAACACATCTCTAGCTTCTTGACACATATAAACTCACAAGTTGAGGGAATAAAATTCACATTTGAATCAGAAAATGAACAAGGAGAATTAGCTATGTTAGATTGTAAGATAAAAAGAATAGAAGAAGGCAAACTACACACTAGTGTTTATAGAAAACCAACGCATTCTAATAGATATTTAGACTTTAATTCGTCTCATCCTTTAACTGTTAAGGCAGGCTTAGTTAAATGTTTAACAAACCGAGCAGTGGCACTAAGTAGCACAAAAAAGATCTAAATGATGAATTAAAACAGATAGAAGAAGCGTTGGTGTTGAATAACTATCCTATAAAATTCATTAGGAAGATCATTAAAGGCCAAAAACAAAATAAAAATAATTGTGAAACTAGTAATAATAACATAAATAAGAAAGAATATAAGTCATCCACAGTTATACCATATAAAGAGGGGACATCTGAGACACTACGTAGGATTCTGAATAAAATAGGAATTAGGGTGGCATTTAAACCTACAAACTCACTCAGGGACAAGCTCTGTAGGTTAAAGGACCCAGTTGACCCAATTAGACAAAATAATATTATTTACAAAATACCATGCAATGACTGTGAGGTCAACTACATAGGTCAAACTAGTAGGTCAGGGGTAGTCAGATTGTCAGAGCATAAGAATTTAGCTAAGGTAAGAATGGTTGACCCCGAGAAGATAAGTAATTTAGAAAAAAGCTCAGCAATTGCAATGCATGCGCTAACACACAACCACACAATAGGGTGGGAGAGGGTTAAAATTCTAGGTAGGTGGAGAGAGAGGTTGATTACTGAATCCTTGTTCATCGAGTCTACACCCAACACATGCAATAGGAATGACTCGTCACTCATACCTGAAATATGGAAAATACTATTACCAATCAAATCAAGTGAAAATCAAGAGAAAAACAATGGAACTATATAAATGAATTTAGGAAGTCGTGTGATTACCTTGATATGATTATGAGCAATAAATTGTGCTCGAAACGTCATCAGTAAACACTACTGTATAACCCTGTGAGACTTTATCAAAACAAAATTTACCTACAATGGTATGCAGGTTTACTTTGAAATATACATACGAACCTGTTGACTGTCTTGTAGGTATGAATATAAAAGATAGGAAAATGTATTCATGTGATGTTAATTTTTTGTTTACTATTGTATCATTTGTTAAGACTGTTGTTATTCCTCATGAATGTATATCTTCTAGTTGTTTTTCAATTCCTTTAACTTATTTGAAAGATTTGTTACTATTATGTACTGACAACGTTCATTTCACGTTTGAAGGCGAACATTTTCGACAAGTGGATGGCGTTGCTATGGGGAGTCCATTAGGACCTTTGTGAGCGGACGTTTACATGTCTCATATGGAAAACTTATCCTTTGATTTAATTTCTAAATTGCCCTTCTATAAGAGATATGTAGATGATATCATTTTGATATGGGATGATCATGAAGATGCGAGTCGTCTATTAGACAGACTTAACTCTGTACAAAATCATATTAGTCTTACATGCGAGGAAGATAGTCGCAACCAGCTTGCATTTTGAGACATACTTCTGAGTCGAAGAGATGATGGCTCAATAAGACGGTCTATCTACAGAAAGCCCACTTGGACAGGGCAATACCTTAATCTTCACAGCTTCTGTCCATTACAGTATAAGAGATACTTGGTTAAGTGTCTATTTAAGAGGATTCAGCGTATTTGCACTGCTGATATTATAGACAAAGAAAACGAAATATTGATGGATACTCTTGTTGAAAACGGATATTCTTTAAAATTTTTAAACAGGTGCAGAAATCAACTAGCCTCTAAACCCACAATCCACACCGTACCTAAGATAAAGGTTTTCATCAAATTACCATATAACGGGGAAATAAACAGTAGAATTCTGAGATAAAGGTTGAATTGGATCATCCGTAGAACCTACTATGCAGCCCAGCTTGTAATTGTGGAAAAAGCTAAAAATATGCTTCACTGCAAAACTCAAAAGTGCACAAGTGATTATATTACATCCCACACAATTTACCAATTTTCGTGTGTGTGTGTGTGTGGACAACATACATAGGGAGGAGTAATCGCGCTTTGCACGTGAGGGTGGGAGAGCATATCCTAAAATGGTTGGAAAAACAGATGAATTGTAACAAGCCAATAGATGCAGGTGTCAGACTACCAACTTCGTCTATAGCTAAACATCTAATCGAGATGAACCATAAGATTGATAATAACTCAGCCTTTAAGGTCATCTATAAAAACGGTCATGGGCGTTTACTGAAATACACTGAGGCTATAGCTATTCATAGACTTAAGCCCTCCTTGTGTATTCAAAAACAGTTTGTTATTACTCTTAACTTACCTTGGTAATCCTTATTTGACTGGATTACCAAACGTTTGTGTTAACTATTCTTAAATCCTATTTTTGTCACTTCGTTTAACTTAACTTTTCCATATATACTGACTTGACAAGTAAATGTGTGAGGGATCAGATGGTTCGAAATCTATGGCGCCAATACATCACATTTTTCAGATAATCTCCGTCTTCTAATAACGCTATCAAAATTTATAAAAGGGACTAATTGTTTTAAATCACATCTCCTCTATGATAATGAGTTTAGTTGCATAATAAGTCACACTAAGTGCCATGTTGAGAATTTGTTTAGTGATCAAACTTTGGTGATCATAACTCTGAACCTGTTGTATAAACAAAGTTCATTTGACTCAATAATATTCCTACCCCATTTTCTTACTTCTTACCTGTGATTGTGACCACTTAGACATTCTGACCTCTACTGATAAAAATTGTCATCCTTCATGCTATGTTGCCTTTTATGTAAATATGTATGACAAGTATATGTGTGATCAGACTGTCCGAAATGTTTTGTGCAAATACATTCAACTGCGCTTGTGGAGTGAGTTATATTGACCGTTGCTCTAGAAACTTGATTTTTCGTGCTCGCTCGGGAACACATACCACTGCCACTAAGTAAAGGTGTAGTAAAAACCACCAACAGTTCGATATTAGACAACATGGTCCAAACCGGCCATAAAGTCAGCTGGCATTGAAGAATCCTTCTCTATCATCTATCGGACACCAAATAAACTGCCGAAAACATTCAGGTACCTCATACTACAAACAGCGGAGGCTATCGCGATTCTCCTGAAACTACCGGTGCTCTGTGTATAGAAGAAACAAGTCTAGCCACTACTACTGCCCTGACTGGCCTTTATTGGAGACTATAAATTCATGAATTTGTAATATTATCTTTCCTAATGTGTTTTCTGACATTCACTTTATTGTTATGTTGATGCTATTGAACTGTAATCTACTGATATAATTATTGATTCGATGTTATTTAAACAACACTAATGCTGTTAATAACACTAATTCGTTATTCACTATAATGTATATATATAACTGTAGAACCTGATGAAGAGCAGGTTATCGAAAAGAATATTCTTTGTTCAGTAACCATTCTTTTGAAGCATTCAAAAGCGTTTCAGATAAATTACGTCATATTAGTGTTTCGTTGAATTTCGTTAACGTAACTAATTGCTTTAAATTTGACAGTGTAGAAAGTTGCTGCTGTTACATTTGTGTGTACAACCATGGCTTTGGCACTTATTTAAATCATTGGGTTACCTAGCTATCTATCTATCCAAAAAAATGTATCAAATATCCTCTATTTCATTTAATTCAATTTTAGATTTTCCCGTCGACTGATTGGACCGTAGTGCCGGCTTCTTGTGCAGATGCTTCGACTATGTCTGGGCGTTGATATAAGAATAGAAATTGTGCACTATGGTAGAGTATAGATCCATGATGGGTAAAATTTATTTCGATAAAGTCTCAGTGTTATACAGTAATATTTACTAGTGACCACGTTTCGAGCACAATTTATTCCCGATCATAATCATAACAAGGTACTCACACAACTTTCTAACTTCGTTTATATAATTCCATTATTTTCCATAGCTTGACTTGATTGGTAATAATAGTATTTTCCAGATATCGGGTATGAGTGATGAGTTATTTCTACTGCACGTGTTGAGTGTAAACTCGATGAACAAGGATTCAGTAATCGACCTCACTCTATCTCCACCTACCTATATTACTTCTTAAAATTTTAACTCTCTCTCTCTCTCTCACCCTATCGTGTATTTGTGCATTGTTAGTGCATGCAGTACAATTGGTCAGCTTTTTTTCTTCTCTAAATTACTTATCCTCGTGGAGCCAATCATACTAACCTTAGTGTTCGACGTATGATGTCATTTGAATAATCTCCTCGGCCTATGTCCAACCCATTACCATTCCCTTCTACACATTTGTTAAGCGATAGCTTGGTTGCTGCTTAATCTTTTCTAGCCAGCTATCTAGTCTTCATTATCTAGAGAAAATAGCTCTTTGGGAAATGCTTTTCGTCAGACGAGCCCAGCTAGTCCCTTCACTATATAGATGCCCCGGTTCGACATTAATGCTCCTTCCATCTCAACAAAAACGCCTGCTTCAAAGTAATCTGCAGAGTCACGAATTACCTACCAAAGGTGGCAATACGGTTTCGTCTTCTTTGTATCGCTAAAGCTCTGGCCATTCACATAGAAAAACCGGAGCTGTGCATACCTACTGTCGTGGTAACAACTTCGTTGATTTTTGATGACATAATTCTACTTGTTCGCCTGTTTCTTTAATTGCTTATAATTCTTGTATTCATTTAGAACTCCTAGGTAATTTCGTATTCTCTACCTCGCTCCTATGTGCATCCTGAGTAAAACTCAATCATCAAACTATCCCTATTATTACATAACTTTTTTTTAACAACTGTGTATGACAACTCATCGCCTTTGTTACTACCCTAATTTCATTAACACCTAATTTTCTTGACTGATTTTTTATTACGTAACTCCAACAACCAATCTTCACCTGTTTAGTTAAAATAACCATAACCAATTGTATTTTTGTTTGATAAACTTAATGTACACACACATACAAAACAACCGTACAGCTAAGAAAATGAATTCGCCGCCGAAAACAGACTCTTCACTGAACTACGTGTTTTGTTTTCATTAATGCAAAAACTCATAGATTTGTTATTGTGTTTTAGATCTCTACACTGATTCTAGGTTAATCAGTAATATACTACTATTATCAGTTTGACACAACTTTGAGTAGTATTTTCTATAAAATGGCATCATCGAAAATCAAATTTTCATATTTTCAGTTTCATACTTTCACGTTACTTCACTGTCAGTCAACCCCTTGCTTGGTATGGAACTTAAATTATGAACTAATCTTTAGTTACTACAAAGCGAGTGTAAGTAATCCAAACGAGTATTACTACTTTACTCATTAACTAAAGTTTACTAACTAACTAATACTAACTTTACTCATTTACTCAACAACTGGGGCAAAGTAGACTCTAACTCTTATCATTAACTTTAACTTGTATAAACAGGCAAAGCAGTTTAATAAACTAATGCTAAAATTAGAGTGGTGATGCGGTACAATTGCTGCAGACAGAAGGATAATGCATGTCGTTCTAAGTTTGTATAGCTATACAAATACAATTGGAAAATCCGATAATCATAGACTAACGCGTATGTGCGTCGGTGGCACAGCAGTTAGGACTCTCGCTGACCATGCACATGGTCCGAGGTTCGGTACCCGGCCACCGACGCACTCCTTTACCTCGCTAAGCCAGAAATAATGCTAGTAAAGGAGAAAGGTTGGGGATGAGGCTAGCAAACCTGTCCTGTAAAAAGAAACACTGCTACAGAAACTTCAAGCCACTAGCTTTAAGCCCTATGTTCCACTGGGGAACGTGAAGGAAAATAACGCGTATGAGGCAGTAGTATCATGTCATTTACTCTATAAAGTTGATTTCAAACAAACAACCTTGTTTTTATTCCCTGGATTGGCAGTGAACAATGAGTTCATAAAAAATAAACTATGACACTTTATCGATTAAATTATTTCAAATTGAATATGCTTCTAATCTCCATCGTTTAGCTCAAGATTGACATTATTATTAGATGGTTAGGAGCAACTGGTAGGAATCCTTGCTTGACCTGGGTTTCGTGCTTTTCGGCACTCGTCAGCAAGGCATACACCTGAAGTCTAGAAGGAATTCATATTCCTCTTGACATTCGAGCTCAGGTCACTAATGCTACAGTCAGGGATGTCCCGACTCACTGGTTTGAATTAGAATCTCAGAAGGTCAAGCAAGGCTTCTCTGCTGACCTTCTCCAACTATTTAATATCAACAAATCAAAGTGCACTATGATTCCATGCCGGCCATATTAAAAACTTGACTGTGATAGAATCCAGTTTGCACCCAACATTAGGAGTAGACGCATAACATCAACTACTGCTCAGTGTCTAATCAAAAATTGACATTATTATTATTATGTTCAAGAGTTGGCTTGTAAGGATTAGATTTGTTTTTACGAGTTTGACAAGTGAGATCCAATCAGTCTAGTGTGAGAATGGATTTCCCACCGACGACATTAGTTGGCGCCAGTCGTGTTTAATTCATGGATTGGTAGAAGTTAGAATTCATGGACTGGTTCATTGAATCCGGTACCGGTGGTTGAATGGTATACGAGCTTGCCTTGTAACCGGAAGGTCCTGGGTACGAACCCTGGCAGTAGTAGGTGCATACTGCCGATGATTCCCAAACTAGGATGAAACAGCTGTCCAGTACTCCCTGGTTGTCATTGGTTCTCTATCTGATACCTACTATTATTATTATTTTTATCATTGTCATTCCGTTTGTATCTGTATTCCTAAATCAAGCCTAAAGGGATTAGAAGTTTCATGCATCAATGAGAAGGTATCAATCAAAGAAACAAATATGTATTATAGATAATACCTTAAAATTTACACAATTTATTTAAACAATTCCTGTGAACTGTGATGAATATATACAACTTGAAATGATGTGAACGAACGAAGCAACAGTTCAGTCATTTCTTTTCTTACATATATATGCTGCTGCTTGCTGTGCAGTAATCATCTCATATTGTCAAATAAATTACATACATACATATTTATTATATACATTGTTATTTAATTAATAAGCATGAAAAAGAAATATTGGAATAAAGACATAAACAGGTCAATCAAATAATGGATGAAAGGGAAGACATTAAAATGAAACTTTTATACAACAAAAGTGGTCTTGTCAACGCGTATTTTGTAATGGGGAAAAAGCAGTAGGTAGTAGTAGTAGTACTGGAAGAAGAGGCCGCAGAAGAAGAAGAAGAAAGGAATACAACAACCAGCTCACGCCGCCATCATCCTCAATACCAGTGAGAAGAAGTTAAGTGATTCCATCGAGAAACAATGAAGTTTGGTTCTTCCTATTTTTGTTAAAAATGCGAACAACAGGGGAGAACAAGTTCGATGCTCCAATTCGCATAGGTACAAAGAAGAGAGGGAAGGAATGAAAGAAGGGTGGAAGGAGAGAGAGAGAAAAGTAAAGAGATACTTCATGTCTTGTATCACAGTGAAGATATGTGTGTGTGTGTATGTGTGAGGTATACGAACTTGTTTCGATTTTCTTTTATTTATTTAATACTGACTAGATATGAGGATTCATTGTAGCATGGTGGCGATGATACTGGTGCTGATGGTGGTGTAGACGATGGGAATGGATATTCAATACGTAATCGTTTCGATGGACTATTTGTTATTTCTGTATTATCAATTTCCATCATTTCATCTACTGGTGGAGGAAAAAATGGTCCATCTGTAAAGAAGAAGAAAAGAGGAGCAAAAATATCGATGTGAATTAATAAACAGTCAAATAGTATTGAGCAGATACAGTTAAAACTCTGATTCATTCAGTTTAGTAACAAAGCAGACGATTTTTACAAAGTAAAGTGGTGATCAACGCGGGAAGGGGGGAGGCGGAGTTAGTGTTAAAATCGGAAATTGACTGAAGTTAGAATTCACTGATCATTGGGATTTCATCCCAATGGCTGAGTGGTTAACAAATATAGCCTCCTAACCTCATAGGTTCTAGGTCCCATTCCCAGCTGGGTCATGAGTGCGTGTACCGATGAAGAGTCCCAGGCTAGGACGAAACTGTTGTCCAGTACTCTTTGGTAGTTTCCAATGGTTCTCTAACGTGTATCGATCCGTGAAAAAGTGAAATCGTTAAATGGACTCAAGATTTTAGAGCAAGTACCCTTGCATAAACGCGTTTACTAATTAATCTGAAGATTACTAAACAGTTGAATACATACCCTAAATTCCAATGTTCATCATTAGTGAAAGGAAGGATAAAAATTATTAAAAATAATTACACTGAATATCATGGTGTGAACAAGTAGACAAACTGTGTAATGAATAAAAAAAAGATAGTAAAACCTGTCACAGAGCTTATAGTAGAGTAAATGAAAGGTACAATACTATAATAGAGAAGTAGGAAAGTGTTTTCGAGTCATAGATTTTGCAAAAACTGGCAAATGTTGTTATAACACTCATCGTCATCATCAAGTTGTGCGCGCTTGAGAACTCGGAAAAAAGTACTCATTACATCATTGGACATTTATAATTGTGAACCACCCAACCAGCTTGAAATTCGTGCATGTTATCAATATATATATATATATATATATATATATATATATATATATATATATAGAGAGAGAGAGAGAGAGAGTTTCAAAAATATATATGTAAAATTATCAATATATACAAAAAAGTCTTTTGTTTTCAAATTGAATTAAAACACCTCACATAACTGACCTGTTTAGATGACATGAACACTTAAATTGTCTTTATGTTATTTTCCTAAAGAAATAGTGTTCTTTGTTCATCCGGTCACATGATGCAGCTCGCATGACCAGTTGTTAGTCAGTTAGTTAGGTTAGTCAAACAAACAAACTTATAAACCTTGTGAAGGTGACTGAAGCTAATCAATCATACATGTTGTTGTTAATCTATACGAATGATGAATACATTGGAATAAATTTATCTAAATACTAGTTCGCCAATAGTCCAATGTCATGTGGATAACTTAGCAGTTAGTCAGTCAATCAATCAGTCAGCCAGACATCTAAACCTTAACACCATAGCCAACTTCTAACTACTATTCGTTAACTTTGATGTTAACCTTATTCGAAAGTAAGCTTGACGATGATAAGGTATAAAGGCAGTAGTTGTGTGAGTGTTGCTTTACAAATTCATGTCTAATCTGCTAGACAGAAATGCGGTAGATACTAAGTCACATGAGTTTTACAAGGACTAATAATAATACCCCGGCGAAGTTCAACAATAGCGTCCCAGGAGTGCGAACGCTTCAGTGACCTTGAACGCATGCTAGTCGTTGGCTAACGGCACTTATCATTATCATAGCTGAAATATCAACGCTATTCATCAAATAAGGAGCAAGTTTCACCCAGATAACGCTTTTAATTACTGTTTGGACAATGTGTTAATATCCCGTTAGGGTTAGGGTTACGATCGTAATTGGGATTAGGGTTAGGTTTACGACAGGATAAGGATTGTTATTAGGGTTAGGATTAAGGTTAGGGTTGCAATTAGGGATAGATTTATAATTGATGTCGTTTACTTTAATTTGTTTTATCCTCATTTCCCTTGTATGTAGTCGTCGATCCTCTTACTGAAACCATAGTAATTTAACCGAGGACTTTGGAGAGGACTGCACAGCAAGAGAAGAGAGATGAACGATTCACAAAACAGCACATCTTCAGGCACTTCGGTGAATACATCTATAGAAACTAGTCCAACTTAGCAACGGATACTCTTCATCATAACGTATTTTTAAGTCACGTCAGAGAAAGATAATCTGTTTAATATGTTTTCATGCATTTTCTAATGAATATATGTCATTTTTTGTGCAAAAATTCCTCATTTTTATGATTGGTTGGTTGAAGGTCACTCGTGAGTTCGCATCCTTCGGGACGCTATCGTAGAACTTTGCCAATACCCCCACCGCTCATAACATAATAGATACAGAAAGGTGAGAGAGAACATATGACTAATTAGGTGAAAGTCAAGACCATGGCACATAAGCAATAGCCATGATATTTTTCTTTTCACTCAAGTAATTTTGGACTAATGAAGGTATAGTAGTATATGACATGTCGCTAGGCTATTCATCATCAAATGCATTAGAATAAATGTATTCAAATATACTAGTTCACATATGATCTTATGTCCTTTTAAGAATAGCTTAACAGTATGCCATTTATCTTTCAGTCTTAATTTTAAACAAAACATAGAAGCCATGTGACTGACTATACTCTGGATACTGTGTCAATGTTTTTTTGCTAGATTTCCAAAAGGATGACATGAAATGTAAATAAACCAGAAAAATGACCATGGTTGACACCATTCCCGGCCACCAACGCATTTCTTTACTTCGCTAAGCCAGTATCAAGACTGGTAAAGAGGGAAGGTTGGGCTTGATACTAGCAACCCCCCATCCCGTAACAATGAACACCACTGCTACCGAAACTTCAAGTCTCTAGCTTGAAGCCCGATGTTCCACTGGGAACGTAAAGGAATAAAACAAAAACAAAAAACGATATGTGATGTAACTCAATACACAAGTAGAAGTACATGTACTGAGTAATAAATTATGTCTGTTGTGATTGCTAGGACAATGACATGAACTGGTTGTGTACACACCTTGGTAAATGCATATGCATTCTAGATTGTAAGGCATCACAGTTAAAATCCAAGTGTTCCTATACGTAAGCAAGTAACCGACGCAGCTAGACCATTCCAAAGAATTCACTGAAATATCTCATAGAAATATCCCTAGGAAAATTAAAACCTTATTAAGGGGTAATAAAAATGCACACACACACACACACAAAGGAGTATACGTAAATATGGTCAGAATTTCGCTGATTTAAATCTCTTAGCCAACAAGTCAAGATCGGGTATAGCATTCATGAGCGCGGCAGGAAACGAGAAAAAACGGCAGTTCACTGTTTAAATCACTTACATTTTACAGGATTTCATCATGAGCTGACATTAGTTAGAGAACCATTAGAAAACCTGAGAGTACTGGACAGCTGTTTCGTCCTGGTTTGGGACTCTTAAGGCAGTACGCACTCAACGGGATTCGAACCCAGGAGCTTCTGGCTACAAGACAGAAGTTAGAATCCATGGGTCATTGGGTCGGGTCCCAGTAGCTTAATGGTATACAAGCTCGCCAGCCTTGAAACAAGAAGGTCCTGGGTTCGAATCCCGGTGAGTGCGTACTGATGAGGAGTCCCAAACTGGGACGAAACAGCTGTCCAGCACTCCCTGTAGGTTTTCCAATGGTTCTCTAACTAATGTCAGCTCATGATGAAATCCTGTAACCAATCAACCAAATCCCTACAAACCAACACTTCAATATCACTTAGATTTCGACTAACACAAGCACAACCGGGTTGATAAATGATATCTGGACAACTACTCATAACAACAATCGATTAGTAGTCTATCTACCACACTATGACATTGGTCTTGAGAACTTTATTTCCTAAGTTCATTTTCATTCAATCTCCATCGAAAACGAACAACAGTCTGTCATTCATTCAAAAAAACTATTACAGATAGTTTTAAATCAATAAAGTATGAGTTATATGGACAGAAAAATGAACATTTTTAGTCAAAAAGAATAGAGTATTCTTGTTGGTTATATTTTATTATTTCAAATGATTCATAAAAAATAGACAAGTCAACCTCAAAATGAGTCATCATCATCATCATTAGAGAAGAAAAAACTAAAATATTTTACTTAGGTCATTAAAGGTCATATGCGATGACCTAAATTAGATTAAACAAATAACAAAGAAATAATAATAAAACGAGTAAGCTTGTTATATACCAGAGAGAGAACACATAAGGCTGATATACATTTCATTTCCCTTTGAGCCGTTATAATGATATAAACAACATAACTGATGTCATCAAATGTGAATAAAACTGAAGAAATAAAAGAGGTTGGAAGTTTATGAAGATTTGATGGGCTTTCACATCCTAAGGCGTAACTCTCTTCAGCAGCAGTGAACACATTCAGGATCCTGTTAAAGTGCTGAATCAAGGACCCGCAAGTTAAAAGGCAGGCGCACATTAACACTGGACCACTGCATACTGCTAGAGTTTAGGATGATATCGGCCAGTGACGCAATGTAACTCGAAAAATCGTGTTTTTTCCTTCACGTTCCCCAGTGGAACATAGGGCTTCAAGCTAGTGGCTTGAAGTTTCTGTAGCAGTGTTTATTTTTACAGGATGGGGTTGCTAGCCTCATCCCCAACCTTTCCTCTTTACCAGCTTTATTTCTGGCTTAGCGAGGTAAAGAAGTCGGTGGCCGGGTATCGAACCCCGGGCCATGTGCATCATCGACGAGCGTCCTAACCACTATGCCACCGAAAAATTGTATTAGTAAAATGTTATTATTGTTTTTATATCGTGGTCAAACCATAAAACAAACCAGCTCTTGAAAATTAATCTGATCCACGTTAATGACTAGCCGCAGGACAGAGTTCCTTGGAGTTGTTATGAGAAGTCATGACCAGTAGGGTCTATCCGGTCGGACAGATACTCGCCAGCAACGACATTAGTTAGTGGATGTGCTAAAATCATGGATTGGCAGAAGTTCGAATTCACGGGGTGGTCTACGAGCTTGCCTAGTAACCGGAAGGCACTCGGTTCGAATCCCAGTGGTAGGTGAGAACTGTCGATGAGTTCCAAACTAGGGCGTAACAACTGACTGTCCAGTACTCCTTGCTGGTTGTTTACATTAGTTCACTAAGTGATATCAATTCGTCGTCAAACCTGAAAACGAAGCAAATCCCTACAGGCCAACTCTTGAAATTACCAGATGATTGTTGGTTATTAATGCTTACTTATGAGTAGTTTGAAAATCACTAGAAGAAGAGGATTTCAATAACCAACTCATCATTTGTCCTAGTGACGATTCAAGGCCCTATAACAGATGACAACTGCCAAACTATTGAAAAACAAGAAACTACATACTTCTGAAAAATGTCAACCTCGCCTAGTTTACTAGCTTCCTAGAATTCTAGCCGGTCCCAAGCCCAAGGAAACAGGGGGGTCGGGTGTGGGACTAGCGACCTTACCCCACGTGGCAAATCAAATTGGAAAAAAAATACTAAAAATACAAAAAATATACAAAACAAGATTATTCTTCACTAGAGCCAGAGAGGCGAAATCACACAGAGGACTGATGAAAGCCTTCGAAAAGCCAGTCAGCCAACCGATGAGTCTTCTCTCGATGGAAGCAGGAATAAAAATGGGGCCGTGGAATGTCCCTACAATGTACGAGGCTGGTTGCTCAGGTAGCCAAAAGAAATGAGATATGCCATAGAAGTGTTGGGTATCTGCGACAGCAGATGAAATGGATGTAGACTGTCAAAAATTGTCAACTGTAGAGTCAGTAATCTACCCCGGTCTCGTCACCCAGATGAAAACCACGAGCACACTGAGGCAGTGAGTGACAGCCAAAGTCCTAATGCAGTGGAAGCCATTCTTCTTCTGCAGGATCATGACAGCAAGATTCAACTCAAAAGGAAGGGAGGAAGGTTAAAATTACCATGCAGTGCTACACAACGCGGAACAATACAAAAAGATTTTGTAGAAAACTACAAACAGTAAAGGACAGAATTTTGCGCTTTCAATGCTCTGGTGTTCAGAAGCACTGTGTACAAGCACTAGGATATACACAAAGCAACATGGATTTCGGCTGACAGACACACCACGAACCAGATAGACTTTATCTCAATGCTTCTAAAAGAAGTGGAGACACAGTCTGCTGGACACAAAGTCAACAAGTCAGATGTGGGCTCAGAACACCATCTAGTTCAAGGCACCTTCAAGGTGAAACTGAAATCCTTCAAAACAACTGGAGATAGACCATTATAATTCAAGTTCAACATTCAGAAAGTGAAGGATAAATATACGAGGGATGCCTTCACTACAGATCAGATCAGAGCGAAGTCGGAGACACTACGTGGCAATACTGAGGAAACCTCAGTGGAAGAACATTGGAAGAAGAGAAAAGCCAAGGAATGTCTCTCTACGGACACTTACATGGAATCTAATAGAAGTGACGAGAAGAGGATAGTGAAAGAGAAGATGACAACTCAATGCAGAAATGGACAACAGAAGGAGATACTGAGTTCAATGTACACCCCACTGGATAAAGAAATGAAGAAGAGTATCAGGAAAGACAATTACAAGACACTGGCCGGCAACGGAAGCAGGACGGAAAGGCCTCAGGTAAAACAGACCTGAGAACATATCAAATAACCAGGCTGCTCGCTATCCGGCAAGAGATCAACCTAGATGATGATACCAATAAAAGATGATCAAAGGAACCTGATTACCAAGGAAGAGAAACAAATAAAACAATGGGCAGATCACTTTAAAGGACTTTTGAAATGACCATCACATGCAACTCGCTCAGAAATACCAACAACAACAACAACAACAGCACGCACACAACTGCTTGCCAGTGGACACCAATCCCCCATAGAAAGCCGGAATCTTGAATGAGGTCAAGCTGCTGAAAGCCAGCAGGGAAGGTAGCAGGGTAAGACAGAATTTCGCCCGAAGCACTGAAAACGGACCCAGAGACTGTGGCAAATCTGCTCACGCCATTATTGCAAAAGTTTCGGAAGGAAGGAAAGGTGCATTCTGACTGGAAGAAAGGCTGGCTACTTTGTCGAAGGCGACTTAAGCCTTACTCTGCAGGAACTAGCGTGGAATAATGCTCTTATCCGTGCGAAGTAAAATGCAAAATCACGTTATTCTGGAGAGACTGAAAGATGAACTGGATGCAGAACTCCGCCAGCCCGACTGGAACAACCTGGTTGGATTCAGAAAAGGCAAATAATCGTGTCCTGAACAAATTTCAACTTTATACTTCGTCATTGAACAAGGCATACAATGGCAGTCCAACCTCTACCTCCACTTCAAAGGCCTTCGACAGTGTTAACTGCGATGTAATCTGGAAACTGCTTCAACACTACGAGTGCAGCGCCCCAAGTCTTCCTCAACCTCATTCAACAGCTGGATGTATGACAATGCCACGTGTCACGTAATCTACAACGGAAAACTCAGCAAGGCGTTCAAAGTGAATACAGGAATAAGACAAGGCTGACTGCCTATTACCACCTACGATATCTTAAATTGTGGTGGACTGCATTATGCGTCAGATCGTGGAGAGCGAGGAGACAGGAATACACTTGACCACCGATAATAAGACCCCAGATAATCTGAATTTCGCAAATGATATATGTCTAATGTCACACAAACTCGAAGAATTACAGGCGAAAACCAACAAACTGCCTAAAGATACCAACAGCGAGGATAGGACTCCGGATGAACATAGGGATGAAGACAGCCAACCAGTAGTCAGCAACAAAAACCAGAACCAATCACCATCAACGGGAGAAGCCTGACAGAGAGTACTTCTCTCATTTGTCTAGGAAGCATCATTGGAACCACAAGCGAAACGGGTGATGTCAAGGTCAGAATAGGAAAAGCAAGATACGTCTTCGTCAACCTGAAACCAGTTTGGAAATCTCTTGTACTTAGCAACAAGATTCGGATTTTCAACACAAATGTTAAAGTAGTTCTTCTACACTGGTTAAAAGCTTGACCAGGGTGTCACGAAGAGGATTACCAAACAAGTCACAGACTATTATCAACAGCTGCCACCATATTGAAGATCAAATAGCTAGACGGCCACAAAGAATTGGCAACAAACCAACCAAGAGCCGATTGCTCAGAAAATATGTGGGAGGAAATGGAGACTGTCGAATGACATCGCGTTCAATGCAAGCCTTCACTCAAGTGGGATCCCAATGAGAAGCGGCAACGAGTGGGTCGCTGGTGCGAAGGTGACATGGAGGAGATTGTATGGTGAGATGAGAGATTATGGGCAATCGTGTGACTGGCCAGCCTAGAACAGAACGGAGTGGAGGTGTGTTGTTGAAGCTCTATGTTCCACTCGGAACCCAAGGAAATAATAATAATAACCTGAACAATGTCAACTCATTCTACAGATATTAGTCCCTTACATATGAAATCTCTTATAATAGCTTAAACAATAAAATGTAGACTTATGTAAAGTTCTCTTTTGGGTATAAATGGTCTGACTCATCATATACAGCTTTACTTTAAATCATTAAGACTACTTCATTCATCCATCTAATCAAACAAAATCCCTACAAAACCAATACTTGAAAATAGTGTTCAATTAATCAGTGGGTCAGAAGTCAAACATCATATAAAATTATTTGGTGGATGTTGATTAACAGTAGAATCTAGAATGCAAACCTCGTCCTATTTGGGAATCATCAGCCAAGTAAAGGTCTTCCCACTAGAACTCAAGATCAGCACCTAGTGCACAAAACAATATTCAGTTGAGGTTTTAGAGGATGACGGTATTGACGTTCGCGAATTGTACGGAGTATACTAACGCAAGATTTTATACCAACAACTTCTATAGTATTCGTTTCTCGTGGACCAAAGGCAAAGCAAAAACATAGAATCGATTGTCCAAATTAAGAGATATATTTCGGGATAAAATCGTAGACCGAGATGAATGCTTGTCTGTCTGTCTGTCTGTCTGTTTTCGACATAGAACTTTGCACAAATGTGCGGAAGTTCAAGTCGCCACACTCCGTGTAGCACGCGAAGCAAGAGAAGAAAGTACAAGAAAAACATAATAGAAACAGTGAGCAGAGGTGTGAGACAAAGCTGCTACCTTGACGTGGTGGTCGGGCTTGAACACCACAATGATCTATTCAAGCTATACTGACTGAGACTTATGTCTCTTGAGGTCCTACCATGCCAGGCAGGTTGTTTGGATAGCGGTTAAACAAAAAGCAGCTACCCAATCTAACATCATGACCAGATGAATGCTTAGCCGACTAGTGATCGTGCACGAACATGACATAACGGAGTACCAAATGGCGTGAATGCTTGACCGGAAGCCCACAGCTAAACAAGTTGACTTAAACAATGAGGATAAGCATCCAATGTTCAGTGATGATTGCTGTGGTCAATGATTTTGGGGAATTATTTACCGCTACAATGTCTTATAAATGTGTATAGACCACAATAATTGTTTAAAAAACTGAGAGACTGACCATGAAAATCCCCAAAAAATGCTAGTCACTGTTATGGGGGAGAAGTTCTAAAATTCCCATTGCTTGATTCCAAATTGCATTCATAATTGTGATACACATTACAAACATCCCAAGAAAGTTTTAAGTGTCATTTAGTAAAAAAAAAATCAATCAAGGTGAAATTGTTTCTGTGCTGTACGGAACAATGTTGTAATGGGGACTGTTGGTGTTACTACGGTGACCTTCAAGGTAAAATATTTATGTAACTCTACCACTTATTTGAAATTAGAAGAAATTCAACGCTCGTTAACTACTTTAGGCGTATAGTTTTGGCTAACGAAAGTGAATTGATGAAGTTATGAAGCTGCAAGAACCCCAATTTTTGTATTCCATCTAAAGTAATTGAAGTTACTTTGTCTGCCTAGATTATCGTTTTATGAAAACACTAAAAGAATTTCCCCATACCTTAAATTGGTAATTAGAACTGCTATCTGGAATAGGTCCCCCTTGTACCATGCTCTCAGCCAAACAGTTTATGTGAGGGCTAAAATTAGCACCCAGTTGCCCAGACTACAGTAGGCAGGACAGGGTCCGAATTGAGAATTCATTTTCGGAGTCAAGCGTTTATGTTAGGGAACCACATTTCTTCTTCGACTTTCACTAAGCTGAATGTATTATACATAAATGTATACGTATGAGTAATGAGACATGCATTGACCATCGGTACCCAATGGTCTGAGACACCTGTTATGACTTGTTGCGGTTGATGGTAGGCGGATTGTGGCTGTATCCTTAAAATATTCTCAAGTGACCACGCATCTAAAATATCTTTCAGGTAAGTTCTATTCGTTCTTAATGAGTTCAAAAGCGAATAGTCGGCGTTTGTCACTGTACAGACGAGCACATAAAGTTGATATAGATGAGTTCGGGAACCTAATAGTGCACCTATCTCCTAAGATATGAAGCGAACAAATGACTGATGTACTAAGCATACCGCTTCAACAATAGGAGCCCCGGGAAAGCAGATTTCGACGCTGCTTTGCTGTCTTATGCATTCGACTTCAGCCCGAAGCTTCTAGGGGTAATCTTCCAAGAAAACCATATTCACTCTACGAATCCGAGTATAACCACAGACGTTTCATATAATACGGCAGAACAATGTTATATTACGTCGTATAAAGTAAAAAAAAAATAAGGGTAAATACAGGACTCATAGGCCACCTTCACTCAATTGGCTACATTAGTGTCGTCAATCTTTTTGGTGTAGCACATTTGAAACAAGAGACACATGTTTATAAAGCAGGATTCGATGGGTTTATTAAACTTCAGCAGAACTCTTCAGCTGAATACACTGCCGAAATCTGGTGCACTCATTAAGTCATGCTTTATTAGCACCCGTTATCAGTGTTAAATTGGTATCAAGAAATGAACATAACCTATTTCTTGGTACACCTTTCGTACCAAGCTTGATTAGATAAATAAGTGAATTTAAGATAACAGGAAGTTGGCAAAGCAAGCTCAGCTTAATAAAGTCACACGAAAAAACATAAAAAACATGAATACTCACTTGGGTCATGAAGGTAAGTGAAATTATTGAATTCTTGATTTGTAACTGGTTGATTATAAACAACATTACATTCCATCTGAACAGAATTATAGTCTTCATGGTGTGTGCTAGTTTTCAATGTATTATCTTTTGACAAGTATTGATTTTCATGAATAGGTTGACTTTGACCCCATAAAAGTTGTTTAGCTTTCAAAGCGGTTACAGCAATCATCAGACCATGACGAAGTCTAATTCCACCACGAGAACGTTTAGCTTGATCAAGTTTTTGTAATGATGTAAATAAAATGTACTGTGCTGTAACAGGATTAATACCATAATCCATAAAACTATCACTTTGATGCCTTGACATGATACGAGACATAACTAACACTGGATGAATAAAAAATAATTGTTTGTTTTGCTATTTAATTGTATTCATACACATGCTGTTGACCTTGACTGACTCATAAGCAAAGTTGACCTATCTATGCGCTAGAAATGTCTTACAATTAATCACACCATTTATGTCTAGCCCCAATTGGTTAAAAACTTTAGTCACATAAAAGACATGTGGGGACTGTTTGTTTTATGATATTAGTTTAGGCAAGTGTGATACACACAGATTGATGCATAGCATAAGTTGATGCATCAGCTGATCATAGATGATGAGTCATTATTATGTGAATGACGTCTGTTGACCTTTGTCGATATTATAGTGGAAAAAGATTGTCTGACCTTCAGACGAGAATGTATTGTAGGCTATAGTAGTAGGTAGCATAATGATCTAGGCAAATGGTCAGACACCTAAAATAAAGAACAGATTGGGGGAAGAAAATTAACGCCATATATATTTGCGAAATAATTCAATCACGTTAAAGCCAATGGACAGGTGACAGGTACACAAAATAGAAACGGAAGGGGAAGACCTATTATATATCAAACATCGAATGATACGCGAGGAGCAATTAACAAAGCACGGGGGACTAAAAAATGGATACTTAAAATATTAAAAAAGCACAGTAGGTAAACAAAGATTAGTGCCCTTGTTTATCCAACATGTCATTTGTATGAAACGATGTATAAAATCCCGTAATAAGCTAATGAGTTTTACTCAGGTTTATGATGTCAATATCTTCAACCTAACAACCTTAGTTGCTTGTTTAATTTCAATGCTTTAAATCCAGTCAAGAAGAGATAATCTGATAATTAACATTCACACCAGTAGATTTAATGTAAACATTTGGTCTCAAAACTATGTTTCGTACTTAATGGACCTCATCAACTAAATATGTATAGAATGCAAGACGGCAACATGAACCTACCACGATTTGAAATTGGCTAATTCAGTACTTATTCCTTTGACAATTAATTATAATTATAATATAATTATAAAAATTTAAAATAATTGTAATTATTTTTCCCATTGGCTGATGGAACTGAAATGCTCAGCATCAAGTTGCACGATGTGTGGCGCTCGTGGCCTCAGTGGTCTAGTAGATAACGCTTTAGTGCTTGGCACGAAGGGCACATGGCTGGACTGGGAACATTACCAAGCAGTGGGGTTCGCTGGTATATTCAGTTGACGAGTCCCTGGGAGAACGAAACTCACACCATGGATTCGAGTGCTATTCATCATCCAAAAAATAATTACCACAGAGTTGCGTGAATTGTGGAGGCCAGTAGGAGGATCCTTGCCAAGTGTTTCGTCCTACTTGGGACCCATCAGCTAAGCGTACCTACAATCCCTAGTGGGTGAGTGGTAGTGTCCCATTGAGACTGCCGAATTTGTGATTCCCCATGAATTTAAATTTGCAGTCATGGTATTTTTGAGGGATCCATTCAAGGTAATACGGCAAAATGAGGTTGGTCATCTCAGCTCAGAAATATTGACGATAAATCACAAGCCTGTATAAATAATTATCGTAAACTTAAAACAAGTATTTAACAGGACGTAGGTTACTAGTTAATTCATTTGAAGAAGCCAGTAACTGACATGTTTACTGTTAAAATAATTTAGATGATGTGTACTTTTCACGTTACATTTCTACTTTGATGATTGATTTCAAAAGTTCTGATCAAAACTCGACATGAATCAGAGAATTACTGCAAACCCACTAGTTTTGGGTAGCTGTTTGTTCTTACTCTGCGTAGGAGTGTTTCAACTCCGTCAATTATTGTCATTTTTAAATGCTTGAGACCAGACTACGTAACGAAGGGGGCGGGGACTTGTCTTTAAATTATTTGTTAGTCTTTCTGAATATATGTCATAGGCGTAAAAGATGTAATGAAATTCTCAGATGTTCGTTAATATTGTGTAACAAATCGACACAATCCAGCATTTATGAGACTTTGGATTTTGACCCAATCGGTAAACGACAGTGTACGAGGCTTGCAAGTTTAATGTCTTGGGGTTTTATTTCTGAAGGAGTCGCGAGTGTGTGTTAACTGAAGATCAGCTTCAGAGTAGAATGAAACAACCTGGTTATCAATGATTCTTTAACTATTAGCAGTTCGTGACATAATACATTTTGAAACTATTAAGTGTCTACAAAAGAGATACGATTTTTGAAAAACTGAAAGGTGTTGTTTTAAAAGGCTTAAAATGAATGAAAAACGCTCATATACCTATTCGAACGTAAATTAACAGTTCTTTGATATTTTCAAGTATTGGTTTTGTAGGGCTTTCGTTTGTTTGGTTGGAGGATTTCATCATGTGCTGACATCAGTTAGAGGAGCGTTGGAAAACCTGCAGGGAGTACTGGACGGCGGTTTCATCCTAGTGTGGGCCTCTTCAACAGTACTCAACCACCACCAAGGTTCGAAACCAGGATCTTCTGGTTAAAAGGTTAGCAAGCTCGTAGACCATTGAGCAACTGGGGCCTGTTTCGTCCTAATCTGGGACTCTTCATCAGTATGCAGTGCCCAGGGTTCTGTGATATAACTTCTTTGATATACATCAAGGTAAACATTTCCTGAGAAATTATTGATTCATTTGTAAAAAGGCACTACAAAATCACGCGTCTAATTGTAAGAAAGAAAACTGCGAAAGTATGATTCTATAGAGTTTTAGGAAGTTGTCAACGGATATATCACGTTTTTTTAATGTCGACAAGACATATTTACAGCTTCAAAAGAATTGATATACCCTTAGAAATTTGCATCTACGGTATTTAGTGTCATAGGCAGTTACTCGGTTTCGTGAGTGATCATCAGCAGTGTGAGACGACGTCTGAAATTATGCATCAAATTTGGCAGTACATTTTCAGCCTAATCTTTATAAGTAGTGGATTCATACAGAAATACAGGATGACAGGGCAAATAACTGAGTGGTATTCGCGTTCCAGTTGTAATGAACTGTTTCCACTTCTTCAAATTTGTTGGAAGTAATACACTAGAAAAGTGAAGGGATACACCGTTTGTCAGTGATCTCCCAGGTAATATGCCGTTAGGAAATTGGGGAGCTGTAGTGCTATGGTGGGTCGATTGGGGTGGTGTAATCAAACACCGTTACTTAAAGGATATACCGGAGATCCATAACGCGACTGTTTGGTATTCCCTTTCGAGTTAGGACAGACTGTATGGCACAGCATAAATGCTGTGATGCAATGTAATAAGGTATCCAACAGAAACAAGCCAGCCAGCTGCTGCAACAATTCCACAACTGAAATGCTGGTACTGAACAAAGTTCATCTTGACAGTATCAGCAACATATAACAAAGTAGAGGTGCAAAAGAATCCGATCTAATAGATAAATATTCAAAATAATTTGATTTCAAAAGAATGGATACTGAACAAAGAGTATTCTTTTCAATAGCTTCATCATCAGGCTCTACAGTTATATACACACTATAGTAAATGAGTGAATTAGTGTTATGAACAACATTAATGTTGTTTAAATAACATCGAATCAATAATATTGATAGATTATAGCTAAATAGCATCAACATAAAATAAGCTGAATGTCAGAAAACACATTAGGAAAGATAATGAACAAGGAGAATTAGCTATGTTAGATTGTAAGATAAAAAGAATAGAAGAAGGCAAACTACACACTAGTGTTTATAGAAAACCAACGAATTCTAATAGATATTTAGACTTTAATTCGTCTCATCCGTCAACTGTTAAGGCAGGCTTAGTTAAATGTTTAACAAACCGAGCAGTGGCACTAAGTAGCACAAAAAAAGATCTAAATGATGAATTAAAACAGATAGAAGAAGCGTTGGTGTTGAATAACTATCCTATGAAATTCATTAGGAAGATCATTAAAGGCCAAAAACAAAATAAAAATAATTGTGAAACTAGTAATAATAACATAAATAAGAAAGAATATAAGTCATCCACAGTTATACCATATAAAGAGGGGACATCTGAGACACTACGTAGGATTCTGAATAAAATAGGAATTAGGGTGGCATTTAAACCTACAAACTCACTCAGGTAGGACAAGCTCTGTAGGTTAAAGGACCCAGTTGACCCGATTAGACAAAATAATATTATTTACAAAATACCATGCAATGACTGTGAGGTCAACTACATAGGTCAAACTAGTAGGTCAGGGGTAGTCAGATTGTCAGAGCATGAGAATTTAGCTAAGGTAAGAATGGTTGACCCCGAGAAGATAAGTAATTTAGAAAAAAGCTGAGCAATTGCAATGCATGCGCTAACACACAACCACACAATAGGGTGGGAGAGGGTTAAAATTCTAAAAAGTAATCTAGGTAGGTGGAGAGAGAGAGAGAGGTCGATTACTGAATCCTTGTTGATCGAGTCTACACCCAACACATGCAATAGTAATGACTCGTCACTCATACCTGAAATATGGAAAATACTATTACCAGAGAAATCAAGTGAAAATCAAGAGAAAAACAATGGAAGTATATAAATGAATTTAGGAAGTCGTGTGATTACCCTGATATGACTATGAGCAATAAATTGTGCTCGAAACGTCATCAGTAAACATTACTGTATAACACTGTGAGACTTTATCAAAACAAAAATTTACCCATAATGGAACTGTATGTTTTGCCAGGCTATCTCAGGGGAAGTCCTGCTGTTGACCTCGGATACTCATTTCGGTATTTCATCATTAAATAGGGACTCAGAATCTGAATCTATTAGGGGATGTAGCTGCTTCGCTGCCATCAATTTCTTATGTCCGTTTAGTCGTAAGCAAAAAGTGCGCGAGCCAGAGCGTGGTCAGAGTCTATGCACTTGTTCTAGAAAGATCGGCAGTCTTCAACTGACCCTCACCAACGATACTCTATGGCTATGTGGTCTGAGTCTAGCGTCGATTTGGTGATGGAGGTCGTCACGTTACGCCGTGTCTCTCTTTGTGCCTAAAGTTAGTGGTGACTAGAAACAGATGATTATCTGAACAGAACTGTAGAAGACGATCACCGTTTTCGGTTCGTCAGCAGGGAACTCCATATATACGTGCCACCTACATACTTCTCAGTCTGGCACAACTTTTTTACTTGGGCATTGAAGTCGCCTGCTAAAACAATTATATGTGAACGCTTTGTTTTTTGCAGCAAATTAGACAATTTCAGGTAGAAATCATGCTTTAGTTCATCCGAAATACAGTCTGTTGGGGCGTACGAAAAGACAACGACGAGTAGTGTTGTTATTCCTTCTAACGGACCCGTTCAGATGGACCGCACACATATAACTATCTGCTGGGATCCAGTCAAGAAGTGATTTTTCTACCCTAACACTTAAAGATATCCCTACACCTGCAAGTCTTCGCGAAGTGGCTGAGGGGTCTCCCAACACTCTTAAAGTGAATTTTGCAGATTCGCCTTGTTGACCAGGTGAGGTTAAGTGAATGACCACACCCGGGTCTTGTATGCGTGTCTCCGAAACACATGCCAAAGTTCTTGCTAGTGATGCCTGTTGTCCGATTTGGTAGAGGGTCCTGATGTTTAATGCTCCCAAATGAAGTTTGCGAGGTGGCTTTAAGAGGCTGTTGTGGGTGTTACTGTGGCTCTCATCGTTGTTTGTGGTCATAGAGTGAAGTGAAGACCACTCATTAACCTGAAGAATAGTACCGATTGTAGCAGGGGAGTAAGATGATGGTGATGTGGGTGAAGGAGAATGATGTTTAGGAAGGCCTTGTGTGCTCTTGGAAGTGTGTGGTTGTTACTTTCCGGCTGTCCACACCGTGGAAGTTGATTGGTTCTTCGGTACCTGAAACAGAAAGAGTTAGCGTAGCGTGACCGCAGAGCGCAGGGGGCAACTACTTGGGGCCGGTCACACACGACCTGTATGAATTGTTTTCTGGGATTGGTTCAATATTAGCAAACCTGCCACCGGTTGCGGACCACCGTAGGGTAAGTCGGGATGCACAATTGTTGGGGTCGACCTTCTCTAATGCCCTCTCTCCGGAGTGGAGAGACAGCATAGTTGGTATGCTGGTAATCTGAGGGAAACACCTCACTGCTGTTACATCCCTGTTCCCCAGCAGTACGTCTTCGTCCACAGACCCCCAGGATAGTGTAAAAAATCCTTAAACAATGCCGGTAACTGCTTTTAGTCTAATCACTATCCTAACAACCTTTCTGGCATGGTAGGACCTGGAGGAACAATAGTTCCGGTCAGTATATCTTGTTGGGTCATTGCGACATGCGAGCCCGACCACCACGTCAATCTAGCAGCTATCGGTCGGGATCTCTATATAGCCAAATTACGTACACCCTATCTTTAACTCACCATTTGCACAAATCTTCCCTGTTGTGCTACTTACCGTCTTCCTTGTGCTTCTTTGAGTTCCTTTCATGTCTCCCATGCATCTCCACAATGCTGTATCATTTGCTTCCTCTGATATCAAATCTATCTCACTGCTATCTGATGCTTTTATGCCAATGAAAATCTACGTCCAGTGACAGCGAAAGCTGGTTGAAATCAAAGATGGTCGATATTGCTCATCAATTTCGAATCATGCCGACCAATCAAAAGTCACATATCACCAAAGAACACTGGAGATCACTAAACAAGCTCCGAGAAGACAATAATCTTGTTATTTTACAAGCTGATAAAGGAGAGAGCGTAGTGCTAATGAACAAGATAGATTATCTCGAAAAAATGCATCAAATTCTCTTTGATGAATCTAAATTCAAATTGGAAAATTATGCAAAAGACCAAACGTTTTCAACCGAAAGGAAAATTGTGCAACATCTACAACAACTCTTCAAAAATAAATACATCGACGAAAACACATATAGGAATATCAAACTGATTGGGTCACAAATCCCAAAACTATACGGAAGCGTTAAAATACACAAACCAGGAGCGCCATTAAGACCTATACTCTCGATGATAAACTCACCATAACACAAATTAGCTCAGTGGCTATGTGAACTGTTGCAGCCATTGCGGAAACGCTACGGAACGTATATAGTTTCTGATTCATTTCAGTTTGTCAAGCAGATCAAAGATTTCAATGTATCTGATAAACATTTGGTCTCTTTCAATGTTACCTCCCTCTTCACAAATGTGCTAGTCGTTGAGACTATCGACTTCATATGTAAAGAAGCTGAAGACATACCCATTCCAACATCGGAATTGAGGAAATTATTACTTTTATGTACTAAAAATATCCAATTCCAATTCGACGGGCGTCTATTCCGTCAAGTTGATGGTGTCGCAGTGGGAAGCCCTTTGGGACCACTTTTCGCAGACTTATTCTTGTCAGGCCTAGAAACCGGTACCTTGCAGCAACATATAAAAGAAACGGATGTATACCTAAGATATGTTGATGACATTGTTTTGTCTGTGGAAACAGATCAAAAGCCGAAGACATGTTGATAAAATTCAACTCAAGCCATCCAAATCTCAATTTCACAGTAGAACACGAGGAAAACGATACTATTAAATTCCTAGACGTTTCTCTAGCCAAAATGAATGATGGCACAATCGAAAGATCTATATTTAGAAAGTTTTCATGGACAGGACAGCACATGCATTTCAAGAGCTTTGTTCCAATCCAGTATAAAAAGAACTTAGTCAGAACACTGTTCAAGAGAGCATGAAAAATTTGTTCTGACAGTACTATTGAACATGAAATAAAATCTCTGAAGGATATTTTATCTAAAAATGGATATCCTGAGAAGTTCATTAATAAATACTATAAAGAAATTAGCCCCTACAAAACAATCCAAACAGTTCCGAAGAGACCTGTCTATATCAGTTTGCCGTTCAAAGCAGATGATGTATAGAAAGTAGTCAAACGAAGACTCGTCAAGAGAGCTTGTTATGCTGCAAAACTTGTTATCCTTAACACCACCAAGCGAGCGCTTCAACAATCTGAGAAAGACCACTCGCCAATCCTTTACACTTCAAACTGCGTATATCAATTTGAGTGTGTTTGTGGCAGCAAATACATAGGTCGTACGGAAAGGCGATTGTCTACTCACATGATGGTGCATTTGCCAAAATGGTTGAAAACAGCTGAGTGCAAAGTGCCAAAATCCTCAATAACAAAACATCTTGTGGATTACGGACATGATATCGACGCGGTCAAGTCATTCAGTATTGTCAGCAGACAAAGAAACAAGATGCTTGCAATTGTGGAGGAGGCTTGTGCAATTCGAGTTTATAAACCAGGTCTCTGTGTTCAAGAGGAGATGATCATCATTCTGAATCTACCATGGTAATATGTTTTACTCATTATTCTACCTCTTATTATTATTCTTGATTCATTTAAAACTATACTTTATCAGTAGGATTATCTTAGCTCACTTCGACACTATAACTATTATTGTTATTATAACTATTACTATTGATATTACTCTGCTTGCAATTCTTTTTATACTCTCTAATGTCTAATTGTTTATCTAAGTGATGTAATTGAAGCGTAATGCGATTTGTCTTAATTTTGATCTCACATACTCTCTCTCCCCTTATCTATTTGAACATGACGTGAAAAACATTCACACGTGTCATTTTGTATGACTAATTCAATGTAGTTTGTTTACTTATCAGTTAACTCGCCGTATCACCAAATCGCGAAGTGGCTAGCTGATATCCTCGAACCAGTTAAAAGACATATGACAAAATATAGCCTCAAAGATACATTTGACTTCATCGACTCAGTGAAGGATGTCAACGTGTATGAAAGACAAATGATCTCACTAGATGTCGCCTCTCTATTCACAAGTATCCCCCTGACTGAGACAATATGCTTCATTTGTAATTACATAGAAACCAACAACATAGAAGTTCCTCTCCCCATAAACTACCTGAAGGAACTTCTTCTCAGATGCACGTTCAATATCCAGTTCAAATTCAATGAACAGTTCTATGTACAGAAAGATGGAGTAGCCATGGGGTCTCCTCTCGGTCCACTCCTAGCTGACTGTTTCATGGCGAGTCTTGAAAACAACATCCTTGATCCCTTGATAAGTAAACTGCACTTATACAAGAGATACGTAGATGATACGTTTATAATCTGTGAAGGAAAATGTGATTTAGATTCTCTCCTGAAAACCTTCAATAAGATTCACCTTAGAACGCGAATCGAACAACGCATTTCCATTCCTCGATGTATTACTCACCAGAAGAGACGACTGTACGATCCAAAGATCGATATACCGTAAGCCAACATGGACTGGACAGTTTATCAACTTCCAGAGCTTTGTTCCACTGACCCGAAAGAGAAACTTGGTACGTACATTGTGCTCAAGGATTAGAAAAATCTGCTCGGAAGACACGGTGGAGAAAGAATTAAATTTATTGCGTGAAACCCTACTAGAGAATGGGTATCCGCCAAGATTCATCGACAAAAACATGAAGGAGAAGCCCCCGGTGCCAAATATCACAACGGTTCCTAAGAAGACTCTCTTCATGAACCTAGAATTCAAAGGTGACATCGCAGCGGAAATTCTCAGAAACCGCCTTTCAAAAAGTCTGAAGAAGACATTCCCAACAGCCACTCTACGTATAACATTCTCCTGCAGACAGTTAATCCAGTCTAACGTTAAGGACAAGATACCGCCTTTGGCCACTTCAATGTGTATTTATCAATTCACTTGCTCGTGTGGAGCAAAGTATATCGGCCGTACGCAACGTCAAGTCCACAAACGTATCCTGGAACACTGCCCAGCTTGGTTAGCCAGAGGAGAAAAGAAGAATAGTAACAGCTCAATCCTCGAACACCTTGTTATCTCCGGACATCGAGCACCCCCACACGAATGCTTCACAGTGGTACACAGAGTCCCTCAATATCGTACAAAAGGACTCCGGATACGACATCTGTACATAGCTGAGGCATTAGCTATTCGTGACATAAAACCGGACCTATGCATACAAAAACGATACATACATTCTCTAGCCCTACCATGGCCAGAGTAAATTTCTTACTATAATTTTTCTCCTCTCTTTTAATATGTAAGTTCACTATTATTATTATTATTATTATTATTATTATTATTATTATTATTATTACTGTTCCTGTCCACTCTACACTAGCTTATCGATTATCTCACACTTATTAGGTCATGCCAACTTCTGTCTCCTTTCTAACTTACAATTAGTCATCGCTTCTTACACCTAACACTATGTAGTAGAATTTTCAAGGACAAAGTTTACCAGTATCTGATTGGTCAAAAACTTATGTGTTTAATTATAATTACGATTGTACAGCTCATGAAAATGAATCGTCGAAAAGAAAATTTTCTTCGCTGTTTGTGCCTTTTCTTATAGTCTTATATCCCCTAATGTAATTTTAAAAGTATATATATCCGTGTATGTAGAGTATTCAGATGACGAGTTCTACCGAAATTTGATGAATTCATTAAGTCCTGCTTTATTAACCTATATTGCTTGTTTCGATGAAAATCTCTTTACATATATATACATATTACTGATAAATCCTATCAGTAGCCCAGGCCACATTTTGACCATTCAACCAGTTTAAAATAACACCTAAGTTCAAATGATTCATTCCATTTTATTCATCACTGAAAATGAGTTTAGGAATTAAATAATTAATTAACCAGGTAGAGAATTGGTTATCAAAAATACACACGCAAACACACACACACGCAGACAAACAAACAGGAAAATAATCACTGTTAAATGCATAACAAGATCATGAACAAAGTATAACAAACAAAACTAAAATAATCAATAATATAAAGATTAAATCTGAAATGAATGACCAATGAATGAACAAAGCAACAACAAAAAAGTAAACAAACAAACAAACTAAGAAAAATCAACATTTTCAAATAGTGTAAAAATCACTTAATAGAAAATAAATATGAAGGTAATGAAAAAAAGAAAGGAGAAATTGACAACATTAACAACAGCAACAACAATAACAAGAATGTATTGATATACACAAATACATAATACGCACATTAAGAGATAGATAGATGGATGGAAAGAGGGAGAGAGACAGGCAGAGATTGTAATTAACCACAGCGAACAATATCATCACATATCGCATACATATAGTCAGTCATCATGAGCAAAGGGGTATGACGGCCTGCTTAAATCATCAGTCGCTGAGTGAGATAACCAAAAATTTCCATCCATAAAGAAAATGCATAAAAAACAATCTCCCTTTCAGTATTTTATATTGTTTATTTTTAATCATGCGCTACATATCAATAAACTCGCGCGCATATTTAGTTAACTTTCAACGAAAAACTGAGCAATTCTTGAAGGAAATGAAGGCGAAAAAAATGTACAGAATTGGCTCTGTGTTCATAGGGTACAGCATTGTGTTGTGTGACACACCTCAGATGATTACTTTACATGTAAATCGTGTCTGAAGATGAAATATTTTGGAAAGCCAGTGATTTCTGTATTATGTGTTCACATATTATCTGAAAGAAAGCATTATTATTATTATTACTTCTGAGGGTGTGTAGAAGATGATACAACCGCCACGCCGATATATGCATGTATAAAATTGTATCAATAAAAATATACGAAAATAATGTCCAATGGAGAAAAAAGAAAAGAAAGCAGAGAAGAGAGATTCAGTTGTATACGTGTGTGTGTGTGGGTGTCTTTGTCTAGAGGAAAAAATATGAAGAGCACAGCCATGTGTTTTATTGCATCATCATCATCATAGATTACTTGACTACTGTTGTTATAGCAACTTGTTGTTTAACTATTGTATACAATTGATGAAATATAGAATAATTTTTATCAAAGTGTTCTGTACTATTATTATTATTATGATGATTGTTAGTAGTATCACAGCTATCATCGAGTGTTGCTGCATCACAATGATCTTTAAGCATAGCCAGGAAATGATTCCGTTCAGCTTGACGTTGAGCTGCTAGACTTTCTGATTCCAACACCGGTAAAGGTTTCAACAGGCCATCAGTAACAAAATGATAAGCTGATATGCATAAAAGATCATTTAAGCATACATTTGTTGTCGGATTACAATGCAGAGATCTATCAGTATTTGTTGTATACCATGAATTAGTTGACTCAGAATTGGATAATTTATATGTATAGCATAAATGCAATCTAACCGAAAGTTGGTTAAGGAAATATAATGATAGATTATTTAAAGAAAAACAAAAACGAATCAATTCTAAAGTGTAGGTGACATGACACTATTGCATAGACTAGGTGATATCACCTTACAGCAAGTATGCTGAAATATCTATCTTGTTGAATTCGGTAGAAATTTAATGTGATCAGTTAGAGAATCCCTGAGAAGAATAAAGTAATGGACAGTTGTTTTGTTCTGATTTAAGGCTCTTTAGCTGTATGTGTTCACAGTTTCACTGGCTTATAAAAAACAAAAACACATATTATTCTGTCATTAGGATGAATTCCAGTAGATTTATGAATTGTAACATATGTCAGCTGAAGAGTCCCAAAGTATGACGAAGGTGTTATTCTTACTGGCTTCACGATTTATAATAGTAACTGCAGACATTTGTGTAAAGTGCATTATAATAACTCTTTTTTCTTTTCTGGATTTATTTGATTCTAATCGTCAATTTATTGATATCATGAGAAATTTTCATCGGTTGACGAAAACTTTTAACTTATTCAGAAAACAGTTGTTTCGTCCTAGTTTGGGACTCTTCAAGAGTACGCACCTACCGAGATTTGAACTCAGGACCCTTCGGTTACAAGACGATCTTGTAGACCATTAGGTTACTGGGAAATATTATACCATAGAGAAGGGAAATTCAACATTACACTGATAAATGTAAGAGTGCAAATCTAGACACTGTGGTAGAATACAATTCCATATTAGTAACTTGAATATTCCCATAATTTATTCAGAACAAATACTTAGAGCGAACAATTGTGGTTTCAATAAATCTGTCTTCTTCAGGCTCTACAATTATAAATCCATTAATTTAAGCATACAATGCCCAGCCAGGCAGTAAAGGCAAATTAGAATCATATCAGAAAGTGTATAAGTAAGATGGCATGGAACAATAGTCCTCCACAGACGTTTGGACTTTAAATTCCTACCACAATTTTCTTTTCTTCTTCTTCTTCTCCTATTCCTTTGTTTCATTGACAAAAGTTCATTTTTGACTTTTTATGATTTCGTGACCTTTCTTATGATCTTATTAGTCTACGTTCAAATAGTGCTTTTCTAACTTGTTATCGTATTTACTTCGCTAAATTCACAATTCACTATTATTAGTATTATTATTATTATTATTTGACAATCATTTACCGCTAGTACTTTTAAGATTACACCACATCATCGTTATTATTATCATTTTACAATCATTATTATTGTCGTTATTTGCAACCTTGAATTTATGTCTATTCCGCCACATTCGTTGGTTTATTTTCATATTGTTTCACACATCCTGATTACACTCACTCTCGAAACCTGTATTTTGTTGACTATATATGAATATATATGCACATACATCATTAAATTAAATTACTTCATCTCATTTTATCGCATGTTCTCATTGACCATGCATAATGAAAAACTGACTATATTTTCATCCCATCCCATCTTATACTTGTTCCACAATACACTTTCTGATGTGATTCTAATTTGCCTTTACTGCCTGGCTGGGCATTGTATGCTTATATTAATGGATTTATAATTGTAGAGCCTGAAGAAGAATTCATTGAAACTATAATTGTTCGCTAGAACTATTTTGTTCTGAATTCCATATAAGATAAGTTTATTTGATACATAACACATAGTGATACAGTATTAATAATTGGATGATGTTTTGAGCAAAATTCATTGCTCATGATCTCGTTATCAGTAAGTAGTAGTCACACGTCGGTGACACAGCGGTTATGTCGCTCGCCGACCATGCACATGGTCCGGGGTTCGATACCCAACCGACGCCCTCCCTTACCTCGGTAAGTCAGATATAATGCTGGGCATGAGGCTGACAACCCCATCCTGTAAAAATAAACACTCCTACAGAAACTTCAAGCCACTAGCTTGAGGCCCTATGTCCCACTGGAAACGTGAAGGAAAAAAAGTATTCACACGGATTCTTAATTTACTATATATGTATATATATATATTCCTCTTCCCCCTTTGATTGCAATTTTCCAAATATTCGGTATAATCGTTAGGTCATTTCGACTACACGTTTCTTGTTTTTGGTGTTGAGTCGTTGAACAAACATTTGGCTTAAAGATCAGAAAAATAGTATAATTTACTAAATACTATGTTATGACTGTAAAGTAAGTTATATTAAGATCAAAATACCAGATCGGAATCAATTGGATTACTGGAACGGAAGAGTTTAGCTACACAGCTATAATGATCCTGTTAAGTTAAATAATCTCGAAGAAAAACCAAGTTATTCCATATTGGTTTGTTTATTAGATGTATCACACAGTGAAACAGTATTACTGTTTACTGGATGACGAACCTTCGAACACAATCTATTATTGTTCATAATCATATCATCAATTATAGTCACACGACTTCGAGACCTGAGTTTTATAGTTGTGTTTCTTTGTTCTCTCCCATTTGTCGTCGTTGGGGTAGGAGAATTTTTCAGATGTCTGGGTGGACAGTTGTTGAATCATTCCTTTTACACGTGTTGGTTTGCAGTTGATTCGATAAATAAAGCCTCAGTCAGTTATCACTCTCTCCCTACACCCGGTTGTTACATTAGATTTTAGAAGTGTCATTTTATCCCATATATCCTATTGTATGGTTGTGTGTAATTGCATGCAGTGAGTGCTATGGCTGAACTATTCTCTAGATTTCTTTTCTTATTTGGGTCAACCAATCTAGATTTTGGTAGGTTTTTATGCTCGGCTAGTCAGACTGACTGCCCCTGTTCTACTAGTTTGACCTATGTATTTGACCTGACAATCATTGCGGACAGAGTAATAGATAAACTAAATTGTTTTGTTTCGTTGGCTCCACAGAATTGATCCTTTAACCGACAAAGCTTGTTTCTAATTGAGTTTGTGGTTGGTTTGAATGCCAGCCACTTATATCCCAGCCTTGTTAAGAATTCTGCGTAAGATTTCTGGGTTTCCTTCCTTGTATGAGATTACTACTGATGATTTAGATTCCCTATTGTTGGTGTGTTGTCGAAGCCGTGTGTTTATAATTGATATAATTATGAACAGTAAATTGTGTTCGAGACCTCGTCATCCAGTAAACAGTAATACTGTTTCACTGTGTGATACATCTAATAAACAAACAAATATGGAATTACTTACCACCAGACTGCCCAAGTTTTATACATATATTGATATGAAAAACTAAGTCATTGCAATACATTCAATTCCACGTTATCAATCATACATTGGGATGGGGGACAGGGTTAACCATCGAAGCTTTGTTTCACTGAATCAACATCCAAACACGTACACACTCGAAATGACTCAACGCTTACATCAAATATTTGGAAAATTGCAATCAACAACAAGAGCGTCGGTGGGACAACGGTTAAGACGCTCGCCAACCATGCACATGGTCCGGGGTTCGATCTCCGGCCGATGCACTCCTTTACCTCGCTAAACCAGAAATAATGCTGGTAAAGAGGTAAGGTTGGGCATGAGGCTAGCAACCTCATCCTGTAAAAATAAACACTCCTACAGAAACTTCAAGCCACTAGCTTGAGGCCCTATGTTCCAATGGGAACGTGAAGGAAATTTAAAAAAATCAACAACAAGAGGGAGAGGAATATAGACATTTAAAGCAAATTAGGAATCCGTGTGACTGCTTACTGATATGAGATCATGAGCAATGAATTGTGCTCGAAACATCATCCAGTTATCAATGATGTTATGTGTTATTTAGAATAACTTATCTATATTATGGAATTATATTGGTTAATAATCCATTAACTACCAACCTAGTGAATATTTTTTATCATCCTTGACTGACAATTGAGTAATTTATAGTAACTGTGCTGTAAACAGCTTACATGCCTCTTAATAAAAAACAGTAATACTTTGGTGGGTGCTACTCACAATCAGATATAAGTAGTATATCAGTAAACGAATTCAGAAAAGCAACAATATGTTTTGGGACACTGGAAAAAGCGATCGAAGAAGACAACTGCAAGAAGAAGGTTACAACACTGCTGTACAGAATCCAACAAGCTATCAAATGTGGTGATATTCAGTCAGTTTGAAAATGATGTGGAAATAAAGACTTAAAGATACCAAAGTATACCAACTTTATGTGCCTACAATGCGCTTCGACGTTGACTTCGAGCCTCATTGGTTTTTTCTGCTTAACAATACTATTTAAAGAAAAAATACGAGATTGGTTTATTTCAATGAATCATCTTGTTGTATGAATCCAGTCTGTACTACTAGCATGAGTAATATAATTCTGTTGAACAATTGACAACACACAGTGGGATAGTTGGAGGAAATCGGTAGGAAGCTCTAAACTTAGATTTCACGACTGCTGGCACTCGTCAGTAAGGCATATCTGCACCCTTCGGAGGTTTGTCACCCATTGGGTTATTTGGACCCACGACTGACGTCTAATATGAATGCAATGGATATACACACATCAGTTGGTCACTGGGGTGTCACCAATGTCATATTCCAGGCCCTGTTATTGATTCTGACTGAATTCTACCAGTCAAGTTGGCAATGTTATCACAATTAGTGAAGTTTTAATGCTAACAATGCCATTAAAACTTTTGAAGGAGGAATATATCCAACAATCAACTAATTTACAAGTAAGTCATGGAAATAAAAAAAAAGTCCAATATATACAAAAAAGGATACGCTGCTCGCAGTTTTTGATCAGTAGCTGCAGCCAACAGACAGACAGTACAGGCCCATATAGCCAAATCAGGCGGTTGACGACTCAAAAGTGTAGGAAATGAAAGAAGTATCCATTGGCGTATTAAATTTTGTCCATTTTCATTTTGCATAAATCTTTCAAACAACTAAAAGATAAGAAATTCAAAGTGAGAAAAAGGTATGGTTAAAATAACGCCTGTGCTTGTATCACACAAAACCATAATGAACCTTAGATGAAACTAGATTTTTAAACAAAACACAACCCGTGGATTTGGCATTAATAATAACTCAACGATCTACGAACTAAGCTACGAGATCCAGATAGTATACCCAACAGATCAGTGGGCTAGTAATATAGAGTCCCCTAGTTCGAATCCCACTACCACCATACTACACAGGTTTTTACTTTAATTTCAATTAATTCATTACCTATTACACCAATTTCAGTCAGCCAATCCACTGTCATTACAGATACTTCTCTCATCCAGGAATTAATCAAGACTAGACACCATGATCAAGATTCTGGTGATAAACTGCTGTATAACCTAATCGTTACAGCGGGATCAATAATATCTTGATTATTGTATTCAGGGGGGCACCCTGAAGAGTAACTTTAGACAGGTTTCAATGTGAGCTTTGTTGAGAACGCATACTCCTAGTTAGAGAACTTTCCAAAACTAGGGAATGCTGGTAAGCTGCTTCGTCCTGGTCCACAGCTCTTTACCAGGACGTAAAAATGACCTCAGTCAGGGATAGAATCCAGGAGTTTTCGGCTACAAAGACAACACCTGACTGTTTTGTCACTCGGTCAGAATTCAATGCTTGAAAATTGTTCTACAAATTGATTTGAAAAGTTTATAAGTAAGTTGTATGCTAACTGACGTGACTCGAAATGACTGCAGCCCAAAACGAAACTACCTAATGAACGGATTAATGACCTTGAACTGCTACTGGTCAGATGAGTCCGTAGTATACAGAGGAAATGATGGATTCTTTACACGAATTACGTAGTCAACTTCATGCAAATCTGATATTTAAGTACTACTTAGACAACAGACTCATTGGAAGGGAGGAAACGTGTAGCCAACTTTCATCCCTGGGCTATATATATTCACAATCTGGTCAGTCATAGGGATGATTTCGTTAATCCTTACGATGGGACTCATCACACAAATTCCTTTGAAAGTTTCTAGAATCACCTAAAAAAACAGGATCAAAGGAGGTGGATAAGTCAAGAAGCACGATGGTTTGCAGTAATCTCGACGAATTTATGCAAAGAAATTGGTTTAATCTAACTATGCGGACTCCTATGAGAAACTGGGAGGTTTTTTGGAACATATGTAAGGACATTATCCTATGTAACTACTCTATGACAATGCCTTACTTTTATATAAACGTTTTTTTTTAAATTACGCACTTCTAATACGAACGTACCTGATTAGGTCGATGGGGGGGGGGGTCGTCAAGTTGTTTATTAAGTAGTGTGGTTTTGGCCTGCTATAGTTTAGAGCCATCCGAATATGTCATCTTTACACCTTCTTGAACAATAATAATAATAATAATATTAAAGAAGGCAAAAAACACTCTTCATAATTACCTCAGTTAAATTTGAAGCTGCTAAATTAGGAAAGGCATGATCAGCACGAGCGAATTCAGCTAATGCCTTATTTAAAACAATATTCGGCAATGAATCACAACCAATTATTGCTGATGAAAGACTAAATTGTTTATTTACTGTCTCTGGTTTAGTTAATAAACCGACAACAGTTTGAGTGATATCAGTACTGATCAATGGTAATAATCTTGCAATTAATCGAGCTTCAACAGCACTTGTCCAAGCACTCATTGTCCAAGGGATTTGTAATCCATGCGTAGACTGAACAGGTGAATTAATCAATGATATCCCACCACGAAATCTTTCCCATAGACAATTAAGTGATTCTTGTGTAAGAGCAGCAATATTTTCTGAATCTTGAAGAAGTGATGAAGGAAGTGATTCCAGTAAATTAGGATCATCTGTTTTAGATTCACTTTTTGCTATTGATCCTGTAGTATCTATATTCAGGTAAGAAAAATACAGAGTAATTGTTCATATGACACTTTAAGTGAAGCGATAGTCATTAAAACAAAATGCTGCACTAACTGTACATATATGCCTGCGTTCTATCTCCCGTGTGAAGTGGTATAATAGGATGAGCAATATTGAGGTTAGGCTTCGGTCAAGTGCTAGGTAAGGAGGGGGAATCAGTCGACGAGGCTGTGATGTTACATCGACTGAGATGGTTAGGATGTTTGTTACGTATGCCTAGTCATCACCTTCTTCGACAAGCAGTGTTAGCTGCCATAGTAGCCCATTAGCATATCCCCCCCGCTTATTCTGTCAGCTGAGCTTCTTTGATTGGAAACCTTAACACACACATATAGGTGGTGTGACAGTAGGACAATAACTAATAATCGGATAAGCATAAATTATTCTAATTCAAACTTACTTTCATTTAATGTTGTCACTTGGAAAGTTTTCGTTTCATAGTCTTGTGAATTACTACCATTACGATTAGTATTATTATCATCATCATTATTATTTGATATCTGAACAGATTGTGTATTATGAATGCGTCGATAATGCTGAATACGATCATTTAATCGTCCCAAATTTGCATACATACAAGTCAGTAGTAAACGAATAGCAAGATAACTTATATGCGGTGATCGACATGTACGGATTCGATTGATACACATTTTTTGTAGACTCTTTAGAATACGAATTGAAAAAAAAAGAGAAAGAAAACAGTAAAAGTGAGCTGATTATACCACAATTAATTAATTTCATAAATGCATTGTTGTAAAAGACAAGTCGTGAATTGGCAGAAGTTAGAATTCATGGGATGGACATTGTATCGGGTCCCAGTGACTAAATGATATACGAGCTCTCCTTGTAACCAGAAGGTCCTGAGTTCGAATTCCACGGTGTAGGTACGTACTGATGAAGAGTCCCAAACTGGGACGAAACAGCTGTCCAGTACTCCCAGGTTTCCAAGTGGTTCTCTAACTAATTTCAGCTCATGATGAAATCCTGCAACCAATCAGATCCCTACAAACCAACACTTGAACTAAGGTAATATTTCATCATACTGATGAAGAAAATTGAAAATTGCGTGTTTAAAAGTTTCAAAAAGAACGAATCAAGCAGTTCAAGGTACTCAAACAGAGAGATGAACTCTGATATTACTATTACCATTATCAGTATTATCGTACAGACTTGGTACATCATGGGCATCACAATATCCTATAGTTTTTGCGAGGGTTGGGATATTGTCTTGACGCTCAAAAAGAAGCAAGTGGCTGTCTTAAGGGGCCACAAGGGTTGGCTTGAAGCCTGGTTCACAAGACAGTGGAGTTGAGTTCCCATGACTGCCAGTGATCAAAACAATTTCAAGCGTCATTCGATTCGTTCGGATCATGGAACTCGTAAGTTTGGAATCAGGGTTTTCCAAACCCCTTCCCTTAGGTTAATCCGTCAAACGTTCAAAATCTGCGTTTCACTTTTGTGAGGAATATGCCTACCGAATGAAGACAGTGAACAGAAATTATTTGGTAGAGGCTTCTGATATATTAGTGGGAAATAAATATTCACTGCTGTTCAAGTGAATACAATCTGCTTAAAAAAAAGATTATCTTAAAAGCGTTTAATTATTTCTATAGGATGGGATTCCCCAGATCACTTACGGCAATCTTATGCACTCTGGCTAGCAGGGTTTAACGAAAATGCTATACACATATGATGCTTGGAGAAGTGAAGAGATACAAAACTTATAAATTTAACACAAATTGTATGAAGGGATTTACTGTCAGCAGAAAATTATCTCTCCAACAGAAATATCATCAACTTTAACGCAACGTAAATACCTTTCGCTAAAATGAACAGTTTTCAGATTTGGAAATAAGAAGCGTCCCTTTTCAGTGAATTCATTCACTCAGCTGTACGGTCGCAGTTATAATTATAATTATGTTTATGTGTGTACATTTTGGTTTGTCAAACAATAGTTAAAATTATTTAATTCAATTTTAGATTTTCCCCTCGATTGATTGGACCGAAGTGTTCGGTCTCGGGTTGACATGTCGGCTTCTTGTTCAGATGCTTCAACGATGTCTGGGCATGTAATTAGAAGTTAATTGGTGGATGTTAACTATCAGTGGAATCCAGGATGCGCGTTTCGTCCAATTATTTTAATTATCACACAGTGATGCAGTCAGTATTAACAACGGGATGGATGACGTGTTCCAATGATCTAGTTGACTTCTTTCAGCTAGTTTGACTCACCTATGTAATTGATCTCACTCACAGTCGTCAACATTACACGGTATCTGGTAAATTATATTATTTTTCCTAATTGGATCTATTGTGTCCTTAAGCCGATAAAGTTTACCTCTGAGAGAGTTGGTTGGTTGGTTGGTTGGGTTAAATGCCACCCTAATTCCAGCGTCATTGAAAATTCTACATAAGGCCTCTGACGTCTCTTCTGTATACACGGTAGTGTTATAGAGGCTTTGAATTCTACATTATTTTCGTTACTTTTGACACTGATATTGCTAGTTTTAGTTTTTCAATGGTTCTTCATTGATATATCCCAATAAATTCTGTTGGGTAGTTATTCACTACTAATATTTGCTTTATTTGTTTGATTTCGTTATTCAAATCTTCTGGCCTGCTACTACCCAACAGAATTTATTGAGAAATATATAAAGAACCATTGAAAAACTGAAACTAGCAATATCAGTGTCAAAAGTAACGAAAATAATGTAGAATTCAAAGCCTCTGTAGCACTACCGTGTATACAGAAGGGACGTCAGAGGCCTTATGTAGAATTTTCAATGACGCTGGAATTAGGGTGGCATTTAACCCAACCAACCAACCAACCAACTCTCTCAGAGGTAAACTTTATCGGCTTAAGGACACAATAGATCCAATTAGGAAAAATAATATAATTTACCAGATACCGTGTAATGTTGACGACTGTGAGTGAGATCAATTGCATAGGTGAGTCAAACTAGCTGAAAGAAGTCAACTAGATCATTGGAGCACGTCATCCATCCCGTTGTTAATACTGACTGCATCACTGTGTGATAATTAAAATAAACTTATCCAATATGAAATTACAATGGACAGTAGATCTGAGAAGACTTCAGGTGTTTGACCATGGTTAACTTTTAAAATTACTCATATGTGATAGATTCACTATATGAATGAGGTAGGATAGAGATGTAAGGTATCACGGAAAGAGTTGACTGTCAACAGTATAAAATTCCACAGTTTAATACATTGGTTGTACACTTTACACGAAGGGTGATCAAACTAAGACACCATGACTGATGATTCGGATTATACAGAGGAATGTCAGTGACTGACCATAATCTCTGTGGAAACAGAGACCTATAGTGACAGACTCCAGATGATATGGTTGTTTTCGAAAAGTCATCAGGAATTAAATCATACTACTATATCAGCGTGACATATGAAATAAAGGTATTACATTGTGGAACTGTATTCTACCAGTATCCCAATCCTATTCTTACATCAATCTTTCTTTTTTTAATGATTATGACACAATGGCAACACAAACAAGAAAAAAACATTATTCAACAACTATGTTGCATGTATACGACGCATCACTCTCTGCAATGAACCACATCTATCTATCATTTGACAGATGATGTGATACACCATTTGACTGACTAAATCTCAGTATGTTGTAAGGGTATTCGAACCCACGAACAAGTTCGTTTTAATCCATTATAATTAAGGTTTTTGTATTTCCCAATGAATAAAAAACAAAACTTTATTGTTTTTACTGACGTTTTGCCATTTAATGCTAATAGCTTTATCAAAGTATTATTAAACCGGAATTTACAAAATCTCAGCATATATAGAACAAAGAATTAAGGGGTGAGAAAATAGACTTAGGTCAAGTTAAAGGGACATATTGAAAGTCAAAATAGCAACGAAGATCACTAAACCAAATAACAAAGGTAACGGTACGTCTGTTATGATATCAAAATAAAGTTTACTAACTTGATCATCGTTCGTCTGTCTGGGGTCGTTTTTCGTTGTCAAGTTGGTCAATTGGTAAAGTTAACAAAATCAAGTGTAGATTGTTGGATTTGATCAGTGTGTAAACTTATAAAAGTAGTGTGTGTTTACATAGTGAACTTGATTATCACATTCGTGTCGATTTTGTCACTCGTTGGGGAGGGAGGTGTTGTAACCAGGTCAGATTCTGTTTTAGTCTATCATTCCTATTCAGGCAATTTGGATTCCACTTGATATGAAGTGCTTCTGATGATATTAGACGTTCTTTGTGATTTCTGAAATGCTTTTTCTGGATTATTTCAATACTGTCAAAATCAATTTTCTAGTCTGATTTTATAGCGTGTAGACCTATGGCCGATGATTTTTCAAGTTTTTCTAGTTCAACTGGATTTCTTGGTGTTCGAAGAAATGCTCAACGGTGTTCATTTCTTTTGATTTTGATTTCTCTTTGGTGATGTTTGTCCGATGTATATCGCATCACATTCCAAGCATTTTATTTTATAGACACAATTAGATAGAGAATCTTAAGGGATTTGGTCTTTTATATGGACAAGGTTGTTTTGAAGTGTGTCTGATGTTTTGAAGAAAACTCTAATGTCGAGCTGATATCGTCTGACGTCTCTGCTCTATATGGAATGACTGTTGATGTCCATGTTTTCGGAATGCGTTTTCGGCCATACCTAATGTTTGTGTTGATTTTGTTGATGAAGTTTTTCGGGTAGTTGTTTTGCTTGAGAGTTTCAGTAATGTTTGATATTTCTTCGCCTTTTTCTTTCTCATCTCTTATCAGAGAGTGTGCTCGTCTAAGTTCGTTTTAAGCCGAGAAGTTAAATCAATCAGTCAAATCTTTACAAAATATCATTAGTACTATTATCCTTCTATTATCATGAAGTTTATTTATGAATTCTTCAATCATGAGAATGCGCTTCCTGGATTCCACTGCTAGTCAGCATACACCAAATAGAAGATACGACTTACTGAATCCACCAGGATTCGAGTTTCAATACACATACTTCAACCTGGGTAAACGCAGGCTAAACACAATAGTTGTGGCCCATGTGGACTGGGACACGAAAGACCTGTTCTATGTAACTGAGTTCTAAACAGTAGGCTAGTAGTCCCTGAACAAAAGGTTTTTTTAGGCAGCTAAGAGCAGTAATTTAAGGGGGTGGGGGAGGAGGGGAAACCTCTCAAGTTCTATTTGTTCCTTACTTAATTTGTGGTGGATACCTATTTTATCCTAGTTTAAGACTCACCACCAGGGAGTGAACTCGGCACGTTCCGGTTACAAGGTGAACTCGTATATCATTCAACCAATGCCACTGGGATGGAATCCACTGGTCCATCAGTTCTAACTTCTATCAACTGGCAATATAGCGTGACTATCTTCCAATGTCATTAGTAAGTATCTGTTCTCATGCTCAACTTGGCGGACTGCATTGATTACAACTTCCCACTGGAGTGATAGTTCGCCAAATGAAGTCAGTGTGTGACGTGATCACAGTTGAAATCAATCAGATCTCTCTTTGCAAATCAACACTTCAAAATTGCACATAAAATTTAGAGTTAGTGTATAATAGAATAGACCGATAAAGCTAATGAAAACAACAACAGCAACAACAACAAGTAGAGTAATACGTACCCCAATAGCACCTTTTCCAAGACGTCCAGTTTGAATAAGTCGTTCAATACCTTGACACCATGCCATATGAACAGAAAGTGAATAACTTAAATCCACTGTAGTTCCTGTACTCAAAGAAGAACATTGCTAAAGTATAAAAGTAAAAATAAAAAAAGTTAAATCATAACATGATTACAATATTACTGACTAAAAGAATAAACCTTATAAAGAAATCAGTTGTGGTGAGAGCTGGCTGCTAGCCAAATTGGTAGACAGTAATTTACGTCAATGTTTACGTCCCCAAAATTGGTCGTGAGAAAAATAAGAACAAAGACTGATTTAACAACCAACGACATCAGACTTTGCGTAGGCGGATACAATTTGCAGATAGACAATCTGAACTTCAAGAAACGGTCACAAAGAGATGAAAGATTAACGTTCAGTGAGAAACAACCAATCAGAAGACGGTGTTTGTTTGCTTACAACAATCTATAATATGTACATGAAAATCCATAAATGTGTTGATTTCCTTAATAAAGGATCTGTTTCCTGGCCCTTGTCTTCTGTTGTTATAAATTGAACTAGTCACCCCCATGCAGTATAAAGCCCACTTATATTTATTAGTTAAAGAGTTGTGTATATCATCTGAGAAATGCTAATACACTTGTTTAAATAAAGGTAGATAAAAAATACAGAAAATAATTGGATGGAGAATTTTTATCATGAGCTGACATCAGTTAACGAACCATTGGAAAACCATCTGGGAGTGTACTGGACAGCTGTTTCCCCCGTCCTAGTTTCGATGTGTATTGATGAAAAGTCCGAAAACTAGGCTGACGAAACAGCTGTCCAATACCGATAGCTGGTTTTCCAATGGTTCGCTAACTAATGCCAGCTCATGATGAAATCCTCCAACTAATCAGACAAAATCCCTGGAAAACAGAAAATAATTCTTGAAACTGTGTTTAAAACACAAGTCAGTAGAAAAATTGACTAACTGGATCACCAAGATCGAACATTTGTGTTTTACTCAACTTCAACTATTAAGAGTGATGTATGGATTATTTCATATCGCATCCTGTTCATATTTATTTGTATGACAACTTGAGTGAGTGGAAATTAGATGAAGAAATGAATGAATCCTTTACGTTCCCAGTGGAACATAGGGCTTCAAGCTAGAAGGCTTGAAGTTTCGATATCAGTGGTGTTTATTTTTACGGGATGCGATTGCTAGCCTCATGTCCAACCTTTCCTCTTTGCAATTCTTATCACTGGCTTAGCGAGGTTAGTGAGTGAGTCGGTGGCCGAGGATTGAACTCCGAAACCCATGCCTGGTTGGCGAGCATTCTACTGCTGTGCCACCAACGCACAAAGAATTTACTGATAAGTAATAATAATAATAGCTTTATTCTGAACAATGTTTATATAATGTACAGAATTTTCACTAGAGTTTATTGCATGATATTTTCTCTTCGTCGTCCAGGATCCTTCAAATAAAAGAATAATTGACTGACAGTAGATCGTGTGACACAGTTCATTCAATCCACCATTGTGATATCTCTTCTGTTTTTCTCCTTCGAGATATTATTATTATTATTATTATATCCTTTAATTCCTAGAGGAACATAGGGCTTCAGCCACGCATCTCCATTGCCTTCGGTTTTCTGCCAACTTTTTCACCCCACTCCAAGTCTACCCACATGCTTTCATCTCCTCTTCACATCACCTACTTCAAGTCACCCCACCCTCGCACTGACCACCAACTCACCGCTTCCCTTTCGGGTTCCACTCGAGCAATGGCTTGTCTAGTGATGTCGCTTGATGGTTTTCTCAGCATATGACCAATCCATCTCCATTTCTTCCTGCTTATTTGTTGCATAATCGGTTCCTGGTTGGTTCTCTCATTGCCAGTGATCTTTGTTGCTGATCTTTTCTGGCCAGCCATCTGATCTTGAGTATTGAGCAAAGACAACTGTTAATGAAGGTCTGAAGTTTGTTTGAGATGCTCTTTATGACTCGCCAAGTCTCTGATCCATCCGTATAATAGCACTGACTTCACATTGGAGTTGAAAATCCGGATCTTATTTTTGATGCTGGGTGCTGTTGCCTTCGAGATATACACGACGGCATTTTGTTGATGAATGCCAATTAAAAAAAAGTTCAGGAGTACATTTAGTGCACGCTCAGTAACAGTAATATCTCATGTATTAGGGGATAAGCTGCTGCTGTCGAGGATAATAAATACTTTTTCACATCTTTCATAGAACTACTACTACTAGCCAATCAGCAGACTGTAAACGTTTTAAATTCTCGTCAAACTAAACAATACCTTATTAGAGGTCAATATTTTACCAGATTTAAACAAACTGAATATAAGAGAAATTATACATGCGACATATTGATTGATTGGAGGTTTCAAGCGGACTACTGTCAGGTGAAACATTATTCATTTTGAAACGTATTTTTTTTACTAGATTATGTGATAGTGAATTGTGTCTAAATACAATGATGACAGAAAACAAATGACATTTCATTACTGAAACATTTAGTAATAGAAGGTTCTATAGTAGAAGTGATCAAATAGAATTCACAGTTGATTTATGTCAGATGAGTATTGATTGTGTTCGCTAGAAGAAATGGGAATTTCTGGATTTAATTTCATACAAAATAATGTGTATTATCAAATTGGTGTGGTTCAAAACTCTTTGGTTCTTAGTATTTTACTAACTAACATTATGAATTAAAAGTCAATCTGAACGAAGAATATCCTTTTCAATAATTTCTCCTCTTCAGGTTCTTACAATTATAAAATATAATATTTGTTGTCGCTACAATAAAGGCCAGTTATGCGGTAGATACATTTTTAACGTAGAATAACAGATTAGTTATGGGATGTCAAAATAAATAGTCGTATTTGTGTGACAAACATCGTGCTAGGCTGAAATCGATTAGAAAATATTGTGAAACTGGAGACAATGGTGGCAATTAATCATAATAGATTTGTAGAGTGTGGGGTAGGAAAATTGACAAGTCAGTTCAAGGTTATAAAAGGAGTCAGGTGAGTGAGTGGCTAGTACAAAGTGGTCTGTGTTAAACAGGAGATAGTAAGACTGGAATGAGAGGTTCATAATGAGATAACGAATATGTGAAATGAAACAGGTGGAGGCATATATTGAGAAAACAGATAATATCACTAATAATAAGTCCGTATAAATGAAAAATTCGATAGTATTGAGGGAATGTTTGCATGAAGGGCATAAATTATGACGAATAATAATAATAACTGTAATAGTAATATTTGAAACAATAAGCAAAGTAAAAAAACCGAAAAAAAACCAAGAGGGTTAAGGGGAAGGAGCACTCTTGGTGAGAAGAAAAATCTTCAATCCAAGGTTGGCCACGGTAGGAACAGCATCTGGACGTGTTCATTTCGGATACAAAGTTCCGGTTTAGTCGATCTTATTGCAACAGTTTCAGCTATGTGTAGGAGACGTAAGCGAACTGTACGTGATAACGACTTCGGAATTCGGTACATAACCCTGAAAGCTGTGTTGACATCAATGCGATGTTCAGTATCGACCAAGTGCGCAGGATCGAGCTTTTTATGCATTTAATTTCCCCCCTGCTGAACCAAGCTGGTAAGTGTTCTCGAACCCGTAGACGAACCTGCCTAATCGTGCGCCCTATATAACTTGAACCACAGGAACAGTTGAAATGGTATATGCATGAAGAAAAGCTAAGGTTAGGTAAGACATCTTTGAGTTGCTGGGTGAACATTGGACGGCTAGTGAAGGACAGACACAGACGTGCAGAGTAGAAAGTTTTCTTCATCGCCCTGGTTAAACGTTGGGATAGAATCTCCACAGGAGTATCTTCCTTGCATTGGAGACGTAAAAACAAAGGCTCTTTCTCCACAGTTGCCAGTTCATGTTTACGACTTTCGTAACCTATGTTGGCTTTAATGAACTTCTCCGGATATCCGTTCTCGCTTAGAATGTCTCGGATGACCTGGAGTTCTTTCTCTACTCAATCTCCGGAACAAATAGACTTCGCTCTAAGTGCTAAGCACCTGATTAGATTACGTTTGTATTTCATTGGTACGAAGCTCAGGAAGTGTGTATACTGAGCTTTGGTCTCTAGCTTTCTAAATATGGTTCTTTTGACTGAACCATCCTCTCTTCTCGTTAGTAGGACGTCGAGGAAGTGTAGAGAGTCGTTGTGTTCTCCTTCGTGGGTGAAATGGACCGCTGGGTGAGCATTATTGAAGCTGTTCAAAATCAAATCACCATTTAACCCTTCATCGTACACTACAAAAGTGTCATCCATGTAACGGCAATACATTACCATTTTTGCTATTTCCTCTTTTAACGGACTATTTTCTAGTTTTGTTAAAAATATATTCGCGAAAATAGGTCCCAGTGGGGATCCCATGGCTACTCCATCAACCTGTCTGTATATTTAATTATTAAACAGGAACTGAACATTCGTTGTACATTTAACAAGTAGTTGTTTCAGATTACTGAGAGGAATATCAGTGCACAATTTCTTTTCTATAATGTGTTCGCAGATATAATCGATCGTTTCTACTAGAGGCACATTAATGAATAGAGATGAAACATCAAGTGATGCCATATATTTGCCAGTCTCGTTCACGTTTTTGATCTTATCAACAAATTGAAAGGTATTCTTGACGCTGTGCTTTACTAACTCGTCATGCAAGGGTTGCAGTAGCTGTACCAGCCACTTTGCCGTTTTGTGATAAGGTGAAAGAGACATGTCTAGTATGGGGCGTTAAAAATGTATCCGCCGCATAACTGGCCTTTATTGTAACGACCAAAAATATTATATTTTATAGTTGTAAGAACCTGAAAAGGAGAAATTATTGAAAAGGATATTCTTCGTTCAGATTGACTTTTAATTCATAATATGGGAATATTTCACACTATCAAATCTTATAACTAAAATTAGAATAAGGCATTTAGAAGACAAATTTCCCGAGATGATATCATCATTTCGTAGTATCTTGACAACCGCTTTACAACTAACATCGTTAGTCAACAATGATAAAATAAAGTTCATGACAATTACTCAGTTAAAAAACACAACAAAAGTACATACTAATGACCAATCATATTTAGATAGGTCATGTATTACAATGACCACGAGATATGATGAAACGATTCAGAGATAGATTTTTCGTAAACAGACATGGAGTGGACAATATCTTCATTTTACCAGTTTTGTTCCTATCCAGTATAAACGTTCCCGAGTGAAATATTTGTTCTCAAGGGCCCGAAAAATATGCATGAGTGACACATTGATGAATGAGTTTCGACATATACATACAGTTTTATTAGCTAATAGTTATCCGGAGAACTTTATCACTTGTCACAGTAAAGAAAAACCACATCTCGAAAAGACAGTTTCTGTACCAAAGAAAGCTATCTTTATTATCCTATCATTCAAGGGCGACCGGATTATGCAGTGGACAGCTCAAAGACTTTGGTCAACCATCAAAAGCACATTCTACGCCACATGTCTTTTTCTCATTCGCCGAACATTTTCGACCCCTGTACCTACGATTAAAGGGCGAAATACGATGGATTCTACTTCAAACTGTATCTACAAGTTCACCTGCAGCTGCGGTGACACCTATATCTTCCAATGTCGTCGAAAAGAACATGTTCCAAAGTGACTACTAAATCATATAGAAAATCCCAATACTATTAATCTGAATAGGAATCCATCATCATCATCATCCATTGCAAAGCACTTATTAATGTCAGGTCACAAAATCAATCAATATTAATGACTGTTTCACAATTATTTCACATAACTCTAATTCAAGGTTGGTGATTAAAGGTGATGGAAGCACTTTGGGGGATTAATCACATACAGCCTAAACTGTGTGTACACTCAAAACAATAGACTTCAAATTCGCCTACTATGGACTACGGGACTTATTTAAATATGGTTGGTCATTAGTACATACTTTTGTTTTATATAACTCAGTGATTGTCTTGCATCTTATTTTATCATTATTGTGAACCAAGTTATTTGCAAAACGGTTGTCAAGACACTACGAAATGAGGATATCATCTCGCGGAATTTTTACTTCTTAATGCCCTATTCAAATTTATCAAAGGGACTAATTGTTTGAATTTTCTCTGACTAACATTAGTTTATTAGGAACACTAATTAAGCTTGACAATAACTGACATTTATTGGCCATATTTAATCAATCGGTGTTATCTCAGCGTAGATTTCACCCCCTCCAGTAATTGAAGAAGAGTCCCGAATTAGGAAGACACAGTTGTCAAGTTCTCCATGGTTTTCAGTGATTCTCTAAATGATATTGATTCATGATGAAATCTACGTTGATACTAATCGAAGTGTCTAAAACACCCAAAACTCGGTATTATATACGATTTATTTAAAGCACCCAGTGTCTGTTATGATGCAACCGCGAAATAGAGGTAATATTATTATTCCCTTAGGTTCTGAGGGGGAATACAGAGCTTCAACAGCATATCCCCATTTCATCCACTTCTCTACACTCTTCTTTAGCTGGCTCAACGATTACCCATAAACACTCATCACCTAGTCACACTACTACTTCCTGGATGTCAACCTCGGATGTCCAACTCGTCTTTTCCCATTCGGGTTCTCCATGAGACGACGATCTGGGCGCGAAGATTCCACACAATGTGTCCAGTTCATCTCCATTTTCTTCATCATATTTATTGGTTGGTTCGTTGTCAGCCAGAATTCCTTAATGTTAATGCCTTCTGGCTATCTGATCTTGATGAGTATGGAGCCAAAGAAGGCAGTTGTTCATAAGAGTCTGAAGCCTATCCAAAATGCTCATGAAATGAAATCAATTTCCTACGGCTTTTCTCAGTTTGTTGTACACTTGAACAGTAAAAAAGTACAATTGTATAGTAATTATGACAACAACAAAAAATTGATTTAATTAATTTGATAATTTCTCTTCACCTGCTGTCAGCAATCTAAATTGATATCTAACTGTTCATTTGTTAATTAAAAATAAGTTCTACAGACGATTTTTATCAACGCATAAACATACCAAAACAGATTAGTTTAAAGTGACGGTTATTGTCAGAAGAAAATTAAACAAACACATTCTTATTCTCAAGTGTTGCTTTGCAGGGATTTCATTGGTTTCAGGATGTTTCTTCCTAGTTTGGGACTCGATCTGATGGCGCTATATCGTGAATTGGCAGAAGCTGGAATTCATGGACTAGCCATTAGATCGGGTCCCAGTGACTGCCTAATGGTCTTATGAGTACACCTGGGTTCGAACCCCTTCGGTGGATATGTACTGTTCAAGAATCCTAGACTAGGGCGAAACAGCTGTGCAGTATTCCCTGTGGCTGGTTTTCCAATAGTTCTCTAACCGATGTCAGCTCATGATAATAAAATCCTTAAAACACGCTCTTACTCACTGGACAGGAAAGTACTAACTGAGATATAGGGAGTATAAAGTGCATGTGAAATAATTAATATACAATCTACTTATGTTGGAAACACTATGAATAAACCACAAATCATCAAATCAGTGGGAATAAAGTCATAGTACTTTGGTGACATGATGAACTCTACTAAAATGTCTTCGATTTCAGTTAACTAGTCAAATATAAAGTAATGAGGGAGAAAGCCAAAACTCAGACAATGATAGGCTGTTAAATGCTTGAAGATGATAAGTGAAATATAAAGTAGACAGTATTACCCTGATCTACAGGGCTTAAGGAGGTATTGTAGACGAAGAAGGAACCATGAGATAGATAGACGGATACATGCATTCATTATATTACTCAGCTACACTTGTTATTTTTACACTTATCCACTTGACTGATGATAGCTAGACTAAGAATAATTACTGAGAATTAAAAAAAAAGAAAGAAAATAATTTTATTCAACATTTCTACACTTACTGTATATCCAGGACTTTTTGATTGACTCACTACAGGTGTATCACCAAGCATAGATGGTGCTAATCGAAAGAGATTAGCTGTCAGACCAGACAGCATTTCTGTAATGCCTAAACTTGAATCTGTTACAATAGGATAGACTGGTGGACTAGAAAAGTGTTCAGTTAAAAAGAAAGCAGTTGATAGGACAATCAATTGATGATTTTCCAGGTGATCTGTTAAATCAACATTTGATACGTGAATCATAGAGGCTAAAAATAAACAACAATGATAATAATACTAATAATAAATTATTTACTTGAATACTATTTATTGTGTGGCGCATCTTTCTTGGTGCCATATTGTACCAAGTTTTTTTTATGCGTTTAAATAAAATAAAATAAAAAATTTATATATATGTAATGATGATATTTAAATTAGAGTGCTTGCTAAACAGTCAAACATTTCAATGACAATTGTAATTCAAGTATTGGTTTGTAAGGATTGGATGAATTGGTTACAGGGTTTCACGATGAGCTGACATCGACTAGAGAACCGTTAGGAAACCACTAGGGAGCACTGTACAGCTGTTTCATCCTGGTCTGGGATTCTTGAACAGTACCTACCCACTAAAGGAGTTCGAACCCAGGACCTTCTGGTTACAAGGTGTACTCGTAGACCATTAGGCAGCCACTAAGACCCGATCTAATGGCTAGCCTATGAATCCCAACTTCTGCCTTGTAACCAGAAGGTCCTGGGGTTGGAACCCCGGTGCGTGTGTGTGCTACCGAAGAGTCCAAAACCATGATGAAACAGCTGTACAGTACTTCCAGGTTTTCTAATGTTTCTCTAAATGTCACCTCATGATGAAATCCTGTAATCAATTGTAATTATTATTCCAGTGTTGGTTGGTTTGCAGGGATTAGATTAATTTGAACATTGATTGGAAAATGACTTCAGTCAGGAAATCAAGGAGTATTGGATAGCAATTCCGTCCCACTCTAGGACTCTCTGTCATCAGTGTACGCACCGAGATAACGCCACCAGGGATACAACTCAAGGCCTTCAGGTTACAGGGAGAGCATATTGGGACAGAATCCAATGGCCCATCGATTGTGAACCCGCTGGGCTGGTCACGACTTCGAGAACTGGTGGAGGTAAGAAGTGCTGGGTCATTGAATTCCATCCCACTAGTTAACTAGCTCGCTTGGTAACCAGAACATCCCTGGTCCGACCCCTAGAGGGGTCACGGGTGTGTACTATTGAAGAGTTTCAGAAAAGGACTAAACGGCCTTCCAGTACTCCCTGGTTTTCAAAGTTCCTCTAAATGAAATCAGTCTGTAATTATCCTATCGTTATAATTATAATATACTACTGATTACTATCTACCAATCACCATCAACGAGAGAGATTTGACAGAGATTACTTCCTTCAATTATCTAGGAAGCATCGGAACGGATGAAGATGTCAACAAAAGCCAGATCGGGAAGGCAGGATACACCTTCATCATTTTGAAATCAGTTTGGAAATCTTCCGCACTTCGCCTCAGCTTAAAGAAGAAGATTCGGATTTTCAACACAAATGTTAAGTCAGTCAGTCAGTCACCCACTTCCATAGGGGTCAGAAAATTGACCAGTGAGTCACGAAAAGGATTTCTAACAAGTTACAGACTTTTATCAGCAGCTGCCCCCTTTCGTTGTCTGGCTCCATATTGAAGATCAAATGGCCGACGGGCCAGGAAGAATTAGCAACAAGAAACTCTGCAGTGGAACAAACCAACCAAGAGCCGACCGCTCAAATATGCCGGAGAAAATTGAGACGAATAGGGTATACGATGAGGAGGCCGCCGAATGACATCGCGCTCAATGCTAGCCATCACTCGAGTGGAATCTCATGGGAAATGACGAGTGGGTGGTCGGTGTGAGGGTGGCATGGAGAAGATAGTGTGCGTTGGAGGAGGACATGAGAGATTATAGGCAATCGTGTGGTTAGCCAGTTGAAGAGGACAGTGAAAAATAGAACGAAATGGAGGTGTGTTGTTCACACCCTATATTCCATACGGAACCCAAGGCAATAATAATAACTGATCACTAGCTAATATTAATTTGCATAACACTATGTACTACTGATTGACTAAAGCGAGTAGTGGCATAACGCTAACATAAACCAGTAGTACATTCTAGCCACATCGAAGTCACCTTAACACTGGATGGTCGTTTCGTTCGTTTATGGCAGAGGTGATGAGCCGCGTACACGGTTTGACTCAGTTCAGAAAGCCCAATCAGTTCGAACTACCCAATTTCAGAATACCCACTTGGGCAAATTGATAACATCACAAATCAAATTCTCAACTGGCAAATAAATTCACAATTTTTACACAGTTGGAGGTAAAATAAGATGAGAAATTCAGGGAATAGTTCAGCCGTAGATAGCACTCACTACATGCAATTGCAAACAACCATGCAATAGGTTGGATGGAATAAGATGACAGTTTTAAAATCTAACTTAACAACCGGGTGGAAGGAAAGATTGATAACAGGAACTTTGTTTATCGAATCAACTGAGATTTTTTTTGATTTTTGATTACAGCTTGATTCCACACTGTATTTTTGGTACAAGTATGGAATGAATACGTGTAATAGGAATGATTCAACACCCGTCCATCCAGAATTCTGGAAAATTCTACTACCCCAACGACGACAGATAGGAGAGAACAAAGAAAACTATAAAACTCAAGTTTCAAAGTCGTGTGATTATAATTGATGATATGATTATGAACAAAAAACTGTCATCCAGTAAACAGTAATACTGTTTCACTGTGTGATACGTCTAATAAACAAACCAATATGGAATCACTTACTACCACAGTGCCAAAGTTTTACACATATATTAAAGAAAAGTACTTACATCCTCTTTCCATGTGTGAATTCATAGAAATTTTACTAGCTGCACCTGGATGAAGTACTGCTTGCATAAGTTTTTTCATACCAGATGATCCAGTCATCAATGAAAGCGACAATTCTTGGTTAACTGATGTTTCATTGCTTAATAAATTAGTTGTATTGGTTGTTGTTGTTGACGTGCAAAATATAGTACTGAGCTTCTTTTCCAAATAACTGCATAGCTATAATTTTGAAGAATTGAAATATATTAGGAAATGAAAAGAAACAGCACAAAAACAAAACAAAACAAATATAGGCCAGAAGAGAAAACTATTTAATTGAATTTTAAATTTTCCCATCGATTGATTGGACCGAAGTGCTCGGTCTCAGGTTGACATGTCGGTTTCTTGTGCAGATGCTTCAACAATGTCTGGGCATGTAATTAGAGGTGGCTCTTGTGGCCCAAGTGATTTAGTGGATAACGCTTTGGTGTTTGAAACTATGGGCACTGGGTTCGAGCCTCAGTGGGAACATCATCACTCACTGAGGAATGCAAGTACGTCCAACTGACGAGTCCCAAATAGGACGAAATGCGCATCCTGGATTCCACTGCTAGTCACTATCCACCAATTCAAAAGAGAAAACTGTGGAAATGATGATAAATGATAATATGTGTGAAGATATGATGACTTAGGTGTTTTTTAAAATGAATACAGATTTTCCAGTGTTACTCGTAACACTATTAAAAATCCATAGATAGTTATGTCTTATATCTTACTTTAATTATTTCATTACTAGTATGATATCAAACAAAATAGAAAAAATATGATTAGATATAAAGGAGACGCAATATTTATCTGCGAACATACAGTCATAAACGATCTGGCACGGTCAAGGGGGAGTTGACTTCTGCTTTCCTCGTGAAATGCTCTCATGTGGTCACAAGTTCATTACCTCTGCTAGATTAGTCCCATTCACTGCCTTCATGCGGTAGGGATTTTTCTCGCATAAGCGAAACGGACACTTCAAATATCTAACATTTACAGGTGGACTAGTGAAAGTGTAGATTTACCTAGGAGAGGAGCTGGAAAACCCTGATTCCAAACTTACGAGCTCCAGAATCCGAACGAATCGAATGATGTATGAATTTGTTTTAGTCACCGGCAGTCATGGCAACGCAGCTCCATTGACTTGTGGACCAGGCTTCAAGCCACTGCTCGGAGGAGAGGTTGGCCCCCTGAGACAACCTAGTGCTTCTTTTTGGGCATCCGGACAGTATCCCAACCCTCGCGAAAACTATAGGATATTGTGTGTCGAGTATCTTGGTGGCCATAACCTACAAAGTTTGTGTTTCATTGAATAAGTGTAAATAACTAAATATACATCCAACGTGTTTCATTGACTGAAACCTGAGAAAGAGGGAAGATTTGATGAATACACGGTCATCTGGGAGTTGAACTCCAACTGAGTCCCTTATGACTGTGATTCCCAACCAACAGTAAGAAGAGTTTAATCCTTATTGACCCTAGGATCTGAGTCAGTGTTAGCTAATATAATTCCTCTTTGTTTATCACAAGAGAATTTTTATAAGTAGGTATGAATAACGATCCAGACTAGATTGATGAGACTGCTTTCCATTTTTCTAACCAAAACGAAGGATTAATTTTCAAGAGAAGATGATTTCAGTACTTTTGAATAAATACATTAAATTAAAGAAAGCGTTGAGTTTTACCGACTAAAAAGATGAACTTCTAAAGCCCTTTCAGGGAATCACGAGATATGAGGTGTTTATGCAACACACAGACTGAATTAGTAAACTCCTTATTGCATGTTCAATTGAGTAAAGTTCGACACTGATATGAATGCTACAAGGTTCGCACAGTTATCAATTCAGTTTTATAAAACCCAGTAGGTATTCACTGTTGTCAAATGGTTGGAGGCTATCGGCAGGAAACCTTACTTCACCTAGGTTTCGTGCTTGTCAGCACTCGTCAGCAAGGCGTATTGTGCTATCTTGAAGGAACTCATGTCACTGAGATTTGAATCAAGATAACCCAGCACTGCAACCAATACCTATCACAGTCCTACAGGAGGTCAGTCGCGAACATAAATAGCTCGCTGGTAACATCCCTGACTGCAGCATTGGGTGACCCAAGTCCGAATCTCAAAAGGGACATGAGTTCCATCAAGACTGTTGATAAAGAAAGGCAATCTAGTTCAGACATGGCATCCTGCCGATTGCCACTAACGATGTAATAAAAACAATACAGAGTTCACCGGGATGATGAGCCGTCTGAGCATGGTGACCAAATTTCAAACTTAACAGCTGGAACCAATGTTCCTGTAGGTCCTACCATGCCAGGAAGGTTGTTAGGATAGCGATTAGACTAAAAGCAGTTACGGGCATTGTGTAAGAATCTTTCTTACACTATCCTGGGGGTCTGAGGGCGAAGCCGTACTGCTGGGGAACAAGGATGTAACAACAGTAAGGTCTTCCCCTCAGATGACCAGCATGCCAGCTACGCTGTCTCTCCACTCCGGAGAGAGAGAGAGTGTTAGAAAAGGTCGACCCCAAAAATTGTACATCCCGACTTAACCTGCGGTGGTCCGTAACTGGCGATAAGTTTACTAATACGGAACCAAACCAAGAAAACAGTTCATACAGGCCGTGTATGACCGGCCTCGAGCAGCTGTCCCCTGCACTCTGTGGTCACGCAACACTAACCCTCTTTCTGTTTCAGGTACCTGAGGAATCAATCAACTTTCACGGTGTGGGCAGCCGGGAAGTAACAACCACCCACACATTTCCAAAAGCACACGAAGCTTTCCTGAGCATCATTCTCCTCTGCCCACATCACCTTCATCATCTTGTGGTGAGAGCTGGCCGTGAGAAAATATGAGCAAGGCTGATTCAACAACCAATCACAGCAAAGTTAACGTGGCAGAATATGATTCGCAGATAGAGAACTCTATTTGTCGAGTAATCCCGAAACAACCAATCAGAAGCCTGCGTTTGTCTGCCTAACTTCTGATAAACAACCAATCAGATAACTGCGCTTGTCTACTTGCATAAGCTGTAATAATGTATGTGAAATATGTATAAATACGTGTTAATTTTCATAATAAAACGATCTGTTGCCTGGCCCTTGTCTTCTGTTGTTACATTTGGTGTCGCTGCCTACCGACAAATGGAAAACCTATGCCCTGCTGTTTTTGATGGAGATATATGGATCTTCGGGCAGGACGTCAAGGCTTCTGCGCAGTTGAGTGGCGTTCAAGATCTGTCAGCGATGGAGCTGCTACTTGGGACGCTGCTGGGAGGTCGGGTGAAAGCAGCATATGAAAGTGTGAGACGAAATACCGACGAATGTTCGACAGGGTCAGGCAAACAGTTTCCAAAGTGGGAAGGACCACATATGGTCACTTCGAGATGGGATTACGCAGACACAATCGCAATGGCGAACAATGAGTGGCGCGTGAACGTCAGCGAGCTCCAGAAATGGATACAGCGAGAGAAGCCAACGATGACGCCTGCACCAAGTAGATCAAGCCGACTTCAGTCGCACGTATTTGACGGGGGGACGAGTGTGGTGAGAGCTGGCCGTGAGAAAATATGAGCAAGGCTGATTCAACAACCAATCACAGCAAAGTGAACGTGGCAAAATATGATTCGCAGATAGAGAACTCTATTTGTCGAGTAATCCCGAAACAACCAATCAGAAGCCTGCGTTTGTCTGCCTAACTTCTGATAAACAACCAATCAGATGACTGCGCTTGTCTACTTGCATAAGCTGTAATAATGTATGTGAAATATGTATAAATACGTGTTGATTTTCATAATAAAACGATCTGTTGCCTGGCCCTTGTCTTCTGTTGTTACAATCTTACTCCCCTACTACAGTTAATACTATTTTTCAGGTTAGTGAGGCACCTTCACTTCACTTTACGTTCCCAGTGGAACATAGGGCTTTAAGCTAGAGGCTTGAAGTTTCTGTAGCAGTGGTGATTATTTTTATAGGATGGGATTGCTAGCCTCATGCCAAACCTTTCCTCTTCATTTAGCTTTACTTCTGGCTGAGTGAGGTAAAGAAGTGCGCCGGCCGGGGGTCGAACCCCGGACCACCTGAGGCGTGGTCAGCGAGCACTCTCCCGCTCGCACACCAACGCTTGAATTAATATGGTTAAAAAAATATAGAATGTGAGGTGTGAATTAATTGATGACAATCGAGGTGATAATAATAATAATAAATTGTGAAATTATGAGATAGCCTTGGTTTGGCAGATTGATTATGATATAATCAACGGTGATTGAAGATAAAATGAAAACCACAATTATGGCGAGTTCCGAATGATCAGCCTGCAAACTACTGCTCCATTAAAACTCCTTTATACCCGAAACGCATTTTCCATACATCAGGCTATGACTCAATACATATTGCGTGCAGTGGCTGGAGTATGATTTGAGCACAGTACTTATTGACCGATAGTCGAGTGTCTGAACCAATGAAGACACATTTCCAATTTACTACTGCTTACCTAAATCAGTGCAAATGAGAATCGCCAAGAGAAAAAATAGTTGGGGGGTAGATACCGTGGAAATGGACAGTTACGAATCACTCATCTGTATGATAGATGGACAGAACTCGTGATGATTTCAGTGAAATGATGATCAGGTTAGCAAACGCACTCCATCCAAGGTTATTTTCCTCAGGGGCAACCAACAAAATTTTATAATTTGCAGGAAACTACCAATCGGAAAATTCTTAAAAAATAAACTCACCTGTGTATAAAGATCATTTAACAAAGGTGAACCAGTTGGTGGACTATGCTGTTGTAATTGTTGTTGATGTGGTTGTGTTCTAATCAATAAGGCAGCATGTAATAAATACATAGAACTATGCAAACCAGCATTTTGTACAGTTAATAAACTAGAATTAATTGTATTCAATGTTTGTTTCACAGCTGGTTCAAGTGAATTCGATTGTAGAACATGTGAATTATTCGGTGAACTATTAAGTAATTCTAAGACTGCAGTACATTTTGCAATACCTAATGCTAACCATGCATGAATCGGGCATTGGAATTCACTCCATGTTGGCAATTGTTTCACGGCTATTTTTATCATATGATGAAATGTAATAACGAAAAAAAGAGAGAACACATGAAATTAAATAATGGTTAGCTCTTAAAAAGAATGTTTACTGAACACAACAAAAACTAGTATAAAAAAAGTATGTCCCTGACTAATTACTTATAAGATACGTCTGTTTAAGAGGGATTAGACACTGTGCTGTATTCAAGTGTTAGTTTGTAGGGATTTGGTTGATTGGTTACAGGATTTCATCATGAGTTGACATTAGTTAAAGAACGATTGGAAAACCTGAGAGTACTGGACAGCTGTTTCGTCCTAGTTTGGGACTCTTCATCAGTATGCACCCAAAGGAGTTCGATTCAGGTAGGTAGTTACCTGGGGTTCTAGTGAGAAGTCGTGATCAGTAGGGTGCAGCAGGTCAGGTGTGAGGAGAAATACTCACCGAAGACATTGGTTAGGGGTCGAACTATGCTGTATGTTGTTCAGCCATTCAGAATACTTTGTGACAATTATGCCATTGTTCTAGTTCACTTATAATCCCCTAACACACGACCTTAGAAGTGAAGACGGGAGTAATAAAAGGCTGTATACTATCGCCGATTACATTCCTGGCTATGATGGACAGGATCATGCATGCAGGTTGTTGGGGGAGGGGGGAGAAGACAAGAGGAAATTAGATCAACAACAAGACTCTAGAAGATCTGAACTTCGCGGAGGGTATATGTCCACTGTCACACCAACTCGAAAATCTGTAAGTTGGTTGCAGAGGCAGGAGGTGAAGACAGGATATAGAGGAGACAGAGGTGACGAAGATACTTCACCGAAAACAGCCGAAAAAAAACAAACAAACAATAACCGATCACTAACAACGAGAGAAATCTGGACGAGGTCACTTCCTTCACTTATCCAGACAGCTTCCTATCCACTACAGGCAGAATGGATGAACATTTCAAAGCCAACCAACCAGCCAGCCAGGATAGAAAAGGTAGCACACACTTCAAATCAGTCTACAAATCTAGTCTAATAACCAAAAAGAATAAGGTTAGGATTTTCAGCACTGATCTCAAGTCAAGTCGAATAGTGCTTCCATGTGGTTCTCAGTAATTATGATGCTACTTTGTTTGAGTTTTATCCGTCCCCCTGTTTACTATGGCATTTTAATTCCTAGTTGTAATTTTGTTAATTTGACCCTTGAGTGGAAACTATTCTGGAACTTTCTTATCCGTTTATTATATTTAAACTAATGTACAGCCTAGTTGATAACTTCGTCGAAAAGAAAATTTTCTTCGCTGAAACCGTTTTTTTAATAATTCCTATGATCCAATGCGTATATTCCGTGGTTCTGAGAAGTGGCGTGAGCATCACTAAAACTGTTTCCAACAATCTTCTGCACACTTCCATCAGCAGCTGTCTTCAATGGCTTCACACTCAATATCAAATGACTGGTTTGAAAGTATAGGCGACAAATACTCTGGCAACCAACCAACCAAGAATCAATCACTCAACTAATATGACGAGAAATGTGGAGATGGATGGGGCACACTCCGAGGAGATCGTTGAATGACATCACAGGCCAGGCCATTACTCGAGTGGGACCCGAATCGGAAACGACTAGTTGAGTGTAGGTTCGAGGGTGACATGGAGTAGATCGTGTACGGAGGAGTTGAGAGCTTATGGTCAGTAGAGTAGCCAGCCAAATACGACTTCAGAAGACAGGATGAAATGGAGATGAAGCCCCTTATGTTCCATTCGGAACCTAAGGGAATAATATTATAATAAGTTAAGACAATAATGCAATATTGAGATTTTTTAGCAATCATTATAAATTTAACAAAACCAGGAAAAAAACATGTTATTCTCCTTAGTCTTCTTTCCTTTTCTTTTCGAAAAGTATAATGGCGATGATGTCATATGTGTACACCTTTTAGACAGAGGGGTATTTGAAACACAAAGGTGTCATTAAGTTTTACTGACTTCGATGGCCACAGATGAGGCAGGGTATGATTCGTTTCTAGTTACCGATACCTACCATTATACTGGGCGGAAAAGAAACTCATTTTTTAAAAATTTATTTTTGTTTTTTATTTTTGATTACAGCTTGATTCCGCACTGTATTTTCGGTACAAGTATGGAATTTTCAGCATGGATATCGGTAGCCCAAATTTCGCAGGCCAACCATAGATATCAGGTGTGCGTCGGCAGGGGATCGAACCTCGGACCATATGCATGGTCGGTACTCATGAAAAAAGATGATGATGAAAAGACATACGCCTTACCATCTTGCAAATGATCATTTAACCAGATGAACTGTTCTTGTGTGGTAAACAAATCCGATAAAATAATAGCTGATTGAAGAATTGACTGCCATACATCAAAAGCAGGTCCTTTTATCGATGGTGCTGCATTAATTTGTTTAGCTTGTTTAGCTGTTGACGCTTTATTCAACACAGAAGATGAAATAACATTTGGATTTGATGTAAGTAGATCAACAAGTTTTGAAGTACCCAATAATAGACTATGCATATCTTCATTATTAGGTCGTGTAGGGAATGGTTCTGGTTTCAGGCATGAATGATAAAATAATTGTAAGGATTGTAGACATGAGAATAATGGATCTTCATAACTTTGTAGTGTTAAATTGTTCACTGTTCGATGGTTCAATTTTGAAACTAGAGATGTATTAGACAGAAAAATAATTGTATGATAAATAGATTAATCATTATTACTGTTATTATTTCATTAGTAAAATAAAGCAAATTATTTTCGATTGGACAACAGTCAGTAACTAGTGTAATGTGTCTAGTCCTATCTTCGGTGCAGACTGAATTCTATCTGTCAAGTTTGCAATGTGGCCACCATGCTAGGTGGCTCGCCATAATGGTGCACTGTGCATCGCGAGCCTGAATAGCCGAGTGGTAACGTCTCTGACTGCAGGCTGCACTGAGTGACGCGGGTTCGAATCTCAGAAGGAGGGACATGAGTTCCTTCAGGGTTGCAGATGCGCCTTGTTGATGAGTGCCAACCAAAACGAAACCTAGGTCCAAGGCTTCCTGTGGCCGATTGCCTCTAACTACCTAATACCAACAAAGAAAATTATGCATCTTGTTCAGCATAAAGAAAGTACTAGGCAAAAACAAGTAATCTGGTGGCGATCGATCAATGCTGAGAATGTTGTTCACTTAAAAAAATTCATGTTACAGAGAGTATGATAAAAAACAAATTCAGCGAAGAAAATTTTCTTTATCGACGAAATCATCTTTAGAGGCTGTACAGTAGTATTTATATTTACCAAAAATGTATAGTAGTCTATTAGTGAGTAATAGGGGATGACATAATTGATATAATTACTTGGAAGTGGCTTTAGAAGTAAAAAAAAAATTAAAATTGTAAATTACGTGGTACTCAATGGCACAAAGTTAGAAATTTGATAAGGTTAAAATTGCTATTGAGTGAGAAGAAAGGTAGTTGAATGTCAATTTAACAATTGTGAAGGGGGTGTGAAAATGTACAAAAAGAACATATGAGAGTGATAATAGTGAATTAATTATTAGAGTAAAAGCAAACTTAGAGTAAAATTGACAGTTTAAAAAAACTAAATTTTTTTTACAGGGAACTACTAGTGAAGACGTTAAGATCAAGGTAGAATAAGAGACTGGAAAAACTTTTTCTGTATACAGAGTTCAGTGTTGCATTGACGAATTGCCAATGCCTCTGCCATACACAAATTCTGAAACCTGACGCCCTTTGTACCATTTGGCCTCACCTTGTAGATGATCTTGAAAGACGACTCTAGTGGAGCTACGTGGCTTGAGTTCATCAAGTGCTCGAGAATTGAGCTAGTAATTGTCTTGCATTATCGTTTTGCTAAGAACGCCGAATAATGTTCAGAGATGCGTTTGGAAAGTGTGCAGTCGCTTTGTGCGACCAATATAACTAGCTTCACAGGAGCAGGTGAACTTATAAACACACAATGAAGTGGCCTGTCCAAAGTGGCAGTTTATCCTTCACACATCCATTGATCACTTGTCAGCACTAGAAATTGATCCGAAAAGAGGGCTTTTCTCAATGATCTGGATAAGCGATTCTTCAGAATCTCAGCCGCAGTATCACTTCTAAATTCAACATTCATAGAATTAGAAGTTTCTTCAACACACCATCTGGGTTCTTTTGGATTTTTCTTTTTTTTTGCTTTACTTTCATGTTTTTCTCGATGAATCTTGAAGGATGTCCATTTTCAGTGAGGATTCGTCTGAGTACCCCGAGTTCTCCATCGATTTTTCCTCTCTCTTTTTCTTTTTGTTTTTTAGAATGAACAGTCAAGTTTTTAATAATAATAATAACAGCTTTATTCCAAACAGTATTTGTAGTACAGGTATGGAATTTTCAACGTGCATTACAATATATTGCATCTAAATACCTCATAAATTTTATAAGATTTTAAAATCAAAAAGCAACACCCAAAAAAAGATAAATAAAAAGAACAGCGTTGCGTTTACATTTTAAACAATACACCACAGGATATGAAGTATAAAATTGGTGTGTAATAGAAGATAAGAACAACAGTGTAATAGTAACGAGGAAAGGAAAACAAAAACTAATGGAACTATTTGTTAGAGTGCCGCTGTAAGTTTATCGTGTCATACCCAATGGATTTCTCATCACATAACAGCTGTGCCAGATATGGTATTGTGGAGTTTGTGTATTTGGTAGTCCTAGCATATAGCCTCCTATAGCTGCTTCTAGTTCTACCAGATGAAATGCAAGGAGAGAGCTGCGTATAGAGAGGATGCTCGGGGTCTGACAATATTGTATTCGCTAGTTTCTTACATGACATTATATGTCTATCCACAATAGTGTTAACCAGTTGGTTTAACGATATCCCACTTGCCCTACTAACGGCTTTTAGTGCCCTTCTCAGCAAGGCAAAGTCTTCCTTAAGCATTAATTTTGTTTTCATACCAGTAGACAAACAAACTCGCCTAGGATAATAAATAAATAATAGTAAATAACTTATCATCATCAGCAGCATCACATCCATAGTCGTCCTATTTCGTCTATATACGATTTAATACGCATAAACAACTCCATGTGAATCATGTATTAAAAAAAATACTTTATTACTACTACTATTATTATTATTTTTGTTTTAACAAACAATTGTCCGACAATACACAGACAACAACATAGTAAATAAGACAGCGGAAACAACAACAACAACAACAAGGAAAGTTAGCAAAAGAAGACAAAAATAAAATAAAGAAGAAAGGCAGAAAACTCCCACAAAACTATAGAATGTCTCTTTCAGTGAAGGCAATCGCAAATTGAAGCAAATAAACAAACAAGAGTTTATTAGTCATCCATCCATATGTCTGTATTTCTCTCTCTCCCGCCCTATCTCTTCATTGCTTTATCAATTTCATGTTAGACAAAGACAAAAGAAAGGAAACATTTCTTCCACGGATAAAAAAACAAACAATAAAGAAGTGAGAAGCAAAAATTCAGGGTTCAATGTTTTACATGTTTTTCAATATGTGTCAAGGTCACAGTGGATAAAAACGATGCATAAGCGAGCGTTGCCTATGTATTATAATTTATAGCAATCTTATCAATCAAAGGTAAAATACACCATATATATACATATACATTATAATTGGATACTTAGTCCGGTTAAACCTGAAAATGTAGGTTATTTTTATTTAGAAAAAATTGTTGATTGAAGAAAGCTGATAGTCTGCTTTGTTGATAAACATTGAAATGGATTTGGAGAAATGTTGACTTACACACATACAAAAAAACAAACAATAAACTAGCTTCTATTCCAAAACTGGATTATGGCACACGTCTTTTAGAGATGAGTAGTTGAACAGAAAATGATTTGATTTATATATGTGTAAAACTTGGGCCCTGTGGTAGTAAGTAATTCCATATTAGTTTGTTTATTGGATGTATCACACAGTGAAACAGTATTACTGTTTACTGGATGACGTTTCGAACACAATTTATTGTTTATAATCATATCATCAGTTATAATCACACGACTTCGGCAACACACCAACAAAAGGGAATGTGAATCATAAGTAGTAATCCCATACTAGGAAGGCACCTCGGAAACCACCTTACGCAGAATTCTTAACAAGGCAGGTATATAACTGGCTGGTATTGAAACCCACAAACTCAATTAGAAACAAGCTTTGTCGGTTAGAGGATCCCGCCAGTGGAACCAACGAAGCAAACAATTTAGTTTATCTATTACTCTGTCCGCAATGATTGTCAGGTCAAATACATAGGTCAAAGTAGTAGAACAGGGGCAGTCAGTCAGACTAACCGAGCATAAAAACCTATCAGCAAAATCTAGATTAGTTGACCCGAATAAGAAAAGAAATCTATAGAATAGTTTAGCCGTAGATAGCACTACATGCTATTACACACAACCACACAATAAGTTGGATGGGATAGGATGACAGTTTTAAAATCTAATGTCACAGGGTGGAGGGAGAGATTCATAACAGAAACTTTGTTTATCGAATCAACTGCAAACGCGAGTAATAGGAATGATTCAACACCTGTCCAGTAGGATATCTGGAAAATTCCAGTACCCCAACGACGACAAATAGGAGAGAACAAAGGAAACTATAAAACTGAAGTTTCAAAGTCGTGTGACTATAATTGATGATATGATTATGAACAATAATAGATTGTGTTCGAAGCTTCGTCATCCAGTAAACAGTAATACTGTTTCACTGTGTGATACATCTAATAAACAAACTAATATGGAATTACTTGGTTTTTCTTCGAGATTATTTAACTTAGCAGGATCATTATGGCTGTGTAGGTAAATTCTTCCGTTCCAGTAATCCAATTGATTCCGATCTGGTATTTTGACCTTAATATAACTTACTTTACAGTCATAACATAGTATTTAGTAAATTATACTATTTTTCTTATCTTTAAGCCAAATGTTTGTTCAATGACTCAACACCAAAAACAGAAAATGTGTAATCGAAATGACCTAACGCTTATAATGAATATTTGGAAAATTGCAGTCAACGAAAACGGGGAGGGGAGGAATATATATATATATATATATCGTCAACAGAGAATACAGGTTCCGAGAGTGAGTGCATTCAGAGTGTGTGAGACAATATGGAAATAAACCAACGAATGGTTGCGACTAACGATAATAATAATGATTGTGTGGTGTAAACTTAAAAGTACTATTAGTAAATGATTTTGTAATTTTGTAAATACGATAACAAGTTAAAAAAACACTACTTAAACCTAAGGTAATAGAATCTAGGCTTATAAGATCATATGAAAGTTCATGAAATTATAAAAAGTCAAGAATGAACTTTTGTCAACGAAACAAAGGAATAGGAGAAGAAGAAGAAGAAGAAAAGAAAATTGTGGCAGGAATTTAAAGTTCTAACGTTTGTGGAGGACTATTGTTCCATCCCATCTTACTTATACTTGGAAATGATTTGAGGTGGACTAGGCAAATACTTAGGCGTCTGACTGACTGATTTCAACATAGAACTTTGCAAAGATGCCTACCAGTTTGAGCTGCCACACTGACTTCTTGTAACACACAAAACAAGAGAAGAGTTTCCTTTGTCAGCTTTCGCGATGACAATGTTTTTATCCTGTGTTTTAGACTAATTAAAGCTTCTCTTTCTGATTTTGTTAAATTAGGATTTTGCCTTCTTTTTTTTATTTTTTCAGGGTTAATACACACTGTACTCGAACCTCTTCTGGTGTCATCTTATCTACTGAACTTAGTGGCTACTTCTATGTTAGGAATGACACCCTCTGGTTTTAATTTATTAACTGTTAGTCCTTTCTCAAGTACTTCTATCTGACTATAGATTAGTTCCCTTCATCATGAAAGGTTGATCACCCACTTTGTTGTGTCGATAGAGGATGAAGCGTTGGCATCAATTTCATTTGTTGTGTTCTTTTTTTTCAATTAGTTTGTTGAATTTTTTGATTTGCGTGATTTTTGATTTTCTTAATGCTGAATCTCTAAACTTTTTTGGATGTTTGAATAACAATTACATAATCTTTGTCGTCGATCATACATTTGAGTTTTTCGATTTCATTTCGTATATTATTTAGTTTCACAGTAATTCGATGTAGTGCTCTTAGACATAATCTACTGACATGTTCAGCTACTGATGTTATTTTTCTTGAAGTAATTGGAGTACGAATGCGTAAATATTTTGGAATTATATGAATTTTACAACATCGACTGTTAAAAATCCGATGGTTTGTGAATCATGCTTCTGTTTGACAAAGTGTCAACAAGAGAAGAGAGTTAACAGATATTCAAAAGAGAGACAGATAATAAACAGAAGTGTGAGGAAAAGAGAAGAGTAATGTGGAAAACAACAGAGTCCTATTGGATACGATAAATCACAAAGGGGGTGAGTGAATGCATCTGCGCCATCCATTGAGAAAGATTTTCAATCGTATCACTAATTATTTCCAGCTAATGGTTTTTGTCATTCCGAGGACTCTATGTGGTTGGCTCAAACTAACTGTTGTGAATTTTATCGACTGATGACGTAACTTAACAACCTCATTGATTGATTTCCCCTCCTTACCTACCACTTAACCGAAGCTTAACCTCAAAATTACTCACCCTATTATACCAAATAATATGGGAGATTTAACTGAGACATCTATGACCAAAGACAGCTAGTCAGACTTTTCATGTTTTCCACTTTCAGCTATAAAGGAGGATGGAGTGAACTAATGAGCAGTATACATGTCCTTTGGTCGACAGCCGGATATCGCGTCTACTTAGACGGGTCTATTTTCATCTTGGAACAAGACTACCAACGAAAACTTCTGTAAATGAGGAAGTTTATGAAGCATCCTGGACCCAAGTTTCATGTTTATTGTTACTCATCAGTAAGCAATATCTGCAAGAACGATAAGATGAATGTCCTTTCGAAGATTTGAGCGCGTTTCACTCAAAACTTTAGTCAGAGACAATGCTACGGATTTATTCGGGTAGCGGTCAAACTGTTGCAAGATCGTGTTGGTGAATATATTGACTGGCCACTGGCCACTAGATATTGCATAGTATTATGTTGTCCAGTCCTAATCGTTGACCAGAGCTTCCTGATGACCGCATAAAAGAATCCAACACCGGTTAGAAATGCACTGCGACGATGAGTTATCTAGATTTGTAACTACATTATAAAGCCGACTGGCAGCACTCGGCCAGAAATAATGGCTAGATGATATTGTGATGAGAGCTGGCTATTAGTCAAAATTGATGGACAGTAATTTACGTCAATGTTTATGTCCTTAATATTGGTCGTGGGAAAAATGAGAATAAAGACTTTGCGTAGGGGGATACAGTTGGCATATAGATGATCTGACATTCAAGAAACAGCCACAGAGATGAAAGATTAACTTTCAGCGAGAAACCACCAATTAGAAGACGGTGTTTTTTTGCTAACAATAATCTATAATAATGTACATGAAAATATATAAATATGTGTTGATTTCCTTAATAAAGGATCTATTTCCTAGCCTTTATCTTTTGTTGTTACAATATGGCATTGGTTACTCCACAGTGGCTAATCAGTATGTCAAACGAATGTATTTTATTCGAAGCAGAACATGCAGTGTGTCTCTTACAACAACGGCTACACAATTTCAACTCCAAAATAATTCAGTCCACGTTTTATCATAATATACAGGAGAAAGTAGCTGAAATTGTACGACATATATAGTATCGATTGTGATCAGTCGAATTGAATAGTATTACTAAACAGAAATATCAAGGTGATACAACCATCAGAAAGGCAGTTCCACTCATTCAGAGTTACGAATACCAATGATGTAGTAACTATGCAAATAACTTGAAAGCCATAAACTTACTCGGTGATTTCAGTGTAGAATGACTTTTATCATTTTCCCGAATGTATTCATTTGATAAAGGCCGGCGTATTGTTGTACTGGAATTCATAGTTTCTCGCATATTTAAACGTCGAATTGACCAATCCACTGCAAATTGACTCGGACCATCTGTAATGCATGAATCAGTTAAACGTTCCAAATTGATCATTTCTAAGTCTTCTGTTTCATTGAATTTATTCATACTGTATTCAGAATGTATTGAATTTTTAACTGTAGCATATTCACTAGACTTGTTTAAGTAATCCCGTTCTCGTTCAATAAAGGATAACAATGAGATCAGCTTTCGACCAAGCCTTTATATTGATAGATAAAGCAAAAGTAAATAAACTTTCGTGTTAAAAAAAAGAGATGAAAAATGTCTAGAAATAAACTACAACATTGATTAACTAAATAGGATAGATGAATGACTTTGAAGGAAAGCCTAATTTATTGGTAAGATTGAATCAAATCAGCAGTGGTTTTATAGTTATCAGATCGGAGCTCCATTAAGCAGGGTCTGTCTTCATTTCCACTAGCCAACTGGTATAATTTTCGAAAAAAATTCTTTTTAATTATTTTCTTGTTCGTTTGCGTTCCCGGTGGAACATAGAGCTTCAAGCTAGAGGCTTGAAATTTCGGCAGCAGCGGTTTTTGTTTTTACGGGATGGGGTTGCTAGCCTCATGTCCAACCTTCCCTCTTTTTCAGTCTTATTACTGGCCTAACCGAGGTAAAGGGGTGAGTCGGCCGGGGATCGAACTCCAGACCAGGTAGGTTGGCTAGGTAGATACTTCCTATCATATATCATGCCATATACAATTCAACATTTAGCAGGGTTACTCATAATACTACTGTGGTGCGAGCTGGCTGCTAGCCAAAGTTGGTAGACAGCAATTTACGTCAATGTTTATATCTCCAATATTGGTCGTGAGAAAAATGAGAAGAAAGGCTTTGGGTAGGCGGATACAGTTAGCATGTAGATGACCTGTTGCCTGGCCCTTATCTTCTGTTGTTACACTATTACTAAAGGGTAGAACATTAAAGGACGAAAAAGTTATGGAAACAATTACAACAATAAGATATTCAGGTAAGTATAATACATCCTTATTATTATTATTATTTCCTTGGGTTCCGAGTGGACTATACGGCTTCAACAACACATCTCCACTTCGTCCAATTTTCCATTGTCCTCTCCATCTGGCTACCCACACGGTTGCCCATAGTCTCTCATCTCCTCCATATCAGCCTCGCACCGACTGCCAACTCGTCACGTTCCGTCGGGATTCCACTCCAGTGATGGCCTGACGCACAGTGTTATCCGAAGGCCTCCTCAATGTATGCACAATCCATGTCAACTTTCTGCTATATGTTTATTGAGCGATTGGCTCTTGATTGGTTTGTTGACAGACAGAGTTTCTTGTTGCTAATTCATGACAGGCCCTTCAAGGTCAACTTTGATAGACCTTGATTTTAGCTATGATACTTCAACTTTGCCATATTTTCTATTTGAGGTTAGGTGTCGAGTGCTAGGTAGCGAAGGAGGAAGGGAAATCAATCGACGAGACTGTGAAGTTACATCGATTGAGATGGCTACGACATCTGTTACGCATGCATGCTTAGCCATCGCCTTCCTAGACGGGAAATGTCGGCTGACATAGAGTCAGGTTGGAAAAGTGCCAGTGGTGGTCAGACCAAAACATAGCCTCATCAGTCAATGAAATCCAAAACAGTTAGTTTACTCCATGTAGGAAGGTGTAGACTTCTTGGTTGAAGTACTCGCGACGGTAAAAACCAATGAAGGCTGGAAACAATCGGTGATATGGCTCAAAACCGTTCTCAATGGCTAGCTGTGACTTATAATAACCAATTAAACTACATTGTTCTTCGTTATTATTATTCCTTTTGTCTCATATCCCTGTCTACTGTCTGTATTATGCGTTTCTTCTACTTTTTCTCTTGCTTTGTGTGTTACGTGGAGTGTGGCGACTCGAAGTGGTGCACATCTGCGCAAAGTTCTGTGTTGAAACCAGTCAGTCAGTCAGTCAGTCAGTCAGTCAGTCAGTCAGTCAGTCAGTCAGTCAGTCAGTCAGTCAGTCAGTCAGTCAGTCAGTCAGTCAGTCAGTCAGTCAGTCAGTCAGTCAGTCAGTCAGTCAGTCAGTCAGTCAGTCAGTCAGTCAGTCAGTCAGTCAGTCAGTCAGTCAGTTAGTCAGTCAGTCAGTCAGTCAGTCTACTTGAGAACAATTTCTCAATTAATGCCACTTACCTACCAATTTGAAGTTATCTACATAGCTAAATCTAACCACTACAGAAGCCTACACTCTCATAACTTGTGTATTCTGAAGCATTAGCCATACATGAACAGAAACGTAAACTCTGCATTCACAATATTTCTAAATGTCTTCTCTTTCTTCATATTAGTCCTAGTGATGTTCTTTCTGATTAATTACCATTCATCTCCTCGGTCATCATTGTTATCAGTATAGCATTTGATTGACTTTATATCTCTTGATATCGATTTGTAACAACAGAAGGCAAGATACGGGAGCCAAGGTATTATTAATGTTTCCTTTAGTTCTTAGAAGAACATAGGGCTTCAGCCACATGTCTCCGTTGCGTTCGGTTCTCTGCTAACGTTTCCACCTGGCTCCACATCTCCCCATATGCTTTCATCTCCTCTTCACATCACCTCCTCCATGTCACCCTCGCATTGACTACTAACTCACCGCTTCCCGCTGTTTATATATCTACAGTTTATATTCGTTTATCAATCACTGAGCTTGCATTTTCGGTTTACATAAAACGACATAAAATAGAATGTTCAAATATACATTGTATTCTGTTGTTAATGCACTATTGAACTGTGGGAATATATATGAGAATAATATTCCGGTGGCACACATTGTCTTTATCACACCACAACAAATTCATCTATCGAATAACTTTTCCTGTATTGTATTTCATTCACTTTCAATCTACAACTACTAATGCATTAACTCTTCTGAATTTCTAATTGTTTTTTTTAATCATCTAATTATATTTATTTTTCAACACTACATGAACTCGAACACATTATACTATCAACGTAATTCAGATCACTTTCAGTGGGAATGAGGAATCGAATCGATTGAATATTGACTGTCTCAGATAGAATATCATAACGTTATATGATGTACTACTGAGTACTATTTTCACTTGAAGATCCTATACAAAGAGTGAATAATTTGCCTGCCTGTCTGTCTGTTTTAGACATGGAACTTTGCACCAATAATAGACAGGGATATGAGACAAAAAGAATAGTAATATCGAAGATCAATATAGTTCTATTGGGTATTATAAGTCACAAGCAGTGGATGTATCTGTGCTATTCATTGAAAACGATTTTCAGCCATATTACAAAATGTCTCCAGACTTCATTGGTTTTTACCGTTCCCAGGACCCCAACCAAGAAGTTTACACCTTCCTACGTGGCTTCAGCTAACTGTTGTGGATTTCATTGAGTGGTGTCATACGAATATTTTGTAATTTAAATACGCTGAGAATTCTGTACTGTTGTGGTGGTGTGATACAGACAGTGTGTTCCAGCGGAATATGATTCTCATATATTTTCACAGTTCAATACTGCATTAGCAGCAGAAAACTATATATGCATTTGAACATTCTATTTCATATCGTTTAGTGTAAACCAAAATCACACGCTCAGTGATTGGTTAACGAACATAAACTGCAGATATATAAGCAGCGGTTTGATCACTTGAAATATACCTTGCCTTCTACAGTTACACTATGTGTTAACATACTGTCTGGAATAAAGGTGTTATTATTATAATTATCATTGATAATAATAATAATATTATTATTATTATTTACTAGGCAGTTTTCATGATATCAACTATCTTACGTAATTTAAACACAGTTAGATAGATTGAAAATGACGGCACTAAAAGGGAACATTCTTTCACTGAGTAAATTTTTATTTTCTTTATTCATAAATAAATTGATATGTGTAGTTATCTGAAGAATTATTTTATAAAACTAAAAAGTAACAAAGGCGTAGTAATTGTAAGTATCACTTAGTCAGTAGTATGTGCATCCTAGCACAATTTGAAAACTCAGAGGAGACATGAGTTCTTTGAAGATTGTCGATACGATTTGCTGACTGGTGTGAGTGATGGGTAGTGTTCAGAAGGGGGGGGGGGTTGCTGTTGATTGCCTCCAATCATCTAATTGGAAATCTTATTCATTTTTATATGCACTTTTGACTTTCATCAGATTAACTTTATCTGTTATACTCTATCGTCGATAAAGATTTTCATTAAATAATGTAAGTGTGAATCTCATGTGTGCACTTTCTTGTGCACACATCCTCATACATTTGCTTAGAATAAATTATTTGTAGGCTACATTTAACTCTCTCTCTGTCTCTCTATTAAATATAAAATATCTGAGTAGATTATTGATAACACTCAAAGGAGTAGTTATCATTACTAGAACAACAAGTAAGATTTCAGAGCCGATAGTAAGCTGTCATCTAAGTTATCTGTGCATTATACTAACTGAATATTCATTTTCCTTATTTTCAGCTATTATATATTATTCCCTTACGTTCCAAGTGGAACATAGGGCTGGCTTCAACAACACATCTCCACTTTGTTCTGTTTTATGCCGTCCTCTTCAGCTGCGTTCACGATTACCCACCATCTCTCATCTCTTCCTCCCCCAAACGATCTCCTCTATGTCATCGTCGCACCGACAACCCACTCGTCACTTCCCATCGGGATTCCACTCGATTTCAGCTAACTTTGTTGCAAATGTGGTTCCGTTCTTCAATTATCCACCAAATAAAATCAATTAACAACAATGTAAAGATTAACTTGGAGAGTATCCTAGTTACAAACTTAATAAATAAAGATCAGGACAAAATGCAATTCTATGAGAATTTTGAGACATAATGGTAACATTTTAGGTGTATTTCTTAAATCCAGAGATAACAGTGTTGAATTAGGAGTGGTTCATATGAATTCATTGTCTGGCAGTAGGAATCTCTCTCTCTCTCTCTATATATATATATATATATATATATATATATATAAATATCGCTTACTTTGTGTGAGAGAAATGTGGTGTACCAAGACGAGAATGATGACGTAATCGAGAGTACAATGTATCTCCAGGTTGAGGTTTCAATGAAGTATCCATAAGTAAACGTGTTAAACCACGTAAACCAATTACAATAGACTGACTACACTCAATTAACTCCTAGAAAATAAACATGAAAATAAATTAGCGAATAAGTAAACATAGCGGTTCAATATATTTGAAGTTTCTGAAAAATCCTGAAGACATTGGAAACAATGAATATCTCCTACCTATTTAATATTTAACGGGATGGAATGATTACTCTGTTCCACACTCAAACTAATACTGTCTATAACATGGACTGGAAGTCAATGTAATTCAAGGACATGAGTGTAGTATATTATGTGAACTGATGATAATAACTGGAAGTGAAGTGAAAATCTAGTTGCCAACAGGATTCGAACTAACAACCTTTATACATACCTGTTAGTCGATTTCGCCTGATTCACAATTTATTGAGAACAGAATAAATAACTTATAGTCATACTTATTTCTTTGTTTCAAATTATTTTATTATACATACATAACTGGTTGTTTCATATTATCAACTAAAAGTACTAGTGATCAGTTCTTTTCGCGCTCGTTCACTATGACGATGATTTGTCAACCAATCGACAGGTGGTACTCAGACAATTGGTCTCTTCTTCAATTCACTGAAAGTCAGGCAGATAGTTACCTGGGTTCTAGTGGGAAATCGTGACCAGTGCGGTACAAAGTAGGTCGGTCGAGTGTGAGGACAAATACTCGCCAGCGATGACATTCGCTAGTGGTTGTGCCATATCATGAATTGGTAGAAGTTGGAATTCATGGGCCACTGGATCTGGTCCCAATGGCTGCTGAATGGCCCACGAGCTCGCCTTGTAATCAGAAGGTCCTAGGTTCAACCCCTGGCATTGGGTGCGTAATATTGAAAAGTCTTAAACTAGGACGGAGGGAACAGCTGTTCAGTACTTCCTACTGGTTTTTCCACTCGTCCTACAACCGGTGTCAGTTCATGATGAAATCCTGAAACCAATCAAATTCCTTAAAACCAACACTTGAATAAGTGAAAATCATCACTTGAATGTTCTAGAGATTAGAATCTAAGTGACTTCATGAATTTGCTCAGTCTTGAAAGTATACTTAATTAATTCTCATACAAGACAAGCATACAACTGACATATAAGACTTCATATAAACTGTAAAGTTGAACTGGTACGACACAACCTCAAAAACAATGCTGACTGCCAGCATAGCGCTTTGTACATAGGTGTTGCCACAAGGCAGAAAAAAAAACTCATCAACGTAGAGAACAGTATAGAATCAACAAACATGTGAGAGTATGACAGAAAGTTATTAGATGAAGATTAGTGAAGATAATAAACAATGAACATATTTGCATCATGTGACACAATCATCGATCACTTCACAGTAAGAGAGTGTCTAGGAATTGTGAACCTTAGCATCTTGTGAACTACAGTCAAGTAATAAGTACTTCTCTGACTAATGCCAAACAGTAGCAAAATATTTCATGAGTTAGTGTCAGTTTTGATTCCAAAACAATCCAGAATAGAAGCAAAAACACTGACTTTAATCTTACCTTAAGGTTATTCAATTGAATTTTAGATTTTCCCGTCGATTGATTGGACCGAAGTGCTCAGTCTCAGGTTGACATGTCGGCTTCTTGAGCACATGCTTCGACGATGTCTGAGCATGTATTTGAATTCAATTGGTGGATGCGCATTTCGTCCTATTTAGGACTCGTCATCTGGATGTAAATTCGGATTGCACGCTCAGACATCGTCGAAGTATTTGCACAAGAAGCCGACATGTCAACCTGAGACCGAGCACTTCGCCTCAATCAATCGACAGGAAAATCTAAACTTCAATTGAATAATTGATATGACCCGTTGCAGAAAAGGTGGCCAGCTCTCGTGGCCCAAGTGGTCTACTGGATAACGCTTTGGCGTTTGAAACTATGGGCATTGGGTTCAAGCTTCAGTGGGAATATCATCACTCACTGACTGGGGACTGCAGGTACATCCAGATGATGAGTCTCAAATAGGGCGAAATGTGCATCTTGGATTCCACTGATAGCCACCATCCACCAATTAAATTAGAATTACCTTAAGGTTATTTGCTTAGTAGACTGATCAAAAATGAAACCTAAGACTTGCTCAATATATATATATATATATATATATATGTAGGAATCCCACAGGGCATCTACGGATCTCTCTCTCTCCTCTAGTCCTCTTTAACTGACTCGATGATTACCTATAAGCTCTCAACTCCTACTCACATGATCTTTTCCATATCACTGCCATCGGACACACGCCGAGCTCACCTTCCACTCGAGGGCCGGGCGCATGAATTCCTTCGACGATCACCACAACGTATGTCCGTTTCATCTCCATTTTCAAATGCATATCTATTCGAGAAAAGGTCCTTAGTTGGTTCGTTTCCAGAATTCCTTGATACTAATCGTTTCTGGCCTGCCATCTGATCTCTAGTATGCAGCCAGTTGATAAAAGTTTGCAGCAGATTGTTGGAAATACTTTTAGTGACGTGCCAGGTCTCTGAACCGCATAGAAGCATTGCCTGGTTTGACATTAGTGTGTTGAAAATCCGAATTTTGTCCCTTATGCTGGCTGTTTGCAGCAGACTTTCAAACTGATATGAGATTCATGAGCGCCCTTCTTGATTCCCTTATCCTGACATCTTCATCCGTTCCACCTGCTATACGATACTGCCCAAACATAAGTGAAAGTGGTGATCTCTTTGAAATTTCATCCATTCACACTGATTAGTGCTTGTTGTTGTTGGTTGGTTGGTTGGTTTTCTTCACCGTTTCTGCCTTCTCTTAGTTCACTTGAAGTGTTGTCGTCACTGCTGCCAGTATCTTTTGTCAATTTGTTAGTTTCCATCTGTAGATCTTGGAGTAAGCGTGACATAAGACGGAAATCGTCCTCAAAGTCCAAATCTTCTAGAGTCTCATTTTATCGATCCAACGAATACCTGTCTTCTCGCTGCTCAGGATGTGTTGCATGATGTATTCCACTAAAATTAAGAATATTATCGGTGATTATCGATTTTCGATTCAAAGGCTTCGCTGAGTTTCCCGTTGTGAATCACTTGATATATACGACATTGTTCATATGGCTATTGGATGGGGTTGATAAACGTTTGAGGCACTCCGCCGCAAGGTTGAAACAATGCCTAAATTACTATGTGGTCGGTGGTGTCGATGGGTTTTTCAACGTCAACGAAGTTTACTAGCTCACCAGTCGGTCGTCTCAGGTACGGAAAAAGAGGGGAAACAACGCAATCGCTACAGAAACCGCCCACACACACACACAGCTCAACGAATAATGTTCTATTATTTGAAACCATGAATACTGAATTTAATTTTCAAATAAAATAAAATAAAAGGAACAAACAAAAAAGAGCATTTCCAGATGTCAACTCACTTCAGAACTGATTAATTGTGTATTATCAGCTTCTAATGTAGTTGAATACACATTTTGATTGGTGTCTGATGCAGAGGACAACAATTCTAGGTATGTTGTCCAGATACGTTCAAATTCTCGCCTATCCAACCAACCCAATGCATTAATACGCGTGATATTCGATGTTAAATGATCTAAATCCATATTGACAAATGAATTGATAAAATCTGACTTCTTCACATGATTCGATTCATGAAATGACATATTCATTGAGCTATAACCATGCGAACTTGATACGTCCAAGGTGTGCAAAAGACGAGCAATACCTGATAATTATATAGAGGCGGTGGCGGGAGGCGCGGGGGGAGAGAAGAGGTAAAAATGTCAGAGTGAGGATTAAAAACAAAGAATAATCATTTAAAATGGCCCCCCAATTACTTGTATTATAAAGGCAGAAATGAATGAATACTTACAAGCACTGTGTACTGATAGATAAAACGATAAATGATATGAGGTGATGAGGTGTGAAACTTGGGCACTGTGGTAGTAATTAATTCCACATTAGTTTGTTTATTGGACCTATCACACAGTGAAACAGTATTATTATTTACTGGATGACGAGGTATCGAACACAATTTTTTGTTCATAATTATATCAATTATAAACACACGACTTCGAAACTTGAGTTTAATAGTTTTCTTTGTTCTCTCCTAACTGTCGTCGTTGGGGTAGTAGAATTTTACAGATGTCTGGGTGGACAGTTGTTTAATCATTCCTATTACACGCGTTTGCAGTTGATTCGATAAACGAAGCTTCCGTTATCAATCTCTCCCTACACCCGGTTGTAACATTAGATTTTAAAACTGCCATCTTATCCCATCCTATTTTATGGATGTGTGTAATTGCATGTAGTGAGTGCTATCTACGACTGACCTATTCTCTAAATTCCTTTTCTTATTCGGGTCAACTAATCTAGATTTTGCTGCTAGGTTTTTATTCTCGGCTAGTCTGACTGCCCCTGTTCTACTAGTTTGACCTATGTATTTAACCTGACAATCATTCCGCCAGGGTATTAGATAAACTAAATTGTTTTGTTTTAAAGGCATACCAGTGACCAGTTAAGACATTTTAAGCAATGGATGACACCCCAACTAAACAGCAGTGTCAATAAAACAATAAAAAAAAAACTCTTACCTAAAGTACAAATATTCAATTGACTTATTATATTATTAGATCCAGTTGATTGGCTTAAATTAGCACGTAATAATCTACACTTTCCAATTAATTGACATGGTTGAATAAAACCGCCTTCTAGATGATGTATATTGCCTGATTTGAATTGATACAGCATAGATGAATTCGACTGGTTTGGTTGTGGTTGTTGTTGTGGTAATGTAGAATTGAATGCAGTCAGAGATGCTGAGGATGCAATTGTTGCACAGAAATGAGATAATGTTGATGCAGACAATGGATCAGGCCACCATATACCCATAACAGGTGGATAAACAGGAATAAGTAGATTATTTAATAGAATTGTTGTAGATAATTCTAATGTGGATAAGGTGGTCGGTGAGTGTTGTATAGAATTGTGTAGGATATTATTTACAGCTTTTATCATATATTCATTAATTGATGTCGACCAAAGCGTTGAATACTCAGACAGACAGGCTGTATGTATTGTAAGGAAAAAAATATACATATATATAAAGGAATGTAAGGTAGCATGAAGTTTAAACTTAGGCAAAGAAACAAAGTTCTAATGCTTAACATTAACTCAAGGGATATGTTGTAGAATAGAATTTAGTAAAATTTACCCAATTCTACATCTTCGAAGTGAAAACGAGAGTAAGACACAAGGCTATCTACTATCACCAATGATTTTTCTGATTGCAGTAGATTGGATAATGCAACAAACAACAGGCAATGAGGAAACAGGCATAAAATGGACTCACAAAAAACTTGGAGGATCTGGACTTCGCCGATGATATATGTCTGATCTCCCACAAACTGGGAGATATGGAAGGGAGAAGCAACAGGTTCGCAGAAGAAGCAACCAGAGAAGATAGGACTTCCTTCAGGTGAACATTGAGAAAACACAGGTGATGAAGGTTCCTGGCCAACAGCGACAGCAACAACAACAACAACAATCAGCATAAATAGGAGGAACCTGAAAGAAACAACCTCCTATACCTACCTGGGAAGCATCGTTTCAACTACAGGAGGACGGAACTGACGAGGATATCAAGGCAAGGATCGGGAAAGCAAGACAAGCTTTCATTACTCTCTAGGCTCTGTGGAGATCAGCAGCACTCAGTTTGAAAACTAAGATCCGGATTTTCAACTCCAATGTGAAGTCAGTGCTACTCACTATACAGATCAGAGACTTGGCACCGAGTCACGAAGGGGGCACTTTGAACAAACTACAGACCTTCATTAACAATTGTCTTCGCTCAATACTTTGCTGAAGATCAAATGGCCAGAAAAGATCAGCAACAGGGTTCTCTGGCAATGAGAGAACCAACCAGGAACCGATTGTGAAATAAATAGGCAGGAAGAAATGGAGATGGATTGGCCATACTCTGAGGATACCATCAAGTGACATCACTAGACAAGCCACTGCTCGAGTGGAACCCAAAAAGGAAGCGGCGAGTTGGTCGTCAGTGCGAGGGTGATTTGGAGGAGGTCATGTGAAGAGGAAATGAAAGCATGTGGGGAGACTTGGAGTGGGGTGAAAAAGTTGGCAGAAAACCGAAGGCAATAGAGACGCGTGGCTGAAGCCCTATATTCCTCTAGGAATTAAAGGAAGTACTAATAAATAATAATAATAATAATAGTAATGATAATAATATTACCCTGTGTCTTTAAAGCCACTTGAACAACCATCAACAGAAGACTAAGAAGGTGACTTATTTGATGGTTAGTGTACTTGATTTTGAATAGCCAAGATACTGATGGAAATGCTCTGAAGATATTCATCACAGAAATAAGCATGGAAATTGTGTTCACAATTCTTCTTTTTTACCAATTAGCTGACATAAGATCAAGTTGGAAAAGAGTTAGGCAGGATGGTGGTCAAACCAAAACATGGTGTCATCACTAAGTGAAATACCCAACATTTAGTTTAAGCCAGCCAGTCAGTCACGTAGGGAGCTACACACGTGTGACTGGTTGGTGTCCTCGGAATGGTAAGAACTGATAACGGTTGGAGACAATTTGTGATATGGCTCAAAATCCTCGTTCTCAATGGCCGGTGCGAATGCATTCACTCTTTTTATCACATTTATTACATCCAATAAAACTGTATTGTTCTTCCATATTACTATTATTTTTGCCTCACTCACACTTCTGTTTATTATCAGTCTCTCTTTTGTATCTCTGTTTACTCTCTTCTCTTGTTTTGTGTGTTACAAGGAAGGGGATGTGGCAACTCGAACCGGTACATATCAGTGCAAAGTTCTAAATTGAAACCAGTCAGTGAGTCAGTCCCAATTACTCTAAATTATTCAATGCTAAATACATATGGTGTACAATAATATCAATACATTTTTAGTTGTCGATTGCCTCCAACTATCTAATATCATCAAATCAATGTGCACCGTGATGGCGAGTTACCTAGAATGGTGGCCACATTGCAAACCTGACTGATAGAATTCAGTCCGCACCAATGGGAGGACTAGACACGTTACACTAGTTACTAGTATCCAATCAAAATACCTACTACAGTCCAACAGGAGGTGAATCGCGAGCCCGAATGGCTCAATGGTAACATTTCTGACTTCAGCACTGGGTAACGCGAGTTCGTATCTCAGAGGGGTGGGACATGAGTTCCTTCAAGGTTGCAGATACGCCTTGCTGACAAGTACCAACTAGCATGAAACCTAGGTCGAAGGCTTCCTGTGGTCGATTGCCTATTAATATGTTTTAGTTTGAAGCTCGTATTATAAACGAGATAAATAAAACCGTAGGTAGCCCTCAGAAAATTCACGCTTTTCATACATTTAACCGTGAGCCAGACTTCTTCTTTTAAGAACCAATGACAGATATTGTTTAACTACATAAACTTCAATAAATGAAATAAGTGGTTAAGAGTGACTACACAAAAGACACGGTTACATATAACCTGATAGATGAACAAATGATTGGCGTCGTTCTCCCTCTGCCCTTTATTATTTTCATCATCATCAGCGTAATCACAAGCAACTCATTTTATCGATGCACTTCGTTGGCTGAAGTACTCATTTTTAGCCGATAGGTCACAGGTTCGAGTCCGATTGCACCTGTTACAGCTTAAGCAACTAGATAGTATCATCAGCCAATCTTCACCTGATACATCAAAAGAAGTCCATTCCGGGTTACTGAATACAAACAATTTTATTGGTGGTATTAAATAGAAAATAAATCAAAGTTTAACTCTCCTCATTATTCATACGAACTGTGATCAAGATTTGACCGGATAGTTGCAAAATAATTGAGCGCTAAGTGAGAAGTAGACATTTATAAAGTTATATTTGTAAAATCTCAACGAAATTGAAATGATTAATTCCAACGTTTCGTTCGGCAATCTGGTCCGAACTTCTTCAGGGAAATTAATCGAAATTAACATAACAAAGGTTTATATATAAAGGGACACCTCTTGTTTTTTAAAATTTTGTCCAATCATGAGTCATGCAACAGGTATTCAAAGACAACTACTATTTATTCTCTTGTCTTTGTGCTTTCTGAGCTTTATATTTGGTTGTTTAAGGCTTTACGTGACTGACTCACTGACTGACTGGTTTCAAAGTAGAACTTTGAAAATATGTGCAACAGTTCGAGTTGTCGCATTCCATGTAGCACACAAAGGTAGACAAAAGAGAGAGAAAAGGAAAAAAACATTCGGAAGGACTGTAATAAGCAGAAATGTCAGGGAGGAAGAATAATAACATAGAAAAACATGACGTGGACAGGCATGTATAACATATATCCTAACCATCTCAATCAATGTAACTTCACAACCTCGTTGACTGATTCCCCCTCCTTACCTACCTTACCGACCGAAGCTTAACCTCAATATTGCTCACCACCCTATTAGACCTAACACCTAACATGGGAGATAGAACCCAGGCACCTATGGTCGAAGACAGCCAGTCAGGCTTTTGATGTCTTCCACTTTCAATGACCATGTCTCGCTCACAGCCATAACAGAGGACAGAGGGAACTGCTGAGCAGTACACATGTCGTCCTTTGGTCATCGGCGAGTTGTCACCTGAAGTGGTGACGACTAGTGGTGTCCGTCAGAGATATCCATTATCCCCATTTCTATTCAAATTCAGCATAGACGTAGTCATGGACTTAACCCTAACTCACTTCATAGACTCAGGAATTGACTGGTTGCCAAGGTATAATCTCGTTGACTTAAAATATACAGACGATATAGTCCTTCTAGGTGAGGACGCTGAAAGAATGCAGAGTCTTCTGAACACCTTGAGCTGCAATCTAAGAATGTTTGACATGCGATTTGCTCTCGTTAAGTTTAAGATGATGCTACAGGATTGGAATACACTGACTCCTAGTTTAGAAATAAGTAGTGAAGTGGTAGAGCACGTTGACCGCTTCATTTATTTGGGAATTACCATCAGCCCCAACGGATTGATCTCTGCCGAAATCTCCGCACGGATAAAGAGGGCTAGTTTCGAATATGCCAGTTTACGCCAACTCTGACGTAGACGTGCTATCCGGCTATCGACCAAAGGATGTGTGTACTGCTTAGCAATCCGCTCCGTCCGCCATTATGGCTGTCAGCGACACATGGCCATTGAAAGTGGAAGACATCAAAAGCCTGGCTAGCTGTCTTTGATCATAGTTGCCTGCGCTCTATTTCCCGTGTGAAGTGGTATAGTAAGGCAAGCAATATTGAAATGAGGCGCCGAGTGCTAGGTAAGGGGGGAAAATCAATGGACGAGGCTGTGAAATTACATCGACTGAGATAGTTAGGACATGAATTACCTATGCCTAGTCATCGCCTTCCTCGGCGGGAAATGTTAGCCGACATAGGGTCAGGCTGGAAAAGAGCTAGTGGCGGTCAAACCAAAACATGGCATCACCAGTCAATGAAATCCACAACAGTTAGTTTAAGCCACGTAGGAAGGTGTAGACTTCCTGGTTGGGATCCCCGGGACGGTAAAAACCAGTGTTTGGAAACAATTGGTGATATGGCTCAAAACTGTTCTCAATGACTAGCGCAGATGCATCCACTCCTTGTGACTTATGATTTCCAATGAAACTGTATTGTTCTTCGTTATTACTATTACTTTGTCTCACACCCCTGTTTACAGTCTCTATTATGCATTTCTTCTACTTTCTTCTCTTGCTTTGTGTGCTACAAGGAGGGAATGTGGCGACTTGAACTACCTCACATCAGTACAAAGTTCTATGTCGAAAGCAGAAAGACAGACAGACAGACAGACGTCCTTTGGTCACGGGCCGGATATCATATCTATACCAGTGATGGCCTTCTGTATCCGTGCTGAGATTTCGTCAGCGATTAACCTGTTGGGGCTGATGCAACTCCCCAAATAAGTGAAGTCGTCAACAGGCTTTAAGTGTCAGCGTAGACATTATTTTCAGTGCTGTTACGATTTTAAAATATAAAAACAGAACAAAAAGATGCAGCCCAGGTAATAATAATAATAATAATAATAATAATAATAATAATAATAATAATAATAATAATAATAATAATAATAATAATAATAATAATAATAATAACTTGAACTGTAAACATATTCGTTATGGTAACGCAGGATAACAAAAAACGCCCCATTTAACCTACCTGATTTATCTATCATCCAAAGAAAGGTAAGAAAAATTGATAAAAATTTTTTCCCATCACCACCGAATAAATCAACTCCTTTAGCAGAACGATTTGATGCTGTCTGTAAGACATAATTCAATAATCGAAGACTATTTTCTATCAAAGTTACAGATACCATAAATTGTCTTGTAGGCATGTAATGATAGTTATTATCAGTAGTCATATTTTGTGGCTGAGTTCTTATATCATCACCATCACCACCACCGGCACAAGCACCACTACTACTACTATTATGACTACTACCGGCACTTGGAGTAACACCGGTTAGTTGAGTATATGGATAACCCAATGAGTAGAAGAAGAACTGAAAAGTAAAAGAGAAAGAAATGGAGCATAAAATAATTATTTGTGGAAGGTTCTTGTTGTGAATAGGAAAAATACATATTAGTACATATATATGAGAATGATGACCAAACGATCTTATTTAAGTGTACAATGTTAGCTCATGGGTGATCGTCAAAACATAGTAGGAAATAATCTTTAGTTGGTGCTTAACACTTTGCTCATTGCCCTATAGTTTACAGATAGCTGTTAAGTTTTTTTTTATGCGGGGAGTTTCAAGAACACAGTTCTAGAAGTAGAGAAACAGTGAGCATTCTACTGTTCCTGAGATATCTAACATCTAGTGGTTCCCTTACTGTTAGGGTACTTGAATCAATGTGATTAGTCAAGAAATATACTCTAGATATACATATTCTGACTGATTGAGATAAGCATTAATTATAATGTGAACTAATAATGATACTAAAGGATGATAGAATGAGAAAAAAAAACGAAGATGGAAAGTGATTTCAGTCATTCTTTACTCTACTTCTTGACATTTTTCGATGAAATCCATAAAAAGAAAACAGAAATGAGACAGGTTACTTTTCTTAATATTTATTATTTATTGTTATTATTTATCAATAAGTAAGATTTATTAATATTCCTTTGAGTTTCGAGTGGAACATGGGGCCTCAACAACACATCTCCACTTTGTCCTATCTTCAGCAGTGTCCACGATTGACCAAACTATCTCATCTCTTCCTCACACGATCTCCTTCGTTTTACCCTAGGACGACGACTCACTTGTCGCTCCCCATTGAGATTCCATTCGAGGGCCTGACACGCGATGTCATTCGACTGTCTCCCCAGTGTGTGTCCCATCCACCTTTATTTTCTCCTGCGTATTTGTTGAGCAATATTTTCTTGGTTGGCTTGTTCCCATAGTTTCTTGTTGCTAAATATTTTTGATTGGCCACCTGATCTTCAAATATGAAGTCAGCCAAGTGTGCAGCTGCTAACAAAAGACTACAGTAACCGGTAGAAAGTGCTTTTCAGGATTCATGCGCTAAGTTTTTGACCCATATAGAAGAAATGATTAAACTATTGCGCCAATAGTCCGAATTAGGTTGTTTCAGCCGTGTGCAAAAGAATTTTGGACTGATTTCATATTGATGAAGATGTACCTTGCCTTTCCAAATCTGATTTTGACATCTTCATCCGTGATATCGCCCGTAGTTGAAACGATGCTTCCTGGCCACATAAGTGAAGGAAGTAACCTCTGTTAATTCCTTCCCGTTAATGGTGATTACTGCTGCTGGTTGTTGTTGTTGTTGTTTCTATTGGTTGGTTGGTTGGTTATCTTCATCACCCCCGTCTGTCTTCTCTATGTTCACCTGCAGTCCTATCTTCACTGCCTGCTTCTTCAGCCAGTTTGTTGTTTTTCACCTGTAAGTCTTCGACTTCGCGTGATATTAGACATATATCATCCACACGCGAAATCCAGATCTTCTACAGTCTTCTTATCCGTGGTCCAACGCAACCCTGTCTTCTCACTCCCCATGCATGGGGATGATCTTCCACATAATCCAGTTCACCACAATTAAGAATATCATTGGCCAAAATAGTCAGCCAGCTTGTCTTACTCATGTGTTCACTACCTCAAAGGCTTCTTCGAGTTTCTCGTTGTGGATCACCTGACACGTGCCACTATCACACGGCCAGCTGTTGAATGAGGTTGATAAAGATTTGCACACTGAAACCCGTAGCGTTGAAGCAGTTTCCAAATTACTTCTCGGCCAAGGCTGTCTGATGAAGGCCTTTTCGAAGTCGATGAAGTTGAGGCAGAGAGAGAGGTTTGACTGCAGTTCTATGCTTTGTTCGATGGCGATCACGATGCGTAGACTTGCAATTCGGTTAGCAAATGGTTCGCTTTTCCTGAATTCAGCGTGTTCTGGTCGGTGGAGCGGAGTTCTACATCCAGAGTATCTTTTAGTTACTCCAGGATGATGTGACTTATTATTTTATTTGGCGTGGACAACAGCATTATTCCAGGTCAGTTCTTAAAGTGAGGCGTAAGTCGCTCTTTTTTGGTAACTTGATAAGGTGGCCTTGGTAGACACATTTCCATCCTTCCAAACTTTGCGCAATAATGGTGTGGGGACATCTGCTGCAGTTTCCGGGTCCGTTCCCCGTGTTTCGGAAGGAAATCCGTCTGGTCCTGTTGTCTTCCTGACTGGATTTCAGTAGCTTGATCGTATTCAAGATTTCGGTAGAGGACTGGTATCTACTAGCAGACAGTTCTGTGCGTGCTGTTGGTGGTATTTCTGGACATGTGTTTATCGTTACTTGTTTAGCTGAACCCAAGTGGAACTGTGGTTCGCCGTCATGAAACCATTAGATTTCAAACTCCTATTCACTAGGTGTTGCAACCAGAAAACAGACAATAGATGTGGCTCATTGCGAATTAAATATACGCGATTACTGAGTAATTGTTGAAGGCTGTAGTCCATGTTGGTATACAGAGTATTACAACGATTACCAGGATAAAGTTACTGTTAGTTCGCTTCATATCTGACATCTGTTTAACTGTTATCCCTTTTTTGTGTTTATTTTATACTACTTAATACTACTAAGTAGTGTAGGTGTAGATCTTTTCAATTAATTAAGGTCTTCCAATGGTTCTCTAACTAATGTCAGCTCATGATGAAACCCTCCAACCAATTATATACTTATCCTGTAATTATAATTGATTATTTCCTTAGAACCACATGTCATTTTAAGTGTTAACAATGCATTTTGTCTGTACATATTTGACTACCTCCTGAATTCTGTTTATTCAAACCCCTTTTTGTTGTAGTAGACATTTGTGCGTCAGTCACAGTGAGCCGTTTTAGACACAGCACTGCTGCTATCTTATTGACACACACACACAGTTATGCCAGTGCTTTTGACGTCATTCAGCCTTATTATATCTCACAATTTGAGATTTGTAATTTCTATTCGTTATTCTTATATGTAATACAGTATCGTATCTTACACAGAACTTGTGTTCTAGATGTTGTATGTGACTCAAACATCTAGTTTGTGTCATCAAAGAAGAAATCTACACAACTGTCACCTAACAAAGAACATCATAATGTAACTGAAAGTATACTCCTTCGAATGGGCCCTCAAGATGTTACTGAGAAATGTAGCCTGTGAAAACAAGATGAGTCCTTACAAAAAAGAAATTCCATTTTCTGATAGAAAGTTGCAATAATTATTTATTGAAGCTTGTTACGAGCTTGTCTTGTAACCGGAAGGTCCTGGGGTTCGAATCCCAGTGGGTGCATACTGCCGATGATTGCCAAACTAGGATGAAACAGCAGCTGTCCAGTACTCCCTGGTTTTCAATGGTTCCCTGACTGGGCAGTAATTTTGCTCGAAAAATTACCAATAACAAAACTTATCATTGTGTGTAAACTATTGAAATATAATTATACCTTACTTTATCTAATCCACAATGCTCAAACTTTTTACTGATAATGTTAAGTCTCAGTTGCTTATTTTCACTGAACAGGGAGGGATAAGTGGTCGCTGTTTGCATGTCAATTCCTAGGACGTAGGCTAGAAGTGGAGTCTAGGATGAGAAATACGTGAGTCTCAGGAAACGACAGTTGACAACAATGTCTTTCGTGGTTCGCTAATCTAGTGGTTAACGTCTTAGTATTTGAAATGATAGGTGATGAATCCGAGTCTTAGTAAGACATGGTTGAGGCGTCCCCTGAATAGGACAAAACCCATCGACCTAAATCCTACTGATGCTTATCACCTATTGAATAACATCAAGTTGGGGTGACTCTGTGTGCCTTAAATAATTTGGAACTATCAGATTCGTGGGTGACAGACAGCTCAACATATGACTTCAGTTGATATCACTATTACAGTCCATCAGAACAGAAAGACAAAGTGAACAGAAATGGAGTAAGAAATAATAATAGTAATAACAACAATAATAACAGAGCTCGCCTTGTAACCGGAAGGTCCTGGGTTCGAATCCCGGTGGATGCTTACTGATGAAGAGTCCCAAACTAGGACGAAACAGCTGTCCAGTACTCCCAGGTTTTCCAATGGTTCTCTAACTAATGTCAGCTCATGATGAAATCCTGAAACCAAACAAATCCCTACAAACCATCACTTGAATAACAGACTATGTTGCAAGTTTTAAAATTCAAAATATCTCTCACATTAAAAAGGGATAAAGTGTCAAGTAAATTTTACATACCTCAATAAGAATGAGTAGAAAACTCAGAGCATCAGTTTCTTTTTCTATAGGTACTAAATCGATTGCTGGTAAATGTGGTAGTACTCGAAGAAACTCCAATAAAGCAAATGATAAACCAGTCAAATATGACTGAACAGAATCCACCAATGTTGGATCTAGCAAAAAAAAAACAAGAACAATTAGAGATAAATTTGACTCTTTAAACCCAGCAGACTGTAAATTCCCACATAATTTATGATTTAACTAACATACATAAACCTGAATGTCCTTCTAAGTCCTATGATGTCAATGTGTAGATCAGCAACACATAAACTCCCTCAATGATTGGTTGGTTAGTGGAGCTATTGGATCAAGTCGAAAGATAAATCCAGTGAAAGACACATCAACTGAATGAAGTGCAAAATAGCAGATCACCACTACACCACTACTTCGGAGCAGCAGGAAGGATATACTCCCGCATATGGCCACTTCAATGTGCATATATCAGTTCACCTGCACTTATGAAGCTAGGCACATAGGTCGTTCTATGCGGGTCTTATCAAAACGTGTTAGAGAACATCATCCAGCATGGCTGCAAAGAGGAGGCACTGGTTCAATCAGAAGCGCAATAATTGGACATCTCGTCAATACTTGTCACAGAATCTCAACTGACTCATCATTCACAGTCATTTACAAAGTAAACAAAAATCTACCAAAGGCAGTGTGTTTCCAACTTCTTTGTACTGAGGAAGCTCTCGCCATATGCATCGAAAAGCCGGAGCTATGTGTTCAAAAGCAACTAGTCCAGCCTTTACAACTATTATGGACCTAGTTCGGTATGTTCCCTTATCCTTCAGTTTTTTCGTCTTGTTCACCCTGTGTGTAGTTTTCTCTCTTTGTCTTCATTCAATTCATTCCATTTTTTTCAGTTATAAAATCAGTTATTTTAAGTTTGTTTCCATGCTCCTCTTGATCACAATTATAATCCCTTTTAGAATAATCATTTTACAACTATATTCTAATCCTGTGTAATTTTTGTTTCTATGCCTCTTTTAATCAACATTCACACCTCCTAACTAACATTTCAAATTGAAAATATTGATTTCAATTTGTTTCCACACTCATTTTGTTCACACTTGTAATTCGTCCTATCCCTGCGTCTCTAAGCCTCTTGTAATTCATATCAAGTTGAAAATAATTATCACCTTCTTTTATTCACCTTTAAAATTAATTCTCCAGTTATCAAATATTAATTTTGCATGCGTTGTATCTAATCCCCTTGTGTAATCTATATTCGTAACTTCAAACTTCCATATCAAGTTGAAAATTATTATCACCTTTGTTATTATGTGGAATTCAACAAATAATAATTGTATCTATGTAAACTAATCTATATTAATGCGACTGTACAGCTTTTGAGAATGAAATCGCAGAAAAAATTCTTTGCTGAACTTCTTGTTCTTTTCAGTCTAATAGAAAAGAAACACAATTGTTAATTTTTCCTAGATATAATACTCCGTTGATGGCTTGATCGAACAGTACAACGATTTATTTATAGAAAACCTACTGGAACAAGGAAGTATCCTCATTATCATAGATTCTCTTCTGTTCAGTACACAAGAGACCTAGTGAGATATGCCTATTTATTTAGTAGGATCAAAAAGAAAAAATATGTACAGAAGACACACTGGAAGGTGAGGAGAGGATATTTACAGAAACTCTAACTGGAAGTAATTACACAGAGGAGTTCATAATGAGGTAGATAAACAGCGCAATCAAACCCAACAAAACCTATTCTCCAACTCATTGCTAGAAAGGCTGTAGATATCAAGCTAGCCTAAATTGGTAACCATGGAAGCTTGATATTTAGACGATAAAGATTGACCTTTGGGCTAAAATCTAGGAAATTGAGAATGTAAAACATGCATATATATATATATATATATATATATATATAACATTGTTTGAGTCATATATGCAGATTTAGACTGCCTACGTGGGAGCCTCGGGATTCTAAGAACCAATGACTGGAGACTGTTGGTGATATGGGTCAAAATCCTCGTTCTCAGTGGCACATATGCACTCATTCTTTTTTATATCTCATAACCATTAAACGCTCTTGTTTTTCCATATTAATATTCTTCTCCTCCCATATTTCTGCTTGTTGTAATTCTTTTGAATCTCTTTTTTCACTCTTTCGTTTATTTTGTTTGCTACACGTGTAACTACAGTAGTCAAGGTCCAGGCAACAGATCGTTTATTGAGAAAATCGACAGATATTTATAGATTTCTATGTACATTATTATTATTAACATTATTGATAGCAGAGAGGTAACGCCTTCTGATTGTTTGTTTTCCTGCTGAAGGTTATTCTGTCATCTCTTTGTGGCTGTTTCTTTGAAGGTCAGACCTTATTTCTGCTAATCGTATCCGCCCACGCAAAATCTGCTATGATTGGTTGTCGAGTTAGTCATTGTTTTTGTTTTTTCTCCCATGATCAAGATTTGGGATGTAAACATGGAAGTAAATTGCTGTCTACCGATTTTGGCTAGCAGACAGCTCTCATCATAACACGGGGTGTGGCCACTTGAACTGGTTCACTTCTGTGCAAAGTTCTATGTTGAAACTAGTAAGTCAGTCACATATGTAACATCAGTGTCAAATGGGTTATCATTAATAATATAAAATACACCTACGTACCTTCAGTTTCTTTGAATAATTCCATAGGGTTGGTTACAATATCTTGTATATTTTTAAAAAGTAGTTTCTCACTAAAATAATTTTAAAAAATGAGAAAATTAAATTAAAGAATTTTCATAATAAGTTATCTAATCGAAAAAAATTATAAACACTGAGATCGATTTTGTTAGATCAGTGAATGAATCCGACGCAAAACAAATAATCTGAATTACGAGCTTGATCACGGATTGATATCAGTTAGAGAAGCATTGAAAACCAGCCATAGAGAGTACGGGAGAGCTGTTTCATCCTAGTTTGCGAATCACCGACAGTACGTACCCATTGCCAGGGTTCGAACCCAGGACCTCGTAAAACAAATCTAATCCTTACAAACCAACTCTTGAAAAATAATCTGAATACTTAATCAAGTATAACCAGTTTCGACATAAACTTCCTAAAAGTGATGACTAGAGTGATCTACAATGTTGAGTATAAGTATACAGTTTTACAAACATACTGATCTGTAGAAAGCTAGTGAATTTATACAACTAATTGAAAGAATTCCATTATGGGTAAATTTTGATTTGATAGAAGTTCGAAATTGCAAAAACAAACAAGAGTTAGTGAATTCAGTAAACTTAGGTTGTTGAACTGCTCAGCTGAATACTCTACATATAACCTTATACATATACACTATGGGAAATACATAAAAGGATACGTGACGAACAAACAAACAACAGGGCATCAACCATGAAAAAAAGGAAAAGTGAAAATGTTTTTCCCCTGTCTTTGAACTTAACCTGTACGATGATATTTATAGATATATAGATGTAGAGCCTGAAGAGAAATGCAACTCTACGCATCTTGATCGTCATCGAACAAAGCATAGAACTGCAGTCAAACCTCTCTCTCTGCCTCAACTTCATCGACTTCGAAAAGGCCTTCATCAGACAGCCTTGGCCGAGAAGTAATTTGGAAACTGCTTCAACGCTACGGGTTTCAGTGTGCAAATCTTTATCAACCTCATTCAACAGCTGGCCGTGTGATAGTGGCACGTGTCAGGTGATCCACAACGAGAAACTCGAAGAAGCCTTTGAGGTAGTGAACACATGAGTAAGACAAGCTGGCTGACTATTTTGGCCAATGATATTCTTAATTGTGGTGAACTGGATTATGTGGAAGATCATCCCCATGCATGGGGAGTGAGAAGACAGGGTTGCGTTGGACCACGGATGAGAAGCCTGTAGAAGATCTGAATTTCGTGTGTGGATGATATATGTCTAATATCACACGAAGTCGAAGACTTACAGGTGAAAAACAACAAACTGGCTGAAGAAGCAGGCAGTGAAGACATAACTGCAGGTGAACATAGAGAAGACAGACGGGGGTGATGAAGATAACCAACCAACCAACCAATAGAAACAACAACAACAACAACCAGCAGCAGTAATCACCATTAACGGGAGGGATTTAACAGAGGTTACTTCCTTCACTTATGTGGCCAGGAAGCATCGTTTCAACTACGGGCGATATCACGGATGAAGATGTCAAAATCAGATTTGGAAAGGCAAGGTATGCCTTCATCAATCTGAAACTAATTTGGAAATCTTCTACACTCATTGTAAGGAACAAGATTCAGATTTTCAACACCAATCTCAAGCTGGTCCTTCCATACAGTCAGAAACTTGGCCAGTGAGTCACGGAAAGCATTTTCTGCAGGTTAGTGGACACTTTTATCAACAGCTGCACACTTGGCTGACCCCATACTGAAGATCAGGCGGCCAATAGAAAATAATTAACATGAAGAAAATATGGGAACGAGCCTACCAATAACATATTGGTCAACAAATAGGTGGGAGAAAATGCAGATGGATGGGACACACTGTGAGACAGTCGAATGAAATCGCACACCAGGCTTTCAAGTGGAATCTCAATGGGGAGCGACGAGTGAGTCGTCCTAGGTTGATATGAAGGAGATCGTGTGAAGAAGAGATGAGAGAGTTTGGTCAATCGTGGACACAGCTGAAGAGGACGGCAGAATATAGGACAAAGTGGAGATATGTTGTTGAGACCCTATGTTCCACTCGGAACTCAAAGGAATAATAATAATAATAGCCAGAGGAAATTATTGAAGCAATTTGTCTGCTCAAATCGTTCTTATCTTAACTTTGACTTAGATATTTAACAGATGAGAAATTGTCAGACAAGGGTAATTGAAAAATCCGCTAAACAGATAACGAATTCCCGCCAGTGGATGTGAGGCTAGATTTCCGTCCCCAATGTTAGGAAGGAATTGGAAATATTACTCAACAACCACTTGCATTTCTATGCAGTAAGCAGTAAGGTATATCTGCTGTGTAAGGGCTAATACAGCTACTTGCCTATTCTCATACCTCGATAGGTGAAGTGGACTTCGAACCTATGACCCAGATGTTGGAAGTCAAGCACCTCAGATCAATAAACTTCAGCTCCAACCTGTTCCAAATATTTGGAGTTCCTGTCTATTGGCTATTCCTGTCTATCTGAAATTTTGTTCGTTATAGAATTCGTCTAATTGTAAGACAACGCAGAAGAAAATCGACAAGAAATATTTGTCTTCAGTAGTTTTTCAAGCCATGGCATCGGATGGCTGGAGCCCAAGCAAAATAAATTTACAAAATAATGACTGTCCTGCTTATGCATATACTACTTTGAAGTTCTAACATAGATCAAATATATTTTGGAACAGAACTACCCTTCAAAACGAAACGAGTTAACCTCATTCAAACAAATATCTTAAAGTACAGAAAAATCTATAACTTTTCCGGAGAATATGCTGATGGAAATTCACAGAATTATTTTATGCGACTACAACTATTGAACACAAGGTATGTCCAGCTAACTAGTAAACTTCTATATCCTCGTTTTGATTCAATAAATGGTCGATAGTGTCCACACATGTACATAAACGGATCCTTAAAAGAAAAAAGGCTGAAACAACTTCTTTAATACTCTTTGAATTTCAGTTACTTTTTCAGCTTAATTCAAAACCATCTTGAGAACTAATCTTCTTCCCATCAGAAGCTATCCGATGGGAAATAATTATCTTGCTTTACAATGCTGGTTGACACACATTTATAGGAAGTGCCCCCATAGCTCAGTGGTTAGAACACTGGTCTAGTTAAATCAGGGGTCGAGAGTTCAATTCTCTTTGGCGTCAGGGGCTTTAGTGCGTCAATGGTACACAGCAGTAGAATGTTCGCCAGCCACATAGGTGATTAGGGGTTCGATCTCCGACCCCCGACTCACTTCTTTACCTCGCTAGGCTGGCAATAAGACTTGTAAACAGGAAAGGTTGGGTTTGAGGCTAGCAACGCCACCCCGTTAAACGAACACCGTTGCTACTGAAACTTCAAGCCTCTATCTTGAAGCTCTATGCTCCACTGGGGAACATAAAGGATTAAAATAAATAACAAAATAATATATTGAGAAAGACAGGAACTTCATCGAGAAACATTACACGTTAGGGAACTATTAAAAACCACGAAAGAAACACTGCCCCGAGATTTTATCTTAAGTCGGCATTCATCTATCTGCAGTATCTACTTAAGATTTCATAAATTAAAAATCTGACTATTTCACAGTAAATCTTAACATATAATGTTTAAATCATTGATATAGCAAAGAAAGAAACTTACGCAACTTGAAATAAAACATTTACACAAGGTGTAATACGTGATGTTTTAGGACCTGGTTTGGACAATAGATTTGTAATATCAGGTGTTGATGAAGTCGGTGTTGACATGGATGATGAAAGCGTGGATGTGGATGTAGATGTAGAGGATGAACCACATACTAAAGCATAATAGAGCATTCTTGGAGAACATCGAAGACATGATGAATTAAGAATATTTGAAATTTTCTTCTCACTAATAGTTGTACACTCTGACAAGGCATGAATAAGTTGAATACCATTCAATGTGCCGGATAAATCACAGTGTTTTAATAGATCTTTAGCTGAATTCAATAACCAATTGGTTTCATCAGCTTTCTAAATTAACAACAATAATAATAATTAATAGAAAAATAAAAAAAAAACCCTTAGGATATTTAACCTACAAATATCAATTTGTAGGTTATTTGTCTTATATGCAGTTAAAACACAGTTTTTTTTTGTTCACCGAAGAAATTTCTTTTCAAAAACTTCATTTTCAAGATGTACAGTCGTATTTATATTACAGAAAAAGGTTATTAAGTGGCACTTGATAATTGCTCAGTCAATATACATATAAAAGTGATAAGAGTAACGATAATTAAAATGTTATAAGGGGTAAAGTTGAAGTGGATAAATTACAAAATTAATAAAGATTGTTTTATAAGTGGATTGATGTCAAAAATGCTTTAAAAGTGTCAAGTGTTGTTTAAAAATTAAAAAAAAACTAGGAGTATGATTACGATAAGAATGAAGATGTGAAGTGAAGTGGAATGAATTCAAGTGGTAAAATAAAATCAAATAAAAACTAATAAAAATAAAACATTACTATGACCAAGGTAAAGAAAGGGGTTTGACAAAACGTTTTTGAACACATAATTTAGGTTTCTGTTCATGTATACCTCAAGTTTCTGCTATGCATAAGTGAAGAAAACGTAAACTTTCGGATCGATTCGATTTTGCTATGTACTTACTTTTTACTTTACTTCGGCTATCTCCTACGGGAGGATGAACCGGCTTCATGAACATCACGAATCATCGCTGCCCAGGCGCGGCGTTCTGATGCAAGGTTTTGCGACAGGGTTATCCAATTCTTGTTCCACAGACGGAGTCCGTAGACGGTTTGTAGCCCCAGGCACTCCATATCAGCCTTGACTGTACCAAGCCATGTTTCCAGCTGTCCACCCCTGCGACATCGCCAAGATGGAAATGACGAGGGATTTAGAACTGATTTGACCAGATCGTCATCTGGTCGGCGCAAAACATGGCCAAACCACCGAAGGCGACCAGTACTGGAATTTGGTTGATGTTGTAGAGAGTTCATAAAGTTTCATGGGAATTAGGTACGAGTGATGTCCCCAGCATCGCTCGGCCTTTTGTTTGAGAGTGAAGCTCTAGCCTTTACACAACCAAGTGTGACCTACAAGGCAGTAGGAATGGAGTAGGGAGTCCACTATCCATTGGCAGCCGATGACCGCAGTCCGGTTCATACGCCTTTTTGAATGGGGCCACACATCCAGGGGATCCAATAAGCCCTTTGTCCATACATCTGCCGGTGAGCTCCGGTGAGCTTCATATGCCAGTCGTTGGAGGTTTGGAATCAGGGTTTAGCCATCTCCCCTAGACTGTCATCCAATGGACAGTCAACCCGGTGAACAGCGCCGGGCATCCGCTTTTGCCCTCTCACTTCGGTGAAAAACACCTCCGCCACGTGAAGGCAGTGAGTAGGACTTCCTCAGGAGAGGCTGTGTAAGACGCCCGGTCATATGGGAGCATTTCAAGAGGTGTACGGAGGGGTGGCCAACCCGCAGCGCAAGGCACCCACCCCCGACCATCCTGAGGCTTTAGAGGTCATGTAGACAACTTTGAAGGATGAATCACGTGGGGCTAAATGATCAGACTCTAGCAGGTGATCACAAATAGACGACTTTGCAGTTCTACGTTCGCCTTTCATTAACCAAACCGGATAGTGTTCAGCTACACGTTTTCGGAGATTACGCTTACAACGTCCAATATAATCAGCTTCACAAGAGCAGGTAAAGGAGTAAATGCACATGGATGTGGACAAAAGCGGTAATCTATCCTTGACGCATTGTCTAATTATGTTTCCGCTGGTAGAAACTAGTTGCAAGTCAGCTGCAGAAAAAGTGCGTTTAATACATGTAGATAAACGATTTTTAATCAATTCCGAAATGGTGTCACCTTTGAATGCAAGACTCATAAACAGTTTTTTCTCTGGAACTGTGATTTGTTTAGGGGTGGGTTCTTTCTTGATGCTACGTTCAATAAACCTTGTAGGATATCCATTGTTAAGGAGATTTGATCGAATGTTATCTAGTTCACTTATATTCAGTTTCACTTATCTGTCTTTCCATCTTCCCTTTTGTTATTTATTGCCACTTTTCATATCTCCAGTACAGGCGGCGTTGAGCGTCATTCCGATTGCACGTGTGCGGTGTTGAATCAATGGCAAACAAAACTTCAGTGATTAATCTCTCTCTGTCTCTCCACCTGACTACATGACTTTTTAATACTATCACCCTGTCCCACACAGTCTACTGTGTGATTACATTCAAGTGAATGCAGTGCAATGCAATGACTGAGCTTTTTTCTAGATTATTTTAGCAGGATCAGTAATTATTCTAGGTCTGGCTACATTTTTATGCTCCAGTAATCTAGTTGACCTCAATCTACTAGTTTGGCTTGTCTATGCGCACTTGACCTCACTCACAGTCAGCATTACATGGTATTTGGTAAATTATACTATTTTTCTTAGTTGGTCTTGAAGCCGATAAAGTTGATCTCTGAGACAAGTGTCTGACTGTTTTAAATGCTACCCTAATTCCAGCGTCAATGAGAGAGTTCTACGCAAAGCATTACATGGGTCAAACAAGTAGATCAGGGTCAACTAGATTACTGGAACATATTATATCCAGTTGTTAATACTGCATCACTGAGTGACAATTAAAATAAACTTATCTAATATGGAATTAAATTCTACCACAGCGCTCAAGTTCTACACTTATTATATTATTATTATTGTTCCCTTGGGTTCCTAGTGGAACATAGGGCTCCAACTGCACGTCTTCACTTGCTTCTGTCTTCTCTTGTACTTTTCACCTGAATCCATGTTACTCCATACACTTTCAGCTCCTCTTCACACGATCTCCTCCATGTCACCCTCACGCTGACGTCCCACTCGCCGCTTCCTTTTCGGCCTGGTTCCACTCGAGCAGTGGCCTGACGCAATGGCGCGCGATGTCACCCAGCGGCCTCCTCAGCGAGCGAGTGTCCAATCCATCTCCATCCACTTTCTCCTGCATATTTGTTGGACGATTGGTTCTTGTTTTGTTTGTTAGTGCCCATAGTTTCTTGTTGGTGATTCTTTCCGGCCCGGCCATCTGATCTTCATTCAGTATAGAGCGATAGTTGACAGTTAGTTGTTGATAAAGGTCTGCAATAGCCAGCCTGTTGGAAGTATTCTTTGTGACGCGCCCGCCAAGTTTCTGATCCGAACCGTATAGAAGAACTGACTGACTTGACGTTTGTATTGAAAATCCGACCGAATTTTGCTGTTGATGCTGGGTGAGTGACGAAGATTTCCAGATTGGTTTCAGGTTGATGAATGTGTTTCTCCCCTTCCCGATTCTCGCTCGATTTGACATCCTCGTCCGTTCCGACTGCCTGTAGTTGAGACTTACCTAGGAAGCATAAGTGAATGAAGTAACCTCTTTCAAATCCCTTCCGTTGATGGTGATTGGAACTGGATGTTACTGCTGTTGTTCTTGTTGGTTGGTTATTTTCGTAACCTCCGTCTTGTCTATGTTCACCTGGAGTCCTGTCTTCGCCGGCTGCTTCTTCAACCAGTTTGTCGGTTTTCGCTTGTAAGTCTTCGATTTTGTGCGACATCAAACATAAATCATCCCTGAAATCCAGGTCTTCCAGGTTCTTCAATTATACTACAAATATTTATCATTGTGATGAAGTACTACTAGACTTTGAATTATTCGAGGAAATTTATCTCATAAAGTGAAGCAAATTGATTTACATTTCCAATACATCGTAAACTTATCAAACGAATTGAAATAGAAGTCTACCACATATAATTCACACAGAAGCTAGCTAATGATTCGAACGTCTGATAAAGTCATTTTTGAATGACCTCAAATTATTCAACTAGAGTTAATACCATTTTAATGTCGCTTTTATGTTCTCTAAGCTACATGGTTGTTTAATCATGAAGCTTCCGATTGATCTACTCTGGACACTATCCACGGAGATAACACTAAACTTGTCTACTTGAGTTGCATCCAAACTAAACTAATGCTTGAAAACTTTTCTAGAAATATTCGGTACATTATAACTAGGAATGACTATGGGGATAGGCAGGGAGAAAGGGACAGAAATCAAGTGAACACTAGCCAAAACAGAAGTTATTTGGTGGATGGTGACCAGCATTGGAATCCAGGATGCGCATTTCGTCCTATTTAGGACTCCTCATCTGGATTTGCCAGCTAAAGCACTTGGAATCGCGAAGATGAAATTCCTGATTGTGATTATATTCGTGTTGAAATTTCAGAGAAGCAACAAAATATCGTTAGGAATATCAAAACAATAAGTTTGATTATTTAAAACAAAACTGGATACCACCAGCGTGTGAGGAAAGAGAAAGGAGAAATAGATCTTAAATATATATACTCACCTTTAAAATAGATTCAATGTTATTATGAGCTAAACTTGTACTACATTTGGGCATTTCGTTTTGACAAGGCTTTTCACTAGTGTACTGAATCAACTGACCAAGTAAAGAGAGTAGTCGATCAGACTTCAGGGTATTCCCAGATGATGTTAGACGCAAACGATAATTCTCCAAGTCATGGTTTGATATTAAAGGCTATGTATGATGCGAAAAATAAAATCAAAATAAAGGATCTACTGATTTATTTGTTAGTAGTACAAAATAATCTTAGGAAAAAACACTTGGGTACGTAACATGGATAGTTGCGTGATTCGCCAAAGTGGAGAAGCAAAACAACAACAAAAATTCCTCGAGTACCAACGATAAAAAATAGTCAAAATTACCTCTGAATCTGCATTTTTGTGCTTTTTAAGAATCCACTGTAATATATTACAAGCTTTATTGGAGGCTATCATTCGTAAGCTGATTGGCATGATACTTTTGACACAGGTGGTACAATGCTTTTGTTGATCAGATTTGATCGATTTACACTGTGGACTAATAAATATGTTGAATAATGCATCCAGTTGACTACTTAAAGACTCTGAATGAATTGTATTAAACATATTGTTCAGAAGGAAGTTAATCTGTCCAAGTGACTGAGAAAAATACAGCAAAAAAAAGAGAGAAAAGAAATTTGATTAGAAACAATTAACTGCGTGAAAAATAGGCAAAATAATAATGCAACAACACTCATGCTTTATGATAAGGAATATTTGTGTCAGTACATTTTCTTCTCCTACGGATGAAGATATCAAAGCCAGCCAGAATATGAAAGGGAACCTACACACCTTTATCACTCTGAAGTTAGTTAAGAAATCTGCTGCTCTCAGCAACGAGATTCGGATTTTATGTGGGTCAGAAACTTGACAGGTGAGTCACGAAAAGCATTTCCAACATGCAGGCTTTTATCAACCCCTACCCCCCCTTCTCTGACTGGTTCCATATTCAAGATTAAATGGTCAGCCAGCCAGAAAGAATTAGACACAAGAAACTCTGGCGATGAACAAATCAACCAAGAGCAGATCATGCAACAAATATGTAGGAGAAAATGGAGATAGATAGGGCATACATTGAGGTAGTTCCTGGTTGATTCGTTCGTTCCTAGAGATCTCTCTCTGTTACCGATCTTTTCTCGTCAGCCATCTGATCTTCAGCGAAGACAGCTATTGATGAAGGTCTGTATTTTGTTCGAAGTACCCGTTCGTGACTCGGCGCCATGTCTCTGATCCATATAGTGAGTAGTACTGACTTCACATTGGAGTTGAAAATCCACCCACATCTTATTTGTCCTGACGAGTGCTATTGATCTTCACACAGACTCGAGAGTAATGAAAGCTTGTCTTGGTTTCCCGACCCTCGCTTCGATGATATCCTCATCAGTTCCGTCCACCTGTAGTTGAAACGATGCTTCCCAGGTATGTAAAGCAGGATGCTGATTGTTGTCTGTTGTGGTTGCTGTTGCTGTTGGTCAGGAATCTTCATCACCTCTGTCTTCTCTATGTTCACCTGCAGTCCTATCTTATTTGGATGCTTCTTCTAACAACTTGTTGCTTTTAACTTATATATCATCCAGTTTGTGGGAAATTAGACAGTCCAGATCCTCCAAGTTTTTGTTTAGGTCCATTTTATGCCTGTTTCCTCGTTTCCCACCACTGTCTGTCTCATTATTCAGTCCTACTGCAATCAAGAAAATCATTGAAGATAGTAGACAGCCAGCTTGCCTTACTCCCCCGTCTTCACTTCTTCGAAAGAGTATGTGAGTTCCCCATTGTGGATTACTTGGCATGCAGCATTATCCTACAACTAATTGTATAAGCCATATAATGACAGATTTATCATTATTACTGACAAATAACAAGGTAAAATGTCTAACAGCTAAGACTTACCATAAATGTAAGATTTTCCATACACACAGAATGAAGTTGTTGAAATCCACTTTTTGAATTTAATAACAATGACATTAAGGTACAAATTACAGGTTCACCAGAATACCACATCTTTATTATTTGTATGATTTTTGTTCGGCGTGTTGTAGACTTTTCATATGAAGTAGACGACGATGGTGATAACAATTGTTGAAGGATAACACCAGTCTAGAATTAAAAAAAAAAGTAACATAAGATAGGACATATCAGCTTTGATAAGTAGTGATAAGTGATTTTGTCTAATTGTGTTTTAGGTCAGATTTCATGATTACCTTAGATCATCTGTTACAAAAGTTTAACTGTTGACGGTTCAAGTATCACTGAAGACATGAAGACATGCTTTATTTTATAAGATGAAGTGCTTAATCAAATAAGGGGTATTAAGAAAACACCATACCTTCTTAAAGACGTAGAAAGTTACATACACACTTAATATCAACTTTTCCTACCTATGGAGAAAGATATCAATGTGTCAACAGAATGGTTATATAACTCAAAGACAAAAATACACACGCGGTCTCACACTTTTAAATACTTCTGGGGATTTTATGAAATATATAGTCAAAACCGCTGGATGAAGCATTTAGTGATGAGCAATAGGGAGCACTGGGCGTACAATTAGGCAGGTTCATCATCGTATTTCCAAACATCATCCAATATGGTGAAGGAAGGGACAAAAAAGATCTATTCGTAGTTCTATTTTAGCCCACCTCGTTGATACTGAGCATAAGATTGATGTGAATACTGTATTTAAAATTATTTACCGCATTCCGACTTATCTTAATTTTGCTCTGCGAGTTCGTCTTCTACAGACAGCTGAAGCAATCGGAATTCACCTGAAGAAGCCAAGCCTATGTGTACAGAAAAAAATTTGTACAGCCACTTTCCCTACCGTGGCCATCGTCACAAAAATGCATAAACAGGACTACGTCACCCCCCTTCCCCTAAACCTATAAAAATTATAATTGTCTAAATTATTTATTTTTATTTATTTTGACCAATTCATCTTTAATTTACGTGTAGTCCTTGTAAAATTAATGTATTCTATCCATTTCTACCTATTAAATCTGTATTGATTTTCTTCGTTAATTATCACCCGATTGACATTTTGACACTGTTTAATTATTGTTAACAAACATATCGCCACTGGATTGGTAAATTGTTGTGTATTGTAATAAAAATGCTATATATATATTAGAGTACAGCCAGAGATGAGGATCTAATTGAAAAGTAAATATTTCTTCGCTCAATCTTTCTGTTTTCGATATGTCTAAATGGGGATTTCTTCTATAACCAATAACTAACAATGCGAAAATCATCTTGAAGTTGCTGATCAGAAGTCATGACCACTGATGTATTAGGACTCATACTCACATAGATAATATTGGATAGCGGTAGAGCTATATCGTGAATAGACAGAAGTTAAAATGCATGAGATATTCAATTTCCACTCAGTGACTGTATAGTGGGATGTGGTTACATAGTAATCTAAAGAATATAGAGTTCGATCTATGATGGACTTAAGAATATGTACTGCTGAAGAGTCCTGAACTAAGAAGAACAAGCTTGTTCCCTTCACCCTGATTTTTATTGGTTCTCTTACTGATATCGATTCGTGACGAAATCTATCTTGAAATTATTCCAATACCTACAAACTAACCCCTTGAAAATCAATCAATCAATGAAGGTGTTAAGTCACATGATTTCTACTGATTCTGAACGACTATTTATCGAAAAGAAGAGGAAAACTGCAGACTATTCAAATACACCAATAAATTCATGAATTCTTTAACTACTACTGATCAAATTTATTCAGTCAGTTTTAAACTTCCAAAATAGACAACCCTTTCGAATTCACTGCCACATTTCATTATCTACGACCTGTAGCAACGCAGGATGTAGCAGTAAACTCGTTGAGCAAGTCCTACACATCATTAGACGAATAACTACCTAGTGACCAATCAAAATATCACTTCCATTCGTTATTCGATTCCCTAGTATTCAGCACAGTGGTACTCTCACGGTAGAGGATGAAAGACTTGGCGAAGGAATGTTTATCAGCAATTTGGTATCTCTATATAGCCAAATTATGTACACACTTTATCTTCAACACAGGTACCATTCGCACAGATTTTCCGTGTTGTACTGTAACAACAGAAGACAAGGGCCCGGCAATGGATCCTTTATTTACGAAATCAACACATATTTATAGATTTTCATGTACACTATTATAGGTTATTGTAAGCAAACAAACACAGTCTTCTGATTGGTGATTCTTCGCTGAACGTTAATCTTTCATCTCTTTGTGGCTGTTTCTTGAATGTCAGATCATCTATATGCCAACTGTATCCGCCTACACAAAGTCTGCTGTAGTTGATTGTTGAATCAGTCTTTATTCTTATTTTCTCATGACCAATACTGGGGACGTAAACATTGACGTAAATTAATGTCTACCGATTTGGCTAGCAGCCTGCTCTCACAACAGTACTACTTCTGGCTTTCCTTCACATTGTGTTTCTTAGTGTTCCTTTCACATCTCCCATGTATCTCCACAACGCTATGCCATCTGCATCCTCTGACATCAGATCTATCTCCCTGTTATTTGGGGTCTTATACCAATGAACATCTCTTTATATATACGTATATAATACTGACAAATTTTATCAGTAGTACACGCCACACTAATAATAAACTACTGAAAACATTAAGTTGATTCACTTATTTTTTTTTGAAAATAACAATAATAATTTTAAATAATAACAACTTACATCCACCTTATTGTCCAATTGTGATTGAGTATAGTATATTATCAATGCCTGGCTAACAAGCTCGGAATTGATACTTATCCCTAGTAAATCATCAAAATAGTCTGGTAAAAAGATTCCACTTGAAGCATTTTCATATTCATCAGAAGAATTAGATTTCCTTAGGGTTTCAATAAAATTGACTTCTTTTGAATAAATCAGCTGATACCATAATATACACAGTAATGGTTCATATCTTCCAAGTGTATATATATTTTTATGTATATCCTAAAGATTAAAAAGGAAGAGATGATGAGTAAAGTTCGAATCTGAGCGATATGTAGAACAGATATTACATACAGCATGAGAATAATGATAAAGTTTGAAGAAGAAGTCGAACTAAAGTGTGACGACGGCTAGTCTACGCCACGTAGACTTCCTGGTTGGGGTGTTCGGGACGGTAAAAACCAATGGTTGGAAACAATTGGTGACATGGCTCAAAATCGTTCTCAATGGCTGGTGCAGATGCATCCACTCCTTGTGACTTATGATTTCCAATGAAACGACATTTTTCTTCGTTATTACTATTACTTTGTCCCACACCTCTGTTTACTGTCTGTATTATGCATTTCTTCTACTTTCTTCTCTTGCTTTGTGTCCTACAAGGAGGGAGTATGGCGACTTGGACTGCCGCACATATGTGCCAAGTTCTATGTTGAAAACAGATAGACAGACAGAAGTGTGACCCTACAACCAACTTATATTCCCATGTGTCACATTTATAGTGTGACGGGTAAGTGATGCTGCTGTTTATCTGCTTAAACCTCAGTTCCGGTTGGGAGGAACCAGTATGACAACTCCATGCTGGAGTTTGAAATTCTTTAGTAGGACACTGATTATGAGACAGACGAATTGCAATGTGCTTGTTATGACAAGCAAAAGAGCCATGCGTTTGACAGCTTTCCCACTGCTTTTTAGGTTTCTTAGTTGATGTTAATTCTTGACTAAAAATTAAAAAAAGGTTTCGTATCTACTGGTTTTCATCATTTCCTCAAAATGAATGTCAAAATTAATATAGGCGTAAAACTTGAGCACTGTGGTAGTAATTAATTCCACATTAGTTTGTTCATTAGACCTATCACACAGTGAAACAGTATTACTGTTTACTGGATGACGAGGTATCGAACACAATTTTTTGTTCATAATTATATCAATTATAAACACACGACTTCGAAACTTGAGTTTAATAGTTTTCTTTGTTCTCTCCTAACTGTCGTCGTTGGGGTAGTAGAATTTTACAGATGTCTGGGTGGACAGTTGTTTAATCATTCCTATTACACGCGTTTGCAGTTGATTCGATAAACGAAGCTTCCGTTATCAATCTCTCCCTACACCCGGTTGTTACATTAGATTTTAAAACTGCCATCTTATCCCATCCTATTTTATGGATGTGTGTAATTGCATGTAGTGAGTGCTATCTACGACTGACCTATTCTCTAAATTCTTTTTCTTATTCGGGTCAACTAATCTAGATTTTGCTGCTAGGTTTTTATTCTCGGCTAGTCTGACTGCCCCTGTTCTACTACTTTGACCTATGTATTTAACCTGACAATCATTCCAGTACAGCATTAGATAAACTAAATTGTTTTGTTTTAAAGGCTCCACTGGCGGGATGCTCTAGCCGACAAGGCTTGTTTCTAATTGAGTTTGTGGGTTTGAATGACAGTAACTTTTATTCCTGCCAAGATTGTAAAGAATTCTGCGTAAGGTTTCCGAGGTTCCTTCATTGTATGGAATTACTACTGTTGATTTAGATTCCTTATTGTTGGTGTTGTCATTATCTTGAGCATATTTGACATGGATGTCATCAATAATAATAATAATAATAATAATAATAATAATAATAATATCATTATTATTATTATTATTATCATTACTATCGCTACTATCATTATTTATTTTATTTTTACATTTCCCTACATATTTCCTGACTAATTTATCAGGGTAATTATAAAGTTTGAAGGCTTCTCTGATATGTCTCACTTCCTGTCTTAGATTTTCCTTGGTACTATTTAGTTTTGTGGTCTATCACTTAAACCCTTCACCAATCCTATTTTTACTGAGACAGATAAGATGGGATGATTCGAAATCCAAATATCGGTTTGAATGTGTGGGTTTTCTGTAAACACACTAATGTTTTGATTTTGACACTAGTAACTAGTGTGATGTGTCTAGTCCTCTGATTGGTGCAGAGTGAATTCTATCAGTCAGGTTGTAATGTGGCCACCAATCTAGGTAGCTCGCCATCACGGTGCACATTGATTTGATGGTATTAGATGATTTGAGGCAATCGGCAGGAAGCCTTGGTCCTAGGTTTCGTGCTAGATGGCATTCGTCAGCAAGGCGTATCTGCAACCTTGAAGAAACTCATGTCCCTTCTGATTCTACAGTCCTACAGGAGGTCAGTGGCGACCCCGAACAGCTCAGTGGTAACGTCTCTGACTGCAGGCTGCACTGGGTGACGCGGGTTCGAATCTCAGAAGGGACATGAGTTCCTTCAAGGCTGGAGATACGCCTTGCTGACGAGTACCAACTAGCACGAAACCTAGGTCCAAGGCTTCCTGTGGTCGATTGCCTCCAACCATCGAATACACACTGTGTTTAACTTCCCATCTTCTTTCCTTTTTCTACTCTACAATCTAGAATTGGAAGCTCTCCTTCCTGACTTGCTAATTCATAAGTAAATTGATTTGCCTCCACTTCATCGAGTAAATAATATTACTGTTTTACTGTGTGATATATATCTAATAAATAAACTAATTTCTGGAATATCAAAATTATCTACTGTTCTATTGTATTCATGCAAATAACAATGAATTTTGATGCAGAAAAAGACTAGGTGACACATCTACTTTTATCAAATGCAAGTGATATTTATATATTTTCAGAAGATGAAATGAAAGCAACTCTTACTTGAATTACTGAAACTGTCGCTTGAATATCCCATTGAATATTTCTCCAAATATCTAAAAGAAAACAGATAAGATATCAGCTTTTGGTATAAAATATTGTTATACACTAGTAACCAAGAAAATATAAGTATATATATATATATATATATATATATATATATATATATATCCGGCTATCGATCAAAGGACGCCTTTACTGCACGCTAGTTCGCATTGTTCTTGACGGGCAATGTTAGTTGACTGACACAGGAACACGTTGGAAAAGAGCTCGGTAGGATGGTGGTGGTCAAACAAAAACATGGCATCATCAGTCAGTGAAATCCACAACATTTAGTTTAAGTCAGCCAGTCACATAGGGGGGTAGGTGTAAACTTCCTGATTGGTTGGTATTCTAGGGATGGTAAGAAGTGATGATGGCTGAAGACAGACAATTTGTGATATGGATCAAAATCCTCGTTCTCAATGGTGAGGCAGATGCATTTACTCACACTTTGTGATTTGTCGTATTTAATGAAATTCCATTGTTCTTCCAATATTCCTATTCTTTTCCCTCACACTTCTGCTTATTATCTCTTTCTCTTTTCTCTTGGTTTGGGTGGTACATAGGGGCAAAGTGGCAATTGGAACTGGTACACATCTGTGGAAAATTCTACATTGAAACCAGTCAATCAGTCAGAGAGAATCTTCAAGGAGAAAAACAATCGAAATTATGTGACTTTAGGAAATATTATTCTACGTGAGGAACGTTCTAATACCCTATTAATTTTCTTTCATCATATCCTTCGACATGATCTAGTGGTACTTCAAAAACCTGCATTAAAATACGCACTATTATAATAAGTACGATTTCAGCTAACGATTGAAGGATTACAACAAAGTGAAATGGAATAAACTCGCTGAATCGTGTTAGACAGGGAACCAGAAAGAAGAGTGGAGGGAGAGTGGTTCAGTAACTTCACCAGACTTCCAATTATGGCTGGCTTAGACTAACTGTTGTAGATTTCATTGACTGGTGAAGCCATGTTTTTGTTTGACCTCCGCTAGCTTTTTTCCAGCCTGACCCTATATCCGCTAACATTGCTCGTCCAGGAAGGCGATGACTAGGCACACATAACACATGTCCTAACCATCTCAATCAATGTAACTTCACAGCCTCGTCTATTGATTTCCCCTCCTTTCCTACCAGTTGACCGAAGCTTAACTTTAAGATTCCTCACCCTATTACACCTGCCAGCTAACATGGGAGATAGAACGCAGGCAACTATGATCAAAGACAGCTAGCCGGCCTTTTCATGTCTTCCATTCTCAATGGCCAGGTCTCACAGACATAAATGAGGACGGAGCGGACCAATAAGCAGTACACCGCCCTTGGTCAATAGCCGGATATCACGTCTTCGCCAGACACAGCGTAAACTGGCATATGCGAAACTAGCCTTCTGTATCTGTTCTGAGATTTCGTCAGCAATCAATCTGTTTGGGGTTGGCTGATGCAACTTCCCAAATAAGTGAAGTGGTCAACACGCTTCACCAACCACTTCACCCCTGCTCATTACTGACCTAGGAGTCAATGCAGTTTAGTCATGTAGCCATATCATCTTACACTTGGTGGGAGAGAATCACATGCCGAACATTCGAATATTGCAACTCAACGTGTTTAGAAGACTGTGCTCTATTTTGTCAGCGTCTTCACCTAGGAGGATGACTATATCATCTGCATGTTCTAAGTCAACGAAGTTATTCCCTGATGGTAACTAGTCGACCCCTGAGTGGTTGGAGTCAGTTAGGGTTAGATTCATTAGTACATCTATGATGGAACTAAACGGAAGTGGGGACGGTGAGCTATCCTGTCGAACACCACTAGTTGTCGCCACTTCAGATGACAACTCGTCATAAGCTCTTACCTGGCTGCATGATTACGAGTAGAGTGCCTTAATCAGTGCAATGTATTTTCTCGGCATTCCCCTTATAGTCAAGCATCTCCAGAGAACCTCTCGGTCGACAGAATCGAATTCCGCCTTTAGGTCAATAAATATGACGACTGTTGGACACCAACGGTAAGTATGCGTCTGTTGTGTTCCAGAATATGTTTGAGGGTGAAGAAATGATCAATACACCCTCTTCCTGGTCTAAAGCCTGTCTGGTTCTCTCATGTTTGTTCCTCCCGTGGACTGCTTAGTCTACGCATTATTATTGACCCTGGAACTATAGGTACCATATTAGTCAAGCTAATACCCCTGTGATTATCACAGGAAGACTTGTCTTCCTTGTTGTATACTGAGATAATCAATGACTTCCACCAATCCGAAGTGACTTCCTCTGATTCCTAGACGCTGCTTAGAACCTCAGTTAGTGCAGACAGTAAACTGTCTCCATCGTAATTAAATACCTCTGGAGTCATTCCATCAGGTCCGGCTGCTTTAGGAGGGTTATGTAATGGAGATGAATAAAATTATTTGATAGATTATTCAAATAATTATCATGTAAGAAATACAAAAAAAACCACCACCCATGAAGCTTACCAGATTTGACCAGTTCCGTAAGACAAAGTAAATGAGATAAAGATAACTGTATCAAAAGTGCTAAATTCATTGACTTCCGGGAATAATCGAACTGTAAATTGATTAACTGACCAATAGAAAATGGCTCATGTAGTATATAAAACTGAATGCCTTCAATGATTTGTTGGAATACGACAAGAGAATGTCTGAAACAAAAAGTAAACTGCTTCACATTCGGTTTTATTATTAAGGATGGAGGAAAATATATACACATGTGAATAAACTTGAAAAGAAAACATCTAAGAGTCGAGCCTCGGTGGGAACATCATCCCTCACTGAGAAATACAGGCACATCCAGATGACGAGTCCCAAATAGGACGAAATGCGCATCTTGGATTCCACTGCTGGTCATTATCCACAAATTATAATCTAAGACTCGAGAAGATTTATTTCCCGATACGAATTTATATGAGGAAAAGTGTTAATAAAGCACACTGTAAAGAATTCATCCAATTATGGTAGAACTCTTCAACTGAATACTCTCTACATACAGGAATATATACACTATAAGAAATACATAAGAATTAACAAACTTATGTGTCAAGTGTTAAGACAAATCAGATCCATTGCGGGTTCATTGACTGAACAGAATTCTTCTGTATGCAGAGTTTAAGATTTAACATGTTGAATGCCATAGCTTTTGAGGTTTAAAGAAATTTGATTCTCTACTCCATTGACGGGATTTCCGCATACTCTGTGGATGACCCTGAAGTTAGTTTAAGTGTTAGCTCGATGTCCAGAATTGAGCTGATGATGAAATGATCGACCTAATCCATGATTTATAAGATAACTGCTTTTTATAAATTAGATGTATAGGGTTTCATTAATGATGGGTTTATTTAAACAACTGCGATTTCTGCATCACAGTCTGCCGATGTGTTATGTACTGGTCAAGTAATTAATAGTCCTGACGCAAGAAGGCGGAAATCAGAAAACCACCAGGTTCACAATGATACTTGTATATTTCAAACAAGGAAAGTCAATGTCACACAAGTGTATGAGCGAATGTTCAAAAAATGAACGAATCAATAGACAGTCTTAACATGATTGGCTAATTATAATGGAATATCGATCCATATATACATAGCGAAATATAACAGACTGTCAAACAAACACACATATTATGTGGGTACATATCACGATGAGTCCTAAACTAGGACAAAACACCTAGCTGTTCAGTACTCCATGGTTTTCAATGGTTCTCTAAGAGATATCGATCCATACTCTGACCTGAAAGAAATACTATGATAAATGGTAGATCCATGTATAAACTTAAGCAGTAGTCTATTATGGAACAGCACGACAGCGCATACTACTAACATGGCAAAAAGTAGTATTTACTAGAGACAGATCGAGGCGATCTAAACACCAGATGACTGATTATTTCGCTACTTTGAAGTCAAGCCAATTGGCAAAGGATAGTTACCTGTTTATTTATTTAGAGAGAAAGTTGCTAAAAATTATATAATAGCAGCTATCCAATAATTTACAAAATATATATTATTTAATTGAATTTTAGATTTTCCCGTCGATTGGTTGGACGAAAATGCTCGCTCTCAGGCTGACATGTCGGCTTCTTGTATAAATGCTTTGACGATGTTTGAGAATGTATTTTGCAATTGATTGGTGGATGGTGACTAGTAGTGGAATCCAGGATAGGCATGATGGTGATGTTCCCACCGAGGCTGGAACCCAGTGGGTACATCAACACACTGCGGAATGCAGGTACATCCAGATGACGAGTCCCAAATAGGACGAAATGCACATTCTAAATTCCACTGCTAGTCACCATCCACTAATTAAATACAAAATATATCGTTGCACAAGGACGATTACACAACCACTGGGGATTTAACAATACTCCATATGATACATTTCTAAATAAAAAAGACGACAGAGTGCTTACTCGAATAATTTTGCAGTTTGTTTTGTGACATTGTATTCAGCTGGTTGAGTTAACTTCATTCCATGGTTGAGTAAGTGAAAAATGAAACGACTACAAATAACTTTTGTCATAATCCAACGTATAAAGTGAGTTATATTGTAATAATCCAAGAAAATCTGTAATGCATAAGAGAAACAAAACACATAAAGAGAAAAAGCCGTGTGAATTTATTTTAAAACTAGTCAGCTGAAAATTATATAAACTAATTTATTACTACTACTGGCAAAAAACCCTGGTAAATTCTAACTATTAAGAAATACTCTATAAAATATTTAATAATTTGTGCGGGGCTTAGATAGTACCCTCCGTCCCTAACTGAGGTTACTAAGGCTGCCAACAGTGTGAAACGAAGCAGTGCTGCGGGACCCGATGAAATGACTGCTGACGTGTTCAAGGATAACGGAGAAAGTTCACCGTCAGAGTTAACTACGGTACTAAGCAGCGTCTAGGAATCAGAGGAAGTCACTTCGGATTGGTGGAAGTCATTGATTATCTCAGTATACAACAAGGAAGACAAGTCTTCCTGTGATAATCACAGGGGTATTAGCTTGACTAATATGGTACCTATAGTTCCAGGGTCAATAATAATGCGTAGACTAAGCAGTCCACGGGAGGAACAAACATGAGAGAACCAGACAGGCTTTAGACCAGGGAGAGGGTGTATTGATCATTTCTTCACCCTCAAACATATTCTGGAACACAACAGACGCATACTTACCGTTGGTGTCCAACAGTCGTCATATTTATTGACCTAAAGGCGGAATTCGATTCTGTCGACCGAGAGGTTCTCTGGAGATGCTTGATTATAAGGGGAATGCCGAGAAAATACATTGCACTGATTAAGGCACTCTACTCGTAATCATGCAGCCAGGTAAGAGCTTATGACGAGTTGTCATCTGAAGTGGCGACAACTAGTGGTGTTCGACAGGATAGCTCACCGTCCCCACTTCCGTTTAGTCCCATCATAGATGTACTAATGAATCTAACCCTAACTGACTCCAACCACTCAGGGGTTGACTTGTTACCATCAGGGAATAACCTCGTTGACTTAGAACATGCAGATGATATAGTCATCCTCCTAGGTGAAGACGCTGACAAAATAGAGCACAGTCTTCTAAACACGTTGAGTTGCAATATTCGAATGTTCGGCATGTGATTCTCTCCCACCAAGTGTAAGGTGATATGGCTACATGACTAAACTGCATTGACTCCTAGGTCAGTAATGAGCAGGAGTGAAGTGGTTGGTGAAGCGTGTTGACCACTTCACTTATTTGGGAAGTTGCATCAGCCAACCCCAAACAGATTGATTGCTGACGAAATCTCAGAACAGATACAGAAGGCTAGTTTCGCATATGCCAGTTTACGCTGTGTCTGGCGAAGACGTGATATCCGGCTATTGACCAAGGGCGGTGTACTGCTTATTGGTCCGCTCCGTCCTCATTTATGTCTGTGAGACCTGGCCATTGAGAGTGGAAGATATGAAAAGGCAGGCTAGCTGTCTTTGATCATAGTTGCCTGCGTTCTATCTCCCATGTTAGCTGGCAGGTTGATATGTATCCACATATATATATTTATGTGTGTGTGCATGTTGGTCTCTATTTCTGTTTGCTCGGTTAGTCTGTGACCACTTCACTTGTATGAACTTGTCTCCTTTAATAATGTGTATTCTCCTTATATTATATTATATATAATATGAGTGTTTGTTGACAGTCCGTTGCTTGGTGACATATATCCATATATGTTTGTTGGCATGTCTGCTATATTCGCTATGTATAATTGGATCGACACTCCATTATAATTAGCCATTCATGTTAAGACTGTCTAATGATTCTTCCCACGCTTGTCTGAATTATTTATATATATTCGCATTCACAATTTGTGTGAACTACTTACTTTACAACTACTTGACTTGCTTACCACTTTGGTGTGAGACCATTTATTTTCGTCTCCTTGTGTTTGGACAATAGAAGTATCATCGCAAACCTAGTGGTCTTCTGATTTCCGCCTTCTCGCGTCAGGACTATTAGTTTCTCGACCAGTCCATAACAATAATCTAGCGACGAGTACATAACAATTTGGCGACGGGGAAGACTAGTACATAACACAGGTATAATAGGGTGAGGAATATCAAAGTTAAGCTTAGGTCAACTGGTAGGAAAGGAGGGGAAATCAATAGACGAGGCTGTGAAGTTACATTGATTGAGATGGTTAGGACATGTGTTATGTGTGCCTAGTCATCGCCTTCCTCAACGGGAAATGTTAGCAGATTGACATAGGATCAGGTTGGAAAAGAGTTAATGGTGGTGACACGAAAACATGGCTTCACCAGTCAATGAAATCCACAAGATTTAGTTTAGGCCAACCAGTCAAGTATGGAGGTAGGTGTTGACTTCCAAACTGGTTGGGGTCCCCTGATGGTAAAAACCAATGAAGGCTGGAAAAATAGGGGATATGGCTCAAAATCGTTTTCAATGGCTGGTGCAGATGCATCCACTCCTTGTGACTTATGATTTCCAATGAAACGATATTGTTCTTCGACATTACTATTCCTTTTTCCTGATATCTCTTTTACTATCTTCTCTTGCTCTATATGGAGTGTGACGACTCGAACTGCTGCACATCAGTGCAAAGTTCTATGTTGAAACCAGTCAGTCATTCAATCAGATACTACCCAGACTTCATCCTCCAAGCCTATGAATTGAAGTCTTATCCACACGGCAGTGGATCCGCGTTAGGAGGTACATACATTTCCACGGTTGTCGGTGACTAAAACAGGTTTATACACTACTCAGTTTGTTCGGATTCTGGAGACCATGTACATCACATAGGTTAGGAATCAGGGTTTTATTTGTCTGTCTCTGTCTGTTTTCGACATAGAACTTTGCACAAATGTGCGGAAGTTCAAGTCGCCACATTCCGTGTAGCACGCGAAGCAAGAGAAGAAAGTACAAGAAAAGCATAATAGAAACAGTGAGCAGAGGTGTGAGACAAAGGAGTAATAAAGAAATACAAAACAGTTTCATTGAAGATCATAAGTCACAGGGAGTGGATGCATCTGCGCCACTGAGAACGGTTTTGAGCCATGTCACCAATTGTTTCCAACCATAGATTTTTACCGTCCCGAGGACCCCAGCCTGGAAGTCTACACCTTTCTACGTGGCTTAGACCAACTGTTGTGGATTTCATTGACTGGTGCAGCCAAGTTTTTGTTTGACCGCCGCTAGCTTTTTTCCAGCCTGACCCTATATCCGCTAACATTGCTCGTCGAGGGAGGCGATGGCTTGGCATACGTAACACATGTCCTAACCATCTCAGTCTTTATTTATTTTATTATTTATTATTTTATTTAGCTCTCCCAGATAAATCTAGATGTTCACTTATCCAGTTTTAGGTTCCAGACGTTCGCATTCAACCTTTCACTTAGGTGAGAAACACCCTCGTCGTGTTATGGAAGTGTATTAATCTTTCTGAAGTATTTTCTCTCTAGTGGTATTACAAGCCATTGGTTTTCTTAAAAAGTAATTTTATTTGAGATAAAATTCATTCGGTAAGGACTTAGAGGTGACACATTCAATCAATCAATCAATCAACACACCATCAGTTGTTGAAATCAGTGAGTACTTATTTGAGCTATCTAAGGATGCCTGATTGTAGTCTTAGGAATGACAATAAGATCCCTAATGGGACTGACTCAAAATTATTTACAATATCGTAGATATATTCACACTTTGTTATTTTCAAGATTCTACAAAAAAAATTCCCTACCAATATTCATTCAATTTTCTCCTCTATTTCATCTTTTCTGCAGAGTATAGAGAGTATAACTCTGTTACGGTTCCTTTATTTACTGTGTGGTTACTTGAATTGCTGTACTTCTGTACTTGTACAATTCTGTAGTGATCTTTTAGATAATGCGAATCGATTACTAAATAACTATGAAGGTGTGTTTCGTCCCAATCTATTTAGACAGAAAAAACTGTCCTTCAACTACAAGACCAAAGCAATCTTCGTATCCCCCTCCCCCCCAAAGCCCTGCATCACACGCGTCACTCTACACGTGATGAAAGCTGAGTTAGAATGATACAAGGAAGGAGTGATTACATTCCAGTGCAGACAGTCACAGTCAATCACTTCATACATTCATAGCGTGTTTAAGGTATATTATAACAGAAATGATTTATTGCCTAAATGATTAGTAATATAAGCATTAGTATTATTCATTTACAATTAACTAATACTCACTTTAGGATTAAATTCACAATATAATACTTCTTCAACTTTCGATATAATATTCCATATTATACTGGATGATTCATTTTCAGTAAAAGAATGAATTATCATAAGAAGATGATTGAAAAGACGTTGTAAAGCTTCATAGTCAGTAGAATTATCAATTTGAGCTGTACCAGCAGTGAAATGACTTAAAATATGATTTGAAATCTAAAAAAATAACAATAAAAAATAATAAAGAGTGAACAGGTATATGGTATTTAAAAAATAAATAAATAAAAGGATTATTGGATTTCATCATGAGCTGACATTAGTTAGGGAACTACTGGAAAACCTGGAGTAATGGACAGCCAGCTATTTCCTCCTAGTTTGGGATTCGTCAGCAGTACGCACCCACCGGGATTCGAACCCAAGACCTTCTGGTTACAACGCGAGCTCGTATACCATTGAGCCACTGGGACCCGATCCAATGACCAGCCCATGAATTCTAACTTCTGCCAATTCACAACGTAGAGCAAACACCGGTGGGAGCGTACAGTTGAAGAGTCCCAAACTAGGACGAAACAGCTGTCCAGCTGACCATCTGTTCTTCAGTACAAAGCCAGCAAAGACACTTGTTGATGAAAGACTGCAACCTGTCGGAAATGCTTTTCATGATACGTACGTCAAGTTTCTGAATTATATAGAAGCACTGACCTGATATTAGTGTTGAATATTCGATCGTTGTCCGCTGTTCCATGGCTGTTGATCTCCACAATGATTTCAGAGTAACGAACGTTAGTCATGCTTTTCCATCCTGATTGACCATAACATCTTCATACATCCTGCATGTAGTTGAAACACTGTTGACTAGTTCAGGTAAGTGAAGTAGACGACTCCCTTTAGATTCCCCCTATTGAGTTTGTGGTTATTTTTGGTATCTTCAACACCTCTTGTCTTTTCCATACCCACTTGAAGTCCTACTTTCGCTGCTCTTTCTACCGACTTGTTGGTTTTTGCTTCAAAGTCGTCACTTTTATGTGATATTTCACAAAATATTGATCTGTGAAACTCAGATCGTCTAGGATCTTTCCTAAAGATATCCCACCTAACTCCATCAAACACACTGGTGAATATCATCGTTGATAGTATGCAGACTAGTCTTAATCTTTTCATCACTTCAAACATTTCGACGAGGTTTTTATTGTGAATCATTTGGCATGAAGCATCATGATACAGTTGTTGAATGGAGTTTATAAAATTTAGCGGCATCGAGCTTCGTAGTGTTGAAGCATTTGTCAAATAACTTCATGGTTGACGTTATCAAATTGCTTTCCAACGTTGACGAAGTTGAGACACAGCAGTTAGGAGTAATAAATAAAAAAAAGTTAGATAAAAAACAATTTCCCGAGAAGATTTTTCATGTGCCATCACCTCCACCACCAAACTTAGAGATGACTGATACCACATAAGCTGAAAAGTATATCTGAAGAGTGGAGTCAAACTCTGAAATGCAGTGGTTGAAAGCAAAGTTATAAAGTAAATGGAGCTGAATGAGAGTCGACAAATGAACAGGTTAATAGAGTTCAATCATTAAAAAGAAACACAATATGAAACAATACAACGATACCTGAGTTATACTGTCGACTAAAGGAATAACATTTTCTTGTGTACACAATTTTTTTGAAATGTTAACCTCTTCAAGAATTAATGATATTTGATCATAACATGCTGGTAGATGACTTAGACGACGTAGAAGAAAGTGAAAGATAGTTTCACGTTGAGCATTGGCTTGTCTATAAACAAAAAAAAAGATGTGAATTCCCAGAAATGTAGACATTTGAGTATTGTTGAGTATTCCAATATATTAAGAAAGATGAGTCTCAAATGCTATGCATGCTATTTACGTTATTCAAACGTATCGGAAAGCATTATTATACATATTATTGTTTCCTTTAGTTCCTAGAGGAACATAGGACTTCAGACAAACATCTTCATTACCTTCGGTCAAAGACAGGTGCCTGCGTTCTATCTCCCGTGTGAAGTGGTGTAATAGGGTGAGCAGTAGTGAGGTTAGGCGTTGAGTGCTAGGTGAGAAAGGGGAAATCAATCGACGAAGTTGTGAAGTTACATAGACTGAGATGGTTAGGACATTTGTTACGCACAAATGCCAAGTCATCGACTTCCTCAACCGGCAATCCTAGCTGACACAGGGTCAGGCTGGAAAAGAGCTACCGGAGGTCAAACCAAAACATGGCTTCACCAGTCAATGAAATCCACAACAGTTAGTTTAAGCCACGCAGGAAGGTGTAGACTTCAGGATTGGGGTCCTCGGGACGGTAAAAACCAATGGCTGGAAACAATCGGTGATATGCCTCAAAATCGTTATCCAATGGCTATGCTTATTAAAATTTATGCATCTTTCGTGGATTGCAATTTCATTCATCTTACTTAACAAATTGACAGTACTTAAAATATGGCCAAAATATTCATCTAGACATCTATAAAAAACAAAATAATTGAGCAAAGAATATCCTTGTCGATAATTTCCTCTCTTGCCTCCACAATTATATATATATATATATATATATATATATATGTTTCTATGCACGGAATATTCTAGAATAGTAGTCAGTAACAAATATTAGTGTTTTTTTAATAATATCGATTTGTTAAGTAAAATCAATGGAATTACAAGTCACTAAAGATGTCTAAAATATAATAGCAAATAGAATGTCAACTAAAATTAAAGAAATTTCTGCAAACGATTGAGTATCATTCGAACCTAGATGGCCAAGGTAAGTAAGGACAATGTCTGAACTAGCTTCTTTTGGACACATAAATTAGGCTTCCCAATGTAGATCCCAACAGCCAGTCTCAGCAGTATGTAGTAGACAAACTCTTAAGGCGAAGTTAAGATCAGTTGGTATGCGGTGATTGACTTTGAAAGTTGCCTCGTTAACATCAATCGTGTGTTCTGTATCCACAAGATGAGATAGAATAGTGCTATGTGAATGGATTTTGTTTGTCCTTTACTTAAAGACGTAATATGATGTTCAGAAATCGGAGAAGAGAAACACGCCTAATTGTACAGCCGATGTAAATGGCTCCACAGGAGCAGTTAAATTGGTAGATACGCTTGAAAGAGGCGAAATTAGGCAGTTTCTCTTTTACTCCCGAACGCAAAATATGGGTGGTTTTCAAGACATAGCGTAATTCAGCAACAGGCAGGGGAATCCTGTTTTTATCGCATTCCTAAGGCGTTGTGTTAGTATCGAGCTGATGTATTTAAAAACACCAATATTGTTAATGATGACTATTCTAGAATATTCTATGTTTATAAACGTATATATATATATATATATATATATATATATATATATATATATATAATTAGATTTATTCCAAAACAGTACTTGTGATACAGAATGGAATTCTCAGCATTTTACTACAGTATTGCATCCAGTTAGTACATTAACAAAAAAAATAAAGTTCTACATAGATTAAGGGTAATCTCAGTTAGTTATGACAACAACATATTGGCATGTCGGTAGCAAAACTAAAAAAATGAACAGTGTTTCAAAAGTAGATGCCAGCATATTTACTGGCGTAAGCGGTCACAAAAAGGTCGAGATATACAGAGTGTGAAAGAAAGAAGAAGAATGTTTTAAGAGTTAGTAGGGAAGAAAGAAACAAAGCAGCACATAACACAGAAAAAAAGACGGAGAAAAGGAAAAGAGAGAAAGAAAACGTTGCACCTATAAAAGATATGAACTGGAAAGACGAGATCCTGTTGTTCTACTGACTATTTAATAAGTTAAAGGTTTCACGCCTAATCCTTTCTTTATCGCACAGAACACGAGCTAAGTAAGGTATGATTGAGTTTTTGTACTTGCTAGTGTGAGGATATAGTTTTCTATATAGTCTTCTGGTTTTGTCTGATGAGATACAAATGGAGAGTTGTGAATGAAGAGGGTAGTGTGAGTTAGATAAAATGGATTGAGCCCATATATATTTATAATTGTAGAGCCGGATGAGGAAATTATTGAAAAGTATATTCGAGGCTCAGCCTTTTTTGTTCTAATCACACTTTTATAAAACAATTTTAATCAGAGTTCAATGAAGCTGCACAGGAGGGATTGAAACAAATATTACATCATATGCCCCCCCCCCAAAAAAATTACCCCCCTATGTACAGAAAAGCAAAATATAAGTGTGATCTATCCAATCCAAAACGAAACATGTAAATGACTTATACTGAATGCTTTTTTGTATAAATAGTTTCAAAAAAAAAAAAGAACAAACAAAACAAACTTACTGAATTTGATGCTTTTTATTTGCATCGATATTTTGAGTTTGTTTATGCATTCGTTGGTTTAACGGTTGTTGGATAACAAATAAATCCACAATCATTGGAATCATTGCTGTTAATACAACACTACTAGGATCTCGTGTTTCTGCAGCTAATGTTTCAGCCAAATGTACAACCTACAAAATATAAATAGAAAACACAACAACACACAACTGAATCATACCTAGCTATGTGGAAGCGATATACGTGCAAACCAAGTTCACTTTTAACGGTTTGAAAAAGATTGGGCATTTGGTATATGATATTCATTATAATAGAGGTTTTTTTTGTATTTCCCAATGAATGAAAAACAAAACGATATTGTTTTTACTGTCGTTTCACTATTTAATGTTGCTAATAGCTTTCTCAAAGTATTACTAAACCGGAATTTACAAAATCCACTCAAAATATATATAACAAAGAGTTAACGGGTGGGAAAAAGAGACTTAGTTCAACTTAAAAGGAAAGTCAAAATAACAATGAAGACCGCTCAAACCAAATATCAAAGGTAATAGTATATCTGTTATTATATCAAAACAAAGTTTACTAACTTGATCATCGTTCGTTAGTCTGGGGACACTTTTGGTTGTCAAGTTGGAGAATTGGTAAAGATAACAAAATCAAGTGTAGATTGCTGGATTTGATCAGTGTGTAAAATTATAAAAGTAGTGTGTGTTTACATAGTGAACTTGATTATCACATTCGTGTTGATTTTGTCACTTCATGGGGGAGGGAGGTGTTGTAACCAGGTCAGATTCTGTTTCAGTCCATCATTCCTATTCAGACAATTTGGATTCCACTTGATATGAATCGCTTCTGATATTAGACGTTCTTTGTGATTTCTGAAGTTTTTCTGGATTATTTCAATATTGTCAAAATCAATCCTATAGCGTGTAGACCTATGGCTGATGATTTTTCAAGTTTTTCTAGTTCAACCGGATTTCACGGTGGTCGAAGAGATGCTCACTTGATTTTGTTATCTCTACCAAAATTGACTAACTTGACAACGAAAAATGCCTCCAGACAGACGAACGATGATCAAGTTAGTAAACTTTATTTTGATGTCATAACAGACGTACTATTACCTTTGTTATTTGGTTTAGTGATCTTCATTGTTACTTTGACTCTCAATATGTCCTCTTAACTTGCCCTAAGTCTATTTTCTCACCTCTTAACTCTTTGTTATATATATATATATATATGTTGAGTGGATTTTGTAAATTCCGGTTTAATAATACTTTGATAAAGCTATTAGCATTAAATAACGAAACGTTAGTAAAAGCAGCAGCAATATCGTTTTGTTTTTTATTCATTGGGAAATACAAAAAAACCCTTTATTATAAGTGGAAGCGATGTTATTTTACTGCAGTTGAAACTAAAGATCCAATTGGTATTAATTTCCATTGAACAGGAGGAGTATTTATGAGATCTTTTTGAGAAATGATATAGTAAAACAAGTAGAACTGCTAAATTTGAATGCAAAGCTGACATGGTTTACACAACTTTTTTTTTTACTTTGGTTGAGCATTAGAGTTAGCAACACTAATGTCATGCGCTTAGTCCTTGGTGTCCTTCACGGTACAGACTGAATTCTGCAGACTAGGTGTTTCACCATGACGGTGAACTTTGAATTGTTGTCAAATGGATGGAGGCAATCGTCAAGAAGCTTTGGACTTAGATATTGTGCTTGTTGGAGGCTTGCCGGTGAGGTATATCTGCAGTCTTGAAGGGAATCATGCCCCACCAGTATGCACAAAACGAAGGACTAGGCGCATTAGATCAGTTACCAGCTAGTGTCCAATCAAAGTGCGAATTAGATTCCTACAGGGGGTCAATTGCGTACCCGAATAATTCTGTAGTAAAGTCGTCGTCTCTGACTGAGGTACTGGGTGACACGGTTTAAAATGTCACAAGGGACAGAAATTCCTTCAAGACTACATATCATCCTTGTTAACGACTGGCAAATAATCACGAAACAATTGGTCTAACACATCCTAACGATTACATTCAATCATCTAACAACATTACTCTTTAGTTAATCAGTGTCTATTATCAGCTGTGACTGATATTTTGAAATTCTGTTCAGTAAGCCAACAACACACATGAAGATCGACAGTAATTTCATTCACATAGTGACAAATTTATCTGATCCCTATAATGACAGGCATGTCTGTCCAACACTGCATACAGGATCACATTGTATATGTGCTTTGTCTATTTCAAGTGGTCCTAGTATTCTAGACGTTAATTCCGAGGAAACACCAGAATTACAGTCAGGGAATTTCTAGAAACCTGGTGTACACTCAGATGAATCAGCAATTAACAAACACACCTTACTATGGGTCAAATTTACTAACTAATAAAAAAACAAATCACATGACATGATCGTTCAAATTCCAAGTGAATAAAAATAATGAATATAAATTGACAACCAATCACTACAGTGGTTATCAGGGGAGGGGAATACAATTATATCATTCATGGAGGAAGAATTCAAATGCATTCATTTCATATTAAAGCCCGTACTGAGTAGTTCAAAAGAACAACGAAAGCTTCACAGTTGAATCAACCAGCTCAGAGAAGAACAAGGTCGGATCAAAATCACAACAGGATGTGACAATGTTGTCGAAAAAGCCTGTTCCTAAAATGCTTATTATTAAGTCACAGACAAAAAATCCGAGTGTATTTAATTTGCTGAATAGAAAAATCCAACATCATCCATTGTGTAAAGCCATTTATTAATGTCTGGTCACAAAATCAATACTAATGAATAATTCTCAATTATTTCACATAACTTTAATTCAAGGTTATTGAAAGTGATTGAAGAACTTCAAATTAATCGTATGCCTCCCAAACTGTATATATATATATATATATAAGTTTTAAAAATTCCAAATTCATAGGGAATATCTACCACTAGTTTTCAAAACAAAAGACAGTTTACATTGCAATAGAATTATACTGAAAGGAGAGAAGATATAGCTGACGAGTCTTAAATGGGACAAAATGCACCGTTTATTTTGAAACATACTAGTACTACTACTGCTACTAATAGACATCATTTACCAAATAATATGATACACATTAACCACTCGAATGTGACAACAATTTCAACGAAAGAAGTACTAAACGCTTCGGAAGTGTTTTTTAAATGAAAATGATTTAAATACGCTTACATTTAAATAATTCTAATTCGAAATGTTTCTGATGAGTATCTGATGATGATGATGATGATAATGGAACAAGAAGGTCACATTATAGGATTCAATCAGTTTCACAATGTAAGGTACACCACACTGGATTTAAAACAAGCAACTCTACGATATGCAAATGAAAAGCAACAAGTTGGCAGAAGAAGCATTTAGAGAAGATGGGACCTCAGGTAAACATAGAGGAAACAGAAGTAGGTGATGGAGATTCCTGCCTGACACCAAAAGCAACAACAAAAGACAAAAATCAGCCAGCATAAATGGAAGCAACCGCCTTCACCTACCTACCTGGGAAGCACCGTTTCTCAACTATAGGCGGACGGAACTGATAAGGATAACATCAAAACGAGGGTCGCGAAAGCAAGACAAGCTTTCATTACCTTCAAGTCTGTGTGGAGATCAACAGCACTCAGCATGACAAATAAGATGTGGGTGGATTTTCAACTCCAATATAAAGTCAGTACTACTCACTATATGGATCAGAGACTTGGCGCCGAGTCACGAACGGGGCACTTCGAACAAACTACAAACCTTCATCAACAGCTGTCTTCGCCCAGTATTTCACTGAAGATCAGATAGTCGGCGAAGAAAGATCATCAACAGGAAGGGATATCTGGGAACGAACGAACCGACTGTGCAAGAAATATGTGGGACGAAATGGAGGTGGGTTAGCTGGCCATCATCTGAGAAAACAAACGATCAAGTGAGTGACATCACACGCCGAACCATCACTTGAGTGGAAGGTGAATGGGAAGCGGCGAGTTAGTTGGCCATCAGTTCGAGGTTGACATGGAGAATGAGGTAATGCGACGAGGAGATGAAAGCATGTGGGCAGAGGTGGAGCCAGTTGAAAAAGCAATAGAGACGTTCGGGTGAAGCCTTATGTTCCTCTAGGAACTAAAGGAAACAATATATAACAACGAATTCGAAAGATCAGATATTTGAATCAACAATCTATATAGAAAGGTAATTAAACTGAAATACGACACTATTAACTTAAAAACAATAAATCAGTCCAAAAATTAAAACACTAACACTGATTAGACTCTATCGTCGCGACAAATAAAGCTGCTTATCGAAGTCAAAACAGCTAAGCCCTTTTTGTAATAAGAGTCAGTATAGAACTGTTACTGTACTACCCCGTCTGCTGAACAAATATCTAATCGCTATTAAGAACTTTAGGCCATTAGGAGATTCAGTCACTAGCATCCATAACGTAAATAGACTAAATGGAAGCCTTATAATGAAACTTGTTGTAACACAAAAACCAACTATGAAAAAAGCATTACAAATATTTAGGAATATATACACAGACTTACTTGACTTAGTTCTACAAGGCGTGAATTTACCACTTCTTCATTCTCATTATTATTAGTAGTAGTCGTAGTAGCAGCGGTAGTGGTCGTCCCCGTATTTGTTGTTGTCCCCGTAACAGTACTAGCGGTTGAACTCTCTGAGTTCATCGAATCATTCTGTTTAGACTGCACAGATGTTGTTGTTGTTGACGACACTGACGGTGTTGATGCCGACGAAGGAGTAGTAGTAGTAGTCGATGAAATAACACGATGTTGATAAGTTAAAGTAACCAAAAAACGAAATATAGCATTTACAAGACGTTGATGTTGATGTATTGTAGACGGTTCTCTTAAATTTATCATAGGGAATAGGCATGAATCAGAATTATAGCATTCACTACGCGAGATAGAAACTGATGAGAATGACGACAATAATAATGAGCGTTTCTGTGAATTCAACTGTTGACCACCACCACCTTTACCAGTTTGTTGATGATGATGATAATGGTACAATGAATTGGAAGTCATCAAGGCGATTGTTTCAATTCGTTGGATTTCTGAAGCCAAATTTTCACAATGACTGATCACAGTATGTAGGAATTTCTTTGTTTATTTGGATAGAAAATTGAAAAGAATAATTAGTAACATTATGGGTAAATGGAATTACACTCTACCACAGTGGTACAAGTTTTATTCTTATATCAATAATTAGTAACAGTTGAAATGAAATAACTATAAATAGGTCCCAAACACTACAGCTGTTCAGACATGCGAAAAATTCCTCTTCTGAAATACACCAATTTTTACGGACAAAAAAGTATTAAGGGGCATCACCTTATATAGAAAAACATCAAGTCCACAGGAGTAGAATACTGGAAAATGGTATAGTTCAGTGAAGAAGGTTCCGCTTTTTTTCAGCAGGTAGATTAAAGCACACCTCATGCTATGTATATATGTTTATATACGTTCATGTCAACCGGTCCGCCGTATTCCTGTCTTCTCACTTCCAATGCATAGGGTCTGACGCAAAATCCAGTCCGCCACAATCAGGAATATCATCACTGATAACAGGCAGCCAGCTTGTCTTACTCTTGTATGCACTTCGAACGCCTCACTGAGTTTCCCTTTGTAGATCACCTGACACGTCGCATTGTCATATAGCCAGCTGTTGAATAAGGTTGATAAAGACTTGGTGCACTGCACTCCAAAGTGTTGAAATGGTCTCCAAATTACTTCTCAGTCAACACTGTCTGGTGAAAGCCTTTTCCAATTCGATAAAGTTGAGGTAAAGGTTTGACTGACATTCGGTGCTTTGTTCTGTGATGACGACGTTTAGAGGTGCAATTTCATCAGCAGATGATTTCCACGTCCCCATCGTTATTTTTGCTGCCACCGAAAGAAGACATATCGACTGTCTGGCTTCCCGAAGACTTTCACCAACCCGCATTATTTTTCTTCTCCAAGTCCAGCGAAAAATAAATTTTTCTAAAATCTAAAATCTGTCGATGGGTGAAGATATGATCAATACACCCTCTTCCTGGCCTAAAGCCTGTCTGCTTCTCTCGTGTTTATTCCTCCCGTGGACCACTTAGTCTACATATTATTATTGAGTCTAGAATTTTAGATATCATATTGGTCAAGCTAATCCCCCTGCGATTATCACAGGAAGACTTGTCTCCCTTCTTTTGTATTAGGATAATCAATGACCTACATCAACCCAACGGGACTTCCTCTGATTCCTAGACTACGCCTAATACCTTAGTTAACGTAGACAGTTAACTGTCTCCACCCTCCTTAGACACCACTGGAGTCATTCCATCAGGTTCTGCTGCTTTGCCTCGTTTCAAACTGTTGGCAGCCTTAGTAACCTCAGTTAGGGGCGGAGGACCTGTGTCTATATCCCATTCAGGAGGTGTTGGATGTTCGGTAAGTTGAGTGTGGATGTATGCCAATTAAATTGCTCCTCAAAGTGTTCTTTCCAGTGTTCCAGTCGTCCATCCGGAGAGTTGACTTGGATGCCACTTTTCTCAGATTGTCTCACTTATCATTTGCCCATTAACACCTGTTTCACTGATAAATCTAAATAGTTTTCTGGTGTCACCTATCATCGATGCCTTTTCCACCTCTTTCGCTTTTGTTGCCCACCACTAATCACGGTCATTACGAAGGTTTCATATTATTTTGCGTGTGAGCAGCTTTCGCTTCTTATCGTAATCGGAGCTCACCGGAATCAGTCTTCTTGAGTCAATCTATTCCGATGAGGCAGTAGAAATCCACCGGCTATTATTAATTTTAGGTATCAGGTTATTAATAGTCTTTACAGCTGTGTCTACAGCTAACTGTATGTTGTGCCAGACTACCTAAGGGGAAGTTCTGCTGTTGACCTCAGACGCTTTTTTCGCTACATCTTCGTTGGGGATGGAACTGCTTCACTATCAGCAGTTTCTTATGTCCGTTTAGTCGTAAGCATAAATCGTGAGCGAACCAGGGCATGATTGGAATCTACGGACGTGTTCACTGACACATTGAAGTATGTTGTTTTAATTTTTTTTAAAATTTATTATAAACATTATAATTTCAGGTAGCTGTTTGCAGCTGATGAGAATCTGTGGAATAGGATGATGATATATTACATTTTATACTGGAAATCTGGTCTTTCTTGCTTGTATCAAAATAGTAAGATGAAATAAAAAGAGACAACTTTTAACTTACTTGTTGCACATCAAGCTGACAATAATTCATACGTAAGTATATTAGATGAATGAGCAGATCTAGTATACCAGTTTGTAGTGAATAATTATTGGTCCATTTATAATTTTCCATACCCCGTAGTACAATGTGCTCAAGACGTTTGAAAAATGACTGAACGTCAGACTAGAGAAAAATAGTGACAATGAGAAATATATAGTAAATATATAGTAAAAAACAGAAGCGCTAAAAATACATTTACAGCAGCATTAATAATAATAATATTATAATAAAGCTTTGTTTAAAGCAATATGTGGACATATGGTACAGAGGGCGGAGTTAAAGTATCACAGCCAAATTCAAGGTCTTTCACTGTTACAGGGTTCTTGCTCTGCATCAAATCACCGAAAATACCCATTGAGTCATGAAGAAAATAAAAGACAGATTCAGCGAAGAAAATTTTCCATTATGGGTAAATTTTGTTTTGATAAAGTCTCACAGTGTTATACAGTAATGTTTACTGATGACGTTTCGAGCACAATTTATTGCTCATAATCATATCAAGGTAATCACACGACTTCTTAAATTCATTTATATAGTTCCATTGTTTTTCTCTTGATTTTCACTTGATTTGATTGGTAATAGTATTTTCCATACTTCAGGTATGAGTGACGAGTCATTCCTATTGCATGTGTTGGGTGTAGACTCGATGAACAAGGATTCAGTAAACACTACGTAGGATTCTGAATAAAATAGGAATTAGGGTGGCATTTAAACCTACAAACTCACTCAGGGACAAGCTCTGTAGGTTAAAGGACCCAGTTGACCCAATTAGACAAAATAATATTATTTACAAAATACCATGCAATGACTGTGAGGTCAACTACATAGGTCAAACTAGTAGGTCAGGGGTAGTCAGATTGTCAGAGCATGAGAATTTAGCTAAGGTAAGAATGGTTGACCCCGAGAAGATAAGTAATTTAGAAAAAAGCTCAGCAATTGCAAAGCATGCGCTAACACACAACCACACAATAGGGTGGGAGAGGGTTAAAATTCTAAAAAGTAATCTAGGTAGGTGGAGAGAGAGAGAGAGGTCGATTACTGAATCCTTGTTGTTCGAGTGTACACCCAACACATGCAATAGGAATGACTCGTCACTCATACCTGAAATATGGAAAATACTATTACCAATCAAATCAAGTGAAAATCAAGAGAAAAACAATGGAAGTATATAAATGAATTTAGGAAGTCGTGTGATTACCTTGATATGATTATGAGCAATAAATTGTGCTCGAAACGTCATCAGTAAACATTACTGTATAACACTGTGAGACTTTATCAAAACAAAATTTACCCATAATGGAATTACACCCTACCACAGTGCACAAGTTTTATTCTTATATCGAAGAAAATTTTCTTTACCGACAGAACCATCTTCAGAGGCTGTACAGTCGTATTTATACTTACAAAAATATAAAGTAGTCTATTATTGAGTAATAGAGTACGGGGTGACATAATTGATATAATTACTCAGAAGTGGCTTTAGAAGTGAAAATTAAGAGTTGTAAATTACATGGTACTCAACGGCACAAAGATAGAAATTTGGTAAGTCTAAAATTGCTACTGAGTGAGAATAAAAGTATTTGAGTGTCAATTTAACAAGTGTGAAGAGGGTGTGAAAGTATACAAAAGGAGCATATGAGATTGATAATAGTGAATTGATTATTAAAGCAAAAGCAAACTAAAAGTAAAATTAAAAATTAAAAACAAAAGAAAAAATCAAAATTTTTTTGCAGGGAACGACTAATGAAGAGGTTAAGACGAAGGTAGAATAAGAGACTGGAAAAACTTTTTGTGCATACAGAGTTCAGGGTTGTATTGATGAATTGCCAGCGCCTCCGCTATACACAAAAGCCGAAACCTGACGCCTTTTGTACCATTTGGCCTCACCTTGTAGATGATCTTGAAAGACGACTCTGGTGGAGCTACATGGCTTGAGTTCACCAAATGCTCGAGAATTGAGTTAGTAATTGTCTTACATTGCCTATTAGCTAACCATGCTGGATAATGTTCAGAGATGTGTTAGGAAAGCATGCGCTTCGTGCGGCCAATATAACTAGCTCCACACGAGCAGGTGAATTTATAAACACACATTGAGGTGGCTCAAAGTGGCAGTTTATCCTTTACACATCCGTTGATTATTTGTCGCCTGTAGAAATTGATATGTAGCATAGCCATAAAGAAGGCTTTCCTCAGTGATCTGCATAAGTGATTCTTCAAGATCTCAGCTGAGGTATCAACTTTAAATTCAACACTCATAAATAGCAGTTTCTTCGACACCGTCCGGATTCTTTCAGGCTTTTCCCTTAACTTCATGTTTTTCTCGATAAATCTTGGAGGATATCCATTCTCTATGAGGACTTGTCACAGTCGACCCAGTTCCCTATCGATTGTATCACTTGAACATATCCTCCTTATTCTTATGGCTTTTAAGTTTATGGTTAGGTTTAATATCAGGGTTAGGATTAGGAGTGGGACGGAGAATAGTGCCATTAATATCACTGGATCTCAGAATACCATGGACCTACAGTAACTTGGATGAATGGGTATATCGTACACAGTACGACTTTCCGATAGATCATCTGTGTATATTGACTGGGAGACATTCTTACAACACACAAGCTACAACTACACAGTGTAATATCAAGTTTGCAATGTTTTCTGCTGTATTTTTCAGAGATTATGCAACTTTTCTTGTATCTGAGTTCTGTCTGATTGGTTGTTCGAGGTCACTGTCGTTTTAGTTTAACTTTGGTGTACAGAGATATGTCCACTTCATACAAAATTTACATATAAAGTGATATAATCTGAAGCATTCCATGTGATGACTTAGCCTTGTTGCATACTAAGAGAGAACCAATTCTGTACGTTGTTTCTTTCATTTCTTTCAAGAATATCACAAAGTTTAGTTGGAAGCTTATTAAAAGTGAGTGTGAGTTCAATATAATCGTCATTTCATATAATTGCACTATTTAAACAATAACAAATACCGATGGGTTTTTCGAGCACTTCAATAGATGAAAATTCTGGTAACCCAGTGATAGGACCCTGCAGATAATGGTATATCATCCTTTCTCATGAATCGTGTGATTTATCTTGTCATGGAGTTACTATGTGTGGATCTATCATTTCTCACGCATATTGTGATTTAGTGTGTGTGAACAATTCATAGTCTTTTTGCCTCATCTTGGTCTTTGTCGGATCGCCAACCAATGAGAATAGAGATTGCCAGCCAATAAGAAGGATCCATTCTCACGGCTGTGAGCTGACTTTATTATGGTAAAGAAAATGTATAAATATCATGTGTTGTTTCCTAAAATATCCAGTACAACATCTTATAGTCACAAGCCAGATTTTGTTTTCTGTTATTTGCGTGGCTTAGTCAGTCGGAAGGTACAACGGACATTGTTAGCGTACTAGTCCAGTTCATTACCGCCATAATAATTTAATAATTCCCATTGTAACATTAAGAACACAATATTCAGCGAAGAGACTCTTTTCAACGAATTTATTATCACGCTGTACAATCGTATATATATGGTTTTTAAGAAGTTGTATCCGGTCAGGGAATTAGGTCAAAGGTGTGAATGCATGAAATAATAATAGTAGTATAAAATGCACCTGCTCTTGTGGAGCAAGGTACATTGGCCGTAGTCAGAGGACGCTTTCCACAGATGGATACGAGAACATGTTCCAGCAGTATGGTTTTACAAGGGAGAAAGGAAGTGTGTGCGAAGCTCTATTCTGGAACACCTGATCAACTTCTGTCACTCGGTCAACCCTGACCATGATTTCAAGATCATATATAGAATCCATGCTAACTTCCTGAGTTTTCTTCATTACAGACTTCTAAAGACAGCTGAGGCCTTGGCAATTCATGACTTTAAGCCAGATCATTGTGTACAAAAGAAGTACGTACAATTCCTACTTCTGCCTTGACCGTAGAGGGATAGACATTGATTTATTTTGTTTATTTAGTTATTCTTTCCCTTATTACTACGATTATTATTACTACTATTCTCACTCTGACTCTTTTCCACTTGACCCACTTGTCATTTTAAACGCAAAATTATTAATTTTTATATTTATTTTTACAATATTGAATTCTATCTTATTGAATTTCACACCATGTTATGTAACATTTTATATTCGTCTACTAATCTTATAATTATGTACCCCTTTCTAAAATCTATACACCTTATGTATTATTCTATATATGACATTAATTATTTTGCCACTTGACATTTGACCATGATTTTATTACCAAATATTTTAATTGCATTTTATACTATTATTATTTCACGTATTCACATCTCTGACCTAATTCCCTCACTGGATATAATTTCTTAAAAACCATAGTATTACGATTGTACAGCTTGATAATAAATTCGTTGAAAAGAGTCTCTTCGCAGAATATTGTCATAATAGTTAGCAAGCGCAGACATAAACAATAAGCGAAGGGTTTATTCAGTTCAGTTCAGTTATAACACCCAATGATTTAAGTTAATGACTTTTTGAATAGACATTGTAATTCCAAGTCGCTAGTAAGCATCTCATTGATATTTAGGTGTTGGTTTGTAGGGATTTGATTGGTTACAGGATTTCATCATGAGCTGACTTACCCTATTTAGGTAGGTAGTTACCTGGGGTTCCAATGAGAGGTCGTGACTAGTAGGGTGCAGTAGGTCGGGTGCGAGGACAAATACTCGCCACTGAAGACATTGGCTAGGGGTCGTAGATTGGCAGAAGTTAGAATTCACGGGCTGGTCATTGGATCGGGTCCCAACGGCTTAATGGTCTACGAGATCGCCTTGTAACCTTGTACTGATGAATAATAATAATAATAATAATAATAATAATCACTTTATTCCACAACAATAACAATTTACAGCATGGAATTTTCAGCGTACTGATGAAGAGTCCCAAACTAGGACGAAACGACTATTCAGTACTCCCAGGTTCTCCAATGGTTCTCTAACTAATGTCAGCTCATGATGAAATCCTGTAACCAATCAAATCCTTACAAACCAACACTTAAATATTGTATGTGATAAGTTTGTTTCTGTATACTTACACAAAATGAAGATTTTAACTTTCCCTCATATTGCTCAAAGTTTAAACATCCCAGAAAAATGACTCACTTTTATCTTCAATGCAGACATAGTCATTGTTTGTGCCGATGATGTAGCCAATGCTCTATCAGTACTATTTGCATACTCTAACCCAATAGGAATACGACGTTGTCGAGCGAATCGAATCCATGCAGATATCGGAGCTTGATGAAGCTCGGGTATTGTAATCCAACAAAGTTTATTCTCGTCTAAAACATTTTGATCTAGTAAATAATTTGTAATAGCTTTATTTTGTTCCAATAGTTTATCAATACAACAATCGACAGTATCTAAAATAGCATAGAATAAAAAATAATAATAAAATATTTCCCATAATAATCATGAATAATATTCATTTACAAAAAGTCGAGAAAAGCGCAACTGCTAGCAGTCAATCGATGGTTCAACTGACAGCGTATAAGGACGACATCCCTAGAGTACTTTCTAGTACATTTTATATTGAAATAATTCTTCTTTGCTGAGACTATCTCAAATGGTTTTCGTACGTTTTAAAATTCAAGACGAGAATTATGATGAAATGAGATACTTGACCACACAAAACAAAATACAACTTCCGTTTATCACAGTTTATACTTCATAAGCACTACAGAATGGTGACGATAAATAACTCCAAAATGAAAAAAAGTAACAAAACAGCTGAACAGTATTTTAGGTGAGTGAATTCATAAAATTGATATATCGGTTATAAAAACATACATGTTTTGGTAAAAAAAAATACACGTAGGTATGAGTGTCTGTCTCCAGTAGAAAAGATTTATTTGTTAATTGGTTTGTAGTGACTGTCAGAGGTGTTCGGAGTGACTTGCTTGAATCACTGGACTACCTGAATTGCCGTTCAATACAATGCATCATACCTATCAAATTAATGATGTTTAAACCCTTTAGATATTTTTCTGAAATCTACTAGCTGGCTTTCGAACTACCGGTAAGCATTGTTCAGAAATATGGGGAAACGTTTATGAAGGATTAGGCTATGCTTCAAATCAAACAGTATTCTGTCACATAAGATACCATTGACTGCCAATTTACTTTAAGATCGATCCAGCAAGAAATGGGTATACTATGCAGCACATCATGCTGACAATTATTGTACATTCTACAAAAATTGTGTCCAGAACAAAGCAAGTACATGTGAAAAGAATCAGCACGAATTATGAATGTATAGTTTAATTTCACATTAAAAACAAGTCAATGTTACACAAAAAAGGTTTGAGATATTTTTGTTCTTTTTATTCGAAGAAGACAATTCTCTGGAACCTACAGAAAATGATATTTTCACTCATTTTGATATGTAGAAGATATACTACTTAATTTGTGTGCGTAGTATATTTTATATCGCATAATTTCCAAACAATCGGTTATTCCAGTGTCAGTTAAGGTGGACTTGATTATGAGCAATAAATTGTGCTCGAAACGTCATCAGTAAATATTACAGTAAAGCAAACTGAGACTTCATCAAAATAAATTTTACCCATAATGGAATTGTACTCTATCACAATGCCCAAGTTTTATTTTTGTATCAATTAATTCAGGGGGGTCACTTCACAATAAAAGAATCTACGTGAATACGACGATTTTTTGAATTAGATTTCCCATCTATTCCGATATTGTCTCAGCAACTTCCACTGTTCATTTCATAGTAAACCAAAAAACATTGCCTGGTGCCTTACAATTTTCTTGAATTAGGTGATTACTTCAACTAGCCTAGTAGGAAATACTGTACAATGTGAATTTTGGGGAAACTATCTCCACCCAAAAAGTAGCTGACTCGTTTAGGTTGGAGAAATTTGACCGATAAACTAAGCAGCACATCACTGAAGTCGCTAGGTATTTACAGATTTCGACCCTACGTCAGATTCTGCGAACATGTATCAAGGAGCCTCTGGTTAAAGGGACCGAATTGTTTAAGCTCTTCAATCGCCGAACACCTGATTGACACAGGACACCGAGTAGATGTGCTGGAATCGTTCAAAATAATTAACAGACAAAGTACCTCAAGTATTGCTGAAGCTATAGCAATAAAACGATTGAAGCCTGACTTATGTGTCCAAAAAGAATCTGTTGCTGGACTTCAATTACCCTGGTGACTTACTTCTGAGTTATTCTTTGTTTTCTAATTTTGTTAACTTATCTTTTCACCCCACCCCGTCCCCTTTATTTTTCGCTTGACTCTCTTAAGAGATAATTTTCCCTGATCATCTGAGTTCTGCTCACTGTATTACATCATCAACTTCTCATCTGACCTCATGTCCACCGTATCTTTGATCTACTCTTACCTAATTACGTAACTATTACTATTTCTTTTGTTACCACCCCAACGACACAGCTCTTAATTAAGTTGTTGAGAACCGGCGAAATAAAATTGGATCCAGATTATTGTGCACTAATGTTTCTTCTTCAGTCAAGCTTCACTGATAGAATTCACTCTGCACCGAAGATAGGACTAGACACATTACACTAGTTACTGACTGGTGTGCAATGGAAAATATACTGGAGTTCACATATTTTAATCCTACTACTTATATTATTTCAGTAATAATACTTAGAAACATGGTTGAATTGTTGGGGAAATCACATAAAAATGCCATGTAGACAAAAATCAATGTATTAATGGGTTTTAGGGATTCTATTTGCTTCTGGAGCCTCTAAGGAATATGCCCTGAAGCGATCATTGAGTCCTCCCTATGTATGTGTAGCCACACGTACATTCAAGTTGGTAATTAAAGTGGGATGTGACATCATTTCTCGCATGTTCTAAGGACTTAAATGGATATATGGATTTCCTATTCTCAATTCTTGTGACCATAACTGCATTAGAACTATCTTTAGCTGCAGCTTTCAATATTTGTCGAGTAAGCAGGCTGCTATGATCACCCACATAGGATAGCTTGATATATACGTTTTTCTTAGTGGCGAGTAGAAGAGTGGGTCTCGGTATTCTGACCACTCTATATCTCCTTATGAACTTGTCTTGTTTACTGATTTTGACCTTCAGTATGTTCTTTTAACCTGACCTAAGTCTATTTTCTCACCTCTAGCCTCTTTATAAATTTCATATATATTCCTATGACAAGTCAGTGTGCGATCAGATTGTTCGAAATGTGTTGAGCGCGAAAATACATTACACGTCTTCTTGTTGCTTTGTCTAAATTCATAAAGGGAACTAATTGTTTTACATTTATTATTATTATTATTGCCACTTATAATTACTCTTTAAGACTTCAATCACTGGACAGAATGTCTACTCCGCATATACTAACTTTCTATAGAAATTAACTGAATTGTGTAAACATCTCTAGAGAAATTGTGATCAGGTTGCAAGCATTTAGCCAAAAATATCTTGACACGGATTTACATTGTGGTATTTTCCAGTACACATATTATACACGCTATTTTATTAGGTATGTTGAAGGAATGATATCATATACACAATGAATTCAGATCCTTTGCAAGCTTTGCATCAGCCCCAATGGGTTGATCACTGACTAAAGCTCAGCTCGAATACAGAAGGCTCGGTTCACATATACCACTTTATGCCGCCTCTGGCGTAGACGTGATATCCGGCTACTGATCAAAGGGCGGGCGTACTGCTCAGCAGTCCGCTCCGTCGTCCTTTATGGCTGAGACCTGGTCATTGAGAGTGGAAGACATGAAAAAACAGGCTTGCTGTCTTTGACCATGGGTGTCTGTGTTCTATCTCCCATGTTAGGTTGTAGGTGTAATAGAGTGAGCAATATTGATGTTAAGCTTCAGTCAAGTGGTAGGTAAGGAGGGGAAAACAATGAACGAGGCTGTGAAGTAGCTGCATTGATTGAGATGGTTAGGACATGTCTTACGCACGCAAGCCTAGCGATCACCTTCCTCGACGGGCAATGTTAGCTGACTGACATAGGAAAAGTTTGGAAAAGAACTGCTATTAGTGGTCGAACGAAAACATGGCATCATCAGTCAATGAAGTTCACAACAGTTAGTTTAAGCCAGTCACGTAGGAAGGTATAGACTGTCTGACTGACTGGTTGGGGTCCTCGGGATAGTAAAAACCAATGAAGGCTGTAGACAGACAATTGGCGACATGGCTCGAAATCGTTCTCAACTCCTTGTGACTTATAATATTCAGTAAAACTATATGGTTCTTCAATATTACTATTCTTTTTGCCTAATATCTATGTTTACTGTATCTGTTTTGCATTGCTTTTTGCCTTTTTCTCTTGCTTTGTATGCTACATGGAGTGTGACGACTTGAACTGCTGCACATTTGTGAAAAGTTCTATTTTGTAACCAGTTAGTTAGACCATTTCACTTTTCTAAAAATATTTGTGAATAGTAATGAAATATATTAAGTATCAAAGTATTTTTTGTACAAGGAACTGTCACTGTTCACTGATAATTTAGATACGTATGATATCACTTAGCTCGAATTTACAAAACTGAAGACAATAAAAAAAGAAAAAGAAGGAATCATACATCTCCTGTTGACTTGACTAACGAAGAATAGAGGCATCAGCAGCTGATTCATGGTGTCCCTTGTAATTCCGGACAGTTTAGCTGTAGATCATAACAGGGCTTTTTTCACCTGTGAGAAGGCAATACGCCAATACAAGCAATGCCTATTAATGTCTTTCATAAATGACCAACTGACGACAGCAAATCAATCACAGTTCACTTTATATTGACAAAAGCATTTTACCACATTGATATTATTTCTATTTCTATATATTTATAATCAGTGCTAATTCCAAGTGCTTCGTGTTACACGTGAATAATTCAACAGTATACAAACACATGAGCCAGAATATAGGAAATAATATCATATAATAATAATAAATACGGTAATGAAGAGATTGCAGATGTGATTTAAATCACTGATTGTAATTAAAAGTAGCACAATTCAAAATACAGAAAAGTAACACAACTAACTTTTTACACTATGTCTACCGCGGTTTTCCACTTCATCTTTTCCAGCCTGGATGAAACTTGTACGATTTAAAGCTTCTGAATATAAACGTGATAACTGATCATCCCATTGGTTGCAAAGATTTGTGCCTACAAAGGCTCGGAGCAGCTTTGGAAAAAATTTTAATTTTTAAAAAAGGAGCGAAACAATGGCGTTAATCAAAGCCTTTTTAAACAATACAAAATATACAGAATGCCAGAAAATGTTTTAATGTAAATAGGCTTTCATAATTAGGTGACGTCGGTTAGAGAACCATTGGATATCCTCTGCAGGGAGTACTGGACAGATGTTTCGTTCTAGTTTGGCACTCTTCATAAGTACGTACTCGTCGGGGTTTGAACCCAGCACCTTTCGGTTACAAGGTGAGGCTCGTAGACCGTCCAGCAGCCACTGGGACCCGACCCGATGGCCCATGAATTCCAAATTTTGTCAATTCACGACATAGAGCGACCACTAGTTAATGTTTTCGGCGAGTATTTGTCCCTGCTGGTCACGACTTTCCACTGAAACCCCAGGTATTTACCTACCTGCATAGGACCAGTCGCTAGTGAGCATCTCATTGCTATTCAACTACTGGTTTGTCAAATTTCAATGTCAAATGGGCTGGCAATTTAACTACAGAATTTATTAAGATATATAGAAGAAATTCCTTTGTGATTAAAATACAGGAGAACCATACTAGCAGACGCAACTGATACAAATTTAAAGGTCGACTGCTATTTCATACACACATTTGAGATTAGACTAAGCGACATTCATACCTAAGAAATCAATACATTAACCAAATCTGTGTCGAGGTTAGGTGTAGAGTGCTACAAAAAGAAAGGAAGTCAATCAATGCAGTTGTGAAGCTGTATGGATTGAGGTGGCTAGAATGTGGGTTCCAAATTCCGTGTCATCATCTTTCTCGACAGATATTGTTAGCTGATATACGAGATTAAGATGGAAAAGAGTTAGTGCTGATAAAACGAAAACCATAAAATCTTTAACAGTTAGTCTGAGCTTGCATGATTGAAGTCCTCGGGATTCTAAGAACCAATGTCGGGAGACTATAAGGGATATGGTTAGAAATCGCTTTTCAACGGCGCAGATGCACTCACTCTCTGTGATTGCCCGCATATCAACTAGATCGCCATCTCTGCTAATGACAGTTGTTTTGAATCTCTGCCTTTCTGTGGTGCACGAAGTGGTACCTTGAACTGGTACACTTCTGTGAAACGTTTTATGATGAAACTCAGTCAAATAGGCAAAACACGCAGTAATTCGAACAACTTCGTTATTCATGTACGTGTCCGCCTCATTCTTGACCAATTGAAAAAAAAGCAGTCTTAAAAGCTACTAGCTAGCTTTTCATCAACCATTTGTGAAATATTCGTTTTCTAATATGTTCCCAGTAAATAAGTAAAGCAAATTCACATCAATCGCCAATTTGAAAATCTTTATGACCAATTTAATGGGAGGCGGGAGTGGGGGTGGGGCTATATGCTACATCATGTGACAGTGAAAGCTGGTTAAAATCAAAGATGGTTGACCACTGCTCATCAGTTTCAAATCACGCTGACCAATCAAAAATCACATATTACCAATGAACACTGGAGATCTTTACACAAGCTCCAAAAAGACAATACTGTTGTTACTTTAAGATCTGATAAAAAGACAAAGTGTGGTACTAATGAATAGGATGGATTATATCGAAAAAAAATGCATCAAATGCTCTCTGATGAATCTAAATTGAAAATGGATAATCATGCAAAAGATCAGACATTGTCGACTGAAAGAAATATTGTTCAGCATTTACAGCAACTCTTCAGAAAGAAATACACTGATGAAAACATATATAGAAATACCAAACCAATTGGGTCACAGATCTCAAAAATATACAAGCGTGTGAAAATACACAAATCAGCAGCGCCCTTAAGACCTCTGCTCTTCAATTCACCATACCACAAATGTCTATGTGAATTATTGCAGGCCTTACGAAAACGCTTTGGAACGTATATAGTCTCTAATTCATTTCAATTTGTCAAGTAAATTAATGATGTCAGTGTATCTGTTAAGCAACTGGTCTCTTTCGATGTTATCCCCGACTTCACAAATATGCCAGTCGTTGAAACTATCGACTTTGTGTAAAGAGAGGCTGTAGACATGTGAGTGTTTACACTGATTACAACATAACAAGCAGTTAAAGATGAAGTAGTCAAAATAATAAAATAATTAGGAAAATGATAACTTGTAAATGGCTTAGGGGTTAGCGGGTCAACGTAAGGAAAGCGGTTACACGGATTTCTTCTGAAAATACAAGTCTGGCTTGTTCTATTTATGAAGAATACTGGCTATTGAGTGGTAGCAAGACTTGGAAGATACTTATATATGTATGAAGACTTATATTTCTCATTGCACTGACGACAACCCATACATATATACTCATTAGAGTAGAGCAATGCATTATTCTCCTTTTACAAAATTCAGCCTGCCAACCTATTATTATCTCATTACTTGTGGTTCAATTATCTCCAAATATCTGGTGACATCTTCATTTTCTTGGACACTCATTGAGGAGGCCGCTGGGGGACATCGCGCGCGCGTCAGGCCATTGCTCGAGTGGAACCCGAAAGGGAAGTGGCGAGTGGGTCGTCGGCACAAGGGTGACATCGAGGAGATCGTGTGAAGAGGAGTTGAAACAGTATGAACTAAAATGCATGGATTCGGGTGAAAAGTAGAGAAGATAGAAGCAAGTGGAAACGTGCAGTTGAAGCCCTATGTTCCACTAGGAACCCAAGGGAACAATAATAATAATAATCTTCACTTTCATTCGATAGTTTCCCCTGAGAAAAAGGTACACGTATTTATGTTGATACATTTACAATCACATATGATGAAGTAAGCTAAAGTTTGATGTGACTATCTGCTTTAGATGTGATTGTGTTCTGTTCTTACAGTTGGATGGGTTAAATTCAGAAACTTTCATTGTCCTTCTTAGAAAGACATCATCTTCAGTGCAAACTTTAATGTTGTAAAGGTTTTGTCTAGACGCACAAATAAACCACCACCACCACCCCCCCCTCGCAAGCGCATAGAAGGCAACCCCACATGCGCGAATCATCCAGTTAAGCTACATATTGATAATTATTATTTCATTGGTAATACTTACTTGTGTTGCCAACTCTAAACATGCACCAGGTTGCCAATTATAAAATGATGTTAAATACATTAATAATTCATCTGCATACGGAGCTATATCATTGAATTGAAGATTTTCTAATAATCGACCAAAGGAATACAGGCATGTTTGTAGTAAACACATTAATCGGTCCTGAACACCATTCAAATCAGAAGATATCTACAAGAAGTAGTGTAAAAAAGAAATAAGTTATATATATATATATATATATATATATATATATATATATATATGAGAGAGATGATAGGTAGCTAAGGTGGATGATTTCCATGTGGTTGTGTTTTCTGAGCTGGATACTTAATTTACGAAGCTTTCATTCCCCTACTAGGGCAACATCTTCAGTGCATACTTCAATCTGTTGAAGTGAGCTTTTAGATTTCTTCACGATTTTATTAGTCACTTCACCTGATGGGTGACTTTGAACCTGATTGGTTGTGTGTTTTCGCACCCTCTAGGCTACTTATGGTTTTGGTACTGATTATTTCCTTGACTTCAACTTTGACCTTTTTTGTGTGAGATTTCCTTCCTATCGATTGGTAAATTTAGTCTATCTCGATGTGAACGTTGTCTGTATGCGGTGGTATGAGGGAGTGGATGTCACGTCTTATGACGGCTAATCTACGTTCACGTACACGAAGACGAAGGGGATGTCCACTTTGGCCAATGTAGTGTTTTTCGCAGTTGATGTTGGTTTTATCCTCTTTCGTTATTGAGTCTTTTGGTTGACATAAAACTGAATGAAGTGATTTTGTTGGTTTGTGTGCAATGTCAGTTCCTAAAGGTTTGAAGAGTCTTGTGGTGATTTCTGAGATGTCGTTTATATATGGTAAGGGGGGAGGGGGATTTTCTTTGTGCTTTCCTTGGGGCCTTTGATTTGATAGGTTGACTTGGGGGTATATATCTTTTGATGAAATTCCGTCGATATCGTCTTTTTGGAAGACGTCCATGAGATCAAGGAGTGCGTCGGCCGTGGATCGGACCCCGGACCACCTGCGTGGACGGCGAGTACTCAACCGCTGTGCCACTGATGCATATATATATATATATATATATATACATAATTTTCAGATAATATTTGTGCATTATTCACATGATAAACAGGTTTTATATAAAAAAATTAACATTTCTAGCAAGTTTCACAATGTTGCAGAACATATTTTTCTCAAAAATGCTCGAGTTTTATGTATTAATATTTATATGAACACATGCATAACTCCTATTTAAACGTGATTGCACAATAGGCTTTATGAGTAATATTTACCAATTCATAAGATGTATAGAACTTGATAAGGGTGTGCAATTCTAGAATTAGTAGGCGAACAGAATAAAAATAAAAACGTAACGTAACATTGTGTGGAATTTGATAATATTGATTTAGAATGACAAGTGGAACAAGTGAAATAATACCAGCGACAATTCAAAGTGACAATAGTAATAGTAACAATTGACGTAATAAAGGAACAGTATATGAATTGAATAAACAAAACGAAAAAGAAATTGGTTGAGCCAAAACATGATTAGGGATTATCATATTTTAGCATAGAGATATTAGGACCATGGAAGGTGGAAGGGTTGCTCTGGCCACCGAAACAGAAAAGCTAGATAGATCTCTGTATACAGAAAAAGTTCGTTCAACCCCTCCAACTTTCATGTTCTTAATCCCTCTATGCTAAAGTATGATAATCCCTAGTCATATCTTGCTTCTACCAATATTTTTCGTTTTGTCTATTCACTTTGTATACGCTTCCTTTATTACGTCAATTGTTACTATCATTACTATTCTCACTTTGAACTGTCCCCGGTATTATTTCACTTGTTCCACTTATCATTTTAAAATCAATTCTGTTTTGCAACGTTATATTCTATGTTATCAAATTTCACACAATGTTATGTAACGTCTTTATTTTTATTCTATTTGCGTACTAATCCCATAGTATTTAACAGCCCCCATTTTTTTATAACACGATGATGTTCAACTGTCATGTAATTAAAGTTTTTGATAAAAAGCTAATTGTTACAGTCATCGATTATTATTATTAGTGACATTTTCACAAAGAGGAGTATTATTCCGCATGAAGAATATGTTGAGATCCTTACTTCTTCAATATATATATAGCAGGCAATAATCGATTAATGCTCAGTTTTAATGTATGCACCAACTGAGTAGAAGCAAAGACACTGAAATGTTGTCCTAATTTATTCGATGTAAAATGGCAATTAAAAATGAACAGCATATTTAAGCTCCCGAGGGTCTTGTTTGCCAAACATGTATGACCTTCGAAAGAGACATAAAAAGCAAGTCCCCCTGAGACCTACACTTTCAATGTTCAACTCAGCATAACAATTATTTATTTAGGTTGTAGGCAGATGATGAGAAGTCAACGAAATAAATGATAGTGTCATAATCTTATTGTGCAATCAAATGTTATTTTTATTTTATTCAAATTCGTAGAGGGGAATAGATCTATGAAGATATTGATTCTTAATTGTTTTTCTTTTGATTGAACACTAAGTAGTAAGTGACTAGTGTCGTGTATCTACTCCTTGTTATTGGTACAAACTGAATTCTATGAGTTAAGTTTGTAATGTGGCCAGCATGTTAGGCTATACTCCATTAAGGAAGCACTGTGAATTCTTGTTATTAGACAATTGATGGAAATCTGCTGTAGGCAGGTTTCAACCCAGATATCGCGCTTGTTGACACTCATCAGCAAGGCGTATTATCTACAACCTTAAAAAACAGAGGGGAGATGAGTTCCTTCAAGGTTGCACACACACACACACACACCTTGCTGAAGAGTTCCAAGAAGCACAAAATGTGTGTCGAAAGCTTCCTGATGATTTCATCCAAAATCACACCTGATAAGAATAAATTGTTTTTCCTGTTCAAGGAAACATGCATCGGTGGTTCAGCTGTAGAATGTTTGCCGACCACCACGCGTCATGTAGTCCGATGTTTGGTCTCTAGCCGAAGCGCTCCTATACCTCGCTGAACCGGTAGTAAGCCCCGTGAAGTTGGACGGGTAGGTCAATAACAAAAGCACCACTGCTAATCAAGTTTCAAAGCTCAAACTTGAAGTGCTGTATATGATTACGACAAATATACATGTATGTATGTGCATTTCATAGGAAAACGACGAAGCGAACAAACAACAACTGAACTCACTTTAAACGTTTTATATGCAGTTTTAAGAGTTTTATACAGTGCCACATAATGTGGCATATTGGCAAAATATCCCAAATTTGATGTTGAAAATGTTGGTGAATAACGAGGGACTAAAATAGAGTTAAATAATAACAATAATAACAAGTTAGAATAGTGGAATATTATACACAGATACTGTTAAAAAAGAATTTTATCTAAAAATTGAGTTTTACAGCCTATTTGAGCACACTACTTATCCTATATATATATATATATATATATATCCCGAATAAAATCGAGATGGTTCGGACACACACTGAGGAGGGTACCGAATGATATCGCGCGCCATGCCATTGCTCAAGTGGAACCCGAATGGTAAATGACGAGTGATTCATCCAAGGGTGACATGGAGGAGACCGTGTGAGGAGAAGATGAGAGACTATAGGCAGTTGTGGGTCCTGCGAAAGAGGATGAGAGGAAATGGATGAAAGTGTGCATATGTTGTTGAAGCCCTAAGTTCCACTCGGAACTCAAGGGAATGATAATAATATAGTCTGTGCGTCAGTAACACACCGGCTAGGACGCTCGCCAATCATGCACATGGTCGGGGTTGGATTCCTGGCCGCCAACGCACTCCTTTACCTCACTAAACCTGTAATAAAAAGCTGGTAAAGAGGAAAGGTTGGGCATGAGACTAGCAACCACATCCAGTAAAAATAAGCACGGTTACAGAAACTTCAAGCCACTAGCTTGAAGCCCTATGTTCCAGTGGGAACGTGACGGAATAAAAATTTAAAAAAAAATAACATATAGTCTATCTTGTGACAAAATTAAAAGCTGACATGTACAGGGACTATTATTTTCAAGTTCTTACAGTTATAAAATAAAATATTTTAAAACATATAACGGGTACATTCTCATCAATTGGACTATTTCGATAATCGCAGTGAAGTAATTACACTCAACATAAAGCCACAACTTATTACTTTACGAACCTAAATACATAAATGCAAATTACCCATGAAAGAATATATCCATCAGTAACCCAGCTATCTAATAATATTAATAACAATAATAAAAATTCGATTTCATAAGAAAAACGATTGAAAAGAGCATTTTTAAGTTATCCCGATATTTTTTATTATTTATGATGTATGAATATTTAAAAGTTTGAAATTTGAAAATCTATTAATTCTCCATTGTTATGAAAAAGGTTTCACCTACAAATTAGCCAAGTTGAAGGTGAAATTACACCACAGGTTTCTTTGGATCCCCAAAATATTCAGATCAAAATATGTGAAATAAATACCATGATGGTATATACGCTACTGCTATTGCTGGTAATCACTAATATCTGACTTGATTAGTGCCCAAATAATTCTGTCAATCAGTAGAATGTAACAGTCATGCTACTAAGGATGATTTAATCCGTGATTGACCTCTTCGATACACAGGACTTCTATGATTGTAGACCTTTATGCGAAACCTATGACCTGCTTTGTTGTTAACAACATAATTTTGGCCCTTTTGTTTTTCTCTTATTTGTATTCTATAATAAACACCTTCTTAAAAATACTTAGCTACCTAAATTATTAACATCGGCTTACTTTTTTGTACTTTATTCTATTCCTTCTTTTGTGTATCTACTGGTTCCGACTATATTAGAACTATGAGTATTACAAAATTGTCCTGTCATCAACCATCATGTAATATTAGTTTTGTGATTGTTTTTTTTTGTTCGGCAATATCAAATTGACAGTCTTGTTTGTGAACGCCATTATCACTATCTTAAAAATTTTGTATTTATGCATGACTACTCACACTACCACTACAAACACCGCATTAGAGCTGACAATAAAAAAACCTGAAATGTTTATTTTATGATTGTTTAGTGTTGTTCAATCAAATAAAGTGATCATGCTATAAACATACTTAATATCATTTCATTACTTCTTGTATGATATAGTTTCACTGTTCACCTAGCATACACATATCATAGCTTCCATTAACCAATACTAAGATATTATTTATTATGTTGTTTATTTTCCATTCTACTTCTTGGTATTTTCTCGCATTTTTGTATTTTTTGTTGTTGTTTTTCATATTTTTTTGAAATACTCCTTTTAAACCTTTGATAAAAAGTAGATGCAATATTGTAGATAAGTGCTGAAAATACCACACTGTGCCACTAGTACTGTTTCTGGAATAAAGCAAATTAGTATTATTATTCTATACGGATCAGAAACTTGGCGGGCGGGTCACAAAGAATATTTCCAACAGGCTATCGCAGCAGAGACCTTTATCAACAACAACAACTGTCTTCGCTGGCTCTATACTGAATGAAGATCAGATGGCCGGGCCGGAAACAATCACAATCACCAACAAGAAACTATGGGAACAAGCATAACAAAACAAGAACCAATCGCCAGCCAACAAATATGCAGGAGAAAGTGGAGATGGATTGGACACTCGCTCGCTGAGGAGGCCACTGGGTGACATCGCGCACGCGTCAGGCCATTCCTGGAGTGGAACCCGAAAGGGAAGCGGCGAGTCCAAGGGTGAAATGGAGGAGATCGTGTGAAGAGGAGTTGAAAAACTATGGGCTAACATGGACGCAGGTGAAAAGTACAGCAGAAGGAAGACAGAAGCAAGTGGAGAGGAGCAGTTGAAGCCCTATGTTCCACTAGGAACCCAAAGAAACAATCATAATAATAATAATAATAGACTACTGATTCATAGGTGGTTAGAAATCTTTGAGACAGACTAGTTAGTATTTGATATTCACGTAGATACAACAAAAACACCACATGAGTGTTTTACTGCTTTGAGGCCTTAGGCAATTTTAATTCGCATTTCATGATATATGGTCATCAGAATCCCTAGACCTAACAAAATAATATCGGTTGACTATGTCGGAGTTGTGATGGAAAACACCTCCAACACCAACACCAACACCACCAACCACCACCACAACAACAACAACAAAAATAAATAAACGAAATAATTACACAATATAAATTTACTTTACCTGATAAATGTCTTCTCAACGAACCGCCTAATTTAGTACCATAATTGCGTTTTTTACTGGTTGAATCAGTATTACCACTGTTGCCAAGAGTAGCTGATACACTTACTGAATCTTGATTATTTTTATTGAGAGAGAAGTTAGTACTTGTTTGAGCGATATTCGCTACTGTATGCATAAAAGACTCTGATATACCAGAATACATTGAACCAATAGGAATCTTGGATATAACTGAGTCTGATTGATTATTTTGAGGTAGAGGGATGCCTTCAAAAACATGCCACATAACACAACAAGTCCTGAAATCAAAAAAATAAATATTTAAAGTATGAGAAGACTGGTTATACAGACCACTTTAAGGGTACAATTATAGTATTGCTGACTACAAAGATTTACCTAAGACTTTTAATCATTCAGCAAGTAATAACAAGGAAGAGAAGCTGGTCGATGACAGTTTTTAATTTAATTAATAATTCTTTAGCAAACAAAATAATTGAGCAGAGAATATCGTTTTCGATAATTTCCTCTTCTGTCTCTACAATTATATACGCATATGTTTATATGCATGGAATATTCTAGAATAGTAGTCAGTAGCAACATTAGTGTTTTTTTAAATAATATCGATTTGTCAAGTAAGATCAATGGAATCACAGTTCATTAAAGATGCATAAAATATAATAGCAAATAGAGTATCAACTAAAATTAAGGAAATTTCTACAAACAATTGAGGATCATTCGAACCTAGATATCGAAGGTAAGTAAGCACAATGTCTGAACTAGCTTCTTTCGGATACATAAATTGAGCTTCCTAATGTGGATCACAACAGCCAGTCTCAGCAATATGTAGTAAATGAACTCTTAAGGCGAAGTTAAGATTAGTTGGTATGCGGTGAATGACTTTGAAAGTTGCCTCGTTAACATCAATCGTGTGTTCTGTATCCACAAGATGAGATGGAATAGCGCTATGTGAATGGATTATGTTTGTTCTTTACTTAACAACGCAGGATGGTGTTCGGGAATCCGAGAAGAGAAACACGCTTAATTATACGACCTATGTAACTTGCTTCATAGGAGCATTTAAGTTGGCAGATACGCTTGGGAGAGGCGAAATTAGGCAGTTTGTCTTTTACTCCCGAACGCAGAATAGGGTCAGTTTTGAAGACACAGCGTAATTCAGCAGAAGGGAATGCTCATTTTACCGTATTTCTAAGGCGTTGTGTTAGTATCGTGCTGATCTATTTAAAAACAATATTTCTAATGACGACTATTCTAGAAAATTCGATGTACATAAGCATATATATAACTGTAGAGGCAGAAAAGGAAATTATCGAAAAGGATACTTTTTGCTCAATTATTTTGTTTTTTTATAGATGTCTGAATGAATATTTTCGCTATAATAATTCATACACTTATTCCCCCATCTTTTATGAATTTGAATGAACCAAAGACAACAGCTTGCGCAGAATAAGGTGGTACCATCGTTTATTTCGTCAGCATCTCATCAGTTGCATACAGCCTAAAAAAATCAATTAAGTTTAATTACTGAGCAACTTTAGTGTTCATGCAAATATGAAATGATGTCAGTTGATAGGGGACTCCAAATGTATTCAACAATGCTCAGAAATTACACTTATATAGCCTACACACATGAGGTTTCAGTTTAAATTTTAAAAAATGCTCGGATACAATAGAAAAGGAGTTGCTTAATAAAAGCAAGAGGTGGATAAGATGATGGGCAGCTAGTAGGTTGGCGGTAACGTCGTCAGTTCAACTCAAATCATAGAAAAGACCAGTAGTTCAGCAAAGTCTCTTTTCGGTGACTTCATTTTCTTAACTGTACAATCGCAAATATATATCGGTTATTTTGTATGTATGTGTACATTAAGTTTGTCAAACAAAAATACAATTGATTATGGTTATTTTCACCAAATAGGTGAAAATCAGTGATATCCTTGAGAGGAGAATTCCCACTTCTTTAAGAAGAACTTTCTTGACGGCAACTCTGAGAGTAGTGTTCTGCAGTCGCCCGCTGATCTGCAGAAGCCCAAATGACAAGATCTCGCACCTGATCACTTCTATGTATGTATCAGTATATATCAGTTCACGTGTTGCTGTGGTGCCAGGTTCATCGGCTGTTCGACGCGCATCCTGTTAAAAAGGGTAAAAGAAAGGAAGTAGTGGACGTATATGGAGTGCAACATCTCGTCACCACTGGCCATTCCATCTCAACAAACGCCCACTCCTTCAAAGTAATCTACAAAGTGAAGAACTACTTGCTGAAGACAATACGTTTCCGTCTTCTGTGCACTGCAGAAGCCCTAGCCATTCAGTTGGAAGAACCAGAACTATGCATACAAAAGAAAATTATTCAGCCCCTTCTACTATCAATGATAACAACTCTGTTGATCTGACCTATCTTTTGCTTGTATGCTTATTTTTCTAACAACTAAAAACTTTTACGTAATTCCGTATTTTATTTTGTTTCTATATTCACCCTGAGCACAACTCTTTAACCAAAATATTCGTATCATTACATAACTCTTCTTTAACAATCGTTTGTGATAATTCATCACTTTTATTACTACCCTCTTATATCAACATCCAATTCGTCTGAATACTTTTTGTACTACGTAACTCCACCCAAAACTTACTAATTCTCACCTGTTTAGTTAAAATAACCAAAATCAACTGTATTTTTGTTTGACAAACTTAATGTACACATACATACAAAATAACCCGTATATATTTTCATGTGATTGTGTTCTCTGAGCTGGATAGTTAATTTGCGAAGCTTTCATCGCCCTACTAGGCGACATCTTCAGCGCATACTTCGCATACTTCAGCGCCTCGCAAATTAACTATCCAGCTCAGAGAACACAACCACATTAAAATCATCCACCTGAGCTACAATCCCGTATATATATTTGCGATTGAACAGCTAAAATAATGAAATCGCTGAAAAGAGACTCTTCACTGAACTGCTAGTCTTCTTCCTGTTAATGTTAGAATGAGGATTTTTCATGAACTCAAATCAGAGAAACAAAAGAGAGGTAAGATTACATAACAATGTAAGGGAAAAGGTTAAAGCCAAAGATTATGTGATAAAATAAAAAAGAGGGAGTAAAGACATTCAAGGAGAGATTGATAACCCCTTCCTTATAAATACGTAAATGAGATGTTTAAGGTATTGGAAAGAGATTGCTACATTAAACTCAAGGAGAATCGTACTGTGTTGCCTGTGGAAGGCATTTCACCTCAAAACCTGTATAAACGACATGTCTGACAATGGCACTGTCAAAAGCGTTTGTTTCTTTTGAGAGGTAGGCTTTTTCGTACGTGTTTAGAAAATCGGAGGTGTGTTCTTCTTGCTGTTCTCCTGAAGCAACTTCTACCTCAGATACACATTAAATTTATATACACCGTAAGATTCATTAGGGGAAAGGTATCTGTGAACTTCTGATTGCATTAAACAGCATATTTTCTGACTATTCCTAAAATACGATCACTTTTAAAATCCAGTTGAATGAAGGGAAGTTTCTTTCCACTATGATTTAATTTAACATTTGAGCCTTTACATCTTTCCGTACTAGTTAATAAATTTCTGAGAGTTGACCATTGTTTTTCAGCATCTTCTTTCAAGAATCAGAAATTCTAGATATGATAGAGAAGATTTGTAGCTCAGGTGGATGATTTTGATGTGCTTTTGTTCTCTGAGCTGGATGGTTAGTTTGCGAAGATTTCATCACCCTACTGGGTGACATCTTCAGCGCATACTTCAATTTGAAGTGAGCTTTTAGATTTCTCCACGAGTTTATTAATAATCCCTTCTGGTGACCTTGGACGTGATTGGTTGTTTATGTGTGTTTTCACACCTTCTAGGTTACTTGTATTGGAACTGACTGTTTCTTTGACTTGAACTTTGACCCTTTGTGTGTGAAGTTTTTTTCTTATCGGTTGATAAATTTTGTCTATCTCGATGTGTCTATTGATTGATGATTCACTGGAATGACAAGCTTCTAAAAATTCTCTAGCAGTTCCAATACAAGTAACCTAGAAGGTGTGAAAACACACATAAACAACCAATCACGTCCAAGGTCACCAGAAGGGATTATTAATAAACTCGTGGAGAAATCTAAAAGCTCACTTCAAATTGAAGTATGCGCTGAAGATGTCACCCAGTAGGGTGATGAAAGCTTCGCAAACTAACCATCCAGCTCAGAGAACAAACCCACAACAAAAGCAGAAATTCTTCATCTAATTTCTTTGTAGAGCATATTCTTCTGGCTCTGTTGAACAGAGTTTTGACCAATGTTCATTTATTGCCATTTGGATAAAAACTATTCCTACATGTGGTAAAAAAAACGCACCACTTTTCTCTAATAATTATACGCGCATACCAATTTAACATCTGATATAAGAAAGAGATAAATAGAATTACTGGTTCGAATCCTATCATGGCATTAATTCTCATTTTAATCACAACAACCATATAGTTACGGCCGATAACTGCTACCTTGCCGTGGTGGTCGGACTTGAATACCGCAATGACCCAATATACCAAACTGACTGGGACTCATGTCCCTGCAGGCCCTACCATGCCAGGAAGGTTGTTTGGATAGCGGTTAAACTAAAATCAGTTACCATGGTGTACATTTATTATTATAATTATTCTATCCTTTAATTCCTAGAGAAACATAGGGCTTCAGCCATGCGTCTCCATTGCCTTCTGTTTTCTGTCAACGTTTTCACCCCGCTGCTCCAAGTCTGCCCACATGCTTTCATTTCCTCTTCACATGACCTCCTCCAAGTCACCCCTGCACTGACGACCAACTCGCCGCTTCCCTTACGGGTTCCACTCTAGCAATGGCTTCTCTAGTGATGTCACTTGATGGTTTGTTTCCTCAGAGTATGGCCAATCCATCTCCATTTCTTCCTGCCAATTTGTTTCACAATCGGTTCCTGGTTGATTCGCTCACTGCCAGAGATTCCTGTTGCTGATTTTTCTGGCCACCATGGGGTACATAGGCTCCAGTATCCAATCGGATCAAATGGCGTATGAACCCATATGGGTCACCGGAAACCATGGGGATGGAGCTCCTGACGCTGCCCCGCTGCCCTGCGGATTAGACTCCAAGTCAAAGGCTCGGAGGGGGGTGGTCCCTCAATAAAACCACCTGTTTCGGTCTGGGCGCCCGGGCAGTACCTCAGCCCTCACACAATGTGTGGCACATCCTTCTTGGTGCCATATTGTGCCAAGGTTTTATAAATAAATAAATAGTCGCATCAATATTATCAGATTAATGAATGTGGCAAAGAAAGCAAAATAAGTAATTATCTAATGAAAATGTAAAAACAAGAAAAACAAAACAAAAGACGATATCATGCATATCTAACCTCATCAAGTGTTGCATATAGGCTAAAGCGAAACGAGTGAATGGTTTTTGATAATTCGACAAATTTGATTCATTGCTGTTGTCAGTAGTGTTGATATCATGTTTTCTTGTAGATTTATCCAATGATGTAAAGATAGACCAACCTATAAGATAAGATGGTTTACAGTATAAGTACTCCATACAAAGTATACATGGACAGAATAATTTTTAAGAGGCAAAAAAGATATTTCGATGTAGTTTTGTGGCGTATATTACTGATAGGATTTGCCAGTAGAATATAAAGAGACAACCTCGTTTAATTTACTAGCTTGATAGTTTTCCAGCCAATCCCAAGTCCGTGTAAAGAGGAAGAGTTGGGCGTGAGGATAGCAACCCTATACCACAAAAGCTATAGAACTGATGGAGAAACTTCAGTGAGCAAAAAAATATATTTAAATACATAATTTATAAAAAGCAAACTTATTCTTCGCTGGAATAAGGAAGACGAAATGACGCGGGCGGGTGAAAACCTTCGGCAAGCAAGTCAGCCAACCGACGCATCTGCTCTCTTGATAAAACCAAGAATAAGAATGGTAACATATAGTGTGTGTACAAGATACGAAGCTGGCTGGGGAGGCTGCCCAGGTAGCCAAAAATGAGAAGATATGGCATAAAAATGCTTGGTATCTGCGAAAACAGATGGAATCGATGTGGACCATCAAAATCATCAACTGGATAGTCGGTAATCCATCCCGGTCACCCAGACGACAACCAAGAGCACCCTAAGGGAGTGAATGAAAATCATGATGTCAACGACAACAGCCAAAGTCCTAATGCATTGGGGGTCAATCTCTTCATCCAGGATCGTGACAGCAAGATTCAACTCAAAGGGAAAGAAGGAAGGTTACAATTATCATGCAATGCTACGCACAGTCCTACAAACAACACCGAACAAGAGAAGAAGGAAGATTTTTACAGGCAACTACAAACAGTAATGGACAACATCCCAAAAGGAGACATCAAAATCCTCATGGGCGACATGAACGCTAAACTGGGAGCAGATAATACAGGAAGAGAACTCATCACGGGTCAAGAGGCTCTCGGTCTACTATGTAATCCTCCATTTGAACTAGTATGAGTACTACGACATCTGCTGGGTGGTTAACTTTGTGGTGATGACAAAGTATTATACTCACCCAGCTTTGCCTGACTTCTACAGTATTTAAATTCCAAGGGAAAATATACAAACAAACTGAGGGAGTTGCCATGGGATCACCAATATCCCCAGTTGTAGCAGATATATTCATGGATAGGTGGGAAAAGATAGCGATTGAAACGTTCACCCCCACCCCAAAAGTATGGTGGAGGTATGTAGATGACACATTCACTGTACTTAGAACACAAGATATAGATAGATTTTTCGAGCACATCAACTCGAAGGTAGAGGCAATTCAATTCACTTATGAATTGGAAAGTCAGGAAGGGGAACTTCCAATGTTAGATTGCAACGTAAAAAGGAAAGAAGATGGGAAGCTAAACACTAGTGTTTACAGAAAACCCACACATTCAAACAGATATTTGGATTTCCGATCATCCCATCCTATGTCAGTAAAAATAGGATTAGTGAAATGTTTAAATGACAGAGCACAAAAACTAAGTAGTACCAAGGAAAATCTAAGACAGGAAGTGACACACATAAAAGAAGCCTTGAAACTTAATAATTACCCGGATAAATTAGTCAAGAAATATGTAAGTAAATGTAAAAATAAAATAAATAATGATAATAGCGATGGTGATAATAACAATAATAATGACGATAATAATAATAATAATAATAATAATGGTAATAATAATAGTGACAATAATAATATTAATAACGACACCAACAATAAGGAATGTAAATCATCAACAGTAATTCCATACAAAGAAGGAACCTCGGAAGCCTTACGCAGAATTCTTAACAAGGCAGGAATAAAAGTGCCATTCAAACCCACAAACTCAATTAGAAACAAGCTTTGTCGGTTAAAGGATCCTGTAGAGCCATTAAAACAAAACAATTTAGTTTATCTAATACCCTGCAATGATTGTGAGGTCAAATACATAGGTCAAACTAGTAGAACAGGGTCAGTCAATCAGACTAGCCGAACATAAAAACCTAGCTGCAAATCTAGATTGGTTGACCCGAATAAGATAAGAAATCTAGAGAGTAGTTCAGCTATAGCACTACATGCAGTTACACACAACCATACAATAGGATGGGATAGGATGACAGTTTTAAAATCTAATGTCACAGGGTATAGGGAGAGATTGATAACAGAAGCTTTGTTTATCGAATCAACTGCAAATACATGTAATAGGAATGATTCAACACCTGTCCCAGATATATGGAAAATTCTATTGCCCATACAACAAATAGAGGACAGAGAAAACTATAAAAATCAAATCTCGAAGTCGTGTGACAAAAATTGATATGATTATGAACAATAAATTGTGTTCGAAATGTCATCCAGTATACAATACCGTTTCACTGTGTGATACATTTAATAAACAAACTAATATGGGATTACTTACTACCACAGTGCCCAAGTTTTACACATATATTAACATGCTCAAGGAGACCTGATTATCAAGGAGAAGAAACAAATAAAAGAGCGGGCTAATGACATCAAAGGTCTCTTAAATCGACCACCCCCTGCAACTCAACCAGAAATACCACTACCACTAAAAGGGCGCACACAACTGCTTGCCAGAGGACACCAATCCTTCAACGAAAGCAGAAAGCTTGAATGCAGTCAAGAAACTGAAGTTCGACTGGGAAGGCAACAGAACCAGATGAAACTCCCCCCGAAGCACTGAAAACGGAACCAGAAACTGCGCAGATGTACTCGTGCCATTATTGAAAAAGGTTTGGAAAGCAGGAAAGGTTCCTACCGATTGGAAGAAGGGTTACCTCATGAAGCTGGGAAAGAAGGGCGTCTTACACCTGAACAAGAACTGATGTGTAATAATGCTCTTGTCCACACCAAGTAAAATACTAAGTCACATCATCCTGGAGAGAATGAAGGATGCACTAGATACAGAACTCCACACGGAACAAGCTGGATGCAAGAAAGGCGAATCATGTGCTGATCAAATTAAAACTCTACGGATCGTCATCACAGAACAAAGCATAGAATGGCAGTCAAACTTCTACCTCAACTTCATCGATTTTGGAAAAGCCTTTGACAGCGTTGACCGAGAAGTAATTTGGAAACTACTTCAACAGTACGCAGCGCAGTGACCGAAATCCTTATCGACGTCATTCAACATCTATATGACGATGCGAGATGTCAGGTGATCCACAACAGGAATCTCGGCGAGGCGTTCGAAGTGAACACAGAAGTAAGACAGGGCTGTCTATTATCACCAATGATATTCCTGACTGTCATGGACTGGATTATGTGTCAGACTTTGGGGAACGAGAAGGTAGAAGTACTTCGGACTAGCGATGAGAAGACTCTAAAAGATCTTGATTTCGCAAATGATATATGTCTAATATCACAAGAACTCGAAGACTTACAAACGAAAAGCAACAAACTAGCAGGATATGCCAGCAGCCAAGACAGGACAGCAGGGGAACGTAGAGAAGACGGAGGTGATGAAGGTAACCAGCGAACCGCAACAACAACAATACCAACCAGCACCAATCACCATCAACGAGGGAGATTTGAAAGAGGTTACTTCCTTCACTTATCTAAGAGACATTGTTTCAACTACAGGTGAAACGGATGAAGATATCAAAGCTGGCCAGAATCGGAAAGGCAAGATACACTTTCATCAATCTGAAACTATTTTGCAAATCTTCTGCACAAAGGACAAGATTCGTATTCTCAACATAAATGTGAAGTCAGTGAGTGTTTTTATATGGGTCAGAAACTGGGCGAAACATGAAAAGGATTTCCAACAAGTTACAGACTTTATCAACAGCTCTTTTCGCTGGCTCCACACTGAAGATCAAATCGAGGCAGGTCAGAAGTAATTAGCAACAAGAAACTTTGGCAAAAAACCAATCAAGAGCCGATTGCTCAGAAAATATGTAAGAGAAATCGGAGGTGGATTGGGCACAGCCTAAGGAGGCCTTCGAATGAAATCACGCCTTAGGCGATCACTCGAGTGGAACCGGAATGGGAAACGACGAGTGGTGCATCCGGAAGTAACACAGAGGAGCTCGTGTGGAGAGGAGCACAGATTAGAGATTATGGACAGTCGTGTGGCTAGCCAGTTGAAGAGGACAGCAGAGAGTAGTAAAAAGTGGAGATGTGTTGTTGTTGTTGTTGAAGTCATATGTTCCACTCGGAACCCAAGAGAACCCAATGAAATAATATAATGATAAAGAGAATTTCATCGGCACAAAAATATCAGATAGCAGTGTGATAAATTTCACCTCAAAGAGAGAAATTGATTCAGCCAGCCTAGCGGTAAAACATGAGAGACACGAAAAGAAGACAAAATAAATCGCACTATGAAGGGCAGAAATAGCACACCACGGGAGAGATCTGTGAGAATGATGATTCAGAGATAACGTGTACATAATTTCGTCATATAGACATAGCGAATTCTAAATTATAACATTCCCTTAAACAAGTATCTTGTCTTCTACAGTTGCAGTTTTACTAATGCATTGCTTTTAACCACACGACCAATGATAATAATGAAAACATGCATTGAACTAGTTTAATACTAACTACTCTGTGCTTTCTAATTAATCAAGGCCAATTGAGAAAGCTTAAGATTATCAACATAATACTACTTAAGCATTGGGCTAGGTGCCAAAAGCAGACACTCTAAATTTTAATTAGTTATTCATAGAATGAGACATATACTTAATGTCACTAACTAGAAGGAGTTTATACTCAATTGAACTTAAAGTCGACATCTAGTATTAAAACGTTTTATATTGTAAATTCAGGGAATTTACATGGAAGACAATAAACAAATTTTATATCATGCTATTTTCTCATAAAGCATACGACAGAAGAAATAAGGATAGTGAGAGATGTGTAACCTTTAATGGAAGCTGAATACTAAAACGGTTGAGGTTTCAACCAGGCAACAGTAAGAAACGTAGAGTCTTATTTTTCTAGACAATAGAAAAATAGCTTAACTATTTTGATTATAACTGAATGATACTTCAACTCTATTTATTCAATATCTTCACAATAGTATTATTGTCTCTTGTGATTCATTCACTTACGCAGTCAATTTTCGGTTTGTGGGGCGCTCATCTAAACGAGTTGAAGACTATTTTCTATCATAGATGTCTACGATCTCTTTCTCACGTTAGGTGGTTTAATAAGGTAAGTAATGTTGACGTTAGGCATTGAGTGTTGGGCAAAGAGGGAAAATCAATCGACGAGGCTATAAAGTTACGTAGATTGAGATGGCTAGATCACGTACTGCGCATCCCTAACCATCGCTTCCCCCGACGGGAATTACTAGCTGATATAGGTGCAGGTTGGAAAAGAGTAGGTGGTGGCCAAACAAAAACATGGCCTCATCAATCCATGAAATCCTTGACAGTTAAACTGAGTCAGGTAGGGAGATGCAGACTTCCGGGTTGGCGTCCTCGGGACTCTAGGAATCAATGGCTGGAGACAATAGGTGACATGGATCAAAATCATTGTCAATGGCACAGATGTATTCAGTCTCTGTAATTTTTCATATTCCTTTCTACCATTACCCATTCTGTTTCGCTCTTATACTTGTTAAACTCTATTGATTCTCTTCACTCATCTTCTTGTCTACCTCTGTGTGCTATTTGGAAGGTGGTAACTCGAACTGGTGCACTTCGGTTCCAAGTTCTATGTTGAATCCAGACAGACAGAAAGAACTGGTGTCATCAGCCCTTCTCCCCTGATGGATGAAAATTTCGGTCCGTATAACTCAGTTCTAATTGAGTGCAGACACAACCAATTAAACACATTATATGATTTTTTTAAGGTATATAAATTAAGTACAAAAAAGAACAACAATGTGATTATAGAGTTAGTATAAACACTCACGTATTACACAACCAGTGCATAGATGTAACAATGCCGATTGAAGCTCTATATCGGTTGAAGTTATAGGAGTTGATGATAACAAAGTGAGACAATGCCAAGATAATAATGAAAGACGTGATCTACGTTGTGTAGATTGTACAGAATGTTCCATTTGGTCACCAATTAACGGCTTGGAATCAGATGATGATGATGATGGTGGTGGTGGTGATGATGAATCGAACCATATATCAGAATAACTCAGTAAATGAGCGAATCCAATCAACTGATTCAAGCAACTAACGACACCAAGCTAAAAAATGTAAAGGTTTATCAACCAGTTGAGAGGGAAGTAATTCGAGGATGAATTATTAACGAGTTAAATCTCATGATTTGATATTTACTCAGTTCATTAAAAATGCTTAAATTGTTAAGATAATAATAATCTAACTGCTGCTGTGAAGCAAGTTACATAGGCCGTACAATTAGGCGTGTTTGTCTTCTCGGATTTCTGAACATCATCCTGCGTTGTTAAGTAAAGGAAAAACGAAATCTATTCACATAGAGCTATTCCATCTCATCTTGTGGATAAAGAACACAAGATTGATGTTAACAAGGCAACTTTCAAAGTCATCTACCGCATACTAACAAATCTTAACTTCGCCTTAAAAGTTTGTCTACTAGATATTGGTAACTTACTACATATTCCTGGCCAACAGCAGCAACAACAGACAAGAATCAACCAGTATAAATGGGAGGAACCCGAAAGAAGTAACCTCCTTCACCTACCTACCTGGGAAGCATCGTTTCAAATACAGGAGGAGCTGACGAGGATATCAAAGCAGTGAACATCGGGAAAGCAAGACAATCTTTCATTACTCTCAAGTCTGTGTGGAGGTCAACAGCACTCAGCATCAAAAATACGATCCGGATCTTCAACTCCAATGTGAAGTCAGTCAGTGCCACTTACTATAACGGATCAGAGACTTGGCGCTGCGTCATGGAAGGCACTTCAAACAAAGTAGAGACCTTCATTGACAGCAGTCTTCGCTCAATACACAAGGTCAGATGGCCGGCCAGAAAAGATCAGCAGTAGGGATCTCTGGCAACGAGCGAACCAACCAGGAACCGATTGTGAAAAAATAAACAGGAAGAAATGGAGATGGATTGACCATACGCTCAGGAAACCATCAAGTGACATCACTAGACAAGCCATTGCTCGAGTGGAACCCGTAAGGGAAGCGGCGAGTTGGTCGTCAGTGCAAGGGTGACTCGAAGGTCATGTGAAGAGGACGTTATAGTCAACTTGACTAGAGTTGAAAAGATATTTTAATCTATCAAAAGTCTACCAAGAAAATTTAGTGGTTGACAGTTTCTAACAGATTTTCGTTCAGTCGTGAATGTATATTGTTGGGTGTTTTCAACGATTTCCAGATTGATGTTGACTAGCAATGAATGACTGCTCAAGACATCCAACAGTTCGCACTGAATGTATACGACGCTTTAAGTTTACATATAACATGACATCACATTCATAGGCGACCACCGTTCAAAAAAGCGATTCAACAAAAATATTTTCACCTACATTTTTAGTATCATGGAATGTCAAGTTTCCATGATTTTTATTAAATAAAGCATTATACAAGGAACTAACTCTAGTTACCAGCATGTCTATATATATCGACTGATTGTCGATAATTGAAACAACTGTGGTTTTCTGTGCAATGAAGGCATTACGCTGGAACTCAGTAATCAAGATGATTAACCTTATTTAATGAGGTCATTATCAACTCAACACTTTGAATTACGTCAACTAATATCCTTATGGATTACTTATGACTAACAAAAGCATGTTCCATGATCCACAACACATAGATCACCACCAACCTATGAGTACCTCAATAATGTGATGTAGTTAAAACCAATAGTCACAGGTTAACGGATTGTTGTCAAATTTTTGGCAGATCACGGTTAACCTTTACTAACCTATCACTAATTTAGCTGACATTACTTGTTGAGAATGGCTTTCACTAAGCACACCTACAGTAAAGTTGAGCGAACAATTTAGAAGAATACTCCTTTACCTAACAAGACAATGCTTGTTGTGGAGTTTCACTGCGGGTGATCACTTCAAAGAAAATATAAAGGGTCAAAACGTTTCAATCTTTTCTCAACGACAAGAGAACATCGGCAGTTGCACTGTGAGTCGGTATATGGTCCTAGCTAGCACAGTCAGTAGATACCGCTTAGACTTGCCTAAAAAAACCTTTTAATTTTAATTAAACGAAACATCCTGGAGCAAACCCGGTTAGCTAAAAACAATACATATGAACGAACACTCGTGCAAACTGAAGGCAGGCCAACGTACCTTAGGAAACCATACCCCGATTAGTAATTCACATCCCGCTAATATATATTGAATCGCATCTGACTTGGCTGGCAGACTCACATACCCTTCTAATGAAAAGCCACGTTAGGTACACCATATTATCAGAGGCCCACGCCAACCATTTTCCAAGATAATAATAATCAAGGGTGACTCAGACGTTCCATTGTATCTCCATGTGAAGCTGCAGAGCCACCCTTGCATCGGCATTGGCCAGTTGAACGAAAGAACCAAACACGTGAGTTTGTCCGTGGTTAATTTATGACTGACCACCAAGACCCTGAGAGCACAGTCCAGTATATCGTTATCACTCGGGCCAAAAGAACAGACTTAATCACCCCGAAAGAAACAAAAAATGATACCTAGGTCTAAATAAGCGAGGAAACTTTGCAGACACAGATAACCACAGTTCAGACCGAGGGCTCAGTCCGAAACCCACTTCGATTTACGAGCAGATGAAATCTGCAGGCACCCGCCTACTTGTAACAGCCGTTAATTAGGGAACAGAGATCTACCGCACATTATGCAACCTCTGAAGGGAATCGAAATATCTTATCGGTATGGAGAACAGAGTACTTTAGCGATTGCTTAACAAGCCTACTGTGGCACTCAACTTATTTGACAACTTCATCCAAGTATTTTTCAATTAGAAGTCGATGTAGATCAGCATCAACGTGCATTACCTGCCTCATTTCTTGGTGCCCGCGCTGTACAAAATTTATGTTTAAATAATATTTTAGCAAAACGTTCAACCACTGGATTGAGATACAACAACGTAGGAAAACAAAACAAACATTGAAAGTCAAGTCGTCGTCGATTTTACAACACATCTCCTTAAGAAATAACGGCTTATATAGAATTCACTTAGCCATATAATACACACAAAAGCCAACAAACTCATGAACATATCATAACAAAGAGAATAATTGAAGAAAGATAATTTAAATGTGTTTACCAGCATATAACGATCTTCCGGTAGGACACTTGAACACGGTAATTCCATTAAAGCCGTTAAACAATTTCGGAAAAGACGTATAGCTCCTGTACTATTTGAATGAAAACAGTTCATCTGTTTAGCTGTTCTATTATTATTGTTATAATTATTATTACTATTATTTTCTGCTTCTAAATGTAACAATTGAGACATTTTTGATTGATAAAATTGTTGCCCAACAGGTCCAACATCCATTTCCATTGGTAGAGTAGACAAACACGGAGGTAAACTGTAAGCACCCAAGCAACCAACTAATCCAAAACACGAAATACCTAATTCTATGCAGAAGAAAAAGGAGTGATACATTTTGAAATAATAGAGAAGATTTGTAGCTCAGGTTGATGGATGATTTGCAATTAATGGTGTTCTCTGAGCTGGTTGGTTTAGTTGCGGAGCTTTCGTCGTCCTTCTGGACAACATCCCCTTCAGCACAATATTTAGAATAGAGTTAAATGACTTAAATTTCTTCATGAGTGATCCAACTGCGTCTACTGGTAACCATCTTTACATATGTATTGACCACTTTCTAATGACTTGAATTTTAAAATTTCTGGTCACATGATTTACTTTTACTGAAGATGTTGTCCAGAAGGACGACGAAAGCTTCACAACTAAACCAACCAACTCAGAGAACACTATTACCTGCAAGAGTGATACATTTACAAAAAAAAACTTATTCTGAGTAAAAATGCTTCCTCATGAATATTTCCTATGATCTCCTTAGAATATTCGTCATGACAGTTATGGTGTGGTGGTGTGATACAGACAGTGTGTTCCAACTGAATATTATTCTCATATATTCCCACAGTTCAATACTGCATTTTTTTCCCTTCACGTTCCCATTGGAGCATAGGGCCTAACGCTAGTGACTTGAAGTTCTTGTAGCAGTGTTTAATTTTACAGGATGGGGTTGCTAGCCTCATGCCCAACCTTTCCTCTTTACCAGCATTATTTCTGGCTTAGCGAGGTAAAGGAGTGAGACAGTGGCCGGGGATCGAACCCCGGACCATGTGTATGGTCGGCCAGCGTCCTAACCGCTGTGCCACCGACGCATTAGGGTATTATATATGTGTTTGAACATTCTCTTCCATGTCGTTTGATGCAAACCAAAATCACACGTCCAGTGATTGGTTAACGAATATAAACTGTATAGGTATAAATAGCGGTTTGATCAGTTGAAAATATACCTTGTCTTCCATGTCTTGTATTCCTCTGTTACAATGATCTCCGAATGAAATTAAATTTAAAGAACTGAGTTAAGATAGGCAGTGTTAAAAGGAAGTTCAGGTCCAACTGAAGCAACCTTGAGACTTCATCACATATTAGAGTTTTATGACAGTCTGCTTAAGCCACTGAGCTGACGACAGGAGTTCCCATCAAGCAAAATGCATCTGATTCTCACCGTTTCTTGTTATTCTAAGCATTCACTTATGCCTTTGAACCACAGCGTGAAGTCATGCAAATCCTAAATTGACTTCCAACCTACCACACTGCACTTCTGTCGATGAATATTTCCTTGAGGATTGTAAACAGAGAGTAAATATTTTGCAACAGATTAAAACTGACAATAAAGCTGGTCATAGAATCATGAAATAAAGTCTAAAAGACTTTATGGTGTAGTTGAAAGATTATTTGGACCAACGAAAGATAATAGGAAAAACTTTAGAGTCACTTTGAAATTAGAGATGATGGAGAAAAGTTAGCTAGCGCTGAAGATACTGTCCAGAAGAAGAATGAAAGCTCCACAATTAAACCATCCAGCTCAAAGAACACAACAAGAAGGCAAATGAAATCATTGACTGAGTGACTGGTTTCAGCATAGAACTTTGTACCAATGTGCAGCAGTTCGAGTCACCACACTTCACTGGGCACATAAAGCAAGAGAAGAAAGTAAAAAGAAATGCAAAAAGAGTAGGCAAAATGAATAGTAGTATCGAAGATCAAGGAATGGGTGCACTTGCTCCATCATTGAGAATGATTTCAAGCCATGTCACCAATTGTCTGTCTCCATTGGTTTTACCGTCATTGGTTTTTACCGTCCCGAGGACCCCAACCAGTCAATCAGGCAGTCTACACCTTCCTACGTGGCTTAAACTAACTGTTGTGGATTTCATTGACTGATGACGCCATGTTTTCGTCTGGCCACCACTAGCAGTTCTTTTCCAACCTTTTCCTATGTCAGTCAGCTAACATAGCCCATCAAGGAAGGTGATGGCTATGCATGCGTGCGTAACACATGTCTCAATCGATGTAACTTCACAGCCTCGTCTATTGATTTCCCCTCCTTAGTATCATGAAAAAGCAATATCAAATTACAGTTCACCCAGCAGGGGGACGACAATCTTATGTCAATTAGTTCAGTGACCGCACTGTATACACTTGATCAATAAACTTTAATTAATGCACATTTTGGTTGAGACAGTAACACTGATTGCAATCATGTGTCTATGTGCCATACACTAAATAGTGGATCTGTTAAAAGGCAAATTTTAGATGTAAATATAAGAACTCAATCGTTACTCAGGATTTTGTTGGCACCTGATTGAAGTTTTGACAGTGAGCGACTCAAAATCTCATCATTTCGTGTTGAAGTCATAATATTTTACCACTGTATTATTCAGACTGCAAGTGAACTTAATTAGGATATGATATTAAACATGAATTGGTCACTTGAATAAGAAGATAAGCAATTAGGAGTGTCTCAAATAAGAAAATATGAAGAATAATGCACATATACCGTAGCACAGTATTCTTGTACTGAAATTATTTTATTCATAATGTAGCATGTGCTACTCATAGGGTTCATCAGTAATATATAAAGAGACATTCATCGGCAGGAAAATATCAAGTAACGGAGAGATAGATTTGAAGTCAAAGACATGGGAGACACGAAAATAGGACAGAAGTAGCACACTGCGGGATATCTAGGCAGATGGTGATTTAGAGATAAGTTGTACATAATTTCGCTGTTTATAGATGCTAAATTCCAGGTCCCTTGTTTTTTACCGTTACAATAATAAACCGTTGGAGACTTTTGACAAAAATGTATAACTTTGTTTCGAAAAGTTCAGTAGACTAAAGGACTCTGAGTTGAAATGAATCATTAGCATAAACTTTCATCACACACGAAATTAGCAATATCGCAAAATGTAAGTATTCCAATAATGAAATGTTGAGTTTTTTTTAATAAAAAAAACAGGAAGTAACGAAAATACACACTCGTACACTTACTACTTTGTGAATATGACTGAGGAAACCAAAACTGTAAACTACGATTGACACGATTTGGCAGTAGGTCTCCAGTAGAAATGCCTAAATAGTCACCAATACCACTCGTTAGGTTAGAGCATAGAGCAATTAGTCCAACTGAAGCTTGTTCACGTAGATCAGGATCTGCATCACAAAGAATACGCCAACATTCTGTCCAAGCTAAGTCTATCAGTCTGACTGGTTTCACAGCAAACCAAACGGACTTGAATACAAGGAGAAAAAAAAGAGTAAAAATGCAACAGAACATTTACCTCACAAGAGGATAATCTTAGTGTCGCCTAATTCTCTGGAGAGATAAAAATTACCGCTCATCGACAAACTTCTGAATGCATACAAAAATGTATTCATTATCATAATTAAGTATCTTTGGCTTTTCCCCTTCACCATTTGACCCTAACGCATCCTTTAGCCTCTAAATTATCATTCACTGAGAAAAAATTACCGAACACTGTGAACCGATGAAATAATTACAAGACTGAGAAAACAAAATTATTGACCTCACTTCCGATCAGTAAGTCGATTTTATAAATAAACAGATCACAGTACAGAGAAATTCTGACATTGCCAACACTCCTGCGATTGAATATGAGAGAGTATCCACTTGTTTATGAATGAATGTGAGTCTTCTCAAGAACAAAAATAAGACTACAGTCGAACTCGAGTATCAACTCCATTTATAGAGAAAAGATGTATAGGCTTCAGTCGAATGGCAGTAGTGATTTTCATCTTGAATTAAGCTTAACGTCATACTGCTTGGCGGAGGTATGACGGAAGAGATTCCCAACCATATCATGGAATCTGGGATTGCATACTTCAACTTTAGCCACCTCTGGCGCCGTTGCAACGTTAGCCTGGCTATCAAAGGCCGGGTTTACAATGCTTCAGTGCACGCTATCTTGCTCTATACCTGTGGAATTCGGCCTCTCCGAGCTGAGGATGTCCGGCAACTCTGTGTATTTGATCATCGCCATTTCCATAGGACTGCTTGCGTTCGATAGTATCACGGTATGAGTAACTCTAAGATCCAGCGACATGTGTTTGGACGTAATGGGGATCACCATTTGTTAAGTGTTGTCATCTGGAAACACCGGTTCCAGTGGCATGGATATGTGCTACGAATGTCATCCCAGAGGATTCCATAACGGTCTTTGCTGGTTAACCATGGGACGGGATGGAGAAAGCGGAGAAGTGATCAGTTCATGACTTTACACCGTGAGATAAAGGATATTTGTGGTAGGTTAGCACCGATTGGTGCGACAGCTCGAAACATTATCGTATATGGCTAAGAATCGCAATCAATGGCGAACATGCAGCAATTTCCTTTTTTTTCTTCCGTTTCTGACAACAGTTCAACGAATGTCATTAGATCTTGTTAAATATAACTGTTTTCTTCCCAGGTGAAATTCTGTATTCATTCTCTTTTTTTCCTTCTCATATGTTGCTTTATTATTACTATAAGGTGAATCTTCTTAGTGTACCAGGTTTTGCATTTTAAATAAACAAGACTTTTGTCAACATCAGTAAATTAGTATTCACTTTATGTTGTTAAATTAAAACCGACTAAGTATGAATTGTCATTCTATAATATCTATCGACTCTTAAGGCATCTATCTGTTTATCAACATATTAACAAAATCACTCTACATGTTTGTTTATTTCTTTACATACACAAGCTACAGAAAAGAGAAGCTGTCAATTTTCGACTATGTTAATTTTTGGAATGGTAAATTCCTACCGCATTTTACACAGATAACAGTTAATCGATAATGTGTATAAGTGTTGGATTTATAGTAATTTCATTGAATTCAAGGAAGATTTCGTCATGAACCGAAATTAGTTGGAGAATCATAGACAACGGGTTTTGTGAATATACCGAGCAGCTGTTAAATAACAATAGTTTAGGAATCTATTGATTGAGCTTTCAGAAGAGAAAAGTATCATGTGTATCATTATTCATGGTGCTAAACTGATTTCCATTAGTGAATTTGCAGTGTGGTCAATAATCTAGGAGACCTTTTATTCAAGCGCACTTTTCGAACCATTGTTGGGTGGTTGGAAGCAGTCAGTAAGAAGCTTTTGTGACTTAGGTTTTCTGCTTATCGGTACTCGTAATCAAAGCGTATCTGCAACCTTGAAGGAACAAGTATTCCCTCCTCTGTCATTCGAATTCACATCACCAAGTGCTGCAACCTTTCCATTAGAAAGAAAGAGCTTACAAATGCTCCCTGTTTTTCAATGATTCTCCAAAGAACACCGATTCGTGAGGAAATCGGCTTCAAAAACAATGTGAATAGAAAACATTTTGACTTTTTTTTCTTAAAATAGGGAAGTGTTTAAAGCACAAGGCTCCGACAAAAATCACTTTCAGATACAACGAAACACGGCTGAGTTTCTTCAATAACTCTGTTAGCTCGATATATTCGCTGATCAGGCCTTCAAGTGATTTGACAAAGTCAAAAGTTGATATAAGAATAAAACTTGTACACTGTGGTAGAGTGTAATTCCATTATGGGTAAATTTTTGTTTTGATAAAGTCTCACAGTGTTATACAGTAATGCTTACTGATGACCACGTTTCGAGCACAATTTATTACTCATAATCATATCAAGGTAATCACACGACTTCCTAACTTCATTTATATAGTTCTATTATTTTTCACTTGATTTGATTGGTAGTAGTATTTTCCATATTTCGGGAATGAGTGATGAATCATTCCTATTGCATGTGTTAGGTGTAGACTCGATGAATAAGGATTCAGAATCAAAAATTAAAATTGTCCAATACGGGAATTGCTATGTTTAAGATTTGCTTCTAATTGTCTAAGAATAAATAACTAATGGAAATTCAGATGATAAAGACTAATAGAATAGGAATTCTCGTCACTCTTATATATCTGGCGAAGTTAACGAATGGCGACCCAGGAGTGCAGACGCATCAATGGACTTGAACGCATACTGTGCCTAGGATTGCAAACCTACCATTTCGATAGCGCTACTACATACGCTGCGCAAGAATTGAGGTGTAAATTGCCTACCGACCGGGTTATTAAGTACTATTTTGATAACAGAGTTGATAGCATATAATTGTAAATGGTCTTGTGGAGGTTGTGTATACATACAACCAGCATTTTTTTCAGAAGCAATTGATGGATAAGTAATGACGTGTACAAACTGTAGGAAGAGTTACCCTTATAAATGGCATGTTGCACATTTAATTTTATTCATTTATAGGAACTATCTTTGTGAAATCGGTGCTATCACTGACTAATACACTTTTTATCTGTCATTATCGGGTATTGAAGGGTATTGGTCTGAGATCCACGGCTTCAGAGACCGAGAATTCATTGGCATGCACTGTACAATTGTACTAGCATTGTAGAGATATAGCATAGTGGGTGATAAATACCATGACGCAACTTTCGATAGAAAAGGACGTAGTTATCCTAATGCGAATAATATTTGTATTTGTTATTAACTACCAATCTTGGATATTTTGTGTGTATAAACATATATATAATTGTAGAGTCAGAAGAGAAATTCATCGAAAAGAATATTCTTTGCTCGATTATTTTGTGTTTTATATTTTATATGTTGGGAATCTAAGATATTAAGATTCGCACAGGAATTGCAGAAGTAATTTCCAATCGTAGTTAGTAATTCTTAGCAGTACAACTCATGCAATCAATTGGGTTGGATAAAAATGAGTTATCGGATTTGCATTTCATTCTGCATAGAATCAATAATTTAGCCGATTTTTTCAAAGGCTTTCGAAGCAAGCTGAAAAACACACACGATACGAGTAACAGATGGTTCACAAAAAGAAGTCACCTCTATATATATATATATATATAGAAAAAACTAGTTTAAGGATATCATCATGAGCTGACATTAGTTAGAGAACCATTGGAAAACCAGCTAAGAGTACTGGACAGCTGTCTCGTCCTAGTTTGGGACTCTTCATCAGTACGCACCCACACCACGAGGTTCGAAACCAAGGACATTCTGGTTACAAAGCTAGCGAGCTCGTTGACCGTTAAGCCAATGGGACCTGATCCAATGACCAGACCATGAATTCTAACTTCTGCCAATTCACGACACACCGCGACCCCTAGCCAATGTCTTCAGCGAGTATTTGTCCTCACACCCGACCTGCTGCACCCTACTGGTTCTCTAACCAGCGTCAGCTCATGATGAAATCCTGTAACCAATCAAATCCCTACAAACCAACACTTGAAAACTGATTTAACTTGAAAAATGACACTCCTCACCATAATCGGGAAGTATTTTAGGGATACGTCAAGGAAAAGTATCCTGGTTAATGTGTGTTGGTTTATTCCTAACTGTTTTTTTCTTGTAATTCAGATTTAGATACAGCGTTTTCTTGTAAACAAATGATCATCTGAAGATCAATCGTAGATATGCCTTTCTGGGTCGCTACTGTTTAACTTTGCCATGTATCTTGTTACACAATATTAGCAATAAATGGGCCAGAAAAGAAATTTGTGATCGACTGATTTAAATATTTAATTAAGGGAGTGAAAATTGATAAGTATTGATAAGGGTTGCGTTATATGAAATAGGATGTTAATGCAGACACGTATCCAAAAAATAAATAATGCAGTAGATAGAATAAGTCAATAAAGGGTTGGTTAAGAAGAAGATGTTACCAAGAACTTGGAATTATATCCAAGGTAGAAGGAGGGAGTGGAGAAGTTTCTTCTGTGTGTATAAATCGGGGATTTCTATCCGGATCGATGAGGCCTCCTCGGCAATGCAAAGTATACGGAAGCTTACCTTTCTCGGAAGGCTTCTTTTGCCTTTGCAAATGACTTTGAATGAATTCCTCGTGCATACTGGGGTGACCAGCGTTGAATATATATATATATATATATATATATTCAATTATAGTACTCTGAATTGGACCACTGTTACCTTTTCGTAGCCAAGAGGGATAATGTTCTCTGGACATGTGTCTCTATTAAGATCCTATTTCATGTTATGCAACCCTTGTCAAACCTTACCAATCTTCAACACCTGCCCTAGTTACGATTTGGATTATTCATCACATTTTTTTATTCCTTCACGTTCCCAGTGGAACATAGAGCTTCAAGCTACAGGCTTGAAGTTTCTGTAGCAGTGTTTAATTTTACATGATGGGGTTGCAACCCTCATGCCCAACCCTCCTTTTTCCTCTTTAGTAGCTTTGTTCCTGGTTTGGTGAGGTAAAGGAGTGCATCGGTGGCCGGGGACCGAACCCCGGACCATGTTCATGATCGGCGAACGACCTAACCGCCGTACCACCGACGCACCATTCATCACATTCAGAAACATATAATTAACTCAAATAGTAATAAGTAATAATAAAATAATAAGTGCGAAAAACAAAACTCCAGTATTTTCGACAACTCAATATACATAACAAACCTTTTCAAAATTGCATGTTTTCAATGTTTCCTCTAAATAACTGATAGTTGCCCAGTCAAGTTCAATGATAAGATTTAATAATTCACGTCGTACTAAACGATAAGAATGACGTGATGTATGCACAATTAATGATGCTAATATTTTCAGAAAACGATAAAGTAATAATCTTCTATCAAATAGTGGATTGAATTCATTTGGGCATAATACAGAAGATGACGATGATAGTGATGATGATGACGATGTTGAGCAATTGGTACAACACGATAATAAAGCACTAGAACACGCACGTAAACCTGATAAAGCCCATCGAAAGGCAATACCAGAAATCTAGAATACACATTTTGTTTGAATAAAAAAAAATAAAAATGGAAATATATAACAATTAAAAAAGTGTTAGTTAGGTATTCACCACAGGAGGGTGGTTATGATCAATATTAAATGTGAATATCTGAAGTAAATCAACAGCAATCAAGTACCCTTCGAAATATGACATAGTCCTTTTTTAGTAGCTCAGGAAAGACTAAGTGGGAACAATAAAGGACAACAGGTAAGATGCAACAGTTAACGAATTGTAAAAGCGGAGGTAGAGTAATTCCTGACTGTCTTAACTTCTTCATGTAGTAGGTTAGTCGGAATATTTCCCTGGGAATCGATAAGATATGAGATGACCAGGTAATTTCAGAGGATAGACTATCTCCCAAGGCATTTTATGCTTAATTAAGTTTCTGTTTCATTGCCCTCTATGTTACAAGAATGTTAAAAAAATAACATCCATGTATATTTGGTACATTTGGAAACTTTTAACAGTGAGTCGTAACATATTATTTTCTAGACTTGACATGAAGCAGTTGGTAAGTAAATGACCAAGTGGTGACCAGACTACCCCTCTACCTCTTGTTCTACATAGCGGGTCACTGAATTAAAACTGGATATTGAAAGCGTATCGCAATAGTAGTCCCCCTTGAGTGGTTGGGTCGGGGCACCTACGTCCAGATTATTATCAGCGATGAATTCGCAAACAAAGTGAACAGTTTCACTGAGAGAGAGAGATATTGATGAAGCGAGAAGTAACACCCAGAGATACTATTCTCTTCACGGATCCATTAACATCGCTTATTTTAAACAACGAATTCAAATGAGTTTGACACACTATGATGACTGAGAGAAAAGCAAATATGTGAATAGGAAAAAAAACACCTGTTATCCAAATGCAAAATTTCATATTTTCCTGAAACTGATATTTTCAAGAAATGCGGAAGGTGCATATTCACATTTTAGGTACCTATTGGGTCCCGTATCGCTCTATTACCCACAGCTTAGTCGCTTCTGTTACAACAGAAAACCAAATCACTTTCCCTAGGGAGCAGGATATTAATTTTTCTAAAGAAAAAGGACAATGAATAAACTGTAACTCAGACTTACACTTGGATTTAAATATACTTCTAGTTGACTGAAAAGACGTTCCAGGTTACTTTGCTTTGACCTATGAGGCGATGCGTCTTCATCATTCAGTGTGCTGTTAGTTTCAGAATAATTTACACTTTGCCAGACTAAACTAGCACCAATCAAATTGCCAATAAGTATGCAAATTTGCCCTTGAACTTGTGGATCTGTACTATTGTTGTGAAATTCAAGAATAACATCAACTATTATGCAGGAGAAAAACATCAACAAAAGAAAGGCGAAAAAAAACATGCATAAAATATACTATAGAACATAGTCGTTAAAAAAATATAACACGATGTTCATAGGAAAAAGAAATCTTGATGGAAATCACAATTCAATGGTTAGACAGAAAAATTACTCCTTGAGAAAAAAAAGTGAAGAATAATCGTGTAGTATTGGATTTTAATGTTATGACATCTGATCGATCCGTTCACATTGTGACAGTAATTTTTTACTTGATCCCTTCATAGTGTCTGAGTACAGATGAAGGCGTCATAAAGTAGGGAGAAACAAGTGTTCATTGATTTTTCCCGACCGACAGCTGCTACATTGACTTGGTGGTCGCCGGGCTTCCATATCGCAATGACCCGAAAAGCTACACTGGCTGGAACTATGCTTCCTGCAGGTCCTACCATGCCAGGAAGGTTGTTAGGATAGCCATTAAACTATAAGCAGTTACCGGCATAGTGTAAGGATTTTTCTTTACTTTTTTACACTATGCTGGGGGTCTGTGGGCGAAGTCGTACTACTAAGGGAATAGGGGTGTAACAGCAGTGAGGTGTTTCCCTCAGATGACCAGCATGTCAACTATGCTGTCTCTCCACTTTGGAGATGGGGGTTAGAACAGGGCGACCTCGACAATTGTACATCCCGACTTACTCTACGGTGGTCCGTAACCGGAGGTAAGTTTACTAATACGGAACTAATCCAAGAAACCAGTTCACACAGGCCATGTGTGACCGGCCTCAAGCAGTTGTCCCTTGGCTTCTGCGATCACGCAACGCTAACCCTCTTTCTGTTTCAGCTACCCGAAGAATCAACCAACCTCCAGGAAGTAACAACCGCCCAAACACTTCTAAGAGCACACGAAGCCTCGCCGAGCATCATTCTCCTTTACCCACATCACCTTCATTTTACTTCCCTTTTACAGTAGGTATTATTCTTCAGGCTAGGGAGACATCTTCACTTCACTTTGTGACCATAAACGACGGTGGGAGCCGCTTAAAGCCACGTCACCAACTTCATAAAAGAGCATTCAACTTCAGGACTCTCTGCAACATTACCTCTTTCTGTTTCAGGTACCCGAAGAATCAATAAACCTTCAAGATGTGGGCAGCCAGGAAGTAACACACACTTCCAAAAGTTCCTCGATTTTTAATGATTCCATGGATAATGTTCAACTTAAGAAACAATATACAACTTTTGACCTACTGGAAGACGCTATTGCATCCAACTTGCTCTTAACATACCCATTAAGAAACACAATGACACTCGAATGTATTTGACGAAAATGCTGCAAAACCCAAAACGATGCCCAGTAGACAAATTAAATGATGAAAAATACTTGAATTGCAAAAGTATAACTTCAGCAATTGTATACAGTAAAATGCAACCTCAGTTCCCCCCCCCTTATTTGGGAGTAGCACATAAATAACACAGAATTATTTACTGGATAATTATAGAGTATTTATTGACTTAACATTTTCGGATTACTAATCAAAGTTATGGTTTAGGGCTTAAGCATTTTTTAATGCTTTCACCACAGATATTAGACACTAGGTAGTAAATAAGTAATGTCGTGTGTTTCGTCTTTCGTAAGGTGTAGATTGACTTCTATCAGTTAAGTTTGTAGTGTGGCCATCATGCTAGGTGGCTTGCCAATTGCCTTCAACCACCTGACAATAATTCAGATATGGAGTGAGAGAAGGTAGAATTCAAGCTCCTAACACTATGTGTTGGTGATCAGCTAATGCTCATGTTCAAACTAACGTTTTCAGTGAAGTTAAACTATCATAGTCAAAATCCCACCAACCTTGAATGACAAATTAGAATTCAATTACGAAAAAAAAGTGGCGTAATCATCAAAAATGTATTAAAAACGTTGCAAACTTGATATTAAGCTGGATAATGGGTTTCTAATGTATTGTAGGAATGTCTCCAAGGATAATCTGCAGAGAAACCATACCAAACCTTATACATGTATTCATTGATGTGGCTACAAAATAATGGTACTTTGTGGGCCATTGATATTCCTGATTGTTTTCTTCAAACTCCCCTCAATATCCTTAGATAGAATTATTGTAGGTGCCTCTGATTGGACTCACGAAATCGGAGACATGATTGACACGATGATGAATATAACACAAAGATGACAGTTGGTTATATCCCCCTCCATTTGTCAGTAAGTATAGTCGTTTCTGGCATCAACAAGCGCTGAATAATTGCAATTAATACTCCGGCAATCGGATATCCTTTCTAGAAAACCTTTGCCTAGTAAAATGTCAAATAGTTCAAGCACCCATATTTGATTAGCCCCTCACGCTCCGCTACTATACTTCTTCTTCGTGAGGATAGTGTCATCAGCATGAAGGATTAACCCTACTCCACTGAGGTAGGGAATAATCCTCTCTAATTCCCACTATGCTGTTTCTCTACAATTCTGATACCATGATACTGTGGAGATCAGGCTCTTTTCTATCTCAGCCGCTGTTCCCCTTACAGTCCTTTGCAAAATCAAACGATATATGAGCATTAGGATACTTGACAGAGACAGCTTAAGATTTGAAGAAAAAATTACTTGAGAAATAAGTTAAAATACTGCACCTTCTCTCACGAACTTACTTCCTCTTATACCATGAGTTACATCTATAGCAAGATTTGCTTTCCACCAGGTTGTAGTGTAGTGAGAGCAGACTGTTAGTCAAAATTGGTGGACGGTAATTTACGTCAATGCTTATATCCCGAATATTGGTCGTGAGAAAAACGAGAAGAAAAACTTTGCGTAGGCAGATACAGTTAACATATAGATGATCTGACATTCAAGAAACAGCCGTAAAGAGATGCGAGGTCAACTTTCTGTGAGAAACAACCAATCAGAAGACTGTTTTTCCGCTAACAACAATCTTTAATATGCACATGAAAATCTATAAATATGTGTTGATTTCCTTAATAAACGATCTGTTGACTGGCCCTTGTTTTCTGTTGTTACAGTAGTACCTTATGGTCATAGTCCACACACGTAAGTCTTCGTGAGTACAATAAATCCCTTATTGACACATCGGTTAAATACTCACTCTACATTGAACTCATTCATCCAATCCATAAAGGCAGGAGTGCTTTTGATTCGGAATGACCTCCCGCAGCGTCCTCTAAATGTGACTGGTCCTTCAAGGCCAAGATAAATCTGTTAAATACATATGTCTATCATAATTTGGGAACAGACGGATGGGTATCTAAAGTTTCAGGTTCCAAAAAATATCCATAAATATGTTTGCTACTATGGGGGAAATAATTGGGAATCCTTATTCTCCTCTTTCTGTTTCTTGATATGAGATTGGAAAAGTACTGTAAAAATAAGACTCTGAAAGATTTGGATTTCATGGACAATTTATGTATGATGTCGCACAAAGCTGGAGACTAACAGGCGAAAACCAGCAAACTGGCAGAAGTAACAGCGGAGACAGAACTTCAAGTGAACACAGAGAAGACTTAAGCGGTGAAGATAAACCAACCAACCAACCAACAAAAACTAAAAGCACTAATCAGTATGAACGGAAGAAGGTTACTTCCTCCATTTATCTAGGAAGCATTGATTCTCTGAATACAGGTACGCCGAACTAGAGAGGATATCAAAACCAAAATTGGAAAGACAAGCCTCAACTTCATCACTTGGGAAATCTTCTTCAATCAACATAAAGAATGAGATTCGGATTTTTAAAACCAATGATAGATCAGTCACTTCTTCTGTTTGGAACAAGAACTTGAGAAACGCGTTTCTGATGGGCCACTACAGACTTTTGTCAACAGCTTCCCATCCCTCTAGTTCTACACTGAAGACCAAATAACCAGCCAGCCAGAAAGAGTTAGCAACAAGAAACTGTGGGAACGAACCAATCGATAACCTATTCCTCAACAAATATCCCGAAGAAAATGGAGATGGAGAACGCCGAATAATGTCGCATGATACGCCATCGCTCGAGTGGGACCGGAATATAATATGCCGGGTGAGGCATCTGAGGGTGACATGAACAAGATCATGTGAGGAGGAGATGAGAGTTTATAGGCAATAGAGGAGCCAGGTGAGGAGGACCGCAGAGAACAGGACAAAGTGTAGATGTGCTGTTGAAGCCTTTTATTCCACTCGGAACTCAAGCAAACACGATCAGTAATAATAATACTATAAAATTAATATTCATAACAATAGTAATACTGCACCACTGTGTATGCTACATGAAACAGTTTACAGTCTTTCATGAAATAAAGTAATACACAGAAATTACCTGCGGTAGGCCATTGCCATTGTTCAAGATTAAATTGTTGATCATTTGAACAACATTGATTTACATTTAATTGTGTAAAAAATATGAATGGATTAAGTTGAGCTAAATTAGTTAAACAATTAATGACAAGTAGGTGTAAACTAGTCCGAGGCATAGTTGACGGTTTTGGCCATTCGTATTGATTTGTCATATTTTTAGGCATCATATCAAATGATAGCAGAAGGAATGGTAGTAACCAATCAATTTGCGCAAGACTTATTGATTCATTATGATTTGTAAGACAGTTAATAAGATCAGCTAAGTTTAAGAGAGAGATTTTTGTCTGATGGACAGGCGTTCGCTTAGTATCATGTATAGACTCATTCCCATCTATAAAAGAAACACATAAGAGGAATTAATGTCAGATATATATATCAATATATATATATATATATATATATATATATATATATATATATATATATATATATATATATATATATATATATATATATATATATATATATATATATATCAATTACAATAAATGCATGTTCCATATAAAACTTGACGCTGAAACGCTTCGGTGAAGTTACACGTTTGCTATGTTCCCCTACTTAGCAGCGCTTCGGCAGTAAAATGCTATTCATAATTTATCACTTATCTTGTGCAGATGATATAATCCGCCTAGGCGAGGACGCTGACAAAATGTAGAGTCTTCTGAACAACTTGAGCTGCAATCTACGAATGTTTCGCCTACGATTCGCTCCCGCCAAATGTAAGATGATGTTAAAAGACTGGACTACACCGACTCCTAGATTAGAAATAGGAAGTGAAGTGGTAGAGCACGTTGACCGCTTTACTTATTTGGGAAGTACCATCAGCCAACGCCAACAGGTTGATCTCTGACGAAATCTCAGCACAGACACAGGGGGCTCGATTCGCATTTGCCATTTTATGCCGTCTCTGGCGTAGACGAGATATTCGACTATCGACCAAAGGGCGGGTGTACTGGTCATCAGTCCACTCCGTCCTCCTTCATGCCTGTCGGTGAGACCTGGCCATTGAGAGTGGAAGACATGAAAAGATTAGCTGTCTTTGGTCATAGGTGCCTGCGTTCTATCTCCAGTGTGAGGTGGTATAATAAGGTGAGCAATATTGAGGTTAGGCTTCCGTTGAGTGCTAGGTAATGAGGGGAAATCAATCAACGAGGCTGTGAAGTTACACCGATTGAGATGGTTAGTACATGTGATACGTATGCGTGGCCATCGCCTTCCTCGACGCGGAATGTTAGCCGACAAAGGGTCAAGCTGGAAAAGAGCTAGCGGTGGTCAAACCAAAACATGACTTCATCAGTCAATGAAATGCACAACAGTTAGTTTAATCCACGTAGGAAGGTGTAGACTTCCTGGTTGGGGTCCTCGGGAGAGTAAAAACCAATGGTTGGAAACAATTGGTGATATGGTTCAAAATCGTTCTCAATGGCTGGTGCAGATGCATCTACTCGTTTTGACTAATGATTTCCAGTGAAACTATATCGTTCTTCGTTATTACTATTCCTTTGACTCACAAATCTGCTTACTGTCTCTGTTATGCATTTCTTCTACTTTCTTGTCTTGCTTTGTGTGCTACACGGAGGGAATGTGGCGACTTGAACTGTTGCACATCGGTGCAAAGTTCTATGTCGAAAACAGACATACAGACTTATCTTGTGCCTTATTATATACCATAATCCTATTGGAGCATTTTGCAGACACACAGCTTAACGATTACAGCTCTGAGGCTGATTGAAGGAGGCAAACAGAGACAGTTAGTTATTGATCTGTGGTAGGATGAGAAATACTAGTGCTAAGTGTTGGCACATGTCGGCTCATCGAAAGACCTTGGATGGATACGGAAAGAAGCTACAATTCAGTCGTCCAAGACGTTATTAGTTATGGACAAGAGTAGAACTCCTAACGAGACATTGTTATGTATTGCATAGTTTCAAATATAAGAAAAAATAATAATAAAGATCACTCAATTGTAAACAAACTGTGGAAATGGTTTTCTAAGCATTGCGTTAACCACTGTTTCCTTTCATACGTGTTAGGTCTCTGTTATATCGTGATATTACATTCCGTGAAGTATTTCTAGTTTCTGTCACATCACCTCTCAATTAGACTAACCGAGGGAACCACAGTTTAGATTAAGTAAACCGATTTAATATAACGAGAACTGACTCAACAACTGACTGGTTTCAACCTAGAACTTTGCACAGACATAACGCGGAGAGGGTCAATGATTGGTAGTTAAAAGGAAATCTAGATCGTTTCACTATTCAACTTTGATTTTGAAAGCTAGTAGGAAAGAATCCGAATTTTGAACAAAAGTGGTCATTGTTAAAATGAGTGAATGTGATTCCTTAAATAGCAGAAACATTCACACCAGTGACTGTGATTGAAACTTTCCGGTTTACGTTGATTGTATGCTGGTTACTGGGTATCCTCTTAAAAAAGAAAATATACCAGTCAAAGACTCCTCCTGAGGAGACCCAGCACAACATACAGTTAGCTGTAGACACAGCTGTAAAAGCTGTTGATAAGCTGAAACCAAAAGTTAGTAAGAGCCATTGGATCTCTACCACCTCATCCGAACTGATTGACACAAGAAGACTGATTCCGGTGAGCTCCGATTATGATGAGGAGCGAAAGGTACTCAGACGAAAGAGACGAAATCTAAGAAGAAGTCTTTGCAACGACCGTGAACAGTGGTGGGCTACAAATGTGGAAGAGGTGGAAAAGGCATCGGCGACTGGTAACACCAGACAACTATTTATATAAGTATAAAACTTGGGCACTGTGGTAGATTATAACTCCATTATGGATAAGATTTTATTTTGATAATTCACACAGTGTTGTACAGTTATATTAACTGATATAATATAACTGTACAACACTGTGTGAATTATCAAAATAAAATATTATCCATAATGGAGACAACTATTTAGGTTTATCAGGGAAACAAGTGGCAAAAGGCAAATCATAAGTGAAAAAATCTCTGAGGAAAAAAGCACTATAATTAGCTCCCAGGATAGAAGACTGGAATGCTGGAAAGAACACTTTGAGGAGCGATTTAATTGGCCTACAGCCACACTCAACCTGCCGAACATCCAACACCTCCGTGAATGGGATATAGACATAGGTCCTCCGTCACTAACTGAGGTTACTAAAGCTGTCACTAGTCTGAAACGAGGCAAAGCAGCAGGACTTGATGGAATGACTCCAGAGGTATTTAAGTACGATGGAGACAATTCACTGTTTGGATTAACTGAGATACTAAGCAGTGTCTGGAAATCAGAAGTCCCGATTGGTTGATTATCCCGGTATATAAGAAGGGAAACAAGTTTTCCTGTGATAATCACAGAGGGATTAGCTTGACCAATATGGTATCTATAGTTCTATAGTTCCAAGCTCAACAATCATGCGTATACTAAGTGGTGCTCGGGAGGCACAAATACGAGAGAACCAGACAGGCTTTAGACCAGGAAGAGGGTGTGTTGATCACATCTTTACCCTTCGACAGATTCTTGAACATAGGCATACCTACCGTCGGTGTCCAAAAGTCGTCATATTTCTTGACCTATCTGAAGGTGGCATTCGATCCTGTCAACTGAGAGGTAATATGGAGATGTTTGGCTGTCAAGGGAATGTCGAGAAAATACATTGCACTGATTAAGGAACTCTACTCGAACTCATGCAGCCATGTGACAGCCTACTGAGAGTCGTCACCTGAAGTGTTGACAGCTAGTGGTGTCCATCAGGTAAGCATCCATCGTAGATGTTTGAATGCACGTAAGCCTAACTGACTTCAGAGACTCAGGGATTGGCTTGTTACCAGGGAATAATCTCGTTGACTTAGAATATACAGATAATATAGTCATCCTCCTGGGTGAAGACGCTGACAAAATTCAGAGTCTTCTGAACAACTTGATCAGCAGTTAATCTTCGAATGTTTGACATGCGATTCGCTCCCGTGAAATGTAACATGATGCAACAGGACTGGATTACACTGACTCCTAGCTTAGAAATACGGAGTGAAGTGGTGATCTGAGCATGTTGACCACTTCACTTATTTAGGAAGTTGGATCAGCCAACCCCCAACGGATTGATTGCTGACGAAATCTCAGAACGGATACAGAAGGCTCGTTTGGCGTATAGCTGCCAACTTACGCCATCTCTGGCTTAGTAGAGGTGGTATCCAGCTGTCGAACAAAGGACGATATGTGTACTGCTCAGGAGTCCGCTTCGTCCTCCCTTATGGCTGTTAGTGAATCATGTTCATTGAAAGTGGAAGACATGAAAAGGCCGGCTAGCTGTCTGCGTTCTATCTCCCGTGTTAGACGGTAGGTGTAGTACGATGAGTTACATTGAGGTTTGGCTTTGGTCGAGTGCTAGGTGAGGAGGGAAAATCGATTGACGAGGCTGTGAAGTTACATGTATTCAGACGGCTAGGACATGTGTTATACATGCATGCCTAGCCATCGGCTTCCTCTATGGGCTATGTTAGCTGAATGATATTAGGAACATGTTGGAAAAGAGTTAGTGGTGGTCGAACGAAAACATGGAGTCATCAGACAATGAAATCCACAACAGTTAGTTTAAGCCACGTAGGAAGGTGTAGACTGCCTGACTGACTGGTTGGTGCCCTCGGGATGGGAAGAACCAATGACGGCTGGAGACAATTGGTGGTATGGTTCAAAATCGTTCTCAATGATGGCTCAGATGCATCCCCTTATTCCTCACTGACACTTCTGTTTACTATCTCTCCTTTGAATCTCGGTTTACTCTGTTCTCTTCCTTTGTATGCTACAAGGAGGGAGTGTGGCAACTCGAACTGATGAACATCTGTGCAAAGTTAAACGTTGAAACCAATCAGTCAGTCAGTCAGTTAGTAGTAGTCAACAAGAAGACTACACAACCTAACCCAAATATTCCTTGAAATTCTTATCACAACAATATTTTCACAGAGAGTAATTGAACTACAAAAAGTAATTCTCTGCCGACATTTTTAAAAGTCTTAAAATAGATACATAATCATATAACGTGACAAAATCTAGATTGTTGTTAACTCTCTGGTTAAAAGTTACGTAACTGAACTAGTTAGTCGGTTAAGCAGTATGGTTTATATGGTGAACAAAGAATTATTGATCGATTGCAATGTACACAACTTAGGCATAATAATGACAGACAAACATTATATAACACAATATAAATGATATACTCTGGTTTATCACTTCTACAGTAAATAATGACAAATTTTCAACAATTATCAATAGGAATTCACAGCTAGTATGAATACACAATGTATGATACTGACTGTCATCAGTTCGCATATAGAAAGTGTGACCCAGAGGCTGAGACAGGATGCCTTTTCCATGTAACAGAACTGCAGATAAACCAAGAAAAACGACTTACTAGGTGAATCAAGACTATCATCAATTTGAGCAGATTGTATATTTCCCACTGAATCATCAATGATATCATAACCTAAATCACTGAAAACATCACTATTCCCACCATTGTTTGCCAGTTTTTCTTCATCTTTGGCTAATTTAGCACGAACCACTGATAACTGGTTACGAATCTCTTGTTCATTGGATGTCATCTCATTTGAATCCATCTTCAAAGATGACGATAAACTTGATGAGGATACTGATCTAATAAGGAATGTATCACGACTATCGACAGATTGAAAATCAGAACTAGGACTTTTAGTGTTGATTGACTCTGAAGAAAGTGTTCTTAATAAATAATCGTTTGGGACAACATCATATGATTCTTTGTGAATACTGGTATCAATACTGAGTTCACCTATATGGAGTGGGGGTGGGGGGTAATTGGAAGATAAACGACATACATTATTACTTAAATTAGTATAGAATGAAATAATATATTTGAATAGTATTGTTAAGAATGAGGAATTTAAGTATAGCTATTAATTTTTATACATTAATATGTGTAGTAATAGTTAACACACAGGGAAAAAGAGCAATATGCTTAATGAAACTGTTAATTTGTAAAAAATTATATTTGTAAAATCTCAGCGATATTGAAATGAGTAATTCCAACGTTTCGTTCGGACCAGATTTCCGAACGAAACGTTGGAATTACTCATTTCAATATCGCTGAGATTTTACAAATATAATTTTTTACAAATGTCTACTTCTCACTTGGCGCCCAAATATTATAGAACTATTCTGTCAAATCTTGACTACAGTTCATTTGAAACTGTTAATTGCTGACTAAGAGGTAATTCTAATTAGCTAAGACTTTTGAACTGACTCAGAGTTGCAGAGGGATATATCTACATCAGGTGAACGAACCGTCATAAAACAACCTAATTATCCTAATTATTTCATACATTTGGTTCCCCTGATAAATTTTGATAGAGAAAGAAAGACCAGATTTGCAGGATAAAATGTGATGCGATCATTCTACTTCACGGGTTCCCATCAGTTGCTGCAAACTACCTGAAACTACAATAGTTATAAATAATGACATTTCATACTGCAATGTTTGAAAGGTATAAGTTTGCATAAGTTTGGTCTGAGACGCTTGATTTCAATTGCTTCAGCAGTAAATCATAGTAAATTCGCCGTCCTTTGTATGTTTAATATTTTGAAGGACTAAGAAATTTCGACAAAATGATCCGTATCCACGGGGTGGGTGTCTGGTAATTGCACTTTGTAAATATCTGCTTCCTTTTAAGCATAAATTTCTTGAAATATGCTCTGAAAGATTGACAACAGGATGAAAGGAGCAATAAAAAGATGTTTCCCTGAAGCTAAGCTGGTGATACTATACAGCACTACATGCTATGTTGACGTACGAACTAACACTCTTTATTAGATTTTCCTGTTTTCTGTCTTCTCTCATCCCCTTTTTTCATAGTTTCATAGCATATAAATTGATGGTGACTTAAAATAAAAATTTTAGTACTTATATTCCGGATGCGTTCATCTAATAATCTTTTCGCTATTACCTTTCAGACACTGAAGTATGAAATGTCATTATTTATAACCATTGTAGTTTCAGGTATTTTGCAGCAGCTGACGAGAACATGTGAAGTAGAATGATAACATCACATTTTATACTGCAAATCTGGTCTTTCTTTTCTGTTAAGATTCTAATTACCATACACTACAGCACCACACAGAGGTAGAAACCTAAAAGATGAGAATACTACGAAAAAAGCATTGCATCAAAGGGTGAGAATAAATCTAATATGGATCTAATGCAGGAATATATATATATATATATGTCAAAGCCTGGATCGGAAAAGCGAGAAACGTTCATTGATTTGAAGTCAATCTGAAAAAATCTGCTGCAGTCAACATAAGAAACAACGTCCGAACTCTCAATATTAATGTCAAGTCAGTCAGTACTTCTATATAATTCAGAGACTAAATGTACGCGTCACCACCAGCATTTTGAACAGGCTTCAGACTTGTATCAGCAGTTGCCTTCAATCCAAACTCAAGATCTGATGACCACAAAGGAATAATAACAAGGAACTCTGGCTGCCAATGAACCAAATAAGAACTTATTACCCATTAGTATCCTGAGATAAAAATATGGAGATCGTTGATTAACGTCTGGAGCCAGGCTATCACTCGAGTGGAATATGAATGGGTAACGATGAGATGGGTGTGAGTCCAAGGGTGACATAGAGAAGATCGTGGGAAGAAGAAATGAGAGTCTATGAACGATCGTGGAGCCAGCGGGTAGCAGGGCGAAAAGGAGATATGCTGTTGAAGCCGTGTGTTCCACTCGGAACCTAAGAGAATGTCAGTACTACTGTAGACTTATTGTTCAACTTACATGAACCAAACATAATTTGTAGACAACATCAGTGTCTTAAGAAATCAATGAGTAAACTACACGATCAATATAAGATGGTTTGTTTTTTATTTAATTACAAAGCGTAAATAAAGTAAACAAGAGCATATAATAGTTTACAATCTACACATGTTTATAACTAAGAATTCATTCGCAAGCATCAATCACCAACTTATGCATAATACCAAACAAGGGAGCATTATCAATGCTTGATAGAGATTATGCATTTCATGCTTGATTTTACATACGGCGGTATCATAGGCAAAACTCCCGCTTTATTAATTTACGTCGATTTTGACAATCAGGTAACTTGAATAATTCAAGGATTGTATTTCTATGCATTTGAAATCCATTTCACAAATTGCAACCACGCCAAAAATTTGTCGAAGTGTTTTCTGAATTATTATGTACATCAAACATCTACTCGATACTCCTTATCTTAAAATGATTCACTTTCCGCTGATATCAGCTCCTGACAATCTCTTTTTATAAAAAAAATTCCTATAGGTCAACACAAGATCCAAATAATAAAGACGACAATGAAAAGTTTTAACAGAAAGACAAGAAAGCATGATTGTATTATTATACATATATATTGATTACAGGATTTCATCATGAGCTGACATTGGTTAGAGAACCACTGGAAAACCTAGGAGTACGGAACAGCTGTTTCATCCTAGTTTGGGACTCTTCACAGTACCCACCCACACCACGAGGTTCGAAACCAAGAACATTCTGGTTACAAGGCGAGCTCGTAGACCATTGAGCCACTGACGCATGAGTTCTAACATCTGCCGATTCACGATATAGCGCGACCGGCGAGTATTTGTCTTCACACACGACCTGATGCACCCTACTGGTCACGACTTCTCACTAGAACCCCAGGTAACTACCTACCTGAATAGGGCCAGTCGCCAGTGACCATCTCATCGATATTCAAGTATTGGTGGTTTGTAGGGATTTAGTTGATTGGTTACAGGATTTCCCCATGAGCTGACATTAGTTAGAGAACCATTGGAAGACCTGAGAGTACTGGACATTATTAGTATTCTGGTGAGTCCACAGTGAAACATAGGGCTTCAGCATCACATTATTTCATCCTACCCTCTACAGTGCTTTTTAGCTGACTGCACGTTGTTCATAGGCTTCCATCTCTTCAGTGCATGATTTCCCCCATATTTCCCTCGGACGTCTAACTCGTCGTTTCCCAATTGGGTTTCATCCGAGGGCATGGTGCATGATGTTACTAAACAGTCTTCTTTGTGTGTGCAACAGATTTCCAGATTTCAGATAAACGAAGGTCTGTTTCATCTTTCCGATACACAGTGTTGGAAATTCTCATCCATGACATACCTGTGGTTGGAACGATGCTACCCAAATAAGTGAAAGAGGTGACCTATCACGTTGAGAGTGATTGATGTTTGATGTTATTGATGTTTTTGGTTTCATATCATCAACATCCCATACGTTCTCTATGTTCACTTGAAGTTCTGTCTTGGCTACCTGAATCTTCCGCCAACTTATTAGTTTTCGCCTGTAAGCCTTTGCGATTGTATGACATCAGACGCACAATTGTCCGTGAATTCCAGATCTTCTAGAGTCTTCTTATCGTCCCACAGTAATCTCGCTTTCTCATTTCCTACAGTCTGCCACATGGTCAAGTTCATGAAAATCAAGAACAATATCAGTGATAGTAGACACCTTTGTCTTATTCCTGTCCTCACTTCACTCAAAGGCATCGTTGAGTTTTCCGTTGTGAATTAATTGGTATGTGGTGTGATGATATCGCTCTTGTGAATGAGTTTGAAAAAGGTTTGGTGTACTGAACTCCGTAGTGTTGAAGTAATTTCCAATTTACTTAACAGTCTGTCTGTCTGTCTGTTTTCGACATAGAACTTTGCACAAATGTGCGGAAGTTCAAGTCGCCACACTCCGTGTAGCACGCGAAGCAAGAGAAGAAAGTATAAGAGAGAGAGTAGAGAGTAGTAGAGAGGTTTCGCGTGCGTTTCGGATTGTGAGGGTGATTGTTACTTCCCGGCTGCCCACACCGTGGAAGTTGGTTGCGTGACCGCAGAGCCCAGGGGACAACTGCTTGAGGCCGGTCACACGCGGCCTGTTTTTGTTCGTTGTTTGGTGTACCTCAGTAGCATACTTATCACTCCTGCCCTGTGACACGGCAGCAGGAAGCGCGGTCGTTGTTAATCCGGGCCACGGCCGATCCGGCATGAAATTTTGTGATTTTGTATTGGTCATGATGTTGGGTTGGGTAGCTGCTTTTTGTTTAACCGCTATCCAAACAACCTGCCTGGCATGGTAGAACCTCAAGAGACATAAGTCTCAGCCAGTATAGCTTGAATAGATCATTGAGGTGTTCAAGCCCGACCACCACGTCAAGGTAGCAGCTTTCGGTCGGGTTACTTAACAGTCAAGGCTGTTGAAGTTGAGGTACAGACCAAAACGGCCATTCTATGCTCTTTTCGATGGTATTTGATCCTGCTGGAGTCCCAAACTAGGCTGACGAAACAGCTGTCCAGTACTCCCAGGTTTCCTAATGGTTCTCTAACCAATGTCAGATCATGATGAAATCATGTAACCAATCAAATCCCTACAAACCAACACTTAAATGACCCGAAATAGTTGAATTAAAACAGTTTTAATTAACTTAGTATTGTTGTCAGTTTGTGTATTCACCAAAAAGGATGATAAAAATTTATATTCAGTATAAATGCTGTAATACTAGAATGAGGACTTTTGCACTAATATATATATATAGTGTTGCTTAATCCATAAAACCAGTCTTCATGACTGTGAGAATTATTTGCACCACTGTAAGTGCCTAATTCTATCACATAAACGATAGATACAGCACTGGGATGATTTCTTCAGTTGACATTAGTTCAAACATTGGTCATAGCTGCCAACAAGGTTACTTCACAGACAATTTCAAATACAAATTTACAATTTGACCTAAAGATTATTTAAAATTGAATTTCCTCTGACAGACATTGGTGAATACTAGCCTCCTACAAATATACCTACATTACTGATAATCAAACAGATGATACATGCAATGAAACATACTTTTATTGAGAAAATGTGGTGTTACTGACGATGACGGTGATTTGTTGACTGTTTTATCACCTTGTACTTCACTACTAGTTTTATCACTATGAAAACTTTGATGGATTGATGATGATGATCTTGACGATGTTGTTGATGATGAGGTTGATGTAATAATATTTGTAAGCCAATTAAATGGATATAAAAAGAGTGGACGTCTAACAGTTAACAGCTGTACAAAAGCCTCTAAAGCAGCTGTCTGTAACATTAATGAATTCAGATTAGATTGATTGCATGCATGATGTAAACATAAGAAAAATGTTTTTGACCACATTTGATTATCCAATTCTGAATAATTAATTTTATGCATAGGTAATTTTCTTGATGATTCCATTGTGTCTTTAGCAAGTTGACTTGATTGTAAAACAGTTGAATCGTCTGCTGGAGGAATTGGAAAAACAACAACAACAACAAAGACAATTACTTGAGAAGAAAAGTGGAAGCTTTAAACAGATAAAAGATGTCAGTTACACAATTATGTACTGATCTCTCACTAATACAACTGCCTATATTGGAGTGAATAGATAGCTAAATCAATTTCTTTTTAACTCTCTGAATTATAAGCAAGTAGTTATTAAAGTTTTTAATACAATAAGACAAGGCTGCCCTCTCATCACCGATGATATTCTTAACTGTAGTGAACTGGATTATGCGTCAGACTACGAGTGGGAGCAAGGAGATAGGCAAAGCAGCAGGACCTGATGGAATGACTCCAGAGGTATTAAAGTACAGTGGAGACAGTTTACTGTCTGCACTAGCTGTGGTACTAGGCAACGTCTGGGAATCAGAGGAAGTCCCGTCAGGTTGGTGTAAGTCACTGATTATCCCCATATACAAGAAGGGAGACAAGTCTTCCTGTGATAATCACAGAGGGGTTAGCTTGACTAATATGGTACCTATAGTTCCAGGGTCAATAATAATGCGTAGACTAAGCAGTCCACGGGAGGAACAAACATGAGAGAACCAGACAGGATTTAGACCAGGAAGAGGGTGTATAGACCACCCTCCGACAGATTCTAGAACATAGGCATTCCTACCGGCGCCCAACAATCACTACATTCCTTGACCTAAAGGCGGCATTCGATTTTGTCGACCAAGAGGTACCCTGGCTATGTTTGGAAGTGAAGGGAACCCCGAGAAAATGCATTGCACTGATTAGGGCACTACTCGTACTCATGCAGCCAGGTGAGGGCTTACGACGAGTTGTCATCTTAAGGGGTGACGACTAGTGGTGTCCGTCACGGATGCCCATTATCCCCATTTCTATTCAATTTCATCATAGATGTACTAATGGACTTAACCCTAACTCACTTCAGAGACTCAGGGATTGACTTGTTACCATCAAGGAATAATCTCGTTGAATTAGAATATGCAGACTACATAGTCCACCTACTAGGTGAAGACGGTGACAGAAGACAGAGTTTTCTAAACACCTTGAGCAGCAATCTACGAATGTTTCGCCTGCGATGTTACAGGACTGGACTACACTAACTCCGAGTTTAGAAATAGGAAGTGAAGTGGTAGAGCACGTTGTCCTCTTCATTTATTTGGGAAGTACTATCAGCCAACGCCAACGGGTTGATCTCTGACGAAATCTCAGCACGGATACAGAGGGCTAGTTTCGCATATGCCAGTTTATGCCGTCTCTGGTGTAGACGTGATATCCGACTATCGACCAAAGGGCGGGTGTACTGCTCATCAATCCGCTCCGTCCTCCTATACGGCTGTGAGCCCTGGCCATTGTTAGTGGAAGACGTGAAAAGATTAGCTGGCTGTCTTCGATCACAGGTGTCTGCGTTCTATCTCACGTGTGAGGTGGTATAATAAGGTGAGCAATATTGAGGTTAGGCCTCAGTCGAGTGCTAGGTAAGGAGGGGAAAACAATCGACGAGGTTGTGAAGTTACATCGACTGAGATGGTTAGGACATGTGTTACGCATGCTTAGTCATCGCCATCCTCGACGAACAATGTTAGCTGACATAGGGTCAAGCTGGAAAAAAGCTAGCGGTGGTCAAACCAAAACATGACTTCATCAGTCAATGAAATCTACAACAGTTAGCTTAAGCCAGTCACGTAGGAAGATGTAGACTTCCTGACTGGTTGGTGTCCCCTGACGATAAAAACCGACGGTTGGAAACAATTGGTGACATGGCTCAAAATCGTTCTCAATGGCTGGCGCAGATGGATCCACTCCTTTTGACTAATGATTTCCAATGAAACTATATCGTTCTTCGTTATTACTATTCCTTTGTCTAACACTTCTGTTTACTGTCTCTATTATGCATTTCTCCTACTTTCTTGTCTTGCTTTGGGTGCTACACGGAGGGAATGTGGCGACTTGAACTGTTGCACATCGGTGCAAAGTTCTATGTCGAAAACAGACAGACAAACAGACAGATAGGAATACTCTGGACCAGTGATAAGGAGACTGTATAAGACCTGCATTTCGCACGTGGATGATCGATATCTAATGTCACACAAACTCGAAGACTTACAGGCGAAAACCAACAAACTGGCTGAAAACTCAGGCAGCGATGACAGGACTCCTGGTGAACATAGAGAAAACGGAGGGAATGAAGACAACCAATGAACAGCAACAACCAGCACCAATTATCATCAATCGGACAGATTTAACAGAGGTGGCCTCTTTGACCTATCTGCAAATCATTTCAACTACAGGCAGTCAGAATGGAGGAAGATGTCAAAGGCAGCCAGGCAGAATCGGAAAGGCAAGATACGCCTTCATCAACCTGAAATCAGTTTGGAAATCTTCTGCACTGCACTCCGCTGCATACAGAACAAGATTAGGATTTTTAACATCAATGTCAAGTCGGTCCTTCTATACGATGAGAAACTTGACCAGCGCGTCACGAAAAGGATTCCCAAGTCACAAACTTTTATCAACAGTTGTCTTCCGTGGCTCCATACTGAAGACCGAATGGCCGGCCGAAAGAAATTAGTAACAAATAACTGTATGAACAAACCAACCAACCAAGAGCCAACCGCTCAACATATATGTGGGAGAAAATGGAGGTGGATGGATCGGGCGTACGTTGAGGAGGCCATCGAATGACATCGCGCTCAATGCAGGCCATCACTAGAGTGGAATCTAGATGCGAAGCAACAAGTGGGTCGTTGGTGCGAGAGTGACATGGAGGAGATAGTGTAAGGAAGAGGAGAGAGATTATGGGCAATCGTGGCCCCGAATGAAGAGGATGGCAGAAAATAGAACAAACTGGAGATGAGTTGTTTCTTTTTATTATAGCTTGATTCTACACCGTATTTTTGGTAAAAGTATGGAATTTTCAACGTGTGATATCGGTAGTCCAAATTTCGCAGGCCGACCAAGTGATATCAGCTGTGCGTCAGAGTCTCCAACCAATCAAACAAAATCCCTATAAAACCAATACTTGAAAAAAAAAATTAACACAAACCTGGATTAGGCATTTCTGGGCTTTCTGGATCAGCAGTACCAGATATCCTAGAATGTATATTATTTAAAAATTTTAAATCAATTGATGACGTTGAAGGTAGATTTAAATTTAGATAGGATGAATTCTTTGTAATATTATTTGAAAGTTGTTCCCAACCAATAGATAAATAGCGTATTGTATTAAATAAACCTGTCCAATAGGTGATAAAATTGTTCGGTGTTGATGAATCATAGTCAACTTTAACTGGTTCTGTAGATGAAACAACACTGAGTGATTCCATTTCCGCTAGTATAAACAAAGAAACAAATAATAATAACAATAAAACAATACATTATACAGAATAGAATTAAATGAATTTTACTCAGTTATATATTGCCAGTAGTTGGTTTGTAAGTACTACATTTGTTTATCCACAGATGGATATCAGTTAGAGAATCATGGAAAACCGCCGACTGGGAGTACTGGACACCTGTCCCGCTCTACTTTCGGAACCACCGACATTACGTACCCCCACTGGGTTTCGCACCCAGGACCTTCCGGTTACAAGACAAGTTCATACACCATTCAGTCACTGTTTATTTATTATTTATTTATTGAAACGCAAAAAAACTTCGTACGATATGGCACCAAGAACGATGCGGCACACAATAATAATAAAACAACATAGATCAAAAGAAAAAAAGAGAGAAAACATAAAAAATATGTATATAAGTAGAGAACGGATAAAGAACTTCATCTGGAAGGAAAACCGTCATACTTAACAAGTTCAAACAGTATTCCTCAACTATCATCGGGAAGGGAAGAAAGAAGGAAACTGCAACACGTTCGCCATTGATTACGATTCCTGGCCATATCCGATAACGTTCCAAGCTGTCTCGCGAACCCCAACCAGGGAGTCGTGACACACCAACCAATGCTAATCTAGCACAAACATGCTTCATCCCACGACACCACGTTATGGACTGACCACCCCTCCACCTTTTCCATCCAGTCCCACGGTTAGCGAACAGAGACTTGTACGACAGCCTCTGGAATGACATTCTAGGCACATGTCCAAGCCACCGGAGCCGGTGTTACCAGATGACAACACTCAATGAATGGTGATCTCCACTGTGTTCAAACACGCCGCCGAACCTCAGAATTACTTACGCGATGATGCAAAGGAACACAAGCAATCCTGCGGAGACAGCGATGATCGAACACGCAGAGCCGCCGCACATTCTCAGCCTACTCGGAGAGGCCAGGTTTCACAGGCGTAGAGCAAGACAGCCCAAACCAAGGCATTGTATACCCGACCTTTGACAGCCAGGCTAACGTCACGACGGCGCCAGAGATGGCTGAAGTTCATGTCTGCCACCCTAGCCTTCATTATACTGTTGGAAATCTCATCCGTCACCCCTCCGCCAGCACTCACACAACTACCCAGATACACAAACGTATCAACAACCTCAAGTGGTTCACCTGCAAGAGTGAGTGCAGGTACAGGCTCCTGCCAATCTTGTAACAGTACTTTGCACTTAGACGGCCCAAAGTACATACCATACTTACAGACACTGATCGCCAACTGATTAAGTGCGATTTGGGCAGCCTGCATGCTATCGCACAGTAAGATCATATCGTCTGCATACTCGAGGTCGAAAAGTCTATTTCCAGGTAGCAGATCTACACCACCTTCACGCACATCCTTCAGAGCTGACTCCAGAATGTCATCGATGGCAAAGTTAAAGAGAAATGGAGAGATTGGGCAACCCCGTCTTACCCCACTGTTATTCAGTCACTGGGATCCGATTCAGTAGCCAGCCCATGAATTCTAACTTCTACCAATGTGTGATTTAGCGCGATCACCAACTAACCAATTCCATCGGCGGGAAAAGTAGACTAGATATTAAGTTTTAAAACACTTCACTAACTACACAAGAAGAAAGCATGATATTGATTGCTGAAATAATGAAAAAATTTACTTGAATAAGTTAATGTAGTAAAACAAATGTAGTCACGCGGATAAATACAATAGAATAAGGCTTGACCTTGTCACTTGTTAGTCCAAAATCTGTTACACCCTACATCAATAGATCAGTGGGGGTGGGGTGGAGTGGCGGATTAAAACCCACAGAAGATAGACAAATTAAAATTATTAGTCTCACTGAAAACGAGACGAGCGAGATAAAATGATACCTCTCTGTGTATAGATAAGATCTTCGGGATTATGTAAAAGTATGCAGCACAAACCTGTCATTCACATTACACTAGGTCCTTTAGACAGATAGTTGTCTTCATAGTGAATGCCTCAACTTTTTTCTAAGCAGTATAGACTAACCTTTATCGACTTCACAAATTGGAGTTGAGTGCTGTTTTTTCATCACTCTAAGGTTTCCCATCCTACCTTTAGTTGATCGAGGTAGCTGGTAGAGTTGTTAGCAGCTGTGTATTCCTGACACATTTTATAGATGAAAGTCTTTAGATCTTATGCGATTAGAGGATGTCAAATGGAGAATCGGGAAGGCGGGAAACACATTCATTAACCTGAAACCAATTTGGAAATCTTCGTCACTCAGCCAGCATCCACAACAAAATTCAGTTGGATTTTCAATACAAACAACGTTGAGTCGGTTCTTCTATATGGATCAGAAACTTGACGGGCGGGTCACAAAGAATATTTCCAACCAACAGGCTAACTCAGAGCTTTATCAACAACAACAACAACTGTCTTCGCTGGCTCTATACTGAAGATCAGATGACCGGGCCGGAATCACCAGAATCACCAACAAGAAACTATGGGAACAAACAAACAAAGCAAGTACCAATCGCCAACCAACAAATATGCAGGAGAAAGCGGAGATGGATTGGACACTCACTGAGCAGGAGGCCGTTGGGTGACATCGCGCACGCGTCAGGCCATTGCTCGAGTGGAACCAGGCCGAAAGGGAAGCGGCGACTGGGACGTCGGTGCATGGGGTGACATGGAGGAGATCGTGTGAAGAGGAGTTGAAACAGTATGGACTAAGATAGATGCAGGTGAAAAGTACAGCAGAAGACAGAAGCGAGTGGAGACGTGCAGTTGAAGCCCTATGTTCTACTAGGAACCCAAGGGAACAATAATAATAATCAATATCTTTTATATTTGAAATATTCACACAAATTATGTTTCAAATGTGAATAGTGCAAAAGGAAGCAGTATTGGTTAGATATTGCTAGATACGTTGAATCTTTTACTTTAAACGGCTATATTTCACAATACAACAATACTTGATATACAATGATGCATATACTATAATTACTGTTGGAGAAAGGTCCGTGTAAACTTTTATTATCTACGCCTATAATTTCTCTAACCAACGATCTTTCAGGTATACAAAGTAGCTCAAGATGCATTTAGTCCCCCTTTCTAGCATTCCGTAAAAAGGACATCACTGCAAAACAAGTAGTAAGGTAAAGAATTCTACTTGAGAGAGAGAGAGAGATGTTACATAAAAGTATCTTCAAAATAACTCAAATAGACATTCAGTATCAACAACAAGATTTTGTAATGTATTATTGTGAAAAATATAATATATATTAAGGCAACATAATACCTCTCAAAAATATGTGTAGCTTATTTACCCACGTAGAATGTGCTAGATATGGCTAATGAATTGCAATTATTATACACAACCCTACATAGGTAATAAGGTTGTAATAGTATACTGAAATAATAATGACAATTTCAATTCCCCAGTACTTATTCACTGTCTGTAAGTATGGTATGTACTTTGGGCCGTCTAAGTGCAAAGTACTGTTACAAGATTGGCAGGAGCCTGTACCTGCACTCACTCTTGCAGGTGAACCACTTGAGGTTGTTGATACGTTTGTGTATCTGGGTAGTTGTGTGAGTGCTGGCGGAGGGGTGACGGATGAGATTTCCAACAGTATAATGAAGGCTAGGGTGGCAGACATGAACTTCAGCCATCTCTGGCGCCGTTGTAACGTTAGGTGGTGTCCTCGGGACGGTAAAAACCATTGGATTGAAACAATCAGTGATATGGCTCAAAATCCTTGTCAATAGCTGGTGCAGATGCATCCACTCCAATGCAACTGTATTGGTCTTCGTTATTACTGTTCCTTTTGTCTCACACCTCTGTCTACTGTCTCTATTTTGCATTTCTTCTACTTTCTCTCGCTTTGTGTGCTACATGGAGTGTGGCGACTTGAACTGTTGCACATCGGTGCAAAGTTCTACATCGAAAACATACAGGGACAGACGGTATGATATTTAGTCCTTTCACTAGGAGTTGCTAACCGTTGACTCTTAATATTCCGAGGAAATCAACCAAGCAGCCTGAACACATCCATGTAAATCAAACGAACATTCAATGACTCCGCGCAGTGGTGTCATATATATATATATATATATATAGGTCTTTTCTAACCTAATCTTACATGGGTTGACATTACTTATCAAGGAAGATAGTGGCTTAGAGTGAGTAACACATATTCTAACTATTATGATCAGTGAAAATTCATAATCTAATCGATTGCCTTACCTTTCCAACACTTTAAGTCTGACCTCATCTAAAATGCGGCGGATAAACAACCACCACAGATTGAGAGAAAAATAACTCAGGTAACAATAACCTAAAAGATTTGTAACTCAGGTGGATGATTTGCAATTAATAGTGTTCTCTGAGCTGGTCGGTTTAGTTGCGGAGCTTTCGTCGTCTTTCTGGACGGCATCTTCAGCGTAGTATTTAACATAAAGTTAAATGATTTAAAAATCTCCATGAATGATGATACAATTGCGTCTCCTGGTGACCAACCATCTTCACATATGTATTGACCGTTTTCTATTGATTGGGATTTTAAACTTTCTGGTCACCTGATTTGCTCAACAATTCTAGCAATAATCCAAGTACTCACAAAAGAAACTGTGTGCAGACATTGTTTAGAAGAGTTCAAACACATTGTAGTACACCAGAGTTGAAAAGAATGGAAGAAAAATACTTACAAACGGTCTTCAAGAAGAATGGTTACCCAAAAAAATTTCATCAGAAAGTGTTTAAAGTCGAATCAAAGCACCAAAAAAGAACCATCACCAAAGACCAAAAATAAATTCATCCTACCATACATCAAAAATATCTCTGAAATAACGGCTAGAATAATGAAACCGTTTGATATAGATGTAGCACACAAACCAGCCGAATCGCTTAATTCGATATTATGCAAACCAAAAGATCCGATAGAAAAAGGAGATAAAATTAACACCATTTACAAAATAAATTGTATGAACTGTAACAAACATTACATCAGTCAAAGTGGGCGTCCCCTTCGAATAAGAATCCAAGAACACAAGTCAACCGTGAAAAGACATCATATAAATTCTTTCGTATCAATGCATACAGATAATTATGGACATCAATTTGATTGAGATAATATCAAAAACTTAAACAGAGGAAACACCAAATGTACCAGGGAATTCCTAGAAGCCTGGTACTCAAACGAAAATGCCATTAATAAACACGTTAATATAGATGAAATATATCAACTAATAAAAAGCAAATCAGGTGACCAGAAAGTTTAAAATCCCAATCAATAGAAAACGGTCAATACATATGTAAAGATGGTTGGTCACCAGGAGACGCAATTGTATCATCATTCATGGAGATTTTTAAATCATTTAACTTTATGTTAAATACTACGCTGAAGATGCCGTCCAGAAAGACGACGAAAGCTCCGCAACTAAACCGACCAGCTCAGAGAACACTATTAATTGCAAATCAGGTAACAATAGCTACATGTATAAGTGTGTTTACATTCTGTGTCTAAAGCCTTCAAAAGAAGTGAAAAAAGAATAACAAGAATAATGCGCAAAAGCCAGTTGCTGATGATATAAAACATGCTGGCTAGGTGTTACTTAAATACAATACAGAATTAAATGTGTCCAAATTCTAGATCACTCATAATCATATATCCAACTAAAATTGCCTAACAACGTGGTGTTATACTATCAGCTTGGAAAATTATATTAAAAATTGATTTGGGTAAGGTGAGCATATATATATATATATGTATATATATATATATATATCATAAAGGCTTACCTAATATCAAGTGCAATAGATAACGTAATAATGTAAGCGGTACACGAGATGATTGGCATGTGATAACTAATAATTGAGCAATTGTACGTCGTATCAGAGCTTTATTTGACGATAATCTTTTAAATTGTGTACGTAAAAACTGAAATATAAAATAAATACAAATATTAGAGTATATTTTTTTTAAAATAAGTGAAGTAAATTATATGTGAAACGGTTAAAAAAGCATTCATATCAAGGATATTGATGAAAACATGTAGAAATTAGTCGTCTCCTAATAATGTAAGGAAGAAAAGACCAATGCGACGCTCGAGGGCGATGTTCATTATGACAAATATATTGTAGTTACATGAATTTGGTATATCTTATCTTTAAGTCAAATGAACTGTAGTCAAGATTTGACAGAATAGTTCTAAAATATTTGGGCGCCGAGTGGGAAGAACTATTCTGTCAAATCTTGACTACAGTTCATTTGATTTATTTTGTAATCGAATTAAATTAACAAAGAAACTATGTAATTGGCACAATCATCGTGTTTCCACTCTCCGTTGTCTGCAGCAGAATGCGTATCCTAAATTCGTAGCTGTCCAGTCACCTGACAACTTCAGTAGGTCGAATAAAGCAGCTCAACTTTCAGAAAGAAGAAAAAGTAATAAGTTTGACGGGGTTGTTCAACTAAACTCTAATCCTAAACACCATAATTTTGAAAATACGTCTAATCATAAAATTCTAGATACTAACCAGTTTGAACAGACATGAAGGTGTAATGTTAGATGACGCATAGGAAATCCTGATTAATAAATAAGAGTGGATATGTATCACTAACTAATAATACTTGGTCAAAGTTCCCGACTGTCTATATCTACTTATGGAGACGTTAAGACATTGTTTTACAACTGTTTACCCGCGCGCACACACACACATATGCACACTGTGTTTAAAGTGTTTAACAAAGATAGATCAATATTTGTAAGTCTGAGGTCAAATTTTGATCACAACTCGAGCGATTTTGTTTATTATACTTGTTAATACTTGTTTTATGACTCATGATTGAACAACGTTTTTTTTAAAACAAGAGATGTTCCTCTTTTTATATATAAACCTCTGTTATGTTAATTTCGATTAATTCCCTTGAAGAAGTTTGGACCAGACTGTCGAACGAAATGTTGGAATTACTCATTTCAATATCGCCGAGATTTTACAAATATAATTTTTTTACAAATGTCTTATATTTAAGTCTTTATTTGCACATCATTTGCAAATTGGTCAAATATCACCACATTCGATAGCTTGTTGGATTCTGTACAGCAGTGTTGTAACGTTCTTCTCACACTTCTCGTCTTCGACTGCTTTCTCCAGTGTCCCAGAAGATGTTGTTACTTTTTTGAATTCGTTTATTGATATACTACTTATATTTCATTATCAGTGACACTCACCACAACACCATTTTAATTAGCATTAGTCAGTCATCTAACACGTCGGTTCTTCTCAGCTTCTACACAATGTGTCATAATCAATATTTGGTAGAAAATAGTTAGTTATAACAAATTACTCATGAACAAGGCTAGTACCACACCTAATGTATGCATGTTAACAAAATCACTTCACTCAGCCAGCCCTGTGTCAACCAAAAGACTCAACAACGAAAGAAGATTAAAACCAACATCATCTACAAAATAAGTTGCAAGGACTGCGAAAAACACTACATTGGTCAAAGTGGACCTCCCCTTCATCTTCGTATAAATGAACATAAGTTAGCCGTCGAAAGACATGATATCCACTCCCTCATTTCAATGCATACAAACAACGTTCAAATATTAGACAGAGGAAACACTAAGAATGCCAGGCAATTCGTAGAAGCCAGGTATTCCAGCAAATAGTTAATCAATAGACACATTGAGATAGACAAAATTTATCAATCGATAAGGAAATCTCACACAAAGGGTCAGAGTTGAAGTCAAGGAAACAATCATTACTAATACCACAAGTAGCCTAGAGGGTGCGAAAACACACGAAAACAACCAATCAGGATGTTGAAGGTCACCCACCAGGAGAGATGATTAATAAACTCGTGGAGAAATCTAAAAGCTCACTTCAACAAATTGAGGTATGCACTGAAGATATTGCCTAGTAGGCGAATGAAAGCTTCGCAAATTAACTATCCAGCTCAGGAAACATAACTACAACTGTTTGAGGCGACTTAATTTTCCTGATCCTTTCGCTTAAGGTCAAATGCTAAAGAGAACACATTATCTCAGTCTCGCCTCCTTAACTGACGAGAGTGATGTAAATTGACATAAGAATAGAACTTAGGCACTGTGGTAGACTAAATTTATTTGATTAAAAGCACACGGTGAAATGGTATAAATTTACTCATGACATTTCGAGGAAAGTGTATTTATTACTCAAAATCGTATCTAAGCATTCAGGTGACTTTCAAACTTCGTTAATATAACTCTGTTTTCACTACCTATCATTTGATTTTATCGATAATTATATTTTCCATATCTCTGATATTGGCATTATCATTGCTTATTGTATATGTTAGGCGAAAATTTAATTAATGAATAAAGATTCGGTAATCAACCTTTCTCACCAACTATCAACATTACGTTTCAGAACTGTCCTAGTCTATTGCGTAACTATGCGTGATGATTGCTGAGCTTTCCCCTAAACTATTCATCTCTGTAAGGTCATTCATTATACACTTAGCTAAATTCGTATATGATTATAAATATGCAGACCATAGATAAAACAAATTTCCTGGAATAATTTGAGCACTGAGTCAGATTGAATCAATACTTTAAACAATTTTATAGTAAATCCTTATATGCCGATACTGTGACTACAGATCTGACTTATGTCGAGTTTACTTCACAGTCATTGCAAGCTAATTTTCGATTACGTCATTTTGTCTAATTGAGTCAACAGGGGCACCTTTAGCCTACAGAGCTTGTCCCTAAGCGAGCTTAAATCATATCCTGATTCCTGTTTTGTTAAGAATTTTACTTAGACTTTTAGATGCCATATGTTATTTATGGTTATGATGTACTAAATTGAGTACATCAGTACCCTATTTTTGTGGGATTATTCGCAGTCATATCTTAATCAGAGTACGTATAAGTCATCTGTAAACTTAATTTCAATTAAAAGGAAATTTTTCAATTATATTAACTACCAAGTTGAAATAAATCAACTTAGTAGGTATTAGTATTTAGAAATATTGGATTATGACAAAAAGTAAAGATATTCTGGCCAAGAAGCATACGAACTGTAAGATTACAATAATAATAATAGTGATTTACTTTATTCCAAAAACATTACTTGTGATACAGAATGGAATTTTCAGCATTAATCACACACAATATTGCATCTAATTTCCTCAAATTATAAATAAAATTAATCACACGGAAAATTTTCCACATTCACAATAGAGGTAATGTCAAAAACATGCAGCATATAAAATGGAAATAATGATAACAGCTAAGGTAATATTAATAATAGTACAAGTGAAAATTGCCGTGGGCTTTTTTCACACATTATTGTCAATGCGGTATAGAAATCTTAACATGTTGAAAAATATTGAATATAATGTTCTCTTTACATGATATGGTGAGGGGAAAAACAAAGATTACAGCCGTCATAGAGATAAATTGGTGTTTGCAATTATGAAAGTAAAACAAACGAAGAGGCAACAGGACCATAAATATAATAGAAATAATAAAAGTAAAACTTGAAAGTATATAAGGATGGATGGAGGAAATTGTTTATTTACTAGATGAAAAAAGGCTAGTTAATTCTTGCCTGACACTATTTTCATCACATAAAATACGTTCCAAGTATGGTATCATAGAATTTCTATACTTAGACGTGAGAGCATACAGCTTTCTGAAGTTACTTCTTGTTCTACCTGTGGAGATAGATGCAAGGTGAAAGCTGAGGGTAAAGTGGATGCTCCAAGTCAGACAAAATTCCTTTAGCAAATTTATTGCCCGAAGTCAAGTACCTGTCGACAACGACGTCAACTATGTGGTCCACTGGGACACCACTCACCCTACTGACAGTCTTCAGCATTCTACGAATTGTGACATAGTCCTTTTTAAGAAATCCAGGAAAGAAGAAAGGTGAACTTAAAGAAGAATAGGTAGGATGCAAGAGTTTATGAACTGTAAGAGGAGGATTTGAGTTATACCCGAGTGTCTTAACTTCTTAATGTAAAATGACAGGCCGAATATTTTACTGGAGATTGCTAAGACATGGGAAGACGAGGAGAGATCAGAAGAGAGAATAAGTCCAAGATACTTGATTTCTGATTTAATTCCTGTATCATTGTCGTCAATCTTAGTACTGTCATGAGAATCGACAACTTCTTTCAACTGTCTTTTACATCTTAAGCCGAAATTAACAGTTTGACATTTAGAAGGATTCAGTTTAAGCCCGTTAGATTCACACCATTTACTGACTCCCGACAGAAAGCTATTTATTTTAGTACAATCTAGCTGAGAGTTAACAGCCATTGAAACTGTTCAACAATCAGCGTCCTTCACAAAGTTTATTTTATCACAGTGAGGCAAGTCATGCAAGAAGAAAGAAAAAAGAAAAGGATAAAGGACAGTGCCTTGAGGGACACCAGCTTCAGTAGACAATGAAGTGGAAGACTTCCTTTTATACAATCTGAGACTACTTTGGAACTTCACTTCATTAACACTTCGGATGTGTCAAGTCATTTGAAAACAATTACTTGATGTCAGCAATTTATTATTATTTGCTTTAATTCCTTGAGGAACATAGGGCTTCAGCCGGGCGTCTCCATTGCGTTCGGTTCTCTGCTAGAGTTTTCACTTAGCTCCATGTCTGTCCACAAGCTTTCATCTCCTCTTCACATGACCTCCTCCAAGTCACTCTCGAACTGACGACCAACTCGTCGCTTCCCTTTCGGGTTCCACTCGAGCAATGTCTTGCCTAGTGATGTCATTTGCTGGTTTTCTCAGAGTATGGCCAATCCACCTCCATTTTTTCATGCCTATTTGTTTCACAATCGGTTCCTGGTTGGTTCACTCCCAGAGATCGCTGTTGCTGATCTTTTCTGGCCGGCCAACTGATCTTGAGCGAATATAGCTGTCAGCAATGAAGCAGACAAATCAGTGAGTGCTATAAAACAAACTTTGTGGTGATGAGAGCCTGCTTAAGGTTGGAAATACGCTTTGCTCATAGTTGCGAACAATAATTATAAAATATACGTTTACAATCCATGACTTCTAGGTGAATGAATTAGTTCAAACATCTGGTAAGTAATTACAAAAAGCAAAATTCTAGAATGAGGTGAACTCACTTTTTACAACTTTGGTTACCTAAAACAATAATGACCAGAAGAATCCAATGTTGAGATTAGATGGTTCGAGATAATCAGGCCTAGGTTTTGCGCTAGTTGGCGCTCATCACCAGTCAGTAAGGCGTATCTGTAACCGTAAAGGAACTCATTTCCCTTCCGAGGTTCGAACCTGCGTCACCCAGTGCTGCAGTCAGTGACGTGACCTCTGACCTATTAGGACTCGCGATTTACCTCCTGTAGAACTGTAGTGGGTACTATGATTGGACGCTAGTTAGTAAGTGGTTTAATGTGCCTGGTCCTTTCTTTGGTGCAGACTGAAACCTATCATTATTATTATTATTAAACCTATCATTATCCATTCTTTTGAAGCCTATCAGTCAAGTTTGCCACAGTGCAAACAAATGACTAGACACTTATTGTAACGACAGGAGACAAGAGCCAGGCAAAAGATTGTTTAATGAGAAAATCAAGAGATATTTATAGTTTTAGGTATATTATTGTCAGTGGAGAAGAAACGTCTTCTGATTGGTTGTTCTCTTGCTGAAAATTATTCTGTACTGCTTGCGGCTATTTCTCTGCAAGCTAAGCCACACGTTAAGTCCTCTGTGATTGGTTGGTGAGTTCCTCAAGGTTAAGCTTTGTTATCGTTTTTCTCATGACACTGACTCCGGACGTAACACTGACGTAAATTGTTGTTAATAATAATGGCTTCTTCGCAGCCAGCTCTCATTACAATTACACCATTTACCAACTAGTGTCCAATCAAAGAAACTTATGACTCAAAGTCCTGATGGATGAAAATCATGGATGTGATGAATTCTAGATTTAAGCCTCGTGACGATGTGGTGTATTAGCTCCAGCACTCAGTTTACAGCCTGGACAACTAGGTGGTATCATCAGCCCACACGCAGAGTATGGAGACAGATTGTAGAACATAGGCATTCTTACCGTTGGCGTCCAACAATCATTATATTTCTTGACCTAAAGGCTGCAATCGATTCTGTCAACCGAGAGGAACTCTGACGATGCTTGGCTGTAAAGGGAATGCCGAGAAAATACATTGCACTGATTAAGGCACTCTACTCGTACTCATTCAGCCAGGTGAGGGTCTACGGCGGGTGGAGTCCGTCAAGGATGCCCGTTATCCCCATTTCTATTCAACTTCATCATAGATGTACCAATGGACTTAACCCTAACTCACTTCAGAGACTCAGGGATTGACTTGTTACCATCAAGGAATAATCTCGTTGAATTAGAATATGCAGACTACATAGTCCACCTACTAGGTGAAGACGGTGACAGAACGCAGAGTCTTCTAAACACCTTGAGCAGCAATCTACGAATGTTTCGCCTGCGATGTTACAGGACTGGACTACACTGACTCCGAGTTTAGAAATAGGGAGTGAAGTGGTAGAGCACGTTGACCGCTTCACTTACTTGGGAAGTACCATCAGCCAACGCCAACGGGTTGATCTCTGACGAAATCTCAGTACAGATACAAAGGGCTAGTTTCGCATATGCCAGTTTACGCCGTCTCTGGCGTAGACGTGATATCCGGTTGGCTATCGACCAAAAGGCGGATGTACTGCTCAGCAGTCCGCTCCGTCTTCCTTTATGGCCGGCTGTGAGACCTGGCCATTGATAGTGGAAGACATGAAAACATTAGCTGTCTTCGATCATAGGTGCCTGCTTTCTATCTCCCGTGTGAAGTGATATAATAAGGTGGGCAATATTGAAGTTAGGCATCGAGTGCTACGTAAGGAGAGGAAATCAATCGATGAAGATGTGAAATTACATCGACTGAGATGGTAAGGACGTCTAGCCATCGGCTTCCTCGACGGGCAATGTTAGCTGACATAGGGACAGGCTGGAAAAGAGCTAGCGGTGATCATACCAAAACATCGCACCAGTCAATGAAATCTACAACAGTTAGCTTAAGCCAGTCACGTAGGAAGGTGTAGACTGCCTAACTGGTTGGGGTCCTCAGGAGGGGAAAAACCAATGGCTGGAAGCAATCGATTATATGGCCCAAAATCCTTGTCAATGGATGGTGCAGATGTATCCAGTCTTTGTGACTTATGATTTCCAATGAAACTACATTGTTCTTCATTACTTCTATTTCTTTGTCTCACACTTCTGTTTACTGTCTCTATTATGCATTTCTTCTATCTTCTTCTCGTGCTTTGTTTGCTAGATGGAGTGTGGCGACTTGAACTGTTGCACATCGGTGCAAAGTTCTGTGTCGAAAACAGACAGACAGAGTATGGACCATAGCCTCGTACGTGAAAAATCTGTTTCGCAAAACTGAGTTCAAATGAGCAATTCAACAGTTAAGCAAATTTATGCACCGAATAAAGTTATACAGAAAGGTAGAAACATTTGAGCTGCAGAACTACTACTACTACGATCAATAATAATTATAACAGCATACTCTAACAAACTTGGTTATTAACCAATAATAATTATTAATAATAATAATAATAGATATTTTTACAAAACAGACAATTACAGTAACACTAAAGAATTATACCGGCGTATTATCCATTCACAATAATTACTGATTACAGGATTTCATATTATGAGCTGACATAGGCTACAGAACCACTGAAAAACCTGCAGGGAGTACTAGACAGCTATTTCATTCTAGTTTAGGGTTCTTCATCAGCACGTACCCACCAGGATTCGAAACCAGAACCTTTCAAGTTATAAGGTTAACAAACTCATAGACCATTAAGCCACTGGGACCCGATCCAATGGCCAGCCCATGAATTCCAATTTCTGCCAACTCACGATAGAGCGCCATCAGATCGGGTCCTACGGGCTTAGTGGTATACGATTTCACCTTGTAACCAGAAGGTCCTGTATTCGGACTCTGGTGGGTGGGTATGTACTGCTAAAGGAAGAATCCCAAACTAGAATGAAACAACTTTCCAGTACTTCCAGGCCTCCCAAATGGTTTCTTTTTTATCTGATGTCAGCTCATAATGAAATCCTGTAAGCAATGAAGTCAAATCAAATCGAATCTGTGCAAACCAACACTTGAATTACTGATTAGTTCTAATGTTAATATCAGTAAAAAGTTTGAGCATTGTGGATTAGATCAAATAAAGTATAATTATATTTCAATAGTTTACACACAATGACAATGAAAGACAGAACACAGTTATCCGTAGAAGAGATAATAAAAGGGGTGGAATTCTGTATGACAACAACATATTTTACATTCGAAGGGAAAATATACCAACAAAATGAGGGAGTAGCTATGGGATCGCCTATCTCACCAATAATAGCTGACATATTCATGGATTATTGGGAAGAGAATCCCCTTAAACCATTCAGATCATCACTAAAATGTTGGTGGAGATATGTAGACGACACACTAGTAATAGTGAAAAAACGATACTGAGAAACTTTTCTCACACATAAACAGTCACGTCGACTCAATAAAATTCACTATGGAATAAGAGAATGAAATTGGGGAACTGCCTATGTTAGACTGCAAACTACAAAGAATGACAGATGGTAGCATAAAAACAACGATATATAGAAAACCCACACACTCTGGAAGATTCCTTGATTATCACTCAGCTCATCCACTCACGGTAAAACGAGGTTTAATACAAGGTCTTGCAGATAGAACACGTAGACTTACAACAACACCAGAGGACCAGTGTAAAGAAATAAAAGTCCTATTCAAAATGCTACTCGAAAACAACTACCCTAAAGAATTTATAGAAGATAATATAAAAAATAGAAAAAAGGCGGTAAAACCGGAGAATAACAAGATGGAAGAATGGAAGAAAAATACAGTCACAATACCATATAAAAATGGTACATCAGAGGCAATTCAAAGAAACCTCAAAAATACCGGCATTCAAACAACGTTTAAACCGACAAATCTAATCAAAAATGAAATAAATCCACTGAAAGATCCCATAAAAATGATGGATAAAAACAATTTGATTTCTAAAATATCTTGTGCTGACTGTCCAACTAAATATGTGGGGCAAGCGTCCAGATCACTCAAAATAAGAGTGAATGAACATAGACGCCTAACCGACTAAAGGTCAACCAACAGGGACACAAGCTTACAAAAATCTTGAAAAAAATTCATCGATAGCTGCACATGCATGGGACAAAAACCACAATATCGATTGGAACAATGTGTGCATTCTAAAAACAAACAAGAACAAATGGAAAGAAAGACTCATAACTCATTAAAGTCACACCGGATACATGTAACAAGGGTGATTCAGTACAACTATCAACAACTTGGAATATAATTCTAAATACAAACACATGAATGAATGTGGAATATAATTCTGAACACACATATACACACACAAAACACGAATGAGCAAAAAATTATAATAATGAACTATATAAAGGTTTTTTTTATAATACTTTGAGAAAGCTATTAGCACTAAATAGCGAAACGTCAGTAAAAACAATATTGCTTTGTTTTTCATTCATTGGGAAATCCAAAAACCCTTTGTTATAATGAATATCATAAACCCAATGCCCAAATTTTTTCAAACTGTTAAAAATGAACTATATATTTGAGTACAAATCATAAATGTGTGAATAAAACAATTCCAATAGTTGGTGTGAACACGGGCAGTAATTTTGCCCGAAATATTACCAATAACAAAACTTATCATTGTGTGTGTTGTTTCTCATTCCCCTTCCCTTTAACTTATTTGAAAGATTTATTATTATTATGTACTGACAACGTCCATTTCACGTTTGAAGGCGAACATTTTCGACAAGTGGATGGCGTTGCTATGGGGAGTCCATTAGGACCTTTGTTAGCGGACGTGTACAAGTCTTATGTTGAAAACTTATCCCTTGATTTAATTTCAAAATTGCCCTTCTATAGGAGATATGTAGATGATATCATTTTGATATGTGACGATCACGAAGATGCGAGTCGTCCATTAGACGGACTTAACTCTGTACAAAATCATACTAGTCTTACCTGCGAGGAAGAAAATCGCAGCCAGCTAGCATTTTTAGACATACTTCTGAGTCGAAGAGATGATGGCTCAATAAGACGGTCTATCTACAGAAAGCCCACTTGGACAGGGCAATACCTTAATTTTCACAGCTTCTGTCCATTACAGTATAAGAGAAGCTTGGTGAAGTGTCTACTTAAGAGGATTCGGCGAACTTGTACGGCTGATGTTATGGACAAAGAAAACGAAATATTAATGGATACTCTTGTTGAAAATGGATATCCTTTGAAATTTTTAAACAGGTGTAGAAGTCAACTAATCTCTAAACCTACAATCCATACCGTCCCTAAGAAAAAGGTTTTCATCAAATTACCATATAACGGGGAAATAAACAGTAGGATTGTGAGACAAAGGTTGAATTCAATCATCCGTAGAACCTACTATGCAGCCCAGCTTGTAATTGTGGAAAAAGCTAAAAATATGCTTCACTGTAAACCTCAAAAGTGCACAAGTGATTATATCACATCCCACACAATTTACCAATTTTCGTGTGTGTGTGTGGACATACATACATAGGGAGGAGTAATCGCGCTTTGCACGTGAGGGTGGGAGAGCATATCCCAAAATGGTTAGAAAAACAGATGAATTGTGACAAGCCAATAGATGCAGGTGTCAGACTACCAACTTCGTCTATAGCTAAACATCTAATCGAGATGAACCATAAGATTGATGTTAACTCAGCCTTTAAGGTCATCTATAAAAACGGTCAAGGGCGTTTACTGAAATACGCTGAGGCTATAGCTATTCATATACTTAAGCCCCCCTTGTGTATTCAAAAACAGTTTGTTATTACTCTTAACCTACCTTGGTAATCCTTATTTGATTGGATTACCAAACGTTTGTGTTAATTATTCTTAATTCCTTTTTCTCTCACTTTGTTTAATTTAACCTTTTCATATATATTGACTTGACAAGTAAATGTGTGATCAGATTGTTCGAAATGTATAGCGCTAATACATCACATTTTTCAGATAGTCTCCGTCTTCTAATAACGCTATCAAAATTTATAAAAGGGACTAATTGTTTTAAATTATTGAAATATAATTATACTTTATTTGATCTAATGTTATTCTCCTGTAAAACAACCTCCAAATTATTAATACTTCACGTTCATTTATTGATTTTTCTTTATTTTTCAGTGAATTAAAAAAAAAGATCAAGAAAGTTAAAGAAAAGAGAGAATAACTCAACGAGATAATAGTAATAGTAACAATATTATACTCTAAGAATACTCACAACATGCAAATAATAATAATAATAAGTGGATTTTCTTTGCTTAAGCATAGATACAAGAATAAAGTAATGTGTGTGTACATATTTTCTGTTGCATAGATTTGGACAACAATGACACTGCAACAACAACAATAACAGCAAAAAAATGTTCATTTTAACAGGTAGGTAGAGAAAAACAAAAGAGCAAAAGAAAAGAACAACTGACTGACTGTAAAATCCTACAAAAAAAGAACCTTAAAAATTGTAACATTTTTTTAAAACAAGTAGTTAACCTCTAAGAGTTGGTTGCAAAAGAGGCGCTGTGAATGAGTATTTCTTTTTCTCAATTACTACAACCTGATTTATTCTATGAGACATACAACTAACTAATTAACTGATTGACTGAATTTTAGCATAGAACTAACTTTGCACAGAAGTGCAACATATTTCAAGTTGTCACACCCAATACAGCAGTACATAAGGGTAGAGAAAGAAAGAAAGAAAGTAAAGCGAGAGATTCAAAAGAACCACACAATGAGAAGAAATGTACAAGAAGAAAGAATTAGCAGCATGGAGAAAAAACAAGATTACAAAACGGCGAATGCATCTGTGCCATTGAGAACGACTTTAAGCTATATCACACCAATAGTCGTCATCTTCAGACACATTGGTTCTTAGCATCCTTAGGACTTCATGAAGTATGTCTGTCTGTTTTCGACACAGAACTTTGCACCGATGTGCAACAGTTCAAGTCGCCACACTCCATCTAGCAAACAAAGCACGAGAAGAAGATAGAAGAAATGCATAATAGAGACAGTAAACAGAAGTGTGAGACAAAGAAATAGAAGTAATGAAGAACAATGTAGTTTCATTGGAAATCATAAGTCACAAAGACTGGATACATCTGCACCATCCATTGACAAGGATTTTGGGCCATATAATCGATTGCTTCCAGCCATTGGTTTTTCCCCTCCTGAGGACCCCAACCAGTTAGGCAGTCTACACCTTCCTACGTGACTGGCTTAAGCTAACTGTTGTAGATTTCATTGACTGGTGCGATGTTTTGGTATGACCACCGCTAGCTCTTTTCCAGCCTGTCCGTATGTCAGCTAACATAAAGTATGAGTATACAAAGCACTGAAATGTTATTAAAGTAATGAGAAGCCACTTCGATAAAAATGATTCGAAAGTGTTTATTAAATCAGATTTTAGGGGCAAACTTTCGCGAGATGACATTTCGATTAAACGTTGTACAATTGCATTTAAATGTACTTCGTATTCGTTTCTCTATAGAAGTGTATGTATGTCGCGCTATGTCATAAATTAGCAGAAATTAGAATTTATGTGCCATTGGATCGGGTCCCAGTGGCTTAATCGTCTACGAGTTCGCCTTTTAACCAGAAGGTCCTAAGTTCGAACCCTGGCGGTGCGTACCGATGAAGAGTCCCAAACTAGGACGAAGCAGCTGTCCAATACTCCCTGTAGGTTTTTCAATGGTTCGCTTACTGATGTCAGCTCATGATGAAATCCCGTAAAAAATACAACATACCACCCAAACGCAATAAAAGGCTGAAAAGGTGAATTTTCGGTAGAGAGCTTTTGCTGTCTAGATAACAGACAGAGGACTAATCGGAATACATACATAAATATGCAAAAGATGATTTTGTCCATCTATTGAATTACTGGTAAATTTGAAGATTTGACAACAAGTAAGGGATCAGTTTTCAAAGAAGTTTGAGAAACTATGGAGACCCACGGCACGAAAAGATAATTTCAAATCCCCCATGAAAAGAATTCTAGTAATATGCACAAAAATAAGTGCATATAATATACCACTCCCTGAAAGAAAGAGAAAATCAGAAAAAAGTAACTTCTTATCTTGAGACAGATTTAGAAGCGGACCGGTTGTGATTTCCTGAGACCTCTCCACTTTATCGGTAATATCTCATTTGCAAGTTCTTACTTCGGAGTTGACTGATTCTATATCATCTATTGCAGACAACTTGTCAATTCCAAGAATTAGATCGAAAGGTATCTTGGACTCTGTGAACACCGATTGGCGCTGTCGTATTTGGTTTCTATGCCTCATCCACATTTCATGTAGTGCCTTGTCTTTCTGAAGCACTGATCAACATTAGCTTTTTATTCCAACCTCTGCCCACCTTTCACTTTAAAGTGCATAGTCACATGCACAGACCGAGTCGCTCCTGTGGTGACAGTACCACGACATAGTGATGTGTATTTAGTGTCCGTCCAGTTAAAACCTCTGTCGGACTTTTCTTCTAGACAGACACATCACTACGTGTTATCTGGCATACAGGAAGAAACCAATGGATGATTATGAGTGTACCGCCTCCCGTTGCTTTCATCATATTTCTCTTAAAGTTGTTATTTATTTCGCAGTGATACGGCAGGAGCCAGATACACATTGTATAGAGCTACAATTGGGGATGGAGTTCACAATACTCTGCTTGCCTTGTTCGAAACTTAATAAGTGCAATAGCGCTAAGTAGTACAAAAAACCTAAACGCTGAAATGAAACATATAGAAGAGGCGTTGGTGTTAAATAACTATCCTATAAAATTCATTAGGAAGATCAAAAACGGTCAGCTGTAAAATAAAAATAATGGTGAAACTAATTATGATAACGTAAACAGGAAAGAATATAAGACGTCTACAGTTATACGATATTAGGAGGGGACATCTGAGGCCCTACGTGGGATTTTCAATAAAGCAGGAATTAGGGTGGCATTCAAACCCACAAACTCACTCAGAGACAAGCTCTGTAGGTAAAAGGACCCTGTCGGTTGACTCAAATAGACAACATAATATAATAATATATAAAGTACCTCGCAATGACTGTGAGTGTGGTCTACTACATAGGTCAAACTAGTAGATGGGGGTAGTCAAATTGTCGGGACATAAGAATTTAGCTAAGGTAAGAATGGTTGACCCCGGGAAGATAAGTAATTTAGAAAAAGCTCAGCGATTGCACTACATGAATTAACACACAACCACGCAATAGGGTGGGTGGGACAGAGTCAAAATTCTAAGAAGTAATACAGGTAGGTGGAGAGAGATTGATTACTGAATCCTTCTTGGGTCATCGAGTCTAAACCTAATGCCTGCAACAGAAATGACTCAACGCAAATGCCAGAGATATGGAAGATATTATTACCATCAGTCAAATCAGAGGATAAAAAATAATGTTAAAATATATTTCAATTCACGTATATTATAACATTCTAACAAGTTACTTATTTCTATTGTAGGAAACACTTTATTTCGCATCTTATTGTATTTTATTGATAACACATTATTTTTCAATGTACTTTATCTTACATTGAGTATATGCAAATGTTCAATCAATTTTTTACTCACGTATATAAATGAAGCAAAAAAGTTGTGTGAGTACGTCAATATAATTATAAGCAGTAATAAATTGTGCTTGGAACGTAGTCATCAGTGAACATTACTGTATAACACTGTGTGGTTTTATCAAAATAAAATCATATCCATAATGTAGTTATACTCTACCACAGTGCCCAAGTTTTATCCCTATATCAACAATAAGAATGGAACCTGTGAAATGCTGACTGAAGACTAAACATTCGTAATAAATATCGACAACCCTACAATAGTAACTAAATCCCACAATACCTTACTTAGTATATCTAAGCTTTACAGATGAAATAGGCAGTAATAATACAGGATTTAGTATTCGTGGATATTTGTCGAATTCACCACATTTTATATCTGCACATCAAACAAGAAAAAACTTATATAAGCAAAGAACATACACTGTTCACTGTTTACCACAAGAAGAGAAGAAAAGGCAGACAAAATAGAAAGGTATTATAAGCAGGAAAAAGACAGGGCGTGAATGGATAACTGCATAACTGTGGTCGATTATATGACTAATAATTTCCACCAATATAGATAGAAATTCCAATTGTTTTACGAAATATTCATTGACGCAATCGACTGACTGACGACTGATTAACTGTTTTCAAAACATAGAACTTTGCACTGATGTGCAACAGTTCAAGTCACTACACTCCATGTAGCACACAAAGCAAGAGAAGAAATGCATAATAGAGACAGTAGACAAAGATATGAGATAAAAGGGACAGTAATAACGAGGAGCAATTCAGTTTCACTGGAAATTCTAAGTCACAAGGTGTGGATGCATCTGAACCAGTCATTGACAAGGATTTTGAGCCATATCATCGATTGTTTCCAGCCATTGGTTTTTCCCCTCCTGAGGACCCCAACTAGTCAGGCAGTCTACACCTTCCTACGTGGCTTAAACTAACTGCTGTGGATTTCATTGAATGATGATGCCATGTTTTGGTATGACCGCCGCTAGCTGTTTTCCAACCTGTTCCTATGTCAGTCAGGAAACATTGCCCGTCGAGGAAGGCGATGGCTAAGCATGCATGCGTAACACATGTCCTAACTATCTCAGTCTATGTAACTTCACAGCCTCGTCTAATGATTTTCCTTCTTTACCTAGCACTCGATGCCTAACCTCAATATCGCTCATCCTACTTTATATCATTTCACACGGGAGATATAACGTAGGCACCTATGATCATAGAAGAAATCGGCGGAAAAGTAGTTTAAAGGTAGTCTCAATACCTCTCAATACAAGTTTTTATTCCACTTATACACTTCGATATTCAAAGCCGAGACAAAATCATTCTTTCTTACATACTTGGTGATACTTACTGTCCACAAAGTGAGTTCGTACTTGAAACTACTCAAAATGTACTGAGTAACAACATGCAGATATAAACACTTATTAGTTTAAATAGTCAACTGTTGGTTTGAAGATTTCATTGGTTACATGTTTGACCATGAGCTGATAACAGTTAGAGAACCGCTAGAAAGCCCGGGAGTAATGGACAGCTATTTCATCCCAATTTAAGACTCCTCATCAGTACGCATCCACTGGGGGGTTTGAACCCATGATTTTTTGGTTTATTTTTTTTAATTGGGATATCATTGAAATTTTGACGAGAAACACTTACACTGCGTAATTCTTTTTCAGTTGCATAATAGAACAATTCATTTGCAATCTGTCCAAAAGAATCAATTAAATTTTCATATAATAAATCATTTTCTTGTTCACAGATTGAAATAAAAGTTGGAAGTAAGTTGACAGCATAGAATCTGTAAGGAGATATAACAACAAACAAAGTTAATATTATGTAAACAAAAAATGATAAAAGAAAATATGTAGCGTTTGTAACATAAACTTTGATATAGTAAATTCTTCTGTCTATCTTGAGATGAGTTAATTTAAAAAAAATAACTTTCAATTATATTTTAAACCAACCCGTATAATGAATAGGGTCAGTCGTGCATCGGATGATCACACGATATCCACTTTCGCTGTGAGTCAGTTGCTTAGCGGTAGGAATGCTTGCCAGCCACGCATGTTGTCCAGGGTTCAATCCTCCCACCCACCCCCAGTCGATGCACTCCCCTTACCTCGCTAAATAATAAGACCGATAAAGATGGAAGGTTGGACATGAAGCTAGCAACCCCCCACCTCACCCCGTAAAAATAAACACAACTGCTACCAAAACTTCGAAGCTCTGGCTGAAAGCCCTATCTTTCACTGGCTATATTGCACTACAATTAATATTGATCATAATGTGATCTACCCGATACGATAAAAATCAACCAAGAAAACAAGCGAAATAATAATAGCATGGTATATACTATTGATTGATATAAATAGGTGAATATCCCTAACGACAATCATTAGTGCTTACAAAGTCAGGTTATTACTGATCCGGCCACCATCAGTGTAGTGCGCCTGGACAGATTAATCTTAAAGAGATGAATTAGGTTCAAATCAGGCATTGGTTTGTAGGGATATGGTTGATTGGTTACAGGATTTCATCATGAGCTGACGTCAGTTAGAGAACTATATTAAAACATGGGAGTACTGGACGGCTATTTCGTCTGCCTAGTTTGGAACTCTTCATCAGTGAGCACCCGCCGACACTGTTCGAACCCAGGACCTCCTGGTTACAAGGGGAGCTCGTATACCATTAAGCCACTGGGACCCGATCCAATGGCCAATCCATGAATTCTAACTTCTGTCAATTCACGATATAGCGCAACCACTAGTCAATGTTTTCGGTGAGTATTTGTCCTCACACCCGACCTGCTGCACCCTACCGGTCACGACTTCAAATCGCCTGAATTCTAGCTAGCCACTTGGTTAAACTGATAGTATGCATATCGAACAATATTTCTCATTTGCAAATCTCACGGTGTTCAAGATGAAAACTCACAGCTTATTCGCATTCAGTAAGTAAATACTGATATTAAAACTTTACAGAAAAAATTGAATGTCTTAGTGTACTTTCAAAAAACCCAACTTTAACTAACCTCCGTTTCGTTGTTCTAATTTGTGAAGATAATGCAGCAAATTTTGACATAGCAACAGATACAGATCTTGGATTATGATTACGTTTCAATTCCATAAACAGTTCAAATAAAATTAGATGCGACATACTTGATCGAAGAAACTGTAAAATAGTCAACAAGTTAATTTAAAAGAGACGGAACTATAGATTGTATAAGATTCAATAAGCTAATATGTGTGGATCGAAAAGACAATTTTTTCAGTTCCAGAAAAATATGTTTCAACCAAAACAGATGAAAAAAACTCAGACCAACTCAACAATCATATTTAAATTTGTACATCAGCCTACAAGTTACATCCACTTGGTTGAGGGACTTGATTATGGCTTTGTTGATAAAAATAAGTGTATGGACTAATGAATCCCACACTCACACACACACACACACAACCTAGAGTCAAGTTACCCTTGAATGTGTTATGAAAGCCCAATATATGTAGGAGTTGACCGAAACGGATGACTGTACAGAATGATTCAGTAGCAAAATCCCTGTGGAGGGGTGGGGATACATAGACGTTGATGAAGAACTGCATCTTCTCTGAGGAATGCTGATAGCAAATGACTCCCCACCTAGATTTATAAACAAGAACTTCCATCTTATAAACACAGCTGAAAAGGTCGACGTAGACCATGAAGAGATTCTGTGGCTGAATTATGAATTTGAAGAAAAATGATTCTTAGACAGAAATTTTCTGAAGATGGCTTTCAAAATCTAGTAAATTATACTTTGCTGCCAGTCTCTGAATAACATTTGGATACCAAACACTATTCTACCGGTATTTGAGAAATAAGCAATCGCACTGGATAATACCGATATGCATTCATCCAGCAGTTCACTTGTTTCTGTAGAGACGAGAACATTAACCGTATCATGTGTGCACACGTAAAATGCGTTCCTAAACACTAACATAACATAACATAACATAACAATTTCGCTTTATTCCAGAAACAGTACTTGTGGTACAGTGTGGAATTTTCAGCACATATCTACAATATTGCATCTAATTTCATCGTACATTTAAAAGGAGTATTATAAAAAAAATAAAATATAATAAAAACCAAAAAAAAGAAACAGAAATAACCAAAAAAAATGCAAATAAAAATACTGAGTAAAAAAGAAGACGAACACAAATAATGAAAAAAAATATTTCAGTATTAGTTAGTGGAAGCTACGATATGTGTATGCGTGGTGAACAGTAACAGCTATAATCATACGGGAAATTATGAGATGTTCTTAAAAAAATTGTTTATAGCCAAGATGATCAGTTAATTTGATTGAACAACACTAAGCAATCATAAGATAAACATTTCAGGTTTTTTTTTGTCAGTACTAATGCGGTTGTTTGTAGTGGCAGTGTGAGGAATCATGCATAATACAAAATTTTTAAGATGGTGATAGTGGCAATAACAAACAAGATTGTCAGTTAAATAGTGCCGAACAAAGAACAACCACAAAACTAATGTTACATGATGGTTAATGACGGGACAATTTTTAATAATCATAGTGATAATATAGTCGGACCCAGTAGATGTACAAAGAAGGAATAGAATAAAGAATAAAAATGTAAGCCAATGATAATAATTTTAAGCAGCTAAGTATGTTTAAGAAGGTTGTTCACTATAGAGTACAAATAAGAGAGTGTAAGGGGGAAAAAAAACAAGGGCCAAAATTATGTTATTAACAACAAAGCAAGTCATAGGTTTCACGTCTAACATTGTCTCTGTCACTTAGAACACGGGCCAAATATGGTATCGTTGAGTTCCTATACTTGGTTGTGCGAGCATATATTATTTTATACTGATTTCTGGTTCTACCTGATGAGATGCAGGGAGAGAGTTGGGAATAGAGGGGGTGTTGGGGGTCAGAGAGTATGGTTTTAGACCATTTCTCACATGTATTCAGATGCTTATCCACTAATGTTGTGACGAGCTGACTGAGTTTTACACCGCTAGTCCTGCTAACTACCTTCAACATCCTTCTCAGGATGGTATAATCCTTTTTCAGTAACCCAGGAAAGACTAACGGGGAACAGTAAAGTAGAATAGGTAGGATACGAGAGTTGACAAATTGTGAAAGCAGAGGTTGAGGGACTCCAGTTAGTCTGAGTTTCTTAATGTAGTAGGTTAGACGAAACACTTTCTTGGAAATCATTTGGATATGAGATGACCAAGTAAGGTCGGAAGATATAACTAATCCGAGGTATTTTGCATTAGACTTTGTTTCAATTATAGTCCCCTCAATTCTACAGACATCATGAGTGCTTACTAGTGTTTGTAGATCTCGTTTATGCCTAAAGGAGAAGTCGACAGTCTGGCATTTTGAGGGATTCAGCGTTAGGCCATTTATTTTAGACCACTGACTGATGTCCGACAGGAAGCTATTTAATTTGAAGCAGTCTGACTGAGACTTAACGGGAAGCGAAACAGTCAGGTCATCTGCATATTTGACGAAGTTGATTTCGTCTGAGAGAGGTAAGTCATGTAAGAAGAAGGAAAAGAGAAACGGCGAGAGAACAGCACCCTGAGGAACACCAGCTTCAGTAAGCAAAGGAGAGGAAGCTACACCATTATATACCGTGTACTGCATCCTATTGGAGAAGTAAGAGTGCAGCCAGTTGATAGCCCAGGACTCAGTTTGTGTAAGGCTAAGCTTGTTTAACAAAAGGCCTCTAGGTACAGAGTCAAAAGCAGATGTGTAATCAAGGAAAGTACAACGGACATACTTGGCCCCTTTGTCTAAGGAGGATACAATGTTGTGATGAAACACTGCAGCAGCATCCAAAGTACTTCTACCCTGTTTGTAAGCAAACTGCTTTGGATCATTTGAGAAGCTTAGGGAGGGAATGAGTTTTTGTAAGAGTAATTTCTCCATCAGTTTCAAGAAAGGAGAGGTAATGGCAATTGGTCTAAACTTAACACTATCTCCAGAACCAGACTTGGGTACAGGGATGATTTTAATATCTTTCCACAGAGAAGGTACATTATTATTAGAAAAAGAAGTATTGAAAATGCTTGTAAGTGGGTTACTTAAAATATCAGCACATTTCTTTAAAACAATGGCAGGTATACCATCAGGGCCTAGACTCTGGGAAGGTTTAAGAGATTTCAAACATTTAAGAACATCAGAAGTATTGAAACGATGAAAGTCACTGGTCGTGTTATTAGTTAAATTGAAGGCAGAAAGGACATTTGGAGGGCGGATGAAAGATCTATTGAGAGTATTTACATCAATAGAAGAGGCAAAATTATTATGCTTACCACAACCAGTAATTTCTCTAAAAAGCTTCCATATGTTTTCTGATGTTTTACAAGATAGTATTGTTTGATTATAAATGTTGTTTAGTCTCTTGATTTCAGATTTAATTTGGGTGTTTATCTTCTTAAGACCAGATTTATTCTTTGTCTTGTACAGCTTCTCTTTTTCTCTACGAAGTTTTTTGAGATGAGGGGAAGAAAAACGATCCATTCTTTTGAAAATTATCTGTTTTGGACAGCATATATCAAGACAGAATTTAAGATAGTCAGTCAAATTGGAAATAGTATCATCCAGTTTGTGTTCGTTGAAAAGTTCCCAGTTAGTGTCATTTAGCATACATCTTAGTTTGAGCATATTTTCTTGTGAGTAACACCTTTGCTGTGTTCTCTTGGACAGATTTGAGAAGATATTAAAGTGAGATCTGCTGTATATCTTAGGTAATATCCGAATAATACAATGATCTGAGTTCATGATAGGAGCACGTCGGCGTACTTCATATATATTACCAACCCTGACTAGTAAATAGAGGACGGGAGTATCTTTAACTCAATAACAGAATTTCTTGTGAACTCAGAACACTCAGCTCCACTTGACAAATTCTTCAAGATCTAATCAAACCTCACAATGTGAGATCAAGGCATCTAAGCCTAGCTGAAGCTTTAGTGAACTAAACCTTTGAGCCAACCCTATGTGTTCAAAAGAAATACGAACAACCTTTGTCTCTGACATCACCATTATAACCAGTTTATTTTTCTGAAGAAAGTCATTATAATTTAACTATGATTTTATTACTTTAATCCATATATACATTACAAAACTTCATCTTCGTCCCACTTTGACCTATGACCGGAGACATTGTTGGAGCTTTCTCACCCCTTTTTTCTGAATTAAGGAATGTGCAGTTTGGTTGATGACTTTATTGAGTTGAAATTTCTTTTTTGGCCGCAACTATCCCATGAAGATTTCGATGACTTTGTGATGTGTTGGACACTAATGGCAAGGTTGACAAAGTAGTATTTAGTAGATAGTCATTCTTTTCTGTCTTATCGATATTTAGCCTTTACCGTCTAATAGAGGCTCTTTTAATGGGACCAAGAAGCTGAATTGATACCAGCTGATGAGTAGCAGACAAAATATCAAAAGATACATAAAAAATGTTTTGTTGGAGTCTACTTAATCCCACTACCTGTGATAATAGATAGATAACCACACTGCGTCTTATCCCATGATTAATAAATATAATTAACTGAAGCAAAAAGACTGCAAAACCTTCAAACACTTAATCATTGTAATGCTCACAGCATCAGTCATTTGTCGTACAATTATCATATTAGTAATTTTATTTATTTTTTTTATTATCGCTTGATTCCAAAACGTATTTTTGGTACGTATGGAATTTTTAGTGTGTGATGTCGGTAGCCCAATTTTGCAGGCCGACCATTGATATCGGGTGTGAGTCGGCAGGGGATCGAAACCTGGACCATGTGCATGGTCGGTGAGAGTCCTAACCGCTGTGCCACCGACGCACAAGCAGTGAGTACTACGTAAAAAAAAACGTAAATTAATTGTCAATGTTGTGAATCACTATCGCTTTCGATCAGTGCTGCACACACACACATACGTAACCGTAGCTTTAATATGCAATAAAGTGTGAAGTGACGTAAGATCTGTCTGTCTGGATTCAACATAGAACTTGGCACCAAAGTGCGGCAGTTCGAGTTGCCACGTTCCAAATAGCACAACACAAAGGCAGACAAGAAGATGAGTAAAGGGAATCAATAGAGTTTGACAAGTATAAGAGTGAAACAGAATGGGTAGTGGTAGAAAGGAATATGAAAAATTACAGAGACTAAATACATCTGTGCCATTGACGATTTTGAGTCGTCACCTATTGTCTCCAGCCATTGATTCCTAGAGTCCCGAGGGCCCCAACCCGGGAGTCTGCGTCTCCCTACCTGACTCAGTTTAACTGTCAAGGATTTCATGGATTGATGCCATGTTTTTGTATGGCCACCACTTACTCTTTTCCAACCTGCACCTATGTCAGCTAGTAAGGCCCGTCGGTGGGGGAGTCGATGGTTAGGCATGCGCACCACGTGACCTAACCATCTCAATTTATGTAACTTTATAGCCTCGTCAACTGATTTTCCCTCTTTGCCCAACACTCGATGCCTAACGTCAACATTACTTACCTTATTAAACCATCTGACGTGAGAAAGAGATCGCAGACATCTATGATTAAAAACAGTCAACCTTTTCATGTCTTCAACTCGTACTGGCCATGTTTCAGAGCCATAGAGAAGGACGGAGCGAACTGCTGAGCAGTACACACGTCTCTTGGTTGATAACCGAATGTCACGCCTACGCCAGAGATGGTGTAAGTCAGCGAAAGCAGCTCGAGCTTTTTGGATCCGTGCTGAGATTTCGTCGCCAATCAGTCCGTTGGTACAACTGATACAACTTCCCAAATAGGTGAAGTCGTCAAGATTAAGTTATAATAAAGCTAATGACTAATCTAAAGCATACTGCCGACCTAAGAAGTTTGTCTAAACATTGAGGGCAATTGTTAGTTCTCTGGATAAAATACCCGAGAAAACTGAGACTGATGGTCGGATAAGTTAGACAGTGAGAGAAAACTGACTTTACTGATATATATATATATATATATATATATATATATATATATATAGGTAAATCCAGGACTTAATTCCATCTGAATGCTAGACAAACAATAATGTCTTCACTTCCATTCACGAAAACAGTGCCAGTAACGTGAACATTATACAAGGAAAAAAGTCACTATATTAAGTAGGAGCTGCATTGGTAGCACAGCGCTTAGGACTTTTGTCGACCATGCACATGGCCCGGGGTTCGATCCCATGCCAACGCACCTCTAATATCAATGGTCTGCCTGCGAAATTTGGGCTACCGATATCATATGCTGAAAAATCCATACTTCTACCAAAAGCACTGTGTGGAATTTAGCTATAATCAAATATTATTATTATTATGACTACAAACAATCTTTAGAGCATAATAATAATTTTTGCTTTATTCCAAAAACAGTACTAATGATACAGCAAAGGAATTTTCAGCATTCAGTACAATATTGCATCTAATTTACTCAAAAACGACAAAAAAAATTAAAAATACACATTACATAATAGTAATAAAACGATTGTTATAGCAGCTACATAGCAAAATACTGTATGCCATACGGAGAAAAATATGCATAAAGTACAAAATTGTAGTAATAATAGTAATACCAACTAAAATAAAATAGCAGAGTAATAATTAAACGATAGAAAGTGTGACACCACAGAATACAGAAAGATGAACGATGAAAGGGTCGATTTATTAAGAGTGTTTTCTTTAAAAATCTTCAATAAACTAAATGATCTCATTTTGAATTATCATGATAAGGCTAAAAGACATCATTCGGTGTGTTTTATAAACCAGATATATAAGTAAGTAATTGTAACTATTAATATGATTTAAACTAATTGAATACGTAAACGAAAGCAATAATCACAAACAATGATCAATCATTTCAGCTTAAGAGTCATTATATAAACTGTAAATTTAATACACTCTAAACACTTTTAAGTAAAATATATTTACCACACTTGAAGAAAAGCCAATTAGATTATACTACCTAGTTGATATATAGACCTCTTAACATTTATTCAAAAGTGATAATCAACTGTTCATATATTAGAAGGTTATTTTTTAAGAAGACCATGAACCACCTGAAGAGTCAACTTCATTTCTTAGAAAGAAATTAGATTTTTACAAAATCAACTTTAAAAGTTAGATGACTAAATTATGCATGACACTGATGGTGAATAATTGTCGTTGAGGAAGATAATAGTCACTTGGGAATAATCACTCCTGTTTCTGTCAGTTGGATCATCTGAAGTAGCCAATCTGACAGAGTAGTAAGAAACACACACGAAAACCATTAGTTTGACAGAATTTAAACAGGTCAAAACCAATGGTATATGAATAGCAGTTACGCCGTGTGCAGTACTATAGACCACCAATGAAAGTTAAATTAACGAACCTACTAACCTTTCAAGACGCTTGATTTGAGTTGAACTGTGATTACATCTGGATCAGTGGTTAGTATGATTAAAGAGAGTAAAGTCTACACCACTTTTCTGCATTAGGCATAAATAGGATAATCAGGGTATTGATTGAAACCAAAACCACCATACTGGTGAAACAATACTTAGCTCTGCAATCTAAAAATATGGCTTTCATAACCAGGAAAATCAGTGACTGCAAAAAAGAGAAGTTTGGAAATTGGAAAGTGGTGTATAATTATAGGTTTAGTGCGCAAATATAATATAAACGAGATACACCTCCTTCCCAACATCTATTCATCCTATGAACTATTCCATATATAGTATTATTTGTTTTGCCACCTAAAACTTTATATTTAACTGTGATTATAATCACAAACACTTTAACTGCATTTCATACTAGTATTGTTTTATGTGTCCGCGCCTCTGTTTAAATTTCTTCACAGGATATATTTTCTTAAAAACTATATATATATATATATATATATATGACTTTAAAGCTTAGAAATCACAAAAATTTGGAAAAGTCAAGAAATACCTTTATGAGTTTGTTCAAGCCTTCATCTGCAGCTATACGAACATCAGAATTAGAATCACTAAGAAATCTCAACAGAGATGACAATACAGCATTTAAGTGACGAGGTGCTGTAGACGAATCGCGCGTTTGCACTCGCAGTAGGCCTTCAACGAGATTGTGTATAATGCGAAGAGATTCAGAACGATCAAGAACTGGAAAATAATCAGATGAGGCATTTGATATTGTTTCTACAGATAAATCATTCAGAGTTGATTTTGATTCATATGACGATACAGACGATTCATCCAATTTGTTTAAGGCACCAACTGCCTGTAGCGCTGATATTAAATCCAATTCTGTTACTGGTGCAGAACTCATATTTTGTGGAAGTCTAAAAGAATAGTAATTAGACACTGAAGCAAACAAGGAATAAACATATACATGTATATAAGAATAAACTGGTAGTCTAGCTTTTCTCGGATTATAAATTCATGACCTCAGAGATGATAGACCAGTTTCAAGAAATTACTAGTTGAAGCTACTATACAGTTTAAATTTGTTCCTTTATCTATGTGATTCATTCACAGAAGAGAAAATCTATGTAGCATAGTGCAACAATATCATAAATATAGAATGTTGGAAAGAATAAAAACATGTACACTGTAGTCACTTATGACAATGTTAGTAAGTACTACCTTTATCCATTCACAATTATCATTACTAATATTGTCAAGTGCAGATTTTCTAGCCAGGATGTTGGATTGACTGAATGAAGTATCAACGCATAATTATGCACAAACGCAGAGGTTCAAGTTGCCACACTTTGGAGAAATACACAAAGGTAAAAATGAACAATGTACTGAAACTTCAATAAACGTAGGTATGTGACAGAAATTCATTAAATGATTAGTAACGATTTACAAAGTGTAGATGACAACGAGATGTCAGTACGTCTCCACAATTGTGTACCATCTCCAGTCGCTCCATCAAAAGTTACTAAAAATTAGTCGTTAACATCCTGGGAACTCAAGCTAGACGGTTTACTCTTCTTCACGTAACTCAAACTAGTCAAAGACCTTCTTGACTGCTGCAATGCTTCCTCCTGACCACTTTTAACTTTCTTTCAATCCACTCCTATTTCAGAAAATATTGTTCATCAGTAAAGGTGGTGGCTTCACATTTCTTTTTATTCCTTTACGTTCCCAGTGGAAGATAGGGCTTCTAGCTAGAGGCTTGAAGTTTCGATAGTAGTGGTGTTTATTTTTACGGAATGGGGTTGCTAGTCTGTCTGTCTGGATTCAACATAGAACTTGGCACCGAAGTGCAGCAGTTCGAGTTGCCACGTTCCAAATAGCACACAGAGGTAGACGACAAGATGAGTGAAGAGAATTAATAGAGTTTGACAAATATAAGAGTGAAACAGAATGGGTAATGGTAGAAAGGAATATGAAAGATTACAGAGATTGAATACATCTGCGCCATTGACAACGATTTTGAGCCATGTCACCTATTGTCTCCAGCCATTGATTCCTAGAGTCCCGAGGGCCCCAACCCGGAAGTCTGCATCTCCCTACCTGACTCAGTTTAACTGTCAAGGATTTCATGGATTGATGCCATGTTTTTGTTTGGCCACCACTGGCTCTTTTCCAACCTGAACCTATATCAGCTAACAATGCCCGACGGGGGAGGCGGTGGTTAGGCATGCGCACCACGTGACCTAGCCATCTTAGTCTATGTAACTTTATAACCTCGTCGATTGATTTTCCCTCTTTGCCCAACACTCTACGCCTAACGTCAACATTACTTATCTTGTGAAACCACCTAACGTGAGACAGAGATCGCAGACATCTATGATTAAAAACAGTCAACCTTTTCATGTCTTCAACGCGTATTGGCCATGTTTCAGAGCCATAGAGAAGGACGGAGCGAACTGATGAGCAGTACACACGTCCCTTGGTTGATAACCGGATGTCACGCCTACGCCAGAGATGGTGTAAGTCAGCGAAAGCAGCTCGAGCTTTTCGGATCCGTGCTGAGATTTCATCGCCAATCAGTCCGTTGGTGCTAATACAACTTCCCAAGTAGGTGAAGTGGTCAACATGTTCTATCACTTCACTCCCTATCACTAAGTTAGGGGTTGACGTCGTCCAGTCCTGTAGCAGCATCTTACATTTTGCAGGGGCGAATCGCATGCCAAACATACGAAGATTGCTGCTCAAGGTGTTCAGAAGACTCTGCATTTTGTCAGCATCCTCCCCTAACAGGACTATGTCATCTGCATATTCTAAGTCCATTAGATTATTCCCTGGTAATAAGTCGATTCCTAAGTCACTACGTTCAGTTAAGGATACTTCCATCAGGATATCTATGATGAAGTTAAACAGAAATGGGGAAAGTGGACATCCCTGTCGGACACCACTGGTTGTTACTAATTCAGATGACAATTCCCCATAAGCCCTTACACGACTACGTGAGTTTGAATAGAGTGCCTTGATTAGTGCAATGTACTTTCTTGGCACTCCCTTCACAGTCAGACATTGCCATAGTACTTTTCGGTCCACGGAGTCGAAGGCCGCCTTCAAGTCAAGAAATATGACAATTGTTGGACGCCGAAAAGTGTGTCTATGTTCTAGAATCTGTTGAAGAGTGAAGATATGATCTATGCACCCTCTACCTGGTCTAAAGCCTGCTTGATTTTCCCTTGTCTGTTCCTCCCGAGTTCTGCTTAGTCTATACATGATTACTGAGCCTAGGATTTTAGAGACTATGTTCGTTAGGCTGATCCCCCTATGATTATCACACGAGGACTTGTTTCCCTTCTTGAATATCGGTATAATGAGTGACTTACCCCAGTCTGATGGTACTGTCTCTGATTCCCAGACTTTGCCTAGTACCTCAGTTAATCTACAAACTAGTATGTCACCCCCATATTTAAACACCTCCGGAATAATTCCGTCGGGTCCTGCCGCTTTGCCTCGTTTCAAATTACTGATAGCTTTTGTAACCTCACCTACAGACGGCGGACCAGTGTCTATATCCCATTCGGGTACGTGGTGGATGGCGGGGAGGTTCAGTGTGGCTGTAGGCAAGTTAAATTGTTCCTCAAAGTGTTCTTTCCAGCGTTCAAGGCGTCTATCCTGAGAGCTAATTAAGGAGCCATTTTTCTCAGAAATAGTCTCACTTATGAATTGCCTTTTCCCGCCTCATACCCAACCATCTTTCATCACCAGTGTTATTACTGGCTTGGCGAGGTAAAGGAGTGCGCCGGCCGGGGATCGAACCTCGAGCCACATGAGTGGTTGGCGAGCATTCTACTGCTGTGCCGCCGACGCACATAGGCTTCAAAACTTTATTGACTTACTTCCACCTCCTTATCTAATTTATTTACGCTTAGCCTCATTATTAATGACCTCGCGCCATCCAGAAGGAAAAATTCAACACAGGCTTCCGTGGTCAAAAACCGTCAATTTTTTTTCATATATTTCGACTTTGCCGTAGCCATAAAGTGGGACATAGCGAATCACTGCACAGAACATACATTTTAATGGTTAGCTGTGTTTCATGCATACCCCAGAAATGACTTAAGTTGGCAACCTTTTGTGTTTGTATCGAAATTGCGTTAGCAATTAGTTCACTTGAGCTGATAGAAATACTTAAATAAGTGAACTCGTCAACCTATTCAACCATTCCTCTCCCTACCCCTAAACAAGATGTCAGTGAAGACCTTTTCTTTACTATCAAATTACAGCTGAATAGCATACTAAGATTTCTATTCAAGAAAAATATATTTCATCAGTGTATTTACCTGTACCTGAAGGGGCCGTAGTATTTGCATGCTCTAAATTAATACAAGATTCCTCTGGAAAAAAATCGATCAAACATGAAAGCCAACCAAAGTAACCACCATCAGTACATCCATAATAGAATTAAATCAGAATGGTGAGTGTTTATCCAAGATCTACACTAGTTCTCTTAACTACGGATAAAAAATCTCTGTAAGCTCCTATACAGATTCGTAAGTTCATATGGAGTGTCTTGATTAGTGCAGTATACGTCTTTGATACTACGGCTAACATACTGTCATAACAATTCTTGACCGATGGGGATAAATGCCACCCTCAAGTTAGGAAAAAATATGGCAAGTGTTTAGCACCAGCATGGCTGCCTTTTGGAATTTATCGAAACGTGAAGACATCGACCCCATCCAGGCCTAAAGTCTGTCTGGTTTCCTCGAATTTAATTTTGCGTGACCCCAACTAATTCTCTGAAGAACAATAGGACATTTAATCTTAGATACTGTTAGCTAATCTGATCCCATGAGATTATAAAAGGAAAATTAGTTTGTTTTCTTATAAACTGGGACATTCAGTAGTCCATATGAGTTCGATGGTACTATTTCGGCCTATCACACGAAAGGTAATGCTCTAGCTATCCTGATCAGTAGTTCATTATCCTTACCCTTACAGGTGCATAGAGTCATACCATCAGGCTCTTTTTTCTCCTCCATTTAAAGTACATATGGCTTTTGGAACATTAAACTGATTTTGACAATCAATTTACATTGATATGTATGGCTGCTAACTGTAAAAACACAGTACTTAAAGACTGTGGAATACAGTGACATCCCAGCTTTATCAGAAATATGACTTATTCTATATCGGTTTTATTTTACATGCTACAGGACCTGGAACAAAATACGAATATGAACAGACAGAAACACGCTACAATTACAGACCTTGAAAATTAAGTCGTTAGGTTTTGAGTGTGGGGAAAAAATGTCATTTACGGATTGCAGTTAGTCTTAAAGAGATAGATAAGGAAGAATACATCGCCTTCAGAACATCATCCATGTGAGATGCAGAAGGTGGAGTCTAAACCACTACTAACTTATGGGAGACAGGTGCATAAACCAGGGAGATAACGTGTAAAAACTGCTGAAAAGTAATAGTCAAGCGTACTGGGAGTTTTCATTTGGCTTAGCCGTACCTAGCAAGTTGGTTTTAATGTCTAAGCATGTTGAGTGAACTTGCGAATAAGGCCGAATTGTGTCAATATATAGAGAAATTGTCAGCCCGTTATCAACACATACTGGACTACTAAATTCATGAGACATATAGCTGTTAATTTAGCTTAAAGTCACAAGTTTTTAAAAATGTGCATACAAATTAGGAGTCTTAACTATCATTATGCCAACACCTTATTAAGTTACTTGTCTCTACATTTTCCATTATTGAGAAGTATGATATCCACATAAAATAGAATGAATGTTGGATGCTTAACAATCGTGACTAATGATTGATGATTCCAAAAATACACACCGTCGTAATGAGAAGAGGAAAACAAATTTTTTCTATACCACACTCCAAATAATAGAAGGCACGCTCAAATTCCAAATCATGCGTTTACTGACACCATGAATATACGTTACAGATAGTACAAAAATGTCTTTTTTCTGCGTTTGAATTAATTCAAACTTAAGTCAGCAATGATGAAATAAAAGTTATATTCTGCCTTTAATTTTTATCGTCACCAACTTTGTGGAACAATTGGTTGACTTGTCTGGTTTTTGAACCTCTAGTAGAAAGTTGTCTCGAAACTCACCATACAAACTACATGTGTACACATGACCCAGTACTCATAATGACACATAAATTCCATAAATATTTATTTTCAAAGAGGATTCCCGACAAGCTGTCGAAAAAATTCGTGTACAGTAAACATAGCCCCAGCACAGTTATGCTAATTAGCATTAGTTTAAACTAATTCTGATTTAAAACTTAGGCTTTGGTTGGTTCTACATATCTTTTAAATACGATATAAGGACTTCAAGGAATAGACAGTTTTATGCATAGGCAAAAGAAATTTAGCTTAGCATCACATACGAAAATGAGTGTGAATTCGTAGAGAAACCAAAATCCCTCACCAAACAATTCTCATAGAGAGCGGGTGGCCTTGAGTCCAATATCCAATATCCTGATTACGAGCTAGTATAAACCAGTGATTCCTTTGAGCGAAGTTGATTGCGAGGTAGGGGTTCCAGATCTTCGGTGAGCTTCTGCGTAGTAAGTCCCGCCACTCGACTGCTTTAGCTATGGTAGACTGCGAGAGGAGTGGTGCGGGGATTGGTCAAGATGTGGTTTGTAGTATGCAGTATGTTAGCACTGTATTGCTGCCGTGAATGGAGTTTGACCTCACTCCCGTTGGTCATTCGGTGTAGTCATAAAAGCACAATAGTAATAATAATAATGGGTTGTAGTGTAGATAATATGGGTTGAGATAAGTGGAGTAACAAAGGTGACCTAAGGAAAAGATAGGCTGAGAGAAGGTACAACAGGTCGTGGGGATTTAGTTTATACGCTTATCCATTGACAGTGTAGATTTAAGTTTTATGAAAAAAAGCCATTGAGACACAAACCTTGCTATCAATGCAGTTGAAGATTGAACGATCAATTCATGGTTGTTTGCTCAAAACCAACTTCCCCAATTTTCGCGGAGGCATCAATACGACAGTCATCGTCTCAGTGTGAGGATATACGCTATAACCAGGTGTTATCGCGCAGCGACATCGGTTACCGCGTTCACGGCTACAGGCGTTATAATCGCCTATTTTTTGGGAAATAGATCATATTTGACTAGTTTTAGACTTCTGGAGCCACACGGCATTATTTTGTTCATAGTAAAGCGTAAAATTGTATATTATAGCTCGGACGGATTATCAATGAAGAAGTCATCCTTTTGAAGAAAGTTCGCATAGAAAGAGTATTATTTGCATTATAGTGCGTTGAGGGTTTGTTTTTCGCAAGTTGTTTCAAATCTTAAGGTCGTAAATATACTGCAGGCAATGGCTGTTGTCATTCCAGTGAATCTATGAGAATTTTCTGTCTTAAAGAGAAATAGCATGCAGACATAGGTTAGATGTGTGTTTTGAACATGTCAAACACTTCTGTTATCATCCGGGATGACTGAAATATTCCGTAACACATCGACGACATTATGCGATGAATGAGACAGGCTGCCGAATTTCCTGGTGATTATATCTATTTTGATGAAGTTCCTAGTTAAAAGTGCTTGGGTGAAGATGTGATAATAGTTTAATTGACATTTGCACATGGAATTCCAGAAGGCCTTAATTGCTCAGTGCATGAAATGGCATCAGAGTATATTGACATCAGTGTTCATCGTGTCTCGAAGAATAGTATAAATAGTCCTTCTCAAATGTCAGAGTACTTAAAATGAGTATCAGCTTTCTGTTGATTAGTAGCTAGCAGCTGTGTCACACAACTACTACACCTGTTGCATAGGTTATATCAATCTTAATAATTATTTTGTTTCACATCACCAAGATATTCTGAGATCCTTAATGACTTAATTGTGGCTATGAAAGATGCACTTATAGCCCTTATATTTCAAGCAGTTATTACTAAACAAGTTATCTGTAAGCATTTTGTGATGTTCTGGTTACAATGCTTCAGTGTATAGGGTTACTGCCTGCTTCTGTGAGTTAAGGGATATTTGGTGAAAATCATGATACAATGAAGGTTCCTATAGACTCACTATGAATACTGCAAACTGTTGATAAGAAACTGCCTCAAAGGAAAAAATGCCGAACAGCTAGGAAATACTACCTCAGTCTCGATGGTTATTACCTTTTGTATTTGTAAATCATCCTTCAAAAGCTCAGATTAACGGCAAACCATCCATGGTACCCCACAGGCCCTACAGAAATTTGTGAGAGACCTTACATGTCAGGTTGTCTTAGGAATTGTAAGGTTGCAGATATTTCAGTTTACCTGTCACTGAAATATCACTTATGTACTTCACGATGTTCTTTTCATTTGTGCACTATTACACTATATTTTATCTTAACTGTGTACAGTGTTCATTGTTGAGGGTTTACAATTTAACTCTTATCATAGCCTGTTGTAGTTATTATTATTTGCTTCCTGCTATCCTTTAGAAGATGAACAATAGGTGTGACAGTGAAAACCACAGAAGAATGCTGTCATAAACGAAGAATGAGAAAGGAGAATGAACCATTTTCAGCAAAGGTAGGCAAATCTAAAGCGTTTAACTTTAATATTACTTCTTTGTTTACTTTTCTGCAGCTATCCGGTAACGTCATTCAACCCGGTCGCATTGCTTCGACATTGTCCAAAGTATTACGACGAACAACTGCGTAAAGACATGTGCTTATTATTATTTTTGATTAAATATATTTAACATCCTACTTACCAGACCTTTTTTATTTCATCTGATTGTGGATATATTTGTCATGATGACTAGATGCAGGCGCCAGTTATTAATAAGACCTGACGAAGTAATTGGTGGCATATAGTAGTGTAAGGTAAATCTAACTACGAGTGCTACAGCTGAACGAATTCAATAATTTGTCTCGTGTAGTCTGAAATTTACGCTACGTGTTAACAGCCTTAGTCATATGGAATGACATCACGCTTTAAGTGAAACATTAGTAATGCAATACTTTAGAATACACGTAACCGTATGAGAACTGGAACTCGAATGCAGTGCCTAAGTTATGCCTACTATTGTCATTTGTCCCTAAAGACTTCTATATGACTATGACCGACATCGTTCCTACGCAATTACACTTACGTATAGTTAAAGTCCTAGAGAGCACCGGTCTAGCATGCCGTGCTCAATAAGGGAACACATGAATCGAAAGACAACAAGATTGACATGAAAATTGTATTTTACTTATGATACAAATTCAGTTTATTTACATATTCAGAGTACGATTGATTCCTGCGGCTACTTCTACTACATAATTCCTGGCAAACACTTCTCCAAATTCGTCATGAATTTTCCTCAAGCCCTTGACCACAATACTTATGTAGCTTTCGAATGCGGCACTTCGATTTTGAGGGACAACAGCTGACGTGCATTGAGATGCGAACAAGTCGCGTGACCACGCCCATTGTTTGCAATTCTGCATCACATGGTTAACTACAAAAGGTGAAACAAAAAACGTAAAGATAACTATAAACTGAATGTTACACGTGCAATGATGGTAGTGCTTGTGTCTTGTTTCCAATTAAGGCAATGTACACACGAATAGTTTAATAAAAATTACAACTTTCCGTATATAAGAACATTAATTAATTAAATTTCTGTCGACATAAATTAAAAACGGAGTCATAAAAACGCAAATATACCTGTGAAATACGGCTTTCTGAAGTGGACCAAAAGCAAGTGTCGGCAGGGGTACCGACAGGTCTGAAATGTAAAGCACGTGCAGGTGCAAGCACTCAGATCAACCTGCACTGTATTCCCATTTTCTTTGAAAAATACATAATCAAAAGATTCAAACTCAACAGTAGCCCATCGTCGCCATTGGTATTCACGTATTACCTTCCTCGCGGCGTAGGGCGTCAGCAATCGTATTATTGGGATTACACGTTGTGCACATGGATAAGTGAAGCATCGCGACTGGGCAATAACCGCCTCCTGTTGTATTCTTGAAAAACTTCGTTCATACCATTTATACACCTTTAGCATACTTTTATGCAGACTATCACATCTTTGCAAATACCGTTTCATTTGCTTGTGAGAGCTCTCGACGCGATTATTGGTATCATTCCCAAAAGTCAGCACGTTGTCTCTAAAACATGCTGCCCACAATTCTCGTCTATGCATCCAACGACGTTGTAGATATTGACTGACAGTAGGATCCAATCTGCTAATGACTCTGAAATAGAAATTAAATCTGGAAAATGAGAACATTAAAGGCATTACTCTGATCTCCTTTTACACTGCACTAAGCGGCATAAGTAGTTCTTAACAATGGGATTTCTTGTCTACAAATAAAATGTGAAGTATGTTTTGAAAAACTCACTTTACGACAGAATGCTCGACAAACATGGAAAGAACACAAAACAATGTGCGCTTGTCTGTGCGTTAACTTGACGGCTGCTATTTCAGCTTGCGCACAATCCATTATGAAAGATTCGGTCTTGGAGGTGTCTTCCATTATTTGACGAAAACAATCTAATATCCAAACTACATCTCGTTTGAATTCTTTTCTAGTCCACGCAAATAAAACCGGTCGTCCACGACCGAAATTATCCGTCACAAGTAACTGGAACAGTGAATACCTGCACGTTGATTAATGGATTGGTAAACTTACTTCCCTTTATTTGTATTATACGTTGAATCGATACCAACAACTTCAGGGAACTGTTTATACATTTCGATTTGCTCATCAGTTGCAAAACAAATTCTTGTTAGTGAATTCCTGATCGGTTCATCGGAATAATACTCCATTAACTTCCCACGGGATTTTAGGAATTCAAAAATGTCACGACGACTCGAAATACCTTAAGTATGTAACAAGTACGTCAACGTTACCTTTATTAACTGCGGCTTTCATATTTTTAACGTCAATGCGAGTTATATCCTTGTGGTACTTCTCCTTAACATGCATTATTATTTCATCGGATGAGTGGGATTGCTGAAGAAGTGGTTCAACATTTTCTTTCTCTTCAACTGTTAGTCGTCTAAACCATGAGTCATTCTGCATGTACACCCTGCTGCATGGATGGTTATGTACCATATTGTGGGAAGCAATTATGAATTCACCACTACGCAAAACCACGCGAAATGAAGACGAGCAATTGCAACATTTAGACCTGAAATATTCATGAAATAATACTACACTTCTTCTTACGACTTATTTTTCAATTTCAATCCAGGTTTTGTACGATTCACTCCAAAAGTGCATTTAAAACCAACAAAAGCGTATTTAAATCTGTCATCCGGTATCGTTTTGCTATAAATATGAACATAGTGAGTGCAGGACAACTTTATTGTTAGCATTAAATGACTTCCTCACTTTTTGGAATTCTGCCAGTGACTTCTCAAATTCATCCCAGCTCAAGAAACGCCTTCCAAGTATTAATTCACCAAAAATTCCACTTAAGTCTGTGCTCCTTTCACTCGAATTTACTACCTGCAACGGACTAAAATAAATTTATCAATTAGTATCTATCTATGTCACAACTATTCCAAGATAAATCGTAAAAAAACAACATTGAAATACAGGCATGATCAATAACCATCAAGAAAATACCGCACGTAAAACCTAAATTACAGAAAAACACAAGAACCCACCGGTTCGTTGACATCGCAAGCAACCGATAGACCAAACAACGAATTGTACGACACACAAAGCCTAGTACATGCACAAACAAAGAAAAACAAAGCGTTACAATAGTCTAATTCACGTTTATAGTCATCACATATACTGGCAAACGAAGCAAACACAACCACGCCAAGACGGCACCCGACAGAACGCACCCAAGGACAATTCAAACTCCAATTGACCGCCACTGTTCTAGCCAATGAAAGACGAAAAAACCTGAGTCGCGGGAAATATAACCACGTTATAACGTATATCCTCACCCTCGTCTCATCGGTTGCTGTTCAGAAAGAAGTCAGCAGAAAACCGTCAGAAGTAACCTTGTGATTTATTATTGTAATATTTGTTCACAGACCTTAGTGGAATTGTTTTTTATATGTTGGTGTTACAATAAAGAATTCTAGAGCGGCCAATCGGTGTTTTGGTTTTTGCGTCCGTTATTACTAAGCGTTTCTGAAAAACTTCAAGGAACAGCGTGAGCCCGAGCGTAGCAAGAGCTGGGCATTAACGGTTTACGAGACGTGGCTGACAGTTTCTGACGGTGAACAGTTTCTGACGATTGAAACAGATTCTGGCGGATTCAGACAGTTGGTGAAAGTTTGGATAGTCACCGTTCATCTTTCCTGGTGCCGGTCAAGTCCTCTTTGAACAAGCAATATCTGGAACCTTTTTGGAATTGAGTCAAGTTCAACAATGCCTGGGTCAAAGAAGGGACAGAGTGTCTTGGATGCAAACAGGAAAGTAAGTCATGGTGACTTGTCTGTTAATTGTAACGATGTGTCTGATGTTAAGCATGACATGGTTGATGTTACTGTTTCGCCGTTCAGGGATAATAGGAACATCAAACTCCCTAAATTTGAACCACGGTGTCTCGACGGAAACCCAGCTGATTATTTACAATTTGTAAAGGAGTTTGAGATCATGTTGAGTAGTTTTTATTAAGTGATGAATTGAAATTGATGTATTTGTTGAGGTATTGCACTGGAGATGCTTCAAGAGCTATACAGTGCTATAAGCTCATGCCCCCTAATGAGGGCTACTACGAGGCTATGAGCATATTACGTCAAAGGTTTGGAAGACCTTCGATGATTGCAAGGAACGTATACGAAGCTGTCAAAGGTAACGGCAGTCAACTTCAAGATGACTCCAAGGCACTTACTGAGTTTTTGGATAATCTTATGACTTATAAGAATACCTTGATTTCGATGAATTGCATGAGTGACCTCAACTCGAGTTTTATACTAGAAGTAATAGCAAGACGCCTACCTACTCGACTGCAAAGGAAGTGGGTGAAGATAAGCTCCCGTATGGAGGATGAGGGTATCGAGCCAAAATTTGATGATATCCTGAAATTAGTAAAAGATAGTGTCAATCAATCTGTGAGCAAGTTTGCCAGTATATTGAATCTCACCCCTAGAATAGAGCAGTCTGAGAGCAAAAGGCAATCATTGATGACGAATAGGCCTCAGAGAGGTGGATATCGAGAAGACTCCATGATGTCTAGTAATGCATATAGACCTAGTGAGTGTAACAGGTTTCGTAGTACATCCTCAACAGATAAGTTACAAGATGCAAGACAAACACGGTTGTTTTTTACAAGTTTGCAAGAGGTGCATACAAAGGTGAACTGTGAACCAGTGAGCAAGTTCAGTGATAAGCTAAATGTAAACTCCAGGTCTGACTCCGAATTGTGTGACGATAACGGTGTTGTGAAGAAGTCTGTAGTTGCAACTGGTAAGCCATTGTTGAATAGAGTGTCACAGAATAGAGTTGCTGCTTCAGAGTCCAGTTCTGACTCCAAAAGTTTACAAGGTATTACTAGTCAGAGTGAAGTTATAAAACCTTTTATGATTTGCGGGGAGGAACCAAAATTGTCTACTTCTGTTATTAAAGAGTTTGAAAATGATGAAGTTGACGGTAAAGTGAATATTCGTGATAATGATCATGATACTTCACAGTTGTCTTTGGTTGATCATTATGAAATGAGGGATATGCCTACTACTGCTAAGTTAAATAAAGGTTCTGTACAACTACAACGTGAAGTAGAATTGAACGCAGATGCAGTTGCAGATGGCATGCATACTTGTGAGACCGTCAGTGTAATTGATCAGCATGTAGCCCACCTATCATCAGATGATAGTGCTAAACCCGAACTAGTAGTGAAAGACAGCAGTGGTGGTAATCTTGCAGTTGGACAACTATCTGAAAGCCGAAAAAGAACAGCTTCTGATCCACCGCTAACTTCATCACCTTGTGTCACTCAGTCATCGTTGGTGTTGTCATCCACAATGAAGAAGACGCCCATCAACTCTAGTATCTTCTGCAATGACTATGGTAATATCAGTTCGTTTGAAAGGACGAATATCAATGGTCAGTTTAGTGTGGATAAGCCAAGTGTAAAGGAGAGAGTTATTGTTAAATTGACTTGCACGAATAAAGGCATTTCTAGTTTCAAGTTACTATTTGAATGTTATTATCTTTGGTGTAAATTACTCTGTTTCTACACTTGGTTGATGAGATATGTTGTGTGTTTGTTGGTCATCTATATTCTACGATACAATGACATGGGCGTGTTGCCGTTCAGATTTGAGGATATAGCTGATAGAAGGAAGTTAGCAAATGAACTCTGCGACGATTTTCCAACCTAGAGCGTCAACCTGAGAAGGGTTGTAGGCGTACTGCTGTAAGTCCTACAGTTCTTCAAAGGGTAGCGCATCAATGAGCAGTCCAATGTGCTTGGTGTATGATCTTGTACATATGTTCATATTGTATATACTGAATTGATATCATTTATCATCTAGCTGTTGGTAATTCTGTTTGTGTCCGGACGACTTCCACTTGGATCATCAACCTGAGAAGGAATGTAGGCGTACTGCTGTAAGTCCTACAGTTCTTCAAGGGTAGTTTGTCGTGCCAGAATCCACAACATTTGATGTGTTGATTGTACATATGTTTGTGTTAAATAATTGTGTGAGTTCCAATTATTGTAATTGTTGGTTAATCTTGTGTGTGTCCGGACATTCCACAACTTACAATCGTCAACCTGTGAAGGTTTGTAGGCGTACTGGTGTAAGTCCTGCAATTCTTCAAGGGTATTCCATCAAGATGTGATCCACGAGTTTGTGTGTACTGTCTGCATATATGCGTGGTGTGTGTATCAATTGGTGTTTTTGGATTCATTGTGTTTACTCGTTGTTTTCGTACCTTGTTGTTATTGCGTAAATTTGTTAAAATTTTCGTCGTGATTACTTTCGAAGTTGTGTCCACTCTTCTACATCCGTAAATGAATTGATTGATGTTAAAGACAGCAGATGGGTCGTATACGCCGGGGAGGCTATTGCTGAGAATGACATGCACACGGAGATAATTGTTAGCTGTGGTCCGACACGCCGGGGAGAAAGAGTGTAAACGACTGAGGCTCGCATACGTCACCGTTACTAGAATTGAGGCAGAATGAGTGACAAGCGATTTCAGTGATAATTGGTAGTGAGTAGATAAGAGGATGAGCGTAGAGTATCGTGAGGTGCTGCTATGGTCACGTTGCATTCTGCAAGAGTCATTCTAGCAAGTGGCGATTGTGTTGCAAGAGGATGCCTTTAACTGGAAGGCGCAGGTCGTCATTGATGTGTGAGATTGTGCTGTGAGTATGCTTGCGGTGTGTTGGCTTTTCTGTTTGTTTTCCATTTCAGCTCTGTCCATGTGACTGAGGTTCTCGCAATGGCATCCAAGTCAACGTGTATTGGTCGTAAAGAAAAAAAGGGATGGATCCCTTTTTTGCCGGGGAGTGTCAATGGAGTTGAAGATCGAACGATCAATTCATGGTTGTTTGCTCAAAACCAACTTCCCCAATTTTCGCGGAGGCATCAATACGACAGTCATCGTCTCATCGGTTGCTGTTCAGAAAGAAGTCAGCAGAAAACCGTCAGAAGTAACCTTGTGATTTATTATTGTAATATTTGTTCACAGACCTTAGTGGAATTGTTTTTTATATGTTGGTGTTACAATAAAGAATTCTAGAGCGGCCAATCGGTGTTTTGGTTTTTGCGTCCGTTATTACTAAGCGTTTCTGAAAAACTTCAAGGAACAGCGTGAGCCCGAGCGTAGCAAGAGCTGGGCATTAACGGTTTACGAGACGTGGCTGACACTTGCATTTCTGCATTATTGTCTACCTTCCGGTTAAAAATCTCCATAGATGGCGCTGTAGTCACGGCCGGCGGTAAGGCGTTCCAGAGACGGCAAACACGAAGCGAAAAGAAATTTGATCGCACTCGAGTCTTTGGTCTCTGGCGTGCTATCCTTAGTGGATTACCTTGCGGAAGCCTATAATCACTTAATGGCAGGGTGCTTTTTTTGGGTGGGCATGGTCATTTAAGATCTGGTAGACGGTGCTGAGGTCTCCCCTGTGCCTACGGTGACTAAGTGTGAAAAGACCTAATTTCTTTAGTTGTTCCTCATACGATTTGTTGTGGAGGCCGATCACCCATTTTGTCGCTCGTCTCTGGACGCTTTCTAGAATGTTAGCATCTCTTTTCAGTAGCGGAGGTGCAATGATATTATGCACCTCACGGTATGGCCTCACATATGTCTTATATAACTCTAAGAACAGTTCGGGAGTGAGAGCTCCCAGCTGCTTGTGCATAAAGTATAAAGTTGCATAGGCTTTGGCGACGTCCCTCGGTAATTTCCACTGGCGTCTAGCTTTTCTGTTAGAATAAGACCTAGATCGCGCTCTGATGGAACACAACTCAAGTTCTGGCCACCAAGGGTGTAATTTACACTCTGTGACCTGCCGGAATGAAGTTGCACTACCTTGCACTTCTTTAGGCTGAAAGGCATTCCGTTAACCAGAGCCCAGTTTCCCAGAATTTGCAGGTCAGCCTGCAATCTATCTGAGTCTTCCAATGAGTTTATTGCTCTTCAAATCTTTACGTCGTCAGCGTGAAGAAGCGCAGAGCAGTTTAGTTGGGAGGGCAGGTCGTTGATAAAAATCAAAAACATCAACGGCCCTAGGATAGAACCCTGAGGAACCCCTGATGCCGAGGTGTGCCAGGATGATCGGATGCGGTTGACTTTGGTACAAAATTCTCTCTCGCCTAAGTAATCTTTCAGCCATGCGAGAAGTGCTCCAGAAACACCCGCCTTGCCTATTTTGTGAAGGGGTAGACCATGGTGAACTGTGTCGAATGCTTTCGCCAAGTCGAGAAAGATCACGTGGGCTGGTACCTTTTCGTCCTAGGTTAGTGTCCAACCGAGTCCTGGTGAGAAACATTCCAATATTCAATATCGTTTTTACGAGCTAGTATAAACCAACTTGATTTCTTTGTGCTCGCTTCTTGATTGTAAGGTATAGGTTCCTGATCTTCGGTGAACTTCTGCGTAGCTCGTCCAGCCACTCGACTGTCGTAGCTTTGGTTGACTCCAAAGGGAGCAGAGCTAGAATTAATTATTTGTGGTTTATAGTGTGAAGTGTGTTAAGACAGTTACTACTCTGAATGCAGTTGATCCTTTCGCCAGTTAGTCCTCTGGTAACGTCGACAAGAGAAAACAGATAATAATAATAGATATAATTAATGAAGATATTCAGACTAACAGACAGAAAAAGAAATAAGAAAACGTAACAACAGTCAGCTGATTAAATTTAAAGAATAATATGAATAATATATGTATCGGTAATAATGATAATAATAATAATAAGTGTAGTTAAATTTGCCATTAGAGTAAGATGGGAAAGAATGTAAGAAGTAAAACGACGAGTTTAATGGTCTATCCCTGAATGGTGTATGCGATTTTAAGGGACAGGCCATTTTGACGCAAACCTTTTGTCGCTTCATGGTTGTCAATCCTTCGCTTAGAGGCGTCCAAATACGGTGCCTTATCAACATCTGCCGGTTAGGCGTTCCATGGACGGCGAACCCGCAGTGATAAGAAGTGGGAGCGCACCCGGGTCCTTGCCCTCTGGTGAGCTATCCTTCTGGGATTTCCACGAGGGAGCCCATACCTACTGAATGGCAGAACACGTTTGTTTGGGTGACTTTGTTCATTTGTTATTTTGTAGGCAGTGATTAAATCCCCCCCTAAGATGTCGGCAGCTAAGTGTGAGCAGGCCTAGTTTCTTCAGCCTTTCATTATTTGGTTTATTTCGGAGTCCAACCGCTCCTTTTGTTGCCCGTCGTTGGACTCTTTCCAAGAGGTTGGCGTCTCTTCTAAGAATTGGGGGCGCAATAATATTGTGCACCTCAAGGTGTGGTCTGCAGAATGTTTTGTACAACGTTAGAAAGAGCTCAGGAGTGAGTGCACCTAACCGTCTGTGCTTAAAATTTATGACCGCATATGCCCTCGCTGCATCCCCCGTGTAATTTACGCTTGTGTCCATTTTTTCCGTTAGAACTAGACCTAAGTCGCGTTCCGACGTTGTGCAAGACAAGCTTTCACTGCACAGGGCGTAAATTGCATTCTGCAGTCTACAGGTGCGCAACTTCACTACTTTGCACTTTTTCAGGTTGAAAGTCATGCCACTGGCCGCCGCCCAGTCTTCCAGAAGGTTCAGATCTTCCTGCAGTCTATCTGAGTCCCTCGGACACTTTATCGCCCTCCATATCTTTACGTCGTCAGCGTATAGAAGGGTCGGAGAGCTTAGACGGCGTGGTAGATCATTGATAAAAATCAAAAAATTCAATGGTCCTAGGATAGAACCCTGCGACGCTCCTGATGACGAGCTGTGCCAAGATGATCTGACTCGGTTAACCTTAGTGCAAAATTGCCTGTCAGCTATGTAGTCCTTTAACCATGACAGATGTGGCTCACCTATACCTGCCTGGCTTATTTTGTGTAGGAGAAGGTCACGGTGAACAGTGTCAAGTGCCTTCTCAAAGTCTAGGAAGACTAAATGGACTGGAACATTCATATCCCAGCATGATGTCCAATCGTCCCAAGCTGGCAGTAGGTTAGCAACGCAGGATCTGCCTTTCCTGAAACCGTGTTGGGCTTCATGGAATATATTAGACCTATCAAAATATTCCCTGATGTGATCGTCAATAATACTTTCCAGTACTTTTGACACCACTGGGAGTAGAGCTACTGGTCTATAACTAGTGGCATTTTGCCTATCCCCACCCTTAAGGACTGGGGAAAGGATGGTTCTTTTCCACTCTCTCGGCAGTGTCCCCGAATCCATTGAGTGTTGGAACAAGTTGCACAGGGGTCTACAGAGAGCTTCGGCGCACTGTTTCAGAACAGATGGCCTGATGTCGTCACAACCTGGGGATTTCCCAGGTGTGAGTCGCTGTAGCTTCCTTAGTACTATAGCTGGGTTTATTTGGGAGATATCCGCTAGGTCTTCCTCCTGTGAAATAGTGGTGCCACCATCTTGGTCCGTAACTGTAATATCCACATTGCTGAACTGAATGTTTCAGCCATCTCCAGACTAGTGAGATATTGACCGTTTGGGCCTACTAAGGTGCATGCCCCCTGGTTTGTCGGTTTTCTTTCCGACATGAATCGGTACAAGTTTTGGGGTTTGCTAGGAGTTTTTTAGCAAGGTTAGCCTGGAATGACGTCCTGTCCCTCCTGACTCTTGCATTACACCGGTTCCTGAGTTCCAGATATGCATTTGTAAGTAATCCAATATACAACATTGGCTACGTCAGCATAGCAAACAAGTTATTTTCCAATTTTCCCTTACACTTTTCTTGATTCGTCAGAGTACAGGAAAAATTTCGTCATTCACCCACCGATAACTTTTGGAAAGTGAATGGTCTGTAGTGTTCCACAGACATTAGCATTTGTATCTGGTTTCAATGTAGGTGCCTGAATGTTGAATCCCACAACTTTCTTAAACCGGTTCAGCTAACCCTTTCGTCCACTTCCGCTATCTGTTGCGGATCACATATTCAGGAGGTGGGTTATCTCTAAGAGACTTCTGACACTGTTATTTTTAAAGCGAAAGGCCTCCATAGTGTAAATACTTGGGAAAAATATCAAATAGTACCCGGCGGAAAAGCATCTTAGATACAGAGACGGTGGTGTGTTAGCGCGAATCCACTAGTGGTAATTTCTCTGGGAGATATTGATGACGAATTAGACTTTACTAAATACCATAATTACAGTAGCAACAGAAGGCCTAGTACCAGTAAATAATTCCCCAAAATTATTGACCATAAGAATCATCAGTGAACATTGGATGCTGACCCTTAGAGTTCAAGTCGACTTGTTTAGCTGAAGGCTTCCGGTCAAGCATCCATTCCATTTGGTACTCTGTCATGTCACGTTCGTGCACGATCACTAGCCAGTTAAGCAGTCATCTCGGAATCCGTTTTGGTCCCGAGATATATCTCGTAATTAGGACGACCGATTCTGTCGTTTTGCTTTGCATTTGGTCCACGAGAAACGAATACTATAGAAGTTGTTGGTATAAGATCTTGCGTTAATATACCCAGTACTGTTCGCAAACGTCTATACCATCAACCTCTAAACTGGTGAACCCAACCGCGAAGTTCATCTTCGATAAATACTAATATAACCTCGGTGAGTTCGCTCCTTTTTGTATTTGTTCTTGAACTATATTTTATTCTACATGCTTTTCATCATGAGTGATCCTAGTCCCAAGGTCATTCGTATTAGCTCAACTGCTAAAACCATTCAGCTAGTACCATATTGGCCAGATAATGCTGAAACGCGATTTCAGATAGCTGAGTTCACAGTTCCTTGCAGTTATTCACGCCCTACCGCGGGGATTCAGCAAGTATGCAACTGTGCAGATGTCGAGTCCATAGGTAAGTGACTCGCACGAGTTGCTGAAAGCATCCCTCCTCAGGAGAAACGTTCTCACGGATCGACAGTGTCTGGACGAATTATTTCGTAACATCGAGTTAGGGGATCAGTCAGCCGTGAGCAAGCTGACAAGGATGACAGAGGTTATTGGCCAAAGTCAGTTCGATGAAGGACCTTTCAGGGAACTCTTCTTATCCAAGCTGCCACAGTCCGTGCAGACCGTACTTGTGACACTTCAGGGTGTTATTATAGATGACTTAGCTATTTCTGCAGATAAAATTCTAGAAATAACAAGGCGGTCAGTTCCTGAAATATGCTCGGTGACCAAACAGACTTCGAGTAATGATGTAACAACAGAAGACAAGGGCCAGGCAACAGATCCTTTCATTATGAAAATCAACACATATTTATACATATTTCACACACATTATTATAGCTTATGCAAGTAGACAAGCGCAGTTATATGATTGGTTGTTTATCAGAAGTTAGGCAGACAAACGCAGGCTTCTGAATGGTTGTTTCAGGATTCCTTGACAAATAGAGTTCTCTATCTGCGAATCATATTTTGCCACGTTAACTTTGCTGTGATTGGTCGTTGAATCAGCCTTGCTCATATTTTCTCACGGCCTGCTCTCACCACAAGGATACTGCAGTGATAATGTTATGCAACTCCATCCAGCAGATGCTTAGGTCAAACATACCTTGCAATTCCTCCTACCGTCGTCAGAACTCCTCTCAACGGCGAAACTCACGTAGTCAATCTAAGTCCAAGCAACGTTCTCTGAAAAACCCTGACTGGTACCGGTATCGCAACACCTATGGCCAAGCAGCGAAATGTTTCCGTAAGCCTTGTAACTTTGGAAATGTCTCAAAGTCTGTGGGAAACTATCCTGCTGGCACGCGTTAGCGGCAACCGTCGCCGGTGGCACTAGCCGCCTACTTTACATTCACGATGTGGTCAACCAGAACCGTTATTTAGTCGACACAGGCGCAGAAGTCAGCGTCCTTCCTGCTACAGCAGCAGATCGACAGAAGGAACCTACCTTCAACTTGCAGACTGCAAATGGAAAACCAATTGCAACCTTCGGTAGAAAATACGTCTATCTGAACGTTGGCTTACGCAAACCTATTCGGTGGATTTTCCTTCTCGCCGATGTCACAATGCCCATCATCGGCACGGACCTACTTAATCCTAATGATTCACTTGTAGACGTCCGCCGAAAACGACAGATTTACAATACTACTAGCCTGTCTATCAAAGGCATCACCTACACAGGCCCCAGCTTGTCACCCGTTAAAACGAAAGCAATCCGTGATCCAAATTCTCAACCTATTGTTGACAAATATCCGGAACTTAATTGCCCGTCTAACGATCTACCGTGCATAACCAGCAATATTATGCAACACATTGCGACCTCAGGACAGCCCATGATATCTAGAGCACGACGACTTGCTCCTGACAAACTGAGAATCGCTAGAAATGAGTTCGACCATATACTCACCCTTGGCATCATTCGACCATCGAATCGCCCATGGGCATCCCCACTGCATATTGTACCGTAAAGGGATAGCAACGATTGGCGACCCACTGGTGATTACAGGCGAGTGAATGCCGAAACAACCCCTGATTGCTATCCATAGCCTCACATACACGACTTGACGGAAACATTATCTGGCGCGGCTATATTCTCTAAAATCGACTTGGTTAAAGCGTATAACCAAATCCCAATGGCACCAGAAGATGTTCCGAAAACGGCTATCAATACGCCTTTCGGACTTTTTGAATTTCTACGTATGCCATTCGGTCTTCGGAATACAACCCAAACATTCCAACGTTTCATTGACGGAGTATTTCGTGGTCTCGACTTTGTATAGACATAGTTAGATGACTGCCTCATTGCCAGTCCAGACAAGGAAACTCACCTTAGGCACTTGGACTTGGCATTTGAAAGGTTACGCCAACATGGTGTTACCATCAATATTCAAAAGTGCCAGACAGGCACTGACTCACTCGACTTTCTGAGTCATACTATTGACTGTAAGGGCATTCGCCCACTGGCTACTATGGCTGAAGCCATACTGAACCTTCCAGAGCCACAGGCGGTGAAAAGTCTTCGCACTTTTAACGGTTCGGTAAGTTATTACCGACGGTTGATTCCCAACTGTGCCTCTCTGATTCAGCCATTGACAGACCTTCTTCGAGGGAATAACAAGTCTATCGAACTCGACGCGTCTGCTCGAAAACTTTCACTCAGATTTAAAAGCTATTGTGGATGTCACACTTCTAATGCATCAGGATCCAACGACACCGTTATATATCTCAGTTGATCCATCAGACGCTGCAGTTGGCGCAGTTCTACAACAACTAGTTAACAGACAGAGGCAACCACTCGCTTTTTCCCGAGGCGCCTTCAATTAGCGGAAACGAAGTACAGCACATTCTGAAGAGAACTTCTGGCTATGTACTGTGCTACGCGTCATTTTCGACATTCAGCGAAGGGTTGTGAATTCATGATTTTCACAGACCACAAACCTCCGACGTACTCTCTGAACTCAACTTCAGATAAGCATTCACCCAGGGAATCATGACAACTGGACTACGTTTCACAATTTACATAGGATATTATAATGGTATATTCCCACTTTTGTACATGATGGACGCCAGCTTACAGCATCATCAATTCGATAAATTACACATACGATTGGTAAGCGTAGTTAGTAATGATAATGTAATAAGGTACATATTTATTCCTTCCTATGTAGGATACACCAGTTGTATAGGCATGCATAAGTATTGTTTATATCATATGTTCGCCATATATCCGGAGTGAACAACACTATGGCAGATGCCTTGTCGCGCATCCGTTCCCTCAACCAAATAGACGGCATTGACCTTATAAAACTGCCTCGTCTTCAAAAAGAAGATACTGGGCTTCAACATGAGTTGTCGAAAACAACACTGCAATTAGCCGAGAAACCCTTAGGTATTGGAAGAGATACTATTCTATGCGACATTTTCACGAGTACTCCTCGCCCCATCGTGTCTAAAAGTTATCGCCGTAACGTCTTCAATACGTTGCATGGCTTATCTCACCCAGGTATTCGAACTACCGTCAAGCTCGTAACTAGTCGGTTTTGTTGGCCTGGTATTAATAAGGAAGTAAGGGAGTGGGCATACACTTGCTTAGCCTGCCAAGAGTGCAAGGTAGTGACACACCAAAAGCCCCTTTGGTGCCTTTCTTATCCCTGATGCCCGTTTCGAACACGTTCATATAGATTTGGTGGGACCCCTTCCGGAATCCCATGGATATACTTATATTTTAACCTGCATTGATCGTTTCACACGATGGCCTGAAGCAGTACCCCTCAAGGATGTATCTGCCGAAACAGTCACACGCGTCTTTGTCGAACGATGGATCGCAAACTTTGGATGCCCATCTTTCATAACAACAGATCGCGGGGGTCAATTCCAAGGCGGTTTATTCTTCGCCCTGACTAAAATCATAGTTTGCACGCGTTTTCGAACAACACCCTACCATCCTCAAGCTAATGGTATGGTAGAACGTCTACACAGACACTTGAAAGCTGGGTTATCAGCTGCAAACAACACCCATTGGACTGAATCACTCCCGTTAGTTCTCCTAGGGATACGAAACGCTCTGAAAACTGATGCCGGTGGTACTAGTGACGAGCTAGTATATGTCACGACACTACGACTGCCTGGTGAATTTGTTTCTCCCTCGAGCTTCCCACCGGCGGTAGATCACGCTTCATACGTTAGAAGGCTTACAAACGCAATGCGTTCAGTTAAACCCGCTCCCCTTCGACCACAGTCCATTGATGTTTTTGTTCACCCGTGTTTGAAAACTTCTTCACACATATTTGTTCGTCGTGACTCTGTGCGTCGGCCTCTGGAACCCCCATACGACGGACCTTATAAAGTAATTAAACGTTCGGATAAATTCTTTGTCTTGAACGAAAAAGGCCGCGAAGACACCGTCAGCATCGACCATCTGTAACCGGCTTACTTGGAAGGTAATTTTATCAGCATAGAGCTAAGCGCACTTCACAATCCACAAGTAACCGAAGATCATTTAGTCCTCGATTAAGCCATTAGCACGGTGACAGCTACCGAATATTCTATCGGGCCCTCTGAGAAGACCCGTTCTGGACGTACCGTAAGGTTCCCAGAATATCTTCACACCTATATAACTTAACGAAGTCGTCTGATTCACCCAACTCATTTGTTTTGTGGTACTAATTATTTTTTTCTTCTCAGACTCATCAATCTTCTTATATACAGTATCACTAAACACAAGTAAATTTTTGTTCTTTAACAGTACATGTTACATGCACCGAAAAAAATTAGATGTATACTTTTTCGATTTTCTAGATTTGGCATTATTTTACTGTATGGTAAATGCACATCATTTCTTTTAAAAAAGACTCCGATTTGGTGCATTTTCCTCAGCAAGGTTCTTAGCGTTCCAGGTGCGACGAGCACTGGACAAGAAACAAATGAAGCACGAGATCCAACGAACAGCGTCAAGGAAGAGATGCACAGACACCCTATTAACATAGGTAGATGGACCAGTAGGCACCACCTAGCCTCTCGGAGTAGATTTTTCCCCCATATGGGCACAGTCGAGTTATTTTTACTTCCGACTGGCTCTGTCTTAAGGTCCTCACAACCCCTGTAGCGGTAAATAATTCCCCAAAATTATTGACCATAAGAATCATCAGTGAACATTGGATGCTGACCCTTAGAGTTCAAGTCGACTTGTTTAGCTGAAGGCTTCCGGTCAAGCATCCATTCCATTTGGTACTCTGTCATGTCACGTTCGTGCACGATCACTAGCCAGTTAAGCAGTCATCTCGGAATCCGTTTTGGTCCCGAGATATATCTCGTAATTAGGACGACCGATTCTGTCGTTTTGCTTTGCATTTGGTCCACGAGAAACGAATACTATAGAAGTTGTTGGTATAAGATCTTGCGTTAATATACCCAGTACTGTTCGCAAACGTCTATACCGTCAATCTCCAAACGAGTTTAGACTGAACACCGGTTCAAAAAAGACAGAAATATTGGAAGAAGCAGGGATAACCAGATAAGTGATTTGTGAAATTTGCTTTTGATAGAATAGGTTACAGGAAATTGCTGTAAATCAAAGTCGTAAGCTTCAATATACATATTCCATGTCAATTTTATTCGGGAATTACAAGAGGCTGCGTTGCTAGGAAGTATGGGCGTTTCGATAAACAACTGCCAAAGCAAGACATAGGATGCAGAATTTACAATCATTATCAAGTTATAAGTTAGAAAATGTTCGGAAATTCATAAAATTCTACCACTACCAGAAAGCACCTCATCGTTCTAATGTTAGTAGTTTCATGGTGTGACGACAGAAGACAAGGGACGGGCAATGGATGGTTTATTGAGAAAATCAACACACATTCATAGATTTTTATATACATTATTGTCAGCAGAGAAGCAACGTTTTCTGATTGGTTGTTTTCTTCCTGAAGGTTATTCTGTCACCCCTTCGTGACCATTGCTTAGAAGGTCGTTCGATATATCGTCGGATCGTACTTGCACAAGTTAAGTTTGTTGTGATTGGTTGGTGAGTTCCTCAAAGTCAAACTTTGTTACTGTTTTTTCTCATGACCCCGATTTGTTACATAAACAGTGACGTAAATTGTTGTCTGCAATTTTGGCTTGTAGACAGCCCTCACCACAATCAGACCAACTTAGCGATGATCAACAGGTTTCATCATGAAGGCTGTTCAGATATTCATCAGATGTTCTGAGAATATTCTAAACATTCACAGAGTGTAGGTTGTGGTGATTTAAACACTCCATTAGAGTAATAATAATGTGGGGGAAAGCATTGCCCTATCAGTACCGTGACTGGAGGCAGTGGTTTAGAAAAACCAGAGGGTGAAAGAAAACTGCATGAGAGGTGCAGGATTAACTAACAAAAGTTTATAATTTAAGATAAATGGTGTACGGTAAATGCATGGTTCTTTTTTTACCGAGAAGTTATGTTCGTAGAATTTTATGAGGTTTCTCACTAACGATTGTTTTAATTGCATATTAATAAAAAAGGGATAAATGTCCCCACCCATATAATGTAGTAGTAAAAATAGCATATGAAAAAGAAATTAAACCCAAAAGTCAAAGTTCATGAAATATGTAGATAAAAGCGAATGTTTAGTAATATCTATAACGTCATTATGGTATATACAGCTGGTTGTCCCTCTGAGGTGTGAAATTGTAATATATACTTGCATTCAGAGGGTTATATTCAAGTTCCAGCTCTCAGGCAGTTTTTATCCTTTTTCGTAGAGATTACTCGAACTCATGCACCTTAGAGATAGAACATTGTACTACAGATGAGGGAAATTCCCATATGTCCTCGCCGTCATATCGAATGAATACAAGTCATCACCCCCTCACCTTTACATATGCGGGGCTCAAGTTCTATACTTATACTAGTTCTACACGAGTTTCGGTCAATAAGAAGTTAATGATATAAATATGAATATCATACATGGAGATATCCAGTGTTTATGAAGCAACATGGAAAACATGAAAGGAGGACAGAGAACTACAAGTCGGAAGATATGTACAAATTGTGATCCGGATGTATGGTAGGCGCATTTTGATAATATCTGTGTTTGGTGTAACCACTAAAACATTTTGTCACCAAACCCTCTTGTCTTATGCCGTTGTAGCTGATGCTTCTGCCTTAGGACAATGAAGATCCTTCACCCCACAGCTTCCAAAGGAGGATGCATACTGAGTTTCCTGCAGGACTTCGATTCTGCTGTTGGGTTAGAAAGCTCTAAGGATCCGACGGAGAGGACGATTGTGCCAGAGACGCTGCTAAGAGGTTGGGCGAAGGGGGCGTACGACAGTGTGCATTGGTCAGGTGGAGAGCAGACCTCGAAGTTATTGGTAGAACAACTGGCTGCAAAGTTTGACAGTCCAACGAACAGACGGGGGCGATACAGCACCTCCATGCCATGAGACTGGGCCAAAAGGAGACCCATTCGCGTTGGCTATGAAGCTGAAAAGTCCCCTTCCTCTCACGCTTCCCACAATCGATTGAAAAACGGCGGCGTGGCAGTTAGCACCCCGGTCTACCGAAAGTGTTCCAGAGCACACTAACCGGCAATTATAACTGGCAAACGCCGAATAATGTATGGACACTTGTGAGCCTATGAAGGTAGCAAGAGATAACCTGATCACAACGATATCCACATTAGAGCCAGCAAGATCGAACTAGTGAGAACAGATAGTCGAAAATTTCCAGTGCGAAGTACCGATGCTACGAAAAAGAGACAGAAAAGACCGGTGCACTGTATGCGAAACTACAGTACGGGAAGAAATACTGCCCGGAAGGGTAGAAAATAATAGTTTTCAGCCAGTATAGTGTATGGTTTTTCTCTCCGATAATGCAAAAGGTAGTGGGAACAATCTAGAGAAGACCAGGTATTCTAAGTTGAGAGTGGATGGCAAAGTCAAATTTCTAATGGATACAGGGGTAGCAGTCTCGCTAATGGACAAGAATCTGTTTCAGATCATCCGACCATATTCGTTAACAATTCAAACGCTAAGTGAAGATGAATTGAGTATTACGGCATATTAGATTGCGATGCTGACATAAGGAGTCAAAAAGTAACCTCAGGGTTCATTGCAGTGCCCCAGTTAGGATGAACGATCTTTAGCGCAGGCCTCCTGGGGTAGATGAGTGAGGCAATTAACACGAAGGTGAGGACTGTGATAACAAATCACTAATCTAACAACACATTTGGGAGCGACGAGACAGTAGGGATGGAGAGCATAAAATACATAATATGGCAGTGTTAGTTACGGAAAACGATCAATTGTTCATTGAAGATGGGGAATCTTGGGGTTACTGTGATAAGGTGAGGCGTGAAGTCCCTGTAAATATTCATAAAATGACGCCGTTCACAAAAATAAAGGATCTGTGTCGTTCAGAAGAAGCTAACTGACAACTGATGTAAACGTTAGAGAATGATACTAGTTAAGAAACTGACGGCCCATGTAGCTCTCAGTCCTTAAAGTGAAGAAAGCAGGTGAGAAGCACAGGTTCTAAGCTGATTACCGAGAGCTAAACAGCATTGCAGAACCAAAACCACGTGCCATGCAAACCGTAGTTTACTAGGCTTAAATCCGTTTACTGTGCTCGACCTCCTGTCAGGATATTGGCAGATACTAATAAAACAAGGCAGCAGAAGTAGGGCAATATCTATCATGAGGCAGAGACGACATCCGTTTAAACGAGTGTCATTTGGATTGGCAGGTTCCCCATTTACACTCAGACGACTAATGATGTTTTCACTGAAAAAACTGAAGAATGTGGAGGTGTGCGGCGCTGATCCCATATACAGTCAAAATGAAAATAACCATGTAAAGTATATCAAAGCCACGTTAAAATGCACTGAAGAGTTCGGACTACTTATCAACAGGACTAAAATCTCAAATGGACGGAAGGAATGTCACTCTGTTGAGATATTAAGCAGGGAATGAAGAGAACATCGCGTCCTCGAATTCGAAGAGGAAATAATGAATGTTATTGTGGAAAACAGGGTTTTGTAGCCAATTTGCGAAAAGATTCAACGAGATATTAGTTCCGCTACACAGGCTTTTAAGTTGGTCAAAGTTTGTTTGGTTGGGAGATTCGTAGAAGATATTCAAGGGCATTTTAAGGCATTTTGACTGATACATCATTGCAGACCGTGACCTACCAAAGAATACTGACAGATCAAGGTCTCTGTTTTGAAAGTGAAGAATTTACATCCCGTTTGCAACAGCAAGGTATCAGGAGGAACAGAACAATAACATTTAATCCTCAAACGAACGGTGTGACAGATAGAAACAATGGTATACCGGAGGATTGACCAGCCTCAAAGGGTAGTAGCGTCACAGAATATCTCGTGGCAAGAATCAAGCTGATTTGACGGGTGAAAACGCAGGTTATCAAACACTCCACCGGATGGTATCTCATATACCAACGTCATTTCAAGTGCATTGCAATCACCGCTTAATGTTTTTTGAAAGAGGATACAAGATAACTCATCTGATCCAACATAAAGTGCGATGTGCAGCCTAGTTACTCTGACTTCTTTATCGGAATATGACTATGAGCAGTAAATTGTGCTCAAACCTCATCAGTGAATATTATTCTATGACTAATTCTATCCGCAATGGAATTATACCCAACCACAGCGCACAAGTCCTATACTTATGTCAGTAGTTACTCTGACATCTATAAACATCCAGGGCACAAGTTACTGAGTGAATAATATGGACAAGAAGGTAATTTTAGCTGATACACATCTTCTGTAACTTTCCTGATTTGTCCTACGATTTCCCACAGACGGGATTTCTTTTCCGGGAATACATCGTTTCCGCCCGTTGACAGAAACCAGATAAGTGAGACAAAGAATTAGTTATTCATGGAAATAAGTGATTTTATTTAAAACTATTCACTTCAGGTACTTTGCGTTCACAATTTGCCTACGAAGTATATTTGAGTCTGCTTCATAGACGACAAAAAAGAAAATTAATCCTCACGGTTCACTCACTGGAAACTAACCAGAGCTTTGTCAATCGCCATTAGCATTACCTGAAGAGGCAGTAATTAATGGTTTTTCCCTGCCCTTTGTTAAAATTTCAGCGTCATATACAACTTTAGGTAATTCATCTGATACATATGTTTAGCATTATTGTAATCGTACCTTAATTACATGCTCAGGAATCGTACGTATACCCGAATTTCTTGAGCATTCATACTTTATTCTATCTATTATACTCTTGCCCAATGCTGCATAAAGTCGTTTTCACATCCTTTGAAAGAAGGTGTGTCTGAGAAGTAACTTACCATGACTTTACGAGAATTCTTTCAGTGATGAGGTACAAGGTTTAGGGACTGACGGTATAGACGTTCGCGAACAGTACTGGGTTCCGTTAATATCTTTTTATAATATATGTAGACAGGTTACTTTGCAATGTCAAATGTTGAATATATATAAGAATGTCATGATAATTTAGTACACTAAGTCCTGCCAACCGACCTTACCTTCAGTTCATACTACCTACATTGATCCCTTACTATATTGTTCTGCTGAATCTTGCTTCACTATTCGCAAAACCTATTCTTTTTATTCTTTAAGGTTTTAACTTCTTGTAAAGTAATCTGTTCATTAGGACGCATGCATACATATATAATGTTCATAAAGATGTACGCGGAGACCTATTGGAAGCACTCATTAAGAAAGCTAGGGAGATGGAATATGAGGTACGAACATGTCTGGTACCAAGCAATATATTTGCGGTAGCCATAATAATCTTAGTCTCAGAGCTTAACATCAAAAAAGGAGGGAGGGTGGCGTTAGCTGATCAGTAGATATGGTGGGGGTCACTAAGGTGAATCGCCCCATTCTGCAGGAACAGCAATATACAAATTAAAGGCTCGAGATATTTCTGATTTTTATGAGGGCTTAGATCTTTATCTTGAAAAAGATAATAATGAACGCCTAAACAGATCATGCTTCTACCTTTAAATATATACCATTCGCTCAGCCTATTGTTGAGATGCGACCACGCGGGATCTGCACAGATTTATGGGGCATCTTATAAACTAACTTGCTGTCCATTGTCTGATCTTTAAATACTACTTCACAATGTCTTATCTCATTCATTTTCCAATAACGTCTTTACTTGATCCTCATTATATCCCATTAAACCTAACATTTTACAGCTCTTTATGACTTATTATATTCCTACTCTCTGAAGGGTTCGGTTGTGCACGGAATGCACAAAAAGGCATAAAACAAAAACAACTGGCACAACTGAGGATAAATGTATTAAAACCAAAAGTGGACATCATGATAGTACGAGATATACGTGTAGCATTATACATTGCAAATGAACGTTGTCAACCTAGGGAGTTTTCTTTATTTATGCATTTATTAATGATACTTGCACTTACCTATTTCATTACAATTTAATGATTCACCTCAGCAATTTTACTTTTCTAAAACAGCTTTCAATCCCTTGTAAACATTGTACTTACCTCAATATTGGTTGGTTATCGTATGCCGACAACCACGGGATGAAAACGAAACGAAGTCCATTTTCCCGCTCAACCTGGAGGACAACTGTACAATTTAATAACTATACAGCCTAGTTCAGACAATGTGTATTTTTATATATATCAAATATTTAGCTGTTGAAACATTATTGACTTGTAGACAATCTACGATTTGATATTATATCATACTTGATCGTGCCTGTAAAAATGGCATGCATTTTCATGTAAATTTATATGTTTATATGAGAATATACATTATTATTATCATTATATTAACGCAAGACCTTATACCAACAACTTCTGTTGTCAGCCACGTCTCATAAACCGTTAATGCCCAGCTCTTGCTACGCTCGGGCTCACGCTGTTCCTTGAAGTTTTTCAGAAACGCTTAGTAATAATGGACGCAAAAACCAAAACACCAATTGTTGACTCCAAGATTCTTTATTGTTACACCAACATATAAACACTAAGGTCTGTGAACAAATATTACAATAATGAATCACAATCTTACTCCTGATTGTTGTCTCCTGACTTCTTTCTGAACAGCGACCGATGAGACGATGACTGTCGTATTGATGCCTCCGCGAAAATTGGGGAATTTGGTTTTGAGCAAACAACCATGTATTGATCGTTCAATCTTCAACTACATTGACATCTATAGTATTCGTTTCTCGTGGACCAATTGCAAAGCAAAACGACAGAATCGGTCGTCCTAATTACGAGAATTACTGGAATTCAAGTCAACGTGTATTGGTCGTGATGGGAAAAAGAGATGTATCCCTTTTTTGTCGGGGAGTGTCAATGTATTCAAGTGTTGGTTTGTAGAGATTTGATTGGTTTCAGGATTTCATCATGAGCTGACATTAGTTAGAGAACCATTGGAAAGCCTGGGAGTACTGTACAGCTGTTTCACCAGGTTTTTCAATGCTTCTCTAACTAATGTCAGCTCATGATGAAATCCTGAGCGTCAATGTAGTTGGAAATGGAACGATCAATCCATTGTTGTTTGCTCAAACCCAACTTCCTCATATCTTTCACAGAGTCATCAATCCATCAGTCATCGTCGCATCGGTCGCTGTTTAGAAGGAAGATTAAAAAACTATCAAAAGTAATATCGTGATTTATTGTTATAACATTTGTTCTTAGACCTTCCTCAGTAATAACAGTAATGTTGGTTATATGTTGGCGTTAGAATAAAGGATTCTTGAGTCGCCAACCATCTTCATTGAACAAATGATCGTTTTCCGTAACTATCACTGCCATATTATGTATTTTATGCTCTCCATCCCTACTGTCTCGTCGCTCCCAAATGTGTTGTTAGATTAGTGATTTGTTATCACAGTCCTCACCTTCGTGTTAATTGCCTCACTCATCTACCCCAGGAGGCCTGCGCTAAAGATCGTTCATCCTAACTGGGGCACTGCAATGAACCCTGAGGTTACTTTTTGACTCCTTATGTCAGCATCGCAATCTAATATGCCGTAATACTCAATTCATCTTCACTTAGCGTTTGAATTGTTAACGAATATGGTCGGATGATCTGAAACAGATTCTTGTCCATTAGCGAGACTGCTACCCCTGTATCCATTAGAAATTTGACTTTGCCATCCACTCTCAACTTAGAATACCTGGTCTTCTCTAGATTGTTCCCACTACCTTTTGCATTATCGGAGAGAAAAACCATACACTATACTGGCTGAAAACTATTATTTTCTACCCTTCCGGGCAGTATTTCTTCCCGTACTGTAGTTTCGCATACAGTGCACCGGTCTTTTCTGTCTCTTTTTCGTAGCATCGGTACTTCGCACTGGAAATTTTCGACTATCTGTTCTCACTAGTTCGATCTTGCTGGCTCTAATGTGGATATCGTTGTGATCAGGTTATCTCTTGCTACCTTCATAGGCTCACAAGTGTCCATACATTATTCGGCGTTTGCCAGTTATAATTGCCGGTTAGTGTGCTCTGGAACACTTTCGGTAGACCGGGGTGCTAACTGCCACGCCGCCGTTTTTCAATCGATTGTGGGAAGCGTGAGAGGAAGGGGACTTTTCAGCTTCATAGCCAACGCGAATGGGTCTCCTTTTGGCCCAGTCTCATGGCATGGAGGTGCTGTATCGCCCCCGTCTGTTCGTTGGACTGTCAAACTTTGCAGCCAGTCGTTCTACCAATAACTTCGAGGTCTGCTCTCCACCTGACCAATGCACACTGTCGTACGCCCCCTTCGCCCAACCTCTTAGCAGCGTCTCTGGCACAATCGTCCTCTCCGTCGGATCCTTAGAGCTTTCTAACCCAACAGCAGAATCGAAGTCCTGCAGGAAACTCAGTATGCATCCTCCTTTGGAAGCTGTGGGGTGAAGGATCTTCATTGTCCTAAGGCAGAAGCATCAGCTACAACGGCATAAGACAAGAGGGTTTGGTGACAAAATGTTTTAGTGGTTACACCAAACACAGATATTATCAAAATGCGCCTACCATACATCCGGATCACAATTTGTACATATCTTCCGACTTGTAGTTCTCTGTCCTCCTTTCATGTTTTCCATGTTGCTTCATAAACACTGGATATCTCCATGTATGATATTCATATTTATATCATTAACTTCTTATTGACCGAAACTCGTGTAGAACTAGTATAAGTATAGAACTTGAGCCCCGCATATGTAAAGGTGAGGGGGTGATGACTTGTATTCATTCGATATGACGGCGAGGACATATGGGAATTTCCCTCATCTGTAGTACAATGTTCTATCTCTAAGGTGCATGAGTTCGAGTAATCTCTACGAAAAAGGATAAAAACTGCCTGAGAGCTGGAACTTGAATATAACCCTCTGAATGCAAGTATATATTACAATTTCACACCTCAGAGGGACAACCAGCTGTATATACCATAATGACGTTATAGATATTACTAAACATTCGCTTTTATCTACATATTTCATGAACTTTGACTTTTGGGTTTAATTTCTTTTTCATATGCTATTTTTACTACTACATTATATGGGTGGGGACATTTATCCCTTTTTTATTAATATGCAATTAAAACAATCGTTAGTGAGAAACCTCATAAAATTCTACGAACATAACTTCTCGGTAAAAAAGAACCATGCATTTACCGTACACCATTTATCTTAAATTATAAACTTTTGTTAGTTAATCCTGCACCTCTCATGCAGTTTTCTTTCACCCTCTGGTTTTTCTAAACCACTGCCTCCAGTCACGGTACTGATAGGGCAATGATTTCCCCCACATTATTATTACTCTAATGGAGTGTTTAAATCACCACAACCTACACTCTGTGAATGTTTAGAATATTCTCAGAACATCTGATGAATATCTGAACAGCCTTCATGATGAAACCTGTTGATCATCGCTAAGTTGGTCTGATTGTGGTGAGGGCTGTCTACAAGCCAAAATTGCAGACAACAATTTACGTCACTGTTTATGTAACAAATCGGGGTCATGAGAAAAAACAGTAACAAAGTTTGACTTTGAGGAACTCACCAACCAATCACAACAAACTTAACTTGTGCAAGTACGATCCGACGATATATCGAACGACCTTCTAAGCAATGGTCACGAAGGGGTGACAGAATAACCTTCAGGAAGAAAACAACCAATCAGAAAACGTTGCTTCTCTGCTGACAATAATGTATATAAAAATCTATGAATGTGTGTTGATTTTCTCAATAAACCATCCATTGCCCGTCCCTTGTCTTCTGTCGTCACACCATGAAACTACTAACATTAGAACGATGAGGTGCTTTCTGGTAGTGGTAGAATTTTATGAATTTCCGAACATTTTCCAACTTATAACTTGATAATGATTGTAAATTCTGCATCCTATGTCTTGCTTTGGCAGTTGTTTATCGAAACGCCCATACTTCCTAGCAACGCAGCCTCTTGTAATTCCCGAATAAAATTGACATGGAATATGTATATTGAAGCTTACGACTTTGATTTACAGCAATTTCCTGTAACCTATTCTATCAAAAGCAAATTTCACAAATCACTTATCTGGTTATCCCTGCTTCTTCCAATATTTCTGTCTTTTTTGAACCGGTGTTCAGTCTAAACTCGTTTGGAGATTGACGGTATAGACGTTTGCGAACAGTACTGGGTATATTAACGCAAGATCTTATACCAACAACTTCTATAGTATTCGTTTCTCGTGGACCAAATGCAAAGCAAAACGACAGAATCGGTCGTCCTAATTACGAGATATATCTCGGGACCAAAACGGATTCCGAGATGACTGCTTAACTGGCTAGTGATCGTGCACGAACGTGACATGACAGAGTACCAAATGGAATGGATGCTTGACCGGAAGCCTTCAGCTAAACAAGTCGACTTGAACTCTAAGGGTCAGCATCCAATGTTCACTGATGATTCTTATGGTCAATAATTTTGGGGAATTATTTACCGCTACAGGGGTTGTGAGGACCTTAAGACAGAGCCAGTCGGAAGTAAAAATAACTCGACTGTGCCCATATGGGGGAAAAATCTACTCCGAGAGGCTAGGTGGTGCCTACTGGTCCATCTACCTATGTTAATAGGGTGTCTGTGCATCTCTTCCTTGACGCTGTTCGTTTGATCTCGTGCTTCATTTGTTTCTTGTCCAGTGCTCGTCGCACCTGGAACGCTAAGAACCTTGCTGAGGAAAATGCACCAAATCGGAGTCTTTTTTAAAAGAAATGATGTGCATTTACCGTACAGTAAAATAATGCCAAATCTAGAAAATCGAAAAAGTATACATCTAATTTTTTTCGGTGCATGTAACATGTACTGTTAAAGAACAAAAATTTACTTGTGTTTAGTGATACTGTATATAAGAAGATTGATGAGTCTGAGAAGAAAAAATAATTAGTACCACAAAACAAATGAGTTGGGTGAATCAGACGACTTCGTTAAGTTATATAGGTGTGAAGATATTCTGGGAACCTTACGGTACGTCCAGAACGGGTCTTCTCAGTCTCAGTCTTCTCAGTCAGTCTCGTCTCATAAACCGTTAATGCCCAGCTCTCGCTACGCTCGGGCCCACGCTGTTCCTTTGAGTTTCAGAAACGCTTAGTAATAACGGACGCAAAAACCAAAACACCGATCTGCTGCTTGTTATTTCTTTATTGTTACACCAACATATAAAAGGAATAAACGAACTAAGCAACTAAGGTCTGTAAACAAATATTACAATAATAAATCGTTATGTTACTCCTGACGATGTTTCACTCTTCTTTCTGAACAGCGACCGATGAGACGATGACTGTCGTATTGATGCCTCCGCGAAAATCGAGGAAGTTGATTTTGAGCAAACAACCAAGAATTGATCGTTCAATCTTCAACTACATTGACACTCCCCGGCAAAATAGGGATCCAACCCTTTTTTCTTTCACGATGAATGCACGTTGAGTTGGATGCCATTGCGAGAACCTGGGTCACGCGGACAGAGCTGAAATGGAAAACAAACAGGAAAGCCAACACACCACAAGCATACTCACAGCACAATCTCACACATCAATGACGACCTGCGCCTCCAGACAGAGACCTCCTCTTGACATCTTGCAACACAGTCTCCACTTGCTAGAATGACTCTTGCAGAATGCAACGTGACCATAGCACCAACTCATGATACTCTACGCACATCTTCTTATCTACTCACTACCAATTACCACTGCAATCGCTTGTCACCCATTCTGCCTCAGTTCTAATAGCGGTGACGCATGCGAGCCTCAGTCGTTTACACTCTTTCTCCCCGGCGTGTCGGACCACAGCTAACAATTATCTCCGTGTGCATTTCATTCTCAGCAATAGCCTCCCCGGCGTATACGACCCATCTGCTGTCTTTAACATCAATCAATTCATTCACGGATGTAGAAGAGTGGACACAACTTCGAAAGTAATCACGACGAAAATTTTAACAAAATTATGCAATAACAACAAGATACGAAAACAACGGGTAAACACAATGAATTCAAATAACACCAATTGATATGACACACCACACGTATATACAAACAGTACACACAAACTCGTGGATCACATCTTGATGGAATACCCTTGAAGAATTGCAGGACTTACACCAGTACGCCTACAAACCTTCACAGGTTGACGATTGTAAGTTGTGGAATGTCCGGACACACACAAGATTAACCAACAATTACATTAATTGGAACTCATACAATTATTTAACACAAACATATGTACAATCAACACATCAAATGTTGTGGATTCTGGCACGACAAACTACCCTTGAAGAACTGTAGGACTTACAGCAGTACGCCTACATTCCTTCTCAGGTTGATGATCCAAGTGGAAGTCGTCCGTACACAAACAGAATTACCAACAGCTAGATGATAAATGATATCAATTCAGTATATACAATATGAACATATGTACAAGATCATACACCAAGCACATTGGACTGCTCATTGATGCGCTACCCTTTGAAGAACTGTAGGACTTACAGCAGTACGCCTACAACCCTTCTCAGGCTGACGCTCTAGGTTGGAAAATCGTCGCAGAGTTCATTTGCTAACTTCCTTCTATCAGCTATATCCTCAAATCTGAACGGCAACACGCCCATGTCATTGTATCGTAGAATATAGATGACCAACAAACACACAACATATCTCATCAACCAAGTGTAGAAACAGAGTAATTTACACCAAAGATAATAACATTCAAATGGTAACTTGAAACTAGAAATGCCTTTATTCGTGCAAGTCAATTTAACAATAACTCTCTCCTTTACACTTGGCTTATCCACACTAAACTGACCATTGATATTCGTCCTTTCAAACGAACTGATATTACCATAGTCATTGCAGAAGATACTAGAGTTGATGGGCGTCTTCTTCATTGTGGATGACAACACCAACGATGACTGAGTGACACAAGGTGATGAAGTTAGCGGTGGATCAGAAGCTGTTCTTTTTCGGCTTTCAGATAGTTGTCCAACTGCAAGATTACCACCACTGCTGTCTTTCACTACTAGTTCGGGTTTAGCACTATCATCTGATGATAGGTGGGCTACATGCTGATCAATTACACTGACGGTCTCACAAGTATGCATGCCATCTGCAACTGCATCTGCGTTCAATTCTACTTCACGTTGTAGTTGTACAGAACCTTTATTTAACTTAGCAGTAGTAGGCATATCCCGCATCTCATAATGATCAACCAAAGACAAATGTGCACTATCATGATCATTACCACAAATATTCAATTTACCGTCAACTTCATCATTTTCAAACTCTTTAATAATAGAAGTAGACAATTTTGGTTCCTCCCCGCCAATCATAAAAGGTTTTATAACTTCACTCTGACTAGTAATACCTTGTAAACTTTTGGAGTCAGAACTGCACTCTGAAGCAGTAACTCTATTCTGTGGCACTCTATTCAACAATGGCTTACCAGTTGCAACTACAGACTTCTTCACCGCACCGTTATCGTCACACAATTCGGAGTCAGGCCCGGAGTTTACATTTAGCTTATCACTGAACTTGCTCACTGGTTCACAGCTCACCTTTGTATGCATCTCTTGCAAACGAGTACAACACAACCGTGTTTGTCTTGCATCTTGTAACTTATCTGTTGAGGATGTACTACGAATCCTGTTACACTCACTAGGTCTATATGCATTACTAGACATCATGGAGCTTTCTCGATAACCACCTCTGTGAGGCTTATTCGTCATCAATGAGTGCGTTTTACCCTCAGACTGCTCTATTCTAGGGGTGAGATTCAATATACTGGCAAACTTGCTCATCGATTGATTGACACTAGTATTTATCAGTTTCAGGATATCATCAAACTTTGGCTCGATACCCTCATCCTCCATACGGGAGCTTATCTTCACCCACTTCCTTTGCAGTCGAGTAGGTAGACGTCTTGCTATTACTTCTAGTATAAAACTCGAGTTGAGGTCACTCATTCGATTCATCGAAATCATTCCATTCTTGTAAATTAGCAAATTATCCAAAAACTCAGTGAGTGCCTGGGAGTCATCCTGTAATTGACCACCATTACCCTCAACGGCCTCGAATAATTTCCCTGCAATCATCGAGGGTCCTCCAAACCTTTGGCGTAATATGCTCATAGCCTCATCGTAGCCCTGCTTTGGCTTCATAAACTTACAGCACTGTATAGCTCTTGCAGCATCTCCAGTGCAATATCTCATCAAATAAATTAACTTCAATTCATCACTTAATAGAAAACTATTCAGCATGATCTCAAACTCCTTTACAAATTGTAAATAATCAGCCGGATTTCCATCAAAACACCGTGGTTCAAATTTAGGGAGTTTGATGTTCCTATTATCCCTGAACGGTGAAACAGTAACATCAACCATGTCATGCTTAACATCAGACACATCGTTACAAGTAACAGACAAGTCACCATGACTTACTTTCCTGTTTGCATCCAAGACACTCTGTCCCTTCTTTGACCCAGGCATTGTTGAACTTGACCCAATTCCAAAAACGTTCCAGATATTGCTTGTTCAAAGAGGACTTGACCGGCACCAGGAAAGATGAACGGTGACTATCCAAACTTTCACCAACTGTTTGAATCCGCCAGATCTGTTTCTAGCGTCAGAAACTGTCAGTCTCGTCTCATAAACCGTTAATGCCCAGCTCTCGCTACGCTCGGGCCCACGCTGTTCCTTTGAGTTTCAGAAACGCTTAGTAATAACGGACGCAAAAACCAAAACACCGATCTGCTGCTTGTTATTTCTTTATTGTTACACCAACATATAAAAGGAATAAACGAACTAAGCAACTAAGGTCTGTAAACAAATATTACAATAATAAATCGTTATGTTACTCCTGACGATGTTTCACTCTTCTTTCTGAACAGCGACCGATGAGACGATGACTGTCGTATTGATGCCTCCGCGAAAATCGAGGAAGTTGATTTTGAGCAAACAACCAAGAATTGATCGTTCAATCTTCAACTCCATTGACAATAACTCTCTGAATGCAAGTATATATTACAATTTCAGACCTCAGAGGGACAACCAGCTGTATATACCATAATTGTAACAACAGAAGACAAGGGCTGGCAACAGATCGTTTTATTACGAAAATCAACACGTATTTATATATATTTTATATGCATTAATAAGGCTTATGCAAGCAGAAAAAGGCAGTCTTCTGATTGGTTGTTTCTCGGAAGTTAAGCAGACAAACACAGTCTTATGATTGGTTGTGTTCGATATTTCTCGGAAAGTAGAGCCATCTATCTGCGAATCATATTTGTCCACATTTAAGTTTGCTGTGATTGGTTGTTGAAACAGCCTTGTTCACGGCCAATATTAGTGACCTAGACATTAACGTAGATTAGTGCCAACCAATCGGCTAGCAGCCTGCTCTCACCACACTCGTCCCCCCGTCAAATAGCTTTGTGCGCAGACGTTCCGACCTTCTGGGTGCTACATCCTCTAGTTGAGGATTGTTACTGACCGGCTTGTCCCACTGTACCCATCTTTGGAGCTGACTGGCGTTAACTCGTTTCTGTTTATCACCTCTTCGGATGGTATATACTTGACCCCGTCTTTTTGTGATTGTGTATGGTCCTTCCCACTTTGGAAGGAGTTTCCGTGAACCTAGCCCGCCTCCAACTGTATATCTCCTGTCTCTACACTTCACTTGGTCCCCGACTGCAAAGGTAATGCACTGCGTCCTTTCTTTCATCTGAGACTTCGTGACATCACTGCGCTGCTTCCGTATTACATTCTTGACTGCCTCTTTCCTCTCTGCTTTTAATTTCGTCGTACTCCACTTTTGGTGCATGGGCCAGGTCTCATTGTGTACCGGTAATCGTGGTTTTCTACCATACATCAGTTGGAAGGGTGACTTCTTCGTTGTTTCCTGAGTGGTAGCCCGATGTGTTAGTAAAATCAGTGGAAGCTCCGTTTCCCAGTTCCCGCCCTTCGAAGCCAGCCACTCTTTCAGTGTACGGTTGTTTCTCTCCGTTAGGCCATTCGTTTGTGGATGGTATGGGGTCGTTCTGATCCTCTTGATGCCCAGCTGTTGCAAACGGGAAGTAAACTCTTCACTCTCGAAACAGGGACCTTGGTCTGTCAGTATTGTCTTCGGTACGCCGTGGTCTGCAACAATGTGTCTAACTACTGCATCTGTCACGGTTCTTGCACGTTGGTCTGGGATTGCTACGGCGTCTACCCATCGTGTCGCGTGTTCCGTCATCACCAAGAGGTACTGATTACCATTGGATGTCTGAGGAAATGGACCCATGACATCTACGGACCACAAGTCACCTATCGCGGTAACTGGAATCGTATATACCGGTCACCTTTCATCAGCTGGCACCGTGGACATCCAAGTACGTATCTTGCTACGTCTTCTCTCATACCTGGCCAGTACATACTTTGTCTTAGGAGGTCGGTCGTTCTGGCCACGCCTGTATGCGCTAGCTGGTGACATTCTTCTATCATGTCGTGGCGCGACGATTGAGGTATGACAGCCAGCCAGCTTCCGTCGTTCTCTCGCCAGGTCAGAGTCCCGTAGGCATTCACTCTGAGTCGATCCCTCTGTCTGAGTAGTGTGGTTAGCTCCTTACTCGCCGTAGTTTGATCCACTTCTATTCCGTTGGTGATCACCTGTATTACTGTATTCAGCGTATCGTCCAACCTCTGCCTACGTGCAAGTCTTAGTGGGTCTTGTTCTACTGCATGCACTCCGTAAGCGACCTCGGGCAACTCAGACTCATCTTCTGGTCTCGATAACAAATCTGCCAAGACATTTTCACTTCCAGGAACGTGTGAGATCGTAAAATCGTACTCCTGAAGACGCAACATCCACCGTGACAACTTCCCCCGTGGGTCTCTCGCTGTCTTCAAAAATTGTAGCGGCTTATGATCAGTTTCGATGTGGAACCGCCGGCCGAGTAAATAAGGTCTCCATTTGTCGACTGCCCATACCATTGCTAAACATTCTTTCTCTATCGTTGAATACTTTCTCTCTGTGAGGGTCAACACCCTACTGGCATACTCAACGATTCCCTCGTCCTGTCTTAGGACCGCACCTATAGCGTAGTCACTGGCATCTGTGCACACTGTGAACTGTCTTCCTGGCACAGGTAGTTTTAGCGTCATTTGTTGGTGGTCGAGCAGCTGTTTAATTCTGTCGAATGTCCTCTGCGATTCTTCCGACCAAACAAACTTTGGCTCACCTAGTAGCCTGTATAGAGGGGCTGCTATCTCATTGAAGTTCTTCACGAAGCGACTATAAAACGCTGCTCTACCCAAGAATTGTCTCAGTTTTCTCTTTGAATTCGGGGCTGGAATCGTTTTAATCGTCAAAATTTTCTCCGGCAGTGGTTTAATCTCACCATTTCCCACTTTATGTCCCAACAGAGTAACATTCTTTTTGGCTATCTGAGACTTGGTTTTGTTGACGCGTAGTCCAAACTCTTCGATGCGTCGCAGCACGGCTTCTACATGGTTGACGTGATCGTTTTCGTTTTGACTGTATATGACGAGATCATCACCATAAACCTCCACGTTTTTCAAGTTCTTAAGTAATAGCTTCATCAGTCGCCTGAACGTAAACGGTGCACCTGCTAGTCCAAACGGCATGCGTTTAAATCGATATTGTGTCTGACCCACGATGAAAGCCGTCTTATCTCTGTCACTTTGTTTTATCGGTATCTGCCAGTATCCTGAGCGAAGATCGAGAACCGAAAACACATTCGCACCTTGTAGGCGATCTAAGGTTTCTACCACTGTTGGCATGGCACACGGTCTTAACTCTGTCATACTGTTTAACTGTCGGAAATCAACACAGAATCTATATTTCCCATTCGCTTTTTTTACTAACAGCACTGGAGAGTTGTATGGGCTATCAGCTTCCTCAATAATATCATCTTTTAACATCTCTTGCACTTGTCGCTCCACTTCGCCTTCCAGATGACATGGAACTCTTCGCGTTAAAAATGACCTTACTTTCGGATCACTTAACGGAATTTCATGATTCACCTTATCGCAATAACCGTATGGGTCCCATCTCCAGTGAACAGATGATCGTATTTATTAATTAACTCTGTCACATTGTGTACCGTCGACAGCTTAATCGCTGCTATCTCGCTGGTCTCATACATGTTGATATGCCCGTATTTCGTGATCACCACGTTCGCTTGCGTGTCGATTATGGCACCAATCTCACGCAGAAAATCCGCTCCTAATATCGTTCGCTGTAGTTCGGGTACAACAATGAAAGGAAACGTCACCTCGCAGCCACCAACAACGACCGTACAGTTCGATCTACCCGTGATACGCAACACATACCCGCCTACTGTTTGTACTGTCAATGAACACGGACTAACACTCTTACATAAATTCTTATCTATTAACGACACGGCCGCCCTGTATCTATCAAACATACTACTTCTCGATCATTCACTCGCAACTTCGAATACAGAGCGCCTTTCTCAATAGCCCCCACTAAACCTAGGTTCATACGAAAGAAAGAACAAGCATTATACCGTCTGAAATTTTTTCTTTTTCGCCTTTCTGGGCAGTATCTTCTCCAGTGTCCCGGCTTACCGCATTCAAAACACCGGTCTTTTCTATCAGCCAACTTTAACGCCGCCACTTCCCGCTGCAATGCTTCAATTTTTGCTCATATTCGTTTGGTTTTGGTTGGTCTATAGCGGCTACCGTTGTGCTCAGCAGCTGTCTGGTCACCTTCGCCAGCTCACTAATATCCATCGGCTGCGTTGCGTTAACCAGTTTTAATCGCTGAGAAATGTGGTCGGGGACACTCTCGATGAATTGGGAAGACAGTAACTGCGCTTCTGATTCTTCATCTAAAGTGGGAAGCGCGCGTCGAAGTAGATTAGTCAGTTTCACCGCCAACACTAGCGGGTCTCCATCAGGTCCAAGCTTCATTGACCGGAACTGCTGCATTGCTAGCTGTCTGTCTGTTTCGCTGTCAAACTCGGACACTAGTCGTTCAACCAATTTCTTCCAAGACGCTGTGCCATTTGACCTGTCTACGCTGTCATATGCAGCCTTCGCTCGGCCTCTCAACAGCGTCCCCAGGACAACTGCCTTCGCCGCCTGCTCCTTGACACCCACCAGCTCAGCAACGGCTCGAAGTCACGTAAGAAGCTCCGTATGTCCCTTCTTCAAACGCAGCTGGCCACGGGATCTTCATCTTCTTGGAGGCAGCGACACCAAATGTAACAACAGAAGACAAGGGCTGGCAACAGATCGTTTTATTACGAAAATCAACACGTATTTATATATATTTTAATGCATTAATAAGGCTTATGCAAGCAGAAAAAGGCAGTCTTCTGATTGGTTGTTTCTCGGAAGTTAAGCAGACAAACACAGTCTTATGATTGGTTGTGTTCGATATTTCTCGGAAAGTAGAGCCATCTATCTGCGAATCATATTTGTCCACATTTAAGTTTGCTGTGATTGGTTGTTGAAACAGCCTTGTTCACGGCCAATATTAGTGACCTAGACATTAACGTAGATTAGTGCCAACCAATCGGCTAGCAGCCTGCTCTCACCACATAATGACGTTATAGATATTACTAAACATTCGCTTTTATCTACATATTTCATGAACTTTGACTTTTGGGTTTAATTTCTTTTTCATATGCTATTTTTACTACTACATTATATGGGTGGGGACATTTATCCCTTTTTTATTAATATGCAATTAAAACAATCGTTAGTGAGAAACCTCATAAAATTCTACGAACATAACTTCTCGGTAAAAAAAGAACCATGCATTTACCGTACACCATTTATCTTAAATTATAAACTTTTGTTAGTTAATCCTGCACCTCTCATGCAGTTTTCTTTCACCCTCTGGTTTTTCTAAACCACTGCCTCCAGTCACGGTACTGATAGGGCAATGCTTTCCCCCACATTATTATTACTCTAATGGAGTGTTTAAATCACCACAACCTACACTCTGTGAATGTTTAGAATATTCTCAGAACATCTGATGAATATCTGAACAGCCTTCATGATGAAACCTGTTGATCATCGCTAAGTTGGTCTGATTGTGGTGAGGGCTGTCTACAAGCCAAAATTGCAGACAACAATTTACGTCACTGTTTATGTAACAAATCGGGGTCATGAGAAAAAACAGTAACAAAGTTTGACTTTGAGGAACTCACCAACCAATCACAACAAACTTAACTTGTGCAAGTACGATCCGACGATATATCGAACGACCTTCTAAGCAATGGTCACGAAGGGGTGACAGAATAACCTTCAGGAAGAAAACAACCAATCAGAAAACGTTGCTTCTCTGCTGACAATAATGTATATAAAAATCTATGAATGTGTGTTGATTTTCTCAATAAACCATCCATTGCCCGTCCCTTGTCTTCTGTCGTCACACCATGAAACTACTAACATTAGAACGATGAGGTGCTTTCTGGTAGTGGTAGAATTTTATGAATTTCCGAACATTTTCTAACTTATAACTTGATAATGATTGTAAATTCTGCATCCTATGTCTTGCTTTGGCAGTTGTTTATCGAAACGCCCATACTTCCTAGCAACGCAGCCTCTTGTAATTCCCGAATAAAATTGACATGGAATATGTATATTGAAGCTTACGACTTTGATTTACAGCAATTTCCTGTAACCTATTCTATCAAAAGCAAATTTCACAAATCACTTATCTGGTTATCCCTGCTTCTTCCAATATTTCTGTCTTTTTTGAACCGGTGTTCAGTCTAAACTCGTTTGGAGATTGACGGTATAGACGTTTGCGAACAGTACTGGGTATATTAACGCAAGATCTTATACCAACAACTTCTATAGTATTCGTTTCTCGTGGACCAAATGCAAAGCAAAACGACAGAATCGGTCGTCCTAATTACGAGATATATCTCGGGACCAAAACGGATTCCGAGATGACTGCTTAACTGGCTAGTGATCGTGCACGAACGTGACATGACAGAGTACCAAATGGAATGGATGCTTGACCGGAAGCCTTCAGCTAAACAAGTCGACTTGAACTCTAAGGGTCAGCATCCAATGTTCACTGATGATTCTTATGGTCAATAATTTTGGGGAATTATTTACCGCTACAGGGGTTGTGAGGACCTTAAGACAGAGCCAGTCGGAAGTAAAAATAACTCGACTGTGCCCATATGGGGGAAAAATCTACTCCGAGAGGCTAGGTGGTGCCTACTGGTCCATCTACCTATGTTAATAGGGTGTCTGTGCATCTCTTCCTTGACGCTGTTCGTTTGATCTCGTGCTTCATTTGTTTCTTGTCCAGTGCTCGTCGCACCTGGAACGCTAAGAACCTTGCTGAGGAAAATGCACCAAATCGGAGTCTTTTTTAAAAGAAATGATGTGCATTTACCGTACAGTAAAATAATGCCAAATCTAGAAAATCGAAAAAGTATACATCTAATTTTTTTCGGTGCATGTAACATGTACTGTTAAAGAACAAAAATTTACTTGTGTTTAGTGATACTGTATATAAGAAGATTGATGAGTCTGAGAAGAAAAAAATAATTAGTACCACAAAACAAATGAGTTGGGTGAATCAGACGACTTCGTTAAGTTATATAGGTGTGAAGATATTCTGGGAACCTTACGGTACGTCCAGAACGGGTCTTCTCAGAGGGCCCGATAGAATATTCGGTAGCTGTCACCGTGCTAATGGCTTAATCGAGGACTAAATGATCTTCGGTTACTTGTGGATTGTGAAGTGCGCTTAGCTCTATGCTGATAAAATTACCTTCTAAGTAAGCCGGTTACAGATGGTCGATGCTGACGGTGTCTTCGCGGCCTTTTTCGTTCAAGACAAAGAATTTATCCGAACGTTTAATTACTTTATAAGGTCCGTCGTATGGGGGTTCCAGAGGCCGACGCACAGAGTCACGACGAACAAATATGTGTGAAGAAGTTTTCAAACACGGGTGAACAAAAACATCAATGGACTGTGGTCGAAGGGGAGCGGGTTTAACTGAACGCATTGCGTTTGTAAGCCTTCTAACGTATGAAGCGTGATCTACCGCCGGTGGGAAGCTCGAGGGAGAAACAAATTCACCAGGCAGTCGTAGTGTCGTGACATATACTAGCTCGTCACTAGTACCACCGGCATCAGTTTTCAGAGCGTTTCGTATCCCTAGGAGAACTAACGGGAGTGATTCAGTCCAATGGGTGTTGTTTGCAGCTGATAACCCAGCTTTCAAGTGTCTGTGTAGACGTTCTACCATACCATTAGCTTGAGGATGGTAGGGTGTTGTTCGAAAACGCGTGCAAACTATGATTTTAGTCAGGGCGAAGAATAAACCGCCTTGGAATTGACCCCCGCGATCTGTTGTTATGAAAGATGGGCATCCAAAGTTTGCGATCCATCGTTCGACAAAGACGCGTGTGACTGTTTCGGCAGATACATCCTTGAGGGGTACTGCTTCAGGCCATCGTGTGAAACGATCAATGCAGGTTAAAATATAAGTATATCCATGGGATTCCGGAAGGGGTCCCACCAAATCTATATGAACGTGTTCGAAACGGGCATCAGGGATAAGAAAGGCACCAAAGGGGCTTTTGGTGTGTCACTACCTTGCACTCTTGGCAGGCTAAGCAAGTGTATGCCCACTCCCTTACTTCCTTATTAATACCAGGCCAACAAAACCGACTAGTTACGAGCTTGACGGTAGTTCGAATACCTGGGTGAGATAAGCCATGCAACGTATTGAAGACGTTACGGCGATAACTTTTAGACACGATGGGGCGAGGAGTACTCGTGAAAATGTCGCATAGAATAGTATCTCTTCCAATACCTAAGGGTTTCTCGGCTAATTGCAGTGTTGTTTTCGACAACTCATGTTGAAGCCCAGTATCTTCTTTTTGAAGACGAGGCAGTTTTATAAGGTCAATGCCGTCTATTTGGTTGAGGGAACGGATGCGCGACAAGGCATCTGCCATAGTGTTGTTCACTCCGGATATATGGCGAACATATGATATAAACAATACTTATGCATGCCTATACAACTGGTGTATCCTACATAGGAAGGAATAAATATGTACCTTATTACATTATCATTACTAACTACGCTTACCAATCGTATGTGTAATTTATCGAATTGATGATGCTGTAAGCTGGCGTCCATCATGTACAAAAGTGGGAATATACCATTATAATATCCTATGTAAATTGTGAAACGTAGTCCAGTTGTCATGATTCCCTGGGTGAATGCTTATCTGAAGTTGAGTTCAGAGAGTACGTCGGAGGTTTGTGGTCTGTGAAAATCATGAATTCACAACCCTTCGCTGAATGTCGAAAATGACGCGTAGCACAGTACATAGCCAGAAGTTCTCTTCAGAATGTGCTGTACTTCGTTTCCGCTAATTGAAGGCGCCTCGGGAAAAAGCGAGTGGTTGCCTCTGTCTGTTAACTAGTTGTTGTAGAACTGCGCCAACTGCAGCGTCTGATGGATCAACTGAGATATATAACGGTGTCGTTGGATCCTGATGCATTAGAAGTGTGACATCCACAATAGCTTTTAAATCTGAGTGAAAGTTTTCGAGCAGACGCGTCGAGTTCGATAGACTTGTTATTCCCTCGAAGAAGGTCTGTCAATGGCTGAATCAGAGAGGCACAGTTGGGAATCAACCGTCGGTAATAACTTACCGAACCGTTAAAAGTGCGAAGACTTTTCACCGCCTGTGGCTCTGGAAGGTTCAGTATGGCTTCAGCCATAGTAGCCAGTGGGCGAATGCCCTTACAGTCAATAGTATGACTCAGAAAGTCGAGTGAGTCAGTGCCTGTCTGGCACTTTTGAATATTGATGGTAACACCATGTTGGCGTAACCTTTCAAATGCCAAGTCCAAGTGCCTAAGGTGAGTTTCCTTGTCTGGACTGGCAATGAGGCAGTCATCTAACTATGTCTATACAAAGTCGAGACCACGAAATACTCCGTCAATGAAACGTTGGAATGTTTGGGTTGTATTCCGAAGACCGAATGGCATACGTAGAAATTCAAAAAGTCCGAAAGGCGTATTGATAGCCGTTTTCGGAACATCTTCTGGTGCCATTGGGATTTGGTTATACGCTTTAACCAAGTCGATTTTAGAGAATATAGCCGCGCCAGATAATGTTTCCGTCAAGTCGTGTATGTGAGGCTATGGATAGCAATCAGGGGTTGTTTCGGCATTCACTCGCCTGTAATCACCAGTGGGTCGCCAATCGTTGCTATCCCTTTACGGTACAATATGCAGTGGGGATGCCCATGGGCGATTCGATGGTCGAATGATGCCAAGGGTGAGTATATGGTCGAACTCATTTCTAGCGATTCTCAGTTTGTCAGGAGCAAGTCGTCGTGCTCTAGATATCATGGGCTGTCCTGAGGTCGCAATGTGTTGCATAATATTGCTGGTTATGCACGGTAGATCGTTAGACGGGCAATTAAGTTCCGGATATTTGTCAACAATAGGTTGAGAATTTGGATCACGGATTGCTTTCGTTTTAACGGGTGACAAGCTGGGGCCTGTGTAGGTGATGCCTTTGATAGACAGGCTAGTAGTATTGTAAATCTGTCGTTTTCGGCGGACGTCTACAAGTGAATCATTAGGATTAAGTAGGTCCGTGCCGATGATGGGCATTGTGACATCGGCGAGAAGGAAAATCCACCGAATAGGTTTGCGTAAGCCAACGTTCAGATAGACGTATTTTCTACCGAAGGTTGCAATTGGTTTTCCATTTGCAGTCTGCAAGTTGAAGGTAGGTTCCTTCTGTCGATCTGCTGCTGTAGCAGGAAGGACGCTGACTTCTGCGCCTGTGTCGACTAAATAACGGTTCTGGTTGACCACATCGTGAATGTAAAGTAGGCGGCTAGTGCCACCGGCGACGGTTGCCGCTAACGCGTGCCAGCAGGATAGTTTCCCACAGACTTTGAGACATTTCCAAAGTTACAAGGCTTACGGAAACATTTCGCTGCTTGGCCATAGGTGTTGCGATACCGGTACCAGTCAGGGTTTTTCAGAGAACGTTGCTTGGACTTAGATTGACTACGTGAGTTTCGCCGTTGAGAGGAGTTCTGACGACGGTAGGAGGAATTGCAAGGTATGTTTGACCTAAGCATCTGCTGGATGGAGTTGCATAACATTATCACTGCAGTATCCTTGTGGTGAGAGCAGGCCGTGAGAAAATATGAGCAAGGCTGATTCAACGACCAATCACAGCAAAGTTAACGTGGCAAAATATGATTCGCAGACAGAGAACTCTATTTGTCAAGGAATCCTGAAACAACCATTCAGAAGCCTGCGTTTGTCTGCCTAACTTCTGATAAACAACCAATCATATAACTGCGCTTGTCTACTTGCATAAGCTATAATAATGTGTGTGAAATATGTATAAATATGTGTTGATTTTCATAATGAAAGGATCTGTTGCCTGGCCCTTGTCTTCTGTTGTTACATCATTACTCGAAGTCTGTTTGGTCACCGAGCATATTTCAGGAACTGACCGCCTTGTTATTTCTAGAATTTTATCTGCAGAAATAGCTAAGTCATCTATAATAACACCCTGAAGTGTCACAAGTACGGTCTGCACGGACTGTGGCAGCTTGGATAAGAAGAGTTCCCTGAAAGGTCCTTCATCGAACTGACTTTGGCCAATAACCTCTGTCATCCTTGTCAGCTTGCTCACGGCTGACTGATCCCCTAACTCGATGTTACGAAATAATTCGTCCAGACACTGTCGATCCGTGAGAACGTTTCTCCTGAGGAGGGATGCTTTCAGCAACTCGTGCGAGTCACTTACCTATGGACTCGACATCTGCACAGTTGCATACTTGCTGAATCCCCGCGGTAGGGCGTGAATAACTGCAAGGAACTGTGAACTCAGCTATCTGAAATCGCGTTTCAGCATTATCTGGCCAATATGGTACTAGCTGAATGGTTTTAGCAGTTGAGCTAATACGAATGACCTTGGGACTAGGATCACTCATGATGAAAAGCATGTAGAATAAAATATAGTTCAAGAACAAATACAAAAAGGAGCGAACTCACCGAGGTTATATTAGTATTTATCGAAGATGAACTTCGCGGTTGGGTTCACCAGTTTAGAGGTTGATGGTATAGACGTTTGCGAACAGTACTGGGTATATTAACGCAAGATCTTATACCAACAACTTCTATAGTATTCGTTTCTCGTGGACCAAATGCAAAGCAAAACGACAGAATCGGTCGTCCTAATTACGAGATATATCTCGGGACCAAAACGGATTCCGAGATGACTGCTTAACTGGCTAGTGATCGTGCACGAACGTGACATGACAGAGTACCAAATGGAATGGATGCTTGACCGGAAGCCTTCAGCTAAACAAGTCGACTTGAACTCTAAGGGTCAGCATCCAATGTTCACTGATGATTCTTATGGTCAATAATTTTGGGGAATTATTTACTGGTACTAGGCCTTCTGTTGCTACTGTAATTATGGTATTTAGTAAAGTCTAATTCGTCATCAATATCTCCCAGAGAAATTACCACTAGTGGATTCGCGCTAACACACCACCGTCTCTGTATCTAAGATGCTTTTCCGCCGGGTACTATTTGATATTTTTCCCAAGTATTTACACTATGGAGGCCTTTCGCTTTAAAAATAACAGTGTCAGAAGTCTCTTAGAGATAACCCACCTCCTGAATATGTGATCCGCAACAGATAGCGGAAGTGGACGAAAGGGTTAGCTGAACCGGTTTAAGAAAGTTGTGGGATTCAACATTCAGGCACCTACATTGAAACCAGATACAAATGCTAATGTCTGTGGAACACTACAGACCATTCACTTTCCAAAAGTTATCGGTGGGTGAATGACGAAATTTTTCCTGTACTCTGACGAATCAAGAAAAGTGTAAGGGAAAATTGGAAAATAACTTGTTTGCTATGCTGACGTAGCCAATGTTGTATATTGGATTACTTACAAATGCATATCTGGAACTCAGGAACCGGTGTAATGCAAGAGTCAGGAGGGACAGGACGTCATTCCAGGCTAACCTTGCTAAAAAACTCCTAGCAAACCCCAAAACTTGTACCGATTCATGTCGGAAAGAAAACCGACAAACCAGGGGGCATGCACCTTAGTAGGCCCAAACGGTCAATATCTCACTAGTCTGGAGATGGCTGAAACATTCAGTTCAGCAATGTGGATATTACAGTTACGGACCAAGATGGTGGCACCACTATTTCACAGGAGGAAGACCTAGCGGATATCTCCCAAATAAACCCAGCTATAGTACTAAGGAAGCTACAGCGACTCACACCTGGGAAATCCCCAGGTTGTGACGACATCAGGCCATCTGTTCTGAAACAGTGCGCCGAAGCTCTCTGTAGACCCCTGTGCAACTTGTTCCAACACTCAATGGATTCGGGGACACTGCCGAGAGAGTGGAAAAGAACCATCCTTTCCCCAGTCCTTAAGGGTGGGGATAGGCAAAATGCCACTAGTTATAGACCAGTAGCTCTACTCCCAGTGGTGTCAAAAGTACTGGAAAGTATTATTGACGATCACATCAGGGAATATTTTGATAGGTCTAATATATTCCATGAAGCCCAACACGGTTTCAGGAAAGGCAGATCCTGCGTTGCTAACCTACTGCCAGCTTGGGACGATTGGACATCATGCTGGGATATGAATGTTCCAGTCCATTTAGTCTTCCTAGACTTTGAGAAGGCACTTGACACTGTTCACCGTGACCTTCTCCTACACAAAATAAGCCAGGCAGGTATAGGTGAGCCACATCTGTCATGGTTAAAGGACTACATAGCTGACAGGCAATTTTGCACTAAGGTTAACCGAGTCAGATCATCTTGGCACAGCTCGTCATCAGGAGCGTCGCAGGGTTCTATCCTAGGACCATTGAATTTTTTGATTTTTATCAATGATCTACCACGCCGTCTAAGCTCTCCGACCCTTCTATACGCTGACGACGTAAAGATATGGAGGGCGATAAAGTGTCCGAGGGACTCAGATAGACTGCAGGAAGATCTGAACCTTCTGGAAGACTGGGCGGCGGCCAGTGGCATGACTTTCAACCTGAAAAAGTGCAAAGTAGTGAAGTTGCGCACCTGTAGACTGCAGAATGCAATTTACGCCCTGTGCAGTGAAAGCTTGTCTTGCACAACGTCGGAACGCGACTTAGGTCTAGTTCTAACGGAAAAAATGGACACAAGCGTAAATTACACGGGGGATGCAGCGAGGGCATATGCGGTCATAAATTTTAAGCACAGACGGTTAGGTGCACTCACTCCTGAGCTCTTTCTAACGTTGTACAAAACATTCTGCAGACCACACCTTGAGGTGCACAATATTATTGCGCCCCCAATTCTTAGAAGAGACGCCAACCTCTTGGAAAGAGTCCAACGACGGGCAACAAAAGGAGCGGTTGGACTCCGAAATAAACCAAATAATGAAAGGCTGAAGAAACTAGGCCTGCTCACACTTAGCTGCCGACATCTTAGGGGGGGATTTAATCACTGCCTACAAAATAACAAATGAACAAAGTCACCCAAACAAACGTGTTCTGCCATTCAGTAGGTATGGGCTCCCTCGTGGAAATCCCAGAAGGATAGCTCACCAGAGGGCAAGGACCCGGGTGCGCTCCCACTTCTTATCACTGCGGGTTCGACGTCCATGGAACGCCTAACCGGCAGATGTTGATAAGGCACCCTATTTGGACGCCTCTAAGCGAAGGATTGACAACCATGAAGCGACAAAAGGTTTGCGTCAAAATGGCCTGTCCCCTTAAAATCCCATACACCATGCAAGGGTCGACAATTAAAATAGTCGTTTTTTTGTTGATCTTTGTATCTGACTCTCGATTCGATGTTGGCTTGTGTGATTTGGTGTGTGGACGAGGAGTATGAGGGTAGTGTTGATTGATGATGGATGATTGTGTTGTGGATTGATTTATGGCTTGGCTTGTCAGTGAGTGATATGAGGAGAATGAGGTGTGAGTGTGATGTGAGTGTTGTAGTAGATTTTGCCAAGTGCGGCCTAGTGGTCTAGGGGTATGATACTCGCTTTGGGTGCGAGTGGTCCCAGGTTCGAATCCCGGCTGGGCCCGTGGTTTTCATGTCACCAGGTGGTTCCCACCCCGCCACTCCCCGTCGTCATGATCACACGCCGCCGACTGACTCACACTCGTCTCTCTGCTTCATCGTCTCCACTCACTCCCTGCTCACTCTGCTAATCGTCTGTCTACACACATCTCTACGACACTTCAGTCAACATCCATCCATCTCTCACCATCCACCCCACAACGATCGCCCTCTCTCTCACTCTCTCCGTGTAACACTTTGACACACACACACACACACATTCACTCACTGACTCACCCACAAACACACACACACACACACTCGCTGACACCCTGTCACCTCATCACCCTCAAACTCACTATTATCTTTGCAACAGTACACATTCACCTTGCTCACCTTCGCCCATCCAGCCACACACGCACCCACACCACGAATCATCCAGCTCCATCCATTTAAGCCAGTCGACAATCACATCCAACACACGCACACGCACACACACACACGACTGTGCATGCACACACACACACACAATTCCACTGACACAAATACACTGACTCACTGACTGCCTCATTCTCTCACACATTGAACAATTCACTCATTCCTTTCATTCCTTCACCATCTCACAATCTCATTCGATCATCAGACAGGCATGCACATGCACACGGGAAATTCCACATGTGAACTGATCAGGCATGCATGCAGTCAGTCGAGCTGACCAGTGCAAGTCAGTCATTGTGATGTTGTCTGACTGAGGCTTTTGTCTGAATAATCACCTGTTTACCTAGCGCTCAGTTGGAGACTGCCAATATCCAAGTGTATCCTCCTACCTCTCTCCATAGGTGTATTCCAGTATGGGTGTGTTCGAGTCTCTCCCTCCCTCCCTCCTCTCTCACTCTCTCTCACTCTCCCTCTGTTTTTGTGTTTGTACTTGCCATGTGTGGCTCAACTTGTGGTGTCTGGGAGTAAGCTGTGAATGTTCGAGTTTATTTATTTATGGCGACGCGTTGATTCGACATTTTCAATGCAGGTGAATTACCTACCATGGAATAAGACAGTGTGATTGATTGTATTGGAGAGTTGTATATCAGTTGTCTTCAGTCAATGGTCAGACGGGGTCCAGTGTTGTGTTGTGTTGTGTTGTGTTGTGTTTATTCGAGTAGGTAGGCTTTGTGGGTGACACGTGGGGTGTAGGTGGCGTGTGAGTCGTAGATGTGAATCGTACTGTCGTTTACAACATGCACGAGGTTGACTCGTCCGAGATAGGATGGAGACCTGTTGTCAGATTGAATTGTCAGTCGGACGAGTGAAATGGCTGAGATGAGTGGATTAATTGGTCAAGTGAATGAAGATAACTACTGACTAGTTGTGTATTTCATGCAGGTGTGTTTATTTTTCTGGTGATGTTGGTGTTGGTGTTGGTGTTGGTGTTGTAGCTGTCTTTTCAGTCGTCTTTATTTTTGTCTTGTCGTTGTTAATATTGTTGGTGTTGTAATTGTCGATGTGGATGATGATGATGATGATGATGACGACGACGACGACGTTGGTGTGAGTGTAATTCGTATTTTCGTGTGTGAGTGAGTGAGTGAGTGGGTGTATGTGTTCGCCTGTGTTAGAATTTGCGTTTGTGTTTGTGTTCGTGTGGATTTGTGTAGGTTATAATGAGGCTGGAGAGGATGATGCTGATGAGTGTGAATAGAGAGGGCTATGCTTTGTGTGTTGGTGTTTCTCTCGTGCGTGTTCGATTGTTTGTTTCTGACTGTCGATTCGATGTTGGCTTGTGTGATTTGGTGTGTGGACGAGGAGTATGAGGGTAGTGTTGATTGATGATGGATGATTGTGTTGTGGATTGATTTATGGCTTGGCTTGTCAGTGAGTGATATGAGGAGAATGAGGTGTGAGTGTGATGTGAGTGTTGTAGTAGATTTTGCCAAGTGCGGCCTAGTGGTCTAGGGGTATGATACTCGCTTTGGGTGCGAGTGGTCCCGGGTTCGAATCCCGGCTGGGCCCGTGGTTTTCATGTCACCAGGTGGTTCCCACCCCGCCACTCCCCGTCGTCATGATCACACGCCGCCGACTGACTCACACTCGTCTCTCTGCTTCATCGTCTCCACTCACTCCCTGCTCACTCTGCTAATCGTCTGTCTACACACATCTCTACGACACTTCAGTCAACATCCATCCATCTCTCACCATCCACCCCACAACGATCGCCCTCTCTCTCACTCTCTCCGTGTAACACTTTGACACACACACACACACACATTCACTCACTGACTCACCCACAAACACACACACACACACACTCGCTGACACCCTGTCACCTCATCACCCTCAAACTCACTATTATCTTTGCAACAGTACACATTCACCTTGCTCACCTTCGCCCATCCAGCCACACACGCACCCACACCACGAATCATCCAGCTCCATCCATTTAAGCCAGTCGACAATCACATCCAACACACGCACACACACACACACACACACGACTGTGCATGCACACACACACACACAATTCCACTGACACAAATACACTGACTCACTGACTGCCTCATTCTCTCACACATTGAACAATTCACTCATTCCTTTCATTCCTTCACCATCTCACAATCTCATTCGATCATCAGACAGGCATGCACATGCACACGGGAAATTCCACATGTGAACTGATCAGGCATGCATGCAGTCAGTCGAGCTGACCAGTGCAAGTCAGTCATTGTGATGTTGTCTGACTGAGGCTTTTGTCTGAATAATCACCTGTTTACCTAGCGCTCAGTCGGAGACTGCCAATATCCAAGTGTATCCTCCTACCTCTCTCCATAGGTGTATTCCAGTATGGGTGTGTTCGAGTCTCTCCCTCCCTCCCTCCCTCCCTCTATCTCTCTCTGTCACTCTCCCTCTGTTTTTGTGTTTGTACTTGCCATGTGTGGCTCAACTTGTGGTGTCTGGGAGTAAGCTGTGAATGTTCGAGTTTATTTATTTATGGCGACGCGTTGATTCGACATTTTCAATGCAGGTGAATTACCTACCATGGAATAAGACAGTGTGATTGATTGTATTGGAGAGTTGTATATCAGTTGTCTTCAGTCAATGGTCAGACGGGGTCCAGTGTTGTGTTGTGTTGTGTTGTGTTGTGTTTATTCGAGTAGGTAGGCTTTGTGGGTGACACGTGGGGTGTAGGTGGCGTGTGAGTCGTAGATGTGAATCGTACTGTCGTTTACAACATGCACGAGGTTGACTCGTCCGAGATAGGATGGAGACCTGTTGTCAGATTGAATTGTCAGTCGGACGAGTGAAATGGCTGAGATGAGTGGATTAATTGGTCAAGTGAATGAAGATAACTACTGACTAGTTGTGTATTTCATGCAGGTGTGTTTATTTTTCTGGTGATGTTGGTGTTGGTGTTGGTGTTGGTGTTGTAGCTGTCTTTTCAGTCGTCTTTATTTTTGTCTTGTCGTTGTTAATATTGTTGGTGTTGTAATTGTCGATGTGGATGATGATGATGATGATGATGATGACGACGACGACGACGTTGGTGTGAGTGTAATTCGTATTTTCGTGTGTGAGTGAGTGAGTGAGTGGGTGTATGTGTTCGCCTGTGTTAGAATTTGCGTTTGTGTTTGTGTTCGTGTGGATTTGTGTAGGTTATAATGAGGCTGGAGAGGATGATGCTGATGAGTGTGAATAGAGAGGGCTATGCTTTGTGTGTTGGTGTTTCTCTCGTGCGTGTTCGATTGTTTGTTTCTGACTGTCGATTCGATGTTGGCTTGTGTGATTTGGTGTGTGGACGAGGAGTATGAGGGTAGTGTTGATTGATGATGGATGATTGTGTTGTGGATTGATTTATGGCTTGGCTTGTCAGTGAGTGATATGAGGAGAATGAGGTGTGAGTGTGATGTGAGTGTTGTAGTAGATTTTGCCAAGTGCGGCCTAGTGGTCTAGGGGTATGATACTCGCTTTGGGTGCGAGTGGTCCCGGGTTCGAATCCCGGCTGGGCCCGTGGTTTTCATGTCACCAGGTGGTTCCCACCCCGCCACTCCCCGTCGTCATGATCACACGCCGCCGACTGACTCACACTCGTCTCTCTGCTTCATCGTCTCCACTCACTCCCTGCTCACTCTGCTAATCGTCTGTCTACACACATCTCTACGACACTTCAGTCAACATCCATCCATCTCTCACCATCCACCCCACAACGATCGCCCTCTCTCTCACTCTCTCCGTGTAACACTTTGACACACACACACACACACATTCACTCACTGACTCACCCACAAACACACACACACACACACTCGCTGACACCCTGTCACCTCATCACCCTCAAACTCACTATTATCTTTGCAACAGTACACATTCACCTTGCTCACCTTCGCCCATCCAGCCACACACGCACCCACACCACGAATCATCCAGCTCCATCCATTTAAGCCAGTCGACAATCACATCCAACACACGCACACGCACACACACACACACACGACTGTGCATGCACACACACACACACAATTCCACTGACACAAATACACTGACTCACTGACTGCCTCATTCTCTCACACATTGAACAATTCACTCATTCCTTTCATTCCTTCACCATCTCACAATCTCATTCGATCATCAGACAGGCATGCACATGCACACGGGAAATTCCACATGTGAACTGATCAGGCATGCATGCAGTCAGTCGAGCTGACCAGTGCAAGTCAGTCATTGTGATGTTGTCTGACTGAGGCTTTTGTCTGAATAATCACCTGTTTACCTAGCGCTCAGTCGGAGACTGCCAATATCCAAGTGTATCCTCCTACCTCTCTCCATAGGTGTATTCCAGTATGGGTGTGTTCGAGTCTCTCCCTCCCTCCCTCCCTCCCTCTATCTCTCTCTGTCACTCTCCCTCTGTTTTTGTGTTTGTACTTGCCATGTGTGGCTCAACTTGTGGTGTCTGGGAGTAAGCTGTGAATGTTCGAGTTTATTTATTTATGGCGACGCGTTGATTCGACATTTTCAATGCAGGTGAATTACCTACCATGGAATAAGACAGTGTGATTGATTGTATTGGAGAGTTGTATATCAGTTGTCTTCAGTCAATGGTCAGACGGGGTCCAGTGTTGTGTTGTGTTGTGTTGTGTTGTGTTTATTCGAGTAGGTAGGCTTTGTGGGTGACACGTGGGGTGTAGGTGGCGTGTGAGTCGTAGATGTGAATCGTACTGTCGTTTACAACATGCACGAGGTTGACTCGTCCGAGATAGGATGGAGACCTGTTGTCAGATTGAATTGTCAGTCGGACGAGTGAAATGGCTGAGATGAGTGGATTAATTGGTCAAGTGAATGAAGATAACTACTGACTAGTTGTGTATTTCATGCAGGTGTGTTTATTTTTCTGGTGATGTTGGTGTTGGTGTTGGTGTTGGTGTTGTAGCTGTCTTTTCAGTCGTCTTTATTTTTGTCTTGTCGTTGTTAATATTGTTGGTGTTGTAATTGTCGATGTGGATGATGATGATGATGATGATGATGACGACGACGACGACGTTGGTGTGAGTGTAATTCGTATTTTCGTGTGTGAGTGAGTGAGTGAGTGGGTGTATGTGTTCGCCTGTGTTAGAATTTGCGTTTGTGTTTGTGTTCGTGTGGATTTGTGTAGGTTATAATGAGGCTGGAGAGGATGATGCTGATGAGTGTGAATAGAGAGGGCTATGCTTTGTGTGTTGGTGTTTCTCTCGTGCGTGTTCGATTGTTTGTTTCTGACTGTCGATTCGATGTTGGCTTGTGTGATTTGGTGTGTGGACGAGGAGTATGAGGGTAGTGTTGATTGATGATGGATGATTGTGTTGTGGATTGATTTATGGCTTGGCTTGTCAGTGAGTGATATGAGGAGAATGAGGTGTGAGTGTGATGTGAGTGTTGTAGTAGATTTTGCCAAGTGCGGCCTAGTGGTCTAGGGGTATGATACTCGCTTTGGGTGCGAGTGGTCCCGGGTTCGAATCCCGGCTGGGCCCGTGGTTTTCATGTCACCAGGTGGTTCCCACCCCGCCACTCCCCGTCGTCATGATCACACGCCGCCGACTGACTCACACTCGTCTCTCTGCTTCATCGTCTCCACTCACTCCCTGCTCACTCTGCTAATCGTCTGTCTACACACATCTCTACGACACTTCAGTCAACATCCATCCATCTCTCACCATCCACCCCACAACGATCGCCCTCTCTCTCACTCTCTCCGTGTAACACTTTGACACACACACACACACACATTCACTCACTGACTCACCCACAAACACACACACACACACACTCGCTGACACCCTGTCACCTCATCACCCTCAAACTCACTATTATCTTTGCAACAGTACACATTCACCTTGCTCACCTTCGCCCATCCAGCCACACACGCACCCACACCACGAATCATCCAGCTCCATCCATTTAAGCCAGTCGACAATCACATCCAACACACGCACACGCACACACACACACACACGACTGTGCATGCACACACACACACACAATTCCACTGACACAAATACACTGACTCACTGACTGCCTCATTCTCTCACACATTGAACAATTCACTCATTCCTTTCATTCCTTCACCATCTCACAATCTCATTCGATCATCAGACAGGCATGCACATGCACACGGGAAATTCCACATGTGAACTGATCAGGCATGCATGCAGTCAGTCGAGCTGACCAGTGCAAGTCAGTCATTGTGATGTTGTCTGACTGAGGCTTTTGTCTGAATAATCACCTGTTTACCTAGCGCTCAGTTGGAGACTGCCAATATCCAAGTGTATCCTCCTACCTCTCTCCATAGGTGTATTCCAGTATGGGTGTGTTCGAGTCTCTCCCTCCCTCCCTCCCTCCCTCTATCTCTCTCTGTCACTCTCCCTCTGTTTTTGTGTTTGTACTTGCCATGTGTGGCTCAACTTGTGGTGTCTGGGAGTAAGCTGTGAATGTTCGAGTTTATTTATTTATGGCGACGCGTTGATTCGACATTTTCAATGCAGGTGAATTACCTACCATGGAATAAGACAGTGTGATTGATTGTATTGGAGAGTTGTATATCAGTTGTCTTCAGTCAATGGTCAGACGGGGTCCAGTGTTGTGTTGTGTTGTGTTGTGTTGTGTTTATTCGAGTAGGTAGGCTTTGTGGGTGACACGTGGGGTGTAGGTGGCGTGTGAGTCGTAGATGTGAATCGTACTGTCGTTTACAACATGCACGAGGTTGACTCGTCCGAGATAGGATGGAGACCTGTTGTCAGATTGAATTGTCAGTCGGACGAGTGAAATGGCTGAGATGAGTGGATTAATTGGTCAAGTGAATGAAGATAACTACTGACTAGTTGTGTATTTCATGCAGGTGTGTTTATTTTTCTGGTGATGTTGGTGTTGGTGTTGGTGTTGGTGTTGTAGCTGTCTTTTCAGTCGTCTTTATTTTTGTCTTGTCGTTGTTAATATTGTTGGTGTTGTAATTGTCGATGTGGATGATGATGATGATGATGATGACGACGACGACGACGTTGGTGTGAGTGTAATTCGTATTTTCGTGTGTGAGTGAGTGAGTGAGTGGGTGTATGTGTTCGCCTGTGTTAGAATTTGCGTTTGTGTTTGTGTTCGTGTGGATTTGTGTAGGTTATAATGAGGCTGGAGAGGATGATGCTGATGAGTGTGAATAGAGAGGGCTATGCTTTGTGTGTTGGTGTTTCTCTCGTGCGTGTTCGATTGTTTGTTTCTGACTGTCGATTCGATGTTGGCTTGTGTGATTTGGTGTGTGGACGAGGAGTATGAGGGTAGTGTTGATTGATGATGGATGATTGTGTTGTGGATTGATTTATGGCTTGGCTTGTCAGTGAGTGATATGAGGAGAATGAGGTGTGAGTGTGATGTGAGTGTTGTAGTAGATTTTGCCAAGTGCGGCCTAGTGGTCTAGGGGTATGATACTCGCTTTGGGTGCGAGTGGTCCCGGGTTCGAATCCCGGCTGGGCCCGTGGTTTTCATGTCACCAGGTGGTTCCCACCCCGCCACTCCCCGTCGTCATGATCACACGCCGCCGACTGACTCACACTCGTCTCTCTGCTTCATCGTCTCCACTCACTCCCTGCTCACTCTGCTAATCGTCTGTCTACACACATCTCTACGACACTTCAGTCAACATCCATCCATCTCTCACCATCCACCCCACAACGATCGCCCTCTCTCTCACTCTCTCCGTGTAACACTTTGACACACACACACACACACATTCACTCACTGACTCACCCACAAACACACACACACACACACTCGCTGACACCCTGTCACCTCATCACCCTCAAACTCACTATTATCTTTGCAACAGTACACATTCACCTTGCTCACCTTCGCCCATCCAGCCACACACGCACCCACACCACGAATCATCCAGCTCCATCCATTTAAGCCAGTCGACAATCACATCCAACACACGCACACGCACACACACACACACACGACTGTGCATGCACACACACACACACAATTCCACTGACACAAATACACTGACTCACTGACTGCCTCATTCTCTCACACATTGAACAATTCACTCATTCCTTTCATTCCTTCACCATCTCACAATCTCATTCGATCATCAGACAGGCATGCACATGCACACGGGAAATTCCACATGTGAACTGATCAGGCATGCATGCAGTCAGTCGAGCTGACCAGTGCAAGTCAGTCATTGTGATGTTGTCTGACTGAGGCTTTTGTCTGAATAATCACCTGTTTACCTAGCGCTCAGTTGGAGACTGCCAATATCCAAGTGTATCCTCCTACCTCTCTCCATAGGTGTATTCCAGTATGGGTGTGTTCGAGTCTCTCCCTCCCTCCCTCCCTCCCTCTATCTTCTCTGTCACTCTCCCTCTGTTTTTGTGTTTGTACTTGCCATGTGTGGCTCAACTTGTGGTGTCTGGGAGTAAGCTGTGAATGTTCGAGTTTATTTATTTATGGCGACGCGTTGATTCGACATTTTCAATGCAGGTGAATTACCTACCATGGAATAAGACAGTGTGATTGATTGTATTGGAGAGTTGTATATCAGTTGTCTTCAGTCAATGGTCAGACGGGGTCCAGTGTTGTGTTGTGTTGTGTTGTGTTGTGTTTATTCGAGTAGGTAGGCTTTGTGGGTGACACGTGGGGTGTAGGTGGCGTGTGAGTCGTAGATGTGAATCGTACTGTCGTTTACAACATGCACGAGGTTGACTCGTCCGAGATAGGATGGAGACCTGTTGTCAGATTGAATTGTCAGTCGGACGAGTGAAATGGCTGAGATGAGTGGATTAATTGGTCAAGTGAATGAAGATAACTACTGACTAGTTGTGTATTTCATGCAGGTGTGTTTATTTTTCTGGTGATGTTGGTGTTGGTGTTGGTGTTGGTGTTGTAGCTGTCTTTTCAGTCGTCTTTATTTTTGTCTTGTCGTTGTTAATATTGTTGGTGTTGTAATTGTCGATGTGGATGATGATGATGATGATGATGACGACGACGACGTTGGTGTGAGTGTAATTCGTATTTTCGTGTGTGAGTGAGTGAGTGAGTGGGTGTATGTGTTCGCCTGTGTTAGAATTTGCGTTTGTGTTTGTGTTCGTGTGGATTTGTGTAGGTTATAATGAGGCTGGAGAGGATGATGCTGATGAGTGTGAATAGAGAGGGCTATGCTTTGTGTGTTGGTGTTTCTCTCGTGCGTGTTCGATTGTTTGTTTCTGACTGTCGATTCGATGTTGGCTTGTGTGATTTGGTGTGTGGACGAGGAGTATGAGGGTAGTGTTGATTGATGATGGATGATTGTGTTGTGGATTGATTTATGGCTTGGCTTGTCAGTGAGTGATATGAGGAGAATGAGGTGTGAGTGTGATGTGAGTGTTGTAGTAGATTTTGCCAAGTGCGGCCTAGTGGTCTAGGGGTATGATACTCGCTTTGGGTGCGAGTGGTCCCGGGTTCGAATCCCGGCTGGGCCCGTGGTTTTCATGTCACCAGGTGGTTCCCACCCCGCCACTCCCCGTCGTCATGATCACACGCCGCCGACTGACTCACACTCGTCTCTCTGCTTCATCGTCTCCACTCACTCCCTGCTCACTCTGCTAATCGTCTGTCTACACACATCTCTACGACACTTCAGTCAACATCCATCCATCTCTCACCATCCACCCCACAACGATCGCCCTCTCTCTCACTCTCTCCGTGTAACACTTTGACACACACACACACACACATTCACTCACTGACTCACCCACAAACACACACACACACACACTCGCTGACACCCTGTCACCTCATCACCCTCAAACTCACTATTATCTTTGCAACAGTACACATTCACCTTGCTCACCTTCGCCCATCCAGCCACACACGCACCCACACCACGAATCATCCAGCTCCATCCATTTAAGCCAGTCGACAATCACATCCAACACACGCACACGCACACACACACACACACGACTGTGCATGCACACACACACACACAATTCCACTGACACAAATACACTGACTCACTGACTGCCTCATTCTCTCACACATTGAACAATTCACTCATTCCTTTCATTCCTTCACCATCTCACAATCTCATTCGATCATCAGACAGGCATGCACATGCACACGGGAAATTCCACATGTGAACTGATCAGGCATGCATGCAGTCAGTCGAGCTGACCAGTGCAAGTCAGTCATTGTGATGTTGTCTGACTGAGGCTTTTGTCTGAATAATCACCTGTTTACCTAGCGCTCAGTTGGAGACTGCCAATATCCAAGTGTATCCTCCTACCTCTCTCCATAGGTGTATTCCAGTATGGGTGTGTTCGAGTCTCTCTCTCCCTCCCTCCCTCCCTCTATCTTTCTCTGTCACTCTCCCTCTGTTTTTGTGTTTGTACTTGCCATGTGTGGCTCAACTTGTGGTGTCTGGGAGTAAGCTGTGAATGTTCGAGTTTATTTATTTATGGCGACGCGTTGATTCGACATTTTCAATGCAGGTGAATTACCTACCATGGAATAAGACAGTGTGATTGATTGTATTGGAGAGTTGTATATCAGTTGTCTTCAGTCAATGGTCAGACGGGGTCCAGTGTTGTGTTGTGTTGTGTTGTGTTGTGTTTATTCGAGTAGGTAGGCTTTGTGGGTGACACGTGGGGTGTAGGTGGCGTGTGAGTCGTAGATGTGAATCGTACTGTCGTTTACAACATGCACGAGGTTGACTCGTCCGAGATAGGATGGAGACCTGTTGTCAGATTGAATTGTCAGTCGGACGAGTGAAATGGCTGAGATGAGTGGATTAATTGGTCAAGTGAATGAAGATAACTACTGACTAGTTGTGTATTTCATGCAGGTGTGTTTATTTTTCTGGTGATGTTGGTGTTGGTGTTGGTGTTGGTGTTGTAGCTGTCTTTTCAGTCGTCTTTATTTTTGTCTTGTCGTTGTTAATATTGTTGGTGTTGTAATTGTCGATGTGGATGATGATGATGATGATGACGACGACGACGACGTTGGTGTGAGTGTAATTCGTATTTTCGTGTGTGAGTGAGTGAGTGAGTGGGTGTATGTGTTCGCCTGTGTTAGAATTTGCGTTTGTGTTTGTGTTCGTGTGGATTTGTGTAGGTTATAATGAGGCTGGAGAGGATGATGCTGATGAGTGTGAATAGAGAGGGCTATGCTTTGTGTGTTGGTGTTTCTCTCGTGCGTGTTCGATTGTTTGTTTCTGACTGTCGATTCGATGTTGGCTTGTGTGATTTGGTGTGTGGACGAGGAGTATGAGGGTAGTGTTGATTGATGATGGATGATTGTGTTGTGGATTGATTTATGGCTTGGCTTGTCAGTGAGTGATATGAGGAGAATGAGGTGTGAGTGTGATGTGAGTGTTGTAGTAGATTTTGCCAAGTGCGGCCTAGTGGTCTAGGGGTATGATACTCGCTTTGGGTGCGAGTGGTCCCGGGTTCGAATCCCGGCTGGGCCCGTGGTTTTCATGTCACCAGGTGGTTCCCACCCCGCCACTCCCCGTCGTCATGATCACACGCCGCCGACTGACTCACACTCGTCTCTCTGCTTCATCGTCTCCACTCACTCCCTGCTCACTCTGCTAATCGTCTGTCTACACACATCTCTACGACACTTCAGTCAACATCCATCCATCTCTCACCATCCACCCCACAACGATCGCCCTCTCTCTCACTCTCTCCGTGTAACACTTTGACACACACACACACACACATTCACTCACTGACTCACCCACAAACACACACACACACACACTCGCTGACACCCTGTCACCTCATCACCCTCAAACTCACTATTATCTTTGCAACAGTACACATTCACCTTGCTCACCTTCGCCCATCCAGCCACACACGCACCCACACCACGAATCATCCAGCTCCATCCATTTAAGCCAGTCGACAATCACATCCAACACACGCACACGCACACACACACACACACGACTGTGCATGCACACACACACACACAATTCCACTGACACAAATACACTGACTCACTGACTGCCTCATTCTCTCACACATTGAACAATTCACTCATTCCTTTCATTCCTTCACCATCTCACAATCTCATTCGATCATCAGACAGGCATGCACATGCACACGGGAAATTCCACATGTGAACTGATCAGGCATGCATGCAGTCAGTCGAGCTGACCAGTGCAAGTCAGTCATTGTGATGTTGTCTGACTGAGGCTTTTGTCTGAATAATCACCTGTTTACCTAGCGCTCAGTTGGAGACTGCCAATATCCAAGTGTATCCTCCTACCTCTCTCCATAGGTGTATTCCAGTATGGGTGTGTTCGAGTCTCTCTCTCCCTCCCTCCCTCCCTCTATCTTTCTCTGTCACTCTCCCTCTGTTTTTGTGTTTGTACTTGCCATGTGTGGCTCAACTTGTGGTGTCTGGGAGTAAGCTGTGAATGTTCGAGTTTATTTATTTATGGCGACGCGTTGATTCGACATTTTCAATGCAGGTGAATTACCTACCATGGAATAAGACAGTGTGATTGATTGTATTGGAGAGTTGTATATCAGTTGTCTTCAGTCAATGGTCAGACGGGGTCCAGTGTTGTGTTGTGTTGTGTTGTGTTGTGTTTATTCGAGTAGGTAGGCTTTGTGGGTGACACGTGGGGTGTAGGTGGCGTGTGAGTCGTAGATGTGAATCGTACTGTCGTTTACAACATGCACGAGGTTGACTCGTCCGAGATAGGATGGAGACCTGTTGTCAGATTGAATTGTCAGTCGGACGAGTGAAATGGCTGAGATGAGTGGATTAATTGGTCAAGTGAATGAAGATAACTACTGACTAGTTGTGTATTTCATGCAGGTGTGTTTATTTTTCTGGTGATGTTGGTGTTGGTGTTGGTGTTGGTGTTGTAGCTGTCTTTTCAGTCGTCTTTATTTTTGTCTTGTCGTTGTTAATATTGTTGGTGTTGTAATTGTCGATGTGGATGATGATGATGATGACGACGACGACGACGACGTTGGTGTGAGTGTAATTCGTATTTTCGTGTGTGAGTGAGTGAGTGAGTGGGTGTATGTGTTCGCCTGTGTTAGAATTTGCGTTTGTGTTTGTGTTCGTGTGGATTTGTGTAGGTTATAATGAGGCTGGAGAGGATGATGCTGATGAGTGTGAATAGAGAGGGCTATGCTTTGTGTGTTGGTGTTTCTCTCGTGCGTGTTCGATTGTTTGTTTCTGACTGTCGATTCGATGTTGGCTTGTGTGATTTGGTGTGTGGACGAGGAGTATGAGGGTAGTGTTGATTGATGATGGATGATTGTGTTGTGGATTGATTTATGGCTTGGCTTGTCAGTGAGTGATATGAGGAGAATGAGGTGTGAGTGTGATGTGAGTGTTGTAGTAGATTTTGCCAAGTGCGGCCTAGTGGTCTAGGGGTATGATACTCGCTTTGGGTGCGAGTGGTCCCGGGTTCGAATCCCGGCTGGGCCCGTGGTTTTCATGTCACCAGGTGGTTCCCACCCCGCCACTCCCCGTCGTCATGATCACACGCCGCCGACTGACTCACACTCGTCTCTCTGCTTCATCGTCTCCACTCACTCCCTGCTCACTCTGCTAATCGTCTGTCTACACACATCTCTACGACACTTCAGTCAACATCCATCCATCTCTCACCATCCACCCCACAACGGTCGCCCTCTCTCTCACTCTCTCCGTGTAACACTTTGACACACACACACACACACATTCACTCACTGACTCACCCACAAACACACACACACACACACTCGCTGACACCCTGTCACCTCATCACCCTCAAACTCACTATTATCTTTGCAACAGTACACATTCACCTTGCTCACCTTCGCCCATCCAGCCACACACGCACCCACACCACGAATCATCCAGCTCCATCCATTTAAGCCAGTCGACAATCACATCCAACACACGCACACGCACACACACACACACACACGACTGTGCATGCACACACACACACACAATTCCACTGACACAAATACACTGACTCACTGACTGCCTCATTCTCTCACACATTGAACAATTCACTCATTCCTTTCATTCCTTCACCATCTCACAATCTCATTCGATCATCAGACAGGCATGCACATGCACACGGGAAATTCCACATGTGAACTGATCAGGCATGCATGCAGTCAGTCGAGCTGACCAGTGCAAGTCAGTCATTGTGATGTTGTCTGACTGAGGCTTTTGTCTGAATAATCACCTGTTTACCTAGCGCTCAGTTGGAGACTGCCAATATCCAAGTGTATCCTGCTACCTCTCTCCATAGGTGTATTCCAGTATGGGTGTGTTCGAGTCTCTCCCTCCCTCCCTCCCTCTCTCTCTCACTCTCCCTCTGTTTTTGTGTTTGTACTTGCCATGTGTGGCTCAACTTGTGGTGTCTGGGAGTAAGCTGTGAATGTTCGAGTTTATTTATTTATGGCGACGCGTTGATTCGACATTTTCAATGCAGGTGAATTACCTACCATGGAATAAGACAGTGTGATTGATTGTATTGGAGAGTTGTATATCAGTTGTCTTCAGTCAATGGTCAGACGGGGTCCAGTGTTGTGTTGTGTTGTGTTGTGTTGTGTTTATTCGAGTAGGTAGGCTTTGTGGGTGACACGTGGGGTGTAGGTGGCGTGTGAGTCGTAGATGTGAATCGTACTGTCGTTTACAACATGCACGAGGTTGACTCGTCCGAGATAGGATGGAGACCTGTTGTCAGATTGAATTGTCAGTCGGACGAGTGAAATGGCTGAGATGAGTGGATTAATTGGTCAAGTGAATGAAGATAACTACTGACTAGTTGTGTATTTCATGCAGGTGTGTTTATTTTTCTGGTGATGTTGGTGTTGGTGTTGGTGTTGGTGTTGTAGCTGTCTTTTCAGTCGTCTTTATTTTTGTCTTGTCGTTGTTAATATTGTTGGTGTTGTAATTGTCGATGTGGATGATGATGATGATGATGATGATGACGACGACGACGACGTTGGTGTGAGTGTAATTCGTATTTTCGTGTGTGAGTGAGTGAGTGAGTGGGTGTATGTGTTCGCCTGTGTTAGAATTTGCGTTTGTGTTTGTGTTCGTGTGGATTTGTGTAGGTTATAATGAGGCTGGAGAGGATGATGCTGATGAGTGTGAATAGAGAGGGCTATGCTTTGTGTGTTGGTGTTTCTCTCGTGCGTGTTCGATTGTTTGTTTCTGACTGTCGATTCGATGTTGGCTTGTGTGATTTGGTGTGTGGACGAGGAGTATGAGGGTAGTGTTGATTGATGATGGATGATTGTGTTGTGGATTGATTTATGGCTTGGCTTGTCAGTGAGTGATATGAGGAGAATGAGGTGTGAGTGTGATGTGAGTGTTGTAGTAGATTTTGCCAAGTGCGGCCTAGTGGTCTAGGGGTATGATACTCGCTTTGGGTGCGAGTGGTCCCGGGTTCGAATCCCGGCTGGGCCCGTGGTTTTCATGTCACCAGGTGGTTCCCACCCCGCCACTCCCCGTCGTCATGATCACACGCCGCCGACTGACTCACACTCGTCTCTCTGCTTCATCGTCTCCACTCACTCCCTGCTCACTCTGCTAATCGTCTGTCTACACACATCTCTACGACACTTCAGTCAACATCCATCCATCTCTCACCATCCACCCCACAACGATCGCCCTCTCTCTCACTCTCTCCGTGTAACACTTTGACACACACACACACACACATTCACTCACTGACTCACCCACAAACACACACACACACACACTCGCTGACACCCTGTCACCTCATCACCCTCAAACTCACTATTATCTTTGCAACAGTACACATTCACCTTGCTCACCTTCGCCCATCCAGCCACACACGCACCCACACCACGAATCATCCAGCTCCATCCATTTAAGCCAGTCGACAATCACATCCAACACACGCACACGCACACACACACACACACACGACTGTGCATGCACACACACACACACAATTCCACTGACACAAATACACTGACTCACTGACTGCCTCATTCTCTCACACATTGAACAATTCACTCATTCCTTTCATTCCTTCACCATCTCACAATCTCATTCGATCATCAGACAGGCATGCACATGCACACGGGAAATTCCACATGTGAACTGATCAGGCATGCATGCAGTCAGTCGAGCTGACCAGTGCAAGTCAGTCATTGTGATGTTGTCTGACTGAGGCTTTTGTCTGAATAATCACCTGTTTACCTAGCGCTCAGTTGGAGACTGCCAATATCCAAGTGTATCCTGCTACCTCTCTCCATAGGTGTATTCCAGTATGGGTGTGTTCGAGTCTCTCCCTCCCTCCCTCCCTCTCTCTCACTCTCCCTCTGTTTTTGTGTTTGTACTTGCCATGTGTGGCTCAACTTGTGGTGTCTGGGAGTAAGCTGTGAATGTTCGAGTTTATTTATTTATGGCGACGCGTTGATTCGACATTTTCAATGCAGGTGAATTACCTACCATGGAATAAGACAGTGTGATTGATTGTATTGGAGAGTTGTATATCAGTTGTCTTCAGTCAATGGTCAGACGGGGTCCAGTGTTGTGTTGAGTTGTGTTGTGTTTATTCGAGTAGGTAGGCTTTGTGGGTGACACGTGGGGTGTAGGTGGCGTGTGAGTCGTAGATGTGAATCGTACTGTCGTTTACAACATGCACGAGGTTGACTCGTCCGAGATAGGATGGAGACCTGTTGTCAGATTGAATTGTCAGTCGGACGAGTGAAATGGCTGAGATGAGTGGATTAATTGGTCAAGTGAATGAAGATAACTACTGACTAGTTGTGTATTTCATGCAGGTGTGTTTATTTTTCTGGTGATGTTGGTGTTGGTGTTGGTGTTGGTGTTGTAGCTGTCTTTTCAGTCGTCTTTATTTTTGTCTTGTCGTTGTTAATATTGTTGGTGTTGTAATTGTCGATGTGGATGATGATGATGATGACGACGACGACGACGACGTTGGTGTGAGTGTAATTCGTATTTTCGTGTGTGAGTGAGTGAGTGAGTGGGTGTATGTGTTCGCCTGTGTTAGAATTTGCGTTTGTGTTTGTGTTCGTGTGGATTTGTGTAGGTTATAATGAGGCTGGAGAGGATGATGCTGATGAGTGTGAATAGAGAGGGCTATGCTTTGTGTGTTGGTGTTTCTCTCGTGCGTGTTCGATTGTTTGTTTCTGACTGTCGATTCGATGTTGGCTTGTGTGATTTGGTGTGTGGACGAGGAGTATGAGGGTAGTGTTGATTGATGATGGATGATTGTGTTGTGGATTGATTTATGGCTTGGCTTGTCAGTGAGTGATATGAGGAGAATGAGGTGTGAGTGTGATGTGAGTGTTGTAGTAGATTTTGCCAAGTGCGGCCTAGTGGTCTAGGGGTATGATACTCGCTTTGGGTGCGAGTGGTCCCGGGTTCGAATCCCGGCTGGGCCCGTGGTTTTCATGTCACCAGGTGGTTCCCACCCCGCCACTCCCCGTCGTCATGATCACACGCCGCCGACTGACTCACACTCGTCTCTCTGCTTCATCGTCTCCACTCACTCCCTGCTCACTCTGCTAATCGTCTGTCTACACACATCTCTACGACACTTCAGTCAACATCCATCCATCTCTCACCATCCACCCCACAACAATCGCCCTCTCTCTCACTCTCTCCGTGTAACACTTTGACACACACACACACACACATTCACTCACTGACTCACCCACAAACACACACACACACACACTCGCTGACACCCTGTCACCTCATCACCCTCAAACTCACTATTATCTTTGCAACAGTACACATTCACCTTGCTCACCTTCGCCCATCCAGCCACACACGCACCCACACCACGAATCATCCAGCTCCATCCATTTAAGCCAGTCGACAATCACATCCAACACACGCACACGCACACACACACACACACACGACTGTGCATGCACACACACACACACAATTCCACTGACACAAATACACTGACTCACTGACTGCCTCATTCTCTCACACATTGAACAATTCACTCATTCCTTTCATTCCTTCACCATCTCACAATCTCATTCGATCATCAGACAGGCATGCACATGCACACGGGAAATTCCACATGTGAACTGATCAGGCATGCATGCAGTCAGTCGAGCTGACCAGTGCAAGTCAGTCATTGTGATGTTGTCTGACTGAGGCTTTTGTCTGAATAATCACCTGTTTACCTAGCGCTCAGTTGGAGACTGCCAATATCCAAGTGTATCCTCCTACCTCTCTCCATAGGTGTATTCCAGTATGGGTGTGTTCGAGTCTCTCCCTCCCTCCCTCCCTCTCTCTCACTCTCCCTCTGTTTTTGTGTTTGTACTTGCCATGTGTGGCTCAACTTGTGGTGTCTGGGAGTAAGCTGTGAATGTTCGAGTTTATTTATTTATGGCGACGCGTTGATTCGACATTTTCAATGCAGGTGAATTACCTACCATGGAATAAGACAGTGTGATTGATTGTATTGGAGAGTTGTATATCAGTTGTCTTCAGTCAATGGTCAGACGGGGTCCAGTGTTGTGTTGTGTTGAGTTGTGTTGTGTTTATTCGAGTAGGTAGGCTTTGTGGGTGACACGTGGGGTGTAGGTGGCGTGTGAGTCGTAGATGTGAATCGTACTGTCGTTTACAACATGCACGAGGTTGACTCGTCCGAGATATGATGGAGACCTGTTGTCAGATTGAATTGTCAGTCGGACGAGTGAAATGGCTGAGATGAGTGGATTAATTGGTCAAGTGAATGAAGATAACTACTGACTAGTTGTGTATTTCATGCAGGTGTGTTTATTTTTCTGGTGATGTTGGTGTTGGTGTTGGTGTTGGTGTTGTAGCTGTCTTTTCAGTCGTCTTTATTTTTGTCTTGTCGTTGTTAATATTGTTGGTGTTGTAATTGTCGATGTGGATGATGATGATGATGATGATGACGACGACGACGACGTTGGTGTGAGTGTAATTCGTATTTTCGTGTGTGAGTGAGTGAGTGAGTGGGTGTATGTGTTCGCCTGTGTTAGAATTTGCGTTTGTGTTTGTGTTCGTGTGGATTTGTGTAGGTTATAATGAGGCTGGAGAGGATGATGCTGATGAGTGTGAATAGAGAGGGCTATGCTTTGTGTGTTGGTGTTTCTCTCGTGCGTGTTCGATTGTTTGTTTCTGACTGTCGATTCGATGTTGGCTTGTGTGATTTGGTGTGTGGACGAGGAGTATGAGGGTAGTGTTGATTGATGATGGATGATTGTGTTGTGGATTGATTTATGGCTTGGCTTGTCAGTGAGTGATATGAGGAGAATGAGGTGTGAGTGTGATGTGAGTGTTGTAGTAGATTTTGCCAAGTGCGGCCTAGTGGTCTAGGGGTATGATACTCGCTTTGGGTGCGAGTGGTCCCGGGTTCGAATCCCGGCTGGGCCCGTGGTTTTCATGTCACCAGGTGGTTCCCACCCCGCCACTCCCCGTCGTCATGATCACACGCCGCCGACTGACTCACACTCGTCTCTCTGCTTCATCGTCTCCACTCACTCCCTGCTCACTCTGCTAATCGTCTGTCTACACACATCTCTACGACACTTCAGTCAACTTCCATCTATCTCTCACCCCTCATGTTTTATGCTATATATTTTTTCGCGCCTTTACTGCTTAGCTCCCGTCCAGTGCTCGCTTAACTTTTGATGCATAAGACGCGAGAATTAGCGGTAAAGCGATGTTTATTTATTTTGACAATATTGACTCTATTCAACGAGAAAATATTGGAGAATTTTAATCAACCCATCCGGTTGAATGTTGAAATTGTGCAAGCCTCCAATCAGAAGCATGAACGATTGCGTGTGAACGACTTGTTTATAACGCGATAATAATATGACTGAGAGATGATACTGACCTGATGATTGCATGTGTTTTGCCTCTTCCTAACACCTCCCCTTTTAAGATAGGGCTACCGGTAGCTTTTGTATCGCGGAATCACTTGTAGGTACTTTGGCGGTCTTGGTTGTCGTTGTGATCTCCTTGGCTGCTGGGACACTTTGCCTTTGTTTCGACTATTTTGGCCATGTGACGTTTTCGGATCCGTCGTATCTATCAATAGCTCAAATTGTACGTCGGCGGACTTGGAATCGTTCAACTGTTTACCAACTAGTCTATTTCTTATTTGATTGGCATGCCTGACCCAAATAAGGTCTCCAACCTTGACCTTGTAAATGACTTGGCCTTTTCTTCCAACGATCACTCCAGAAACCCATGGGCGATCTCTCCGTATGTAATCACGAACCAGTACCGACTGACCAACCATGAAACTTCTTTGCTTGGTGCCATGACGTCTATTGAACCAAAATTCACTATTTCGACCACATTTGCTCCGTCTTGATGGGATCGGGATAATTGTATCCAAAGTAGTACGTAATCTTCTTCCAAACATAACTTCTGCGGGAGATGTTTGATTTGGGCATGATGGGTTGGTTGTGGTTCGATAAATGAAGAGGAAATTGTGCAATACATCCTCTATCGATCCCTCCCCGTTTGACTTCTGAAGTGCGCGCTTGAGTGTATCAACAAAACGCTCTGCTTGTCCATTTGACTGAGGATGGTAAGGCGGGCTGCGAATATGCTGAACACCTAGCCGCTCACAAAACTGTTTGAATTGTTCAGCTGTAAACTGAGGTCCGTTATCGGAAACGATGATCTCTGGAACACCAAATCTGCTGAAAAGCTGAACCAACTTATTTAATGTTATCGTCACTGTGGTATTTTGCATAATGAAAACCTCCGGCCACTTGGAATACGCGTCGATTACCACGAGAAACTGTTTGCCATTGATTGGGCCGGCAAAATCTATGTGGATTCTTGACCACGGTTTTCCTGGGTTGGGCCACGGCTGTAGGTCTGTCTTGATAGGCATTTTCAAAGCCTGAGCACAGCGAGAACATGAGCGAACCATCACTTCTAATTCACGATCGATATTTGGCCAGTAGACGTAACAGCGTGCCAACGATTTCATACGGCCAATACCAGGATGCGTAAAATGTAGTTGACTCATGACTTTTTGTTGGAGACTTCGAGGCACGACCACACGTTCGCCAAACATAATGCAGTCATTGACCAGGGATAACGAATGTCGTCGTTGATAGAACTGTTTTAAATCTGGACAATCAATACGCGAGGGCCAGCCACAACGCAGATACTGTTGAACTGACTGTAATGTCGGGTCACGCTGCGTCTCTCGTTGAACCATGTCGGCTGAGACAGGTAAAGTGTTTATTGCCGTCATCAATACGTGGCACACGTCTTCATCGACAGAAACGCCGGCGATCACAGCGTCCTCCTTTGCGGGCTTGTTATAGCTGAGTAAACGCGAGAGGACATCTGCATTCCCGAAATCTTTTGTAGATTTGTACTTGATCTGAAAGTCGTATCCTAGTAGCATAGTCGCCCATCGTTGGAGTCGATTGGCTGTATAGACTGGAATACCTTTCTTGGAGCCAAAAATCGATAATAGTGGTTTGTGATCAGTAAAAAGTGTGAACTTTCGGCCAAGCAGCATTTTGTGGAACTTTTGAATCCCAAACACGAGCGCTAATCCTTCCTTTTCGACCTGACTGTAATTCTGCTCTACCTTTGTCAAGGTTCGCGATGCATATGCTATTGGCTTTTCAACACCGTCTGGAAACACATGTGAAATGACAGCGCCAATACCATAGTTGGACGCATCTGCAGCTAATGTTATATCCAGCTTTGGATTGTAATGTGTTAACAGCAGGTCAGACTGGAGTAATTTCTTGACCTTGATGAAAGCTTGTTGGCATTCTTCTGACCAGTTCCATTTAGCATTCTTCATGAGCAACTGATTCATTGGGGCCCTGAGACGATGTAAATCTGGCAGGAACGCACTATAGTAACTGATCATCCCCAGGAAGGACTGCAACGTACTGAGATTATTAGGGGCAGGCATCTGTTGAATTGCTGACACACTGGAGGGGTCGGGTTTGCGACCATCTTTGTCAAAAATGAATCCCAGGTACTTCACTGAAGTCATGAAAAAATTGCACTTATCCGGACGTAAATGGAAACCGGAATCACTGAGTATTGTCAGGACTTTATCCAACCGATTGAAGAGTTCGAATTGAGTTTCTCCTGTGACTATGATATCATCGAGGTAAACGGCCACTCCCGATACACCAGCTAATATTGCATCCATTATCTGTTGGAATATAGCAGGAGCAGGTTTAACACCATATGGAAGTCGCTGGAACTGATACAGTCCTTTGTGAGTGTTGATTGTCAGAAGCTCTTTAGAATCATCTTCGACCTCGATCTGTAGGTATGCCTCAGCTAGATCAAGTTTACTGAAGTATTTACCGCCATTCAGTTTGACAAATAGATCTTGCGGTACTGGTAGTGGATACGGTTGATCTTCAAGGGCATTATTGAGTCCTGTTGAGAAATCAGCACAAAGTCTGATGGTACCGTTTGCTTTCTTGACAACCACTATGGGGGCTGCCCAGGATGAGTAATCGACTGGCTTGATTACGTTCAACTTTTCTAAACGATCCAGCTCTGCATCAAGGGACGATAATGCGGCATACGGTACTGGGCGTTTTGGTCTAAAAACTGGTTTGGCATCAGGTTTGAGGTATAGTCTGGCTTTTTGTACGGTACAGCAACCCAAAGACTCTTGAAAAACGGCAGCGTGTTTGGTGCGAAGATGACTGATGAACTTTGCGGTCGAGTTCGGATGCATCAACATGTTGGTAGGACTATCTGAGCACTGTACATTGGAACAAACTGAGTTCAGTGGGACATCCCAGAGTTTCATCTTTTCGATCCAGTCAATACCAAGCAAGTTCAAATCATGACGATTGGTGATGTAGCATGTTCCTTGGAACGAGGTCGACCGGAAAGTTACGTCGCATTCAATCTGGCCAGATAATTTCATTACGTCACCCGACGCGTTTCTTGCAGTATGCTCCGTTCTCTGATAAGGTGGACACCCGAGTGCCCGCCACGTCTGGGGAGATATGATTGTGATATCAGAAGCAGTATCTAACTGTAGTCGAACTGGCTTCTGGTTGATAGAAAGTGTGACAAACTTTCTTTTTGACTCGAAGTCAACTTTGAAGGTAGCGAACATACTGCTGATTTGAGGTTTCGTCGACCGAGATCGAAACTTTCGTGACTGTGCCATCGTATTGTGAGATCGGATTGATCTAGGTTTCACTGGGGGACAAAATCCTTCCTTGTGACCATACTTGTTACAGATACTGCATTTATGTCTTTTATACGGGCAAAATTTACCAAAATGCCACGATCCACAAAACCAACAATTTGTGGGAGGCTTGTGTTTGACTTGCAGAGAATTGTTTGACTTGACAGCCTGAACAGAAGTAAATTCATGAACTTGACCGTCCTCAATCAACTTCGTGTCATGCTTTAGATTGATGATTCGCTGGCACTCAGCAGTTACCTCCTGTAAAGTCATGTCCGGTTTGCGTTCAATCTCTGCAAGGATTCGGGTACGAATATCACTGTCAACTGAAGATTTGAGACCGCAGACAAAGATCAGGCATTTAAACTGGTCATCCGTAAGTGATCGAATTTTCGATCGCTCGCATTCACGATTCACCTTACCAGCATAGGTGAGAATATCATCTCCTGGATCTTTGGATATCTTGAAACAATTGTAACGGATACTGAAGAGAGATAACTGTTCACCGAAAATATTGGTTAACGTTTGAACGGTTTCTTCAAAGTTGAGTTCTCTGGAGTTCTTTGGTAGAATATGATTGACATATTTGTTATGTTCGGCTGGACCAAGTTTCCGAAGGAGTAGTCTCACTTTGGCCGAATCATCTAGGTGAGCGCATTCAACCCGGAACAGATCTTCATAACGTCGAAACCAAGCTTCAAACGTCACGCCTGTTGAAGGTTCGAAATTGAACTCTACAATTGAACTCCCAATAGATTCGGTTTTCTCTGAGTTGGAACTGCCGAGATTTTGAATTGAAAACTGCTTTGTAAGTTTTTCAATCAAGCTGAGCTGGCAAGCTTCAAACTGTTGCTGTTGTTGATGAAGGAGAAGTTGCATTTGTTCAAATGAAATTGTCATTTGGAAGACAGGCTGGATGTACACTGGATGATCTGGTTTTTATTTGACTGTATTGAACTGCAATGGATTCGAAACCCCGTCGCCAATTGTTATGATGCTAGATCTTTGTCTCGAGGTAACTGCTTAACTACTGACCAGTGCCCACTTAACTGGTAAAGCAGAACACGCGAGAATCAGCGGTAAAACCAGGTTCATTTATTATGACAAAAGTGACTGTATTTATACAAAAATAAGGTAGACTGTAAATCAACCAATCCGGTTGAGTGTTGGAATTGTGCAAGCGTCCAATCAGAAAGCAGGAACAATTGCATGTCAACGACTTGTTTATAACGCGATAATAACTTGACTGAGACATGATACTGACCTGATAATTGCATGTGTTTTGCTTCTTCCTAACAATCCAGCCAACAACAATCGCCCTCTCTCTCACTCTCTCCGTGTAACACTTTGACACACACACACACACACACACATTCACTCACTGACTCACCCACATACACACACACACACTCGCTGACACCCTGTCACCTCATCACCCTCAAACTCACTATCTTTGCAACAGTACACATTCACCTTGCTCACCTTCGCCCATCCAGCCACACACGCACCCACACCACGAATCATCCAGCTTCATCCATTTAAGCCAGTCGGCGATCATCTCCAGTTCCCCTTACTTTTCGTATGTTCTCTTTTTTTCTACCACGGTTTTACCACTTTTTTTTATGGTTTTTCTAGTTGATTCCTCCTGCCTCAATGGCATGCGGAACCTTTGTTACTTAAAATTGCCTGTGGACTCAATGTTTATTCAAAAATACATGAATGGCCAGATTAAATCTTTTATTGTGGGTTTAGTCGGTATCTAAATAAGACGGGGAATTACCCAAGAGGTATATATAACTAGGAAAATAAACATAGGCTGGAAATTTATTTCAGATCAACAGATTTGTTACCATGACAGTAGAAATGGCTGACTAGTTTTCTTCTTTATGCATAGTTCTGTTTCTTTTAACTTAATATCTAGGTTTTCGGCATTGCAGAGAAGACGGAAACGTATTGTCTTTGGGAGACTGTTCTTCACTCTGTAGATTACTTTGAAGGAGTAGGCCTTTGTTCAGATGGAATGACCAGTGGTGACGAGATGTTCGATTATATGCACCCCATATACGGCCACTACTTTCTTTCTGCAACCATGCTGAATAGTATCCTTTGACTTTTTTAGACAGGATGCTCACCGGACGACTGATGTAGCTGGCTCCACAGCAACAACAGGTGATTTGATATATATACATAGCAGTGACATTCTTTCTCCATTAAACAATAACTCAATAATACTTATACTCGGCCTAGTAAATGATGTGACAGTGAAATATTGGCGATTTCCTTAATACTCTGTGTCAGTTTTTCAAAGGAATTTGACCACTTAAATAAAAGAAAGAATTTCAGCTTAGAATGAGAAGAATCATTTGCAGTTTGTTTTAATGTCATCAAAGATAAGCATTTTGGCCCTTTACAGATTCTTATACTACTTACAAATAGTCTACTAAGAACTTTCTAAATTCTGATTCCACTAATATATAAAACTGTATTGATCTAGCCTTATAAGATATATTCAAAATATCAGATCTCGTTCACGCCGAATAGCAGAAATTATAGACTTTTCACCGAAAATGCAATTCTCTTCAAAATTTCTCCTTCTCATGAGACACTGTCATCCAGTCTAAAGAGTGAATAACAGTGTGTTCGACGCATGGTTGGATAATCCTGATTTTTTTCCTTCACGTTCCCACTGGAAAATAGGGCCTCAAGCTAGTGGCTTGAAGTTTCTGTAGCAGTGTTTAATTTTACAGGATGGGGCTGATAGCCTCATGCCCAACCTTTCCTCTTTACCAGAATTATTTCTGGCTTAGCAAGGTAAAGAAGTGCGTCGGCCGGGGATCGAACCCGGACCATGTGCGTGGTCGGGGGGTGTCCTAACCGCTGTGCCACCGACCCTGGATAGTCCTGAGGTCAATCAATAATGGTATCATGTGTGAGTACCACTACTGAAGAGTTCCATACAGGGTAGGAACGACCGTTCACTGTCCTTCACTTTTCAAAGCCTTATCAAGTAATATTAGATTGTGAATAAATCTCTGTTGAAATCAATTAAATATCTACAAAACCAAAAGTTAAAAATAACTTTTCAATCCTCTGATATGATAGTCCCTAGATTGGAAACCATCAAATCAAGGTGATGAACTATGATAACTTGTATATAATTGCTAGAATATTGTACATAATGTGTACCAGAAACCGTTTCTGCATAAAACCGTATTCTATGTTATGCTGAAGGTGTATTGAGAATAAAGTTAGTTTCTAGCTCAAAACGATTGAACCAGACAAATTAAATACGCAAAAATGCTGCAATTCTTCAAATCTGGAATATGTTTTTAAGAAATTTAGAGAAAAATTGAGCAAAGAATATCCTTTCCGATCCTTTCCTCTTCTGGCACTGCACTTAAATACATTTATTTATATACACAGAATATTCTAGAATAATCGTCGTTATCAATATTAGTATTTTTAAATACTATCGGTTCGTTAAAATCAATGAAATTACAATTCAAATAGAGTTGAATGAAGACAGGGTTTTGCTACACGTTTACTACACGCTAAAAGGACTAGTAAACAGGCTTAATTGACAGTGAAGTCGTTGACTTTTCGCTTATATCATTTCTGTGTGACTGATGACTTCAGACAGTAAGTAATATGACACAAAATCAATCTACTTCAGCAAATCTTGTACATCGAATTTTTATTTTAATCAGGGTCCTTAAAAATATTTATATACATTTATCTTCATTTCTTCTTCTTATTGTCTTAAACAGTTTCTGAAATAACTTTTATTGATTTTCATATGACTGTTAATACACTTAGTAGTTCGCGCTAACGAACTTCCTGTCTAGTCGATTTGTGAGACTACTGTTCCTATTACCATTAACAACAACAAATACACGATATGATACAACTGAACCTGCAACACATGAAGACAAGAAAATAAGAAGACAGACTGTTGACGTAGAGAGCTTCTACTATCTCGAATCAACAGTCAAGAGGGTTGACAGAAGTTGCGTATGTATATGTACATATATGCCTTTAGAGGGCCTTGAGAGATACTAATTCCGTCGATAAGTTAAAACAGTCAACAAGCAATAGGATCCCGAGGTCGCCAGTGGGGAGTAACAAAATGTACTGTAAACGTAAATTTAGTAGTTTGGTGGATTTAGGTCAATATAACTAATTCGTCTTCCTTATTACTGTTTTCAATTCGTGATAAACACCCTTGGATTTCACAGAAGCGGATTGATCCTGTCTTTAACATTCTAACTCATACCACAGTTAGTTGAAATGATACTGTGTATTCGGGCAGGGGTAATGAATGACTTCTAATAAATTTTTTTCACTGATGGTGACTGGTTTTTGTCATTATTGTTTAGTCATCTCTATCATTTAAGTTTTCTTTGCACTCACCTGAAGTCCTCTCTTCATGCTTATTTTTGCTTCCATCCAAAGGAGAAACTTCAGTCGACTGGACTTCCAAAACCTTGCGTTCCTCAACATCATCTGTTCTCGAAAAGTGAAATCTTCCATACTCTAGTAACAAATGAATTTCCGTTGTGTACTCTGAAATTACAGTAGTTGTTTATACGAGGTGAGGTTGCTAAGCACATATTCAGCCTCCACTCATTTCTGGATATGAGACCAGTTAATTAACTACACTACGTCAGTATGGATGAACCGATGACCACAATTTAAAATATTCACTCAAGTCTCTATAGAATTATTTTAATATTGTCATTAACATCGTTAACGAAAAGCCAAAGAAAATAACAAATCAAAATCAAGCTTACTGGATGAAAAGATATCATGTTATATTTGCGCACTTACTAATGATTGTTCGGCTGATTATTTCATTGTATTTCCTAGTTTTTAATGCTGTGTAAGCTATAGATGATATATAAGATAAATATCCAAGTATGTACTCCTACCTCTCTCCACATGAGTACTCGACTATAAGTGTGTTCGAGTCTCTCCCTCCCTCCTTCCCTCCCTCCCTCTCTCTTTCTCTCTCTCACTCTCCCTCTGTTTTTGTGTTTGCACTTGCCATGTGTGGCTCAACTTGTGGTGTCTGGGAGTAAGCTGTGAATGTTCGAGTTTATTTATTTATGGCGACGCGTTGATTCGACATTTTCAATGCAGGTGAATTACCTACCATGGAATAAGACAGTGTGATTGATTGTATTGGAGAGTTGTATATCAGTTGTCTTCAGTCAATGGTCAGACGGGGTTCAGTGTTGTGTCGTGTTGTGTTGTGTTGTGTTGCGTTCTGTTGTGTTGTGTTGTGTTGTGTTGATTCGAGTGGGTAGGCTTTGTGGGTGACACGTGGGGTGTAGGTGGCGTGTGAGTCGTAGATGTGAATCGTACTGTCGTTTACAACATGCACGAGGTTGACTCGTCCGAGATAGGATGGAGACCTGTTGTCAGATTGAATTGTCAGTCGGACGAGTGAAATGGCTGAGATGAGTGGATTAATTGGTCAAGTGAATGAAGATAACTACTGACTAGTTGTGTATTTCATGCAGGTGTGTTTATTTTTCTGGTGATGTTGGTGTTGGTGTTGGTGTTGGTGTTGTAGCTGTCTTTTCAGTCGTCTTTATTTTTGTCTTGTCGTTGTTAATATTGTTGGTGTTGTAATTGTCGATGTGGATGATGATGATGATGACGACGACGACGACGACGTTGGTGTGAGTGTAATTCGTATTTTCGTGTGTGAGTGAGTGAGTGAGTGAGTGGGTGTATGTGATCACCTGTGTTAGAATTTGCGTTTGAGTTTGTGTTCGTGTGGATTTGTGTAGGTTATAATGAGTCTGGAGAGGATGATGCTGATGAGTGTGAATAGGGAGGGCTATGCTTTGTGTGTTGGTGTTTCTCTCGTGCGTGTTCGATTGTTTGTTTCTGACTGTCGATTCGATGTTGGCTTGTGTGATTTGGTGTGTGGACGAGGAGTATGAGGGTAGTGTTGATTGATGATGGATGATTGTGTTGTGGATTGATTTATGGCTTGGCTTGTCAGTGAGTGATATGAGGAGAATGAGGTGTGAGTGTGATGTGAGTGTTGTAGTAGATTTTGCCAAGTGCGGCCTAGTGGTCTAGGGGTATGATACTCGCTTTGGGTGCGAGTGGTCCCGGGTTCGAATCCCGGCTGGGCCCGTGGTTTTCATGTCACCAGGTGGTTCCCGCCCCGCCACTCCCCGTCGTCATGATCACACGCCGCCGACTGACTCACACTCGTCTCTCTGCTTCATCGTCTCCACTCACTCCCTGCTCACTCTGCTAATCGTCTGTCTACACACATCTCTACGACACTTCAGTCAACATCCATCCACATGTTAACCTCCACCCTATGAAATCGCGCTGAAAGAATAAACAGCTGGGATGTCATTTATGTGTATTAGCTAATCAGCCTTAGGGTGATTGTTTTTCAGTGTTTCAGAGATTCCCAGTACTGTGTATGTTATAGATGATAAATTATAGGATGGAATATGTCCTCCTTTTTCAATTCTGATTTTCACTACGATTTATTTAACTGACGTTGTCGGCCTCTTGAGCAGATGCTTCGACGATGTCTGGTCATGTAACATGAAGTGAATGAGGTAATGCTGAGCAGCCTTTGAATGTAGGATGAAAGTCTCGTCCTACTCGCAGTAGTCATCTGGATGTGCCTTCATCCCCCAGTCAGTGAGTATTGGTGTTCCCACCGACCCTCGAACCCAGCGCCAACAGTTTCAAACGCCAAAGCGGTATCCATTAGACCACTTGGGTCATGAGACACACCTCTTCCGTATGCAATGGGTATCAATTATTATTTAGTTCGATTGAGATTTTTCCTTTCGATTGGACTGAATAATTAATAAGACCCGTTGCACACGAAAGAGGTGGCTGTCGTGAACCATGTGGTCTAGTGGAAAATGCTCTGACAATTGGATCTGTGGACTGTGGATTTGAGTCTTGGTGGGAACACCATCACTCAGTGACTTATTGGGGAATACACGTGCATCCAGTTGACCAGTCTCAAATAGGACGCAGTGAGCATCCTAGATTCCACTGCTAGTCACCATCCACCAACTGACTTCGAATAGTTGTATTGTTTAAAATGCCAACCAGGCGGCCTGAATTAAAATTTGGGCTACCGAGAATATCCATCATTGTATTGCACATAATCTGTCTTGTTCAGTTAGTTTTAGTCTATTAAAACATAACGTCTGATGGTATTTTCTAATCTCTCTAGTATTTAAGATGTCTACAAACTGCTAGTTCACAAGTTTCTACTAAACATCAGAAAAAGCAAAGCCAAGGGTGGTAACATATCTCAATACTATGTGTGATATAACTGTTCCTGAAATTCTTAGCCTGAGAAATAAAACTAACTGTCTTCAGTCTTCAATTATCCCCTTATGTCCTTGGGTTTCAAAATCTACACCTTCCCCTTTGTTTGATTAGCTGTTAATCAAGTGACATGCATTTCTCAAAGTAGGCAAAGAAGAAATACCACAAGGGATTTGGTGTGGAGTTTCAGGTCAAGCAGTACTGTATCAAGCGATCTACTGTAAGTTACTATTTTATTTCAAGATCCTAGTCAAAGGGAAACTATTATGTAATAAATACCGCTGAAAATTCTAAATATTATAATAACACTGTTTCAGAATAAAATATTATTTTCTATAGTTGCCTTTGTAAAGGTTAATTTTTTTTGCAAGTTAATCACGGATTGATATCAGTTAGAGAGCCATTGAAAACCATCAGAGAGTACTGGACAGCTGTTTCATGCTAGTTTGGGAATCGTCGGAGGTTCGCATCCACCACAGCGGGCTCGAAACCAGGACCTCCTGGTTACAAGGCAAGCTGGCTCGTATACCATTCAGCCACTGTGACCCGATTCAATGGCCAGTCTTTGGAGTTCTAACGTCTACCAATTCGTGATTTAGCACGAATGTGGTATGTGGTGGGTGCGTACTTCCGACGATTCCCAAACTAGCATGAAACAGCTGTCCAGTACTCTCTGGTGGTTTTCAATGGCTCTCTAACTGATGTCAATCCGTGATCAACTCTTAAAAAAAATACTATTATTGTCATCTACATATTCAGGCAGTATTACAAACTTGTGGATAGTACTGTCTCCCATTCAAACGTGAGCTCTAAAGTCAATGAATCAAAAGGCGGGCAAGTAAATGCCTACAAAAATAATACCAGAAAATTGATCTGATGCTCACTAGCGACTGGCCCTATTCAGTCAGTTAACCTAGGGTTCTAGTGGAAAGCCGTGACCAGTAGGTTGTAGCAGGTTGGAGGTGATGAGCAGTAATTCATCGAAGAAGACATTGCGAAGTGGTCACGCTGTGTCATGAATTGACAGAAGTTAGAATTCATGGACTGGCTGGCCATTGGTCTACGAGCTGGTTCTATAATCTGAAGGTCCTGGGTCTGGCCCCTTGTGGTGGGTGCGCACCGCTGAAGAGTCCCAAACTATGACGAAAAGGCTGTTGGGTACTCCCAGCTGGTTTTCTAATGATTCTCTAACTGATGTCAGCTCATGATGCAATCCGCCAACCAATCAAACAAAGTTCCTACAATAAACCATTACTTGAATATAAACGCTTGGAAGAAATTGATTGAAGGTTTTAAAAATAAAAAGGTAAGTAAGTAAGTAAGATGAAAACAGTTAGACAGACAGATTGACAGACACAGACACACATACATACATACACAAAGAAATGAAATGAAGATAAAGTCGATTTGTCTATTATCAAGTTTCTGTTGTTTGTTTCTTTCTCTTTTTTGAAAGTGAAGTTATAATCATGGATTTTAAATGTGCAATCTTATCATTCTGTACGAGTACTACTGTCTACTTCTTTTTTTCTCTCTGCTTCTCTACTTTTGATTCTTTCTCCATAATCTACATTTCCAGGATAGCTGTCATTTGTACCTTATTTGAAAATGCAATAACACTAACTACCAGTATGTAAAATATACGTCAGCATCAGTGTAAATCTTTCTTTTGCTCAAGGCATATATGTATATCAATGTACACATATCAAAGTTGTGAGATACCTAGATATTTTTTCATTGTCTCTTAGTGTGTGTGTTGAAATACACCCTAGGTACAAACAAACAAAACAGAGAAATACAACAACAAAAAACGTTTGACAGCCTTAATGTTAAAACACTGAAGAAATAGTATAGATTACGCAAATGTAATGCTTATCCCCCTGTAAAGTACATCATACTTCTCTTTCTTTTTCCGCTTCTTCTTCATCTCGGGGAACCTACTCATTACTCACATAGCAAACATCAAATATATGAATATTATGAATACTATAATAAACAAACTGATATATCACTACTTATATACATATAATACACATGATATATTATATTCATAATATACTACGTATGCATACATGATGGATGTTTCCTTGGCGTTTGTAGAACAACATAAAAGCACTTGACTAAATATTTTATTCCTTAATTAGGTTTGACGAAGAAAAAACAACCCATTTTATTACATGATAAACAATAGTCCATGTTAAATCTTTAACATTGATCAATGTTTATTACCTATAAGTGTAGCGTGATTAATCAACAGACTGACTCTGATATGTCACTGCAGTAGAGATTATTTTTTTTAGTGTTAATAGTTGTTGTCAGAATCTCCTATATCACTGGAGTTTACTACCTACCTACTTGTTATCAAGTGTCAGTATGATTTATTTTTTTTATACTGTTCAAGAAATTCATATGTCTTCTGGAAGTCTGATGTGAAGTGAGAACGTACCAATCAGTAATGATGTTAAAACGCTTATATTTAAAGCAAGACAGAGAAATCACGTATATGACACTATTATTATTATTGTTCCCTTGGGTTCCTAGTGGAACATAGGGCTTCAGCTAAACGTTTCCCTCCACTTGCTTCTGTCTTCCTTCTGCTGTGCTTTTCACCTGAATCCAGGTTAGTCCATACTCTTTCAACTCCTCTCTCTTCACACGATCTCCTCCATGTCACCCACCCTCGTAATGACGTCTCACTCGCCTCTTCCCTTTCAGCCTGGTTCCACTCGAGCAATGGCCTGACGCGCGCGCGACGTCACCCAGCGGCCTCCTGCTCAGAGAGTGTCCAATCCATCTCCACTCTCTCCTGCATATTTGTTGGTTGGTGATTACTTCTTGTTTGTTCCCAGTCACAGTTTCTTGTTGGTGATTCTTTCTGGCCCGGCCATCTGATCTTCAGTATAGAGCGAAGACAGTTGTTGATAAAGGTCTGCAACAGGCTGTTGGAAATATTCTTTGTGACCCACCGCCAAGTTTCTGATCCGTATAGAAGAACTGACTGACTTGACGTTTGCATGAAAAATGCTACCGAATTTTGTTGTTGATGGTGGCTGAGTGACGAAGATTTCCAGATTGGTTGTTTCAGGTTGATGAATGTGTTTCTCGCCTGCCTTCCCGATTCTAGCTCGATTCGACATCCTCTTCCGTTTTTCCTGTAGTAGAGACAATGCTTCCTAGATAAGTGAATGAAGTGACCTCTTTCAAATCCCTCCCGTTGATGATGATTCGCGCTGGATGTTGCTGTTGTTGTTGGTGGTGGTTGGTTTTTTACTTTCATACTATCCGTCTTGTCTTTGTTCACATGGAGTCCTGTCTTCGCTGGCTGCTTCTTCAACCAGTTTGTCGGTTTTCGCTTGTAAGTCTTCGATTTTGTGTGACATCAAACATAAATCATCCACGCGCGAAATCCAGGTCTTCTAGGTTCTTCACGTTGGTCGGTCCAGGATATCCCTGTCTTCTCGTTTCCCACTGTCTGGAGCATAATCCGGTCAGCCCACCACAATTAGGAATATCATTGGTGATAGATTATAAGCACCCTTGTCTAACTCCTGTGTTTACTCCAAACGCCTTGCTGAGTTTTCTGTTGTGGATCACTTGATATGTGTGGTTGTCAAACAACCGGCTGTTGAATAAGGTTGATGAATATTTGGGGTACGCCGTAGTACTCGAGTAGTTCCAAATTACTTCGCGGTCAACACTGTCTGTCGAAGGCCTTCTCAAAATCTATAAAGTTGAGGTAGAGGTTTGATTGTCATTCCTTCCATGCTTTGTTCTATGATGATGATGATGCGTAGAGTTGCAATTTGGTCAGAACATGATTTGCCTGACTTTCCTGAATCCAGCTTGTTCTGGTCGGATTTCTGTATCCAGTGCGTCCTTTAATCTCTTCAGGATGATGCGACTCAAGATTTTACTTGGCGTCGACAGCAGCATGATTCCTCGTCAGTTCTTGCAGAGTCCTAAGTTTCCCTTCTTTGGTAGTTTCACAAGATAACCTTTCCTCCAGTATATGACACTATATTATAATAAATATAATTTATCCTTCACGTTCCCAGTGGAACATAGGGCTCCAAGCTAGTGACTTGAAGTTTCTGTAGCAGTGTTTAATTTTTACAGGATGGGGTTGCTAGCCTCATGCCTAACCTTTCCTCTTTACCATCATTATTTCTGGCTCAGTGAGGTAAAGGTGTGCGCCGGCCGGGAGTCGAACCCCGGACCATGTACATGGTCGGCGAGCGTCCTAACCGCTATACCACCGACGCACACATATGACACTATATTCATCACAAAATGTGTTGGGTAAAGTGTAATGATATTCAACAGCATATTGATTTAATTATGCGTTAGATTAGAGAAAGATTAGGGTTAGGTTTAAGCTAGAGATAGGTTAACTGGTTTGGGAAGACACAAGTCAAAACTCTTTAGCACTTCATATTGTTTTAATGATATAATAATATCAAATGGTCACTAGATGAACTCGCGCGTATATTTAATTAATTTCCCTTTTATACGCTGCAACATTTTTGAAGGAAATAAAGAAATAAATATACAGAATTGGTTCTGTCTTCATATACAACAATCCTACATCACATGGTGTATGTACTTCAGATTATTACTTCACACGTAAATCCTGTACGAAGATGGAATATATTGGAAGGTTGAAAATTTCTGTAGTATGTATTTACATACTGTCTGAAATAAAGCACCTCTTGAGTGTCTAAAGTTTGACTTTCAGGAAATTCTACTGTGTATCTCAGTGGTAAATCAAATATTAATCATGGACTTATATCAGCTAGAGAGCCATTGAAAACTATCAGGAAGTGCTGGACAGCTGTTTCTGTGGTCCTAGTTTGGGAATCATCACCAGTACGCACCCACTGCCAGGGTTCCGACCCAGGACCTTCCGGTTACAAGGCAAGCTGGCTCGTTTACTATTCAGCCACTGGGACCCGATTTCATGGCCATTCTTTGGAATTCTAACGTCTACCAATTCGTGATTTAGCGCGACTCCAATCAATGTCGTCGGTGGGGCATCCATCCTCACACGTGATTGGATGGACCTCACTGGTCACGACTTCTTACTAGAACTTGGGGAAACTCCATCCTGTAGCAAGTCACTGGTGAACATCAGATTAACTGTATTTTTTGAAGTGTTAAAATATATAGAAAAACTAAAGAATTTATCTGTTGCGATTCAGTGGTTTACAATTAGTCCTGTCATTAACTAGTAGTATGTAGCATATTGGCATCAATAATAGCTGAAAATTAAGTGGGTTTAATTGATAAGGCTTTTCAGCTATCTATTTCTATTACAGAACGTATAGTTTTCTGCCTACTTAATGCTTGACGTCATGGTGGGCATAAGAAAACATCTCATAAATAAAATATGACAGTGACATTCAATAACTTCTAGTGTATATTCAACTGTTGCATCTTTTTTAAAGAATGTTGTCGAAAAATTGAACTTAGTTGCATCAAGTTACTTATACTATATTTCTTAACTATAAACATATGAAATATAAAGACGTCACTTGAAGAAAGAAGTGGATTGATAAATTGTCAAGGTTAATACTTAGCAGGGTGGATTGATTTTAAGGTGTTATAAAGCTGATTAAACTTTTATCTTGATAGGTTTAATTCTGATCAACCCAAAATATAATTTAGATTCAGGATTTCTAAGGATTATGATTAACTCCCAGGTAGACTTCGTCATTAACAGATATCAGTGAAAGAACAAATGAAACCAGAAATTCAGTTACGTAGGTCGTTGTATTTTTATCCAATGCGTCGGACAGTAATGTGTCCACCATGTCGTAGCCTGAATGATGTGAATTTGATCCGTCATTGTGTCAAGAGTGAGTTATTGCTGGAGGTTATCAAAATAGGACGAAACAGTTATCCAATGAGTGATACTTGGTTTTCTAAATTAATTTGCAACTTACAATTTGCAAAGTTTAAGAAGATGTAGTTTCACCAGTTTCCTTTGAAACCATAATTGGCAATCAAAAAAGTAAGCATAATTGCATAGAACTGTATAGACTAGTAATTGGTTGAGATGAGCGGTTTTATATCACTGAGATCAAATTACGGATCTGATTTAAGGTGTTACCAGTTCGCTGAAATAGCTAACTAGAGATTGGATGGTTTTAACTAATTCAGCTCTCTGTGGTTAGTTAGTCCAACCGGACACACAGCTAATGAGCCAGGTCTTAAACCAGCGAAACTGCCGTCCAGTGTTTAGATCACCTCTGTAATCTAACTAGTAAGTACTACTGGTTGATGTGAGCGGTATACAACTACTCATCCTAATCAGTTAGTAGTGCTTAATTTCATTCTTGGTTTTTGATGATTCTCTAAGTGATGTCAGTTAGAGACGAAGTTTAAATTGGTATAAGTAGTTCATCTGAATAAAGCAATATCTTGAATTAGTTGTGTTCTCTGAACTGGTTGATTTAATTGCTAAGCTTTCGTCGTTCGCTTTCTAGACAACATCTTCAGACAGCGCAGGTTTTAGTATAAAATGAACTCAGTTAAATTCCCCAGAAATGATGTAACTGTAACTCCTGAAGACGACTGTGGTGACTAGTTGTTAATTCACGTCTGTATCGACCAATTTAATTCACTTGGAATTCGAACTTTCTTCTCATGTGATTTACTTTTTCAAGTAGTATACAGAAGGTCAGGTTTGAGAACAAATAAACGCCGGCGATGACATTGGGTAGTTAGTTGCCAGTCACACTAAATCGTCAAATGGAAGAAGTTGAAATTCATTGGACACATTGAGTGTCTTAATGGTCTACGAGCTCGGCTTATGGCCAGAAGGTCGTGGGTTCGAACCCAGTCGGTGACTCCGTACTGCTGAATAGTCCCAAGCGCTAGGACGAAACAGCTTCACAATGGTTCTCTAGCAGGCGTCAGCTCATGATGAGATTCTGTAACCGACTTACTTTTTATTAGCTGGTAAATTCGGCCTATAATAATGTGTTAGTTAATTGCTCATTCATATGAGTAACAGGCTTCTAGAAACTCCCTGGCATTTTTGGTATTTCTTCTGTTCAAAATTTCTACATTATCCCAGTCAAATTGACGTCCATAGTTATCTACATGCATTGATACGAAAGAATATGTATTATGTCTTTTTACAGTCAATTTGTGTTCTTGAATTCGGATTCGGAGTGGACACCGACTTTGACCGATGCAATGCTCATTGCAGATCATACAGTTTATTTTGTAAATGGTATGAATCTGATTTTATTTTCCTGCTGGATCTTTTGGTTTGCATAATACCTTCAAAGAGGTCTACAGTGTTGTTAATCATGAAGTCAACCAGTCAGAGATTTTTTAAAAATTATAGAACACGATTTAAGCAAATACGTAATTTCGGTAAATTCTCATCAGATTTTATACTTGTATAATGAAATATTAGTCATAGTCATGTGATCAATGAAATATCCAGAATCAGATTCCAGGAATGTGAATAATTGGATAACATTCGAGCTGATCGTAATAATAGTAATAATAACAAGGATAAATTCATTCAAGTGTTTATACAATCTAGGCAACGGTGAGTGTATACGGAGAATGTACATACTAGCAGGGATAGAAGGGGAAATAACTGTTGTCACATAGCGATTACATAATGTGCATCGATGGCACAGCGGTTAGGGCTCTCGCCGATCACGCGCATGGTTTGAAGTTCGATCCCCTACCGACGCATACCTGATATCTGTGGTCGGCCTGCAAGATTTCGGCTACCGATATCACATGCTGAAAATTCCATACCTGTACCAAAAATAAGGTGTGGAATCAAGCTGTAATCAAAATAATAATAAATTATGAAACCGAGAATAAAATCTACAGCTACATCACAGCAGGATATTGATAATACAGTTAGCATTGCAAATAAAATAAATTAAAAACAATGAGATAATATTTACAATCATCTGGTGTCACCGGGAAAGAATACTATTTTAGGTTGGAGGTGAGGGCCAAAAGAGGGAAAGAGAATGAACAAACTTCTTTCTGAACACAATGAATAGGTTGAAAGATCTGTATGGGAACAGCTTCTGCTGTGCTTAGCAACTACAAACTTAACAACCTAGTCAATGGAGTTGAGGTGGCACCTAGTATAGAATTGTTAGAGCTGAACTTTTATCATTCTTTTGCTTCATATCTACTAAGTGTGCTAGTATCCAGTTTCTGATTTACTTAACGACTCTTCTACCTAACCATATTGGACAATACTCCAAAAGGCGACGACGGGCTTACCGAATTGTTCTTCCTATGTAACTGTCTCTACAAGAACAGTCAAATTTATAAATTTACATTGAAGTGGCCAGACTCGGTAGCTTATCCTCTAAATGAGTTGGAATTATACAACGAGTGGCGATTTTGAAACAATGTTATGGCGAAGAATGTTTTAGCTATTATTTTTCAAAGTTTCGATGCAAGCAATTCGGTTACTGAATCTCCTTTGAACGATAAAGTTATGTACATGCGTTTCTTCTGTATCATTTGCAGGTGTTTCTGTCTATCTCTTCTCCTTATTGAGACTTCAACAAATTTTTGCAGGTATCCGTTCTCATACACAGTAAGTTTTGTATTTTCCTCATTTCATCTTTCAGAGTTTAAGTTGTTGTGCAGACTTTTCTAGCTCAATACATCAGCATACTGATAAGAATTCGTTTGTATGCAAGAGGAACAAACGACTTGAAATGTGCGTATTGGACAACCCATGACTTCTTCCGACAAATGCCCCACTTAATACTACCATCTTGTGATCTTGTTAGCAGGACATCGAGAAATGATAAGGTGTTGTCTTTCTCCTTTTCATATTTCAGTACAATTTGTGGGTGAGCCCTACTGAACGTTTACAGAAGGACCTCGGCATCGATTTTATTATTCTGCAAGATAAAAGTATCATCCATATATCCAGAATAGAACAAGAATTCGTTAATCACGTTTTTAAGTGAACTATTCTCTAATTTTGCGATAAGCATATCGGCTAAGAGAGAAAGCTGAGGGGAGCTCATCATTAGGCCCTCCACTTGACGATAAAATTCGTTGTCAAACTAAAATTACACATTCATCGTCAACGGAGTGGCAGTTTTCGTACTGTTTGAGATTGTATACCCACTTTCTCTATAAATTCAAACGTGTCCTTCAAACTATACTTAGCTACTTTTAGCTGTAGTGATCTAAGTATGTCTATCAGCCGTCTTGCTATTTCATAATATGGTGAGTTAAACATATCTGATATTGATGTCATTGGGCACATTAGTTTCATGAATTTTAGGTAGCTCATACATTCTAGGTATAATTGTTCCTAAAGGCTTTTGACGTCGGAGAATTTAGGGGGAGACATTATGTGATTAGAGACCAGAGCTTTGATTGCCTTGGAAAATTCTTTTTCAACTTTCTTTTTATCAATATTTTTAAAGTTAGTTGGCAAAGGATAATTTCATACATATCCCAGCAAATAGAACTATACATTCATTTCTTTGTACTTGTGAATTTCACATGCACAATTCATAAGCTTAGAGATTTGAATTTTTCATGTGAAACACCAGAATAGTTACTGTTTGAGTGTCTGTCAGCCTTGTTGTGGATCAATTTCTTTAAGAATATGCATGGATCTTAGGCTATACCAACAAGAATATTATTTTACCTGGTTTTTGGAATACCATAAGAACAGACTCGTGAAAATAAGGGCTCTCATCAGCTTTTATACGACAATCAAATTCATACAATTTATTATAATGGTTTGTTGTATTTTACAATGGGATTATGGCATCAAAATTCTAGCTGTGAAAGACACATAGTCTAAAGCAGTTATAAATTTCAAGTCTTATATAGAATCAGTTAGTATTTTGAAGTTTTTGATAGAATGTGTGTCTAACAGCTTGCTATGCAAACTCTTAACCGGTCCCCAACCTGTAAAATGAAGGAAGATTGGGCGTAGGGCTAGCGACCCTGCTGTGGAAAATCAACCCAGTAGCTACAGAAACTTCAAAGCGCAACAGAAATATAAAAAACAAGTTTATTCATCATTAAAATCTGGGAATGGAAATGACGTAGGCTGGTGAAAGCTTTCAGGAAGCCGTTCAGCCTATGTGTCCTCTTTCCATGAAAGCAAAAACAAGCGGAGATATATGGAATTTTCATTCAATGTAAAAGCTGTAAAGGCTGCTCAAGTTGTTAAAGCAATAAGAAGCTACAGTATAGAAGGGCTAGAAGTCTGTGGGAGCAGGTGGAATGGATGTAGACTTTTCATATTCTCAATCGCAAACTCAATCGAATCTATTTTGGCCACTCAGACAGTCATCACAAGCATACTGACGGAATCTCGAGCGTCGGTGGCATAGTGGTTAGGACACTCGCCGATCATGCACATGGTCCGGGGTTCGATCCTAGGCCGACTCACTCCTGTATCTCCCTAAGCCAGAAGTAATGCTGGTAAAGAGGAAAGGCTGGGCATGAGGCTAGCAACCCCATCCCTTAAAATGAACACTGCTACAGAAACTTCAAGCCACTAGCTTGAAGCCCTATGTTTCACTGGGGAACGTGAAGGAAAAAAATACTGACGGAATGGCTATCGAGATTCCACCAACAACATCAAAGAAAAATAAACAGCTACCTTCACTCTATACTGAGGATAAGATGGACAGAAAGAACTAGCTACAGTGAACACTGACAGGTAACCAATCAACTAACCAGCCAAAAACCTATTACCCAATAAATATACCAAAAGAAATGCAGATGGGTCAGATTTACACTGAGAAGACTGTTGAGTGACGTCACATGCCAGGTCATAGAGTACAACTCGACTGGGAAAAAACGAGTTGTGCATCAGAAGGTGACGTGAAGGAGAGCGTGTGTTTGTGTGTGTGTGTGTGTGTGTGAAGGAGATAAGAACTTATGGGTAATTATGGAGGACTACAGAGAACAGGCTGAAATGGATGTGTACTGCTGAAGCTCTATGTTCAATTCAGAACCCAAGAGAATAATATTAGTAACATAGAAGTATTATATCAAGCACCCTAGGGTTACTAAGATACTGTTTAGGCTGTACTTACCTATTAGAGGTTATATAATCAATACTAAGCGGGGAGAAAGTCAGCGCTTAGACGAGCACAATTATTCAAACTATGGTTTTGATATGTATCCACATATATATATTTATGTGTGTGTGTGTGCATGTTGGTCTCTCTTTCTGTTTGCTCTCTTAGTCTGTGACCATTTCACTTGTATGAACTTGTCTCCCTTAACAATGTATATTCTCCTTATATTATATATAATATGAGTGTTTGTTGACAGTCCGTTGCTTGGTGACATATATCCATATATGGTGGTTGTTGACATGTCTGCTATATTTCACCATGTATATACGGATCGATACTTCATTATAATTAGCCATTCATGTTAAGACTGTCTAATGATTGTTCACACCTTTGTCTGAACATTCATATATATATATTTCGTTCTCACAATCTTGTGACTTACACTTACTTATTTTGGTGTGATACCACTTTTGCATTCTCCTTGTGTTTGGAAAATAAAAGTATCATTGCAAACCTAGTGGTCTTCTGATTTCCGCCTTCTTGTGTCAGGACTATTAAATTCTCGACCAGACCATAACAATAATTTAGCGACGAGTACATAACAGGTTTAGGGTCGTTTTTATTTTTCTATGTTATTTAGAAGAAAATGCATTCTGTAAATTACGTAAAGCCAGTTATCATTATTATTATCACTATTATTATTAATAGTGAAATATGATTTTATTCTAAAATAAAAAAAACTTTACTATCCTTCAGTGTATACATGGCTATATAGTCATTTTTGTCTTGAGTTAATGACGTAAAGTGTAAATAAACGCCCTAAGCGTCAGTAAGAGACAAGAGTTTCATCGACAAAAGAGAATAAAAAAGGACTTACAGACAAATGGGTAAAGAAAGGCAAATATTGTACAAGTAAATGTTTGCAGTTTTTTTGCTGTTACATTCGTTCAAAAGTATATAACGCATTTTTTAGGGTTGAGATTGTCTGACTGATGTATATTTTAAAGTAAAGATCTTATGATTAGTGAGCAGTTTTTTGTATGTTACATAACATATTTCTTTATTGGTCATTGAGAGTGAGGCCAGCGAGCCTACCCAAGAAAACCAACGTAGTGCTAACAAACTTCAACAAAATTCTCAAAAATCTAGCACTTGCAAATATATCAAAGAGTTACCTGGGTTCTAGAGGGAATTTGTCACCAGTAAGGCACAGCAGGCTGGGTGAGAAGACAAATACTTGCCAGTGGTGACATTGGCTACTGCCAGTCACGTTATACTGTTGGAATGCATAGACTGGCCAGTGGCTTAATAGTCTACGAACCCGCCTTGTAGCTAGAAGGTCATGGGTTGGAGCACAGTTGGTGGCTGCATGCTGGTGAAGAGTCCCAAGCACAAGGACGAAACAGCCGTCCAGTACTCCCTGGCTAGCCAATCAGTGTGAGCCCATATTGAAAACTTGTAATCAAAGAGTTTTGTTTTCAGACGGAACATCAAGTTAATTGGTGCCTTGTGACTAGCGGTGCAAATCTAGGATGCGCATGTCATCTTATTTGGGACTCGTAAACTGGATGTACCTGCATTCCTCAGTGAGTTAATGATTGTGTTCTGATAGAGGCTCAAACCCAGCACCAACAGTTTCAAACGCCAAAGCGTTACACACTAGACCAATTGGGCTACGACAACCACTTCTTCCGTATGCAGTGGGTATCAATAATTATTTAATTCGATTCAGAATTTTCTCGTCGATTGGATTGAATAATTAATAAGACCCGTTGCACACGAAAGAGGTGGCTCTCGTGAACCAAGTGGTCTAGTGAGCAACGCTTTGGCGTTTGAAACTGTGGGAGCTGGGTTTGAGTCTTGGTGGGAACACCATCACTCAGTGACTTATAGGGGAACACAGGTGCATCCAGTTGACGAGTCCCAAATAGGACTCAGTAAGCATCCTAGATTCCACTGCTAGTCACCATCCACCCAATTACTTCAAGAACAATAGGATGCCTGATATCTTAGCTTTAGTGATACATGTATTGCTCACAAATAATATTACGTATGTCAAATGCTATAAGTATGTGAAGTGATGATATGAGGAGTTTACATGAAGCTGAAATGAACTTTATCAGTTACTTACACATCATGAAGGATGATTACATGTCGAAAATTGCTGACAGTGTACACAGTCACATCTGACTACAGGTATCATCTATATGTCACCTATAAACTTAGTTCATTTTTTACAATGTATTGTGACCTCGCACTAAAGTGATGAATAAAAATATCTCCTTCTTGACATATGAGTAAAATTAGGTCACTTCGTGAATTTTTCTTCCTTCACGTTCCCAGTGGAACATAGGGCTGCAAGCTAGAGGCTTGAAGTTTCTGTAGCAGTGGTGATTATTTTTAAAGGATGGGTTGCTAGCCTCATGCCCAACCTTTCCTCTTTACCAGTCTCACTACTGGCTTGGCGAGGTAAAGCAGTGAGTCAGCCGGAGATCGAGCCCTGGACCACGTGCATGGTCGGTGAGCGTCCTAACTGCTATGCCACCGACACTTCATGAGTGGATGGTCCCAAATCAGATAGCTCATTTACCATATCATACAGTAAGACCACAATAATTACTGAAAGATCAATGAATATTTTGATGCAGAATGAGATGGATTAATAGATAATAAAGCACAGTGAGCAGAGTGTAAGTCATGAGAGTGTAAGTCAGGTCTGCAGCAGATGACCACGATGACGACAATGAATGGCGGTAACTACTGGTGACACATAACCAAAGACCCAATGAAGATTCCGATTTTCAGTTAGCCGTGATCAAAGCGAGGTAAACATTTCCAGTTTTTTTTTCATTCGAAGTTTTCTCTTCTTTATACAATTAAGCATCGAAAATTAAATAATTCTTATGAAATATTAGAGATTTTTGGTTTCATTTTGTTATCATCCAACACTATTTTCTTTAAAGTTTTATAGACATGTAGTTTAAGTATAACATTTTTAACTGGTTAAGATTCTCAAAAGACTGATTACTGAACAAGGAATGTTCTTTTTGATACCTTTTTCCTCTTCAGTCATTTTTTATAAAGCGCTATTAGAGCGGGGAGGGTGGGGGAGGCATTTATCAAAATATTTGTTATTTATTTATTAATTCTTAATGCCTTATTCAAATTTATCAAAGAGACTAATTGTTTTAATTTATTTAATAGCTGTTTATATGCCATTTATTTCAGTTGTAACGCTCTTATCAGTTGGTTTATATATATTCAAACAAGAGTGTAAGGAAGTGTCACTTATTCTCGTCATCTTCGTTAACATCGTCATCATCGTCATTCCCGGTACTTGTAACTGAATTAAATCTATAGCAATAGTCAAGATTTCCCAAGACAACATTTTGATTAAACCAACGGAAATGGGGAATAATCAATCCAGGAAGTAGACACACGTGAACTTCATTCTTAACCTTTGGTCAGTGAACAATAACAAGGATGATATATATATATATATATATATATATATATACATAATCGTTTACATCATTACTTTATATATATATATATATATATATATATATATATTATATTAGAATGAATTTCTACATAAATTAAAATAAGAATATCAATATGAAATGCCTATACTTACCTTCTTTTCTACGTTTTTTTCTTTTTTCTTGTTTTTATTGTCAAATTTTGGATAACCAACTGACTAACTACATCTCATCTTGTGTTATCTTTGCAAAGAGAGAAATTAATTTAAAGAGTCCATCTATTTGTTTATGTAATTTACTGTTATTTTCATTATTTATGCGTGAGCATGTGTGCATGTATAATGTAATGTGATTTATGAGCGGAAGGAAGAAGATAGAAACAAAACAAAAATGAAAGGAATTTATTCTCAAGTGGTGAATTTTTATAAGAATTTAATTAATTCCATGACTACTTTCATACCGAACCGAATTGTGACAGAGAACCAATAATATGGTAGATATGCTGTAATAGTATTGAGGTAGATGCTCACTTGATAGCCTAAATGTTACGGGTTAGGCTCTCGATAGTATTGGCGGTGTTCAATATTTAAGAGTCTCAATTTGTGCAGAAATTCAAATGCTGGTTTTCAGGGGTTTGGTTGGTTATAGGATTTCATCATGAGTTAACATCGATCAGAGGACTATTGGAAAACCACTAGAGAGTACTGGACAGCTGTTTCGTTCTAATGATTGGGACTCTCCAGTAGTATGCTCCAACAACCAGGGTTTGGACACAGGACCTTCCAGTTACAAGGTGATCTCGTAGACTAATATGTCATTGGTACCCTATCAATGGCCAGTCCATGAATTCCAACTTCCTCTGATTCACAATATAGCGTGACTGGCAACTGATTAGCGATTGTCATCTCTGGCGAGTATTTCTCTTTACACCCGATCTACTAGCCAGTGTTTCTTGGCTTTCAGAAGTTTTGTTTCTGACTGTTTTGTGGTGTAATCTACATTGATATATCTGAACCCCTGAAAAGCAACTCTTGAAATTATGTCCACATATTCAAAATTTCTTAATGAGACTGTGGAAGTTAATCTTAATTCAAAGGAATGATTTGAATGTAGGAAGGGTATATTAGAAGCTTAGACAAAAAAGTCAGATTTATTTCACGACTAGAACTAGAATGCTTAGAGTTTAATTCGATATATGTATGGGTCTCAAGTTATGGACATTTCCGTAGCCTAATGTTTTCCAAGATGGCAGTTTTCCAGAAGGAACTTTTGACTTAAGTGCAGATATAATATCCATGAGAAAATAACATTCAAATGGAATATAAAACAATATGCAACATATGCTTAGTTTGTAAGCAAAAGTTCCTAATGAAGACAAGACTGTAAGTGTAAAAATTCTTCAAAATAGTGAATAAATATGTCTCGTCATCCAGTGTTTTCTACATAAGCTATGGATTATGTACTGGTTTAACATCTTAGTTATAGTCTGTGTTATGCCTAGTTTACTGACACATTCTTTTTCAGTAGGAAGACATTACTTTCTACAGTAAATATGAGAATGAATGGTTTTATAAAGTAATAATGATATAAACGGTTCCTTTTTCTGTTACTCTTCGCCTTTCCTTTAAAAGAATAAGTTTTGTCTTTTTAGTTAGTAATTTACGTATTCCTTCTGATATGAAGCGGGGCAAGGGAGAAGAATTCAAATGGTTGTCAGAGTAGTGTAGATGTATAACAGCAATCTTTGATTTTCGTAACAAATCATTTAGGAGAAATAACACATCAACTTATATCCAGTTTACTTCATTTGAGAGACAGGCATAAAATAAACCCACACAAAACACTTGCAGGATCTACACTCCCCCGATCACATACATTTATGTCTGATTTCCCACAAAGGGGAATATATGCAAGTGAAAAGCAACAAGTTGGAAATAGAAGAAACATCCAGAGAAGATAGAACTCCCTTCCTTCAGGTTAACAATGAGAAAACAGAGGTGATGAAAGTTTCTGGTCAGCTGAAACAGCTACAGCTACGGCAACACTAACCACCACCACCACCACAACAACAACAGACAACAATCAGCCAGCATAAATGGGAGGAGTCTGAAAGAAGAAACTTCCTTTACCTACCTGCTTACCTAACTACCTACCTAGCTACCTAGTTGGGAGGCATCGTTTCAACTACAGGCAGACGGAACTGATGGGGATATCATCAAAGCGAGGATCATCGGAAAAGCAAGGGAATCTTTCGTTACTCTCAAGTCTGTGTGGAAATCAACATCATTCATCATGAAAAATGAGGTCCGGATTTTCAACTCCAATGTCAAGTCAGTGCTATTCACTATACGGATCAGAGATTTGGCGCCACGTCACGAACGGGGCCACTTCGAAAACACTACACACATTCATCAACACCTGTCTTCGCTCACTACTTCACTCAAGATCAGATGGCCGGCCAGAAAGTATCAGCAACAGGGAGGGATCTCTGACAATGAGCGAACCAACATATTAGGAACCAATTATGCGAGAAATATGCAGGAGGAAGTGGAGGTGGATTGGCTGGCCATACTCTGAGTAAACAAACTATCAAGTGAGTGACATCACACACGGCAGGCGATTGCTCGAGTGGAAGGTGAATGGGAAGTGGCGAGTTAGTTGGTGGTCATTTCGAGGGTGTGATGACATGGAAAAGGTTATGTGAAGAGGAGATGAAAACATGTGGGCAGAGGTGGAGCCGGGTGGAAACGCTGGCAAAGAACCGAAAGTAATGAAGACATGTTGGTCAAGCCCTCCAGGAACTCAAAGAAACAATAATGATAATAATTTAGTTATTAGATTTCGTTATAAACCAATATAATTTGGAGATTATCTGAAACCAGGGAGTATTGGACAACTGTTATTTTCTAGTTTGGGATTCTCTGGGGGGTGCAAATCAAGAACCGAACTAGTGACCCCCAGGTTATGAAATCAAGCTCTCAGATTATTCATCCATTTGAACCGGAATTCGATGACCCCCTAAATCCTAACTTTTGTCAATTCATTTGATGTAGCGCTACTTTCAACCAGTGCTTTTGATGAGCATACACTTCACCTTGATGTGGCAATGGATCCTAGGGGCCACTACTTGTCACTCCGTCACCCTGTTTTTTTTCTAGTGAGATTTCTCTAACTGATGTTAGTTCATAACGAAATCTAACAGCTGAAATTAATCCAAAATCCCACAGATCATAATCCGGTTGGTTAACATTTACCTTTACATGAGTTGTGTAAAATAAAATTTAAAATAACCTGCTTAGAATATATTAATAATGTGAAATGGCCATAATCTGAATACCTACTAAAAATGTAGATAACTTCTTAATCTTGTGCTTCAAGGGGATTCTTAGTATTTTCTGAGGGTTGTATTGATGAAGGCTTTATAATTCATTAATTGGTCTAATTCAGTGAACGCAAATTTATCAGAATCCCTCTACCTAAACTATAAATAATCGCTGAAATACTTTAAGAAATGTCTTGTAAATCATGGAGCTAGAGTTTATTCAATTATCACAGCGAAGAGGCTCTTTGAGATGACTTCTAATTTAGAGTATCTACTGCGAGGGATTTTACTAATGACAAAATACTGAACATGAAATGTATTGCGGAAATGTTTTATCTTGCTTAGATAATGTGTAGTGCTAGTAGTAGTGAAACAAGGTCATGAAGTCATACTCCTGCAGGCGCAACATCCACCGTGACAATTTCCCACGTGGATCTCTCACTGTCCTCAGAAACCGTAACGGCTTGTGATAATTTTCGATGTGGTACCGTCGGCCGAGTAAATACAGCCTCTATTTGTCTACCACGCACACTATTACTAAATATTCTTCATCTGTCGTTGAATACTTCTGTTCTGTATTTGTTAAAACACGACTGACATATTCGACAACTGATTCACCCTGTCTAGGTACTGTATCTATGGCGTAGTCACTTGCATCTGAACACATTGTGAAATGTTCCCGGGTGCAGGCAGTTTTAGTGTCATTCTCTGGTGGTTCAATAGCCTTTTAATACGGTCGAATATCTTCTGGGAATCTTCCGACCAAACAAACTTCAACCAACCTAATAACCTGCACAAGGAGGCTGTTATCTCGTTGAAGTTTTCCACGAATCGATTATAAAACGCTACTCTCCCTAGGAACTGCCTTAGCTTCCTCTCGGAATTCGGGACCGTAATGGTCTTCATCGACAAGATTTTCTCTGGAAGCGGTTTTATTTCACCGTTGCCTACTTTATGGCCCAAAAGCGTAACACTCCGTTTGGCTATCTGAGATCTTGTTTTGTTGGTACGCAGTCCAAACTCTTCTAAATTTTTTCAACTTTCTAAGTAACAGCGTCGTCAATTGTCTGAAGGCAAACGGTGTGCCTGCCAGTCCAAATGGCATGCATTTAAACCGATACTACTTCTGTCCCACGATGAACGCCGTCTTACATCTTTCACTCAGTTTTATCTAACAACATCCTGAATGGAGGTCGAAAACTTTAAACAACTTCGCGCTTTGTAGACGATCCAAGGTCTCTAGTACAGTTGGCATGGCACACAATCTAAGCTCTATCATGCTGTTTAGCTGTCGGAAATCGATGCAGAATCTGTACTTCCCGTTCGCTTTCTTCACTAAAAGGACTGGAGAGCTATATGGACTGTCAGCTTCTTCAATAATATCATCCTGTAACATCTCCTTCAAATGTTGCTCGACTTCGCCTTCTAGATAATATCGAACTCTTCGTGTTATGGATGGTGCCATTTTGCGACCGCTGACCGAGATCTAATGTCCTGCCTTATCACAATAACCGAAGGGTTCCCCACCTTCAACTTCCAGGTCTCCGTCCCACCTGACCTCTCCACAATGTCGTACGCCGCTTGTTTCTGGATCCCGCAGAAGCTTTCCCAGCACGACCTCCTTCTCCATATGATCCTTGATACCCACCAACTCAGCGGTGGCTTCAAAGTCCCTCAAGAAGCTCCTTATGCCTTCTTTCTCGAAAGCGGCCAGCTACGTAATCTTCACTATCTGGAGACAGAAGTACCAAATGAAACGTCGCCCATCGCTGCAATCAGAGACGTTACCACTGAGCTAGGTATTCCGGCTCGCGATTGACCTCCTTAAGACTGTACTGGATACTTTGATTGAACACTCGTAGCTAGTTTGATGTGTTTAGTCCTTTGTTTGGTGCAGACTAAATTCTATCAGTCAAGTTTGCAATGTGGCCGCCTTTCGAATCTCAGAAGGGACATGAATTCTTCCAAGGTTGCAGATACGCCTTGCTGACTGGTGAGTGCCAACTAGCGCGAAACCGAGGTCAAACAAGGCTTTCTGTGGCCGACTGCCTCCAAACATCTAACATCAACATATTAAAGTGCACCGCGAAGGCGAGACACCTAGCATGGTGGCCAGATTGCAAACCTAACTGATAGAATTCAGTCTGCAGCAAGCAAATGACTAGACACATCACACTAGTTACTAGTGCCCAATGAAAGAAAGATAGGTATAAAAATAAAGAATCAAGCATGCATTATATATTCATGCAAAGTTGAAGGCGCATTAACGGTAATAAATTGACAGTTACATGTCAGTTATTCACACAGCAACTGAACACTACTCATACAAAATTCCAGTTCAACGATAACATAGTTAGTGAATCTCGTTGATTATCTGGTGGAGTACGGGACTAATAATCCACAAACCACTGTCATGACTCAGACTCCCATTTTGTCTCATTCAACACTTTCTGGATCAGTTTTAGTCTGGCAAACCAAGACTACGCTAATAAATCTCACTATCATTTAATATTATTGATAATTAAGAAATTTCACTGAAAAGTACAATCCGACCGCTTAGTTGAGTCTTTTTGGAAAAAGAAAAAAAATGGAAATGGTCACTTTCAAATACTGAACTTCTTAAATAGAGGGAAGACTGAAGCAGGCTTGAATCAGTTAGATTTATACATCAACTGATTAATTTTATTCAGTAGAAGTAGAGAAACACTCTAAAAGAGAAATTATGTTTTCAATTAAAAAGTTTTGATAATCAAAAAATGACGTGAATTAGTTGATTCGCTATTAAAAAAAAAAAGTAGATTGATAATTTTGCCTTCGATTTTATGAAACATAGTCTTTTTTACCGAAGACACTATTGCCTAAATGGGTATTTTGGTGTGTTGTGATCACCTTAATGCAAACGATTGGCTATTAGTCGTTAAAACACAACCTGTCTATCAGAATAGTTCACGGTACAAGTGAATGATAATTTTTTTTAATTATTCCCTTGCTTTCCAAGTGGAACATAGGGCTTCAACAACACATCTCCACTTATTTCTACTTTCTGCGGTCCTCTTCATCTGGGTCCACGATTGACTAAACCCTGTCATCTCTTCTTCACACGATCTCCTCATTGTGACCCTCGCACCGACGATCCACTCGTCGCTTCTCATCGAGATTCCACTCAAGGTCCTGACGTGCGATGTCATTCGACAGCTTCCCCAATGTATGCCCAATTTACTTCCACTTCCTCCTACATATTTGTGGAGAGAATAGCTCTTGATTGGTTTTTCCCTATAGTATCTTGTCTTCAATGCTTTCTGGCCATTTGGTCTTCAGCATGCAGAAAACGAAGGCAGCTGTTAATGAAAGTCTGTAATTCGATGGAAATCCTCTTCATGACACGCTGGTCACGCTTCTCACCCATATAGAAACACTGGCTGACCTAGTACTGGTGACGAAAAGCCTAATATTGTTGTTTTTAATGCTGGCTGAGTGAGTGCAGGAGGTTTCCAAACTGGTTTCAGATTGATGAAGGTGTATCTCACCTTTCCGATCCTGGCTGGCTGGCTGCCTTTGACATCTTCATCCGTTCTAACTGCCTGTGGTTGAAACGATGCTTCCTAGATAAGTGAAGGGAGTGATCTCCTTCAAATTTCTCCTTCTAATAGTAGTTATCGGTGTTGGTTGTTGTTGCTGCTGGTGGTGGTTAGTTACTTTCATCCACTCCGTCTATCTTCCCTATGCCCATCTGCAGTCCTGTTTTCGCTGCCTACCTCTTCAGCCAGTTTTTGGTTTTCGCCTGTAGGTCTACAAGTTTGTTTGACACTAGAAATATATATCATCTGCGAAATCCAGATCTTCTAGAGTCTTCTTATCGGTGGTCCAGCGTATTCCTGACTCCTCGCCCCCGACAGTCTGACACATAATGCAGTCCACCACAATTAAGAATATCATCGTAGGTGATAATATTCAGCCAGCTTGTCCTACTCCTGTGTTCACTTCGAACGCCTCACTTAGTTTTCCGTTGTGGATCACTTGACACGTGGTATTGTCATATAGCTGTTAAATGAGGTTGGCAAAGATTTGAGATACGTCGTAGTGCTGAAGTAGTTTCCGAATTACTTCTCGGTCTCCGCTTTCAAAGGCCTTTTTGAAGTCGATGAAGCTGAGGTAGAGGTTTGACTGGCATTCTGTGCTTTGTTAGGTGACAATGCTTAGAGTCGCAATTTGATCAGCATATGGTTTACCTGTCTTTCCTGAATCCAGCTTGTTCCGGTTGAAGGAGTTCTTTATCCAGTGCATCCTTTATTCTCTCCAGGATGATGCGACTTCGTATTTTACTTTGCGTGGACAAGAGAATTACTTCAAGCCATTTCCTGCAGAGACCCAACCATGTCGCTCTTCCTTGGCAGTTTGACAAGGTAGCCATTCTTCCAATCAGTAGGCACCTTTCCTTCTTTCTAAACTTTTTGCAGTAATGGAGTGAGAAGAGAGTGATAACTGATCATGAGAAACTGCACCAACTATAAAAAGACTCCTTTAGTTTGAGTTCAGATTACTTATCAGTGTATATAGCAGGTTGCTGTTTCTATAATTATAATAGTTAAAATTCTATTCATTTATAAAAACATAACTCTGATAATTTTACTATGAACTATTCAATAAACAGTATACCACTCACTAGTCAACGTCATTGTGTAGGGTAGTTTGGTAGCTTGTGAACTCTTTATAATGAATATGAGGTTTCATTTCTATTCTTTTGACATAGTGAATTTCCATAAAGTATTATCCACTTCAAGCAATGAAGGCAGGACTCCAGGTGAACACCATCAACGAGAGAAATCTGAAGGAGATTATTTCTTCCGAATATCTTCTCAGCATTGTTTCAACCATGCGCTGTACGAATGAGGAGATCAGAGCCAGTATAGGATCAGCAGGACAGACGTTCATTAGTCTGAAATCACTGTGAAAATCTACTGCAGTTGGCATAAAAAACCATATTCAGATTTTCAATACTAATGTGAAGCTACTTCTTCTGCAACGTTCAGAGACTTGGCGTGACATTAATAGCATTTTCAACAAGATTCAAACTTCCATCAGCATCTGCCCCCACTAACTTCATATCGAAGATCAGATAGCCAACCAGAAATGATTAGCAACAAGGAACTGTAGGAATTACAGACCGAAAACCAACTGCCCAAAAAATTTGCTGAAGAAAATGGAGATGGATCCGAGACACACTGAGAAGGCTGTTGAGTGACATCGTGCGTCATCCAATCATCCGAATGGATTCCGAATAGAAAACAACGAGATGAATGTGTATTCGAGGGTGATATGGAGTGGCTCGCGCGACAAGACAAAAGCCTGTGGAGCGAGCTAAAGAGGGCTGTGTAAGAAAGCGTCGAATAGAGATGGGCTGTTGAAGCCCTATGTTCTACTCGAAACATAAGGGAATAATATATAATATAAATAATAAACCAACACCTGAATTATATATATATATATATATATATATATATATATATGGTTCCTTTAGTTCCCAGAGGAGCATAGGGCTTGACCAACATGTCTTCATTACTTTCGGTTCTTTGCCAGCGTTTCCACCCGGCTCCACCTCTGCCCACATGTTTTCATCTCCTCTTCACATAACCTTTTCCATGTCATCACACCCTCCCACTGACCACCAACTAACTCGCCACTTCCCATTCACCTTCCACTCGAGCAATCGCCTGACGTGTGTGATGTCACTCACTTGATAGTTTGTTTAGTCAGAGTATGGCCAGCCAATCCACCTCCACTTCCTCCTGCATATTTCTCGCATAATTGGTTCCTAATATGTTGGTTCGCTCATTGTCAGAGATCCCTCCCTGTTGCTGATACTTTCTGGCCGGCCATCTGATCTTGAGTGAAGTAGTGAGCGAAGACAGGTGTTGATGAATGTGTGTAGTGTTTTCGAAGTGGTCCCGTTCGTGACGTGGCGCCAAATCTCTGATCCGTATAGTGAATAGCACTGACTTGACATTGGAGTTGAAAATCCGGACCTCATTTTTCATGATGAATGCTGTTGATCTCCACACAGACTTGAGAGTAACGAAAGATTCCCTTGCTTTTCCGATGATCCTCGCTTTGATGATATCCCCATCAGTTCCGTCTGCCTGTAGTTGGAAGGATGCCTCCCAACTAGGTAGCTAGGTAGGTAGTTAGGTAAGCAGGTAGGTAAAGGAAGTTGCTTCTTTCAGACTCCTCCCATTTATGCTGGCTGATTGTTGTCTGTTGTTGTTGTTGTGGTGGTGGTGGTTAGTGTTGCCGTAGCTGTAGCTGTTTCAGCTGGCCAGAAGCTTTCATCACCTCTGTTTTCTCATTGTTAACCTGAAGGAAGGAAGTTCTATCTTCTCTGGATGTTTCTTCTATTTCCAACTTGTTGCTTTTCACTTGCATATGTTCCATTTTGTGGGAAATCAGACAAAAATATATGTGATCGGGGAAGTGTAGATCCTGCAAGTGTTTTGTGTGGGTTTATTTTATGCCTGTCTCCTCGCTACCCGGCCCGCTATCTATTGGTCGCGTTATCTAGTCTAGCTCAGTCAGGAAAATCATTGGGGATAATAGTCAGCCAGCTTGTTTTACTTCCGCTTTCCCTTCGAATAAATATATATATATATATATATATATATACCAACATAAATCAGGTATTGTTAATGATACCGATAACTTTATAGTTCAGTGAAGACTGAATAATTAATGTGGGTAGTTTTCACAAAATCTGGAGAGGATATTTTTACTAAACATTAACAACTGTGCGTACTGCTGATGATTCCCAAACTAGGTCTACAGAAACAGTTATCCAGTACTCCCTGTGGCTGGTTTTCAATGGTTCTCTAACTGATATCACTCCCTGGTCGAACTCGTATAAACAAATCTAATCCTTGCAAACGAAACTCTTGAAAATTTATTGAAAAGTCAATATTTACAATTAGCTGATTGAGTCTCAGGAACAAAATTATATCCATTAGATAAGTCTTCAACAGACTTCAATCAAGAATTGTTTAACATTGTCTCATTTGTGTATTTTCAGCCTCGGGCAATTTTTAATATAACTTTGCTTACTCGCTATTGCTTATCAGTACTAACAGGTTATCCTACGACCTTGTGTTAAGTTAAATTTTTCCCAGCCAGTGTAAAAGAGTTGAATTACGAAACTACTTTTGATGTGGTTTTGTTCTCTGAGCTGGATTATTAATTGGCGAAGCTTTCACCGCCATACTAGGCGACATTTTCAGTGCATACTTCAATTTGAAGTGAGCTTTTAGATTTCTCTACGAGTTTATTACTCATCTCTCCTGGTAACCTTGGACGTGATTGGTTGTTTTTATGTGTTTTCACACCTTCTAGGTTACTTGTATTGGAACTGATTGTTTAATAAACTCGTGGAGAAATCTAAAAGCTCACTTCAAATTGAAGTATGCACTGAAGATGTCGCTTAGTAGGGCGATGAAAGCTTCGCAAATTAACTATCCAGCTCAGAGAACACAACCACATCAAAATCATCCACCTAAGCTACAAATCTTCTCTATCATATCTAAATCTTACGAAACTCTTACTGACTGTTTTTGTACTCTCATAGAGTATTAAATCAATATTATCAAATATCATACCCAAGTTGATCAGACTACATCATTTCACTAGTTTGAAGCAATAAACTCTTAGATGTCCACCACATTCATAACTGGTAACATATCACACAGTTTAAAAAAATATCTAAAGGATACTGTAGAAATACTTTGTTTGCTTTTAAGGTAGATTTCGTAACTAACCAACATCGTTTAAAGAGAGCCTGATGAACCGTGAACGCTGAATATATGTTTGGTCTCAGTTTTGGATCTCTTCAACAATATGCACCTATAACATCCTCACAGATTGATTCCAGGACCTTCAAGTTATGAGAAGGAAGGTTACACGATTCAGTCACGTGGTCGGAATTTTGTGACCAATGAATTCTAATTTTTTAGCTTGAAGAAATTCAAATCCCTATAAACCTAACACATAAAATTAATCCACTGTTCACAACGTATTGACTACGGGATAAAATTTCTGGACTTCGAATGAAGAACAGTCGTGAACAACTAAATGTTGGATGTAAGGATAGTTACTTGTCAAAATATTGGATCCAGTAAGCATGGAATTTATAATCCCCATTGGCATTGGTTTCTAACTTACTAGATAAAAGGTCGATAAGCTCACCTTATGACTTGCATGTCTATGGTTTCATCCTTAATGATACCATGGCTAAGGGCCCCTCAGGAGTTCGAAACCAGACAAACCAGACTGCTTAGTGTTTCCTGGTTTTAAAGGATATCGGTTGATGCTGGGATCGACCAAATCTTTATCAACACTGAAACTTGAAAATATTTTGATGATTTAATAAATTATTTACTGCAATAAACTAAAGCTCAAGCATACAACAACATTCTGTTTTCATATTTCACGACGTCGACTTATTACACCAGGTGACTGAATAAATATTTTTTTTTAGTAGTCGTTTTATTACAATCCATCTGGAAGCATAAATCTTATGTGTTTACTATGTGTGTGTGTGTGCGCGAGTGGATGGATGGGTGAATGGGGGTCTATCTCTATATTCATGTGAACTACAAATTTTCTATAACAGTACAAAAACAAAGTTTAACACTACTAATCCAAATACGTGTATAGCAATCATGCAGCAATTGATACAGCCTAAGTTTACAGGTTACAATGACGAAATGAAAAAGATTGATGAGTATTTCAAAATAACTTTCACAATGCGTATACAAAGTTCTCTCATTTAGACATTGAGAAGTAAGACAGAAAACAGAAACAATACAATACAATTCATTTTACTTAGAAGTATGCGCGCTTAGTTGATGCACGTGTTGAATGCCAACCATATATACATGTGATATTTACTCACACACACACACACACACAAAACAATACTAAATTGAACATTTGTTTACCTTTTTCTCTTATACTTTCCCCTTCTTTTACGCACACACACACACACACTCGCACATACACACACACACTGTAGTGATTATATTAGTTGTCTAGTGCTATTTTTCAAAAAAAAAACATTTAATAAAAGCACACTGATTTAGAGTAGATGTTGTCAGTAGAAATTTCACTTGCTTTTTAGTGGTTTCTTTTATTGTAATGCGTTAATCTGTTCAGTTTTGATGATACCATACTGTTTTGTATTTAAAGTTGATTGATCCATATTGGATCACAATGATCGGTCTTTATTGACATGTCAGCTAGTAATAGGGATCATGTCAAGGATGTTTGAAGGCTAACATGGTGTTATTTGAAGTAAAATAATGGGTGGTGACTTGTAGTCGAATCGAGGATAAGCATTTCAGCCTGTTTAGGATTCGTCATCCGGATGTACTTTGATCCCCATCCCCCCACCCCAATAAGCAACTCATATCAATCAATGATTTGTATATAGCACCGTATAAAATTAACTAATCGTTGGTTGAAGTCTTCATTCGTGCACAAAGCCCAAGTTAGATTGTGCTTATTGGTGTTAACAATGGAAGGTTGTGCGTTTCCGCTCTACTTCTAAAAGCAATAGTTATTTTACTTATTCAAGCAAACTTGGTATGATATGGGCACCAAGAAATATAGCGAAATAGATAGAGTGGGGGACACATAAAGGAATTGATGCAGTCGTTGTTGGTCAAAGTTTAACAAAACCCCACACCTCAACATACTGAAATTCTTTAGGCGTAAATTTTGAGACTCCACAAATTCCATGCACTTCGTTTTACATTTAGGCTTGGCATCAAGCTAAAAACAGAGAATACATGAAAAAGAAAATAGAAGAGTCTGAAAAACGCAAAAGGGAAGAAGAATATGCCCGTAAAAAAGTTACATGACCTGACATTGTTGAAGCGTCTGCCCAAGGAGACAACATGTCAACCTGAGACTGAGCACTTTATTCCTTCAGGTTCCCCAGTGGAACATAGGGCTCCAAGCTATTGGCTAGAAGTTTCTGTAGCAGTGTTTATTTTACAGGATGGGTTGCTAGCCTCCGACGCACGGTTGAGCACTTAGGTCCAGTTAATCAACAGGAAAGTCCGCAATGAATTAAATAATGATGGTGTTTTCTGGTTGATTTCACGACGGATCAATAGCCGTTCATGAAGAAAGCTACCCTGAAGTCTATCAAAGCCCTCCAATCGAACACTTGAAGAGTGGATTTTTATTAAGAGAATGAGTACTCACTATTCCGTAGGTCTGAACAATAAATATTTATCCTGCTTGGAAAGACTTAATTTTCTATCATGCTAGTAATGATCTTTCAACAACACACAACAAATATTCTGGATTTGATTACAGTAGTTACTAAAAATATTAAGAACATCTTTATCGATTTTCAAGAGTTAGTCTTTAGGGGGTTCAACTAGTCGCAAGTTTGATGGTAGATTGATATGAATGGAAGAACCACTGAAAACCCAGGACTAATAGAAAGATGTTTCGTCCTGGTTCGGAACTCTTCAGGACTGCTCACTCGCCGGGATTCGAACCCAGTACCTACATGACTAATTCTTGAAAATTAATCTGACGAAGTTTCCTGAACTTCTTCTCAGAAGTTGTGGCCAATGGGATCCATCAGGTAGGGCGTTAGGACAAATATTTACCGTCGAAATTATCTTCTAGTCACGTTAAAACCACGAATTAGTAAAAATTGGAATTCATGGGTCATTGGATCGTGTCTCAGTGGATGAATGATCTAATCGCTTGCCTAGTAACCAAAAGATCCTGGATTTGAACCCCAGTGGGTGGTTACCACCGGAGAGTCCCTAACTAGAGCGGAACAGCCATCCAGTACTCCCTGATTTTCAATGGTTCTCTAACTGACATCAGTCTGTGATCAAACTTGGAACATGTTAACTGGTTACAAAATGTTAGAAGGGACTTACTCAGAAATACTGATTAAATAGCTCAGTCGATAAGGTTTTGCCGGTTGAGACAATGAGTGATAGATACCACTCTCAAAATGAAATATCATCACTCCCTGGGATACAAACACATTCAGCTAAGAAGTCCTAAACGGGATGAAAGTCGGATCCTGAATTATTCTGTTAGCCAATTAAAGAAGTTCTCTATGGTTGTTTTGTTTGAAATGACCTATATGAGAGTTACTCCAAATTCTTCTGTTTGTTTTCTTTTTCAATTCAATAATTTTTTAATCTATATTGTCTATTACTTCGTCTGTTTCTTATTTTTTCACTTTGTAATTTCATTGGCTGGAATTTTGTTTACAAACTTTTCTGATTAAAATTTCTCATATGATATATATTCACTATTATTATTGGTTGATAAAAAGTAGATAGTGTAGGTTGAAGTGACACTGACTACAAACACTTTAAAGAGTATTTTAGTGAACAGCATCATCAGTCGTGTGATCTAATGTTTTGAAAAATTATTCTGCTTTATTTCTTCTGTAAAATGAAAACAATCCATTATAAGTAAGTAGTAGGTAGGGTAGTATTATCTAGTCGAATATATACCTTGTGAGAATGAAGAAACGAGCACTAGTCAAGACTGTGTACCATAGAGCGAGGAGAATATGCTCTACAGAGAAACTAGAGGAAGAATTTAAGAATCTCGAAAAAGTGCTGAAACACAACGGCTATCCTCAAGGATTCATTAACAAATATGGAAGATGTGAAGGCTCAAATACCAGACAAATCACAGTTGAAAAAACCTGTCTTCATTCAACTAGATTTTAAAGGTGAAGACATTGCAGAAATGGTCAACAGAAGACTGAGAACGTCACTAGCCTATACTGCAGCTAAGTTGGTTACCGTCCATCGAATAACATGCTCTTTGGTGCAGTCAGAAGTCGATAGATACCCTTCTCATGTTAACTCCAACTGTGTATACAAATTTACGTGTATCTGCGGGAGCAATTACATTAGGAGAACAGAAAGAAGAGCAAACCTCCGATTTTCTGAACATGTGCCGAAAAGCCTGCGTCTCAAGGGAACAAACTTTTATAGTAGCGCTATTACCAGACATCTCCTCGACACGGGTCATGAGGTGCAAATCGAGAAATCCTTCAAAATTATCAATAGACAAAGGAGCTCCATTCTCCTCAAGTTGGCCGAAGCAATTTCTATCAAACGCTTGAAACCAGATTTCTGTGTTCAGAAAGAATCAGTTATTAGTCTTTCCTTGCCTTGGTAACTAGATGCCTTTTTTTCTCTCACCTGATTACGTAATCTTTGTCTTTAACCTCACCCTCCTTTTATAACCTGTAATTTTGCTTGTCTCTTGTTTCTATGATTTGAGCTCAACTCAGCACATTGTTATCTAACTTACTAGTCACTATGCATCTAACGCACATCTCATCTTTATTATGTAACTCCTTTACCATTTTCTGCATATATTTATTTTATTTTAACTTGAACTGCCTGTGTAAAAACTATATAAGCGCGATTTTCTGAGCACTGTTTACTAATTGTGGAACTTTCTGTCAACTGACAACATGTAAAATTTGTAAGTATGTTAAAACGTTCTGTACTTAAATCTCATAATTTATTTAGGCTGTAAGCAGCAGTTGGTGAGAAGCCAACGAAATAAGCAATGATGGTACCATATCATTCTGCTCAAGCCACCACTGTTGTTCTTGCTTTATTCAAATTCATCAAGGGGAATAAATGCATGAACCCTTTTATAATTTCCAGGATACTTTAATCATGTATATATAGATGCATTTATGTCAAGTTCTTTTTAAAGATATAAGCAGGCATATATCTATACCTTTCAAGATACTGTGTATTATTTGAATTAGCTTTAACCTCTCTTCTTGTTTAACTGGACCTGTAATTGAGTCCTGGAAAAGAGATTCACAGCAGACAACCATCCCGACAAGAATAATAAGAATAAAAAGTTCAACTAAGAGTATCTTTTAGGCGAATTCATTCACTTAGCTATACGATCGTATTTATACACAATTATTCTGTATGTATGTGTGCGTACGTTGGGATTGTCAAACAAAAATAAAAATCAGTTGGGATTATTGTTCACTAGTTGATCACGGGTTGATATCAGTTAGAGAACCATTGAAAACCAGCCACAGGGAGTACCGGACAGATGTTTCGTGCTGGTTTAGGAATCGTCGGAAGTACGCACCTACCACAGCGGGTTTGAACCCAGGACCTTCCAGTTACAAGGTAAGCTGGCTTGTATACCATTCAGCTAGTGGGACTCGATTCAATGGCTCATGAATTCTAACTTCATCAAAATGTTTCAAAAATATAATGAATAATCAAATTGTAATTTGGAGTTGTGGGGGTGAAGATTTGTAAGGACTGGCAAGGGTTGTGTAATGTGAAAGATACCCAGAAAAACAGGATGTTAATGTGAAAAAGCATGGAGACAAGTGTCCAAAATCAATTGTCTAATAGGTAGAAAGAGTAGATAAAGGGTTGGTTGAGAAAAAGGTGTTACTGAAAAGTCATACGAAATTTTCTTTTTTAAAAAGCATTATTAACAAGGTAGTAGAAATTAGAATTATATCCAAGGTAGAAGGAGGGGAGTGGCGAGGTTTCTTTTGTGTACATCAGTCAGGGTTTTCTATCTGGATCGCTCGTTAAGGCCTCCTCGGCAATGCAAAGTATTCGGAAGTTTAACGTCTTCGGGAGGCTTCTTCTGGCATTGTAGATGACTTTGAATGAATTCTCCTTACATAATGAGTGATCAGTGTTGATTATATGTTCAGTTATAGCACTATTTATTGATCCACTGTTATCTTTGCATAGAGTCAGGCGGGATAGTGTTCTTTGACTCTTTTGGACAAAACACGCATCGAATGACCTATATATCTCACTCCACATGAGCAAGTAAATGGGTAGATACACATAGTAGTAGTCAAATGCGACAGTTTATCTTTGGAACTGTTAATGAACAAGAGGCGACTTGAGAATACAAATCATAATCTAGCAGCAGCGAATGTTCTTTTCAGAGTGTTAGATATTCTTCTCTTTAAGACGTCGGCCAGAAGGTCGCCTTTGAACACCACATTCATATTAAGCATCTTCTTCGGCACAGAGATGGGTTGATCTTTGTCAATTTTGAGCTTTATATGTTTATCTGTACAGAGTGGTGCATGACCATTCTCAAGTAGTGTCTTCCTCATCAGATTGATCTCTTCTTCTACTGATTCACTGTTCAAATTACAGCTCTATTCGTATTCTTTTTTGCTTCATACTCCAAATAATAAATCCCAGTTCAGTTTGTGTGTCATCAACAATAAGTAGGAAATTACTCAACGGATTAATTATTCATAAGATTTCACCATGAGCTGACACTGGTCAGAGAACCATTGGGAAACCTGCAGGGAGTATTGGACAGCCGCTTCGTCCTAGTTTAGGTGGGACTCTTCAGCAGCACACATCCACCGGGATTCGAACCCAGGATCTTCTGGTTACAAGGTGAGCTCGTAGACCATTAAGCCACTGGGACCCGATCCAATGGTCAGTGCACGAATTCTAACTTCTGCCAATTCTCGACATAGTGCGACTCCTAGCCAGTGTCTTCGACGAGTATTTTCCTCACACCCGACCTGCTGCACCCTACTGGTTATGACTTATCACTAGAACTCCAAACTAGGACGAAACAGCTGTCCAATACTCCCAGGTTTTCCAATGGTTCTCTAACCAATGTCAGCTCATGATGAAATCCTGTAACCAATCAATCAAATTCCTACAAACCAACACTTGAAGATTAATTATTTGTTAGCTAATATAAATGCACAATGGTATATCTTACTGATAGGTCGATATAAGTAGTTGTTTCCCACCTATCTGATAACTAGATCGAAGTGATATAAACACGAGGCTCGTTTTCGGCATTTGTGCTTGCTGTATTCACTGTCATTTATGCTATCCCCAAGCCACACAGTGTGATCTGAATAACTTCGGTTTCGAAGGGAAACTGTGGCAGAATTCCATTACGAATTGTGTAAACTGAAAATTTCATTCTGTTGTTAATCGAGTTGAAATTCAACAATAGATATGAATATTTAGATGGTAACGTTGCGTTAGCCGTAATCACACTAAAATAAGATAACCGATGTAATTTAATTTGTATTTTGGAGTCACTACGGATCATCAATAAACATAGCTTGGAATGGCAGTCAGCTCTCTGTCTCAACTTCATTGACTTTGAAAAGGCCTTCGATAGCGCAGGGTCGATCGAGAGGTGATTTGGCAACTACTTCGCCACCACGGGGTGCCGCCAACAGTTATACATCTCTTTCAACAGCTGTACGACAATGCTGCATGTAAAGTAATCCACAGCAGGAAACTCACGGAATCCTTCGAAGTGAAGACAGGAGTAAGACAAGCCGGCTGTCATATTACCATCTCCAATGATTTTCGTGATCATGGTAGACTGGATAATACGACAGATAGACAACGGGGCGGACAACGAGGAGACAGGTATAAAATAAACCCACACAAAACACTTGCAGGATCTACACTTCCCCGATGACATATATTTATGTCTGATTTCCCACAAACTGGAAGATATGCAGGTAAAAAGCAACAAGTTGGCGATAGAAGAAGCATTCAGAGAAGATAGAACTCCCTTCCTTCAGGTGAACAAAGAGAAAACAGAGGTGATGAAGATTACTGGCCAGCTGAAACAGCTACAGCTGCAGCAGCAGCAACAACGACAATAGACAACGATCAGTCAGCATAAATGGGAGGAGTCTGAAAGAAGCAACATCCCTTGCCTGCCTACCTACCTACTTACCTACCCATCTACCTCAGTGATAAGCATTATTTCGACTACAGGCGGACGGAACTGAAGAGGATATCATCAAAGCGAGGATCATCGGGAAGTTAAGGCGATCTATCATTACTCCCAAGTCTGTGTGGGAATCAACAGCATTCAGCATGAAAAATGAGGTCCGGATTTTCAACTCCAGTGTGAAGTCAGTGCTACTCATTATACGGATCAGAGATTTGGCGCCACGCCACGAGGGGGTCACTTCGAAAACACTACACACCTTCGTCAGCGCCTGTATTCGCTCAGTAATTCACTGAAGATCAGATGGCCGGCCAGAAAGTATCAGCAACACGGAGGGCGAATGGGAAGTGGCGAGTTAGTTGGTGGTCAGTTGGAGGGTGTGGTGACATGGAGGAGGTCATGTGTAGAGGAGATGAAAGCATGTGGGCAGACATGGAGCCAGGTGGAAACGTTGACAGAGTACTGAACGCAATGGAGACGTGTTGGTGAAGCCCTATGCTCCTCCAGGAACTCAAAGAAACAATAATTTGAAGTCATTTAATTTTTCCTAGAATTTGAGTAAATTCAGCAGTACTAAATTTTGTACATTACTTCCCAAATAGTCACATATGTAAACAGTACACAAAATAGAAAGTACAAAGTACAAAAAAACAATCGTACTTTATTCAAAAAATATGAGTATGGAAGGATTCAGATTGACTGAATATAAGAAAAGGAAAAACATGTCCGGATGATATGTAATGAATACATTTGTTACTTTGTGAATTATTTTAAGCCATATCACCAAGGGACCACAACAATCTTTTATCAGTACTCAAAAATCTTCACCAGATAACCTTCATCATTCTGAGTGGCTTTTACCATTGGTAAATGATTTCATATTCTGGTATTATATTTCATTCTGGCCACTACTAACTCTTTTTAAATCTAGTGTCGCTTCAGTCAAAATTGGTTGTCGAAGAATGTGGTGATTTGGCATGCTTAAAAACATGGCCCAATAAACCTCAGACAATGACGACTTGAGATTTAATCGATCGACATACCTACCTTGCTTACCAACCATTGTTTATTCTAAACAATTATGCATATATATATATGGTTCACACCAGTCAAAACTATAAAAGATCACGTGCCGGAGGCATTCGCTTAATACTACTACTAATAATAATAACAATATTCACTATGCACATTTCATCCTGAGTAGTAATTAAAATTTATCGATTGTAGTTACTAAATCAAGTGGAACAACATTATTCTACAATATTCGTTGAACGCTACAGTACACGGACAACCTCAATAATATTCCGTATATGTTTAGTCATCTAATTCCCTCTATCTTCTACTTATTCAATATTGGACGAGAGATTCTTATGTTGACTACCTTGTGCTATCCATCCCAAGTAGTTGTTTTATCTTAATTCAAAAAGTAGAACATGTCAGACGGACTTGGTTACAACGAAAAGTAGAATAGATGAGGTAATGGAATCCAGTAGTCACATACTTTAGACGTTATAGTTTAAAAATCAGTCATTTTGAGCTTTGATAAATTCAAGTTATGTATTCTTGAATTGAATTTTTGATTTTCCCGTCGATTGATTGGACCGAAGTGCTCGGTCTCAGGTTGACATGTCGGCTTCTTGTGCAGATGCTTCGACGATGTCTGGGGATTTGATTTGTATACAATTGGTAATCAAATATCTTGCTATTCAGTCTTTTAGTTTATTTGCTCACTGTTTCATTGGAATCGATTTCCCGTATCCATGATATTTTCATTTATTGTTCATCGGAACAACTAGTTGGATTCAAATGTACTCGAAATTGAGTCATACCTTTGTCATCGTATGATGACTGTTGACACTATCTGATTTGCCAAACTTCGGTGGGCAAAACAGAATTTGAAGTTGATTTCCACTGATTTGAACTCTGAGTGCTTAGAGCAACGAGACACGAGTTGAAGCCAGAGTATCATAATTATTCCCTTGGGTTCCAAGTGGAACTCTTCCGTGTATATATTGGGATACAGGTTCTTAGTTGGTTCATTTAATCTTCAGTATAAAACGAAAGCAGCTGTTTATGAATGATTCCAGTGATGGATGTGCCATTTTTCTTGACCATACAGAAGCATTAACTGACTTGACATTAGTGTTCAAATTCCCAATCTTGTGTCCTTATGCTGACTGCAGTAGATTTCAGAGTAATAAATGTCTGTATTGCTTTTGTGTTCCTTCCTTCGACGTCCTCATCCATTCTGTAGTTGAAACAATTTTGTCTAGATAATTAAAAGAGGTGACTTCTTTTAGGTTTCCCCTTCAATGATGACTGATGCTCACTGTTGTTAGTTAGGTATATTCATCTCTTTTGTCTTCTCCATACTCACCTAAAGTCCTGTATTCGCTGCGACTTCTGTAAATCTGTTGTTTTTCTCAAAGTAGATCTTCGAGTTTATATGACATCAGGCATAAATCATCCACTAAATTTAGATCTGCCAGTGTCTTCTCACCGTTTTTTCGTTCCCCACAATCTATCCCATCATCAAGAACACCACAATCAAAAAATATCAACGATGATATTAGACAGCTTATCCTTACCTCCGTCTTCATTCTAAAGGCTTCTCTGAGATACTCCTCTTTGACTTATAATGAATTGAATTTCTAATAAGATATTTGACTCTAATGAAGGACAATATGGGTGTCAAACGACACTATTCAAAAGATACAGAGTTTAGTTTAAATACCTGACCCAAGTAGTAGTTGTCATCTCAGAACGCTGTCTATCGCTGCTATTTCATTTATCTGATATATTTAGTGGAAATAAAACACTAACATGAATATCAGCGTATTGCAGTAAGATTCATAAAGTTAATTTCTTCGCATTTTATGGTTATATAACTATTTGAATATGAAGCATCCATCGATACAGGTTTCTGATACGGTAGGATGTAAGCTTTATGCATCGTTTCCGTTAGATTTCTAGTATTTAGGAAGTAAGCGAAACGTTCATATTTCCTAGTGAAATGAATTTATTTGGTTTAAAGGGTTCAATAGTGGTTATACAAACCTGAAACTTGAGGATTATAACTTAGTTTCCCTAAGACCGTCGAAAATAGTTACATGATACTTATTTCGGTTATTAACCTCCACTTAAACTGACTGTTTTCATGCATATGTTGGTTATACAACAGTCACCAGTCTTAATGCCTGGATCATAGTAGATTCATAATGAATTGGATGCATAGTAAGGAGATTCAACCTGATTATAGCGCTTAGCTAAAACTAATATTCAAAATTGATTGAGACTCGTTAAGATCACTTTTCGTGAATATTAAGCCTAGTATATTAATTCAGTGGATAGTTGAAATTTCTATGAATAACTTCCTCTAATTCAGGATAACATTATTATTTATTATTATTATTCCCTTGAGTTCCGAGTGGAACATACCGCTTCAGCAACAAATCTCCACTTTGTCCTATGTCCTACCGTCCTCCTCAACTAACTAGCCACATGACTGCCCATGATTTTTCATCTCCTCCTCACACGGTCTCCTCCATGTCACCCTCGCGACGACGACCCACTCATTGCTTCCCATCTGGATTCCACTCGAATGATGACCTACATTGCGCGTGATGTCATTCGACGGTCTCCTCAACGTATGGCCGATCCAGCTCCATTTTCTCCTACACACTTGTTGAGCAATAGGCTCTTGGTTGGTTTGTTCCCAGACACAGTTTCTTGTCACTAACTCTTTCTGGTCGGCCTGCCATTTGATCTTGAGTATAGAGGAAGCTAAAACAGATACTGATAAAAGTCTGTCACTCTGTAGAAATCCTTTTCGTAATACGCTGGTCAAGTTTCTCACCCACATAGAAACACTGACTGACTTAATATTAGTGTTAGAAATCCAACTTTTGTTGTTTATGTTGGCTGAATGAGTGCAGGAGATTTCCAAACTGGTTTCAGGTTAATGGAAGTGTATCTCACTTTTCTGATTCTGTCCGAGTTTGACATTTTCATCCGTCGTGACTGCCTGTCGTTGAAACAATGCTTCCTAGATAAGTGATGGAAGTAACCTCTTTCAAGTTTCTCCTGTTGATGGTGATTGGTTTCAGGATGGTATACGACTACCGTAAAACGTTATCTACAGTCATTCTTTTTGAAGTCAACTTGACTGACTGACTGACTCCACAAGTTACAGTCCCGTAGTACTGTGAAATAATCTAGATTATTTAGCCCAAGTGAGTGATTTTGATGAGGTAGCATTCTATCAGCTCTGTGTATTTTCTACAGGATACATGGAGGTGAGAGACCATTTTGATTCTTTTGTAAATGTACTTGATAAAACTATAAAGGAATTATGTGCGTCGGTGGCACAGTGGTTAGGATGCTCGCCGACCATGCACATGGTCTGAGGTTTGATCCCCTGCCGACGCACACCTGATATCAGTGGTCGAACTGCAAAATTTGGGCTACCGATATCACATGCTGGAAATTCCATAGTCGTACCAAAATACAGTGTGGAATTAAGCTGCAGTCAAGAAATATATATATATTTTTTACCCTTCCAGTAGTCCAGGTAAGTGGAATCTATTAAGAGCAATATATAAAAGACTTCCGATGAAAGTATACATAAGATTCCTATATCGCGTTCACTATGAATCGACATCATGTAAACAATGTTTCCCCTCTCTGTAAATTTGTGCGCCGGTGATTCAGAAGTAGAACGCTTGCCAGCCACGCTTATGGTCCGGGGTTTTATCCTTGGCCACCGACGAACTTCTAGATCTCGTTAAGCCGGGGGTAAAACTGGTAAAGAGGAAAGGTTGGGCATAGGGTTAGCAACGTAACGCCGTAAAAATAAAACCACGGAAACTTCAAAGCTGAAGCTTGTTCCACTCAGAAAGCAAAGGAATAAAATAAAAATATTTTTAAAAAATCAGTGAATTCATTCGAAACAATGAAACAGACATTTAACTGTTGCTATCCAGCAGTAAAATTCACCCTGGAAATGGAAAACGAATGAAAAAAATACCCCTTCTTGATGTGGAACTAACAAAAAACACTGATGGGACCCTATAAAGATCGATCCACAGAAAAGATACTTAGAATAGTCAGCTAACAAGCTTCTACAGCTGGGTACCCACTCAACAAAAGCATCCGACGCATCTGTAGTCCTGATGTTCTAGAAACAGAATTAGACCTTTTGAGAGAAATTTTCATCCAAGATTCGTTCACAAAAATATCAAACCAAGGATTTGGAGAGATCAAACTTCACTTGTGCCAAAATAGACACTCTAAATGAACTTGGATTTCAAGGAAGATTTAGCAAGCGATATTCTTAAGAGTAGGATCACATCATCTCTGAGAAGAACATTCTATGCAGCAACGCTAAGAATAGTGTTCTCCAGTCGCCCACTGATCTGCAGAAGCCTTAAGAACAAGATCCCACATCTGACCACTTCTATGTGCATATATCAGTTCACCTGCTGCTGTGGAGCTAGGTACATGGGTCGTTCGACGTCCAAGAGGATTCAAGAACACTATCCAGAATAGTAGAGAAAAGGTAATAGTGGTGCAATAAGGAGTGTGATATTTGAATACCTGATTAGCACTGATCATTCCATCTGAACAAATGCCTCCTTTAAAGTGATCTACAGAGTCAAGAATAACCTACCAAAGGCAATACGGTTTCGTCTTGTTTGTATCCCTGAAGCTCTGGCCATTCACACAGAAAATCCGGAGCTGTGAATACAAAAGAGAATTACTCAACCACTTCTACTGTCGTGGTAACAACTCCGTTGATTTTTGATGACTTAATTCTGTTTGTTTGTTTGCCTGTTTCTTTAATTGCCTATAATTCTTGTATTCATTTAGAACTTTTACGTAATTTCGTATTCTCTACTTTGTTCCCAAATGATATTTTAATTGTCTATTTGACTCACTTTGGAATAAAATCGAAATATCACCTAGTACTCAATCAATTGTTGTCAGTCATTATATTCGGTTTTAACGAGAAATTTCTTTATCTTTCATGGTAAATTTACTCACAAACATATGAGAACTAGTGAGTCACTTGGATATCGGACAACTGTTTCACAATTTAGTCTAGAAATTTTACCCAGTGTACACATTAGATCTTTTTGGGGTGGTTGTGTTCTCTGAGCTGGATAGTTAATGGGATGGAAATTGGCCCAACAATGTGGAAGACGAATGGTCAAACTGATGATTACAGACGTACATTATCGGATCAACAAATATCAATAAATAATAGATATCCAAAAGCAAAACTAGAGAAAACCCTCAACCAGAAACACCTGTCAACGCTGATCACCGCAATTACGCAAATTAACTATCCAGCTCAGAGAACACAACCACCTTAAAATCATCCACTTGAGCTACAAATCTTCTCTATCATACATAAGATCTTGTAAGAAATCGATCACAGAACCAATGAGCAACCAGATTACTTAACCATCTAGTTACTTGGTCATAGTCAACTGTCCTATGATTTCCAGCGTCTATAGTGTTTGTCGATAATCGAAAGTCTGATACAATAGCCAATGTGAAAGTTAATTATCTTATGCATAAAACTAATCAAAAAATTCATCAGAATGAGTGATACTTGTTTTGCTTTTCTTTTTTTTTTTCAAAAACTTAACTGTAAACCTTCTTTCACCTTTTACTTTAAATGTTACTGGTATACACATATGTGGATTGGTTCTATTTTCACATTTTCATTAAGGTGAAAGTCAAACGGATTATCTTTCTTATTTGGCTTTTTATCCTTTGGTGTTGTTTTTTTTTCTTTTTGACACCCTAAAGTTCTCCTTCCCTCTCTCCTCCTCTGCTTCTTTTCATACTAAATCATTGTAATCAACATCACACTATACTCAAAGAGAAATTAGCATGTGTCCAAACACACTTTTCTGTGTTATTATTCTTCTGTTGTAATTATCACATTTCTAATGTTCATTCCTGCTACTCTAACCTCTACTACATACAACGTATATATATATAAACACAATTAGCATAAACTGATGCCTAACAGAAGTAGATTACAACACACAGAGAGAGAGTGTGTGTGTGTAAAAAAGATGGCAAGAGAATAAGTCAGGGAAAAGAAAGCATCTAGTTTACTTTACTTTGTCTCTCTTTTCTTCTTTTCTTTTTTTAGTGTTGCTACATGTCTACTGTGAGTATGTTTGTGTTGTGAAGACGGTTTTGTTTTAAACTCATTGCTTCTTCATCTCTGTCCCGTTACTACTTAAGGTATCTATTTTCATGAAAATTAAATCAAGGTAGAAGGTATAGTTTTAAACCATATTATTATTATTATTACTATTATTACTACTACTACTATACCTTCACTGCTAACTATCTTAACACCTTAGATTGATATCAGTTTTACTATCATTCATTCTACTAAATGGTCAACTATCTCTTCGAATTTGACAGATAACCTATCTTCCCTGATACTCACACACACACACATACACAGGCACTCACACACACACACTCATACAGATAGATAGATACATTTTCAGGAAAGTGAGAAATGAAAATTGAGCATATGAATTAAAAGTCAGTCAGTAAACACAGATTAGAAAATGCAAAGAAAAGAAACTGTGAGTAGATGCAACAACAACAACAACAACAACGTCAACAATAACAGTTAAGATTTCTCCTCTCTCTTTTTTTTTATTCGTATAGAAAGTGGTTAATACCCAGAGCTTAACATTAGAGTAAGTAGGTATGCCATAGACACAACACCTATATGTGAGAATGAATGAATGAATGAACGAATGAATGAATGAATGGATGAATCCATCTTGGACTAATTTAAATTCTGTTCCTTTTTTTCCGTTTATTTATTTATTTACATTTATTTTTTCATCTGCTTTTTTGCTTTTGAAGTAAACACCAGCTGGCTTTTTCTTCTTCCTCTTCTAAAACAGGATATTACTTACAGACTAGGCTTGTTTTGTTAATTTAAAACTGATATGGTTGGTGAATTTTTAGTACGTAATGGACATTAGGGAAAATATACACTAAATACGTTTCATATTTTTTTTAATGTATTTATTTTTATTTTTCTTCAAAATTCTAATCTGAAGAAATTTCTTGAATATCTTATCCTCTTTAACCTACTTTCAGATACAACAGGTTCGTATGCATTGTTGACAAGTCTGGGTTTGTGTGTGTGTGTGTGTGTGTGTGTGTGTGTGTGTGTGGACAGTCATAATAACAATATACATTTTTGGGATCATTACAACAGTGAATGATACTGATCACCTCTGATTATTTACGCCTGGCTTAATACATCATTAATAACCTATGTGATTTTCATCTTCATTTGTTTTCATTTTGGTATTCAGCGTTTGTCACCAAACTGTTGCGGCAAGCCAATAATTCCAAACCCTTGATGTATCCGATAAGAGTAAGCGGCCTGTCTGAATCACTGGTCTACCGAAATTGCGTTCCACTGAAATGCTTAATTTCATCTGGATTTAATTGGTGGACGGTGACTAGAAATGGAATCCAGTCAGGATGAGCATTTCGTCCCATTCGGGACTCGTCATCTGGATGTACCTGAGTTCCCCAGTCAATGATTGATGATGTTCCCACCGAGGTTGGAACTCAATGCTAAATAGGACGAAACGCGCCTTATCCTGGATTCTACTGCTAGTCACCACCCACCAATTAACTTCTAATTATATGCAATTAATCGTGTTCTCTGAGCTGGTTGGTTTAGTTGCGGAGCTTTCGCCGCCCCCCTTCTGGAAAACATCCCCATTCAGCGCAATTTTTAGCATGAAGTGAAATGATTTAAATTTCTTCATGACTGATATAATTGTGTCTCCCGGTAACCATCTTTACATATGTATTGACTATTTTCTATTGACTCGGATTTTAAACTTTCTGGTCACCTGATTTACTTTTTATTAGTTGGTAAATCTGGTCTATATTAACGTGTTTGTTAATTGCATGTTCGTTTGAGGAGTACCAGGCTTCTAGGAATTCCCTGACTGCACTTTTGGTGTTTCCTCTGTCCAAGATTTCGACATTATCCCAATCAAATTGATGTCCATAATTGTCTATATGCATTTGTATGAAAGAATATATATCGTGTCTTTTCACGGCTGATTTGTGTTCTTGGATTCTAATTCGAAGGGGACGCCCTCTTTGGCCGATGTAATGCCTGTTACAGTTCATACAATTTATTTTGAAATGATGTAAATTTTATCTTCTTTTTCTGTTGGATCTTTCGGTTTGCATAATATCGAATTAAGTGAGTGTGTTTGCTGGCTTGTGTGCTACATCTATATCAAACGGTTTCAGTATCCTAGCTGTTATTTCACAGATATTTCTCATGTATGGTAGGATGAATTTTCTTGTGGTATTTGATGATGGTTCCTTGTTGGCGTTGTGATTCGATCTTAAACACTTTTTGATGAAATTCTGTGGATAACCATTCTTTTTGAAGACCGTTAGTAGGTATTTTTCTTCCATTCTTTTCAACTCCGGAGTGCTGCAGTGTGCTTGAATTCTTTTAAACAATGTCTGTGCACAGTTTCTTTTGTTAGTGAGTAACTGGATTATTGGTAGAATAGTTGAGTATTTGATCTCTGTGTGTGGTGTGTGTGCGTTAATTTTCTATATACTTGTGTTTCTAAATTTCGTGTGTTGGTTCTCCTGATTAAGACATCTAAAAATGGGATTTTGTTATCTAAATCTTCTTCTCTTGTGGTGAATTTGATGTTTTCAGATATGTTGTTTATTAGTTTATGGGTATATTCTAAATCATTTCTCTTAATTATTACAAATGTATCACCAACGTAACGTACCCAGGTTTTCGGTTTAATTATAGGTAGAGCTGTTAATTCTAATCTTTGCATGACGGCTTCATCTATTAATCCTGATATGGGCGATTCCATTGGTGTTCCTTTTATCTGTTCATATATTAGAATAGTGAAATGGAAGTATGTTGTAAGGCATAATTCTATGAGTTCTGTACACGTTGAACATTGCGTTTTTATGTTTTCATCACTATAGAGTAATTGTTGCATAGTTTCTGTTGCTAGTTTTGGACTAACTGAAATATATATTGCTGTGACATCAAAGGACACTATTATTACATTGTCTTCTACCTGAATGTTTTTGATTTTCTTTAAAAATTGGATTGACAAATTGATAGAATGGTCGCATGGTTCTGTTCGATAATTTAATTTCCTGAAAAGTTCTTTAGATAGATTATAAGTTGGTGTTCCTGGAAGCGAAACGATTGGTCGTAAGGGAATGTTTGGTTTGTGTAGTTTTGGCCTACTATAGAATCGAAATAAAATAAGTCCATTAGATTTCATTCACCATTGATCTTGTTTTGTAATTTGTCCTGATTTCGTTAGTTATTTATTTAACGTTGTTCTGATTTTGTTATCTAATGTTTTTATAGGTTTTTTTTGTCAACTGCTGATATACATTATTATCTTTGAGTAAGTCCTCTGCTTTCTTTATGTAGTCTTCTGTGTCCAAGATTACTGTAGTTACTGTAACCCAGACATTGTCGAAGCATCTGCACAATAAGCCGGCATGTCAACCTGAGACCGAGCACTTTGGTCTAATCATTCGACAGGAAAATCTAAAACTCAATTAAATCCATCTGCATTTATTGCTGTTTTAATCGTCCAGTTATATATCAAGTGACCTTTACATGAACTTGAGCACTGATGTGGCTTGCTTTCGAGTGAACACTGTGCAATTCTTCAACGAAATGAAAATATCCTTCAGATTATTACTTTACTTGTAAATCCTATATGAAGAAAAAAGTATTTTGGAACTAAATGCGCTGAAAATTTTTGTACCATATGTTAGCGTATTGTCTTAAATAAGGCATTTAATATTATTATTAGCCATGAATTTAATAGAACCTGCGGTTGCTATGTAGTTAACTCTATGTGTCAGACTTTGATCAGAGGCGCAAGATCTAATTCCTTAAGACAGACATCTACATCACTCTTGGCATACGGCAATGATTCAGCCTTCAATAACAGGCTAAGAAGCTTAACTCACCTACAGGCTCCTGCAAATTACTGTATCCATTGCGTCATGAACAACATATGCCATCAATGATCTTACTATCATTTTATTGGTATTCTTTTCCGCATATATGAACTGCCTTGCCTTCTTTCTATCATCTTTACTACTGCCGTCTTCTTTTTCATCAAGTGTTTGTTATAATTTAAAACCTCAGTTTATCTTTACTACATATGAGACTTTACTGGAAGTTGCCCTCCATTGCGATGCCTAACACAGCTGTCCTGATACCATTTATCGTCTACTGTTGTTAAACTATGATACAAACAAATGGTAAGTCTCGTAGGAACCAAGGACAGCCTGACTGTTGATGTCTACTGCATCTCAAGGAATGATAAATGAGTGATCAGTGAATTTTCGGAATAATTAATAAAATTTGTAGCTCAGGTGGTTGTTTCTGATGTTGTTGTATTTTTCGTGAGTTGGGTGGTTCAACTGAGAAGTTGTCATTATCCTTCTAGACTATATCCGCAATGCTAAATTCAAAATGAATTGAATTTCGGAATTGTTCATTAATGAAGCGACCGTCTGTCGAAATGACATTGACTACGATTGGTTGTCTTTAGGGGCTCTTTGTTCTTGTATTAATAGTGGTGGTCTCGTTGACCTGAGAAATTGACCTTGCTATTCATTGATCTATAAATTTGATGTGTCAAAATACACGTTAGGTGCAGGTTGATCTGAGTATTCTCTGTGTTTTAGAATTTTCTAAGATTTCCAGTCAAATGGGTGTCCTTGCGTTGTTTTTATGCATTAATACGAAGGAATACTTATTGTGGGAATCGAATTTTTGGGATATGGTTGAAATCTATTTATCTTCTGTTCTCCTAAGGACAAGAATTCTGTAGTGTATTTGGGCTCTCTTGAGAATGTTGGTATACGACTCGTTATATTCACTGTCGGAATGTTGCTCTTGTATTTGAATATCTGATTAGTGCAGGTTGATTTACTGTAAACTTATTTTCCCAAGTTTCTTGTAATTCTTCTCCAACTGAAGACAACCAAAGACGGATATCTGGCTGATTCTTTTTTACTTGTAAACTTGATATCGTCAAACGCCTTGTTGATTATTTTGTGAGTGTTTTCCAAATCATTTCTTCTAATTATGTCTCATATGTCATCAAAGAAGCATATCCAAATCCTTAGTTCGATTATTAATAGAAATATGACTTCTAGTCATAACAGTTTCACTAATTAGTTCTAATAAAGCTGATCCGATTGGTCATCATTGTATACGTTCATATATCAAAATTGAAGGTGTTTTATAGCCTTTCTTAGGTATTCCTTGGACAGATTGTACTTTGGAATTCCTGAAATTGGGACAGCTGGTCATAGGGGAAGGCTATGCAAAGATTTCCCTCTGTTTTTACTTATCGCCAACCTCTGGCACAGCTTCTGTTGTTATACTCTTAGGCCTCTTCCCTGTGATTTTAGTCACAGACTCATAGTGTAGTCGGCTCCTTATGAAGACGTCTGCTTAACGTTTTGGTGGTCATCATGGAGACCATCCTAAACAGTTTGATATGAGCAAATTGTATTACCTACCAGTACAGCAACTGATCAAACAGATCAACACTTAAGGCTAGTTTTGATCCTACAGAAAATATAAATGAACACTGGCTGCGCTTTCAAGGCCCCCTTGAAGATTATCCTTAAAGTCATTTTAAGGTTAGGAGAACGTATTGTCAGGTTTATGAGAAACTTTTATAACTTTTTGAAGCCTGCTGTCTTGTCCTGGAGGATGTGGATTATGATAATTAGCTTAAGACCTCTACATATAAAATCAAACAGCGGTTACATAAAGATAGCGCATCCAAGGGTTTATAACGTATGTAAAATGGAAGTAACTCTATCTACATCAGTAAGAAGCTGTTCTGAGTCATATGAGCCAAAGGGAGTAGACAGTATGGTGTTCTGAAAAAGAGTATTACGACAGTTGTTTCACTCACTGACAACCTCTAAAAATATCTCGTTGGAGAAATTACATTATGAATCAATCTGTTTGACCTAGAAAGTCAGTTTCCTTTGCTTTAAAGCGTATTTCGCAGTGATCATTTAACATAGATCCTCTCTAACAATAAAGACACCCCCTTGGTAGTGAGTTCTTATCCCTTTCTTAGAAATTTGAAGAAGAGATTCATAGCTCTTCATTGTGTAGTCTCCTTTTACGTCTTCGAAACATGGCTTCTAAAGATTGAGGATGTATGACAGATATAAATTTAAATCATCACCGCCTTCGTAGAACTACCTATATCCAATAATAACAAGTAAGTGAAAATGAGCTCCCACTCTGCATGCCTGTATAGAGTAGAGGTCATTTCAATAAGCGATGTCATATTGAAACACTGGTTTCAGTAGCTTGGGTATGTGTTACAAATGTTGACCTAGTGATTTGCATATTCTTCATTCTTCGCTACTCCTAAGAGTGGCTAGGAAAATTTGAGAGATGGTCTGTTCATGACATGGGATAGCAAGAAGCAGCATAGTTGTATTGCATTGCATTTTATTGATGTATCATGACTCTTTTAGTAGGGCTCAAAGGACCATATGACTAAGTCACTGGACACTGTCAGCTACTGGTCAAAATGAAAAGAATGATGAACATTTCGCAGTTGTTTTCTCTGGTTTGCCAAAAGTTATGTAAATTAACAGACGTCCAGTTGAGTGTCTGTGGTAAATATGCTTACCAGTTTCGTTCTGTTTTCACCAACTGTTTTCTTATTTGATTCTCAAGAGTTGGTTTGTGAGGATTAGATTTGTGTTTATACGAGTCTGACCACAGATTGGTTTCAATTAGAGAACCATTGAAAACCAGCAATGGAGTACTGGACAGCTGTTTCTGTGGTCCTAGTTTGGGAATCATCACCAGTACGCACCCACTGTCACGGTTAGAAACCAGGACCTTCAGGTTTTTCAAGGCAAGCTTGTATATCATTCAGCTACTGGGACCCGACCCGACCCAATGGCCGACCCGTGGATTTTAACTCCTACCAATTCGTGATTTAACGTGATCACCAACCAGCCAATGTCATAGGTTGGAAATCCATCCTCACACTTGACTGGTTCCACGTCACTGGTCACGACTTCTCACTAGAACTCACTACAGGAAACTCCGTCCTGTAGCAAGTCACTAGCGGGCATCAGATGATCACCAAACAAGCATGAAACAGCTATCCAGTACTCCCTGGTGGTTTTCAGTGGTTCTCGAATTGATATCAATCCGTGGTCAAATTCTTATAAAGAACTCTGATCCATACAAACCAACTCTTGAAAATTAATCTGATGCTCGCTAGTCACTGTCTACAGGACGGAGTGAGGTCGAGGCAGTCAAGTGTAAGGATGGATTCCCAACCAATGACATTAGTTAGTTGATGATCACGCTAAATCATGAATTGGTAGAAGTTAGAATCCACAGGTTGGCCATTGAGTCGGATCGGGTTGGGTCGGGTCCCAGCGGCTGATTGGTATACGAGCCAGCTTGCCTTGTAACTGGAAGGTCCTGGGTTCGGAACCCCTGTGGTGGGTGAGTACTGATGATGATTCCCATACTGGAACCACAGGAACATTCTTTATTCTTACTGCTATACCCCTTTGAAATAGTTTGCTTCACCGACTAATATCAGCTAGAAAACCCCTGAAATCTAGCGAATACTGGAAAGCACTTCAATGCGAGTTTGGGACTATTTAGCCATCAGATGTCAGACTTGAAGTATGTTACAGGTATACAACCCATTGCATGCAAAAAAATAATAATATATTTTACAACATTAATAGTACTAATAATAATTCACTTTGCTGAAATAGTCTAGACGATTTATTTGTCAATAATTACTGAAAACAATCTTTCAGTGTCAATAATACTTGGGAGATAGACATGTTTGAAAACATATTCCACCTGAAACTGGATTACACGAACACTTTAAGCCATTTGTGTCATATTAGGCTGCTTTAAATAACTCATAGTTTGATTGGTTAGTCTTTACTTTTTCAGACAGAAGAAAGTAAGAAGTCAGTCAATGAACAAGAAATTGGTTCAATAAAACTTTTCTAAAGGAGTATATTCTAGATCGTTGTTTTATAAAACTGATTTCATCGTTTATACCAGATTGCAGTTTTGTATTCTTTACATTAATTGAATCCTTATATGAGATTTGACTTAGCAATATAAACCTAACTGTGTGTCATATAAGTATTGATCTTTTGTACATGAACTAGTGAAAATTCATATTCATCATAAACCGTAAGAAAAACAACGAGAAAAGACACGAATATTTTCTAAAAATAACATCCTAAGAAGTAATATACACAGCGAGATGAAAGTTATGTCTAGTCTGGAAAAATTTTTTGGTGACTAGTTGTCGAGCTAAACAGGTGATTGATTTTAATTTGTGGCACAAAACACATCCACATTAATTCATTCTTTTGTAGGCTTACGTGATATACTGGGTTTATAGAACATGATGAGACAGAAATTTTCTCTGATCGTTGTAAAATGACTATCTTAATTCTTATATCTAGGGGGGTTTCAGTGATTTTTAACGCCAGAAATAGTGTAATACCTAAACGTTATGTTAGTCTAGTTACTATGGCTAACTAACCAAAGGAAATTTTAACTAGTAGTTGACCACTTCCGTTCTATCCGCTAATGTAGACTGAAACGGAAAGGCGGCACATTTCTTTTGCCATAATTTATATACTCAGCTCGACCAAAGCAAAGAATTCAAAATATTGTCCCATTATAATGTTTGTGTGTGTGTGTGTATAGCATTTATGCAGATCTCTTCATTTTTCTTTTGATTCGTCTGCATTTTTTCAACTTTAATGAGCTAAATCAGTAGTTTCATTAAGTATGGGCTCCGAGTGGAACATAGGGCTTCAACGATACGTCTCTACTTACTTCTATTTTCTGCTGTCCTCTTCAACCAGCTAACCACACGACTGCCCATGATCTGTCATCTCCAACTCACATGATCTCCATGTCACCCTAAGACACCCACCACCCAAGTGATGGCCTGTACTGAGCGCGATGTCACTCGACGGTCTCCTCAGTGTACACCCAGTCCATCTTCATTTTCTCCTACTATAGATTCTTGGTTAGTTTTTTCCCTATAGTTTCTTGTTGTCAATTCTTTCTGGCCATTTGATCTTCAGTATGCAGACAACGAAGGCAGATGCTGATAAAAGTTTGCAACTCGATGGAAATCTTTTTTCGTGACACGCTGGCCACGCTTCTCACCCATACAAAAACACTAACTGACTTGACATTGGTGTTGAAAATCCGAATGTTGTTGTTTATGCTGGCTGAGTGAGTGCAGAAGATTTCCAAACTGGTTTCAGGTTGATGAAAGTGTATCTCGCCTTTCCGATTCTACCCGAGTTTGACATCCTCATCCGTTGTGACTGCCTGTAATTGAAATGATGCTACTTAGGTGCGTTAAGGGAGTGGCCTCTTTCAAAATTTTTCCCTCTAATGGTAGTTATCGGTGTTGTTTGTTGTTGCTGTCCGTTGGGTGGTTGGTTACTTTCATCACCTCCGTCTGTCTTCTCTGCCTACCTCTTCTGTCAGTTTGTTGGTTTTTGCATGCAAGTCTTCAAATTTGTGTGACATTAAACACAAATCACGCACACATGAGATCCAGATCTTCTAGAGTCTTCTCATCGGTCAGTGCAGCGTATTCCTTTCTTATCACTCCCTGTGCACAGGCTCACGCATAATCCATTCCACCACAATTAGGAATATCTCCAGTGATAGTAGACAGACAGCTTTGTCTTACTTCTGTATTCATTTCAAACGCAGACTTCCCTGAGTCGTCCATTGTGAATCGCCTGACACGTGTCGTTGTTGTATAGCCAGCTGTTGACTGGGATAATGCACTCTGAAATGTTGAAGTAATTTCGAAATTACTCCTCAATCAACTCTGTCTGTCGAAGACCTTTACGAAGTGGATGAAGTTAGGGCAGAGGTTCAACTACCATTCTTTTCTTTGTTCTGTGATGACGATTCGGAGACTTGCAATTTGATCAGCACATGATTTACATGGCTCTCCTGAATCCAGCTTGTTCTGGTCGGTTGGGTGAAGTTCTTCGTCCAGTGCATCTTTTATTCTCTCCAGGATGACGGGGCTTAGTATTTTACTTGGCATGGACAAGAGCATTATTCCACGAGAATTCTTGGAGAGTGATGTCTAACTAGGTTGTCCTCCTTTGGTAGCCTGATGAAGTAGTCAGCCTTTCTTCCAGTCGGTGGACACCTTTCCTTCCTTCCAAACCTTTTTCAATAATTGCGTGAGCACATCTGCTCCAGTCTCTGTGTACGTGTATTTTCAGTGCTTCAGGGTGGTAGAATTCCATCTGTTCCTGCTGCCTTCCCTGTCGGCAGTTGTGTGCGTGTTGTGGTTGTTGGTGTTATGTTTCTGGGCGAGTTGCAGGTGATGGTCAATTTTAGGTGTCCTTGGAAGTGATCAATCCCTCAGCATATTACTTATCCTCTTTTTCCCTTTTTGATTCACTTCAAGAAATAGAAAATAACTTGACATCAGATTTACTCTAGAAATTTCTTTCCTGTCACAAGAAAACCCAGTTAAGATGTCAAATGATAGTACCAAGAATATTTTCATATTAAAACACCAGGGGAAAGAAATTTTGCATTGAGTAGACGCAAAAAGGATCTAATTCAGTCATTCATTTTCATGGTAAATAAACTATGATTGGTTTAATGTGTTTCGAATCACCTGGACAGATATTAAATTAATTTATAAGGTACACTGTACATTATTATTTATCATTGAATGATATGACGAATATTTGTTTATTTAATAATAATAATAATAATATATATATATCCATTTATTTATTCACTTGTTTTAATAAATGGTGAAGTGAAAAAGTTATTACACCTGCGTTATACAATAAATATGGCTTATTTACATGTGCGTATGTGTGTGTGCGTGCGTGGGTGGGTCTGTGTAGGTGTGGGTATTGAAGCGTGTTCTGTATTCACTCTACCTTTCTATAAACAAACATAGATGAAATAATGAAGAGTAGTCAGTCCCACGCACACACAAACACACACAAACAAGCCCTCTTCCACTTGTATCCCTATTTTTACCCCTATAGGTGAAAACAATAGCAGTAGTCATAATGCCAAGAGAAACAATAACATCACGGTTGTGTGTGGGTGGGAGGGGGGGGAAGGTAAAGAACACACTACCGAAAAATATCCCTACATGGCGCTAAAAAATATCACTCCAACAACTATTGTGGTTTACAGTCAATCACATAGAAACACATGCACAGAGACATATATCGATGAAAAGAAAGAGAAACACAAGTGGATTTATTGGATTTTCATCCTTGTGGTCTGTTTAATTCTCCTCCTCCCCCCCCTCCTTTCCATATTTATGCCAATAGAAGACATGCAAGTTATGAGAGTAGAGAGAATAAAGATGATAAGTTTGTTGAAGAGAAATTTACCGAGAAGATGAATGACAACAATACTCTCTACTATTATTCGCATTGGCAGTTAATATGTAGTAGTAATATGATAAACAGTTTATATGATTCATTATACACGCAATCTTATTATTATTATATGCCAGAAGGGTTCACATGCTCTAAAGCTATTCTTATCGTTTATTGCTGATTAGTAGAAGTATTTAGCAGTAAGAAAAGGAAGAGAAAGAAGGTAAGAAATAGAAGAAGAGTAAGAGTAATCGAAAGTTAACTTTCTACAGGTGCTATCAGAACAATTTGCCTGATTCATTATATGATAATTAAAACAATTAGTCCCTTTGATAAATTTGAACAAGGCATTAAGAAGACAAATTTCGCGAGATGATATCATTTCGTAGTTTCTTTACAACCGCTTTACAACTAACATGGTTAACAATGATAAAATAAAGTTCATGAAAATTACTCAGTTAAATAAAAACAAAAGTACATACTAATGACCAATCATATTAAGATAGGTCATGCAGTCCAGGGTAGGCGAAGATTGAAGTCTATTGATTTTTGTACACACAGTTTAGGCTGTATGTGATTAATCCAAAGTGCTTCCATCACCTTCAATAACCTTGAATTAGAGTTATGTGAAATAATTGTGAAACAGTCATTAATATTTATTTTGTGACCAGACATTAATAAGTGTTTTGCAATGGATGATGCTGGATTTCTATTAAGATTAATCGCGTTAGGATTTTCGATATGATTTACTAGCCATTTTGGAATATGTTCTTTTCGACGACATTGGAACATTCTGTTAGTTCTACCTATATAGGTGTCACCGCAGCTGCAGGTGAACTTGTAGATACAGTTTGAAGTAGAGTCCACAGAATTTCGTCCTTTAATCGTAGGAACAGGGATCGAAAATGTTCGGCAAGTGAGAAAAAGAGATGCGGCGTAGAATGTGCGTTTGATGGCTGATCGAAGTCTTTGAGTTGTCAACTGCATAATCTGGTCGCCCTTGAATGGTAGATTAATAAAGATGGCTTTCTTTGGTACAGAAGCTGTCTTTTCGAGATGTGGTTTTTCTTTGCTGTGACAAGTGATAAAGCTCTCCGGATAACCATTAGCTAATAAAACTGAATGTACATGTCGAAGCTCATCCATCAGTGTGTCACTCGTGCATATTTTTCGGGCCCTTGAGAACAAACATTTCACTAGGGAACGTTTATACTGGATAGGAACAAAACTGGTAAAATGAAGATATTGTCCAGTCCATGTTTGTTTACGAAAAATAGAGCGCTGAATCGTTCCATCATTTCTCCTAATCATAGTAATATCCAGGAAACCGAGTTTGTTATTCGATTCTAGTTCGGAAGTCACTCGAATATTTGGATGAATATGATTAAATAGAGTAATGAAGTTTTCAATAGATTTACTATTATTACCAATAATAAGAGTATCATCAACATAACGTTTATACAGCATAAATCCTCCAAGCATACCTTGCATTTGTTTCTCTAATTTCGACATAAATATATCTGCTAACAGGGGCCCCAGAGGGCTCCCCATCGCAACACCATCGATTTGTTTATATGCCTTTTCTTGGAATGTGAATCTAATATTTTCTGTACACATTAAGATTATGTCTTTGATGATAGACAAGTTTTATTTAACATTTACAGGTTGTTTATGTCTTCTCATGTCAGATATTATGTTCACAATAGGAAATTGATAGGAGTTTTTATAAGAAAGCTAACAAGCGTTTGTTTTTCTCTACTACTTTGGAATATGTTTATATCTTAGAGTATAGAATATGGATTTCATTAATGTCAATAAAACTTAACTGGATTTTAATTTTTGCAGATGATTCTTTTGCTGCAATAACAAAATCAGGATAAACTGTTCGCATTAGGGAGATGAGGGTGGGTGAAAGCGATGATCATTCCAAATGTATTCTTTGTAAGGCTTGTAGAGAAATCTAGGCATATGTTGTGTCCTCTTCAGAACTTATTAGCTGGATATTCCTACTAAGACTATGATCCATCACCCATCATTTTAAACGCCATGGTAACGCCTTAATATTTAATACAATAGATGTTACAATCAAGTCTGAATGGAAGTAATATTACTAACTGTGATGTGAATACAAAGAGCAGATGAGTCTTCCCACTGTTTGCCACACCAGCTTCATTAAAGCATTTAATTTATTCGAGTTCATCGCGGATCGATATCAGTTAGAGAACAATTGAAAACTATCAGAAAGTTCTGGACAGCTGTTTCTGTAGTCCTAGTTTGGGAATCATCACCAGTACGCACCCACTGTCAGGGTTTCAACCCAGGACTTTCCAGTTACAAGGCAAACTGGCTCGTATACCATTCAGCCACTGGGATCCAACCCGACCTGACCCGACCCAACCTAAGTCAATGGCCAACCCGTGGATTCTAACTTCCACAAATTTGCGATTTAGCCTTGGAACCGGAAGCTCCTAGTTTCAAACCCCAGTGGGTGCGTACTACCAATGATTCCCAAACTAGGATGAGACAACTGTCCAGCAATCCCCGATAGTTTTCAATGGTTCTCTGACTAATAGCAATCCGTGATCAACTCTTCAAAACAAATCTAATTTCTACAAACCAACTACAGAGAAAATTTAATGCATAGGCTAGCATCTAGATAATGCAGCTCAGCTGTTTACATGCTGGGCTGCTTCTAATCTCGACGTTACTTAAATTTTTAAAGCACCTTAACCCATTACATTTGGATCTATTTATTTTTGGGGATATTGTAGGAGAAATGATATTTCATCACAATATTTCAACGTATATTTGGGACATTTTTAAGAGGAAAACTCTGAGGAGACCACGGAATGACATCGCTCGCCAGGCCATTGCTCGAGTGGAACCCGAATGGAAAATGATCAGTGGGTGAAGAGGAGATCCTGTGATGAGGAGAACACAGACTATGGACAATTGTAAGACCAGCTAAAGAAGACAGTAGAGAATGGGACGAAGTGGAGATGTGCCGTTGAAGCCCTGTGCTCCACTCGGAACCCAAGGGAACAATATATATATATATATATATATATATATATATATATATATATATAATGGTAGCTAAATTTGTTGACGGTTATCATATTTTGATTGTTAGGTTTCTCCAACATCACTCACAGATTATTGAAGACCACGGAGATCTGGACAGCTGTTTTTCTCCTATTTTTTTGAGATTCTTCAGTGGTGCACACTCACGATCCTGAAAGAGATCAAACACGGGACCTTCAGGTTACCAGGCTAAGTTGGCTCACCATTTAGACACTGGGATCGGAATTTAATTACCCATGAAAGTATCGGTATATCACGAGTGGATGAATTAACATTCACAGGTTATTAAATGCCAGTTTAAGTGACAAACATCTTGGTCTGGCAACCCGAAGGTCCTGAATCCGATTCCTGTTGGGATCGTGAATGTCCACCAGTGAAGAATCCCAGAAAAGCAGGACGAAATAGCTGTCCAGCCTTCCTTGGTTTTCAATGATCTCTAACTGGTGCTAGTTCGTGACGACATCCTACAACTGGAACTAATCTGAATTCTCACAAATCTCATGATCTGATTATCACATTTCCTTGTTTATAGTAACTCTAAGTTTTGTCCCATTGTAGGCTTTAATTCTAACACACCCAAAAGTTTATCGCATCAAAATCATTTTCTTCTAATGGTTATATTTTCCGTTTGATATCAGCATTTTTAAGGTTTTCTGATGGATAACATTATATTGAAGTTAAAAATGCCAATTACACTTAAAAGACCCCCTTAGTTCGATTCAGTAGCTGTATGGCTGCAATGGCTGCCAACGCAATGGAGTGTAATGTAGTTCCAAATACCTTTAAAAAAACTTTGATTGGACACTAGTACCTAGCGTGATGCGTCTAGCCCTTTCTTTTGTGCAGACCGAATTCTGTCAGTCAGGTTTGCAATGTGTCTACCATTCTAGGTACCTCGCCATCACGATACACATTGATTTGATGATGTTAGATGGTTGGAGACAATCGGTATGAAGCCTTCAAGGCTTCGCCTCCACAATCTAACATCTTCAAACTTTAAAAAAATATTTACGCGCTACCTTCACGCTGATCCCTTCTCAGCGTTAGGCATCATCATTGAATACAGCATAAAATGACAGTCAAATGTCTATCGCAACTTCATCGACTTTGAAAACGCCTTCGATAGAGTTGACTGTGAAAAAACTCGCAGCTGCACCTTAAATCCCTATCACTGTCTTTGATAATGTCATTTTTTAAAATTTTTTTTATTACAGCTTGATTCCACACCGTATTTTTGGTACAAGTATGGAATTTTCAGCATGGATATCGGTAGCCCAAATTTTGCAGGCCAACCATAGATATCAAGTGTGCGTCGGCAGGGGATCGAACCTCGGACCATGTGTATGATCGGCGAGAATCCTAACCACTGTGCCACCGACATGTCATGAGAATGCTACACGTCAAGCGGTCCACAATGGAAAATTTAGAGATGTCTTTGAAGTGGAGAGAGGAGTTAGACAAAGGTGTCTACAATCGCCGATGATACTCCTGACTGTGGTGGATTTGATTATGAGACAGGCTAAAGTTAGTCAGTAGGCAGGAATACGGTGGGCCAACAAAAATCTCTGAAAGATTTGGATAGAAAGTCTAAATCCAGCAAGGCACAGACAGTGAAGACAGAACTCCAACTGAACATTTAGAAGAAAGAGGTAATAGGATAATTAACCACCACCAACAACAGGCACCAGTCACCATCAACTGGAGAAATTTGAAGTCATTTCTTTGACTTATTTGAGCAGCGTCGTTTCAACTGCAGGGAGATGGCACATATGAACATGTCAAAGTCAGGGGTCGGAAAGATAAGATAGACCTTCAAAAATCCAAAATCGCTGTGGAAATCTGCTTCTGCCGGTCAGCATAAACAACAGGAATCGAATTTCCACCGCTAATGTCAGCGCTTAGTCAGCACTTCCATACGATCCAGAGACTTGGCGTGTACGTCACAAAAAGTATTTCGAATATGGTTTAGACTTATCAACATCTGATTTCAGATAGCCAGGAGAAACAATAGGATCTTCTGGGAACCAACCAACCAAGAATCTCTTGGCCAATCATCATGCCTATCGAAGACATGTTGAAGAGGCCCTAGAGTGGGATCCTTACCGGAAACGACGAGTTGATCATCCGACTGTGATATGGAGGAGATTGTGTGAGGAAGAAGAAATGAGAGCTTATGCACAACTGTGAAGTCAAATAAAGGCAACTGTAGAGAACAGAATGTAATGAAGTTATGCTGTTGACGCCCTATATTCCACTTGGAACCTACGGAAAAGAAAAATAATGATAATATGTTTCGTAAACACTATTCCCTGCCATTTCCATTACATTATTTGAAAAGATAATTCTTATCAATAAGCGTATATTGTGTATATACTGTTTGTTTTTTCAAAAATATGAGGATAACATCATCAGAAAGATTCAATTTGGTTGCATATAATTCGAAAGAGAAAGGAAATAAAAGCAACTATGGTCACTTGTTTTATTTTTTTATAGTGGTTTGTTTGCGAAAGAAAGAAAATACTGAAACATCAAAAAAGACGAAAGAGTATCTGAAGGGTGGTAATTCGAGGGGAAATTAGGCGAACGCCGAAACTAGAGCTAATAATAATCATCAACATTATTATTGACAATTATTATTATTATATGAAAATGTACATAGGTGAAAATCTTATTGTCAGGAATTCAATATCTATCTACAAAGTTACATTTCTTCTTGTTGTTAAATGATATTCTATAGAATTTGATTTTTTTTTATAAACTGTGCATTGTACTCATTAATGATCGATTGTGTTGTAGGTTTACATCACAAAAATTTATTGGAGAACAGTAATTATCACTTTTATTATTAATAATATTATTATTGTTATTATTAGGAATAATTTTATTAGAATTATTATTATTATTATTTTGATGATTACATTGTAATATATGCTTATTTAATAAACCCATTCGAGAAAATGAACGTGGACAATATGCACAGGAATAGCGTTTTTCACGTTGATGTGTTTGCATATGTGCACGTAAATTTGATCTATCAGCAAATGAACGTCCACAGATATTACATGAATATGGTCTTTCACCTGTATGTGTACGTTCATGTCCTTTAAGTAACCATTTACGTGAAAATGACTTGCCACAATGTGAACATCGACATGGTAGTGTATGCGTTCTTACATGCATTTTTAATGCTGATGCTTGTGAATATACTTTTGAGCATAATTTACAAGCATAACTATTTGATGTAGTGTTATTACCTGTTATTTCTGTCTGATTTTTATTATTATTATTGCTGTTGAGAGAATTCTTTGGTATTATTGAATTTGTAGATGACTGTCTTTTCGATTTTATACTACACATTTCATTGATACAATTTACAGGATCCCTTGTTAATGGTTTGGTTAATTTTAATGGTGATAAAGATGAGGGGGGAATTGTTGAAAGACTGTTCAACATTGCAGATTGATAATTATTATCTGATAGAAAATTTGACTGGACATCTCCATATAAGTGGAATAAATTGTTTGCATAATTCAAACTAAATAGATCTGAATTCATGTGTGTAATAGAATTGCGAACTGTTGTTGCTGTTGTTAAACTGTCAATAAGTTGACAATCTATTGGACATTGATTACCTCCTAGAATAGCATTCATACCATGAATATCATCATAGGATTTATCATGAGTAGGATAATAATTATTTTTATCCTGAGATAACTGAGGGATAGGAGTTGAAACAGATGGATTACCTGATATGATTTGAGATGGTTGACACAGAAGATATTTTAACCATTCGAAATAATTAAATTGTAATAATTTAGTATAGTATTCATAAAGCATTGAATTAGATAGCGATTCATAATTTGTCGCATTACTGGGATTTTTTACTTCAGGTTGAGGTGGAGATGGTGACTTGAGTAAATCGGCTTCTTTCATGGACAAATTAATCGCGTGGTAGTCATCAGATGACTGTTCATTACTGTCATGATATTTATTATCATAATGACACTGATTATGTTGTGTAAATTTATCCGTATTAAACTTATAATGTTGTCCTATACTCTCATCAATGTCATGTATACTATTCAGTAATACTTTACCCTTCTTGGCCTTATTTAAAAATATATCCGTTTTATCTAGTGTATTGTTTGGTGAAGACGGAAAATGAAGTGTATTCATCATTGTTTCATTTCTCATACCCTGATATTGTTGTCTGTCGTCATTATCTCGTTTATATGATAGTTGAGAGAAGTCTTCTTTAATCTGTTGTTGGTTATCTGTCTGATGAGTGTTCATCTCTGTTGAATTGTGCTGTGATTGATTACACAGACTAGAATTGTATGGGCTAGACTTTTCAGATGGACTAGGCAATGTAGTCCCTAAAGTTGTATTACTACAATTAAAATCGGATAGATTCAAGTCATAATTTCCTCCCCGATTCATTGTTAAATCATGTGCAGTTTTCTCTGGAGATGTTTCATTTGTAATTTGTGGTAATACTGATGGAAATTTTTGCATAACATCAAATTGTGGTAGAGATTTACAAAGTTTATGTAATAAATCTTGAAAGTTTTGTGTATTATTATCATTTAATTGTTGGTGTTGATGTTGTTGGTGGTTGTGTTGCTGATGTGGTTGTTCATTCAAACAATTACTAAATAACTTTCTGTTTAAATAATTAGCATATATAGATAAATCAGTCGAAGCGGGTGAATTCATTTGTGTAGGGGAATAGAATTTATTAAATGCATCGGATATATTCTGTATGAAATTCATGTCGATTACTGATGATGACGACGACGACAACGATGATGTTGATGGCGATGGATGTACTTGAGGAGTATGCTGACTAATTTCACGATGTGAAGACATCCATGTATCTGTAGACATTTGATTGAAATACAATTAGTGTTGATGACGTTGAATAAGGCTTTTGAGATAAATCACAAATCAAAATATACACCTGTAAAGTACATAGATAAACAAATGTAATTTGGTTATTGGTTATTCAGTATTATTAAGTGATTATTATTATTATTTGAGACAAGATAACATCAACAAAAGTGTATTTTAAGTCCAATACAAAGTCCATATTAACTATATCTATATACACATATAAGTATAATCAAAGGAACTGTCGATACTTTGTCTTAGTTGTGTGTTGTTTTTTTTTCTTTTGTGCATGAGATTCAACATTTTTACCTAACTTGAACTCAAAATTATGATGTCAACTTGTGTGTATTTTAAAGTATAAAATAATTGTTCAAAAGATTTGTTTTAACAGACAATTTGTATTTAAAGTCAAGCTAAAAACTGTAATTCAATCGACATGATTTGTGAGAAATTGGAGCTCCTCTTCCATACAATCGCTGCTGCAGATTTTTCTAACGCGATAGGTTAGTGCTCTGATGACAGCTCGTTTTCGGCTCAAAGGTATCCAACTATAGAAATGCAATAGTTGGCCATTCCATGTTGGTTTTCTGTGGATGGACCTCTTTAGGGTTCCATCATCTCTTCTTGACTCTACGGCTTACCAAAGGTGCACAAACCTGGATTGCCGCTTCGACCGATTCTAGACATGTCAGGGTCACCATACCATCCAACCACCAAATGGTTATCCGAAATCTTGGAGCCGGTAAGACAACACCTATGCAAATACTCTCTTCGCGATACTTTTGAGGACATTGAGTGCATAAAAGATTTGAATGTAAATGATAAACGAATGTTATCACTAGATGTTGAATCTCTTTTTACCAACCTGCCACTAACAGAAACAATTTGCTTTCTAAGCAATTATATAGAGAAATCTAATATAAGCATCGGAGTACTAATATCCTATCTGAAGGAATTGTTGCTGAGATGCACGCTGAATGTACAATTCACCTTCAACGGCGACATCTACAGACAGAAAGATGGAATTGCAATGGGATTTCCTCTTGGCCCGCTTTTAGCAGACTGCTTTATGGCCACTTTGGAGAGTAGAGTTTTAAAATCAACAATAAACAAATTACTACTATACCTTGACGATACCTTTATAGTCCGCTACGGTAACTCGGACTTCAACTGCATCTTACAAAAATGTAACTATTTCCATCCTTCGATTAAATTCACAATGGAATTAGAAAACGATTCAAAGATTCCATTTCTGGACGTGGAATTGACAAGAAGAGATGATGGAACCCTAAAGAGGTCCATCCACAGAAAACCGACATGGAATGGCCAACTAACGCATTTCTATAGTTGGATGCCTTTGAGGCGAAAACGAGCTCTCATCAGAGCACTAATCCATCGCATTAGAAAAATTTGCAGCAGCGATTGTATGGAAGAGGAGCTCCTATTCCTCAAAAATATCCTGGCTCAAAATGGCTACCCGACACGTTTTGTCGAAAAGGACATGATTTGTGGCAGTAGGTTGCTCACCAGCCATGCATTTGGTTCTAGGGTTCAATCCCTCGCCTACGCACACCTCCACCTCACCTCACCGTCAGTCGGTTTTAACCTCAACAAAGAGGGAAGGTTGAACGTAGGGCTAGTAAACCCATCCTGTAAAAAACATCACTGCTACTGAAACTTAAAGACTGAAGCTTGAAGCACTATGTTCCATTCAGAATGCAAAAAGGAATTAAGTAAATAAATTCAATATGATGAATAATGTTGATTAGGGTGAATTTGGGGAATATATTGTCTAAATACTACTAAATGAGTAAAAGAGTAACCAAAAACAATTTGTTTTGTTATTGTATAACCAAATCCATGTGAAGTCTTGTAAACTAGGTGATCTTGTAGATATTCTGTCTAATTCTACATAGATTACGATTACTTTAATATTACCCGGTTAGACTGTTGATTCTGTTTCACTTAATTACTCCGATATATCAGTGGTGAATTTATCTTTAAATGGTCAGGTTAATGATCACTAAAAAATTGACGTCAGTAGGATTTCAGTTAGCCTTATCGGTTTCTGATATATTCATAGGACAGAATTTGTTTTTTTCTAGAAGCATATCCAGTTTGAAAGTGTATGAAAGTGTCTGTATGTTAGGGCATGTAGGTTATGTAAACAGCATGTGTTGTTTTAAAAATTCCATTACGTTCCCAGTGGAACATAGGGAGCTTCATCAAGCTAGAGGCTTGCAGTTTCAGTAGCAGTGGTGTTTTTATTTTTATGTGATTAGGTTGCTGGGTTGCCTCATGCTCAACCTTCCCTCTTTCCCTGCTTTTTATTACTGGTTTAGCGAGGTGAAGGAGTGCGTCGGTCGGGGATCGAACCCCAGAGTATGTGCATGGTCGGCGAACGTCCAAGATATAATATTTAGTCAGAATTTAACAGCATCATTTAGCTTCAACCAATGAAAGTTACTTCCCTCAAGTTATTCCTCATAACTGTCGTTGAATGTCAATGAAGTCTCGCTTACATTTACAAAAAAAAACACGAAACATCTTCCTTCTTCTTGGTTCTCACAGATGACACTGGTTGGTGTCAGCCTCGCTAAAGTCACGAATTGGCAGAAGTTAGAATCCACGAGTTAGCCATTAAGTCAGGTCGGGTCCCAGTGGCTGAATGGTATACGAGCCAGCTTGCCTTGCAAACGGAAGGTCCTGGGTTCTAACCCTGACAGTGGGTGGGTACTGGTGATGATTCCCAAACTAGGACCACAGAAACAGCTGCCCACTACTTCAATGCTGGTTTTCAATGGTTCTCTAACTGATATCAATCCTTGGTCTAACCTGAAACAAATGAAATCCCTACAAACTAATTCAACAAATTTTTATTGATAAGTTTAGCTCGTATAAATAGGCAATTTATTTCTAATTTGATCTATATTCTACCCTCGAAGATTTAGTCTTTATTAAACAATGTCATATCCCATTGTACAACCATGGATACTTCTTATACAAGTATTATCGATATGACATATTTATGTTTCAAATAATTTAATCACTATTTAGTTGTTAGTGCTGGTGTCTTTTGTTGTTGTTGTTGTTGTTGTTAATTTTACATTTCCAACATCTTCACTTCCCTACTTATTGGTGACCAACTGATTTATGGCAATCAAAATAGCCATTTTAGAAGAAGAATGTATAAACTCTGTCCGGTTTTACTGTTTTTACTTATAAATTCATTTAGAGGTTGAATCAAATGACTTTATGAAATATAAATTTAATTCCTTTTACAAAATAGAGAATGAAATCGTCAAAATTACAGATAATAAAACCACTTTTCTAGTTAAGGTGGTCATAAAACACAAGTCAAATACACACTCCTTAAATTTCACAAACATCTAAGGTACATATATAGATATAATAATGGAGTGATATTAGGCTGTGAGTTCGTTTAACCTGGCTAGAATGTACCTCTAGAACGATATACTTATCCAGATGTCCTCTGAAGTGACACGTGTTTTTGTTATTTTTTTTCCAAGCACTTATTTTTAAAAATTATTATTGAAGGGAGAAGTAACCACCATTTACAGTCCTGTGTAACAAACAACAAAGTATAATGGACATAACTTATAGATTATTTACCACATTCATTACAAATCACAAATAAATTAAATCTATATAATTGAATAAAGGACAATCTTGAGAAGCTTTCTTATTAAATGAATTCAAACCTCAGCCGGTGCGTACTGGTGAGGAGCGTCTTAAACTAGGCTGACGAAACAGATTGCTAGTACTCTATGCAGGTTTTCCAATAGTTCTCTAACTGATATCAATTCATAATGAAATCTTCCAACCAATCATACAAAATTCCCTACAAAATCAATACTTGAAAATTGTTCTTGAATTAATTAAAATTCGATTAAAACATGCCACCGTCCTACAGATTAGTGGGATGGAATTCACTGTCAATAATGCATGGAAAGCGCAGGAGTGATGATGTTAATTCGTGGAGAAATCTCCTTTAGAATACTTTTTATATCTATACAACATTTTTCCAATTATTTATTTTATGCCTTCATGTAGTCAGTGTGTGTGTATGAAAACAAAATTCCGGGGAAGACAATTTTATTTTCATGATACTTCCATTATCAAAAGGATTAGATTTCAGAAGTACATTTATTTATGTATTGTTCAAGTTTTTCATAGAATAGTTAGTATATTACTTTACCAAGTTGAAACATGTCGTCATTATAAACAGATTTTGGACGTTAAAAAAAAAGGTGTTGCTTTTCTCAACTAATCATATCCGATTTATTAAAATAAAGATGAAAATTAGGGAAAGTTATTTGAAAAATTGAAAACATTTGAAATCTTGTGGATTTTGAAGTCATCCATTGATTTAATTAATATTGAAACAACAACAACAACAACAACTCTGAAGAGTTCAAAAGTAAGACGAAACAGGTGTCTAGTGCTCCATGAGCTTTATTTTTCCCCCTAAATGATGTCAGTTCATGACGAGAACAACCTTGAAACCAATATACCAAATGAAACGTGAATTACCTATACAGTTGTTTTAAGACCAAAGAATATGAGATGAATTTCGACTAACACTCATACACACCTACTTCTATGTCATCATCATAATCAACTCATGTCATGATACAGATGAACAGATAGAAAATTGTAATTTTTTCAGTAACTAAAGTCAGCAGCAAATGCTGAAGTTCTATGAAGTTCTGGTCGTAATGGAAAATATGGTAAGTACTGGATTATAACCGGGTTAAATCATTTCTAAGGTTATAAGTCTACTGCATTAACTGACATAAAAGTAGATGAATGATATATTTACAAAATTCTCGATAAAATTTATAACTAAATGATATTCTACTATATTAAATTTAGTGTTCATAGGGAAAAATCAAGAATTTGGCGACTTGTTTAAATCATTGGGCCATCTAAACATTTTATTCATCTAAAATGCATCGTTTTTACTCCACTTCAAATTGTTCTAATCTTCTAATTACCACAATGAGTCACAATCTATGCTTACACACCATTTCAAATCACTTTCTATCTATCGCTGGGAGTTGTTCAAACAAAGAAATCAAAGGGGAAACATTATGGAGTAGCATTGAAGCACATTTCGGATGGAACAATTTTGTTTTAGATGATGTATTATCGATTATTATTTTATTATTTGAAGGTTCTACACAAAGGGTAAATACCCTACAATGGAACTCCCTAAAAATTCTGTATTAGGTATAAATGTATTTTTTTGGGAAAAATTCTATAAATTGATTAATATTCTAGTGTTGGTTTGCAGGCATTTCATTATTTACAGGGTTGATCATAAGCTGACATCAGTTAGAGGACTATTAGAAAACCTGAGAGTACTGGACAGCTGTATCGTCCTAGTTTGATATTCTTCATCAGCACGAACCTATCAGGGTTCTAGTGAGAAGTCGTAACCAGTGGGCCTTACTAAGTCAGACAAGAGGACAGTTACGCGCCGGCGACACTGGCTGGCTGTTGCGCTAAAAAGATGAAGCATGAATTGTCAAAAGGTGGAATTCATAGACCTTTCGGTCCGGTCCTAGTTGCTGATAGGTCTACGAGCTCGTCTCGTGACAGGAAGGTAATGGCATCCAACCCCAATGGGTGCATACCGATGAAGATTCCCAGATTGGGATGAAATAGCTCTTCTGCACCCCCTAGTTTTGAATGGTTCTCTAAATGATGTCAGGTCATGACCAATCCTGTACTATTAATACTATTATTAATTATTCTACTGTAACCGTCTTCAGAATAAGATCAACCTTTAGATGTTGTATATCCCCTACATAACTCTGTTTCACTTTGTAGGAGCCTATGTCAGATAGGTAATTTGATGTACCAATGACACAGTTTGACTAAGCGTGAAGTGAATTTTTATTCATTAGTATAGAAGAAGTAAGACAGTTTATACGTAACAAATATTTCATCATTCAAGTTCAGCTTTTAAGTAATAATGCTCTAATCTAATAAAAAAATATTGATTTATGCATTCAGTATCATATGATCTTCTAAACAAGAAGGGATCAACAGACAAATAGTTAAAGCCGGGAAAATTATGACAAGAAAAGTGTCCAACAGAGGATTTATAACAAGAGTGTGTGAGATATCTTCACTGTCAGTTTTACGCTTAACCTACTACCAATAAAAACAAAATAATAAGTAAACAAATTGAGTTTTCCTCATTTTATCGATTTCGGAAAACCACTACACTAAGTGGTTAGGACTCTCGCCGACCATGCACATGGTCCGGGGTTCGAGCCCGCACCGACGCACACCTGATATCTATGGTCGGCCTGCAAAATTTGGGCTACCGATATCCATGCTGAAAATTCCATACTTGTACCGAAAATACAGTGTGGAATCAAGCTGTAAATCAAAAATCAAAATCAAAAAAAATCCTAAGATGATGCATACTGATGATGATGAATTCTAAAAAAGTAATACAAACAGATCTTGTTTCACATATATTCTTATGTTTTAACAAGATAACAAAGCACTTTAATAAGTTATAGTCGGATTTTTAAAGGAATTGTGTGTCAAGACAGTTGTAGGTGGCACCTCTTAGCATTCGAATTGGTGTTAGAAACGATAGTGAAAGTGTTTATCGATGGAATTTTAGGCATGAATTTTGTCTTATTTAGAGCCCATTAGTCAGACTTGTAAAAAGTAAATTTGAACCCTCAACAACAAGGATTTCCAGACAGAAATCGAATCAAGTCACTAGGAATAACGCTTAGATTTATGTCGAAAGTGTAACAAATATCAAATAGACTTTCATGAATATGAAAATTGTAACCAATCGTTGAAATTTTACTTAAAAGTTTTCACAGCTTTATTGAGATAGACTAGGAAAAATATCGATGACTTATAGTTAAAATTAGTGTATGACAATGTATGAAAATCGATCAAACCTTAGAGGTATGACAGCGAGCAACATGTTCTCAAGGTGTAGTAAGTGAAATAGGCGAACTAAGTAAGTAAAAAGTATAAAGTAATACTAGTGTGATTCGAATTCAGAGAATAATCAAAAGAAGGCAAATGTGCAGTTGAAATGTGAGAAGTTCCAGCTCATCCAACTTGTTGAGCTGTCCCATCTATTCAGCATGAATAAACATCCATTTTCGCTAAATTTTATATGCCGTATTCTTCAACTGGCTTACTTTTCTGGGAAATTTTAAGAAATCTTCCCTTCGAAATCATACTATGTACAGTTGTTACCTATCTTCTATACTATACTATACTATAACTTTGATCATCAAATAGAATAAGTTTCTGCTTGCCTTTCGATGGCCAAGAGACAGGTGTTGTTCTATTGTAAGACTCATCAGTAGGATACATCTGCTAGTTTCCAGTTTTCAGTGGAAACGCCACTATTCACTAGGAATGTTGGTACAGCCAACCAACCAGCCAGCCAGCCTACTCGTTATGAATTTCATCGAATAAACTCAAGTTTACTTAAATGCATCATGGAAACGCTTGTACCAGGTGCCAGTTATTACAAAATTAGACATTATTTACTTCATCATACCGGTTAATTTAAACAAAATAGAGTTTGAAACTTCAGTTTGAAACAAGTTATTGGGAGATTTAATTAAAATTTCCTATTACTACGATCCTAATGTTTTACTGAATACATAGAATACGGATTACTGAACAACTATCGTGTTTATTCTTAGATCTAATAAATCGTATGAAGTTGCAGCTATGCTTTAAAAAAAATACCAGCTTTTAAATTCTGTGAAGGAATTTCTAGTATTGAGATACTTTAAACTTTTCTTATCTGAGGGATACTTGACAGTGTGTTATTATCTGGATTAAAAATATTTTGTTGTGTTTGTGTTTTGTGCATCAGCGGCACAGCGGTTAAGACGCTTGCCGATCACGCCTCAGGTGGTCCGGGGTTCGATCCCCGGCCACCGACACACTCCTTTACCTCGCTAAGCCAGAAATAATGCTGGTAAAAAGAAAAGCTTGGGCATGAGGCTAGCAACCCCATCCTGTAAAAGTAAACACTGCTACACAAACTTCAAGCATCTAGCTTGAAGCCTTATGTTCCACTGGAAACGTGAAGGATATATATATATATATATATATATATATATATATATAAACTTTATAAATCTAATGTACACACACACAAACAAATTTGTACATATATGCGATTGTACAGCTCAGTGAATGAATTCGCCGAAAAGAGTCTCTTCGCTGAACGCCTTCTTTTCTTTTATGTATATATATATATATATATATATATATATATTTGTGTTCAGATAGCTGGATCGTTTAACTGTGAAGCTTCAGTATAAATTCTTCTGTGAAGATAATTGCCTACAAAGACAATTAAAGGCTTCTCAGTTAGAGGATTGAACTCAGAGAACAATAACCACTACATTAAAACCATCCATTTGAGGGGATAAATAAATACATACTATTACAATTTTATGAAATCATCGTAAATAATATTGACTAATTAACCTTTATTTTTGACCATAACACTATAATTACACAGAACTGCCAACTTACATATTGACCGTCTAAAATGATAATAAAGTTAAAATTGACAGTGGTATTCCTTGAACTCTTAATTAATTAGCCTGTTGCTGCTGTTGATGGCTATGATGTTGATAAAATAAATGCACCCCAATAGCTGGCTAAATTATATATTTGTGTGTGTATGTATGTATGTGTGTACGTGTGTATGTGTGTGTTTAACAGACAGCAGTTGACTTTACACTTCTTTCTTCATATTCACTTTAGCAACTAACCGAAAGTATTTTCTTTTTTACTATATATATATATATATATATATATATCTTACGTGTTACTTTAGTTTTCTAAACGTATAATAACATAGACATGTGAATGCGTACACCTATTTATTTATAGGTATATGTGTATCTGTGTATGTGTGCGTGCGTGTTTGTGTCTGCCAGTGAGTGACTAGTGTGTAGCTGAACACTTGATGTGCTTATGTTTGTTTGCTTCTCTTCAAGGTGTATATGTACTTTATAAATCAACACATGTAAACATCATCATAATGAAAGTTAGAGTGACAATAATAATAATAATAATAATAAATACTACCCACCAGATACATTTGAGTTAAATGCAGAGATCAAGTAGATGATAGCATAGAGTGCTGTTTTTTCTTTTTCTTTTCTTATCTCTGAGCTACAAAACTTTACTGTTTTGACTGTTACAAGCAACATTACTACTATTAGTACTACCATTACTATCATTATCATTATTACTGTTATGATTACTATAGTACTAATAATAATGCCGTCATCCTGTAGGTGTCAAGTGTCATTCAAATACAGTAACTAAAAGCAAAAACAAGTGATCATAAGAGGGATAGATTGAGAAGAAAAAAAAGTAGAAGCAACACCAAGCAAGCACACACTTACAGAGAGACACGACTAATATAATAAAATGGATTACAAAGTATTTTGCATTGCTCTGCTTCAATCAATAAAAATGAGATGTAGTCATCTTAATAACCTACGCTTGATGATTTGATTAATTTTCAAGCAATTTAGACAATAAGTACATTCTTTGTAAAAAAAAAAGAAGAAAGAAGCAGTAAAATAGTTACGCATATTTCTTTGCTTGTATACAATCCATCATTATAAATGGTAAAAATTAAATTTTTAAAAAATCAGAGAGACGACATTCAATTGTTTACATGTGTTTGTTTATTATATTAGAGTAGAGAGATTCGCAAATGATACCATAGGTGAGGATATTGAGATGGGATGAGATACTTATTACATGTGAATGGTTGATAAGTACAATTGTTTATTGTGCTCAAAGATACAAACAACAACAACAACAGCTAGATGTAGGAGGTTGGTTTTCAAAAGAAATGCCAGTGTGTAACCAAAAAACACAGTGTGAAAATAAAAAGTTTTGATTTAATAACTATGTTTTACTCAAAAATGTTAACAACAAGAACAACGATAAGGGTAGACACGAAAGACATCTGATATTAGACAATGGGAATTATTCTGTTCTGAGTTGATCACGGATTGATATTAGCTAGAGAACCACTGAAAACCAGCCACAAGGAGTACTGGACAGCTGCTTCATTCTAGTTTGCGATTCATCAGCAGTACGCACCTACTACCAGGGTTCCAAACCAGGACTTCCCGCTTACAAGGCAAGCTGGCTGGTATACCATTCAGCCACTGGGACCCGACCAGACCCGACCCATGGATTCTAACTTCTACCAGTTCGTGATTTTAGCACTATTAGCACCCACCAATGTCATCGACTGGACTGAAACCTCACTGGTCACGATTTCTCACTAGAACTCATTGCAGCAGAAAACTTCGTCCTGTAACCAGTCACTAGCGTGTATCAGATTATTTTAAAGAGTTGAGGATTAGATTTCTTTGTTTTTCTCGATATCAATCGGAGTGATATCACCCGTGGGCAAACTCGAAAAACAACAAAAAACAAATCTAATCCTTACAAACCAATTCTTGAAAAATAAAGTTAGATAGAACAAAATGAAAGTGAAGAAACTTGTAAGATTAAATTGAGCTCAACCATTTTTTCCTATCATCTATGTGAATCTACTCTGGTCACTTCAGTATTAACTATTTCTCTACTCATACCTCCTATTTCATATGTCTTCTACAAAAAAACAACTATGAAATGCCTTTCAGAAGTATGCTTTATATTTACATTTATTTACAATTAACTTATCTAATATTTAGGCTGTTAGCAGTTGAAGAAAGTTATTCAAGTGAGATAAAGTCTTTCTTTTTGTATCCTGTAAATATGCTTTGTTTTTGCGTCTTTCAAACTAATCAAAACACTTTTAGATTCACTGAACCTTTATACAACTAAAACATCCTTTACATTTTATTATTCTTTTTTTTACTTTGGTACCTCTATAGTGTATTTCACAAGTAGTCATTTCTATAGACATGTGCTCTATTAATATTATTAAGACAGTGAAGTGTTCATTTTGTAGCAGGAGACAATAAATTTTAATTTTTGAAGATTAATACCCGAAGACTTTCGTTTCATGCGACAAGTGTTTATTATATGATAATCAAATCTGAATAGTTCAGTGCTTAGATCTGATAAATACTTACTACTGCTTGACGGATAGAAGTGGGTACGCACCAAACAAAGCAGTAGACACTGCACTAACTAGGTGTCAATTAAGTCTAAGTATCCATCACACTATCTCTGATGTCATTCATTTCCATCTAACCATCTAGTCAATTAACAATAAGTATCACTCAAATATGGACAAAATTTTATTTTGATAAAATCACACAGTGTTATACAGTAAGCAATATTTACTGATGACCACATTCCGAGCACAAATCATGACCGCTCATAGTTATCTGAAGCCATTCACGCAACTTTCTTGCTTCATTTATATACATGAGTATTTTGATAAAATCAATATAAGATAAAGTACATTCGGAAATAATATTAGTATTATCAATAAAATACAATCAGATGGAAAGTAAGGTGTTTTCATAGTAAAATAAATGACCCGTTAGAATGTTAGAATGAATACATTTTACCATTATTTATTATCCTCCTCTGATTTGACCGGGAGTAAACATATCTTCCATAACTCTGGTATTTGCGTTGACTTACTTCTACTGCATGTATTGGAGATGTAGACTCAATAAACTAGAATTAGTAATCAACCTCTCTCTCTCTCCACCTACCTAGATTACTTTTTAGAATTTTGACCCTCCCTGTCTCAACCTATTGTGTGGTTGTGTGTTAATGCATGTAGTGCGATTGCTGACCTTTTTTTATAAATTACTCATCTTCTCGGGATCAATCATTCTAACCTTAGCTAAATCCTTATACTCTGACAATCTCACTACTTCCAACCTATTAGTTTGACCTATGTAGTTGACCTAACTCACAGTCATTGCCAGGTATTTTGTAAATTATATTATTTTGTTTAATTGAGTCCACCGTTTCCTGTGTGTAATTTTATCAAAATAAAATTTTATTCATAATCGAGTTATGCTCTACCACAGTGCCCATAACATTATAACACATTAGGCATCATTTAAAGCTTTAATATTTCCAAATATGAGACTATCCAGCTTCCAAGTAACACTAGAATGAAACGCTACTAGAAGCTGTTTACTTTTGCGAATAACTAATTTTGTTTTGAGACAGACAGTTTTATTTTTACTCGGCTGAACTAGAAAAGCGTGAAAAATCATCAGCCATAGGTGGTCTACACGCTATAGAATCAGGCCACAAAACTGATTTTGACAATACTGAAATAATCCGGAAAAAGCACTTCAGAAACCACAAAAAACGTCTAATATCAGAAGTACTTCATATCAAGTGGAATCCAAATTGTCTGAATAGGATTGATGGACTAAAACAGAATCTGACCTGGTTACAACACCCCCTCCCCCATGAAATGATCAAATCAACACGAATGTGATGAGCAAGTTCACTATGTAAACAAACACTGCTTTTATAATTTTACACACATGTAAAACCCACCAATATACACCTAGTTTTATTATTTTTACTAACTGGTCAATTTGACAACGCAAAAATGACACCATGATGAGTAAAATGATTAAGTTGTTATACGTAGGCCCGGATTTTGTAAATTCTGGTTGAACAATAAATTGAAAAAGCTATTACCACGATTAAATAGCGAAACGTCAGTAAAAAAATAGCAAAATCGTTTTGTTTTCCATTCATTTCCAAATACAAAAATACCTTTATAATAATGTGTATCAATTTTTTAATGGTGATACGGACGAAATTTACTACCCACATTTACATAATTTTAGTTACATAAGTCTAACTACGTTGTGTTTTCTTTCCTAATAACGTGATGACAGATCGTCAATGATACTTACATAACCTCCAACAAGTAGGGCTGAATGATGGTCTACAATAGTGAAAGACACCTGCATCTTATGATATGCCATGATCATATTGAATCTCTTAACTTCAGCTAACAATCCAATTTAAAACGCTTTCCATATTAGATACAGCAGATGCCACACTCAAATAGATTATACTAGAATGATGAAGATTTGGTGTCATGCTATTTCACATTCACCATATAAAAGAAAATTTCATTACATCTTCAGTGGAGTTAAGAGAGTGTATTACTCGAAAATTTACTAAACTAGGATAGATGAGAAACACTTTTACTATCAGTTACTGCTGAAACCTGTCTTGTAAAATGGATTAAATGCCATCTTTCCAATTGATTCTGCAAATATTTGCTACGTCAGTGTGATACCAATAAACGATAAGCTTAACAAGAGTTTGCATGTAGGCATTTGATTTATTTTAAGAATTGAATTATCAACTAAAGAACCAGGCACTGAAAACCAGGGAGTACTGAACAGCTGTTTCATCCGAATTTGAGACTCATCGTCAGTACGCACCCACTAGAATTACAACCCAGGACCTTCTGGTAAGCTTATAGACTAATCAGCCGATGACACTGGTTGGTGCCAGTCCCGCTAAAATCATGCATTGGTAGACGGTATAATTCATGGACCACTGAATCGATGAGTCCCAATGATTGAATGGTCTACGAGCTTGTCTTGTAACCAGGAGGTCGTGGGTTCGAGACCCAAGGGGTGGTTGAGTACTACCAGTGAGTCCAGTGGTTTTCTAACTGGTATCAATCCATGGCCAAAACTTGAAACTATAATCTATTAGCCAGGTAGATGATAACAAACTGTAGTAAAGCACATCATTTATGCTTTGAAGTCAAGATAAAATGATATGCGTATGATAGTTAGTCATAACAGTGAGATAGAGAGAGAGAGAAACAGATTTAATACACAGTTCATTAGATAAGAATTCTACAGTTAACTCTGTTCGAATATGACTATTCAGTGAAAACTCAATGATTTATACAATGGCCAATTTTTCGTATGTTTTGGTCAACAGTTAAAGAATAACGGAAAAAAGCAAGAAGCACAGTTTAATTGTCTCGTTTGACATCTGAACTCTTCTCTCATACCTACATATGACCACATCACAGATTTTACCAACAACCTTCAGCTGACTAACCTAATGCATTTACAAATGAGAGACTGGTTTAGGGATCTAATGACATGTATATTTAAATTGCTGAAAATTCAAAATATAAAAGCTATCGGTACTTCTAACTGTTAATACGCTAAGAAGTACAAAAGAAAGGCTGAATACCCTAATTTTGTCTCGTTTCTTTCGAAATTAGATTTTATCTTATAATTAAAACTGGCTTTAAAGTATTACCACCGAAAAACTGGAAGTAAGTAGAAATTATCCCTAACAAAGATTGTTTTTTTAAAAAGAGACTAGATAAGTTAACTATTCCTACACCTTCCATATTTGATCATTTTATTTCAAATATCACAAAGTTATGCAGTATTAATAACTGAATGACATGATATTTGAAGTAAACGCATTTAATACGGAATCACATTTTACCACAATATCCAAGTGCTACTCACCGATAGGACTCACATAAATGATGTGCTTTACTACAGTTTGTTATCATCTACCTGGCTAATAGATTATAGTTTCAAGTTTTGGCCATGGATTGATACCAGTTAGAAAACCACTGGACTCACTGGTAGTACTCAACCACCCCTTGGGTCTCGAACCCACGACCTCCTGGTTACAAGACAAGCTCGTAGACCATTCAATCATTGGGACTCATCGATTCAGTGGTCCATGAATTATACCGTCTACCAATGCATGATTTTAGCGGGACTGGCACCAACCAGTGTCATCGGCTGATTAGTCTATAAGCTTACCAGAAGGTCCTGGGTTGTAATTCTAGTGGGTGCGTACTGACGATGAGTCTCAAATTCGGATGAAACAGCTGTTCAGTACTCCCTGGTTTTCAGTGCCTGGTTCTTTAGTTGATAATTCAATTCTTAAAATAAATCAAATGCCTACATGCAAACTCTTGTTAAGCTTATCGTTTATTGGTATCACACTGACGTAGCAAATATTTGCAGAATCAATTGGAAAGATGGCATTTAATCCATTTTACAAGACAGGTTTCAGCAGTAACTGATAGTAAAAGTGTTTCTCATCTATCCTAGTTTAGTAAATTTTCGAGTAATACACTCTCTTAACTCCACTGAAAATGTAATGAAATTTTCTTTTATATGGTGAATGTGAAATAGCATGACACCAAATCTTCATCATTCTAGTATAATCTATTTGAGTGTGGCATCTGCTGTATCTAATATGGAAAGCGTTTTAAATTGGATTGTTAGCTGAAGTTAAGAGATTCAATATGATCATGGCATATCATAAGATGCAGGTGTCTTTCACTATTGTAGACCATCATTCAGCCCTACTTGTTGGAGGTTATATTTAAGCAATCTACCGCTAAGCGACCAACGCACTCAGTTTAAATCATTACTGTTTTCTAGGTGAATCAAATATTACGGGTACTTCGATTTTTATTTCAGTTGAACATTTAACGCTGGAATCAAGTACACAAATAAATAAATACATTCCACTCAAGTATGCCATTTTCCCCCTTTTCATCACTTATCATAAAATTCTTTTAAAAAAACACACCATTAAACCAAAAACTCTTTAAAAGTTGACTTACTGGAAATTATCGAAGACTTTGTTAGTTATGCCGTATATCAGTTCACTGGATGTTGCACGATTTATATTTCCAAATAATTATTGTAGTAGTAGTAGTGATAGTAGTAGTTAAACACGAGTAGTTTTATTTTTGCAGTGTGTTTTAATGTTCCTCAGGTATATTGTGTGTTCAAACTTGGTCAACAAGTGAATGGATCCTCCTTCGCATAAAAATGATTTTCATATAATTAACAACAAAATAAACAATCAAAGGATACTTATATGTATAACCAAAACGAGAGAAAAAAAGAACAGTGGACAGAACATTCTCCCAACTCTCTTAGCGCATAAGTTCGATTGGTGCAAGTTGTGTATTCCTCGTTAGCCTACACTTGTGTATGCGTTGTTCGTATGGTGGTAGTGTATGTATGTATGATCTGTGTGCGTGAGGATAGGTGGGTGGGTAGGTGTATAACAATCTCATATGATCGTGATTTGAGTTGATTAACTTATTCTTTCCTTATTTCACACCCCTCGAAAAGAATTAAAAAATAAGAAGAAAGACAAAGAAAATGTTGCATTGATGTTAGTGAGATTCAACTAACACTCTTATAAGCTTTTCTAATTGGGTTTAATTTATGTTCTATCCCTCCTATCCTCTTATTCTCTCCCTCTCCACATACACACTAGTAACAACTTCACTTGTATTCTAGTTATGCGTTCGTGTGTGTATCTGTTCTATGCTTGTGTGTGTGTGTGTGTCAATATGTACGTATATGTTTACTCTCTTCTACTTGCATATATATATACAGTGAATGATAAGGGATGAAGAAAGTGGACAAGTATGAAAAGTGGACAGTCTAGCCAATCAAAATACTTTGGCTAGAACAGGTTAGAGGGGATGAAATTTTAAAAAGATTTATCACTAAGGTTGTTTTTTAATTTATTTTATTTAAAGAACATGATTTTTCTTCTCTGTATGGTAAGAGAGAGAGAGATAAGCGAAAATATCCGTTAGAAAAGGCTTAACAGTGTTGATTTCATATAAAATAATAATGAAAATAATAATCAGCTTTGCATACTGTAACTGCAAATGTCCGTAACCTGATGTTTCAAACTATTAGTTGCTATGCTTGCTGCTCGTCATTACTTAAGATTCTTCTAGAACCTAGAAGAACCTAGAAGACCTGGATTTCGCGCGTGGATGATTTATGTTTGATGTCACTGTCACAAGATCGAAGACTTACAAGCGAGCGAAAAAGCAGCCGGCGAAGACAGGACTGCAGGTGAACATAGACAAGACGGAGGTTATGAAAATAACCAACCAGTCAACAACAACAACAACAACAACAGCAACATCAAGCGCGAATCACCGTCAACGGGAGGGATTTGAAAGAGGTTAGTTACTTCATTCACTTGTCTAGGGAGCATTGTCTCAACTACACGCAGTCGGAACGAACGAGGATGTCAAATCGAGCGAGAATCGGGAAGGCGAGAAACACACACATTCATCAACCTGAAACAACCAATCTGGAAATCTTCGTCACTCAGCCAGAATCAACAACAAAATTCGGTCGGATTTTCAATACAAACAACGTCATGTCAGTCAGTTCTTCTTTACGGATCGGATCAGAAACTTGGCGGGCGGGTGGGTCACAAAGAATATTTCCAACAGGCTGGCTATTGCAAACCTTTATCAACAACTAAATGTCTTCGCTGGCTCTATACTGAAGATCAGATCAGATGGCCGGGCCGGGCCGGAAAGAATCGCCAACAAGAAATTATGGCTGGGAACAAACAAAACAAAACAAGAACCAATCGCCCAACAACAGCAAATATGCAGGAGAAAGTGGAGATGGATTGGACACTCGTGGCTGAGGAGGCCAGTTAGTGACATCGCGCGCGCGTCAGGCCATTGCTCGAGTGGAACCAGGCCGAAAGGGTAGCGGCGAATGGGACGTTAGTGCAAGGGTGACATGGAGGAGATTGTGCAAAGAGGAGTTGAAAGAGTATGGACTAACATGGATGCAGGTGAAAAGTACAGCAGAAGGAAGACAGAAGCAAATGCAGGCGTGCAGTTGAAGTCCTGTGTTCCACTAGGAACCCAAGGGAGCAATAATGATAATACAAGATTCTTCAGCCATGTATAATCAAAGCACAAATAAAGTTGGATGTTAGATCATTTTTAGGAGCAGAGATGATTCTTTTACAGTTCACTCATTTAGTTGGCTTCCGATGACTTACTTACTTACTTACTTTTCCGCCCTTTTATCACTTGAAAATCGAGGATGATGGTGGTATTCTAACAGTTCGTGATAGATAAGTGTTTAAATGATTTCCTATGATATCACTTTCAACTCACTAAGTTCTAATTTTTATCTTATTTTATAACTCAAAGTCTAGTCTATGCATAAAAATGACAAAGAGAAGTGTCAACTTACTGTCTTAGCGTATGTACAGTTTCTGAACAGTCAACCTTTATAGTGCTTGATGGGCGTACCTCTTATATATATATATATATATATATATATATATATATATATTCTAGGTGTTTGCGGTTGTCTGTGTGAGCAAATGTCTTAATATGGAAATCCATTTTTATAAAATACAATATTGTTTATTTACATATTAGACGTATATAAGGAGTAGCAGTTGGACAGATGAAATAACAGCACATTATTTATACACTATATCACAAATAGTGATGTTACCAAAATCTACTTCCATTACTGCCATTGACAATTTATGTTATCATTATTTATATGGACCTGTAAGTCAGTGTCACAGTAGTTGGATGACCGTCAAGCAGTTATATATGGTCCGAGGTTCGATCCCTGACCACCATTAGTCTTAAATCTCTCTTACGAAGAGAGAAGGTTGGACGTGAGGTTAAGAACCGAACTCCTTAAAAAACACCATACCTGACAATTTTCATTTCGCCTACAACCATCATGCATTAGATATCAGTAGTTGTGTGCCAGTTGAATGTGTCACTTCATATGATTTCAAATAAATACACTGACGATAAACTTGAATTAGATTACCCTTGTAAAATCAGTTGACTTCCTGGTCTTCTTTCTGTTGTCTTCTTCACAGTTAGTGAGTAGGGTGAAATTTGAGTATAAGATATTTCATTGTGTACTACACATTCGTGCGTCACTCATTATCAAGTGAATTTAAGAATTCTTAATTATATTCATATGATCATTTTGAGATGTTATTTATCAGTTAGTTTTAGTCAGGTTAACAAGTGTATGTCTCACGTGAATACTATGAGTTTGTTCAAGCTGGTTTTGTGATACCTTTAACTGACTAGGAATTGATACAAATGAAGCTGAATGTGACACTAAATTTCAAATTATTTCCTTTTCTGATCGATGTAGTTAAAATGTTAGCCTGTGTTTAAATATTACTGTAACACCAGAAGGTAAGACACGGAAGTAAAGGTATACCGACGCACTTCTTTACCTCGCCACGTCAGTAGTAAGACTGGTAAAGAGGGAAGGTTGGGCATTAGGCTAGTAACTCCATCGCCTAGAAATAAACACCACTGCTACAGAAACTTCAAGCCTCTAGTTTGAAGCCCCCCACGTTCCACTGGGAACGTAAAGGAATAAAAAAAATAGTATTGCATATAAGAATAATATTTCGTTAGAACACATTGTCTGTATCACCCCCCATCCACCACAGTATTTTTCACAGAGTTCCTCTCCTTCTGTTGAATGTTTACTGTCTTATTCTTTGTATTCATATACAGCAGGCTAACCTGTTTGTCAATAATTTTTCCTCATAAAAAATCCCCATTGTAACATTTAGAAAATCAAAACAAGTGATTCAGCTGTACAATCGTATATATATGGTATTTTAAGAAGTTATATCCGGTGAGGGAAATGAATCTTAGGTGTGAATGCATGAAATAATAATAATAGTATTATGAAATGCAATTAAAAACTAAAATGTTTGTGATTATAATCGTAGTTAAATGTCAAGTGGCAAAGCAAATTAATGTCATATATAGAATAATTCATAGGATGGATAGAACTTGAAAAAGGCTGTGCAATTATAGGAGTGGTAGACAAATCGAATCAAATAAAAACGTTACGTAATATTGTGTGAAATTCGACAGCATAGAATTTAACGTTGTAAAAAAGAATTGATTTAGAATGACAAGTGGAACAAGTGAAATAATACCGGGGACAGTTCAAAGTGAGAATAGTAATAATAGTAACAATTGACGTAATAAGGAAGAGTACACAAATTGAATAGGCAAAAATGGAAAAACGAAAAATTGGTAGAGCCGAAATATGATTAGGGATTACCATACTTTAACATAGAGGGATTAAGACCATGAAAGTTGGAGGGGTTGAAAGAACTTTTTCTGTAAACAGAGATCTGGCTTTTCTGTTTCGATAGCCCAAGATGGCTTCAGCAATACAGATGAGTTGGGTACGTAGGAATTTGGCTAAGTTACTCTTTGCCTTGTAGGGTGGTCATTATCGACCAGATGATCAATGATCGTGCTTCTTATTGCTCCACTTCCACCTCTTCGTAACTACCATGCAGGATAGTGTTCTTGGATCCTTTTGGGCAAAACTCGAGTTGAACGACCGATATACCTAGCTCCATACGAGCAAGTGAATTGATAAACACACATAGAGTTGGTCAACAGCTGGATCTTGTTCATCAGGTTATTAAACAGTAATGGTTGACTAGTAAAGGCAATTCTCAGAGATACAGCAGGGAATGAATATGCATTCACACCTATGATTCAATTCCCTCATTGGATATAACTTCTTAAAAACCATATATTTACGATTGTACAGCTTGATGATAAATTCGTTGAAAAGAGTCTCTTCACTAAATCACTTGTTTTGATTTTCTAAATAATTTTTCCTTCATTTGATAGTTCTGTTCAGATTTATACAGGAGAATTTGTGTAGAAGGCCTTTTGAGAGAGTGTTGTATTGCCTATTATGACATGCACGACAAGAATCACAGATACATAATCGGATACATGTCCGATAGTAGAATTAAATCACAAAAACTGTTATGATAAAATATATATGTGTGTTTTCTAGCGTTATAGTTTTATCTACAGTTATGATATCATGAAAACTGGCTAGTTATGCATATATGGACTTCATATCAAAACTTTGTTGAGAAGGTGGGTAAATTTTTCTCATTCATAAACATTTGATATTTCCCTGCTGATTTATAGTGAATGAATTTTAAACATCCTTCTTAACCATATTTTATATTTTAAAATTTGTTAATTCGATAAACACTTTGATGTCTTGTTAATTCTTCCTGGCCACCGTGTATTAATTAGTATGAAGTTACAGTCTGTACAAGCATTCAGTAGTGTCACATTCCCTATGACACCGGCAATGAATACATCGTTTTCATTTTCTCTCTAATTATTATCTGGCGCTCACTAGTGACTGTCTATAGGATGACGTTTTCCAAAGTTCTAATAAGAAGTTGTGACCAATGACGGCCACCAAGTTAGGCGTATGGACATAATAGAAAGTTTTCTTGATCGCCCTGGTTAGACGTTGCGATAGAATCGCCGCAGGAATATCTCCCTTGAATTGGAGATCTAAAAACAGAGGCTTTTTCTCCACCGTTGCCAGTTCATGTTTACGACTATTGTAACCTATGTTGGCTTTAATAAACTTCTCTGGATATCCGTTCTCGCTTAGAATGTATCGGATGACCTGGAGTTCTTTCTCTACGTAGTCTTCGAAACAAGTAGACCTCGCTCTAAATGTTAAGCACCTGATTAGATTACGTTTGTATTTCATCAGTACGAAGCTCAGGAAGTGTGTGTACTGAGCTTTGGTCTCTAGCTTTCTAAATATGGTACTTTTGACGGAACCATCCTCTTTTCTCGTTTTTACGTCTCCTATTCAAGGGAGATACTCCTGCGGAGATTCTATCCCAACGTTTAACCAGGGCGATGAAGAAAACTTTCTACTCTGCATGTCTCTGTCTATCCTTCAGTAGCCGTCCGATGTTCACCCAGCAACTCAAAGATATCTTACCTAACCTTAGCTCTTCTTCATGCGTATGGACAGATACTCATCGACAATGAAATTGGCTATTGGTTGCGTTATATTTCGCAAAATTTGCAGAAGTTAGAGTTCACGGGTCATTAGCTTCCGTCCCAATATTTGAACATACTTTTATAATCTGAAAGTCTTGGGTTTAATCTGTGGTGTATGTGAGTGAGTACAGCTGAAAAGTTCCAAACGAAACAGATCTCCAACGCTCTCTGGTTTTAAATACTTTTCTAACTAAAGTCAGTTCACCATCAAACTTGAAATCAATGGAATCCTTGCAAAGCAACACTTGAAAACAGCGGTTAGGACTCTCGCCGACCATGAACATGGTCCGGGGTTCGATCCCCTGCCGACGCACGCCTGATATCTATGATCGGCCTGCAAAATTTGGGCTACCGATATCACAGCTGAGAATTCCACAGCTGTACCAAAAAAAATATATAGTGTCGAATCAAGCTGTAATCAACAACAACAAATAAGTTATCATCGTTTCAAAATTTTGGGAATGTTTATATCAAAATCTGATGAATCATCATTTTTGTGATAAATTTCTTTTGTGTTTTAAGTATTCACTTGTTCAAAACGTGATAAATTTGAGCATTAAGCGTGAGCAGTGATAATAAATACTAGCAGTAATAATAGTAATAATTGCGGTGATGATTACGCGGAATCAGTCAATGTCTTTAGTTCATTTCATATCTGATGTATGAAAAAAGCCTAATCTACACTGATAAGGTAGAAGTCAGAATGATTACAAAAAGATATATACATGTATACATTTAACTTTGTGATTGCATAACAAACTAGAAAATGAAAATTATTCATTTTATACCAGTTATATATATATATATATATATATGCTTACGTATAAATGCTTTAGAATATAATTATTTCCAGTTTGTGTGTAGTAAACCAAAATACGAAGATGATTTTGTCTTATATCTCCCACTATAATATGACTGTATAAGAAGCTCAAATATAATTAACTAAATACTAGACTAAACAGTTCGTCTCCGAAATCAATTAGATTATCTCAGCAAATTTTTGATAGGATCATCAAAACAATCACCCTTCCAGTCTCTCTTATTATATTTGATTTGAAAGCCCTACTGGTTGACGTGAAATGGCTTTGAAAAAACGCTCATATAAGTTAAAACTATCTTTTGTGTTTTCTTTCATGATTGTCATGTTTAGTATGAAGCAGATAATTGATAATTGTGAGCTAAATATTTTTTTTAAAAATTGATCACAAATTGAATAAAGTTGGAGAACCATTGAAAAAACCTGCCGGGAGAGGGGTACTGGACAGCCGTGTTCGTCCTCGCTTGGAACTCTTCAGTAGTACGCTTCTATGACTATAAAAGGGATGGAATCAAGAGCCTTCAGGTTACAACACCAACTCGTTGGGTATTCACCTAATGGGAAGGAACCCTGTAACCAGTCAGTTTTAAATTCTGTTAACCATATCCCTGAAAACAAACATTTGAAATCTAGTGTTCATTAGTGACTGACAACAGGGTGACGTTGTAGGAAGCCCTAGTAGGAACTCGTGACCACAGGCATTCACCAAGTCCGGCGTGTGGACAGATAACCACCGATGACAGTGGCTAGAGATCATGGTATATGTCATGAAGTGGCAGAAGTGAGAATTTATGGATCACTGGATACTGCCCCGTTGGCTAAATGGTCAACGGGCTCATTTAGTAACCTGTAGATCCTGGGTTAGTTCATCTGTGGGGGTAATGACATCAGACTTATAAAGATTTCCAAACGAAACAGCCATTCATTACTCTGTGGGTTTCAGTGGGTTTCTAATTGATATCACTCTGTTATCAAACTTGTTAATTTTTCCACTAACTTTTAGTTCTCAATAAATCTCAATATCAAGTGTTGCTTTGTAGGAGTGTCTTATGTTAACAATCTTTTTTTATTCTTTCACGTTTCCAGTGGAACATAGGGGGCTTCAACCTACAGGCTTGAAGTTTTGGTAGCGGTGGTGACTATTTCTATGCGATGGAGTTGCTAGCCTCACGCTCAACCTTTCGTCTTTACCAGCTTTATTTCTGGCTTAGCAAGGTAAAGGAGCGCGTCGGCCGAAGATCGAACGCCGGACCATGGTCATAGTCGGTGAGCGTCCTAACCCCTATGCCATCAATGCCATATTATTTATAAGGCTTTTCAAATATTCGTTACTAGCAGTGGTTCTTCGCCAAAACGTATTATAGAGTCATTTTAGTTTCTCACAAAACGAATTACATTCAGCGTAGCAAGTGTTCCATGATCCGTTTAGTGGACTGAACTTAAACATGTAATTAATAAGATTAATTGACCGTTAAATTGTAGAGACAGGTGCTTCCATCAGGAGGAATTTTTAAAGATGTTCATCATAAGCTTGGTGTACTTCATTGTTGTAATCTTAAGAGATATTACCGTGGAGTAGTACTTTAAACACGTAAAGACTGAAATTAATCAGTTTATAATGTGATTGTTGAGTTCATTTTGCTATTTCTGTATAATCTTTTCCAATCACTTGGTATGATCCATTCTCTAAAGACACTGTGCTGTTCCTGAAGTGTTGCTTTCGGAGAGAAAACGAAAGCGAATGGGGAGCATATTTTTCATATCATCAGTCAAAGTTGATTTCCTTTTTCGAAATTCTCTTTCAGTTTTATGATGCACTTAACAGTCCTCCTTATTTAAATCGTTAAGTATAAATCCAAAATTTAAGATTATCTTTTAATACCATTCTCTAGGCTACAAGTAATATCTAGTAAGTTGCTGGAATAGAGATCTGGAATATAAATGAATGTTTTTTGGGATTGTTTTATTTTCTGAGCTGAAACCATCACTGATATTATTGTCCAGAAAGTCAACTTAAGACTTATCAATTAGACTATACAGGTAAAAGGACACAACAGAACCAAAATTATGGTAAACTTCGTGGAGTTTGACCGATCACAGGTGCCTACTGTCGATGATGAAATAGATGTTCAGTAATCCTTAGTGGTTTTCAACGGTTCTCTAACTGATATCAATCCATGGTCAAACTCGTCAAAATTAATCTAATCCTTACAAACAAACTCTTGAAAATTAATCTAATGCTCCCTAGTGGCTTGCTACAGGACGGAGTTTCCTGCAGTGAGTTCTAGTGAGAAGTTGTGATCAGTGAGATTCAACTAGTCATGTGTGAGGATTGATTTCCAACCGATGACATTGGTTAGTTTATGATCATGCTAAATCACGAATTTATAGAAGTTAGAATCCACGGGTTGGTGATTGAGTCGGGTTCCAGTGGCTGAATGGTATACAAGCCAGCTTGCCTTGTAACTGGAAGGTCCTGGGTTCTAACCGTGACAGTGGTTGCATACTGCTGATGATTCCCAAACTAGGATCACAGAAACAGCACTGTCCAGCACTTCCTGATAGTTTTCAATAGTTCTCTAACTAATATCGATTTGTGGTCAAACTCGTATAAACAAATCTATTCCTTACAAATCAACACTAGGTAAAGGTAAACTTTCTATTAGAAAAAGGGATTGTTAGCTATTGATGTTAATTCTGTGGCTGAGTATGTGGGAATTTAAATTCACTTTGACATGCTCTAGAAGAAATTTACAGTGGTTATTTTCATGCATACGAGAAAAAAAATGTTTTCCACAAACAATGAACAAACTTAAGTTCTATTTTCATCGCCCTAATTATTGAGAAGAGGGAAACTATGACTTATTCATAAATTGGTGTAAATACACGAGGTGTTTAAAAAAAAATTTTTATTCAATAGGTGATGAAAACAAACAACATGATCTCTCTGGGTTTGTTTGATTTCTGTTCATAGTTCTTCTAATTAGCGCTTCATTTACAAGCTCATGCCCATCACAATATACATGTTCAATGAATTCATGTTTTTTGTTGTTGTTTTGTTTGTTCATTTTTGTATTTGTAATTCAGCTTTTTAGTATATTCTAATTCCATATGAATACTATTTTCATGGAAATACTGAATTATTATTATTATTATTAACTTTTATAGTGTATTGACTAACACTAAAGGTGTGAATAATAAAACATGGTGAGTTCAATTCACCTTGAAATCCTTATGAAGATAATAATATGTGGTATAGTTTTTAGTTACCTGTATGACAGCCACCCGCGCTAGACTTTTTAGTAGGCTTAATAACCTAGTGAATGATGTCATGCAGCAAAAGGGTCCAGAGCCTCTCTCCAACTGTCTGTAGCTATCCAGTGATGAATTCAAGTGTATTTATCATAGCTAAGACTTGAACTACACATTTAGTCTAATTAAAAGCGGAGGAGAAATAATAATAATTTACTTTATTCCAAAAACAGTACTTATAATACAGAATGGAATTCTCAGCATTTGTCACAATATTGCATCTGATTTACTTAAAATATAAATAAAATTAAAAATTAAAACAAAAGTAACCAGAGGAATTTGTCCACGTTTACGATATAAAGTCAAAAATATTCCAAGCACGAATTAAGATCATTAACTATTACAATTTTTTAAATTTAATTTAATTTTTTTAAAATTTTTTGATTACAGTTTGATTCCACGCCATATTTTTTTAGTACAAGTATGGAATTTTCAGCATGGATATCGGTAGCCCAAATTTTGCAGGTCGACCATAGATATCAGGTGTGCGTCGGCAGGGGATCGAACCCCTGACCATGTGGATGGTCGGCGAGCGTCCTAACCGCTGTGCCAATAATAATAATAACAGTGAGTTCGTTTCAAACAGTACTTTCGATTCAGTTTGGACATTTTAGCATATATTGAATCTAATGTTCTGTTGATATAGTATAGTTAGGGGAAATACAAGATTAACAGTGGTAACACAGCTTAAACGATGTTCACACTTATGAAAAATAAATAAATAAAAACAAAAAATTGAGAGGATTATAAATATAAGCAATACAATAACAACAAAGTTTGGTACTGTAAGGGTGGAAGAAATGGTTTATTTAGTAGTGCGAAGAAGGTTAGTTAGTTCATGCCTGACACTATTTTCATCACATAAAGTACGTGCCACCAAATATGGTATAGCAGAATTTTTATACTTAGACGTAGTTCATAAAATCTTCTGAAAAGACTTCTGGTTTTACCTGAGAAGACACAAGGTTGGAGTTGCGGGTAGAGTGGGTGCTCGGAGTCGGAAAAAATTCCTTTGTTGCATGACATCAAGTGCCTATCAGTGACAATGTCAATGATATGGCCCAATGGGATACCATTCGTTCTACTGACAGTCTTCAGAGTTCCACGAAGTATGACAAAATAAGGGTTATCTTATGATATTTCATACAACTACACTTTATCTTCTTACCTTAGAACTTGAAATTCATCTGATTTTAAATCTATAACCATACCTAACGTCTTAAAATAAAAATGTATATTCATCGCATTTTTGGTTATTGCTACAATGATATCAGTTTTTATTTAAGAGCTTTAAGAGGCTGAAGGAGATTTATTGAAAAGAATACTCTTCGTTCCAAACAAATACCAGTAAGTCCACTGACAGTTACTAATTTTTTATTAATTCTAGTAAATAGAAGTTAATTGGTGGATGGTGACTAGCAGTGGATACCAATCAGGATGAGGATTTCGTCCTAATTGGGACTCGTCAGCTCGATGTACCTGTATTCCTCAGCCAGTGATGATGTTCCCACTGAGGCTGGAACTCACTGCGCCTTATCCTGGGTTCCGGTGCTAGTCACCATTCACCAATTATATGCCCAGACACTGTCGAAGCATCTGCACAAGGAGCCGACGTGTCAACCTGAGACCGAACACTTTGGTCCAATCAATCGATGGGAAGATCTAAAAAATGAATTAAATTCTAGTAAATGTATAAATCTGGTGTTCTTTTCATTTTTTTTATAGCTTATAAATTATTATGTATGGTCTACTATTGTATACTTTAATCAGTAAGATCTAAATTGATTTGAACAAGGGGATTTACCTCATTATAAAAACTGTTTATTGAGTACTACTTAATACCTAAGTCTGTACAAAGTGATGGTATAGACAGGTAAATTGATCTCTGTATTCTATTTACAAAAGCTGTTTATCACACTTCAACACTTCTTACACTGTGAAAAGTCATATCATGGAAACTGAAATTATCATTTGAAGTTCATGAAGCCATGGTTAACTTATAGTCAATTTCTACACAGTTAATTATTTGGGTTTTTAGGGGATTGGAGACAATCGGTAGGAAGTCTTAGACCTATGTTTCTTGCTTAGTATCCATTATAGTCGTAAAGGAGGTCAGTCGTGAACCCGATTAACTAAGTGGTAACGTCTGTAGCTGCACCATTGGGTGGCTAGGGTTCAAATCGCAAATGGGACAAGAGTCCCTTTAGAATTCCACATACACCTTTACTAATGAGTGCCAATAAGTAAGAAAACCTGGGTCCAAAGCTTCTTCCTCTAGTCACATCTAACAACAATTCAGAGTACATCATGATGACAAGCCATCTAGGATGGAGGCCACATTGCAAAGTAGGCTGACAGAATTCAGTCTGCACGAACTGAAAGGAATAGATGTGTGATATTACTTACAGCCTAGTGTCCAATCAAATTATTATTTGTGTATTCGTAGAAGAAGAAGAAGACATATTCTACTTTGATGTGGTACATGCTTAATCAAGTGTAAACAGCACAGCATAATTTTTCAGTTCTACTGAGTTATATTTTACTCTTTAAACCTGATAGGGTGGTAAATAAAATACTTATCTTGGTTGAACATATCTACATTTTGAAGTTGAATTGCGGTTATGATACCGGTTAATATAAAGAGTGACTTAATATCCGTAACTACTACTACGATTAAATTTAGCCCAAGTGTATACAGATTAGTTTTAGTCTCTGTGAGATTATAATAGATTACGATTTACTGAGTTATGGGGAACGGTATTCCGTCCAAAATAATAATAAAAATATACGTAAGTATAAGTCTAAACTTTATGGGGCATATTCACCAGTTTTCATACAATAGAATAAGAAAGTTACCTGATGCCACGTTTGTGTCAGGAGTTGATTAGTTACAACCAACTTACCCTGTGGTTCGATCTCCGACCTGTGCTGATCCCAGTTAAGGGGAAGGGTCGGAGTAGTGCTGGCCATCCTGCCCCGTGAAAATAAAATATGCACTGCTTCAGAGCTCAAGCTTAAAGCCCCATATTCCACTTGGAATATAAAAAGGAATAAAATAAAAATTTTGAAAGAAATCACTGGCTTAGAAGAAATCCAACTCTCTCAAAGGCTACTCATTACTGGCACTTAGATAAACAAATATTTCAGACATAAAGTTCATGCGTACCTCCTAGATAATCCATTGTTTGACATCTCGTTAAGCATTTTTTGATTGGACACTAGTCAGTGACTAGTGTAATGTGTCTGGTCGTATCTTCGATGCAGACTGAATTCTATCAGTCACGTTTACGTTGTGGTCATCATACAAGGTGGCTCGCCTTCACGGTGCATTGTGAAATGTTGGTATTAGATGGTTGAAGTTAATTGCAAACGTGACTGACTGATAGAATTCACAGTCTGCACCAAACAAAGGACTCGGCACATCACACTAGTTACGAGTGTCCAATCAAAAATGTCCAATATAGTCATACAGGAGGTCAATCGTGAGCCTGAATAGCTCAGTGGTAACGTCTCTGACTGCAAATGGCGAAGGGTGACGCAGGTTCGAATCTCAGAGACAGGGTCATGAGTTCCTTCAAGGTTGCAGATACGCCTTGCTAACTGGTGAGTGCCAACTAGTATGAAACCTGGGTGAAGCAAGGCTTCCTGTCGCCACTGCCTCCAACCATCTAATACCAATAGTTTATCCGATCCAAAACCACACAAAAATATCAATATCTTAAATTGCTGGCGTTTAAATGTCGAAAGAATCTAACTGTTTACCAACTAAACTACTTCACGGATGAAAATCTCACTTAATTATTAAACTTCTACGTTCTATGCATAGGTAATATCTGATTCGTGGGAAATTTTTGAATGGTCATTGAAAGAACAACACATTTTTTTGTGTCTACTGTTCCCGAAGAAAATATATACATCAACAACTTTACTTGACTTCATCATAAGGTGATATGAAGTGAAAAGACCATTGGAAACTAAATAGCACTACATATTTCGTTCATTCCAGTTGAGGAGTCTTTCATAGAGCTAACTCTTGATTCCATTAGTGGTTTTTCAGGTTGCGAGGCGAATATATTACCATTCAGAATGTAGACTGGAATTAGCTGACTTAAGAATTCTAGTTTCCGTCAATTTGTGATAAATCGTCACTACCACTTACAAACTTGACATTGCATTAGACGAAACATACACACACTGGGATTTAGATAGTTGGAGGCAGTGGCGACAGGAAGCCTTGCTTCACCCAGGTTTCATACTAGTTGGCACTCACCAGTTAGCAAGGCGTATCTGCAACCTTGAAGGAACTCATGACCCTGTCTCTGAGATTCGAACCTGCGTCACCCTTCGCCATTTGCAGTCAGAGACGTTACCACTGAGCTATTCAGACTCACGATTTTATTTTATTTTTTTATTTATTTTTGATTACAGCTTGATTCCACACCGTATTTTTGGTACAAGTATGGAATTTTCAGCGTGGATATTGGTAGCCCAAATTTGGCAGGCCGACCATAGATATCAGGTGTGCGTCGGTGCGGGCTCGAACCCCGGACCATGTGCATGGTCGGCGAGAGTCCTAACCACTGTGCCACCGACTATATTGGACATTTTTGATTGGACACTCGTAACTAGTGTGATGTGCCGAGTCCTTTGTTTGGTGCAGACTGTGAATTCTATCAGTCAGTTAAGTTTGCAATGTGGCCACCATTCGAATCTCAGAAGGGTCATGAATTCTTTCAAGGTTGCAGATACACTTTGCTGAATGGTGAGTGCCAACTAGCACGAAACCTGGGTGAAGCAAGGCTTCCTGTCGCCGACTGCCTCCAACCATCTAATTTTGACATATCAAAGTGCACCGTGATGGCGAGCCACCTGGCATGGTGGCCACATTACAAACTTAACTGACTGATAGAATTCAGTCTGCACCAGGCAAAGGACTGGACACATCACACCAGTTACTAGTGTCCAATCAAGGTACACACTGGGATTTCATGACTTTTTATATTGATTCTAGAGATATAATTGATAATACTTTAGATTTACAGAGAATAAAACTTTAACAAAAATGCCCACTTTTGTCACAACCGATTCAATCATTTAACAAATAAGGAAGGTCAAAAACACAACAACAACAACAAAAAGATTTGTCATCATACTTTCTATCGATTTAAGCATTATATAACTGACTGACTGACTGACAATGGGTAAGATAAGTGAGTTGAAATCACTTCAACACAACTGTAATTGATAACGCAATTATGTCATTTAACAACGCGTGCCTACATTCACATTTCAACACTCACTATCTTAACTTTGTGTTGATAAGCATGACAAATCGATGTTGACAAAAAATGTGTACATGTGTATATGCGATTGTGTGTGTGTGTATATATATGCCTACGAGTGAGTACATGCTTATCGAATAAGGTAGCGAAAATTGACAAAATAGTTGACTTCAAGAAGTTTGTTTCTCCCGAACCAGTAACAATTGATAACTTTTCCAAATCTATTCAACAATGATAAAAGGAGGATAGAATTACCAGAAAAGACACACATGCACGCACACCCACACACCCACACACACACACACGAAATCCCACGTGTATCATGTCACTCGAGGAAAAAAAATCAAAGTGTTCATTGTTTATCAGTATTCAACACTATTGTCATATCTAATTAACTTGAACAGTAAAGATGACTAGTCTTCAATTTCATTCTTTTTGTCACGAGTCAACTTTTCAGCCTTTCTATCTTATTTCGCTTTCTCTTGACCTCTTATCATTGAATTGTTCAAATAAATAAAAAATAAATATAAATTACTAACCATTAAAATGGGCACATAATTATCTACTTCTCAATTATTTTGGTTGTCAAGGCGCTAAATTACATTGTACACCAATGTTTGTTTGTATGCATAGACAATAAATAGTATATCTGTGTTGTATAATTTTCTAAATTACTCCTGTGTCTTGACGACTACTACTACTACTACAAGCGTCCATGGTATACGCACACACAAACACCCAGGCACACGCATACATTGACTAGCCTAGTAACCATGTCGACTTCTGAGAACAGAAAGAATACAGTTCAGTATCATGATTATACTGTATCATTATTTTATTGTAAATGTTTAAATCTTCGCCATAGAAATAATAGCAAACTGGCGACAAAATGAGGCATACTCAAAACATACTCACACCTAAACCCACCCACACACACACACACACACAATTTAAAAGTTAAGAAAATGATTCTACAAAATAAAAAAGAAGAGAAAAATGGAGAATTCTAAGTGTTTCAAGTAGCTATTCTCACCTTTCTATGGATTACATCATCTTTTCTTCTAAGTACGTAGATGTGAATAGCTTAACGTCTAAGGATACACTGTTGCTTTATTTGATTAGAATGTTAACGGATACAGGATCAGCAGTGATTTCACTTTTATAAATTCAAAAAAGACTATCAATGAAGTGGATTTAAATGACATTGTAGAATTAAATAAGTCATAATAGGTGTAAAAAAAAACCCATAATGAATAACTGTGATTGTGAGTGGATTCATTTAGAATGGAAAGTTTATCTTAGGTTGGGGGGGGGGGTGGTGTGAGTCAATCAGTCTTCAGAAATTAACGAGTGAAACTTGATATGATAATGGAAAGATGTTGGGGAAATATCTAAACTATTGACTGTCATATTACTAATCCGGTACTTTATTTTCACTCAAGTGACGGAGAGGTTACACTCAGCTGTTGTGCGAATAATGATACTTAACTGCCTATTCACTATCATGTTAGATAAGTTTATTTTGAGTATCACACAGTGATGAAGTATCAATAGCTGGATGACTTTTAGAGTATTAATTATTGCTGCTCATAATCATATCAGTTGTCACACAGCTTCTCCTTCTCTATCTCTCTCTTTCCAACTTCTCCTTGTTGTTTGTTGCGACTTTCCATATCTCCACTATAGGTGGCATTGCGTCATTTTGATTGCAGATGTGAGGTGTTGAGTCGATAAACAAAGCTTCAGTGACTAACATGTCTCTCACTCTCCACCTAACTGTATTACTTTTTTAATACTCTCTTCATCCTATCCCACCCTATTTTGGGATTAAATGCAAATGAATGCAGTGCAATGGCTGAGCTGTTTTCTTGGTTATTTAACTTAGCAGGGTCAATTATTCTAGGTCCGGCTAGTTTACCCCAATCCGCTACTAGTATGACTGACTGACCTATGTAATCGATCTCACTAACAGTCATTACATGGTATTTGGTAAATTATATTATCTTTCCTAATTGGATCTATTACGTCCTTAGGCCGACAAAGTTTATCTCAGAGAGAGCTGATTAGTTTAAATACCACCCTGACTGGTATATCCACCTAATTAAGGATCCACCTAAAGCCTTTGGCGTTCCTTCTTTATATGGTAGTAATATGGAGGCTTTGAATTCTATATTATTTTCGTCATTTCTACTGCTAATCTTGATTTCCCCACGGTTCTCCATATATATTTTTGAATAAATTCTGGTGGGTAGTTCCTCACTGGTAATACTACATTTCATCATGAGCTGAGATTAGTTAGAGAACCATTGGAAAACCATCTGGGAGTACTGGACAGCTGTCTCGCTCTAGTGTGGGACTCCTCAACAGTACGCACCCACACCACGAGTATCGAACCCAGGACCTTCTGGTTACAAGGCGAGCTTGTATACCATTAAGCCACTGGGGCCCGATCCAATGGCCAGTTCATGAATTCTAACTTCTGCTAATTCGCGACTCCTGGCCAATGCCTTTGGCGAGTATACGTCCTCACACCCGACCTTCTGCACCCTACTGTCACATGGGAAAACAGAATATCATGCAGATTGTGATAGTATGCAATTCCATATTAATTTGTTTATTAGATATATCACACAGTGAAACAGCAATACTTACTGGATGACGTTTCGAACACAGTTTATTGTTCATAATAATGTTAATTATAACTGCACAACTTCGAAGCTTGCCCTGTAACCAGAAGGTCCTGGGTTCGAACCCTGGCGGTGGGTGCGTACTGATGAAGAGTCCCAAACTAGGACAAAACAGCTGTCCAATACTCCCAGGTTTTCCAATGTTTCTCTAACTCATATCAACTCATGATGAAATCCGGTAACCAATCAAATCCCTACAAACCAACACTTGAATACTACATTTATTGGTTTGATTTCATATTTTAAATCTTCTGGCTTACTAGTTAGACACCTGACCCTATTATACAGACATTTAATTAAACCAATTGTTAATACTGTATCACTGTATGATACTTAAAATAAACTTATCTAATACTGAATTACAGTCTATCACAATGTTCAAGTTCGCAACACTAACACTATTCATCATCATGATAGCTGCTCAAATAAGTGTTCTTGACTCAGAAAGAAGATGTGGACTATCTAATGTTGTTTAATGAAGAGGACGTATGTTGATGTGATTTATCAGTAAATTAAGTGGGGACGGAAAAAACTCAGTTATGATAAGATTTAAATAATAATAATAATTTGCTTTAATTCCTAGAGACACATAGGGCTTCAGCTGCTTGTCTCCATTGCCTTCGGTTCTCTGCCAACTTTTTCACCCCGCTCCAAGTTTCCCCACAAGCTTTCATCTCCTCTTCACATGACCTCCTCAAAGTCATCCTCACACTGACGAACAACTCGCCGCTTCCCTTTTGCGTTCCACTCGAGCAGTGGCTTGTCCAGTGATATCACTTGATGACGTCTTCTCTCAGAGTATGGCCAGCCAATCCATCTCCATTTCTTCCTGCCTATTTGTTGCACAATCGGTTCCTACTGCGTTGGTTTGCTCCCAGAGATTCCTGTAACTGATCTTTTCTGGCTGGCCATCTGATCTTGAGTACTGAGCGAGGACAGCTGTTAATGAAGGTCTGTAGTTTGTGTGAGGTGCTCTTCATGACGCGCCAAGTCTCTGATTCGTATAGTGAGTAGTACTGATTTCACAATGCAGTTAAAAATCCGGATGTTATTTTTGATGCTGAGCAGGGCTGTTGACCTCCACACAGACTTGAGAGTAATGAAAGCTTGTCTTGCTTTTCCGATTCTTGCTTTGATACCCTCGTCAGTTCCGTCAGTCTGTAGTTGATCAATGCTTCTTAGGTAGGTAGGTGAAGGAGGTTGTTTCATTCAGGTTCCTTCCATTTATGCTGACTGTCGTCTGTTGTTGTTGCTGTTGGTGTTGGCCAGGAATCTTCATCACCTCTGTTTTCTCTATGTTTACCTGAAGGGAGCCCTATCTTTGATGCTTCTTCTGTCAACTTGTTACTTTTTATTTGCATATCTTCCAGTTTGTGGGAAATCAGACATATATCATCGGCGAAGTCCAGACCCTCCAAATTTTTCGTGAGGGTCCATTTTATGCCTGTTCCCTCGCTGCCCGCTGTTGTCTGTCGCATTATCCAATCGACGGCAATCAGGAAAGTCATTGGCGATAGTAGATAGCCTTGTCTTACTCCCGTCTTTACTTCGAAGGATTCTATGAGTCACTAACTTATGTGGGGATGCAAAAATCTCAGTTATGATAAGATTTAAATCATATATTAGTTTTATCTCTGATTTCCATAATTTATTATTACTATTATTACTCATTTCTAGTGGAACATAAGACTTCAGCAGCGCACCTTCATTCTACGCTGTCCTTCGCCATCTTCTTTAGCTGGATCTACTATCATCTAGTCATCCTGATGATTGTCATTCTAGTTCCACTCGACAACCTGGCCTGTGCCATCACTTAAATGTCACCTCAGCGTATGTGCAGCCTATCCACATTTCCTTCTGCATAAGTTCTTGACTGATTTGTTGCACTAACAAATTTCCTTATTTAAAAAAGTCCTTTTGGACTCGGAAAAGAGGGAAGGTTGGGGATATGATTAGCAGTCTGGTCCTATTAAAACAAAAACCCACAACTATCATTACTTAAACTTCAAAGTGCAGATGAATTCATACGATTCTGTTAGAATTAGTTTGTTAAACTGAGTTTATTTTGAGTAGTTTCACTAAAAATAAAAAATAAACACATTAAAGCTGAAGTGCGGAATTTTCCAGCATTAAGAGGTACTATTGTGAGGTCGTGTAGAATTCCAGAAAATGTACATGTATCTAGGTTCTGTCCACGTCTTGGTGACTTATTGCAGTAAAGACTTATGCATAAACCGGCTACACTTCATCATACTCTTTCTAACTTTTGAGATGAATATACTGTTTTAATCAGCTTGAATATTAATTCCCATCAGTGTTTGTCAACAGTCATAAAAATACTGATGGCTTGCGAAATATGATGTTACGGTATTAGTGAAGAGACTGATGTTCTTAAATCTGACCAGTTGTGTGCGTCGGTGGTACAACGGTAGAATGCTCGCCGACCACGCCTCAGGTGGTCCGGGGTTCGATCCCCATCTAACTACTCAGTCCTTTACTTCGCTAAGCCAGAAATAGAGCTGGCAAAGAGAAATGGCTGGACACGAAGCTAGCAACCTCATCGCGTAAAAATAATCCCCACTGCTACCGAAACTTCAAGTCTCTAGCTTGAAGCTCCCCATATTCCACTGGGAACGTTAAGGAATGAAAAGAACAAAATTCTACTGGAATAGGTAACAAACAAAAAAGAAATATCTAAAGTGAAACCAAATTCATCTACTAATATCATATGCATATAAGTATACACTTTAAAAATCGATGTAGTCTTTATCTTTAAACCAGGTGACTTGTGCACTGGATTCACTTCAAGGGGAGATTCACTGATAACTTCTTTTTGTTTTATGTATTTATTTTTATTTTAACGAATTTGCCTGGATGATAATTTCATAAAATAACAAGAAGCACATGTATATACTCTGATTGATAAAGGAAAAGACAACATATAAATATATAAAATCGATAAAACAGTGCTCTTCATAATATATATCAACCGGCACAATTCTTTTTAGAATATTGTAAGTGTAAGGGAAAAATATAACAACAACAATATCAACAAAATGAAGAAAGACTATATATAGAATGTTTAATACACTCGATGTCTGATCATCATTTAGCTCTTTTATTGTTTTGTTTTACTTAATGGTGTTAATTTCAAATTTATTGGTTGAGGATAGAAGTTTTGAAGCGCTTATGTTAATCCTTTTCTAGTAAGTTTCTGTGCTTTTCCAAATCCTTCCTGAATGAATCAGTTGAGGCTGAAGACACCATTTCTTCTGGGAGTCGGTTCCAAGAGTTTATGGTTCAGTGTGAGAACCAGTACTTAACAGCAATATGATTTCTTCATAGCTTTTGAACTCTAGGGTGTTCTGAACACCTGGTGGAAAGGAAAAGAGAGAATAGGTCAGGTCCGTAGTAATTATTTAAAATTTTAAACATTGTAATTAAATCTCCTCTATGTCTACAGTATGATAGGGAGAAGAGATTTAAACTATCTAGTCTTTCCTCGTATGACAGGTTAGTCATGCCAAGAATCGTACGTGCTGCCTTCCTTCGAACCCTTTCTAGAATATATAAGTCCGCTTTAAGACAATGATTGACTTCCTGGATAAAGTTCTCCAGTCTTGACCTCACAAGAGGTGCATCCAAAGAGGTGAACATATCTATGGTGATTCTAGTGAAGTGTGTGCGAATTGCCCATAAGGATCTGAAACTACGTGCTGCCACCGCGTGACCTAAATCCAAATGAGTCTGAACTGATGGGAGTGTTATTCCCTCTAGCTCGTAGGAGCTGATCCTTGCCTGTCCGATGCGCATGGTTGCACATTTCGCTACATTGATCGGGAGGATCCATTCTCTGGACCACTCTGACAATTTGTTGAGGTCCTCTGTCAATTTTTAGTATTTTTCTATGTTATTACTTTATTTTACTTTAAAATATATTGGAAACCGATAGTAAATGATACTGGTGTTAACTAGAAAGATTGAAGATTTTGTATAATTGTTGGTGTTTTTCTTTTCTTTTTCTTCTTTTTTTTATAAAACTGACAAATGAATGATAAGTAATTTTAATAATTGATAATAAAATTTATAAAACGCATAAAATAGTTATTTCAGTTGTATAAACTTTATCTGATTTCATCGATTTATCAAGTGTTTATTGAATTCGATTGAAGATATCTGAGTGATGATTCTGTGTAATAGTACTTTTTATAATGGTAAATCATACAGTCATAATTAAGGTGGAAGAAATAAACTGCCTACATGGTTGTTATTAGACAACAGACAACTAGATTGAGGACTTCATGTTGATCTACACTCTTTATGTGTTAATAGTAAAGTAAACAGGAGTAGAGTTGGGTAGCTAATGTTGTGTCGACTGACAACACACTTTGAAGGAAACAGGCGAGATTAGTTATCTCTCAGCTATCGATTATTTATAGGTTTAACAAAGTGTACTAGATCTATTGACTGAAAACATACCTGTGATATAAGAGGTGGCTCACTAGTCTATTGGATAACCTTTTGGCGATAGAAATGATGGGGACTGGGTTTGAGTTTCATGGGGAATGTCAACATCATCTCTTAGTGGGATATATATGTGGATCTCACACCCACCCTTCTGCCTTTTTACCAAGCTTACTTAGCGGCTAAGGGGTTGGAGTTAGGGGAACCTCGTTCGAAGATTGAACCACTGAGTAAGTGCGTGACTGGTGAGTATTCTATCACTGAACCACCAACGTGAGAAGGATAGTTTATTTCCCCTTGTTGAGCTACGAATGTTCTTTATTACATATACGTTCACATAGGATGAAACGTGTGTCCTACATACCAACAATCATATGGCATGTATCACATTTACACTGCGGAGTAGACTTTATATTTGAATATTTTTACTGTTGGAATATTGGTAAAGAATGAACTTTCACAAGCTTACCACAGTTGGAGATGAACTAGAATAGAACGTTAGAGTATCTTGATAAACAAAGTTGTATGGTTGCAGCATATACATTATTGTTATTGTTCCCTTGAGTTCCTAGTGGAAGATAGGGCTTCAACTGCACGTCTCCACTTGCTTCTGTCTTCCTTCTGCTGTAATTTTCGCCTGCATCCATGTTAGTCCATATTCTTTCAACTCCTCTTCACACGATCTCCTCCATATCACCCTTGCACTGACGTCCCACACGCCGCTTCCCTTTCAGGTTCCACTTGAGGGCCTGACGCGCGATGTCACCCAGCGGTCACCTCAGCGAGTGACCGATCCACCTCCACTTTCTCCTGCATATTTGCTGTTGTTGGGCGGTTGGTTCTTGTTTTGTTTTGTTTGTTCCCAGCCATAATTTCTTGTTGGCGATTCTTTCCGGTCCGGCCCGGCCATCTGATCTGATCTTCAGTATAGAGCCAGCGAAGACATTTAGTTGTTGATAAAGGTTTGCAATAGCCAGCCTGTTGGAAATATTCCACCCGCCAAGTTTCTGATCCGATCCGTAAAGAAGAACTGACTGACATGACGTTGTTTGTATTGGAAATCCGACCGACCGAATTTTGTTGTTGATTCTGGCTGAGTGACGAAGATTTCCAGATTGGTTGTTTCAGGTTGATGAATGTGTGTGTTTCTCGCCTTCCCGATTCTCGCTCGATTTGACATCCTCGTCCGTTCCGAGTGTGTGTAGTTGAGACAATGCTCCCTCGATAAGTGAAGGAAGTAACTAACCTCTTTCAAATTCCTCCCGTTGACGGTGATTCGCGCTTGATGTTGCTGTTGTTGTTGTTGTTGACTGGTTGGTTATTTTCATAACCTCCGTCTTGTCTATGTTCACCTGGAGTCCTGTCTTCGCCGGCTGCTTTTTCGACCAGTTTGTCGGTTTTCGCTCGCTTGTAAGTCTTTGATCTTGTGACAGTGACATCAAACATAAATCATCCATGTGCGAAATCCAGGCCTTCCAGGTTCTTCACGTCGGTCCAGGATAGATATCCCTGTCTGCTCGTTTCCCACTGTGTGACGCATAATCCACTCAGTCCACCACAATTAGGAATATCATTGGTGATAATAAGCACCCTTGTCTGACTCCTGTGTTTACTCCGAACGCCTCACTGAGTTTTCCATTGTGGATCACTTGACATGTGCCGTTGTCGTACAGCTGTTGAATAAGGTTGAATAAGCATCTACATAACATAACATAAAAACCAAAGAATTTAAGCGTCTTTCACAGTCGTGAGTTTACCAACACAAAATGTAGTAAGACTGTTTATTTCACTTCACTGACATGAGTCGTTTTCAGGACTTTAGATGAAACAGTTATTGGGAAATATCATCCAGTACCTTAAAATTCTTTCTTAGGTTCAATTTCTGTTGTTGAATAGATCATAATTTTTAATTTGTCCCAAGTCGATTTGGATTTTTTCCCGTCGATTCACTGGACCGAAATATTTGGTGGCTATTGAACAAGGGGTTTGCCTCGTGACCCGGGTGGTCTAGTACATAGTGCCTCAGCATTTGAAATGATGAGTACTGGGTTCGAGTCTATATGGGAAAATCGCCTCTTCCTGGGAAAATGCAAATGCACCTGGTTGAATAGTCCTAAATAGGACAGAATGAACACCTTGGATTCCATTACTAGTTGACATTCTCTAGACCGTAATTTCGATTGAACTACTTCGTAAACACAATTGTATTACTTGTACCACAAAGTTGTGATATTACATGAACTCACTTGAATATTTTGCGAAAAAAAAACTTTAACGATACAATGAAATGGTGACTAGAATTTCTCAATTTATCTGTGAAAGGTGATGCTATATATATCTAGTGAATTGTTCATTTTTCAGGCCGATCGATAAATGATCAATCCAAGTAATGTTCATAAGGTTTATTCTTCAGATACTTTTTGTGATCACTTTTATTATTATTATTATATCCTTTAAATCCTAGAGACACATAGGGCTTCAGCTGCGCACCTCCATTGGCTTCGGTTTTCTGACAACTTTTTCATCCCGCTCCAGGTCTGTCCACATGCTTTCATCTCCGCCTCGCATGACCTCCTCAAAGTCACCCTCACACTGACGACCAACTCGCCGCTTCCCTTTTGCGTTCCACTCGAGCAATGGCTTGTCCAGTGATATCACTTGATGACGTCTTTTCTCAGAGTATGGCCAGCCAATCCATCTCCATTTCTTCCTGCCTATTTGTTGCACAATCGGTTCCTACTGCGTTGGTTTGCTCATTGCCAGAGATTCCTGTTGCTGATCTTTTCTGGCTGGCCATCTGATCTTGAGTACTGAGCGAGGACAGCTGTTAATGAAGGTCTGTAGTTTGTGTGAGGTGCTCTTCATGACGCGCCAAGTCTCTGATTCGTATAGTGAGTAGTACTGATTTCACAATGCAGTTAAAAATCCGGATGTTATTTTTGATGCTGAGCAGGGCTGTTGACCTCCACACAGACTTGAGAGTGATGAAAGCTTGTCTCGCTTTCCCGATTCTTGCTTTGATATCCTATGAATTGCTGTTATCTGTAGTGTTTCCGCAGAAACATCCAGTGTAGAGTTCAGCTTGCCTGGATTATGTAGGCTTAAATTAAGAGACTATCCTTGTTACTTCAGAAAATACTAATAACTTATCTCGGTGGGTCGAAATCGTTAATTATTTAGTCCACCTCTCAGTACCACATTATTTTTTTTACAAGGAGTCTATTTTTAAAGCAAGCATTACAACAGTTATAGAAAATTATGTCCAGGAAATCATCCGCCCCACTTCGAACCTATGAATTTTCGATCATGAACTCATCTTGTAACTGGAAGTTCCTGGCTTCGAAACCTGGTGGGTGCGTACTGATGAAGACAACATAGCTGTCAAGTACTTCTTACTGTCTGTTTCCCAGTGGTTCTCTAGCCGATGTCATCTCTTGATCAATTCTTTAACCAATCAAATTCCTGCAAACCAATTCAGGGAATTACATTCGTGCGTTTTAACGTTTGATTTAACAGTTTGATCTTTCCTGTAATTAAGTATTTTAACTTCGGGATGAGTTTCGTTACGTAATTAATTACCGAGTCATATTGCAGATCGTATCAGTCTATTTAACTCATTTGAGATAAGTAACTAACTGTCTATTGAGTTTGAGATTTTCCCGTCGATTGATTGGACCGAAGTGCTCGGTCTCAGATTGACATGTCGGCTTCATGTGCAGATGCTTCGACGATGTCTGGACATTTGGTTAGTATTTAACTGGTCACCATCCACCAATTAAATACTAACTAAATGTCCAGACATCGTCGAAGCACCTGCACATGAAGCCGACATGTCAACCTGAGACCGAGCACTTCGGTTCAATCAATCGACGGGAAAATCAAAAATTCAATTAAATAATTAATATGACCCGTTGCACAAGAGGTGGCTTTCGTGGCCCAAGTGGTCTAGTGGATAACGCTTTGGCGTTTGAAACTATGGGCACTGGGTTCGAGCCTCGGTGAGAACATCAGCACTCACTGAGAAATGCAGGTACATCCAGCTGACCATGAGTCCCAAATAGGATGGAATGCGCGTTATCCTGGATTCCACTGCTAGTCACCATCCACCAATTAAATACTAACTAACTGTCTACTTCAGCCTGTTTCACCTGCAAATGTGCAGATTTCAGATGAGAAGTTAGCACGAGAGAGATAGATGTTATCTATGAGGGATACGGAACTTTTAAAATTAATTTTCAAGTATTGGTTTTGTAGGGATTTTGTTTGATTGCATGGAGGATTTAATCATGAGCTGACATCACTTAGAGAACCACTGGAAAACCTGGGAGTACTGGACAGCTGTTTCGTCCTAGTTTGGGACTCTTCAGCAGTACGCACCCACTGGGATTCGAACCTAAGACCTTCTAAAATTAAGTTATTCAGCCTACAGGACACAATACTACCGAAAAGAAATCAAAGTTATTTTGTAGTGACAGTTTCACAGTCACGTATCTGATATTAGATACAAGCCTTATTTACCATATTATATTATTATATGGTATAACTTTTGTCGTGTAAAGGCGTTACCGTTTCATTTATTGTGATTTACTCCTCTTTTTTGTGTGTTGTTTTTGTTTGATTTTAAGACACCGATGGTAGAATTGTCTTTCTATTGATTTGTGTAGCCTTTTGATTAATACGAGATTGATATTGGCCTTCGTTCAATATAAACTTCAATAAACAAGGTCCATGCAGCAGCAATTAATAACTATTGATGAGACTGACTTTGGAGAAGAGAAAAAAAGTAGAAGAAGAAGAAGAAGAAGAAGAGCAGACTGCCTTTCGTGATTGTTTCTAGACTATATCAGGACAACAAGACAGGCCATTATCATTACTAATATATTGCTGTATTGAATATATGTGTTCTGATGAACAAGAAGTTATTATGTTGGACAATAGTAAACTAGATGAGAATCTATAGGATTTACCGAAATTGTTAACTATTCAATTCAAGAACCAGGTAACTGTAAAGTTGTCATGTTTGGTTTATTTATTACTGATTATGCAAAACTAACCACTTTTTGTCCACATAAATGTTTAAAAGTTGGACACTTTTGAAGAACTAGTTAAGAGTTAGGAGTTGGACAGGGTCTTTCTGTTCTAGTGACTGGATTCATGAGTATCACTCATGGTGTAGTGAAACTTCTAAAAGAAATTGTAAACGCTTTCATTTTAACACCCATTAGTTCGTCGAAATTGTTGAGGTTCTTCAGTACATGTTTGAAAACTATCCCTGTAAATATATTAAATTATATGAAAGACTTGAACTTGGTCCCAGTATTCCCAGAGGAGCATATCGTTGAATAGTTTCGAGGTAGAAGTACTTATTATTATTATGGATAACACTGTCCTAGACAGTTTTAGGTTGATAAACTAATGCAAATTTCGTGCCCGAGAACCTCTCCCACTATGGATAAGTAAAGGTGTAGTTAAAACCATTAACAGTTAGATATTGGACCATGTGATGCAAAACGGCCACAAAGACAACTAACATTGAAGAATCCTTCTCTACCATCTACCGGGTGCCTAATAAATTGCCAAAATCATCGAACCACCGCATGCTCCAAACAGCAGAGGCTATTGCAATTCGCCTCAAACAACCAGTGCTCCGTGTTCAAAAGAAGCAAGTCGAGCCCCTACTACTGCCTTGGCCTTCAGTAGGGACTATAAATTCATGAATTTGTAATATTATCTTTCCTAATTTTTCTGACATTCAGCTTATTGTTGTTATGTTGATGCTGTTGAGCTGTAATCTACTGATATTATTGATTCGATGTTATTTAAACAACACTAATGTTGTTCATAAAACTAATTCATTCATTCATTCACTATAATGTATGTATAACTGTAGAGCCTGATGATGAAGGAGTTATCGAAAAGAGTACTCTTTGTTCAGTGTCCATTCTTTTGAAAATTTTAATGCAAATTCGATAGATAATGATTGGAGGTGGAATGGAAAGATGGTTAACGACAGCATTTGAACCTCCGACTGCAGGACTACTAACGTGCTGATCTATCGACTGAGTTAAAAGACCCATTTACTAACCATCTGTGTCATTGTGATTGAGAGACATGTTAGTATTCAGTTACATTTTCTCGCTTCATTTCTAATCAAACTGAATCAGGAAGTAGGAAGGAATTGTCATTTGTTAGTGAGAATATCTGAGATTGCCTTATTATTTATTCATTTCCAGGAGGTTACTGACTTCTTCTTTCAAAATTCATACAACCATTGCCGTTGGTGGGACATCCATCAACACACGTGACATCTAATTGGACCTCACTGGTCACGACTTCCCACTAGAACTCCAGGAAACTCCATACTGTAGCAAGTCACTAGCGAGCATCAGATTAATTTTCTATAGTTTGGTTTGTAAGGGTAAGTTATGTTTTTACGAGTTGATCACGGATTGATATCAGTTAGAGAACCATTGAAAACCAGCACTGAAGTACTGGACAGCTGTTTTATCCTAGTTTGGTAATCATCGGCAGGACCTTCCGGTTACAAGGCAGGTCCCAGTGGCTGAATGGTATACGAGCTTGCCTTGTGACCGAAAGGTCCTTGGTTGGAATCCCAGTGGGTGCGTACTGCCGATGATTCCCAAATTAGGATGAAACATCTGTCCAGTAATTCAGTGCTGGTTTTCAATGGTTCTCTAACTGATGTCAATCCGTGATCAACTCGTAAAAACAAAACTAACCCTTACAAACCAAACTATAGAAAATTCATACACATCATTTTTGGCCCTCATTTGTTTCACCTAACAAGTGAAGCAACATAATATCATTCTCGTCCTCTTCTTTGTCTTCTTAAAACGATCCCTTCTACTGATCTGTTTCATCGATGAGATTAAATACTTCATTCAGTCATTCATTCGATTTGTCGACAATCTATCAGTGATAATTGACTTAGTAATAATCATCCTAACAATTTATCCTTTTTTGTGTGAATAAGGTTTGTCAACTTCGCTGATATCAGCAGCGGTAGTAATATTAATGTTATCATTTTACTCACACTATTCATTAACCTCACTATTAATTTATGAAGATGACGTAACTGATAATGAGATAATAAGGTATATTCCGCTTTCTGAGTGTGTGTAAATGTATGTATGCATGTATACATTTGAGTATACCTGTGGCATTACATTGTAGATATTCATATCGTCTATTCAGGTGATTATAAGGCGGAGAAACTCAAGTTACACCCTTCTCTACTTCTGTTTAGAACGTCCTAAGTTATCTTCTTTTATTAATTTTAGATATTTGATAATTATTAGTTATATGATTGACTCATATCTTGATATGAATTCTATTGAATAATACTTTGCTCACAGTAAAGTTTTTCGATTGATAGGAAGTAATAGCATAGATTTTTGAACTATAATAATGGTTATAATAATACAAATTTATGTTATTCCATAAGTGTTAATTAGTGTAGAAATCTGAATGGTGAATTTCATCATGCTCTAAACTCTTCAGTTGAATTCATCTGCAATGTAGTAAGTTAAGGTTGAAGACCCCGTGAAGGCATCTGCCATAAGAGTACATATGAAAATAGAGATTAGTCATTTTTACTCAGTAACAAGGACATTTACACGTTTTTGTACATGACTATAATAATTAATAATCTAGAAATTGAACACTGAGTTTACTTTAGAGATTACAAATAGTTTGTTAGAACCAAGCATAAATTCAACTAAGAATTTCCTTTGGATCAGTTTATTGGATATCATGGTAACGGTTTGAGCGCCAGTGACATAGCCTTAGAATGTTCGCCAACCACGCATCATGTAGTTCGCGGTTCGATCCCCGACCACTGGAGTACTCCTTTACTTAGCCAAGTCAGTAATAAGATTGGTAAAGAGGGAAGGTTGGACATGAGGCTAGCAACCTCATCGCGTAAAAATAAAAACACCAATGCTACGGAAACTTCACACTTCTATCTTGAAGCTCACTGTGTTCCACTGGGAATGTAAAGGACTAAAATAATGATAATGGTTTACTGAAGTATTCAAAAAATGAGATATCTCTTACAGCATGTATTTTGCATAGAGTTAAAGTTTACGTAAATCAACTAAAAGTCGCACTTGTTAGATCATATAGGAATGTACTGAACATTAAATCTCAGTATTTAGATAGAAGTACTTATAAACTTTTCTGGTTATAATATCATTCATTTGATAATGGTTACTGGCAGAAATTACGTAACACAATCAAATATTAAATCTCTTCAAAGCAAAATCTCTTGGAATTCTTCAGCTCGATAGTCATATCTGTTGATGAGTGATAGTGTTGTCATCAACTCCACAAACAATCACCAAAATGTTATTAACCAGAGCAATAAACTTCGATGAGTACCTATCCAAATATTCAAATTTTACATAGAATAGTGATCTTTATCCCTAGAATTGTCTTTTCACGTAAGTAGTTTATTAAAATTCCTTTGAAAATTATTTGTATGACTGATTGATCGCATCTGAAAAACTGCATAAAATCTGTTAGTTGTTGTCTCATTCAAGTGTACACCTATTCCGTAGGATACAATCTCCTTGGTGACATTATATGTATATGTGGCGCTTTTGTGGGGATCGAGATTAATTTAATTTCATTTTTAATGTTTCGTCACGAACCAACGTCATTTAGGGACGCCATTGAAAACTAGGTAGCACTGGACAGTGGTCCTCTTCAACGGCGCGAATCGATGATGGATATATGTCTTGAACTGCAGTGGGAAATCATGACTAGTGGGATCCGACGTGTCAAGGCTGGCGAACTGGCTGGTTATGGTGGATGCCCTATTACGAGTCAACATAGTTAAGACTCATGGGTCAGTGAATTACGACACAAGTAGTCAAATGATCAATGGGCACGGTTGCGTAGCCTAAAGGTTGTGAGTTGGTTCCCTGATGAGTTCGTGGGTGAGCACTTCCTTCTCATTATCCGACATCAAACAAAGTGCTCAGAGATATGTCTGTTAGTTTGGTGCGGAAATGACAAAACTGACTTCTGGATTTAATTAGCGCTAAAGATGAGAGATTATGAAACTGGATACTCTCTACTAAGCAATCAATTTAGTCTTTAAAGTAATATACATGTGAACGATACAGCATAAAAAAATTATGTAGTAAACCTTGTTCATCTTAATTAATTTACTTCCTTGAGTATAAATTCAAGTGTTTCGTGCCATTCGAGAAGTGCTAAAGTGATGCTAGATGGATATATCCAAACACCCGAAACTATGAGGGAATAATCCCTTGAAGTGTGTAACTTGCGAATTAAACTCCAAAACTGGGAACTAATTTTCAAATTTTGAGTTTAGTTTATGGTGTCACCATTTATTCGCCTACGTAGCTTGTCAGAAATCGAGTTATCTGAACTGATTCACTTCTCTGAGCTAAGTAAACATGGGCACACCACTGATGAACTCTGCCCTACTTTAATTTAAAGTCACATTTCATGTAAGAATATAACTTGAACACTTTGAAACTGACTAATTTACTCACTATGCATAAAGAAACAGTGAGTGGTGCTGTTTTCTCTCCATTCGGAGAACTGAAGACTGTAGGATAGTTATTTAGAGACTTTAAAGTGGAAAAAGAGAGACAGGATCACGGATATTCCTGTTGATTAATTATAAAACACCTCTAAACGATTAATCCCACAACCGGATGAAGACTTTACGTATATTTATTAGATTTGAAAAGGAATCGTTACTGAACAAAGAATACTCTCTTCGATAACTTCACCATCAGGCTCTACAGTTATATATATATACACTATAGTGAATGAATGGATTAGTGTTATGAACAACATTAATGTTGTTTAAATAACATCGATTCAGTAGCTATAATATCAATGGATTACAGTTCGACAGCATGTACATAACAATGTCAGAAAAATTAAGAAAAACAATAACACCAGTTCATGAATTTATAGTCTCCACTGAAGTACGGTCAGGGCAGTAGTAGTGGCTGAACTTGCTTCTTCTGCACACAAAGCACTGGTTGTTTCATGAGAATGCAATAGCCTCTGCTGTTTGGTGCATGTAGTACCTAGATGTTTTTGGCAATTTATTTAGTACTCGGTAGATGATAGAGGAGGATTCTTCAATGCCGGCTGGCTTTATGGCCGGTTTGGACCAGATAGTCTAATATCTAACTGTTGATGGTATTTACTACACCTTTACTTAGTCATACTGGGTGATGTTCTCGAGCGAGTACAAAAAATCAAGTTCCTAGAGAAACGACCGGTATAACTCGCTTCATCACAAGCTCAGTTGAATTGGTAGATACAATTTGAAGTGGCTAGTCTGTGTACTTCATGCTTCAGTCGAGGAATAACCATTGGTCGTGTAGAGAATAATACGTGTAGTTCGTCAGCATTAAAAGTTCTTTGAACTGATTTTCTTAACTTCGTAATTATTCCGCTGGGTATATAGCCCTTGAATTGCAGTCATATATATGAAGGCTTCTTGTTTACGGATAGTGTTTCTTGATAACCTTTTCAGGATAGCTATTTTCAGTTTATGTATCATATAAAATCCCTAGTTTATATTCACTTACCTCTTCTGACTATATACCTCTAACCCCGTAGTTGAGGGTCTTTACTAAATTTCTTTTGTCCTGGAGGGGAACGAAGCTGTGAAAATGTGTATATTGTCCTGTCCATGTACTTTTTCTACGCGAATTTCTCGTTATCATTATTTCAGTCCTTTACATTCCCAGTGGAACACAGTGAGCTTCAAGATAGAAGTTTGAAGTTTCCGTAGCAGTGGTGCTTTTAATTTTACGCGATGAGGTTGCTAGCCTCATGTCCAACCTTCCCTCTTTACCAATTTTATTACTGACTTGGCTAAGTAAAGGAGTACGCCAGTGGTCGGGGATCGAACCGCGAACTACATGATGCATAGCTGGCCAGAATTCTACCGCTGTACTAGTGTGGAAATAAAATATATCAAAATATCGTACACTTTTGTATTTGCTGAGTAAACAATTACTAATAGTAATCACAATACTAAAGCTTCATTTTAGACAATATGTGAACATATATTACAGAAGTTTTCAGAGTATTTAATTCCAAAAACGTTTCTTGTTCATACACTATTAAACATATCAGGCAATAATCTGAAGTACATCATCTGTTGTAGTGTTTGTTTTCCATATTGAAGAGAAAACCAATTCTGTAAACTTTTTCTTCAATTCCTTCAAGAATTCCACAACATAATAGTGGGAGACTAATTAAATATGCGCACGAGTTCATGTATTGATCATTTGATATGAGAACACGATTAAAAACAATGATAATTGCAGAAAAGTTTAAGCAGTGTTTTGATAGATAGAAATTCTAGTAGGCCAGTGATTTAAACAGGCTGACGGTAAGATGAAGAAAAGTGTAGTAAGGAGTTTCCTTTTTAATAATGTGAAAGGTGTTTAGTAAATCTTTTGTTTATGTATTAGCTATTAAGTGTCATTAATATTATTATTATTATTATTATTAATATGATTATTGTGGTTGATAGTTTTAAACAACACTGACAAGCTATTTGTTGATAATTTCTGATTATTATCATTACTAAAGATAACAATAATTATGACAAATAAACTTTTATACCTGTTGAGAATATAGTGATAGTTAGTAGTAATAGTAGTAGTAGCACTATTTACTTACATATAAGTTGAAGTAAATTTTACTGTGCTTTTCTTTTCACTTTGTATGTGATTGATTTTACACGTTCTATCTTGGCTGTGTCGGTAGAATAGACAAAATTGTGTGAAGATACTATAGATAATAAGAGAGTGGATGATTTAAACAATCCGATAACGAGGAAGAGTGTTAAAAAGACAAAATAAATTAGATACTAAAGAAATTTTCACTTGGTAAAGCTGATTGTTACATGTAAAGGCGATTTAATGAATTTAAATGTTAGTTTTTTTCTTGGGAGGTATGTGGCAGAGATTTTAGATTAACCTGTTTAGTTGTGGCAATGGCCTAAACCTTGCCTAGCCGATAGTAAGCTTATAAAGAGGGACGACTGGACGTGACGTTAGCGACCTCACCTCGGATAAAGAGGACAATATCATCTCTACTGAAACTTTAGGACATGAAGCTCAAAGCTGGTTGTTCAACTGGCACTGGAAGTAAGTGAAAAAAGTCTACACTTATAGGAATCTCAATAGTAGACGGAAACAGACGATTTTCTATATTCACTCTGTTATTCATGAAATTTTGGTTTAGAATTCTACGTATGTCATCTAGATTGTTTTGTAATTTAGACAGTTAAAACTGTGGCAGTTGTATGTTTAATACTGTCGGTACCTAGTTAAAAACTAAGAATTTTTATCACTATGTATACATATTCAGATATGTTAAAGTTTGAATTATCATACACTAATTTTACTTAGTGACCTTGAATAAAGCAAAAAACAACAACATTGGATTGAGTAGAATAAGTTGATGTCATTTCATTTCATCCATTCTTCACTATTATCATAGTTTCCTTTAGTTCCTAAAGATACATAGGGCTTCGGCCACACGTCTTTCTTACCTTCGGTTTTCTGCCAACGTTTTCACCCTGCTCCACATCTGCTCAAATGCTTTCATCTCCTCTTCACATCACCTCCCCCATGTCAACCCACCCTCAAACTGACGACCAACGAAGTTGCCACTTCCTACTCAAATTTCACTCGAACGATAGCCTGGCGTGTGATATCACTTGATAGGTTGTTTTCATACAGTATGGACAATCCACCTCCATTTCTTCCTGCATATTTCTTGAACAATTGGTTCCTGCTGAGTTAGTTCGCTCATTGACAGAGATCCCTCCCTGCTGTTGATCTTTTCTGACCGGCCGTCTCATCTTGAGCGAAGTACAGAGCGAAGATAGGTGTTGATGAATATGTGTAGTTTGTTTGAGGTGCTCTTCATGACGCGCCGAGTCTCTGATCTACATAGTAAGTAGCACTGACTTCACATTGAAGTTGAAAATTCGGATCTTATTTTTCGTGCTGAATGCTTGAGAGTAATGAAAGCTTGTCTTGCTTTTCCGATCCTCCTTTTGACAAACTCATTAGTTCAATCCGCCTGTAGTTGAAACTCTGCTTCCTCGGTAGGTGAAGGAAGTTGCTTCTTTCAGATTTCTCACATTTATTCTGGTTGATTGTTGCCTGTTGTTGCTCTTGGTGTTGGCCAGGAATCTTTATCACCTCTATTTTCTCTGTGTTCACCTGAAGACCTACGGTTCCTCTGTCTGTCTGTTTTCTACATTGAACTTTGCACAAATGTGCGGCAGTTCAAGTCACCACACTCCATGTAGCACACAAAGCAAGAGAAGAAAGTACAAGAAAAGTATAATAGAGACAGTAAACAGAGGCGTGAAACAAAGGAAGAGTAATAACGAAGAACAAAAAAGTTTCATTGGAAATCATAAGTCACAACGAATAGATGCATCTGCACTGTCATTGGGAACGATTTTGAGCCATGTCACCAATTGTTTCCAGCCTTAATTGGTTTTTTACCGTCCCGAGGACCCCAAGCAGGAAGTCTACACCTTCCCACGTGGCTGGCTTAAACTAACTGTTGTAGATTTCATTGACTGGTGAAACTATGTTTTGGTTCGACCTCCGCTAGCTCTTTTACAGCCTGACCTTATATCAGCTAACATCGCCCATTGTGGAGGAAGGCGATGACCAGGCATACGTAACACATGTCCTAACCATCTCAGTCGATGTAACTTCACAGCCTTGTCGATTAATTTTCCCTCCTTACCTAGACTTCGACGCCTAACCTCAATATTGTCCACCTTATTACACCACTTCACACGGGAGATAGAGCGCAGGCACCTATGATCAAAGACAGCTAGTCTTTTCATGTCTTCCACTCTCAGTGGCCAGGTCTCACAACCATAAAGGAGGACGGAGCGGACTGATGAGCAGTACACCCGCCCTTTGGTCGATAGTCGAACATCTCGTCTACGCCAGAGTCGGCGTAAACTGGCAAATGCGAAACGAGCCCCTTGTATTCGTGCTGAGATTTCGTCAGAGATCAACCCGTTGGCGGGCTGATGGTACTTCCCAAATAAGTGAAGCGGTCAACGTGCTCTACCACTTCACTTCCTATTTTTAAACTAGGCGTCGATGTAGTCCAGTCCTGTAACATCATCTTGCATTTGGCGGGAGCGAATCGCATGCCAAACATTCGTAGATTGCGGCTCAAGGTGTTTAGAAGACTCTGCATTTCGTCAGCGTCTTCGCCTAGAAGGACTATATCGTCTGCATATTCCAAGTCAACGAGATTATTCCCTGGTAGCAAGTCAATCCCTGAGTCGCTGAAGTCACCTAGGGTTAAGTCCATTAACACATCTATGATGAAGTTGAATAGAAAAGGGGATAATGGGCATCCTTGACGGACACCACTGGTCGTCATCAGTTCAGATGACAGCTCGCCGTAAGCCCTCACCTGGCTGTATGAGTACGAGTAGAGTGCCTTAATCAGTGCAATATATTTTCTCGGAATTCCCTTTACAGCCAAGCATCTCCAGAGAACTTCCGATCGACAGAGTCGAATGCTGCCTTTAGGTCAAGAAATATAATGACTGTTGGACGCCGGTAGGAATGCCTATGTTCTAGAATCTGTCGGAGGGTGAAGATATGATCAATACACCCTCTTCCTGGTCTAAAGCCTGCCTGGCTCTCTCGTGTTTGTGCTTCCCGAGCACCACTCAGTCTACGCATGATTATTGAGCCTAAGACTTTAGATACTATATTAGTCAAGCTAATCCCTCTGTGATTATCACAGGAAGACTTGTCTCCCTTCTTGTATATGGGGATAATCAGTGACTTACACCAACCCGATGGGACTTCTTCTGATTCCCAGACGCTGCCTAGTACCTCAGTTAATCCAGACAGTAAGCTGTCTCCACCGTACTTAAATACCTCTGGAGTCATTCCATCAGGTCCCGCTGCTTTGCCTAGTTTCAGATTGGTGACAGCTTTAGTAACCTCAGTTAGGGACGGAGGACCTGTGTCTATATCCCATTCAGGGAGGTGTTGGATGCTCGGAAGGTTGAGCGTGGCTGTGGGCAAATTAAACTGCTCCTCATAATGCTCTTTCCAACGATCCAGTCGTCTATCCTGGAGCTAATTATAGTGCCATTTTTTTCCGAGATTGTCTCACTGATGATTTGTCTTCTCCCACCCGTTTCCCTGATGAGTCCAAAGAGTTGCCTGGTGTTGCCTATCCTCGAAGCTTTCTCCATCTCTTTGGCTTTTGTCGCCCACCACTGTTCACGGTCCTTGCGGAGACTTTTCGTAAGTTTCCTCTTGTGCAGCTTTCGCTCCTCATTGAATTCGGAGCTCGCCGGAATAAGTCTTCTAGCATCTATCAGTTCGGATGAGGCGGTGGAGATCCAGTGGTTTTTACTCACCTTTGGGTTTACCTTATTCACAGCTTTTACAGCTGTATCTATGGCTGCCTGGATATTTTTCCAAGCTTCTTCAGGGTGAGCACAGCTGTCGAACACAGATATGTGTTTAGCTAGTTCTTCCTCAAATACGGATTTAGTTTCCTGATCGAGCTGGGGACGTGATGGTTTTACCGCCAGCTGTTTCCTACGTCCGTTCAGTCGTAAGCACACCCGAGCGCGGACCAGTGCATGGTCGGTATCTACGCACGTGTTCCAGAAGGAGCGACAATCTCCTACCGACCCACGCCAACGATAGCTTATTGCTATGTGGTCTATTTGTGTCCAGCGTTGGTTTGATGAAGGGGGTCTCCAAGTCAAACAGTGTCTCTCCTTGTGTTTGAAGTTAGTGCTTACAAGAAACAAATGATTATCAGAGCAGAACTGTAGGAGACGGTCACCGTTGTCGGTTCGCTGGCACGGAACTCCATAGGTGCCACCGACATCCTTCTCAGATTGACACAATTTCCCTACTTGAGCGTTAAAGTCACCAGCTAGAACGACTATGTCTGAGCGTTTAGCCTTTCCACCAAACTAGACAGCTTTTGGTAGAACTCATCCTTCGTTTCATCTGAACTGCAGTCAGTGGGGGCGTAGGCGGAGATTACGAAAAGGCATCGGCGAGTAGTGCAGTCCTTCCTCCTTCTTACTGATCCGTTCAGGCGGACAGCACACATTCGGCTATCTACCGGGATCCAGTCAAGCAATGTCTTTTCTGCCCTAGTACTCAAAGCTATCCCTACGCCAGCTAATCCTCGTGAACTAGCTGTGGCATCTCCTGACACCCTCAAGGTGAATTTTGCAGATTCAACCTGTTGGCCAGGTGGGGTTAGGTGAATAACCACACTTGGGTCTTGTATGCGTGTTTCTGAAACACAGCATACATCAATGGCTCGTGATGCCAGGGTCTTGGCTAGTGATGCTTGTTGTCCTATTTGGCAAAGTGTCCTAACATTAAGAGCTCCTATATGAAATTGGTGGCGCGGCTTTAAGAGGCTGTCGGTGGTGGTTTTTTGGCTTCCATCGTTTTTAGTGGACGCAGAGTGGAGAGGAAGTGGAGAGCTATCAAGTCGAGGAGTTGCATCAGTGGAAGGAAGGCAAGATGATAGAGATGAAGATGAAGACAAAGATGAGTGAGTAATAGAGAGGTTTCGTGTGCATTTCGGATTGTGAGGGCGATTGTTACTTCCCGGCTGCCCACACCGTGGAAGTTGGTTGCGTGACCGCAGAGCCCAGGGGACAACTGCTTGAGGCCGGTCACACGCGGCCTGTTTTTTTGTTCTTTTTGTTTTGTGTGTCTCAGTAGCATATTTATCACTCCTGCCCTGTGACACGGCAGCAGGAAGCGCGGTCGTTGTTAATCCGGGCCACGGCCGATCCGGCATGAAATTTTGTGATTTTGTATTGGACATGATGTTGGATTGGGTAGCTGCTTTTTGTTTAACCGCTATCCAAACAACCTGCCTGGCATGGTAGACCTCAAGAGACATAAGTCTCAGCCAGTATAGCTTGATTAGGTCATTGCGGTGTTCAAGCCCGACTACCACGTCAAGCTAGCAGCTTTTGGTCGGGACGGTTCCTCACTAAACGCATACAACCTGAATAAAATTTTATTAAGTATGTATACAGAGGTAACTTGTTTTCACTTAACAAAAGATCACAGAAATAATAAAATGTAATCAGAATTCACATTTATCTAACTTATATACATCAGTTGTAGAATAATTTCAGAAGGTAGTGTAGATACCCTGATATATATATATATATATATATATATATATATATATATATATTAGAGTAGAGCCAGAGATGAGGATCTTATTGAAAAGTAAATATTTCTTCGCTCAATCTTTCTCTTTTCTAAATGTATAAGTGGGGATATTTTCTATATTCTGTCATTCTACTCAAACTGTTGGTTTTTACTTTCCTAAAGCTGAATGATAATCAGAAGGAAAAGAGCTTCTTGGCAGGGTCAACTTACGACTGTCTACTTCTAGAATTTATAAAATAAACCCAAGAATTATGCTGACAGTTCTGTGCACTATTCAGTGATCACTCAGTCTAGCTGTATAATTCAAGCTGTAATAGAATTTTCAAAAAATCTTCGATCAAATAATAAAGTTCATTTTCAAATAAATTAATTAAATTTCACTCCTTTACATTCCCAGTGGAACATAGCGAGCTTCAAGCTAGAAGGAGATTGAAGGTAGTCTGTTTTAACTGGTAGTGTTTGAACAATTTGCCTCAAAAATGTTGTAAATAAATGAGCACATATAATTCAGAGAAATTGAAATCACTAGCTAGCCAGCTAGCCATGTAACATATTTAGAAGATTACGTCTCCAGATTACTCAGTGTAATTTTTGTAGTCAGGTATGCTATTTGTCATCAGTGTGTAATAAGTATTTTTAATGAATTGAATGCTACAAAATAATGAGCAATATAGGATTCCATTATTTAAACATTTACAGTACACTGAAAAGTTATCAGAAATAAAAACTGATAAATATATGTACCTTACTTATTTGATACTTGTAATTAATGATTATTTGTGGCCAATCATTAGATCGAATTCAAAACTCGCTGATCTGATACTAGTACGAACTAGGTAGTGTGAAGCTGTGATGATGATAAGTTGCAATGCATTACACAAAACATTTCGTGCATCGGTGGCACAGCCGTTAGGACGCTCGCCGACCATGTACATAGTCCGGAGTTCGATCCCCGGCCGATGCACTCCTGTACCTCGCTAAGCCAGCAGTGAGACTGGTATAGCTCAAAGGTTGGGCATGAGGCTAGCAACCCCATCCTGTAAAAATTAACACTGCTACAGAAACTTCAAGCTTCTAGCTTGAAGCCATATGTTCCACTGGGAACGTGAATGAAAAAAAAAACACAAAACATTTCAGCATGAAGACAAATTATAATTGTTAAGAAACAGTGATAAATAGACCAGTGAAGAGTTTTGGAACGTATATAGTTTCTGATTCATTTCAGTTTATCAAGCAAGTTAATGATGTTAATGTATCTAATATGCATCTGGTCACTTTCGATGTTATCTGCGTCTTCACAAATGTGCCAGTCGTTGAGACTACTGGCTTTTTATATGTTAGAGAAACTGAAAACACACCTATTCCAACATTGGAATTGAGGAAATTGTTACTTTGATTTACTAAAAGTGTCTAGTTCCAATTTGATGGGCGTCTCTCTGTCGAGTTGATGGTATCGCAATGGGAAACCCCCTGGGACCACTTTTTACAGATTTATTTTTGACAGGCCTGGAAGCCTGTATTTTGCAGCAACAATATACAACAAACGGACGTATACCTAAGATATGTTGATGACATTTTCATTGTCTGTAAAGGCAGATCAAAAGCTAAAGACCTGTTGATAAAATTCAGCTCATACCATCCGATTCTTAACTTCACCAAAGAACACAAGCAGAATGAAACTATTAAATTCCTAGACGTTTCTCTAGTGAAAAAGACTGATGGCACAATCGAAAGATCTATATTTAGAAAGTCTTCATGGACAGTACATTACATACATTTTGAAAGTTTTGTTTTAATCCAGTATATAAAGAACTTATTCAGAATACTTGTATGTTTATTCTGACATTACAATTGAACATGAAATAAAGATTCTGAAGGATATTTTATCTAAGAATGGATATTCTGAATTCATTAATGAATACTCTGAAGAAACGACTCCAAAAAAAAACTATGCAAATAGTTCCCAAGAAATCTGTATATTTCAGTTTGCCATTCAAAGGAGATGATGTACAAGAAGTAGTCGAACGAAGACTCGATGGAGCTATCAAGAGAACTAATTACGCTGCAAAACTTGTTTTCCGTAACACCACGAAGAGTACTTCAACAATCTGGGAAAGTCTAATTGCCACTCCTTGGCATTTCAAACTGCGTATATCAATTTGATTAGTGTGTTTATGGCAGCAAATATATAGGTTGTACAGAAAGACGATTGCCCACTCACATAATGCAGCATTTATCAAACTGATAGAAAATAGCTGAATGCAAAGTGCCAAAACGCTCAAGAACAAAGCATTTTCTGGACTATGGACATGATATCTACGCTGTCAAGTCACTCACTGTTGTCAGCAGACAACGAAACAGGAGGACGCTAACAACTGCAGAGGCTTGTGCAATTCGAGTTTATGAACCAGGTCTCTGTGTACAATGAGAAATGGTTGTCACTTTGAATCTACCACGGTTATACATTTTTCTTATTAACAGTTATTATTAATATTAATAACACTTTATTCTATCTATTATTATCATTCTTGATTCGTTTAGAATTATCTTTTATCAGTAGCACTATCTTAACTCACTTTAGCATTATTATTACCATTATCATTATAACTATTAATATCACTCAGATCTCAATCTTTGATATATATAAGTTCTTTCTAATCACAAATTCTTTATCTAGGTGATGTAACTGAAGAGTAATGCATTTTAGCTTTATTTTAATCTCTCACACTGTCTTCCCCTTATCTATTTAAACGTGACCTGAAAAACATTCACACGTGTCATTAATTCAATGTAGTTTATTTGCTTATCAATCTTATATTTCCCAATGTATTTCCGATGGTACATATATATATATATGTATATATATATATATATCCGTGTAAGTAGAGTATTCAGCTGAAGAGTAGTTCTACCGAAATTTTATAAATTCATTAAATCCTGCTTTATTAAACATTATTTTGCTTGTAGTAAAAAGTGTGCTTACTTCAAAATCTCGTTTTACATAAAAATTTTTCACTTATTCTACTAAGAAGGGGACGAAATGGTTTACCACTGTTGTATATTTTGAAGGATTTTCGCAATCAGTACCAGTCTGTTGAGATACTTTTCAAAGATCTCAAACGATTTCAAGAAAATTAGACACAGTGGAAGACAGTTCCATTGTTTCTTTGGAATAAACCTATCCCTCCACCCTGTTACATTAGATCTTAAAACTGTCATCTTATCCTATCCTATGGTATTGTTGTGTGTAATTGTATGTAGTGCTATAGCTGAACTATACTCTCTAAATTTCTTATCTTATTCGGGTCAACCAATCTAGATTTAGCTAGGTTTTTATGTTCGCTAGTCTGACTTCTCCGGCTCTACTAGTTTCACCTATGTATTTGACCTGACAATCATTTCAGCACAGTATTAGATAAACTAAATTGTTTTGTTTTAAAGGCTCCACAGGAGTGATCCTTTAACCGACAAAGTTTGTTTCTAATTGAGTTTGTGGATGGTTTGAATACCAGCCACTTTTACCCCTTTATTGTTAAGAATTTTGCGTTAGGTTTCCGAGGTTCCTTCCTTGTATGGAATTACTACTGATGATTTAGATTCCTAATTGTTGGTGTTGTCATTATCTTGTGCATGTTTGACATGCATGTCGTCATTACTATTACTATTATTATTATTATTGTCGAAATCACTACTATCATCATTTATTTTATTTTCACATTTCCCTGCATACTTTCTGACTAATTTATCGGGGTAATTATTAAGTTTCAGAGCTTCTCCTATATGTCTCACTTCCTGTCTTAGACTTTCCTTGGTACTACTTAGTTTTTGTGCTCTATTACTTAAACATTTCATCAATCCTATTTTCAGTGAAGTCCAAATACCTGTTCGAATGTGTGGGTTTTCTGTAAACACCAATGTTTAACTTCCCATCTTCTTTCCTTCTTACGTTGCAATCTAACATTGGAAGCTCCCTTTCCTGACTTTCCAATTCATAAGTGGATTGAATTGCTTCCACCTTTGAGTTAATTTGTTCAAAAAATTTATTTATATCCTATGTTTTAATTACAGTGAATGTGTCATCTACATACCTCCACCATACTTTTGGGGTGGAGGTGAACGTTTCAATCGCTATGTTTTCCCGCCTATCTATGAATACATCTACCAAAACCGGGGTTTTTGGTGACCCCATGGTAACTCCCCCAGTTTGTTTGTATATTTTCCCCTGGAATTTTAATACTATAGAAGTCAGGCATAGCTGTATTCCCAGCATTATATCCTCAAGTGATACTTTCGTCCTAAGTTCTAGTTCTTGGTCAGAAATGAGTTCGTTTCTGACTGCCTCTATAGCCATATTTACTAGTATGTCTGTAGTTCTAGTAAGAAATCATAACAAGCGGAGTTCATCAGATAGGATGGCAGGATAAATACTCACCTATGACATTCCCTGGAAGTAGCGTTATAAATCATCAAATAACAGAAATTATTACCTATGAGATCAGAAGTGAGCACTGATGAAGAGTCGTAAACGAAGACGAAATAACTACCTAGTACTCCCTGGTTTCTGATGGAGTTTCTTCTTCTTTTTTTTAAACTGATATCAATCCATGATTTAACTCTTCAAATTAACTGCTAATATTTTCAAAAACAGTTTGGTTAAATAGTAACTAAAATTAACCATTTCTAGTTAGATTGTTTATTAAGATTTTTCTTTTCATCTAAAACGTAGACACTGACAAATACACACTGTCATACAAGAAGAATTAAACTATTGTATTTGTTAATCAGGAGCTGCAGATAGACCAAAATCCAAGTTCAACACTCAAAAGCTGAAGGACCAGGCTACAAAGGACATCTTCATTGCAAGCATAAAGGACAAAGCCGAGATACAAATCAACACCAGCGAAAAGGTCAGCGTCGAAAAGCACTGGAACAACTTGAAAACGGTGTGGAGCCAAACCTGCATAGAAATTCTAGGCAGAAAAAAGAGACAGGACAAACAGTGGCTCACTACGGACACTTGGAAACTAATAGAAGAGAGAAGGACAGTGAAACAAAAGATTATCCAGTGCACTGACGAGCAACAAAAACAGGAGCTGAATGCAAGCTACAATACACTGAACAAAAGAGTGAAGAAGAGTGCCAGGGAAGACAAAAGAAAATATTATGAAACCATGGCAAACGAAGCAGAACAAGCTGCAGGCAAAGGAGACCTCGCCACACTCTACCAAACAACTAGGAACCTTTCGGGCAAACGTTCGACACAGATTAAGCCAATAAAGGACGACAATGGAAAGTCAATCACCAAAGAGGTGGAACAGAGAAAGCACTGGGCTGAACACTTCAAAAGACTTCTAAATCGTCCGCCACCTACAACGCGCCCAACAATACCAACAACGGAAGCAGAACTACCAGTGAACACTGACCTCCCGACGAAATCAGAAGTCCTGAATGCAATCAAGATGCTTAAAGCTGGGAAAACACCGGGACCAGATGGAATCCCAGCAGAAGCTTTGAAAATAGACCCAGAGACAACAGCGGACTTGATGACACCACTGCTGGAGAAGGTGTGGAAAGAGGGCAAAGTACCCGAGGATTGGAAGAACGGATACTTATTCAAACTTCCAAAGAAAGGAGACTTAAGTCAATGTAAAAACTGGCGTGGAATTATGCTTCTGTCCATTCCAAGCAAGATACTAAGTCGCATCATCCTGGAGAGAATCAAACAAGCCCTAGATGAAAAACTTCGTCCGGAACAGGCTGGATTCAGGAGAAACAAATCATGTATTGATCAAATCGCCACTCTACGGATCATCATTGAACAAAGCTTGGAATGGCAGTCACCTCTCTATCTCAACTTCATCGACTTTGAAAAGGCCTTCGACAGCGTCGATCGAGAGGTCATTTGGAAACTACTTCGCTACTACGGGGTCCCATCGACAATTATACATCTCATCCAACAGTTATACGACAATGCTGCATGCCAAGTAATCCACAACGGGAAACTTACGGAAGCCTTCGAAGTGAGGACGGGAGTGAGGCAAGGCTGTCTACTATCACCAATGATCTTCCTGATTGCAATTGATTGGATAATGCGACAGACAACGGCAACCAACGAGGGAACAGGCATAAAATGGACTGACACAAAAGACTTGGAGGATCTGGATTTCGCCGATGATATATGTCTGATTTCCCATAAACTGGAAGATATGCAAATGAAAAGTAACAAGTTGGCAGAAGAAGCATCAAAGATAGGACTTCACGTGAACATAGATAAAACAGAGATGATGAAGATTCCTAGCCAACATCAACAACAACAACAGACAACAATCAGCATAAATGGGAAGAACCTGAAAGAAACAACCTCCTTCACCTACCTACGAAGCATCGTCTCAACTACAGGCGGAACTGACGAGGACATCAAAGCCAGAATCGGAAAAGCAAGACAAGCTTTCATTACTCTCAAATCTGTGTGGAGGTCAACAGCACTCAGCATCAAAAATAAGATCCGGATTTTCAACTCCAATGTGAAGTCAGTGCTACTATACGGATCAGAGACTTGGCGAGTCATAAAGAGCATCTCAAACAAACTTCAAACCTTCATTAACAGCTGTCTCCGCTCAATACTCAAGATCAGATGGCCAGAAAAGATCAGCAACAGGGATCTCTGGGAGCGAACCAATCAGGAACCGATTGTGAAACAAATAGGCAGAAAGAAATGGAGATGGATTGGCCATACGCTGAGGAAACCATCAAGTGACATCACTAGACAAGCCCTCGAGTGGAACCCGAAAGGGAGGCGGCGAGTTGGTCGTCCAAGGGTGACTTGGAGGAGGTCATGCGAGGAGGAGATGAAAGCATGTGGACAGACCTGGAGCAGGGTGAAAAAGTTGTCAGAAAACCGAAGGCAATGGAGGTGCGCAGCTGAAGCCCTATGTTCCTCTAGGAACTAAAGGATACAATAATAATAATAATTTGTGAAGAAGAATAAAGATATATTTGTTATATAAACCTCTGCTGACTGATAGTGTGTAGCAATAATCATATTCATACTACAAGGAAAGTTTTTTAATAGAATACCTTAAGTAAATTGATGTTTCATTCATATGACACAAGTCTAGTTTTTTTCGTTGTTACGCCTTCAAATTAGAAATAAAAGTGTATGAATGTTTTGAAGATAAACAATAAACGACTGCGACTGTGACAGCATCAATAACAAATGTCTGAGGGGGAAACTATTGGAAGTTTTTCACAACCATTACACAAAAAGGTGTTAACGTAAACGTTAGACAGCAGTGAGATGCTAGTTTACAGGCTTGGGAAGTACAATATTTATTGATTTTATAACGTATATATATTACAGGATTTAATCATGAACTGGCATTAGTTAGAGAACCATTGGAAAACCTCGGAGTACTGGATAGCTGTTGCGTCCTAGTTTGGGACTCTTCATCAGTACGCACCCACACCATGAGGTTCGAAACCAGGACCTCCTGATTACAAGGCGAGCTCGTATACCACTAAGCCACCGGGACCCGATCCAATGGCCAGCCAGCCCATGAATTCTAACTTCTGCCAATTCACAACATAGCGCGACCCCTAGCCAATGTCTTAGGCGAGTATTTGTCCTCACACCCGACCTGCTGAACCCTACTGCACCCAGGTTATTAAATATTAAATTTGAGGACGGACTGGCTAGATAACACTATCACAAATAGTACCAGACAGCTTAACTGTTTAGACTGAGTGAAGAAATATACAATATAGATAAACATATTGTGAAGCAATAATGAATTTATCTAACAGTTCCATAACTTTAGCCAACTAAGACAGACAAATCTTTGAATTTGCTGAAGTATTTTCAGCCATTCAGGATTTCATCGTGAGCTGACATCGGTTGGAGAACCCTGGAAAACCTAGGAGTACTGGACAACTGTTTCGTCAACCTAGTTTGGGGTTCTTCAGTAGTACTCACCCACAGGGGTTCTTTTAATCAACAATTTACTTAATGATATACACTATTGACTTTTTGAGTAGTTAGACACCTTCAAGTCAACCAGTAATGCTTAATAATCACATTTGAACGGCCTAAACACCGGAAGGCCATCTAACTCATCTAGAGCTGACTGGTATGCCTTAACACAATTTGTCAAAGAGGAAAGGACATCGCAGGGTGTTAAGGTGGCATTTAGAGCGTTTTTTTTGTAATATTATTCACGGCTGAACTTAGTAGCTAAAGTGTCATCGAATAAGTGAATTTAATAATTCGTATTTCTTTAATTAATAAACACTTGTTGTTACTTGTTTATTTGTTTTCCAAGACATTACACAATAAGTGGGAAGTATGCTTTAAAATTCAAGTATTTTGACTGATTAACTATAATAATTACCATTATTTTCTTATAGTATCAACAACACTGAGTGTTTTATATTGTTCATGCAAAAAATTACTGTAGCTCTCTAGAATTCCCAACTTCTCAGTAAATAAAATCGCATTCTAGAAAAAGTTTCTTCTTGACGCAATAAAAATCACTTTCAAAATCAGTTTTTATTATCTTATTAATGTGAAATCTCTTAAATCTCAAGTGTTAGTTTTGCAGGCATTTGATGGGTTATAGGCTGGATCACGAGTTGATGTCAATTAGACAACCATTGAGAAATCAGAAAGTTACAGGATTTCATCATGAGTTGACATTGGTTAGAGAACCATTGGAAAACCTGCAGGAGTACTGGACAGCTCTTGCGTCCTAGTTTGGGACTCTTCATCAGTACGCACACACCACATGGGGGGTTCGAACCCAGGACCTTCTGGTTACAAGGCTAGTGAGCTCACATAACATTAAGCCACTGGGACCCAATCCAATGGCCAGCCAGCCCATGAATTCTAACCTACCAATTCACGACATAGCGCGACCCCTAGCCAATGTCTTAGGCGAGTATTTGTCCTCACACTCGACCTGCTGAACCCTACTGCATCCAGGTCGCGTTATGTCGTGAACTGGCAGAAGTCAGAATTCATGGGCTGGCTGGCCATTGGATTGGGTCCCAGTGGCTTAATGTTATGTGAGCTCGTTAGCCTTGTAACCAGAAGGTCCTGGGTTCGAACCCCCCATGTGTTGTGTGCGTACTGATGAAGAGTCCCAAACTAGGACGCAAGAGCTGTCCAGTACTCCCTGCAGGTTTTCCAATGGTTCTCTAACCAATGTCAACTCATGATGAAACCCTGTAACTAATAAAATCCCTACAGATCAACACTTGAAAATCAGTTAGTGCTGGAGAGCTGTTTCATTCTTGTTCAGGACTCTTCAACTGTGTATCGCGAATTAGCAGAATTTGGAATTCATGAGGCATTAGGTTATATACAACTGGTTGAATAGTCAACCAGCTTGTCTAGTAACCGGGTGATCCTGAGTTCGAACTCCGGTGGGTGCATACTACTGAAGGCTCCTAAAATTGCAAGGAGAAGTTGTCCAGTACACCATGGCTTTCAAATAGTTCTACAAGTGAATTCAATGCATGATCACACCAATCCTTTCAGTCACTTTATCATGTTACTTCACCTTTCTTGTAGGCGTATGGAAAGAATGAATGACAGTGTAAAGTATTCATTACCTGCTTAACTTTTAATCCCATATACAATATTAATATGATTATTGTTGTTATTCAAAAGTGACATTCTAAATACTAAAGACTATAATGTCTTAGTTACACTATAATTGCTTTTATATACAACTGGATTAGGCATTTGAGATGTTCCTTGATTTTCTTCTAAACACTGAAAGGTGTTTTTGTTTATCCTATTAAGTTTAAAACGACAAAAAAATGGGGATTTAATCTAATTGTTGTAATATGCCTATGTAAACTAATATGGGTTGTATATAATATATATGCTCATAAGCTTCATAATTTTGTCTGTTGATAAGGTACAATGTAGGCAGATAATATATTTCGAGAGGGAGAGAAATGGAGAGGCTATTTATAATTTATAACTTTGACGACTTCAATTTAAGTTGACAACAAAAAGTCTTGCTAACAAACAAATGAATATAAGTGACAAGGGATAATGTTTGCTGAAAGTTGAGCACTTCATTGTTTCATAATCACGAACACACCCACCCACCCACATCCCCCCCACACACACAAGAAAGCACAATGAGTGAGGTAAGAGGATGCTTGGTATTCTCCATTCACTTTTTTTATTAATACTAATAAACTCTGAAAGAGTGCCTGAGTTAAATGAAAATTATATAAGGTGTAAATATAAATTAGTAGTGATGAATAGGCTTGTAGCATATCTGATTCCAATTGTTAAATTCATCAATTATTGTGATTAAAATGTGCAATACAACATTAGGTAGGTAGGTAGGTAGGTAGTACGTGTATCAATTTTCCAATTATTTCTTTCAATCCTTATCAAGAAACTTTGCCATGTGTACAATTTATAGTATTATGCTAATAAATTATTTATTATTCCCTTGGTTTCTGAATGGAACACATAGAGCTTTAACAACGAATCTCTCTATTTCATCCTGTTCTCTACAGTCCTCTTTAAGTGGCTTCACGATTGCCTATCTTCTTTTCACATCATCTCCTCAGTATTATCCCCGAACTTTTGACTTGTTGTTCCGGGTTCTTTTCCTTTAATATACTCAACATATTTTAGTATTTATATTTGGAACTAGCGTCTACGTATATTTCAGTAGATATTTTTGTATTCATCGAATGTATATTATTATTATTTCCCTAGATTCCGAGTGGAACATATTGCTTCAACAATACAACACCACTTTGTTTATCTCTTCAACTGACCCCATGATTGTTTGTAATCTCTCATCTTCTCTAGTTCACACAATCTCACACTGAAGACCCATTCGTTGTTTCCTGTCAAAATTTCACTCTAGTGATAGCCTGGTATGTGATGTCATTTGACGGTCTCCTCAGTGGTGTTTGCCCTATCCATGTCCATTTTTCCCTAGATATTTGTTAAGCGATCGGCTCTTGGCTTGTTTATTCTCAGAGTTTCCGGTAGCTAATTCTTTCTGTTATTGGTTATTTGATCTTCAATATGGAGCCAGTGAAGGGGACAGTTGTTGATAAAAGTCTGCAATCTGTTGAGAATGCTTTTCGTGATGTACAGGCCAATTTTCTGACCTGTATAGAAGAACTGACTTCGGATTTTCTAGGAGAATCTGAATCTTGTTGTTTATGCTAGGATGGAGTGCAGAAGATTTCCGTACTGGTTTCTGACTAGCTGTGACATCTTAATTCGTTCGCTGTGCCTGTGGTTGAAACGGTACTTCCTAGCCGAATAAGTGAAGGAAGTAACCTCATTCAAGTTTCTGCTGTTGATAGTGATTGGTGTTGCTTGTTTTTGCTGTCGGTTGGTTGGTTGGTTATCTTCATCACCTCTATCTGTCTTCAGTATGTTCACCTGCAGTCCTTATCTTCACTGCCCGCCTCTTCTACCAGTTTGTTGGTTTTCGCATGCAAGTCTTTAAATTTGTGTGACACTAAACACAAATCATCCAACCAGGAAATCCAGATCTTCTAAAGTCTTCTGATCAGTGGTCCAACGTATTCCTGTTTTCTCACTTCGCAAATACAGTGTACCGTACAATCGATTCCACCATTATTGTATCCTTTAGTTCCTAGAGGAACATAGGGCTTCAGCTGAGCACCTCCATTGACTTCGGTTTTCTGACAACTTTTTCACCCTGCTCCAGGTCTGTCCACATGCTTTCATCTCCTCCTCGCATGACCTCCTCCAAGTCACCCCACCCTCACACTGACGACCAACTCGCCGCTTCCCTTTCGGGTTCCACTAGAGCGATGGCTTGTCTAGTGATGTCACTTGATGGTTTCCTCAGTGTATGGCCAATCCATCTCCATTTCTTTCTGCCTATTTGTTTCACAATCGGTTCCTGATTGGTTCACTCCCAGAGATCCCTGTTGCTGATCTTTTCTGGCCATCTGATCTTGAGTATTGAGCGGAGACAGTTGTTAATGAAGGTTTGAAGTTTGTTTGAGATGCTCCTAATGACTCGCCAAGTCTCTGATCCGTATAATAGCACTGACTTCACATTGGAGTTGAAAATCCGGATCTTATTTTTGATGCTGATTGCTGTTGACCTCCACACAGATTTGAGAGTAATGAAAGCTTGTCTTGCTTTTCCGATTCTGGCTTTGATGTCCTCGTCAGTTCTGCCTGTAGTTGAGACGATTCCACCATAACTAAGAATACTAACGGTTATAATAAACACTCTTGTCTTATTCCTATTCGCCTAATGTAACCTAAGTAGTTATATAGATGGGAAATCGTCTGAGCTAAGCCACTGATCTACTAAGTCTGAGCAGCTAGAACATCGTACTAATAATATGCACCATTTATCATATATTTCATTTAGAATAGTATACTCAAATTGAATAACACCACTTAGGTTAAAGTTCAAACCTTCCAGTAGACGGTAATAAGATGGGCAGACGATTTACTGAGTAGTCTAATGTCTACTGGGCTACACTCTAATTTAAAGTTATATATTCATTCTCAATCACATAACCAAAAATATCCTATATTTTCTTGTCTAAATAATAACAATAATAATAATATTACTTTAGTCATATGTACACATCAGTGCATTTATGACAGTTATAATTAATTGATATAACAGATTTAATTTCGAAGATAAAATATCTGACTTCAATTGTTGAAGTTGCTTATACTATTTATTCTTTTATGTCATTTTACTTTTAACCTTAAGATGTCTCTCTCTCTCTCTCTCCTTTACTATTTTCCTTTACAGTCACGAGTAGGAATCCAACTTTTTGACTGAAACTGAAATGATTCAATATCCATCAAATATATATTTAGATAATTCTGTTATGAATTATTAAACGAGAAAATAAAGTTGAAAGTTGCGTTATTACTTTGATATGAATACGAACAACAAATTATGCTGGAAAAATCATCCAGTGAGTCACAAGTGAGTTACAGTATTCCACATCAAAAAAAAAAAGAAAGACTAACCAGGAACTCAACTAATTAATACATTTTATCGGTGGAAGTGATAGAGTTTTGAACTAATTATTTATTATCATTCCCTTTGACCCTGAAGGGAATATAGGGTTGCAAAAGCATGTCTCCACTTTTTCGTGTTCGCCACAGTCCACTTTAGCTGGCCTATCGGTTGCCCACCACTAAGCTTTCATCATCTCCTCTTCATATAATCGGTTCCATATTGTCTTTTCCCACTCGGGTTCCACTTGAGGACCTGGCACACGATGTCACTCATCTGACTTCTTAATGAGTGTCCCATCCTATCTCCATTTTCTTCGGAATATTTGTTGAGCAATATATTCTTGGTCGGTTCGTTCCCAGAGCTTCTTGGCGCTAATTCTTCCTCACCAGGCATCTGATCTTCGTTATGGAGCCAGCGAAGGGGACAGCTGTTGATGAAAGTCTGCAGCAAGCTGTTGGAAATACTTTTCGTTATACGAGTGCTAAGTTTCTGACCTGTATAGAAGAAGTGACCAACTTAACGTTGGTGTTGAAAATCCGAATCTTCTTCTTAATACTGAGGGCAGTGGATTTTCAAAATGTTTTCAGAGGGATGGAGGTGTGCCTTGTCTTTCCCATTTGAGTTTCAAGATCCTCAACTGTGCGGCGTGCCTGTATTTGAAGCAGTGCTGCCTAGATAAGTGATATAAGTGAACTCTTTCGAAATTCCTTACCTGGATAGTGAGTGATTTGTGCTAGTATTGTTGACCATCAAATATCTCCATCACCTCTTTCTTCTTTATGTTCACTTGAAGTCCTATCTTAGGTGTCTGCTTCTTCTGACAGTTTGTTAGTTTTCGCCTGTAAGTCTTCGAATTTGTCTGACTAATTGGTTATTGGAAAATAATTAAACTATTGAGGTCGAATTACTGACTTGAGTTTTATTAAACGTATTTACAATGTAATAAACTCGGTAAGTAAATCGATAGCCTGGAGTATTATTTGATTGATTGAAGAAAATATATAGGATCTGCATTTCGTTTTTACCATTACTATTTTTAGGTAAAGCAGACTTCAAAGCACCAGCCATAAATAATATAAGACTTCATTATTACGCTGATTATTAATAATGACCAGAAGTGAAATTTATTGATGTTTTTTGCAACCTGTAAGTGACATTCACTGTATTAGTAGAAACTTCAGATGGACAACATTTGAACAGATTCACTGGTATTTTACAAACAATGCAAACCATTACTCCTATTTTTATGCATCTCATAGTAAGGCTGTCTGAGATAGTTTTGGATTGAAGGGGGGGGGATAGAGATCTTAGTTACTGCAGAATTCTAACCACAGACTTTCGAACCACTAGCCCGATACTCTGCAATTTCAGTTGTGAAACCAACAAACGTCAAACTAAGACCTCTTACAAAATATCATAATAAAATACGAGTACTCCTAACACTAGAACCGATTGTGCAACAAATAAGCAGAGAGAAATGGAGGCTGATTGGCCATACACTGAGGAAACCATCAAGTGACAACACTAGACAAGCCATCGCTATAGTGGAACCCGAAAGGGAAGCGGCGAGTTGGTCGTCAGTGTGAGGGTGACTTGGAGGAGGTCATGTGAAGAGGAGGTGAAAGCATGTGGCCAGACTTGGAGGCAGGTGAAAACTTTAGCAGAGTACCGAACGCAATGGAGACGTGCAGCTGAAGCCCTATGCTCCTCTAGGAATTAGAGGAAATAATAATAACTCCTATCACTGATTGATTAATCTTACTCAGATATGGTGTAACTATTTACTGATAATCACTCAGTTAGCTGAATTTATTGATTTTCTTTATTTATATGCAGAGAATCTCTAAGCTGTGTAATTATCAACTAAAAAATTCCCCTTAGATAGCCTTGATCACTGACTAGATACAACTTCTACCAATATTGATAAAAATGTATGACATATGACTTGTTAAAATGCTTTAAATTGGTCAAACTCCTTTCTGGTTTAAGTAGACTTCTACAGGATTCGTGTTACATCATTCTTAATGCTTATATTAGTTGTCGATCTGATGAATAAAGACTTATTGACTAGCCTCCACCTCTCTTTCTCTCTCTCTCCCTATCTCACAGATTGTATCACCTTTTATTACTTTAACCATGTTGTGTTACACTGTGATCGTGTTTAGGTGTATCCATGGCAATGATTAAGTATTTTTCTCGATTACTTATATTGTCAGGATCTGCTGTTTTCCGGATCTACCTAAATTCTTATTTTCTGACACTAGTTTGACCAGTGTATTTGGTCGGGATCATAAGTGATATTTAATAGATTAAATTATTTTTCAATCACATCAATTGATTCAAAAGCTGACCAAGTTAATCTTAAAGTGAATTTTTAGATTCAGAAGTCACCGTTAATTTCAAGCCTGTTAAGAATTGTAATTAGGATATCAAAAGTCCATTATTTGTAGGGTATTAATAAGAATTTCGTATATTCCCTGTTATTCATATGACGATCAATATTTACGGTACTATATCCATTATATATTTCCTTTGAATCTTGATTGATTTTTGTGTGGATAACAATTGTTGTTCAGTTCTGATATTTCTGTAATTTGTTAGGGTTTTTTTTTTCTATTTACATTTTCTGATGTATCAGTCAGACTCCTATCCGCATTACTTAAACATTTAACTAAATCTACATTTATAAAAATTTGGCTGGATGACTGAACTTTTAAATAATCGTTACAGGATTTCAACATGAGCTGACATCGTTCAGAGGACCATTGGAAAACCTACAAGGAATACTGGACAGCTGTTTCGATAGCCTTGTTTTGGGACTCCTCATCAGCTAGGATGCGAACCCAGGACCTCCCCACTTACAGGGCGAACTCGAAGACCACTAAACCACTAACACCCTACCCAATGGCCAGACCATGAATTCCAACTTCTGCCAGTAATTCACGATATAGCGCGACTAGTGGCTGACTAGCCAATGTCATCGGTGACGAGTCATCGTCTTAACACCCGACCTGCTTTACCCCAGTGGTCACGACTTCCTACTAGAACTTCAGGTAACCACCTACATGAATAGAACAAGTCACTGGTGAGCATCTCATTGATATTCAAGTACTGGCTTATAGGGATTTGATTGATTGGTTACAGGATTTCATCATGAGCTGACATAGGTTAGAGAACTGGGTGCAAATCCCGGGGGGTGCGTACTGATGAAGAGTTTCAAACTAGGACGAAGCAGCTGTCCCGTACTTCCAGGTTTACCAATGGTTTTCTGACCTATGTCAGCCCATGGTACTTTCAGCAGTGGGCAAACATGACCCCACCGTGGATCGAACTCAGGAATTTAAGGTTACGAGGTGAACTCGGTAACCATTCAGTCACTGGGACAGAATCGAATAGCCCATCAATTCTAACTTCGGTCAATCCATGGCTTTAGCATGACCGCCAGCCAGTGTCATTATCGAATACTCGTCTTCACACCCAACCTGGTGTTTCCCACTGACCGCAACTTCCGTAGTTGACACAAGTCAAAATGAATGGGTGATTAGATTCCGTTCTAGTAGGTAAATGGTCAATGAGCTTGCCTAGCAACTTGAAGGTCCATGGTTCGATTTCTGATGGGACTATGTATGCGTAGTGCTGAAAATTCTAAAACTAGGATGAAACACCTATTGAGTACTCGCCAATGATTTCAACTGGTTTTCTAACTGATATCAACCCACGACCAAACTTGAAATAAATAAAATCTCTATAAACTAATTCCTGGGGATTCATATATATGCATAAATTGTGTTCAGATTTCAACAGAGCAAGCCTATCAACCACATTCGGAGTGATACCTAGTGTTCCAAGAGTTTTATATCCTAAACAATCCATGAGTATGCATGTTGCTCCTGGGGATATTACTGATCCTACTGATACCCTGTCTAATTATTTTGGTATATTTTACTTGTATATTTGAATACTGCAGAGGTGAGAGACAAATGAACATTTAATTTGATTCCTTCCAGCGATATTCTGATTTGTTTGTGTGTGAGTTTAGAATTGGTGTTCAGCAGGTTTCCCTCTGTTTCCAGAGCTTCACAATTGAAACATCGGGATATAAACTTATCACTTTTAAAGTAATTGTTTATTTATGCTTTTCAATCTGAATATCTTGTAACTTCCGCTTATCTTTATGTGAATTAGTCAACCTGAAGTGTAAACGATTTCTGATTGGGAATAACGCTGATGTTAAATATTTAGACAGTCTTCATTTTCACACATCTTTTGATAAAAAGGGACTATTATTTAGTTACATTTTCTGTTTACCCTTAATTACAATCCATCACGAGGAGTTCGTCCTGAAGATATGCTGTCGAGTTTGTTGATGAGGTATTCATGATAAATTTCTAGAGCTGATACAATATTAAACCATTTTTAAGATAAGTTATTCCTTAGCAACCGGTAAAACTATTATTGGTCGTACTATTTATCCTCTAAGGAAGACTAAAATGTTAAGATCAACGGTGTGTCTTCAGTGGAGTAAATGACTTATATCAGTGGAGACTTCATCACGACAGGATATCAGTTGAAAGGTCATTTGAAACTGAGGGGATCAGTTCCTTGAGTTATGCATGTTTGCTTTTCTACTATCAGGTTGAAATTCAACAATTCATGAATTCTAACTCCAGTCAATCCACAATATAATATCACTGTTCCTGAAGGTCATTGGCAAGTAGTTGTCCTCATAGCCGACTTGATAAATCCCACTGGTCAGGTCACTTTATCACATTTCCTGGGTTTTCATCCAGTTCTCAGTCAGTATTGAGCAGTGCATTGATTTTTAAATGCTGGACTGAAGAGAGATCTGATTGTTCTCAAGATACCTGTTGATCAATGCGTCATAGAAGTTCTGTATTTGAGTGTTGGTTTGTAGGGATTTGGTTGGTTACAGGATGTCATCATGAGCTGAGACTGGTTAGAGAACCATTGGAAAACCTGGGAGTACTGGACAGCTGTCTCGCTCTAGTTTGGGACTCTTCAGCAGTACGTACCCACCACGGGGGGTTCGAACTCAGGACCTTCTGGTCACAAGGCGGGCTGTTATATCACCAAGCCACTGGGACCCGATCCGATGGTCCATGAATTCTAAGTTCTGCGAATCCATGACATAGGTGACCCCTAGCCAATGTCTTCCGCGAGTATTTGTCCTCACACCTGATCTGCTGCACCCTACTGGTCACGACTATTTTTTTAATTTTTAATTTTTTTTATTTTTGATTACAGCATGGTTCCACACCGTATTTTTGGTACAAGTATGGAATTTTCAGCGTGGATATCGGTAGCCCAAATTTTTCAGGCCGACCATAGATATCAGGTGTGCGTCGGCGTGGGCTCGAACCCTGAACCATGTGCATGGTCGGCGAGAGTTCTAACCACTGTGCCACCGACGCACTTCTCACTAGAATCCCAGGTAACTACCTACCTGAATAGGGCAAGTCGCTAGTGAGCATCTCTGTATTTTTTCCATTAACGTATGATTAGTGAAATGATTTTGCTAAAGAGATTTATAGAATTTTCAAGAGTTGGTTTGTAAGGATTAGATTTGTTTTCTTAGTTTAACCACGCCTTGATATCAGTTAGAGAACCATTGAATACCAGCCACAGGGAGTACTGGACAGCTGTTTCAGTGGTTTTACCTAGGGAATCATCAGCAGTATGCACTCACTGTCAGAGTTCGAACCCAGGGCCTTCCAGTTACAAGGCAAGCTGGCTCGTATACCATTCAGTCACTGGGACCCAACGCGCTGCAATGGCAAACCCATGTCATCGGCAGGACATCCATCCTCACACTTGGTTGGATGGAGCACTAGGCTTTTAGCATGGTTACAAAATAAAATAACGTCTTTAAATGAAATGTTTTTTTCTGTATATATATATGTAAATATATGAAGTAAATTAAAATTGATCCAGAATATGTTTACATATTTATAATTATAAAGAGTTTAAAATACAGGTAATATGATCCCCTGAATTATAAAAGAAAATATCCGTTATCCTTATAAATCATTTCCCAAAGAAATTGTAATTTCCCGTAATCTGAAATTGACAGATTATCTTCAGTACCATTCTATCCAGATAATTGTATATGTTGAAACAAATGCATGAAAAAACTTGGCATAGTTCAACGTGTCATGTTAAATTAACTCAGGTCATTAAGGATTCTATTCACCAGTGAAACTATTATTAACAGCTGAAAATGAGTTTATCTTGTCTTCTTTTTGTCCTTGTTAGTTTTTTTCCCTTCCTTTCTTCCCTTTTGAATGGAGCTGTTATGTTATCTCAGTGATATTCTATATTGAAAATGGAATTTACAAAGCTCTCATGAAGACTTTTTAGGTTTAGTTACTAAGCTGTCAGGTAGGTAGGTAGGTAGGTGGGCAATTAACGGGCATTTAAGTTTGAAAAAATGAAATAGGCGAACTGAATAAATTTGGTGAGAATAAATAAAGTATCATTTACAAATGAAGGTGAATGTCATTCATGAATAAATGAATTATGAAAGACTTTTGTTAAATATATATGCTATGTGAAGGCTTACTTTCATATCTGTGATTTATAAAGAACAGCTTTAAAACCCCTTTTTTTGAATGCATGTTCTTAGTAGAGTTGTTGATTCATGAAATTTTGAGTGCTTTTATACAGAAAATCAAAGCAAGTGATTCACCGAAGAGACTTTTTTCAACGAATTTATCATCAAGCTGTACAATCATATATATATATATATATATATATATATATATGGTTTTTAAGAAGTTATATCTGGTGAGGGAATTGAATCATAGGTGTGAATGCATAAAATAATAATAGTAGTATGGAATGCAATTAAAAACTAAAATGTTTGTGTGGAGCTATGTATGTCGGTCGTTTGAGTCGAGTTTTGTCCAAGAGGGTGCAAGAACACTATCCTGCATGGTAGTTATGAAGAGGTGGAAGTGGAGCAATAAGAAGCACGATCATTGATCATCTGGTCGATAATGATCACCCTACAAGGCAAAGAGTAATTTACCCAAATCCTTACGTACCCAACTCATCTGTATTGCTGAAGCCATCTATGACTATCGAAACAGAAAAGCCAGATCTCTGTGTACAGAAAAAGTCCTTTCAACCCCTCCAACTTTCATGGTCTTAATCCCTATATGCTAAAGTATGATAATCCCTAGTCATATCTTGCTTCTACCAATATTTTTCGTTTTGTCTATTCACTTTGTATACGCTTCCTTTATTATGTCAATTGTTACTATCATTACTATTCTCACTTTGAACTGTCCCCGGTATTATTTCACTTGCTCCACTTGTCATTCTAAATCAATTCTTTTTTACAACGTTAAATTCGATGCTATCAAATTTCACACAATATTACGTAACGTTTTTATTTTATTCGATTTGTCCACTAATCCTACGATTGCACACTCTTTTTCAAGTACTATCCATCTTGTAAGTTATTCTATGTATGACAATAATTGTTTTGCCACTTGACATTTAACTATGATTATAATCACAAACATTTTAGTTTTTAATTGCATTTCATACTATTATTATTTTATGCATTTACACCTATGGTTCAATTCCCTTATCAGATATAATTTTTTTTAAAACCGTATATATACGTTTGTACAGCTTGATGATAAATTCGTTGAAAAGAGTCTCTTCTCTGAATCACTTGTTTTGATTTTCTGTGTTGTTTTTCCTTCACGTTCCCCAATGGAACATAGGGCTTCAAGCTAGTGGCCTGAAGATTCTTTAGCAGTGTTTATTTTTTAGAGGATGGGGTTGCTAGCCACATGCCCAACCTTTCCTCTTCACCGGCATTATTTCTGGCTCAGCGAGGTAAAGGAGTGCGTCAGCCGCGATCAAACCCCGGACTATGTTAAAATAGGAATTTTCCATGAGTTAAAAAATAGCCAGCGGATTAAGATCTAATAATTGAACTTCTGAATAATAATCTAGTGTTTACCAGTTACTAACCTTATCATCTCCAAACATCGAGCACCTCCGCACGAATGCTTCTTCACAGTGCTATACAGAGTCCCTCCATATCGTATAAAGGGACTTCGCATACGCTATTTGTACATAGCTGAAGCATTAGCTATTCGGTATCTGAAACAGGACTTCTGCATTCAAAAGCTCTACATACATTCACTTGCCCTACCATGGCCAGAGTGAAGTGCTTACTATAATTTTTTTTCTTCTTTTTTATTATGTAAGTTAACTAATATTATTTTTTATCATTATTATTTCTATCATCCATATTTTATTACTACTTTATTGCTGTTTATTAGTAACATTGCTTTTTCATACGGATTTTTTATGAATGCACCTTATCACCTTTCCACTGGTTCTTGTCCACTCAACACGAACTTACTGATTAGTCATTATCTCACACTTATTACGTCATGTCAACTTCCGCCTCTTTTCTAACTTATAGTTAGTCATCCCTTCTAGGTTACACTTTATATTACGTAAAAAAAATTTCCAAGGATAAAGCCTACCAGTATCTTATTGGTCTAAAGATTTCTTTGTTAAACATAATATAATATATAAATATAATATAATTATGGCACAGCTCATGAAAATGAATCGTTGAAAACAAAATTTTCTTCACTGTTTACGCCTTTTTCGGCAAAGTTAAACTTTAAGCACCACTAACTACCAATCAGCGAATGACCTTGAACACAACAGTCACCCGAAGAAGGCATTTTTTGCATATGGAACACACATATTTATGAGAAAAATGTGTAAAATCTTTATAAAAGTGTAATATGGGATGCCTGAATCTCGATTGGGATGGAAAAACATCTCCCAGTTAAGCATAAGAGTATGAATGGCAAAATTACACCACATCATTTACATATATTCATCTAAATGACTATAAATGACATCCTTTTGAGATCCATTAATGGCTCTAATCCTGTTGTTTAACCTCCCCCGAAAGCTTTCGATAGAATTCATGTAGGTTCCTGTAATGGCGTTCACAAAATCATTAAACCAGTTAACTCTGAGATGAATGTATCCAAGGGGTAACAAGGGATTATAACCTTTCCACTCATCTGTGTGTATTATAGATCGTTGTTTCACCAGTAGAGTAATGATGGGTGTCAAAGTACTTGATTTTCCAGCCGCTCTTTTCTCGATGAATCCTTTCTGTAGAGAGGTGTCATATAAACCAATCACCAAAACATCATCCCGTCGCTCTCCACTACAGCTGTAATGAGACAGAGTTTCATCCACATGTATGACGGCATCTTCTCCTCCCAATAAGGAAGCAAGCCCCTGCATCTTCCAGAATATCATATGCCTACAGTGCTGGTACCACTGAACTTTTTCAGCAGTTGCACTTCTTACAGGCTGTTTTAAAACCCTGTAATTACAAATAGACAAAATTTGGGTTAAGGACAGACGGGACCTGGCAAAATATGTTCCTACGAAATATGAGATTCATCAGCTTACCTTCTCTGACATTAATTCGTCTCAAACAGATTCCACAATAGACCTGCTGAAGTTTTTTATAGCCATCACACCTCCGCATGAACAAATCCTCTCTTTCATAATCAACTCCACATATAAGCAATACTGGGAGATTTCGTCCTCACCAAATTTCAAACTTAACTGCGTCAGTGTATGAATTTGACTCGAATCAAGCAGAACAGAACCTTTGGCTCAAGTGGATAAATCTCAGTGGACCATTCAAGGTTATTGGTGAGAACGGACTCCACTGGTAGCTAGTGGTGCTTAAATTTTAACTTGGCCCCTTTTTCTTATGACCCAATATGGGAATATTTCCCTGATTCAACTACGAAACTGAAAACTGATTCCCTAGATTTCTCATAAAGATCGATCAAGTTAATAGCACTTGATGATGGTGATATTGCATCGTTATTTGACAGAATTTAGAAGTGCTTAGATTCCAATGCATAAGCTACCTGCCAAAATGTTCAACATGCAACCATGAGGTTCTGTGACCGATCTCTGGTAAATTTCTAGGTATGTGCTGTTGGGAGTCCAAATAAGGATAGTTGAACATTTGTCATGTTGAACACTATGCGTCGGTGGTATAAGGGTTAGGACACTCGCCGACCATGCACGTGGTCCGGAGTTCGATCCCCGGCCACCAACGCACTCATTTATCTCGCTAAGCCAGAAATAATTCTGGTAAAGAGGAAAGGTTGGGCATGAGGCTAACAACCCCATCCTGTAAAAATAAACACTGCTAAAGAATCTTCAAGCCACTAGCTTGAAGCCCTATGTTCCACTGGGAACGTGAAGGAAAAAACAATGTCGAACACTTGTCAATGGTTCAGTAGTAGATTGTTCACCAACCATAATACGTGCGTGACCCGGGGTTCAATTCTCCGCTGACACCTCCCCCCCCTAAATCTCACTTAGCTTGTAGTAAACTGGAGGAAGAGATGAGGTAAGGCTTGAAACTATCAACCCCATTCCATAGAAACAGAACCACTGCAACTGAAATTTCAAGGTGCAAGCTTAAAGCCTTGTAGTCTACTCGGAACATGATGGAATAAAAAGAAATTTGCATGGAGGATTTAATCATGAGCTGACATCAGTTAGAGAACCACTGGAAAACCTGGGAGTACTAGACAGCAGTACGCACGCACCGGGGTTCGAACCCAGCCCGTCTTGTAACCAGAAGGTCCTGGGTTCGAATTCCGGTGGGTGCGTATTGCCGAGGAGTCCCAAACTAGGACGAAACATCTGTCCAGTACTCCTTGCAGGTTTTCCAGTGGTTCTCTAACTGATTTCAGCTCATGATTAAATCCTCCATGCAATCAAACAAAATCCCTAGAAAGACAATACTTGAGAAAGAAAATTCACTTAGAATAACACATTGTCAAGCTTCTACGGCATTTCTTTTTCACTATGTTCAATAGTGATCTCATATTTCTATACATTTTGAGCAAAGAAAAGTAAAAAAAAATCCTTGAATTATACTTGTTACTTTCAGCTGGTAAAAAGCTAATCTAGTATAATTTCCTTTTAATTCCCCATTAGTTTTATTTCTTTGTTTTTGTTTGAATTATCCCAAAGTGATGAAAGATAATCCCATTTTTTACTTATTTATTTATTGATATTTTTAAATTTCATTTACAAGTTTTCGAAAAGTTAAGGCAAACAAAAATTCACAGGAGATGATTGTTCACTATAAACACTAAGATCTATTGTGTTTTGTCTTCTTCATAATGAAGAGTCAAAGTTTGTTGTCAATTGTGTTATTGTTACTAATGTTAAAATGAGTAGGTGAAAAGTTTTAGAAATTCACAGCCACGCCTACTAATAATGTATTATTATTATCAGTAGTAGTAGTATTATTAGTATTGCTACTATCATTATTGTTCGTAATATTATTACTAATTTATTCAGCAAATAGACACAATACGTTTAAATGTATGATGTAACAGTTTTGTTTATATACAGTTTGTCAGTCTGTACTAGATGTTGGTTTTTTTTAAAATGGTGTTCACCCCGTCGATGAGCGGAATTAAGACATTGAATAAAGAAATGAAAAAAAGTGATCCAAATATTTAATTAGCAGGTTTAACATTCTTACATAGTATTAACACGTAGCATGGATACACAGAGTGAAGAAGGTAAACGTCTAATGGTCACTAGCGACTGACTCTATTCATGTAGGTGGTTACCTGGGCTCTAGTGGAAAGGCTTGACCACTACTGGGTCAAGTAGATCGGGTGTGAGGACAAACACTCGCCACCAATGATATTGGCTAGTCAGTCACCAGTCGTGCTATACCGTGAATTTATAGAAGTTGGAATTCATAGTTTGGACATTGAATGTTTGCCAGTGGCTTGGCAGTCTACAAGCTCGTCTTTTGACCTGAAGGTTCTGGATTCGAACCCTGGTTATGGGTGCATAGTGACGAAGAGTCCCGAACTAGGCTGACGAAACAACTATCCAGTACTCCGTGCAGGTTTTCCAATGGTTCTCTAACCGATGTTAGCTCGTTATGAAATCCTGTAAACACCTTTTTATTTTTAATAGTCTGTTTACTAGTGGAAATATGGATTACTTGATAAAATTCATGTCCGTAGGAAATATGTCTTTGAAAAAAGCAAGAACTGCAGTTTTAAGAGAATAATGTGGTACCATCTTTTATTTCGTTGCCTTCTCGTCAGCTGCTTACAAGCAAAAGACATTATTAAATATATCTACAAAAACAATTTTGCAGTGGGCAGTCTACTTAGCCCTGTTTTAACAGATATATTCATGTCCAACCTTGAAAGAACAAAGTTGAAGCGTGCGATAGACGAAACAACTTCCTACTGTCGATATGTTGATGACACATTTGTAGTGTGCAACAATGAAAGGCGTGCTTCACACTTATTCAGATTATTCAATGATGCACACACCAATATTGAGTTGACCATGGAACATGAAAGTGACGGAAAGTTTCACTTCCTTGACATTGCCATCGAACGCCTAGGAGACGGTAGTCTTCAAAAGTCAGTTTGTCGAAAGCCTACACGGAAAAGACAATACTTACATTTTAATAGCTTTTTTCCAAATAGCTTAAAACGCGGATTAGTCAAGACTCCGTACTACAGAGCGAGGAGAATATGCTCTATAGAGAAATTAGAGGAAGAATTTGAGTTTCTTGAAAAGCTGTTGAGCAGTAATGGGTACCCTCAAAGGTTCATCAACAAGTATGGAAGATCTGAAGTCACAAATGTTAAACAAACCACAGTGGGTAAAAAGCCAATATACATTCAGCTTGATTATAAAGGTGAAAAGATTGCAGCAGTGATCAACAGAAGACTGAGTACATCACTAACCATAGACTATCCTGCAGCTAAGCTCATTCCCATCTATCCAACAACTTGCTCTTTGGTGCAATCAAAAATCGATAGATATCCTTCTCATGTTAACTCCAACTGTATATACAAATTTTCATGTATCTGCGGGAGCAGTTACATTGGAAGGACAGAAAGAAGGGCATATCTACGATTTTCAGAGCATGTACCAAAAAGCTTATGTCTAAAGGGAACAAATGCTTTAAAAAGTGCCATCGTCAGGCGTCTCATTGACACGGGTCGTAAGGTGGACTTCAAAAAGTTGTTAAACATTATCAATAGACAAAAGAGCTCAATTCTCCTCAAGTTCGCTGAAGCTATCTCCATCAAGCGCCTGAAACCTTATTTATGCGTCCAGAAAGAAGTGGTTATCAGCCTTTCTTTGCCCTGGTAACTGGATATTTTTCATCTCTCTTTCTTCCGAATGCGAAATGCTGAGGAGTTTCCATTGTGTATGATTATTATTGTTCGGAATAGTGTTTATTATTACGCATATATATATATATATATATATATATATATATATATATATATATATATATATTATTAGTGTATGCGTATATTGATCAATTGATTTTTGTTTAAAATGAACTCTGTGCAAGTATGTTAAAATTGTTTTTATAGATATATTCAATAATGTCTTTGGCCTGTAAGCAGCTGACGAGAAGGCAACGAAATAAAAGATGGTACCACTTTATTCTGCAAAAACTGTAGTTCTTGCTTTGTTCAAATTCAATAAGGGGAATAAATGTATGAAATTTCTGGAAGTATGTTTAATCATCTCGAAAGAAAACCAATATTGAAAATATTGAAAAGATGGTCCGAGAGAAGAATATTTTCTTTTTGACAGAATCATTAACTAGCCTGTGCATTCATGTATTCATAGTAAATGTGTAATAAAGTTTCAGAACTATTTCCAGTCAAGTGTTAAGTTAATAAAATCGCAAATAGGAATTGGAATGTAGTAATAAGTAGGAGGACCGGATGAAACTACTAATGATTTCATTATTTTTGTCATGTGAACCTCCTGTTTAATTTCTGTTTTTCAAAAAAAATTGTTTTTATATATCTTATGCAACTGCATTTTGTTATTTAATGCATTTTACCCTCTGACCTAAAATATTTCTGTAGCCCTCTCACCCCTTTGCTTTGCACTCACCAATTTATAGTCTAGCTGAAGACTTCGTTGTAAAGAAAAATTTGTCTTCATTGAAACGTCCTTTTGAAATTCACGACATCACTTCATCTGTGGTTAATATCATCAAGTTAGACGATGGTAAGAAATCACGACAGAGTATTACACCCTCGAGAAAGTAAAACGTAACGTATTTTATACAGCAGTAGTTTTAAGGTAGTACGCTCTGTGTGCCTATAAAGTTTTACAAGTATTTATATTCAACAATTTTTAAGGGTAAACAGATGTACTTCTTAGTTGTCAAAAGGTCAGTGCAGTAAAGTAGAACATCTTCAGAAGTGTACTATAATTCACGATAAAAATAATATATCCATGGCATCACATTCTTTTATTTTCATACAATTTCATTAAATAGTCTCTGGATCTTTATGTCTTAAGCCCATGAGGATTTACCTGATTTTGAGGTGGCTTTTCAGTTGCTATCCGACAAGATTTAGAGAAACTCTGAAAACCGCGACTGTTACTAGCTAATGTCATCGGTGGCGAGTATTATTCCTCACACCCAACCAACTTTACCCAAGTGGTCACGACTATTGAAAAAAAAACCAAAGTAACCACCTACATGAATAAGGCCAGTCGCTAGGGAGCATGTTGGTCTACAGGGATTTGATTAGTTTCAGGATTTCATCATCAGGTAGGTAGTTACCTGGGTTTTAGTCAAAAGTCGTGACGAGTGGGATACGGCAAGTCGGGTGTTAGGACAAATACTCGCCACCGATAACATTAGCTAGCCGGTCACCAGTAGCGTTATATCGTGGATTATTGGCAGAAGTTGGAATTCATGATCTGGCCATTAGATTGGTTGCCATTGGCTTGGCCGCCTATGAGCTCAACTTGTAACCGGAAGGTCTTAGGTTCAAAGCCCAGTTAGCGTGTACCTCTGAAAAATCCAGAAATTAGGTGAAACAACTGTCCAGTACTCCGTGCAGGTTTTCCAATGGTTCTCCAACTAACGTTAGTTAGACGCGATGAAATCCCGAAAACAGTCAAATACCTGCAAATAGACATTTGGTTAGTTGGATCACTAAAAAAATGTATATCTGGTTACTTGATATGATTTAACCATCTTAAAAGTTTAGTTTAACACTTAACAACTGTGCTTTATTTAGTCTTCTTAAAGATGTTTTAAGATAAATTCAATTCGATAATGGAAGATTATTCAATTATTGCTTGTTTATGCTTACACAGATACATGCATACATATATGCATGCACTTACACACACACACACACAGGCACACCCACACACACACATACAAAAGCACTAAGGCCTACTAGTTATGTAAAGAATCTAATAGAAACGCCTTTAAGAAATTTCATAGTACAGGTGAGTTTGTATATGTAAAAATACACGCTTCAATCAATCACAAGTGGACACTTGGCTAATTAAATTTCTCTTCTAATATGTTATAGGAAGTGTATCTCATTGAAACTGTACGACCGACCACTTACACGTGCAAAACGAAAGCCGTTAAGTGAGTGAGAGAGGGCGAAAGAAGAGAAGTATTTCAAACAATTTAGCCGTAAAAATATTTTTTCAGACTTTTATTATTTTTTTAAAAAAGAAACAACATTTATTTCAGTTAAGATTGAATAATTCTAATGTCTGCCAATTATGTAATATGTTGGGATGGTGAGGTGCCGTCCGGTGGGGTGGATGGGTGGGTGTTTTTTGGGGTTGACTGGAATAAAATCAGAAAATGAATTCAACTTGTTCATGCTTCATTTAATCCACCTGATTAAATTTCGAAGCTGATTACGACAAAGAAAAATCGAAGAGAAGGAAGATGGAGAAAAGACCAACAACAATAATAATAACAATGATGATGATGATGATGTTGAGGACAAGATGGATCGTTGAATAAACGAAGTTAGAATTAAATAACACTTGGGAAATGCTTCTTTATTTTCTATCCAGTTATTCATCATGTCCTATCTGTGTCGTTTATTTAATTCCACTGAGTGAAATCACTCTGTTTATGCCAATCATTAGGGATCATTTAGGAGGTATGTTTCAACTACATTATTGCTACTCATTTGTTGGATTGGAATTTTAGTAACCTATCGATTTTTTATTGAAACAATGATATTGTGTATGTTTCCAGTTGGTTTTTGTTAATCAGACATCAGACAGTAGACTGCTTCGTGCATTCTTAACTGTGTTGTTATTGTCAACGGGAAAATTATTCAACTAATTTACTATGGTTTGGTTTGTAAGGGTTATCTATGTTTTTATGAATTGATCACAGATTGATATCAGTTAGAGAACCATTGGAAACCAGCCACAGGGAGTACTGGACAGCTGCTGTTTCACCTTAGTTTGGGAATCATTGGAAGTACGCACCCACTGGGATTCGAACCTACGACCTTCCGGTTACAAGGCAGGCTTGCGACCAGATTTAATGGCTCACGAATTCTAACTTCTACTAATTCGTGATTAAGCGCGACCCCAGCCATTGTCATTGGTGGGACATCCATCAACACACGTGACATCTAATTGGACCTCACTGGTTACGACTTCTCAGTAGAACTCCAGGAAACTCCATACTGTAGCAAATCACTAGCGAGCATCAGATTAATTTTCTATAGTTTGGTTTGTAAGGGTAAGTTATGTTTTTACGAGTTGATCACGGATTGATATCAGTTAGAGAACCATTGAAGATCAGGGAGTACTGGACAGCAGCTGTTTCATCGGCGTATTGCCGACGATTCCCAAATTAGGATGAAACATCTGTCCAGTAATTCAGTGCTGGTTTTCAATGGTTCTCTAACTGATATCAATCCATGATCAAATAATTTAGGTGTAGAACAAAGTGATTTGCAGCTGTTGTGTCAGGAATAACAACGGATGATGTGATGAATTGGTTGACTTCTTTAAATTGTAATACAAACGAGTAATCGGAAAGTTATTCACCAGCGTTATAGGCAAAACCAGTTGAAAATAATTAATTATTCGAGGGACTTCCACGTCAGATGGTATTTTAATTATTATTGCTTTATGTTACTCTAATATTGATTTTAATTACAACAGATTTTTGACATTCTAATCACACACCTACCTGTCATACATATTTATATAAAAGTATATAAGAAACAGAAGACAATTAGTGGATGATAACTAACAGTGGAATCCAGAATGCTCACTGCATCCTATTTGGGACGAGTCGGCTGAATGCACCTGCATCACCCGGACACTGAGTAGTGGTATTCCCACTGAGGCTTTGATCCAGTGCTCGTAGTTCCAAACGCCAGTGTGTCACCCACTAGATCAATTGAGCCACGAGAGCCCACTCTTGTGCAACTGGTCTTGTTAATTATTTCATTCGAGCTTAGATCTAAACTGAATTGCAATAAGTAATTTTTGAACACAGCAAATAGAGGAGGGTATATGTTCTGTAGCTTTAACCTATAGAGATCTATGAGTCCCTTCTATGTACTTGTAGTAATACATACATGTAAATTGGTAAACACAGTAGGATATGACCTTATTATTCAAACGCTATCAAGGTTTGTAAGAAAGCCTTTATTGATTTCTGATTATGGAAACAAATTTAGCCACATAACAAGTCCTATGCAGTGCCAGTGTGAATCTTTGTTTAGTGATCAGACTTTGGCCATCACCCTTGAACAGTAAAGTTAGATAAACACTGTTTTTATGTGCTAATCGGATTTGTAGAGCCTACTGTTTGGTATTTCTATAGGGTTAGTTAGTATGCAATAGGATTTCGGTAAAATTCTGTATCTTCTCTCCAACTGGATTATCAGCACATGTAAAATATCCAGATCGCTGAGATCCTGGACCTATTGCTGGTTTCAGAAGATTACGCCTAATACCTCGAACACTAGGCACTGTAACCGACGCAGAACAACAGAAAACAGTTTGGTAGCATGATTATTTATTCTTCACAACAGATAACGAAACAGATTTACAATGGCTTATCAGTGCCAAAGTCTGTAAATAAACGTATTTCTGCAATCTTCTGCCAACCAGTACACAATTAACTGATGACACCCTTCTTCTCCCCCGCCAAATGGAGATCAGTTCGAATAAACAAACTTCTCAGTGTTCACCAACACTGACAGCACATCTGAGCTGAATACGTCTAAACAGGTGTTTGATTAACGTCTTTTTTACATTGAAGAGTATAGAAATCATTATAATAAAGGTTTTTGTATTTCCCAATGAATGAAAAACAAAACCATATTGTTTTTACTGACATTTCGCTATTTAATGCTAATAGCTTTCTCAAAGTATTATTAAACCGGAATTTACAAAATCTCAGCATATATATAACAAAGAGTTAGGTGGTGAGAAAAATATAGACTTAGTTCAACTTAAAAGGACATATTGAAAGTCAAAATAACAATGAAGATCGTTCAAACCAAATATCAAAGGTAATAGTATATCTGTTATTATATCAAAACAAAGTTTACTAACTTGACCATCGTTCGTTAGTCTGGGGTCATTTTTGGTTGTCAAGTTGGAGAATAGGTAAAGGTAACCAAACCAAGTGTAGGCTGTGAAATACTTGATCATCTTTCGTCAGTCTGGGTCGTTTTTTGTTGTCAAGTTGGTGAATTGGTAAAGGTAACAAAAACAAGTGTAGATTGTAAAATTTTATCAGTGTATAGAATTATGAAAGTAGTGTGTGTTTACATAGTGAACTTGCTTATCACGTTCGAGTTGATTTTGTCACTTCATGAGGGAGGGAGGTGTTGTAACCAGGTCAGATTCTGTTTTAGTCCATCATTCCTATTCAGGCAATTTGGATTCCACTAGATATGAAGTGCCTCTGATATTAGACGTTCTTTGTGGTTTCTGAAGTTTTTCTGGATTATTTCAATATTCCTTTCTCAGTATGCGAGAAAGAGAAAGACAAAACCGAGGCAACGGAAAAACAGCTAACTGAGATCTTGAGAAAGCTAAAAACTGATCAAGTTATTTCAATATTGTCAAAATCAATTTTGTGGCCCGATTCTACAGCTTAGCTTGTAGATCAATGACTGATAATTTCTCAATCTTTTCTGGTTCAACTGGATTTCTAGGTGGTCGAACAGATGCTCTACGGTGTTCATTTCTTCTGATTTTGATTTCTCGAGATGTTTGTCCGATGTAGATCGCATCACATTCCAAGCATTTTATTTTATAGACACAATTAGATAGAGGATCTTTCGTGATTTGGTCTTTTATATGGACAAGGTTTTTTCGCAGTGTGTCTGATGTTTTGAAGAAAACTCGAATGTCGAGCTGATTGAGTACTCTTCTGATATCATCAGACGTCTCTGCTCTTTATGGAATGACGACTGTTGAAGTCCATGTTTTCGGAATGCGTTTTCGGCCATACTTAATGTCTGTGTTGATTTTGTTGATGAAGTTCGTTGGGTAGTTGTTTTGCTTGAGAGTTTCAGTAATGTTTGATATTTCTTCTTCTTTTTCTTTCTCATCCGTTATCAAAGAAGGTGCACGTCTAAGAAGACTTGAAACAACTGAAATCTTTGCGTTGACGGGTGTGGTGATTTGAAGTATAAATATTTATTGGAGTGGGCTTTCTTCCTAAGTATGGCTATACTAAAATATTTGTTTTACCTCCTCTTAACTAGGCAGTCTAGAAACGGTAGTTCACCGACGTCTGATTCTGCTTCCGAAGTGAACTGGATTCTGGGAGATACACAGTTTATTTTCTCCAGGAATGAATTGTGTAGATCTCGTTTTAGTACTACAAAAGTATTATCTATATATCTTAACCAGATCACGTTAGTTTAAATATTGTCCTGTCCAAGTAGTCTTCCTATGAACAGATACTCCTAATGACCCATCCTGTTAGCCACTTATGAGTATATCTTAGCTTGAGAGACAATCATTATTTTCTTTGCCATATGTCAACGTTAAACCAGTTTGTATTATACTCATTAGAATAAGACTATAAATCTTATGAGAAGCTGCATCACCCAAGCAGAGAGTGAAATTTTCTAAAATGGAATAAAGTCTGGTAATAATGATCAATTGGAGAATCTTTGATGAAAAGAGACAATGAAAGTTATGTACCTAATTCAATTAGAAGGTCTGTCTTCAATATTCACTTTGTCTTCCTTGACCTCTTTCAATCCAATACGATATTTACCTATTTTGTTTCATACTACTTGCTACTTTTAAGTAGTAGTATAAATATTCACATAAATCACTTCATTGTTTTTTCAGTATATTGCGAAAAATTAAATACCAACTGGTAGAAAGTTTTCTTTTGTTCTGTTCTGTATTATTGGTCAACTTCTTCAACTTCAGACTGTCTAGAATTTGCGCGAATATCAACGCTAAGAATCGAATGATTGAAAATGCACTCATTCATAAGTGGTAAATAAAATTTTCACTAAGTAGAAAGGAAAGTCGGTATCGTATTCAGTAGTCTTAATATGCAGGTAAAAATAAATAGAATCCTATTCAACCTGTGTACAAATGAGGAAATCTTCAGTTTATTGACAAAAACAGGATGGAATGAAGCAAATGAAAGCACCAAAAGGTCAATTAAATTAAACTTCTGTCGACAAACAGTAGTCCGGTTCATCCAGACGTAAAAGTTGTATTTCAGTGGTCGTGTGGAATATAATTTTATGTTAATTCAGTCATCTGGTGTGACACAGTATCATACACTGTAAAGTTTCGGGCACACTTTATTACGCCTTTCTATAGTTAAGCGTTTATTGAATATATATGGGAAGAATGAAAAACCCTAGCTGTAGCATGAACAGTGATGAAAATAGTATCGTATATCATACTAAAGATTCTGCAGACAAAAGTCGTATCATTTATAGGGTGTTGGAGTTTATTCCAACGCTAATCACCCTTCTTTCTTCATTAAATCACTGGTTGAAATATTATTTATTTGAACAAATAAGAGATATTACCAGAACTATGGAAAAAACGAGTAGTATATACTTACGTCCTTAGTCGGATTTCATTGATATGTAGATTAGTGATGAACTGTAATTATCTCAGAAAGTCTTATAATCATTAAATCAAATGGTAGAAAGTTAGTCATTCAGTCAATGAATATGTCAATCAACTTTCCTATCTTTAAATAGGCTATTACTGTATTATACTATTGATTCTTTGAGTTCCCAGTGGAACATAGGGCCTCAGCAGTATGTTCGATGTACTACATTCTCTGCCGTCATTTTCAGTAGCCCTATGACTATCATACAGTTCCTATTTCCTTTGTGAATAATTTTCAACATTTCACAGTCTAATACGAAGACTCATATCTTCTCACTCAAGGGCTTGGAGTTTGATATTACTTGAATTTCTCCTCAGCCTTTGTCCAATCCATCTCTGTTACCTTTTCTCAAGTTTGTTGGATAATGGATTCTTGGCTGGTTCACTGAAAGTCGTCCTTGTTGTTTGTCTTTTCTGGCCGACTATCTGATCTACATCGCCGAGTGAAGAAGGCAACTGTTGATGAAAATCTATGACCAGTAGGAGGTACTTTTGATGATATGCATGTCAAGCCTGTGAACCATCTAGACGAACTGACTTGACGTTACTGCTGAAAATTATATTATCGATCCTGTGCAAATTTCTATACTCATTGCAGAGTAAGGAACGCTCGTCTTGCATTCCCAGTCCTGGCTGGCTTCGACATCCTCATCTCTATCAACTGTACTTGAAAAAAATGCTACCTCTTCGGCTGAGTGGAAGAGACAACTTCTTTTAGACTTCCTTCATTGGCAGTGATTGGTGTTTGTTGTTGCTAGTTGGATATCTTTGACATCTTTGATTGATGTATACTTCTGTTAAGTTCAGCCTTTGCTGTCTGTCCTGCTAACTTGTTGGTTTTTGCTCGTAAATCTTTGAGTTCGCACGACATGAGACATGAATCATCTGCGAGATCCAGATATTTTATTGTTTACTTGCCGGTCCAACTCCCTGCTGTTTGTCCCATGATTCATTCGACCACAACCCGCGAGATCATCGGTGGTAGTAAGCAGCCCTGTTATACTCATATCTTCACTCCAAATACTTCGAGGAGGTTTTTGTTGTGAATTTATTAGCGTGTACCGTCGCTATGCAGTCGTCAAATGAAGCCCATAAAGTTTTGTGGCACTCTGTAATTTTTGAGCAATCGTCAAATCACTTCACTATCGGTGAATATCGAATGCCATTCATGAATGGGATGTAGACACACGTCCTTCGTCCCTACCTGAGGTTACAAAAGCAGTCACTAGTCTGTAATGTGGCAAAGCAGTGGGACCTGATAGAATGACTCTAGAGGTGTTTAAGGATGGTGGAGACAGTTTACTGTCTGCGTTAACTAAGGTATTAGGCAGCGTCTGGAAATCAGAGGTAGTGCTATCGGGCTGGTGTAAGTGACCAGTCAAACAAAAGAAAGAGATGTGATTCCCACTAGCGACTGGCCCTTTTCAGGCAGTTACCTGGGGTTCTAGTGGAAATCCATGACCAGCAGATTGAAGGTTAGTCAGTAGTTCATCGAAGAAGACACTGCGAAGTGGTCGTGCTAAGTCCTGCTTCAATTTCAGGATACTGTACTTGAATTGTGATATATTCTCTGTTTGCTTGAACATATTCAACTTGAATTTAATTGGTGGATGGTAACTAGCAGTGGAATCCAGTCAGGATGCGCATTTCGTCCTATTTGGGACTCGTCACTGGACGTAACCGCATTCCCAGTGAGTGATAGTGTCCCCACCGAGGCTCGAACCCAGTGACCATAGTTTCAAACGCCAAAGTGTCACGCACTAGACCACTTGGGCCACGAGAGTGCAACGGGTTATATTAATTTAATTTATTTTTTCTTAGATTTTCCCGTCGATTGATTAGACCGAAGTGCTCGGTCACCATCAACCAATTAAATACTAATTAAATGCCCATACATCGTCGAAGCATTTACACAAGAAGCCGATATGTCAACCTGAGACCGAGAACTTCGGCCCAATCAATCGACGGGAAAATCTTTAAAAAAAATTCAATTATATTCAACTTGATCTTGAAGTTGCCTCGCACTAGATAGTGCATAAAATTACTCCTCTTCTCGGTCTTTTGTTCAGGCGACTGCGTCCCCAGACTGAGATGAAGCTGAACTGATTTTTGATCTGCTTGTGGATATCACTGTGTTCACACACGCTGCCTGTAGTCACCAAATTATGAGAAATACGGAAGTCTGTAAAGAGTCCACCATTTTTATTTAGTTTACTGAGCGTCCGTCATCCTATGGTTATTTCTTTTCCTGCGCTTGGCATTCGTATTACCAATTAGAATTTTGAATTCTGCATTACTGTTTGCAGATATCAGTAGAAGTTCGTATTTATTGCGTTTGCACTCACAGAGTCCTAGCACATCTGTACCATATCTTCTCATTTATTCTGTGATATAAGCAGTCTTGCTAGCTTCAAACACCGTGGGACATTCCATTTCCCTACACTTACATCGGTCGATATAATTTCCAGTGTTATCTGGTGGAGAATAAGTTTATTTTTCTTATGTTTCAGTAGCGTTGAGGTTGTTTTGTTATGGGATGGGGTAGCTAATTCAACACTCAACTATTTCTCTGTTCAAAACTCAGGAAATGCTATTATACTATACGAAGCTGATCTACTAATATGAATAGGGAAAACTAAAGAACAGGTTTTAATGTATCATTCATTCAGAAATACTTCTACAAAATGCGGGATGAATAAGAATGACAGTTGACCAGTGAATGCACACTAACAGAGAGATTCGGCCAGATAAAAAAGATGTGGCTATAAATAATAAAGTGAGGCGTCAAACAATTGCATTTTTCACCAGTGTATACTTAAATTTACTTGTCCATAGTTTCCACTTATTGAATCAAAATACTTCACGTGAAAACACTTTCTTCGGGTTTACATTACCTATTCATATATGATGTTGGTATACAATCTATGTTTAACTGAAAGACTGCTAGAAATATAGTTTCATGAACCCCTTTTTTTCACTGTGCTTGTTTCTATGGTTGTCTCATCTTAAGCAAAAGGAAATAACTTACCTGTTAAAAGCATTATGTCTTCTTCATTCGCTTATTCTCTTGAGGTTGATTTATAATAACTCAATTTTTTTTTCCTCTGACCTTTCATGGTCATCCCATATCTTATCTATCTCTAAGAAAATGTTTCGTCTTACCTTCTACATTAAAAAGTTAAGACAATCAGGTATCAACCAACCTTTAGTTTTGCAATTTTAAACTCCTGTACTTTACCTATTGTACTCTACTGCTCTCCATTAATCTTTCCTGGGCTTCTCAAAAAAGATTATATCATATTACGAAGAGTATTAAATGCTGTGAGTAGAGCTTGTGGTCTGCCACTGCATGAGCTCGCTAATACTATAGTCGAGAGGCATATAAATTCCTGTACGAAATGGGCAAAGGCTATAATGTCAGACCCTCTGCACCCCCTCTATTCACACTTGTCCCCCTGTATCTCATCAGGTAGGACGAGAAGTCAATATAAAAAGATATATGCTCGTACTACTAAGTGTAGAAATTCTACAATACCCTATTTAGCGCGTACTTTATGTGACGAAGACTCTGTTAGACGTGAAACTTACAAGTTACTATGTAATTAGCACAGTGAATCGACCCTTTTATCGTTCATCTTTCTGTATTTTATGGTGTTACACTTTCTATCGTTTAAATCGTTACTCTGCTATTTTATATTAGTTGGTATTATTATTATTATTACTACAATTTTGTACTTTATACATATTTTTCTCCGTATGGCACACAGTATTTTGCTACGTAGCTGCTACAACAATCGTTTTATTACTATTATGTATTGTGTATTTTTAATTTTTGTTGTTGTCGTTTTTGAGTAAATTAGATGCAATATTGTAGTGAATGCTGAAAATTCCTTGCTGTATCATGAGTACTGTTTTTGGAATAAATCTATTATTATTATTATCAATTAAATCTGTACAATTGGTGGATGGTGGCTAGCAGTGGAATCCAGGATGCGCATTTCGTCCTATTTGGGACCCGTCAGCTGGACGTACCTGCATTTCTCAGTGAGTGATGATGTTCCCACCGAGGCTCGAACCCAGTACCCATAGTTTCAAACGCCAAAGCGTTATCCACTAGACCACTTGGGAACATCATCACTCACTGAGAAATGCAGGTACGTCCAGCTGACGAGTCCCAAATAGGACGAAATGCGCATCCTGGATTCCACTGCTAGCCACCATCCACCAATTGTACACCAATTAAATACCCAGACATCGTCGAAGCATCTGCACAAGAAGCCGACATGTCAACCTGAGACTGAGCACTTCGGTCCAATCAATCAACGGGAAAATCAAATATTCAATTCAATAAATCTGTACAACTTCTAACATTCTATGTTTTGTTCCATATTTTTAAAGAAATAAGCACATGTCATCCACCACCTGTGGATGCTTACAGGCAAAATGTTTTCCAACAAGATATTCGTGCAAAACTGCTTTCGTCATCATTTCGTTGTAATTATTCCTGCCCTTACATTCCCGATTACTCGTATCTTATTACTATGAATTTCTTGAAGTTCACTCCGTTGGGTTCGGAGTGGAACATAGGGCTTCAACAACACATCAACATTTCAGCCTTCTCTCTGTGACCCTCTTCATCTGGCTACACATATGGAAATACCCCCTCATCTCCTCCTCCTCTCACCATCTCCCACCAACGAACCACCCGTCACTTCCCATACACATTCCACTCGAGTGATAGCCTGCATCGAGCGAGATGTCATTCGACAGTCTCCCCAGTTACCTATACCCAATCCTTCTACATTTTCTCCTACACATATTTTTGAACGATAGGCTATTCACTTGCTTGTTCTCAGAGTTACCTGCCACTAATTCTCTCTGACTGGCTATTTGTCAGCTGTTGGTGAAAGTCTGTAACTTGTGGGAAATTCTTTCCATGACACTCTGGCCAAGTTATTCACCCACATAGAAACACTGACTGACTTGAAATTGGTGTTGGAAATCTGAATCTTATTTTTTTTATGCTGGCTGAGGCAGAGTTCAGAAGATTTCCAAACTGGTTTCAGGTTGATGAAGACGTATCTTGCCTTCCCGGTTGTGGCTGGCTGATTTTGACATCTTCATCACTTCTGGCTGTCTGAAGTCGAGACTATGCTTCCTATCATTAAAAATTGTAATATGTATTTTTTAAATAATAATAATTCTAAATTAACTTCTTGACACAATTACCTTTAAAACAATTAGTCCCTTTTGTAAAAACGTTATGTAGATGATACTCCTATCATTGGTAATAATAGCAAATCTATTGAAAACTTTATCACTCTATTTAATCTAATTCATCCAAATATTCGAGTGACCTCCGAACTAGAATCCAAAAACAAACTCGGTTTCCTGGATATAACTATGACTAGGAGAAATGATGGAACGATTCAGCGCTCTATTTTTCGTAAACAGACATGGAGTGGACAATATCTTCATTTTACCAGTTTTGTTCGCATCCAGTATAAACGTTCCCTAGTGAAATGTTTGTTCTCAAGGGCTCGTAAAATATGTACGAGTGACACATTGATGGATGAGCTTCGACATATACATTCAGTTTTATTAGCTAATGGTTATCCAGAAAACTTCATCAATTGTCACGATAAGGATAGACCACATCTTGAAAAGACAGCTTCTGTACCAAAGAAAGCTATCTTTATTAATCTACCATTCAAGGGCGACCAGATTATGCAGTTGACAGCTCAAAGACTTCGGTCAGCCATCAAAAGCACATTGTATGCCACATCTCCTTCTCGTACATGCCGAGCATTTTCGGTCCTTGTACCTACAAATTCTGTGCACTCTACTACAAACTGTATCTACAAGTTCACCTGCAGCTGCGATGACACCTATATAGGTAGAACCAACTGAATGTTCCAATGTCGTCGAAAAGAACATGTTCCAAAATGGCTACTAAATCATATCGGAAATCCTAATGCGATTAATCTTAGTAGAAATCCAGCATCATGATCCATTGCAAAACACTTATTAATGTCTGGTCACAAAATCAATCAGTATTAATGACTGTTCACAATTATTTCACATAACTCTAATTCAAGGTTATTGAAGGTGATGGAAGAACTTTGGATTAATCACACACAGCCTAAACTGTGTGTGCAAAAATAATAGACTTCAACCTTCGGCTACCATGGACTACTTGACCTATTTAAATATGATTGGTCATTAGTATGTACTTTTGTTTTTATTTAACTGAGTAATTTTCATGAACTTTATTTTATCATTGTTAACCATGTTAGTTGTAAAGCGGTTGTAAAGAAACTACGAAATGATATCATCTCGCGAAATTTGTCTTTTTAATGCCTTATTCAAATTACCATTTTCTATTTCCATACTTTTATTGATTTTCACTCCTTTAAAGTACACACCTTCATTTGTTCTGTTTTGACAAACACCTGAACACTGAACTCTTCTGGATATCAGTTAGTGTATATATGGTCACTGAAGGCTTAGGAACATGGTGTATTTAAGACGTACTTCACTTCATACCTATGTTCTCACAAGTGATAGGAATTAATCACATCTGTACTATGACAAAATTTAAATTTTCAATTTACATTCAATTCTATCAATAAATGTCAACTGATTGTCATGAAATCATCAACTGAGAGTCTGATTTCAAGAAATTTTTTCACAGACTATAGGAACTTCAACATTTGAAAAGGTTAAAAATGCTATTCAGTGAGAATATAGGTATTCGAATGTCAATTTCACACTTGTGAAATTGACACTCAAATAACTTCAACATTATTATATGCATATTTATCAGATGTGTAATTTCGCGCGAAAATCCTATTGTGTTCATCAGGAAGTTTCTTTTCATAACTTTCATGACTTGAACAGGAAACTCTGTATCTGATATCATTTGGTGGAAATTCTCTACTCTTCAATTTCACTTCACGTAAGTGAATAAATTTGATAAGTTCACAGTGAGTAAAATGACACTTTAAATGCCAAAAATTTCGAGAAGTACGCTGAATAAATCAGTAGCATTCACATCAGCGAGTACTAATTCACTAAGTTTATACGTGACCAACGTTTTCTGAGAGTTTAAAAATAAGACTGTGTCTTTCACATAAGTTACATATATGGAGTCAACTCGAGATATTGTTCCCTTTTGTTTGCTCTATGGCATATACATATTAGTGAAAAAAAATATTTGAATTAAGTTTCTGTAACATATTTGGTTTTTCTAACTGACTAAGACATTTGGTTGATAGAAAAATTTTTATATCTATCGTTTCCCTCTTTAAAAATATCCCATATGTATAAAAAGATGTATACGCCATGGTAGAAAGCAAGTGAATGACAGTAGTCAACTTAAAAATTAACTACATTCCTCTTACTACTAACAAATAGTAAGTAGTACAAGTTGTCTTTCAAAACAGTTGAATTTTTTTCAATTTGATTTTGCCATCACTGTGTGTGTTAACAAAAACATTCCCAACAGCTTGCTGTTGAATTTCATCGATCGTTGCCTGATTTTCTTGTAGCTGAAGGCCAAGTTAGACCAACAAGGTATCTAAATTTCCATCAAGCACAATGTGTCTACTGGTCATGACCGAATAAAGCATAGAATGGCGGTCAAACATCTACCTCAAATTCATTGATTTCGAAAAGGCCTTCCACAGTTTGACCAAGAAGTAATTTGTGAACCACTTCAACATTATGGTGTACAGCGACCAAATTTTTATCAACCTCATTCCAAAGCTATATGACAGTGGCATGTGTCGGGTGATCCACAACTGAAAACTCAATGAAGCATCTGATGTTAGGGCAGAAGTAATACAAGGATGTCCATTATCACTAGTGATATCTATAATTGTGCTGGACTGGATCGTGTTTCAGAATATGGGTATAGAGAAGATAGGAATACGCTGCACTAACTGGTAAGAATAATCTAGAAGATCTGAATCTGATATGTGCGTGATTCATGTTAAGTGTCACACAAACCAGAAGACTAACTTGCCAATACCAACAAACTGGTAGCGAGGACAGGACTCCAGGTGAACACAGGGTAAACAGACGGAGGTGAGGAAGATAACCAGGCGCCTCAAACGACAGCAACAACGATCAGTACCAATCACCATCAAATCGATATATTTGAGAAGGGTAATAAAGGTTGTTATTATAGCAAGTGCTGTGTAACTTAGTCGGCTTGTCACTACATTAGTTAATAGACATCTGAACTGATGCAAGACATGATCTCAGTCTGCATTATCTGACCCTGAACACTCTCTCTGTTTTCATCTCTCCTCTTGTGTCTCACCTAGTGAAACTAGTATTTAGTAACCGGTTGTGGAGGTTTTTCATAATTGCCTGACAGTTTTTCTTGCCCAAGATTCGCCAAGTTCTTTTGGTCCCCTTATTTGTTTTCCAATTGACTTCATCAACATTCATCCATCGATTGTGAAATAACTAAATGTGTTAATGAGTCTAATAAAACAAGAATTTCTTCCTGACACAAAATTGTGGAATAAAATTGATATTGTAAGGTGATTATGATAAAATATGTGATATTTTTATCAGTCAAACTATTGAGTTGTGGATAGCAAAAGGTGCACATCTACCACAATAGAGATTTTTCCTATCTTCATTGAACAGTTCAGTAGTTTTAACATAAAACAGGTAGAGTGGTTAACACAATCAGGGGTTTTGAATAGATTCACCCCGTTTTATTCAGTTTCTGGAGTGAGCACGGTAATATTATATATATATATATATATATATATATATATATATATATATGTCGGGTTAATAAAACACTTTAGGCAGTCTGTTAATTCCTATCTTATTTTTCCGATGCCACTCCTTCTTTTGTGTTAAAATGTATACTACTGATCTGTTGTAAGTAGTGCAAGCTGTTACAATTATTAAACCAAGTGATTCAGTGAAAAGACTCTTTTCAACGAATTTATCATCAAGCTGTACAGTGGTATATTTATATATGGTTTTTAAGAAGTTATATCCGGCTACTAAAAGGTGGAAGTGGAGCAATAAGAAGCGCGATCACTGAACATATGGTCGATAATCATCACCCTATCTCTATAGCCTCCACCTTTAAAGTCATCTACAAGGCAAAGAGTAATTTACCCAGATCCCTACGTACCCAACTCATCTGTATTGCTGAAGCCATCTATGGCTATCGAAACAGAAAAGCCAGATCTCTGTGAATAGAAAAAGTTCGTTCAACCCCTCTATTTTTCATGTTCCTAATCCCTCTATGCTAAAGTATGGTAATCCCCAATCATATTTTAGCTCTATCACTTTTTCATTTTTTCATTTTGTCTATTCAATTTGTATACTCTTCCTTATTACGTCAATTGTTATTATTACTATTCTCACTTTGAACTGTCCCCGGTATTATTTCACTTGTTCCACTTGTCATTCTAAATCAATTCTTTTTTACAACGTTAAATTCTATGCTGTCGAATTTCACACAATATTACGTAACGTTTTTATTTGATTCGATTTGTCTACCACTCCTATAATTGCACACCCTTTTTCAAGTTCTATCCATCCTATGAATTATTCTATATATGAAATTAATTTGCTTTGCCACTGAACATTTAACTATGATTATAATCACAAACATTTTAGTTTTTAATTGCATTTCATAATACTATTATTATTATTTCATGCATTCACACCTATGATTCAATTCCCTCACCGGATATAACTTCTTAAATAACAATATATATATATATATATATACGTTTGTACAGCTTGATGATGAATTCGTCGAAAAGAGTCTCTTCGCTGAATCACCACTTGTTTTGATTTTCTACAAGTATTAAACTCGGGCTCTGTGGTATAGTCTAACTCAGGGATAAGATTTTATTTTAATAAATCCAAGTGTTATGCAGTAATGTTTACTGATGGCCACGCATCGAGCACAAATTATTCCCACTCATAATCATATCAAGTCACTCATACAACTTTTTACTTCATTTATATACATGAGTTAAGACTGATAATTAGACATTTGGATAAAAATCAATATAAAATAAGGTACATTCAGAATAGTATTAGTGTTATCAATAAAATGTAATCAGATAGGTAATAAGGTGATTTTATAGTACAATAAATGACCCCTTAGACTGTTAGAATGTGAAGTGAATACATTTAAATATTATTTATTATCCTCTGATTTGACTGGTGGTAATAATATCTTCCATACCTATGGTATTTGCGTCCAGTCATTTCTATTGCATGTGTTGGTGTAGACTCGTTGAACAAAGATTCAGTAAGCAACCTCTCTCTATCTCCACCTACCTAGATTACTTTTTAGGATTTTAACCCTCTCCCAGCCTATTGTGTGGCTGTGTGTTAATGCATGCAGTGCAATCGCTGAGCTTTTTTCTAAATTTCTTATCTTCACAGGTGGGGTCAATCATTGTACACTTAGATAAATTCTCATGTTCTGATAATCTCACTACTCCCGATCTACTGGTTTGACCTATGTAGGTGACCTCACTCACAGTCACTGCAAGGCATTTTGTAAGTTATATGATTTTGTCTAACTGGGTCAACAGACAGGGTCCTTTAACCTAAAGAGCGTGTCCTACCGGAGTGAGTTTGTAGATTGGAATTCCAACCTAGTTCCTGCATTACTAAGAATCTTACGTAGAATTTCAAATGTCCCCTTCTTATAAAGTAAAACTGTAGATGCGTCATATTCTTCGCTATTTAGGTTAACAACATTAGTTTCACCATTATTAATATTTTGCCATTGACCTTTTTTGATATTCCTAATGAATTTTATGGGATATTTATTTGATACCAACGCTTCTTCTACCCGTTTCACTTTATCATTTAGGTCTTTTTTATAACTTAGTGCTACTGCTCAGTATGTTAGACACTCAACTAAGCCCGCCTTTACAGACAACGAACGGATGAGATGAATTCAAGTCTAAATATCTATTAGTAGAATGCATTGACTTTTTATAAACGCTAGTGTGCAGGTTACCTTCTATTTGTTTTTGTTCTACAATCTAACATCATAGCTAATTCTCCTTGTTCATTTCCCGATTCAAATGTGAATTTTTTTCCCTTTACTAGTAAGTTTATATGTGTGGAGAAGCTAGAGATATGTTCAGTTTTTAAGACTGTGAAAGTTGTATTTGTTAATACTTAACTATGTATTTATTTGATATTGAAGTTTATCCTACTGGATGTATTAATAATCTGTTAGATGTACAATAATTATATTCTTATAGTCGAACGATATTTGCTGTATATACACTTTATTCGTTTAACAATTACTGTTGAACATTGTTTATCCGCATCCTTCTATTCTGTATCTGATATTTGCGCGCTGTTTGAATAGCACGTGGATTGCCTTTGACACAGCTCTGCTATTTTTTTTTTACTTATTGACTCACATTGACTGTGCTTTTTCACGATATTCAACTACAGACACATCACAATTGAGGTTTTTATATTATATATTTCATGCTTTATGATGTTAGGTGGTTGGAGGCAATCGACTACAGGAAGCCTTGTTTCACCTGAGTTGCGTGCTAGTTGGCACTCACCAGTCAGCAAGGCGTATGTGCAATCACCTTGAAGGAACTCATGTCCCTCTCTTTGAGATTCAAACCCGCGTCAACCAGTGCCAGCAGAAGTCAGAGACGTTACCACTGAGCTATTCTGGCAGGCGACTGACCTCCTGTAGAACTCTATTGGACACTTTGATTGGACACTAGTAACTAGTGTGATGCGCCTTTGTTTGATGCATACTGAATTGTATCAGTCAGTCGAAATTAGATTGTGGCCACCATTCCACTAGGTAGCTCGCCATCACGGTGCACATTGATTTGATGGCATTAGATGGTATATTTTATGTTTAATATAGTACCGTATTTTAGACGGTTCCTGTGTTTTCGGATTTTACGCATCACTCACATGGGGTTTTTATGATCATCATTCGATTATCGTCCTGAATTCATTTTTGTAAGAAATTTACACAGTCACTATGCATATTCAAAGTTTCTCTTTCGTTCAATTTTAGCTTCGATTACATCACTAAGTTCTCCTTTCGAATCTGTACAAAGTTGTTGATACATTTCGGGCAACATTAAGGACTGTAAGTCTGTACTGATTACCATGCAGAAACTGGTGCACTTTTAGTCCATACAGTTTTAGTGTTATAACTGCATGCCATACGGTAAAGGTATTTACACGAAGTGCGAGTTCCACAGTCAACTTTTTGAATTAGTTGTATTCTCTCAGGTGGTTGAGTTAATTGCGAAGCTGTAAAAGGCCGTGATATATACATATTCTTTCATATAAATGCGTGTAGATAATTATAGACACAAATTTGATTGTGAAGATGTAGACATTTTAAACAGACGAAACACCAAAGACACTGTCAGGGAAATTCTAGAATCCTGATACTCAAGCAAATCATCAGTTAACAAACACACATTACTATAGACCAAATTTACCAACTAATAAAAAGGAGATCACATGACAAGAAAACTGAAATTTCAAGTCAATAAAAATGATCAATCGATATGTAAATTAACAACCACACACTTCAATGGCTACCAAGAGATACAATTATACAAATCATCATCATCAGTTGTGGAGAATTCAAATAAGTTAATTCCATACTAAAGCCTGTGCTGGCTGAAGATGTTGTCTAGAAGGTGGATGATGAAAGCTTCACAATTAAATCAACCAGCTCAGAGAATACAACTAATTCTAAATTACCTACCTAAGCTACAAATCCTCTCCATTGTTACATATTCATCATTTTATTCCCAGAAAAGCCTAGAAATGTCGTCATTCTTCTTTCAACAAGGCAAAAACAACCAACGGAGTAGGATTAGGTTGTAAAGTTGATGATACGTGCTATGTAAGAGTAAATCAGACACTATGGATAGGGATAAAATTAAGGGTTTAAATTACATTGTCACAATGAAATAAAATTAAAATGAAATGTATTCCTGTGGTGGAGTGACGTCAACGACAATTCACTCCTGAGTGCACAGCTATCACTTAAGTGACACGCAATAGACTAGAGCTAACTTGAACTCTGAAAAGATTTATCCATAGAAAACCAACATGGAATGGCCAACTGACAAACTTCTACAGGTGGATGCCTATCATCCGTTAAACAGCTCTCATCATCTCCCTAGCCCAACGTACCAGAAGAATTTGTAGCGATGACTCAAACTCATCCTGGCTTAAAATGGATACCCATCGTGTTCCGTAGAGAAGAACATGAAACTAAAGCCGAAAAGAAAAGAATGCACTGCAATGCCGAAGAAAGCACTTTATTTGAATCTGGAATTCAGGGGAGACCTAGAAGCAGATATCCTTCAAAGGAGAATCTCCAATTCCTTGAAGAAGAGTTTTCCTGAAGCAACTCTAAGAGTGATATTCTCTAGTTATCCATTACTTCGGAGCAACGGGAAGGGCAGACTTTCGCACAAGACCACTTCAGTGTGTGTATAGCAGTTCACCTATTCATGTGGAGCTAGATCCATAGGTCGTTCTATGCGGGTCTTATCAAAACGTGTTAGAGAACATCAACCAGCATGGCTACAAAGATGAGGCACTGGTTCAATCAGAAGCGCCACAAATGAACACCTCATCAATACCTGTCACAGAATCTCAACTGACTCATCATTCACAGTCATTTACAAAGCAAACAAAAATCTACTGAAGGCAGTGTGTCTCCGACTTCTTTGTACTGCAGAAGCTCTCACCAAATGCATCGAAAAGCCAGAGCTGTGTGTTCAGAAGAAACTAGTCCAACCTTTAAAACTGCCATGGTCCTAGTTCGGTATGTTCTCTTATCCCTCGGTTTTTTGTTTCCTTCTCTGTGTGTGCAATTTTCTCTCTTTGCCTTCCCTCAATTCATCCCATTATTTTTTCAGTTATAAAATCAGTTATTTTAAGTTTGTTTCCATGCTCCTCCTGATCACACTTGGAATCCGTTTAGAATAACCATTTTACGATTATACTCTAATCCTGTGTACATTTTTGTTTCTATGCCTCTTGTAATCTATCTGTATTCACACCTCCTAACTTACATTTCAAATTGAAAATATTGATTTCAATTTGTTTCCACACTCATTTTGTTCACACCTGTGATTCGTCCTATCCCTGAGTAATTTTTGTTTCTAAGCGTCTTGCAAGCCATATCAAGTTGAAAATAATTGTCACCTTTTATTTGCCTTTAAAATTATTTATTTCTCCATTTATCAAATACTAATTTTTGCATACGTTGTAACTGTTTTTTAATCGTGTGCAGTCTTGTCTCTAAGCCCCTTGTGGTCTGTATTCGTACCTTGAAACTTTCATTTGAAATTGGAAATAATTATCTCCTTCGTTGCTAAGTGGAATTACATGAATAGTAATTTTAATCATGTAAAGTAATGCAGATAAATGGGATTATACATCTTTTGAGAATGAAATCGCCGAAAAGACAGATATCTTTGCAGAACTTATTGTTCTTTTCCCATTTGAACTTTAATTATCTTAAATGATTTTAAAACGTCACTGTCACGTGGCAAGCTACTGTATTGCTGAAGACTGGCATCTCTTGGTCGCAAGTTTCTTGGAATTAGTTGTCACAATCCCTTCTTTATGTCTTCTGTCTAATGTATGTGCTAAGACAAATACTTGTAAAATGGCAGATGCAGTTGGTCTTCATATGAGAGGAGGATTTATCAGCTATGGATTGTTTCAGTCAGCAATTTGTCCTCTAAAGTATGACTAATTTGGAAGATGGATAAGTAGTCTTCAGCCTTGGGTTTATTCTGCACTTACTTCCCGCAGACGCCTCATCACCTTTGAATCAAAGTTCTAAGAAGACTGATTTGTTCTCCATTGTAGCTTACTTCATCTTCATACTCAGTGTTCGTGTGTGTTGAAGATAAGCATTGTCTTATAGACATTTTTCGACACTGACGAGTTCCTCATCATCAAGTCTTTCCTTTAAAGAATAAGAAAAAACTTTACTATGCGGTTAAACAGACCATGTCATTTTGGGAGCTCATTGAACAAAAGCTGTTAAAAATTTGTCCATCCTAAGATTCTTTACTCTCTTTATTATATTGACATTTTATCCTTTCCAATATGGTGTCTGATCACTTGTACTATTAAATGCTCTTCATCTTCACGCTGAATAACTAAAGTATGTGAGTATTGTGTATATTAATCAGTATGAAAATTATTTCAGGTTGACTTCAGTCCAAAAGAACCGACGAAACAGAATGAGATCACACTAACCTACTGGGTTTTGTTATTCTTGCTTTGTTCAAGTTCATCAAGACGGAAACCTTCTTAACATAACGATAATGATGATGATGATAATAATAATAATAATAATAATAGTCAAGAGAGTTATTTTCAACAAAACACATTCGTGATATTGGATATGAATAGATTGTTATATCTGGACACTGACTTCTAGCGGCTTGAAATAAATCATGTCTCTAATTGTATATTCAACCGCATGAATATATAATCAACAAACCGTGATAATAAAAGCATTAATCAAGTTGGTTTTTGTATACCTTCTCTTATGGATTGCAAGAATTATTAAATTCAGATGAACTGTGATCAAGATTTGACTGAGTAGTCCCAAGATAATTGGGTGCCGCCGAATGGGAAATAGACATATGTAAAAATTATACTTGTAAAATTTCAGAGAAATTGAAATGAGTAATTCCAACGTTTCGTTCGACAACCTGTTCCAAACTTCTTCAGTGAAAATAATCGAAATTAAAATAACAGAGGTTTATATGAAAACAAGAAAATCTCTTGTTCTAACAAACGAACTCAGTGCTCGTTGTTTTTGAAATCCAAACGAGGTTTTGAAGGCGTTGGAACTGTGTCTACATTCCACTTTCTTTATATTTTGAGGGGTTCTTTACCGTCAAACAGTAGGCTTTGCTATGGGATTACCAATATCTCCTCTAGTTCCAGTCGCCAATCCGTCTATGCACACCTTAGAAACAAACGCAATTATGAGATGCCATAGTCCTCCAAAATTGTGGTTAAGATACGTGAACGATTCCTTCGTCATAATCAGACGCAGCATGCTGACTGAACTTTTTCATTTAATAAACAATATGTCAGGAGCCATTAAGTTTTCCAAAGAGTTTGAATCCAACAAAAATGATTTGGTGTTCCTGGACTGTTTAGTAAAACAACAACCAGATGGTCAACTTAAAACAAATATTTTCAGAGAGCGGAAGCATTCGGACAGTTAAGTAGACTACTTTTCAGCACATCCGTTTACCACCAAAGTAACTGTGGTCAAGAATCTGGTTAACAGAGCCAAACGTCTAGTAACTGAGGAGGAGATCATCAGGAAACTAAAATTGATTCAATTCACTATTGAATCAAATAATTATCACCTTGGAATGATTATGAGAAAAAAATTGTGCTCGAATCGTCATCAGTGAATATTACTGTATAACAATGTGAGACTTTGTCGAAATAAATTTACCCATGATGTAGTTATACTCTACCACAGTGCACAAGTTTTATTCTGATATCAATGAAATCCCAACGACTGTGAAAACATATGTAAAATGTGAAGATAGGAATGAATCGAAACGTGTTGTTAAGAATTGGGCTAGGACAGTGGTGATACCTTACCGCAAAGAAACATCGGATGAGATAAAGGGAATCCTAAACAATAATGACATAAGAGTGCGTTTTCGTGCAACCCATACCTTAAGGTTATCGCTGGTGAAGGTGAAGGATAAAATAGAAGACGACAATCAACAGAACTGTGTGTACCAGATCAATTGTTGGGATTTTTCACGCCGTATGTATAGGAGAAACTTCCAAACGGGTAAATGTAAGAGTGAAAGAGCATAAACAATGTCTAAAGGTGGTTCCGAATACCTCTGGAAACTTGAAGAATCTGGAAAACAGATCGGCCATTGCACTGCACTCGATAGAAACAGGACACACGTTTGACTTTGACCGAGCTAAGGTTAGTATAACGACAGACTAATTGCAAGAGCTCCAAATGTGTGGGTGAATCCCCAAAGTTTGAACAGACGTGAAGGTTTGCTGTTAGCTGATGCATGGCAATTCCTGATCTGTAAATAAACATGGAGAGGGATCACTAATCAACTATACTTGATCTGAATTCCTGATTGGCTATATCTTCTTATGGAGTGGCTAACAAATCATTTACAAATGTTTCGCCGTTGTCTGCGACATATACACATTCATATTCAGTTATCTACGACCATCAAATTTAGTAGAACGTAATCACTATAAATCTCATGAAAAGTACACGCTGTTTACAGGGTTTAAGTAAAGTAGACTAATATTTGTAAGTCTGAGGTCAAATTTTGAGGAGAGTTGATGCAATTTCGTTCATCATATTTTGAAGCCTATTTCATAATTCATATGACAAGAAAATATTTTTACAAAACAGAGATGTCCTTTCTATATATAAACCTCTGTTAATTCAATTTCAATTAATTTCATTTGCAGAAGTTCAGACCAGTGTGTCTAACGAAACGTCGGAATTACTCATTTCAATTTCTCTAAGATTTTACAAATATAATTTTTTACACAAATGATTAAATTCGTTGTAAACTGTGTACATACATCTTGTAGTGTTTTGAAAAATATTTCCAGTAAGCCAATTGAGCATGGATACTTTGTTAAAGGGGTAACCAAATCAATAAACGGTGCTATTTTATCTCGTCTAGTAGGCAGTGGATGACGTATCAAAATAGACAAATCACGCACGGTTGTGTATCAAGTACCAGAAGAGATACACGATAATGAGATCTCGTAGTCATACCTAAAGCTATGTAGATTGCTAAGAAGAAACCTAACTTATATGTGAACAAAACACGTTCATCCCGTTTGTTCACTCTGGCCTACTGTAACGTCATCAGGGATATATTCATCTCAATATGCCCCACCCCTCTTACTCCTTTTCAACGAGTTTACTTCACTCCATTATTGTGCTTGTTATCTGTCAACCTTGTGATTTACACTAGGCTTATCTTGTCTCTGTTATTCGATTACAGTTCACTATTTGACCACTTCATTCTATTATTATATATTTAATACCTGTCAGGCCTAGAACTTACATTCAGCGTATCCCATTTGTTTGTTGATATTTTCGTGATACTGATATTTCTGTCACACCATTGAATATAACGAACCCCCTGAAACTTATACTGATCATAAATATACATTAGTATATTAGTTAACTGCTTACTCACATTTTGTCTTATTATATACATCTTTATATGGATTCAGTTGACAACGTTAACTGGCGGAGTATTATTCCGTCGTATACATGCACCGCAAGATAGATTCTGATGTCATTTTCATCTGCACCTGCAGGTTGCTTGTATTCTAATATTCATGTATGCATAAGTATAGCTCCTGAACAAGAAGTCGTCGAAGAAAATTGTTCTTTCAAATGCCATTTATTTACTGTAACACTCATCAATGCGACATTCTTTCATATCTGACAGTCCTGGGTACAATGATTTCGATTGGATACAGTTGACAGTCACATTGTTCAGGAGAAAGCTGAGACTTCAATGAGATGTGTGATATATTTTTCATGTGATTCATTTATCATAAGACATGCACAGTTATTGTTTGTTTCACAAAATTTATTATTCTCAGTTGACCTCAGTTGTAATTCACTACAGCTTCACTTTAATAAGTTTGAATCACATCACAATATGCTCCTGTCAGATGCAATCATGAAGGAGTAAAATCAGTCTGTCATGAAAGGCGTGAGACTTTTCATCATCAAATGAATTCTCTGTGGATTGTTCAGAGAATGGATGTGGTTCACTTCGACAGACTTTGAGAAATCCGCTAGGACAAGTATCATTTTTGTTCACTGAAATTGACTGAACAGTAAATATACACGCTTTTGTAATCTTCATCATAGTGTCATCATCTGAACACATATTCTGAGTATCTCAAGAAGGTGTAAGACTCGAGTATGAACACACCATATTGTTGTATACGCTTCTCTTCCAGTTAAGCTGCAGGAAGTCAAACAGATTATTGAGTGTGATTCAGTGATTCTGTTAACATGAATTCTAAGAAGACAGAAATACTGGAGGAAATTAGCCATTGATATTGAGAATATCACGATAGGTGCAGTGAGCATTTCGGTTGAGTAATTGGTCACTGGGTGTAATGCGTATTCAGCACAATCAAACTACACGCATTTCAGTAAACATGTCACCAGCAGATACAAGACACAATCAGTTTGAAATTATGCAGCTTGTCAGCACTTTGAAATATGCATTCAAAAAGTGGTAAGATGCAAGAAGAAAATAAGACTTTCAACAGTTTAACTAACACACAGATTAAAGTCAGTTTGATTTCAATTAAATTGTGACGTAAATCGTTTGGATTATTGTGTCTATGAGTCGTAGACGTGTTCACTTGTGATCGTGATCCAGGAAGTTACACACATGAATAGTGTCAAACTGCTTGATAAAATTCTCTAAAATGTAAATGAAGAAACCGACACTGAAATCCGTTTAATTAGTTAGCTGCTCTTCCAATTAAAATTTTCTTTATTATAGTAATGATGATGTGCATATCATGACTGATACTTGATGAAGACACAATCAATGCAAATATTCTCAGAGTATGGAGAAATCTGAACAATAAAACTAAAGTAATATAGAAGAAGTCTTCAATATCCATCGTTTTTGCAAATATTACGAAACAACAGTAATCCTTTTTCAGTATAATGAAACAATAGAAGATGATATGAAATAATGCATATGCACATTGGGGAATCAATGTTAGTTTTGCAGAAAAAATCCGGTCTCTCAATCTCGATGGTTTACTGCTGGATATTACTATTCGACTGCGAGAGACACTCATCCTCATCTCTCTTTTATAACATACTTTTATCAATAGACTGGATGACAATATTGATGTGAAAGTAGGCAGGAAGTAGCTTACAAGCATTCTACTGTACAAAATTCTCCTTCTGTAGACAAACTGATCACAAACTCTTACGTGTGGTAATAAGCAATCAATGTTTGTATTGAATGAGACTATAGCGACGAATGAAATTTGAAGAACGATAGCTGATTTCGAATTTAGAGTGTTTGAGTAAACCGGTCCAACGAATTTTGTTAACAGAAGTCTTTCCAAACACAGCAGTGCATAGAACCAAGAGGATGTATCAGTAGATATTAACATTGAGAATGTATGAATTCTGCAGAACCAGTTACCGAAGACAATGCGAACATCGACTTCAGTGAATGAGAGCCAAACAATTCTAACTACGTCCGTCAGGTGTATCACTACACTCGAGATTACGATGAAAAGTATCTACAACTTTGTGGACAACCGCAGTGAGCATTTAGGCCACTCCAATTGTGACCTCTGTGAACTGTGTAAGTTGGCGGTGTGTTGAAATCGCCTATTCTGTCGTTTATAACCAATCCCTGAGAAACACAATATCCACAATAGGCTGACACAAATATTTAGGAGAATCGCGATTATTCCGATAATACCAATCGCGATTCCGTATATGTAATGCAGATCCATCGTTTGGTTTTTGAATGGAGAGGAGAACTTGAAATACAACACTTTCCAAAACTCTGTTTGAATTTGATTATATGTTTTGCCCTCACGCCTCGTTAAATACATGGTTGGTCCGATGCTTAGCATTCAACTAGTTAGAATTTCGGCGTTTTATAAATACCACTCATAATGATAGATAATTATACTCTGCATATGTTTAAATATTTTTTAATTAGTCGTTATAATTTCAAATATAGAACAGATTAGCAGTTGTTTGCACACAGAAATTTTCATGTTCATTTTCCATCAGCACTGATGAACAAACTCACTTATTTCGCTTATTCATACTACTAATTTAGACAGACAGCTTCAGTGGTATGAATTCAAGCGTTCGAGTATGAAAATATCTCAGTAGCTTAGATATTATCAGTAACAACCAACATGGAACGGCCAACTGACAAGCTTCTACATCTAGGTACCAACCAGTCGAGAAAGAAACCCAACTAGATCCGTTGCTACTCGCGTCCGACATATCTGCCACTCTGATACCCTGGAAGATGAACTACACTTCCTGAGAGAAATCTTCATACGAAACGGGTATCCAACAAGATCCATAGACAAGAACATCAAACGAAAAATCCAAAAGCAGGAGATGGCATGCTTGCCAAAATAGATCCTTTATGCTAACCTCGAATTCAAAGGTGACCTATTCAGTGATGTCCTTGAGAGGAGAATTTCCGCTTCTTCAAGACGAATCCTCTTCGAGGAAAGACTGAGAGTAGTTTTCCCCAGTCACCCGCTGATCTCCAGAAGCCCAAATGACAAGATCTCGCACCTGGTCACTCCTATGTATGCATCAATATATATCACTTCGCGTGTTGCTGTGGAGCCAGGTTAGTCGATCGTTCGATGCGCATCCCGTCAGGCAGGGTGAAAGAACACTATCCAGCGTGGTTGCAGAAAGGAAGTAGTGGCCATGTAAGGAGTGCAATAATCGAAAATCTTGCCACCACTGGTCGATCCATCTGAACAAACGCCCACGCCTTCAAAGTAATCTACAGAGTGAAGAACAACCTGACAAAGACAACACGTCTCTGTCTTCTTTGCATTGCAGAATCCCTAGTCATTTAGTTTGAAGAACAAGAACTATGCATAAAAAAGAAAATTATTCAGCCACTTCTGCTATCATAAAAACAACTCTGTTGCTTTGACTTAACTTTTGTTTGTATGCTTATTTTCGAGCTACTTAAAACGCTTAGGTGATTCCGTGTGTTACTTTCTTTCCATGTACACCCTGAGCATAACTCTTTCATCAGACTATTCATGCTTTTTTATTTTTGATTGTAGCTTGATTCCACACCGTATTTTCGCACCAAGTATGGAATTTTCAGCATGTGATATCGGTAGCCCAAATTATGCTGGCAAACCGTTGATATATGGTGTGTGTTGGCGGGAGGTCAAATTCCAGACCACGTGCGTGGTCGGCCAGAGTTCTAACTATTCCTTAATAATCGTTTGTGACAACTAATCACTCTTGTTACTACCCTCTTATATCAACATCCAATTCCTCTGAACGCCTTTTGTATTACGGAAGTCCACGAAATCTTACTAAATGCATTTTTGTGTTGTCGAGTTTAGGGTACACACACATTTATACAAAACAACCAGATATATTTGTGATTGTACGGCTGAGAAAATGAATTCGCTGCCGAAAACAGACTCTTTGCTGAATTACTCGTCTTCTGTCTATGAATAAATTGTCTATCATGTAACGCCACCGATCTGAAGATAGGTAGAATATACTAAGCGAATCACGATGACCAGGGTTTCAAGAAGTCAAAAGTAGTCAGAATAATGGTGAATCACTGATATTTCCACGTGGAATATGGATTCATTTCACTGTTTTACATGCAAGGCTATGTGCGAATGAATCCATTATTTGTCGACGAAACAAATAATGTGAGTGTATCTATGGAAGACAACATTGAAATTGTCTCATAATTACTGAAAATTATATGTCCATTGGTTAGAAGTAGATTCCAAGTGTTGAGTGTTCCCACTGTTAAAATTGACACAACACATATAAGCGGACAAAACTGTTTCCTATTAAATCTTCGTCAAGCTTTAGATATATGGAATGTTAACCGATAGCAATGAATGAGTAGTAATTACTGAATGTTGTATGGACAGCAGAAATAAGTGTGATTATATTTAGTGATAATATTTATAATGGTGTAAACAATTGATAGGTCGATGAGACTCGAGGTAGAGGTTATTAATGCAGACGAAATCATTTTCGGTGTGTAGATTTGGCATACCATATCTCCAATGCTGTATTTGCACGTCATCTACAAATTGGTTGAATATCACCACATTCGATAGCTTGTTTGGGTTCTGTTTCTGAACAGTGTTTCTAGGGTTCTTCTCACTATTCTGTTCTCCGATTGGTTGTTCCAGTATCCGAAACACATTGTCGCTTTTCTGAATGCGTTTACTGATATACGACTTATATCTGATTATGAGTATCACACATGATCCTCGTGTTGATCATCACCGCAATGCTTGTGTATATTGACACTGGTGGCCGTAAGAATAAACAAAAATCGTATGTCTATCTGCATCTCTGAAGAACCTGTATCTTCATATCTTGTGGTTAGACAAACTTACTTACTTGGTTACACATTAGTATAGGAGACTTTCTCCTACTAGGAAATCCGCTGGTAATAGAATGATCAACTGCTTGAATTGTTTCGGATAGATCATTGTCCCCATGAATCACTTATAGCTTGAATACTTGTGCTCAGTAGGAATGGAGATCACGAAACTCGTCTCATGGAATCAAGATGAATCATATGATTTTTTTGCGGATTGAGAAAAGAAAGAAGTAACCATCTGCTGATCATTTGTTATAAATAATAATGCCACTGATTTTGATGTCTCCAGAGAAATGAATGAAAACCTTACATATGTGAAATCCATAAACCAGTAAACATTTCACTCTGACAGGATACCAGCAGAAAAGATACTTGAATGCATATACTTATAGATGTAGGGGCACTTAAGTGTCATAAGTTCTATTGAGATCTTCATTAGGTTTTCCAATTATCGTGTCATTTTGTAATTTCCACATATGATACTGAAAAATATAAACTGGTATTACGACGTGTGCTACTGATAAGATTTATAAGTAGTATATGGATGTATATCATTGTCAAGGATATCAAATGTCAGAGGGATGGATTTGATGGACGATGCTTGAAAAACAACGTGTAAAACGTGACATTCAGAGAGAGGAGGTCAATATCGGAGACAAAGCAGCACAATACTGAAGATATATGCAAATATGCATTTTTAATGTTAGAACAAGACCTATAATCGAACAATATTGTTTTCAGTTGGATCTTCTTCAGGCTTTACTCTAATTTACAAATTAGGTCAAATCTTAAAAGCTACGTAATACTAAAGGTAAAGTGGACAGATAATCAGAGTTTAAATAAATATCATAAAAGTACGAAGGAGAGGGATGATAAGAAAGGGTGGGAGGGTTTTGAATAGAATTCACTTAGGCCAAGGGAGAGACAAAGTTAGAAAAACTTCTTTTGTATGCAAAGACCAGGATTATTCTCTTGAATTCCCATAGCTTCGGCTATGTGTAAAAGACGAATCTAAATTCCGTTCTAAAGGCTCGATGGAATGCGATAGATAACTTTGAAAGCACTATTTTTGTCCGCTTGGAGACCGCTATCAATCATATGAAGCAAAACAGAGCTTCTTATAAATTTTATTTGGCCTTTTCCAAACCATGAAGGGAGATGCTCATTAATGGGTTTGTTAAGCTGTCTAGTTGTTCACCCTATATAGCTCTCTTCACAAGAGTGACTGAATTTATAGATACACACATAAAAGTGGCACAGCTAGGTAGCTTGTCTTTCACTTGAGCAATCATAATTGGTCGGTTGGAAAATGACAGACAAAAGGTGGCGGCAGTAAAAGTCCGTTTTATAGCTCTCGATAATCTCAGATGTAAGACTTCTTTAGCCACGTCCCCATTAAATTGTAATTTCATGAACAGTTGTTTCTTTTCAACTGTTATCAGTTTCTCTTTATTGTACTTGGTGTTCATGTGTCTCCTTACAAATCTACTAGGATAACCCTATTGGACCAGCGTATTTTGGATGTATCCTAACTCATTTTGTAGGGAGTCATTTGTACACATACGTCTTGCTGTATTCGTGAGGTATTTGAACAAATTGACTTTGTATCGGATTGTTACAAAACTGAGGAAATGTGTATATTGTCCTACAGATGTAGGTTTTCTACAGACATCTCTCTTGAGTGAACCATCCTCTCTTCTGCTCAATTGGATGTCTAGGAAATGTAGTCTACCATCATGTTCTTCTTCACAAGTAAAGATGAGTGGTGGATGTGCCTCATTAAATTTTATTAACATTTCATTCTTGTCAGCTTTCACATCAAAAATAATAAACATATCATCAACATAGCGAAAGTAAGAATCAGTTTTTTCTATTACCTGTTTCAATGGACCATAATCAACCTTAGCAAGAAAGAAATCTGCCAAAATTGGCCCCAATGGAGAACCCATGGCAATACCGTCCGTCGATTTGTCTGTAATAAAGGTTGTTGAATGTGAGTGAAGTGTACATTCATAGTGCATCTTAAATGCAACTCTTTCAGACTAATAACTGGAATTCCGATGTCGAACTGTTTTTCTGGTACCTGTCGGCATATGAATTCCACAGTTTCCATAAGTGGTACATTGGTGAACAGTGATGCTGCATCTAAGGATAGCATTTGTTTCCCATTTACATTGATATCATCTACCTTAGCAATGAATTCAAAAACGTCTTCAACACTATGATTTACTACCATCTTGTGTAACGGTTGGAGGAGTTCACCTAGCCACTTTGCCACTCCATGGTAGGTGGAATTAGATATATCTAGGACTGGACGAAGAGGAATTCCCGGTTTATGTACTTTGGGCAGACCATAGAATCGTGAAGTATTACTTCCAGTAGGTTTAAGACGGTTGTAGGCTGCCACATTATTATTATTACTATTATTTGATCCACAAAATCACCGTCGATAATCAAAATTTTTTATATGTAAATCTATGTAAATTAGAGTAAAGCCTTAAGATGATCTAATTGAAAACAATATTGTTCGCTTATATGTCTTGTTCTAAGCTTCTACTGTACTCTAGACGTATTTTATCCATATCTGTGCATTAAGGTGTCAATAAATAATATTGTTACCAATCCGCGTATCTTTTACGGGTACAGAATGAATGTTATGCATTCGAATTCCTGATTTTCTTATTTTATTCGACATATTGTCAGAATTTTCGACATGAGTGGTGTTATTTTAAAGAAAACCAATAACAAAAAATGGAGCAAGGTGAAAATCGTCAGTATCTTCTCAACTGTGTACAAACTGACTACTGAAAGTTAGTCGTCTCATTACAGTTTTAGTATACTTTAGATCATTGGAAACCAAAAAATTGGAAAAATAATTCAGAGTAACCACGATGTATGGAGGAATCAGAATGTCTAGTCGGTATAATGTAAAATGTTTTTGAATTTCCATTATCGAATTGCATGAAAAAACAGACCGGTGGCAAGGTAGGGTAGCAACAAGATATTGAGGTACAGAAATTGCAAGAATATATGGGGATAGTAAAAGATTGTCAATAAACAAATGAGAAATGATAAACTCCTGTGAGTTAGGCTCATTTAAAATAATAGAGAAGATTTTTAGCTCAGGTGGATGATTTGCAATCAATAGTGTTGTCTGAGCTGGTTGGTTTAGTTGCGGAGCTTTCGTCGTCCCCCTGCTGGACAACATCTTCAGCGCAATTTTTAGCATGAAGTGAAATGATTTAAATTTTCATGAGTGATATAATTGCGTCTCCCGGTAACTATCTTTACATAGGTATCGATCCTTTTCTATTGGCTTGGATAATCAATTTTCTCGTCACCTGATTTACTTTTTATTAGTTGGTATATTTGGTCTATATTAACGTGTTTGCTAATTGCATATTTCTTTGAGTACCAGGCTTCTAGGAATTCCCTGGCACTTTTGGTGTTTCCTCTGTCTAAGATTTTGACATTATCCCACCCAAATTGATGTCCATAATTGTCTGTGTCCATTGATATAAAACAGGAATATATATATCGTGTCTTTTCACGGTTGATTTGTGTTCTTGGATTCTAATTCGAAGGGGACGCCGACTCTGGCCGGTGTAATGTCTGTTACAGTTCATACAATTTATTTTGTAAATGCTTTTAATTTTATCTCCTTTTTCTGTTGGATCTTTTGGTTTGCATAATATCGAATTAAGCGATTTGACTGGCTGGCTTGTGTGCTATATCTATATCAAACGGTTTCAATATTCTAGCTGTTATTTCAGAGATATTTCTGATGCATGGTAGGATGAATTTCTTTTTGGTCTTTGGTGGTGGTTCCTTGTTGGTGTTGTGATTCGACTTTAAACACTTTTTGATGAAATTTTGTGGATAACCATTCTTTTTGAAGACCATTAGTAGGTATTTTTCTTCCATTCTTTTCAGCTCTCGAGTACTACTGTGTGTTTGAATTCTCTTAAACAATGTCTGCACACAGTTTCTCTTGTGAGTAATTGGATTATTGCTAGTATAGTCGAGTATTTGATCTGTGTGCGTTGATTTTCTATATTTTCTATTTGAAGATATCAAATTCACAAGAGAAGAAGAATTAGACAACAAAAACCGGTTTTTAGATGTCCTAATCAGGAGAACCAACACAGGAAATTTAGAAACACAAGTATATAGAAAATCAACGCACACAAATCAAATACTCGACTATACTAACAATAATCCAATTATTCATAAAACGAACTGTGTGCAGACGTTGTTTAAAAGAATTCAAACACACTGTGTCACTCCCGAGTTGAAAAGAATGGAAGAAAAATACCTACTAATGGTCTTCAAAAAGAATGGTTATCCACAAAATTTCATCAAAAAGTGTTTAAAATCAGATTTAAACCATTTCGCTTTATGCTAAAAATTGCGCTGAAAGGGGATGTTGTCCAGAAGGGGGACGACGAAAGCTCCACAACTAAACTAATCAGCTCAGAGAATACTATTAGGCTCATTTAATTTGATATCAGATATATGAGACATGAATTTTAATTAGTAATGATATTATTGAGCAAGAGTGGAAAGAAATCGATGTTAACATTTGCTAAACTATGATATAATTATTTGTGACTAAAAAAACAAGTTTCCAAGATGTAGAGTCTTACCACAGCTCCTTTTTTGAATACATGATTCAGGTCTAAACCGTTTAATAGAGATGGTTTCTGAGAATTTCGAGAGACTTTAGCCTACTTGTTTACCTATTATTTTAAAGGGATTCAAGGTGTCTGCCTGATATCTAGTGTCATTCAAATGTACCGCTCAAAGATTTACTTCCTCTTCATCGCAAACTATTCGATATATGTTTAGAAAATCCAAGATAGGTCCTTGTCTCAGGTCTTCTAATGTACATGCTTCGGCGGCGACAAGTAAACTGATATACACAGTTAGAGCCAGTTAGAAGCGTAGTCCCCGCGCTTTTCGATTAGTGCTCTAGATTTTGCTTAGATACATAAAACTCTCATTTCCTTGTTGTTTCTCACCATGAAGTTCTGGAAATTATTGCAATCCGTTTACTTTCGAACACTTAAGCTGTGGATATAATATTGTTGACTACTAATACCTGTAACTAACTGTTTGGCATTTTGTGAATTTTTAACACTAACTCATATCTGTAATTGTATATATTGTTGGATTTATATGTTCAAGTTGGCCCAAGTCAGTGAGTTTATGGTTTTGGTATCATTTTAGTTAACTGTGCTTAACTGTATTGTATGTTGTATTGTATTGTTGTTGCCACTTGTTGCCCTTTTTGCTGTAAATTAGTTTCCTTTTGCTGGTGTTTTTCTGATTGTTTTATTCTTAGTTTTCCTGGTTTTAAGAGGAGCAACCCTTCTCTCTAAACTATATCTTAACGTAACAATTCCTTTCTCAGGCGTGAGGCCAGCAACCTCACCCTGTAAACAAAATTGCTACAGAAACTTCAGTACGATGAACCTCTTTGCACCAAAAGAAAAAGTCTGTGTGGGGACACGAAACGTCCGAACTATGTACGAGATTGGCAAGGCTGCTCAGATCGCCAACGAGACGAAAAGATACGGAATCCAAGTGCTGGGAATATGTGAAAGCAGATGGAACAGGAATGGACTCACCAAATTGTCAACGAGTGAGTCAGTGATCTACTCCGGTCACCCAGAAGATAACCACACGCACACCGAGAGCTAACCAAAGAAATGTATCTGCCGAAAACTCTATCGAGAATCCAAATAAATGATATTGAACGATAGAAGCGCAAAGATGAAAACAATGCTCGGTAGCTTCTGAAATACCTCACTGATTATTCTCTAGACAATTACTAACAAGACAAGTGGCTTGAATCTTGTACCTTCAAAGCACCTCATGTTGTCAGAAATACAATACATAGTCAACAAACGAAAATGAATCCAACGATTGCGAATATGATAAAGGGTATATGGTAAACATTGCAAATCCTACAAACTAGGTTAAGTGCCAAACAGTCAAGTAGTTGACAAAGAGAAGCAAAGTGACTGTGTGGAGTAGTATTCCAGAATGAATCTGTTTGATTTTATAGGCGCTCTTGGGCAGTGAGCAACTAATAATATGTGTTAAGTCACACATTCTGACAAAGCATTAACACGCCTTAACACACCTGAGAGAAAGCAATTATTTCTCAATGAGTACAGTAATTTCATACATTTATCCTGCTTAATGAATTCGAGTAAAGCAAGGACAACAGTTTTTACAGAACAAAGTGGTACCAACATTTATTTCGATAGATATCCTTCTCATGTTAACTCCAACTGTATATACAAATTTATATGTATCTGCGCGAGCAGTTACATTAGAAGGACAGAAAGAAGGGCATATCTACGATTTTCTAAGCTTATGTCTAAAGGGAACAAATGCTTTGAACAGTGCCATCTCCAGGCATCTTCTTGATATGGGTCATGAGGTAGATGTCACAAAATCGTTTAGTTGAAAGAGCTCAATTCTCCTCAAGTTTGCTGAAGCCATCTCTATCAAGTGCCTGAAACGTGATTTGTGCTTTCAGAAAGAAACAGTTATCAGCCTTTCTTTGCCCTGGTAACTGGATATTTTCACCTCTCTTTCCTCCGAATGTGAAATGCTAAAAGTTTCCATTGTGTGTAATCATTGTTGTTCGGAATAGTGTTTAATATTATCATATATATTATTACTCAATGGATATATTGATTGATTTTTGTTTCAGAATGAACTCTGTGCAAGTATGTTAAAATTGTTTTTGTAGATATAATTAATAATGACTATGGGATGTAAGCAGCTGATGAGAAGTCAGTAAAGTAAATGATAGTACCATTTTATTGTGCGAAAACCACTGCTATTCTTGCTTTATTCAAGTACAGTAATTCTTCGACAGGGGACCAAATTAATACATTCAGTCAGAATTCCAAAAGCATGAAAATCTGATAGGAAAAAAGTAACATTATGCAGATATGCGGGTGATGTCTTCATAATTCGGATTCTGGTCACCCCGCCAGTTGTATGTCAACAACAGACCCTTCCTTCTTAGGATATGTTCATTCCAGGAGATCGTGAATCCACCAGTGAATATCTTGTTGACAACTTGATGATCCCACTGGGAGTCTGATCGATATGGAATTTCGTAGTCATCATTATATCACTTGTTTTATGCAGTTCAACCGACAGGAATGTCATAGATCTTACTCGGGTAGGGGATTTGTAATTCGTGGGCTCTTAGATTAAAAACCAGTGGATCAACTATGAAGTCTCCTCCTCATAACTTGTAAGTGGAAGTAGTCAGAGCTGGAAAACATGTGTGAAACAACGACTTGTAAAATGCAACACCATCTAGGAAGTTGCTTATTTCTCACCAATGAGTTATCTCTTTTTTTACAAGGTATATTCATCAGATGAAAAACCAGCGTTCATAGTATACGCGTTTGACAAATGTTGGATAAGTGAATACAAAAATTATTTCTCTTTTGATGAGAATAAAACGGCTGGATAAAAATGCTTTCTGGTGTACTATAAGTGTTTGGCCTGTGAAATGTCAGTGTATATCGCAAGATCAATGTTCACCAGTATTCTGGATGGCTTGTAGTTTCTCATTGGCTAAGAAGATCTCTGCTGAGTGTCCATGTTGATAACAGTCTTCAGAAGGCTGTCGGAATTGCTTTCTGTGACGCGTGCGATAAGCTTCTTGCTCTATAGAAGCATTGACTTGATAGTGTTGAAAATTCAGATGTTGTTGCTTCTGTTAGTTACTGAGGAACTCCACGCTAATTTAAGCGTAAGTAACGTCTGTTTCGTTCTCAAGATACTAGCTAGCTTTGACATCCTGATCTGTCTTCTGTGCAGTCGAAAGGATGCTAGTTGTTCAGATAAGTGGAAGAGACGTCCTCTTTTAAATTTTACTCATTAATTGTGAATGGTGCTTGTTATTGCTGGTCATTTGTTTCCATTATCAGTGTATCCTGTGTGTTCATTCGTCTTCGGTGACTATTCCCCTCAGGTTGTCGCTTTTCGCTTACAAGTGATGACATCTAACAAAGACAGAATGAAATATTATAAAATCATTGATTACGTGATAACATTTTCGATGTAGAATTTCATAACATTTGAGTAAAAACTGTTGAAATTAAAAGTTAATTTACATCGATATGATTAATTTGAGTCGATGGTGCATGGTGTGTAAGATAGTGTTATTCATATTAACTAGTTTTCATCTCCTGTGTGAACCAGTTGCGTTATATCACACGTAATTAACCGCCAACCCCACTCTCCAATGAATCTTATATTCTCTTAGCTATAAGTACATTTGAATGTCACTCAGCTGTATACTGATATTTTATGTTATTTTGTGAATAGCTGCACATGACGGAATATTATTCCATCTTATATATGTGCTTCAATGCAGTTCCCGATATAATTTTCATTTACCTTTACTGGTTATTTGTATTTTATTCTATATGGATTTATAACTGCTGTTTTCCTTCACGTTCCTCAGTGGAACGTAGGACTTCAAGCTAGTGGCTTGAAGTTTCTATAGCATTATTTAATTTTACAGGATGATGTCGCTAGCCTCATGCCCAAACTTTCCTCTTTACCGGCATTATTTCTGGCTCGGCCGAGGATCGAAACCCGGACCATATGCATAATTGGCAAGCGTCCTAATAGCTGTGCCACCGACGCATGGTGAGTGAATGTAGTCATACTTATTTAGGTAGAACCCTTTCCCCCGAAACTAATTACTAATGCATAATGGATTAATTTAAATGGAGGTGAGTAGTTTTCAAAGTATCACAGGTCACACCAAACAGTTTTCAGGTTGATCTGTAATGGACTAGTTAGTCTTTACTAATAATGAAACCCTAGATAGATATCTGTCCCCTATCACTGAGTTTTTCTGGTTATTGTCACTTTGTGATAAATTTTATGAGATAAGTAAATCTTTTTCAAAGGTTAAACCATTCAGGCGATCAGACATGAAAATACCAAAAATATCCACCCAAGCTAAAGATCTTCATTATAACTGATTAAAAATGCCCATTAAAATTTTCAAAAGAATGGATACTGAAAAAAGAGTACACTTTTCGATGACCCCTTCATCATCAGGCTCTACAGTTATATATAAATTGTAGTGAATGAATTAGTGTTATGAACAACATTAATGTTGTTTAAATAACATCGAATCAACAATATTGTTAGATTACAGTTCAACAGCATCAACATAACAAAAAGCTGAATGTCAGAAAACACATTAGGAAAGATAATATTACAAATTCATGAATTTATAGTCTCTACTGAAGACCGGCCAGGGCAGTAGTAGAGGCTAGACTTGCTTCTTTTGAACACAGAGCACTGGTTGTTTGCAACAGCCTCTTCTGTTTGTAACATGTGGTGCTTCGGTGATTTTGGCAATTTATTAGACACCCGGTGGATTATAGAGAAGGATTCTTCAATGCTGGCTGGCTTTGTGGCCGGTTTGCACCAGATGGTCCAGTATCGAAGTGTTAGTAGTTTTAACTACACCTTTACTTAACCATGCTGGGAGATGATCTCGAGCACGAAAAATCAGTTTACTAGAGCAATTTGTAATATAATCTTTCCTAATGTTTTCTGACATTCAGCTTTTTGTTATTTTGATGCTATTCAGCTGTAATCTAACAGTATTATTGATTCGATGTTATTTAAACAACAACATTAATGTTGTTCATAACAATAATTCATTCATTCACTATAATGTGTATATAAGTGTACAACCTGATGATGAAGGGGTTATCGAAAGAGTACTCTTTGTTCAGTATCTGTTCTTTTGAAGATCTTCATTATTTCAGAAAAAAACAACTACAAAAATATAGTTTCTGAAGATTAAAAACTTTTGAGTGATTGAAAGATTTTACATAAACATCAGAGAGAGTGAGAGAGAGAGAGATGGACTGATTTTCACTAATGTATCAGGAATGACATTATGAATATTTAATAAGAGATAAGAATAATTTACATTATCTTATAACGAAAGATTATCACTCCTTTTGTAACACAGATCCATGATATGATAGAGATGATTTGTAGCTCAGGTGGATGATTTTGATGTGGTTTTGTTCTCTGAGCTGGATGGTTAATTTGTGAAGCTTTCATCACCCTATTGGGTGACATCTTCAGCGCATACTTCAATTTGAAGTGAGCTTTTAGATTTCTCCACGAGTTCATCAATCATCTCTCCTGTTGGATGACCTTGGACGTGATTTGTTGTTTTTGTATGTTTTCACACCTTCTAGGCCACTTGTATTGGAACTGATTGTTTCTTTGACTTGAACTTTGACCATTTGTGTGTGAAGTTTCCTTCTTATTGGCTGGTAAATTTTGTCTATCTCGATGTGTCTAATGATTGATGATTCACTGGATTGCCAAGCTTCTAAATATTCTCTAGCATGCTTGTTGTTTCCTCTGCCTATTATTTGAACGTTGTCCCAGTCGAATTGATGTCCGTGGTTGTCTGTGTGTAGTGAAATGAGCGAGTGGATATCATGTCTTTTGACGGCTAGCTTATGTTCGTGGATACGAAGACGAAGGGGACGTCCACTTTGGCCAATATAGTGTTTTTCGCAGTTGTTGCAATTTATTTTGTAGATGATGTTGGTTTTGTCTACTTTCGCTGTTGAGTCTTTTGGTTGACATAGAATTGAGTGCAGCGACTCTGTTGGTTTTTCCTTAAGGAAAATTGAAGAAAAGTATCTCATGAACGTCTTCCAAAAGAATGGATATCCACGGAATTTCATCAAGAGACATATACCCTCAAGCCAACCTACCAAAGCAAAAGCCACCAAGGTAAGCACAAAGAAAATCGCCTTACCATACATAAAGCATATCTCAGAAATCACTACAAGACTCTTCAAACCTTTAGGAGTTGACGTCGTACACAAACCAACGTCCAAGGTCATCCAACAGGAGAGATGATTGATGAACTCGTGGAGAAATCTAAAAGCTCACTTCAAATTGAAGTATGCGCTGAAGATGTCACCCAATAGGGTGATGAAAGCTTCACAAATTAACCATCCAGCTCAGAGAACAAAACCACATCAAAAACAGACCCATGATATTTATTATTAATTTTCTTGATTGCTTGGAGTTCCTAGTGGGATACAGAGCTTCAAGCTTTGAACTTCTGAAGTTTCAGTAGCAGGGATTTCATTTTCTTAAGGGATGGGATTGCTAGCTTGCCCCTTTCCTGGTCTTACTGCCGGCTAGGCGTGGCTTAAGAGTGCGTTGGCCGGATACTGAACCTTAGACCATACGGATGGTTGGTGGGCACTCTACTTCTGAACGACCGACTCATCACACATATGCTAAGAGTTACAGGAGTATCTATTCTGTTGCCATGGGTGATAAGAATTAATTGATGAAACAAAGGAAGTATGACAAATGTGCCGCGATAATGTCAGCTTATTCTCTTGTATTTTGCGGTCTAATCTAAGCTGGTACATATTAGTAGTAGAAGGCAGGATGATGACATATGATTCCTATAGTTGCCTCCAGTGGAATTTGTGTAAACAAGGAAAACACATTAAACAACGTCATACAGTTATTCGACATGGTCGAATTCTTTAATAGCTTAGAGAAGTGAAAGGAATTTTTCAATTTGTGCACTTTTTTAATTTTTGTTTTTTGATTATAGCTTGAAACCACACAGTGTTTTTGGTATATGTATGGAGTTTTCAGCATGTGATATCGGTAGTACAAATTTTGCAGGCCGACCATAGATATCAGTTGTGTGTCGACAGGAGATCGAACCCCAGACCATGTGCATTTTCGGCGAGAGTCCTAACCGCTGTGCCACCGAAGCACACGGATTGGCTCCAGCAGTTCCGCCAGCTATCGAGCTACTTTGCGATACGATGAATTAATCATGGATAATACTGATATAATATGAAGATCAGATCTATTGACGTTTGGTAGGCTTTATAGGTCCTCTAGTCTCCAGTTGATTATATGTGCTGCTCTCAGTTGATTTCTTCTCCGAAAGTTCCCTCAGTTTTTTAGTAATTTCTCTTTCCATTGATTCATTTACATCTTTCTTCTAATGGTCGATTTGAAATATAGATCCATTGCTGAGAATTGATTTGATTTTTCGTACATAACTTTCTTTGACGCTTTTCACGACACCTGATTCTCTTTCACGTGGAAAAAATAAAAATAGATTCATCACGAGTTAGGTTTCTTAATGCTGTTTGATTATGTTTCCACAAATATGTGACATGTGGATTCAGGGGTACAATAAATGCATTAATATTCAAGTGTTGGTTTGCATGGAGAACTTTATCAGCAACTGTCTTCGCTCTATACTGAAGATCAGATGGCCGGGCCAGAAAGAATCACCAACTATGGGAAACTATGGGAACAAATAAAACAAGAACCAATTGCCAAAAAAATATGCAGGAGAAAGTGGAGATGGATTGGACAGTTGCTGAGGAGGAGGCCGCTGGGTGACATCACGCGTCAGATCATCGCTTGAATGGAACGCGAAAGGGAAGGGGCGAGTGGGACGTCAGTGCAAGGGTGACATGGAGGAGATCGTGCAAAGAGTAGTTGAAACAGTATGGACTAACATGGATGCAGATGAAATGTACAGCAGAAGACAGAAGCAGGTGAAGACGAGCAGTTGAAGCCCTATGTTCCACTAGGAACCCAAGGGAACAACAACAATAATAATAATGGTTTGCATGGATTTCATTGATTTCAGGGTTTTATCGTGTGCTGTCATCGGTTAGAGAACCATTTTAAAGCCTGAAAGTACTGGACAACTGCCTCGTTCTAGTTTTGGGACTCTTCATCAGCACTCACTCACCCACTAGGGTTCTAACCAAGAACCTTGCGGTTCCGAGGCGATCTCGTAGACCATTAAACCTCTGGGTCCCGACCGAATGGCCCATGAGTCCCAACTTCTGCCAACTCATGACATAGTGTGCATGGCACTAGCCAATGTTACCGGCAAGTATTTGTTCCCACTCACAACCTGCTTTACCCAACTAGTTATGACTTCTCAGTATCAATATCAAGAAGTCTTGATTTAAACAAGCCTTATTCTTGATATAAGCATAGGACTTGTACACTATGGTAGATTATAATTTCATTGTGGATAGAATTTTATTTTAATAAAATACAGTAATATTTACTGATGACCACGTTTCGAGCACAATTTATTGTTGCTCATAATCATATCAAGACACCACTCACACAACTTCTAACTTCGTTTATATAATTCCATTATTTTCATCGCTTGACTTGATTAGTAGTAGTATCTCCATATATCCGGTATGAGTGATGAGTCATTCCTATTGCACATGTTGGGTGTAGATTCGATAAACAAGGATTCGGTAATCGACCTCTCTCTATTTCCACCTAACTATATTAGTTTTTAGAATTTTGACCCTCTCCCACCATATTGTGTAGTCGTACTTTGTTAATGTATGCGGTTCAATCATTGAACTTTTTTCTAAATTTCTTATTTTCTCGGGATCAACGATTCTTACCTTAGCTAAGGTACCCTGATATGATTACGAGCAGCAATAATTTGTGCTCGAAACGTTATCAGTTAATATTACTGTATAGATGCCTCTGTTGTCCTATGTCATAATATAGTCTCTAGTTTAGATAGAGAAGCTAAATACGTTCGGTGTGCCTTCCTTGATTACACATCTGCATTTGACTCTATACCTAGGTCTCTCTTGCTAAATAAGCTTGCTGTAACACATGCTAGGAGCTGGAAAAATAAGTGGCTGCATTCCTATTTTTCTGATAGGAAGCAGTACACCGTCTACAATGGAAAGTCCTCCACTACCTCACTTCTTTTAGTTAGTGTTCCTCAAGGTGCTGTTCTTTCTTCTTTTCCGTTTTCTTTTTTCTTACACGACTTGCCTCATTCTGATGTAGCCACTTTTGTTAAGTATGCCGATGACCTCTCTGTTTCTACGCCTGTCAACTCTCAGTCAGATTGTTCCAAATTAAATAACTTTCTGTCAGAAATTAGTCAGTGGTCCTCTTCAAACGGTCTTAAGCTGAATCCGTCTAAATGTCAGGTAGTCAATTTCACTTTCAGACGTAAACGTGACCTACAACAACTACCTATTTAGCTCACATGGCGCCACTATCATTGAAAGCATAGAGGTTGAATATACATCTAGTGTCAAGTACCTTGGACTGAGTTTTTCCACCGATCTTTCCTGGTCTTCCCACATCTTGCTAGTTACTAGAAAGATGTTTCGCTTAACGTTCTACATTAGGAAATTTAGGCAGTCTGGCATAAACCAGTCTTTGCTTTCTCAGTTTGTCAATTCTTGTATCCTACCCATCTCCCTTTACTGTTCCCCATTAATCTTTCCTGGACTACTTAGGAAAGACTTTGCTTCGCTGAGAAGGGCAGGCATTAAAAGCCGTTAGTAGGGCAAGTGGGATATCGTTAAACCAACTGGTTAACACTATTGTGGATAGACATATTATATCATGTAAGAAACTAGCGAATACAATATTGTCAGACCCCGAGCATCCTCTCCATACGCAGCTTTCTCCTTGCATTTCATCTGGAAGAACTAGAATCAGCTATAGGGGGCTATATGCTAGGAGAGCCAAGTACAAAACTCCACAATACCATATCTGGCACAGCTGTTATGTGATGAGAAATCCGTTAGGTATGACACGGTCAAACTTACTGCGGCACTCTAACAAATAGTCCCATTGGTTTTTGTTTTCCTTTCTTCGTTAATATTATATTGTTGTTCACATCTTCTATTACACACTAATTTTATATTTCATATCCTGTGGTGCATTGTTTAAAATGTAAAAGCAACGCTGTTGTTTTTATTTATCTATTTTTTTGGTTGTTGCTTTTTGATTTTAAAATCTTATAAAATTTATGAGGTAATTAGATGCAATATATATTGTAATGCACACTGAAAATTCGATACCTGTACCGTAAATACTGTTTGGAGTGAAGCTGTTATTATTATTATAACCTTGTGTGATTTATCAAAATAAAATCTTATCTATAATGGAGTTATACTATACCACATTGTCCAAGTTTTATACTTATATCAAGTGATGATACAAACCTTTATAATGGGTGTCACTGTCAATTTTCTTGATAAATTTCGTCAGAATGTGAGATTTGAATCCTAGTGAAAGCACTTCTGTTTCTATCTGACTCAGCTAATAACCTGACCGGTTGAATATAATCTTTTAATGATTTTGAAAAATACTTTCACATAATTTCTTTTTTAAGGAGAGTCCTCGTCAAAGTCTTCTAGATTTTTATGCTTGTTATGGTCAGAACATCAGTCCAGAAATAGTGTACTCGACTTATGATTTTGTAATGTGCCAAAGGTTTTTTGATAAGAGTAGCAGTTTACAAAAAGCAACTAAACTTGGAAAAATTGATTGGTTGGAGGATTTCATCGTGTGCTGACATCAATTAGAGGACCATTAGAAAACCCACAGGGAGTACTGGACGGCTGTTTCGTTCTAGCTCGGATCCCAGTGGCTCAATGGTCTACGAGCTCGCCTTGTAACCAGTGGAGGTCCTGGATTCGAATCCCATAGGTTGCGTACTACTGAACTGTCCCAAACTAAGAAGACAGAAATAGCTGTCCAGTACTCCGTGCCGGTTTTCCAATTGTTCTCTAAATGGTGTCAGCTCATGATGAAATCCTCCGACCAATCAAACAGAATCCCTACAAAACCAGTGCTTAAAAAATTGACGCGAAAACGCAACAGGTACTTAAGCATTGTTAGAGAAAACGCTGTTCAGTCAACTGCCTATATATCCTGGACCTCATGATCACCAAGAGATTCAGTGACTTAAAGGTTTGGAAAGGGAGGCTTTTCTTTTTAAAAAAAAAACGCTGAGCACAGTTCTTCTCATTATTAAACTTGACAGCTGAAAATAAATAGCGAAGTAATAATAAAGAATTAGCTCATGTCATTCTGGTACATTTGTAGTTCTTGCTTTATTCAAGTTTACTAGCGAGAAGAAGTGTATGAAATCAACTGATTGATTGGTTTTCTGAATGTCATCATTAAAATAAAATACTCAAAGTAGTTAACAAATAAATTTTATTATTAAAGTTTTGTGATACTTTATTATTGTTCCCATGAGAAAGTTTTCTTTTATATAAAATTTAATTTCCATACCAGTCATCCCAAGTACTCTTATAATTAATTATCAGTCTGTACCAATCATTATTAAGAGAAGAAATCTTGAAGGAAGTAACTTTCCAATCATTTATCTATATGCAGTATCGTTTCGAATAGAGAGGGCACAGATGAGACTATGTCAAAGGCAGGGTCGGAAACACATAACAAATATTCTTGAACCTGAAATCAGTCTGAAAATCTTCTGCATAAAGCATAAAGAAGAAGAAGAATATTAAGATTTTCAACGTAAATTTTAAATTGGTCACTGCTTTTATACGATTCAGAGAATTAACTTATCACAAAAAGCATTTCGAACAGACTTCAGACTTTCGTCAACAGTTGCCTTCTCTGGATACATATCGAAGATCTTATGGTTAGAAAGTATTAGCAACAAAGAACTCAGGTTGACATGTCGGCTTCTTGTGCAAATGCTTCGACGATGTCTGGGTATTTAATTAGTGTACAATTGGTGGATGGTGGCTAGCAGTGGAATCCAGGATGCGCATTTCGTCCTATTTGGGACCCGTCAGCTGGATGTACTTGCATTTCTCAGTGAGTGATGATGTTCCCAACGAGGCTTGAACCCAGTGCCCATAGTATCAAACGCCAAAACGTTATCCACTACGCCATTTGGGCCACTGTATTCGAGCCTCAGTGAGAACATCATCACTTACGGCTGAATGCAGGTACATCCAGTTGACGAGTCCCAAATAGGATGAAATGCGCATCCTGGATTCCACTGCTAGTCACCATCCACCAATTAAAAACGAAGAGCTCAATCAAAGAAACAACATATTCGCGAAGTGAAGTGGCGATGAGCCTGATAGATGCTGTGGAAACCGTTGAGTGACCTCCGAGCGGAACTTCACTGGGGAACAAAGAGTTGGGCGTATGCCCAACAGTGATGTGGAGAGGAGGGGTGAGGGCTTACGGACAGTCATAAAGCCAGTTAAAGAGGAATACAGAGAACGGAATGAAAGGGCAATTTGCTGTTAACGCCGTATTCTCCATGTGGAAATTAAGCGAATACTAAAAACGATTAGAAATGACAAATAAATGCTTAGTTAATATGGTGATGAATAGTGGATACTTATGTATTACTCGCTTACATTTTATTTAAAAATTGTGCTCATAACAATTGCCATGAAATGATGACCCTGTTAGCAGTTTCGTCTAGCTGCTCAATCAAACTAATAATCCGCTTCTGTCGATTTATCCAATGATAAATAGTTTTTCCTCATTTGAAAGTCATTCATTCTCTCGGTTTTTATATAAAAAATGTACCAAACATTGATGAAGAGGATTATTTCAGATATATAAACATCTACATTAACTGTCGTTGGTTAGAAAAGATTTGGTGGATAGTGAGTAGCAGAACGATCACCAGTGCTCATTTATCATATGTGGGACTTAATATCTGGATGTAGCTGAGTTCCCAGTGGACGATAATTTTCCCAAAAGACTCGAACTCAGCACCCATCGTGTCAAACACCAAAGCATTGCCTGCTAGACCACTTGGATCACATGGACCACCATATGTGCAATGGCATTAGTCATTATTAGATTTTTATTCACTTTGATTTTCCTGTTAACTGATTCCATCGAAATGTTCAGGGTGTGTTGAATTGCTGGCTTCTAGTATCCCGCATTACACTGCTAGTCACCATCAATCAAAATAGTTCAAGTTATTGAAATAAGATTGAAAAGAACAATAAGTTCTGCAAAGATATCTGTCTTTTCGGCGATTTCATTCTCAAAAGATGTACAATCCCATTTATATACATTACTTTACATGATTAAAATTACTATTCATGTAATTCCACTTAGCAACGAAGGAGATAATTATTTCCAATTTCAAATGAAAGTTTGAAGGTACGAATACAGACCACAAGAGGCTTAGAGACAAGACTGCACACGATTAAAAAACAGTTACAACGTATGCAAAAATTAATATTTGATAACTGGAGAAATAAATAATTTTAAAGGCAAATAAAAGGTGACAATTATTTTCAACTTGATATGGCTTGCAAGACGCTTAGAAACAAAAATTACTCAGGGATAGGACGAATCACAGGTGTGAACAAAATGAACATGGAAACAAATCGAAATCAAAATGTCTAACTTAAAATATAAGTTAGGAGGTGTGAGTGTACATTACAAGAGGCTTAGAAACAAAGATTACACAGGATTAGAGTATAATCGTAAAATGGTTATTCTAAACGGATTCCAAGTGTGATCAGGAGGAGCATGAAAACAAACTTAAAATAACTGATTTTATAACTGAAAAAATAATGGGATGAATTGAGGGAAGGCAAAGAGAGAAAATTGCACACACAGAGAAGGAAACAAAAAACCGAGGGATAAGAGAACATACCGAACTAGGACCATGGTAGTTGTAAAGTTTGGACTAGTTTCTTCTGAACACACAGCTCTGGCTTTTCGATGCATTTGGTGAGAGCTTCTGCAGTACAGAGAAGTCGGAAACACACTACCTTCAGTAAATGTTTGTTTACTTCGTAAATGACTGTGAATGATGAGTCAGTTGAGATTCTGTGACAGGTATTGATGAGGTGTTCATTTGTGGCGCTTCTGATTGAACCAGTGCCTCATCTTTGCAGCCATGCTGGTTGATGTTCTCTAACAGGTTTTGATAAGACCCGCATAGAGCGACCTTATCTACCAAAGACAATGTGATTCCGACTTCTTTGTACTGCAGAAGCTCTCACCAAATGCATCGAAAAGCCAGAGCTGTGTGTTCAGAAGAAACTAGTCCAACCTTTACAATTACCATGGTCCTAGTTCGGTATGTTCTCTTATCCCTCGGTTTTTTGTTTCCTTCTCTGTGTGTGCAATTTTCTCTCTCTCTCTGTCTTCAGTCAATTCATCCCATTATTTTTTCAGTTATAAAATCAGTTATTTTAAGTTTGTTTCCATGCTCCTCCTGATCACACTTGGAATCCGTTTAGAATAACCATTTTACGATTATACTCTAATCCTGTGTAAATTTTTGTTTCTATGCCTCTTGTAATGTACACTCACACCTCCTAACTTACATTTTAAGTTAGACATTTTGATTTCGATTTGTTTCCATGTTCATTTTGTTCACACCTGTGGTTCGTCCTATCCCTGAGTAATTTTTGTTTCTAAGCGTCTTGCAAGCCATATCAAGTTGAAAATAATTGTCACCTTTTATTTGCCTTTAAAATTATTTATTTCTCCAGTTATCAAATATTAATTTTTGCATACGTTGTAACTGTTTTTTAATCGTGTGCAGTCTTGTCTCTAAGCCTCTTGTGGTCTGTATTCGTACCTTCAAACTTTCATTTGAAATTGGAAATAATTATCTCCTTCGTTGCTAAGTGGAATTACATGAATAGTAATTTTAATCATGTAAAGTAATGTATATAAATGGGATTGTACATCTTTTGAGAATGAAATCGCCGAAAAGACAGATATCTTTGCAGAACTTATTGTTCTTTTCAATTTGCTGATATAAGTATAAAGCTTGGGTACTGTGGTAGAGTTTAACTCCATTATGGAAAGGATTTTATTTTGATAAATCACACAGTGTTTTATATTGATATCAACTGATGACGTTTCGAGCGCAATTGTTTCCACTCATAATCATATCAAGTTACTCACACAACCTTCAGGCTTCATTGATATACATGTTTGGACTTGACTAGATATTTGTATGAAAATCAATATGAGATAATGTACATTCAGAAATTAATTCAAGTTGGCTAGCAAATATTGTTGAAGCGTCCTTACTAGAAGTCGACATGTCAACGGATACTGAACACATCTATCCAATCAATCAACAGGGAAATCAAAATAAAATGTAAACCAAATAAAGCATTAGTATATATAGCAGTGGTACCTTGATATGATTATGAGAAATAAATTGTACTCGAAACGTCATCAGGTTCGACTGCTGTCTCCAAATGACCATTTTCTAGACTAGCTATAAAATAGTCTGGAAGGACAGCATCCAAAGGAGAGGCGATTGCATTACCATCCATCTGTTTGTGGATTGTTTCATTGAAAGTAAGTTATACATTCAATGAACTTTCAGTGTTGCATTCTATCCTATCTAGTTTCACAAAATGTTATGCAAAGTTTTATTTTTATTCTATTTTCCTACTAATCCTATAATTTCACACCCCTTCCAAGTTCTATACATCTTTTGAATTATTCTATGAATGACGTCAGTTGTTTTGCCACTTCACAGGGAATTATGATTATAATTACAGACATTCAAGTTGCATTTCATAGTACTATTATTATTATTTCATGTATTCACACCTATAATTCAATTCCTTCACCGTGTATAGTTTCTTAAAAACCATTTATATATATATATATATATATATATATATATATATATATATAAAATTGTACAGCTTGATAATAAATTCGTTGTTGAAAAGAGTCTCTTCACTGAATCTCCAGTTGTTTTGATTTTCTATATGTCCTAATGGGAATTCTTGGTGAAGTATTTATTATTATGCATACAAAACAACTCAGCCTTTTATACTTATTTGGCAGTTTTGAAGTCAGAGTGTTATTTATATTTCTTAAAATTTATCGTTATCCATCTGTTAATCTAACAGACTTTAAAACTGTTCAACCACATAATCGCTTTATTAATCCTTTCGTTTGTTACATAATTAGATTCATTCCATTATGGGTAAATTTTGTTTTGATAAAGTCTCACAGTGTTATACAGTTATGTTTACTGATGACGTTTCGAGCACAATTTATTGCTCATAATCATATCAAGGTAATCACACGACTTCCTAAATTCATTTATATAGTTCCATTGTTTTTCTCTTGATTTTCACTTGATTTGATTGGTAATAGTATTTTCCATATTTCAGGTATGAGTGACGAGTCATTCCTATTGCATGTGTTGGGTGTAGACTCGATGAACAAGGATTCAGTAATCAACCTCTCTCGCTCTCCACCTACCTAGATTACTTTTTAGAATTTTAACCCTCTCCCACCCTATTGTGTGGTTGTGTGTTAGCGCATGCATTGCAATTGCTCAGCTTTTTTCTGAATTACTTATCTTCTCGGGGTCGACCATTCTTACCTTAGCTAAATTCTTATGCTCTGACAATCTGACAGATCAGTCATCAGTAAAAATTACTGTATAACACTGTGAGACATTATCAAAACAAAATTTACCCATAATGGAATTACACTCTACCACAGTGCACAAGTTTTATTCTTATATCAATGATAATTAGATTCAGTTTAAACTAACTAACTGCTTTTTACGTAATGGCATTCTGCTATTCAACTGTTGTCAGCTGACCCATTGTACAATTCAATTATTTAATTGTTTTTTCTCTCTCAACTTTTTCAATGCTTTTATTGCTGTTCAAATTTAATTTAATTTGCTTTCCAATAAATTTTATTTGAAGTCAGTGTTCATTAATTTACTTTCCATTTTGTCCAAATTCTGCCTGCTTTTTTTTCAAATAGGTGAAATAAAACACAACCAAAAAATAAAAAGAAAAAGAAAACATTGTCACTATTATCCTCTACTAGGTGTACCACTCCTGTATATACTGATGATTTATTTTCTTAACATTTTATTTTGATTTCCCTGTTGATTAATTGGACCGATGTGTTCAGCCTCCGTTGTTACGTCGACTTCTAGTGAGGACGCCTCAATAATGTTTGGTAACTAACTTGAATTAATTTGATGGATGTTGATTAGCAGTGAAATGCAGGATACTAGAAGCCAGAAATGCCAAACACTTCGATTAATTCAGTTAACAGAAATAGCAAATTTTGTGATCTCTATTCCTACTGAGCACAAATATTCAAGCGATAAGTGATTCATGGGGAAAATGATCTATTCGAAACAATTCAAACGGTTGATCATTCTATTACCAGCGGATTTCCTAGTAGGAGACAGTCTTCTACACTAATGTGTAACCAAGTAAGACAACTTGTCTAACCACAAGATATGAAGATACAGGTTCTTCAGAGATGCAGGTAGACATACCATTTTTGTTTATGAGGTTTTTCGAAACCTGTATTTGACAATAATGGTAAGACTTTGGACAGTGTAGATTAAGTCTCGGAAGTCAGTTGTCATATGCCAAAATAAATACGATTCGAGCTCAACAGACTAGGGAGCGACGATAATTTGGTTACGTCCACACTTCATTTTATTTATGACAAGAAACTTGTTGAATAGAACGTTGATCCAACTTCATTATCGATATATTTGCGTCATTCAGATATCTTCATTATTCTTACGTCCAACAGTGTCAATCTACGCTAGCATTGTGGTGTTGATCAACACGGGGATCATTATTATTATCGCCTATCTCCCTATTGTGGTGTGTGTTACTCGTAGTCAGATAAAAGTAATGTATTTGTAAACGAATTCAGAAAAGCGACAATATGTTTCGGATACCGGAGCAAGCAAATGTAGAAGAGAGCAGTGAGAAGAACCCTAGAAACACTGTTCAGAAACAGAACCCAAACAAGCTATCGAATGTGGTGATATTCAACCAATTTGTAGGTGACGTGCAAATAAAGCATTGGAGATATGGTATGCCAAATCTACACACCGAAAATGATTTCGTCTGCATTAATAACCTCTACCTCGAGTCTCATCGACCTATCAATTGTTTACACCATTATAAATATTATCACTAAATATAATCACACTTATTTCTGCTGTCCATACAACATTCAGTAACTACTACTCATTCATTGCTATCGGTTAACATTCCATATATCTAAAGCTTGACGAAGATCTAATAAAAGACAGTATTGCCTGCTGAAATTTGTTGTATTAATTTTGTCAGTGGGAACATTCAACACTTGGAATCTACTTCTAACTAATGGACATATAATTTTCAGTAATTATGAGACAATTTCAATGTTGTCTTCCATAGATACACTCACATTATTTGTTTCGTCGACAAATAATGGATTCATTCGCACATAGCCTTGCATGTAAAACAGTGAAATGAATCCATATTCCACGTGGAAATATCAATGATTCACCATTATTCTGACTACTGTTGACTTCTTGAAACCCTGGTCATCGTGATTCACTTAGTATATTCTACCTATCTTCAGATCGGTGGCGTTACATGATAGACAATTTATTCATAGACAGAAGACGAGTAGTTCAGCAAAGAGTCTGTTTTCGGCAGCGAATTCATTTTCTCAGCCGTACAATCACAAATATATCTGGTTGTTTTGTATAAATGTGTGTGTACCCTAAACTCGACAACACAAAAATGCATTTGGTAAGATTTTGTGGACTTCCGTAATACAAAAGGCGTTTAGAGGAATTGGATGCTGATATAAGAGGGTGGTAACAAGAGTGATGAGTTGTCACAAACGATTATTAAGGAATAGTTAGAACTCTGGTCGACCACGCACGTGGTCTGTAATTCGACCTCCCGCCAACACACACCATATATCAACGGTTTGCCAGCATAATTTGGGCTACCGATATCACATGCTGAAAATTCCATACTTGGTCCGAAAATACGGTGTGGAATCAAGCTACAATCAAAAATAAAAAAGCATGAATAGTCTGATGGAAGAGTTATGCTCAGGGTGTACATGGAAAGAAAGTAAGAGGTGGAAATTCTCCTCTCAAGGACATCACTGAATAGGTCACCTTTGAATTCGAGGTTAGCACAAAGGATCTATTTTGGCAAGCATGCCATCTCCTGCTTTTGGATTTTTCGTTTGATGTTCTTGTCTATGGATCTTGTTGGATACCCGTTTCGTATGAAGATTTCTCTCAGGAAGTGTAGTTCATCTTCCAGGGTATCAGAGTGGCAGATATGTCGGACGCGAGTAGCAACGGATCTAGTTGGGTTTCTTTCCCGACTGGTTGGTACCTAGATGTAGAAGCTTGTCAGTTGGCCGTTCCATGTTGGTTGTTACTGATAATATCTAAGCTACTGAGATATTTTCATACTCGAACACTTGAATTCATATCACTGAAGCTGTCTGTCTAAATTAGTAGTATGAATAAGCGAAATAAGTGAGTTTGTTCATCAGTGCTGATGGAAAATGAACATGAAAATTTCTGTGTGCAAACAACTGCTAGTCTGTTCTATATTTGAAATTATAACGACTAATTAAAAAATATTTAAACATATGAAGAGTATAATTATCTATCTTATACTTGAACTAGTTAACTCTCATGATCCCTGTAGCATAGATGGCACGGAAATTGAAACCAAATCAAGCATTAAATACCTTGGACTAGTTTTTTCCTCTGACCTTTCATGGTCATCCCATATCTTATCTATCTCTAAGAAAATGTTTCGTCTTACCTTCTACATTAAAAAGTTAGGACAATCAGGTATCAACCAACCTTTAGTTTTGCAATTTTAAACTCCTGTATTTCACCTATTGTACTCTACTGCTCTCCATTAATCTTTCCTGGGCTTCTCAAAAAAGATTATATCATATTACGAAGAGTATTAAATGCTGTGAGTAGAGCTTGTGGTCTGCCACTGCATGAGCTCGCTAATACTATAGTCGAGAGGCATATAAATTCCTGTACGAAATGGGCAAAGGCTATAATGTCAGACCCTCTGCACCCCCTTTATTCACACTTGTCCCCTTGTATCTCATCAGGTAGGACGAGAAGTCAATATAAAAAGATATGTGCTCGTACTACTAAGTATAGAAATTCTACAATACCCTATTTAGCGCGTACTTTATGTGACGAAGACTCTGTTAGACGTGAAACTTACAAGTTACTATGTAATTAGCACAGTGAATCGACCCTTTCATCGTTCATCTTTCTGTATTTTATGGTGTCACACTTTCTATCGTTTAAATCGTTACTCTGCTATTTTATATTAGTTGGTATTACTATTATTACTACAATTTTGTACTTTATACATATTTTTCTCCGTATGGCACACAGTATTTTGCTACGTAGCTGCTACAACAATCGTTTTATTACTATTATGTATTGTGTATTTTTAATTTTTGTTGTTGTCGTTTTTGAGTAAATTAGATGCAATGTTGTACTGAATGCTGAAAATTCCTTGCTGTATCATGAGTACTGTTTTTGGAATAAAGCAATTATTATTATTATTATTATGAGTGGTATTTATAAAACGCCGAAATTCTAACTAGTTGAATGCTAAGCATCGGACCAACCATGTATTTAATGAGGCGTGAGGGCAAAACATATAATCAAATTCAAACAGAGTTTTCGAAAGTATTTCATTTCAAGTTGTCCTCTCCATTCAAAAACCAAACGATGGATCTGCATTACATATACGGAATCGCGATTGGCATTATCAGAATAATCGCGATTCTCCTAAATATTTGTATCAGCCTATTGTGGATATTGTGTTTCTCAGGGATTGGTTATAAACGACAGAATAGGCGATTTCAACACACCGCCAACTTACACAGTTCACAGAGGTCACAATTGGAGTGGCCTAAATGCTCACTGAGGTTGTCCACAAAGTTGTAGATACTTTTCATCGTAATCTCGAGTGTAGTGATACACCTGACGGACGTAGTTAGAATTGTTTGGCTCTCATTCACTGAAGTCGATGTTCGCATTGTCTTCGGTAACTGGTTCTGCAGAATTCATACATTCTCAATGTTAATATCTACTGATACATCCTCTTGGTTCTATGCACTGCTGTGTTTGGAAAGACTTCTGTTAACAAAATTCGTTGGACCGGTTTACTCAAACACTCTAAATTCGAAATCAGCTATCGTTCTTCAAATTTCATTCGTCGCTATAGTCTCATTCAATACAAACATTGATTGCTTATTACCACACGTAAGAGTTTGTGATCAGTTTGTCTACAGAAGGAGAATTTTGTACAGTAGAATGCTTGTAAGCCACTTCCTGCCTACTTTCACATCAATATTGTCATCCAGTCTATTGATAAAAGTATGTTATAAAAGAGAGATGAGGATGAGTGTCTCTCGCAGTCGAATAGTAATATCCAGCAGTAAACCATCGAGATTGAGAGACCGGATTTTTTCTGCAAAATTGACATTGATTCCCCAATGTGCATATGCATTATTTCATATCATCTTCTATTGTTTCATTATACTGAAAAAGGATTACTGTTGTTTCGTAATATTTGCAAAAACGATGGATATTGAAGACTTCTTCTATATTACTTTAGTTTTATTGTTCAGATTTCTCCATACTCTGAGAATATTTGCATTGATTGTGTCTTCATCAAGTATCAGTCATGATATGCACATCATCATTACTATAATAAAGAAAATTTTAATTGGAAGAGCAGCTAACTAATTAAACGGATTTCAGTGTCGGTTTCTTCATTTACATTTTAGAGAATTTTATCAAGCAGTTTGACACTATTCATGTGTGTAACTTCCTGGATCGCGATCACAAGTGAACACGTCTACGACTCATAGACACAATAATCCAAACGATTTACGTCACAAGTTAATTGAAATCAAACTGACTTTAATCTGTGTGTTAGTTAAACTGTTGAAAGTCTTATTTTCTTCTTGCATCTTACCACTTTTTGAATGCATATTTCAAAGTGCTGACAAGCTGCATAATTTCAAACTGATTGTGTCTTGTATCTGCTGGTGACATGTTTACTGAAATGCGTGTAGTTTGATTGTGCTGAATACGCATTACACCCAGTGACCAATTACTCAACCGAAATGCTCACTGCACCTATCGTGATATTCTCAATATCAATGGCTAATTTCCTCCAGTATTTCTGTCTTCTTAGAATTCATGTTAACAGAATCACTGAATCACACTCAATAATCTGTTTGACTTCCTGCAGCTTAACTGGAAGAGAAGCGTATACAACAATATGGTGTGTTCATACTCGAGTCTTACACCTTCTTGAGATACTCAGAATATGTGTTCAGATGATGACACTATGATGAAGATTACAAAAGCGTGTATATTTACTGTTCAGTCAATTTCAGTGAACAAAAATGATACTTGTCCTAGCAGATTTCTCAAAGTCTGTCGAAGTGAACCACATCCATTCTCTGAACAATCCACAGAGAATTCATTTGATGATGAAAAGTCTCACGCCTTTCATGACAGACTGATTTTACTCCTTCATGATTGCATCTGACAGGAGCATATTGTGATGTGATTCAAACTTATTAAAGTGAAGCTGTAGTGAATTACAACTGAGGTCAACTGAGAATAATAAATTTTGTGAAACAAACAATAACTGTGCATGTCTTATGATAAATGAATCACATGAAAAATATATCACACATCTCATTGAAGTCTCAGCTTTCTCCTGAACAATGTGACTGTCAACTGTATCCAATCGAAATCATTGTACCCAGGACTGTCAGATATGAAAGAATGTCGCATTGATGAGTGTTACAGTAAATAAATGGCATTTGAAAGAACAATTTTCTTCGACGACTTCTTGTTCAGGAGTTACACTTATGCATACATGAATATTAGAATACAAGCAACCTGCAGGTGCAGATGAAAATGATATCAGAATCTATCTTGCGTGCATGTATACGACGGAATAATACTCCGCCAGTTAACGTTGTCAACTGAATCTATATAAAGATGTATATAATAAGACAAAATGTGAGTAAGCAGTTAACTAATATACTAATGTATATTTATGATCAGTATAAGTTTCAGGGGGTTCGTTATATTCAATGGTGTGACAGAAATATCAGTATCACGAAAATATCAACAAACAAATGGGATACGCTGAATGTAAGTTCTAGGCCTGACAGGTAATAAACATATAATAATAGAATGAAGTGGTCAAATAGTGAACTGTAATCGAATAACAGAGACAAGATAAGCCTAGTGTAAATCACAAGGTTGACAGATAACAAGCACAATAATGGAGTGAAGTAAACTCGTTGAAAAGGAGTAAGAGGGGCGGGGCATATTGAGATGAATATATCCCTGATGACGTTACAGTAGGCCAGAGTGAACAAACGGGATGAATGTGTTTTGTTCACATACAAGTTAGGTTTCTTCTTATCAATCTACATAGCTTTAGGTATGACTACGAGATCTCATCATCGTGTATCTCTTCTGGTACTTGATACACAACCGTGCGTGATTTGTCTATTTTGATACGGGATCCACTGCCTACTAGACGAGATAAAATAGCACTGTTTATTGATTTGGTTACCCCTTTAACAAAGTATCCATGCTCAATTGGCTTACTGGAAATATTTTTCAAAACACTACAAGATGTATGTACACAGTTTACAACGAATTTAATCATTTGTGTAAAAAATTATATTTGTAAAATCTTAGAGAAATTGAAATGAGTAATTCCAACGTTTCCTTCGACAAACCGGCCGAACTTCTTCAGTGAAATTAATCTAAATTAAAATAACAGAGGTTTATATATAGAAAGGACATCTCTTTTTTGTAAAAATATTTTCTTGTCATATGAATAATGAAATAGGCATCAAAATATAATAAACAAAATTGCATGAACTTTGATGAAAATTTGACCTCAGACTTACAAATAGTATGAGTTCAGTTTTATAAGCTTATGGTTATCCAGAAAACTTTATCACTTGTCACAGTAAAGAAAGATCACATCTCGAAAAGACAGCTTCTGTACCAAAGAAAGCTATCTTTATTAATCTACCATTCAAGGGCGACCAGATTATGAAGTTGAAAGCTCAAAGACTTCGGTCAGCCATCAAAAGCACATTGTATGCCACATCTCCTTCTCGTACATGCCAAGCATTTTCGGTCCTTGTACCTCCAATTAAAGTACGAAATTCTGTGGACTCTACTACAAACTGTATCTACAAGTTCACCTGCAGCTGCGATGACACCTATATAGGTAGAACCAACTGAATGTTCCAATGTGGTCGAAAAGAACATGTTCCAAAATGGCTACTAAATCATATCGAAAATCCCAATGCGATTAATCTTAGTAGAAATCCAGCACCATGATCCATTGCAAAACACTTATTAATGTCAAGTTACAAAGTCAATGTTAATGACTTTTTCACAATTATTTCACATAACTCTAATTCAAGGTTACTGAAGTTGATGGAAGAACTTTGGATTGATCACACACAGCCTAAACTGTGTGTGCAAAAATAATAGACTTCAACCTTCGGCTACCATGGACTACTTGACCTATTTAAATATGATTGGTTATTAGTATGTCAACCTGAGACCGAGCACTTCGGTCCAATCAATCGACGGGAAAATCAAAAATTCAATTCAATAATTAATATGACCCGTTGCACAAGAGGTGGCTCTCGTGGCCCAAGTGGTCTAGTGGATATCGCCTTGGCGTTCGAAACTATGGGTACTGGGTTCGAGCCTCGGTGGGAACATCATCAATCACTGAGAAATGCAAGTACATCTAGATGACGGGTCCCAAATAGGACGAAATGCGCATCCTGGATTCCACTGCTAGTCACCATCCACCAATTGTATGCTAATTAAATACCCAGACATCGTCAAAGCATCTGCACAAGAAGCCGACATGTCAACCTGAGACCGAGCACTTCGGTCCAATCAATCGACGGAAAAATCAAAAATTCAATTCGGTATGTACTTTTGTTTTTTATTTAACTGAGTAATTGTCATGACCTTTATTTTATTCAAGTGTTGGTTTTATTATTGTTAACCATGTTGGTTGCAAAGCGATTATCAAAAAACTACGAAATGATATCATCTCGCGTAATTTGTCTTCTAAACGCCTTATTCAAATTTACAAATATTAGTCTACTTTTGTTAAACACAGCGAACAGTGATTACGTTCCACTAAAGTTCATGGTCGTAGATAACTGAATATGAATATGTATATGTGGCAGACAACGGTGTTTGAGTGTGTGTGTGTGCGTGGGTGTATGGCGAAACATTTGTAAATGATTGGTTAACCTCTGCATAAGAAGATATAGACAATCGGGAATTTAGATCAAGTATGATCGATTAGTGATCCATGTCCATTTTTATTTACTGATCAGGACTTGCATGCATCAACTAACATCAAACCTTCAGGTCTGTTCAAACTGTTTGGATTCACCTACACATATAGGGCTCCGGCAATCAGTCTTTCTTTAAACTAACCTTGGTCCCGTTAAAGTCAATATTGTATCCTGTTTCTAGTGAGTGCAGTGCAATCACCGATCTGTTTTCCAGATTCTTCAAGTCTCCAGAGGTATTTGGAACTACCTTTAGACATTGTTTATGCTCCTTCACTCTTATATTTACCCGTTTGAAAGTTTCTCCTACATAAACGAAGTCAGAGTCCCAACAATCGATCTGGTACACACAGTTCTGTTGGTTGTCTTCTTCTATTTTATCCTTCATCTTCACCAGCGATAACCTTAAGGTATGGGTTGCACGAAAACGCACTCTTATGTCATTATTGTTTAGGATTCCCTTTATCTCATCCGATGTTTAATTGCGGTAAGGAATCACCGCTGTCCTAGCCCAATTCTTAACAACAGGTTTCGATTCATTCTTATCTTCACATTTTACATATGTTTTCACAGTCGTTGGGATTTCATTGATATCAGAATAAAACTTGTGCACTGTGGTAGAGTATAACTACATCATGGGTAAATTTATTTCGACAAAGTCTCACAGTGTTATACAGTAATATTCACTGATGACGTTTCGAGCACAATTTTTTGCTCATAATCATACCAAGGTGATAATTATTTGATTCAAGAGTGAATCGAATCGATTTTAGTTTCCTACTGATCTCCTCGTCCAGTAACTAGAAGTTGTGCTCTGATAATCAGATTCTTGGCCACTCTTACTTTGGTGGTAAACGGATGTGCTGAAAAGTAGTCTACTTAACTGTCCGAATGCTTCCGCTCTCTGAAAATGTTTGTTTTAAGTTGACCATCTGGTTGTCGTTTTACTAAACAGTCCATGAACGCCAAATCATTTTTGTTGGATTCAAACTCTTTGGAAAACTTAATGGTTTCTGATATATTGTTTATTAAATGAAAAAGTTCAGTCAGCATGCTGCGTCTGATTATGACGAAGGAATCGTTCACGTATCTTAACCACAATTTTGGAGGACTATGGCATCTCATAATTGCGTTTGTTTCTAAGGTGTGCATAGACGGATTGGCGACTAGAACTAGAGGAGACATTGGTAATCCCATAGCAAAGCCTACTGTTTGACGGTAAGGAACCCCTCAAAATATAAATAAAGTGGAATGTAGACACAGTTCCAACGCCTTCAAAACCTCGTTTGGATTTAAAACAACGAGTACTGAGTTTGTTTGTTAGAACAAGAGATTTCCTTGTTTTCATATAAACCTCTGTTATTTTAATTTCGATTATTTTCACTGGAGAAGTTTGGAACAGATTGTCGAACGAAACGTTGGAATTACTCATTTCAATTTCTCTGAAATTTTACAAGTATAATTTTTACATATGTCTATTTCCCATTCGGCGGCACCCAATTATCTTGGGACTATTCAGTCAAATCTTGATCACAGTTCATCTGAATTGAATAATTCTTGCAATCCATAAGAGAAGGTATACAAAAACCAACTTGATTAATGCTTTTATTATCACGGTTTGTTGATTATATATTCATGCGGTTGAATATACAATTAGAGACATGATTTATTTCAAGCCGCTAGAAGTCAGTGTCCAGATATAACAATCTATTCATATCCAATATCAAGAATGTGTTTTGTTAAAAATAACTCTCTTGACTATTATTATTATTATCATCATCATTATCGTCATGCCAAGAAGGTTTCCGCCTTGATGAACTTGAACAAAGCAAGAATAACAAAACCCAGTAGGTTAGTGTGATTTCATTCTGTTTCGTCGGTTCTTTTCGACTGAAGTCAACCTGAAATAATTTTCATACTGATTAATATACACAATACTCACATACTTTAGTTATTCAGCGTGAAGATGAAGAGCATTTAATAGTACAAGTGATCAGACACCATATTGGAAAGGATAAAATGTCAATATAATAAAGAGAGTAAAGAATCTTAGGATGGACAAATTTTTAACAGCTTTTGTTCAACAAGCTCCCAAAATGACATGGTCTGTTTAACCGCATAGTAAAGTTTTTTCTTATTTTTAAAGGAAAGACTTGATGATGAGGAACTCGTCAGTGTCGAAAAATGTCTATAAGACAATGCTTATCTTCAACACACACGAACACTGAGTATGAAGATGAAGTAAGCTACAATGGAGAACAAATCAGTCTTCTTAGAACTTTGATTCAAAGGTGATGAGGCGTCTGCGGGAAGTAAGTGCAGAATAAACCCAAGGCTGAAGACTACTTATCCATCTTCCAAATTAGTCATACTTTAGAGGACAAATTGCTGACTGAAACAATCCATAGCTGATAAATCCTCCTCTCATATGAAGACCAACTGCATCTGCCATTTTACAAGTATTTGTCTTAGCACATACATTAGACAGAAGACATAAAGAAGGGATTGTGACAATTAATTCCAAGAAACTTGCGACCAAGAGATGCCAGTCTTCAGCAATACAGTAGCTTGCCACGTGACAGTGACGTTTTAAAATCATTTAAGATAATTAAAGTTCAAATGGTGGAAAGTACTCATTAGAGGGAAAAGAACAATAAGTTCAGCAAAGATATTTGTCTTCTGGGTGATTTCATTATCAAAAGATGTATAATCCCATTTATATACATTACTTTACATGATTAAAATTACTATTCATGTAATTCCACTTAGCAACGAAGGAGATAATTATTTCCAATTTCAAATGAAAGTTTGAAGGTACGAATACAGACCACAAGGGGCTTAGAGACAAGACTGCACACGATTAAAAAACAGTTACAACGTATGCAAAAATTAATATTTGATAACTGGAGAAATAAAATAATTTTAAAGGCAAATAAAAGGTAACAATTATTTTCAACTTGATATGGCTTGCAAGACGCTTAGAAACAAAAATTACTCAGGGATAGGACGAATCACAGGTGTGAACAAAATGAACATGGAAACAAATCGAAATCAAAATGTCTAACTTAAAATGTAAGTTAGGAGGTGTGAATATACATTACAAGAGGCTTAGAAACAAAAATTCACACAGGATTAGAGTATAATCGTAAAATGGTTATTCTAAACGGATTCCAAGTGTGATCAGGAGGAGCATGGAAACAAACTTATAATAATTATGTACTCCTTTCCAACATCTATACACCTTATGTATTATCCTGTATATGAGAATAATATTTTTGCTACTTGAAATTTAACTATAATTACAATCACAAAAATTTAAATTGCATTTTACGCCACTTTTATAATTATTTCTTGGGTGCGTGCTGACGAAGATTCCAAAGCTAGGACGAAGCAGCTATCCAGTACTCCCAGGTTTTCCAGTGGTTCTCTAAGTGATGTCAGCTCATGATGAAATCCTTCATCCACTTTTCTTGTGTTCACACTTATGACCTAATTCCTCCATCGGATTTAATTTGTTAGTGAAAAGCATATACAAGCACAATTGTACAGCATGATAATAAATTCATTGAAAAGAGTCTCTTCTGTGAATGGCCACTTGTTTTAATTTTCTGTATTTATAAATAGCTAAAGAAATATTCCATACATACGATTTATCTTGTGCTTGAGTTATTATTATTTATTTCAATAGAGAAATGAAGACCAGGTTAGCAGTATAAAATGATATCATTTGACTTCACATGTTCTCATCAGCTGCTGCAAACTACCTGAAATTATAATGGTTATCAGTAATAACATTTCATACTTCAATGTTTGAAAGTAATAGGGGAAGCATTATAAGATGAAAGCATCCGGAATGTAAGTATTACAATTTCTATTTTAATTTACCATCAATTTATATGTTATCAAACTATGAAAAAAGGGAGGGGGATCAGAGAAGACAGAAAACAGAAAAATCTAATAAAGAGTGTTAGCTTGTACATCAAAACGGCAACTCAAAAAAGTCAAAGTCCATCAAATTGAAAACTTGCATCGTGAGCTGAGCTTACTAGTGTGTATGACTAATCAGCGTAATGAAATTAATACTGTTACAAAGGGAGTGAGAGATTGACTACACTCTCTTTCTGTGTGCATAAGTTTGGTCTAAGACGTTTGATTGCGATTGCTTCGGCAAATCGTAGTAGACTCGCTGTCCTTTGTATGTTTAATATTTTGAAGGATTTGGAAATCTCGGCAAAATGATCCGTATTCACAAGGTGTCCGGGTATTTCACTTTGCTTCCCTTTTAGCATAATTTTCTCGGAATATGCTCTGGAAACCTGATAAAAGTCCTTCTTTCTGTCCTTCCAATGTACTTGCTGCCTCAGGTGCACGTATTATTATTATTTATTACTTGTTTTATGCCCTTCCAGTAGAATTAAGAACTTCAGACGTACATTGCATTAGCCTCTTCGCCATCACGACTGTCCACAAGCTTCCGTTTTCTCTTCATTTATTCTCCTCGAAATCATCCTCGGATTTTCGATTCAACTGGTCGCTTCGCATTAAGACTCCACCTGAGGACCTGGAGTGTGATGTCTCTTGACTGCCGCTTTGGTTTATGTCTGGTAGATTCTTTTTATCTTTTGCACATTTGTAAGACAATAGGTTCCTTAATTAAAGAATTTATTCACTTACTGTTTTCAAGAACTGGGAAGAATTTTTTTACTTTGCTAATTGAGTTCCACTTTACGGCGGTTTTCAGTCATGCATAAATTAAGGTAGATAATGAAGTGTTTTATTTAATCAGTATGTACTTTTCCATAGTACATAGTACAGAAGATTTTGGTCACGCAAATGCTATCTCTCGTCTAATAAGAAACTACCCATCATTAAGTGAGCAGACAGTTATTGCCGTTGCAAAAACTGGAATTTGCGCTCAGAAACTATTGACTTGCACTATACAGAAGCTACTTGTCGATGTGGATCAAAAGCTACAGAAAAAGATGAAATCCTGTAACAAGCTATGAAGTTAGCACGAAATCCTTGACCAACATCAGTTCCCGATCATAACCTGAATCAACGATTCCGCCGCCGCCACGACTTCAGCATCGTTAATGATTGCTTAGTGTTTGGTGAACCAGTGGTGCTACCTGATATCCTACGAAATGATGCATTGAAGCAGTTTCACATAAAGCACCCAGGAATAGCAAGCATGACATCGATTTCTAGAAGTTATGCATACTGGCCTAGCTAGAATGTACGCAGATATTATAGAATTCATCCGACGACGCCACTCATTCCAAGCTACAGCTGAAGACCCACCCAAAGAAAAGCGAATACATGGCCGCCAATAAGATAAGATATTACACAGTGATGCAGCACTAACAACTGGATGACGTTTCGAGCACACGTTATTGCTCATAATTATATCATTTTTAGTCCCACGGTTTCACAATTTGTTTTATATATTTTTTCTCTCTTTCCCTCACTCAAACTTGCCTGTGCTGTTCGTTACAACGCTTTCCATATCTCGGGTATAGGTATTGCGTCGTTCCGATTGCACGTGTGCAGTATTGAGTCGATAAACAAAACTTCAGTGAGTAAACTCTTTGTCTCTCCATCTAACTGTATTACTTTTATAACTGCATTCAAATTTCAAGATAAATTATGTAAACAATCGAGTGGGATGTCAATGGGTTCACTAATATCCGCAATAGTAACAGATATACTTCCATTATAGATACGATTTTATTTTGATAAGTTACACAGTGTTACACTTGTAATATTAACTGGTGACATGTTTCAGTTTCCTATCTAACAACCCACCATCTTGTTTTCATTTTATTCTACAATCCAGCATGGCCAATATATATTAACTGATGACGACGTTTCGAGCATAAATTATTGCTCATAATCATTTCAAGCTACTCACACAAACTTGTTTCCTTCATTTATATACATGTTTGGAATCGACTAGATATTTGAATAAAAATCAATATGTACATTATCCCATATTGATTTTTATTCAAATATCTAGTCGATTCCAAACATGTATATAAATGAAGGAAACAAGTTTGTGTGAGTAGCTTGAAATGATTATGAGCAATAATTTATGCTCGAAACGTCGTCATCAGTTAATATATATTGGCCATGCTGGATTGTAGAATAAAATGAAAACAAGATGGTGGGTTGTTAGATAGAAAATCGAGACACTCTAACAAATACTTAGACTTTAATTCACCCCGTCCAGAATTGGTAAAGACAGGTTTAGTTAAATGTCTATATAATCGGGCCAAGTGGCAAACTAGTAAGGCAGACGATTTGAATAATGAAATCATATATATATATATATATATAAGATAAATTATGATATGATATGATTGTGAGTAGCAATAATTTATGCTCGAAACCGCGTCATCCATTTCCTAATATTGAATCGCTATGTGGTATAGTGACATCACTAGACAAGCCATCGAGTGGAACCCGAAAGGGAGGCGGCGAGTTGGTCGTCCAAGGGTGACTTGGAGGAGGTCATGTGAGGAGGAGATGAAAGCATGTGGGCAGACCTGGAGCAGGGTGAAAAAGTTGTCAGAAAACCGAAGTCAATGGAGGTACGCAGCTGAAGCCCTATGTTCCTCTAGGAACTAAAGGATACAATAATAATAATAATAATGTGGTATTTAAAAAATAAACTTAGTTGATGTGGAATTACAGTTTCTTATTGATCTTTTATGTATGTCCAGTTTAAAAATGACAGATTTCCAGATAATACAAGTAATGTGTATGTATGCAGGAATAGGAAATGCGTGTCAAATATGCAAATCTATCATTTTGTGGAATATGCAGTCAAGTAGTGGTAGTAGTAGTAGTAGTACTTGTAGTGGTACATACAATTAAAGATAGTACACAATCCATAGAAAATTGATTAGAAATTCAGAGTTCACTAAAAATTATTTAATTATTATAATACTCCATAGAAGAATGATTTTATTTTAATTTTTTTTATTTTTGATTACAGCTTGATTCCACACTGTATTTTTGGTACAAGTATGGAATTTTCAGCATGGATATCGGTAGCCCAAATTTTGCCGGCTGACCATAGATATCAGGTGTGCTTCGTCGGTAGAGGATCGAACCCCAGACCATGTGCATGGTCGGTGAGAGTGCTAACCACTGAGTAAATCTCCTGTTGTACATTTTCACTAGACAGACTGAAATGATTAGTCTGTATTAGTATACATAGGCCTATAGGGTGAACGCCTCAATGGTACTTTCAGTCTCATTCAGATGATAAGCAGCGTTTTCTGACTTCAGGAAGAATAGCCTTTAAGTTTTTCAAAAGAATGAATACTGAACAAAGAGTACACTTTTCGATAACCCCTTCATCATCAGGCTCTACAGTTATATATACATATATTATAGTGAATGAATGAATGAATTAGTGTTATGAACAACATTAGTGTTGTTTAAATAACATCGGATCAATAATATTGATAGATTACAGTTCAACAGCATCAACATATCAACAATAAGCTGAATGTCAGAAAACACATTAGGAAAGATAATATTACAAATTCATGAATTTACAGTCTCTCCTGAAGGCCAAGGCAGCAGTAGGGTTTGGACTTTCTTCATTTGAACACAGAGCACTGGTTGTTTGAGGTGATTCGCTGATTGGAGCATGCGGTGGTTCGATGATTTTGGCAATTTATTAGGCACCCGGTAGATTATAGAGAAAGATTCTTCCACGCTTGCTGGCTTTGTGGCCGGTTTGCACCAGATGGTCCAATATCGAACTATAGAGGGTTTTAACTACACTTTTACTTAATCATAGTGGGAGATGTTCTCGAGCACGAAAAATGAACTGTGACTGGACACATATTGTGAAAAGAACGGGATATTTGCTTCATACAACTTTTTAAATATTCATTTCAAAATGACAATGAACCCATTTATTAAGTCACTTTATTAATAAAGACTAGTTTCAGAGGATTTCTTAGAGAAACTGAAGTATATATATATATATATATATATATATATATATGATCCTTTGGGTTCCCGGTGAAACATAGGGCTTCAAGTTTGAGCTTTGAAGTTTCAGTATAAGTAGTGCTTATTTCTTACAGGATGAGGCTTCTAGCCTCACGCCCAACCTTCCATCTTTGTCTGTTTTACAGCCGATTAGGGGGGTAAGGGGTGCGCCAGTCGGGAGTCGAACTCCTGATCATGAGGGAGAGGGCTGTCGAGTGGTTGCGCCCAAGGGTTAATACTATATGCTGGTTTCGTCTCACAAGAGGTATGTTTGGTTTTCCCCGAAAACCAGTGCCTAATCAGTGAGTGTATCATTACGGATTATATTTGCCTCAGGTAACTTTTGCACAAACTGGTATTAAACAGAGAATCATTAAAATCCAATGAGTGATCATTTCATCATCTTACTTAGCCTAGTTTAAAGGTATTTGAGACAGTATCATTTACTCCACGTATCTTGTTTCAATGGATCATTAAGTCTGTGTCGGTGGCACAGCGGTAAAGTGTTCGCCAACCACGCTTCGCGTGGTTCGGGTTCGATCCCTGGCCACTGATGCACTTCAAAACCTCACTTGGGCAGCAATAAGACTGGTAAAGAGGGAAGGTTGGACATGAGGCTAGCAACCACATGGCGTAAAAATAAACTCCACTGCTACCGATACTTCAAGTCTCTAGCCTGAAGTCTTATTTTCCCTTGGGAACGTAAGGGAATAAAAAAAAATCATGTATTCTGACTCCTAACAGTTTATACTATCATGAAAGTGACACTATTAGTTACTTCAGTGTGCTCATTCCATCCTAGCAACTCGTATTGGACTGTGTACAAAGACCATGTCTACATCCAAGTTGTCTAACTAACTCTAACACTGACATTTTTGAGCTTAGCTTTGTAAAGAGGAGTTAGTAACTTGCGGTTAACTGGTTCATTTTGCACTAAAGCTTTCTGTATTTCGTGTTGTTTTACATGACTAGAATGCTTTATGCTTAGTATGGGCACTTCAATGATGCTTTTAGGTCATTGTCATGTTACATGATTTGTGGCAGTCGATAGCGGAACCTAGAATATATATCTAGTCTTTTCTAAGACTCATCAACTGAATACATTTGCATTTCTGTGAGTGATGGTGTTTCTACTAAGACATGAACTTAGCATTAATCGTTTTCAAAGCGGAGTTGTCAAATCAGACTGGTCTTCTTGTTTCATAAATATAAGTGTCAACAAATAATGTCAAATCATACCCTTAGCACAAAAAATGACTGTTATGGCCTAGTAGCCAAGTAAACAAAGCCTTAATACTTGAGGTGACAGGTGGTGGATTCATATCTAGTGGGGAGTAGGACTAGTTGCTAGACTGCAGGCACATCCAGATGACAAGTTCCATATAGGACGAGATACAAGTCAACAATCCTACAGCTAGGCACCATCAAGCAAATATCACAGAAGATATGCGTTCATTAGTCAGTAACATACAAATAAATATTCTAAAATGTGGAGAGCAATGAACACTCTGCATCGTTAGATGCTTTTACAGTGCAGAAGTAAGAATATTAATTATGTATTTAGAATAGCTTCACTCACCCTTCAACACTTTCAATTCTCAAACCACAGTAACACTTTCCTATTAATTTGTTTTATCAGTCTGTTACTGACTAAAACGTCATGCTCTTCTTGGATTAGAGTCATATAAAAATTTGTGAAACAGGAATTACGAAAGAGTTTTACTTGTTATAATCTGTGCGTCGTCGGTATTACAAACCGAAAGTCTTAAGAAAAGCCAAGCATAACGTGTTAGGTTTCGGATTGAGTACATTAATAATAATAATTTTGCTTTTATTCCAGAAACAGTACTAGTGGTACAGTGTGGAATTTTCAGCACATATCTACAATATTGCATCTAATCTTTTCACACATTTAAAAGGAGTATTAAAAACAATAAATATAAAAAAAAACCAAAACCAAAAAGAAACACAAAAAATAACAAAAAATGCAAATAAAAATACCAATTAGAAAGGGAGATAAACACCAATAATGAAAAATATTTCAGTATTTGGTAGTGGAAGCTATGATATGTGCATGCGTGGTGGACAGTAACAGCTATAATCATACATGAAGTTATGAGATGTCCTTATGAATGTTTATTGCCAAGATGATCAGTTAATTTAATGAACAACACTGAACAATCATAAAATAAACATTTCAGATTTTTCTATTGTCAGCACTAATTCTGAGTTTGTTGTGGTAGTGTGAGTAGTCATGCATAATAAAAAAATTTAGGATGGTGATAATGGCGTTCACAACCAAGATTGTCAGTTAATATCGCCGAACAAAAAATACAATCAAAAAACTAATATTACATGATGGTTAATGACAGGACAATTTTGTAATACTCATGGTGCTAATATAGTTGGGACCAGTAGATAGAGAAAAGAAGGAACAGAGTGAAGTACAAAAGAGTAAGCCGATGTTAATAATTTAGGTAGCTAGGTATGTTTAGGAAGGTGTTCACTATAGAATACAAATGAGAGAGAAATAAAAGAGCCAAAATTATGTTATTAACAAGAAAGCAAGTCATAGGTTTCGCGCTTAACATTGTCTCTGTCACTTAGAACACGGGCTGGTCAAATATGGTATCGTTGAGTTTCTATACTTGGTTGTACAAGCATATATTATTTTGTACTGATTTCTGGTTCTCTCTGATGAGGTAGAAGGAGAGAGTTGGGAATAGGGGAGGGGGGTGTTGGTGGTCGGGTTGTATGGATTTAGACCATTTTTCGCATGTATTCAGATGCCTTTCTACTAATGTAGTGACGAGCTGACTGAGTTTTACACCACTAGTCCTACTAACTACGTTCAACATCCTTCTCGGGATGGTATAGTCCTTTGTCAGTAGTCCAGGAAAGACTAATGGTGAGCAGTAAAGTAGAATAGGTAGGATACGAGAGTTGACAAATTGTGAAAGCAGAGGTTGAGTGATTCCAGTGATATGTGCCACTGACAATATTTTATAGATAGTTAAAATACAAGCCTTCTGCTATAATTTTGTATGTTGGATTAGTGACGGATTAGGCTGCAAATGGTAATTATGAAACAGTATAGTAAGCATGAAATGAAGACAATACAGAAAGGAGGCGAAGCGTTTTTGCAAAGTGGAATTTTACTCTAAGGTTTCTATATATCGCCATTCCTGTGTGTCATTTTGACCCGTCACACAATTCTGCTAAGCAGTACTTTTGTGTTCTGCGGTCAAAGCATGTCACCTCAATGTTAGGGTTCAACTTCTGTCTTTAGTCATCACCATCGATATGTAATTTGATGAACCTTCCTAATCCTAAATCATCTAGGAATGATAGTAAATTTAATTGGTGGATCATAGGATTTCATCATGAGCCTACATTAGTTAGAGAACCATTGGAAAACCAGCTAGGATTACTGGACAGCTGTTTCGTCACACTAATTTGGGACTCTTCCTCAGTACGCACCCACCGGGGTTCGAACCCAGGACCTTCTGGTTACAAGGCCAGTGAGCTCGTATACCATTGAGCCACTGGAACCCTATCCATTGACCAGCTAATGAATTCTAACTTCGTTCAAATCACGACATAGCGCGATCCCTAGCCAATGTCTTCGGCGAGTATTTGTCCTCACACCCGACCTGCTGCAACCTACTGGTCACGACTTCTCGCTAGAACCCCAGGTAACTACCTTCCTGAATAGGGCAAGTCGCTAGCGATGATGTTCCAAACGAGGCTCAAACACGGTGGGAAAATCATCACACTACGGAATTCAGGTACATACTGATGACGCGTCCCAAATAAGACGAAATGCGCATCCTGGATTCCGCTGCTAGTCACCATCCACCAGTTAAACTCCAACTACATTCTCAGACATCGTCGAAGCATCTGCACAAGAAGTCGACATGTCAACCTGAGAGCGAGCACTTCGGTCCAATCAATCGACGGGAAAATCACAAATTCAATTAAATGATAGTAAGTTGTTGATAAAACTATCCCAAAAGAGGTTGGATTAGTTTTCTATGATTTATATAAAAGCGTTGATTTGTTGTAGCACAAATATACGACGAGATAATGTTTTATTCATGGGAACAGAGTGATTTATTACTGACAAACTTCTAAAACCAGTGTAGTTAGAAATTCATTTTATTGATGATGAAGAAACTAATTGCCCAGTTATCAAACAAAAACTTCATTAATATGTATAAATTTGAAGCGATTTTGCAATTTACCGTCAACATACATATAAATATTTTTGATAGACGACAAGAAAATATTAACTGCTCAAAGAGTGTCCAGTGTTTTCTAACGAATAATATATATATATATATATATACTCCCTTGAAAATTAATGGTGCATTTAATTGTTAAATAATTAATGATCTTAGTTATACTAATTACTACAATTCATTCATATGAATTAAATATAATATGACTGAAAATGACATTAATCTAATAAAAATGGGTTGTAAGAAAGTTAGAATAATAGAAATGGTAGTTAAAAAAGATGCACACAGGGAAGGCTTTCAAGCTGATTAGATGAAAAAATTAGCTAGCTGATAGACAAACCCAAGTGATTTGACGTCAATACGTAAGACAGTTGTACGCCGGTTGTTTAGCAGTATAATGCTCCCCAACCACTCCTCGCATGGTTCAGGGTTCGATCCCCGGCAACCAACGCACTCCCTTACCTCGCCAAGTCAGTAATAAGACTGGTAAAGAGTGAAAACTGAACATGAGGCTAGCAACAACATGGGGTAAAACTAAACACCACTGCTACCGAAACTCCAAGCCCTAGCTCGAACACCTATGTTCCATTGGGAATGCAGAGGAATAAAAAAATTTCTGTTCTGACATGTGTGCAGATAGTTAGAAACTTTAATGGACGAAACATTCCCATACTGAATCATTGGTAAAAAAGACGTAAACAGCGAAGAAAATTTCCTCTTCGACGATTGATTTCCACATAGGCTGTACAATCGTAATTATATTTAATAAAGAATTCATAGGACACTGGTAAAATGTGTCCTCAAAAAATGTATTACTTAATACAGAGTGTAATCTAGAAGGGGATGACTAATTGAAAGTTAGAATAGGGGCCTAAGTTGGGGTGACGTAGCAAGTGTGAGAAATTGACTGATCGGTATAGTTGTGTAGAGTGGATAAGAACTGGTGGAAAGATGATAAAGTGTTTTTATAAACTCTGTATGAAGACGCACTGTTATTAATAAACAGTAATAGAGTGATAGTAAAATAAGGATGATGAGAATAATAATGATAATAAAATAACAATAGTAATAATAGCAAACTCACATGATAAGATGAAGCGAAATTATAGTAAGAACGTTACTCTGGTCATGGAAGAGGCAGTGAATGTACTCAGTGCTTCTGAATTCAGAGGTCAATTTTGAGATTCCGAATAGCTAATGATTTAGCTGTGTATAGATAGCATTTTCAAGGTTTCCTCGTTTAATATGGAGGAACTCTGTGTAGCGCTATGAAGCATTGATGCTGGGATTCTCAATATCCAGAGTTCACAAGATTTTCGATGGTGGAAGCGCCGGTATTTTTCTTTTCTCCTCTGGCTGGCTAACCAAGCTGGACAATCTTCCAGCATACATTTGTGGATTTGGTGTTGCATACGACCCATATACATTGCTCCACACGAGCAAGTAAATTGACAAATACACACTGAATTAGCCTAGAATGGTATGTTTTCCTTAACGTTAGACTGAATTGATTGTCAGTTAGAGAATCTGGCGAGTAATGTAGCTGCTTGAAGTGTTTTCTTCAGACATTTAGAAAGGCAGTTTCTAAGAATTTCTTCTTCAATGTCACTTTTGAATTCCAGGTTCATGAAGAGAGTTTTCTTAATGACAGTTGTGAATTTTGATTATGGAGACTTCTCTTTCATGTCCTTGTCTATGAATCTCGGTGGAGACCTGTTCTGTAGTAGAGTTTCATGCAATTAGATTGATTCTTCCTCTATCATGTCTTCCAAACAGATTTTTTTGTAATCCTTGAACATTCAGCAAGAAACTTGTCTCCCATTCTATCTATTCACTATTTTTCTCTTAGTTCTCATTGTTTTTCTTCAGATTCCCTTACTTCATTGTTTTTTATGCATAAAGTGAGATGTATATCGAAAAATGCTATCAAGACAAAAATCAATAAATTAGTGATATTCACAGTTAATAAGATAAAACAAGTACTCATCCACCTTTATCTCTAAGATCACAATGAGTTCAAGGTAAATAAAAGATTAAACACTGTAACTGACATGATATACCATTCACAAAAAGTGGTGAATTTAAACTTGGAGGATTATATGGGGTATATTCACAAATTAAACAAGTTCAAATAAGCTCCATTAGGCTACTAGTACAGACAAAGAATTTCTAATACTATTAGCCACAGATACCACCACAACAACTCCGAAGCCTGATGCCTAGATATGACTACAAAACTACATTTATAGCCACTAACTAACAGGGTTTGTTGATTAAAACTGGTGAATTCACAGATATGCTTTAACATGACTCCTCAAACTTTAGATAGTTAAGGTTCGAGAAGGCATCAGTGGCCTTAGAAGTAGCAGTAAGCTTCATCACAAGAGTTCAAGCTATTGATCTATTCTATTTAACTAAAACGCTTACTCTAAAGGACTTTTGTGTGAAATTTGGTGTAGATAAGGTATCCCGGTATTGTTTAAAAATGGGATTAATTGAGAGAATACTTCGTTCTTATGGAGGTATTATGATCGTAGAATGATTTAGCAGATTTACTGATCACGCTTTCTGTTGTAGTGATTTTAGCAAGCTATTTAGTGTCACACCTGGTAAGCTGATGATTACACTGTTTTGTGGGAACATCTTTTGATAGGTTTGCCTTATCTCTAACTCAGACTGTATACATTTGCAGGTAGTGTGTATTGTAACATTCTGTGAGAATTGTAGCCGTTGAAAAGAAAACCCCTCCGATGTTAGCCGTCCAGTCGTACCAGAGTTGTAGAGATATCACGCCATGGAAAAATGAGAAACTTAACTGTCTTACTAATAGGAGATGGTGTGTTGGTGCACGTCGATTAAATCGCGTTAATAAAAAAAGAAATATAATCGATTCCATATTAGTTTGTTTATTAAATGTATCACACAGTGAAACAGTATTGTTTACTGGATGACGTTTCGAACAAAATTTATTGTTCATAATCATATCAATTTTGGTCACACGACTTCGAGATTTGATTTTTATCGTTTTCTCTGTCTTCTATTTGTCGTACTTGGGGTAGTAGAATTTTTCGTATATCAGAGACAGGTGTTGAATCATCCCTATTACATGTATTTGCAGTTGATTCGATAAACAAAGCTTCTGTTATCAATCTCTCCCTATACCCTGTGACATCGAATGACCTTGGCGGCCTGTTTGAACATTTTGGGCTACCACATTCCATGTACATTTTGCATCTATTTACTCGTATTTTATTGGTATTTACATATCACATTATGCATTCTAATCGTATTATCCACTCCCGGGATTTTATAAAACGTTTTAAACCCAAAAACTTTCATATTTGCAATAAACTCAAGAAAAAGCACCATGGAGGTTGGCAGCGTGCCTTAAAATCTACACCCATACATCACACCACTGTTCCAGTTATCATTAGTACCAACTGCCGGTCCCTGCCTAACAAAATTCTGGATTTTCAGTCCCTGTTGTCGTCAGGAATCTACCACAATACTGGTATTGTCACTCTACAAGAAACCTGGCTCTATGACTCATATGATGACAATATTGTGTTTCTAAACAATTTTAATGTTTTCCGACAAGACCGTGTTTGTTCCAAGAAAAAATGTGGTGGGGGTGTTGCAACTTTTATTCAATCTAAATGGTCCATTTCTAATAAAGTTCGTTTCAAATTCTCGAATGACTACATCAATTGCATCACTGTGAGATGTCGCCACAACAATTGTCAAAGTACAAATTCATTTATATTTCAAATGTTTATGTCTCCTCTAGTTGTACCATATCGGATCTATCTATGTTCGCTGATGAATTCACGGCTTTTGCTGCAGCTTGCTTCGAGAACTCTTTATCGTTAGTGACTGGTGACTTTAACTCCTGTGACTGCTCCTCCCTTATATCACTTGGTCATGACAATATTGTTACCTTTGCTACTCGTCTTGGCAAAACACTAGATCTAGTATTCATTAATGATGCGGGTATATACAAAGGTCGCAAACGGGCTCTTTTACTTAGATCTGACCACTGCACCATACGTGTATTGCCAAAAATATATTCCAAATTACACAAACATGTCTTCTCTCACCTCTACAGTAAATTTCTACGGAGATGCTACTCATAAGACAACCTAAACAAGCTCAGATGCATGTTGAAAGACACTAACTGGGACCTATTTATAGAAACAAACGTTAGATGACACAATCACAAACACTACCGATTATCTTAAATTCTGTTTCGAAATATGTTGTCCTAAAAAAACATTATTTATTCGATTTGACCGTTTCTCCTCTCCACATCTCAAAAAGCCACGTAGAGATAAAGAACTGTTGTTCAAAACAAATTGTAAGTCAGGTGTAAAAATGTTAGATACTCTGAAAAAATTCTAAATGCAAAGACTAAATGTTTTATATAACCAAATATTCTTGTCATGTAAAACCCCTTCTAGCATGTGGAAACTTCTCAGAGAAGTTACTAGCGGTAAGCGATGTACTTCTGTTCCATCTCTTAATGTTGATACTCTAAATAAGTCTTTCATACGCTCTTCTGTCGGTATCCTTCCTGATGTTACAAATACTATAGACAACAATTCTAATGGTTTTAATACCCTTGATGTGCTTAAATGTCTCCTGCCTCTTAAGCCTTCCCAAAGCCTTGGTCCTGATGGTGTACCTATCATTGTCCTCAGGAACTGTGCTGATATTTTATGTTACCCTCTAACTAACATTTTTAATGCTTCCTTTTCCAGTAATGTTCCATCTTTTGCAAGGAAAAACAAGACCATCTTCTCGATGTGACGTTAAATTTAGGCCTATTGCAATTACTTCTTTTTTTGAAATTGATGGGAAAATTACTTTTACTTCGTCTTGAACCTTCATTGAAACCATTTAATGATCCTAAACAATTTGCTTACAAACATGGTAGACTTCTACCATGTTGAAATTAAAGATTTCAATGTATCCGATAAGCATTTAGTCTCTTTCGATGTTACCTCCCTTTTCACAAATGTGCCAGTCGTTGAAACTATCGACTTCATATGTAAAGAGGCTGAAGACATACCCATTCCAACATCGGAATTGAGGAAATTACTACTTTTATGTACTAAAAATGTCCAATTCCAATTCAACGGGCGTCTGTTCCGTCAATTTGATGGTGTCGCAATGGGAAGCCCTTTGGGACCACTTTTCGCAGACTTGTTCTTGTCACGCCTAGAAACCGGTACTTCGCAGCAACATATACAAGAAACAAATGCATACCTAAGATATGTTGATTACATTTTTATTGTCTGTGAAAGCAGATCAAAAGCGGAAGACATGTTGACAAAATTCAATTCATGCCATCCAAATCTCAATTTCACAGTAGAACACGAGGAAAACGATAGTATTAAATTTCTAGACGTTCTTCTGACCAAAATGAATGATGGCACAATCGAAAGATTTATATTTAGAAAGTCCTCATGGACAGGACAGTACATGCATTTCAAGAGCTTTGTTCCAATCCAATACAAAAAGAACTTAGTCAGAACACTGTTCAATAGAGCACGAAAAATTTGTTCTGACAGTACTATTGAAAATGAAATAAAATCTCTGAAGGATATTTTATGTAAGAATGGATATCCTGAGAAGTTCATTAATAAATGCTCTAAAGAAACTACCCCTTGCAAAACAATTCGAATAGTTCCAAAGAAACCTGTCTATATCAATTTGCCATTCAAAGGAGATGACGTACAGGAAGTAGTGAAACGAAGACTTGACAAAGCCATCAAGAGAACTTATTATGCTGCAAAACTTCTTTTCCTTAACATCACAAAGTGAGTGCTTCAACAATCTGGGAAAGGCCAGTACCGCCAATCCTCGACACTTCAAACTGCGTATATCAATTCGATTAGTGTGTTTGTGGAAGCAGATACATAGGTAGTGCAGAAAGGCGATTGTCTACTCGCATGATGGAGCATCAGCCGAAGTGGTTGAAAACAGCTGAATTCAAAGTGCCGAAAACCTCGATGACAAAACATCTTGTGAACTATGGACATGATATCGACGCGGTCAAGTCATTCACCATTGTCAGCAAGCAAAGAAACAAGAAGATGCTTGCAATTGCAGAGGCTTGTGCAATTCGAATTTATAAACCAGCTCTCTGTATACAAAAGGAGATGGTCGTGACTCTGAATCTACCATGGCAATACGTTTTACTTATTATTCTTCACTTATTATTACTGTTATTCTACCTCTTGTTATTATTATTATTAATGTTATCATTATTATTATTATTGATTCCTTTAAAACTATGCTTTACCAGTAAGATTATATTGACTCACTTCAACACTATTATTGTTATTATAACTATTACTATTGATATTAGTCTGTTTGCAATTCTCGTTATATTCCCTAATGACTAATTGTTTATCTAAGTGATGTAATTGAAGCGTAATGCAATTTATCTTAATTTTGATGTCTCATACTCTCTCTCCCCTTATCTATTTGAACATGGCCTGGAAAACATTCGCACCTGTCTTTCTGCATGATTAATTCAATGTAGTTTGTTTACTTATCAGTCTTATATCTCCCTATGTATTTTCAAAAGTATATATATTCGTGTATGTAGAGTATTCAACATAGTTTTTGTCTAACGAAAAAATTTCTTCTCAACGACTTCATTTTCAAGCTGTACAGTTATATTTATATCACAGAAAAAGTTATTAAGTGGCATTAAATAATTGCTCAGTCAATATAAATATATGTGATAAGAATAACGATAATTAAAATGTTATAAGGGGTAGAGTTGAAGTGGATGGATTACGAAATTATTAAAGATTGTTTTATAAGTGATTGATACCGAAAATATTTTTTTTAAATATTAATAATGTCGAAATGAGTTAAGATAATGCTACTGATAAAAGATAGTTTTAAATGAACCAGCGGTCAGGACTCTCGCCTACCATGTACATGGTTCGGGGTTCGATCCCCTGCCGACGCACGTCTGATATCTATGGTCAGCCTGCAAATTTGGGCTACCGATATCACATGCTGAAAATTCCATACCTGCACCAAAAAAATGCGGAGTGGAATCAAGCTGTAACCGAAAAAATAATGTCAGAATAGTAAGTAAAACAAATTACCATGGTATATTCAAAGTCACGACCATCTCCTTTTGTACACAGAGACCTGGTTCATAAACTCGAATCGCTCAAGGCTCTGCAGTTGTTAGCGTCCTCTTGTTAATTTGTATGCTGACAACAGTGAATGACTTGACAGCGTCGATATCATGTCCATAGTTCACAAGATGTTTTGTCATCGAGGTTTTCGGCACTTTGAATTCAGCTGTTTTCAACCACTTCGGCTGATGCTCCATCATGCGAGTAGACAATCGCCTTTCTGCACTACCTATGTATCTGCTTCCAAAAACACACTAATCGAATTGATATACGCAGTTTGAAGTGTCGAGGATTGGCGAGTACTGGCCTTTCCCAGATTGTTGAAGCACTCACTTTGTGATGTTAAGGAAAAGAAGTTTTGCAGCATAATAAGTTCGCTTGATAGCTTTATCGAGTCTTCGTTTGACCACTTCTTGTACATCATCTCTTTGATTTTATATTCATATTTAACAAAATTATCACTGAAAATACCCTGTTGTAGTTATTACCCTTGTAATTAAACGAAATCAGATGGAATATATGAGTTATTATTATTTATGAAATGGGTATTCATTAGAGGATATTTCCAGCTGAAAGCACTGTATCAAAGTAAAACAATTATATGAAGAATCTTCTACCATAAATAGATGGATGTTTCATAAAGCTGAGTTGAATTCACTTTGATCTGCATTAGTTCTAGTTGCTGATGATAATCTGTACTTGAAAATACTTCAAACAAACAATCAGTTTTCAAAGATTTTTGTAAGGATTTCGTTTTGATTGGTTGGAGGATTTCATCATGAGCTGACATCAGTTAGAGAACCGTTGAGAAACCTGCAAGGAGTACTGGACAGCTGTTTCGCCAGCCTGGTTTGGGACCCTTCAGCAGTACACCAGGTTCAAACATTGGCGATGGGTGTGTACCGATGAAGAGTTTCAAATTAGGACGAAACAGTTATTCAGTACTCCATACCGTCTTTCCTATGGTGTCAGCTTATATTGAAATCCTCCAGCCAATCAAAATAATGTGCTTATGTTTTGCTTAGATGATCATTAAAGCATATCCAAGGAATCAAGTGATTATAATCTCGTAGACAGGTAATTTTTTAAGGCATCCATCATTAATTATAGACTTTCTTTTCGTGTTTATGCATAATTATTGTAAATGTGAAAATCCTTGTATTTTTATATGAAGTAAACTGAAGCTAAAATTAGGTAATTGGTTACTTCCTGTCTCTCTGAGTTGGGAATCTTTCATGTTTTTATACTTCTATTAAATTTGACTTTAAGGTTGATGCCACACGGATGATACTGTAGATTTATGACTGTTTCTGTGGTAACATAAGAACTATAACTGGGACTTCAACTATCGCCAGCAGAACACTGTTGATTACTCAACTAATACGGCAACACTTAGAGAAAGAAGGAATAATAATAATGTTTGCTTTATTCCAGAAACAGTACTAGTGGTACAGTGTGGAATTTTCAGCACATATCTCCAATATTGCATCTAATTTTATCAAACAATTAAAAGGATTATTTCAGAAAATAAATATAAACAACAACAACAACAAAACCACACGAAAAACCCAATAGCAAAACAGTGCGAAAAAATACCAAGAAGTAGAGTGGAAAAATAAACAATATAATAAATAATATCTCGGTATTTGGTAGTGGAAGCTATGATATGTGTATGCGTGGTGGACAGTAACAGCTATAATCACACATGAAGTTATGAGATGTTCTTATGAATGTTTATAGCCAAGATGATCAATTAATTTGATTGAACTACACTACACAATCATAAAATAAACATTTCAGATTTTTCTATTGTCAGCACTAATTCTGAGTTTGTTGTCGTAGTGTGAGTAGTCATGCATAATAAAAAAATTTAGGACGGTGATAATGGCGTTCACAACCAAGATTGTCAGTTAATATTGCCGAACAAAAAATACAGTCAAAAAACTAATATTACATGATGGTTAATGACAGGACAATTTTGTAATACTCATGGTGCTAATATAGTTGGGACCAGTAGATAGAGAAAAGAAGGAACAGAGTGAAGTACAAAAGAGTAAGCCAATGTTAATAATTTAGGTAGCTAGGTATGTTTAGGAAGGTGTTCACTATAGAATACAAATGAGAGAGAAATAAAAGAGCCAAAATTATGTTATTAACAAGAAAGCAAACAAGTCATAGGTTTCGCGCTTAACATTGTCTCTGTCACTTAGAACACGGGCTGGTCAAATATGGTATCGTTGAGTTTCTATACTTGGTTGTACGAGCATATATTATTTTGTACTGATTTCTGGTTCTACCTGATGAGATACAAGGAGAGAGTTGGGAATAGGGGAGGGGGGTGTTGGTGGTCGGGTTGTATGGATTTAGTCCATTTCTCGCATGTATTCAGATGCCTTTCTACTAATGTAGTGACGAGCTGACTGAGTTTTACACCACTAGTCCTACTAACTACCTTCAACATCCTTCTCGGGATGGTATAGTCCTTTGTCAGTAGTCCAGGAAAGACTAATGGTGAGCAGTAAAGTAGAATAGGTAGGATACGAGAGTTGACAAATTGTGAAAGCAGAGGTTGGGTGGTTCCAGATAGTCTCAGTTTCTTAATGTAGTAGGTCAGTCGGAACACTTTCTTAGAAATAAGGAGGCGATCTTTAAATTTCTTCAAGTGAAAAGTAATAATACTAAGATTTACAGTCATATACAATTGGTCCCGTTGTTATATTTCGATAAAGAAAGAAAGAAAGACCAGATTTGTTATTCAGAATGTTATTATTCTATTTCACAGGCGTACATCAGCTGTAGAACACTACCTGAAATTAGAGTGGTTTTAAAAAAATAAATGAAAACAATATATTTCAGTGTTTGATTACTAGTAAGGAACATGTCATGAAATTGACGAATCCAAAATGTAAGCAATACAATTTTTAGTTCAAGTTACTATCAATTTATATATTTGTGAAATAGATAATTAGAGGGGAGAAGGTATGGGAGAAGATAAACTGATGGCACACTCATTGTCTATGCATAAGTTTGGTTTGAAAAGTTTAATTACAACTGCTTGAGTAAATCATAATAAATTTGTTGTCCTTTGTATATTTATTTTTTTGAAGAACTTGGAAATCTTTATGAAGTTACCTGTATCCACGGAATGTCTAGTAACTGCATTTTGTGAATATCTACTTCCTTTTAGGCATGTTTTTTGAGATATGCTTCGAACGTATAATTAGCTCAGGTTGAAAAGTGGTTGCCTCCAGTCTACGTATGATTTACTCAAAATCCATAAATCTAATTACCTTTAAAACCCATAATGTTAATGGCCAATTTACCATGCAACAGGCTAGTTCAGTGATGAAGTGATTCTCTGGAGCCCATTCAAAGTAAATCTGCTATCCATTGCATGGAAGATCCGTATCAATATTTCGATCAATTAGATAATGTCGATATATCAACTAAACTCAAGGTATCATCTGACTTAACTGCCTCATTTACAAATATACCAGTAATGGGAACAGTTGTCAACAAATAGATCGACTACCATTACAAGAAACAGAGGTGTACAGTCGATTACTTATTTGCACAAAATACACTAAATTTGAATTTGACAATCGATTTTATGGATAAACTGATAGGATCATGGTAGGTTCATTTCTGAGACCTATTCTGGCCGATGTCTTAATAGGCTATCTCGAACCGACGTGACTGAGTTCTTTTACCAATGAAACAACCTACTGTTGACGATATTTTGGTGATACGTTTGTTGTTTGTAACTATATGAATCACGCATGTTCACTAGTTGGCTGCCTCATTGAGATTCACCTAAGTACGGGTGAACCAAAAACCAAATTGACTTCAACTCAGTGCTGCCCAAAGAAGTGAAGACGCAGGTTACTGGACAAAAAATTAAGGAGAGAAGCAGACGTCAGCTCACATCACTATCTCGTACAAGGAACACTGCAAATCAAATTTAAAGCCTTCAAAGAAACAGGAGCTGCAGATATACCACAAACCAAGTTCAATACTCAAAAACTGGAGGAGGACCAGGATGCATGCCACTGCATGCCAAGTAATCCACAATGGGAAACCCACGGAATCCTTTTGAGTGAATATGGGAGTAAGACAAGTTGGCTGTCTGCTTACAATCTCCAATGATTTTCCTGATTGCGGTAGACTGGATAATGCGACCGACAGACAGCGGGCCAGGCAACGAGGAAACAGAAGACAGGCATAAAATGGACCCACACAGAAAACTTCGAGTATCTGGACTTCGCCAATGAAATATTTCTGTCTGATTTCCAACAAACTGAAGATATGCAAGTGAAAAGGAACAAGTTGGCAGAGGAAGCATCCAGAGCAAATAGGACTTCCTTCAGGTGAACACTGAGAAACCAGCGGTGATGAAGATACCTGACCAGCAGCAACAGCAACAGCAACAGACAACAGTCAGCTTGCGTAAGTGGGAGAAAGCTGAAAGAAGAAACCTCATTCGCCTACCTACCTACCTAGGAAGAATCATTTCAATTGTAGGCGGACGGTACTGATGAGGATATCAATGCAAAGAGAGTCAAGAAAGCAAGTCAAGCTGTCACTACTCCGAAGTCTGTATGCGTGGAGGTCAACAGCACTCAGCATGAAAATGAAAATTAGATCCGGATTTTCAACTTCATTGTGAAGTCAATGCTACCCGCTATATGGATCAGAGACTTGGCGCCGCGTAACGAAGCGCGCCCCGAACACACTACAGATTTCGATGAGCAGCTGTCTTCACTCTATACTCAAGATCAGAAGGGCCGGCAGAGAAGATGTGGGTAGAGGATACTGCCTGATGGTATCTCTTTGGGTATCGGTGAGATCCCGGTAGTGTTAGTAACACACTCGAGGAATACCATCGCCTATGCCCCGTATGCACACTTTGGTTGATTGTCAAGCTCTTGTCTTCCAGTTTGCTTAATAATGTCTGAATGTGATCCTCATGTGTGTTTATATGCTGGCTGACAACGACTAGGTCATCTGTGTGCGCTTTGGCGAATGGCGGTTCACACTGCATGTCATCCATCCATAAATCCTTGGAAAATTTGTGCAGCATTCTGGAGATCAAATGACATCCACACAGACTCATGTAATCCAAACGGATTTGTGATGGCTGTTCTAGGTGTATCCTCCTCAGCCACCGGAATATTGTCACAGACGCAAACTAATTAAATCTTAATAAACATTGTGCTATCTCAATGTCTACTATACTAAAAACGTCTTCGATGTGTGTGGCACTGAGTATCTATCTAATACGGTTGGATTGTTTTGTGCTCTCTAATCACCACAAGGGTGTCAATCAGTCAGTCTGATATTTCTTGGACACCATGTGTAACGGCGAAGCCCACTGATCATTCGAAGGCCGAATAATCCATAACTGAACCATGTGGTCAAATTCAGCTCCCGCTATTGTTACCTTGTTCGAAGGCCGATCTTCTTGGATTAGCGAACACTGGGAGCCCAACCAAGTCTTTCCTTATATTATGAATTATTTCCAAGCCGGCATTAGAAGTTTGAGGGTTGGTTGTTGTTGGCGGTAGGAATTCCGCCATTATGTCCCGGATCCTTTCAGTTGATACTGGCGGGTACTGAACTACATCTGTTGCTCTGTCGCTTCGCCACTTGCATATCGAGAAGTTTCTTTCATTGTTAAACAGACATCATAGATTTTTAGCATAATGTAACTTCTTCTACGTTGTGAAATGCGTGAGCTGATACACAAAATCAAGTTGCATGAATGAATGGATGCCTTTGTAACAAGAGAAGACTTCCATTTTAACCAACAACTGTTGAACCACTTCTCAACGCATCAGTTCATCCAAGCATGTTATTGTGAACAAATGACTGTTCCCATGACGATTTACTACATCATTAGTAATAATACCAAGTAGCTATTCAGCTAACACTTGATATAAGAATACTCAGTCATAAGATCAATAGAGTACCTATGAAAAGAATGATGAACCATTCAAATGACATCAAAACGTATTTCCCCAAAAAATAGTGAATGATTACATCTTCTCAAAACATATGATAATTGCATACGAATGAAAAGCAAAGCAGAGTATTTACATTTGATCAATAGCTATCGCCTACAAGAACAATCCATTTATTTAGGCTAACAATCAATTCTCCAAGAAAATATCCTGATACTGAGCTCTCAATCAAAAGTGGATTTTTATTTTATGAGGGTGTACAATTTCATTTTTCAATGATACTACACTATATTTATTTGCCTAAAACGATTCATTTGCGAGTTGCTATTTATGTGTAATAACACGTGAAAAGATTTGTTGGATTCCGTCATGAACAAGCATCATTTAGAGAATTACTGAAAGCTAGAACTGAACAGCTGTTTCATCCAACTTTGGGACTCTTCAATTATCACCAGACATAACGACATCAAGGATCCGACTTGGGATATTCAGTTTACGCAACCCAGCTCATTCACTCATTAAGTCATTTCAATCAGAATTCAGCTACCCATGAATTCTTGATATAATACTGTCCTAATGAAACAGTAAATTCCAATCGAAGCATTTGAGTGGTCAGTGAGCTCAGCTTCGTGTTATGCAGGTACTGGAGCCTGTGTTTTGTGTGACTGTGTGTGCGACTTCCTAAAGAGCCTCAAAATAAAATAATACTTTTGGCCAGTTCATAACAGAAAGACTGTTTGAACAATCTAATCACAGTAATAATATCTATTTGGACGTATCAATTAAATCTGTTAGAATTATTTTTATTCCCTCAGAGGGTGTATATCATCACTTTGACACTTGCATATCACATGTTGACTAAATCGTAATCACTTGTCTTTGTGCTTGCTTTGTTTCTAATTTTATAATGCGTCTGCCTCTTTTCGGTTGTGTACAAATTAGTCATGTGTTCAGTGATGTAATTTTGTCTGAGTGAATGAAGGTCATTTCTCACATGTGACTGTCAACGGTGATGGTTTGCATGTGATTCTCGTGGACACAGTTTTTCATCCCAGCCTTTTCGGGTATATTCTACTTAATTCTGAGTGTCGTCGTGTTGCAGTTAGACTGAATTGTGAAGCCGCCTAACGGCATCGCTGAGGTCATTTCGAGTTTTTAGGGTTGTCATAGTTTAAAAGAAACGCAAAACTATTCAAAGACAACCGTCTGCTTTCTATTTTCCTGAGTGGTTCGTGATTGTGCGTGCCTCAAGGAAATTCTGCCAGCCATACAGTGGGACACATGGAACGCTTTCCTGTGTACAGATCATAACGAGCCGATTTCAGTCAGCGCATAGTTCTTCTTCCTGATTTTCGATTAACTTTGTAAGTGATATCAGTTCGTGACAAGTTCTAACAACCTAACAACTAGAACTAATTAGAATCTCCACAATTTTCATAATCTAAATATGTGAAAGGACAACACAAAGCGGTTACATATTTTGAGGCAAGAACAGAATTCCATGCATCATGGTATATACGTCTGAGTAACTCCCATAAGTTGTTGAATATCACCGAGGTGAATCAGTTGTGCCAATTACCATTGTATTCAAGTGATCTAAACACCGAGAGGCTGTTTCATTCGTTTGAAAATTTTTCACACACAATGCAAGAACAAACAGTCAAGATGCACAAATTGCTGGCAGGTGAATATTGATTTCAACATATAAAGAATCCGAAAAACAGTCAACTTTGAACTGCTCTTCAACTGTATTCCACTATGTATTCGAACTTCACTTGTCATCTTTACGTATGGAGGTACTTTGGCTCAAGGAAACTGCATGTAAAGCATGTGAGTGATAAATTTATTGCAATAGCTTATGGGATGGTAAATACTCCGGCTAAATGAAGCCTTAGGGTGTGTGTGAGAATTTCCCCCAAAATACACTTTGCTTCTTTCTGATGGTGACATCCGTTACTCCCAACTGTCCAACCAAAGTATCCAATAAAATCCTTTAGCCGGCCAGTCATGAGCCTGAATGGATCAGTGGTATCGTGTTTGACTGTATTACTCACTGGATGATGCGGGTGAGAATCTCAGAAGGAGGGACATGAGTTCCTTCGAGGCTGAAGATACGCCCTGTTGATGAGCGCAAACTAGCACGAAACTTAGATGAAACAAGGCTTCCTGTGGCCGATTGACTTGAAACATCCAAAACCATGTTCACTCCAAACAATTCGAATTTACCATTATTGGTGATCCACTGATAAGGAGCTAACCAAAATCCCTCACTGTCTTTTTCATTTGATATACCACCACATGGAAATTGCCAGTGTACTCACGAAATCTATGAAGAGCGTGTTTACTGACTATACTTTTGTGAACATATGCAGTAATCATTTCGAAGAAATCCTCTTTGCTTTCTCTTGTTACACAGATTGATATATCATGTGATATACTCACATGTACCGATCAGCTAAAATATGCAAATTTCTAATGTTCTCCGTCTGAGAATAACTAATCCCAAGTGTTTCGTAACCAAATTCTATTCACTTGTCAGTTTACATTTCACGATTACGAGAAAATAAGATATCGAATTGTTACGATGAATGACAATCCTGCTGAATTAGGTTACGCAATACTTCAATTAGATTTCTGTCATTATTACTGAAAACATAGGTTAAAAGAAAAATACAATTTTCATTAAAACAATGAATGATAATCAATCCAAGTGTTAAGAATTATGAACTGTATGTGAAACATTCTTTCATTATATCGTCATAAGTGAAAATAAGCAAACAATATTGTTTTCAACCGGAACTTCTTCAGACAGTAATCCCATGTACTCGGCTTTCTTTAGAAATAGAAATTTAACCAATGATAGTGAGTTTGTGGATCGAAAACAATGTCTTTGATATGGTAAACATGTCAGTAACAACGATAATTATGATAACTGCAATTGGTTATTTTAACTAAAGAGGTGATGCTTGGTTATTCAAGTCAAGAAAATTGGATGTTAATGAAACTAGGGTAGTAACAAAGCTGATGAGTTGTCACAAACAGTTGTAGTAATAATATGAATAGTTTGATGAGTGAGTTTTATTCAGGATGCACATAGAAACAAAGTAGATAATACGAAATTATGTAAGAGATCGAAATGAATACAAGAATTATAAGCAATTAAAGAACAGGCAAAGAAACAAAATTAAGTATTCAAAATAAAAATCAAAACTCAAAACAAATCAAAACATTGTTACCATGAGAGTAGAAATGGTTGAGTAGTCTTCTTTTGTATGCACAGCTCCGGCTTTTGCATGTGAATGGCCAGAGCTTCAGCGATACAAAGGAGATGAAACCGTATTGCCTTTGATAAGTTATTCTTGACTCTGTAGATTACTTTGAAGGAGGCATATGTTGAGATGGGGTGATCAGTGTTAACCAGGTGTTCAGTTATCGCACTCCTTATTGCACCACTATCGCCTTTTCGCAAACATACTGGATGGTGTTCTTAAATCCTCTTGGACAGGGTACGTGTCGAACGACCAATGTGCCCGGCTCCACAGCAGCAGGTGAACTGATATATGCACATAGAAGTGGCCAGATGCGGGATCTCGTCCTTGAGGCTTCTGCAGATCAGTGGGCGACTGGAGAACACTATTCTTAGCGTTGCTGCAAATAATGTTCTTCTCAGAGAAGATGTGATCTTTCTCTTGAGAATATTGCTTGTCAAATCTCCCTTGAAATCCAAGTTCATGTAGAGTTTCTTTTTAGGAGCGATTACAGTTTCGTTTCTCCGAATTCTTGGCTTGATATTTTTGTCGATGAATCGTATTGGGTATCCATTTTGGATGAAGATTTCTCGTAGAATATCTAATTTTGTTTCTAGAACATCGGAACTACAGACGCATTGGATGCAGGTGGCAAGTGAATGAATTAAATTCCGCTTTTGTTGAAATGGTACCAAGCCATAGAAGCTTGTCAATTGACCATTGCAAGTAGCTTTTCTATGGATCGATCTTCTTAGGCTCCCACCAGTTCTTCTTGTTAGTTCCACATCAAAAAACGGATTTTTTGATTTGTTTTCCACTTCAAGAGAGAATTTTATTGCTGGATAGCAACTGATAAATGTCTTCAGCAGTAGATTCGGGTCATTGTTGTTGTCACAAACAATGAACATATCGTCCACGTATCTTTTATACAGTCGCAAATTGTCAATGCTTGGCTTTAGTGGACCTCTCTCGAGGCTTTCCATGAAGTAATTTGATGGTAATGGACCCAACGGAGATCCCATTGCAGTACCATATTTTGTCTGTAGATGGTGTCTCTGAAAGTGAACTGAACGTTCAGAGTGTATCTCAGAAATAATTCTTTCAAATATGTTGTTGGTATTCCAATATTGAAGTGGTTGTCATCATCGCCGGATCTGTGCATGCAAAAGAAGATTACTCAACCACTTCTACTGTCATGGTAACATTCATATTATTACATAACTTCTTTTTTAACAACTGTTCGTGACAACTCATCACTTTTGTAACTAGCCTAATTTCATTAAAACCCAATTTTCTTGACTTGAATAACCAAACATCACCTGTTCAGTTAAAATAAGCAACTATGATAATATGAAAATTTCTGATTACAAAAGTGCAAGTGTGGTAGTGCGATACAGACAATGGGGTCGAAGAGAATATTATTCTCACAGTAACAATCATTGTATTTGTGTTGATGTTAAAGTCTAACTACTATTCACACAGGTCAATACTGCATCAGCAACAGAATACTGTGTATATTTGAGCATTCTATTTTATGTCGTTCTATGTCAACCAAAATCACAAGCTCAGTGACATAAAGAAGAAGAAGGTTAAAGAACATAAACTGTATAGATTTATAGATGTAGCTGTCTGATCACTTGAAAATATACCTTTCGCTTCCGTGTATCGTCTTCTGCTGTTACACAAAGAGCTGATGCACGTGAGAATAAGAATAAGGAAAGCAGTATGATAACGTAAACCATTCAGTAAAAAAACATAATAAGACCAAATTCCTACAAAATTAAAAGTTACGCAATACTAAAGACTAGTGAATGACAATCAGGATCTTGATAAATATCACAGAATTACGAAAGAAATAAAGGATACAGGTCGGTGGTGCGTCGGTTAAGCAGTGGTTAGGATTCTCGCCGGCCATCAACATGGCTTGAGGTTCGATCCCGTGAAGACGCACACCTGATATCTATGGTCGGTCTGCAAAATTTGGGCTGCCGGTATCCATGCTGAAAATTCCACATTTGTACCAAAAATTCAGTGTGGAATCAAGCTGTAAATAAAAAATGATTTCCGTAGGCTAAGGGAGAGATATAGGTAGAAAAAACTCTTCTTTGCAAACAAAGACTAGAGTTGTACTCCTCCCCCTTGTGTAGAAGCCGGGTTCAAACTTCTTTCGAACTGTTCGATGTTCTATGTGATAAATAATCGTAGAAGGGGACTCCTTCCGTCTATTCTGTGACTGCCATCAACCGAATGCGACAGAAAAGAGCTTCCTATGGACTCCGTCTCGTGGTCTTTTCCAAATCATCATCAAAAATATATAAAAATTATATTCGTGAAATATGAAAACGCTGAAATAAATAATCCCAACGTTTCATTCGGTAAACTGGCCCTAACTTTCTCCGGGATGTTCATGGCTATGGGTAGCAGAATTGAATAAAAATGTATGTATGCCAAGTACAATAATATCTGTGCGCGAGATTACAATTACATATCAGTCGTCAGCTTTTCCGTGATAATAAATGCAGGATCAGGAAAAATATATAGAGCCTGAAAACACCTGAAGGAAGATTCTCAGTAACGAGTTCGTTGATCTGAATAGTTTGTTGTTCACCCTACATAACCATCTACACAAGAGCAGATAGACTGGTAAATGCACACAGAGGCGGCACAGTTAGTTGGTATAGCTTTCGCTTAAGCAATGATAATTGGTTGACTGGGATATGATAAGCATAGAGTAACTGTAGTATGCATGAATCCATTTTGTGACTGTGGATTATTTTAGATGAAGGGTGTCACTAACAACGTTCACACTCAGTTGTGGGGGAAGGAACAACTGGTGCATGATAGATCCACAAACTAATCATCATTGGTTAAATTTTTATATAGAGTAGGGCTTGAAGAAGATTTAAGTGAAAACCGTATTGTTCGCCTAAATGTTTCGTTTTAATCTTAACAACTGGAACATCTAGTAATAAAGTAAAATTTGCTTCACTTCAGACGATCTCACCAAGGATAAATCAGTTGTGTTTTAAATATACAAATTCTATATTACAATTACACAGTAAATTTTTGAAAAGGCGATTGCAGCGAAGAAAACTTTCATTCCAACGAAGTCATCAACTAGGCTGTACATTCATGTAATTATACTAAGTGTGTGAGAAAGTTCCAGAATTATTTCCGGTCAAAGGCTAAATTAATAGAATTACAAAGTGCAAGAATCAGAATTGTCAATTAGAAAAGACATAATAAGATCATAATAATCAGGAAACTTGACTGTTCGTACAAATTTGGGATTAAGGATGTAATAATAACAACACAGCAGGAAACTCGGACATATTTTTAGCGTTAAAAAAAGCAGCGACCAAATCTAGTAATGCAGATAGGAATTCAAAACTTAAAAAAAACAGAAATAAACAGGAAGGTTAGACAAGAAAGGTAATAATAATAATGATTAACTTTATTTTAAAAACAGTAATTGTGATACGGAATGGAATTTTCAGCATTAATCACACACAATATTGCATCTAATTTCCTCAAATTATAAACAAAATTAATCACACAGAAAATTTTCCACATTTACAATAGAGGTAATGTCAAAGACATGCAGCATATAAAATGGAAATAATGATAACAGCTAAGGTAATATTAATAATAGTACAAGTGAAAATTGCCGTGGGCTTTTTTTACACAGTATTATCGATTCGGTATAGAAATCCTAGCACGTTTAAAAATGTTGAATATAATGTTCTCTTTACATGATATGGTGAGGGGAAAAACAAAGATCACAGCAGTCATAGAGATAAGTTGGTGTCTGCAATTGTGAGAGTAAAACAAACGAAGAAGCAACAGGACCATAAATACAATAGAAATAATCAAAAGGGAAAACCTGAAGGTATATAAGGATTGTTTATAATTATATAAATATATAAAATGTTAAAATATTGATAGTTAATAGGAAAAAATAATAAAAAAGAAATAAAAATAAAAAACCCAACAAAATCATACCATTTCTAGGTCATAGTGAATAATAAATAAATAATATAACAAATAACACTTGCATTAATATGCATCATTACATTTTATAGTTTAGTTACTGATTCAAAAGTTGTAAAAGTTCTTTTCTGATATTTGTCTCTTCACACAATACTCGTGCCAAATATGGAACGGTCGAATTTTTATATTTTGTAGTACGAGCATAAATGTTTATAAAATTTCTTCTGGTCTTACCCGAAGAGATACAAGGAAACAATTGTGAATAAAGAGGATGTTCACTATCAGATAAGATAACTTTAGCTAAGTGTTTACAAGAATTCATATGCCTATTGACAACAGTGTCATTTAGTTCAGTCAAAGGGATAGCACTGACCCTACTTACAGCCCTCAATGTTCTTCGTAGTATTATATGATCTTTCTTGAGTAGCCCAGGGAAGAATAATGGAGAACAATAAAGAATGATGGGCAAAACACATGAATTAATAAATTGTATGATAAGAGATTGAGTTATACCTGAGTGTCTCAACTTCTTTATGTAATAAGTCAGACGGAAAACTTTCTTAGAAACTATAAGAATATGAGACGACCAGCAAAGATTTGACGAGAAACTAATGCCAAGATAAGAAACACTTGACTTACTCTCTATCATGGTACCATCAATATTACAACAATCATGAGATTGAATCAATCCATGCATGTCTTTTTCACTTCTCAAGCTGAAATCAACAGTGTTACATTTAGTTGGATTTAGTTTAAGACCATTTGAGCCAGACCAATCCTTAACTTCAGCTAGGAAGCCATTCATATAGGAACAATCCGATGTGGAAACTACAGGGACAGAAACGGTCAGGTCATCAGCATACTTAATGAAGTTAACTTTGGGTGAGTTCGGAAGGTCATGCAGAAAGAAAGAGAAAAGAAATGGAGAAAGTACTGCACCTTGAGGCACACCACTTTCAGTTAGCTGGGAAGTGGAGCGCTTTCCAGCCAAAACAGTATGCTGTTTCCTATCCTTAAAATAAGAAGACAGCCATCTAGTTGCCCAGGACTCTGTTTGTGCTGAAATCATCTTTCCTAATAAAAGTGTCCTAGGAACAGAGTCGAAAGCTGCAGTATAGTCTAAGAAAGCTGTTCGAACGAACTTAGCGCCCTTATCAAGGCAGGAAACAATATTGTGGTGTAGTACAATGGCTGCATCTAATGTACTTCTTCCACACTTATAAGCAAACTGCTTAGGGTCACTAAAAGCTTTTAAAGAAGGTTTAAGAATATTCAAAAGAAGTTTCTCCATAGTTTTCAAAAAAGGAGATGTTATAGCGACTGGTCTAAATTTTATACCTGCTCCAGAAGATGATTTCTGTACAGGTACAACCTTGATTTCTTTCCAGTCAGCAGGTACCGTTTCCCTCTTAAATGATGCGTTAAAGATTTGAGTAAGAGGATGACACAAGATGTCTGCACACTTTTGGAGAAGAATGCTTGGTACACCATCTGGACCAAGGCTGTGTGTTGGATTTAATGACTTCAAACATAATAGTACATCCTTTTCTTCAAAACCCTGAAAATGACCATTTTCTTGACTAGGTACATCAGGTACAACCATATTAATTTGTTTCTTGATAAATGATTTGTTTAAAGCATTAACATCAGAATAAGCATCAACGGACATTTGTTTTTTACTTGTTAGTTTATTGAAAAGTTTCCAAATGTTTGAAGGATTTTTACATGATAAAAATTTTTCATTATATAGTCTGTTCAACCTTTCTATTTCAATTTTTATAAGGGTGTTTATTTTACGGACACCAGTATTATCACAATTCTTATACAACTTCTCTTTTTGTCTTCTAAGTTTTTTCAGTTGCACAGAAGAGATTCTGTCAAATCTCGAAAACAGTGTTTCATAAGGACAGCAAATATCCAAACAAAACTTCAGATAATCGGTTATATTAGAGACAGTAGCATCCAACTTATCGTCAGTAAACAGTTCCCAGTTGGTATCATGCAACATGCTTCTTAATGCTAGAATGTTGTCATGGGAATATGAACGTTCATGTATCTTCTTTGTTAAATGACTAAACAATTTTCGTTGTAACTTGCCGTACACTTTCGGTAAAATACGAATAATGCAGTGGTCAGAATTTAGCAAAGGAGCTCTCCTTCGGGTTTCATATACATCACGGTCATTTATGAAAACCAGGTCTAGTGATTTGTCCAGACGTGTATTAAACTTGACTAGATTCTCATGACCAAGCGAAGTAAGAAAGCTGTGATCACATAAATTAAAATCACCACAGACTATAGACAACGAGTTTCCGAATGCAGGAGCAGCGAATTCAGTAAACTCATCTGCAAACATAACTATATTAGAAAGGCTACAATTGGGTGTTATGTAAATATTTGTTATGTATATATAAGAATATTTACTTAAGTGTTTTGGGCGACACCTGACGGTTATGCAATCTATATTGTCATTAGAATAATTGAAGCAAACGTGATTTGATGTAGACCAATTTGTGTTTATATATGTGGCTACCCCTCCTCCATATTTTTTCTTGGAACTATTTCTATCTTGGCGAAAAACTTTATATCCATTTATTGAAATTAGATTATCATCATAATGCTGGTGCAGCCAAGTCTCTTGTATTGCTAAAACGCCAGCATTTCGATAAACATTGGAATACATTAGGGATTGAAGGTAATCCATTTTGTTGGACAGGGATCTACAATTAGTGCTAACGAGTTCAGGAACAGTCATTTGATTAATTTGTGTACGTTTCAGTGCACGCTGCCAGCCACAGTGATGCTTTTTTCTCAATTTTTGTGGATGACACAACGCGGTAGGTTGTAATGATTTTAAAAATGCGCGATTATATATAATACGATTAGGACACATTATTGATAAATTAAAACAAAATTAAAAGAGCAAACCAAAGCAATTTTGCAAAATGTTGTAAGGTGGAATTTTTGGTAGCCCTATGTTCAAGCAGGCCGCCGAGGGATGGATGGATGGATGGAGGAAATTGTTTATTTACTAGATGAAAAAAGATTAGTTAATTGTTTCCTGACACTATTTTCATCACATAAAATACGTGCCAAGTGTGGTATCATAGAATTGTTATACTTAGACGTGCGAGCATACAGTTTTCTGAAGTTTCTTCTTGTTCTACCTGAGGAGATAGATGCCAGGTGAAACCTGAGGGTAAAGTGGATGCTCCAAGTCAGACAAAATCCCTCTAGAAAATTTATTGCACAGAGTCAAGTGCCTATCGACAACGAGGTTAACTATGTGGTCCACTGGGACACCACACAACCTACTGACCATATTGAGAATTCTACGAATTGTGGCGTAGTCCGTTTTAAGCAAACCAGGAAAGAATAAGCAGGGGTGAACAATAAAGAGGAATAGGTAGGATACAAGCGTTTATGAACTGTAAGAGTGAGGTTGGGTTGAGTTATACCCGAGTGCCCTGAATTCTTAATGTAAAATGTCAGGCGGAATATTTTACTGGAGATCGCTAAGACATGGGCAGACGAGGAGATATCAGAAGAGAGAATAAGTCCAGCATACTTAACTTCTGATTCAATTCCTATATCATTGTCGTCAATCTTACGACTATCATGAGAATCGATGACTTCTTTTAACTGTCTTTTACATCTTAAGCTGACATTAACAGTTTGATATTTAGAGGATTCAGTTTAAGACCGTTAGACTCAGACCATTTGCTTACTCTCGATAGAAAGCTATTTATTTTAGTACAATCTAGCTGGGAGTTAACAGCCATTGAAACCGTTAAATCATCAGCGTACTTCACAAAGTTTATTTCATCAGAGTGAAGCAAGTCATGTAAGAAGAAAGAAAAAAGAAAAAGAGAAAGCACAGCGCCTTGAGGGACACCAACTTCAGTGGGAAATGAAGAGGAAGACTTCCCTTTATACATGGTGTACTTCTTTCTTTCTGATAAACAGGAATGTAACCAGTTAACAGCCCAACATTCTGTTTACCTTTAATAAGATGTCCCTAGGGACCGAGTCAAGAGCAGATGTATAGTCTAGGAATGCACAATGAACAAATTTAGCCCCCTTCTCCAGACTGGAAGATATAAGACGGCAGCTATATCCAGAGTGCTTCTATTGTGCTTATAGGCAAATAGTTTAGTGTCATTAAGGGATTTCAGTGAAGGAAGAGGACTAAGTAGAAGTATTTTTTTCATAGTTTTCAAAAAAGGAGAGGTAATATCAATGTGTCCCAATTTGACACATGCTTCAGTAGATGATTTAGGTATAGGTACAACTTTAATGTCCTTCCAAACGGCAGCCACAATATTACTGGAAAAAGATTTGTTAAATAGATCAGTGAGAGGGTGACACGGAATATCAGAACATTTAAAAAAAAAATACTAGGTACATAATCTGGACCTAAATCTCTGGGAAGGGTTTAGAGAGTTGAGGCACTTTTGAACATCATTTGTGTTAAAACATGGAAAGGGGCTATTATTAACACTAGTGATGCTGGGAAGCATGGCGTTTGAGGGAGAGTAAATAAAAGATTTATTAAGAGTACATACATCAAAAGAATATGGAATATTGTTTATCTGCTTACCACCAGTGATTTCCTTAAATAGTTTCCATATATTACAAGCATTTTTGCAGGATATGAATTTCTGGTTATGTATTACATTCAACCTCTGCATTTCAGACTTAATTAAGAAGTTAGTTCTTTCTACACCACTTTTATCTTTCATCTTATATAGGTTTTCCTTCTCTCTACGAAGCTTTTTAAGTTGAGGGGAGGCGAAACGGTCAAATTTGACGAATAGTATTTCTTTCGGACAGCAAATTTCAAAACAGAATTTCAGAAAAGATGTAGTATTAGAGATATTGTCATCAAGTGAATCATCATTAAACAGATCCCATCTTGTGTCACTGAGCATGTTTCTAAGATGATGTACGTTCTCATTTGAGTAACATCTGTCAACAACTTTCTTAGACAAGTTTGAGAGGGCTTTACTGTATAACTTTCCGTAAATTTTGGATAAGACTCGTACAATACAGTGATCAGAATTGAAGAGCGGAGCTCTTTTACGAGCTTCGCATATTCCAGGATCATTTATAAATACTAAATCAAGTGAAGTATTTTATCGAGTAGGGAAGTTAACAACATTTTCATGGCCCAGTGGGAGGCAGTGGAGTTCAGGAAGTGTGTTGCGTCCTATTTCGGACTCGTTGTATAGACGTATGGACATTGTTAGTGAGTAATGATGTTCCATTCCCTGATGAGACTCAAACAAAGCACCTAGCATTTCAGATACACAAAAAATTTGATCTCTTTGTGTTCTCTGAGCTGGATGGTTAATTTGCGAAGCTTTCATCACCCTACTGGGTGACATCTTCAGCGCATACTTCAATTTGAAGTGAGCTTTTAGATTTCTCCACGAGTTTATCAATCATCTCTCCTGTTGGATGACCTTGGACGTGATTGGTTGTTTTTGTATGTTTTCACACCTTCTAGGCCACTTGTATTGGAACTGATTGTTTCTTTGACTTGAACTTTGACCATTTGTGTGTGAAGTTCCCTTCTTATTGGCTGGTAAATTTTGTCTATCTCGATGTGTCTAATGATTGATGATTCACTGGAATGACAAGCTTCTAAATATTCTCTAGCATGCTTGTTGTTTCCTCTGTCTATTATTTGAACGTTGTCCCAGTCGAATTGATGTCCATGGTTGTCTGTGTGTAGTGAAATGAGCGAGTGGATATCATGTCTTTTGACGGCTAGCTTACGTTCGTGGATACGAAGACGAAGGGGACGTCCACTTTGGCCAATATAGTGTTTTTCGCGGTTGTTACAGTTTATTTTGTAGATGATGTTGGTTTTGTCTACTTTTGCTGTTGAGTCTTTTGGTTGACATAGAATTGAGTGCAGCGACTTTGTTGGTTTGTGTACGACGTCAATTCCCAAAGGTTTGAAGAGTCTTGTAGTGATTTCTGAGATATGCTTTATGTATGGTAAGGCGATTTTCTTTGTGCTTACCCTGGTGGCTTTTGCTTTGGTAGGTTGGCTTGGGGGTATATGTCTCTTGATGAAATTCCGTGGATATTCATTCTTTTGGAAGACGTTCATGAGATACTTTTCTTCAATTTTCCTTAAGTTGGGAGTGCTGCAATGAGTCCTCGCCCTCTTGAATAGTGTTTGTATGCAATTCCTTTCGTGTGTTAATGGATTGTTGCTGTTGTGATTCAGTATTTGGTCTGTGTGAGTTGATTTTCTAAAAACTTGAGTTTCTTATTCTCTTGTGGTTGTTTGCTTGACTAAGACGTCCGAAAATGGCATTTTGTTCTCGGATTCCTCTTCTCTTGTGAATTTGATGTCGTTGAAGACGTTGTTTATTAAGTTGTGAGTTTTATCTAACATGTTTCTTTTGATTATTTTACAAATGTGTCGTCGACGTAGCGTATCCATATCTTGGATTTGATCTTTGGTAGAATTATGTTTTAGAGTCTTTGCATCACTGCTTCTGCAATCAAACCTGATATTGGCGATCCCATGGGTGTTCCTCTGACTTGTTCATATATTTGGCCGTTCAATTTGTTCACACTGCGTTATTCGCTTTTACTTTTGCTTAATTTTGATGATAAATTTATGAGTTCATATGATTTCTTTCTTTTTGGCTAACAATTCAGTAATCAGTAAATTCAAGTTGAGCTGACTTACAGTCAGTTAACTGAAGAATATTATGTTTCATTTACCTTAAAATAACATCACTATCCTAAAGTGTTTTACAGAAAATAAAACAGGCAGAAATCTGGTGAAAAAATGTTAAGTTTTTTGATTTGTATGTTATTTTATTTGTAAAGAAGGATAATGACGATTCGAGTGATTACGTCAAGAAACACTAGATGACTATATGAATGGTTTCAGAAATCAGCAGAGTGTGGTAGCTAATTTTAGCACAGTAGCTGAATTCTTCTAACTTGGTTACTTCAAGAGTTTTAGATTTATGAGCCAGATAAAAATGATTGCCCAGTTCTCCATTATATTGCATGATATATTCAGTTAGTTTTCATTGGAATGTTATCGATAAACGCTTAGACAAACATTCCAGACTCAGTTTTCAACCAAGGTCGACATGTTAATAAGGGTGTGTAGTGTGCAAAATTGAATATAAACACTTGTCTTCGTATATATTTTTTTAGTCCATTAGGTTCCCAGTGGAACATAGGGTACTTCAAACTAGAGGCTTGAAGTTTCGATAATATTTGTGTTTATTTTTACGGGATGGGGTTGCTAGCCTGCCTCATGCTTAACCTTCCCTCCTAACCAGTCTTACCACTGGCCTAGCTAGGTATGGCAGTACGTCCGTGGCCGGGGATCAAACGCCGAGTCACGCGAGGCATGGTTGGCAAGCATTCTACCACTGTGTCTCCGACGGTATTTCTTTATATAATGGAATAAAAATAGTAAAAAAGTAATCTGTGACATTGATATATGTGTAAAACTTGGAACTGTGGTAGTAAGTAATTCCATATCAGTTCGTTTATTAGATGTACACAGTGAAACAGTATTACTGTTTACTGGATGACAGGGTTTCGAACACAATTTATTGTGGTTCATAATCATATCAATTGTAATCACACGACATTAAAACTTGAGTTTTATAGTTTTCTTTATATTCTCCTATTTGTCGTCGTTGGAGTAGTAGAATTTTCTGGATATCTGGGTGGACAGGTGTCGAATCATTCTTATTATCTAGATTGATTGACCCAAACAAGATAAAAAATCTAGATAATAGTTCATCTATAGCACTACATGCAATCACACACGACCATACAATAAGATGGGATAGGATGACAGTTTTAAAACCTAATGTCGCAGGGTGGAGTGAGGGAGAGATCGATAACAACAGAAGCTCTGTTTATCGAATCAACTGCAAACACATGTAATAGGAATGATTCATTACCTGTCCACCCAGATACTACCTCAACGACGACAAATAGGAGAATATAAAGAAAACCATAAAACTCAAGTTTCAAAGTCGTGTGATTATAACTGATATGATTATTAACAGTAATAATTTGTTCGAAACCTTGTCATCCAGTTAATAACAATACTGTTTCACCGTGTGATACATTTAATAAACAAACTAATATGTAGTCTGTAACAGCTTGTATTAAAACGTTAATCAGGCATCTGTTTTTCACGCATTCGAATGATAAGTTATTGGAATTGAAGCCTATTTGCGAGTCTAGCATCATAGAGATAATAATCACCATCAATTGTGGGTCGGTGGCACAGTGGTTATGACTCTCGCCGACCATGCACATGGTCTGAGGTTCGATTCCCTACCGACGCACGCCTGATATCTATGGTTGGCCTGCAAAATTTGGACGACCGATATTCATGCTGAAAATTCCATACTTGTACGAAAAAGTGCAGTGTGGAATCAAGCTGTAACCAAAAAAGAATATCCATTCAACGGAGAATGATTTTCTGTCATGAAAGGATTCATGTTTGGTCGATACATTCACCTATCACTTAAGTTAAATTTGTGGGCATTTGGTGTAACAAAAGTGTAGATAGATACCTATCAAATCTAAATAAACTAGGCATTGCAAACGACAGTATTAAAATGCTTACCTTTTGTTCCTCTAAAAGACTATAAAATGACATCAAGCATTTAGATCAATATTATCTTTCTGCGAGTCTCAATAATTTAATAAGACTATCTGATTGAATGATAATACTTTAATATTCTGTCAACTTAATAAAGTTTTTCTATCACTACTCAAATATTTGACAGATTTAGTCAATAAGAGCAGAAAAAAATCAACCAATGCTATTTAAAATAGTCTGTACTGTTTATAGATCTTCGTTTTCACTTGCTTTTGAAGTAGTGCAAAAGATCTCTAACTCAGGTGGATAAATATTGGATGCAGTTATTTTCCCTGAGTTGGACAAGTTGGTTGCATAGCTTTCACTATCTTTCTAGATATCATGAACGCCTTTATTATGGGTAAAATTAATTTTGATAAAGTCTCACAGTGTTATACAGTATTATTTACTACTGACCATGTTTCCAGCATAAACTATTGCTCACAATCATGTCAAGTCACTCACACAACTTTTTACTTCATTTATATACATGAGTGGAATGGATTAGACATTTGAATAAAATCAATTTAAGACAATATACATTCAGATATAATATTACTGTTATAAATAAAATACAGTTAGATGCTAAATAAGATGTTTTTTTACAGTAAAAATAAGTAACTTGTCAGAATGTTATAATGTATGTGAATTGAAATAGAATTTTTAGACTATTTATTATCCTCCTCTGATTTGATTGGTAGTAGTAATATCTTCTATATCTCTGGTATTTGCATTGAGTCATTTCTGTTGGATGTGTTGGGTGCAGACTCAATAAGCCGGCATTCAGTAATCCATCTCTCTCACCACCTACATATATTACTTAGAATTTAAAACCTCTCTCATCCTATTGTGTAATTATGTGTTGATGTATGAAGTGCAATGGCTAAGCTTTTTTAAATTCCTTATCTTTGGGGGTAGGGTCAATCATTCTAACCTTAGCTGAGGTACCTTGATATGATTATGAGCAATAATTTATGCTCGAAACGTCATCCGTTAATATGACTGTACAACACTCTGTGATATACCGAAATAAAATCTTATCTATAATGGAGTTATACTCTGCCACATTGTCCAAGTTTTATACTTATATCAAGTGATGATATAAACTTTCATATTGGGTGTCAGTGTTAATTTTTGTTGGTAAATTTATGTTCTGATAATCTGACTACCAGCGATCTACTAGTCTGACCTATGTAGTTGACCTCACTCACAGTCACTGGAAGGCATTTCGGAAGTTATATTATTTTGTCTAGTTGGATCAACAGACAGGGTTCTTTAACCTACAGAGCGTGTCCTATCTGAGTGAGTTTGTAGGTTTGAATGCCACCCTATTTCTTGCTTTGCTAGACTGATACTTAGAGTCTCAGATGTCCCCTCCTTAAATGGTGAAACTACTGTAGATGCCTTATATTCCCTCTTATTTATGTTATCATTATTAGTTTCACTATTATTTTTATTTTGTTGTTGACCTTTTTTGATATTCCTAATGTATTTTATAGGATACTTATTCAACAGTAACCCTTTTTCTATCTGTTTTGTTCCATCTATTAGGTCTTTTTTGTGCTACATAGTGTTATTGGTCGGTTTTTTGGACACTCAACTAAGTCTGCCTTCAAAGACAACGAAAGGATGAGATGAATTAAAGTCTAAATATCTATTAGCAGAATGCATTTGCATTTTACAAACGCTAGTGTTCAGTTTACCTCCTTCTGTTCGCTTGATTTTAGCTAATTCTCCTAGTTCATTTAGCTGATTCAGAAGTGGATTTTATTCCCTTCACTAGTGAGTTTATATGCGTCAAGAAGCTAGAGATGTGTTCTGTTTTTAACACTGTAAAGTTGTCATCCACATATCTCCATTATATTTCTGGAGTAGGATTAAACGTATTCAATTTTTGCCTAAAATGGAATTATACTCTACAACACTGCACAAGTTCTATTCTTTTATCATGAGTGCTTACTTAAATGTTTATTAATATATGTGCAAAACTTGGGTACTGTAATAGTAAGTAATTCCAAATTAGTTTGTTTATTAGATATTAGATGCTCAAAACCTCATCCAGTAAATAATACTGTTTCACTGTGTGATACATCTAATTAACAAACTAAAATGGAATGACTTACTATCACAGTGCTCAAGTTTTACACATATATTAATATGACTTATGGTCTTCCTGTACGAAGACTTATCAATAAACTCACTCGGCTTTCACAAACTGAAGCAAGATATGAAAATCATAGTATTTTCAATATTCGATGCTTAAAAAATGAAATCATTCCTAAATATCTACGTCTACGAGCCCCAGTTCCAACGGAGAGAGTTAGAAGCAGAATAGAAAGCTTACAAATATTGTGCCTGAAAGAAGAGATCCACAGAATCGTTAAAAAGCTGAAACTGATCAGATGTGAAATTGAGCAATTGAAACAAATGCTAAAGGGAATAGTTACCAATGCAGATTATGATCTTATAACACAGTCCTCCAGCAATTCGAAATCAGCAACTTTCACAAAGTCAAAAATAGTCAAATCAAAAAGTTCAACAAGTTATCAGATGAGAAATCTTCATCTAAGAACGACGAAGTCAACAATCCAAATTCAACGGTGATCGCTAAAACAAAGTGGGTTATCAATCTCCCAACACATATATTAAGTGCTAAAGAAATATTGTCAGGTCAAAGATATAGGTCAAAGTAGTAGAATAGGTGCAGTCAGACTAGCCGAGCATAGAAAAAATAGCAAAACTCACATTAGTTGACCCAATTAAGATGAGAAATCTAGGAATAGTTCAGCTGTAGACAGCACTACATGCAATTACACACAACCGTACAATAGGATGTATGGGATGAGATAACAGTTTTAAAACCAATTATAACAGGGTAAAGGGAGAGTTTGATAACGGAAGCTTCGTTTATCGAATCAACTGAATGAAAACAGGTGGAATGGGAATGATTTAACACCTGTCCAGCCAGATATCTGAAAACTTCTACTACCCCTACGGAAGTAGGAGAGAACAAAGAAAACTATAAAACTCAAGTTTCGAAGTCGTGTGATTATAACTGATATGATTATGAACAGTAATAATTTGTTCAAAACCTTGTCATCCAGTGAATAATAATTCTCTTTCACTGTGTGATACATCTAATCAACACACAAATGTTTATTTTATTTTAAGAAATGTACCAGTGACCTACTAATTCTTCATTTCACCTCTCACAAAAGAATGTCATTTACAAAAGTGGATAGCTAGAGGAATACGAGTGAGAACTAAATGCAGGTTTCAACAGATGAGCTGTAATTAGTGAAATCCCAGACTAGATACGCCCAGTTTTATTCCATAATAATTTGTTTATATATATATATATATATATCACACAATGATATATCAGTATTATCAATTATAATTGATATGAATGTGAACAATAAATTGTATTGGAAACGTCATCCAGCATATAATGCAATTTCTTTGTGTGATAAATCTAATAAACAAACCAACATGGAATTACATGCTACTACACTGCCAAAGTTTTACATATCTATCGCTACGCCTAATCGTATTTCAAAGGCTGAGAAACTGGCAGAGAAGCCATGGTAATATTCATAATGGTGTGAGTTACTCAAGGTAATTAGAAAGTCAAAGAAACGGTAAGACAAAAGCATTTTAAAACTCCAGACTATGAATCTTGCGAGCAGTCATATTTAATTAGTGTCTTCCTCAAAAGAGTCACCTTTTCAACAACTTATGAGTATTTAGCGATGAATGATGAATTTCTACTGACTGTGAAACCTGAACTTAAAGTTGGATAAGGAATAATAAGGTAGTGAATAAACTTTGCAAAAGGAAACAGCATTAAGAGGCTAGCCCTATTCAGTGTATATTTTCTCATAGACAAGTAAATCAATGATTTTTCTCATGCGAAACAGATGTTCACATTTCTTTTTCTCTCATTTTTCTTTCCTTCCAAAAGGAGCACGGGCTTCAAATTTTTGTTTTAAAGTCTCAATAGTAGGTTTGATTTTCTTTTGCAGGTTGGAATTGTTTGTCTAACTCTCAACCTTCTATGTTCACCCGACTTAATATAGCTGAACGTGTCTTAGAAGGGCGTCAGCCTGAAATTGAACGGTGGCCTGTGTGCATGGTTGGGGTGCGTTCTATCACTGATCTAGCGATGCTATTTTCACTTCATTTACCTCTTATTTTTCCTACTGCTTTTTGAAGTATTATGATTTTGGTGTTAATGTTTATGACTAATTCATAAATCTTTCTGTCATCCACTAACATATAATTCAAAGTACTAAGACTGAAATATCTTGATATGAGTGGCGTGTCATCTTCATCTACGAAGATCAGTAACAAAAAAGACGTCAGTGGTACTGTTACTATCAGTATTTATCTTTTTCAAATTCACCTATGGCATGAAAGGTTTATTAAATAGTCTCCTTTGATATTTCTCAGTTTAAATTAGGCTTACAGGTATGTGAATATGTGTTCAATTTAAAGATTTTTTTTCTTTGGGAAGTGTACTCGGCTGAAAAAAGATTCTCTGGCAATCAAAGGATAGCCGAAGATCAGATACTCTGATAATAACAATAATAAATATCCACGACCGTAGTCAAGAGTTCAGGTCACTGTTGTGAGGTAAGAGAGTGGAGATATCGTGAATCAGTTACTGGGTAATAATCCATACCCTAACGACTTGTCAACGTCTTTGATTTCTTGATAAGCATCTACTATAATTTCAACAGCTGCTATCTAAGAAGATAATATTTTTCGCGTAAGGTGTCTCATCAAAAATTTATGGCTGAATGTGGAAATCTGATATCAGGCATTTTATTTTAGCCAGCATAATGTCATAGAATAAAATAGATGAATTGAGACTTATAGCTATTAAGAACTTCTTTGGCGCATTTATTTCCATGTCTAACTCAATGGTTATTAAGCCATAATTCAGAACACTGAATATATTGTTCACAATGTCTGTAAAAATAATAAAATTTCTAAAGTCTATATTTTAGAGTACGCTCTATTTAGCAAGCCCTTCATGCGAAAATAAAGTTAATTCGTTGTTACTTCTGAAAGTGGATCAAAACTGTATCGAGTTTTCAGGTTGAACTGAAGCAGTGTAATTGATATACACATAATTTATTAATTCCTATCGTAACATTAAGAACAGAATATTCAGCGAAGAGACTCTTTTCAACGAATTTACTATCAAGCTGTACACTCGTATACATATATATATATATATATATATATATATATATTAAATAAAGTTCTGATGGCGCTGACTCAGAACTTGCCTTCCTAAAGGCCACACTGGCCAAAAACGGTTACCCGAACCGATTTATTGACAGAAACACGAATGACAGGCAGTCTAAACTGGTCATCGACTCAGTCCCAAAGAAAACCATATTCATGAACTTGAAATTCAAAGTTGCGTACATGCTCAAAAACTATGTCTCTAAATCAGTCAGGAAAACGTTCTTTGCTACAAAATAACAAATGTACTTCAACGGTATTAAGTTGTTCTGCATCTCTGTAAAAGATAAGGTCCCTCGTCTGACCGCCTCCATGTTCATCTATCAGTTCACCTGCTCTTGTGGAACAAGGTATACTGACCATAGACGGAGAACGATTTCCACAAGGATACGAAAATATATTCTGACATGATATTACAAGGGAGAAAGGAAGAGTGTGTGAAGCTCTATTCTAGGACACTTGATCGCCTCCTGTCATTCTGCTAACCCTGATCATCATTTTAAGATCATTGTCTATCGAATCCATGCTTACCTACCGCTTTTTCTTCTTTATAAACTTCTAAAGAGAGCAGAGGCTTTGGCCATTCACGAATTTAAGCTAGACCTTTGTGTACAAAAGGAGTATGTCTAGTCTCTACTTCTGCCTTGTCCATAGACGGATAGACATTTATTTTCTTTATTTGTTTAATTTGCTTACCCTTTCTTCATTACCACGATTATCATTATTATTACCATTCTCACTTTGAATCGTTTCTACTTATCCCACTTATCATTCTAAATCCAAAGGATGTTTTTACACTATTGAATCCCATCTCACCAAATTTCACACCATGTTACATAACGTTTTATATTAGCTCACTAACCCTATAATTATGCGCCCCTTTCCAACACCTATACATCTTATGAATTGTTTTATTGTATATGACACTGATTGTTTTGCCACTTGATACTTAACTGTGATTATAGTGACATATTTTAATAGCATTTCATACTATTATTATTTCATGTATTCACACCCTTGATTTAATTTCCACATTTGTGATAATAGTACTCTTTGTGGGACAGAACTGCTTTGAATGCCCCAGTTTAATACTAAAAATTCATTTGAATATAGAGGGAAAAGTTTGATATTACCAGTGTGGGTTCTATAACAGAATAATTTTATTTGATGAAACACAATGATACAGTATTGTTTCGAACACAGATAAAGATATCAAGGAGGTTGCATAAACTATTCAGTGTTTTTTATGATAGCTCTGTCATTTCTTATCTCTTGATTTTATATCTACATGACAGTGTGTCACTGTTTTATCAAGTAAAATTATCTTTTTATAGAATTATACTCTATCAAAGTGCTTAAATTTCATTCCTTTGTCAGAAAATGAGGGTAATAGATCCTTTTAAAATGGTCGAGATTGTTATCTATCAGAGAACATGGTTGGAAAAGTCTCAATAGAAATTCTGTACTGGCTGGTGACAGTGAAAACTGTCTAGATACCTTCTGTATAAACGCTGGATAGCACAACTATGTTTCCAAAGAGATAGTACAAATTCTTTGGGTAAACAAAGTTCTAGGTGTATTGTTATATATTGTCAAAGCGTCCGCTATACAGAACAAATGAACTCGTGTCGGTTTCGACAAAATCTGTCAGACTTTGTAGACTATGTTAAAGGATGCAACAGATGCTGTATGGTCATTATTGACTAGATGATTCAATTAATTGTCTTACTGTCTGTATTACTCAGCCAAACTGGAAGGTGCTGTTGAACGCGGCAGGATATGTTTCTCAACGAATGTTCTATGTACCTATCTGCATAATAACAGATACAGATTTAAGTACACATGGAATTAGACAATCCAGGTAAGGGTGAATCAGTGGATGATTAGAGTTGGTTGTTTGTAGAGTGTCAGCAAAAAAATGTTATTCTCAAAGATCTTGTCAACCAGATTTTATCAACTTCACTCGTAGTATCATCCTTAAATTATAAAGTTTAGATGCCGCACCTTTTTCTACTCTGTATTTCTCCCATATTTGCCGCAGCGTATGGCAGATAATAAGCATGGAGTGTTTGATGGATCCTTTAACACATTCTACACAGTAATAAAAATTTTTCTGAATGGGGAACAAATGCATTTGCTTATTTCTGTATTCACTATTTAGAATATTATAAAACATGTCCATCATAAAAATATGCTTATATTGTCCTCATTATACAAGATTAACTCAGAAGTTAATTGGTGGATGGTGACTAGAATAGTGACTAGAATGGTGACTGGAATCCAGGGTAACGCGCATTTCGTCCTATTTGGGACTCTTTACTGAATGTACCTACATTCCTCAGTGTGATGATGTTCCCACTGAGACTCGAACTCAATGTCCATAGTTTCAAACGCCAGACCATTATCCACTAGACCCCTTGGGCCATGAGAAGTGTACATCCTGAATTCCACTGCTGGTCACTGTCCACCAATTAACTTCCAATTACACGCCCAGACATCGTGGAAGCATCTGCACAAGAAGCCGAGCACTTTGGTCCAGTCAATCGACAGGAAAATCTAAAATTGAATGAAATACTAACTTCCAGTTTGTGTATTCTTATCAGATTTGAATGCATCTCATGTTTCGTTGATAATTTGTTGTAGAACAATGCATAACTCAACTTTTAAAAATACTTTCTATCAGACAAACTGCGAAAAAGTAGTATCTGAAAGACTTTTTATTGTCGTAGTGTTCTCTTTTTATGCAGTTCAATGATTTAACAACAGAATAATGAATAAATTTTTATTTATCTTTTACCATAAATTAAATTGTTTTAACAATATTTTGCAGAATTCATGCTGTTTCTCTTCATTAATATTTGTCTGAATGTTCACGATATAAAAATTATTTTAGGTTGAGAAATAACATTCATTGAAACAAAAAAACAAAACAAAATTGAACATAAAACAATTAAAAGCAAATAAAAAGTAGTTAGTTAGCACGTCATATAACAAGCAATTTTACTTTGTTTTCAAAACAAAAACTTAAATTATAGGGAACGTCTGCATTCAGGGAAATTAAATGCCCTCCAGCTCGATTTTTACCAATGGATATACACATATTGTGGATAAAACATCGTAGTTTGAAACACTGGGTGTTGAGTTCAGATACCAGTGGAAACACCAATACTAACTGGATTGGAGTTGCAGCCAGCTGACTGGCTTGAAAAATAAAACAAACACCCCTTCTGAATTTATTGATAGACATAATTGGCTAAACAGCATGTTATTAGAAGATAGAGATTAACTGAAGACATTTGTGGTGTATTTGCGCTATACATTTTGAACAATCTGATCACACATTTACTGGTCAAGTCGATATATATGATGAAAATTAACGGCAATTAAATTAAACAAAGTGATAAAAAAGGGATTTAAGAATGATTAACGCAACGTTTGGTAATCCAATCAAATAAGGATTTCCAAGGTAGGTCAAGAGTAATAATAAATGGTTTGTGAACACACAGGGGTGAGGCTGGCTTAAGTTTATGAATAGCTATAGCCTCAGCGTATTCCAATAAGCACCCTTGACCATTTTTATAGATGACCTTAATGGTTGAGTTCATCTCGATTATATGTTTAGCTATAGACGAAGTTGGTAGTCTCACACCTGCGTCCATTGGTTTTGCACAATTCATTTGTTTTTCTAACCATTTCGGGATATGCTCTCTCATCCTCACAAGCAAAGCACGATTACTCCTCCCTGTGTATATGTGTCCACACACACACGTTTGACATACTGTACTGCATAAAATGTGGAATGATTAATATTATTGTTATATTATTATTTCCTTTAATTCCTAGAGGAACATAGGACTTCAGCCGCACGTCTCCATTGCCTTCGCTTCTCTGCTAAAGTTTTCACCTGGCTCCAAGTCTGCCCACATGCTTTCATCTCCTCCTCACATGACCTCCTCCAAGTCACCCTTGCATTGACGACCAACTCGCCACTTCCATTTCAAATTCCACTCGAGCAATGGCTTGTCTACTGATGTCACTTGATGGTTTCCTCAGAGTATGGCCAGCCAATCCATCTCCACTTATTCCTGCCTATTTGTTGCACAGTCGGTTCCTGATTGGTTCGCTCATCGCCAGAGATCCCTGTTGGTGATCTTTTCTGGCAGGCCATCTGATCTTGAGTACTGAGCGAGGACAGCTGTTAATGATGGTCTGAAGTTTGTTTGATGTGCTCTTTATGACGCACCGAGTCTCTGAACAGTATAATGAGTACCACTGACTTCACATTGGAGTTGAAAATCCGGATCTTATTTTCATTTCCATGCTGAGCGCTGTTGACCTCATCAAACACAGACTTGGCAGCAAAAAAGGGGTTGCCTTGCTTTCTTGATGATCCTTGCTCTGATATCCTCATCAGTTCCGTCCGCCTGCAGTTGAAACGACGCCTCCCAGGTAGGTAGGTGAAGGAGGTTGCTTCTTTCAGATCCCTCCCATTTATGCTGACTGATTGTTGTCTGTTGTCGTTGCTGTAGCTGTTGCTGCTGGCCAGGAATCTTCATTACCAGATCTGTTTTCTCTGTGTTCACCTGAAAGAAGTCCTATCTTCTCTGGATGCTTCTTCTGCCACCTTGTTGCTTTTCACTTGCATATCTTCAAGTTTGCAGGAAATCAGACACATATCACCGGCGAACTCGAGATGTAGGGTCCATTTTATGCCTGTTTTCACGCTGCCCGCTGTCTGTTACATTATCCAATCTATTGTAATCAGGAAAATCATTGGCGATAGTAGGCAGTCTTGTCTTACTCCCGTCTTTACTTTGAAGGATTCCGTAAGTTTCCCGTTGTGGATTGCTTTGCATGCACCATTGTCGTACAACTGTTGGATGAAATGTTTAATTGTCGGCGGCACTGGAATGATTAATAATCACAACATTATAATTAGGTGAAGCAGAAGCTAAAAATACATATATTAATATGCATGTGTGTGTGTGTTTCGCTTCATTAAACTGAGGAAAAGCAAAAATTGAAACATCCGAGACTAAAATGTTACTAAGTCATACATATTTTATGACAAAATGAAGACACAAACCATCTATTGATTATAAACAACAAAACGATCGGTCAAAATTAAACATTTCTCTGAAATAAACATCCTCTAGGGTTTTCCTGAATAGGCAAATAACATTTTTAACACTAATATAGATTTCATAGCAAACCGACATCAATTATAGAGTCACTGAAAACGAAAAGACATTGGGTAATTATTATCCCTTGGTTTCTGAGTAGAGTAGTGTACACTTTTGACTTCACCTCACTGAGGGCTCGAATTCAATATCTTCAGATTATAAGGTGGGATTAATAGTTAACTGTTCACCGCCTAAAACAAATAGTGCACACGTTTATAAAATTAAAATATGTAGAACAAAGAAAAGCCTTGTTGATTGTTTAATCTCCAACATCTTTAGGAATCATAAGTCCAGACATTTGATGATTTATTTACTAAAACAACTTTAAAAATTTATCGCATCAAACAACTGAAATATGGATGAGTTAAGGACAAACTATATCTTCAGACCCTTTTAGTGTTTGCCCAATAATTTTGCCGTGAAATATAAGAACAGAACTCCTACACCGTGGTAGAGTATAAGAAGTTCATTGAGGATAAAATGTATTTTGACAAAGTCTCACAGTGCTACACAGTAATATTTACTGATGACCACGCTTCCAGGACAATTTGTTGCTACTCATAATCATATCGAGGTACTCACATTACTTTCCAACTTCGTCTATATATATATATATATATATATATATACATATATATATCCATATTTCCGGTATGAGTGATAAGTCATTCCTAGTGGACTTGTTGGGTGTAGAGTCTATGAACCAAGGCTATGTAATCAACCTCTCTCTATCTCCACCTACCTACATTACTTGTTGGCATTTAACCCACTCCCACCCTATTGTGTGGTTGTCATTTGTTAATGCTTGCAGTGCAGTTGATGAACTCTTTTATGAATTTTCTATCTTTGCGGGTATGGTCAATCATTCCGACTTTAGCTTAATTTTTATGTTCTGATAATCTGACTACCAGCGATCTACTAGTCTGGCTTATGTAATTGACCCAACTCACAGTTATTGCAAGGTATTTTGTAAGTTATATGGTTTTGTCTTATTGTATCAACCGACAGGGTCATTTGAACCATAGAGCTTGTCCTACCTTAGTGAGTTTGCAGGTTTGAATGCCACGTAGGATTTCAGATATCCCTTCATTAGATGGTAAAACTGTAGATGCCTTATATTCTTCGCTGTTTATGTTATCACTATTAATTTCACCATTATTTTTATTTTACTGTTGACCACTTTTGATATTCCTAATGAATTTTATAGGAAGGCGATTTAAAACCAACTAGCTCTCAACCAACTGGCGCTCAAATTATTCCAGGTCTGGAAACTTATATTCTTCTATCTGTTTCATTTAATCGTTCACATTTTTTGGTGTACTACTTGATGTTATTGCTCCGTTTGTTAGACACTTAACTAAACCTGCCTTTACTGATAATGGATGAGATGAAGTAAGGCATAAGTATCTATTCGACTTTACCAGCAATCAAATGAAGAGATCAGAAATAGTGGAATCATATAAAAGAAGTTAGTTAGTTGTGTGAGTAACTAGATTATGATTATGAATGGGAATAAACTGCGTTGGAAACATGGTTATCAGCAAATATTACTGCGTAACACTGTGAGACTTTAACAAAATGAATTTTTCCCACAAACGATTTTTGCTGGGAAAATAAATCGCAGAAGTTTAATCTATGCATGCAAATCAAGTGTGTGTTTTTGATTCTGAAAGTTAAATCTAAATACCTGGGCTAGCCACCTCTAATTATACCTATCTGTTCAACTGCTGCTATGGAACCAGTTATGGGCATGTTAAACTCTAAGCACCACTAACTGCGAATGAAGTGCAACCACGCCGGTGACCTTGAAACGTTTACTGAGCAAGTTAGTGAAACCTGGCAGATAATATTGCCATCACCAATGAAATATTCTCAGCGAAGTGTTATGTTATTAAGTGGGATATCTGCCGGGTCTCAGGTTATATTTGAGAAAGATTAAGTTACGGTTCAGGCCAAGGACAGCTTAGGGTTAGGTTAACCTAATAAAGGGGACGCTAGGGTTGGTTTGTGTTAGATTACAGTCAGTTTAAAGATATTTTCACTTTAGGGTTAGGTTTAGGAAAGATCAGGGTTAGAACACCTAGATAATAACACGCATAGGATGTGGTAAAATTACTCTGTTGATACTCCAACCTAAAATTGAGAAATATTTTTATCACTTGTAAGAGAAAGCTATCTTCTGCAACACTTTTGTACAATTTTTATGAATTTTTTCGCAAATATATGTATTCCATACACGAAAATGCCGAAAATAGATATAGGCAGTTTTTTATTGGCTGTTGGCTAGCTGGCTTTTTATTGGTCTAAAATATAAATTAAAGCGCCAATCTCTTTATTTTGACACGGAAATTTACAGTCAGTAAAATTTCGGGCTTACCTTACCATAATATAATGGCGTGTTAATTTTTTTGGTGTGAGTGTAGTGTGACAGTCACACGCTATTTGGATGCATTGTTGATGTTTAAAGTATATTGAGATGTATGAGAATGTCCAGAAAGTGAATATAAATCAACAATAATTTTGATGCATTTATTTTAGTCCAAAATAGGATGTATGCCATTTTGGTTACTAGGCGAATATAATTCAACTACCATTTCTATAAATTTAATGTGTCCTGAATTATTACATGTAGAAATATGTATGTAGTAACTAATCTACTTTTTTAAGTTGTCACTTCAATGATTTGTGGGAATTGTGCGTACTACGTCAGCATAAATGAAGTAAATTGACAAGGTCATGGCCAGTGGTATATAAGCACTGAAATATATACTAGTGTTTATTTACTTGAAGTCATAGTGTTGTGCACGTTAGGAATTGTTAAAACGATTAAATGATGTTGCAAAGTACTCCTACTGCGTCTACTTCAAGAAATATATCATCTTTATTGTGTGATGTAACAGCTATATTCCAAAGGATAATGTTGTGTTGTATATTTTATACATGGACACAATTTAAGGAAGCTTTAGACACATTTATGAAGGTACTAAGTTGTTCTTTATTTCTTTGAAAGGAATCCAATACATCCTATCGTGTTGATTCAAGTAAAAAAGATCCATCCGGTGCTGATGACTACAAGTTTGTGAAGTTTAAATGCACTTTTGGAAGTCATCGTGCTCCCCGAGGTGCTGGCTTTAGGAACAGAGGGTAAGTTGGCTGCGTGTGCAAATTTTAAAAATTTTAAGGTTCAAAAGTACATCATGTCAGTCAATAATTCTAGTCCAGCGGAAATCCAACGTATACATGATAACCAAGTACAAAACTGTGCATAACCATCCCTGCACAGCAAGTTTTATGTCCACCGATGTATCTAGACGTCGGTTATCATCACAAGAAATGGCAATTATCCAACCGTTCATTGAAAGGAATACTGATGTCCATGAAATCATGGATCTAGCACATGAGAAGTTCGGAAAAGCGCTCCTGTATAACGATATTAAAAACATGCGGGCTAAGATAAATAAACGTAAGTCCTATCAAAATAAATGGTGCAGTAGAATAGAAATTGGTTGTTTGGAAGAGCTGCTTCATCGACTGAGGCAGACAGGTCCAGTTAAAGTTTTGCAGGACAACGCAGGCTTTGTATCTAAAATCATTTTTGCTCGTAATGATATGATAGACGTGTATCATAAGTTTCCAGAAGTAGTTGGAATCGATTGTACTTACAAAACGAATAAGATGGGGTAAGTTTCAGTACAACAAGGTATAATTCCTTTTCCAAATTTGTTACAGATGGCCTTTATATCAGTTTGTTGTGACTGATGGATTCGGAAGAGGAAGGACTGTTTTGTTTGCTCTTACTAGGAGAGAAACGTTTGCAGATATCAAGGAGATATTGCAAACGTTTAAGAGATTTATGGTGGATACATCGAAAACATTAACATTCACTGTCGACTGTGCAACTGCACAGATGAAAGCCCTAAAGGAGGAATTCCCTAGTTGCAATATTGTTTTGTGTCTTTTCCATGTATGCCAGGCATTCAGAAGGAAGGTAAGTTACATTCCCATTAACTGACATAGGGAAAACAGTTCCCAAACCAGCTTGTTAAAAAGTGGTTGTATCGAATGGCGCACACGCGCAGTTATGACAGGTAGGTTAGCAAATCAGAGTATATTGCCAAAGGTTTTGGCGTTACCTAAACCTCATAAGTATTGTAGACGCTGAGGCTGGTGCTTACATTAGAAGGTACTGGCTAAGAACACGCAAATATTGGGCTGCATCGTGCAACAGGTTCACCATCAGCATGGGGAACAATACTAACAACAGAGTTGAGAATGCTCATAGGCAGTTGAAAAGATATCTACGTAAAGGTGATCCTATGGAACTGACGCTATGGAAAATATGGAGGTGGATCGACCACACAACCATGCGTAAAATACGTCAGGGCCAGTGGATGCTTGCTAAATACTACAATTACGATGTAAGTTCGAAGATAATTTACGATTTATCCTAGGTACCTAATTCCCTGAAGTCTCATTTACGGAGTCTCACACCGTTTGCTGCCCAGAAAGTTGTGTTAGATTTACAAAGGCGTTCCTTCTTCTTCCATTCAATATCTTCTACCTCAGTTTTTTACGCAGAAGGTGGTCACATATTCTTCGTAAACAGGAACGAGGCGAAATGCACATGTTGGACATACTGCGCATACAATTTGCCTTGTGCACATGTCGTTGAGGCGTTCTTGAACTCATATCTAAATTGTGGTATGTTCCATTTCTTTAAATGTTACTCTTAGATATTCTGAGGAATAGTGAGAGGTGGACACGTGTATATAACACAACGGACAACATTCCGAGGGCCATCCGGTTAATACCGGAACCAAACAACGCGTTTCGAAATGCTTATGAACGCTTAAGATATCGTCTCAACAGTCTGAACCGAAGAAATCCGGATGCTGCACTGCGGGAAATAGCGGAGTTTACCAGAAGGTTGGACAGTTTGCTAGCAAATGAACCGCAAACAACTTTAAGATTACGACGTGCCCCTGTTAATCGATTATTTTTGTGAAAATATTTGTATTACCTTTTTATTTCCATTTGTATTCAGAATATAAACATGTATGTATAAACTGCAGTTACACTTCCTTTCCTTTCAAAAGGCTAAGACCGACAGTTTAAAGAATACTTTGGTTGATTGTTTCGTTAAGAGAGCGCTTTGAAAGTCACTTAGAAATTAAAACGATCTGTGCCTTATTTACTACGTTTTTCAGCCGAGCATTTGCGGTTCATAGCATATCCTGAATAACGGTGATTAATACGATTTATCACTTAGACCGCAACACCACCAAGCCTACTATATTCATAAACTTATTCTAACCTATTCATCGATAAGGCCTTTTTATGGTAACTGAAGCTCTTATTTACCCACCATTTTCTCAAATAACGCTGGTCATGCTTACAATGATACCTAGGTGCTGAATTGAGTCTTTTAGTTCTGAAATAACGCTAGTTCGAGACTAATTTGTCCTGTGAGGGATGGAACAGAGCGGATAAGCAAACCCAGTCGGTTCCATTTACTTTCAATCATGATAAGAAACCAGCTCTTAGTTTTAATCTCAAACAATAGCAGAACGGTTAGGCAGTTTACTTATTGAATAAGGTTAATATATTAGAAAAGTATACCTTATTTGGCTGAATCATTGCAGGTTCACCATAACCCTTGACTACCAACATAAAAACTGGGAACTTTAGGCTAAAAATCACCTTAATAGTAGTATCCAGTGACATAAACTGATCTACACACTGCAAAATGGGAAAAACATGCAAAAAAACCTTTAAAATTCAATGGAAATCGAATTCACGAAAACATATAACCAGCCGACGCAGGAACTCATCATGACCTTGAAACTGACTGTAGCCTCTTTCGAAAATGCCTCCTTCGTGAGAGTGGTGCAATCAAGGTCAGTTGCTGATTCGTAGTAAGCGGTGCTTAAAGTTTAACTCTCCCCCAGATATATTGACTGTTCCTCTAGGAACTTAATTTTTCGTGCTTGGAAATACTTATCAATATGACTAAATCAAGGTGTTGTTGAAACCGTTAACAGGTCTATATTAAATCACCTCATTCAAACAGGTCACACTGAAGAGTCTTTCTCTGTCGTCTACTGGGTATGGAAAAAATTATCAAAGGCCTCTAGATCCTGAACACGCTGAACATCAGAGGCTATGGTAATTCACTTAAATCACCCAGAGCTCTGCGTGCAAAATATATACATCTAGCTAGCCACTATTGCTACCCTGGTCCACTGTCAAAACTATAAATTCATAAATTCTGTATTACTTGCCTTAATTTACCTGATATTCAGTTTAATGCTCTATTAATGCATTATACACCTCTCTCACTGGTGCTTTTGTAATGTCATCTATCGACACTATTGAGTCAGTGTAAATTAAAACCTTATAATTATAGTTAAGAACAATATTTTTCTAAATTGTCACTGTTATATAAATGTAGAAGCTAAGGAAGAAATTCTCCTTGTTCATTAATCAGTTTCTTTTTATGATTTTTTTTAAAATGTGAATCTTTAGGCATTTTCCTAATTGGTCGTAACGAAGCTCTCTTAAAATTTCGAAAAAAAACAACATCTGCACAGTTAAATAAAAAGCTTTAGACTCAGAATAACTTTGAAGATTGTGAGTGGAAGTGGGAGGAAAGGTGCTGGTCGTTTATTATATCAGAATGCATTTTGTATAGATGCTCTTAATTTGCACTGAAGTTCCTCAATTATTCTATTACTGGTTCGTTCGTTATTTTCAATTAAAAAGTGGTTATTTTTCCTGTCTTCAGTTCCCTTGTGCTTAAAACACGAATGCTTGACTGAAATAATTTTTATGTAATTAAAGACTTACAGACTACGTTTCATTTACTCGCACTGTTGTGTACATTCTTCAGTAATCTTTAACTTACCGATATTCATTTTTTAATATTAATGAGAACAATGAGTAGAATATTTGCGTTTCTCTTCGTCAGCAAATGAATGCAACTGTGTTAAGGTTATTATTATATCTGATATTGATATTGGATAGAGATTATGTGGCCATGTGCCATTTGCTCTTAGTAGTTGGACTCAGTATTGTTATTACTATTACTTTACCTCACTTTGTTATATTTTCTGCTGTCATCTTTAGCTGGGTTCACGATTGCCTATAATCTCTCACCTCCACCATGTTACCCTCTCATCGTTTCCGATTCGGAATCCACTCGATCGATTGCCTGGCTTGTGATATCATTCGAAAGTTTTCTCAGCGGCGTTTACCCTATTTATCCCCATTTTTTTTAGGTGGAGACTCACTAGCTTTAGATTAATCACCAGTTTTGTTTTAGATAATATTAGTATCATCATAATCTTTTGAAAAGCGTCATACTAGGAATTAGTGTATAAATCATATGATGAACGACAATTGTAAATGAATTTAGACATTGGAAGAACTTTAACCAACGATCTTCACGTTGACTCATCGTTGGTGGCACAGCGGCTAGGATTGTCGCCGCCCATGCACATGGTCCGGCGTTGGATCCACTGTCGACGCACACCTGATATCAATGGTCGGCCTGCAAAATTTGGGATACCGATATCACATGCTGAAAACTCCATACTTGTACCAAAATACGGTGTGGAATCAAGCTGTAATCAAAAATAAAAAATAAAATTCAGTGAGCTACTAGATCCAAAGTAAAGAATAACAAACAACTGAAATGGCTAACTTATAAATCGCTTAAGTTGAGTAACATCATCAGAACGTCAACAGCAGAAAACAAAAGTCAAGGAGAACATTGAAAAGCTTAGATTAAATAAGACAAAACGTTCCTTTCAAGCGACAGTTTTCTGTACGCGTTCTATTTGTCTAAGCGGTTATTCGGTGAGGAAACACCTACAGGTCCGACCCTTGTGAATATAAATTCCAAGTAGCTTTATCTGATAAATGTTTGGTTGCGGTGATACAACAGTCGACCTATCCAAACTTGTCTGTCAACATTTGATGGGAAAAATATTTAAAAATGGAGTGTTTAGTTGCAACAGTCAGTGCAGTGCATTGACGTTCCAGATATTTCCAATTTCGGTTTAGGAATTACCAGGCTTCTAGGTTTTGATTTCTCGTGCAATGGATCTTTATTTTAGTCGTCCTAAAAATCAAGGAGAGCACTTACTATTTCACTATCGTTTTTCAAATCAGCCTTAATAAATTTGTGGCTCTATATATCAAAAAGTGGAACTCCATACATATCAGTCAAATTGCTCGTCTCAGTGTTAAATTCACAGGGTCACCTTCTTCATATAACACTTAAGTTTGTTTATTCTAGTTTCCACTATCTTCTATGAAACACAAGAACTGTTTGACGTAAGGATTTAGATGATTCGGTATTAACGAAGGCCTAGTATCTGTTCACAGAAGAAATTGTGAATATACAGGAAACCTTTCATATATTTCTTGATTTCTATATGTATAATAAAATTTGAAGAAGAACTGAATGCAATGCAACAATTTTGGTTCGTGATTTTCTTGATTTCGTTTTTGAGAATTATAAAAAATTGGCTTTAATTCACTTTAAAATCTTATGCGTTTCTGTTGAAGTCACGAACGTTTCTGTATGACTCCTTTCTTCTTCGTATTAATTTACTGGTTGGTTAAAGTTATATAGAAATAAAAATTTGTATCCATGAAATGTTGTCATAAATTATCAGAATAAACACTTCATATGAACATTAATTCAACGGAAGTAGATCAAAGATTTGAGAGAATATTAATTTTTATGAATGAGATACCAGAAAGCTAGTTCGCACTTTCTATAGAATTCTTCCGTTAGTCGGTGGTTCCGGGGCAATATACTCATCAATCACCCACGTCACCTAGAGTTCGATTCCCAGCTGATACATTCCTAAGCCTTGGGCGTTAGCAAGCCGGGCAAAGAGTGAAGGCTGGGCTTGAAGCCAGCAACCTCACCTGTAATAAATAACACCACGGCAACTGAAACATTAAATCCTAAGCCTAACGCTCTGCATTCCACTCAGAACCCAAAACAGTGAAGTAGATAATAAAAAAGGTAGACTTATTGTAAATTAATCTAAATTAAGTGCCCATCCAAATTAGGTTCCTTAATTCTTCACTTTTGCTGACTTCAGTATTCATATCTACGTCAGTGGCACAGCGGTATTATACTCGTCAACCCCGCCTCAGGTTTTCGGAGGCTGGATTTTTGGTTAGTACATTTCTAAACCTCGCTAATCCAGTAACAAGACTGGTGATGACGGAAAGTTGGGCATGAGGGTAGCAACCCCATCCCGAAAAAACAAACACCACTGCTATTGAGACTTCAAACCCCTAGTTTGAAGCCCCCGATGTTCAACTGGAAACGTAAAGGAAAGTAAAAGTAATCTCATGTTCGTATGGTATACGACGTAATATATTGTGTATTTTTTCATTTGCATAAGTCTGACTCAGTTATATAAGTGATAAAAAAGTAAGCAGGTGGATTTCATAGTTCAGCCAGCAGAACATCGAGCTAGTGTTCTTGAAGTTGTTAGTTCGAATCCTATAAGTCGCAGCATTTGTAGCTTGCAAATTCATAAGTTTAACAAATATTTTTACCATCAGATAATTACTGGGTACAGCAAGCCCAGTCAGCTGATTTTCAGATAATTATTTGATAAATTTTGGAAACTACATTTAGTCCCGTTTTGATATATCTACTTATTGGATGGAGGATTTCATCATGAGGTGACATCACTTAGAGAACCACTGGAAATCCTGGGGGTACTCAAAGACTGTTTCGTCCTAGTTTCGGACTCTTCATCGGTACGTACCCACATCAAGGACTAGAACCCAGGACCCTCTGGTTAAAAGGTGAGCCAGCTCGTAGACCATTGAGCCACTGAAACCCGATCCAATGGCCCATGAATTCTAACATCATGATGAAATCCTCCATCCAATCAAACAAAATCCCGACTAACCAATACTTGAAAATTAATCTGGCCTAGTGTAGGCAGTGACCTAGGGTTCTAATGGGAAGCCGTGACTAGTAGGATATAGCAGGCTGGAGGCGAGGCAGTAACTCATCGAAGAAAACATTGAGAAATGGTCGCACTATGTCGTGAATTGGCAGAAGTTAGAATTAATCAGCTGGTCCCAGTGCCTCAGTGGTCCACGAGCTGGCTCGCCTTGTCACCCAAAGGTCCTGTGTTCGAACTCCGTGGTGTGAGTGCGAACTGATGAAGAGTTCCAAGCTAGGACGAAACAGCTATCTAGTACTTCCCGCGTGTTTTTCAATGCTCCTCTAACTGATGTCATCTCATGATAAAATCCCCCGTTCAATCAAACAAAATCCGTACAGACAAATACTTGGAAATATCTATTTATGTTGTCAGAGAAAACTTGCAGAATACTTTCCATGGGTTACCAACATTTTATGTGATCTGGTGCCGAAAATGACTAAATTTCAATGAATGGTTTATTACCCTGAAATAAATGAAGAGAAAATGTTGTCAGGCATTTCGGATAAAACTCATTAGACAAACACATTCACCACAGATATTCCCCTATGCAGGGATATTAGTTCTCGAAGTCAATTGATCTTAAGTTATTATGACGGTGTTTCTCTCATCCGCTAAATATAACTGACACATAATATAAATCCCTTAAGGAAACCTGTTTTCTACGCTTTTAATTCATGTTTGAAAATCACTCATCCTGAAATTGAAATCTGAGAAAATCGTTTATCTTTAGTATTATTCACACAACTTATTTATTGGAAAACATCCACAGCTTTTACACGTAATGTTTTCATTTTCCACATAAGGAATGTACGAACTATTTCTAAAACCAACAAAATCTTCGCCTACCTGGAATTAGTTTAGCTAGAGTTGAGAAAATTTCTGTTACATAAGGCCCTGACGTACGCTATCTACGTCTGTTCTCATGGTGTTTTCAATGTGTAAAAAGGAATGTAATTATTATTCTTTCTAAACTGATTTATGGGCTGTTATTTAAAGAAGATTTTTTTTCCACTCAAATGCATTTATGTTTGTTAGACGGTAATCAGGGTAACTTTTAATTCCTGACTGTCAAGCGCACGGTATTGAAATGGAATAAGTCACTGGGAAATCCCTGTTGAACGATCTACTTACAGTATTGATTAGTACATGAATATTTCATTCAATTGTTTAATTATTGCCTTTTTTCGCTCACCTGTGTATTATCCTTCCAACTGTACATATCTTATCTTGAATTAATCCTTATTATTGATCATTTCTGTAGTTGATTCCTATTCCTCCTATTCTAATTGTGGGTGGCAACATGTTCTAATACATACATGAGATACCTATTCTTCCGTTATGTCATCGGGTCTTAAAATGTACTTCTGAATATCTTACAATTTCCTTTCAACTAGATATCGTGGATTTCTTGAAGGAAACAAGGCCTATACATATCATAATGGAGTGGTTTGTGTTTCAGCTCAGAGACCATTGTGTCACAGGATATGCTACTGTTAATTATTATTTTAACGCAATAAACTCCTCTAAAAATTCTTTACATTATATAAATATTTTCCGGGATAAAGATGTTATTATTACTGACACTGAACTTTCAGCGGGAAATGTGTTTGGCGTGTTTGACGGCAGCGGGCAGAGTTTTGATTCCACGTTGCTAGAAATATTAAATTTTATTCTCAGGCGCTTTTAAAAGTTGTTTTTTTTGGTTAACTAATTTCGTCGTGTAGTACTTATTTTATAAAATATTGTAAAACGGAAGAAAGTGGTGGTGATTAATCATAATAGATTTGTAGAGTGTGGGTTATGAAAATTGACAAGTCATTTCAAGGTTATAAAAGGTGTCAGGTGAGTGGCTAGTACAGGAGATAGTGTTAAACAGGAGATAGTGAGACTGCAATGAGAGGTTCATAATGAGATAACGAATATGTTAAATAAAACAGGCGGAGGGATATATTGAGAAAAGAGATAATATTGTGGTGGGAGCTGGCTGTTATTCAAAATTGGTGGACAGTAATTTACGTCAGTATCTACATTCCCAATTTCGGTCGTGAGAAAAATGGGAAGAAAGGCTTTGCTTAGGCGGACAAGTTAACATATAGATGACCTGACATTCAAGAAACAGTCACAAAGAGATGCAAGGTTAACTTTGTGTGAGAAACAACCAGTCAGAAGACTGTGTTTTTCTGCTGCCAATAATCTATAGTATGTACATGGAAATCTATGAATATGTGTTGATTTCCTTAATAAAGGATCTGTTGCCTGGCCCTTGTCTTCTGTTGTTACAATATCACTAAGAATAAGTCTGGATAGTATAAATGAAAAATTCGATAGTGTTGAGGGAATGTTTGCATGAAGGACATAAATCAGGACGAATAAAAATAATAATTGTAATAATAATATTTGTAATTTCTTTGCTTATTATTACAAATATTATTATTTAGATAAAGCAATAAGAAGACGTAATTTGTCTGAATCGTGTAATGTATTGCCGCATCACATTTTGAACAATCTGATCACACACGGACATGTCATAGGAATATATTTGAAACTAATAAAGAGGTAGAGGTAAGAGGTGAGAAAATAAACTTAGGTCAAGTTAAAAGGAAATATTCAAGGTCAAAATAACAATGAAGATCACTAAACCAAATAGCAGAGGTAATAGTACATCTCCCCTGACTGGTATCAAAACAAAATTTACCAAGGAAGGTTTAATGTGATGACGAATTGTTTTTGAACGCATAAAGGTGGCTTAAACTTTCTAATTGCTAGGGCTTCCACAAACTTAAGGGTACGCCCCAAACACGTTTTATAGAAAGGTTTAAAAGATCTTCTATCGTCGATTTTATGTCCTGTCTCTATAATATGTTTCGCAATAGAAGAGTTAGGTCTCCTGTTCTCACCGTCATTAGGTTCTGAAGATTCCATTTGTTTCTGGAGTCATTTAGGAATATGATCAGAAGCCCTTACTTGCAGAGATCGATGAGTCCTCCCTATGTCTATGTGCCCACACGTACATTCAAACAGGTAAATACTTATTATTACAATTGTTATTATTGTTCATCATAATTTATGCCCTTCATGTAAAAAACTCCCTCAAAACTATCGAATTTTTCATTTACACTATTCGGACTTATTATTAGTGATATTATCTGTTTTCTCAATATATGCCTCCGCCTGTTTCATTTTACATATTTGTTATTTCATTATGAACCTCTCATTGCAGTCTTACTATCTCCTGTTTAACACAGACCATTTTGTACTAGCCACTCACCTGACACCTTTTATAACCTTAAACTTATAGTTTAGAAATTCTTGCACTGTATACCTTCCTAATGGCATTGAAGTAATTTTGCATTTTTGATATGTTATGCGCATCCTAGATTCCACTGCTAGTCACCATCCACCAGATATGTATGTTATTAGTGTTTAATGTTGCTGTAGATCTGATGGTAATTAACTGCCTTTTTTTCTATTGTTGATATATTTTGGGATTTTGAGCCGCTCGTTGAAGTTTGGTCTGCTCTACAGACGAACTCATCGATTGGTTTCCTTCGGTTTTGATTGTTACATAAGCTACGGACTGTTTAATGGTATTCAAAGAGAAAACTGCAAAATCGTGTTTTATGCTTATTCATATTCGAATTCTGAACGTATATCCATTTTTGTAGAAAGTTCTGTATCAACATGTAACTGGAAGATGTGCCATTCACTAGAATTTTATTAGATTAATCACTCTGATAATGAGTTCTGTAAAATTTAATTAGTTTTATTCCGTGTGCAGGTTATTTTATACAAACTACACTAAATGAAGAATAATGTTTTAGTACACTGAGTAAGTCATGTATCTGGGTCATTTTAACTATTGATTCATTACGATGAAGAGTTGTCACTTGTTGAACACACAGAAGGACATTTTGTATAATAATGTTATTGCCAGGAATCAAAATGTAATGACTATGAATATCGATGAAGAAAGAAAGATCAAGTAGTTTGGTGGATGGTGGCTAGCGGCGGAATCCAGGATGAACACTTCATCGGCTGGACGTATTTCATTCCCAGTGAGTGATGGTGTTTCCACTGAGACTCCAGCCCAGTAAGTATCGTTTTAAATGTCAAATCGTTATCCACTAGACCGCTTAGCGATAAGAACCACAACAACAACAAGCATCAGCTATTATTCGTTTCAAACAAGACGAAATGTACATCCTAGATTCCTTTGCTAGTCACCATCTACGAAAATAGTTCACGTTAATCCTCCGACATCTTTGCAGCGTCCGTACTAGGAGTCAACATGTCAACGGAGGCTGAAAACTTCAGTCCAGTCAGTCAATGGGAAAGTCAGAATTGATTTAAAACAATCAATAGAAGAATGATCAAATGTGTGGTATAAAATGGTTAGAAATTCATATCTGCGATTTCAGCTCACTAAGCAAATTTCATTCCTATGAACTATAACCTTCTTGAGTTGCTATGTAAACCTACCAGCTCACACTGTTTATTCGATTTTTCTGTTTTCTGTCTTTTCCTCTAGCCTAAACTTCTCCTTTCCTACTTTAAAAGCATATAAATTAATGGTATCGCAAACTAAACATTGTAATGTTTATATTTAAGATGTGTTGATTGTATAACGTTTTCTCTACTATCATTCAAACCTTTTTTCCCTTCACGTTCCAAGTGGAAGATAGGGCTTCAAGCTAGAAGGATTGAAGTTTCTGTAGCAGTGTTTATTATTACAGGATGGGATTGCTAGTCTCATGCCTAACCTTCTCTCTTTACCAGTTTTATCACTGGCTTAGCAAGGTAAAGGGGTGTGTCGGCCGGGGATCGAACTCCAGACCACATGCGCGGTTGGCGAGATTTCTACCGCTGTGCCACCAACCCAGACATCCATTCAAACATTGAAGTATGTTATTGTTATTATTTACAACCATTATAATTTCAGTCAGTCTACAGCAGATGATGAGCACCTGTAGAATAGAATGATGATATCATTTTATACTGCCAATCTGGTGTTTCTTTCTTTATCGATGTATACCAAGGGAACTAAGTATATGAATATAAATACTATAAAATTATGAAAAAAATCGGTTAACTCTATGCATTTCCATTCTTATTTTTATTCTTGTTTATAACCTTTAAGAAATGCCGTGTGAGTATTTCCAATACGTTAGCAATTTTTAGTCGAAAACAAAGGATGTTTGGAAGCAAGTTAAAAAAAGTACTATAATTTAATCAATTCATACATAAGCCTTCCAAGAAACATTTCTTCTAAGCAGTCAGTATTCTGTTATGATAGAAACCTTTAGTTCTGAATTTTCAATGAAATGTCAGATACGATCATTGATATACTTTTGCAAGATAGCATGCATTCTATCCTAATACAGTTAGCATGTAGTGTGCTAATAAACCACGAATTTATTTGTTCAGATAAGGTACTCTTGAAGTCTGTAGATACTGCTTCTTGAAATGAATTCTGCCTAGCTGCCCACCCATTTGTTTGTTTTATATAACACAATATTAATCAAAGTTACTAAGTCAGTGATGTCGTACTAAGTGCTCATATTTGAAGTTATTCAGTTCCAAAATCACAACGTACAATGACTAGCAGTTTAAAACCCTCGAATTACGCTGAACTATTTAACTGATGCTATTACTACTGTGGCCCTCTTTCATGGGGAAGTTCTATGTGTGCAGTGTAGGACATGAAAATCTCGGACCATTGTACATTGTCCCATTACTGTTTTTTCCATCATTTAATCGTCCAGATTACCCGTTGTTCATGCATAGTTTTGCCCTGTAAACCGTTATATACGTGACACTCTGTGACCGTCGTATTTTTTTCTGATAATGGCATCTGTGTGTAAGACGTGTGTCTCCTTCTGGGTATCTTGTCAGTAGAGAGTGACAAAGTCTTGTCGGGTAATCGGAGTGTCAACGTGAAGAAACTCACCTGGGTACGAGTTATGGAGGAATCAAGAGAAGAGTGAAAACTGCCAGCCATCCCCTCCTGGCGACCACCGGGAAGGGTTTACTATACTGGGACCAAGCTAAGAGCTGCCACAAGCATGAACAGCATTAGCTTACGGCTGCTTACCTCGAATGGACGATGCTGGGTAATGTAGACTATGGAGTTGCCGAGGACTGAGGTCACCGGAAGTTTGGGTGAGAGTTGTGGAGCCGACTGTCTTGTGAATTACACTTAGCGGGTGACCGTGTGTGGCTAGGTCACCCTGTCATGGATTGCAGGAAAGACATTTGGCATGACGGCCAGTCACAAGTGGTGTTGATGCTAGTGGGCAGTGGATTAGCGGTTGGGATCTTGTGTCTGTGAAACAAGATGGCCAGTCTCCAGTGCATAAGGGTCCCTGATTAGGTGTCTTCATTATGTGATTTACCACGAGGAAGCAGATGAGTTGTTCTGATTCGCAAAAAACAACAATTTTTCGAAGAGATTATTCCCGGAGTGTATCAATCACTGGATCATTTAGCATCACAGTTAAAAATATGCACAATCCGGTGTCGAAGGCGTTGACAGTAACCACAGGCAACCTCGGGTGAAACTCCATCATGTTTTGGCTCAGTATATGTAGTATTTGAGCTAATGTTGCCTTCTGAGTGAGTATAATAAAATAGGCAACTGTGATTCTTTGATAAGAGATGAAGAATATTAGATAGTGAAAATTACAGAAATAATAATGATCCCAGTGGAATTTTTATCAATAAGATTATCAGACATTAAGCTACATCACAACTAAATCTATAAATCCGTGTGTTACTACAAAAATTGCTATGAGTGCACAAAATAAATGGGAACATTCACTAATCAAATGTTTTTGCTGGAAATTCGCTATCATAAATCAATAATAAATGGGAAAATACTCAAAACTAAAAGACTCTAAACATATTTCTAGTCTCGAACTTTTCAACTGTTTGCAAAAATGGTTTTTAAATGAGAAAGAATTAAAGGAAGCGGGGTAGACACATACCACCAGTAGGTAAATAGTTAGGGTTTTTTCAACCTGTGTCATTTTGCTGCACAGCTCACTTTTTATCCTGACAGGAAGAAAGCCTGTTCCGGATGGCATGATATATGCGAGTGATTAAAAACATTTTGAACTGAGAAAACAAATACTTTGGGTGGTTCTAGATTTTACGGCACATGCTTTCATAATTTTAGTCTTTGGTAGAAATTTCTACAGCTCCAACTAATTCTATAAAATCTTTTCACTTGAACAGTTTGTCTTTGTTTGTCTTTAATTCCTTGCAGGGAGGAAGTAAATGTGGATTGGTGGAATTCAGCCCATATTCTCGGTATTCTATGCTTCTATCGAAGTCTGAGCATTAAATTTCAAATGAGTGTTTGTTTTAATATGAGAAAAATATCTGACTGTTTAACATGTCGAAGATTTTTTAACAGAAAACGTTTTTATTTGGATGATGGTGATGATCTCAGTACAATTCAAAGTGGTGGTTTCGTACTATTTTTCAGTCGTCTACTGGATTAGATGTGCTTACTGAATTCCACTGTTAGCCAACACCAACCAAAATAAAACCACACTGATTCTCAGATATCGCTGCAGCTTCCATACTAATAGCCGACAGGTTAACAAAGACGGAGCATTTTAGTCCAGCAAACATGAAGAATATCAATGAGATGCTCACTAGCGGCTAGCCCTATTCACGCAGAGGTTCTAGTGGGAAGTAGTGACCAGTAGGATACAACATGTTGAGCTTGGGGAAAAATACTGACCGAAGGCATTGGTTAGTGATCGCTCTATATCGTGAATTATCGGCAGGAGTTGGAATCCATCGACTGGCCATTGTATCGCATCCCATAGGATTAATGATTTACCAGGTCGCCTTGTGACCAGAATATCTTGGTTTCGAACACCAGTATGTGTGCTGATGAAGAGTCCCAAAAGAGTCATTATAATAAAGGTTTCTTGTATTTCCCAATGAATGAAAAACAAAACGATATTGTTTTTACTGACGTTTCGCCATTTAATACATATAGCTTTATCAAAGTATTATTCACTAATGATAGTCCCAAAATAGGCTGGTGAAACAGCTGTCCAGTATTGCCAGGCTTTCCAATGGTTCTCTGACCGATATCAACTGATGATGAAATCCTGTAGCCAAACTGTGATATGTTACGAGATGACCATACGTTGGCTTTGCATTTTGAGGAAGATTTATGTCTAATCACACACACACGCACACACACATAAACCAGGAGATCTACAAATGGGAGCCAACAATTTTACAGAAGAAGCAGACAGCGAAGACAGAACATCAAGTAATCATATTGAATACAAAGATGATGTAGGTACCAACTGAACAACAACAACAAGAATCGGTCACCAGCAACAAAGGAAGTCACCTGTTACATTTATATCGGCAGCATCGTTTCAAGTACAATTGGCAGAGATGAGAATGTCAAAGTCATCCATGGTGGGAAAGCCAAAGCAGAGATTCATTACTGCAAAATAAACCAATGTGGAAATCTACTGCACTCATTATAAGAGACAAGATGCGGATCTTCATTAATAATGTCAGGTCAGTGAGTGCTTCCATATGATGCAACAAGTTGATGCCTGCATTACCAAAAGCATTTCCAACAGGCTACTGGAGACTTTTATCAACGGCTACCTTTGCTAGCTCAACGCTAAAGAAGAGGTGGTCCAAAAAACTTACAACAAGGATCTGTCGCTGGAAACCGGCTAAGTACCTATCACCCAAAAAATATGTGTAAGGAAATGGAGATGGACTCGAGATACTCTGTGGAGGCAATTGGATGTCATCAAGCTCCAATCGGCCAAGTGAAACTTAAATAGGAAACAAAGCAATGAGCATCGGAAAGTGACACTGATGTGATTGTATGAGGATGAAATAAAAGCTTATTTACGACTGTGGACCTGGCCAAGAAAGACTGGCGGGAAACAGTCTAAAATGATGATGTTCTTTTGTAGCTTTATTTTCCATTCGGAACTTGAGGGAGTAATAATAATAGTAAATAATCTAATATTATCAACCTTCATAAATCTATAATTTTCTTGCATTGGTCTACTGTTTACACTCAGATATCTCCACATTGTGCGCATTGATTTGTGAAATTATTTAGATTTAGAATAAGTAATTATAAATGTTAACTAATCAGATAATGAAGTTACTTTTATTCTGTCCTTTTTTATTCCTTTACGTTCTCAGTGGAACATAGGGGGCTTCAAGCTGAAGCTTTGAAGTCTCGGTAGCAGTGGTGTTTTTATTTTTACGGGATGGGGTTGCTAGCCTCATGCACAGCCTTTCCTCTTCACTAGTCTTATTATTGGCTTAGAGGGGTGAAGCAGTGCATCCGTGGCCGGGAATGGGACCCCGAACCACCTACGTGGTAAGTGAGAGTTCTACCAATGTACCACTAATGCACTTTATTCCGTCTACTAATAACGAATAACATCATATTTCTTAGTCTGTGGATGACATGCTTTAGCCAGAGAACCAGTGGAGTATCCTCATTATTTACTATTTTTAGATCAAAGGTTAATAAAGAAAGCACACTTAATAAACTGGAGTAATTCGGAAAACATGCAAATAGAAGAGCAGAATGAGAATAATAATCTACTTTATTCCAAAAACAGTACTTATAATACAGAATAGAATTCTCAGCATCTGTCACAGTATTGCATCTGATTTACTCAAAATATAAATTAAATTAAAAATTAAGACAATATTAACCAGAGGAATTTGTCCACATTTACTACATAAAGTAAAAAAATTCGAAATACAAAATGAGAATAATAACTCTGATAAAGATAAGAAAAATAACAACAGTGAGTTTGTTTCAAACAGTATTGTCGATTCAGTTTGAAAATTTTAGCCTGCTACTACAGAGTATTGACGTAGTATAGTGAGGAGAAATACAAGATTAACAGTGGTAACACAGCTTAAACGATGTTCACACTTATGAAAAATGAATAAATAAAAACAAAAAATTGAGAGGATTATAAATATAAGAAATACAATAACAATAAAGGTTGATGTTGTAAGGGTGGAGGAAATGGTTTATTTAGTAATGCAAAGAAGCTTAGTTAGTTCATGCCTGACACTATTTTCATCACATAAAGTACGTGCCACCAAATATGGTATAGTGTAATTTTTATACTTAGACGTACGTGCATAAAATCTTTTCAACTGACTTCTTGTTTTACATGCGGAGATTCAAGGTGAAAGCTGCAGGCAGAGTGGATGCTCACAGTCTGAGAAATACTTTAGCGAATTTGTAGCACGGAATCAAGTGTCTGTCAATGACGATGTCAACGATATGGCCCAGAGAGATATCACTCGCCCTACTGATAGTCTTCAGACTTCTACGAAGTATGACATTGTCTTTTCTAAGCAATCCAGAATGTAATAAGTAAGGGCGAACAGTGAAGAAGAATAGGTAAAATACACGAGTTGACAAACTGTAAGACGAGGAGTAGTTGAGTTATGCCTGAGTGCCTTAACTTCTCAGTGTAAAAAGTCAGACGAAATATTCTTTTAGAAATCGCCAAGACCAGGATAGGTTATAAGAAATAATTAATCCAAGATACTTAACTTCAGACTTGATTTCTATGTTTCATTATCATCAATTTTGCAATGGTAATAGGAACTAACAGTTTCATTTAACTTTATTTTACCTCGGAAAATAAAATTAAGTCTGACATTTGAAAGAATTTATTTAAAGGCCATTAGACGAAGACCATTTGCTAACTCCCGATAGAATGAATTTACGAAAATCCAAACTCTCTATCTAATAAGTAAATTTCACAAAAGTACAATTTACCAGACATGTAAACATTGATGATTATTGTGTGTTATCCTCTCATAAGCTATTTTTGATGGTTAAATTATTGAAAACACAACTCAGTCTGTTATTTATTATTTATGTAGAATAGGAAAGCAATTTTTAGTCTGCTTGTTAATATTACCCAATGCCCTTATGAGTGACAACGGGATATTATCTCCATCCTTTTACTAAAATCTTTTCTACTACTATACAAAATGGGCGTTCTATTTCTCTAGTCACATGAATTTAAATTGACTGGGGATGTTCCAGGCAATATCAAGAACATATAAACAGATAAGCATCTAGTGTACATGTTGGCAGGGGTATAATTTCCTCGTGATGTTATTTTTTTATTTTGAACAGATTAGCTTATTTTAGTGTTTAAAATTGTTTTAAAAAATATCGAGTATACTTATAGATTACTTATATTTATAATTCCCTGGGGTTCTCAGAGGCACATAGGGCTTCAACAACACATATCCCCTCTCTCTTTCATTTTCTTCCGTTCTCTTCAGATAGCTGGCCACACGATTGGTCATACATAATCTCTCATGTCCTTTTCGCCACACGATATCATCCATGTATTCCTCGTAACGATAACCCTCTTATCGCTTCCCATTGGGATTCCATTCGAGTGAGTTTGCTCGATCCATTTCCATTTTCACCTATATATCTGTTGAACGATCAGCTCTTGGTTTATTTGTTGACATAATTTATGTTTTACTGCTTTTTATTTTATTCCGTTACATTCCAAGTGGGCCACATGGCTTCGAGCTAGGGCTTTGAAGTTTCGATAGTAGTGGTTTTTTTTTAATTTTTATGGGATAATGAGTTTTTTAGCCTCACACTCCATCTTCATTGGCTCTATTATCGGTTGAGCGAGGTTTATAAGTGTGTCGGCCTGGGATGGAACTCCAGATCACATGATGGACGTTCTACCGCTAAACTACCCACATACCTTTTAGGAACTACCACGGGAATTAATTACGCTTACTTGATTTGGTTTCAGAATTTTGTCTGGTGAATTTGAACACAAGTCATGGAAACTCATTTTAATTCAGCTTTAAAATAGTTGAATAGTATGATTTAACAACTAGGGAGATGAGAAAGTATGTTTCCAGGCAGTACGCTTTACATTTCTATCAAAATGAAAGCAAAAGAAACAGTATGGCTCAAAATATGCCTAGCTAACAACTTCTGAATTACAACTTCTCTCTCTCTCTCTCAATCTTCAAAACATTTTCTGAAGGAATAATTATTATTATTACTTTCAATAATCACCAAGTTTCTTATTCCATTGATATCCTGAAAAGTGAAAAAATTAGGTTTACTTAGAACGTTACATGATTTATGCCTAAAACGATGAAAAGTTAAAGTGAAAAACGTGACAGAACTTATTTTTGTCAACCAGTTGAAATTTTTATCTTAAGTGAGGATGTTCTTTCCATTGGTTTGTTTATAAGTGTGTGGCATGAAATAAAACTACTACTACTACTAACACAAAACTTTCTCACGCTAATTGTTAAATCATAACATGCTATCCTTGTCATATTAAAAACAAGGCATTCTATTCGGAAATTTAAAGCATTCCAGTTATTAGGAAATCCATTAGATTTATAATTCTTTTTTTATTTTACTTTTTTATTTTTGGTAACAGCTTGATTCCACACTGTGTTTTTGGTACAAGTATGGAATTTTCAGCGTGGATATCGGTAGCCCAAATTTCGCAGGCCGACCATAGATATCTGGTGTGCGCCGGTGTGGGCTCGAACCCCGGACCATGTGTATGGTCGTCGAGAGTCCTAACCACTGTGCCACCGATGCAGAAGAAATGTTTTGTCATTATTATCATTATTATCTATTTATAGCAAAAACATATGTAAAGCTTAGATGAAAGGGAAGTCTGAAGGTGGAAATTCATCAATAAAGATTTTAGATAACTAATTTTAGCTTGAATATTAAATGTCCGCCAAGAAAGATTTCAAATGACAGCGGTTAATACACGTTTTCTTAATTCTTAATGATTCAAAATAAAACGGTATTGTTTCTACTTATGTTTCACTATTTAATGCCGATGGATTTATCAAAAGTAATTTTTGCAAAATCAGAATCTACAATATCTTAGATAGTTTACAGGAACCTAATAACATTTCTTCAGCCTGAGGTAGTGTTTTCACATTGTCAGTTAGAGGAATTGATGACGAGAACATACTATGAGAAGATTTTCAAGAGTTGATTTGTAGGGATTTTATTTGTTTTTTTTTCAAATCTGACTATGAATTGATATCAGTTGGAGAACCAATCAATGACAGTCAGGGAATACCGGACAACTGTTTCATCTTAATTTGGAATTCATTGACAGTACACACCTACCGAGTTTCGAATTTAGAGCCTTCCCGTTATAAGGTGATCTCGTGGACCATTCAGCCATTTGGACCTGACTCAATGACCCATGAATTCTAACTTCAAACTTGAAAAAACAAGATTAAATCCCTATAGATCAAGTCCTCCTGAAAATTAATCTGATGTTTGTTAGTGCCTGGATACAGGGCGCAGTTTCCTGGAATTCTAATGAGAAGTTGGGACTAGTAAGGTCCATCCAGTCGAGTGTGAGGATGGAGTTCCCGCCGATGACATTAGTGGGTGGTCGCGCTTAATAACGAATCGGTAGAAGTTAGAATTCATGGTCTGGCCATAGAATCGGACGTTAGTGGCTGAATGGTCTACCCGGCAGGTGTGTGCTACTGCTGAGTTCCAGACTATGGCGAAACAGATGTTTAGTAACCCCTGGTTCTCATTGGTTGGTTCTCTAACTGATAGCAATCCGCAGACAAATATGTGTACATCTTTGTATTATGTACTCGTCGCCAAATTATTGTTATGTACTGGTCGAGAATTTAATAGTCCTGACGCAGGAAAGACGGAAATCAGAAGACCACTAGGTTTGCGGTTACACTTCTATTTTCCAAACACAAGGAGAATCAAAGATGTCACACAAGTGTGTGAGCGAATATTCAAAATGAACAAATCAATAGACAGTCTTAACATGATTGACTAATTATAATGGAATATCGATCCATATATACATAGCAAAATATATCAGACTGTCAAACAAACACACATTATATGGATATATATCATGTTGGTTTTGATAAGTGTGCGAAATTATGTAAACAGCATGTGTTTAGTTCCCATTTACTTTTTTATTTCTTTGCGTTCCTGGTGGAACATAGGGAGCTTCAAGCTAGAAGCTTGAATTTTTGGTACCAAAGGTGTTTAATTCTACGGGATAGGGTTGCTAGCCTTATGTCCAACCTTCACTTTTTATCAGTCTTATTACTAGGTTTGGGATTGCGTCAGCCGATGACCGAACCTCGGACAACTTGAGGCGGGGTTGGCGAGCATTCTACTGTTGTGTCACCGACGCGCTTTAGATCGCACTTATAATTCGCAAATTAATTTGTAATTAGCATTTGCAGAGTCCGAGGAGGGAAAATTTCACTACAATTGCCGTTGAAAGCCGAAGTCATACAAATCACACTATGTGATGATAATCAAGAAGCAAGCATAAATGGGCAAAAACTACGATTACTTATCTCAATCAATCAAAAGTGTATAGTTTTACGCACTCAGGCATGTTTCATACATTTAGTCCTCTCGACAGAATTCAATAATACTATAAGAACATCTCTTACAGGATAATATGAATTCATTTTATCTAATCAAATTTTCATCAGCTACGTACAACAGTCTGAATATTAAACTGTATAAGCAAAAAGTGTGAAATAATTCAAACATACATTAACTGGTAATCGCCAGTTTATTTTATCACAGGTTAAAATAACATGTTGACAAAGGAGCCGGAATGCATGGTATACGAAAAGCTGGAATAGTGAATTATAAAATAAAATGAATATATATTATCCTGTGTTCTTGTATTATGATCAGTTTTGGTTCCGAGTAGAACATAGAGCTTCAACAACACATCTCTATTTTCTTCTATTTTCTACCATCCTCTTCAGCTGGCTAGCCACACGATTACCCATAATGTCTCATCTGCCTGTCGCCATACAATCTCATCCACGTCAACCTCGCACCAACGACCCACTCAAAGCTTCCCACTGGGATTCCACTGGAGCTATAGCAGGGCGAATGATTTCATTCGACAGCTTCCTCAATATATGCTTGATCCATATCCATTTTCTTGTAGCACTACTCATATCCAAGCATGCGTTTACATAATGAATACGCCATTTACAGTTGTGTTGACTTTGTTACTTCATCCATGGTTGTAGTTTTCATCAGTCTTTCGTATTTAGATAAATTGTGTTCCATTTAATATGAAGCATTTTTTGTACAAAAGGTTCTTTGTAACTTCTAAAACTTTTCTGGGTGATTTCACAACTGTCCAAATCATTTTTGTGGACTGATTCTATAGCCTGAAGACCTATGATTGATGATTTCTAAAGATATTCGAGTCCCACTAGATTTCTCGATAGTCGAATAAAGGTTTTACGACTTTTTTCGACATCGTTACTAGTTTTTAGTGTTAGACTAGTTATTTTGTAGGAAAATAAAAGGTAAATTCAGCGAATGAAATTTTCTTTATCGACGAAATCATCTTCAGAAGTTGTACAGTCGCATACATGCTTACCAAAAAATATACGGTGGTCAATAATTGAGTAATAGGGGGTGACATAATTGATATAATTTCTCAGAAGTGGCTTTAGAAGTGGAAATTATAAGTTGTAAATTACGTAGTACTCAACGGCACAAAGACAGAAATTTGAGAAGGTTAAAATTGCTTTTGAGTGAGAGTGGAGAGGTTGTGAAAATGTAAAAAGAGAACATATGAGAGTGATAGTAGCGAATTAATTATCGAAGTAAAAGCAAACTAAAAGTAAAATTCAAAATTAAAGAAAAAAAATCAATATTTTTTTTTACAGGGAACGATTAGTGAAGAGGTTAGGACTAAGGTAGAATAAGAGACTGGACAAACATTTTCTGAATACAGAGTTCAGGGTTGTATTGATGAATTGCCAGCGCCTCCGCCATACACAACAGCCGAAACCTGATGCTCTTTGTACCATTTGGCTTCACCTTGTAGTTGATCTTGAAAGATAACTCTGGTGGAGCTACGTGGCCTGAGTTCACCAAATGCTCGAGAATTGAGCTAGTAATTGTCTTGCATTGTCCCTTTGCTAACCATGCCGGATAATGTTCAGAGATGCGTTAGGAAAGTGCGCGCTTTGTGTGGCCAATATAATTGCTTTACACGAGCTTGTGAATTCATAAACACACACTGAGGTGGTCCGAATCGGCAGTCTATCCTTCAAACATCCATTGATCATTTGTAGGCTGTAGAAATTGATACGTAGCTCAGCTATAAAGAAGGCTTTCCTCAGTGATCTGCACAAGCGATTCTTCAGGATCTCAGCTGCGGTATCACCTTCAAATTCAACGTCCATAAATAGCAGTTTCTTAGGCACTGTCTGGGTTCTTTCAGTCTTTTGCTTTAACTTCATGTTTTTCTCGATGAGTCTCGTAGTATATCTATTGTCTATGAGAACTTGTCTGAGTTGCCCCAGTTCCCCCTCGATTGTATCACTGGAACATATCTTCCTTCTTCTTGAGGATAAGGAGTGGATCATGTTTCTCTTTCTTCTCAAATGTACACACCTATGGAAATTTACGTACTGACCATTCCATATAGGTTTCCTATAGATCGATCTTTAAAGAGAATCATCAGATCTCGCTTTCAGAAGAACGTCCAAAAAGTGGAATTCTGAGTTCATTTCTTAATCCGACGTGAACTGTATGGCATGATGGCAGCTGTTGAACTCTTAAGTTATCAATTCGATGTCGGTATTGTCGTCTAATATGATGACAGTATCATGCATATATCTTGGGTACAAATGGAAACTAGTGATAGTAGGCCGTGAAATACTATTCTCCAAACTTGCCAAGAAGCAGTCCGCAAGTGAAGGACCCAATGGTTACCCTAATGCCACTCCATCTCTTTGTCCATAAAGCATGTTGTTGCATTGGTTTTTTATAAACGCTAGTGTGCAGTTTATCCCCTTCTGTTTGCTTGATTGTAGCTAATTCTCCTCGCTCGTTTTCTGATTGAAATGTGGATTTTATTCCCTTCACCAGTGAGCTTACATGCACCAAGAAGCTAGAGATATTTCATGTTTTTAACACCGTAAAATTGTCATGCACATATCTCCATCATATTTTTGGAGTAGGGTTAAGTGTATTAAGAGCAATATTTTCCTAACTTTCCATTAATATATCTGCTGCAATAGGGGATATTGGTGATCCTATTTCTACACCTTCTGTTTGTCAATGTATATTTTGCTTTGGAATTTCAAGATAGTAGATGTGAAGCATAACTAAATTATATAAACGAAGGCAGAAAGTTATGTGAGTACTTTGATATGATTGTGAGCATTGAATTGCGCTCGAAACTTCATCAGCAAATATTACTGCATAACACATTGAGACTTTATCAAAATAAAATTTTTACCCATAATTTCATTATGGGTAACTTTTTAATTCATGGAAAATTCCGATTGTAACATATAGAAAATCAAAACAAGTGATTCAGCGAAGAGACTATTCAACGAATTTATCATCACGCTGTACAGTTGTATATATATGGTTTTTAAGAAGTTATATCCGGTGAGGGAATTCACCTGCTCTTGTGGAGCTAGGTATGTTGGTCGTTCGACTAGAGTTTTGTTCAAGGGGGTGCAAGAACACTATCCTGCATGGCGCGATCATTGAACATCTGGTCGATAATGATCACCCTATCTCTATAACCTCCGCTTTTAAAGTCATCTACAAGGCAAAGAGTAATTTACTCAAATCCCTACGTACCCGACTAATCTGTATTGCTGAAGCCATCTTGGGCTATCGAAACAGAAAAGCCACATCTCTGTGTACATAAAAAGTTCGTTCAACCCCTCCATTTTTCATGGTCTTAATCCCTCTATGCTAAAGTATGGTAATCCCTAATCATATTTCGGCTCTACCACTTTTTCATTTTGTCTATTCAATTTGTATACTCTTCCTTATTAAGTCAATTGTTAGTACTATTACTATTCTCACTATGAGCTCTCCCCGGCGGTATTTCACTTGTTCCACTTGTGATTCCAAATCAATTCTCTTTTACAACGTTAAATTCAGTGCTATCAAATTTCACACAATATTACGTAACGTTTCTATTTTATTCGATTTGTCTACTAGTCCTATAATTGCACACCCTTTTCAAATTCTATACATCCTATGAATTATTCTATATATGACATTAATGTGCTTTGCCACTTGACATTTTACTATGATTATAATCACAAACGTTTTAGTTTTAATTGAACTTCATATTATTATTATTATTTAATGCATTCACACCTAAGATTCAATTCCCTCACCGGATATAACTTCTTCTTCTTATTATTATTATATCCTTTAATTTCTAGAGGAACATAGGGCTTCAGCTGCGCATATCCATTGCCTTCTGTTTTCTGCCAACTTTTTCACTCCGCTCCAAGTCTGCCCACATGCTTTCATCTCCTCCTCACATGACTTCCTCCAAGTCACCCTTGCACTGACGACCAACTCGCCGCCTCCCTTTCGGGTTCCACTCGAGCAATGGCTTGTCTAGAGATGTCACTTGATCGTTTCCTCAGGGTATGGTCAATCCATCTCCATTTCTTCCTGCTTATTTGTTGCAAAATCGGTTCCTGGTTGGTTCGCTGATTCCCATAAATCCCTGTTGCTGATCTTTTCTGGCCGGCCATCTGATCTTGAGTATTGAGCGAAGACAACTGTTGATGAAGGTCTGAAGTTTGTTTGAGATGCTCCTAATGACTCGCCAAGTCTCTGATCCGTATAGTAGCACTGACTTTACATTGGAGTTGAAAATCCGGATTTTATTTTTGATGCTGAGTGCTGTTGACCTCCACACAGACTTGAGAGTAATGAAAGCTTGTCTTGCTTTCCCGATGATCCTCGCTTTGATATCCTCGTCAGTTCCGTCCGCCTGTAGTTGAAACGATGCTTCCCGCGTAGGTAGGTAAAGGAGGTTGTTTCTTTCAGGTTCCTCCCATTTATGCAGGCTAATTATTGTCTATTGTTGTTGCTGCTGTTGGTATTGGCCAGGAAGCTTCATCACCTCTGTTTTACCTATGTCCACTTGAAGTCCTATCTTTGATGCTTCTTCTGCCAACTTGTTACTTTTCACTTGCATGTCTTCTTCTCCTTCACTTTATATGATTATTTTGATGTTTATACAGCACATGTTTACTTAATCTTTATTATTTTTCTGTGTCACTGTTCAACTTCTAATTTTAAAATGTGTTGAATGATGTGAATTTTTTTAATCTAGGTGAATGAAGTTCATTCTGAGCTTGGACTGTCTTCCAGAAGCACTGCTGTGTGATTCTTGTGTACAGAGTTTTTGATTCCACCTTGTTGGTGAAACTCTATTCGAATTTTGGTCCATTAATTTCTTCTACAGTACTTGTTTTGTAACTGAGAGTTCTGTTATCTCTGTAGTTCCCTAACTATACCATAGAGGTAATTTTAAGTATCTGATTTTATTATTATTGTTGTTGAATAGAACCACGAACTGATTCGCTGCCTTTAGGGTATTTTATACCCTTGCGTTTCTCTAGGAAGTTTTGGACAGCTACACAGTAAGATATAAAGAACCGTTCTCTGAGGTTAGACCAAAACGAGTTGGATTTTGTCACTACAACAAATATTTGAGCTATTTTTACCATGAATTTCAACTTCAGCCGATTAGCAGTATATATATATATATATATATGTCGCAATCGCCAGCTAATTTCATAGGCAACTAAATGCTCCCTTTTACCTAAATTGGTGGAAACCACCCACCTGGTTACAACTTCTCACTAGAACTCCAGGTAATTTTCTATATATAGAGCCAATCGAATTTCTTCTAACCAACTCATGTGACACAAACATAAATAGGTGTTAAATGAATTCATGAAAGCATATTTATAGGCACACGTGTATTATAATATCGTCAGTTTTTCCATCTCATTTAACAGTAACAAACACTCCACTGTTATTATTATTATTTTTATTACTCTATTATTACTTACTGTTTCTAACAAAACAACAAAAAAAGAGTATTCCACATCTCATTTAATTACTTTTCGTTTACACACATTTATAGATGAAAAATTTGTTTTTGAAATCAGCCTCGTTATACTTCAAATTTGTGTTGTTATTCAAGTATTTTTCGAGTGTGAAAAACAAAGAGTTAAAAATAAAATATTTACATTAATATCACGTTCTTATATAAAATAGACAACAAAATATACGCCTAAAAGAAAATCGAGATGGATCTGGTACATACACTGAGGAGACTGCTGAACGATATCGTGGTCAATGCAGGCCATCGCTTAAGTGGAATCCTAATGGGAAGCGGCGATGAGTGGATCGTTGGTGCGAGGGTGACATGAAGTTTCTCGTGTGAGCAGGAGATAAGAGATCATGGGAAATCGTGCGGGGAAGGGGGGAAGGAGTCTAATGAGGACTTAAGAGAGCAGAACAAAGTGGAGACGTACTGTTGAAGCTCTATGTTCCAATCGAAAACCGAGGGAAAAATAATGAACAGTCATAATTAGATCATATGTTGAGCATGTAACATTTCACCTCGAATCTATAATATTTTCACATAAAATTAGTGGATAACAAAGCAATAATAACAATAATCTTTTATGAAGCAAGAAATGAAAGTACAAACTACCATAATCAAATCAAACATTTTAGAAATAATTTACAGTGAAGCAGAATAGATTTGCATTGTGAAATGATACAGTTTTATTTTCTAAACTCTTGACCACTTGAAAAGATAATTATATTAGTAGGGTTAACATGTTTATTACTAGTGCAAACCTTGATAACACCATCATCGCTAACACTTATTTTTCGGTTGAAATTAAGCGAACATGATTCAGGTGGAAATGTAAATGGACGCTAGAAATAAGTTATTCTGTTTCATAGATGTTGATTTAATAACCTTTACTCAAGTGAATATCATTCAGCAATTCTTTTAATTATTATTTTCAGACAAGGTACAACACTAAAACGTTTTGTCGAATTTCATCATCAGGCAGAACCAGAAGCCTATATAAAAAACTTTATGCTTTCACTAGCGAGTACAAAAACCCAACCATACCCTACTAAGCTCGTGTTCTGTGCAATAAAGAAAGCATTAGGCGTGATACCTATAACTTGTTAAATAGTCGGTAGAAGCTCCAGTAAACTGTCAGTAAACGTTTCTATTTTATTCGATTTGTCTGCTAACCCTATAATTGCACACCCTTTTCAAATTCTATCCATCCTATGAATTATTCTATACATGACATTAGTTGTTTTACCACTTGACACTTAACTGTGATTATAATCGCAAACATTTTAGTTTTAACTGCATTTCATACCATTATTATTATTTTATGCATTCATACCAATGATTGAATTCCCTCACCGAGTATAACTTCTTAAAAACCATATATATACGATTGTACAGCTTGATGGTAACTTCATTGAAAAGAGTCTCTTCGTTGTTTTGATTTTCAATAAGCAGTGAATCACAAAGGTGCATGAAATTTATAAATAACTCGATGCATGACAGTTTGCTGAAACTGTTACGAATACATAATTCAAATAAGTAATAAGTTGCAGTTTTACACACTAAACACCCAACTGTAGAAAGGAAGAAAGTGTTTATCTGTCTCCCATTCAAGGGAGATGCAGTGTCACAAAAACTGATAAAATACTGAAAGGTGCAATAAAAAGTAGTTTCCCTGAAGCTAAACTCATAACATTATATAAGCACTACTTCTTAAGTTAATCAAAACTGGATAAATACTCTACTGATGTCACCTCCAACTGTGTCTATGAATTTACGCGCACTTGCGATCATACATTTGAGCTTTTGTTTAAGTTGACCCAATTAGACAAAATAATATTATTTACAAAATACCATGCAATGACTGTGAGGTCAACTACATAGGTCAAACTAGTAGGTCAGGGGTAGTCAGATTGTCAGAGCATAAGAATTTAGCTAAGGTAAGAATGGTTGACCCCGAGAAGATAAGTAATTTAGAAAAAAGCTCAGCAATTGCAATGCATGCGCTAACACACAACCACACAATAGGGTGGGAGAGGGTTAAAATTCTAAAAAGTAATCTAGGTAGGTGGAGAGAGAGGTTGATTACTGAATCCTTGTTCATCGAGTCTACACCCAACACATGCAATAGGAATGACTCGTCACTCATACCTGAAATATGGAAAATACTACTACCAATCAAATCAAGTGAAAGTCAAGAGAAAAACAATGGAACTATATAAATGAATTTAGGAAGTCGTGTGATTACCTTGATATGATTATGAGCAATAAATTGTGCTCGAAACGTCATCAGTAAACATTACTGTATAACACTGTGAGACTTTATCAAAACAAAATTTACGCATAATGGAACTATCTCCTTCTCTTTTTTCTTTCTTCCTACATGACCTGCCTTGTTCAAACGAAACTAACTTTGTCAAATATGCAGATGATCTGACTGTATCAGTGCCTATCACTTCCGAGTCTGACAGCTCCAAACATAATAGCTTTCTGTTGGATATCAACAAGTGGTCCAAGTCAAATGGTCTTATGTTAAATCCTTCCAAATGTCAGGCACTTGACTTTACTTTCAAGCATCGACGTGACATACATGAACTAGTTAGTTCACATGATGCCTGTAGCATAGATGACACGGAAATCGAAACCAAGTCAGGCATTAAATACCTTGGATTAGTTCTTTCCTCTGACCTTTCATGGTCATCCCACATCTTATCTATCTCTAAAAAAATGTTCCGCTTACTTTCTACATTAAAAAGTTAAGAAAATCAAGTACTAAACAACATTTACTTCTGAAGTTTGTAAACTCCTGTATTTTACCTATTGTACTCTATTGCTCTCACTTAATCTTCTCAAAATAGACTATGTCATATTACTAAGGGTATTAAATGCTGTGAGTAGGGCTTGTGGTCTGCCACTGTGTTCGCTCGCCAGTATTACAGTCGAGAGACATATAAAATCCTGTACAAAAAGGGCATAGGCCGTAATGTCAGACCCCCTGTACCCTCTTTATTCACAACTGTCCCCTTGTATTTCATCAGGTAGGATGAGAAGTCAATATAAGAAGTTATATTCTCGCAACACGAAGTAAAAAATTCTGCAATACCCTATTTAGTCAGTATTTTATGTGATGAAGACACTATTAGACGTGAAACACATAAGTTAATATGTAATTAGCAAAGTGAATCGACCCTTTCATCGTTCATCCTTCTTTAATTTTATGGCGTCACCCTTTCTATCGATTAATTATAACTTAGTTACTTTATTTTAGTTGTTATTACTATTATTACTACAATTTTATACTTTGTGCATATTTTTCTCCTAATCGCATACTGTAATTGCTACATAGCTGCTATAACAACGTTTTGTTATTATTATTATGTATTAGTTATCTTTTTGTCGTTTTGAGTAAATTAGATGCAATATTGTACTGAATGCTGAAAACTCCTTGCTATATCATTAGCACAGTTTTGGGAATAAAGCCAAAATAATAATTATTATTATATATAATTCATTTTTTGTCCATTAATTCTTGTATATCAAGAATTATATTTCAGGTTGTTGACAGTTGCTCTGAGTAAACTCTTGTTACATGTATTCGGTGCAACCTTAATGAATATAAATTCTGTTATTAGTCTCTCTTTCCATTTTTTTCATATCAGATTTCAGAATACGAACGTTATCCCAATCAATATTGTTGTTTTGTATTTTTCATGCATGTGTAAGCTTATACTGACATTAATTTTCCTGTTGACTTTATTACTCTTGAATCGTGATGCTGATTTGCTGTTTGAAACAAGCGCCTCACTGTAACAATTTAAATTTCAGAGGAATTGTTGAGCTACATTCATACATATCAAATGTTAACTCACTGTTCCGTTCTAATTTTATTGACTAGCGCTTCTAAAAAATTGTTACGTAAGTATTCTTAAATCGTGGGAAATACAGGGTTAGAAAGTAGTTGCGTAATACGCGAAATAGTTATTTTTTAACCAAGACAGGTGTGAATGAGATGAGCATGGACAGAGATTGAAACAATAATTTTCGTAACTTAAAATGAAGGGAAAATGAAGGGAATAAGAAAAATAAAAAAGTGAAAACTTAGGAGTTAAAATTGAACTAGATGCATGGCGATTGTAAGGATTGGACTAGTTTCTTTTGAATACATTGCTCTGGTTTTTCAGTACATACAGCGAGGCCTTGTGCATTTAAAATGAAGTCGCAAAAACACACTGCCTTTAATAAATGTTTGGTTTACTGTGTAAATGACTGCCCGTGGTGGATCAGCTGGCATGCTATAATAGCTGTGGAAAAGACGTTCATATACAGCACTTCTGATCAAACCAGTCCCTTTTGTTTGCAGTCGTGTTGAAAAGTGTTCACCAATACGTTTTGGAAGGATGCTCAAAGAACGACGTGAATTCGCACTAGTAGGTGGATTGAAATCTACACATCGGAGTGGTCGTATGTAGCAGTTTGACCTTCACATTCCTTGGAAGCACTGAGAGGCTAGAGGATTTCACTCTTAATGGTGCTGGAAGAGAGGTATTCTTCAGAGAACTAGAGATTCTCCTCTGTACGATAACTGCAGCTGTTTACCCTAAAGTCCATATTCATATACAGTAATTCCTTCGGTTATGAACTGAATTTTTCCCTGTTTAGCTTCGGTTTCATCTCCACGATACGTGGCGAATATTCATTTTGACACAGTATATTTTTCACAAATAAGAGCTCTTATTCTAAACTGTAACAGCCACAAATTCTTCTGATACTGTGGGCCTATGAAATGATGAGAGCTCTTCTCCGAATAGCAAGAAAGCTGATTAGAGATGCTGGCCAGTTGGCCAATCCAAGGTGGTTTTTTGTGAATAACTCTTTTAAGAGTTCCATCATCTTTTCTTGCCTGATCTTCGTCAAGAAATGAAATCTTCGACATATTTTCTAATTCCATTGTGAATTTAACCGAAGGATAGAAACTATTAAATTCTTGTAACATACAGTTTAAATTGGAATCAATGAAAACAAAACACGTAGATCAGCGAAGAGTCTCTTTTCGGTGAATTCATTTTCTTAGCTGTACAATCACAAATATATATGCACTGTTTTGTATGTATGTGTACATTAAGTTTGTCAAACAAAATTAAAATTAGTTAAGGTTACTTTTAACTAAACAAGTGATGGCTGGTAATACAGGTCAAAAAAATTGAGTGTTAATGAAACTAGGGTAGTAACAAAGCTGATGAGTTGTCACAAACAGTTGTAATAATAATATGAATAGTTTGATGAGTGAGTTTTATTCAGGATGCACATAGAAACAAAGTAGATAATACGAAATTATGTAAGAGATCTAAATGAATACAAGAATTATAAGCAATTAAAGAACAGGCAAACAAACAAAATTAAGTATTCAACATAAAAATAAAAACTCAAAACAAATCAAAACATTGTTACCATGAGAGTAGAAATGGTTGAGTAGTCTTATTTTGTATGCACAGCTCCGGTTTTTGCATGTGAATGGCCAGAGCTTCAGCAATACAAAGGAGATGAAACCGTATTGCCTTTGATAAGTTATTCTTGACTTTGTAGATTACTTTGAAGGAGGCATATGTTGAGATGGGGTGATCAGTGTTAACCAAGTGTTCAGTTATCGCACTCCTTATTGCACCACTATCGCCTTTTCGCAACCATGATGGATAGTGTTCTTGAATTCTCTTGGATGGGGTGCGCATCGAACGCCCGATGTACCTGGCTCCACAGCAGCAGGTGAACTGATATATGTACATAGAAGTGGTCAGATGCGGTATCTTCTTCTTGAGGCTTCTTCAGATCAGTGGGCGACTGGAGAACACTATTCTTAGCATTGCTGCAAATAATGTTCTTCTCAGAGAGGATGTGATCCTTCTCTTGAGAATATTGCTTGTCAAATCTCATTTGAAATCCAAGCTTGTTAGTTGACCATTGCAAGTAGCTTTTCTATGGATTGATCTTCAAAAGGCTCCCACAACACCTCTTCTTGTCAGTTCCACATCAAGAAACGGAATTTTTGATTTGTTTTCCATTTCCACTTCTTGGCGGCCTGTTTGATACCTGGGCTACCTTTTCCTGCATCTACATATTGCATCTAATAGTCATGTTTTCATTCCTAATTTTAATAAAATATGATCACAAATCGCATAAAATACAGTAATTCATTCATTAAACGTTTTAAACCATATGACTTTCATGCATCTAATAAATCTAAGAGAAAACATCACGCTGGCTGGCAGCGTGCACTTAAACAGACACCTTTATATCGTACAACCATTCCTGTTATTGTCACTTCAAACTGCCGTTCACTTCCCAACAAAATTATGCATCTCCAGTCTCTCTTATCATCTGATACTTATCACAATACGGCGATTGTTGCATTACAAGAAACATGGCTCCATGAACTCTATGATGACAATCTGGTTTCCCTAAATGGTTTTACATTGTTTAGACAAGATCGACTATGCTCCAGAAAGAAAAGAGGTGGAGGTGTTGCAACTTTCATTCATTCTCAATGGTCAACTTCAAATAATGTATGTTTTTCTTACTCTAATGACTTTATTGATTGTATAACGGTCAAATGCCGCCCGAAACACTTATCCAAGTTTAAATACGTCTTCATCTCTAACATTTATGTTACTCCTGGCTGTTCTGCATCTGATCTATCTGATTTTGCTGATGAATTCACTGAATTCGCCGTTACACATCTTGAAAACTCTTTATCAGTTGTCACAGGAGATTTTAACTGCTGTGATTGTTCTTTCCTCGTATCATTAGGTCATGCCAATATTGTTAAATTCCCTACTCGACTTGATAAAACTCTGACCTAGTGTTCATTAATGATGAGGAAATATATGAAGTACGCCGACGTGCTCCTATCATGAACTCAGATCATTGTATTATTCGGATATTACCTAAGATATACAGCAGATCTCACTTTAATATCTTCTCAAATCTGTCCAAGAAAACACAGCAAAGGTGTTACTCACAAGAAAATATGCTCAAACTAAGATGTATGCTAAATGACACTAACTGGGAACTTTTCAACGAACACAAACTGGATGATACTATTTCCAATTTGACTGACTATCTTAAATTCTGTCTTGATATATGCTGTCCAAAACAGATAATTTTCAAAAGAATGGATCGTTTTTCTTCCCCTCATCTCAAAAAACTTCGTAGAGAAAAAGAGAAGCTGTACAAGACAAAGAATAAATCTGGTCTTAAGAAGATAAACACCCAAATTAAATCTGAAATCAAGAGACTAAACAACATTTATAATCAAACAATACTATCTTGTAAAACCTCAGAAAACATATGGAAGCTTTTTAGAGAAATTACTGGTTGTGGTAAGCATAATAATTTTGCCTCTTCTATTGATGTAAATACTCTCAATAGATCTTTCATCCGCCCTCCAAATGTCTTTCTGCCTTCAATTTAACTAATAACACGACCAGTGACTTTCATCGTTTCAATACTTCTGATGTTCTTAAATGTTTGAAATCTCTTAAACCTTCCCAGAGTCTAGGCCCTGATGGTATACCTGCCATTGTTTTAAAGAAATGTGCTGATATTTTAAGTAACCCACTTACAAGCATTTTCAATACTTCTTTTTCTAATATATTGTACCTTCTCTGTGGAAAGATATTAAAATCATCCCTGTACCCAAGTCTGGTTCTGGAGATAGTGTTAAGTTTAGACCAATTGCCATTACCTCTCCTTTTTGAAACTGATGGAGAAATTACTGTTACAAAAACTCATTCCCTCCCTAAGCTTCTCAAACGATCCAAAGCAGTTTGCTTACAAACAGGGTAGAAGTACTTTGGATGCTGCTGCTGTGTTTCATCACAACATTGTATCCTCCTTAGACAAAGGGGCCAAGTATGTCCGTTGTACTTTCCTTGATTACACATCTGCTTTTGACTCTGTACCTAGAGGCCTTTTGTTAAACAAGCTTAGCCTTACACAAACTGAGTCCTGGGCTATCAACTGGCTGCACTCTTACTTCTCCAATAGGATGCAGTACACGGTATATAATGGTGTAGCTTCCTCTCCTTTGCTTACTGAAGCTGGTGTTCCTCAGGGTGCTGTTCTCTCGCCGTTTCTCTTTTCCTTCTTCTTACATGACTTACCTCTCTCAGACGAAATCAACTTCGTCAAATATGCAGATGACCTGACTGTTTCGCTTCCCGTTAAGTCTCAGTCAGACTGCTTCAAATTAAATAGCTTCCTGTCGGACATCAGTCAGTGGTCTAAACTAAATGGCCTCATGCTGAATCCCTCAAAATGCCAGACTGTCGACTTCTCCTTTAGGCATAAACGAGATCTACAAACACTAGTAAGCACTCATGATGCCTGTAGAATTGAGGGGACTATAATTGAAACAAAGTCTAATGCAAAATACCTCGGATTAGTTCTATCTTCCGACCTTACTTGGTCATCTCATATCCAAATGATTTCCAAGAAAGTGTTTCGTCTAACCTACTACATTAAGAAACTCAGACTAACTGGAGTCCCCACCTCTGCTTTCACAATTTGTCAACTCTCGTATCCTACCTATTCTACTTTACTGCTCCCCGTTAGTCTTTCCTGGGTTACTGAAAAAGGACTATACCATCCTGAGAAGGATGTTGAAGGTAGTTAGTAGGACTAGCGGTGTAAAACTCAGTCAGCTCGTCACTACATTAGTGGATAAGCATCTGAATACATGCGAGAAATGGTCTAAAACCATACTCTCTGACCCCCAACACCCCTCTATTCCCAACTCTCTCCTTCCATCTCATCAGAGAGAACCAGAAATCAGTACAAAATAATATATGCTCGTACAACCAAGTATAGGAACTCAACGATACCATATTTGACCAGCCCGTGTTCTAAGTGACAGAAACAATGTTAAGCGCGAAACCTATGACTTGCCCAAGTTTTATACTTATATGACTTGCTTGCTTTCTTGTTAATAACATAATTTTGGCCCTTGTTATTTCCCCCTTATACTCTCTTATTTGTACTCTATAGTGAACAACCTTCTTAAACATACTTAGCTACTTAATATTATTACCATTGACTTACTTTTTTGTACTTTACTCTATTCCTTCTTTTGTATATTTACTGGGTCCGACTATATTATCACTATGATTATTACAAAATTGTCCTGTCATTAACCATCATGTAATATTAATTTTTGTGGTTGTTCTTTGTTCGGCACTATTTAACTGACAACCTTGTTTGTGAACGCCACTATCACCATCTTAAAAATTTTGTATTATGCATGATTACTCACACTACCACTACAAACACTGCATTAGTGCTGACAATAAAAGAAACACAACCTGAAATGTTTATTTTATGATTGTTCAGTGTTGTTCATTAAATTAACTGATCATCTTGGCTATAAACATTCTTAAGAACATCTCAATAATTTTTTGTATGATTATAGCTGTCACTGTTCACCACGCATACACATATCATAGCTTCCACTACCCAGTACTGAAATATTTTTTCATCATTGGTGTTTATCTTCCTTTCTACTTGGTATTTTTATTTGCATTTTTTCTTTTGTTTTTTGTTATTTCTGTTTCTTTTTTAGTTTTTTACTGTTTTTTTATATTTACTTATTTTTTTGTAATACTCCTTTTAAATGTACGATGAAATTAGATGCAATATTGTAGATATGTGCTGAAAATTCCACACTGTACCACAAGTACTGTTTCTGGATTAAAGCGAAATTGTTATGTTATGTTATGTTCAGGAGTGAATTTTATTGCTGGATGGAAACAGTTAAATGTCTTCAGCAGTAGATTGGGGTCATTGTTGTTGTCACAAAGAATGAATATGTCGTCCACCTATCTTTTATACAGTCGCAAATTGTCGATGCTTGGCTTTAGTGAACCTCTGTCGAGACTTGCCACTAAGCAATCTGATAGTAGTGGACCCAACGGAGATCCCATTGCAATACCATCCTTTTGTCTGTAGATAGTGTCGTTGAAAGTGAACTGGACGTTCAGAGTGCATCTCAATAATAATTCTCTCAAGTATGTTGTCGGTATTCCAATATCGAGGTGGTTGTCATCTATATATATGCATATGAAGCAGACCGTTTCTGTGAGTGGGACATTGGTGAAAACTAACTCAATTTCGGAGGACAGCATAGTTTTGTTAGATACATTCATGTACTGTATGCACTCGATGAACCGGAAGTTGTCACGGAGTGAGTGCCTACATAATTGCTTCCTTACAGGTTTCATAATATCTGCTAGCCATTGTGCAATAGAGTGTTAAAGGGAACCTGACATATCCAGAATTGGAAGAAGTGGCAGACCAACCTCGTGTACCTTCGGTAGACCATGAACTCTTGGTATTAGTGAACCTGTTGGCTGAATCTGGTCATAGATATTGTGACTGATCAGTTGACTGGCCTTCATTCTCTTCAAGACGTCTGTGAGGTGCTTCTCAATCTGTTGCGTTTTGTTTCTTTCATCGCGAGGCTGGGAAAATTTATCTTCATCCGACAGTATATTGCCCGTTTTCTCGACGTAGTATTTTCGATCCAGAAGCACTACACCAGAACCCTTGTCAGGGCGAGTTATCAGCAGGTCTTCGTTATCTTTCAACTGTTTTGATTCTTCTCAGTGCCGTTTCGTTAGGTGGTTGCGGACTTTTGAATTTGTATTCAAGTATTGGTGGCAGCAGTCGATGATTGTTGGCTTGAATCTCTGTAACTCGTCTTCAGAAGTTGTGATGAGACCATTCCTCTGGCTGATTAGATTTTCAAACTGGACATGAGTATGAAGTTTGTCGGCGTTGAAATTATCTACTTTGTTTCTATGTGCATCCTGAGTAAAACTCACTCATCAAACTATTCATATTATTATTACAACTGTTTGTGACAACTCATCAGCTTTGTTACTACCCTAGTTTCATTAACACTCAATTTTTTTGACCTGTATTACCAGCCATCACTTGTTTAGTTAAAAGTAACCTTAACTAATTTTAATTTTGTTTGACAAACTTAATGTACACATACATACAAAACAGTGCATATATATTTGTGATTGTACAGCTAAGAAAATGAATTCACCGAAAAGAGACTCTTCGCTGATCTACGTGTTTTGTTTTTCATTAATGCCTGGATGCGGATTATCCATGAATTAAATTGGAATCATCATGAAAAACTGTAAAATTGTCATCGACACGCTTTTTATACGGCAGTAATTTACCTTTGAAGCAAGCAAAAAGGTTAATAAAGAATGATTCAAGGAATCCAACAAATTCCACTGTTGCACCAGGCAAGTGCCTCGATAACCTGAGAGCGTTCAGTCCTCAATTTTCGACACTTCAAACTGAGTATACACATTTGATTAATGTGTCTGTGGAAGCAAATGTATAGGTTCTACAGAAAAACGATTCTCTACTTCCATGATGAGGCGTTTGCCAAAGTGGTTCAAAACAGCTGAATTCAAAGTGCCAAAAACCTCAATAACAAACCACCTTGTTGAATCCGGACATGATGGCGACGCTGTCGACTCGTTCACTGTTGTCAGCAGACACAGGAACAGGAAGATACAATTGCAGAGGCTTGTGCAATTCGAGTTTATGAACCAGGTCTCTGTGTACAAAAGGAGATGGTTGTATTTCTCACTCTACCACGGTACTACGTTTTACTTATTAACTGTCGCTGTTATTAAATAATATTATTAACACTTTATTGCATCTCTAATTATTATTCTTGTTGCATTTAAAACTATCTCTCTTATCAGTAGCATTATCTTAACTGCTTCCAGCATTATTAGTATAACCATTATTAGTATTATTACTCAATTCGCTATTCCTGATATATTTAAGCTCTTTCTCTAATGACTAAATGTCTATCTAAGTTATGTAACTGAAGAGTAATACTTTTTATCTTGGGTTTAATCTCTTACACTCCCTCTCACCTTATCCATTTGAACGAGACCTGGAAAAAATTTGCACCTGTCTTTCTTCATGATTAATTCAATGTAGATTATTTGCTTATCAGTCTTATATCTCCTAATGTAATTTCAATGATATCTATATATCCATGTATGTAGAGTATTCAGCTGAAGAGTAGTTCTACCATAATTTGATGAATTCATTAAATCCTGCTTTATTAACCTTTGTTGCTTGTTTTAAATACGTATTGGGAAATGTTTCCAGTGATGTATCCGTTGCTGATTCTAAGATCCAGTTTTCCAAAATGTCGATAGAGCCATCGGCCGACTTATTCTTGTTGATTTCAATATTAATTTTGTATATATACATACTAAAGATAGAACCGCGTTATTGGGCCAGTATGTGTGGCATTTGTCTGACTAGGCAGAGTTGATTGAAGGCAGTTATTGCGTGTTTTATCTTTTTTCAGCGAAAGGTTGAATGCCATAACCCTTATTAATGAACTAATTATGGTGAAATAACCAACCCATTGGATTTATTTACTGATGAAAGCTATCAAGAAATTCTAGTACAAGACACCTTAGGAGAATCTGGATAAAATTACGGAAATATTGTTTTAGGACTACTTAAAGAGCTTTCTAAAGCATTATAGAAATATTTTCTGCCTATAAAGATATATTTAATATCATGTATATATTTGATATGGTTAACAGAACAAAAGCACCACTGAAAAGATATCCAAGTCATTAAATTCAAATAAAGCACTGATGGAAAGAAAGCTGTGTACACTACACCTACGTCTTGATTGTAAACTATCTGCTGCTAAGTGGTCGATCATTCTAAACAGCTCTGAAGGTTGCTACAGTGTTATATGGATGTTTAAATCAACTAATGCATTTCATGTGTATGCACTCTAGATTGGACTTCATTTTTATATGTTTTCCTTCACGATCTCAAGCTGGTGGCTTAAAGTTTATGAAGCAGAGTTTCTTTTTACAGGATGGGCTTGCTAGACTCATGTCCAACCTTTCCTCTTTACCAGAATTATTTCTGGCTTAGTGAGGTGAAGGAGTGAGTCGGTCGGGGATCGAACTTGGGACCATGTACATGGTCAGCTAGCGTCCTAACCGTTGTGCCATCGACGCACGTTTGAACTTTATGCTGCAGTTTATTTTTATCGATCGGCACCTGAATATTTATTAAGTTTATTTATAGGAATTATGAAAAACAGACTGTTATTATAACCCTTATCATTACCGAATAGAGGTAATGTCGCATAACTTCCATCGAAAGTTGTTCTGAGTAAAACGAAGTTAGAAAGTCATGTGAGTACCTCGATATGGTTATAAGCAATAAATTGTATTCGAAACGTCATCAGGAAATATTGCTGTATAACACTGTGGGGCTCTATCAAGGGAATTATATTATTTTTGGTACATTTACTCGCGACAGATTACTTATGAGATATTACCAAGACAGCACTTACATGTTTTGACTACTTTTATTTGGTAACGATAAAGGTTATAACGACTGTCTGGTTTTCACATTTCTTATAAATAAACTTAATGAATATCCAGGTGCTTGCTGATCAGTGGAAATACATTGCAGCATAAAGTCCAATCTATTGTGCATACAAGTGAAACGCATTAATATTCAAGTATTGGTTTATAGGGATTTGATTGATTGGTTACAGGATTTCATCATCAGCTAACATAGGTTAGAGAACCATTGGAAAACCTACATAAAGTAATGGACAGCTGTTTTGCCCGCCTAGCTTGGGACTCTTCATCAGTACGCATGCACTTCCAGAGTTTGAAACCAGAACTTTCTGGTTACAAGGTGAGCTAGCTCGTAAACCATTAGGCCAGTGAGACCCGATCGAAAAAAATATTCAGTAATGCTTTAAAATGAATTGGGTAATTTCAGAGTACGTGAAACAATCCATAATAGGTCTTCTTTTCTGCTATGCTTTTAATGCAGTATACTTATGGGACGAAGAGATATTTCGTGTCAACCATTTTTTGTATTTCACGAAACTTAAATCTTCATTTTTAAGAGCTTTCCATCAAAGATTATGTCTAAATGTAACTTTACATCTGAATATAATGACGTAGACATAAGTTAAGTGGAATAACTGAGTGCCTTTAAAGTGTGACTTTGTCTCATTTTACTGGATTAACATCAAATATAATCTGTTTATTTTCCGCTCATTTTTGATTTTCCTGTTGATTGATTGAACCTGAAATGCTCAGCCGTTGTTGACGTTTAGGCTTCTCGTACAGACACTTCGACAATGTTCTAGGGATTGATTTGAGATAATTTGGCAGATGGTGACTAGCAGTAGAATCCACCAGGATGTTCATTCTCTCCTATGTGGGACTCGTCATCTGAATGTGCCTACACTCCTAGTGAGTGATGGTGTTTCCATTGACATTTCAACAGAGGCCAAATATTTTGCTTCAGTAGTTCAGTGAGAAAATAAATATTGAAATAAAAGTAAATAATCACTGCCGTCCATTACACTAGAGACAACTCAAGTGGTTCATTTGAGTAACGTTTTGGATTTTGAAACGATGGATACTAGGCTCGAGCATCACTGGGATCATCACCACCCACTGGGAATGCAAGTACATCTAGTTGACGAGTTCCACATAGAATGTAATGAGCATCCTGTTAGCCACCATCCACAAAATGAAATGTAATCCAAATTTCGACTTCACTCAGCGAAATATTGATATGAAGCTATACACATTTGAGTTTTATAATATTATCAATACAGCGATTAACGCATTCCCGCTATTTATTTGATATCGCTCTAAACATTACAGTGCTTCTTTACTGTTATCAGTATTTGCATACTTCAGATTAGTACCAAGCAGATTTTTCTGAACAGAAAAAATTCGATAAGAGAAGTACTTTGACCATATATAGTACATAACTGAATTACAATCATTACTGACCCTTCATTTTCTACTTTCAGTAGTTAATATAGTCGTAAACTTGACGTTTCAAGTCAAAATAATAACTATATCTGAAAATGTATTGAATTCATTTCTACTAGTGAACTAAAACGAGTATGACGTCAAAGATGCAAGACAAACTACATAAATCATCTTTTCATTTTTATTGTCTATGTTTTCTCATGCCTCGTTTAATAATCCTCTAGTCAATCAAAATGATGTATCAGAACGTTATTCACCATCTGTAGGCCGTTAGAAGAAATGAAAACTCACGTCACTGTAATGTTATTGTTTTTAAAAAAATCTGATTTCAGTAAACAGCCATTCTGCTGCATTACCAGATATTTTATAAATTTAATTACCACCAGATGATGAAATATTTACAAAATATTTGGTGGCATGCTGTGAAATATACTTTCCCAGACTTCAGTGACATTCATTTATGCAAAGATGGAAAGTTTCAGTCAGTCAGTCAGTCAAAAGTTTTGTTTGAATTTGGTTATTTCTAAGCCGACAGTTACGGGAAGGATATTTCGCTTAACATTCCACGTTAGGAAGTTAAGGCAGTCTGGCATGAAGCAGTCTTTGCTTTCTCAGTTTGTAAATTCTTGTATTCTAATCATCCCTCTCTACTGCTCCTCATTAATCTTTCCTGGACTACTTAAGAAAGATTTTGCTTTGCTGAGAAGGGCACTGAAAGCCGTTAGTAGGGCAAGTGGGATATCGTTAAACCAACTGGTTAACACTATTGTAGATAGACATATTATATCATGTAAGAAACTAGCGAATACAATATTGTCGGACCCCGAGAATCCTCTCTATACGCATCTATCTCCTTGCATTTCATCTGGTAGAACTAGAATCAGCTATAGGCGGCTTTATGCTAGGACTACCAAGTACAAAAACTCCACAATACCATATCTGGCACAGCTGTTATGTGATGAGAAATCCGTTAGGTATGACACGGTCAAACTTAAAAACTAACAAATAGTCCCATTGGTTTTTGTTTTCCTTTCCTCGTTACTATTACACTGTTATTCTTATCTTCTATTACACACCAATTTTGTACTTCATATGCTGTGGTGCACTGTTTAAAATGTAAACGCGACGCTGTTCTTTTTATTTCTTTTTTTATTTATCTTTTTTTGGTGTTACTTTTTGATTTTAAAAACTTATAGAATTTATGAGGTAATTAGATGCAATATATATTGTAATGCACGCTGAAAATTCCATACCTGTACGACGAATACTGTTTGTAATATAGCTCTTATTATTATTATTCTAACCTGAACTCATAGTTAAACATATAGATTACTTCAGGTTTGGTTTTATTACAAGTCAAAGTCATTTGAGTGACCACTGAAAATCAGAGATCACTGGATAGTTGTTTTATCCTAGTGTGAGTATCCTTAGGAGTGCTCACCAATGAGTCTACAAGGAATGTAACTTAGATAATAAGTTGGGATGAACAAGTTTACCACTAAGCTACTAGATTAAAAATTATTGACTTATGAATCCTAACTAGTTTCAGTCTGTTTGTCTTACAGTAACTGTCCTTACACTCTCTTTGGTGAATTCCATCAACAGTTTATGTGACTGAACTGATTCTGGGATGTTAATTGTCTGTAGTATATAATTATGAAATGAGAAATCTTTTGTACGATTTATTAGGGTTTATTGTTTTTATCTTGGTTACTGATGAATAGCTATTAAAGGACCAGATATTCATATAGACATAAAAAAATCACCTCAATATCCTTACTCTTTTTTCGCTACCTTTATAAAATCATATTCTCCGTAGATGATGAGTTCATAATTTATGATGAAAAAACTTGATTTAGATTATCTATTGAACACCTACAACGCAGCACACCCATCAACAAAATTCCCCCAGAATGTGAATCGAACATGGCATTTCCATTCCTTGATAAACTACTTACCAGAAGACTAAATTGTACTATCCAAAGATCGATATATATCGCAAGCCAACATGAACGGAACAGTTAATCAACTTCCAGAGCTTCATTCCACTGATCTGAAAGCAAAACCTGGTACGTACATTAAGTTCAAGGATTAGAAAAATCTGTTTGGAAGACATGATAAAGGAAGAATTAAATTTATTGCATGAAACCCTACTAAGGGAAAGGCTATCCACCAAAACTCATAGACAAAAACATGAAAGAGAAGCCTCTGTCTCCAAAAATCAAAACCGTTCCCAAGAAAACTCTCTTCATGAACCCGGAATTCAGAGGTGACATTGAAGCTGAAATTCTAAGAAACTGCCTACTTTGAATGTCTCAAGAAAGCATCCCAAGCAAAACAAAAACAAGCAAAAACATCCCTTATGCATCACATTTTCCAACAGACAATCAATCCAGTCTAACGTTAAGGATAAGATACTGCTTTCGGCCACCTCAGTGTGTATATATCACTTAACTTGCTCATGTGGAGCAAAGTATATCGGTCGTACGTTGCGTCAGGTCCGCAAACATATTCTGGGACATTGTCCAGCTTGTTTAGCCAGCCAGAGGAGAAAAGAAGAATAGCAGAAGCTCCATCGTCGAACACCTTGTCATCTCCAGACATGGAGCACCCCCAAACGAATTCTTCATAGTGCTACACGGAGTCCCGCAATATCGCACAAAGGGAATCCGCATACGCTATCTGTACATAGCTGGAGCATTAGCTATTCGAGATCTGAAACCAGACCTCTACATCCGAAAATGCCACGAACATTTACTCACCCTACAGTGGCCAGAATAAAGATCTTACTATAATTTTGCTTCTTTTTATTATTCATGAATAATTCCCATTCGAACATTAGTAGACAGAAGACAAGTAGTTCAGCGAAGAGTCAATTGTAGGGGAATTCATTTTCATAGCTGTACAATCGCAAATATATATGGTTATTTTGTGTGTGTGTATACATTAAATTTGTCGAACGAAAATACAATTAGTAGGTTCAGATGAATTGGATGTTAATAAGAGGATAGCAACAAAAGTGATGAGTTGTCATAAATGATTGTTAAATAAGAGTTACGTAATGGCATGTATAGTTTGATGAATGAGTTGTGCTCAAAGGGTGTACATGGAAAAAAATAATATACAGAATTACACAAGGGTTTTAAGTTAGAAAAATAAGCATACACACAGAAGTAAGGTCAAATCAAACAAACAAAGAAAAGTTAGGTCAAACCAAAGTAGTAGTTATCTTATGAAAATGATTTATCGCTGTTCACGTCTTTTTCTCATAACTTTGTTTCTGCTTGAAAAAAATTTAAAATCCAACACTTTCTTTTTCTAGGATATTCATCTAACTATCTTTAAATAGTCAGTCTTTTTAACCCTTAATAATTTGTCAAGTTATATCATTCGGGACGTATGTTACTCGTTTCTCTTTTTATTCCTTGGCATTCCGAGTGGAACATAGGGGGCTTCAAGATAGAACTTTGAAGTTTTAGTAGCAGTGGTTTTATTTTTAACGAGATAAAGTGGTTAGCCTCATGCCCAACTTTCCCTTTTTACCGGTTCTACTATCAGCTTGGCGAGGTTTAAGAGTACGTCGGCTGAGAACCGAACCCCGAACCACTTGAGTCATGTATGGCGGGCATTCGACAACCGAACCACCCGCAGATATACGTCACTCATAGTTCCTATCAATTACTTCTTGTCATTGAGTACAAAGTATGTTCAAATCTTTTGTATAATTAATACTTTTGTATTTTCCAGGTTGTGCAGCCATCTGAGAAGAAACGAGGAAATAATAACGAACAAGCACACGTCATCCTGATACACTTGTTCTTGTTTTCTTCAAGTTTACCAAAAGAAAGGGTTGTATCTTCTCAGTCTACTGAAGACTATAAGATATGATTTGCTCTACTGCATCAGTCAATTAATGCTTATTTAAGGCGCTTTGTGTACTCCGTAATCCATCTAATCGATTAAGTTAATGACTTAATTACACTGATCCCGGGGATCAAACATTAGTTTAAATTAAAAGCATAGAATTAGTCAAGTCCCCCACCCTGTGTTCTGGTGTATTAACACTCTCTTTTTGATTTCAGTTTATATCATGACTGAATCATAAATTATGCTGCAGCAATAGACCAGAGAAATAAAAGTTCACAGATTACTACTTTTTCTATATAAATCACATTTTGGATGTTGTAGCTGTATTCATTTTAACTGAACACTTACAATTCTCATAATGGGAATTTTGATACTTCTGTTGTCCCAGTACATTTCCGTGGCTGTTCTTTTATAAGGAGTAGAAATTTTATTGACAAGAAGTGATGACTGGTGGCGCCCATCATGTCAGGTATGAAGTAGGTGTTCATCGATGGCACTAATTCGATGTGGCTATTTGACAAATTATTTTAAATTTAATTTTGTTTTGATTACAGCTTGATTCCACAATGTATTTTTGGTACAAGTATGGAATTTTCAGCATGGATATCTGTAGCCCAAATTTTGCAGTCGGACCATAGATATCAGGAGTTCGCCGGCAGGGGATCGAACCTGGAACCCTGTGCATGGTCGGCGAGAATCCTAAACACTGTGCCACTGATATTAAAGATTTCGAAATGGGTCAAATGCTGTCAGAAGATTGAAACTATATCCATAGTAATAATAACTAAAATGCAAAAAAATGAAATGATGAACTGAACTTGAATAGAGAGAAGAGTATAAAAACCGAGGTAGAGAAAATAGATTTAAAAGAACTTTTTGGGTAGAGATTTTAGGTTCTGATTCGTGTATGACCAACGCTTTAGCTGAGTATAGATGATGACACCATGTAGTGGTTGACTTCAGCGCTGTAGATACTACTAAAAGTTCGATTTCAGGATGCTAAGCGACTTGATACACTTTGTTCTAAAAAAAGGATTTCATGGTTCTGTGTTCATTCCCCATCACTAAGAATCGAAGATGATTATTTATATTTTTCGAATAGCTCTTCTTAAATGTTAAATGTAACCACTAAAACAACAGCATGCAAGATAAAAAGATACTTAGTGAGTTGAGCATGAGCAGCCTTTTTTGACTTTCATGCATTACCGAATCATACTCCGTTTCAGTTATACTAGATGTAAGTCACAGGCATAGGACATGCTTCTGGTGTAATATCCGGTTTGGTTAATGAAAATTAAGAGTGGAACGACGAAGTCTTCAATTTGTGAACTCATTCTGGAGTCAGGTCATTCAGACCACCAAACGTGATTTATCTTTCAAAGTTACTTAAAGGACGAAATCCAACAACTCTAAAAGCTTACATTTTCTCCACTTATGCATAGCTGAAGCTCTAGCTATACGTGAACAGAAACCTAAATTATGTGTTCAAAAAGGTTTTGTTAAACCCCTTTCTTTACCTTATTTTTTTTTTTTTTTTTTTAGTTCCACCTTTTTGTAGATGGAATTTGTGATGTGCCAATTTGGCCACCAAATATTGTGTGGTGAGGGAACCCCACCTGTGCCGGAGTTACCACTGCCCAGATTTTATTTTTCCTATTAATCCACTCTTTTTGGTTTTTTTCCCCACTTTTTTAAAAATGCACTTTAAAAAAATTTTCTCTTATTTAATAAATTAAAATTTATTCCGCTCCCCCCTTATAATTTTTTTTTTTTTTTTTTTATCATATGTATAATATTCCCAGAGCAAATTTTAGTGCCACTTAGTGCCTTTTCCCGTAATATAAATACGACTGTATAGCTTGAAAATGAAGTCACTGAAAAGAAATATTTCTTCGCTGAACAAAAACTGTGTTTCATTTCCGTATTTACTTACATAGATGACTTCTTTAGTACTTCCGAAAGGATATCACTTCTGGATACCAAATTGAGTATAACTGACTGCCTAAAATATGTGGTCACAGAAAAAGAGACTTATTTTTTAATCTTTCCACTATTTATGAGTGGTATTTTGAAGCGATCGAGTATTTTGCAGGAAAACGTCTAAAAGCAGCTTTTCAGAACTATTGGACTTCTACTTCTACTTAAAGAGACCCATCATTAAAAGTTTTCAATGACATGTAGGGATTTAAGAATGAAAATTAACTCTTCTTGGATATTTACATATGTATAACCATCTATCTATCAAGATTTCCATCTATATATATATATGAACTACGAGGGAAGAATCGTCTGAGACTTCAACACGTAGAGAAGTTTGCTTTGCAAGCAATAAAAATACCCACCATACATCTTTTATACAAGTGAGGGTTACAGATCAGCTCCTTTGGTATCTAATTTTCTGAATTCCTCATGAAGAGACCAGCTAGATATATTATTTATTTTATTCCTTTATGTCTCAAGAAAAACATACGAATTCAAGCTAGAGTTCCAAAGTATCAGTAGAAGCGGTATTTATATTTCGGCATGGGTTAACTAACCAATTGTACTACCTTCAATATTTATCAGTATTATTCAGAACTTGAGGAGGTAAAGGAGTGCAATGAACAAGAATAGAACACAGAACCACGTGAGACGTGGCTGACAGTATTCTGTGGCTATACTATCGAGGATCACTAGGAAGATATCAGCTACAGCAGGACGCAAAATACACCCTATTGCAACTCAGTCATTCTAGCTATGAATGAAATCAGTGCATCTAAACTACACAATCAACGTACACTTTAGTAAGACTATCTCTCTTAATGCTGATCGTCTGCATTTCACTGATGATATAGATACTTCACTTTTAATCGCATGTATAATCACACAGCTTCTCCTTAGATATCATTCATCAACATAAGTAAAATATCTGGTGGATACATGTACTTACTGATCACATTGATTTTCTCAACAAAAGTGATTCAATCGAAAGTGTTTAAGAGACTGTCTTCACAAAGACTCGATTGAATGAACTCATGCGAAACACACACACTTTTTGAAATGTATCTTCTGTTTCTCATAAAAAAATTTATGTATATTATACGCAGATGTACAGGTTGAAAATGGAATCGAAGTAAAGAGTAGCTCTTTGCTGAACGTGTCTTCTATTATTTGACTCAAATGACGAACGTGCGTGCCTTCTACCTCGGCTCAATCCCCTTTACGATTCAGTGCTATTGAAGACTCGCAGAAACTATGTGGTAAAGTCAACTGAATCCCTTTAAACGCTAACTAAGTATGAATATGGACCACTTACTGTAACTGACTTGTGCACTAAATCATTCATTCATTCATTCATTCTTGAACTCAACTGAATAATTAAAGAGGTTAATTAGTGTTATGTTAGAAATATTTCAAATATTGTTGAATCTGTATTAACAAAACTTTCAGTGATATTTGTGAATAAAATATTTACAGTGAAGTAGACATTAACGTGATCAAAACGTGAGATTTATAAAAACTGGGTGGGGGCGGCATATCAAAAATATGATGAGTAACATCAAATGAAGATAAATGGCAATTAGCAGTTATAGTGGAAACACATAAATTTCTTCACAAAAATACAACACTTGAGGTAATAAACACTCTGTCTAAATTAAATCTTGACATCTAAATCTGAGTACATTGAGACTTACCAAAATATGGAATGAAAATAATTCATTCTACTTGCAAATTTGTTAAAGGACATACTGATATTGACAACAAACAAATAAGTAAGTAAGTAAGTAGGCTATAACGGAACAGACGCTCTACTACAATCCTATTTATGCATAATGAGGAAGAATTTAAAAATACCCACTTTGGTGCTCAGATTCTAGTATGGTGAACACACATACACACACACACATATATATATATATATATACATGTATATGTGAAGTGTTGTTATCAAAAATGTACACACTGAATGCAATCGGAATAATCATGAAATCTGGTGAATTACTGAGATTTTTTGAAAAATTTAAACCATATAAATAATAGCATAGTGTGTATATCTTGTCGTATGGTGACTGCACCAAACATGAGAACATAACTAGTAAGTGATAGAGTAGTCCAATGTTGAATAGACAATAAATTAAAGAGATAGTCATTCCAATTACAATTTTGACTAGCCGTTAGAAAACAACAGTATTCGCTATATACTCTTCCGAATACAAACAACGATAATAGGGTGTAAAGATATAAGAGTGCACAGATTAACATCATTTTTGCTACAGTTATCCTAGCTGATGTATCATAAACAATTAATTTTCCAGAGCCACGACGTAAACTACTAATCAATTGATTATTCTTTTGTTTACTTGAAGAGACAGATGTCAATGAAGTACGAGTTGGTCTACTTTTATTTGAGGTAGATGAGGTATCCACAGTCTTATTTCTGGTTGAACTATTCAGAAAAGAAGGTGCGGTTGTTCTTGACTTCATTTTCTTTATTTTCCACTTTACGAGAACATTTGTCATGACTATAGTGGATATCGTTGCTATCAATACAGGCATGATTAGGGTGAATAGAAATTTTATTGAATTCACTGTAGGACTGTCGTAGAATCCATAGCAAACATGTTGAGTAGGTATTAATAAGAAAATATTTGTAGCAACGCTTATTGTATAAGCAAATATAATCATAGATAAAGCTGGTCCAAATGACGAATGACTCATACTGTAGTATTTTCTGGGAAATAGTGTTATATAACAGCGCTCAATGCATAAAAAGACAAAATGCCATCCAGATAGATCACAAGTTGTAAATGAAAGAAATATTTGTATTCTACAAGACCACTCACTGAACAATAAGCGTAAATCATCACCAGTTATCGAAAGATAAATTAATCTCATTAAATCTGTACAACAACCTAAAATATAGGTGATTTCCATTGAAAATATAATCAGTTGTGTTGACATTCTCAATGAACAGACGGGCCATATTAATTTCTGTCGAGATATAACATCTGCATTCGGTTGTCTGACATTTACTCCATTTTCATTTAGTTGTACTTCTCGTCGTCTTCCAGTGGGAGGATTATTGTTTAAATTTTGATTTTGAGTAGCATATTTCAATTTACGGTTGATGCGCCATCCCAGTAAATAAGTAATCCATAAAGTAGCCGAAATAATATGTGAGAATATAGTAATTATGCCTATAATTCCAATCACGTTCCTGATAAATTGATTCCCCTGACACATGTATTAACTTGTGAATGAATCAATGTGTTATTTAGACTTTTTGTTGTTTTATAGGTTTCAAAACCTTTTCATCACTCTTCTCTACGAACCACTAATCATCATTCCAAAATGATGTGCTGAAACTGTTTTAATGACAGTTGAACTAGTCATCTGATTTTTATAGTATTCTCAGTTATCGACTGTTATGAGCATTGGGAAATTCAACCTGTCTTCTTCTATTACATTGGAGGATAGATTTGAAAGAGGATTGGATAAGAGAATTTGAGGCAAAACGAATTATCCAACTAAGTGTTATAAATTAATACACCCTGAAACAGATAACTTGGTTAAGCTTCATAATGAGCACACACCCACACACTAAACAAATGAACAGCTACACATTGTGTGTGTTTGTCAACAGTTATCGGGTCATCAGTTGGTTCAAATGAATACACGTCTTACATATCAGCTCAGTAATAGTAGTAGTAGCAGTAGCAGTATTGTGGTGAGAGCTGTCTCCTAGCCGAAATAGCTGGACAGCAATTTTTTTAATTTAATTTTTTAATTTTTGATTGCAGCTTGATTCCACACCGTATTTTTGGTACAAGTATGGAATTTTCAGCGTGGATATCGGTAACCCGAATTTCGCAGGCTGACCGCAGATATCTGGTGTGCGCCGGTGTGGGCTCGAACCCCGGACCATGTTCATGGTCGGCGAGAGTCCTAACCACTGTGCCACCGACGCAAAAATTAACGTCAATGTTTACGTCCCAATTCTCATTCATGAGAAAAGAACAATAACACAGACTAACGCAACAACTAAGAAAAGCAAACTTTGCGTGAGTGGATACGATTAGCAGATAAATGGTCTGACGTTCAATGAAATGGCCACAAAGAGATGACAGAATAACTCCCAGTGAAAAACCGATGAAAATATTTAGAGCGAACAATCTTTTCCAATAAAACATTCTTCAGGATCTACAACTATAAATCCATTAATTTAAGCGAAAAATGTCCAGTAAATGCGAATTAGAATCATATCAGAAAGTGTATTGTGGAACAAGTGTGAGATAGGATGAAACAAGGATAAACTCGACGAATTGAAATCCTCAGGTACGCACACACCAAGACTTTATGGCTTACCGAAAGTCCATAAGCTGGGAGTACCACTACGTCCCATCTTAGATATGTGCCAATCCCCTTACCATTCCACAGCAAAGTGGTTGGTAAAGGCACCAGAACCGCTACATCGCGAATTAGTGAAATTCAGTGTGAAAGACGTATTCAGCTTTGTGGAAACTACCAAAGCCTAAATGTAAAGGGAAAGAAAATGATGTCACTGGATGTATCATCATTATTCACCAACGTCCCACTGCTTGAAACAGTCAACTACATAAGTGACCAGCTGATAGAAAGAAAAATAGATGTAGATGTAGGAATCCCACCCGAAAAGTCAAAGAATTATTATTGAAATGCACCATGAATGTTCAGTTTATGTTCAATAATGGTTTTTATAGACAAGTTGATGGGGTAGCCATGGGATCACCTCCGGGCGATTTACTAACGGATGTTCTCCTGGCAGAGACTGAAAATGGTCCACTCTAAGACACGATTAAAGGGCTTTACTATTACTGTCGATGCGTAGATGATACGTTTATCGTTTGTAATAGAAATCTTAATAAACAAGAGCTTCTGAATGTCGTTAATAGTGTTCACCCAACTATCCAGTTTACATGTGAAGAAGAAGACAATAACAGTTTACCTTTCCTAGACGTCCTACTAACCACGAAGACAGACGGATATCTACAAAGGAAATTATTTAGAAAGAAAACTTGGACGGGTCAGTACACCCATTTCCATAGTTTCACACCGATTCAGCGTAAGCGAAACTTAGTTAAGTGTCTTAGCTACAGAATAAAACGAATATGCTCAGAGGAATGCATTAGGGAAGAGATGCATAAACTGAAACTCACACTGCAAGAAAATGGATATCCACAGAGCTTCCTAAAAATGTGTATGCCAATACCTACAGACAGGGTAAAGGTGGATACCGTAGACAAGAAACGTTTGTATCTCAAGTTAAGTTACAAAGGGGAAATTGCAGCTGACATTCTAAATTGTCGACTCAATAGAGCAATAGATAGAACATTTCCTGCTGCTAAACTGGTAGGTACTAAACTTCTCAACTGCACCAGTACTCACACATCAAGTAAAGGATAAATTACCAAAGATGGCCTCATCAATGTGCATCTATGAATTCAACTGCTCATGTGGGGCCAGTTACATTGGCCGTACTCAGAGGGCTCTATCCATGCGCGCGCGTGGACATGTACCTGTATGGTTGAGTAAAGGAGTAACCAAATGCACAAATAGTGCAGTCTTAGCCCACTTGGTAGATACTGGACACCCGATAAAACTTGACCAAGCGTTCTCAGTCACTTACCGCGTTCCTAGTAATTTATCTAGAGGAGCTCGACTACGTCTTCTACCAGTAGCTGAAGCAGTTGCAATTAATACCAGAAGAACATCTCTTCGCATACAGAAGAAGTATGTTCAACCTCTTTGTTTACCTTGGCCTACAATGAAGCCAACAAGGTAGGATATTTTCCAGAAAAAGGAGCAAGTACATACAGTACGTATACGTAAACATGTTTCTTGAAATTTTATGTTGGTTAAGTCAGCCTAAATGAAGAGAAAATATGGAACCACCAAAAATACCCATTTACTCGTAAAGAAATTCAAAGACAATTCACCGAATACAATTTTCTTCTCAACGAAGTGATCAAGTACATTCGTTTATTTAGAGTAAGTGGGTGAGAATGATCCAGAATTATTCCCTGTCAAAGCTTAAATTATTAAAATTACTTTGCGTAATAACCAGAAAATAGGTAGTGGTAGTATTCTAGAAATATAATAATGATAATGATAAGAATGTTTTTCTTTATTCCAAAAACAGTAGTTGTGAAACGGAATGGAATTTTCAGCATTAATCACACAATATTGCATCTAATTTCCTCAAATTAGAAATAAAATTAATCACACAGAAAATCTTCCACATTCACAATAGTAGTAATGTCAAAAACATGCAGCATATAAAATGGAAATAGTGATAATAATGATAACAGCTAGGGTAATAATAACAATACAAATGAAATTTCCCGTGAGCTTGTTTCACACAGTATTTGTTGATGCGGTATAGAAATCCTAGCACGTTTAAAAATGTTGAATATAATGTTCTCTTTACATGATATGGTGAGGGGAACAATAGAGATTACAGGAGTCATAGAGATAAGTTGGTGTCTGCAATTATGAGAGTAAAACAAACGAAGAAGCAACAGGACCATAAATACAATAGAAATAATCAAAAGGGAAAACTTGAAGGTATATAAGGATGGATGGATGGATGGATGGAGGAAATTGTTTATTTACTAGATGAAAAAAGATTAGTTAATTGTTTCCTGACACTATTTTCATCACATAAAATACGTGCCAAGTGTGGTATCATAGAATTTCTATGCTTAGCCGTGCGAGCATACAGTTTTCTGAAGTTTCTTCTTGTTCTACCTGAGGAGATAGATGCCAGGTGAAACCTGAGGGGAAGTGGATGCTCCAAGTCAGACAAAATCCCTCTAGAAAATTTATTGCACGGAGTCAAGTGCCTATCGACAACGAGGTTAACTGTGTGGTCCACTGGGACACCACACAACCTACTGACCATATTGAGAATTCTACGAATTGTGGCGTAGTCCGTTTTAAGCAAACCAGGAAAGAATAAGCAGGGGTGAACAATAAAGAGGAATAGGTAGGATACAAGCGTTTATGAACTGTAAGAGTGAGGTTGGGTTGAGTTATACCCGAGTGCCCTGAATTCTTAATGTAAAATGTCAGGCGGAATACTTTACTGGAGATCACTAAGACATGGGAAGACCAGGAGATATCAGAAGAGAGAATAAGTCCAGCATACTTAACTTCTGATTCAATTCCTATATCATTGTCGTCAATCTTACGACTGTCATGAGAATCGATGACTTCTCTTAACTGCCTTTTACATCTTAAGCTGAAATTAACAGTTTGACATTTTGAAGGATTGAGACCATTTACCGACTCCAGACAGAAAGCTATTTATTTTGGAACAATCTAGCTGGGAGTCAACAGACAATGAAGCTGTAAACTCATCAGCGTACTTCATAAAGTTTATTTCATCAGATTGAATCAATTCATGTGGGAAGAAAGTAAAAAAGAAAAGGAGAAAGGACAGCGCCTTGAGGGACACCAGCCTCAGTAGGCAATGAAGTGGAAGACTTGTCTTCATACACGGTGTACTGCTTTCTTTCTGAGAAATAGGAATGTAACCAGTTGACAGGCCAACATTCTGTTTGACTTGCAGCAAGTTTATTTAATAAGATGTCCCTAGGGACCGAGTCAAAAGCAGACGTATAGTCTAGGAAGGTTCAACACAGTGAATAAATTTAGCCCCTTGTCTAGGCTGGAAGCAGTGTTATGCTATAAGACGACAGCTGCATGTTAAGTGCTTCTACTCTGCTCATAGCCCAAGTTTTATGGCCATTTAGGGATTTAAGCGCATGTACAAGTGTAATGTAGCGGATCGGTTTTGAAAAAACATATTTCGGATATATATTTTAGGTTTTGCTTCATGTATGACCAACACTTCAGCTATGCATAGTAGATTTCAACATATGGTGGTTGGATTCAGCCGTGCAGATCACTTTTGAAAGACAAATCTAAGGACGAGAAACGACTTGATACAAGGTGCTCACAAATTAAGTATTCCGTGGTTCTGTATTCACTTCTCATCACTGAGAATGGAAGACACTTAGTTACATGTTTCCACACAGCTCTCCTTAGACGTTAAATGCGACCGCTGAAGTAGCAGTATGTGACACGAAAGGTTCACAGTGGGTTCAATGCAAGCAGTCTTTTGACGTTCGTGCATTTCCGAATCATACTCCGGTTCGACTATCGTAGATGTGAGTCACAGACGTAGAACACGCTCTTGGTACACTTCAATAGATGACTTCTTAAAGGATATCACTTTCGGATTGCTAATTGCTAACAACTGTCTGCCTTAACACAATGATCGGACTAAGAGAGAATTATTTCTTGATACTTCCACTATATATGAGTGGTATTTCGAAGCTATAGGGTGTTTTGCTGAAAATAGTCTAGAAGGAGCTCTTCAGAACTCTAGGACAGAGAATGCAGAAGGTTTTGTCTTTTACTCAAATAGACCCAACATTTAAATTTTTCATGCATCCTGTTCGCTTTATTAGTTTGAATGAAGAAATAACGAACATATTTGCAGGATAGTACAAGCTGAATTTACTTCGTAAATTCACTTCCACTGCACACATCTCAAATCAATCAATCAATTATAAGATGAAACCTTTCTGAACATACTGTTTACAATGACTTCGAATTATAGGTTGGTACTATATGTAACATACTTTCAAAGATGATGTAGGTAGACGAATTATTCAGTGTCAGAAGAGTAACGATTTATATAGTAGTTGGACCGAGGGTTTGATTGAAATTCGTCTTGGAAACGAGGACATACTAGAGACGAAATACAAGATAGGACAACAGAGTTGGTTTATACAAATTATTTTGGAGAGTTGAGGAGAGTGGGTGTGAATAGTGGAGCAAAGTTTTCACTGACATTTATGGATATATGCATGAAAACTAACCATTCTGATATTTTACGATGTGTACATCTATATAGGAAACGATCATTACATAAATATGTATATGTTTATATACGGATATTCAGAGAAGAATCGTATGTGGCTTTGATAGTTAGAACGGTTCCGTCAGAAGCAATTATCTTGCCACCTCTATATCCTTTATATAAATGAAGATTGGAGGTCAGTTTGTTCAGTCTTCCGTTTTCCGGAGTGACTTAAATGAAGTGAGTTAGTGGACGCCCTAAAACACACCCTATAGCAGCTCCGTCCTTCTGCTCTAAATCACATCAAGGAACTTGAACTACACAATCAACGTACACTTTAGTGAGGCTCTCTCTCTTAATGTAATTCGTCTGCATTTCACTGATGATATAATTTCTTCGAATTTAATCACAAAGAATAAAACGCAGCTTCTCCTTAGATATCATTTATAAACAGAAGTAAAATGTCTGGTGAATGCATGTACTTACTGGTCACATTGATTTTCTCAACAAAAGTGATTCAATCGAAGGTGTTTAGGAGACTCTATTCACAAAGATTCTATTGAACTAATGCAAAACGCTTTGCAGTTCATTTCGCCATTCAGTGTCCATGCGAATCCCACTTCCTCATTATTCGTAACACAGACGGCAATTTTACACTACTTTGAAGTTATATCTATACGAAAATTGGTTGAAACTGAAAGTTCATAGACATCGCGAATAATCATGCGTTCGTGTTTAGTTTTCTCTTTATTTTTGACAAGGTGCTTCCAACGTCAATTCTGTCATTCTGATCAGTTGAGATGACGAATTCATTGTTATCGCAAACAATGATGGATAACATTCTCTTCTTCTACTTTCTAGTCATGAAAAATTCGCATCGTACCATATTGAAAATCAAAACAATTGATTCAGCGAAGAGATTCATGAAAATACTTTACATGAGGTAGGAATTCAAAGGAGACTGAGCTTCCGATATCATGAAATGGAGGATATAACAGTTCCTGAAAAGGACATTCCCTGCTGCATCACTGAGATTAGCCTTTACTAGTCGACCGTTACTGTTCAATAAACCTGGAGGACAAGATCCCGATGTTGACCGACTGTATGTGTGTTTATCAATTCACCTGCTCGTGTGGGGCTAGGTATATCGGTCGTTCGACTCGAGTTTCATTCAAGAGGATACAAGAACACTATCCTGCTTGGTTACGAAGAGGTAGAGATGAAGCAGTTCGAATCGCAATCTCTTATTTTTTTAATTGAATAGTTACTATTACTATCCTCACTTTGAACTCTCCCCGGTATCATTTCACTTGTTCCACTTGTCACTATAAATCAATTTTGTTTTACAACGTCGAATTCTATGCTATCAAATTTCAGATAATATTACGCAACCTAATCACTTTGTTCAATTTGTCCACCAATCCTAGGATTGCACACACTTTAAAAATTCTACCCATATTATGAATTATTGTATATATGATATTCAATGTTTTGCCACTTGAAAAATAACTACCATGATGATTATACGATACTGTCACCTTTTTTCCTAGAACCTAAGTAATCAAATTATTTGAATGATCACTGTATATTCTGCTTGAAGACTGTTTTCGACTGGACATAGTTGAATATATCTAAATTAACAAACTAGATGATCCCATGTTAAACTGTGTGAATTTCTCCCGAAAGAAATCCGAAACGATAATCCAAACTATAGATTTAACCACACGTAGAGTGACGCGTAAAGTCCAAAATACAGGATATTCTGCAATACGGCACTTGGTTTCATAAAAATAGATATATAATATACAAACCTCAAAATGTGAGGTGTCTGTGGCTAAATGCCGTCAAATGCACAACCACTGTGCAGTCAATAAGTAAAAACAGCAATGCTGTGTCAAGGTCGATCCACGCGTCGGTTCAAACGGCCCGCGAATGCCAAGCAAAGAATAAACAAATATGAACAAACAACTTTCAATAGTAAAGCATACACTATAGGGTAAATGCAGCAAATAATATTTAAGGAGAAGAAAAATAAGAACTATACATTAATAGAATGATAATAGAACAAGTAATTTAACTGCAGTTGTAAGCAAATGTCATTGTTAAAAATTAACATATAAAAATCATTATTATTATTATTGTATCCTTTAGCTCCTAGAGGAACATAGGGCTTCAGCTGCGCACCTCAATTGCCTTCGGTTTTCTGACAACTTTTTCACCCTGCTCCAGGTCTGTCCACATGCTTTCATCTCCTCCTCGCATGACATCCTCCAAGTCACCCTTGCACTGACGACCAACTCGCCGCCTCCCTTTCGGGTTCCAATCGAGCAATGGCTTTTCTAGTGATGTCACTTGATGGTTTCCTCAGCGTATGGCCAATCCATCTCCATTTCTTCCTGCCTATTTGTTTCACAATCGGTTCCTGATTGGTTCGCTGATTCCCGGAGATCCCTGTTGCTGATCTTTTCTGGCCGACCATCTGATCTTGAGTATTGAGCGAAGACAGCTAGCTGTTAATGAAGGTCTGAAGTTTGTTTGAGATGCTCCTAATGACTCGCCAAGTCTCTGATCCGTATAGTAGCACTGACTTCACAATGAAGTTGAAAATCCGGATCTCCTTTTCATTTTCATGCTGAGTGCTGTTGACCTCCACACAGATTTGAGAGTAATGAAAGCTTGTCTTGCTTTCCCGATGGTCCTCGCTTTGATATCCTCGTTAGTTCCGTCGGCCTGTAGTTGAAACGATGCTTCCCGCGTAGGTAGGTAAAGGAGGTTGTTTCTTTCAGGTTCCTCCCATTTATGCTGGCTGATTGTTGTCTGTTGTTGTTGCTGCTATTGGTGTTGGCCAGGAATCTTCATCACCTACCTCTGTTTTCTCTATGTTCACCTGAAGTCATATCTTCTCTGGATGCTTCTTCTGCCAGCTTGTTGCTTTTCACTTGCATATCTTCCAGTTTGTGGGAAATCAGACATATATCATCGGTGAAGTCACGATCCTCCAAGTTCTTTTTTTGTGTGAGTCCATTTTATGCTTGTTTCCTCATTGCCCACTGTGCTTCTGTCGCATTATCCAATCTACAACAATCAGGAAGATCACTGGCGACAGTAGACAGCCTTGCCTCACTCCTGTCCTCACTTCGATAGCTTCCGTAAGTTTCCCGTTGTGGATTACTTGGCGTGCATTATTGTCGTACAACTGTTGGATGAGGTGTATAATTGTCGATGGGACCCCGTAGTAGCGAAGTAGTTGCCAAATGACCTCTCGATGGACGCTGTCGAAGGCCTTTTCAAAGTCGATGAAGTTGAGTGAGGTGGAGAGGTGACTGCCATTCCAAGCTTTGTTCAATGATGATCCGTAGTGTGGCGATTTGATCAATACATGATTTGTTTCTCCTGAATCCGGCCTATTCTGGGCGAAGTTTTTCATCTAGGGCTTGTTTGATTCTCTCCAGGATGATGCGACTTAGTATCTTGCTTGGAATGGACAGAAGCATAATTCCACGCCAGTTTTTGCATTGACTTAAGTCTCCTTTCATTGGTAGTTTGAATAAGTATCCGTTCTTCCAATCCTCGGGTACTTTGCCCTCTTTCCACACCTTCTCCGATAATGGTGTCATCAAGTCCGCTGTTGTCTTTGGGTCTATTTTCAAAGCTTCTGCTGGGATTCCATCTGGTCCTGGTGCTTTCCCAGCTTTTATCATCTTGATGGCATTCAGGACTTCTGATTTCGTCGGGGGGTCAGTGTTCACTGGTAGTTCTGCCTCCGTTGTTGGTGTTGTTGGGCGTGTTGTAGGTGGCGGACGATTTAGAAGTCTTTTGAAGTGTTCAGCCCAGTGCTTTCTCTGTTCCACCTCTTTGGTAATTGACTTTCCATTGTCGTCCTTTATTGGCTTAATCTGTGTCGAACTTTTGCCCGAAAGGTTCCTAGTTGTTTGGTAGAGTGTGGCGAGGTATCCTTTGCCTGCAGCTTGTTCTGCTTCGTTTTCCATGGTTTCATAATATTTTCTTTTGTCTTCCCTGGCACTCTTCTTCACTCTTTTGTTCAGTGTATTGTAGCTTGCATTCAGCTCCTGTCTTTGTTGCTCGTCAGTGCACTGGATAATCTTTTGTTTCACTGATATAAGTATAAAACTTGGGCACTGTGGTAGAGTATAATTCCATTATAGATAAGATTTTATTTTGAGAAATCGCACAGTGTTTGTTTGTTTCTGTTTTGTTTCACTGTCCTTCTCTCTTCTATTAGTTTCCAAGTGTCCGTATTGAGCCACTGTTTGTCCTGTCTCTTTTTTCTGCCTAGAACTTCTATACAGGTTTGACTCCACACCGTTTTCAAGCTGTTCCAGTGCTTTTCGATGCTGACCTCTTCGCTAGTGTTGATTTGTGTCTCGGCTTTGTACTTTATGCTTGCAGTGAAGATGTCCTTTGTATCTTGGTCTTTCAGCTTTCGAATGTTGAACTTGGCTTGTGGTCTATCTGCAGCTCCTGTTTCTCTGAAAGCTTTTAATTTGATTTCGATTGTCTCTTGTACGAGATAGTGGTCTGAGCCAACGTCGGCTCCTCTTCTTCCTTTTGTGTCCAGTAGGCTGCGCCTCCACTTCCATGAACAACATTGAGATGAAGTCGATTTGGTTTTTGGTTCGCCCATCTGGTGACACCCATGTAGCCTTGTGGATATCTTTGTGCTTGTATACACTGCCACCGATCACTATTTCGTTGAAGGCGCAGAAGTCGGCGAAGAGTTCTCCATTTTCATTCATTTCTCCGAGAGCTTCTCTACCCATGATGAGTTCCCTTCCTGTGTTGTCTGGTCCCAGTTTGGCGTTCATGTCTCCCATTAGTATTTTCATGTCACCAGCTGGAGTATTGTCCATTGTTGCCTGTAGTTGTCTGTAGAATTCTTCTTTCTTTTCGAGGTCTGCGTTGTTTATGGGTGCATAACATTGTATGATTGACACTTTCCTCCCTTTGAAGTTGAATCTGGCGGTCATTATCCTGGACGAAATCGCCTCCCATTGCATCAGGGCTTTCGTTTCCGTTGGTGACATCATAATAGCCACGCCCTCGGTGTGAGTGTGATTATCTTCTGGGTGACCGGAGTAGATCACTGACTCACCCGTTGACAATTTGGTGAGTCCACTCCCATTCCATCTGCTTTCACATATTCCCAGTACTTGTATTCCGTATCTTTTCATCTCGTTGGCGATCTGGGCAGCTTTCCCAGTCTCGTACATAGTTCGGACGTTCCATGTCCCCACAGAGACTTTTTCTTTAGGTGCAAAGAGGTTCATCGAACTGAAGTTTCTTTAGCAATTTTTTGTCTACAGGGTGGGGTTGCTAGCCTCACGCCTGAGAAAGGAATGATTACATTAAGTTAAAGTTTAGAGAGAAGCGACTTTTTGGGTTTCTCCCCTCAAAATCGGAAAATAACGGACAAACAATGAGAACAACACCAACAAAAGGAAACAGTTCACAGAAAAAGGGCAAAAAGCGACAACAAATATACAATAAAACAACATGCAATATAGTTCAGCACAGTTAACCAAAATGATATCTCAACCATAAACTCACTGACTTGGAGCAACTTGAACATGTAAATCCAACAATATATACAATTATAGATGTATTGGTTTTGTAGGGATTTTGTTTGATAGCATGCTCATGATTAAATCCTCCATGCAATTATAGATGTGTTTACGTTTAAAAATTCCACAAATCCAAATAGTTATTTATATGTATTAGCTGTCAGTAAGATTGTATTCTTGGATTCAGTGTTCGAAAGCTAAATAATTGTGACAGTTTCCACAAACTCTTGGCATAAAATTTTACAGAAACGAGAGTTTTTATTAATAAGCAAAATGTAGCGCAGTGGTCAAAAAGAGCGCATATAAAAATTATACTACTTACTAATGGCAAGTAGTATAATGTTGAACAAAGCAAAGATTGAGAATGAACAGGTAGGAAAGGAATTAACACCGCCCCCTCAAAACCAGCCTGGTTTTCCCTACTCTACCTGCTAGTAAGACACAGAAATGGTACAATTTACTCTCGCCACATCTGCATCCACTATCCAGCTATATATCCTACAAAGTGCTTATCTCTCCTCAATACCTTCTAATAGGCAAACCTTACGCACATCTCGGTTGACTATACCCCTCGGTGTCTTGATATCCACTTTTCTGATATACCCATCGCAGCTTGCCGTAACACCTGTAATTATTCCCATTGACCAACGATTGCGAGGTGAAGGCTCCGCAGCCACTAGTACTAGGTCTCCCACTTGTAAGTTTCGATGTCGTTGAACGCGATTGTAAGGTCGTCAAGTACTCCCGCTTCCACCGTCTCCAAAACGTATCGGCAAGGAGTTGCCCTTGTTTCCATCGTCTTGTGGCTCGTTTTAAAGCATAGGCTGCACAAAAAGGTGATGAGGTAGCACCGAAGGGATGTACGTTTAATTCATACAGGCTCGGTGGTAAGTCCAGTCTACCCTCAGAATACCATAAGAAACTAAAGGCACTTTTATCCTTGACAGGTAAGTGAACCTGAAGAAACATCTCCTCAATATCTGCTGACAAGGCTATCCGATGTTTTCTAAATCTCAATAGTACCCCAGCCAAGTCATTCATCAGATCAGGTCCCGAATACAGACAATCGTTCAAGGATATTCCCTTACATTTAAAGGCACAATCGAAAACCACTCTAATTTTACCAGGCTTGCGGGGATTTATAACTGGGTGGTGAGGGATAACTCTACGTTTCTTGGAGAAGTCGTCAGGAACGCGACTAATATAACCCTTCAACTCATGGTCTGTTAGTATTTGATTGTAGGACTTCAATAGGCTTTCGTCCTTTTTTAGTTTCTTCTGAAGACTGTCCAGCCTGCGTTCTGCCTCAAACTTATTAGGCGGTAATCTACGCCAGTCCTCTTTCCAAGTCAATGGAACTTCATAATGTCCGTTCCGCAATCTTATCTCCCTATCGGTTGCCTTCAGAACCCCTTTATCTATTTCAGAACTGGACCTTTCGCATGAGTGCTTGTCCTGAAATTCAGCTTCAATCATTCGCAAAGGCTTGTTCTCTACTGATTCACTTTCCTCTAAGCAGAAGATAGAGGTTGCTTCTTTATATTCGTTTCCTGAACCCAATAAATACCAACCAAAAACTGACAAAGATGCAAACGGTTGGTTGGATTTCCCTATACGCTGCTCCAGCACCCAGTGTGCTTCAGGTACATTAGTCCCAATTAGTAGACTGACCTGTTTACATTCGACGTCTAGAAAGGGAATTTCTGCCAGGTGAGGCCATTTTTTCATCTGTTCGTTTGAAGGAGTCTTAGGTCTCTTTACAGGTAAGCTTTCCACGGTGTAGGCACTCTTGACCCTCGTCTTGTAATCTCCCGTTAAGGATTCAACTTCGAAATCAACCTTAGATGAATTCTGAGAAGTAGTTCCACAGAAAGATGTTACCTGCATCAATGTATTAACCCCTTCCAGTCCTATTTGGCGGGCAACATGACTCAGCAGTAGTGTAGCATCTGAACCATTGTCAAGAAAGGCATAGGTATCTAGAAATCCTTTAGGACCTAAGATACGAATCGGCACATATCCTAAAAAGGAAGTTCCGGATTCCGTGCTAGAGTAGTTGACAGTCTTGCATGCTGAATTATCTTCATTGTGTAGAAGTTTATGATGACGTCTAGTGCATCCTACTATATCGCAACCTCTTGCTGCACGACAAGTGTCAGCTCGGTGATTACATTTCAAACAGTTGAAGCACACCTTATGCCGCATTGACACTGCTAGTCTCTCTTTGTGACTCATCGACAAAAAGCGTTGACATTCCCATAAGTCGTGATCTGTGAAGCAAACTATGCACGACTTCTGGGCTCGTGACTTCACGACATTAACACTGTGCGAAGGCATAGCTCTGGACATTTTATCATTGGACCCTACTTCGTTGTTGTTCCTATTCCCATTAGCTATCTGGCCGTAACAGCTTGTAGCCAATGACAGTTGCCTTTCGAGGAATTCTTTGAGGTAACGAAAGCTAGGTTCAGCAAACTGTAAACCATCGTTTACCAATTCTGCCCACTTCCATCGTAGGTGCCGGGGGAGACGTTGAACAATGCACTTAAGGTTGGTAGAGCAGTCCAAGTCTGCCATGTGATTCATCTGAGATAAGGCTATCTCACAATTGGTCATCTGTCTCAACAACCGTTGTAGCCCAACTATATCTTCAGGTTGCAGCTGTGGGCCTGACAGTAATTCGGAGAGGAAGGCATCTGAAACTGCATGAGGTTGGCCAAATTGACTTCGTAAAATCCCCATGGCTTTCCTATAGCCTACCTCAGAGGGCAGTAGAATGCAATGCTCTATGGCCTCCTTGGTTGTACCAACACAATTGTGTATAAGATGCATTAACCGTAGGTTGTCATCATTAGTTTGTTCTCCTATGAACATGTTAAAGCATCTTATAAACTTCAGGAACTTAGTTGGTGTACCATCGAACTTATCCATCTCAATTTGAGGCATTCTAATGGGGCTAACTGAGTTCAGGAGTGGTTGGACTGGTGTTGCAGTACAATTTGACTCTGATGATTGTTCTGTGCAATAGTTGGTGTTACCGTCTAGGAGTTGGCTTTTCGAAGAATTGGCGCAAGATCGAACGCAGTTAGCTGCAGTCTTGACTTGTTGAGAGCACTCGCTCTTCAATTTTCGTTGTTTGCTGCGAAGTCTAAGCTCTTGAACCTTAAGCTCTAGGATCTCTAATTCGGTAGCAACATCCGAATCAACATCGGAGTCTACTACTACACTACCTCCCATAGCAATATTATCAAAACCTAGGCTGACATGAGGGGTGTGTTTAAAATTATCAAAAACAGATAAGGAAACAGGTAAAAAAGAAACTTGCGGTGAAGATAAATTGACTCGAAGATATTCTTCAGCGTTTTCCAGTTTTCCAGACATAATACGAGTAACCGGCATTGATAATTGTCCAAATAGATCAACAAGACCAATTTTGAGTACTGTGAATTTCTCCCGAAAGAAATCCGAAACGATAATCCAAACTATAGATTTAACCACACGTAGAGTGACGCGTAAAGTCCAAAATACAGGATATTCTGCAATACGGTACTTTATTACATAAAAATAGATATATAATATACAAACCTCAAAATGTGAGGTGTCTGTGGCTAAATGCCGTCAAATGCACAACCACTGTGCAGTCAATAAGTAAAAACAGCAATGCTGTGTCAAGGTCGATCCACGCGTCGGTTCAAACGGCCCGCGAATGCCAAGCAAAGAATAAACAAATATGAACAAACAACTTTCAATAGTAAAGCATACACTATAGGGTAAATGCAGCAAATAATATTTAAGGAGAAGAAAAATAAGAACTATACATTAATAGAATGATAATAGAACAAGTAATTTAACTGCAGTTGTAAGCAAATGTCATTGTTATAAATTATCATATATAATTCATACTACTTACTAATGGCAAGTAGCATAATGTTGAACAAAGCAAAGATTGAGAATGAACAGGTAGGAAAGGAATTAACACCGTGTGTATTGTGTTGGCTTTTCTGTGCTGACATTTTTTGAGTTGAAAAATTCTCAGATTAGCCGCAGGCTTCTCACAAATGAATGATATTTAATAAGTGGTCAGCGAAGTGGTGCAACACTTTGAATCGATCTGAGACAGCATAGCTCAACTGTCCTGGAAGGATAATTCAACATAACAAGCTCATAGAATAATTCAGTGTGAGTTCTGTTTGGAATCGACATCAGTTCGATAACCTCTGAAGATCGAGAGGGCGCTGGTCCACTCTTTCGTTCTAATTAAGGCGTACTCAACAGTGTTTGGCCGTTATCTGATGAAGTCTGGGATCCTTACATATCCAGAAGCTGAATATCACTCCCTTACTAGTTGGAGGCTACATGATCGTGGTCGTAAATTTGTAGTGGGAAACTGTGACCAGCAGGATATGAAGCGGGCACCCATAAATGGCCGTGAATAGCAATAGTGCTGTACGACAACCTGTCTGAAGTCGAAATTCATGCGTCACTGTGCTCCCGACCAGAAGCTGAATAAATAGTCACGTTCAGCGAAGAGTTATTCTTTCCAACGATATCATTCTCAAGGGGAACAATTTCGCAATATATATATTTATATGCAACATTTTCGTGTATATTCTTTTTTTGATTAATTCATTTTTTTATATGTATTTTTGGACATATATGTGTGTTATTTTGTATGCATGTGTAGATAAATTTTGTCAAACAAATTTACTTAACATTACAAACAAATTTTATCTGAATAGGTGAGGACTAGCAATTGGAGTTACGCAATAGAAAATCGGTCAAGAAAATTGAGTGTTAATGAAATTAGGCTAGTTACAAAAGTGATGAGTTGTAACGAACAGTTTCTAAAGAGAAGTTGTGTAATAATATTAATAGTTTGATGACTGAGTTTTACTCAGGATACACATAGGAACAAAGTATACAATGCGAAATTACATAAGGGTTTTGGATGAATACAAGAATTATAAGCAATTAAAGAATTATGAGCAATTCAAGAAACAGGCGAACAGACAAAGTGGAGTCATCAAAAATCAACAAATTTGTTACCATGACAGTAGAAGCGGTTGAGTAATCTTCTTTTGTATGCACAGCTCCAGTTTTTCTATGTGAATGGCCAGAACTTTTGCGATACAAAGAAGACGAAACCGTATCGCCTTTGGTAGGTCATTCTTGACCCTGTAGATGACTTTCAAGGAGGCGATTTTTGAGATGCAATGATCAGTGTTAACCAAGTGTTCAGTTATCGCACTCCTTATAGCACCACTATTGCCTTTTCGCAACCATGCTGGATAGTGTTCTTGAATTCTCTTGGATGGAGTGCGCATCGAACGCCCGATGTACCTGGCTCCACAGCAGCAGGTGAACTGATATATGCACATAGAAGTGGTAAGATGCGAGATCTTATCCTTGAGGCTTCTGCAGATCAGTCGGCGACTGGAGAACACTATTCTTAGCATTGCTGCAAAAAATTTTCTTCTCAGAGATGATATGGTCCTTCTCTTGAGAATATCGCTTGTTAAATCTCTTTTGAAATCCAAGTTATGAAGAGTTTCTTTTAAGACGCAAGTGAAGTTTCCATTATGCGTAAATTTTGTTTTGATAAAGTCTCACAGTGTTGTACAGTAATGTTTACTGATGACGTTTCGAGCACAATTTATTGCCACTCATAATCATATCAAGGTAATCACACGACTTCCTAAATTCATTTGTACAGTTCCATTGTTTTTCACTTGATTTGATTGGTAATAGTATTTTGCATATTTCGGGAATGAGTGACGAGTCATTCCTATTGCATGTGTTGGGTGTAGACTCGATGAACAAGGATTCAGTAATCAACCTCTCTCTCCACCTACCTAGATTACTTTTTAGAATTTTAACCCTCTCCCACCCTATTGTGTGGTTGTGTGTTAGCGCATGCATTGCAATTGCTGAGCTTTTTTCTAAATTACTTATCTTCTCGGGGTCAACCATTCTTACCTTAGCTAAATTCTTATGCTCTGACAATCTGACTACCCCTGACCTACTAGTTTGACCTATGTAGTTGACCTCACAGTCATTGCATGGTATTTTGTAAATAATATTATTTTGTCTAATTGGGTCACCTGGGTCAGTAAGCAAGTGAAGTTTAATTTCTCCGAATTCTTGGTTTGATAATTTTGTCGTTGAATCTGATTGGGTATCCATTTTTGATGAAGATTTCTCGTAGAATATCTAATTCTGTTTCTAGAACATCGGAACTACAGATGCATTGGATGCAGGTGGCAAGTGAATGAATTAAATTCCGCTTTTGTTGAAATGGTACCAAGCCACAGAAGCTTTTCAATTGACCATTCCAAGTAGATTTTCTATGGATCGATCTTCTTAGGCTTCCATCAATTCTTCTTGTTAGTTCCACATGAAGAAACGGAATTTTTGATTCGTTTTCCATTTCAAGAGCGAATTTTACTGCTGGATGGCAACAGTTAAATGTCTTCAGCAGTAGATTGGTGTCATTGTTGTTGTCACAAGCAATGAATATGTCGTCCACGTATCTTTTATACAGTCGTAAATTGTCAATGCTCGGCTTCAGTGGAACTTTCTCGAGGCCTTCCACGAAGCAATCTGATAGTAGTGGACCCAACGGAGATCCCATTGCAATATCATCATTTTGTCTGTAGATGGTGTCATTGAAAGTGAACTAGACATTCAGAGTGCGCATCAGTAATAATTCCTTCAAATATGTTGTTGGCGTTCCAGTATTGAGATAGTTCTTATCTATATATTTGCATAATTACCTTACTGTCACAGGTTCCTTGGAGTTCTTCAACGAACGAAATATTCCCATATTGAGTCATAAGAAAAAGGCAAAAACAGCGAAGAAGTACCTGTGTATGATATTGAGGGACTCTAATAAGTGAGTCCAGAAAACGGAAGACTGAAGGAGATGACACCCAGTCTTCATCTGTATAAAAGATGTATTACTGTCAAGTTTATTGCTTTTGACGGAAACCGCACTACTTCTTAAAGCTTCATTTGATTCTTCTCTGATCATTCGTATATAAAGATACACATATATATGTAATGACGGGTACCTATACAGATATACATACAGAAAGATCCAAGAATAGTTAGTTTTCATGCCTAAATACTTGAATATCAGTGACAACCCTTGCTGCACTATTCACCCCCACCCTCCTCAACTCTCCTGCATAATTTGTATAAACCAACTCTGTTGTCCTATCTTGTATTTCGTCTCTAGTATGTCCTCGTTTCCAAGACGAATTTCAATCAAACCCTTGGTCCAACTACTATATAAATCGTTACTCTTGTGACACTGAATAATTCGTCTACCTACATCATCTTTGAAAGTATGTTACATATAGTATCAATCTATAATTCGAAGTCATTGTAAACAGTATGTTCAGAAAGTTTTAAACAATCATTAATAGCATACTTTGTCACCCTATCCATTCAACTTTCCGATTACTATGACATGATATTGATGCCTTATTTTCCTAGAGGCTAAGTAATTAAATTATTCGAATATTCACTGTATATTCTGTTTAAAGTTTGTTTTCGACTGGATATAGTTGAATATATCTAAATTAACAAACTAGATGATCCCACTTTGACTCAGTATCGATGAACACCATAGCTGTGTTAGATACATTCAGGTCTTGTATGCAGTCTATGAACTGGAAGGTGTCACGGAGCGAGTGCGTACATGATTGTTTCCTTACAGGTTCCCGAATATCTGCCAGCAATTTTGCAATAGAGAGGTAAGGGGAACCTGACATATCGAGAAATGGACGAAGTGGGAGACTAATCTCGTGTACCTTTGGTAGACCATAAACTCTTGGTATTAGTGAACCTGTTGGCTGAATCTGGTCATAGATATTGTGACTGATCAGTTGACTGGCCTTCATTCTCTTCAAGACGTCTGTGAGCTGCTTCTCAATCTGTTGCGTTTTGTTTCTTTCATCGCGAGGTTGGGAAAATTTATCTTCATCCGATAGTATATTGCCCGTTTTCTCGACGTAGTATTTTCGATCCAGAAGCACTACACCAGAACCCTTGTCAGGGCGAGTTATCAGCAGGTCTTCGTTATCTTTCAACTGTTTTGATTCTTCTCGGTGCCGTTTCGTTAGGTGGTTGCGGACTTTTGATTTTGTATTCAAGTATTGGTGGCAGCAGTCGATGATTGTTGACTTGAATCTCTGTAACTCGTCTTCAGAAGTTGTGATGAGACCATTCCTCTGGCTGATTAGATTTTCAAACTGGACATGAGTATGAAGTTTGTCGGCGTTGAAACTGATATCGCGGAATCTTGGGTCCAGAGATGGGACTTTGAGTTGCACGTCGAATAAAAACACTGAGGAATAATTGAACACAAATTTTGTGGTTGCGTCAAGAGATTTGCCGTCAGGTTTCATCTGGTTAAGGCTGATGTTGAGATGGGTTACGGCGGACTGTGACCGTTTCTGCGAATTCGCCGAAAACAGACTCTTCCCTGAACTACGTGTTTTGTTTTCGTTAATGCCTGTACGGAGAATATCCGTGAAAATTATATGTATATATACATATACATATATATGTGAAAATGTCCCGCTTGAGTATGATATCGTTGGAAAGAATAACTCTTCACTGAACGTGACTATTTATTCAGCTTCTGGTCGGGAGCACAGTGACGCATGAAATTCGACTTCAGACAGGTTGCCGTACAGCACTATTGCTATTCACGGCCATTTATGGGTGCCCGCTTCATATCCTGCTGGTCACAGTTTCCCACTACAAATTTACGACCACGATCATGTAGCCGCCAACTAGTAGGGGAGTGATATTCAGCTTCTGGATATGTAAGGATCCCAGACTTCATCAGATAACGGCCAAACACTATTGAGTACGCCTTAATTAGAACGAAAGAGTGGAACAGCGCCCTCTCGATCTTCAGAGGTTATCGAACTGATGTCGATTCCAAACAGAACTCACACTGAATTATTCTATGAGCTTGTTATGTTGAATTATCCTTCCAGGACAGTTGAGCTATGCTGTCTCAGATCGATTCAAAGTGTTGCACCACTTCGCTGACCACTTATTAAATATCATTCATTTGTGAGAAGCCTGCGGCTAATCTGAGAATTTTTCAACTCAAAAAATGTCAGCACAGAAAAGCCAACACAATACACACGGTGTTAATTCCTTTCCTACCTGTTCATTCTCAATCTTTGCTTTGTTCAACATTATGCTACTTGCCATTAGTAAGTAGTATGAATTATATATGATAATTTATAACAATGACATTTGCTTACAACTGCAGTTAAATTACTTGTTCTATTATCATTCTATTAATGTATAGTTCTTATTTTTCTTCTCCTTAAATATTATTTGCTGCATTTACCCTATAGTGTATGCTTTACTATTGAAAGTTGTTTGTTCATATTTGTTTATTCTTTGCTTGGCATTCGCGGGCCGTTTGAACCGACGCGTGGATCGACCTTGACACAGCATTGCTGTTTTTACTTATTGACTGCACAGTGGTTGTGCATTTGACGGCATTTAGCCACAGACACCTCACATTTTGAGGTTTGTATATTATATATCTATTTTTATGTAATAAAGTACCGTATTGCAGAATATCCTGTATTTTGGACTTTACGCGTCACTCTACGTGTGGTTAAATCTATAGTTTGGATTATCGTTTCGGATTTCTTTCGGGAGAAATTCACAGTACTCAAAATTGGTCTTGTTGATCTATTTGGACAATTATCAATGCCGGTTACTCGTAATATGTCTGGAAAACTGGAAAACGCTGAAGAATATCTTCGAGTCAATTTATCTTCACCGCAAGTTTCTTTTTTACCTGTTTCCTTATCTGTTTTTGATAATTTTAAACACACCCCTCATGTCAGCCTAGGTTTTGATAATATTGCTATGGGAGGTAGTGTAGTAGTAGACTCCGATGTTGATTCGGATGTTGCTACCGAATTAGAGATCCTAGAGCTTAAGGTTCAAGAGCTTAGACTTCGCAGCAAACAACGAAAATTGAAGAGCGAGTGCTCTCAACAAGTCAAGACTGCAGCTAGCTGCGTTCGATCTTGCGCCAATCCTTCGAAAAGCCAACTCCTAGACGGTAGCACCAACTATTGCACAGAACAATCATCAGAGTCAAATTGTACACCAGTCCAACCACTCCTGAACTCAGTTAGCCCCATTAGAATGCCTCAAATTGAGATGGATAAGTTCGATGGTACACCAACTAAGTTCTTGAAGTTTATAAGATGCTTTAACATGTTCATAGGAGAACAAACTAATGATGACAACCTACGGTTAATGCATCTTATACACAATTGTGTTGGTATAGCCAAGGAGGCCATAGAGCATTGCATTCTACTGCCCTCTGAGGTAGGCTATAGGAAAGCCATGGGGATTTTACGAAGTCAATTTGGCCAACCTCATGCAGTTTCAGATGCCTTCCTCTCCGAATTACTGTCAGGCCCACAGCTGCAACCTGAAGATATAGTTGGGCTACAACGGTTGTTGAGACAGATGACCAATTGTGAGATAGCCTTATCTCAGATGAATCACATGGCAGACTTGGACTGCTCTACCAACCTTAAGTGCATTGTTCAACGTCTCCCCCGGCACCTACGATGGAAGTGGGCAGAATTGGTAAACGATGGTTTACAGTTTGCTGAACCTAGCTTTCGTTACCTCAAAGAATTCCTCGAAAGGCAACTGTCCTTGGCTACAAGCTGTTACGGCCAGATAGCTAATGGGAATAGGAACAACAACGAAGTAGGGTCCAACGATAAAATGTCCAGAGCTATGCCTTCGCACAGTGTTAATGTCGTGAAGTCACGAGCCCAGAAGTCGTGCATAGTTTGCTTCACAGATCACGACTTATGGGAATGTCAACGCTTTTTGTCGATGAGTCACAAAGAGAGACTAGCAGTGTCAATGCGGCATAAGGTGTGCTTCAACTGTTTGAAATTTAATCACCGAGCTGACACTTGTCGTGCAGCAAGAGGTTGCGATATAGTAGGATGCACTAGACGTCATCATAAACTTCTACACAATGAAGATAATTCAGCATGCAAGACTGTCAACTACTCTAGCACGGAATCCGGAACTTCCTTTTTAGGATATGTGCCGATTCGTATCTTAGGTCCTAAAGGATTTCTAGATACCTATGCCTTTCTTGACAATGGTTCAGATGCTACACTACTGCTGAGTCATGTTGCCCGCCAAATAGGACTGGAAGGGGTTAATACATTGATGCAGGTAACATCTTTCTGTGGAACTACTTCTCAGAATTCATCTAAGGTTGATTTCGAAGTTGAATCCTTAACGGGAGATTACAAGACGAGGGTCAAGAGTGCCTACACCGTGGAAAGCTTACCTGTAAAGAGACCTAAGACTCCTTCAAACGAACAGATGAAAAAATGGCCTCACCTGGCAGAAATTCCCTTTCTAGACGTCGAATGTAAACAGGTCAGTCTACTAATTGGGACTAATGTACCTGAAGCACACTGGGTGCTGGAGCAGCGTATAGGGAAATCCAACCAACCGTTTGCATCTTTGTCAGTTTTTGGTTGGTATTTATTGGGTTCAGGAAACGAATATAAAGAAGCAACCTCTATCTTCTGCTTAGAGGAAAGTGAATCAGTAGAGAACAAGCCTTTGCGAATGATTGAAGCTGAATTTCAGGACAAGCACTCATGCGAAAGGTCCAGTTCTGAAATAGATAAAGGGGTTCTGAAGGCAACCGATAGGGAGATAAGATTGCGGAACGGACATTATGAAGTTCCATTGACTTGGAAAGAGGACTGGCGTAGATTACCGCCTAATAAGTTTGAGGCAGAACGCAGGCTGGACAGTCTTCAGAAGAAACTAAAAAAGGACGAAAGCCTATTGAAGTCCTACAATCAAATACTAACAGACCATGAGTTGAAGGGTTATATTAGTCGCGTTCCTGACGACTTCTCCAAGAAACGTAGAGTTATCCCTCACCACCCAGTTATAAATCCCCGCAAGCCTGGTAAAATTAGAGTGGTTTTCGATTGTGCCTTTAAATGTAAGGGAATATCCTTGAACGATTGTCTGTATTCGGGACCTGATCTGATGAATGACTTGGCTGGGGTACTATTGAGATTTAGAAAACATCGGATAGCCTTGTCAGCAGATATTGAGGAGATGTTTCTTCAGGTTCACTTACCTGTCAAGGATAAAAGTGCCTTTAGTTTCTTATGGTATTCTGAGGGTAGACTGGACTTACCACCGAGCCTGTATGAATTAAACGTACATCCCTTCGGTGCTACCTCATCACCTTTTTGTGCAGCCTATGCTTTAAAACGAGCCACAAGACGATGGAAACAAGGGCAACTCCTTGCCGATACGTTTTGGAGACGGTGGAAGCGGGAGTACTTGACGACCTTACAATCGCGTTCAACGACATCGAAACTTACAAGTGGGAGACCTAGTACTAGTGGCTGCGGAGCCTTCACCTCGCAATCGTTGGTCAATGGGAATAATTACAGGTGTTACGGCAAGCTGTGATGGGTATATCAGAAAAGTGGATATCAAGACACCGAGGGGTATAGTCAACCGAGATGTGCGTAAGGTTTGCCTATTAGAAGGTATTGAGGAGAGATAAGCACTTTGTAGGATATATAGCTGGATAGTGGATGCAGATGTGGCGAGAGTAAATTGTACCATTTCTGTGTCTTACTAGCAGGTAGAGTAGGGAAAACCAGGCTGGTTTTGAGGGGGCGGTGTTAATTCCTTTCCTACCTGTTCATTCTCAATCTTTGCTTTGTTCAACATTATACTACTTGCCATTAGTAAGTAGTATAATTTTTATATGCGCTCTTTTTGACCACTGCGCTACATTTTGCTTATTAATAAAAACTCTCGTTTCTGTAAAATTTTATGCCAAGAGTTTGTGGAAACTGTCACAATTATTTAGCTTTCGAACACTGAATCCAAGAATACAATCTTACTGACAGCTAATACATATAAATAACTATTTGGATTTGTGGAATTTTTAAACGTAAACACATCTATAATTGCATGGAGGATTTAATCATGAGCATGCTATCAAACAAAATCCCTACAAAACCAATACATCTATAATTGTATATATTGTTGGATTTACATGTTCAAGTTGCTCCAAGTCAGTGAGTTTATGGTTGAGATATCATTTTGGTTAACTGTGCTGAACTATATTGCGCTTTTCGACTATCACGCTACATTTTGGTCATAAATAAAATCTCTTATTACTCTAAAATTTTATGCAAAGTGTTTGCGGAAATTATCACAATTATTAACCTTTCGAACACTGAATCCAAAAAATACAATCTTATTGAGAGATAATACACATAACTCACTGTTTGGACTTGTGGAATTTTTAAACATAAACACATCTATAATTGTATATATATTGTTGGATTTATATGTTCAATTTGCTCCAAGTCAGTGAGTTTATGGTTAAGATATCATTTTAGTTAAATGTAGTGAACTATATTGCATGTTGTTTTATTGTATAGTTGTCGTCGCTTTTTGCCCTTTTTTCTGTGAACTGTTTCCTTTGTTGATGTTGTTCTCATTGTTTGTCCGTTATTTTCTGATTTTGAGGGGAGCAACCCAAAAAGTCGCTTCTCTCTAAACTTTTACTTAATGTAATCATTCTTTTCTGTTTTTTTTTTGATTTACAGCTTGATTCCACACTGTATTTTCGGTACAAGTATGGAATTTTCAGCATGGATATCCGTAGCCCATATTTTGCAGGCCGACCATAGATATCAGGTGTGCGTCGGTGCGGGCTCGAACCCCGGACCATTTGCATGGTCGGCGAGAGTCCCAACCACTGTGCCACCGACGCAGGCGTGAGGCTAGCAACCCCACCCTGTAAACAAAACTGCTAAAGAAACTTCAGTATGTTGAACCTCCTTGCACCAAAAGAAAAAGTCTGTGTGGGAACATGGAACGTCCGAACTATGTACGAGACTGGGAAAGCTGCCCAGATCGCCAACGAGATGAAAAGATACGGAATACAAGTACTGGGAATATGTGAAAGCAGATGGAATGGGAGTGGACTCACCAAATTGTCAACGGGTGAGTCAGTGATCTACTCCGGTCACCCAGAAGACAACCACACGCACACCGAGGGCGTGGCTATCATGATGTCACCAACGGAAACGAAAGCCCTGATGCAATGGGAGGCGATTTCGTCCAGGATAATGACCGCCAGATTCAACTTCAAAGGGAGGAAAGTGTCAATCATACAATGTTATGCACCCATAAACAACGCAGACCTCGAAAAGAAAGAAGAATTCTACAGACAACTACAGGCAACAATGGACAATACTCCAGCTGGTGACATGAAAATACTAGTGGGAGACATGAACGCCAAACTGGGACCAGACAACACAGGAAGGGAACTCATCATGGGTAGAGAAGCTCTCGGAGAAATGAATGAAAATGGAGAACTCTTCGCCGACTTCTGCGCCTTCGACGAAATAGTGATCGGTGGCAGTGTATACAAGCACAAAGATATCCACAAGGCTACATGGGTGTCACCAGATGGGCGAACCAAAAACCAAATCGACTTCATCTCAATGTTGCTCATGGAAGTGGAGGCGCAGCCTACTGGACACAAAAGGAAGAAGAGGAGCCGACGTTGGCTCAGACCACTATCTCGTACAAGAGACAATCGAAATCAAATTAAAAGCTTTCAGAGGAACAGGAGCTGCAGATAGACCACAAGCCAAGTTCAACATTCGAAAGCTGAAAGACCAAGATACAAAGGACATCTTCACTGCAAGCATAAAGTACAAAGCCGAGACACAAATCAACACTAGCGAAGAGGTCAGCATCGAAAAGCACTGGAACAGCTTGAAAACGGTGTGGAGTCAAACCTGTATAGAAGTTCTAGGCAGAAAAAAGAGACAGGAAAAACAGTGGCTCACTACGGACACTTGGTGACTAATAGAAGAGAGAAGGACAGTGAAACAAAAGATTATCCAGTGCACTGACGAGCAACAAAGACAGGAGCTGAATGCAAGCTACAATACACTGAACAAAAGAGTGAAGAAGAGTGCCAGGGAAGACAAAAAAATATTATGAAACCATGGAAAACGAAGCAGAACAAGCTGCAGGCAAAGGAGACCTCGCCATACTCTACCAAACAACTAGGAACCTTTCGGGCAAAAGTTCGACACAGATTAAGCCAATAAAGGATGACAATGGAAAGCCAAAGAGGTGGAACAGAGAAAGCACTGGGTTGAACACTTCAAAAGACTTCTAAATCGTCCGCCACCTACAACACGCCCAACAACACCAACAACGGAAGCAGAACTACCAGTGAACATTGACCCCCCGACGAAATCAGAAGTCCTGAATGCCATCAAGATGCTAAAAGCTGGGAAAGCACCAGGACCAGATGGAATCCCAGCAGAAGCATTGAAAATGGACCCTCAGGCATCAGCGGACTTGATGACACCATTATCGGAGAAGGTGTGGAAAGAGGGCAAAGTACCCGAGGATTGGAAGAACGGATACTTATTCATGCAAGAAGAAAGACAACAGAAAATGAGAAAGAACATTGCCCTGAGGCACATCAGACTCAGTAAGTAAAGCAGTGGACGACTTCCCCAAACATAAAGTGCACTGCTGTCTTCCTGAGAAATAAAAATGCAGCTATTTGAGAATCCAACACTCAGTTTATGTTTCAACAAGTTAATTTAACAAAATATCCCTAGATACTGCGTCAAAAGTAGATGTGTAATATAGGAAGGTGTAGCGAAGAAATTCAGTTCCTCTGTCTAAATATGAAAGTCGTGATACAAAAAATTATAGCAAAATGAAGTGATGTAATTTTTTGTTGTCCACTGAATATGACTGAAGATATAGGAAATTTCAGGAAACTAAATGAAATATTACAAACGGTAGAATCAATTTGTGGGTACATAGGTGAAACTGAAAATATTTTCTAAAGAAAGAAATGTTTTACCATAGCAGTTTCAAGGTAGCCAGAGTTTCCTTATGTTTTCATATTCTATAGACGTAAATATTTCATTAAATCATTATTTGATAGTTACGACTGCCTTGTTAACATCAACAAAACTCTCAGTATACAGAACCACTAAATTTTAAAAACAAGTTGTTGCGTATGATTGAAATCTTCAGAAAAATAAGTATTAAGGCAAACAAAACCAGTCTTATATATGTACAAACATAGTACACTTTTCTAATAACGCTATCAAAATTTATAAAAGGGACTAATTGTTTTAAACACTTTTCCAAATTAGTTTGTTTACTAGATGTATCACACAGTGAAACAGTATTATTATTTACTGAATTACGTTTCGAACGAAATTTATTTTTCATAATCATATCAAGTATAATCACACGATATCGAAACTTAAGTTTAATACGTTTCTTTCTTCTCTCCAAATTTTTGTCCCCCCAACATGCTATGTCAAGAGAGCATTACATCCAATATTCTATAACAAGGCAAAACTCCCAAATCTTATCGAAAGTACTGTTTGAAACAAAGCCACTGTTATTATCATTAGAATTATTATTCTCGTTTTGTGCTTTGCACATTTTTGGCATTATTCCTGCTGTAAATGTCGAGACGTTCCTGTGTTTAATTTTATTTATATTGTGAGCAAATGAGATGAAATATTGTCAGTTGTGCTGGGAGGCCAATTCTGTATTAAAAGTACCGCTTTTGGAATAAAGCAGATCATTATTATCATGTTCATAGTCCTCTAAATATATCCATTAAGTCTAGTATTTCAAAGTGACAGTATTTTCCAGACAAAGGATATTACACAACCTAATTCTATCCAACTTCCTCTATCTTTTGCATACTTATATTGAACATTCCATATTTTGTTTTCGACGAATTCATCAACTAGTCTGTACATTCGTGTGTTTATATTCAATGTGTGAGAAAGTTCTACAGCGACTCAGACAAGTCCTCATAGAAAATGGATATCCTTCAAGATTCATCGAGAAAAACAAGAAATTAAAGCAAAGGGCTGAAAGAACCCAGACCCTGCCGAAGAAACTGCTACTTATGAATGTTGAATTTAAACGTCATACCACTACTGAGATCATGAATAATCGCATATGCAAATGACTGAGAAAAGCCTTCTTCACGGCTGAGCTACAGATCTATTTCTATAACCGGCAAATGATCAACTGATATGTGAAGGATAGACTGCCATTTTGGGCCACTTCACTGTGTAGTTATAAATTCAACAGCTCATGTAGAGCCAGTTATATTGGCCGGACATAGCTCACGCTTCCTAAACACATCTCTGAACATTATCCGGTATGGTTAACAAAAGGACAATGCAAGCCAGTTACTAGCTCAATCCTCGAGTACTTGGTGAACTCAAGCCACATTGCTCCACCGGAGTCATCTTTCAAGATTATCTACAAGGTGAGGCCAAATGGTACAGAAGGCGTCAGGTTTCGGCTTTTGTGTTTGACGAAAGCGCTGGCGATCCATCAATACAACTCCGAACTCTGTATGCAGAAAATGTTTGTCCAGTCTTGTATTCTACCATGGTCTTAACCTCTTCACTAATCGTTTCCTGTAAAGATATTTTTATTAGTTTTTATTAATTTTCGACTTCACTTTTTAGTTTGCTTTCACTTTGATAATTAATTCACTATTATGACTCTCATATGCTCCTGTTTTACATTTTCACACTCTCTGTACACTTGTTCAAAGATACTCAACTACCTATAACCCTATCAAATTTCTAAATCTTTCTTCGTTCATTCCTTTGAGTACTTACTACGTAATTTGCAACTTATATTATTACTTCTAAAGCCACTTCTGAGTAATTATATCTTATTATTTGGTTACAGGATTCCATCATCAGCTGACATCGGTTACAGAACCATTGAAAAACCTATGTGGAGTACTGGACAGCTGTTTCGCCAGCCTAGTTTGGGTCTCATCATCAGTACGTGCCCAGAGGGGTTCGATCCAAGGACCTTCTGGCCACATGGCGAGCTCGCAGACCATTAAGCCACTGGGACGCGACCCAATGGCCAGCGCACGAATCCCAACTTCTGCCAACTCACGATATAGTGCGACCACTAGCCAATGTCTTCGGCGAGTATTTGTCTTCACACGCGACCTGCTGCACCCGACTAGCAGGGTGAAAACCAATACTTGAATATATATATCTTAATATGTCTTTCCATTCCCACACTGCAGATTATAACATATTGTAATTTTTAATTTTTTCTATAACCTGAAATATTTCTAGAATAGTACCACTACCTATCTTCTGGCTTTTACACTTAGTAATTTTGTGTGTGTACATGAGGTTTGTCAATATTAGATAATTAATCAGGTAATACAAGAATGATCGAAGAGACTCTTTTCATTCTTGTATTACCTGACTAATTATCTAAACTTAGTAATTTTGCTAAATTAACCTTTCACCGTGAATAATTCTGGAACCCTCTCACACACTTACTATAAATACACAAGTGTACAGCCTTGTTGATGACTTAGTCGAATTGACTTTTATCTTCTTCATGACTAAATGTGTATTTTCCGTGATTCTATATTTTCTCTTGATTTAGGGTGACATAACCAACAAGAAATTTAGAGAAACATGTTTATGTACGTGTACTGGATATATCTGCTCGCTTATCTGGAAAATATCCTACCTGGAGTTAATTTTTAAGATGTTCCATCCACATAGCCATGAGATAGCTTCCCACTTTTGACGACAACTCAAAGGGAACTACTACTACTACTACTACTGAGCTGATCTGTAAGACGTGTATTCATTTGAACCAACTGATGACCCGATAACTGTTGACAAACACTCACAACGTATAGTTGTTCATTTGTTTAGTGTGTGGGTGTGTGCTCATTATGAAGCTTAACCAAGTTATCTGTTTCAGGGTGTATTAATTTATAACACCTAGTTGGATAATTCGTTTTGCCTCAAATTCTCTTATCCAATCCTCTTTCAAATCTATCCTTCAATGTAATAGAAGAGACAGGTTGAATTTCCCAATGCTCATAACAGTCGATAACTGAGAATACTATAAAAATCAGATGACTAGTTCAACTGTCATTAAAACAGTTTCAGCACATCATTTTGGAATGATGATTAGTGGTTCGTAGAGAAGAGTGATGAAAAGGTTTTGAAACCTATAAAACAACAAAAAAGTCTAAATAACACATTGATTCATTCACAAGTTAATACATGTGTCAGGGGAATCAATTTATCAGGAACGTGATTGGAATTATAGGCATAATTACTATATTCTCACATATTATTTCGGCTACTTTATGGATTACTTATTTACTGGGATGGCGCATCAACCGTAAATTGAAATATGCTACTCAAAATCAAAATTTAAACAATAATCCTCCCACTGGAAGACGACGAGAAGTACAACTAAATGAAAATGGAGTAAATATCAGACAACCGAATGCAGATGTTATATCTCGACAGAAATTAATATGGCCCGTCTGTTCATTGAGAATGTCAACACAACTGATTATATTTTCAATGGAAATCACCTATATTTTAGGTTGTTGTACAGATTTAATGAGATTAATTTATCTTTCGATAACTGGTGATGATTTACGCTTATTGTTCAGTGAGTGGTCTTGTAGAATACAAATATTTCTTTCATTTACAACTTGTGATCTATCTGGATGGCATTTTGTCTTTTTATGCATTGAGCGCTGTTATATAACACTATTTCCCAGAAAATACTACAGTATGAGTCATTCGTCATTTGGACCAGCTTTATCTATGATTATATTTGCTTATACAATAAGCGTTGCTACAAATATTTTCTTATTAATACCTACTCAACATGTTTGCTATGAATTCTATAGCAATCCTACAGTGAATTCAGTAAAATTTCTATTCACCCTAATCATACTGTAACAACAGAAGACAAGGGCTGGCAACAGATCGTTTTATTACGAAAATCAACACGTATTTATACATATTTTATGTGCATTAATAAGGCTTATGCAAGCAGAAAAAGGCAGTCTTCTGATTGGTTGTTTCTCGGAAGTTAAGCAGACAAACACAGTCTTATGATTGGTTGTTTTCGATATTTCTCGGAAAGTAGAGCCATCTATCTGCGAATCATATTTGTCCACATTTAAGTTTGCTGTGATTGGTTGTTGAAACAGCCTTGTTCATATTTTCTCACGGCCCATATTAGTGACCTAGACATTAACGTAGATTAGTGCCAACCAATCGGCTAGCAGCCTGCTCTCACCACACTCGTCCCCCCGTCAAATAGCTTCGTGCGCAGACGTTCCGACCTTCTGGGTGCTACATCCTCTAGTTGAGGATTGTTACTGACCGGCTTGTCCCACTGTACCCATCTTTGGAGCTGACTGGCGTTAACTCGTTTCTGTTTATCACCTCTTCGGATGGTATATACTTGACCCCGTCTTTTTGTGATTGTGTATGGTCCTTCCCACTTTGGAAGGAGTTTCCGTGAACCTAGCCCGCCTCCAACTGTATATCTCCTGTCTCTACACTTCACTTGGTCCCCGACTGCAAAGGTAATGCACTGCGTCCTTTCTTTCATCTGAGACTTCGTGACATCACTGCGCTGCTTCCGTATTACATTCTTGACTGCCTCTTTCCTCTCTGCTTTTAATTTCGTCGTACTCCACTTTTGGTGCATGGGCCAGGTCTCATTGTGTACCGGTAATCGTGGTTTTCTACCATACATCAGTTGGAAGGGTGACTTCTTCGTTGTTTCCTGAGTGGTAGCCCGATGTGTTAGTAAAATCAGTGGAAGCTCCGTTTCCCAGTTCCCGCCCTTCGAGGCCAGCCACTCCTTCAGTGTACGGTTGTTTCTCTCCGTTAGGCCATTCGTTTGTGGATGGTATGGGGTCGTTCTGATCCTCTTGATGCCCAGCTGTTGCAAACGGGAAGTAAACTCTTCACTCTCGAAACAGGGACCTTGGTCTGTCAGTATTGTCTTCGGTACGCCGTGGTCTGCAACAATGTGTCTAACTACTGCATCTGTCACGGTTCTTGCACGTTGGTCTGGGATTGCTACGGCGTCTACCCATCGTGTCGCGTGTTCCGTCATCACCAAGAGGTACTGATTACCATTGGATGTCTGAGGAAATGGACCCATGACATCTACGGACCACAAGTCACCTATCGCGGTAACTGGAATCGACTGAAGTGGTGGTCGTATACCGGTCACCTTTCATCAGCTGGCACCGTGGACATCCAAGTACGTATCTTGCTACGTCTTCTCTCATACCTGGCCAGTACATACTTTGTCTTAGGAGGTCGGTCGTTCTGGCCACGCCTGTATGCGCTAGCTGGTGACATTCTTCTATCATGTCGTGGCGCGACGATTGAGGTATGACAGCCAGCCAGCTTCCGTCGTTCTCTCGCCAGGTCAGAGTCCCGTAGGCATTCACTCTGAGTCGATCCCTCTGTCTGAGTAGTGTGGTTAGCTCCTTACTCGCCGTAGTTTGATCCACTTCTATTCCGTTGGTGATCACCTGTATTACTGTATTCAGCGTATCGTCCAACCTCTGCCTACGTGCAAGTCTTAGTGGGTCTTGTTCTACTGCATGCACTCCGTAAGCGACCTCGGGCAACTCAGACTCATCTTCTGGTCTCGATAACAAATCTGCCAAGACATTTTCACTTCCAGGAACGTGTGAGATCGTAAAATCGTACTCCTGAAGACGCAACATCCACCGTGACAACTTCCCCCGTGGGTCTCTCGCTGTCTTCAAAAATTGTAGCGGCTTATGATCAGTTTCGATGTGGAACCGCCGGCCGAGTAAATAAGGTCTCCATTTGTCGACTGCCCATACCATTGCTAAACATTCTTTCTCTATCGTTGAATACTTTCTCTCTGTGAGGGTCAAAACCCTACTGGCATACTCAACGATTCCCTCGTCCTGTCTTAGGACCGCACCTATAGCGTAGTCACTGGCATCTGTGCACACTGTGAACTGTCTTCCTGGCACAGGTAGTTTTAGCGTCATTTGTTGGTGGTCGAGCAGCTGTTTAATTCTGTCGAATGTCCTCTGCGATTCTTCCGACCAAACAAACTTTGGCTCACCTAGTAGCCTGTATAGAGGGGCTGCTATCTCATTGAAGTTCTTCACGAAGCGACTATAAAACGCTGCTCTACCCAAGAATTGTCTCAGTTTTCTCTTTGAATTCGGGGCTGGAATCGTTTTAATCGTCAAAATTTTCTCCGGCAGTGGTTTAATCTCACCATTTCCCACTTTATGTCCCAACAGAGTAACATTCTTTTTGGCTATCTGAGACTTGGTTTTGTTGACGCGTAGTCCAAACTCTTCGATGCGTCGCAGCACGGCTTCTACATGGTTGACGTGATCGTTTTCGTTTTGACTGTATATGACGAGATCATCACCATAAACCTCCACGTTTTTCAAGTTCCTAAGTAATAGCTTCATCAGTCGTCTGAACGTAAACGGTGCACCTGCTAGTCCAAACGGCATGCGTTTAAATCGATATTGTGTCTGACCCACGATGAAAGCCGTCTTATCTCTATCACCTTGTTTTATCGGTATCTGCCAGTATCCTGAGCGAAGATCGAGAACCGAAAACACATTCGCACCTTGTAGGCGATCTAAAGTTTCTACCACTGTTGGCATGGCACACGGTCTTAACTCTGTCATACTGTTTAACTGTCGAAAATCAACACAGAATCTATACTTCCCATTCGCTTTTTTTACTAACAGCACTGGAGAGTTGTACGGGCTATCAGCTTCCTCAATAATGTCATCTTTTAACATCTCTTGCACTTGTCGCTCCACTTCGCCTTCCAGATGACATGGAACTCTTCGCGTTAAAAATGACCTTACTTTCGGATCACTTAACGGAATTTCATGATTCACCTTATCGCAATAACCGTATGGGTCGCCATCTCCAGTGAACAGATGATCGTATTTATTAATTAACTCTGTCACATTGTGTACCGTCGACAGCTTAATCGCTGCTATCTCGCTGGTCTCATACATGTTGATATGCCCGTATTTCGTGATCACCACGTTCGCTTGCGTGTCGATTATGGCACCAATCTCACGCAGAAAATCCGCTCCTAATATCGTTCGCTGTAGTTCGGGTACAACAATGAAAGGAAACGTCACCTCGCAGCCACCAACAACGACCGTACAGTTCGATCTACCCGTGATACGCAACACATACCCGCCTACTGTTTGTACTGTCAATGAACACGGACTAACACTCTTACATAAATTCTTATCTATTAACGACACGGCCGCCCCTGTATCTATCAAACATACTACTTCTCGATCATTCACTCGCAACTTCGAATACAGAGCCCTTTCTCAATAGCCCCCACTAAATCTAGGTTCATACGAAAGAAAGAACAAGCATTATACCGTCTGAAATTTTTTCTTTTTCGCCTTTCTGGGCAGTATCTTCTCCAGTGTCCCGGCTTACCGCATTCAAAACACCGGTCTTTTCTATCAGCCAACTTTAACGCCGCCACTTCCCGCTGCAATGCTTCAATTTTCTGCTCATATTCGTTTGGTTTTGGTTGGTCTATAGCGGCTACCGTTGTGCTCAGCAGCTGTCTGGTCACCTTCGCCAGCTCACTAATATCCATCGGCTGCGTTGCGTTAACCAGTTGTAATCGCTGAGAAATGTGGTCTGGGACACTCTCGATGAATTGGGAAGACAGTAACTGCGCTTCTGATTCTTCATCTAAACTCGGACACTAGTCGTTCAACCAATTTCTTCGAAGACGCTGTGCCATTTGACCTGTCTACGCTGTCATATGCAGCCTTCGCTCGGCCTCCCAACAGCGTCCCCAGGACAACTGCCTTCGCCGCCTGCTCCTTGACACCCACCAGCTCAGCAACGGCCTCGAAGTCACGTAAGAAGCTCCGTATGTCTCCTTCTTCAAACGCAGCTGGCCACGGGATCTCCATCTTTTTGGAGGCAGCGACACCAAATGTAACAACAGAAGACAAGGGCTGGCAACAGATCGTTTTATTATGAAAATCAACACGTATTTATACATATTTCATGTGCATTAATAAGGCTTATGCAAGCAGAAAAAGGCAGTCTTCTGATTGGTTGTTTCTCGGAAGTTAAGCAGACAAACACAGTCTTATGATTGGTTGTTTTCGATATTTCTCGGAAAGTAGAGCCATCTATCTGCGAATCACATTTGTCCACATTTAAGTTTGCTGTGATTGGTTGTTGAAACAGCCTTGTTCATATTTTCTCACGGCCCATATTAGTGACCTAGACATTAACGTAGATTAGTGTCAACCAATCGGCTAGCAGCCTGCTCTCACCACAATACCTGGATTGATAACCACGATATCCACTATAGTCATGACAAATGTTCTCGTAAAATGGAAATTAAAGAAAATGAAGTTTAGAACAACCGCACCTTCTTATCGGAATAATTCAACCAGAAATAAGACTGTGGATACCTCATCTACCTCTAATAAAAGTAGAACAACGCGTACTTCATTGACATCTGTCTCTTCAAGTAAACAAAAGAATAATCAATTGATTAGTAGTTTACGTCGTGGCTCTGGAAAATTAATTGTTTATGATACATCAGCTAGGATAACTGTAGCAAAAATGATGTTAATCTGTGCACTCTTATATCTTTACACCCTATTATCGTTGTTTGTATTCGGAAGAGTATATAGCGAATACTGTTGTTTTCTAACGGCTAGTCAAAATTGTAATTGGAATGATTATATATTTAATTTAATGTCAATTCTACATTGGACTACTCTATCAATTACTAGTTATGTTCTCATGTTTGGTGCAGTCACCATACGACAAGATATACACACTATGCTATTATTTATATGGTTTAAATTTTTCAAAAAATCTCAGTAATTCACCAGATTTCATGATTATTCCGATTGCATTCAGTGTGTACATTTTTGATAACAACACTTCACATATACATGTATATATATATATATGTGTGTGTGTGTATGTGTGTTCACCATACTAGAATCTGAGCACCAAAGTGGGTATTTTTAAATTCTTCCTCATTATGCATAAATAGGATTGTAGTAGAGCGTCTGTTCCGTTATAGCCTACTTACTTACTTGTTTGTTTGTTGTCAATATCAGTATGTCCTTTAACAAATTTGCAAGTAGAATGAATTATTTTCATTCCATATTTTGGTAAGTCTCAATGTACTCAGATTTAGATGTCAAGATTTAATTTAGACAGAGTGTTTATTACCTCAAGTGTTGTATTTTTGTGAAGAAATTTATGTGTTTCCACTATAACTGCTAAATGCCATTTATCTTCATTTGATGTTACTCATCATATTTTTGATATGCCGCCCCCACCCAGTTTTTATAAATCTCACGTTTTGATCACGTTAATGTCTACTTCACTGTAAATATTTTATTCACAAATATCACTGAAAGTTTTGTTAATACAGATTCAACAATATTTGAAATATTTCTAACATAACACTAATTAACCTCTTTAATTATTAAGTTGAGTTCAAGAATGAATGAATGAATGAATGAATGATTTAGTGCACAAGTCAGTTACAGTAAGTGGCCCATATTCATACTTAGTTAGCGTTTAAAGGGATTCAGCTGATGTTACTACATAGCTTTTTCGAGTCTTCAATAACACTGAATCGTAAAGGGGATTGAGTCGAGGTAGAAGGCGAGCACGTTTGTCATTTCAGTCAAATAATAGAAAACACGTTCAGCAAAGAGTTACTCTTTACGGCGATATCATTTTCAACTTGTACAAGTGCATACAATATACATACTAAACTTTATCAGCAACAGAAGGAACATTTCGAAATGTGTGTCATTGGAGCTGTGAATGTTAGGTAACAAATTACGTGATTTACGATGCGGTGATCGGTTAGAAACTGAAATATACTTTCGTTTGTTTTGTCTCGTCAATGTGATCCATACAGAAACTTTCTTTTAAAATTTAATTTTCATTGAAGACCGCTCTTCCATAACAGCCTAGGTTATTAAATGTTTTCTAGGAGTGATGTTTTCTTACATAGAGAGTGATAAAGACAAACGGTTGGAAGGAGAAAGGGATTTATAATCCTCCCTCACTGAAGTGATAGCTGATAGATATACGTTATCCACTGCTCTGTTCACTGTTCGATTTTGACCATGCAGAATCGGAATTGAAATATATTGGTCGAGAGCAATGTCATTATTACAATCCATTACTGAATACCTCTAGGTATTTAATGTGTTATTAGTTTGAGAAAATAAAAGAATGAATTTGTTTCATTTGAATTAACTATACACAGTAAGCAGACTCGAAGGCTTACGATAGGACGATACCAATTAAATGATCACTGTGAACCAAGGCGTCCTGAAACGTATGACTTTCAGGTTAGTAGCGGAGCTAGTTGGCCATTTTGTCACTGCGATGGGATTCAGTGGCGCTTGAATTATAAATCCTATGATTTTCAAAAATTACAATCATTTTCGGGTGATGCCACTGGTGAGTGAGTGTGTTTTAACGAATTCCAGAAGAGTATACCTAGCAGAGGAGATGAATGGCATACAGCTCCTATTTGACATTGACGGAATCTAGAAGGAGAAAATAAGGTTGAATAACTGTCATCATGGATTTACACATTATGATATGAGATCATAAGACTTTGACAATATTTAAAACAGTCATGGAGGATTTAAAACTTTTACAAACACTTCTCACAGCAAACAACACTGGAGTCCACATGATCTGCAAATGAATTCGGGACTGAAATATAATGTAATGTTAATCTAACATTCCATTTTCACAAGCTGACGCAGTTGAAAGAAATGTGACACTCAGTTTTCACTATGCAGTCAAATGCTGTTTTCATCAAGCCCATAAATTTGTGCATATCTGCTGATACTAATAGTTCACACGAGCACAAACACACACACACACACGACAGCGAAAAATTACTTCATAAGGTAAGAAAATTGGCTGTATAAGCATATGTAAGCAAATGCGACAATTAAAAATTAAACAATACAACAAGAAGGCTAAAATTATCTGGAATGAGTGATAACCATGCGCAACACATTTTACAGAATGTGATCACCTACATACTTATCATATATATAAACATATATACGTCAATATCTGTGCGTAAAATGCAACACAGCGTCAAGCAACGATAGAGATAAAAATCTTCACAGGTCGCGATCACAGATGTTTATTTATTCCTCTTCGTTCCCAGTGCAGCATCAGGCTTTAGGCGACGACTTTGATTTTTCGATATGAATGGTGTTTATTTTCACGACATGGGGTTGATATCCTCATGCTCAACTCTCCATCTTTAGCAGTCTTTTTACTGGCTTATAAAGGGTTAAGAGGAGCGTTTTCCGGGGTTCAAAGCCCGTACCGCCTGAGCGTAGTTGGTGAGCACAACAGTCACAGATAGGAGGTAGAAAATAGAGGTAACAAAATTTCGAGGGTAAAAATATTAATAAGTAAAATGAATCTATAATATAAAAATGGGATCATTTTGAGTAAGAGGAATTGTGGCTCAAAACTATTTTATGTGTTCAGAAAATAATCTTCGCTTGCATTGGTAATTTAATTTTGAGACCACGGGTAATTTTACTGAATAATAATTTCTTCCCCTCATTTCTTTTTACTGAATTTTCCATCCTCCTATCTGTGATCGTCACCTGTAAACGTTTTGACCTAAATTGGTAGAAATGGTGACATTTTGACTTAGATTGGGAAGTCAGTGGTGCAGCGGTGAAATACTCGCCTTCCAGGCCACATGATCGGTCATGAGCTCGATCCCCGGCTGACGCACTTCTCCACCTCGATAAGTCGGTGATATGATCGGTGGGATGGGCAGCTTAGAAATATGGCTAGTGACCTTATCTCGTAAAAATAAACATGGCTAATACGAAACTTCAAAACTCTAGCTTAATGCCTTATATTGCATTGGGAACTCAAAGGAATAAGATAATTAATTATTCTTTCTTAGCGTTCATACAAATATGTATGAGAAGTACGTGTGTAATCAGATTCTCCAGGATGTGTAGTGCAAATATATCACGTGCTTCGAATAAATTACATCTTCTTATTGCAGACAATAGGCGATATGTTTGAGAATCGTTCTCGGTTGCTCAGCTGCATGTACTCTATCGTATTTCCCTTTAATTATTCATTTAGCCTCATATTTCTGGTTATTATCTCTCTTTATCCTCCTCTCTTGATATGTGTGCTACATGGATGGAGTTTGACGATTCGAACTGCTGCATACCTGTCAAAAGTTCTACGCTGAAACCGGCCAATCAGTCAGTCATGTCTTCTTACCGTTTAACCAAGATTTATGAAAGGATTTTAGTTTGAAAACCACTACGTTTTCTTTTGAAAAACAAAAATATACAAATTACGATATGTGCTGTACGCGATATCAATAAATGGCAGTCAAAAAAGTAATATCACTGGGAAGCAGTACTCTTTGACATGAGTGACTTCTAACTACTCATTCTGATTCAATCTTATCTGGTCTCAAATCTTTGCTAGAGATGGTTCACCTTCTCAGATCACTGTTATTTTCGAATATCTAATATAATAATATCGTGAGAATGTTGTACGGATCTTGCCTTCATGGTCTTTGCGAAAGTGATCTAGCTTCTTCAAACGATTTCAAGGAGTAAAGACAGTTAATCGATTCAATTCTAAGAAGAAGCTGTGAGATGGTGATATCACTCGTATCACTACTATTAATACATAGTTTAAATTCTCAGTTGATAATGTTGAATAAATTGCAGTTCAACATCCTCTAACATGCTTATGTAGGTACAAATACATTAAAGCCTTAAAATTTACATAATGAACATTTCTCTCATCTCTGACTGCAGTTCTGCAGATCTGTCCAATTTTTCTTCAACTATCCCTGGTAAATATCTGTGGTGGACCTTAGACTCTGCTGGCTTAATATCCCGAACTCGAATAGAAATAAGAACCACAAGTCCGTAAAGTTACTGGAAGAATATATTAAAATTTGTTACTTGGGGTTATTACAAGGTCCAGATCCACAATTAACTTAGTAGACTCCGGAAGTGTTGTGCGAGGACTGCTCCAATATCAATATGGCCAGAGGTCGGACAAGGTAACGTAGGGAGAAAATAGGGCGTCCTTGCGAAATTTTGGAATAGAAGGTAGGTAATTAGAATTGACCGATGGCAATTGAGATGGTGGAGAAGACGAAGAAATGTAGGTAGAACTATATTTTATTCAAACCACGAGGTCAAATACAAAGTATAGAGATTCTGGTGAAAACAAAGTAGTGTACAATATGTTCATTTCTCACATAGTAGTAAAAGTGGGATAAGTTTATTTTTGAGGTCTCCACATATCTTGTAACAATGACTAGATACTTCAACTCTTGTGAATTCAGTTTCCTTAAATTGCTTAGTGATGGCATTGTTTTATTAGATTTACAACTCGACTAGGGACCATATTGCATCCAATTTGTACCAGGTTAAATCCAAAAGGGTGCAAAACACTACCCTGCGTGGTTATATGCAGAGGTAGAATTCAAGTTATAAAAACTTTAGGTAAAGGTTGACGGGATTTGAAAAAGACGCCTAAGCAGAAGTTTATGCGATGTAAAAACGTTTTACACTTGTGTGAACCGTATAAACTACTGGAGTTAAACAGATAAACCATGTTGCTTATCTTTTTGGTGTTTGATCTTCTAACCAGTCTTTCATATGTCGTCCAGCCGATATTATTCTGCTTAGATTCATACATCAAAATGATGTTCGCTTTTCAGATTTTACTATAAATAAGGTTCTAAAAAGCCTTCGGTCCTTGATATCACTCAAACAGTATATGAATCATTATTTTTGAAAGATGACTGGATCCAATCGATTGTTTTCTTGCTGAAATTTTCGATTTATCATTTCACCTGTCACTGGGAGGGTTATTGCAGTTGTACTTGTATCTAATTCATCTACTGGATCAAATGTTTAATTTACATTAGTCATGCCTGTTACCATTACACCTACCATTAGCTTTGTAAAGATTAAACTGTTATTTCTACTTGAATTTGAAATTTCATTGAGGCCTTCTTATGAACTGGAACAATTTGTTCTCAAGCACAGCTATCACCACAGTCTTACATCACAACATTATTTCTAGTTTAAGGCAAAGGTGCCAAATGCAGCTTCTGTTTCTTTTTAGGTTAAATATCCCCCTCTGACTCGGCAATGAGACCTCTTTTGTTATATAATTTTACTGTAACATAAGTTGAAAATTGGGTTACCAGGTGGATGCATTTCCTTCTTTCTGAAATAAAAAAGTAAACGACGTGTGTACGAAAGTTTTAAACTGCATAGCTAACTGAGGTTAATCGCCCTGTTGGTGTTCTAGTTTCTTCTTTTTTTATTGGTTTCTCTTGCAACATTCAACTTACTTGGATAAAGCCAATTTTCCTAGGTATGCGTCGGTGGCACAGCGGTGAGGACTCTCGCCGACCACGCACATGGTCCGGGGTTTGACCACCGGCCGACGCATACCTGATATCAATTGTCAGCCTGTAAAATTTGGGCTACCGATATCATATGCTGAAAACTCCATACCGTAACAAAGATGGAAGTTTGGAATCAAGCTTTGATCGAAAAACAAAAATAATTTCTGTGGAGCGTAAATGTAACTCAGAACGTTAAAAAGATCAACTTCGTCTTACTTAAATGACTGTACAATGTAGAAGCTTACTGGACTAATTGTGCTGCGAACTGTTAGATTTGATCATCTTTGATGTCACATTATAATTGTCATTCAGTTGATGCTTACGTGATGCTCATGTCTACTCTGTGAATATGACAGTATCAGTTCAGAACAGCTATTCAGAAGGAACAAATTAATAAAACTTTAGAGAATAAGAAGATGTTCACATGAACAGTGATCAAGATTTGACCGGATAGTTGCAAAATAATTGAGCGCTGAGTGAGAAGTAGACATTTATAAAGTTATATTTGTAAAATCTCAGCGAAATCGAAATGATTAATTCGTCAAACAGGAGGCATTGCTATGGGATCACCAGTATCTCCGCTAGTCCCCAGTCTATTTATGCACTCATGAGAAACAAATGCAATTATGAGATGCCCAAGTCCCCCAAAGATGTGGTTAAGATACGTAGATGATACCTTCATCATAATCAAACGTAGTTTGTCAAATGAAATTTTTCAATTAATAAACAATATGTCAGAAACCATCAAGTTCTCCAAAGAGGTTGAATCTGATGAAAATGAGTTGGCGTTCCTGGACTGTTTAGTAAAAAGAAAATTGGACGGCAAATTTAAAATAAACATTTTCAGAAAGCCGACAAATTCGGATAGATATCTAGATTACCATTCAGCTCACCCATTTACCACCAAAATAACTGTGGCCAAGAATCTGATCAACAGAGCCAAACGTCTAGTTACTGAGGAGGAAGATATTAACAAGGAACTAAAATTAGTTCAATCCACTCTTGAATCAAACAATTATCCTAAAGCCTTCATAAAAAGATACTTAAAATGTGAAGATAAGGATGAATCAAAACCTGCTGCTAAGAATTGGGTTAGTACAGCGGTGGTTCCTTACCGCAAAGAAACATCCGATGAAATAAAGCGAATCCTTAACGAACATAACATAAGAGTGTACTTTCGTGCATCTAACACCTTACGCTCATTACTGGTGAAGGTTAAGGATAAAATAGAACAAGAAAACCAGCAGAATTGCGTATACCAGATCAATTGTGGGGATTGTAACGCAGTATATGTAGGAGAAACTTCCAGACAGGTAAATATAAGAGTGAAAGAGCATAAACAATGTCTAAAGGTGGTTCCAAAGAGCTCTGCAGACTTGAAGAAGCTAGAAAACAACTCAGCGATTGCACTACATTCAATAGAAACGGGACACAAAATCGACTTTGATAAGACTAAGGTTTTACAGGAAGGTTTTGGTTCATACCAAGAAAGACTGACTGCAGAAGCCCTACATATATGGGTGAATCCCAAGTTTAAACAGACGTGAAGGTGTGATGTTAGCTGATGCATGGCAAATCCTGAGTAATAAATAAAATTGGATATGTATGAACAAGTAGTCACACTTGGTCAAATTCCCGATTGTCTACGTCTTCTTATGGAGAGAATAACAAATTTATAAAAATTAAATTATATTTATAAAAATCTCAATTATTTTGCAACTATCCGGTCAAATCTTGATCACAGCTCATATGAGAATAGCAAATGTTTTATGACTGTTCCCCACACACACATACACACACACACACCATTTTATACTGCATATACACATATTTTAACAAAAGTAGACAAATTTTGGAAGTCTGAGGTCAAACAATTTTTTGATCATATTATGAATTAAAAGTCAATCTGAACGAAGAATATTCTTTTCAATAATTTCTCTTCAGGTTCTTACAATTATAAAATATAATTTACTATAGTTTAGTTTGTAAGGATTAGTTATAATTTACGGGTTGATCACGGATTGATATCAGTTAGAGAACCATTGAAAACCAGGGAGTACTGGACAGCTGCTGTTTCATCCTAGTTTGGGAATCATCGGAAGTACGCACCCACTGGGATTCGAACCCGGGACCTTCCGGTTACAAGGCAAGCTCGTATACCATTCAGCCACTGGGACCCGATTGGGTGCGTACTGCCGATGATTCCCAAACTAGGATGAAACAGCAGCTGTCCAGTACTCCCTGGTTTTCAATGGTTCTCTAACTGATATCAATCCGTGATTAACGCGTAAAATATAAAATATAATATTTGTGGTCGTTACAACAAAGGCCAGGTATGTGGCGGATACATTTTTAACGTAGAATAACAGATTACTTATGGGGTGTCAAAATAAATAGTCATATTTGTGTGACAAACGTGCTGGGCTGAAATCGATTAGAAATATTGTAAAACGGGAGACAATGGTGGTGATTAATCATTTTTAATGGAATTGTACAGTGTGGGGTAGGCAAATTGACAAGTCAGTTCAATGTCATAAAAGGTGTCAGGTGAATGGCTAGTACAAAGTGGTCTGAGTTAAACAGTTGAGATAGTAAGACTGGAATGAGAGGATCATAGTGAGATAACGAATATATTAAATAAAACAGGTGGAGGCATATATTGAGAAAACAGGTAATATCACTAATAATAAATCCGGATGGCATAAATGAAAAATTCGATAGTACTGAGGGAATGTTTGCATGAGGGGCATAAATTATGACGAATAATAATAATAACTGTAATAATAATATTTATAGTAATAAACAAAGTAAAAAGAAAAAAACCAAGAGGGTTAAGGGGAAGGAGCACTCTTGGTGAGAAGAAAAATCTTCAATCCAAGGTTGACCACGGTAGGAACAGCATCTGGACGTGTTCATTTTGGATACACAGTTCCGGTTTAGTCGATCTTATTACAACAGCTTCAGTTATGTGTAGGAGAAGTAAGCGAACTGTACGTGTTAACGACTTCGGAATTCGGTATATAACTCTGAAAGCTGTGTTGACATCGATGTGATGTCCAGTATCGACCAAGCGTGACGGGATCGAGCTTCTAATGCACTTAATTTTCCCCCCTACTGAACCAAGCTGGTAAGTGTTCTCGAACCCGTAGACGAACCTGCCTAATCGTGCGCCCTATATAACTTGAACCACAGGAACAGTTGAAATGGTATATGCATGAAGAAGAGCTAAGGTTAGGTAAGACATCTTTGAGTTGCTGGGTGAACATTGGACGGCTAGTGAAGGATAGACATAGACGTGCAGAGTGGAAAGTTTTCTTGATCGCCCTGGTTAAGCGTTGGGATAGAATCTCCGCAGGAGTATCTCCCTTGTATTGGAGATGTAAAGACAGAGGCTTTTACTCAACAGTTGTCAGTTCATGTTTACGACTATTATAACCTATGTTGGCTTTAATGAACTCCGGATATCCGTTCTCGCTTAGAATGTCTCGGATGATCTGGAGTTCTTTCTCTACGCACTCTTCGGAACAAATAGACCTCGCTCTAAATGCTAAGCACCTGATTAGACTACGTTTGTATTTCATCGGTACGAAGCTAAGGAAATGTGTATACTGAGCTTTGGTCTCTAGCTTTCTTTTGATGGAACCATCATCTCTTCTCATTAGTAAGACGTCGAGGAAGTGTAGAGAGTCGTTGTATTCTCATTCGTAGGTAAAATGGACCGCTGGGTGAGCCTTATTGAAGTTGTTCAAAATCAAATCACTATTTAACCCTTCATCGTACACTACAAAAGTGTCGTCCATGTAATGACAATACATTTCCATTTTCGCTATTTCCTAGTTTTGCTAGAAATATATTCGCGAAAACAGGTCCCAGTGGGGATTTCATGGCTACTCCATCAACCTGTCTGTATATTTCATTATTAAATAGGAACTGAACATTCGTTGTACATTTAACAAGTAGTTGTTTCAGATTGCTGATAGGAATATCAGTGCACAATTTCTTTTCTATAATTTGTTCACAGATATAATCGATGGTTTCCACTAGAGGCACATTCGTGAATAGAGATGAAACATCAAGTGATGCCATATATTTGCCAGTCGCGTTCAGGTTTTTGATCTTATCAACAAATTGAAAGGTATCCTTGACTTTGTGCTTTACTAACTCGTCATGCAAGGGTTGAAGTAGCTGTACCAACCACTTTGCCGTCTCGTGATAGGGTGAATGGGACATGTCTAGTATGGGGCGTAGGCGCACTCCTGGCCTTTATTGTAACGACCACAAATATTATATTTTATAATTGTAAGAACCTAAAGAGAAATTATTGAAAAGAATATTTTTTCGTTCAGATTGACTTTTTGATCATAGCTCATACAATTTTTGTTTTGTTCTGTTTAGTATACACATTGATAGCTGTTTCTTGATTCATATTTAAAAATAAGAGATGTACTTTTATACATAGACATAAAATTCTATTTATTTCTTATACATGTTGATACCTGTTGCATGATTCATGATTGGACAAAATTTTAGAAAACAAGAGGTGTCCCTTTATATACTAACCTTTGTTATGTTAATTTCGATTAATTAAACCACGGGAATCCGAAGTATGCTTGGTACCATAAATGGACACATATATACAGAGAAAACATGTGAAATATGACTGCGATATATGCTGTTGATCGAGGTTAATAGGTGGGAACTACTTAAACCAACCAGTTTCTTGCTTGTCAACCAAATCAAGAACTTGAATTATTATGAAGTGATTTTGGACATACCAATGATTAACTGGGTCCCAAACAAAGGCAGTGCCTGTCCAGCGTTAAGATTTGATCGACTTACTGGTCGTTATGCATAAATGTAAACCTGACTTGATATAAGAAGTTTCTGGAAAGTGAAATGTATTCCTTATGTAGTATTACAGTGGAATAAATATAAAAGGGTGCTAAACTCGCCAACGGTCACCAGGAAAGTCCTTGCAAGATACTATTCTTATCACAATAATCGATAGTTAAAGGATATTTTGTTGATATTTACGCTGCTGAGATTATTATAATTATTATTCCATTTAGTTTCAAGTGGAATCTCGAGATTCAACAGCATATTTCCATTTTATCTTGTCCTCTGTAGACGTCTTTAGCTGGCTCCACAGTTATCCATAAGCCATCAGTTTTTCCTCACACGACCTATATGTCGCCCTCAGATCTGGGCCCAACTCAACATTCACTGCTCGGATTCCACTCAAAAACCCAGGATGATATTACACACAATGGTCTCCTCAGCTTGTGTTTAATCCATCTCTTTTTTCTTTGGCACATTTACAGAGCAACAGGTCCTTGTTTGATGTATTGCAGGAATTCTTTGTTTCTGATCGCTTCTCGCCGGCCACTTGATCTTCATTGTGAAACCAGCGAAGTCGGCTGTCCATAAAAGTCTACAGTCTGTCATGTAATTATGGTGATATTTACTTAGTAAAAGTATTGAATATATATATATATATATATATATATATACATATGGTGGTAAGGAAATTAAGGCATTAGTTAGAGACAGAGGTGATCAGACCTTAAAAGTATAAAAATCAAAGCATACTTCGTATAATTTGAAATAAAAAGGATGAAGGAGGAATTAAATTATTAAAAATAATTACACGAGAATAATTAAAGGGGAATAGGCAAATTAAAGACAAAATTAAGACAATAGAAATAATAATATTTTGTAATAAGGATAGGGGTAAACAACACAATCAGATTTCACCGAGAATACCCATTAAGTCATGAAGAAAATAAAAGACAGATTCAGCGAAGAAAATTTTCTTTATCGATGGAATCATCTTCAGAGGCTGTTCAGTTGTATTTATACTTAGAAGAATCTATAGTTGTCTACTATTGAGTAATAGGGGGTGACATAATTGATGTAATTACTCATAAGTGGCTTTAGAAGTGAAAATTAAAAGTTGTAAATTACGCGGTATTCAACGGCACAAAGATAGAAGTTTGATAAGGTTAAAATTGCTCTTGAGTGAGAATAAAGTTCTAATTAATATCACGTACTACTTCCATTTGGAATGTACCAAAATGAAGATCTTTCTTAGTAGTAATCGAAGATTAGATAGAGGCCTATTTAAAGTGACATTAAGTCAAATCATTCCAAATGTCAGAACGTTGGTTTATCGTCACACGTAGGCGAGGCTAAAAGGAACTGCTTCGTTCCCGTAACTCCTGTAATACAAATAATACAGAGTAATGTATGTAATAGGCTAGACGGAACACTTTCTTAGAAATCGTTAGGATATGAGATGACCGAGTAAGGTCAGAAGACAGAACTAGTTCGAGGTATTTCGCATTAGACTTAGTTTCAATTTTTGTCCCCTCAATGCTACAGGCTACATGAGTACTTACTAGTGTTTGTAGATCTCGTTTATGCCTAAAGGAGAAGTCAATAGTCTGGCATTTTGAGGGATTCAGCATGAGGCCATTTAGTTTAGACCACTGACTGATGTCTGACAGGATGCTGTTTAATTTGAAACAGTTTGACTGAGACTTAACGGGAAGCGAAACAGTTAGGTCATCTGCATATTTGACGAAGTTGATTTCGTCTGAAACAGGTAAGTCATGTAATTTAAAATTATCCGAAATTCTTACAAATCCAACAATCTGGACATCATTTTCGCCCATGTGAAAAACTCGATGTCATATAAAATTGTAGTTTTTAATAAAAATAACTTCTTTATTCTGGACAGTATTTAGAAAATGTACAGAATTTTCAGAGGAGTTTATAGCATGACATTTTTACTTTTTACAATATCTTCAAGTAAATTATTAACTGACAGTAGATCCTGTGACCCACTTCTCTCCGAGTTGAAGCACAAACCATTCCAATTATGACATATCTTCCTTGTCTCTTCGAGGAAATCCATTATATCTAATTGAAAGCGAATTGTAAGATGTTCAGAAGTACATTTTGAGATCTGAGGGCATAACTGAAGAACACTCATCTCATGTATTGGAACACATTGACACCTACAATCGAACCTGCCCTCAAATTTATTAGGAACTTGCGAAATGGTAGTCTGTAAAACATTTTAAATACACAAAAGAGCAGAGATTTCCACTAAAGTTTATATCTTAATCGATTAAAACAAACCCTACGAGAAAAAAATGTATGCAATAGAAAGATGGAAGTTTTTGGTACCTTCAGCAATGACAGTTATGTCAACTGTTGTATTCTAGGGATCATTTTCTATATGAAATTGAAAAAACAGTTGACCAGAAGTTTCTCCTAAAGACTAAAAATAGCATGAGTACTTTAAAACTCTTTTATCTGATTACCTATCGAAAGGTAAATTTTTTATAGATCTTATTTGGTGGATAACCAAGATGTACAATAAGATTGAAAGTTAAGTAACATCCGTTGCTTAGCAACTAAACTACACTCTGATTGCTTAGATCAGCTGTGTCAACAGATTACTGATAAAATATACTGAAGTAAAAACTATAGACATTATTATAAATATAAATAAATGATCTCTAAGTGAACATGAATATATATTCTCAGTCATAAAGTGTCCATTTGTTGCTAAGTGATTAAAATTCATGTTTAAAATACTTGATTAACTCAAAAACTAATTTTGATAATTGTGATAGATATCAAATAACCATTAATATTTGAGAAAGCATATTTATATAAAAAAACATTTTTATTTTTTAAAAATAGAATTCTAAAAATAGCAAATTTATTATTATTATTGTATCCTTTAGTTCCTAGAGGAACATAGGGCTTCAGCTGCGCACCTCCATTGCCTTCGGTTTTCTGACAACTTTTTCACCCTGCTCCAGGTATGTCCACATGCCTTCATCTCCTCCTCGCATGACCTCCTCCAAGTCACCCTTGCACTGACGACCAACTCGCCGCCTCCCTTTCGGGTTCCACTCGAGGGCTTGTCTAGTGATGTCACTTGATGGTTTCCTCAGCGTATGGCCAATCCATCTCCATTTCTTTCTGCCTATTTGTTTCACAATCGGTTCCTGATTGGTTCGCTCCCAGAGATCCCTGTTGCTGATCTTTTCTGGCCATCTGATCTTGAGTATTGAGCGGAGACAGCTGTTAATGAAGGTTTGAAGTTTGTTTGAGATGCTCTTTATGACACGCTAAGTCTCTGATCCGTATAGTAGCACTGACTTCACATTGGAGTTGAAAATCCGGATCTTATTTTTGATGCTGAGTGCTGTTGACCTCCACACAGATTTGAGAGTAATGAAAGCTTGTCTTGCTTTTCCGATTCTGGCTTTGATGTCCTCGTCAGTTCCGCCTGTAGTTGAGACGATGCTTCCCAGGTAGGTGAAGGAGGTTGTTTCTTTCAGGTTCTTCCCACTTATGCTGATTGTTGTCTGTTGTTGTTGTTGTTGATGTTGGCTAGGAATCTTCATCATCTCTGTTTTATCTATGTTCACGTGAAGTCCTATCTTTGATGCTTCTTCTGCCAACTTGTTACTTTTCACTTGCATATCTTCCAGTTTATGGGAAATCAGACATATATCATCGGCGAAATCCAGATCCTCCAAGTCTTTTGTGTCAGTCCATTTTATGCCTGTTCCCTCGTTGGTTGCCGTTGTCTGTCGCATTATCCAATCAATTGCAATCAGGAAGATCATTGGTGATAGTAGACAGCCTTGCCTCACTCCCGTCCTCACTTCGAAGGCTTCCGTAAGTTTCCCGTTGTGGATTACTTGGCATGCAGCATTGTCGTATAACTGTTGGATGAGATGTATAATTGTCGATGGGACCCCGTAGTAGCGAAGTAGTTGCCAAATGACCTCTCGATCGACGCTGTCGAAGGCCTTTTCAAAGTCGATGAAGTTGAGATAGAGAGGTGACTGCCATTCCAAGCTTTGTTCAATGATGATCCGTAGAGTGGCGATTTGATCAATACATGATTTGTTTCTCCTGAATCCGGCCTGTTCCGGACGAAGTTTTTCATCTAGGGCTTGTTTGATTCTCTCCAGGATGATGCGACTTAGTATCTTGCTTGGAATGGACAGAAGCATAATTCCACGCCAGTTTTTACATTGACTTAAGTCTCCTTTCTTTGGAAGTTTGAATAAGTATCCGTTCCTCCAATCCTCGGGTACTTTGCCCTCTTTCCACACCTTCTCCAGCAGTGGTGTCATCAAGTCCGCTGTTGTCTCTGGGTCTATTTTCAAAGCTTCTGCTGGGATTCCATCTGGTCCCGGTGTTTTCCCAGCTTTAAGCATCTTGATTGCATTCAGGACTTCTGATTTCGTCGGGTGGTCAGTGTTCACTGGTAGTTCTGCTTCCGTTGTTGGTATTGTTGGGCGCGTTGTAGGTGGCGGACGATTTAGAAGTCTTTTGAAGTGTTCAGCCCAGTGCTTTCTCTGTTCCACCTCTTTGGTGATTGACTTTCCATTGTCGTCCTTTATTGGCTTAATCTGTGTCGAACGTTTGCCCGAAAGGTGCCTAGTTGTTTGGTAGAGTGTGGCGAGGTCTCCTTTGCCTGCAGCTTGTTCTGCTTCGTTTGCCATGGTTTCATAATATTTTCTTTTGTCTTCCCTAGCAAATTTACTAGAGTTAAAAAGAGAAGGATAAAGAGTTATTTGAATCAGCATAATATGGAAGGTATATGTAGTGAGAATTTGCTGACAAAGTGATCGTTATAACTGGAAACTCGATATGTAGTTCAGTTAAATGGATTTTTTCAGAAATCTTCATTTACTCTAGCTGAACAATCGTATTTATGTATAATTTTACAAAAAAATAAAAATAAAAATTTACAATTGAAGTAGAAATCGGGGAGACAATCTCACTTTCAGATGCCCAAATAACAAAGAAGACTGATGGGACTCCAGCTGACAAACTTTTACAGTTGGTTATCCACTAATCGCAAGCAGAAACTGATGATATCTCTTGCGACTGGAATCCATAGAATATTCAGCCCTGAATCCGTAGAAGAACAGATAGCTCTTTTGAGGAAGACACTACTTGAGAATGGCTATCCACTATGCTTAAAAGATAAACACATGAAACTCAGAATCAACAAAGAACAACCGATCTCTGTTCCGAAGAAGATGCTTTACATAATTGTGGCGTTAAAGGGGACATTCTGGTCGATATTTTAAAGAGGAGAATGTCTAACGCCATGAAAACAGCATTTTCTGCTGCTACCCTACGATTGGTATTCTCAAACCGCCCATTGTTATTCAACAGATCCCAAGATGAACTATCGCGTTTGACCGCTACTGTGCATATCTGTCAATTTACTTGCTCACGCGGAGCGACATATTTAGGTTGTTCGATGTGTGTTTTATCCAAGAGAAAACAGAAAGATTGAGCGAAGAAATATTTACTTTTCAACTAGATCTTCATCTATGGCTCTACTTTATTATATATCCGTAGCATTTTTATTACAATACACAACAATTTACCAATCAAGTGGCACTGATATGTTTGTTAACAATAATTAGTCAGTGTCAAAATGTCAATGGGTTGATAATTAACGAAGAAAATTAATATATATAATTAATTAATTAAAAGGTGGAAAAGGTTACAACAAGTGGATTGCATAATGCATAATTTTGAAAAAATGAAGAGCAATTAAGAAATAAGCGTGTGCACAGGTTGATTAGCGTCTGTAGTATAGTGGTTAGGACGCTCGCCGGCCATACACATTGTCTGAAGTTCAATCCCCGGTCGACGCACTCCTTTCCCTCGCTGAACCAGAAATAATACTGGTAAAGAGGAAAGATTGAGCATGTGGTTAGCAATCCCATCCTGTAAAAATAAATACTGTTACAGAAACTTCAAGCCACCAGCTTGAGGCCCTATGTTCCGCCGGAAACGTGAAGGAAAAAAAACAAAATGACTACGTAACAGATTATTAAATAGAATTTTTGATTTTCCCGTCGATTGATTGGACCGAAGTGCTCGGTCTCAGGTTGACATGTCGGCTTCTTGTGCAGATGCTTCGACGATGTCTCACTATTTAATTGGTGTACAATTGGTGGATGATGGCTAGCAGTGGAATCCAGGATGCGCATTTCGTCCTATTTGGGACTCGTCAGCTGGATGTACCTGCATTTCTCAGTGAGTGATGATGTTCCCACCGAGGCTCGAACCCAGTACCCATAGTTTCAAACGCCAAAGCGTTATCCACTAGACCACTTGGGCCACGAGAGCCACCTCTTGTGCAACGGGTCATATTAATTATTGAATTGAATTTTTGATTTTCCCGTCGATTGATTGGACCGAAGTGCTCGGTCTCAGGTTGACATGTCGGCTTCTTGTGCAGATGCTTCGACGATGTCTCACTATTTAATTGGTGTACAATTGGTGGATGATGGCTAGCAGTGGAATCCAGGATGCGCATTTCGTCCTATTTGGGACTCGTCAGCTGGATGTACCTGCATTTCTCAGTGAGTGATGATGTTCCCACCGAGGCTCGAACCCAGTACCCATAGTTTCAAACGCCAAAGCGTTATCCACTAGACCACTTGGGCCACGAGAGCCACCTCTTGTGCAACGGGTCATATTAATTATTGAATTGAATTTTTGATTTTCCCGTCGATTGATTGGACCGAAGTGCTCGGTCTCAGGTTGACATGTCGGCTTCTTGTGCAGATGCTTCGACGATGTCTCACTATTTAATTGGTGTACAATTGGTGGATGATGGCTAGCAGTGGAATCCAGGATGCGCATTTCGTCCTATTTGGGACTCGTCAGCTGGATGTACCTGCATTTCTCAGTGAGTGATGATGTTCCCACCGAGGCTCGAACCCAGTACCCATAGTTTCAAACGCCAAAGCGTTATCCACTAGACCACTTGGGCCACGAGAGCCACCTCTTGTGCAACGGGTCATATTAATTATTGAATTGAATTTTTGATTTTCCCGTCGATTGATTGGACCGAAGTGCTCGGTCTCAGGTTGACATGTCGGCTTCTTGTGCAGATGCTTCGACGATGTCTCACTATTTAATTGGTGTACAATTGGTGGATGATGGCTAGCAGTGGAATCCAGGATGCGCATTTCGTCCTATTTGGGACTCGTCAGCTGGATGTACCTGCATTTCTCAGTGAGTGATGATGTTCCCACCGAGGCTCGAACCCAGTACCCATAGTTTCAAACGCCAAAGCGTTATCCACTAGACCACTTGGGCCACGAGAGCCACCTCTTGTGCAACGGGTCATATTAATTATTGAATTGAATTTTTGATTTTCCCGTCGATTGATTGGACCGAAGTGCTCGGTCTCAGGTTGACATGTCGGCTTCTTGTGCAGATGCTTCGACGATGTCTCACTATTTAATTGGTGTACAATTGGTGGATGATGGCTAGCAGTGGAATCCAGGATGCGCATTTCGTCCTATTTGGGACTCGTCAGCTGGATGTACCTGCATTTCTCAGTGAGTGATGATGTTCCCACCGAGGCTCGAACCCAGTACCCATAGTTTCAAACGCCAAGGCGTTATCCACTAGACCACTTGGGCCACGAGAGCCACCTCTTGTGCAACGGGTCATATTAATTATTGAATTGAATTTTTGATTTTCCCGTCGATTGATTGGACCGAAGTGCTCGGTCTCAGGTTGACATGTCGGCTTCTTGTGCAGATGCTTCGACGATGTCTCACTATTTAATTGGTGTACAATTGGTGGATGATGGCTAGCAGTGGAATCCAGGATGCGCATTTCGTCCTATTTGGGACTCGTCAGCTGGATGTACCTGCATTTCTCAGTGAGTGATGATGTTCCCACCGAGGCTCGAACCCAGTACCCATAGTTTCAAACGCCAAGGCGTTATCCACTAGACCACTTGGGCCACGAGAGCCACCTCTTGTGCAACGGGTCATATTAATTATTGAATTGAATTTTTGATTTTCCCGTCGATTGATTGGACCGAAGTGCTCGGTGTCAGGTTGACATGTCGGCTTCTTGTGCAGATGCTTCGACGATGTCTCACTATTTAATTGGTGTACAATTGGTGGATGATGGCTAGCAGTGGAATCCAGGATGCGCATTTCGTCCTATTTGGGACTCGTCAGCTGGATGTACCTGCATTTCTCAGTGAGTGATGATGTTCCCACCGAGGCTCGAACCCAGTACCCATAGTTTCAAACGCCAAAGCGTTATCCACTAGACCACTTGGGCCACGAGAGCCACCTCTTGTGCAACGGGTCATATTAATTATTGAATTGAATTTTTGATTTTCCCGTCGATTGATTGGACCGAAGTGCTCGGTCTCAGGTTGACATGTCGGCTTCTTGTGCAGATGCTTCGACGATGTCTCACTATTTAATTGGTGTACAATTGGTGGATGATGGCTAGCAGTGGAATCCAGGATGCGCATTTCGTCCTATTTGGGACTCGTCAGCTGGATGTACCTGCATTTCTCAGTGAGTGATGATGTTCCCACCGAGGCTCGAACCCAGTACCCATAGTTTCAAACGCCAAAGCGTTATCCACTAGACCACTTGGGCCACGAGAGCCACCTCTTGTGCAACGGGTCATATTAATTATTGAATTGAATTTTTGATTTTCCCGTCGATTGATTGGACCGAAGTGCTCGGTCTCAGGTTGACATGTCGGCTTCTTGTGCAGATGCTTCGACGATGTCTCACTATTTAATTGGTGTACAATTGGTGGATGATGGCTAGCAGTGGAATCCAGGATGCGCATTTCGTCCTATTTGGGACTCGTCAGCTGGATGTACCTGCATTTCTCAGTGAGTGATGATGTTCCCACCGAGGCTCGAACCCAGTACCCATAGTTTCAAACGCCAAAGCGTTATCCACTAGACCACTTGGGCCACGAGAGCCACCTCTTGTGCAACGGGTCATATTAATTATTGAATTGAATTTTTGATTTTCCCGTCGATTGATTGGACCGAAGTGCTCGGTCTCAGGTTGACATGTCGGCTTCTTGTGCAGATGCTTCGACGATGTCTCACTATTTAATTGGTGTACAATTGGTGGATGATGGCTAGCAGTGGAATCCAGGATGCGCATTTCGTCCTATTTGGGACTCGTCAGCTGGATGTACCTGCATTTCTCAGTGAGTGATGATGTTCCCACCGAGGCTCGAACCCAGTACCCATAGTTTCAAACGCCAAAGCGTTATCCACTAGACCACTTGGGCCACGAGAGCCACCTCTTGTGCAACGGGTCATATTAATTATTGAATTGAATTTTTGATTTTCCCGTCGATTGATTGGACCGAAGTGCTCGGTCTCAGGTTGACATGTCGGCTTCTTGTGCAGATGCTTCGACGATGTCTCACTATTTAATTGGTGTACAATTGGTGGATGATGGCTAGCAGTGGAATCCAGGATGCGCATTTCGTCCTATTTGGGACTCGTCAGCTGGATGTACCTGCATTTCTCAGTGAGTGATGATGTTCCCACCGAGGCTCGAACCCAGTACCCATAGTTTCAAACGCCAAAGCGTTATCCACTAGACCACTTGGGCCACGAGAGCCACCTCTTGTGCAACGGGTCATATTAATTATTGAATTGAATTTTTGATTTTCCCGTCGATTGATTGGACCGAAGTGCTCGGTCTCAGGTTGACATGTCGGCTTCTTGTGCAGATGCTTCGACGATGTCTCACTATTTAATTGGTGTACAATTGGTGGATGATGGCTAGCAGTGGAATCCAGGATGCGCATTTCGTCCTATTTGGGACTCGTCAGCTGGATGTACCTGCATTTCTCAGTGAGTGATGATGTTCCCACCGAGGCTCGAACCCAGTACCCATAGTTTCAAACGCCAAAGCGTTATCCACTAGACCACTTGGGCCACGAGAGCCACCTCTTGTGCAACGGGTCATATTAATTATTGAATTGAATTTTTGATTTTCCCGTCGATTGATTGGACCGAAGTGCTCGGTCTCAGGTTGACATGTCGGCTTCTTGTGCAGATGCTTCGACGATGTCTCACTATTTAATTGGTGTACAATTGGTGGATGATGGCTAGCAGTGGAATCCAGGATGCGCATTTCGTCCTATTTGGGACTCGTCAGCTGGATGTACCTGCATTTCTCAGTGAGTGATGATGTTCCCACCGAGGCTCGAACCCAGTACCCATAGTTTCAAACGCCAAAGCGTTATCCACTAGACCACTTGGGCCACGAGAGCCACCTCTTGTGCAACGGGTCATATTAATTATTGAATTGAATTTTTGATTTTCCCGTCGATTGATTGGACCGAAGTGCTCGGTCTCAGGTTGACATGTCGGCTTCTTGTGCAGATGCTTCGACGATGTCTCACTATTTAATTGGTGTACAATTGGTGGATGATGGCTAGCAGTGGAATCCAGGATGCGCATTTCGTCCTATTTGGGACTCGTCAGCTGGATGTACCTGCATTTCTCAGTGAGTGATGATGTTCCCACCGAGGCTCGAACCCAGTACCCATAGTTTCAAACGCCAAAGCGTTATCCACTAGACCACTTGGGCCACGAGAGCCACCTCTTGTGCAACGGGTCATATTAATTATTGAATTGAATTTTTGATTTTCCCGTCGATTGATTGGACCGAAGTGCTCGGTCTCAGGTTGACATGTCGGCTTCTTGTGCAGATGCTTCGACGATGTCTCACTATTTAATTGGTGTACAATTGGTGGATGATGGCTAGCAGTGGAATCCAGGATGCGCATTTCGTCCTATTTGGGACTCGTCAGCTGGATGTACCTGCATTTCTCAGTGAGTGATGATGTTCCCACCGAGGCTCGAACCCAGTACCCATAGTTTCAAACGCCAAAGCGTTATCCACTAGACCACTTGGGCCACGAGAGCCACCTCTTGTGCAACGGGTCATATTAATTATTGAATTGAATTTTTGATTTTCCCGTCGATTGATTGGACCGAAGTGCTCGGTCTCAGGTTGACATGTCGGCTTCTTGTGCAGATGCTTCGACGATGTCTCACTATTTAATTGGTGTACAATTGGTGGATGATGGCTAGCAGTGGAATCCAGGATGCGCATTTCGTCCTATTTGGGACTCGTCAGCTGGATGTACCTGCATTTCTCAGTGAGTGATGATGTTCCCACCGAGGCTCGAACCCAGTACCCATAGTTTCAAACGCCAAAGCGTTATCCACTAGACCACTTGGGCCACGAGAGCCACCTCTTGTGCAACGGGTCATATTAATTATTGAATTGAATTTTTGATTTTCCCGTCGATTGATTGGACCGAAGTGCTCGGTCTCAGGTTGACATGTCGGCTTCTTGTGCAGATGCTTCGACGATGTCTCACTATTTAATTGGTGTACAATTGGTGGATGATGGCTAGCAGTGGAATCCAGGATGCGCATTTCGTCCTATTTGGGACTCGTCAGCTGGATGTACCTGCATTTCTCAGTGAGTGATGATGTTCCCACCGAGGCTCGAACCCAGTACCCATAGTTTCAAACGCCAAAGCGTTATCCACTAGACCACTTGGGCCACGAGAGCCACCTCTTGTGCAACGGGTCATATTAATTATTGAATTGAATTTTTGATTTTCCCGTCGATTGATTGGACCGAAGTGCTCGGTCTCAGGTTGACATGTCGGCTTCTTGTGCAGATGCTTCGACGATGTCTCACTATTTAATTGGTGTACAATTGGTGGATGATGGCTAGCAGTGGAATCCAGGATGCGCATTTCGTCCTATTTGGGACTCGTCAGCTGGATGTACCTGCATTTCTCAGTGAGTGATGATGTTCCCACCGAGGCTCGAACCCAGTACCCATAGTTTCAAACGCCAAAGCGTTATCCACTAGACCACTTGGGCCACGAGAGCCACCTCTTGTGCAACGGGTCATATTAATTATTGAATTGAATTTTTGATTTTCCCGTCGATTGATTGGACCGAAGTGCTCGGTCTCAGGTTGACATGTCGGCTTCTTGTGCAGATGCTTCGACGATGTCTCACTATTTAATTGGTGTACAATTGGTGGATGATGGCTAGCAGTGGAATCCAGGATGCGCATTTCGTCCTATTTGGGACTCGTCAGCTGGATGTACCTGCATTTCTCAGTGAGTGATGATGTTCCCACCGAGGCTCGAACCCAGTACCCATAGTTTCAAACGCCAAAGCGTTATCCACTAGACCACTTGGGCCACGAGAGCCACCTCTTGTGCAACGGGTCATATTAATTATTGAATTGAATTTTTGATTTTCCCGTCGATTGATTGGACCGAAGTGCTCGGTCTCAGGTTGACATGTCGGCTTCTTGTGCAGATGCTTCGACGATGTCTCACTATTTAATTGGTGTACAATTGGTGGATGATGGCTAGCAGTGGAATCCAGGATGCGCATTTCGTCCTATTTGGGACTCGTCAGCTGGATGTACCTGCATTTCTCAGTGAGTGATGATGTTCCCACCGAGGCTCGAACCCAGTACCCATAGTTTCAAACGCCAAAGCGTTATCCACTAGACCACTTGGGCCACGAGAGCCACCTCTTGTGCAACGGGTCATATTAATTATTGAATTGAATTTTTGATTTTCCCGTCGATTGATTGGACCGAAGTGCTCGGTCTCAGGTTGACATGTCGGCTTCTTGTGCAGATGCTTCGACGATGTCTCACTATTTAATTGGTGTACAATTGGTGGATGATGGCTAGCAGTGGAATCCAGGATGCGCATTTCGTCCTATTTGGGACTCGTCAGCTGGATGTACCTGCATTTCTCAGTGAGTGATGATGTTCCCACCGAGGCTCGAACCCAGTACCCATAGTTTCAAACGCCAAAGCGTTATCCACTAGACCACTTGGGCCACGAGAGCCACCTCTTGTGCAACGGGTCATATTAATTATTGAATTGAATTTTTGATTTTCCCGTCGATTGATTGGACCGAAGTGCTCGGTCTCAGGTTGACATGTCGGCTTCTTGTGCAGATGCTTCGACGATGTCTCACTATTTAATTGGTGTACAATTGGTGGATGATGGCTAGCAGTGGAATCCAGGATGCGCATTTCGTCCTATTTGGGACTCGTCAGCTGGATGTACCTGCATTTCTCAGTGAGTGATGATGTTCCCACCGAGGCTCGAACCCAGTACCCATAGTTTCGAACGCCAAAGCGTTATCCACTAGACCACTTGGGCCACGAGAGCCACCTCTTGTGCAACGGGTCATATTAATTATTGAATTGAATTTTTGATTTTCCCGTCGATTGATTGGACCGAAGTGCTCGGTCTCAGGTTGACATGTCGGCTTCTTGTGCAGATGCTTCGACGATGTCTCACTATTTAATTGGTGTACAATTGGTGGATGATGGCTAGCAGTGGAATCCAGGATGCGCATTTCGTCCTATTTGGGACTCGTCAGCTGGATGTACCTGCATTTCTCAGTGAGTGATGATGTTCCCACCGAGGCTCGAACCCAGTACCCATAGTTTCGAACGCCAAAGCGTTATCCACTAGACCACTTGGGCCACGAGAGCCACCTCTTGTGCAACGGGTCATATTAATTATTGAATTGAATTTTTGATTTTCCCGTCGATTGACTGGACCGAAGTGCTCGGTGTCAGGTTGACATGTCGGCTTCTTGTGCAGATGCTTCGACGATGTCTCACTATTTAATTGGTGTACAATTGGTGGATGATGGCTAGCAGTGGAATCCAGGATGCGCATTTCGTCCTATTTGGGACTCGTCAGCTGGATGTACCTGCATTTCTCAGTGAGTGATGATGTTCCCACCGAGGCTCGAACCCAGTACCCATAGTTTCAAACGCCAAAGCGTTATCCACTAGACCACTTGGGCCACGAGAGCCACCTCTTGTGCAACGGGTCATATTAATTATTGAATTGAATTTTTGATTTTCCCGTCGATTGATTGGACCGAAGTGCTCGGTCTCAGGTTGACATGTCGGCTTTTTGTGCAGATGCTTCGACGATGTCTCACTATTTAATTGGTGTACAATTGGTGGATGATGGCTAGCAGTGGAATCCAGGATGCGCATTTCGTCCTATTTGGGACTCGTCAGCTGGATGTACCTGCATTTCTCAGTGAGTGATGATGTTCCCACCGAGGCTCGAACCCAGTACCCATAGTTTCGAACGCCAAAGCGTTATCCACTAGACCACTTGGGCCACGAGAGCCACCTCTTGTGCAACGGGTCATATTAATTATTGAATTGAATTTTTGATTTTCCCGTCGATTGATTGGACCGAAGTGCTCGGTCTCAGGTTGACATGTCGGCTTCTTGTGCAGATGCTTCGACGATGTCTCACTATTTAATTGGTGTACAATTGGTGGATGATGGCTAGCAGTGGAATCCAGGATGCGCATTTCGTCCTATTTGGGACTCGTCAGCTGGATGTACCTGCATTTCTCAGTGAGTGATGATGTTCCCACCGAGGCTCGAACCCAGTACCCATAGTTTCAAACGCCAAAGCGTTTGGCTCTCGTGGCCCAAGTGGTCTAGTGGGTAACGCTTTGGCGTTTGAATCTATGTGTACTGGGTTCGAGCCTCGGTGGGAACATCATCACTCACTGAGAAATGCAGGTACATCCAGCTGACGAGTCCCAAATAGGACGAAATGCGCATCCTGGATTCCACTGCTAGCCATCATCCACCAATTTTACGTAACAGATTGGTAAAGAAAATAAAACAATTGATATAAGAACAAAACTTGTGGACTGTGGTAGATTGTAATTCCATTATGGTAAATTTTGTTTTGATATAGTCTCACAGTGTTATACAGTAATGTTTACTGATGACGTTTCGAGCACAATTTATCGCTCATAATCATATCAAGGTTATCACACGACTTCCTAAATTCATTTATATAGTTCCATTGTTTTTCTCTTGATTTTCACTTGATTTGATTGGTAATAGTATTTTCCATATTTCAGGTATGAGTGACGAGTCATTCCTATTGCATATGTTGGGTGTTGACTCGATGAACAAGGATTCAGTAATCAACCTCTCTCTCCACCTACCTAGATTACTTTTTAGAATTTTAACCCTCTCCCACCCTATTGTGTGGTTGTGTGTTAGCGCATGCATTGCAATTGCTCAGCTTTTTTCTAAATTTCTTATCTTCTCGGGGTCAACCATTCTTACCTTAGCTAAATTTTTATGCTCTGACAATCTGACTACCCCTGACCTACTAGTTTGACCTATGTAGTTGACTTAACTCACAGTCATTGCATGGTATTTTGTAAATAATATTATTTTGTCTAATTGGGTCACCTGGGTCAGTAAGCAAGTGAAGTTTAATTTCTCCGAATTCTTGGTTTGATAATTTTGTCGTTGAATCTGATTGGGTATCCATTTTTGATGAAGATTTCTCGTAGAATATCTAATTCTGTTTCTAGAACATCGGAACTACAGATGCATTGGATGCAGGTGGCAAGTGAATGAATAAAATTCCGCTTTTGCTGAAATGGTACCAAGCCATATTATTATTATTATTGTTTCCTTTAGTTCCTAGAGGAACATAGGGCTTCAGCTGCGCACCTCAATTGCCTTCGGTTTTCTGACAACTTTTTCACCCTGCTCCAGGTCTGTCCACATGCTTTCATCTCCTCTTCACATCACCTCCTCCAAGTCACCCTTGGACGACCAACTCGCCGCCTCCCTTTCGGGTTCCACTCGAGCAATGGCTTGTCTAGTGATGTCACTTGATGGTTTCCTCAGCGTATGGCCAATCCATCTCCATTTCTTTCTGCCTATTTGTTTCACAATCGGTTCCTGATGGGTTGGTTCGCTGATTGCCAGACATCCCTGTTGCTGATCTTTTCTGGCCATCTGATCTTGATTATTGAGCGGAGACAGCTAGCTGTTAATGAAGGTCTGAAGTTTGTTTGAGATGCTCTTTATGACTCGCCAAGTCTCTGATCCGTATAATAGCACTGACTTTACATTGGAGTTGAAAATCCGGATCTTATTTTTAATGCTGAGTGCTGTTGACCTCCACACAGATTTGAGAGTAATGAAAGCTTGTCTTGCTTTCCCGATTCTGGCTTTGATGTCCTCGTCAGTTCCGCCTGTAGTTGAGACGATGCTTCCCAGGTAGGTGAAGGAGGTTGTTTCCTTCAGGTTCTTCCCACTTATGCTGGTTGTTGTCTGTTGTTGTTGTTGCTGTTGATGTTGGCCAGGAATCTTCATCACCTCTGTTTTATCTATGTTCACTTGAAGTCCTATCTTCTCTGGATGCTTCTTCTGCCAACTTGTTACTTTTCACTTGCATATCTTCCAGTTTATGGGAAATCAGACATATATCATCGGCGAAATCCAGATCCTCCAAGTCTTTTGTGTCAGTCCATTTTATGCCTGTTCCCTCGTTGGTTGCCATTGTCTGTCTCATTATCCAATCTACTGCAATCAGGAAGATCATTGGTGATAGTAAGCAGCCTTGCCTCACTCCCGTCCTCACTTTGAAGGCTTCCGTAAGTTTCCCGTTGTGGATTACTTGGCATGCAGCATTGTCGTATAACTGTTGGATGAGATGTATAATTGTCGATGGGACCCCGTAGTAGCGAAGTAGTTTCCAAATGACCTCTCGATCGACGCTGTCGAAGGCCTTTTCAAAGTCGATGAAGTTGAGTGAGGTGGAGAGGTGACTGCCATTCCAAGCTTTGTTCAATGATGATCCGTAGAGTGGCGATTTGATCAATACATGATTTGTTTCTCCTGAATCCGGCCTGTTCCGGTCGATTCGTTTTCCATTTCAAGAGCGAATTTTACTGCTGGATGGCAACAGTTAAATGTCTTCAGCAGTAGATTGGTGTCATTGTTGTTGTCACAAGCAATGAATATGTCGTCCACGTATCTTTTATACAGTCGTAAATTGTCAATGCTCGGCTTCAGTGGAACTTTCTCGAGGCCTTCCACGAAGCAATCTGATAGTAGTGGACCCAACGGAGATCCAATTGCAATATCATCATTTTGTCTGTAGATGGTGTCATTGAAAGTGAACTAGACATTCAGAGTGCGCATCAGTAATAATTCCTTCAAATATGTTGTTGGCGTTCCAGTATTGAGATAGTTCTTATCTATATATTTGCATAATTACCTTACTGTCACAGGTTCCTTGGAGTTCTTCAACGAACGAAATATTCCCATATTGAGTCATAAGAAAAAGGCAAAAACAGCGAAGAAGTACCTGTGTACGATATTGAGGGACTCTAATAAGTGAGTCCAGAAAACGGAAGACTGAAGGAGATGACACCCAGTCTTCATCTGTATAAAAGATGTATTACTGTCAAGTTTATTGCTTTTGACGGAAACCGCACTACTTATCAAAGCTTCATTTGATTCTTCTCTGATCATTCGTATATTAAGATACACATATATATGTAAATGACGGGTACCTATACAGATATACATACAGAAAGATCCAAGAATAGTTAGTTTTCATGCCTAAATACTTGAATATCAGTGACAACCCTTGCTGCACTATTCACCCCCACCCTCCTCAACTCTCCAAAATAATTTGTATAAACCAACTCTGTTGTCCTATCTTGTATTTCGTCTCTAGTATGTCCTCGTTTCCAAGACGAATTTCAATCAAACCCTTGGTCCAACTACTATATAAATCGTTACTCTTGTGACACTGAATAATTCGTCTACCTACATCATCTTTGAAAGTATAATACAAAAAGTACCAATCTATAATTCGAAGTCATTGTAAACAGTATGTTCAGAAAGTTTTAAACAATCATTAATAGCATACTTTGTCACTCTACTCATTCAACTTTCCGATTACTATGACATGATACTGATGCCTTATTTTCCTAGAGGCTAAGTAATTAAATTATTCGAATATTCACTGTATATTCTGTTTAAAGTTTGTTTTCGACTGGATATAGTTGAATATATCTAAATTAACAAACTAGATGATCCCACTTTGACTCAGTATCGATGAACACCATAGCTGTGTTAGATACATTCAGGTCTTGTATGCAGTCTATGAACTGGAAGGTGTCACGGAGCGAGTGCGTACATGATTGTTTCCTTACAGGTTCCCGAATATCTGCCAGCAATTTTGCAATAGAGAGGTAAGGGGAACCTGACATATCGAGAAATGGACGAAGTGGGAGACTAACCTCGTGTACCTTTGGTAGACCATAAACTCTTGGTATTAGTGAACCTGTTGGCCAGATCTGGTCATAGATATTGTGACTGATCAGTTGACTGGCCTTCATTCTCTTCAAGACGTCTGTGAGCTGCTTCTCAATCTGTTGCGTTTTGTTTCTTTCATCGCGAGGTTGGGAAAATTTATCTTCATCCGACAGTATATTGCCCGTTTTCTCGACGTAGTATTTTCGATCCAGAAGCACTACACCAGAACCCTTGTCAGGGCGAGTTATCAGCAGGTCTTCGTTATCTTTCAACTGTTTTGATTCTTCTCGGTGCCGTTTCGTTAGGTGGTTGCGGACTTTTGATTTTGTATTCAAGTATTGATGGCAGCAGTCGATGATTGTTGACTTGAATCTCTGTAACTCGTCTTCAGAAGTTGTGATGAGACCATTCCTCTGGCTGATTAGATTTTCAAACTGGACATGAGTATGAAGTTTGTCGGCGTTGAAACTGATATCGCAGAATCTTGGGTCCAGAGATGGGACTTTGAGTTGCACGTCGAATAAAACACTGAGGAATAATTGAACACAAATTTTGTGGTTGCGTCAAGAGATTTGCCGTCAGGTTTCATCTGGTTAAGGCTGATGTTGAGATGGGTTACGGCGGACTGTGACCGTTTCTGCGAATTCGCCGAAAACAGACTCTTCCCTGAACTAGTTGTTTTGCTTTCATCATTGCCTGGATGGAGAATATACGTGAAAATTATATGGATATATACATATACATATAAATGTGAAAATGTCCCGCTTGAGTATGATATCGTTGGAAAGAATAACTCTTCGCTGAACGTGACTATTTATTCAGCTTCTGGTCGGGAGCACAGTGACGCATGAATTTCGACTTCAGACAGGTTGTCGTACAGCACTATTGCTATTCACGGCCATTTATGGGTGCCCGCTTCATATCCTGCTGGTCACAGTTTCCCACTACAAATTTACGACCACGATCATGTAGCCGCCAACTAGTAGGGGAGTGATATTCAGCTTCTGGATATGTAAGGATCCCAGACTTCATCAGATAACGGCCAAACACTGTTGAGTACGCCTTAATTAGAACGAAAGAGTGGACCAGCGCCCTCTCGATCTTCATAGGTTATCGAACTGATGTCGATTCCAAACAGAACTCACACTGAATTATTCTATGAGCTTGTTCTGTTGAATTATCCTTCCAGGACAGTTGAGCTATGCTGTCTCAGATCGATTCAAAGTGTTGCACCACTTCGCTGACCACTTATTAAATATCATTCATTTGTGAGAAGCCTGCGGCTAATCTGTGAATTTTTCAACTCAAAAAATGTCAGCACAGAAAAGCCAACACAATACACACAGTGTAACGTGGGATCATCTAGTTTGGTAATTAGCTCGATCTTTGTGCAGTGCGTCGGTGGCACAGTGCTTAGGACAATCGTGACCATGCACATAGTCCGAATTTCGATCCCCTTCCGACGCGCACCTGATATCTCTGGTCGGCCTGAGATATTTGGGCTACCGATATCCATGCTGGAAATTCCATACTTGTTCCAAAAATATAGTTTGGAATCAAGCTACAATCAAAAATAAAAATATAAAAAATAAAATATACAGTGATTATTCGGATAGTTCAATTGCTTGCCTTCTAGGAAAATAAGGAATCAATATCGTGTCATAGTAATTGGAAAGTTGAATGAATAGAGTGACAAAATATGCTACTGATGATTTTGCAAAATTTTATATTAAAATATTTTTGAATATTTCAGAGTTATAAAATAAAGCAGGGCAGTATGTGGAGAAAACTGTTTCCAAAGCTTTATCATTTTTCATATGAACCAATGGAAAATGAGCTTGTTTGGGAGGCCAAGTTAAACTTTAAGCACCAGTAAGTACCGACGGACTAGGGAATTTGAAACGCTGAGGGAGCATGTCAGTGGAACCTGGTGAATAATATTCTAATCATGAATAGAATGTACTAACGAATTCTTCTGTCACGGAATGGGATATCTGGGAAGTTCCAGGTCAGGTTTGGGAAAGATTAAGTTAAGGTTTAGTCTAAGGACGTGTTGGGGTTAGGCTGACGTAATGAGAGCTACATAAGGGTTGGTTCGAGTTAGATTAGGAATATTATCACGTTAGGTTTAGGTCAAAGAAAGGTAAGGATTGTTGTTAGGAATAGTAGACTAGGTAATCACATGCACTGAACGTAATTAAATTACTCTGTTGATACTCCAGTCCAGAAATGAGGGATATTTTTGTCACACGTCAGAGAGGAGTATCCTGTGTGACAGGTTTTTGCCTTTTAATTCATTATTGTCAAGACTGTATGCAATTTATGCGCAGAAGTCGCCTTCGTTATGTGGTTGGTGCGTTCAAGATCATTTGTCCGCTGGTACTTATTGGTTCTATAACGTTTAACTTCGCCGTTGAGGGAATTATGTGTCTGGTGTGGGGAAAAGTGATCCCGAGATGCAAGAATGAAATTAGTTGAAAACGTCAAAGGAACTAAAGCATATTGAAGGTTAACTGATTCACTTGAGAGACATTCTGAGATAATTCAGCATATTTGATATTCAGATATGAAGCGTGTTTCTAGCTGTGAAGTTCTGTATTCTTAATTCCACTTTAATTTCCTGCGTACAAAGAGGAAGTTTGAGAATCTCGTCCCCACACACAACACCTACTCACAACCCCTCCCAAGGACTTCGAATAATCCTGCTTCCTTGTATTTCAATGTCGTTATCAATAGACGAAAGTTCAGTATACACCATAAAAATGATTTAACTCCTAAATAAGGAAGATATAATACCCCCTCCCAACCAACACACAGATCAGTGTTAATTATTTGATGTAGGTAGAAATCGAAAGAAGTGATTCAGCAAAGATGCTCTTTTCAAGGAACTTATCATCAGGTTGTACAATCGTATATATATATATATATATATATATATATATATATATATATATATATATATATATATATGATTTTTAAGATGCTATATCCGGTGAGGGTATAAAATCATAGGTGTGAATACATAAAATAATAATAGTAGTATGAAAGGCAATTAATACCAAAATTTTTAAAATAATAATAATTTTTTTATTTCCTAGAGACGCGCGTCTCCATTGAGTTCGGTTTCTTTCCAAAGTTTTCGCACCTCTTCAAGTCTGCCCATAGGCTTTCATCTCCTCTTCACATGAGTTCTTACAAGTTACCCTCGCACTGACCACCAACTCGCCGCTTCCCCTTCTGATTCCCCACGAAGAATGGCTTGTCTACTGATGTCACCTGATGGTTTTCTCAGAGTATGGCCATCTTCATTACTTTCTGCTTATTTGCTGCACAATCGGTTCCTGGTTGGTTCGCTCATTGCGAGAGATCCCCGCTGCTGATCTTTTCTGGCCGACCATCTGATCTTGAGTATTGAGCGAAGACAGCTAGCTGTTAATGAAGGTCTGAAGTTTGTTTGAGATGCTCTTTATGACTCGCCAAGTCTCTGATTCGTACAGAAGCACTGACCTCACAATGAAGTTGAAAATCAGGATCTCCTTTTCATTTTCATGCTGAGTGCTGTTGACCTCCACACAGATTTGAGAGTAATGAAAGCTTGTCTTGCTTTCCCGATGACCCTCGCTTTGATATCCTCGTCAGTTCCGTCCGCCTGTAGTTGAAACGATGCTTCCCGCGTAGGTAGGTAAAGGAGGTTGTTTCTTTCAGGTTCCTCCCATTTATGCAGGCTGATTGTTGTCTGTTGTTGTTGCTGTTGGTGTAAGCCAGGAATCTTCATCACCTCTGTTTTATCTATGTTCACTTGAAGTCCTATCTTCTCTGGATGCTTCTTGTGCCAGCTTGTTACTTTTCACTTGCATATCTTCCAGTTTGTGGGAAATCAGACATATATCATCGGCGAAATCCAGATCCTCCATGTGTTTTATGTGAGTCCATTTTATGACTATTTCCTCATTGCCCGCTGTTTGTTGCATTATCTAGTCTACCCTAATGAGGAAAGTCATCGGAGATGGTAAGTAGACCGCCAGCTTGTCTTACTCCCGTCTTCACTACGAAGGATTCCGTGAGGTCCCCGTTGTGGATTACTTGGCATGCAGCATTGTCGTACAACTGTTGCATGAAATGTATAATTGTCGGTGGCACTCCGTTGTAGAAAAGTAGTTGCCAAATCACCACTCGATCGAAACTGTCGCAGGCCTTATCAAAGTCGACGAAGTTGAGATAGAGAGGTGACTACCATTCCAAGCTTTGTTCAATGATGATCCGTAGTGTGGCGATTTGATCAATACATGGGTTGTTCCTCTTGAATCCAGCCTGTTTCGTTTGAAGTTTTTCGTCCAGGCCTTGTTTGATTCTCTCCAGGAAGATGTGGCTGAGTATTTTGCTTGGAATGGACAGGAGCATAATTCCGCGCCAGTTTTTGCATTGACTTAAGTCTCCTTTCTTTGGTAGTTTGAATAAGTATCCGTTCTTCCAATCCTCGGGTACTTTGCCCTCTTTCCACACCTTCTCCAGCAGTGGCGTCATCAAGTCCGCTGTTGTCTCTGGGTCTATTTTCAAAGCTTCTGCTGGGATTCCGTCTGGTCCTGGTGCTTTCCCAGCTTTTAGCATCTTGATGGCATTCAGGACTTCTGATTTCGTCGGGGGGTCAATGTTCACTGGTAGTTCTGCTTCCGGTGATGGTATTGTAAAGTCTTTTGAAGTATTTAGACCAGTGTTTTCTTTGCTCTACTTCTTTGGTGATTGACTTTCCATTGTCACCCTTTACTAGCCTAATCTGTGTCGAACTTTTGCCCGAAAGGTGCCTAGTTGTTTGGTAGAGTGTCGCGACGGTTCCTTTCCCTGCACTGCAGCTTGTTCTACTTCACTTTCAATGGCTTCATAATATTTTCTTTTGTCTTCCCCTGGCACTCTTCTTTACTCTTTTGTTCAGTGTATTGCAGCTTGCATTCAACTCCTGTTTTTGCTGCTCGTCGGTGCACATGGATTATCTATGTTAAAACATCCTCCTTTCTTCTATTAGTCACCAAGTGTCCGTAGTGAGCCACTGTTTGTCCTGTCTCTTCTTTCTGTCTAGAACTTTTATACAGGTTTGACTCCACCCCGTTTTCAAGCTGTTCCAGTGCTTTTCGATGCTGACCTCTTCGCTAGTGTTGATTTGTGTCTCGGCTTTGTACTTTATGCTTGCAGTGAAGATGTCCTTTGTATCTTGGTCTTTCAGCTTTCGAATGTTGAACTTGGCTTGTGGTCTATCTGCAGCACCTGTTTCTCTGAAAGCTTTTAATTTGATTTCGATTGTCTCTTGTACGAGATAGTGGTCTGAGCCAACGTCGGCTCCTCTTCTTCCTTTTGTGTCCAGTAGGCTGCGCCTCCACTTCCATGAGCAACATTGAGATGAAGTCAATTTGGTTTTTGGTTCGCCCATCTGGTGAGACCGGTGTAGACTTGTGGATTATAATCATAATGAAAAGTCAAGTGGCAAAACAGTTAATATCGTATATAGAATAATTCATAAGATGGATAGGATTTCAAAAGGGTGTGCAATTATAGGATTAGTAGACAAATCGAATAAAATAGAAACGTTACATAATATTGTGTGAAATTTGATAGCATTGAATTTAACGTTGTAAAAGATAATTGATTTAGAATGACAAGTGGAACAAGTGAAATAATACCGGGAGAGTTCAAATTGAGAGTGGTAATAGTAACAATTGACGTAATAAGGAAGAGAATACAAATTGAATAGACAAAATGAAAACAGGAGAAATGAAAAATTGGTAGAGCCAAAATATGATCGGGGATTACCATACTTTAGCATAGAGGGATTAGGAACATGAAAAATGGAGGGGTTGAACGAAACTTTCTGTACACAGAGATCCGGTTTTCCTGTTTCCATAGGCAAAGCTTCAGCAGTACTGATGAGTCGGATACGTAGGGATTTGGGTAAATTACTGTTCACCTAGTAGATGACTTTAAAGGCGGAGGGTATAGAGATAGGGTGATCATTATCGACCAGATGTTCAATGATCGTGATTCTTATCACCCCAATTCCACCTCCTCATAACCATGCAGGATAGCGTTCTTGTATCCTCTTGAACGAAACTCGAGTCGAACGACCAATATACCTAGCCCCACACGAGCAGGTGAATTGATAAACACACATACAGTCGGTCAACATCGGGATCTTGTCCTCCAGGTTTATTGAACAGTAATGGTCGACTAGTAAAGGCTAATCTCAGTGATGCAGCAGGGAATGTCCTATTCAGGAACTGTTATATCCTCCGTTTCATGATATCGGAAGCTCAGTCTCCTTTGAATTCCTACCTCATGTAAAGTATTTTCATGAATCTCTTCGCTGAATCAATTGTTTTGATTTTCAATATGGTACGATGCGAATTTTTCATGACTAGAAAGTAGAAGAAGAGAATGTTATCCATCATTGTTTGTGATAACAATGAATTCGTCATCTCAACTGATCAGAATGACAGAATTGACGTTGGAAGCACCTTGTCAAAAATAAAGAGAAAACTAAACACGAACGCATGATTATTCGCGATGTCTATGAACTTTTAGTTTCAACCAATTCCCGTATAGATATAACTTCAAAGCAGTGTAAAATTGTCGTCTGTGTTACGAATAATGAGGAAGTGGGATTCACATAGACACTGAATGGCGAAATTAACTGCAAAGCGTTTCGCATTAGTTCAATAAAATGTTTGTGAATAGAGTCTCCTAAACACTTTCGATTGGATCACTTTTGTTGAGAAAATCAATGTGACCAGTAAGTACATGTATCCACCAGACATTTTACTTTTGTTTATAAATAATATCTAAGGAGAAGCTGTGATTTGATACTTTGCGATTAAAATTGAAATAACTATATCATCATTGATATGCAGACATATTAAATTAAGAGAGAGAGCCTCACTAAAGTGTACGTTGATTGTGTAGTTGAGATTCACTGATGTGATTTATAGCTAGAAGAACAGTTTCAATAGTGTCTGTTTTACGACCTCCAATACCTCACCTTGTTTAGTGATAAGAAAAAAAGCAAAAGCAGGGAAGAAAATTTTCTTTTCGACGATTCATTTTCATGAACTGTACAATCGTAATTATATTTAACAAAGAAATCTTTAAACCAATCAGAAACTGGTAAAACTTTACTTTGAAAAATTATATCGCACAATGTTAGGTGTAAGAAGTAAGTTAGAAAGGAGACAGAAGTTGACATGACGCAATAAGTGTGAGATAATGACTAATCAATAAACTGGTGTAGAATGGCCAGGAACTAGTGGAAAGACGATAGTGTTTTATATAAAATCTGTATGAAAAAGCAATGTAGTTAATAAACAGTAATAAAGTGGTAATAAAATGTGGATGATGGGAATAATAATGATAATAAAATTAATAATAATAACAATGGTGAACTTACATAATAGAGGAAAGACACAAAATTGTAGCGGGAATTTTACCCTGGCCAAGGTAGGGCAAGAGAATGTATGTATCACTTTTGAATGCAGAGGTCTGGTTTCAGATCTCGAATAGATAATGCTTCAGATAGGTACAGATGGCGTATCCGAAGTCCCTTTGTACGATATTTAGGGACTGTTTCTAATGAGTTCAGAAAACGGAAAACTATGCGAGCTGTCCTGCAATCTTCATGTGTATATACAATGTATAATACGTTGAGTTTATTTCTTGTGATGCAATCCGTTCTACGTCTCAGAGCCACATTCGATTCTTCTCTGATCATCCGTATATAAATTTATATATATATATATATATATATATATATATATATATATATATTGACGGGTGCCTATATATATACATATGGAAAGATCCCAGAATAGTTAGTTTCGATCCCTAAATCCTTGTATTTCAGTGAAAACTTTGCTCCACTATTCACCCCCACCCTCCTCAACTCTCCAAAATAATTTGTATAAACCAACTCTGTTGTCCTATCTTGTATTTCGTCTCTAGTATGTCCTCGTTTCCAAGACGAATTTCAATCAAACCCTTGGTCCAACTACTATATAAATCGTTACTCTTGTGACACTGAATAATTCGTCTACCTACATCATCTTTGAAAGTATGTTACATATAGTAGCAACATGCTATATCAAGAGAACATTACATCCCATATTCTATAACAAGGCAAAACTCCCAAATCTTATCGAAAATACTGTTTGAAACAAAGCCACTGTTATTATCATTAGAATTATTATTCTCGTTTTGTGCTTTGCACATTTTTGGCATTATTCCTGCTGTAAATGTCGAGACGTTCCTGTGTTTAATTTTATTTATATTGTGAGCAAATGAGATGAAATATTGTCAGTTGTGCTGTGAGTCCAATTCTGTATTAAAAGTACCGCTTTTGGAATAAAGCAGATAATTATTATCATGTTCATAGTCCTCTAAATATATCCATTAAGTATAGTATTTCAAAGTGACAGTATTTTCCAGACAAAGGATATTACACAACCTAATTCTACCCAACTTCCTCTATCTTTTGCATACTTATATTGAACATTCCATATTTTGTTTTCGACGAATTCATCAACTAGTCTGTACATTCGTGTGTTTATATTCAATGTGTGAGAAAGTTCTACAGCGACTCAGACAAGTCCTCATAGAAAATGGATATCCTTCAAGATTCATCGAGAAAAACAAGAAATTAAAGCAAAGGGCTGAAAGAACCCAGACCCTGCCGAAGAAACTGCTATTTATGAATGTTGAATTTAAACGTCATACCACTACTGAGATCATGAATAATCGCATATGCAAATGACTGAGAAAAGCCTTCTTCACGGCTGAGCTACAGATCTATTTCTATAACCGGCAAATGATCAACTGATATGTGAAGGATAGACTGCCATTTTGGGCCACTTCACTGTGTAGTTATGAATTCAACAGCTCATGTAGAGCCAGTTATATTGGCCGGACATAGCTCACGCTTCCTAAACACATCTCTGAACATTATCCGGTATGGTTAACAAAAGGACAATGCAAGCCAGTTACTAGCTCAATCCTCGAGTACTTGGTGAACTCAAGCCACATTGCTCCACCGGAGTCATCTTTCAAGATTATCTACAAGGTGAGGCCAAATGGTACAGAAGGCGTCAGGTTTCGGCTTTTGTGTTTGACGAAAGCGCTGGCGATCCATCAATACAACTCCGAACTCTGTATGCAGAAAATGTTTGTCCAGTCTTGTATTCTACCATGGTCTTAACCTCTTCACTAATCGTTTCCTGTAAAGATATTTTTATTAGTTTTTATTAATTTTCGACTTCACTTTTTAGTTTGCTTTAACTTTGATAATTAATTCACTATTATGACTCTCATATGCTCCTGTTTTACATTTTCACACTCTCTGTACACTTGTTCAAAGATACTCAACTACCTATAACCCTATCAAATTTCTAAATCTTTCTTCGTTCATTCCTTTGAGTACTTACTACGTAATTTGCAACTTATATTATTACTTCTAAAGCCACTTCTGAGTAATTATATCTTATTATTTGGTTACAGGATTCCATCATCAGCTGACATCGGTTACAGAACCATTGAAAAACCTATGTGGAGTACTGGACAGCTGTTTCGCCAGCCTAGTTTGGGTCTCATCATCAGTACGTGCCCAGAGGGGTTCGATCCAAGGACCTTCTGGCCACATGGCGAGCTCGCAGACCATTAAGCCACTGGGACGCGACCCAATGGCCAGCGCACGAATCCCAACTTCTGCCAACTCACGATATAGTGCGACCACTAGCCAATGTCTTCGGCGAGTATTTGTCTTCACACGCGACCTGCTGCACCCGACTAGCAGGGTGAAAACCAATACTTGAATATATATATCTTAATATGTCTTTCCATCCCACACTGCAGATTATAACATATTGTAATTTTTAATTTTTTCTTTAACCTGAAATATTTCTAGAATAGTACCACTACCTATCTTCTGGCTTTTACACTTAGTAATTTTGTGTGTGTACATGAGGTTTGTCAATTTTAGATAATTAATCAGGTAATACAAGAATGATCGAAGAGACTCTTTTCATTCTTGTATTACCTGACTAATTATCTAAACTTAGTAATTTTGCTAAATTAACCTTTCACCGTGAATAATTCTGGAACCCTCTCACACACTTACTATAAATACACAAGTGTACAGCCTTGTTGATGACTTAGTCGAATTGACTTTTATCTTCTTCATGACTAAATGTGTATTTTCCGTGATTCTATATTTTCTCTTGATTTAGGGTGACGTAACCAACATAAAATTTAGAGAAACATGTTTATGTACGTGTACTGGATATATCTGCTCGCTTATCTGGAAAATATCCTACCTGGAGTTAATTTTTAAGATGTTCCATCCACATAGCCATGAGATAGCTTCCCACTTTTGACGACAACTCAAAGGGAACTACTACTACTACTACTGAGCTGATCTGTAAGACGTGTATTCATTTGAACCAACTGATGACCCGATAACTGTTGACAAACACTCACAACGTATAGTTGTTCATTTGTTTAGTGTGTGGGTGTGTGCTCATTATGAAGCTTAACCAAGTTATCTGTTTCAGGGTGTATTAATTTATAACACTTAGTTGGATAATTCGTTTTGCCTCAAATTCTCTTATCCAATCCTCTTTCAAATCTATCCTCCAATGTAATAGAAGAAGACAGGTTGAATTTCCCAATGCTCATAACAGTCGATAACTGAGAATACTATAAAAATCAGATGACTAGTTCAACTGTCATTAAAACAGTTTCAGCACATCATTTTGGAATGATGATTAGTGGTTCGTAGAGAAGAGTGATGAAAAGGTTTTGAAACCTATAAAACAACAAAAAGTCTAAATAACACATTGATTCATTCACAAGTTAATACATGTGTCAGGGGAATCAATTTATCAGGAACGTGATTGGAATTATAGGCATAATTACTATATTCTCACATATTATTTCGGCTACTTTATGGATTACTTATTTACTGGGATGGCGCATCAACCGTAAATTGAAATATGCTACTCAAAATCAAAATTTAAACAATAATCCTCCCACTGGAAGACGACGAGAAGTACAACTAAATGAAAATGGAGTAAATGTCAGACAACCGAATGCAGATGTTATATCTCGACAGAAATTAATATGGCCCGTCTGTTCATTGAGAATGTCAACACAACTGATTATATTTTCAATGGAAATCACCTATATTTTAGGTTGTTGTACAGATTTAATGAGATTAATTTATCTTTCGATAACTGGTGATGATTTACGCTTATTGTTCAGTGAGTGGTCTTGTAGAATACAAATATTTCTTTCATTTACAACTTGTGATCTATCTGGATGGCATTTTGTCTTTTTATGCATTGAGCGCTGTTATATAACACTATTTCCCAGAAAATACTACAGTATGAGTCATTCGTCATTTGGACCAGCTTTATCTATGATTATATTTGCTTATACAATAAGCGTTGCTACAAATATTTTCTTATTAATACCTACTCAACATGTTTGCTATGAATTCTATAGCAGTCCTACAGTGAATTCAATAAAATTTCTATTCACCCTAATCATACCTGGATTGATAACCACGATATCCACTATAGTCATGACAAATGTTCTCGTAAAGTGGAAATTAAAGAAAATGAAGTCAAGAACAACCGCGCCTTCTTATCGGAATAATTCAACCAGAAATAAGACTGTGGATACCTCATCTACCTCTAATAAAAGTAGACCAACGCGTACTTCATTGACATCTGTCTCTTCAATTAAACAAAAGAATAATCAATTGATTAGTAGTTTACGTCGTGGCTCTGGAAAATTAATTGTTTATGATACATCAGCTAGGATAACTGTAGCAAAAATGATGTTAATCTGTGCACTCTTATATCTTTACACCCTATTATCGTTGTTTGTATTCGGAAGAGTATATAGCGAATACTGTTGTTTTCTAACGGCTAGTCAAAATTGTAATTGGAATGATTATATATTTAATTTAATGTCAATTCTACATTGGACTACTCTATCAATTACTAGTTATGTTCTCATGTTTGGTGCAGTCACCATACGACAAGATATACACATTATGCTATTATTTATATGGTTTAAATTTTTCAAAAAATCTCAGTAATTCACCAGATTTCATGATTATTCCGATTGCATTCAGTGTGTACATTTTTGATAACAACACTTCACATTAAGATGTATATATATATATGTGTGTGTTTATGTGTGTTCACCATACTAGAATCTGAGCACCAAAGTGGGTATTTTTAAATTCTTCCTCATTATGCATAAATAGGATTGTAGTAGAGCGTCTGTTCCGTTATAGCCTACTTACTTACTTACTTGTTTGTTGTCAATATCAGTATGTCCTTTAACAAATTTGCAAGTAGAATGAATTATTTTCATTCCATATTTTGGTAAGTCTCAATGTACTCAGATTTAGATGTCAAGATTTAATTTAGACAGAGTGTTTATTACCTCAAGTGTTGTATTTTTGTGAAGAAATTTATGTGTTTCCACTATAACTGCTAATTGCCATTTATCTTCATTTGATGTTACTCATCATATTTTTGATATGCCGCCCCCACCCAGTTTTTTATAAATCTCACGTTTTGATCACGTTAATGTCTACTTCACTGTAAATATTTTATTCACAAATATCACTGAAAGTTTTGTTAATACAGATTCAACAATATTTGAAATATTTCTAACATAACACTAATTAACCTCTTTAATTATTAAGTTGAGTTCAAGAATGAATGAATGAATGAATGATTTAGTGCACAAGTCAGTTACAGTAAGTGGTCCATATTCATACTTAGTTAGCGTTTAAAGGGATTCAGCTGATGTTACTACATAGCTTTTTCGAGTCTTCAATAACACTGAATCCTGAAGGGGATTGAGTCGAGGTAGAAGGCGAGCACGTTTGTCATTTCAGTCAAATAATAGAAAACACGTTCAGCAAAGAGTTACTCTTTACGGCGATATCATTTTCAACTTGTACAAGTGCATACAATATACATACTAAACTTTATCAGCAACAGAAGGAACATTTCGAATGATATCGTTGGAAAGAATAACTTCGCTGAACGTGACTATTTATCCAGCTTCTGGTCGGGAGCACATTGACGCATGAAATTCGACTTCAGGCAGGTTGCCGTACAGCACTATTGCTATTCACGGCCATTTATGGGTGCCCGCTTCATATCCTGCTGGTCACAGTTTCCCACTACAAATTTACGACCACGATCATGTAGCCTCCAACTAGTAGGGGAGTGATATTCAGCTTCTGGATATGTAAGGATCCCAGACTTCATCAGATAACGGCCAAACACTGTTGAGTACGCCTTAATTAGAACGAAAGAGTGGACCAGCGCCCTCTCGATCTTCATAGGTTATCGAACTGATGTCGATTCCAAACAGAACTCACACTGAATTATTCTATGAGCTTGTTCTGTTGAATTATCCTTCCAGGACAGTTGAGCTATGCTGTCTCAGATCGATTCAAAGTGTTGCACCACTTCGCTGACCACTTATTAAATATCATTCATTTGTGAGAAGCCTGCGGCTAATCTGTGAATTTTTCAACTCAAAAAATGTCAGCACAGAAAAGCCAACACAATACACACAGTGTAACGTGGGATCATCTAGTTTGTTAATTTAGATATATTCAACTATATCCAGTCGAAAACAGTCTTCAAGCAGAATATACAGTGAACATTCGAATAATTTAATTACTTAGCTTCTAGGAAAATAAGGCATCAGTATCGTGTCATAGTAACCGGAAGTTTGAATTGGTAGAGTGACAAAGTATGCTATTATTGATTGTTTAAAACTTTCTGAACATACTGTTTACAATGACTTCGAATTATAGATTGGTACTTTTTGTATTATACATTCAAAGATGATGTAGGTAGACGAATTATTCAGTGTCACAAGAGTAACGATTTATATAGTAGTTGGACCAAGGGTTTGATTGAAATTCGTCTTGGAAACGAGGACATACTAGAGACGAAATACAAGATAGGACAACAGAGTTGGTTTATACAAATTATTTTGGAGAGTTGAGGAGGGTGGGGGTGAATAGTGGAGCAAAGTTTTCACTGAAATACAAGGATTTAGGGATCGAAACTAACTATTCTGGGATCTTTCCATATGTATATATATAGGCACCCGTCAATATATATATATATATATATATATATAAATTTATATACGGATGATCAGAGAAGAATCGAATGTGGCTCTGAGACGTAGAACGGATTGCATCACAAGAAATAAACTCAACGTATTATACATTGTATATACACATGAAGATTGCAGGACAGCTCGCATAGTTTTCCGTTTTCTGAACTCATTAGAAACAGTCCCTAAATATCGTACAAAGGGACTTCGGATACGCCATCTGTACCTATCTGAAGCATTATCTATTCGAGATCTGAAACCAGACCTCTGCATTCAAAAGTGATACATACATTCTCTTGCCCTACCTTGGCCAGGGTAAAATTCCCGCTACAATTTTGTGCCGACGCACAGCTGATATCAATGGTCGGCCTGCAAAATTTTGGCTACCGATATCCATGCTGAAAATTCCATTCTTGTACCATAATTACAGCGTAGAATCAAGCTGTTAATCAAAATTAAAACTAAGTTATTCAAGATCTAAAAGCGGACCTCTGCATTCAGAAGCGATACATACATTCTTTTGCCCTACCATGGCCAGAGTAAACTTTTTACTACAATTTTGCGTCTCTCCTCTATTACGTAAGTTCACTATTATTATTATCAACTTTATCATCATTATTATTCCCATCATCCACATTTTATTACCACTCTATTACTGTTTATTAATTACATTGCTTTTTCATACAGATTTTATATAAAACACTATCGTCTTTCCACTAGTTCCTGGCCATTCTACACCAGTTTATTGATTAGTCATTATCTCACACTTATTGCGTCATGTCAACTTCTGTCTCCTTTCTAACTTACTTCTTACACCTAACATTGTGCGATATAATTTTTCAAAGTAAAGTTTTACCAGTTTCTGATTGGTTTAAAGATTTCTTTGTTAAATATAATTACGATTGTACAGTTCATGAAAATGAATCGTCGAAAAGAAAATTTTCTTCCCTGCTTTTGCTTTTTTTCTTATCACTAAACAAGGTGAGGTATTGGAGGTCGTAAAACAGACACTATTGAAACTCTGTTCTTCTAGCTATAAATCACATCAGTGAATCTCAACTACACAATCAACGTACACTTTAGTGAGGCTCTCTCTCTTAATTTAATATGTCTGCATATCAATGATGATATAGTTATTTCAATTTTAATCGCAAAGTATCAAATCACAGCTTCTCCTTAGATATTATTTATAAACAAAAGTAAAATGTCTGGTGGATACATGTACTTACTGGTCACATTGATTTTCTCAACAAAAGTGATCCAATTGAAAGTGTTTAGGAGACTCTATTCACAAACATTTTATTGAACTAATGCGAAACGCTTTGCAGTTAATTTCGCCATTCAGTGTCTATGTGATTTGAAAGAGGATTGGATAAGAGAATTTGAGGCAAAACGAATTATCCAACTAAGTGTTATAAATTAATACACCCTGAAACAGATAACTTGGTTAAGCTTCATAATGAGCACACACCCACACACTAAACAAATGAACAACTATACGTTGTGAGTGTTTGTCAACAGTTATCGGGTCATCGGTTGGTTCAAATGAATACACGTCTTACAGATCAGCTCAGTAGTAGTAGTTCGCTTTGAGTTGTCGTCAAAAGTGGGAAGCTATCTCATGGCTATGTGGATGGAACATCTTAAAAATTAACTCCAGGTAGGATATTTTCCAGATAAGCGAGCAGATATATCCAGTACACGTACATAAACATGTTTCTCTAAATTTTATGTTGGTTACGTCACCCTAAATCAAGAGAAAATATAGAATCACCGAAAATACACATTTAGTCATGAAGAAGATAAAAGTCAATTCGACTAAGTCATCAACAAGGCTGTACACTTGTGTATTTATAGTAAGTGTGTGAGAGAGTTCCAGAATTATTCACGGTGAAAGGTTAATTTAGCAAAATTACTAAGTTTAGATAATTAGTCAGGTAATACAAGAATGAAAAGAGTCTCTTCGATCATTCTTGTATTACCTGATTAATTATCTAAAATTGACAAACCTCATGTACACACACAAAATTACTAAGTGTAAAAGCCAGAAGATAGGTAGTGGTACTATTCTAGAAATATTTCAGGTTAAAGAAAAAATTAAAAATTACAATATGTTATAATCTGCAGTGTGGGGATGGAAAGACATATTAAGATATATATATTCAAGTATTGGTTTTCACCCTGCTAGTCGGGTGCAGCAGGTCGCGTGTGAAGACAAATACTCGCCGAAGACATTGGCTAGTGGTCGCACTATATCGTGAGTTGGCAGAAGTTGGGATTCGTGCGCTGGCCATTGGGTCGCGTCCCAGTGGCTTAATGGTCTGCGAGCTCGCCATGTGGCCAGAAGGTCCTTGGATCGAACCCCTCTGGGCACGTACTGATGATGAGACCCAAACTAGGCTGGCGAAACAGCTGTCCAGTACTCCACATAGGTTTTTCAATGGTTCTGTAACCGATGTCAGCTGATGATGGAATCCTGTAACCAAATAATAAGATATAATTACTCAGAAGTGGCTTTAGAAGTAATAATATAAGTTGCAAATTACGTAGTAAGTACTCAAAGGAATGAACGAAGAAAGATTTAGAAATTTGATAGGGTTATAGGTAGTTGAGTATCTTTGAACAAGTGTACAGAGAGTGTGAAAATGTAAAACAGGAGCATATGAGAGTCATAATAGTGAATTAATTATCAAAGTTAAAGCAAACTAAAAAGTGAAGTCGAAAATTAATAAAAACTAATAAAAATATCTTTACAGGAAACGATTAGTGAAGAGGTTAAGACCATGGTAGAATACAAGACTGGACAAACATTTTCTGCATACAGAGTTCGGAGTTGTATTGATGGATCGCCAGCGCTTTCGTCAAACACAAAAGCCGAAACCTGACGCCTTCTGTACCATTTGGCCTCACCTTGTAGATAATCTTGAAAGATGACTCCGGTGGAGCAATGTGGCTTGAGTTCACCAAGTACTCGAGGATTGAGCTAGTAACTGGCTTGCATTGTCCTTTTGTTAACCATACCGGATAATGTTCAGAGATGTGTTTAGGAAGCGTGAGCTATGTCCGGCCAATATAACTGGCTCTACATGAGCTGTTGAATTCATAACTACACAGTGAAGTGGCCCAAAATGGCAGTCTATCCTTCACATATCAGTTGATCATTTGCCGGTTATAGAAATAGATCTGTAGCTCAGCCGTGAAGAAGGCTTTTCTCAGTCATTTGCATATGCGATTATTCATGATCTCAGTAGTGGTATGACGTTTAAATTCAACATTCATAAATAGCAGTTTCTTCGGCAGGGTCTGGGTTCTTTCAGCCCTTTGCTTTAATTTCTTGTTTTTCTCGATGAATCTTGAAGGATATCCATTTTCTATGAGGACTTGTCTGAGTCGCTGTAGAACTTTCTCACACATTGAATATAAACACACGAATGTACAGACTAGTTGATGAATTCGTCGAAAACAAAATATGGAATGTTCAATATAAGTATGCAAAAGATAGAGGAAGTTGGGTAGAATTAGGTTGTGTAATATCCTTTGTCTGGAAAATACTGTCACTTTGAAATACTATACTTAATGGATATATTTAGAGGACTATGAACATGATAATAATTATCTGCTTTATTCCAAAAGCGGTACTTTTAATACAGAATTGGACTCACAGCACAACTGACAATATTTCATCTCATTTGCTCACAATATAAATAAAATTAAACACAGGAACGTCTCGACATTTACAGCAGGAATAATGCCAAAAATGTGCAAAGCACAAAACGAGAATAATAATTCTAATGATAATAACAGTGGCTTTGTTTCAAACAGTATTTTCGATAAGATTTGGGAGTTTTGCCTTGTTATAGAATATGGGATGTAATGTTCTCTTGATATAGCATGTTGCTACTATATGTAACATACTTTCAAAGATGATGTAGGTAGACGAATTATTCAGTGTCACAAGAGTAACGATTTATATAGTAGTTGGACCAAGGGTTTGATTGAAATTCGTCTTGGAAACGAGGACATACTAGAGACGAAATACAAGATAGGACAACAGAGTTGGTTTATACAAATTATTTTGGAGAGTTGAGGAGGGTGGGGGTGAATAGTGGAGCAAAGTTTTCACTGAAATACAAGGATTTAGGGATCGAAACTAACTATTCTGGGATCTTTCCATATGTATATATATAGGCACCCGTCAATATATATATATATATATATATATATATATATATATAAATTTATATACGGATGATCAGAGAAGAATCGAATGTGGCTCTGAGACGTAGAACGGATTGCATCACAAGAAATAAACTCAACGTATTATACATTGTATATACACATGAAGATTGCAGGACAGCTCGCATAGTTTTCCGTTTTCTGAACTCATTAGAAACAGTCCCTAAATATCGTACAAAGGGACTTCGGATACGCCATCTGTACCTATCTGAAGCATTATCTATTCGAGATCTGAAACCAGACCTCTGCATTCAAAAGTGATACATACATTCTCTTGCCCTACCTTGGCCAGGGTAAAATTCCCGCTACAATTTTGTGTCTTTCCTCTATTATGTAAGTTCACCATTGTTATTATTATTAATTTTATTATCATTATTATTCCCATCATCCACATTTTATTACCACTTTATTACTGTTTATTAACTACATTGCTTTTTCATACAGATTTTATATAAAACACTATCGTCTTTCCACTAGTTCCTGGCCATTCTACACCAGTTTATTGATTAGTCATTATCTCACACTTATTGCGTCATGTCAACTTCTGTCTCCTTTCTAACTTACTTCTTACACCTAACATTGTGCGATATAATTTTTCAAAGTAAAGTTTTACCAGTTTCTGATTGGTTTAAAGATTTCTTTGTTAAATATAATTACGATTGTACAGTTCATGAAAATGAATCGTCGAAAAGAAAATTTTCTTCCCTGCTTTTGCTTTTTTTCTTATCACTAAACAAGGTGAGGTATTGGAGGTCGTAAAACAGACACTATTGAAACTGTTCTTCTAGCTATAAATCACATCAGTGAATCTCAACTACACAATCAACGTACACTTTAGTGAGGCTCTCTCTCTTAATTTAATATGTCTGCATATCAATGATGATATAGTTATTTCAATTTTAATCGCAAAGTATCAAATCACAGCTTCTCCTTAGATATTATTTATAAACAAAAGTAAAATGTCTGGTGGATACATGTACTTACTGGTCACATTGATTTTCTCAACAAAAGTGATCCAATCGAAAGTGTTTAGGAGACTCTATTCACAAACATTTTATTGAACTAATGCGAAACGCTTTGCAGTTAATTTCGCCATTCAGTGTCTATGTGAATCCCACTTCCTCATTATTCGTAACACAGACGACAATTTTACACTGCTTTGAAGTTATATCTATACGGGAATTGGTTGAAACTAAAAGTTCATAGACATCGCGAATAATCATGCGTTCGTGTTTAGTTTTCTCTTTATTTTTGACAAGGTGCTTCCAACGTCAATTCTGTCATTCTGATCAGTTGAGATGACGAATTCATTGTTATCACAAACAATGATGGATAACATTCTCTTCTTCTACTTTCTAGTCATGAAAAATTCGCATCGTACCATATTGAAAATCAAAACAATTGATTCAGCGAAGAGATTCATGAAAATACTTTACATGAGGTAGGAATTCAAAGGAGACTGAGCTTCCGATATCATGAAACGGAGGATATAACAGTTCCTGAATAGGACATTCCCTGCTGCATCACTGAGATTAGCCTTTACTAGTCGACCATTACTGTTCAATAAACCTGGAGGACAAGATCCCGATGTTGACCGACTGTATGTGTGTTTATCAATTCACCTGCTCGTGTGGGGCTAGGTATATTGGTCGTTCGACTCGAGTTTCGTTCAAGAGGATACAAGAACGCTATCCTGCATGGTTATGAGGAGGTGGAATTGGGGTGATAAGAATCACGATCATTGAACATCTGGTCGATAATGATCACCCTATCTCTATACCCTCCGCCTTTAAAGTCATCTACTAGGTGAACAGTAATTTACCCAAATCCCTACGTATCCGACTCATCAGTACTGCTGAAGCTTTGCCTATGGAAACAGGAAAACCGGATCTCTGTGTACAGAAAGTTTCGTTCAACCCCTCCATTTTTCATGTTCCTAATCCCTCTATGCTAAAGTATGGTAATCCCCGATCATATTTTGGCTCTACCAATTTTTCATTTCTCCTGTTTTCATTTTGTCTATTCAATTTGTATTCTCTTCCTTATTACGTCAATTGTTACTATTACCACTCTCAATTTGAACTCTCCCGGTATTATTTCACTTGTTCCACTTGTCATTCTAAATCAATTATCTTTTACAACGTTAAATTCAATGCTATCAAATTTCACACAATATTATGTAACGTTTCTATTTTATTCGATTTGTCTACTAATCCTATAATTGCACACCCTTTTGAAATCCTATCCATCTTATGAATTATTCTATATACGATATTAACTGTTTTGCCACTTGACTTTTCATTATGATTATAATCCACAAGTCTACACCGGTCTCACCAGATGGGCGAACCAAAAACCAAATTGACTTCATCTCAATGTTGCTCATGGAAGTGGAGGCGCAGCCTACTGGACACAAAAGGAAGAAGAGGAGCAGACGTTGGCTCAGACCACTATCTCGTACAAGAGACAATCGAAATCAAATTAAAAGCTTTCAGAGAAACAGGTGCTGCAGATAGACCACAAGCCAAGTTCAACATTCGAAAGCTGAAAGACCAAGATACAAAGGACATCTTCACTGCAAGCATAAAGTACAAAGCCGAGACACAAATCAACACTAGCGAAGAGGTCAGCATCGAAAAGCACTGGAACAGCTTGAAAACGGGGTGGAGTCAAACCTGTATAAAAGTTCTAGACAGAAAGAAGAGACAGGACAAACAGTGGCTCACTACGGACACTTGGTGACTAATAGAAGAAAGGAGGATGTTTTAACATAGATAATCCATGTGCACCGACGAGCAGCAAAAACAGGAGTTGAATGCAAGCTGCAATACACTGAACAAAAGAGTAAAGAAGAGTGCCAGGGGAAGACAAAAGAAAATATTATGAAGCCATTGAAAGTGAAGTAGAACAAGCTGCAGTGCAGGGAAAGGAACCGTCGCGACACTCTACCAAACAACTAGGCACCTTTCGGACAAAAGTTCGACACAGATTAGGCTAGTAAAGGGTGACAATGGAAAGTCAATCACCAAAGAAGTAGAGCAAAGAAAACACTGGTCTAAATACTTCAAAAGACTTTACAATACCATCACCGGAAGCAGAACTACCAGTGAACATTGACCCCCCGACGAAATCAGAAGTCCTGAATGCCATCAAGATGCTAAAAGCTGGGAAAGCACCAGGACCAGACGGAATCCCAGCAGAAGCTTTGAAAATAGACCCAGAGACAACAGCGGACTTGATGACGCCACTGCTGGAGAAGGTGTGGAAAGAGGGCAAAGTACCCGAGGATTGGAAGAACGGATACTTATTCAAACTACCAAAGAAAGGAGACTTAAGTCAATGCAAAAACTGGCGCGGAATTATGCTCCTGTCCATTCCAAGCAAAATACTCAGCCACATCTTCCTGGAGAGAATCAAACAAGGCCTGGACGAAAAACTTCAAACGAAACAGGCTGGATTCAAGAGGAACAACCCATGTATTGATCAAATCGCCACACTACGGATCATCATTGAACAAAGCTTGGAATGGTAGTCACCTCTCTATCTCAACTTCGTCGACTTTGATAAGGCCTGCGACAGTTTCGATCGAGTGGTGATTTGGCAACTACTTTTCTACAACGGAGTGCCACCGACAATTATACATTTCATGCAACAGTTGTACGACAATGCTGCATGCCAAGTAGTCCACAACGGGGAACTTCACCTTCAACAATGAGATCTATAGACAGAGAGATGGCATTGCCATGGGATCACCACTGGGTCCTTTGTTAGCTGATTGTTTTATGGCAAAGCTGGAAAATTCTCAACTTAGTCAAACCATCGGGCATTTTGACATTTATAAAAGATACGTAGACGACACTTTCGTCATCTGCGATAAGAACGTAGTTCTTGATGATGTCTTGTTCGCCTTCAACAACTGCCATCCTTCTTTACAATTCACCATAGAAAAGGAATCGGAACTAAGTATTCCGTTTCTTGATGTGTGCCTTAGCAGACGGAATGACGGATCTCTCAAGAGATCGATCCACCGGAAACGTACATGGAACGGACAACTAACTAATTTTTACAGTTGGGTGCCTATTTCCAGGAAAAGGAATTTAATCCATTCACTCTGCTTTAGGATAAGGAAAATTTGTAGTTCTGATTGCGTCGACTCAGAACTTGACTTCCTGAAAGCCACACTCGCAGAAAACGGTTACCCTAACCGATTTATTGACAGCAACATGAAAGATAAGCAGTCTAAACTGGTCACTGACTCAGTTCCAAAGAAAACCCTATTCGTGAACTTGGAATTCAAAGGAGATCAAGCTTCTGATATGCTCAAAAATCGTCTTTCTAAATCAGTTAGTAAAACGTTCCCTGCAGCTAGATTACATATGACGTTCACGAGCCGCAAACTGTTCTCTACCTCTGTAAAAGATAAGCTCCCCCGTCTGACCGCCTCCATGTGCATCTACCAGTTCACCTGCTCTTGTGGAGCAAGGTACATTGGCCGTAGTCAGAGAATGCTCTCCACACGGATACGAGAACATATTCCAGCTTGGTTTTACAAGGGAGAAAGGAAATGTGTGCGAAGCTCTATCTTAGAACACCTCATCGACTCCTGTCACTCGGTCAACCCTGACCATGATTTCAAGGTCATATATAGAATTCATGCCAACTTCCCGCGTTTTCTTCGTTACAGACTTCTAAAGACAGCTGAGGCCTTGGCAATTCATGACTTTAAGCCAGACCTTTGTGTACAAAAGAAGTATGTACAATCCCTACTGCTGCCTTGGCCGTAGAGGGATAGACATTTATTTATTTTATTATTCTATGTACTTTTCCCTTATTACTTCGATTATTATTATTATTATTACGACTCTCATTCTGAATCTTTTCCACTTGATCTACTTGACATTTTAAACCAAAAATTATTCATGTGTATACTTTTTATCTTTATTTTTACAATATTAAATTCTATGTTATCAAATTTCACACCATGTTACGTAACATTTTACATTCGTCTATTAATCTTACAATTATATGCCTCTCCCCAAAATCTATACACCTGATGTATTATCTTATATATGACATTAATTATTGTTCCACTTGACTTAAACTATGAACCTAATCACAAATATTTTAAATTTATTTCATACTATTATTATTTCATGTATTTACACCATAATCATTTATATGGTTTAAATTTTTCAAAAAATCTCAGTAATTCACCAGATTTCATGATTATTCCGATTGCATTCAGTGTGTACATTTTTGGTAACAACACTTCACATATACATGTATATATATATATGTGTGTGTGTGTGTATGTGTGTTCACCATACTAGAATCTGAGCACCAAAGTGGGTATTTTTAAATTCTTCCTCAATATGCATAAATAGGATTGTAGTAGAGCGTCTGTTCCGTTATAGCCTACTTACTTACTTACTTGTTTGTTGTCAATATCAGTATGTCCTTTAACAAATTTGCAAGTAGAATGAATTATTTTCATTCCATATTTTGGTAGGTCTCAATGTACTCAGATTTAGATGTCAAGATTTAATTTAGACAGAGTGTTTATTACCTCAAGTGTTGTATTTTTGTGAAGAAATTTATGTGTTTCCACTATAACTGCTAAATGCCATTTATCTTCATTTGATGTTACTCATCATATTTTTGATATGCCGCCCCCACCCAGTTTTTATAAATCTCACGTTTTGATCACGTTAATGTCTACTTCACTGTAAATATTTTATTCACAAATATCACTGAAAGTTTTGTTAATACAGATTCAACAATATTTGAAATATTTCTAACATAACACTAATTAACCTCTTTAATTATTAAGTTGAGTTCAAGAATGAATGAATGAATGAATGAATGAATGATTTAGTGCACAAGTCAGTTACAGTAAGTGGCCCATATTCATACTTAGTTAGCGTTTAAACGGATTCAGCTGATGTTACTACATAGCTTTTTCGAGTCTTCAATAACACTGAATCGTAAAGGGGATTGAGTCGAGGTAGAAGGCGAGCACGTTTGTCATTTCAGTCAAATAATAGAAAACACGTTCAGCAAAGAGTTACTCTTTACGGCGATATCATTTTCAACTTGTACAAGTGCATACAATATACATACTAAACTTTATCAGCAACAGAAGGAACATTTCGAAATGTGTGTCATTGGAGCTGTGAATGTTAGGTAACAAATTACGTGATTTACGATGCGGTGATCGGTTAGAAACTGAAATATACTTTCGTTTGTTTTGTCTCGTCAATGTGATCCATACAGAAACTTTCTTTTAAAATTTAATTTTCATTGAAGACCGCTCTTCCATAACAGCCTAGGTTATTAAATGTTTTCTAGGAGTGATGTTTTCTTACATAGAGAGTGATAAAGACAAACGGTTGGAAGGAGAAAGGGATTTATAATCCTCCCTCACTGAAGTGATAGCTGATAGATATACGTTATCCACTGCTCTGTTCACTGTTCGATTTTGACCATGCAGAATCGGAATTGAAATATATTGGTCGAGAGCAATGTCATTATTACAATCCATTACTGAATACCTCTAGGTATTTAATGTGTTATTAGTTTGAGAAAATAAAAGAATGAATTTGTTTCATTTGAATTAACTATACACAGTAAGCAGACTCGAAGGCTTACGATAGGACGATACCAATTAAATGATCACTGTGAACCAAGGCGTCCTGAAACGTATGACTTTCAGGTTAGTAGCGGAGCTAGTTGGCCATTTTGTCACTGCGATGGGATTCAGTGGCGCTTGAATTATAAATCCTATGATTTTCAAAAATTACAATAATTTTCGGGTGATGCCACTGGTGAGTGAGTGTGTTTTAACGAATTCCAGAAGAGTATACCTAGCAGAGGAGATGAATGGCATACAGCTCCTATTTGACATTGACGGAATCTAGAAGGAGAAAATAAGGTTGAATAACTGTCATCATGGATTTACACATTATGATATGAGATCATAAGACTTTGACAATATTTAAAACAGTCATGGAGGATTTAAAACTTTTACAAACACTTCTCACAGCAAACAACACTGGAGTCCACATGATCTGCAAATGAATTCGGGACTGAAATATAATGTAATGTTAATCTAACATTCCATTTTCACAAGCTGACGCAGTTGAAAGAAATGTGACACTCAGTTTTCACTATGCAGTCACATGCTGTTTTCATCAAGCCCATAAATTTGTGCATATCTGCTGATACTAATAGTTCACACGAGCACAAACACACACACACACGACAGCGAAAAATTACTTCATAAGGTAAGAAAATTGGCTGTATAAGCATATGTAAGCAAATGCGACAATTAAAAATTAAACAATACAACAAGAAGGCTAAAATTATCTGGAATGAGTGATAACCATGCGCAACACATTTTACAGAATGTGATCACCTACATACTTATCATATATATAAACATATATACGTCAATATCTATACGTAAAATGCAACACAGCGTCAAGCAACGATAGAGATATAAATCTTCACAGGTCGCGATCACAGATGTTTATTTATTCCTCTTCGTTCCCAGTGCAGCATCAGGCTTTAGGGGACGACTTTGATTTTCGATATGAATGGTGTTTATTTTCACGACATGGGGTTGATATCCTCATGCTCAACTTTCCATCTTTAGCAGTCTTTTTACTGGCTTATAAAGGTTAAAGAGGAGCGTTTTCCGGGGTTCAAACCCCGTACCGCCTGAGCGTAGTTGGCGAGCACAACAGTCACAGATAGGAGGTAGAAAATAGAGGTAACAAAAATTAGAGGGTAAAAATATTAATAAGTAAAATGAATCTATAATATAAATATGGGAATATTTAGGAAGAGGAATCTTAGCATAAAACTTTTAAATGTGTTCAGAAAATAATCTTCGCTTGCATTGGTAATTTAATTTTGAGACCACGGGTAATTTTACTGAATAATAATTTCTTCCCCTCATTTCTTTTACTGAATTTCCCATCCTCCTATCTATGATCGTCACCTGTAAACGTTTTGACCTAAATTGGTAGAAATGGTGACATTTTGACTTAGATTGGGAAGTCAGTGGTGCAGCGGTGAAATACTCGCCTTCCAGGCCACATGATCGGTCATGAGCTCGATCCCCGGCTGACGCACTTCTCCACCTCGATAAGTCGGTGATATGATCGGTGGGATGGGCAGCTTAGAAATATGGCTAGTGACCTTATCTCGTAAAAATAAACATGGCTAATACGAAACTTCAAAGCTCTAGCTTAATGCCTTATATTGCATTGGGAACTCAAAGGAATAAGATAATTAATTATTCTTTCTTAGCGTTCATACAAATATGTATGAGAAGTACGTGTGTAATCAGATTCTCCAGGATGTGTAGTGCAAATATATCACGTGCTTCGAATAAATTACATCTTCTTATTGCAGACAATAGGCGATATGTTTGGAATCGTTCTCAGTTGCTCAGCTGCATGTACTCTATCGTATTTCCCTTTAATTATTCATTTAGCCTCATATTTCTGGTTATTATCTCTCTTTACCCTCCTCTCTTGATATGTGTGCTACATGGATGGAGTTTGACGATTCGAACTGCTGCATACCTGTCAAAAGTTCTACGCTGAAACCGGCCAATCAGTCAGTCATGTCTTCTTACCGTTTAACCAAGATTTATGAAAGGATTTTAGTTTGAAAACCACTACGTTTTCTTTTGAAAAACAAAAATATACAAATTACGATATGTGCTGTACGCGATATCAATAAATGGCAGTCAAAAAAGTAATATCACTGGGAAGCAGTACTCTTTGACATGAGTGACTTCTAACTACTCATTCTGATTCAATCTTATCTGGTCTCAAATCTTTGCTAGAGATGGTTCACCTTCTCAGATCACTATTATTTTCGAATATCTAATATAATAAAAGCGTGAGAATGTTGTACGGATCTTGCCTTCATGGTCTTTGCGAAAGTGATCTAGCTTCTTCAAACGATTTCAAGGAGTAAAGACAGTAAATCGATTCAATTCTAAGGAGAAGCTGTGAGATGGTGATATCACTTTTATCACTGCTATTAATACATAGTTTAAATTCTCAGTTGATAATGTTGAATAAATTGCAGTTCAACATCCTCTAACATGCTTATGTAGGTACAAATACATTAAAGCCTTAAAATTTACATAATCAACATTTCTCTCATCTCTGACTGCAGTTCTGCAGATCTGTCCAATATTTCTTCAACTATCCCTGGTAAATATCTGTGGTGGACCTTAGACTCTGCTGGCTTAATATCCCGAACTCGAATAGAAATAAGAACCACAAGTCCGTAAAGTTACTGGAAGAATATATTAAAATTTGTTACTTGGGGTTATTACAAGGTCCAGATCCACAATTAACTTAGTAGACTCCGGAAGTGTTGTGCGAGGACTGCTCCAATATCAATATGGCCAGAGGTCGGACAAGGTAACGTAGGGAGAAAATAGGGCGTCCTTGCGAAATTTTGGAATAGAAGGTAGGTAATTAGAATTGACCGATGGCAATTGAGATGGTGGAGAAGACGAAGAAATGTAGGTAGAACTATATTTTATTCAAACCACGAGGTCAAATACAAAGTATAGAGATTCTGGTGAAAACAAAGTAGTGTACAATATGTTCATTTCTCACATAGTAGTAAAAGTGGGATAAGTTTATTTTTGAGGTCTCCACATATCTTGTAACAATGACTAGATACTTCAACTCTTGTGAATTCAGTTTCCTTAAATTGCTTAGTGATGGCATTGTTTTATTAGATTAACAACTCGACTAGGGACCATATTGCATCCAATTTGTACCAGGTTAAATCCAAAAGGGTGCAAAACACTACCCTGCGTGGTTATATGCAGAGGTAGAATTCAAGTTATAAAAACTTTAGGTAAAGGATGACGGTGATTTGAAAAAGACGCCTAAGCAGAAGTTTATGCGATGTAAAAACGTTTTACACTTGTGTGAACCGTATAAACTACTGGAGTTAAACAGATAAACCATGTTGCTTATCTTTTTGGTGTTTGATCTTCTAACCAGTCTTTCATATGTCGTCCAGCCGATATTATTCTGCTTAGATTTATACATCAAAATGATGTTCGCTTTTTAGATTTTACTAGAAATAAGGTTCTAAAAAGCCTTCGGTCCTTGATATCACTCAAACAGTGTATGAATCATCATTTTTGAAAGATGACTGGATCCAATCGATTGTTTTCTTGCTGAAATTTTCGATTTATCATTTCACCTGTCACTGGGAGGGTTATTGCAGTTGTACTTGTACCTAATTCATCTACTGGATCAAATGTTTAATTTACATTAGTCATGCCTGTTACCATTACACCTACCATTAGCTTTGTAAAGATTAAACTGTTATTTCTACTTGAATTTGAAATTTCATTGAGGCCTTCTTATGAACTGGAACAATTTGTTCTCAAGCACAGCTATCACCACAGTCTTACATCACAACATTATTTCTAGTTTAAGGCAAAGGTGCCAAATGCAGCTTCTGTTTCTTTTTAGGTTAAATATCCCCCTCTGACTCGGCAATGAGACCTCTTTTGTTATATAATTTTACTGTAACATAAGTTGAAAATTGGGTTACCAGGTGGATGCATTTCCTTCTTTCTGAAATAAAAAAGTAAACGACGTGTGTACGAAAGTTTTAAACTGCATAGCTAACTGAGGTTAATCGCCCTGTTGGTGTTCTAGTTTCTTCTTTTTTTATTGGTTTTTCTTGCAACATTCAACTTACTTGGATAAAGCCAATTTTCTTAGGTATGCGTCGGTGGCACAGCGGTGAGGACTCTCGCCGACCACGCACATGGTCCGGGGTTTGACCACCGGCCGACGCATACCTGATATCAATTGTCAGCCTGTAAAATTTGGGCTACCGATATCACATGCTGAAAACTCCATACCGTAACAAAGAAGGAAGTTTGGAATCAAGCTTTGATCGAAAAACAAAAATAATTTCTGTGGAGCGTAAATGTAACTCAGAACGTTAAAAAGATCAACTTCGTCTTACTTAAATGACTGTACAATGTAGAAGCTTACTGGACTAATTGTGCTGCGAACTGTTAGATTTGATCATCTTTGATGTCACATTATAATTGTCATTCAGTTGATGCTTACGTGATGCTCATGTCTACTCTGTGAATATGACAGTATCAGTTCAGAACAGCTATTCAGAAGGAACAAATTAATAAAACTTTAGAGAATAAGAAGATGTTCACATAAACAGTGACCAAGATTTGACCGGATAGTTGCAAAATAATTGAGCGCTGAGTGAGAAGTAGACATTTATAAAGTTATATTTGTAAAATCTCAGCGAAATCGAAATGATTAATCCGTCAAACAGGAGGCATTGCTATGGGATCACCAGTATCTCCGCTAGTCCCCAGTCTATTTATGCACTCATGAGAAACAAATGCAATTATGAGATGCCCAAGTCCCCCAAAGATGTGGTTAAGATACGTAGATGATACCTTCATCATAATCAAACGTAGTTTGTCAAATGAAATTTTTCAATTAATAAACAATATGTCAGAAACCATCAAGTTCTCCAAAGAGGTTGAATCTGATGAAAATGAGTTGGCGTTCCTGGACTGTTTAGTAAAAAGAAAATTGGACGGCAAATTTAAAATAAACATTTTCAGAAAGCCGACAAATTCGGATAGATATCTAGATTACCATTCAGCTCACCCATTTACCACCAAAATAACTGTGGCCAAGAATCTGATCAACAGAGCCAAACGTCTAGTTACTGAGGAGGAAGATATTAACAAGGAACTAAAATTAGTTCAATCCACTCTTGAATCAAACAATTATCCTAAAGCCTTCATAAAAAGATACTTAAAATGTGAAGATAAGGATGAATCAAAACCTGCTGCTAAGAATTGGGTTAGTACAGCGGTGGTTCCTTACCGCAAAGAAACATCCGATGAAATAAAGCCAATCCTTAACGAACATAACATAAGAGTGTACTTTCGTGCATCTAACACCTTACGCTCATTACTGGTGAAGGTTAAGGATAAAATAGAACAAGAAAACCAGCAGAATTGCGTATACCAGATCAATTGTGGGGATTGTAACGCAGTATATGTAGGAGAAACTTCCAGACAGGTAAATATAAGAGTGAAAGAGCATAAACAATGTCTAAAGGTGGTTCCAAAGAGCTCTGCAGACTTGAAGAAGCTAGAAAACAACTCAGCGATTGCACTACATTCAATAGAAACGGGACACAAAATCGACTTTGATAAGACTAAGGTTTTACAGGAAGGTTTTGGTTCATACCAAGAAAGACTGACTGCAGAAGCCCTACATATATGGGTGAATCCCAACAGTTTAAACAGACGTGAAGGTGTGATGTTAGCTGATGCATGGCAAATCCTGAGTAATAAATAAAATTTGATATGTATGAACAAGTAGTCACACTTGGTCAAATTCCCGATTGTCTACGTCTTCTTATGGAGAGAATAACAAATTTATAAAACTTTTACTTAATTTAATCATTCTTTTCTCAGGCGTGAGGCTAGCAACCCCACCCTGTAAACAAAAATTGCTAAAGAAACTTCAGTATGTTGAACCTCCTTGCACCAAAAGAAAAAGTCTGTGTAGGAACATGGAACGTCCGAACTATGTACGAGACTGGGAAAGCTGCCCAGATCGCCAACGAGATGAAAAGATACGGAATACAAGTGCTGGGAATATGTGAGAGCAGATGGAATGGGAGTGGACTCACCAAATTGTCAACAGGTGAGTCAGTGATCTACTCCGGTCACCCAGAAGATAACCACACGCACACCGAGGGCGTGGCTATCATGATGTCACCAACGGCAACGAAAGCCCTGATACAATACAATGGTATACGACCTTGACCTTGGCGGCCTGTTGAATTTTTGGGCCTGCTACCAAAATATCTACATTTTGCATCCAGTTTCCTGTTTACCAGCATACACTTATCACTTAAATATGAATTCTAACAGAATCATTTACTCTCGTAACTTTATTAATAATTTACGACCAAATGACTTTCATATTCCAAAGAAACCAAGAAGGAAACATCGTAGTGGTTGGCAGAGAGCTCTCAAACGTACACCAATACACTTAACTACGGTCCCCGTCATAATGAACTCAAACTGTCGCTCTCTACCAAATAAGATAATGTATCTACAATCCCTGATGTCAACTGATACGTATCATAACACTGCCATAATCGCATTACAAGAAACGTGGTTGCATGAACTGTATGATGACAACCTTATCTCACTAAAGGACTTTATTTTATTTCGACAAGACCGTCAATGTTGTAATAAGAAAAATGGTGGTGGCGTTGCAACTTTTATTCACTCCAAATGGTCTGTCTCAAATAACATCTGCTTCACCTTCTCAAATGACTTCATTGACTGTATAACTGTCAAATGTCGCCCCAAACACCTCCCCAAATATCAACAATTCTATATTACAAACATGTACATTTCTCCTAGCTGCTCTCCATCTGATCTATCTAATTTTGCTGATGAATTCACCATGTTTGCTGCTGCCAACTTCGACAACTCTCTATCCGTTATTACTGGAGACTTCAACACATCAGATTGCTCCTTTCTTGAAGCTCTTGGTCACACAAATATAGTCAAATTTCCCACTCGACTTGACAAAACCCTTGACTTGGTTTTTACCAATGATGAAGGAGTATATGAAACACGTAGACGTTCACCGATACATAACTCCGATCACTGCATTGTCCGCGTTTTGCCAAAAATATACAGCAAAACACATATTAAAATCTTCTCACACCTGTCCACGAAGGCACAACAAAGAAGCTACACATCTGACAACTTACTCAATCTAAGATGCATGTTAAAAGATACCAACTGGGATCTATTCTATGAAAGTACATTAGATGACTCAATCACCAATATAATGGATTATCTCAAGTTCTGCCTTGACATATGCTGTCCCAAACAAACACTGTTCAAACGCCTCGACCGCTTTTCGTCTCCCCATCTCAAACAACTTCGCAGGCAAAAAGAAATGTTATATAAATGCAAAGACAAGTTAGGACTTAAAAAGATTAATGCTCAAATCAAATCTGAAATCAAAAATCTTAATGCTATCTATAACCAAACACTTTTATCATGCAAATCTCCAAACAGCATGTGGAAACTTTTCAATGAAATTACTGGCAATAGTAAGCGATGTAATGTTTTTCCCTCTTGTGATGTTAATGCTCTTAATCTGTCTTTTATACGCTCTCCTTCTACCATAACCACTTCTAATGTTACCAATCTTGTAGCTGATAACTTCCAGGACTTCAATACTCTCGATGTTTTGAAATGTCTTAAAACTCTTAAGCCCTCACATAGTCTTGGCCCTGATGGCATACCTGCATATGTCCTAAAACAATGTGCAGATGCTTTATGTTCTCCTCTAACTAATATCCTAAATGCTTCTTTCTCCGAAAACGTTGTACCTGTTCCATGGAAAGACATTAAAATAGTCCCTGTCCCTAAACCTGGAAATAGCAAGAACGTAAAGTTCAGACCCATCGCCATCACTTCCCCGTTTCTAAAGCTCATGGAAAAACTAATACTTCTTAAACTCGAACCCTCCCTTAAAAGCTTCGAAGACCCCAAACAATTTGCCTACAGACAGGGTAGGAGTACTTTAGACGCTGCAGCCGTCTTACACAACAGTATTGTCTCATCATTAGACAAAGGTGCCAAATATGTCCGCTGCACGTTTCTTGACTTTACTTCTGCTTTCGACTCTGTACCTAGAAGTCTCTTGCTAAATAAGCTATCCACGACACAAACCGAGTCTTGGGTCACTAAGTGGTTGCATTCCTACTTTTCAAACAGAATGCAGTACACCGTATACAAAGGTCAATCCTCCTCTGCTGTGCTCACTGAATCTGGTGTCCCCCAAGGTGCTGTACTCTCCCCACTTCTCTTTTCATTCTTCCTACATGACCTACCGTCTTCAAATGATATTAACTTTGTCAAATATGCTGATGACCTAACTGTATCTTTACCTGTCAAATGTCAAAATGACTGCTCTAAACTAAATGGCTTCTTATCAGAAATTAGCCAATGGTCCAAGGAAAACGGTCTAACCTTAAACCCCTCCAAATGCCAAACAGTTAATTTCACCTTTAGGCATAAATCTGACCTAAACAAACTGGTTAGCGCTCACGAGGTGTGCAACATAGATGGCACTGAAATAGAAACTAAGTCGGAAATTAAATACCTAGGCGTCACTCTATCTTCTGATCTTTCCTGGTCGTCTCATATCTTGACGATTTCCAAGAAAATATACCGTCTTACCTTCTACATCAAGAAGTTAAGACATTCTGGTGTAACCCAACCCTTACTACTACAATTTGTTAACTCCCGTATTCTGCCTATAATTCTCTATTGCTCCCCCTTAGTCTTTCCTGGGCTATTGAAGAAAGACTATACCTTATTACGTAGGATGTTAAAGGTTGTCAGCAGGGTAAGCAGTTTACCACTTAGCCAGCTTGTTAACATTCTGGTGGACAGGCACATGGACTCATGTGAAAAATGGGCGAAGTCCATTTTATCTGACTCACAACACCCTCTACACTCACAACTCTCCCCATGTATCTCTTCAGGGAAAACAAGAAGTCTATATAGGAAACTATATGCCCGCACTAGTAAGTACAAAAACTCATCCATACCCTACCTAGCCCGTGTTCTGTGTGATAAAGAATGCATCAGGCATGAAACCTTTAACTTATTAAATAGTCACTAGAACCAATGAATCTCGTCTTTCCAACTCACATCATTTATGGGTACAACGTTTTCTCTCTTTTCCATTCTCTCTATTTTTTGTCTTTATTTTTGTTAAGTGCTGTTTTGTTTTTCTCTTCCTTGCAAACTCTAGTTAAAACATTCTTGTTGTTCTTTTACACTCTGTATATCTCGACCATTTTGCTATCGCTTACGCCAGTAAATATGCTAGTAGTATCTACTTTTGTAACACCTTCAAACATTTTAATTTTGGCTTTGCTACCGACATACTAATATGTTGTTGAGATAATCTTTAATCTATGTAGAACTTTATTTATTGTTAATGTAAAAACTGGATGCAATATTGTAGTAAAATGCTGAGAATTCCATTCTGTATCACAAGTACTGATTTGGAATAAAGCTTATATAATAATAATAATAATAATAATAATACAATGGGAGGCGATTTCGTCCAGGATAATGACCGCCAGGTTCAACTCCAAAGGAAGGAAAGTGTCAATCATACAATGTTATGCACCCACAAACAACGCAGACCTCGAGAAGAAAGAAGAATTCTACAGGCAACTACAGGCAACAATGGACAATACTCCAGCTGGCGACATGAAAATACTAATGGGAGACATGAACGCCAAACTGGGACCAGACAATACGGGAAGGGAACTCATCATGGGTAGAGAAGCTCTAGGAGAAATGAATGAAAACGGAGAACTCTTCGCCGACTTCTGCGCCTTCAACGAACTGGTGATTGGTGGCAGTGTATACAAGCACAAAGATATCCACAAGGCTACATGGGTGTCACCAGACGGGCAAACCAAAAACCAAATCGACTTCATCTCAATCTCAAGGAAGTGGAGGCGCAGCCTACTGGACACAAAAGCAAGAAGAGGAGCAGACGTTGGCTCAGACCACTATCTCGTACAAGAGACAATCCAAATCAAATTAAAAGCTTTCAGGGAATCAGGAGCTGCAGATAGACCACAAGCCAAGTTCAACACTCAAAAGCTGAAGGACCAGGCTACAAAGGACATCTTCATTGCAAGCATAAAGGACAAAGCCGAGACACAAATCAACACTAGCGAAGAGGTCGGCGTTGAAAAGCACTGGAACAACTTGAAAACGGTGTGGAGCCAAACCTGCATAGAAATTCTAGGCAGAAAAAAGAGACAGGACAAACAGTGGCTCACTACGGACACTTGGAAACTAATAGAAGAGAGAAGGACAGTGAAGCAAAAGATTATCCAGTGCACGGACGAGCAACAAAAACAGGAGCTGAATGCAAGCTACAATACACTGAACAAAAGAGTGAAGAAAAGTGCCAGGGAAGACAAAAGAAAATATTATGAAACCATGGCAAACGAAGCAGAACAAGCTGCAGGCAAAGGAGACCTCGCCACACTCTACCAAACAACTAGGAACCTTTCGGGCAAACGTTCGACACAGATTAAGCCAATAAAGGACGACAATGGAAAGTCAATCACCAAAGAGGTGGAACAGAGAAAGCACTGGGTTGAACACTTCAAAAGACTTCTAAATCGTCCGCCACCTACAACACGTCCAGCAATACCAACAACGGAAGCAGAACTACCAGTGAACACTGACCCCCCGACGAAATCAGAAGTCCTGAATGCAATCAAGATGCTTAAAGCTGGGAAAACACCGGGACCAGATGGAATCCCAGCAGAGGCTTTGAAAATAGACCCAGAGACAACAGCGGACTTGATGACACCACTACTGGAGAAGGTGTGGAAAGAGGGCAAAGTACCCGAGGATTGGAAGAACGGATACTTATTCAAACTTCCAAAGAAAGGAGACTTAAGTCAATGTAAAAACTGGCGTGGAATTATGCTTCTGTCCATTCCAAGCAAGATACTAAGTCGCATCATCCTGGAGAGAATCAAACAAGCCCTAGATGAAAAACTTCGTCCGGAACAGGCTGGATTCAGGAGAAACAAATCATGTATTGATCAAATCGCCACTCTACGGATCATCATTGAACAAAGCTTGGAATGGCAGTCACCTCTCTATCTCAACTTCATCGACTTTGAAAAGGCCTTCGACAGCGTCGATCGAGAGGTCATTTGGAAACTACTTCGCTACTACGGGGTCCCATCGACAATTATACATCTCATCCAACAGTTATACGACAATGCTGCATGCCAAGTAATCCACAACGGGAAACTTACGGAAGCCTTCGAAGTGAGGACGGGAGTGAGGCAAGGCTGTCTACTATCACCAATGATCTTCCTGATTGCAATTGATTGGATAATGCGACAGACAACGGCAACCAACGAGGGAACAGGCATAAAATGGACTGACACAAAAGACTTGGAGGATCTGGATTTCGCCGATGATATATGTCTGATTTCCCATAAACTGGAAGATATGCAAGTGAAAAGTAACAAGTTGGCAGAAGAAGCATCAAAGATAGGACTTCACGTGAACATAGATAAAACAGAGGTGATGAAGATTCCTAGCCAACATCAACAACAACAACAACACAGACCACAATAAGCATAAATGGGAAGAACCTGAAAGAAACAACCTCCTTCACCTACCTGGGAAGCATCGTCTCAACTACAGGCGGAACTGACGAGGACATCAAAGCCAGAATCGGAAAAGCAAGACAAGCTTTCATTACTCTCAAATCTGTGTGGAGGTCAACAGCAATCAGCATCAAAAATAAGATCCGGATTTTCAACTCCAATGTGAAGTCAGTGCTACTATACGGATCAGAGACTTGGCGAGTCATAAAGAGCATCTCAAACAAACTTCAGACCTTCATTAACAGCTGTCTCCGCTCAATACTCAAGATCAGATGGCCAGAAAAGATCAGCAACAGGGATGTCTGGCAGCGAACCAATCAGGAACCGATTGTGAAACAAATAGGCAGAAAGAAATGGAGATGGATTGGCCATACGCTGAGGAAACCATCAAGTGACATCACTAGACAAGCCCTCGAGTGGAACCCGAAAGGGAGGCGGCGAGTTGGTCGTCCAAGGGTGACTTGGAGGAGGTCATGTGAAGAGGAGATGAAAGCATGTGGACAGACCTGGAGCAGGGTGAAAAAGTTGTCAGAAAACCGAAGTCAATGGAGGTGCGCAGCTGAAGCCCTATGTTCCTCTAGGAACTAAAGGATACAATAATAATAATAATATATAATAAATTATATTTATAAAATCTCAATTATTTTGCAACTATCCGGTCAAATCTTGATCACAGCTCATATGAGAATAGCAAATGTTTTATGACTGTTCCCCACACACACATACACACACACACACCATTTTATACTGCATATACACATATTTTAACAAAAGTAGACAAATTTTGGAAGTCTGAGGTCAAACAATTTTTTGATCATATTATGAATTAAAAGTCAATCTGAACGAAGAATATTCTTTTCAATAATTTCTCTTCAGGTTCTTACAATTATAAAATATAATTTACTATAGTTTAGTTTGTAAGGATTAGTTATAATTTACGGGTTGATCACGGATTGATATCAGTTAGAGAACCATTGAAAACCAGGGAGTACTGGACAGCTGCTGTTTCATCCTAGTTTGGGAATCATCGGAAGTACGCACCCACTGGGATTCGAACCCGGGACCTTCCGGTTACAAGGCAAGCTCGTATACCATTCAGCCACTGGGACCCGATTGGGTGCGTACTGCCGATGATTCCCAAACTAGGATGAAACAGCAGCTGTCCAGTACTCCCTGGTTTTCAATGGTTCTCTAACTGATATCAATCCGTGATTAACGCGTAAAATATAAAATATAATATTTGTGGTCGTTACAACAAAGGCCAGGTATGTGGCGGATACATTTTTAACGTAGAATAACAGATTACTTATGGGGTGTCAAAATAAATAGTCATATTTGTGTGACAAACGTGCTGGGCTGAAATCGATTAGAAATATTGTAAAACGGGAGACAATGGTGGTGATTAATCATTTTTAATGGAATTGTACAGTGTGGGGTAGGCAAATTGACAAGTCAGTTCAATGTCATAAAAGGTGTCAGGTGAATGGCTAGTACAAAGTGGTCTGAGTTAAACAGTTGAGATAGTAAGACTGGAATGAGAGGATCATAGTGAGATAACGAATATATTAAATAAAACAGGTGGAGGCATATATTGAGAAAACAGGTAATATCACTAATAATAAATCCGGATGGCATAAATGAAAAATTCGATAGTACTGAGGGAATGTTTGCATGAAGGGCATAAATTATGACGAATAATAACTGTAATAATAATATTTATAGTAATAAACAAAGTAAAAAGAAAAAAAACCAAGAGGGTTAAGGGGAAGGAACACTCTTGGTGAGAAGAAAAATCTTCAATCCAAGGTTGACCACGGTAGGAACAGCATCTGGACGTGTTCATTTTGGATACACAGTTCCGGTTTAGTCGATCTTATTACAACAGCTTCAGTTATGTGTAGGAGAAGTAAGCGAACTGTACGTGTTAACGACTTCGGAATTCGGTATATAACTCTGAAAGCTGTGTTGACATCGATGTGATGTCCAGTATCGACCAAGCGTGACGGGATCGAGCTTCTAATGCACTTAATTTTCTCCCCTACTGAACCAAGCTGGTAAGTGTTCTCGAACCCGTAGACGAACCTGCCTAATCGTGCGCCCTATATAACTTGAACCACAGGAACAGTTGAAATGGTATATGCATGAAGAAGAGCTAAGGTTAGGTAAGACATCTTTGAGTTGATGGGTGAACATTGGACGGCTAGTGAAGGATAGACATAGACGTGCAGAGTGGAAAGTTTTCTTGATCGCCCTGGTTAAGCGTTGGGATAGAATCTCCGCAGGAGTATCTCCCTTGTATTGGAGATGTAAAGACAGAGGCTTTTACTCAACAGTTGTCAGTTCATGTTTACGACTATTATAACCTATGTTGGCTTTAATGAACTCCGGATATCCGTTCTCGCTTAGAATGTCTTGGATGATCTGGAGTTCTTTCTCTACGCATTCTTCGGAACAAATAGACCTCGCTCTAAATGCTAAGCACCTGATTAGACTACGTTTGTATTTCATCGGTACGAAGCTAAGGAAATGTGTATACTGAGCTTTGGTCTCTAGCTTTCTTTTGATGGAACCATCATCTCTTCTCATTAGTAAGACGTCGAGGAAGTGTAGAGAGTCGTTGTATTCTCATTCGTAGGTAAAATGGACCACTGGGTGAGCCTTATTGAAGTTGTTCAAAATCAAATCACTATTTAACCCTTCATCGTACACTACAAAAGTGTCGTCCATGTAATGACAATACATTTCCATTTTCGCTATTTCCTCTTTCAACGGACTATTTCCTAGTTTTGCTAGAAATATATTCGCGAAAACAGGTCCCAGTGGGGATTTCATGGCTACTCCATCAACCTGTCTGTATATTTCATTATTAAATAGGAACTGAACATTCGTTGTACATTTAACAAGTAGTTGTTTCAGATTGCTGATAGGAATATCAGTGCACAATTTCTTTTCTATAATTTGTTCACAGATATAATCGATGGTTTCCACTAGAGGCACATTCGTGAATAGAGATGAAACATTAAGTAATGCCATATATTTGCCAGTCGCGTTCAGGTTTTTGATCTTATCAACAAATTGAAAGGTATCCTTGACTTTGTGCTTTACTAACTCGTCATGCAAGGGTTGAAGTAGCTGTACCAACCACTTTGCCGTCTCGTGATAGGGTGAATGGGACATGTCTAGTATGGGGCTTAGGCGCACTCCTGGCCTTTATTGTAACGACCACAAATATTATATTTTATAATTGTAAGAACCTAAAGAGAAATTATTGAAAAGAATATTTTTTCGTTCAGATTGACTTTTTGATCATAGCTCATACAATTTTTGTTTTGTTCTGTTTAGTATACACATTGATAGCTGTTTCTTGATTCATATTTAAAAATAAGAGATGTACTTTTATACATAGACATAAAATTCTATTTATTTCTTATACATGTTGATACCTGTTGCATGATTCATGATTGGACAAAATTTTAGAAAACAAGAGGTGTCCCTTTATATACTAACCTTTGTTATGTTAATTTCGATTAATTAAACCACGGGAATCCGAAGTATGCTTGATACAATAAATGGACACATATATACAGAGAAAACATGTAAAATATGACTGCGATATATGCTGTTGATCGAGGTTAATAGGTGGGAACTACTTAAACCAACCAGTTTCTTGCTTGTCAACCAAATCAAGAACTTGAATTATTATGAAGTGATTTTGGACATACCAATGATTAACTGGGTCCCAAACAAAGGCAGTGCCCGTCCAGCGTTAAGATTTGATCGACTTACTGGTCGTTATGCATAAATGTAAACCTGACTTGATATAAGAAGTTTCTGGAAAGTGAAATGTATTCCTTATGTAGTATTAGAGTGGAATAAATATAAAAGGGTGCTAAACTCGCCAACGGTCACCAGGAAAGTCCTTGCAAGATACTATTCTTATCACAATAATCGATAGTTAAAGGATATTTTGTTGACATTTACGCTGCTGAGATTATTATAATTATTATTCCATGGAGGATTTAATCATGAGCTGACATCAGTTAGAGAACCACTGGAAAACCTGGGAGTACTGGACAGCCGTTTCGTCCTAGTTTGGGACTCCTCAGCAGTACGCACTGCGTACTGCTGAGGAGTCCCAAACTAGGACGAAACGGCTGTCCAGTACTCCCAGGTTTTCCAGTGGTTCTCTAACTGATGTCAGCTCATGATTAAATCCTCCATGCAATCAAACAAAATCCCTACAAAAACCAATACTTGAAAATTATTATTCCATTTAGTTTCAAGTGGAATCTCGAGATTCAACAGCATATTTCCATTTTATCTTGTCCTCTGTAGACGTCTTTAGCTGGCTCCACAGTTATCCATAAGCCATCAGTTTTTCCTCACACGACCTATATGTCGCCCTCAGATCTGGGCCCAACTCAACATTCACTGCTCGGATTCCACTCAAAAACCCAGGATGATATTACACAATGGTCTCCTCAGCTTGTGTTTAATCCATCTCTTTTTTCTTTGGCACATTTACAGAGCAACAGGTCCTTGTTTGATGTATTGCAGGAATTCTTTGTTTCTGATCGCTTCTCGCCGGTCACTTGATCTTCATTGTGAAACCAGCGAAGTCGGCTGTCCATAAAAGTCTACAGTCTGTCATGTAATTATGGTAATATTTACTTAGTAAAAGTATTGTATATATATATATATATATATATATATATATATATATGGTGGTAAGGAAATTAAGGCATTAGTTATAGACAGAGGTGATTAGACCTTAAAAGTATAAAAATCAAAGCATACTTCGTATAATTTGAAATAAAAAGGATGAAGGAGGAATTAAATTACTAAAAATAATTACACGAGAATAATTAAAGGGGAATAGACAAATTAAAGACAAAATTAAGACAATAGAAATAATAATATTTTGTAATAAGGATAGGGGTAAACAACACAATCAGATTTCACCGAGAATACCCATTGAGTCATGAAGAAAATAAAAGACAGATTCAGCGAAGAAAATTTTCTTTATCGATGGAATCATCTTCAGAGGCTGTACAGTTGTATTTATACTTAGAAGAATATATAGTTGTCTACTATTGAGTAATAGGGGGTGACATAATTGATGTAATTACTCATAAGTGGCTTTAGAAGTGAAAATTAATAGTTGTAAATTACGCGGTATTCAACGGCACAAAGATAGAAGTTTGATAAGGTTAAAATTGCTCTTGAGTGAGAATAAAGGTTTAATTAATATCACGTACTACTTCCATTTGGAATGTACCAAAATGAAGATCTTTCTAAGTAAAAATCTAAGATTAGATAGAGGTCTATTTAAAGTGACCTTATGTTAAATCATTCCAAATGTCAGAACGCTAGTTTATCGTCACACGTAGGCGAGGCTAAAAGGAACTGCTTCGTTCCCATAACTCCTGTAATACAAATAATACAGAGGTAGAAACTACTTAGAATTTTGAATATCCACGAATAACGCTTTCTTCTGATCTTTCCCAGTCTGTCGTATCTTAGTGATTTTTCTAAATATGATGAAATTAACGTTCTAATTGACAAATACACAATTTACACAATTGACAATTTACACAAAATTTGGAAAAAATAAGTTCGACAGACTGTGAACACCTTCTTGACTCATAGACTTCAACACGCATCCCATCACGTAGAACATGAGAATATACGGCGAAACCAGGTATATATTTAGGAAACTCAGCGAGGCCTTTCCTGTGAATACAAGAGTAAGACAAAGCTGCTCATTACAACTGATGGTATTCCTAATTGTGATGGAGTGGATTACACGTCATCCTACAGGAAGCGAGGAGATAGGGATACACTGAACAATCGATAAGAGGACTCACACTGACTCGAAGACTTACAGTCAAAATCCAGTTAACTGACAGAAGAAACAAGTAACAAAGGTGCGACTCCAAGTGAACATAGAGAAGACGGAGGTGATAAAGATAACCAACCGACCAACCAACCAACCAACGGCAACAACACTCAGAAACAATCACCATCACCGGGAAAGATTCGACAGAGGTTACTTCTTTCACTCATCTGGATAGCATTGTTTCAACCACAGGCAATCCGCATGGATGAGCATATCAAAGTCAACCAGAGTCGGAAGGGCAAGATATACCTTCATCAATCTGAGATCAATGAGAAAATCTTCTGTACTCAGGGGATTAAGGACAAGATTCGGATTTCTAACACAAATGCGAAGTCAGTCAGTTACTTCTCCTATACGGGTCAGAAATTCGGCGCGGCGCGTGAAGGATTTCCATCTGACCACTACTGACTTTTATCTTTATCACCTCCGTCTTCTCTATGTTCACTTGGAGTCGCATCTTTGTTACTTGTTTCTTCTGTCAGTTAACTGGATTTTGACTGTAAGTCTTCGAGTCAGTGTGACAGTAAACTTAAATCATCAGCGAAATCCATGAACTCGAATTATTATTAGTGAGAAGGATATAAACCTTACATGATAGCAGCGTGTAACAATACAAGTATCTGCGTCTAATACACAGTGTCTCCCCGCTGTCACGAAATGAAAATGGAGATTTTAAATTTAAGACTTGGTTTGAACATCAAAGCAGACATCATCTTTATAATCTGACAAGTTTTCGTAATTTAAGTCTGTGGGGATTTTATTGATTTCAAGGTAGATTTTACTACAAATCAACATCATTCAAAGTATATTTTAATGCCTAAGTAGCGTTGGAGAGTTGTCTTGTTTTAAGCTAATACATCACGTTTCCATGACTACATTAGGGATAAAGATTAGGAGCTTTATCAACCAACTGTCACAGAGTCTCAGAAAGGGACAAAACAACTCTTTGATTTCCAATGATCTTTTACCTGACATCAGTTCTTGATGAGTACTTCCCGGGGAATTTTCCTATTACTTTTTCGCTTAAATAGGTGCCTAATATACACCATATTTCTAATTTTGAAAAAAGCATTTCATGCTGACATTTTATATTTTGAAAATATACAATGAAAACTCGTGGCGAAAATTGTATTTCCTCTTATTAATTTTAAGGATTTTATTAAGAAACCTTGAAACCGTAAATTACGCCTTAATACACTGAACAATGCAACATTATTATAGCATCAAACGATTCCACGATCCTTGACAGAAAATCACTCAGTGCTAAAGGGACATTTTGGATATTTGGCTTTTTGGATAAATTGAACGATTGGTAAAGCTTACAATGACTTACTATTAATTTCTTAGACTAAACCTATACAAATTCATGTGATGAAATATTCGAAACCTGGGTATGTTTTGGAATAATGACGAGTGTCAAATTGAGTTGTGTAAACAGTTAATCCTCTCGAGAGATCCATGGTGACGTCTTGTCTGAATTACAAGGGATATTCTTAAGTAAACTGAGAAGAAATTAAGGTTTGTAAACAGGCGTTTTAGAGTAGTTAAAATCAACAGCTCAGAATACCTGGATAGAATAAATGGTTCATTTAGTAACCATAGCTAATACCAGAGAAAAACTAGGTTATGCTTTGCAAGGAAGGTATGAATTGCTGAAACTAATTGGTCAGGTTAAGTCAAGATTATACGGCCTACCAAAAGTCCATGAAAACGGGTTACTATTTCTATAACTGCTGAACGCACTATGTATTAGGAAGGTCGATGTTTAAAAAAAGCTTCCATAGACTTTTATTAGCGAATTAATGAAACATGGAGTGAAGGATGGTTATGAATTTGTTGAAAAAATGGGAGGTTCGAATGTAAATGGTGAGTTTGTGATATCTTTCGATAAATCATTGTTATTTCCCATCGCGTTTTTACTAAATACAATATATTTTATATGTTAAGAAATGATGAAATGCAACAAAGATTTTGAAACATCTGTCCTCTGCATAGGATAAATTATTTAGTGACATACAGGGGATATACACTTCCTTAAATAACAGGAAATGTTTTAAGCAAATAGACAATGTGGCTGTGGAATCACCATTTAGACCAAAAAAATTACCGAAAGTTTGAGTTACAATGATAATCAGGAATAGACTTAACCGCACAACATTGATGGTGGATCTTACCGTAAGGAAAGAACGCGCAGACATTATTTCGTTCAAAGATGCCTTGGCAACGAGGTGAAAGCGTAGTTTATTCAAGAAAACTTTAAAACAGACATTAATATCCACCTACTTTTGTAGCTCTTTAATATAAACACAAGCCAGTAATGTATTTAGCCCATAGAATCAGCGTAATTTTCGAAAATGATTCTCTCAGTGAAGGACTTTGTGTTAGCTGGACAATGAAATGAATATCAAGAGAAATTCCTTAATCAGAATATGAAATATCCGTGTAAGAAAGTCACCGTGTCAACAGATCTAACAAAGCCGTCTTTCTTATTGCAGCTATTTCTTGGAGACATTAGTGAAGTCTTAATACACGTCAGGCCCTCGAGTGGAACCCCAAAAAGAAGAGGAGAGTGGGACGTCACTTCTAGGGTGACATGGAGGAGATCGTGTGAAGAGGAGTTGAAACAGTATAGACTAACATGGATGCAGGTGAAAACCACAGCAGAAGACAGAGGCAAGTAAAGACGTGCAGGTGAAGCCCTGTGTTCCACTAGGAACCCAGGGGAACAATAATAATAATACAACCTTTGAAGAATAAATAAATAATTCCGTTGATGCTAAGTTGGACAAAAATGGCTTAACTGTCAAGATTCAGCTCTTCTGTTTGATATATCTATCAGTTTAACCACCTTTTAGAGTCAGATACATTGACTATATTTATTGTCACATCTTCGAAGTTCATGCTGCATAGTTAAGTAGGAGAAAATTAAATGGATTCATGGCTTAGTTCTAGTACAATACGAGTCGATACTGAACAAAAAATTGATATCAACATTTAAAAGTTGTCTATAATTTTCAAGAATTAAATTTGTAGGGATACTAATTTGCCTCAGGCTAGACCATGTACTGATATCAGTAGAGAACCACTGAGAGCCAGGGAGTACTGGAGAGCTGCTTCATTCTAGTTTGAGACCCGCAGCGTTTCTAACTCAGGACTTTCTGGTTACAAGGCAAACTCGTATACCACTCAGCCACTTTGATCAAATCCAGTGGTCAGCTCATGAATTCTAACTTCTAACAATTCATGATCTTGGCGTGACCACCAACCAATGTCCGCAACGGGACTTCGTCCTCACTCTAGATTGGATGGACCTCAGTAATCACGAATTCTCACTAGAATTCGAGCTAACTTCGTACTGCAGCCAGTCCCTAGAAATTTTAGCAGATAGTTATTTATAACAATCCTGCTAATCACAATTTTAATTTTCTCATATACGAGAAGTCAGCAGAATCAGCCTCATAAAGCCGATAGTGTTTGTCTAGAAGACGTTTATACATCTGCTGTCCCAGCCTTTATCATCTTCAGATATATTAAAAATCTGATTGTAGAAAATAAAAGACAGATTCAGCGAAGAAAATTTTCTTTATCGACGAAATCATCCTCAGAGGCAGCACAGTCGTATTTATACTTAGGAAAATATATAGTTGTCTACTATTGAGTAATAGGGGGTGACATAATAAATATAATTACTCATAAGTGACTTTAGAAGTGGAAGTCGTCTTTCAACATCATCTACAAAGTGAAGCCAAATGGTACAGAAGGCGTCAGGTTTCGGCTTTTGTGTATGGCGGAGGAGCTGGCGATTCGTCAAAACAACCCTGAACTCTGTATACAGAAAAAGTTTGTCCAGTCTCTTATTCTACCTTGGTCTTAACCTCTTTCCTAGTCGTTCCCTGTAAAACATTTTGAATTTTTTCTTTTCGTTTTTAATTTTACTTTTAGTTTACTTTTCCTTCAATAATTAATTCACTATTATCACTCTCATATTTTACTGTTGTACATTTCACACCCTCTTCACACTTGTGAAATTGACACTTAAATGCCTTTATTCTCAAATAAAGTATAATAATAATAAAGTATAATAATAAAACACTTCCAACAGCGGTGTGAACACGGGCAGTAATTTTGCTTGAAATATTACCAATAACAAAACTTATCATTGTGTGTAAACTATTGAAATATAATTATACTTTATTTGATCTAATCCACAATGCTCAAACTTTTTACTGATATTAATGATACTGTCATATTCACAGAGTAGACATGAGCATCACGTAAGCATCAACTGAATGACAATTTTTTGTGACATCAGACATAATCATTTCTAATAGTTCGCATCACAATTAGTCCAGTAAGCTTCTACATTGTACAGTCATTTAAGTAAGATGAAGTTGATCTTTTTAACGTTCTGAGTTACATTTACGCTCCACAGAAATTATTTTCGTTTTTCGATTAAAGCTTGATTCCAAACTTCCTTCTTTGTTACGGTATGGAGTTTTCAGCATGTGATATCGGTAGCCCAAATTTTACAGGCTGACAATTGATATCAGGTGTTCGTCGGCCGGCGGTCAAACCTCGGACCATGTGCGTGGTCGGCGAGAGTCCTTACCGCTGTTCTACCAACGCAATGGTTCTATTTACATAGAAATTCTCGTTTAATACAAGGGAATCAAAAGATTAATATATTGCTTATTCTGCATGATGACAAGTATTATGGTACTATAATGCCCATAGGAAAGTTTACTCGTGATAAATTCAAATACAAATGTAATAGAAGTATAAAACAATATATTACTACTACTAATTGAGTGAAATGAGTAGTTTCATACCACCCATATCAACCTGCGGTGTTTACCAGTTAGCTAGATCAGGGTGGTATAAACACCACAGGATGGCTGTTTCGCTCGTTTGGGACCGAGCTCATCAGCGGTATACCCTATTTAACTCACTTCAGAGGGCCGAAGCTACTTAGGAGAATAAATGGCGACACCATAAATCAAATACACAATATGCAAATTAGTCACCAATTTGCAATTTACACAGTTCGAGTGGTCAAAAATTTCACGGAGCGGAACGGCTGTTCTGTGTTTCAATCACCATGATCTGAATGGCTAGCAAGCACTGCTGGCTGATATGAGTGCCATGCAACTTCTCACTTCATTGAATCAATAGCACATAGTTTCATTCAAATTTGCTTGCTTTCATTCTTGTTTGTCATTTATGGTGGTATCAGGCAGATCACATATTGTGATCGAAATAGCTTGGTTTCCAAAGGAAACTCTGTTGGAATTTCACTGTTCAAACTGTGTGTAAATCGCAAATTGTGAATTCGAGAACTAAAACCAACAAAAAAGTAAAAAGAATAGTAAAAGTGGCCTAAAAGAGGAAAATTGGAGTTCAAAGGAGGTATAGCTAATAATTAGTAGTAGTACAAGACATATAAGCGCACAATACTCTTTTCAATTAGATCTTCTTCAAAGCAGTCCAGCAGACACAATAATGAGCATCTTCCTTCATGGTTGGCAAGAGGATAAATAAAATCTTTAAGAAGTTCTATTTTACCTCATATGATTGATATCGGTCACCAAGTGGGCAGAAGTGGTACCTTCAAAGTTATCTATCGCATTCCATCAAGCATTTCGAACGGAATTCTAACCCGCCTTTTACACATAGCCGAAGCTATGGGAATTTGAGAGAACAGTCCTAATCTTTACATACAAAAGAAGTTTATTCTGCCTTTGTCTCTTTTTTGCTTGCTTCGCGGAATTCTAATCAAAACCCTTTCTTTACCTTTCTAATTTCCCATTTCCTTCGTACTTTTATCTTTTTAAAACTCTGATTATCTGTCCACTTCACCTTTAGTATTACGTAACTTTTAGGATTTAACCTAATTTATTTATAGAATTGTCTACATGTACACATGTTACTGCCTTTATTATTCTTATCACCAACTGCATAAACCTTATTATCAATATTTTGTTATCAATATGATCATAGTTATTACTGACGTTCAAAACATTCACCACATTATCATTCTTATTGTTATTATTATTAATAGATCCACAAAATCACCCTAATTGGCTAAACTGCTTTATAGATGAATTTATTTAAATAAGAATAAAGCCTGAAGATCTAATTGAAAACCATATTGTTCGCTTTCCATGGAACAGACGTATCAAAAATCAATTTCAGGATAATAGTAAACAGCAAGGAGATTCAGATTTACACCGTCGCCTACATGGTGATCACGTCAATGTTTAGGCTATGCAGTTGCAAAGAAGCATTGGAATAACTTATCTTAGTGTGTAATTATGTCAATTAATATTTTTGAGAAGCGGTGGATAGTGCAACTCTTCGTGTACATTACCTCATTCCCATTTAAATAGGAAAACTATTTTTTGCTTCTGTCTATGGATTCCAGTGACTTTTAAAGCAACTTAAACACATTGCAGCTATGCAGCAGTCCAAATACATAACATATCTTCATTTCCTCGCCCTAGGAATAGGTTGTTGACATTAGCTGACCAGGAAATTCATTGCAACCCTTTGATGACCACATGCTGCTATTCATTTTGGTTACTTATCGTAATCATACTTGCTACTATTAAATAAAGTATAATTATGTTTCAATAGTTTACACACAATGATAAGTTTTGTTATTGGTAATATTTCGAGCAAAATTACTGCCCGTGTTCCCACCACTGTTGGAATTGTTTTATTCACACATTTATGATTTGTACTCATATAGATAGTTCATTATTATAATTTTTTTTGCTTATTCGTGTTTTGTGTGTGTGTGTGTGTTCAGAATTATATTTCACGTTTATTCATGTGTTTGTATTTAGAATTATATTCCAAGTTGTTGATAGTTGTACTGAGTCGACCTTGTTACATGTATCCGGTGTGACTTTAATGAATATCGATTCTGTTATGAGTCTTTCTTTCCATTTGTTCATGTTAGTTTTTAGAATACACACATTGTTCCAATCGATATTGTGGTTTTGTGTGAATAAAACAATTCCAACAATGGTGTGAACACGGGCAGTAATTTTGCTCGAAATATTACCAATAACAAAACTTATCATTGTGTGTAAACTATTGAAACATAATTATACTTTATTTGATCTAATCCACAATGCTCAAACTTTTTACTGATATTAATTGCTGTCTATCTGTCTGTCTGGATTCAACATAGAACTTGGCACCGAAGTGCACCAGTTCGAGTTGCCACCTTCCAAATAGCACACAGAGGTAGACAAGAAGATGAGTGAAGAGAATCAATAGAGTTTGACAAATATAAGAGTGAAACAGAATGGGTAATGGTAGAAAGGAATATGAAAGATTACAGAGACTGAATACATCTGCGCGCCATTGACAACGATTTTGAGCCATGTCACCTATTGTCTCCAGCCATTGATTCCTAGAGTCCCGAGGGCCCCAACCCGGAAGTCTGCATCTCCCTACCTGACTCAGTTTAACTGTCAAGGATTTCATGGATTGATGCCATGTTTTTGTTTGGCCACCACTGGCTCTTTTCCAACCTGAACCTATATCAGCTAGCAATGCCCGTCGGGGGAGGCGGTGGTTAGGCATGCGCAGCACGTGACCTAGCCATCTTAGTCTATGTAACTTTATAGCCTCGTCGATTGATTTTCCCTCTTTGCCCAACACTCTACGCCTAACGTCAACATTACTTACCTTATTAAACCACCTAACGTGAGACAGAGATCGCAGACATCTATGATCGAAAGCAGTCAACCTTTTCATGTCTTCAACGCGTATTGGCCATGTTTCAGAGCCATAGAGAAGGACGGAGCGAACTGATGAGCAGTACACACGTCCCTTGGTTGATAACCGGATGTCACGCCTACGCCAGAGATGGTGTAAGTCAGCGAAAGCAGCTCGAGCTTTTCGGATCCGTGCTGAGATTTCATCGCCAATCAGTCCGTTGGTGCTAATACAACTTCCCAAGTAGGTGAAGTGGTCAACATGTTCTATCACTTCACTCCCTATCACTAAGTTAGGGTTGACGTGGTCCAGTCCTGTAGCAGCATCTTACATTTTGTAGGGGCGAATCGCATGCCAAACATACGAAGATTGCTGCTCAAGGTGTTCAGAAGACTCTGCATTTTGTCAGCATCCTCCCCTAACAGGACTATGTCATCTGCATATTCTAAGTCCATAAGATTATTCCCTGGTAACAAGTCGATTCCTAAGTCATTACGTTCAGTTAAGGATACTTCCATCAGCATATCTATGATGAAGTTAAACAGAAATGGGGAAAGTGGACATCCCTGTCGGACACCACTGGTTGTTACCAATTCAGATGACAATTCCCCATAAGCCCTTACACGACTACGTGAGTTTGAATAGAGTGCCTTGATTAGTGCAATGTACTTTCTTGGCACTCCCTTCACAGTCAGACATTGCCATAGTACCTTTCGATCCACGGAGTCGAAGGCCGCCTTCAAGTCAAGAAATATGACAATTGTTGGACGCCGAAAAGTGTGTCTATGTTCTAGAATCTGTCGAAGAGTGAAGATATGATCTATGCACCCTCTACCTGGTCTAAAGCCTGCTTGATTTTCCCTTGTCTGTTCCTCCCGAGTTCTGCTTAGTCTATGCATGATTACTGAGCCTAGGATTTTAGAGACTATGTTCGTTAGGCTGATCCCCCTATGATTATCACACGAGGACTTGTTTCCCTTCTTGAATATCGGTATAATAAGTGACTTACCCCAGTCTGATGGCACTGTCTCTGATTCCCAGACTTTGCCTAGTACCTCAGTTAATCTACAAACTAGTATGTCACCCCCATATTTAAACACCTCCGGAATAATTCCGTCGGGTCCTGCCGCTTTGCCTCGTTTCAAATTACTGATAGCTTTTGTGACCTCACTTACAGACGGCGGACCAGTGTCTATATCCCATTCGGGTGTGTGCTGGATGTCGGGGAGGTTCAGTGTGGCTGTAGGCAAGTTAAATTGTCCCTCAAAGTGTTCTTTCCAGCTACTATTGGTCAGTGCATAAGAGGAGATGAATGATTATTTTATAGTTATGTGATAAGGTAAATAATTTAGTAGGTAAGTTTTGATCAGAATTCACATATAAACGAATAAAAATATGAAGTTAATACGTTTAATCCTACTCCAAAAATATGGTGGAGATATGTGGATGACACTTTCACAGTGTTAAAAACAGAACACATCTCTAGCTTCCTGACACACAAAAACTCGCTAGTGGAAGGAATAAAATTCACATTTGAATCAGAAAATGAACGAGGAGAATTAGCTATGTTAGGTTGTAAAATAAAACGAATAGAAGAAGGTAAATTGCACATTAGCGTGTACAAAAAACCAACTCATTCTAGTAGATATTAAGACTTTAATTCATCTCATCCGTTAACTGTTAAGGCAGGCTTGTTAAGTGACCAACATACCGAGCAGTGGCAATAAGTAGCACAAGAAAAGACCTAAATTATGAAATAAAAAGGATAGAAGAGGGGTTGGTGTTGAATAACTATCCTATAAAATTCATTAGGAAGATCATTAAAGGCCAAAAACAAAATAAAATAAATTCTGAAACTAGTAATAATAACATAAATAAGAGCGAATATAAGTCATCCACAGTTATACCATATAAAGAGGGGACATCTGAGACACTACGTAGGATTCTGAATAAAATAGGAATTAGGGTGGCATTTAAACCTACAAACTCACTCAGGGACAAGCTCTGTAGGTTAAAGGACCCAGTTGACCCAATTAGACAAAATAATATTATTTACAAAATACCATGCAATGACTGTGAGTTAAGTCAACTACATAGGTCAAACTAGTAGGTCAGGGGTAGTCAGATTGTCAGAGCATAAAAATTTAGCTAAGGTAAGAATGGTTGACCCCGAGAAGATAAGTAATTTAGAAAAAAGCTCAGCAATTGCAATGCATGCGCTAACACACAACCACACAATAGGGTGGGATAGGGTTAAAATTCTAAAAAGTAATCTAGGTAGGTGGAGAGAGAGGTTGATTACTGAATCCTTGTTCATCGAGTCTACACCCAACACATGCAATAGGAATGACTCGTCACTCATTCCCGAAATATGGAAAATACTATTACCAATCAAATCAAGTGAAAATCAAGAGAAAAACAATGGAACTATACAAATGAATTTAGGAAGTCGTGTGATTACCTTGATATGATTATGAGCAATAAATTGTGCTCGAAACATCATCAGTAAACATTACTGTATAACACTGTGAACTTTATCAAAACAAAATTTACCCATAATGGAATTACACTCTACCACAGTGCACAAGTTTTATTCTTATATCAAAGTTACATAAGAGTTCTGAAGAAATGCAAAAGTTATAAAGAGTTAAAAAGAAATAAAAATCAAGGTAGCGGAAATCAACAAGTTTGTTACTTTGATGGTAGGAGTGATTGAATAATTTTCTTTGGTAAGCAAAACTCTGTTTCCTCTCACTGAATAATTAGGAAATCAGAAGCATAGACGGTACAAAAGCATATTATCTTTAGCAGGTTGTTCATCTCTTCGTAGATTCTTGGAAGGAGTTTATTGTGACAGAATGACCACTGTCGACAAGGTTTTCGATTATCTCACTTCTCATGAAGTCACTACTGCCTTTCTGCAACCATGCAGGATAGTATTCTTGTATAGGATAAACGTCGGAAGACCAAAATACTTAACTTTATAGGAACAGGTGAACTGATATGTGCATCTATATAAAAGTGGTCAGGTGAGAGATCTCCTCCCTCAAGCTTCTGTAGACTAATGGATGACTAGAGAACACCATTCTTAGCGTTAGTGCGAAGAATGTTTTTCCCAAAGATGATGAAATTATTCTCTAAGGGATGTTACAGCTTTAGTCCCCCTTGAAATCTTGGCTTGTCTAGAGTTTCTGGTTTTTGGAAGAAGTATAATTTTTTTCTCTGAACTTTTGTTTGATATTCTTGTCAAGGAACTAGATGAAGATTTACTTCATTAGACATAGTTCTGCCTCCAAGTCGTCAAGGTTATATATGCATCAGGTGTGAGTGGCAAGGGATTTAATTAAATTTCACTTTTAATGCACGGAAAATACCCAAGTGGACAGGAATATAAGAATAACAAAGTTCACGAAACAGTCTCTTTTCGGTGAGTTCATTCACTTAGCTGTACAATCGCATATGTATATATATATATATTTGTGTGTGTGTGTGTGTTCATTAGGATTATCCAGCGAAGATAAAAATTAGTTAGGGTCACTGTTTACGTCATCAAAATGTTTCTAAAATGTGATGGATGATGAAAATTGTAACTAGCAGGAGGGGGGGGTGAATATTTGCAATTATCGACAAGCGTTACGTGATATGAAATAGGATGTTAATGGAGACACGTGTCCAAAAAATAAATTGTGTAATAGGTAGAAACTGTAAATAAACGGTTGGTTAAGCAGAACATGTTACTAAGATGTCTTAGAAAAATTTAAAACAAACAGAGTAGTAGGGCATGGATTATACCCAAGGTAGAAGGAAGCGGGTAGAGAAGTTTCCTCTGTGTGCAAGGGCTTTCTAGCCGGATAGCTAAGACCTCGGCAATGCAAAGTATACAGAAGCTCAGCTTTTCGGGAGGCTTCTTTCGACTTTGTAGATTACACTGAATGAATTCTCCGCGCACATTAAATGACCAGTGTTAACTATTTGTTCAGTTACAGCATTCTTTATTGATCCACTGTTACCTTTTCGTAGCCAAGCGGGATAATGTTCTTTGACTCTCTTGGATAATATAGAAAAAAAACCCATTTAGACATTTAGAAAGCAGAAAGATTGAGCGAAGAAATATTTACTTTTCAACTAGATCTTCATCTATGGCTCTACTTTAGTATATATCCATAGCATTTTTATTACAATACACAACAATTTACCAATCAAGTGACACTGATATGTTTGTTAACAATAATTAGTCAGTGTCAAAATGTCAATGAGTTGGTAATTAACGAAGAAAGTCAATGCACATTTAAAAGGTAGAAATGGTTAGAATAAATTAATTTTACAAGGATAACACGTAATTAAAGATGAAGTGGTCAAAATAAATAAAAAATAAAATAATTTGGACAATTATAACTTGAATAATTTTTAAAAGTTTAGGGGGAGGGGGGATGAAGTAGTCCGGTTTATACATTCATTTAACGATGGCCAAGGTAAGGAAAGTGGCTGTATAAATTTCTTTTGAACACACAAGTTTGGCTTCTTCAGGTGGATTCCTGTTATGTACTGGTCGAGTAATTAAAAGTCCTGACGCAAGAAGGAGGAAATCAGAAAACCACCAGGTTCACGATGATACTTGTATTTTTCAAACAAACAAGGAAAATCAATGTCACACAAGTGTATGAGCGAATGTTCAAAAATGAACGAATCAATAGACAATCTTAACATGATTGGTTGTATTGTCATGTGACAACAAGGTCAGACATGTTTGTTTAGTTAGTGGACAGACAAAAACATATTGTCAATTATAATGGAATATCGATCCATATATACATAGCAAAATATAACAGACTGTCAAAGACAAACACACATATTATGTGGATACATATCAATTCCTATTGCTTCAGCTGTATGTAGAAGATGAACTCGTAAAACAAAATTAAGATTAGTAGGAATGCCATAAATAATTTTCAATTCAGTATTAACGTCAACCTTTGCTCACTATCTACAGGGTTGACGTTAATACTGAATTGAAAATTATTTATGGCATTCCTACTAATCTTAATTTTGCTTTACGAGTTCGTCTTCTACATACAGCTGAAGCAATAGGAATCCACCTGAAGAAGCCAAACTTGTGTGTTCAGAAGAAATTTATACAGCCACTTTCCTTACCTTGGCCATCGTTAAATGAGTGTATAAACCGGACTACTTCATCCCCCTCCCCCTAAAATATTTTTTCTTTTTTAAAAACTATAAAAACTATAATTGTCCAAATTATTTTATTTTTCTGACTACTTCATCTTTAATTACCTGTTATCCTTGTAAAAATTATTTTATTCTTATGACCACTTCAACTTTAGCCACAAATTATCATTGTCCAAATTGTTTTATTTTCTTTAACAATCTGTTACGTAGTCGACCTGTTTTTTTTACTTCACGTTCCCGGCGGAACATAGGGCCTCAAGCTGGTGGCTTGAAGTTTCTGTAACAGTATTTATTTTTACAGGATGGGATTGCTAGCCACATGCCCAACCTTTCCTCTTTACCAGTATTATTTCTGGTTCAGCGAGGTAAAGGAGTGCGTCGACAGGGGATTGAACCCCAGATCATGTGCATGGCCGGCGAGCGTCCTAACCACTAACCACAGACGCTAATCAACCTGTGCACACGCTTATTCCTTAATTGCTCTTCATTTTTCCAAAATTATGCATTATGCAATCCACTTGTTGTAACCTTTTCCACCTTTTAATTAATTAATTATATATATTAATTTTCTTCGTTAATTATCAACCCATTGACATTTTGACACTGACTAATTATTGTTAACAAACATATCAGTGCCACTTGATTGGTAAATTGTTGTGTATTGTAATAAAAATGCTATGGATATATATTAAAGTAGAGCCATAGATGAAGATCTAGTTGAAAAGTAAATATTTCTTCGCTCAATCTTTCTGTTTTCTCTTGGATAAAACAAACATCGAACAACCTAAATATGTCGCTCCACGTGAGCAAGTAAATTGACAGATATGCACAGTAGCGGTCAAACGCGATAGTTCATCTTGGGATCTGTTGAAGAACAATGGGCGGTTTGAGAATACCAATCGTAGTGTAGCAGCAGAAAATGCTCTTTTCATGGCGTTAGACATTCTCCTCTTTAAAATATCGACCAGAATGTCCCCTTTAACGCCACAATTATGTAAAGCATCTTCTTCGGAACAGAGATTGGTTGTTCTTTGTTGATTCTGAGTTTCATGTGTTTATCTTTTAAGCATAGTGGATAGCCATTCTCAAGTAGTGTCTTCCTCAAAAGAGCTATCTGTTCTTCTACGGATTCAGGGCTGAATATTCTATGGATTCCAGTCGCAAGAGATATCATCAGTTTCTGCTTGCGATTAGTGGATAACCAACTGTAAAAGTTTGTCAGCTGGAGTCCCATCAGTCTTCTTTGTTATTTGGGCATCCGAAAGTGAGATTGTCTCCCTGATTTCTACTTCAATTGTAAATTTTTATTTTTATTTTTTTGTAAAATTATACATAAATACGATTGTTCAGCTAGAGTAAATGAAGATTTCTGAAAAAATCCATTTAACTGAACTACATATCGAGTTTCCAGTTATAACGATCACTTTGTCAGCGAATTCTCATTACATATATCTTCCATATTATGCTGATTCAAATAACTCTTTATCCTTTTCTTTTTAACTCTAGTAAATTTGCCAATTTTAGAATTCTATTTTTAAAAAATAAAAATGTTTTTTTATATAAATATGTTTTCTCAAATATTAATGGTTATTTGATATCTATCACAATTATCAAAATTAGTTTTTGAGTTAATCAAGTATTTTAAACATGAACTTTAATCACTTAGCAACAAATGGACACTTTATGACTGAGAATATATATTCATGTTCACTTAGAGATCATTTATTTATATTTATAATAATGTCTATAGTTTTTACTTCAGTATATTTTATCAGTAATCTGTTGACACATCTGATCTAAGCAATCAGAGTGTATTTTAGTTGCTAAGCAACGGATGTTACTTAACTTTCAATCTTATTGTACATCTTGGTTATCCACCAAATAAGATCTATAAAAAATTTACCTTTCGATAGGTAATCAGATAAAAGAGTTTTAAAGTACTCATGCTATTTTTAGTCTGTAGGAGAAACTTCTGTCAACTGTTTTTTTCAATTTCATATAGAAAATGATCCCTAGAATACAACAGTTGACATAACTGTCATTGCTGAAGGTACCAAAAACTTCCATCTTTCTATTGCATACATTTTTTTCTCGTAGGGTTTGTTTTAATCGATTAAGATATAAACTTTAGTGGAAATCTCTGCTCTTTTGTGTATTTAAAATGTTTTGCAGACTACCATTTCGCAAGTTCCTAATAAATTTGAGGGAAGGTTCAATTGTAGGTGTCAATGTGTTCCAATACATGAGATGAGTGTTCTTCAGTTATGCCCTCAGATCTCAAAATGTACTTCTGAACATCTTACAATTCGCTTTCAATTAGATATCATGGATTTCCTCGAAGAGACAAGGAAGATATGTCATAATTGGAATGGTTTGTGCTTCAACTCGGAGAGAAGTGGGTCACAGGATCTACTGTCAGTTAATAATTTACTTGAAGATATTGTAAAAAGTAAAAATGTCATGCTATAAACTCCTCTGAAAATTCTGTACATTTTCTAAATACTGTCCAGAATAAAGAAGTTATTTTTATTATAAACTACAATTTTATATGACATCGAGTTTTTCACATGGGCGAAAATGATGTCCAGATTGTTGGATTTGTAAGAATTTCGGATTAATTTCAACTTACATGACTTACCTGTTTCAGACGAAATCAACTTCGTCAAATATGCAGATGACCTAACTGTTTCGCTTCCCGTTAAGTCTCAGTCAGACTGTTTCAAATTAAACAGCATTCTGTCGGAGATCAGTCAGTGGTCTAAACTAAATGGCCTCATGCTGAATCCCTAAAAATGCCAGACTATTGACTTCTCCTTTAGGCATACACGAGATCTACAAACACTAGTAAACACTCATGAAGCCTGTAGCATTGAGGGGACAAAAATTGAAACTAAGTCTAATGCAAAATACCTCGGACTAGTTCTATCTTCCGACCTTACTTGGTCATCTTATATCCTAACGATTTCTAAGAAAGTGTTCCGTCTAGCCTATTACATTAAGAAACTCAGACTAACTGACATCACTCAACCTCTACTTTCACAATTTGTCAACTCTCCTATCTTGCCTATTCTACTTTACTGCTCACCATTAGTCTTTCCTGGACTACTGACAAAGGACTATACCATCCGAGAAGGATGTTGAAGGTAGTTAGTAGGACTAGTGGTGTAAAACTCAGTCAGCTCGTCACTACACTAGCAGAAAGGCATCTGAATATATGTGAAAATGGTCTAAAGCATACTCTCCTACTCCCAACACCCCCTCTATTCCCAACTCTCTACTTGCATCTCATCAGGTAGAACCAGAAATCAGTACAAAATAATATATGCTCGTACAACCAAGTATAGGAACTCAACGATACCATATTTGACCAGCCCGTGTTCCAAGTGACAGAGACAATATGAAGCGCGAAACCTATGACTTGCTTTCTTGTTAATAACATAATTTTAGGCTCTTTTATTTCTCTCTTATTTGTATTCTATAGTGAACACCTTCTTAAACATACTCAGCTACCTAAATCATTAACATTGGCTTACTTTTTGTACTTTACTCTATTCCTTCTTTTGTGTATATACCGGTTCCGACTATATTAGCACTATGAGTATTACAAAATTGTCCTGTCATTAACCACCATGTAATATTAGTTTTTTGATTGTATTTTTTGTTCGGCAATATCAAACTGACAGTCTTGTTTGTGAACGCCATTATCACTATCTTAAAAATTTTGTATTTATGCATGACTACTCACACTACCACTACAAACACCGTATTAGAGCTGGCAATAAAATAAAAACCTGAAATGTTTATTTTATGATTGTTTAGTGTTGTTCAATCAAATTAACTGATCATCTTGGCGATAAACATTCTCAATATCATTTCATAGCTTCTAGTATGACTATAGCTTTACTGTTCACCACCCATAAACATATCATAGCTTTCACTACCCAATACTGAGATATTATTTATTATGTTGTTTATTTTCCATTCTACTTCTAGGTCTTTTTCGCATTTTTTTGTTATTTTTGTGTTTCTTTTTGGTTTTTGTTGTTGTTGTTTTTTATATTTATTTCTTGAAATACTCCTTTTAAATGTTTGATAAAATTAGATGCAATATTGTAGATATGTGCTGAAACTTCTACACTGTACCACTGGTACTGTTTCTGCAATAAAGCGAAATTATTATTATTATTATTATTATTATTATTAGATCCTATCATGAACCAACATTAATTGAGTCGATCATTGGAAACCAATAGCGAATGGATAGCTGTATTCTTCTAATTTTGTGACCCCCAGACAGTCCACACTCATGACCTCATAAGTTCTGAAGCTGTGCTGGGAAGTAGTAGCCAGTGAGATCCACTATATCAAGGTGAAATGTGTACCGGTGGAAGGTTTAGGGAGACGGAATATTACCGACTGATAGAAGTTTGAATTCACGTGATACTGAATTCCAGCTCAGGTTGCTGAATGGAAAATAGGCTTAGTCTCGTAACCTTAATCTCCCAGTTCCATCCTTGGTGATGTTGTATGTGAGCACTACAGAAAAGCCACAAACTAGGAGGAGAAAATTATCCAGTTTTCCCTGGTTTTTAACGATACCTAAGCTATACTGGTTTGTGACGAAATCTAACAAATGAAAATGATATCGTGTGCTGTGATTAAAATCAGTTAGGAAAAATAAAGAGTTGTTGTGTGTTTCATCTACATGGCTCGTAACTTCTCAGTGAGGTGAATTCACAGAATACGTCACAAGCAATTAGGGCTAGCCATTTCACTGAAGTAACCTCGTCTAGTTTACTAGCTCGCTAGATTTCTAGCCCCTTCCATGCCCGAGAAAAGATGGAGGGTTAGGCTTGAGGCCAGCAGCTTTATTCAGGAATACCAACCAAACTGCTACAAGAACTTCAACGTGCAAAAAAGTTCTCAAAATACAAAAAATAAAAAATAAAATTATTATTCCCTGAAATAGAACGGACAGAATGAAGCAGGCGGGCAAAAGCTTTGGGAAGCCACTCAGCCAGCCAGGGAAAATGGGGACGTGTGATGTTCGTAAAATGTATGAGGCTGGATGGGAGGGCAGTTCAGTTAGCCAAGGAATTGCGAAGATATGGCGTAGAAGTGCTAGGAATCTACAAGAGCAGATGGAATGGATGCGAACAATCGAAATCGTCAACTGGAGATTCTTTAGTTCACTCCAGTCTGGCCAACCAGACGACAACCACGAAGGTACTAAGACAAAAAGTGGCCAGCATGTTGTAACCAACCGCTTCCAAAGCCCTAATGCAGCGGGAACCAATTTCATCCAGGATTATGACAGTAATATTTGACTGAAAAGTAAGGTAAAAGGGTTAAATTGGTATAAATAAGAATAGGACTTACGCACAATGAAAATGGGTAAAATTGTCCAGTGCTGCGTACCTACACACAAGGCGGAAGAAACGACGAATGAAGATTTGTATAGATAACTGCATACAGTAATGGGGACATCAAAATCCTTATTGGCAGTATGAATGCCAGCTAAACTGGAAGTAGTTACGCTAGAAGAGAACTCATCATGGGTCGATAGGATCTCGCCTTGCTAAATTAATACGGACGAGGAATTATTCGCAAACTTTTCAGCCTTCAGTGATTCGGTAATTGAAGACAGCGTGTACAAGCACAAGCATATACAAAAGCAACATGGATTTCGCCTGACAGACAAATCACAAACCAGATAGACTTCATCTCAATGCTGTTCAAGGAAGTGGAGACGAAAGTGGCTTGCTGAGTTCAAAGTTGAGAAGGGAAGCAGATGTGGGCTCACACCATCATCATCTAGTTCAAGGAACCTTCAAGATTAAGTTGAAATCCCTCAAAACAAATTGAGACAGACCACTGAAATTCAAGTTCAACATTCGGAAACTGAAGAAGAAAACTACAAGGGACACCTACCTTCACTACAGATCAGATCACAGCAAAGTCGGAGACACTACGTGGCATCACCGAGGAAACCTGTGCGGGAGAACATTCTAAGTGACTCTCTGAAGATGATGTTCAGAGAAACGAATGCAACTGCTCTAGGAAGAAAGAAAAGGTAGGACAAAGAATAGCTCTCAGAGGACACCTATCTGGAAGCTAATAGAAGTGAGTAGAGGAGGATAGTGAAAGAACAGATGACTCAATGTAAAGATGGACAACAAGGGGAGAAGGTGAGTTCAGAGCAATGTACACTGCATTGAATTGAATAAAGGAGTGAAGAAGAGTGCTAGGAGGGACAAATGATAATTCTACGACGCACTGGCTGGCTACTGAAGCAGAAGAGGTGGACAGCAAGTAAAAAGAAACCCCAGCAAATCATATCAGATAACCAGGTCATTCGTTATCCGGGAAGAGATCAACGCAAATGGTGAAGCCAATAGAAGATATCCAAGGGAACCTGATTACCAAGGAGGGGAAACAAATCAAACAATGATCTGATCACTTCAAAGGACTGTTGAATGGACCATCACCTGCAACTGGCCTAGAAATACCACAACCACTAACAGTACTCACAGAAATATATGCCAGTGGACACCAATCCTCCGACGAAAGCAGAAATCCTAGACGCAGTCTAGCTACTGAACGCTGGCCGGGAAGGCAGCATGACCAGGCAGAATTACCTCACTGCGAAGCACTGTAAACGTACCTAGAGACTGCGGCCGACGTACTTACCACATTACTGCAATAGATTTAGAGAGAAGGATAGGTACCTACAGATTGGAAGGGAGGCTAGCTACCTAGTCAAGCTACCAAAGAACGGTGACTTACGCCTCACTTTTCAAGAACCACTGTGGAATAATGCTCTTGTCTACGTCAATTAAGATACTGATTCGCATCATCCTGGAGAGAATGAAAGATGCACTGAATGCAGAACTCCTTCCACCAGAACATTTGGATCCGGTGTAGTAACATCAGCTGAATCCTTTAAACGCTAACTAAGTATGAATATGGACCACTTACTGTAACTGACTTGTGCACTAAATCATTCATTCATTCATTCATTCTTGAACTCAAAATAATAAAGAGGTTAATTAGTGTTATGTTAGAAATATTTCAAATATTGTTGAATCTGTATTAACAAAACTTTCAGTGATATTTGTGAATAAAATATTTACAGTGAAGTAGACATTAACGTGATCAAAACTGAATTTATAAAAAAGAGCAGGGGCGGCATATAAAATATGAGATAAATCAAATGAAGTAAATGGCAATTAGCAGTTATAGTGGAAATACATAAATTTCTTCACAAAAATACAACACTTGAGGTAATAAACACTCTGTCTAAATTAAATCTTGACATCTAAATCTGAGTACATTGAGACTTACCAAAATATGGAATGAAAATAATTCATTCTACTTGTAAATTTGTTAAAGGACATACTGATATTGACAACAAACAAAGTAAGTAAGTAAGTAGGCTATAACGGAACAGACGCTCTACTACAATCCTATTTATGCATAATGAGGAAGAATTTAAAAATACCCACTTTGGTGCTCAGATTCTAGTATGGTGAACACACATAAACACACACATATATATATACATCTTAATGTGAAGTGTTGTTATCAAAAATGTACACACTGAATGCAATCGGAATAATCATGAAATCTGGTGAATTACTGAGATTTTTTGAAAAATTTAAACCATATAAATGATAGCATAATGTGTATATCTTGTCGTATGGTGACTGCACCAAACATGAGAACATAACTCGTAATTGACAGAGTAGTCCAATGTAGAATTGACATTAAATTAAATATATAATCATTCCAATTACAATTTTGACTAGCCGTTAGAAAACAACAGTATTCGCTATATACTCTTCCGAATACAAACAACGATAATAGGGTGTAAAGATATAAGAGTGCACAGATTAACATCATTTTTGCTACAGTTATCCTAGCTGATGTATCATAAACAATTAATTTTCCAGAGCCACGACGTAAACTACTAATCAATTGATTATTCTTTTGTTTAATTGAAGAGACAGATGTCAATGAAGTACGCGTTGTTCTACTTTTATTAGAGGCAGATGAGGTATCCACAGTCTTATTTCTGGTTGAATTATTCCGATAAGAAGGCGCGGTTGTTCTTGACTTCATTTTCTTTAATTTCCATTTTACGAGAACATTTGTCATGACTATAGTGGATATCGTGGTTATCAATCCAGGTATGATTAGGGTGAATAGAAATTTTATTGAATTCACTGTAGGACTGCTATAGAGTTCATAGCAAACATGTTGAGTAGGTATTAATAAGAAAATATTTGTAGCAACGCTTATTGTATAAGCAAATATAATCATAGATAAAGCTGGTCCAAATGACGAATGACTCATACTGTAGTATTTTCTGGGAAATAGTGTTATATAACAGCGCTCAATGCATAAAAAGACAAAATGCCATCCAGATAGATCACAAGTTGTAAATGAAAGAAATATTTGTATTCTACAAGACCACTCACTGAACAATAAGCGTAAATCATCACCAGTTATCGAAAGATAAATTAATCTCATTAAATCTGTACAACAACCTAAAATATAGGTGATTTCCATTGAAAATATAATCAGTTGTGTTGACATTCTCAATGAACAGACGGGCCATATTAATTTCTGTCGAGATATAACATCTGCATTCGGTTGTCTGACATTTACTCCATTTTCATTTAGTTGTACTTCTCGTCGTCTTCCAGTGGGAGGATTATTGTTTAAATTTTGATTTTGAGTAGCATATTTCAATTTACGGTTGATGCGCCATCCCAGTAAATAAGTAATCCATAAAGTAGCCGAAATAATATGTGAGAATATAGTAATTATGCCTATAATTCCAATCACGTTCCTGATAAATTGATTCCCCTGACACATGTATTAACTTGTGAATGAATCAATGTGTTATTTAGACTTTTTGTTGTTTTATAGGTTTCAAAACCTTTTCATCACTCTTCTCTACGAACCACTAATCATCATTCCAAAATGATGTGCTGAAACTGTTTTAATGACAGTTGAACTAGTCATCTGATTTTTATAGTATTCTCAGTTATCGACTGTTATGAGCATTGGGAAATTCAACCTGTCTTCTTCTATTACATTGGAGGATAGATTTGAAAGAGGATTGGATAAGAGAATTTGAGGCAAAACGAATTATCCAACTAAGTGTTATAAATTAATACACCCTGAAACAGACAACTTGGTTAAGCTTCATAATGAGCACACACCCACACACTAAACAAATGAACAACTATACGTTGTGAGTGTTTGTCAACAGTTATCGGGTCATCAGTTGGTTCAAATGAATACACGTCTTACAGATCAGCTCAGTAGTAGTAGTAGTAGTAGTTCCCTTTGAGTTGTCGTCAAAAGTGGGAAGCTATCTCATGGATATGTGGATGGAACATCTTAAAAATTAACTCCAGGTAGGATATTTTCCAGATAAGCGAGCAGATATATCCAGTACACGTACATAAACATGTTTCTCTAAATTTTATGTTGGTTACGTCACCCTAAATCAAGAGAAAATATAGAATCACGGAAAATACACATTTAGTCATGAAGAAGATAAAAGTCAATTCGACTAAGTCATCAACAAGGCTGTACACTTGTGTATTTATAGTAAGTGTGTGAGAGGGTTCCAGAATTATTCACGGTGAAAGGTTAATTTAGCAAAATTACTAAGTTTAGATAATTAGTCAGGTAATACAAGAATGAAAAGAGTCTCTTCGATCATTCTTGTATTACCTGATTAATTATCTAAAATTGACAAACCTCATGTACACACACAAAATTACTAAGTGTAAAAGCCAGAAGATAGGTAGTGGTACTATTCTAGAAATATTTCAGGTTAAAGAAAAAATTAAAAATTACAATATGTTATAATCTGCAAGGTATGGATGGAAAGACATATTAAGATATATTCAAGTATTGGTTTTCACCCTGCTAGTCGGGTGGAGCAGGTTGCGTGTGAAGACAAATACTCGCCGAAGACATTGGCTAGTGGTCGCACTATATCTTGAGTTGGCAGAAGTTGGGATTCGTGCGCTGGCCATTGGGTCGCGTCCCAGTGGCTTAATGGTCTGCGAGCTCGCCATGTGGCCAGAAGGTCCTTGGATCGAACCCCTCTGGGCACGTACTGATGATGAGACCCAAACTAGGCTGGCGAAACAGCTGTCCAGTACTCCACATAGGTTTTTCAATGGTTCTGTAACCGATGTCAGCTGATGATGGAATCCTGTAACCAAATAATAAGATATAATTACTCAGAAGTGGCTTTAGAAGTAATAATATAAGTTGCAAATTACGTAGTAAGTACTCAAAGGAATGAACGAAGAAAGATTTAGAAATTTGATAGGGTTATAGGTAGTTGAGTATCTTTGAACAAGTGTACAGAGGGTGTGAAAATGTATAACAGGAGCATATGAGAGTCATAATAGTGAATTAATTATCAAAGTGAAAGCAAACTAAAAAGTGAAGTCGAAAATTAATAAAAACTAATAAAAATATCTTTACAGGAAACGATTAGTGAAGAGGTTAAGACCATGGTAGAATACAAGACTGGACAAACATTTTCTGCATACAGAGTTCGGAGTTGTATTGATGAATCGCCAGCGCTTTCGCCAAACACAAAAGCCGAAACCTGACGCCTTCTGTACCATTTGGCCTCACCTTGTAGATAATCTTGAAAGATGACTCCGGTGGAGCAATGTGGCTTGAGTTCACCAAGTACTCGAGGATTGAGCTAGTAACTGGCTTGCATTGTCCTTTTGTTAACCATGCGATTCTCATGCTTTCCTGATGAAATTTATATTTTTAAGCTGGTCACGTGTTCTGATATGAATATTTTATGTTACCGAGAGATATCCTATGGAAATTTCATCATCAGATGCATAGCTTACAAATGATGAGTACGGATTTTCTTCTTAAATTTCACAATTACGTTAGTTATTCAGGTTATTCTACATTTCTCGTACTAAAATTAAAGACTGAGGTACCGTGTAGGGAGGAGAGGGGGAAATCTTGAAACTGCTAGTAATCATAAATTACTCTCTTTCAAATACAAATGTTTAATTCAACTTTCTTTTGTGTAAGCGAGTTAAATACTGGGTTGTCTGGATTATTCAGGAAGATAATTCTCCTGAGAACTGTGTGTCGGTGGCACATTGGTTAGGACTCTCGCCGACCATGCATATGGTCCAGAGTTTGAGCCCATGGCGACGCACACTTGATATCTATGGTCGGCCTGCTAAATTTGGGCTAGCGATATGCACGCTGAAAATTCTATACTTGTACCAAAAATACGGTGTGGAATCAAGCTGTAACCAAAAATATAAAAAAAATAGTTGTAACAATATAAAGACAAAATCTAGGCTTATTAGTTCGATTTAGATATGTTAACGGAAGACCACAGTTGCAAATAACTGGTGATCAAAGCAACCTCAAGCAATAAATACCTTGGATTAGTTTTTTCCTCTGACCTTTCATGGTCATCCCATATCTTATCTATCTCTAAGAAAATGTTTCGTCTTATCTTCTACATTAAAAAGTTAAGACAATCAGGTATCAACCAACCTTTAGTTTTGCAATTTTTAAACCCCTGTATTTTACCTATTGTACTCTATTGCTCTCCATTATTCTTTCCTGGGCCTCTCAAAAAAGATTATATCATATTACGAAGAGTATTAAATGCTGTGAGTAGAGCTTGTGGTCTGCCACTGCATGAGCTCGCTAATACTATAGTCGAGAGGCATATAAATTCCTGTACGAAATGGGCAAAGGCTATAATGTCAGACCCTCTGCACCCCTTTATTCACACCTGTCCCGTTGTATCTCATCAGGTAGAACGAGAAGTCAATATAAGAAGTTATATGCTCGTACCACTAAGTACAGAAATTCTACAATACCCTATTTAGCGCGTACTTTATATGACGAAGACTCTGTTAGACGTGAAACTTACAAGTTACTATGTAATTAGCGCAGTGAATCGACCCTTTCATTGTTCATCCTTCTGTATTATATGGTGTCACACTTTCTATCGTTTAATTATAACTTTGCTATTTTATTTTAGTTGTTATTACTACTATTACTACAATTTTATACTTTATGCATATTTTTTCTCCGTATTGCATACAGTAATTTGCTATGTATGACAACGTTTTATTATTATTATTATGTAATGTTTATTTTTATGTTATTTTTTGTCGTTTTTGAGTAAATTAGATGCAATATTGTACTGAATGCTGAAATTTCCTTGCTGTATCATTAATGCTGTTTTTGTAATAAAGCAAATTATCATCATCATCATCAATCAAATCTTTGTTGAGTTTTCTTCGGTAACTGATTGTGTCTATTTGTACTGCAAAGATTCGGGAGTATTGAGAATTCCAATAATTTATTGGAAAACTTACATCACTGTAGTTTAGCTCATCTCATCTTCAAGACATGCTGAAACTATTTAATGGAACTTCCTCATCAGTTGAAATTCTATGTGATGATTTACTCTGTCAATGATTATGAACACTGAACGTTAGTTCATTGGTCTTTGTTGCCATTGGCGGGCAACCTGAAGGCACGAGTGATTCGATCGTGTACAGGTTAGAAAAAGACGAGAGAATACGGATAAAAGTACAATATATTCCTTGTAAAACATTTGTCTATGGACGTAGTACGGAATATTGATTTTAACAATCGAAGAATACAATTTCTTGTCATCCATTGTGTTTTGGAATTAAAGTCGATATCTGTGCTCAGTGGTTGTCGCTTAGGAGCGTCTTCGGAAATAATAGGATATTAGAGTTAAGTTCTTTGACACACTCTGTTTTATAATTTGCACTAAATTATATTAAGTATCATATAATCTTATATAGTGAAAAGTACTAAATACCGGAAGTGTGGACACGCCTGCAATTTGTATGAAAGTTGTAGACACGTCTGTTCCGATCCAAAAGGAAACTCAAACATGTCTTTAAGGATAATACAAGAGTAAGACAAGGCTGACTAATAGCACCGACGACATTCCTAGTTATAGTGGACCGAATTACGCAAAAGACCATGAAGAATGAGAAGATACGAATACGCTGGATCGATGAGAAGACTGTAGAAGATCAGGATTTCGCGGACAAATAATGTATAGTGTTAAACAAACTCGAAGAATGACAGGTGAAAATAAAAAAGTTGACAGAAGAGGCAGGCAGTGAAGTGAAGATGGAGGTGATTTAGATAGTCGACCAATAGTTTGAGAGTGGTCACTTCTTTTACTTATCCAGGAAGCATTGTTTCAACCACAGGAAATTGGCACGGATGAATATATCAAAACCATTCAGAATTGAAATAGCAAGGTACACCTTCATCATTCTGCAATTAGTTTGGAAATCTTCTCCATTCGGTATAAAGTACAAGATTCGGATTTTTAACACAAATGTGAAGCAAGTTATTTCTTCTCTGTGTGGTTCAGCAACTTGACACGCGCGTCAAGTAAATTATCTCCAGCAAGCTGTAGACTGTTATGAGCAGTTACCTTCTCTGGCTCTATACTAAAGATCGAATGGACCATAAGAACACATTAGAAACTAGAAACTATGCGAATGTTGCAATCAAGAACGAATTGCTGGAGGAACATGCTAAAGAAAATGGAGAAGGATCAGGCACTCTCTGGGCAGACCGTCGAATGATATCGCGCTACAGACTATCTTTCGAGCAGAACCCAAATGGGAAATGACAAGTGTGGTGTCCAAGGGTGACATGGAGGAGATCGCTTGAAGTGGAGCTGATAGTTTATCGGCAATCACGGTGCCAGATGAAGAGGACCGCAGAGAACAGAACAAATTGGAGGTGGTCTGTTGAATCTCTATGTTCCACTCGGAAACCAAAGGATTAATAACTTAATATTTATTTATAATATCAATCAGATGTAGTCAAAAAGGGCGATCAAATATTAAAATGAGTGTAAATACTTCAGTGAAGTTAAAGTGTCCAGTGAAACTTAACAATTTTTAGTTTAGAAGTGCTAGGTGACATTGTTTTTATTCCTTTGACTTCCCAGGGGAAAATAAAGCTTCATACTTCAGCTTCGAAGTGTCGGTAGCAGTGGTGAATTTTTATGGAGCTTCACTTCCAGCCGCTCCTCTTTAACGGTTTAGGAGTGCGTCGGTGAAGAATCGAACACTGGACCACCTGCATGGTTTGTCTGCATTCTACAAATGAACCGCAGACTCACTTTAGTTGCAACTAGCTGATGGTCGCCTACTTCAGTTTCATCTACATTTAAACCAGAAAACAAAGTACCCTGTTAACTCAACAACCAGCTTACAGTAAAAATGAATTTTTCAAACTAATGTCTATGCAGCTAGCAATCAACATTGCTGCTGGGTTCACCCTCTGATTATGTGCACAACCACATAACAGTTGTGGAATATTCGAAGCATGGGGAATATTTCTGAAGGCGTTAAGGAATTTTTAGCTTCTATGTGAGCTTTATATCCTTCTTACTTATTATATACTTTTATATAACGTATTAAATGCATTGTACGTTTTGTGCAATTAGACGAATTGAAACAATTAACGAGGTCATATATACGACGTGGTGTGTAAACCATAAGATGATTCCAGTGAATCATCAATCAATAGACGCATTGAGGTAGACAAAATTTATCTACCGATAAGAAAGAAACCTCACACACAAAGGGTCAGAATTCAAGTCAAGGAAACAATCAGTTCCAATACAAGTAACCCAGAAGGTATGAAAAGACACAAAAACAACCAATCACGTCCAAGGTCACCAGGAGAGATGATTATTAAACTCGTGGAGAAATCTAAAAGCTCGCTTCAAAATTGAAGTATGCGCTGAAGATGTTGCCTATTAAGACGATGAAAGCTTCGCAAATAAACTATCTAGCTCAGAGAACACAACAACCCCAAAATCATCCACCTGAGCTACAATCTTCTCTATCATATCTAAACCATAAGAGTAGAATACTACTGCCACTAAATCTAGAGGGAACATGCTAGAGCCATTCAGTCAAATCCACACACACACACACACACATAGATATCCATCCATTGAATTACAAAGTGAAGAATATTGTAGGGCAAATTTCATTAGAAATCAACATCATTCACAGAATCATTGAATTCAGGGGACCCCTTGAACAGCCATTTCATTCTAATTTGTAGTCGTTTGGAAATTCATATTAGTGACACAGACTGAATACCCCATAGTTGTGAGGTAAGCTTATTAATATTCACCTACTAGGTCAGAACCAAATAACTGTTGAATTATAGCCTCCGTCTAGACAAGTATACAATAGTCTTTCAGTGAAATATGTAGGGGGGTTAACAGGAAGCTAGATAAATTTGCGAAATATCAGATTGAAAATCCAGGTTAATGAAAGAATATTGAGACAGTATATTAAAGATATACAGATAAATGAGTTATAATAGTTAATGGTTACTTGAGGATTCAGTTATCGTCCACTGCTGGGGTAGAATTCATTTACCAGTTGTTGAAGAGTCTTCGGATGAGGATGACATGTTCGTCCAAGTTCTGAAGGATACAACATGGGGATTAGCAAAGCAAGTAGGCAGTATGAACCAGTAAGAAGACGAAGGGACGGACAGCACGACTATATTTTCATTCGGACACGAAAGATACATATATTTGACAAAGAATTCAATTAAACAAAAGTTATGTAGAACATGTCCGTTGGTAACATTTTGCATAAGCTCTACACATTCATTGTTCGGGAATGCGCAAATTTACCACAAAATCAGTCAGTTACCTTCATACGAGAGATATTAATCGATTCTTAATTCTTCAAAATTGATTGGAAAATCAGATATAAAATTATCCGAATCCTGTAAGCCAACATTAAATTTTCCGAACAAAGATAGAAGAAACATTGGTGCAGAATAATCTGGATCCATTTTGTTTCCTTGGTTCTCATCAGCTGCGTACAACTTGAATTCTTCAATAAAATAAAAAGTGTACAATTTTAACAAACCTTTTTCCATTAGCAAGCATATTGTCAGAGAGTCATAGTGAAATAAGACGTTGCGATTTACAGGGTGTCTAAAGTGTTACGACATATATACATATGTATATATATATATATATATCTTGTTAGAGAGAAGTTTCTTGAAAAAAGTTAATCAATAGTTTTGTTGTTGAGGTGGTAACAAAAAAAATTAGTAATAATCATGTAATTAGATTAGAGAAGATCGAAATTTCGGTGAACATGAGGTCAGATGAGAAGCTGATGATGTAATACGGTGAGAAAATTTCAGAAGATCAAGAAAAATTATCTCTTAAGAGAGTCAGGCGAAAAATAAAGGGGGACTGAAGAGATAAGTTAACAAAATTAGAAAACAAAGAGTTACTGAGAAGTGAGTCATCAGGGCGACTGAAGTTTAACAACGGATTCTTTTTGGACACATAAGGCGGGCTTCAATCGTTTTATTGCTATAACTTCAGCAAACTTGAGAAGACTTCAGGTACTTTGTCTGTTAATTATTTTGAATGATTCCAGCACATCTACTTAGTTTCTTGTCTCAGTCAGGTGCTTGGCGATTGAAGAGCTTAAACAATTCGGTCCATTTAATGGGAGGCTCCTTGGTTAGTGTTTGTGGAATCTGACGTAGGCCCTCGTCTCTGTCCTTCCAATGTAACCGCTCCCGCAGATAGATGTGAATTAGTATACACAGTTGGAGGTGACATGTGAGGGGTACTTGTCAATATTTGATTGATGACTCACTTCTCAGTAACTCTTTGTTTTCTAATTTTGTTAACTTATCTTTTCAGTCCCCCTTTATTTTTCGCCTGACTCTCTTAAGAGATAATTTTTCTTGATCTTCTGAAATTTTCTCACCGTATTACATCATCAGCTTCTCATCTGACCTCATGTTCACCGAAATTTCGATCTTCTCTAATCTAATTACGTGATTATTACTAATTTTCTTTTTGTTCCCTTGATAAATTTCGATAAAGAAAGGAAGACGAAATTTGCAGTATGAAATGATATCATTCTATTTCGCAGGTTCTCATCAGCTGCAGACTACCTGAAATTACAATGGTTATATAGATGATAATAACATACTTTAATGTTCGAGTGGTGGTAGAACATTTATCGAAACTTATCAAGGGAACCAAATGTATGAATTTTTTGAAAAGACGCCTCCCTGCCCCAACTATTAAGTCACTGAATCAGGTGGTGACCATACGATGCAGAATATCTAGAGAATCAACAAAGATCAGGTTCTATGAACAGTGTTTGCAAACTGGTTGTTTCCCACGGCAGTTCCTGAAACAAGTGCGATCCGCTAAACTCCCACCTTCTCAAAAGAATCTCCGTCGAATAACTAAATCTCACATCGAATCGTCATACCAGTATATCTCCGAATTGAAATCTCGTCTGGCTACCTATGATACCCTACTAAGTGAGCTTAATATTATCTGCTGGCTTAAATTCATGAACTTTATCAAAGAGCTACAATCAAAAACATCCGAGGATTATGAAACTCAGCTGACAAAAGCGTTGGTGAAAGAGAAGCTAATTGAAGAATTCCCAGAAGCACCTGAACGCTACGTTTGTAACCTATCAAAATTACAATTAAACAAAATCGAATTAGAAGCCTTATCTCTAGGATTCAAGTTTCACGTCCCCAAGAAGCACATCAGTCGTATAGACACAGAAGCACAATTCGAGCACTTATACCATCAACTCTACGACCTGAAGCCCTTAGACGAAGATAAAAGAGGATGGCTAAAGTCTAAACTTGTTGATATTGCTAACCAATACCACATATCACCAATGGAGAAGCAGAAGATGCTGACCGAAGAGCATAGAATAGCTCTGAAGAAACTATATGAAAACGATGAAATCGTCATATTTAGACCTGACAAAGGCTCTGGGGTTGTTATAATGAACAAAGCTGATTATATACATAAAATGATGACAATTCTAAACGACAAAGAAAAATTCCAAGTAGACAACAAAAAAGATGCCACAACGTCATTTGAAAATAAAGTTAATAAATGTCTCAAAGAACTTCTAATGAAGAAACTAATCAACAGCGAAACATATAATAAACTGAAGTCAAAAGGTGGACGCCTGCCGTCTATGTACGGCCTACCAAAAATTCATAAAGCAAATGTGCCATTAAGACCAATCCTGTCAATGATTGACTCACCATGCCACAAGCTAGCTCGATGGTTAGCTGATTCTATAGAGCCCATTCGAATTAAATTTGCAACCCACAGCCTGAAGGATAGTTATCAATTTTCCAAGGAAGTTGACAATATCGACATATCAGACAAACTCATGGTATCGTATGACGTGACCTCCTTGTTTACAAATGTACCACTGATGGAAACAATTGATATAATTTGTAAACAAACGGATCTACTACCATTACCGGAAACAGAGATGAAGCGACTTCTACTGCTCTGCACAAAAGATATACAATTCAAATTCAACAATCAACTTTACCGACAAACCGATGGGGTCGCGATGGGTTCGCCTCTGGGACCTATCCTGGCTGATATCTTCATGGGCTACCTTGAGCAGACACAACTAAGTTCTGCTATCAATGGAACTACCTACTATCGCCGATATGTTGATGACACATTTGTTGTTTGCAACGATATGGATCACGCATCGGCACTATATGATCGCCTAAATGAGATACATCCAAATATCAAATTCACCATGGAATATGAACATAATAATGAGTTCAATTTCCTGGATCTAAATGTAAAAAGAACAAACGAAGGCACGGTCGAAAAGTCCATCTATAGAAAAGAAACCTGGACTGGACAATATCTTCACTATAACAGCTTTTGTCCCATAAGCTATAAACGTGGATTAGTGAGGACTTTGTATGACAGAGCCAGGAAGCTATGTTCACCAAACAGGGTCGAAGAAGAATTAGTTTTCGTCGAGAAATGCCTAAGGGAAAATGGATACCCTAAGGGATTTATTCAGAAGTACAGCAGAGAAAAAGATGAGAAAGAAAAGCATCCAACTGTAGAAAAGAAAAAAGTGTTTATCTGTCTACCATACAAAGGAGATGCAGTGTCACAAAAGATTGACAAAAGACTGAAAGGTGCAATAAATAGAAGCTTCCCAGCAGCAAAACTCATAACAGTATACAGCACCACTCCTTCTTTAATCCACTCAAAACTGGATAAATACCCTGCTGATGTCACCTCCAACTGCGTTTATGAATTCACGTGCACTTGCGGGAGCAAGTACATTGGAAGGACAGAAAGAAGGGCTTCTATCCGGTTTTCTGAACATATTCCCAAAAACCTGTGCCTGAAAGGAAGCAGATATTCCCAGAGTGCAATTACCAGACACATTATTGATACCGGACATCTCGTAGAGATTTCTAAGTCCTTCAAAATATTAAATAGACAAAGGACAGCAAATTTACTACGATTTGCCGAAGCAATCGCAATCAAAAGACTTAAACCAGACTTATGCATACAGAAAGAGAGTGTGATTAACCTCTCACTCCCTTGGTAACAGAATTTTGATTTTGATTAGTCATCTAATTCAGTGATCTCAACTCACTGAACAAATCTTAATCTCATAAACTGTAACCGTTTTTGTTTCTTGAGTTGCTATGTGAACCTAAAAGCTAACACTGTTCTGTTAATCAATTTTTTCTGTCCTTTCTCTCTTACCCCTCCCCCTCTTTTCAACTTTAAAAGCGTATAAATTGATGATGAAAACTTAAACTAAAGACATTGTTATGCTTTCATTTAGATGCATCAATTTTATAGTATCTCTTTTCTACCACCACTCTAACATTAAGGTATGTTATTATCATCTGTATAACCATTGTAATTTCAGGTAGTCTGCAGCTGATGAGAACCTGTGAAATAGAATGATATCATTTTATACTGCAAATTTCGTCTTCCTTTCATTATCGTAATTTTCTCAACAACAAAACTATTAATTAACATTTTTCAAGAAACTTCTCTCTAACAATATATATATATATATATATATATATATATATATATATATATGTATATATGTCGTAACACTTTAGACACCCTGTAAATCGCAACGTCTTATTTCACTATGACTCTCTGACAATATGCTTGCTAATGGAAAAAGGTTTGTTAAAATTATACACTTTTTATTTTATTGAAGAATTCAAGTTGTACGCAGCTGATGAGAACCAAGGAAACAAAATGGATCCAGATTATTCTGCGCCAGTGTTTCTTTTTTTTGTTCAAATTTATAAAAGGGAATCATTGTATGAAATACATTTCCGTCTATGCAAATCCACACCAACACTGATTGCTTAAACAAGATTTTAATATTAATCATTACAAGAAGATATTTATTAATGAATAATGTAGTTATCTGGAAGAACACTTGTCCCAAAAAATCCTGTTTGCTATTCAAATCTAGGTGAAAGCATAATCTCGGTAAACAAAAGGCATGATATCCTAATTGGTGAGACATATAATTATTTTCTTTCTTTGAAATTACTTGTTTACATAATTGTTCCTTGACAGTGTTAATTTGAGATTTTGCTCATATATGGACCCTCGTCTATTGAATCGAGTGGATACAGTTATAACTCTCATGGCAATACCATACATTGGTATCAAGCAATAATTTCAGGGAATATTAAAACTTTCGAACCTTCTTACGAACTAGCTGTGGTTAGCCTATCTGACGGATCCTATTATCTGATATGGAATCAAGCTGTAATCCAAAATAAAAATAAATTAATCATTTCTGTTTTAAAACATCTCTTTCTTTATATGAACTGCTTTGATGAAAGGCAACATTAGTACTAGGTATATTTTGTCTTGTGAAAAGATAATCAAACTATATAAGGAGAATCTACCTTTCACATTCACTAATATCATCAAATGAATTGGGTTTATTTTATGAATTCGAAAATATATGATATTCGGCTATTTGATTCCGTTATTCTATAATTTGGTGGATTTTGGTTCTACTTGTATTATCCTTATGTTGGTGTTGAATACAATGGATGTCCTTCTTACTATTATGAACACAGTATTCAGCAAAGAGACTCTTTTCAACGAATTTATCGTCAAGCTGTCCAATCGTAAATATATGGTTTTTAAGAAATTATATCAGACGAGGGAATTAAATCATAGGTGTGAATGCATAAAATAATAATAATAATAATAATAATAATAATAATAATAATAATAATAATAATATGAAGTTCAACTAAAACTAAAATGTTTGTGATTATAATCGTAGTTAAATGTCAAGTGGAAAAGCAAATTAATGTCATATATAGAATAATTCATAGGATGGACAGAACTTGAAAAAGGATGTGCAATTATGGGATTAGTAGACAAATCCAATAAAACAAAAACGTAACGTAATATTATGTGAAATTTAATAGCATAGGATTTAACGTAATAAAAAATAATTGACTTAGAATGACAAGTAGAACAAGTGAAATAATACTGACGACAGTTCAAAGCGAGAGTGGTAATAGTAACAATTGACGTAATAAAGGAAGAGAATACAATGATATAAGAATAAAACTTGTGCACTGTTGTAGAGTATAATTCCATTATGGGTGAATTTCTATTTTGATAAAGACAAAAATTTACCCATAATGGAAGAGAATACAAATTGAATAGACAAAATGAAAACAGGAAAAATGAAAAATTGGTAGAGCCAAATTATGATTGGGGATTACCATAATTTAGGAGAGAGGGATTAGGAGCATGAAAAATGGAGGGATTGAACGAACGTTTTCTGTACACAGAGATCTGGCTTTTCTGTTTCGATAGCCAAAGATGGCTTCAGCAATACTGATGAATCGGGTACGTAGGGATTTGGGTAAATTACTCTTTGCCTTGTAGATGATTTTAAAGACGGAGGCTATAGAGATAGGGTGATCAGTATCGACCAGATGTTCAATGTTCGCGCTTGTTATTGCTTCACTTCCACCTCTTCGTATCCATACAGGATAGTGTTCTTGCACCGACATCAACAAAACTCGGGTCAAACGACCGATTTACCTAGCTCCACACGAGCAGATGAATTGATAAACACACATAGGGTTGGTCAACATCGGGATCTTTTCCTACAGGTTATTAGACAGTAATGGTCGACTAGTAAAGGCTAATCTCAGAGATGCAGCAGGGAATGTTCATTTCAGGGACTGTTATATCCTTTTTTTCATGATATTAGAAGCTAAGTCACTTTTGAATTTCAAGCTCATGTAAAACGCTTTCTTGGGTGCGGATGATGAATCACATTTCAAAGGATTTGACTGTATATTCTTGTCTATAAAACGTAATGGAAATCCATTTTCTACCAGGATTTTCCTCAAAACGTTTAGTTCTCTCTCCACAGTATCAGGGCTATATATGCGACAAATGCGAGTGGAAAGCGACCGGACCAGGTTTCATTTTCGACCAATGGGTACCCAGCTGTATAAATTTGTCAGCTGACCATCCCATGGCAGCTTTCCATAAATCGATCTCTTCAGAGTTCTGTCAGTGGCACGTTCGTAAATAGGGATTCCACATCTTAAGACATATGCATATTCAAAGCATTTTTATGCTGTATATATTCAACAAATTGGAAGGTGTCACAAAGGGAATGAATAGATAGTAGTCCTTTGACGGGTTCGAGGATTTCAGCTAACCACCCAGCTATTGGATGGTAAGGCGATCCACACATATCCAAGATAGGGCAAAGTGGATGGCCGGCTTTGTGTATCTTCGGTAAACCATAAAGTCTTGGTATTAGAGATCCTGTTGGTCCAATCTTTTCGTACAGTTCTTCACGAATGAGATGATTGTTCGTCACTCTCTTTAAAGCTTCGGTAAGTTGCTTTTCGATTAATTCCATCTTGTTTTTGTCGTTCGATTCATGGGCCAGCCATTGGATTGGGTCCCAGTGGCTGATGAATGGTCTACGAGCTCGCTCACCTTGTAACCAGAAGGTCCTGGGTTCGAAACCCGTGGTGTAGGTGCGTGCTGGTGAAGAGTCCCAAACTAGGACGAAACAGCTGTATATTATACCTTGCAGGTTTTTCAATGGTTCTCTGACTGATGTCAGCTCATGATGAAATAAATGTCTTTCAATCCATGGCCAAGGCAGAAGTAGGGATTTTACTTAAAGATCTGGCTTAAATTCATGAATCGCCAAGGCCTTCACTGTCTTTAGTAGTCTATAACGTAGAAAACGCGGCAAGTTGGCATGTATTCGATGGATGATGATGTTTAAATCATGATCAGGGTTGTCAGAGTGACAGCAGTTGAACAACTCTTCTAGAATAAAGCTTCACACATTCTTTCTTTCTTCATTGTGAAAACATGCTGAAATGTGTTCTCACGTTCGTGTGTAAAGCGTCCTCTGGCTACGGCCAATATACCTTGCTTTATAACAGCAGGTGGACTGATAGATGTACATGCTAGCAGTCGGACGAGGGAGCTTATCTTTTACAGAGATGGAGAATAACTTACGGCTGGTGAATGTCATTTGTAATTTCGCTGTTTTCCATTATCATGGAATATACACATTGGATCATAGGAATAATTAAAAGGATGGTTACAGTGACTGGGCTGTAGGTTATGGTAAATAGGTGGGAAAGTTCCAGGAATATTTCAGGCCATAGGTTAAATTAATAAAATCACAAAGTGTAATAATCAGAACCGTCGATTTGAAAAGACATAATAAGTTCATAATTATCGGAAAACTTGACAGTTTGTACAAATTACGGGTTAAGAACGCAGTAATAACAAAATAGCAGGAATTTTCGGACATATATTTAGAAAAAAGACAAAAAACAACAACCAAATCCAGTAATGTAGATAAGAATAAAAACTTAAAAAATACAGAAATAAACAGGAAGGTTGGACAAGAAAGGTAAAAGGGTAATCATTATTGGTGAGACTGACTTTTCATGATGGCCATGGCATGGACAACGGTTGAACGTATTTCTTTCAAACAACGTCGGCTTGAGCTTTTGGATCGCCAACGCCTCAGCTATTACTAGATGCCTTCATTTTACTCCCCTTGAAATGTCTGACCGGATCTTGTATATGACTTGGAAGGAGTTTTCGAATGTAGCTGAATTTCCTGAATTCCCCAGATGTCCTGTTGCTGAACTGTGTACACTGTTGCGTTCTCCTTCTGCTAACCATGATGCATAATGTGCCCCAAAGCGGTTTACAAGTCAACAAATAGTACAATCAATGTACTCGGCTCCACACGAGCATGTGAACTGGTATGTGCACGCTGAAGTGGCCCAATGCGGCATCTTGTCTTTCACGCGTTGGTTGAATAGATTTTTGCAGGAAAATGTTACTCGTAGGCTGGTGGAAAAGTATGCTTCACTGAGAAACTTCGAAAGCCATCTATGGAGAATTTCTACTTCGATATCACTTTTATTAAATTCAAGATGAAGTATCAGAATCTTTTGGTGGAGACTTGAGCCTCTCCAGGCGTTTTCTATGGTTTGGGATTCGTGTCTGTGAATCTGGGTGGGAGTCCATTTCCTATCAAGGTCCCTCGACGATTGCGCAATTCTTCGTCAATTGACTACCCATTGAAAATTTTCCGGATCCTTGAGGAAAGAGAGTATATTAGACTTCTCTTTCTGCTTAGAGGCGCACAACTTTGAAAGTTGATAAACTGTCAGTTCCACATGGTCTTATTGTAGAGGGATCTTTTCAGAGGGTTGTCACCATTTCTTCGTAGGTGAACACCGAATAAATGAAACATTACATCAGGCTCAGCTTCCAGAGGTAAGTCGATGTTTGGGCGGGAGATATTGAAGGTTTCGGCTGGGTTTTTCAGATACAAATTCTCACCACAATTATCAAAGTCTCATCAGTGTGTCACTTATAGACGTGTAGCCCGTCTACATCTGGGGATAAAGAGTTGTTCTCTAAGCTAACCATAAAGCAATGGACCAAGAAGGGGTCTTAGAGTAGGACCTATTGCCACTTCATCTATTTACCTGTATATTCTTCTGTTGAAACTAAGGTTGACATTGTAGGTGCATCATAGTAATAGCTGTCTTAAATCGATGCTATTGGATTAAATGAAGTCACAGAGGGAACATATGTTTTCTGTCAGTGTGAAGTTTGTGAATAGAAAAACGATATCCAAGGGGACCATTTTCTGATCTGCCAAGTTGACATTCTTAACCGAATCAATAAAATCAAATAAGTTCCGGAGGTTGTGTACTGACAGTTTTTCTTTTAACGGTCCAAGAATCTCTCACATTCATTACTTAGCATTAGGTGAAGAAATCCACTTAGTTTGATAGGTAGCCAGGTATACAGCAACCAGAGGTAACTTTTTGACATAGATTGAATGTAAATGTTCAAAACAAGTCTATTGTTGACTTTGTAGTGTAACAGGAAGTCAGTAATCTATCGTCTTTATTAATTCACAAAATAAAGGTGATTTTATTATCCCATCATTTAAAACAAGCAATAAAGGTTAATAAAGCAGGATTTAATAAATTCATCAAATTTCGGGAGAACTCGTCAGCTGAATACTGCACATACGGGAATATGCATAATATTCAAATTACATTGGGAGATATAAGACTACATTGAATTAATAATGCAGAAAGACGTGTGCGAATGATTTCCAGATCATGTTCAAATAGATAAGGAAAGAGGGGAGTATGAGAGATTAAAATTAAAGTAAAATGCATTAGGCTTTAATTACATCACTTAGATAAATATTTAGTCATTAGAGAATATATCAAGAATCGCAGATAGAGTAATATCAATAGTAACAGTCATAATAATAATAACAACAATAAAAATAAGGAAGTGAGTTAAGATAATGCTACCGATAAAAGATAGTTTTGAATGAATCAAGAATAATAATAATAATAAGGTAGAATAAAGTGTTATTAATATTAACAATAACAGTTAATAAGTAGAACGTGTTACCAAGGTAGATCCAGAGTGTAGACCATCTCCTTTTTACACAGACACCTGGTTTATATTTCGAATTGCAAGAGCCTCTGCAATTGCTAACATCTTCCTGTTTCTTTGTCTGCTGACAATACTGAATGACCTGACAGTATCGATATCATCTCTGCAGTCCACAGTATGTTTTTCATTGAGATTTTCAGCACCTTGAATTCAGCTGCTATAAACCATTTTGTCAGATTTTCCATCATGCGAGTAGAAAGTCGCCTTTCTGTACAACCTATGTATTCGCTTCCACAAACGCACTAAACAAATTGATATGCGCAGTTTGAAGTGTCGAGGATTGGCGACTGGTCTTTCCTAGATCGTTAAAGCACTCGCTTGGTGGTGTTAAGAAAAAGACGTTTTACAGCATGATAAGTTCTCTTGGTAGCTTTATCGGATCTTCATTTGGATACTTCTTGTACATAATCTCCTTGAATGGCAAACGATATAGATAGTCTTGTAGAAGCTCATTTCCTTAGAGTATCTATTAATGAACTTCTCAAGATATCCAATCTTAGATAAAATATCCTTCAGATCTTTTATTTCATACTTAATAACGCTATCAGAACAGATTTTCCGTGCTCTATTTAACAGTGTTCCGACTAAGTTCGTTTTATACAGAATTGGAACAAAACTTTTAAAATGTATGTGATGTACTGTCTATCAAGACTTTCTAAATGTGGATCTTTCGATTGTGCCATCAGTTATTTTCACTAGAAAAACGTCTAGGAATTTAGTGGTATCATTTTTTTCGTGTTCTGTTGTGAAATTGAGATTCGGGTAACATCAGTTGAATTTTAACAGCTTTTGATCAGCTTCCACAGACTATAAAAATGTCATCAACATCTCTTATGTATACACCTGTGTTGCTGTATATGTTGACACAAAGTACCAGCTTCTAGACCTGGCTAGAATAAGTCTGAATAAATGGTCCCAAGGGGCTTCCCATTGCGATACCATCAACTTGACGGAATAGACGTCCATCATTCCATTATTGTTCCTTTCATTTTTCTAATCAGAAAAACTTTGGAACTTATAGGAACATCATATTAACTGACGGATCGGCAATTAAACTAAACTTCTCGGAAAACAATACCAAAATAATCCGAGTATTGGTTTGTGGGTATTTGATTGACTGGTTACAGGATTTCATCATGAGCTGACAGTGATTAGAGAAACTATAGAAAACCTGAGGAAACTGGACAGCTATCTCGTCCTTGTTTAGGGATAATAGGCCATATGCACCCATCAGTGAGTTTCAGAACCAATACCTTCTGGTTTCACGGTGAGCTTGTAAACCACTGAACCACTGGTACCCGATGCAACCATTTATGAATTCCAACTTCTGCCAGTCCACTACATAGCGCAACCACTAACCAATGTCATTGGTGACGACTATTTGTCTTCACACCCGACATGCTGTGACGACTTCTCATTAGAAACCCAGTTAACCTAGCTGAATAGGGCCAATCGCTAGTGAGCATTTCTTTGATATCAAAATAATCCACCCAGGTAAGAAAACGTTTCTACCATTTCAGAGCTAACCAGTGTAGATGTTGATGAAGAAATGAAAATAGATAATTACCCATTAAGAGATGGAAGATGATGAGGATGCTATCGAAAAATTCATAATGCAGTGAATCACACATCTGCGATAGTGTTTTTGTCGCCTTTCTAACGCCTTTCAACTAGTTCCTGTCCATTCTACACGAGCTCATTGATTAGTCATTATCTCACAATTATTACGTCATCCCAACTTCTGTCTCCTTTCTAACTTACATTAAGTCATCTCTTCTTACACCTTACATTATGTGATACAATTTTTCAGAGACAAAGTTTACCAGTATCTGATTGGTCTAAAGATTTCTTTGTTTATTATAATAACGATTGTACAGCCTATGAAAATGAATTGTTGAAAATAAAATTTTCTTCGCTGTTTGTGCCTTTTTCTTATGACTCAATATGGGAATATTTCGTTCATTAGTAAGAAATGTTGTTTGCGCAGAATATTTCATGCCTGTTCAAGTAGCTTTATATTCTATGGTGATGTTATAGCATTTAATGTCATCATTCCTCTAACTACTTTGTTCTTTCTTTTTTGCATAATCTTTGAAAAATTCTCAGCCTTGTCATACTGTCGCGCGTCTTTTGAATTTTCACGGTAACAAAGTTTCAACATACCTCAGCTATTTCGATTAGTTGACACTTTCCGGCCGGAAAATGTTTTCGACTTCTCTGTATTACAAATTTCTTGTCCTCTAAGATTTTACCACTTATTGTCAGTATAGCATATACTAGAGAAGTTTTAATTTTGCGAATCAACTGTCGCTTGTGATTCTGGTTGTTGTATCCAAGATTCATTCATTGGTTTTGTAATCGTACCTTCAGAAAGAAATCTATAATAATTGTTTATACTCTGGTAAGAGCTGTCTGCTAGCCAAAATTGGTAGACCGCAGTTTACGTCAATGTTTACACCCGAAATCTTGGTCATGAAAAAAACAAGAACAAAGACTTTGCGTGGGCGGATATGGTTCGCAGATATATAGTCTTACCTGAAAAGAAATGGCCACAAGAGATGACAGGTTAACTTTCAAGGGAAAAACAACCAGTCACAAGACTCTGTTTCTCTGCTAACAATATCCTATTGTAATGTACATAAAAATCTATAAATATTCGCTGATTTTCTCAATAAACGATCTGTTGCCTGGCCCTTATCTTCTGTCCTTACAATACTAATGTCACTTCAATTTTTAAGGTATAATTGAGTCTTAGTCGTTTGCTCTACAGGGAAAACCTATGGCTTATTTCGGTGAAAATATTCACGGTTAGTAATTATTCGTACTAAAATATTTGCAATGCCTAACATGATTGTTAAAAGAAGTGGAGTGAGAATCAGGAGGAACATACATAAAATCAGCATCTAATGATTACAAAAGTAGTTTTTTATATTATGGCTAGAAACAGTGAAATAATAGATATTAGTGATTACATTTAGCATAATATAAATCAGTTTTTGGATTTTAGACATGAAATTTACTGAACCTAGTTTTTCGAGAAATCTTTGTGATGCTTTATTAACTACACTGTCACTATCTAAATTAAAGTACGTTCGGGCATTGTTTATTTCAAAGATGAAGTTTTATCAAGTACCCATCACGTAAACAAAACATATTTACTCTGTAAATAATAATAATTTCGCTTTATTGCAGAAACAGTACCAGTGGTACAGTGTAGAATTTTCAGCACATATCTCAATATTGCATCTAATTTCATCGCACATTTAGGAGTATTCCAAAAAAATAAATATAAAAAACAACAACAACAAAAACCAAAAAGAAACACAAAAATAACAAAAAAATGCGAAAAAAGACCTAGAAGTAGAATGGAAAATAAACAACATAATAAATAATATCTGAGTATTGGGTAGTGAAAGCTATGATATGTTTATGGGTGGTGAACAGTAAAGCTATAGTCATACTAGAAGCTATGAAATGATATTGAGAATGTTTATCGCCAAGATGATCAGTTAATTTGATTGAACAACACTAAACAATCATAAAATAAACATTTCGGGTTTTTATTTTATTGCCAGCTCTAATACGGTGTTTGTAGTGGTAGTGTGAGTAGTCATGCATAAATACAAAATTTTTAAGATAGTGATAGTGGCGTTCACAAACAAGACTGTCAGTTTGATATTGCCGAACAAAAAATACAATCAAAAAACTAATATTACATGGTGGTTAATGACAGGACAATTTTGTAATACTCCTAGTGCTAATATAGTCGGAACCGGTATATACACAAAAGAAGGAATAGAGTAAAGTACAAAATGTAAGCCAATATTTATGATTTAGGTAGCTGAGTATGTTTAAGAAGGTGTTCACTATAGAATACAAATAAGCGAGAAATAAAAGAGCCTAAAATTATGTTATTAACAAGAAAGCAAGTCATAGGTTTCGCGCTTCATATTGTCTCTGTCACTTGGAACACGGGCTGGCCAAATATGGTATCGTTGAGTTCCTATACTTGGTTGTACGAGCATATATTATTTTGTACTGATTTCTGGTTCTACCTGATGAGATGCAAGTAGAGAGTTGGGAATAGAGGGGGTGTTGGGAGTAGGCGAGTATGCTTTAGACCATTTTCACATATATTCAGATACCTTTCTGCTAGTGTAGTGACGAGCTGACTGAGTTTTACACCACTAGTCCTACTAACTACCTTCAACATCCTTCTCGGAATGGTATAGTCCTTTGTTAGTAGTCCAGGAAAGACTAATAGGGAGCAGTAAAGTAGAATAGGCAAGATAGGAGAGTTGACAAATTGTGAAAGTAGAGGTTGAGTGATGTCAGTTAGTCTGAGTTTCTTAATGTAATAGGCTAGACGGAACACTTTCTTAGAAATCGTTAGGATATGAGATGACCAAGTAAGGTCGGAAGATAGAACTAGTCCGAGGTATTTTGCATTAGACTTAGTTTCAATTTTTGTCCCCTCAATGCTACAGGCTTCATGAGTGTTTACTAGTGTTTGTAGATCTCGTGTATGCCTAAAGGAGAAGTCATTAGTCTAGCATTTTGAGGGATTCAGCATGAGGTCATTTAGTTTAGACCACTGACCGATGTCTGACAGAATGCTGTATAATTTGAAACAGTCTGACTGAGACTTAACGGGAAGCGAAACAGTTAGGTCATCTGCATATTTGACGAAGTTGATTTCGTCTGAAACAGGTAAGTCATGTAGGAAGAAGGAACAGAGAAACGCAGAGAGAACAGCACCCTGAGGAACACCAGCTTCAGTAAGCAAAGGAGAGGAAGATACACCATTATATACCGTGTACTGCATCCTATTGGAGAAGTAAGAGTGCAGCCAGTTGATAGCCCAGGACTCAGTTTGTGTAAGGCTAAGCTTGTTTAACAAAAGGCCTCTAGGTACAGAGTCGAAAGCAGATGTATAATTAAGGAACGTGCAACGGACATATTTGGCCCCTTTGTCTATGGAGGACACAATGTTGTGATGAAAAACAGCAGCAGTGTCCAGAGTACTTCTACCCTGTTTCTAAGCAAACTGCTTTGGATCATTTGAGAGGCTTAGGGTGGGAACAAGTTTTAGCAACAATAATTTTTCTATTAGTTTCAAAAGAGGAGAGGTAATAGCAATAGGTCTAAACATTACACTATTTCCAGAAGCAGACTTGGGTACAGGGATGATTTTAATATCTTTCCTAAGTGGGCTACTTAAAATATCAGCACATTTCCTTAGAACAACGGCAGGTATACTATCAGGGCCTGACTCTGGGAAGGTTTATTATTATTATTGTATCCTTTAGTTCCTAGAGGAACATAGGGCTTCAGCTGCGCACCTCCATTGACTTCGGTTTTCTGACAACTTTTTCACCCTGCTCCAGGTCTGCCCACATGCTTTCATCTCCTCTTCACATGACCTCCTCCAAGTCACCCTTGCACTGACGACCAACTCGCCGCCTCCCTTTCGGGTTCCACTCGAGGGCTTGTCTAGTGATGTCACTTGATGGTTTCCTCAGCGTATGGCCAATCCATCTCCATTTCTTTCTGCCTATTTGTTTCACAATTGGTTCCTGATTGGTTCGCTCCCAGAGATCCCTGTTGCTGATCTTTTCTGGCCATCTGATCTTGAGTATTGAGCGGAGACAGTTGTTAATGAAGGTTTGAAGTTTGTTTGAGATGCTCTTTATGACTCGCCAAGTCTCTGATCCGTATAGTAGCACTAACTTCACATTGGAGTTGAAAATCCGGATCTGGGAAGGTTTAAGAGATTTTAAACATTGAAGAACATCAGACGTATTGAAACTATGAAAGTCACTGATCATGTTATTTGTTACAGTGAAGTTAAAAGGGACATTAGGAGGGCGGATAACAGACCTATTAAGAGTGTTTACATCAATAGAAGGGGCATACATACTATGCTTACCACAACCTGTAATTTCTCTGAAAAGCTTCCACATGTTTCCTGGAGTTTTACAATACAATATTCTTTGATTATACATACTGATTAGCCTCTTGATTTCGGACTGAATTTGGATGTTTGTCCCCCTAGGACCAGATTTATCCTCAGTCTTGTACAGTCTTTCTTTTTCTCTTCGAAGCTTTTTGAGTTGAGAGGAAGAGAAACGGTCCACTTTTTCGAAAAGTATCTGGTTTGCACAGCATACATCAAGGTAGAATTTAAGATAGTCAGTCAGATTGGAAATAGCATTATCCAGTATGTGTTCGTTGAAAAGTTCTTAGTTTGCGTCATTTAACGCACGTCTTAGTTTGAGCGCATTTTCTTGTGAGTCACATCTTTGTTGTGTTTTTCTGGACAGATTTGAGAGGATATTAGAGTGAGATCTGCTATATATCTTAGGTAATATCCCAATAATACAATGATCAGAGTTCATTATGGGAGCACATCTGCGTGTTTCATATATCTCCGCATTATTAATAAATACCAAATCCAGTGTTTTATCAGGTCGAGTTGGAAATGTAACAAATTAACAAATACAAAGTAACAATAACAAACTGATTCTGGAGTGATGACTGTGTACCTTGCCTTTCTGATTCTAGCCGGCATTGACATACTCATCCGTGCCAATTGCTTGGGCTTGAAACAATGCATCTCTGTCCAGTACCGATTCTCTAGCTGATATCAGCTCATGATAAAATCATGCAACCAATCAAATCAAATCCGCACGAAAAACTACCTAAAATAAGTGAATGACCAGCAGGTGATGAAGATTCGTGGCCAACAGCAGCAACAGCAACAACAGACAACAATCAAGCAGCAGTCTAATTTACCTACCTACCTACCTCAGAAGCATCATTTCAGCTACAGGCGGACGGAACTGATGAGGATATCAAAGAGAGGATCAGGAATGCAAGGCAAGCTTTCATTACTCTCAAGTCAGCATGAAGAATGAAGTCTGAATTTTAAACTCCAGTGTGAAGTCAGTGCTACTATACGGATCAGAGACTTGTCGCCTAGTCATAAAGAGCATCTCAAACAAACTTCAGACCTTCATTAACAGTTGTCTTCGCCCAATACTCAAGATCAGACGGCCGGCCAGAAAACATCAGCAACAGGGATCTCTGGCAATGAGCGAACCAACCAAGCAGGAACCGATTGTGAAACAAATAGGCAGGATGAAGTGGAGATGGATTGGTCATACTCTAAGGAAACCATCAAGTGATACCACACGCCAGGCCATCACTCGACTGGAACTCAAATGGAAAGCGGCGTGTTGGTCATCAGTGCGAGGATGACATAGAGAAGGTCATGTAAAGAGGAGATGAAAGTATGTGGGCAGACGTTGAGCCAGATGAAAACGTTGGTAGAGAACCGAACTCAATGGAGACGTGCGGCTGAAGTTCTATGTTCATCTAGGAACTAAAGGAAACAAAATGGTAAATGGATTATCAAGACAATTAAAAATTAAGCAGCCCAGAACTTATCTGCACAACTCAGTAAATTAAGGAAATAACAGAACACGTAAATAAATAAAGAACGAACCGTATCACTAAATAAACGAATAGCGAATGTCTTATTTATTTAAATAAATAAACAGATGCTCTATATATATATATATATATATATATATATATATATATATATATATAAAATTCCGACATAATTTACTAGCTTGCTAGATTTCTAGCCCCCTCCTAGCCCCACAAACGAGAGAGGCTTGGCATGTGGTTAGTTACCCCACACCAAAAAAACCAATCAAACTCCTACAGAAACTTCAATGCACAAAAAACATTGAAAATACAAAACATTCAAATAGCAATGTTATTCTTCCCTGAAATCGGACAAACAGAATGAAGTGGGCTGGTGAAAGCAGATGGAATGGATGTGAACTATCAAAATTGTCAACAGAAGAGTTAGTAATCCCCTCCGGTCTGGTCATCCAGATGACAACCATGAACACACTGAGGCAGTGAGTGGCTATCATGATCTCACCAGTGACAGACGAAGCCCTAGTGCAGAGGGTACCAATCTCCTCATGCAGGATCATGACAGCAAGATTCAACTGTAAATGCAGGAGAGAAGGTTACAATTGTCAAATACTACGCACAATGCTACAAACAACGAGGAACAAGAGAAGAATGAAGATTTTTTCAGACAACTACAAACAGTTATAGACAAAACCCCAAATGGTGACGTCAAAATCCCTATGCGCAATATGATTCCAAGGAGAACTGGGAGCAGATAATAAGGGAAGAGAACTCATCATGGGTCGAGAGGCTCTCGGAGAAATGAATGAGAACGGAGAATTATTCTCAAACTTCTGAGCCTTCAGTGATTTGGTAATTGGAGACAGCATGTACATGCACAGGCATATACAAAAAGCAACATGGATTTCGCCTGACAGACAAATCACAAACCAGATAGACTTCATCTCAATGCTGTTCAAGGAAGTGGGACGAAAGTGGCTTGCTGAGTGTAAAGTCGAGAAGAGAAGCAGATGTGGGCTAACACCATCATCATCTAGTTCAAGGAACCTTCAAGATTAAGTTGAAATCCCTCAAAACAAATTGAGACAGACCACTGAAATTCAAGTTCAACATTCGGAAACTGAAGAAGAAAACTACAAGGGACACCTACCTTCACTACAGATCAGATCACAGCAAAGTCGGAGACACTACGTGGCATCACCGAGGAAACCTGTGCGGGAGAACATTCTTAGTGACTCTCTGAAGTTGGTGTTCAAAGAAACAAGTGCAACTGTTCTAGGAAGAAAGAAAAGGTAGGACAAAGAATGGCTCTCAACGTACACCTACCTGGAAGCTAATAGAAGTGAGTAGAGGAGGATAGTGAAAGAACAGATGACTCAATATAAAGATGGGCAGTAGAGGGAGAAGCTGAGTTCAGAGCAATGTACACTGCATTGAAATGAATAAAGGAGTGAAGAAGAGTGCTAAGAGAGACAAAAGATCAATCTACGACACACTGGCTGGCAACTGAAGCAGAAGAGGCAGACAGCAGGTAAGAAAAACCTCAGCACATTATGTCAGATAACTAGGTCAATAATTATCCGGGAAGAGATTAACGCTAATGGTGAAGCCAATAGAAGATATCGAAGGGAACCTGATTACCAAGGAGGGGAAACAAATCAAACAGTGATCTTATCACTTCAAAGGACTGTTGAATCGACCATCAGCTGCCACTCGCCTAGAAATAACACCACCATCACTAACAGTACTCAGAGAATTAAAAAAATCCTTCAACGAAAGCAGAAATCCTAGACGCGATCTAGCTACTGAACGCTGGCCGGGAAGGCAGCAGGACCAGACAGAAGTCCCTCACCGCGAAGCACTGAAAACGGACTCAGAGAATGTGGGAGGTGTTCTCATTACATTACTGCAAGAGATTTAGAGAGAAGGAAAGGTACCTACAGATTGGAAGTGAGGCTAGCTACCTAGTCAAGCTACCAAAGAACGGTGACTTACGCCTCACTTTTCAAGAACCACTGTGGAATGGTGCTCTTGTCTACGCCAATTAAGATACTGATTCGTATCATCCTGGAGAGAATGAAAGATGCACTGAATGCAGAACTCCTTCCACCAGAACATTCTGGATCCAGGAAAGGCAGGTAAATCATGTGCTGATTAAATTGAAACTCTACGCATCGTCATCGAACAGCGCATAGAATGGCAGTTAAACATCTACCTAAATTTCGTAGACTCCGAAAAAGCCTTCGACAGTGTTTCCCGTGAATTAAATAGAAAACCTACTTTAAGACTATGGAGTGTGGTGCTCTAATTTTATCAATCTCATTGAACAGCTCGCTGTATGACAGAGTCCCAAGTCAAGTGATTAAAAACTGAAATCTCAGCAAAGCAAAGAGTACGACAAGGAGGCCTGTCTATTATCACCAACGATGATATTCTTAGTTGTGGTGGACTGGATTTACATCAGACTATGCACTGAAAGTGAGAAGACAGGAATATGCTGGACCGCCGATAAGACTCTAGAAGATATGTATTTCACGCTTGTATGATATATGTTTAGTGTCACAGAAAATGGAGAAAATGAGAGGGTATTTGCAGTCGTGCGCCCAGTTGAAGAGGATGGCAGGAAATAGGAAAAATTGGAGACGTGCTACTGAAGTTTTATTTTCCACTCGAAACCCTAGGGAACAGTAATATATATATATATATATATATATATATATATATATATATATATATATATATATATAACTTTATTTCGCAAAAGGTGTGTCTCTGGTGCACTGCCGAAGTCTGTAACTATCGAACATATCACCGATGACAGTTATTATAACGATTCCATAAACCTGTAAACTCATCATTGTTTGATTCCATTATTGTATTTAATTTGTTCACCATTCTCTAAGTGTATCTTGTTTTACGGTCTTGACAGATAGAAGGGATTTAATTAATTACAGATTTATGAATTTATGGAGTTTTCCTGACCTAAAAATAGTGAACCAAAGACTACCGAGCCATTTTACAATATTAAAATGAATGTGGTTGGAAGACATGAAACATGAAAATTTCTTTCTCCAAACAAATACCAAATTGTTCTATATTCCAAGTCAACTCAACAAATTGAAAAAATCGACAATATAAAGGGTATCATTAGTTAAAACTGTAGGTGGCGAAATTAGGATTTAAGTAAAATAATTTCACGAGCGTTGTAGTGTGCCAATCAAAAACGTATTATAAAGCAGTGAAATACATAAATAATCACTATCAGGCAGAGTAAAAATTCTTCGATTTAAAATTTTGTCTATAATAACGAAGCGATGGATCTGCATTACAAATACGGAATCACAGTCGGCACTGTCGGAATAATAGCGATTCTCGCAAACATTTGGATCAGTCTATTGTGGATATTGTATTTGTCCGGCATCGGTTGCAAACTACAATTTAGTCGATTTCAACAAACCGAAAACTTACATGTTGCACACAGATCACATTTGGAATGGCCGAAATGCTCACTGCGGTTGTCCACAAAGTTGCAGATACTTTTCATCGTAATCTCGAGTGTAGTGATGCACCTGATGGGTGTAGCTAGATTTGTTTGGCTTTCACTCACTGGAGTTGATATTCGCAGTACCTCCGGTGATTGGTTTTGTAGAATTCACCTATTTTTGGTGTATATATCTATTGATACATCCTCTTGGTTCTATGCACTGCTGTGTTTGGAAAGACTTCTGTTAGCAAACTTCTTTGGACCGGTTTACTCAAACACTCTAAATTCGAAATCAGCTATTGTTCTTCAAATTTCATTCGTCGCTATAGTCTCATTCATTACAAACATTGATTGCTTATTACCACACGTAAGAGTTTGTGATCAGTTTGTCTACAGAAGGAGAATTTTGTACAGTAGAATACTTGCCAGCTCATTTCTGCCTACTTTCATATCAATATTGTCATCCAGTCTATTGATAAAAGTATGTTATAAAAGGAAGGTGAAGATGAATACCACTCGTAATCGAATGGTACTCTCTAATAATAAACCATCAAGGATTTTGATGAGATCGAGGAACCAGATATTCTCTGCTAAATTGACATTACTTGTAGAGTTCGCGTTCATATCATTTCATACTATCTTCTACATATTTGTGATTTTAAAAAAGGATTATTGTTGTTTTTTTATATTTACAAAGAAGATGGAGACTGACGACTTCTTTTATGTCTCTCTAATCATAACATTCAATATACTTCACACGCTAATACCATATACACTGATTATAGCTTCATCAAGCATAAATCATGATATGCATATCATCATTACTAAAATAAAGAACATTTTATTTGGAATAACGTCGGTGGCTGCGGATAGGACGCTCGTCATCCGCGCACATAGTCTGAAGTTCGGTCCCCGGCCGACGGACATCTGATAATCAATGATCGATTTGCTAAATTTGGTCTACTGATATCACATGCTATAATTCCATACCTGTATCAAAACTACTGTGTGGAATCAAGCTATAATAAAAATTTAAAAGTTTAAACTAAGTGAACTAGTTTCTGTTTTATCTAACTACTACATATTTCAACTCCAGTGTCGTCTTAGCAATATCATACAACAAGAAAATCAGTGTTAAATGAGAGGTTTGATAGTTCCAATTGAAATGGATGTGCAGAATTTTATTGTTTCAATATGTGTTACCTTCGTCTTTAGAGTATTCCTTCTGTTTTAATTGTAATTTTAAATAAATCATAAATACGAGTTGTATTTTAGCACTTATGTGTGTTCAATAAGACTATGGTATGAAGAGTTCAATGACAGGATGTATGACTATTCACTAATGCTGGACACTTATTTCTTTGTCCATTAAAAATTTATATTGGTCATCGTTTGTTGATCCTCTTGAACAGAATTACGAAATAGCTATCAAGAGAATGTTATCTAAGAGACAGGCTCAGACAGGCATCTCGTACACTAAGCGCATGCTTCAGTAAACGCTGTTTCCAAATTAGATTCATGTCGTTTGTATTTCGTACTAAACAAGGATGAAATAGTGAAATAAGATGACAGCTATTCTTTCAAGAAAGAATAAGATTGTGATGTTAAATTTGGAAGTGATGTTAGGGTTCTCCGCCACCCTCCCGTCAGAATGGAACTTGTTTTAAGGTGGTGACGTGTATAAAAGAAATGCCGTTTGTCAGACAGTCGACACTTCTCATATACGGAAGGATAAATTATGATCTGTTCTAAATACTACTTTGATATAAAGCACATCGTTGTTATGTCGAGGTTTTCAAAGAGACAAGTTACAGTGAGTTAATTTTTATCATGAATACCACGTGTGTAACTTAATGGAGTATAAGTTTCTTGTGAAGTTAAAGTCTATTCCTTTTAGTCTGGTACTCAGTGTTTAGTAGACCCCGATAGGTTTTCGATTCTGTCAGAATTATAACAATTTCCACTCCATAGTAACTAGTAATGTTCTCATATAGAAAGTTCTGATTCAATAACATGGGTGGAATTTAATTGCTGTTTAATATGTTGCCTTCATCTTGCGAATTTTCCTTCAGTTTTTATTGTAATTTTAAATAACTCGGTTGATACAAGTTGTATTTTATCATCAATATCTTTTTTATGAGACTGAAGTATAAAGGGTTCAGTGGCTTAGCGTACGAATATTCAGCAACGCTAACTAATCTTTTAATTCTTTTCCTGAAGTTACCTTATTTCTCCTCATCATTAATCTATTAAGAATCAAAACCTCTGTTGTTTGTACGAATTTCGAAGTTTTCACAAAATTTTAGAGGCTAAAGATGTGTTGACGTTCACAGATATTTCAAAGTATACTAACGTAAGATCTTCTACCAACAACTCCTATAGTATTTGCTCCGCGTAGACCACAGACAAAGTAAAAGACTAAATTGGTCATCCAAAATACGAAGGATATTTCAGGGCCAAAATTGTAATACTAGGTTGATTGCTTAACTAACTGGGAATCGTGCATGAACGATCGAACATAACATGATAACGAGTCTAACGGTAAGAAATAGATTGATGAAAATACATGTAGGAATATCAAACTGATTGGATCACAAATCCTAAAATTATACGGACGCGTAAAAATACACAAAAAGGGAGCGCAGTTAAGACCCATACTCTCTATGATAAACTCACCATACCACAAATTAACACAGTGGCTATGTGAAATGTTGCAGCCCTTGCTGAAACGTTTCGGAACACATATAGTCTCTGGTTCATTTCAATTTGTCAATCAAATTAAAGATTTCAATGTATCCGATAAGCATTTGTAAAAAATTATATTTGTAAAATCTCAGCGATATTGAAATGAGTAATTCCAACGTTTCGTTCGGAAATCTGGTCCGAACTTCTTCAGGGAAATTAATCGAAATTAACATAACAGGTTTATATATAAAAGGAACATCTTTAGTTTTTAAAAACTTTGTCCAATCATGATTTATAAAACAAATATTAACAAGTATAATAAACAAAATTGTACGAGTTGTGATCAAAATTTGACCTCAGACTTACAAATATTGATCTACCTTTGTTAAACATTTTAAACACAGTGTGTATGTATGTGTGTGTGTGTGTGCCGATAAACAGTTGTAAAACAATGTCTTAACGTCTCCATAAGTAGATATAGAGAGTCGGGAAACTTTGACCAAGTATTATTAGTTAGTGATACATATCCATTCTTATTTATTAATCAGGATTTCCTATGAGTCATCTAACATCACACCTTCATGTCTGTTCAAACTGTTAGTATCTAGAATTTTATGATTAGACGTATTTTCAAAATTATGGTGTTTAGGATTAGAGTTTAGTTGAACAACCCCGTCAAACTTATTACTTTGTCTTCTTTCTGAAAATTGAGCTGCTTTATTCGACCTACTGAAGTTGTCAGGTGACTGGACAGCTACGAATTTAGGATACGCATTCTGCTGCAGACAACGGAGAGTGGAAACACGATGATTGTGCCAATTACATAGTTTCTTTGTTAATTTAATTCGATTACAAAATAAATCAAATGAACTGTAGTCAAGATTTGACAGAATAGTTCTATAATATTTGGGCGCCGAGTGAGAAGTAGACATTTGTAAAAAATTATATTTGTAAAATCTCAGCGATATTGAAATGAGTAATTCCAACGTTTATTATACTTGTTAATATTTGTTTTATAAATCATGATTGGACAAAGTTTTTAAAAACTAAAGATGTTCCTTTTATATATAAACCTGTTATGTTAATTTCGATTAATTTCCCTGAAGAAGTTCGGACCAGATTTCCGAACGAAACGTTGGAATTACTCATTTCAATATCGCTGAGATTTTACAAATATAATTTTTTACAAATGTCTACTTCTCACTCGGCGCCCAAATATTATAGAACTATTCTGTCAAATCTTGACTACAGTTCATTTGATTTATCCGATAAGCATTTGGTCTCTTTGGATGTTACCTCCCTTTTCACAAATGTGCCAGTCGTTGAAACTATCGACTTCATATGTAAAGAAGCTGAAGACATACCCATTCCAACATCGGAATTGAGGAAATTACTACTTTTATGTACTAAAAATGTCCAATTCCAATTCAACGGGCGTCTGTTCCGTCAAGTTGATGGTATCGCAATGGGAAGCCCTTTGGGACCACTTTCCGCAGACTTGTTCTTGTCACGCCTAGAAACCGGTACTTTGCAGCAACATATACAAGAAACAAATGCATACCTAAGATATGTTGATGACATTTTTATTGTCTGCGAAAGCAGATCAAAAGCGGAAGACATGTTGATAAAATTCGATTCATGCCATCCAAATCTCAATTTCACTGTAGAACACGAGGAAAACGATACTATTAAATTTCTAGACGTTCTTCTGACCAAAATGAATGATGGCACAATCGAAAGATCTGTATTTAGAAAGTCTTCATGGACAGGACAGTACATGCATTTAATATATATATATATATATAGCATCTATTTATTTATTTAAATAAATAAGACATTCGCTATTCGTTTATTTAGTGATACGGTTCGTTCTTTATTTATTTACGTGTTCTGTTATTTCCTTAATTTACTGAGTTGTGCAGATAAGTTCTGGGCTGCTTAATTTTTAATTGTCTTGATAATCCATTTACCATTTTGTTTCCTTTAGTTCCTAGAGGAACATAGAACTTCAGCCGCACGTCTCCATTGAGTTCGGTTCTCTACCAACGTTTTCATCTGGCTCAACGTCTGCCCACATACTTTCATCTCCTCTTTACATGACCTTCTCTATGTCATCCTCGCACTGATGACCAACACGCCGCTTTCCATTTGAGTTCCAGTCGAGTGATGGCCTGGCGTGTGGTATCACTTGATGGTTTCCTTAGAGTATGACCAATCCATCTCCACTTCATCCTGCCTATTTGTTTCACAATCGGTTCCTGCTTGGTTGGTTCGCTCATTGCCAGAGATCCCTGTTGCTGATGTTTTCTGGCCGGCCGTCTGATCTTGAGTATTGGGCGAAGACAACTGTTAATGAAGGTCTGAAGTTTGTTTGAGATGCTCTTTATGACTAGGCGACAAGTCTCTGATCCGTATAGTAGCACTGACTTCACACTGGAGTTTAAAATTCAGACTTCATTCTTCATGCTGACTTGAGAGTAATGAAAGCTTGCCTTGCATTCCTGATCCTCTCTTTGATATCCTCATCAGTTCCGTCCGCCTGTAGCTGAAATGATGCTTCTGAGGTAGGTAGGTAGGTAAATTAGACTGCTGCTTGATTGTTGTCTGTTGTTGCTGTTGGCCACGAATCTTCATCACCTGCTGGTCATTCACTTATTTTAGGTAGTTTTTCGTGCGGATTTGATTTGATTGGTTGCATGATTTTATCATGAGCTGATATCAGCTAGAGAATCGGTACTGGACAGAGATGCATTGTTTCAAGCCCAAGCAATTGGCACGGATGAGTATGTCAATGCCGGCTAGAATCAGAAAGGCAAGGTACACAGTCATCACTCCAGAATCAGTTTGTTATTGTTACTTTGTATTTGTTAATTTGTTACATTTCCAACTCGACCTGATAAAACACTGGATTTGGTATTTATTAATAATGCGGAGATATATGAAACACGCAGATGTGCTCCCATAATGAACTCTGATCATTGTATTATTGGGATATTACCTAAGATATATAGCAGATCTCACTCTAATATCCTCTCAAATCTGTCCAGAAAAACACAACAAAGATGTGACTCACAAGAAAATGCGCTCAAACTAAGACGTGCGTTAAATGACGCAAACTAAGAACTTTTCAACGAACACATACTGGATAATGCTATTTCCAATCTGACTGACTATCTTAAATTCTACCTTGATGTATGCTGTGCAAACCAGATACTTTTCGAAAAAGTGGACCGTTTCTCTTCCTCTCAACTCAAAAAGCTTCGAAGAGAAAAAGAAAGACTGTACAAGACTGAGGATAAATCTGGTCCTAGGGGGACAAACATCCAAATTCAGTCCGAAATCAAGAGGCTAATCAGTATGTATAATCAAAGAATATTGTATTGTAAAACTCCAGGAAACATGTGGAAGCTTTTCAGAGAAATTACAGGTTGTGGTAAGCATAGTATGTATGCCCCTTCTATTGATGTAAACACTCTTAATAGGTCTGTTATCCGCCCTCCTAATGTCCCTTTTAACTTCACTGTAACAAATAACATGATCAGTGACTTTCATAGTTTCAATACGTCTAATGTTCCTCAATGTTTAAAATCTCTTAAACCTTCCCAGAGTCTAGGCCCTGATAGTATACCTGCCGTTGTTCTAAGGAAATGTGCTGATATTTTAAGTAGCCCACTTAGGAAAGATATTAAAATCATCCCTGTACCCAAGTCTGCTTCTGGAAATAGTGTAATGTTTAGACCTATTGCTATTACCTCTCCTCTTTTGAAACTAATAGAAAAATTATTGTTACTAAAACTTGTTCCCACCCTAACCCTCTCAAATGATCCAAAGCAGTTTGCTTAGAAACAGGGTAGAAGTACTCTGGACACTGCTGCTGTTTTTCATCACAACATTGTGTCCTCCATAGACAAAGGGGCCAAATATGTCCGTTGCACGTTCCTTAATTATACATCTGCTTTCGACTCTGTACCTAGAGGCCTTTTGTTAAACAAGCTTAGCCTTACACAAACTGAGTCCTGGGCTATCAACTGGCTGCACTCTTACTTCTCCAATAGGATGCAGTACACGGTATATAATGGTGTATCTTCCTCTCCTTTGCTTACTGAAGCTGGTGTTCCTCAGGGTGCTGTTCTCTCTGCGTTTCTCTGTTCCTTCTTCCTACATGACTTACCTGTTTCAGACGAAATCAACTTCGTCAAATATGCAGATGACCTAACTGTTTCGCTTCCCGTTAAGTCTCAGTCAGACTGTTTCAAATTATACAGCATTCTGTCAGACATCGGTCAGTGGTCTAAACTAAATGACCTCATGCTGAATCCCTCAAAATGCTAGACTAATGACTTCTCCTTTAGGCATACACGAGATCTACAAACACTAGTAAACACTCATGAAGCCTGTAGCATTGAGGGGACAAAAATTGAAACTAAGTCTAATGCAAAATACCTCGGACTAGTTCTATCTTCCGACCTTACTTGGTCATCTCATATCCTAACGATTTCTAAGAAAGTGTTCCGTCTAGCCTATTACATTAAGAAACTCAGACTATATGGATTCAGAGTATATCATTTGTCGCAGGAATTTCCGCACTAAATCATGGGCTAATCAGCAACATTTATTTTCTTGATCCTCTTCTAAAAATGTATAACATAAGGCTCACTATTCTAGAACATAACCAGATGACTAAATTACTACAAAGTGGACAGAAAGCTGGGTAGTTCAGTGGTTAAAACAGGTCCGAGTAATTGCCTTTCAAGTCTGAATAAATTTACTTAGGTTAATTTCACCTTTTATGGTGACAAACAACCAACTTCACGAAGTATATATCATGAAAGCGGTTAGGTGTTCTGATCTTTAATAACGCAAATTTAGTTGTTGCTAGTAAAAATAGGAGTTTAACAATTCATAGAAAGCTTCCAGTTAAGTTAAAACTCGTGAGTTTTGGCGCAATGATTCCGAACATAGAATTCTGATGAAAATTCTTCACTCTGTTCAAGGGCTGGCTAAATGCACAACGACTGAATGAATTCTGAACAGAAGTTGATAGATGCTGCAATCAAATCGTTTGACAAAAACTATAAGCTACAATTCTTTTCTTGTTAAACACCTTTAATTAATGGTTCACTGGTAGGATACTCATCAACAATGCAAGTGGTCCGGGGTTCAGTTCTCGGTCAGCCTACACCTTCACCTCCCTTAGCCGGTTGTAATCCTAAAAAAAGCAGAGAAGTTAGGAGTGAGGATAGCAAAATAACTCGCAAAAAATGAACGCCATTGCAACTAGAACTTCAAAGCTCAAGCTTGTAGCCCTATGCTCCGCTAGGAAAGCGAAAGGATGCGAAATGAAAAGAGTTGCCTAGGCCTTCCTGATAACCTTTAAATCACTATATTTCTAAGTTAATGCTAATTCCTAGCACATTTTTTTTATTCTTCACTCCTTCTTTGTAAACGAGTTTCTAACTCTTAACATATTGATGAATCGAGTTTGTCAGGATTATTTAAAACATACATTCACCATCTCTGTCAAATATTTGGACTGCTGTTAGAGGCATTAAAACCTCTCTTGTTTTCGTGTGCTGGTGATGTTGTTCTTGTATTTGACGCTGTGACTGTTGATTAGAGTGGATTTCGTCAATAACTTAGGTTTGTACAGCTCTCAGATAACCAGGTCGTATTACTGGTCATAACATTTCTCTACAACTTTCACCCTACCACTTTGCAGATAATAAACCTTTCAAGAGTCATCAAAATTTCATTTGATATTAATGTCGACCACTATGAATGGATGGGATTGTTTATCCTAGTGGCTGCACTACTGGCAAAGCCACATTCTGATTATAGACAACTTAGTGACTAAGTACTAATCACCAAAAAATAGTCTCTTTTGTCCTATAAATTCCGAAGTAGACACTGGTGGTCATGATATTATGATTTCCACACTAGTCGCATTGACTGGCCCATGCACGACAAATGGTATTGAATGCTTTGGAGTTTGAAACATTGATTCCAAGATCTGAATCGTAGTGGGCTTCAGGAATATCTGGCTAATAAGTGCAGAATAGGGTGACATGTGCGCTCGGAATTAACCAAGAAAATAATGCTCAGAATAAAATAGTGGAAAGAATATCCCTTCCCATATTAGTTTGTTTATTAGATGTATCGCACAGTGAAACAGTATTATTATCGAAGTCGTGTGATTATACTTGATATGATAATGAATGATAAATTTGATTAGAAACGTCATTCAGTGAATAATAATACTGTTTCACTGTGTGATACATCTAATAAACAAACTAATATGGAATTATTTACTACTACAGTGCCCAAGTTTTACACAAATATCTTTTTCGATAATCTCCTCTTCAGCCCTACAATTTTATATATGTTTGTACACATAGAATATTCTAGAATAGTCGTTATTAACAGTATCAGCGTTATAAAAATACTTTCGATTAGTTAAGTACGTTCAATGGAATTACAGTTCACGAAAGATGCAAAATTTATAATAAGCACGAAACTGTAATAGCAAATAGAATATCACTTAAAATTAAGGAAATTTCCACAAGAAATTGAGGATCCTTAGAACTTTTATGGCCAAGGTGAGGAGAGTATCTGAACTAGCTTCTTGTGGATAAATAAGTTAGGTTTATTAATGTGGATCCCAACGGCTTTAGCAATATTTGTTAGACGAATTCTTAAGGTGAAGTTAAGATTAGTTGGTATGCGTTAGATGACTTTGAAAGCCTCCTTAAAATCAATCCTGTTTTCTGTATCCACGAGATGAGGTAGAATAGCGATACGAATAGATTTTGTTCATTCTTTACTTAACCTCGCAGGATGATGTTAGCAAATGTTAGCATTCATACTATCTGGCTATAGTCGTAATCATGTGATTGACTGAAAACTTCAGTAAATATATGAATTCTTTCTTTTCAAGTAAATGTTAAATAATTCCCATTATTATTGTTGCTTTTAATCTTTTATCATTCTGAAACAAATTGGTAAACTAAGTGGGATAGAACACTACCACTATTATATCATGTGAAGAATTCTTGTCATCTTATGTTGAAATGTTTTAGTTTTAGATTATGGCGGCCTGCTTAATCCTTGGGCTACCAAAATATTCCGTCACTTATATTGCATCTGATTACTTGCATTTATTTTGTTTTAATTATTCAGTTATATGTCCAAATCGTATCACTCACTCTCGCGATTATTTAAAACGTCTTCAACCTGATGATTTACAAGTATATAATAACTTTAAGAAAAAGCATCATGGTGGGTGGCAAAGATCTTTAAAGTGTACTCCAATTCATCAGATGACTGTTCCTTTTCCAAACTGAATTGACAATTCTGTTCGAAACAAACTCGCTCTTATTATTATTATTATTATATTTATTACTCTCAATTCGTGCTTCGAATATTTTTGACTTTATATCGTGAACGTGGACAAATTCCTCTGGTTAATTTTGTTTTAATTTTTAATTTTATTTATATTTTAAGTAAATCAGATGCAATATTGTGACAAATGCTAAGAATTCCATTCTGTATTACAAGTACTGTTTTTGGAAAAAAGTAGATTATTATTATTATTACCACTAGAGTCTATAAAAAGGATGCCCGTAAACCACAGGATTTCAAATACTTTATTAGCTAAATCGAAAAGAGAGTTAATTTGAAAAGAATATTCTCCTTAGTGTGCGTCGGTGAAACAGCAGTGAATGCTCGTCAACCACTCCTCATGTTGTCTAGGGTTGGATACTCGGTCACCGACGCACTCTTAAACCCCACTAAGTCAGTGATAAGACTGGTAAACAGGGAAGGTTGAGGATAAGACTAGCAACCCCATCATGTAAAAATAAACACCACTGCTGCCGAAACTTCGAGCCTGTAGCTTGAAAAGCCCTATGTTCCAATGAGAACGCAAAGGAATAAAAATTAATCTTTGGGAAACAATCTTTGGAACAATTCATACCAGTTGTACTACAACTAAAAGTATAATATGACATGGGATCATAAAGATGAGGGGGACAAGAGGGAGAAAACTTATTTCACTAAAGTTTACAAATAGTAAGAGATCAAATTCAGTCTTAATGGAATGGGTGAAATAGTTTTGAAAAAAAAGTGTTTGGCATAGGGAACACTGGGTTGCCATTTCGACCCTATTCTGAGAGTCTTCAGAACTACGCATCCACAACCCAACAGGGGATTGAAATCAGAACTTTCAGATTACGGGACCATACTCATTGATCATTTGACCAATTAGGTCAGATTCCATAACCCATGAATTCTATCTAAATTCTATTAATTCACGATGGTTTTTTTATTATCATTAGTTTTAGGGAATAAGAAAATAAATCCATTAAACTATTCATTTTTCCCAGATAGACATTCTAACATTCACTAATTGTGTGTTTTTAGTCTTATCTAGTGAATAGATTCAACATTTTCTTTCGTCTGTGTAAAGAACGGATAACATATTCATTTTGAGAACCAGACATTCTATTTACTAAGCACACCAATTAAGTCTACAGATTAATGCTCATTCGGTTAAAAATTTTTTACTAGGAATGAATAATCATTATTTTAGTAATGAACAAGAGAAACCAACTACTCAATATCTCCTTAATGACTCACTTTGCAGAAAGTAGAATGTAAACATCTAAAAATAGATCTGAAGTTCTTTTCAGTAGATAGTAATTCTATATTACATAAAGCTTGATTTTATGCAAAAAAAACTTCATTTAAATGCAGATTGTCTACAAGCATGTGACAAACGGAAAAAAGCACCTCTTTAAATAAAACAGGATACTGTCTTATTGATGTAAGTGTAGAACTTAGGCACTGTGGTAGAATACAGTTCCATCTTAGACATACTCATTCCAACATCGGAATTAAGGAAATTATTACTTTTATGTACTAATAAGGTCCAATTCCAATTCGACGGAGTCTGTTCCGTCAAATTGACGGTGTTGCAATGGGAAGCCTCTTGAGACCACTTTTTCAGACGCATTCTTAACAGGTCTAGAAGCTGTTACTTTGCGTCAACATATACAACAAACCGATGTTTACCTAAGTGATGTTGGTGACAGTTTTATTGTCTGTGGAAGCTGATCAAAAGCTGAAGACCTGTTGATAAAATTCAACTAATGCCAACCGAATCTCACTTTCACAATAGAACACGAAAAATATGATACCACTTAATTCCTAGACGTTTTTCTAGTGAAGATGACTGATAGCACAATTGAAAGATCCACATTTTAAAAGTTTTGTTCCAATTCTATATAAAACGAACTTAATCAGAACACTGTTAAATAGAGCTCGGAAAATTGGTTCTGACAGTACAATCGAGCATGAAATAAAAGCTCTGATGAGTATTTTATTTAAGAATGGATATCTTGAGAAGTTCATTAATAGATACGCTAAGGAAATGAGCCTCTACAAGACTATCTAAACAGTTCCGAAGAAATCTGTCTATATCAGTTTGCCATTTAAGGAGATTACGTACAAGAAGTATCCAAATGAAGTCCGATAAAGCTACCAAGAGAACTTATCATGCTGTAAAACGTCTTTTTCTTAACACCACCAAGCGAGTGCTTTAAGAATCCAAGAAAGACCAGTCGCCAATCCTCGACACTTCAAACTGCATAAATCAATTTGAGTGTGTTTGTGGTAGAAAATATATAGGTTCTACGGAAAAACGACTGTCTCCTCGCATGATGGAAAATCTGACAAAATGGTTTATAGCAGCTGAATTCAAGGTGCTGAAAATCTCAATGAAAACATATTGTGGACTGCAGAGATGATATCGATACTGTCAGGTCATTCAATATTGTTAGCAGACAAAGAAACAGGAAGATGTTAGCAATTGCAGAGGCTCGTGAAATTCGAAATATAAACCAGGTGTCTGCGTAAAAAGGAGATGGTCGTCACTCTGGATCTACCTTGGTAATACGTTCTACTTATTAACTGTTATTGTTAATATTAATAACACTTTATTCTACCTTATTATTATTATTATTCTTGATTCATTCAAAACTATCTTTTATCGGTAGCATTATCTTAACTCACTTCATTATTTTTATTGTTGTTATTATTATGACTGTTACTATTGATATTACTCTATCTGCGATTCTTGATATATTCTCTAATGACTAAATATTTATCTAAGTGATGTAATTGAAGCCTAATGCATTTTACTTTAATTTTAATCTCTCATACTCCCCTCTTTCCTTATCTATTTGAACATGATCTGGAAATCATTCGCACAAGTCTTTCTGCATTATTAATTCAATGTAGTCTTATATCTCCCAATGTAATTTCAATATTATGCATATTCCCGTATGTGCAGTATTCAGCTGACGGTTCTACTGAAATTTGATGGATTCGTTAAATCCTACACTAATAACTAACCTTTGTTGCTTGTTTTAATGTCATGTTAGATAACTTTATCTCAAATATTACACAGTGATCCAGAATTAATAGGTGGATGTCGTTTTGAGCACAAATTATGCCTCGTAGTCATACGAATTCTATTTAATCATTTCCAAATTGATGTGATTATGGGTGGCAATGCATCGGTGGCACGACGGTTTAGACGCTCGCCAACCATTCACATGGTCCGGGGTTCGATCCCCGGTTACCGACTCACTCATTTACCTTGCCAAGTCAGTAATAAGGTTGGTAAAGAGGAAAGGTTGGGCATGAGGCTAGCAGCCCTATCCTGTAAAATTAAACACTGCTACAGAAACTTCAAGCCACTAGCTTGTGGCCCTATATTCCTGTGGGAACGTGAGGGAAATAAAAAAGAGTGCAATAATTTATGCTCGAAATATGATCCTGTTGTCAATAGTGTATCACTATGTGATATTTATAGTAAACTTATGTGACATAAAACATTGACTCATTTTGAGAGCATGTCATTCCAGCAATTGATCTTTCGTAAACCATTTCGCTTGTGATTATCAGGATGGTTATCACTGTGGAAATTTCCTTTTAGGAGTTTCTGATCTTTATCCAATTCCTCATATAATCTGAGTCTTTTGGTCATAGTAGAAATCAACACTATTTGCCGCCCAACTTATTAACTTCCACTTTCTTAATGAGAGGTGTTATTTCTGATATATAAATTCCTAAGGTAAGCGAATGGTAAACCCAACAAAAATGATTGATGAAAACACTTAAAGTTTATGTCAACTGAGCAACATCTAATAGTGAGGAATAAATTTTTCGCCCAAATGTACACATAGATAAATACAGTCAAAACTCCAACAATTCACTTTTTGTGTCAGTATAATATGAACTGCTTTGGTTTATATACATAGGTGGAATATTAAGCTGTAACAATTGCTAAAGCGTGCTGACTTACTATTCACGCAATAATCGAATAACTGAAATGCTGGAAGACACCGAGATTGTATTTTCTAGCATCTTAACGACCTTAATTGTCATGGTAAGACAAATCCTTCTGAAAGCAGTCACGTGAATTTCACTGTCTCTCTACCGATTTCAAATTTGACATGTATTAAGATGTACATTCTGTCACTAAGCGTTATCACTTTGAAGGTTAGTGAAAACTGTGGAACATCATCCTGGAATGATACTTTAACAGCGCAAACCCATAAGCACTCGAGAGTATGGGTAAACAAATTCACTCATGATATTGGTCATTTGTGGCATAGTATCGTGAAATGTGAGAAATTAAGGTTCATGAGCCTCTAAAATCCCAGAAATCATGAAAGATTTCCTGATGGGAACTTGAGTGTACAATACCGAAGAGTACGAGCTGTGAATCAACAGCTATCCACTTTCTTTGGAATTTCAAAGATTCTCTGACTAACATCATTTCGTAATGAAACCAATGCTACAGTTAATTAAACCCACAGAAACCCAACATCTGAGTCTTTCGTGGTTTTTTGGTATATTTTAGAGCAAATTAGTACTTCGTGCCCTCTCACACTGACACTTGTTGAAGATATTATTAAAATAATTTAAATATGTTAAGTACAACCCTTAAAAATGATCCCAGGAAAAGGAAACTTTCTTTGCTGCCACGTCTTTTTTTGGTCTATGTTACATACTGTCATTTAGCTGACATCTAATTATTGATTTATCAAAAGTCCTAAATTTAGATGCTTATGAGAAAGTATACAGGTTCATATCTGTCTTTTTCTGTTTCTTGAGCAGTTTCTTTCTCTACAATTCTTATTCTTATTTTTTTTATTACTGTTACTGTTAATATTATCATTTGCCGTCACGTGACAGAAGTAGATTCTTGGTAGGTTAATATTATTTGAAATCGCATTCATTCAACTACGACTTATAAATTTTGATAGCGTTATTAGAAGACGGAAATTATCTGAAAAGCAATGTGATGTATTTGCGCTATACATTTCGAACAATCTGATCACACATTTACTTGTCAAGTGCGTCGGTGACACAGTGGTTAGGACTCTCACCGACCATGCACATGGTTCGAGGTTTGATCCCCTGACGACAAACACCTGATATCTATGGTCGGCCTGCGAAATTCGGGCTACCGATATCTATGCTGAAAACTCCATACCTGTACCAAAATTACAGTGTGGAATCAAGCTGTAATCAAAAATATAAAATATTTTAAAAAATGTGGAAAAGTTAAATTAAACGAAGTGACAAAAAAGAATTAGGAATAATTAACACAACGTCTGGTAATCCAATCAAATAAGGATTACCAAGGTAGGTTAAGAGTAATAACAAACTGTTTTTGAATATACAAGGAGGGCTTAAGTTTATGAATAGCTACAACCTCAGCGTATTTCAATAAGCGCCCTAGACCGTTTTTATAGATGACCTTAAAGGCTGAGTTAACATCAATCTACTAGTGAAATATTATAAATTATTTAAATTAATCCCAGCGTGTTAAACACGCTGTGAATTGTGTTGGTCTTTTCTTTTTAATTAGAAGAATGCACGCAACTCATTGTCAGAAACATGGAAAACAGTTATACATGTGGTCAAAATAAATAAGAAAATGCCTTACAACCAAAATTATAATTCTTTTCGATAATTACTCTTCACTACCTCAAAATAGGTTGTCTCACATTGTTTTGGTTTACTAATAACTCTCAGAAAGGTATACAGCATAGTGATAATTGCAGAGGTGGACTATAGATTCACCAGATATATCTTAAGTGATCCTACTTGTATCATCGCTTTATTTCACTATATGTATTAGTGATTTCGAAGATGATAAGTAGTTGTAGCACATGTATAAACTGATAATCTTGTGAAAACCTTTGTGCAAATCAGTTACTGAATGAAATCCAACTAATATTTGTTAAGTGACATCTATCTGTCTCCAGTGTGATCTTGTAAAATAAACAAAGTGACATGAGAATTTCATCCAAAGTGCGTCTCTGTGATTCAATATTTAGAGTTAATAAACTTAAAGCTTTACACTTGAATTTTGACTTCATTGATACTCATCAGCAAGACGTGTCTACAATCTTGGGAAAACTCACAACCAACCAGTTGGGCTAGTCAAAACACGAATATCCAGTGGGCTAAAGAGCCTAAACAGACACATCTTATACACTAGACTGTAACTGCTATTATGAAAATGTCCGGATTTTCCTTCGTGAAGCTGATAAAACTTCAATGATCAGCTTCCGATGATACATCAGCGTATTCTCAGATGAAAGATGATTTATGAACTGGGTTCAATAAACAACAGAGACTATACATACCTCATGTGTACTACATAAAAATAAGAAAGCGTTAAGCCATGAAAGAATGGACATAGAACAGGTTTGGATAATGTTATTAGAAGACTGAGATTGTCTGAAAAATGTGATGTATTAACCCAACATATTTCAAACAGTCTGATCACATATTTACTTGTCAATTGAATTCATGTGAAAATTGAGGCCAATTAAAGTATGCAAATTGGCAAGAAAATTATCAGGCTGGGTTAAGAATAATAATAATAAATGGTTTGTTAACACACAGAGGTGAGGTTGGCTTAAGCTTACTAATAGCTATAACCTCAGCCTATTTCAGCAAGCGCCCTTGACCATTTTAATAGATGACCTTAAGAGCTGAGTTATCATAAATTTTATGGTTCATATCGATTAGATGTTGGGGTATAGACGAAGATGGTAGTCTGCCACCTGAATCTATCTATATATTTTCCTGATCACTTTGAAATATGCTCTCTCAACGTCACACGTGAAGCGCAATTACTTCTCCCTATGTATGCGTCCATGCACACACTTCAATCGGTAAATAGTGTGTGATGTGACGTAGTCACTTGTCCGCTCTGAAGATTTGTAGAGGAGCATATTTTTTGGCTTTTCATAAGCCGGGTTGCATTATAGGTCTTACAGATAAATGAGATTAATTTCTGTCTGTAAATCCTACTGTTTATTTCTCCATTGTATTGTAATTTGATGAAGGCATCTTTCTTAGGGGAAACTTAGGGGAGACTTTTTTAGGATTTTAAGACTAGTTGACTTCTATGTTATTCAACAAGAGTACCCATCAGTATTTTATTTTCATTCTTTATAACATCAGCCGTACAAATACGCTAAATTCTCTCGAATAAGCATTTCACCAAGCATCTCTTATACTGTAGTGGAAAGAAGCTTTGAAAATTTATATACTGCTCTATCCAACTAGACTTTCTGTAAATTGATCGCCTTAGTGAACCATAATCTCTTTGACTTAGAAGTATGTCTGAAATTGCAAGCTGGCCACGACTTTCTTCCTCCCATGTAAGATTTATATGATTCTCTGTGGAGTTAAGTCTATCCAATAGACTACTCACGTTTTCAATATCATCACATATCAAAATAAAATCATCTACATATCTCCTATACAAGGGCTATTTAGCAGTTAAATCAAGGGACAAGTTTTCAGCATAACTTCAAGTTGAAAGGCCATGGTGATGGGCAAAGTAACAATAGAGATCAATAAACTAAAGAATGAAGCTAATAATACATTTACCCTGGAATCAAAACAAGGTTTACCAAAGAAGGTTTAGTGTGATGATGAATTGCTTTTGAACACATAACGATGGTACACATTTATGTTCTACATACGAACCTGTAGTATCAATAATCTAATCACAGTCATAACATGATAAAAAAACAAATAGTTCTACACTATTTTAATTGTTTCTAGGATTTTATCATGACCTGGCATCAGTCATTAATACATCTGACTAATATGTAAGGGCCAATAATTTTGTCATCAACGGTTATCATCAATTATCAGAACTTTGCATATACCTTAAATAGGATGTTTCGCGCTTAACGCGAATAAATAAAAATAAACTAATTCAATAAAATTAATAAATAAATTGAATTAAATTAATTAAATAAAAAATTCGAAGTGCTAAGCTTGTCTATGGAAATTATTTGCATTGCATAAAGTGATTCTTATGAGCATTGTGATGATTATCTTTTTCAATTATGAAAATTTGCTTTTGGTAGATAATGACTAGCCTTAGATGGTTGGAGGCAATCGGTCACAGGAAGCCTTGCTTCACTTAGCTTTCGTTCTAGTCGGCACTCGCCAGTCAGCAAGGAGTATCTAGAACCTTGAGGGAACTCATGTCCCTCCTTCTGAGATTCGAACCCACCTCACCCATTGCTGCAGTCAGGGACGTTACGAGTGAGCTATTTGGTCTAGGCATCACGAAGGCGAGCTACCTAGAATGGTGGCTTTATTGCAAACCTGACTGACAGATAGAATTCAGTCTGCACCAAAGAAAGGACTAGATACGTCACAATAGTTACTAGTATCCAATCAAAATGACTAGCATTAGTAACCAATAGGTGAGTTTCCGCTTACCTGAAACTTGTTAGCAGTATATTCACTTATGTCAGTGCGCAATGACAATACTGTGACAATACAATTTAGCACTTATCACTTAAAAACACTAAATTGTTATCAGCTGAACAGATGAACTAATGAACTGAACCAATGAAATTTTAGTGTAATAGGAACGTGAAGTTATTATTGATTAAAACTATGAACCTCTTTTTGTTTGTCTTTTTCCAGGCCACAATGATTGGTCTCTTTCGACATACTAACTGTCGGACTTAAGATTTGATATTATTTTCGCAATTTATACACCTACTTAATTAGTCTCAGATAGAATGAAACCAGTGGACTCTATTCCACTGATAGCCATCAATTACTTACTGGCAATGAAATAAAGTTTCAAATCAAAGCTACCGCTTAAGTAGTCATAATGCCTACAAATACCGAATATTTTCTGTCCTGTGAAAACTGACTACGGAGAATTTAAGCGTCCATAAAATTAACTTTATTGAGATTTTTTAAAGTTTACCACAAAGTTATGTGTTTTCGAGTGGCTAGTTAGTAACCGATTAATTTCATGCTACGATGGAAGTTATTATTATTCACGTATTATTCCCAGAACGATTTATTCGGTAACAATTCTCGACGAGGATTCTCTTGAGATTGTCCAGTTCATCTTCTACGGTGTCCAGAACGATTCATTGCAAAATCTATGAATCCTAGGCCACAAAAGCCGCCCATGCATAGCGTCCCGAAGAAACCGCTCTACATGAACCTTCAATTCAATGGAGATATATCTGCGGAAATACTAAAAAATCGACTGTCGCGCTCACTCAAGAAGATCTTCTTCGCAGCTGAACTACGACTATTTTCTCCACAAAACCTATGATTCATGTGAACGTGAAGGATAAGCTACCACTGTTGGCCTCATCAATGTGTATCTACCAATTCACCTGCTCGTGTGGAGCCAGGTATGTCGGCCGTACCCAGCGTTCGCTTTCCAAGCGTATCACCGAACACTTACCAGCATGGTTTTACAAAGGAGAAAAACGATGTCCCCGCAGCTCCATCTTAGAACACCTGATAGAATCCGGACACCAAGCTGCACCCCAAACAAACTTCAAAGTAGTCTACAGAGTAAGAAGTAGTCTTCCAAAAGGTGTACGAATCAGACTTCTTCAAACTGCAGAAGCAATGGCGATTCACTTGCTAAGTCCTGAACTCTGCATACAGAAGAGGTTCGTTCAATCACTACACTTACAATGGACTTAACCTACCTTATTACCTGAAAGGTAAATTCTACCTAATTTTTTCTTTTTTCTGTCTCTTCATTGGTATTATTCTGTCTTCTTAATTGTAATATTTTGCATTTTCAACTTTCTTGTTCTCTACTCCCACCCGATTTAATTTCTACACCTCACTACCACTTTAATTGACCTGACCAACGCTCAATTTATAGTCATTTATGTTACGTCATCCAACTTAATTGTTCAATTTCATTTCTAATCTAAATGGCATTATTATCTACCCCACTTCTACTTAGTATCTACCTGTAATTACCTCTGTTGCTAACCTGACCTAAGTTAAAACATTTTAGTCAATTGTATTACGTCATCTAACTTACTAACTCAATCTTACTTTAGTTGCTGTCCAATTAACCTTGTTTCTATATTAGATCATTCTTTTATTACCTGATCAATTATCTAATTTTGACAAACCTCATGTACACACACACACACACTCAAATAATTATATATAAATGCGATTGTACAGCTATGTGAATGAATTCGCCGAAAAGAGTCTCTTCGCTGAACGTCTTCTCTTTTTCATATGACTAAATGGGGATTTTCAAGATACAAAGTTATGTGTTTTCGAGTGGCTAGTTAGTAACCGAATAATTTCATGCTACGATGGAAGTTATTACTATTCACGTATTATTCCCCTGGGTTCTGAGAGGAACGTTGAGCTTTAACAACATATCTCCATTTTGTTCTATTTTTTGTCGTCCTTTTCAGCTGGGTCTAAGATTGCCAACACCCTGTCATCTTCTACAACTCACACAACCTCATCTATTTCACTATCGCACCAAAATCCCAGTCATCGTCTCCCATTCGAGTACCACTCGAGAGATTGACTGGCGGGCGATGTCATTCGACATTCACTTCAGTGGTTTATGCACAGTTCATCTCCATCTTCCTGCACATATTTGTTGGACGGTAAGTTCCTCATTGGTTCATTCTCAAGTTTATTGTCGCCAATTCTTTCTAACTGGCCATTTGATTTTCAGTAGAGAGCTAGAGAAGTTAGCTGGTGATAGGAGTCTTCAGTGGCTTGTTGAATAAGCTTTTTGTGCAGCCAATGTTAAGCTTCTGACCCGGAATAAGAAGTGTCTGACTCAACGTTCGTGTTGAAAGCCAGAATCTTGTTCTTCATGCTGCGGAGTGCACAAGATTTTCAAACTGATTACAGAGTGATCAATATATAACTTGCTCTTCAGATTTTGGCTGGCTTTGACATACTCATTCGCGCCGAACGCCTATGGTTGAAACAATGCTTCCTAGATAAGTGAAGGATGCGGCCTATTTCATATTTGTTCCGTTGATAGTGACTGATTCTCGGTGTGATTGCCTGATAATTTTCATCACCCGTCATCTTTTCAATGTTCACCTGGAGTACTGTGTTTGTTGTCTACCTGCTTCTTCAGCCAGTTCATTGTTTTTCGCCTGTAAGTCTTCGAGTTCGTGTGACACTAAACATAAATCATCCACACGCGAACTCCAGATCTCCTACAGTCTTCATATGGATGGTCCAGCGTATTCCTGTCTTCTCAGTCCCAACACACAGTTTGATGTATAATCCAGTCCACCACAACTAAGAAAATCATTGGTGATAGTAGGCAGACAGCTCTGTCTTACGCCTTTCTGTCTTCACTTCAAAGGTAGACCTTACTGAGTTTTCCGCTGTGGATCACTTGACACGTGGCATTGTTATACAGCGAGTTGTTCAATGAGGTTGATAAAATTTGGGCACCACACTCCATAGTCTTAACGCAGGTTTTTAATTACTTCACAGGCAACACTGTCGAAGGAGTCAATGAAATTTAGGTAGATGTTTAACTGCCATTCTATGCGCTGTTCGATGACGATGCGTAGAGTTTCAATTTAATCAGCACATGATTTACCTGCCTTTCCTGGATCCAGAATGTTCTGGTGGAAGGAGTTCTGCATTCAGTGCATCTTTCATTCTCTCCAGGATGATGCGAATCAGTATCTTAATTGGCGTAGACAAGAGTACCATTCCACAGTGGTTCTTGAAAAGTGAGGCGTAAGTCACCGTTCTTTGGTAGCTTGACTAGGTAGCTAGCCTCCTTCCAATCTGTAGGTACCTATCCTTCTCTCTAAATCTATTGCAGTAATGTGGTAAGTACGTCGGCCGCAGTCTCTAGGTACGTTTACAGTGCTTCGCAGTGAGGTAATTCTGCCTGGTCATGATGCCTTCCCGGCCAGCGTTCAGTAGCTAGACTGCGTCTAGGATTTCTGCTTTCGTCGGAGGATTGGTGTCCACTGGCATATATTTCTGTGAGTACTGTTAGTGGTTGTGGTATTTCTAGGCCAGTTGCAGGTGATGGTCCATTCAACAGTCCTTTGAAGGGATCAGATCATTGTTTGATTTGTTTCCTCTCGTTGGTAATCAGGTTCCCTTGGATATCTTCTATTGGCTTCACCATTTGCGTTGATCTCTTCCCGGATAACGAATGATCTGGTTATCTGATATGATTTGCTGGGGTTTCTTTTTACTTGCTGTCCACCTCTTCTGCTTCAGTTGCCAGCCAGTGTGTCGTAGATTGATCTTTTGTCTCTCCTAGCACTCTTCTTCACTCCTTTATTCATTTCAATGCAGTGTACATTGCTCTGAACTCACCTTCTCCCTCTGTTGTCCATCTTTACATTGAGTCATCTGTTCTTTCACTATCCTCCTCTACTCACTTCTATTAGCTTCCAGATAGGTGTACTTTGAGAGCTATTCTTTGTCCTACCTTTTCTTTCTTCCTAGAGCAGTTGCATTTGTTTCTTTGAACACCATCTTCAGAGAGTCACTAAGAATGTTCTCCCGCACAGGTTTCCTCGGTGATGCCACGTAGTGTCTCCGACTTTGCTGTGATCTGATCTGTAGTGAAGGTAGGTGTCCCTTGTAGTTTTCTTCTTCAGTTTCCGAATGTTGAACTTGAATTTCAGTGGTCTGTCTCAATTTGTTTTGAGGGATTTCAACTTAATCTTGAAGGTTCCTTGAACTAGATGATGATGGTGTTAGCCCACATCTGCTTCTCGTCTCAACTTTGAACTCAGCAAGCCACTTTCGTCTCCACTTCCTTGAACAGCATTGAGATGAAGTCTATCTGGTTTGTGATTTGTCTGTCAGGCGAAATCCATGTTGCTTTTGTATATGCTTGTGCTTGTACACGCTGTCTTCAATTACCGAATCACTGAAGGCTGAAAAGTTTGCGAATAATTCCTCGTCCGTATTAATTTAGCAAGGCGAGATCCTATCGACCCATGATGAGTTCTCTTCTAGCGTAAACTACTTCCAGTTTAGCTGGCATTCATACTGCCAATAAGGATTTTGATGTCCCCATTACTGTATGCAGTTATCTATACAAATCTTCATTCGTCGTTTCTTCCGCCTTGTGTGTAGGTACGCAGCACTGGACAATTTTACCCATTTTCATTGTGCGTAAGTCCTATTCTAATTTATACCAATTTAACCCTTTTACCTTAATTTTCAGTCAAATATTACTGTCATAATCCTGGATGAGATTGGTTCCCGCTGCATTAGGGCTTTGGAAGCGGTTGGTTACAACATGCTGGCCACTTTTTGTCTTAGTACCTTCGTGGTTGTCGTCTGGTTGGCCAGACTGGAGTGAACTAAAGAATCTCCAGTTGACGATTTCGATTGTTCGCATCCATTCCATCTGCTCTTGTAGATTCCTAGCACTTCTACGCCATATCTTCGCAATTCCTTGGCTAACTGAACTGCCCTCCTATCCAGCCTCATACATTTTACGAACATCACACGTCCCCATTTTCCCTGGCTGGCTGAGTGGCTTCCCAAAGCTTTTGTCCGCCTGCTTCATTCTGTCCGTTCTATTTCAGGGAATAATAATTTTATTTTTTATTTTTTGTATTTTGAGAACTTTTTTGCACGTTGAAGTTCTTGTAGCAGTTTGGTTGGTATTCCTGAATAAAGCTGCTGGCCTCAAGCCTAACCCTCCATCTTTTCTCGGGCATGGAAGGGGCTAGAAATCTAGCGAGCTAGTAAACTAGACGAGGTTACTTCAGTGAAATGGCTAGCCCTAATTGCTTGTGACGTATTCTGTGAATTCACCTCACTGAGAAGTTACGAGCCATGTAGATGAAACACACAACAACTCTTTATTTTTCCTAACTGATTTTGATCACAGCACACGATATCATTTTCATTTGTTAGATTTCGTCACAAACCAGTATAGCTTAGGTATCGTTAAAAACCAGGGAAAACTGGATAATTTTCTCCTCCTAGTTTGTGGCTTTTCTGTAGTGCTCACATACAACATCACCAAGGATGGAACTGGGAGATTAAGGTTACGAGACTAAGCCTATTTTCCATTCAGCAACCTGAGCTGGAATTCAGTATCACGTGAATTCAAACTTCTATCAGTCGGTAATATTCCGTCTCCCTAAACCTTCCACCGGTACACATTTCACCTTGATATAGTGGATCTCACTGGCTACTACTTCCCAGCATAGCTTCAGAACTTATGAGGTCATGAGTGTGAACTGTCTGGGGGTCATAAAATTAGAAGAATACAGCTATCCATTCGCTATTGGTTTCCAATGATCGACTCAATTAATGTTGGTTCATGATAGGATCTAATAATAATAATAATAATAATAATAATAATTTCGCTTTATTGCAGAAACAGTACCAGTGGTACAGTGTAGAAGTTTCAGCACATATCTACAATATTGCATCTAATTTTATCAAACATTTAAAAGGAGTATTTCAAGAAATAAATATAAAAAACAACAACAACAAAAACCAAAAAGAAACACAAAAATAACAAAAAAATGCGAAAAAGACCTAGAAGTAGAATGGAAAATAAACAACATAATAAATAATATCTCAGTATTGGGTAGTGAAAGCTATGATATGTTTATGGGTGGTGAACAGTAAAGCTATAGTCATACTAGAAGCTATGAAATGATATTGAGAATGTTTATCGCCAAGATGATCAGTTAATTTGATTGAACAACAGTAAACAATCATAAAATAAACATTTCAGGTTTTTATTTTATTGCCAGCTCTAATACGGTGTTTGTAGTGGTAGTGTGAGTAGTCATGCATAAATACAAAATTTTTAAGATAGTGATAGTGGCGTTCACAAACAAGACTGTCAGTTTGATATTGCCGAACAAAAAATACAATCAAAAAACTAATATTACATGGTGGTTAATGACAGGACAATTTTGTAATACTCATAGTGCTAATATAGTCGGAACCAGTAGATACACAAAATAAGGAATAGAGTAAAGTACAAAAAGTAAGCCAATGTTAATGATTTAGGTAGCTGAGTATGTTTAAGAAGGTGTTCACTATAGAATACAAATAAGAGAGAAATAAAAGAGCCTTAAATTATGTTATTAACAAGAAAGCAAGTCATAGGTTTCGCGCTTCATATTGTCTCTGTCACTTGGAACACGGGCTGGTCAAATATGGTATCGTTGAGTTCCTATACTTGGTTGTACGAGCATATATTATTTTGTACTGATTTCTGGTTCTACCTGATGAGATGCAAGTAGAGAGTTGGGAATAGAGGGGGTGTTGGGAGTAGGAGAGTATGCTTTAGACCATTTTCACATATATTCAGATGCCTTTCTGCTAGTGTAGTGACGAGCTGACTGAGTTTTACACCACTAGTCCTACTAACTACCTTCAACATCCTTCTCGGGATGGTATAGTCCTTTGTCAGTAGTCCAGGAAAGACTAATGCTGAGAAGTAAAGTAGAATAGGCAAGATAGGAGAGTTGACAAATTGTGAAAGTAGAGGTTGAGTGATGTCAGTTAGTCTGAGTTTCTTAATGTAATAGGCTAGACGGAACACTTTCTTAGAAATCGTTAGGATATAAGATGACCAAGTAAGGTCGGAAGATAGAACTAGTCCGAGGTATTTTGCATTAGACTTAGTTTCAATTTTTGTCCCCTCAATGCTACAGGCTTCATGAGTGTTTACTAGTGTTCGTAGATCTCGTGTATGCCTAAAGGAGAAGTCAATAGTCTGGCATTTTGAGGGATTCAGCATGAGGCCATTTAGTTTAGACCACTGACTGATCTCCGACAGAATGCTGTTTAATTTGAAACAGTCTGACTGAGACTTAACGGGAAGCGAAACAGTTAGGTCATTTGCATATTTGACGAAGTTGATTTCGTCTGAAACAGGTAAGTCATGTAAGTTGAAATTAATCCGAAATTCTTACAAATCCAACAATCTGGACATCATTTTCGCCCATGTGAAAAACTCGATGTCATATAAAATTGTAGTTTATAATAAAAATAACATCTTTATTCTGGACAGTATTTAGAAAATGTACAGAATTTTCAGAGGAGTTTATAGCATGACATTTTTACTTTTTACAATATCTTCAAGTAAATTATTAACTGACAGTAGATCCTGTGACCCACTTCTCTCCGAGTTGAAGCACAAACCATTCAATTATGACATATCTTCCTTGTCTCTTCGAGGAAATCCATGATATCTAATTGAAAGCGAATTGTAAGATGTTCAGAAGTACATTTTGAGATCTGAGGGCATAACTGAAGAACACTCATCTCATGTATTGGAACACATTGACACCTACAATTGAACCTTCCCTCAAATTTATTAGGAACTTGCGAAATGGTAGTCTGCAAAACATTTTAAATACACAAAAGAGCAGAGATTTCCACTAAAGTTTATATCTTAATCGATTAAAACAAACCCTACGAGAAAAAAATGTATGCAATAGAAAGATGGAAGTTTTTGGTACCTTCAGCAATGACAGTTATGTCAACTGTTGTATTCTAGGGATCATTTTCTATATGAAATTGAAAAAACAGTTGACAGAAGTCTCTCCTAAAGACTAAAAATAGCATGAGTACTTTAAAACTCTTTTATCTGATTACCTATCGAAAGGTAAATTTTTTATAGATCTTATTTGGTGGATAACCAAGATGTACAATAAGATTGAAAGTTAAGTAACATCCGTTGCTTAGCAACTAAAATACACTCTGATTGCTTAGATCAGATGTGTCAACAGATTACTGATAAAATATACTGAAGTAAAAACTATAACATTATTATAAATATAAATAAATGATCTCTAAGTGAACATGAATATATATTCTCAGTCATAAAGTGTCCATTTGTTGCTAAGTGATTAAAATTCATGTTTAAAATACTTGATTAACTCAAAAACTAATTTTGATAATTGTGATAGATATCAAATAACCATTAATATTTGAGAAAGCATATTTATATAAAAAAACATTTTTATTTTTTAAAAATAGAATTCTAAAAATAGCAAATTTATTATTATTATTATTGTATCCTTTAGTTCCTAGAGGAACATAGGGCTTCAGCTGCGCACCTCCATTGACTTCGGTTTTCTGACAACTTTTTCACCCTGCTCCAGGTATGTCCACATGCTTTCATCTCCTCCTCGCATGACCTCCTCCAAGTCACCCTTGCACTGACGACCAACTCGCCGCCTCCCTTTCGGGTTCCACTCGAGGGCTTGTCTAGTGATGTCACTTGATGGTTTCCTCAGCGTATGGCCAATCCATCTCCATTTCTTTCTGCCTATTTGTTTCACAATCGGTTCCTGATTGGTTCGCTCCCAGAGATCCCTGTTGCTGATCTTTTCTGGCCATCTGATCTTGAGTATTGAGCGGAGACAGTTGTTAATGAAGGTTTGAAGTTTGTTTGAGATGCTCTTTATGACTCGCCAAGTCTCTGATCCGTATAGTAGCACCTGACTTCACATTGGAGTTGAAAATCCGGATCTTATTTTTGATGCTGAGTGCTGTTGACCTCCACACAGATTTGAGAGTAATGAAAGCTTGTCTTGCTTTTCCGATTCTGGCTTTGATGTCCTCGTCAGTTCCGCCTGTAGTTGAGACGATGCTTCCCAGGTAGGTGAAGGAGGTTGTTTCTTTCAGGTTCTTCCCATTTATGCTGATTGTTGTCTGTTGTTGTTGTTGTTGATGTTGGCTAGGAATCTTCATTATCTCTGTTTTATCTATGTTCACGTGAAGTCCTATCTTTGATGCTTCTTCTGCCAACTTGTTACTTTTCACTTGCATATCTTCCAGTTTATGGGAAATCAGACATATATCATCGGCGAAATCCAGATCCTCCAAGTCTTTTGTGTCAGTCCATTTTATGCCTGTTCTCTCGTTGGTTGCCGTTGTCTGTCGCATTATCCAATCAATTGCAATCAGGAAGATCATTGGTGATAGTAGACAGCCTTGCCTCACTCCCGTCCTCACTTCGAAGGCTTCCGTAAGTTTCCCGTTGTGGATTACTTGGCATGCAGCATTGTCGTATAACTGTTGGATGAGATGTATAATTGTCGATGGGACCCCGTAGTAGCGAAGTAGTTGCCAAATGACCTCTCGATCGACGCTGTCGAAGGCCTTTTCAAAGTCGATGAAGTTGAGATAGAGAGGTGACTGCCATTCCAAGCTTTGTTCAATGATGATCCGTAGAGTGGCGATTTGATCAATACATGATTTGTTTCTCCTGAATCCGGCCTGTTCCGGACGAAGTTTTTCATCTAGGGCTTGTTTGATTCTCTCCAGGATGATGCGACTTAGTATCTTGCTTGGAATGGACAGAAGCATAATTCCACGCCAGTTTTTACATTGACTTAAGTCTCCTTTCTTTGGAAGTTTGAATAAGTATCCGTTCTTCCAATCCTCGGGTACTTTGCCCTCTTTCCACACCTTCTCCAGCAGTGGTGTCATCAAGTCCGCTGTTGTCTCTGGGTCTATTTTCAAAGCCTCTGCTGGGATTCCATCTGGTCCCGGTGTTTTCCCAGCTTTAAGCATCTTGATTGCATTCAGGACTTCTGATTTCGTCGGGTGGTCAGTGTTCACTGGTAGTTCTGCTTCCGTTGTTGGTATTGTTGGGCGCGTTGTAGGTGGCGGACGATTTAGAAGTCTTTTGAAGTGTTCAGCCCAGTGCTTTCTCTGTTCCACCTCTTTGGTGATTGACTTTCCATTGTCGTCCTTTATTGGCTTAATCTGTGTCGAACGTTTGCCCGAAAGGTGCCTAGTTGTTTGGTAGAGTGTGGCGAGGTCTCCTTTGCCTGCAGCTTGTTCTGCTTCGTTTTCCATGGTTTCATAATATTTTCTTTTGTCTTCCCTAGCAAATTTACTAGAGTTAAAAAGAAAAGGATAAAGAGTTATTTGAATCAGCATAATATGGAAGGTATATGTAGTGAGAATTTGCTGACAAAGTGATCGTTATAACTGGAAACTCGATATGTAGTTCAGTTAAATGGATTTTTTCAGAAATCTTCATTTACTCTAGCTGAACAATCGTATTTATGTATAATTTTACAAAAAAATAAAAATAAAAATTTACAATTGAAGTAGAAATCGGGGAGGCAATCTCACTTTCGGATACCCAAATAACAAAGAAGACTGATGGGACTCCAGCTGACAAACTTTTACAGTTGGTTATCCACTAATCGCAAGCAGAAACTGATGATATCTCTTGCGACTGGAATCCATAGAATATTCAGCCCTGAATCCGTAGAAGAACAGATAGCTCTTTTGAGGAAGACACTACTTGAGAATGGCTATCCACTATGCTTAAAAGATAAACACATGAAACTCAGAATCAACAAAGAACAACCGATCTCTGTTCCGAAGAAGATGCTTTACATAATTGTGGCGTTAAAGGGGACATTCTGGTCGATATTTTAAAGAGGAGAATGTCTAACGCCATGAAAAGAGCATTTTCTGCTGCTACACTACGATTGGTATTCTCAAACCGCCCATTGTTCTTCAACAGATCCCAAGATGAACTATCGCGTTTGACCGCTACTGTGCATATCTGTCAATTTACTTGCTCACGTGGAGCGACATATTTAGGTTGTTCGATGTGTGTTTTATCCAAGAGAAAACAGAAAGATTGAGCGAAGAAATATTTACTTTTCAACTAGATCTTCATCTATGGCTCTACTTTATTATATATCCGTAGCATTTTTATTACAATACACAACAATTTACCAATCAAGTGGCACTGATATGTTTGTTAACAATAATTAGTCAGTGTCAAAATGTCAATGGGTTGATAATTAACGAAGAAAATTAATATATATAATTAATTAATTAAAAGGTGGAAAAGGTTACAACAAGTGGATTGCATAATGTATAATTTTGGAAAAATGAAGAGCAATTAAGAAATAAGCGTGTGCACAGGTTGATTAGCGTCTGTGGTATAGTGATTAGGACGCTCGCCGGCCATAGGCATGGTCTGGGGTTCAATCCCCGGTCGACGCACTCCTTTACCTCGCTGAACCAGAAATAATACTGGTAAAGAGGAAAGGTTGGGCATGTGGCTAGCAATCCCATCCTGTAAAAATAAATACTGTTACAGAAACTTCAAGCCACCAGCTTGAGGCCCTATGTTCCGCCGGGAACGTGAAGTAAAAAAAACAGGTCGACTACGTAACAGATTGTTAAAGAAAATAAAACAATTTGGACAATGATAATTTGTAGCTAAAGTTGAAGTGGTCATAAGAATAAAATAATTTTTACAAGGACAACACGTAATTAAAGATGAAGTAGTCAGAAAAATAAAATAATTTGGACAATTATAGTTTTTATAGTTTTTGAAAAAGAAAAAATATTTTAGGGGGAGGGGGATGAAGTAGTCCGGTTTATACATTCATTTAACGATGGCCAAGGTAAGGAAAGTAGCTGTATCAATTTCTTCTGAACACACAAGTTTGGCTTCTTCAGGTGGATTCCTATTGCTTCAGCTGTATGTAGAAGACGAACTCGTAAAACAAAATTAAGATTAGTAGGAATGCCATAAATAATTTTCAATTCAGTATTAACGTCAACCCTGTAGATAGTGAGCAAAAGGTTGACGTTAATACTGAATTGAAAATTATTTATGGCATTCCTACTAATCTTAATTTTGTTTTACGAGTTCATCTTCTACATACAGCTGAAGCAATAGGAATTGATATGTATCCACATAATATGTGTGTTTGTCTTTGACAGTCTGTTATATTTTGCTATGTTTATATGGATCGATATTCCATTATAATTGACAATATGTTTTTGTCTGTCCACTAACTAAACAAACATGTCTGACCTTGTTGTCACATGACAATACAACCAATCATGTTAAGATTGTCTGTTGATTCGTTCATTTTTGAACATTCGCTCATACACTTGTGTGACATTGATTTTCCTTGTTTGTTTGAAAAATACAAGTATCATCGTGAACCTGGTGGTTTTCTGATTTCCTCCTTCTTGCGTCAGGACTTTTAATTACTCGACCAGTACATAACAGGAATCCACCTGAAGAAGCCGAACTTGTGTGTTCAGAAGAAATTTATACAGCCACTTTCCTTACCTTGGCCATCGTTAAATGAATGTATAAACCGGACTACTTCATCCCCCCTCCCCCTAAACTTTTAAAAATTATTCAAGTTATAATTGTCCAAATTATTTTATTTTTTATTTATTTTGACCACTTCATCTTTAATTACGTGTTATCCTTGTAAAATTAATTTATTCTAACCATTTCTACCTTTTAAATGTGCATTGACTTTCTTCGTTAATTACCAACTCATTGACATTTTGACACTGACTAATTATTGTTAACAAACATATCAGTGCCACTTGATTGGTAAATTGTTGTGTATTGTAATAAAAATGCTATGGATATATACTAGAGTAGAGCCATAGATGAAGATCTAGTTGAAAAGTAAATATTTCTTCGCTCAATCTTTCTGCTTTCTAAATGTCTAAATGGGTTTTTTTTCTATATTATCCAAGAGAGTCAAAGAACATTATCCCGCTTGGCTACGAAAAGGTAACAGTGGATCAATAAAGAATGCTATAACTGAACAAATAGTTAACACTGGTCAATTAATGTGCGCGGAGAATTCATTCAGTGTAATCTACAAAGTCGAAAGAAGCCTCCCGAAAAGCTGAGCTTCTGTATACTTTGCATTGCCGAGGTCTTAGCTATCCGGCTAGAAAGCCCTTGCACACAGAGGAAACTTCTCTACCCGCTTCCTTCTACCTTGGGTATAATCCATGCCCTACTACTCTGTTTGTTCTAAATTTTTCTAAGACATCTTAGTAACATGTTCTGCTTAACCAACCGTTTATTTACAGTTTCTACCTATTACACAATTTATTTTTTGGACACGTGTCTCCATTATCATCCTATTTCATATCACGTAACGCTTGTCGATAATTGCAAATATTCACATCCCCCCCTCCTGCTAGTTACAATTTTCATCATCCACCACATTTTAGAAACATTTTGATGACGTAAACAGTGACCCTAACTAATTTTTATCTTCGCTGGATAATCCTAATGAACACACACACACACAAATATATATATATACATATGCGATTGTACAGCTAAGTGAATGAACTCACCGAAAAGAGACTGTTTCGTGAACTTTGTTATTCTTATATTCCTGTCCACTTGGGTATTTTCCGTGCATTAAAAGTGAAATTTAATTAAATCCCTTGCCACTCACACCTGATGCATATATAACCTTGACGACTTGGAGGCAGAACTATGTCTAATGAAGTAAATCTTCATCTAGTTCCTTGACAAGAATATCAAACAAAAGTTCAGAGAAAAAAATTATACTTCTTCCAAAAACCAGAAACTCTAGACGAGCCAAGATTTCAAGGGGGACTAAAGCTGTAACATCCCTTAGAGAATAATTTCATCATCTTTGGGAAAAACATTCTTCGCACTAACGCTAAGAATGGTGTTCTCTAGTCATCCATTAGTCTACAGAAGCTTGAGGGAGGAGATCTCTCACCTGACCACTTTTATATAGATGCACATATCAGTTCACCTGTTCCTATAAAGTTAAGTATTTTGGTCTTCCGACGTTTATCCTATACAAGAATACTATCCTGCATGGTTGCAGAAAGGCAGTAGTGACTTCATGAGAAGTGAGATAATCGAAAACCTTGTCGACAGTGGTCATTCTGTCACAATAAACTCCTTCCAAGGAATCTACGAAGAGATGAACAACCTGCTAAAGATAATATGCTTTTGTACCGTCTATGCTTCTGATTTCCTAATTATTCAGTGAGAGGAAACAGAGTTTTGCTTACCAAAGAAAATTATTCAATCACTCCACCATCAAAGTAACAAACTTGTTGATTTCCGCTACCTTGATTTTTATTTCTTTTTAACTCTTTATAACTTTTGCATTTCTTCAGAACTCTTATGTAACTTTGATATAAGAATAAAACTTGTGCACTGTGGTAGAGTGTAATTCCATTATGCGTAAAATTTATTTTGATAAAGTTTCACAGTGTTATACAAAAATGTTTACTGATGATGTTTCGAGCACAATTTATTGCTCATAATCATATCAAGGTAATCACACGACTTCCTAAATTCATTTGTATAGTTCCATTGTTTTTCTCTTGATTTTCACTTGATTTGATTGGTAATAGTATTTCCATATTTCAGGTATGAGTGACGAGTCATTCCTATTGCATGTGTTGGGTGTAGACTCGATGAACAAGGATTCAGTAATCAACCTCTCTCGCTCTCCACCTACCTAGATTACTTTTTAGAATTTTAACCCTCTCCCACCCTATTGTGTGGTTGTGTGTTAGTGCATGCATTGCAATTGCTGAGCTTTTTTCTAAATTACTTATCTTCTCGGGGTCAACCATTCTTACCTTAGCTAAATTCTTCTGCTCTGACAATCTGACTACCCCTGACCTACTAGTTTGACCTATGTAGTTGACTTAATTCACAGTCATTGCATGGTATTTTGTAAATAATATTATTTTGTCTAATTGGGTCAACTGGGTCCTTTAACCTACAGAGCTTGTCCCTGAGTGAGTTTGTAGGTTTAAATGCCACCCTAATTCCTATTTTATTCAGAATCCTACGTAGTGTCTCAGATGTCCCCTCTTTATATGGTATAACTGTGGATGACTTATATTCGCTCTTATTTATGTTATTATTACTAGTTTCAGAATTATTTTTATTTTGTTTTTGGCCTTTAATGATCTTCCTAATGAATTTTATAGGATAGTTATTCAACACCAACCCCTCTTCTATCCTTTTTATTTCATAATTTAGGTCTTTTCTTGTGCTACTTATTGCCACTGCTCGGTATGTTGGGCACTTAACAAGCCTGCCTAAACAGTTAACGGATGAGATGAATTAAAGTCTTAATATCTACTAGAATGAGTTGGTTTTTTGTACACGCTAATGTGCAATTTACCTTCTTCTATTCGTTTTATTTTACAACCTAACATAGCTAATTCTCCTCGTTCATTTTCTGGTTCAAATGTGAATCTTATTCCTTCCACTAGCGAGTTTTTGTGTGTCAGGAAGCTAGAGATGTGTTCTGTTTTTAACACTGTGAAAGTGTCATCCACATATCTCCACCATATTTTTGGAGTAGGATTAAACGTATTAACTTCATATTTTTATTCGTTTATATGTGAATTCTGATCAAAACTTACTTACTAAATTATTTACCTTATCACATAACTATAAAATAATCATTCATCTCCTCTTATGCACTGACTAATAGTAGCAATTAATATCAGTAAAAAGTTTGAGCATTGTGGATTAGATCAAATAAAGTATAATTATGTTTCAATAGTTTACACACAATGATAAGTTTTGTTATTGGTAATATTTCGAGCAAAATTACTGTCCGTGTTCACACCACTGTTGGAATTGTTTTATTCACACAAAACCACAATATCGATTGGAACAATGTGTGTATTCTAAAAACTAACATGAACAAATGGAAAGAAAGACTCATAACAGAATCGATATTCATTAAAGTCACACCGGATACATGTAACAAGGTTGACTCAGTACAACTATCAACAACTTGGAATATAATTCTAAATACAAACACATGAATAAACGTGAAATATAATTCTGAGCACACACACACAAAACACGAATAAGCAAAAAAAAATTATAATAATGAACTATGTATATGAGTACAAATCATAAATGTGTGAATAAAACAATTCCAACAGTGGTGGGAACACGAGCAGTAATTTTGCTCGAAATATTACCAATAACAAAACTTATCATTGTGTGTAAACTATTGAAATATAATTATACTTTATTTAATAGTAGCAAGTATGATTACGATAAGTAACCAAAATGAATAGCAGCATGTGGTCATCAAAGGGTTGCAATGAATTTCCTGGTCAGCTAATGTCAACAACCTATTCCTAAGGCGAGGAACTGAAGATATGTTACGTATTTGGACTGCTGCATAGCTGCAATGTGTTTAAGTTGCTTTAAAAGTCGCTGGAATCCATAGACAGAAGCAAAAAATAGTTTTCCTATTTAAATGGGAATGAGGTAATGTACACGAAGAGTTGCACTATCCACCGCTTCTCAAAAATATTAATTGACATAATTACACACTAAGATAAGTTATTCCAATGCTTCTTTGCAACTGCATAGCCTAAACATTGACGTGATCACCATGTAGGCGACGGTGTAAATCTGAATCTCCTTGCTGTTTACTATTATCCTGAAACTGATTTTTGATACGTCTGTTCCATGGAAAGCAAACAATATGGTTTTCAATTAGATCTTCAGGCTTTATTCTTATTTAAATAAATTCATCTATAAAGCAGTTTAGCCAATTAGGGTGATTTTGTGGATCTATTAATAATAATAACAATAAGAATAATAATGTGGTGATTGTTTTGAACGTCAGTAATAACTATCATCATAATGATAACAAAATATTGATAATAAGGCAGTTGGTGATAAGAATAATAAAGGCAGTAACATGTGTACATGTAGACAATTCTATAGATAAATTAGGTTAAATCCTAAAAGTTACGTAATACTAAAGGTGAAGTGGACAGATAATCAGAGTTTTAAACAGATAAAAGTACGAAGGAAATGGGAAATTAGAAAGGTAAAGAAAGGACTTTGATTAGAATTCCGCGAAGCAAGCAAAAAAGAGACAAAGGCAGAATAAACTTCTTTTGTATGCGAAGATTAGGATTGTTCTCTCAAATTCCCATAGCTCCGGCTATGTGTAAAAGGCGGGTTAGAATTCCGTTCGAAATGCTTGATGGAATGAGATAGATAACTTTGAAGGTACCACTTCTGTCCACTTGATGACCGATATCAATCAAATGAGGTAAAATAGAACTTCTTAAAGATTTTATTTATCCTCTTGCCAACCATGAAGGAAGATGCTCATTATTGTGTCTGCTGGACTGCTTTGAAGAAGATCTAATTGAAAAGAGTATTGTGCGCTTATATGTCTTGTACTACTACTAATTATTAGCTATACCTCCTTTGAACTCCAATTTTCCTCTTTTAGGCCACTTTTACTATTCTTTTTACTTTTTTGTTGGTTTTAGTTCTCGAATTCACAATTTGCGATTTACACACAGTTTGAACAGTGAAATTCCAACAGAGTTTCCTTTGGAAACCAAGTTATTTCGATCACAATATGTGATCTGCCTGATACCACCATAAATGACAAACAAGAATGAAAGCAAGCAAATTTGAATGAAACTATGTGCTATTGATTCAATGAAGTGAGAAGTTGCATGGCACTCATATCAGCCAGCAGTGCTTGCTAGCCATTCAGATCATGGGATTGAAACACAGAACGGCCGTTCCGCTCCGTGAAATTTTTGACCACTTGAACTGTGTAAATTGCAAATTGGTGACTAATTTGCATATTGTGTATTTGATTTATGGTGTCGCCATTTATTCTCCTAAGTAGCTTCGGTCCTCTGAAGTGAGTCAAATAGGGTATACCGCTGATGAGCTCGGTCCCAAACGAGCGAAACAGCCAACCCGTGGTGTTTATACCACCCTGATCTAGCTAACTGGTAAACACCGCAGGTTGATATGGGTGGTATGAAACTACTCATTTCACTTAATTAGTAGTAGTAATATATTGTTTTATACTTCTATTACTTTTGTATTTGATTTTATTACGAGTGAATTTTCCTATGGGCATTATAGTACCATAATACTTGTCATCATGCAGAATAAGCAATATATTAATCTTTTGATTCCCTTGTATTAAACGAGGATTTCTATGTAAATAGAACCATTGCGTTGGTAGAACAGCGGTAAGGACTCTCGCCAACCATGCACATTGTCCAGGGTTTGACCACCGGCCGACGCATACCTGATATCAATTGTCAGCCTGTAAAATTTGGGCTACCGATATCACATGCTGAAAACTCCATACCGTAACAAAGAAGGAAGTTTGGAATCAAGCTTTAATCGAAAAACGAAAATAATTTCTGTGGAGCGTAAATGTAACTCAGAACGTTAAAAAGATCAACTTCATCTTACTTAAATGACTGTACAATGTAGAAGCTTACTGGACTAATTGTGCTACGAACTGTTAGATTTGATTATCTTTGATGTCACATTACAATTGTCATTCACTTGATGCTTACGTGATGCTCATGTCTACTCTGTGAATATGACTGTATCAGTTCAGAACAGCTATTCAGAAGGAACAAATTAATAAAACTTTAGAGAATAAGAACATGTATTCTAGACAAAATGATGTATCCTAATTTATGATTGATGACAGAGTTTTTTCCCTATTTCTTTACCTTCCCAGAGGAACATAGGGCTTGAAACAAGTGTTGGGATTGCTAGCCTCATGCACAACCTTACCTCTTTACCTCTTCTCCTTCATGTTTTTCTCGATAAATCTTGTTGGATACCCATTTATTACATGAAACCCTACTTGAGAATGGGTATCCAGATTTAACTCCTTATGTACAATTTTGCTTCTTTGCTTTATTATGTGAGTTCGCTATTATTATTATTATTATTAATAATTTTATTATCATTATTATTCCCATCATCCACATTTTATTACCACTCTATTACTGTTTATTAATTACATTGCTTTTTCATACAGATTCTATAAAAAAAACATTTTATAGCCTTTCCACTAGTTCCTGCCCATTCTACACGAGCTTACTGATTAGTTATTATCTCACACTTATTACGTCATGCCAACTTCTGTCTCCTTTCTAACTTACAATAAGTCATTACTTCTTACACCCTACATTATGTAATACAATTTTTCAGAGACAAGGTTTACCAGTATCTGATTGGTCTGAAGATTTCTTTGTTAAATGTAATTGCGAGTGTACAGCTCATGAAAATGAATCGTCGAAAAGAAAATTTTCTTTGTGCTTTTTTCTTATGACATTCTATTCATCAAAGTGAAAACTTTATTTCTAGTTTCTTGTGACTCTAATCCCTATATAATTATTATATATGTGCTTCAGTTTATAACGACTATGGGTGTAGAAATGATATATAACCACGGTATGTGAACTGACACTGCATAATGAATCCAAACCCTACGGATGTGCGTCGGTGGCACAGTGGTCAGGACTCTTGCCGACCATACACATGGTCCGAGGTTCGATCCCCCTTCCGACGAAGCACACCTGATATCTATGGTCAGCCTGTGAAATTCGGGCTACCGATATCTATGGTCAGCCTGTGAAATTCGGGCTACCGATATCTATGCTGAAAATTCCATACTTGTACCAAAAATACAGTAAGGAATCAAGCTGTAATCAAAACTTAAAAAAAAAAATGAATCCTGTGGATAATTGCCTGTGAATGGTCAAACTTATTTTCCATCATTCCAAGGAATTCTTTAGCGCTAGGTAGTATAAAGGCGCCCGAACCTGTTAAATACCAGTTTTTACAATTGACATATAATTCCAGAAATTCTTTATCACATTTCGTACTGGATGACTTCAGGACCTAAGGACTTTTTAATATGTGTTAGCTAAGATTACTTATGCGCAACACAGATGATGAATGAACATTAATGACTTCTGTGTATGATATTTAGGAGATAACTTCTGTACATATAGGTTACTGTAGGCATCGTTTTTTGAATTAATGTGGACAAAATCACAGTGATAGTATATAACTCCGTAAAATGGCTAAGTTACTGCTTGTTCCGTCTTAGTCTCTCACTACCTTTCCGAAATGACAATATGCTGCATACGATCGTAAAACCTCATGAACAATGAAAAGACATAAAAATTCATATGTGAAAGACGATGTTGTATAGTTAAGACAGACTTATTTCGCATCCATCACTAATCCAGTTACTGCCACATCCGACTTATATTTATGACTGTTAAGGAAATTACACTCAGGTCATTCACCCTCTGCCACCTTCATTCGAACTGTTGTTTGGGTCAGGTTGACGAGTTAAGTCTATGGACACGCTCCTCTAGAAACTAACTGACGGAAGTCTTATCAATGTCTTTACTGTCTAATTTCTTGTAGAGTCGATCAGTACTGAATTCTTCACTTCTCTTATATTCCTTATACATGTTAAGTCAACTTCCCCTCGCATTTCTCACTTTGCTTATCTTTAGTACAAAGTTAATAACCTCAATAAGCCCGCTCAGTTCTAAACGATACAGAATTCTATTTCTTGATACAGTATACTTACGTGATGTCTCATATGCGGTCTACAGGATATCAGTTTTATCCACTTGTAGATAATTGCCACCATATGCATGATGGATTACTATGTTTCTATCTCCCTTCCACTTCACAGTGTCATCTTCTGATGTGATCACTTTCCACTTTCAGTTGATCACCTTTGATATGTATCCACATATATATATATATATATGTGTATGTTGGTCGCTCTTTCTGTTTGCTCGCTTAGTCTGTGACCATTTCACTTGTATGAACTTGTCTCCTTTAACAACGTATATTCTCCTTATATTATATTATATATAATATGAGTGTTCGTTGACAGTCCGGAGCTTGGTGACATATATCCATATATGGTGGTTGTTGACATGTCTGCTATATTTCGCTATGTATATATGGATCGATAATTCATTATAATTAGCCATTCATGTTAAGACTGTCTAACGATTTGTTCACACACTTTGTCTGGAACATTCATATATATTTCGCATTCACAATTTGTGTGACTTACACTTGCCACTTTGGTGTGATACCACTTTTGCATTCTCCTTGTGTTTGGGAAAATAGAAGTATCATCGCAAACCTAGTGGTCTTCTGATTTCCGCCTTCTTGCGTCAGGACTATTAATTTCTCGACCAGTCCATAACAATAATTTGTCGACGAGTACATAACAACCTTATACTTATTTGCATGTAAAAAACAATAATAACTATTCTCATTCATGTTTCCAGTTAGTTTATCCAAAATAATTATGTAGGAATAATAAAAAACGAATTTTAGTCAGTCGTTGTAGAATGAACCACTATAAATTTCTGTTATTAAGTATAATGCACGTGTTGGTGGTGGGGGGATACCATATGTCTAACTTCTTTCCTACTGGTAATGTATAATTATTATTTTGTGAGGTGATTTAGAGGTGTTGAACAAAAATGAAAATTATATCCGTTGATTATTACTTTGCGATTGAAAAAGCAGTTTATTTTAGACATTTTTTCATGCTTGTAATATCCGCAACATATGAAAAGTTGTACAAGCGTTATTCATATTTGAAAGAGACTTTATGTGTTAATCTGTGAACAGCGAAAGTCTCCTGCAATGGTTGGAATGCTCCATAGGTTTGTGCTGAAGTTCCATCATATAGTTTCCTCGGAAATAATGACTTCGACTAAGAATTATCCTTTGATAGGATTCCTTACGAACAAATTACTTTTAACATTACACACATATGTATCAATACCTTTAATAACATTCTATTAACTTCAATCACTGTCAGTGGCAGAGTTATCTGGTGAGTATTTGCCTGAATCTTTGAATCTGAATCCACAAAACAGTGCTGTTTCGTCACTAGAAATGCAACGGTAAAAGAGGAAAGACTTGGCACACCTTAACTTCAAAACATCATTTGCACAGATCTTTCGTGTTTCACTAACTCTGGCCTTCAGATTGTGCTTATTGCGTTCCTGTTATATCTCTCATATGTCTCCGCAAAGCTATATCTTCTGCTTTCCCTGAGATCAAGTCTATCTCCGTGATAAGTGATGTTTTTTGCCGATAAAAGTATATGGCTCAGAAATACTAAGATATCTTCTGTCACATTCATTGAACAAAATTTCCTTTGAAATTGACCTTGGAGTTAGTGTCTTTACACAGCTGGGTTTGCTCAGACACTGAATTTACAGCGGACTTCATTTGTCTAGACATTTGGAACTTGGGAAACCTTATGTAGAATTATTTACATTGCAGGAATAAAAGTGACATTCAACCGACTCACATACTCACTTGGAAAACATTTATGTCGACTAGAGTATCCTGTGGAGCCTACTAAAAAATAATTTCGTTTATCTAATACCCTGAAAATGCTGTCAGGTCAAAGTAATGGAATAGGGTCGATCAGACTAGCGGAGCACAGAAACTTAGCAGAATCTAGATTACTTGACTACAATAAGATAAGGAATCCGGTGAATATATGTGTCCAAACCACGCTCACTTTTAATGGTTTGAAAAAAATTTGGGCATTGGGTATATGATATTCTATATAATAAAGGTATTTGTATTTCCCAATGAATGAAAAGTAAAAACAATATCCTTTTGTTTTTCATTCATTGGGAAATATAAAAACCTTTATTATAATGAATCTGGTGAATAGTTCGTCCGTAGATAGCACTACATACAATTACATAAACATACAATAGGATTGGATAAGATGACAGTCTTAAAATCTAAAATAACAGGTAAGAGGGTGAGATTGATAACTAAAGCATTACTTATCTTATAAATTGAAATACGTGCAATAGAAATGACTCAATACCAGTCCCGAACATCTGGAAAACTCTACTACATCTACAACGAATGGGAAGAAATAAAGAGAACTGAAAAAACTGAAGTTTCGGTGTCGTCTAGTTATAACTGGTACGACCATGAACAATAAATTGTGTTTGAAATGTCATCCAGTAAACCATACTGTTTCCCTATGTGATATATCTAATAAACAAATTAATGTGGAATTGTCCACAACGAGAATGCCCAAGTTTTATACACCTACCATTATGATTATGCAGCCTGACACTGATATGGATGAAAAAGTAATTATTCACCGTGCCTTTTCATTTATAAGAAACATTTTTAGTTCTGATTGCGTTGACTCAGAACTTGAATTCTAAAAAGCCACACTCGCAGAAAACGGTTACCCTAACCGATTTACTGACAGCAACACGAAAGATAAGCAGTCAAAAGTGGTTACCAACTCAGTTCCAAAGAAAACCTTGGAATTCACAGGTGATCAAGCTTCAGATATGCTCAAAAATCGTCTCTCTAAAGCAGTCAGTAAGACGTTCTTTGCAGCAAAATTACAAATGACGTTCACCAGCAGCAAGTCGTTCTCCATCTCTGTAAAAGATAAGCTCCCCCGTCTGGAAGCCTCTATGTGTATCTGTGTCCGTCCACCTGCCATTGTGATGCAAGGTACATTGGCTGTAACCAAAGGACGCTCTCCACACGGATACGAGAACATATTTTAGCTTGGTTTTACAACGGAGAAAGGAAGTGTGCGAAGCTCTATTCTAGAACACTTGATAGACTCCTGTGACTCTCTCAACTCTGATCATGGTTTTAAGATCATATACTAAATCCATGCTCAATTGCCGCGTTTTTTCTGTCATAGATTTCTAAATACAGAGGAGGCTTTGGCAATTCATGACTTTAAGCCAGACCTTTGTGTACAAAAGAAGTATGTACAATTCCCACTTCTGCCTTGACTGTAGAGGGATGGACATTTATTTATTTTTGTATTCTGTTTATTTAGTTATTCTATGTACCTTTCCCTCATTACTATGATGATTATTATTCTCACTCTGAATTGTTTTCACTTGTCATTCTAAATCCGAAATCATTATTAATTTTACAATATTGAATTTTCTCCTATCAAATTTCACACCATTTTATGCAACTTTTTATATTCGCCTACTAATCCTATAATTATGCACCTCTTCCCAACGTCTATACACCTTATCTATTATTCTATAAATGAAATTAATTGTTTTGCCACGTCACAGTGAACTATGATTATAATCACAAACACTTTAGTTTTAACTGCATTTCATACTACTATAACTTCATGTATTCCCACCATTGATCTAACTCCCACAGCAGATATAATTTCTTAAAAACCATATATATACGATTGTACAGCTTGATAATAAATTTGTTGGAAAGATCTTCTCTGAATATTGTGTTCCTAATAGCTACAATGAGAATTAAATTATTAAAAATATGCTATATGTCAGTGTGATTCTAAATAAATGCGATGTTCGATTTCCTTATTAAATACACAGGCGAGTAATAGACTGTTGTAACGAATGTTTTCGATATTAGTAATACTCATCAATCTAAAATTGACAGTAATAAAGGTCACCGTGAATGTGAACAGAACTTTGACAGTATTTAGCAGTGTGTTAACATTTTCATTTCCAATGGGTCATAGTTACTGTCAGATATATAAATATGACATTGTGTTTTCTAAGTTTTGTATTAAGTTCTAGGTCTACAGTGGGTATTCGCAATGGTGTATGGTATCTTTCTAAGGACTCTTTTCCCTAAATAACTTGTTCTGTTAAGTTTTCTACCAGGGCCGCCAGCATGTGTTTGTTAGATTCAAGACATCTGTTTGTGAGAGTAAAACGAATAACGGTAGTACTGAAAGTGATTTGCAAAATTTTAATGACAATAGTTTATTTTCCCTTTTGATGAGAGGTCAGAAGCATGCAAGCAGTGAAGTGTATATTGAAACTAATCTCAGGAGAGAGGTAATATTGGGGAAAAAAATCCAGGCATCATGGTCCTTACATTTAGTCTTTTAGTATGCATATATATAGTAATTATTATAATTGTTCTCCTGGGTTCTAAGTGAAGGGATTCAAAAACACATAAACACTTTGTTCTATTTCCTACAATCCTCTTCATATGGACCCATGACTACCAACACCTTTCATCTCCTCCTCTAAAGATCTCCTCCATATCACACTCGGGTGACTCACTCGTCATTTTCCAATCGCATTCTACTCATATGATGGCCTGTATGGCGCATGATGTCATTCAATGATCTCCTTAATGGCGTATGCCCCACCCATCTCCATTTTCCCGCACATATTTGCTGAACGACAGGTTCTTCATTTGTTTATTCTTAGAGTTTATCGTCGCTAATTCTTTCTGATTGGCCATTCGATCTCCAATACGGCACCAGCGGAAGTAGCTGTTAATAAAAGTCAAAAGTAGCCGGTTAGTAAGCCATCACAAATCACTACAATGGTGTGAGCCTAGACACTGCTAGCAGGTATGTTTATTTAATAAAACTTGCAGTAATAGTGTATTGTTTATGATAGTGCAACCTAACTTCGATTACAAACCAATATAATACAATAACTTGCAGCATCTGGTTTATACACCTCAGTACTATACAGTGTCGAAGAGGATGGTGGTGATACATCAAACTGACCTATTTGCCTGACAAATAACTGATTTCACTTAGTTGTTATAACTTCATCAACTTTATGGTAGTAAAATATTATTAGAACTTTGGAAGATTTCATGTACTAATATGACTTCTTTGATTTTATGAGAATAGACTGCCTTATCAATTTATCTCCTCTAAAAGTCATATTGTAACGACAGAAGACGAGGGTCAGGCAACACATCGTTTATTGAGAAAGTCAACAGATATTTATAGATTTTTATGTACATAATTATTAGCGTTATTGTTAGCGGAGAAGCAACGTCTTCTGATTGATTGTTTTCCTGCTGAAGGTTATTCTGTCATCTCTTTTTTGCCGTTTTGTAGACATTCCGGTGATATGTCTGTGAATCGTATCCTCCCACACTAAGTCTGTTGTGATTGGTTGTTTAGTTCCTCAGGGTTAGGCTTTGTTTTTGTTTTCTCTCCTGAACCCGATTCAGGACGTAAACATAGACGTAAATTGTTGTTTACATCTTTGAGTTGCAGACAGCTCTCACCACAATATGACTTCACCGTTTTTATGGGAGTCAACTCCCTTATCAATTCATCTCTTCTAAAAGCCATGTACTCTGTGTTCTCTTAAATTAAATAATCGAAATTCTAACTTACCTTCCTATAAATTCTGTTTATCATGTTTTCACAAAACTTAGCTGAACATCGTCTTGTTATTACTATGCTATCATTTTTTCGAAGAATATCTAGAGTTTCTCTATGTGTTTTGTTCAAAACACTATCCGACCAGAGTTGACTTAAATGTTGACTTTAACACTGAACCATATCAAATATAATTTCTTTCCTTTCAAAGCCATAGGCTAACAAAGCAAGCAGAGAGATTTCAAACTCTGTTATTAAGAAAACACCTTGTGTTTGATCAACCATCATGTAGGATCATTTTCAGACATCCGACGAAGAACATAACTAATTGTACGTCCAGTATAATTGTCTCTGCAGAAGAATTTATGCTTTTGAGTTTTAGCTCTGTTCATTTTAATAACTCGATATCGTATTTTAAAAAAACAAATGAATATTATCAGTAAACATTGCTTTTTAAAAGTTATATGTATAGATAACTATAGGGCGAATGAAGGAGTTATCGGAAAGAATATTTTTTGTTCAACCTTCTTTTTCCGTCTTCTTGATGAAATCCTCAAGGTCCATGTTATTCTTGGAATATTTTCACTGAAACTCAACGTTCCCTGGAAGTCAATTTTTGTGAAAAATCTGGTGATTAGACCCATTTAAAAAGTTGTCGTACACATGATTTAAATCGTTGAACAATACAGAAAATTTTTTTCAGTGGACATTTCCTAGTAAGTGTTTCAATAAAGTAGAATAGTCTTCTGATATCGTAAGGAACTTCAGCAGATAATTAAGAGCGGTTGGAAAGGCAATATGTAAGACTGTACGCCTGCGCACTAATACACTTTGAAGACTTATTAGTAATGTAACTGCAGAAGGCAAGACACGGAAGCAAAAGCATATTTTCAGATGATCAAACAGTTATTAGTATTAAGAACACAATATTCAGCGAAGAGACTCTTTTCAACGAATTTATTATCAAGCTGTACAATCGTCTATATATATATATATGTGTTTTTTAAGAAATTATATCCGGTGAGTGAATTAGGTCAAAGGTGTGAATACATGAAATAATAATAACAGTATGAAATGCAATTAAAATATTTGTGATTATAATTATATGGAGGATTTAATCATGAGCTGACATCAGTTAGAGAACCACTGGAAAACCTGGGAGTACTGGACAGCCGTTCCGTCCTAGTTTGGGACTCCACAGCAGTACGCACCCACCGGGATTCGAACCCAGGACCTTCTGGTTACAAGGCGAGCTCGTAGACCATTGAGCCACTGGGACCCGATCCAATAGTCCTTGAATTCTAACTTCTGCCAGTTCACGACATAGCGCAACCACATTGCGAAGTGGTCGCTAGATCACCTGTGAATTCCAAGGTTTTCTTTGGAACTGAGTTGGTAACCACTTTTGACTGCTTATCTTTCGTGTTGCTGTCAGTAAATCGGTTAGGGTAACCGTTTTCTGCGAGTGTGGCTTTTTAGAATTCAAGTTCTGAGTCAACGCAATCAGAACTAAAAATGTTTCTTATAAATGAAAAGGCACGGTGAATAATTACTTTTTCATCCATATCAGTGTCAGGCTGCATAATCATAATGGTAGGTGTATAAAACTTGGGCATTCTCGTTGTGGACAATTCCACATTAATTTGTTTATTAGATATATCACATAGGGAAACAGTATGGTTTACTGGATGACATTTCAAACACAATTTATTGTTCATGGTCGTACCAGTTATAACTAGACGACACCGAAACTTCAGTTTTTTCAGTTCTCTTTATTTCTTCCCATTCGTTGTAGATGTAGTAGAGTTTTCCAGATGTTCGGGACTGGTATTGAGTCATTTCTATTGCACGTATTTCAATTTATAAGATAAGTAATGCTTTAGTTATCAATCTCACCCTCTTACCTGTTATTTTAGATTTTAAGACTGTCATCTTATCCAATCCTATTGTATGTTTATGTAATTGTATGTAGTGCTATCTACGGACGAACTATTCACCAGATTCATTATAATAAAGGTTTTTATATTTCCCAATGAATGAAAAACAAAAGGATATTGTTTTTACTTTTCATTCATTGGGAAATACAAATACCTTTATTATATAGAATATCATATACCCAATGCCCAAATTTTTTTCAAACCATTAAAAGTGAGCGTGGTTTGGACACATATATTCACCGGATTCCTTATCTTATTGTAGTCAAGTAATCTAGATTCTGCTAAGTTTCTGTGCTCCGCTAGTCTGATCGACCCTATTCCATTACTTTGACCTGACAGCATTTTCAGGGTATTAGATAAACGAAATTATTTTTTAGTAGGCTCCACAGGATACTCTAGTCGACATAAATGTTTTCCAAGTGAGTATGTGAGTCGGTTGAATGTCACTTTTATTCCTGCAATGTAAATAATTCTACATAAGGTTTCCCAAGTTCCAAATGTCTAGACAAATGAAGTCCGCTGTAAATTCAGTGTCTGAGCAAACCCAGCTGTGTAAAGACACTAACTCCAAGGTCAATTTCAAAGGAAATTTTGTTCAATGAATGTGACAGAAGATATCTTAGTATTTCTGAGCCATATACTTTTATCGGCAAAAAACATCACTTATCACGGAGATAGACTTGATCTCAGGGAAAGCAGAAGATATAGCTTTGCGGAGACATATGAGAGATATAACAGGAACGCAAAGAAACACAATCTAATATTTTAAATTTTTTGATTACAGCTTGATTCCACACCGTCTTCTCAGTACAAGTATGGAATTTTCAGCGTGGATATCGGTAGCCCATAATTCGCAGGCCGACCATAGATATCAGTTGTGCGTCGGCGAGAGCTCGAACCCTGGACCATGTGCATGGTCGGCGATAGTCCTAACCACTATGCCACCGACGCACAGTTTAAATTCATTAACCATTCATTAAGCGTTTGAGTTCGGTTTACGTAAAACGACATGAAATAGAATGTTCAATTATAGGTATAGTATTCTGTCACCAGTGCCGTATTAAACTGCGGGAATATGTGAGAATAATATTCAGTTGGAGCACATTGTCTGCGTCACACTACCATAGTAAAAGTCTTAATATTAACAGATTTACTGGGTCGTACCTATCAGTAAGATGTTAGTTGACTCATTTAAAAACCCTCTACTTATTCAACGGACAATTATAGACACTAGATGATGATTATTCAAGAGTTAACTTCAGTTTTAGATGAAGTTTGATCAGTGAACTTTTTCTTAAACTTTAAAATCAGGATAAAAGAAATCTCCATAAATTTATTCAGAAATTTTCTAGTTAAGATATTCATTTACTTTTCGATGTTTTGAAGATGAAGTATTTGTGTGATGTAAACTATTGTAAGTCTATTTTGAACTACTGTGAGCTTTAATAATAACTATAATGATAGTTTGTACACAATACAGAGTTTTAAGCGACTTTGATTGCAAGGTACTTTTTCATATTACAGAATCTTCAAATGATATAATAATCGGTGATATATCATATGAAGCAATATTGTCCCATACGAACCTTGCTCCAGTACTGTTCTACTAAGTTCTTGATCCATTTCTGTCGAAAAATCCCTAGCGGTCGGTAGTCACTTATTTGAAGTTGTGAGGGGGCCAAGATGATTTCTCCATGTCGCAATCGGATCATTAAAACAAAGTAAACAGGACGAATTTTAACGGACAGAAAATTTAGTTAGCTTAGTGACTTAAGCATGTCGAGTACCAACATTATTTTACTAAGTGACAGAAGTGATGCAGTTAGAGACACCGGTCTTATGCTGCTTGTCCCCTTCTGATTCCTACCAAATACAATAAAAAGTCACTAGTATAATATTGATATTTCTCAGGCAGTGCGTTAATCACCACAATTGTCTCTCGTTTTACAATATTTCTAATCAATTTCCCCCTAGCACGTTTGTCACACAAATATGACTATTTATTTTGACACCCCATAAGTAATCTGTTATTCTACGTTAAAAATGTATCCGCCACATACCTGGCTATCTTTATTGTAACGACCACAAATATTATATTTTATAATTGTAAGAACCTGAAGAGGAGGAATTATTGAAAAGAATATTCTTTGTTCAGGTTGACTTTTAATTCATAATATGGGAATATTTCACACTATCAAATCTTATAACTTCATTTCTCATCAATTGGCTACGCGGAAAGCGAACATTTCATTCGGGGAATTTATAATATTTCGTGAGATAAGCTGCCCGTGGTATTGTTGTGGTGCTCTTTTTGATCAAACTGGTGTACACGTTGTTATGTACTCGTCGAGTAGTTAATAGTCCTGACGCGGAAAGAGGGAGATCAGAAGACCGCCAGGTTTACGATGATACTTGTATTTTCCAGACAAGGAAAATAAATGTCACACAAGTGTGTGAGTGGAAGGGTACTTAGATGTACGAAACGTGGGAACACAAGAATGAACAAGTGTCTAATACAAAAGTATATATGAAAATGGCTAATACACATGAACCAATAAGATAACATCTTACCATGATTGATTGTAATGTCATGTGATAACAAGGTCATACATGTTTATTTAGTTAGTGGACAGACAAAAGCATAATGTCAGTTATAATGGAATATCGATCCATATACACGTAGCAAAATATAACCGACTGTCAAAAACAAAACACACATCATGTGGATACATATCACACGTATATCCTAGTACTTCTTCACGTTTATCATTGTGTCCTAACGTTGTGATTCCTCAACATCCACAAGGTAAATCAAAAGGCACTTGAGAAGGAGTACGGACGTGTATTATTGCAGTAGTAAAAATTTAAAAGTTGAGCGAGTACTAAATTATCAATTTTTAACACGCAATATTCAGAGTGATAAACAAATCAAAGTCCAATTACATAGCGAAAGCACGCTTCAAAGATGAGTAATAAAATGGGTCACTAAAATAGCCCCTCCGTAGAATGCAGGTAAATGAAGTTTATCTGTATTTGGAATGTTATTGTAATTTAAAAGGACAGAAAAAATATATGTGTTTCTGGTATGAAAACTGAATTGAGGGTTTCAAGTTTTCTGAGGTTTGCTAATATAACTGCACATATTCGAAAATGCTAACAACTTTGAAACGAACCAAAATGTTTCGAAAGTTGTGCAAAATGTAACAATAAAACCAGAAAAAGTAGTAGAATAATAATGAAGTTGTTTTTGTAAAGAGTTACAGAATAGATTTATATCTTACATGCAGTTAATAGCACAGTAATAAGGAGGTATGGAAATGATTTAGAAATAAATTGTCTGTACAAATCTTTGTGGCCAATGTAGTCGCCTGCCTGACCTTGTGATTCTTTCTGTTTTGTTAACCGGATAATCACTAGGTTCTGGATCTTGAGAGCAGGAATCATTTTGTGGTGTAAATTTAGATGATGTTGATGGCTTGGGTAAACATTCAGTCACCTCTATTTCCATGAAAGCTGGTTTTACACGATCGATGCTTACATTCTCGTGTTTCCCTCCGCGTTCGACAGTGATGATTTTGTTTGTTCTGTTTATTACTTTAAATGGTCCGTCATAAGGTGGTTGAACTGGTTTTCTTACACCGTCGTGTCGTATGAAGAAATGAGTGCAATCGTCTAGTTTTTGAGGTATGTATGCTTGGTTGAGCTGATGCCGCAGGAGATGATATCTTAAAAGGCTGATTTGTTGTCTCAGTTGTTGCGCAAAAGTAGTTTCGTCAGTTGGAACTTCAGTGGGTGGGTTGAAATATTCTCCAGGCAGTCGTAAAGTAATTCCATAAACTAATTCTGCTGGACAACATTCGATATCGTGTTTTATTGTTGAGTGTATTCCAAGAAGTACGAGTGGTAATTTGTAACTCCACTTATCATCATCCTTCACTGCCATCAATGCTGCTTTCAGCTGACAATGAAATCCCTCCACTAAGCCGTTTGAACTGGGATGATAAGCAGTAGTAGGTATACGCTTGATTTCCAGTAGTTCTGTGAGTTGTTGGAATAAATGGCTTTCGAATTGAGCACCTCTGTCAGTAGTAATAATGCTGGGCACTCCGAAGTTGGAAACCCAATTTTGTATGATGCTCTTTGCAACAGTTTCAGCCGAAATATCAGGTAAGGGAATAGCTACTGGCCATCTCGTAAATCTGTCGATACACGTTAAGATATAAGTAAAGCCATTAGATGGCGATAACTGCCCAACGATATCAATGTGTGTGTGTTGGAACCTACCATCAGGCTCTGGAAACTGCCCATTAGGTGAAACTGTATGTCGTAGTACTTTTGACTTTTGGCAAGCTAGGGATGCTCTGGTCCACTGTTTAATCTCGCGATTCATGTTCGGCCATATACATCGATCACTTATCAGTTTAACTGTCGCTCGGATACCAGGGTGAGAAATGCCGTGTATTTTGGTGAAAATTATATTCGCATTTCTAATGGGACAAAAGGACGCGGTTTACCTTTGGACACATCACACGTAATAGTCAGACTTTCATCAAGCATAACATCTTGCAAACGTAAAGAAGTACTCGTGATATTTTTTAGTCTTTTCAGATCCTCGTCTATAGTTTGCAGTTTAGCCATCTTTTTAAGGTCAAACTGATCTTTTTCTAAGGTATTTATATGGATGCGAGATAACGAATATGCTACCGCGGATTCATGTCCCTTGATGAATCTAATGTCTTAAGTGAACCGAGAAATGAACTCGAGGTGTCGGAGCTCTCTTGGTGAGTACTTGTCGAGCTTTGCATTCGTGGCTTTGGTTAAAGGTTTGTGGTCTGTATAGATAGTAAACGGTATTTCTTCGACCATATGACGAAAATGTTTAACAGCCAGATAGACTGCTAGTAATTCTCTACTGACTGCACTGTATCTTGATTGAGTAGCGTCTAGATGTTTGGAGAAAAAGGAGAGAGGTTGCCACTTCCCAGCAGAGAATTGTTGAAAAACTGCGCCGACGGCGACATCTGATGCATCTGTCATAATAGCTATAGGAGCGTTGGCGTCACGACTTACCTATAAAGTTTCTGAGCTTAGAGCATGTTTTAGCTTTCCAAATGCCTCGATTGATGAAGTATCCATGTACAGCGATTTTGCGTGACCTTTTAGTAAATCTATCAGTGGTTGGGCCGGCTGTGCGCAGTGAGGAATGAACCGGTGATAAAAACTGACGAGAATAAGGAAGCTGCGTAACTTTTTGAAGGAATCTGGGATGGGGTATTCTTTTGTGACTTGAAGTTGTTCTGCTATCGGTAGAATGCCTTGATTGTCTATCTGATGCTCCCACGAATAATGATGAAACGAAAATGACACCTGGCCTGGGTACTTGTCTTCGACTATTTTGATGTGGTTGTGTCTTCTGAGCTGGAGAGTTTGTTTGCGAAGCTTTCATTGCCCTACTACACAACATCTTCAGCGCATATTTCAATTTGTTGAAGTGAGCTTTTAGATTTCCTCAGGAATTTATTAGTCATCTCTCCTGGTGAGTCGACTTCAGCGTGACTCTTTGGTTGTTTTTGTGTGTTTTCACACCTTCTAGGCAACTTGTACCACATCAAAATCATCCACCTGAGCTAAAAATCTTCTCCATCATATCTAAACCTTACCAGCAGAACTCGTCTTCGACTATTCAAGTGGCATACTTAGTGAGTTCTAAAATCATAACTGTTATTTTCTACGAGTGTTATCCTCGAATTTAACCTTATTGTAATTTGTTCACGGTAGGACTGAACGAATCTGTGTTAAATCTAGATAGACTGTTGAAGATATATGCTCCTTAAAAGTTCTGAATCCAGAAGCAACACGTCTGTTGTTTTATGTTTCTCAGTGCCAATTACTATTTGATTAAGTAAAGCACAACTGAATCTTCCAGACTCCTGTGTGACTAATTTTGCATATCTCTGAATTAATTTCCATTTTTCAAGTATGCCTTTTTATTTATTCACTGTTAATTTCGTGCTCTTCTAACCACATGAATGTCTTCAATTTGCCTTCAGTTTAGTTCCATTTGGTTTGCGTCAGTGGCACAGTGGTTAGGACTCTCGCCGACCATGCACATAGTCCGAGGTTCAATACCCTCCCGACAAAACACACCTGATATCTATGGTCGGCCTGAAAAATTTGGGCTACCGATAACCATGCTGAAAATTCCATACTTGTACTGAGAATACGGTGTGGAACCAAGCTGTAATAAAAAAAAGAAATCAGTGTCGCTACCGCTGTCACTTCTGCTTATCGCAAAGATAGACTCGAAGCTGTAAAATTTCTTATTGACTAAATTAAATCACAAGTGAAAATTCGAAATAAAGTAACATCAAATCCAGTCATTAATGTAGCTAAAGTTTAGCGTAAGTAAAAGTTGATAAGGTTAGGTATCCTGCACACACTTATGTTTGAAAAAACTTGGAGAAATAGTTTTATCAATCATCTTATAAGGAATATACAGAAATAATTTTTTCTGAATTCTTTCAAGTGATAAATACTATCTTCTACTGACTTTGATAAGTTCTTTTGTGATTAAGCTATCCTTTGTGATATAATTTATTTTCTAGAAAGTTTTCGGTAAAGATGGAATTCAGCTGGAGAACAACTATAAAGTAAAGAACACTGGAGAGAAATATTTCTCCATGGTGAAAGCACTAATACTCCTCCATTTCAATGGAGTCCCTTGGCTCATTTTTCCTGACATCTATCAATCTACAATATGGTGTGATTATATAGTGATTGACAATTTCTATCACTGTACTGTTCAAAAGCTTACTGTCATTTCTTAATATTTATTACATGAATTACAAATAATTCGGCCGAATACAAATGCCTAAATTCATCCATCTCTGGGCTGTAGGTTGATTTCCTGTAATTCGGTCATTGTGAAATACTACCACTGTTTCATGCTTTGCATATTTTCGTTTTCAATTTAAATCAAGCAACAAATATTCATAAAGCAGGATTTGACGAATTAATCGAATTCCGGTAGAACGCTTCGATCGAATCCTCCTCAAACATTTATGCATACGATAACGGAAATCCACTAGGAGATATAAGACTGACAAGTAAATACGCTACATTGAGCCAAATCATACATAATGAAGAATGAGAGCGTTTTTCGAGTCACGTATTGAAAGAAAAGAAAGAGGGCTTATTAGACATTAAAACAACATAAAATAACAGATTGCCGTTGAGTTTCATTATTCAACTGAACAATCAGTTGTCAGAGAATGAACATGAAAACAACAACAATTGCTAACTGAGTAGTAGTATTGGTAATAATCATAATAATAGTAAAGTGAGTAAAGATACAATGAATACGGAGGCCTACTTGATTCACAGTGAGACATCTGCACTTAACATGTATGCAAAAGGAAACATTGACTACCGGCTGAAGATCTGCTTCCACAGAATGTTTTGAATAAGCCTTGTCTGAATCACCACAATCCTATTTTATAAATACGGACATTATACTTGTCACATGCTCTCTTCTCGGACGATATTATATATCTATTATGAGGGACACGCTGATTTATGTCAAATAATAATATCATGAATGGATGGTGTTCTGTCTAAACACCAACAGTAAAACTGATCCTACGTGAACGAGCTTAAAGCCTTCCTCACAATTCTTCAGAGTTATGTAGTTATCCTTATGTGCAAATCTATTCAGTGGAGCTGGAAATCTCTTCATTAGAAAAGCTGAGAATCACACACAAGAGAAAAACGCGACTGGGTATGACCTGAAACTTTCTATTTTACAATACAAACCAAATTAGAAGATTCAAATGTGGAGAGAAATCCACCTTCGTGAAAATACCACATCACATCCTGAATACTTAACAGAGACATTGAGAAGTAGCTCATTTAAATTCCCTCCTCATCTCCACTCACTGCCTTCATTCATCCTCTTCACAGTGATTTCAGTTACTATGTACACAACTTGAGCCGCTATACAACACTCAATATCGAGTTCTATTCTCATTGAACTTTGTAAAACAGGAATGAACACACTTAAAATGAAGTCATTGAATGGAAATTCTTCTTAACTGAACAAATCCTTACGAATAAGTGGGCACAGTTTATCATGTGTAAATCAGTCACACTGATGTGGTTGTGTCACAGAGTGCAACTGTACACTGAACTGACGTTTCACAATGTCGGGTTATACATTTGTTCGCCATGGAAATCGATGTTATATTTCCGAAACAATTTCTATTATGTATAACACTCATCATTGACAATCTGTGTGACACTTATTTCGAAGCTTCTTTTCAACAACGACTGACAACATTACACCGACTTTGTATTTACGCCTAGAGTATTTCGTTCAAGTGAAAGACGATGTGACTAGCTGAACGTAACAAAGATCTACACTCCAGTGTCAGTCATCGTTTCTGTCATTCAATGAATATTCAATGTATAATAAACACATGAGCATATTATTATTATTATTACCAACAAAATGATAAAATATCAAAATATATTTTCGTCTCACTTCTTATTGAAGATGCTGAGTCTTCAGAATGCAAAGTCACATGATAAACTCGAATCAAAATATTTCCAGTCAATCGTTCAATTCAAATTCATTGAAAAGCATATTCGATCATTTGATCCGTCTGTTCAGGACATGTTTGGCTAGGCCCATGATAATGTGAATGTCACGATTGATGCTCGACGAAGATAATATCAACACATAGCTTTTCAGTGTGTGCAATATGCAGAACATCAAGTGTAGAGAAACATAGAAATAGTCTTCAAAATTCAATTCCTTTTTAAATATTGTAAAGCAACAATAATTCTCTCTCATCAATATAAAGACAAATAGAATTATTTGAAATACAGGAAATGTACAGACTGCTATCAGTGTCAGTTTGGCGGCGAAAATTTGTTTCATCGATCGAATCGATAGACCTGACAAACGGTCATTTTGCTGCAAACTGCTTATGCGATTAGCGCTCATTTTACTCGCTCTATTATAACATATCTTGATGAGTAGTCCAGAGGACACGATTGAGATTACTGTAGGCAGAAATGCGTTTATTATAATCTCGGTGTACAGGACAGTTCCATGGTATACAAACTGGTCACAGATGACCTCAGACGGTATCAGAAGAACAACATTCACTCCGAAAGCGATGCTAAATACAACAAGAATTTGAAGAAACACAACCCGTTTTGAAGTGAGGATAGTTGTGTACTTTTGTCCGACCACAACACTGAACGAGAGTCTTTCCAGGCACAATATTGCAAAAAACCATGATGAAATATCCTTCGAAATATATTTGAGGAAAATGTTGATTCTACAAAACCACTGGCCACATATTACACGTAGATCTGTACCGGTAAATGAAAGATGTGCAATTCTGACAGCACCTGTTAGATGCATCACGAAATTCGATATCACAATGATGAATATGTGAATGCTTGTTGATAATCTAAGTGAACATTTCGGCCAACTCTGCACAGATTGTTCACATCCATATTGTTTGTGCGTCATGGTGAGCTGACGGAGTTTTCTTTTCAAACGCCAACCTAGTAGGTAAGCTATCCACAAAGATGTGATGTAAAAGTTGACGAGAATCGCCACTACTCCGATGATCCCGATAGCTGTGCCATATGTATAACGTAGACTGGCCATAATGTTCATATGAAAATGAAAGACATGGATCGCGAATTTAAGGCGAACAGATACATGTAATTATGTGATTTTGTTTTATCGAATGAAAATATTTAACGGGGGTAGACCATCAAAGCATAACTAGACATTATCCTGTTATTTGCTTTTTATCCGTAAATATTTTAGTGTCCACAATTGTAGATAATGATACCCTATGATAATTTGCTACTTCTATAATATTTTTGGAATTGTATTTCTGCATATCTGTAAGGGTGTGAGATGATAATATTCAACTGTTGAGTTTATATATATATATATATATATATATATATATATATATATGACTGATTTAAAGTTACATTCTGTCACTGATCGCGAGCTTTTGAGAATAAAGAATCAAATTGCAGATAATAGATATGCATTGAGGCCTCTGCAGCTGTTCTCACTCTCACACCCTGTTTTTTGTCAGAAGCATGTTTTCATTAGATTCGTTGGCTCATGGTGGATAATTTCTGTCACGACATGGCAATTTCCCTAACTTATTTCATCTGTGAGTACCTGAATTCCGGGTTCAATCTTTGGTTCAATTATCTGGTGCTAGTTTGGGGAGAGCAAGCTCCAAGCCAATTGGTAGACATTAGTTTACGTCAATGTCTATGTCGCTAATATTGGCCGTGAGAAAATAAGAACAAAGCTGATTCAACAACCGATCACCACAGACTTAACGTGGGCACATAGGATTCACAGATATATGGCTTAAATTTCTGAGAAACCAGTCACAAGCAGTACAGAATAACCTTGAGCAAGAAACAACCAATCAGAAGACTGTGTCTGTCTTCTTGAATAAGCTATAATAATGTCCTTGAAATACATATAAATACGTGCTGGTTTCCGTAATAAACGATCTGTTGCCTGGCCCTTGTCTTCTGTTGTTACACCAGTATTGGAGGATGGAATTTAGAACTAAGTGGGTATGATTACACTACTGAACACAAATCCTCTAACGCTATATCTCATGCAGACTTCCCTTCGGCAACATGCACTATTTGAAAATTCTGCTAATGACCAGAGACCTTCTGTTGGAATCATACTACAAAAATAGGAAATCGAATGGTGAAGATATTAAATATCGAAGATCATTCAGTTCACAACAGACACCTGGATCAAGTGACAATTAATGAAGTAGGTCGTTCCGATTATAGTTTTAATGACTCCGCTACTGATCCTGATTTTGTAGATAATTCAGTAATAAGTCCAGATGATACTCATGAAAATCATATCACAGAATCAGTTAACAGATTTTAGGGACTTGCAAGCAAACCTAGACCCCAATATAAATACGCAAGGAGACTTTCGACATGTGGCGGATGTGGTGAATGACAATTTCTATCAATATATTGTTTACATACCTACAGTTGTTTGTTAATATTTATTACATGAATCACAAATAATTCCGCCCAATACTAATTCCTAAATTCATCCGTCTCTGTATTGTAGGTTGATTTCCTGTAATTCGGTCATTGCGAAATACTACTATTACAAATAATCATAACAGCTTGTTGATGAACAATATTTGTCGTAACGTATTTTGCATAAGATCTGTAAATAATCACAACTACGACTGAATGGAGTCACTAGACGAAATCTGTTGTGTTCAGAGGTTAAAAGACTTGAGGGAACGGCCCCGAATTCATAAAGTGGAAGATGACCTGGTTGGCTCCTTTTTTGACTATAATGGGTTCAAACCTGTGCGTTCGATTCTGAACGAATTTTAGGTATGATGAAACATGTTTGTAGTGCTTTCTCACATTCAGTGATTCTCTAACTAGCATTAGTCGGATACAAAATATACATTGGGACTGTGCTCACTTACCAAAACAACATTGACTAATCGATATCAAGGAGGATATTTCTGTTTAGCCGAAATCCCTCATTAAATGAATTTGAATTGAACGATTGACTGGAAATATTTTGATTCGAGTTTATCATGTGACTTTGCATTCTGAAGACTCAGCATCTTCAATAAGAAGTGAGACGAAAATATATTTTGATATTTTATCATTTTGTTGGTAATAATAATAATAATATGCTCATGTGTTTATTATACATTGAATATTCATTGAATGACAGAAACGATGACTGACACTGGAGTGTAGATCTTTGTTACGTTCAGCTAGTCACATCGTCTTTCACTTGAACGAAATACTCTAGGCGTAAATACAAAGTCGGTGTAATGTTGTCAGTCGTTGTTGAAAAGAAGCTTCGAAATAAGTGTCACACAGATTGTCAATGATGAGTGTTATACATAATAGAAATTGTTTCGGAAATATAACATCGATTTCCATGGCGAACAAATGTATAACCCGACATTGTGAAACGTCAGTTCAGTGTACAGTTGCACTCTGTGACACAACCACATCAGTGTGACTGATTTACACATGATAAACTGTGCCCACTTATTCGTAAGGATTTGTTCAGTTAAGAAGAATTTCCATTCAATGACTTCATTTTAAGTGTGTTCATTCCTGTTTTACAAAGTTCAATGAGAATAGAACTCGATATTGAGTGTTGTATAGCGGCTCAAGTTGTGTACATAGTAACTGAAATCACTGTGAAGAGGATGAATGAAGGCAGTGAGTGGAGATGAGGAGGGAATTTAAATGAGCTACTTCTCAATGTCTCTGTTAAGTATTCAGGATGTGATGTGGTATTTTCACGAAGGTGGATTTCTCTCCACATTTGAATCTTCTAATTTGGTTTGTATTGTAAAATAGAAAGTTTCAGGTCATACCCAGTCGCGTTTTTCTCTTGTGTGTGATTCTCAGCTTTTCTAATGAAGAGATTTCCAGCTCCACTGAATAGATTTGCACATAAGGATAACTACATAACTCTGAAGAATTGTGAGGAAGGCTTTAAGCTCGTTCACGTAGGATCAGTTTTACTGTTGGTGTTTAGACAGAACACCATCCATTCATGATATTATTATTTGACATAAATCAGCGTGTCCCTCATAATAGATATATAATATCGTCCGAGAAGAGAGCATGTGACAAGTATAATGTCCGTATTTATAAAATAGGATTGTGGTGATTCAGACAAGGCTTATTCAAAACATTCTGTGGAAGCAGATCTTCAGCCGGTAGTCAATGTTTCCTTTTGCATACATGTTAAGTGCAGATGTCTCACTGTGAATCAAGTAGGCCTCCGTATTCATTGTATCTTTACTCACTTTACTATTATTATGATTATTACCAATACTACTACTCAGTTAGCAATTGTTGTTGTTTTCATGTTCATTCTCTGACAACTGATTGTTCAGTTGAATAATGAAACTCAACGGCAATCTGTTATTTTATGTTGTTTTAATGTCTAATAAGCCCTCTTTCTTTTCTTTCAATACGTGACTCGAAAAACGCTCTCATTCTTCATTATGTATGATTTGGCTCAATGTAGCGTATTTACTTGTCAGTCTTATATCTCCTAGTGGATTTCCGTTATCGTATGCATAAATGTTTGAGGAGGATTCGATCGAAGCGTTCTACCGGAATTCGATTAATTCGTCAAATCCTGCTTTATGAATATTTGTTGCTTGATTTAAATTGAAAACGAAAATATGCAAAGCATGAAACAGTGGTAGTATTTCACAATGACCGAATTACAGGAAATCAACCTACAGCCCAGAGATGGATGAATTTAGGCATTTGTATTCGGCCGAATTATTTGTAATTCATGTAATAAATATTAAGAAATGACAGTAAGCTTTTGAACAGTACAGTGATAGAAATTGTCAATCACTATATAATCACACCATATTGTAGATTGATAGATGTCAGGAAAAATGAGCCAAGGGACTCCATTGAAATGGAGGAGTATTAGTGCTTTCACCATGGAGAAATATTTCTCTCCAGTGTTCTTTACTTTATAGTTGTTCTCCAGCTGAATTCCATCTTTACCGAAAACTTTCTAGAAAATAAATTATATCACAAAGGATAGCTTAATCACAAAAGAACTTATCAAAGTCAGTAGAAGATAGTATTTATCACTTGAAAGAATTCAGAAAAAATTATTTCTGTATATTCCTTATAAGATGATTGATAAAACTATTTCTCCAAGTTTTTTCAAACATAAGTGTGTGCAGGATACCTAACCTTATCAACTTTTACTTACGCTAAACTTTAGCTACATTAATGACTGGATTTGATGTTACTTTATTTCGAATTTTCACTTGTGATTTAATTTAGTCAATAAGAAATTTTACAGCTTCGAGTCTATCTTTGCGATAAGCAGAAGTGACAGCGGTAGCGACACTGATTTCTTTTTTTTATTACAGCTTGGTTCCACACCGTATTCTCAGTACAAGTATGGAATTTTCAGCATGGTTATCGGTAGCCCAAATTTTTCAGGCCGACCATAGATATCAGGTGTGTTTTGTCGGGAGGGTATTGAACCTCGGACTATGTGCATGGTCGGCGAGAGTCCTAACCACTGTGCCACTGACGCAAACCAAATGGAACTAAACTGAAGGCAAATTGAAGACATTCATGTGGTTAGAAGAGCACGAAATTAACAGTGAATAAATAAAAAGGCATACTTGAAAAATGGAAATTAATTCAGAGATATGCAAAATTAGTCACACAGGAGTCTGGAAGATTCAGTTGTGCTTTACTTAATCAAATAGTAATTGGCACTGAGAAACATAAAACAACAGACGTGTTGCTTCTGGATTCAGAACTTTTAAGGAGCATATATCTTCAACAGTCTATCTAGATTTAACACAGATTCGTTCAGTCCTACCGTGAACAAATTACAATAAGGTTAAATTCGAGGATAACACTCGTAGAAAATAACAGTTATGATTTTAGAACTCACTAAGTATGCCACTTGAATAGTCGAAGACGAGTTCTGCTGGTAAGGTTTAGATATGATGGAGAAGATTTTTAGCTCAGGTGGATGATTTTGATGTGGTACAAGTTGCCTAGAAGGTGTGAAAACACACAAAAACAACCAAAGAGTCACGCTGAAGTCGACTCACCAGGAGAGATGACTAATAAATTCTTGAGGAAATCTAAAAGCTCACTTCAACAAATTGAAATATGCGCTGAAGATGTTGTGTAGTAGGGCAATGAAAGCTTCGCAAACAAACTCTCCAGCTCAGAAAACACAACCACATAAGATGTCGCCGTCGGCGCATTTCTTCAACAATTCTCTGCTGGGAAGTGGCAACCTCTCTCCTTTTTCTCCAAACATCTAGACGCTACTCAATCAAGATACAGTGCAGTCAGTTGAGAATTACTAGCAGTCTATCTGGCTGTTAAACATTTTCGTCATATGGTCGAAGAAATACCGTTTACTATCTATACAGACCACAAACCTTTAACCAAAGCCACGAATGCAAAGCTCGACAAGTACTCACCAAGAGAGCTCCGACACCTCGAGTTCATTTCTCGGTTCACTTAAGACATTAGATTCATCAAGGGACATGAATCCGCGGTAGCATATTCGTTATCTCGCATCCATATAAATACCTTAGAAAAAGATCAGTTTGACCTTAAAAAGATGGCTAAACTGCAAACTATAGACGAGGATCTGAAAAGACTAAAAAATATCACGAGTACTTCTTTACGTTTGCAAGATGTTATGCTTGATGAAAGTCTGACTATTACGTGTGATGTGTCCAAAGGTAAACCGCGTCCTTTTGTCCCATTAGAAATGCGAATATAATTTTCACCAAAATACACGGCATTTCTCACCCTGGTATCCGAGCGACAGTTAAACTGATAAGTGATCGATGTATATGGCCGAACATGAATCGCGAGATTAAACAGTGGACCAGAGCATCCCTAGCTTGCCAAAAGTCAAAAGTACTACGACATACAGTTTCACCTAATGGGCAGTTTCCAGAGCCTGATGGTAGGTTCCAACACACACACATTGATATCGTTGGGCAGTTATCGCCATCTAATGGCTTTACTTATATCTTAACGTGTATCGACAGATTTACGAGATGGCCAGTAGCTATTCCCTTACCTGATATTTCGGCTGAAACTGTTGCAAAGAGCATCATACAAAATTGGGTTTCCAACTTCGGAGTGCCCAGCATTATTACTACTGACAGAGGTGCTCAATTCGAAAGCCATTTATTCCAACAACTCACAGAACTACTGGAAATCAAGCGTATACCTACTACTGCTTATCATCCCAGTTCAAACGGCTTAGTGGAGGGATTTCATTGTCAGCTGAAAGCAGCATTGATGGCAGTGAAGGATGATGATAAGTGGAGTTACAAATTACCACTCGTACTTCTTGGAATACACTCAACAATAAAACACGATATCGAATGTTGTCCAGCAGAATTAGTTTATGGAATTACTTTACGACTGCCTGGAGAATATTTCAACCCACCCACTGAAGTTCCAACTGACGAAACTACTTTTGCGCAACAACTGAGACAACAAATCAGCCTTTTAAGATATCATCTCCTGCGGCATCAGCTCAACCAAGCATACATACCTCAAAAACTAGACGATTGCACTCATTTCTTCATACGACACGACGGTGTAAGAAAACCAGTTCAACCACCTTATGACGGACCATTTAAAGTAATAAACAGAACAAACAAAATCATCACTGTCGAACGCGGAGGGAAACACGAGAATGTAAGCATCGATCGTGTAAAACCAGCTTTCATGGAAATAGAGGTGACTGAATGTTTACCCAAGCCATCAACATCATCTAAATTTACACCACAAAATGATTCCTGCTCTCAAGATCCAGAACCTAGTGATTATCCGGTTAACAAAACAGAAAGAATCACAAGGTCAGGCAGGCGACTACATTGGCCACAAAGATTTGTACAGACAATTTATTTCTAAATCATTTCCATACCTCCTTATTACTGTGCTATTAACTGCATGTAAGATATAAATCTATTCTGTAACTCTTTACAAAAACAACCTCATTATTATTCTACTACTTTTTCTGGTTTTATTGTTACATTTTGCACAACTTTCGAAACATTTTGGTTCGTTTCAAAGTTGTTAGCATTTTCGAATATGTGCAGTTATATTAGCAAACCTCAGAAAACTTGAAACCCTCAATTCAGTTTTCATACCAGAAACACATATATTTTTTCTGTCCTTTTAAATTACAATAACATTCCAAATACAGATAAACTTCATTTACCTGCATTCTACGGAGGGGCTATTTTAGTGACCCATTTTATTACTCATCTTTGAAGCGTGCTTTCGCTATGTAATTGGACTTTGATTTGTTTATCACTCTGAATATTGCGTGTTAAAAATTGATAATTTAGTACTCGCTCAACTTTTAAATTTTTACTACTGCAATAATACACGTCCGTACTCCTTCTCAAGTGCCTTTTGATTTACCTTGTGGATGTTGAGGAATCACAACGTTAGGACACAATGATAAACGTGAAGAAGTACTAGGATATACGTGTGATATGTATCCACATGATGTGTGTTTTGTTTTTGACAGTCGGTTATATTTTGCTACGTGTATATGGATCGATATTCCATTATAACTGACATTATGCTTTTGTCTGTCCACTAACTAAATAAACATGTATGACCTTGTTATCACATGACATTACAATCAATCATGGTAAGATGTTATCTTATTGGTTCATGTGTATTAGCCATTTTCATATATACTTTTGTATTAGACACTTGTTCATTCTTGTGTTCCCACGTTTCGTACATCTAAGTACCCTTCCACTCACACACTTGTGTGACATTTATTTTCCTTGTCTGGAAAATACAAGTATCATCGTAAACCTGGCGGTCTTCTGATCTCCCTCTTTCCGCGTCAGGACTATTAACTACTCGACGAGTACATAACAACGTGTACACCAGTTTGATCAAAAAGAGCACCACAACAATACCACGGGCAGCTTATCTCACGAAATATTATAAATTCCCCGAATGAAATGTTCGCTTTCCGCGTAGCCAATTGATGAGAAATGAAGTTATAAGATTTGATAGTGTGAAATATTCCCATATTATGAATTAAAAGTCAACCTGAACAAAGAATATTCTTTTCAATAATTCCTCCTCTTCAGGTTCTTACAATTATAAAATATAATATTTGTGGTCGTTACAATAAAGATAGCCAGGTATGTGGCGGATACATTTTTAACGTAGAATAACAGATTACTTATGGGGTGTCAAAATAAATAGTCATATTTGTGTGACAAACGTGCTAGGGTGAAATCGATTAGAAATATTGTAAAACGGGAGACAATGGTTGGGATTAATCATAATGGAATCATTGAGTATGGGGTAGGAAAATTGACAAGTCAGTTCAAGGTTATAAAAGGTGTCAGGTGAATGGCTAGTACAAAGTGGTCTGAGTTAAACAGGAGATAATAAGACTGCAATGAGAGGTTCATAGTGAAATAACGAATATGTTAAATGAAACAGGTGGAGGCATATATTGAGAAAACAGATAATATCACTAATAATAAATCCGTATAAATGAAAATTCGATAGTATTGAGGGAATGTTTGCATGAAGGGCATAAATTATGACGAATAATAATAATAACTGTAATAATAATATTTATAATAATAAGCAAAGTAAAAAAAACCAAGAGAGTTAAGGGGAAGGAGCACTCTTGGTGAGAAGAAAAATCTTCAATCCAAGGTTGGCCACGGTAGGAACAGCGTCTGGACGTGTTCCTTTTGGATACACAGTTCCGGTTTAGTCGATCTTATTGCAACAGCTTCAGCTATGTGTAGGAGACGTAAGCGAACTGTACGTGATAACGACTTCGGAATTCGGTATATAACTCTGAAAGCTGTGTTGACATCGATGCGATGTCCAGTATCGACCAGGTGTGACAGGATCGAGCTTTTTATGCACTTAATTTCCCCCCTGCTGAACCAAGCTGGTAAGTGTTCTCGAACCCGTAGACGAACCTGCCTAATCGTGCGCCCTATATAACTTGAACCACAGGAACAGTTGAAATGGTATATGCATGAAGAAGAGCTAAGGTTAGGTAAGGCATCTTTGAGTTGCTGGGTGAACATTGGACGGCTAGTGAAGGATAGACACAGACGTGCAGAATAGAAAGTTTTCTTGATCGCCCTGGTTAAACGTTGGGATAGAATCTCCGCAGGAGTATCTCCCTTGAATTGGAGACGTAAAAACAGAGGCTTTTTCTCAACAGTTGTCAGTTCATGTTTACGGCTATTATAACCTATGTTGGCTTTAATGAACTTCTCTGGATATCCGTTCTCGCTTAGAATGTCTCGGATGATCTGGAGTTCTTTCTCTACGCACTCTTCGGAACAAATAGACCTCGCTCTAAATGCTAAGCACCTGATTAGATTACGTTTGTATTTCATCGGTACGAAGCTAAGGAAATGTGTATACTGGCTTTGGTCTCTAGCTTTCTTTTGATGGAACCATCCTCTCTTCTCGTTAGTAGGACGTCGAGGAAGTGTAGAGAGTCGTTGTATTCTCATTCGTAGGTGAAATGGACCGCTGGGTGAGCCTTATTGAAGTTGTTCAAAATCAAATCACTATTTAACCCTTCATCGTACACTACAAAAGTGTCATCCATGTAACGACAATACATTTCCATTTTCGCTATTTCCTCTTTCAACGGACTATTTCCTAGTTTTGCTAGAAATATATTCGCGAAAATAGGTCCCAGTGGGGATCCCATGGCTACTCCATCAACCTGTCTGTATATTTCATTATTAAATAGGAACTGAACATTCGTTGTGCATTTAACAAGTAGTTGTTTCAGATTACTGATAGGAATATCAGTGCACAATTTCTTTTCTATAATTTGTTCACAGATATAATCGATGGTTTCCACTAGAGGCACATTCGTGAATAGAGATGAAACATCAAGTGATGCCATATATTTGCCAGTCGCGTTCAGGTTTTTGATCTTATCAACAAATTGAAAGGTATCCTTGACGCTGTGCTTTACTAACTCGTCATGCAAGGGTTGAAGCAGCTGTACCAGCCACTTTGCCGTCTCGTGATAGGGTGAATGGGACATGTCTAGTATGGGGCGTAGGGGCACTCCTGATTTATGCACTTTCGGTAAACCATACATGCGTGAGATGGTACTCCCTGTAGGTTTTATATTTTTGAAAGTTTTTGGTGATAAATACCCTTTACCCTTCAAATCCTTTAATAAGTTTGTTATTTCTCTCTCTATTTTCTCCGTTTGATCTTTCATTGCTTTTGGCTTCTGAAACTTGTTTCCGTCAGTCTTATTGATGTAATCCTGCCTGTCGATAATTACTATCCTCAGTCCCTTATCCGGTCTGGTAATAACTATGTTTTCATTTCGTCTTAGTCTTCTGACAGCTTCTATAATTGTAAGAACCTGAAGAGAAATCATTAAAAAGAATATTGCTCGTTCAGATTGACTTTTAATTCATAATATGAGAAATGAAGTTGCTTGTTTATTTTCAAAATTATCGCGTCCCCTGTCAAGCCTACGAGTAATGAAAAGAGAGCGAAAATACATTGAGTGTGTACTAATTTGGTGTTTATGTGAATGTATTCCTCGATCGAAATTCCCTAAGCTGACTGGAAGCATTGATCTTACGGACGCATCTGTAAATCTCTTGAGATACTTCAGCATCAGCATATCACTTCTGCTTCCCGCAAGGTTTTGGGTCAGATGCTCAGAAAGTCATAGGAGATTCAGTGGGAATACGTAATCCAATAACATACAGAAGAAAAGAAGTGGAGGCCAAGTACGGTTCCTTGTGCCACTCCATTACGTACCGTCGTCCACAAGGACAGTCTTGGGTCGATCCTGACTCTCTGTCTTCTACCCATGAGGGATTCCATAATCCGTTCTAACAAGTCTTTTTTGGTTCCAAGCCTTTCCGATCTCGTGAGTGATTTCGAGTGAAGTACCTTGTCGAAGGACTTACTGCAGTCTGTGAAAACGAAGTCAATGGGTTTCCTCGTGTCTCTTGACTTCACCTGGCTTTCTCTTGCTCTAGAAATTTATGAGAGTTTTCTCCGGTAGTCATGCTGTGCTTTGGACAACAAGTTGCTTTCCAAATATGAAATGATAGCTTTCATGACAATTCTCTCGAGTATCTTAATCAAGGTGTTGATGAGAATGTAGTGACCCATTTTATTATTCATCATCGTAGTATACTGTCACTATGTAATTAGACTTTGATTTGTTTATCGCTGTAAAGATTGCGTGTTAAAAATTGATGCATTGTACTCGCTCAACTTTTAAATTTTTACTACTGCAATAATACACGTCCGTACTCCTTCTCAAGTGCCTTTTGATTTACCTTGTGGATATTGAGGAATCACAACGTTAGGACACAATGATAAACGCGAAGAAGTACTAGGATATACGTGTACGCTAGTTTGGTCAAATAAAGCAACATAACAATTGGTTAGCCCGACATAGCTGATCGACGCCATCATTTCGAAGTACACACATAGTGGATTTACTCATCATTGCTATTGTATTAACTGGGATAACTGCATCACATTTGGATATATATTTACTGGCATGTTTGTTGAAAATACCTCCGGTAAGCAGACCATTTTTGGACATTTTTGAACATTCCGGTATTCTGGTCTGCTTGTTCTCATTTTTTGTATTTTTGGTATCATCTATATATATATATATTATTTTCTGCATTTTTGTATTGTCATTTAATACTGATAACGGCACTTCAAGTAGAATGTCTGTGGGTGCAATTACCATATCCATACCACCTTTAAAACCTAATGATCCTTATTTGTGGTTCACTCGCCTAGAACACTACTTCATAGCTAACCACATCACTTTTCAGACTACAAAATTTGACTACGCAAGCTCCATCTTACCGGACGACGTAGCAGAGCAAGTGCGGAAAACGCTCATAAATCCAGATCCCGAGACTCCGTACGATGTTTTAAAGCAGAAGGTTATTAAGATTGCTTCATTATCAGCAATATTAGTCTGGGTGACAGAACACCTTCTGCGTAGATCGTGAATAATCTTGGCTCTGCCGTATGGCAACAGTGTTCGGCTCCTAGGTAGATTGTTAGCAAATCTCTGTGAGATGTAGACTGCCTCGTCTCTGTAATATCAAATCGTTTCGAGAGGAATGCTTTTTGATTTCAGCCGTTTTCTACTTCAAACCTCGCCTAGGTTCCTAGATCGCTAGATTTCTTGCCAGTACCAGGCATCGGAAATGCGTGGTGGTTGGGCGTGGCACTAGCAAACTAATCAAGTTGCTACAGAAAATTTAACGCACGAAAAAATAATACAAATACAAAAAATATGAACAAACTTGTTCTTCCCTGGAATCAGAGAGATTGAATAATACAGGCTGCTGAACGTCCTCAGGAAGTCAGTCAGCCAGCCGACGTGTCTACTCACGCTGAAAACGAGAATGAGAGCGTGGACGTGAAATGTACTTACACTGTACGAGGCTGGCTGGGAAAGCTGCCCAGGTAGCCAAAGAAAGGAGAAGATATGGTAAGAAAGTGATGGGAATATGCGTAAGCAGATAGAATGGATGTGAACTGTCAAAATTGTCAACAGGAGAGTCAATAATCCACTCCAGTCTGGCCACCCAGATGACAACTACGAACACACTGAGGCAGTGTGTGGCTATCATCTTGTCACTAGTGACAGCCAAAGCTTTTATGCAATGAAAACCAATCTAGATATGATGTAGAACATTTTTAACTAAGGTGGCTGATTTTGATGTAGTTGTGTTCACTGAACTGGATAGTTAATTTGCGAGGCTTTTATTGCAAAACCTTCAGCGTACACTTCAATTTGTTGAAGTGAGCTTATAGATTTCTTCACGAGTTTGTTAGTCATCTCTCCTGGTGAGTCACCTTGAACGTGACTCTTTGGTTGCTTTTGTGTGTTTTCACACCCTCTAGGCTACTTGTGGTATTGGTACTGATTGTTTCCTTGACCCAAACTTTGACTTCTTTTGTGTGAGATTTCCTTCCTATCGATTGGTACATTTTGTCCATGTCGATAAGTCTATTGATTGATGATTCACTGGAATACCAGGTGGGCTTCTAAAAATTCAGTAGCAGTTCTGGTGTTTCCTCTGTCTAATTCATTTGGGACGACGTCCGAAAACAGACAGAGGAGAAATCCAAAAGGGTGAAGATAAAAGTTATCGCATTTTAAAGTTACATCGCCTCTGGTTTCCTCGCCTTTCATTGGCTAAAACAGTGGCGGTCAACCAGATTTTCGATTTGTTATAGGTAGGCGCTGTCGTGTACGGTTTTGTGTGGTTGTGTTATGCGTGGTTTGCAACCAACTTTGACGAATATAAATTTAACATTTTACTATTCTAACATTGTTTCACTGTTTTTTATAAAGGTACAGTGCTCTTTTCGATATACACTCTCTTGAGGTTAGTTAGCCACTATGGTGGTTATCAGTAACTACGATCCTGTGGGTTTCAATGCATTTCTTGGTTTGTGGTTATACGTACAGTATTTTCTACTTCAATATTTCTCACTCGCATAGTCTATTATTATTCTCACCCATCTAAAAGCTTATTTCAAATTGAAGTACGCGCTTAAGATAATGCCTAGGAGGACAATGAAAGCTTCTCAAATAAACCTTTTCAGCTTAGAGAACACAACTACACCATAATCGGAAACCAATCTCCTCCTGCAGGATTATGATAGCAAGATTCAACTCAAATGGTAGCAGGGAAGGTGACAATTGTCCAATATTAGGCACAGTGCTACAAATAACTTGGAACAAGGGAAGGAAAATTTTTACAGACAACGACAAACAGTTATGGACAGCATCCCAAATGGTGACTTCAAAATTGTTATTGTTCATATTTGTCTGCATGAGTGTGTGATATCTGTCATGCGAAAAAGACGTGAATTCACATGTGATAAACATGATAAGATTTTTTATCAAAGTCACAAGGGTTAATAGAGGTTTTTGTAGTTTTCCCATCTGTCTAGCTCCATTAGAGTCTGCCATACAGGTGATAAGTCTATCCCTTCTCTCTCATTTACTGCATTCAATGTGGTTAAAATATGCAAGGCTTCAGAGGTAAACCTTTCTTCATGTGAATGAAAGCCTCTTCCCAGAATTTCGACATTGTCGAGATCAATCTTATGTCTCCTGTCTATCGCATGCAATGCTATAGCTTATCTCTCTAGACTTTTTAATTATGCTTCATTCCTAGGTGAACGTTTCGTGCATAGTCTTTCTTCATTCACTCTGACCTTCACCTGTCTGCTGCTTTCCCCTCTATAATAACATATGTACATGAGGGACGCCAGTTTACACGCATCCTCAATATGATAAGTTATATATACTTGGAGTCAACATATTTGCAATTTTCCACTGACACGGGATATCTAATAATCGCACCTGTAAAAATGGAATGCATTTCATGTAAACTTACCCATTTATACTGAATATAAATTATTATTATTATGATACACAAGGAAAGGTAATGGGATAATGAGAGTAAATACACATTACATATGTTAAAATAATTCATATGATATAATCCTAGACATCATTTGCCAATGTAGTTGAAGATTGAACGCTCAATTCATGGTTGTTTGCTGAAACCAAACTCCATATTTTTCGTGGGCGTCATCAATACTGCAGTCATCGTTTCATCGTTCGCTGTTCGTTGGGAGAGAGAAACACTATCAAAAGTATTATTGTGATTTATTGTTATGACATTTATTCTCAGACTTTGTGTACAGTATCCTAATGGTTGGCTCTGTATTGGTGCAAGAATAAACGGTTTTTGAGTCACCAATATGTGTTCTGGTGTTTTTTGCGTTGGTTATTACGCATAGTTCCTGAAAGTCTTCCAAGGAGAGTGTGAAGTCCAGTGTAGTTAGACCTGGACATTGACAGTTTCTGATAATTCTCCTGGAATAATTCTTCTTATTTGTTGTCGATTCGTCTTTCCTCACGTCTGCAAGTCTTCTTTGGATGCGCTATTTGGAACTTTTCTGGATCTTTTGGCCAAGTTCAATAATGCCTGGGTCAAAGAAAGGACAAAGCGTTTTGGAAGCATAGAGGAAAGTAAGTAATGATGAGTTGCCTGTTATATGTAATGTTGTGTGTGATGTTAAGCATGACAAGACTGACGTCCATGTTTCACCGTCTAGGGGTAATAGAAATTTAAAAATTCCTAAATATGAGCCTCGGTGTTTCGACGGAAACCCAGCTGACTATCCACAGTTTGTAAAGGAGTTTGAAGTCATGTTGAATGGGTCTGCAATAAATTACAAAGTAAAGTTAGTGTATTTGTTGAGGCATTGCACTGGTGTTGCTGCAAGAGCTATACAGTGCAGTGAGGCTATGCCCCAAAACGAAGGATATACAAAGGCCATGAGGATATTACGTCTAAGGTTTGGAAGGCCATTTATGACATCCCAAACCATTTTTGAGGTCGGTAAAGGTAATCGGGCGCAGTTTAGGGACAACTCCGAGGAACTTGTAGAGTTCTTGGATAATTCATTGGTATACAGAAATACTCTCGTTTATCTTAACAATATGGATGAGTTGAACTCAAGTTCGGTGATTGAGAGAGTTGTCAAGAAATTGCCGTTTCTTCTACAACAGAAGTTCATAAAGGTTAATTCCCGGCTATAGGAATATGGTTTGGAACCTGGATTCGATGATATTGTGAGGCTGCTGGAAGACGGTGTCAACAAAGCGACGGGCAAATTCGCCAGCATTTTACATTCTAAGGTAGAACCTAAGGAACCGGTGAATATAAAGAAAGCATTTGTAGTGAAGGCTCAAGGCACAACGAGAAAGGATGAGTGTATTGTCCGGCATAACACGCATCAATTGAGTGAGTGCAATCGCCTTATTGCTACATCCCCCGTAGAAAGGTTAAAAATGGCAAAACACAAGCGGTTGTGTTTCAGTTGTTTAAATATGGGGCATACAAAGTTGAATTGTAAGGCGACAGACAAAGGAAGTAGTGGTTCAACCGATGTGCACCCACTTCTGAAGACAGTAAACGAACCGGGGAACTCGGTTAATTGTAATAGTACCTTTAGACCCCTTGACAACCCACAAGTTTATTTAGAAGTATTACCAGTTAAGGTGAAAGGACTGAAATCTTCGTTGGAGACTTATGCACTGTTCGATAATGGTTCAGACGTTACATTGATAGATGCTAAGCTGGCTGGCTGCTTGGGTGTTAAGAATCCAAAGCAACCCTTGGTTCTAAATACTTTCAATTCTTCGAAAACGGTTATATGTGAACGAGTGCCATTTCAGTTAGAATCCTTGACTACTGAGGAAACCGTTGAAGTAGGTACTGCCTACACTACTTCCAGTATGAAACTCGACGAAGCTATAGTACCTAGTTGTGAAACAGTTGTCGGTAAGCCATACCTGGGTGACATAACGTTTCCAACACTGCAAGATGGTAGAGTGATAATACTCATTGAGTGTAGTATGCCAGAAGCTCACAAGGTATTAGAAGAGAGATTCGGAGGTAGAGATGATCTTTTCGCGACGAAAACACCGCTGAGATGGACAGTGAGAGGATGCATACCCATGGTCCACATATCGTCATTGGTTGCAAACAATTGGGACAAACTGAAGACTATGATTAGAAATATGTATGACAAGTAGTTTTGTGACTGCGGTGTCCCTGAGAAGGGTCATTCTGTAGAAGACATAAGGGGAGTTAAAATAGTTAAGGAGTCTTGTAAATACGAAAATGGGCGTTTCAGCGTTGGTCTACCATGGAGATTTAAAGATAGACAGTTGGTTTGTAATGGAGAAGTTGCTCTTAAGAGACTAATGGATTTAAGGAAGAAGTTTCTAACGGATGCAGACCTCTGGACCAAATATAAGGATGTCGTCGATAAACATGTAATGAAGGGTCACGTTGAAAGACTAGTTGATCAGAGCGAGCCAAGGAAGTGGTATTTGCCCCATCATCCCGTCTTTAATCCGAGGAAGCCGGGTAAACTCTGTGTGGTTTTCGATTGTTCTGAGAAACACTAAGGAGTCTCTTTGAATGATAATCTGTATAGTGGCCCAGATTGCGTGAGCTCATTAGTTGGACTGCTGTTGAGATTCAGAAAGTTTACAGTTGCTGTCGCTGCGGATGTAGAGGAAGTGTTCCTACAGGTGAGGGTGCCAGAGAGCGACAGAGATCACTTAAGGTTTTTGTGGTAAAGTGTCAGAATATAGGATGACAGTCCATCCATTTGGTGCTACGTCCTCCCCGTTTTGTGCTAATTTCGCTCTACGAAAGGCAGTGTTCACATATGGCTCTAATGATCTGCTGGACGTCATCGATTGTTGCTTGTATGTGGATGATTGTTTAGTCTCCTTCGATGATGATAAGTCTGCAGTTAGATTTGCAACAAGCATTACTGAGGTGTTAGCCAAGGCTGACTTTCGTTTTACTAAGTAAATCTCGAACAGCCTAGACGTTTTGAAGCATATAGTTCCAGAAAACAGAGCACCTACTGTACGAGATTTACTAGTTGATACTCTACCAGTTGAACGCAGATTAGGTATGCGATGGGATGTGAACTCTGATACCTTTGGATTTAGTGTTGGTGATACTGATAAGCCAGTTACTCGGAGAGGTGTGCTCTCTGTGTTGTTGTCCGTGTTTGACCTACTTGGATTAGTAGCACCTTATCTACTTCTGGCTAGGAGGTTATTTCAAGGGACATGCAGGAAAGGGTTACAGTGGGATGAACCATTAAGTGAGAGGCAGAGAGAAGAGTGGAAGGGGTGGGTTAACAGTTTGAGAACGCTGGATCTACATTCCGTCTCACGTCCACTTAGGCCATCGAGAAATCATGATATAATCGACTTCCATGTTTTTTCTGATGCCTCTGAGGTTGGATTTGGAGCAGCCGTATACATCAGAACCACCTTAAGGGATGATGTAGATAATGATAATATATTCTCATTTTGTACATGAGGGACGTCAGTTTACAGGCATCATCAATATGATAAACAACATATACGATTAGCAAGCATACTTAATAATAATGATGATTAAATAAAATACATTCTTTTCCTGCCTGTGTAGGACACACCAATTGTACAGGCATGGATTATTATTATTATTATATAAATTAATTAAATTTGGTTTTTTGTTAAATTACATGGTTGCTGTCGTTTTTGTCTTTGGTTTTTGGGAACATGTTGTAATTTTTGTAATAGTAGTATTAGTATTTCGAGATGACCGAATTACAAGAATTCAACCAAAACACAGAGAGGGATGAATTCAGGAATTTGTATTTGGCGGAATTATTATTCAATTCATATAAGAAATATATTAACAACCAACAGTAAGTATTTAAACAATACAGAGATAGAAATTGTCAATCACCACAGGAACAATGTGATAACTAGTCAATGGAGCACATCAAGAAATAAAGAAATATTGTCTTCGCATTAACAAAAAACCGAAGTATATTTTGGATGGATTACAAATACTTGGGAAAAAATAAAGCTTGAAGTAATTCCCCCATATAACTTTGGTGTGTACGGTATCGTGTCATATTCATGATTTATATCCAAATCTGGTGGTAATTAAAATAAGTGATACACTTGTATGGTTTTGTCAAAATTTTCATCGTAACATCACGAGTGAATTGAATTCAATGTAGAATAATAATAATGATAGTTTATATTTTCATATAAACGGGTGTTTTCAAGAAATGAAAGCTATTTTTACAGATACGATCAGTTATGTTATATGTTACGATCGTGAAGTTGTATTATAAATTAATACTTTTTCATTGGTAGAAGAGTATATGCCACAATTGTAATCCAGATTGCGTCGTGGGGGAAGGTAATGCGTAATTCACGAAGGAATTGTAAGATATGGGACCAATAATGTTTGCAGATCATTTGTCATTGTAAATGGTCAAATATCCACATTCTTCATTCTCGTTCAAAAAATAATAAGGCAGCTAAAGTGGTGAGAGAAAAAAGAAGACAAACAACAGCAACGCTAAAGAAAGCAAGAGTAGTCCTTAAGGAGTGATTAATAAATATATGCATATATATTCTGTTTAGTAACTATGGTTATTTTTGTGCACTAACGAACTAGTCCCGTTATGCTAACATTTATATTATCTGTGAACTAATATTACTGTCCTGTGTAGAAATGTTTATCATCTAGTTCGAATAATATTGAAATTTATAATTGTAATTTGTTGTAACTACACGTTTAATAAACTCAAAATATCTATGTGGGGTGAAAAAGAGGTAGACGTAGAAGTGCATAGTCATCTTTGAGCAGTTTGGTGACTGAGGAGGTGAACACTGGAAGTGTGTTTGCATCGCGCACATTAGCTGGTAGTCTATTCCAAATGACTGAAAACTTATTTAAGAAGTTGTACCGAATGTAAGTCTGACAATGCTCTATAGCAGCTAGGTTGTGATGATTTCTAAGATTGTAACTGATGACAGCGGTAGGTTTAGTTATTGGCTCAGAGTAGTGCAAGAGAAGATTAGCTAGCTTGTAGTAAAAGATAAGGTATATCTTAAGACCTCTTTTCCAGAGTGGTTCTAATCTCAGTCTGTCGCAACGTTCATAGTATTCGGGACCACTTTCTAAACCAAGAGTTCATGAGGTAAACTGCCGTTGCACTCCCTCTAATTTAAGTATGTCATTTTGCCTGAGTCCGCTAAGAATAAACGGGCAGTATTCTAAACTAGGTCGGACACGTACTTTGTATAATAAAACCGTAGTTTCACAATAAAAGAAATTGTGTGTTATGCATTCTAGCGGCCTTCGTGTTTTACGTCTGGCATAATCAGTTTGTTCAGAAAACGTTAAGTTACTAGAATACTTGATACCGAGATCTACGACTGAGTTGAGCCTGGCTAGTTTTTGCCCATTTATTTCAAGAGTTAGTGTGGAGTCCTCAAAAATAAACTTATCCAATTTTTACTGCTATGTAAGAAATGAACATATTGTACATTACTTTGTTTTAATCATAATCTCCGTACTTTGTACTTTACCTCGGGTTTTGAATGAAAATATAGTTCTGCCTTCGACTCTCCGTCTTCTCCATCATCTCAACTGCCGTCGATCAATTCTAACCACCTGCTTTCTATCTCAAGTTTTCACAGGAGCACCGTAGTTTCTTCCTACGTACTTTGGTCGACCTCCGGCAATATCAACATTGGAGAATTAGTATTGGAGCAGACTTCCCGCAGTACCTCTGGAGTCTATTACGTTAATTGTGGATTTTGGACCTTGTAAATACCCAAATAACAAAACTTTAATATATTCTTCCAGTAACTTAACTGACTTGGTATTTTATTTTCTATTTGAATTTGGGATACTAAGCTAACAGAGTCTAAGGTCCACCACAGTTAGTTCAAGGTTACTGTTGCCGATACAAATCCAGGCGCATTTGCCAATGTTAAAATTGAGACAGGATTCAGCACACCATGTTGCGAGACTACTTAGTTCAAGATGTATTTTACTTACCATATCGCTTAATTCATGAGATGTCCACCTATTGATGGGTAAATCTAGAGTTGCACCCCTAGAGACGATTTCGATTCCGAGATTAGAACTTACTGCAGCCTTGCTAGCGGCGCAGTTATTCACAACGGTGTGTAAAGAGTTGGATTATCCCAAGTATCCTGTAACATTTTGGACTGATTCGATGTCTGTGATATATTATATACGCAACGAGTCAGCAAGATATGCATGTTTTGTAGCTAACAGAATATCTCAAATTCGTGAACTAACAACTGTCGAGCAGTGGAAGTACGTACCGTCTGGAAAAAACCCAGCTAATCTAGCATCGCGAGGAGTTATTGATATGAATGTGGTTAAAAATAAATGATGGAAAGGTCCAGAGTTTTTGCTCCGAGCTGAGAGTATGTGGCCTTGTAGAGAAGATGAACCACCGATAAGCGAGAGTGTCTTGGAGTTTAAGACAAGTGTCGGTTTAACATCCACTCAAGAAAGACATTCGGGTTTACATCTAATTTTTAAATATTATTCTTCTTGGTACAAATTACTGAAGGCTGTTGCGTGGTTGGCACGATATGTTACGTATTTAAAGTTCATGCATCTTGCAGGATACGATAATATGAATATGGGATCATTGAGAGTCGAAGGGTGCAGTACAGTATGTTGTGGTCGCTGCTGTCGAGTTTATCCCCCACCTCTATCGAGATCGGCTCTATTTTGTGGCAGAGGATTAAGTCGAGAATATTGTTGTGTCGTGTTGGGAGGCGTACGCACTGCTTCCATCCTCCTACATCTATGGCTTCTAGGATCACCTCGTAGGTTCTCGGCCCAGTGCAGGTATCCCAGTTCACTCCAGGGAGGTTGAAATCGCCACAAACTAGTTTGTAGTCGAATTCCAGCTTAGGTACAACCTCTAGTATTTCTCCGATAACCGTATCAGTCGTTATAGGGCTGTTAGGGGCTCTGTATATACATCCCACAAGAATGTTATTTTCATTCGCGTGGATGCTTATCCACTTGGATTCTGGCAGGCTCCGTCTCCACTCTCTTGAAATTGAGATGAAGTCTGTTTGGTTTTTGGTGTTTCCATCTGGTGAAATCCATGTCATCTCGTGTATATCCTTGTGTTTGAAAACGCTGCCACCAGTCACCAAATCATTGAAGGCGCAGAAGTCTGAGAAGAGTCCACCATTGTCGTTCATTTCACCGAGAGCCTCTCGACCCATGGTGAGTTCTCTTCCTGTGTTGTCTCCTCCCAGCTTCGCATTCATGTCGCCCATCAGGATTTTGATATCACCATTTGGGACGTTGTCCATTATTGTCTGTAGAACGCCTCCTTCTTCTCTTGTTCTGAGACGTTTGTAGGCGCTTTTGAGTCGAACCTAGCTGTCATTATCCTGAAAGAGATTGGTTCCCACTGCATGAGAGCTTTGGCTGCTGTTGGTGACATCATGATGGCCACTCCCTCGGTGTGCTCGTGGTGGCCCTTTGGGTGGCCGGAAAAGATTATTATCTTTCCAGTTGGTAGTTGGCACCTACCAGTTCTGTTCCACCTGCTTCCGCAGATTCCCAACACTTCTATTCTGTACCTTCTCATTTCAGCGGCTATCTGGGCAGCCTTTCCGGTTTCGTACATTGTACGAACATTCCAGGTACCCATCCTTACTTTTGCTTTCATCGAAAGAAGGCACATCGGCTGACTGGCTTCCCGAAGGCTTCGACCAGCCTGCGTCATTTCGCTTCCCCGATTCCAGGGAAAGATAAGGCTATTGTTTAGGTTTTTAGAATTTTTAATATATTTATTCGTTGAAGTTTCTGTAGCGATTTGGTTGTTTTACAGGGGTGGAGTTGCTTGTACCACCCCAACCCTCCCTCTTTATCCAGGCTTGGGACCAGCTCGAAAACCAGCGAGCTAGTAATCTGGAGAGGTAAGTGTTTGGGTCGACATTTTACAGTTATACGACCAATAGTGTCATTTGAGAATTTGGTGCAGACGTTGTTGGCAGTAGACCACTGAGAATTGATAAAAGTGGCAATACCACCACCTCTCTTCTTCTTTGAACTGCATTGTTCTTGTCTGTACATTGTGAAACCACTTAAGGAGACTAAATTATCGTCATGTGAGTCGTGGAGCCAAGTTTCTTGAAGAGTTATCACAAGAGTATTACAATATATATATTTGAGAATAATAGAGAATGCAAGTAGTTAATCTTGTTCGATAATGACCTGCAATCTTTGCTCATAATCCCAGGAACAGTCATCTGATGCATTGGAGTGAACTTTAACGATCCTTGCCACCCACCGTGATGCTTTTTCCTAAAGTTATTATTAAATTCATAAATCATCAGGTTGAAAATTTCATAAATAATCGCGAGAGGAAGCAATGCGATTTGGACAAATAATTGGATAATTAAAACAAAATAAATCCGAGGAAATAGATGCAAAATGTAGGAAGGAAATTCAGGTGGCCCAAGATATAAGCAGGCCGCGGTATGAGACTAGACTGACAGTTACTGACGTTTGGATAGTCTCCGTCCGTCTTTCCTGATGCCGGCCAATTCTTCGTTAGACAAGTATTATCTCGAACTTTTCTGGAATACCCGGTCAAGTTCAATGATGCCTGGGTCAAAGAAGGGACAGAGCGTCTTGGAAGCGAACAGGAAAGTAAGTCATGTTAACTTGTCTGTTACATGTAACGATTTGTTTGATGTTAAGCATGATGTGGTTGATGTTACTGTTTCGCCGTCTAGGGATAATAGGAATATCAAACTCCCTAAATTTGAACCACGGTGTTTCGACGAAAACCCAGCTGATTATTTACAGTTTGTAAAGGAGTATGAAATCATGTTGAGTAGTTTTTTATTAAATGATGAAATGAAGTTGATGTATTTGATGAGGTGCTGCACTGGAGTTGCTTCAAGAGCTATACAGTGCTGTAAGTTCATGCCCCTTAACGAAGGATACTCTGAGGCCGTGAGTATACTACGGTAAAGATTCGGAATAACTTCGATGATTGTGAGGAATGTTTTCGAGGCTGTTAAAGGTAATGGTGGTCAATTACAAGATGACTCCAAGGCACTCTCTAAGTTTTTGGATAATCTGATGACTTACAAGAATACGTTGATTTCGATGAATTGCATGAGCGATCTGAACTCAAGTTCAGTCCTAGAGGTAATAGCGAGACGCCTACCTACTCGACTGCAAAGGAAGCGGGTGAAGATAAGCTCTCGAATAGAGGATGAAGGTGTTGAGCTAAAGTTCGAGGATATTCTGAAACTGGTGAAAGATAGTGTCAATCAAGCTATGGGCAAGTTTGATAGTATGTTGCATCCCACCCCTAGAATAGAGAAGTCTGGGAGCAAAACGCAATCATGCATGACGAAGGGGTCTCAGAGAAGTGGATATCGAGAAAGCTTTATGGTGTCTAGTATTCCATATAAACTTAGTGAGTGTAACAGCCTTCGTGGGACATCCCAAACAGATAGGTTACAAGTTGCGAGATAAACACGATTGTTTTTTACACGTTTGCAAGAAGTGCATACAAAGGTGAACTGTGAATCAGTGAGCAAGTTCAGTGATAAGCTAAATGTGAAATCAGCGTCATCTAGGTCTGACTACGAATTGTGTGACGATAACGGTGTGGTCAAGAAGTCTGTAGTCGCAACTGGCAAGCCATTGTTCAATAGAGTGTCACAGACGACACCGCAGTTTGTACAGGAGAAGAGAGTTACAGTTTCAGAGTCTAGTTCTGACTCCACAAGTTTACAAGGTATTACTAGTCAGAGTGAAGGTATAAAACCTTTAAGGATCTGTGAGTAAGAACCCAAATTGTCTATTGCTGTTAATAAAGAGTTTGAAAATGATGAAGTCGACCATATAGAAAACGGTAAAATGAATATTTGTGATAATGATCATGATAGTGCAGATTTGTCCTTGGCTGATCATGATGAGATGAGCGGAATGCCTATTAATACCACTGAGTTGAATAAAATTTCTGTAACACTTGGACGTGGAGTAGATTTAAGAGCAGATGCAGTGGTAGAAGGTATGGATACTCTTGAGACCGTCAGTGCAAGTGATCTGCGTGTAGCCCACCTATCAACAGAGGCCAGTACTAAACGGGAGCTAATCATAAAAGATAGCAGTGGGGGTAATCCTACGGTTAGACAACCTACTAAATTTCGAACAGCGACAGCTTCTGATGCGCCAGTAAGTTCATCGACTGGTATGAGTCAGTCGTCGTCGGTGTTGTCATCCACAATGAAATGGTCGTCCATGATCTCACGTGTCTTATGCTATGACTATGCTAGTATCGGTCCATTTGGAAGGACGAAAGTCAATGGTCAGTTTAATGGGGATAAGCAAAAAGTGTATGAGAGGGTAATTGTTGAAATGACTTGCACGAATAAAGACCTTCCAAGTTTCAAGTTGCTATTTGAATGTTATTATCGTTGGTGTAAATTGCTCTGTGCCAATGACTGTTTGGACAGATAAGTCGTATGTTTGTCAGCCAACTACATTCCACGGTACAATGTCCTGGGCGTGTCGCCGTTCAGAATTGAGGAAATAAATGATTGAAGGAAGTCAGCAAATGAACTCTGCGACGATTTTCCACCTAGGGCGTCAACCTGAGAAGGGTTGTAGGCGTACTACTGTAAGTCCTACAATTCTTCAAGGGTAGTACGTCGAAGCGAAGTCCATCGTACTTGGTGTGTGATTTTGTACATATGTTCATGTTGTATATACTGAATTGGTATCATCTCTCTTCTATCTGTTGGTAACTTTGTTTGTGTCCGGACGTCTTCCACTTGGATCGTCAACCTGAGAAGGAATGCAGGCGTACTGCTGTAAGTCCTACAGTTCTTCAAGAGTAGCTCGTCAAGACAGAATCCACAACAATTGATGTTTGTGTTAAGTGATTGAGTGTGTTTCGATTAATGTAATTGTTGGTTAATCTTGTTTGTGTCCGGACATTCTTCAACTTACAAAGGTTAACCTGGGAATGGTTGCAGGCGTACTGGTGTAAGCCCTGCAATTCTTCAGATGAATTCCATCAAGACATGATCTTCGGGGTTATGTGTACTGTTTGTATCTGAGAGCCTCCGAAATTATAGGTCCATTTAATGTATAAGCTTAAATACTACACCTGTTGTTTTTTGCCTATATTTATAATTTTAGATAAAACATTAACGATTAAGATACTTACCCTCAAACAGACAAAAAGTTTCGTTTGTAAAACTTCTACCCAACACAATAAGTGGAATGAAATGGACATAAACTGACAACATGAAAAAGGTATAACTCACCACAACATCACATGGACAGATGTACGCTCGTTGGGCACCATATATACCTCACCAACTACAACCCATCTTTCCTAAGATAATGTGATGAACTTATATCCATAATGTTGCTGAGCAGTTAATACTCTCAACTCCTGTCGGAACAGCTGAAATTCATAAAACTTCCTCACGCGAAAAAATACCCACAAACAGTAGAAATCCATTAATTAGTGCGTCTAAAGCTTATGTATTTTACTCCCAACAATGACATTGCACATCAAATGAGATAAACATATCACTGATTTCAAAATACCACATCAATGAACTATAATTCAAGGATTCTACACACAAAAAGGTTATGTACGAAAATTGACTTCAAGCTTTATTTTTTTCCCCAGGCACTTGTAACCCATCCACCAAAGACCTGGTTATTTTGTTAATGCGAAGACAATACTTCTGTATTTCCTGATGTGTTGCACTCACTGACAATCTAGCAGACTTTTCTAACTGTACACACAAATGATTGTGCATAAGTGAAAAGGATGTTTTATACTATTGGGACTAAGATTTATCAAGTGTATGTATAATCTCCAGCGTACATGTAAAACATATCTTGCTACCGCCTGTAGCAAGATAATATGGTTCTATTTCTGTAACAATTTGATGATGCCTGTAAACTGGCATCCCTCATGTACTCTACTATGGGAATAAATTTATCTATTTATTGATATGTGTGGTGTGTCACACCAATCGGTGTTTTTGGATTCACTGTGTTTACTTATCGTTTTCGTACCCTGTTATTTTGCATCATTTTGTTTAAATTTTCGTCGTGTTTACTTCTGAAGTTGTTTCTAGTCTTCCGCATCCGTGAATGAATTGATTGACGTTAAGGAGAGCGGATGGGTCGTATGCGTCGGGAATGCTAATGCTGAGAACGACATGCACACGGAGATAAGGATTAGCTGTGGAATCAATGATTGAGAATGAATGTTTCTATTAAGGATGTGGTCCCACACGCCGGGGAGCGAGAGTGTAGAAGACTGAGGCTCGCATACGTCACCGTCACTAGAACTGAGGCAGAATGAGTGACAAGCGATTGCAGTGGTAATTGGTAGTGGATAGATAAGAGGATGTGCGTAGAGTATCATGAGTTGGTGCTATGGCCACGTTGCGTTCTGCAGGAGTCATTCTAGCAAGTGGCGATTGTGTTGCAAGATTTCAAGAGGATGCCTTTAACTGGGAGGCGTAGGTGGTCATTGATGAGTAAGATTGTGCTGTGGGTATGCCTGTGGTATGTTGGCTTTTCTGTTTGTTTTCCATTTCAGCTCTGTCCGTGTGGCCCAAGTTCTCGCACTGGGATCCAAGTCAACGTGTATTGGTCGGGATGGAGAAAAGGGATGGATCCGTTTGTTGCCGTAGAGTGTCAATGTAGTTGAAGATTGAACGCTCAATTCATGGTTGTTTGCTGAAACCAAACTCCATATTTTTCGTGGGCGTCATCAATACTGCAGTCATCGTTTCATCGTTCGCTGTTCGTTGGAAGAGAGAAACACTATCAAAAGTATTATTGTGATTTATTGTTATGACATTTATTCTCAGACTTTGTGTACAGTATCCTAATGGTTGGCTCTGTATTGGTGCAAGAATAAACGGTTTTTGAGTCACCAATATGTGTTCTGGTGTTTTTTGCGTTGGTTATTACGCATAGTTCCTGAAAGTCTTCCAAGGAGAGTGTGAAGTCCAGTGTAGTTAGACCTGGACACTTACAGTCGTTGAAATGGTAGTATACATGTGCACTATGTTGCTCTTAGGATGGAAACAATGAGCTTTCCGATGAAAATATAGCTTCGTTCAAGCAAACGTGTTGTTATGTTCCCAATCACAGCAACGAGACTTTAAGTGAGCAACAAATATGAAGAAAGAGTAATTTTTAGCTTTAATTAATGCCTAGTTAGTTAAGATAAAACGCAGCATTGTTGTGCTTGATGGAAAAGATTATCGTGAGGTAGATAAGTTCTATTTCAGTGAGGAGTTGATTCAAAGATATGGAACATTAGAACCCTTAAGACAACGTCGCCTGTAGGAACTTGTTGTATCACTCTATATTACTAAACTAGCGTGCACGTATATCCTAGTACTTCTTCGCGTTTATCATTGCGTCCTAACGTTGTGATTCCTCAACATCCACAAGGTAAATCAAAAGGCACTTGAGAAGGAGTACGGACGTGTATTATTGCAGTAGTAAAAACTTAAAAGTTGAGCGAGTACAATGTATCAATTTTTAACACGCAATCTTTACAGCGATAAACAAATCAAAGTCTAATTACATAGTGACAGTATACTACGATGATGAATAATAAAATGGGTCACTACATTTCCACATGCACCTTAATTATGATACTCGAGAGAATTGTCATGAAAGCTACCATTGCATATTTAGAAGGCACAGAATGACTACTAGAGTAAAACTCTCATAAATTTCTAGAGCAAGAGAAAGCCAGGTGATACATTGTACTCGCTCAACTTTTGAATTTCGACTACTGTTGTTGTTGTTTTGAATTTTATTCTGTGGCAAATGATTGTTCATTTGACTGACGCAAATCAATCGTAATACTCTTTTTTATCAATGTCGGCTTGTTGTCTGTTTATACTAGATCCATTATTTTGTAGGTTTTAATTGATACCAAGTTCAGCTTTTCTCACAAAATATCATAAATACCCCTGCATATAGTGTTCATTTTTCGCGTAGCTAATTCCGGAGGAATGAAATCGCTAGTTTCATTTGAAAATTATCGCATCCCCCAATAAAGCAGACGGGTAAGGAAAGGAAAGCGAAAATACATTGAGTGTATACTAATTTGATGTTTAGGTGAGTGTATTCCACAATCGAAATTCGCTACGCTGACTGGAAGCATTGATCTTACGGACGCATCTGAAAATCTCTTGAGATACTTCAGCATCAGCATATCACTTCTGCTTCTCGCAAGGTTTTGGGTCAGATGCTCAGAAAGTCATAGGAGATTCAGTGGGCATACGTAATCCAATAACAAACAGAGGAAAAGAAGTGGAGGCCAAGTACGGTTCCTTGTGCCACTCCATTACGTACCGTCGTCCACAAGGACAGTCTTGGGTTGATCCTGACTCTCTGTCTTCTACCCATGAGGAATTCCATAATCCTGTCTAACAAGCCTCTTTTGGTTCCAAGCCTTTCCGATCTCGTGAGTGATTTCGAGTGAAGTACCTTGTCGAAGAACTTACTGCAGTCTGTGAAAACGAAGTCAATGGGTTTCCTCGTGTCTCTTGACTTCACCTGGCTTTCTCTTGCTCCAGAAATTTATGAGAGTTTTCTCCAGTAGTCATTCTGTGCCTTCTAAATATGCAATGGTAGCTTTCATGACAATTCTCTCGAGTATCATAATTAAGGTGCATGTGGAAATGTAGTGACCCATTTTATTATTCATCATCGTAGTATACTGTCACTATGTAATTAGACTTTGATTTGTTTATCGCTGTAAAGATTGCGTGTTAAAAATTGATACATTGTACTCGCTCAACTTTTAAGTTTTTACTACTGCAATAATACACGTCCGTACTCCTTCTCAAGTGCCTTTTGATTTACCTTGTGGATGTTGAGGAATCACAACGTTAGGACGCAATGATAAACGCGAAGAAGTACTAGGATATACGTGCACGCTAGTTTAGTAATATAGAGTGATACAACAAGTTCCTACAGGCGACGTTGTCTTAAGGGTTCTAATGTTCCATATCTTTGAATCAACTCCTCACTGAAATAGAACTTATCTACCTCACGATAATCTTTTCCATCAAGCACAACAATGCTGCGTTTTATCTTAACTAACTAGGCATTAATTAAAGCTAAAAATTACTCTTTCTTCATATTTGTTGCTCACTTAAAGTCTCGTTGCTGTGATTGGGAACATAACAACACGTTTGCTTGAACGAAGCTATATTTTCATCGGAAAGCTCATTGTTTCCATCCTAAGAGCAACATAGTGCACATGTATACTACCATTTCAACGACTGTAAGTGTCCAGGTCTAACTACACTGGACTTCACACTCTCCTTGGAAGACTTTCAGGAACTATGCGTAATAACCAACGCAAAAAACACCAGAACACATATTGGTGACTCAAAAACCGTTTATTCTTGCACCAATACAGAGCCAACCATTAGGATACTGTACACAAAGTCTGAGAATAAATGTCATAACAATAAATCACAATAATACTTTTGATAGTGTTTCTCTCTTCCAACGAACAGCGAACGATGAAACGATGACTGCAGTATTGATGACGCCCACGAAAAATATGGAGTTTGGTTTCAGCAAACAACCATGAATTGAGCGTTCAATCTTCAACTACATTGACACTCTACGGCAACAAACGGATCCATCCCTTTTCTCCATCCCGACCAATACACGTTGACTTGGATCCCAGTGCGAGAACTTGGGCCACACGGACAGAGCTGAAATGGAAAACAAACAGAAAAGCCAACATACCACAGGCATACCCACAGCACAATCTTACTCATCAATGACCACCTACGCCTCCCAGTTAAAGGCATCCTCTTGAAATCTTGCAACACAATCGCCACTTGCTAGAATGACTCCTGCAGAACGCAACGTGGCCATAGCACCAACTCATGATACTCTACGCACATCCTCTTATCTATCCACTACCAATTACCACTGCAATCGCTTGTCACTCATTCTGCCTCAGTTCTAGTGACGGTGACGTATGCGAGCCTCAGTCTTCTACACTCTCGCTCCCCGGCGTGTGGGACCACATCCTTAATAGAAACATTCATTCTCAATCATTGATTCCACAGCTAATCCTTATCTCCGTGTGCATGTCGTTCTCAGCATTAGCATTCCCGACGCATACGACCCATCCGCTCTCCTTAACGTCAATCAATTCATTCACGGATGCGGAAGACTAGAAACAACTTCAGAAGTAAACACGACGAAAATTTAAACAAAATGATGCAAAATAACAGGGTACGAAAACGATAAGTAAACACAGTGAATCCAAAAACACCGATTGGTGTGACACACCACACATATCAATAAATAGATAAATTTATTCCCATAGTAGAGTACATGAGGGATGCCAGTTTACAGGCATCATCAAATTGTTACAGAAATAGAACCATATTATCTTGCTACAGGCGGTAGCAAGATATGTTTTACATGTACGCTGGAGATTATACATACACTTGATAAATCTTAGTCCCAATAGTATAAAACATCCTTTTCACTTATGCACAATCATTTGTGTGTACAGTTAGAAAAGTCTGCTAGATTGTCAGTGAGTGCAACACATCAGGAAATACAGAAGTATTGTCTTCGCATTAACAAAATAACCAGGTCTTTGGTGGATGGGTTACAAGTGCCTGGGGAAAAAAATAAAGCTTGAAGTCAATTTTCGTACATAACCTTTTTGTGTGTAGAATCCTTGAATTATAGTTCATTGATGTGGTATTTTGAAATCAGTGATATGTTTATCTCATTTGATGTGCAATGTCATTGTTGGGAGTAAAATACATAAGCTTTAGACGCACTAATTAATGGATTTCTACTGTTTGTGGGTATTTTTTCGCGTGAGGAAGTTTTATGAATTTCAGCTGTTCCGACAGGAGTTGAGAGTATTAACTGCTCAGCAACATTATGGATATAAGTTCATCACATTATCTTAGGAAAGATGGGTTGTAGTTGGTGAGGTATATATGGTGCCCAACGAGCGTACATCTGTCCATGTGATGTTGTGGTGAGTTATACCTTTTTCATGTTGTCAGTTTATGTCCATTTCATTCCACTTATTGTGTTGGGTAGAAGTTTTACAAACGAAACTTTTTGTCTGTTTGAGGGTAAGTATCTTAATCGTTAATGTTTTATCTAAAATTATAAATATAGGCAAAAAACAACAGGTGTAGTATTTAAGCTTATACATTAAATGGACCTATAATTTCGGAGGCTCTCAGATACAAACAGTACACATAACCCCGAAGATCATGTCTTGATGGAATTCATCTGAAGAATTGCAGGGCTTACACCAGTACGCCTGCAACCATTCCCAGGTTAACCTTTGTAAGTTGAAGAATGTCCGGACACAAACAAGATTAACCAACAATTACATTAATCGAAACACACTCAATCACTTAACACAAACATCAATTGTTGTGGATTCTGTCTTGACGAGCTACTCTTGAAGAACTGTAGGACTTACAGCAGTACGCCTGCATTCCTTCTCAGGTTGACGATCCAAGTGGAAGACGTCCGGACACAAACAAAGTTACCAACAGATAGAAGAGAGATGATACCAATTCAGTATATACAACATGAACATATGTACAAAATCACACACCAAGTACGATGGACTTCGCTTCGACGTACTACCCTTGAAGAATTGTAGGACTTACAGTAGTACGCCTACAACCCTTCTCAGGTTGACGCCCTAGGTGGAAAATCGTCGCAGAGTTCATTTGCTGACTTCCTTCAATCATTTATTTCCTCAATTCTGAACGGCGACACGCCCAGGACATTGTACCGTGGAATGTAGTTGGCTGACAAACATACGACTTATCTGTCCAAACAGTCATTGGCACAGAGCAATTTACACCAACGATAATAACATTCAAATAGCAACTTGAAACTTGGAAGGTCTTTATTCGTGCAAGTCATTTCAACAATTACCCTCTCATACACTTTTTGCTTATCCCCATTAAACTGACCATTGACTTTCGTCCTTCCAAATGGACCGATACTAGCATAGTCATAGCATAAGACACGTGAGATCATGGACGACCATTTCATTGTGGATGACAACACCGACGACGACTGACTCATACCAGTCGATGAACTTACTGGCGCATCAGAAGCTGTCGCTGTTCGAAATTTAGTAGGTTGTCTAACCGTAGGATTACCCCCACTGCTATCTTTTATGATTAGCTCCCGTTTAGTACTGGCCTCTGTTGATAGGTGGGCTACACGCAGATCACTTGCACTGACGGTCTCAAGAGTATCCATACCTTCTACCACTGCATCTGCTCTTAAATCTACTCCACGTCCAAGTGTTACAGAAATTTTATTCAACTCAGTGGTATTAATAGGCATTCCGCTCATCTCATCATGATCAGCCAAGGACAAATCTGCACTATCATGATCATTATCACAAATATTCATTTTACCGTTTTCTATATGGTCGACTTCATCATTTTCAAACTCTTTATTAACAGCAATAGACAATTTGGGTTCTTACTCACAGATCCTTAAAGGTTTTATACCTTCACTCTGACTAGTAATACCTTGTAAACTTGTGGAGTCAGAACTAGACTCTGAAACTGTAACTCTCTTCTCCTGTACAAACTGCGGTGTCGTCTGTGACACTCTATTGAACAATGGCTTGCCAGTTGCGACTACAGACTTCTTGACCACACCGTTATCGTCACACAATTCGTAGTCAGACCTAGATGACGCTGATTTCACATTTAGCTTATCACTGAACTTGCTCACTGATTCACAGTTCACCTTTGTATGCACTTCTTGCAAACGTGTAAAAAACAATCGTGTTTATCTCGCAACTTGTAACCTATCTGTTTGGGATGTCCCACGAAGGCTGTTACACTCACTAAGTTTATATGGAATACTAGACACCATAAAGCTTTCTCGATATCCACTTCTCTGAGACCCCTTCGTCATGCATGATTGCGTTTTGCTCCCAGACTTCTCTATTCTAGGGGTGGGATGCAACATACTATCAAACTTGCCCATAGCTTGATTGACACTATCTTTCACCAGTTTCAGAATATCCTCGAACTTTAGCTCAACACCTTCATCCTCTATTCGAGAGCTTATCTTCACCCGCTTCCTTTGCAGTCGAGTAGGTAGGCGTCTCGCTATTACCTCTAGGACTGAACTTGAGTTCAGATCGCTCATGCAATTCATCGAAATCAACGTATTCTTGTAAGTCATCAGATTATCCAAAAACTTAGAGAGTGCCTTGGAGTCATCTTGTAATTGACCACCATTACCTTTAACAGCCTCGAAAACATTCCTCACAATCATCGAAGTTATTCCGAATCTTTACCGTAGTATACTCACGGCCTCAGAGTATCCTTCGTTAAGGGGCATGAACTTACAGCACTGTATAGCTCTTGAAGCAACTCCAGTGCAGCACCTCATCAAATACATCAACTTCATTTCATCATTTAATAAAAAACTACTCAACATGATTTCATACTCCTTTACAAACTGTAAATAATCAGCTGGGTTTTCGTCGAAACACCGTGGTTCAAATTTAGGGAGTTTGATATTCCTATTATCCCTAGACGGCGAAACAGTAACATCAACCACATCATGCTTAACATCAAACAAATCGTTACATGTAACAGACAAGTTAACATGACTTACTTTCCTGTTCGCTTCCAAGACGCTCTGTCCCTTCTTTGACCCAGGCATCATTGAACTTGACCGGGTATTCCAGAAAAGTTCGAGATAATACTTGTCTAACGAAGAATTGGCCGGCATCAGGAAAGACGGACGGAGACTATCCAAACGTCAGTAACTGTCAGTCTAGTCTCATACCGCGGCCTGCTTATATCTTGGGCCACCTGAATTTCCTTCCTACATTTTGCATCTATTTCCTCGGATTTATTTTGTTTTAATTATCCAATTATTTGTCCAAATCGCATTGCTTCCTCTCGCGATTATTTATGAAATTTTCAACCTGATGATTTATGAATTTAATAATAACTTTAGGAAAAAGCATCACGGTGGGTGGCAAGGATCGTTAAAGTTCACTCCAATGCATCAGATGACTGTTCCTGGGATTATGAGCAAAGATTGCAGGTCATTATCGAACAAGATTAACTACTTGCATTCTCTATTATTCTCAAATATATATATTGTAATACTCTTGTGATAACTCTTCAAGAAACTTGGCTCCACGACTCACATGACGATAATTTAGTCTCCTTAAGTGGTTTCACAATGTACAGACAAGAACAATGCAGTTCAAAGAAGAAGAGAGGTGGTGGTATTGCCACTTTTATCAATTCTCAGTGGTCTACTGCCAACAACGTCTGCACCAAATTCTCAAATGACACTATTGGTCGTATAACTGTAAAATGTCGACCCAAACACTTACCTCTCCAGATTACTAGCTCGCTGGTTTTCGAGCTGGTCCCAAGCCTGGATAAAGAGGGAGGGTTGGGGTGGTACAAGCAACTCCACCCCTGTAAAACAACCAAATCGCTACAGAAACTTCAACGAATAAATATATTAAAAATTCTAAAAACCTAAACAATAGCCTTATCTTTCCCTGGAATCGGGGAAGCGAAATGACGCAGGCTGGTCGAAGCCTTCGGGAAGCCAGTCAGCCGATGTGCCTTCTTTCGATGAAAGCAAAAGTAAGGATGGGTACCTGGAATGTTCGTACAATGTACGAAACCGGAAAGGCTGCCCAGATAGCCGCTGAAATGAGAAGGTACAGAATAGAAGTGTTGGGAATCTGCGGAAGCAGGTGGAACAGAACTGGTAGGTGCCAACTACCAACTGGAAAGATAATAATCTTTTCCGGCCACCCAAAGGGCCACCACGAGCACACCGAGGGAGTGGCCATCATGATGTCACCAACAGCAGCCAAAGCTCTCATGCAGTGGGAACCAATCTCTTTCAGGATAATGACAGCTAGGTTCGACTCAAAAGCGCCTACAAACGTCTCAGAACAAGAGAAGAAGGAGGCGTTCTACAGACAATAATGGACAACGTCCCAAATGGTGATATCAAAATCCTGATGGGCGACATGAATGCGAAGCTGGGAGGAGACAACACAGGAAGAGAACTCACCATGGGTCGAGAGGCTCTCGGTGAAATGAACGACAATGGTGGACTCTTCTCAGACTTCTGCGCCTTCAATGATTTGGTGACTGGTGGCAGCGTTTTCAAACACAAGGATATACACGAGATGACATGGATTTCACCAGATGGAAACACCAAAAACCAAACAGACTTCATCTCAATTTCAAGAGAGTGGAGACGGAGCCTGCCAGAATCCAAGTGGATAAGCATCCACGCGAATGAAAATAACATTCTTGTGGGATGTATATACAGAGCCCCTAACAGCCCTATAACGACTGATACGGTTATCGGAGAAATACTAGAGGTTGTACCTAAGCTGGAATTCGACTACAAACTAGTTTGTGGCGATTTCAACCTCCCTGGAGTGAACTGGGATACCTGCACTGGGCCGAGAACCTACGAGGTGATCCTAGAAGCCATAGATGTAGGAGGATGGAAGCAGTGCGTACGCCTCCCAACACGACACAACAATATTCTCGACTTAATCCTCTGCCACAAAATAGAGCCGATCTCGATAGAGGTGGGGGATAAACTCGACAGCAGCGACCACAACATACTGTACTGCACCCTTCGACTCTCAATGATCCCATATTCATATTATCGTATCCTGCAAGATGCATGAACTTTAAATACGTAACATATCGTGCCAACCACGCAACAGCCTTCAGTAATTTGTACCAAGAAGAATAATATTTAAAAATTAGATGTAAACCCGAATGTCTTTCTTGAGTGGATGTTAAACCGACACTTGTCTTAAACTCCAAGACACTCTCGCTTATCGGTGGTTCATCTTCTCTACAAGGCCACATACTCTCAGCTCGGAGCAAAAACTCTGGACCTTTCCATCATTTATTTTTAACCACATTCATATCAATAACTCCTCGCGATGCTAGATTAGCTGGGTTTTTTCCAGACGGTACGTACTTCCACTGCTCGACAGTTGTTAGTTCACGAATTTGAGATATTCTGTTAGCTACAAAACATGCATATCTTGCTGACTCGTTGCGTATATAATATATCACAGACATCGAATCAGTCCAAAATGTTACAGGATACTTGGGATAATCCAACTCTTTACACACCGTTGTGAATAACTGCGCCGCTAGCAAGGCTGCAGTAAGTTCTAATCTCGGAATCGAAATCGTCTCTAGGGGTGCAACTCTAGATTTACCCATCAATAGGTGGACATCTCATGAATTAAGCGATATGGTAAGTAAAATACATCTTGAACTAAGTAGTCTCGCAACATGGTGTGCTGAATCCTGTCTCAATTTTAACATTGGCAAATGCGCCTGGATTTGTATCGGCAACAGTAACCTTGAACTAACTGTGGTGGACCTTAGACTCTGTTAGCTTAGTATCCCAAATTCAAATAGAAAATAAAATACCAAGTCAGTTAAGTTACTGGAAGAATATATTAAAGTTTTGTTATTTGGGTATTTACAAGGTCCAAAATCCACAATTAACGTAATAGACTCCAGAGGTACTGCGGGAAGTCTGCTCCAATACTAATTCTCCAATGTTGATATTGCCGGAGGTCGACCAAAGTACGTAGGAAGAAACTACGGTGCTCCTGTGAAAACTTGAGATAGAAAGCAGGTGGTTAGAATTGATCGACGGCAGTTGAGATGATGGAGAAGACGGAGAGTCGAAGGCAGAACTATATTTTCATTCAAAACCCGAGGTAAAGTACAAAGTACGGAGATTATGATTAAAACAAAGTAATGTACAATATGTTCATTTCTTACATAGCAGTAAAAATTGGATAAGTTTATTTTTGAGGACTCCACACTAACTCTTGAAATAAATGGGCAAAAACTAGCCAGGCTCAACTCAGTCGTAGATCTCGGTATCAAGTATTCTAGTAACTTAACGTTTTCTGAACAAACTGATTATGCCAGACGTAAAACACGAAGGCCGCTAGAATGCATAACACACAATTTCTTTTATTGTGAAACTACGGTTTTATTATACAAAGTACGTGTCCGACCTAGTTTAGAATACTGCCCGTTTATTCTTAGCGGACTCAGGCAAAATGACATACTTAAATTAGAGGGAGTGCAACGGCAGTTTACCTCATGAACTCTTGGTTTAGAAAGTGGTCCCGAATACTATGAACGTTGCGACAGACTGAGATTAGAACCACTCTGGAAAAGAGGTCTTAAGATATACCTTATCTTTTACTACAAGCTAGCTAATCTTCTCTTGCACTACTCTGAGCCAATAACTAAACCTACCGCTGTCATCAGTTACAATCTTAGAAATCATCACAACCTAGCTGCTATAGAGCATTGTCAGACTTACATTCGGTACAACTTCTTAAATAAGTTTTCAGTCATTTGGAATAGACTACCAGCTAATGTGCGCGATGCAAACACACTTCCAGTGTTCACCTCCTCAGTCACCAAACTGCTCAAAGATGACTATGCACTTCTACGTCTACCTCTTTTTCACCCCACATAGATATTTTGAGTTTATTAAACGTGTAGTTACAACAAATTACAATTATAAATTTCAATATTATTCGAACTAGATGATAAACATTTCTACACAGGACAGTAATATTAGTTCACAGATAATATAAATGTTAGCATAACGGGACTAGTTCGTTAGTGCACAAAAATAACCATAGTTACTAAACAGAATATATATGCATATATTTATTAATCACTCCTTAAGGACTACTCTTGCTTTCTTTAGCGTTGCTGTTGTTTGTCTTCTTTTTTCTCTCACCACTTTAGCTGCCTTATTATTTTTTGAACGAGAATGAAGAATGTGGATATTTGACCATTTACAATGACAAATGATCTGCAAACATTATTGGTCCCATATCTTACAATTCCTTCGTGAATTACGCATTACCTTCCCCCACGACGCAATCTGGATTACAATTGTGGCATATACTCTTCTACCAATGAAAAAGTATTAATTTATAATACAACTTCACGATCGTAACATATAACATAACTGATCGTATCTGTAAAAATAGCTTTCATTTCTTGAAAACACCCGTTTATATGAAAATATAAACTATCATTATTATTATTCTACATTGAATTCAATTCACTCGTGATGTTACGATGAAAATGATATATAGTCTAGGTATAAGGAAATGTTAAAATGTGGATAATGATCACCGAAATACCAACGATTGGTAATCGTATTTCTTATTTGGTTCTTGTCTAACCGAGAAAGAGCTATCTTACAATAGTTTCTCCTCTTACCCGATATAACTCTCACACTCTGTCTCGTTATATCTCACGAGTTAGTTTATTTTATCCCACAGCCTAAATGCTAAGTCAAAATACATCTGATGAAATATGTTTTGCTCATTACCAACTAAATATAATACTTTTCAAGTGTGGAACTCGAACTGCTACACTTGTGTGCTGAATTTAATGTTAAAACTCATCCAGTAAGCATCTGTCGCTGCAGCTGCCCAGTGTCACAAATCACTACAGTGTTAATTGGACTAAACAATTATTAAAGCCGTTTCCTAAGTACTCTATGCATTTTTTAATTCCTTCAATTGCTCAGCTAAAGTGCACCGAAGAATAACCGATGAACTAAAAGTCAGTAACACGGACATAAGATATAGTGTAAATAGAAGTGAATGAGATGAGCGATTTTTTATCCCTGTGGTACGCTTAACTGAAATATAATAGTATGTATTTCGTATAAACGGGTAAGTTTAAAATAAATGCATGCCATCTTTACAGGCACGATGAGTAACGTATATAGATGTATAATGTATATAAATCAAGCAAAAAGTTGTGTGACAGGCTTGATATGATTACGAGTAGCAATAATTTATGATCGGTGAATTGTCATCAGTAAATATTGCTGTATAACACTGTGATTTATCAAAACAAAATCTGATCCATAATGGATTTATACTCGCCCACAGTGCCAAGTTTAAAACATATCAAAAATACTTATCTTATGCATTATGTGCCTCCTAATAGTTTTATTTTGTCTTCCTCATTGTAGGTTGTCAGTCTTCGCAGACATTCAACTAGATGTCGTCATACATATTGTCTGCAAGCAGCCGTTCAATACATCCACCTCACACAAAGCTGTTTGTATGAAACCTTGAGATTATTCACTTCGGGCTGCAGAACAGTTAGCACACTTGTATTACTGACGCAGTGACATACAAACTTGTACATGTTTTGTGAATTTTGCCTGTATTAACATTCCCTTCATAGCAAATTCAGTCTGTGATAACAATTCACCATTATCTTTTCATTGCGTTGATAGTTGCGTATATATTAGAAAAAAGCTAACCTTGTCGTATTAGTTCTCTAAAATACTTTCACTAAGTGCCCACACTTTTGCTTAGAGCCAGGTGCTGCTCGTGGTCCATGAAATACTTATTACCGCATTCGTAAATAACTATCAAGCTATTATTATATTGAGTAGTGAGACAGAAGTTGTATAAAATTTCGATGTTAATGTGTTCACGGTTATGGGTACAAAATATGCATATGTTTCATTTCCAAACAAGAAAGTTTTATAGGGTAATGCAGGGCTTAGCGCAAAGAGGTAATAGTATATTCATTACTGTATACATCATATGTAGGTAAAATGCTTCTATTCTATTGAAGGCGAAACTACAATATCTACCTGCAGGGTTTCGTCACTGCACTTACATGGTGATCAGTGCTGGTGTCAAGGAACTTAACCCTAGGTTCCTATTGTTACAAAGACGCTCCGCTCGACTTTAACTCCAAAACAACAGTATTGTTGGAAGGAAGTTATATTGTTTGGCAATTAAAGCGGAGAATAATACAAGTCTATAAAGAAATGTTTTATACGAAATTATTATTAATTTTATTCGTTTTCGCTCGTCTTCGTCGAACTTGTACACAATCGAACCATTTGCGCCTTTGAGTTGCCCACCAATGGCTACTAGTTCCAAAAACAAAACGTTCAGTGTTCACGTCCATCGACAGACGTAATGCATTTAAAGCCCACATGTACTTTCCATGATCACGGCGACAGTGTGTGGAATATAAAAAATTGCAGAATAATCAGGCGCCACACAAAATGGAACAATCTGCACGGCAAACAAGTTGAAGTCCACATCTGGATTTTAATCTTCATGTTGATCATGCTGGCAAATTTAAATCACTACCTACACAGCGCCGATAAACCTTGATATCTGAGAAGTAACAGAAATGCACAATGTGAGGATAAACGTTATCGCATTTTAAAGTTAGATCGCCTCTGGTTTCCTCGTCTTTCATTGGCTAGAACAGTGGTGGTCAACCAGATTTTCGATTTGTTATAGGTAGGCGCTGTCGTGTACGGTTTTGTGTGGTTGTGTTATGCGTGGTTTGCAACCAACTTTGACGAATATAAATTTAACATTTTACTATTCTAACATTGTTTCACTGTTTTTTATAAAGGTACAGTGCTCTTTTCGATATACACTCTCTTGAGGTTAGTTAGCCACTATGGTGGTTATCAGCGACTACGATCCTGTGGGTTTCAATGCATTTCTTGGTTTGTGGTTATACGTACAGTATTTTCTACTTCAATATTTCTCACTTGCATAGTCTGTTATGCTGTTTCTTGCGAATTAACTGTGACAAGCTGTGGCAATAATGTGCTTCGTTAACAAGCCCTTTTTCTAGAATTTCATTGCAGGTAATCAGTGCGAGGGGAAGCATCACATATGTAAGAAGCTGCAAACGCGTTACAAAACTGTCTAAAGGCGAGGACCTTATAAATTACTAAAAGTGACGACCTTTTTCACATACCAGTATGTGGCTTCGTTCAGATGCAGCAGAAAAAATAGGCGAAAAAGATTTTGTTTAGTAGTGAGACAACTTTGTGGAACTTTCATCTAGCTTGTGTGTTTCACTCTAATATTTTTGTCCCCCAGACCACTAACAAAGTATTGTTAAATGCTTTCTTGTAGTTTGATTCGGTGGCACAATTACTGGCATTTAATATAATGCATGCATGATATACATGACATTTTCTGCACCATCAATGTGCTCCACATTTCAAAAGAAGTGTAAACTGTGATGACTGAATTTTTTGAATTCTTGGTCATATATGACCGTGCGTGTTTATCACGCGGGTGGTTAATTTATAAAAGGGGATTTGGTCCGTTTCACTTTCAGGAATGTCGAATCGTAATGAGGTCTGTCTGTTGGTTTAATTGGGTGGAAGCAGATTTGGTCGCATTCGGACAAAGGTATTGGAAAAACAATGAGTGTTTTACGACTGTTGACCAGATACATTTACATAATCACGTGAGGGAATCGATTCTACATACAACGACGAGTGAAGGAAAGTTCAATCATTCACTAATAACCATGCGGATACTCTTTTCCCAGTTTGTGATCCCGGATAACTTTGGATGTGGGCAAACAGTTCTGTGCACTTGAACTGCGGAAGGATTTAAACGTGACGCAATTTGGATACTGGGCAGTTTCCGTCGAATAATGGGAGATACTTCCCAAACGTAAACTTCTATCTTGGATTGTGTTCAGCCTATACATGTAAATAAACTTGTCTGCGTTGCAGTGGAATAAAATCTTCTATCTAATATTCTCGTGTTCTATCTGTTCTGCATGCGGTAAGAGTATGGCATGCTAGACCGGTACTCCCTAGGATATGAACCCGTTACTGTACGTAAGTGTAATTCTGTACGAACGCTATCGATTCACACTAGTGGTGAATTATAAGTACTTAGGTCGAGACTAAACATCTGCCCAAAGTTATGCGATTACGCCTCCCAGCCATAAGTAAGTCTGTAGGGAAAACTTACAAAATAACCTAACCTCTGTATTTGAAAAATAAGAACAACACATAAGCACTGCAGTGAAGTTCGATTTCGTATAAGATTAAGTGTAATAAAAATTAAAGCATTACTATTCAATTAAACCTGATGTCAGTCTATATGATTATACTGCGAAATGAAGTCTATATGAGACGGATAATTGAGTAGATGGGGCCGTGGTCCTCCTAGTAATATTTCGTTTACACCACCAAATTGCTTTCCCAGATCTCACTGACAAGTCAGGCAACCACCTCGTCATGATGACGAATTTAGTCTCACACAGATAGAATTAGAAAAGTATGGCAAGCTGGATGCTAAATATATTTACTAAAAAATAATAACAGGCAAATGCCTTTACAAAATTGTATTTTGTTATCATTTCAGATAGGCCGAATTGCTGTGACCAGGTTGACTAACGTTAATCGAAATCCGAAAATAAGTGAATAAAGTCTATTTTTTAAGTCGCTGAAGTCAGCAAAAGTAATCTAAAAGTAAAACGCTTTATATTTGCCTATGATTGCTAGAAAGATTCATTTTCCTATCTCATTATTTGCTCATAACACCATTTGTAAATGTAGTCGAAAATTGAACGCTCAATTCATGGTCGTTTGCTGAAACCAAACTCCATAATTTTGGCAGGAGTCATCAATACGGCAGTCATTGTCTTATCGTTCACTGTTTGGTGAAAGAGAGAAAACTATCAGAAGTATTATCGTGATTTATTGTTATAACATTTATTCCTTGACCTTGTGCATAATAACCTTATTGTTGGTTACATATTGGCGTAAGAATAAAGGATTCTGGGGTCGCCAATCTGTGTTCTGGTTTTTCGCTTTGGTTATTGCAAATTGTTTCTAAAAGTTTTCCGGGGACAGCGTGAGGTACAGCGTAGTGAGAGCTGGACATTGACAGTTTATGAGACTTGGCTGACAGTTTCTGGTAGTTTGTGATAGTTTCTGTTCGACTTTCCTGGTATCTGCCCATCTATTTTGGACAAGTATTGCCTGGAACTTTTCTGGATTTTTTTGGCCAGGTTCAGTGATATCTGGGTCAAAGAAGGGACAAGCGTCCCGGAAGCAGACAGGAAAGTAAGTATTGCTGAGTTGCTTGTTAGTTGTGATGGTATGTATGATGCTCAGCATGATGAGTCTGTTGTTCATAGTTCGCCGTTTAGGGATGGTAAGGACTTAAATTTGCCTAAATTCGAGCCTCGGTACTTTGATGGAAACCCAACAAACTGTCCACAGTTTATCAAGGAGTTTGAGATCATCTTGAGTGGTTTTTATTAAATGATGAAATGAAGTTGTTGTATTTGATGAGGTGCTGCACTGGAGTTGCTTCAAGAGCTATACAGTGCTGTAAGTTATAATATTAATATATATTCTCATTTTTTACATGAGGGACGCCAGTTTACAGGCATCATCTATTCGATAAGTTACACATAAGATTAATAAGCATATTTAGTAAAGATAATATAATAAGGTACATATTTTTCCTAGCTATGTGGGATACACCAATTGTATAGGCATGTATAAATATTGTTTTAATAATAATAATATATTTCTCCCTCTTTATGCAGGAACATACCTATTGTACAGGCATGGATAAGTTATTATATAAATTACATATAATTTGATGTATAATGGATTTACAGTTTGGTTGTTCTTTCTGGCATTAGAGTCAGTTGGAACAGTCTGCTATAAAGTCTGTTTGTGTAGCACATAAAGAGGTATAGAAATATTGTCTTCGCATTAACAAAAACCCAGACATCAGATGAATGTAATACAGATATCTGGGAAAAATAAAGCTTGAAGTCAATTCTCCTATATAACTTTGTTGTGAACAGCACCCTTGGTTAAAGATTATTGATGACTTATGTTGAGATCAGTGATATATTTATTCCATTTTTCAGCAGTCTTATCGTAGTTTTATAACAGGAAAGAAATTTGATCGTGGGGGCGAAAACTAGATAAGGTCATGCTAAGTTGTTTTACTGCATCAAATGGTGCCGAGGTCATTTCCAGGATTCTCCATTTGCGCCATTTGTGTCTGCATGACGGACTGTACTCGTAAGTTGAGTAAAATGTTGAAAAACTGTTCGAAAACCAGTTGCTTCTTCATTTCAGATCATGAATACTCATTTACAGCATGTTCGCCAGCGTCTTCAAATGGTAGGATTGGATCGTTCCTGAAATTTCAGTGATTATGAGATAAATGGTTTGAATTAATCCCAACCTTGAAAACGACCTAGCAATTCAGGGCCATAAAATCCCCAGACTCAAATCTGTACTAGACCTAGGACTGAAATATTCACACAATCTATCATTTTCAGAGCATATCTCGAATCAAGTATCGAAATCACGCAGGCTTATTGGTTTCCTACTCAGGAACTTCTACAGAAACGAATCCAGAATACTACTGTACAAGGTTTGTGTGCGCCCACTCCTAGATTACTGCTCATTCATATTTAGTAGTACACGCATAGAAGACAAACTGGAAGTAGAAGGAGTACAGAGGTACTTCACGCGAAAAGTACTCGGAACCGATAACGGCACAAACTACTCTACCAGATGTGAAATCCTAGGACTAGAAACATTATGGTTAAGGCGACTGAGACTAAATCTGGTACTCTTCTATAAGCTTCTTAACCAAATAGTGTATACCCCTGCTAACTATACTCGGTTCTCAGGAGACACAGGATATAACCTTAGACACACTAAAGGTACAGTGGCTATAAAACCATGTAAAACAGCCACCAGGCAAAAATTTTTCTTGATTAGGTATGCCCAAATATGGAAAAAACTACCTGAGAAAATGAGACTAGCAAGCACATTGGCCTCCTTTGAAAAGGCACTTAATGACACAGTAAGTGAGTTTGTAATTAATACCAGTGGTAATTCCCATGTAAGAGTTTCAGAAATCATAGGCCCATTTAATGTATGAACTCAGAGACTACACCTGTTGTTTGTTTTGCCTCTATTTATAATTCCAGACAAAAAAGCAGCAGTCATGACAATAACACCCATTCAATTAAGAGTCGATCGAACTATGTCTACCTGATACAAAGGGTGAACCATAACCAACATACGAATGAAATATGAGAAAACAAGGTCGAGACTTACCGCAACGCCACATGAAAAGATAAAAGTTACTTGAACATCATTTATAATCCACCAACTGGTCTCCTACCCAAAAAGAATGCGGCGTTGTTTTATCCAAAATGGCGAGGAAATACATAAATCCACAGCTGCTGTTGTAAACACTCAGTGGGGGTAGGAGCCAACAAAGTAATCCATACAGAGCATATGTATACTTCACATGGACACGGAGACTCTGCGGAATACGTCATAATTCAAATCACTGCCTATACAGCGCCGATAAACCTGGATACCTATGATATAACGAAAACATGCTGAAAGCTGCATCTCAGATCAAGTTGATTCATTCGATGGTAATGATCTACTCCTGCATGCCTTCTTCGACATCTTGAATGGAATGGTTCGCAGTTATTCTCGTAGTAATTCGAAAAGAATAAAAAATTCACCGGTTGCCGAATCCAAAGTACTTCTTTGCATGTTTAACTGTATTCTAACTGCTATTATCCCAAGCTTACAAAAATTCTAAACTTATTCTAACCTATGCGTTGATAATGCCTTTTTTTGGTAAATGAATATTTTTTCTACCCACTATGTTCTGAAATAACGCTGGTCGTGCTTAAAAAGAGAGTTGGGTGCTTAATTAATGCGACAAATTCTTAAAAATAAGATCAGCATCTGAAATAATGCCTTAAGTGCTGAAAATAAGCACTGCATGCCTAACTGCTGCGGTTAATACTGAAAAATAGCATGTTCTCTCTCTCTCTCTCTCGACATCGTCTATTGAAACCAACCAACCAATCAGCAAACAGTAGGTTTCACACAGAGTGCGTAGTGTGACGGCTTCACACTTGTCTGTGAATTTCATGTGATGTGATTGGTCTATTTCACCAGAGGTGTGACAGTAAATATGAATACAACGAAAACATAATTCAACAGGGGGTAGGGGAATGTGAATTGATAACATATGAAGATTGTAATGAATAATATATTTCGTTTGTGGAGCGTCCCTGAATTTGATTACAATTCAGTTGAGACGAGGTCACAAGTGAAAAAAATTATAAGCAAGGTAGGCTGTGTCTAATGTGTATCCTAGTAGCTATGAGGCAAAATATGAAACACAAAAATTCAAAACGAATTAAAGGGGGGAGGGGATGAAAACTGAAAACCCTTAGATGAAAAAGGATACTTGTCATAAGTGAAGTGTAAATTTTTTCCATTACTGAGCACAGTTTACGAGGTTATGTACTTGAACCTTGGGAATCCAAACGAAACAAGGTGGGGGTGATTGTGTTAATGCATAGACGAAAACATATACTTCCCATAAGGAAAATGTTAACAGTTGTGATAACAGTTCACCCGTCATCCCTTTTCATATTAAAAGTACGGATGTTTGCATAGAGGTATATAAGCAGTACGCTGTACATACAGAGATCATTCTTACAGGATTTATAAATCATGCAGGTGAGTTAGATTTTGGGTGTATATTTGTCCAATTCTCTTATAAGGAAAACAACTCCGATAATGTGTTAAATACGGGTATTCAACATTCTACAACAAGTCGTAAGAGAAGAATATCTTCTGGCAGACTGCATGAATGCCTTGGATACAGCTACTCAACATTTTATAGCTGTCAAAAACGGTTACGTGATGCAGCATTTAGTGACTGGGACTTGTGGAAACGTTACTGCTCATCTAGAGAAGAGGTGGCAAGGGATAATACAGTAACTTTGCCTTCAAGTTCAACTGTCCAGGGAACAGTGGGTTTACCTAGTACTAGTGAGACCGTCGCTGTTGTTTCACAAATTGAAGAGAATCGTAACATTTATTAATATGTAATAATTAATTTCTATAGAACTTCAGGTTGTTCCTAAAAAGATGACACAAGGAGAGCTGGTCAGAAAGTCAATTATGGAATTGTTCCTTCAGAACAATGTATCAGGAGCGCTTGCGCAAAATGTTCGCTGGAAGATGACACTGTAGTCGCTATCCCAAACACTAGGGTTATGCGAAGTGGTTTATGTGCGTACAGCAGCACAGCAAACCATCTAGAGCCTATGTTTACCGGGGCTGGATGGTCAGTATTTCAATTCCGTCAACTGCAGGAATTTGGTAAGTTGGCATATTTCATTATCACCCTTCTAGATACGTATGAGAACTGTAAAAAGGGTGAAGAGCTTTTGAGAAGCAATGATCAAGGCACCAAGAAGGTAGACATGGACGATGATACGTTGTCAATGCCTAGTAAGAGACCGAAAAGGTAGGTACCGTTGTCTGTCTAACACATTTTTCAGGGATGCCAAGAAAAATGATAAAAATTTCCTTTACAACTCAATGGATATTGATGTAGCCGCCAGTGAGGTTGGTTGCATCAAACCACAATATCCAGATTATAACATATTTGATGACTTCGTGGCCCCGATTCCAAGGTATTAACCTAATTGAAAGCCCTTCATTTTCAGTACTTCGGGTGTCCCCATATTCCAGTCTTCATCTCCTATTGGCAAAAGGACGTGTGTGTGACCGGTAGGAATAATTGTCACAATTTTTATTCATGCTTTAGATTGCCGTCTAACGAATATGCTACTAGCACTAATTCAGAACGAAAAGACTTCTACTTATTATCATCACCTGTGTCCTACGCCGGCGAAATTCATTTAGTTTGCGGAAGAAATCAGTTTTTATAATTGAGACTTTTGTATTTATAAACTGTAGTACAACGTCACTGCAATCCCGTCAAGTGCGATCCACTGGCAGTATCCTGCAAATAAGCAGAATAAAATATCAGTGGGTGAAAAATTGTGCTCAGCACATTCTGAGCATTTACATTTATAGAAGTTTACTTACATAAGTGCCACTGTTATATCCCCCGGTATCTTTTTCATTTTCCTAGAAAAGAAAACAATATTGTGATTACTACATGTTGAATAAACGTTCACTTATAGAAGTAAGCAGGCGTTTCGCAATATTACCTGAATTCCTTGCTTCCGCTTACGCCTTTGGACACGATCTTTCAAATTATGAAAGTACGATTTCGTGGCCCTATCCATCATTTCACCAATCTCTCTTGTCGTCATTAGTTGGCCGGAGAAGTGCGATATAATTAAACCTAGAGAACTAATTACTTCATTAATGAAACTTACTTCTCATTATTTTATAAAAGGCATAAGGCACAATGCTTGACTTTGTCAAAGTCCCCTGGAATGTAAACTTCAAACCCACTTCAGGTTTTATAACAGGTTTACATTCCAGGGGACTTTGACAAAGTCAAGCATTGTGCCTTATGCCTTTTATAAAATAATGAGAAGTAAGTTTCATTAATGAAGTAATTAGTTCTCTAGGTTTAATTATATCGCACTTCTCCGGCCAACTAATGACGACAAGAGAGATTGGTGAAATGATGGATAGGGCCACGAAATCGTACTTTCATAATTTGAAAGATCGTGTCCAAAGGCGTAAGCGGAAGCAAGGAATTCAGGTAATATTGCGAAACGCCTGCTTACTTCTATAAGTGAACGTTTATTCAACATGTAGTAATCACAATATTGTTTTCTTTTCTAGGAAAATGAAAAAGATACCGGGGGATATAACAGTGGCACTTATGTAAGTAAACTTCTATAAATGTAAATGCTCAGAATGTGCTGAGCACAATTTTTCACCCACTGATATTTTATTCTGCTTATTTGCAGGATACTGCCAGTGGATCGCACTTGACGGGATTGCAGTGACGTTGTACTACAGTTTATAAATACAAAAGTCTCAATTATAAAAACTGATTTCTTCCGCAAACTAAATGAATTTCGCCGGCGTAGGACACAGGTGATGATAATAAGTAGAAGTCTTTTCGTTCTGAATTAGTGCTAGTAGCATATTCGTTAGACGGCAATCTAAAGCATGAATAAAAATTGTGACAATTATTCCTACCGGTCACACACACGTCCTTTTGCCAATAGGAGATGAAGACTGGAATATGGGGACACCCGAAGTACTGAAAATGAAGGGCTTTCAATTAGGTTAATACCTTGGAATCGGGGCCACGAAGTCATCAAATATGTTATAATCTGGATATTGTGGTTTGATGCAACCAACCTCACTGGCGGCTACATCAATATCCATTGAGTTGTAAAGGAAATTTTTATCATTTTTCTTGGCATCCCTGAAAAATGTGTTAGACAGACAACGGTACCTACCTTTTCGGTCTCTTACTAGGCATTGACAACGTATCATCGTCCATGTCTACCTTCTTGGTGCCTTGATCATTGCTTCTCAAAAGCTCTTCACCCTTTTTACAGTTCTCATACGTATCTAGAAGGGTGATAATGAAATATGCCAACTTACCAAATTCCTGCAGTTGACGGAATTGAAATACTGACCATCCAGCCCCGGTAAACATAGGCTCTAGATGGTTTGCTGTGCTGCTGTACGCACATAAACCACTTCGCATAACCCTAGTGTTTGGGATAGCGACTACAGTGTCATCTTCCAGCGAACATTTTGCGCAAGCGCTCCTGATACATTGTTCTGAAGGAACAATTCCATAATTGACTTTCTGACCAGCTCTCCTTGTGTCATCTTTTTAGGAACAACCTGAAGTTCTATAGAAATTAATTATTACATATTAATAAATGTTACGATTCTCTTCAATTTGTGAAACAACAGCGACGGTCTCACTAGTACTAGGTAAACCCACTGTTCCCTGGACAGTTGAACTTGAAGGCAAAGTTACTGTATTATCCCTTGCCACCTCTTCTCTAGATGAGCAGTAACGTTTCCACAAGTCCCAGTCACTAAATGCTGCATCACGTAACCGTTTTTGACAGCTATAAAATGTTGAGTAGCTGTATCCAAGGCATTCATGCAGTCTGCCAGAAGATATTCTTCTCTTACGACTTGTTGTAGAATGTTGAATACCCGTATTTAACACATTATCGGAGTTGTTTTCCTTATAAGAGAATTGGACAAATATACACCCAAAATCTAACTCACCTGCATGATTTATAAATCCTGTAAGAATGATCTCTGTATGTACAGCGTACTGCTTATATACCTCTATGCAAACATCCGTACTTTTAATATGAAAAGGGATGACGGGTGAACTGTTATCACAACTGTTAACATTTTCCTTATGGGAAGTATATGTTTTCGTCTGTGCATTAACACAATCACCCCCACCTTGTTTCGTTTGGATTCCCAAGGTTCAAGTACATAACCTCGTAAACTGTGCTCAGTAATGGAAAAAATTTACACTTCACTTATGACAAGTATCCTTTTTCATCTAAGGGTTTTCAGTTTTCATCCCCTCCCCCCTTTAATTCGTTTTGAATTTTTGTGTTTCATATTTTGCCTCATAGCTACTAGGATACACATTAGACACAGCCTACCTTGCTTATAATTTTTTTCACTTGTGACCTCGTCTCAACTGAATTGTAATCAAATTCAGGGACGCTCCACAAACGAAATATATTATTCATTACAATCTTCATATGTTATCAATTCACATTCCCCTACCCCCTGTTGAATTATGTTTTCGTTGTATTCATATTTACTGTCACACCTCTGGTGAAATAGACCAATCACATCACATGAAATTCACAGACAAGTGTGAAGCCGTCACACTACGCACTCTGTGTGAAACCTACTGTTTGCTGATTGGTTGGTTGGTTTCAATAGACGATGTCGAGAAAGAGAGAGAGAGAACGTGCTATTTTTCAGTATTAACCGCAGCAGTTAGACATGCAGTGCTTATTTTCAGCACTTAAGGCATTATTTCAGATGCTGATCTTGTTTTTAAGAATTTGTCGCATTAATTAAGCACCCAACTCTCTTTTTAAGCACGACCAGCGTTATTTCAGAACATAGTGGGTAGAAAAAATATTCATTTACCAAAAAAAGGCATTATCAACGCATAGGTTAGAATAAGTTTAGAATTTTTGTAAGCTTGGGATAATAGCAGTTAGAATAGAGTTAAACATGCAAAGAAGTACTTTTGATTCGGCAACCGGTGAATTTTTTATTCTTTTCGAATTACTACGAGAATAACTGCGAACCATTCCATTCAAGATGTCGAAGAAGGCATGCAGGAGTAGATCATTACCATCGAATGAATCAACTTGATCTGAGATGCAGCTTTCAGCATGTTTTCGTCATATCATAGGTATCCAGGTTTATCGGCGCTGTATAGGCAGTGATTTGAATTATGACGTATTCCGCAGAGTCTCCGTGTCCATGTGAAGTATACATATGCTCTGTATGGATTACTTTGTTGGCTCCTACCCCCACTGAGTGTTTACAACAGCAGCTGTGGATTTATGTATTTCCTCGCCATTTTGGATAAAACAACGCCGCATTCTTTTTGGGAAGGAGACCAGTTGGTGGATTATAAATGATGTTCAAGTAACTTTTATCTTTTCATGTGGCGTTGCGGTAAGTTTCGACCTTGTTTTCTCATATTTCATTCGTATGTTGGTTATGGTTCACCCTTTGTATCAGGTAGACATAGTTCGATCGACTCTTAATTGAATGGGTGTTATTGTCATGACTGCTGCTTTTTTGTCTGGAATTATAAATAGAGGCAAAACAAACAACAGGTGTAGTCTCTGAGTTCATACATTAAATGGGCCTATGATTTCTGAAACTCTTACATGGGAATTACCACTGGTATTAATTACAAACTCACTTACTGTGTCATTAAGTGCCTTTTCAAAGGAGGCCAATGTGCTTGCTAGTCTCATTTTCTCAGGTAGTTTTTTCCATATTTGGGCATACCTAATCAAGAAAAATTTTTGCCTGGTGGCTGTTTTACATGGTTTTATAGCCACTGTACCTTTAGTGTGTCTAAGGTTATATCCTGTGTCTCCTGAGAACCGAGTATAGTTAGCAGGGGTATACACTATTTGGTTAAGAAGCTTATAGAAGAGTACCAGATTTAGTCTCAGTCGCCTTAACCATAATGTTTCTAGTCCTAGGATTTCACATCTGGTAGAGTAGTTTGTGCCGTTATCGGTTCCGAGTACTTTTCGCGTGAAGTACCTCTGTACTCCTTCTACTTCCAGTTTGTCTTCTATGCGTGTACTACTAAATATGAATGAGCAGTAATCTAGGAGTGGGCGCACACAAACCTTGTACAGTAGTATTCTGGATTCGTTTCTGTAGAAGTTCCTGAGTAGGAAACCAATAAGCCTGCGTGATTTCGATACTTGATTCGAGATATGCTCTGAAAATGATAGATTGTGTGAATATTTCAGTCCTAGGTCTAGTACAGATTTGAGTCTGGGGATTTTATGGCCCTGAATTGCTAGGTCGTTTTCAAGGTTGGGATTAATTCAAACCATTTATCTCATAATCACTGAAATTTCAGGAACGATCCAATCCTACCATTTGAAGACGCTGGCGAACATGCTGTAAATGAGTATTCATGATCTGAAATGAAGAAGCAACTGGTTTTCGAACAGTTTTTCAACATTTTACTCAACTTACGAGTACAGTCCGTCATGCAGACACAAATGGCGCAAATGGAGAATCCTGGAAATGACCTCGGCACCATTTGATGCAGTAAAACAACTTAGCATGACCTTATCTAGTTTTCGCCCCCACGATCAAATTTCTTTCCTGTTATGAAACTACGATAAAACTGCTGAAAAATGGAATAAATATATCACTGACCTCAACATAAGACATCAATAATCTTTAAGCCAAGGGTGCTGTTCACAACAAAGTTATATAGGAGAATTGACTTCAAGCTTTATTTTCCCCAGATATCTGTATTACTTTCAAGGGATGTCTGGGTTTTTTGTTAATGCGAAGACAATATTTCTATACCTCTTTATGTGCTACACAAACAGACTTTATAGCAGACTGTTCCGACTGACTCTAATGCCAGAAAGAACAACCAAACTGTATATCCATTATACATCAAATTATATGTAATTTATATAATAACTTATCCATGCCTGTACAATAGGTATGTTCCTGCATAAAGAGGGAGAAATATATTATTATTATTAAAACAATATTTATACATGCCTATACAATTGGTGTATCCCACATAGCTAGGAAAAATATGTACCTTATTATATTATCTTTACTAAATATGCTTATTAATCTTATGTGTAACTTATCGAATAGATGATGCCTGTAAACTGGCGTCCCTCATGTAAAAAATGAGAATATATATTAATATTATAACTTACAGTACTGTATAGCTCTTGAAGCAACTCCAGTGCAGCACCTCATCAAATACATCAACTTCATTTCATCATTTAATAAAAACCACTCAAGATGATATCAAACTCCTTGATAAACTGTGGACAGTTTGTTGGGTTTCCATCAAAGTACCGAGGCTCGAATTTAGGCAAATTTAAGTCCTTACCATCCCTAAACGGCGAACTATGAACAACAGACTCATCATGCTGAGCATCATACATACCATCACAACTAACAAGCAACTCAGCATTACTTACTTTCCTGTCTGCTTCCGGGACGCTTGTCCCTTCTTTGACCCAGATATCACTGAACTTGGCCAAAAAATCCAGAAAAGTTCCAGGCAATACTTGTCCAAAATAGATGGGCAGATACCAGGAAAGTCGAACAGAAACTATCACAAACTACCAGAAACTGTCAGCCAAGTCTCATAAACTGTCAATGTCCAGCTCTCACTACGCTGTACCTCACGCTGTCCCCGGAAAACTTTTAGAAACAATTTGCAATAACCAAAGCGAAAAACCAGAACACAGATTGGCGACCCCAGAATCCTTTATTCTTACGCCAATATGTAACCAACAATAAGGTTATTATGCACAAGGTCAAGGAATAAATGTTATAACAATAAATCACGATAATACTTCTGATAGTTTTCTCTCTTTCACCAAACAGTGAACGATAAGACAATGACTGCCGTATTGATGACTCCTGCCAAAATTATGGAGTTTGGTTTCAGCAAACGACCATGAATTGAGCGTTCAATTTTCGACTACATTTACAAATGGTGTTATGAGCAAATAATGAGATAGGAAAATGAATCTTTCTAGCAATCATAGGCAAATATAAAGCGTTTTACTTTTAGATTACTTTTGCTGACTTCAGCGACTTAAAAAATAGACTTTATTCACTTATTTTCGGATTTCGATTAACGTTAGTCAACCTGGTCACAGCAATTCGGCCTATCTGAAATGATAACAAAATACAATTTTGTAAAGGCATTTGCCTGTTATTATTTTTTAGTAAATATATTTAGCATCCAGCTTGCCATACTTTTCTAATTCTATCTGTGTGAGACTAAATTCGTCATCATGACGAGGTGGTTGCCTGACTTGTCAGTGACATCTGGGAAAGCAATTTGGTGGTGTAAACGAAATATTACTAGGAGGACCACGGCCCCATCTACTCAATTATCCGTCTCATATAGACTTCATTTCGCAGTATAATCATATAGACTGACATCAGGTTTAATTGAATAGTAATGCTTTAATTTTTATTACACTTAATCTTATACGAAATCGAACTTCACTGCAGTGCTTATGTGTTGTTCTTATTTTTCAAATACAGAGGTTAGGTTATTTTGTAAGTTTTCCCTACAGACTTACTTATGGCTGGGAGGCGTAATCGCATAACTTTGGGCAGATGTTTAGTCTCGACCTAAGTACTTATAATTCACCACTAGTGTGAATCGATAGCGTTCGTACAGAATTACACTTACGTACAGTAACGGGTTCATATCCTAGGGAGTACCGGTCTAGCATGCCATACTCTTACCGCATGCAGAACAGATAGAACACGAGAATATTAGATAGAAGATTTTATTCCACTGCAACGCAGACAAGTTTATTTACATGTATAGGCTGAACACAATCCAAGATAGAAGTTTACGTTTGGGAAGTATCTCCCATTATTCGACGGAAACTGCCCAGTATCCAAATTGCGTCACGTTTAAATCCTTCCGCAGTTCAAGTGCACAGAACTGTTTGCCCACATCCAAAGTTATCCGGGATCACAAAGTGGGAAAAGAGTATCCGCATGGTTATTAGTGAATGATTGAACTTTCCTTCACTCGTCGTTGTATGTAGAATCGATTCCCTCACGTGATTATGTAAATGTATCTGGTCAACAGTCGTAAAACACTCATTGTTTTTCCAATACCTTTGTCCGAATGCGACCAAATCTGCTTCCACCCAATTAAACCAACAGACAGACCTCATTACGATTCGACATTCCTGAAAGTGAAACGGACCAAATCCCCTTTTATAAATTAACCACCCGCGTGATAAACACGCACGGTCATATATGACCAAGAATTCAAAAAATTCAGTCATCACAGTTTACACTTCTTTTGAAATGTGGAGCACATTGATGGTGCAGAAAATGTCATGTATATCATGCATGCATTATATTAAATGCCAGTAATTGTGCCACCGAATCAAACTACAAGAAAGCATTTAACAATACTTTGTTAGTGGTCTGGGGGACAAAAATATTAGAGTGAAACACACAAGCTAGATGAAAGTTCCACAAAGTTGTCTCACTACTAAACAAAATCTTTTTCGCCTATTTTTTCTGCTGCATCTGAACGAAGCCACATACTGGTATGTGAAAAAGGTCGTCACTTTTAGTAATTTATAAGGTCCTCGCCTTTAGACAGTTTTGTAACGCGTTTGCAGCTTCTTACATATGTGATGCTTCCCCTCGCACTGATTACCTGCAATGAAATTCTAGAAAAAGGGCTTGTTAACGAAGCACATTATTGCCACAGCTTGTCACAGTTAATTCGCAAGAAACAGCATAACAGACTATGCAAGTGAGAAATATTGAAGTAGAAAATACTGTACGTATAACCACAAACCAAGAAATGCATTGAAACCCACAGGATCGTAGTCGCTGATAACCACCATAGTGGCTAACTAACCTCAAGAGAGTGTATATCGAAAAGAGCACTGTACCTTTATAAAAAACAGTGAAACAATGTTAGAATAGTAAAATGTTAAATTTATATTCGTCAAAGTTGGTTGCAAACCACGCATAACACAACCACACAAAACCGTACACGACAGCGCCTACCTATAACAAATCGAAAATCTGGTTGACCACCACTGTTCTAGCCAATGAAAGACGAGGAAACCAGAGGCGATCTAACTTTAAAATGCGATAACGTTTATCCTCACATTGTGCATTTCTGTTACTTCTCAGATATCAAGGTTTATCGGCGCTGTGTAGGTAGTGATTTAAATTTGCCAGCATGATCAACATGAAGATTAAAATCCAGATGTGGACTTCAACTTGTTTGCCGTGCAGATTGTTCCATTTTGTGTGGCGCCTGATTATTCTGCAATTTTTTATATTCCACACACTGTCGCCGTGATCATGGAAAGTACATGTGGGCTTTAAATGCATTACGTCTGTCGATGGACGTGAACACTGAACGTTTTGTTTTTGGAACTAGTAGCCATTGGTGGGCAACTCAAAGGCGCAAATGGTTCGATTGTGTACAAGTTCGACGAAGACGAGCGAAAACGAATAAAATTAATAATAATTTCGTATAAAACATTTCTTTATAGACTTGTATTATTCTCCGCTTTAATTGCCAAACAATATAACTTCCTTCCAACAATACTGTTGTTTTGGAGTTAAAGTCGAGCGGAGCGTCTTTGTAACAATAGGAACCTAGGGTTAAGTTCCTTGACACCAGCACTGATCACCATGTAAGTGCAGTGACGAAACCCTGCAGGTAGATATTGTAGTTTCGCCTTCAATAGAATAGAAGCATTTTACCTACATATGATGTATACAGTAATGAATATACTATTACCTCTTTGCGCTAAGCCCTGCATTACCCTATAAAACTTTCTTGTTTGGAAATGAAACATGCATATTTTGTACCCATAACCGTGAACACATTAACATCGAAATTTTATACAACTTCTGTCTCACTACTCAATATAATAATAGCTTGATAGTTATTTACGAATGCGGTAATAAGTATTTCATGGACCACGAGCAGCACCTGGCTCTAAGCAAAAGTGTGGGCACTTAGTGAAAGTATTTTAGAGAACTAATACGACAAGGTTAGCTTTTTTCTAATATATACGCAACTATCAACGCAATGAAAAGATAATGGTGAATTGTTATCACAGACTGAATTTGCTATGAAGGGAATGTTAATACAGGCAAAATTCACAAAACATGTACAAGTTTGTATGTCACTGCGTCAGTAATACAAGTGTGCTAACTGTTCTGCAGCCCGAAGTGAATAATCTCAAGGTTTCATACAAACAGCTTTGTGTGAGGTGGATGTATTGAACGGCTGCTTGCAGACAATATGTATGACGACATCTAGTTGAATGTCTGCGAAGACTGACAACCTACAATGAGGAAGACAAAATAAAACTATTAGGAGGCACATAATGCATAAGATAAGTATTTTTGATATGTTTTAAACTTGGCACTGTGGGCGAGTATAAATCCATTATGGATCAGATTTTGTTTTGATAAATCACAGTGTTATACAGCAATATTTACTGATGACAATTCGCCGATCATAAATTATTGCTACTCGTAATCATATCAAGCCTGTCACACAACTTTTTGCTTGATTTATATACATTATACATCTATATACGTTACTCATCGTGCCTGTAAAGATGGCATGCATTTATTTTAAACTTACCCGTTTATACGAAATACATACTATTATATTTCAGTTAAGCGTACCACAGGGATAAAAAATCGCTCATCTCATTCACTTCTATTTACACTATATCTTATGTCCGTGTTACTGACTTTTAGTTCATCGGTTATTCTTCGGTGCACTTTAGCTGAGCAATTGAAGGAATTAAAAAATGCATAGAGTACTTAGGAAACGGCTTTAATAATTGTTTAGTCCAATTAACACTGTAGTGATTTGTGACACTGGGCAGCTGCAGCGACAGATGCTTACTGGATGAGTTTTAACATTAAATTCAGCACACAAGTGTAGCAGTTCGAGTTCCACACTTGAAAAGTATTATATTTAGTTGGTAATGAGCAAAACATATTTCATCAGATGTATTTTGACTTAGCATTTAGGCTGTGGGATAAAATAAACTAACTCGTGAGATATAACGAGACAGTGTGAGAGTTATATCGGGTAAGAGGAGAAACTATTGTAAGATAGCTCTTTCTCGGTTAGACAAGAACCAAATAAGAAATACGATTACCAATCGTTGGTATTTCGGTGATCATTATCCACATTTTAACATTTCCTTATACCTAGACTATATATCATTTTGACTGACTGACTTTCAACATAGAAGCTCGCACATCAGTGCGCCTGTTCAAATTACCACATCCCATGTAGCACACAATGGCAGAGAAAAAGGAAATTAAGCGGAACTCCTTTGAGTATAAATGTGAGAGAGAAAGGATAGTGATAAGAATGGAATATAAGGGTTGATTAGATAAGTGAGATCCCACAAAGTGAATCCATCTGTGTCATTGACAATGACCTGGAGTCACATCTCTACCTGACAGTATATGTTTGACCTCATTATTACTCACAGTATTATACTACTTAACACAAGAGATCCAGAACAGACACCTACGATCAAACATCAGTATTATTTTCATATCTCTCGAATTCAATTGTTACTTCCCACAACCGAGGTGGCCAATATCATCACCATATTCTCAGTTGACGAAATTGTTCCCTGGCAAGTCCCAAAAGCGAATGACAGACAGTTCTATCAACACATGTGTCAATGTGGTTGAAGATTGAACGATCAATTCATGGTCAATTGCTCAAATCCATCTTCTGTATATTTTTGTTGGGCGTCATCAATACTGCAGTCATCGTCTCGTCGTTCACTGTGCTGAAGTAATATGGAAAACTGTCAGAAGTAATATCGTGATTTATTGTTTTAATATTTGTTCTTGAACTTTAGTCTGTAATGTCAGTATTGCTGGTTATATGTCGGCGTTAGAATAAGGAATTATTGAGTCACCAAACAGTGTTTTGGTTTTTGCGTCTGTTAACACTAAGCTGTTCTGAAAATCTTCGAGGAACAGCGTGAGGCACAGCACTGCACTGAGTCATACATCTAACAGCATAGGTATAGTCTCTCCTTATGGTACACTGCGGCATGCAGAAATCACAAGCAAACTATCTCAGGTAGATTTACTCTCACTTTGTGACTATGAATCGCGAATCAGTATATGTATTCTGCTAAGACGATAGATAACTCGAAACGCTTTATAATCGCAATACCTCCTCTATGATTTAGACATATTTACTTTGTTTGACTACAACATAATGTTTTACCAATAGGCTTCTCCGAATATCTGCTCCTACTCAGTATTTCACAGATAGCCTCATATACGCTATACCTCACAAATTACGCAAGGGCTAATGTTCTGTCTTCTCAAGTAGAATAAACAAACGAATAACGAGGAATACATTTATTGATGAATTAACATGTATCTTTTTCTCTATCACCCAAATCCATGAAATTCCGGAAAGTAGATATTATCTGAAAAAGAACATAAGAATTAATAATAATAATAGCTTTATTCCAAAAACAGTACTCATGATACAGCAAGGAATTTTCAGCATTCAGTACAATATTGCATCTAATTTACCCAAAAACGACAAAAAAAATTAAAAATACACAATACATAATAGTAATAAAACGATTGTTGTAGCAGCTACGTAGCAAAATACTGTGTGCCATACGGAGAAAAATATGTATAAAGTACAAAATTGTAGTAATAATAGTAATACCAACTAAAAATAAAATAGCAGAGTAACGATTTAAACGATAGAAAGTGTAACACCATAAAATACAGAAAGATGAACGATGAAAGGGTCGATTCACTGTGCTAATTACATAGTAACTTGTAAGTTTCACGTCTAACAGAGTCTTCGTCACATAAAGTACGCGCTAAATAGGGTATTGTAGAATTTCTATACTTAGTAGTACGAGCATATACCTTTTTATATTGACTTCTCGTCCTACCTGATGAGATACAAGGGGACAGGTGTGAATAAAGGGGGTGCAGAGGGTCTGACATTATAGCCTTTGCCCATTTCGTACAGGAATTTATATGCCTCTCGACTATAGTATTAGCGAGCTCATGCAGTGGCAGACCACAAGCTCTACTCACAGCATTTAATACTCTTCGTAATATGATATAATCTTTTTGAGAAGCCCAGGAAAGATTAATGGAGAGCAATAGAGTACAATAGGTAAAATACAGGAGTTTAAAAATTGCAAAACTAAAGGTTGGTTGATACCTGATTGTCTTAACTTTTTAATGTAGAAGGTAAGACGAAACATTTTCTTAGAGATAGATAAGATATGGGATGACCATGAAAGGTCAGAGGAAAGAACTAATCCAAGGTATTTAATGCTTGACTTGGTTTCAATTTCAGTGCCATCTATGCTACAGGCATCATGAGAACTAACTAGTTCATGTATGTCACGTCGATGCTTGAAAGTAAAGTCAAGTGCCTGACATTTGGAAGGATTTAACATAAGACCATTTGACTTGAACCACTTGTTGATGTCCAACAGAAAGCTATTAAGTTTGGAGCTGTCAGACTCGGAAGTGATAGGCAGTGATACAGTCAGATCATCTGCATATTTGACAAAGTTAGTTTCGTTTGAATGAGGTAGGTCATGTAGGAAGAAAGAAAAAAGAAAAGGAGAGAGTACAGCACCTTGTGGAACACCGGATTTTGTAAGCGAGGTAGAAGAAGATTTGCCGTTATATACAGTATACTGCATTCTATCAGAAAAATAGGAATGCAACCAACTCTTAGCCCAGGATCCTGTTTGTGTCAACGATAGCTTATTTAACAAAAGGCCCCTAGGTACAGAGTCAAAAGCAGATGTGTAGTCTAAGAAAGCACTACGAACATATTTAGCACCTTTGTCTAAACAAGAGACAACATTGTGATATAAGACAACCGCAGCATCCAAGGTACTTCTACCATGTTTGTATGCAAATTGTTTAGGATCATTAAAAGGTTTCAAAGCGGGTTCAAGACGAAGTAAAAGTAATTTTTCCATCAATTTTAAAAAGGGGGAAGTAATTGCAATAGGCCGAAATTTAATATCAGAACCAGAAGATGGTTTTGGTATAGGGATAATTTTAATGTTTTTCCATGCAAAAGGTAGAACGTTACCGGAAAAAGAAGCATTAAAAATGTTAGTAAGAGGATAACACAAAATATCAGCACAATTCCTGAGGACAATGGCAGGTATGCCGTCAGGACCAAGGCTTTGAGAAGGCTTAAGAGACCGGAGACATTTAAGCACATCAAGGGTATTAAAACCACTAAAGTTATTGTCAATATGATTTGTATCATTTGGAAGGGTATCAACAGAAGAGCGTATGAAAGATTTATTAAGAGTGTCAACATTAAGAGATGGAACAGAAATACATCGCTTACCGTTAGTAATTTCTTTGAAAAGTTTCCATAAATTAGAAGGGGTTTTACATGACAAAAATCTTTGATTATATAAAACACTTAGTCTTTTCATTTCCAGTTTTATCAGCATGTTTAACTTTTTTACACCAGGCTTATCATTAGTTTTGAACAACAGTTCTTTATTTCTACGTAGCTTTTTGAGATATGGCGAAGATAAGCGATCAAATCGAATGAATAATGTTTCTTTAGGACAACATATTTCGAAACAGAATTTAAGATAATCGGTAGTGTTTGTGATTGTTTCATCTAATGTTTGTTCTGTAAATAAGTCCCAGTTAGTGTCTTTCAACATGCATCTGAGCTTGTCTAGGTTGTCTTTTGAGTAGCATCTCCGTTGAACTTTACTGTAGAGGTGAGAGAGGACACCTTTGTGTGATTTGGAATATATTTTAGGCAGTACACGTATGATGCAGTGGTCAGAATTAAGTAGAGGAGCACGTTTGCGAGCTTCATATATGCCAGCATCATTAATGAATACTAGGTCCAGTGTTTTACCAAGACGGGTGGCAAAGTTAACAATATTGTCATGACCAAGTGATATAAGGAAGGAGCAATCGCTTCCATTGAAGTCGCCAGTTACTATTGATAAAGAGTTCTCGAAGCAAGCTGCAGCAAAAGCGGTGAATTCATCGGCGAACATAGATAAATCCAATATGGTACAGCCAGGAGAGACATAAACATTAGAAATATAAATGAATTTGTATTTTGAGATGTGTTTCGGGCGACATCTCACAGTGATGCAATCAATGAAGTCATTCGAGAATTTGAAACAAACTTTGTTTGAAATGGACCATTTTGAGTGAATAAAAGTTGCAACACCTCCACCACACTTTTTCTTGGAACAAACACGGTCTTGTCGAAAAACATTGAAATTGTTTAGAGACACAATATTGTCATCGTATGAGTCATGGAGCCAGGTTTCTTGCAGAGTGACAATACCAGTATTGTGGTAGGTACTAGAAGACAACAGAGACTGAAAATCCAGAATTTTATTAGGCAGGGACCGGCAGTTGGTACTAATGATAACTGGAACAGTGGTGTGATGTATGGGTGTAGATTTTAAGGCACGCTGCCAACCTCCATGGTGCTTTTTCTTGAGTTTATTGCAAATATGAAAGTTTTTGGGTTTAAAACGTTTTATAAAATCCCGGGAGTGGATAATACGATTAGAATGCATAATGTGATATGTAAATACCAATAAAATACGAGTAAATAGATGCAAAATGTACATGGAATGTGGTAGCCCAAAAATATTCAAACAGGCCGCCAAGGTCATTCGAGTATTATACAGATGTAGACATTGTTATTAGTGTAAACACAATAATTAACCATGAAATATGTTTGAAATGACGAAATAATTAGTTAAATTGTATATAATTACGTCAGTAAACATTTTTCAATAATGCAAAATCGATATTGCATCTGCCTGCAAACGTCAAGTTTATGTCATAAAATAAGGAAATACTATGCGCATATAATTTCTAAGTATTTCTGCAGATTTTTCCTTAAAGAAATACATGTGGAGGAGCCTTGTCAGCATTAAGAAAAGCACACAACAAAGTAAATGAAATAATTACCAAAACGATCTATCCCACCTGATCATATCCATGTGTAATCCATTAAAATGCAAAATAATTCACGAAATGGTCGTTATAACATGTGTCTTCGACATATTCTGAACGGAAAAGTACGTTTTTCAACAAACTGCAAACTGCCTGTAAGCTACGGCCGGATAAGGACACCACCATTGCCCATTTCTTCTAAATACGCCGTATTTCACCAACTTTTAGCTGGAATATATGTGATAAAGTGTGTATAACAACGAAAAATGACCTAACCTTGACGTCTTTTCCAAAAATAACGCCAATATCCATCAGCTGATCAAATGACCTACGGCCGTCTACAGGCTGCCTATCATAGAATCGCTATACTTAGACGTGCGAGCATACAGTTTTCTGAAGTTTCCTCTTGTTCTACCTGAGGAGATAGATGCCAGGTGAAACCTGAGGGGAAGTGGATTCTCCAAGTCAGACAAAATCCCTTTAGCAAATTTATTGCACGAAGTCAAATGCCTATCGACAACGACGTTAACTATGTGGTCCACTGGGACACCACTCACTCTACTGACAGTCTTCAGTATTCTACGGATTGTGACATAGTCCTTTTTAAGCAAACCAGGAAAGAATAAGCAGGGGTGAACAATAAAGAAGAATAGGTAGGATGCAAGAGTTTACGAACTGTAGGATGAGGGGTTGAGTTATACCCGAGTGTCTTAACTTCTTAATGTAAAATGTCAGGCGGAATATTTTACTGGAGATTGCTAAGACATGGGAAGACCAGGAGAGATCAGAAGAGAGAATGAGTCCAAGATACTTAATTTCTGATTTGATTCCTATATCATTGTCATCAATCTTACAACTGTCATGAGAATCGACAACTTCTTTTCACTGTCTTTTACATCTTAAGCTGAAATCAACAGTTTGACACTTAGAAGGATTCAGTTTAAGACCGTTGGACTCAGACCGTTTGCTGACTTCCGATAGAAAGCTATTTATTTTAGTACAATCTAGCTGGGAGTTAACAGCCATTGAAACCGTTAAATCATCAGCATACTTCACAAAGTTTATTTCATCAGAGTGAGGCAAGTCGTGCAAGAAGAAAGAAAAAAGAAAAGGAGAAAGCACAGCACCTTGAGGGACACCGGCTTCAGTAGGCAATGAAGTGGAGGACTTCCCTTTATATACGGTGTACTGCTTTCTATCTGAGAAATAGGAATGTAACCACTTAACAGTCCAACATTCTGTTTGACTAGCAGCAAGTTTGTTTAATAAGATGTCCCTAGGGGCCGAGTCGAAAGCAGATGTTTAGTCTAGGAATGCACAACGAACAAATTTAGCCCCCTTGTCTAGACTGCAAGCAATGTTATGATATAAGACGACAGCTGCATCTAAAGTGCTTCTACTGTGCTTATAGGCAAACTGTTTAGGGTGGCTAAAGGATTTAAGCGAATGTACAAGACTAAGTAAAATTAATTTCTCCATAGTTTTCAAAAAAGGAGAGGTAATAGCAATGGGTCTAAATTTGACACATGCTGCAGTAGATGATTTAGGTATTATTATTGTATCCTTTAGTTCCTAGAGGAACATAGGGCTTCAGCTGCGCACCTCCATTGCCTTCGGTTTCCTGACAACTTTTTCACCCTGCTCCAGGTATGTCCACATGCTTTCATCTCCTCCTCGCATGACCTCCTCCAAGTCACCCTTGCACTGACGACCAACTCGCCGCCTCCCTTTCGGGTTCCACTCGAGGGCTTGTCTAGTGATGTCACTTAATAATAATAATAATAATAATATATATTCTCATTTTTTACATGAGGGACGCCAGTTTACAGGCATCATCAATTCGATAATTTACACATAATATTAATAAGCATATTTAGTAAAGATAATATAATAAAGTACATTTTTTCCCTAGCTATGTAGGGTACACCAATTGTATAGGCATGCATAAATATTGTTTTAATAATAATAATATATTCCTTCCTGTTCATGCAGGAACATACCTATTGTACAGGCATGGATAAGTTATTATATAAATTACACATAATTTGATGTATAATGGACTTACAGTTTGGTTGTTCTTTCTGACATTAGAGTCAGTCGGAACAGTCTGCTATAAAGTCAGTTTGTGTAGCACATAAAGAGATATAGAAATATTGTCTTCGCATTAACAAAAAACCCAGACATCACATGAATGTAATACAGATATCTGGGAAAAATAAAGCTTGAAGTCAATTCTCCTACATAACTTTGTTGTGAACAGCACCCTTGGCTTAAAGATTATTGATGTATTATATTGAGATCAGTGATATATTTATTCCATTTTTCAGCAGTCTTATCGTAGTTTCATAACAGGAAAGAAATTTGATCGTGGGGGCGAAAATTAGATAAAGTCATGCTAAGTTGTTTTACTGCATCAAATGGTCCCGAGGTCGATTCCAGAATTCTCCATTTGCGCCATTTGTGTCTGCATGGCGGACTGTACTCGTAAGTTGAGTAAAATGTTGAAAACCAGTTGCTTCTTTATTGCAGATCATGAATACTCATTTACATCGTGTCCGCCAGCTTCTTTAAATGGTAGAATTGGATCGTTCCTGGAATTTGAGTGATTATGGGATAAATGGTTTGGAATTAATCATAGCAGTTAGAATACAGTTAAACATGCAGAGAAGTACTTTTGATTCAGCAACCGGTGAATTTTTTATTCTTTTCGATCTAGTACCAGAATAACTGCGAACCATTCCATTCAATATGTCGAATAAGGCACGCAGGAGGAGATCATTACCATGGAATGAGTCAACTTGATCTGAGATGCAGCTTTCAGCATGTTTTCGTTACATCATAGATATCCAGGTTTATTGGCGCTGTAGAGGCGGTGATTTGGATTATAACGTAATCTACAAAGTCTCCGTGTCCATTTGAAGTATACATATGCTTTGAAAGGATTACTTTGTTGGCTCCTACCCCCACTGAGTGTTAACAACAGCTGCTGTGGGTTTATGTATTTCCTCGCCTTTTTGGATAAAACATCGCCGCATTCTTTTTGGGTAGGAGACCAGTTGGTGGATTATAAATGATATCCAAGTAACTTTTATCTTTTCATGTGGTGTTGCGGTAAGTTTCTACCTTGTTTTCTCATATTTCATTCGTATGTTGATTATGGTTCGCCCTTTGTATCAGGTAGACATAGTTTGATCGACTCTTGGTTGAATGGGTGTTATTGTCATGACTGCTGCTTTTTTGTCTGGAATTATAAATAGAGACAAAACAAACAACAGGTGTAGTCTCTGAGTTCATACATTAAATGGGCCTATGATTTCTGAAACTCTTACATGGGAATTACCATTGGTATCAATTACAAACTCACTTAGTGTGTCATTAAGTGCCTTTTCAAAGGAGGCCAATGTGCTTGCTAGTCGTATTTTCTCAGGTAGTTTGTTCCATATTTGGGCATACCTAATCAAGAAAAACTTTTGCCTGGTGGCTGTTTTACATGGTTCTATAGCCACTGTACCTTTAGTGTGCCTAAGGTTGTATCCTGTGTTACCTGAGGACCGAGTATAGTTAGCAGGGGTATACACTATTTGGTTAAGAAGCTTATAGAAGAGTACCAGATTTAGTCGCAGTCGCCTTAACCATAATGTTTCTAGTCCCAGGATTTCACATCTGGTAGAGTAGTTTGTGCCGTTATCGGTTCCGAGTACTTTTCGCGTGAAGTACCTCTGTACTCCTTCTACTTTCAGTTTGTCTTCTATGCGTGTACTGCTGAATATGAATGAGCAGTAATCTAGGAGTGGGCGCACACATACCTTGTACAGTAGTATTCTGGACTCGTTTCTGTAGAAGTTTCTGAGTAGGAAACCAATAAGCCTTCGTGATTTCGACACTTGATTCGAGATATGCTCTGAAAATGATAGATTGTGTGAATATTTCAGTCCTAGGTCTAGTACAGATTTGAGTCTGGGGATTTTGTGGCCCTGAATTGCTAGGTTGAGGTCAAGGTTGGAACAGCCTATGCAGAGCCATCCACACTTTTCAACATTAAACTCAAGTCTCCACGTGTCACACCAGCTATCCATTTTTGCTAATTCTTCATGTATGGAGTTCATAGTTGGGCCGATATCTGTATTTGTGCAGGTATATGTCACCTTCAAGTCATCTGCATACAGTATTGGCTTGCCTATACTAAAACATTCACATATACTGTTTATGTATATAATGAAAAGAAGGGGTCCCAATACACTCCCCTGGATGACACCACTGCTGATTGGTCTAGGTCTGGAGGTCATTGAGCCAACTTTAGTTGTCTGATTCCTGTCATACAGAAATGATTTTATCCAATTGTAGAGGGGGTTGCATATCCCTAGTGAGCATGAGTCAACTTGATCTGAGATGCAGCTTTCAGCATGTTTTCGTTACATCATAGATATCCAGGTTTATTGGCGCTGTAGAGGCAGTGATTTGGATTATAACGTAATCTACAAAGTCTCCGTGTCCATTTGAAGTATACATATGCTTTGAAAGGATTACTTTGTTGGCTCCTACCCCCACTGAGTGTTAACAACAGCTGCTGTGGGTTTATGTATTTCCTCGCCTTTTTGGATAAAACATCGCCGCATTCTTTTTGGGTAGGAGACCAGTTGGTGGATTATAAATGATATCCAAGTAACTTTTATCTTTTCATGTGGTGTTGCGGTAAGTTTCTACCTTGTTTTCTCATATTTCATTCGTATGTTGATTATGGTTCGCCCTTTGTATCAGGTAGACATAGTTTGATCGACTCTTGGTTGAATGGGTGTTATTGTCATGACTGCTGCTTTTTTGTCTGGAATTATAAATAGAGACAAAACAAACAACAGGTGTAGTCTCTGAGTTCATACATTAAATGGGCCTATGATTTCTGAAACTCTTACATGGGAATTACCATTGGTATCAATTACAAACTCACTTAGTGTGTCATTAAGTGCCTTTTCAAAGGAGGCCAATGTGCTTGCTAGTCGTATTTTCTCAGGTAGTTTGTTCCATATTTGGGCATACCTAATCAAGAAAAACTTTTGCCTGGTGGCTGTTTTACATGGTTCTATAGCCACTGTACCTTTAGTGTGCCTAAGGTTGTATCCTGTGTTACCTGAGGACCGAGTATAGTTAGCAGGGGTATACACTATTTGGTTAAGAAGCTTATAGAAGAGTAACAGATTTAGTCGCAGTCGCCTTAACCATAATGTTTCTAGTCCCAGGATTTCACATCTGGTAGAGTAGTTTGTGCCGTTATCGGTTCCGAGTACTTTTCGCGTGAAGTACCTCTGTACTCCTTCTACTTTCAGTTTGTCTTCTATGCGTGTACTGCTGAATATGAATGAGCAGTAATCTAGGAGTGGGCGCACACATACCTTGTACAGTAGTATTCTGGACTCGTTTCTGTAGAAGTTCCTGAGTAGGAAACCAATAAGCCTTCGTGATTTCGACACTTGATTCGAGATATGCTCTGAAAATGATAGATTGTGTGAATATTTCAGTCCTAGGTCTAGTACAGATTTGAGTCTGGGGATTTTGTGGCCCTGAATTGCTAGGTTGAGGTCAAGGTTGGAACAGCCTATGCAGAGCCATCCACACTTTTCAACATTAAACTCAAGTCTCCACGTGTCACACCATCTATCCATTTTTGCTAATTCTTCATGTATGGAGTTCATAGTTGGGCCGATATCTGTATTTGTGCAGGTATATGTCACCTTCAAGTCATCTGCATACAGTATTGGCTTGCCTATACTAAAACATTCACATATACTGTTTATGTATATAATGAAAAGAAGGGGTCCCAATACACTCCCCTGGATGACACCACTGCTGATTGGTCTAGGTCTGGAGGTCATTGAGCCAACTTTAGTTGTCTGATTCCTGTCATACAGAAATGATTTTATCCAATTGTAGAGGGGGTTGCGTATCCCTAGTGAGCATAGCCTACCGACTAACAGACTATGTGGGACTCTGTCGAAGGCTTTCCTTATATCGAAATAGAGGATAATCACTAGCTCTCTCCTATCTCTTCTATAGGTGACTTCGTTGAAAAAGTCTATATGGCAAGTGACGCAAGATCTTTTCTTGAGGAATCCGTGTTGTGACAGGTTGATGAGTTTATGTTTTAGAAAGTAGTCTGACATTTGGTCTTTGATTACTTTCTCCATGATCCTTGATATGACTGGTGTTATATTGATAGGCCTATAATTACATGCACTAGTTTTGGCCCCTCCTTTATGCTTAGGTAATATATATGTGTTTTTCCAAGTTTCAGGGTAGGTTTCGGTCACTAGTGAGATATTAAATATTCTAAGTAATAATACAATCATATCCGTACCACCGTTTTTGTATATGACGGATGGTATATCGTCTATCCCACAACTACTGTTAGCTTTTAATGTCCTTACCGCCGATGCTATATTTTGTATATTAAAGTTTATTTCACCTAACTTGTAGTTATTTTTGCAGGTTATGTCGAGAATTGGGGACGGATGTGCTTTGGTGTTATTGGAGAACCACTCACTCAGGAGTTCACTAATGATCTGGGGATCATCATAAATTATATCTTCGTGTTCTAAATGACTGATATTGTTTTCTTCACCCTTCTTCATCCGTTTTTGCAAGATTTTGCAGAGTTCCTGGGTTTTAGAGGTGCCCTCTAGGGCTTTATTTTCCTCGACTTGTGCTTTCATTTTATGTCTCTCATCTAAATTTTTAAATATTTCGTGTATCAGGTGTAATGCATTAAATTCTTTGTATAAATAAAATCTCCTTTTTAGTTTCCTTAGTTTTATTCGCGTTTTGCGATCTATGAACAGAGTTGGTGTCTTTAGGGCAGATTTCAGGGGTGCGATTGTGTCTCTTACCGAACTGATTGTCTTGTAGAAGGTATTTAGTATTACTTCTAAGTTATTATTGGTGAAGTATTCACCCCAGTCTGAGCTTCTCAAGAGCGTTGGTAGGAATTCCCAGTCGGCATTTCGATAGTCCCTATATTGATAGTAAACCGGGGAACTCTTAGGTGTGTGTTTAGTTGTTAGTTGTAAGGGTAGGGTGCAGTACAGTATGTTGTGGTCACTGTTGTCGAGTTTATCCCTCACCTCTATCGAGATCGGCTCTATTTTGTGACAGAGGATTAAGTCGAGTATATTGTTGTGTCGTGTTGGGAGGCGTACGCACTGCTTCCATCCTCCCACATCTATGGCTTCTAGGATCACCTCGTAGGTTCTCGGTCCAGTGCAGGTATCCCAGTTCACTCCAGGGAGGTTGAAATCGCCACAAACTAGTTTGTAGTCGAATTCCAGCTTAGGTACAACCTCTAGTATTTCTCCGATAACCGTATCAGTCGTTATAGGGCTGTTAGGGGCTCTGTATATACATCCCACAAGAATGTTATTTTCATTCGTGTGGATGCTTATCCACTTGGATTCTGGGAGTTTGTCGATAGTTAGGTTTGTAAAGGTATTGGAGTTAGTGGATTTAGAGGCATATATTAGACAGCCTCCTCCTCTCTTGTCTGCTCTGTCATTCCTGTGGATGTTATAGTTATCGATTATCAGCTTTGTGTCAGGTATATCAATAGTAAGCCAAGTTTCAGTTACCAGAATCAGTGTTGGCCGCTCCATGTATACCAAGCTGCGAAGGGAAGTTATTTTGTTAAGGAGAGATCGAGCATTTAAAAGCATAATTTTCAGAAAACCAGGGTTGTTGGGATAGTTAGTAGGTTTTCTTGTTACTATCCCTAACTCCTGGTTGCCTATGTTATGTTCGGAGGAATCCTCATATGAGACATTGTCAGCGTGTTTACTATTCCCTGGACAAATTGTGCTGCGAGGGGGGCTATTGCTTGCTGCAGCCGAAAATAATCCTGTTGCATATTTTGACTATTAGCATCCATGGGTCGGCATCTGCGTTCATCTACTGGTGATATATGGTCTGCCCTGCAATTTGGGTTGTAGTTTGCTGGACCTGGGTACCCTGTGTTAAGACTACCCTGGTAGTTGTACCTCATGGGGCTTTCATAGCCGTATGCATATTGGCTCACGTCACGTGCGTGAGTGAAGTTATTGAGGGGATCAAGTGTCGACCTGTTCTCATTATGTTGATGAGGTCTAACATATATAGTGCGGGAGTCTGGACGAGAATTTTCGTTAATATGGTGCCTATATGAGTCCCGTTTAGTGCCCCATGTATCCCGAGGATCCATTCTACGTTGCATTCCCAAGTTATGTGCGTTGTTAGGCATGTTACTTCTAGTCCGGGAAGGGGTATTCCTTCTCATATGCTGCGTGACGTCTTTGGGAATGTGCTTCGTTACCCATGCTTTGTCATTTTTTAGACTGACACGCTGCTTATTTGACTTATTACGAGGGAGGTATGTCGAAGTCTGGGGTGGGACTCTGGGTTTTGTGGTCTTTTTTGCGGTTTCTACTGAGGGACTCTCTGGCTTGGATCCAGATTGAGTGTGGTCTTTTTTTTTTTTTTTTTTAGCCATAGTTTGTGCGTCTATGTCAACCTCATGTAGGTCAGCAGGTTTTCGAGATGTGCTCTCGTGCACTCTAAGACTGCACCCAGTGGCACTGCTCTTACTGAGTTTTGGGTCGCTCTTACTTGCCGTTTTTTCTCCTAACACTATACACGTGACTTGCTGTGCCTCAGTGTCCGTCGACTCTTTAGCACTGATACCAGATGTATTTCTCAGTGTTGTCAACTTTGTGTCGAAGGAGTTCTTGGTTGCTTGCCTTTGGTTTGGTGTTTTATCCGAGACTACTTTGATAGTCTTGAATTTAGTGGTAGTAGCCAGAAGATCTTCGGCCATCTTAAATCGTTCAGCTGTTATGTAGCTGTCGAACCTAAAGAGTATAGGACAAGGATACTTCAGGTCTTTTTTGCTTAGGCGAATGCACTGACAAGGTGCATTCAATAGATTTGCAGCCTTCAGCAATGAGTGCTGGACTGACTTTATGGGCTCACTATCCGGTACATTATATACTATTGCGTTTTGTTTTGAAGCCAGCCTTTTAACAACTTCGCTGGATAGAAAGTCGATGGCGTTTTCTAACTCCTTCGCATTTTCTGAGTCAGTATGAGTCATTCTAGAGGTCATATTAAAAAGCTTTAGGATTGTAGGATCCTGCATTTCTTTTTTCATACGTGAGATAGTTTCAGGTATACATTCTAGGGAACTTAATTTCGTTTTTAATTCATCTATCTGTAGCTGCATCTCTTTAATTACGCACGTTAAGTAAGAGAGCTCTACTTTTTCAGACAGAACATCTTCCACCTGTATTACAGGGGTCAGAGTTATGTTCGAGGCTTTTATGTTGGGTGAACTACTAATAATATGGGGTGGTAATGTGTTATTAGACGAGCCGGTGCTATTTTCTAAGTTACTGGTGTTCACACGAACACGCTTTTTAGAATTTTGAACCATCGTTATTAAAGATCAATTATTAGTAACCAATAAATGAATATAAGCGAAAACACGTGCAAAAGCGTCACCTGATTTGAACGAACCGGGTAAAGTTTCCTCAGCGTATGGCCAATCCATCTCCATTTCTTTCTGCCTATTTGTTTCACAATCGGTTCCTGATTGGTTCGCTCCCAGAGATCCCTGTTGCTGATCTTTTCTGGCCATCTGATCTTGAGTATTGAGCGGAGACAGTTGTTAATGAAGGTTTGAAGTTTGTTTGAGATGCTCTTTATGACTCGCCAAGTCTCTGATCCGTATAGTAGCACTGACTTCACATTGGAGTTGAAAATCCGGATGTTAATTTTGATGCTGAGTTCTGTTGACCTCCACACAGATTTGAGAGTAATGAAAGCTTGTCTTGCTTTTCCGATTCTGGCTCTGATGTCCTCGTCAGTTCCGCCTGTAGTTGAGACGATGCTTCCCAGGTAGGTGAAGGAGGTTGTTTCTTTCAGGTTCTTCCCACTTATGCTGATTGTTGTCTGTTGTTGTTGTTGTTGTTGATGTTGGCTAGGAATCTTCATCATCTCTGTTTTATCTATGTTCACGTGAAGTCCTATCTTTGATGCTTCTTCTGCCAACTTGTTACTTTTCACTTGCATATCTTCCAGTTCGCGGGAAATCAGACATATATCATCGGCGAAATCCAGATCCTCCAAGTCTTTCGTGTCAGTCCATTTTATACCTGTTCCCTCGTTCGTTGTCGTTGTCTGTCGCATTATCCAATCAATTGCAATCAGGAAGATCATTGGTGATAGTAGACAGCCTTGCCTCACTCCCGTCCTCACTTTGAAGGCCTCCGTAAGTTTCCCGTTGTGGATTACTTGGCATGCAGCATTGTCGTATAATTGTTGGATGAGATGTATAATTGTCGATGGGACCCCGTAGTAGCGAAGTAGTTTCCAAATGACCTCTCGATCGACGCTGTCGAAGGCCTTTTCAAAGTCGATGAAGTTGAGATAGAGAGGTGATTGCCATTCCAAGCTTTGTTCAATGATGATCCGTAGAGTGGCGATTTGATCAATACATGATTTGTTTCTCCTGAATCCAGCCTGTTCCGGACGAAGTTTTTCATCTAGGGCTTGTTTGATTCTCTCCAGGATGATGCGACTTAGTATCTTGCTTGGAATGGACAGAAGCATAGTTCCACGCCAGTTTTTACATTGACTTAAGTCTCCTTTCTTTGGAAGTTTGAATAAGTATCCGTTCTTCCAATCCTCGGGTACTTTGCCCTCTTTCCACACCTTCTCCAGCAGTGGTGTCATCAAGTCCGCTGTTGTCTCTGGGTCTATTTTCAAAGCTTCTGCTGGGATTCCATCTGGTCCTGGTGTTTTCCCAGCTTTAAGCATCTTGATTGCATTCAGGACTTCTGATTTAGTCGGGGGGTCAGTGTTCACTGGTAGTTCTGCTTCCGTTGTTGGTATTGCTGGACGTGTTATAGGTGGCGGACGATTTAGAAGTCTTTTGAAGTGTTCAGCCCAGTGCTTTCTCTGTTCCACCTCTTTGGTGATTGACTTTCCATTGTCGTCCTTTATTGGCTTAATCTGTGTCGAACGTTTGCCCGAAAGGTGCATAGTTGTTTGGTAGAGTGTGGCGAGGTCTCCTTTGCCTGCAGCTTGTTCTGCTTCGTTTGCCATGGTTTCATAATATTTTCTTTTGTCTTCCCTGGCACTCTTCTTCACTCTTTTGTTCGGTGTATTGTAGCTTGCATTCAGATCCTGTTTTTGTTGCTCGTCAGTGCACTGGATAATCTTTTGTTTCACTGTCCTTCTCTCTTCTATTAGTTTCCAAGTGTCCGTAGTGAGCCACTGTTTGTCCTGTCTCTTTTTTCTGCCTAGAATTTCTATACAGGTTTGACTCCACACCGTTTTCAAGTTGTTCCAGTGCTTTTCGATGCTGACCTCTTCGCTAGTGTTGATTTGTGTCTCGGCTTTGTACTTTATGCTTGCAGTGAAGATGTCCTTTGTATCTTGGTCTTTCAGCTTTTGAATGTTGAACTTGGCTTGTGGTCTATCTGCAGCTCCTGTTTCTCTGAAAGCTTTTAATTTGATTTGGATTGTCCCTTGTACGAGATAGTGGTCTGAGCCAACGTCTGCTCCTCTTCTTGCTTTTTTGTCCAGTAGGCTGCGCCTCCACTTCCTTGAGATTGAGATGAAGTCGATTTGGTTTTTGGTTTGCCCGTCTGGTGACACCCATGTAGCCTTGTGGATATCTTTGTGCTTGTATACACTGCCACCAATCACTAGTTCGTTGAAGGCGCAGAAGTCGGCGAAGAGTTCTCCATTTTCATTCATTTCTCCGAGAGCTTCTCTACCCATGATGAGTTCCCTTCCTGTGTTGTCTGATCCCAGTTTGGCGTTCATGTCTCCCATTAGTATTTTCATGTCGCCAGCTGGAGTATTGTCCATTGTTGCCTGTAGTTGTCTGTAGAATTCTTCTTTCTTTTCGAGGTCTGCGTTGTTTGTGGGTGCATAACATTGTATGATTGACACTTTCCTTCCTTTGGAGTTGAATCTGGCGGTCATTATCTTGGACGAAATCGCCTCCCATTGTATCAGGGCTTTCGTTGCCATTGGTGACATCATGATAGCCACGCCCTCGGTGTGCGTGTGGTTATCTTCTGGGTGACCAGAGTAGATCACTGACTCACCCGTTGACAATTTGGTGAGTCCACTCCCATTCCATCTGCTTTTACATATTCCTAGCACTTGTATTCCGTATCTTTTCATCTCGTTGGCGATCTGGGCAGCTTTTCCTGTCTCGTACATAGTTCGGACGTTCCATGTTCCCACACAGACTTTTTCTTTTGGTGCAAAGAGGTTCATTCTGCTGAAGGTTCTGTAGCAATTTTGTTTACAGGGTGGGGTTGCTAGCCTCACGCCTGAGAAAGGGATGATTACATTAAGTTAAGTTTAGAGAGAAGGAACTTTTTGGGTTGCTCCCCTCAAAATCAGAAAATAACACACAAACAATGAGAACAACATAAACAAAGGAAACAGTTCACAGAAAAAAGGGCAAAAAGCGACGACAACTATACAATAAGACAACATGCAATATAGTTCAGCACAGTTAACTAAAATGATATCTTAACCATAAACTCACTGACTTGGAGCAACTTGAACATATGAATCCAACAATATATACAATTATAGATGTGTTTATGTTTAAAAATTCCACAAATCCAATTAGTTAGTTATATGTATTATCTGTCAATAAGATTGTGTTTTTTGGATTCAGTGTTCGAAAGGTTAATAATTGTGATAGTTTCCGCAAACTCTTGGGATAAAATTTTATAGAAATAAGAGTTTTTATTAATAAGCAAAATGTAGCGTAGTAGTCGAAAAGCGCACGTTAGGCGTACAACTTTTATATCCTTCCAAACGGCAGGCACAATAATATCGGAAAAAGATTTGTTAAATAGATCACAGAATATCACAACATTTTAAAAAAATAATACTAGGTACATAATCGGGACCTAAGTTCTGGGAAGGGTTTAGAGACTTAAGGCACTTTTCAGCATCATTTATGTTAAAACCTGGAAAGGGGCTATTATTAACACAAGTGATGCTGGGAAGCATGGCATTTGAAGGAGAGTAAATAAAAGATTTATTAAGGGTACAAACATCAAAAGAATATGGAATGTTGTTTATCTGCTTACCACCAGTGATTTTCTTAAATAGTTTCCACATATTGGAAGGATTTTTGCGGGAGATGAATTTATGGTTATATATCAATAATAATATATTTCTTCCTGTTTATGCAGGAACATACCAATTGTACAGGCATGGATAAGTTATTATATAAATTACACAATTTGACGTATGATGAATTTACAGTTTGGTTGTTCTCTCTGACATGAGAGTCAGTCAGAACAGTCTGCTATAAAGTCTGTTTGTGTAGCACATAAAGAGGTATAGAAATATTGTCTTCACATTAAAAAAACCCAGACATCAGATGATTGTAATACGGATATCTAGGAAAAAAAGCTTGAAGTCAATTCTCTTATATAACTTTGTTGTGAGCAACACCCTTGGTTTAAAGTTTATTGATGTATTTTGTTGAGATCAATGATATATTTATTCCATTTTTCAGCAGTCTTATCGTAGTTTTATAACAGGAAAGAAATTTGATCGTGGGGGCGAAAACTAGATAAGTCATGTGAAGTTGTTTTACTGCATCAAATGGTGTCGAGGTCGATTCCAGAATTCTCCATTTGCTCCATTTGTGTCTGCATGGCGGACTGTATTCGTAAGTTCAGAAAAATGTTGAAAACTGTTTGAAAACCAGTTGCTTCTTCATTTCAGATCATGAATACTCATTTACAGCATGTTCGCCAGCGTCTTCAAATGGTAGGATTGGATCGTTCCTGGAATTTGAGTGGTTATGATATAGATGGTTTGGAATTAATCCTCATTTCAGTTTGGATGCAGGGTTGTTCGACATCGACCAGAAGATGAATAGGAGTAGCAGGGTACCAAAAATAGAAAGTCTGTGAACATTAAAAGGATATTAATGTATATATGTAAATGTTTATGTCAATTTTATAACATATTAGTAAAAAATTACTTTTGATTATAGTTGTCTTTTCACGTATTTATGCGAAGTCTTAGAGTTTATTTAGTGTCATAATGTGTATTAATGAGTCTGAGCGTTTTAGTGTTCTAATGACTGATGCGTTTTGGAAGTAATTAATGGGTTCTAGTACGGGTAGTCTTTGGAATAAAACAGTTTATATAGCAAGCGTTTGAAGGTTACAATAAAGTGACACGTCTTATTTCTAAGGGTAAACTAATCCTGTATGTTCCGTACTATGTCTTTATGCATCCATGCTGCTAGTTTATTTATAGTTTTTACATTGCTAAGGGTGTTGAAGTGCGTTTTTTAGGTGCTGTAGTAGATAAGTAGTTGATTCGTTTTAGGAGTAAATAGTTTATTAATATAATCAGTAGAGTGAAACAGTCTGTATAGAGAGCGTTTGAAGCTTGTAACCGAAGAGCAAGTTCTGACATCTAGGGGCAGGCTATTCCATATTTTAGAATACATGACTGTGAAGAAGTTTTCACGGAGTGTTGACTTAAAAGAATGAGTTGTCACTGTGGAAGTTTGGTTACGCAGATCGTAAGAACCTTCCTGTGCGAATTGTATGTCCCTGTTCCCTGAGAATGATATTTTGTGAAGGACCTTAAAGAAGAATATTAGGTTTATAATGAGTCGCCTTGTCCAAAGTGGGTCAAGTTTTAGGATCATGCACCGTGAGATGTAGTCTTTCTTACAATCATAGCCAAGTAGTTTTGAGGTAAAATATCGTTGGATACTTTCCATCCTTAGCTTGTCACGTGTGCGAGTGCTGCTTATAATAAATGGACAGTATTCTAGTAGTGGTCTGACACATGTTTTGTACAAAATTAGCTTGGCTTCATTGTGGAATATTGGAATGTTGTTTATCTGCTTACCACCAGTGATTTTCTTAAATAGTTTCCACATATTGGAAGGATTTTCGCGGGAGATGAATTTATGGTTATATATTACATTCAGCCTCTGCATTTCAGACTTAATTAAGAAGTTAGTTCTTTTTACACCACTTTTATCTATCATCTTATATAGTTTTTCCTTCTCTCTACGATGCTTTTAGGGTTGAGGCGAGGAGAAATGGTCTAATTTGACGAATAGTATTTCTTTCGGACAGCAAATTTCAAAACAGAATTTCAGATAAGATGCAGTATTAGAGATATTGTCATCAAGTGAATCATCATTAAACAGATGCCATCTTGTGTCATTGAGCATGCTTCTAAGATGATGTACGTTCTCATTTGAGTAACATCTGTGAACAACTTTCTTAGACAAGTTTGAGAAGGCTTTTCTGTGTAACTTTCCGTAAATTTTGGATAAGACTCGTACAATACAGTGATCAGAATTGAAGAGCGGAGCTCTTTTACGAGCTTCGTATATTCCAGGATCATTTATAAATACTAAATCAAGTGAAGTATTTTGTCGAGTTGGGAAGTTAACAACATTTGCATGGCCCAGCAATGTAATAAAACTGCAGTCGCTGGAGTCGAAGTCGCCAGTCACTATAGATAAGGAGTTACCAAACGAAGCAGTAGCAAAAATAGTGAATTCATCAGCGGAGACCGATAGTTCTGAGGGATTGCAACAAGGTGTGATGTAGATATTTGTGACAAAATGAAGCTTTACTTAGGTAAGTGTTTATTATTATTATTGTTCCCTTGGGTTCCTAGTGGAACATAGGGCTTCAACTGCACGTCTCCATTTGCTTCTGTCTTCTGCTGTACTTTTCACCTGCATCCATGTTAGTCAACACTCTTTCAACTCCTCTTCACGCGATCTCCTTCATATCACCCTTGGACGTCCCACACGCCGCTTCCCTTTCGGGTTCCACTCGAGGGCTTAACGCCCGATGTTACCCAGTGGCCTCCTCAGAGAGCGAGTGTCCGATCCATCTCCACTTTCTCTTGCATATTTGTTGGCGATTGGGTCTTGCTTTGTTTGTTCCCATAGTTCCTTGTTGGTGATTCTTTCCAGCCCAGCCATCTGATCTTCAGTATAGAGCCAGGGAAGACAGTTAGTTGTTGACAAAGGTCTGCAACAGGCTGTTGGAAATATTCTTTCTGACCCACCCATCAAGTTTCTGATCCGTATAGAAGAACTGACTTGACGTTTGTATTGAAAATCCGACCAAATTTTGTTGTTGATTCTGGCTGAGTGATGAAGATTTCCAGATTGGTTGTTTCAGGTTGATGAATGTGTGTGTTCTTGCCTTCCCGATTCTCGCTCTATTTGACATCGTCGTCTGTTCCGACTAGTTGTAGTTGAGACAATACTCCCTAGATAGTTGAATGAAATGAACTTTCTCTTTCTGTTATTCTGCTGCTCCTATTCATCTTTTGGTCGATGTCGAACAACCCTGCATCCAAACTGAAATGAGGATTAATTCCAAACCATCTATATCATAACCACTCAAATTCCAGGAACGATCCAATCCTACCATTTGAAGACGCTGGCGAACATGCTGTAAATGAGTATTCATGATCTGAAATGAAGAAGCAACTGGTTTTCAAACAGTTTTCAACATTTTACTCAACTTACGAGTACAGTCCGTCATGCAGACACAAATGGCGCAAATGGAGAATCCTGGAAATGACCTCGGCACCATTTGATGCAGTAAAACAACTTAGCATGACCTTATCTAGTTTTCGCCCCCACGATCAAATTTCTTTCCTGTTATAAAACTACGATAAGACTGCTGAAAAATGGAATAAATATATCACTGATCTCAACATAAGTCATCAATAATCTTTAACCAAGGGTGCTGTTCACAACAAAGTTATATAGGAGAATTGACTTCAAGCTTTATTTTCCCCAGATATCTGTATTACAATCATCTGATGTCTGGGTTTTTGTTAATGCGAAGACAATATTTCTATACCTCTTTATGTGCTACACAAACAGACTTTATAGCAGACTGTTCCAACTGACTCTAATGCCAGAAAGAACAACCAAACTGTAAATCCATTATACATCAAATTATATGTAATTTATATAATAACTTATCCATGCCTGTACAATAGGTATGTTCCTGCATAAACAGGGAGAAATATATTATTATTATTATTAAAACTATATTTATACATGCCTATACAATTGGTGTATCCCACATAGCTAGGAAAAATATGTACCTTATTATATTATCTTTACTAAATATGCTTATTAATCTTATGTGTAACTTATCGAATAGATGATGCCTGTAAACTGGCGTCCCTCATGTAAAAAATGAGAATATATATTAATATTATAACTTACAGCACTGTATAGCTCTTGAAGCAACTCCAGTGCAGCACCTCATCAAATACAACAACTTCATTTCATCATTTAATAAAAACCACTCAAGATGATCTCAAACTCCTTGATAAACTGTGGACAGTTTGTTGGGTTTCCATCAAAGTACCGAGGCTCGAATTTAGGCAAATTTAAGTCCTTACCATCCCTAAACGGCGAACTATGAACAACAGACTCATCATGCTGAGCATCATACATACCATCACAACTAACAAGCAACTCAGCAATACTTACTTTCCTGTCTGCTTCCGGGACGCTTGTCCCTTCTTTGACCCAGATATCACTGAACCTGGCCAAAAAAATCCAGAAAAGTTCCAGGCAATACTTGTCCAAAATAGATGGGCAGATACCAGGAAAGTCGAACAGAAACTATCACAAACTACCAGAAACTGTCAGCCAAGTCTCATAAACTGTCAATGTCCAGCTCTCACTACGCTGTACCTCACGCTGTCCCCGGAAAACTTTTAGAAACAATTTGCAATAACCAAAGCGAAAAACCAGAACACAGATTGGCGACCCCAGAATCCTTTATTCTTACGCCAATATGTAACCAACAATAAGGTTATTATGCACAAGGTCAAGGAATAAATGTTATAACAATAAATCACGATAATACTTCTGATAGTTTTCTCTCTTTCACCAAACAGTGAACGATAAGACAATGACTGCCGTATTGATGACTCCTGCCAAAATTATGGAGTTTGGTTTCAGCAAACGACCATGAATTGAGCGTTCAATTTTCGACTACATTTACAAATGGTGTTATGAGCAAATAATGAGATAGGAAAATGAATCTTTCTAGCAATCATAGGCAAATATAAAGCGTTTTACTTTAAGATTACTTTTGCTGACTTCAGCGACTTAAAAAATAGACTTTATTCACTTATTTTCGGATTTCGATTAACGTTGGTCAACCTGGTCACAGCAATACGGCCTATCTGAAATGAATGAATGAAGTGAACTTTCTTTTTCTGTTATTCTGCTGCTCCTATTCATCTTTTGGTCGATGTCGAACAACCCTGCATCCAAACTGAAATGAGGATTAATTCCAAACCATCTATATCATAACCATTCAAATTCCAGGAACGATCCAATCCTACTATTTGAAGACGCTGGCGAACATGCTGTAAATGAGTATTCATGATCTGAAATGAAGAAGCAACTGGTTTTCAAACAGTTTTCAACATTTTTCTGAACTTACGAATACAGTCCGCCATGCAGACACAAATGGAGCAAATGGAGAATTCTGGAATCGACCTCGACACCATTTGATGCAGTAAAACAACTTCACATGACTTATCTAGTTTTCGCCCCCACGATCAAATTTCTTTCCTGTTATAAAACTACGATAAGACTGCTGAAAAATGGAATAAATATATCATTGATCTCAACAAAATACATCAATAAACTTTAAACCAAGGGTGTTGCTCACAACAAAGTTATATAAGAGAATTGACTTCAAGCTTTTTTTCCCAGATATCCGTATTACAATCATCTGATGTCTGGGTTTTTTTAATGCGAAGACAATATTTCTATACCTCTTTATGTGCTACACAAACAGACTTTATAGCAGACTGTTCTGACTGACTCTCATGTCAGAGAGAACAACCAAACTGTAAATTCATCATACGTCAAATTGTGTAATTTATATAATAACTTATCCATGCCTGTACAATTGGTATGTTCCTGCATAAACAGGAAGAAATATATATTATTATCATTAACCTCTTTCATATCCCACCCGTTGATTTTGATTGGCATTGTATGTTGCTGCTGTTGTTGTTGGTTGGTTATGTTGATAACCTCCGTCTTGTCTTTGCTGCCTGCTTCTTCGACCAATTTGTCAGTTCTCGCTTGTAAGTCTTCGATTGTGTGTGACATCAAACATAAATCATCCACGCGCGAAATACAGGTTTTCTAGGTTCTTCACGTCGGTCGGTCCAGGATATTCCTGTCTTCTCGTTTCCCACTGTCTGACGCAAAATCCAGTCCACCACAATTAGGAATATCATTGGTGATAGTAAGCACCCTTGTCTGACTCCTGTGTTTACTCCAAACGCCTCGCTGAGTTTTCCGTTGTGGATCACTTTACATGTGCCGTTGTCACACAACCAGCTGTTGAATAAGGTTGATGAATATTTGGGATACGCCATAGTACTCGAGTAATTTCCAAATTACTTCACGATCAACGCTGTCGAAGGCCTTCTCAAAGTCTATAAAGTTGAGATAGAGGTTTGATTGCCATTCCTTCCATGCTCTGTTAGATGTTTGAACACGCTGCCACTAATCACCAAATAATTGGAAACGCAGAAACCTGAGAAGAGTCCAACATTGTCATTCATTTCAAAAAGAGTGTCAATGTAGTTGAAGATTGAACGATCAATTCATGGTTGTTTGCTCAAAACCAACTTCCCCAATTTTCGCGGAGGCATCATTACGACAGTCATCGTCTCATCGGTCGCTGTTCAGAAAGAAGTCAGTAGCAAACCGTCAGAAGTAATATTGTGATTTATTATTGTAATATTTGTTCACAGACCTTAGTGGTAACATTTTTTATATGTTGGTGTTACAATAAAGAATTCTCGAGTGGGCAATCGGTGTTTTGGTTTTTGCGTCCGTTATTACTAAGCGTTTCTGAGAGACTTCAAGGAACAGCGTGAGTCCCAGCGTAGCAAGAGCTGGGCATTGATGGTTTACGAGACGTGACTGACAGTTTCTGACGGTAGAAACAGATTCTGGCGGATTCAGACAGTTGGTGAAAGTTTGGATAGTCACCGTTCATCTTTCCTGGTGCCGGTCAAGTCCTTTTTGAACAAGCAATATCTGGAACGTTTTTGGAATTGGGTCAAGTTCAACAATGCCTGGGTCAAAGAAGGGACAGAGTGTCTTGGATGCAAACAGGAAAGTAAGTCATGGTGACTTGTCTGTTAACTGTAACGATGTGTCTGATGTTAAGCATGATGTGGTTGATGTTACTGTTTCGCCGTCCAGGGATAATAGGAACATCAAACTCCCTAAATTTGAACCACGGTGTTTCGATGGAAACCCGGCTGATTATTTACAATTTGTAAAGGAGTTTGAGATCATGCTGAGTAGTTTTTTATTAAGTGATGAATTGAAATTGATGTATTTGATGAGGTATTGCACTGGAGATGCTTCAAGAGCTATACAGTGCTGTGAGCTCATGCCCCCTAATGAGGGATACGCTGAGGCTATGAGCATACTACGTCAAAGGTTTGGAAGACCTTCAATGATTGTAAGGAACGTATACGAAGCTGTCAAAGGTAACGGCAGTCAACTTCAAGATGACTCCAAGGCACTTACTGAGTTTTTAGATAATCTAATGACTTATAAGAATACCTTGATTTCTATGAATTGCATGAGTGACCTCAACTCGAGCTCAGTCCTAGAGGTAATAGCGAGACGCCTACCTACTCGACTGCAAAGGAAGTGGGTGAAGATAAGCTCCCGTATGGAGGATGAGGGTATCGAGCCAAAATTTGATGATATCCTGAAACTAGTAAAAGATAGTGTCAATCAATCTATGAGCAAGTTTGCCAGTATATTGAATCTCACCCCTAGAATAGAGCAGTCTGAGGGTAAAACGCAATCATTGATGACGAATAGGCCTCAGAGAGGTGGATATCGAGAAGGCTCCATGATGTCTAGTAATGCATATAGACCTAGTGAGTGTAACAGGTTTCGTGGTACATCCTCAACAGATAAGTTACAAGATGCAAGACAAACACGGTTGTGTTTTACACGTTTGCAAGAGGTGCATACAAAGGTGAACTGTGAACCAGTGAGCAAGTTCAGTGATAAGCTAAATGTAAACTCCAGGCCTGACTCCGAATTGTGTGACGATAACGGTGCGGTGAAGAAGTCTGTAGTTGCAACTGGTAAGCCATTGTTGAATAGAGTGTCACAGAATAGAGTTATTGCTTCAGAGTGCAGTTCTGACTCCACAAGTTTACAAGGTATTACTAGTCAGAGTGAAGACATAAAACCTTTAAGGATTTGTGAGGAAGAAACCAAATCATCTACTTCTGTTATTAAAGAGTTTGAAAATGATGAAGTCGACCAGATAGATGATGGTAAATTGAATATTCCTGATAATGATCATGATACTTCACATTTGTCTTTGGTTGATCATGATGAGATGAGGGATATGCCTACTACTGCTAAGTTAATTAAAGGTTCTGTACAACTACAACGTGAAGTAGAAATAAATGCAGTTGCAGAAGGCATGCATACTTGTGAGACCGTCAGTGTGATTGATCAGCATGTAGCCCACCTATCATCAGATGCTAATGCTAAACCTGAGCTGATAGTAAATGACGGCAGTGGTGGTGGTCTTGCATGTAGACAAATTTCTGAAAGCCGAACAACAACAGCTTCTGATCCACCGCTAAGTTCATCAACTTGTGTCACTCAGTCGTCGTTGGTGTTGTCATCCACAATGGAAAAGACGCCCATCAACTCAAGTATCTTGTGCAATGACTATGATAGTATTGGTGCGTTTGAAAAGACGAAAGATATTGCTCAGTTTAGTGAGGATAAGCCAAGTGTAAACGAGAGAGTAATTGTTAAATTGACTTGCATGAATAAAGGCATTTCTAGTTTCAAGTTACTATTTGAATGTTATTATCTTTGGTGTAAATTACTCTGTGTCTACGCTTGGTTGACCAGATACGTCGTGTGTTTGTTCGTCATCTATGTTCTACGATACAATGACATGAGTGTGTTACCGTTCAGATTTGAGGATATAGCTGATAGAAGGAAATCAGCAAATGAACTCTGCGACGATTTTCCAACCTAGGGCGTCAACCTGAGAAGGGTTGTAGGCGTACTGCTGTAAGTCCTACAATTCTTCAAAGGGTAGCGCATCAATGAGCAGTCCAATGTGCTTGGTGTGTGATTTTGTACATATGTTCATATTGTATAAACTGAATTGATATCATCTGTCATCTAGCTGTTGGTAATTCTGTTTGTGTCCGGACGACTTCCACTTGGATCATCAACCTGAGAAGGAATGTAGGCGTACTGCTGTAAGTCCTACAGTTCTTCAAGGGTAGTTCGTCAAGGTAGAATCCACCACTTTGATGTGTTGATTGTACATATGTTTGTGTTAAATAATTGTGTGTGTTCCAATTATTGTAATTGTTGGTTAATCTTGTTTGTGTCCGGACATTCCACAACTTACAATCGTCAACCTGTGAAGGGTTGTAGGCGTACTGGTGTAAGTCCTGCAATTCTTCGAAGGAATTCCACCAAGACATGATCCGCGAGGTTATTTGTACTGTTTGTGTATACGAGTGGTGTGTCATATCAATTGGTGTTTTTGGATTCATTGTGTTTACTCGTTGTTTTCGTACCTTGTTGTTATTGCGTAATTTTGTTAAAATTTTCGTCGTGATTACTTCTGAAGTTGTTTCGAGTCTTCTACATCCGTGAATGAATTGATTGATGTTAAAGACAGCAGATGGGTCGTATACGCCGGGGAGGCTATTGCTGAGAATGAAATGCATACGGAGATAATTGTTAGCTGCGGTCCCACACGCCGGGGAGAAAGAGTGTAAACGACTGAGGCTCGCATACGTCACCGTTACTAGAACTGAGGCAGAATGAGTGACAAGCGATTGCAGTGGTAATTGGTAGTGAGTAGATAAGAGGATGTGCGTAGAGTATCGTGAGGTGGTGCTATGGTCACGTTGCATTCTGCAAGAGTCATTCTAGCAAGTGGAGATTGTGTTGTAAGATGTAAAGAGAACACCTTTAACTGGAAGGCGGAGGTCGTCATTGATGTGTGAGATTGTGCTGTGAGTATGCTTGTGGTGTGTTGGCTTTTCTGTTTGTTTTCCATTTCAGCTCTGTCCGAGTGACCCAGGTTCTCGCAATGGCATCCAAGTCAACGTGTATTGGTCGTGATGGAAAAAAGGAATGGATCCTTTTTTGCCGGGGAGTGTCAATGTAGTTGAAGATTGAACGATCAATTCATGGTTGTTTGCTCAAAACCAACTTCCCCAATTTTCGCGGAGGCATCAATACGACAGTCATCGTCTCATCGGTCGCTGTTCAGAAAGAAGTCAGTAGCAAACCGTCAGAAGTAATATTGTGATTTATTATTGTAATATTTGTTCACAGACCTTAGTGGTAACATTTTTTATATGTTGGTGTTACAATAAAGAATTCTCGAGTGGGCAATCGGTGTTTTGGTTTTTGCGTCCGTTATTACTAAGCGTTTCTGAGAGACTTCAAGGAACAGCGTGAGTCCCAGCGTAGCAAGAGCTGGGCATTGACGGTTTACGAGACGTGACTGACATTGTCAATGATCTGGAGTGACATCTCTACCTGACTCTCTATGTTTGACCTCTTTTTTACCCACAGTATTATACTACTTAACACAGGAGATCGAGAACAGACACCTACCATCAAACATCAGTATTATTTCCATATCTCCCGGATTCAATTTTTACCTCCCACAACCTAGGTGGGCAATATCATCACCATATTCTCAGTTGACGAAATTGTTCCCTGGCAAGTCCCAAAATCGAATGACAGACAGTTCTATCAACACATGTGTCAATGTGGTTGAAGATTGAACGATCAATTTTATTTTAATTTTTTTAAATTTTTTTATTTCTGATTACAGTTTGATTCCACACCGCATTTTTGGTACAAATATGGGATTTTCAGCGTGGATATCGGTACCCCAAATTCGCAGGCCGACCATGGATATCAGGTGTACGTCGCGAGGGCTCGAACCCCGGACCATGTGCATGGTTGGCTAGAGTCCTAACCACTTTGCCACGGACGCATGGTCGTTTGCTCAAATCCATCTTCTGTATATTTTTGTTGGGCGTCATCAATACTGCAGTCATCGTCTCGTCGTTCGCTGTGCTGAAGTAATATGGAAAACTGTCAGAAGTAATGTCGTGATTTATTGTTTTAATATTTGTTCTTAAACTTTAGTCTGTAATGTCAGTATTGCTGGTTATATGTCGGCGTTAGAATAAGGAATTATTGAGTCGCCAAACAGTGTTTTGGTTTTTGCGTCTGTTAACACTAAGCTGTTCTGAAAATCTTCGAGGAACAGCGTGAGGCACAGCGCTGCAAGCGCTGGGCATTAACGGTTTATGAGACTTGACTGACAACATGTATGATGAAATTGAACTGAATTAAAGACGACAATCGTAGATGTGAGCCTTGTTTTACATTGTTCGTTGAAATATAATTTCCCTCAAAGTTTAATTTGAGTACCACTTGACTAGCATTCAATCTGCAGCATTCATGAATCTCACAAAATGACTTTCTGCCTTCTCAAAAAACCCAGGTAATATATCCTCTGGAAAGTTAAAAATGAGCAGTGTGGTTGTGTGAACTCTTTAGACTGTGAACTGCCACCAGTGAAAATGATAATAATTCTTACATTTACGAGTTATAATTTTAGCTTAATTGCAACATTCAGCAATTGTTAATTGGCCACTTGATGAGCATAAAATTTATACAGGAAGTGCATAAGATTTGGTAAAACATGTACGCTTTTGACTTCCAAATGAAGTCTCCTTGCCAAATGTATTACTGTGAAAGCCTAGACAGTTCACAGATAGACTCAGTACAATGAGGTGGAAGAACTTCTGTTTGTCCTTACTGAACTTGATATGGAGAGTCTTGTGAAGTAATTCCAGTGTTATTTATGCAGAACAGACGGCGAGGCATTCATAATCTCTGGCTTCATTTGGAATCGCAATGCAACCCAATAGGCAATAGTAGTTATATGAGTTAACTGAAAAATAAAGTCTTCCTCACCTACTATACAACTGATCTTTATTCCAAATAAGGTTATAAGTTTTTTCACGTATAAGCCTAAGTTACGTCTATGAAATCGCAACACCATAGCAATTAAATCTTCCCTCAAAATAAAGACCACTTGAAACACAAGTTCGCAACAATGCTACATATTATGACCATAGTGCTAATGCTTTTTGTCTTAAAATGAAAAGCTAAATGTTATGAGTACATGGAAACTGAAATCTATGCTAAAATTGAGTTATGAATACCAACAACTACAAAACCAATTGAGACAATAGTCTCAATAAATAGACGGAATATACCAGTATGATTCCATGACAGTTTAAAAATACACACTTAAATTCCGACCTTATTTACCCCATCATATTGAGCAGATATCAGCATCAAGTGACATTTTGTGACGCGAGTGCTGCAAATGCAACGCAGTTAAAGTACATTATGCCGCCAACATCATGTGAGTCAGCCTATATCCTCACCCCGCTAACCAAACCTTCGAAGAAGGATCTAGGGAGGCAAAGGCATTATCGCAAAAGGATTAACATCTTCTTCCAGTCTTCCATAAACAATCAATAAATTACGTTAATTATGGCGCGGGAGACTTAAACGCGACGTTACTTTTGGTTCTAAGATGTCTTCAAACCCATTCATTGTCTTTTTTGATACTTTCGTTCATAATGGGCAAAACAAGGTAAAATTTTGACAGATATTAGAGATAACTGATTCAGGAAAGTATAGATTGTGTCAGGTTTAAGAGTGGAGTTGAATTAGTGAAGATATGTATTCTTCCATTTGGGTCAGTTGTTGAGAGTAACTTATCTGATGAACCACTTTTGGGGTAATTCATAATTATAATAATAAACGTAACTCAAATAGAGCTACCAATCCGGCTTCTTTCGATATGAAGGTATACAGTAACAGTCGAACTAATTGCATTGTCCTACAAAATGTTGCTAAGTGAGTTCTTCCCTTTCCCCTATATTTTAACTTCCAGATACCATTTTAATGAAAAAACTGGAATTAACACAATTTATTTCGAAAACAGCTTACACTCTAACTTTTTGCTTTTCCGCGGTGTGTACTCTACCCTGACAGTTGCTCTTTTCGGCTTTCCGGCTGTGTCTGTACCTGTTCAGTCACTAGCTCCGGCCACTAATCTGTCGATCCCACCTCCCACAGTTGGGATAAATACTGGGACAGTCGAAGCAGGTATGTGTGCTTTACTACAATTTCTACGTTAAATTCAGCTAACTCAGGGTATTACAATCTTAATAAAGTGCCAGGAATTCAAGCTGAACAAAAGGTTAGTTGGTAGCCTGATCATGGTTTTTTTTGCTAATATTAATAATTTAAAGCTTATCCAGTCACACCGTATAGGTTTTCCTAGTCTTAAAGAGAGTCACTACTAGGTACTACTAGTCGTTTCAGATTTATTGGTTGAAGATAGAAGGCTTGGAGCCTATGTTAATCCTTTTCCAGTAAATTTCTGTGCTTTTCCAAACCATTCTGGAATAAATCAGTTGAGTTTGCAGATACCACTTCTTCTGGGAGTCGGTTCCAAGAGTTTATGACTCGGTGTGAGAACCAGTATTCAACAGCAATATGATTTCTTCCTGGCTTTTGAACTCTCCTGCTATGTCCTCTAAGGTGTTCCGACCTGGTGGAAAGGAAAAGATAGAATAGGTCAGGTCCGTAGTCATTATTTAAAACATTTTAAACATTGTGATTAAATCTCCTCTCTGCCTACGGTATGACGGGCAGAAGAGATTTAAACTGTCTAGTCTTTCCTCGTATGATGAATTAGTCATGCCGAGAACCCTTTCTAGAATATGTGAGTCCCCTTTGAGACAAGGATTGGCTGACTGGATAAAGTATTTCAGTCTTGAGGGGAACATATATCTTGTGATTCTAGTAAAGTCTGCTATTTGCACGTAAGGATCTGAAACTATCTGCAGCCACAGCGCAATACTGTGCTGTAGTTTTTACTTCGTGACTTACTATGACATCGAAATCTAAATGAGTCTGAACTGATGGGAGTGTTATTCCGTCTAGTTCGTAGTAGCTGGTGCTTGCATATCCGATACGCATAGTTGCACATTTCGCTACATTGATTGGAAGCGTCGATTCTCTGAACCACTCTGACAATTTGTTGAGGTCCTCTTGCAACGTGAGCGTATCACTGTTGCCCTTGAACACTCTCCAGATTTTTAAGTCATCTGCGTATAGGACCATGAGGGAATCGGTTGTCACAGATACCTCATTGCTATACAAAATAAATAGGAAAGGTCCGAGTACTGTGTCTGATGGCACTCCGCTACGCACTACTGTCCAAGAGGAGGGTTTCGAGTTGATCCTATCCCTCTACCTCCTATCATATTATTTGTAGAAAATCGGCTTACCATTTGCCTGTCTGCAATTCATTAGACTGCGTTACCGAAATGTGTTTATGTAGCTCATGGATCCATATACATATATGTATATGATATTCGGAGTTATTTTGTATGTATCATTATGGTTTATGTACCAGTACTGAATCTTTGGGATTAGATTAAGAGGTATTCCATCACTTTAGTTGTTATTGAATTCAGAGCTATACATACAAGTTCAGGCACTCGTTGATTGCACACTTTTCTGCAATACTATGAATTTCATTCCTTGCGACTATAGCATTTTTAAGAAATATTTTACACCATCTAGATTTTTATTGATTTATAGGTAAATTATACCTTTTATTTTAGCCTGATGTTCCGAATAACTGGCAGCAATATCATGCACAAACGAATCCAACGGAGAGTTATATGAAATCTCAGTCCTTGAATGCGTGTTCATTGCAGCCTGAAAGCGAATTATCTTCTGTTCATCCTGTCACAGAAGCGGATTTAGAGGAAAAAGTAGATGATCAAAAGACAATGAACATAGAGTCTGCTGTTCTATATGAGGACGGTGAGATACAGGTTAGTTTATATGAATTGTTCACTTTAGTGATACAGTGTAGTCAAAATAGTCGATTCGTTTATATAGTCATTCCAAACAAAAGCTATAAATGCTAGAGTATTGCACGAATAATACCACACTAGTCATCGACTTTCAACTTTCAATATTAAGATTTTGAGGACCTATTGGATTAATTTGGCGTGGTTCTTGAGTTTTGATTTTGCTTTTGTTGTTATTTTTTTCTATGACTTCAAATGTTTTACTGTGACAAGTAAAAATGGAACGAAGCAACCGAAGACTTCGAAATCACCTTTAGGGAAAGTTGTTTTCTGCATCATACACTAAGCTCGATTATTTTACTTATTCAGCATTTCGTACGCCTTAATCGACAGATATTGCATTAAGCCAAGTTATTTTTAGAATAAATGAAGTCGACTTATGCCGTGCACATAGATTTGTGATTAGTGTATATTTCTCTACACCTTATTTAGGTGTGAAGCTAGAAGACTGTTTTTTTTATAAAGAGTTACTTAAACAAATACAAATATGGGTACGCAGAGATGATTTCTGCACAGAAATACAACTTCTGTAGCAATTTGATCAGGTGTGTTATCATGGAGCACGTTTAAGGGAGTATGCATCACATTTCATGAACAGGCAAAGGAACTATAACATCATCACTCTACACTTTGTTTGTAATCCATATCTGATTCTCACTAAACTGAGTGTTGAAAACTGCTTAGCTGGCTTAGACCTTCAATATTCTCAAATTCATAGCACCGGGCGCAGATGTATTCAATCTCTGTAATCTTTCATATTCCTTTCTACCATTACCCATTCTGTTTCACTCCTATATTTGTCAAACTCTATTAATTCTCTCCACTCATCTTCTTGTCTACCTCTGTGTGCTATTTGGAACGTGGCAACTCGAACTGGTGCACTTCGGTGCCAAGTTCTATGTTGAATCCAGACAGACAGACCGGGTTGATTACTATGGATACTCATGGAAAATTCCCATATAGCAAATCAAAACAAGTGATTCAGCGAAGAGACTCTTTTCAACGAATTTATCATCAATCTGTACAGTCGTATATATATGGTTTTTAAGAAGTTATATCCGGTGAGGGAATTGAATCTTAGGTGTAAATGCATAAAATAATAATCATATGAAGTTCAATTAAAACTAAAATGTTGGTGATTATAATCGTAGTTAAATGTCAAGTGGTAAAGCAAATTAATGTCATATATAGAATAATTCATAGGATGGATAGAACTTGGAAAAGGGTGTGCAATTACAGGATTAGTAGACAAATCGAATAAAATAAAAACGTTATGTAATATTGTGTGAAATTTAATAGTATAGAATTTATCGTTGTAAAAAAGAATTGATTTAGAATGACAAGTGGAACAAGTGTAATAATACCGGGTACAGTTCAAAGTGAGAATAGTGATAGTACTAACAATTGACTTAATAAGGAAGAGTATACAAATTGAATAGACAAAATGAAAAATTGGTAGAGCTAAAATATGATTGGGGATTACCATATTTTAGCATAGAGGGATTAAGACCATGAAAGTTGGAGGGGTTGAACGAACTTTTTCTGTACACAGAGATCTGGCTTTTCTGTTTCGATAGCCAAAGATGGCTTCGGCAATATAGATCAGTCGGGTACGTAGGGATTCGGGTAAATTACTCTTTGCCTTGTAGATGATTTTAAAGGCGGAGGTTATAGAGATAGGGTGATCATTATCGACCAGATGTCCAATGATCGCGCGTCTTATTGCTCCACTTCCACATTTTCGTAGCCATGCAGGATAGTGTTCTTGCACCCTCTTGGACAAAACTCGAGTCGAACGACCGATATATCTAGCTCCACAAGAGCAGGTGAATTGATAAACGCATATAGAGTTGGTCAACAGCGGGATCTTGTCCTTCAGGTTATTGAACAATAATGGTCGGCTAGTAAAGGCTATTCTCAGAGATGTAGCAGGGAATGTTCTTTTCGGAGACTGTGATATCCTTCGTTTCATGATATCGGAAGCTAAGTCCCCTTTGAATTCCAAGCTCATGTAAAGTATTTTCTTGGGTACGGTTGATAAGTCACGTTTTGTAGGCTTTGAATGTATATTCTTATCCATAAAACGTGATGGAAATCCATTTTCCATTAGGATTTTCCTCAAAGTGTATAACTCATCTTCCACAGTATCAGTGCTACATATGCGTCGAATACGGGTGGCAAGCAACCGGACTTGAACTTTATATTATTATTATTATTATTTTATGCATTTACACCTAAGATTCAATTCCCTCACCGGATATAACTTCTTAAAAACCATATATATACGCCTGTACAGATTGATGATAAATTCGTTGAAAAGAGTCTCTTCGCTGAATCACTTGTTTTGATTTTCTATACTATGTATGCAACAGTACATACTTGTTTGAAAGGAACAATAAAGTACTTAAGCTTCTTGAGGCATCTCGTCCAGACAGTTTAGCAACGACTTTTCATAAAGGTTGAAGCGAAACTATGGTCAATGGACTGTTTAGGAAGGTGTAAGGGAGGAATGCGTAATGAAACGGTTACTGTGTCTGTCTTTAAAAATGGCTTACACAATATGTGACAACTTTGAAACCATTAATCCTTTATTGGTTACGTTGGAAACCCTCTTCTGACATAACATAAACCCTACCATAAAAAAACAGGATAGCCTCTCCATTTTCCTGCAGACGGACTTGTCAGCACATCATTTCGATACCAGTCGGCACTGTCGTCTTTTGTTTCCTAGATGTGAGAAGTATACAGACTAAAATATTTGTTGGATTCATTCGTGGGACTAAATCATCATATAGTGATTGTTCTATAAACTGAGTGGCACATTTGAATACAGTTCCAACTATTAAGTTTACTGTCTGAATGCACAAGTTTTGTGGCAACTGTGAAATGACTTACAGTTCAGCAATACATAGTCAGCCGAAACCAATCAAGACTTTATTTATCTGAAATGATTTTGAAACATCAGTTTTATGGCCACTGTGTATCAATTGTCGAGCGGTTGCATTTCTGAAGACTTTTGCTTCAATTTACACGTACATGCCAAAGTACATGTGTCGGATGAACAGGACACGTATATTACCTTCATCCAGAGTATCCAATCGCAAAATATATCCCAGAGATCTTATTCACATATGAAGGTTAAAGGCAATTAGCTCGTAGAGCATTCCGCACTAAAATGAAAATATCTCACTATTGTCCAGTCAAAATGGCACAAAGTTGCCCAATACTTTACCTACTGCTTTTTGTGAAACCGATCGGATTCATTAATGTGACATGAATTTTATGAATCGATAGTCTTTGGTTATTCGTTCTTCTGATTATCCCTTGATTACTTTTAAGATGCTGGATGTGGTAACCCAGGTGGCTTAATAGTAAATATATGGTTTTATATCGATATCGTATGTCCACTAACAGTAGTTAATCTTTAAAGTTTTTAAGGCTTATCATTCCATTCATCTTTTCATAGGATGTTGACTACGAGGAAATATCGTCAAATGAAGAATTGTTTTCAGAAATAGAAGATGGTGAAAATCTAGAGGTAAGCAATTATCTTATCTTAATATTCTGTGTACAGTCTTAACATAAATTTGTCCATGCATTCGTCTTAACGATGTATTAAGGTGGAATAAAGTTGAAAGACTGAACTACGTTATCAGTTAGACCGTTTTTTATTGTTTCCAGTAGTTATAATAAAATGGAATTGTGTGATGTTTCTCTATCCTCCTTTATGGTTATGAGGCATAGTTATTAAAGTGGAAGATATGGAACGGTTAGCTGTCTTTAGCTTCAGACGTTTGTGTTCTATCTCCCGTATTGAGTGGTATAATATGGTGAGTAATATTGAGGGTAAGCTTAGAGGGGTAGGTATAGATGGCATGTCAATCGATGCAGTTGTGAAGCTAAGTAGATTGAGATGGCGTGAGGGACTTTTCGCGCATGTTGATCCATTGCATTCTTCAGTGGGTAGTGCTAGCTGACATAGAATCATGTTACAAAAGTATTATGTGTAGTCGAATCCCAACCGGACATCAACCAATGAAGTCTTTGACCTTTGGTTTGGACCAGCCACGTAGGGGCATGCCTAGCTAGCTGGCGTCCTTGAAACTCTTAAAACGAATGGTTGCAGATTGTTGATGACATGCTTCTAAATCGTTGCCAATGGTATAGACGTATTCACTTTCTATGAATTCGCAAATCCATCAAATTCTCATTATTCTCCATATACTTATTCTTTCTTCCCTAGATTTCGGTCCATTTTAGTTCCTCTGAAGTTTTTTTTTCTTTACCTTAGTGTGGCAGCTTAAACTGCTACATTCTTATGCTGAGCTTTGCGTTTTTTAATTCAATAAGTGGATCAGATATAGACCACCATTCAATTGTTCTTTAGGATAGATGATTGTATAGCACAACTTAAAACCGTAAAGGGGTTGACATCAAACAGTTTGCATCCTAATCTTTAATCAAAAATCTCAATTATTTCAAATTTTGAGTAGGTAAAGGAAAAGGAACTTGTAAATACAGTAGCACTGACAACTAGCCAGTAAGTGTTTGAAGTTAAATTTAGGTTAAAGCCGTAAATTTCAGTGATGGAGTAAACTATATTTAGTGAATCTGTGTGTATATTATGTATCATTAAATTTCCATCCTTCTTCCTATAGTAGTACTCTAGCTTGTATTCAAAGAAGGTACTCTCTAGAAAGCTTATGTATCAGGATTTATATAAATATTTAAACTAGCGAATATATCTGGATTAAAATATAGTGACAACGTTTTCCTCACGCGCCTCATTTTAGTTTTCTTTATGCTTCCTAGAGGCAATAACTACTAGGCGTATTGGGTGCTGAAGCTTTAGACAGTGGGATGTTTTATTCTGTCAAACATTAGTTCCCACTGTAGGGACAGCAGAGAAAAATTGATCTAAGAGATAGGTGTAAAAATAACGTCTAATATTTTCCTGCACACTACATGACAGCTTCCCTTTAAAGTGCCTGGGAGAAAAACAGTATAGACTGTTTTGTTGGAATACACGGGCTGAAATTTCGATCACTGTCTTAGTATTTCCAGGCGTTTATTTGTAGGAATTTGATTTGTTTCAAGTCTGATCACGGATTTATATCAGTTAGAGAAATAGCAATTGAGAACCAGGGAGTAATGGACAGCTGTTTCGTTCTAGCTTTGGATTCATAGGCAGTACGCACCCACCGGGTTTCGAACCCACGACCTTCCGGTTACAAGGTGAGCTCGTAGATCGGGACTCGACTCACTGGTCCATGAATTCTTACTTCTATCAATTCGCGATTTTAGCGTGACAACCAGCCAATGTCATCGGCGAGTATCTTCCCCTACAACCGGTCGGACCTGGTACTGAAATCACGAATTGGTAGAAGTTAGAATTCATGGACCAATGAGTTGAGTCCTAGTAGCTGAATAGTGTACGACCTTACCTTGTAACCAGGAGTTCCTGGGTTCGAAACCCGGTAGGTACTGCGTACAGCCTATGAATCCAAAGCTAGGACGAAACGGCTGTCTAGTACTCCCTGGTTCTCAATCGTTGTTTCTCTAACTGATCAAATTTGCAATGTTGAATTAATTATCAGGCTTTATATGATTTCATGTGTTGTACTTTTCCAGTCATCTGTTGATAAAGGTACCGTCCTTAGTTGGAAAAATCATGATTAGTAGTGTCCGGTATTTCTAGCATTATAACAGTAAGAATTGGTTATTTATAGTGCTAAGTATGAATGTTATTCTCTTAACTTTTCTGTTCTAAACTCTGAAACCGAGTATGTTTTTTTGTAATTTTTGTCTTTAGATTGGCGATCAACAGTCAGATATCGAAGAAATTAGGGAGATTGAATCTCATATTTCCTCCTATCAATGGCGTTTTAATCCATTTGATTTAATAAATCAGTATTCTAATGTATTCTCTTGTGACTTTCGTAGAATCGCAGATCCCACAATCACCTTATTCGAGGTAAGCAGTAATAAATAAAGTCTTCAATTTCATTTCACAACGTTTTCGTTTCGTTTTAACCGGTGGCTCAGTGTTTTGCCAATCGAAATATTATACGTTTTAAAGCTTGTTCACTTTCTAGATGTTTTGCTAGTTCCATATAGTATATGTATATGTATCTATATATAGTAGTTTATTTTTTAAAGCGTTTTTAGTAGATAGTCCTATTGATAGGTACTGGTTCTTCCTGACTGTTTTATTAACTATCAGTATTTGTTTTCATCCATCCTAACCATTGTTTAGTTAATTTAATTATATCGCTAAATAATAGATGTATTTGGTTGTGAAAACAGATTACTTAATCTTTATTAAACTACTTTTATTCACTTGGTTGTAGGATTTCATCATGAGCCATTGGAAAACCTGAGACTACTGAACGGCTGTTTCGTCCTAGCTTAGAACTCTTCATCAGTATGCACCCCATCGGGGGCTCAAAGAGTCCGGAACTAGGACGAAACAGCTGTTTATTACCCTCAGGTTTCCCACTGGTTCTCTAAAAGATGTTAGATCATGATGAAATCCTCCAACCAATCAAACAAAATCCCTACAAAACCGATACTTTTATTCAAAACAAAATTCGCCACACAAAATAATCCAGATGAAATGCATAAGAAAAGGAGACAAAATAATTAAGCAAGAAAGTGTCAAATGTGAACACATTAACCAGAAACACTAAAAAGAGCTTTGATTACTTCATATTACTTTTTGAAGTAGATAGAAAAAGGAATTTGCAATAGCATGTCCGATATTGACTACATTTCAGAGGACTCTAGCCACTAAGTTGCATGATCAATGAAACACCGTCCACTGAGCCGTGATGCAGTGACTGGTGCTCTCGCAAAACAATCATCCTTTATATCATGGAATCACATCATGGTTTTACTTTTTTCAACCACTCACAGAGTAAGTGAACAATGAATGTTATGGAAATATTACCGTGAGAATTGTAACACATATTGAAGTCACACTATGGGAGCACTTATCGAAAAGCTATCCAAATAAATGCTGTCCTATTTCAGAATGAATTACACTTTAATACGAGTGGATGTAAATAGTTCTATGTGGAAAGTGATGATTGAGTGCACGAGCTTGTCACATAACCTCATCTGAGAGACACCAAATTTACCAGGTAGAATGTGTACATAGAGGAGTTGTAAACCGTAAATTCGACAACCAGTCTAACACTACGACTGCGCGATAGGCCATATAGATTGGCTTATGCCACTGTGACTTTTGCTGTACACTTGTACGCTACCTATTCTAGCGCTAACACAAAAACTAAATCCACTAACTTTTAGACTACTTCAGGCAGTTCATCCGCATGGGTTAGTTCGATCGAGGACTCTCACAACAATACTATGCAGACATCGCACTTATTGACACTGGTAGTCGGCTGACTAATTAAGGTTTTAGTAGCTTGTGTGTTATCTGAATTTTCAAAGTTCATTAGTTTTCTTCTGATGACATTTCTGGTTCACAGTTGTTGATACGTGATTGTATTCCTTTACTCTGTTTGATGTGATTTTTTATGGAGATTTCAGAAATTTCTCAATGATAGCAGTCTCTAACATACAATTTTAAATAACAATCCGCACCATATGCATGTTCTGATCACTAGGCCCAACGTAAACCTTGTTTTACCTTGTGTTGGAGGCTTGCATAGGTTACCCTGTTTACTGTAAGTTAGAAGGGATCATCGGTATTCATAGGGTTGCAAGGAAGTCATGGAATTATGATGTTCGTCATGGACTCTCTTTCTGACCACACGGGGTTTTACTTGCCATCTTTAATGATTTTTTTTTGTAAATTCAGTCAATGTTCATCTATATATCCTGAAGGGTAAACAGGTTTCCTTGAATCTAAGTTAGTACAGTGTTTAATTGCAAGTAGTAGTTACAACCAAATAACATGCGTTTGTTTGAAGTGACATTCATGATGATTAAAAAGTGCAAGAGAAACCTAGCCCATGTTACAGCATTATGAGAATCCAGGCGAATGCTTCAAAAGGAGTGCCAGTTGTGTATGAATAAACCCACGTCATTGTTGGCTGATGACATTATGGTCTATGTGAATGTAATCATGAGTGAAACGGGGTTTACAGAACGATCACGAGGGTGCCTCAAGTTAGTACTGATTAGACATAGGTTGTAAACTGCAAGGAGTTGAGAAGATGGCCCCCAATATTTGATCCATTCACTTGAGTGACTCTTTGACACTAAAACCTTGACTTATGCATTCAGGTCTCCAGCTGGCACCACGTGGAAGTCACTCGTTTGATTGCATGACGGTTGCTTAGGCAAAGTTGACAAAAAGATACCGCTTCTATGACTTCTTATGTCTTACATTTATGTGGCCTTCTAACTTAACAGAAAATAAACAACTTTTAGTGGAGATCCATTCAAGCAATGTAGCTTCGGCTATAGCTCTCAGTGTGGTACTGATACCAGCCTAGCCACACACGGATGTCCTATGGTCCTCTCACAAGTACATCTAGATCTAATACGCAGAGAATTTATTTGTAGCACATCACTATGATCTTTTATACAGATCTTTGAGATACATCATACATCAATTGAATGTCTTGCAAGGTTTCTGGATATGCTTGTCTGTCGTCTGATATGTATCGCTGTGCTCTATGTGCTGTTAGTAATCCAGCTGAAGACTAGATTTCAGAAACCCGGTTGTCTAGGGACTTAAAATAGTACAAGGTTGGGATTCCAAACAAGAGTATACAGCTTGCGAAGACAAAGATAATAACAGACGTAAAAGTGGTAAAAATAAAATAAAACTTGTTTTGTAAAAGAATAACGATAAAAAAGATAATACTAGTGAGTATTGTAGAATGTTGCATACTGCTCATGTAGTGTAGTCTTAAACAACAAATCCTCTTATTATACGCCATAACTAACAGGTTAGTTAATGTTTTATTGTTTCATTTGTGTGACTAGCTTCATTGTTGGCTATTGGAACAAAATGTCTCTGATAAAGATCAATTGTTTGCTGAAAATGAGGCGTTTAATCGAAATTCTGATGAACTGGAAGTAGAATCGAATTTAAACCTATTACCACCACCTGATGACTGGGCGGATGCAAATCAGTCTGCAGAGTACCTCATTGAGATGACAAAGAAATACTGTTCTTTATCGGCTGCAGGATTTCATGAAGAGTAAGTCGCTTTCTCTATCTCTCTTTCTGTACATATATCACTTTCATCACTCATAACGTTTCAAGCGTTTGATTGTATATTTATTTATCTACTCTATTTATTACTCTGAAAAAGTTGTCTTCTACTGTTAATGCGTACAAATCCTTTTCGTGGTTTGCGTAGAACTGTTTCATAAGTGAAAACGTTTTATAGACGTAGGATTTGATTTTACCTTTTACTACTTTGCATTGATTCTTATTGTTTAATAGTGACATATGCAACATATGGTTGCTGTTATTAGTCTGCATCGTTAGACCGGTAGCTATTACACTTTTAAAAATGGAAACTGTTTCAGAAACTTGTAATATTGAGATGTAAAGTTAATTCGACTGAAATGGTTAAGACACGTGTAACTCATACCTTCCTCGTCGACTATTTGGTGTGGGGAGGTGTACCTGTCTGATGTCGTCGGGATGCTAAAAATCAATGACTTTAGCCTGTTGGTGATATAATTCACTGGCGCAGATGCATTCATTCTTTGTGGTCGCTTGTATCCACTAAACTGCCCATCATACTGTCCATGTTGTTATTCATTCACCTGCACATTTCTTTCGAACCTCTTTTCTCTCTTCTGTTTACTTTGTATGCTCCATGGGAGTCTGGCAACTCAAGATCATGAGGCAGAAATAGGGGACTTTCTAATGGCCTATGAATATGAAAAGAAAAAAACAATCATTACAATTCACCTCTTTGTAATTTATGGTTCGAACAAAAGTCTGTTGGAATATGAACCCATAATTCACTAGTTGAAAGCTTTATGAAAACGAATCACACCTTAGATCCGTCACCTTAAACGTGTCTGCAGCAGCAGTTTTAGTTGAAGCATACCCAACTAGTGAAATAAGTGGCTTATATCGTTTGAATTGAAAAATATTCAAATTTTATCTAACTTATGTTTGTCTTAAGGATTGAAGTTATTGAATCTCTACAAAAACGTATGCGTGGCGAAGAATATAATTATGAGTTTCAATAGAGCCACTGATATTTGATTGTGAACATTTAACCAACAATTTAGGAGAGAGCTGATTAACAATTGCTAGTAGAGGCAATACGTGATAATGTAGGTACATTAACACTAAGGTATTCAATATTAAATGAAATCGCTTATTGACAAAAGTTAGAATTTATCAATTAGTCACTAGATTCTGTTTCAGTGACTGAGTGGTCAACGAGCCTGCCTTCTAATCCCAGAGTCCCAAGCCTAATCCCCGATGAAGTCGTGGGTGCATATTGATAAAGAATCCCAAACTAGGACGAAATAGCTTTCCAGTACTCCTCGGTTTTCAGTTTTTCTCCAACTGATATCAAGCCCCGATCAAACTTGAAACCAGTCACATTCCTACAAGGTGACACTTTGAATAGAACTACTGTTATTCTGTTCCTGCGTTACAAGGTTCCTCAACTGAATGAGACATTTGCATGTGCTTAGGTCCTTGAGTATTATAAGATTCTGCCTTGTACAAATATATACTTGTTTCTAGGCAGTAATGAATATTTCATTATTAAATAATTTATTTTAGGTGGATTGATTCTCTTGAAAATATTAGCACTCATTTGCCTCAAGGTCTGGCCTTCTTATACTGTACTGACCGAAATCTATATCAAGGTACAGTTTACTTTATTAAAACAATTTGCGTTAGAAAATTAATCTAAAAAGTTTTATCTGAAATCCTTGAGTGTACAGGTTTTATTCTAGGTTTAAGCAAATATTAAACCGTGTCATCTTTGAGAGACTAAAAGATGCTGTTGATGCAAGACTCCTCTCGGAACAAGCTGAATTCAGGAAAAGCAAGTTATTTGCAGATTAAACTGGAACTCTACGTATCATCATCGAACAGAGCATAGATTAGCAGTCGAATCTTCATCTTAGCTTCATCGACTTTTAAAATGTCTTTGACAGTGTCGACAGCGAAGTGATTTGGAAACTACTCCAGTACTACAGAGTACTCCAAACCTTTATGAACGTAATTCAACAGCTGTATAATGATGTCAGGTGTCGGACAATTCACAGCAGGGAACTCAGATAACTTTGAAGTGGAGACAGGCTTAAGACAAGGCGGGATACTATCGTCGATGGTATTCCTAATTGTCATTGACTGGAACATGCAGCAAGCTGTGGCGGGCGTGAAGACAGGAGTACGTCGGGCCAACAAGAAGACTCTATGAGATTTGGACTCCACAGACTATTCACGTTTAATGTCCCACAAACTCGAAGATCGACGAGTCGAAGACAAGTGAACACAGAGAAGACAGAGGCGGTTAATATACTTGGTGACCAGCAACAATAACAAGCACCAATCACTATCAGTAGGAGAAATTTAAAATAAATCTTTTCAGTTATCCAGACGGCCTCATTTTAACTGCATACGACTGCTTAGTTGAGGATGTCAAAGCCAGGCGTGACCTGTAAAGCAAGATAAACCTCGACTACTCTGAAATAAATGTGGAAATCTTCTGCGCTTAGCATGAAGAACAAGATGCAAACCTTCAACACGTAAGCCAAGTCAGTGCTTCTATAGTGTTGAAGGAATTGTCATGTGTGGTCACCAAAAGCATTTCGAACAGGCTTCGAGCGTGTAACACCACCCACCTTCGTTCCATATTGAAGATCAAATAGCGGGCCAGAAAGGATTAGCAACAAGGAACTAACCAAGAAATTGTTAACCAACAAATATTCAGAGGGTAATAGATATGGAAAGGACACGTACTGAAGAAACCATTGAGAGACATTCCGCGCTAGGTCGTTAAGTAGAATATGGATGGGGAAACGGAGAGCTTGGCTTGGGTTCGTGTAAGGAGGAGATGATATCTTATGGGCATTCGTGGAGCCAGCTAAAGACGACTGCAGAGGGCAGGATGAAATGAAGATGTGCTATTGAAGCCGTATGTTCCACTCGAAACGTGATGGAATAATAATCTAATGATAATGAGTCTAGGTTCCTCCTTAAAGACTTTGTACTCTTTGTACTGTTTAAAAGGCGTAAGAATTTGAGTACAGCAGTGTGTAAAGAACTGGTTTATGTCTTGTTACTGAGATCAGCCCTTAGTTGATCAGCCGTTAGTTGATTATATTGGACGGAAATATTCTTTCTCTGTTGATATGTGGACTTTTAGTACACATGTTTCATCATCGTCTGGGGAATTACATGTTATTCATTGGATGGTGACTAGCAATGGAAGCCAGGATGCGCTTTTCGTCTTATTTGAAACTCACCAGCCAGATACACCTGCATTCCCAGTGAGTGATGATGTTTCCCCCAAGACTCGAACCCCAAATCCTAATGTTTGAAGCTCTAAAGCGTTATCCATTAGACCGCTCACTACCTGCTTCTTCAGAGACCGAATACTTTAGTCCAATAAAATCAATCAACGGGAAATAAAAAAAAATAGATTAGACAAATAATGATTGATACTCGTTGCGCAAGAGGTGGCTGCTGTTGTGCTAGTGACTTAGTGGATAACTCTTTGTCGTTTGGAACGATAGGCGCTAGGTTCGAAGCTCAGTGGAGACACACCATTGCTCTAGGTGATGGGTCCCAAGTTTGATGAAATGCACATCTTGGTTTTCACTGTTAGTCCACTATTAATCCATCAGACAAAACCATAGTTTATACTGTGTGTTCATCTTCTAAAGTGTTTAGCCTTTTTAGATACGTTTCTGCTAATTTCTCACATACTAAGTGTAAGAAGAATAAAACATCTGATATTTTCTATTCTGATGACGAGTTTGCATAATTCACTTGTGTCGTGCAATGTGTACTGTGCTGTAACGTACAGTCAAGCTTACCTCTTTGCATTCGATAATGAATTACGTCTATTGTTAAAGGTTGATGATATTACTGTATTGCGCGTAAATCTCACTGAGTGCAGTGTCATTTGAAGCGCCATCATACAAAGCTAAATTAATCTGTCATATATTCAAATTTACGCGTAAGTACTTAGTGTAGACTTAGATGATGAATTTGATATACTTGTTTGTATATTACCAAAGATAAGCTTAGATGTATGATGGCATATAGTACTTATTGATTGGTTGATTGTTTGTTTGGTACGAGTATTTGTGTACTGACTCATTCAACAGTGGGTGAAATCTAACCTTTAACTGTATGATTTAACTAATTGCGAATTAGATTCGTTAAGTTTAGTTACTGAAATCTTGAGCTAAAGTTTAAAAATCACGAAAGAGAAAGACACCTAGTACTTATTCGGCTTATTCCTTCAGGAAAAGCTGATGTTCATCTGAAAAAACAACCAACGGAAAGTCTCTTAGACACACGGATCATTTGTAAACATTTCATCGTATTCATGTGTACGGTGTTAAATTTCGGATGTTTAACCAGTAGGCTCAAGTTCAGGTATTTAAAAGTCTTCTGTACCTATCCAAATCCCTTGTCTTGTACATATGTCATTCCTTGGCAATTATATTTTTATTGTACAATCCAGTATTGGGCAATTGACTAGTAATTAACTAAAATCATACACTGTTGTACAGTAATATTTACTGATGACCACGTTTCGAGCACAAATTATTGCTCATAATTATATCAAGGTACTTACATAACTTTTTTGCTTGATTTATATACATGAGCAAAGCAGGAATTAGAGGGTCGGGGCATTCAAACCTACAAACTCACTCAGATAGGACAAGCTGTGTAGGTTAAGGGACACTGTCGGTTGACCCGATTACACAAAATAATATAATTTACAAAATACCTTGTAATGACTGTGAGTTAAGTTAACTACATAGATCAAACTAGTAGGACAGGAGTAGTGAGATTATCAGAACATAAGAATTTAGCTAAGGTTCGAATGATTGAACCCATCCGCGAAGATAAGTAATTTAGAAAAAAGCTCAGCAATCGCACTACTTGCATTAACACACAACCACACAATAGGATGGGAGAGGGTCGAAATTCCTAGAAGTAATATAGGTAGGTTGAGATGGAGAGAGGTCGAATACTGAATCTTTGTTCATAGAATCTACACCCGACACGCGCAATAGCAAGGACTCATCACTCATACCGGAAATATGTAAAATACTACTGCCAATCAAGTCAAGCGATGAAAAATAATGGAATTATATAAATGCAGCCAGAAAGTTATGTGATTGCGTTGATATGATTATGAGCAATGAATTGTGCTCACACTATATAACACTGTGTGATTTTATCAGAATAAAATTCTATACATAGTGGAACTTTACTCTACCAACACATTGCCCAAGTTTCATCCTTATATCAGTAACTAACTAATTCACATAATCTTTTGTTTTCCTCCTAATTAGCTGTCACTGAAACTCTTCTCCTCTGGGTATACAGCGGTTTAAATATGGATTTAGCATTGAGTCAACCAAATGCTTCATACATAGTTAAGCATATTAGAGTTGGTGTACATCTTGCTGGTTTTATGACCAGTACAACTACTTCAGAATTGGCTAGTGCTTTACTGTATCCGGAAACTTTGAAACATGATAGTAATGATTCAAGTAATAATACACATATAGAAGGATTACAGGTTAGTAATACTAATAACAAATTCTGTCTGTATTCATATCTATTTTCTCTTCAAATTGAGAAATATATGCTTAGTTGTTTAGATTATCTTGTAAAATTTATGACGTAATGAGTGGTGAAAACATAAGTGTTTTGAAGAGTATCAAATGAAAATTTTCTAACGATAATTTGCCAGTTGACATTTTATAAGTGAATTTCACCAACTTGTGATTAGACTGCATTCTCAAGATGCCTTGGGAATGTACCATAACACCATTTAATTAGATAGAATTATTATTCATGTCGAGTGTGATAACTGTGTTAAACGAATATAAACTAAACATCTAGTCAATCAGTATCTGAGAGTTTTTCGAACTTTTTAAATAAACTATCAGTGAACTGTGCATTTGATTTCTATCGTCACTTTCTACGACCTTTGTACGTCAAATAGATCATGGGAGGTTTTAGACAAAAGGTGATCGTTTGTGAAGTCACTGAAAAAAAAAAAGTCAATTAGTTTTCTTTTTGTTTGCTATAAAGTTGGATGACCGCGATATAACAGTGCCGTGTATCAACATTCATGCGTGCATCATCTCAAGGTAATGTACTGTGTGATTAGTTGGAGAATATCATCATGAACTGATATCTGTTAGAGAACCATTGGGAAACCTGCATGGAGTACTGGATAGCAGTTTGGTCCTAGTTTAAGACTCTTCATCAGCACGCACCCACCATGCACCTTCTGGTTGCAAGGCGAGCTCGTAGACCATTAAGGTCACTCGGAGTCGATCCAATGGCCAGTCCATGAATTCCAACTTCTGCCAATTCACAACATAGCGCGACCACTTCAAAGTGTCTTCTTCGATGAATAACTGTCCTCATCTTCGACCTGCTGTACCGTAATAGTCATGGCTTCTCAGTAGAACCCCAGTGATAACTAGCTACCTGAATAGGGCCAGTCGCTAGTGAGCATCAGATCGATTTTCAAGTATTGGTGATGATGAAATCCTCCAACTAATCAAACAAAATCCCTACAAACCAAAATTATTTTCTACTGTGTGTCTGTACGATTTCATTTGAATAACATTTTTAACGATATGATAAATTCTTGATAATTAATCACACGTTGCTAAATAACTTTACAGTTAACACAGATAAAATCACATAGTGTGATTTATGCGTGATATAGCCGTACTTGTTCGTTTCGTTTAACTCTGTGTTTGATGTACAGCTCATAAAGCCTATTGAAAATTGCATTTTAGTTTGCTTTGTTTAGCCTTCCAATTGTCTTTCATGAAAGTTTTTTCTCGAAGACGTTATTATTAGTGTTGGCCTCAATATCTTATTTTATTATTATTGTCATTTCCTTAAATTCCTAGAGGAACATAGGGCTTCAGCCGCGCGTCTCCACTGCGTTCGGTCCTCTGCTAGAGTTTTCACCTGGCTCCAAGTCTTCCCACATGCTTTTATCTCCTCTTCACATGACCTCCTCCAAGTCACCCTCACATTGACGACCAACTCACCGCTGCTTCCCTTTAGGGTTCCACTCGAGCAATGGCTTGTCTAGTGATGTCACTTGATGGCCAATCCATCTCCATTTCTTCCTGCTTATTTGTCGCACAATCGGTTCCTGGTTGGTGTGCTCCAGTAATCTCTGACGCTGATCTTTTCTGGCTATCTGATCTTGAGTATTGAGCGAAGACAACTGTTAATGAAGGTCTGTAGTTTGTTTGAGATGCTCTTTATGACACGCTAAGTCTCTGATCCGTATAGTTAGCAGCACTAACTGACTTCACATTGGAGTTGAAAATCCGGATCTTATTTTTGATGCTGAGTTCTGTTGACCTCCACACAGACTTGAGTGTAATGAAAGCTTGTCTTGTTTTTCCAATCCTCGCTTTGATATCCTCATCAGTTCCGTTCGCCTGTAGTTGAAACGATGCTTCCTAGGTAGGTAAAGGAGCTTGTTTCTTTCAGGTTCCTCCCATTCATGCTGGCTGATTGTTGTCTGTTGTTGTTGCTGTTGGTGTTGGCCAGGAATCTTCATCACCTCTGTTTTCTCTATGTTCACCTGAAGTCCTAACTTCTCTGGATGCTTTTTCTGCGAACTTGTTGCTTTTCACTTGCATATCTTCCAGTTTGTGAGAAATCAGACATATATCATCGGTGAAGTCCAGATCCTCCAAGTTTTTCCTTAGGGTCCATTTTATGCCTGTTCCCTCGTTCGTTGCCGTTGTCTGTCGCATTATCCAATCTACTGCAATCAAGAAAATCATTGGCGATAGTAGACAGCCTTGCCTTACTCCCGTCTTCACTTCGAAGGATTCCATAAGTTTCCTGTTGTGGATTACTTGGCATGCAGCATTGTCGTATAGCTGTTGGATGAGATGTATATTTGTCGATGGCACCCTGTAGTAGTAGAAGCGAAGTAGTTGCCAAATGACCTCTCGATCGACGCTGTCGAAGGCCTTTTCAAAGTCGATGAAGTTGAGTGAGGTGGAGAGGTGATTGCCACTCCAAGCTTTGTTGAATGATGATCCGTAGTGTGGCGACTTGGTCGATGCATGACTTGTTTCTCCTGAATCCAGCCTGTTTCGGTCGAAGTTTTTCGTCCAGGCCTTGTTTGATTCTCTGCAGGATGATGCGGCTTATTATTTTAGTAGGAAACTATAATAAGAATAAGTCACTGCCGAGTGTTTCCTAATGTTGACATTAGCCTTTCCTGAAGTTTATTAAGAATGCGGAGACAAATTATTATTATTATTATGAATTGTATAGTTACTGTCACTTTTCTTCATTAGGTAGGAGGTGTATATGCTTGTCTTTTCTTTGAGAAATGGTAGTTCCTTAACAACGTAGTCGTACGCTTAAATTTAGGTGTACCATTTCTCTATTTTTTGGATAGTCTGTTGTAATGTCAGTGACCTAAATAACTTTTCCTAATGCATGTGTGTTTGCAGTCGGTTGTCAGTGAGGAGAATGGTATTCACAGAAAGCACTTCAGTGTTGTTCTTTTTGTTACTTAAAATACCCTCACTTTTTTTCTCTCTCTCTTTAGGTTCAGCACCTGCTCTTAGATCTTTTGGAGTCTCCTTTAATTACAACGCCACTGAGACTTTCTGTTTGTCGTGCTCTAGATCAGACTACACGATTACCTATTGGTTTGAATGCTTTCTTAGGCGTGAGCCAAATAAGTAGTGATGAAAAAGTTAGTTGTACAGAGGAACCATTAAAGACTGAAGCAAATTCTGATGGAATGGATCAGTTTATTGGTGCCATGAAGGGCAGTACAAACGATGAACAGTATAATGTTGAAGGTGAATTCAATCAATCCACTAAACTGGAACACATTGACGACAACGATGTAGAAATGTTGGACAGACAATTATCATCTGATAGAATCCAGTCACCATATCAGCGCTTCATTTTCATTGTTAGCGGCAGTAAAGTAAGGCTGTTTCTTATATATATTATATTTTATATTTTATGAGTCATTCATCATTGATGTACTTCGTTTTCGTTTATGTGTTCTTGAATAAACTCAATTCTTTGTAATAATTATATGCAGACGATTGAAGATAGAGAGAGAGAGAGAGGTTGATCAAGGTCTAGCTAATTGAATGGATTATGTGACTTTCATTTGAAAGGCTTAACTTCTCTTGGCTTTGAATACAGGGTATTACCCATAACGTAACGTATTTAGCAACTGAGTTCAAAGAAATGTGGTGAAAGGATATTCATGTGACTGTGTTTCATTTTTTCCCTATTCAAGATGGTCGTAGCATTTTTGTGGAAGAGGGGGGAGGGTGGGTTGTAAAGATGGTTGTGGAGCATAAATTAGGGTCCAGCTGACTTATATTATCTCCCCCTCCCCCTCCCCCTCTTAGTCTTCATCATGTCAAATATTCACAAGGTAATGAAGAAGCAACTCTAAAAACTTATACACACTTGTATACTACGTAGCGAATCGTGTTTGATATGAACGGGCTTTTTATACTGTCCGGCTATATTCTACACTAAACCTATCTAATGGAACTTATTTGCCTTAATCGGTACAGCCAATTTACCTTCATTGTGGATCATTTTTGGTTTCGTTACTGAATTTTTAATAATGTTCGTAGTTGCAGTAAGTTATAAATGACATTTTGTCAGTTTAAATGAATTCTATGATTTCATATGAATGCCTACTGATATTTGGGGAACAGAAATAGTTCCGTTTGACTGGTATAAATTATTGGTTATCCCACTATGTAACAGGTGAAATGAGTCTTCTTTTGATAATCATGGGGTAACCAGCTTCACCAATATAGTACTTAAGGTTCTAGGTTCAGTAATCATGCTTAGACCAATTGGTGCTCAAGAGGAACATACCTGAGAAAACCTGTTACCCTTCACGCCATAGGGAAGGGCACATAACCATACTTACTGGCGTCCAACAATCGCTATATTTCTTTACCTGAAGGCGAAATTCATCTCTATCGACTGATAGGTGCTGTACCACACTTATCAAGGTATTAACTCTACTTGAACTCGCATAGCCGTGTTAAGGCTTACGGAAACATGTCAGCAGAAGTGATGATGAACAGTGGTGTCAGTTAGGGATGTTCATTATTCCCAAATGTGTTTATTTCATCGTAGATGTAATAATGAATGCGACCATCCTCCTCCTACTTATAGATAATGCTGACAGAATGCTAAGCCTTTCTGAACACCTTGGACAGAAATCTTTGTATTTATGGTATGCGAGTCATATCTGGTGTAGATGTCATGTCCCTCCATCGATCAAATAATGTGTGTATTGGTTAGCATTTCGCTCTGTCCTCCTTTACAGCTGGAGACTTGGCTGTTGAAATCGGAAGATATGAAAAGGGTCGTTGTCTGTAACCACAAAGGTCTGTGTTTTATCTCCCCTGTTAAATGGTATAAGTTTGGTGCGTCATATTGAGGTTAGGCATAGGATGTTAGGTAAGTAAGTAAGTAAAATGATGACATCATGAAGCCTTATCGCTTCAGATAGCTAGGACACTTGTTGCATATGTTGGGCCACCGCATTCCTCGATGTGAAATGTTAACTGATCTAAAATTAGGCTGGAATTTTTAGCTGATTGTTGTTTTTTTTCCGTCAAAAGTTTTATTTGTTTTCTTATTTTTTGCGTTTAATAATCTGACTAAAAGTTGCTCATAATAATACATAAAGTTAGTATTTGTCTCGCTGTCACAATTTTGCCAGACATTTTTTTCCATCCAATATTTATATGAAGAGAGTAGAATGATAATAGAACTGTTGTTATAAATACTTAATCTTTTCCCCTTGATAATTACACAAACACTGCCTGCTATTTTCTTCTTTCAGAACTCTCGTGTAACTGCAGCGTATGAACGATTGTTAAATAAAGTGCACACATATGAACTTCTTTCTGGATTACGGGATTTGGTTAACCAGTAAGTATTCTTAGTTTAACTGATGACGATAGTGCTATTTATGCACAATGCGGTCTATATATATATATATATATATATATATATATATATATATATCATCTGTGATTTTCCAGCTTTCCGTGAATCGAGGTTGAAAGTGACTGAAACTGCCCAATGCATATCGGGTTGATTTTGATGGAGACCTTCAGGATCAGTTGGTTGGTGTTTGTTGTTATTTTTGGTTAGATATCTTCATCATCCATATCTTCTCTATGTCAACTTGAGGTCCTTTCTTCACCGCCTGCCTCTTCATGTTAGCTCTCGCCCATATATCTTTGAGTCGGTGTGGCGTTTAAACACAAAACGTCCTTAAAGTTGAAATCTTCTGGAGTACTCTTCTCAGTCCACTGGTTACTTAATTGTTCTCTGCTTTGAGGTGTTTATGTAGCGATTAGATTGATTTTATTGGTTAGGGTCACCAGTCCCATGTTCAACTTTCTGTCTTTTTTCAGCGTTAGAATCGATTAGTAAAGTGGGTTAGCGTTTGTGCAACTGAATCCCTATGCCCCACCCTGAACCCAAGGGGAGATGACGTTGACTTACTTATTCCTAAGTTTTAATTTAATTATTGAAATATGCGAATGAACGGCATTCATTGTTTTCAGATTTCAGAAAATCGGTGAACAGTATCTCAATGGAAATCATGATGATATACTTCAGATTATGGAATTGGAACAGACTTTAGTCAGTCGGTTAAGGAGGATAACACATATCTTTCAAAATGCTGAACAAATTATTGTAAGTCATTCTGATGGCGTTTATTATTTCATAAAATGTTGTAGATAAATATTTCTTCTCTTCAGCGCATGATGGTCCTCTCTGAGACTCAATAAAATTATTTACCTGTGTCAGCAGCACAGCATTAAAATGTTTACCAACCACGCCTCATGTGACTCGGGGTTCGATCTCCGGCTGACGCACTCCTTTACCTCGGTAAGCCATTAATAAAACCAGTAAAGAAGGAAGGTTGGTCATAAGACTAGCAACCTCATTCCGCAAAAATGAACACCACTGCTATCGAAACTTCAAGGAGGGAGGGGATATCAGTCGACGAGGTTGTACAGTTACACCGATTGAGATAGTTAGGACACGTGTTACACATACATGCCTAGTCATCGTCTTCCTTGACCTACAATGTTAGTTGCTGACATAGGACGGATCACGTTGGAAAAGAGCTAGCTGGTGGTGGTCAGACGAAATCATAACATCGGTCAGCGGAATCCATAAGTTAGTTTAAACTGGTCACATCGGGAGGTGTAGACTTCGTGGTTGGGGTCCTCGAGACGGTAAAAATGAATGACGGCTGGAGACAGACAATTGGTGATATTGATCAAAATCGTTGTCAATGGCTGGCAAAGATGCATCCACTCCTTGTCTGTCTGTCTGTCTGGATTCAACATAGAACTTGGCACCGAAGTGCAGCAGTTCGAGTTGCCACGTTCCAAATAGCACACAGAGGTAGACAAGAAGATGAGTGGAGAGAATCAATAGAGTTTGACAAGTATAAGAGTGAAACAGAATGGGTAATGGTAGGAAGGAATATGAAAGATTACAGAGACTGAATACATGTGCGCTGACCATTGACAACGATTTTGAGCCATGTCACCTATTGTCTCCAGCCATTGATTCCTAGAGTCCCGAGGGCCCCAACCCGGGAGTCTGCATCTCCCTACCTGACCGACTCAGTTTAACTGTCAAGGATTTCATGGATTGATGAAGCCATGTTTTTGTTTGGCCACCACTGGCTCTTTTCCAACCTGAACCTATGTCAGCTAGCAATGCCCGTCGGGGGAGGCGGTGGTTAGGCATGCGCAGCACGTGACCTAGCCATCTTAGTCTATGTAACTTTATAGCCTCCTTGTGACTTACAATATCGAATAAAATTATATTGTTCTTCTATATTACTATTCTTTTTACCTCATATCTCTGTTTACTGCCTCTCTTCTGTATTTTCTTTTTACTTTCTTCCTCCCTTGCCTTGTGTGCTACAAGGAGGGAGTCTGGCGACTCGAACTGCTGCACATTTGTGCAAAGTTCTATATTGAAATCAGTCAGTCAATCACAAGATTCGAGAGGTAACAAAATAACCTATTAGTATTTTGCCTTGAGAGACATTCAAAACACTGTTAATATTGTAAAACCATCTATGTTTGTATCCAGATATAGGTTAAATTTGGTTGCGAGCTATATGAAGGATCAAAAGACGACTATCCTTATATCTATCAGTTAACGAGGGAAAAACGGTTTCCGGTTGATCATTTAGTGAATTCTACTTTCGAACTAGTAGTGGCGTGACCTAAGAGTGTTTTGTTAGATAATACATGCACTTTGTTAGCGTATACTCCTCCCATCATAGAATAATTTTATTGGAGATAAGGCAGGGACACAGTATTATTATTATTATTCACCTGGTGATGTTTCGAGTACATTAATTACTTATAAATATATTTAAGCACTCACATAACTTCAGAACTTTGGAAAAAATAGAATTTTATGATTTCTTATCATTTGATTTTATTGGTAATGTTGAGTCACGTGTTAGGCATGGATTTTATGAAAAAAGTATCCAGTGGTCAAACTCTCCCTCCACCTACTTATATTACCTTTTAAAACTGTATTTCTGTACTGCCCTATTGTATACATTGCAGTGGGTGAGTTTTCCTTCAAGTTTTTCATTTTTACAGTAGTCAGTTGTTCTACACATAGCTAATTTTCCTATATTCCTATAAACCTGAAGGATACTGACTAAGCGGACTTGCCTAAATCATCGAGTGCTTAGACCAATTAAGCCACATCTCCACAAGAAATTTACCTAGGGCTTCTGATGCTCCTTCCGTATATGGTAACACTGGATGTCCTAGATTACTTCTTATTTATGGTTATGATCAACAGTTTCACTAATAATTCTCCTTTTGATGTAAGTAGTCTCTATACTAATGTTGTATCAGTCGGTATAACCCAAAATCACTCATTCTCAGGGCAACGCTTCTTATCGGCGAAATCATTCTAGGAATTCAGTTATGCGCCACGTCTACTGGCATCGAATTCCAAGTGAAAAGATACAGTCAAATTAGAAGGAGTGTAACAATCAGGTCAATTAATATCCCAGGTCGTAACTGATATGTTTTTTGAAACATTTAATCCTACCTCCAGCAAAGGAATATCTAAAAATTGAACGATAAATTCAGGATATCGAAGTCTTCACCATAATTCTTGAATTAATATATATTTATATGATGGTTTCAAAATCACCCAAAAATATTAGTCCGAAATAGGTGACCGGTTATTGGTACTTTTCTCAAGTATAGTTAAATGTACTAGTTTAGCAGAACACCTTCAGTAGTAGTTACCTACTTTTATGGTTTCTAATGGTCCTGATGGATTCGTACGAGATCCATTTCAGGTCAAGATCTTGGATTTGGTGTGAACTGTCAGTTTTTATACTCAGCTTTCCTCAGTTTTGGGTACGCCAATGATGATAACCTTTGGTAATTCATATTTCTTGTTTTGGAAGGCAACCTACTTCTTGCACGTTGCTCACTAGTGACTTGCCCTATTCAGATAGGTAGTCACCTGGAGTTCTAGTGAGAAGTCATGACCAGTAGGGTGCAGTAGGTCGTTTGTGAAGACAAATACTTGCCAAGGACATTGGCTAGGGGTCGCGCTATGTTGTGAATTGGCAGAAGTTAGAATTCATGGACTCGCCATTGGATCGGGTCCCAGTGGCTTAGTGGTATACGAGCTCGTCTTGCAACTAGAAGGTCTTGGGTTTGAACACCGGTGGGCGCGCACTGCTGAAGAGTCCCAAACTAGGTTGGCGAAACAGCTGTCCAGTACTCCCAGGTTTTCCAGTGGTTCTCTAAGTAGTATCAGCTCATGATGAAATCTTGTAACCAATCAACCAAATCCCTACAAACCGACACTTGAATTTTATAACTGTCAATTATGCCTGTGTCACATAGTCATTGTCTACATTCCTTAAAATTTCAGTTTTCGTTTTGATCTTTCCTGGTGAATATATAACATAGGTTTATACATAAGAAGGCTCATGAGGCTCACCGTCTTGTCAATTGAGTTGTGTTTTATTGGTCTTCAGGCTACTATTCACTTTGTTTTTATTGTTGCTGATATTAATCACAGATGTATTGTAACACCACTTCATTTGTAGAAGTGGTGCTTATACCATTTGTAACGAATTCATAGTCTGATCGTTCACTTTATGCACTTTATGGTAATTAGTGTATTAGTGTGCTCAACTGTGATATACTAGTGATAGTCAGTCAGTGCTACAGAAATCTTGTCTATTTGAAAAGAAGCTTTTTCATATTCACTGCTGACATCATCTCTGGTTGTCATTTACGAGTGCTTATTTTCCTTTTGATAGGATTCCCATGTTACTTACGTGACATATATCGGTAGTCATTAACCATGCTGAATATTGCATTCAGGTGCATATATATATATATATATATATATATATATATATATGCATATGTCATATCTCTGTTTGATGATATTTTAGTCACAATGATGCTGATTTTTATTGTAGGCAAATCCTCGGTCGGTTCTTCCTTGTCCATTGTTGCTAAATGAGAGTAAACGAATCTCCTACAATCCTTATGCAGATCTTTGTTCTATGATAGACTCTTGGTAAGTTTTTGATGTTTCGTTTTGTTTTACATTTATTTGCCTTTGTATGTGATATTTAGAATAATTGAGGGAAATTTGTAGCTCACGCGTTTGTTTTTGATGTGGTTGCGTTCTCGAAGTTGGATGAGTTAATTGCGAAGCTTCTATTGTCCTTTTAGACAACACCTTCGGTGGAAACCAACCCCATTATGAGCTGGACTTGTTTGAATTCTCCTCATGAATGATATTGGAGTATCTCCTGACAGGCTGTCGTGATCGGTTGTTTTGACTTCTGTCATGTGACTTATTGTTTATTGTTTGGTGATCACTGGTGCATCTGAGTACCCGACTTTAGGAATTTCCTGACAGTCAATGACAACTGCTGATTTCAGAATCTTGAGCGTTGTCTACATTACAACTGAAACTAGAGTTTTGAAGTAATAAGGCTGAGATTACTCTAGTAGCTCGGCTTTTTCATTCCTTGAATTTTGAGTGTAACACTAGTCTTCAAACTTAAAACCTTGAAGTTTCAGTAGCCATGACATTGTTTTGAGTGGATGGGGTTGGTAGCCCCACACACAACCTCCCCTCTTTACGGGGCTTATATCTACCAGTGAACTAGGTGAGGTTTGGGAGTGTGTCAGCTGAGAATCGAGCCGTGGGCTACGTACGTTATTGGTGAGCACCCTATCTCTAAGACATGGACTCACAGTAACTCAGGTAGGGATGCAATTTACTTCTGTCAGATGATGCTACAGGACTGGACTACATCAACTCCTAGCTTAAAGATAAAGAGTGAAGTAGTGGGGCGTGTTGACTGACCACTTCACCTGTTTGGGAAGTTCCATCAGCATAAATATAAAAGGCTGAAAGTGGAGTTCGCCAATTTAGGTCATCTCTGGTGTATATGTGATATCTGACTATCGATCAAAGAATGTGTGTACTGCGCAGCAGTTCACTTCACCCTCCTTCATGACTGAGGCATGGTCATTGATGAAAGAGGGAGCTGTCTTTGATCATAGGTTTCTGCGTCCTATCTCCCTTGTTAGATGGTATTGTGGAGTGAATAATTTTGAGGTTAGGCTTCGGTCGAGTACTAGGTAGGAAGGAGAAATCAATTGACGATGTTGTGAAGTTACATCGATTGAGATGGTTTAGACATGTGTTACACATGACTAGCTATCAATCGCCTTCCTTGACGAGTAATGTTCACTGCTGACATAAGACGGATCAGGTTGGCAAAGAGCTAGTTGGTGGTGGTCAAACGAAAACATGGCTTTACCAGTCAACGAAATCCGTAGCAGTCAGTTTAGGTGAGCTAGCCACTTAGGGAGGTGTAGACTTCTTGATCGAGGTCCTTAGGAGAGTAAAAAGTGATGACAGCTGGAGACAAGTGGCGATATGGCTCGAAATGTTTTTCGAAGATGGCACAGATGCATTCAGACTTTGTGGATCTCTTATATCCACTAAACTGTCATATTTTTCCATCGTTATTATTCTTTCTCTTCTTCTTTTACATTTCTGCTTTTTGTTGTTCTTTTGGATCTCCTTTTTCTCTCTCGTTTGTCTTCCTCTGTTTACAACATGAAGGGTGTGTGGCGATTCGAACTGCTGTACTTGTGTGCAAAGTCGAAATGTCGAAATTCAGTCAGTAAGGTAGGATTACTTTTCCCCCCCTTAAAATAGTACTTATATATTCTGTGCTTTTACCTTTTCCTCTTGATTCCTCAGCTGGGATAACAAAGCGGTATTTAATGCATGTAATTGTTACAAAAAATGAAAGTGAAATTGAAGTTGAACGCAATTGTGTAACTTTATAAAACTTTTACTTATGAAATTTATTCTCGTAAACACTATATTGTGCTGTTGTATTGTCGTGAAAAGTCAATTTCTTCAAGCTTTATTCCTACATATATCTACATATATATACATTGGTAGAAGTTAGAATTCACGAGCCATTGAATCGGGTCCCAGTGGCTGAATGGTATACGACCTTGGCTTGTAACCGGAAGGTCCTGAGTTTGAACCTCAGTGGGTGCGTACTGCCGATGATTCCCAAACTAGGATGAAACAGAAGCTGTCCGGTACTCCCTGGTTTTCAATGGTTCTCTAGCTGATATCAATCCGTGATCAACTCGTGAAAAACGAAATTTACCCTTACAAACCAAACTATAGAGAATATACTTATATACCTCCTTTTATCTTTCTCCTTTAAGTGGTTTGATTGACTCATTGACTCATCTGATCAATACGATTGCAAATATGAACGAAGGTGTATTACAAGACAATGAAACTGATAACCAATATGAGATGGTGAACATATCCTCATTGGTTGGACAAATTCAAGTATCAATATGTGAATTATTACGTGTAATATGTTCACATTCTCATGGTTTATTGCTTTTCGCCTATCGACCAGAATCAACAAGTCTATTAGTTAAGTCGTGTTTACAAATATTTTCCAATGGTGTTTTAAAGGATAACATGAATAGCAATAAATCATTTGCTTCTGAATTCTTCATATTTGGTTTGGAATTAATTTACAAAATTGAAGCTCTACGATATCTTGATTTAATTATTGATTGGACAAGAAAGAAAGGTTTGTTAAAAAGATTTTTAAAAAATTACATATTGTAGTTATCTATCATTATTTTAAACAATTTGAAGTATTTATACCATTCTGTTTCGCACATTTATTTTCCTAGTTACTTGACTTTTTAGAGTATATGTGTAAAACTTGGGCACTGTGGTATTAAGTAATTCCATATTAGTTTGATTATTAAATGTATCACACAGTGAAACAGTATTGTATACTGGATGACGTTTCGAACACTGTGTGATACATTTAATAATCAAACTAATATGGAATTACTTAATACCACAGTGCCCAAGTTTTACACATATATTAACATGACTTATGGTCTTCCTGTACGAAGACTTATCAATAAACTCACTCGACTTTCACAAACTGAAGCAAGATATGAAAATCACCGTATTTTTAACATTCGATGCTTAAAAAATGAAATCATTCCTAAATATCTACGTCTACGAGCTCCAGTTCCAACGGACAGAGTTAGAAGCAGAATAGAAAGTCTACAAAAATTATGCTTGAAAGAAGAGATCCACAGAATCGTTAGAAAATTACAACATATCAGATGTGAAATTGAGCAATTAAAACAAAAGCTAAAAGGAATAGTTACCAATGTAGATTATGATCGTATAACACAATCCTCCAACAATGCAAAATCAGCCACTTTCAAAAAGTCAAAAAATAGTCAAATCAAAAAGTTCAACAAATTATTAGAGGAGAAATCTTCATCTCAGAATAATGAAGTCAACAATCCAAAATCAACGGCGATCGATAAATCAAAGTGGGTTATCAATCTCTCATCACATATATTAAGTCCGATGGAAATAAGTGTATTAGAAAAGGGACTAAACTTCAATGTAGCGGTGGACAAGCTAAAACCTGAGGATGTCATCCCTAAAATAGAAATAGCACTAAGTGGGATAGACAAAACAACAGCTGAAGAAGTACGTGCACAATGTGCACTTACATTAAAACGACAAAAATGTGGAAAACCTAACCTGACAAAACAAGAGACAGAAGCCCTAAAACACCTCAAGAATAACAAGGATATAGTAATCACAAAGTCAGACAAAGGGAACGCAACAGTAGTATTAGACAAATCGGACTATTTGGACAAGGTAAATACTCACATACAAACAGGACCATATGAGGAAATTAATAAATCAATAGACACAGTTATGAATAAAGTTAAGAAATCCACAGCGGACCTTATACGCCGAATGAAGCCGTTTCTAGGTGAGTCTAAGTGGTTTAATTTAATGCCAAAAACTAATAACCCCAGTAGGATGTATGGTGTTGTTAAAATTCATAAATCAGGATACCCTATTAGGCCTATAGTTGATTTTAGAAATTCACCTACCTATGAATTATCTAAATATTTAGCCATGGTATTAAATCCCCTAAAAATCCACTCGAAATCTAGACTAACTAATTCTTATGAACTAAAACACAGATTAGATAATTTAAAATTAGATAATGAAGAAAAAATGGTTAGTTTTGACATTGTCAGTTTATATACACGTATACCAATAAATATGGCTATAGAGGCAGTCAGAAACGAACTCATTTCTGACCAAGAACTCGAACTTAGGACAAAAGTGCCAATTGAGGACATAATGCTGGGAGTGCAGCTTTGCCTGACTTCTACAGTATTTAAATTCCAAGGGAAAATATACAAACAAACTGAGGGAGTTGCCATGGGATCACCAATATCCCCGGTGGTAGCAGATATATTCATGGATAGGTGGGAAAAGATAGCGATTGAAACGTTCACCCCCACCCCAAAAGTATGGTGGAGGTATGTAGATGACACATTCACTGTACTTAGAACACAAGATATAGATAGATTTTTCGAGCACATCAACTCGAAGGTAGAGGCAATTCAATTCACTTATGAATTGGAAAGTCAGGAAGGGGAACTTCCAATGTTAGATTGCAACGTAAAAAGGAAAGAAGATGGGAAGCTAAACACTAGTGTTTACAGAAAACCCACACATTCAAACAGATATTTGGATTTCCGATCATCCCATCCTATGTCAGTAAAAATAGGATTAGTGAAATGTTTAAATGACAGAGCACAAAAACTAAGTAGTACCAAGGAAAATCTAAGACAGGAAGTGACACACATAAAAGAAGCCTTGAAACTTAATAATTACCCGGATAAATTAGTCAAGAAATATGTAAGTAAATGTAAAAATAAAATAAAGAAGGATAACAGAGATAGTGATAATAATAATAATGATAACAATAATAATAATAACAATAATAATAATGGTAATAATAATAGTGATAATAATAATATTAATAACGACACCAACAATAAGGAATGTAAATCATCAACAATAATTCCATACAAAGAAGGAACCTCGGAAGCCTTACGCAGAATTCTTAACAAGGCAGGAATAAAAGTGGCATTCAAACCCACAAACTCAATTAGAAACAAGCTTTGTCGGTTAAAGGATCCTGTAGAGCCATTAAAACAAAACAATTTAGTTTATCTAATACCCTGCAATGATTGTGAGGTCAAATACATAGGTCAAACTAGTAGAACAGGGGCAGTCAGACTAGCCGAACATAAAAACCTAGCTAAATCTAGATTGGTTGACCCGAATAAGATAAGAAATCTAGAGAGTAGTTCAGCTATAGCACTACATGCAGTTACACACAACCATACAATAGGATGGGATAGGATGACAGTTTTAAAATCTAATGTCACAGGGTATAGGGAGAGATTGATAACAGAAGCTTTGTTTATCGAATCAACTGCAAATACATGTAATAGGAATGATTCAACACCTGTCCCAGATATATGGAAAATTCTACTGCCCATACAACAAATAGGAGAAGACAGAGAAAACTATAAAAATCAAATCTCGAAGTCGTGTGACAAAAATTGATATGATTATGAACAATAAATTGTGTTCGAAACGTCATCCAGTATACAATACTGTTTCACTGTGTGATACATTTAATAATCAAACTAATATGGAATTACTTTTTAGAGTAGTTTTTGCTACAAACCAATACAAAATAGAGGAATGTTGTTCATTTCAACATTGCTAAAGAGTGTTTCCTTTATAGGAGTGTATGCCCCCGCTTCCCCGGTGATACGCCATACCCTGTCTGTGTGCTTTTGGAAGTGTGTGGGCGGTTGTTACTTCCCGGCTGCCCATACCGTGGTAGTTGATTGGTACTTTGGGTACCTGAAAGGGAAAGAGGGTTAGTGTTGCGTGACCACAGAACCCAGGGACAACTGCTTGAGGCCGGTCACACACGGCCTGTATGAACTGGTTTCTGGGATTGGTTTCGCCGGCTACGGACCACCGTAGGATAAGTCGGGATGTACAATTTTTGGATCGACCTTTTCTACCCCCCTCTCTCCAGAGTGAAGACAGCATAGATGGCATGCTGGTCATATTAGGGAAACACCTCACCGCTGTTACATCCCTGTTTCCCAGCAGTACGACTTCGCCCTCAGACCCCCAGCATAGTGTAAGAAAGATTCTTATACAATGCCGGTAACTGCTTTTAGTCTAATCGCTATCCTAACAACCCTTCTGGCATGGTAGGACCTACAGGAACATTGGTTCCAGTCAGTGCAGCTTGTTGGGTCATCGCGATGTGCAAGCCCGACCACCATGTCAAGGTAGCAGCTACCAGTCGAGTACGGCATACCCAAAATCGTTTGGTCTTCTGGAGAGGGTGTTATCGAATTCGTCCCTCTGTATATTGACCCAACAGTCTTGGAAGCGAGACCATTCCATGAATTCACAGAAATTAAGATCCAGTGGTCTAGTGGTAATTTGTTCCCTATGTGACATTATTTTCGAGTCCTAAGTGCACCTGTAATACACAGTTGCAGTGTAGAAAGAAATATCCATGTTTGTACTGTGAACGGTTCTTGATATTCCTCCTGGTGAAGTCAGTTTTTGACGAAAGTGACTTTTACACACCGATGAAATTCCCAGTGGCCTGTTAACTCATTTTTTAACCGACTATTAAAAATAACTGATCGTAAAAATTATGCCGTTGTGTGTCATTGTGTCATTAAGTTGTATCGATAGATAACTCATTAATATTTTGGGAAACTGTTTAATTTCCATTTTTAAATTTTGTTGTTTTACTTTTCTTCAGCTTTAGTAACATTTAAGTTCATAAAGACATTGATTATATGCAGACAATATGAATGTGTACTATGTGGAGTGATCCCATTTAATAATAATAATAATAGCTTTATTGCAAACAGTATTTTGATATGATATTTTTAGCATGTATTGCATCTAACTTTCTCACTATCGGGATAATAATTAAAACAGGGGATGAAAAAAATGGGTCCGTTTACCTCGAGTTCCAGAATAATTACATAATCTCCTGCTATGTGCATTTCTCATCACATAAAATGTGTGCCCGCCAAATAAGGTATCGTAGAGTTTTCGTACTTAGTTGTCCCCGAGCATTACAGTCTTCTATAGTTGCTTCTAACTCTACTCGGTGAAATATAAGGAGAGTATTGTGTATAGAGAGGATGCTCAGAGTTTGACAAGATAGTATTTGCTGATTTCTTGCAGGAGTCCATGTGTCTATCTACAATAGTATTAATGAGTTGGTTTAGCAACACCTCATTTGCCCTACTAACGGCTTTTAGTCCCCTTCACAGGATAATAAAGTCTTTCTCAAGTAGCCTGGGAAAGATTAAGGGGTAGCAGTAAAGAAGTATGGGCAGAATACAAGCATTAACAAACTGTAACAGTAGAGACAGAATGATACCAGATCGTCTTAACTTCCTTACGTAGAACGTCAAACGAAATATCTTTCTAGAAGCTAACATTATGCGGGAAGACGATTTCACCACTAATTAACATGACTCTGACAACACTTATAGTATGATTCATCATAATTTCTCTATAGTTGAGAGAAATAAATGTATATCCCATTTACAAAGTCCCCACCCCCCATTTTATCATAATGTATGATTTGTCTTCAGGTATGACAGGCATTTATTCATTTGTCACACAACTTCAGTCTGAGACTAGTAGTTCTGTAGATTTACGATCCAATGAAGCAGCGATAATACGTGATGCCTTATTTGGATTAACCAGATTGACAGTGAACACAATTGGACAGTTTCATAATTTTATGGACAATGATGGTGCTGTGGATGCTGATGATAATGATGATGATGATGACCAGATGTCTAATTTAGAATGTCTCAAAGAATTTGTTCATACTACACTGAATACTGCATCCCCTATATGGATTGCTGATGTAATTGCTATGGATGATTATTTCGCGCCATTTCTAATGCTTACTGAAGCTTTTGGTGAACACGATGTAGATACAAAGTGTGGAGGGAATAGCACTCAGCAGTTATCATTACCGAAAAATGAAAAATCTAAAACTCCAAATGAAGAAACAAAGTCTAACAGTAAGTTCTTTCCTTCATTTATATATATATATATATATATATATATATATATATATATATATATTTGATGTGTTTGCGTTTTCGAAACTGGATAGTTTAATTACGAAGCTTCCATTGTCCTTTTAGACAACATCTCAGTCGATGTAGCTTCAAAATCTCGTCGATTGATTTCCCCTCCCTCCTTACTTAGCACTCGACCGAAGCCTGACCTCAATATTGCTCACCCTATTATACTACTTCACACGGGAGGTAGAACGGACTGCTGAGCAGTATACCATGCCCCTTGATCTAAAGCCAATCGGATATCACGTCTACGCCAGAGATGGCGTCAACGGTCACATGCGAAACTAGCCTTCTGTATTTGTGCTGAGATTTCACATGTATAATGAACATGTTTTGTATGACGTAGAAGTAGTAGTTAAATGAAGGGTTGGTAATACTATCAGGAGGACTTATTTTGCTTCGAGGAATATATACCTTAACCCCACCAAACGGGTGATTCGACAATCTGGCAAAGACTCTGTCGCCAGTCCTTAACACTTCAAAATGCGTTTATCAATTCGAGTGTCTTTGAGTAAGCAAAAGGAAATGCATAAATCACACAGAAAGGTGATTCTCATGATGGAGCATTTGTCTAAGTGATTGTAATAAGCTGAAGGTATGAAAAAGTTCAATATAGCAAAGCATCCCATAGATTACAGACATGATATTCATACTCTCAAGTTATCCACTGTTGTCAACAGATATACAAACAGAATAATGCTTTCATTTGTGGAGGTTTGTAGAATTTGAATTTATTAACTCGGTTTCTGCATAAAAAAGGAAACGGTGGTCACTTTGGATCTATCATATCTTCTACTCATTAATTGTTATTATTACGACTTATTATTATTGGTGATTCATTTGAAACTACCTTTTGCCACCTCGTTTTACCATTATTATTATTGTTATTATTATTTAGTTTGCAGTTTTTGATATATTCAAGTTCATTCTGTGATAAGTAATTGTTTAATTAAGTGATGTAACGTAACTGTCATAACCCCTTTCCCCGTCGTCTATCTTAACATGACCTGAGAAACATTAACACCTATCATTTTGCATGATTGATTTAATGTAGTTTATTCACTCATAATTCATATATCTCACAAAGTATTTCTGATAGTGTATGCATATCACTGTAGGTAGAGTGTTCAGCTGAAGAGTTTCACTGAAATGGGATGAATTCATTAAATCCTGGTCTATTAACCTTTGTCACTTGTTTTGTCGCTGTTCTAAGTCTCATCTTTATCCAGTTTCTATACATTAATTTGAAAACACTTTACTTTAATCTCATTATTGATGACGATTCATGTTATATACATGTTTTCATGCCGTCTTTTGTTGTTCCCAGCACAGTCAAATGATCCGGCTTCAACAGATGAACATTTTGAAATGCCAAGCGCTTTAAGTTCGAAAGCAACAATCCATAATTTGCTCTCTGGACCAATTCAGTTAAACAATTTAGTGAATACCTTGATCATTACAGTATTACGTCATAGTGAGGATGTGTCCTACTTAGATCGTTATGGATTTCGTTTGGCACAGCTGATCACCTGTGAGTTTGTGTGTTACACAGCTTTTCAAGGCAGATGTGTATACCCCTTTTCCAATGAGATGTGTTCAAAATAAAGGGTATTTTTTTCATGCATTATTATATGCCTAAAAAAATATAGTCAGGTTGGAAGTGTTTACCAGCTTGTGAAATAGGTAGGATGCATAGATTTCAGTGTCAGTGTGCTTGAAAACTAAGCCTATAAGCTGCTTATTAATAAAATTATTTGTGGAAATCACTGGCATTTTTTTGCTTTGCATGTACAACTTTATTGCCAAGTCAGTGGTTCTTTAGAGGTCATAGACATGATGCACCATCTAAATCATTTCTAACTGGTTATAGACTTTTATCAACAGCTGTCAGTTGTTCCACACTGAAGATCAGTTGACCACAAAAGATAAGCAACTAGGAACTCTGGCGATGAACTAACCGTGAACCTGTTGCTTAGCAAATATGCAGACAGAAATGGAGATAGATTGGGCATAAGCTGAAACGACCATCGACTGGCATCGCGCACCAGACTCTAGAGTGTGGGAGGTGAATGGGAAACGGCAAGTTGGGAGTTGGTTCGAAAGTAACATCGAAGAGGTCATATGTAGAGGAGCGAGTGAAAACTTATAAGGAATCGTAGGGTCAGCTGAAAAGGATTTCAGGGAGCAGAATGAAATAGCAATATTCTTCTGAAGTACCAAAGGAATAATTATAGTAATAATATAAAAGTAAATTTGAGATGCTTTCATTGTTGTGACCAACTCAATCAGCTGTAAATGACTTGTGCTTACTCATAAGTCTGAAAGACGTATAACTATAAAATCCAAGTTTCGAAGTTTCATAGACTTGCATTTAACACATTTATGAACAGTAAATTGTATACTGCTGCCCAGTACATATGTCATTTGATCGATAGGTACATATAACATCCACGCCAGAGACGACGTGAGTTGGTGAATATCATTTTGACCCTTTTATACCGGTGTTAAGGTTTTACTAAAAATCAGTCCTAACATCCGTAATAAGTGAACCACCAACATGCTTTACCAATTCACTTGCTATCTTTAAACTAGGATTTTGTGAAAAGAAGCCCTGCGCCATCATCTTACACTCTTCACTGTCCTTGAATGAAATGCCTTAGACAACACTTACAACTTAATAAACACCATCTTCAAGGACGTCAAATTCACGAGAGAAGGGGAATCTATAGACAAAATTCCATTTTTTAGACGTTTTAGTTAAGTGAGCGACTACGGGGAAATCAGAAATTCAGATATACGAGAAATCACTTACAACAGAAACAAACCAATAGCACACAAAAATGTTGCATACAAACACTATTCAAGAGAGCCAGGACGCTTTGTATCACTTCCGCCTTGAGGAATATGGAAGAAAAATATCCTATGCCTGTCTTCTGAAGAAGAAATGGATATCCACGATGCTTTACCAAAAGTCGTCTACCTTCAACCCAACCAACCAAACTGAAAGTCTGTAATGAAAATACAAAGCAAATTGTCCAACCGTAAATAAAGAAATCGGTTGTTTGTCAACCAAAAAATTCAACAGCGAAAGAAGACAAAACCAATATCATGTACAAGACAGATTGCAACAACCGTGAAAAACGTTACATTGGTCAGATTTTTATGCCTTCCACATCTTCGCAACCATGAGCTTAAACTGACCGTCAAAAGACATGATGTCTTCTCCCTCATATTGGTTCATGCAGACAACCATGGATACTAATTTGATTGGGACATTACTCAAATATTAGACAGGGGAAACACCAAAAACGCCAGAGAATTTCTAGGAGTCTAGTATTCATGTGCATCGGCAATCAAGACATTTATTGATATAGACAAGATTCACCATTGTATAAAAAGGAAATTAGGTAAACGAAAAGTCAACTTTGACGTCAAGAAAACAATCAGTACCAATACAAGCAGACTAGAGGACGGGAAAGTACACAAAAACAGCCATTCACGTTCGAGTTTACGAGAAGCTATGGATTTTTAAGCTCGGGGATAATTTTAAGAGAATTCTTCAAATTGAAGCATGCATTGAGGATGTTGACTGTTGAGACGATGAAGGATTAACAGCTAAGCCATCCAGCTCGTAGCACACAACTACACCAAAAATAGGAGTTAGTCGCATGCCTTACCTTTGAAGATATCATCCCAAGGTGTTCAAAGCACTGCATTTCGTCATCGTCTCTATCACGAAGGAGGTTATCATTCGCATACTCCTGCACCTCCGTGCATCAAATGAATGTCACATATAAAGCCATTGCGATTGAATAGAATCAATAATGGGGTAAAAAGTGTAAAGGAAAGTTGGAACTGCTTTCGATCGAGAAATCCTCCGAACTTCCTTTTGTTTACATCACTAATTTATTCCTATGTATTACTAAGTACTTACCATTATATATATATATATATATATATATATATATATATATATATATATATATATATTTCACTTAATTTCTTTTGTATAGCACATCAGCAAATCGATTGTGTAGAAGACATTACGCCTATTGATGTATTAGTGCAACTGAATTCATTTACTCGAATTGCACCAATTTATATTAGCTGGCTTCGTGATGGATTGTCTCGTTCACATGTTACAGGAGTGTTCAATGTACCGACTGATTCACCATTATCACCTGACGCCTGTTCATGGCTGATTAGTCAATTACAAACAATGAGTAATGAATTGACTGAAGCATTAGATACACTTTTAGATCTTGAAGTTGCTGAAGATCTTATAACACCAGATAATAATAATACATCATCTCATTTAACATTTCAAAGTCGAAAAGTATCTAATGCTCAAATTGTTACAGCTGGTCGGTGTATACCGCCTAGCATTTTGTTGGTATTACGTTTATTACGTATGCATATACTAGGTTCAAGTCAGCTGTCAATTTTTGATCGTTTATCCTATGATAATTTTTCAAAACAACAGATAATTTTATCTCGAACCAATGCACTGATTAACATAATCAGTATGAATGGATTAAATACGTTTATCACCTTAATTCAGGTAAGCGTCTATGCCTTTTTTCTAATAATTACTCCTTGTCTAGGATGAGTTATATTATCTATCTATTAGGAATTAGTTAATCTAGGTTCTTTATAGATAGCTCATTGAACATTGTAACATAGCCAGAGTTTATTCCTTAATTATGTCTATGCATAATCAATTGCTTCTGTCAACTAGAAGAGGTACTATCTCTAGGTCCAAAATTCTGCGTAAAATGACCAAGTATTCACAAGCTGCAATGTCAGGTTCAGTTTGAAAATCTAATAAACCAAACTTACGATCTCACACCCACATCAGATGAAAACCTACAGCAACTCAAAGCATCAATCCTCGACTGTTGTCACAAGTTTATAAATACCAAACCCAACGGAAGGTCCATTTTGACGAAGACGTACTATAAGGAGCTGAAAGAACTTATGAAAAACGAAGAGATTATGATATTACGTCTTGATAAAGGCGGAGGTATTGTAATCATGAATCGCAAGGACTATATCAGTAAGATGCTGACTATACTATCCGATGAATGTAAATTCACAAAACCGATTAACGAGAAAAACATGACTGAACAGACCGAACAAAAGCTAACGGACACCCTCCGTAAGCTAAAGACTGAATCTTTCATCAGCAACCAAACATTCAAATCCCTAAAACCATCTGGTTAAAATATACCACGACTCCACGGACTCCCGAAAGTACACAAGGAGGGTATCCCTCTTCGACCGATCCTCGACATGACCAATTCGCCTTATCACCGCACAGCCCAATGGCTAGCAGACCTACTGGAACCAGTCAGAAGACAAGTTTTCTGCCACACAGTTCGAGATTCATTCGACTTTATCGACTCAATCGAAAACATCAACGTATCCAACAAGACAATGATCTCATTAGATGTCATATCACTATTCACAAATGTTTGACTGACCGAAACAATGTGCTACATCCCAAACAAACTTCAAAGTCGTCTACAGAATACGAAGTAGCCTTCAGACTTCTTCAAACTGCAGAAGCAATGGCGATTCACTTGCTAAGCCCTGAACTCTGCATACAGAAGAAGTTCGTTCAATCACTACACTTGCAATGGACTTAATCTATCTTGTTACCCGACAAGTAAATTCTACCTAATCTTTTTCTTCTGTCTCTTCATTAGTATCATTTTGTCTTCTCAAATCTAATATTTTGCATTTACAACTTTCTTGTTCTCTACTCCCACGCGACTTAATTTCTACACCTCACTACCACTGTTATTGACTTGACCAACGCTCAATTTCTAGTCATTTATGTTACGTCATCTAACTTACTAATTCAATCACACTTTAGTTGCTGTCTGATTAACCTTGTTTCTATATTAGATCATTCTTGTATTACCTAATCAATTATCCAAACTTGACAAACCTCATGTACACACGCACAAATAATTATATATAAGTGCGATTGTACAGCTATGTGAATGAATTCGCCGAAAAGAGTCTCTTCGTTGAACGTCTTCTCTTTTTCTGTCAAATACTCTATAAGGCAATGATGCTGTTGTTATTTGGAGATAGCAAGCTTCACATGTTTTTAGTTAACAGAGAATTTATAATCTGTTACTGTTACTGTTTCTAGCTCTTACACGTCTTAGAAAGTACGCCATAATAACAATTATCACTTTATTTATTTATTTTATTCCTTTACGTCCATAGTGGAACATAAGGCTTCAAGCTAGATGTTTAAAGTTTCGGTAGCAGTGGTGTTTATTTTTTGCTGGTTACTAGCCTCATGACCAACCTTCCCTCATTACCAGTCTTATTACTGGTTTAATGAGGTAAAGGAGGTATTCGTCGGTGACTGGGGATCGAATCCCAAACCACATGAGGCGTGACTGGTGAGCATTCTTTTGCTGCGCAACCGATGCACCGTAACAACAACGGTGATAATAAATCTGTTGTATTTTTTGTTAGTTTATGGCTTCATTAATATTATGCATTTTTACTAGGTACTCTGATAATTTCCAGATGTTAGTGTTTGTGGGGGTTAGGTCGGTTTCAAGTTTGATCACGGATTGATATCAGTTGGAGGACTTTTGGAAACCAAGAGGGAATACTGGACAGCTGTTTCGTCCTAGTCGGGACTCCTCAACAATTTGCATGAAGTTATAGTGAGGAGTCGTAACCAGTGGGATGTGAAGACAAACTGTCGCCATTGATACTGGCTGGTGGTTTAGCTAAAAATCTCAAACTGACAAAGAATAGAATCCATGGACTGGGGATTGGACTCTGTCTCAGTGACTGAACTCCCCTCGTAACTTGACTCTGGGTTTCATCCCCGATGAGACAATGGATGCGTACTAGTGAAGAGTTCCAAACTAGGACAAAAAAGCTGTCTAGTACTCTGTGATTTTCGATGCCTTGAGAAGCACACATTTAGTGATCCACTACGCTTGGCGAATAAGTGGTTGTAGAGTGGACTACAGTGTAGTGAACTAGTATATATATATATATATATATATATTCATGAGGCATAGTTTCTTGAAATTTTTTTCTCCATATTCTGTTTTTTTATCTTTTAGAAACTGTCTGATTTCTTCATACTTCAATTACAAGCCACATTATCTCATGCAAACAATGCAACCGATCTAATAGATATAAGTAGTTGTGATAGTAATGCCAGTCTAGTGTTTTCAATATTTGATTCCATTATACAAATTGTTTCTGTCCTATTACGCACTATCATCCCAATTCAAGGTGAAGATTTTCAAGATACTCGGATTTTACATCCTTTATTTTATGCCTATGCTTGTACAATTTTCACATTTTGTCCCCCTGGTCCTAAAGCTGTCCAACTGGAAAGGGTGAGTGGAAGGTCCGTCTTTTTTGATTTGTGTTATATATATATATATATATATATATATATATATATATATATATATATATATATATATATATATATATATATATATTTCCTTTACGTTCCCACTGGAACATAGGGCTACAAGCTAGAGACTTGAAGTTTCGGTAGCAGTAGTGATTATTTTTACAGGATGGGTTCGCTAGCCTCATGTCCAACCTTCCCTCTTTACCAATCTTATTACTGATTTAGCGAGGTAAAGGAATGCGCCGATCGGAGGTCGAACCCTGTACCACATGTATGGTTGGTGAGCATTCTACCGCTGTCCCACCGACGCACACATGTACATATATGGGCAAAGTTAAACTTTAAGCACCACTAAATACCAATTAGCGAACGACCCTCAACGGACCAATCACATAAAAGAGGTATTTTCGATAAAGGAGAACGTATATTGTCAAAGAAAAAGCGTAAAAACTGCATAAAACTATTACATAAGGTATCTTTCTATAACATGTGAGAGAAACACCTCCCAGTTTAGCATAGGACTGTCAATAGAAAAGTCACACCACATTCTGTACATATATTCATCCAAATGACTATAAGTGAGATCCTTTCGAGATCCATTTATAGTCCTAATCCAATTTTCAGTATTCCCCAAAATCCTTCTATAGAATTTGTGTGTGTCCTCGTAATGGGATCCACAAAATCACTCGAACGGTTTACCCTGTGATGAATACATTCAAGATATGAGAGCGAGTTATAACCTTTCCATTCATCAGCATGTACTATGGATCCCTGTTTCACAATTTTAGTAATAATATGTAGTAAAGTATGGTATTCTCTCCATGAACCAATCACCTAAAGATTATTGGCTCGCTGACGATCACGGTTGTATTTTTTCTTCAGCAGCACAGTTTTGTCCACGTGCACAACGATGTCCATATATATATATATATATATGGATGTATGCCTTGACACTTTTACTTTATTTTTACTTTCAGATTCGTGATAGCGTAATTACTGCTGTTTTGGCCTATACACATTCTGAGCTAAATAGAGTGCTTAATATTCAAGGTACATTTTATTTTTAGCAGTGTTCGTTTATGATATAACTATAATACATTTTCCCATTGACGTGGTATCTAAAGCTGACTGGCTGGTCTAAACACAGAAAATTGTACAGATGCACAGCAGTTCGAGTTGCCATACTTCCTTCTTGTAGCACACAAAGCAAGAGAAGAGATTAAAGGCAGATAATAAACAGAAGTGTAAGTGAGAGGAAAAGAATAGTAATATAGAAAAAACTATAGAGTTTTATTGGATATTGAATTGAATTTTTGATTTTCCCGTCGATTGATTGGACCGAAGTGCTCGGTCTCAGGTTGACATGTCGGCTTCTTGTGCAGATGCTTCGACGATGTCTGGGGATTTGATTTGTATACAATTGGTGGATGGTGGCTAGCAGTGGAATCCAGGATGCGCATTTCGTCCTATTTGGGACTCGTCAGCTGGATGTACCTGCATTTCTCAGTGAGTAATGATGTTCCCACCGAGGCTCGAGCCCAGTGCCCATAGTTTCAAACGCCAAAGCGTTATCCACTAGACCACTTGGGCCACGAGATATTATAAATCAAAAGATATTATGGATATTATAAATCAAAAAGATTGAGTGCATCTGCATTATTGACAACGATTTCAAGCCATCTCGCCAGTTGTCTTCAGCCGTCATTGTTTCTTACAATCCCGATGACCCCAAGTAGGAAGTCTACAGTGGTATCTTAGGCATATGCTTTTTATTGTTAAAGAAATGTCCACCAGCCTAAGGAAGTCATTCGGCTAACTTTAAAAACTTTTTTTCCCACTTAATCATCTGAAATGGTTGTCCAATGCTCGTAGTTTAATCAATCAACGAATAACCATTAGTTACAGTGGCTTTCATTCATATGTGGGTGAATAATGCCCAGTAATTTGTTTTTCAATTTGGCAGAAGAAGGATCAAAGATAGGACTTCAGGTGAACATAGAAAAAACAGAGGTGATGAAGATTCCTGGTCAACACCAACAGCAACAACAACAGACAACAATCAGCCAGCATAAATGGAAGGAACCTGAAAGAAACAAGCTCCTTTACCTACCTACCTAGGAAGCATCGTTTCAACTACAGTCGGACGGAACTGACGAGGATATCAAAGCGAGGATTGGAAAAACAAGACAAGCTTTCATTACACTCAAGTCTGTGTGGAGGTCAACAGAACTCAGCATCAAAAATAAGATCCGGATTTTCAACTCCAATGTGAAGTCAGTCAGTGCTGCTAACTATACGGATCAGAGACTTAGCGTGTCATAAAGAGCATCTCCAACAAACTAAAGACCTTCATCAACAACTGTCTTCGCTCAATACTATTCAAGATCAGATGGCCGGCCAGAAAAGATCAGCAACAGGGATCTCTGAGAGCTAACCAACCCAGCAGGAACCGGTTGTGAAACAAATAAGCAGGAAGAAATGGAGATGGATTGGCCATACGTCGAGGAAACCGTCAATTGACATCACTAGACAAGACATTGCTCGAGTGGAACCCTAAAGGGAAGCGGCGAGTTGGTCGTCAGTGCAAGGGTGACTTGGAGGAGGTGATGTGAAGAGGAGATGAAAGCATGTGGGCAGACTTGGAGTGGGGTGAAAACGTTGGCAGAAAACCGAAGGCAATGGAGACGTGCAGCTGAAGCCCTATGTTCCTCTAGGAATGAAAGGATATAGTAATATAATAATTTGTTTTTCACTCCACACTAGTTATTAGACCATACTACCTTTACTAAAGTGATAGTACTGCATACTAGATAAATTTATTTCATATTGCGCATTGATGCAGTATTATTTCTCCCATAATAGATTTTGGGCACAATATACTGCGTAAATAGAAATTTTCCGTGTCATGATAGTTCAATCCTACTCTTACCTTCATGCTTTCCGATTGGTTGCAAAGTTACTTCCAATAACAAATGTAAACTCACAATTTACTACTTGTGTCGTTGATTATCCCTATCCATACTAACCGATGCGTTCCTGATTCGAGTCCTACTCCTACCTACTTCACTCTGGTCACAAGGGAAGTATGACTAACCGCCACACGATGTGTGGTCCAGGTATTTAAGTATAAGTAAACATCTATATAACTGTAAGGATAAAACTTGGACACTATCTGATATCCGAAATGTTTCATTTTTATGGTGTCTGTTAGATAGTGTTACCATGTCTCCAAAAATAATTTTCAATTCAGTAGTAACTTTTACATTACAGTACAAATGATGCCTATTATTCAAGAGTTATTTACATTCAAATAAATGTAGGTGGAGCGTTATTCGAACCCAGAATTCATCTATTTGAAGTTGACTGCCTTCCGACTGGTACATAGAACCTTAGACTTTTGAAGTTTCACTAGACGATGTTGTTTCGACGGGGTGGAATCCTTGGCTTCACATCCAACTCTCCCTTTCTACCTACCGGGCTTACTATCAGCTAGTGAATTAAGTGAGGCTAGGGAGGGAGTTCATCGGCAAGGAGTCGGATTCGCATCATGTGCGTGGTTGGCAAGCATTGTACCAGTGAACCACCAATTCACTAAACCAGTGAGTTATCATAGACTTACTAATTCGAAACTTATTGAGTATGCTAAATACGTCAGTTAGCGATTGTCTTAAAAGAATGAACTTGTTTTTGCCTTGTTTTGTCCTGATATCGTGTTAGCACACATGAACAACCACTGCTTCTTTAAGTGAATTAATTATACACGAATGTTGTACGCTTGTTCATTTATCCTCACTGTCTCGTTCTGTTTCCATCTTAGAAATCAATAAATCCCTGTGGGTATTAATGCTAAAAGAATTGATCCGTTTCACAATATCATCACCGTGTTTCTTCCTACCTGGCCTATTAATATTCATAGATTTATTGCCTCTACCGTTACCTATAGTCACTGTTGATCTGTCTTTTGGTTCAAGTGATGAATCTAAGGTTAGTTTAGTTATAAACAAAATGGAAGAATATTTTTTTCCTTTCACTGTTTTAAAATGAATTTTAACCCAGTATTGTAATGGTGTTGAATTAGTTGTGTTCTTTGAGGAGCTTGTTGATTTAATTGCGAAGCTTTCGTCGTCCACCTTCTGGACAGCATCTTCAGCTCAGATTTTAGTATAAAATGAACTTATTTAAATTTTCCATGAATAATGATATAATTGCATCTCCTGGCAACCACTGTCGTGATTGGTTGTTAATTTACGTCTCTATTGTTCATTACTTTTGATTTGGAATTCGAACTTTCTTATCACATGTGATTTATTTTTTATCATCCGGCAAATGTGGTCTATGGTAGTAATGTGTTTGTTAATTGCTAATTCACCAGGCCTCAAGTAATTCCGTGGCAGTGTTTTTAGTGTTTCGTATATTTTAAATTTTTAAATTATCCCAAACAAATCGGTGTCCATAATTATCTATATGCATTGATACGAAGGAACATATATCATATCTTTTTACAATCAATTTGTGTATTGGGATTCGGATTTGAGGGGACGTCCACTTGGACTGATGTTATGCTTATTGCAGTTCATACGGTTTTTTTTGTAAATGGTATTAATCTGATCTTCTTTTTCTGTTAGATCTTTCGGTTTGCACAATATCGAATGATGTGGTTGTGCTGGCTGGCTTTATCTGTTTCAAACAGTTGTAATATCTGTCTGTCTGTCTGGATTCAACATAGAACTTCGCACCGAAGTGCAGCAGTTCGAGTTGCCACGATCCGAATAGCACACAAAGGTAGACAAGAAGATGAGTGGAGAGAATCATTACAGTCTGACAAGTATAAGAGTGAAACAGAATGGGTAATGGTAGAAAGGAATATGAAAGATTACAGAGACTGAATACATCTGCGCTGGCCATTGACAACGATGTTGAGCCATGTCACCTACTGTCTCCAGCCATTGATTCCTAGAGTCCCGAGGGCCCCAACCCGGGAGTCTGCATCTCCCTACCTGACCGACTCAGTTTAACTGTCAAGGATTTCATGGATTGATGAGGCCATGTTTTTGTTTGGCCACCACTGGCTCTTTTCCAACCTGAACCTATATCAGCTAGCAACGCCCGTCGGGGGAGGCGATGGTTAGGCATGCGCAGTACGTGACCTAGCCATCTTAGTCTATGTAACTTTATAGCCTCGCCGATTGATTTTCCCTCTTTGCCCAACACTCTACGCCTAACATCAACATTACTTACCTTATTAAACCACATAACGTGAGACAGAGATCGCAGACATTCCTAGCTGTTATTTCGAAGATATTTTTGTAATATGTAGTAGGATGAATTTTCTTGTGGTCTTCTATGTGTTGGCTTGTTGTTGATCTTATGACTCGAGTTCAAACACTTTTTTTGTGAAATTTTGAGGATATCCATTCCTTTTAAAAATGGTTAGTGGATATTTTTCCTCCATTCACTTCAACACAGGAGTGCTACAGTCTGTTGGCTTAAACTAACTGTTTTGGATTTCATTGACTGATAAAACCGTGTTTTCGTTTGATCACCACTAGCTCTTTCCCAACCCAATTTTCTGTCAGCTTGTGGTGGTGTGATACAGACAGCGGAATATTATTCTCACATATTCCCACAGTTCAATACTGCATTAGCTACAGAATACTATATGTGTATTTGAACATTCTATTTCATGTCGTTTAATCTAAACCGAAATCACACGCCTAGTGATAGGTTAAAGAATATGAACTGTATAGAAATAAATAGCTGTTTGATCAATGAAAGTGTACCTTGGCTTCCGTGTCTTGCGTTCTGCTGTAGAGGAAGGCGATGACTAGGTATGCGTGTCTAACACATGTCCTAGCCATCTCACTATCCGTTTGCGCTTTCAAAAGCACATAAAGTCCTCGGTAGATTACAGGGTGGTTTTATTCCGTGACCCTTTAAGTTGGAAGTCGATTGCTCAAATCAACAAACAACTGCGTAATCATTAGTGAAACAGTCTTCCAATGGAATAGTTATAAGCATGGGCATTGATATATTTTCGCATTTCCAGATGGTTTACTCATGCGTGTATCTCTTCACCTGTGCAAGTCGGCTGTCAGTAAGTAGTTGAGTTACATAACATTAGAAAGAATTGCCTCCTGATTTCTGGCTACAAAATTTTGCACCTTTGCTTTGGAAATGAGTACTAATCATTTATTACTTGATTTGTTTTTCTAACATTCCATGTAAAAATAATTGTTCATTATAATGTTACATGTAAGCAACTATGTGTTATCAATTCTAACCTGGCGTATAACCTAATGCATACATTAGTACGCTGGTACTTTGTCATTGGCTAATCCGACAGCTGGGCATATTTGTCAGCCCTAACGAACGAACGAAAATATCTGCGTTAGTTTACACCAGGAGAAAGCATTTCGACATCATATATATATATATATATATATATATATAATGGTTGCAGGTGATCGACAAGAAGCCCTGGACCTAGACATTGTGCTTACTGGGACCCTTCAGCAAGACGTATCCGCAACCTTTTCAGAATCAATGTTTCCCCGCCTCCATGGTGACGTGGATTGTATTTTCAGAAAGGACGAGTATCAGCAAAGCTTGAAACCTGGATTGCAGGGTTCCATGCCAAATACTTCCACCACATAACATCATTTTGGGGTGCACCGTGAGTGCAAGCCGCCTAGCTTGATGACCAAATTATAAATTTTACTGGTAGAGTTCAGTTAATATTAGAACCGAGGACTAGACAGATGACACTTTGACTGCACCCTAGTGACCAATATATATATATATATATATATAATATACAAATGCATTCTAGAAACTGCTCTTTTTTCCCCTTGGCTTTTGTAACTTTGCTTCATACTACCATCCAAGCTCATATTTTGATTTTTATTTGATATTAAAATGTCTTTTTTTGTAAAATTTTAGATAAATAGTTCCCGAGATGTTTGGGCTGCCCACCTACTTGCTGTATCTTCTGATTTGATAGGAATGATACAGTTATTGAGTGCAACTATTTCATCACCGAACAATCTATTGTTCTGTACTCTATTCAAATTCGTTGAACGTTTAGTGGATATCAGTTTAGCCTTTGCAAGTTTACTTGCTAATGCGTGTTTAGATAGCATTAATGATGTAAGATGTTTTCCGTACTATTTTGATCATTAATATTATTATTATTTAAAAAAAACCTGCAAATTATTATTATCTTGTAATTCAGGAAATGTTTTAATGTTCGTCATCTGGTTTTAACCTATCCATCAGTGTACACTGTCTCCAGTAGACTTTATTGTCATGATTATTATTCTTTTAGGTTCTGAGTCGGGGGAGCATAGGTCTTTAGCAGGACATCCCTGTTTCGCTATCTGTCCTCTTCAGCCTTTTTTACATCTGTCCATAAAGTTTCATTTTCCAACACAATCTCTTCCATTTCACTCTCGAAACCATGCCTAATTTATCTTTTTCTACTATAATTCCACTGTAAGTTCTAGCGTGTGATATCAGTCAATAGTCTCCTTGACATGCTTCAGTCCATTTTGTGGGTTGGGACCGGCTAGAACACTAGCCAGGTAGTAAACTAGGTGGGGTTTGCAGATGTCACACAAACTCGTAGAGTACAGGTGAAAACCAACGAACTGGTTGAAGAAGCAAGCGGCGAATACGGGACCCGAGGGGAACATAGAGAAGACAGACGGAGGTGATGAAGATAACCAACCAAAAGCAACAACACTCAGCACAAGTCGTCAGCAATAGAAGGAATTTGACAGAGGTTACTTCCTTCGCCGTACAATGTTTTTAAATAAAGTATTAAGTGACAGGATATTCTGTGACACAATGGTCTCTGAACTAAGGCACAAGCCATTCCATTATGATGATATATCTGCTCTGTCTCATTCAAGTAATCCACGATATCTAATTGAAAGCGAATTGTAAGTTGTTCAGAAGTACACTTTGAGATCCCGAGGACATAACTGTGAAGAACAGCCATCTCATGTATTGGAACACATTGCCACACATACTCAGGCCTTTCTTCAAGTTTAGTAGGAACTTGCGAATCAGAAGTTTGTAAACATTTTAAATACACACAAGAGTAGATAGTACCATTGGTGTTCATATCTCAGTCAATTAAAACAAACTGAACGAGAGAAAATATGTGCAATAGAAGGATGAAAGTTTTTGGTAGTCCAAGTTCTAATTAGTTCGCTGACACATTTCTTTGGAAATGAATGAAGATCTAGTGGCCAGAAAGAATTAGGAGAAATAAACTCTTACAAAAAGTTAACCATGAGCCGATTGCTCAACATATATGTAGGGAAAAATTGGAGATGGATCAGATATACTTTAAGGAGTAGGTTGAATGACATCGCGCGTCAGGCCATCACTCGAGTGAAAGTGACGAGTGGGTCGTCGGTGCCAGGATGACATGGAGCAGATCGTGAGGGGAGGAGATAAGAGATTATAAGCAGTCGTGGACCCAGCTGAAGTGGAGGGTAGAAAATATAAGAAAGCCGAGATGTGTTGTTGAAGTCCTATGTTCCACTCCGAAGTCGTGGGGATAATAATAATAATTTGTATGTGATCACAACATACTATCTCTTTTTGTTCAGAGGAACTTTCGATCTTTACTGGATGTATATGTTTCTTATTAAACAGTTAATTTTCACACTTGACTAGTTCATCAATATACATAGAATAGAAAATCGGGTGGGGATGGGGATATTTCTGATCCCGACTTTGTTTAAAACACTTTGTTCCTTGCTTGCAACCTTTGTTTTTCTAACGAAATACTAATTATTGTCTGTGTTCATTCTCTAGGTTCGAACTCAAATCCTGAATGAACCTGAAAAAGAAGAAAAAGAAACGGCTGAAAGTAGCGCGTTGAATGAAGGAGATGACGTAGAGGAACTATGGTAAGAGATATTTGCATTTTTTATTTGGAAGAAGAACCTATTTATACAGTCGATGAAATTGACACACACAGTATTTAAAAGTGTTGGTGGCTGAGCGGTAGAATGCTCGTCTGCCTGCTAACTCTTTAGTCTCGCCCTCCTAACCAGGTGGCCAAGCTGTCCTTAACACTGCCCCTAACTAGTAAGCGGAGAATATAACACTTACGACTGCTGGAAGATGGATTTATCGACGATGATTTTCAGAAAGTGTACAAGTAGACAATCACACCACAACGAAGCTGCTGAGCTTTTGTCCCTTGAAAATTATATTGATCACCATGTGTTCCAGTTCGCATGGATAAACAAATTGATCGTTGATGGTGAAACGTCCGAGATTCAATTGAGTCGATGGACTTCTTTGATCCCTTGCATAACTCATATTTATTTAACGCCAGTGTAAACCGTTTCTAATTGACTGTCTGAGTTTCAGCTGAGAACTTGGCACAGAAGTGCAGCAATTCAAGCTGTCACACTCCATTTGGCATACAAATTACAGAAAAGTAAAACAAAAGTATAATGTACAGGAGAGAGAGCAGCCACATAGAGAAAAAGGACTAATGAATCCATCTGCTCCATATCACTAATAGTATTCAGCTACTGGTTCTTAACATCCTGAGCCCCTCAAACTTGCCGTCTATACCTACCTACGTGGCTGACTGAAATCATGCGTCCAATGACTTCATGGGTTGCTGTCAGGTTGTGATTCGACTACCCATATTAAATTTCCAACCTAATCCTATGTCACCTAACATAACCTGTCTAAGAAGGCTGTGGCCCGACATGCGGAACATGTGTGCTAGCCATCTCATCGATCTAACCCCAATATTGTTAACAATATTATAACACTTAACAATGTAGACAGAATACAAATACCACCAATGATATTCCTAATTGTGGTGAACTGACTGGATTATGCATCAGACAGTGGGAAACGAGAAGACAGGGATATCCTGGACCGACGTGAAGAACCTAGAAGACCTGGATTTCGCGCGAGAATGATTTATGTTTGATGTCACACAAAATCGAAGACGTACAAGCGAAAATCGACAAACTGGTGGAAGAAGCAGGCAGTGAAGACAGGACTCCAGGTGAACATAGACAAGACGGAGGTTATGAAAATGACCAAACAACAACAACAGCAACATCCAGCACCAATCACCATAACGGGAGGGATTTGAAAGAGGTTACTTCATTCATTCACTTATCTAGGGATCATTGTTTCAACTACAGGTAGTCGGAACGGACGAGGATGTCAAATCGAGTGAGAATCAGGAAGGTGAGAAACACATCCATCAACCTGAAACCAATCTGGAAATCTTCGTCATTCAGTCAGCATCAACAACAAAATTCGATCGGATTTCCAATACAAACGTCAAGTCAGTTTTTCTATATGGATCAGAAACTTGGCGGGTGGGCGGGTCACAAAGAATATTTCCAACAGCCTGTTGCAGACGTTACCTTTATCAACCACTAACTGTCTTCGCTGGCTCTATACTGAAGATCAGATGGCCGGGTCGGAAAGAATCACCAACAAGAAACTATGGGCACTAAAAAACAAAACAAGAAGCAATCGCCAACCAACAAATATGCAGGAGAAAGTGGAGATGGATTGGACACTGGGTGAGGAGGTCGTTGGGTGACATCGCGCGCGCGTCAGGCCATTCCTGGAGTGGAACCCGAAAGGGAGGCGGCGAGTGGGACATCAGTGCAAGGGTGACATGGAGGAGATGGTGTGAAGAGTAGTTGAAACTGTATGGATTAGCATGGATGCAGGTGAAAAGTACAGCAGAAAGAAGACAGAGGCAAGTGGAGAGGTGCAGTTGAAGTCCTATGTTCCACTAGGAACCGAAGGGAACAATAATAATAATACCATTTTCATATCCCTCACTTTCAATGGCAATGTTTCACAGTCATAAAGGAGGACAAAGACACCTGCTGTACAATTCACATGTCCTTTGATTGATAACCGGATGTCACATCTATACCAGAGATGACCTAAATTGGTGAATTCTTCTTTGAGTATTTTGTATGCATGCTGAAATTTTGTCAGCAAGATGTTGCAATGTAGGATAAACAGCATTTGTAGAAGTGTATTTTTGTTAATTAACGTGATTAAAGTACGACTAGTAATAAGCTGGTTGCCTTATCACTACTAATAAAAAATTATGATTAAAAGTTAACTTTAGTTGAGTAAGGTTTGACATGTGATTGCACAACAGACGAAAAAAGGTAAATCCGTGCTTCTTGTATATGCATTAGTGAATGTAGTGGACTCTGAAGAGTTTTCTAAACATTATCCGCTGGACCACTTGGCAACGAGAGCCACTTCATTCCTGTTTAACAGGTATCAGCAATTATTTTATTTCAATTTGTGTTTTACCGGTGACTGATTGATTGGACCGAGACGCTCAGCCTTATGCGTTTGAAACTATGGGTACTGGTTTTGTACCGTGGCGGGGGGAACACCATCACTCATCTAGAAATGCAGGTGGATCCAGATGACCAGTCCCAAATAGGATGATAGGCGCATCCTGGATTCCACTGCAAGTCAACATCCAACAACTTACTGCAATGTGTTTCTTATGTAAACTGATCTTCATTTATTTACTAATGATTGCTAGTACTCAGGTGAACACTTGTATGCATTATTAATGCGTATCTTTACTTTTTAATTATAATTAATAATCATCTGATACTCACTAGCGACTTGCCCTATTCAGGCTGTTATCCCGGGATTCTAGTAGGAAGCCATGACCAGTAAAGGGTACACCAGGTTGAAAATGACTCAGGAACCTCACCGAAGAAGACATTGCGAAATGGTCGCGCTATGCCTCAAATTGGCAGAAGTTAGAATTCAAGGACCATTGGATCGAGTCCCAGTGGCTCAATGATCTATGAGCTTGCTGGTCTTGTATTCAGAAGGTCCTGGGTTCGAACCTTGCCGGTGAGTGCATACTGCTGAAGAATCCCAAACTAGGACGAAACGGCAGTCCAGTACTCCCAGGTTTTTCAGTGTTTCTCTAAATGATGTCAGCTCATGATGAAATCCTCCAACCAATCAAACAAAAATCCCTACAAAACCAATACCTAAATAATTGATATAGTTGATATAATTATGAACAGCAGTCAATTGTTCTGGAAGCATATTGTTCACTTAGTAATACTGTATTCCTGTATCTTAAATAAGCAAATAAACTTATTTAAAATGTGTAAGAATTAAAAACTTCTCACACAAATATGATATGTCTTTGTAATTCTCTATTATTATTATTATTATTATTATTATTATTATTATTATTTCAGTTCAAAAACAGAAGAGTCACTTTCATCTTCAGAGAATAGAACTGATCATTTAGTCAGTGAATTAAATACACCCAGTACAAAATTGTTATTAAATCCACAGCCTATCTTAGATCCACGATTGTCAACACAAAAACTACTACCCTCCGACTCTGATGCAAATTTACTACAACAACAACCACCACCACCACCAACATTATTAAAACAACAACAACACCAAGTCAATCCAACGAATGTGATTAAATTTTCTATAAAACAAATTGAATCCACTGAACTGAATGCTGCCTTATCACTGTTGTTTATTCTTTTGAAAATTCCAGTCTATCGATATGCTGTGCTAGATGCATTACGTCAAAAGTGAGTTACTAACAATATATTACTTTTGAATTGAATTTTTGATTTTCCCGTCGATTGATTGGACCGAAGTTCTCAGTCTCAGGTTGACATGTCGGCTTCTTGTGCTCTTGGCTCTCGTGGCCCAAGTGGTCTAGTGGATAACGCTTTGGCGTTTGAAACTATGGGCACTGGGCTCGAGCCTCGGTGGGAACATCATCACTCACTGAGAAATGCAGGTACATCCAGATGACGAGTCCTGAATAAGACGAAACGCGCATCCTGGATTCCACTGCTAGCCACCATCCACCAATTGAATATATTACTCTTATTTATGACGCTATATATATTACTGATTGGCTGAAATAAGTAGCTGTATCCCCTCCCCTGCGCACTAACTAACCAGTAGTACTTGCTAGCCAAATCGAAGCGATTTAATTACCGGACGGCTGTTTTGCTTATCAACGATGCTCAAAGTTTGACTCAACACAGAAAGACGAATCAGTTCAAATCACCTGACGCCTCGTTGGCGAGTACTGCTGGCTGATGTGAAGGCTATACAACCACTCATCTTAGTCAATCAGTAGTAAGTAGTATGCAGCGGTATGCATCCAAGCTAACTTATGTATTCAAACGAAGTACGTCCTTACCATGGGGAACGTAAACAGTCAGTTATCTCATTTGGAATTATCCGATCACGTTTCTTATCCAGACTCCCTGTTATTATCACGTTTATAAACCTCATGTATAATCTTGTTACTCGGTATGGTTTGACCCTCGACCTGAAATAAATATCCTTTTTGGAGTATTTTTTTACATCATCAAAGTATTTCAAAACACTGCTGAGAATAGTCAACTTTTGTAACTAGATGAGTGAAGTTTAGACTGAGCTGGTGTAATATGAGAAACATTTGGGAGAAAATGTATGTTAATGAGGCAGCATGGATATAAGTATCAAAATGAATTATGCAGTATGGGTGAAGAGAATGTACAAAATGGTTAATTAAGATAATGATGTGAATATCTTTTATAGTTTTAACTATGACATATATTCACATATAACAGTTAAAACTTGAGCTGCAATCTACGAATGTGTTCCATGCGATTCGCTCCCCACCAAATTCAAGATGATGTTACAGGAGTGGACTACACCGACTCCTAGATTAGAAATAGGAAGTGAAGTGATAGAGCACGTTGTCCGCTTCACTTATTTGGGGAGTACCATCAGCCACAACGGGTTGATCTCTGACGAAATCTCAGCACGGATACAGAAGGCTAGTTTCGCATATACCAGTTTACGGCGTCCCTTACGTAGACGTGATATCCGACTATCGACCAAAGGGCGGGTGTACTGCTCATCAGTCCGCTCCGTCTTCCTTTATGGCTGTGAGACATGGCCATTGAGAGTGGAAGACATGAAAAGCCTAGTTAGCTGTCTTTGACCATAGGTTCCTGCGTTCTGTTTCCCGTGTGAAGTGGCATAATAAGGTGAGCAATATTGAGGTTGGGCCTCAGTCGAGTTCTAGGTAAAGAGGGGAAATCAATCGACGAAGTTGTGAAGTTACATAGACTGAGATGGTTAGGACATGTGTTACGCATGCATGCTTAGCCATCGGCTTCCTTGAAGGGCAAAGTTGGCTGATATAGGGTCAGGCTGGAAAAGAGCTAGCGGCGGTCAAACCAAAACACGGCACCACTCAATGGAATCCACAACAGTTAGTTTAAGTAGGAAGGTGTAGACTTCCGAACTGGTTGGGTTCCTTGAGACGGTAAAAACCAATGACTTTAAACAATCGGTGGTAAGGCTCAAAATCATTTTCAATGGTTCTTCGTTATTACTATTCCTTTGTCTCACACCTCTGTTCACTGTCTCTCTTATGCATTTCTACTCTTTTCCCTTGCTTTGTGTGCTTCATGGAGTGTGGCGATTTGAACTGTCGCACATATGTGCAAAGTTCTATGTCGAAAACAGACAGACATAGTTAAAATGACCAAGAAACAATATTAAAATATCGATAATTTAAATATTCCTATTGTCATAACTATAGAATACGATTTAAGGAAATACGTATTTTCGGAAATGCTCATTAGCTCTGTTATTATTATTATTATTATTATCTATTAATTCACACCCCTGAGCTTTGTTTCTATTGATCCAAATGGTTTCAAAAGCCTGTGATTAATATTATACTATGTAAATTGTAAAGTTTGATGAGAAATTTCAGAAAATACGAATATATTTGAGTCGTTTTCTATAAGATATTGATAACATTTGAGCCTCGTGAATTATTATAGCCAAGGTAGTTAGGTGGAAGGGATGGATAAGTTTCTTCTTTGTGTAGCATAAATCAGGGTTTTCTGTTCTAATCGCTTGGGGCTCAGCAGTATAGATTATATGGGATAATTTTGATTGAATTTTTCTAATATGATGGGTGGTCAGTGTTGAATACATGTTGGATTATTGCACTTCTGATTGATCCATTCTAACCTTCCTGTGCCCAGGCGAGATAATATTCTTTGGCTCTTTTAGATAAAATATACATCGAAAGACTTATAATAGATCGCTACACAGGGGTAAGTGGATTGGTAAATACACGTAGAAGTTGTCAAATATTATAGTTCGTCTTTAGAGTTATTGGGGAACATTAGGTGTCAAGAGAATACCAATCTTAATGTAGAAGCAAAGAATGTTATTTTTTTTGGGGGGGGGGCGTTTAAAATTCTCTTCTTTAGATTGTCGCCCAGATCGCCATCTTTGAACTCTACATTCAATATAGAGTTGTACAGAGATGTGGCTTTCTTAGTTGATTTTGGCTTTTATGCGTTTATCTACGAGTATTGGGGTGTGCGTGTGTGTCTATTTTCAGTTGGTGTCTTTCTCAAAAGGGTTGTTTCTTCTTCTCCTGACTCAGGACTGCAGATTCTTCAGAAGCTAGTCTCAAGGTATATTCCCAGGTTACAACTGGAATTTATGAATACCCAGCAAACGAAACCTGATAACTTTTTTTACGAGTAGGATCCGAAGAATCTGCAGTTCTTAGTAGAGTCAGTAGCTCTCCTTCCAAACATCATAGATGAAAGCATAAAACCCAAAAGCTACAAAAAATAGCCCATCTCTGTCCCGACTAAGATGTAAGTAAAACTCCAGACCAATTTTTATTCTTGTGCTCTATTTGACAGGCTGAATGCACATACTCATACAAAAATAATTGTATATAATTGCTGCTGTACATCTGAGTAAATGCATTCGCCGTCAAAGAGTTTTTTTTCACCGAACTATTGGTTCTTATTTCCATATCTGGATGGATGTTTTCTGTGAATTCAAAATATTTCCCTAGTTCCATTTTGACAAAGTTGGTAATCCCCGGTAAGGGAATCCCGCCTCTGGTGACTAAATGACTAACAAGTCCCGAATTGGAGGTGAGACAGTTGTCCAGTGCTCCCTAACTTTTCTTGACTTTCAAACTGATGTATCGTCTCGTGATGAAATGTATGTGTGATGAATTCATTGTTATTTTTGAAGGATATTCTAATACCTTAGAAATGTGTATACATTAGTTGATTCGTGCGTCGGTGGCACAGCGGCTAGGACGCTCGCCGACCATGCACATGGTCCGGGGTTCGATCCCCGGCCAACACGCTCGCTAACCTCGCTAAGGTAGAAATAAAAAGCTGGTAAAAAGGAGTGGTTGGACATGAGGTTAGCAACCCCATCCTGTAAAAATGCACACTGCTACAGAAACTTCAAGTCTCCAGCTTGAAGCCCTATGTTCCACTGGGAAGGTGAAGGAAAAAAATTAGTCGATTCTAGTATAAAATTATCTATTGTGGTAATGTAAAGTGGTGTTTTTTCAGATGAATAAAATATTTTTGACGAAAAGTAAACGGTGCTCATACATATGCATACATGCATGCATGCATGCATGCACTTCAAATACTAAATACAAGTTGGACAGCCCAAGGATGTGGAATGTCACAGACTCCTAATGTTAGTAGTGATTTACTCATACCAACCTTTGTGAAACTGTTGTATAAACAATGCAGATATAGGTGCCTACATATTTTGGTATTTTAACGGTATCCATAGGATTTGATTGATTTCATAGTGACTATCGTCACGAGATGTCATCAGTTACAATATCATTGAAGTTTCTAAAGAGGTGATGTCACGGGATGATGTTGTTATCATAATGCCTTTTACCTTCTCTCTTTACTTGGCTTACTACCGGGTAAGCGAGTTTTATGGGTGCTGTCTGTGACCGAGAGTTGAACCCGGACCACATGTGTGGGGTTGCCGGGCATTCTACTGCCGCCCATTGTCTAATGAAAATGTTTTCTGCAATATCTTAATGGTATTTTTCTGCCTTTTGTTTCCTACTAGAGCTAATCGCCATGCGGAGAATACAACGGTTATCGAAGATGTCAATTCCTCTTCAAATCCTGATTCTCCTAGCGGTAATCTTCGTCGTCAACATTTTCTCAGTGTTATTGACTCAGTTCTTACTGAATATTCTGACAAAAACTCGTGTATATCTGTTCAATTAAAAATACTTGTATGTTTCAATTAATTGTGGTGAATTCATCCGATGTATTACAGTCCAATAATTTTTTTATAACCGGCTGGAGCAATTACTATCAGTAGGATTATTACTCCCTGGGGTTCAGAGTGAAAAATACAGCTACAATGAAATATCATTATTTCATCCTCTTCTCTGCAGTTTCTTTTACCCCACTTGTTGGTTTTTTAACTGCAGATCTTAAAGATCTTCAAGACTTCGCTCCCCTGTGAGAGTTTTACAAGATAGCCTTTCATCAGTCCAGTAGGTCACATATTCGTCCTTTTAAACCTTCTGCGATAACATATCCACTGAGGTTTCTGGATCCGTTTTCAGTGCTCCCAGTAGAATTCGGTTTTATCTTTCTGTCTTTCCAGCAATAGGCTGTACAACTTGATTGTCAAGGAAATTAAATCGATGATATATCACGGGTTGATAGCTGGAATGCTTAGGTGAATTATCCACAACTCCATGATATTGTTAGTCTGTTGAATCAATTAAATAAATCCGATGACTTGTATATTACGTGCGTATATGGAAATTGAGCTTTTCTTATACAATCTATATGATTAACTCAATATAATGCTAGATGTAGTTTAAAATTCAAAGATTCAAATTATCACCCAGTTATTAGCTTCTTATTACCTGGTGTCCTCATTCTCATACTTGCTTTCATCGAAAGGAAACAAATTGACTCACTGGCTTTCCGAAGGCTTTCACCAGCCCACTGTGTCGTCTCGCCTCGCCTCTTCGACTCCCATGAGGGTTGTTTTTTTATATTATTTCGTGTGTTGAAGTTTCTGTAGCAGTTTGATTGTTTTTCTGGTGTGCAGGGTCGCTAGAACCCCCTCCCCCCCACGCCCAACCCTCCCTCATTTCCCGGGCTTGTGACCGGCTAGATAACTAGCGAGCTACTAAGCTAGGCGAGATTATGGACAATCGTGAATTCAGCTATGGAGAACAGCAGAAAATAGAATGAAGTGGAGATGTGTTGTTGAAGCCTTATGTTCTACTTGCAACCCAAGGGAATAATAATAGTATATAATATAATATTACCGGTCGTGTTTGTTTGTGTGTAAGTCGGATTGAGTGATGAATAAGATGTTATTATCTTAGAGCTAGTCTACGGATGAATGTTTCTTTTGATTCTTGCTTGCCATCACGAAGTGGTTTTTGAGGGGGTGTGAATGGGGGTCGAAGGGTGCATTAGTCAGGTTTTGTATTCAGCTGTATTGTTTAAGATAGGATCTGGTTAAAAGGAATAAAGAATGATTTAGAATCTCACTTTGCAAGTCGTGTTGGAAACGATCAATCACATGTTGACGCTATCCTCTGTAAGTGATGGACACTTAATTTTATGTTAAAAATTCCAGCTTTTACCCTAGGCCAGTGGCGTATGCATATAAAATGGTTCTATTGACTATTCGTTCATGAGATCAACTTTTGGTCACTTAAGTTTTGTTTTCTCCTTTATATTTTCCTTCCCTTTCAGCAATGTTTGAGTCTTCTTGTCGACGTGAAATTATCAATGAACAACACCAAATATCATGTTGATTCAACTGAAAGTGAAGCTCAATCCTTATCTGATAATTTACCGGATTTATGCCTACTCAAAGAATTAGTTCTTATCCTAATCAAGCATATTAATCATCCAGACAGAGATATGAGCACTTTACCGGCAGCATTAGACCCCTTGATTATAATCACTGATCATGATCCAGGCTTTGTGGTTGTTAAAGAGTAAGTGATTTATTTTAGTGTTATTGTGTGTTGTATTTTTTTCATTTCTTTTTCATTATGATGAATTTCATCCCAAACAAATGTCAACTTCATGTGAAAAGCAATAAATATGTGAATTTTCTGTATTCTTTTTTTAAATAGTAGCTAGGTTCAGTATACTTTCCCTAATCTTCTGAGTCTTCTAATCACCTTGAGAAGCAGCAGTCTTCGAATGTTTGATGTGTGACTAGCTCCTGTTAAATGTGAGATGATGCTACAGGATTGGACTACATCGAATCCTAGCTTAAAGATGCAGAGTGAAGGAGTGGGGCATGTTGACCACTTCACCTATTTGGGAAGCTGATTGCTGATGAAATCTGAGTATGAATACAAAAGGCTGAAAGTGGAATTCGCCAATTTACGTCATCTCTGATGTGTATGTGATATCCGACTGTCGCTCCGTCCTGCTACATGACTGACACATAGCCATTGATGAAAAGAATAGCTGTCTTTGACCATAGGTGTCTGTGTCCTATCTCCCATTATTATTATTATTATTGTATCGTTTAATTCCTAGAGTAATATTGAGGTTAGGCCGCGGTCGAGTACTAGGTAGGCAGAGGGAATCAATTGACGAGGCTGTGAAGTTGCATCGATTGGGATGGTTTGGATATGTGTTTCGCATGGCTAACTATCGATCACCTTCCTTGACGAGTGATATTCTCTGCTGACATAGGATGAGGTTGGGAAAGAGCTGGCTGGTAGTGGTCAAACGAAAACATGGGTTATCAGTCAATGAAATCCATAACAATCAGTTTAAGCCAGCTAGCCACCTTTGGAGGAGTATACTTCCTGGTCGCGATCCTCAGTACAGTAAAAACTAATGACGGCTGGAGACAAGTGGTGATATAGCTTGAAATCTTTCTTGAAGATGGCGGAGATGCATTCAGACTTTGTGGATCTCTTATATCCACTAAACCGTTATATTTTTCCATGTTATTTTTCTTTCTCTTTCGCATTTATGTTTTTTTCATATTTTGAACTTCCCTTACTCTCTTCTCTTGCTTTGCTTGCTGCATGGAGGGGATGTGGCAACTGGAACTGTTGTACATCTGTGCAAAGTACTATTTTGAGACCAATCGGTGAGTTTCCTAATTGTCTGTGTTTCAAGTCTGGATCATTGAGCTTTGATTATTCAGGTTCGAAGATATTTAATCATTGACTAGGTTTGAAAGTTGTCACACAAACTGAAAAAATCTGCAGGTGCAAACGAACAGTTGGGCAAAAAAGGGAGTCAAGACAGGACTTCAAATGAGCATAGATGTGGATATCCGATGACCAACAACATCAAGCTTCAATCAATATCAACAGGAGGAATTTTAAGGAAACCATCTATTTCAACTACAGGTAGCTACACAGCGCGGATTAGAAAAGCAATGCAAACTTTCATTATTCTTGAATCAGTGTGAAAACCTATTGCACTGAGCATAAAGAAGAAGATTCAGATGCTTACTAATTGTGTCAAGTTGGTGACTACTTTTATATTGTTGAGAGACTCGGTGTATGCGCGTGACGGAAAGCATTTCCTACAGGCTGCTGGAGACTTTCATCAATAGCTGCCTTCGCTCCATACTGAAGATCAGACATTCAAAAAGGATTATCAATAAGTAAGTTTGGCGATGAACCAACCAGGAACCTATCTTTCAACAGATATGTGGAAGGCAGTGGAGACTGATTTAATATGCACTGACGGGGCAGTTGAGTGACATCGCACACGATAGATAGACCTTTGAGTGCAGCCCCAATAGAAAACGATGAGGCTTGTGTGCGTTGAAAGGGTCCATTGACGAGGAAACGAATGCTCTGAGGCAATTATGAAGCCATCTGAGAGCAGGATAAACTGAAAATGTCTTGCTTGAAGCCCTATTCTTCACTTGAAACCCAAAGGAATTATATTTGTGTATAAGTTCTATTTTATACCATGAGGATCATTAAAATCCAGTGTGGTGTACTGGATAGCTCTATTTGTCTTCATTTTCGGGACTCCTCTGTCGTGTATATCCATTGAATTGTAGATCAACTTTTCTGGCAATGAGTCGTGGGAATATTCGATCACCTCTTTGATGTAGTTGGGCTCATTATCTACACCTTTTACACATTCATGTGTTATTAGTTGTTATTCATTCATCAGGACATTCATGTTGACATGATAGCTAGCGGATTGTTGCTGTCACATTGAAATATATAACTATGAAAGTTATTATTATTATTTTGAATAACTTTAATTGCGGTTAAACGTTTAAAATTTTATAACTAATTGTATTAACTTGGTTTTTATGAGTGGTGTTAAATTCATTATATGATTTTGTTACGGTTCAGATTGAGGTGTCAGTTTTGTTGATATATATATATATATATATATATATATATATAATATTGTTTTTGTCTGATTTTACAGAGCATTGGACAGTCCAGTGGCATTTCACAATGGTCAGCATTTATTCGCCAATTTAGTTCAACGTGTTAATGACTGTTTCAGTGCAGATAATCCAGATTGTCAGGCTACACTAACTGGTTGTCTACGCTTAATTCAATCCTTGGTTATAGGGCATAGTACATTACCGTTAACTTTTATATCAAAATGTACTAATTGGGATGACATTGACGACGTGGAGGCTAAATCATCAGATCCCCAGGCAGAGACGAAATCTTTGGAGGGAACAAATGATAGTTTATTTACCAGACAACTTCATATATCTGGTGAACGTGTTCGTGAATTGTTAGGTTGGTCGGGAAGTGGAGATCATGGAAAACCTGTTCGAGATCTTCATTCATTGCTAGAAGTTAGTAGTGTTTATTATTGTTATTATTATTATTTTTGTTTGTGTAACGCATCATTCGGTTATCAAATTGAATTAATGAAAAAAAATAGGTTAACCACGAACTATTTAAATTGCATTTGAATATTCATTGTGATCCTTTTTTCTTGGCTTGATGAATCTTATTAAACTTCATCATCTCCTGTGCGTCGGTGGCACAATGGTTAGGACTCTCGCCGACCATACACATGGTCCGAGGTTCGATCCCCTGCTGACGCACACCTGATATCTATGGTCGGCCTGCAAAATTTGGGCTACCGATATCACATACTGAAAATTCCATACTTGTACTGAGAATACGATGTGGAATCAAGCTGTAATCAAAAATAAAATAAATAAATTGCCCATATGGAAGATATAAAATGACTGTCAATGTCATTCTATGTTCAACGCGTTGCTTGGTACAATCAACTCATCATAATGTATTTCATCTGTGACACAGTCATCATCAAATGAAACATCACACCTCAATAGCACATCTTCACTTCACCGTGTTTAGTACAGCCCTGTTTAGATGGCCCCAGGATAGTCTATAAACTTTTATCTTTTCCTTACATGATCTCCTATATGTCAACTTCGGATCCACGCTCAACTCGTCGTTTCTTAATCAAGTCCCACTCGAGAGGCTTTGTGGCACATAATGTATCTCTCAATTTTCTCTTCAGTGTACCATCAACCTCATCTCTTTTTCTTTCGGTTATAGGTGTTTGTCAAAGCTCTTTGTTGCCAATTCTCTTAGACTTCATGAATAATACTCAGTCTCTGAGTCATATAGAAGCACTGAGTGACTAACTTGACATTAGCGTTTAAGATCTGAATCTTGTTCGTTTATTGTGAGTGTAGTAGATTTCTGCACTGATTTCAGGATGATGAAGGTCTATTTTGCTGTTTGCGAACTCCAACCCAGACTGGTTTTAACATCTCCTCATATCTGTGCAGTTGCCTTTAGTTGTAATGATGCTGTCTAGATAAGTGAGAGAATAGTGACTTTCTTCATATTACTTCCATTGATGGTGATTAGTGTCTTACTGATATATTGTTCATATTGTGCAGTTATATTCTGTATTTCATACATTAGTAATACATTTCTTAAAAAGGGACACATATTCCAAACCATTGTTATTTCTGTTATATCATCAGTATATGATAGATACGCCTTTTTTAAGGATATCTTTGTATGAAATTGAGTTCAATAACCGGCTTTCATGTAAAGTTGACTTGTGGTAGTATTAATACATGAAAATTCATTGTTTATTCGATAGTTCATTCCTTTTGTTATAACACCGAGATAGTACCGGTTGGACAGAATGAATTATTGTTCTTCGATTGTCGGTATTTGCCAGTTTTTCCTTACTGTATTTATTCTCCTCCTGAACATCGTATCGCTGACATTTTTGTCTGAGGATATTAGGTGCAATTAGTGTTCAGCGACTGGTTTTCTAAACGATCTGGTACGGTCAAGGGTAGGTAGACTTCGATCTTTTTTCTCTAAATTGTCTTATGTAGCCAGCTATTCATAGCCTCTGCTAGGCGATTTCTATTCACTGAGGGCTTGTTCCTGCCTGGAAGAACTGGAAAAGCCTGATTTCAAACCTACCAACGGGTTGATCTCTGACGAAATCTCAGCACGGATATAGAAGGCTAGTTTTGCATGTGACAGTTTACGCTGTCTCTGGCGTAGACGTGACATCCGACTGGCTATAGAGCAAAGAGCTGCTCAGCAGTCCGCCCTGTCATGCTTAATGGCTGTGAGACCTGGAAGAGACCTGTGAGAGTGGAAGACATGAAAAGGCTAGCTAGCTGTCTTTGATCATAGGTGCCTCCGTCCTGTATACCGTGTGAAGTGGTACGTGTAATAGGGTGAACAATATTGAGGTTAGGCTTCGGTCGAGTGCTAGGTAAGGAGGGAGGGGCAATCAATACACGAGGTTGTGAAGTTACACCGATTGAGACAGTTAGTTCACGTGTTACGTATGCATGCCTAGTCATCGCCTTCCTTGACGGGCAATATTGGCTGATAATGGGTCAGGGTGGAAAATAGCTAGTGGCAGTCAAACCAAAATATGGCCTTATCAGTTAATGAAATCCACAACAGTTAGTTTAAGCCGCGTAGGAAGGTGTACACTTCGTGGTTGGGGTCCTCAGGATGGTAAAAACCAATGACTGGAAACAATCTGTGATTATGGCTCAGATGCATCCACTCCTTGTGACTTATGATTTCCAATGAATCTATATTCTTTGTTACTACTATTCCTTTGTCTCATATCCCTGTCTACTATCTCTATTATTCATTTCTTTTACTTTCTTCTCTTACTTTGTGCGCTACAAGGAGGGATTGTGGCGACTTGAACTGCTGCATATCGTTGCAAAGTTCTGTGTGGAAAATAAATAGATAGACAGATTTCAAACCTATAGTATTCATTGGCTCCAGAATCCGAAAGGATCGAATGATGTATGAACCTGTTTTGGACTCTGAAAACTATGAGAACGTAGCTCATAATGCCTCTCCGCTGCTTGATGAATCAGGCATTGAAATCAAAGACTCAGAAGTAGGTCCCTTAAGGCAACCACCTGTTCCGATTTGGTCGTCCGGATAGTATCACTACCTTCGTTCAAACTAAGAGATTTTGTGTGGCACATTTCTTGTTGCGCATTATATACACAGTTTGCTTTATTTAATAATAAATTAATGTAATTAAAATTTTCGAATGATGAAGCATTATTTCAATTATGCATAAAGTGTGTCTAACTGTGGAGCATTCAAATTAGAGTTTAAACTGAGTCATTAGCCCGCGTATAACAAACTGAACTTATAGTCTCAAGTACATCATTTTGCTGGTAGTTGTCTAACTGTTATTTTTATTACCTTTAAAGTACAAAGTGTGTGTGGATGATCTTTCTAGCATATTCATACCAATGATATGATTAATGATTAGCGATAAATTGTACTCGGTACATTATTCATATAAATAACACAATTGTATCTGAATTTTTATTCCTCTGCATTCCGCGTGGAAAATGATTCTTCAAACTTAAGCGGTGTGGCCTCCAAAGCCTCAGGATGGTCGGGGGTGGGTGTCTTGCGCTGCGGGCTAGCCACCCCTCCATACACCTCTTGAAATGCTCCCATATGACCGTGCGTCTTACATAGCCTCTCCTGAGGAAGTCCTACTCACTGCCTTCACGTGGCGGAGGTGTTTTTCACCGAAGTGAGAGGGCAAAAGCGGATGCCCGGCGCTCTTCACCGGGTTGACTGTCCATTGGATGACAGTCTAGGGGAGATGGCTAAACCCTGATTCCAAACCTCCAACGACTGGCGTATGAAGTTCACCGGCAGACGTATGGACAAAGAGCTTATTGGATGCCCTGGATGTTTGGCCCCATTCAAAAAGGCGTATGAACCGGTCACCGGCTGCCAATGGATAGTGGACTCCCTACTCCACTCCTACTGCCTTGTAGGTCACACTTGGCTGTGTAAAGGCTAGAGCTGCACTCTCAAACAAAAGGCCGAGCGATGCTGGGGACATCACTCGTACCCAATTCCCATGAAACTTCATCAACTCTCTTACAAACATTCGAGATGTTCATGAAGCCGGTTCATCCTCCCGTAGGAGATAGCCGAACTAAAGAAGAAGAAGAAGGTGAGGTTTTATTAGCCATGATAATTTTTATGGTGTATAGTTGCTGGGCAATCTTCTTTCTTTACACGCAACCACGTCTGCGATCTCTGTCTCACGTTAGGTGGTTTAATGAGGTAAGTAATGTTGATGTTAGGCGTAGAGTGTTGGGCAAAGAGGGAAAATCAATCGACGAGGCTATAAAGTTACATAGATTGAGATGGCTAGGCCACGTGCTGCGCATGCCTAACCACCGCCTCCCCCGACGGGCATTGCTAGCTGATATAGGTGTAGGTTGGAAAAGAGTAAGTGGTGGCCAAACAAAAACATGGTCTAATCAATCCATGAAATCCTTGACAGTTAAACTGAGTCGGTCAGGTAGGGAGATGCAGACTCCCGGGTTGGGGCCCTCGGGACTCTAGGAATCAATGACTGGAGACAATAGGTGACATGGCTCAAAATCGTTGTCAATGGCTCAGATGTATTCATTCTCTGTAACCTTTTATATTCCTTTCTACTACTACCCATTGTGTTTCACTCCTATACTTGTCAAACTCTATTGATTCTCTTCACTCATCTTCTTGTCTACCTCTGTGTGCTATTTGGAACGTGGCAACTGGAAGTGCAGCACTTCGGTGCGAAGTTGTATGTTGAATCCAGACAGACAGAGACAGACGGAACCATCTACACTTGCTAGGCGATATTTAGGAGTGCGTTGATGACTGTGTGTGTGTGTGTGTGGGGGGGGGGTTGGAGGCAGTTGAACCTGGGTCACTTGGGTAGTTGTCCAACATTCTGCCATTGTGTGTTGTATCTCAAATAAATTCACTTTTGGATTATTTTTTTTTAAGTGAAAACTATTAATATAACTTACATTGATTTGTGTAAATCAAGTTCTCCCATAAACGAATGTTCATTTCTCTCTTCACACTTTATTTTCAGATGTTAGCTGATGATGAACCATCACTTGAGTATTTAAGAAGTGGTATGAAAAATCTCTTGTCATTATTATCAAATGATTATGAAATTCCTGAATTGAAGGGGTTGACAGCTACTACTACTACTGCTGCCTCTGCTGCTACTGCTACAACTATTAATACCACTAACAGTGCCAATAATGAATACTTGTCAGATCAATTAGATTCTTACAGAATCAGGTCAAAATTACCAAATCCTCGATCATTGGATGTGTTAGTGCGTGATTACCAGAAGTTTATTAAACTATCCTTAGATGACAATTTAGAAAAGGCATCTAAATATCAATCGAAACATTATTACAAAAATCTTTCAGCTGTAAATGAAAAAAATTCAGAAGATATAGACATGGAATTACCTTCAAGTGGTTCAAAATTCATTGGTAGTCAGGTGAGTAAAGATTCCATTACATTTCGAGTACAACAAACAGTAGCTGTGATATTGTTTTTTTTTTTTTTTTTTGACGTGGTAGTAGGGTTGCTAGCCTTAAGCCTAACTATTGCTCTTTACGGAGCTTCTCTATCAATGCTAGTGAACCAAGCAAAGTGCATCGGCTGGTAACCGATTTTGGACATCGTTGATGGATAACTGGTGAGCATTCTACCATTGAACACCGCCGCCTGATTTCACATATATTGAACTACATTTTGTAGTGTTCTGTTCAAAACACATTTCAAGTATTGGCTTTGTAGGGATTTTGTTTAATTGGTTGGAGGATGCCATCATGAGCTCACATCAATTAGAGAACCATTGGAAAACTTGGGAGTACTGGGCAGCTGTTTCATCTTTAGTGTACAACTCTTCATCAGTACTTGGTCAACGGGATCGGAAACCAGGACTTTCTGGTTACAAGGCTAGCGAGCTCGTAGACCATTAAGCCACTGGGACCCAGTCCAATGATCAGCCCATAAATTCTAACTTTTGCCAAATCATTAAATAGCGCGATCACTTCACAATGTCTTCTTCGATGAGGTCGAACCTCGGTGGGTGCGTACTCATGAAAAGCCCCGAACTAGGACGAAACAGCTGTCCAGTACTCCCAGGTTTTCCAATGGTTCTCTAACTTCGATATGTAATGTTAGCTGACGTAGGAGTAGGTAGGAAAGGTGTTAGGGGTAGTCGAATGACAACTGGAAATCAGTCCATAAAGTTATTGACAGATGATTTCAGGGTGTAGTCTGCCACTTTTTGGTCTTCGGAATATTATCAACCAAATGGCTTGATTCTGTTCGCGATATGACTCAGAACTGTGTAGAAGTTTCTAGTGTTTTTGCAGAGTTCCCAATATTAGTCCTTGTAATGACTATTGACTTTATCGGACACATTCATCAAACAAATCGTATATAATCGCTATTGTACAGGTTTAGTTGATCTTATTGTTAGAAAGTGTCTTTTCGTTGCCTCTCGTCTTTTATTTTTCTGTTATCCATTCTCGTTGTATTTGCATTTAAGTGGTTGGTGATTATCTATCCGCTCAGACAGTCATTTTCAAATACAGTATTGGATAATAATTTTGGTTGGTATTTACAACAGGTACTATTGGTGGTTGATGGTAACCTGATAATAGGGTACTTTTGTATGCCATGCTGATTCGGCGTAGTATTTATCCGATTTTCATCCATACGAAAAACATTTTCTATGTGTGAAAAGCATGGGACAATTATCTTTGTATAAACACTTCGAAGATAAGTCACTTAAAATACAAACTTCTGTGTGAACAATGTGCGTCGGTGGTTCAGCAGTAGGACGCTTATCAGCCGTGAACATTGTCTAGGGCTAGCTCCTCAGTCGATACACTCATAAGTCTTGACAAGCCGGTATTAAGGCCGATAAAAAGAGAAGGTAGGGTGTGAGGCTAGCAACCCCACCGCGTAAAAATAAAACCACCGCTACCGAAATTTCGAAGCTCTAGCTTGTAGCCCTTTGTCCCACTGAGAACCTAAAGGAATAAAATTATAATAAATAAATGGTGTGAATTGTATTACTGAGTCGTAGCATGATTCAAACTAACGGTATACTGGTTTCTCAAACTTCTTTGCACCAAAAGGTTTACGAGTATCAGCCATCAGTTCCCAAGTTTCCCAATGGTTGTCTAACCGATGTCAGTTCATGATGAAATCTTGAAACCCATCAAATCCTTGCCAATCAACTCTTCAATATCAGCCTGATGCTCACTAGTAACTCGCCCTATTCAGGTAGGTTCTAGTGGGGAGTCGTGACCAGTGGGTTACAGCCGGTCGAGCGTGAGGACATTTACTCGCCAATGACACTGGCTAGTGTTCGCGCTATGTCGTGGATTGGTAGAAGTTGGCTTAGTGGTCTACGAGCAATGGTCAACGGACTATGCAATCTTTCTCGGTGCATACTGATGAAGAGTCCCGAACTAAACTGATGAGACAGCTGTTCAGCACTCCATGCAGGTTTTCTAATGGTCCTGTAACCGCTGTCAGTTAATGATGAAAACCTGAATCACGTAGTTGCCAAGCTGCATACCAGTTTTTGCATATTATTAGTATCACTCCTTCTGGTTTTGAATGGAGCATAGGGCTTCAACCGCACATCGCCATTTCAGCCTATTCTTTGCACTCTTTCTGAGTAGCCTATAGGCTTTCATTTCCTTCTCACACGATCTCTTCTATATATCACTTTTGAACGACGCTTATAAATTTATAAAACAATGTTGTTTTTCTGTATACTTTACATTTTCATTCATTAGATTCCTGTATCCATTTCATATCAAAATAACTTAGTACAATGTGATTTAAGTGATATTGCAACTAATGGGTGTAATGGATTACGAATACGAGAGGAACTAGCCAAGTGTGGACGTCAACAAGATTCAAGTGAAGTAGCCATCCGACATCAGAAACGTAGACGTGGTCAATCAACAATTATACAAACTGGAATAAGTTCAAAGAAATTTGGTGAGTAATTAATCAGGAATTTGTTATCTTTGATAAGTCCGTATTTGCTTCTTTAGTGGTACTGTTTCAATAATAATAATTATATTAATAATAATATTAATTCTTTATTTCTAACAATATGTGAACATTTGTAATTAGTTGTGTTCTCTGAGCTGGTTGGTTAAATTGTAGAGCTTTTGTCATCCATCTGGACAACATATTCAGTGCAAGTTTTAGCATAAAATGAACTGATTTAAATGCTCCATGAATGATAGAATTGCGTCTCCTGGCAACCAACTTCGTGACTGACTAGTAGTCGACTTTCACCTGTATTCATCATTTTTTTATTGACTTGGATTTTTAACTTTCTCATCACATGATCAACATGATTAATAGTTAGTAGAGTTGGTCTATATATTAACATGTTTGTTAATCGCATATTCGTTTGAGCACCAGGCTTCTAGGAATTCTCTGGCGCTTTCGATGTTTCCTCTGTAAATTTAGATAAAGTTATAATAGAAGACGGAGATTATCTGAAAAATGTATGATGTATTTATGCAATACATTTCCATCAGGGGGCTCATATCAAAATACACTGAGATGATAGCTTTATATAAATCCAAGCCCCTCTTCCACCTCCTCTGTGTACAAAAACAATCGACTACGACCCTTAATCTACCTTAGCAAACTTTATCTGGTTATATTACCAAGAGTATTATCCGTCATATTTTTAAAGCCTTTACCGCTTTATTTATTTTAATTGGCCTTCTGGTTTTTCATATAAATTGAAATTGACAACTACGTAGATGTCTGCGTGTGTGTGTGATCAAATTGTTGGAAGTGTATTGCGCAAATACGTCACATATTTTTCACATAAACATTGTCGTCTAATAATACTACTTAAAACATAAGTCTAATGGTGGTAAAGTAAGACGATTAAATATTTCCTTTTGGATTGTAATTTATTGTCTACAGGTATTCTAATTCTGGAGTACTGTGGTTATATGATTTATTTTGAGTCGTGATAGATGTTTCTCTTGACTGAATTTGATAACTGCCCACCGAGGTAGGTTAATTAGTTGGATGGCATTTCCTACATGATGTCTTTATTCTCTCTCTGTTACACTTATATAATATCTGTGAGTTTTTTCTAACCATACTATTTTCCCTATTTTTCAGTCGCACCTATGCGTGGTCGAGGTTTTATGCTACGTAGTACAGCGCCATCTAATCCTATCGCTAATAATACAATTCCTGCTGTCCTTGGCACTAATCCTGGACAAGTGAATACAAATATTCCAGGTGTTCGTGCTGATCCATTCCGTTCGAGACCGTTGAATACAAGTCGTCCTCCAAGTTTACATGTTGATGATTTTACTAAATTAGAAAAAGAAGAAGGCATTATCGAAGTATGAATGATTATTTTGAAATGAATTTTTTTTATTTTATTTTATTTATTTTTTGATTTTTGACTACAGCTTGATTCCACACCGTATTTTTGGTACAGGCATGAAAATTTAAGCATGTGATATCGGTAGCCCAAATTTTGCAGGCCGACCATAGGTATCAGGTGTGCGTCGGCAGGGGATCGAACCTCGGATCATGTACATGATTGGCGAGATTCCTAACCGCTGTGCCACCGACGCACGGGATTTTCATTAAGCTAAGTCGAAATAAGTTTATAGGACTGAGATGCGAATATTGTGAATTGGCTAATCTTATTTGTTTGGTGAACTTAAGTAGAATAAGAAATCGTCGTTTGTGAGGATAGCAGTGAGGGATTGTGATTGACTGGTTTCAACCTAGAACTTTGCACACCTGTGCAACAGTTGGAGTCACTACACTTCAATTAGGACACACATCATGAGAAGAAAGTAAAAAGAGATTCAAAACAGAGATATGAGGCAAAAAGAATAGTAATATGGAAGAATAACATAGTTTTATTGGATATTGTAAGTCACAAGGAGTGGATACATCTGCGCCAGTCATTGAGAACGAAGATTTTGAGTCATATCATCATGAGAAGGATATCTGTCGACTTTTGACTGTACCAAAAGGGCAAGTTGTTCGATAGACGGGAGCCAGATTGTCTGCAGGGTAGGCTCTGCCTAGTGACTCCAACTGTGTATACACAAATTTACGTGTATTTACGAGAGCAGTTACCTTGGAAGAACAGAAGGAAAGGCATACCTCCGATTTTCTGAACGTGTACTAAAAAGCCTATACTTAATAAAGGGAACAAATGCCTCAAGCAGTGCCATCGCCAGGCATCTCCTTGACACGGGTCATGAGGTGGACGTCGCAAGATCGTTCAAAATTATAAATAGGAAAAAGAGTTGAATTCTCTTCTTAAGTTTGCCGAAGCAATCTCCATCAAACACCTGAAACCCAGAATCATGCATTCAGAGAGAAGCGGTTATCAGTCTCTTCTTGTCCTGCCTGGTAACTGGATATTTCCACACTCTCTTCTGTCGGATTATGTAGTGCCGAAAGTCTCCATTGTGTATGATCATTATTGTTCAGGATAAATTGTTTAGTATTATTATTATTATGTCTATTATTATTGTATGCCTATGTTGATTGATTTATTTTTGTCTAAACCTCAACTGTCTGTTCAAGTATGTTAAAATTGTTCTTGTTGATATACTTAATAATGACTTTGACCTCTGATGGATTAGAATTGTGAAGGAAGGATTGGTTGAATAAACCTTATTTTGTATATAGAGCTTTAGATTTTCCGTTTCAGTAGTACAGATGAGTCGGATGCGTAATGCTTTTGGGAGGTTGTTTCTCGCCCTATAGATAACTTGGAAAGTAAAAGGTTATAGAAACAAATAATCATACGAAATGATTAGATATGATTCAGTCTCAATCCAAACCGTAATGAAGCTAAATTCTCATGGTAGAGTTCATCATGAACTGAAGTACGTTGTCCCGTCTTGTTCACTTGATTCTCTCAAGTCTGGTTGGAAATGATGTGTAAATTTTGAAAATTACTAATCCGGACCACTAGTTCTGCATAAGGCAATAAGAATTAATGGGTGGTGACACTAGCACTAGAATTCAGGAAACACACGTCTTCCTATTCTTGACTCGTCAGCTGGGTGTAAATACGACAACTAGTGAATGGTACGGGTGCTGTTCTCGCTGAAACTCAAACCCAGTACCCATTATTTGAAACGTCAAAGCCTTATCCACTAGACGAGAACTGCATCTTATTTTCTCTTGTTTGGTTCTCACTAGATTGGCTGTAGGTAAGAAAATATTTATTCATCGAAATCTTTTAAACATAGAATCACTGACTTTGGTGATTTTTGTTTATATATTATTGAAATTCTCATATCTTTCCCTTCATATTGGTTGTAATTGCTTTGTCTTGTTGTTTGCAGCAGGATACCACGCGTTCTAGAACCTATCGTGACACGAGAATAATGAGAGGTAAGGATACTAATCTTTTGCTGTCTATTTCTTAGCCTAAGTGACCATACTTTCATACAGACTGCAGTCCACGTAATCAAATAACTCATTTGTTCCAAGCTTTAAAACTATGCTGGAAAGAAGAATGCCTGGTGTGTGCATTTTTGACATCTTGATTGTTAATCTTTGTGCTAATTTGGAAAAAGTTTCATAGGATCAGTAACACTGTTATGTCTATCATTTCTAGTCTTTTATACGTAAATGTTTTTAGTTCGCTCTACGACTGGCCTATAAGCTTTAATTTCCCACTCTCATGATCTCCTTCGTGTTGCCCTTGGAAACCTGTTTGGTTACTTGACGTCATTCAACGCCCCCCGCCCCCCTCCTCAGCACGCCTCCAATCCATCTTCATTTCCTTCTGCCTATTGATTGGTTGTTTTTTTGTTGCTAATCCTTTCTCATCAGCTATCTGATCTTCAGTACACGGCAAAGGTAGCTGTTGATGGAAGTCTGCGGAGGCCTATTGAAAATGCTTTTTTGTGATGCATACACACACCAACCCTCTTGATCTCATTAAATATCAGCAGTAATAAAAATCTAATTCTTCTGCTTTATCCTCAGTGCAGTTAGTAGGTTTCCATATTCATTTTGGAGTAATGAAGTTGGTCGGCTGGATGACTTTTCTAATTTCTACCTTTGATTATCGTCATACTTTGTGCAGCTGTACTTGTAGTTGAAGTGATGCTATCTAGGTGTGCGGAAGATTTTAGACAAAGCTAAATCAAATGTGATTGTGCAGAATAATATGATGAGGTCATCATTTATTTGTTTGTTTGCCTGTCTGTCTGTTTTTGACGTAAAACTTTGCACTGATGTGTGGCAGTTCAAGTCGCCACAATCCCTCCTTGTAGCACACAAAGCAAGGGAAGAAAGTAGAAGAAATGCATAATAGAGACAGTAAACAGAGGTGTGATACAAAGGAATAGTAATAACGAAGAACAATGTAGGTTCATTGGAAATCATAAGTCACAGAGCGTGGATGCATCTGCGCTAGCCATTGAGAACGATTTTGAGCCATTTCACCAATTGTCTCCAGTCATTGGTTTTAACCGTCCCGAGAACCCAGCCATTTTGGAAGTCTACACCTTCCTACGTGACTGGCTTTAACTAACTGTTGTGGATTGAATTGTCTGGTGCTATGTTTTGGTTTGACCGCCACTAGCTCTTTTCCAGTCTAACCCTATGTCAACTAACATTTCCCGTTGAGGAAGGCGATCGATAGCTAGTTATGTGTAACACATGTCCTAACCATCTCAATCGGTGTAACTTCACCTCTTCGATCGATTTTCCCTCCTTTCTTACCTAGCACTCGACGCCTAACTTGAATATTGCTCACCTTATTATACCACTTCACACGGGAGATAGAACACAGGTAGAAGGACAGTTGGCTAGCCGGGCTTTTCATGTCTTCCACTCTCAGTGGACAGGTCTCACAGCCAGAAAGGAGGACGGAGCGGACTGCTGAGCAGTATACACACTGTGTGGTCTATAGTCAGCTGGATATCATGTCTACGCCGGAGGCGGCGTAAACTGGCATATTTCGTTGTCAGATTCTGTTCAGCTGCTTACAACCTAATATCTTGTCATAATCGCAAGGCTCAACATAATTTTGTTAACACAGAGACACATGTTATTAATATAAAACGTGTTCCACTTATATAATTCATGAAGGAGGTCAAAGTTTAAACAAAACACAAATATGCAAAATTAATAGTCAGATACATCGAAAATTGAGTTGCACAGTCAAGACAATAGGAGAACAGTTGATGATGAATTTAACCGAAGTCATAGTATGGTGGTGGTGGTGTGATAGAGACAATGTGTTCCAACGGACTATTATTCTCACATATTCCCATAGTTCACTGCTGCGTTAGTAACAGACTAATGTGTATATTTGAACATTCTATTTCATGTCGTTTAATGTAAACCAAAATCAATCGCTCAGTGATTGGTTAACGAATATAAATTTTATATTTATATAAAGAGCTGTTTTATTAATGGAAAAGACACCTTGGCTCTCGTGTCTTGTCTTCGATTGTTACAGTAGTAACTAAAATGAACTAAATTACACGGAAATACAAGAAGTGCAGGGTGTGTGTGTGGAAGCAAAAAATTATGTAGTGAGTTGAGACGATGATATTAAACATTAGGTCAAAATCATAATGAGCCTTGCTAGTGTGACAGAATTCTATGTACATTTTCACAATCAATTTTTAGGTTGTACACAGATGAAGAGTAGCTGACGATTAAATAAAAATGACGACCTCATATCACATTCTGCGTAAACACTCGTTTTTTGCTTTGTTTAAATTCACAAAAGGGAATAAATGTGCGACTTCCCTTACACTTCTCTCGTTGGTTGTGATTAGTGCTTGTTGCTGTTAGTCATCTAGTATCCTCATCAGCATTGTCTTATATATGTTCATTTGAAATCCTGTCTTGACTCCCTGTTTTGCCAAACTGTTCGTGTACGCCTGCAGAATTTTTGAGTTTGTGTGACATGGGACATCAATTATTCGCTAGGTCCGGATCTTTTAGAGTCTTTTGTCGGCCTATCGTATGATGCAACCTCTTTAATAATAGACATACTATGAATATCGTGTCGTCTTTTTGTGGGAAAAATTAATGATGTGTACACATTATTTTGCTCTAACTTGAAATGTTAAGAAAAGTTTTCACAAATAACAAGGGACTTTTTCTGTTTAGGTCGTGGAGGCCGATACAATCCTGTCCGTGGATCATTTCCTGGTCATAGTGCTTCAAATGTGTCCAGTATTTCAAATATGCCATTTGGTATGAAAATGCCAACTGTTAATCAGTTGCATCCCACAGCGCTGCTATCGAATTGGCCGGTTGGTACTAGACCACTGTAAGTTCTGTTTCCTCTTTTTGCCGTTAATGGGATTGTTAGATACATCGAACTTACTCAACTACTTTTCATTATTCTTTTCGATTTTTTTGTTGACTATCGTCGTTTGGTTTGTGTATACATTTTTCATGATTACTTATTTGTTATTTTGTTGTTTTCAGAATATTTTCTAGAAGATGTCGGTTTCAGTCATTTCAGTTAATAGTGTTGTCATATATCGGATTCATTTCACTGTTGAGCATATTTCCATCAATAAATGACTTCCTGTTTTCAGCCGGTTCGATAAGTTATGAGATAAGCTGTTTAACCGCTTATTATGTGGTGTTGCTGTTCAGTGGCCCAACTACTGTCCTTATCTTCAATAAGTCCGTCATTGAGTTCCCTTCGCCCCCCTCCTACCCTTAATGTGTACCCACCCCGAGGCCTAGCAAGATGTCTAACTTCTGAATACCCCAGATTTTCGGATTTTGCTATCACATAAGTGATGAGGCTTTTTTCCGAATATTGCATTGGAAATAAGAGCTTGGCTAGGAATTTAATTGGTGGATGGTGACTAGCAGTGGAATCCATCAGGGTGTGCATTTCGTCCTATTTGGGGCTCGTCATCTGGATGTACTTGCATTTCTCAGTGAGTGATACTGTTCCCTCCGAGTCTCGAAACCAGTGTCCAAAGTTCCAAACGCCAAAGCGTTATCCACTAGACCACTTGGGCCACGAGAGCCACCTATTGTGCAACGGGTCATATTAATTTCATTGAATTTGAGATTTTCCCGTCGATTGATTTGACCGAAGTGCTCGGTTTCAGGTTGACATGTCGGCTTCTTGTGCAGATGCTTTGACGATGTCTGGGCATTTAAGTAGTATTTAATTGGTGGATAGTGACTAGCAATGGAATCCAGGATAAGGCGCATTTCGTCCTATTTGGGACTCGTCATCTGGCTAGGAATACTTCAACCGATTAGGTTATTTCTTGGAAAATACCCATATGGACATTAGAAAGAAGAGAACACGAAGTTCAGCAAAGGTATCTTTTCGGCGATTTCATTCTCAAAAGCTGTACAATCGCATTTATATAGATTATTTTAACATGGATAGAATTATTATTTGTTTAATTTCACATAGTAACGAAGGTGATAATAATTTTCAACTTGATAGTTTGAAGGTACGAATATAGATTACAAGAGGCTTAGAGAAAAGATTTCATAGGATTAGAAAATAGTTACAACATATGCAAAAAATTAATATTTGATAACTGGAGAAATAATTTTAAAGGCGAATCGAAGGTGATAATTATTTTCGACTTGATATGAATTACAAGAGGTTTAGAAACGCAGGGATAGGACGAACTACAGGTGTGAACAAAATGAGCATGGAAACAAATTGAAATCAAATTTTTCAACTTGACATGTTAGTTAGGAGGTATGAATATAGATTACAAGAGGCATAGAAACAAAAATTACACAGGATTAGAATATAATTGTAGAATGGTTATTCTAAACGGATTACAAGTGTGATCAGGAGGAGTATGGAAACAAAATTAAAATAACTAGTTTTTTTTAACTGAAAAAATAATTTGAGCCTGAAATGAAAGTTAGGACGTGTGAATATAGATTACAAAAGCCTTAGAAACACAAAAATTGCACAATATTAAGATATAATTGTAAAATAGTTATTTCAAACGATTTATAAATGTGAACAGGGAAAGCATGGAAACAAACTTAAAATAACTGTTTTTATAGCTGAAAAAAAAATTAGATGGATTAAACGAAGATTGAGGGACGAGGAAGAGAAAAAAGACGGAAACAAAGGGAACATACCAAGCTAGGTCCATGGTAGTTGTAGAGGTTGGACTAACTTCTTTTGAACACACAGCTCCGGCTTCTCGATGCATATTGCGAGGGCTTCTGCAGTACAAAGAAGTCGGAAACATATTGCTTTTGGTAGGTTTCTATTGACTTTGTAAATCACTTTGAAAGAATCGGTTGAGATTTTGTGGGAGGTGTTGACCAGATGTTCAATAATGGCACTTCTGATTGAACCGGTGCCTCCTCTTTGCAGCCACGCTGGGTAGTGTTCTCTAACACGTTTTGAGAGGACGCGCATACAACGACCTATGTACCTAGCTCCGCACGAGCAAGTGAACTGGTATATGCACATTGAATTGGTCATATGCGAAAGTTTGTCCTTCGTGTTGTTTCGAAGTATTGGGCGGCTAGAGAATGTCACTCTTAGTGTTGCTGCAGGGAAGGTCTTCTTTAGAGAGCTGGATATTCTCCTCTTCAGGATATCAGCTGCCAAATCTCCCTTGAAATTCAGATTTAGATGCAGTGTTTTCTTTGGCGCTGAATCGCATTCTTCTCTTTTAGGTTTAGGTTTCATGTTCTTTTCGACAAAACGTGTCGGGTAGCCATTAGGTTATTAATGTCGCTAGATTCAGTGTTCTGTCTCTTTCTCTCGCGCGCGCGTTTAGCCTTTTTTTGAATAGCATTTGTTCTTTGATTGATGTTAATCACTTAGTTTATCCTTTACACTCACCCAGACCTTTAGCACGTGGCCACTTGGTTATAAAGCCTTAAGATGTAATACCGTGTATTTCAAAAGAATTTGTCCTACAAGTATTCACATTATTGTATATTATTTATGACATTCTTGTTTCAGCCGTAGTTGTTATTGTTATTCTATTTGATTTTAGTCCATTACTTCCGTTCAGTTTGGATCCACGAGTGAACCAAGAACGAAGAGAACGACACGGGCGATGACAAAACAAATGCTTACCCATGGTCCAACTTTCTCTTTCAGTGTCAACAACAATGTAACTAAATGTATAGAACACCATGTATTTGTACTATAAGTTATGCTTTATGTTTACTTTCTTTGAATCATCTGTACAAAATCAGCTTTTTTTTTAAACTTTTGACTGAAAAATATAGTCGGAAGTGAAAATCTTTTCTTGTTTCTTTTTTTTAAAATTTCATCACGAATGGTCTCTGTCTGTTTTTGACACAGAACTTTGCACCGATGAGCACTAGTTCAAGTCGCCACACTTTCTCTTTGTACCACACAAAGCAAGGGAAGAAAGTAGAAGAAATGCATAATAGAGACAGTAAACAGAGGTGTGAGACAAAGGAAGAGTAATAACGAAGAACAAAACAGTTTCATTAGAAATCATAAGTTACAAGGAGTGGATGCATCTGCGCTGTCATTGAGAACGATTTTGAGCCATTTCACCAATTGTCTCCAGTCATTGGTTTTTACCGTCCTGAGGACCCCAGCCAGGAAGCCTATCTACACCTTCCTACGTGGCTTAGACTAATTGTTGTAGATTTAATTGACTGATAAGGCCATGTTTTGGTTTGACCACCTATGATCAAAGACAGCTAATCTTTTCATGTCTTCCACTCTCAATGGCCAGGTCTCACTCACAGCCATAAAGGAGGACGGAGGGGACTGATGAGCAGTACACCCGCCCTTTGGTCGATAGTCGAACATCTCGTCTACGCCAGAGACGGCGTATACTGGCATATGCGAAACTAGCCCCCTGTATTCGTGCTGAGATTTCGTCAGAGATCAACCAGTTGTGGCTGATGGTACTTCCCAAATAAGTGAAGCGGTCAACGTGCTCTACCACTTCACTTCCTATTTCTAATCTAGGAGTCGGTGTAGTCCACTCCTGTAACATCATCTTGAATTTGGCGGGAGCGAATCGCATGCCAAACATTCGTAGACTGCGGCTCAAGGTGTTTAGAAGACTCTGAATGTCGTCAGCGTCTTTGCCTAGAAGGACTATATCGTCTGCATATTCCAAGTCAACGAGATTATTCCCTGGTAGCAAGTCAATCCCTGAGTCGCTGAAGTCACTTAGGGTTAAGTCCATTAACACATCTATGATGAAGTTGAATAGAAAAGGAGATAATGGGCATCCTTAACGGACACCACTAGTCGTCACCAGTTCAGATGACAGCTCGACGTAAGCCCTCACCTGGCTGTATGAGTACGAGTAGAGTGCCTTAACCAGTGCAATATATTTTCTTGGAATTCCCTTTACAGCCAAGCATCTCCAGAGAACCTCTCGGTCGACAGAATGGAATTCCGCCTTAAGGTCAAGAAATATAATTACTGTTGGACGCTGGTAGGAATTCCTATGTTCTAGGACTGTCGGAGGGTGAAGATATGATCAATACACCCTCTTCCTGGTCTAAAGCCTGCGTGGCTCTCTCGTGTTTGTGCCTCCCGAGCACCACTTAGTCTACGCATTATTATTGAGCTTAGGACTTTAGATACTTTATTAGTCCATCTAATCCCTCTGTAGTTATCACAGGAAGACTTATCTCCCTTCTTGTGTATGGGGATAATCAGTGACTTACACCAACCCGATGGGACTTCTTCTAATTCCCAGACGCTGCCTAGAACCTCAGTTAATGCAGACAGTAAACTGTCTCCACAGTACTTAAATACCTCTGGAGTCATTCCATCAGGTCTCGCTGCTTTGCCTAGTTTCAGATTAGTGACAGCTTTAGAAACCTCAGTTAGGGATGGAGGATCTGTATGTATAGCCGATTCAGGGAGGTGTTGGATGTTCTGCAGGTTGAGCGTGGCTGTGGGCCAATTAAACTGCACCTCATAGTACTCTTTCCAGCGTTCCATTCGTCTATTCTGGGAGCTATTTATGGTGCCATTTTTCTCCGAGATTGTTTCACGAATGGTCACCAGTTAGAATTGGTGGTGTCTTCATCAGATAACATTGACAACAAGTTAACAAGCAGTGTGATTAGGTGGAAATCCAATGACCTTATGAAACAGAACTTTTGCAAAAATTACATACAATGAAGCCCTACACTCGTATCCTGTGTTTATGTTTCCTTGATAAGAAGTATAAGATTTGTAGTTCAAGCAAAAATTAGAAGCATAATCAGTCATGAGAAGCTTCCTTCAACATGTATGCATGTTTGAATTTTCGGCCAGCTGTTCCTTTTGTGGAGTTGAATCTGCTGATTAACGGGCGCAAACCCACCGTCCAATGTTTCCATCTGGCTAAAAGCCCCCAGCACTACTGGTTCGTGTGAGTGCTGTACAACTACTCAGATGACTAAATTGTTTGTGTATAGCTTCAAACCTTATGAAATCTCTAGTGATTTTAAGATATTTAAACAGATTGAAGCCCAGAAATGAGTGTTGTTATGCAAGCTAACATGGGGATTAGTGCAACGATTAAATTATGGGTATTTCTTAATAAAGGTTTACTTCATTTCCATTCCATATGCCATGATATATAATGCCATATTGTACTCTCAATCTAATGGGTGGTAACTACTTCACTTTAGCAATGACATAATAACAGGTAATTCAATAATTGATGGTCGGAAGCAATGAGATGAAGAATCGCCCCCATATATATATCACCAATCAATCAAGTAGAATGGTAACACAATTTCTTTAGAAGTTCTAAGGGGATCAATGAATTTATTATTACATGAAATAACTTGTGTATAGTACAACTGTGTTTATCGATACATGTGTACGTGTAAAAACAGAGAGTAGGAAGAGTAGAGAGTTCATTTTCTATCAGAGATATTCAACATATTTTCCTCCAAGTACCACTCATAGGATCAGCCTGATTTAGTGCTTCTACATGTCGTCATTCATTTCATATCGAGCACAATCTTGGTACATTTCTCCCGTCCATTAATGCATCACAACATTCAAAACAACAATAATAATATATATTCAGAATCAGCGAACTCGTAAGCGATGATAAAATGTTAAGGTGGGCAACACGTCAACAGTTTACTCAATATACTGTTCTAAAAAAATGTCATGACAACATTATTACTGCCCGGAAAAATGTGTGTTTTCAACAAACCTCGTAAATCGACGACTTTATCTGAAATATGAAAGATTAACTTTCAGTGAGAAACAACCAATCAGAAGACTGTGTTTGTCTGTTAACAATAATCTATAATAATGTATATGAAAATCTATAAATATGTGTTGATTTAATTGAATTTGAGATTTTCCCGTCGATTGATTGGATCTGAGACGGAGCACTTCGGTCCAATCAATCGATGGGAAAATCTCAAATTCAATGAAATTAATATGACCTGTTGCACAATAGATGGCCCAAGTGGTCTAGTGGATAACGCTTTGGCGTTTGGAACTTTGGACACTGGTTTCGAGCCTCGGAGGGAACATCATCACTCACTGAGAAATGCAAGTACATCCAGATGACGAGCCCCAAATAGGACGAAATGCACACCCTGATGGATTCCACTGCTAGTCACCATCCACCAATTAAATATGTGTTGATTTCCTTAATAAACGATCTGTTGCTTGGCCCTTGTCTTCTGTTGTTACGGTAGTATGAAGGATTCTCTAACAATAGGTCAAATAATAAAAGAGAAAGTTATGAATTTCAATGCGTGCCTCTTCTACTACTTATTATTTTTCAGTATGACCGAGGGAGACGATAAAAATCCATGATAATTTGATCAACGCGTTCACAACAGTTGAACACATGCATCTAGGTATACATTTGACTGAAGTATCTAATGATAGCAGTGATAATAATCACTTTATTCCAAACAGCAATAATAATTATACAGAATGGACTTTTCCGCGTTTTTATACATTTTCCCATAATTTAGCTCCTTTTAAATAAATATATACATACATATAATTTAAAATAATAATAATAATAATAATATAGAAACCGCTATAAACAGAATGTTGGCGAAAAAATAATGAAGTTTAAGTAGATAGTACATGCAATAGTGATAATGATAATCTTCGCCTATACATTACAGTTCAGATTACTCACTGAAAAAGTTTATAAGTTCTTTTCTAAAATTTGACTCTGTCTTCACACAAAACCCGTGCCATATATGGTGGTATGGTAGCATTTTTATGTTTACTAGCCGTACGAGAGTAAATTCCTATGAAGTTTCTTCTAGTTTTATCCGAAGACATACAAGAAGAAATTTGAGAATAAAGAGGATGTTCAATATCAAACAAGATAACTTTAGATAAGTGCTTGCAGGGATTGAAGTCCCCATTGACAGTAATGTCAGTTAACTGAGTCAAAGGCATACCACTAACCCTATTCACAGTCTTCAGTGTTCTACTTAATATCACATAGTATTTTCTGAGAACTCCAGGGAAGAATAGTAGCGAACAATGAAGGAGAATGGGTAGAATACATGAAATAATAAATTGTATGAGAAGAGGTTGAGTTATGCCAGCAGGAAGTTTAAACTTCTCTATTTATAATAAGTCAAACGAAAAAAAATCTTTTTAGAGATCAACAGGATATGACACGACCCACAGAGATAGTAAGAGATACCAATGCTAAGATGAGAGTTATTCGATTTATTTCCTATCACAAGTCTGTCAGTATTACAGGAATCATGTAACTGAATCAGTCCTCTCAAGTGGAATTCGGAGGAAGGAAAAAAGGAATGGAGAGAGTACAGCCAGCGCCCTGAGGCACACCAGTCTCCGTTAGCAACAAAGTGCAGTGCTTTCCATTCAAAACAGTGTGTTTTATTCTACTCAAAATATAAGAAGACAGCCAACTTGTGACCCACCACTCAGTGTTTCCTGAAATCAACTGGCTTAGTACGGCTGTGCTATCTAGGAATATATTTTCAAGTATTGGTTTTGTAGGGATTTGGTTTGATTGTATGGAGGATTTAATCATGAGCTGACATCAGTTAGAGAACCACTGGAAATTGGCAGAAGTTAGAATTCAAGAACCATTGGAACGGGTCTCGGTGGCTCAATGATCTACGAGCTCTCCTTGTAACCAGAATGTCCTGGGTTCGAACCCCGGTGGGTGCGTCTGCTGAGGAGTCCTAAAGTAGGACGAAACAGCTGTCCAGTACTCCCAGGTTTTCCAGTGGTTCTCTAACTGATGTCAGCTCATGATTAAATCCTCCATACAACCTAGGAATATAGTCAAAAGCAGCAGTGTAGTCTGCAAAAGGAGGCCACAACAAACTTTCCGCCTTTATGTTGTCTTAAAACAGGATTGTGCTGGAGTAGAACGACATCATCTAATGTGCTTCTACTGCATTTGTAGGCAAACTGCTTTGGATCATTCAAAGCTTTCAACGAAGGTGTAAGAACATCCAAGAAAAGTTCCTTCATTGTTTTCAAAAGTGGAGATGTGATGGCGATTGGCCTAGACTCTAGACTGGATTCAAAATATGACTTTGATACAGGCGCCACCTTTTTATCTCTCCAGGCAAAGTGTACTTTATCCCCGTCAAATAATGCGTTAAAGATTTGAGTAGGAGTATATATATATATATATATATATATATATATATATATAAACCTCGCCTAGATTACTAGCTCGCTAGTTTTCTTGCCGGTCCAAGCCTGAATAAAGAGGAAGGGTTGGGGCGTGGTGCAAGCAACTCCACCCCTGTAAAACTCAACCAAATCGCTAAAGAAACTTCAACGAATAAATATATTAGAAATTCTGAAAATATAAACGAAAGAATTATCTTTCCCTGGTATCGGGGAAGTGAAATCACGCAGGCTGTTGAAGGCCTTCGGGAAGCCAGTCAGCCGATGTGCCTTCTTTTGATGAAAGCAAAAGTAAGGATGGGTACCTGGAATGTTCGTACAATGTACGAAACTGGAAAGGCTGCCCAGATAACCGCTGAAATGAGAAGGTACAGAATAGAAGTGTTGGGAATCTGCGAAAGCAGATGGAACGGAACTGGCAGGTAGCAACTACCTACTGGAGAAACAATAATCTATTCCGACCACCCAGAGGACAACCACGAGCACGCCGAGGGAGTAGCCATCATGATGTCACCAACAGCAGCCAAAGCTCTCATGCAGTGGGAACCAATCTCTTCCAGGATAATGACAGCCAGGTTCAACTCAAAAGGAAGGAAAGAGACAGTCATTCAATGCTATGCGCCTACAAACGTCTCAGAACAAGAGAAGAAGGAGGCGTTCTACAGACAACTACAGACAATAATGGACAACGTCCCAAATGGTGATATCAAAGTCCTGATGGGCGACATGAATGCGAAGCTGGGAGGAGACAACACAGGAAGAGAACTCACCGTGGGTCGAGAGGCCCTCGGTGAAATGAACGACAATGGTGGACTCTTCTCAGACTTCTGCGCCTTCAATGATTTGGTGATTGGTGGCAGCGTTTTCAAACACAAGGATATACACAAGACATGGATTTCACCAGATGGAAACACCGAAAACCAAATAGACTTCATCTCAATTTCAAGAGAGTGGAGACGGAGCCTACTGAACACAAGGTCGAGGAGAGGAGCAGATGTGAGTTCAGACCACTATCTAGTACAATGGACTTTCAAGGTGAAACTAAAAGCCTCGAGGATAGCTGGGGATAGGCCACAATGCAAGTTCAACACTCAATTACTGAAGGATACAACCACAAAGAACACTTTCACTGCAACTATCATGCATGGAAGAACATTGGAAGTCTCTGAAGGCCATTCTCAACGAAACGTGTTCAACGGTTCTAGGAAGAAAGAAGAGACAAGACAAGGAATGGCTCTCAACGGACACTTGGAAATTAATAGAAGAGAGGAGAATGGTGAAAGAGAAAATGATTCAATGCAAGGACGGACAGGAGAAGGAGACGCTGAGCTCAACTAACACAGCACTGGACAAAGAAGTGAAGAAGAGTGCTAGGAAGGACAAAAGACAATTCTACGACAACCTGGCCACTGAAGCTGAGAAGGCAGCAGGCAAAAGGGACCTGAGGACATTATATCAGATAACCAAATCTCTATCCGGGAAGAGATCAACACAAGCGAAACCTATAAAAGACAGCCAAGGGAACCCAATTACCAAGGAAGAAAAACAGATTAAACAATGGGCGGATCACTTCAAAGGACTCTTGAACCGACCATCACCTGCAACCCGTCCAGAAATACCAACAACACCGCGCACACAACTGCAAGTTGACACCAATCCTCCAACGAGAGCTGAAGTCTTGAATGCAATCAAGCTTCTGAAAGCTGGAAAAGCAGCCGGACCAGATGGAATACCCCCTGAAGCACTGAAAGCGGACCCAGAGACTACAGCAGACATGCTGACTCCATTATTGCAAAAGGTCTGGAAGGAGGGAAAGGTGCCTACTGACTGGAGGAAAGGTTACCTCGTGAAACTACCAAAGAAGGGCGACTTAGGCCCCACTCTGCAAGAACTGGCGAGGAATCATGCTCCTATCGACGCCAAGTAAAATCCTGAGTCGCATCATCCTGGAGAGAATAAAGGACGCACTGGAGACAGAACTCCGACCAGAACAAGCTGGATTCAGGAAAGGCAAATCATGTACTGACCAAATTGCAACTCTACGCATCATCATCACAGAACAAAGCATGGAATGGCAATCAAACCTCTACCTCAACTTTATAGACTTTGAGAAGGCCTTCGACAGCGTTGATCGCGAAGTAATTTGGAAACTACTCGAGTACTACTGCGTACCCCAAATATTCATCAACCTTATTCAACAGCTGTGTGACAACGGCACATGTCAAGTGATCCACAACGGAAAACTCAGCGAGGCGTTTGGAGTAAACACAGGAGTCAGACAAGGGTGCTTTTATCTATCACCAATGATATTCCTAATTGTGGTGAACTGACTGAATTATGCGTCAGACAGTGAGTGGAAACGAGAGGACAGTAATATCCTGGACCGACGTGAAGAACCTAGAAGACCTGGATTTCGCGCGTGTATGATTTATGTTTGATGTCACACAAAATCGAAGACTTACAAGCGAAAACCGACAAACTGGTCGAAGAAGCAGGGAGAAGACAGGACTCCAGGTAAACATAGACAAGACGGAGGTTATGAAAATAACCAACCAACAACAACAACAGCAGCAGCAACATCCAGCGTCAATCACCATCAATGGGAGGGATTTGAAAGAGGTTACTTCATTCACTTCACTTATCTAGGGAGCATTGTCTCACCTCTCTATCTCAACTTCATCGACTTTGAAAAGGCCTTCGACAGCGTCGATCGAGAGGTCATTTGAAAACTACTTCGCTACTACTGTGGGGTGCCATCGACAATTATACACCTCATCCAACAGTTATACGACAATGCTGCATGCCAAGTAATCCACAACGGGAAACTTACGGAAGCCTTCGAAGTGAGGACGGGAGTGAGGCAAGGCTGTCTACTATCACCAATGATCTTCCTGATTGCAATTGATTGGATAATGCGACAGACAACGGCAACGAACGAGGGAACAGGCATAAAATGGACTGACACAAAAGACTTGGAGGATCTGGATTTCGCCGATGATATATGTCTGATTTCCCATAAACTGGAAGATATGCAAGTGAAAAGTAACAAGTTGGCAGAAGAAGCATCAAAGATAGGACTTCAAGTGAACATAGATAAAACAGAGATGATGAAGATTCCTAGCCAACATCAACAGCAACAACAACAACAGACAACAATAAGCATAAATGGGAAGAACCTGAAAGAAACAACCTCCTTCACCTACCTGGGAAGCATCGTCTCAACTACAGGCGGAACTGACGAGGACATCAAAGCCAGAATCGGAAAAGCAAGACAAGCTTTCATTACTCTCAAATCTGTGTGGAGGTCAACAGCAATCAGCATCAAAAATAAGATCCGGATTTTCAACTCCAATGTGAAGTCAGTGCTACTCACTATACGGATCAGAGACTTGGCGAGTCATAAAGAGCATCTCAAACAAACTTCAAACCTTCATTAACAACTGTCTCCGCTCAATACTCAAGATCAGATGGCCAGAAAAGATCAGCAACAGGGATCTCTGGGAGCGAACCAATCAGGAACCGATTGTTAAACAAATAGGCAGAAAGAAATGGAGATGGATTGGCCATACGCTGAAGAAACCAACAAGTGACATCACTAGACAAGCCCTCGAGTGGAACCCGAAAGGGAGGCGGCGAGTTGGTCGTCAATGTGAGGGTGACTTGGAGGAGGTCATGCGAGGAGGAGATGAAAGCATGTGGACATACCTGGAGCAGGGTGAAAAAGTTGTCAGAAAACCGAAGTCAATGGAGGTGCGCAGCTGAAGCCCTATGTTCCTCTAGGAACTAAAGGATACAATAATAATAATAATTGTCTCAACTACAGGAGGAGCGGACGAGGATGTCAAATCGAGAGAGGAGAATCGGGAAGGCGAGAAACACATTCATCAACCTGAAACCAATCTGGAAATCTTCGTCACTCAGTCAGCATCAACAACAAAATTCGATTTGATTTTCAATACAAACGTCAAGTCAGTTCTTCTGTGCGGATCGGATCAGAAACTTGGAGGACGGGTCACAAAGAATATTTCCAACAGCCTGTTGCAGACCTTTATCAACAACTAACTGTCTTCCCTGGCTCTATACTGAAGATCAGATGGCTGGGCTGGAAAGAATCACCAACAAGGAACTATGGTAACAAACAAAGCAAGACCCAATTGCCAACAAATATGCAAGAGAAAGTGGAGATGGATCGGACACTCGCTCTCTGAGGAGGCCGCTGAGTGACATCGCGCGCGCGTCAGGCCATTACTCTTGAGTGGAACCAGGTCGAAAGGGAAGCAAGCGGCGAGTGGGACATCAGTGCGAGGGTGACATGGAGGAGATGGTGTGAATAGGAGTTGAAACAGTATGGACAAACATGGATGGAGGTGAAAACTACAGCAGAAGGAAGACAGAAGCAAGTGGAAAGGTGTAGTTGAAGCCCTATGTTCCACTAGTAACCCAAGGGAACAATAATAATAATAATTATATATATAGCCATATATATCCCTCTTAGTCTTTGTATTTCAGACTTTATCAGAGAGTTATTTGTTCGAACACCTGCATTATCATGTGATTTACACAGAATCACTTTTCCTCTTCTGAGCTTTTTTAATTGTGGAGAAGGCGTCTTATCGAATACCATAGACAATGTTTCAGTAGGAGAGAAAATGCATAAAAAGAACTTGAGATAACAGCTGATATTAGAGACAGTATCATGCAACATATATCTTAGTGCTTGAATATTGTCATTTGAATAGAACTTTTTTATATTTTGTTTGTTAGGTGAAGAACGACCCTTCTGTGTAAATAGTCATACACTTTCGGTAGAATACCAATAATGCAGTGGTCAGAACTCAGCAGTGGAACTCTTCTTCGCACCTCATGTATATTGCGATCGTTTATGAAAACAAAGTCTAGGGTATTCATGTGTTGGCTTATACTGATGAAGAATCCCAAATTAGGACGAAACAGCTGTCCAGTACTCCCAGGTTTTCCAGTGGTTCTCTAACTAATATCAGCTCATGATGAAATCCTGAAAGTCTAGGGTCTTGTCCAGATGAGTATTGAATTTGACAAAGTTCCCATGGCTAACTGATATTGTGGTGAGAGGACGCTGTTAGCCAATTGGTAGACAATAATTTACGTCAATGTCTAGGTCACTAATATTGGCCGTGAAAAAGTATGAACAAGGCTGACTCAACAACCATTCACAGCAGACTTAACGTGGGAAAATAAGATTCGCAACTATATGGCTTAACTTTCCGAGAAACCGGGAACAACCAATCAGAAGACTGTGTTTGTCTGCATGAATAAGCTATAATAATGTACATGAAATATATATAAATACGTGGTGATTTCCGAAATAAAACAATATGAGAAAGCTGTGATCGCAAGAATTAAAATCTGTACAGACTATTGACAAGGAATTTCCAAAAATATGAGCAGCTGATTCAAAAAATTGATCTACGAAGATGGATATATCAGAGTAACGGCAGTCTGGAGTCATATAAACACGCGTTACCTATGCATAGGAATATTTACTTAAGTGCTTTCTGAGACACCTAACAGTGATACAGTCTATATTGTGATTGGTAAACTTAAAATATAGATGACTTGATGTAGACCCTGTTTGTATTAATAAAAGTGACTACAGGTCAGCAATGCCTTTTCTTTAAACTACTTCTGTCCTGACAGAAAATTTTACTTCCATTTAATGAGTTTAGATTGTCGTCATATTTTTGATGGAGCCAAGTCTCTTGTGTAGCTAAAACACCAATATTTCGATACACATTTCAGGATATTATAGACTGGAGATAGTCCACTTTGTTACGCAAAGGTATGATAAATATTTGGGGACTGTCATACGATTAATTTCTGTAGTTTCAGATGCACGCTACCAACCGACGAAAATATTTCTTCCTCAGTTTTTGAGGATAACTCAACGCGATAGGTTGCAGAGGTTCAAAAATTATGCGATTACGCATAATAGGAATTCAAGACATTTGTGATTAACTAAATAATAAATATACGAGTTAATCGAGGCAAAATCTACGTTGATTCAAAGTGGTATTTTTTGATAGCCTCCATTCTGCATTGAGAAAATCAGAGTGTAAATGTAACAGTAGAATGGAAAACACATAGTAACGCAATGTTCTTTGAAATTGAACACCTGGATATAGGGAAACTAGCAGTAATTTGATTTTTCTTTCTCAAAAGCTCGCGATTAGTGACAGAATGTAACTTTAAATCAGTCAGATATACACAAACTCAACAGTTGAATATTATCATCTCACACCCTTACAGATATGCAGAAATAAAATTTCAAAAATATTATAAAACTAGCAAATTATCATAGGGTATCATTATCTACAATTGTGGACACTAAAATATTTACGGATAAAAAGCAAATAACAGGATAATGTCTAGTTATGCTTTGATGGTCTGCCCCCGTTAAATGTTTTCATTCGATAAAACAAAATCATATAATTACATGTATCTGTTCGCCTTAAATTCGCGATCCATGTCTTTCATTTTCACATGAGCGATATGGCCAGTCTACGTTATACGTATGGCACAGCTATCGGGATCATCGGAGTAGTGGCGATTCTCGTCAACTTTTACATCACATCTTTGTGGATAGCTTACCTACTAGGTTGGCGTTTGAAAAGAAAACTCCGTCAGCTCACCATGACGCACAAACAATATGGATGTGAACAATCTGTGCAGAGTTGGCCAAAATGTTCACTTAGATTATCGACAAGCATTCACATATTCATCATTGTGATATCGAATTTCGTGATGCATCTAACAGGTGCTGTCAGAATTGCACATCTTTCATTTACCGGTACAGATCTGCGTGTAATATGTGGCCAGTGGTTTTGTAGAATTAACATTTTCCTCAAATATACTTCGAAGGATATTTCATCATGGTTTTTTGCAATATTGTGCCTGGAAAGACTCTCGTTCAGTGTTGTGGTCGGACAAAAGTACACAACTATCCTCACTTCCAAACGGGTTGTGTTTCTTCAAATCCTTGTTGTATTTAGCATCGCTTTCGGAGTGAATGTTGTTCTTCTGATACCGTCTGAGGTCATCTGTGACCAGTTTGTATACCATGGAACTGTCCTGTACACCGAGATTATAATAAACGCATTTCTGCCTACAGTAATCTCAATCGTGTCCTCTGGACTACTCATCAAGATATGTTATAATAGGGCGAGTAAAATGAGCGCTAATCGCATAAGCAGTTTGCAGCAAAATCATCGTTTGCCAGGTCTATCGATTCGATCGACGAAACAAATTTTCGCCGCCAAACTGACACTGATAGCAGTCTGTACATTTCCTGTATTTCAAATAATTCTATTTGTCTTTATATTGATGAGAGAGAATTATTGTTGCTTTACAATATTTAAAAAGGAGTTGAATTTTGAAGACTATTTCTTTGTTTCTCTACACTTGATGTTCTGCATATTGCACACATTGAAAAGCTATGTGTTGATATTATCTTCCTCGAGCATCAATCGTGACATTCACATTATCATGGGCCTTGCGAAACATGTCCTGAACAGACGGATCAGCTGATTGAATATGCTTATCAATCAATTTGAATTGAACGGTTGGCTGGAAATATTTTAATTCGAGTGTACCATGTGACTTTGCTTTCTGAAGACTCAGCATCTTCAATAAGAAGTGAGACGAAAATATATTTTGATATTTTATAATTTTGTTGGTAATAATAATAATATGCTCATGTGTTTATTATACATTGAATATTCATTGAATGACAGAAACGATGACTGACACTGGAGTGTAGATCTTTGTTACGTTCAGCTGGTCACATCTTCTTTCAGTTAAAACAAATACTCTAGGCGTAAACACAAATTCGGTGTAATGTCGTCAATCGTTGTTGAAAAGAAGCTTCGAAATAAGTGTCACACAGAGTGTCAATGATGAGTGTCATACATAATAGATATTGTTTCAGAAATATAACATCGATTTTCATGGCGAACAAATGCGTCACTCGACATTGTGAAACATCAGTGCAGTGTACAGTTGCACTCTGTGACACAAACACATCAGTGTAACTGATTTGCATATGGCAAACTGTGCCCACTTTTTTCGTAAGAGTTTATTCAGTGGAGCAGTATTTCTTTCCAGTGACTTCATTTCCAATGTGTTCATTCCTGTTGACAACAAGTACTCAGCCACCTGGTGAGGCTGAAAACTGCTCAAACTATGCCCACAATAGAGAAGTTAATCAACTTCGTTGTTAGAGGCATGCAGTTGCAGTGGATGAAACCAAGAAATCTCATTGAAAACGAAGTCGATATTGAGTGTTGTTTCGCGGCTCAAGTTGTGTAAGCAGCACCTGAAATGACTACGAAGATGATGAATGAAGGCTGTGAGTAGAAAGGAGCAGGAAATTTGAATGAGTCACTTCTCAACGTCTATGTTAATGCTTTAGAATGTCGTGCGGTGGTTTCATGAAGGTGAGTTCATTTCCACATTTGAATATTCTAATTTAGTTTGTATTGTAAAATAAGAGTTGCAGGTCATACCTTGTGTGTGATTCCAGCTTTTTCAATAAAGAGATTTCTAGCTCTACTCAATAGATTTGCACATAAAGATAACCAAATAACTCCGAAGAATTGTGAGGAAGGCTGAAAGCTCGTTCGCCTAGTATCAGTTTTACTGTTCCTGTTCAGACAGAACACCACCCATTCATGAGATAATTATTTGAAATAAATCAACATGTCCATCATTATAGATATATAATATCATCCGAGAAGAGAGCATGTAACGATTGTGATGTTCGTAGGTATAAAAAAGGAATGTGGTGCTTCAGACAAGCCTTATCCGAAACATTCTGTGGAATCAGATCCTCAACAGATCACCGATGTTTCCTACTGTATACATGAATGAAGTAGGCCTCCGTATTCATCGTATCTGAACTCATTTTACTACTATAATGATTATTACTACTACTACTACTACTACTCAGTCAGCAATTCATGTTGTTTTCAAGTTCATTCTCCCTCCGATAACTGATTGTTCATTTGAGTGATGTGGCTCAACCGCAGCGCGTTATGTTTTCTTCATTTTAACATCGAATAAGCCTTCTTTCTTGACTCCCTGAACAAGACCTGGAAAACACTCACACATGTCATTCTGCATGACTGGCTCAATGAATTGTATTTAGTTATCATAATGGATATGATTTTATTTTGATAAATCACATAGTGTTACACAGTAATGGAGTTAAACTCTACCACAGTGCACAACTTTTATACTTATATTATGTTTAATTATCAGTTTTATAACTCCCAGTGCATTTCTGTCAGTATATGCATATCGGTAGTTGGAGTATTCAGATGAAGTGATCTACCAGAATTCGATGTATTCGTCAAATGCTGCTTCGTGAACATTTCTTCATTGATTTAAATTAAAAACGAAAGTAATTCAAGCGAACAATCATTTTCGATAAATCCGGCTTCGTGATCTACATTCATAAATCCAATAATGTTGGCGTAGTCAGTAAAGGCAAATTGAATAATACCGGAAAGTGTATTGTGAAGAAATTACGAGATTGAATAAGAGTCATTCAGCTTTGATTATCATTGAGAGTAGGTGGTACCTGAAAGAACCTGAGGTAAATGTCAATAAACAACTCTACGATGCATAATAATGGGATTCAACACCATGTCCTGCACATAACCAAAGTTGTGGGAATTCGAGAGAACCATCCTAATCTTTGCATGCAAAAGACGTTTGCTCCACTTTCGTCTCCTTCTTCGGCCTGGGTGGGTTCCGATTGAAACCATCCCAACTATTCTTATTCCTTCTTTCTTTCGTGCTTTCATGATATCTATTCAAACTCTGGTTGTCTGTCCACTTCACCTTCAGTATTCCGTAACTTCTGAGATTCTACCTAGTTCATTTAATGAAATGTCTGCATATACACACATATATTACTTCCCTCGTTACTCTTATCGTCACCTGCATAAACCTTGTTATCTTTATTTTTCTCATCATTATAATCATCGTTACTAATGACACCAAAGCGAAATGACACTAATTACTATTATTTGATCCACAAAGTCATCGTCGTTGGCCAAATCTTGCATATACTAAGCTACGTAAATTAGAGCAAAGTCTGAAGAAAGTCTAATTGATAACAGTGTTGTTCGCTCATAGGTCTTGTTCGAATATTATTAATGGGAATATTTGAAAAATAATTATTGTTTTGACGCTTGACACGTCATAGTTGACTATAATTGTAATCACAAATATTTTAATTGCTTATCATTCTATTACTGTTTCCTGTATTTACACCTCTGTTAAAGTTTCCTCATGCTATATAATTACTTATAAACTTTGCATGTATATATATATATATATGTTTATATACGACTGTACAGTTTGATAATATATTCGTTGAGATGAATCTTTTGCTAGTAGTGATTCTAATAAATTGCAATGAGCAGGATGGTGGAAATAAAATAACAAGTTTGGGGAGAATTATGTTAACCTAGGATAATAGAAAACGATAAGAACTGAATTTCATTAAATCTTAGACTGTAATATAGCATTATTTCAGGCAATATGTGGACATATATTACAGAGATTTTCAGCGCACTCTTTTCCGAAGTACTTCCGCTTCATACAGGATCCACATGTAAAGCAGTAGTCTGTAGTGTACCACTTGTCATGGTGTTGTTGCATAAGAAAAGAGAACCTACGCAGTACATTTTTCATCAAATCCTTAAGGAATTGCATAACATTTAGTGAGAAACTAACTAAACATGCTTAGGAATTCGTGTTGTAGTCATTTGATCTAATTGAATGGTTAAAACAATCAGAAATGCTGAAGAGTTTAAGCACTTTCATAATGGGAAATTCTAGCAGCTCAGTGATTTGGACAGTTCGCCTCTCAGTGACTTTCAATGGACCATTTTCAAGGTGTGACGGAAAAATATCCGCTAGCAAAGGACTCAGATGCCGTAATGGTCATTGAAAATATGGATGACAAGTTTAAGTAAGTTACGCTCACAGCCACACTGTAGCAGTCAATCAACAACATGACAAAGCGTAAAACAGAACACTCTCAAGTTGAATCACAGTAAGATGACTACAATTGAGAAATATATTCTAGCTAGTTGATGTTTTATTGCTACAAGTGTCTTTCAGGCATAGCACATATTGCATCGATGTGTTTTCTTCCTCAATCGCTTGAAATAGAACATTTTATGATGGACTGGACCACAATAATTCTCTGAAGAAACAGACTGTCTCAATTGTACATGGATACTACGAATGAAAGAGAAGAATGATATTTAATTTTGAATTTGTGGCTGTTGGACCCGAATATACAGGAGCATTAGAAGTGTCTTGTCAGTCAAAGATACGACAAAGTGGCTAAGCGATTTATTGTGGGTGAGACGTTGACCAGGGTTTAGGTAGCGGAGGTCAAGTTCATATTTGCCACGAATACCTCGCTATCATTCAATCAAATTGTAAATTCTCTGTCATTATATTAACATGTCGTCTATTGAGTTGAAGAAATGAAACATTGAGGTTGATATGAACTTAATCTAAGGGTGAACTGATTGCCTGAAGACAGCAGCCTACAAAGTACACCTATTTGTAACTGATTACAGGTCATCGTAATCTTAATAGGCGGTGTTCAGCCGAAACTGAGAAGTCAAAAGTAACATACCTCGTGGTATTTTTCAGCAAGGCGTTAACAATTCTCTCACTAGTTTGACAGTTCACCTCAAATCATTGGAGTACATATCTGAAACAACTGATCTCAGACGACAGATTTTTTTTTCATCATTCAACAGTATAAGTGTCCTGATCAGTAAGAGTACGTCTCATCAGTCGCCTACAAACTAAAAAAAACTATTAGATTTATGTCCCGAACGATATCAACATACTTGAAAATGTTTTTAGTGCCATATTACTTCATGTTCTTAATAATCACACACATTCGGAATGATAATCAAAGCTAACTTATATTTGCTTCACAATACACTTTCCGGTATCATTCCAATTCGATGAAAACAAAACACGTAGTTCAGTGAAGATGCTGTCTTCAACGAATTCGTTTTCTTTAGCTGTACGATCGCATTTACATAGAACATTTGCGTCCCGAGAGAGACCAGTAACAAAACTGCTGAGTTGTCACAGACATAGTTGCTAATATTCGTGAATACATAAAAGGATTTGAGGAAGTGTACTAGAGTTACGTTATAAGATGAATAATTTAGTGAGTGAGGTGTAATTACAATGGAAATGTAGACGAAGAAAAATGTGGAGTTATGGAAGATTCTGACATAAAAAAAGAGTTTCAAGGAGTTATCACAGAGGTAAGAGTGGTTGAATGATTCTTTTTTGTATGCATTATCCGGCTTCCCTAACTGCAAGGTTTAAGCGTCATCAGTGCAAAGGAGACGGTGTATTGCCATTGGCAGTTTTTTCTTCCCTTTGTAGATAACTTTAAAAGAAGTTTTTGTTGAGATAGAGCATGCATCACCTGAGTGGTGAATGTGTGGGTATCACGACTTATGTTTGGCGATGACAGCATCAATACATATTTTCTTGGTGTTTGCAGAATATTGAGCACTAAGATTACAGAGATTAAGAAGAAGTCTTCAATATTAAATCTCTTTGCATACGTGAGATAACAACAATAATTTTTTACAAAGTCATAAAAGCATACATTTTAACTTAGAAAAATGGATATGCCAAATCTGTAATCAGTGTCAATTTCGCAGAGAAGCCTTGACTTATCAGTCTTGAGGAAATGCCAGACACTTCATCACCGACCGATGCGGTTTGATTACGTGTGGCATTCAGCATCAACTCCATTTTGTAGCACAATCTGACCAGCAAACTGGAAGACAGTTGTGTTATGAATGTAGGCAAGCTGGTGCCAAAAAACAATTTTGGGTAGACAATTCCAGTTCTGTGGACTAACTGGTCACAAGCTCTAGTGTGTGGCACAGAGTAATCCATGTTGGTAGCCAACACGATTGTGATAACAAATGCAGTTTGCAGAATGACTGTTGACTTCTAATTGTCAGTGTTTGAGTAAACCAGTCCAACAAATTTTGTTAGCAGTAGTCTTTCCAAACACAGAACTGCATGGAACCAGTAGAGTATTTCAATAAACATGAACACCGGAAATAGGTGAATTCTACAAAACCAGTTACCGAAGACACTTCGGATGTCAACTTCAGTGAATGAAAGCCAAACATGTCTGCTTGTCTCCAGTAGGTGTACCACTACACTCGAGATTACGATGAAAAGTATCTGAAACTTTGTGGATAACCGCAGAGAGCATTTTGGCCATTTCAACTGGGATCTCTGTGCACTGGGTAAATTGTTGGTGTATTGAAATCGCCTGATTTTTCATTTATAACCAATGTCAAACAAATACAATATACACAATAGACTGATATAAATGTTTACGAGAATCACTAATATTCCGATGGTGCCAATCGTGATTCCGCACTTGTGATACACATCCATCGCTCCCTTATAAATGAAAGCGAGAATTCGACATGGAATATTTTTCCAAAATCTGTCAGACTGTGATTATATATTTCTCACTCACGCCTCGGAAATACATGGTTGGCCTGATACACACCATTCAACAACTTAGTATTTCGGCTTTTTCCAAATACCACTCACAATGATAGATAATTATTGCCTGCATATTTTAGATTCGTTTCTTCTTTCTTATGATAATTCCAAACATAGAACATTCCACTGATTGTCTTCACACTGAAATTTCCATGTTTGATTTCTATCAGCCTCGATGAATAAAGTGAATGATTTCGGTTACACATGTTACTATTTTGTACAGATTCAGTGATTCATTGACTGAAGCTTGTGAGTGTGAAAACAAGTGAAGAGTGCTAGGTATCATCAATGACAACATTCCTCTCATGTAGAGTCGTGAATCTGAATACAGTTGGAGGATGCATAACACATGATGATGGCTGGGGTGTTTGGGAATGAAGAATAGTCAGATAAGTAACGAATAATTAATATTCGCAGGTTGTTGTTTTAAATATCCGACTATCTGCGTCCAAAGTATATGGAACGGACAACTAACTAATTTTTACAGTTGGGTGCCTATTTCCAGGAAAAGGAATTTAATTCATTCACTCTGCTCTAGAATAAGGAAAATTTTTGTAGTTCTGATTGCGTTGACCTAGAACCTGACTTCATGAAAGCCACACTCGCAGAAAACGGTTACCCTAACCGATTTAATTGACAGCAACATGAAAGATAAGCAGTCTTAACTGGTCACCGACTCAGTTCCAAAAAAACCTTATCCATGAACTTGGAATTCAAAGGTGATCAAGCTTCAGATATGCTCAAAATTCGTTTCTCTAAATCAGTTAGTAAGACGTTCTCTGCAGCTAGATTACATATGACGTTCACGACCCGTAAATTGTTCTCTACCTCTCTAAAAGATAAGCACCTCCATCTGACCGCCTCCATGTTCATCTCCCAGTTCACCTGCTCTTGTGGAACAAGGTTCATTGGCCATAGTCAGAGAACGCTCTCCACACGGACACGAGAACATACTCCAGCTTCGTTTTACAAGTGAGAAAGGATATGTGCGCGAAGCTCTATTCTGTAACACTTGATCGACTTCTGTCACTCGGTCAACCCTGACCATGATTTCAAATCATATATAGAATTCATGCTAACTTCCCGCATTTTCTTCGTTACAGACTTCTAAAGAGAGCTGAGGCCTTGACAATTCATGACTTTAAGCCAGACCATTGTGTTCAAAAGAAATATGTACAATCCCTACTTCTGCCTTGGCCGTAGAGGGATAGACATTTATTTTTTTGTTTATTTAGTTATTCTATGTACTTTTCCCTTATTACTTCGATTATTATTATTACGACTCTCACTCTGAATTGTTTCCACTTGACCCACTTGACATTTTAAACCCAAAATTATTAATTTTTTAACTTCTTATTTCGAAAATACTGAATTCTATCTTATCAAATTTCAAACTATGTTACGTAACATTTTATATTCGTCTACTAATCTTAGAATTATGTATACCTTTCCAAAATCTATACACCTTATGTATTATTCTATATATGACATTAATTATTTCGCCACTTGACGTTAAACTATGAATATAATCACAAATAATTTCATTTCATATTATTATTATTATTTCATGTATTCATACCTTTGAGCTAATTCCCTCACCGAATATAATTTTTTTGAAAAACCATATATATACGATTGTACAGCTTGATAATAAATTCCTTGAAAAGAGTCTCTTCGCAAAAAATTGTGTTCTAAAGGAAGAATAGTCAGATATGTGACGAATAATTAATATTCGCAGGTGGGTTGTGGATTCATTTCATTGTTTTAAATATTGGGCTGTCTGTGAATGCCTCCATCATTTGCTGATGAAACAATTATTGAGATTCAGTCTGTGACTGACGTCTTTGAGATTGTCGCATAATTACTGAGAGTCAAGTGTTCATTAGATAGAAGTGCATTCGAGTTGTTAAACAATCCCATTGTTGAAATTATAGAAACACATAAAAGCTGACGAAAATGTTTTCAGTTTTATCTTCCCGATGATTTATCCAAACACACATAGCTTTATATGTATGCCGTTTTGAGCAATTACGGGGAATGTGATGAACGAAGTTAAATTTCACGTGTTGTAAATGCCCCAGTAAAACAACAACGATCGCCATAGAGATAGGGAAAACATTAATACAAATGAAAGCGTTAATGTCCTCAAAGAAAGCGAGATTACGACTGCAAATTAGAGCTGTATAAAGATGTCATTCGTCTTCTCATAAATTATGGAAGTCACTGAGTAATGCAATGGTTGAGCCACCTATATGATGATTGAACACAGTCTTCTTAATATGAGAAGAAAATTACTAAATGCACATGAAAGTGGCACAGTTACATTACACTCAGATGACGAATATATGCACTGAGTACTTCATAGGTCGTTAAGCTCTTTGATTAGCTGTTCACATCCAGAAATAACTGAAGATACATTGGAATCAGTCGCAGAAAGACAAAAGGCACTTGTAGAGAATTGGCTGTTAGACAATACAGATGAAAGTGGAATCTACGTGTGTGAGGTCCAACAAATGGACGAAAATCGAATCTTCCATTGAGAATTATACTTTCTGTGGTTGACTCGCTGTTTGACAGGTGGCCAAACAACTAGATCTCACTCGTGGAATTTCGACACTAATCAGCTTCGAGGATCATTTCCAATAAGTTTATAACACAGAAACTCCAGCATAATTCAGACAAATTTATATTACTGATGGATGCAGGGTGCAATTAGAGTATACGATGGGATGAGGGAACTGTGGTAGAATATGAATCTACTCTGAGAAACACAGTGATGGATATTAGTGAGTCGAGGGACAGGTGACATGATCGATAAACACAAAATAATCATACATCATCGTGAAAGCATGCGATGCACAACGTGACGCAAACGTGATGATGAGTGGCAGTTTAGTCTACCAGTAAACCTTCTTTATGTTCCCCAAATCTCCAAGAGAAACAGCTGGAGAATAATGAACGCTTTATCCCCTTCGACTGGAACTAGAAGTTTTCAGAAGACGCACATTTTATCATCGGAAATGTGTAGGTATTTAAAAATGAGCTAGTGACAAGTAATGAAATTACAAATACATAATGACAGAATCCATGCAAACACCACTATGGATTAATTATTTGCTGCAACAATACAGAAATGAATGCTTCGAAAGATGTCGTAATAGTTCGTTGTGTCATGAGTCCGAAAATATTAGTATGCAATTCGCACCAATGGAAAACAAGTGTAAGAAATTTCTTCTAGATCAGAGTGAAAACTCACCAGGTCTATTGAAAGTCGAAAGCAGATTCACTCTGAGTATGGTAACTCGATTGGTGAACATCACGTCAACAACTTTGTAACCACTCTACGAATTCGATGCATATGACACTTGGTGTACGCTTTAGTGTACAATCAATATACCAGTCGTTTCCCCCACCATAATACACCTTTAAGTCATTCATTCCACTTTGTCAGTGAATCGGTTATACTACGAATTAACAGAACTGGGAATGCCTTAGTTCATCCCTTATCGTATTACATCTCAGTGACTGAATCCTAATGTTTCCACCGAGTAACCCGTAGGAGTGGGTTGAAAATCATAAGTGAAATATTGACCTAGTTAAGTGGAATCTTAACTAGACCGCTGACTGTGTTTGAGCAGTGGGTTGTCTACCTTAACAAAATAATTCCATGAACCAGAACACCAGTGCATGTAATATCCGAATTTGTAAAATATTAAATGAGTGAATGCAAAAATGATCTCCTTATTGATCAAGAATAAACAGGCATTGAAAGTTAACTGTATATATGATAGAGAAGAGTTGTAGCTCAGGTGGATGATTTTGATGTGATTGTGTTCTCTGAGCTCGATAACTGATTCGCGAAGCTTTCATCACCCTACCAGGTGACATCTTCAGCGCATACTTCAGTTTGAAGTGAGCTTCTAGATTTCTCTACGAGTTTATTAATCATCTCTCCTGGTGACCATGGACGTGATTGGTTGTTTTTGTGTGTTTTCACACCTTCTGGGTTACTTGTATTGGGACTGATTGTTTCTTTGACTTGAACTTTGACTCTTTGTGTGTGAGGTTTCTTTCTTATCGGTTGATAAATTTTGTCTATCTCGATGTGTCTAGAAAGAAAGAAAGAAACCTCACACACAAAGAGTCAAAGTTCAAGTCAAAGAAACAATCAGTCCCAATACAAGTAACCCAGAAGGTGTGAAAACACACAAAAACAACCAATCACGTCCATGGTCACCAGGAGAGATGATTAATAAACTCGTGGATGAATCTAAAAGATCACTTCAAACTGAAGTATGCGCTGACTATGTCACACAGTAGGGCGATGAAAGTTTCGCAAATCAACTATCCAGCTCAGATAACACAACCATATCAAAAGTTAACTGTGGAAATCTTTGTTTCACAGTGTTTCCTTGATCAATATCTATCATGGGAAAATGTATACTGATATGGATTACAAAACGTGAAGTTCCGAAATCCTAATCGATGTGTCTATGCGTCAGTGATTGTAACACCGAGAATAACTGCTAGGTCGATCATCATGGAATTCATAATATTTAGGAGAAAGTCCACACATGACTGTAATGATGGTATAGATGATTGATAGGAGGCCTATGAAATCGGAATCGACATTCAATTCACAGTCTGTGGAAGCAGAAGATTTTGTGTTTGTGAATCGCATTCACATTGTGATGTTGACAAGATAGTCTAATTGGATAGTCCCATATTTCATACACAAATCAGGATAACTCATTTCCATGATTGCACTGATGTGGTGCTTTGAGTCAAAGTGCTCACATTCGGAATGTTTTTGTCTGTTAAATCAGTGCTTACAGTTTCTGACCAATCTTTATTTCCCGACATTGTCTTGGATCAGTGAAGGATGTCATGTTGAGAGATGGTTGCTTTTGGAATTCTACTGTGGTGGTTAACCGCATTCAGTGTCGTCGTTCTTACGCGTAGCTGTATGCACCATCAAAAATGTGTTTCAGTTGTGAGTAGTAAGATACCGACATAAAGGAAAGTAGTGGGGTGATTAATGTGGTGTGGTTTTACTTCCAATGCCAACTGACTAATACTTACTTCAGGGAGCCAACACACAGTGCCTACGTCTCCTTTTATTTTGACACATCGCTAATGCTTGAGTTTGATAGTCTGAGTAGGTGGTAAACAGAAATAATTAGATCTTAGGAAATTAAGTTTCGATTAAACTTGATGAAATACATTCTCATGTCTTCAGGAAAACAATGGGCAAGCTAGTTTCGTAATCCTGTAGGTAGCCAGTGAGAAATGTGAGACAGAATTCCTGAAAATATTTACTGACAACGAAACAGGAACTGACGGATATGGGTATTTATGCATCCTATGCGGTTGAGGGAAACGATGATCACATAAATTCTCAAACTTAAGTAGTGAATTACGAGTTAAAATTCACTCTAGGTAATAGGGATTCCCAAAAGATTTAACTATCTCTGTAGTAAATGAGAATCTAGATGTTACAAGGGAAGACGACGAGAGCTTTGCGATTAAAGCATCCACCACGAAGAATGCACTGAAACCAGAACACGCCTGTACAACCTAAGAAATCAAAATCAAATTCTACTGCTCAAGTGACTTCCTGGTAAAACACCAATCGTACATACCTGACCGATTCAACCAAGGAAACCGATATGCAAACTGGCATATGAGAAAGGAGTGGTTCTCTCTGATGTAGGTCACTGAAAGTAGAGCAAGATATTTGAAAAAAATGATGTTCTCATATGACAGACGTCATACGACACACTCTGGTTTCGAATCCAAGGATTTTGATTGATACCAGTCTCATCGCCACTGACAGGAGTTTCAAAGCGAAGATGACAATGGACGACAATAGAAATCTAACAGTGTTTACAATCAATGAGATGGACCAGACGGTGTTAGTCCATTGATTGTCTGACCACTCAGTGAATATACCTAGGAGATAATGAATGGCCTACAATGCTGAAACGAAGTCGTCATCGCCATACAAGCATAAACACTCGCATTTTACTTTATTTTATTTCATTACTTACCGGTTCAGTGGAGCTGCGATCTCGAATGGATTTCACCTTTTGCTATTCATAACCTGATACGTGATGTAGACAGATGAGACAATAATACGATCGACACAAGTCATGTTTCTGGAATACTTCAGCTCATTACGTTGCACCAGTATTTGACGATTACATTTACACTCCCTTATAGTCTAAATTTGCCACTTCTCATGCTCCACTGGCAAAGTTTCGCTACCTACACCATAGAAGAATTTCACACTGCTTCATACAACCTACAAACACACAGCGCTGACAAATGCACCTTCTACTATACCTTCTATTGGCGAAATGTACATTGGAAGAGTAAGGATGAGGCAATTCGGACATTTCTTTTCAAAAACTTATTCCTTTCAAACTGCCCTCTTCGTGAAACAGAACAAGGCTTTACATTCATTTCATATATGTGTATTTATGATAAGTTGACAAGTAAATGGGCGAGTTGAATGGCGAAAGAATACAACACAAGTGGCATTTGTGAATTGTACGCTTAAAATATAGAAAGCGAAGACAACAACGAATTACAGAAGCAGTTTCATTGGAATGAAACAAACAGACACAATGGATGAGTCGACAATCACAGGAATTCATTCGTGCAATATACATATCACAAACAATCTGCAGTGAAATTCAATGACTCACGAGAGAAGAAAATCGGTTATAAATAACATGAATAGTCATTGTCTTGTGTAATTTGGTCAAAACACAACATATTTATTGCTAATCACTTGCCATCGTAGTGACTGGCTGACGTTCATAGAATACTCTCATACACCATTCTCGGTTATTTGACACATTCAACTATTGTTGTGTATAAAGCATCTACACAACCCTTTCTGAGTAAGAGATATAATAGTGTGAGTATCATTATGTACTCTCGGTGAGCAGAACATGAGTAGAAATAATTTAAATGTTTTGAGAACACAAAACATTAGGATCAAAGCAATATAGAAATAATCTTCAATGTCCAACCGTTTTCTATACGAAAAGTGACAACAATAATTTCCGCTTACCCTTGTAAAAATGAATAGCATGACTGGAAAATAGGAAATGAACAAGCTGCTATCAATTTCAATTTAGCTGAATAAATAATATTCGCTGATCGCTCAGATAAGCTATGAAGATATTCATTTGATGATGGGGTGATTGAACCACGAGTAGTGTCGACTACAATGCCACGTTTCTGACACATTTTAATGATCAACGTGGAAGATATGATGGAGATGGCGATTGGCAAAAATATGCTTATGATGAATTTACTGTAGAAGAAGGTTGTGCTAAAGAAGTACTCGTCACAGATAGCTTTGTCTGATAACAGTGGTGTTATATTGGCTGACAAGCAAATTAGTGACACAAGTGAAATGCGCAGAATGACAGACAATTTCGAATTTATCGCAGCAGAGTAATTTGATCTGACTAGAATGAGGACTGAAAATTTCTCCAAGCACAGAAATGCGAAACTCCATGTAGAAATATCGAATGAGACGCTGGATAAGAGTATGTGAATTCTGCAGAACCATTCACTAAACTTCACACGAATATCGACTCCAGTTATGCACAAGTACACTATTCTACCTGCGTCTGCAAGATGCAGAACGAAGCTTGAAACGACAATCAGAAGTATGTGAAGGCGTTCTGAGATGGGTAGTGCACATTTTGGCCAATCTTGATGAAGGCTATTCTTAACTTGTGTCTCATCACATGCATGAGTTTGATTTTTCTGTCTCCTCAAATGCCATCCAAATAGGTAAGCCATCCATAATGAACCGATCAAAGCGTTCACGAGAATGGCTGCTATGCCAACAACTGCAATAGCAACAGCATACTTGAAGCGGACGTCATCCATCACTTTAACTGAAGTTAGTCACACTCAAATTGATGCATCGAAAGAGACTACAGTACTTCATATATATAAAAATATCAAACATATTTCTCTTCTCACCTCTCTCTCTCTTTTTCTCTGTCCTCCTCATATGACTCGAACGGACTGATAGTCGTTTTAACATTTTCGAAGGCCGAAATAACATATTTCGAATATATAATTAGCGGTAATGTTAGCCTGTAATTCGACAACTTGGAAAACACCCACTTTGATAAAACTTACATATTAATTAAAAAAGCTCACCTATATGAAATGCGGTCCTGTTAAAAGATTGGTGGAAATCAAATCGATGAGAATTGAGCATTGTCTGCGATTTTATTGGCTAGTGTATCAAAAGCAGATGGTGTGTCTGTCAAGCTTAGTAAAAACGACCTCCTGTTTCTGTTGTGTACATGGTTGTTACGGTTCATTCATTGTACACCATAATAAATTTTCGATTCGTGTGAACAAAATATATACCAGTAGCCTATGAGGTTACACGCTCACTTTTAACGCGATGTATAGGTGTCGATGGCATAATGGTTATGACGCTCTGCGATCATGCACAAGGTCTGGGGTTCGATCCCTGGTCGACGAACTCCTTTATATCGCTAAGCCAGAAATAATCCTCGTAAATACGAAAAGTTGGGCATGAGGCTAGTAACCCTGTTAAATATGCACTGCTACAGAAACTACAAGCCACGAGCTCGAAGCCCTGTGTTCCACTGGGGAACGTGAAGTTAAAAAAAAGGTTTAGGACCCAATGAAGATTGTACTCCCATTTTCCTGACATCTAGCGGTTCACTGTATCCCTCAGCTTGTCTTTTTTTCTCTTTTTTATTATCACGCAGGACTTACTATATTCTGATTAAACCCATTCTGTTCAGTATGCTAATAATGTGATTGCTTTGCTCCCTTTACTTCCCAATCAGATCAAATAAGGTGAAATGAATTTCCTATGACACAAACTGCATCTCGATCTCATAAATGACTAGATTTATACAAGAAATAAACTTCAGTCTTACTGAGAATTCGTAGTCTAAATGGTCTATCAATTTGGGTTATTTGGCATTTACTCGTCCATCACACTACCTGCTGGTTGCGTTATATATTCCACGAGTTGGAAGACGTTGGAATTCATGATCCATTAGATCTGGTTCCAGTGGCCAAATTGTTTGTGAGTATCGGTGTGTGAGTATTGGTCAAGAGTCCTGAAATATAAAGAGACAGCTGTCCAGTGCTCCTTGAATTTCCATTGGTCCTCTAACTGATCACAGATGAAAATAATTAAATCCTTATTGACGAATACAAACGATCGGATTTGTGTTGCTCCTGCAGGAAACAGTACTTTGTGTATCGAGAAAAGTTTTCAATTGCTCTGCTCATTGTAGTCAGTGACCTTCAAAACAGTACTGTTTCACCATATATCTTTTCTTTCTTCTGATATTACTGATATCTTTGTGGTGAAACCAATCTTGCTGAGTATGTCGATGATCTGACTGTTTCCATATTTACTGCTTCCCAATCAAAATGTGCTCAAATGGAATTAACTAGTGGCCGTTCCTACATCTCTTCAAGTTAAGTCTTTTTAAATGTCAGACTTATGCCCTCATTTTTCCAAAAAAATGAGATTCACATAAGGTAGTCCGTCCCTAAAATTCTTGTACCACAGATAGAACTATAGTGGAATCGAAGTAGGATTGATGACACAACTCATTTGATCATTGCTGGTTGTCCACACTATGTTAATTTTCACAAATAAAAGCATTTTGGCAAACCTGGAAGGAAGAAATGGTTGGCGATTACAAAGTGCGTGTGGATCCTCATGTATGAAAACACTGAGACGGTAGGATTTAAGGCATGGAAAGAACCGAATATAATGCATCAGTTAGAAATTATGAGTGACCACTCGCTGGAGATGGAGACTTTTAGGTCTAATACTTTTAGATACTATTGTGGTGAGAGCTGGCTGCTAGCCAAATCGATAGACAGTAATATACGTCAATTTTTACGTCCCCAATATTGGTCGTGAGAAAAATAAGAACAAAGACTGATTCAACAACCAATCACAGCAGACTTTAGTTACAATAATCCATAACAATATACATGAAAATCTCTAAATATCTGTTGATTTCCTAAATAAACGATCTGTTGCCTAGCCCTTCATTATGGAGTTAGCGAAGACAGCTGTTGATAAATATCTACTGTAATCCTTTAGTAATCCTTTCTTCGGCACACTGGCCACTGTTCTGAACCATAGAGAGAAACTGATTGACTTCCCATTTGTGTTGGAGATCCAAATCTCTATCTTCATTCTGTGGATTGAAGACGATTTCCAAACTAGTTTCAGGTTGTTAAAGGTGAATCTTGCCTTTCCGATTCTGGCTGGCTTTGACATCTCAGTCCGTTGGATCTGCCTGCAATTAGAACGATGCCGGTAAGATACGTTAATGAAGTGATGTTTTTTAAATCTCTTTCATTTATGGTGACTGGTGACGGTTGTTGTCGACGTTGATTATTTATCTTTGTCACCTCCATCTTCACCTTCTCTGTGTTCACCTAGAGTTGTGTCTCCTCCCCATGCTTTTTCAGCCAGTTTGTTTGACATTAGGCATACTCCATCGACGCAAAAGATCCAGATCTTCTAGAGTACTCTTATCGATGGTCTAGTGTATTTCTGTCTCCTCACTCCCCGCAGTGTTACGCATAATCCACTCCACTACAATTAAGAATATCGTCATGGGTGATAATAGGCAGGCAGTCACCTTGTCTCACTCCTGTATTCACTTCGAACTCCTTGCTCAGTTTTTCACTGTGGATCATCAAACACGTGGCATTGTAATACAACGAGCTGTTGAGTGAGGTTGATAAAGACTTGGGCACTGCACGGCATAGTGTTAGATTGTTTTCCAAATTACGTATTGGTCAGCGCTGTCTATCGAAGGCATTTTCGATGTCGGTGAAGTTCCATGCTTTTGTTCTATGCTTTGTTTTGGGATGTCAATGCACAATGTTGAGATTTGAGCAGCAGATGATTTGCCTGCTTTTCCTGAATCCAGCTTGTTCTAGTCGGTGGAGCGGAATCCTGTATCCAGTGCATCCTTTATTCTCTCCATGATGACGTGACTTCGTACATCGTGTGGCGTGGACAACAGCAATATTCCACGCCAGTTCTTGAACTGGCCTAAGTCACCCTTCTTTGGTAGCTTAACAAGGTAACCCTTTTTCCAATCAGTAGGTACTTTTCTTTCTCTCAATACCATTGGCAATGTCGGCATCATTGTCATCTCTGCCACAGTCTCTGGGTCCATTTTTAGTGCTTCGGCTGAAATTCTGCTTGGTCCTGCTGCCTTCCCGGTCAACGTTCAGTAGTTTGACTGCATTCAAGATTTCCGCTCTCGTTGGAGGATTGGTGTTCACTGGCAGGCAGTTTTTTGCTTGCTGCTGCCGGTGGTGGTGGTATTTCTGAGCGAGTTGCAGGTGATGGTCAATTCAAGAGTCCTTTAAAGTGATCAGCTCATTGTTTGATTTGTTTCTCCTCCTTGTTAATCAGGTTCCCTCGAACACATTTTATTGATCTCATCATCTGGGTTGATCTCTTCCCGCATAACGAGCAGATTGGTTATCTGATATAATGTCCTGAGGTCTCTTTTACCTGTAGTCTGCCTTTTCTGCTTCAGTTGCCGGCCAGCGTGTTGCAGAGTTGTCTTTTGTCTTCTATAGCACCCTTCTCCACTTCTTTATTCAGTACAGTGTACACTGAACACAGCTTCTCCCTCTGTCGTCCATCTTTGCATTGAATCATCTTTTCTCTCATCATTCTCCACTCCTCAGTTCTGTTAGTTTCCAAATAGATGTCCATTGAGAGCCATTCTTTGTCCTACCTTTTCATTCTTCCTAGAAAGGTTGCACACGTGTCCTCGAACATCACCTTCAGTGAGCTAGTTCCATTGTCCTTCGACACAGGTTTCCTCGGTGATAACACGTGGTGTCTCTGACTTTGCTCTGATCGGAAGGCTGTAGAGAAGGCATCTCTTGTAGTTTTGCCCTTCAGTTTCTGAATGTTGAACTTGAATTGTCACTGTTGCTTTAGAGGACTTCAGCTTGACCTTGAAGCTTCCTTGAACTAGGTGATGGTATGAGCCCACATCTGCTCCCCTTCTCGAATTTGACTTCAGCAAGCCAGCTGAGTCTCCACTTCCTTCAGCAGCACTGAGATGAAATCTAGCTCGTTTACGACATGTCTCTCAGGCGAAATCCATTTTACTTTGTGTATATGCTTGTATTTGTACACTCTGCCTCTGATCACCAGATCATTGAAAACACAGAAGTCTGTGAATAATTCTCCGTCCTCATTCATTTTGTAAAGCGAGAGCGTCTTGACCCATGGTGAGTTCTCTTCCTGTATTATTTGTTCTTAGTTCGCCTTGCATTCATATCACCAATAAGGATTTTAATGTCACCGTTCGGGGTGTTATGTAATACTGTTTGTAGTTGTCTGTAAAAGTCTTCCTTCTTCTCTTGCTCGACGTTGTCTACAGCATTGTGTGTAGCGTTGGATAATTGTGACCTCCGCTTCTGCCTTTTGATTTGAATCTTGCTGTCATTATCCAGTGGAAGGAGATTGGTTCCCACTGCATTTTGACTTTGGCTACCACTGGTGACACTGCCTAAATGTGCTCGTGGTTTTCGTCTGAGTGACCAGATGGGAGTAGATTACTGACTCTTCCATTGACAGTCTTGATAATCCACACCCATTCCATCTGCTGTCGCAGATACCCAGAACTTGTATGCCATGTATTCGCTATTCTTCGGCTACTTAGGCAGCCATTCCAGCCAGTCACGTACATTGTACATAATTTCCACTCCCCCATTCTTGTTCTTGCTTTCGTCGAAGGAAGAGACACAGGCGAATGACCGGCTTCCCGAAGGCTGGCTTACACCATCCCGCTATGTCATTTCGCTTTTCTCATTCCAGATTATTTGAAGTGATTGTATTTTCAATATATTTCCTGCGTGTTGAAGTTTCTTTAGGGATTTGATAGGTATAGAGGTGTTGGGTCGCTAGCCCCACACTCATCTCTACAAATTTACCCGGACGTGTGACCGGCTGGAAAACTAGCAAGCTAGTTAACTAAGCGATTTCGCACAGCCTACTAGGTTAACCAAAATTCGACTTGTCTTAGATGAATGTGAATCCGTCCAGACAGCAGAAGACATCACACAGACCATTTCTTGCAATATGATCTGCGAAATAGACGCTACATTGCGATGTATGCTATATACCACGACATTGGATAGGGATTCATTCTTGCTATTCATCAAAGATTTGGTTTTCATATCTTAAACTTACTATTTGTTGGTTATTTTAAGTTAGTATATAATTGGCTGCAGTTCATTGTCCCATTACCTTTTAGCCGAAACGAACCACTTGGAATGTTTTTGATTTAGACTATTTTAGCTGGAATATTGCCGATTTACAGACACTAACCGATATCCGATTGAGTTCAGAAAAAACTCGTTCACCATCTTGACTGGAAACCTCTGGGTTCATTCCGTGAGCTCCCGCGGCAGCAACCTATATCCAATAAGAGACAGCATGGAGGACCGATATTTACTACTCATTCCAGTAGGTGTTGCATAATTGGCAACCTAGATGATGATCTAAGCCAGTTTAATTCCATCTGTGGTACAAGAATTTTAGGGACGGACTACCTTATGTGAATCTCATTTTTTTGGAAAAATGAGGGCATAAGTCTGACATTTAAAAAGACTTAACTTGAAGAGATGTAGGAACGGCCACTAGTTAATTCCATTTGAGCACATTTTGATTGGGAAGCAGTAAATATGGAAACAGTCAGATCATCGACATACTCAGCAAGATTGGTTTCACCACAAAGATATCAGTAATATCAGAAGAAAGAAAAGATATATGGTGAAACAGTACTGTTTTGAAGGTCACTGACTACAATGAGCAGAGCAATTGAAAACTTTTCTCGATACACAAAGTACTGTTTCCTGCAGGAGCAACACAAATCCGATCGTTTGTATTCGTCAATAAGGATTTAATTATTTTCATCTGTGATCAGTTAGAGGACCAATGGAAATTCAAGGAGCACTGGACAGCTGTCTCTTTATATTTCAGGACTCTTGACCAATACTCACACACCGATACTCACAAACAATTTGGCCACTGGAACCAGATCTAATGGATCATGAATTCCAACGTCTTCCAACTCGTGGAATATATAACGCAACCAGCAGGTAGTGTGATGGACGAGTAAATGCCAAATAACCCAAATTGATAGACCATTTAGACTACGAATTCTCAGTAAGACTGAAGTTTATTTCTTGTATAAATCTAGTCATTTATGAGATCGAGATGCAGTTTGTGTCATAGGAAATTCATTTCACCTTATTTGATCTGATTGGGAAGTAAAGGGAGCAAAGCAATCACATTATTAGCATACTGAACAGAATGGGTTTAATCAGAATATAGTAAGTCCTGCGTGATAATAAAAAAGAGAAAAAAAGACAAGCTGAGGGATACAGTGAACCGCTAGATGTCAGGAAAATGGGAGTACAATCTTCATTGGGTCCTAAACCTTTTTTTTAACTTCACGTTCCCCAGTGGAACACAGGGCTTCGAGCTCGTGGCTTGTAGTCTCTGTAGCACAGAGACTCTTTTCAACGAAATTATTATCAAGCTGTACAATCGTATATATATGGTTTTATATAAAAATTATATTCGGTGAGGGAATTAGGTCAAAGGTGTGAATACATGAAATAATAATAGTATGAAATGAAATGAAATTATTTGTGATTATATTCATAGTTTAATGTCAAGTGGCGAAATAATTAATGTCATATATAGAATAATACATAATGTGTATGGATTTTGGAAAGGTATACATAATTCTAAGATTAGTAGACGAATATAAAATGTTACGTAACATAGTTTGAAATTTGATAAGATTGAATTCGGAATTTCAAAATAAGAAGTTAAAAAATTAATAATTTTGGGTTTAAAATGTCAAGTGGGTCAAGTGGAAACAATTCAGAGTGAGAGTCGTAATAATAATAATAATCGAAGTAATAAGGGAAAAGTACATAGAATAACTAAATAAAAAATAAATCCTCCATGCAATCAAACAAAATCTCTACAAAACCAATACTTGAAAATCAATCTGATGCTCACTACTGACTGGCCCTATTCAGGCAGTTAAACTGGGGTTCTATTGGGAAGCCGTGACCAGTAGGGTACAGCAGGTTGAAGATGAGGCAGTAACTCAACGAAGAAAACATTGCGAATTGGTCGCTCTATTTCGTGAACTGGCAGAAGTTAGAATTCAAGGACCATTGGATCGGGTCCCAGTGGCTCAATGGTCTACGAGCTCGCCTTGTAACCAGAAGGTCCTGGGTTCGAATCACAGTGGGTGCGTACTGATGAAGAGCCCCAAACTAGTGTGACGAAACAGCTGTCCAGTACTCCCAGGTTTTCCAGTGGTTCTCTAACTGATGTCAGCTCATGATTAAATCCTCCATGCAATCAAAATAAATAAATGTCTATCCCTCTACGGCCAAGGCAGAAGTAGGGATTGTACATATTTCTTTTGAACACAATGGTCTGGCTTAAAGTCATGAATTGTCAAGGCCTCAGCTCTCTTTAGAAGTCTGTAACGAAGAAAATGCGGGAAGTTAGCATGAATTCTATATATGATCTCGAAATCATGGTCAGGGTTGACCGAGTGACAGAAGTCGATCAGGTGTTACAGAATAGAGCTTCGCGCACATATCCTTTCTCACTTGTAAAACGAAGCTGGAGTATGTTCTCGTATCCGTGTGAAGAGCGTTCTCTGACTATGGCCAATGAACCTTGTTCCACAAGAGCAGGTGAACTGGGAGAAGAACATGGACGCGGTCAGATGGAGGTGCTTATCTTTTAGAGAGGTAGAGAACAATTTACGGGTCGTGAACGTCATATGTAATCTAGCTGCAGAGAACGTCTTACTAACTGATTTAGAGAAACGAATTTTGAGCATATCTGAAGCTTGATCACCTTTGAATTCCAAGTTCATGAATAAGGTTTTTTTGGAACTGAGTCGGTGACCAGTTAAGACTGCTTATCTTTCATGTTGCTGTCAATTAAATCGGTTAGGGTAACCGTTTTCTGCGAGTGTGGCTTTCATGAAGTCAACTTCTAGGTCAACGCAATCAGAACTACAAACATTTTCCTTATTCTAAAGCAGAGTGAATGGATTAAATTCCTTTTCCTGGAAATAGGCACCCAACTGTAAAAATTAGTTAGTTGTCCGTTCCATATACGTTGGACGCAGATAATCGGATATTTAAAACAACAACCTGCGAATATTAATTATTCGTTACTTATCTGACTATTCTTCATTCCCAAACACCTCAGCCATCATCATGTGTTATGCATCCTCCAACTGTATTCAGATTCACGACTCCACATGAGAGAAATGTTGTCATTGTTGATACCTAGCACTCTTCACTTGTTTTCACGCTCACAAGCTTCAGTCAACGAATCACTGAAGCTGTCCGAAATGGTAACATGTGTAACTGAAATCATTCACTTTATTCATCGAGGCTGATAGAAATCAAACATGGAAATTTCAGTGTGAAGACAATCAGTGGAATGTTCTATGTTTGGAATTACCATAAGAAAGAAGAAACGAATCTAAAATATGCAGGCAATAATTATCTATCATTGTGAGTGGTATTTGGAAAAAGCCGAAATACTAAGTTGTTGAATGGTGTGTATCAGGCCAACCATGTATTTCCGAGGCGTGAGTGAGAAATATATAATCACAGTCTGACAGATTTTTGGAAAAATATTCCATGTCGAATTCTTGCTTTCATTTATAAGGGAGCGATGGATGTGTATCACAAGTACGGAATCACGATTGGCACCATCGGAATATTAGTGATTCTCGTAAACATTTATATCAGTCTATTGTGTATATTGTATTTGTTTGGCATTGGTTATAAACGAAAGAATAGGCGATTTCAATAAACCAACAACTTACAAAGAGCACAGAGATCGCAACTGGTATTGTGTGAGGAGAACTGCTTGGCGAAGACATTAGCTAGGGAATGCGCTATGTCGTTAGTTCACATTATATTGTATGCTGTTATGACTCTGTAAAAAGATTATTGTTTTTATTTCATGTATGACTTACAGATAATGTTGAATAATGGTTATGATCTATCTCGAATTGTCTGTCAGGAGTTAGAATACGTGGATTACCGAATTCCGATTCAGAGACAATAGAACTATCTGCTCACCTCCCGATGTGGATGATTTCACTTCGAACATGGTGTGGTTATGAGTATGCACCTCTGAAGACTGGGATGAAAGACGAAGTAGTTGTTCAGTGATTTCTTGTTTTCAATGATTCTCTACCTGATGTTACTTGGATAGAGAGTCACAATACCAGAGTATTCCGGTAGGTAAATAAATAAATTTAAAGAATCCATCCATATCAATCAAGACCTTTTAGTTCGACAAAGATCCTCAAGTGAATCGTAGATTCAACTATTCGCCTATCTTATCGAATCAAGTGTTCACAAATATCTTTCACTGACATATTTTCTTCTGATTATTTAGTTAGATAAAGAGTTAGACTGAAATCGATGCTTCACTTCAGTTTCGTATGAATGTACATTTTATAAATGTCTATTTATGAAACCAGCCTAATTAGAATTATCGTCTACTGGAACTTTTGAACTTTCCGTTCAGTGCAGTTCACTTGGAAATGGTGTTATAAGAGTTTTTATGGAAAACCGGTGGCGACTGAAGTGAGAGTGCATGTCGACTTACTGGAAGCGACTTTGAATTCATCCACTTTCGATTGCACAAGACTGAAATCTTTGGACTCTGTTTGTGCATCAGCTGCTTGCACGCATGCTTTTACCTTGACCTATGGCTAACAGGATTTGTTTCAATCGTCAGTAGACTGACGTGAGTCAGTGTTCATGTATTTTTTACACTAGAATCATATTCCATCACAATTGTCAGATTCCATCGCATAATCTATTCGGATCCTGATGCACAGGGACTCAGCATCAATCAGTATTGTAGATTTGTCTCAAATATACGGTAATTTCCAGGTTGTAAATACTTTGAAAATTTTCTTCGAAGCTGATTAGTGTCGAAATTCCATGAGTGAGATCTAGTTGTTTGGCCACCTGTCAAACAGCGAGTCAACCACAGAAAGTATAATTCTCAATGGAAGATTCGATTTTCGTCCATTTGTTGGACCTCACACACGTAGATTCCACTTTCATCTGTATTGTCTAACAGCCAATTCTCTACAAGTGCTTTTTGTCTTTCTGCGACTGATTCCAATGTATCTTCAGTTATTTCTGGATGTGAACATCTAATCAAAGAGCTTAACTACATATCAAGTACTTAGTGCATATATTCGTCATCTGAGTGTAATGTGACTGTGTCACTTTCATGTGCATTTAGAAATTTTGCTGGTCATATGGAGGAGATTGTGTGGGATCAACATATAGGTGGCTCAACCGGTGCATTTCTCAGTGACTTCCATAATTTTTGTGAAGACGAACGCCGTCTTTCAACAGCTCTAATTTGTAGTCGTAATCCCGTTGCCTTTGAGGACATTAACGGTTTCATTTGTATTACTGCCATCTCCATCTCCATGGTAATCGTTTTTGTTTTCCTGGGGAATTTACAACACATGAAACTTAACTTCCTTCATCAAATTCCCCGTAATTGATCGAAACGTTATACATACAGATCTGTGTTGTTCTCGTCTAGCGAACTTTCCTTCTGCTTTATTTCTGATTTGAAATAAATCGTGAATACGACTTGCGTTTTGCAAATTATTTCTGCCACACGCGACTGAAATATGAAGAGTTCAGTGAGTTGACATAGTTAAAACTCCTCGTGAATGCTGATCTGTTACTTCTTCAATTTAAGAGGACTAGAGGAAAACAGTTTCTGCGTCCTAGTTCGAGAGTCCTGTGCAAAGTGCGTATTTGCCTGACCAACATTAGATTGTTCGCAACTCTTGGATGACGTTGAATAACAATGATGATATATCTCGAATTGTCACGAGTTAGAATACCTGGGTCTCCGAACTCGGATTCAGAGTCTAATGGAAAACCTGCTCACCTCCTGATGTTTCAGTTAGGTTTCGTCTGAATGCACATTTTGTAAATGTCTATTTACGAAACCAGCCTAATTAGAACTACAATCTACTGGAACTTTTGAATTTAACTTTGCTTCTTTTCACTAATCTGATATGACCAGTATCTATTCTGTATCCGCTATAGTGATATCCCTGGTCACTGGGACGACTAACAATAAAACAGATTTTCAAATTGTTTCAAATAATAAAAGTCAGTAACTGAGATAATAATGCAGGCTAAGCTGATATCTAACGGGTGTTCTTTCCGATTGAATTTGTATTGTATATTTATGATTTTACTGTCACTACAAATAACAAGATAGAAATGGTCATTCACAATCCTGTAATGTTATCATTATAATTATTTCCAATCTTATTCGATAGAACTAGATTCAGTATTGTACGAAACGCTGAAACTTCCACACTATATCATTAGTGCTGTTTTGGAATGAAGCATAATAACTGTGTTAATATTATTATCACCAAGTACAACTCATAGGATCAGCCAAATTTATTGGTCCTGTATATCGTCAGTCATTCCATACCCAGCTCCATGTCGACATATTTCTTCTGTCAACTGATACGTCTCCATTCAAGATCACACTGTCCACAACATTCCAAATAATGATGACATTTATTCGTCTGTGTGAATTTGAAGAAAGTAAGAACCACAGCCTATACAGAATCACATTACACCATCATTTATTTGGTTGCCTTCTCATAAGCCGCCTACAGCCTAAGTAAACTATTACTATTATTAAGTCCATGTACAGAAAATTGTTAAAATACTTGCAGTTTTTACATGATGTGAGTTGACAGGAAGTTTTACACTCAGTGAACAGTGCTCAGAAAATTACGCTCCTACAGTTTTCACACAGAGAGTTCATGTTTAAACAAAGTAAATATATGCATGCAGTGGTTATTGAGTGAACTTATTACTAATAGTTTATTTAGGCTGCCAGCAGCCGAGGAGAAGCCAACTAAATAAGTGATGATGTTATATTATTCTATAAAAGCTGTTATTCTTGATCAATTGAAATAACGATGACCCTAACAGTCACTGTTCTCGGAAACGAGGAAAAAATGATGAGGTTGGCAGCCAGTCAACAGCCTTATCAATCTGTTGTTCTGGAAAACGCCTTGACATAATTTTCAACAAACCTGTAAAATCGACGACTATATCTGGACCTTTCCAGGAATATAAGATTGAACCCTTGTCGAACATATTCCTTTCATTTTGTAGTTTCCATTCTAGTGGTGCGCGTTTTGTATGAAACCTGGATCAAAGTGTGTTTGGAGGATGTATTATTCTCACTGATGTGGGAATAGCTGACAACACGTCAAATTCCAAAAGAAAACGTTGTGAATTTCAGTGCCTGGTTCCCAAACTACTTACTATTTTTTCAGTATGCTAGAGGGAGATAACAAAATTCCATGATTAATAGAACACCGCGAGTGGATTTCATCACAAATTATGAACAAACACTTGGACACTTGAATCTATGGATACACTGATTGAAATATCTTCTCTGCTGATATCCTTGAAAATGAAACCATTACTGCTTACTGCATTTCCTATTTTTTAGGCGTTCAGCTATTTTTAGTGTAGATGTGACGGTAGAATACAATTGACTTGGAAACAGAGTGTTCATTTGCAATTTGATTTCTCCACATAAAGATATTACACACCCGTTATATGAAAATCAACATTTGCACAGATCCCTCATGTTGTGCTAATTGTGTCTCTCGTATCGTGTATTATTACCTCCTTTCGTGTCTCACATTTTTGTAACAAAGCCAGATCATTCGCTCTCTTTGACGTCACAGATATCTCCCAGCTATCTGATATATTTCGCCGGTGAACGTCACTCCGTATTCTCCCGATAAATATTGTCAGTAGAACACAACACAAAGATTTTTTTTTTATTTTTTTTATTTTTTTTTTTTATTTTATGGTTACAGCTTGATTCCACACCGTATTTTTTTGGTACAAGTGTGGAATTTTCAGCGTGGATATCGGTAGCCCAAAATTCGCAGGCCAACCATAGATATCAGGTGTGCGTCGGCGAGGGCTCGAACCCCGGACCATGTGCATGGTCGGCGAGAGTCCTAACCACTGTGCCACCGAAATCACCCACAGAATCATCGAAAACAAATGATCACTAGAGAGTGTGTTTAATGATGCACTACTACAAAACGAAGCCGATTTCAGTGTACCTATTGTTGATATTTGTGTTATTATTGGATACTTATTAGGTAGAATTAACGTTCCAATCAGAATACACTTCGACTTGTTTCATAACTTTGGTCGTAGAGAACCATTGCACAAGAGATTGTGTGATACAAAGGCGAAACACCGTAAAGTGACATCTAGTGTACTCGTCGATATACACACTACACTGATTAGATATGAAATTGTTTCCTATCAACACTTGGTGAAAACGATCAATCAAGTGGCAGAAAATCGAGTTTCTCACAGATTTTGCTGGATATTTTCCGATCTGTGAAGGAGGACGCTCATCATGGTGTCTGCTTAGCTGCTTATTTCTTCGTCTCAATTAGCTGTTGCAAAACAAGCAGAAAAGTGTTATAATGCACACAGAAATGTCATAGACAGAGTAGCTTACCTCTCATCTGATGTATGTATAAATGAATTCGATACTTCATCGTTGGGTACTCACCAATCACAAGTAGAACCTGATGATATCTCTTGTGACTAGGATCCGCAGAATATGCAGTCCCGAATCCGTAGAAGAGGGGTAAGCAATTTTGAGGAAGACAGGACTTGAGAATGGCTATCCACCACACCTAACAGATAAACATATGATGCTCAAAATGAATAAGAACAACCCATCTGTTTGCCGAAGAATAAGATGCTGTGCATGAATGTGGTGTTTTAAATGGTGACCTACTGGCTGATATTTCAAAGAGGAGAATATGTAACGCCCTAAAAGGAACATTTTATGCTGCTACACTACGATTAGTATTTTCAAGCCCCCCCCCCATCGTTCTTCAACAACTCCAAAGATGAACTACTGCGTTTGACCGGTGCTGTGCGTACCTGCCAACTTACTTGCTCACGTGGAGCGACATATTCACGTTGTTCGATGTGTGTTTTATTCAAGAGAGTCAAAGAACATTATCCCGCTTAGCTACGAAAAGGTAACAGTGGATCAATAAAGAGTCCTATAACTGAACAAGCAGTCAACACTAGTCACTGAATATGTACAGAGAATTCATTCAAAATCGTCTCGAAAGTAAAAAGAAGTTGGCCGGAAACAGTGCGCTTACACATTCTTTGCATTGCTGAGGCCTTAGCGATCCGGATAGGAAATCCTGATTTATGCACACAGAAGAAACTTCTCCGCCCCCTCCGCTTACCTAGGGTATGATTTTGGGTTCTACGACTATGCTATTGATGTTTTGCATTTTGTTTTCGAATTTTTTATGGCATCTTAGTAATATCTTCTACTTAACCAACCCTTTAATAATAATAATCATAATATTAAAAGCTTTATTCCAAACGGTATTTGTGGTACAGGTATGGAATTTTCAGCGTGCATTACAATATATTGCATCTAATTACCTCATAAATTTTATAAGATTTTTAAAACCAGAAAAATAAATAAATGAAAAAAGACCAGCGCCAAAATAATAAAAGATAAATAAAAATTAAAAAACAAAAACAAAAAAACAAAAAAACAGCGTAGAGTTCACATTTCAAACAATGCACCACAGGATATGAAATATAAAGTTGATGTGTGATGGAAGTTGAGAACAACAGTGTAATAGTAACGAGGAAAGGAAAACAAAACCTAATGGTACTATTTGTTAGAGTGCCGCAGTAAGTTTATCGTATCATACCTAACGGATTTCTCATCACATAACAGTTGTGCCTGATATGGTATTGTGGAGATCTTGTATTTGGTAGTCCTAGCATATAGCCAGCCTCCTATAGCTGCTTCTAGTTCTACCAAATGAAATGCAAGGAGAGAGCTGCGTATAGAGAGGATGTTTGGGGTCCGACAATATTGTATTCGCTAGTTTCTTACATGACATAATATGTCTATCCAAAATAGACCTATTGTGTAACTTAGTTCTTGGACACATATCCCAGATAACATCCTGTTTCAGTTTATTCAACCCTTGTGAATAACTACGACTATCAACCACCATCCTAGTCACAATTTGATTATTCATTACACCACAGTTTTGAAACATTTCGGTGACGTGAACAAAAACCCCAACTAATTTCTACTTTCCTTTGACAATCCTAATGTATACACACACATACACAAACTAATTAAGCAGGAATGCGATTGTACAGCTGAGTGAATGAATTCGCGGAAAAGACACTATTCCGTGAACATGGTTGTTCTTGTATACATGTCTGCATGAGTGTTCTCCGTGAACTTCACAGTGTGTTAGTCTTCTTGACTGACTGACTGACTGACTGACTAACAGACTGATCACATACGCAAATATCTGAAGACACATTGAAACCAGTCACAGGGAGATAAAGCTGACGTTTTGACAACAGGCTGGTAGATAATGATGAATGTAATGAATCACGTATACGGATGTTCAATCAAGTGGACGCCAACTGAGTATTCAGATGAGACCTATATTGTCTATGTTAACCTCACTGTGTACTAATCCCTACCGATGGATGGCTCAAAAAGGAGCACCGATTTGTGAGACGTCGGCGATATGCAGCTTCATCCGTTTGCCATCAGAGGATGGTGATTCTCGCACTGCGAAACCAAACAACGATGATATCAAAAGTTTTGAGAGACTCTTTCTCAGAATGATGCAGATTATGTAGACAGACATTTGAAGAATGTACATGAATACAGCACACTCAAAGGGAACCAAACCACAACATACTCGTTGATGGAATAGTTCAGTCAAGTAAATGTTTGGAGGAAAGCAGATTGACGAACCATATTTGGTGTGACTTATTTCCAAAAAGATCTACAAATAATCACAACTATGATTCAATCAGGGATTTCGGTTACACAGAAATATCCTGGTTGATATCGATTAGTCAATGTTGGTTTGGTAACTGAGCACAGTTCCAATGTATATTTCGCAGCCGACTAAGGCTAGTTAGAGAATCACTGAAAGTGAGAAAGCACTACAAACATGCTTCATCATACTAACAAAATCTTCAGAATCAAGCAAACAGGTTCGAATCCATGACAATGAAATCTGGAGGCAACCAGGTCATCATTCACTTTCTGAATCCGAGTCCGTTCACCCAACTGTATTAACCCCCAAACACCATGGATTGCACCCAGCATCTTCATCGTTCGTCAGGATGTTGGTCTCATTACAGTCACACTTACTAGTCTGACAAAACCTGGTCTCTACTTTTATTGTGAGAGTTGGGCATTAGTCCATCCTCCTCACTCTCACTATGACTAAGAGGAGTAGAAGAAGGGATGTGAATGAATCTGATTCACGTGGACCTCTTACTCTTAGGTGTTCAACCAAATCACCTGCCGTTTCATGCACTACAAACAACACGAAAATCATAGGTTCAACATGGAGTTCACATATTCACAAAAGAAATAAGTTAGCGGAATAGCCATTCCGTGACAGGAATTATCAACCATGAGCCAACGAATCGAATGAAAACATGCTTCTGACGGAAACCAGAGTGTGTAAGTGACCGTAGTTGCAGAGTTCTAAAGGCATATCAATTATCTGCAATCTGATTCTTTATTCTCAAAAGCTCGCGATTAGTGACAGAATGTAACTTTAAATCAGTCAGATATACACAAACTCAACAGTTGAATATTATCATCTCACACCCTTACAGATATGCAGAAATAAAATTTCAAAAATATTATAAAACTAGCAAATTATCATAGGGTATCATTATCTACAATTGTGGACACTAAAATATTTACGGATAAAAAGCAAATAACAGGATAATGTCTAGTTATGCTTTGATGGTCTGCCCCCGTTAAATGTTTTCATTCGATAAAACAAAATCATATAATTACATGTATCTGTTCGCCTTAAATTCGCGATCCATGTCTTTCATTTTCACATGAGCGATATGGCCAGTCTACGTTATACGTATGGCACAGCTATCGGGATCATCGGAGTAGTGGCGATTCTCGTCAACTTTTACATCACATCTTTGTGGATAGCTTACCTACTAGGTTGGCGTTTGAAAAGAAAACTCCGTCAGCTCACCATGACGCACAAACAATATGGATGTGAACAATCTGTGCAGAGTTGGCCAAAATGTTCACTTAGATTATCGACAAGCATTCACATATTCATCATTGTGATATCGAATTTCCTGATGCATCTAACAGGTGCTGTCAGAATTGCACATCTTTCATTTACCGGTACAGATCTGCGTGTAATATGTGGCCAGTGGTTTTGTAGAATTAACATTTTCCTCAAATATACTTCGAAGGATATTTCATCATGGTTTTTTGCAATATTGTGCCTGGAAAGACTCTCGTTCAGTGTTGTGGTCGGACAAAAGTACACAACTATCCTCACTTCCAAACGGGTTGTGTTTCTTCAAATCCTTGTTGTATTTAGCATCGCTTTCGGAGTGAATGTTGTTCTTCTGATACCGTCTGAGGTCATCTGTGACCAGTTTGTATACCATGGAACTGTCCTGTACACCGAGATTATAATAAACGCATTTCTGCCTACAGTAATCTCAATCGTGTCCTCTGGACTACTCATCAAGATATGTTATAATAGGGCGAGTAAAATGAGCGCTAATCGCATAAGCAGTTTGCAGCAAAATCATCGTTTGCCAGGTCTATCGATTCGATCGACGAAACAAATTTTCGCCGCCAAACTGACACTGATAGCAGTCTGTACATTTCCTGTATTTCAAATAATTCTATTTGTCTTTATATTGATGAGAGAGAATTATTGTTGCTTTACAATATTTAAAAAGGAGTTGAATTTTGAAGACTATTTCTTTGTTTCTCTACACTTGATGTTCTGCATATTACACACATTGAAAAGCTATGTGTTGATATTATCTTCCTCGAGCATCAATCGTGACATTCACATTATCATGGGCCTTGCGAAACATGTCCTGAACAGACGGATCAGCTGATTGAATATGCTTATCAATCAATTTGAATTGAACGGTTGGCTGGAAATATTTTAATTCGAGTGTACCATGTGACTTTGCTTTCTGAAGACTCAGCATCTTCAATAAGAAGTGAGACGAAAATATATTTTGATATTTTATAATTTTGTTGGTAATAATAATAATATGCTCATGTGTTTATTATACATTGAATATTCATTGAATGACAGAAACGATGACTGACACTGGAGTGTAGATCTTTGTTACGTTCAGCTGGTCACATCTTCTTTCAGTTAAAACAAATACTCTAGGCGTAAACACAAATTCGGTGTAATGTCGTCAATCGTTGTTGAAAAGAAGCTTCGAAATAAGTGTCACACAGAGTGTCAATGATGAGTGTCATACATAATAGATATTGTTTCAGAAATATAACATCGATTTTCATGGCGAACAAATGCGTCACTCGACATTGTGAAACATCAGTGCAGTGTACAGTTGCACTCTGTGACACAAACACATCAGTGTAACTGATTTGCATATGGCAAACTGTGCCCACTTTTTTCGTAAGAGTTTATTCAGTGGAGCAGTATTTCTTTCCAGTGACTTCATTTCCAATGTGTTCATTGCTGTTGACAACAAGTACTCAGCCACCTGGTGAGGCTGAAAACTGCTCAAACTATGCCCACAATAGAGAAGTTAATCAACTTCGTTGTTAGAGGCATGCAGTTGCAGTGGATGAAACCAAGAAATCTCATTGAAAACGAAGTCGATATTGAGTGTTGTTTCGCGGCTCAAGTTGTGTAAGCAGCACCTGAAATGACTACGAAGATGATGAATGAAGGCTGTGAGTAGAAAGGAGCAGGAAATTTGAATGAGTCACTTCTCAACGTCTATGTTAATGCTTTAGAATGTCGTGCGGTGGTTTCATGAAGGTGAGTTCATTTCCACATTTGAATATTCTAATTTAGTTTGTATTGTAAAATAAAGAGTTGCAGGTCATACCTTGTGTGTGATTCTCAGCTTTTTCAATAAAGAGATTTCTAGCTCTACTCAATAGATTTGCACATAAAGATAACCAAATAACTCCGAAGAATTGTGAGGAAGGCTGAAAGCTCGTTCGCCTAGTATCAGTTTTACTGTTCCTGTTCAGACAGAACACCACCCATTCATGAGATAATTATTTGAAATAAATCAACATGTCCATCATTATAGATATATAATATCATCCGAGAAGAGAGCATGTAACGATTGTGATGTTCGTAGGTATAAAAAAGGAATGTGGTGCTTCAGACAAGCCTTATCCGAAACATTCTGTGGAATCAGATCCTCAACAGATCACCGATGTTTCCTACTGTATACATGAATGAAGTAGGCCTCCGTATTCATCGTATCTGAACTCATTTTACTACTATAATGATTATTACTACTACTACTACTACTCAGTCAGCAATTCATGTTGTTTTCAAGTTCATTCTCCCTCCGATAACTGATTGTTCATTTGAGTGATGTGGCTCAACCGCAGCGCGTTATGTTTTCTTCATTTTAATATCGAATAAGCCTTCTTTCTTGACTCCCTGAACAAGACCTGGAAAACACTCACACATGTCATTCTGCATGACTGGCTCAATGAATTGTATTTAGTTATCATAATGGATATGATTTTATTTTGATAAATCACATAGTGTTACACAGTAATGGAGTTATACTCTACCACAGTGCACAAGTTTTATACCTATATTATGTTAAACCTTTCAATGGATGAGACGATTCTAACTGGTGGAGAAACAGCTTACAGACCATTTTGGAAGAATGAAAACTAATGAGCCACGACATTATATCACATATCACATTATCATATGCAACTAACAGGTTCAAATATACACACTGCTAGTCACCAAGTCCGTCCAATTGTAGATGAGTCAGGTTCCTCTTATCATCCCGCTGCAAAATGGTTGGCCGATATTCTAGAACCTGTAAGCAAACACTTATGCTCATATTTGCCTTGTAACAGTTTTCAGTTCATCGAATGTTACTAACAAAATTTCTCTATCTTTCGACAGTGAATCTTCATTCACAAATCTCAAAATTACAAAAACTTTCTGTTTTACGAGAATATGTATATATACATATATGTTAACCAGTTCAACACCGGAATATCAACCTGGTTGAAAGAACTGCTTTTGAGGTGTACTGCACAGTAAAAAGAATGGTATTGCAGAAGATCTCTATCGGGCCAATTTCTAGCAGAGTACTTCATGGCTGGCCTCAAAAATGGTTCATTAAAGTTGACCACTGACAATTCACAACTGTATACATGGTAAGTAGATGACATTTTCATCATTTCCAGGAATAGTTCCAAATCTAGTCGATTGCTACGAGTATTTAACAACTGCTATCCGGCAATTAAATTCACTCTTGAAATAGAAAATTGATCTTAAATCCCCATTCTTGATGCGGAACTAACAAGCAGAGTAGATGGAACCTTAAGAAGGTTAGTCCACATGAAACATTCTTGTAACAGTCAAATAACAAGTTTCTACAATTGGCTGCCTGTTGAATGAAAGCAAAATTCATTTGAATCTCTTGCTACTCACATCCGATACATCCCTACATCCGTCGCCCTAGAAGCAGAACTACATCTTCTAAAGAAATCTTCATCCAAAATCGATATCCAGCAGGATTCATTGACAAGAATTTCAAACCAAAATCTCAGCGGAACAAAACACCACTTGTTCCACAAAAAAATTTATGTGAACCCGGTTTTCGAGAGAAAACCGACATTCGATACCTTTGAGAGAAAATTTCATCATCCTTGAGAAAAACATCTCCACATAGAGGATAAGAGTAATGTTCCCTCAGTTTTCCGTTGGTCTCCAAAATTCTTAAGAAAGATATCACACACCTAACCACTTCTATTTGAATGTATCAGTTCACCTTTTGCTGTGGAGCCAGCTATACTGGTTGTTTGACGCGTATTGTGTCTAAAGTCTTTGAAAGATACTATTCCACATGGTTGTAGAAAGTTAATGACGGCTCTACAAGGTATGTGATAATCGAACACCTTCTCAACACTAGTCATCCTATCTCAATAAAGGCTTCATTCAAAGTAATCTGCAACGTGAAGAATAACTTGCCAAAGGCAATACACCTTCGTCTCCTTTGCACCGATGAAGTTTAAACCATGCAGTTAGATAAGCCGGATAATGCATTCAAAAAAGAATCATTCAACCACTCTTACCTCTGTGATAACTCCTTGAAACTCTTTTTTTATGTCAGAATCTTCCATAACTCCACATTTTTCTTCGTCTACATTTCCATTGTAATTACACCTCACTCACTAAATTATTCATCTTATAACGTAACTCTAGTACACTTCCTCAAATCCTTTTATGTATTCACGAATATTAGCAACTATGTCTGTGACAACTCAGCAGTTTTGTTACTGGTCTCTCTCGGGACGCAAATGTTCTATGTAAATGCGATCGTACAGCTAAAGAAAACGAATTCGTTGAAGACAGCATCTTCACTGAACTACGTGTTTTGTTTTCATCGAATTGGAATGATACCGGAAAGTGTATTGTGAAGCAAATATAAGTTAGCTTTGATTATCATTCCGAATGTGTGTGATTATTAAGAACATGAAGTAATATGGCACTAAAAAACATTTTCAAGTATGTTGATATCGTTCGGGACATAAATCTAATAGTTTTTTTTAGTTTGTAGGCGACTGATGAGACGTACTCTTACTGATCAGGACACTTATACTGTTGAATGATGAAAAAAAAATCTGTCGTCTGAGATCATTAGTTTTAGAAATTTACTCCAATGAATCGAGGTGAACGGTCAAACTGTTAAATAGCACGAGTTATGCTATTTTCGTCTTCTCAGTTTCAGCTAAACACCGCCTATTAAGATTACGATGACCTAAAATCAGTTTCAAATGGAGTACTTTGTAGGCTGCTGTCTTCAGGCAATCAGTTCACCCTTAGATTAAGTTCATATCAACCTCAATGTTTCATTTCGTCAACTCAATAGACGACATTTTAATATAATGACAGAGAAATTTCAATTTGATTGAATGATACAGTTTACAATTTATTTAGGATAGTAGGCTATATGCCTGTGTTAATCCTTTCGATTTATTGCATACAGGAGGTCCAATCTCGCCTTGAATGAATCAACGGATGGCGCTGATACGACGTGTTCCGGTAGGGAGTTCCAATGGTTCACAATTCGATGCGAAAAACGGATTTCCAGACGCAGACGATTCGACCGTGGTTTTTGAACCTTGAGGTGATGTCCTCGCAATTGGTTGGTGCTAGAAGGAAGAAATAATTTAGATAAATTAGCTCCAAAATCATTTCTTAGGATACGGTATGCTAGTATTAGGTCACCCCTAAGTCGTCTGTATGACAGTGGAAATAAACCCAGTCGACTTAACCTCTCCTCATATGACAGGGTTGAGAAACCCTTTATTAGCTTAGTTCCTACTCTTTGCACCCTTTCTAATAAGTCTATTTCGTATTTGAAACACGGGCTCGCTGCCTGGATCCCATATTCCAAATGAGGTCTGATATAAGTCGGATATAATATACGAAATATATCAGCGTCAAAGTTCGCAAAAGCCTTGCGTATGGCCCATAACATTCGAAAACCCTTAGTGGCTGCAGTTCTACAGTTTGTTGCTGTTTTCAAGTCATGCTGCACAACCACTCCCAAGTCCTTGTACTCAGTGACCACTGGGAGAGTAATGCCATTCATTGAGTAATTGTGCACGTGACTATGGGATACATGCATAACTACACTCTTGCTTAAGTTAATCTCCAAGGCCCAGTGCTTACACCAATCACTTAACAAGTTTAAATCTTCCTGCAAAGCAAGTTGATCACTGTCATCGTGCAAAGCCCTCCATATCTTGATGTCATCAGCAAACAGTAAGCAGGATGACTTAACTACCGATGGAATCTCATTAACATAAATCAGGAAAAGAAGTGGGCCTAGAATTGTACCCTGAGGAACGCCACTCTTAACCGATTCCCATGTTGATAAAACCCCGTTAACTCGTACTCTTTGTCTTCTGTCCTTTAGAAAGTCTTGAATCCAGTCGGTAACCACTTTATTGATTCCCAGACTACCTAACTTTACTAGAAGACCTGAATGAGAAACCCTGTCAAACGCCTTGCTAAGGTCTATGAATATGGCATCCACCGGTATATTAGCATCAGCTGAGCTTGCCCAACTTTCTCTGGCCAAAAGAAGGTTGGTCAAGCAAGAATGACCTGCTCTAAAACCGTGCTGTTCCACAGCGAAAAGTTTGTTCCCTTCAATGAACTGAATGATAGCATCACGAATTATTCTTTCTAGTAGTTTAACAACAATACTGGTCAAACTAACAGGACGATAGTTCTGAACTAAGTTTCTAGATCCGGTTTTGAAGACCGGACTAATGATGGCATCTTTCCAGTCTCTTGGACATTTAGACTGGTCCAGAGACATATTGAAGATTACCGACAATGGCTCGGCTATGCTTTCAGCCAATGCTGTTAATATACGTGGGTGGAGTTCATCAGGGCCACTGGACTTACCAGGATTGAGCCTTAGAAGCCACTTTAGGACAGTATCCTTTCCAATGTATAAGGGTGCCATTTTCAAGTTACCTTCTGGAAAATTTACAAAGCTGGTATCAATATTATCAGAGAATACTTGACTAAAGTGCTTGGACAAAGCCTCAGCCTTAGTCAAGTTATCCTCAGCCATGTTTGTCTGGTCATCTTCAAGCATAAGAGGTGGGATAGCATCACTCTTACGTGTTCTTCTCTTGATATATGAGAAGAGTCTTTTTGGGCAGCCTGGTGAACTTTTAACTAACTGGGTTTCGTAAGCTATCCTTGACTGGTGGATCAAAGTTTTACACTGGTTTCTGGTTTCACAGTATTTCAGCCGGAACTGCTGTAGCCCAGTAGAAACAAAGAGATTCCAGAACCTTTTTCTCCGTCTCAGGAGTGTTATAGCTTGTCTATTTATCCATGGTGGCCGATTTGTTGGCCTTTTAGGAACCCTCCAGGGGATGAGATCAGTGGTAACCCTCTCAAGTGTATTCTTAAATCTATCCCATTCATCTTCAATGGATGAGACAATGTTGACTGACCAGTCGGCAGTTGAAGCACGCTCCTTTATAGCCACTATGTCAGCATGCCAAACACTAGGCCGGGATTTGGGTTGAAAACTGACTAAATTGCCAGCCCTTAAGTTAAAATCTAACACCCCATGATCACTGTTTGCTAGAGGTGGATGAATAACTAGACCATCCACGTCGTCGTTGTCATGAGTAAGCACTAAGTCCAGCAAGGAAGATCCTTGGGTAGAACCGAATCTTGTACTACCTAAGACATGTTGTGTCAGGGCATTTTCCATGGTTGTCAAGAGTAACCGGCTGTCAAACTTATCAGCGGATCCTGGAGATGTGACAGCTACCCAGTCTATATGAGGTGCATTAAAATCACCTAGAATAAGACAGCTACTGTGTTTACTCCATTGTTTGAGGTGATCTAAAATGAAGTCATCACACTGACAATAGGGACTTCTATACAGAACTCCAATGAGTAGAGTGCCGGTTGCAAAGCTTACTTCACAGCTAATTACCTCACCTGTCCCACTGTCATGAGCTTCAGATTTCACGGAACGAACATGTAGGGAGTTGTTGATGTACAGAGCAACCCCGCCACCTCTACGACCCTTAACTCTGTCGCTGCGCAAGCAACTAAATCCGCATAGCTCAGGTGTGTCATCTAATCCCGAAACCAGCCATGTTTCAGTAATGGCCACAATACCTGGGCTAAGGTCTTCTACTAATACACCTAGCTCGTGAAATTTGTTCCCGATACTACGTATATTAGTGTACACTACCTTCAGGCTTCCTATGCGGTCTGGCTTATCCACACAGGTCTTGGAAGCATACGTTTCCAAGACCTGACTATTTGAAAACCCACCAGTTTAAGGTTAGTCTCACCATTTTTACGTCTTGTTTCTAGCTGGGACAAAACTTCTTTTCGTTTAAGTCTGTCTTCAAGAGATAAATCAGGTCTGGCTGAAATTCCTGACCCGGCAAGGTTGTGTACATTAGCCAGTAGATGATTCCGTTCATCAGGAGAACCTAAGACTACTTTAAGCAACCTACGCTGACTAGAACATTCATCATCTCTTTTGCCTATTCTAATCAGCTTTTTAATCGATACTCCAGGGAAATTCGCTGGGAGCATCTTCCTTATAATACTACTCACTAATTTAAGGTCGTGATCGTGCCTTTTCACGGGATCAGATTCTTTGGACTCTTCCAAATTTCCAACAATTATGTTAGAGTCTAAGGAGAGCTTGTCGTATTTAGCAGTGGCTACGTCCTTTCTCACCACTATTGATGCAGCCTGGCTACAGGTGACAGACGTTTGCCTACCATCAATATTACTATATTTCTTCCGACTGCTTATTTTTGTTACCCATTTATCATCTGCCTGCAGTTGCTTCTCAGGGCTGCTGCAGTTTTTGATGGTACAATCAAGATCAGTGTCTGCACCACCTTCATGGTGAACTTCGCTTACGGTGTTCTCTGGTTCTGAGATGCTGTTTACAGCTTCCGTTTTGTTACCTTTTCGCTTACTAAGACGCTTCGAACGCCTAGTAGGTTTTACTTCCGGGGTAACTGGGATAGTAACCGCCGGTGTGATAACATTCATGATGGCACTTACTGCTTCATCTTCAGACGGGCAGTCCGTGTCACTCTTACTAGCCACGCTATCATCAGGAAGTTCCATGGCTTTAGACAGCAGTTCGTGAGCCTCCCTTATTAAGGTCATCTTTGGGGAGCAACACATTCTGCACATCCAGTGGGATGTTGGAGCAGTACAACGTTTGTATGCAGCTGGACGTAATCCAGTACACATCTTATGATACCACTTTTCACAGTTATTACACTGTATTCCATCATCTACCAAAAAGTAACACTCCGCCCTATTACATTTATGTGGTACTTTTGACATAATGAACTTCTACTGGAAACAGCCAAGACAATTTACCCAATATAGACTATATAAGTGGTTAAAATCAAAACTTAACAGACAAAAGTCAAGTTAAAGTTTTTTTAAATGTTCTTGAAGTGAATAACACAACAAAACAGCGGTTTGTCAAAAAGGTGAAATATAAGGGTATTCGTGGCAAATATGAACTTGACCTCCGCTACCTAAACCCTGGTCAACGTCTCACCTACAATAAATCGCTTAGCCACTTTGTCGTATCTTTGACTGACAAGACACTTCTAATGCTCCTGTATATTCGGGTCCAACAGCCACAAATTCAAAATTAAATATCATTCTTCTCTTTCATTCGTAGTATCCATGTACAATTGAGACATTCTGTTTCTTCAAAGAATTATTGTGGTCCAGTCCATCATAAAATGTTCTATTTCAAGCGATTGAGGAAGAAAACACATCGATGCAATATGTGCTATGCCTGAAAGACACTTGTAGCAGTAAAACATCAACTAGCTAGAATATATTTCTCCATTGTAGTCATCTCACTGTGATTCAACTTGAGAGTGTTCTGTTTTACGCTTTGTCATGTTGTTGATTGACTGCTACAATGTGGCTGTGAGCGTAACTTACTTTAACTTGTCATCCATATTTTCAACGACCATTACGGCATCTGGGTCCTTTGCTAGCGGATATTTTTCCGTCACACCTTGAAAATGGTCCATTGAAAGTCACTGGGAGGCGAACTGTCCGAATCACTGAGCTGCTAGAATTTCCCATTATGGAAGTGCTTAAACTCTTCAGCATTTCTGATTGTTTTAACCATGCAATTAGATCAAATGACTACAACACGAATTCCTAAGCATGTTTAGTTAGTTTCTCACTAAATGTTATGCAATTCCTTAAGGATTTGATGAAAAATGTACTGCGTAGGTTCTCTTTTCTTATGCAACAACACCATGACAAGTGGTACACTACAGACTACTGCTTTACATGTGGATCCTGTATGAAGCGGAAGTACTTCGGAAAAGAGTGCGCTGAAAATCTCTGTAATATATGTCCACATATTGCCTGAAATAATGCTATATTACAGTCTAAGATTTAATGAAATTCAGTTCTTATCGTTTTCTATTATCCTAGGTTAACATAATTCTCCCCAAACTTGTTATTTTATTTCCACCATCCTGCTCATTGCAATTTATTAGAATCACTACTAGCAAAAGATTCATCTCAACGAATATATTATCAAACTGTATAGTCGTATATAAACATTTATATATATATATATATATATATATATATATATACATGCAAAGTTTATAAGTAATTATATCGCATGAGGAAACTTTAACAGAGGTGTAAATACAGGAAACAGTAATAGAATGATAAGCAATTAAAATAATTGTGATTAAAATTATAGTCAACTATGACGTGTCAAGCGTCAAAACAATAATTATTTTTCAAATATTCCCATTAATAATATTCGAACAAGACCTATGAGCGAACAACACTGTTATCAATTAGACTTTCTTCAGACTTTGCTCTAATTTACGTAGCTTAGTATATGCAAGATTTGGCCAACGACGATGACTTTGTGGATCAAATAATAGTAATTAGTGCCAAGTCGTTTTGGTGTCAGTAGTAACGATGATTATAATGTTAACAAAAATAAAGATAACAAGGTTTATGCAGGGGACGATAAGAGTTACGAGGGAAGTAATATGTGTGTGTATATGTAGACATTTCATTAAATGAACTAGGTAGAATCTCAGAAGTTGCGGAATCCTGAAGATGAAGTGGACAGACAACCAGAGTTTGAATAGATATCATGAAAGCACGAAAGAAAGAAAGAATAAGAATAGTTGGGATGGTTTCAATCGGAACCCACCCAGGCCGAAGAAGGAGACGAAAGTGGAGCAAACGTCTTTTGCATGCAAAGATTAGGATGGTTCTCTCGAATTCCCACAACTTTGGTTATGTGCAGGACATGGTGTTGAATCCCATTATTATGCATCGTAGAGTTGTTTATTGACATTTACCTCAGGTTCTTTCAGGTACCACCTACTCTCAATGATAATCAAAGCTGAATGACTCTTATTCAATCTCGTAATTTCTTCACAATACACTTTCCGGTATTATTCAATTTGCCTTTACTGACTACGCCAACATTATTGGATTTATGAATGTAGATCACGAAGCCGGATTTATCGAAAATGATTGTTCGCTTGAATTACTTTCGTTTTTAATTTAAATCAATGAAGAAATGTTCACGAAGTAGCATTTGACGAATACATCGAATTCTGGTAGATCACTTCATCTGAATACTCCAACTACCGATATGCATATACTGACAGAAATGCACTGGGAGTTATAAAACTGATAATTAAACATAATATAAGTATAAAAGTTGTGCACTGTGGTAGAGTTTAACTCCATTACTGTGTAACACTATGTGATTTATCAAAATAAAATCATATCCATTATGATAACTAAATACAATTCATTGAGCCAGTCATGCAGAATGACATGTGTGAGTGTTTTCCAGGTCTTGTTCAGGGAGTCAAGAAAGAAGGCTTATTCGATATTAAAATGAAGAAAACATAACGCGCTGCGGTTGAGCCACATCACTCAAATGAACAATCAGTTATCGGAGGGAGAATGAACTTGAAAACAACATGAATTGCTGACTGAGTAGTAGTAGTAGTAGTAGTAATAATCATTATAGTAGTAAAATGAGTTCAGATACGATGAATACGGAGGCCTACTTCATTCATGTATACAGTAGGAAACATCGGTGATCTGTTGAGGATCTGATTCCACAGAATGTTTCGGATAAGGCTTGTCTGAAGCACCACATTCCTTTTTTATACCTACGAACATCACAATCGTTACATGCTCTCTTCTCGGATGATATTATATATCTATAATGATGGACATGTTGATTTATTTCAAATAATTATCTCATGAATGGGTGGTGTTCTGTCTGAACAGGAACAGTAAAACTGATACTAGGCGAACGAGCTTTCAGCCTTCCTCACAATTCTTCGGAGTTATTTGGTTATCTTTATGTGCAAATCTATTGAGTAGAGCTAGAAATCTCTTTATTGAAAAAGCTGAGAATCACACACAAGGTATGACCTGCAACTCTTTATTTTACAATACAAACTAAATTAGAATATTCAAATGTGGAAATGAACTCACCTTCATGAAACCACCGCACGACATTCTAAAGCATTAACATAGACGTTGAGAAGTGACTCATTCAAATTTCCTGCTCCTTTCTACTCACAGCCTTCATTCATCATCTTCGTAGTCATTTCAGGTGCTGCTTACACAACTTGAGCCGCGAAACAACACTCAATATCGACTTCGTTTTCAATGAGATTTCTTGGTTTCATCCACTGCAACTGCATGCCTCTAACAACGAAGTTGATTAACTTCTCTATTGTGGGCATAGTTTGAGCAGTTTTCAGCCTCACCAGGTGGCTGAGTACTTGTTGTCAACAGCAATGAACACATAGGAAATGAAGTCACTGGAAATGAAACATTGAGGTTGATATGAACTTAATCTAAGGGTGAACTGATTGCCTGAAGACAGCAGCCTACAAAGTACTCCATTTGAAACTGATTTTAGGTCATCGTAATCCTAATAGTCGGTGTTTAGCTGAAACTGAGAAGACGAAAATAGCATAACTCGTGCTATTTAACAGTTTGACCGTTCACCTCGATTCATTGGAGTAAATTTCTAAAACTAATGATCTCAGACGACAGATTTTTTTTTCATCATTCAACAGTATAAGTGTCCTGATCAGTAAGAGTACGTCTCATCAGTCGCCTACAAACTAAAAAAAACTATTAGATTTATGTCCCGAACGATATCAACATACTTGAAAATGTTTTTTAGTGCCATATTACTTCATGTTCTTAATAATCACACACATTCGGAATGATAATCAAAGCTAACTTATATTTGCTTCACAATACACTTTCCGGTATCATTCCAATTCGATGAAAACAAAACACGTAGTTCAGTGAAGATGCTGTCTTCAACGAATTCGTTTTCTTTAGCTGTACGATCGCATTTACATAGAACATTTGCGTCCCGAGAGAGACCAGTAACAAAACTGCTGAGTTGTCACAGACATAGTTGCTAATATTCGTGAATACATAAAAGGATTTGAGGAAGTGTACTAGAGTTACGTTATAAGATGAATAATTTAGTGAGTGAGGTGTAATTACAATGGAAATGTAGACGAAGAAAAATGTGGAGTTATGGAAGATTCTGACATAAAAAAAGAGTTTCAAGGAGTTATCACAGAGGTAAGAGTGGTTGAATGATTCTTTTTTGAATGCATTATCCGGCTTATCTAACTGCATGGTTTAAACTTCATCGGTGCAAAGGAGACGAAGGTGTATTGCCTTTGGCAAGTTATTCTTCACGTTGCAGATTACTTTGAATGAAGCCTTTATTGAGATAGGATGACTAGTGTTGAGAAGGTGTTCGATTATCACATACCTTGTAGAGCCGTCATTAACTTTCTACAACCATGTGGAATAGTATCTTTCAAAGACTTTAGACACAATACGCGTCAAACAACCAGTATAGCTGGCTCCACAGCAAAAGGTGAACTGATACATTCAAATAGAAGTGGTTAGGTGTGTGATATCTTTCTTAAGAATTTTGGAGACCAACGGAAAACTGAGGGAACATTACTCTTATCCTCTATGTGGAGATGTTTTTCTCAAGGATGATGAAATTTTCTCTCAAAGGTATCGAATGTCGGTTTTCTCTCGAAAACCGGGTTCACATAAATTTTTTTGTGGAACAAGTGGTGTTTTGTTCCGCTGAGATTTTGGTTTGAAATTCTTGTCAATGAATCCTGCTGGATATCGATTTTGGATGAAGATTTCTTTAGAAGATGTAGTTCTGCTTCTAGGGCGACGGATGTAGGGATGTATCGGATGTGAGTAGCAAGAGATTCAAATGAATTTTGCTTTCATTCAACAGGCAGCCAATTGTAGAAACTTGTTATTTGACTGTTACAAGAATGTTTCATGTGGACTAACCTTCTTAAGGTTCCATCTACTCTGCTTGTTAGTTCCGCATCAAGAATGGGGATTTAAGATCAATTTTCTATTTCAAGAGTGAATTTAATTGCCGGATAGCAGTTGTTAAATACTCGTAGCAATCGACTAGATTTGGAACTATTCCTGGAAATGATGAAAATGTCATCTACTTACCATGTATACAGTTGTGAATTGTCAGTGGTCAACTTTAATGAACCATTTTTGAGGCCAGCCATGAAGTACTCTGCTAGAAATTGGCCCGATAGAGATCTTCTGCAATACCATTCTTTTTACTGTGCAGTACACCTCAAAAGCAGTTCTTTCAACCAGGTTGATATTCCGGTGTTGAACTGGTTAACATATATGTATATATACATATTCTCGTAAAACAGAAAGTTTTTGTAATTTTGAGATTTGTGAATGAAGATTCACTGTCGAAAGATAGAGAAATTTTGTTAGTAACATTCGATGAACTGAAAACTGTTACAAGGCAAATATGAGCATAAGTGTTTGCTTACAGGTTCTAGAATATCGGCCAACCATTTTGCAGCGGGATGATAAGAGGAACCTGACTCATCTACAATTGGACGGACTTGGTGACTAGCAGTGTGTATATTTGAACCTGTTAGTTGCATATGATAATGTGATATGTGATATAATGTCGTGGCTCATTAGTTTTCATTCTTCCAAAATGGTCTGTAAGCTGTTTCTCCACCAGTTAGAATCGTCTCATCCATTGAAAGGTTTAACATAATATAGGTATAAAACTTGTGCACTGTGGTAGAGTATAACTCCATTACTGTGTAACACTATGTGATTTATCAAAATAAAATCATATCCATTATGATAACTAAATACAATTCATTGAGCCAGTCATGCAGAATGACATGTGTGAGTGTTTTCCAGGTCTTGTTCAGGGAGTCAAGAAAGAAGGCTTATTCGATATTAAAATGAAGAAAACATAACGCGCTGCGGTTGAGCCACATCACTCAAATGAACAATCAGTTATCGGAGGGAGAATGAACTTGAAAACAACATGAATTGCTGACTGAGTAGTAGTAGTAGTAGTAGTAATAATCATTATAGTAGTAAAATGAGTTCAGATACGATGAATACGGAGGCCTACTTCATTCATGTATACAGTAGGAAACATCGGTGATCTGTTGAGGATCTGATTCCACAGAATGTTTCGGATAAGGCTTGTCTGAAGCACCACATTCCTTTTTTATACCTACGAACATCACAATCGTTACATGCTCTCTTCTCGGATGATATTATATATCTATAATGATGGACATGTTGATTTATTTCAAATAATTATCTCATGAATGGGTGGTGTTCTGTCTGAACAGGAACAGTAAAACTGATACTAGGCGAACGAGCTTTCAGCCTTCCTCACAATTCTTCGGAGTTATTTGGTTATCTTTATGTGCAAATCTATTGAGTAGAGCTAGAAATCTCTTTATTGAAAAAGCTGAGAATCACACACAAGGTATGACCTGCAACTCTTTATTTTACAATACAAACTAAATTAGAATATTCAAATGTGGAAATGAACTCACCTTCATGAAACCACCGCACGACATTCTAAAGCATTAACATAGACGTTGAGAAGTGACTCATTCAAATTTCCTGCTCCTTTCTACTCACAGCCTTCATTCATCATCTTCGTAGTCATTTCAGGTGCTGCTTACACAACTTGAGCCGCGAAACAACACTCAATATCGACTTCGTTTTCAATGAGATTTCTTGGTTTCATCCACTGCAACTGCATGCCTCTAACAACGAAGTTGATTAACTTCTCTATTGTGGGCATAGTTTGAGCAGTTTTCAGCCTCACCAGGTGGCTGAGTACTTGTTGTCAACAGCAATGAACACATAGGAAATGAAGTCACTGGAAATGAAACATTGAGGTTGATATGAACTTAATCTAAGGGTGAACTGATTGCCTGAAGACAGCAGCCTACAAAGTACTCCATTTGAAACTGATTTTAGGTCATCGTAATCCTAATAGTCGGTGTTTAGCTGAAACTGAGAAGACGAAAATAGCATAACTCGTGCTATTTAACAGTTTGACCGTTCACCTCGATTCATTGGAGTAAATTTCTAAAACTAATGATCTCAGACGACAGATTTTTTTTTCATCATTCAACAGTATAAGTGTCCTGATCAGTAAGAGTACGTCTCATCAGTCGCCTACAAACTAAAAAAAACTATTAGATTTATGTCCCGAACGATATCAACATACTTGAAAATGTTTTTTAGTGCCATATTACTTCATGTTCTTAATAATCACACACATTCGGAATGATAATCAAAGCTAACTTATATTTGCTTCACAATACACTTTCCGGTATCATTCCAATTCGATGAAAACAAAACACGTAGTTCAGTGAAGATGCTGTCTTCAACGAATTCGTTTTCTTTAGCTGTACGATCGCATTTACATAGAACATTTGCGTCCCGAGAGAGACCAGTAACAAAACTGCTGAGTTGTCACAGACATAGTTGCTAATATTCGTGAATACATAAAAGGATTTGAGGAAGTGTACTAGAGTTACGTTATAAGATGAATAATTTAGTGAGTGAGGTGTAATTACAATGGAAATGTAGACGAAGAAAAATGTGGAGTTATGGAAGATTCTGACATAAAAAAAGAGTTTCAAGGAGTTATCACAGAGGTAAGAGTGGTTGAATGATTCTTTTTTGAATGCATTATCCGGCTTATCTAACTGCATGGTTTAAACTTCATCGGTGCAAAGGAGACGAAGGTGTATTGCCTTTGGCAAGTTATTCTTCACGTTGCAGATTACTTTGAATGAAGCCTTTATTGAGATAGGATGACTAGTGTTGAGAAGGTGTTCGATTATCACATACCTTGTAGAGCCGTCATTAACTTTCTACAACCATGTGGAATAGTATCTTTCAAAGACTTTAGACACAATACGCGTCAAACAACCAGTATAGCTGGCTCCACAGCAAAAGGTGAACTGATACATTCAAATAGAAGTGGTTAGGTGTGTGATATCTTTCTTAAGAATTTTGGAGACCAACGGAAAACTGAGGGAACATTACTCTTATCCTCTATGTGGAGATGTTTTTCTCAAGGATGATGAAATTTTCTCTCAAAGGTATCGAATGTCGGTTTTCTCTCGAAAACCGGGTTCACATAAATTTTTTTGTGGAACAAGTGGTGTTTTGTTCCGCTGAGATTTTGGTTTGAAATTCTTGTCAATGAATCCTGCTGGATATCGATTTTGGATGAAGATTTCTTTAGAAGATGTAGTTCTGCTTCTAGGGCGACGGATGTAGGGATGTATCGGATGTGAGTAGCAAGAGATTCAAATGAATTTTGCTTTCATTCAACAGGCAGCCAATTGTAGAAACTTGTTATTTGACTGTTACAAGAATGTTTCATGTGGACTAACCTTCTTAAGGTTCCATCTACTCTGCTTGTTAGTTCCGCATCAAGAATGGGGATTTAAGATCAATTTTCTATTTCAAGAGTGAATTTAATTGCCGGATAGCAGTTGTTAAATACTCGTAGCAATCGACTAGATTTGGAACTATTCCTGGAAATGATGAAAATGTCATCTACTTACCATGTATACAGTTGTGAATTGTCAGTGGTCAACTTTAATGAACCATTTTTGAGGCCAGCCATGAAGTACTCTGCTAGAAATTGGCCCGATAGAGATCTTCTGCAATACCATTCTTTTTACTGTGCAGTACACCTCAAAAGCAGTTCTTTCAACCAGGTTGATATTCCGGTGTTGAACTGGTTAACATATATGTATATATACATATTCTCGTAAAACAGAAAGTTTTTGTAATTTTGAGATTTGTGAATGAAGATTCACTGTCGAAAGATAGAGAAATTTTGTTAGTAACATTCGATGAACTGAAAACTGTTACAAGGCAAATATGAGCATAAGTGTTTGCTTACAGGTTCTAGAATATCGGCCAACCATTTTGCAGCGGGATGATAAGAGGAACCTGACTCATCTACAATTGGACGGACTTGGTGACTAGCAGTGTGTATATTTGAACCTGTTAGTTGCATATGATAATGTGATATGTGATATAATGTCGTGGCTCATTAGTTTTCATTCTTCCAAAATGGTCTGTAAGCTGTTTCTCCACCAGTTAGAATCGTCTCATCCATTGAAAGGTTTAACATAATATAGGTATAAAACTTGTGCACTGTGGTAGAGTATAACTCCATTACTGTGTAACACTATGTGATTTATCAAAATAAAATCATATCCATTATGATAACTAAATACAATTCATTGAGCCAGTCATGCAGAATGACATGTGTGAGTGTTTTCCAGGTCTTGTTCAGGGAGTCAAGAAAGAAGGCTTATTCGATGTTAAAATGAAGAAAACATAACGCGCTGCGGTTGAGCCACATCACTCAAATGAACAATCAGTTATCGGAGGGAGAATGAACTTGAAAACAACATGAATTGCTGACTGAGTAGTAGTAGTAGTAGTAATAATCATTATAGTAGTAAAATGAGTTCAGATACGATGAATACGGAGGCCTACTTCATTCATGTATACAGTAGGAAACATCGGTGATCTGTTGAGGATCTGATTCCACAGAATGTTTCGGATAAGGCTTGTCTGAAGCACCACATTCCTTTTTTATACCTACGAACATCACAATCGTTACATGCTCTCTTCTCGGATGATATTATATATCTATAATGATGGACATGTTGATTTATTTCAAATAATTATCTCATGAATGGGTGGTGTTCTGTCTGAACAGGAACAGTAAAACTGATACTAGGCGAACGAGCTTTCAGCCTTCCTCACAATTCTTCGGAGTTATTTGGTTATCTTTATGTGCAAATCTATTGAGTAGAGCTAGAAATCTCTTTATTGAAAAAGCTGAGAATCACACACAAGGTATGACCTGCAACTCTTTATTTTACAATACAAACTAAATTAGAATATTCAAATGTGGAAATGAACTCACCTTCATGAAACCACCGCACGACATTCTAAAGCATTAACATAGACGTTGAGAAGTGACTCATTCAAATTTCCTGCTCCTTTCTACTCACAGCCTTCATTCATCATCTTCGTAGTCATTTCAGGTGCTGCTTACACAACTTGAGCCGCGAAACAACACTCAATATCGACTTCGTTTTCAATGAGATTTCTTGGTTTCATCCACTGCAACTGCATGCCTCTAACAACGAAGTTGATTAACTTCTCTATTGTGGGCATAGTTTGAGCAGTTTTCAGCCTCACCAGGTGGCTGAGTACTTGTTGTCAACAGCAATGAACACATTGGAAATGAAGTCACTGGAAAGAAATACTGCTCCACTGAATAAACTCTTACGAAAAAAGTGGGCACAGTTTGCCATATGCAAATCAGTTACACTGATGTGTTTGTGTCACAGAGTGCAACTGTACACTGCACTGATGTTTCACAATGTCGAGTGACGCATTTGTTCGCCATGAAAATCGATGTTATATTTCTGAAACAATATCTATTATGTATGACACTCATCATTGACACTCTGTGTGACACTTATTTCGAAGCTTCTTTTCAACAACGATTGACGACATTACACCGAATTTGTGTTTACGCCTAGAGTATTTGTTTTAACTGAAAGAAGATGTGACCAGCTGAACGTAACAAAGATCTACACTCCAGTGTCAGTCATCGTTTCTGTCATTCAATGAATATTCAATGTATAATAAACACATGAGCATATTATTATTATTACCAACAAAATTATAAAATATCAAAATATATTTTCGTCTCACTTCTTATTGAAGATGCTGAGTCTTCAGAAAGCAAAGTCACATGGTACACTCGAATTAAAATATTTCCAGCCAACCGTTCAATTCAAATTGATTGATAAGCATATTCAATCAGCTGATCCGTCTGTTCAGGACATGTTTCGCAAGGCCCATGATAATGTGAATGTCACGATTGATGCTCGAGGAAGATAATATCAACACATAGCTTTTCAATGTGTGTAATATGCAGAACATCAAGTGTAGAGAAACAAAGAAATAGTCTTCAAAATTCAACTCCTTTTTAAATATTGTAAAGCAACAATAATTCTCTCTCATCAATATAAAGACAAATAGAATTATTTGAAATACAGGAAATGTACAGACTGCTATCAGTGTCAGTTTGGCGGCGAAAATTTGTTTCGTCGATCGAATCGATAGACCTGGCAAACGATGATTTTGCTGCAAACTGCTTATGCGATTAGCGCTCATTTTACTCGCCCTATTATAACATATCTTGATGAGTAGTCCAGAGGACACGATTGAGATTACTGTAGGCAGAAATGCGTTTATTATAATCTCGGTGTACAGGACAGTTCCATGGTATACAAACTGGTCACAGATGACCTCAGACGGTATCAGAAGAACAACATTCACTCCGAAAGCGATGCTAAATACAACAAGGATTTGAAGAAACACAACCCGTTTGGAAGTGAGGATAGTTGTGTACTTTTGTCCGACCACAACACTGAACGAGAGTCTTTCCAGGCACAATATTGCAAAAAACCATGATGAAATATCCTTCGAAGTATATTTGAGGAAAATGTTAATTCTACAAAACCACTGGCCACATATTACACGCAGATCTGTACCGGTAAATGAAAGATGTGCAATTCTGACAGCACCTGTTAGATGCATCAGGAAATTCGATATCACAATGATGAATATGTGAATGCTTGTCGATAATCTAAGTGAACATTTTGGCCAACTCTGCACAGATTGTTCACATCCATATTGTTTGTGCGTCATGGTGAGCTGACGGAGTTTTCTTTTCAAACGCCAACCTAGTAGGTAAGCTATCCACAAAGATGTGATGTAAAAGTTGACGAGAATCGCCACTACTCCGATGATCCCGATAGCTGTGCCATACGTATAACGTAGACTGGCCATATCGCTCATGTGAAAATGAAAGACATGGATCGCGAATTTAAGGCGAACAGATACATGTAATTATATGATTTTGTTTTATCGAATGAAAACATTTAACGGGGGCAGACCATCAAAGCATAACTAGACATTATCCTGTTATTTGCTTTTTATCCGTAAATATTTTAGTGTCCACAATTGTAGATAATGATACCCTATGATAATTTGCTAGTTTTATAATATTTTTGAAATTTTATTTCTGCATATCTGTAAGGGTGTGAGATGATAATATTCAACTGTTGAGTTTGTGTATATCTGACTGATTTAAAGTTACATTCTGTCACTAATCGCGAGCTTTTGAGAATAAAGAATCAGATTGCAGATAATTGATATGCCTTTAGAACTCTGCAACTACGGTCACTTACACACTCTGGTTTCCGTCAGAAGCATGTTTTCATTCGATTCGTTGGCTCATGGTTGATAATTCCTGTCACGGAATGGCTATTCCGCTAACTTATTTCTTTTGTGAATATGTGAACTCCATGTTGAACCTATGATTTTCGTGTTGTTTGTAGTGCATGAAACGGCAGGTGATTTGGTTGAACACCTAAGAGTAAGAGGTCCACGTGAATCAGATTCATTCACATCCCTTCTTCTACTCCTCTTAGTCATAGTGAGAGTGAGGAGGATGGACTAATGCCCAACTCTCACAATAAAAGTAGAGACCAGGTTTTGTCAGACTAGTAAGTGTGACTGTAATGAGACCAACATCCTGACGAACGATGAAGATGCTGGGTGCAATCCATGGTGTTTGGGGGTTAATACAGTTGGGTGAACGGACTCGGATTCAGAAAGTGAATGATGACCTGGTTGCCTCCAGATTTCATTGTCATGGATTCGAACCTGTTTGCTTGATTCTGAAGATTTTGTTAGTATGATGAAGCATGTTTGTAGTGCTTTCTCACTTTCAGTGATTCTCTAACTAGCCTTAGTCGGCTGCGAAATATACATTGGAACTGTGCTCAGTTACCAAACCAACATTGACTAATCGATATCAACCAGGATATTTCTGTGTAACCGAAATCCCTGATTGAATCATAGTTGTGATTATTTGTAGATCTTTTTGGAAATAAGTCACACCAAATATGGTTCGTCAATCTGCTTTCCTCCAAACATTTACTTGACTGAACTATTCCATCAACGAGTATGTTGTGGTTGGGTTCCCTTTGAGTGTGCTGTATTCATGTACATTCTTCAAATGTCTGTCTACATAATCTGCATCATTCTGAGAAAGAGTCTCTCAAAACTTTTGATATCATCGTTGTTTGGTTTCGCAGTGCGAGAATCACCATCCTCTGATGGCAAACGGATGAAGCTGCATATCGCCGACGTCTCACAAATCGGTGCTCCTTTTTGAGCCATCCATCGGTAGGGATTAGTACACAGTGAGGTTAACATAGACAATATAGGTCTCATCTGAATACTCAGTTGGCGTCCACTTGATTGAACATCCGTATACGTGATTCATTACATTCATCATTATCTACCAGCCTGTTGTCAAAACGTCAGCTTTATCTCCCTGTGACTGGTTTCAATGTGTCTTCAGATATTTGCGTATGTGATCAGTCTGTTAGTCAGTCAGTCAGTCAGTCAGTCAAGAAGACTAACACACTGTGAAGTTCACGGAGAACACTCATGCAGACATGTATACAAGAACAACCATGTTCACGGAATAGTGTCTTTTCCGCGAATTCATTCACTCAGCTGTACAATCGCATTCCTGCTTAATTAGTTTGTGTATGTGTGTGTGTATACATTAGGATTGTCAAAGGAAAGTAGAAATTAGTTGGGGTTTTTGTTCACGTCACCGAAATGTTTCAAAACTGTGGTGTAATGAATAATCAAATTGTGACTAGGATGGTGGTTGATAGTCGTAGTTATTCACAAGGGTTGAATAAACTGAAACAGGATGTTATCTGGGATATGTGTCCAAGAACTAAGTTACACAATAGGTCTATTTTGGATAGACATATTATGTCATGTAAGAAACTAGCGAATACAATATTGTCGGACCCCAAACATCCTCTCTATACGCAGCTCTCTCCTTGCATTTCATTTGGTAGAACTAGAAGCAGCTATAGGAGGCTGGCTATATGCTAGGACTACCAAATACAAGATCTCCACAATACCATATCAGGCACAACTGTTATGTGATGAGAAATCCGTTAGGTATGATACGATAAACTTACTGCGGCACTCTAACAAATAGTACCATTAGGTTTTGTTTTCCTTTCCTCGTTACTATTACACTGTTGTTCTCAACTTCCATCACACATCAACTTTATATTTCATATCCTGTGGTGCATTGTTTGAAATGTGAACTCTACGCTGTTTTTTTGTTTTTTTGTTTTTGTTTTTTAATTTTTATTTATCTTTTATTATTTTGGCGCTGGTCTTTTTTCATTTATTTATTTTTCTGGTTTTAAAAATCTTATAAAATTTATGAGGTAATTAGATGCAATATATTGTAATGCACGCTGAAAATTCCATACCTGTACCACAAATACCGTTTGGAATAAAGCTTTTAATATTATGATTATTATTATTAAAGGGTTGGTTAAGTAGAAGATATTACTAAGATGCCATAAAAAATTCGAAAACAAAATGCAAAACATCAATAGCATAGTCGTAGAACCCAAAATCATACCCTAGGTAAGCGGAGGGGGCGGAGAAGTTTCTTCTGTGTGCATAAATCAGGATTTCCTATCCGGATCGCTAAGGCCTCAGCAATGCAAAGAATGTGTAAGCGCACTGTTTCCGGCCAACTTCTTTTTACTTTCGAGACGATTTTGAATGAATTCTCTGTACATATTCAGTGACTAGTGTTGACTGCTTGTTCAGTTATAGGACTCTTTATTGATCCACTGTTACCTTTTCGTAGCTAAGCGGGATAATGTTCTTTGACTCTCTTGAATAAAACACACATCGAACAACGTGAATATGTCGCTCCACGTGAGCAAGTAAGTTGGCAGGTACGCACAGCACCGGTCAAACGCAGTAGTTCATCTTTGGAGTTGTTGAAGAACGATGGGGGGGGGGCTTGAAAATACTAATCGTAGTGTAGCAGCATAAAATGTTCCTTTTAGGGCGTTACATATTCTCCTCTTTGAAATATCAGCCAGTAGGTCACCATTTAAAACACCACATTCATGCACAGCATCTTATTCTTCGGCAAACAGATGGGTTGTTCTTATTCATTTTGAGCATCATATGTTTATCTGTTAGGTGTGGTGGATAGCCATTCTCAAGTCCTGTCTTCCTCAAAATTGCTTACCCCTCTTCTACGGATTCGGGACTGCATATTCTGCGGATCCTAGTCACAAGAGATATCATCAGGTTCTACTTGTGATTGGTGAGTACCCAACGATGAAGTATCGAATTCATTTATACATACATCAGATGAGAGGTAAGCTACTCTGTCTATGACATTTCTGTGTGCATTATAACACTTTTCTGCTTGTTTTGCAACAGCTAATTGAGACGAAGAAATAAGCAGCTAAGCAGACACCATGATGAGCGTCCTCCTTCACAGATCGGAAAATATCCAGCAAAATCTGTGAGAAACTCGATTTTCTGCCACTTGATTGATCGTTTTCACCAAGTGTTGATAGGAAACAATTTCATATCTAATCAGTGTAGTGTGTATATCGACGAGTACACTAGATGTCACTTTACGGTGTTTCGCCTTTGTATCACACAATCTCTTGTGCAATGGTTCTCTACGACCAAAGTTATGAAACAAGTCGAAGTGTATTCTGATTGGAACGTTAATTCTACCTAATAAGTATCCAATAATAACACAAATATCAACAATAGGTACACTGAAATCGGCTTCGTTTTGTAGTAGTGCATCATTAAACACACTCTCTAGTGATCATTTGTTTTCGATGATTCTGTGGGTGATTTCGGTGGCACAGTGGTTAGGACTCTCGCCGACCATGCACATGGTCCGGGGTTCGAGCCCTCGCCGACGCACACCTGATATCTATGGTTGGCCTGCGAATTTTGGGCTACCGATATCCACGCTGAAAATTCCACACTTGTACCAAAAAAATACGGTGTGGAATCAAGCTGTAACCATAAAATAAAAAAAATAAATAAAAAAAATAAAAAAAAAATCTTTGTGTTGTGTTCTACTGACAATATTTATCGGGAGAATACGGAGTGACGTTCACCGGCGAAATATATCAGATAGCTGGGAGATATCTGTGACGTCAAAGAGAGCGAATGATCTGGCTTTGTTACAAAAATGTGAGACACGAAAGGAGGTAATAATACACGATACGAGAGACACAATTAGCACAACATGAGGGATCTGTGCAAATGTTGATTTTCATATAACGGGTGTGTAATATCTTTATGTGGAGAAATCAAATTGCAAATGAACACTCTGTTTCCAAGTCAATTGTATTCTACCGTCACATCTACACTAAAAATAGCTGAACGCCTAAAAAATAGGAAATGCAGTAAGCAGTAATGGTTTCATTTTCAAGGATATCAGCAGAGAGGATATTTCAATCAGTGTATCCATAGATTCAAGTGTCCAAGTGTTTTGTTCATAATTTGTGATGAAATCCACTCGCAGTGTTCTATTAATCATGGAATTTTGTTATCTCCCTCTAGCATACTGAAAAAATAGTAAGTAGTTTGGGAACCAGGCACTGAAATTCACAACGTTTTCTTTTGGAATTTGACGTGTTGTCAGCTATTCCCACATCAGTGAGAATAATACATCCTCCAAACACACTTTGATCCAGGTTTCATACAAAACGCGCACCACTAGAATGGAAACTACAAAATGAAAGGAATGTGTTCGACAAGGGTTCAATCTTATATTCCTGGAAAGGTCCAGATATAGTCGTCGATTTTACAGGTTTGTTGAAAATTATGTCAAGGCGTTTTCCAGAACAACAGATTGATAAGGCTGTTGACTGGCTGCCAACCTCATCATTTTTTCCTCGTTTCCGAGAACAGTGACTGTTAGGGTCATCGTTATTTCAATTGATCAAGAATAACAGCTTTTATAGAATAATATAACAACATCACTTATTTAGTTGGCTTCTCCTCGGCTGCTGGCAGCCTAAATAAACTATTAGTAATAAGTTCACTCAATAACCACTGCATGCATATATTTACTTTGTTTAAACATGAACTCTCTGTGTGAAAACTGTAGGAGCGTAATTTTCTGAGCACTGTTCACTGAGTGTAAAACTTCCTGTCAACTCACATCATGTAAAAACTGCAAGTATTTTAACAATTTTCTGTACATGGACTTAATAATAGTAATAGTTTACTTAGGCTGTAGGCGGCTTATGAGAAGGCAACCAAATAAATGATGGTGTAATGTGATTCTGTATAGGCTGTGGTTCTTACTTTCTTCAAATTCACACAGACGAATAAATGTCATCATTATTTGGAATGTTGTGGACAGTGTGATCTTGAATGGAGACGTATCAGTTGACAGAAGAAATATGTCGACATGGAGCTGGGTATGGAATGACTGACGATATACAGGACCAACAAATTTGACTGATCCTATGAGTTGTACTTGGTGATAATAATATTAACACAGTTATTATGCTTCATTCCAAAACAGCACTAATGATATAGTGTGGAAGTTTCAGCGTTTCGTACAATACTGAATCTAGTTCTATCGAATAAGATTGGAAATAATTATAATGATAACATTACAGGATTGTGAATGACCATTTCTATCTTGTTATTTGTAGTGACAGTAAAATCATAAATATACAATACAAATTCAATCGGAAAGAACACCCGTTAGATATCAGCTTAGCCTGCATTATTATCTCAGTTACTGACTTTTATTATTTGAAACAATTTGAAAATCTGTTTTATTGTTAGTCGTCCCAGTGACCAGGGATATCACTATAGCGGATACAGAATAGATACTGGTCATATCAGATTAGTGAAAAGAAGCAAAGTTAAATTCAAAAGTTCCAGTAGATTGTAGTTCTAATTAGGCTGGTTTCGTAAATAGACATTTACAAAATGTGCATTCAGACGAAACCTAACTGAAACATCAGGAGGTGAGCAGGTTTTCCATTAGACTCTGAATCGGAGTTCGGAGACCCAGATATTCTAACTCGTGACAATTCGAGATATATCATCATTGTTATTCAACGTCATCCAAGAGTTGCGAACAATCTAATGTTGGTCAGGCAAATACGCACTTTGCACAGGACTCTCGAACTAGGACGCAGAAACTGTCTTCCTCTAGTCCTCTTAAATTGAAGAAGTAACAGATCAGCATTCACGAGGAGTTTTAACTATGTCAACTCACTGAACTCTTCATATTTCAGTCGCGTGTGGCAGAAATAATTTGCAAAACGCAAGTCGTATTCACGATTTATTTCAAATCAGAAATAAAGCAGAAGGAAAGTTCGCTAGACGAGAACAACACAGATCTGTATGTATAACGTTTCGATCAATTACGGGGAATTTGATGAAGGAAGTTAAGTTTCATGTGTTGTAAATTCCCCAGGAAAACAAAAACGATTACCATGGAGATGGAGATGGCAGTAATACAAATGAAACCGTTAATGTCCTCAAAGAAAGTGAGATTACGACTGCAAATTAGAGCTGTATAAAGATGTCATTCGTCTTCACAAAAATTATGGAAGTCACTGAGAAATGCACCGGTTGAGCCACCTATATGTTGATCCCACACAATCTCCTCCATATGACCAGCAAAATTTCTAAATGCACATGAAAGTGACACAGTCACATTACACTCAGATGACGAATATATGCACTAAGTACTTGATATGTAGTTAAGCTCTTTAATTAGATGTTCACATCCAGAAATAACTGAAGACAGAAAGAAGAAAGGCAGAAAGACGAAGAGAACTTTTAGAGAATTGGCTGGTGGACAATACAGATGAAAGTGGAATCTACGTGTGTGAGGTCCAACAAATGGACGAAAATCGAATCTTCTATTGAGAATTATACTTTCTGTGGTTGACTCGCTGTTTGACAGGTGGCCAAACAACTAGATCTCACTCATGGAATTTTGACACTAATCAGCTTCGAGAATAATTTCCAATTAATTTACAACCTGGAAATTACCGCATATCTTAGACAAATCTACAATACTGATTAATGCAGACACCCTGTTTACCAGGGTCCAACTGAAGTATACTATGGGATGAGGGCACTGTGGAAGAATATGGCTCTAGTCTGAAAAACAAAAAGACGGACATTCATGAGCATTGTGGTAGAATATGACTCTAGTCTAGAAGACACAGAGTCACTGACACTCGTGAGTCGACTGACGATTGAAACAAATCCTGTTAACCATAGATCAAAATAAAAGCATGCGTGCAAGCAGCTGATGCACAAACGGATTTCAGTCTTGTGCAGTCGAAAATGGATGAAGTCAATTGTCACTGCCTGTAGGTCAGCATACACTGTCATCTCATTCGCTGCCGATTTTAACTTCGTTGCCAGTATGTTCTAACTGATCTGGACTGAACTGAATAAATCCATTGCTACTTACTTATGTCTGCACCTGTTAATTACTATTATTTTATTTTTATTTTTGATTACAGCTTGATTCCACACCGTATTTTTTGTACAAATATGGAATTTTCAGCATGGATATATCGGTAGCCCAAATTTTGCAAGCCGACCATAGATATCAGGTGTGCGTCGGCAGGGGATCGAACCCCGGGTCGACCATGTGCATGGTCGGTGAGAGTCCTAACCACTGTGCCACCGACGCACCGACGCATTATGACAATAATCAACTCGACTGATGTGCTAATCCGTTTATCTGTCCGTTTTACCCTCCGATTCACTGAGCCACTCAAATATCGAAAGAAAAAGACTGGCCTATGACTGGAAGATATTGCATTGTACCATACTCAATTATACTATACAACATAGTTTAACAAACAACACATGATATTTATACATTTTCTCAACCCTAGTTAGGTCGACACACAACCGTGAGAATATATTGTTCTTGTTGGTTGGATGTATCTACCCTGATCCGTGCGTCATCCAACAAAGAAAAATGTGTGAAAAAAGATGATAAATAATTCGTCACACACTGAATCCAAATATATATGACAAATGAAACATTCACATAGAAACTTTATCATATGACAGACCACACGATTTGTGCGAAACGATGATGTACTATATAATGCTGGGTCTTATCAAAATATTACCAAACTCCTTGCATCAACTTACTTCTGAAACACACCCCTGTGACGCATACGTGATGGTGAGTGTCAGTTTAGTCTAACAGTAAACCTTCGTTATGTTCCCCAAATCTCCACAAGAAACAGGTGAAGAAAAATGGACGCTTGATTCCCCTCGACTGGAACTGGAAGTCTTCGGAAATCGCACATTTTATTGTCGGAAATGTATATGTATATAAAATGGAGCTAGTGACAGGTAACGAAATTACAAATACATAATGACAGAATCCATGCAAACACCACTATGGATTAATTATTTGCTGCAACAATACAGAAATGAATGCTTCGAAAGATGTCGCAATAGTTCGTTGTGTCATGATTCTGAAAATGGAAAACAAGTGCAAGAAATATTGTCCACATCAGAGTGAAACCTCGCCAGGTCTATTGAAAGTCGGAAACAGATTCACTCTGAGTATGGTAACTCGATCAGTGAACATCACGTCAACAACTTTGTAACCACTCTACAAATTCGATGCATATGACACTTGGTGTACACTTTAGTGTACAATCAATATACCAGTCGTTTTCCACTTTGGAAGTGAATCGGTTATACCACGAATTAACAGAACTAGGAATCCCTTGGTTCTTCGATTATCGCACAATATCTCAGTGGCTGAATTGTAATGGTTCCACCGATTAACCCCTTAGGAGTTAGTTGAAAACTTAACTAAACAGCGACTGAGTTCGAGCAGTAAATTGTCTACTCCAGGAAAAGAGTTCCATAAACGAGAACACCAGTGCATGCGATATCCGAATTTGTAAAATATTGATTGAACGAATGCGAAAATGATCTCATTATTGCTCAAGAATATCTAAGAATTGAAAGTCAACTGTGGAAGACGACAATAGACATTCTAACACTGTTTGCAATCAATGAGATTGACAAGACCGTCTTAGTCAACTGATTGTCTGCCCTTTCAGTGAATATACCTGGGAGATAATGAATGGCCTGCTATTCTGAGAAGAAGTCGTCATTGCCACACAACCATAAGTACTCTCATTTTACCTTATTTCATTTCATGACTTACCGGTTCAGCAAAGCTGTGATCTTGAATGGATTTCATCTTTTGCTGTCCATAACTTGATACGTGATGTAGACAGATTAGACAATAATACGATCGACACAAGTCGTGTTTCTGGAATACTTCAGTTCATTTCATTGCACCAGTATTTGGCGATTACATTTACACTCACTTATAGTCTAAATTTACCACTTCTCATGTTCCACTGGCAAAGTTTCGCTACCTATTCTAGAGCAGAATTTCACACTGCTCAATATAACCTACAATCACACAGCACTGACAAGTGCACCTTCTATTGGCGAAATGTACATTGGACGAGTAAGGATGAGGCAATTCGGACATTTCTTTTCAAAAACTTATTCCTTTCAACCTGGCCTCTTCGTGAAACAGAACAAGGCTTTACATTCATTTCATATATGTGTATTTATGATAAGTTGACAAGTAAATGGGCGAGTTGAATGGCGAAAGAATACAACACAAGTGGCATTTGTGGATTGTACGCTTAAAATATAGAAAGCGAAGACAACAACGAATTACAGAAGCAGTTTCATTGGAATGAAACAAACAGACACAATGGATGAGTCGACAATCACAGGAATTCATTCGTGCAGTATACATATCACAAACAATCTGCAGTGAAATTCAATGACTCACGAGAGAAGAAAATCGGTTATAAATAACATGAGTAGTCATTGTCTTGTGTAATTTGGTCAAAACACAACATATTTATTGCTAATCACTTGCCATCGTAGTGACTGGCTGACGTTCATAGAATACTCTCATACACCATTCTCGGTTATTTGACACATTCAACTATTGTTGTGTATAAAGCATCTACACAACCCTTTCTGAGTAAGAGATATAATAGTGTGAGTATCATTATGTACTCTCGGTGAGCAGAACATGAGTAGAAATAATTTAAATGTTTTGAGAACACAAAACATTAGGATCAGAGCAATATAAAAATAATCTTCAATGTCCAACCGTTTTCTATACGAAAAATAACAACAATAATTTCCGCTTACCCTTGTAAAAATAAATAAGATTGACTGGAAAATAGGAAATGAACAAGCTGCTATCAATTTCAATTTAGCTGAATAAATAATATTCGCTGATCGCTCAGATAAGCTATGAAGATATTCATTTGATGATGGGGTGATTGAACCACGAGTAGTGTCGACTACAATGCCACGTTTCTGACACATTTTAATGATCAACGTGGAAGATATGATGGAGATGGCGATTGGCAAAAATATGCTTATGATGAATTTGCTGTAGAAGAAGGTTGTGCTAAAGAAGTACTCGTCACAGATAGCTTTGTCTGATAACAGTGGTGTTATATTGGCTGACAAGCAAATTAGTGACACAAGTAAAATGCGCAGAATGACAGACAATTTCGAATTTATCGCAGCAGAGTAATTTGATCTGACTAGAATGAGGACTGAAAATTTCTCCAAGCACAGAAATGCGAAACTCCATGTAGAAATATCGAATGAGACGCTGGATAAGAGTATGTGAATTCTGCAGAACCATTCACTAAACTTCACACGAATATCGACTCCAGTTATGCACAAGTACACTATTCTACCTGCGTCTGCAAGATGCAGAACGAAGCTTGAAACGACAATCAGAAGTATGTGAAGGCGTTCTGAGATGGGTAGTGCACATTTTGGCCAATCTTGATGAAGGCTATTCTTAACTTGTGTCTCATCACATGCATGAGTTTGATTTTTCTGTCTCCTCAAATGCCATCCAAATAGGTAAGCCATCCATAACGAACCGATCAAAGAGTTCACGAGAATGGCTGCTATGCCAACAACTGCAATAGCAACAGCATACTTGAAGCGGACGTCATCCATCACTTTAACTGAAGTTAGTCACACTCAAATTGATGCATCGAAAGAGACTACAGTACTTCATATATATAAAAATATCAAACATATTTCTCTTCTCACCTCTCTCTCTCTTTTTCTCTGTCCTCCTCATATGACTCGAACGGACTGAGAGTCGTTTTAACATTTTCGAAGGCCGAAATAACATATTTCGAATATATAATTAGCGGTAATGTTAGCCTGTAATTCGACAACTTGGAAAACACCCACTTTGATAAAACTTACATATTAATTAAAAAAGCTCACCTACATGAAATGCGATTCTGCTAAAAGATGGGTGAAAATCAAATCGGTGAGAATTGAGCATTGTCTGCGATTTTATTGGCTAGTGTATCAAAAGCAGATGGCGTGTCTGTCATTTTTTGTAAAAACAGTACTCCTGTTTCTGTTGTGTACACAGTTATTTCGGTTTATTTGAAAATGATCCCTGAAAATATCCACTGAGTCATTATGAGAATAAAAGAAGATCAATCGACGAAAATTTTCTTCATCTACTGAATCATCTTTAGCAGCCGCACAGTAGTATTTATGTTTACCAAAATAACAGGGATGACAGAGTTGATGAAAGTACTCAGAAGTAGCTTCAAAATTACAAAATATATACTACAAATTACGTTATTCTTAACGGCACAAAGGAAGAAAGCGTTAAAACTTGATATTGAGAAATTTCAAACTGTTATCGAGTGAGAATAATAGTTGGTTGAGTGTCGCATTAACAAATGCAATGAGAATGGTTAAACTTACATAAGGAACATGTGATAATGGTAATAGTGAATTTATTATTGAAGTAAAAGCAATCTTATCATGACTGAAAACAAAGATGAGGAATTTCAGAGAGCGACTAATGAAGAGGTTGTGACCATGGTGGAACGAGAGACTGGACAAGCTTTTCCTGTAAACAGAGTTTGGGGTTGAATTGATGAATTGCCTACGCCTCCGCCATACACAATTTCCGAAGCCGAGCGCTTTTTGTACCGCTAGGTCTCTCTCACCTAGTAGATAATCTTGAAAGACGACTCTGGTAGAGCTACGTGGCTTGAGTTCACCAAGTGCACGGGAAATTAGCTAGTAACTGTCTTGCATCATCCTTTTGATAACTTCGTCAGATAATGTTCAGAGATGCGTTTGGAAAGTGTGCGCTTTGTGCGTCCAATATAACTAACTCCACAGGAACAAGCAAATTTATAAACACACATTGAAGTGACCCAAAGTGGCAGTTTATCCTTCACACCTCCACTGATCATTTGCCGGCTGTAGAAATTGAGTGTGTTGATGAACTTGAACTGGACACTGAAAGTGCATTTCAGCGGTAGTTCCTTTATGAAGTGGGTTGGAATGTCCACCTCCAGCTTATTATTGATCAATTATTTAAATCTTATTAATAAACGCCTGAACATTTAAGATAATATTCGTTGTTAGTGACGACAGGAATGAATATTTGTATGAGAGGAGTTAAATGACTATGGTATATCAATAGTTGAAAGTGATTAGGTTTCGCATTTCCATTAGAAGACTTTGCAACTTGATGTGCAGTACTGAGTGCCCACCACAATTCATCCCAACATAGAAGAGGTCGGCCTCAAACATTTTTCGTCCTTACTTACATTGAGGTAATGCGTAACCGATGGTGAGACCTGAGTGCTAATGCAACTCAATAAACATCAATTCGAACAGTCCGTGTGTTTGACACTAAGAGGTTATCACGTTGGTATGTCAGTCAGGAGACACTAATGCTCCGTTTATTTCGGGTACCGTAGGCAGAAATAAATTTCCGTGTTGTGTACAGTGGAAGTGATAATCTCTCAAATATTTCCATAAGCAAACACGTTTTCCTTGAACATCACCCACATCGTTTTTACCCTCTCACTTTACTGGCACTGTTTATACAACTCCAAAGGTATGACTCTCAATTCCTGTTAACTCAGCGAACAGTAACATTGACCTACGTTGAAAAAACACTAGCATTGGCCTCTTGAAACCATGGTACAAACTTCGTATTGAAGCATTTTACGTCATTACCTCTTACCAAATCGGACAACAGATTTTACTAGTCACAATACTGATGTTTGGATCCGCAGATGTACGTTGCATTTTTTAGACACGCATGCAACAGTTGAGTGTGATTTTTCACCCAACCCAATGTGACTATCAAGGTGAGTCTGTGAAACTCATTTTACTGTTCAACGATTGTTCGACTAGTTTGCGAGGACTTTCAAGTTTAGGCACAGCAATCAATTCTCTGGTGGCATCGGCAGTAGCAAACAAGGGGCAGTTATTCAGGCTAGTCGTAGAAACAGCTTGTAAAGGACAAACGATAAACGAAACAGTCTACAGGAGGAGAGGCGCTTCGGTCAATTCTCACGACAGAGAACTGTGACGCTGCAGGAGTAATTAAATTTGCTTATAGCACCGTCTAGGTTGTCAATCATCCAACACCTACCGGAATGAGTGGTAAATATCGGTCTGTTGAGTGTGTTATTTGAATCAATCAGCATACACGTATTTCCTAGTACTTCTCCACGTTTATTAATGTGCACAGATGTTGTGGCTACTCGACACGAAAATGTAATCATTGACAATTGAGCATCGTCTGCCATTTTATTGGCTAGTGTATCAAAAGCAGATGGCGTATCTGTCATTTTTTGTAAAAACAATACTTTTCTCTCTGTTGTGTACATGGTTATTACGGTTCATTTATTGTACATCCTAGTACATTTTGGATTCGTGTAAACAAATTATACACCAGTAACCTATCTGATTACTCGCTTACTTTTAACGTGACGTATACTCTTTTCGACCTAATGAAGATTGTATTCCTACTTTCCTGAGATATATCAGTTCTCTGTATCGCTCACCTTGACTTTCCTCCTCCTTTTTTATTATCACGCAGGACTTACTTTATTCTGATGGAACCAGTTTTGTTCAGTGAGCCAATAATGTGATTGCTTTGCTCCCTTTACTTCTCAATCAGATCAAATAAGGTGAAATGAATTTCCTATGACACAAACTGCATCTCGATCTCATAAATGACTAGATTTATACAAGAAATAAACTTCAGTCTTATTGAGAATTCGTAGTCTAAATGGTCCATCAATTTGGGGTAATTTGGCATTTACTCGTCCATCACACTACCTGCTGGTTGCTTTATATATTCCACGAGTTGGAAGACGTTGGAATTCATGATCCATTAGATTTGGTTCCAGTGGCCAAATTGTTTGTGAGTATCGGTGTGTGAGTATTGGTCAAGAGTCCTGAAATATAAGGAAACAGCTGTCCAGTGCTCATTGAATTTCCGTTGGTCCTCTAACTGATCACAGATGAAAATAATTAAATCCTTATTGACGAATACAAACGATCGGATTCGTGTTGTTCGTACAGGAAACTGTACTTTGTGTATCGAGAAAAGTTTTCAATTGCTCTCGAATTTGACTTGAGCAAGCCAGCTGAGTCTCCACTTCCTTTAGCAGCACTGAGATGAAATCTAGCTCGTTTGCGACATGTTTCTCAGGCGAAATCCATTTTACTTTGTGTATATGCTTGTATTTGTATACTCTGCCTCCGATCACCAGATCATTGAAAACACAGAAGTCTGAGAATAATTCTCCGTTCTCATTCATTTTGCAAAGCGAGAGCCTCTTGACCCATGGTGAGTTCTCTTCCTGTATTTTCTGCTCTTAGTTCACCTTGCATTCATATCACCAATAAGGATGTTGATGTCATCATTCAGGATGTTGTCCATTAATATTTGCAGTTGTCTGTAAAAGTCTTCTTTCTTCTCTTGTTCCCCGTTGTCTACAGCATTCTGTGTAGCGTTGGATAATTGTGACCTCCGCTTCTGCCTTTTGATTTGAATCTTGCTGTCATTATCCAGTGGAAGGAGATTGGTTCCCACTGCATTTTGACTTTGGCTGCCACTGGTGACACTGCCTAAATGTGCTCGTGGTTTTCGTCTGAGTGACCAGATGGGAGTAGATTACTGACTCTTCTATTGACAGTCTTGATAATCCACATCCATTCCATCTGCTCTCTCAGATACCCAGCACTTGTATGCCATGTCTCTGAGTTTCTTCGGCTACTTAGGCAACCATCCCAGATAGTCTCGTAAATTCTACGGTCATTCCACCTCCCCATTATTATTCTTGCTTTCATCGAGAGAACACACATAGGCTGGTGACTGGCTTCCCTAAGGCTGGCTTACACCACTTCGCTGTGTCTTTTCGCTTCTCCGATTCCAGGTTATTTTAATTGATTGTATTTTCAGCATAATTTCTGCTTGTTGAAGTTTCTCTAGCGGTTTGATAGGTAGAGTGGTGTCAGGCTGCTAGCCCCACACTCATACCTCCGTCTCTACCCGGACATGGGACCGGCTGGAAAACTAGCAAGCAAGTTAACTAAGTGAGTTCGCAAAACCTATTAAATTAGCCAAAATTTGATTTGTCTTAGGTAAACGTGAATCTGTCCAGACAGCAGAAGACATCACACCGACCAATTCTTGCGATGTGATTTGCGAAATGAACGCTTCATTTCGATGTATGCTACAGACCACGACATTGGATAGGGATTCATTCATGCTATTCATAAAAGATTTGGTTTTCATATCTTAAACTTACTATTGGTTGGTTATTTTAAGTTAGTATATAATTGGCTGCAGTTCATTGTCCCATTGCCTTTTAGCCGAAACGAATCACCTGGAATGCTTCTGAATTAGACCAGCCAAACTGAACTATCGCCGATTTACAGACATTAACCGATATCCGATTCAATTCAGACAAAAATCGTTCTCCATCCTGTCTGAACATCTCTGGGTTCATTCCTTCAGGTCCCGCTGCAGTAAAGTCCATCGGAGTACAGAGAGCTTCACGACCTCAGTTAGGTTTGGAGGACCTGTAGAACCCCCATACCAACTGTAAAGATGCTTTTCAGTCTAATTTGTATACTTATATTATATGTTTACACAGACCGATTTTATATACACTTCACAAACATTTGTCTCTTTACTGTTGAACATTACCCTGACACAATTATTTTATTATCATAACCTTCGTAAGTGCATTTTGGTTTAACGTGGTGAGCGTTGAGTCGTCACAATATTTGTGCACATTAATAAACGTGGAGAAGTACTAGGAAATACGTGTATGCTGATTGATTCAAATAACACACTCAACAGACCGATATTTACCACTCATTCCGGTAGGTGTTGGATGATTGACAACCTAGACGGTGCTATAAGCAAATTTAATTACTCCTGCAGCGTCACAGTTCTCTGTCGTGAGAATTGACCGAAGCGCCTCTCCTCCTGTAGACTGTTTCGTTTATCGTTTGTCCTTTACAAGCTGTTTCTACGACTAGCCTGAATAACTGCCCCTTGTTTGCTACTGCCGATGCCACCAGAGAATTGATTGCTGTGCCTAAACTTGAAAGTCCTCGCAAACTAGTCGAACAATCGTTGAACAGTAAAATGAGTTTCACAGACTCACCTTGATAGTCACATTGGGTTGGGTGAAAAATCACACTCAACTGTTGCATGCGTGTCTAAAAAATGCAACGTACATCTGCGGATCCAAACATCAGTATTGTGACTAGTAAAATCTGTTGTCCGATTTGGTAAGAGGTAATGACGTAAAATGCTTCAATACGAAGTTTGTACCATGGTTTCAAGAGGCCAATGCTAGTGTTTTTTCAACGTAGGTCAATGTTACTGTTCGCTGAGTTAACAGGAATTGAGAGTCATACCTTTGGAGTTGTATAAACAGTGCCAGTAAAGTGAGAGGGTAAAAACGATGTGGGTGATGTTCAAGGAAAACGTGTTTGCTTATGGAAATATTTGAGAGATTATCACTTCCACTGTACACAACACGGAAATTTATTTCTGCCTACGGTACCCGAAATAAACGGAGCATTAGTGTCTCCTGACTGACATACCAACGTGATAACCTCTTAGTGTCAAACACACGGACTGTTCGAATTGATGTTTATTGAGTTGCATTAGCACTCAGGTCTCACCATCGGTTACGCATTACCTCAATGTAAGTAAGGACGAAAAATGTTTGAGGCCGACCTCTTCTATGTTGGGATGAATTGTGGTGGGCACTCAGTACTGCACATCAAGTTGCAAAGTCTTCTAATGGAAATGCGAAACCTAATCACTTTCAACTATTGATATACCATAGTCATTTAACTCCTCTCATACAAATATTCATTCCTGTCGTCACTAACAACGAATATTATCTTAAATGTTCAGGCGTTTATTAATAAGATTTAAATAATTGATCAATAATAAGCTGGAGGTGGACATTCCAACCCACTTCATAAAGGAACTACCGCTGAAATGCACTTTCAGTGTCCAGTTCAAGTTCATCAACACACTCAATTTCTACAGCCGGCAAATGATCAGTGGAGGTGTGAAGGATAAACTGCCACTTTGGGTCACTTCAATGTGTGTTTATAAATTTGCTTGTTCCTGTGGAGTTAGTTATATTGGACGCACAAAGCGCACACTTTCCAAACGCATCTCTGAACATTATCTGACGAAGTTATCAAAAGGATGATGCAAGACAGTTACTAGCTAATTTCCCGTGCACTTGGTGAACTCAAGCCACGTAGCTCTACCAGAGTCGTCTTTCAAGATTATCTACTAGGTGAGAGAGACCTAGCGGTACAAAAAGCGCTCGGCTTCGGAAATTGTGTATGGCGGAGGCGTAGGCAATTCATCAATTCAACCCCAAACTCTGTTTACAGGAAAAGCTTGTCCAGTCTCTCGTTCCACCATGGTCACAACCTCTTCATTAGTCGCTCTCTGAAATTCCTCATCTTTGTTTTCAGTCATGATAAGATTGCTTTTACTTCAATAATAAATTCACTATTACCATTATCACATGTTCCTTATGTAAGTTTAACCATTCTCATTGCATTTGTTAATGCGACACTCAACCAACTATTATTCTCACTCGATAACAGTTTGAAATTTCTCAATATCAAGTTTTAACGCTTTCTTCCTTTGTGCCGTTAAGAATAACGTAATTTGTAGTATATATTTTGTAATTTTGAAGCTACTTCTGAGTACTTTCATCAACTCTGTCATCCCTGTTATTTTGGTAAACATAAATACTACTGTGCGGCTGCTAAAGATGATTCAGTAGATGAAGAAAATTTTCGTCGATTGATCTTCTTTTATTCTCATAATGACTCAGTGGATATTTTCAGGGATCATTTTCAAATAAACCGAAATAACTGTGTACACAACAGAAACAGGAGTACTGTTTTTACAAAAAATGACAGACACGCCATCTGCTTTTGATACACTAGCCAATAAAATCGCAGACAATGCTCAATTCTCACCGATTTGATTTTCACCCATCTTTTAGCAGAATCGCATTTCATGTAGGTGAGCTTTTTTAATTAATATGTAAGTTTTATCAAAGTGGGTGTTTTCCAAGTTGTCGAATTACAGGCTAACATTACCGCTAATTATATATTCGAAATATGTTATTTCGGCCTTCGAAAATGTTAAAACGACTCTCAGTCCGTTCGAGTCATATGAGGAGGACAGAGAAAAAGAGAGAGAGAGGTGAGAAGAGAAATATGTTTGATATTTTTATATATATGAAGTACTGTAGTCTCTTTCGATGCATCAATTTGAGTGTGACTAACTTCAGTTAAAGTGATGGATGACGTCCGCTTCAAGTATGCTGTTGCTATTGCAGTTGTTGGCATAGCAGCCATTCTCGTGAACTCTTTGATCGGTTCGTTATGGATGGCTTACCTATTTGGATGGCATTTGAGGAGACAGAAAAATCAAACTCATGCATGTGATGAGACACAAGTTAAGAATAGCCTTCATCAAGATTGGCCAAAATGTGCACTACCCATCTCAGAACGCCTTCACATACTTCTGATTGTCGTTTCAAGCTTCGTTCTGCATCTTGCAGACGCAGGTAGAATAGTGTACTTGTGCATAACTGGAGTCGATATTCGTGTGAAGTTTAGTGAATGGTTCTGCAGAATTCACATACTCTTATCCAGCGTCTCATTCGATATTTCTACATGGAGTTTCGCATTTCTGTGCTTGGAGAAATTTTCAGTCCTCATTCTAGTCAGATCAAATTACTCTGCTGCGATAAATTCGAAATTGTCTGTCATTCTGCGCATTTTACTTGTGTCACTAATTTGCTTGTCAGCCAATATAACACCACTGTTATCAGACAAAGCTATCTGTGACGAGTACTTCTTTAGCACAACCTTCTTCTACAGCAAATTCATCATAAGCATATTTTTGCCAATCGCCATCTCCATCATATCTTCCACGTTGATCATTAAAATGTGTCAGAAACGTGGCATTGTAGTCGACACTACTCGTGGTTCAATCACCCCATCATCAAATGAATATCTTCATAGCTTATCTGAGCGATCAGCGAATATTATTTATTCAGCTAAATTGAAATTGATAGCAGCTTGTTCATTTCCTATTTTCCAGTCAATCTTATTTATTTTTACAAGGGTAAGCGGAAATTATTGTTGTTATTTTTCGTATAGAAAACGGTTGGACATTGAAGATTATTTTTATATTGCTCTGATCCTAATGTTTTGTGTTCTCAAAACATTTAAATTATTTCTACTCATGTTCTGCTCACCGAGAGTACATAATGATACTCACACTATTATATCTCTTACTCAGAAAGGGTTGTGTAGATGCTTTATACACAACAATAGTTGAATGTGTCAAATAACCGAGAATGGTGTATGAGAGTATTCTATGAACGTCAGCCAGTCACTACGATGGCAAGTGATTAGCAATAAATATGTTGTGTTTTGACCAAATTACACAAGACAATGACTACTCATGTTATTTATAACCGATTTTCTTCTCTCGTGAGTCATTGAATTTCACTGCAGATTGTTTGTGATATGTATACTGCACGAATGAATTCCTGTGATTGTCGACTCATCCATTGTGTCTGTTTGTTTCATTCCAATGAAACTGCTTCTGTAATTCGTTGTTGTCTTCGCTTTCTATATTTTAAGCGTACAATCCACAAATGCCACTTGTGTTGTATTCTTTCGCCATTCAACTCGCCCATTTACTTGTCAACTTATCATAAATACACATATATGAAATGAATGTAAAGCCTTGTTCTGTTTCACGAAGAGGCCAGGTTGAAAGGAATAAGTTTTTGAAAAGAAATGTCCGAATTGCCTCATCCTTACTCGTCCAATGTACATTTCGCCAATAGAAGGTGCACTTGTCAGTGCTGTGTGATTGTAGGTTATATTGAGCAGTGTGAAATTCTGCTCTAGAATAGGTAGCGAAACTTTGCCAGTGGAACATGAGAAGTGGTAAATTTAGACTATAAGTGAGTGTAAATGTAATCGCCAAATACTGGTGCAATGAAATGAACTGAAGTATTCCAGAAACACGACTTGTGTCGATCGTATTATTGTCTAATCTGTCTACATCACGTATCAAGTTATGGACAGCAAAAGATGAAATCCATTCAAGATCACAGCTTTGCTGAACCGGTAAGTCATGAAATGAAATAAGGTAAAATGAGAGTACTTATGGTTGTGTGGCAATGACGACTTCTTCTCAGAATAGCAGGCCATTCATTATCTCCCAGGTATATTCACTGAAAGGGCAGACAATCAGTTGACTAAGACGGTCTTGTCAATCTCATTGATTGCAAACAGTGTTAGAATGTCTATTGTCGTCTTCCACAGTTGACTTTCAATTCTTAGATATTCTTGAGCAATAATGAGATCATTTTCGCATTCGTTCAATCAATATTTTACAAATTCGGATATCGCATGCACTGGTGTTCTCGTTTATGGAACTCTTTTCCTGGAGTAGACAATTTACTGCTCGAACTCAGTCGCTGTTTAGTTAAGTTTTCAACTAACTCCTAAGGGGTTAATCGGTGGAACCATTACAATTCAGCCACTGAGATATTGTGCGATAATCGAAGAACCAAGGGATTCCTAGTTCTGTTAATTCGTGGTATAACCGATTCACTTCCAAAGTGGAAAACGACTGGTATATTGATTGTACACTAAAGTGTACACCAAGTGTCATATGCATCGAATTTGTAGAGTGGTTACAAAGTTGTTGACGTGATGTTCACTGATCGAGTTACCATACTCAGAGTGAATCTGTTTCCGACTTTCAATAGACCTGGCGAGGTTTCACTCTGATGTGGACAATATTTCTTGCACTTGTTTTCCATTTTCAGAATCATGACACAACGAACTATTGCGACATCTTTCGAAGCATTCATTTCTGTATTGTTGCAGCAAATAATTAATCCATAGTGGTGTTTGCATGGATTCTGTCATTATGTATTTGTAATTTCGTTACCTGTCACTAGCTCCATTTTATATACATATACATTTCCGACAATAAAATGTGCGATTTCCGAAGACTTCCAGTTCCAGTCGAGGGGAATCAAGCGTCCATTTTTCTTCACCTGTTTCTTGTGGAGATTTGGGGAACATAACGAAGGTTTACTGTTAGACTAAACTGACACTCACCATCACGTATGCGTCACAGGGGTGTGTTTCAGAAGTAAGTTGATGCAAGGAGTTTGGTAATATTTTGATAAGACCCAGCATTATATAGTACATCATCGTTTCGCACAAATCGTGTGGTCTGTCATATGATAAAGTTTCTATGTGAATGTTTCATTTGTCATATATATTTGGATTCAGTGTGTGACGAATTATTTATCATCTTTTTTCACACATTTTTCTTTGTTGGATGACGCACGGATCAGGGTAGATACATCCAACCAACAAGAACAATATATTCTCACGGTTGTGTGTCGACCTAACTAGGGTTGAGAAAATGTATAAATATCATGTGTTGTTTGTTAAACTATGTTGTATAGTATAATTGAGTATGGTACAATGCAATATCTTCCAGTCATAGGCCAGTCTTTTTCTTTCGATATTTGAGTGGCTCAGTGAATCGGAGGGTAAAACGGACAGATAAACGGATTAGCACATCAGTCGAGTTGATTATTGTCATAATGCGTCGGTGCGTCGGTGGCACAGTGGTTAGGACTCTCACCGACCATGCACATGGTCGACCCGGGGTTCGATCCCCTGCCGACGCACACCTGATATCTATGGTCGGCTTGCAAAATTTGGGCTACCGATATATCCATGCTGAAAATTCCATATTTGTACAAAAAATACGGTGTGGAATCAAGCTGTAATCAAAAATAAAAATAAAATAATAGTAATTAACAGGTGCAGACATAAGTAAGTAGCAATGGATTTATTCAGTTCAGTCCAGATAAGTTAGAACATACTGGCAACGAAGTTAAAATCGGCAGCGAATGAGATGACAGTGTATGCTGACCTACAGGCAGTGACAATTGACTTCATCCATTTTCGACTGCACAAGACTGAAATCCGTTTGTGCATCAGCTGCTTGCACGCATGCTTTTATTTTGATCTATGGTTAACAGGATTTGTTTCAATCGTCAGTCGACTCACGAGTATCAGTGACTCTGTCTTCTAGACTAGAGTCATATTCTACCACAATGCTCATGAATGTCCGTCTTTTTGTTTTTCAGACTAGAGCCATATTCTTCCACAGTGCCCTCATCCCATAGTATACTTCAGTTGGACCCTGGTAAACAGGGTGTCTGCATTAATCAGTATTGTAGATTTGTCTAAGATATGCGGTAATTTCCAGGTTGTAAATTAATTAAAAATTATTCTCGAAGCTGATTAGTGTCAAAATCCATCAGTGAGATCTAGTTGTTTGGCCACCTGTCAAACAGCGAGTCAACCACAGAAAGTATAATTCTCAATAGAAGATTCGATTTTCGTCCATTTGTTGGACCTCACACACGTAGATTCCACTTTCATCTGTATTGTCCACCAGCCAATTCTCTAAAAGTTCTCTTCGTCTCTCTGCCTTTCTTCTTTCTGTCTTCAGTTATTTCTGGATGTGAACATCTAATTAAAGAGCTTAACTACATATCAAGTACTTAGTGCATATATTCGTCATCTGAGTGCAATGTGACTGTGCCACTTTCATGTGCATTTAGAAATTTTGCTGCTCATATGGAGGAGATTGTGTGGGATCAACATATAGGTGGCTCAACCGGTGCATTTCTCAGTGACTTCCATAATTTTTGTGAAGACGAACGCCGTCATTTAGCAGCTCTAACTTGCAGTCGTAATCACGTTCCCATTGAGGAAATTAACGCTTTCATTTGTATTCAAGTTTTGGTATGTAGGGATTAGATTGGTTACAGGATTTAATCATGAGTTGACATTAGTTAGGAAGACATTGGAAAACCTTCAAGGAGTACTGGACTGCCGTTTCGTCCTAGTTTGGGACTCTTCACAGCACACACCTATCGGGATTCGAACCCAGGAGCTTCTGGTTACAAGGTGAGCTCGTATACCATTAAGTCACTTGCATCCGACCCAATGCCCCATGAATTCTAACTTCTGCCAATTCAGGACATATTGCGCGAATCCTAGCCAATGTTTGTCCGGTATTTATCCGCATACCTGTTGCCGAGCCATTGTCGGTAATCTTCAATATGTCTCTGGACCAGTCTAAATGTCCAAGAGACTGGAAAGATGCCATCATTAGTCCGGTCTTCAAAACCGGATCTAGAAACTTAGTTCAGAACTATCGTCCTGTTAGTTTGACCAGTATTGTTGTTAAACTACTAGAAAGAATAATTCGTGATGCTATCATTCAGTTCATTGAAGGGAACAAACTTTTCGCTGTGGAACAGCACGGTTTTAGAGCAGGTCATTCTTGCTTGACCAACCTTCTTTTGGCCAGAGAAAGTTGGGCAAGCTCAGCTGATGCTAATATACCGGTGGATGCCATATTCATAGACCTTAGCAAGGCGTTTGACAGGGTTTCTCATTCAGGTCTTCTAGTAAAGTTAGGTAGTCTGGGAATCAATAAAGTGGTTACCGACTGGATTCAAGACTTTCTAAAGGACAGAAGACAAAGAGTACGAGTTAACGGGGTTTTATCAACATGGGAATCGGTTAAGAGTGGCGTTCCTCAGGGTACAATTCTAGGCCCACTTCTTTTCCTGATTTATGTTAATGAGATTCCATCGGTAGTTAAGTCATCCTGCTTACTGTTTGCTGATGACATCAAGATATGGAGGGCTTTGCACGATGACAGTGATCAACTTGCTTTGCAGGAAGATTTAAACTTGTTAAGTGATTGGTGTAAGCACTGGGCCTTGGAGATTAACTTAAGCAAGAGTGTAGTTATGCATGTATCCATAGTCACGTGCACAATTACTCAATGAATGGCATTACTCTCCCAGTGGTCACTGAGTACAAGGACTTGGGAGTGGTTGTGCAGCATGACTTGAAAACAGCAACAAACTGTAGAACTGCAGCCACTAAGGGTTTTCGCAAGGCTTTTGCGAACTTTGACGCTGATATATTTCGTATATTATATCCGACTTATATCAGACCTCATTTGGAATATGGGATCCAGGCAGCGAGCCCGTGTTTCAAATACGAAATAGACTTATTAGAAAGGGTGCAAAGAGTAGGAACTAAGCTAATAAAGGGTTTCTCAACCCTGTCATATGAGGAGAGGTTAAGTCGACTGGGTTTATTTCCACTGTCATACAGACGACTTAGGGGTGACCTAATACTAGCATACCGTATCCTAAGAAATGATTTTGGAGCTAATTTATCTAAATTATTTCTTCCTTCTAGCACCAACCAATTGCGAGGACATCACCTCAAGGTTCAAAAACCACGGTCGAATCGTCTGCGTCTGGAAATCCGTTTTTCGCATCGAATTGTGAACCATTGGAACTCCCTACCGGAACACGTCGTATCAGCGCCATCCGTTGATTCATTCAAGGCGAGATTGGACCTCCTGTATGCAATAAATCGAAAGGATTAACACAGGCATATAGCCTACTATCCTAAATAAATTGTAAACTGTAAACTGTAACACAAACATTTGGTAATCCAATCAATTAAGGATTACCAAGTTAGGTTAAGACTATTGACAAACTGTTTTTGAATGCACAGGGGAGGCTTAGGTCTATGAATAGCTATAGCCTCAGCGTATTTCAATAAACGCCCTTGGCCGTTTTTATAGATGACCTCAAAGGCTGAGTTAACATCAATCTTATGGTTCATCTCGATTGGATGTTTAGCTATAGACGAATTTGATAGTCTGCCACCTGCATCTATTAGCTTGTCACAATTCATCTGTTTTTCTAACCATTTTGGGATATGCTCTCCCAGCCTCACGTGCAAAGCACGATTATGTATGTGTGGACATACATACATAGGGAGGAGTAATCGCGCTTTACACGTGAGGGTGGGAAAGCATATCCCAAAATGGTTAGAAAAACAGATGAATTGTGACAAGCTAATAGATGCAGGTGACAGACTACCAAATTCGTCTATAGCTAAACATCCAATCGAGATGAACCATAAGATTGATGTTAACTCAGCCTTTGAGGTCATCTATAAAAACGGTCAAGGGCGTTTATTGAAATACGCTGAGGCTATAGCTATTCATAGACCTAAGCCTCCCCTGTGCATTCAAAAACAGTTTGTCAATAGTCTTGTAGCGGTAAATAATTCCCCAAAATTATTGACCACAGCAATCACTCATTGGATGCTGACCACCACTGTTTAAGTCGACTTGTTTAGCTGAAGGCTTCCAGTCGAGCATCCCCGCCATTTGGTACCTCGTCGTGTCACGTGCACGATCACTAGCTAGCTAAGCGTTCGTCTAACGGCTGGTTTTGGTTACTAAATATATATCTTGGTTCGGACGATCAATTGTTGGCTTTTGCTTTGTCTTTGGTACGCGAGAATAAATTAATTAGAAGTTGTTGAACGAGATATCACGTCAAACCTTCAATATCCGTCAACCTCTAAAGTCTTAACCTACCTTGGTAATCCTTAATTGATTGGATTACCAAACGATTGTGTTAAATATTCTTAATTCCGTTTTCTCTCACTTTGTTTAATTTAAAATTTCTATATATTTTACGGGTTGATCACGGATTGATATCAGTTAGAGAAGCATTGAAAACCAGGGAGTACTGGACAGCTGCTGTTTCATCCTAGTTTGGGAATCATCGGAAGTACGCACCCACTGGGATTCGAACCCGGGACCTTCCGGTTACAAGGCAAGCTCGTATACCATTCAGCCACTGGGACCCGATTCAATGACTCGTCAATTCTAACTTCTACTAATTCGTGATTTAGCGCGACCCCAACCATTGTCGTTGGTGGGACTTCATCCACACACGTGACATCTATATATATTGACTTGACAAGTAGATGTGTGATGAGATTGTTCGAAATGTATAGCGGTAATACATCACACTTTTCAGATAGTCTCCGTCTTCTAATAACGCTATTTCAACATGACCTGGAAAACATTTGCACCTGTCTTTCTGCATGACTAATTCAATGCAGTTTGTTTACTTATCAGTCTTATATCTCTCAATGTAATTTCAAAATATATATATATATATATATCCGTGTATGTAAAGTATTCAGCTGACGATTGATATAAGAATAAAACTTGTGCACTGTGGTAGAGTATAATTCCATTATGGGTAAATTTTTGTTTAGATAAAGTCTCACAGTGTTTTACAGTAATGTTTACTGATGACGTTTCGAGCGCAATTTATTGCTCATAATCACCTTATCACCTTGATATGATTATGAGCAATAAATTGTGCTCGAAACGTCATCAGTAAACATTAGTGTATAACACTGTGAGACTTTATCAAAACAAAAATTTACCCATAATGGAATTCAGCTGACGAGTTCTACCAAAATTTGATGAATTCATTAAATCCTGCTTTACTAACCTTTATTGATTGTTTTAAATTTTTATTTCGCTGCATTTTTTTCTTATTGGTTGTTTCACATTTTGTAATTCACATAATGACAAGCTTAAATTAGAGGGAGTGTGACGGCAATTTACCTCAAAAACTCTTGGTCTGGAATACTGTGAGCGTTGCAACAGACTAAGATTAGAACCACTCTGGAAAAGACGTCTTAAGCTAAACCTCATTTTTTACTAAAAGCTAATTAATCTTCTCTTGCACTCCTCCGAGCCAATAACTAAACCTACCGCTGTCATCAGTTACAATCTTAGAAATCATCACAACATAGCTGCTATAGAGCATTGTCAGACTTACATGCGGTACAACTTCTTCTTAAATAAGTTTTCAGTTATTTAGAATAGACTACCAGCTAATGTGCGTGATGCAAACACACTCCCAGTGTTCATCTCCTCAGTCACCAGACTGCTCAAAGATGACAATGCACTTTTGCGTCTGACTCTTACACCCTCTTTTTCACCCTACACAGATATTTTAAGTTCATTAAACGTGTAGTTACAACAAGCTAAAATTATAAATTTTAATATTATTGGAACTAGATGATAAACATTTCTACACAGGACAGTAATATTAGTTCACACATAATATAAAAGTTAGCATAACGGGACTAGTTCGTTAGTGCACAAAAATAATCATAGTTACTAAACAGAATATACATGTATGTAAATATTTATTAATCATTCCTTGAGGACTCCACTTGCTTTCTTTTGTGTTGCTGTTGTTTGTTTTGTTTTTTATCTCACCATTTTAGCCTCCATTTGACTTCTTGAATGAGAATGAAGAATGTGGATATTCAACCATTAACAATGACAAATGATCTGCAAACATTACTGGTCCCATGCCCTTCAATTCCTTCGTGAATTACGCATTACCTTCCCCCACGACGCAACCTGGATTACAGTTGTGGAATATACCTTTATACCAACGAAAAAGTATTAATTTATAATACTCTATCATTGTGATTTATAACATAACTGACCTTACCCGTAAAAATGGCTTGCATTTCTTCAGAACACCCGTTTATAAGAAAATATATGATATCATTATTATTAGTCTACATTGAGTACAATTTATTCGTGATGTTACGATGAAAATGCTGACAAAACTATACAAGTGTGCCACTTATTTTAAATTATTACCAAATTTGGATATAAATCAAGAATAAGCTTCGATGCCGTACATACCAAAGTTATGTGGGGGAACGACTTCAAGCTTTCTTTTTTTCCCAAGTATTTGTAATCCATCCAACACATACTTGGGTTTTTTTTGTTAATGCGAAGACAATGTTTCTATATATCTTGATGTGCTCCATTGAATGACTAGTTATCATATTGTTCCCACAAACCAAAGACAAAAACGACAGCAGTCATGTAATTTAAGCATACACTAAATTTATGTAATTTAAATAATACTTATTCATGCCCGTACATTTGGTGTGTCCTACACAGGTGGGAAAAATTATGTATTTCATTAAATTATTCCAATAAAATATGTCTACTATTCGTATATGTAATTTATCATATTGATGATGCCTGTAAACTGGCGTCCTTAATGTACAAAATGAGAATTTATTACTATTATTATTATTAGTATTATTATGATAATCCATAAATCACCCTTTCTATCCAATGATCGTATTCATGGTCTTAATTTGAAGAACCTCCTAGACATTTATTGAGATAATATGTGGACTACACTAAAAAAGTTTCAGAATAGAATCCAACTGACGAAACGATTGCGTACACATACTTACACACACATACATACTTAACGAAGATTACTATTGATTGCAGGATTTCATTATGAGCTGACGTCACTTAGAGGACCAGTGGACAACCACCAGGGATTACTGGACAGCTGTTTTGGCCTAGTGTTGGACTCCTTATCAGTACGCACCCACAATAAGGGTTCGGATCCAGGACGTTTTGGTTACAAGGTGAGCTCGTAACCCGTTAAGCCACTAGGACCTGATCCAATGGCCAGCCCATGAATTCTAACTTCAGCTCATTATGAAATCCTTCAACCAATCAAACAAAATCCCTACAAAATCAATACTTGAAAATTGTTATGTTTAGATGTCACATTATAATTCACTATAGTCCCCCTTGGTGAAACTGCCAGTCATACATAGGCATGTTGTAGGAGGAAAAATAACCCTTTGGAGTGTTTCTGTGGGATTGAAAGATTCCTTTCCGAAATATCCCGTCAAAATTCACCTTATGTATGATGATAAGTCTTATCGAAAATCAGTTGGTTTTGAGATCGATTTCCTTTATTCACATATTAGCTGAAAGTTTATTTTAAAAATTAGGAATTTGTGCTATGAAGGAAGGAGACGATCAATAAAAATTGGATATTATGTAGACGACAAATACAAACTTATCATTCATGACGAGAATTTCTAGAGAGATGATAAAATCCAATTCTTCAAGGAATTCACATAATATCCTATCCTTGAATTTCACTAGCAGAAATCTCTTACATATCTTTGCCTTGGCGTTGAGTCACGATGTCGTATTCTAGTACAGTTTTCAAATTCTATTCTTCAATCAGTACAAGAGAATTAATGAACCTATTAATACGGTTATAAATAGGATCAAGGTGTTTCAGACTCCTAAAGTCGCCAAACTGATAAAGTCTGTAAGGCCGATCTAGGACTACAAGAATAACCTTATTATTATTATTATCAATTCCAACGACGGTAACCGACTGCAAACATAATCCGCCTCGAATTCAAGCACTAAAAGCACTCGTTCGCAACCAGTAGGCAAATGATTTTGAAATTCATGACCAAAGATAAGCAAAAATGAATTACTTATCAAATGTAATATGGCTGAAGATATATTAGATGGCTAGAGGTAATGGGCAGGAAACCTTGGACCTAGGTTTCGTGCTAGTTAGCACTCATCAGCAAGGCGTATTTGCAACCTTGAAGGAACTCACGTCCCTTCTGAAATTCGGACCCGCGTCACCCAATGCTGCAGTCAGAGAAGTTAGTACTGAGCTATTCGGGCTCGCGATTGACCTCCTGTAGGCAGACCTCCTACGGCAGAAAATATATACGTGAGCTTATGCAATCAACATGTTTTCAGCAGTACAAAGATGTCGATATTCATCTAAATTCTTCCTTTAGAATTTTGGGATAAGAATAAAGTCAACCGGCAAAACTGTTAGATGAAATAATAACAGCTAATTAGAAAAAATTAAGAAACATACATACTGAAGATGTGAGTGGTTATTTGTTAAATGCAGGCTAACTGAATAAATTCAGTGGATTTCACTTTGATGAACCAATTATCGTTATTTGTCCAGGTTCAAGAATTTCCTTATTGCAAAACTTTTACTTGTTAGAATATATAACTCTGGTTCATGTAGTATCTGTTCCGTGAAAAAGAAATCAGTACACATATACACGTCATTATTTCCGAGGAAACTATATGATGGAACTTCAGCACAAACCTATGGAGCATTCCAACCATTGCAGGAGACTTTCGCTGTTCACAGATTAACACATAAAGTCTCTTTCAAATATGAATAACGCTTGTACAACTTTTCATATGTTGCGGATATTACAAGCATGAAAAAATGTCTAAAATAAACTGCTTTTTCAATCGCAAAGTAATAATCAACGGATATAATTTTCATTTTTGTTCAACACCTCTAAATCACCTCACAAAATAATAATTATACATTACCAGTAGGAAAGAAGTTAGACATATGGTATCCCCCCCCCCACCAACACGTGCATTATACTTAATAACAGAAATTTATAGTGGTTCATTCTACAACGACTGACTAAAATTCCTTTTTTATTATTCCTACATAATTATTTTGGATAAACTAACTGGAAACATGAATGAGAATAGTTATTATTGTTTTTTACATGCAAATAAGTATAAGGTTGTTATGTACTCGTCGACAAATTATTGTTATGGACTGGTCGAGAAACTAATAATCCTGACGCAAGAAGGCGGAAATCAGAAGACCACTAGGTTTGCGATGATACTTCTATTTTCCCAAACACAAGGAGAATGCAAAAGTGGTATCACACCAAAGTGGCAAGTGTAAGTCACACAAATTGTGAATGCGAAATATATATGAATGTTCCAGACAAAGTGTGTGAACAAATCATTAGACAGTCTTAACACGAATGGCTAATTATAATGAATTATCGATCCATATATACATAGCGAAATATAGCAGACATGTCAACAACCACCATATATGGATATATGTCACCAAGCTCCGGACTGTCAACGGACACTCATATTATATATAATATAATATAAGGAGAATATACGTTGTTAAAGGAGACAAGTTCATACAAGTGAAATGGTCACAGACTAAGCGAGCAAACAGAAAGAGCGACCAACATACACACACATATATATATATATATTTGGATACATATCAAAGGTGATCAACTGAAAGTGGAAAGTGATCACATCAGAAGATGACACTGTGAAGTGGAAGGGAGATAGAAACATAGTAATCCATCATGCATATGGTGGCAATTATCTACAAGTGGATAAAACTGATATCCTGTAGGCCGCATATGAGACATCACGTAAGCAAACCGTGTCAAGAAATAGAATTCTGTATCGTTTAGAACTGAGCGGGCTTATGGAGGTTATTAACTTTGTACTAAAGATAAGCAAAGTGAGAAATGCGAGGGGAAGTTGACTTAACATGTATAAGGAATATAAGAGAAGTGAAGAATTCAGTACTGATCGACTGTGCAAGAAATTAGACAGTAAAGACATTGATAAGAGTTCCGTCAGTTAGTTTCTAGAGGAGCGTGTCCATAGACTTAACTCATCAACCTGACCCAAACAACAGTTTGAATGAAGGTGGCAGAGGGTGAATGACCTGAATGTAATTTCCTTAATAGTCATTAAAATATGAGTCGGATATGGCAGTAACTGGATTAGTGATGGATGCGAAATAAGTCTGTCTTAACATTGTCTTTCACATATGAATTTTTATGTCTTTTCATTGTTCTTGAGGTTTTACGATCGTATGCAGCATAATGTCATTTTGGAAAGGTAGCGAGAGACTAAGATGGAACAAGCAGTAACTGAGGCATTTTATTAGGTTGTTTTATTCTGTCACAGTCATTTTAATTTTTTCTTTAGTAACTCAAACACCGGTGCTTATAGTAACGTATACATGGAAATTAACTCCTGATTATCATACACATCAGTCACTAGTCTAAATCCTCTTTGTCCCTCGCAAGTAATGGTAGCTAACACATGTTGAATAAAGCCTTAGATCTTAAGGGTATTCAGTAGGAAGTGTGAAACAGAATTCCTAGAAGTACAGGTTAACAGTGAACCAGTAATTACCAGATGCCGATGTTTTTTTAAATATCTGTTGCTAAAGAAGTCCTTGAAATGGCGTAATATGTGTGCAATAGTCGATGATTGAAACTACTACTGTGGTGAGAGCTGACTGTTAGTTAAAATTGGTGGACAGTAATTTACGTCAATGTTTACGTCGCCAATATTGGTCGTAAGAAAAGTGGGAACAAAGGCTTTGCGTAGGTGGATACAGTTAACATATAGATTATCTGAAATTCAAGAAACAGTCCCAAAGAGATGCAAAGTTAACTTTCTGTGAGAAACAACCAATCAGAAGACTGTGTTTTTCTGCTAACAATAATCGATAATATGTGTTGATTTCCTTAATAAACTATCTGCTGCCTGGCCCTCATCTTTTGTTGTTACACTACTACCCAACATCTGTCATGTAAATTCGGAATCGGCATTATTTTTGTTTGATTCATAACATTTTGTGAGCTTCAAATTCTAGCAGGTACTCGAAGAAAAGCCCTTCCACTAATCTGTCAACTTCCTTTGAAAAAATGTCGAAAATTGGTGTAAAATAAAACTCACTTCTCAACTTTCGAATTACATTTTCTATGTTGTTTCTCGTAAACTTTAAATGATGAGGTATTGGGAAATATTTCAATTGTGAGATGAAAGTTTTTGTTGTCTACGACTGCGTCAACCCGGCTAACTAGTATTCAATATTCATAGACTGCACTTGGAATCGAAATACAATGCCCATAATATTGCATAAACATGTCTTAACTAAACAAAATGAACCGATGGACAATGATCACTGTAGGACATTCTGTAATCAGTAGTTTACATCAAATAGTTCTGTCAATTTTTGGAGATCTGAAACTGCCCATAAATAAGTACTGTATTACAAATCACATTTTATAGAAATCAGTACGGCAAGATCTGAAATGATGTGAATCGACTTATTTCGCTTGCTGCTACTTCAGGCAACTAGCGCCCAATCAAAGTACCCACTACAGTCTTACAGGAGGTCAGTCGCGAGCTCAAATAGCTCAGCGGTAAGGTCTCTGGCTGCAGCATTGCGTGACGCAGCTTCGAATCTCAGAAGGGACATGAGTTCCTTTAAGGTTGCAGACACGCCTTGCTGATGAGTGCCAACTGGCATAAAAACCAAGATCCAAGGCTTCCTGTGTCCGATCGCCTCCAACTATCTAATATCATCAGACGAATTGCTCTATCAAATGATTCATTTAACAGCCTTCTTAAATTTAATAATCCCACTCATCCACCTAATTAGTGCACCGTCTAACCTACGATTATTTCCTATCCTAGTTGGATGCGTATCCGTTGAAACATCAAAACTTTAAAAATAAAACATAAAGTATCCGCTAGTTAGTATTTATTTGATTCAATATGATCTAGTTATTTTAGATGTAGGTTAATTGTAATGTCGTTTAAAGTGTACTACACATATTTTCTTTCTGATCTAAAATAATATTTGAAGATATGGCTTGTTAAGTCATGATCAGCTGACAGAAATGGTTGAAAAAAGGTAACATTAACAAATGCTAAACCACTGGATTATGTCGGTGGTAAGACAGTAGAGTGTTAGCCAAAAAACGCGCGCGCACACACACACCTGACCCAAGGTTTGACTCCTCGGCAATACGCCTTTAAACCTCACTTAGGTGGTGGAAAATATGACAAAGAGGGAAGTTTGGGAGTGAAAATAGCAACTTCAATGCATAAAAACAACACCACTGCTACGGAAAATCAAGCCATTTAGTCTGAAGCCCTATAATCCAATCAGAATACCAGGAATGAAAAAAAGGGTGGTTGAATTGTAATTTACTAGCAGCAAAAGTGAATAATACACAGAGCTAGTTTGTACATGATTTCAACCGTTTGTAAATGAAGAATTCTAGAATCAGAGGAATCACACATAAGGAGTTAAGGTAAGATTCGAAAGTAAAAAATCCCCTAAAATGTTGTTGCACAACAGTGTGTATATATATATACATATTAGGCAGATGTATCTTTTTCTGGACGGACTGAACTTGTTCGGAAGTCTTCTTTAACTTGAGATTGTTGTCTATGAACCTAAGCGGAAAACCATTTTCCATAAGGTTTCCTCTGAGATTACGCAGTTCTTCGTCAGTCACTTCCTTGCTTCATATCTTCCGAATCCTCTAGGAAAGAGCGCATATAGAACTCCTCATTTTGCTTAGGGGCACGAAGCTTTGAAAGTTGATGAACTGTCCATTTCATGTAGGCTTTTTACAAATGAACCTTTTCAGAGAGTTGTTGGCGCTTCTTCTCAGATGGACTTCGAGAAAGTGGAAGTGATTGTCGAAGAACTGCGTAATCTCAGAGGAAACCTTATGGAAAATAGTTTTCCGCTTAGGTTCATAGACAACAATCTCAAGTTAAAGAAGACTTCCGAACAAGTTCAATGCGTCCCGAAAATGACACTTCCTCTTAATCTAGTATTCAAAAATGACACTGAAGCAGAGATCCTTCGTAAACGCCTTTGCAAATATATATATATATATATATATATATATATATATATATATATGTAAATATGTAAGGGGGAGTAAACTCTACTCAGGAAGTGTACACGTTAACGATGAAGTAAGTTGGTTTTTTCCTTTTCCTGATAGCCACTGAAGTTACTCTTGTTCTGTACATTCTAACTCTACAGAAATTATTTATGTCAATAACAAATATACCAAATGAAAATGTGTTCTGCTGAACACTATAAGTTATAATACACCGTCAGGCAAACGTTCTACAAACCATACACTGCTAACTGATATCACCTAGTCATTGGCATTATGATGAAGTATGGTTTGCACCAAAGAAGTATATGATTTGTTTATGGCGAAAATGTTACTAAGATCGATTCTTGTTCATGTTGATATTGAGTTTTGGTCTCAAGGATAAAAATGATGAGGCTACCTGTTGTGTGGTTAAGTGATACATAACAATTTATTTAACGTCATTACACTACTCAGCTAGGTCTTTCATTAGCGGCAGTTACATAAATAAGAAGTAGAACAGCTTTTTGTTGGTCACATTGGTTGACTGACATAGGCTAAATAAGAAACTAATGAAAGTGACGTGAAAATTCCGATAACACCAGGGTTTGAATCAGTCTTCCTCAGATCCCACTGAAATAATAAATTCAAACACCACCATTTTGAACCCAGCCAGTAACCAGGCTTTCATTCATCTTACAACAAACATCTGTCCTATCAGTATCAGTCTAACGACTTGAGGCTATATAATTTAGAATTCCCAGTTCGATTGTTAAAGGAATGGAATATTCCAGAGTCTTGAATTAGAACTAGACAGATGTCTACTGGAGTGGATCATGTGGCAGAGGGTAGAGAGCAAGAAGACTGACATACGCTGAACAGACAAGAAGACCTCTGGAAATCATGACTGAACGGACGATTTATGTCTAATATCACACTAACTGAAAGATCTGCAGGCAAATACCAACATGTTGGCAGAATAAGCAGAAAAGACAGGACTTCAAATGAAATAAGGCGTTGCGACTTAAAGAGTGTCTAAAGTGTTACGGCATACGTATATATGTCTTGTTAGAGAGAAGTTTCTTGAAAAGAATTAATTAACAGTTGTGTTGTTGGGGTGGTAACAAAATAAAATTAGTAATAGTTACGCAATTAGATAAGAGAAGATCGAAATTTCGGTGCATATAAGGTCAGATGAGAAGTTGATGATGCAATACAGTGAGCAGAACTCAGAAGATCAAGAGAAGTTATCTCTTAAGGGAGTGAAGCGAAAAACGAAGAGGGGAGTGAAAAGATAAGTTGACAAAATTAGAAAACAAACAATTGCTAAGAAGTGAATCGCCAGGGTAATTGAAGTCCAACAACGGATTCTTTTTGGACACATAAGTCAGGCTTCAATCGTTTTATTGCTATAGCTTCAGCAAACCTGAGAAGACTTGAGGTACTTTGTCTGTTAATTATTTTGAATAATACCAGCACATCTATTCGGTGTCCAGTGTCAATCAGGTTTTTGGCAACTGAAAAGCTTAAACAATTCGGTCCTTTAAACCGGGGGTTCCTTGGTACATTTTCGCAGAATCTGACATAGGCCCTCCTCTCTGTTCTTCCAATGTAACTGCTACCGCAGACACATGAGAATTGGTTTACATAGTTGGAAGTAGCATGTGAGGGGTACTTGTCAATCTTTGACTGCACCAATTAGGAGGTTGTTCGAGATAGAGAAACTAATAACGCTTCAGGATACGTCCTAGACAGGGCTGCGCTTAATCTTTTATTTACCATTCTCATAATGTCGTCGCCCTCGTAGTCAATTTAGATGAAAATAGGCTTCTCACTGACTGTAGCTATATAAAACTTCTTCAGTTCACTCTTGCCATATTTGTTGATGAAAGCGTGTGGGTAACCACTTTCTTTCAAGCATTTTCCAAGAAGCATTAGTTCACTGTCTAGTTTGTTTGGTGAACATATTCTCTTCGTTCTGGAGAAAAGCTTTTTCACCAGCGTTCGAATGTATTTCACTGGGGAGAAGCTGTTGAAACTCAAGCAAAGACCACTCCATGCGTCTTTACGATTTAGAGATCTTTCGAGACTGGCCATAAAAATATCAGCTAATATCGCACCCAGTGAACTCCCCATTGCCACTCCATCAACCTGGTGATACATTTTGTTGTCAAACTGGAATTGTATATCATTAGTACATAACATGAGAAGGTGCTTAAATTTCGGTTTTCGTGGAGGAAGAAGATCAGAGCGTTGACAGATGATTTCTAATATCTCATGCAGTGGGATCTGCGTGAATAGAGAAGTCACATCGAAGGAAACCATGATGTTGTCATGTACATTGAGTTAATTCACCTCTTCAGCAATGTTCAGCAAAGAGTAGAATATGAATAAAGTACGTAAACAAGATAAGGTTTAGCTATGATAGGATAATCACTACAGATCAAATAGAATGTTAATATATTAACTGAGATAAATTCAAATAGATAACATTAGCTATGGTTACGGAGTGAAAATAGTAAACAAAATATCATTCATACTACTTAATAGGGATAAGTAGTAATAAATTAAAAAAAAAAGAAAGAGCAACAAAGGATGGATGAGAGTGGAATTAAAACTCACGTCCTCGGTCTTCGAGTTTAAGAAATTGTCATTTCTTTCAGTATCCCATATTTTCATTTTACCCAGTTTTATTTTATGTAGTTCAAGGGTGAGTATAGAACACATTAGTGTTTTGTATCAGATGGTTTATTATGAAAAATCCATGAACCTATCATTGAAATCAATTCATTTTATGCTTCTACTGTCCTTTTTTCATGTTTTCTACGTATTGTTTCATACGGATCTTTCATTTATGCTCATCTCAACCTTTTTCATCACCCAGCTATTCAATTTTCTTGTAGATTATATCCCATACAATATATTACTTGCAAGACTTTCAGTAGCACCCGCCACTTCAGTACTACCTGTGATTAGTACATATTTTAAAGCCAGTCGTCCCTATCAATCGGTTCCATAGTACTATGAAACTAAAATCCATTTAGTATGTTCCGATGAAGGTGTTTTTACTGCATCAGTGGGATTGAACTATCAGGTAGCCTTAATTTACTCCGTATGATGAAGTAATAATTGCACATCTTGATAATGTATTAAAGACGTATGCTACAGAAACTTCAAGCCACTAGCTTGAAGCCCTATGTTCCACTGGGGAACGTGAAGTAAAGAAAAAATGCAGCGAATTTACAGATGTGTCGAGATCCCTTTATTATTTTCATACATTAAGACTGGTTAAAGTTCTACAATAGTCAGAATACTGAATAAAAACTAATTTACAAGTTGTTCTATCCACCAGTGTAAATCTTGGTATGTAGATTATATGTGTTAAAGGTATTTTTATGTTCAATCAGTAAGCAAATGACTAGATGTCTAAATTATAACTAACTCTCAATTGTTATTTGGCACAAATCTGATTGCTTTCAAGTTTTATCATGAAGTGACATAAATTAGAGAACCACTAAGCACCCTGGAATACTGGACACTTTCAGTTGCCTCAGCGTAACAAAGTATGAGGACAAATACTCACCCACGTCGGTGAGTAGATGAAGCGCTTTAAATTTCAAATTGATGAAATTTAGAATCCATTGAATTCGGCTCCATTGTCTGAATTGTCAGCGGGCTAGGTTCGATCCCAAATTGGTCAAGGGTGAAAACAGCTGAAAAATCTGATAACAGAAGAGGACGACAGTCCAGTGCTCTCTGATTTCTGATAGTTCTCTACTGATTAACTCTGCTGCATATTAATTCCTACCCTCTATCCTTTCTATGCTGTCATCTTGTTTTACAGTACTTCATCACTGCTTATTGTAATCTCAATTGATTGTAATGTATACGTTTATAATATCTTTAATAACAGTCCGACTATAAAGCCCTCAAAAAAGCTACTAGGTGAAATAGTTTTATAGTTTTTCTATGCTGGGCATTTTTTCAATTTCTGAATATGATACGCACACATTGACTCTTTGGGTAAACTGATGTACACCAGTTAGGTAGTTTTCATCAAATGTACTTCAACAAAAATACCAACTGTTTTCCACTTATTCATCATGCAAATCACAAAATGTTTTTTACTTAATTTACTTTAACGGACTGTACACAATGTTTAAAGTGCGCATTAATTTAAAGAAGTCGGTGAATTCAATTTACCCGCCTAAAATTCGAATTTTGTACATATATTCTGTTTGACTAACTGTAAAACCTAATTTCAATAATCAATATTGAATGTTAACATAAAGTGGACAGAAATTAGAAGATGCTTTTTCAAAGGAAAATAATAACTTGTCCATTTAAAAATTCCGTGTAATTATTTACAAATTTACAAATTTCACCTGACTAGTGGATAGTAGATATTATCAGGCATATGATATGAATTTCAGTAACACATACGTATAGAAAAATAAATAAACGTCAGAATACACATGATACCTATTTACTATATACCACAAAAAGTAACATGCACAGATTTCTTTTTTAGAAATTTAGAAATTGGAAAAATGTGATGCGTTGTAAAACAAAACAAAAAACAGAAGAAAACTGATTGAAAATGGTCATGAAGATATGCATAGATATGAGTCATTTGAATACCCAATAATAATTTACTCACGATAAGAATAAATAAAGCGAACAGTTGTGATTTCGATAAATTTTAGCCTATATTAGCTTGCAAAGATAAATTAGAGTTGTATCAGAAAGTGTATTATGGCGCGCATTCAAGATGATATAGTAATCATTCACGATTTGACTGAATACTTCTAAAATGATTGGGTCCCGTGTAACAAGTAGACATTTGTCCAGTACTCCCTGATTTTCGATGGTTCTCTAGCTGATATCAATCTCTGATCAACTTGTAAAAACAAAACTAATCCTTACAAACTAATTCCAAAAAATTAATCTGATGCTCGCTAGTGACTCTCTACATGACCGAATTTCCTGGAGTTCCAGTGAGAAGTCATGACTAGTGAGGTCCATCCAGTCAAGTGTGAGGATGGATGCCCCACCGACGACATTGGGTGGAGTCGCACTAAATCATGAACTGGTAGAAGTTAGAATTCACGACCTGGCCATTGGATTGGGTCCCAGAGAATGAATGGTATACGAGCTTGCCTTGTAACCTGAAGGTCATGGGTTCGAACCCTGGCACTGGGTACGTACTGCCTACGACTCCCAAACTAGGATGAAACAGATGTCCAGTACTCCGGTGCTGGTTTTCAATGCTTCTCTAGATGATATCAATTTGTGATCAACTCGTAAAAACAAAACTAACACTTACAAACCAACTATAGAAAATTATATTACATAATGAGTATATACAACGTATCGTTCGGCAAACTGGTGTGAACTTCTTCATGGAAATTAGTCGAAATTACCATAACAGAGGTTTATATATATATATATATATCACTCCTTGACAACTCCACTTGCTTTATTTTGCATTGCTGTTGTTTGTCTTCTTTTTTCTCTCACTATTCAGCTTCCATATGACCTTTTGAATGAGAAGGAAGAATGTGGATATTTGACCGTTTACAATGACAAATGATCTGTAAACATGATTGGTCCAAAATCTTTCAATTCCATCGTGAATTACACATAACCTTCCCCCACGACGCAACCTGGATTACAGTTGTGGAATATACCAATGGAAAAGTATTAATTTATAATACTCTATCATTGTGATTTATAACATAACTGACCTTACCCGTAAAAATGGCTTGCATTTCTTCAGAACACCCGTTTATAAGAAAATATATGATATCATTATTATTAGTCTACATTGAGTACAATTTATTCGTGATGTTACGATGAAAATGCTGACAAAACTATACAAGTGTGCCACATATTTTAAATTATTACCAAATTTGGATATAAATCAAGAATAAGCTTCGATGCCGTACATACCAAAGTTATGTGGGGGAATTACTTCAAGCTTTATTTTTTTCTCAAGTATCTGTAATCCATCCAACACATAATTGGGTTTCTTTTTTGTTAATGCGAAGACAATGTTTCTATATATCTTGATGTGCTCCATTGAATGACTAGTTATCATATTGTTCCCACAAACCAAAGACAAAAACGACAGCAGTCATGTAATTTAAGCATACACTAAATTTATGTAATTTAAATAATACTTATCCATGCCTGTACAACTGGTGTGTCCTACACAGGTACGAGAAAATATGTATTTTAATAAATTATTGATAAGTACGCTTACTAATCGTATATGTAATTTATCATGTTGATGATGCCTGTAAACTGGCGTCCTTAATGTACAAAATGAGATATTATTATTACTATTATTAATATAGATATATATAAAGGAGATCTCTTGTTTTTAAAGACTTTGCCTAATTATGTTAGTCATGAAACAGTCTTCAAAATATGTAATGAACGAAATTGTATGAAATGTCATCAAACTTTGTCCCCAAACTTACAAATATTAGTATACTTTTGTCAAATGCTTTAAATACAGTGTACTTTTTATCAGAATTTCAGTGATTACGTTCGACTTAAAGTTCATGGTCGTAGATAACTGAATATGAATTCACGAATTGATAAAAGTTGGAATTCATGGGCTGGCCATTGAATTGGGCCCCAGTGACTGAATGGTATACGAGCTTGCCTTGTAACCGGAAGGTCCTGGTTTCGAATGCCAGTGGGTGCGTACTGCCAAGGATTCCTAAACTAGGATGAAACAGCAGCTGTCCAGTACTCCAGCACTGGTTTTCAATGGTTCTCTAACTGATATCAATCCGTGGGCAGACTCGTATAAACACAAATCTAATCCTTACAAACCAATTCTTGAAAAAATACATGTATGTGTATATGCGGTATACAGTGGTATATGTGTGTATGGGTAAACAGTAGTAAAACATTTGCTAACCTCTCCGTAAGAAGATATAGACAATCAGGGATTTAAACCAAGTATGACTGATTTAGTGACACATATCCATTTCTTATTTATAAATCATGATTTACCATGCATCATGCTAACATCACACATTCACATCTGTTCAAACTTTCGTATCTAAAATGTTATGATTAGACATATTCTGAAAATTATGGTGTTTAGCATTGAATTTTAGTTAAAATACCCTATCGAACTTATTGATTTGTCCTCTTTTTGAAGACTGAGCTGCTTTAAACACAGACCTACTGGAGTTGTCACTTGACAGCTACGAATTTAGGATATACCATTCTGTTGCAGACGATGGAGATTGGAAACATGATGATTGTGCCAATTACGTAATTTATGTGTTAATTTAATTCGATTGTAAAATAATTCATGTGACTTGTGGTAAAGATTTAACCGAATACTTGTAAAATAATTAGGCGCCAAGTGAGAATTGCTCATTTCAATTTCACTGAAATTTTACAAATATAATTTTAACATACGACATAATAATCTATCAGTTTTGATTATCACTGTAAATATGTACGGTCAATAAGAACATGACTTAAAATCAAAATTAAATAATTCTCTGATGTGTATGAATACTCTATATTAATAGTGAACAAGTACCAATTGGTAAAGAATTGAATAAGATGGAATCAAAAGATTGTGTAAATACGATAATAAATTTGAAAAGGTAATAAAACAGGATTTAATGAATTCATCAAATTTCGGTTGAACTCGTCAGCTGAATACTCTACATACACGGGTGTATATACTTTTGAAATTACATTGAGAGATATAAGACTGATAAGTAAATAATCTACATTGAATTAGTCATGCAGAAAGACACGTGCGAATGTTTCACAGGTCATGTTCAAATAGATAAGGGGAGTATGAGAGATCAATGTAGTTTATTTATCAGTTATATATCTCCCAATGTAATTTCAAAAGTATATATATATCCGTGTATGTAGAGTATTCAGCTGACGAGTTCAACCGAAATTTGATGAATTCATTAAGTCCTGCTTTATTAACCTTTATTGCTTGTTTCAAATTCGTATCGGTAAACAAATGTTTTCAAATTTGAAAAGCATTACGCAAGCTGAGGGTAACAGATATACTGAGAAAAAACATGGAGTCGTAAAAAGCGTAAAACAAGTAGAGAAATGGACAAAAATGGGATAGGAATTCAGAGGAGGAATTGCTAACCATACTGTAAACCAAGGTGAACAGATGGGCCAGACTTACTGCCGTTGGATACAGAGACCAGGTCGTATGGTTCTGATTGCTGCCACTTCACCCATTGATAGCAAACGCAGTCAAGCCCCTCTTGACGGATTACCGGAGACACCGTAGAACACCTAATCCAGTTTAATGTAATGCCCAGAATTTACTAATTGGACTACTCATTCGTTTTCCCTTTCACTGGACTATATAATTGTATGTTCACCTGCACCTGCCCTTTGAGTGCGGTCTATGTAACCAGTTCCAGAATAGCAGGCGAATGTATTGATGTACACTGATGAGACCATCATCGTTAACTGATACTTGTGTGGTTGAGTGAGTAGCGGTATGGTTGGGAAATTTAACATCACTATAGCTATATCAATATGAAGTCAAGTACACAGTAGCTAGTAAATGAATGAAAATGGAATCTACAATCGGAAGGTTTCAGTATTAAGCACGAAGTATGACAAGACGATAAGTATTTTTTTAAATTATGAGAGCGTTTTTATTCAATCTTTTTTTATTAAATCGTCAGATTATTTCAAATAATTTTAGTGTGGATTTCATCCCGAACCAACACCCTTTATAGTATGCTTTAACAAATATATGGAACACTGGAGAATCGTTAGAATGAAAGAGTCATTAAATTCCAACACAGCGGTTGTAGCGATAAGGTGTTAATTCAATGGCCATTGGTTTGGTCCCTGGCGGAGACAATGGTAACAAGTTTTAAGTTAAAAAAGTTAGCTATTCAGAGCTCTTTCGTTTTGCATGATTCTTGAACTAATTTCATTACTCGAGGAGATGTTTACTGGAATTACTTAAACACCCTAAAATAACCTAGAAATATGATATCACTTTTATATGTCTGTTGAAGTTTCAGAAGGAAAAACTTGATTTTATATGTGATAAATGCAATAAAATTTCTCCTTCAAAAGTTAATTTGTACGGACCTGATGTGTTTCAGGTGCAATTACCGCCTGATATCAGTTATAGAACCATGAAAACCAAGGAGTACTGAATCGCTGTTTCATCCTAGTCTCTTGCCTCTTCATCAGTACTCACGCTGCCGGAGTTCGAACCCAGGAGATTCCAAGCCCCTGGCCCATGAACTCCAACTTCTAGTGATTCGTGATTTTAGTGCACTCACCAGCGAATATCACCCTACAAGGTGGATCACACACGTCATGATTTCTTACTAAAATTCCAAGCAGTATGCGTGTCACTGAAGATTCCCTTAACAGGAATAAACAGCAATTTTTCAATGGTTCCCTTGTTGATATGGATCTGTGATCAAACTTGAAAATAATTCTCTTAATGGGTCTAGCGAGGTAAAACTACAGTTTTTTAGGCTGTCTAATATGTTACACTAAACCCTTTGTACATTTGGTTACAGGATTTCATTATTAATGACATTGGTTAGAGAACCATTGGAAAACCTGGGAGTACTGGACAGCTGTTTCACCCGTCCTAGTTTGGGACTCTTCAGCAATAACCACCCACAGGAGTTCGAACCTAGGACCTTCTGGTTACAAGGCTAGCGAGCTCGTAGACCATTAAGCCAATGGGACCCGATCCAATGGCCCATGAATTCCAACTTCTGCCAATTCACGATATAGCGCAACCGCTGGCCAATGTCTTGGGCAAGTATTTGTCCTCACACCTAACCTGCTGCACCCTACTGGTCACGAATTCTCATTGGAACCCCAGGTAACTACCTATCTGTCAGTCGCCAGTGAGCATCTCATGGATATTCAAGTATTGGTTTGTACATTTGCTGGAGAAACATTCTATTTTCGTAAATATTTAAATCGCATAAATTTACATAAAAAGCACTGAAACTTTATGGTAAACCATTAAATTTAAGTTAATTTTAAACGTACATTTTTGATAAAAGTACATTCCAACAAATGTCCAATCAATCAACAAGAAAGTCCAAGATGAAATTACGTAATAACTGATACCCATTGCAGAGAAGGCGGCTGTTGTGGCTAAACTGGTCTAATGGATTACACTTTGGCCTCTGAAACTGTGGGTACTGGGTTCGAGTCTCAGTTTGGACACCGTCACTGACTCACTGAGAAATGCGGATACATCTGGCTAACGACTTCTCGGTAGGACGAAATGTGCATACTGGATTCCACTGCTAGCCACTTCCATCAACTGACTTCAGGTTAAATCATATAAACAGTATTGAAGCATCCGTACAAGTAGCCGACAAGTCAACCTGAGGCCGATTACTTCGGTACAAACAATCAACGGGAAAGTCCAAATTGAATTAAATCGTAAAACGATTTAAATGCCTTCAGCTAATTGATCAAATAGATTTCACATCTCAATAATATTTTGGATATTTCTCCTTCCTCATTAGGTTTGTATGCGTAAGAAATTTGTTAAAGCCGACAATGAACGTTTAGTCAGTAATGTAATTGTAGAATTAAGGCACTGTGGTGGAATATAATTTCCTATTCGATATAATACATATTAATGCACTGTCAATAGAAAAATGACATTTCGGGCACAATTTATTGCTCCCTTGGGGACAAACTTCACCTCTGAAAATTCCATACCTGTACCGAAAATACAGTGTGGAATCAAGCTGTAAATCAAAAATCAAAAAAAAATCAAAATCAAAGTAATAATCTAGGGGTCAATTATATAGATCAAACTAGTAGATCAGGGTCTATCGGATTACTGGAACATAAATATTTACTTAAAGCTATGAATAGGTAGAGAAATTCTCGGTCAATTAAATGCATTCACACAACAATGCGAGATAGACAGGATTAACAAAATCGACGTCTTTGGTGGATGGTGACTAGCAGTGAAATATAGGATGTGCATTCAATTTGGATCCCCGGACTTCGTCGAAGCATCTGCACAAGGAGTCGACATGTCAACAGAGTCTGAGAACTTTGGTTTGAACAGTCTTTGGAAATTCCAAACTGAATTAAACAAAAGGTGATATATAGTCAGGTAGAAAGAACCACTAATCACGGAATCTCTGTTCATCAAATCAACATCAAATACATGGAAAAGGTGAAATAAATAACAAAAAGTTTCAAAAATACATATAAAGCAGATTATAAACCTATGTGAATAAATCAATATGATTTTGAGAAATAATTTGTTTTTGAAACGTCATACGTTTATCATTAGTACATCACTGTGTATTATATCGAATAAAGTTATCTAATATTCTACCGCAGTGCGGAAGTTCTACACTTACATTAATGTTGGCTCCTAGTTGGGACATTTCAAGGTTGTCTGGGCATTAACATGATCTTAGCTGTCAGTGGGAACCAGGAGGTGAATCTCGTCCTATGTTTAACTCGTTAACAGTAAGTAGTTCCACCTCCAGTTAGCAATGTTTTCGTTGGTAATAGACGGCTGGTGGCAATCGGCGAAAACTCGGCCTAGATTTTGAGCTAGCTGGCATTCGTTAACAAGGCGTACTTGTTACCTTGAAGGAAATCATGTCCCATCTGAGATTCAAACTCGCGTCATCCAGTGCTGTAGTCAGAGGAGTTACCACTGGACTATCGCGGCTCGCGATTAACTTCCTATACGAATTTACCGGGTATTTTTGATTGTACACTAGTCAGTAACTAGTGTAATTTGTGTGTCTAGTCCTATCTTTGGTGCAGACTGAATTTTATCAGTTAGGTGGCCACCATACTAGATGGCTCGCCATCACGGTACACTGTGAACTGTTGATGTTAGATGGTTGGAGGCAATCCGCAAGAAACACTTCACTTATATTTGCCAAAGTGGCTTACTGTGTCCACACTGCAAACCTGACTGGTAGAATTCAGTCTGTAATAAAGATAGGACTAGACATACACATTACACTAGTTACTGACTAGTGTCCAATACAAAATAGCAACGTTTTATCACTGGAACTTGAACCGAACACCGTTCTATTCCAGCTATAGATTGTTGTCCACTAGACCACAAGCTCCACCACTTATGCAAAGGATATAAGTTTTTACTTGTATTTCTACTAGATTAGTAGTATCGAACTGAAATACTTGATTTCTGTTGATCTGCCAGTTCCTGGCGTGGTTGCTTTAATGGTGTTTAAAGATTAACATGACTTTATTTAGTTAATCACTTCGGTTCTACACATTCAATCGACAAGAGACACAATTCAACTTATACAGGTAAAACATGTCAATAATTCACTAAAACAAACACACGCACATATGATGTCTTTCTCTATCTTTCAGGGGAAAAATGGATATAATATCTTCAGTTCCCTCTTCAATTCGCAGTGACTCCAATGCTCAACGGATGTGTTACTTCATACATTTATTCCCTTAATGAATTTGAATAAAGCAAAAGCAACAGTTTTTGCAGAATAAAGGGGTAACATCATACCTCCGATTTTCGGAACATGTACTGAAAAAAGCCTATGCCTAAATGGAACAAATGCTTTAAGTGATGCCTTCGCCAGTCATCTCCTTGACACGGATCATGAGGTAGACGTTGCAAGATCGTTCAAAATTATTAATAGGTCAAAAGAGTTCACTTCTTCTTCTTCTTCTTAAGTTTGACGAACCAATCTCAGTCGAGCTTTCAGAAAGAAAGATTTATCTGTCTTTCCTTGTCTTGGTAACAGGATGTTTCCATCCTCTCTTTCATCTGATTACTTAAATTTGAAAGTTTCCATTGTGTATGATCATTATTGTTGTTTGGGGTAGAGTAATTATTATTATCATTAGCATTATATGCATACAGGGATCGACTAATTTTTACTTAGAAATAAACTCTATGCAATTATGTTAAAGTTGTTTCTGTAGATATACTTAATAATGACTTTGGGCTGTAAGCAGCTGAGCTGATGAGAAACCAACGAAATAAGCAATCATGGTACTATTTTATTCTGCAAAAATTGTTGATGTACTATTATTTTTTCTATGTTGGAATGTTCATTTGGCCTCTGACAGTGCTGAATGAATAAACTAGTCATCGAGAAGAACTATAGAAATCATATTCCCTAATGGTTACTGTCATTTACTGTTACAAAAACTGCTTTTACATTCCTTTGCGTCCTGAGAAGAACACCGGGTTTTCAGTTGTCATGTTTCAGAAGCAATTGTGTTGGTTGTACAGGGTGAGGTTATTAGTCTTACAAAAATTCTCCTTTTCTGAGTTTACTTATTGGCCAGTAAACCACTCGTTTTAGAGTGCCTCAGCCGGTAATCGAGCTCGAGCTCACACCACCATTCTGTTTTGCAAGGATTCTACTATCCAGCCACGGATGCATACATCTTATAAAGTCACAATCTACAAGTTTTCGTAGTTAAAATACCTTCTTCAATATTCTAAAAGGACTTTTCTATAAATGTTAAACTACTCTGTTCAACAGATATGTACGAAAAAAGCCTTTAAAAACAGATAATGAATTCACTAGACCAATATGCTCTTTTTAACTTCAACTTGGAATTTACAAACATGCAAAAGTTCTGGAGAGATTACCGATATTATCTGGTAGTATTATAGACAGTATACGGCTCATTTTAAATCACAGTTAAGGATGACAAGTTACTGACTGATAACAGACAATTCAGAAGTTTATTTGAAAGTGGAAAATCGAGTTTCTCATCTAGAGGTTCTTTATACTTCGAGAAGAGGTGTTACTCCAGCTTCTCTTGGAAACCACAAAATACCAGAATCACAACATATAATCTGCTTATTACTATAAATGTCAATCAAGAAAGCTTAAAAAAATAACATAATACTGTATACTACTGATTTACTACTGTGAGTAGTTGGAAACCACCCAGTCAAAAAATAGTGCTTACTACTCAGATCGATGTGGCTTAAACACGTTATGGTCATTCCACTTGTTTGAGACCTAGTGCATCATCGGTGAACATAACTCGACTCATCTTAGAAAAACGAACCAGTTCAAACCACCTGGAATCAGGTTACCTACTCGGGTGAACTGGCGATACATCGAATCAGATTTACAGATTACATAGTTGGTGGAAAAAAACCACTACTGTTTGACATGAGTGCTCTCTAACTACTTATGTGAACCAGTCAGTAGTATGTAGAATCATGCTATTCATGGATCTACCAATCATATTCTCTCGTTTATACAGCATTTACTGAACCTACTGACTCTGTCAATGAGTTGATTTTCAAATTTTTGGGGGTCAGAGTTCTCTTCAGTGTAATTATGGTTTGTCTGACTGAGCAAATACACAGCTTGGTGTGACATACAGGATTTAGTTGTCTTTGAAGATGAGTCGACATTGTCGGTAACCACCAAAGATTTATCAGTGTTCCTATAGATTTCTAATGCTGAAAACCAGATTTGATCTGAAATGAACTTAAAACACTGAATAAAATTGCAGTAGATCACTTTGCTTCACTTTTATAAGGTAGATAAATGAAGTGCAAAAAAATTATAAATTAACCGATGTGTGCATGAGAAAGAATTACGATGTAGAGATTAATGAGAATTTAACGGATCTGTGAATAATTCTGCGCCAATGAGATAATTTCAAGCTCTACTTTTTCACCAACATCCGTCTTTAACGTCACAAATACCCCAGCCAAGTAGTCTGCTGCTCCTTGTATCACTCAAGCTGACATATAATGACTTGATGGATTGATGACTTTTGTACATCTAAACAAAAGTAAATCAAATTCCGACATATCATCACTACTGTCACTGGATGGTAACCAGACTATAAATTCATAAAATAGATGTTTAGATTCTGATTGGACACTAGTAACTAGTGTCATGTCTCTAGTCCGTTCTTTGATACAGACTGAATTCTATCAGTCAGGTTTGCAATGTGACCACCATTATGGGTAGCTCTCTATCACGGTGCACATTGATTTGATGATATCAGATGGTTGGAAGCAATCGGACATAGGAAGCCTTGCTTGATCTAGACTTCGTGCTAGTTGCCACTCGTCAGCAAGGCATATCTGCAAACTTGAAGGAACTCATGTCCCTTCTGAGATTCGAACCCGCGTCACCCAGTGCTGCAATCAGAGACGTTACCACTGTGCTTTTCGGGCTCGACAGTGAATTCAGTCTGCACCGAAGAGAGGACCAGATACATCGCACTAGTTGCTAGTGCCTTATCAAAATACCCTCCACAGTCCTACAGGAGGTAAATCACGAGCCCGAATAGCTCAGTGGAAACATCTGTGACTGCAGCACTGGGTGACACAGGTTCGAATCTCAGAAGGGTCATGAGTTCCTTCAAGACTGCAGATATGCCTTGCTGATGAGTGGCGTCTAGCACGAAGTCTAGATCAAGCAAGGCTTCCTGTGTACGATTGCCTTCAAAATTCTAATATAATCAGATGTTTGGATTGTTGCACTAAATCGTAAAAATAACGAAGTTCAACATCAAATACGATATTATGAAGGTGGTGTATATGAAAATGCACCTTACTTATATTTCTACTCAGTCGCATTACCAATTGGCCTGATAACTGTTTTCTGATTACAATGATTAGTCGTCCGAATTAGTGACTTCAGCTTGCTGAGGAAGATTTGAATTTGATGAAAAACAACCTTCTTGAGTTTCTTTATGAACCTACAAGCTGACAGTGTTCAACTGATTTTTTCTCTTTCTGTCTTCTCACTTTCTATTTTGAAAGCATATAAATTAATGCTGACTTAAACTAAAAGTTGAAATCCTTATAATTCGTATACATTCAATTTATAATAATTTTCTCCACTATTAGTCAAACATTGAAGTATGTTATTGTCAGTATTTATAACTATTGTAATTTCAGGTTGACCTCGGCTAGATTACAAGCTGGTTAGTTTTCTAGCTGGTCCCAAGCCCAGATAAAGAAGGAGGGTTGGGGCGTGGTGCTATCAACTCCACCCCCTGTAAAACAACCAAATCGCTACAGAAACTTCAACGAATAAATATAATAAAAATACTAAAAATATAAACAATAGCCTTACTTTTCGATGGATACGGGGAAGTGAAATGACACAGGCTGGTGAAAGCCTTCGGGAAGCCAGTCAGCCGATGTGCCTGCCTTCTTTCGATGAAAGCGAAAGTAAGGATGGGTACCTGGAATGTTCGTACAATGTACAAAACTGGAAAGGCTGCCCAGATAGCCGCTGAAATGAGAAGGTACAGAATAGAAGTGTTGGGAATCTGCGAAAGCAGATGGAACGGAACTGGAAGGTGCCAACTACCTACTGGAGAGACAATAATCTAATCCGGCCACCCAGAGGACAACCATGAGCACACCGAGGGAGTGGCCATCATGATGTCACCAACAGCAAGCAACCAAAGCTCTCATGCAGTGAGAACCAACCTCCTCCAGGATAATGACAGCCAGGTTCAACTCAAGAGGAAGGAAAGTTACAGTCATTCAATGCTATGCGCCTACAAACGTCTCAGAACAAGAGAAGAAGGAGGCGTTCTACAGACAACTACAAGCAATAATGGACAACGTCCCAAATGGCGATATCAAAATCCTGATGCGCGACATGAATGCGAAGCTGGGAGGAGACAACACAGGAAGAGAACTCACCATGGGTCGTGAGGCCCTCGGTGAAATGAACGACAATGGTGAACTCTTCTCAGACTTCTGCGCCTTCAATGATTTGATGATTGGTGGTAGTGTGTTCAAACACAAGGATATACACAAGACGACATGGATTTCACCAGATGGAAACACCAAGAACCAAATAGACTTCATCTGAATTTCAAGAAAGTGGAGACAGAGCCTACTGGTTACAAGGTCAAGGAGAGGAGCAGATGTGGGTTCAGACCACTATCTAGTAGAAGGGACTTTCAAGGTGAAACTAAAAGCCTCGAAGATGGCTGGGGATAGGCCACAATGCAAGTTCAACACTCGATTACTGAAGGACACAACCACAAAAGACACTTTCACTGCAACCGTCAGAGCAAAGCAGGAAACACTACGCGACATCATTGAAGAATCATGCGTGAAAGAACATTGGAAGTCTCTGAAGGCGATTCTCAACGAAACGTGTTCAACAGTTCTTTCTAGGAAGAAAGAAGAGACAAGACAAGGAATGGCTCTCAACGGACACTTGGAAGCTAGTAGAAGAGAGGAGACTGGTGAAAGAGAAAATGATTCAATGCAAGGACGGACAGGAGAAGGAGACGCTGAGCTCAACTAATACAGCACTGGACAAAGAAGTGAAGAAGAATGCTAGGAAGGACAAAAGACAATTCTACGACAACCTGGCCACTGAAGCTGAGAAGGCAGCAGGTAAAAGGGACCTGAGGACATTATATCAGATAACCAAATCTCTATCCGGGAAGAGATCAACACAAGTGAAACCTATAAAAGACAGCCAAAGGAACACAATCACCAAGGAAGGAAAACAGATTAAACAATGGGCGGATCACTTCAAAGGACTCTTGAACTGACCATCACCTGCAACCCGTCCAGAAATACCAACAACACCGCGCACACAACTGCAAGTTGACACCAATCCTCCCACGAGAGCTGAAGTCTTAAATGCAATCGAGCATCTGAAAGCTGGAAAAGCAGCCGGACCAGATGGAATACCCCCTGAAGCACTGAAAGCAGACCCAGAGACGACAGCAGATATGCTGACTCCATTATTGCAAAAGGTCTGGAAGGAAGGAAAGGTGCCTACTGACTGGAGGAAAGGTTACCTCGTGAAACTACCAAAGACGGGAAACTTAGGCCCCACTCTGCAAGAACTGGCGAGGAATCATGCTCCTGTCGATGCCAAGTAAAATCTTGAGTCGTATCATCCTGGAGAGAATAAAGGACGCACTGGAGACAGAACTCTGACCAGAACAAGCTGGATTCAGGTAAGTCAGGCAAATCATGTGATGACCAAATTGCAACTCTACGCATCATAATCACTGAACAAAGCATGGAATGGCAATCAAACCTATACCTCAACTTCATAGACTTCGAGAAGGCCTTCGACAGATAGGGATGACCGCGAAGTAATTTGGAAAATACTTGAGTGCTACGGCGTACATCAAGTATTCATCAACCTTATTCAACAGCTAAATGTACGACAACGGCACATGTTAAGTGATTCACAACGGAAAACTCAGCGAGGTGTTTGGAGTAAACACAGGAGTCAGACAAGGGTGCTTATTCTCACTAATGATATTCCTAACTGCGGTGGACTGACTGAATTATGTGTCAGACAATAAGTGGGAAAAGAGAAACGGGACAGAGATATCCCGGACCGACCGACGTGAAGAACCCAGCAGACCTGGATTGCGCGAGTGCATGATTTATGTTTGATGTCACACAAAGTCGAAGACTTACAAACGAAAACCGACAGACAAACTGGTCGAAGAAACAGCCAGAGAAGACAGGACTCTAAGTGAACATAGACAAGACGGAGGTGATGAAAATAACCAGCCAACAATAACAACAACAACAGCAGCAACATCCAGGGCCAATCACCATCAACGGGAGGGATTTGAAAGAGGTTACTTCATACACTCACCTATCTAGGGAGCATCGTATCAACTACAGGCAGTCGGAACGGACGAGGATGTCAAATCGAGCCAGAATCAGGAAGGCGAGAAACACATTCGTCAATCAACCTGAAACCAATCTGGAAATCTTCGTCACTCAGCCAGAATCAACAACAAAATTCCGTCGGATTTTCAATACAAACAACGTCAAGTCACTTCTTATATGTGGATCGGATGAGAAACTTGGCGAGCGGGTCACAAAGAATGTTTCCAACAGGCTATTGCAGCCCATTATCAATAATTAACTGTCTTTACTCTATACTGAATGAGGATCAGGTGGCGGAGCCGGAAATAATCACCAACAAGAAACTATGGGCACTGAAAAACAAAACAAGAAGCAATCGCCCACCCAACAAATATGCAGGAGAAAGTGGAGATGGATTGGACACTCGCTCGCTGAGGAGGCCGCTCGGTGACATCGCGCGCGCGTCGGGCCATTGCTCTTGAGTGGAACCAGGTCGAAAGGGAAGCAAGAGGCGAGTGGGACGTCAGTGCGAGGGTGGGTGACATGGAGGAGATGGTGTGAAGAGGAGTTGAAAGAGTATGGACTGAGATGGATTCAGGTGAAAAGTACAGCAGAAGGAAGACAGAAGCAAGTGGAGACGTGCAATTGATTCGCTATGTTGCTCTAGGAACCAAAGGAAACAACAATAATAATAATTCCAGGTAGTCTGCAGTTGGCTGATGAGGTCCTATGAAATCGATTGTTGACATCATTCTGTACTGCAAATCTGGTTTTCCTTTTTTGAACGGTTAATTTACAATTCCCGTTGGGTGATTATGTTAAATCGAGATTTCCGACTTCTCTTGGGACGCTAGCTCCTAGTATTGACAATCCGAGAATGCCTAGGGATTAATGCAAAATTATTTTGATTGATGGTGGTTAGCAGTGAAATTCAGGATCCGTATTTCATCTTATCTGGGACTTGTCATTCAGATGTACCTGCATTCTCATTGAGTGACGGTGTTTCCACTTAAATTCGAACTATGCGCCCAGTGTTTCAAAAGACACAGCATTATTCCCTAGGCAATGAGGGCCAGATTGAAGGGTACAGGCATCCAGATTTCATAACTTTTCACCATCAACCAAAATCTCTCTAGGAGTAAATCGCTTGACATCTTGGAAGCGTTCGTACCAGAAATTGACGTGTTAAAACAGGCCGACTTGCAACTTACAAAATTCCCAACAGTTTCTTTGTGGAAAGCTAAAATTATTCAGGTCAGAATATGTATGCTGCTTGGCAATATGAATGACAATCAAGAAAGCAAGCATAAATTCATGATACCATATACTACTGATTGATTCATAGGAGTAGTACAATACAAATCCCACTGATCAGTAGTGTTTGATAAATGTTCATTTCTCGATGAAAAACTAAATAAAATGATAAAATGTGAGATAATTTAGTAAACACTGAATTCTGATAGTTTTACGAATTAAGTCATTGATACTTGGGTGCGTCGGTAGTACCGTGGTAGGGTGCTCGCCAACCACGCAGGTAGTCCGGGGTTCGATCCACGGCCACCGCACTCCTTAACCTCGATACCTTGCTAAGCCAGTAGTAAGAATGGTAAAGAGGGAAGGTTGGGCATGAGGCTATCAACCCCATCCTGTAAAAATAATCCCCTCACCACTGCAACAGAAACTTCAAGCCTCTTGCCTGAAGCCCTATGTTCCACTGGGAACATAAAGGAATAAAAAAACAACAGTATACTTGAATGCTCAAAGTGTTTCAGTGGGGTGAAATACTTTTCAGACAAAAAGGGGACGGATTGACGTCATCGTTGATTTCAGTTTTTTTTTATTAACGAAAAGTCATTGATTAGCAACAATTAACTTATTGATTCCTTTATTAGGTCACGCTTTGTCCTGTGAATCACATATGGAGAGTGCATAATTATGCCTAGAAATAAAATACGCAGGCTATAAGACAACAGCTGTGACCTTACCATGCCAAAAATGGTTGACTGAATTCAAGTCGGTACAAACGAAGTTGCAATTTTAATATAAGCTAGTCCTACTGTGTTACTAAATCTAACAGCTAAGTTATGCTACCATCAAAATGGATTTTTTTCCACGAACATTTGTTCGTAGGACTGTTTTTTACCACCCGTGAGATGGCGACATATGAAAATAACTGGCGTTTTAAACCATATGACTTTCATGCAACTAATAATGCATCTAATAAATCTAAGAGAAAACATCATGCTGGCTGGCAGCGTGCACTTAAACAGACACCTTTATATCGTACAACCATTCCTGTTATTGTCACTTCAAACTGCCGTTCACTTCCCAACAAAATTATGCATCTCCAGTCTCTCTTATCATCTGATACTTATCACAATACGGCGATTGTTGCATTACAAGAAACATGGCTCCATGAACTCTATGATGACAATCTGGTTTCCCTAAATGGTTTTACATTGTTTAGACAAGATCGACTATGCTCCAGAAAGAAAAGAGGTGGAGGTGTTGCAACTTTCATTCATTCTCAATGGTCAACTTCAAATAATGTATGTTTTTCTTACTCTAATGACTTTATTGATTGTATAACGGTCAAATGCCGCCCGAAACATTTATCCAAATTCAAATACGTCTTCATCTCTAACATTTATGTTACTCCTGGCTGTTCTGCATCTGATCTATCTGATTTTGCTGATGAATTCACTGAATTTGCCGTTACACATCTTGAAAACTCTTTATCAGTTGTCACAGGAGATTTTAACTGCTGTGATTGTTCTTTCCTCGTATCATTAGGTCATGCCAATATTGTTAAATTCCCTACTCGACTTGATAAAACCCTTGACCTGGTGTTCATTAATGATGAGGAAATATATGAAGTACGCCGACGTGCTCCTATCATGAACTCAGATCATTGTATTATTCGGATATTACCTAAGATATACAGCAGATCTCACTTTAATATCTTCTCAAATCTGTCCAAGAGAACACAGCAAAGGTGTTACTCACAAGAAAATATGCTCAAACTAAGATGTATGCTAAATGACACTAACTGGGAACTTTTCAACGAACACAAACTGGATGATACTATTTCCAATTTGACTGACTATCTTAAATTCTGTCTTGATATATGCTGTCCAAAACAGATAATTTTCAAAAGAATGGATCGTTTTTCTTCCCCTCATCTCAAAAAACTTCGTAGAGAAAAAGAGAAGCTGTACAAGACAAAGAATAAATCTGGTCTTAAGAAGATAAACACCCAAATTAAATCTGAAATCAAGAGACTAAACAACATTTATAATCAAACAATACTATCTTGTAAAACATCAGAAAACATATGGAAGCTTTTTAGAGAAATTACTGGTTGTGGTAAGCATAATAATTTTGCCTCTTCTATTGATGTAAATACTCTCAATAGATCTTTTATCCGCCCTCCAAATGTCCTTTCTGCCTTCAATTTAACTAATAACACGACCAGTGACTTTCATCGTTTCAATACTTCTGATGTTCTTAAATGTTTGAAATCTCTTAAACCTTCCCAGAGTCTAGGCCCTGATGGTATACCTGCCATTGTTTTAAAGAAATGTGCTGATATTTTAAGTAACCCACTTACAAGCATTTTCAATACTTCTTTTTCTAATAATAATGTACCTTCTCTGTGGAAAGATATTAAAATCATCCCTGTACCCAAGTCTGGTTCTGGAGATAGTGTTAAGTTTAGACCAATTGCCATTACCTCTCCTTTCTTGAAACTGATGGAGAAATTACTCTTACAAAAACTCATTCCCTCCCTAAGCTTCTCAAATGATCCAAAGCAGTTTGCTTACAAACAGGGTAGAAGTACTTTGGATGCTGCTGCTGTGTTTCATCACAACATTGTATCCTCCTTAGACAAAGGGGCCAAGTATGTCCGTTGTACTTTCCTTGATTACACATCTGCTTTTGACTCTGTACCTAGAGGCCTTTTGTTAAACAAGCTTAGCCTTACACAAACTGAGTCCTGGGCTATCAACTGGCTGCACTCTTACTTCTCCAATAGGATGCAGTACACGGTATATAATGGTGTAGCTTCCTCTCCTTTGCTTACTGAAGCTGGTGTTCCTCAGGGTGCTGTTCTCTCGCCGTTTCTCTTTTCCTTCTTCTTACATGACTTACCTCTCTCAGACGAAATCAACTTCGTCAAATATGCAGATGACCTGACTGTTTCGCTTCCCGTTAAGTCTCAGTCAGACTGCTTCAAATTAAATAGCTTCCTGTCGGACATCAGTCAGTGGTCTAAAATAAATGGCCTAACGCTGAATCCCTCAAAATGCCAGACTGTCGACTTCTCCTTTAGGCATAAACGAGATCTACAAACACTAGTAAGCACTCATGATGTCTGTAGAATCGAGGGGACTATAATTGAAACAAAGTCTAATGCAAAATACCTCGGATTAGTTATATCTTCCGACCTTACTTGGTCATCTCATATCCAAATGATTTCCAAGAAAGTGTTTCGTCTAACCTACTACATTAAGAAACTCAGACTAACTGGAGTCCCTCAACCTCTGCTTACACAATTTGTCAACTCTCGTATCCTACCTATTCTACTTTACTGTTCCCCGTTAGTCTTTCCTGGGTTACTGAAAAAGGATTATACCATCCTGAGAAGGATGTTGAAGGTAGTTAGCAGGACTAGCGGTGTAAAACTCAGTCAGCTCGTCACAACATTAGTGGATAAGCATCTGAATACATGTGAGAAATGGTCTAAAACCATACTCTCTGACCCCCAACACCCCCTCTATTCCCAACTCTCTCCCTGCATCTCATCAGGTAGAACCAGAAATCAGTATAAAATAATATATGCTCGCACAACCAAGTATAGGAACTCAACGATACCATATTTGGCCCGTGTTCTAAGTGACAGAGACAATGTTAGACGTGAAACCTATGACTTGCTTTGTTGTTAATAACATAATTTTGGCCCTTGTTTTTTTCCCCCTTACACTCTCTTATTTGTACTCTATAGTGAACAACCTTCTTAAACATACTTAGCTGCTTAAAATTATTATCATTGGCTTACATTTTTATTCTTTATTCTATTCCTTCTTTGTACATCTACTGGGTCCGACTATATTATCACTATGATTATTAAAAATTGTCCCGTCATTAACCATCATGTAACATTAGTTTTGTGGTTGTTCTTTGTTCGGCACTATTTAACTGACAATCTTGTTTGTTATTGCCACTATCACCATCTTAAAAATTTTGTATTATGCATGATTCCTCACACTGCCACTACAAACAACCGCATTAGTACTGACAAAAAACAACCTGAAATGTTTATCTTATGATTGCTTAGTGTTGTTCAATCAAATTAACTGATCATCTTGGCTATAAACATTTTTTTAAGAACATCTCATAATTTCCCGTATGATTATAGCTGTTACTGTTCACCACGCATACACATATCGTAGCTTCCACTAACTAATACTGAAATATTTTTTTTCATTATTTGTGTTCGTCTTCTTTTTTACTCAGTATTTTTATTTGCATTTTTTTTGGTTATTTCTGTTTCTTTTTTTTGGTTTTTTTTATATTTTTTTTTTTTTTTATAATACTCCTTTTAAATGTACGATGAAATTAGATGCAATATTGTAGATATGTGCTGAAAATTCCACACTGTACCACAAGTACTGTTTCTGGAATAAAGCGAAATTGTTATGTTATGTCAAAAACACCACCCTCTTTCTAATTTAACCGATATCTGTCGGTGGTAATCGTAAGGCTCCAAAATCTTTAAAACTGTAGCATAAATGGTCGAGTGGAACAAAACTATTCCTTTCAGTTATTTCATTTGTCCAGAATGTACACTTCATTCTACAGCATATGTAGTCAGAAAGAGTCGACCGCCTAAAAGCCCTCTAATGACAAACAAAACGCACCTGTTAACCATCTACTTATTGGATTTTCTGTCATTCGACTGTAATCAGCATAGTCTGTCAATTGAAGTAGATTCATTGTCTTATATGTAACTAAAATAACGTATTATTTTTCATTGTAACTCTTACATAAGTCTATCATAGCATAGGTAGATCTATTGACCTGCCTGAATCACTGAGCTACCTGAATTACCCTCCAACATAAAGCATCAAATTTTCTCTATTCCCGACAATTTTAACCACTTTCACTTATGCCCTCGGTTTACAAAGATTATTCGCAAAATTTTTAATTGGCTTCTTACCTACCGCTGGACATTTCTTCGAGAAAAAGCAATAATACCAGATAGACTGACTTTGCATCACGTGCTGTACTGTAGATGACTAATTTACTTGGAGATCGTCTACGACGAGAAAATATTGCTCGATAAATTACGCTGGTGATTCTGTATATTGTGTAGACATTTTGCTCACAATTGAGGCTGTTATTCTTATATTTACTGCCCAGGAGCTGTCTTAAGCTCTTTATAAAGTGTTAGATTGGTGAGGTGACTGGTCGGCATTGGTTGAAGCACAGTTAAAAACTGGACAGTAATTTTCCTAGTCTGAGTATACGGTATCCACTCGTGATAAGGCCAGGAGAATCTTTCTATTCTGATGTGGTTGTGTTCTATGAGTTGGATAGTTAATTTGCGAAGCTTTCATTCCGCAACATCTTCAGCGCATACTTCAATTTCTTGAAGTCAGCTTTTGGATTTCTCTACGAGTTTATTAGTCATCTCTCCTGGTGGGTCAACTTGAACGTGAATCTGGTTGCTTTTGTATGTTTCACACCTTTTAGACTACTTGTATTGAAAGTGATTGTTTCCTTGACTTGAAATTTGACCCTTTGTGTGTGAGGCTTCCTTCTTATCGGTTGGTAAATTTATCTAAAAGCTCACCTCAGGAAATTGAAGTACGCACTGAAGATGTTGCCTAGTGAGTAGGGGAATGAAAGCTTCGCAAATCAACTATCCAGCTCAGAGAACACAACCATATCAAAATCATTCACCTGAGCTATCAGGAGTTTATGATGAAGGTTACAGTTTCATGTGACATTTGTTTTTCTAATCAAAATCAATAAGTAAATACTTCAATAAGTTTACATAAAACTATTCTGATCCCATCCATCGTTATCACCTTTATTTCTAATTAGATATTCAAACCACTAATCATCAAAGAAGCTGAATGCAGTGCTCATCTCAGACTGGCCTTATTTTATGCTAATTACAAAACATAACTACTTAGGTACACATTTGAAATTCAGATTGAACAAATAAATCAATAAAATCGAATTTACATACGAGATCATCCATCATTTCCAATTTTCGATATAAAAAAATGTACAACTCGAAAAGGCTAGAATTACACTTTAATTAGAAAAAAAATTAAATCTTCATTGCAGTGTATACGTGTAATCAGATAAATATTTATTTTGATATCAACAAATTAATTTACAAATAATACTGACAATACTCCTGTACAGTTCAGATGCTTGACATAGATGTCACCAAAGGCATTTCTAACAGCACATTTTAAAATTTCGCCAATATCTGCCTTCACTAAACAGGGAAGTTCAGCTGGCCGATTAGAAAAGATAGGAGAATACAGAATCTTGACAGGTAGGAAAATAGTCAAGAACTTATCCGACCAATAAGGAAGTCATCAGGAAATGGCAATGAATTGGACATACATTGAGGAAACATATACCCCCAAGCCAAGCTATAGAATCAAAGGCCCCTAAGGAAAACACAAAGAAAATCGCTCCACTATATGTAAAGGATATCTCAGAAATTACTGCAAGACTCTTCAGACCTTTAGGAATTGACGTTGCACACAAACCAAAAAAGTCACTTTACTCAATTCCATGTCAAACAAAAGACTCAACAGCGAAAGAAGATAAAACCAACATCATCTACAGAATAAATTATAACAACTGCGAAAAATACTATATCAGCAAAAGTGCACATCCTCTTCGTCTTCGTATCCACGAACATAAGCTAGCCGACAAAAGACATGATATCCACTCCCTCATATCGCCGAACTACATACAGACAACCACGAACAACAATTCGATTGGGACAACCAATGTTCAAATATTAGACAGAGGAAATACCAAGAGCGCTAAGGAACTTTCAAAGGCTGGTTGGTATTCCAGTGAATCGTCAATCAATAGACACATCGAGATAGACAAAATTTACCAACCAATAAGAAGGAAATCTCAAACACAAAGCCTCAAAGTTCAAGTCAAAGAAACAACCACTTCCAATACAAGTAGTCTAGAAGGTGTGAAACATACAAAAGCAACCAGAGTCACGTCCAAGGTTACCAGGAGAAATGGCTAATAAACTCGTAGAGAAATCTAAAAACCGACTTCAACAAATTGAATTGTGAACTGAGGATGTAGTGTGGTGATTAGGGGAATGAAAGCTTCGCGAATAACTATCCAACTCAGAGAACACAACCACATTAAAAATCATCCACCTGAGCTACAAATCTTCTACATCATATCTAGACACTCAGATGATATCATTCACCAGTCAAGTCTTCGAGCAGAACTTGATCGCAAAATGATAGGTCAGACGTCCAAGAATGACACACTGAAGATCATTTGGAAAGAAAAAGAAAACCTTATAGACAGTTGTGGAGCCAGTTATACGGTGTGGCAGACAAACAACAGCAATTTAGACGTATCCCTGAAGCTCTTCATTCCAATCGATAAACAAGGAATGAATTTTGATAGCAATAATGTTAATGCTGACAGCAATCTTGCAAGAAAAGTTATAAAAAGGGAACTTTTTCTCAACAAAATACTCGTATAAATAAGCGTCAAAAACTATGATGTCATCTGAAAACACATATGATCTAAAAAGAACCATATAATAACTGGCAATCAGTTTATTTGTTCAATCACCTAAGTATTACATGATGTTTATGAGAGCAGTATGGAATATATATTAAATAAGTTAAATTCCTAATTGTGGTGGACTGACTGGATTATGTGTCAGACAATAAGTGGGAAAAGAGAAACGGGACAGAGATATCCTGGACCGACCGACGTGAAGAACCCAGAAGACCTGGATTTCACGAGTGCATGATTTATGTTTGATGTCACACAAAGTCAAGGACTTACAAACGAAAACCGACAGACAAACTGGTCGAAGAAACAGCCAGAGAAGACAGGACTCTAAGTGAACATAGACAAGACGGAGGTGATGAAAATAACCAGCCAACAATAACAACAACAACAACAACAACAGCAACATCCAGCATCAATCACCATCAATGGGAGGGATTTGAAAAAGGTCACTTTATTCACTCACTTATCTAGGGAGCATCGTATCAACTACGGGCAGTCGGAACGGACGAGGATGTCAAATCGAGCGAGAATCGGGAAGGCGAGAAACACATTCGTCAATCAACCTGAAACCAATCTGGAAATCTTCGTCACTCAGCCAGAATCAACAACAAAATTCCGTCGGATTTTCAATACAAACAACGTCAAGTCACTTCTTCTATATGGATCGGATGAGAAACTTGGCGAGCGGGTCACAAAGAATATTTCCAACAGGCTATTGCAGACCTTCATCAACAACTTACTGTCTTCGCTCTATACTGAATGAGGATCAGATGGCCGGACCGGAAAGAATCACCAACAAGAAACTATGGGCACTAAAACACAAAACAAGAAGCAATCGCCAACCAACAAATATGCACGAGAAAGTGGAGATGGATTGGACATTCGCTCGCTGAGGAGGCCGCTGGGTGACATCGCGCGCGCGTCAGGCCATTGCTCTTGAGTGGAACCAGGTCGAAAAGGAAGCAAGAGGCGAGTGGGACGTCAGTGCGAGGGTGGGTGACATGGAGGAGATGGTGTGAAGAGGAGTTGAAAGAGTATGGACTAACATGGATGCATGTGAATAGTACAGCAGAAGGAAGACAGAAGCAAGTGGAGACGTGCAATTGATTCACTATGTTGCACTAGGAACCAAAGGAAACAACAATAATAAATGAAAAGTTAAATGGTCCTTTAATGCAATACATCTTCATTAGCTATCTGATGTTATAAGACAGTTTTTCCATGAGACAAAATGTCTCTGTCTGCCTTGGCTTATCGCTCCCTAGTACAGTTTCTATGATGATGACGTAAGAACAACTAGACTAACCGTTGGTAATAACCACCAAAATCTAGGGAATTTAAATCAGAAGAATATTCTCAAGTCTACACAAATAATAACAATTTATTTGCTACTAGGTGAATTCACACTTCCCGTTGACAGATTATATTCCACCAGAAATGCTCAGTTACTGTTAACATGCTGATTTTTAGTACTCATGCTTCGACAGTATCTAAGAATTAGAGCGAAAATATTTTTGTTAATCCAAGATGTGCATTTTGTCTTATTTTGGATTCGTCTTCTGAATGTACCTGAATCCTCAGTTAGTGATGGTGAAACTGTACTGAGGCTCGCACTCTGCATCTGATGTTTCGAACTTCTTGTAGCCTAGTAATAATGGCTTGACATAGGGTTCAGTCACTCATTGAGTGTGCAGGTATGACCGGACACCGGAGTCCCAGATACGAGGAAATTTCCTCATGAATTCCACCTTTAGTCACTATTAACCCAAAATAATAACAACTGATTTCTACTTCACAAATCATGAATTTCTTGGCTAAATTGCCTGGTGGATAAACAATTGGTATTTGAGAGGAAAGGTATTGAGGATAGTATCACACAATCACATGCTGTTACACCTAAATCTACGCACCTAGTATAAAAATTCCATTTGTTCAAATAAAGATAATAACATCTTGAATTCGAATTATAAGTGCGATTAGTTGGAGAATTTCATCATGAGCTGACATCAGTTAGAGGACCATTGGAAAACCTGTAAGAAGTAGTGGAAAGCTGTTTTCATTGTCTTAATTTGAGATCAGCTCTTCAGCAGCACGCACCCACCACACGGGGTTTGAACCCTGAATCTTCTGGTTACAAGGCGAGCTAGCTCGTAGACCATTCAGCAGCCATTGGGACCTGTCCAGATCCAATGGCCGGACAGTCCATGAGTTATAACTTCTTCCACTTCATGATATAGCACGGCCACCTCCCTACATCTTTTTTGGTGAGTTACTGCCTCATCTTTAACCTCCTGCACCCTACTGGTCACAGCTTCTCACTAGAACCCCAGGTCACTGCCTAAATAGAGCCAGTCGCTGAAAAGCCACAAAACCAAGACCAAACAGCTGTCCAATACTCTCAGGGTTTTCAATAGTTCTCTAAATAATGTCAGCTCATGATGGAATCCTCCAACCAGTAAAACAAAATCCCTACAAAACCTATACTTGAAAAGTTATAAGTTTGTTTGCAGGACAGAATCCATAGGGCGTTTTGTTGCAGAATATTTAATATATACGTGAAACTTAGGCACTGTGGTAGTATGTAATTCCATATTCATTTGTTAATTAGAAAAATCTTTAAATATTTCAATTATTAACATTAAAAGAAGACATATAAGCGAACAATATTATCGTTTTCAATTAGATCTTCTCCAGGCTTCACTCGAATTTACTCAGATTTATTTAACCAATTAAATTTAATCAATGACGGTGAGTTGCTCGATCAAATAATAATAATGATAATAATTATAAGTGTTAAATGTTTTGAAAGTCAGTAATAACGATGATTACAACGATGACAAAATAATGATAATAAGGCTGATGCCTGTGATGATAAGAATAACGAAGATGGTAATGAATGTATATGTAGACAATTCAATAAATAAATTAGGTCAAATCTTAAAAATTAAGCAATAGTAAAGGCAAAGTGGACAAACAATCAGAGTTTAAACAAACATCAGTCTAGGTTCCCCACTGGTTCCCTTAGTGATACCATTTCATGATGAAATCCTCCAACCAAGCAAACAAAACTAGCACTTGAAAATAGTGGGATTGTATCAAAAAGCTTAATTTAGACGACAGTATTATAATCTTTAGACATGCCAAGAGTTCCGGCATAGTCATCATGAAAAAATGTGACTATACTGAAAAGATGAGCGCCTCACTGAAAGAAGTTCCGGAAGTTCCGAAATATTGGTTGTAGTAAAGATTCGAATGAAGCTACGGAACTTCAGTTTTCTAAGACTTTAAAGTGTGTAGAAGATAAAAATCAAATTGACAGCTCCACAGTCAATGCAATCCAAAAACACCTAGGCTTTATGTTTTAAAGAAGATCCATAAGCAGGGTGTCTCTCTACCTCCCATTCTTGATATGTCAAATTCGCTATTTCACTTACCAACTAAATGGCTGTTAAATCTGCTTAAGATGCTATATCGGGAGTTGGTTAAATGTAGTGTGAAAGATATCTTTGCTTCAACCTTCGCCTACCCTGGAGTGCATGACCTATCTAAATATGATTGGTCATTAGTATGTACTTTTGTTTTTATTCAACTGAGTAATTTTCATGAACTTTATTTTATCATTGTTAACCATGTTAGTTGTAAAGCGGTTGTAAAGAAACTACGAAATGATATCATCTCGCGAAATTTGTCTTCTTAATGCCTTGTTCAAATCTTTGCTTTTGTTGACGACATTAAGGATATGAACATAGTGGACAAAACTGTTATCGCTGGATGTAACGTCACCATTTAATAATGTTCCCCTGGTTGAAATGGTATATTACACATGCAAACAAGTTGTAGACAGAAAAGTAGATATCCGGATCATACCAGTGAAATTAAAAGGATTATTGCCGAAATGTACTATGAGTGTTCATTTTGTATTTAACAAGGAGTCTTAGTGTCAAATAGAAGGGTTCCCCTCTAGGTCCTTTATTAGCTGACATTTTTATAGCTAAATTAGAAAATGGTCTCCTAAGAGAGGTGTTATACAAACTTGAATATTATTGCTGTCGTGTGACACAGTGGTTAGGACTCTCGCCGACCATGCACATGGTCCGGGGCTTGAGCCCGCACCGACGCACACTTGCTATCTATGATCGGCCTGCAAAATTTGGGCTACCGATATCACATGCTGAAAATTCCATACTTGTACCGAAAATACAGTGTGGAATCAAGCTGTAATCAAAAAATAATAATTTAGATAAACAACATCTGATGCAAGTCATTAATAGTGTACACCTAGCTACAAAATCACTTGAGAAGAAGAATATCAAGGAGAAATTTCTTTTTTTGATGTTCTTCTTGGAACGGACAATATATATCGATTTACATAGTTTAATACTCATGCAATATAAGTGGAACCTGATTCTTTGTCTTATTCATAGGATTAAGCAGATATGTACTGAAGACTGTACTGAATATGAAATCGAAAATCCTAAAATTACCCCATTACAGAATGGTTATACTTCCAATTTTGTAAAGAAGTATATTTCTAAAACAACTGATAAGATTAAACTTGACACAGTGAATAAGAAAAAGCTTTATTTAGGAGTACAGTTCGAAGGTGTTATATATAGTGATATATTAGGCCGTAGGTTTGTCAGATCATTTGAAAAAAATTTCAGTGCTGCACAACTACATATTAGTTTCTCAACCAGACAGTTACTGAGACAGTGCACCGAAGAAAATCACCTATGATGGCCACATCAGTGTGTGTGTGTGTGTATGCAACTTTGACTGTTCATGTGGAGCTAGTTATATAAATCGAACTCACAGGAATTTATCTTTACGCGCTTGTGAACATGTTCCTGTTTGACATGGAAAAGTATGACCAAATCAATAAATAGTTTTATTTTGTCTCAACTAGTAGACAGTGAACACTACATCGAAATAGACGAATCATTTACGGTTGTATATCGAGTACCAAACAATTTGCTTGAAGGCACACAGTTACCTTTCTTGGCTTTAGTGGAAGCCATAGAGATTATTAAGAAAAAACCTGACCTCCGTGTGCAAAATAAGCTCATCCATCCTCTTTGTTTACTCTGGCCTACTATGAGGTCAGCACGGACATAATTATCCATATTTTCATGTCATTTTATGCCTTAATTATTCCCTTTCACCTACTTCACTTTACTCCATTATTGCCTTTATTATGTTTCAACCTTTCGGCTTCGAATTCCGTTCAAAAAGCCGGATAGAATGAGACAGATAAATTTGAAGGCAATTACTCCGTCCACTTGTTGACCGCTATCAATCAAATGAGACAGTAATAGAGGTTCTTATAGATTATATTTGGCCTCTTTCTGAACCATGAAGGAAGATGCTCATTAATACGTTTTGTTATGCTGCCTAGTTGTTCACCCTATATAGCTTTCTCCACAGGCGCAAATGAAAATGTAGATGCACATAGAAGTGACACAGCTAAGAGTTGACCTAATTTATTTAATTATTTATTGAATTGTCTGCATATACACTCATAACCACCTTCGTTATTCTTATCGTCACGTGCATCAACCTCATTATCATTATATTGTCATCATTATAATCATCGTTATTACCGACGTTCAAAACATTTAACACTTATAATTATTATCATTATTATTATTTGATCGAGAAACTCACTGTCACTGGTTAAATTTAATTTGTTAAATAAATCTAGGTAAGTTAAAGTGAATTTAATTTGTGGATAGTGACTAGTAGTGGAATCCAGGATGCGCATTTCGTCCTATTTGTGACTCGTTATCTGGAGGTACCTGCATTACCCAGTGAGTGATGACATTCCCACCGAGGCTCAAACCCAGTGACCATAGTTTCAAACGCCAAAGCGTTATCCATTCGACCACTTGGGGACATCATCACTCACTGGCAAATGCAGGTACCTCCAGATAACGAGTCCCAAATAGGATGAAGTGCGCATCCTGGATTCCACTGCTAGCCACCATTCATAAATTAAACTCTAATTAAATGCTCAGATATATTCAAAGCATCTGCACAAGAAGCCGACATGTCAACCTGAGACCAAGCACTTCGGTCCAATCAGTCGACGGGAAAATCTCAAATTAAATTAGAGTGAAGCCTGAAGAAAATCTAATTGAAAGCAATATTTTTCGCTTATATATCTTGTTATACTTTCAAGTATATCATGCAGTGAAACTTTACTGGATGACAAGGTTTCGAACACAATTTATTGCAGTTCATCATCATGCCAATTTAAAATGTACAACTTCGAAACTTTCGTCTTATAGTTTTCTTCATTCATTCCCATTCGTCATAGGCGCAGTAGAATTTTATAGATGTACGGCTGGACAGTTGTTGAATCATTCCTATCACACGTATTTTTGGTTGATGTGATAAATAAAGCTTCAGTCATCAATCTCTCCTTCCATCCTCTTATATTAGATTTTAGAACTTCCATCTTATTCCATGTTATTTGTATGGTTGTAGGATGATGCGAAATCCAAATATCGGTTTGAATGTGTTTTCTGGGTATTTTCATGTCATTAAAAATTGGAATCGTAAAATGTTCAAGTAGTAGGGCACAAAATTCAAGCGGTGCTGGTAATACTACCCAGTTTTCAAAGTTGTTTTGGGTGTGGAACGATTGATTTCCTTGTAATGAGAGAAGATAAGAGATTTAATAATGGGCCTTTTACGAAGAAAAACACATCACATTTATATATTCTTAGCCACATTAAAGCTCGGTTAGGTCAGAAGAGAATAATCTGTTTTGATTGGCAGGCGACTGGTCCAAGGTTATACAGGATGTCCAATCAGGTTATTTCAAGTCGACAACGTAAACTTGATCTACATTTGATGAATACACACTTCTACTCATACAGCCGTTGACTAAAAATGTTGATTCCAGTTTTGGCCGCTTCCTGTCAATCGGCATCACCCTACATCTCTGCCTTAGACCAGATGAAGGTACCACGGCCTGCACGGGAACTTCCTTTGATATCTAGATGTCTGTGTTAAGCTGGTGGGTATACAGGATCTAACGACGAAAACAGTAATGCTGAGAACGCTGCTGAGAGATCAGCTTGAAGCCACTCACAACACTTAATTTGAAGCTGGTCCAGAGATATAATAGGACAGGTTCAGAAAACGGCTTATTTCAGAGTGTAATCGCCTGAGAGACAAACACGAGAGAATGTGTAAATTAAAGAGCTTAGGGTTAGTTGCCGACAGAGACCCTCTGGTTTAGACGCTAATGTTGACAAATCTTCTGAGACGTAAATTACTAACCGTAGATGAAAATTCCAAAACTCAACTACTAGCTTCCCTATTCATGGAATGCATATCTGCTACCATCTCTCACCATCTGCATTTAATGAATCAGTTAATGAGTTCCACAGTTATGTTAGTGATCAACAAATATCACGAAGCCTGTAAAATAGAACGGTAGACGAAAGAGATGCGGAAACAGCCGTCGACATTTCGAATTACAGTGAAGCGCACTGACAAATTTTTCGCTTATGAAGGAATAAGGTGCTGATCGAGAAATTAGCCAAAAGGCAGAAATAAAACTTATAAACTACATAATCTTCCAACTTCTCTCTCATTAGTTCAGAAGTTGTTGGATTGATAGAACGAAGGACTGTGCATAGAAGAATACCAATTCACAAAATAGAGTTAGTTTGTTTGATTGACACAGAAGCAGCAGTCTCGTTGATAAATTAAGAACAATGCAGAAACATAAGGGCACATGCGCTGTCAGACCAAACCGTAGGGGGACACATTACAGTCTCTTAGTGTGTTATGAAACTTAAGCATGCCAATTATGCCATACTTTCTCTGTAACATCAATATTCAGAGAGGATTTCTTCAGAGAAATCTATGTAATGACTGATAGGAAGCATAATAAAGTCAATAGGAAATATGTGGAGTTTATTATTCTCGAGGGTGGCGAAGTTGCCGAATTAGAAATAGCAGCACGCGTTTAAAAGGAAGTATCAAGTATCAGCAAGTTGTTGGCTAAGTATACTAGCCTACTCACAACATACGGAGAAATACGATACCAATGAAGAATTGCTGGGTACCAGTCTCTACAACACAACGAGTGCTAGTGAATTCAGAGGAAGAAGTAAAAGGACAAATTTACCTAATTTCGACCCAAGGGATAATCAAAGGGGCCAACGGTCTACACAGATCTCCTCTGTTGGTGACAAAGCCAAAAGGGAAACATACATTTTTGTGCTGATTTCCGAGAGCTGAAAAGCATAAGCAAATTATTACCGTATACCACACCGATTGTAGCAGAAACCCTTGGTCACCTACGGCATACTAACCTGTTTAAATTTCTAGATCACCTATAGGGTTCTAGAAAATACTGATAACTCAATGCGACAGAGATAAGACAGCGTTGATTGTGCAACAGAAATAATATCATTATATAGATGCAAGTGACTGTAAATTAAGTGCAGCGCTAAGACAGGTTGAAGGAGTTATTGAGCGTTCCATCCGAATTCTAACAAACACAGACTAAATGTATTCAGTGATGGACAGAGAGTGTTTAAAAGTATTGTGAGCATTAGATAAACAGTAACCTTATGTATTTGGTCAGTAGTTCCATTATTAACCTGATCATGAGCTTCTATAGTGGTCGAAGTTGGCGAGAGACTAGCGTGGGAAATTCTCTCAGTAAGCGTCAAGCCTAACAAAATACAATTTCACAATCTCTCAAGATCCAGTGAAATAAAACTTGTTCGCAAACCCTTTATCTGAACCAGAATGTAATGCTCATTTACTTGAAATTGTATACGGAATTCATGCATTGGAACAAGACCAACTATGACCTGCCCATGATCTAACGGCTAAAACTAATGAGTCACACACCTACTTTCTCCACTTTACAGATCTCTGGAAACCCACTTTATAAAAAAAGGAATGAAAATATACGTTACTTTCTGCCACCTGGTTAAAAAAAAGCTTAGTATTTCAAAAAATATCATCACAAACGCTATACCTGGTCTGGATTTCAATGTAATTTGACGTTTAAATCTCTTTACTTAAACTGTTATGTTAACAGGTGGCGTCATCTGTCTACTCCATTGAAATTCTATTGTTAATTCAACTATAAAAGACGAGCCTACAAAGACACATATGAAGACCAAACATACTCATTGATTTATAAAGATATTAAGGATTAATTCATCGAAAAAGATTTTCTTTATCAATAAAGTCATCTTTATTAGCAGTATAATCTTATTTATATTAGGTAGAATGTATGGAAATCTATTACTAGGTATAGGGTTGCGGGACATACTTGAAACAGTTATAGTGTAAGTGCAAAGCGCAGACTTCCCACATGCATCTCACAGCATCATCTGTTATAGTTAGCAAGAAGAAAGTACAAGTTAGTTGATCACTCATTTTTCAAGCATTTATTGAACTGAAGCCACGTAGCTTCTCAGGAGTACTCTTCAGAAATTGTCTACGAAGTAAAGTCATGCATTATACACGTATTGTTAGGTTTCGACATTTGTGTTGTCGTCTTCGTCAGCTTAACCCCTAAATATACAATTGGTGGATGGTGGCTAGCAGTGGAATCCAGGATGCGCATTTCGTCCTATTTGGGACTCGTCAGCTGGATGTACCTGCATTTCTCAGTGAGTGATGATGTTCCCACCGAGGCTCGAACCCAGTACCCATAGTTTCAAACGCCAAAGCGTTATCCACTAGACCACTTGGGCCACGAGAGCCACCTCAATTCAATAATTAACCCCTAAATGTCTTTTTGCGAAGAAGGTTTCTCTAGTCTCCAACTCTACTTTGGTCTTAAGCACATTTTTGCCTGTTTACCTCCGCTTTAATTTAATTAATCAGTTCAGATTTGCTAATTGTACATTCAACTATCTTACTTGTCTAATAGGTTTCTACACTCCATCAAATTTCAAACACTTACTTCCACTTTTGTGACACTTACTGCAACATTTGGTCTCTACTTCTTCGTTTCTTTATTCATTATGTTACAAATTTCTATACCCAACTACAGATTGTTAAATATTTTAGTATATATAGATAGGCATTTTGAATATAATTAAATGAATCACACTTAAAACTAAACTAACAGGTATGATTACCGGTTTGAATCTTACTGTGAATTTAACTCTACTCAACACTAATTACTAAATGACCTTCTTGTTGTTATTATTATTGTTCCCTTTGGTTCCTAGTGGAAAATAGGGCTTCAACTGAACGTCTCCACTTGCTTCTATCTTCCTTCTGCTGTACTTTTCACCTGCATCCATCTCAGTCCATACTCTTTCAACTCCTCTCTCTTCACACCATCTCCTTCATGTCACCCCTTCATTGACGTCCCACTCGCCGCTTACTTCCCTTTCGACCTGGTTCCACTCAAGAGCAATGGACTGACGCGCGCGCGATGTCACCCAGCGGCCTCCTCAGCAAGCGAGTGTCCAATCCATCTCCACTTTCTCCTGCATATTTGTTGGGTGGGCGATTGCTTCTTGTTTTGTTTTTTAGTGCCCATAGTTTCTTGTTGGTGATTATTTCCGGCTCCGCCACCTGATCCTCATTCAGTATAGAGCGAAGACAGTAAGTTGTTGATGAAGGTCTGCAATAGCCTGTTGGAAATATTCTTTGTGACCCGCTCGCCAAGTTTCTCATCCGATCCATATGGAAGAAAGGACTTGACGTTGTTTGTATTGAAAATCCGACGGAATTTTGTTGTTGATTCTGGCTGAGTGACGAAGATTTCCAGATTGGTTTCAGGTTGATTGACGAATGTGTTTCTCGCCTTCCCGATTCTCGCTCGATTTGACATCGTCGTCCGTTCCGACTGCCCGTAGTTGAGACAATGCTCTCTAGCTAGATAAGTGAATGAAGTGACCTCATTCAAATCCCTCCCATTGATGGTGATTGGCCCTGGATGTTGCTGCTGCTGCTGTTGTTGTTGTTATTGTTGGCTGGTTATTTTCATCACCTCCGTCTTGTCTATGTTCACTTAGAGTTCTGTCTTCTCTGGCTGCTTCTTCGACCAGTTTGTCTGTCGGTTTTCGTTTGTAAGTCCTTGACTTTGTGTGACATCAAACATAAATCATGCACTCGCGAAATCCAGGTCTTCTGGGTTCTTCACGTTAGTTCAAGGTATCTATCCCTATCTTCTCGTTTCCCACTGTCTGATGCATAATCCAGTCAGTCCACAGCAGTTAGGAATATCATTGGTGATAATAAGCACCCTTGTCTGACTCCTGTGTTTACTCCAAACGCCTCGCTGAGTTTTCCATTGTGGATCACTTGACATGTGCCACCGTTGTTGTACAGCTGTTGAATAAGGTTGATAAATATTTGGGCGCTGCACGCCATAGTACTCGAGTAATTTCTAAATTACTTCGCGATCAACGCTGTCGAAGGTCTTCTCAAAGTCTATAGAATTGAGGTAGAGATTTGATTTGCATCCCATGGTTTGTTCAATGATGATGTGTAGAGTTTCAATTGGGTCAGAACATGATTTGCCTTATTGCTTATTTGTTACTTTTAGACTTCACCATATATATATATATAATATTTAGCAATAATGGAGCTGTTTCTCACTGGTTTCAACACTCAACTACCAACCACTAGGTTACTAGTTCTAATGCCTTTCCATTAACTGAAGTGTAGACAGCCGCATAGTATCATTAACTCTGACACAATCGTTGCGGCTCATTTCAGTTCCAAGGGAATCCAAATACATGTTGACTTACACTCATTTGTTCCATTCTCTTATCACTCATTACAAACATGTTAAACTACTTCTATGTGAGACTTGAACAAATAGAGCAGGATAGCATGAGTCCACTTTTAATTGATTTGTAGACTGTTTTCAACTAGAGAAAAATATTATATGTACATATACATACGTAAGTTAGGAGGAAGTATTTTTAACACACTTTTATCACATTCACATAGAGTTATTGATAACAACTATAAAAAAAGGATAAATCCCAAGTGATGTAACTAAATAAATTATTAATTGTTGAGACACTTAACTATTTATAGGATGATTAGATGAATTTTTCTAAAGAAAATGAGGTGGAATTTAAAATATGGACAGTGTTTAATTAGAAATAGTATATTAGTGTAACAAGTAGAGTAACTATGAAAAATATTGAATAATAGCAGAAACAGAATAAAATGTATAGAGAAGTAAATGAGCTATTACAGGTTTTACGCGGATGGATTTAATGAGCTATTCAATGGGATCCCAGCGGTTGAATAGTCACTGAGCTTCCATTTTAACTGGCTGGTCTCGGGCTCGCACACCGGTGGGTACCTTCTGGTGGATAATCGCAGCCTAGGAGGAAACACTTATCCTGTACTCCCTGCACGCTTTCCAATGGTTCTCTAACTGACGTAAGCTTCTGATCAAATTCCTACAAACTAAATAGCTTATTAATATTCTATAGCAATGTTCTATAAATATAACTAGGGTCCCTCCCTCTCTCTTTGTGTTTATATATCAGATTTACAAAGTATAGTGGAGACTGCATCAGCAAAGCTCCGATGACCCGACTCTTTTAATCTATTACCTACGATTTCCCATTAATATAATTTTATTGCATTGTAAATACATTTAAACACGTTTGTATTAAACAGTAAACTGATATTGTTATTTATTCTCTTGGCTTCCAAGTGGAACAGGGAGCGTCAGTAACACGTCTATATTACATTCTGTTCTCTGTAGTCCTGTTTAGCTGGATCCACATCTGCCTATAATGTTTCCGTTTCCTCCTCATTCAATCTCTTCTATATCACACTAAGGCACTCATCTCATCTTTTACCATTGGAATCGCAGCCGATGGCATGACACTTCATGGTAGTCAACCATCTCACCTAATTTAATAGTTTAATAGTCTACTAGGTGGTTTCTAACACGAAGATCCACTCAATCACCACAGAACCTTAGAAAAAATAAAATGGGAAGTTCCATTTCCTTGACATCGCCATGCAACGCCTAGAAGATGGTGGTCTCCAGAGGTCAATTTACCGAAAGCCTACATGGAATGGACAATACCTACATTTTAATAGTTTTTGTCCAAATAGCTATAAACAAGCACTAGTCAAAACTCTGTACTATAGAGCAAGGAAAATATGCTCTGCAGAGAAACTATAGGAAGAATTTGCGATTCTTGGAACGGTGTTGAAAAACAACGGTTTTATCCTCAAAGATTCATTAATAAATATGAAAGATGTGAAGGCTCAAATACTAAACAAATCACAGTTGAAAAAAGCCTGTCTTCATTCAACTAGATTTTAAAGGTGAAAACATTGCAAAAATGGTCAACAGAAGACTGAGAACATCACTAGCCAGAGCCTATCCTGCAGCTAAGTTGGTTCCCATCCATCGAACAACGTGCTCTTTAGTGCAGTCAAAAGTCGATAGATACCCTTCTCATGTTAACTCCAACTGTGTATACAAATTTACGTGTATCTGCGGAAGCAGTTACATTGGGAGAACAAAAAGAAAAGCACACCTCCGACTTGCTCAACATGTGGCGAAAAACCTACGTTTCAAGGGAATAAACTCTTATAGTAGCGCTATTACCAGAAATCTCGTCGATACGGGTCGTGAGGTGGAAATCGTCTAAGATAATCAATAGTCGAAGGAGCTCCATTCTCCTCAAGTTTGCCGAAGCAATTTCAATCAAACGCTTGAAACCAGATTTATGTGTTCAGAAAGAAGCAGTTATTAGCCTTTCCCTGCCCTGGTAACCGAATGTCTCTATTCTCTCGCCTGATTGTGTAATCTTTGTCTTTAACCTCACCCCACTCTAATAATCTGTAGTTTTGCTTGTCTCTTGTTTCTATGATTTGAGTTGAACTCAGTGCATTGTTACCGAATTTATCAGTCACTCTGTATCTAACGCATATTTAGTCTTTATTACGTAACTCCATTACCACTGTATGCATACATTTATTTTGTTTAAACTTGAACTGCCTGTGTAAAAACTAAATAAGCGCAATTTTCGAAGCACTGTTCACTAATTGTGAAACTTTCTGTCCACTGACATCATATAAAGTTTGCAAGTAAGTTCTGTTCAGATAATCATTTGTTTCTTGTAAGCACTAACTTTAAACACAAGGAGAGACACTGTTTAACCTGGCGACCCCCATCATCAAACCAACGCTGGACACAAATAGACCACATAGCAATAAGCTATCGTTGGCGTGGGTCGGTAGGAGATTGTCGCTCCTTCTGGAACACGTGTGTAGATACCGATCACGCACTGGTCCGGGCTCGTGTGTGCTTACGACTGAACGGACGTAGGAAACAGCTGGCGGTAAAACCATCACGTCCCCAGCTCGATCAGGAAACTAAATCCCTATTTGAGGAAGAACTAGCTAAACGCATATCTGAATTCGACAGCTGTGCTCACCCTGGAGAAGCCTGGAAGAATATTCAGTCAGCTATAGATACAGCTGTAAAAGCTGTGAATAAGGCAAATCCAAAGGTGAGTAAAAACCACTGGATTTCGACTGCCTCATCCGAACTGATAGATGCTAGAAGACTTATTCCGGCGAGCTCCGAATTCAATGAGGAGCGAAAGCTGCACAAAAGGAAACTTACTAAAAGTCTCCGCAAGGACCGTGAACAGTGGTGGGTGACAAAGGCGAAAGAGATGGAAAAAGCATCGGCGATAGGCAACACTAGGCAACTCTTTAGACTCATCAGAATCGGGTGGGAGAAGGCAATTCATAAGTGAGACTATTTCTGAGAAAAATGGCTCCTTAATTAGCTCTCAGGATAGACGCCTTGAACGCTGGAAAGAACACTTTGAGGAACAATTTAACTTGCCTACAGCCACACTGAACCTCCCCGCCATCCACCACGTACCCGAATGGGATATAGACACTGGTCCGCCGTCTGTAGGTGAGGTTACAAAAGCTATCAGTAATTTGAAACGAGGCAAAGCGGCAGGACCCGACGGAATTATTCCGGAGGTGTTTAAATATGGGGGTGACATACTAGTTTGTAGATTAACTGAGGTACTAGGCAAAGTCTGGGAATCAGAGACAGTACCATCAGACTGGGGTAAGTCACTTATTATACCGATATTCAAGAAGGGAAACAAGTCCTCGTGTGATAATCATAGGGGGATCAGCCTAACGAACATAGTCTCTAAAATCCTAGGCTCAGTAATCATGCATAGACTAAGCAGAACTCGGGAGGAACAGACAAGGGAAAATCAAGCAGGCTTTAGACCAGGTAGAGGGTGCATAGATCATATCTTCACTCTTCGACAGATTCTAGAACATAGACACACTTTTCGGCGTCCAACAATTGTCATATTTCTTGACTTGAAGGCGGCCTTCGACTCCGTGGATCGAAAGGTACTATGGCAATGTCTGACTGTGAAGGGAGTGCCAAGAAAGTACATTGCACTAATCAAGGCACTCTATTCAAACTCACGTAGTCGTGTAAGGGCTTATGGGGAATTGTCATCTGAATTGGTAACAACCAGTGGTGTCCGACAGGGATGTCCACTTTCCCCATTTCTGTTTAACTTCATCATAGATATGCTAATGGAAGTATCCTTAACTGAACGTAGTGACTTAGGAATCGACTTGTTACCAGGGAATAATCTAATGGACTTAGAATATGCAGATGACATAGTCCTGTTAGGGGAGGATGCTGACAAAATGCAGAGTCTTCTGAACACCTTGAGCAGCAATCTTCGTATGTTTGGCATGCGATTCGCCCCTGCAAAATGTAAGATGCTGCTACAGGACTGGACGACGTCAACCCCTAACTTAGTGATAGGGAGTGAAGTGATAGAACATGTTGACCACTTCACCTACTTGGGAAGTTGTATTAGCACCAACGGACTGATTGGCGATGAAATCTCAGCACGGATCCGAAAAGCTCGAGCTGCTTTCGCTGACTTACACCATCTCTGGCGTAGGCGTGACATCCGGTTATCAACCAAGGGACGTGTGTACTGCTCATCAGTTCGCTCCGTCCTTCTCTATGGCTCTGAAACATGGCCAATACGCGTTGAAGACATGAAAAGGTTGACTGCTTTCGATCATAGATGTCTGCGATCTCTGTCTCACGTTAGGTGGTTTCACAAGGTAAGTAATGTTGACGTTAGGCGTAGAGTGTTGGGCAAAGAGGGAAAATCAATCGACGAGGCTATAAAGTTACATAGACTAAGATGGCTAGGTCACGTGGTGCGCATGCCTAACCACCGCCTCCCCCGACGGGCATTGCTAGCTGATATAGGTTCAGGTTGGAAAAGAGCCAGTGGTGGCCAAACAAAAACATGGCATCAATCCATGAAATCCTTGACAGTTAAACTGAGTCAGGTAGGGAGATGCAGACTCCCGGGTTGGGGCCCTCGGGACTCTAGGAATCAATGGCTGGAGACAATAGGTGACATGGCTCAAAATCGTTGTCAATGGCGCAGATGTATTCAGTCTCTGTAATCTTTCATATTCCTTTCTACCATTACCCATTCTGTTTCACTCTTATACTTGTCAAACTCTATTGATTCTCTCCACTCATCTTCTTGTCTACCTCTGTGTGCTATTTGGAACGTGGCAACTCGAACTGCTGCACTTCGGTGCCAAGTTCTATGTTGAATCCAGACAGACAGAAGTATGTTAAAACGTTTCTGTACGTAGACCTCATAATTTATTTAGGCTGTAAGCAGGTAGCTGATGAGAAGCCAACGAAATAACACAATGATGGTACCATTTTATTCTGCACAAGCTACTACTGTTCTTGCTTTATTCAAAAAGTATTTGAAAATGTTTTAAAAAATTTAATAATACCTCTTCATAGAAGCAAATATTACTTAAATGGATTCCTTAAATAAGTGGAATTTTATGATTTAACTAATAGCTTTAAGGATTATTCAGAAATTTGAATTTGCACTTATAAGAATACTTTAACTCTTTTTTTTAAGTACACTAGTAAATTGAAATGAATAAAATGTTATTTACTAATCGTATGTAAACTCTCATTATTATTATTATTATTAATATTGATTTTTTGCGTTCCGAGTGAAACATAGGACCTCAGTGGCACATATCCATTCCACTTGGTTGTCTTCACTCACCGTCAAATGGCTCTACGACTGTCCTCACGCTTTCACTTCTTCCCTCTTATTTATAAATAATTATTTCGCTAAATAATTCAACCTACCCTCTATAACAATGAACACTGAGAAAAAAGTAATTTATCTCAATAAAAGAAAACAAGCAGACATTATGAACAATAGATTTTGTATATTTGCTGGTGTTTGTCGATCAAGCTTATCTGAAACCTCAAGCAAACAGATGCATTCTGAGAAATATAAAAATTGATGATGCATTACTGATATGAATATTAACAATACATTGTGTTAGTAAAGTCATCCAGTAAATAACAATATCACTCTGGATGATGTATGCAAAAGGCGAATTGGTATAGAGTTGCATAATACCACAGCGATTAAGTTTTATATGTATACTGATAATACTGAACTTGTTACTTTATTCAGCTTGGAAAACCCCTAAGGTTATGTAGTATTATCTTCCAAATTTACATGTGACCTATTCGTTGAATGAAAGACCTTTCTGATAAAGGGGAATGAATAACTGCTAAACCACAGTGTTCATCACAATTGGATATTTTCGTAGGAATTTATGCAAGTGAATTGGTTGCTCACTAAGGGATAAGCATTTCCATTTTGTCTCAGGTATTGTCTTAATTGAACTTTGGTCAACAGTCGAGAACATTCTGAAATGCCAGTATATAGTTAGAACTAATAGGCAATCAAACTCGAATCTAGGTTTTGTGCTTAATAATGATTGTCACCGAATTTTGCTTGCAGTCAAGAAGAAACTTTGTTTCTCAGAGATCGGGTTATGTGTCACCAATTGCTGTGGTGATATATTTTATTTTTGAATTGCTTGAGTTGCGATTAACTTCCTATTGCATGGTTATGGATACAATGATTAACTACTTTTATGTTGTATAGGTATTAGTATTATTATTATTATATTTGTTAATGTTTCCTTTAATTCCTAGGGGAACATCGGACTTCAGCCGAACGTCTCTATTGCATTCGGTCCTCTGCCAACGTTTTCACCTGGCTCCAGGTCTGCCCGCATGCTTTTATCTCCTCTTCACATCACCTCCTCCATGTCACGCTCCCACTGACTACCAACTAACTTGCCACTTCCCATTCAGGTTCCACTCGACCCATGGACTGGCATGTGATGTCAACTGATGATTTGTTTTCTCAGAGTATGGTCAATCCACCTCCATTTCTCCCTGCTTATTTCTTGCACAAGTGGTTTCTGCTGGATTGGTTCGCTCATTGCCAGAGATCCCTCACTATTGCTGATCTTTTCTGCCCAGTCATCTGATCTTAAGTAGTATTGAGCGAAGGCAACTGTTGGCGAAGTTCTGTGGTTTGTTCAAAATGCCCTTCGTGATGCGCAGTCAAGTCTCTGATCCGTACAGTAGCGGCGATTTCACATTGGAGTTGAAAATCTTCATCTTATTTTTCATTCTGAGTGCTCTTGATCTCCACACAGACTTGAAAGTGATGAGAGCTAGCCTGGCTTTCCTGATACTCGCATTATTATTATCACTATTATTATTGTACCTTTGGGTTACGATGGGAACACAGAGCTTCAGTAGCACATTACCACTTCCTTTTCTTCTCTGCAGTCCATTTTAGCTGACTTAACGATTGTCCATATGCTTTCATTTCCTCTTCATATGATCCCCTCCACAGGATGCCTGAATACACACACAATTCGTTGCTTCCCATTAAGATTTCAATCCGAGGCCTCATCTGTGATATTACCCAATAGCCTCATGCATACTACCTCCATCCCCCTTTTTGCACGTGTGTAGGGCGATATGTTGTCGATCAGTTTGTTGACAGAGTCCGATGCTGCTATTTTTTATTGGCCATCTAATCACCAGTATCGAGGGAAGAAAACTGCTGATCAAAGTCTACAGTCCATTAGAAACGCCCTGGAGATATGCATAATGCGTCTCTGGACAACATCTAAGCATTGACTCCACATTAGTTTTGAAAAACCTTGTAGATCTCCAAATTGATTGTATGTTTTAATTTTTTAACATGGGTTGGCTTTGATATCCTCTTCCATGCCGCCTTTATTTAAACTGATGCTGATGGGTCAGCTGAGAGAGGCAACCTGCATTAGATTGCTTCCGTTGTCGGTTGAGTATTTTTATGAGAAATTTGAAATCGTTATCTGATTATGATCTTGCGTATTACTGTTTGCAGCCGTCAATGGGAGTCTTCCTTCTCATGAACTACTTTGCTTGTAAGTGCGTAGTCTCACCTCTATCCTTTTGGTTTGAATCTTGATATTACGATTATGATGGAGATAGGTTCCCAGTGAATTAGAGCCTTCTGTGTTGTTGGTGATGTCATGATAGCCATACCCCTAATATGCTCATGGAATTCGTTTGTGTGACTGGAGTGGATTATTGAACTTCCAGTTAAAAGTTGAGTGAGTTCACTAGGATTGCGTTTGCTTTCACAGATTCTCTGCACTCCTGCACCACACCTATTTCTTTATTTATCAGTGTTATGAGGGCATTCAGTGTCCTTATGCTTATTTTTACTTGCATCAAAAGAAGATACATCAGCCTCCTAGCTTACCGTCTCTCTCTCTCTGTTTTCGACATAGAACTTTGCACAAATGTGCGGAAGTTCAAGTCGCCACATTCCGTGTAGCACGCGAAGCAAGAGAAGAAAGTACAACAAAAGCATAATAGAAACAGTGAGCAGAGGGGTGAGACAAAGGAGTAATAAAGAAATACAAAACAATTTCATTGAAGATCATAAGTCACAGGGAGTGGATGCATCTGCGCCACTGAGAACGGTTTTGAGCCATGTCACCAATTGTTTCCAACCATAGATTTTTACCGTCCCGAGGACCCCAGCCTGGAAGTCTACACCTTTCTACGTGGCTTAGACCAACTGTTGTGGATTTCATTGACTGATGCCAAGTTTTTGTTTGACCGCCGCTAGCTTTTTTCCAGCCTGACCCTATATCCGCTAACATTGCTCGTCGAGGGAGGCGATCGCTGACTACGCATACGTAACACATGTCCTAACCATCTCAGTCTTTGTAGCTTCACGACTTCGTCGATTGATTTCCCCTGTTTACCTAGAACTCTACGCCTAACCTCCAAGTTGCTCACCTTATTATGCCACTTTACACGGGAAATAGAACGCAGGCACCTATGATCAAAGACAGCTAGTCAGTGTTTTCATGTCTTCCACTCTCAGTGGCCAGGTCTCACAGCTGGCCATAAAGGAGGACGGAGCGGACTGATGAGCAGTACACTCGCCCTTTGGTCGATAGTCGAACATCTCGTCTACGCCAGAGTCGGCGTAAAATAACAAATGCGAAACGAGCCCCCTGTATTCGTGCTGAGATTTCGTCAGAGATCAGCCCGTTGTGGCTGATGGTACTTCCCAAATAAGTGAAGCGGTCAACGTCCTCTACCACTTCACTTCCTATTTTTAAACTAGGCGTCGATGTAGTCCAGTCCTGTAACATCATCTTGCATTTGGCGGGAGCGAATCGCATGCCAAACATTCGTAGATTGCAGCTCAAGGTGTTTAGAAGACTCTGCATTTCGTCAGCGTCTTCGCCTAGAAGGACTATATCGTCTGCATATTCCAAGTCAACGAGATTATTCCCCGGTAGCAAGTCAATCCCTGAGTCGCTGAAGTCACCTAGGGTTAAGTCCATTAGTACATCTATGATGAAGTTGAATAGAAAAGGAGATAATGGGCATCCTTGACGGACACCACTGGTCGTCATCAGTTCAGATGACAGCTCGCCGTAAGCCCTCACCTGGCTGTATGAGTACGAGTAGAGTGCCTTAATCAGTGCAATATATTTTCTTGGAATTCCCTTTACAGCCAAGCATCTCCAGAGAACTTCCCGATCGACAGAGTCGAATGCTGCCTTTAAGTCAAGAAATATAATGACTGTTGGACGCCGGTAGGAATGCCTATGTTCTAGAATCTGTCGGGGGGTGAAGATATGATCAATACACCCTCTTCCTGGTCTAAAGCCTGCCTGGCTCTCTCGTGTTTGTGTCTCCCGAGCACCACTCAGTCTACGCATGATTATTGAGCCTAAGACTTTAGATACTATATTAGTCAAGCTAATCCCTCTGTGATTATCACAGGAAGACTTGTCTCCCTTCTTGTATATGGAGATAATCAGTGACTTACACCAACCCGATGGGACTTCTTCTGATTCCCAGACGCTGCCTAGTACCTCAGTTAATCCAAACAGTAAGTTGTCTCCACCGTACTTAAATACCTCTGGAGTCATTCCATCAGGTCCCGCTGCTTTGCCTAGTTTCAGATTGGTGACAGCTTTAGTAACCTCAGTTAGGGATGGAGGACCTGCGTCTATATCCCATTCAGGGAGGTGTTGGATGCTCGGAAGGTTGAGCGTGGCTGTGGGCCAATTAAACTGCTTCTCATAATGCTCTTTCCAACGATCCAGTCGTCTGTCCTGGGAGCTAATTATAGTGCCATTTTTTTTCCGAGATTGTCTCACTGATGATTTGTCTTCTCCCACCCGTTTCCCTGATGAGTCTAAAGAGTTGCCTGGTGTTGCCTATCCTCGAAGCTTTCTCCATCTCTTTGGCTTTTGTCGCCCACCACTGTTCACGGTCCTTGCGGAGACTTTTCGTAAGTTTCCTCTTGTGCAGCTTTCGCTTACCGTAGGCTTTCATCAGCTCGTGTCTTTTTATCTCTCCTATTTCAGCGAAGAATAAAGTTAGTTCTTATGTATTTTCTATGCTTCGAAATTTCTATACGAACATTATTAATTTTTGGTGGTAAGTTTACTGGCCTTTTTATCCAAATTTCTCTCATTCTATGGGTTTAGGGAAGGTAGGAGAACTAGTGAACCAGTAAACTAGCTATTTAATTGAAATTTAAAAGACTTTATTCAAGAAAGAAATGTTTTCGCTAGATCTACCATCAAATGCTTTTCACACACATCCATGCTGGTAAATTAAACGTAATTGTTTGTGCAGAAGAAACAGGTTCACTTAAAACTAAAGTATGCGCTGAGGATGTTGTCTAGCAAGGCACTGAATGCTTCTCGACTAAACCATACAACTCAAAGAACACAACTACACCAAAATCAACCCCTGAGGTACAAATCTTTTTCACTTAGAAACAATATCATTGTCTGCATTTCCTTGAAGGATTTTTTCTCCTTCTATTCCTTTACGTTCCTAATGTAACAATGGGCTTCAAGCTACAGGCTTAAAGTTTCTGTAGCAGTGATGTTTATTATGTCTACGGGATGCAATTGCTAGCCCCATCCCCAACCTTCTCTCTTTACCAGTCTTATTATTGGCTTAGCGAGGTAAAGGAGTGCATCCGTGGCCGGGGATCAAACCCTGAACCACATACGTGGTTGGCGAGCATTCTACCGCTATTCCACCAACGCATCGTGAAGGATTAGTGAATTTCTATTTGTATTCTAATATTCAAAATATCTTATTTAAATCCCCCTCACCTAATATAAATTTACTCTAATCCCTTTCATTCGAAGTGTTTCTATCAGACATATTTTCTTAAAATTTCATCATATATGCATCCAAAAAGTAACTGAACCATCTCCCCATCTCCAGATATTCCCTTTTGTTTATCTAATTTGAAATGCACACACAGATACATATAAATATTCACTAATCATCATTTTATGTTTCATATATATGCATCCTAATTCTGACAATGCTGCCTTTGTAATCTTATTTGATTTTCGCGAACATATGACTACAAAATCAAGTTAAATATGTTATCAGAACATAATTTCGAAGTAGGCTGAACATCAGAAGAAGGTAGATGAATTCATTCCAGTATGACCATTATCATCAACAAATGAAAGGAAATAACAAAACAATTTTTGTATATGCTGTTCAAATTTATTATGCTCCCATAGTATTCTGTAGATTTGAATGAATAGAGTGAGTGAGGGTTGACTAATCACAGAAAATTTTATTTCTCTTGGTAGATTTCATTGAACTGATATCATAGGATATAGCGGATGTGTTAATCGATACACAAGTGTTTTATGAGCCGCATATTTATGTAGCTAACAAACTGTAAATTATATTACAAAACTATAATCTAAACAAAACTAGGACTTCATCATGAGCTGACATTAGCTAGAGAACCATTGGAAAACCTGCAGGGAGTACTGGACAGCTGTTTCACCCGCCCTAGTATGGGACTCTTCAGCAGTACGCACCCACCGGGATTCGAACCCAGGACCTTCCGGTTACAAGGCGAGCTCGCATACCATTAAGCCACTGGGACCCGATCCAATGGTCCTTGAATTCTATCTTCTGCCAATTCATGACATAGCGCGACCGCTAGCCAATGTCTTCGGCGAGTATTTGTCCTCACACCCGACCAGCGACTGGCCCTATTCAGGTAGGTAGTTACCTGGGTTCCAGTGGGAAGTCGTGACCAGTAGGGTGCAGCAGGTCGGGTGTGAGGACAAATACTCGCCGAAGACATTGGCTAGCGGTCGCGCTATGTCATGAATTGGCAGAAGTTAGAATTCAAAAACCATTGGATCGGGTCCCAGTGGCTTAATGGTATGCGAGCTCGCCTTGTAACCGGAAGGTCCTGGGTTCGTACTGCTGAAGAGTCCCATACTAGGGCGGGTGAAACAGCTGTCCAGTACTCCCTGCAGGTTTTCCAATGGTTCTCTAGCTAATGTCAGCTCATGATGAAATCAACCAAATCCCTACATACCAATACTTGAAAACAATATTGTTCGCTTACATGTAGTGTTCTAAATGCTTACCTGAACTTCCGCTTGAAATATTGGACAAAGTCCGAATTTGATCTAATCAAATAGGCAGCATGCATTGTATGTGCGTTGCTTCAATGTTGCATTACTTATAAATCATTTTGACTACCATTCTATGCTATATATCTCATCGTATATTCCATTATGTAATAGTTATAAAAATAACAAGATAAAATGTATATGGGAAAGCATTATACATTTAGTGATTTTATTAAGGTTTCCATTAAACATACATACATACACATTGCACTGTTACATTCTAATGGGTTTTGTACCCCTGGAATAGAAATTATAAATACTTCGTTTGTTTGTTCTTGATGTTGTTGTTTTTTCCCTTCCATTAGTAAACAGAATTAGGCAACGCCCTGATTTTCAGACAGTTGACTCTGTTGATAGCTTCAAGTCAAATGTGAGCCATCAAATCAACAGAATTTCATTGATCCACTTTTTCTGACATTTCTACATCATTGTCAGTGGGGGACATATGTATTAAAAAGGATTACATTTATCAGCTATTAGTTGAAACATTGTTGTTGTTTTTTCAGTGAAATGAGACAGAACAATAGTCAAAACAATTCAGCTGATCTGAGTATTAATTCTCATGAAGTAATGTTTATAAAGCAAAAGATAGAGAAGTAAGAGACCCGCTGGACTACCTTTAATTTCAAATAGAAATCTCACTGAGATGTCTATGGAAGATGATGAAGCTTTTGAACCTAGAGTTTTGATCACGTTTGATCAAGAACTGACTTCAGTTAGAGAACTGATGAAAATTCTGGGAGTAATTGAAAATCGCTTGGTCCCTGTACAGACTTCTTCAACAATACACACTCACGATTCAACCGAAGCTCTTACCCTAGACCTTCACAGTAGCAGGAAAAAAAGGTTGCCATCCTGGCACTGCAAATGAATTTACTGATCTGTAAATGAAGCCTTCTATCAATCCGTGACATATAGATACATCGTCAACCAATGTCATCAGAGGGTATGTGTTCTCATGCCCAACTTGGCAGAGACTGTTGATCAAAGCCCCACTCGACAACGTTAAGAATCCTATCCCATAGTCAGTCATTAATAAGTAGTGGTGGTCATCCAAAGTTGACTCTATTGAATAAATAATTTATTAGCGTGAATACTGAATACCCGTGTAGCATTTGCCAAATTTCAACATCTTTATCTCATGCATAGTACTAGGCTACCGACTGAAGGATATTTGTACTGTACGGAAATTAGCTTTGTCCTCCTTTTCGAATGCGTGGCACAGATTTATGCACGACTATTCCCGTGAATTGAGAGTGTGCAAATTCTGAAAGACACTTTCGTTAATATACTGGCATTTCCATATTAATTTGTTTATCAGATATATATTACACAGTGAAATAGTATTACTATTTACTCGCATCAGTCAATGAAATCCACAACAGTTGGTCTAAGCCACGTAGAAAGGTGTAGACTTCCAGGCTGGGGTCCTCGGGACGGTAAAAATCTATGGTTGGAAACAATTGGTGACATGGCTCAAAACCGTTCTCAGTGGCGCAGATGCATCCACTCCCTGTGACTGATGATCTTCAATGAAACTGTTTTGTATTTCTTTATTACTCCTTTGTCTCACACCTCTGCTGACTGTTTCTATTATGCTTTTCTTGTACTTTCTTCTCTTGCTTCGCGTGCTACACGGAATGTGGCGACTTGAACTTCCGCACATTTGTGCAAAGTTCTATGTCGAAAACAGACAGACAGACAGATTTACTGGATGACAAGGTTTCGAACATAATTTATTATTGTTCATAACCACATCAACAATTATAATCACATGACTTCGAAACTTGAGTTTTGTACTTGTCTATGTTCTCTCCTATTTGTTGTCGTTGAGATAGAAGAATTTTCCAGATATCTGAGTGGATAGGTGTCGAATCACTCCCATTAAACGTATTTTCATTGAGTTGATTCGATAAACAAAGCTTCCGTTATCAAACTCTCCCTCTACCCTGTTACAACTGATTTTAAAACTGTCATCTCATCGTATCCATCCTATTTTATGGTTGTGTGTAGGTGCATGTAGTGCTATCTACGGTTGAACTATTCTCTAGATTGCTTATCTCATTCGGATCAACCAATATAGATTTTTAGGTACTTTGACCTGACAATCATTGCAGGCATGGTATCAGATAAACTAAATTGTTTTGTTTTAAAGGCTCTACAGGATTGATTCTCTAACCGACAAAGCTTGTTTCTAATTGAGTTTGTGGGTGGTTTGAATGCCAGCTACTTTTATTCCTGTCTTGTTAAAAATTCTGTGTAAGGTTTCCGAGGTTCCTTCCTTGTATGGAACTACTACTGATAATTTAGATTCCTTATTGTTGGTGTTGTCTTGCGCATATTTGACATCCATGTTGTCATTACTATTACTGTTGTTATTATCACTGTCACCACTTTTATTATCAATCTCATTTTTACATTTTCCTACATACTTTCTGACTAGTTTACCAGGGTAATTATTAAGTTTCAAAGCTTTTCTTTTGTGACCCACTTCCTGTCTTAGATTTTCCTTGGTACTACTTAGTTTTTATTCTCTATTATTTAAACATTTCACCAATCCTACTTTCACTGACATAGGGCGGGATGATTAGAAGTCCAAATATCTGTTTGAATGTGTGGGTTTCCTGTAAACACACCAGTGTGTTTAACTTCACATCTTCTTTTTTGTACGCTACAATCTTACATTGGAAGCTCCCGTTCCTGACTTCCCAATTCATAAGTGAATCGAATTGCCTCCACCTTTGATTTGATATGTTTGAAAAATTTATCTATATCCTGTGTTCTAAGTACAGTGAATGCGTCATCTATATACCTCCACCATACTTTTGGGGTGGGGATGGACGTTTCAACCGCTATGCTTTCCAGCCTTTCCATGAATATATCTACCACAACCAAGGGATATTGGTAACCCCTTGATAACTCCCTCAGTGTGTTCGCATATTTTCTCCTGGAAATTCAATACTGTGAAAGTCAGGCATAGCTGCACTCCCAACATCATGTTCTCAAGTGGCACTTTCGTTCTAAATTCGAGTTCTTGGTCAGAAATAGGTTCGTTTCTGACTGCCTCTATAGCCATATTTATTGGTATACGTGTATATAAACTGATAATATCAAAACTAACCATTTTTTATTCATTATCTAATTTTAAATTATCTAATCTGTGTTTTAGTTCATAAGAATTTGTTAGTCTAGATTTCGAGTGGATTTTCAGGGGATTCAATACCATGGCTAAATATTTAGATAATTCATAAGTAGTTGAATTTCTAAAATCAACCATAAGTTTAATCGTGTATCTTGACTTGTGAACTTTAAAACGGAGTATAGCAATGGTTTATTAACCACGTCAAAAGGTGTTTACAGTCTAGTTGTTCTAAATCTCACAGCCTAATCCAAAAACGTTTGATACAGCACAAACACATTTACTCTTTGTTATCCTTCAGATGACCAGGGAACATTGTCCCTCAGTGGGTATGCGGGCGTATCTAGACGATGACTAGCAAGTGAGATAAAAACGCGTATTTCGGAATCCACTGCTAAATATCGTCAAGTAAATAACATACCATTAGTTTTACGATGCTATCAAAGCCTTTGTGTAAATAACTGGTACTTCAAAAGAGACAAAGCATTTTAGACAGTTAAAATCATTTAAAGACAAATTCAAACATAATGCCTTCTGTTGTCTCACTTAACTGAAGTGAACTGATATAGTTAAGTTTGTTACATCTGCCTAATTAACCGCTGAGCTCAACGTTTTCGATGATTATTTGATTTTTTATAGATTTGATTGTTTAGAAACTACATATAGTCACTAAATTGAGTTATTTGGAACAATCTTTGAAAGAATTATACAGAAAACTAAAATACCTAATGGAATCTTGTGATCACTCCATCAACTCTGCTATCCAATTCCTAGAGAAAATCAGAGGCATCCAAATAGACGAACGAGAAATAATGATATCCTTTGACGTCTCAGCATTATATACCTCAATCGGACAAAAACTAGCAAACGAAACCATGGAGCAATTACTTAGCAACGACGAACACCTTCCACAACAATCAAAAATGCAACACACAAGCTGGATAGAATGCATAAACCTATGCCTAACAACATACTTCCAATTCAACGGCCAAATATATGAACAAGTCAAAGGAACACCCATGGGATCGCCAATATCAGGTTTGATTGCAGAAGCAGTGATGCAAGGGCCCGAAAACATAATTCTTCTAAAGATCAAACCCAAGATTTAGATACGTTACGTCGACGACACATTTGTAATAATTAAAGGAAACGAGTTAGATGAAACTCACAACTTAATAAACAACGTCTTCAACGACATCAATTTCACAAGAGAAGAGGAATCCGACAACCAAATCCCATTTTTGGACGTCTTAGTCAAGCGAACAACCACAAGAGAATTAGAAACTCAAGTTTATAGGAAATCAACTCACACAGACCAAATCCTAAATTACAACAGCAACAACCCAATAACACACAAAAGGAATTGTATACAAACACTATTTAAGAGGGCAAGGACTGATTGTAGCACTCCCACCTTAAGGAAAATTGAAGAAAAAAATCTAATGGACGTCTTCAAAAAGAATGGATATCCACGGAATTTCATCAAAAGACACATACCCCAAGCCAACCTATCAAACCAAAATCCCCAAAGAAAGCACAAACAAAATCGCCGTACCATATATAAAGGATGTCTCAGAAATCACCACAAGACTCTTCAAACATTTAGGAATTGACGTCGTACACAAACCATCAAAGTTACTTCACTCACTTCTATGTCAACCAAAAGACTCAACAACGAAAGAAGATAAAACCAACATCATATACAGAATAAATTGTAACAACTGCTAAAAACACTACACTGGCCAAAGTGGACGTCTCCTTCGTCTTCGTATCCATGATCATAAGCTAGCCCTCAAAAGACATGACATCCACTGCCTTGCTCATATCACTACATACAGACAACCACGGACATCAATTCAACTGGGAAAACCAACGTTCAAATATTAGACAGAGGAAGCACCAAGAATGCCAGGTAATTTTTAGGAGCCCGCCTGGCATTCCAGTGAATCTTTAATCAACAGACACATCGGGATAGACAAAATTCATCAAACAAAAAGAAGGAAATCTCACACACAAAGGGCCAAAGTTCAAGTCAAGGAAACAATCAGTTTCAAAACAAGTAACCTAGGTGTGAAAACACAGAAAAACAACCAGTCACGTCCAAGGTCACCAACAGAGATGATTAATAAACTCGTGGAGAAATCGAAAATCTCACTTCATCGAATTGAAGTATGCGCTGAAGATGTCGCCTAGTAGGGTGATGAAAGCTTCGCAAATTAACTATCCAACTCAGAGAACACAACCACATCAAAAAAGATAGTTTCACATGTTAACAAACTACTGAGGGAACGAAAGCACATTGTCAGTGAATTGAAATCCAATGACCTATGATTTTCAAATTCCGCTAACTCTAGATGCACATCACCACACCTCAGTACAATCGATGATTCTACAATCAAATCTAATGTTCTTTCTTTGATGATACATATATTTCAGTATTTGAAGCATTAAAATTCTAGTTTAGATTCTCACTACTTATAATTTCAAATCAAATATGAGTGTGGCTAGCCTATCGAGTCCTATTTGAAAAGAAATATGAGTTCTGGATTCCAATGCTAGTCACTTTCAAGTAAATAACACAAACGTTTTATGCTACTGTGAGCATATGTACCCAGTACAATCTAGATACTTCAGAGAGCTATTTTCTTTCTTTTTCAAATTAGAGGAATGAAAATCAAAAATAATAAATTCCCAAATTAGTAATAGTTAATGTTTCTTTGAAACTTAGAACGTATTTAGTGCAGCTCAAACATTAATTCAGAACCGATTAGAGCATATTTCTGATTGTCGGTTGTTCGCGGATATTGAACGATTATTACTGATTTTCAAGATCCACCTTACTGAGAATGGATCTACCTCAAGTAATGACTTCTTTCACCTAACTGTTAGAAGGTCTCAAACTATCTAATGATACTGAGCAAAATATTTATTCATGAAAGTGCAATTATGGCAGCTTTTAAAAAGATAACAATTCAGTAAACATCGACACACACACACACACGCAGTTGAGTGTTAAGTATTAAGTATCAAAATCTTGTTTACAGGTTCATACATGAAGAAAGTATAAGAACAAAATGAACATCATTCCGATAGCTGGTTTCAACACTGTCAATACAAAGACTAATATTACTCATCTATTTTAGGAGTATAATGCTTGCCATCCCTGTGGAAGTTCCCCGTTCGATTCAAGGTCTAAGCACTCTTAAGCCTCACCTAGTCGTTAGTAAGCTAAGAATATAGAGAATTTTAGGCATGAATGGGTCTATCAACCGCAGCTCATAAAAAAGACACCGTCTCTACTGAAACTTCAGAGCTTCACAACTTAATGTTTAATTGGTAGATGGTGACTAGTACTGGAATCCAGGATACACATTTCGTCCTAAATGGAAACTCGTCAACTGGATGTACCTGCATTTCCCAGTGGGTGATGATGCTCCCACCGAAGCTCGAACCCAGTGACCATAGTTTTAAACGCCAAAGCGTTGTCCATTAGACTACTTGGGCCACGACAGCCACCTCTTGTGCAACGAGTCATATTAACTACTTAATTGCAATTTAGATTTTCCCGCCGATTGAGTGGACCGAAGTGCTCGGTCTCGGCTTAACATGTCGGCTTCTTGTGCAGATGCTTCGATGATGTCTGGGCATTTAATTAGATTTTCATTGGTGGATGGTGACTAGCAGTGGGAAACGATAATGTTTGAAACTATAAGCACTGCGTTCGAGCCTCAGTGGGAACATCATCACTCACTGGGAAATGCAGGTACATTCAGATGACTGACGAGTCCCAAATAGAACGAAATGCGCTTTATCCTGGATTCCACTGCTAGTCACCATCCACCAGTGTAGTTCTAATTAAATGCCTGGATATCGTCGAAGCATCTGCACAAGAAGCCGACATGTCAACCTGAGACTGAGCACTTCGGTTCAATTAATCGACGGGAAAATCAAACTTCAATTAAACTTCAAAACTTAAGTTCAACTCAAGGAATGAAAGAAGAAAACATTCACTTACTTTCACAAAAGTGAACAGTTACAATTTCAATCTAATATTCAGCATACTCTTGATTACAGATTCACGTAGGTAAACGGAGTTTTATACTTATATTTTAAAATCAACTGGCCAGAAAATTGTTAGTCCCTGGTTCAGTCAATTATGAACTCATGTACTTGTACTATTGCTGAATCTGGAGATAAGATAGTTTAACAATCTCATAATTCAGGGATTTAATTAACTCTCATTAAGAAATCTACCTAAAAATCAATCATTTTTTCAAAAAATTTAAATCTAAATAGCACATATTACTTTAATAGTCACATTATGTTACAAAAGTAAATAAAAGGAGTTATTTTATACTAATTTATCTGGTAGTGTGTAAATAAACTATATGGTAAATAGTTGATAAAAGTGGTTTCTGAAAACAGAAGCCAAGTGTCATGATACATACACTTTATTTTTTGTAACTGTGACAGTTTGCTTATTCGAATGTGTTCAAAAGAAACATTGATGAATCAAAGTAGGTAATGAATCACATTGGTGACTTGGAGACACTTGCATAGTTTGAGAGGTAAACCTCATTATAGTTTTTCATTGAAAACTTGAAATCTTCAGATCATAATATGTGATTTGCTTGATAGCATATGAAAAAACTAATAAAGTAACCAGAAATGTATCATGTTGTCAACTACCGCTCCACATGAATTGACGGAATCCACACACTCACGTCGACAAGCAGTGCTTGTTTACTTCCAAATTAGCGAAATGGACATCTTGTGTTTAGATCACTTCAATCTGTTTAGCAAGCACCACGTCTTGATGTGATTGATTCTCAGCTACTTATATTAGTTAGTAATATACTTATCAACATCTCCTTGTAATTTTTTCAGTGAAATTGTAGGACGTAGACACAATAATCTGTGATGTGATTGAGATATGTATAAAGCTGATTGATGAGACAAGTGAATGTCTGTAACTTCATGCATTTATTCCCCTTGATCAATTTGAATAAAGCAAGAACAGCAATGGTTTGTGCAGAACAGTATGGTAGCATCACTTATTTTTGTTGGCTTTTCCGACTTTCTGAACATGTGCCGAAAAGCCTACGTTTGAAGGTAACAAACTCTTACAATAGGGCTATTACCAGACATCTCCTCGATATGGGTCATGAGGTGGAAATTGCTGAATCCTATAGAATTATCAGTAGACAATGGAGCTCGATTCTCCTCAAGTTTTCCGGAGCTGTTGATGTCAAATGCTTAAAACCAGATTTATGTGTTCAGAAAGAAATAGTTATCAGTCTTTCCTTGCCTCGCCTGGTAACCTGATGTCTTTATTCTCTCTCTCACTAGACATGGCTGTATGGACTCAAAATATCTCTTCTTTGATAATAGTTATCACTGAAGTAAAAGTTTAAGCGTGAATCAGATATCTGATAGCCTACAGGCATTAATGAAATCTTTAATTGCACTTCAGATTTTAATTGAAGTAAAGAGTATTTAATAGAAATGCGAAAGTTAACTGGATGCAATCTGTTATCCTTTGCATAATCTTTATATATTTGGTCAATTTTTATAAAGTGAACGGAAAAGTAATCCTGCTAAGATAAGCTAAGATAAGATAGAAGTGTACTGAACTGTAAAAGTTCAAAAAAGTTAACCCTGTTTTTATTCACACTGAGAACCACTTGAGCTATTCAAATTTCTTAGAATGTCCTATGTCTTTTAGGAAGATTTCTACATTAGCCATACTCTGATAACCAACCAAACTTTTTTCACCTCATACAATTTCCTGGACTTACAGTAGAATGTTTAACAACTGCCTCGAGTTATTCATCAGTGAGTACATTATTGTTGTTGTTCACTTGAATTCCTAGTGGAACCTAGGGTTTATGTGCGATCCTCTCTAGGTGGTCCCACTATTATCTATCGTCTTTCATCCCCTTCTCGTGCCACCTCCTTAGTGTCCTGTTACTAACTGTTTCTTACCAGCCACCTGATCTTCAGTATGGAAAGAGGGAAGTTGCTGATAAAATTCTGTAGTGGCCTGTTCAAGATGCTTTTCTTGACACAGTCACCAGGTTTCTGACCCATACAGAACTGACTTAACACTGGTATTGAAAATCCGAAATCTGTTGTATATGCTGAGTGCAGAAAGATTTGAGACGGATTTTAGAAAGAATGTCTGCAATGCCTTTCGGATGCTGGCTGGCTTCAACATCCTCATCAGTGCGGTCGCCTATAGTTGAAATATGTTCCCAAGATAAGGGAAAGAAGTAACCTCTTTCAAATTTCTTCCGCTGATTGTGGCAAATGCTGGTTGTTGTTGGCTGGTTGGTTGGTTGGTTGGTTATCTTCATCATATCCGGCTTCTCCACATTAACTTCAGATTTTCTCTTCGCTTTCTGAATCTTTTGACATGAAGTTGGTTTTCGCATAATCCTGTCCACCACAATCAAGAATATCATCAGTGATAATAGACAGTCTTTTCTTGCTGCTGTATTTACTTCAAAAGCTTTAATGAGTTTTTTATCGTGGATCATTTGATATATGGCACTGTCAAATGGCTGCTGAATGGGGTTGACAAAGGTTTTAGACATCGCACTCTTTAGTATTGAAGTAGTTTCCACGTTACTTCACAGTCAACTCTATCGGAGGACCTTCCAAAGTCAGTGAAAATCAGGTAGAAATTTAACTGGCATTCTATGCTTTGTTAGATGAAGATGTATAGTGTTGCAATTTGATCCTGTCATAATTTACGGATAGCAGTTAATTAGTAGTAGTAGTAGTAGTACGGTAGCGTGATACAGACAATGTGTTTCAACGGAATATTATCATCACATATTTCCACAGTTCCATACGGCATTACCAACAGAATACGATGTATCTATTTGAACATTCTGTTTCATGTTGTTTAATGTTAACCGAAATCACACACTCAGTGATTGGTTAAAGAATATAAAATTGTAGATATGTAAACAGAGGTCTGATCACTTGAAAATATGCCTTGGCTTCCGGGTCTTGCCTTCTGTTGTCAAAGTAGTAGTAGTAGTAGTGTAAGAAAAAAAAGGCAAGACATGGAAGTCAAGGCATATTTTCAAGTGATCAAACTGCTATTTATATATCTACAGTTTAAATTGTTTAACCAATCACTGAGTGTGTGATTTCGGTTAACAATAAACAACATGAAACAGAATTTTCAAATAGATACATCGTATTCTGTTGGTAATGCCGTATGGAACTGTGGAAATATGTGAGAATAATATTCCGTTGTCTGTATCAGACCACCACAGTAGAATTAGTAGTAGTGGTTTTAGTTCGACACTTATTCTTCTTCTTCTTCTCACCACCTATTCAGTATACAGCTGAAGTATACATACATCTTCTGAGTGCTGTCCACTTTCATAGAATAATCTTCATTGCAAGAGATTTCTTAAGAATAAGAATTTTATTTCCTATAAATACTTTGTAGAATGTATCATAAAACAACAGTAATTTAGCAACAACAAAAAGAAAAACATTTCAAATTTATGGATTACTACAAACTTATTACTCTAATATATGGTCTATATAAATCAAACTAATTATTTCACTTCTTCGTAAATCAAAAGCGTTGGTTATTCATCTTTATAACATGTGCTTCTGATATAGCTTGAATCAATGCAGGCTCAGTTAGTCATCTATCTATGCACCTACACATACACACATGCACTAGTTTGACTGATTATCGGTCTGCTTACATTAATCGCTTCATTGTATTATACTAAAGCATCAATAAACTATTCTAAACTTACCTACCTTCAAACTTGTTTTATTTTGTTAATCTAATTTATCTTGGTCAGCTACTTCAACTTATGGGACTGGAATTTAAAGTCAAATCAAATGAACATTGGTAGACTAGGGTGTTTTGTAAAAACAGATTACATGGGGGTTTTTAGGTCAATAAAACTAACCCCTAACTGTGTCCATCAACTTTAACATCAGTCTATTATCGAATTGATAGAGAGAATGAAAAACTGGAAGTGTTAAATTTCAGCCATCAATATGCACACAAAAATGATACAGAAACATGCAAGAGAATGTTTATTAATTGTTGAGTGTCATTATACTAATCCAATCGGCTATGGTGATTTAAACGCATGCTAGCAACTCTACCAAATTAAGATCACATTTGGCTATGAACAATAAAGATACAGATATTCGAATTTAATAACTATACCAAATTCGATATGGGTTGATATGACTGGCACTAATAAAAACGATGCGACATGGGTTCGATACGGAAGAAGGAATACCCAGAACTGATTTCCTACAACTCCTAACCCTATATTAACATATGTGTAAAACTTCGGCACTGTGGCATTAAGTAAACCCACATTAGTTTGTTTATTAGATTTATCAGATGTCATCCAGTAAATAATAATGTGTTACTGTGTGTTTGTGTGTGTTCTGGCCAAATTGCAGCTCTACAGATCATCATCAAACAAAGTATGGAATACCAATCAAACTTGTACCTCAACTTTATAGACTTTGAGAAGGCCTTCGACAGTGTTGATCGCGAAGTAATTTAGAAATTACTGGAGTACTACGGCGTGCAGCGCCCAAATATTCATCAACCTTATTCAACAGCTGTACAACAACGGTGGCACATGTCAAGTGATCCACAATGGAAAACTCAGCGAGGCGTTTGGAGTAGACACAGGAGTCAGACAAGGGTGCTTATTATCACCGACATGAAGAACCTAGAAGACCTGGATCTCGCGAGTGCATGATTTATGTCTGATGTCACACAAAATCGAAGACTTACAAGCGAAAATCGACAAACTAGTCGAAGAAGCAGCGGGTGAATGCAGGACTCCAGGTGAACATAGACAAGATGGGAGTTATGGAAATAGCCAAAAACAACAACAGCAGCAACATCCAGGGCCAATCACCATCAACGGGAGGGATTTGGAAGAGGCTACTTCATACACTTATCTGGGGAGCATTGTCTCAACTATAGAAGGAACGGACGAGGATGTCAAATCGAGAATCGGAAAGGCAAAAGACACATTCATCAACCTGAAACCAATCTGGAAATCTTCGTCACTCAGCCAGAATCAACAACAAAATTCGCTCGGATTTTCAATACAAACGTCAAGTCACTTCTTCTATATGGGTCGGATGAGAAACTTGGCGAGCAGGTCACAAAGAATGTTTCCAACAGGCTATTGCAGACCTTCATCAACAACTTACTGTCTTCGCTCTATACTGAATGAGGATCAGGTGGCGGAGCCGGAAATAATCACCAACAAGAAACTATGGGCACTAAAAAACAAAACAAGAAGCAATCGCCCACCCAACAAATATGCAGGAGAAAGTGGAGATGGATTGGACACTCGCTCGCTGAGGAGACAGCTTGGTGACATCGTGCGCGCGTCAGTCCATTGCTCAAGTGGAACCGGGCCGAAAGGAAAATGGCGTGTGGGATGTCACTGCGAGGGTGACATGGAGGAGATGGTGTGAAGAGGAGTTGAAAGAGTATGGACTGAGATGGATGCAGGTGGAAAGCACAGCAGAAGGAAGATAGAAGCAAGTGGAGACGTTCAGTTGAAGCCCTATGTTGCACTAGGATCCCAAGGGAACAATAATAATAACTGCTTGATGCATATAATAAACAAACCAACGTGGAATTCCTGACCCTGTAGCCTATACAAATAAAATTAGAAGGCAGATAGGCTCTAACCAGTGTGGACAATCGGCTTTGTTTTAGGAAAAAATACATTACATAAAAATATCACTGACTGATTACATAATTTTGTGCTTCAAACTTGTTCAATTGCGCCACAAAAATATATTCTGCCTAGACTAAACTAAGCCGCTACCAGTTGGTTTAAAAATAGGGCAAAATTAGAGCTGTATAACACCTTTCAACAAATCAACCTCTGAAGCGATAAGAGAAAAAACTCGGGCATCTTGGCTGAAAACTCCTTCTTCTCTCATTAAATATGAAAATGGTTGAATAAGTATATTAAAACGTGACTTTACTCAGAATTAAGGATACCAAATTGAAATTATTAACAGCAGATGACGAAAGAATTAATAAGTGAGTAGGAAACATAGCATGCAATTAAGGGAGCTAAACTGTGATATGAACTTCAGATGAAGAACAAACTGATAATAAAGGCAAATTTAGGGACCTCTAATACTTTTTAAGTGAGTGATACAATTATTGAACGCGCAATGATATACAGGTTTGCTTCTGATCCCTCTGAATATAATGAAATATTTGTCATTTACTCTTCGTGTTTCAACTAGAACACAGAGTTTCAGCAGCAAATCTCCAGTCTACTGTGTCCTCCACCGTCATTTCCACCTGGTTCTATGATTACTAACAATCTTCCATTTCCTCTTCACATGATCTCTATGTAATCCCCTGATACCCAACTCGATGCCTCTCCTTCGGGTTCCAGTCGAGGATCTGTTTATTGTGTGATATCACATGAATGTCCCATTCATCTCCATCCCTACCCGCAGATTTCCGGGCAACAGGTGGTTTTTAGGTTAGCTCATTGGCAGAGTTCCTTGTTGCCTAATATTTCGTGTGGGAAAAAAGAAGCATGATTCTGCATCATTACTCAGGTAGGCTCAGTTCACCAATCATTAACAGCTTCACAAGGGTAGTTTTTCTTCCAATCCTCAAGTAACTCACCCTCCATTCACACCTTATGAAATACAGTAGTGAAAATGTCTTCTGAGGTCTCCATGTCCATTTTCCATGGTCCTCAAAGGATTCAATCGAGTCCCTACAGCATCTCCTTCATATTAAGCTTGAACCAACGCATAAAACGTTGCTTCCACTCCGAGCTCTCGTTCGTGATTTTATCCGATGGTCTCCATTTCCTTCTGCATATTTATTGGGCGATAGGTTCCTGGTCGATCTGTTGTCAAAGCTCATAGATGCTAACTTTCTCGACCATCTGATCATCAACACTGAGAGAAGGTAGGTGTTGATCAAAGTCTGAAGCCTATTATGAATGCGTAGAAGCCAAGTCTGTGGATCACATCTAAGCACTGACTTTGCATTCGGATATTGTTCCGCTTACCAAACTCTGTAGATCTCAAAATCGACTTCAAAGTAACGAAGGTCTGTTTTGTTCCTCCAGCTTGAGCTATCTTTCACTTGAATATATGCTTCCAGGTTAAATGTGATAGATGAATTCTTTAAAATTCTTTCGTTGGTTGTGACTGATGCTTCTTATTGTTTTCTGTCTATTTATATGGGAAATTTGATATTGCTATGTGGCTGTCATCCTGTTCACTTCTAATGGCAGTTGTCATTCAAAGTCCTCCTTCTCGCGGAATGCTTTGTTTGTAAATGCGTAGCCTTCCTTCCATCCTTTTGAGTTGAATCGTGCTATTATGACTACGGTGGAAATAGGTTCCCAGTGCATCAGATCCTTCTATGCTATTGATGATATCATGATATTCACACCCCTAATATGCTCATGGAATTCGTTTGTGTAATCGGAGTGGATTATTGAAATTCTAGTTAACAAGTGAGTGAGTATACATGCAGTCCATCTGCTTTCACAGATTTTGTGCACTCCTACAACATAACCATTCATTTATTCTGAAGTCTGAGTAGCCCTATCGTAGTGCGCATATGTCTTATCCCTTTTATTACTTCTGCTTTCATCGGATGAAGACACGTCAGATGGGTACCAGATGACTTTTATCAGCAGAAGTTATCGGTACCCAAATTGAGGATTCTTTCTGATTCTAGTGGGAAATAAATTTCTCTTTGCTCAGCTTTTGACTCCCAGTAGCGATGAGATCATTTTTAAAGAGTAAAGATGGTACCACCACATACCATTTTACCTCTTCCATGACTCAGAATCGCCTAGTAATTCGGGTGAGTTTTTATGGACTGAAAACCAAGCTAGTCTAAGTGAATCCAGTTGATGTATAAGTTAAAAATAAACGACATGGACAAAAGAAATATAAACAGACCATATAGTCTCTTTTACTTGGTGGGTACTTCACCAATTAAGCTATCACTAATGATGATAATCAGACCACTTCATACTGTGGTTAGCTCTCAAAATATTGTTGAAAAGAATAATGTGAGCCTCATAATTAAGCCATCCAGCTGATAAACGAAAAAAAGTAACCAGAATAGTCCACCTCAGTTAAACGTCATCTTACTACTTCTTTTATGTTAATGCAGAGTTTGACTTATAAACTAAGGATATTATCAAAATCTTAAAAAAGCCGAACGATTGAGTTACAACTTAGAACTTTGCAAAAAAGTGAACAAGTTCAAGTTGACATATTCCCTGTAAAACGCCAAAGTTAGAGAAAAGGGATAAAAAAAATACTTAAAGGAATTGTAGTAAGTAAACATTTACGGGAAAAAGATTAGTAACGTACAAAGGCCTTAGGATTTAGTTGGTGGATGGTGACTAGTACTGGAATCCAGGATACACATTTCGTCCTAAATGGGAACTCGTCAACTGGATGTACCTGCATTTCCCAGTGGGTGATGATGCTCCCACCGAAGCTCGAACCCAGTGACCATAGTTTTAAACGCCAAAGCGTTGTCCATTAGACTACTTGGGCCACGACAGCCACCTCTTGTGCAACGAGTCATATTAATTATTTAATTGTACTTTAGATTTTCCCGCCGATTGAGTGGACCGAAGTGCTCGGTCTCGGCTTAACATGTCGGCTTCTTGTGCAGATGCTTCGATGATGTCTGGGCATTTAATTAGATTTTCATTGGTGGATGGTGACTAGCAGTGGGAAACGATAATGTTTGAAACTATAAGCACTACGTTCGAGCCCAGTGGGAACATCATCACTCACTGGGAAATGCAGGTACATTCAGATGACTGACGAGTCCCAAATAGAACGAAATGCGCTTTATCCTGGATTCCACTGCTAGTCACCATCCACCAGTGTAGTTCTAATTAAATGCCTGGATATCGTCGAAGCATCTGCACAAGAAGCCGACATGTCAACCTGAGACTGAGCACTTCGGTCCAATTAATCGACGGGAAAATCTAATATTCAATTAAAATTAAAAAAAGACATTAGCGTTTTATGATTCCAGAAGATTACAAGAAGTGAATGCGTCTGCGCCAATCAAACCCACTTTGAGCCATATAACCAACAGTTTCCAAAAATTAGTTCCTATCATCCCTACTTGGCTGAAAACAACTGTCACAGACTTCATGGACTGGTGCAGCGCTTTGATTTGATCACCCTTAACTCTTTTCCAAATAATTATTACTTATCTAGGAAAACAGTGGCTAAAAATGTATGCGTCATGTATCCTAACCACCTCGACTGAAGTAACTTCACAACCCCATCGATTTACTTTTTTTTCTTAACTAACACTTTATGCCTAACCTCAGTATTACTCACTACATTTAACCATGTAACACTGGGGACGAAATGTGAACATCTGTAGCAAAACACATCTAGCCTTTTCATATCCTCTACTTCCAATAGCCACGTGAAACAGTACATGTGACCTTTATGATCGACAGTTGGATTTACACCAGAGATGACGTAAGTGGGCAAGTGTCACACAAGCCTTCTGTATCTGTGCTGAGATTTCATCAGTAATCAACCCGTTGGGACTGATGTACTATCCTAAATTAGTGGATTAATCGACACGCTCAACCGCTTCACTTGCATATCTCTTCAGATTTAGTCATGCTTTTGAAAGGCAGTTGTATCATACATCCATATAAATATGTTCACTCAGTGTTTCCTCTCTTCCTTATAATATGTGCATAAACCTACCTATTGAAACTATTGAACAGTTAGTTAAAACAAAAACACTGATTGTTTACACTAAAATGTCATTCTTAATTTCCGCAAGAAAAAAGAAAGAAACAAATAAATAAATAACCTAACCAGTTAGTAAACTAAGCCACAGTGTTTATAATAATCCTATTTAATCGACAAAGGTGAGTTACGCAGTTTTTTTTTGGTGAAATGTTTATTAGAATGAATTCGTGTTTTTTGTTATTTGTTTGTTTGTCTTTTCATGGTTAATTACATAAGCACGCAAATACTATTAGTTGGTCCTTTTTTCAAACATATTGATTAAAAGTAACAATATATACAAGAAATGGCCACTAACTAGTAACCAGTTTCATATGTCTAGTTCATAGCGTTAGTGCTGATTGAATCCTGTCGATTATTGGCTTTTCTTAGGAACTTAGTTTGATTGGTTGGAGGATTTCATCATGAGCTGACTTCAGTTAGGGAACCAATGGAAAACCTGCAAGGAGTACTGGACAGCTGTTTTAGTTGCCCTAGTTTGGGATCGGCTATTCAGCAATACACACCTACCGGGGTTCGAACTCAGGACCTTTTGGTTACAAGGCTAGCAAGCTCGTAGACCATTAAGCTACTGGCTCCTGATCCAACGGCTGTCCCATGATATAGCACGACCACTTCCCAATGTCTTCTTCGATGAGTTACTGCCTCACTATAAACCTGCTTCATCCTACTGGTCACGATTTCCCACTAGAACCTCAGGCCACTGCCTGAGTGGGGCCAGTCGTTGGTGAGCATGAGAAATGTTTTGAAGTGGCAGAACTTAGAATTCATGAGCTGGCCATTAGGTCAGGTCCCAGGGACTGCTGAATGGTCTACCAGCTCTCCTTGTAACCAGAAGGTCCTGGATTCGAACCCTCTCAGTGGGTGCGTACTGATGAAGAGTCCCAAACTAGGCTGACGAAACGGCCGTCTAATACTCCCTGCAGGTTTTCCAATGGTTCTCTAGCTAAGGATGAAATCCTCCAATGAATCCTATCAGTCGAACTTATGGCGCACTCATCAAGTAAGAAAACTTACAAGCATAACACACACACACTGAACCTAAGACTCGTGTTTGTTAGCAGTCATAAGGAAGATATTCCATTTTGGGTAAAATTTATTTCGATAAAGTCTCACAGTGTTATACAGTAATATTTACTGATGATGTTTCGAGCACAATTTATTGCTCATAATCATATCACCTTTCCACTAGGTCTTCCTACTCGAAAGCTTATCAACAAAATTAGGAAGATATAATAATAATCTGCTTTATTCCAAAAACAGTACTTATAATACAGAATGGAATTCTCAGCATTTCTCGCAATATTGCATCTGATTTACTTAAAATATAAGTAAAATTAAAAATCAACGCAAAAGTAACCAGAGGAATTTGTCCACGTCTACGATATAAAGTCAGAGATATTCGAAGGACGAAGCGAGAATATTAAATTTAATAATAATAACAGTGGGTTTGTTTCAAACAGTATTGTCAATTCAGTTTGGAAATTTTAGCATGTTACTATAGAGTATTGAATCTAATGTTCTGATGATATAGCAGCATAGTGAGGGGAAATACAAAATTAACAGTTATTAACACAGCTTAAATTATGTTCACACTTATGAAAAAATAAAAACGAAAAATTGAGAGGATTATGAATATAAGAAGTACAGTGACATTAAAGGTTGATGTTGTAAGTGTGGAGGAAATGGTTTATTTAGTAGTGCAAAGAAGGTTAGTTATTTAGTTCATGCCTAACACTATTTTCATCACATAAAGTACGTGTTAAATATGCTATAGTGGAATTTTTATACTGAGACGTACATGCATAAAGTCTTCTGAAAAGACTTCTTGTTTTACCTGAGAAGACACAAGGTTGGAGCTGCGAGTAGAGTAGGTGCTCAGAGTCTGACAAAATTTCTTTAACAAATTTGCTGCATGATATCAAGTGCCTATCAGTGACAATATCAACGATATGGCCCAATGGGATACCATTCACCTGTCTACGGACTCACCCGAACTGATGTCCTCTGTGAGATTCAAACCTATATCTCTCAAAGACATTACCAATGAACTAACCACTACTTCATTTCCATCTATCTTTGATTGCGATTTCTTCTATCCACCATGTTTTTTGACATTACACACAAGACTATCGAATGGGACCTGAATGGGAAGTGACAAGTTCGATGTCAGAAGCTGACAGGAAGAATATCACTCTAGAAGTAAATTAACGCCTGTGAGCGACCGTAGAGCCTGTTCAAATTAAAAATCATTGACTGAGTGAATTGAAGCCCTGTATTCTGCTGGAAACTCAAGGGAGGAATAGCAATAGTAATAATAATAATGCCTTAACACACTATTTAGTTGTTTAGGTATATGTAAAAAAAACTGCTAGTTTGAGTTGTATCACATTTCAGTCTTGTTTAAAATCCTAATGTTTAACTACTGTCTAATAACTATTCGACTGATTCGTTTGTGGTGTGTATTACTTATTAGTCAATTTTTTATCAGCTTATATCCAGCTTAACATTAGTCTGACGAGATGAAAATGCATTGCTGCACAAAGCAAATATCACTGTTCATGTCTTCTTTAAAATAATTTGAAAAAAGGTGAAAAAAGGCTAACTACTTCAATTTCAAATTTTCATCCGTATTTATTTATTGACGATGTTTAAAAAGAATCGACACCACATTAAGAGATAGTTAAAGCCAGTAAAATGTAATGCGAACCATTTGGTGCATCTATGATTAGATTCACAACTTCAGTACACTTTCTGTCGACTATTCCCTTGGATTCTGAGTAGGACATTGGTTTTCAACAGCACATCTCCACCCTACTCTGTTCCACACAGTCACTTTTAGTTGGCTCTACAATTGGCCACACGCTTTCATTTCTTCTTCCACCCTCCCCCGTCACCATCTAACACCCAACCTATCTTTCCCTGCTTCTCTCCCACATGAGACCCTTGGCATGTTATGTCAAATGAATGCCTCCTCAGAGTATTTCCAGTCCATCTCCATTTCCTTCAACATATTTGTTAGGGGGTAGGTTCTTGGTTGGTTCAATACCAAAGGTCTTAAGTTTTTGTTCTTTTCTGACCATCTAATCTTCAGTATGAAGTGAAGGCAGCTGTTAATAAAGTCTGTAGTAAGCTGTTGGAAATGGTTCTCATGACGCTAGCCCAGTGTAGTGGATTTCCACACTGTTGAGATTACATCATTACATTTAATGGCTAGTATGTGCCATTGTTTGAAGCTAGTGGTTTCCTAACCTTCATGTCATTGCCATTGTGCTTTTTAATTTGAAATATGTCATTGGTGAACAAAGAATATGCTATTCTATTACTTCTTCATAAGATTCTACAGTGTTATCTGTCCATAATAATTGAAGAATTTACTGTTATTAACAAACAATGTAAATGTTTTAAATAACACTAAATTGATAACATCAACAAATTACAGTTCGAAAGCATTTGTAAGTGATAATATGCATAAATATAACACAAAACTTTTTTGATTTGGTTGTGTTCTCTGAGCTGGATAGTTAATTCGCAAAGCTTTCATTGCCCTACTAGGCAACTGCGAAAAACATTACATCGGAAAAATTGGATGTCCCTTTCGTCTTCGTATCCATGATCATAAACTACCCGTCAAAAGACATGATGACATCTACTCCTTCATATCGCCTCACTACATACAGACAACCACGAACATCAATTCGATTGGGACGACCGAGGTTCAAATATTACACACTGGAAACACCAAAAATTCCAGCCAATTTTTAGATGCCTAATATTCCAGGAGTGCGTCGGTGGCATAATGGTTAGGACACTTGCCTACCATACACATGGTCCGTGGTTCGATACCTGGCCGACGCACACCTTTACCTCACTAAGCCAGAAATAAAAGCTGGTAAAGAGGAAAGGTTGGGCATGAGGCTAGCAACCCCATCCTGTAAAAATAAACACTGCTACAGAAACTTCAAGCCACTAGCCTGAGGCCCTATGTTCCACTGGGAACGTGAAGGAAAAAAGATATTCCAGGAAATCTCACACACAAAGGGTCAAAGTTCAAGTCAAGGAAACAATCAGTACCAATACCACATGTAGCCTAGAGTATGTGAAAACATACAAAAAACCAAAGAGTCACGTTCTAGGTCACACACCATGAGAGGTGACTAATAAACTCGTGGAGAAATCTAAAACCTAACTTTAAATCAAATTGAAGTGTGCACTGAAGATGTAGCCTAGTGAGTAGGGGAATGAAGACTTTGCAAATAAACCATCCATCTCAGACAACACAACTAAAGTTTTTTAATACTGACTTGACAAACAGAATGATGAAAAACAATCGTATTATGGCGCCTTGACTTATTTAGTTATACTATGATAATTAAATTTACAATAGTTATTCTCCTGAGAACTACATACATTTAAATATCTGTATTGTATGTAACAACAAATTAAGCACTAATTGAATATGTGAGGAGTTTTGTATTGTATTGTTTTTTTTATGTCATGCTGAGAATACACGGGTGAAAAATATACATTACTGCGTAGAATGAATCATGTGAAATAAGTGCCCACATCTTTTTTTAACATTCCAATTCTAACTTAGTCTCCTTGTGAGAAAACACGCTTAGATTAAAAATCACTCATTACTTTACCTATTTCAGGTATTAAATAAAATGACATACTGATGCAAATGTATAACTTGGGCACTGTGGTAGAATGTAATACCATATTAGGTGAGTCTATTTTAATTGTTACTCAGTGATGCATTATTACCAACTGAATGACAATGGTTTCGAGCATAGATTATTGCTCATAATCATTTGGTGGAATCGTGTTCAGACCGCAATCATTTGCCATAATGAAATGACTCCTTTCACTATTTCAGCGATGTGAGCGATTTACAGTACAGAGATTTAACAAAAGTGGGGTGTTTCTCTCAGACGACCAGCAAGTAAGTCGTTCTGCATATCTTTTCTCGGTGAAAGCAGGAGGGTCAGCGACTTAGGAAGGTTCGATCTCGAAAACTGTACATCCTGACTTATCCCGCGGTGGTCCGATTAGATCTGAATACCAACGCAACTCAAGAGACCAACTCAAACAGTCCGTGTGTGGTCACCATCCAGAATTCCCGACGTGGGCACTGCGATAACGCCACAGTAATACTCCTATTATTTCAAATACCACAAGAACAAATCAACTTCCTCAGTACAGGCAGCTGGGAAGTAATCCTCACTCACATACCCGCCTACATCCACATCGTTTCCGTCTGCATGACTTACTCCCAATGTTAATACAAATCCGCAGGTATTTCTTCCACTTCCCCTTAACTCGGCGACCATTAATAGTGACCAGAGCTGAAAACCACAAGCGATGGTCGCTTAAATCCCCGATGCCAACTTCACATTAAAACAATCAACATCAGCATCCCTTCATATTAGATAAGTTCACTGTAATGATCAAACAGTGATGCAGTATTAACAACTGAATGAAATTTCGAGAGTGAATCATTGCTACTCATAATCCCTACAAACCAACACTTATATATCTGTTTTAGTCAGACGTTTTCACAATTTGTTTTATGCGTATATTTACTCTCTTTTCGTCTCTCCAACTTCCCTTTGTTGTTTGTTGTCACTTTGCATATATCCGGTATAAGTACCGTTGCCCCATTCAGACAAACAAAGCTTCACTGATTAACCCCTATATCTCTTCACCTAACTATATTACTTTCTAAATCTCTCACCCTGTCCCAAAGATCCTATTTGGTGATTGCTTTTAAGTGAACGTAGTGAAAAGCAATGGCTGAGCTTTTTTCTAGGTTATTTAATTTAGCAGAGTCAATCATTCTGGGTCTAGCTAATTTTTTATGTTCCAATAATCTAGTTGACCCCGATTCATTACTAGTTTGATTGACCTATGTAACTGACCTCACTAACGGTCATTACATGGTATTCGGTAAATTATATTATTTTTTCTAACTGGATCTATTGGGTCCTTAAGCCGAAAACGTTATCTCTGAAATTTGGTTTGATGGTTAGCTTAAGTATCACCCTAACTCCACAGTCATTGGGAAATCTACATAAGGCCTTTCACGTTCCTTATTTACGCCCCAATGCTACAAAAGGCTTTGAATTATTTATTATTTTCGTCATTTCCACCACTAAAAATGGCATCCTATTATTAGTCAAATACGCGAAACGCAATTTAATTAGCAATCTGCAGTGTACGCAGTTCTAGGATGTGAAATGTCATCACAGTTTCTTTTGAAAACCAAAATTATTTGGATCACAATATATAGTGATCAACTTGATACCAGAAATGGTGGCTAAGAAGCCAAACAAAATTGCACAAAACTATATACTACTGATTAACTGAGACGAGTAGTCGTATACTACTCAAATCAACTAGTGCTACTTGCTAGCTAGACTGAAGTGGTCTAAATACTAGACGGCCGTTTCGTTCGTTTCAGGCCACGCTAGTCAGTGATAAACCTAGCTTGACTCATCTCACAGAGATGAATCAGTTCAAATGACGCGATTTGTGGTTAGCTCTTTTTTGTATTAACCACTCAGCTTTCAAAATTATAGTATAATTAATGAAGAAATAGAAAAGGTGATACTTACACGATTATATAACAATAAAGTTGATAATAAGTCAAAGTATATAATATAACATTGAAGCTATTGACTGAGCTAGGCTAATTACATCTGAGGAAACTTTCTTTAAGCCTACTTTAGCCGAAGAATCTGCTAGAAATGTTCTCAACTCATTCAGCAAAGGAATAATTTTTCGGAAATATGATGTGCCATATGCATAACAGTTTACCACATCATTCTTTTTACTAGGTGATCGCTTATTCTTCACTACCAATCATGATCGATCGGAGAAATCTAAAGGAAACTGTCTGTTCAATAATCCTAATCCTGACAGTATTCTTTCAACTACACGTAGATTGAATGGCAATGTCAAAGCTAGCTAGGATCCAAAAGTCAAGACAGGCGTTCACTTCTTTGAAATCAGTGTGAAGATACACATTATAACACTAAACACAAGGAACAAGATTCGAATTCGTGGTACTCGTGTCAGAAAAGTACTTTTATATGATTCAGAGACGTGGTGCATGCGTCACCTAAAGCATTTCCAGCAAACTTCAGACTTACTGTAGTAACTCTTTCCCTTAATATTGAAAATCAGATAGCCAGTCAGAATGGAAAAGCCAGTAACGAGAAACTTTGTCACTGAGTGAAACAGCCAGTAACCACTACAGTACGCACCAAAGACACTAGCCTCAAGGATCGAAGCCGGGACCTTCAGGTTACCAGGCGAGCTGGCTGACCATTAAGCCAATGCGATGGAGTCTTCTGTGGACAAAGATTAGGATTTTTCTCCAAAATTTCCAAATTTTCGGATGTTTGTAGAAGACAATCTTGAATTCTGTTGGAAAGGTTGAGTAAAATGCAGTAGATAATCTCAAGAGTGTTTAGTCCTTTTACATTGGTTACTGCAATCAATCGCCTAAGGCAAAACAGAGCTAAATAGCGATTTATTCTGACCTTTTTTGAACCATAAAGGATGGTGCATTTTTTCAGATGTCGAATTAATCCCAAAAATCACTGAAATTTGTTAAACGTTTTTATATATAAAGCAATGTACATTTGAGGGTAGTCTGAGGGAGATCTAATTGAAAATAATATAGTTCGCTTATACATATATATATATATATATATATATATATATATATATATATATATATATATATATATCATGTTTTACTACACGAATCACTTAACCTATTCCAAACCTTAGCGAAATTCCTTTCACTTTCCTTCTATTTTACCCTTAAGGAAAATTATTTCTAGTATTGGTTTTTTGTAGGGATTTGATTGGTTGAAGGATTTCATCATGAACTGACATCAGTTAGAGAACCATTGGGAAATCTGCACGGACTACTGGACAGCTGTTTCGTCCTAGCTGTCCTAGTTATATCATGAATTGGCAGAAGTCAGAAATCATGTGCCATGGCTGAATGAACTACGAGCTCACTAGCCTTGTAATCAGAAGGTTTTGGGTTCGAACCCTGGAGGTGGGTGCATATTGCTGAAGAGCCGGCCCCAAAGTAGAACGAAACAGTTATCCCGTACTCCCAGACTTTCCAACAGTTCTCTAAATGTTGACAGCTAATGATAAAATCCTCCAATCAATCGTTAAAATCATTTCAGCCTTGATAGGACTATGTGTGATGAAACTGATGAAACCTAGATTCCGGACAATTTTGACTAATTATGTAACTAATTTTAGTCGGTATAAAATCGTTCAGAATAAATCAGTACCTTTGAAAAAATATGTAGAGGGAGAGAGAGAGAAAAAAAAGGATGTGCATCACAAATTGTACTATTATATATATATATATATGCCACATCTACCAAAACATGACAAATTCTAGTATACGTGATTTGCACTAGAAAATTGGGAACAAAAGTTTTCTATCTTCCATTTTTTTGGTTAAACGGAATAATTAAACAAAACAAGGATAAATATAATTTGGATTATTTACTACTAACTGTTCAATTAGCCGTTATTATTTCACTTTGTACATCTATGATTAATAAAGTCCACCATCTATGAAGTCATTTCATTCCAAACCGGACATCAACAAACATTGAATTTTTTGGATGTATCTAGTGTGTGTGTGTGTGTGTGTACGAACTGGATGTTTCAGTCATAAAGATTCTGTTGTCTTTCTAGGGAATATATTCACCACTGACCTCATTGTAAAACAAATTTTATGGAATGCTAAATGAATAATCTGTTCCTTATTGATTGATTTATGGAGATATCTTAGTGTCCGAAAAATTTGATCCGTGTACTCGGCTTTTAGGAACTTTTCTATCTGAAAGACTGGAAATCACGTCAACACAAAAACAAAAAAACCTTTGAGGAGAAAACTAAACACAGTCAAGATCATCATGAGAGACAACTATATGACTCATAGAAAATGCCAAAATATTCACACTAAAGTGAAGTAAATGTTGGGGTTGTTGTCGAAGAGAACAGTAGAAACTTCACAGTTAAATCACGCAGAATGGAGAATATAACCACATGAAAACAAAAGTTACATTCCCATGGTTTCCGTTGACCAAATCAGGTCACCATTCAATCCGTTGAGATTTTGGAGCTGAAGTACACCCCATAGTTTTGGAATCAGAGTTTTCTAGTTCCAGTCGGTAGACTTGCTTGTATACCAGTTCGTTTGTAAGCTCTACACGCTTGCATTCGCCTTTCCATTATTACGAGAACGTAATAAATGAGAAAAGCTATGAACGCACGGCTTCATAAAAGCCTTCGGAGAAGAAGACCATAGTCTATACAATCTCAAGTATACAAGGTTGTTAATCGGGGCAAGTTTGATAGTAATGTATTCTGTAGGCTGATTGATTAAACCCGAAAGCTCCCACTGTGCTGTTAGACACTATTACTAGTTTCAACTTCATTAAAAGTCAGCCTTAACAATATTCTATTCTTGTGAACTTAACACTGACTTACGTATTACATTATTTGCTTTTATATGTACTGGTGTGGCCATAGCTGGCTGCGAACAAGCCAAAATTGTAAACAACAGTTTACATCAGTGTTACATCCGGAATCAGGGTCATAAGGAAAACGATAACAAAGCTTAACCCTTAGGAACTCAGCAACCAACCACAGCAGACTAAATGTGTGCAAATATGATTCGCAGATATATGGCTTGACTTCCTAAGAAACGGTCACAAGCAGTACAGAATGACCTTCAGCAAGAAAACAATCAACCAGAAGACGCTGCTTCTCTGCTGACAATAATGTACATGAAAATCTATAAATACCTCTTGATTTTCTTAATAAACAATATGTCGCCTTGCACTTGTCTTCTGTCATTACACTAGTGGCTTTGTTGATAAGAAAAATGTTCTCCCCTGAATTTTCATTTATTAATTCCCTGACTCGGTCGATGTTTTCGATCTCTTATCCCTATTTCTTTGCTTCATTAGGACTAGCTGTCTTCATTTTGGGGAAAATGCTAACAATACTGTACTCAAGGAACACTTATTTCCTACCCCCTAGTTAAGTAGTAACATCCTTGCTTCATAATCTTGGGGTCACAAGTTCGATCCCATGGTATATAACCTTATTATTTCAAAATATTTTTCTTTCTGTTTGTCATTGAAAATAAAACACGACTAAGCAATGTCAATGGTGAATTATCCCAATAAGTGATAACATCATAAGTGTAGAGAATTTTTTGGTATCATTTGATATCATATAGTGATGATAAATTAAAATGGTTTCATCGAATGAAATTTATACACTCATCAATCATCAGCTGTCTACTCATGCATGATATTGTTAAAGACAGGCAAATTGAACAACAGTAGCATTTTTATACAACAGAATAAAGTATAAATGTAGTCTGTATCCTTTTTTTCTTGGTTTCTACACTTAACTATTCATATTGTAGTAATTCACTGTATTCAACTTGAAATTAACGAGTGACATTTTAATTCGTTTGAACACTTTTTCATTGAATCATTCAGAAATTTCAAATAATGATTCCTATTTATAAATTTGAACAAAGAAAGAGGAAACATTGGCGCAGAATAATTTGAATCCATTTTATTTCGTTGGTTCTCATCAGCTGCATACAACCTGAATTCTTTAATAAAATGAAAATGTATACTTTTAACAAACTTTCGTCCATTAGCAAGCATATTGTCAGAGAGTCATAGTGAAATAAGATATTGCAATTTACAGGGTGTCTAAGGTGTTAAGACATATAAATTGTTATATCTGTAGGGGATTTGAATGATAGACGTTTTCCCCTTATTCTGTCTGCGCCTGAACTAATCTGTCTATCTGCTCGTCGTACCTTCCGACTTAGTAAAGCACGCAAATATCAAAAGACAAAGGCTGGACTGTGACTGTGTATTGAAGTGCAACAACGATAAAGAAAGCCATGGTATTTATACATTTTACAACAATATGGACAGCTAACAGCATTTGAAATAATTGACCTTAATAGCCAATAACAAAGTGTGTGAGAAATGATAATATGCCATATGTGCGACATTGACAGTCAGTAACAAAATGTGTGGGAATGATATATACCATATATACAAAATTAGCAGTCACTACCAAAATGCGTGAGAATGATAATATACAAAATTAGCAGTCACTACCAAAATGCGTGAGAATGATAACATACCATAAATGCAAGTTTAAACAGTCAATACCAAAATATGTGGGATCCTATCACCTCCCCCCGTAAAGAGTGTAGGACTTGCTTTTTGGATCTATTTGAAAAGGTTTCGGAGCTCTTCTTTGTCGAGTTGACCTTTGCGTGGTACTGGATAGAGCGTGATCTGTGTGTCTGCCACATAACTGTCCTTTTTCATTCGTACGATAATGCAGCAAGAATTTATCCAAAATTTTTTCTGTTGTTCCCTCCCCCTTCGCTTTTGCATAAGCACGCTTAAAGGTGTCGACGAAACGTTCAGTAATAGTTGACGTAGGAGGGACACTGTTGCAATTGATGTGGCAGAATGCATAGGAAATATCTCTGGCCATTTGGAAAACGCGTCGACACATATTAAGAAATGCATACTATTGAACGGTCCAGCGAAGTCAACATGAACACGGGACCATGGTTTGTCCGGTCGTGGCCAGGAACATAGTTCTGTCTTGCGTGGACACTTTGATGCTTGAGCACATTTACTACACTTGCGAACGAGGTCTTCGATATGGTCATCGATGTTGGGCCAGTAAACATAACTGCGAGCGATCGCCTTCATTCTCCCAACACCAGGATGTGATATATGAAGCTGCCGAAGCACATGGTCACGAAGATTAGCTGGAACGACAACACGATCAGCAAACATTATGCATCCATTAACGATGGATAGGGATTTGCGTCGCTGGTAAAACTGTTTTAAAACATTTGAATGAACATGTGGAGGCCAGCCAAATCGGATGAACTTTGATACTTGCTGTAAAACTGGATCACGCAGTGTGTGTCTGGCAACCTCAACTGCAGTCACCGGAAGATCGTCCAGAGAGATAGACATTATAATTGGGTTGTAATTAACACAGTCAAAAATGTTATATAGTTGCGCTGAACAGAATAAAAACTGTCGTCGTTGCGTGCTATAACTGCGATGAATTAAAGTAAATCCCGTCGCCAATTTGTTATATCTTGCTCTGTCTGCGCCTGAACTTATATGTTATATAGTTGCGCTGAACAGAATAAAAACTGTCGTCGTTTGCTTGTTATAGCTGCAATGAATTAAAGTAAACCCGTCGCCAATTGAATTAAACCCCGTCGCCAATTGTTATAACTGCACTGAATTAAGGTAAACCCCGTCGCCAATTTGTTATAACGGTAGGGTATTGAATGAAGATGTTTTCACCTTATTCTGTCTGCGCCTGAACTAATCTGTCTATCTGCTCGTCGTACCTTCCGACTTAGTAAAGCACGCAAATATCAAAAGACAAAGGCTGGACTGTGACTGTGTATTGAGGTGCAACAACGATAAAGAAAGCCATGGTATTTATACATTTTACAACAATATGGACAGCTAACAGCATTTGAAATAATTGACCTTAATAGCCAATAACAAAGTGTGTGAGAAATGATAATATGCCATATGTGCGACATTGACAGTCAGTAACAAAATGTGTGGGAATGATTATATACCATATATACAAAATTAGCAGTCACTACCAAAATGCGTGAGAATGATGATATACAAAATTAGCAGTCACTACCAAAATGCGTGAGAATGACAACATACCATAAATGCAAGTTTAAACAGTCAATACCAAAATATGTGGGATCCTATCATAAATATATATATATATATATATATATCTTGTCAGAGAGAAGTTTCTTGAAAAATTAATTAGCAGTTGTGTTGTTGGGGTGGTAAAAAGAGAAAATTAGCATTAGTTAAGTAATCAGATAGGAGAAAATCAAAATTTAAAATTTCAGTGCACATGAGGTCAGATGAGAAGTTGATGATGTAATACAGTGAGCAGAACTCAGAAGATCAAGAGAAGTTATCTCTTAAGGGAGTCAAGTGAGAGATACTGGGGGAGGGAAAAGATAAGTTAACAAAATTAGAAAACAAAAAGTTACTAAGAAGTGGGTCACTAGGGTAATTGAAGTTCTACAACGGATTCTTTTTGGACACATAAGTCAGGCTTCAATCGTTTTATTGCTATAGCTTCAGCAAACCTGAGAAGACTAGAGGTACTTTGTCTGTTAATTATTTTGAATGATTCCAGCACATCTCCTCGGTGTCCTGCGTCAATCAGGTGTTTAGCAATTGAAGAGCTTAAACACTTCGGTCCCTTCTTGATCTTCCGAGTTCTGCTCACTGTATTACATCATCAACTTCTCATCTGACCTCATGTGCACTGAAATTTTAAATTTTGATTTTCTCCTATCTGATTACTTAACTAATGCTAATTTTCTCTTTTTACCACCCCAACAACACAACTGCTAATTAATTTTTTCAAGAAACTTCTCTCTGACAAGATATATATATATATATATATATATATATGTCTTAACACCTTAGACACCCTGTAAATTGCAATATCTTATTTCACTATGACTCTCTGACAATATGCTTGCTAATGGACGAAAGTTTGTTAAAAGTATACATTTTCATTTTATTAAAGAATTCAGGTTGTATGCAGCTGATGAGAACCAACGAAATAAAATGGATTCAAATTATTCTGCGCCAATGTTTCCTCTTTCTTTGTTCGAATCATTCAAAGTTGTTACAGTCGTATCACAAAAATAACAATAAGAAAAACCTAAATGAATATACCACGTTGTGTTCAGTAGTAGAATGCCCTCCAGCGAATAAAGTGGTCCAAGTTCGATTCCATACGGACGCACCTGGAAAACCTCACCGAGCAGATAGTATACCCAGAATGCAGCGAAGACTGAATGTAAGACTAGCTAGTGTGCATCGTAGAAATAGTGGTATCATCGCTACTGACACTTCAAAGCTTGAAGCCCTATGTTGTACTTGTAACACAAAGGAAAGCATTATCATACGAGATGGTGTGATAAAACACAGGACTATTTTTTTAAAGCATCTACTGAAGTTTATCGTTTATTTAAAGTCTAACATACAAACAACATAAAAAAGATGAATAAGGAGGGTCTAATTAATTCATGATATTAACGGACATAAAAAGGTTTGGTGTCCTGAAAGAATGCAGACAGCAGCATAAAAGAGTACAAGTGTATTAGGACAATCAGTCTGAGACAAATATTATACAACTCGATACACCAAAAACCTAAATTAATAAATGAACCAGACAAAATAAGAAGAAGAAGCGTTAGTGTTGAATAACTACCCTACATAATTCATTAAGAAGATCAAAACAGGTCAAAAGTAAAATAAAAATAATTGTGAAATTAGTATAATGATAACATAAGTAAGAAAGAATATAAGGCATCTACCATTTTACAACATCAGGACGGGACATCTGAGACTCTATGTAAGATTCTTAATAAAGTAGGAATTAGGATGACATTTAAGCCTACAGACTCATCCAGGAACAAGCTCTGTAGGTTAAAGGAACCTTTTGGTTAACCCAATTAAACAAAATAATTTACAAAATAACCTTGCAATGACTGTGAGTTAAGTCAGCTACGTAGGTCAAACTAGTAGATCGGAATATTCAGATTGTTAGAGGATAAGAATTTAGTTAAGGTTAGAATGACTGATAAATAATTTAGGAAAAGCTTAGCAATCGCACTGCATGCATTAACACACAACCACACAATAGGGTGGGTTGGACAGAGTCAAAATTCCAAAAACTAGTACAGATCAGGGGAGAGAGAGAGAGACTGATTGCTGAATCCTTATTCATCGACTCTACACCCAATACATGCAATACAAGTGAATCAACGCAAATACGAGAGATATGGAAGATATTATTATCACCAGTCAAATCAGAGAATAATAAATAATGTTAAAATTCATTTCAGTGTCCATTATAAAACTCTAACAAGTTATTTATTGCACTACAAAAACATCTTATTTCCCATCTTATTGACTAACAACACTCGTCTTAATTCTTATCATATTACATTTATTCATAACACTAGTATTATTATTGTTCCCTTGGGTTACTAGTGGAACATAGGGCTTCAAGTGCACGGCTCCACTTACTTCTGTCTTCCTTCTGCTGTACTTTTCACCTGCATCCATGTTAGTCCATACTGTCCCAACTCCTCTTCACACTACAGCAGAAGACAGAAGCAAATGGAGACGTGCAGTTAAAGCCCTATGTTGCACTAGAAACCCAAGGGAACAATAATAATATAATAATAATGATAACGAAATCATTTAAAGTTACCAAATATAAGTTCCTAACATCACATGAATCTTATGCATACAGCTCCTAACTGAATCTGAACAATAGTAAACAAGTCTATGAATCCGTGGTATGTTTCACTTTGTATATGTACTTCAGCCACAACTGCCTGTTGAGAGAGAGATAGAGGCTCAGGTGGAGACTATTCTCAGCCTCATAGATCAGCGTGCTCTACTTACCTAACAGTCTGCACCTGATGTCAACAATACTTGTCCTCTTAAATGTACTGCAGCCTTTTCTAGTTCACAAGTTCACCAGTTTACTAGTTAGTCCAAGGATTAGAAGAACACTAAAGATTAGGCGAAGGAAGGTGAAGATATCAGATACAGGTGTTAGGGATCTTTGAGAGTGGATACAATGGAATTAGACTCTCGAAATTGTTAAATGTTCATCTGATCTTTAGTAACATGAGAAGGTAGCTGCTATTGAAAGTCTACAGCTTGTTGTAAATGCTATCCGTGATGAGCTCACCAAGTCTCTGAACCACATGGAATAAATGACTTAACATTGCTGTTGAAACTTCAGATCTTGTTCTACACCCTGATTGCATTTGATTTTAGAACGACGAAGGTCTATCTTGCTTTTCCGATTCTGGCTTCAATACCTTCATGTGTGTCGCCTGTACTTGAAACGATGCTGCCTAGCCAGATAAGTGAAAGAAGTTACCTCTTTCGAATCTCTCCCATCTTTAATAACTGACGCTTATTATTATTCTTTAGGTATCTTCATCACTTCTCTCTTTTCATCCAGCTTCTGGTTTTTTTTCACTGTAGATCTCTGAGTTTTTGAGGCATGAGACACAGATCATCCATGAAGTCTATATCTTCTAGAGTCGTCTTGCAGGTCCAACTTATGCCATTTTTCTTGCTTAGCACAGCCTGCAGCAATCACAGTCAGAAATATCATTGTTGATAGTATACAACCTTGTCTTACTCCTGTCTTCACTTTATAGGCTACGTTCAACTTTCTGTTGTGAATTGTTTGACAAGTGGCATCATATCACTCTTGAATGATGTTGTCAAGGGTTTGAGTATTCCGTAGTGTTAAGACAGTTTCAAAATCACTTCTCGGTTGACGCTGGTGAAGTCCTTTACAAAGTCAATGAGGTTGAGGTTAAAGGCTGACCGTTAATACATGCACTGTTTGATGGTGACGTGTAGGTTTTTATTTTGATCCTCTTTTTCTGAACTCAGATTGTCCTTGTATCCAAAGTATCTTTAAGTCCCTCTACAGAGTGTAGAAAGGAGCATGATTCTGCACCACTTCCTGCAAAGACATAGGCCACCTCCCTTTGGTCATTTGAAAAACTAACCTTTCCTCCACTCTGTGGGTACCTCGCCTTTCTTCCATACCTTCTGGAATAGTGGTTCGAAAATACCCGCTGATGTCTGTGAATCTATTTCAAGTACTTCTGAAGGAATTCCGTCTAATCATGCTACCCTCCAAACTGGCTTTCAGTAACCTCATGCCATTCAGGATTTATCCCACTATCGGAGGACTGCTGTTCACTGTCATGAGCTTTTGCTGGTAGTTCCGGACGAGTTGCGGGCGATGGTCGCTTCAGGACTCCTATAAAGTGATCAGTCCAACGCTTACTTTGTTACCTTCCTTTGATAATTACGTTTCCTTCATTAATTTCATTTAAGTTAATCTCTTCCCGGATAGCGATCTTGTTATCTGGCACAGTATTTTAAGGTCTCTTTCACCTGCAACTTGTTAAGTTGACAATGTGTAGTGGAACTGTATATTGTCTTTCCTAGCACTTCTCTCATTTCTTTACACAGTTATCTGTATGTATACATGCATATATATATATTATATCCTTTAATTCCTAGAGGAACATAGGGCTTCAGCTGCGCGTCTCCATTGCCTTCTGTTTTCTGCCAACTTTTCACCCCGCTCCAAGTCTGCCCACATGCTTTCATCTCCTCCCCACATGACCACCTCCAAGTAACCCTTGCACTGACGACCAACTCGCCTCTTCCCTTTCGGCCTGGTTCCACTCGAGCAATGACTTGTCTAGTGATGTCACTTGGCAGTTTGTTTCCTCAGAGGATGGCCAGCCAATCCATCTCCATTTTTTCCTGCTTATTTGTTTCACAATCGGTTCCTGGTTGGTTCACTCATTGCCAGAGATCCGTGTTTCTGATCTTTTCAGGCCCGCTGGCCATCTGATCTTGAGTATTGAGCGTAGATAGCTGTTAATGAAGGTCTGTAGTTTGTTGAAGATGCTCTTTATGATGCGCCAAGTCTCTGATCCGTAAAGTAGCACTGACTTCACATTGGAGTTGAAAATCCGGATCTTATTTTTGCTGATGAGTGCTGTTGCTCTCCACACAGACTTGAGAGTAATGAAAGCTTGTCTTGCTTTCCCGATCCTCGCTTTGATATCCTCGTCAGCTCCGCCTGTAGGTGAAACGATGCTTCCCAGGTCGGTAGGTAAAGGAGGTTGTTTCTCTCAGGTTCCTCCCATTTATGCTGGCTGATTGTTGTCTGTTGTGGTTGTTGCTGTTGGTGTTGGCCAGGAATCTTCATCACCTCTGTTTTATCTATGTTCACCTGAATTCCTACCTTTGATGCTTCTTCTGCCAGCTTGTTGCCTTTCACTTGCATATCTTCCAGTTTGTGGGAAATCAGACATGGATCATCGGCGAAGTCCAGATCCTCCAAGTTTTTTGTGTGAGTCCATTTTATGCCTGTTTCCCCATTTCCCCCGTTGTCTGTCGTATTATCCAGTCAACTGCAATCAGGAAGATAATGCGTTGGCGGCACAGTGGTTAGGACTCTCGCCGACCACATGGTCCGGGGTTCGATCCCCTGCAGACGCACACCCGATATCTATGGTCGGCCTGCAAAATTTGGGCTACCGATATCACATGCTGAAAATTCCATACTTGTACCGAAAATACGGTGTGGATTCAGGCTGTAATCAAAATAAATAAAATAAAAATAAACAAAATAAATCACTGGCGATAATATATATATATATAATGACAAGCTATCAACCATTGACTGTTACCACCTGAACTTATAAGAATGAATATGTTACTAGTTTTCACATAGGGAATTCATGAAAGTGGATATTCGCTACACGTTAACTCTGCATAACAATATTGACCCTGTATACTACTGATAGGTATCAGTAGTTAGAGAGAACACATATCAGCCAGTAATATTACTAGTTCTGCCAGGTAGCTAACTGATATTGGGCTGGTGTGAATATATTAGGCTTTCTGAAATGAGTCAAACTGAGTATACTGCTGCTGAACTGCCACCCAGACTTATCCAAACGGCCTTCCATTGTTTAGATAACTTTAATCTGACTGATATCCATTACTGATTGACATGAATGGTTTCCTTAGACTTTTTAATATTTTATCCTCCTTTATTGACTAACCAATGATGCGACCATTATTAATCAGATGACAATCCGTTTTTCATTGACAAAATTTGAATGCTGGTGGTTCGGTGATAAATAGGAAAGAGAATAAGGTAAGAGTACTCCAAGAGCAGATAACCAACCAACCAACATGACCAACCAGCACTAGTCACTATCAACTGGGGAAATTTGACACAGGTTACTTCCTTCAACTATTTAAGCAGCATCTTTTCAATTACAGGCAGATGGCATGGATGAAGATGTCAAAAACAAAATCAGGAAGGCCTAACAAACCTTCATCACTCTGAAAGCAGTCTGGAAATCTTTTCCAATCAGCATGAGTAACAGGATTTGGGTTTTCAACATTAATGTTAAATCAGTTATTCTATATGGGTCAGAAACTTGGCCAGAAAATCACTTAAAGCATTTCCAGAAGCTGGCTAAAGGCTTTGACCAACAGTCGCCTTCTCTAACTCCATTCGGAGGTCAAGTAACAAGTCAGAAAGAAATAGCAATAAGAAACTCTGGCTGGGAACAAACCAACTAAAAGCCGATCACTCAACAAATATGTAGGAGAAAATGGAGGTGGACTGGACACATATTGAGGAGACCATCGAGTGACATCGTGCACCATGCCATTAGTGGAATGGAACCCAAAGGGGAAACGACGAGTTGAGCGTTGGTCCGAGGGTGACATGGATGAGATCATATAAGTTGTAGAAGATGAGAGATGATGCGGTCAGCTAAAAATGAGGAGGGAAAACAGAATAAAGTGGAGATGTGTTGTTGAAGCCCTATGTTCCGTTCGGGACCCACTGGAACAATAATAATAACATAGTAATGATGGTATCTGGTTTTTGTCGGTTGGGCGTCTTCATCACTTTTGTCTTCTCTATGTTCAGCTGAAGTCCTCTCTACTCTGCTTGCCTCTTCTACCAAATTGTTAATTTTCGCGCTGTAGATCTTCAAAAGTATATGGCATTAGAGATAAATAATCTATAAAGTTCAGTTCTTCTAGTGTCCTTCCTTTGGTTCAACACATACCCATCTTTCTAAAAATCATAACAACTCTAATTTATTATTAATTAATTCGATATAACTGACTGAGTGCATCACCACCAAATAGAAAATAATCCTTATCTTCAATTGATTCTGAATTACTTTATTTAGCATTGAACACTTGAAATGTATAACATTGATCATTGAACAGATGATTACCAACAAGTAGTCTTATGTACAGAAATATTTATCTATGAAACAAAAAACAAAGAAAGAAATGTTACTTAAATTATTCATTGCAAACAGATATGTTGTTGTTTTTATTTTATTATGTTTTTGTTTTAATCAACCATTACAAACGAATTGAAATCAAACCTTTTATAAGAATATAAGCTTTCACCATCATTATCACCATAGTAAAGTATATTAATGTGAAATTTAAACTTGACAATCATAACGCTACAAACACAGTACACATGTGCATATCTATAACCAAAAAGTACATGTTTTCTTCGATTCTTTCATTTCCTTTTCACCCTTCTGTAAACCAATGACCATGAATTTACATATATATATATGCTTGAACATGTAATAGAAAAGTTAAGAGAAAAAAGGAAAGAGATGAAGCCACTTGGAAAACGGGTTTCTTTTTTATCACATGAAAAGATGAAACGAGAAAAGGCAGTAAAAAAACTTATGATTATAAACATTATTGTCATATCACGTTATTCCTTTAAAAGAAAAAAAACATGATAACATAAACATGTTACTGTGGTTTGTTTTGTTTTATTTTTCTTGATGCTGTTTTGAAATTAAAAAATTTCAGCCATTTTTCTTCCATTCTTCTTTCTCTTGTTACTTTTCTTTTTTTATTCCTTCACGTTCCCGTGGAACATAAGACCTTCAAGCTAGAGGTTTGAAGTTTCTGTACCAGTGTTTATTTTCACAGGATGCTGTCGCTAGCTTCATGCCCAACCTTTCCTCTTTACCAGCTGTTATTTCTGGCTTAACGAGGTAAAGGAGTGCATCAGCAGGGAATCGAACCCTGTGCATGGTCGGCAAGCCTCCTAGCCACTGTGGCAATGACGCACTGTTACTTTTCTTCTTTCAATTTAATTATTACAAAGGTTCATTGCATTGGGCCGCAGTGACTGGAGAATGGTCTATGAGCTCACCTTTTAACCGCAAAGTCCTCGACTCGAACCCTCGTGGTGGGTGTGTACTGATGAAGAGCCGGTCCCAAACTACGACGGAACAGTACTGCATGTAGGTTTTCCAGTGGTTCTCTGACCGATGTCAGTTCATGACGAAATCCTATAATACGAAAGATTTATTCAGATAGATTGTGTGAATATGGTGCTTCAGCGGTTGACTGATAGAATCTTGTCCACTAAACCTGCACGTGGTCTGGGGTTCGATCCCTGGCGGACACACTACTACACCTGGCATAATCAGTATGAAGTTCAGAGAACAAGAAAGGAAAGCATCAGGCTAGTGATATCACCGCATAAAAAAGACCCTCACTACTACTACTTCAAAGTTCAAGCTTGAAGTCTTATTCCATCAGAGGATAAATTTATTTGATAAAAACACATACTGGTGCAGTAAAATTTACTGATGACGTTTTTCAGGAACCATTCTGTTATTCGTAATAATGTTAAGGCACTCACATAACTTTCAGACCTCCTTTATGTAGTCCCACTACTTCATAACTTCCCTATGACTTTTTTCAGGGGGAGCAATAGTTTCCGTACAGATATTATCGGCGTTACATCATTCCTGTTTTATGTGTTAAGTATAGATCCTGTGAACAAGGATTCAGTGACCAGTCTCTGCCTCAAACTAGTAAACATTGTAGATCTGTGGCTTTGTCTAACACTAGTGCGTGGTAATGCATTCACTGCCATTGCTGAGTTTTTCTCAGAATTATTGATCTCAGTGGGGTCAGTCATTCTACACTTAGCTGAATTCTTATGTCTACAGAATATGACTACCCCGGATCTACTAACCTTACCCACATAGTTTTCCTCATAGTCATTGCGAGGTATTTCGTAAATTATATTATTCCGTCTACCTGATCATTACGGTCCCCTAGCATATAGAGGTTATCCTCGAGTGAGTTTGCAGGTTTATACTTCATTCTAATTCCCGCTCAATTAATAATTTTACATAGGGTTTTAGATGCTCAAATAAAGTTGGTTAATGATAATCACGAGAAAACAACAAGAATTCACTTTTCCTTTCCATCTTTAATATCTCACTTCTTGAGACCTAAACACTGGGACAAGCTTTCAATCTTGCATTAGTTCGCTGGAAATAATCACTAATTAAATCAACTTATGAAATAAATACAGAATGCCGTTGATTTAGTTCCTTGAAGATGCAAGCTAGAATACCATAGGCAGTTGAAAAGGACTAATTAAATAAAGTGGTATTACATAACTCTATTACCTTCGTTTCTTGAGTTTGTTTGTATGGTATTATGTCTTTTTTACAAAGTGAAGTTGTTAGCCTTACAGCCAACCTTCTCTATTTCCTGAACTTACTACCGATTAGGTTTAAGTGTGTGTCTGTGTGTGTTTGTGTTGGCCGGGAATCGAACAAACCTGAACGTCCAACGTAACTGGCAAGTATTCTATCGCTGAACTATCGGTAGTCGACGGTATACTCTCTACAATGATTTTTCTTCATTTGTTCAGTCCTACCACTGGAGAAAATTGCATAAAATTGCATTTTTATCGATAGTGTTTCAAATAGTATTGAATGAGCATTTCGATTCAGATCAGTTATTTTCATTACGCTTGATTAGCCAGTTATCAAGCGTACTTTAAACCAACCATCTTCAAATTTATGCCAGGACTGTTCTAAGAACTACTGACTGAAGGCAAAAAGCTGAGATAAAAAAATGTTACATCTTAAATGTGTCTTGTCTATTTTTCCACCGTATCTTCTAATATTAAATAAAACGCTACAAATATAACAAAGAAAAAGACGTAAATAGCGAAGAACTAAGCTGCACAGTGTTCTAGAGTACGTTTGTGGACTTGACGTTGCGTACGGCTAATATACTTTGCTCCACTCGAGCAAGTGAATTCATAAATACACACTGAGATGGCCGAAAGTGGTATCTTATCCTTAACGTTAGACTGGATTAATTGTATGTTAAAGAATGTGATATGTAAGGTGGCTGCTTCAAATATCTTTTTTAAACATTTAGGAAGGCAGTTTCCAGGAATTTCTGCTTCACTGTCACTTATGAGTTCCACTTTCGTGAAGAGAGTTGAACCTGACGCTGCATACGGCCGATATACAAAAGCAAAAAATGTCATAATTACTGGGTTTAAATATATCAGATTTACTTTCTACTATTCCACGACCATTTTACAGACTAAACTGGTAACAGCTTTAGAAAAACTAGAAAATTTTTTTAAAGAAACTTACTGAGATTTGTTTAACGCGTTTATTTTGATCAAATAAAACGGGCGAATACCGTAAGCCGTCGTAGATTCATCAGATTTTTAAGTGTTAGTTCGTAGAGATTTGGTTGATGTCAAGTTTGACCACAAACTAATTTCATTCCGCTACTCTTCATCCCTGCGCACCTACCATCCCTACAGATAATGAACTCAGGACTTTCAGGTTACAATGTGAGCTCGTATATGACTGAGACACTTGAACGGAATCCAACCGACCATCAATTCTAACTTCTGTCAGTTAAGTTAAGTTAATTATTTCATAAATTGTACAGCGTGAGGAGAGACGCCGCTTCAGTTCTCTTCGGAAACCATAAATATTCAGCACGTCATATATGTATATATATATATATATATATCGGATCTACTTGAACAATAAATGTGACGATGACAGTAAAACAAAATTGACTGGAACAAGTAGCCAGAGGAAAACCACTTGTCAACTAGTTCATCCAAATAGCTAGCCAAAATTCGTTTGATATGAACCGATTCAGATGTGTTAGCTAAGGCCAACCAGGTACACTGCTGTTTAAACCATACCCAAATGAATGAAACCACAGTTCAGTGTTGAGATTACATCAGTTTGGCTAGTATGTGCCATTGTTTGAAGCTAGTGGTTTCCTAACCTTCATGTCATTGCCATTGTGCTTTTTAATTTGAAATATGTCATTGGTGAACAAAGCATATGCTATTCTATTACTTCTTCATAAGATTCTACAGTGTTACCTATCCGTAATAATTAAAGAATTTATTGTTATTAACAAACAATGTAAATGTTTTAAATAACACTAAATTGATAACATCAACAAATTACAGTTCGAAAGCATTTGTAAGGGATAATATGTATAAATATAACACAAAACTTTTTTGATTTAGTTGTGTTTTCTGTGCTGGATACTTAATTCGCAAAGCTTTCATTGTCCTACTAGGCAACTACGAAAAACATTACATCGGAAAAATTGGATGTCCCTTTCGTCTTCGTATACATGAACATAAGCTACCCGTCAAAAGACATGATGACATCTACTCCTTCATATGGCCTCACTACATACAGACAACCACGAACATCAATTCGATTGGGACGACCGAGGTTCAAATATTACACACTGGAAACACCAAGAATTCCAGCCAATTTTTAGAAGCCTAGTTAGTGTTCCAGTGAATCGTTAATCAATGGACACATCAAGATAGACAAAATTTACAAACAGATAAGACGGAAATCTCACACACAAAGGGTCATAGTTCAAGTCAAGGGAACTATCAGTACCAATACCACAAGTAGCCTAGAGTGTGTAAAAACATACAAAACAACCAAAGAGTCCCGTTCTAGGTCACACACCATGAGAGGTGACTAATAAACTCGTGGAGAAATCTAAAAGCTGACTTCAACAAATTAAGGTGTGCGCTGAAGATGTTGCCTAGTGAGTAGGGGAATGAAAGCCTCGCAAATTAACGATCCAGCTCAGAGAACACAATCACATCATGTCCAACCACCCTTGCTATGCCGGCTTGTTAACGAATCTGTAAATTCCGTGTCATTTGTCTTAAATCGTCTGATATTCAATCTCGTGTTACGTCTTTTATTCTTTTACGACATGGGGCTTCAAAATAGAGCTTCAAAGTTTTGGCAGCAGTGGTATTTAATTTTACGGGGTGGGACTGCTAGTCCCCTCTTACCAGTCGTATTACCAACTAAGTGAGATAATGTAGTGCGTCGGCTGGGGATCGAATCCAGGACGACATGAGTGGTTAGCTAAGCTACCGATGCACACTTTTGTGTATCACTTGCAGTTGCTTTTGGAGTGTAATCTTTCAAGTTGGTTATGTTCTCTAACCTTGTTGTTGTGAAGCATCTTCCTTTATCGTCTTCCTAGACGATTTTAGTGTATCAGTGCTATTTAAAGCACTGTTGTTGCGGATAACAATAATTCTTAACAGGATGTCATCATGAGCTGATATTAGTCAGAGAACCGTTGGAAAACCAGGAATACTGGACAGATGTTTCGTCATAGTTTGAGACTCTTCATCAGTACACACTGATACTGTGGGGTTCAAACCCAGGACCTTCTGGTTACAAGGTAAGCGAGCTCGTAGACCATTAAGCCACTGGGACCCGATCCAGTGGCCCATAGATTCTAACTTCTGCCAATTCACGACATGACGCGACCCTTAGCCCACGTCTTTGGTGAGTATTTGTCCTCACACCCGACCTGCTGAACCCTACAGGTCACGACTTCTCACTAGAACTCCAGGTAACTACTTACCTGAATAGGGTAAGTCGCCAGTGAGCATCTCATTGAAATTCAAGTGTTGGTTTGTAGGGATTTGATTGGTTACAGGATTTCGTCATGAGTTGACACTAGTTGGAGAACCATTGGACAGATAACTCTCGAATCTTATGAAGTCATCAAAAAGAATATTGTTTGCCCAATAGTCAGTCTTTAAAAATCTTAACTAGACTGACATTTTATAGAAACTATTCATATAAAATATTTTCATCCTAACACCATACCGATAGAATATCCTATTTGAACAAAGCAAGAACTACAGTTTTAGCAGAATAAAATGGTACCATCTTTTATTTCGTTGCCTTCTCGTCAGCTGCTTACATGGCAAAGACATTATTAAATATATCTACAAAAACAATTTTAACATACTTGCACAGAGTTAAGTTTAAACAAAAATCAATCGATCAATATACTCATAGACTAAAAATATATACATATATAAGTATGCAATATTAACCACTATTCCGAACAATAATAATCAAACACAATGGAAACTTTTAGCATTTCACATTCGGATGAAAGAGAGGTGAAATTATCCAGTTACCAGGGCGTAGTCAAATTACTTTTTAAAAAAAATAAAATAAAAATTTCCTATTGATCAGTGTGTGAAAATCTTCCGTCAAAACAGGGATTGCTTCTTCAATACTACTTAAAGAATAAATGAATAAATGCAAAATTTCATTCCATTACTCAATACTACTTTACTACTTCGTTTACTTTTCTCTACCCTATTCTCTCCTCTCTCCTAGATCCCCCCACACACACACTCTGAATTGTATATTCACTGTCATAATGCATACATCGATGATGTCCTAAATTTAGCATAAAGTAGAGATTTCTCAAAATTATCGGAATTATTGCTTAAAAACAATAATACGAAGAAAAAACACCTTGTATGGACCTAATATTAATATATGAAATTATTAGTTACACCTGTTGAAATAGAAAACAGTTTCCTGATGTCGCTTGGATGATTACTGAGAGGTAGTTAATGACCTACCATTCAACAGCTAATAAAGGCAAATGCATCACAATGTGTGATCTGCTTGATATCGTAAATGGAGATCGATAGGAAAGGTATGATTTTATGACAGTACATACTACTGGTTGTGATATAAGTAACTTACTAGAAACCAGTCATGTCAAGCGAACAAACCAAAGTAATCTAAACTCCGGACAACTTTTTCGATCATTATGAACCAAGCAGATTGTATAAGCTTAAACAGCCGAGTTCTGGTTAGCTATTTGAACGAAATGGTAATACATAGAATGGAATTCACGATCTACAAATCATCCAGTTACAAGTCAAAATTCAGCCAGTATTTTATCCGGAAAATGAAAAATCACGCCAGCAGATGAGTCACTATTAATTTCAAGTTTGATCAGGAAGCGACTACAATTAGAAAACTATTGTGATGCAGGGAGTAATGCAAGGTAGTTCCATCCTTGTTTGGGATTCTTCACCAGTACCTCATCAGGAGTCGAACTCGGGATTTTTAAGTTACAAAGTGAATTCTTTGACTGCTAACCCATTGTAACAGAACCCAATAGCCCATCAGTTCTAACTTCTACTAATTCATCCAGTAAATGGAATATGTCAAGAGTTCTAATTAGGAGTTGGATGTGAGGACAGATAGTCACGGAGGACATAGGCTGGTTGTCGAGGTATGTTTCACGAATTTGCAGAAGTTAGAATCTATCGACCATTAGATTCCGTTCCCATGGCTCAGAGATATACGAATTCGCCTAGTAACCTGAAATTCTTGGGTTCAATACACTGTAGCGCCATAGGTGCCCAAGGCTGGAGAGTCTCAGACGGGGATGAAACAGCTGCCCAGTACTCCAAGCTGATTTCCGATCTTTCTGTAAGTGTAGCCAATACATGGCTAAACTTGAAACCAATCGAATCCCTGAAAACCAATAAATTAGAACCCCAATTGCTTTTCCCAGTAATTCCTAATGAAAAAGATAATCAAAGCTGAAAAATAAAAATTATTAAGTTTATGAATGGAAAGATTTAAATTATACATGGACACAAATAATAACGTGGAATAAGAACCAAGAGTGAAAGTCATTCATCAAGTTCCTTTTTATGACCAATGTGGAGTAATCATATTTCATCAGCCGATTACTTGGTAAATATGTTGCATACTACTGAGTATCATGTAAAATTGATGGCATATACTACTGATTGGTATGATTACCTATAAACCATTCATGTCAAACAATAGTGAAGTTGTCTAAACGATGAGTGGTTGTTTCGCTCGTAGGCTAAATAAAAAAAAATAGAATCAGTGTAAATCAAACAATTTCTGGCGAACCGGTTGACATGAGTGTTTTCTGAGTGTGTGTCGGTGGCACAGTGGTTAGGACTCTCGCCGACCATGCACATGGTCCAAGGTTCGAGCCCACGCCGACGCACACCCGATATCTATGGTCGGCCTGCGAATTTTGGGCTACCGATATCAACGCTGAAAATTCCATACTTGTACCGAAAATACGGTGTGGAATCAAGCTGTAAATCAAAAAAAAAATTACTTCTTGCAATCAATATTGTACACTGGCCTGCTATATTTTTTTTGCTTTCTTGATTGCCATTTACTGTATAAAGACAATCATACAGTGTATTCTGAATATTTGCGGTTTCCAATGGAAACTGTAAGATTTACAAATGGCGAGTATGTATATCTCTGGTAGGCAGTGGAACATTGTCAGAACTAAAGACTGAATGATACAAAATGACGAAGAAACTTCACATATTTGAATAAAGCAAGAAAAACAGTGGTTTGTGCAGAACAATATTGCATCATTATTTATTGGGTTGCCTTCTCATCAGCTGCTTACAGACTAAATAAACTATTATTACTAAGTTTATGTATAGAAAAGTTTTAACATAATTGCTAATTTTACATGATATCAGTTGACAGGATGTTGCGAAATTAGTGAACAGTGCTCAGAAAATTGCGCTTATATAGCTTTTACATAGATAGTTCAAATTTATACCAGGTAAATGTATGCATACAATGGTAGAGGAGTTACGTGATGAAGACAGGAGGTGCATAAGATAATGAGCAACTAATAAATTGGGTAAAAATGTACTTAGTTCAACTCAAATCACAGAAACAAGAGACAAGTAGAATTACACTGTATCAAGAAGGATGAAGCTAAAGCCAGAGAATACGTAGTCAAATGAAAGAGAGAATAAAGATATCCAGTTACCAGGTAGGACAAGGAGAGACTGAACACATATATCGGATTTCAAGCGTTTGATAAAGATTGCTTCATTGAACTTGAGGAGAATTGAACTTTTCTGTCAACTGGTAATTTTAAAAGACTTGCCATTTATACATTTCATTATCCGTGTCAAGGAGATGTCTGGTGATAGCACTATTATAAGCATCTGTTCCCTTAAGACATAGGCTTTTCGATACATGTTGAGAAAATCGGAGGTGTGCCCTTCTTTCTGTCCTGTTAGTGTAACTGCTCCCGTAGATACAAGTTAATTTGTAAACACAGTTATATTTAACATGAGAAGGATATCTTCTGACTGCAGCAAAGAGCATGTTGTCCGATAGACAAGAACCAACTTAGCTGAAGGATAGGCTCTGGCTAATGCCTTACTATAACAAGAAGGCGTAATATAGCTTTTTACACAATTTTTATAAGTGTTTTTGTAAAATAATCAAAGAATTTCATGACCCCACTATAGAAATCAGCGTAGATTTCGATCCTTATTCCTAACCAATAAGCCTCTATAGAGAATTATTATGACGTATCAACCTGCTAATGAAAGCTAAATATAAGTGTGCTTTATATATTTAGAGGTAGTGTTTGGTAAACTAATAATAATAACAGCTTTATTCTGAACAAAATGTTTTCAGAATACAAAGAAGTCTCAGAATGATTTATTGCAAATTATTGACGCCTCATCCAGAATTTTCATGTAAAATACCAATTTGTTCTCTCTGAAATACAGGCCAATCCCACTACTTTGAAAGCCATTCTAAAATGTATGCAAGTACAGTTTGCGTCGGTGGCATAGCGGTTAGGACGCTCGCCGACCATGCACATGGTCCAGGGTTCGATCCCCGGCCGACGCACTTCCTTACCTCGCTAAGCCAGTAATACGACTGGTAAAGAGGAAAGGTTGGGCATGAGACTAGCTAACCCATCCTGTTAAATAAACACTGCTACAGAAACTTCAAGCCACTAGCTTGAGGTCCTATGTTCCACTGGGGAACGTGAAGGAAAAAAACAGTTTACGATTCGAGGACATAATATAATGGCTAAATCAACAAGAATTAGATAAAATATGATCTTTTGTGTTAGACACTCAGGTAGCCCAGTGATTCAACAGGTTCGCTGAACTATGACAGAGTAAAGAAGAAGTCCAGAGAGGATACCTTTCCGAATACATCATTCTTTAAGGTAGGTGGTACAGCACTGTGGTACAAATTAACTTCATCACGGAATAAATTTATTGGATAAAAGCATTCAGTAATACAGTAATATTTACTAATGACACTTTTCAGCCATAATGTATTTTTCACAGAAATATTAGTGTACTCCTATAACTTCCAAACTTTGTTTATATAGTTCCACTATTGCATACCTTTTGATTTTATTGGTAGTAATAGTGCATGTGTCAGGAGTAGATTCTATAAACAGAGATCTATTTATCAACCTCTCCCTCCACCTACTTGCAACACTTTCTAAAAATGTAGATCTGTCCCACCTTATTATATCATCTTTTATCACTACATGCATCGCAACTGCTTAATTTTTCCGTAGACTTTCCACTCCGTGGGATATTACTGGATGACAATTGTTAAATACCTATTAAGATCATAAATGTGATCAAGAATGATAAAAATGTCGTCAAAATACCTTGTATGCCGTTGAAAAATACCAATATTTGAATTAAGTGGACCTTCCTCTAGGCTTGGCATGAAACAGTCTGCTATCATTGGACCCAAGAGAGATCCTATTACAATCTGATTCTGAGAAAAGTGTTTCCTAGTCGTCCACTGGTCTCCAGAAGCTTTAAAGACAAAATCTGTCATCTAACCCATTCTATGTGCATATATCAGTTCACGTGTTCATGTGAAGTCAGGTACATTCATCGATCGACTAGTATTGTATCTAAAAAGGCTCATGAACATTATCCAGTAGGATTGTAGAAAGGTATAAGTGGCTTTTTATGGATGAGGGAATAAATGATCATCTAGTTGACACTGTCCTTTCTATCTCGACAAACTTCTCCTTCAAAAACAATACACCTTGGTCTCCTATACAGTGCTGAAGCTGTAACCGTTTAGATCAGGAAACTACAGGTTTGCATACAAAAGAAAATTACCCAACCAATTCTACTGTCATGGTAAAAACCCTGTTATTTTCAATCTGCTTGATCTTTGTCTCTTCATAACTTTTGTATTTCTTTTAAACTGTTACGTTATATCATCTTTCCCTTCGTTTCTATGTTCATCCGCTTAACAACGCGTTCATTATATTATTGCCTATTTTAAACTTCAATGTTGTATAATAAACTAGGTACATATGAACTTCCATGTGAAAACCTTGTTTCTGCTTCTTCCCAGCATGTATCTTCTCCAATAACTAGTCATAGCAATAAATCAGTGTTATTCATTTAGAGTCAATAGTCATGTATTGCTTTACTGGCTACAATAATTCGTGCATTTTAGGACAATATAAACTAAAAAACATATAAAAAGCGGCAACCAACAATACATCCTGTCTGTATTTACCAATAAAGTAATTTTAGTATTTGTTATGTTTTTATACCTTTACAAAACTTCTTGTTTACTCTTCTTCTGTCTAAACTAGACAGAATTTAAGCCAATAGAGATTACAGTAATATATACATAATGAATGTTAAGGTCAAAACGATAACCTTTTGAACTTCACTTGTAACGTAACAAGACAACCCTAGTGTTTATGTGTGTAGAATTTGGGCATTGTGGTAAAATATAATTCCATATTAGATAAGTCTTCTTTGATATAACACAAAGTAATACATTTTTAATAAAACTAGATGATGTTTTGAGCATAATTTATGTAGACAAAGCAATAAAAAGACCTAATTTTTCTGAATTGTATAATGTATTTGCGCGCACAACACATTTTGAAAAATCTGATCACATACGGACTTGTTATAGCAATATTATTGTTATTACTATTATTATTCCCTTTCGCTCTGAGTGTAACATAGGGATTCAACAACACGTCACCACTGTGTTCTGTTTTCTGCCGTCCTCTTCAGCTGGCTCCACGATTGACCAAACTCTCTCGTCCCTTCCTCACACAATCCCCTCCACTGCACCCTAGGACGATCCACTCGTCGATTCTTCGTGTAACCCATCAAAGGCAATACGGTTTCGTCTTCTTTGTATCGCTGAAGCTCTGGCCATTCACATAAAAAAACCGGAAATTTGCATACAAAAGATTACTCAACCACTTCTACTGTCATGGTAACAATGTTTTGATTTGATTTGAGTTTATTTTTTATTTTGATGACTTAATTTTGTTCTTTGCCTGTTCTTTAATTACTTATAATTCTTGTATTCATTTAGACCTCTTACATAATTTCGTATTATCTACTCTGTTTCTATGTGCATCCTGAGTAAAATTCACTCATCAAACTATTCATATTATTATTACAACTGATTGTGACAACTCATCAGCTTTGTTACTACCCTAGTTTCATTAACACCTAATTTTCTTGACTTGTATTACCAACCTTCACCTGTTTAGTTAAAATAACCTTAACCAATTGTAATTTTGTTTGACAAACTTAATGTATTATCATTATTTTTGATTCGATGCATTTGGTGCTTAAGCCAACAAAATTCGCCTTTGAGTACGTTAGTTTCTCGGTTTAAATGCCACTCTAATTTCAGACTTATTAAGATTCCTACATAAGAGCTTTTGATGTTTGTTCTTCATATGTCAGTGCTACCGAGACTCCGAGTTCTTTATTACTCATATTATTTTCATTATTCACATTCCTATTCTCAATTTCCCTGAATGAGGCTGTACACATTTTTTGGAACGAAATCTTATGGGTGCTCATTCACTAGTAATATTTTCTTTATTTAAAATCCTGATTAATGAATAAAGAATATTCGTTTCGATAAATTCATCATCAAGTTCTACATTTATATATATATATATATATATATATATATATATATATATATATAAGAAATGTAGAACTTGATGATGAATTTATCGAAATGAATATTCTTTGTCCATTTTTGAACCATATCAATTACAGTCTCCATCCAATGATTCCAAACTTCTATGGGACTCCAGAAAAACGGTCTTCACCCGCTTTGTATATGAATAAGATGCACGATCATATACTTCAAAGAAGAATACCATATTTTGATTTGATCACAACTAACTCTTCTCATACCCATGTTGATGTCAACTAACACTGCTTGAGAAGAAAGGCTACTGTTTGCCTTATGTTATTTTTGTCCCAAACATATTCATCTTTATACGTAAACAGTACAAAGATGGCTGTCAATTATCATGCTCTTACTAAAATGTATACAACTAACGTTCATTAAATACAAGTTACCATCAGTCTAATTAACACTTATATTTTGTGATCCTCGTAAATAATTTTCAGATCCTAAAAATTAGCTGATCCACTGAAACCAGTTGTTATTCCTCAAATGAAAGACGAACTATCCAGTCTAGCCATTCATTCCTATATCTATCGATACAAGTGCTCCAACGAAGCTAGTCACATTGACCTCTGCCTAGGGCATTTACCTTTTTGTGCCCGAGTATGACTAATTAAAGGTGTAGTAAAAACTATCAACAGTTCAATTTCAAACCATTTGAGCAGTAAAACATCTTTCTTTGATTGGTTGGAGGATTTCATAATGAGCTGACATGAGTTGGCGTTTGAAACTATGGGTACTGGGTTCGAGCCTCGGTGGGAACATCATCACTCACTGAGAAATGCAGGTACATCCAGTTGACGAGTTCAAAATAGGACGAAACGCGCATCCTGGATTCCACTGCTAGTCATCATCCATCAACTAAATATTATTAGCATAGTTAACATCATACTGTAGGCTAACTGATTCCACCATCACTGCATATATAGTTAAGAGTTAGTTATTTGTCTAAGGACTTTTATCAAAATCTAATACTCTATAGGAGTTATACATTTGTATTCAACTTCAATGTAGGTTTTCCTATGAATTTGTATCCATCAATCATTATTACACAATTGAAATGTTAGTTAACACTATGATTACTTTCCTACTAAATGTAGCATAAACATATTTACTTCGCGCATAGGCTACATGTGATTTGGCTGTATACAACACTTAATCTGTAATACATAATGACGAAATAAGAATGACTTATCAATTAGTATTGTAATCATAAGCTACAAAACAATCAATACATGTGACATGAAATTACGCATATTTATACCTAAGTAAGTCATAGACTAAACACTACAATACATAAATCGAATTCTCCTCTAATTTTTCCATTTTTTTGTAATTGTGCAAATGAAATTTAGAGCTAACTAAAATTTGGGGAACAATCCTAGCAATAATAATATATGTGTGTAGAACTTGAGCACTGTGTTAACAGTATGTAATTCTATATTAATTTATTTATCAGATATATATTACACAGTGAAATAGTATTACTATTTACTGGATGACAAGGTTTCGAACGTAATTTATTATTGTTCATAATCACATCAACAATTATAATCACATGACTTCGAAACTTGAGTTTTGTACTTGTCTATGTTCTCTCCTATTTGTTGTCGTTGTGATAGGAGAATTTTCCAGATATCTGAGTGGATAGGTGTCGAATCACTCCCATTAAACGTATTTTCATTGAGTTGATTCGATAAACAAAGCTTCCGTTATCAAACTCTCCCTCTACCCTGTTACAACTGATTTTAAAACTGTCATCTCATCGTATCCATCCTATTGTATGGTTGTGTGTAGGTGCATGTAGTGCTATCTACGGTTGAACTATTCTCTAGATTGCTTATCTCATTCGGATCAACCAATATAGATTTTTTAGGTACTTTGACCTGACAATCATTGCAGGCATGGTATCAGATAAACTAAATTGTTTTGTTTTAAAGGCTCTACAGGATTGATTCTTTAACCGACAAAGCTTGTTTCTAATTGAGTTTGTGGGTGGTTTGAATGCCAGCTACTTTTATTCCTGTCTTGTTAGGAATTCTGTGTAAGGTTTCCGAGGTTCCTTCCATGTATGGAATTACTACTGATGATTTAGATTCCTTATTGTTGGTGTTGTCTTGCGCATGTTTGACATGCATGTCGTCGTTAATATTACCACCATTAATATTCATAATGTTATTATTATTAGTAGTAATAGTATTAGTATTATTATTATCACTATCACTACTATCATCATTTATTTTAATTTACATTTTCCTACATACTTTCTGACTAATTTATCATCGTAATTATTAAGTTTCAAAGTTTCTCTTATATGCCTCCCTTCCTTTTTTAGATTTTCTTTGGTACTACTTAGTTTTTATTCACTATTATTTAAGCATTTCAACAATCCTATTTTCACTGACATAGGGTGGGATGATTAGAAGTCCAAATATCTGTTTGAATATGTGGGTTTCCTGTAAACACACCACTATATTTCACTTCCCATCTAACATCGGAAGTTCCCCTTCTTGACTTTCCAGTTCATTAGCGAATTGAATTGCCTCCACCTTTAAGTTAATGTGTTCGAAAAATCTATGTGTTTTGTGTGTTCTAAGTACAGTGAATGTGTCATCTACATACCTCCACCATGCGTTGTTTTGAGGTGAGACTGAACGTTTCAATCGCAGTATATAGAATTCTAGCAATAAGCAAACACGACATTCACTATTTCTACATTTATACTTAAGGTAGACAGTGTTATGGATCGATGTCAGTTACACAAGTATGCAAAGCCTAACGGTGTTGCGTGGCTGATACTTCGACTTCAAGACTCTACATGACTTCTTATTACCCGTGCATGACACAAAAGGTGATCATAATCACCAGACCTGTTATTATCTTAGGAGATAAGCATTATTATTATTGTTTCCTTTAATTCCTAGAGAGACATAGAGCTTTAGCCGCACGTCTCCATTGCTTTTGGTTCTCTGCCAGCATTTTCACCTGACTTCATGTCTACCCACATGCTTTCATATCTTCTTCGCATGACTTCGTCCATGTCACCTTCGTATTGAGGACCGATTCGCCACTTCCCATTTAGATTCCACTCTAGAGAATGAGCCTGGCGTTTGTTGTCACTTGATTTGTTTCCTCAGACTATGATCAATCCACTTCCATTTCTTCCTGCACACTTGTTGCACGATCGGTTCCTGTTAGGTTGGTCCGCTCACTACCAGAGATCCCTCCCTGTTTCTGATCTTTTCTGGGTGGCCATCTGAACTTGAGCAACGTACTGAGTGAAGACAGCTATTGATGAAGGTCTGCAGTTCGTTTGAGGTGATTTTCATGACGTGGCCCCAAGTCTCTGATCCATAAAGTAGCACTGACTTTACATTGGAGTTGAAAATCCGGATCTTATTTTTAATGCTTATTGCTATTGGTCTCAACACAGACTTGAGAGAAACAAGCATATTATTCCTAATTCATTGAGTTCTAGCAGTTCAACAGACTATGATACATAATTTTTGCTGATAACCTTTTTAGTGTAACAGTCTCTTTGTGTTCTCAGTGAACAAATCCCTCGGTGAATTGCTTATTGATTCATGCATTTGTAGAGGTAAATAATTTCTCTACATTATTGGCTTACAGCAATCTTCATTCATTCAACGTTGGATGTTGACTCGCACTGTTTATTCCAACTAACTAATCTGGAGGTAAACGTCAATCACCAATCATGAAATTCGGCATACTGTTGTATCACCTTTGGTCGTTTGTGCACGAACTCCAACTAGAGTTAGGCAGCTATGATCGCTCTCCGTTTCTGATCCTGAAATATGTCTTGGATTTTACAATGATCAGTTTTTTTTTACTTATCTATGGTCTCAGTAGAGCAAGTGTAACGACAGAAGACGAGAGCTAGGCGACAGATAGTTTACTGAGAAAACCAAGAGATATTTATAGATTTTTATGTACATTATTATTGGTTATTGTTAGCAGAGAAGTAACGTCTTCTGATTGGTTGTTTTCTTGCTGAAGGTTATTCCGTCATCCCTTTAATTGTTATTAGTCCAGTCATATATCTGCGAATCGTATCCACCCATGCTAAGTCTGCTGTCATTGATTGTTGAGTTCTTGTTTTTTTTCTGATGACCCCGATTCGGGACGTAAACACTGATGTCCATTGTTGTCTACAGTTTTGTCTTGCAGACAGGTCTCATCACACAAGTACTTCGCGAGTTAAATGGTAGAAGCTTGCATGCAGTGTACTTGGAGTGAACACCAGCATCCTCCTAAATATTCATACATCTACACAGATTCGGAAAGGGTGAAAAAGTTGGCTTTTATTAGTTTCCTTTACTTGTCTCTCCTGTATAGCATTTGCCTTAAAGTTAACAATATTTAAGTTGTTCATTATTCAATAGTATAATAACCATTTGACTTTGACATATTGGTCGTATACTAATAAAAATTTTCAAGTATTGGTTTGTACGGATTATGTTTGATTGGATAGGGTACTTCATCATGAGGTGACATCAGTTAGAGAAACACTGGAAAACCTGCAGGGAGTACTGGACAGCTGTTTCGTCCTAGTTTAGGATTCGAAATCAGTACGCACCCACCGCCAGAGTTCGAACCCAGGACCTTCCGTTTACAAGGCTAGCGAGCTCGTAGACCATTGAGCCACTGGGACCCGATCTAATGGCAATCCCATGAGTTCTAGCTTCCGTCAATTCATAACACAGCGCGACCATTTCGCAATCTCTTCTTCGATGAGTTACTGCCTCATCTTCAACCTGCTGTACCCTACTGGTCACGATTCCCCTGCCTGAATAGAGCCAGTCGCTAGTGAATATGAGCTATAACGTGAACTAGAAAAAGTTAGGATTCCTAGACCACTGGATCGGGTCCCAGTGGCTGCTGAATGGTCTACGAGTTCACCTTGCCACCAGGGGGTTCTGGGTTCGAATCTCAGTGGGTGCGTACTGTTGATAGCCGCTCCCAAACTAAGAAAATGGAAACAACTGTCCAGTACTCCTTTCAAGTTTTCCAGTGGTTCTCTAACTGATGTCAGCTAATGATGAAATCCTCCATCTAATAATAATTTTGACGTAAATCTAGGAATGTGATGAGTATCAAGAACTGCAAAACCCACGGTTAAGGCTTCCTTCAACCTGACTTCTTTAAACCGATGTGAGCTAGAGAATCAATGGAAACTAAAGAGTACTCGTTAGCTGTTTCATCTTATTGTGAGACTTTTAATCAATGCGCATTCATAACTCCGTTGGCGATGGAAACTAGTATCTTCAGGTGACGAGGTCAATTAGTATACCATTCATCCACTGGGTTGGATGAGATTCATTAATTTATGAATTCCATATTTCTCTCAATTTTCTATATAGTGCTAACACCAACTAATGCCATCAGTGATGGACTTCACTAACCACAACGTCTCATTAGAACTTCAAAACATCAATCCTATAGCCTACTAATGATCTGGGGACTGATATTCAGATTTTGGGTATTTTGTAAGGATCTCGATCAATTTACAGAAAATTCGTACAAACGGAAAGTCAGGACTCATGCATTAAACAAACACACCAACTCACCAACGAGTGTGACCTTGGAAAAGGGCCGTGCTGCTGAAAGATAGATTTGGTCCCTTAACTTCAACCCTAACCCTAACCTCCTACAATTAGGTTCAACAAACTTTCACCTGAAGTTAACCGGATATCCTATTTAATATCGTTCAACGCATTTATTGATGAATACATAGTATCTTTTAACTGGTTTCACTATCTTGCTCATACTCAAAGTTCGAAAGTCATTGGTCCGCCGTGTCTAAAGCTTAGCTTCCCCATGAATTTTTAACTTGAAATCATTAAAAAGATTACTACTGCAATTAGTTTAAAATAAGCAGCAACTGATTAGGTAGTGACGTGCTCTATCCAAAAATAGCTTTGCCTATTATCATGTGACTGGTTTGTGTACGGAAGATTTCTCACATAACGTTTACACAATCGATTTAGTGGCATAATTATTAATCTAATTAAATAATGTATTTATTTAGACCTTAAAAAAAGCAACCTAAATTGAGTACAATTGAAATAAGCATTGCAGAGATTAACTACACCATTTCACATTTCAACATTTAATGGCAGTCAGAAGACAGTCATGTAGGGAGAGGATTTCATTATGAGTAGGCAACAGTTAGAGAACCATTGGAAAACCTTCAGGGAGTAATGGACAGCTGTTTCGTCCTAGTTTGGGATTATTCATAACTACGCAACCACCACCAAGGTTCGAATTATGGACCTTCTGGTTACAAGGCGAGTTTGTTCTAACCGGGTTCGAGACCAGGCGGGTGCATATTGTTGAGGAGTCCCAAACTAGGACAATGAAAACAGCTATCCAGTACTCCTTGCAGGATTTCTACCGGTTCTCTAGCTGATGTTAGGTCATGATGAAATCCTGCAACCAATCAAACAAAATCCCTACAAAAACTAATAACTGAACACTCATGTAGTGAGTAAAGTGAGTCGTATACTTCCATTGCCTGTCTAGGTACAAAGTACTATTCCGTAATTGATAGTACCATGTATTTCTATTAGTCAAAAAGTCTGTAGGTTTTAGAAGTAAAAGTTCACTGGAGATATCTTTTTGGCAATTTTATTCTCAAAAGCAGCTAGCTGTACCATCACATTTATATACATCAGTTTATATAGATACAATTATTATTTAATTCCAAGTAGTAACGGAGGAAATTAAAGGCGATGACAATTTTCAACTTGGTATGAAACTTTGAAGGTGCGAATATATATATATTTAAAAATTACACAGGATTATGAAACAGATTACAACGAATAAGGATGTAAATTGGATGAGCATGAAAACAAGTCGGAAAAATTAATATTTGAAAAACTGAAAACGAAAAAAGGAAACGGATGAAAAAACTAGACCCAATGAAACAAACCGTACTGGATCCATGGTAAATGCGGAAGTTGGGTTAGTTTTAGACGTAGTTGTGTTCTCTAAGCTGGATAGTTAATTTGCGAAGCTTTCATTCCCCTACTCAATAGGCTTCATCTTCGGTGCCCGACCGACAACTGCTACCTTGCTGTGGTGGTCGGGCTTGAATACCGCAGTGGCCCAACAAGCTAAACTGGCTGGGACTCATGTCGCTGCAGGTCCTACCATGTCAGGAAATTTGTTTGGATAGCGGTTAGACTAAAAGCAGTTACCATGGGGTACATGGGCTCCAGAATCCAGTCGGATCAAATGGCGCATGAACCCATATGGGTCACCGGAAACCATGGAAATGCAGCTCCTGATGCTGCTCCGCTGCCTTGCGGATTAGACTCCGAGTCAAGGGCTCGGGGGGGGGTTGGTCCCTTAAGAAAACCACCTGCTTCTCTCTGGGCGCCCAGGCAGTATCTCAGCCCTCACACAACAGATGAAATGTGTGGCGCCATATTTTACCAAGTTTTTCCTGCGTTTAAATAAATAATAATAAACATCTTCGGCGCACACTTCAATTTGATTTAAAGTAGGCTTTAAGATTTCTCCACGAGTTTATTAGTCACCTCTCATGGTGTGTGACCTAGAACGGGACTCTTTGGTTGTTTGGTGTGTTTTCACACACTCTAGGCTACTTGTGGTATTGGTACTGATAGTTCCCTTGATTTGAACTTTGACCATTTGTGTGTGAGATTTCCTTCTTATTGGTTGGTAAATTTTTGTCTATCTCGATGTGTCCATTGATTGATGATTCACTGGAACACTAACTAGGCTTCTAAAAATTGGCTGGAATTTTTGGTGTTTCCAGTGTGTAATATTTGAACATTGGTTGTCCCAGTCGAATTGATGTTCGTGGTTGTCTGTATGTAGTGAGACGTTATGAGGAAGTGGATGTTATCAAGTCTTTGAGGGCTAGCTTATGTTCATGTATACGAAGACGAAGCGGACGTGCACTTCGACCAATGTAGTATTTTTCGTAGTTGTTACAACTTATTTTGTAGATGATGCTGGTTTTATCTTCCTTCGTTGTTAAGTCTTTTGGTTAACACAAGGCTAGCTTGCTGGATGAAGTGATTTAAAACAAGCAATAAAGGTTAATAAAGCAGGATTTAATGAATTCATCAAATTTCGGTAGAACTCGTCAGCTGAATACTCTACATACACGGATATATATACTTTTGAAATTACATTGGGAGATATAAGACTGATAAGTAAACAAACTACATTGAATTAATCATGCAGAAAGACAGGTGCGAATGTTTTCCAGGTCATGTTCAAATAGATAAGGGGAGAGAGAGTATGAGAGATCAAAATTAAGATAAATTGCATTACGCTTCAATTACATCACTTAGATAAACAATTAGTCATTAGGGAATATAACGAGAATTGCAAACAGACTAATATCAATAGTAATAGTTATAATAACAGTTTTAATAGTGTTGAAGTGAGTTAAGATAATCTTACTGATAAAGCATAGTTTTAGATGAATCAAGAATAATAATAATAATAGGTAATAATAATAACAATAATAGTAAGAAGAAGAGGTAGAATAATAACAAGTAGAGAATAAAACGTATTACCATGGTAGATTAAGAGTCACGACCATCTCCTTTTGTATACAGAGAGCTGGTTTATAAATTCGAATTGCACAAGCCTCTGCAATTGCAAGCATCTTCTTGTTTCTTTGTTTGCTGACAATGGTAAATGACTTGACTGCGTCGATATCATGTCCGTAATCTACAAGATGTTTTGTTATTGAGGATTTTGGCACTTTGAACTCAGCTGTTTTCAACCATTTTGGCAAATGCTCCATCATGCGAGTAGACAATCGCCTTTCCGTACGACCTATGTATTTGCTGCCACAAACACACTCAAATTGATATATGCAGTTTGAAGTGTCGAGGATTGGCGACTGGTCTTTCCCAGATTGTTGAAGCACTCGCTTGGTGGTGTTAAGGATAACAAGTTTTGCAGCATAATAAGTTCTCTTGATGGCTTTGTCGAGTCTTCGTTTCACTACTTCTTGTACGTCATCTCCTTTGAACGGCAAATTGATATAGACAGGTTTCTTTGGAACTGTTTGAATTGTTTTGCAGGGGGTAGTTTCTTTAGAGTATTTATTAATGAACTTCTCAGGATATCCATTCTTAGATAAAATATCCTTCAGAGATTTTATTTCCTGTTCAATAGTACTGTCAGAACAAATTTTCGTGCTCTATTGAACAGTGTTCTGACTAGGTTCTTTTTGTACTGGATTGGAACAAAGCTCTTGAAATGCATGTACTGTCCTGTCCATGAAGACTTTCTAAATATAGATCTTTCGATTGTGCCATCATTCATTTTGGCTAGAAAAACGTCTAGAAATTTCATAGTATCGTTTTCCTCGTGTTCTACTGTGAAATTGAGATTTGGATGGCATGAATTGAATTTTATCAACATGTCTTCCGCTTTTGATCTGCTTTCACAGACAATAAAAATGTCATCAACATATCTTAGGTATACATTTGTTTCTTGTATATGTTGCTGCAAAGCACCGGTTTCTAGGCGTGACAAGAATAAGTCGGCGAAAAGTGGTCCCAAAGGGCTTCCCATTGCGACACCATCAACTTGACGGAACAGACGCCCGTTGAATTGGAATTGGACATTTTTAGTACATAAAAGTAGTAATTTCCTCAATTCCGATGTTGGAATGGGTATGTCTTCAGCTTCTTTACATATGAAGTCGATAGTCTCAACGACTGGCACATTTGTGAAAAGGGAGGTAACATCGAAAGAGACCAAATGCTTATCGGATACATTGAAATCTTTAATTTGATTGACAAATTGAAATGAATCAGAGACTATATGTGTTCCGAAACGTTTCAGCAATGGCTGCAACAGTTCACATAACCACTGTGCTAGTCTGTGGTATGGTGAGTTTATCATAGAGAGTATGGGTCTTAACGGCGCTCCTGGTTTGTGTATTTTTACGCGTCCGTATAGTTTTGGGATTTGTGACCCAATCGGTTTGATATTTCTATATGTGTTTTCGTCGATGTATTTATTTTTGAAGAGTTGTCGTAGATGCTGCACAATTTTCCTTTCGGTTGATAACGTTTGGTCTTTTGCATGGTTATCCAATTTGAATTTAGATTCATCAGCGAGAATTTGATGCATTTTTTCGAGATAATCTATCTTGTTCATTAGTTCTACCGAAATTTGATGAATTCATTAAATCCTGCTTTATTAACCTTTATTGCTTGTTTTAAATTCGTATCGGGAAATAAATGTTTTCAATTCTTGTAGTGATTTAGTTGGTTTGTGTGCGACGTCAATTCCTAAAGGTTTGAAGAGTCTTGAGGTGATTTCTGAGATATCCATTATATATGGTAAGGCGATTTTCTTTATTTCTAGTTTCTTTTGAACACACAGCTTCGGTTTTTCGATACATATGCCGATAGCTTTTGCACTACAAAGAAGTCGGAAACATACTGCCATTGATAGATTATGGTTTACTTTGTAAATGGCGTTCAATGATCAGTTAGTTAAGATGCTGTGATAGGTATTCATTTATGGCGCCTCTGGTTGAACCAGTGCCTCGTCTTTGCAGTCATACTTGATAATTTTCTCTAACACGTTTTGATAGAATCCATATGGAATGACTGATGTACCTAGCTCCACACAAGCAAGTGAACTGATGTATGCATAATGAATTGGTCATATGCCAAAGTATGTTCTTCATATTGCTTCGAAGCAGTGGGTGGCTGGAGTATATTACTCTTAGAGTCACTGCAGAAAAGGTCGTCTTTTGGGGAAGTGAAGATTTTCCTCTTAAGGATATTTGCAGTTAAGTCTCCCCTGAATTCCAAATTAGAAATGTCATTGGTGAAATAATGTGTCTATCTTATCATATGTTTAAGTATGTGAAATATAATGTTAGGCGTGCCGTATTTGAAATGATGCAGTAGAAGCTAAACCAATCAGTTGAGCGCTTACTAGATGTTACACTATTGTGGTTTAATGGGAGAGATACATTATAAGACGATATAGGATCATTCAGCTGTTCAAAATGCATTGAGGATAACAATGTACTTCTATGAAATTTGTAGGGAACTTACAATTTGAAATGAAGTGAGTCTTTAAGTATACGTAATTAGGGGTATTTAATAACTTCTTTTGTACCGTCAATTTACAATGTTACAGTATTTCATTGTGGGTTGACATTAGTTACAGAACCACTGGAAAACCTGCAGGGAGTACTGGACAGCTGTTTCGTCCTAGTTTGGAACTCTTCACCAGTACGCACCTACCGCCAAGTTTCGAACCCAGGACCTTCTGGTTACAAGGCGAGCTAGCTCATAGACCGTTGAGCCACTGGGACCCGATCCAATGGTAAGTCCATGAATTCTGACTTCTGCCAATTCACGACATAGCGTGACCCCCAGCCAATATCTTTGGCGAGTATTTGTCCTCAAACCCGACCTGCTGCACCCTACAGGTCACGACTTCTCACTAGAACCCCAGGTCACTATCTACCTGAATAGGGCAAGTCTCTAATATGCATCTAATCGAAGCAGCTGTCCTGTACTCCCAGGTCTTCCAATGGTTCTCTAACTAACGTCAGCTCACGATGAAATCCTGTAACCAATCAAATCCCTACAAACCAACACTTGAATAATTTACTTGGTATTGACAACTAAAACGATACTGAATAACTGTAACCTGAGACCATCGTGTCCTCTTATATTTGAAATTCCTTTCAATTAACCATTTTCAAAGATATAATATTTTAGAAATTTGTGTTAAATAAACTACTGTATTTTAACATGGAAATCTCTCGCCCGATATCTGATACGCGAAAGTAATAATTACATTTGTATATCTCAATGAACCAAACTAGCTGGAAACCATTTTCCTGCAGGTCTTACTATGACAGAAACGTCTCTAGGCTAGACCAATTAGCGTCACTATTTTGCGGGTCTATGAGTGAAGTCGTACTGATTACCAGCAAGCTAGTCATGTTGCTTTCACGATTTAGGAAAAGAGGTGATTAGTAAAGGTTGATCATAAGACATGTACATCCCAACTTACACACAACTCCAAAAATCCACTCTGGATACGTGTAGTCGTGTATTGTCGACCTCAAGTAGCTGTCCGCTAGGCTCTGCAATCAAACAACACTAATGCTCTTTCTCTTCCAGGTATTTCAGAAAGGAATCAACTTCCAATAATGTGGGCAGTTGTAAAGCGGTAGTCAATTACACACTTCGTATTTATAATCCACCTTTGGTCAGTGATATCCAGTAACAGAAAAATTTTTTATGTTACTAAAGTACAAGGTACCTTAATGGTCTACATGCTCGCCATGCAACCAGGGGGTTCTGGGTTCGAACCTCAGTGTGTGCGTACTGTTGAAGAGCCGGTCCCAAACTAGGACAATGGAAACAGCTGTCCAATACTCCTTACAGTTTTTCCAATGGTCTTCTAATCAATGTCACTTCATGATGAAACCCTGAAAACCAATCAAATCCCTGGAAACCAACGCTTGACTTTCAATATCAGTCTGATCTTTGGACTTAGCATATATAAAAGGTTACTTTTTCTAAAAGCATGCTGCGATTAGATGGCAACACATCAATGAAGAGGAATTTTCTATGAAACTGCATAAATGAATTTTAGAAAACGTGTTTTTTGGCTTTCTCACTTACACTTATCATATGTGTAGTAGTAAATGATTAAACACGTTTTACTACTGAACCTCTAGTGAGGTTAGCAATAAAAATCATCTTTTTACATTCGTAACCATCATACATCAGACTGTCGAGTGGTACCTGTATGGTGAGCAAAGAGTTGGATGTTACAGTGTTATGTAAGGAGGAAATGAAAGCTTGTAAGAAAATCGTGTAGCCATACAAAAGCGATGGCATAGATCCGAGTGTAACGGTGTGTTTCTGACGTCCTATGTTCTTCCATACGGAAATCAAGGAACGAATAGAAATAATTATTACATCTCGTGTCACGCACTATCGAAAAGAAGTAGCGAAGGAATAACTTCAAGTGAACATAGAGAAGACGAAGGTAACGAAGATAACCAACCAACCAACAACAACAAACACCAGTCATCATTAATAGGAGAAATTTATAAGAAGTCGTTTCTTCCACTTGCCTGGACGGCAACACCTCAGATACAGGCAGCACAGCTGATAACGTCAAGGCCATGCATGATTGGAGGAGCAAAACAGGCGTTCAGTACGCTAAAAAATTGGTGTGGAAATCTCCCGCACTCAGCATAAAGAACAAGATTCTCAGATCTTCAACACTACTGTCAAATTAGGGTTTCTGTATCGTTTAAAGACTTAGCATACATACTAGGAAGGACACTTTCAAAAGGCTTCTGAATACTTTCATTAACGGCTAGCTGTCTTCGCTGGATACTGGAAATTAGATGTCCAGCCAGAAAGGATAAGCAAGTAGCAAAAACAGCCAACAACCCTATTACCCAACAAATATCCAGACAGTCTCTAAGAAGACATTGAAGTGACACCAAACACTAAACTGTCCAGAAGAAAACCCAAGTGGGAAGCGACGGCTTGGACATGGAGAAGACAATATGGAGAAGAAATTAAGGCTTGTAGGTAGATCTGAAATCCTCTGAAGCCCTATATTTCACTTGAAACGTGAAGAATAAATTATTATTATTATACCTGTTATGAGGATCGCGCACAGAGAGTGTCTAGACGGATGACAGAGATATAATCAACAAACTTTCAGAGTACTTTTTATGGTAAAATGACGATTTAACTAGTGACACAAATGCTTAAAAGAAGCTTCGATCAAACTAATTCATAGTGACTATGGGAGATTGCTATAAGAAACTCACACAGTTACATGCAATCTTCACTACCTAATCAAAAAAACAGATGCAGCTATCTAGAATGTCAAAATCAGACAGGATAAAACAATAGTTATGTCTTGATTGAAACACCTTACAAGTATATATTTACTCCTATTTATATTTGTGATTTCTGTTTGGTATACCTGGAGTGGGCTCATTTCAAAGGATGCTTCGTTCTAAGCTGGAGTACTTGTTCAGTGGGGGAGGCTAAAAGTAAAACCCAGGAGGCATGTTTCGTCCCGTTTTGAACTCATCGACCGGACATACGTGCTTCTCCAGTGACTCATGGTGTTCCTAACTGACACTCAAACCCAACATCTATCATTTCAAACGTCACTAGGTTATTCTTTTCGAATCTAACTAAAGCACACACCCCAATGCGCTGCGAAATAGCAAATTAAGTTCACTACATTTAAACTGAATATAGTTTTTCTTGGAACTAAAGTTTTGAGTCTTCCTAAAGGACTAGAAAATACCAGAATACAGAAAAGGAGATGGATATGCATATGTGTGTATCATCGCAAATTCTGCCTAAAATTGGTGAGACTGATTCACATCAACTAATTAGCTGAAATGAAGTGTAATAGTATGGAAAGAATGTATGCTCATTAAAAGGGTGTAAGCAATCATTATTTTCCAGCTGATCCCTTCCATGAAAGTTAATTTCTTCTTGGTGTACCCGGAACACAAGGAGAACTGATGTTGCATGAGGCAAAGAGACAACTGCTTCAAGTCGCTCACACACAACCTGTTTGAAGTAGTGTTTGCAGTTAAGTCCTTACTTAGGTCTTATTACCGGCAAGGCAAGTGGGGGGTGTATAATTCTCGGGGTCGGTATTTTCCAACCCCTCCCCTTTTCAGAATGGTAAGGCAACATAATAGCCGCCATGGTGGTCATCAAAAGGAAACAACTCACGGTGGTTACCCACAGACCCACAAAATAGTATAAACAGCCTACAATATGACGGTAATTGCTTTTAGTCTAACTACTATCCAAAAGATTTTTCTATAATAGTAGAACCCGGAGGAACATTAATTCCAGCCAGTACAGCTCGTTGGCTGATAGCGATATTCAAGTGCAACCAGCACACCATCCAAAGGTAGCAGCTATCGGTCAAAATAAAATAAACGACATCATTTAATTGAATTTTAGATTTTCCCGTCGATTGATTGGTTTCAGCCTCAGTGGGAACATCATCATCACTCACTGGGAAATGCAGGTACATCCAGATAACGAGTCCCAAACAGGACGAAATGCGCAGCCTGGATTCCACTGCTAGTCACCATACACCAATCATAAACGATAACAGTTGACAAAATATTCAACATTGAACTGACATCTATCTCATTCCTTTCGATAAGTCTCTGGTAGTAAGGATCACCTTCAGGATACTAACCCTAACGAATACCATGAACAGCTAACTAACTAACTAATTATGAAATCATCAGCGCACAACAAGTTAACCAAAAGAATAAAAGAAACTCAATACACACGTTTTCTTTTCTTTTTTCATGAATAAGTTTCTCTTTTCATCTTTTGTTTATTTTACAATAAAGGATCAAAATTAAATTGTGAAAGGCACCAAATATAGATACACGTGTATGTATGTATGTCTCTATGCATGTGTGTGTGTATTTGTGTGTGTACACGCGCCTATCCAACACCTATTGTTAGATTCCAGTAAAATAAACAGGGAAAAATATCTCACTACCACCAGTACGCATATACACACACACAATATACAAACATATACAACATACACACGTACACATACACACAAGCATTGTGTGTTTCTCTGTTGTGCGCGTGATTCACTCTATTTTTGGATGGAAATGGGGGGGGGGTAGGGCGGGAGAAATAAACGAAAATCTGAAATTAAAACAGCTTGTAAACAAGTCAGCATATACAGTATGTATATATGTATAGACGAAAAGAAAAATACAAACGAAAAACCGGACAGAAATCAATAGAGAAGGAATTAATATCTCTTCTATACTATACTGGTAAAGAATCTTGGTAGTATGTATACATATATATATCTGTAGTCTTTCATTCTTCAAAGGTATTCGAAGAGAGAGATTCAAATACACACTTCACGTTAATACACAGTCTATAAACACAATAAGCACAATCTGGTTGATCTTTGGGTATGTGAACGAACGTGTGTGTGTGTGTGTGTGTGCGCGCCTAGAGAGATAGAGCAGAGAGACAGACAGACAGAGGTGAATAAGTGTAAATATAAAATCAGGACAAGACCACCAAAAAGAAACAACATTAATAGTGTAAGAGAAAGTGGTTACAACTACCTAACAACACTCCCTAACTGGCCAAAAGAGGTGTATATGTATAAATAATAATAATAATAATAATAATAATAATAATAATAATAATAAAGGTGAATAGTTAAAGACGAGTTAGAGAAAAGCCACACAAAAAAAGCAATAAAAATAAACAAAAACACAAACCAAGCCAAATTAAGTAGTATCTTCAAAAATAAAATAAAAATAATGTATAAGTATACATTCGAGGCTAAATATATTACATCACCAGTTAAAATAAACATGAGATTACTGTGAATATGCTGTAAGGAGGGAGTGAGTGAGTATAAACCAAGAGAAGATGACAGCGATGATGATGGCGATAATAGCAATAATAATGAATAAATAAATTAAATAAATAATCAACGTAATAAGAAATGTAATCACATCACAACATATTACGCAAAATGCAAATATACAAATAATAATGAATGACGATGATGATGATGCTGCTGCTGATGATGATGAGTAGATTGATGTGAAATGAAAAATAAAGCTTGAAAAGTTGTTCAAATAATACATTGAAGAGGAGAAAGTGATATCGGGAATTGGGGAAGGCGCTGGGGTGGGCTGCCGGGGTAGGGGCCGGGACACAAGAAAGATGAATAAATCTCTGATTAGCAGTGTATATTGCACGTAAATAATAAGAATAATAAATGTCCAATGTTGTTAGCTCGAAATATGAATTCGAAATACGCAAATACAAAATCAAAAGTACTTTGAATGAATAAAATACAACTAAACTATTTATTTTATCTCAAAGTTAAATATGAAAGTCAACTAACATCTTTGGATAAAAGAAGATCAAGAAGACTGGAGACGAAAAAGAGGAAGATAGGACAGTTAACTTTTCACTGTAAATACAAATAATAAAACTAAAATCTCCAAAATAGAGAAAAATTTTCAGTGAAATTAAATAAATATATGTATATATATCAGCTGGAGTATATGCTAAAAGTAGTCACTCAGTGGCATACTTGAGTACTATACAAAATATATGCGCCTATGCAGGTACACAAACGCACATGCACACACACACACAAATTAATATACATACCAGTGTGCATTCTCTCCCCTGTACGACAAATAAATCTTTCACACTATAAACAAGAATACAGTGAGGAGAATAATATATGGAGGGATACATTACTACTATTATCATTATTATCATCATCAGCAGTACTACTATTATCACTCTCAGTAGTACTACATAGTGGTAGTAGTATTACTATTATTGAGCAAACAGAAATCTATATTTCTAACAAAATTAATTAGACTTGATCACTATTGCGTACATGAGACAGATAGAAAAGAGAGTGACAGACTGTGTATGTGTGTAAGAGAGAGAGGGAGAGAGCGACAAGAGTGTAGTAGTGAAAAAAACACCGGCTATTGACCGCGAAAATCATCTCAAACATGCCTGAGGGAAAATATTTAAAAGTCTACATGTATAGGCGCTTTATTGTGATGTGTTGTTCGAATGAAAAGCATGTCTTTTTTTGGCACAATGGTTTAAGATGAATGATTAACTAACTAACTAACTAACTGACTAATTCTGAAGGTGAAGAAGGAAGATGAGACTAACTCAAGTCAGTAATCTCATTACCATACACACACACCAAATAATATCAGTCAGCCAGTCAATCAATCAATACGAATAGCCGGATAGGTTACATCTCAATTGAATGAATGACACTTCTCATCTCATTGCATATCATCACTTCTTTTTATCCGATGATAATGGACGACGATCATGATTTTCACCAATTACAGTAGTTGTAGTTGTAATAGTAGTAGTAGCAGTCGTATTAGTAGTATTATTAGTAGTATGTGGATTCGATTTGAAATAATTTGATACATTAACAAATCGTTTATTTGTATGCAATGGTTTCTTTTGATGATATGATGAATTCAATGCAATCTTTTGCTTATTCACAGCTGAATTCTGTTCAGTAGATTTAACAACAACACAAGGAATGTGACAGGATTGATTTGTTGAAGACTTTGGCGATGATACCGATGAAATACCTGAGACTTCTTCAGATATTTGAGGTGGTGGTGGTGATGATGATGGTGGTGGTGATACAGTTTCATTTGATGATGATAATAATGAATTGGATAAATTTGTATTGGTAACAGGGATAAATGTTTGCACTGAACTACTGCTTGGATATACTTTGCTACTAGCTATAGCATTCAAAGATGACGGTGAAGTGATAGGTACATAGGCGGCTAAAGATAAAGGCGCTGGAAAAGTGGAAACATCTTGTTTCTTTGCTACAGGTGTTAGTGTAGGACCACTGCTAGATGGTATTAATTTAGTGATAACCGGTAGGGTATCAGAGTTAGTTGAACCTACTATTGTTTTAGATTCTATAGGTGTTGAAACAGTCGTACAAGTAGTAGTAGTGGCAATAGTAGTCGAAGGAGCATTGGTGATAGTATTAGTGGATGACATTTGATTTTGATTTTGAGAGCGATTATCAGCAGAAGATACTGGAAATGGAGATGCAACAGTTGGACGTTTTATACTCGATATTATTGAGTTACCATCAGCAGTGGATTTACCACTAACAGGAAATGCTGTATGCGGAAATAAACTTGCAGGTAAACCAACTGTACCGACGGCAGCAAATGGAGTAGGCGGAACATTATTCTTAAGAAAATCAACAACATTCGGTTGAGTTGCAAGTTTCTCAAAATAAGGGATTAAATCTAATAGAACACGATCATTTGCATCATCGAACCACGATGAGATTTGAACCTAAAGATAACAACAACAAAAAAAGCAATCACACGATTGTAGAATATTTCCGAGAGGAAAAAGTTGATCTCAAACAAAAGGATGTGATTGGCTGCAACCTATACAGCCCAGTAATCTAACTGGAGTTTGAATCCTAGGAAGACTGACTAACTGACTGACAGATTGAGTTACACAACATAGAACTTTGCACAGAAGCTGATCAGTTCATGTTGCCACAGTCTATGTAGCATACAAAGGCAGACAAAGGTAGAGAAAACAAGTTATTTTGGTTGACGGTGACTGATAGTGGAATTCAGAATGCGCATTTCGTCCTATTTGCGACTCCTCATCTAGATTTACCAGAATTCCCAGAAAGTGACGATGTCCCACTGAGACTCGAACACTCCATCCATCATTTCAAACCCCAAAGCATTATCCACTGGACCACGAAAACTGTCTATAGTGGAGCACGTCACATTTATTATTTGTTTTTATGTTAATTTGCATTTCCAGTTGAAATGCTGATGAGTCTCGAAAAGGACGAAACGCGTATCTGGATCCCACTGAAAGTCACCATCAACATCTACATGTGTGAAAGGACCAACAATCTCGACCAGTCCACTCGTTATCTTTAAATTAGAAGTCGGTCCTGACCAGTGCTACAGCATGACCTTACGTTTCACAGGGCCGAATCGCATGTGAAACGATTCGAAGATTGTTGTTCAAGTTGTTTAGAAGAATCTGCATTTTGTCAGTGTGGTCATCTATGATGAGAATATCATCCACATACTTGAAATCAACAAGACTGTCCCCTAGTAACAAGTCAATCCTTAAGTCACTAAGATTAGCTAGAGTTGTATCTATTAATACATCTATGATGACATCCTTGATGGGCAATGTTAGCTGACATATGGTCAGGCTGGAAAAGAGCTAGTGGAGGTCAAACAAAAATATGACATCATCAGTCAATGAAATCCACAACAGCCAGTTTAAGCCAGTCACGTAGGAAGGTGTAGACTTCCTGACTGGTTGGGGTCCTCGGGACGGTAAAAACCAATGGCTGGGAACAATCGGTGATATGGCTCAAAATCGTTCTTAGTGACGCAGATACATCCACTCCTTATGACTTATAATATCCAATAAAACTATACTGTTCTTCAGTATTACTATTCCTATTGTCTCATATGTCTGTCTACTGTTCCTATTTTGTATTTCTTGTACTTTCTTCTCTTGCTTTGTGTGCTACATGGAGTGTGGCGACTTGAACTGCTGCACATCGGTGCAAAGTTCTATGTCGAAAACAGATACAAATAAAACAGAAAGGGAGATAGTGGACATCTCTGACGGATACACTTGGTTTTTACCATTTCAGCTCTTATACAGCTGTGTGGGTTTGAGAACGCGAGTTTGTTCAACGTAACTGACACCTGTTGTTGACAGCCATTAACAATCAGAAAAAACTAGGTTGACAACGATTTTTTCCAGTATATATATACACACACACAAATCCTCCAGAATCTAACAATGAATGTTAATATTTTACTAGATTAAAGGTAACTAAGACACGATTTTACATTCCCTAGTAGCATAATGAATCTGTAAGAATATGAAAATTCATGGTGTCACATAATTTACATTCTTCAGATGAGCATTATTATGTGCTATGAAATAGAGAAACTGAGTCTTCAGCATGAGCTAAGTAGGTAGGGAACAGAATATATTAACGTTTAGAATACTTAATAAAATATTTCTCTTATCCAAATCATGTTTTTACATAAATACATACAGATCGATATCAAAGAGGATTAGCTTGACTAGCATAGTACCTCAGATGGTAGGTTCTATAATCCTGCCAACAGTAAACGGAGCTACCCTCCACCCCACCCACCCCCAAAAAAAACCCCTGAGAAAACCAAATGGGTTTTAGCCCCGGATAAGAGTGCATTGACCATATATTCATCCTTCTACAATGTTTGACTATAAAAAGGAGTGTGGGAAAAATAAGCTGTACTAATCAAGATACCCTCATTGAACTCATGCAGCCATATGTATGAGGTAATGGAGAGTTGACATCTTGATAACTTCAACTGACTTACTTTTATGCAAAGTTCTGTGTTGATCAGTTAGCCAAACAAATTGAAGGTGAAATACGAACACACACTTGTAATTATGAGATTTGTTACTAATAATCACACTATGCGTCCCAAATGTCATGTGAACCACATTCAAGTAGACTCTATTTCTCTAAACAATCTACCACAGCAGATAGTAACTTTATAGATTTAGTAGTACTACACCTAGCCATCGTTTCTTTTTTTTTCACGTCGACATGTACAATCTTCGGAGACGAATTTTTCTAACCCCCCCACCACCACCACTACTCCAAAATGCAGAAACAGTATAAATTCCATGCTGGTCTTCGAAGAGAAACACCTTACTGCTGTTACATCCACATCCCTATTCCCCAAAGTAAAACTTCACTCACAGACCCCCAACATAGTATAAGCAACCTACAACTATGATGGTAATTGTTTGCTTTTAGTCTGACCGTTATTCAAACGACTATTATAATGGCAGAACACCTGCAGGAACATTAATTCCAATTAGCGTAGTTCGTTGAGTCATCACAGTGCACAGGCCCAAACACCACTACCACATCCAGGTAGTAGCTATCGCAGTCGGGACTCATCATAGAAAGTCAGCAACTTCATAAACTCTTAAAAAGGAGACGGTTGAGAAAAGCAACGAATAATAACAGAGTTTTGATGACTTAGATGGTGATCAGGGATGGGTGTACCTATAGACACCACCGCAAGTGATTTAGGTCACATATCACTTATAGTAGTGTCACGCATGTCTAAGCGTGTCTAAGCCAAAGCATAATAAGAACAGTCACAGTGAGTGCTGACTGTGGGAGATAGATTATTGCATATTATCAACACTTGTAAATAATAAATCTATATCTAAAAAAAGGTTTATACAACCGACCTTTTTAAGAAGAGAACAATTAACGAACGGATAAACATTGTTACTCAATGTATCATAGCTAGTCAGTCAATAGATGAAGACTATTCACACCTTTTAACATGAATAATTAAAGTGTAATATGTTACAGCTGATAAATAAGTTCATCAATGATACAATGAATGAATAGTACTCAACAACTAATTGCAATTCCATGCAGTTGGCTATGAGCAACACACACTTATTATTATATCACCTGACTGCCCATATTTCGATAGGTGGAGCAAGGTTCCAGGTCCATGACCCAAACAACTGGTTGGAAGTCGAGCGCCTAGCTCCCTAATCAATTGCAATACTTGAAGTGAATTCTTTTTTTGACAATACTAAGGCGAAAAAGAAGAGGAAAAAGAAAAATAGAAAATAAACTACTTACAGCATGACTTGCATGAAACATATACGATGCTGGTGAATTATCCAAAATAACAACTTGATTAATTGGTCTACCCAAATGACTTAAATCTTTCACATAATTACCACGATGATATACACAGGATTCTCTAAACAACCGATATCGAAAAGCGTGCCATTTGTCAATAAAGTCTGCAACTGGATCAGCGTACTAGGTTTTTTTAAAACAAAACATCGGAGGAGAACAAAAACAAACAGAAAAATAAATATGGTTATTACTATCATAATGAATACTACTATTACTACCATTGTTATTATGGCTGGTGTTTAGTAAAAAAAATTGATTGGATCGTGTAGTCGAAGAAATAAAACAGGGGAATAAGTGAACAATGTATGTCTGTCTGTTTTCGACATAGAACTTTGCACAAATGTGCGGAAGTTCAAGTCGCCACACTCCATGTAGCACACAAAGCAAGAGAAGAAAGTACAAGAAAAGCATAATAGAGACAATAAGCAGAGGTGTGAGACAAAGGAAGAGTAGTAACGAAGAACAAAACAGTTTCATTGGAAATCATAAGGAGTGGATGTATCTGCGTCATTGAGAACGATTTTGAGCCATATCACCGATTGTTCCCAGCCATTGGTTTTTACCGTCCCGAGGACCCCAACCAGTCAGGAAGTCTACACCTTCCTACGTGGCTTAAACTGGTTGTTGTAGATTTCATTGACTGGTGCCATGTTTTTGTTTGACCTCCACTAGCTTTATTCCAGCCTGATCCTATATCAGCTAACATTGCCCGTTGTCGAGGAAGGCGATGACTAGGCATACCTAACACATATCCTAACCATCTCAGTCTTTGTAACTTCACGACTTTGCCGATTGATTTCCCCTATTTACCTAGAACTCGACGCCTAACCTCAATATTGCTCACCTTATTATGCCACTTCACACGGGAGATAAAACGCAGGCACCTATGATCAAAGACAGCTAATCTTTTCATGTCTTCCACTCTCAGTGGCCAGGTCTCACAACCATAAAGGAGGACGGAGCGGACTGATGAGCAGTACACCCAGCCTTCGGTCGATAGTTGGAACAATAATGTGAAGAGAAAAAGATAAATTAAAACAACGTATTTATTCCCCCTTGATGAATTTGAATAAAGCAAGAACAACAGTGTGGTTTGTGCAGAATAATATGGTACCATCATTGTGTTATTTCGTTGGCTTCTTATCAGCTACCTGCTTACAGCCTAAATAAATTATGAGGTTTACGTACAGAAACGTTTTAACATACTTGCAAATTTTACATGTTGTCAGTTGACAGAAAGTTCCACAATTAATGAACAGTGCTCAGAAAATTATGCTTATGTAGTTTTTTCACAGGCAGTTCAAGTCGAAATAAATGTATGCGTACAGTGGTAAAGGAGTTACGTAATAAAGACGAGAGGTGAGTAAGACGATGAGTAACTAATAAATTAGGTAACGATGTACTGAGTTTAATTCAAATCAAAGAAACAAGAGACAAGCAAAATTACAGATTATAAAAGCAACGTGTGGTTAAAGACAAAGATTACGTAATTAGGTGAGAGAATAGAGACATTCAGTTATCAGGGCGAGGAAAGGTTAATAACTGCTTCTTTCTGAACACATAAATCTGGTTTCAAGCGTTTGATAGAAATTGCTTCGGCAAACTTGAGGAGAATGGAGCTCCTTTGTGTATTGATAATTTTAAAGGATTTCTCGATTTCCACCTCATGACCCGTGTCGAGATGCCTGGCGATGGCACTGTTTAAAGCATTTGTTCCCTTTAGACGTAAGCTTTTTGGTACATGTTCAGAAAATCGTAAATATGCCCTTCTTTGTATCCTTCCAATGTATCTGCGGGAGCAGTTACATTGATTATTATCATTCTGCACAAACCACTGTTGTTCTTGTTTTATTCAAATAAAACAACGTATGTATAAATTAATATGGAACTGAGTAAAAAATATTTCATCCGTTTTCATTTCTGTACTATAACTTCTCACTTCTTTTGTAGGATTTCAGCAACCTTACCAGCTTCAAACATCGTACAAGCATATTTTTGCTTTCACCAAAAGAAAACATATCGACTATCTAGCTTATCGAAAGCTTTCACCACCACCACGCATCACTTCGTCTCTCCGATTCCTTTGCGTTACCCCAGTGGAATGTAGGGCTTCAAGTTTGAGCTTTGAAGTTTCAGTAGAGTGGTGTTTATTTTTACAGGGTGGGATTGCTAGCCTCATGCCTAACCTTTCCTCTTTCCTAGCATTATTTCTGGATTAGCGAAGTAAAGGAGTGCGTCGGCCGGAGATCGAACCCCGAACCATGTGCATGGTCGGCGAGCGTCCTAACCGCCATGGCTTGCAGACTTTTTAATCAACAGTTGCTTTCGCTAGCTCGATACTGAAAAATAGATGCCTGACCAGAAAAAGAAAGCAAGTGACAAGGAACTCTGATACCCAATAAGTGTGCCGAGAAAAGTGCAGATGGATTGGACACACACACACACTGAAGAGACCATTGAGTGATACCACTCGCCAGGCCCTCTAGGGAAAGGTGACAAGGGGAAGCAACAAGTTGGGCGTCCGGGAGTGACATGGAGGAGGTTGTGTGAGGAGGCAGTGAGAGAATATGGGTCATCGTGGTGCCAGGTAAAACAGACTGAAGAGGACAGGGTGAAGTGGAGATGTGCATCTGAAGCTTTATGTTCCACTCGGAACCCAAGGGAATAATAATAATAACAATAATACATTACAAACTGCTGCTAATTAAGCGAACATTCGCTTTTTAGAAGTCTATAAACAACAAACGGGTAGACAAAGCACTGTACCTATCCGATATATGTAGTTCACAAAGTTGAAAAGTATTATGAAGCAAACATCGACACCACCACCAACAACATCAACAATCAGGAAGTAGAAACCATTTCACCTACTTACTTATGCCTCAAAGACTGCTGCTTTTGATGATGCTAACATAACATTAAATTGAACAAAAATGAAATTCTTACGCTGAATCAAACCTACCATTATTGGTACTGGTATTCTCCGTGCTTATTTATGTTATGCCTAGGAGGCAATTTTACCAGTAAAATAACCACATTCTTTTTTTTATTACATACAACCAACAGCATAGAAAAGAAAGATTTTCGCGTGCGTTGCTTCATTATATGCTTATTTTATCTAGTTAAAATTTCATTGATTGAACTGACTAACAACAACCTACAATGGAGTTTATTTACTAACTAGTAGAGGATTTGTTTATTCTAATTTTAAATGTATCACAATTTATCCTACTAATAGTATTTATGTTGTTTACTAAAGTTATATGTCCTGCATTTATATACTGCAGATACTCCACTATACAACAAATTATAAAAGTACAACATTTAAGCATAAACATTACAATTCTTCCTGTTAGCTGGCCAATTTCAGAAGTACTTACTTACTTACTTAACAGTAGAATGAAATGATAAAGCTCTCTATATAGTGTCATATTCAATATGTTAGATGACTTAGTCAAAAATAATAATAATATTATTATTATCGAAACAAATAGTCAACGATATTTAAAAAGTACTGTTGATAACTTTAATTACTAAAAAAATGACAAAGTGAATCGTGACTAACTGTTATACCATTGAAAAGTGGATTAAAATCATATTCCATCAACTAAAGACGCATTCACTCGTAAAGTGTAGTTAGCTTTAACAGGTACTTACTTTTTTACTTTACTTCGGCTATCTCCTACGGGAGGATGAGCCGGCTTCATGAACATCTCGATTCATCGCTGCCCAGGCGCGGCGATCTGATGCAAGGTTTTGCGACAGGGTTATCCAATTCTTGTTCCACAGACGGAGTCCGTAGACGGTTTGTAGCCCCAGGCACTCCATATCAGCCTTGATTGTACCAAGCCATGTATTCAGCTGTCCACCCCTGCGACATCGCCAAGATGGAAATGGTGAGGGATTTAGAACTGATTTGACCAGATCGTCATCTGGTCAGCGCAGAACATGGCCAAACCACCGAAGGCGACGTTGTTGGACCAGTACTGGAATTTGGTTGATGTTGTAGAGAGTCCACAAAGTTTCATGGGAATTATGTACGAGTGATGTCCCCAGAATCGCTCGGCCTTTTGTTTGAGAGTGCAGCTCTAGCCTTTACACAACCAAGTGTGACCTACAAGGCAGTAGGAGTGGAGTAGGGAGTCCACTATCCATTGGCAGCCGGTGACCGGAGTCCGGTTCATACGCCTTTTTGAATGGGGCCAGACATCCAGGGCATCCAATAAGCCCTTTATCCATACGTCTACCGGTGAGCTTCATACGCCAGTCGTTGGAGGTTTGGAATCAGGGTTTAGCCATTTCCCCTAGACTGTCATCCAATGGACAGTCAACCCGGTGAAGAGCGCCGGGCATCCGCTTTTGCCCTCTCACTTCGGTGAAAAACACCTCCGCCACGTGAAGGCAGTGAGTAGGACTTCCTACGGAGAGGCTATGTAAGACGCCCGGTCGTATGGGAGCATTTCAAGAGGTGTACGGAGGGGTGGCCAACCCGCAGCGCAAGGCACCCACCGCCGACCATCCTGAGACTTTGGAGGCCTTTAACATGTACTGCACATGTGGACTACGAAGCGGTGATATTTCGCTAAGTGTTCACAAACATTTATTACTTATCATTATTCCCTTTGGTTCCGAGTGGAACATAGGACTTCAACAACACATTTCCACTTTGTTCTGTTTTCTGCCTTCCTCTTCAGCTGGCCCCACGATTGCCCATGATCTCTCATCTTTTCCTCCCCAAACGATCTCCTCCATGTCACCCTCGCATCGACCACTCCCACTCGTCGCTTCCTATTTAGATTCCACTCGAACTATGGTCTGGCGCGCGATATCATTCGGCGGCCTCATTAATGTATGCCCAATCCATCTCCATTTCCACCTACATGATTAGTTGTTGAGCGATCGGCTCTCACCTGTTGGTTTGTTCCTATAGTTTCTTGTTGCTTATTCTTTCTGACCATTTGATCTTCAGTACGGAGTTAGCGAAGGTAGCTGTTGATAAAAGTCTGCAGTGGCCTGTTGGAAATGTTTTCCATGTTACGCACCAAATTTCTGACCCATATAGAAGGACTGACTGACTTAAGATTTGTATTGAAAATCCGAATCTTGTTTCTTGTACTGAAGGTATATGATTTCCAAACTGGTTGCAGACTGGTGAAGGTGTATCTTGCCTTTCCGATTCTGGCCTGCTTTGATATCTCCATCCATTCTGCCTGTGGTTGAAACTGTGCTTCCCAGATAAGTGAGGGAGGTAACCTATCACAAATCTCTCCCGTTGATGGTGATTGATGCTGGTTGTTGTTGCTGTTGATTGGTTATCTTCATCACCTTCGTCCGTCTTCTCTGTGCTCACCTATAGTCCTGTTTTCGCTACCTCTTCAGCCAATTTGTGGGTTTTCGCTTGCAAGTCTTCGAGTTTGTGTGACATTAGACATATATCATCTGCAAAATCCAGATCTTTTAGAGTCGTTTTATCGGTGGTCCAGCGTATTGCTGTCTCCTCACTCCCCATAGTGAAGCGTTTAAGAATAAGTTTTATTACATTTTTCTCTGCATACAGTAATGTCTGTTTGTAATTCACACACATGATATTCCGGTCAGACCACCGTTGGATATAAAACACATGGGTTTTCAAAGCCTTTCAATGGGATCTTAAGAAGAATTGTCTTCCCCAATGAACAATATTAGCTGACATAAGGTCAGATTGGAAAAGTCAGGGGTTATCAAACCAAAACGTGAAATCAATCCATGAAGTCTTTGACATTTGGTATAAACACTGCTTGATTAGGATCCTCAAGAAGCTAGGAACCAGTGGCTGGGATGGAAACTGTTGGTAATATGCCTCAAAACCGTTCTTTATGGTGCAGATTCATTCACTATTTATGGTCTCCCATATTTATTAAACCCTTACATTTTCCATGTTACTATGGTTACAAGTTTAATCACAATTTGATATCAGTTAGAGAACCACTAAAAACTACCAAGGAGCACTGGATAGCTGATTGACAGAAATCGACAGAAGTTTGGATTCATAGGCCATAGGAGTGAATGATCAAAGAGCTCGCCTTGTAACCGGAAGGTTCTGGCGTCCGAACCGCGGAAGGGTTAAGGGTGCGTACTGTTGAAGAGTCACAAACTAGGGTGGAACAGTTGTCCGGTATGCTCTAATTGACATTTATCCGTGATTAAACTCGAAATGATTATATTGAATATAGTCCAACAACGACAAATGTACAAAAGGGAACACTAACAATAGGAAGTAGTAACATACTGTAAAATCTAAGCAGTATATAATGATTGCCTTTTAACAGCTGAGACGTTTGCACAATAATTGCATCAATTCAAAAGTCACATGAGAGTAGAATGAGGTATAATAGAATTCCAAGACTAAGCCTAACCAACAATTTCATGCACTAATTACTAGTCAGTGAAAAGAAATCTGCTACACAATAAATATTTAGCAAAATGCAAAAGTCACACTCTGAATGATAATTAATACTGGATAAGGCGAAAAGCGAACATTTCGCTTGCCGTCCAGTTGGAATTGTTCATTGAAGAGGACAGGTTGGTGTTGAAAAATAAAAACCCTACAAAACAATGATGTCCTTAGATCAGATAAGGGTTCTGGTTTTGCTGTGGTAATAATGAAAATACCAATGTCACTCATTGATGATACGATGAGATACCAGGCGTGACTGTCAATATGTTCGTTCTTGTTTTGTCGAAACTAATCAAGGAAAAAGAGCGTACCAATATACTATCTATCACTGCTGAAAGAGTATAAACAAGGAGAGCGAACATATTCTTTCGCTCTTTGTTCAAACTAAACAGGGGAACTGCTCGAGTGTGAAAGAGTATAAAACTTCCCCCATTCTGAAGATTGGCAAATCCCAGTGAAACACATTAGTATGGTTTTATTTAGAGACAATGAACACATCAAGACGACATAAATACTCCCTAAAGGAATTATTTCCCAAAATACAATTATCAGGAAACGACAAACAGTAGGCAGGAAAAACAGTTACGTAATACCACGATAGGCCCGGTGTGCGTCGGCGGTACAGTGGTTCAGAATGCTAGCCAACCAACCACGCGGTCCGGGGTTCGAGTCCTGACTGGCGCACTCCTAAACCTCGCTTAGTCAGCTATAATCTCGATAAAGAGGGAAGGTTAAGTGTGAGGCTAGCAACCCCACCCCGTGAAAAACACCCCTGCTACTGAAACTTTAAAGCTCTAGATAGAAGCCCTATGTTCCATTGGGAACGCAAAGGAATAAAATTTAAAAGAAATAATAAAAATACCACGATAGAAACTCGTTATATATATATATATATATATATATATATATATATATACTGCAAACAAATTATGTGATTTGAAGGATTATAGTACTATTTAATGCTCTCAATGTATTAGGTGAATCTGTTTCAAGTGGAATCAGACATTCATCCACTTTAAACAATCTAGGTTTGCTTAATATAATCACTAATAAATGTAAAAGGTGAAGTTTAACATACTGAACAGTGAATCAATCAAATTATTGTCAAAAAAACAAAAAAAAACTTAAAAATCACATACTTTAGCTAAACTAGCAGTGAACAATACACATTCATATAAATTGGCCATTGTTGATAGGAATAAATCAACATGTGGTCGTTTGAGAACATATACACGATGTGTAACTCCGTCAATTTCAACTCCAACCTTAAAATCTGCATGTTCAATCACCTGCATAATAGAAAAAAGAAGGAATTATACATAAAAAAGAGAAGGCAAAGAGATATTATTATGATTATTGAAACGCAGAAAAAAACTTGGTACAATATGGCACCACACATTTCATCTGTTGTGTGAGGGCTGATATACTGCCCGGGCGCCCAGATCGAAGCAGGTGGTTTTCTTAAGGGACCTCCCACCGAGCCTTTGACATGGGGTCTAATCCGCAAGGCAGCGGAGCAGCATCAGGAGCTGCATTTCCATGGTTTCCGGTGACCCATATGGGTTCATACTCCAACTGGATTCTGGAGTCCATGTACCCTATGGTGACCGCTTTTAGTCTAACCGCTATCCAAACAAATTTCCTGACATGGTAGGACCTGCAGCGACATGAGTCCCAGCCAGTTTAGCTTGTTGGGCCACTGCGGTATTCAAGCCCGACCACCACAGCAAGGTAACAGTTGTCGGCCGGGGAAGGCAAAGAGAAGTAGTCACACATAAGTTTATGATCCACAATCATTTCGAATAACAAATGATGGCAAAGTTAAACTATCATAACCAAAACCACAGTGATCTTGAATAAACAATAAGAACCCAAATGCAAAAATAGGTCGCATAATCGTAGGAAAATACAGTGAAAGATATTGCAGACTTGATATTTCACTGTATAGTTGTAGCTTAAGTGTTGTAAGAATGTCTCCCAGTCACAGATGATGTATGGAGAAATCGTACCATGTCCGATATACCCATTCATCCAGGTTACTGTAGGGGTTATGGTACTCTGAGATTCATCGATATTTCTGGCACTACACTTCAACCTACTCCTAACTCTAACCATAATCCTAACTCAATCTTAACTTTAACCCTAAACCTAACCTTAACCCTAGATCTTAAACCTTAATCTTAAACGCCATAACCCTACCTAACAGTATAAATTTGCAGAAAAAATGCCTAGAGAATAAGTAAAATACTGTATATATCTTCTCCAAGTCCCAAAAGGCAGGCATGACTTGACTTGGAATGATATTTCATAGCATTTCCTGTGTCTAACCGATTCATGAAAGTCGTCAACTTTTGAAAGACCTTGACTTTGGTCATGATACTTTAACTTCGCCCAAATGATATTTGTATTATACTCTATTGCATGTAAAAGTTACAGACCAATTATACACAACAGAAGAACTAACCAGTGACAAATCATTCATCTAAACATCAAAACACAATCTTATTTGAACCATAGAAGTACAACACAGGATTACTTATCCTGTCAACACTATGCAGTAGGCCAAAATACAATTGGACACTTTTATTTCCCGATATGAATTCAGAACAAGCGAAAAATGTTCGTTAAGTTGGATTTATTCAATGAATTCATTAAAATTATTACGCGCCAAAGAAAACTTGTACTCCTTAACACCACCAAGTGAGTACTTTAAAAATCTGGCAAAAAACCGGTCGCTAATCCTTAATACCTCCAACTGTGTATATTTGTGAAGGCAAATGCATAAGTCGTACAGATAAGCAATTGTCTACTCTCATGACGGGGCCCCATCCACCAAAGTAGTTGAAAGTAGCTGAATTCAAAGTCCCAAAAAGCTAAGTAACAAAGCATCTTGTGGACTACGGACATAGTATCGATGCTGTCAAGTCATTCACTTTTGCCAGCAGAAAAAGAAACAGGAAGATGCTTGCAACTGCGGAGGCTTGTGCAATTCCAGTTTATAAACTAGGTCTTTGTGTACAAAAGGAGATGGTTGTCACTCTGAACCTGTCGTGGTAATACGTTTTACTTATTAACTGTTATTATTATCATTATTTTATTACATCCCTTATTATTATTCTCTATTGATTTAAAACTATTCTTTGTCAATACCATTATCTTAGCTCATTTTGTTATTATTATTCATTTTGCAATTCTTGATACTTTCAAGTTCTTTCTCTGATAATCAATTGTTTATTTAAGTGATGTGACAGAATCATAACGTATTATAATCTTAATTTGAATCTCTCATACTCTCTTCCCTCTTGTCTCTCTGAGCATGACCTGTAAAACATTCACACTTGTTGTTTTACCCGCTGGAATCATTGTAGTTTATTTACTTATCAGTCATATATCTACCTCACAATCTCTGATAGTGTATATATATTACTGTATTAAGAGTATTCAGCTGAAGAGTTCCACCGAAACTCGAAGGATTCATTAAATCCTGCTTTATTAACATTTGTTGCTTGTTTTAGAAACAAAGTCGTACAAAATACCTAAAAGAACTACCTGGTGACTAATTCACAAATTTCATATAGTTACAAAGTGATAAATCTGTGTAGACCACACCTAAAAGGTCACACGCACACACATCTCCACGGATGATTACTGTATTTGTATTTCCTTGTTGAGCATATTCAATATACTCACAATACACATGTGACCAAGTGCCTGTAAAATCAGAAACTATATATTGCTCAAACAAAAGTAAACAACAGCTCTTCACACTACACTTAGGATTAAGTACACACTTGTATAACTCGCCAGCTCCAAAGGCAAAGCAACTTGAAAAACATTAACCAAGAGAACTGTCTCCATGCTGTTGTTCCGTCAGTCAATGATCCATCGGGATAGACACATCTCTCAGGTGAACAATATCACAGACAAATTGAACCATCTTACCTTTTACTCTCCTAAATAATGTATCTGTGCACATTATACAGTTGTGAAATTCTATTTTACATTCAGAGAACACAAATAATCCTTTTATTTAGTGCTTCATCGATACGGCAAACGTCAACTTAAGCCATCTCTGGCTTAACAGACGTGATATCCAGCTAGCTGTACACCAAAAGAGGTGTGTACTGCTCATCAGTCCGATCCGTCCTCCTTTATGGCTGCCAGTGAGACATGGCCATTGAAAGTGGAACACATGAAAAGGCTAGCCGTCCTTGGTCATGGGTGCCTGCGTTCTATCTCCCGTGTGAAGTGGTATAATAAGGTGAGCAATATTGAGGTGGGGCGTCAAGTGCTAGGTAAGGAAGGAAGGGAAATCAGTCGACGAGACTGTGACGTTATACCGATTGAGATGGTTAGGACATGTGCTACGCATGCATGTCTAGCCATCGCTTTCCTCGACCAGCAACGTTAGCTGACATAGGATCAGGTTGGAAAAGAGTGATGCTCAAACCAAAACATGGCATCAGTCAATGAATTCCTTGGCAGTTAGTTTCAGACACGTAGGGAGGCGTAGACTTCCTGGTTGAGGTCCTCGGGAAGGTAAGAACCAATGAGAGCTGGAGAAAATTGGTGATATGGCTCAAAATATTAATTCTCAATGGCTGGAGCAGATGCATTCACTTTGTGATTCATGACATCCAATAAAATTCTATTGTTCTTCCATATTTCTATTCTTTTCGCTTCATATTTTTGTTTATTATCTCTCGTTTGAATCTTTCTTTACTCTCTTCACTTGCTTTGTGTGCTACATGAAGTGTGGCAACTTGAACTGCTGCCCATCTATGCAAAAATCTACGTTGAAACCAGTCAGTCAGACATGACATAATATGCAAGTTAAATGAGACTCAAAGTCACTCAATAAATTACTCATTTTAAAATATTACCTAACTAAAAATTAATTACCGAGTTCAAAACAATAATTAGGGAGTAAAGTAATCGTGCAAAGTAAACCAGAGCAAATCAAAACAGACTAGCAGTCAACTGATACTTAACAGTCCCTGTGTTAACAGGAAACTTTTACTGGTGCTCCAATATCTTTGAATATATTGAATATTATATTACTTAGTGTAGACGACATTGTTAGGCTCTTTAACAATGCATCAAGTAAGATTTAACGAATATGAGTTGATAAATGTCTTTCTGTCTGTCTGTCTGGATTCAACATAGAACTTGGCACCGAAGTGCAGCAGTTCGAGTTGCCACGTTCCAAATAGCACACAGAGGTAGACAAGAAGATGAGTAAAGAGAATCAATACAGTCTGACAAGTATAAGAGTGAAACAGAATGGGTAATGGTAGAAAGGAATATGAAAGATTACAGAGACTGAATACATCTGCGCTGGCCATTGACAACGATTTTGAGCCATGTCACCTGTTGTCTCCAGCCATTGATTCCTAGAGTCCCGAGGCCCCCAACCCGGGAGTCTGCATCTCCCCACCTGACTCAGTTTAACTGTCAAGGATTTCATGGATTGATGCCATGTTTTTGTTTGGCCACCACTTACCCTTTTCCAACCTGCGCCACCTATATCAGCTAGCAATGCCCGTCGGGGGAGGCGGTGGTTAGGCATGCGCAGCACGTGACCTAGCCATCTTAGTCTATATAACTTTATAGCCTCGTCGATTGATTTTCCCTCTTTGCCCAACACTCTACGCCTAACGTCAACATTACTTACCTTATTAAACCACCTAACGTGAGAAAGAGATCGCAGACATCTATGATCGAAAGCAGTCAACCTTTTCATGTCTTTAACGCGTATTGGCCATGTTTCAGAGCCATAGAGAAGGACGGAGCGAACTGCTGAGCAGTACACACGTCCCTTGGTTGATAACCGGATGTCACGCCTACGCCAGAGATGGTGTAAGTCAGCGAAAGCAGCTCGAGCTTTTCGGATCCGTGCTGAGATTTCATCGCCAATCAGTCCGTTGGTGCTAATACAACTTCCCAAATAGGTGAAGTGGTCAACATGTTCTATCACTTCACTCCCTATCACTAAGTTAGGAGTTGACGTGGTCCAGTCCTGTAGCATCATCTTACATTTTGTAGGGGCGAATCGCATGCCAAACATACGAAGATTGCTGCTCAAGGTGTTCAGAAGACTCTGCATTTTGTCAGCATCCTCCCCTAACAGCACTATGTCATCTGTCTGTCTGTCTGTTTTCGGCATAGAACTTTGCACAAATGTGCGGAAGTTCAAGTCGCCACATTCCGTGTAGCATGCGAAGCAAGAGAAGAAAGTACAAGAAAAGCATAATAGAAACAGTGAGCAGAGGTGTGAGACAAAGGAGTAATAAAGAAATACAAAACAGTTTCATTGAAGATCATAAGTCACAGGGAGTGGATGCATCTGCGCCACTGAGAACGGTTTTGAGCCATGTCACCAATTGTTTCCAACCATAGATTTTTACCGTCCCGAGGACCCCAGCCTGGAAGTCTACACCTTTCTACGTGGCTTAGACCAACTATTGTAGATTTCATTGACTGATGCCAAGTTTTTGTTTGACCGCCGCTAGCTTTTTTCCAGCCTGACCCTATATCCGCTAACATTGCTCGTCGAGGGAGGCGATGGCTTGGCATACGTAACACATGTCCTAACCATCTCAGTCTTTGTAGCTTCACGACTTCGTCGATTGATTTCCCCTGTTTACCTAGAACTCTACGCCTAACCTCCATGTTGCTCACCTTATTATGCCACTTTACACGGGAAATAGAACGCAGGCACCTATGATCAAAGACAGCTAGCAAGGATGGACGTAGCTTAGTGGTTTAGGTGATCAATTCTCAAATTTACGCGTCACATGTATATTAAACCTTGTTTATCCAATGAAGCCTGGGTATAAGAGATGTAGCTGATCGCCAAGCCCGTTAATTTGCGTGTGATTGTTTAGTAATGATGGTCTGTTGGCATAAAAATGAAATATACAGAGAGGAAAACATGCAGTGATAAGTCATTTACATTAGGAAAAAATAACGAACTATATCATTTACCTGAATTACTGACATGGACATTTAACTCCTAAGCAATGTGCTTACATTACAAAGCTAACTCTACTTTGGCCTGGATAACCGGATGGTGTGATAGACAACCACAACATAATGCAGAAATTTATATCAGACTGTTGAATCGCAACATCTTAGTTAACGAATTCAAGTTCTAAGTAGACAACTACGATAGAGGAAAACATGACTAACATGTATCGAAAGTTATAAGTAAAGTGACTGGTGTGGAATAACAAGATATAAGTATTCTTAAGAAATGTGCTCACCTTAAACGAACTGTGTACAAGAGTTTCATCCAAGTCAATGACAAAACACTTTTTACTCTTATCTGCTTCACTTTTTGGTCCAAGCAAGGCTGTGTGGTGCTTAAAAAAAATAAAGCGAATAGAAAGTGAAGTGAAACGCTGTGATAAACTAGAAATCAGTGTGAACGTAAACGAAATGAACTTCAACCAATAATCAGTTTTCATTAGCTTACCCGACGAAAAAGTATATCGATGCGAGGTGTATAAAGTAGACTTGCATCTACCTTAATAATTCTATGCGCCGCCGATCGAAAACATAACTAATCAGAAATGAGAAAATGGTTAAAATATCCGATTTACTCAGTTAATAGTATATATATATATATATATATATATATATATATATATATTTTGTTTCATGGTTGTAAACAACAAACTACTTTTAATCACTACAATGGACTAAAAACATTCAACAAAGTCGGTGTCCCAGGATTACCTATTTCAGAACAACAAAATCCCGGGGGGAAAATACTGATTGCCACTTACACAAACGCTGGACCTGCAACAATTCCTAATCACTCCACAGATCGCATTTCAAATTAGTACGGCGAAAGTCAAAATGGCTACCTATCCTAGGTTTGGAACACTTTAAACCGGTACTATCTGCAAAACTTGGAAAAAGCCGGCTGGAGTGTGTGCACTGTAAAGAGACTAACAAATGGCAGCAATGGATAAGGCCGATCAATACTTTTCATTCAGTAAGCAACATTCCAAATACTTTGTATGTGTCAGCTTTATTCTATGAGCTACCCTGTATCACTGGGATAGTTAACATGAATTTTTCGGTGATCATTATCTAATCAATACCTACTTCCCATTAAAAACAACACTGAGATGTGGAAATCACAAAGCCAAACCACTAGCGACTGGGACAACACAGAGTTTGGTGACATAAGGGATCCAGTAAACTACTACACTGCTCGTCATTGATACTTCTTGACTACATGTGCCGTGAAAATGTAATGCCCTTAGATATCTGACGCTAGAAATAGATTGGTGTGAACTCTGAGTATAAAGTGCAGATTTTAGATTGGTCGTACAATTTTCAGATAGGTCTTCATTAATTCTCTGCTAAAACTTTCTGACAATAATAAGAGGTGCATATTTAGGCAGGACACAAAATATTCAACATTTCTTAGGCCCACCTTTTTAGCACAGGAAGGTATTGCAGCCTAAATCACCTTTATTTCAGTCAAATAACAGTACAACCAAATGATATTTTTACTGTCAGACCTATATTACAACACTGTCCATCTCAATACAATACAGTATTTTCCCATGAATTTAAAAATCTGTCTATTTAACGATTTTGTGAACATCTCTTGTCAAAACAAATTGTCAAAATCACTCCTTTGTGAAGATTTTTTCACAAGTGTATTCATCATAATGTCCAAATCCTTATTAAGTAACCTGTCTATCATCTCAGACTTCAAAATCTTATTTATGTAAATAAATATTACTTTCTTTTGATCGTCGGTATTGTTCACGTTCTGCTGTTATCTCTTTCCGTGTTTTATTCCATATAATGATGTAAAGTGTAGAAACTTAAAGTAACATGTAAATGTCAGTTCATATTTTGTGAATGCTTTAAACTAAAACTCACAAAAGTACGGTCAGTCACCAAAGCAAACGAACAACTATTCTCATTAAATGAAAGCATTCAACTTATATAAACGATAGCAAACAAATTATTGTTTAAATGTTTCAGTAACTGAAAAGTACACTAAAGAACTTACACCTAATTATGTCGGGATGATGTAGCATTCAAGTACTATATTACTGAAGATAAGCAAAACAAAACATGAGCAGAAAATGCCGATTGAACTACAAAATTTCACAGCCTAGCGTGTGAAAGTTGAATGTGGTAGATATGAAAACTAGTTGTTTTCACTGTGGATGTTGATGTTCATTTCCTTGTCCTGAGTGATGCAGTATGGCCAGCAACAATATGGCAAAAGCCATTACTACGAAAGGTAAGAAAGTCAGTCGGTGGGTTTATGAAGCGCTATAAACTAATATAGCTATACTACGTTCCACTCGTACCGAATCGTCAACTTTGTCGTAGAACAATGTTATCTGATATAGGTTTGGGCTGGAAGAGAAATTAGAGCTGTCAAAGCCGAACATGATACTGATTCATCAAACACCTGACCGTCGGCTACGGTTTGAGTAATACAGAAAAAGGAAGACTGTTTTGACGTGATCCTTGAGATGTCACGAGTCAGTGGCTGGAGGCTTTTTCTGACACGGCTCGAAATCGACCTCAATGGAGCAGATCTGTTTTCTCCGTATGACCTTTCAGATTCGGAAAATCCCCACTTATCCTCATCTCTTCTCTCGAGTACATTTCCGTTTATTGTGGTTTTATCGCATTTCTTTTATCTCTACCTTTATTTGTGCTTTTGTGAATTGTGACAGCTTGGACACCTACACTCTTGTGCACAATTTCAAGTAGAAAACTCAGTTCAGTTAATAGTTTTGCTTGGCATGATCTACACAAACCAAGCCAGAAAAAAGTTTTTACAATTCCTAAGCTGGCTTTGTAAGAAATTAGAACAGTCAGATACATAGTTAACACAGAACTCACCTCATCAGTATTTACAGTTTCCGATAACGCTTGACTTGGTAAAGGTGAAAAAACATGTGACTGGTCTACATCTGACTTTTTCTCTGTCTCAGAGTAGGACGCACTGCTTTTAACAGGCCTCGTGACGGTTGTTCCAAGAACAGGGTCATAATGCTTTGTCTTACCAACGCTTGCCTCTTTCCTACGACTGAATCTGAAACTTCGCCATCCTTGACGCTTCGTCCCATTGGTAGGAATAGTCTCAGTTATCATACCTGCTCGTTTTGTTTGTGAGAGAAGTGCATCTGTTATAAGGGCACAAGAAGGTAAATTGACCACTGGTTGCAGTCTGACGACGCTTGAGTTTTCAGATGTGTCAGAAGGTTGAACGGAGTGATTTGATCCTGTCTTCCTGGAAATACTGAGAGACTCCATCGACTGAATCGCGCTAGTTGGTAGAAGTCGGCGATTGTTATCAATAGGATGGTGTTCTATGTTGCTAGTGCATTCTGTGCCCGGAACTAGACAGCCACAAAGCATAATGTTTAATGACTTTTGACGACTACGCTCAGTACTGCGTATGGCATTAGAACGCTTGGTACTGCGTGCAGACCTTTCTTTTGGATAGTGTTTAATTTCAACTGAAGCCTGAATTGGCTGACTTTCACCATCCTTAATGATGTTATGTTTCATAGTATCATTTTGCACCAGCATCACGACTTCAAGAGTGAGATAGTACAACTTTAAGGCAGAAATACGAGTGAAAATAGGCGAAGAGATGAAAAATATTTGGTAGAAAATCCTATCCAAATAGAGTCATATATTTTCAATGTGCATCCGTAAATAAATATTTACGGGATATAGAACTTGTGTAGAGAATATGTTTAATAATTGGCGATATAGTCTCCAGAACTACTGCTGGACATTTTTAATAAGTACAGTAATTTAGGTTTACTGTTGAAAATGTGTATAATCCACAGACATCATAAGAAGAATAACTGACATCCCCGTAAAATAGTTGTCCACTTGTTGTTGACACAACTCTTGAAAAGCGCGCTGATTTCTTTAACTTTTCAAGGAAAAATCCTTGGATCCTCTTCTCTTAATTAGAAACTATGCCGATTACTTCTCTCAATCTATGAAACTAACAACTCTTTAGAGATATGAGCTGTCCATAAGGGTGTATCAGCAGACACATTCGACTTTGTTCACTTGTTTAGATTCATATGAAGGAATTTGTAGCCGCTGCTAACTCATGAAACACCCATCCTCGTACAGAACTAATTCTTCCTCAAGAGCTTTCAAAGATGGGGCTGATGCCATTTGATCGAGTAAGGAGTTTTAGTCTATGATCACTCAATATGGGAATCTAAATTTGTTCGACAGTAGCTTTCAAACTCAGATTATAAGGATAGAATGCTCTTGTTGCCTGTGCTAATCCCTCAGATATATATCCCTGCAAAGATCCAGTTTCTCTTTGAAAGCGTTCGCCGATGGATCTGTTACTACGTAATCAGGTAAGGAGTTCCTGTCGTTGACCACTCTGAGGATCCAAATTCCACACGTATTTAGTTCGACCCTGGTTTGAGCACCTTCTTGTGGTGACCTCATAAATGTATCCTAGATGGAGAGAAAACGTTTCACATTTAGATTTGTTGGTTGAGGATAGAAGACTTAAAGCCTATGTATATCCTTTTCTAGCAAATTTCTGTGCTTTTCCAAACCCTTCTAGAATGAATCAGTTGAAGTTGCAGACACCACTTCTCCTGGGGGTCGGTTTGAAGGGTTAATGACTCAGTGTGAGAACCGTTACTCAAAAGCAGTATGATTTCTTCTTGGCTTTTGAACTCTTCTGCTATGTCCTTTAAGGTGCTCCGACCTGGTGTAAAGGAAAACAGAGAATAGGTCAGGTCTGTAGTCATTATTTAAAATTTTAAACACCGTGATTAAATCTCCTCTCTGGCTACGGTATGATAGGGAGAAGAGATTTAAACTGTCTAGTCTTTCCTCGTATGATAAATCAGCCATGCCGAGAATCATACGTGCTGCCTTCTTTTGAATCCTTTCTGGAATATGCGAATCCCTTTAAGTCGAGGATTGGCTGTCTGGTCCCAGTTTTCCAGTCTTGATCTCACCGGAGGTGTACATAAGGAGGTGAACATATCTCTGGTAATTCCAGTATGGGCTCTGTGAACTGACCATAAGGATCTGAAACTACGTGCAGCCACCGCGTGACAGTGTACTGTAGTTTTTAAGTCGTTAATTACTGTGACACCTTAATCCAAATGAGTCCAAAATGATGCGAGCTTCACTCCCTCTAGTTCGTAGGGCCTGATGCTTGCTTGTCCGATGTGTATGGCTGAGCATCTGTGTATAGGACCATCGGGGAATCGCTGAGCATAGATAACTCATCGCTATACAAAATAAATAGGAGAGGTTCGAGTACCGTGTCTTGTAGCACTCCACTGAGCACTGTTGACCAGGATGAGAGTTTTGGGTTGATCTTAACCCTCTGCCTCCTATCTATGAGGAATTCCCTAATCCATTTTAGTAACCTGCCCCTTGATGCCGAGACTTTCCAACTTCATGAGTAGTCTCCTGGGAGGAACTTTACCGAGGGCTTTGCCGAAGTCTACGAAGATGGCGTCAACGGGTCTCCCCTTGTCCCTTGACTTGGCATAGCTTTCTCTTGTAGCTTGTAGATTTGACAGGCATGAGAGGTTTCCTCGGAAGCCATGCTGTGGTCTGGATAACAAATTTTTGATTTCCAGATATGCTATGGTACTCTCCTCGATGATTCTCCCTAGTGTCTTGAATAAAGCGCTGATAAGACTAACAGGCCCTTCATTTGAAGGGCTTTGTCTTGATCTTCCTTTGTGGAGGGGGTTACTACTGCGTCTTTCCAGCCACGCCGTAGCACTCCGTTTAGGAGAGATAACTTGAAGATCGTGGCCAGTGGGCCGGCTATGTGAGCTGAAATCTCCTTGAGAAGCCTTGGATGAAGAATACCGGGACCCACTTATTTCTCTGAATCTAGTTTCATTAGGCAGTTGAGCACGGTATCTTATTCGACGTCAATGGAATGTACCCCGTGTTCCTCTGATACAGCCACAGCTGATCCTACTGGGAATCACGGCTCCCGTGTAAGGACTTTGGGGAAATAGTCTGCCATTGCTTCTGCTCTTTCTTGATCACCTTCGATCGTGTCATTGTGAATAGTCAGGTTCGGAACACCACTGGATGCTGCATTTCCGACTGCAAGTATATCTGCTTTCCAAATGTTTGGACGATCACCTCCTGACCTGTTTATGGCAGTGTAAATCCTAAACGTCAAAGTGATAACTATATGGTCACCAATGCCTTAAGGCGCCAGGCAACTAGCGTCACCGACATCCTCTTTTTGGTGTGTTAGCACTAATCCTAGAGTAGGTTGATCAGTACCATTCTAGTGATGACCTACCAAAGCCACTTAAGACGGGAAAATACTGATAAGTTCAAAACTCAAAGCATCTTTTAATATACGACAGATTTAACTTAGCTTCCATCATAAGAAAAGTGAACGTTAGAACTAAGTAATTTGGCTCCCACCCATTTGTGCGCTTTCCAAGACTAGTTCCTCCTTCTTGAAACATAAACAGACTGCTTATACATGTCATTGTCAGTGAGGCCTGCCATGTATCTATCAGAGCAGTTTTGCCCCGGATTTATTTCAGCGTTTAAAAGACCGTTAAAGTGTCCCTAGTTTTAGGAAAATCTTTGTCTCAGCTGTGTCAAAATCTGCGGCTGTTTTTCAAGTCACTGCTCACGGTGATTCATGATGTCAGTATGAGGCGATTCCTTATTTTCAAAGATGCACGATGTGTATGACTTCTGGCTTAGGTAACTTAGCAAGGTCACCTAGTAGGGCTGATCCGCCATCACAGCTTTTTAGAATTCCCCAGATATTATTGTCGTCCGCAAGTAATAATGAGGACGGAATAAAATTACTTTACGCGTGATATGAATAACAGTGGGCTCAGAATAATATCTTGTGGTGCTCCACTCGTCACAGGTTTCCACCAGGGTAGTGATCCACTCATCTTTACCGTCTGACTTCCACATAGTAGGTATTCCTTAAGCCAATCACTTTGGCACCGGTCTAATCCAAAGTGTTTTAGTTTACTACGCAGGCCTGAATGTAGCTCTACCTTATACCTTACTAAGGTCTATGAAAGCTATATTTTCATTCCGATTTACCCCTACGTGACAATAGGCTTGTAAGGCAGAAACATCCTCGCAAGAATCCATGCTGCTGCTTCTTTAGTAAACCATTTTCATCCAAATGAGCTGGATGTTGGCCCCTTACATTTGCCGCAAGGCAAATCAGGCTTGCGGTCCAGTAATTTGGCACCAATCGCCTTCCTCCTCCTTTTAAGATGAGGCTTATAACTGTACCTATCCGATTCCTAGGTAGCCTTGCCTGGGTTAGATACATATAAGAAATCCCCGTAGTCGGTATTATATTACATCATCTAAGAAGAATGAGTCCACAGTGTAGTCCTCCAGACCCTGCTGGCCTACATGTCTTCAGTCTAGATAACAGTTTAAGAACCACTCTATAGCCTAACATTATTGATGACATATATGGTGAAATTGAAGTCACTAGACCCCTAGGCGTCATGGTCAGACGAGTGCACATTACAGGAGTGTTTAGAAAAGTTTTCGGCCTCCTCTTTATCTAATTCAACCGTCTCACTCGTATTTTTTATGAGTACTGGTATACCACCGGTTTACACACCGTGGGTAAAATTTGTGAATCAGGTGGGTGATTTTGGCGTAGTTGTGTTCCCTGAGACGGATCGAAAAGCCTCAGGGCTTTCATTATCTTGCTAGTCAACATCAGTGCATACTTCAATATGAAACGGGCTTCTATTAATCCTGCGTTTTATGTGAGACTTTTATTCGTCACGTACTTGCGAAGTTCCTGAACTTTACGAGTCTCCCCCAAACTTCTCCTTTTTAGAGGAAGCTGATCTCGTAAGCTTTTGCGTTGAGTAATCTCCCCACTTTATTCCTCATATGAAGCAACTAATACGGTGGCTTCTGAAGAGTAGAAAAATATTAAATCTTATTTATTCCTAGAACTCACTCGATCCTCTTAGGCAGTGCCATTTATATTAACTAACTAAACAGAGTTGCTGAGTTCCTATCTGCTATCTCGTATGCTTTTCGGATGCGTGGACGAGCAGTTGGCCTTTGGATGAACTCGTGAATCTCAGAAGTAGAGGTAATGACTATGTGGACACCGCTGCCAAACGGCGAAAGACACATATCCATCGTATATTGGTACCAAGTCCAGAGTAGAGGAGTCGTGCTCGGAGGAAAATTGAGCTGGTGCATTCGCATTTAACGTTTGTCGGTGACATAGTGGTAGAATGCTCGCCAGCCACGGCTGTGGCCTGGGGTTTGATCACCGACCGACGCTTGACTTTACTTCATTAAGCCACTAGTAGGACTGGTGAAGAGGAGGGGTTGGACATGAGGCTAGCAACCCCATCTCGTAAAAATAAACACGCCTGCTACCGAAACTTCAGACCTATAGCTTGAAGCCCTGTGTCAATGGAGTTGAAGATTGAACGATCAATTCTTGGTTGTTTGCTCAAAATCAACTTCCCCGATTTTCGCGGAGGCATCAATACGACAGTCATCGTCTCATCGGTCGCTGTTCAGAAAGAAGAGTGAAACATCGTCAGAAGTAATCTTGGATTTATTATTGTAATATTTGTTTTCAGACCTTAGTTGCTTAGTTCGTTTATTCCTTTTATATGTTGGTGTAACAATAAAGAAATAACAAGCAGCAGATCGGTGTTTTGGTTTTTGCGTCCGTTATAACTAAGCGTTTCTGAAACTCAAAGGAACAGCGTGGGCCCGAGCGTAGCGAGAGCTGGGCATTAACGGTTTATGAGACGTAGCTGACAGTTTCTGACGATAGAAACAGATCTGGCGGATTGAAACAGTTGGTGAAAGTTTGGATAGTCGCCGTTCATTTTTCCTGGTGCCGGTCAAGTCCTCTTTGAACAAGCAATATCTGGAACTTTTTGGAATTGGGTCAAGTTCAACAATGCCTGGGTCAAAGAAGGGACAGAGTGTCTTGGATGCAAACAGGAAAGTAAGTCATGGTGACTTGTCTGTTAATTGTAACGATGTGTCTGATGTTAAGCATGACATGGTTGATGTTACTGTTTCGCCGTTCAGGGATAATAGGAACATCAAACTCCCTAAATTTGAACCACGGTGTTTTGATGGAAACCCGGCTGATTATTTACAATTTGTAAAGGAGTTTGAGATCATGTTGAGTGGTTTTTATTAAATGATGAATTGAAGTTAATGTATTTGATGAGATATTGCACTGGAGATGCTGCAAGAGCTATACAGTGCTGTAAGTTTATGAAGCCAAAAGAGGGCTACTACGAGGCTATGAGCATATTACGTCAAAGGTTTGGAAGACCTTCGATGATTGCAGGGAAATTATTCGAGGCTGTTAAGGGTAATGGTGGTCAATTACAGGATGACTCCCAGGCACTCACTGAGTTTTTAGATAATTTGCTAATTTACAAGAATGGAATGATTTCGATGAATCGCATGAGTGACCTCAACTCGAGTTTTATACTAGAAGTAATAGCAAGACGTCTACCTACTCGACTGCAAAGGAAGTGGGTGAAGATAAGCTCCCGTATGGAGGATGAGGGTATCGAGCCAAAGTTTGATGATATCCTGAAACTGGTAAATAATAGTGTCAATCAATCTATGAGCAAGTTCGCCAGTCTGTTAGATCTCACCCCTAGAATAGAGCAGTCTGAGGGTAAAATGCAATCATTGATGACGAATAAGCCTCAGAGAGGTGGATATCGAGAAGGCTCCATGATGTCTAGTAATGCATATAGACCTAGTGAGTGTAACAGGTTTCGTAGTACATCCTCAACAGATAAGTTACAAGATGCAAGACAAACACGGTTGTGTTTACACGTGTGCAAGAGGTGCATACAGAAGTGAACTGTGAACCAGTGAGCAAGTTCAGTGATAAGCTAAATGTAAACTCCAGGTCTGACTCCGAATTGTGTGACGATAACGGTGCGGTGAAGAAGTCTGTAGTTGCAACTGGTAAGCCGTTGTTGAATAGAGTGTCACAGAATAGAGTTACTGCTTCAGAGTGGAGTTCTGACTCCACAAGTTTACAAAGTATATCTAGTCAGAGTGAAGTTATAAAACCTTTAATGATTTGTGAGGAGGAACCAAAATTGTCTACTTCTGTTATTAAAGAGTTTGAAAATGATGAACTTGACGGTAAATTGAATATTTGTGGTAATGATCATGATAGTGCAGATTTGTCTTTGGTTGATCATGATGAGATGAGGGATATGCCTACTACTGCTAAGTTAAATAAAGGTTCTGTACAACTACAACGTGAAGTAGAATTGAACGCAGATGCAGTTCCAGAAGGTGTGCATACTTGTGAGACAGTCAGTGTAATTGATCAGCGTGTAGCCCACCTATCATCAGATGATAGTGCTAAACCCGAACTAGTAGTGAAAGACAGCAGTGGTGGTAATCTTGCAGTTGGACAACTATCTGAAAGCCGAAAAAGAACAGCTTCTGATCCACCGCTAAGTTCATCACCTTGTGTCACTCAGTCATCGTTGGTGCTGTCATCCACAATGAAACAGATGCCCATCAACTCAAGTATCTTGTGCAATGACTATGATAGTATTGGTTCGTTTGAAAGGACGAATATCATTGGTCAGTTTAGTGTGGATAAGCCAAGTGTAAAGGAGAGAGTTATTGTTAAATTGACTTGCACGAATAAAGGCATTTCTAGTTTCAAGTTACTATTTGAATGTTATTATCTTTGGTGTAAATTACTCTGTTTCTATACTTGGTTGATGAGATATGTCGTGTGTTTGTTGGTCATCTATATTCTACGATACAATGACATGGGCGTGTTGCCGTTCAGATTTGAGGATATAGCTGATAGAAGGAAGTTAGCAAATGAACTCTGCGACGATTTTCCAACCTAGGGCGTCAACCTGAGAAGGGTTGTAGGCGTACTGCTGTAAGTCCTACAATTCTTCAAAGGGTAGCGCATCAATGAGCAGTCCAATGTGCTTGGTGTGTGATTTTGTACATATGTTCATATTGTATATACTGAATTGATATCATCTGTCATCTAGCTGTTGGTAATTCTGTTTGTGTCCGGACGACTTCCACTTGGATCATCAACCTGAGAAGGAATGTAGGCGTACTGCTGTAAGTCCTACAGTTCTTCAAGGGTAGTTTGTCGTGCCGGAATCCACAACATTTGATGTGTTGATTGTACATATGTTTGTGTTAAATAGTTGTGTGAGTTCCAATTGATGTAATTGTTGGTTAATCTTGTTTGTGTCCGGACATTCCACAACTTACAATCGTCAACCTGTGAAGGTTTGTAGGCGTACTGGTGTAAGTCCTGCAATTCTTCAAGGGTATTCCATCAAGACATGAAATGCGAGTTTGTGTGTACTGTTTGTATATACGTGTGGTGTGTCATATCAATTGGTGTTATTTGAATTCATTGTGTTTACTCGTTGTTTTCGTATCTTGTTGTTATTGCATAATTTTGTTAAAATTTTCGTCGTGATTACTTCTAAAGTTGTGTCCACTCTTCTACATCCGTGAATGAATTGATTGATGTTAAGGACAGCAGATGGGTCGTATACGCCGGGGAGGCTAGGCTATTGCTGAGAATGAAATGCACACGGAGATAATTGTTAGCTGCGGTCCGACACGCCGGGGAGAAAGAGTGTAAACGACTGAGGCTCGCATGCGTCACCGCTACTAGAACTGAGGCAGAATGAGTGACAAGCGATTTCAGTGGTAATTGGTAATGAGTAGATAAGAGGATGTGCGTAGAGTATCGTGAGGTGCTGATATGGTCACTTTGCATTCTGCAAGAGTCATTCTAGCAAGTGGCGATTGTGTTGCAAGATGTCAAGAGGAGGTCTCTGTCTGGAGGCGCAGGTCGTCAGTGATGTGTGAGATTGTGCTGTGGGTATGCTTGTGGTGTGTTGGCTTTTCTGTTTGTTTTCCATTTCAGCTCTGTCCGTGTGACCCAGGTTCTCGCAATGGCATCCAAGTCAACGTGCATTGGTCGTGAAGGAAAAAAGGGTTGGATCCCTTTTTTGCCGGGGAGTGTCAATGGAGTTGAAGATTGAACGATCAATTCTTGGTTGTTTGCTCAAAATCAACTTCCCCAATTTTCGCGGAGGCATCAATACGACAGTCATCGTCTCATCGGTCGCTGTTCAGAAAGAAGAGTGAAACATCGTCAGAAGTAATCTTGTGATTTATTATTGTAATATTTGTTTTCAGACCTTAGTTGCTTAGTTCGTTTATTCCTTTTATATGTTGGTGTAACAATAAAGAAATAACAAGCAGCAGATCGGTGTTTTGGTTTTTGCGTCCGTTATAACTAAGCGTTTCTGAAACTCAAAGGAACAGCGTGGGCCCGAGCGTAGCGAGAGCTGGGCATTAACGGTTTATGAGACGAGACTGACACCCTTTGTTCAACTGGGAACGTAAATGGATAAAATATTCACATTCAACACAAATGCCATCTCAAGGACTGCCAGTGCCCTCTATTTAAAGTGGTGCACATGCCACATTATACTAAAACTCCCTCGATAAATAGGTGAAATACTGAATTCACCCATCAGACAACTATTGTTACTACTCTAAGCCATAAGACGGTTTGTACAAGGTCACCAGCTTCGCAAACGGGTCTTCTGTGAGTGATTCCGATTATTACAGTAACCACAGATTAATAAGATAATGCTCAGCCTCACTGGTGCTATCGTCATAAGCTCATGAAAACACTAAGCTAATTCCTGTGTTATCTCGAATGTAAAGAACATCCCTTTCTTACTTTGGATTAGTGACTGTCTGGCGCTGATATATCCTGGTGGAGTACGTCCACACCATCTAATTAAAATGTTCCATTAACCGTTAAAACTTAATATTGTAGTCTTACAGATAGTATTGATGATGAAGACTCGCAGGCAGAGGATAGTAGCCTTTGGTAGTCCACCTTAATCGTTGCACTACATCTTTACGAAAACCAAATTTCCCATTAAAAACATCAACAGATGGAGACGGTACCAGGTAAGAAGTTTCATACTTTGACTACCACTTTTAAGGATCTAAAACATGCACGCACATTTCTTGGCAACGCTTCACTCTCAAGAGCATAGCAATATATTTATTCATATCTTCATAGGAACACACCAATTGTCAGTCTCGTCTCATAAACCGTTAATGCCCAGCTCTCGCTACGCTCGGGCCCACGCTGTTCCTTTGAGTTTCAGAAACGCTTAGTTGTAACGGACGCGAAAACCAAAACACCGATCTGCTGCTTGTTATTTCTTTATTGTTACACCAACATATAAAAGGAATAAACGAACTAAGCAACTAAGGTCTGAAAACAAATATTACAATAATAAATCATAAGATTACTTCTGACGATGTTTCACTCTTCTTTCTGAACAGCGACCGATGAGACGATGACTGTCGTATTGATGCCTCCGCGAAAATCGGGGAAGTTGATTTTGAGCAAACAACCAAGAATTGATCGTTCAATCTTCAACTCCATTGACACTCCCCGGCAAAAAAGGGATCCAACCCTTTTTTCCTTCACGACCAATGCACGTCGACTTGGATGCCATTGCGAGAACCTGGGTCACACGGACAGAGCTGAAATGGAAAACAAACAGAAAAGCCAACACACCACAAGCATACCCACAGCACAATCTCACACATCGCTGACGACCTGCGCCTCCAGACAGAGACCTCCTCTTGACATCTTGCAACACAATCGCCACTTGCTAGAATGACTCTTGCAGAATGCAACGTGACCATAGCAGCACCTCATGATACTCTTCAAGCATCCTCTTTTGTATTCACTATCAATTATCACTGAAATCGCTTGTCACTCATTCTGCCTCAGTTCTAGTAGCGGTGACGCATGCGAGCCTCAGTCGTTTACACTCTTTCTCCCCGGCGTGTCGGACCGCAGCTAACAATTATCTCCGTGTGCATTTCATTCTCAGCAATAGCCTAGCCTCCCCGGCGTATACGACCCATCTGCTGTCTTTAACATCAATCAATTCATTCACGGATGTAGAAGAGTGGACACAACTTCAGAAGTAATCACGACGAAAATTTTAACAAAATTATGCAATAACAACAAGATACGAAAACAACGAGTAAACACAATGAATTCAAATAACACCAATTGATATGACACACCACACGTATATACAAACAGTACACACAAACTCGCATTTCATGTCTTGATGGAATACCCTTGAAGAATTGCAGGACTTACACCAGTACGCCTACAAACCTTCACAGGTTGACGATTGTAAGTTGTGGAATGTCCGGACACAAACAAGATTAACCAACAATTATATCAATTGGAACTCACACAATTATTTAACACAAACATATGTACAATCACTACATCAAATGTTGTGGATTCTGGCATGACAAACTACCCTTGAAGAACTGTAGGACTTACAGCAGTACGCCTACATTCCTTCTCAGGTTGATGATCCAAGTGGAAGTCGTCCGGACACAAACAGAATTACCAACAGCTAGATGACAGATGATATCAATTCAGTATATACAATATGAACATATGTACAAAATCACACACCAAGCACATTGGACTGCTCATTGATGCGCTACCCTTTGAAGAATTGTAGGACTTACAGCAGTACGCCTACAACCCTTCTCAGGTTGACGCCCTAGGTTGGAAAATCGTCGCAGAGTTCATTTGCTAACTTCCTTCTATCAGCTATATCCTCAAATCTGAACGGCAACACGCCCATGTCATTGTATCGTAGAATATAGATGACCAACAAACACACGACATATCTCATCAACCAAGTATAGAAACAGAGTAATTTACACCAAAGATAATAACATTCAAATAGTAACTTGAAACTAGAAATGCCTTTATTCGTGCAAGTCAATTTAACAATAACTCTCTCCTTTACACTTGGCTTATCCACACTAAACTGAGCAATGATATTCGTCTTTTCAAACGCACCAATACTATCATAGTCATTGCACAAGATACTTGAGTTGATGGGCATCTGTTTCATTGTGGATGACAGCACCAACGATGACTGAGTGACACAAGGTGATGAAGTTAGCGGTGGATCAGAAGCTGTTCTTTTTCGGCTTTCAGATAGTTGTCCAACTGCAAGATTACCACCACTGCTGTCTTTCACTACTAGTTCGGGTTTAGCACTATCATCTGATGATAGGTGGGCTACACGCTGATCAATTACACTGACTGTCTCACAAGTATGCACACCTTCTGGAACTGCATCTGCGTTCAATTCTACTTCACGTTGTAGTTGTACAGAACCTTTATTTAACTTAGCAGTAGTAGGCATATCCCGCATCTCATCATGATCAACCAAAGACAAATCTGCACTATCATGATCATTACCACAAATATTCAATTTACCGTCAAGTTCATCATTTTCAAACTCTTTAATAACAGAAGTAGACAATTTTGGTTCCTCCTCACGATTCATTAAAGGTTTTATAACTTCACTCTGACTAGATATACTTTGTAAACTTGTGGAGTCAGAACTCCACTCTGAAGCAGTAACTCTATTCTGTGACACTCTATTCAACAACGGCTTACCAGTTGCAACTACAGACTTCTTCACCGCACCGTTATCGTCACACAATTCGGAGTCAGACCTGGAGTTTACATTTAGCTTATCACTGAACTTGCTCACTGGTTCACAGTTCACTTTTGTATGCACCTCTTGCAGACGAGTAAACCACAACCGTGTTTGTCTTGCATCTTGCAACTTATCTGTTGAGGATGTACTACGAAACCTGTTACACTCACTAGATCTATATGCATTACTAGACATCATGGAGCCTTCTCGATATCCACCTCTCTGAGGCTTATTCGTCATCAATGATTGCATTTTACCCTCAGACTGCTCTATTCTAGGGGTGAGATCTAACAGACTGGCGAACTTGCTCATAGATTGATTGACGCTATCTTTTACCAGTTTCAGGATATCATCAAATTTTGGCTCGATACCCTCATCCTCCATACGGGAGCTTATCTTCACCCACTTCCTTTGCAGTCGAGTAGGTAGGCGTCTTGCTATTACTTCTAGTATAAAACTCGAGTTGAGGTCACTCGTGCGATTCATCGAAATCATTCCATTCTTGTAAATTAGCAAATTATCTAAAAACTCAGTGAGTGCCTGAGAGTCATCCTGTAATTGACCACCATTACCCTTAACAGCCTCGAATAATTTCCCTGCAATCATCGAAGGTCTTCCAAACCTTTGACGTAATATGCTCATAGCCTCGTAGTAGCCCTCTTTTGGCTTCATAAACGTACAGCACTGTATAGCTCTTGCAGCATCTCCAGTGCAATATCTCATCAAATACATTAACTTCAATTCATCACTTAATAGAAAACTACTCAACATGATCTCAAACTCCTTTACAAATTGTAAATAATCAGCCGGGTTTCCATCGAAACACCGTGGTTCAAATTTAGGGAGTTTGATGTTCCTATTATCCCTGAACGGCGAAACAGTAACATCAACCATGTCATACTTAACATCAGACACATCGTTACAATTAACAGACAAGTCACCATGACTTACTTTCCTGTTTGCATCCAAGACACTCTGTCCCTTCTTTGACCCAGGCATTGTTGAACTTGACCCAATTCCAAAAGAGTTCCAGATATTGCTTGTTCAAAGAGGACTTGACCGGCACCAGGAAAAATGAACGGCGACTATCCAAACTTTCACCAACTGTTTCAATCCGCCAGATCTGTTTCTATCGTCAGAAACTGTCAGCTACGTCTCATAAACCGTTAATGCCCAGCTCTCGCTACGCTCGGGCCCACGCTGTTCCTTTGAGTTTCAGAAACGCTTAGTTGTAACGGACGCAAAAACCAAAACACCGATCTGCTGCTTGTTATTTCTTTATTGTTACACCAACATATAAAAGGAATAAACGAACTAAGCAACTAAGGTCTGAAAACAAATATTACAATAATAAATCACAAGATTACTTCTGACGATGTTTCACTCTTCTTTCTGAACAGCGACCGATGAGACGATGACTGTCGTATTGATGCCTCCGCGAAAATCGGGTAAGTTGATTTTGAGCAAACAACCAAGAATTGATCGTTCAATCTTCAACTCCATTGACAGCTTTATTCTTCGGCAACAATCTGTGAAATAGTCATTAAATGGTGCCGTCAAAGTAGCTGAATATTGAACGATCAATTCATGATAGTTTGCTCAAATCCAACTCCGCCATATTTTACGCGGAAGTCATCAATCCACCAGTTACGGTCTCATCGTTCGATGTTCAGTGGAAGATAGAAAACTATCAGAAGCATTATCGTGATTTACTGTTATAACATTCATTCTTAGACCTTGTGTGTAATAACCTTATTGGTGGTTACGTATTGGCGAAAGAATAAAGTATTCTCGAGTCGCCAATCTGTGTTCTGGTTTTTTGCGTTGGTTATTGCAAATTGTTTCTGAAAGTCTTCCAGGGACAGCGTGAGGTCCAGCGTAGTAAGAGCTGGACATTGACATTTTCTGAGATTTGGTTGACAATAATACTTCTGGTATTTTCTTCTCCGTCTTCAAACGAACAGCGTACGATGGAACGATGACTGCAGTATCGGTGACTCCCACCAAATTGTGGGTTTTGTTTTGAGCAAACAACCATGAATCGATCGTTCAACCTACAAAGAAATTGACGGCACATTTGTCCTTGGTTGATCATGATGAGATGGGGGGAATGCCTACTACTACTGAGTTGGACAAAGGTTCTGTACAACTTGAACGTGATGTAGAATTAGAGGCAGATGCAGTTGCAAAAGGTAGGGATACTTGTGGGACCGTTAGTGTAATTGATCAGCGTGTACCCCAACTTTCATCAGATGCGAGTGGTGAACCGGAGCTAATAGTAAGAGACAGTAGAGGTGGTAGTCTTGCAGCTAGACAGCTTTCTAAAAGCCGAACAACAACAGATTTTGATCCACCGCTAATTTCATCAACTGGTATCAATCAGTCGTCGTTGGTGCTGTCATCCACAAAGAAAAAGACGCCCATCAACTCAAGTGTCTTGTACAATGACTATGATAGTATTGGTGCATTTGAAAAGACGAAAGATATTGCCCAGTTTAGTGAGGATAAGCCGAGTGTATACAAGAGGGTAATTGTTAAATTGACTTGCATGAATAAAGACATTTCTAGTTTAAAGTTACTATTTGGATGTTAATATCTTTGGTGTAAATTACTATGTGCCTACAATTGGTTGATCAGATACGTCGTACGTTTGTTAGTCATCTATATTCTACCATACAATGACACAGGCGTGTTACCGTTCAGATTTGAGGATATAGATGATAGGAAATCAGCAGATGAACTCTACGAGATTTTCCAACCTAGGGCGTCAACCTGAGAAGGGTTGTAGGCGTGCTGTTGTAAGTCCTGCAGTTCTTTAAGGGTAGTTCGTCAACACAGTATTCACAAAAAATGACGTCTTGTTTGTACATGTTTGCGTTAAATAATTGAGTGGGTCTGAATTAATGTAATTGTTGGTTAATCTTGTTTGTGTCCGGTCATTTTTGAACTTACAATTGTTAACCTGAGAAGGGTTGCGGGCGTACTGGTGTAAGTCCTTCAATTCCTCAAAGGAATTACATCAAGACATGATCCGCGAGGAGATGTGTACTGTTTGTATATATGTGTGGCATTTGGTTAACAATACTGCAGTGTGTATACTGAAGAATGGTAGATAGTCTACAGGGAGCCGTAGAGTAAATCAAACCATATATGATAAGAGTGTAATCAATAATATAATTCGTATATCAAATAATACATTAGACTCAATAATCGAGTGTTATAAAGGAAACAAGCGTGGCAAAGCAAGAGAACATGTGATGCATTAATATTTTAAGTATTTTAATAACCATATAATTTAAGAATTGAACATGCATGATTATTAAGTATTATTATGTTAGTATATACATATGTAAAATGTTAAAAGGTGTGGATGCTATTACAATTATTTCCAGTGTTACTTTTACCAACACAACTTAGTGAAAATTATAGAGAATAGAAATCAGTAAATTAGTTAACGTTCGCTGCGTGAGTATTAGAGTCGAGATATCTCTGGAATCTCTGGACACTTTCGATTTTTTTTCTGTCTACAGACCTGAGGTTACTAAACAGGAGAGCACAATATTCAAGTTTGGGACGGATACATGTCCTATATATAGCTAATCTTGCTTCTTGGGTGTAGAAGTTACGCAGCACAAAGCCAGTAAGTCGTTTACAGTCAGATACAACCTTGTTTGCATGATCGGAAAAGGATAAATCTGAGTATGTTATCTTGAGATCTGTGACTGTGTTCAGTTTTGAGAGGAGCTTACCGTACATATATTGGCACATTATCGGTTTCCAGCGTCCAAGGTGGGCTACACCGCACTTGTCTGGGTTGAAAGTCAGTTGCCACTTTTCGCTCTAATTGCCTAGATCGTTTAAGTCTTGTTGGATCTTGCTTTCGACGCTGATATCACCGTACCCATAATCATATACTATCTTGAGATCATCTGCAAAAAGGTATGGCTTGCCATACTTGATTACAGAGACTATGTCATTTATAAATAAGAGGAGCAGAATAGGGCCAAGAACACTACCTTGTATTACACCACTGGTTATCGGCTTTGAGGAAGACAACTGGTGGTTGATTTTGACTAATTGCTGTCTTTCTGTGAGAAGAGAACTTATCCATTTGAGAAGCTTTCCGGTTATTCCGTAGGATTCAAGTTTTGTTAGGAGTCTGATATGTGGGACTTTATCGAAGGCCTTGCTAACGTCGAGAAACAATGTTGTTACCGAACGCCCATTATCAATGCTTTGTGTAATGTAGTCAAAATAATCTAAGTGGCAAGTTATGCACGACCTTCTACTTAAGAAACCGTATTGGGATGGGGATAGTAGGTCATTTGACAGCAAGTACTGAATGATTTGAGTCTTAACTATCTTTTCCATTACACGTGAAACTACGGACGTGATGTTGATGGGGCGGTAGTTGTTGATATCAGCTATAGGCCCGTATTTATGGATAAGTACAATATAAGACTTCTTCCAGCAGTTAGGGTATGTCCCATCGCCTAATGAAATTGAGTATAACTTGGGTAAGAGTAAACTCATGTCGTTACCACCTTTTTTCAGCAGAACGGAAGATATACCGTCTGGGCCAGTAGTGCTACTAAGCTTAAGATTTGCGACAGCTTTATCGATCTCATGTGTGGTGAAAATTATGTCACTTAAACATTCGTCTGTTTTACGTGGGAAATCCACGACCTCATCGTTCTCTTAGGTGTATAATCTGGTGAAGTGCTTGCTAAACAGTTCATATATCGCCTCATTATTTTCGTAAGCAATGCCGTCTAAGTATATTATTTTCGGATAGGGTGTTTTGGAGTTCGTCAACCTACTTTTAAAAAGTTTGGCTATTTCTCCTGAGTTATGCGGTGCATGAATGGCCTGCATTTCTTTGTTTCTGAGGCTTATATTTCTCAACTCTTCAATTCTACTGAGAAGGGCCGTAATGGCAATTAATGACGATAAGTCATGATATCTGTAGTATTTTATTGAGTGCTTTCGTAGACTTCTTCTAAACGATTTCGGATTATAATCACTTTGGGGGAATCTGAAGTTAAGAATCTTCTCGGGTGCAATGACGTCATGAATTGAGTTAATATTCTGATAGAAGTTGTTAAGAATTGCATCTAAGGACTGGTTCGAAAAGTACGAGTCCCAATTAGAACATATAATTAGGTGCTGATATAAGTCCCGGTCAGCATGTGTGCATAATCTCATATGTATCTGGCCAGCTTCATCTCTGCGTTTTCTTTCAAGAAAGATGTCAAAAGAACAAACTACTATTCTATGGTCACTACCTGGAAATTCATGTCCCACATGTTCTGTGGATGGCGTTATGTTGTTCGTGAAAATAAGGTCTAGGATATTTGCGGATCTAGCGAGTGAATTTATGTGTTGTGTTCACCCTCCTGTGAAGATGGTATTTATGAGATTATCATACATTTGGGGTCTTCAGAGTGAAGACCATGATACTTCTGGAAAGATGAAATCGCCTCCGATAATTTTATAACTGAAAGAAAGATTCATTAAAAATTATTTAAATTAATCCCAGCGTGTTAAGAAAATCAAAACAAGATTTTCCTGAACGTTTCGCCGTGTAAGCCACAGCTTCTTCAGCAGATTTATTCGGATTATAATTAATCATCAAAATATATGAAAGGAAGATTGGCTGTAACATCAAAGATACATTATCGTGATTTACTGTTATAACATTCATTCTTAGACCTTGTGTGTAATAACCTTATTGGTGGTTACGTATTGGCGAAAGAATAAAGTATTCTCGAGTCGCCAATCTGTGTTCTGGTTTTTTGCGTTGGTTATTGCAAATTGTTTCTGAAAGTCTTCCAGGGACAGCGTGAGGTCCAGCGTAGTAAGAGCTGGACATTGACATTTTCTGAGATTTGGTTGACAATAATACTTCTGGTATTTTCTTCTCCGTCTTCAAACGAACAGCGTACGATGGAACGATGACTGCAGTATCGGTGACTCCCACCAAATTGTGGGTTTTGTTTTGAGCAAACAACCATGAATCGATCGTTCAACCTACAAAGAAATTGACGGCACATTTGTCCTTGGTTGATCATGATGAGATGGGGGGAATGCCTACTACTACTGAGTTGGACAAAGGTTCTGTACAACTTGAACGTGATGTAGAATTAGAGGCAGATGCAGTTGCAAAAGGTAGGGATACTTGTGGGACCGTTAGTGTAATTGATCAGCGTGTACCCCAACTTTCATCAGATGCGAGTGGTGAACCGGAGCTAATAGTAAGAGACAGTAGAGGTGGTAGTCTTGCAGCTAGACAGCTTTCTAAAAGCCGAACAACAACAGATTTTGATCCACCGCTAATTTCATCAACTGGTATCAATCAGTCGTCGTTGGTGCTGTCATCCACAAAGAAAAAGACGCCCATCAACTCAAGTGTCTTGTACAATGACTATGATAGTATTGGTGCATTTGAAAAGACGAAAGATATTGCCCAGTTTAGTGAGGATAAGCCGAGTGTATACAAGAGGGTAATTGTTAAATTGACTTGCATGAATAAAGACATTTCTAGTTTAAAGTTACTATTTGGATGTTAATATCTTTGGTGTAAATTACTATGTGCCTACAATTGGTTGATCAGATACGTCGTACGTTTGTTAGTCATCTATATTCTACCATACAATGACACAGGCGTGTTACCGTTCAGATTTGAGGATATAGATGATAGGAAATCAGCAGATGAACTCTACGAGATTTTCCAACCTAGGGCGTCAACCTGAGAAGGGTTGTAGGCGTGCTGTTGTAAGTCCTACAATTCTTCAATTGGTAGCGTATCAGTGGGCAGTCCAATGTGCTTGGTGTGTGATTTTGTATATATGTTCATATTGTATATACTGAATTTATATCATCTGTCATCTAGCTGTTAGTAATTCTGTTTGTGTCCGGACATTCCATAACTTACAATCGTCAACCTGTGAAGGGTTGCAGGCGTACTGGTGTAAGTCCTGCGATTCTTCAAAGGAATTACCTCAAAGGACGATTTTCGAATCTGTGTGTACTGTTTGTATATACGTGTGGTGTGATATCAATTGGTGTTTTTGGATTCATCGTGTTTACTTGTTGTTTTCGTACCTTGTTGTTATTGCATAATTTTGTTAAAATTTTCATCGTGATTACTTCTGAAGTTGTTTCGAGTCTTCTACATCCGTGGATGAATAGATTGATGTTAAAGACAGCAGATGGGTCGTATACGCCGCGGAGGCTAGTTCTGAGAATGAAATGCATACAGAGATAATTGTTAGCTGCGGTCCGACACGCCGGGGAGAAAGAGTGTAAACGACTGAGGCTCGCATGCGTCACCGCTACTAGAACTGAGGCAGAATGAGTGACAAGCTATTTCAGCGGTGATTGGTAGTGAATAGATAAGAGGATGTGCGTAGAGTATCGTGAGGTGCTGATATGGTCACGTTGCATTCTGCAAGAGTCATTCTAGCAAGTGGCGTTTGTGTTGCAAGATGTCAAGAGGAGGTCTCTGTCTGGAGGCGCAGGTCGTCAGCGATGTGTGAGACTGTGCTGTTGGTATGCCTGTGGTGTGTTGGCTTTTCTGTTTGTTTTCCATTTCAGCTCTGTCCGAGTGACCCAGGTTCTCGCAATGGCATCCAAGTCAACGTGTATTGGCCGTGATGGAAAAAAGGAATAGATCCTTTCTTGCCGGGGAGTGTCAATGGAGTTGAAGATTGAACGATCAATTCATGGTTGTTTGCTCAAAACCAGCTTCCCCAATTTTCGCGGAGGCAACAATACGACAGTCATTGTCTCATCGGTCGCTGTTCAGAAAGAAGTCAGTAGCAAACCGTCAGAAGTAATATTGTGATTTATTATTGTAATATTTGTTCACAGACCTTAGTGATAACATTTTCTATATGTTGGTGTTACAATAAAGAATTCTCGAGTGGCCAATCAGTGTTTTGGTTTTTGCATGCGTTATTACCAAGCGTTTCTGAGAAACTTCAAGGAACGGCGTGAGTCCCAGCGTAGCAAGAGCTGGGCATTGACGGTTTACGAGACGTGGCTGACAGTGTTTATTGGATTCATTGTGTTTACTTGTTTTTTTCATATCTTGTTGTGATGCATAATTTTGTTAAATTTTTCGTCGTACTTACTTCTGAAGTTGTTTCTAGTTTTCTACATCCGTGAATGAATTGATTGATGTTAAAGACAGCAGATGGGTCGTATACGCCGGGGGGGGCTAGTTGTGAGAATGACATGCACACGGAGATAAGGATTAGCTGTGGAATCAATGATTGAGAATGGATGTTACTAATTAGGCTGTGGTCCCACACGTCGGAGAGCGAGATTGTGGACGACTGAGACTTGCACACGTCACCGTTACTAGAACTGAGGCAGAATGAGTGACAAGCTATTTCAGTGGTAATTGGTAGTGAATAGATAAGAGGATGTGCGTAGAGTATCGTGAGGTGCTGATATGGTCACGTTGCATTCTGCAAGAGTCATTCTAGCAAGTGGCGTTTGTGTTGCAAGATGTCAAGAGGAGGTCTCTGTCTGGAGGCGCAGGTCGTCAGCGATGTGTGAGACTGTGCTGTTGGTATGCCTGTGGTGTGTTGGCTTTTCTGTTTGTTTTCCATTTCAGCTCTGTCCGAGTGACCCAGGTTCTCGCAATGGCATCCAAGTCAACGTGTATTGGCCGTGATGGAAAAAAGGAATAGATCCTTTCTTGCCGGGGAGTGTCAATGGAGTTGAAGATTGAACGATCAATTCATGGTTGTTTGCTCAAAACCAGCTTCCCCAATTTTCGCGGAGGCATCAATACGACAGTCATTGTCTCATCGGTCGCTGTTCAGAAAGAAGTCAGTAGCAAACCGTCAGAAGTAATATTGTGATTTATTATTGTAATATTTGTTCACAGACCTTAGTGATAACATTTTCTATATGTTGGTGTTACAATAAAGAATTCTCGAGTGGCCAATCAGTGTTTTGGTTTTTGCATGCGTTATTACCAAGCGTTTCTGAGAAACTTCAAGGAACGGCGTGAGTCCCAGCGTAGCAAGAGCTGGGCATTGACGGTTTACGAGACGTGGCTGACAGTGTTTATTGGATTCATTGTGTTTACTTGTTTTTTTCATATCTTGTTGTGATGCATAATTTTGTTAAATTTTTCGTCGTACTTACTTCTGAAGTTGTTTCTAGTTTTCTACATCCGTGAATGAATTGATTGATGTTAAAGACAGCAGATGGGTCGTATACGCCGGGGGGGGCTAGTTGTGAGAATGACATGCACACGGAGATAAGGATTAGCTGTGGAATCAATGATTGAGAATGGATGTTACTAATTAGGCTGTGGTCCCACACGTCGGAGAGCGAGATTGTGGACGACTGAGACTTGCACACGCCACCGTTACTAGAACTGAGGCAGAATGAGTGACAAGCTATTTCAGTGGTAATTGGTAGTGAATAGATAAGAGGATGTGCGTAGAGTATCGTGAGGTGCTGATATGGTCACGTTGCATTCTGCAAGAGTCATTCTAGCAAGTGGCGTTTGTGTTGCAAGATGTCAAGAGGAGGTCTCTGTCTGGAGGCGCAGGTCGTCAGCGATGTGTGAGACTGTGCTGTTGGTATGCCTGTGGTGTGTTGGCTTTTCTGTTTGTTTTCCATTTCAGCTCTGTCCGAGTGACCCAGGTTCTCGCAATGGCATCCAAGTCAACGTGTATTGGCCGTGATGGAAAAAAGGAATAGATCCTTTCTTGCCGGGGAGTGTCAATGGAGTTGAAGATTGAACGATCAATTCATGGTTGTTTGCTCAAAACCAGCTTCCCCAATTTTCGCGGAGGCATCAATACGACAGTCATTGTCTCATCGGTTGCTGTTCAGAAAGAAGTCAGTAGCAAACCGTCAGAAGTAATATTGTGATTTATTATTGTAATATTTGTTCACAGACCTTAGTGATAACATTTTCTATATGTTGGTGTTACAATAAAGAATTCTCGAGTGGCCAATCAGTGTTTTGGTTTTTGCATGCGTTATTACCAAGCGTTTCTGAGAAACTTCAAGGAACGGCGTGAGTCCCAGCGTAGCAAGAGCTGGGCATTGACGGTTTACGAGACGTGGCTGACAGTGTTTATTGGATTCATTGTGTTTACTTGTTTTTTTCATATCTTGTTGTGATGCATAATTTTGTTAAATTTTTCGTCGTACTTACTTCTGAAGTTGTTTCTAGTTTTCTACATCCGTGAATGAATTGATTGATGTTAAAGACAGCAGATGGGTCGTATACGCCGGGGGGGGCTAGTTGTGAGAATGACATGCACACGGAGATAAGGATTAGCTGTGGAATCAATGATTGAGAATGGATGTTACTAATTAGGCTGTGGTCTCACACGTCGGAGAGCGAGATTGTGGACGACTGAGACTTGCACACGTCACCGTTACTAGAACTGAGGCAGAATGAGTGACAAGCTATTTCAGTGGTAATTGGTAGTGAATAGATAAGAGGATGTGCGTAGAGTATCGTGAGGTGCTGATATGGTCACGTTGCATTCTGCAAGAGTCATTCTAGCAAGTGGCGTTTGTGTTGCAAGATGTCAAGAGGAGGTCTCTGTCTGGAGGCGCAGGTCGTCAGCGATGTGTGAGACTGTGCTGTTGGTATGCCTGTGGTGTGTTGGCTTTTCTGTTTGTTTTCCATTTCAGCTCTGTCCGAGTGACCCAGGTTCTCGCAATGGCATCCAAGTCAACGTGTATTGGCCGTGATGGAAAAAAGGAATAGATCCTTTCTTGCCGGGGAGTGTCAATGGAGTTGAAGATTGAACGATCAATTCATGGTTGTTTGCTCAAAACCAGCTTCCCCAATTTTCGCGGAGGCAACAATACGACAGTCATTGTCTCATCGGTCGCTGTTCAGAAAGAAGTCAGTAGCAAACCGTCAGAAGTAATATTGTGATTTATTATTGTAATATTTGTTCACAGACCTTAGTGATAACATTTTCTATATGTTGGTGTTACAATAAAGAATTCTCGAGTGGCCAATCAGTGTTTTGGTTTTTGCATGCGTTATTACCAAGCGTTTCTGAGAAACTTCAAGGAACGGCGTGAGTCCCAGCGTAGCAAGAGCTGGGCATTGACGGTTTACGAGACGTGGCTGACAGTGTTTATTGGATTCATTGTGTTTACTTGTTTTTTTCATATCTTGTTGTGATGCATAATTTTGTTAAATTTTTCGTCGTACTTACTTCTGAAGTTGTTTCTAGTTTTCTACATCCGTGAATGAATTGATTGATGTTAAAGACAGCAGATGGGTCGTATACGCCGGGGGGGCTAGTTCTGAGAATGACATGCACACGGAGATAAGGATTAGCTGTGGAATCAATGATTGAGAATGGATGTTACTAATTAGGCTGTGGTCTCACACGTCGGAGAGCGAGATTGTGGACGACTGAGACTTGCACACGTCACCGTTACTAGAACTGAGGCAGAATGAGTGACAAGCTATTTCAGTGGTAATTGGTAGTGAATAGATAAGAGGATGTGCGTAGAGTATCGTGAGGTGCTGATATGGTCACGTTGCATTCTGCAAGAGTCATTCTAGCAAGTGGCGTTTGTGTTGCAAGATGTCAAGAGGAGGTCTCTGTCTGGAGGCGCAGGTCGTCAGCGATGTGTGAGACTGTGCTGTTGGTATGCCTGTGGTGTGTTGGCTTTTCTGTTTGTTTTCCATTTCAGCTCTGTCCGAGTGACCCAGGTTCTCGCAATGGCATCCAAGTCAACGTGTATTGGCCGTGATGGAAAAAAGGAATAGATCCTTTCTTGCCGGGGAGTGTCAATGGAGTTGAAGATTGAACGATCAATTCATGGTTGTTTGCTCAAAACCAGCTTCCCCAATTTTCGCGGAGGCATCAATACGACAGTCATTGTCTCATCGGTCGCTGTTCAGAAAGAAGTCAGTAGCAAACCGTCAGAAGTAATATTGTGATTTATTATTGTAATATTTGTTCACAGACCTTAGTGATAACATTTTCTATATGTTGGTGTTACAATAAAGAATTCTCGAGTGGCCAATCAGTGTTTTGGTTTTTGCATGCGTTATTACGAAGCGTTTCGAAGAAACTTCAAGGAACGGCGTGAGTCCCAGCGTAGCAAGAGCTGGGCATTGACGGTTTACGAGACGTGGCTGACAGTGTTTATTGGATTCATTGTGTTTACTTGTTTTTTTCATATCTTGTTGTGATGCATAATTTTGTTAAATTTTTCGTCGTACTTACTTCTGAAGTTGTTTCTAGTTTTCTACATCCGTGAATGAATTGATTGATGTTAAAGACAGCAGATGGGTCGTATACGCCGGGGGGGGGCTAGTTGTGAGAATGACATGCACACGGAGATAAGGATTAGCTGTGGAATCAATGATTGAGAATGGATGTTACTAATTAGGCTGTGGTCCCACACGTCGGAGAGCGAGATTGTGGACGACTGAGACTTGCACACGTCACCGTTACTAGAACTGAGGCAGAATGAGTGACAAGCTATTTCAGTGGTAATTGGTAGTGAATAGATAAGAGGATGTGCGTAGAGTATCATGAGGTGCTGATATGGTTACGTTGCTTTCTGCAAGAGTCATTCCAGAAAGCGGTGACTCTGTTGCAAGATGTCAAGCGGATGCCTTTAAATGGAAGGCGTAGGTCGACATCGATGAGTGTGATTGTGCTGTTGGTATGCCTGTGGTGTATTGGCTTTGCTGTTTGTTTTTCAGTTCAGCTTTGTTCGTCTGACCCAGGTTCTCGCACTGGGATTCAAGTCAACATGTATTGGTCGTGATGGAAAAAAGCGATGGATCCCATTTTTGCCGGGGAGTGCCAATGTAGTTGAAGATTGAACGATCAATTCATGGTTGTTTGCTCAAATCCAACTCCTCCATATTTTCCGCGGAAGTCATCAATCCACCAGTTACCGTCTCATCGTTCGATGTTCAGTGGAAGATAGAAAACTATCAGAAGTATTATCGTGATTTACTGTTATAACATTCATTCTTAGACCTTGTGTGTAATAACCTTGTTGGTGGTTACGTATTGGCGAAAGAATAAAGTATTCTCGAGTCGCCAATCTGTGTTCTGGTTTTTTGCGTTGGTTATTGCAAATTGTTTCTGAAAGTCTTCCAGGGACAGCGTGAGGTCCAGCGTAGTAAGAGCTGGACATTGACATTTTCTGACAGTTGGCTGACAAAGAGTTCAGGCATATCCTCACTAGTATTAACACTAGTCCCAACCTTATTCAATCGCTGTCTCCCGTAAATGGTCACGTTATATGCTGCGGCACCAAATGTATTTACTCAGCCCCTTGGTCCTTTAGATTTTTAAGAAAAGTCTTACTTTGTGATTTTCAGTCGATTTTACATCCTGGAGCAGTGGCTTCCACTGAAGTAGTCTTGGCCGGATTTACTTGGCTAAACCTCCAGGGTGACGTGAAGAAGTGGGTGAGAGAATACACAGTATGCTAGGCAATAGAAATAGGCAGACACACAACGTCACCCCTAGTAATATTCTCGCAGCTGGATGTACGCTTTCCCATGTTCATATGAATGCTTTAGGTCCCCTACCACGCCGGACGCAATCGCTTGTTCATACGCATCGACAAGTTCACCAGGTTCCTTGTCACTGCACCATTTACTGATATTAAAGCAGAAATGTTTGAGAAAGCCTTTCTCCAACACTGGATAGTCATGTTTGCTGTGACTAGAGCTCAGTCATAGCAAGAGATTTTCAACAACTTGTAGAAGTTCCTCAGGTCACACAGAATCTACCACACATCATACCATCCTGAAGCTGATGGATTGATAGAACGCATTCACCGACAACTGGAGGCTGCATTGATACCTCACTCTAACCTCACCTACCAGTGGAAATCCGTGGTATTCAAACGCCAATGAAAAGTGATGCTCAATGTTCGGCTGCGGAAATGATATTTGGAATCACACTGAGACTAGCTGGTGAGTTTAATGGTCTTATTGTCAATATCAACAAACTTGAAAGAGCTACATACGCTGACGGACTATAACTATAAATAGCTAACTTAAGGAAATTTCCTCTCGATAGCAACCGAGAGCGGTGTAGAAACCTGAAGACTTGGATTCGTGCTTTACGTAAGCGTGAGATGCAACAAGACTCAACCACCCCACAGTTCACCATACGGAGGATCCTTAAAAGTCAGAATAAAGCACCCTAAACACAGCTATGCTACGAAGTAATTTTACAATTAGTTCTAGAGTTGGCAGACAGATATCCTCCCCGTGTAATAGTGACAAGGCCTCTACAAGGGATAGTCGACAACCCAGATACTAATGATGAAAAATCCAAGACTGGAAAACGTGTTTAACGGGCAGAGACCCTCATTTGGGAAAAATTTCCAGAAAGACTGAGGAACAAATAATTAGCTAACTACACATAATTAAATACTTAAATTCCTTCAATGACCAGTAAATACAGACCTATTTACTTTCAGAAGTGGCAAACAAGAATGAAAAATCTACTTCTAGACTATGTTTCTGCTTTTAAGAACAAATAGAAAATAATTTTTCTAAATACTTGTTACCTCGAGCCATATTTTCGTTAATCGTTAATTCAGAAGTGGAAACTTCACTTCCTCTTCAATAAAACAGCGTTGAATCTGACGGACAGACATGGCAGAAATGTAGACTTATCTTTGCATGGCTAAGTGAGTCAGTTCTTATCATAACCAGGTCAAGCTATGGCAATTACAAACCAACTTCACTTTATTCTTCCTATAATCAAATCTCTTCAGAGCACGCTTCAAGGGAATAAACGAAAGAAGAGAAAATAACATATCAAAGATTACTCGCATAAAACCAGGTCCATGTTACGCGAGGTGATTTCTATCCATGTATTGGTGGTAGCAATATAATACATTGCGTTTAGCTGACCGTTCGGTACTACACATATTTTTTCACTGCCACTGACAGTAAGTCCTCCTGAGAAAAACAGGTTTTCTGCACACCAGTTGACTGTTACAAGTGGTTCAGATGCAAGTCCCTAAGTAGTCTAAGAGGACGACGTAGCTCCACACAGTTAACAACTTAAGTGCCTATAACGCTTACCTTATTGTGAAACAAGCAGTGTAGAATGCTTAACTGAAATAATGGACGCCTCGACTATAAGATTCACACACCACTGGTAGAAAAATCATGAGGTTTCTAGGTATTTCTTCTCTGATATAGGCTGGATATTTTGGAACATATATAATCTAGTTATGCATCACTGTTATGAAAGTTAACATATCAAATGTCCTTAGAACACAGAAAAGCCCCATAATTTAACTTTCGCGTGAAAATGAATGCAGCCTGCTAAGTATCCAGTCATGTTTTCCGCCTCATCCACTGTCTCAGTTTGGTATAGCGCTCACTGAAGCCCCTGGTAATGCCTGTCCTAGCTCACGTAGTCGGTGTTGACCCCTTACTGTAGGTGTATACATATATATATATAATAACCCAAGTTTCATATTTTTCCACTTTGATGACCCAGAATTCAGATTTGTACAGTATACATCATTATTATTATATTATTATATCCTTTAATTCATAGAGGAAAATAAGGCTTCAGCCAAACGTCTCCATTGCGTTCGCTTCTCTGCCAACGTTTCCACCCCGCTCCACGTCTTCCAACACGCTTTCATCTCCTCTTCCCATCGCCTCCTCCACGTCACCCCACCCTCGCACTGACGACCAAATAACTTGCCGCTTCCCTTTCGGGTTCCACTCGAGCAATGGCTTGTCTAGTAATGTCACTTGATGGTTTCCTCAGAGTATGGCCAGCCAATCCACCTCCATTTCTTCCTGCTTATTTGTTGCACAATCGATTCCTGGTTGGTTCACTCCCAGAGGTCCCTATTGCTGATCGTTTCTGGCCAGCCATCTGAGATTGATTAGTATTGAGCGAAGACAACTGTTGATGAAGGTCTGTAATTTGTTTGAGGTGCTCTTTATGACGCCCTGGCCAAGTCTGTGATCCGTATAGTGAGTAGCCCTGACTGACTTCACATTGGAGTTGAAAATCCGGATCTTATTTTTGATGATGACTTCTGCTGACCTCCACACAGACTTAAGAGTAATGAAAGCTTGTCTTGCTTTCCTGATTCTTGCTTTGATATCTTCGTCAGTTCCTCCTGTAGTTGAGATGATGCTTCCCAGTTAGGTGTACATTAGTGGACTATAAAATGGTCACTTACGTAGTATTGATAAAAAATGTGTTTATTATCATTCTATGCTCTACTACTATTATAAATTAGTCTTGGCAAAGCGACCCTTGTTGCTACAAAACAACAGTCTTGCACAAGATCATGGGTTCTCGCCGATGATGTCGTATAGTAATAATGAAATAAAGTAAACCTCTTCATTTATCCACTTATTTCATAAACCGCGTGTGACATCCAACAAGTAGTGAGGGGAAGATATAAAAATGATTTCTGAATCACTGACAGTGGAAACAACTGTCCAACTTCTCCTACCATATTACTATACCGCAATGTCAAGTGCCAGTAGATGTCTTGGAAACCACTTTTTGGATAAAAGTAAATTGCACTTGTACAAATATACTCACTTGAATAATAAGAATAACCGGAATAATTGACTCACTTCCCATACCTGTTCATGCTTTAGGTGGTATCACTGAGGTTATATTTGTCCCTATATGTGCATAAATGATTATCGCCGGTGATTAACTCGTTCTCACATAGTTATCCAGAACTTCACAGGTTGCACCCGAGTATCAGAAGGTCAGCAGGAGCCACATTACGACATTCTGACACACGTGACTATAGTTATCAAGGCCAAATTGGCATATATGAAACGGCTCTGACCAAGTTATTTCGAATTTTTACATTCAATGGAGGAGCGGTCTGGTATAATGATTTGTAAGACTTTCTTCACGATTAATCTAAACGCTATAGACACTGTCTCATAGTGGCTTTTCAAAGTATGGCAACACGTGCCAACTTAAAAGACAGGAAATCAACTGGATATCTTTGTCTCAAAGGAGTGGGTCAAATATTCAATGTCATTTTCACTAGCTAATATAAGTAAAATCAATCACTGGTAAACTTTTGATTGTTGTGGCTTTGGCTGATTCCAAAGAAACTGGCGATGGGAATGAATATATGTGGTTTGTACCAGGTGGTGTTTTAAAACCGTTTTGATGATATGAATAGAGTTGAAAGTGTCACCTGTAAGTCGTCCGGTGCTGCCAATAGGAGAGAGATTAATCATGACAATAGATACAACCAGCACAAATTACGCAGACTTAAAAACGAAACACACAAAGAGACATAATGCAATTGGATAAATAAGTGAATAAAAATTATCAGAGTAATAAATACATAACAAGTGAACGAATAGGTAGGGTAGTTTGAATGGTGAGAGAAGGCAGAATCGACAGTGGTAAGGGGAGAGTTTTAGATTTATAGTCATAAATAGTGTGGCGTGTCAGTTGTAAGTGGACAGACCATTTGGATGCAGCCATTGTCTCTGTATGATTATCCAGCTTCCACATGAAGCTTTCGGCAGACTCTGTAGCAACAGAGCTGCTGACTATGAGTTCCAGGCGCTGGAGACTTGAAAGGAAAAGGATTGAAGGAGGACTTGGGTCCTTACTGTCTAATGCGTTATATTTCACAGATTGCCACAAGGAAGACAGCAGTAACTTAACGGCAGAATACCTTTGTTTGGGTGATTCTGGCCATTTGTAATCTTGTAGGCAGTAATTAGGTCATTCCACATCAATTTGTTTACTAGAGATATCACACACTGACACAGTATTATTTGTTGGATAGCTCTTCAAACACAATTTACTGAGATGATACTATAATGAATTAGGTAACTCCCAAGGCTGTTATATTTCCTCTGAGGAAAATAATGAAAATAGACGCTATCGACTACGACTGACGCAATAGCAGCCCAATTGAAATTTCAATGCTCAAGACAAAAATGCAGGTAGTAGTCACTAGGATCGCATTTATGAGGAAAAAACGAGTAAAATCTAGATACCAGTTCTGGAAACGAAAGCTAATATCTGGCTAATGACATAAGCGATTTATGATTTCTCAGCAAAGTAGACGTCCTTAGATACTTGTCATCAATCTAATATATAGATTAGCCTAAGTTCTGATGTCTTTGTAATGAGTAAATAGGAATAGAATGTTCCTAAAGTTTGTTTAAGCAATCCATATTTCTGTCATCACTATGTTGTGTTTTAAGAGGCTATTGGCACGGATTCAAAAGTGATGAGCAAAGGTTAACAACTTCTTCAATTACATAATCTTTTGTTCCTTTTTGACATTCACTCAGTTATCCTGCTACTGGACCTTATTTCTATCGGTGATATATGTGAAGATGACTTACAGGAAAGCCTAAAAATTTTGACAGCGTAATTATAATGGTGCAAAAGCATAAAGACTCTAACTTTCTTATAAATCTAGATATTGTTAAGATAATTTTAAATCGAAATTTTGTACTCAAACGTGAAACGTTTTACCCTAAGTGATTAAATGAGAAATAAATATGTTATCATGATACCGTCAGCTAAACCTAACTTTGGGTGCACTACAGTATACCGATGAATGTATCCTTGAAAAAACAGTCATACTAAAAAAGACAGGTGATAAATAACTTTCAGAACGGTACCCTGATAGGAGACACTGGTACACTCTGATCTACTGAATGTATGTTGGTACTTAAGCTGCGTTTTGGACAGGAGGTTCTTCGAACGCGTTTCGCAGAAGTACATAGTCTTCCATGTCCGTTAAGCGCAGCTATTTGTCTTCTCTTCGAATAGAAGTTTTATCATCTCTAATACCAAATCTTAAGTAAAATAGTAAGGCGAGATAAGTCCATTTGAGGACATTGATGACTAACTGAACATTTAAAATATCAGCTGTTGTTTGTTAAAATAGATGTGAATTCCCTTTCTGAAGCATTTGGGACCGTTTTCCACAATTATGGAGATAACTTACCACTAGAAAACAGAACCGAACCAACTGACTGACTGGTTTCAACATAGAACTTTGCGCCGATGTGCAGCATTTCGAGTCGCCACACTTCACTTAGCACACAAAGCCAGAGAAAAAGGAAGTAAAAGGAAATGCTAAACGGAGACAGTAAACAGAGATATGAAGCAAAAGGAATAGTAATATCGAAGAACAATATAGTTTTATTGGAAATCATAAGTCACAAGGAGTGGATGCATCTGCGCCATTGAGAACAATCACCAATTGTCCGTCTCCAGCCTTCACTGGCTTTTACCGTCCAGAGGCCCTAAGCGCGCGCTCCTTGAATACGACGTGCTTTTTCCTCTCCAACCGGAAAATACCAATTCTGTGAATTATCCGTTTGGGAAACCTGATCTTCCTAGCCGGTGAATTTAATTCAACCATTACTTACATAGTAAATCTCTGTGTGGTAAGTCCAGCTGTCTCGAACTACTGCCAAAGCTTCAGGTGCTACTTTTGTAGCAGCATCTTCCTCACTCGTTCAGAGAAACAAGACTTGTTGGTCTACCACGTGATTGCCGTGAAGCCGATCATTCAGAAAGTACTAGGTAAAGTCGAAAACCTTTTCTTTTCCTTGCCTTACACTTTTTCAGTCTTATTCTTGCTCTTTTGGTTAGAAACTGTTGCTCTCTTAGACGTACATAGCATAATTTATAGTGATTGTTAATATGGTTGTTGAAAGCAGCCTTAAAAAAGCCACTAGAATACCGTACTCTGTAGTCACAAGGGCTTCAGCCAGGGAAGGAAAAAATCCAGGGATTTCAACCCCTTCCCGCATACCGATCCTAAAGACTCGTGTAGCTTTAGTCTGCCCTGATACAACGCCTGCATTGCCACAGTCTAGTACTGAAACGGCACAGGCAATACCACAAGGACAGAATTCTACACCTGCATCAACTGTAGGCCAGTGTGTGAAACACATCAAGCCTAAAAGGAAACGTTCAAGACGTCATAAGACCTCGAAGGCGTCATCAAGGAAAGGGGATGAATGCCAGGCGTGCAGCATCACAGTTTCTAAAACTGATTCAGCGTTTGAATGTAATTTTTGCAAACGATGGGTGCACTGCCGTTGTGACAAAGAAGTACCGAAAGCATACTATGAGTTTATGAGAAATAACCCATGCCCATGGTTTTGGTACGTGTGTCCACTTTGTCGCCCTGGCATAGTCCCACAAAGCGTGTCTGCGGATAGCAGAAATAACATGCTCTTGTGCCCCAACACAGTATCATGCAGCTCCCCCCTGCTAAACTCGCACTGCCGAAACTGGTCAAAGACTTAAAGAAGGACACACCAGCCCTACTGACTGGAAATGCCAATTCTCACAAGGTGAAGATTAGCAAGGTTCCATCCACATCAAGGGAGGGCAAAATTACAAAGGCACCACTTGCATCCACTAGCAAGCCTGGCAACACAAAAAAGGCTGTCCAGGTACCGACGAAGCCTAATGTTGCTAATGATGCAAAGGACTGCAAGAAGCCGAAGGCAAAACCTAAGTCTGAGGGTAGTCGGTCTAACTCTCTCATCCTCTTTAACGTACCTGTGAGCACGGATAGCTTGCTCGAACAACGGGCCCTGTTTGATCAGGAACAGTGGTCCAACCTGTGCGGCAAACTAGGTCTGAACATTAGTTCAGCAAAACTGTGCAGACTGTACAGGGGTGTCCACACGCCTCAGGGTAAGCCACCCCCATTACGGGTTACACTGGACTCTGCCGAAGAGGCCGAAAAAGTACTGTTAATGGCTCAGGTACTAGCCCTGGACAGAAGTTCTAACATAAGAGCGCGGCAAGATAGACCATGGGCCGTCAGAAATATGGCGAGGGAGTCACCGGAACTGATGCCTTCCACCTCTATGGTGGTACACGGTGTTCCGGAGCTGGAAACCGGCACTGCTTGTGAAAAACACATGCACGACGTACAACAATGGAGATGGCTGTCATCTCAGATGGCCCCTGGCGCTTCTGGAGCCATCTCCATTTTCCGACTACCTCGTCCCGCTCATCTAACATTGATTAACTCTCCAAAGCTGCTGTGTGTCACATTCAACTCCCCGGAGCAGTTGTCCATATCACTTCAACGGTGGTATGAGACCAAGGGAAAAATTGGAGGACACATCCGATGCTGTGAAAGCAGACCCAGAAATATAAGGAGGCAGCAAACTGAGGCTTTAATACGACCCCAAGCTTCGGTGACACTAGAGCGATGCAGCTCTGAGAATAATAGTCTGTGTCTCCCAAGTGTCCTGCCTAAATCCATTGAAAAAAACTACAACGGGCCGGTTCTATCGGAATCGGCCAACTAGTTCCAACATCAAGTCCCCCACCAGCAGACGGTTTCACGTCAACTACCCCACAACACTCTGAGGTTGTTAGACTCACTGTCAGTTGCCTATATAGCAATGTGAGGGGGCTGAGAGGGAAAGTAGGTGAACTCCGAAATCTCCAAGCACACCTTCAACTGAAAATAATCATTCTTACTGAAACGTGGCTAAACCCCACTATCGCCGACAATGAAATCAGTATAGGTGATATGGTACTGGTCAGGAGAGACAGGGATAATAAGGAAGGAGGGGGAGTTGCTATATACTTTGATAGGCAACTTAAATGTGTGCGCGCAACGGACCCACCACTTATCGAACTCCCAGACTCCATATGGTGTCATTTCACCGTAGGCCACACCAAGCACTTACTGGGTGGCATCTACCGATCTCCCACCTGTGGGGCAGAGCACAATCAGCTACTGCTCAGCACTATCACAGGAATACGAGATTTGGGTTACGACCAAATCACCATAGCTGGAGATTTCAATGCTCCATCACTGAACCTTGGCTCCGGGTGTGCTAAGGGAAAATTTGGCCGAAACCTACTGCAAACTATTCGAAACACGGGACTGACTGAGAATGTTGGAGACGACACTAGGTGGGGCCCTAGTGGAAAGTCATCAAAACTAGATTATATTCTAACTAGTGACCAGCTACTCGTCGAAAAGGTCCAGATCATGACTCCTCTGGGAAGCAGTGACCATGCAGTCATAGGTTTCGATCTTGTCCTCCGTGAGCGTTTGCAATGGGATGTTACGCGACCATGTCTGTGCTACAGCAAGGCTGACTATGCTGAAATGCGGAGGCTCTTGTCCGACGCAGACTGGCCCTTAGCATGGGACGACCTATCTGTGGATGAACACTGGGAAGTGGTAAAAAAGATTATCCATGCAGCAATCTCGGATACCGTCCCTTTAGTCACAACACAGCCTAGGAGAAAGACGTCATGGTTGAAGAGAGGCACGCAACGTATTCTGCAAGCAAAGCGGAGGGCTTGGTTTACGTGGCGTGTATCTAAGAGTCAGACCGACCATGATGCATACCTCGAACTCAGGAACCGGTGTAATGCAAGAGTTAGGAGGGACAGAAGGTCATTCCAGGCTAACCTTGCTAAAAAACTCCTATCAAACCCTAAAAACTTGTACCGATTCATGTCGGAAAGAAAACCGACAAACCAAGGGGCATGCGCCTTAGTAGGCCCAAACGGTCAATATCTCACTAGTCTGGAGATGGCTGAAACATTCAGTTCAGCCTTCGCTAAACAGCTAAACAGCAATGTGGATATTACAGTTACGGACCAAAATGGTGGCACCACTATTTCAGAGGAGGAAGACCTAGCGACTACTCCCCAAATAAACCCCGCAATAGTACTAAGGAAGCTACAGCGACTCATACCTGGGAAGTCCCCAGGTTGTGATGACATCAGGCCATCTGTTCTGAAACAGTGCGCCGAGGCTCTCTGTAGACCCCTGTGCGACTTGTTCCAACACTCAATGGATTCGGGGACCCTGCCAAGGGAGTGGAAAAGAGCCATCCTTTCTCCAATCTTCAAGGGTGGGGACAGGCAAAACGCTGCTAGCTATAGACCAGTAGCTCTACTCCCAGTGGTATCAAAAGTACTGGAAAGTATTATTGACGACCACATCAGGGAATATTTCGATAGGACTAATATACTGCATGAAGCCCAACATGGTTTCAGAAAAGGCAGATCCTGCGTCACTAACCTACTGTCAGCTTGGGACGACTGGACATCATGCTGGGACTTGAACGTACCAGTCCATGTGGTCTTCCTAGACTTTGAGAAGGCATTTGACACTGTTCACCATGACCTTCTCCTACATAAAATAAGACAGGCAGGCATAGGTGAGCCACTTCTGTCATGGTTGAAGGACTACCTAGCCGACAGGCAATTTTGCACTAAGGTTAACCGAGTCCGATCATCTTGGCACAGATCGTCATCAGGAGTGTCGCAGGGTTCTATCCTAGGACCACTGATGTTTTTGATTTTCATCAATGATCTACCACGCCGTCTGAGCTGCCCGACTCTCCTGTACGCTGACGACGTAAAAATATGGAGGGCGATAAAGTGTCCGGAGGACTCAGATAGGCTACAGGAAGACCTAAACCTTCTGGAAGACTGGGCGGTGGCCAGTGGCATGACTTTCAACTTGAAAAAGTGCAAAGTAGTGAAGTTGCGCACCTGTAGACTGCAGAATGCAAGTTACACCCTGTGCAATGAAAGCTTGTCCTGCACAACGTCGGAACGCGACTTAGGTCTAGTTCTAACGGAAAAAATGGACACAAGCGTAAATTACACAGGGGATGTAGCGAGGGCATATGCGGTCATACACTTTACGCATAGACAGTTAGGTGCACTCACTCCTGAGCTCTTTCTAATGTTGTACAAAACATACGTCAGGCCACACCTTGAGGTGCATAATATTATTGCACCCCCAATGCTGAGAAGAGATGCCAACCTCTTGGAAAGAGTCCAACGACGGGCAACAAAAGGAGTGGTTGGTCTCCGAAACAAACCATATGATGAAAGGCTGAAGAAATTAGGCCTGTTCACACTTAGTTACCGTCGGCTTAGGGGGGATTTGATTACTGCCTACAAAATAACAAATGACCAGAATCACCCAAACAAAGGTGTTCTGCCATTGAGTAGGTATAGGCTTCCACGTGGAAATCCCAGAAGGATAGCTCACCAGAGGGCAAGGACCCGGGTGCGCTCCCACTTCTTTTCACTGCGGGTTTGTCGTCCCTGGAATTCCTTACCGGCAGATGTAGCTATGGCACCGTCTTTGGACGCCTTTAAGCGAAGGCTGGACAACCATGCAGCGATACAAGGACTGCATCCAAATGGCCTATCTCCTTAAAATCGCATTTACCAATCAGGGTAGATAATTAAACTCGTCATTTTACTTCTTTACATTCTCTCCCGTCTTACTCTCCTGACAACTTATTAATATTATAATTACTATTATTATTATTACTATTACTGATATATATATTATTCTTCAAACTTCATGAGCTGACTGTTGTTACGTTTCCTATTTTCGTTTCTGTCTCTTAGTCTGAATAGCTTCACTAATTATATCTATTATTATTATTATTATTATTATTATTACTATCTCTTTTCTCTTGTCGACAATACCGAAGGACTAACTGGCGAAAGGATCAACTCCAATCACAGTAGTAACAGTCTTAACATACCTCATACTACAAACCACATATAATTAATCCCAGCACTACTCCCTTTGGAGTCAACCAAAGCTACGACAGTCGAGTGGCGGGACAAGCTACGCAGAAGTTTACCGAAGATCAAGAACCTATACCTCACAATCAAGAAGCGAGCACAAAGAAATCAAATTGGTTTATACTAGCTCGTAAAAACGATATTGGATATTGGATATTGGATAAATAGGAATAGAATGTTCCTAAAGTTTGTTTAAGCAATCCATATTTCTGTCATCACTATGTTGTGTGTTAAGAGGCTATTGGCACGGATTCAAAAGTGATGAGCAAAGGTTAACAACTTCTTCAATTACATAATCTTTTGTTCCTTTTTGACATTCACTCAGTTATCCTGCTACTGGACCTTATTTCTATCGGTGATATATGTGAAGATGACTTACAGGAAAGCCTAAAAATTTTGACAGCGTAATTATAATGGTGCAAAAGCATAAAGACTCTAACTTTCTTATAAATCTAGATATTGTTAAGATAATTTTAAATCGAAATTTTGTACTCAAACGTGAAACGTTTTACCCTAAGTGATTAAATGAGAAATAAATATGTTATCATGATACCGTCAGCTAAACCTAACTTTGGGTGCACTACAGTATACCGATGAATGTATCCTTGAAAAAACAGTCATACTAAAAAAGACAGGTGATAAATAACTTTCAGAACGGTACCCTGATAGGAGACACTGGTACACTCTGATCTACTGAATGTATGTTGGTACTTAAGCTGCGTTTTGGACAGGAGGTTCTTCGAACGCGTTTCGCAGAAGTACATAGTCTTCCATGTCCGTTAAGCGCAGCTATTTGTCTTCTCTTCGAATAGAAGTTTTATCATCTCTAATACCAAATCTTAAGTAAAATAGTAAGGCGAGATAAGTCCATTTGAGGACATTGATGACTAACTGAACATTTAAAATATCAGCTGTTGTTTGTTAAAATAGATGTGAATTCCCTTTCTGAAGCATTTGGGACCGTTTTCCACAATTATGGAGATAACTTACCACTAGAAAACAGAACCGAACCAACTGACTGACTGGTTTCAACATAGAACTTTGCGCCGATGTGCAGCATTTCGAGTCGCCACACTTCACTTAGCACACAAAGCCAGAGAAAAAGGAAGTAAAAGGAAATGCTAAACGGAGACAGTAAACAGAGATATGAAGCAAAAGGAATAGTAATATCGAAGAACAATATAGTTTTATTGGAAATCATAAGTCACAAGGAGTGGATGCATCTGCGCCATTGAGAACAATCACCAATTGTCCGTCTCCAGCCTTCACTGGCTTTTACCGTCCAGAGGACCTCAACCACTCAGGAAGTCTACACCTTCCTACGTTGCTTAAACTAACTGTTGTGGATTTCATTGACTGATGAAGCCATGTTTTGGTTTGACCGCCGCTAGCTCTTTTCCAGTCTGACCCTATATCAGCTAACATTGCCTGTCGAGGAAGGCGATGGCTAAACATGGATGTGTAACACACGTCTTAACCATATCAGTCGATGTAGCTTCACACCATATTAGTCAAACTAATCTACCTGCAATTTTCACAGGTCTCCCTTCGTGTACACGGTGAAATCCAATGACTTACACCAACCCGACAGGACTTCCTCTGATTACCAGGCGTTGCCTAGTACCTTAGTTAACACAGACAGTAAACTGTCTTCACCGTACTTAAACGCCTCCTAAATCATTCCTTTAAGTCCCGCTGCTTCGCCTCGTTTCAGCCCAAGTAACCTCAGTTAGGGATGGAGGACCTATGTCTATATCCCATTCAGGGAGATGTTGGCCGTCCGGTATGTTGAGTGTGGCTGTAGGCCAATTAAACCTCTCCTGAAAGTGTCCTTTCCGGCTTTCCAGTCGCCTATTCTGGCAGCTAATTATGGTACCATTTTCCTCAGAGATTGTCTCACTTATCGCCTGTCTTTTACCACTTGTTTCCCCGATAAATCTAAATATTTGTTTGGTGTAACCAATCGCCGATGCCTTTTCCATCTCTTTCGCTTTTGTTGCCCACCACTGTTCACGGTTGCTATGAAGACTTCTTGTTAGTTTGCGTCTGAGTAGCTTTCGCTCCTCATCATAATTGGAGCTCGCCGGAATAAGTCTTCTTACGCCAGTCAGTTTGGATGCTGAGGATGGATTTTATTAACTTTAGGTTTCAGGCTATGAACAGCCTTTACAGCTGTGTGTACAGCTAACTGTTTGTTGGGTCCGGCTTCTCAGGAGGGGTCCTTCTGTCGACCTCAGATACTAGTTTCGCTATTTCTTCCTTATATAAGGACTCAGAGTTTAAAACTAGTTGAGGACGTAACCGCTTTTTTGACAACAACATTTTTTGTCCATTTAGTCATAAGCATAAGCGTACATGAATTAGGGCGTGATCGAAGGAGCGGTAGTTTTCTCTTCTACTGACCCTCACCAACGATACTCTGTCGCTATGTGGTGTATTTGAGTCCAACATTGATCTGGTGATGGAGGTCGCCAGGTTACACAATGTCTCTCTTTGTGCCTAAAGTTAGTGATGACTAGGAACAGATGATTATTTGAACAGAACTGCAGAAGACGATCACCGTTCAAATTTCGTCGTCGGGGAGCTCCACACGTACCACCTAACTACTTCTCAGTCCGACATAACTTCCCTACTTGGGCATTGAAGTCGCCTGCTAAAACAATTATATCTGAACGTTTTGCTTTTTGTGGCAAATTAGACAGTTTCAGGTAAAAGTCATCCTTTAGTTCATCAGAACTGCACTCTGTTGGGGTGTAAGTGGAGACTAAAAAAAGACAACGACGTGTAACGCCGTCCTCCTTTCTCCTGACAGATCCGTTCAGATGGAGCGCTCACAGATTACCATCTACTGGTATCCAGTCAATAAATGATTTTCCTGCCCTAACACTCAATGCTATCCTTACACCTGTGAGTCCTCGCGAACTGGTTTAGGAGCCTACCGACACTTTTAAGTAAGTTTCGCAGATTCACCTTGTTGGCCGGGTGAGATTAAGTGAATGACCACACTCGTGACTCCGGAACACAACATATATCCATGACTCGAGATGTCAGAGTTCTTGCTAGCGACGTCTGTTGTCCGATTCGGCAGAGGGTCCCGACGTTAAATACTCCTATATGAACCAAGCTGAGCTACATATGCATAATTGTGTACAAGAGTCCAAGAGTTCATAATCCACAGAACCACAAATAAAGGTAGAGATAAAAGAAATGCAATAAAACCACAATAAACGGAAATGTACTCGAGAGAAGAGATGAGGATAAGTGGGGATTTTCCGAATCTGAAAGGTCATACGGAGCAAACAGTTCTGCTCCACTGAGATCGATTTCGAGCCGTGTCAGAAAAAGCCTCCAGCCACTGACTCGTGACATCTCAAGGATCACATCAAAACAGTCTTCCTTTTTCTGTATTACTCAAACCATAGCCGACGGTCAGGTGTTTGATGAATCAGTATCATGTTCGGCTTTGACAGCTCTAATTTCTCTTCCAGCCCAAACCTATATCAGATAACACTGTTTGCTCAAGCACACTTCCATCTTATTTAGCTCCAATGGATTTATTTACTCTGTAATTTTTTGAAATGTGGTAAATCGAGTTACCACACTTTTGTGTGGAGCTAGTTATATTTCTAATGGTTGTGTGGTAAAAACTAACGCATACTACTTATCTGTCTCATAGAAAAGACCGTGACGTTTGACTTGGTCGCTTTTTATTCAGTTGTATATTGTTTGGTTGAACATGAATCTACTTTTATATTATATTCTTAGGCATTACTAGACACAAACTTCAGAAATGTCTGGACTATTAAAACTTTTTCAAAAGCAACTGAGTGGATCATTCTGTTGATATTCGCTGTAATCAATTATCTTAGTAGATGCGTTATTGATGACTTCTTAAATAGTTTAACAGGGTATTCTTTCAGATGTTTTGCTGACTAATTCAGTGTGAATGTTTCTATTATTTACTGAATAACCTGCATATTAGGTTTTCGAGAATTCAAATATGTAAAGTACTTATATATTTTTTAAGTGAAATCTAAGTTCATTGACTAACTGGTCTATTAATAAGTTAAAACAGAACTCTACAAGAGTGTATACCAGTCTGTGTGGACAAACCACATAAATCATAACCCATGAAAATGTGTGACAGAGAGAAGAGGAGGATTGATGATATTCAGAATATGGAAGGTGACTAAGAATGAATATATGTGCATCACTGTCAACAATTTTGAGCAGTGTCAACAGGAATCTCTTACCATTGACACCTACCACCCTCTACGAAGTCCACAATAACAGTAAGTTCATGAAATGGTGTCATTTCTACCTTATTCATTTTCAACTTTCTTCCATCCTAATCCTGCATCGAAATTCTCAACCAGCCTTTTAAACGAGTGCATTTATATTCTAAAGCTTAAATAACAGCTAATTTTTTAAAGACTGTCATTAGTATGTCCAGTTTGAATAGTTTAGAATTCAACGTCTTCATTAAAAGTTCATAATTACAATTTCAACATGATTTGTAAGTTTGCATTTTCAATCGTTGATTTTTAAGTAATTATGAAATTCCAGTCATTGTTTGATTAACAAACAGTTTAAGATGAATAGTAACTTTTAATAAGGATTGTATTGTAATATTAGTTTCTCATTTATGTGCAGGTAACTCTTCACCTGTATATACTCACACAATCCTATCTAGACATTATCTTTCATTCTTATCAGGTAATCGTTCTAAAGGTGGTAAGAACAAAGTAGATGGTACATGTGAAAAATTACCTTTGGGTCCAGATTTAATAACAAATGAACAATCCTCTGTATCATACAGACCACATATAATCTATGACAGTTCAATTGAACAACTTCGAATCACCGAGGAGCGTATCCAAGAAGTATGCTTTAGTTGTCCCTTTTTAATTATAATAGTCTTCATGTTGTGTCTATAAACAATAATTTATACTAATTAAGACAGTTTGAACTTAGATTTCCTATAAAAGCAAAGACGCGTGCAACTTTTCTATTTCTCCAGATCCCAATTGAATTTATTACAGTTAATTTACCTGTAAATCTTTTGTTTAACTTGATACACTGCATTCACTTGAGAACTTAGACTGATACAGTTTCGTATGCCAAATTGTGTGACAGTGTTTCAAAAGCTCAGTAGCACAATAATTAATAATTTCAGAGAATAATATGCTCAACAGAGATGAAAATCACGTTATATATATATATATATATATATATATACAAAGGGACCAAGTTAAACTTTAAGCACTACTAACTACGATTAGAGTGCAACCTCACCAATAACCTTGAAACGCTCACTGGGCAAGTTAGTGAAACCTGGCAAATAATGTTGTCATCATCAATAAATCATGCTAATCGAAGTGTTATTCTATTAAATGGGATATCTGGCAAGTTTCAACTCAGGTTTGGGAAAGATTAAGTTACGGTTTAAGCCAAGGACAAGCTGGGGTTAGGTTAACCTAATAAAAGGCGATATTAGAGTTAATTCGAGTTAGATTACAGTTAGTTTAGGGATATTTTCAAATTAGGATTAGGCTCAGGAAAGGTTAGGGTTATTGTTAAGGTTAGAAGACCCAAATAGTTGCACGCATAGAATGCAGTTAAATTTCTCTGTTGATATAAGAAATAAACTTGTGCACTGTGGCACGGTATAATTCCATTGTGAGTAAAATTTATTTTGATAAAGTCTCAGTGTTATGCTGTAATATTAACTGATGACGTTTCGAGCACAATCTATTGCTCAGTAAATATTACTATATAACACTATGAAACTATACCGAAATACATCTTACGCACAATGGAGATATACTCTGGTGATACTCCAACCTAAAACTGAGAGCTATTTTCACCACTTGTGAGAGGAAAGTATCCTGTGTAACACTTTTATACAGTTTTTATGCAATTTTTTCATAAATATATGTATTCCGTGCACAAAAATGCCCCCTTCATATGATTGGTGCGTTCGAGGTCATTCGCTGATTGGTGGTCAGTGGTGCTTAAAGTTTAACTTTGCCGTATATATATATGACAGTATAGAGACCAGACATTCTTAGTGACCACTGACTGACCTGACAGTTATTCGAAAAACAGCGAAAATCCCCAATTTGACATTCGGGAAATTCGCTGATCTGTAGCATATGGCGCGACGCATTTAGATTTACTTTCTTGGTTGCGATTTATGACATCAAGTAGATCATATTTGATAATATTAGATAGTTGGCGGCAATCGGCCACAGGAAGCCTCGTACCTAGGTTTTATGCTAGTCGGTACTCGTCAGCAAGGCGTATCTGCAACCTTGGAGGAACTCACGTCCCTTTTGAGATTCTAAGCCGCGACACCCAGTGGTACAGTCAGAGACGTTACCATTCAGCTATTCGGGCTCGCGATTGACCTCCTATAGGACTGTAGTGGGTACTTTGATTGGATACTGGTAACTAGTTCAACGTGTCTAGTCATTTTATTGGTGCAGACTGCATTCTATCTATCTAATATCATCAAATCAGAGTACAACATGATGGTGAGCTACCTAGAATGGTGGCCACATTGCAAAAGCTGACTGTGATAGAATTCAGTCTGCACCAAAGAAAGGACTAGGCACGTCACATTAGTTACTAGTGTTCAATCAAAGTAGATCATATATTGTTATCTGGATAATTTCGCTTTCCAGCGGAAACTGTAGCGGAATTCCACATCGAACTGCGTATATAACAAATCACGGAATGATTTGTAAATTTCGAATTTGATTTAGGTTTTACTGTGTGATTTTATTATTTTATCACAGCATCGGAGCATAAATCTGCACTCTGAATTTTTCTTATAGTATCAGTGTAAAGTCGTGTTTAAATGAGTTGTTTAACATGTTTAAAATTAAAGATTTAAGTTCATTAGTTTAATAATGAGCCACAGGTAAATACTTGCATTGTATTAGGAATATATTTACTGAGTGTCTTCATATTTCCATACTTAGACTTTGATGATGATAGCTTGTTATGCATCAGGCCACTAGTTTAGTTAACCCCAAGAAATTGAGTAAATTGAGTGAAAATACTTAATGTGTACAGTAATTAGTATATTACAGAAGGTATTGGTGATTGTGTTATAAAATATTATAATCAAATATTATTATTATATTATTATTTCCTTTAATTCCTAGAGGAACATAGGGCTTCACCTGCGCATCTCCATTGCCTTCGGTTTTCTGCTAGAGTTTTCACCCCTCTCCAAGTCTGCCCACATGCTTTCATCTCCTCTTCACATCACCTACTTCAAGTCACCTTTGGATGACCAACTCGCCGCTTCCCTTTCGGGTTCCACTCGAGCAATGGCATATCTAGTAATGTCACTTGATGGTTTCCTCAGAGTATGGCCAGCCAATCCATCTCCATTTCTTCCTGCTTATTTGTTGCACAATCGATTCCTGGTTGGTTCGCTCCCAAAGATCCCTATCGCTGATCTTTTCTGGCCATCTGATCTTCAGTAGTATTGAACGAAGGCAACTGTTGACGAAGGTCTGTAGTTTGTTTAAAGTGCCCTTCGTGACACGCCGCCAAGTCTCTGATCCATATAGGGAGTAGCACTGACTTCACATTGGATTTAAAAACCCGCATCTTATTTTTCATTTTGAGTGCTGTTGACCTCCACACAGACTTGAGAGAAATGAAAGCTCGCCTTACTTCCCGAATTATCCTCGCTTTGATATCCTCTTCAGTTCCGTCCGTCTGTAGTTGAAGCGATGCTCCCCAGGTAAGTAGGTAGGTAGGTAAAGGAGGTTGTTTCTTTCAGGTTCATCCCATAATGAAATATACAAGATTAAAAGTGTCAAAAGGCAAAGAATACTTAATACTATCGAACATAAACTAGCTTCTTTTCACACAGTTCAGATAACAGTAATTCAAACTCAATTTATATCTTGGATTCTGTCAGTTCTCTGAAACTTTCCAAATATTTTCAGATTCAGATAATAATTTCTTTTTAAAAATTCCGGTCTATAAATTCTACTGGCAGATAGCCTATTATACTTTTTATAAGTTGATCGTTTTTTATGAGAGGGATGCTGAAGCGATTAGCCTTTCTCAAGTATTGATTCTTGGGGCTTCAGTTGGGAAGATTTCGTCACCAACCGACAGATGTTTCATCTCACTCCGGAGCTATTCACAAGTACAAATCACCCCACAAAAGACTTAAACACTAATCTTCAGGCTATCAGGCGAACATATGACCATTAGCCATTATATCAGTTACAACAAATTGTTAAACTATACTAAAATTCACTTTGGTGGTTTTATACTGTGTAAACTAAACATTGAAGTGGTTAACTTTTCAATGAAATCATAGTAGCTTGAAGAAAATGTTTTTTATTAAACAGAAGTTCTCACTATTTTATCTTTATCTTTATTTGTTTCACAAAAAGTGAAAATTTGAATAGCCTATTATACTCAATTAAATGTTAATTTGCAATTGTTCACATGGAAGTGTTCTAATTTCATTGTTCAATTCTGCACTGTAGGGACCACTGGGGATAGTGGGATAGTCTTATCCTTAAAAGAGGAAACATCAAATACCGGTAAAACAACGGATATGAATATACTGGAACATAATAGGAGGAATATGAAGTCCGGAAGTGAGGCGTTGTGTATTATTATTATAATAACAATAATTACAGATTTTAGGCAGGCAGTTTAAAACTTCAGACCTACTGTCCAACCATTTATGTTTCGTTCGTCTACGTTTTTCAATAGATGGTTCACTAAACTTCAGTGCCCTTGAAGAAAGAAATACACACATATCACAGTTATAAAGTATTCATATCAGTTTCACAAAGGCTACACCAAAATTGTTTAAAATTACCGCGTGATACCGTCAGCTAAACCTAACTTTGGGTGCACTACAGTATACCGATGAATGTATCCTTGAAAAAACAGTCATACTAAAAAAGACAGGTGATAAATAACTTTCAGAACGGTACCCTGATAGGAGACACTGGTACACTCTGATCTACTGAATGTATGTTGGTACTTAAGCTGCGTTTTGGACAGGAGGTTCTTCGAACGCGTTTCGCAGAAGTACATAGTCTTCCATGTCCGTTAAGCGCAGCTATTTGTCTTCTCTTCGAATAGAAGTTTTATCATCTCTAATACCAAATCTTAAGTAAAATAGTAAGGCGAGATAAGTCCATTTGAGGACATTGATGACTAACTGAACATTTAAAATATCAGCTGTTGTTTGTTAAAATAGATGTGAATTCCCTTTCTGAAGCATTTGGGACCGTTTTCCACAATTATGGAGATAACTTACCACTAGAAAACAGAACCGAACCAACTGACTGACTGGTTTCAACATAGAACTTTGCGCCGATGTGCAGCATTTCGAGTCGCCACACTTCACTTAGCACACAAAGCCAGAGAAAAAGGAAGTAAAAGGAAATGCTAAACGGAGACAGTAAACAGAGATATGAAGCAAAAGGAATAGTAATATCGAAGAACAATATAGTTTTATTGGAAATCATAAGTCACAAGGAGTGGATGCATCTGCGCCATTGAGAACAATCACCAATTGTCCGTCTCCAGCCTTCACTGGCTTTTACCGTCCAGAGGCCCTAAGCGCGCGCTCCTTGAATACGACGTGCTTTTTCCTCTCCAACCGGAAAATACCAATTCTGTGAATTATCCGTTTGGGAAACCTGATCTTCCTAGCCGGTGAATTTAATTCAACCATTACTTACATAGTAAATCTCTGTGTGGTAAGTCCAGCTGTCTCGAACTACTGCCAAAGCTTCAGGTGCTACTTTTGTAGCAGCATCTTCCTCACTCGTTCAGAGAAACAAGACTTGTTGGTCTACCACGTGATTGCCGTGAAGCCGATCATTCAGGAAGTACTAGGTAAAGTCGAAAACCTTATCTTTTCCTTGCCTTACACTTTTTCAGTCTTATTCTTGCTCTTTTGGTTAGAAACTGTTGCTCTCTTAGACGTACATAGCATAATTTATAGTGATTGTTAATATGGTTGTTGAAAGCAGCCTTAAAAAAGCCACTAGAATACCGTACTCTGTAGTCACAAGGGCTTCAGCCAGGGAAGGAAAAAATCCAGGGATTTCAACCCCTTCCCGCATACCGATCCTAGAAACTCGTGTAGCTTTAGTCTGCCCTGATACAACGCCTGCATTGCCACAGTCTAGTACTGAAACGGCACAGGCAATACCACAAGGACAGAATTCTACACCTGCATCAACTGTAGGCCAGTGTGTGAAACACATCAAGCCTAAAAGGAAACGTTCAAGACGTCATAAGACCTCTAAGGCGTCATCAATGAAAGGGGATGAATGCCAGGCGTGCAGCATCACAGTTTCTAAAACTGATTCAGCGTTTGAATGTAATTTTTGCAAACGATGGGTGCACTGCCGTTGTGACAAAGAAGTACCGAAAGCATACTATGAGTTTATGAGAAATAACCCATGCCCATGGTTTTGGTACGTGTGTCCACTTTGTCGCCCTGGCATAGTCCCACAAAGCGTGTCTGCGGATAGCAGAAATAACATGCTCTTGTGCCCCAACACAGTATCATGCAGCTCCCCCCTGCTAAACTCGCACTGCCGAAACTGGTCAAAGACTTAAAGAAGGACACACCAGCCCTACTGACTGGAAATGCCAATTCTCACAAGGTGAAGATTAGCAAGGTTCCATCCACATCAAGGGAGGGCAAAATTACAAAGGCACCACTTGCATCCACTAGCAAGCCTGGCAACACAAAAAAGGCTGTCCAGGTACCGACGAAGCCTAATGTTGCTAATGATGCAAAGGACTGCAAGAAGCCGAAGGCAAAACCTAAGTCTGAGGGTAGTCGGTCTAACTCTCTCATCCTCTTTAACGTACCTGTGAGCACGGATAGCTTGCTCGAACAACGGGCCCTGTTTGATCAGGAACAGTGGTCCAACCTGTGCGGCAAACTAGGTCTGAACATTAGTTCAGCAAAACTGTGCAGACTGTACAGGGGTGTCCACACGCCTCAGGGTAAGCCACCCCCATTACGGGTTACACTGGACTCTGCCGAAGAGGCCGAAAAAGTACTGTTAATGGCTCAGGTACTAGCCCTGGACAGAAGTTCTAACATAAGAGCGCGGCAAGATAGACCATGGGCCGTCAGAAATATGGCGAGGGAGTCACCGGAACTGATGCCTTCCACCTCTATGGTGGTACACGGTGTTCCGGAGCTGGAAACCGGCACTGCTTGTGAAAAACACATGCACGACGTACAACAATGGAGATGGCTGTCATCTCAGATGGCCCCTGGCGCTTCTGGAGCCATCTCCATTTTCCGACTACCTCGTCCCGCTCATCTAACATTGATTAACTCTCCAAAGCTGCTGTGTGTCACATTCAACTCCCCGGAGCAGTTGTCCATATCACTTCAACGGTGGTATGAGACCAAGGGAAAAATTGGAGGACACATCCGATGCTGTGAAAGCAGACCCAGAAATATAAGGAGGCAGCAAACTGAGGCTTTAATACGACCCCAAGCTTCGGTGACACTAGAGCGATGCAGCTCTGAGAATAATAGTCTGTGTCTCCCAAGTGTCCTGCCTAAATCCATTGAAAAAAACTACAACGGGCCGGTTCTATCGGAATCGGCCAACTAGTTCCAACATCAAGTCCCCCACCAGCAGACGGTTTCACGTCAACTACCCCACAACACTCTGAGGTTGTTAGACTCACTGTCAGTTGCCTATATAGCAATGTGAGGGGGCTGAGAGGGAAAGTAGGTGAACTCCGAAATCTCCAAGCACACCTTCAACTGAAAATAATCATTCTTACTGAAACGTGGCTAAACCCCACTATCGCCGACAATGAAATCAGTATAGGTGATATGGTACTGGTCAGGAGAGACAGGGATAATAAGGAAGGAGGGGGAGTTGCTATATACTTTGATAGGCAACTTAAATGTGTGCGCGCAACGGACCCACCACTTATCGAACTCCCAGACTCCATATGGTGTCATTTCACCGTAGGCCACACCAAGCACTTACTGGGTGGCATCTACCGATCTCCCACCTGTGGGGCAGAGCACAATCAGCTACTGCTCAGCACTATCACAGGAATACGAGATTTGGGTTACGACCAAATCACCATAGCTGGAGATTTCAATGCTCCATCACTGAACCTTGGCTCCGGGTGTGCTAAGGGAAAATTTGGCCGAAACCTACTGCAAACTATTCGAAACACGGGACTGACTGAGAATGTTGGAGACGACACTAGGTGGGGCCCTAGTGGAAAGTCATCAAAACTAGATTATATTCTAACTAGTGACCAGCTACTCGTCGAAAAGGTCCAGATCATGACTCCTCTGGGAAGCAGTGACCATGCAGTCATAGGTTTCGATCTTGTCCTCCGTGAGCGTTTGCAATGGGATGTTACGCGACCATGTCTGTGCTACAGCAAGGCTGACTATGCTGAAATGCGGAGGCTCTTGTCCGACGCAGACTGGCCCTTAGCATGGGACGACCTATCTGTGGATGAACACTGGGAAGTGGTAAAAAAGATTATCCATGCAGCAATCTCGGATACCGTCCCTTTAGTCACAACACAGCCTAAGAGAAAGACGTCATGGTTGAAGAGAGGCACGCAACGTATTCTGCAAGCAAAGCGGAGGGCTTGGTTTACGTGGCGTGTATCTAAGAGTCAGACCGACCATGATGCATACCTCGAACTCAGGAACCGGTGTAATGCAAGAGTTAGGAGGGACAGAAGGTCATTCCAGGCTAACCTTGCTAAAAAACTCCTATCAAACCCTAAAAACTTGTACCGATTCATGTCGGAAAGAAAACCGACAAACCAAGGGGCATGCGCCTTAGTAGGCCCAAACGGTCAATATCTCACTAGTCTGGAGATGGCTGAAACATTCAGTTCAGCCTTCGCTAAACAGCTAAACAGCAATGTGGATATTACAGTTACGGACCAAAATGGTGGCACCACTATTTCAGAGGAGGAAGACCTAGCGACTACTCCCCAAATAAACCCCGCAATAGTACTAAGGAAGCTACAGCGACTCATACCTGGGAAGTCCCCAGGTTGTGATGACATCAGGCCATCTGTTCTGAAACAGTGCGCCGAGGCTCTCTGTAGACCCCTGTGCGACTTGTTCCAACACTCAATGGATTCGGGGACCCTGCCAAGGGAGTGGAAAAGAGCCATCCTTTCTCCAATCTTCAAGGGTGGGGACAGGCAAAACGCTGCTAGCTATAGACCAGTAGCTCTACTCCCAGTGGTATCAAAAGTACTGGAAAGTATTATTGACGACCACATCAGGGAATATTTCGATAGGACTAATATACTGCATGAAGCCCAACATGGTTTCAGAAAAGGCAGATCCTGCGTCACTAACCTACTGTCAGCTTGGGACGACTGGACATCATGCTGGGACTTGAACGTACCAGTCCATGTGGTCTTCCTAGACTTTGAGAAGGCATTTGACACTGTTCACCATGACCTTCTCCTACATAAAATAAGACAGGCAGGCATAGGTGAGCCACTTCTGTCATGGTTGAAGGACTACCTAGCCGACAGGCAATTTTGCACTAAGGTTAACCGAGTCCGATCATCTTGGCACAGATCGTCATCAGGAGTGTCGCAGGGTTCTATCCTAGGACCACTGATGTTTTTGATTTTCATCAATGATCTACCACGCCGTCTGAGCTGCCCGACTCTCCTGTACGCTGACGACGTAAAAATATGGAGGGCGATAAAGTGTCCGGAGGACTCAGATAGGCTACAGGAAGACCTAAACCTTCTGGAAGACTGGGCGGTGGCCAGTGGCATGACTTTCAACTTGAAAAAGTGCAAAGTAGTGAAGTTGCGCACCTGTAGACTGCAGAATGCAAGTTACACCCTGTGCAATGAAAGCTTGTCCTGCACAACGTCGGAACGCGACTTAGGTCTAGTTCTAACGGAAAAAATGGACACAAGCGTAAATTACACAGGGGATGTAGCGAGGGCATATGCGGTCATACACTTTACGCATAGACAGTTAGGTGCACTCACTCCTGAGCTCTTTCTAATGTTGTACAAAACATACGTCAGGCCACACCTTGAGGTGCATAATATTATTGCACCCCCAATGCTGAGAAGAGATGCCAACCTCTTGGAAAGAGTCCAACGACGGGCAACAAAAGGAGTGGTTGGTCTCCGAAACAAACCATATGATGAAAGGCTGAAGAAATTAGGCCTGTTCACACTTAGTTACCGTCGGCTTAGGGGGGATTTGATTACTGCCTACAAAATAACAAATGACCAGAATCACCCAAACAAAGGTGTTCTGCCATTGAGTAGGTATAGGCTTCCACGTGGAAATCCCAGAAGGATAGCTCACCAGAGGGCAAGGACCCGGGTGCGCTCCCACTTCTTTTCACTGCGGGTTTGTCGTCCCTGGAATTCCTTACCGGCAGATGTAGCTATGGCACCGTCTTTGGACGCCTTTAAGCGAAGGCTGGACAACCATGCAGCGATACAAGGACTGCATCCAAATGGCCTATCTCCTTAAAATCGCATTTACCAATCAGGGTAGATAATTAAACTCGTCATTTTACTTCTTTACATTCTCTCCCGTCTTACTCTCCTGACAACTTATTAATATTATAATTACTATTATTATTATTACTATTACTGATATATATATTATTCTTCAAACTTCATGAGCTGACTGTTGTTACGTTTCCTATTTTCGTTTCTGTCTCTTAGTCTGAATAGCTTCACTAATTATATCTATTATTATTATTATTATTATTATTATTACTATCTCTTTTCTCTTGTCGACAATACCGAAGGACTAACTGGCGAAAGGATCAACTCCAATCACAGTAGTAACAGTCTTAACATACCTCATACTACAAACCACATATAATTAATCCCAGCACTACTCCCTTTGGAGTCAACCAAAGCTACGACAGTCGAGTGGCGGGACAAGCTACGCAGAAGTTTACCGAAGATCAAGAACCTATACCTCACAATCAAGAAGCGAGCACAAAGAAATCAAATTGGTTTATACTAGCTCGTAAAAACGATATTGGATATTGGATATTGGATAAATAGGAATAGAATGTTCCTAAAGTTTGTTTAAGCAATCCATATTTCTGTCATCACTATGTTGTGTGTTAAGAGGCTATTGGCACGGATTCAAAAGTGATGAGCAAAGGTTAACAACTTCTTCAATTACATAATCTTTTGTTCCTTTTTGACATTCACTCAGTTATCCTGCTACTGGACCTTATTTCTATCGGTGATATATGTGAAGATGACTTACAGGAAAGCCTAAAAATTTTGACAGCGTAATTATAATGGTGCAAAAGCATAAAGACTCTAACTTTCTTATAAATCTAGATATTGTTAAGATAATTTTAAATCGAAATTTTGTACTCAAACGTGAAACGTTTTACCCTAAGTGATTAAATGAGAAATAAATATGTTATCATGATACCGTCAGCTAAACCTAACTTTGGGTGCACTACAGTATACCGATGAATGTATCCTTGAAAAAACAGTCATACTAAAAAAGACAGGTGATAAATAACTTTCAGAACGGTACCCTGATAGGAGACACTGGTACACTCTGATCTACTGAATGTATGTTGGTACTTAAGCTGCGTTTTGGACAGGAGGTTCTTCGAACGCGTTTCGCAGAAGTACATAGTCTTCCATGTCCGTTAAGCGCAGCTATTTGTCTTCTCTTCGAATAGAAGTTTTATCATCTCTAATACCAAATCTTAAGTAAAATAGTAAGGCGAGATAAGTCCATTTGAGGACATTGATGACTAACTGAACATTTAAAATATCAGCTGTTGTTTGTTAAAATAGATGTGAATTCCCTTTCTGAAGCATTTGGGACCGTTTTCCACAATTATGGAGATAACTTACCACTAGAAAACAGAACCGAACCAACTGACTGACTGGTTTCAACATAGAACTTTGCGCCGATGTGCAGCATTTCGAGTCGCCACACTTCACTTAGCACACAAAGCCAGAGAAAAAGGAAGTAAAAGGAAATGCTAAACGGAGACAGTAAACAGAGATATGAAGCAAAAGGAATAGTAATATCGAAGAACAATATAGTTTTATTGGAAATCATAAGTCACAAGGAGTGGATGCATCTGCGCCATTGAGAACAATCACCAATTGTCCGTCTCCAGCCTTCACTGGCTTTTACCGTCCAGAGGACCTCAACCACTCAGGAAGTCTACACCTTCCTACGTTGCTTAAACTAACTGTTGTGGATTTCATTGACTGATGAAGCCATGTTTTGGTTTGACCGCCGCTAGCTCTTTTCCAGTCTGACCCTATATCAGCTAACATTGCCTGTCGAGGAAGGCGATGGCTAAACATGGATGTGTAACACACGTCTTAACCATATCAGTCGATGTAGCTTCACACCATATTAGTCAAACTAATCTACCTGCAATTTTCACAGGTCTCCCTTCGTGTACACGGTGAAATCCAATGACTTACACCAACCCGACAGGACTTCCTCTGATTACCAGGCGTTGCCTAGTACCTTAGTTAACACAGACAGTAAACTGTCTTCACCGTACTTAAACGCCTCCTAAATCATTCCTTTAAGTCCCGCTGCTTCGCCTCGTTTCAGCCCAAGTAACCTCAGTTAGGGATGGAGGACCTATGTCTATATCCCATTCAGGGAGATGTTGGCCGTCCGGTATGTTGAGTGTGGCTGTAGGCCAATTAAACCTCTCCTGAAAGTGTCCTTTCCGGCTTTCCAGTCGCCTATTCTGGCAGCTAATTATGGTACCATTTTCCTCAGAGATTGTCTCACTTATCGCCTGTCTTTTACCACTTGTTTCCCCGATAAATCTAAATATTTGTTTGGTGTAACCAATCGCCGATGCCTTTTCCATCTCTTTCGCTTTTGTTGCCCACCACTGTTCACGGTTGCTATGAAGACTTCTTGTTAGTTTGCGTCTGAGTAGCTTTCGCTCCTCATCATAATTGGAGCTCGCCGGAATAAGTCTTCTTACGCCAGTCAGTTTGGATGCTGAGGATGGATTTTATTAACTTTAGGTTTCAGGCTATGAACAGCCTTTACAGCTGTGTGTACAGCTAACTGTTTGTTGGGTCCGGCTTCTCAGGAGGGGTCCTTCTGTCGACCTCAGATACTAGTTTCGCTATTTCTTCCTTATATAAGGACTCAGAGTTTAAAACTAGTTGAGGACGTAACCGCTTTTTTGACAACAACATTTTTTGTCCATTTAGTCATAAGCATAAGCGTACATGAATTAGGGCGTGATCGAAGGAGCGGTAGTTTTCTCTTCTACTGACCCTCACCAACGATACTCTGTCGCTATGTGGTGTATTTGAGTCCAACATTGATCTGGTGATGGAGGTCGCCAGGTTACACAATGTCTCTCTTTGTGCCTAAAGTTAGTGATGACTAGGAACAGATGATTATTTGAACAGAACTGCAGAAGACGATCACCGTTCAAATTTCGTCGTCGGGGAGCTCCACACGTACCACCTAACTACTTCTCAGTCCGACATAACTTCCCTACTTGGGCATTGAAGTCGCCTGCTAAAACAATTATATCTGAACGTTTTGCTTTTTGTGGCAAATTAGACAGTTTCAGGTAAAAGTCATCCTTTAGTTCATCAGAACTGCACTCTGTTGGGGTGTAAGTGGAGACTAAAAAAAGACAACGACGTGTAACGCCGTCCTCCTTTCTCCTGACAGATCCGTTCAGATGGAGCGCTCACAGATTACCATCTACTGGTATCCAGTCAATAAATGATTTTCCTGCCCTAACACTCAATGCTATCCTTACACCTGTGAGTCCTCGCGAACTGGTTTAGGAGCCTACCGACACTTTTAAGTAAGTTTCGCAGATTCACCTTGTTGGCCGGGTGAGATTAAGTGAATGACCACACTCGTGACTCCGGAACACAACATATATCCATGACTCGAGATGTCAGAGTTCTTGCTAGCGACGTCTGTTGTCCGATTCGGCAGAGGGTCCCGACGTTAAATACTCCTATATGAACCAAGCTGAGCTACATATGCATAATTGTGTACAAGAGTCCAAGAGTTCATAATCCACAGAACCACAAATAAAGGTAGAGATAAAAGAAATGCAATAAAACCACAATAAACGGAAATGTACTCGAGAGAAGAGATGAGGATAAGTGGGGATTTTCCGAATCTGAAAGGTCATACGGAGCAAACAGTTCTGCTCCACTGAGATCGATTTCGAGCCGTGTCAGAAAAAGCCTCCAGCCACTGACTCGTGACATCTCAAGGATCACATCAAAACAGTCTTCCTTTTTCTGTATTACTCAAACCATAGCCGACGGTCAGGTGTTTGATGAATCAGTATCATGTTCGGCTTTGACAGCTCTAATTTCTCTTCCAGCCCAAACCTATATCAGATAACACTGTTTGCTCAAGCACACTTCCATCTTATTTAGCTCCAATGGATTTATTTACTCTGTAATTTTTTGAAATGTGGTAAATCGAGTTACCACACTTTTGTGTGGAGCTAGTTATATTTCTAATGGTTGTGTGGTAAAAACTAACGCATACTACTTATCTGTCTCATAGAAAAGACCGTGACGTTTGACTTGGTCGCTTTTTATTCAGTTGTATATTGTTTGGTTGAACATGAATCTACTTTTATATTATATTCTTAGGCATTACTAGACACAAACTTCAGAAATGTCTGGACTATTAAAACTTTTTCAAAAGCAACTGAGTGGATCATTCTGTTGATATTCGCTGTAATCAATTATCTTAGTAGATGCGTTATTGATGACTTCTTAAATAGTTTAACAGGGTATTCTTTCAGATGTTTTGCTGACTAATTCAGTGTGAATGTTTCTATTATTTACTGAATAACCTGCATATTAGGTTTTCGAGAATTCAAATATGTAAAGTACTTATATATTTTTTAAGTGAAATCTAAGTTCATTGACTAACTGGTCTATTAATAAGTTAAAACAGAACTCTACAAGAGTGTATACCAGTCTGTGTGGACAAACCACATAAATCATAACCCATGAAAATGTGTGACAGAGAGAAGAGGAGGATTGATGATATTCAGAATATGGAAGGTGACTAAGAATGAATATATGTGCATCACTGTCAACAATTTTGAGCAGTGTCAACAGGAATCTCTTACCATTGACACCTACCACCCTCTACGAAGTCCACAATAACAGTAAGTTCATGAAATGGTGTCATTTCTACCTTATTCATTTTCAACTTTCTTCCATCCTAATCCTGCATCGAAATTCTCAACCAGCCTTTTAAACGAGTGCATTTATATTCTAAAGCTTAAATAACAGCTAATTTTTTAAAGACTGTCATTAGTATGTCCAGTTTGAATAGTTTAGAATTCAACGTCTTCATTAAAAGTTCATAATTACAATTTCAACATGATTTGTAAGTTTGCATTTTCAATCGTTGATTTTTAAGTAATTATGAAATTCCAGTCATTGTTTGATTAACAAACAGTTTAAGATGAATAGTAACTTTTAATAAGGATTGTATTGTAATATTAGTTTCTCATTTATGTGCAGGTAACTCTTCACCTGTATATACTCACACAATCCTATCTAGACATTATCTTTCATTCTTATCAGGTAATCGTTCTAAAGGTGGTAAGAACAAAGTAGATGGTACATGTGAAAAATTACCTTTGGGTCCAGATTTAATAACAAATGAACAATCCTCTGTATCATACAGACCACATATAATCTATGACAGTTCAATTGAACAACTTCGAATCACCGAGGAGCGTATCCAAGAAGTATGCTTTAGTTGTCCCTTTTTAATTATAATAGTCTTCATGTTGTGTCTATAAACAATAATTTATACTAATTAAGACAGTTTGAACTTAGATTTCCTATAAAAGCAAAGACGCGTGCAACTTTTCTATTTCTCCAGATCCCAATTGAATTTATTACAGTTAATTTACCTGTAAATCTTTTGTTTAACTTGATACACTGCATTCACTTGAGAACTTAGACTGATACAGTTTCGTATGCCAAATTGTGTGACAGTGTTTCAAAAGCTCAGTAGCACAATAATTAATAATTTCAGAGAATAATATGCTCAACAGAGATGAAAATCACGTTATATATATATATATATATATATATATATACAAAGGGACCAAGTTAAACTTTAAGCACTACTAACTACGATTAGAGTGCAACCTCACCAATAACCTTGAAACGCTCACTGGGCAAGTTAGTGAAACCTGGCAAATAATGTTGTCATCATCAATAAATCATGCTAATCGAAGTGTTATTCTATTAAATGGGATATCTGGCAAGTTTCAACTCAGGTTTGGGAAAGATTAAGTTACGGTTTAAGCCAAGGACAAGCTGGGGTTAGGTTAACCTAATAAAAGGCGATATTAGAGTTAATTCGAGTTAGATTACAGTTAGTTTAGGGATATTTTCAAATTAGGATTAGGCTCAGGAAAGGTTAGGGTTATTGTTAAGGTTAGAAGACCCAAATAGTTGCACGCATAGAATGCAGTTAAATTTCTCTGTTGATATAAGAAATAAACTTGTGCACTGTGGCACGGTATAATTCCATTGTGAGTAAAATTTATTTTGATAAAGTCTCAGTGTTATGCTGTAATATTAACTGATGACGTTTCGAGCACAATCTATTGCTCAGTAAATATTACTATATAACACTATGAAACTATACCGAAATACATCTTACGCACAATGGAGATATACTCTGGTGATACTCCAACCTAAAACTGAGAGCTATTTTCACCACTTGTGAGAGGAAAGTATCCTGTGTAACACTTTTATACAGTTTTTATGCAATTTTTTCATAAATATATGTATTCCGTGCACAAAAATGCCCCCTTCATATGATTGGTGCGTTCGAGGTCATTCGCTGATTGGTGGTCAGTGGTGCTTAAAGTTTAACTTTGCCGTATATATATATGACAGTATAGAGACCAGACATTCTTAGTGACCACTGACTGACCTGACAGTTATTCGAAAAACAGCGAAAATCCCCAATTTGACATTCGGGAAATTCGCTGATCTGTAGCATATGGCGCGACGCATTTAGATTTACTTTCTTGGTTGCGATTTATGACATCAAGTAGATCATATTTGATAATATTAGATAGTTGGCGGCAATCGGCCACAGGAAGCCTCGTACCTAGGTTTTATGCTAGTCGGTACTCGTCAGCAAGGCGTATCTGCAACCTTGGAGGAACTCACGTCCCTTTTGAGATTCTAAGCCGCGACACCCAGTGGTACAGTCAGAGACGTTACCATTCAGCTATTCGGGCTCGCGATTGACCTCCTATAGGACTGTAGTGGGTACTTTGATTGGATACTGGTAACTAGTTCAACGTGTCTAGTCATTTTATTGGTGCAGACTGCATTCTATCTATCTAATATCATCAAATCAGAGTACAACATGATGGTGAGCTACCTAGAATGGTGGCCACATTGCAAAAGCTGACTGTGATAGAATTCAGTCTGCACCAAAGAAAGGACTAGGCACGTCACATTAGTTACTAGTGTTCAATCAAAGTAGATCATATATTGTTATCTGGATAATTTCGCTTTCCAGCGGAAACTGTAGCGGAATTCCACATCGAACTGCGTATATAACAAATCACGGAATGATTTGTAAATTTCGAATTTGATTTAGGTTTTACTGTGTGATTTTATTATTTTATCACAGCATCGGAGCATAAATCTGCACTCTGAATTTTTCTTATAGTATCAGTGTAAAGTCGTGTTTAAATGAGTTGTTTAACATGTTTAAAATTAAAGATTTAAGTTCATTAGTTTAATAATGAGCCACAGGTAAATACTTGCATTGTATTAGGAATATATTTACTGAGTGTCTTCATATTTCCATACTTAGACTTTGATGATGATAGCTTGTTATGCATCAGGCCACTAGTTTAGTTAACCCCAAGAAATTGAGTAAATTGAGTGAAAATACTTAATGTGTACAGTAATTAGTATATTACAGAAGGTATTAGTGATTGTGTTATAAAATATTATAGTGAAATATTATTATTATTTCCTTTAATTCCTAGAGGAACATAGGGCTTCAGCCAAACGTCTCCATTGCGTTCGATTATCTGCTAAAGTTTTCACCTGACTCCAAGTCTGCCCACATGATTTCATCTCCTCTTCACATCACCTCCTTCAAGTCACCTTTGGATGACCAACTCGCCGCTTCCCTTTCGGGTTCCACTCGAGCAATGGCTTGTCTAGTAATGTCACTTGATGGTTTCCTCAGAGTATGGCCAGCCAATCCACCTCCATTTCTTCCTGCTTATTTATTGCACAATCGATTCCTGATTGGTTCGCTCCCAAAGATCCCTATCGCTGATCTTTTCTGGCTATCTGAGATTGATTAGTATTGAACGAAGACAACTGTTGACGAAGGTCTGTAGTTTGTTTAAAGTGCCCTTCGTGACGCGCCGCCAAGTCTCTGATCCATATAGGGAGTAGCACTGACTTCACATTGGATTTAAAAACCCGCATCTTATTTTTCATTTTGAGTGCTGTTGACCTCCACACAGACTTGAGAGAAATGAAAGCTCGCCTTACTTCCCGAATTATCCTCGCTTTGATATCCTCTTCAGTTCCGTCCGTCTGTAGTTGAAGCGATGCTTCCCAGGTAAGTAGGTAGGTAGGTAGGTAAAGGAGGTTGTTTCTTTCAGGTTCATCCCATAATGAAATATACAAGATTAAAAGTGTCAAAAGGCAAAGAATACTTAATACTATCGAACATAAACTAGCTTCTTTTCACACAGTTCAGATAACAGTAATTCAAACTCAATTTATATCTTGGATTCTGTCAGTTCTGTGAAACATTCCAAATATTTTCAGTTTCAGATAATAATTTCTTTTTAAAAATTCCGGTCTATAAATTCTACTGGCAGATAGCCTATTGTACTTTTTATAAGTTGATCGTTTTTTATGAGAGGGATGTTGAAGCGATTAGCCTTTGTCAAGTATTGATTCTTGGGGCTTCAGTTGGGAAAATTTCGTCACCAACCGACAGATGTTTTATCTCACTCCGGAGCTATTCACAAATACAAATCACCCCACAAAAGACTTAAACACTAATCTTCAGGCTATCAGGCGAACATATGACCATTAGCCATTATATCAGTTACAACAAATTGTTAAACTATACTAAAATTCACTTTGGTGGTTTTATACTGTGTAAACTAAACATTGAAGTGGTTAACTTTTCAATGAAATCATAGTAGCTTGAAGAAAATGTTTTTTATTAAACAGAAGTTCTCACTATTTTATCTTTATCTTTATTTGTTTCACAAAAAGTGAAAATTTGAATAGCCTATTATACTCAATTAAATGTTAATTTGCAATTGTTCACATGGAAGTGTTCTAATTTCATTGTTCAATTCTGCACTGTAGGGACCACTGGGGATAGTGGGATAGTCTTATCCTTAAAAGAGGAAACATCAAATACCGGTAAAACAACGGATATGAATATACTGGAACATAATAGGAGGAATATGAAATCCGGAAGTGAGGCGTTGTGTATTATTATAATAACAATAATTACAGATTTTAGGCAGGCAGATTAAAACTTCAGACCTACTGTCCAACCATTTATGTTTCGTTCGTCTACGTTTTTCAATAGATGGTTCACTAAACTTCAGTGCCCCAGAAGAAAGAAATACACACATATCACAGTTATAAAGTATTCATATCAGTTTCACAAAGGCTACACCAACATTGTTTAAAATTACCGCGTAATTACAAACAATCGAACGATTAAAAATTTGAATAAATTAATTGTAGGCAATAGGATATTATCATTATTTTTTGAGTTAGACCACGGATTGTTACCAGTTAGAGAATCACTGAAAACCAGCTGGGAGTACTGAACAGCTGTTTCATCCTAGTTTGGGACTCATTAGCAGCATAAAGCCACCACCAGGATTTTGAACCCAGGGCCTTCCGGTTACAAGGCAAGCTCGTATACTATTCAGCCACTGGGACCAGATTCATTGACCAGCCCATAAATTCTACCAATTCGTGGTTTTTAGAGTGGCCACTAACCACTGTGATCGGTCGGAACTGTATCCCCATTCCCAACTGGATGGACTCCACTGGTTATGACTTTTCACGAGAACTCCAGGAAACTCTTTCCTGCAGAGAGCCACTAGCGAGCAACAAATAAATATCAATCAAGTGGTCGAACTCGAAAAATAAATCAAATTCTTAAGAACTGACTCCTGAAAATTATTATTATTATTATTACTGTTACTATTATTCGACTTAATAATATTAATAACTAAATTATGTGTTATTTTAGAGACTGAAACAATTTGAAGCGGATCACCTGTCTCAAAATCTATCTCAAGGATTAGATTCAATAAAAAGTTTGAAAAATATTCTGGTTAGAAAAACAATCCCGGAAAAGGACAGACCAAAACTCATGCGCAAGTAAGTATCTTTTCTCCTTCAAACATAACAGCAAGTATGGTAGTAATTTATGCAGAGGATCATACAATCTGTCTTAGACTAAAATGACTCATTTAACAAACGACAGCATTAAGGTTATTATAAAACAAACTGATAAGTCATTTTGGATATTAGAAGTCAGTGGTAACGTCTCTGACTGCAGACGGCACTGGGTGACGCGAGTTTGAATCTCAGAAGGGACATGGGTTCCTCCAAGGTTACAGGTACTCCTTACTGACGAGTGCCAACTAGCACTAAACCTTGGTCCAAGGCTTCCTGTGGCCGATTGCCTCCAACTATCTAATATCATCAAATCAATGTGCAGCGTGACGGTGAGCTACCTAGAATGGTGGCCATATTACAAACCTGATTGACAGAATTCAGTCTGCACCAAAGAAAGGACTAGATACATCACACTAGTTACTAGTGTCCAATCAAAACATCAATAAATGCCAAGAAACCCAATTCTTTTGATACCAGTACTGAACAGTACATACTTTTAGCCTCAAACAGGACTGAAACGGCAATATTCAAGTCTTTAGTTAAGTACATTGCCATTCAGCCCTGGTGGTTGAATCCAATGATCACCATTTGAGTCTCTAGATTCCACACTCATTGTTTCATACACCCCTTTGGGTTAGAATTTACAGTCAGATTCTGCTTTTCACGATAAATCAACCTATACTGAATAAATTTATGCCATTTTAAATACTAACGAGTAGTGTGCAAATACATAAGCAATTCAAACGCTAAATTTAATGCTTTATGAAATTTATTCACTCTTGAAAATACACCATGAAGTATCCGATAGAATTTAGTCCCTTTTTGTGTTACATTCATTATTTCCGTATTAGGTAAATAAATAATACCAATATAATTTATATCAAGCCTTTCATTTAAGAGAGTTAATAAAGTTGAAATGAACTAAATTTTCAACGTAGAACCCTGTACGCAAGTACAGAAGTTTAGTATCTCAGATTTCATAAAAGTAAACATAAAGATTGGAAAAAGAGGAAATGTAAGGAAACTGCAATTAGACGAGATCTTACCGAAAGACAGAGTAACTAAATAAGGACTGGTGAAGCTGGTAGATCACTGGAGGTGAATAAATCTGCGCCTTTGAGAGCAGTTGGGGTCAGTATCATCAAAAGTCTGCAGTCATTGGCTAAAAGCGTCTTGAGGATCTTAGCCAGACAGTCTACATCTCAGGCAAATCACGATAGTTCAGTAAGGCATAAATATTGGGGAAGATTTCAGTAATGCCAACAAATTTTCAAAAACAGGTTGACAAGTTTGGATAGTTTCAGGTTTCATCACGGACTGATATTAGCTGGAGAACTACTGAAAACCAGGGAGTAATGAGCAGCTGTTTTGTCCTGGTTTGGGACAGCATCATTATTATTCCCTTGCGTTCCAAGTGGAAAGTAGAACTTTAACAGTACGTCTCCACTTTGTTCTATTATCTGCTGTCCTCTTCACCTAGCCGCACAACTGCCCATAATCTCTCATTCCCTCCTCTCCACATGATCTCCTCTAAGTCACCTTCCAACGACCCACTCGTCGCTTCCCACTTAGATTCCACTCGAGGGCTGGGCGCGCAATGCCATTCGACGGTTTCCTTAAAGTATGCCTGATCCATTTCCATTTTCTCTTACCTGTTTGTTGAGCAATCGGCTCTTGGTTGGTTTGTTCCAAGACAGAGTTTCTTGCAGCTAATTCTTCCTGGCTGATCTTCAGTACTGAGCGAAGACAGCAACCTCGTCTAGTTTATTAGCTTACCAGTTTTCTAGCCGGTCCCAAGCCCACTTAAGGAGGGAGGATTAGCCGTGGGGCTAGCGACTCTACCCCCACAAGGCTAACCAGTACCGCTACAGAAATTTCAGCGTACAATAAAAATATTAAATTTTAATAATGAATAAGGTTTGTTATCTCAGTGGTATTTAGGAAAACCAAAGTCAACTTCATCCATTTAATCCAAGTGTTGGTTTGTAGGGATTCGACTAACTGGTTACAGCATCTCATCATGAGCTGATATCGGTTAGAGAACCATTGGAATACCTGTAAGGAGTGATGGACAGCTGTTTCCTAATTGGATGCTCACTAGCAACTGGCTCTATTCAGGTAGGTAGTTACCTGGGGTTCTAGTGGAAAGTCGTGATCAGTAGGGTACTCGCCAAAGACATTGGCTAGTGTTCGCGCTATGTTGTCCATCCATATAAGTTGGCTCTCTAAATAGCGTAAGTGCAGTTTCACATTCTGTTATCTGTCTTTTCCAAACTTCTGGTTGAAGGGTCTAAAAACAATAAAATGAACAAATAAACACGCTGTTACTGTACTGGTCATCAAATATGAACAAAATATTCGGATATGACTAGTATGTAGATGTTGGTTTTGTCGTCTTCTCCAAGCTATAGGGTCCTAGTGTCCTTTTAGACGACATCTTCCGAGGTTGCTTCATTTTGAAATAAGCTCATGGAATTCCTCACGAATTAAATAACTTTCTTCTATCTTTCTGAAAAATGCCTTTATACACAATGTAGAATTTTCAGTGAGTTTTTTATTCCAAGGTATTTACTCCCTATACAGAATCACTAAGTGACACAATAATCGATGATATACCATCTGAAGTAACATTGTTTTGTCCGAAGTATGTATTCTTCAGTTCTGCAGACAGTTTTTCCACCATTTCCTTCAGGAAATTCATAGAAGTACGTTGCAGCCCACTTGAAAATGTGCCTGATTATACACCATGATTCTTAGATATAACTGAGTGATTAAAACAGTATGAGATGGTGTAAACGCTATTTATTCATAATTTAGACAGCCCAGAGATTTAAACAGGCCGCTACAATGGACATCCTTTCTTCTTTGTACCAATAAATACGAACGAGCAGTTGAAAGATGTGACAGATATTCCTTGGAATGATCACACCTGAAAAATTATGGACATAATTTCAACTGGGAAGCAGAAAGACTGCCAGAGAATTCCAAGAAGCCTTTTATTTAGCTCACTTTTTCCTTAACAGATATAGTGATACAGATTAAAATAATCGATCAGCAAGGCATCAGCCACACGACTGAAAGATAAAATATCATGTCAGCTGGCTTATCATTATCAATACGGGTGAACAGAATCATAAAAATATCTCCAGCGACAATCAGTTATTGTCAAAACAGAAACAGGAACTGTATGTACCTGTTATGAAAACACAAGTCACAGTTAGCAAAAAAGATAATTACCCCATCTGTGGAAAATTCCAAAATCCCAATTCATTTAAAAGTCAACGTTGGAGATGTTGTCTAGAAGGAGAATAAAAGCTTTTAAACGAAAGCATTCAGTTGAATAAATAGTCGTTCACTTCAATGGCACATCTTCGCCATTATTTCATCACAGCCTATACACAAAGATAGATTTGCTTTGATTTCATAGATTAAGAACTTATACTACTTCATGTAACAGAAGAATACCGAATCAAGAGACACTTGACACAGCCAACAATATTCTCAAACTAAATGATTGCATTTGAAGACTGCCAAGGAACTTAACCCTAAGTTCCTATTATTTTCAAAAACGCTCCTAACCGATAATTACTATGACTGTCTCTCGACTTTAACTCTAAAACAACAGTACTTGTAAGAAAGAAGTTGTGTTGTTTGGCAACTAAAGTCAAGATAAGTACAAGTCTATATGCAAATGTTTTACATTAAATATAATGTACTTTTATTCGTATTCTTTCATCTTCTTCCAACTTGAACACGATTGAACCGTTCGCAGCTTTGAGTGGCCCGTCAATGGCTACCAGTTCCAATGAACAAACGTTATTTTTATTTTTTTTTAATTTTTTTTAATTCTTTGATTACAGCTTGATTCCACACTGTATTTTTGGTACAAGTATGGAATTTTCAGCGTTGATATCGGTAGCCCGAATTTCGCAGGCCGACCATAGATATCAGGTGTGCGTCGGCGAGGGCTCGAACCCCGGACCATGTGCATGGTCGGCGAGAGTCCTAACCACTGTGCCACCGACGCACAGTGTTCGCATTCATTTACAAAGATTGTGTTCACTAAAGTTTAACATTTTTTTTGGTGGTGGCATGACCAAGTCATTTGTAACATATGTCAAAACATCATTTTCTTTAATGAGAAATACTCGGTGAAATAGAAATAGATTAGAGGAGAGTTAGGCTTGTTGAGGACAAAACGCATCGTCAATGCAATGAAAACATTGACAACTCGTCTGAGTGTGTTGATCGACTGGCTGGTGTCAGTGATACCCACGATTGTGCAGATATATATTAATTCTTTGTCATTCTCAAAATTGAAAATATTTTTATTTTATTCTCATTTAATCATTCGCTATGTTACTAGACTCATTTTTTTCTCAATGTATCACCATTCTTTTTCTACAGTCTTCGATTAACGTGAGTTTTATGAAGTATGAAGGGCTGATATGACCTAGTTCTATGCAAAGTTATGTGTTAATTAATCAGTCATATTACTTCAGTTAACGATTTCATAGAGAAACTAATATGTCGTCGACTGACTTGTAGAAACAATTTAAATTTAGTGATAACTAACTAAATACTAACTTATATCATGTCACTTGATCATTCTGGTAAGTTTTACGAAATGATAACGATAACCGCGGGTATCTATCTTCTAAAAATCTTTTAAAGAGTTGCAGTATTAAGGAAAGCCTGTGAAGAATCAGCGCTAGCAGAACAAATCACTACAATTCCACTGGACAGTAAGAAGCTTACGTGTAGAAGACAGTCGAATTTTAACTGGCATGCAGCTGGCTTGGGTCCTCGTTTCAGTCCTGATGGAACTATTTTAAACCATAGTATTCTGGGAGATCCTGTTATTTTCTATCAAATTGCCTTGGCTCGTAATGATATTTCTTGGAATGTAAGTGATTTATTTAGTTTGGGATTGTATTTGAAATATGATACGTTAAATTAATTAGAGTTGAATATAAGATGTGTAAGTCACAATTGAGATGACAGGTTCCATCACCGCTCACCGTTTTCCATCCCTTAAACTTGCATTGAGTGTATTCCATTTATCTGTTGTATTGCTATATTTTCTTATTTCACTCGTTACAACTCACTTCTTACAGCCTTTATTTCTCTTGATTATATATCCACAGGAAATAAATTCTTTAATCACATCACCTTATGTTTAGAATGACTATCCATTCTGTGCAGACTTAAGTCCATGTCACCATTATTATTACTATTATTTTCCACTGCTTTCGTACCAAGTGAAAATTTTTTTTTTGATTTACAGCTTGATTCCACACTGTATTTTTGGTACAAGTATAGAATTTTCAGCATGGATATCGGTAGCCCAAATTTTGCAGGCCGACCATAGATATCAGGTGTGCGTCGGCGTGGGCTCGAACCCCGGACCATAGAGGCTCAGTAGCACATATTCACTTCACTAAGTCATCTGTCATCCCTTTTAGCTGGTTCCATGATTGCCTACAAGCCGTCTTTCCTCCTTCGCCTAATCTTTCACATGCCGTTATCGCACCCACTTCCAAATGGTCACTTCTCATATCACTCGATGGTTTAGCGTGTGATTTCACTTGAATGCCTCATCAGCGCAAGTCTAATCCATCCTGGTTTCCTTGTGCCTATTTGTTATGCACTAGCTTACTCGCTGGTTTGTCGTCAAAGTCCCTTGTTGCTTATTGTATCTGGTCAACCATCTGATCTTCACTACTGAAATAAAGTGAGTGTTGATGAAAACCCTCACCAATATGCCGAATTTCTGAAGTATATAGAAGAACTGATTTGACATAAGTGTTAGAAACTCTCAGGCCCTATCGTTGTGCTAAGTTATATAGTTTGGGTCTTCATACTTATTTAAGAGTTATGAATGCCCTCATTGCCTTCTTCATCATGGCCAGTTTTAACATCCTCATTAGTAATAATAACAATAATAATAATAATAATTTTTGCTTTACTTTAAAAACAGTACTAATGATACAGCAAGGAATTTTCAGCATTCAGTACAAAATTGCATTTAATTTACTCAAAAACAACAAAAATAAACATTACATAATAATAACAAGACGTTGTTATAGCAGCTGCGTAGGAAATTATAGTATGCGGTATGGAGAAAAATATGCATAAAGTATAAAATTGTAGTAGTAATAATAGCAATAACAACCAAAATAAAATAGCAAAGTTATAATTAAACGATAGAAAGGGTGACATCATAAAATTACAGAAAGATGAACAATGAAAAGGTCGATTCACTTTGCTAATTAACTCAGTATTATAGAATATCTACCGGGCCAAATCACCGAATTCAGCCTATTCAGAATAGTAATGATAATTGAAAATGACTGTTGAGTTACCATACACTGTCATCTTCACTGGGATATTCATCTAAGAAGCAATGATATGAAAGTAAACGAATATTACTCTGTAAACGCAAAATTTGACCAGTATAAAATAATTATGATCTATTAAGCAGTTAAGTAATACTTTGTTAGAGAACACATGAAGGAAAGTGAGAAATACAACTTGAGCAATCCATTGAAATAAAAGCAAAACTTGAACACTGCTTCATGTTTACTTGTTCGTTTTTTATACTGTGACGCTCATAGTGAATCAGTATTATTCACCAGATGATGTTTCAAGCATAATTTATTGTCCATAGTCATACCAGAGTGCTCACACAACTTCTGATAGTGTGACATCTTTTTCTACCGGAGGAATGATTCCCACAGATTAACTAAAGTATTCTGAAACTATACTATGACTTATTGTATTCACTGTTATAACTATGCCTAATTTACTAGTTTGTTAGGTTTCTCACCGATCCTAAACCCCTTGAAGGAGGGAAGATTGGAAAACCAATCCAATCGCTGCAGAAACTTTAAAGTACAAAGAAAATACTTTAAAAAAACAAGCTTATTCTGTGTCTATCCTTCAGCAGCCATTCAATGTGTCCACCCAACAACTCAAATATGTCTTATCTAACTTTAGCTCTTCTTCGTGCATACACCATCTCAACTGTTCCTGTGGTTCAAGTTAAATAAGGCGAACGATTAGGCAGGTTCGTCTACGAGTTCGAGAACATTTCCCAGCTTGGTTCAGCACGGAAGGGGGGAGGGGAGATAAAGTGCACAAAAAGCTTGGTCCTGTCACACTTGGTCGATACTGGACATCGCATCGATGTCAACATAGCTTACAGGGTTATATACCGAATTCCGAAGTCGTTATCACGTACAGTTTGCTTACGTCTCCTACACATAGCTGAAGCTGTTGCGATAAGATCGACTAAACCGGAACTTTGTACCCAAAAGGAACACGTCCAAACGCTGTTCCTACTATAGCCAAACTTGGATTGATGATTCTTCTTCTCACCAAGAGTGCTCCTTCCCCTTAACCCTCTTGGTTTTTTTTCCTTTGCTTATTATTGCAAATATTATTATTATTCGTCATAATTTATGCCCTTCATGCAAACATTCCCTAATTACTATCAAATTTTCATATATACTATACGGACTTATTATTAGTGATATTATCTCTTTTCTCAATATATGCCTCCACCTGTTTCATTTCACATATCCGTTATTTCATTATGAACTTCTCATTGTAGTCCTACTATCTCCTGTTTAATACAGACCACTATGTACTAGCCACTCACCTGACACCTTTTATAACCTTGAACTGATTTGTCAATTTTCCTACCCCCCACTCTATAAATCTATTATGACTAATCACCACCATTATCTCCCATTTCACAATATTTTGTAATCGACTTCAACCCAGCACATCTGTCACACAAATACGACTAATTATTTTGACACCCCATAACTAATCTGTTATTCTACGTTAAAAATGTATCCGCCGCATGACTGACCTTTATTGTAACGATAACAAATATTATATTTTATAATTGTGCGAAAGTGAAGAGAAATTATTGGAAAGAATATTCTTCGTTCAGATTGACTTTTAAACTTATTCTTCTCTGGATTCTGAGAGACGGAATGACGCAGACTAGTGAACTGCCTAGGGAAGCCACTCAGCCAGCCGATGTGTCTTCTTCCGATGAGAGTAAAAACAAGAATTGGGACGTGGAGTACTCATACTAGGTATGAAGCTAGAAAAGCTGCCCAGGTTGCCAAAGATATGAGAAAACATGGTATAGAAGTGCTAGGAATCTGCAAGAGCGGGTGAAATTGTTATGGACTATCCGAACTGTTAACTGGAGAGTTAGTAATCTACTCCAGTCAGCCAGGTGTCAACCACAAGCACAGTGAGGGAGTAGATGTCATGATATCAAACAAAAAGAAAAAGTGCTACCCTGTCAAACTACCACCTAGACCACTACAAGAATTGGAGCGGATTCATGCTCTTGTCCACACTGAGCAATATGCTAATTTGCTGTAGAGAATTTAAAAATGCAGTGGATGAAGAACTCCACCCATGAGAACAAGCTAGATTCAGCAAAGGCAAATCATATGTGGATGAAATCACAACAATGAGCATAACCACTGAACAGAGTATAGAATGGCAATCAAACCTCTACGTCAATTTCATTGACTTCGAAAAGGCCTTCGACAACGTTGACTGTGAAGCAATTTGGAAACTACTGCAACACTATGGAGTGCAGTGTCCCAAATCTTCATCAACCTCATTCAACAGCTATATAACAAAGTCACGAGTTAGGTGATTCATGTCGGAAAACTCAGCGAGGCGTTTGAAGTGGATACAGGAGTGAGACAAGACTGTCTATTATCACTATTTATATTCCTTATTCGATGGACTGGATTATACGCCGATTTTGGGGGCGAGAAGAAAGTAATACACTGGACCGATAAGAGGGCTTTGGAAGATCTGGATATCTCAGATGATTTACGTTCAACGTCACACAGACTCGAAGACGTGCATGATAAGACCAACGAACTAACTGAAGAAGCAGAGAAGAGATGACTTCAGGTGAACATAGAGAAGGAGGTGGTGAAGATAACCAACGAACCCCAACAAACAGCACCAATCACTATCAACGGGAGAAATTCGCAACACGTCACTTTCATCACCTATCTAGGTAGTATCGTTCCAATTACAAGCAGTCGGTGTGGACGAAGATGTCAAAACCAGAATCACGAAGGGAAGATAGACCTTCATCATTCTGAAATAAATCTGGAAATCTGCGTTCAGCATACAAATTAATATTCGGATTTTCAACACCAATGTTAAGTCAGTCAGTTCTCCTGTATGGGTCAGAAACTTGACCAGCGCATCATGGGCAGTCGTAGGGTCAGCAAAAGAGGACTGTAGAGGACAGGAAGGAATGCCGATATGCCACTGAAGCTCTATGTTCCACTCGGAACCCAAGGGAAAGATAGTAATAGCATTATGTCACTGTTCCAGACTGTATATAGATGAAGGCAAACCACAAAACAAATAAAGTGCTCATTTTTTCTATTTTTTCCACATGTGTCATTATGTTTTATGATACAATGGTGTTGTGGTTATATCCTATAATATATGTATGGCATCGCATTACACTTGGCTACTTTACTTGACGGTTTTGTTTAACATAATTCTCTTCTAGACTTTTCAGTAGCATATTATCATCAAGTGAACACTATACATTTTATTCCATAATGTATGTCAAGTTGTTTATAGAAGTGAACTAATTTACTATTTCAACTTATTCTAGATGGTTCCAAAGGAAATCCAACTACAACTTCAAGCCACAATGGCAGAAATGCAAAATCTCAATGTACCTATAGCTCTATCATGTATTCCAGAGCAAACAAGCCCAGGGTCACATGTATCAAATGAATCAAATTTAACAGTCAATTATAGTACAATATCAAATCATCCATCTGTTGACAAAGAAAACAAGAACTCTCTAGACTCCGGGGTGAACTATTCACAAGGAAATGGAGATATGGCGTCACTTGAGAACTGGCGGCTAAAAGTTGAACAACAAAGGTTGATTCAACAAAAATTATCCGGTAAACATGATATTACACGCCTTTTAATATTAGTACTATCGTTAGATATATACCAGAAAAGTTAACAGTGGGTAAAGTGATCTCCAAGATGGATGTAACTCAAAAGAGGTGGCTTGAAGGTTGCGTAGAACTCTATGCTATAATTACCCAACATCTAAACTAATCGTAAATGTAACCTAAATATAGGTTTACTAACACTAGGCAAAGTCACAGAAACTGTTTATGTCTAATCAAAGCCTTTGAAATAAAAGAGATATGTAGCTCATGTTGAGTATGGAGACTGTTTGATGTTTTCCGATCTTTAGCATTTGATCGTGAATGTTATATCACAAGGCCTCGTGACATTCTGATTACTTCAATTTACAAGGCGAAGAAGAAGAATCTGACGCCTATTAATGAAACTAGCTCAGTATCGTAAATACTGATAATCCACTATCTGAGTTTCCCTATAGTATGTTAAGGTAATTAGTTTAAGGGCATATATATATATATATATATATATATATATATATATATATATATATATATATATGTAATGGAGAAGATTTGTAACTCAGATGGATAATTTCGGTGTAGTCCTATTCTTTAAGTTGAATGGTTTTCATTGCTTTACCAGGCAAGATCTTCAGAGCATACTTCAATTTGAAGTGAGCTTTTAAATTTCTTCACAAGTTTATTAGCCATCAGTCTTGTAAGCTTGAACGTGATTGGTTGTTTATGTGCGTTTCTCATTGTCAAATATACTTGTATTAGTATTGATTGTTCACGCATATTCATGGATGAACATAAACTGGCCATCAAAAGACATGATCTCCACTCCCTCATATTAATGCATGCAATCAACCATGGATACCAATTCGCTTGGGTTAATGTTCAGTTATTAAACAGAGGAAACACCAAAAACCCCCATGGAATTTCGGCTAGTTTGTTATTCAAATGAATCGGCAACTAATGGATACATTGACAGAGACAAGATTTACCAATCCATAAGAAAGAAATCTCATGCACAAAAAGTTAAACTTCAGGTCAAGGAAATGATCGTTACAAATACAACTAGACTAATGAATGTGTAAAACACACAAAACCAACCAGTCACTTTCAAGGGTGCCAGGGGAGTTAACTAATAAACTCGTAGAGAATTTCAAAAGTTCACTGCAAGATGAACTATGCTGTGATGATGTAGCCTCATGAGGCAATGAAAGTTTTGCAAATAAACCAACCAACTCAGAGAATATTGCACCATACATTATGTATATATACATATGTGGTGAGAGCAGCCTGCTAGCCAATTGGTTGACATTAATCTACGTCAATGTCTAGGTCACTAATATGGGCCATGAGAAAATATGAACAAGGCTGTTTCGACAACCAATCACAGCAAACTTAAACGTGGGCAAATATGATCCGCAGATAGATGGCTCCACTTTCTGAGGAACTCGAAAACAACCAATCAGAAGACTGCATTTGTCTACTTGACTAGACTATAATAATGCATGTGAAATTTATATAAATACCAGTTGATTTTCGTAATAAAGCGACCTGTTGCCAGCCCTTGTCTTCTGTTGTTACACATATACTTGACTGAGCTTGAGTTGTGTGAACTCGTCGATGAGTTGATTCAATTGAAGTATGGAATTTAACCAAGTGTTATATCACTCAATATCATAACTAGTAATTTCGCGATAGCAAATAAATTTCTATAAAGTTGAAATCTAATAAATTCTGATTTTATCAGTATACTAAAAGTAAAATTAATTTTAGAAATGTGAAATTGAGAATTCTCGGTAGACAATAGTGGTTATATCATCAGTATAAATGACAAGCCGTTGTCATAGAGATGTTTATGTCCAAAAAGGCCAGCTGTAACATAACATAGCACATAAAATCTTAAAACTAATTAAAGCTACTCGATTGTTGAGGTTGATAATCAGATAACTTTAGACCACAACAATGAAATCTGAGAGTTAATCATTCCTTTTTGTATGTTTATTTAGCCTGTTTCACTATTAATCAGTATTTTTGATAGTCACTAATAATTATACAAAGTTACAACTATTTTATTTAATCCTTCCTAACAATGAGTGAATACATACATGAGCTCAGGAAGTAGATACAAGGCTAGAAAAGCGTGACTATTAAGTCTGTTCAACCGACTACTAGTCAGAAATACTTGAATTAAAAACAACACATTGGAAGGCATAGTCTGTGTGATTTATATCTTAAGCAAATGAGATAGTGCTGAAAGTTGTAACAAATAATTATTATTACTGTTTCCTCTAGTTCCTAGAGGAACATAGGGCTTCAGATGCACGTCTCTGTTGCATTCGAATCTCCGCCAACATTTCCACCTGGATCCACGTCTGCCCACATCCTTTCATCTCCTCTTCACATCACTGCCTCCTCCATGTCACCCCACCCTCACACTGACCACCAACTAACTCGCCACTTCCCATTTACGTTCCACTCAAGAGAGAGAGAGAAAGAAAGCTAGGCGTGTGATGTCACTTGATGGTGGTTTGTTTTTTCAGAGTATGGCCAATCGAACCCACCTCCATTTCTTCCTGCATATTTGTTGTACAATCGGTTCCTGGTGGGCCGGTTCGCTCCGTGATATCCTTCACTATTGCTGATCTTTTCTGGCCGGACATCTGATCTTAAGTAGTACTAAGCGAAGAAAACTGTTAACAAAGGCCTGTAGTTTGTTTGAAGTGCCCTTCGTGATGCGCCGCCAAGTCTCTGATCCGTATAGTGAGTAGCACTGACTGACTTCACATTGGAGTTGAAAATCCAGATTTTATTTTCATTCTCATGCAGAGCGCTGTTGACCTCCACACAGACTTGAGTGAAATGAAAGCTTGCCTTGCTTTCCCGATTATCCTCACTTTGATATCTTCTTCAGCTCCGTCCGTCTGTAGTTGAAACGATGCTTCCCAGGTAAGTAGGTAGGTAGGTAAAGGAGGTTGCTTCTTTCAGATTCCTCCCATTCGCGCTGATTGTTGTCTGTTGTTGTTGCTGCTGCTTTTGGTCAGAAATCTTTAACACCTCTGTCTTTTCAGTGTTCACCTGAAGGCCTATCTTCTCTGGATGCTTCTTCTGCCAACTTGTTGCTTTTTAATTGCATATCTTCCACTTTGTAGGAAATCAGGCATATATCATCGGCGAAGTCGAGATCCTCCAAGTTGTAACAAAATGTTGTATTAAAATTCGCGATTTGCCATAATAAAGTCCTGAATAAAACACAATGTTTTTTGATTGAGCACCAGTTAGTTAGCAGTGTAACGTCTAGTCTTTTCGTTGGTGAAGACTGAATTCTATCAGTCAAGTTTACAATGTGGTGGTGGCTCGTCATCATGGTGCACTTTGAATTGTTGATATTCGATGATTGGAGGCAATCGACAGGAGGACTAACTAGTGTTCAATCATTTATCCAATACAGTCCCACAAGAGGTCAATTGCGAGTTGTAATAGCTCAGGTGTAACATCTCTGACTGCAGTACTGGATGGCGTGTTTTCGAGCCTCATAACGGACATGAGTTGCCACAAGGTTGGAGACACGCCTTCATGAAGAGTGCCAGCTAGCACGATACCTAGCTCCAAGGCTTCTTGCAGATCACCTCCAACCATCTGATATCAACACACTGTGTTCCATGATCCTGTATGCAAGTGAATGATCAGTATCAGTAGTTGGGCACGGCCTCAATGAATCCATATAGCGTCTGATAAGATTAATACGATGATGCGGTATGCTCGTATACTGTGATCTAAATAATTTCGGTTTTCCAAAGGAAACTCTTATTAAATTTCATCTTGAACTATGTAATTTGCAAGTTACGAATTCCAGTTTTTAAATAGAGAATTTGATTCAGTGTATTATTAATTAACTCAGGTAACCAGCCAGAATTCCGCTGACTTGAACTCAACCAGCCTTCTGAGCCCAGTCGAAATGAGTCCACCGTTAATGAGTGAAACCCTAAACAGTATTTAGATCACTTCTATGATTTGGTTAGCAAGCACTCGTAGCCAATGTGAATGCTATGCAATTACTGATATCAATCAGTCAGTAGTATATAGCACCCCGAAAGTGTTTTGTTTTAATGGGATTGTATTATTACTAGTTCTCATCATGACAATGTGTGTCAGTGCTACAGCTGTAGAATGCTCACCAGCTACGCCGCGCGTGATTCAGAGTTCGATCCCCGACCGATGAATTCCTTTACTTCACTAAGCCAGTAATAATACTGGTAAAGAAGGAAGGGTGAGCATGAAAATAAATATCACTGCTACCGAAACTTCAGTGCTCTAGCCTGAAGTCCTATGTTCCACTAGTATCGTAAAGAAATAAAAAAAATAAGACTAGCCAGTTAAACCAATGCTGTCCTTCAGAAAATGTCTAACACTGACTATAAACTTGACATCATTTTAAGAAAAGAATTTATTTTTCATGTATTTTCAGGTTTAATGAAAAGAAAATCAAATGACTTAGTCATGAATTCTGGTGAAAATATTTATGAAGTACAATTAGCTAAAGAGAAGATAGATCGTGTAATGCCATTGGTTAGTGATGGTAAAGGAAGTAAGTTCAATTATTTTAGCAATTATTGTCTTACTTAAGCTAGTGGTAACACATTTGACATTATCACTGAATCATCACATCATGAAAAGGAATCTGCTCAATGCTGACAAACACCATGTTCCCGTTAATTAGAATGACTTTTTTCATTTAACATCAAGAAAAAAATGCAACTTAGTTTCCAGTCACTTAACCTACTGATTACACTGACCAATTCGAATTACTAATTTAATCTCGCTATTGAAATCAAGCAACTTCACTGGAATACAGATACAACTAGCTAATGATTTCTGTATAGAGTGAAAGGTATGTCTTAGATTTCACTGCTACCCATTGTCAACCAAATAACATTAATTTTCAAGTATTGGTAGGGTAGGGTACAGCAGGTCGAAGATGGGACAGTAACTCATCGAGAAAGACATCGCGAAGTGGTCGCACTATCTTGTGAATTAGCAGAAGTTAGAATTCAAGAACCATTGGATCGGGTCCCAGTGGCTCAATGGTCTACGAGCTCACCTTGTAATCAGAAGGTCCTGGGTTCGAACCCCGGTGGGCGCGTACTGATGAAGAGTCCCAAACTAGGACGGACGAAATAGCTGTCCAGTACTCCCGGGTTTTCCAGTGGTTCTCTAACTGATGTCAGCTCATGGTGAAATCCTCCATACAATCAAATAACATTAAGTTAACCCTAAAGCTTCATCGAAGTGTCGGGAATAATTGCCGATGTTCCAGCAGAGGTCAAAGCATTACTGTTAATTAAAATCAACGAATAAGTAATTAAAAAATGTTTCAATAAATACAGAGGTTTTTAACACCGAAGAAAATTGAAATTTCACGCTTTGTTCACTAAAAAGCCTGTCAGTTTGTGGATAACTCCTATAATAATAATAATAATAATAATAATAATAATAATAATAATAATAATAATTTGCTTTATTCCAATACAGTACTTGTGATACAGAATGGAATTCTCAGCATTTTGCTACAGTATTGCATCCAGTTAGTAAATTATCAATAAATAAAATTCTACATAGTCTAAGGTAATCTCAGTTCATTATGACAACAACAATATTGGCATGTTGGTAGCAAAGCCAAAATTGAACTGTGTTTGAAGGTGTTAGAAAAGTAGATGGTAGCATATTTACTGGCGTAAGCGGTAACAAAAGGTCGAGATATATAGAGTGTGAAGGAACCAAGAAGAATGTTTTAAATAGAGTTTGTAAGGAAGAAAGAAACAAAGCAGCACATAACAGAGAAAAAAGAGAGAGAGAAGGAAAGAAAGAAAGAAAACGTTATACATATAAATGATATGAGTTGGAAAGATGAGATTCAGTTGTTCTACTGACTATTTAATAAGTTATAGGTATCACGCCTAATGCTTTCTTTATCGCACAGAACACGAGACAAGTAGGGAGTGTATGGTTGAGTTTCTGTACTTACTAGTGTGAGCATATAGTTTTCTATATAGGCTTCTGGTCCTTCCTGATGAGATAGATACAAGGGGAGAGTTGTGAATGAAGAAAGTGGTATGAGTTAGATAGAATGCATTTAGCCAATTTTTCACATGAGTCCAAGTGTCAGTCAACCAGAATATTAACAAGCTGGTTAAGTGACAAATTGTTTACCCTGCTGACAACCTTTAACATCCTGCGTAATAGGGTGTAGTCCTTCTTCAGTAGCCCCGGAAAAACTAAGGGGGAATAATAGAGAACAATAGGCAGGATGCAAGAGTTAACGAATCGTTGGAGTAAGGGCTGGGTTATTCCAGATTGTCTTAACGTCTTGATGTAGAAGGTAAGACGGAATATTTTCTTAGAAATCATCAAGATATGAGACGACCAGGAAAGATCAGGAGATAGAATGACGCCTAGGTATTTAATTTCCAACTTGGTCTCTCTCTATTTCAGTGCCATCCATGTTGCACACCTCGTGAGTTCTAACCAGTTTGTTTAGGTCAGATTTGTGCCCAAAGGTGAAATTGACTGTTTGACATTTAGAGGGATTTAAGATATGACCGTTTTCCTTGGACCACTGGCTGATTTCTGATAAAAAGCCATTTAGTTTGGAGCAGTCACTTTGACACTTGACAGGCAGGCAAAGATAGATTCAGGTCGTCAGCATATTTAACAAAATTAATGTCATTTGAATATGGTAGGTCATGTAGAAAAAAAGAGAAGTGAGGGGGCAAAGCACCTTGGGGGGCACCAGTTTCAGTGAGCACAGCAGAGGAGGATTTGCCTTTGTATACGGTATACTGCATTCTGTTTGAGAAGTAGGAATGCAACCAGTTTGTGACCCAGGACTCAGTTTGCGTCATAGAGAGCTTATTTAGCAATAGACATCTAGGTACTGAGTTGAAAGCAGAGGTGAAGTCGAGAAACTTGCAGTAAACGTATTTGGTACCTTTATCTATGCATATGTGACTCTTCTGAAGTGAAATTTAAACAGCTCTTAGTGGGCAGTAAATCTTCCTTCACAAAAGAAATCAAGAAAGCTTATCATTATTATTAGTAGTATTATTATTCCCTTTGGTTTTCAGCGGAAAATATGGCTTCAGTAGCACACCTCCATTTCACTCTCTTCTTCTCTATAGTCCTTTTAAGCTGGTTTCATGATTGCTCACAACCTTTCATTTCCTCCTCACAAGATTGCCTCCATGTCACCTTTCATATCCAAACCCAATTCGTCGTTTCTCATTTGGTTTTCACTCGACTTCTTCTTCAGCGCGTGCTCAGTCGACTTTCGTTTTTGTCGACATATTTTTTGTGTAATGAGCTCTTGTTTAGTTCATTATGAGATTTGTAGGGGACTAATATTAGAGTTCACTAACATTCCAAGTATAAAAGTAATAATCCAAGTCAGTGGAGTGTTAAATCACAATATATTACCAAAAATACAGTGACGAGTTATTGCATTAAAAAGGATTACTTGTATATAACGTCTAAGTCCTCGGCTACAAATTAATTATATAATCCACAGGCACGTTAATTGTTTGGACAGCGTCTGCTGTAGCTGCTGTGTTCCGGTTGTAGAAATGTCTTCGGTTGAGAGTAGTAGGCTCCTACAATAAATCCGAAGTATACAACACGGTGTGAGTGGAGCAAGTAAGCAGAAGTGACCAGGGAGAAGACGAAGTCTCCAACAGATTCGCTTTCTGCCAGCACTTTCTGGTCATTTGATTTTCAGGATCGAGGCAATGAAAGAAACTGTTGATGAAAGTCTGCAGCCTGTTTGTTGGTAATGCTTTTCGTTAAGCTTACGCTAAGTCTCTGAATCATACAGAAGTACAGACCTGACATCAGTGTTGAAAATCCGAATCTTATACCTAATACTGTGTACTGTAGGCTTCTGCACTAACTTCAGATTGTTGAAGGTCTGGTCTGCTTTTTTGATCCACGCCAACACTGATATACTCATTTTTGCCATCTGTAGTTGAAACGATGTTTCCTAGGTATGCATAAGGGAGGTGTCTTCATTCAAATTTCTCCCATCTTTGGTAACTGGTGCTTATTTTTCTTAGTTAGGTGTCATCATCACCTCTGTCGTCTCTATGTTCACTGCTTCTTCTATAGATTTTCTAGTTTGTGAGATATTTAACACCAATCGACCGCGAAGTCTCAATCTTCTAAAGTCCTATTGTCAGCCCAGTGTAATTCAGTATTCGAGCTCCTCATGGTCTGCTACATGATCTAGTCCACCACGATGAGGAATAGTAATCAGCCTTGTCTTACTCCTGTCTTCACTTCAAAGGCTTTACGGAACTTGCCGTTGTCACTGACTTAGCATATGGCGTCACCATAGTCAAGAAAATACTCTAACATAAATATTTTGCCTTGCTAATCAAGTTTATTCTCTTCATACTATAAGTCTATCACTGGATAGAGTTGTTTATAGTTCGTTTAGACTTCAATGAAAGCATCATCATTTTGACAGCTTAATATAACTCATGGAAAATTCCCATTGTAACATTTAGAAAATCAAAACAAGTGATTCAGCGAAGAGACTCTTTTCAACGAATTTATCATCAAGCTGTACAGTCGTATATATATGGTTTTTAATAAGTTATATCCGGTGAGGGAATTGAATCCTAGGTGTGAATGCATAAAATAATAATAATAATCATATGAAGTTCAATTAAAACTAAAATGTTTGTGATTATAATCGTAGTTAAATGTCAAGTGGCAAAGCAGATTAATGTCATATATAGAATAATTCATAGGAGGGATAGAACTTGAAAAAGGATGTGCAATTATAGGATTAGTAGACAAATCGAATAAAACAAAAACGTTACGTAATATTGTGTGAAATTTAATAGCATAGAATTTATCGTTGTAAAAAGAATTGATTTAGAATGACAAGTGGAACAAGTGAAGTAATACCGGGGACAGTTCAAAGTGAGAATAGTAATAATAACAATTGACTTAATAAGGAAGAGTATACAAATTGAATAGACAAAATGAAAAATTGGTAGAGCTAAAATATGATTGGGGATTATCATATTTTAGCATAGAGGGATTAAGACCATGAAAGTTGGAGGGGTTGAACGAACTTTTTCTGTACACAGAGATCTGGCTTTTCTGTTTCGATAGCGAAAGCTTCAGCAATACAGATGACTCGGGTACGTAGGGATTTGGGTAGATTGCTCTTTGCCTTGTAGATGACTTTAAAGGCAGAGGCTATAGGGATGGGGGGCTATAGGGGCTATAGAGATAGCTTAATATAAAGCAAAGATTTTGTTTTGACAATAGATTTGTACGGAATAAAGTCATCATACCTAGCAGATTAACATTCTTAATAACCAGTAGTCAGATATATTAATAGCTGATTACTATGGTGCCATTTTTCACTCTGTTGAACAATATTTTATAATGAACTGTTGATATACTCACTCTTTTTCAGTAGTATGGAAAACTTCCTCAGAATAAATCAGTTCAAATTACACATGCAGACATCTAATAATACTATATTCATATATTTTTTAAACATATTTCTAATGGTTTTTTTTAGGAAGATTTATGAGTGAATTTTGGAATCAACCAGAATACATAAGAAATGAAAAATCAGATGATATTTGGTATGTTTCGAATTATAAATAGTACAAAATACTTTGGGAGTTACCTTTAACCTTGAAGCATTAGCTGTGCACTGAATAAAGCTTAAGCTATTTGAATGGCGAAATATGCGCAATAATTCATAAGCAAAAACACAGTTTGTTTTGTTAAGCTAAGAAATATTTCTCTTCAATAACTTCATTTTCAAGCAGCCGTACTTATATTATGGAAAAAGAAGGCATTAAGTGGCGCTAGAAATTGCTCAGTCAATATTGCATGTATGATAAGAATAAAGATAATGAAAACGGTGTATTAGGAAGGTAAACTTGAAGCGAATGACTTAAAAAGTTTTAGTATTTTCATATTATGATTGTTTCCTCTAGTTCCTAGAGGAACATAGAGCTTCAACTGCATGTCTCCGTTGCATTCGGTTCTCCGTCAACACTGCCACCTGGATCCATGTCTGCCCACATCCTTTCATCTCCTCTTCACATCACTGCCTCCTCCATGTCATTCCATTATGGGTAATGTTTACTGTTTACAGTAAACATTACTGTATAACACTGTGAGACTTTATCAAAACAAAAATTTACCCATAATGGAATTATACTCTACCACAGTGCACAAGTTTTGTTCTTATATCAGTGATACTCCTCCATGTCACCCCACCCTCACAGTGACCACCAACTAACTCGCCACTTCCCATTCACGTTCCACTCAAGAGAAAGAGGAAGAAAGCTAGGCGTGTGATGTCACTTGATGGTGGTTTGTTTTTTCAGAGTATGGCCAATCGAACCCACCTCCATTTCTTCCTGCATATTTGTTGCACAGTCGGTTCCTGGTGAGTTGGTTTGCTCATAGCCAGAGATCCCTCACTATTGATAATCTCTTCTGGCCGGCCATCTGATCTCGGAAAGATGATTAAATAAGTGAATTGGTGTTAATACTTTGAAATTGTAGGTCAAGCGTCGTCTAAAAAATTAACAATGCATTGATGGTAACAGTAAAGAGGGTGAAGATGAAGTGAAGTGGAATGAATTCAGGTGGTGGAATAAAAATAAAAGAACATAACTGTGACTTAGGTAAAAAAAGGCTTTTAACAAAACGTTTTGGAACATTTAAATCAGGTTTCTGTCAATGTATAGCTAGAATTTCGTTTACACATAAGTGGAGTGATTGGATTCAATTCTGTAGATAACTTTAAAGGATAAATCATGTGGGCCTGAATGAACTAAGTCCAGAAGGTGTTCCCAATTTGAAGACTTTGCCATCTTATGCTCACTTGTCATTAACCAAATCAAGTAGTGTTCAGCCACGCGTTTACGGAGAACGCGCTTACAACATCCAGTGTATTCGGCTCCACACGAGCACGTGAATGAGTATAGGCACATAGAGGCGGACATAAGCGGTAGTTTATCCCTAACGCATTGTCGAATCATATTTTAGCTAGTAAATGCTAATTGTAAGTAAGCTGTATAAAAACACCGTTTAATACATTTAGACAAACAACTTTTAATGACTTGAGCAACAGTGCCACCGGTGAAAGTCAAACTCATAAGCAGTGTCTTCTTTGACACTATGACTTGGCTGGGGACGGTTTCTTTCCTGATGTCTCTGTCAACAAACTTTATAGGACATCTATTATTTAAGAGAATTATACAAAGGCTTTCTAATTCTAAGTCACTTGTATATACAGAGCATATTTTCCGAATTCGGGAGCATAGATAACGGATAAGATTTCTCTTCCTGTCTAGAAGTACCCAATTGTTGAAGTTAGTATACTGCCCCTGTAAATACTGGCTTTCGACAAATCGACCTTTTTTAACTAGCCATCCTGTCTTCTATGTAGTATCATATCCAAGAAGTGAAATGTGGAACTCGAGTCTCCTTCGATAGTGAAAAGTATCAGTATCTTTATTCTTATCATACATGCAATATTGACTGAGCAATTTCTAGTGCAACTTACCGCCTTCTTTTTCCATAATATAAATACGACCATACAGCTGCTTGAAAATAAAGTCGTTTTGCTGAACACAAAACTGTATTTCTCTTAATGGACTGATGCGTATATTTCTCGATTTTAAGGACCCACTGACAGTGGAAGGATCTAGTCAGCTTCTACGTTATTCTGTCAGGCTTGCAGAAGCGAATACTAATATTAAGATATTTAGCCAAATTATATAATTAGTTCTTCTTATATGAAGAAATTTTCCGACACTTCTAATAGAATGCAGAAATTAATGTACGAATACCATAAGTGTTTTAGCAGCTGTCACTAATGAATTACAGATAAGCTAAGATAAGGTAGCTTAGAATAATGTAAACTGGTTTCACTCACCATATCTGTTGTCAATACATGTGACCACCTTTGGAGAGCCATAGGTGGCTAACTTAAGCCATCTAATGTGAATTTCATTCACTGATTACACCATGTTTTAATTTGACCGCTGTTTTCCAACTTAACCGGCAACTAGCATTGCCCGTCGAGCAAAGCGATCGCTAGATATACATGTGTGACACATGTCCTAACCATCTCGATCGGTATAACTTCACAACCTCATCGATTGATTTCCCCACTATATATTCTGCTGATCGAGTAGTTGGATATTACTCACATCAATAAGTAGTGCCTGCTAACCAGACTGAAGTAATCTAAACAATGAACAGCCGTTTCGCTGGTCTGAGGCAGAGCTCGTCATCAAACTACTCGTACTAATTAGTCAGTAGTATACAGCATCATGCATATATATTTGCTTTACTGATTTTCACTTATGGTGTCAAGCAGGTCACATATACGGTCTTCTGAATAATTTCGCTTTACAAAGGAAACTGTGGTGAAATTTCACCACTCAAGCTGTGTAAATTGCAAATGGCGACTTAATTTGTAAGATATGTCTTCATCAGTCTGAAATCAGTTTGGAAACCTCCTGCACTCCACCTTTGCATAAAGAACAAGATTCAGATTTTCAACACAAATGTGAAGTCAGTCACTTCTTCTACACGGGTCAGAAACTTGTACTGCGCTTCACGAAAAGGATTTCTAAACGAGTGCTACAGACTTTTATCGACAGCTGCCGCATCGCTGGCTCCATACTGAAGATCACATGGTCAGAGAGAATTAGCAACAAGAAATTTTGGCTGAAAAGGAACCAATGAAGAGCCGGTCGCTCAATAAATATGTAGTATAAAATTGAGATGTATCAAGCATACATCGAGGAGGATGCCGAATGACATCGCACTCAGTGCAGGCCATCACTCGAGTGGAACCCGAGTGGGGAACGACGAGTAGGTCGTCAGTACGCGGTGACATGGAAGAGATGGTGTGAGTTGGAGGAAGAGATGAGAGATGGTGGGGAATCGTGTGGCTAGCCAGCTGAAGTGGACTGCAGAAGATAGAAGAAAGTCGAGATGTATTATTGAAGCCCTGGGTTTCACTCGGAAACCAAGGGAATAGTAATATTTCATTAAATGACTGATTCATCATTAAATGATTCAAAGCAGCGCGATATGAGTTATCTTAAGCTGATTCATGCCTTTTTACTAATCATCATTGCATTTGTTTCTGTATGAGACATTTTGCTTAACTTTTTACTTCTTGTGCGTATTCCAGCTAGACTTACTCTCACAACTTTAATATTTCTTATAATGTTTTGTTGTTGTTTTTCAGTACAACGTTGACAATGAAAGAAAGGGGTATTTACAAACCAATTGAATTCATAAAATGTCCAAAAGTAATTAAGGAAGAAAAAGGTTACTATTTTGAAACACTTTTAATTGTTTCCTTTTTTAAATATTGAACTTTCAAAAGTTGGTTTTTAAGGATTAGATTTGTTTTCTACGAGTTAGACCATGGATTGATATCAGTCAGAGAACCGTTGATATTCGGGGAGTACTGTACAGCTAGCTGTTTCATCCTACTTCAGGAATCACCAACAGTACGCACGCCACTAGGGCTCGCATTCAGGACTTTCCGGTTACAAGGCAAGCCAACATGCCATTCATACACTGTGGTTCGATTCAGTGGCTAACCCATGAGTTCTAACTTCTACCAATTAGTGGCTTGGCGTGACCACCAACACCAATGTCATCAGTAGGAACTCCGTCTTCACACTTGACTGGATGGACGTCACTGATCATGACTTCTCACATATTTAACACTTATTTATCATGGAGAATGTAAAGATTTATCCATTATATACGGATTAATGAAAACAAAGTTATCGCTAGTTTACTGGTAGCTAGCAGCAGAACCCAGGGCTGATATTTCATTTTGTTCAAGACTTGTCAACTGTATGCACCTAGCCTCAGGTGATTGACACTGCTGACAATGAGGCATGAACCCAGTACTGATTGCTTCAAAAGCCAAAGAGTTATTTGGTCGACTATTAACCTGTATCACACAACATGGTTGACCAGTTCATTTTAAATGTATCAAAAAGCGGGAGGGGAAACACAAATAGGAATAACTAACTTCAAACAAAGTTATAACGGAATGCATGTGATTAGAACGTTCTATATGTACATATATATACCTTCCGTGATATTGTCGTCCAACTTATTTATTCATATATGAGTTAAAGGACAGAAATATACGAAAAAAATATTTTTGCAGCAAATATAAAGTAGATATGAAAATGTAGTATATGAACTGGCTTTATGAGATTTAACTTAATGAGATAGCGCATAAAGCGAATACACAATGGAAGAAAGAAGAATTCAGTGGCGAAAAGCATCTTAGTCAGTTGTGAGCAACAACCGTTATGATGCTCTACTTAACTGATGATGGCTAGCAGTGGATACCAGGTATTGCATTTCATCCTATTTAAGAATTGTTAGCCTTACAAAACTGATAGGAATGATGTTCTCATTGAAAATTGAACCAAACGCGTCTCGTTCTAAACATCTTCAAATGTTTTATCATTAAACAATATAGATAATATACATCTATATAGATGAACGACTAGTTAGTTATTTACTCGGATAAATAAACAATAAGTAAGGATATTTTTAGTTCATCTCTGGTAGTATTTAAAGAGTGTAGATCCGTCGGGTGAGATGCAAACTAGAGGTAAACAAATCCTAGACGTTTCATTTAATTCAATTCATCGATTCAGTGTTCCTGTCTCAAAGCTTTTGAAGAAGAGTCTTACGTATATTCTGTCGCTTCAAATATAGCAAACGTTTTATGCTGTAATCAATCGTAGGTTTAATCTCATCAGAATGCACTAATACGGATGCATCAGAATCGTCAACAAAGCCACACAGAGGAAATTTATCCACACCAAGAAGGCGAAACACTTATCTTACAGAAAGGAATCAAGAATTATCTCAATTAATCAATATGGTTGCACCATATGAACCATTAATGGATGATTTAGCAATTATTGGTGAAAAAGTGTTAAACACTGAAGTCAAGTGAGTTATAAAAATATCTTTAAGTAAATATTCTACACTGAGATCAAGCACTTCAGTCCCGTCAGTCGACGGGAAAAGTGAATTAAATAATTAATATGACCCGTTGCACAAGAGGTGGCCAGCTGTCGTGGCCCAAGTAGTCTAGTGGACAACGCTTTGGCGTTTGAAACTGTTGGCACTGGGCTCGAGCCTCAGTGGGAACATCACTGTCTCGCTGAGGAATGCAGATACATCCAGCCTATGAGTCCCAAATAGGGCAAAATTAGCATCCTAGATTCCACTGCTAGTCACCATCCACAAAATAAATTCTAATTACACGCCCAGATATCGTCAAAGCATCTGCACAAGAAGCCGACATGTCAACCTGAGACTGCGCACTTCAGTCCAATCAATCGACGGGTAAGTCTAAAATTCAATTAGGTAGTCTAACTTAGCTTGTCTCTTGTTTCTGTGATTTGAATTGAACTCGCCACACTGTCACTCAGCTTATTAGTTACTCACAATCTTATTCACCTCGTGTCTCTAATGCGTAACTCTTTTGCCAATGTCTCCAGGCATTTATTTCTGTTTAAACTTGAGCTTTCTGGGTATAAACTATGTAAGTTTAATTCCCGAGCACTACTTATTAAGTTTGGAGTTTCCCACCAACTGAAATCATGTAACACTTTCAAGTATATTAAAATTGTTCTATACAAAAGCTTAAATAATAATTCTTTTAGGCTGTACACAGCTAATGAAGGGCCAACAAAATACTTGACGGTACCATCTACTCCACATAAACGGTTGTTCTTGCTTCATCCAAACATCTATGTATATAATTTATTTTATTTGGGTCACAAAGCACTCAAATAGAGAGTATTTTTTTATTTGATATACTGTTAAGGTGTCTTAATGTACCCAGGGTTGTTAGGACCTGGAAATTTTGCTTACCTAGTCGTAAAGAAAATCTAAGCAGTTGTCAACATCTCATGCAGTCCAGTTTGATTAGAAATATAAGTCTGTAATATCATCTTCTATTTTAGATTTGAAGACTGATAAATAATAAAAAAAATTTACGTTCACAATTTCGATGTAGATTTCAAATGGTTTCGGTTAGGATTTCGGGCTACTATCACGAATGCATCCAAGAGATTCTAACATAAAATACACACTATTACATTAATAATCCCCCATGGAAACATAAAAAACAACAAAGAGTTCAGCGAAGAAAATTCTCTTTTCCACGATTTCACTTTCATAGCTCTACAATAGACAATAACAATCAGTTTTCTTGTGCGACTGTGTGTGTATTAAAGTTTGATAGTGAGTGGAGATACAAAAAGTGCCATAACAGCATTGGTGTATAGGATTATGAATCACAATTGGTAACGGGATTTTATCATGAGCTGACATCATTTAGAGAACAATTGGAAAACCTGCAAGGTGTACTGGACACCTGTTTCGTCAGTCCAGTTTGGACTCTTCATCAGTACGCACCAGCCGCCAAGGTTCGAACCAAGGAACTTTTGATTACAAGGCCAGTGAGCTTGTGGACTGTTCAACCACTGGGACCCGATTCAATAATGATCAGCCCATGAATTTCAACTTCTACCAATTCACGACATAGCACAACCGCTAACCAATGTCTTCGATGAGTATTTGTCTTCACACTCACCCTGCTGCACCCTACTGGTCACCCTAGTGCAGGTTGGGTGTGAGGACAAATACTCGCCGAAAACATTGGCTAGCGGTTGAGCTATATCGTGAATTGGCAGAAGTCAGAATTCATAGGCCATTGGATCGGGTCCCAGTGGCTTATTTGTCTACGGGCTCGCTAGCCTTGTAACCAGAAGGTCCTGGGTTCCTACCCCGGTAGGTGCGTACTGCTGAAGAGTCCAAAACTAGGACGAAAAAGCTGTCCAGTACTGAGTACAGGCTTTCCAATGGTTCTCTAACCAATGTCAGCTCATGATGAAATCTTGTAACCAATCAACCAAATCCTTAAAAACCAATAGTTGAATCACAATTGATTAGATAATATGAATGAATAACTAAATAAATGATGGTCAACCTAAAGCTCAACAGACATGTGTGTGAAATATATGATAGGAAAATAAAGTATGAATCTGTGAATATAATTTAATGGAAACATAGGATGAGTGAAATGTTGTCAATATGATAACATAAAGTGAAATAAAACAAAATAAAAATGGAACATGGAATAAAGGACGATAACAAAGTTTTGATGTGAATTACATAATAAAATCAACACTATGGGGTAAAGAAAGAGGTCGCACAAATTGTTTTTGTACACAAAGTTCTGACTTTTTAATGTTATGTACTGCTAAAGTTTCTGTTATACAAAGCAGATGCACTCGTGTACCTTTCGGTAAACTTTGTCAAACTTTATACACTATATTAAACGATGTGTCAGATGTTGCGTGGTCAGGACCTACAATACGTTGCAATATAGATGAATTATTGCCTCTAAGTTGGCCTTGGCTGCTTTCGAACACGATGGTGGGTTCTGTTTGTTGACAAACGTTCTATGTACCTAGCTCCGCAAAAGTAGGTGAACATATAAATACACACAGAATAAGACAATCGAGATAACATTTCCTTGACATCAAAGTGAACCAGTGGACGTCTAGAGTAGGTTATTCGTAAAGTAACAGTAATTGTAATTTATATATATATATATATATATATATATATATATATATATATATAAGCGACGAGTGGGATGTCAGTGCAAGAGTGACTTGGAGGAGATCGTGTGAAGAGGAGTTGAGAGACTATGGACTAACATGGATGCAGGTGAAAAGTACAGCAGAAGGAAGACAGAATCAAGTGAAGACGTGCAGTTGAAGCCCTATGTTCCACTAGGAACCCAAGGGAACAATAATACAATAATATGTATATATGTGATTGTACAGCTATGAAAATGAAATCGTCAAAAAAAAAGAATTATCTTTAATGAAATACACACTACTCAGTCGTCTTCAGTTGAACCCTTTTACACACTACATTTTCATGAATCTATGCTGAAAACCTTGGCAATGGCTTTACTTAAATCAGTGTTGAACAAAACTGATTTGGATTACGTTTATTGATTAGTGCAAGTCGTAGCAAAGATACAGTGATAATCTTTTGTCTTGGTATAAACTCACTGACTTAAACTTCATAAATAACTTTCTTTTATTGCCTTCCTTATATTATAAATTTACATACAAATAACAGGAATGAATCAGTGGAAATTCAAAACAGCACAATGAATGATTTGAAAGAAAACACTATGAATGAAATGAATGAAAAACCATTAGAATGCGAAACAGTTAACAATGTGCCTATAGAATCAAAAATTAATGAACCATTTATCAACGAACCATCATTATACCTAAATGGTTATCATTTAGACTGGCAAAAAAATACATTAAGTCAATCACAAATCGGCGTAGATATTCACTTGACCTTTGTAGTAAGCGGTTATCTTTTAAATTTTAACAAACAGTTTTACATTTTCTTATTATTATTAACAATAGTGAATAACATCCTTTTTGGCTAAATTACTTGTGATCAACTGATACTTGTATTAGAAGGAATTCACGGCGATTTCAGGTTCAAAGCTAGAAACAGCTGGTTGGCTATACATGTGGTCTGATACACTTGTAAACCTCATCATGGTTTATTAGCTGGTAGCAAGCCTAGAAAAGAGATGTGGGAGGGGGCAGGTTAGGTGTGAAGTTAGCAACACCAGCCAGTATAATTCAACACCACTGCTACTGAAGCCCTATTTTCGATTGCACACTAGTCGGTAACTAGTGTAATGTGTCTAGTCCTATCTTCGATGCAAACTGAATTCAATTAGCCGTAACGTCTATGACTGCAGCATTGGGTGACGCGGGTTTGAATATCAGAAAGGACATGAGTTCCTTCAAGGTTGCAGATACACCTTGCTGATGAGTGCCAACTAGCACGAAACCTAGGTACAAGGCTTCCTGCCGATTGCCTCCAACCATCTAATACTGAAGCTCTATGTTCCATTTGAAATGAATGAAGAAAAAAAGATTTGGAAAATAAGAGGCAACTGAAAGTTTATAGAAATACGACCAATATCATAGATTACTCTAATTTATCCCTTTAAACTTGTCAGAGAATTAAGAAGATGGGTTTGGCGGATGGGGAGGTGGAGGTTTAAGTTGTATTTAAAGTTCAGGAAATCCACTTCAATTGTTTGATTCTGAATAGTTGGATTCACAGATTTTTGGCTAATTTTCAGCTGGATTCATCCATCGTTAAGGAGTTGATAGTAACACATTTTGTCTTTTATAACTCAAGAATCTGATAATATTACTTTATGATAATAAATCTCTAGTGGTTAGGATTCTTGGCTCTCACCCAGGAGGCCTAGGTTCAACTTCCGGCGCGGGAGCGCTGTGTGCGTCGGTGGCATAGCGGTTAGCAACCTCGCCGACCATGTACATAATCTAGGGTTGGATCCCTGATCAACGCACTCCTTTACCTCGCTAAGCCAGTAATAAGACCGGTAAAGAGAGAAGGTTGGGCATGAGGCTAGCAACGTCATCCTGTAAAAATAAACACTGCTATAGAAACTTCAAGCCACTAGCTTGAAGCCCCCTATGTTCCACTGGGGAACGTGAAGAAATAAAATGATAATAAATTCTTCTAGCGTTGATATTTGAAAATACAGTGAGTAAAACATCATAACTGGCTTGGTTGACTATAATTTACTAATCAATTGTTGTTTGTACTGAAATTTCCTTGAGTCTTAATTATAATGAAAACGAGAATAACTGGTCACAAGGACTAACTTAACTCAATGGTTAAATTTTAGGATAGCATAATGTGTATTTTTTTATCAAACTGCTTTTCACTGCATAGTCACAGTTTCAAAATGAAACTAGATTTACCTTCTTTCTTGCCAGTTTCATGATAAACGGCTTCAGTGTTCCAGCTACTTCTCTACAAACTTCATAGACCATCAGTTTGACTATATCCAATTAACTACTTTTTTACTCGAACGTTCACTCACTCGTCAACTTATATTTAGCCTACATAAAGTTGGGTAAACAGCAACAAGACAATTCCGTTTAGTTTTTACAAGTTTGACCACGGATTGATATCAATTAGAGAAGCATTGAAAACCACTCACAGGGAGTACTGGACAGCTGTTTCATCCCATTAGTTTAGGAATCATCGAAAGTATGCACCCACCAAAAGAGTTAGAATCCTTGCACCTTCTGGTTTCAAGGCAAGCTCATATACCATTCAGCCACTGGGACCGACCCGACTCAGTGGGCGGCCTATGAATTCTAACTTCTACCAACTCGTGATTTAGCGCGACCACCAACTGATGTCATCGATGGGAATTCCATCCTCACCCTTGACTAGATGGACCTCACTAGTAACGACTTCTCACTAGAACTCCAGAAAACTCTAACCTGCAGCAAGTCCATAGCGAGCATCAGGAAAGACATTCAGTCCTTAAAAAGCAAACTCTTGAAAATTCTGTTTAGTTTATTCAATGTATTACACAATGGTAGTATGTTATTAGTTCAGTACGAATAGCACGTCAGTAAACTTAAACGTTTGTTGACAGTAAATTATATCCCAAATCGTTATCCAATAATGTAGTACTGTTCCTCTGTGTAGTCCATTTTAGGCGAAGTGAAATGAAATAATATCTCAACATGGTGTTCATCTTTCAATACAGTATTTACTTTGAAAAACGGGAGAAAACATCAGAGATTAAGACATAAAATAGAGTTATTGAATTGAATTTTTGATTTTCCCGTCGACTGATTGGACCGAAGTGCTTGGTCTCAAATAGGACGAAATGCGCATCCTGGATTCCACTGCTAGCCACCATCCACCAGTTGTATAAAATAGAGTTGTTTATATAAACGTGCATACTTAAATTATCTTATAGTCAAGATGTGATAGATTTTTAAGCCACATTTAGAGAAGTTTATCCTACTTGTGCTGTAATTCAGCTATCATCTTCAAGGAATTTAATACTACTATTATTATTGTTATTATTATTTTCCTTCACGTTCCAAGTGGAACATATGGCATTAAGCTAAAAGGCTTGCAGTTTCTGTAGCAGTGTTTATTTCTACAGGATGCGGTTGCTAGCCTCATGCCTAACCTTCTCTCTTTACCAGCTTTATTACTGGCTTAACGAGGTAAAGGAGTGCATTGGTCGGGGATTGAACCCCGGACCGCGTGCATGGTCGGATATAATTTCTTGAAAGCCGTATAAATATACGACCGTACAGCTTGATAATAAATTCACTGAAAAGAGTCTCTGTGCTGGATCACTTATTTTGAATATGTGACTGAAAAATCAACAAGGGTTTCTTAATGTCTAACAAGCTTCGTCAAGAAAGTATTATATACATTCTCGTATATTTTAAAAAGTTCCAGCTTAATGTGTTCAGTGTTCCTGCTACACGAGTTAAAAGTTATTAGCTTGATGTAGTGAAGATGTATCTGATTGGCTAAAACACTCGACTTCCACCCAATAGATTCTAGGCTCAAGACCTATATCAAAATACGGCAGTTGTATAGCATTATCAGTATGAGAATTATCACCCTATGCGTGTGGCTCTTATCCTAGCGTATAAAGATCTATTCAGGGTAATTGAGTTCATCTAGATAGCTTGTTGCTACTTATCCTTGTTGAATAGAAGTGAAATAAGAATATAAAATTATAGAATGATGTTGATGAGGTATTATGTAAATAAGTCTAGGATTCAGTCTCTCTTCAAATTATTTGGATTAATATCAGCTAGAAAAGCACTGAAAATGAAGAAGAAGTAGATATTCTTCAGCGGTAGGCAGCAATGACCTCATCAAGAATCGAATCCGATAGCTCCAGATTACGAGTTCATGCTTGTTGGCCATTCAGCCACTGTGACGCAATCCATTAGTTTATCAGTGCTAACTTCTACCAATCCAAAAACTGCCTAGTACTGCTTGGTTTTCAACGGTTCTGTAATTGATATCAACCCTTCCCCTTATTTAAAATTTATGATATTTAAAATCAAGAATCCTATATTACCTATAATTTCAGAATGAAAACTCAATTTTACAAACAGACTACATAGAATTGTTTAACAATGGAAATGTTGTTATCACATATGAATGGACTGTAAGTTCACAAGTTAATTATTTAAAAAGATTGTTTTGGTTTTCTCTTTTATACGAATGATGAATACGTGTCATTTATGGGGATACATAATTATTAGAAACTTGCAAACTACCGAGAGAAAAAAACTTATATACCATAATGAGTTGAGAGAAGAGATAATTTTTCCTATAGTTTGGTTTGTAAGGATTAGTTATGTTTTACGAGTTGATCACGGATTGATATCAGTTAGAGAACCATTGAAAACCAGGGAGTTCTCTAACTGATATCAATCCGTGATCAACTCGTAAAACATAACTAATCATTACAAACCAAACTATAGAAAGTTAATCTGATGCTCGCTAGTGACTTGCTACAGGTTGGAGTTTCCTGAGTTCTAGTGAGAAGTCGTGACCAGTGAGGTTCAATTAGATGTCACGTGTGTGGATGGATGTCCCACCAACGACAATGGTTGGGGTCGCGCTAAATCACGAATTGGTAGAAGTTAGAATTCACGAGCCATTGCAACGGGTGCCAGTGGCTGAATGGTATACGAGCTTGCCTTGTAACCGGAGGGCCCTGGGTTCGAAACCCAGTGGGTGCGTACTGCCGATAGTTTTTTCGGCTACATCTTGTTTGACTCAATCTTTAAATATAATTATATGATTGAATTGAATCTTTGTTTTTCCCGTCGATTGATTGGACCGAAGTGCTCGGTCTCAGGTTGACATGTCGGCTCCTTGTGCAGATGCTTCGACGATGTCGTGGCATTTAGTTAGTATACAATTGGTGGATGGTGGCTAGCAGTGGAATCCAGGATGCGCATTTCGTCCTATTTGGGACTCGTCAGCTGGAGCCTCGGTGGGAACATCATCACTCACTGAGAAATGCAGGTACATCCAGCTGACGAGTCCCAAATAGGACGAAATGCGCATCCTGGATTCCACTGCTAGCCACCATCCACCAATTGTATACTAAATAATTATATGATTATTGTCACTTATAGGCGGAAGAAGGCGGACATTTATAATAAATAAAAACAGAACTCAACAAGTAACAGATGTGAAAATAATAAATTTGCCTTAGATATGAAACCAGAATGAACCAGTCCAATGTAGAATCGGCACTGGAGCAAAAACCAAGTCTCCAGTTGTACTTGAAAATTGATCTGCTGCTTACTAGCGATTGGCCCTATTCAGGAAGGGAGTAGCAAAACCATAACCAGTAGGATACTACAGGTTGAAGGTGAGTCAGTAAGTCATCAAAGAAGACATTGCGAGTTGATCGCGCTGTGTCATGAGTTGTCAGAAGATAGAATTCATGGGTTGGCCATTTGTGGATCGAATTGGGTACTAGTGGGTGCTGAATGGTCTACAACCTCGTCGCCTTGTAACCAGAAGGTCCTGGGTTCTAACCTGCTGAAGAGTCGCAAACTAGTGTGATGAAACAGCTGTGCAGTACTCTTTGCATGTTTTCCAATGGTTCTCTAACCGATGTCAGCTGATGATGAAGTTCTCCAGCCAAAAATAAAACAAGTTTAGAATTACGAAACAAACACTACAGCGAGGATTTCATCAAGAACCGAGAGAAGTTAGATAATCGTTGCAAATCATGGGGCACTGAATTTTCTTCATTCTAATTCGTACTCTAGTGGTTCTCCCTTATAACTCTTTTCCAACCCAATCCTATGTCAATTAACACCGTGTTGGCTCGGCATGCGCGACGTGTGTGTTAGCCATTTCATTCAATGTAGCTTCACAACCTGACTTTTCCTCCTTACCCAACACTTTACGCCTAATCTCGATATTAATCACTATGATAGCTCTTAAGAAGGCGATATTGTAGAGTGTATTATTGACGAAATTTATAACTAGCCTATGGATATAGACTGATATGAGGCGGCCAAAAGTGAAATCAAGTCAATGGCTACTTAGATAGAAGTATTTATTCCTCAAAATCTGGATTTAGTTTACAATGTGAACATGAAATAACCCCATTGGACAACTCTACGTCTCAATGTTTTAACCTTAGGCGAATCACCAACCCTCCAGAACAATTTATTGTCCGCTGACCTAGCCGGATTTTTATGTGACTAAAAATGTATAAATATTGTGTATTTTTTTCCTTGATAAATGTTCGTTAGCAGTTCTCTTATCTTCTACCGCTACAACAGAATACAAACACTTTGTTAAAAAGTCTACGTTTAAGATGTCGTCTGAAAGGACAATAAAAGCTTTTCATTTTGATGGTATAACTCAGAAAATATACCTACACTAATAGGCATCATTTTGCTCATTTGTTATGACTTATCATTCCTGATTGTAAGTTTATTCGGATCGAATAAATCTTTTTCAGCATACAAACTCAATGAAATGGCGCCTAGTTTTATTCTGAATTCCTTTCTACTGTTTTTAAATGTATAACTTTTTTGTGTGTGTTGATGAATTTGATAGTGGAGGTATTTATATCATGAGAGTGCTTAGAAAGACAGACATTTTGTAGCTTACTGTGTCACAAACTCAAGTATATTGGGTTCGATCTAAGATCTAGTCAAAGATATAGCCACCTCCGGACACAATAAAATTATTTACTAACTTGTTATATTTAAATGACGATTCGTTGAAGACTGTTTACATAACTGAAGGAAGTCATCTGGATAAGTTATTTGAAAGGCAATGGGATTTTAATTACCGTATATCAATAGATTTCACCTCTAAACTTGATGTTTGAATTCATCCCTTAGACTTTGAGGTAGATCACAGTAATGACTTCCACACAAACTTATGTATATATACTTTTCATTTTCTTCTCTTTTTTTTTATTTCAGCGTGTTCGTCAGCAAAGTCACTTTAATTTAGATAATAAAGGACATAAAGCGTTCTATTTCGATCCTAAACCAGGTGAGTTTCAGTCAGCTAAATGCCTTAAATGCAACTGTTAACAAGCGGACGTCTGAGGCGTCTTCGTCAGCAAAGTCACTTTAATTTAGATAATAAAGGACATAAAGCGTTCTATTTCGATCCTAAACCAGGTGAGTTTCAGTCAGCTAAATGCCTTAAATGCAACTGTTAACAAGCGGACGTCTGAGGCGTCTTCGTCAGCAAAGTCACTTTAATTTAGATAATAAAGGACATAAAGCGTTCTATTTCGATCCTAAACCAGGTGAGTTTTAGTCAGCCAAATGCCTTAAATGCAACTGTTAACAAGCGGACGTCTGAGTATACAGTTATAGTTGATATAATAACTTCAACGCTATTAGTGGCGAAGTTAAAGCATCATAACCAAAGCCAAAGACTTGGAGAAGGCAGATGCAGTATTCCAGTCATTCTCTGGGTACATTTTCTGTAAATCAATGCTGTTAGGTAGGGTTGTTGCATTTGAATTCTGATTGATCGTTCAAGGTCAGCTGATAGTTTAAGTTTGCCCAGTCAGTTTTTTTTTATTTCAGCCTTAGCATGTCAAACTTATATTTATTTTACTTCTTTACGTTCCCAGTGAAACATTGAGCTCCAAGTGAGACGCTTGAAGTTTCGGTAGCAGTGGTGTTTATTTTTTACAGGATGGGGTTGCTAGCCCCATGCTCAACCTTCCCTTTTTAATTGTCTTATTACTAGCTTAACAAGGTAAAGGAGTGAGTCTGTTGGAGATAGAACCCCAAGCCACCTACCTGTTTGGCAAGCATTCTACCGCTGTGCCACCGTCGCACAAGTCAAACTTAAATATTTAAATTCTTTTAGATAACTCACAAAGTGAGACTTTATAGATAGCCAAGCGATACTTTGAGCACAATTCACTGTTCATAATGATATCAAATGACTTTTGTATGTGATATTGTTTTCTTTTGTCCATCTGTCTATTTTGAGGGAGGGATGGGGGTCCTCCCTATGACAATTTCGCATAAGGCATTCAGAAGTATGAACAATCTGAAATTATATGATTTATTAGTTTCTCCGCAATTTAACTGCAATGAGCATAGCTTACAATGAAAAGGCGCTTCACCATATTGGATAAAATGATATATCATTAACTGATCGCTTTAGGCAGTCCAGTACCGCAAAGCAGATATCATGTCAAATCCATGATTTTCTGTCTGTACAGTTTCTGATTACCTCAAAGGATCTAAAATCCTTTCGATGCATTGAAATAGAGACGACTGTGAAGAAATCATCAATAAATGTTCGACAGAAGGAGATACTGAATTTCTCTTCTGGTCACTTATAACTTAACAACATTCCGTGAATCCTATATATATATATATATATATGTCTTCACAACATTAGTCAGACATAAAGATAGAACGTGAATAGGTCAGTAAACTAGTAGATAGTGGGTAGTAAGAATGACAGAACATAAAAATGATTAAACCCACCCGCAAAGATAAGTAATTTAAGAAAACGTTCGGCAGTTGCACTGATAATGATAATGATAATAGCTTTATTCCAAAAACAGTACTTGCGATACAGAATAGAATTCTCAGCATTTCACTGCAGTATTTCATCCAGTTAGTAAATTAACAATAAAATAAAATTCTACATAGATTAAGGGTAATCTCAGTTAGTTTTGACAACAACATATTGGCATGTCGGTAGCAAAGTCAAAAGTGAACGGAGTGTTTGAAGGTGCTAGAAAAGAAGTTCTAGCATATTTACTGGCGTAAGCAGAAGAAAGAAACAGAGCTGCATATAACAGAGAAAAAAGAGAGAGAGAAAAGGAAAAGAAAGAAAACGTTGTACATATAAATGATATGAGTTGGAAAGATGAGATTCAATTGTTCTACTAACTATTCAATAAGTTATAGGTATCACGCCTAATGCTTTCTTTATCGCACAGAACACGAGACAAGTAGGGAGTGTATGGTTGAGTTTCTGTACTTGCTAGTGTGAGCAAATAGTTTTCTATATTGACTTCTGGTCCTTCCTGATGAGATAGATACAAGGGGAGAGTTTTGAATGAAGAGGGTGGTATGAGTTAGATAGAATGCATTTAGCCCATTTTTCACATGAGTCCAAGTGTCTGTCGACCAGAATATTAACAAGCTGGTTGAGTGGCACATTGCTTACTCTGCTGACAACCTTTAACATCCTGCGTAATAAGGTATAGTCCTTCTTCAGTAGCCCTGGAAAAACTAAGGGGGAACAATAGAGAATAATAAGCAGGATGCAAGAGTTAACGAATCGTAAGAGTAAGGGTCGGGTTATTCCAGATTGTCTTAACTTCTTTATGTAGAAGGTAAGACGGAATATTTTCTTAGAAATCATCAAGATATGAGACGGCCAGGAAAGATCAGCAGATAGAATGACGCCTAGGTATTCAATTTCCAACTTGGTCTCTCTCTATTTCAGTGCCATCCATGTTGCACACCTCGTGAGTGCTAGCCAGTTTGTTTAGGCCAGATTTGTGACTAAAGGTAAAATTAACTGTTTAGCATTTGGAGGGATTTAAGATAAGACCGTTTTCCTTGGACCATTGGCTGACTTCTGATAAAAAGCCGTTTAGTTTAGAGCAGTCACTTTGACATTTGACAGGCGGGCAAAGATGCAGTCAGGTCAACAGCATATTTGACAAAATTAATTAATGCATTAACACACAACCGCACAATAGGATGGGACGGAGTCAGAATTCCAAGTAATAATATAGGCAGATGGAGATAGAGAGCAGTTGATTACTGAATCTTTGTTCATCGAGTCTACACCCAACACGTGCAATAGGAATGACTGATCACTCATACCGAAAATATGGAAAATACTACTACCAATCAAGTCAAGAGATGGCAAATAATGGAATTATATAAACGAAGTTAGAAAGTTGTGTGAGCAGTGCTTTGATATGATTATGAGTGGCAATAAATTGTGCTCGAAACGTGATCATCAGTAAATATCACTGTACTTTATAACACTGTGAGACTTTATCAAAATAAACTGTACCCACAAGTTCAATAAATCATTACCTTTTATTCATAACTTTTGAGGAAAAGTTGTCTATGAGTTCAGAAGGAAGAAATACAGTATGGCCGGTGCATTTGCTGGGTAACGAGAGTACTTAGATCCTCAATTTCTTAGTCTTATCCACTTATATTGGCAGTTTAATAAGGGATACCTTTCGCTTTTACAATAATAATTTTGTGGACAGATGCTTTTCCCTTCCATTTTCTTGCAAGAAAATTTCTGAAATATACAAAGCCGAAGTAACTACGCGAATGAACTGCAATATTAATGTAGATTCTATGTGACTATTAAGAAACCATTGTAACAAATGCGAACAAGGAAATATGACAAAAACACTGTCCGTTTCAATCTACCGACCTCATCATTCCGTTTAGAAGTCGAAGTATTCACGCAACTTAATTGCTCATTTCATTTAAACTCAATTTTATGTAAATATTCAGATAAGCATAGTTAAATAAAGTAGTGAAATTACTGACTGTCACATGGATTTCTTGAATTCGCAAATGAACGTGCTTAATCGTGCTCCCTATATAACTTGATCCATTGGAACATTTTTAAACGGTCTATACATGAAGATGAACTAAGATTAGGCAAATTATCTTAGAAACTTATAATGAATGCTTGGAGACTACTGGAAAAATACTGATTTCCTTAGTCGAATATCTTCCTTATAGCTTGGGTATGATGTTGAGATAGAGTCGCTCTAGAAATATAAAAGAAAAACACTGAAGGCATTTTCTCTACTCTCATCAGTTCTTGCTCACGATCTGTGCATGTGGGGGGGAGTCATGTTACCTCACCGAAAAATAGTGATGCGACAAATAATTCATATTGATTTTTTATAATTCTCCAGGTAAAGTACAACCGGGTGAAATTATTCACCTACCAATTACACTTAAATCACCTCATGAAGGAATTCATAAAGAGATTTGGCGTTTTGATACAACACCAGTTCTTTGTGGAACACATGCAATTCGTGTACACTTTCATGCTATATCTGTATGGCCAGAATATCATCAATTCTGTTCGATTCTTGCAAAAGATATATTCATTCAAGTAAGCAATCTAATTTCGCTTATTCATTTATGTATTTATCAAGTTTTCTGGTAAACATAAAACAGTTTAGTTTGTTGGTCATAGGATTTCATCGCGAGCTGACATCAGTTAGAGTACCACTGAGAAACCTTGGAATACCGAACAGCTGTTTCGTCCTAGTTTGGGACTCTTCACAGTACGCACCCAGAAATGGAATTTCATGTACTAAGATATTATAAAGCTAATAAGAACAATCGTGACGTGTTTTTAAAATCAGAACAAAACTTTTTTAAATGAATGTTTCACTCTGAAAGCCGTAGCTCTTTGGAAAAAAAATCTGAGCCATTTTGCTGAAATAGACGTAGGTTTCACAGAGAAACGTTCACAGAAAATCTTGTTTTCAATTATAAACACGCAGGAATTATTTTAAATAATTTCATAATCAGTCATTCAATCTGACTTGGTGCTCCAACTATTTCAGACAATTTTGAATATTTATAATTTGGAATTATAGTTACAGACTTTTATCGACATCTGCCTTCGCTGGCTCCCTGCTGAAGATCAGATGGCCATAACGAATTAGCAACATGAAGCTCTGGCTGGGAACAAACCAACCAAGAGCCGGTTGCTCAACAAATATGCAGTAGAAAATGGAGATGAATCTGTCAAAGGACATAGTGCGCACTGCAGGCCATATCTCGAATGGAATCCAAATGGGAAGTGAAAAGTCAGTCTTCAGTGTGAGGATGACATGGAAGGGATCGTGTGAGGAGGAAATGAGAAATTATGGGCAATCGTGGACGCATATGAATAGGTCGGCACAGAATAGAAGAAAGCTGAGATGCATTGTTGAATCCCTATCTTCTACTGCGAACCCAAGGGAATAATAATCGTATAACATAATAAAATTTAATAGATATTTATAAGCTTAGATATTACATGATAGATTTAGAACAAAAGGGTCAGCCTGATCCACATTCTTCCTTTTCATATTTTATCTCCGCTATTTACTTATTCAAAATAATTTATAGTAATAATTATAACATTTAATGTCGATGAAATAACCTCGCCTAAATTACTAGCTTGCTAGTTTTCTAGCTGGTCCCAAGCCCGGGTAAAGAGGGACGGTTGGGGCGTGGTGCTAGCAACCCCCCCCCTGTAAAACAACCAAATCGCTACAGAAACTTCAACGAATAAATATATTAAAAATTCTAAAAACATAAGCAATAGCCTTACTTTTCGCTGGAATCGGGGAAGTGAAATGACGCAGGCTGGTGAAAGCCCTTCGGGAAGCCAGTCAGCCGATGTGCCTTCTTTCGATGAAAGCAAAAGTAAGGATGGGTACCTGGAATGTTCGTACAATGTACGAAACTGGAAAGGCTGCCCAGATAGCCGCTGAAATGAGAAGGTACAGAATAGAAGTGTTGGGAATCTGCGAAAGCAGATGGAACGGAACTGGAAGGTGCCAACTACCTACTGGAGAGACAGTAATCTTTTCCGGCCACCCAGAGGACAACCATGAGCACACCGAGGGAGTGGCCATCATGATGTCACCAACAGCAACCAAAGCTCTCATGCAGTGGGAACCAATCTCCTCCAGGATAATGACAGCCAGGTTCAACTCAAAAGGAAGGAAAGTTACAGTCATTCAATGCTATGCGCCTACAAACGTCTCAGAACAAGAGAAGAAGGAGGCGTTCTACAGACAACTACAAGCAATAATGGACAACGTCCCAAATGGCGATATCAAAATCCTGATGGGCGACATGAATGCGAAGCTGGGAGGAGACAACACAGGAAGAGAACTCACCATGGGTCGTGAGGCCCTCGGTGAAATGAACGACAATGGTGAACTCTTCTCAGACTTCTGCGCCTTCAATGATTTGGTGATTGGTGGTAGTGTGTTCAAACACAAGGATATACACAAGACGACATGGATTTCACCAGATGGAAACACCAAGAACCAAATAGACTTCATCTCAATTTCAAGAAAGTGGAGACGGAGCCTACTGGACACAAGGTCAAGGAGAGGAGCAGATGTGGGTTCAGACCACTATCTAGTACAAGGGACTTTCAAGGTGAAACTAAAAGCCTCGAGGATAGCTGGGGATAGGCCACAATGCAAGTTCAACACTCAAACTGAAGGACACAACCACAAAAGACACTTTCACTGCAACTGTCAGAGCAAAGCAGGAAACACTACGCGACATCACTGAAGAATCATGCGTGGAAGAACATTGGAAGTCTCTGAAGGCGATTCTCAACGAAACGTGTTCAACGGTTCTAGGAAGAAAGAAGAGACAAGACAAGGAATGGCTCTCAACGGACACTTGGAAATTAATAGAAGAGAGGAGAATGGTGAAAGAGAAAATGATTCAATGCAAGGACGGACAGGAGAAGGAGACGCTGAGCTCAGCTCAACTTCACAGCACTGGACAAAGAAGAGTGCTAGGAAGGACAAAAGACGATTCTACGACAACCTCGCCACTGAAGCTGAGAAGGCAGCAGGCAAAAGGGACCTGAGGACACTATATCAGATAACCAAATCTCTATCCGGGAAGAGATCAACACAAGCGAAACCTATAAAAGACAGCCAAGGGAACCCCATTACCAAGGAAGAAAAACAGATTAAACAATGGGCGGATCACTTCAAAGGACTCTTGAACCGACCATCACCTGCAACCCGTCCAGAAATACCAACAACAGCGCGCACACAACTGCAAGTTGACACCAATCCTCCAACGAGAGCTGAAGTCTTGAACGCAATCAAGCTTCTGAAAGCTGGAAAAGCAGCCGGACCAGATGGAATACCCCCTGAAGCACTGAAAGCGGACCCAGAGACTACAGCAGACATGCTGACTCCATTATTGCAAAAGGTCTGGAAGGAGGGAAAGGTGCCTACTGACTGGAGGAAAGGTTACCTCGTGAAACTACCAAAGAAGGGCGACTTAGGCCCACTCTGCAAGAACTGGCGAGGAATCATGCTCCTATCGACGCCAAGTAAAATCCTGAGTCGCATCATCCTGGAGAGATTAAAGGACGCACTGGAGACAGAACTCCGACCAGAACAAGCTGGATTCAGGAAAGGCAAATCATGTACTGACCAAATTGCAACTCTACGCATCATCATCACAGAACAAAGCATGGAATGGCGATCAAACCTCTACCTCAACTTTATAGACTTTGAGAAGGCCTTCGACAGGCGTTGACCGTGAAGTAATTTGGAAATTACTCGAGTACTACGGCGTACCCCAAATATTCATCAACCTTATTCAACAGCTGTACGACAACGGCACATGTCAAGTGATCCACAACGGAAAACTCAGCAAGGCGTTTGGAGTAAACACAGGAGTCAGACAAGGGTGCTTGTTATCTATCACCAATGATATTCCTAATTGTGGTGGACTGACTGGATTATGCGTCAGACAGTGTGAGAAACGAGAAGACAGGGATAATATCCTGGACCGACGTGAAGAACCTAGAAGACCTGGATTTCGCGCGTGGATGATTTATGTTTGATGTCACACACAATCGAAGACTTACAAGCGAAAACCGACAAACTGGTCGAAGAAGCAGCCGGCGAAGACAGGACTCCAGGTAAACATAGACAAGACGGAGGTTATGAAAATAACCAACCAACTACAACAACAGCAGCAGCAAAATCCGGCTTCAATCACCATCAACGGGAGGGATTTGAAAGAGGTTACTTCATTCATTCACTTATCTAGGGAGCATTGTCTCAACTACAGGAAGTCGGAACGGACGAGGATGTCAAATCGAGAATCGAAAAGGCGAGCGAGAAACACATTCATCAACCTGAAATCAATCTGGAAATCTTCGTCACTCAGCCACCATCAACAATAAAATTCGGTCGGATTTTCAATACAAACGTAAAGTCAGTTCTTCTATACGGATCAGAAACTTGGAGGGTCACAAAGAATATTTCCAAAAGGTTGGAGACTTTTATTAACAACTATCTTCGCTCTATACTGAAGATTTTTTTGATTGATTACAGCTTGATTCCACACTGTATTTTTGGTACAACTATGGAATTTTCAGCGTGCATATCGGTAGCCCAAAGTTTGCAGGCCGACCATAGATATCAGGTGTGCGTCGGCGAGGGCTAGAACCCCGGACCATGTGTATGGTCGGCGAGATTCCTAACCACTGTGCCACCGACGCCGGGCCGGAAAGAATCACCAACAGGGAATTATGGGAACGAACAAAACAAGAAGCAATCGCCCACCCAACAAATATGCAGGAGAAACTGAAGGTGGATTGGTTACTCGCTCGCTGAGGAGGCCGCTGGGTGACATCGCGCGCGCGTCAGGCCATTGCTCGAGTGGAACCAGGCGGAAAAGGAAGCGGCGAGTGGGACGTCAGTGAGAGGGTGACATGGAGGAGATCGTGTGAAGAAGAGTTGAAACAGTATGGACTAACATGGATGCAGGTGAAAAATACAGCAGAAGGAAAACAAAAGCAAGTGGAGGGAGACGTGCAGTTGAAGCCCTATGTTCCACTAGGAACCCAAGGGAGCAATAATAATGTCAATGAAATACACTTGAACTGACAAGCTACACTCCAGACATCATTTTCATATCCAAACTCCTTGAAGTGTAACAACAGAAGACAATTGTCAGGCAAAAGAAATCTATCAACAGATATTTGTAGATTTTTATGTACATTATTATTCTTTGTTTTAGAAGAGAAGTAACGTCTTCCGATTGGTTTTTTCTTGCATAAGGTTATTCTGTACTGCTTATGACCGTTACCTACAAAGTTATCTGTATATCTGCGAATCGTGTTTGCACACGCTAAGTCTACTGTGATTGGTTGCTGAGCTTCTCAGGCTTAGGCTTTCTTCTTGTATATATCTCATGATCCCAATTCGGGAGGTAAACATAGACGTAAATTGTTGTCTATAATTTAGGCTAGCGGACAGCTCTCACCACAGAAGTATATGAATAATACAGAACATAAATCCTTTTGTAAATGATATTACCATAGTATTCAACAAGTCTGTTATAGATGAAATACGCATACATATTCGACACAGTCTTCATCAGAAAGTAGTTGACATCTGTTTCATCCTACTTTGAAATCCTTCAGAAGAGCATACTCTTAACCTTGCTTTTAAATAGTTCACATTTTAGATAAACTTATATGTTCAAGCTTAACTCAACCACACTCCAGTTTTATTGATGTTGGACTGTAAAATGTTGTGTCAGATGACACAGACGCTAATTTCTTTCCCTCTGTCATACAATATAAGTGTGTGGTGAGAGCCAGAACAGCCACAAAGAGATGCAAGGTTAACTTTCTATGAGAAACAACCAATCAGAAGACTGTGCTTGTCTGCTAACAATAATCTATAATAATGCACATGAAAATCTATAAATATGTGTTGATTTCCTTAATAAACGATCTGTTTCCTGGCCCTTGTCTTCTGTTGTTACATTTGGTGTCGCTGCCTATCACCAAATGGAAAGCCTATGACCTGCAGGTTTTGATGGAGAAATATGGATCTTTGGGCAGGACTTCGAGGCTTCTGCGCAGTTAAGTGGCGTTCAAGATCTGTCAGCGATGAGGCTGTTACTTGGGACGCTCGTGGGAGGTAGAGAGAAAGCAGCATATGGAAGTGTGAGGCGTAATACCGACGAATATGAGACAGGGTCAGGCAACCCATGTAGAATTTTATTTATTGATAATGTACTAACTGGATGCAATACTGTAGTAAAATGCTGAGAATTCCATTCTGTATCACAAGTACTGTTTTGAAATAAAGCAAATTATTATTAAAAAAAGCAGTTTCCAAAGTTGGAAGGACCACATATGGTCACGTTGAGATGGGGTTACGCAGACACAATCACAATGCTAAACAAAGAGAAACAGGTGAACATCAGTGAACGCCAAGATTCCAGACAGCAAGACAAAACGAACAAAGCTCCTAGAACCAAGAAGAGAGAATCAACTTCAGTCGCAAGTCTTAGACGGGGAAACGAGTGTGGTGAGAGCTGGCTGCTAGCCAAACTGGTAGATAGTAATTTATGTCAATGTTTACGTCCTCAATATTGGTCGTGAAGAAAATATCAGCAAAGACTGATTCAACAACCAACCACAGCAAACTTTACGTAGGTGGACACAGTTAGCATATAGATGATCTGACATTCAAGAAATAGTCACAAAGAGATGCAAGGTTAACTTTCTGTGAGAAACAACCAATCAGAAGACTGTGTTTGTCTGCTAACAATAATCTTTAATAATGTACATGAAAATCTATAAATATGTGTTGATTTCCTTAATAAACGATCTGTTGCCTGGCCCTTGTCTTTTATTATTGCAAGTGTACATAAAACTGAGTTTTCTCCAAAAACAGTGGCACAAATTATGCAAACACGTAGTTGTGCATGTTATCTATCATAAATTTATTCATATGTTGAACTGCTGCTCTCTATTTTCAGTCACCGAGAACAAAAATTATGCATTCTGATAATATCTCTTCTTTTCAAGAAGTCTCATATGAACAGCTGAAATTTTGAACAAATTTGTTTATGTATTATTTTATCCAACCTAAAAATTGTAGGAAATATGAAGAGGTTTTTGACTATAGGTAACTTTGTTCAATTCCCCCCCCCTCACACACACACACACACATGAAGTATAGTGACGTAATAAGTAACAGTTAGACTAGTAACAAAGTGTTGGTTGGTGAAGGTAAGTTTAGCCAAATCCTCATCCACTGAGATGACTGTGATGTCTATTATGCACAACGAATCATTACTTTTCTTTATGCATAATATAAGCTTAAAACTGATTAGCTTAGGAAAGAGCTAGATGTGGTCAGACTAAAACTTTTACTATCGTTGTTTTCTACACACGTTATAAGCAAAGCTATTTGAAATGTATTCATAGATTTTCTCTAAAAACCCAGAATGACTTTGTTTAGTGAAAATCAATTTTAGTCTTTTCTATGAACAGTTAGCTACCAGATATCAAATCATGGGACGACTGCTGATATAAGCATACTACGGGGAAATGTGTTCATCGAACTGTTAGGCATTCAGCGATTTCCTAAGCATAGCAAAAGAAATTAATTTACAATGGCTTTTAACTAGTTTTGAAATTCTAAAACAGGTTTTTCAATCTCTGCTTGTGCAAAGTAAAAATTTAAAAAAAAACTTGAAATAAGGCACTTCCATGCACATTTCTATATCTGTCCGTCTTCCTGAGTTCCTGTAGCCAAAAGAAAAGCCATAATTGTACTGATTAACTGTTGAGTCACCTTCTCAAGCTTCCCGATGGGTTATTCTACAACTGTTGGGAAATGGAGCCTGGAATATTGGCGATAAAATGTAATATCAACAACTGCACCTGGAACTCTTCAAAGATTATGGTAAGCGTGCGGCGAAGAGGATTCGCCAAAATATCCGTGTTCTGTGCTACCTGCCGGATTTCTATTCTTCTTTTACATCCCTATTTCATACTTTACATATTTCCTACAGTTTTCTCCTCATTTCTCTAGTCCCGGATTTCATATCTTGCTCCACTGCTCGTTATCTTTTAGACATCATGCTACTTTACAAATCCTTGTCAGTATCTCATATCGCAATACTGTTTGTGCATTAAACTAGAACTCTTTTTTTGATAAATAACTTTGAAAGTAACCCGTGATTTATTTTATTTTTCTAAGTTAGAGAATGAAGCTAACTATCGAATGGTATATCGAATGTTGGAAAATATAATCATGAATATTCAACCTGAAGAACGTCCTCCCAGTCCTGTTTATCCTCCAAGGACAGCAGAAGAAGTCTTTGCTTTGTCTAATTCATCTGTAAGTTTTGATGTCTTAATGATTCAAGAATAGTATCTCTGATCAACTGCTGAATTTCTTAAACGATTTAGCCAAACTCTAGGCCAGTTCACAACTGTTAGTTTCCATTTCTTCTCTTTTAATTCTACATCCCCCCATTTTTTAAAATTCCTTCACGTTCCCCAGTGACACATAGGGATTCAAGCTAGAGGCTTGAAGTTTCTATAGCAGTGTTTATTTTTTTACAGGATGGGGTTGCTAGCCTGATGTCCAACCTTTCCTCTTTACCAGCATTATTTCTGGCTTAGCGAGGTATAGGAGTGAGTCTATGGCCGGGGATCGAACCCCGGACCATGTACATGGACGGCGAGCATCCTAACCACTGTGCCACCGACGTACCGGCCCCCCATAAAATGAACAAATCTGCTTAATTATTACCGTCTGCGGTACTCTAAAAGAATTGGATGTGATTGTCCATACACATCTATAAAACAACTCACTTTTAATAAATTTTGAGACGGTATTCAATGATATCGTTGTTATTTTACAAAACGGTCATTCGGAGAAAAGAAACTATTTCAAAAAACAGTGCACTACTTGCCAAAAATACGGCTACTTACCAACAGTAAGATTTTGACAACTATCAAGAATCCTTAAGAGTGACTGGGCGGTATGTCAAACAATAATTTGATAAAAACCAAAGCGAAATTAGCGGCTGATTTAAAATAATCAATATAATTAAATGAGTTGAATATTAAGTCTGTAAATGGTAGAGTTTATGTCCTAAGGGCCATCCATCTGAAGTGAGGGAAGAAACAGAGATTTCATATATGACAAGTAAAGTTACCAGAGCAGTTCGAAGCTACCAGTCCTACAGAAGTAATTCTAGTAGCTTTGGTAATAAATCTTGTGCAGAACCTGAGATTTCTCCATAAAATGATATTACTTTATATGTAGTATTACGTGTGAAGAAGCGAGTCACGGCTTTTTGAGACCCTTCCTTACTCCTGTAAGGTGACTTTGAAAGCGTCCATGATTTTCAATGGTTCTGTGCTTGATATCGATTCATACTAAGATCAGTTCTGAAACCAATCAACCCTCTTTCAAACAAACTTGATAATTCTTGTCTGACTGGCCTAGTTCTTAACTAAATTGCTAGTATTATAAATGATAATGGAATCCTTTTAGAGGCCAGTTCTTATCTGTCATGAGCGTACCTCATACAATACATAATTGATTAATTCATTTTAGATTAAATTTTGGCGTTTATACCACAAAATTGAAACCATCTTATCGTCCTAGTAGATAAAGCTTTTGCGTTGGAAACGATAGGAGTAGGATTCGAACATCGGTCGGAACACCATAATTTACTGGGTAAGGCGATGATGAGTTGCAAACAGAACAAAATGTCAAATGTATACTCCACTGTCATTTGATACTTCGAGAATATATATATATATATATGTTTCTTCACAGTTGAAATAACTACTTCATAACATAAGGTCGAATAAATATGATATATCCTCTCCCGAAACGAACCAGTTGTCTGACCTCGTTTAAGTAAGTCAGAGTTGAATTCTAATTTCATTAAGTGAAAATTCCATCAAAGATTCAAGAAGGACTAATAATAATGCTCATGTCTGATGTTCATCAATCACTGTTTAAGTGTTGGTTTGTAGGGATTTAGTTGGTTACAGGATTTAATCATGAGCTGACTTAGGTTATAGAACCAATGGAAAACCTGTACTCAATACTGGACAGCTTTTTCGTCCGTTTGGGACTCTTCAGCAGTACGCACCCACCGACACGGTTCGAAACCAGGACCTTCTGGTTACAAGGCGAGCCGACTCGTAGACTATTAAGCCACATAGCGCGATCCCTAGCCAATGTCTTCGGCGAGTATTTGTCCTCACATCCGACTTCTCACTAGAACCCTGGGTAACTACCTACCTGAATACGACAAGTTGCTAGTGACAGTATATGCAAACTTGAGAAAAAGTAATCAGCGATTGACCTTTCCAAAAATTTGTTATAGAATCATAGAGATCTCATTTTTTTAACTTATTGATACAGTCAGTGATTGATAATTCTTTTTTATGTAAGTTTTCCTCCAATAAGCACTCATGTTGCCTTTACATCTATCTTCACAGCTAAATTATAAACATAATGTAATTCAAAAACTGAAACAATTATACACAGAACTTAAGGAAAGAGAATACAAAATCCTTGGAAACTCTAATGAAACGTCATCATCTAATACTGACAGCTGGAATTATTCTATTTCAGAATTAAGAAAAGTGAGTTTCAGTCCGGTAGAACTTGGTATCCTACTTTTACTTGTTTGTGAAGTCTAATAGAACCTGGTTTTTTGAACGTTATTTTAATTATTAATAACAATAATAATAAAGTTTTATTTCAGATACAATGTGAACACATAGTACAGACATTTTCAGCGTTCCAGTATATATCTCAACTTCGTACATGATCTACATTTAAATCAATAATCTGAAGTACATCACTTGTCGGTGACTCTAAACTATAGCGGCCCAAACCGAAACTACCTAGCGAACGGATAAATGACCTTGACAACAACAACTTCGACCAATCAGACGTCTCTATAGAAACAGCGCATAATTTGAATAAAACGTTTATATAAAAGTAATGCAATGTTAGAAAATAGTTACAAATAGTTCCAAAATACCTCCCAATTTCCTAAAGGAGTCTTCATTATTATGTTAAACCAGGCCCTGTACATAAACTCATTGAGATAACTGTATTTCACCTCGTCGAACTGTGTAATTTGCAAACAGTAAATGTGAATCACTGATAGCCGGAACTCAACTTCTTATTGAAGCTTGTGAGCACCTTTTGTTTCAGTTTCTTTTCCTTTCTAAATAAATACTTACTGGGATACTTTTCCTGCTGTGAGAATAAGAATGAACAACCTTCAGATTTTAGGCTGAGTCAAGTAACACTGTGACTTCATGTTGGCTAAAATTTAACACAAAAGCCATCGGAAAACTTGATTGAAAACACCACTATCTACCTCCTTAGGCTTTGTTATAATACAGAGCTATATATATATATATATATATATATATATATATATATATATAATTAAACCAATGACAGTAACTTGGGTTTACTAATAGTAGTAAAAAATGCCTTGTTTATAGATGATTTACAAGTATCCGCCCGATATGAGTAAAATGAACGCCGCAGCTAAAAGAGAAGAAGAATTCAATAAGTTTTTCCAAACTGTTGATCAACTCGCATTTCCAGTGAAATTGAGCTTCATAAATCCATCTATGGAACGTTATAGAATTGGGTAAGTTGCTTTAAACGCTTGCATACTTGCTTGCTTAAGTATTTATTCTCAAATATCCTTTTGAATCAGAACCTAAGGACTTAAACGTAATTGATGTTTAAATCAGTATTACATCAGCTGAAGTTAAAATCATTCCTAATGGTTGAAAGTTTAGTGAAAATCTTTATATCACATGATACGCATCAAAGGATCATAACCTACAGAGTTATTCTTCATTTTCTCTAAAATGGTAATCGCTAAACTTGATGCTTATCCTGTTATATCTTTTGGCCAGGGAAGTCATTTGTATATCTTATCCAGTCGTATCTGAAGTTAGATCCCTGTCAGTGGAAACCATGAGTAGAAAACGTATTAAATCAGATGAAACAGAAGTGTGAAGCCTTTTGCTATTGTTTTTTTTACAATTAATGGTTACCAGACAAAATACGTTGAGTGTAATGTGACTGGAGACTGACAAAACTTGTTTCTGTGAACTTCTTATAATCAACTAGTGGACAGTTTTATGTCAGTATTACACAGAGTGAATTTATCCAAAGGCTTAATATTTAAATTGGTTTGTAAAAGCCGACTGGAAATCACGACGGTAATCTCAATATCACAGTGTGATATCAGTCTCCGAGTTCCTAATTCTCTATACTGAGTGTATTCCACTGACATGCCACTTTCGTTACACGTCAGTTGGCATGCCTATTTTGAAGAAGTTGGAAGTATACGTTAGAACAATAAGCATTTACCCACAGAATTTCTGTGATAATTACACTACTTGTTTCTTTTTTACTTTCTTTTTATAGGTATACATTTTTATCTCAAACACTTGTCAGTCTGTTTGAATTATGTTCAAATCTACGTCAAACACATGGGCTTGAAGAGCTTACTAGCGGTCCAGTAAAATGTAAGTAAGTTATTTTCACATTAAGATTTTCTTCCGAGTGGGATACAAAGCTTAAAGTTTAAGGTTTCTTTAGACGTTTCAGTACCAGTGGTATCTTTTTACTTGATAAGGCTGCTAAGCTCACTTGCGACCTTTCCTCTTTACTGGCTTCACTACTGACTAACCGGGATATACGGGTGCATTGACAGGAAATCAAAACCCGGAGTATATGTGAACCTCCAGCGCATCATTAATACTTAATACATTTTAACAACTAAGTGTCGTGTATAATGAGCAACTTATAAGAGTTTGACCACGGATTGATATCAATTAGAGAAGCATTGAAAACCAGCCACAGGGAGTACTGGACAGCTGTTTCATCCCACTAGTTTGGGAATCATTGGAAGTACGCACCCATCACCAGAGTTAGAACCCACCACTTTCTGGTCACAAGGCAAGCTCATATACCACTCAGCCCCTGAGACCGACCCAACTAAGTGGGCGGCCTATGAATTCTAACTTCTACCAATTAGTGGCTAACGTGACCACCAACCGATGTCATCGGTGGGAAATCCATCCTCACACTTGACTGGATGACAGTGGTTGGTAGTCACACTAAATCACTAATTGGTAGAAGTTAGAATTCATAGGCTGGCCAGTGAATCGGGTCCCAGTGGCTAAATGGTATACAAGCTTGCCTTGTAACTGGAAGGTTTTGGGTTCAAACCCTCTGTGATGGGTGATAACTTCCGATGATTCCCAAACTAGGATGGAACAGCTGTCCAGTATTCCCTGTGGCTGGTTTTCAATGCTTCTCTAACTGATATCAATCCGTGGTCAAGCTCCTATAAACAAATCTAATCTTTATAAACCAACTCTTGAAAATATAGCGAGCAGATTTACTACTTCAAGAGTGACTAGGCAATAGGCATATTGCTGACCACTGACCTGACGACGGTTGGATAGATGAAAGCTACAATTCAGGCAGAAGACAAACCAATTTGACGGCTCAATGTTTCAAAGTTTTATTCTATTTAAATAAAGATTACTAAACGTTTACGAACATATATATATCTTATTATAAACTTGAAAACAGAAAGAATAAACTCTAATACTAAATGGCACGAATTTAGTTCGTGTCCGAATCCAAGAACATAAATCAGCTATGAAAAGGTACGATATATATTCTCTCATACTGATGCATAGAGATAATTAAGGACATAAATTTAATTGGGATAATGTAGACATATTAAGAAGAGGAAACACAAGAGATTGACAGAAAATTTCTAGATGCCTGGCACTCAAATGAGTCAGCCAGCGATTAAGAAACATATTACTATAGACCAAGTTTACTAGTTGATAAAAAGTGAATCACATGACAGGAAAGTTTGAGTTTGAATTCAATAAAAATGATCAATGAAGACGTAAATTAACAACCAGTCACGACAGTGATCTCTAAGAGATAAAATTACATCATTCATACTAAAACCTGCTTTAAAACGATGTTTTCTAGATGATAGACAATGGAAGATTTGCAGTTAAAACAAGCGGCTCAGAGAACAAAACTAAATCAAAATGAATTTAGTTTACTGAGTCGGTTTTCTCTAGTAATGTACTACAACGAATACTCTCCATTAATTCAAATTATGAAGGCCTTTAAACACTTCGGTGTAGATTTCATCATGAATTAACATCAGTTAGAGATCATTAAAAACCAGCTGTCTTGTTCTTCTTTGAAACTCTTCAGCAGTGTGCAACCACAACTCCACCACACAACGAACCTGAGACATTCAGGTTACAAGACCAAACTGGTTAACTTTTCAGATACTTGAGCCGGAGTTCACTGACTTGTCAACTCAGGGTCTGTCAGTTTGCGAGACAGCACTACCTTCAACCAATGCGTTTAACAGGTCGACGGTTCACCTTGACATGACGGACTCTAATGACCATGATTCCTTACTACAGCTTCATGGCATTTATCCAGTAGCCATTACTAACCTAAAGATTGATATTTAGATCACTGGTTTTTGTGAGTTTTAACATTTGTTCCCTTAATAGGAGATTATCTGCAAGTAGAAGGCCGACTTAAGCGCCGAATTACGCTATTGTCCACTCCAGTCAGAATACTAATTGGTATCATCCTGGATAGAATGAAAGGTACAATGGATGCAGAACTCCATCCATCAGAACAAGCTAGATTCAGCAAAGGCAAATTATATCCTGATCAAATTGCGACTCTACTCATCATCACTGAACAAAGCATAGAATGACAGTCGAACCTCCACCTCAATTCCATCGACTTTGAAAAGACTTTTGACAGACATAGTCGACTAAGAAGTAATTTGGAAGTTACTTCAGCACTATGGACTGCCTCAAGCTTGTATCAACCTTATTCAACAGCTATATGACAATGCCGCATGCCAGATGATCCACAACGGGAAAATCACCGAGGCGTTTGAAGTCAATACAGGACTGATACAAGGCTGCCTATTATCAATGATGATATTCTTAATTGTGGTTGACTGGATTATGCGTCAGACTTTGGGGAGCGCGGAGAAAGTAATACTCTGGATCACCAATAAGAAGACTCCAGGAGATCTGGATTTCTCTAGTCTGTGATATATGTCTTATGTCACACAAAAATCGGAAATTTGCAGGCCAAAACCAACAAAATGGTTAGAGAAGCAGGCACAGAAGGCTTGACTTTTTTTATTTATTAGTCATCTAGCATCTTACTCATCTCTCGTCTTTATTGCGTAACTCCTTTACTATTGTATGCATACGTTTATTTTGTTTAAAATTGAACTGCCTGTGTAAAAACTATATAAGGGCAATTTTTCTGAGCACTGTTCACTAATTGTGGAACCTTTTGTCAACTGATATCATGAAGAATTTGTAAGTATGTTAAAACTCTTCTGTTCATAAACCTCATAATTTATTTAGGCTATAAGCAGCTGATGAGAAGCCAGAAAGAAAGTATTTGTTACATGATTTCATCATGAGCTGACTTAGGTTAGAGAACCACTGGAAAACCTGCATTCAGTAGCGGACAACGTTTTCGTCAGCCCACTTTGAGACTCTTCATTAGCATGCACCCACCAAGGTTCAAATCCAGGGCCTTCCGGTTACAAGGCTACCTCTTAGACCATTCAGCCACTGGAAACCGATGGGTTACAAGGGCAAGTACTCGCCGATGATATCGGCTGGTGCCAGTCCCGCTATGTCGTGAATTGGTAGGAGGTGGAATTCATGAGCTGGTCATTAATGAATCGGGTCCCACTGGCATAATGGTCTAAGAGTTCACCTTGTAACTAGAAGGCCTTGGGTTCGAACCCTGACGGTGGCTGTGTACTCCTGATGAGTCCCAAACTGCGAAGAATCAGCTGTCCAGTACTCCTTGCAGATTTTCGAATGGTTCTCCAACCGATGTTAGTTCACGATGAAATCCTGCAACCAATCAATCAAATCCTTACAAACCAATACTTGGATAAGGTATTTGATGATGAGAATATTCAAGATAGTTTTGGTTTGGCGAACTGTTATTGATTTATTGTGTGATGACTGAAGGCGGTGAGATGAAAATCTACATCACGCCATGAATCAAGCCACTAGCCACCAAATTAGTAGTTTAGTGACTTATCAAGTGAGCTCCTATACCCAACGGCTAGAAAAACCAGTATTTGACTGCAATCACCGCACGCAGTGTCCAGATATTATGCAAGTTCGTGATAGATAACCGTTGTTCTATCATCACACTAACTACCCATCTAGGTCTTCTTTTGTCAATCCTAAAGATAATTAAATTAGAAGGAGAGGAGCTTAAAGTATCTGACTGACCAGCTGAGTTCTTTAACATATAATGCATAGGTAAGTAATAACATTTTATGATATGCCTACAAATCATTCTGAGCTCTCCAGATTTGGTCATTTCTTCCAACTTTCTTTCCTTAAAATATGTTATCTGTCTGAAATTACCCTCTTACTTCTTTTATCACTATCTCTGTCACTAAGTATACACTTTTACCTCCATTGGTTTTCCCTTCGCATTTCTGGTAAATGTAGCGGTGTGTACTACCCTATTGTTTAAAATACTTTATTCCGCGAGGAATTCACAAGCTTCAAGACATTTATGATACTACATGCGTGTTTTTTTTTCATTCTTAAATATTTTTGTTTAGCTCAAAGAGGACTCAGAAATGCAAATCAAACATATGAAAGGCCACCTGTGTCAGCAGTAACTCGAGTAAGAGTTCATTTTACTATAAAAGGAATAAACATTCATCTTTATCGTTTTATAATTCATTATTAAATAGTTATTCTCCGAGATTTTTTCCAGTGAACATTTTCCTATGTCACTAAGAATTCAAACGATAGAACTGTGCTCAAACTATTGTATTTATTTCTCTACGCCAGATGTCACCAAACGCTATACTGCCTAGTCCAGAATAATGTTATTTTTTAGTTGACAAGGTTAAGGGGGGGGGAGCTGGCACTACTGAAGTGAACTATCTTTTCTAGAAAAAGCGCTTAAAATTCTCGTCAAAATGTTACCATGTAATCCACATTTTACAGTCCACATCAGTTCTAGATGTCTCATCCTTGAATCGGTGAATCTCAATCCAGCTGTCAGTACTGTTTATTTATGGCGTCACACAACTTCCTCAATTCTTAGCCGTGTAGCTTACTAACTCTTGGTTTCCTGAATGTATTCATTTGTTCTGTTAAGTGTATTTTTAATACTAGAAATTATTTGGGGGGGTAGTCACTAGCAGTAGAATCCAGGACAGCACGCGTTTCGTGCTATGTGATACTCGTCTTCCGGACATACCTGTATTCCCCGGTGAGTGATGGTGTTCTCACCGAGACTCAAACCCAGTTCCCACAGTTCTAAGTGCCAAAGCGTCATCCACTAGACCACTTGGGCCACGAAAGCTGGTTACCCCTTGTGCAATGGGTCATATTAATTATTTAATATATATATAAATATTTGGAATTCCGGATCATAATGGCCTCAGATAATCCGGAAATGAATTATTCCTGGATTGAAGTCACTCCACATAGTTTGGATTACAGTCCGAACGGAGACTTCCAGGCTTTCGGTAATAAGGCTCAAACACCAGGGTTTTCAGAACCTAGTGGTCTACATACAATAATCGAAGAGCGGTTACTAAATCGTTTCCTTACAGAGGCTCAAGAACATTCAGGCAGGACTAGTGATGCTTCTCCACCTAGTCCACCGTTATCATATGATGGTTTGAACACTGGGGAATTATCTGAACAAATTCGCTCTCCTCAGCAAATTACAAATGCACCCAAAGTTCTAATAGTCAGAAATAGCTGTCGAAATAACATATGGATGGTTTTTGTCCTGTATGATACCACTAGATAAGGTGAACGTGTGGTTCTAAAGTAACTCCTACTTTGTCACAGATATAAGTGTACACACTGTCCTAGCTTTTATCGATAATTATTGTCGACGATTTGCTGGCTGTCTAACGACCAGAGTTTTTTCTGACAATTGTTAGTAACTGTTAGGAATATCCACTGAGTCAATTAGTGTTTTCTGTCTTTTGAAAGGAGCAAGAACTTGATGCGCTGCTCAAATTTTTTTGACTTTAATCTATACATTTTCACCAGTAGACACCCACAACTCCGTCTAAGACTGACCTCAGAACCACAGATCTCATGGCCAGGAATTTATCACTTAGTCGCTGCATCCAGTGGATGACTTCACTGAAAAGAAAATTTTCTTCACTTCAATCATCCTTTTAATTTTTCCTATGATCTAATATGTACATCCCGTGATTTAATATTCATTACTTTCCAGCTTCTACCAATTGATCATGTATATCTATCACCACCGGAGGTCAGTGCTAATTGGCTACTAAGACAATCGATTTTATTGAGTATATAATGACTGAACTATAAAGAACATCTTCGCTTCATGATATGGAAGTTATGACTGAAATGACACTACATTTGTCATTTTTGTTCACAATACTTGTTTTAGTATCATCCTAGTTATCATTTTCATTGTAATTCGAAAGTTAATAATCCTCTTATTAGTATCCAAGCGAATATGTCATACATTGTCGACTGTAAGTCCACTCTTAGCCCTATTCAGGTTATCTGACTTTACTTGGTTGAAATTTGGACCTATAAATGGAAATAGATTGGAAAACACGGTCAAACATTACTGAAAAAAAACAGTACAAATATACAGCAAGTTCATCGTGTTGAACGTAACTCAAAAAACCCAATAGAAGCAAACAAGTACATTTCATATGATTTAGATCAACCTACAGGTGGTGCGATACAGACAATGTGTTCCAACGAAATGTTATTCTCATATATTCCCACAGTTCACTGTTGCATTGGCAACAGAGTACTAGCTTATATTTGAACATTCTATTTCATGTCGTTTGATGCTAACCGAAATCACACGCTCAGTGATTGGTTAAAGAATATAAACTGTATATATAAAACAGTGGTTTGATCAATAGAAAATATACCTTAGCCTTCATGTCTTGCCTTCTGTTGTTACATTCGGTGTCGTTGCCTGCCGACAAATGATGAAAAGCCTATGCCCTGCAGTTTTTGATGGAGACATATGGATCTTCGGGCAGAACCTTGAGGCTTCTGCGCAGTTGAATGGCATTCAAGATTCGTCAGCGATCCGGCTGTTACTTGGAATGCTGCTGGGAGGTTGAGTGACGGCAGCATATGGAAATGTGGGGCGAAACACTGGCGAGTACGAGCCAGTTTCATGCAAACTGCTCCCAAATTTGGAAGGACCATACATGGTCACTGTGAGATGGGGTCGCGTATATATGATCAGAAATGCAAAAAAAGAGAAGCAAGTAAACGTCAGCGAGCTACGGAACTCGAACAGCAAGATAAACTAACTAAGTCACCAGTACCAAGGAAATCGAACAGAATTCAGTTAATAGTTTGTGTCGGGAGGACGAGTGCGGTGCTGTTGTAACAACAGAAGACAAGGGCCAGGAAACAGATCGTTTATTATGGAAATCAACACATTTATAGATTTTCATGTACATTATTATAGATTATTGTTAGCAGACAAGCACAGTCTTCTGATTGGTTGTTTCTCATAGAAAGTTAACCTTGCATCTCTTTGAGGCTGTTTCTTGGATATTAGATCATCTATATGTTAACTGTATCCGCCTACGCAAAGCCTTTCTTCTCACTTTTCTCACGATTATATATTGGGGACATAAACATTGACGTAAATTACTGTCCACCAATTTTGCCTAACAGCCAGCTCCCATTACACTGTGATACAGAAAATGTGTTCCAACGAAATATTATTCTCACATATTCCCAAAGTTCAGTACAGTATTAGCAACAGAATACGATATATCTATTTGAACTTTCTATTTGATGTTAGAAATAGAAAACATTTCCCACGGTTTTATACTGCATTAACAACAGAATGCTTTATATATTTGAACACTGTATTTAACGTCGTTTAATGTAAACCGAAATCACACGCTCAGTGATTGATTAAAGAATATATACTTCTTATATATATAAAGAGCGGTTTGATTAATAAAAAATATACCTTGGCCTCCATGTCTCGCCTTCTGTTGTTACAAACCTACATTTGAATAAGGCAAATTTCTCGAGATGATACCATTTCGTAGTTTCTTCACAACCGCTTTACAACTAAGACGGCTCACAATAATAAAATAAAGATCATGACAATTACCCAGTTATATAAAAAACAAAAATGCATACTAATGGCCAATCATATTTAGATAGGTCATGTAGTCCATGGTAGGCGAAGATTGAAGTCTATTGATTTTTTTGTACACACAGTTTAGGCTGTGTATGATTAATCCAGAGTGCTTCCATCACCTTTAATAATCTTAAATTAGAATTATGTAATGGAGTAATTGTGAAGTAGTCATTATTATGGATTTTATGACCTGACATTATTAAGTGCTTTGCAATGGATGATGCTGGATATCCATTCAGATTAATCGCAATAGGATTTTCTATGTTTAAATAACTATTTTCGAACATGTTCTCTTCGACGACATTGAAACATGGTATTGGTTCTACCTATATAGGTGTCACCGAAATTTGTCTTTCAAATGCCTTATTTAAATTTATCAAAGGAACTAATTGTTCTAATTTTCACAAACCTACATGTTGAAAACATTAAAACTAAACCAGCTGAAAAGTTAATTCTGTGATAAACGCTCATGGAACAGTAAGGGAACGGAACACTAAACCTGGATGTTAGCAAAAGCGATTAATCGTCAGGCAAAGTGTTACGCTACTCATATGTTTGTAATTTAATCCGATAAAATAGATTTATATAAATATTATAGAATAAAGATAATAATTTTTGCAAATATTCAGACCATTCTGAAAATAATGACTAGATTAGTAGCGAAACATTTGCGCCAAAACAATAACAGTGTCGGTGGCACATTGGTTAGGACTTTCGCCGACCATGCACATGGTCCGGGGTTCGAGCCCACGCCGACGCACACCTGATACCTATGGTGGGCCTGCGAATTTTGGGCTACCGATATCCACGCTGAAAATTCCACACGTGTACCAAAAATACGGTGTGGAATCAACCTGTAATCAAAAATAGAAAATAATAATATTCCACCTGAATTCAATATTTATTTCAAGTAATCATAGTAACTTGAAGGACATATAACTTTTGTTAGTGATTCATTGTTTAATCATGTGCCATCTTCTCTACTTAACAGAATCCTGCTCAAATGAAACCATATGATGAGTTTCCAATGGAAACAGGAGATAAATCTCTACAGCCTGATCAGTTATTGTTGCCAGAAGATAGTCAAGATTCAGATGAATTCAAGGAGTTTATTAAAACTATTTCACCTAATTCGAAATTATGGAAAGCGAAAGCTACTTCAATTGTATACGTTAGACTGTCTGAAATGTTAGATGATTTATTCGTCTGTTGGAATGAAACTTGAAAATTCAGCATTGATTTGAATTACTCCACCACTACTTCCTTATAAGTAATATTTGCATTATTTACAAAATTCTTCTAACTTTTTAATAGACATTTATAACACATAGAATCTTGTGAAAATTTTATCATATGTAATATTTCTTTCATACAGATTATTGTTATAAATAAATTTCCTCTCGAAGTATGCTTGAAGTCGCATTGATTTGTCTGCTAAATACCAAAGTTAAAGCTAAGATTGTTTATTGACACTTGTGATTTTCCCAACATATATCTGGATCTGATTTATCAACTTTATTTGGGCAATATTAGCTCCTTGAACTCAAAGTTAAAGATACTTGGAATTTGCAGATTCGATTAAGAAATATCGGCGAGAAATTACAGTTATATATATATATATTATTCCCTTATATTCCCAGTGGAACATAGGGCTTCAAGCAAGAGGCTTGAAGTTTCGGTAGCAGTGATGTTTATTTTCGCAGGGTGGGGTTGCTACCCTCATGCCTAACCTTCCCTCCTAACCAGTCTTATTACTGGCTTAGTGAGGTAAATGGGTGCGTCGGTCGGGAAGTGGACCCCGAACCACCTGCGTGGTTGGTGAGCATACTACCGCTGTGCCACTGATGCCCAGTTATATATAGATAGTGTTAAATTGTATCCGTTGCGCGAAAGGTAGTTGTTTTAGCTCAGTACTAATATCATTTCTATTATTAGTAGTAGGATTATTAGCATTCATTACTTGTGTTCTGAATGAGACATAGGACCTCAGAGGTATACATCCACTAAAATGGATCCTGTGTCATCACTTTCATCTGGCACCACGACTTCACATTTTTTTCGTTCAATCCTAATATGATCCAGTTCATGTCATACTTAGAGACTCACCACCTTAGCGTTTGAAATGATGGACATTGATGACGTCGAGTCTCAGTGGAGATGCAGCTTTATTCAACTGATGAGTGCCAAATAGGAAGCACTACCTGTCCAATGGTAGTGATTCACAAACAAGAAACTTTATAAAGTCCAATTTGGTTACAGGATTTCATCATGAGCTGACATCATTTAGAGAACAATTGGAAAACCTGCAAGGAGTACTTGACACCTGTTTCGTCAACTCAGATTTGGACTCTTCATCAGTACGCACCAACCACTAGGGTTCGAACTCAGGACCTTTTGATGACAAGGCCAGCGAGCTCGTAGACTATTCAACCACTGGAACCCGATTCAATGATGGCCAGCCCATGAATTTCAACTTCTGCCAATTCACGACATAGCGCGGTCACTAGCCAACGTCTTCGGAGAGTATTTGTCCTCACACCCGACCTACTACACTCTACTGGTCATGTCAGCTCATGATGAAATCCTTTAATCGATCAGCCAAATCCCTAGCTGTTGATTATTTATACACGTTTCATATCATTAAGCGAGCTAATGGTAGTGCTTAACACTGTTATGAAAATACCACATTTTACTTTCGGTTGTATGATTAAACCAACACGTGTTATCACTTGGTCGATAAGGTGTAAGTAGTCGGAGTGTATGAGAGATATGGGTAGTCAGAAATTTCTCATAATAATACATTAAACTGCAAAGTCCGAAACATTATTTTAAATAACTGAGTTTCAAGTATCATTTCACCATTGTAGAATGTTTGGAAGGAAGCGGAGATACTTACCGATTGGAAGAAAGATAACCATGTTAGGATCCCAAAAAAGAGGAGCAACTTAAGCATTTACAAAAACTAGCATGGAATTTTGCTCCTGTCTACTTCAAGCAAAAGTATTAAAGCACTTTATCATGGAGAGATTAAAAGATATTCTGGATGTATAACTCCACCCAAAACAAGCTGGATTAAGGAAAAAGAGATCATGTACGGACTAAATTGTAATGCTACTCATCATCATTGAACACAGCAGTCAACTCTTAACCTCATTCTCATCGACTATGAACATCTCAAAGATGACTGACAAAATTTCGACCACAGCTGGATATTGACAACCTAACTTGGGACAAGTTACAGGAAGTGCGTTTCAGTCTGACTAATCCACCACATTGAATATATAAGTGTGAATCCTACCAAAGAAAAGATAAAGTTGCATATATTCCTTCCAATACCTTATGACCATAAAATATAATTCAAGTATTGGTTGGTAAGGATTTCATTGATTATTTAGAGAATTTCATTCTGAGCTGACATCATTTAGAGAAAAATTGGAAAACCCGCAAAGATTACTGGACACCTGTTTTGTCAGCCTAGTTTGGGACTCTTCATTGGGGTCCTAGTCCAAGACCTTCTGGTTTCAAGATAAGCTCCTAGACTATTCAGCGACTGGGACCCGATACAAAGGCCAGCCTATGAATTCCAGCTTCTGCCAATTCACGACATAGCACAACCACTAGCCAATGTCTTCAGCGAGTGTTTGTTCTCATGCCCGACCCACTGATTAGTGAAATCATGCGGATCCTAGAAGATAGTTTACATATCTCTACATGATTCACTCGAAGCTAAAATAACCACAAACGATTATTATTATTATTGTTTCCTTTAGTTCCTAGAGAAATATAGGGTTTCAGCCAAACGTCTCCATTCCGTTCGGTTCTCCACTAACATTTTCATCTGGCTCCACGTCTGCCCACATACCTTCATCTCCTCTTCATATCCCCTCCTCCATGTCACCCTAGCACAAACGACCAACTAACTCGCCACTTCCCATTCGGGTTCCACTCGAGAGAGAGAGCCTGGCGTGTGATGTCACTCGATGATTTGTTTTCTCAGAGTATGGTCGGCCATTCCACCTCCATTTCTTCCTGCAGATTTGCTGCATAGTCGGTTCCTGCTGAATTGGTTCGCTCACTGCCCGAGATCTCTCACTATTGCTGGTCTTTTCTGGTCAGCCACCTGATCTTGAGTAGAACTGAGCGAAGGCAGCTGTCAGTGAAAGTCTGTAGTTTGTTTAAGTGCTCTTCATGACGCGACGCCAAGTCTCTCACCTGTATGGTGATTAACACTGACGTCACACTGGAGTTGAAACTCCGCATCTAATTCTTAATGCTGACTGCTGTTGACCTCCACACAAACTTGACAGTAATGAAAGCTTGCCTTACTTCCCCGATGATCCTTGCTTTGATATCTTCTTCAGTTCCGTCCGCCTGTAGTTGAAACAATGCTTTCCATGTCGGTAGGTAAAGGAGGTTTCTTCTTTCAGATTTCTTCCACTTATGATGATAGTTGTTGTCTGCTGCTGGTGCTAATGTTGTTGCTGTTGGCCAGGAATCTCCATCACTTCTGTTTTCTCTATGTTCCCTTGAAAAACTTTAAATAATTTCCTAATTAATTTAACTTTATATCATTTGATATCTACGATTTGCTCTGAAGCAATAAAGGAGAACGAATCTATAACTGATGCATTCTTCACCTCCATTGACTGAGATGGTTGGGACATGTGTTACGTATGTCTAGCCATCGCCTTCCTTGACGGGCAGTGTTAGCTGACATAGGGTCAGGCTGGAAAACAGCTAGCTATTGGTGGTCAAATCAAGACATGGCTTCGTCAGTAGATGAAATCCATAACGGTTAGTTTAAGCCAGTCAGCCACGTAGGAAGGTGTAGACTTCCTGACTGGTTGAGGTCCTCGGAACGGTAAAAACCAATGAAGGCTGGAAACTATTGGTGATATGGCTCAAAGTCGTTCTCAATGGCTAGCGCAGGTGCATCCACTCTTTGTGACTTATAATTTCCAATGAAACTATATGGTTCTTCGTTATTACTATTCCCTTGTCTCACCCCTCTTTTTACTGTCTCTATTATGCATTTCTTTATACTTTCTTCTCTTGCTTTGTGTGCTACATGGAGTGTGGCGACTTGAAATGCCGCACATCGGTGCAAAGTTCTATGTCAAAAACGGACAGACAGACACCTCCATTGCTTTATCTAAAGAACTGACTATTTCATTTGAAAGTACTATTCTATAATAATATTCAGGATTAATAATTCACCATATATTATTATTGCTCCCTTGGGTTCCTAGTGGAACACAGGGCCTCAACTGCACGTCTCCATTTGCTTCTGTCTTCTTCTGCTGTACTTTTCGCCTGCATCCATGTTACTCCATATTCTTTCAACTCCTCTTCACACGATCTCCTCCATGTCACCCTCGCACTGACGTCCCATACGCCGCTTCCCTTTCGGGTTCCACTCGAGGGCTTGACGCGCGATGTCACCCAGCGGTCTCCTCAGCGAGTGTCCAATCCATCCCCACTTTCTCCTGCATATTTGTTGGGCGATTGGTTCTTGCATTGTTTGTCCCCATAATTCCTTGTTGGTGGTTCTTTCCGACCCGGCCATCTGATCTTCAGTATAGAGCGAAGACAGTTGTTGATAAAGGTCTGCAAAGCCCGTTGGAAATATTCTTTGTGATCCTCCAAGTTTCTGATCCGTATAGAAGAACTGACTTTACGTTTGTATTGAAAATCCGACTGAATTTTGTTGTTGATGCTGGCTGAGGGACGAAGATTTCCAGATTGATTTCAGGTTGATGAATGTGTTTCTCGCTCGCCTTCCTGATTCTCGATTTGACATCCTCGTCCGTTCCGACTTCCTGTAGTTGAGACAATGCTCCCTAGATAAGTGAATGAATGAAGTGACCTCTTTCAAATCCCTCCCGTTGATGGTGATTGACGTCGGATGTTGTTGCTGTTGTTGTTGTTGTTGGTTGGTTATTTTCATAACCTCCGTCTTGTCTATGTTTACCTGGAGTCCTGTCTTCGCCGGCTGCTTCTTCGACCAGTTTGTCGGTTTTCGCTTGTAAGTCTTCGACTGTGTGTGACGTCAAACATAAATCATCCACGCGCAAAATCCAGGTCTTCTAGGTTCTTCACGTCGGTCCAGGATATTCCTGTCTTCTCGTTTCCCACACTGTCTGACGCATAATCAGTCAGTCCACCACAATTAGGAATATCATTGGTGATAGATAACAAGCACCCTTGTCTGACTCCTGTGTTTACTCCAAACGCCTTGCTGAGTTTTCCGTTGTGGATCACTTGACATGTGCCGTTGTCGTACAGCTGTTGAATAAGGTTGATGAATATTTGGGGCACGCCGTAGTACTCGAGTAATTTCCAAATTACTTCACGGTCAACGCTGTCTGTCGAAGGCCTTCTCAAAGTCTATAAAGTTGAGGTAGAGGTTTGATCGCCATTCCATGCTTTGTTCGTGATGATGATGATGCGTAGAGTTGCAATTTGGTCAGTACATGATTTGCCTGACTTTCCTGAATCCAGCTTGTTCTGGTCGGAGTTCTGTCTCCAGTGCGTCCTTTAATCTCTCCAGGATGATGCGACTCAGGATTTTACTTGGCGTCGATAGGAGCATGATTCCTCGCCAGTTCTTGCAGAGTGGGCCTAAGTCGCCCTTCTTTGGTAGTTTCACGAGGTAACCTTTCCTCCAGTCAGTAGGCACCTTTCCCTCCTTCCAGACCTTTTGCAATAATGGAGTCAGCATGTCTGCTGTAGTCTCTGGGTCCGCTTTCAGTGCTTCAGGGGTATTCCATCTGGTCCGGCTGCTTTTCCAGCTTTCAGAAGTTTGATTGCGTTCAAGACTTCAGCTCTCGTTGGAGGATTGGTGTCAACTTGCAGTTGTGTGCGCGCTGTTGTTGGTATTTCTGGACGGGTTGCAGGTGATGGTCGGTTCAAGAGTCCTTTGAAGTGATCCGCCCATTGTTTAATCTGTTTTTCTTCCTTGGTAATTGGGTTCCCTTGGCTGTCTTTTATAGGTTTCGCTTGTGTTGATCTCTTCCCGGATAGAGATTTGGTTATCTGATATAGTGTCCTCAGGTCCCTTTTGCCTGCTGCCTTCTCAGCTTCAGTGGCGAGGTTGTCGTAGAATCGTCTTTTGTCCTTCCTAGCACTCTTCTTCACTTCTTTGTCCAGTGCTGTGTAAGTTGAGCTCAGCGTCTCCTTCTCCTGTCCGTCCTTGCATTGAATCATTTTCTCTTTCACCATTCTCCTCTCTTCTATTAATTTCCAAGTGTCCGTTGAGAGCCATTCCTTGTCTTGTCTCTTCTTTCTTCCTAGAACCGTTGAACACGTTTCGTTGAGAATCGCCTTCAGAGACTTCCAATGTTCTTCCACGCATGATTCTTCAGTGATGTCGCGTAGTGTTTCCTGCTTTGCTCTGACAGTTGCAGTGAAAGTGTCTTTTGTGGTTGTGTCCTTCAGTTTGAGTGTTGAACTTGCATTGTGGCCTATCCCCAGCTATCCTCGAGGCTTTTAGTTTCACCTTGAAAGTCCCTTGTACTAGATAGTGGTCTGAACCCACATCTGCTCCTCTCCTTGACCTTGTGTCCAGTAGGCTCCGTCTCCACTTTCTTGAAATTGAGATGAAGTCTATTTGATTCTTGGTGTTTCCATCTGGTGAAATCCATGTCGTCTTGTGTATATCCTTGTGTTTGAACACACTACCACCAATCACCAAATCATTGAAGGCGCAGAAGTCTGAGAAGAGTTCACCATTGTCGTTCATTTCACCGAGGGCCTCACGACCCATGGTGAGTTCTCTTCCTGTGTTGTCTCCTCCCAGCTTCGCATTCATGTCGCCCATCAGGATTTTGATATCGCCATTTGGGACGTTGTCCATTATTGCTTGTAGTTGTCTGTAGAACGCCTCCTTCTTCTCTTGTTCTGAGACGTTTGTAGGCGCATAGCATTGAATGACTGTAACTTTCCTTCCTTTTGAGTTGAACCTGGCTGTCATTATCCTGGAGGAGATTGGTTCCCACTGCATGAGAGCTTTGGTTGCTGTTGGTGACATCATGATGGCCACTCCCTCGGTGTGCTCGTGGTTGTCCTCTGGGTGGCCGGAAAATATTACTGTCTCTCCAGTAGGTAGTTGGCACCTTCCAGTTCCGTTCCATCTGCTTTCGCAGATTCCCAACACTTCTATTCTGTACCTTCTCATTTCAGCGGCTATCTGGGCAGCCTTTCCAGTTTCGTACATTGTACGAACATTCCAGGTACCCATCCTTACTTTTGCTTTCATCGAAAGAAGGCACATCGGCTGACTGGCTTCCCGAAGGCTTTCACCAGCCTGCGTCATTTCACTTCCCCGATTCCAGCGAAAAGTAAGGCTATTGCTTATGTTTTTAGAATTTTTAATATATTTATTCGTTGAAGTTTCTGTAGCGATTTGGTTGTTTTACAGGGGTGGAGTTGCTGGAACCACGCCCCAACCGTCCCTCTTTACCCGGGCTTGGGACCAGCTAGAAAACTAGCAAGCTAGTAATCTAGGCGAGGTTAATAATTCACCATATATGCATGTTTATATTTTATATTCTTAATCTTAAAAGATTTACTCAAGTGAACTTGACAATGGAGTATTTATTACCACCAGAAGATTGATTGAATAAGCAAAATTGAGAATATTCAAAGCTGAAAAGTTAACAAATCACTACTCAAAAATTAGGATATGATGCCTATATTACTTTACTTTTTCAATCATTATGGTTTATGCTCACTTTAAGAAAATGTTTGTTTTATTTTTCTACAATTCAAGCGTTTAATTAAACTGTTTAACGAAATTTGAGATGATTCTGACAGTTTGTCTAATTCAATCTTCATTAATATTGGCATAATATGATTACACCGTCTTAAATTAGCACATATAATTTTATCATTAGACAACAGTTCTAATATCTCTATCACACTGACGCGTAATTCTAAACTCCCTTTTCTTAAATACTCAAGAATTACTGAAAGATTCTCTTCATCTCTGAATAATTCTAATGTTTTAGCCTGTGCATGAAAATGTCTAATTAACTGTATTAAATTGCATTTTAATTTTTCACAATTCACAATTTGTAATAATTTAATATTTAATAATGCGAATCCATAATCTTCTAGAATATTACGTCCAATTGTAATAAAACAAATTTCATTGATCACTGAACAATGAGCATAAATGAATTCTTCAATATCTTTTGAATTTGTTAGCGTAGTTTCAATCAATTTTTGAGATAATCTCAACAATGATTTAATTAAATAACCAAGTGAACTCATTATAGGGCAAATAAGTTCATAACGATTTTCCACTCTATTTAAACAGTAGTATGTTGTCCATAAAGCAATTTTTTGTACATTAGAATTCTTATGAAAACAATGCGAATAGATATAACGAAAACTAGAATTTTGTGTACAAAGTTTTAATAAATAGGCATTTTGAGACATAGATTTAACTGTATTCAGAGTAGATATTACAATCTCTATGGAGGTATGTTTCAGGAGTTGAATAATTCCCTCAACAACATCTGATTTTAACTTTAAACGTTGAGAAATATCTTCCCGTTGGATTAGTCTACTTAAACATTGAAGTGCTGATGACATGATTTTCTCTAATAATACAAATTTATGTAAGTGTAAAGAGAGTGGACATTTTGGGAGTTTGTAAATGAACATATATGGTAATATCATGCTTACAATGCTTATTACTAAGTCTAAAAGACTCTGATATTTGACAGAATTTAAGTCAAACTCCCTATCGAGATATCTACTGATAACGCACAAAATAGCATGAAGGCTATATAGTATAGTCATCTGCTTCGTAGTGGACTTACTGAACAAATTACTTTTGTAAATGAATGAATTATGTAGTGCTGTCATTTCTCTCCTCTTTAGATATTCATCACTTTCTGAACTATTTTCATTCTCTGAGACAAGTATTTCTTCATCATCATCATCAAGCTTATTATCTTCACTATTTAAATATCCAGATTGAATTAATTGTACAAGATTATCAAATTGAACATTGAGCTTTGAATATAAAGTATGCTGAAAATTTGAAGAGTTTAAATGTGTCGTCATCACTTTATGGTTCTTCATCAAATGATACAGACATTGTAAACTTTGAATCTCTACATAAATAATTCTAGACTGTAAACAATCAATAACATACTTCACCAGAATACCGTCTTCTTCTTCTTCAACAATTAATTTGCAAAACTTTAAATCTATTGAACAATTTTCTAATAATTTTAAAATAGGTACAGTTAACTCTTCTTCACCGTCAAATTTTATTAACATTGTTAAACAATGTAAGATATTCGAATTATAAATTAATTCTCTATTCCTTTTATCTTCGCTTATTTTTGATAAAATAAATACTAATAACTCTATTAGTTGATAATGCATATTAATAAAACCGCCGATGAAATGACCTTCAGATTTTTTAAACCTTGATTCATTCAAACATCTATTTTTAAAGTTCTGACAAATATTGTGATTTTTCATTAAGTGGCATTTAGTTTTATTTAATAAATTAGTTAAACATTTTATAGTTTTTATGTTAGAAAATAAGTGATGTGATTCTTTAAGTATACATAAGCTAGCAAATAATTCAACTGTCTCGTATACAAGTTCATCATTATTAGTAGACGTGATCAGTTCAGTTAAAATGTCTACTATCCCATAGTGAAGAGATAAACGTCGAAAGTAAAGTGTTTCAAATAAATGACTAAATATCTTTAATGTTGCTAATTGTATTGTAGTTTTGTTATATTCAAGTAAATTTAATAGAATTATAATTGCATTCGATTTTTCTAAACCTTGAATTGATTCACTGCCTAATTTACTTATGATATTATTGACTGTTAACAGGCAGATTAGTGTGGCTTGTTCATTTGTTACAATGATATAAGTGAATAACTTTTTCAAATCATAACTAATACTCTTACATCTTGTACTTGGCATAGATTTGATGAGAAAGCCTTCTTCGTATTCTTTTCTTTGTAATTCTATATCATACTGACTAATAAATGGAGAAAATTGACTTTCTTGACATGAATTATCCACCTTTTTTTCTATTGAAGAATATCTCTCCTGAATAAAAGTTTCCTCTGCATGATCTGCTTCTTCAGAAGTATTGAAGCAGTACTGAACTTCTTGACTACGAGCTACTGTTATCACATCTGAATATCTTCCATGCTTAATACTCCTTTTAACATTCTCTTTTAGGATGTTATATGTGATTGTCTTACGTTTAGGTGGTAGTGTGATTTTTTGTTTATTAAGTTGTGTATACAAGAGGGTATAATTTGCTTTAAATATGCACGGATTATTTGTATTTCTTTGTTTGTTTTGTTCAGATTTATGTTTTGTTGGAATTGGTGGCAATTTCATTGAACTAATCATATTTTACGTTGAAAATGTTATGATAAGAGATACGTATTAGTATGTATAATACATGAGATAATAATAATGTTTAAATATTAGGGCATATCGATTGGTATACTAGCGTTCTTCATTATGTCACATGTTTATATATTAAGGCAAGATAAAGTGTGAAGAACACTCGGTAAAAACTCTTTCGCTGTACTCAGATGGCAGTATTCAGTTGAACAAAAGAATCTTCATTGTTTATGAGTTTATTGTTTATTGCGGGTTAGATTTCATATTTAAAAAAGCTCTGAAAACCAGGGAGTACAGAGCAGTAATTCCGTTGAAACGGATATTGTTTCATGATAGGAATTAACTCGACATTAATTGAACTCTAAAATTCAACACTTAAAAAGTTATCCACTTCTCACTAATGTCTGAATGAGAGATGATTCTCTTAGTGTTGTTCTGAGGAAATCGCGACTGATGGAGCCCATCTGATGATGGAGACGTATATTATGAATCGGCAGAAGTTGAACTTTGTACGCCAGTTGATTCTACTTTGAAATTAACCAAATCCCTATAAACCAATGCCTAAAACTGTTTGTTTACTAAGCATAATTTGGATAACTGAAGAATAAACAATAACTTCCAAAACAAACGCTCTTAAATACATCCAAAAATACAATTGCTAGTTGAGGATTTTAGCCGAGTCTTGATTTCTGAACTAGATTAATAAGGTCTCATACCTGGATTCTCGTTGTATTTTCTTTAATAAACATTTAGAATTATCAGTAATTAATGAAACATTTTATGTGGATAAATTCTACTGCTCGCAAGTTGTATCGTCCCTGGTGGACTCACTGCTCACATTTTGTCAACTCGGTCGGATAGAAAAGGTATGTGCGGCATTTTCTAGCTTTCGACGACTCTGGAGGGATATCTGGCTATCATTCAAAATAAGTGTGTACTGTGCCATCTTGATAAGCATTAGTGAGGTTATGAACAGAGTGTTACGTAGGGAGAGAAAGTCATTCGATAAGTTTTTGAAGCTGCATCAACTGAAATGGTCAGAATATTATGTTGTGTATGTCAGGCCATCACCTTCTTTGGGTCTAGCAGTGTTATCCATGGTGGGATTTGCCTAAGAAAAGTTAGGGATGATCAAATCAGAACCTGACATCAGTTTAGGAACTACTTGATTGTTAGTTTGAGTCATGTGAGGAGGTTTAAGCTGTTTTGTCTGAGTTCCTCGAGATTCTGAGAACCAACGGTTTGAGACTGTCAGTGATATGCCTCAAAACTGTTCTTCGTGGTACAGGTGAATTCACTTTTTGTGATCTTCGAGGTCTACTAAATTCTCATCATTCACCATTTGATTATTTTTTCTTTTGTACATTTTCGTTTATTATAGTGTTTTATTCTGTGTGGTTTGTGAAATGTGATACTAAGGTACTGTCAGCGTCTGGGAATCAGAGGAAATCCCGTCAAGTTGGTGTAAGTCACTGATTATCACCATATATACGAAGGGAGGCAAGTCTTCCTGTGACAATCACAGGGGGATTAGCTTGACTAATATGGTATCTAACGTCTTAGGCTCAATACTATTGTTAAGACTAAGCAGTCCACGGGAGGAACAAACACGAGAAAACCTGGCAGGCCTTAGATCGGGAAGAGGGTGTATCGGTTATATCTTCATTCTACGACAGATTATGGAACATAGGCATACATACCGTCAGCGTCTAACAGTCGTTATATTTCTTGACCTAAAGGCGGAATTCTGTTCTGTCGACCGAGAGGTACTCTGGTGTTGTTTGGCTGTAAAGGGAATGACGAGAAAATACATTGCACTGATCAATGCACTCTACTCGAACTTATGTAGCCAGATAAGAGCTCACGGCGAGTTGCCATATGAAGTGGTGACAACTAGTGGTATCCGTCAGGGATGCCCACATCCCCCATTTCTATTCAACTTCATAATAGATTTACTGATGGACTTAACCCTAAGTGACTTCAGCGACTCAAGGATTGACTTGCTACTAGGGAATAATCTCCTTGACTTAGAATATGCAAATGATATAGTCCATCTCCTAGGTAAGTACGCTGACAAAATGCAGAATCTTCTGAAAATCTTGAGGGGTAGTGATATGTATCCACATATATATATTTATGTGTGTGTGTGCATGTTGGTCTTTCTTTCTGTTTGCTCGGTTAGTCTGTGACCACTTCACTTGTATGAACCTGTCTCCTTTAACAATGTATATTCCCCTTATATTATATTATATATAATATGAGTGTTTGTTGACAGTCCGTTGCTTGGTGACATATATCCATATATGTTTGTTGGCATGTCTGCTATATTCGCTATGTATAATTGGATAGACACTCCATTATAATTAGCCATTCATGTTAAGACTGTCTAATGATTTTTCCCACGCTTGTCTGAATTATTTATATATATTCGCATTCACAATTTGTGTGAACTACTTTACTTTACAACTACTTGACTTACTTACCACTTTGGTGTGAGACCATTTATTTTCGTCTCCTTGTGTTTGGACAATAGAAGTATCATCGCAAACCTAGTGGTCTTCTGATTTCCGCCTTCTCGCGTCAGGACTATTATTTTCTCGACCAGTCCATAACAATAATTCAGCGACGAGTACATAACAATTTGGCGACGGGGAAACTAGTACATAACAATTTGGCGACGGGGAAACCTACTATTAACCACACAGCAGCAACAACATAACAATTTACTATGGATCCTATTAAATTGGAATTATTGTTTGAACGACAAATGAAATTAATGGAAATGTTCGTCAACCAACAGACTGGTCCAGCTCCACCTTCAAGCAATCCCAATCATACCATGCTACCATCTGTCGACGGAATTGTGAACAGCATTTCACAGTTCAATTATGACCCAGAGGCTAATGTCACTTTTGACACATGGTATCAACGTTATGAGGATTTATTCACTGTTGATCTCGCCTCACAAGACGATGCCTGGAAGGTGCGAGTTTTGCTACGTAAATTGGGTCCGGCAGAATATGAACGGTACTGCAACCTAATTTTACCACAGAAACCACGTGACAATTGTTTCGATGATACAATAAAGTTGCTGCGTGAACATTTCGGAGACCACTCCTCATTATTCAGTATACGTTATCGTTGCCTCAAGCTGGCAATGAATGAAAATGATGATTTTCTTACTCACGTTGGCACAGTCAACCGAGAATGTGAGAGATTTCGACTCAGGTCCTTAACAGATGATCAGTTCAAAGCCTTGATTCTCATATGCAGTCTCCAATCTCCTCGTTTCACAGATATCCGAACTCGACTGCTCAATCAGCTAGAACAAAATCCCAAGTTAACATTACATGACATAGCTGATGAATATCAACGGCTGATTAATCTGCAGAAAGACACACACTTGGTCGAATCAACACCTCCGAGAAGCTCTGATATTCGTGCATTACGCAAGAGCAAAAATCTCTCATCAGCTACTCCTGACCCACCTACTTCTTCTAATGTTCCGCGGAAATCTACACATACTCGTCCAACTTCACAAAATACTGCAAAGAGGACCCCACCATCACCATGCTGGCATTGTGGCGCGTGGCACTTTGTAAAGTCTTGCCCATACAAAAATCATCGTTGCAGCAAGTGCAAAATCATCGGTCATAAAAATGGGTTTTGTCAGCCACGCCAACTCAGATATCATAATCCAGCGAAAGCTCAACAAAATGTCGGTCCTAAATCTCCAAAAAGATCACTGAGTCTACGTGCAACCTGTCAAGTCACAACACCAGCTATGCGGAAATATATTGACCTTCAGATGAATGGTCATGATACTCGTCTGCAGCTAGATACTGCCTCTGATATTACTGTTATATCAGAGAAACTTTGGAATTATATTGGCAGACCACCTATCACCAATACTTCCCAGTCTCTTCTCAGCGCCTGTGGTGGGCGGCTCAAACTTATTGGTGAACTCAAATGTTCTGTTTCCTTCCGCAATACCAAATTCACAGGAATTTGTTACGTCACGAAGAATGATTTAAATGTTTTGGGACTTGATTGGTTCTATCGTTTGCATCTGGCTGATGTCCCACTAAATTCTCTACGCAATACAGTCAAGAAGCATAAAATGCTAGACAATTCCGGACGGAGCCGAAGCCGCAAACCCAACAATCAGACGAAACGACAGGCGTCAACAACAAGCCCAAAGGTCCCAGATAAACCCCCAGGTAAACATCCTACTAATCATCCATCTTCTCAAAAGGGGAGGTGATATGTATCCACATATATATATTTATGTGTGTGTGTGCATGTTGGTCTTTCTTTCTGTTTGCTCGGTTAGTCTGTGACCACTTCACTTGTATGAACTTGTCTCCTTTAATAATGTATATTCCCCTTATATTATATTATATATAATATGAGTGTTTGTTGACAGTCCGTTGCTTGGTGACATATATCCATATATGTTTGTTGGCATGTCTGCTATATTCGCTATGTATAATTGGATCGACACTCCATTATAATTAGCCATTCATGTTAAGACTGTCTAATGATTTTTCCCACGCTTGTCTGAATTATTTATATATATTCGCATTCACAATTTGTGTGAACTACTTTACTTTACAACTACTTGACTTACTTACCACTTTGGTGTGAGACCATTTATTTTCGTCTCCTTGTGTTTGGACAATAGAAGTATCATCGCAAACCTAGTGGTCTTCTGATTTCCGCCTTCTCGCGTCAGGACTATTAGTTTCTCGACCAGTCCATAACAATAATTCAGCGACGAGTACATAACAATTTGGCGACGGGGAAACTAGTACATAACAATTTGGCGACGGGGAAAACTACTATTAACCACACAGCAGCAACAACATAACAATTTACTATGGATCCTATTAAATTGGAATTATTGTTTGAACGACAAATGAAATTAATGGAAATGTTCGTCAACCAACAGACTGGTCCAGCTCCACCTTCAAGCAATCCCAATCATACCATGCTACCATCTGTCGACGGAATTGTGAACAGCATTTCACAGTTCAATTATGACCCAGAGGCTAATGTCACTTTTGACACATGGTATCAACGTTATGAGGATTTATTCACTGTTGATCTCGCCTCACAAGACGATGCCTGGAAGGTGCGAGTTTTGCTACGTAAATTGGGTCCGGCAGAATATGAACGGTACTGCAACCTAATTTTACCACAGAAACCACGTGACAATTGTTTCGATGATACAATAAAGTTGCTGCGTGAACATTTCGGAGACCACTCCTCATTATTCAGTATACGTTATCGTTGCCTCAAGCTGGCAATGAATGAAAATGATGATTTTCTTACTCACGTTGGCACAGTCAACCGAGAATGTGAGAGATTTCGACTCAGGTCCTTAACAGATGATCAGTTCAAAGCCTTGATTCTCATATGCAGTCTCCAATCTCCTCGTTTCACAGATATCCGAACTCGACTGCTCAATCAGCTAGAACAAAATCCCAAGTTAACATTACATGACATAGCTGATGAATATCAACGGCTGATTAATCTGCAGAAAGACACACACTTGGTCGAATCAACACCTCCGAGAAGCTCTGATATTCGTGCATTACGCAAGAGCAAAAATCTCTCATCAGCTACTCCTGACCCACCTACTTCTTCTAATGTTCCGCGGAAATCTACACATACTCGTCCAACTTCACAAAATACTGCAAAGAAGACCCCACCATCACCATGCTGGCATTGTGGCGCGTGGCACTTTGTAAAGTCTTGCCCATACAAAAATCATCGTTGCAGCAAGTGCAAAATCATCGGTCATAAAAATGGGTTTTGTCAGCCACGCCAACTCAGATATCATAATCCAGCAAAAGCTCAACAAAATGTCGGTCCTAAATCTCCAAAAAGATCACTGAGTCTACGTGCAACCTGTCAAGTCACAACACCAGCTATGCGGAAATATATTGACCTTCAGATGAATGGTCATGATACTCGTCTGCAGCTAGATACTGCCTCTGATATTACTGTTATATCAGAGAAACTTTGGAATTATATTGGCAGACCACCTATCACCAATACTTCCCAGTCTCTTCTCAGCGCCTGTGGTGGGCGGCTCAAACTAATTGGTGAACTCAAATGTTCTGTTTCCTTCCGCAATACCAAATTCACAGGAATTTGTTACGTCACGAAGAATGATTTAAATGTTTTGGGACTTGATTGGTTCGATCGTTTGCATCTGGCTGATGTCCCACTAAATTCTCTACGCAATACAGTCAAGAAGCATAAAATGCTAGACAATTCCGGACGGAGCCGAAGCCGCAAACCCAACAATCAGACGAAACGACAGGCGTCAACAACAAGCCCAAAGGTCCCAGATAAACCCCCAGGTAAACATCCTACTAATCATCCATCTTCTCAAAAGGGGAGGTGATATGTATCCACATATATATATTTATGTGTGTGTGTGCATGTTGGTCTCTCTTTCTGTTTGCTCGGTTAGTCTGTGACCACTTCACTTGTATGAACTTGTCTCCTTTAATAATGTATATTCCCCTTATATTATATTATATATAATATGAGTGTTTGTTGACAGTCCGTTGCTTGGTGACATATATCCATATATGTTTGTTGGCATGTCTGCTATATTCGCTATGTATAATTGGATCGACACTCCATTATAATTAGCCATTCATGTTAAGACTGTCTAATGATTTTTCCCACGCTTGTCTGAATTATTTATATATATTCGCATTCACAATTTGTGTGAACTACTTTACTTTACAACTACTTGACTTACTTACCACTTTGGTGTGAGACCATTTATTTTCGTCTCCTTGTGTTTGGACAATAGAAGTATCATCGCAAACCTAGTGGTCTTCTGATTTCCGCCTTCTCGCGTCAGGACTATTAGTTTCTCGACCAGTCCATAACAATAATTCAGCGACGAGTACATAACAATTTGGCGACGGGGAAACTAGTACATAACAATTTGGCGACGGGGAAAACTACTATTAACCACACAGCAGCAACAACATAACAATTTACTATGGATCCTATTAAATTGGAATTATTGTTTGAACGACAAATGAAATTAATGGAAATGTTCGTCAACCAACAGACTGGTCCAGCTCCACCTTCAAGCAATCCCAATCATACCATGCTACCATCTGTCGACGGAATTGTGAACAGCATTTCACAGTTCAATTATGACCCAGAGGCTAATGTCACTTTTGACACATGGTATCAACGTTATGAGGATTTATTCACTGTTGATCTCGCCTCACAAGACGATGCCTGGAAGGTGCGAGTTTTGCTACGTAAATTGGGTCCGGCAGAATATGAACGGTACTGCAACCTAATTTTACCACAGAAACCACGTGACAATTGTTTCGATGATACAATAAAGTTGCTGCGTGAACATTTCGGAGACCACTCCTCATTATTCAGTATACGTTATCGTTGCCTCAAGCTGGCAATGAATGAAAATGATGATTTTCTTACTCACGTTGGCACAGTCAACCGAGAATGTGAGAGATTTCGACTCAGGTCCTTAACAGATGATCAGTTCAAAGCCTTGATTCTCATATGCAGTCTCCAATCTCCTCGTTTCACAGATATCCGAACTCGACTGCTCAATCAGCTAGAACAAAATCCCAAGTTAACATTACATGACATAGCTGATGAATATCAACGGCTGATTAATCTGCAGAAAGACACACACTTGGTCGAATCAACACCTCCGAGAAGCTCTGATATTCGTGCATTACGCAAGAGCAAAAATCTCTCATCAGCTACTCCTGACCCACCTACTTCTTCTAATGTTCCGCGGAAATCTACACATACTCGTCCAACTTCACAAAATACTGCAAAGAAGACCCCACCATCACCATGCTGGCATTGTGGCGCGTGGCACTTTGTAAAGTCTTGCCCATACAAAAATCATCGTTGCAGCAAGTGCAAAATCATCGGTCATAAAAATGGGTTTTGTCAGCCACGCCAACTCAGATATCATAATCCAGCGAAAGCTCAACAAAATGTCGGTCCTAAATCTCCAAAAAGATCACTGAGTCTACGTGCAACCTGTCAAGTCACAACACCAGCTATGCGGAAATATATTGACCTTCAGATGAATGGTCATGATACTCGTCTGCAGCTAGATACTGCCTCTGATATTACTGTTATATCAGAGAAACTTTGGAATTATATTGGCAGACCACCTATCACCAATACTTCCCAGTCTCTTCTCAGCGCCTGTGGTGGGCGGCTCAAACTAATTGGTGAACTCAAATGTTCTGTTTCCTTCCGCAATACCAAATTCACAGGAATTTGTTACGTCACGAAGAATGATTTAAATGTTTTGGGACTTGATTGGTTCTATCGTTTGCATCTGGCTGATGTCCCACTAAATTCTCTACGCAATACAGTCAAGAAGCATAAAATGCTAGACAATTCCGGACGGAGCCGAAGCCGCAAACCCAACAATCAGACGAAACGACAGGCGTCAACAACAAGCCCAAAGGTCCCAGATAAACCCCCAGGTAAACATCCTACTAATCATCCATCTTCTCAAAAGGGGAGGTGATATGTATCCACATATATATATTTATGTGTGTGTGTGCATGTTGGTCTTTCTTTCTGTTTGCTCGGTTAGTCTGTGACCACTTCACTTGTATGAACCTGTCTCCTTTAACAATGTATATTCCCCTTATATTATATTATATATAATATGAGTGTTTGTTGACAGTCCGTTGCTTGGTGACATATATCCATATATGTTTGTTGGCATGTCTGCTATATTCGCTATGTATAATTGGATCGACACTCCATTATAATTAGCCATTCATGTTAAGACTGTCTAATGATTTTTCCCACGCTTGTCTGAATTATTTATATATATTCGCATTCACAATTTGTGTGAACTACTTTACTTTACAACTACTTGACTTACTTACCACTTTGGTGTGAGACCATTTATTTTCGTCTCCTTGTGTTTGGACAATAGAAGTATCATCGCAAACCTAGTGGTCTTCTGATTTCCGCCTTCTCGCGTCAGGACTATTATTTTCTCGACCAGTCCATAACAATAATTCAGCGACGAGTACATAACAGGTAGCAATCTTCGAATGTTTGGCATGTGACTCGCTCCCACCAAATGTAAGACGATGTTACAGGACTGGACTACACTGACCCCTAGTTCAGAAATAGGAAGTGAAGTGGTAGAGCGTGTTGAACACTTCACTTATCTGAGAAGTTGCATCAGCCCTAATGGTTTGACCGCTGACTACATCTCAGAACGGATACAGAAGGCTCGTTTGGCATATCCCTGCCAGTTTACGCCGTCTCTGGTGTAAAGGTGATATCCAACTGGATATCTACCAGAGGGTGTGTGTACTGCTCAGCAGTCTTCCCCGTCCTCCTTTATGGCTGTGAGACCTGGCCATTGAAAATGGAGGGCATGAAAAGGCTATCTGTCTTTGATCATATGTGTCTGCTTTCTATCTCCCGTGTGAAGTGGTATAATAAAGTGAGCAATATTTAGTTCAGACGTCGAGTGCTAGATAAAGAGGAAGGGGAAATCAGTCGACGAGGCTGTGAAGCTTCATCGACTGAGATGGCTAGGACGTTACACATCCATGTCCAGCCATCGACGGGCAATGTTAGCCGACACAGGGTAAGGCTGGAGAAGAGCCAGTTGTGGTCAAACCAAAACATGGCTTCATCAGTCCGTAAAATCAAAAAACAATTAGTATAAGCCACGTAGAAAGGTGTAGACTGCCTGAATGACTGGTTGGGATCCTCAGGATTGTAAAAGCCAATGAAGGCTGGAGACGGACAATTGGTGATTTGGCTCAAAATCGTTCTCAATGGCTGGTGCAGATGCATCCACTCCTTGTGATTTATAATACTATATACTATATTGTTCTTCGATATTACTATTCTTTTTGCCTCATATCTCTGTTTACTGTCTCTAGTTTGCGTTTCTTTTTATTTTCTTCTTCCCTGGCTTTGTGTGCTAAGTGAAGTGTGGCGACTCGAAATGCTGCACATCTGTGCAAAGTTGTTCTATGTCGAAAACAGACAGTCAGATAGACAGAAATCTGGTAACTGCTATAACTTTCACAAAGTTCTACACTGAAAATTCATTTCAGTGCCATGTATTTTCTTTTTATGTATATGACTGTCACTGATAAACGAAAATTTATTCCATCCTTACTAAATTATTATCACCCCCTTGGGTTCCAAGTGGAACATACGGTTTCAATAGCACATCTCAATTCCATCCTGTTCTTATTTGTCCTCTTCATCTGGTCCTACGATTGCTCATGAGTTCCCGATCTCCTCCATGTCACCCCTAGATACCCAGCTCGTCGTTGTCCATACAGGTTCCGCTCCAGTGATGTCATTTATTGGTCTCCTCAGTGTATATCCCATCTGTCTCCACTTTCTTCTACATCTTCGTCGAGTAATAGGTTCTTGGTGGGTTTGTTCCCAGACTTTCTTATCGCCAATTCTTTCTGGCTGTCTGATCTTCACTATGGAGCCAGGGGACTCAGCTGTTGATGAAGGTGTGAAGCCTGTTAGAAATGCTTTTTGTGACACACTGGCCAAGTTTCTGACCCATATAAAAGAACTGACGGATTTAACATTGGTGTTGAAAATCAAAATTTTGTTATTTGTGCTGAACGCAGAAGATTCCCAAGCTGATTTCAGATTGATGAAGATCTGTCTTATCTTGCCAATTCTGATTTTGACATTCGTATCTGTGCCGTCTGCCTGTAACTGCAGCGATGGAGCTCAGATACGTGATGGAAGTGACCTGTTTCAATTTTATTCCCTTTGTTAGTGACTGGAGCTTGTTGTTGTCGGTCAGTAATCCTCATCATCTACGTCTTCTTTACGTTCACCTAAAGTTCTGTCTTTGCTGCTTTTTCTTCTCCTTCTTTGGTCAACCTTTTGGTTTTCGCCTGTAGGTCTTCGTGTTTGTTTGACATTAAATGTAAATTATCCACAAAATCTAGATCTTCTAGGGTCTTCCGATCGGTCCAGATTATTCCTCTCGTATTAATCCCTACAGTGTTCTGCATAATCCACCCCACCACAATCAGGAATACCATCGCGGGTGACATTAGACCACCTCATCTTACGCCTTTCTTCACTTCAAACGCCTCGTTGAGTTTCTCACTGTGTACCACCTGATACATGCAGTTGCGGTATAGCTATTGAATAAGATGGATAAAATTTCGAGGCACTTCATAATGTTGAAGTAGTTTTGCAACTTACTTCGCTGTCAACGCTGTCTGCTAAAAGCCTTTCCAAAGTCAATGGAGTTGAGATAGTGATTTGAATATTGCTATTTTATACTCTGTTTGATGATCCATAAGGATGCATAGTGGATAAAACACTTAAATTCATGATCATTAAATCATGTTTACATCCAAGCCACATATAGTCCAGCCTGAAAATTAGTATCCCTCACTATAGTTTAATAACGAGGAGAGACCAATGAGGCAATTATGAGCACTATATATCTAATAAAATTGATGTTTTGGTACTTCTTCTTAATATAACGAATCATCTGGTAAATTCTTATATACAATTCCATTATGAACCTTAAATCTTGATTTATAGTTAAGTAAAGCTTATATACAATTAATATTGTTCTCTGAGCTGGTTGGTTTAGTTGTGAAGCTTTCATTGGCCTACTAGGCGAAATCTTCAGTGCATGTCTTCGACAATGCAATAAATAAACTGTCACACATCTTCGACTTAAGATTTGTAGTCACATTGTCTTTGTTTGTTTGTTTGTTTGTTTGTTTGTTTGTTTGTTAATACAGTATCATGAAAGCTTCGCAACTAAACTAACCATCTCAGAGAACACTATTAATTATAAATCATCTACCTGAGCTACAAATCTTCTCTATAAAAGCTTATATGTTTTATAAATAATATGAAATACTACTTAATAAGCAGACTATAAAAATGTATTTCAAAGGAGTATCGAATGAAAGTTATAATGGTGCACTTGAAGGTCATGTGTGTTGTTGGCTCAGTGTCAGGATGACAGGATACAATTCCCAGCCGATGCACTCTTAAATCTCTGCTAGCCAGTAGTAGTAAGCCTAACAAAGACAGTAGGTTGGGCTTGAGACTAGTAACCCTATCCCTAAAAAGCACCATCACCCCTGAAACTTGAAAGCCCAAGTCTGAATCCTCGAACTTCGAACTTGGAAAGCAAAACAATAAAGAAGAAGAAATATATTCCAAGATCATTTCAAAGGAATTACTTAGTAAACGAAAACCTGTAATTGGTTATACCATACATTTTATTGTTCCTATACAATAAAAGCAAGTCTCAGAAACGATTAGTTCCCTTTGTGAATTTAGACAAAGCAATAAAAAGACGTAATTTGTCTGATTTCGACCAATCTGATCACACACGAAATTACCATAGGAATATATATAAATGAAATTAATGAAGAGTTAGGAACAGAGAAAATATACTTAGGTCAAATTAAAAGGATGTGCTGAAGATCAAAATAACAATGAAGATCACAAAACCAAACAAGAGAGGTAACAGTGCATCTACCCTGGTATCAAAACAAAGTTTACCAAAGGAGATTTAGCGTGATGACAAATTGTTTTTGAACGTATAAAGGTGGTTTAAACTTTCTAATCGCTAGTTAGGGCTTCCAAAATCTTTAGGATATGCCCCCAAACACGTTTTAAAGACGTGTAAACATCAATTTTATGTCCTGCCCCTCTAATATGTTTTGCGATAGAGGAGCTAGGTCGCCTGTCCTCACCATTAATGGGTTCTGGGGTTTCTGAAGCTCTGAAGTCAGCCGTTATTTGCAGAGATAGATGAGTCCTCCTCATGATAGAGCAAGTGTTTCGCAGATCATTTTTTTAAAAATTATCCATTTGATATCACGTGATCGAAGTTATAGTATATTCAAATCCCAATCCAGTCTAGTTTTTTCTATGCTAAAGATTTACTGTTTCCAACCATTTTAGAATATATAAGCGCAAGCATATTTCGACTTTATTTGGCCACTCCGCTGTTTTTCATTTAACTCTGAACAAACAAATTATCAACATCTAATAATTATACTTTAGTTTAACCTGTTTTCGTTCACTGCGTTCCAAACTGAAACATACAGCCTCAAGCTTTGAAGTCTCTATAGTGGTGAGCTCGCTAGCCCCATAACTAACCTTTCCCCCCTTTTTGGGCTTACTACTGGCTAGTGAACTAGAAGACGTTTAGGAGTGCGTTGACTGGGAAACAGACGCGGAACACCTGTGTTACTGACGAACAAATGAACAAACACTATTTACGTTGTAGAAATATGTTGACAGTTAACCGCTGCTTTACACATTTTAATAACTTTATTCTTATCCAGTATGTCGGTGGCACAGTGGTTAGGACTCTCGCCAACCACGCAGATGGTTTGAGGTTGGATCCCCGGCCGACGCACACTTGATATTATTGGTTGGCCTGCTATACTTCGGCTAACGATATAACATGCGGAAAATTCCATACTTGCATCCAAAATACTGTGTGGAATCAAGCTATAATAAAATATTTTTAAAAATAAAAATAAATTTGGCAAATACTTCAGATACAACGTCAGACGATGTAATCGAAGACGAACTTAAGTCTGCATATGAAACGTTAACTGAAAATAGCTACCCTGGAAAATTCATCACAAAACGCATGGTCAAGATAGTAAGAAAAAATTATCCGGTATCTGTTAAAAAGATACCTCTGTGTACACGACCAGTCGAAATTCCAAAACTGAAAGGCGAAGTTCCTAGACTAGCCGCTAATAATTGTATCTATCAATTCATCTGCTCCTGTGGTCTCAGTTATATTAGTCGTTGCTCTAGGAACTTAATTTTCTCTTCTCACGAGCACCTACGAGTGTAACCAAAGAAAGAAGTAATTAAAACCATCAGCAGTTCAAGATTAGATCATTTTGTCCAGACAGGTCACGAAGCTATCACTGAAAAGTCCCTTCCTGTTTGTTATCTATCGGATACCAAATAAATTGCCAAAAACCTCTAAACACCAAAGACTCCAAATATCAGAGGCCAATGCAATTCACTTAAAACACCCTGAATTCTGTTTACAAAAGAAATAGGTCCAACCTCCATTTCTTACCCATATCCTTATGTGGTACCAATAGATTCATTAATTCTGCATTACTTTTCCTAGTTCTTCTGATATTCAGTTAAACTTAACATTTCTATGCATATTATCACTCATAGGTGCTCTCAAGCTGTAATCTACCCATATCATTGATTTAATGTTATTTAAAACTCAAATTTTCTTTTGTCTTTAAAATGTCTGAATGAATATTTTCTATATATTGAATTCTTTAATTATGATCATATAATTGTAGAACCTGATGATGAATAAGTTATCGAACTAAGTATTCTTTATTCACTAATCAGTCTTTTAGAATCTTTAATGAACATATTTATTAAATTATTATACGACATCTTTTAACCGATCACATTAAAATGTATGGTTAATTTTTATACTACTTATGAGTAAATCAAATTATCACTAAATTTAAAAGGACTGATTAGCGTTGGGCTTGGTAAGGTTGGTGGGTGACTCACTGGTCCATTCTGTGAGCTATGCGTATTAATAGCAGGCTATGCTGGATCTTTACGGTGTGTTAGAGGCGGGGGCTTTGCGTATGCATTCTCTCCTTTAGACGTGGTTGAGTCAGGTCGACTTGTTACAAGTTTTGGTTGGTCATTTGATGGCTTGATTCTGTTCGGTTGTCAGTAGCGTGTGTATGTTTGTCCTAGTTTTGGCCAATAGTTTGTGGTGTTGTAGTAGACTATCCCCCCAACCCATCTTGAAACACGAACCAAGGAGTTTAACAATGTGCGCTAGTCACTGGGTGTTATGCAACCCAAAGGTGCAGTGAAGGTAAAGATTTGGCTTGTCCAGACTAAGGTGAGATCCTGTTGTTTTGTTCATAAATTCCAAGATGCAATCAACAGGCACATGACCGATCGGTCCGATGACGTAGAGATATGATTTTGTGCTATGTGCACTGTCGGGCCGGAGAAAGAGCGTACATGTTGAAACCCGAAAGATAATGAAATATGCTTGTTAAGGTTGAAGCTAGAGAAAACTCTGGTGGAGGACCGTAGCGACTCTGAGGTGCGGATCCATCGTATAACGTGAATATAGGGGGGGTGGAGGGTGAAAGACTAATCGAACCATCTATTAGTTAATTCCCTCCAAAGTTTCCATCAGGATAGCTAACATTCTGAGATATAAACAGTTTTATCCAGTAAAGCGATTGCTTAGAGACAGTGGGGGAGAAAAAGCATCATCAGCCTATTCTCAAACGTTAAAATGTGAAAGAAATCACTTTTTTTATATTCAATATATGTATAAGATGTTTAATGCATATTATTAGTTGTTTTATTAAAATGAAACCAGACAAGTTAAAGTGAGCGAGAAAAAAGAAACCCTGAACAACAACCAAATAAAACAGAAATGAAAATATGTATAGAGAAGTAGAACCAATCCCTCATTGGTGCGCGTCATAAGTGTGTCTGTCAGTGAACGATGTATCTCATATTAAGAGTTTTGGGCTTTGTAATAATAACACTTTGATAACTTCTTTTTGTTTGTTAAGCGGAAACAACCCTTAACCATAATAAATAATAATAAAAGCTACTATTTCAGAATTATTGTAAAGAAATAGTACGTAAAATTAGGAATAACACTGAATGAATTTACAAAAAGAAAAATACAAATAAAATAAAAGAGAGACTGTGTTCAATTATTATTGAAACAATGAAGGATTATTTGAAAATTTGGCGCTTTATATAAAGAAATCCCTATGATGACTAGTCAAAAAACATAAAAGACAAGCGTTTAATTCGTATATTCTTTTGTCTTTTCATTATTATATATATAATAGATATGAGTATATGAGTGTACTTAAGATGATGCTTCATTTAGTGTGTTTATTTTAATAGTTTGTTTCATATGAACTCTAGCATGTCTATGCATACTATGCTTTAATGAAAATTCTTTACCACAATATGGACAAGTAAAAGGTCTTTCACCAGTATGCGATCTCATATGTCTTTGTAAATCTTGTTGACTACCAAAACGATGAAGACAAACACAACAGGAGACATAACGTGAATCATTATTGTGGTTGTAATTGTTTAATTTAGCCGAATAATTAATTGGTTCTTTTAATTCTGATATATTGATAGTATTACTAGTTGTTTCTTTGATATCACATGTAACTTTTAATTGGTTGTTACTACTACTACTACTATTATAGTTGTGAGTAGTAGTAGTATCAGTAGTATTAACATTATTTTTTAAACTTAATTGAATTTGTTTAAGAATATCAGTTGATGTATCATTTGTATTTAACTTTTTAACAAATTTTGACCATTCATTTGAATGCTCCATAGCCCAATGAGTTAATGTTGATATTTGATCTTGAAAAGTTAGCTGACATAAATGACAACGAAAAACTGGATTATCGACTTGATGAAGTGTTAAATGCCGACGAAAACATCGACTACCAATCGATAGTGAACATATTGGACATGTAAGTGTTGTAGATGTATTTTTCATTGTTGAATTTAAAGATAAATCTATTGGTGGATCTTCAGGCGTTGATTTATTCTCACTAGTTGATTCAGTTATCATATTAATCAATGGGATTTGTGGGATATTTTTCATGCTTAATAAATTACTACGTCTAGGTCGTCGTCGTCCTCCTGCTCCTCCTCCACCACGGACTGATTGTCTTTGCCGAATAGAAATATTTGGTAAAACATTCTGTGGAATATTATTACTATTATTTATAATACTAGGGGAAGAGACATGATTTAAAAAGTTAGTGAATCCACCTCGTGTAGAATTCGCTACTGCTAATAACGCCGCATTATACAATCTTTCTGGATTTGGTTCTACTACTGGATCACCGGCTCGTATTAATAAACTATTACTAATATCTTCAGCTTGTTTTTCATTTGAATTCATTGATAATATTTCATCTTCTCTCAACTCTTCAATACCATCAATTTCTTGATCATTATTATTATTATCGCCTAGTGTTGCTGTTGTTGTTGTTGTCGTTGTTGCGGTTGTTGCTCGACCAACAGAATTCTTATTCGAATAATGACCACTCAATTCAGAACGATTATCTCCACTTGATGGACTTTGAATACTCATACTACTGGTTTGATTGAAACGTTGACGTTGACGTTTTAAGCTAACTCGATGTACACGTTCCATATGACGTTCACGATTTGATTTAGTTGAAAAGGATTTGGTACATCTTGTACAAGCAAATGGTTTATGAGCTAAAATATAAAGTTAAAGTAAAATTTTGAAAATTTTAAATTTTGATAGTATTATCAATAACGAGAATGAGAAACAAAAAAAAAGTTGATATACAACAAGAAAACAACCATTCAGTTTTGTAGTTTGGCTACGGATTGATATCAGTTAGAGAACCATTGAAAACCAACCACATGGAATACTGGACAGCTGCTGTTTCATCCCACTAGTTTGGGAATTATCGGAAGTACACAACCACCACCAGAGTTCCAACCCACGACATTCTAGTTACAAGGCAAGCTCGAATACCATTTAGACACTGAGATCCATCGGATTCAATGGCCACTCCATGAATTCCAACTTCTACCAATTCGTGATTTAGTGTGACTGGAACCAACCAATGTGATCGGTGGATGGCTCCACTGGTCACGACTTCTGGTTAGAACGCACTGAAGACAGCTTCTTCTTGAAGCGAATCACTATTGAGCATCAGATTAATTTTTCAAGAATTCGTTTGTAGGGACTCTATTTGTTTCAGGTTAGACCACGGATTGATATCAGTACATAACGTACTACTGATGAGTTACAAACCATGATGAAACATGCTAACATGTTATGCAGGATGTCTTATTATTATTATTATTGCTGGCTTTATAACCTGAAAGTTCTGGTTTCCAGTCCTTAGGGTATGTTTCTAAGTCATCAATCATGACAAAAACGCCGTCCTTTGTTTCCTAATTTTCATTGACTGTCTAGACGATGTCTGATCCTTGTTTTTAAATTTTATAGCATCCACTGAATTGTACTTCAAAGTTATGCGACATCTCGCAACCTGTCTTTAATCCCTCCATGTCATGGCGATGTTCGACTACAAGTATATCTAAAATATTCTCTCCTCTCATTTACAAAGAGATGGGTCGTTAGGAAAATCAACTCAGTGAAAAGCTGTATGTCTTAGTTATGTCTAGTTTAATAGTTTTGACAAATACCTTGACCTCTGAAGATGGCTGTGACTACAATACAATACAATATGAATCTACATGTTATAAAAAATTATGCCACCTTATAGTACCTTCATATTCATGAAGCAATACAAATAGAACTTTTATGACTATCCAACTGGTATCCTTAAAATTGCTCAACTCAATGCACACTATGCGGTATGGAGTCATTACTATAAACCATCGGAAAACATTAGCCAATGTTGAAATAATCTAACCATCTTTCTTTAATTTTGATTGGTCCAACTGAAAATTACATAGTTCACAAAATATTACTGGAAACCAGTCATCACATTATATCTCCGACCATCATTATTAACATTAATTTTCAAGCATTGATTTGCAGAGATCTGATCAACTTCAGGTTCGATCAAAAAGTGAATTCAGTTATAAAGGACTGCTAAAAACCAAAGAGGAGTACTGAGAACGTCCGTTTCATCCTTGTTTACCACTCTTAATTAGTATGTACTGATGATACCATCAGGAATAGACGAGTCTTAAACAAGAGCGAACATAGCTGTCTAATACTCCTTAGATTTTAATGATCCTCTGAATGGAAGTCAGTCAGTGATCCAATTTTGATATTAAAATTTTAAAAAATAATGAATAGTCATTATTATTATGACTTACGAGTATGTGTAAGAATGTGTCGTTTTAAAGAACTATTCCACGGGAATTTTTGACTGCAGCCAGATATAGGACAAGTGATCAGTTTTGGTGCATCTTTATATGAATTCTTTTTTGGTTGTATAAGCACTGGTGGAATATTTGTTCGAAGAGAAAGTATTTTATGTGCATTTGACATGTTATTACTACTATTTTGTAAATTCATTGACAGTCTACTTGATTGATTATTAGTAGTATTGGTAGTATTTGCTAAATTATCAGTATAAGCTGAAGTTTTATTTTGTTGCATAACAGATAGACTACAAATATCATGAAGAATATTGTTTAAATTTATCTCATGACCAAATGATTTTGTGTCAACTGTTGGCTGGTTAGACATACCAGTATTAGTAGTATTAATAGCATATGAAGGATAGAGAACAGTAGATGCATTCATCGGATTGAAAGTTTTAGGTTTTGAATTCAGCATGTCAGAATAGTTTCCTGGATTTGCATACAGCCTGTTAAATTGTTGAATGTCATTTGTATTCTTCTGGCTTTCATCATATGTTTGTAGATTTTTGTTACGTAATGAAAGATCAAGTATTTCTGGATAGGACTCCATTGGTTGAAGATAATTTTGTTCTGTAGTATTCAGCATGGTATTGTCATTATTATTATTTTCATTATCGTTACTCATCTTATCATTATAGGTATATAGAATTGTTGATGGTGACGGTCTATCCGAGGTGCTAAAGAAATTGCTTAGCGAACATGTATAATCAGTTGATAGGTTGTTTGCATTATTTCTTGTTGAATTACAGTGTTCTGGACTGTATGAACTGTGTGATCTAAAAAGGAATGATAAAGTAAAAAGGTGCAGTGAATTGACTGTACTTAGAACGGACTAGTCTGATGGTAATCAGAAATGAGAAACAAGACATAGTTTTTCAGTGAAAATTCATAGAGTCATCAAATACGTCATTTATAAACTACACAATTCAAGGTGAGAATAAGCCAAAGTTTCCTTTGGAGACAGAAATATTCGTGATCCAGTAGGATATTATAACTTAGCCTCCAAAGCCTCAGGATGGTCGGGGGTGGGTGCCTTGCGCTGCGGGTTGGCCACCCGTCCGCACACCTCTTGAAATGCTCCCATATGACCGGGCGTCTTACATAGCCTCTCCTGAGGAAGTCCTACTCACTGCCTTCACGTGGCGGAGGTGTTTCTCACCAAAGTGAGAGGGCGAAAGCGGATGCCTGGCGCTCTCCACTGGGTTGACTGTCCATTGGATGACAGTCTAGGGGAGATGGCTAAACCCTGATTCCAAACCTCCAACGATTGGCGTATGAAGCTCACTGGTGCTCACCGGCAGACGTATGGACAAAGGGCTTGTTGGATGTCTGGCCCCATTCAAAAAGGCGTATGAACCGAACTCCGGTCATCGGCTGCCAATGGATAGTGGACTCCCTACTCCACTCCTACTGCCTTGTAGGTCACACTTGGTTGTGTAAAGGCTAGAGCTGCACTCTCAAACAAAAGGCCGAGCGATTCTGGGGACATCACTCGTACCAAATTCCCATGAAACTTCATGAACTCTCTTACAAATTGCCGCGCCTGGGCAGCGATGATTCGAGACGTTCATGAAGCCGGCTCATCCTCCCGTAGGAGATAGCCGAAGTAAAGTAAAGTATATTATAACTTACAGTCAACAGAACACAAGCAAAATGTTATAACTACGGCAAGAATTTAAACTAATTCAGCTTTCTGCGCAGAGTATAACCCTCATGTGCATACACTGCATCTGGTGTTCAAGTCACCTTGATTTGCCTAAAAAGCAAACTACCTGTAGTAATCAAAAGTATATACTCTAATGTTAATCACTCCTAAAATGCAGAATTTAAAGTCAGATAAAGGAGAGCTATCCTTTAAATGTCAACTCTGGCTCACTTCTAACCCAAACTTAAACTTTTTCAAAATAATAATTAAATCTTAAACTAGAGAAATTGAAGAAGAAAGTCGACCATATAGCTATTTTACATTTATGAAGAATTGCTAAAGCTCACTTCTCTGCACAGTAAACGCTGAAGATGTTGTCTAGAATAATAATAAAAGTAACAGAATTAATTGTCTATAGTTTGGTTTATAAGGTTTAGTTATGTTTTCTACGAGTTGATCACTGATTGATATCAGTTAGAGAACCATTGAAAACCAGGGAGTACTGGACAGCTGCTGTTTCATCCTAGTTTGGGAATCATCGGCAGTACGCATCCACTGGGATTAGAACCCAGGACCTTCCGGTTATAAGACAAGCTGGCTCGTATACCATACAGACACTAGGACCCGATTCAATGGTTCATGAATTCTGACTTCTATCAATTTTTGATTTAGCGCGACCCCAACCATTGTCGTTGGTGGGACATCCATCGACAAACGTGACATCTAATTGGACCTCACTGGTCACGAACTAGTAGAAGTTAAAATTCATGAACCATTGAATCGGGTCCTAGTGTGTGAATGGTATACAAGCTTGCCTTGTAACCAGAAGGTCATGGGTTCGAATCCCAGTGGATGCGTACTTCCAATGATTCTCAAACTAGTGGGATGAAACAGTAGCTGTCCAGTTACTCCCGGTGGCTGGTTTTCAATGCTTCTCTAACTGATATCAATCCGTGATCAACTCGTAAAAAAATGTAAGAGAATTAAATAATTTATCTCAGATAACACATAAGAAAAGCAGGAATAGTGTTATTTTCAGCCTGTGACCGAATAAATAATACAGTGTGTATTACATCCGATATACAACTATCACTCTTAAACATCTCTAGTAAAATTCAGGGGATTTCTTAAACTAAAAAAAAAGAAAGGAAAAAATATAAATAATAAAAAGTGAGCTTACCTGTTTGAAGAATACTCTGCATCTACTGTCTGGAATTGTTGCATATCACATTCTCTCCTTTGTTTAGAGCTGGAACTTAATGAACCTATGAGGAGGAGGAGGAGGAGGAGGTGAAGAAGAAGAAAACGATAAAGACAAGGGAAATTATTATACATCAAAGCATTTTTATCAGCTGGAAACAATTTCCTTTAAGTTTGTTTACCAAATAAAAATTAAGATGAAATATATTTAAAAAGTTTCCAAAATTGTTCATTAAATTCATACAAATAAATCTTAGATAGGTTGGAAGATTTCATCATGAGCTGACATCGTATTAGAGAACTATTGGAAAACCTACAAGAAGTACTGGACAGCTGTTTGGGCAGCCTAGTTTATGACTCTTCAGAGGTATGCACAGACCACCAGGGTTCGAACCTAGAACCTTCTGTTTACAAGGTGAGCTAGCTCATAGACCCAGTGGGTGAATACTGTTGAAAAGTTTCAAACTAGGCTGACGAAACAGTTGTCCAATACTCCTTGCAGGTTTTTTCAATAGTTCTCTAACTGATTTCAGCGCATGATGAAACCCTCCAACTAATCAGACGAAATCCCTATAAAACCAATACCTGAGAATCCAAGATACTTAAAAATTTTAACAAACTTACTTATAAGCAGTTAGAATTAGATATTTTGATTCAGACTTTTAAAATGTAGTGACCTACACCAATTTAATGACTTGATTCAATGTTTAGTTTAAAAAATTCCTCTCAGTGTTGAGCCCTATGCTATAAGAGAGGATAGTTCAAACAGTCAAAAAGTCGAGTGTCAATCAGGATAAAAAGGTCCACCGTGTCTGGATACTGGCTCCTTATAACAAGTCAAATGACAATCAGTTAAAATCAGATTTAAGTTTATTAAGTTTAGCCTTTTTTTAGGGTTTATTAAGTTTAGCCTTTCTAACTCTAACCGGGAATTTCACAACACTTCAACAGAATCCAAGCAGGGAATTTTAGGAAATTTGAAAGTAATATGGAGATTTTGGTGAATTTCTTCGGACATTTGGAATAAATTTGAGCTTTTTAGTTAGTAAATTTTGAGTATTCAAGGTAATTTAGGGGTTTTAGGGCATATATATGATTACTATTCCCTTAAGTTCCATTTGGAATACATATGGCTTCAGTAATACATTTCTATTTCATTCTATTCTCTTCAGTCGTCCTTAGCTAGAGCTCTCATCTCCTCTTCACACACGACTTCCTCCACGTCACCCTCCAATGATCAACTCATTGTTCCCCCATTCGAGTTTCACTTGAGAGAGCATGGCGAGTGATGTGAATCAACGATCACTTCAGGGTGTGTCTACTCCATCTCTATTTTTTCCATTTCTTTAAAATTACCCGCAAATTTTGAATATGGGGTAGGATAGCAGACAGTGAAACCAGTTACTTTCTTGCATACTTTATTAAATTGAATTGAACCCATATTGAAAATGGCTCCAATTCTAGCACTTTCTGCCTTAATCACTTTTCAATTAAATCAACTTTCTTCAAAATGAAACAATGAAACAAGTTGTGTTTGAGTAGTCTAATTTATAAAATATAGTAGCCATTAAAAACTTCTACTTATGACTACTCTTCAAATACATTGGCTGTAAGTAATTTCACTGTTAGACTGTTGTTCACTTCACTTCACTTCAATTGACCCAACCACAAAAACAGTTGGGGTGTTTGTTTTTTTTCATGTATTTTTTGTTCAGATCAAATTTGACATTTTCTTTTGACAGTTATACTGACCTGTTTTGTTTTTTCCTTGTGTGTGTGTGTGTGTGTTTCCACACTCAAAACTAAGCATTCAACAACAACAACAACAACCAAAACGAAATACCCCATCTTGTATATTATTAACAGCTGATCATGAGTGTACAAGAGGAGAAATTTCTAGGCGTAATTTGGATCTGTACAACAACATTAGATCTATGATCACTTTTTAACTGTGTTGTGTTTTCAAAAATTAATTTTTATTTTCGTAGTTAAATTGATATTGAAGAAATACAAGACGGAATTCCTTGAGACCTCCCGCCCCCCCCCTTCTCCTTAAACAAACTTTTATACCAACTAAAAGGAAGCATAACGCGTCCACTTTTTGTTTGAGTTTAATCGTTGGTAAACATGTTTTGCCAGTTTTCTTGTTTTGTATTTTGTGGGAATTATATGTATTTGCATATTATTATTTTTTCACACACACAAAAAAAAAGGATTGAGGAGATCTCAAATGATCCTTGATCTAACGGAGACATTCAAAACATGTCTCCATTCATGCATGCATTGTTTGTAACGGATCTATCTAGCTGACCACGAGTAAAAATCAAAATGGATTTTTTTTCTTTTGTTTAAGGATTTAGATGACTTGTAAAATTTTGTTTCTTTCTAGTTTTTTTTGGAAAATTTCAATTGTTTCTTTTTGTAATTAATTGAATTGACTGTTTTAAGGATTCAAGTCTGTCTGGTGACAACAAGTCTGTACTGAGCAATAATAATTAAGGTAAACAGTTGTTAGTTGACTAATGTCCAGTAAATCATTCTTATTTGTCATTAGTCATATTATTCATGAGTACACCACACCAATGATAAAATCATGCACAAAAATGCCTCAATATCAAATGAAGTTTTATTGACTTTCAGAATATTCCTGTTGATTGGAGATAGTAGGCAGTGCAGTTATAATCATGACTCCTAATTCTTTGTTGGAGATCCATAGTGGGATCATGGGATGTGTACTGATGATGAGTCCAAAGCAAGATCGAAACAGCTGTTCACTACTCCTCTCTAGTTCTTTAACTGAAGTGTTTTCCTTGACCAGTCTTTAAATTAACACTAGAGAATTAACCCAGTGCTTACTGGTGACTGACTAACTGACTGTAGAATGAAGGTGTCTAATGTCCTAGTAGGATGTCATGACCAGCGAAGTTCACAGAGTTGGATGTGACATTAGTTGGAGGCTGTGGTGTATAGCACGAAATGATAGAAGTTAGAATTGACGAACTACTGGATTCCATCCAAACCGGTGGCTGAATAATCAGTGAGGTCTTCGTGTAACCTAAAGGTCTTGGTTCCTATCCCGTGTGAATTTTTCTGGTTCGTACTGATGATAAGTCACAAATAAGCACAAAACAGCTGTCTGGTACTCCCTGTGGCTGGTTTTCACTGGTTCGCTAACTAAAATCATTTCATGAACAACCTTGAAATCAATCGAATCTCTATAAGCCAACACTTGGCAATATTTAATGGATTTTAAATAAGTAGTGCAAACTAATGATTGATTATTCAAGTGTTGGTTTGTAGGGATTTGACTGGTTATAGAATTTGATCATGAGCTGTAACCAATCAAATCCCTACAAACCAACACTTGAATACCAATGAGATGCACACTAGCGACTTGCCCTATTCAGGTAGGTAGTTACCTGGGGTTCTAGTGACAAGCCGTAGGGTGCAGCAGGTCGGGTGTGAGGATAAAGACATTGGCTAGGAGTCGCGCTATGTCGTGAATTGGCAGAAGTTAGGATTCATGGGCCATTAAATCGGGTCCCAATGGCTTAATGATATACGAGCTGGCTTGCCTTGTAATCACAAGGTCCTGGGTTCGAATCCTGGCGGTGGGTGCGTGCTGATGAAGAGTCCCAAACTAGGGTGACGGAACAGCTGTCTAGTGCTCCCAGGTTTTCCAATGGTTCTCTAACTGATTTCAGCTCATGATGAAATCTTGTGATAACTGATTATTCAGAGAAACAACATAAACAAATAGAAAATGAAGTTTTTTCTGTGTTGAAGTTGCCTGTCACAAAATTCAATGAACTGTATTATAGGATTGTTTACACTAGCCAGTAAATTGCTTATCATTACATAACACTATAATGTCCTGGATGGAAAAACTCAAATCACTGAACAATTCATCATTGACTAGAAAAAAAACAGTTTTTAAATATTCTTAAAATCAAAAGAAAACATCCATTCAGTTAATCCATCGTCGTCTTAACTTTCAAACACTTAACCATGTTGTGTTGAAAACATAAATTATTATGCATAACTTTCAACAACTTCTACACATTAACCGTTACAATAAAAAATATGGTAACTTACTTAACGATCTGAATTTAATATCTGCTACTTTTCTTGACAGTCTCTTCTTTCCAATCATCGTCAGACTTTTTCTTCTTTTAGCCAAGATATAACGTACTGAAAAAGTTTTCTGTATAAAATTCAACAAATAAGAAGTAATCCAGGTTAAATCAAAGTGCAGAATAATCTTCATTAGAATTGAAGACATATTTCATGCGTATTGAACTCTATTCTAGAAGTTTGTTAATCATGTCACTCTCCATGATCAGACATAAAGGTCTCTGAGGGTGATGAAATGAACAGTGCCGGCTTTTCTCTCATATGAAATGTTAACGGATGAAAATTTCTTCAATCAAAGATAACTGGAGATGAAGTGAAAATCTACACCATGAAAGAATTCAACCCAGAGGCCTGCAGCACTGTACTCCAACTGAGCTAAGAGAACAAAATGTTAATCAGGCCACCATTTTATTACAATCATACTCAGCTATCATGTGAATGAATGGTGTTTTAAAGTCTGTTTATTATCACATCAACTGCCAGACTAGGTTGTCTCCTGTCAGTCTTAGGAGAGAAGTGGATTGTTAATTAATAGTAAGGTTTTCTATGTCTTGGTAGTCTTGGTCATCTCAGATAGTTCGTATCACTTATGGATTACCATATAGAAAGAGGTTTAGCTAACATCAGGTTGGAGAGCATTAAAATTGATTGAAATACTTCTAATTTATACTTCGATTAATTTTTAATAAAGCGTATCTGTTGACTGTATTATTATTATTATATAATCCTGTAAGTTCCCAGTGGGACATCGGTCTTTAAACATCAGCTACGAAGTTCCAATGCGGGTTAGACTGTTAGCTTTATGCTGATCCCTCCATCTTTAATGAGCTTACAACCGGCTTAATAAGATTTATGGGTGTGGCGGTTGCGGATCGAACCTCCGACCATGTGAGTGGTTGGCAAGTATTCTACCATTGCACCACTATATTAATCTATACTATTTGGTTTTACATTAATTTGTATTTCTTGCTGATTGATTACATTTGAGCAAAATTCTCAGTCTCTGTGAAGATATCGGCTTCTAGTACGAACATTTCAACGATGTCTAGAGATTAACATGGTGTTATTTTTGTTGATCATGACTAGGAATAGAATCTAGGATTCCAGGACTGATCATTGCGTACACTTGCATTCCCAGAGACTGGTGGTGAGTGAGTGAGTGAGTCGTAGTGTGATCACCAGTCGCTTGGAATGTTCATTTATCCAGATGATAAGCCTCTCATATAGGACGAAATGCACATCCTGAATACCACTGGTAATCAACGTCAACCAAAATATGTTAATATGCAGTTGATACATTGTAGGGCTTCAACAGCACGTCTCTATCTTCTCTTGTTTTCTGCTGTCCCCTTAAGCCGGCCCCACGCTTATCCATAGTCTCTCATCTTCTCCATGTTACCCTAGGGCAACCCACTGGTCATTTCCCATAGGTATTCCACTCGAGCAATGGCCTGCATTCAGCGCGATGTCAACCGACGGTTTCCTCAGAGTATGCCCAATCCATCTTCATTTTCTTCTGCATATTTGTTGAGCGATCGTCTCTTGGTCGGTTTGTTTCCAGCCAGAGTTTCTTGTTGATAATTCTTTTCAACCGGCCATTTAATCTTCAATATGCAGCCAAAGAAGGCAGCTGTTGCCAAAAGTATCCTGTAGCCTGTTAGAAATGCTTTTCGTCATGTGCTAGTCAAGTTTCTAACTCATACATTTTACATTTGTATTGAAAATCCGAATCTTCTTCTTTATGCTGAGGTGGAGTGTAGACGATTTCGAAATTGATTTCAGGTTGATGAAGGTCTGTCTTGCCTTTCTGATTGTGGTCAGCTTTGACATCCTCATCTGTGCTATCATCTGTAGTTGAGACGATGCTTCCTAGATAAGCGAAAAAAGTAACATCTTTCAAATTTTCTTTTTTCCTTCGATCGTGATTGGTGCTGGATGTTCTTTTTGGTACCTGGGTATCTTCATCACCTCCATCTTTTTTATGCTCATTTGAAGTCCCGTCTATGATACATAGAAGTATAAATTGGAAAACGTAGAAGGAGTGTTGGACAGCTGTTTCCTCCTAGCTTGGCACTCTTCAACAGTACGCATACACCATTCAAATCAAATCTCTGCTAATCAACACTTGAATATCAATCTGATGCCTACTAGCCACTGGTCATATTCAGGTAGGTAGTTACCTGGAGTTCTAGTGAGAAGTCGTCACCTGCATTGGGGTACAGCAAGTCGGGTGTGAGGCGCCAGTTGCTCTTTACCATGAATTAGGCAGAAGTTGAAACTCATAGTCTGGCCATTGAGTTGGGTCCCACTGGCTCGCTTTTTAACCGGAAGGTCCTGGGCTCGAACCCTGACAGTTGGAGCGTACTTCTGAAATGTCCCAAATTAGGAACAGATGGCTGTCTAGTACTCCGCGCAGGTTTTCCACTGGTTCTCTAGCCAATTTCAGCTCACAATGAAATCCTGAAAAAACACATTTGTCATCTTCCAAAAGTCTATAGACATGGAAGCTATTTGAGTGCCTATTCATCAGGTTACATTCGTCACCATTGTGCTTAGAAATAATCTAAATGTCACTTCCTATTATCTTTATTGATAAACATTAGAAACTTTGCATAGTTTAAAAGTATAGAAACATACCATAGTTCTCACTTTCTTTATGCGTGATTTTTGCCGTTCATGTTTATTCGTCCCAGTGAAGAATTTAGGTCGTATAACTTGTAAGTTGTTGTTATTATTATTATTCTGTACATTTGGATTAGGTGATGAAGAAACAACACCATATTCTCCAGAACTGGCAGTATAAAGACTTCCTCTATCAAATCTTCTGTTGACTTGATTGTCCATCTCATTGATACCTGTTGATGATGGAATTTCACAAATAGTAATTCTAGGTGATTCTGAAGTATACTTTGAAAAATTTCCAATTGTATCAACTGGACCATTTGCTCCTGCTGTTGCTGCCGCCGCTGACGATGATGATGTTGATGTTGAAAGTGATGACATCATTGTGACAGAAGTGAAATCATTATTCATTGCATTATTATTTACAGGTAAATATGAAGAAGGTAATAGACTAGCAATAATTGTTCGTGGATCTACACTTGTAGTATAATAAGTTGAATTGTTCAATACACCACTTTTACTTAAATTTAACCAATAATTTGAAAAGAATTGAAGAAATTCAGATGTAGTATTATTGCCTTTATTATATGATGACCAGCTAGAAGATTCGAATATTTTATTATTCAAATTATCATTATCAATATAATGTTGTTCTTGGTGTTTTGTATAATCTGTTGACCAGTTGGCGAAATTCTTATTTTCTGTATACAAAGAAGTTGATGATGATCTCATCGCCTCAGAGTGATTGTCTCGTCTATTCTGTTCATGTAAATCATATCCTGATAAAGGTGATTTTGTTTGTTCTAATTTAATTGGTTCATCATTTATGATAAAAGTTGGTATAATATTCGACAGGCTATTATTCATACACGATTTTATGCCAATAACATCAATGTGTTGTTTATCATTTGAATTAACAGTTGAAGTAGAAGAAGATAAATTCATCCAAGGTGTAGGATAATCATGCCTTATTTTTAGCATTTCATTATAATTTGATTGAATTGTAGTCAACTGCTGTGAAGTATTTATTCGAGAAGTATTCAAATCTAATTGTTTTATTGATGTTGAGGAGGACGATGACGATGAGGTGTTTTGATGATGACGGTATTCATCGTTAACTCCTCCACTATGATATACTGAACTGAGCTTAGGATAAATATTTGTTGAAGATGATGAAGGTGACTGTAGTTGACCAGTAGAAGATTGAAACCAATTAGGTAACAGTATTGGCTGTTGTTGGTGGTGTTGATGATTTGATGTGTGATGTGGTACTAATTGTGGAGCTAATGATGATGATGATGTTGATGCTGTTGATGGAGTAACAGTACTTATTGGTGTAAAAGAGTTTGTGACTGTTGTTTTCACTTGATGAGATGTACGTATATGTCGACTTAAATTGCCATTAGTTGTAAAGGCTTTATCACACAGATTGCAGTTAAATGGACGATGGTCTAAATTAGAAAAATTTTTAAAAAGAAATACCATGAATTAGTCATGTAAATAATCCGAAATATTTTACATTTATATGTAAAATGTATAATTGTAATTTATAAAATGATGATAGTCTATATATTTCTGTGGTCGGATTGTGGTGGACTGGATTATACGTCAGACAGTGGGAAACTAGAAGACAGGGATATCCTGGACCAACGTGAAGAACCTAGAAGACCTGGATTTCCCGCGGCGATGATTTATGTTTGATGTCACACAAAATCGAAGACTTACAAGCGAAAACCGACAAACTGGTTGAAGAAGCAGCCGGTGAAGACAGGACTCCAAGTGAACAAAGACAAGACGGAGGTTATGAAAATAACCAACCAACAACAGAAGCAGCAGCATCCAGCGCCAGTCACCATCAACGGGAGGGATTTGAAACAGGTTACTTCATTCATTCACTTATCTAGCCAGGGAGCATTGTCTCCACTTCTGCCAAAGTTTCAAATATTTCTACTTGTTTCACATCCAATAAAGATTTACACGAACAAAATCAACTCACTGTTTTTAGAAAAATTTGAATTTTATACTCTCGTGCCTTACAGCTTCGAAATGTATCGGTCAGTCAAAGTGCATGTCGTGTACTTAAGTAAAGTGCACAGTTAAGTGTGTTTATTTATATCTTCTTTTTTCCTACGTATCATTCACCAAGTGCACTAATTTGTGTCGTGTTACTTTTTTATTATTTTAAAAAAGTGATACCATGAATTAAATTTTTAAACTTGCTTTAGGTTCTGAGTGGAACATACAGCTTCAACAGTATCTCTTCACTGTTGTCTTATTCCATGTGGTCCTTTCTAGCGGGCCACACGATCTTGGACGCACGCCCAACTTGTCGTTCCTCATTCGGGTACCACTAGAGCGATGGTCTGAGTTCAGTACAGTGTCATTCGACGGTGACCTCTGTATATTTTCTGAGCAATCAGCTCTTGGTTGGTTGGTTTGTTCCCAGCCAAAGTTTCTTCTTACTAATTCTTTCAGACCATTCGATCTTCACTATTGAGCTAGCGAAGGGGGCACTTGTTGATAAAGGACTAACAGTAGCGCCTAGTGGAAGCGCTTTACGAGACACGAGTCCTAAGCTTCTCACCCGTATAAAAGGATTGCCTATCTTAACATTGGTGCTGAAAATCCAAATTTTCTTCTTTATGCTGAGGTGGAGTGCAGGAGATTTCCAAACAGATTTCAGATTGATGAAGGTGTATCTTGTCTATCCAATTCTAGCTGGTTTTAACATATTCATCCATGACGCTTGTAGTTGAAACGATGCTGCCTAGATAGGGGAAGGAAGTGACCTCTTTCAAATTTCTCCTTTTGATGGTGATTGATGCTGGTTGGTTATCTTTATCATGTGCGTTTTCTGTAATTTCACCTGAAGTGCTGTCTTCTCTGGGTGCTTCTTCATCCAGTTTTTTTTCGGTTTTTACCTGCAAGTCTTCTAGTCTGTATGACATTAAGCATAAATCATCCATGCGTCAAATCAAGATCATCTGGAGTTTTCAGATCGGTATTCCTATATTCATTCACTTATCTTGGGAGCATTGTCTCAACTACAGGAAGTCGGAACGGACGATGATGTCAAGTCGAGCGAGAATCGGGAAGGCGAGAAACCCATTATTCATCAACCTGAAACCAACTTGGAAATCTTCGTCACTCAGCCAGCATCAACAACAAACTTCGGTGGCATTTTCAATACAAACAACGTCAAGTCAGTTCTTCTATACGGATCGAATCAGAAACTTGGCGGGTTGGTCACAAAGAATATTTCCAGCAGGCTGGCTATTGCAGACCTTTATCAACAACTAACTGTCTTCGCTCTATACTGAAGATCAGATGGCCGGGTCGGAAAGAATCACCAACAAGAAACTATGGAAAAAAACAAAAGAAGGACTAATCGCTAACCAACAAATATGCAGGAGAAAGTGGATTGAGATGGATTGGACACTCGCTGAGAAGGCCACTGGGTGACATCGCGCGCGCGTCAGGCCATCGCTCGAGTGGAACCAAGCCGAAATGGGAGCGGCGAGTTGGTCATCAGTGCAAGGGTGACTTGGAGGAGATCGTTTGAAGAGGAGTTGAAAGAGTATGGACTAACATGGATGCAGGTGTAGAGTACAACAGAAGGAAGACAGAAGCAAGTGGAGACGTGCAGTTTAAGCCGTATGTTCCACTAGGAACCCAAGGGAACAATAATAATAATAATAGGTTACCGTGTATTCTGACTAGATTTTACCATATTGTGGTGGCCGAAAAATATCTCCAGCCTCTCGCTTTCCACATCTGCCAACCAACTCTGTATCGTACCTAGTCGATACATGTACCACATCGGGATCCTTTGCTCCAATCCACTTTTCTCTCTACAAGTGTCCTCCGGCGATTGGCATCTCTTACGTGTAGTGAGCATCCCATTATAACCAAGATGAGGACTATTTCATTCTCACTATTCTTCTGTACGTCTATATTTGAGTATTCTGGGATAATTATAACTTTTCAAATAACTTCACTTTATGTGCACAGAATATCCTTCTACATACATACATGATTGTATTCGTTTTGTCCTTCTTTACTTAGCATATAAACAAACTTAGCCATTTAGTCTACTACACCATAGTATCCAATCTCCATTTTTAGCTTTCCGTTGTCTCACAGTCAGAGATTCTTCAGTCAGAATACTTGTAGCCAAAGTCTCACAATATAAATGAGATATGAAGTGGATAAATCACTCATATGGTATGCATATATACATACATACATACATATATATGTTGTTAATCCCCTCAAACGCGTAAAGGATTATAAGTGAACTGGAACTTTGATATATTTATTCTTACATATTTGATTAATATCGTGTTGTGCAAACATATGTACCATCCTTTAACATTCTCACTTGATTCTGACTTCTGATATGCTTCAGTTTCAAATATAACCTTACGTTTAATACAAATGAAGGTAAAAGTTAAAGTTGCCAGGCCATACAACAACAACGTTAGAATAAGTGGGCACATCAATATATACTAGTTTACTCACATAATCCAATGTTATTTTGAATCAAAACTTAGCAACATATAGTATTTTATACTGTTAGGACTTTGATTCTGGTATCTCCTACATATGAGTCATTATCGTGTGATGATGATAATAAGATGAAATGTGTGTGTGTGTGTGTGTATTGAAGTGCAGCCTGATATTCTAATTCACCGCTTTCGTTTTACTCTATTTCTATACTTAGTATACAAAGTTGAGGTATCACTTTAGTACTAAATTCAATTTGTTTATATTTATCTCTTCTGTTATCATGTCAGCTCTAATAAGTACAAATAATAATAATAATTTGAAGATATCTGAAGGCTGACTTAATGTTATTTCGCTTTGATGACCAAGTGATCCAAAACGATGACGCTTTGGTATTTGAAAAGATAGTTCCTACATTTCAGTGTCAGTGGGAACACCATAGTAGTACTTCTAGGCTAACGAGTCCCGAATAGGATTGAAACATGAGTCCTAGAGACTCCACTACTAAAATACGCACTTATATTTAGTCTAACCAGAAGTAGTTAACAAAACTGATAAAGTATATTCACCTAAAATGTATACTACTGATTGACTGAGATTAGTAGTTACATGCGACCCATATCAACCAGTAGTACTTGCTGGGCAGATCGAAGTGATCCAAATAACGGAGAGACGTTTTTGACCTTTGAAGCCAAGCTCATCAATTCAGACAGCCGAATCAGTTCAAAGCACTCGATTTTTGACTAGCTACCTGAGATATCTGGTAAAATCATAAATTAAATTCACAATTTACTCATTAATTCACCATTTGCAATTTACGCGGTTCGAAATCTCACCACAGTTTCTTGCATAGACGAAATTGTCGGTGGCACAGTGGTAGAATGTTCGCCAGCCATGCATGTGGTCCGGGGTTCGATCCCCGGTCACAGACTCACTCCTTTACCTCGCTAAGCCAGTAATAGGACTAGTAAAGAGGGAAGTTTGGGCATGAGGCTGGTTAGCAACCCCATTCTGTAAAAATAAACACCACTGCTACAGAAACTTTAAGTCTGTAGCTTAAAGCCCCCCTATATTCCACTGGGAACGTAAAGGAATAAACAAAACAGCATACAATCTCCTTGATACCATAAATGATAGATAACCAAGAAAGCAAACACACTTGGATAAAACTTTATGCGACTGATTGATTGAGATGAATAGAATTTTTATCATTTAAAGCATTTCTCATTTGGGGATGATTTCCAACGGAAATGGGACACTGAAACCACGTCGATCTGTAACTTGATCTATTGAAAGCCTTCAACTAAACACAACTACATTAAGACAGTGAATATCATTTCTTAGCGTTGAACATCGTGTAAATACAATCCATGGAATAGTCATACATTATATATTCAAGAGTTTGGTTTGTTAGGATTAAATGTTTTTATACAAGTTTGACCACGGATTGATATCAGTTAGAGAAGAATTGAAAACCAGCCACAGGGAGTACTGGATACCTATTTCATCATATTTTGGGAATTATCGGCAGTACGCAGGGGTTTTGAACCCCAGGACCTTCCGGTTACAATCAATCCATGGTCAAACTCGTATAAATATATTATATAAAGTTTACAAAGTTGATCTGAAATCATTGGGATCTAATTGTGCTTTCCATTTCGAACAATTTCACCACACACACACAAACTTGCAAGCATTAGACTTCAACCATCTAATAACAACTAGACTATATCAGCTTGGTACATAACAAAACGCATCGTTAGCATAAAGTAAACGTGTGATATGAAAACACATCAAAGTAGTAGCTAACCAATAAAATTACACTTCAAATTTATTTACAAAACCTTACTCTTTTAAACCTCTATTATTTTGTTTGCTTTGATTGACCTATCCGTTTATTTGTATACTTGATAAGTAGATGTATAATCATATTGTTCAAAGTGTATTTTTGCTTTCTATTAAGGTCATGCAGACTAATCAAAGGGACTAACTGTTTATAAGGAATTAATAAATCTTCAATTATAATGCTACTTTATTATCTAATACAACACTTCCAAAGTTTCAAATGACTTAGACGTGAGGATAGCAACCTCACCCTGTTAAAAAATAAATTTCCATGACTACTGAAACTTCAAATCTTGACGGTAAAATTTTCAAATTCTCCTCCGTTTTTTGGTTATCATCAAGATGGTTCCAATTGTATTCACCGGCTCTCTGAACTGAGACAAATCCAAGACACAACTGATTAACCCAGACCCAAACAAGCGGAATATTCATCAGGTGTTTAGATCACTCTTATCCAGCTAACAAGTAAACATTAGTGATTGACGTGGGTACAATTCAACTACTTATTTTAATCAGTCAGTAGTACATAGCACAATGAATTTCTCATTACCTTCTAATGTAATGAATACTATAAAAATTACCATATATATATATATATATATATATATATATATATATATATATATATATATTTTATTTATTTATTTATTTACGAGTTTGACCGCGGATTGGTATCAGTTAGAGAACCATTTGAACCATTTGAGTACTGCTCGCTAATACCTTGTTACAAGACGGGGTTTTCTGGAGTTCTAGTCAGAAGTTGTGACCAGGAGGTTCATCCAGTCAAGTGTGAGGATGGATTTCTCACCGAAGACCACATTGCTTGGTACCAGTCACGCTAAATCACGAAATGGTAGAAGTTAGAATTTATGGGACGGCCATTGAGTCGGGTCGGTCCCAGTGTCTGAATGGTATTCGAACTTGCCTTGTAACTAGAAGGTCATGTGTTCGAAACCTGGTGGTGGGAGTGTAATGTCCATGGATCCCGAGCTAGAAGGAAACAACTGTCCAGTACTCCTTGTGGATGGTTTTCAATAGTTCTCTAACTGATATTAATACGTGGTCAAACTCGTATAAACAAATTTTAATCACTATAGGTTTCCAGACCGTAGGTGTTACGAATAAATCTGCTGAAGAAGCTGTGGCTTACACGGCGAAACGTTCAGAAAAATCTTGTTTTGATTTTCTTAACACGCTGAGATTAATTTATATAATTTATAATGAAATTTAATCATTACAAACCAACTATTATATATACATATATGCATTTTTAACCTACTTGTATGAGTTAATAAATGACGTTCAAGTGAACTGTTTGAACTTAATTCACTGAAACAAAAACAGCAAACATGCTTATAATCTTCACGTTTAAAATTGCTTTGATGATCTTGTAAATGATTTGTTAAATGCCCACGACTAAATATTTCATCTTTTGAACATAATGGACAACGAAATACTTCAATATTACCACGAAGAGCATAAGGTTGTATCTAAAATTTAAAAAATTTGAGACGCAAAATTAATTAACAATACAATAGTACTAATAATAATAATAATAAGTATAAATATGGTATACGTCTTTTAGTTACCTAGTCAGCGTAGTTTTGACTACATGCAGGATAGATGAGGATGGAACAGTCAAGACAGACCTTTATTAATCTGAAAGCAATGTCCACCTCATTTGACCTATGTAACAAGATTCCAATTTTCGACACTAACGTCAAGCTAGCCACGGCTTCTATGGGGTTTACAGACTTCATCCAAGCATCACAAAAAAGTGTTTCCAGACTTTCATTTAACAGCTTCGTTCGCTTCATTCCTGAAGATCAGACTATCGGTCCTAAGGGATTAGCAACAATGAACTCAGGTGACGAAACCAGCCAAGAACTTATCATCCAAATAACATGCCAAAGGAAATGGATGGATTGAACATACACTGAGGAGACCGTTGAGTGACACAACTCACTTGCGTGTATTTCTCTCAATGGGGTATATATATATATATATATATAGCGACAGAAGGCAAAGGCCAGGCAATATATCGTTTATTGAGAAAATAAAGAGATATTTATAGATGCTTATGTACATTATTGTCAGCGGAGAAGCGATGTCTTATGATTGGTTGTTTTCTTGCTGAAGGTTATTCTGTACTGCTTGTGACCGTTTCTCAGAAAGTTAAGCCATTTATCTGCGAATCCTATTTGCACTAAAATCTTTGGATGTATCCCATTCACATGACAATAGGTTAGATCAAGTGGTTGATATTCGATTCGAGGTAGTGTAGCTATTTTGTTGTTGTTGTGTTTTTTTCTCAATTCGTATCGCTTCATTCCCATATCTTCGAAGTCTTTACTTAATGGAGGTTATCAAGGTCGAATGAATGAATACACAAAGACTGTTTCACGTAATCAACATATATCTCCATAATGCACTACACATAATCAACTGAAGGGAAAAAAATTAATTAAAATTCTAATCAACTTACTTTTACATCTGCTCTATTTCTTCGATTCATAGACTCTGAACTCAAGTTGAGCTCATTATCAGACGGTGATTCATCTAGATTTAATTCATCTTGTTGATTATGCATAACACTAAGTGTATTCACTGGAGTATTCCAGTTTCTTTTATGCTCTACAGTTTGTTTGATTACTGGAGTTTGATTTTCTTCAGAATAATAAATTAGCCCGACATTTTGTTGTTCATTTAACTGATTACTACTACTGTTTTCATTACTATTATTATTATTATTATTATTTGCAGTAGTAATAATAGTAATAACAGGATTAGCATTATTGATAGCAGTGTTAGTCGTTGTAGTGGTAATAGTACTAGCGGATGTATAGTAATTATCATTCATAGGTTGTAAACTCTGGTCAGTTTTATTCGAAATTACAGGTATAACTTGAGTATCATTTGAACGATCTAAACTGTCTATATTTATTGGACTTATTGTAGTTGTACTAGCATTTGTTGTTGGTGTATTATCACTATCCATTGTATGCACTGGGGTAGATGTTGAATGCTTTACACTAATCAGACTAGTCTCATCAGTTAAACTTATACAACCACTATCTCCAAACGGTAGAAGTGTTGGAAAGGATTGTTTACTACAGTTTAATAAAGATGATTGAGCAGTTTGATATTGATTGGCATTGATATGTTGAGATATTGCTTGATCGTTCATTAGATTAGTGACAGTATTCTTTATGTCAATATTGGAAATATACTCTCCAGTATCTTCATAATTCCATTTAGTTACTGGTGGTAAGCTTGGTAGATTCTGTATTTTTGTTAAATTTTAAAGGTGAAAAAAGAGAAAGTAAAGTATGAATACTCAGTGTCATATCTACTATATAGGTTACTACTGTGGTGAGTGCTACTTATAATCAGATATAAGTAGTATAACGCCAAAAGAATTCAAAAACGCAACAACATGTTCTGGGACACTGGAAAAAGCAATCAAAGAATAGAAGAAATTGTGAGTAGAATGTTACAATGCTGTGCAGAACCTAACAAGCTATCGAATGTGTTGGTATTCGATTAGTTTGCAAATGATGGGCCAATAAAGACTTGCAGATACCAAAAGTATACCAAATTTATGTACCTACACTGCATTTGTCCTAATAGACATTGTCTTCGATTCTCATCGGTTCACTATTTGAATATTTCGTGTAAAAATAGGCCCAAATCATGCAGATTTAACAGAGTAAAAATATTCCCATAGTCAAAAAACTCAGAAGGTATCAATAAATGAAGACTTTTAGTGATGTGTTCATAGGAAGAACATCTCAACTCCAGTTATCTGTAAATACAAATGTTTTATTTCATTGGTAAACTCAATTTTTCGTTACGAGTTTGACCACGGATTGACATCAGTTAGAGAACCATTGAGAACCAGCCACATAGAGTACTGGACAGCTGTTTCATCCTAGTTTGGAAATCATCGGCAGTACCCACCCACTGGGATTCGAATCGACAGAAGTCAGAATTCATGTGCTGGCCCAGTGGCTCAATGTATATGAGCTTGCCGTGTAACCGGAAGGTCGTGGGTTAGAACCCTAGTGGTGGGTGCGTACTTCCGATGATTCCCAAACTAGTGGGATGAAAAAGCTGTCCAATACTCATTGCAGGTTATTCAATAATTCTCTAACTGATGTTACCTAATGATGAAACCCTCCAACCTATCTCAGTAAGCTTTAAGGTAATCATGCATCTTTATTGTTTAACTACTGAACAACTTTTGTAAATTAATACTGAGTGTATCACAAAAGCTGAATGTTTTGCCTTCATTTACTGTATCTATTGGTTGAAATATAGTCAGCTTCAACTTCACTAGTGAATAAGTTCACTGTGTCTGAGGGTGTAGTTACTGTTACAGGTTTTGGTTCTCAACGCTAACTGAATTCTACCAGTCATATTTTTACAATGGTGTCAGCAAGACAGATGATTCACTATTGTAATGAATTTGGAATTAATGTTAAGTTAAGAAGTTATACACTTAGATTTCTGTATGACATAATTAACAATCTTCAAGGGAAAATCAATTAATTTCAGTGAACATGAAGATATACCCTACTGATAAGTGTTAATAAGTAAAACACCTAAGTCTAAGGCTTCCTATACTGATTGCCTTCAACGATGTTTGACGATATTTGAAAATATATAAATTATATATTTTATTATAAACGTTAAGTTAAGTTAAGTACTTACCGAATCTATACTGCTTAACGAATCTCGAAAATCCATACAATTTTCTGAACTTGTATGAAAATTAGCTGGTAGTACTAAGGTTGACATTGAATTCTTGAACATGATATCGAAGTAACTTGATGATGACGTTGATGATGTTATTGATGGAGATAGTGATGATGATGATAGAGTTAAATTTGACTGGAAGTGTAATCCCAACTCGAGAAAATCTTAATTTTTAGAGAAAAATGAAGGAATAATTATACAAAATAATGAAGGAGAAAGTTTGCAATATGTCCGATGATAACCAAGTTTGAAGACTTCAGTCTTCTATATACTTTGTATTTATATATGTATATAAATGTATATTCCGTAAGAGAACAAATAAAAACTGAATAATAACTGAATAAAAAGTGAATAATACTCAACAATTTACTATTTTATACTGTTCTCTCCTTCTTCTATTTTCTTATGCAGAACGAATCAGAATGTGAAAAGATTTTGAGATGCGAACGTGTCACCTACTTCTGGTGTTTAAGATGATAAACTATGTATCTCGTGTGTGTTTGTGTGAGAGAGAGAGAGAGTGAGTGAACACGAGTACGCCTTTAAGAAAAAATAAGCTAACAACAAGTGGAAGATGTGAAAAGCCTGGGACATATTATGCTCCAATACAATTTCTCTCCTCCTCTCCACCCCACCCCCCCGCCACTGCTTCTGACCACTACCTCCACCACCACTCTCCTTTTGCTGTTCATTTTCTAAACCCAAAAAAAATTTATGAGAGTGGTCTGTTACAACTAGACTCAATTGATAATAACCAATCAGATGATGAAAAGACTACAGTAGGGTAAGGGAATATTCATCCATCATTCCGGTATTGAATTGAGGACAAAAAGAAACAGAACACGCCGTCCTCTACTTTTAAAAATTACTAGTCATCAACCCGTATTTAGTATGTAACAACAATGTTAATAATAATAATAATATTAAATACACTTCACAGTGTACTCTATTTTTGAATTACAAATATTATATCCATATTTAATTCGACCGTAGATTTCTCTTCGATTGATTGGACTGAAGTGCTTGGTCTCAGGTTGACATGTCGGCTTTTTGTGCAGATGTTTCGACGATGTCTGAGCATGTAACTGGAAGTTAACCAGAGGATAGTGGTGGATAGCAGCGGACCTTAAACAACACGCATTTCGTCCTATTTGGGACTCATCATCTGGATGTACCTACACTCCGAAGTAAACGATGATGTTCCCACCGAAGCTGGAATTCAGTGGCCATAATTTTAAACGCCAAAGCGTTATCCACTAGACCACTTGGTCTATGACAGCCACCTCTTGTGCCCAGACATCATCGAAGCATCTGCACAGGATAATATGTCAACCTGAGATCGAGCACTTCGGTCCAATCAACCGACGGGAAAATCTAAAAAATGAACTAAATAATTAATATAACCCATTGCACAAGAGGTGGCTGTCGTGGCCCAAGTGGTCTAGCGGATAAAGCTTTGGTGTTTGAAACTATGGGCACTGGGTTCGAGCCTCGGCAGGGACACTATCACTCACTGACTAGCCAATGCAGGTACATCCAAATGACAAGTCATTCCCAGATTGGATGAAACGTGTGTTGTCCTCGATTCCATTGTTAGTCACCATCTAACAAATAACTTCTAATCATATCCATAGTTGATAAACATCTATGATTACTTCAGTTAGATATGCACATAATATAATGTAATCATTTTCTTGTGGAAAAGACTATATTTTGTCACTAAGACCTGTCTGTTTACCCATCATCAATAACACAGAAGGGGATCATAATATACATGAACCTTGTTATTATACTGAATTTTTAATAAGGTGATCACGCAATATATTCAACGACTGATAATCTTGAAAGAATGTCAGTGTTAATTTTTGTTACTGTCAATCGGAAAAGACAAATTATAGGTGTTCATCACTAATACATTTTGTTGTTGTTGTTGTCTAAATTCGAACGAATTATTGGATCATGGGGTTTCGGCTCCGTATGAGACTTGCAGATTAAGTGTTATCTCCAAAATTGGAATGTGCAAATCGCTTGAATAACGTAAACGAACTCAACACTGAAATTATAATAGGATGTGTAAAATACGTAAGATATTTTTAGGGTGTTGTGTTTCTTAAGCTGGATGGTTGAATTGTGAAGCTTTCACTGAAGTCGGTGTTAAAGACGATTTATCAGAAGGATGATGAAAGATTCACGGTTAAATTATCCAGCTTAAAGAACACTCTAATAAGCATTTGAGATATTAAAAAAATCTATCTCAACATTTCAAAAAGTGTCATTAAAATATGTCTATAACGTGATGGAATGTTATTCAACTGCATACGTGATCCGTGTTCAACTCATGGCTGATGCAATCTTAAGTCTTGTCTGTAGTAAGCAAGCCCAATAAAGTGGGAAGATTTGACGTGAGTTTGGCTACCCCACCCTGTAAAAGCAACAACAACTTCAATGGGAAAATCTGAAATTGGATTCAATAAAGGATAAGGGATCTGAAAATAAGGTGCGTGTGTGTGGGAGGGGATAATTAACACTAATTTCGGAAATATATAATCAGATAAAGTTGGTTAACCAAGGTTGGTTAAGGATAATAATAGATTATTTTTTCTTGTATGCACTAAGGGGGACTTCTAACATACTTCAAACCTTTTTATACTAAACTTAGGCAAGAAACCGTACACTAAGTCAAGTATCCCCTCTTAAATAAGTTTACAAATGATACCTCATGTACTGAGAATGGTTTTTAACAGGTTACAAAAAGCGGTAAGCTTTGTGAAGTGGGTTGAGACACAATATTATGCAAGCAGCGTGCAAAACGTATAACTTTCACTGAAAACAACATTGACATGAGTCCTAATCAGTTATACTGTGTTAAACAGACAAGAGAAAGCCAACATTTCAAAATTAATCTAAGGTTCACTAGTGACTGATTGAAGAATTAATTTGTTTGAAATTCTAGTCAGAAGTCATGAGCTGTGGGATCAATCAAACCGAGTGTGAGGGAGGAGAAACACCTGCCAATAACATCGGCTAGTGGCTGTGTGAATATCGGGAATTGATAAAAGTTAGAACTGATGGACAAATTGGATTCCATCCTGATGGCTGAGTGGTCGACCGATTCCCCTTGTAGCCTAAAGATCCTGTGTTTCTCTCCTTAATGGTAGTGTCATGTGTGTGTGCGTGTACTGGTGAAAAGTCCCAAGCATGAACGAAACAGCTATTTAGTACTCCTTTCTAGTACTCAATGGTTGTCTTACTGAGGTCAGTTCATGTTCAAATTACAAATCAACTAAATCTCTGCAAACTGACATTTTGAAGATAAATTGGTGTTTTGATGATATAAGATAGTTGGAGGCAATGGGCCACAGGAAACCTTGCTTGACCTAGGTTTAGTGCTAGCTGGCACTCACCACCCAGCAAGGTTTATCTGCAATCACCTTGAAGGAACTCATGTCCCTTCTGTGACTGAAACCACGTCATCCAGTGGCGTCTGCAGTCAGAGACGTTACCACTGAGCTATTCGCGCTGACTCGCGACTGACCTCCTGTAGGACTGTAGTGAGTATTTTGATTGGACACTAGTAACTAGTGCAAACCTGACTGATAGAATTCAGTCTGCACCAAAGAAAGGACTAGACACATCACACTAATTACTAGTATCCAATCGAAATGGTGTTTTACCATTCCTATACATTTGGGTAGTATTAAGAAATGCTTTGATATAATATTTTTTTGTTCGACTATAAAAACTCATGTTATTGCAATGCTTTGACTCTCATTATAGACATTAGCTTGATCAGTACAAACTTAGGCACCTTTATGTTTCAGATTTGAGTAATCGGAAGTCTTTTTTTATTAGGAAATCATGTTATCTAAATCAACTTCATCGATTTTGAAAAGGCCTTCGACAGCGTCAATCGAGAGGTCATTTGACAACTACTTCGCTGCTAATGTGGGGTGCCATCGACAGTTATACATCTCACCCAACAGTTATACGACAATGATGCATGCCAAACTTACGGAAGCCTCCGAAGTGAGGACGGGAGTGAGGCAAGGCTGTCTACTTTCGACAATAATCTTCCTGATTGCAGTAGACTGGATAATGGGAGAGACAACAGGCAATGAGGAAACAGGCATTAAATGGACTCACACAAAAAACTTGGGGGATCTGGACTTCGCCGATGATATATGTCTGATTTCCCACAAACTGGAAGATATACAAGTAAAAAGCAACAAGTTGGCAGAAGAAGCATCAAAGATAGGACTACAAGTGAACATAGACAAAACAGAGGTGATGAAGATTCTTGGCCAACACCAATAGCAACAACAACAGACGACAACCACCATAAATGGGAGGAACCTGAAAGAAGCGACCTCGTTTACCTACCTACCTGGGAAGCTTCGTTTCAACCACAGGCGAAACTGACGAGAATATCAAGGCGAGGATCATCGGGAAAGCAAGAGAAGCTTTCATTACTCTCAAGTCTGTGTGGAGGTCAACAGCATTCAGCATCAAAAACAAGATCCGGATTTTCAACTCCAATGTGAAGAAGTCAGTGCTACTCACTATACGGATCACAGACTTGGCCAGCGCGTCATAAAGAGCACCTCAAGCAAACTACAGACCTTCATCAACAGCTAGCTGTCTTCGCTCAATGATACTCAAGATCAGATGGCTGGCCAGAAAAGATCAGCAGGGATCTCTGGCAGTGAGCAAACCAATCGGGAACCGATTGTGAAACAAATAGGCAGGAAGAAATGGAGATGGATTGGCTGGCCATACTCTGAGAAAACAAATCATCAAGTGACATCACTAGACAAGCCATCACTCGAGTGGAACCCGAAAGGTAAGCGGCGAGTTGGTCGTCAGTGCGATGGTGGGCTGACTTTGAGGAGGTGATGTGAAGAGGAGATGAGAGCATGTGGGCAGACTTGAAGCGGAGTGAAAAAGTTGGCAGAAAACCGAAGGCAATGGAGACGCTCAGCTGAAGCCGTATGTTCCTTTAGGAATTAAAGGATATAATAAATAATAATAATAATAAATCAATAGTTAAAAATAAATGGAATGTCAGTTATTGTGTTGTGACAAGCGAGATAAAGTTGCAGAGAGAAAGACAGAGAAAGTTCCGAAGTCTTTTTGACGTTCAATTACTTCTATTCTTATGATAATGATGATTAAGAATAAGAAACCACTTGTGAGGATTCTCATTGTCATACACCCTACTGTTATTTTAACAAACATTAAGATTATCTGAAGTCAGTAATAGTCTCATGTCAGACAGTTCGAAGTATTTCTCTTCTTTAATTAAATAGGCTTAAAATGAAGTTTTTTTTTATAGTCATTTTGACTATTTCTTTTTTTTAACTTATTAACTTCAGGTGAACAAAATAACATTCACAAGTACACTGTTATCTTTGCTTTCAACAACCTACTTGATAGAAGAAGAAAAAGGGTGGGGGAGAAAGCTGTATTGATTGGTTCGTTGATTGAATCTAATTACCTTAAACGGATATTTTAGACTACACTCTAACTCCTTGAGTCATAAAATTGCCAATAGCTCATTTATCCCGGAATAATAATAACAATAATGGTAGGTCATAAAGTCAGTTAAGTGGTAAACTACTTATCATCCTTTTAATAACACTATACACCCTTAATTTAAAATTTCCAATTTATCTAAAGGTAGTAATGAAGAGTTATATTCATTCAGTGTATATTTATCCTTCGCATTTGATATTTGTATGAGATAACGTATTATGAAATTCCTCTTCTAAAACAGATTGATTGAATCTCTTACAAATATCGCTTATTTCCCTTCCTATGTATTAAGGCATAAGTAAGAATTCATTCAGTTGGTTTGAATACTCAAAAGAAAAAAGTAATAAACACTTAAGAGGAGAAGTGTTTAATTAAAAATTCACTTATTACTTTTCACTAATCAGTGAACAGGAACACAGGCTAGTGTAATCTGTGTCCAACAGTTAGTACAGAAGAAGGAAAACCAGCGTAAGTCATACTTCAGGACATGTAGAACTTCAGTGGATGGCACGTTTGTATTTCACCTGGTTCTATCACATCGCTTTTTTAACTGCCTCTCTCTACAACTGTCCTTAGACGCCTAACTTGTTGCTATTTTATTCGGTTTCCACTCGAGAATTTTCCTGCTGTTAGGTAACATTTGAATGTGTCCTTAGCGTATGTCCAATCTATCCTTATTTCTTTCTGTATATTAGCTGGTTCTCCGTTGAATACCATTTATGATTGACTATCTGTTCATTGGCCTCGAGCGAAGGCAAGTGGGAGATGCCTTCACTAACTCGTGTTCCATGCCTGTGAACTAAATAATATATCACGACTTTGTTAATATTTGCAGTTTTTGTGTTACTTCTGATGAATGTTAATCGGTCACTCAGGTCTCAGTAGTATTTTCACCGACTAATTAAGCCCTTAAAGTAGTATAGTGACAGCTTCGTCAGTAAAAATGCAACAGGATTCGCGTTGTTGCTTATTTCTTTTTCGTCTTGATATGACTTTCTTAAAGTTTCTGATTAGTGTTAACAAATGAAAGTCACATGTGAAGTTAAAATTCATTTCATAAGTTAGGAAGAATCAACCACTTGTTAATAATGCATGCCACCTTAAACAATGACCAGATTTTGATGAATTTCCATCATAGATGAATGATCAATACTAGTGATATAACTATGAATTTATTAATGACCAGACAGGTGTATTTAGATAAATATATAGAATAGCCCAGATGTGTTGACTAAATATAAAGCACTGTTTATCTGTTAGCTTGAAGTGGAATACACCGCCTGATGAAAACAAAATTCAAAATAATATTAGTAGGATCAAGGTAAAGAAAGGGAATTTACAGATCTTTTTTTTCAATACAAGGACTTCGTGCGCTCATCTTTGATCAAACAAACCGAATGGTGTTCAGGTATACTTTATCGTAGAAGACGCTTACAACATTTATAGGAGTATGCGAAGCAGTAGATCCACATTGAGGTGAACATAAACGATAATTAAAACTATCTCATTTCTGTGAACACCTTTTCGAGTCAGATTATTCAACTCCATGCGATTTATGCTTTAAAGTTATCTACACAGGCACAAATTCAGTCACAATAAAAAAAAATCTACGTTTTCTCCAGTCTTACCTATACATAAACAAAAAGTGAAATTATGTATTGAAAACTGTTTTGTTAATTCCCTTTTTGTTTACTTTGATCATAGTAATGTTGTTGTCGTGACCGGTAGCAGACAGCAGGTCCGGAGTGAGGACAGACACTGGCTGCCGATAACATTGGCTAGTACCAGTCGAAGTATATCGGGAATTGGTGAAACTTGACTTAATGGTCTATGAGCTTGCCTTGTAACCAGAAGGTCCTGGGTTCGAACCCTGGTAGTGGGTGCGTACTGATGAAGAGTCCCAGGCTAGGCTGACGAAACATCTGTCCAGTAGTCCCTGCAAGTTTTTTTTCAATGGTTCTCTAACTAATGCCATCTCATGATGAAATCCTGTGAGACTCATCCACTCCACTTTATCTTCGCTTTCTTTATTGTTATTTTATCACAAGGTCGAAAATCACACCAAGATTCCAACGGACAACAACCGATGGATTATCCAAATGACATATTTTCGTCACTGACAGTCAAAGAATAAAGCAGTAAACTTTAAGTCTGTTCAAAATATACATATATATCGAAGGTGGATAGTGTATGAATTAGCACAGAACTTGTGAAAAGTAAATCTATCTAAAGAATACACGGTTTCTCAGTGTTTTCAGTTACCATATTTCTAAACACTAGACTTTTCACTCATTCATTCATTCATTCATTCATTAGCATTTACATATCCTGATTACATTTGACAATATCAACTTACTGATTTCAATCAGTTTTATTTTAAAAGTTAAGTAAAAAAAAAACATAATCTTTTTTTCTCCATTAGTGTGTATAGAAGTTGTTATAAGTGAATTACATTTTACACATTATCTGTTGTAACTCATGTCCACGTACTTTAAACGAATATATATATTGTGGACATGTAGGCATATATAAATGCAGAATATTGGAAATGCTGTAATTTCACAGCATTATAAATCAAATCTGCTGTTGTCGTTGTCATTGTTTTTGTTGTTGATGTTGTTGTGTGCTTCTAATACTAGAATGTACTACTACAGAGAGAAATAAAACGTACGGTGAGTGGCTGAGTGAGTGAGTGAGATAACACTAAACTAGGCGCTCATTAGCATATAAAGTAGGCACTTTTTTTCTCTCTTCTTGAGAAAATCTGAATTCTTCTCAACAACAAAAAAAACAAAGACGGTTTAACAAAAGTAATAATAATAATAATAATAAAAAGAAGGAAAAAGTAGATTTAAACAGCATAAATATATTTGGTGTAAAAGTAAACGTGAATGATGTAGTCATGATGAACTTGTATTCTTCTTCTTCTTAAAAGGGAGAGAGTGGGTGTGTGACCATTTTTTTCTGGTATGCATTTTCAAGACTGCTAAACTTCAACGGTGAATAGTCATATTAATAATTATAATTGTTATTATTCCCATGGAAGATAAGATGACCAGCCGGATAGGATAAATAACAGGGAAATTCATCAACGGGCCAGCCCGAAAATTTATCCCCCAACAAATATTCTGAAGGAAATGAAGATGGATTAGACAAATCCTGAGGAAGCCACTGATTGATACTATACTACAGCCCCTTAAGTGGAAACGACAAGTTGGGAGTCGATCCTAGTGTGATATTGTAGAGATCATGTCCAGAGGAAATGAAATCTTATGTGCAATTGTGGAGCCAACTAAAGAGGATCGCAGAGGACTGAGGGAACTCGGAGGAATAATATTAATAATGTCCTTCCGAATGCTTACGCGTTGAGGTAAATTCAACAGTACCTCTTCACTCCGTCCTATTTCCTGTCATCCTCTTCAATTGGCTAGCCACACGATTCCCAATAATCTCTCATCTCCTCCTCCAATTCACACCATCTCCTCCGTGTCACTCACACACACACACACACACACACACACGACCCTATCGTTCTTTCCCATTGGAATTCCAATCTAGCTATGGTCTGCACTACGCGCGATGTCATTTCACCAGTCTCCTCAACGTATGCACAGTCCATCTCAACTTCTCTTACACTTTTGTTGAGCGATCGGCTATTGGTTGGTTTGCTCCACTGCAGAGTTTCTTGTTGCTAATTCTTTCTGGCCGATCGGTCGGCTGGCCATTTAGTCTTCACTATCGCCCTAATGAAGGCGGCAGCTGTTCATAATAGTCTGCGACTTGTTGGAAATGCTTTTCATGATGTGCTAGCCAAGTTTCTCACCCATAGAGATGAACTCACTTAACATTACTGTTAAAAATTCGAATCATATTCTTCATGCTGAGATGGAGTGCAGAAGACTTCTAAACTGGTTTCAAGTTGATGAAGACGTATCTTGCCTTTCCGATTCTGGCCAACTTTGACAACTTCATCCGTGCTGTGTAACTGATGCTGAAACAATGCTGCCTAGGTAAGTGAATGAAGGAAGGAACCTCTGTCAAATCTCTCCCAGTGTATCTGATTGGTGTTAGTTGTTGTTGTTGCTATTGGTGGTGATTGTTTGTCATCATCACTTCCGTTTTCTCTATATTTACCTGAACTCCTGTCTTCTCTGACTGCTTCTTCAGCCAGATTGTTGGTTATCGCCTGCAAGTCTCCGTAAATTAGGAGGTGATTAGAATTACTAATCGATTTCATTATTTTGAATTGACAGTTTCAAAGGAGGATGTCGTCCCGTTTATTGAGATCTCTTATACTCCAAAACAGAAAGATTTTGGTACACATGTTCGTGTTGAATATCCTCAACAGTTCAGTAATTATCATCTCCCTGTAGAATATTTATGCAAAAATAAATTCTGCATTTCTATCATTTATAGTATCATTGACCAATATTATATATTTTCAGGTCTTAATTCTACCGTACCATACACTCTGAGAAAACCATCAAGTGACATCACACGCCAGGCCGTTGCTCGAATGGAACCCAAATGGGAAGCGGTGAGTGTTATTCGTCAGTGCGACGGTGATATGGAGGAGGAGGTGGTCAGCTGAAGAGGAGATGAAAGCATGTCGGCGAACTTGGAGCCAGGTGAAAACGTTGGCAGAGAATCGAACGCGGTGGAGACGTGCAGCTGAAGGCTTATGTTTCTCTAGGAACTAAAGGAAACAATAATAATAATTCTACCGTAAATTGTAAACAAGTTAGAATTAGTGAGCTATTCGAGTCCGTCCCAGTGGTTGAGCAGTCGTGAGTTCGATCCCTGGTGAAATTCTAGGTACTCACTGATTGAATAGCCCTAACCTAGGATGAAATAACTGTCCAGCATACCCTGGGTTTAAATAATTCTCTAACTAATATATCTAATATCTGTGATCAAACCTGATCATACCTGTTATATGCTAACAGTATGTTGCACAAAGCAGGTAAACTTTTATGTCATAGGCAATTTTTGGCAAACAGCCAACAACAGAAAATTTCTCCCCTCTTTTTCTCTCTTCTACTTAGTAATATTATTATTATTTCCCTCAGAGACAGATTATAATATATGCATCAGATCACATTTAACAAAGAGACAAAGAAAAGAAAAGGAATAAGAAGCAACACTGCTTGCATAGTTGTCATCTTCGTTTCTGTCTTTATGTGTGTGTGCTCACTCCCTCCCTCACTCACACACACACACATACACTGAGAGAGGTGAGTTCACTTGAAACTTAAATTAAGCCATATGAGCTAATCATTTTTATGCAGCACAACAACAGAAATAACCATTCCCACCCCCACCACCCATTCCAAACAGAAACAGTAAAGACAACAATGACAGTAACAATCATAATAACAGATTTCATCGTAATCCACATAAGTAACCTCCCAGGAAAACAAAACAAAACAAGACAAATGAAAAAATTCTTCTGATCCTAAAGTTTGCCTTTTTAAATCTCATCACATGAAGTAATTGGACAATCGTATGACATGTTACCGCTCTTATTTGTAACCTATAATACTGCTACTACTACTACAAGATTTAGTGTGAGTTCGTTAGTTAGTTGAGTAGGTCAGTAGGTGATCAAGTTAACAAATCGATAGGTGAAGGCATGAATGAGTTTTCTTAGTCGGTATATATGTATTGATAGCATCATCCTCCTCCTCATCATCATAACATATGACCATAGTAACCAACTAACTGTTTTAAAAAGAGAAGGGATTAATTTGGAACAGTATGCAAACAGGTTATATATTCGATCTAAAACTATTAAAACATGGCATTTTAAACTAGTTTCGATAGGAAATTTGTCCATCAAATATGAATGTGTGTGTGTGAGTGATGTGGACTGGTTTGTTTGTTTGATGGTCTTGATGATGAACAGACAAATAAGGCGGATGGTTGGCTGGATTGATAGGTAGACAGATAGATAGATAGATAGATTGAAAGATAGAATATATAATATACGGTGAATTATAGGTAGGTAGGTAGGTGGGTAGGTTCATCACTTGAATGAGTTAACTCAACAGAAGGTTGGAAAAGTAATCAGTTATGTTTTTCGTTAAACGATTAAATACGGGTTGGTGAATCAATAATAGAAATAATAATAATAACAAAACCACCTGAAGAGGTATATCAAATTAATAACTGTAATTATATACATAAGCGCAGATGACGGTAATGATAATGATAGCGACAATGGTCAGAATGATGAGGATGATGATGATGAAAGTGATTACGGTGATCACGATGGCAACAAGTTTTACATGTGAATGCATAATAATGTTCACATTATCAAGCTGTATAACGATTTTTTCAAAGCTTCTTTTCTTCTCTAAAGAGAATAACAGGCACTATCGTTGGCAATGATCCAGCCTAACCTGTGATCTAATATGATAGCCAAAATTTTACTGCATTATATATATATATATATATATATATATATAATGTCAGTGTACACTTCGTCACGAACCAACCAACCAAACAACATCATTTAGAAAACCATTCAAAGTCAGAGAACACCGAGCAGCTATTTCATCCTAGACTAGGACTCTTCAGCGATAAACACATATAACTCTAGCAAGGATCAAATTTGTAAACTTTAGGTTACGTTCAGTCATTTAGGCTGTGAATTCTAACTTTGTGACGATTATTATTAGTTTCTTTTAACTCCTAGAGGAACATACGGCTTCAGCCACACGTCTCCATTGCCTTCGGTTCTCTGCCAACGTTTTCACCCCGCTCCAAGTCTGCCCACATGCTCTCATCTCCTCTTCACATCACCTCCTCCAAGTCACCCCACCATCGCACTGACGACCAACTCGCCACTTCCCTTTCGGGTTCCATTAGAGCAATGGCTTGTCTAGTGATGTCACTTGATAATTTGTTTCCTCAGAGTATGGCCAGCCAATCCATCTCCATTTCTTCCTGAATAGTTGTTTCACAATCGGTTCCCGATTGGTTCACTTCCAGAGATCCGTATTGCTGATCTTTTCTGGTCAGCCATCTGATCTTGAGTATCATTGAGCGAAGACAGCTAGATGTTGATGAAGGTCTGTAGTTTGTGTGAGGTGCTCTTTATGACGCGCTGGCCAAGTCTCTCATCCGTATAGTGAGTAGCACTGACTTCTTCACATTGGAGTTGAAAATCTGGATCTTATTTTTGATTCTGACTGCTGTTGACCCCCACACAGACTTGTGACGATTATGATTGTTCATAAATTAAATAAAACTCATGTGTTTACTTCCTAAGCTTTTATTGTCTTTTAAACAGCATCTTCGGTGCTAACTTTTAGGAGTTCGGTTATTTTATAGACAGACTTTTTACATAGATTAAGTCTTGGTTAGTTTCCTTCGTACTTAGTTGAGGAAAATGAAGTATATATACATTATTCTTTGTGGTTGTATTTATAAATCCATAATGGCTAGTAGGTTGAATAACAGAAAGTATGCTTAATTCATTCAGGGCATGTTGTTATGAATTTGTATTTTATCGGTTTTCAGTGTACTGATAGTTTGTACAACTTCCCCTCCCCAATCCCAGTGCTTAGACATAATCTTCAGAGCCTATTTCATCCTGTCCTCATGGCTTCACTAGCTTCTTTATGTACTGACAGTTCAAAAGATGTTTTGTTATTACCTTTTTACAAGATGACCAGGGATTGATATCAGTTAGAGAACCACTGAAAACCTGGAAGTACTGGACAGCTGTTTCATCCTAGTTTGGGAATCATCGGCAGTACGCACCTACTGGGGTTTGAATTGGCAGAACCAAACTATAGCAAATTAATCTGACGCTCGCTAGTGATTTGCTGCAGGATAGAGTTTCCTGGAGTTCTAGTGAGAAGTCGTGACCAGTGAGGTCCAATTAGATGTCACGTATGTGGATGGATATCCCACCAACGACAATGGTTGGGGTTGCGCGAAATCACGAATAGGTAGAAGTTAGAATTCATGAGCGATTGAATCGGGTCCCAGTGGCTGAATGGTATACGAGCTTGCCTTGTAACCGGACGGTCCTGGGTTCGAAACCCAGTGATGGCTGCGTACTTCTGATGATTTCCAAACTAGGATGAAACAGCAGCTGGATTTCAATGGTTCTTTAACTGATATCAATCCGTGGTCAACTCGTAAAAACATAACTAATCCTTTCAAACCAAACTGTAGAAAATTACCTGTTTATTTATTAAAAGTTTATACTAACTTAAATGCAAAAAGGGTCATATGCAGGTAGACACCAATAGACACTTTAAAGCTACTGTATCAACGTCCTGAAGTTCTCATGAGAAGTTTTGGCTAGTCAGGTTCACCTTATCGACATGAAGTAGTTCCTCACCGAGGTCATTCATCGGCGGTAGCACTATACGTTAGAATTTAGAATTCACAGGTCATTTAATTCCAACTCAGTTGACTGGATGGCCAACAAGCTTACCTCTCCTCCTAGGACTGCAGCTGATCGCGTTGTGGATGCATACTGCTGGAGATCCACAAACTAAAACGAAGTAGTTGTCTAGTACTCCCTAGTTCTCAGTCATCTCTAACTGTCCTTAATTTTTGATGAAATCTACATTGAAAGTAGGCGTTAATCTTAAGAGGTGGACTTGTTTTTTATATAGAAGTTCAAAGATGGAAAGTACTCATGACGGTAATCATACTATGAAATTACTAAAGGTAACATTTCGAGTAAAACAGTCAAAAAAGGAAATCAGATATAAAAGAGCTCTTTCATCTGTAACATACAAATTTTCATGCATCACTGGGACAGAAAATAACTCCTAGACTGTTATGCATCGATGCAGTTTCAAATAACGCCAAAACCATCAACACTTTTATAGCCTGTGTTGCAGATATTTACTGCAATATCAGTAAGAAACTATTCAAGAATCAATTTGTAGGGATTCTGCTTATTTCAGGTGTGGCTATGGATTGACATCAGTTAAAGAACTATTGATAACCAGCCACAGGGAGTACTGGACAACTATTTCATCGTAATTTGGGACTCATCGGCAGTACGTTATGTACTGATATCAATCCGTGGTCTAACCTGAAGCAAATAAAGTCCCTACAAACAAATTCTTGGAAAATTAATCTGATGCTCAATAGTGTGATTCGCTTCAAGAAGAAGCTGTCTTCAGTGCGTTCTAGCCAGAAGTCGTGACCAGTGGAGCCATCCATCCAGTGAGAATTGGGGATGGATTTCCCATCGATGACATTGGTTGGTGGTCACGCCAAAATCACAAATTGGTGAAAGTTAGAATTCATGGGCTGGTCATTGGATCGGGTCCCAGTATCTAAATGGCATACGAGCTTGCCTAGTAACCGGAATATCGTGGGTTCTAACCCTGGTGGTGGGTGCGTACTTCCAATGATTCTCAAACTAGGAAAAAACAGCTGTCCAGTATTCCCAGTGGCTGGTTTTCAATGGTTCTCTAACTGATGTCAGTCCGTAGTCTAACCTGAAATAAGAAAATACTTTGAAGCCAACATACTAAATGGAACTGAAGATGGTTACAATATTTTTCTGATATTACAAGATTCCTAAGTAATCATAAAATGACTAAAATTGGTAGTTAATAGTTAGTGTTCACAAAAACTACAAAATAAGTGTTAAAACATAAGCCACCTAGAAGTCCTCATTGTATCGATTAGCTGTGAGTTTTGAATTCGAAATGAATTTGGATTAGTGTACGCGCAAAAGTTATTCGGATGGCAGAAATAAACTTGATGCGGATATCAATATAGGTAATGCAGACACAGACTGTTACCAATAGCTGCCTTCTCCAGCTGCATATTGAAGACCAGATGACCGGCAAGAAAGAAAAAGCAACAGGGTACTCTAGAAGCGCAACAATCATTAGCCTATCGTCCAACAAATATTGTGTCGGAAATGGAGATGGACTGAACATACACTGAAAAGACAGCTGAATGACGCCATGCTCTATGCCCTGAATGGGAAACAAGCCACGAGTTAGGCATGAGCCTGACTGTGACATGAAGAAAATCATGTGAGGAGAAGATGGAGGATTATGGTCAGTCATGAAGCCAGCTAAAAAGACTCCAGAGAGATGGTGATGTGCTACTGAAGCCTTATATTCCACTCGGAACCCAAAGAAGTAATGATGATGATAGTAATAACACTCGGTTATGAGTCAGTGGATAGTTTATTGGATACAATCCGTGGAATGAAAAAAAACACAAGGTTTATGTAGCCATATTTTTTAGTTTCCTATGAAACTACTTATCAATGGAAAAATTATCATCGACAGCTGTGGCTTGAGCATTATTACTCGTGTATTGACTGATGATTAAAATTGAAATGAAAACACGGATGGCAACACAATTCACACTTTCAGTTCCCAAATTACAAGGCTGGCACTGCATCAGCCAATCTACGAGAACCAAGTGTCAACCAGATCAACATCTGAAAGGAAAGTATTATTGTGTAAAACCACGAGGGAGAGGGTGTTGTAACCAGGTCAAATTCTGTTTCAGGCCATCATTCCTATTCAGACAATTCGGATTCCATTTGATCATGTGAAGTACTTCTGATGATATTAGACGTTCTTTGTGATTTCTGAAATTTTTCTGGATTATGATTTCAATATAGTCAAAATCAATTTTTTTTGGTGTGATTCTATAGCGTAGCATGCAGTTTTTCTAGTTCAACTGAATTTCTCGGTGTTCATTTCTTCTGATTCTGATTTCTCTCTGGTGAGGTTTATCCGATGTATATCACACCGCATTCCCAGCAAGCATTTTATTTTATGGACACAATTAGAGAATATTTAGGGATTTGGTTTTTTATGTGGACAAAGTTGTTTCACAGTGTGCGTGTCTGATTTTTTAAAGAAAACTACGATGTTGAGCTCATAGAGTACTCTTCTGATATCGTCTGACGTCTCCGCTCTATGCGGAATGACAACTGCTGAGGTCCATGTTTTCGGAATACGTTTTCGCCCATATTTAGTGTCAATGTTGTTGATTTTGTTGATGAATTTCCTTGGGTAGTTGTTTTGCTTGAGAGCCTCGGTAATATTTGATATTTCTTCTTCTTTTTCTTGCTCATCCATTATCAGAGAGTGTGCTCGTCTAAGAAGACATGAAGCAACTGATACCTTTGTAATGATGGGGTCTTAACTTCATTTCGTCAATGAATTCATTCAGATGATGATTATTCTTTCAGAGTTAAGTTAAATCTCAACTGGATTGCACAATAATTTGTTTAAGTTAACTGATCCTAGAACGCATAAAATTCAAATCTAATTATATAATGTGACATATTAATTATTACGATTATTACTAATCCTTATATTTCTTATTCTCATATGTTGTTAATATATTGTTGAACCTTGTAATTAAGCTGTGGGATATAAATATATATGCATGTCTGTTTGTCTAGGTGAAGCATGAGTATGATTAAACACAGAAGTAGTAGTAATAGTAATAGTGAACCCTCTAACGTATCTTTACCTCAAGTTTTATTTCTTTAGCACATGTTTGTTGGGTCGTGTTACTGTTAAAACATGCAACCGCATGTTTCACTATTTATTATTTGCAATCACACACACACACACAGATATGGGAGTGTGTGTGTTTGCGCGTTTATGAGTGCTTGTGAGTTAGTTGTTGTTACTCTGGTTACAACAAGAAAACTATCCTCACTCCACCCTCAGTTTAATTTTCTAACCCTTGTTACTAGGCTATCACAAAATATAATGGTCGAAGGGAGAGTGTAAGCAATGGACAAGCAATTACATAATAACGAAAACTTGTCAATATGATATTTATCATAATTGTCCTATTGAATGAATGATCCAATATAGTAACAGCAATTTGCGTTGAGGTGATTCATTCAGTGGATACCATCCATATGGGTTAGATGTTGTACTGGGTTGATTTGATAATTGGGTAGAGATGTCAGTGCTGACGATAACAAAACCATCATACATACATACGTACAGAAACATAAGCTAGAACTTTGAAATCTTAGCTAGTAGTGGTTTTATTTTTACGACTGGTGTTGCTAGCCTCAGTTCAAACCTTAGCTCTTTACCAGGGTTTACTACCGGTTAAGTGAGGTGAAGGAGTGCGTCTGTGTCCGGGGATAATCGTGGACCACATAGGTAGTTGGTGAGCGTTCTACCGCTGAACCACCGATGCCTCATACAGAAACATATGAACTCCATGTCATGATGTTCTAATAAGTTTTTAAGAGAAGTTTATTTTGGATAATATTATTTCCTAGATGTGCGTCAGTAGCATAGCTGTTAGGACGCTCACCGACCATGCACATGGTCCGGGGTTCGATCCCCGGCCACGGACGCACTTCTTTACCTCGCTAAGCCAGAAATAATGCTGGTAAAGAGGAAAGGTTGGGCATGAGGCTAGAAACCCTATTCTGTAAAATAAACACTGCTACAGAAACTTCAAGCCACTAGCCTGAGGCCCTATGTTCCATTGGGGAACGTGAAGGAAAAAAAAGATGTCGTCTTCAAACTTCTGCTGAAAGTTTATCCCAAGAATTTGAAGATGATCTGTGAGAGTCTTTTAATTATCAAAAATAAATACAGTTCCTTTCGATTTTACCCATGGATTGACATCAGTTAGAGTACTATTGAAAACCAGACATAGGGAGTAATGGACAGCTGTTTCATCCCACTAGTTTGAGAATCATTGGCAGTATGTATCCACCACAGGGGGGTTTCGAACCCATGACCTTCTGGTTACAAGGCAAGCTGGCTCGTATACCATTCAGCCACTGGGCCCCCTATTCTGTGGTAAAACTCGAAAAACCAATCAAATCCTTACAAATCAACTCTTGAAAATACAGTATTATCCAATTGGGAATTCAATCTAATCTAACCATATTTTTGACAGTTAAAAGATTATGTGAAGTCATCTTTAAACTTTTCAAATGTCACTTTCTATGGATTTGATTGATTTCAAATTTGATCATGAACTGACTTTAGTTAGAGAACGATTGGAGACCACCAGGGATTACTGAACAGCTGTTTTGTCCTTTTTGGGAGCTCTTCACTACTTCGCATCCACTAATTTGGTGTGAGTGGAAATATACTCTCTAATGAAATTGGTCAGTAGTCGCGTTATATATCGTTAATTGACAGAAGTTACAATTGATGAACTATTTGATTCTGTCCAAGCGACTTTGACTTGTAACTCGAAGGTCTTGAATTCGATCCGTGATTGAGTGATGAGTGTGTACTACTGCGGAAACCCAAAGAAGGAATAGGCAGCTATCTATTACCTCAGGGTCGTATTCAGCGGTTTTCCAAATGAAGTCAGTTTATGACCAAAGTTAAAATCACCTCAAAATATCGCATATGAACGTAAAACATAATTATTATCTAGACGTTAGATTTGTGGTGATCTGGAGGTGGATTTTTAATAAAAAAGAGTTCAGTAGGTTAATATTTAAGACAAAGGAGCAATAGACGGTTATTCTTGTCCCCAGGATTCACACTGGATGTCTGAATATATATTCAAATGCTAGTAGTTTAATCTAACATTTCTAGACTTAATCTTTTTTTATTATAGCTTGATTCCACACTGTATTTTTGGTACAAGTATGGAATTTTCAGCATGTGATATCGGTAACCCAAATTTTGCAGGCCGATCATAGATATCAGGTGTGCGTCGGTGAAGGCTCGAACCCCGGACCATATGCGTGGTCGGTGAGAGTCATAACCGCTGTGCCACCTTGGAATGAAACAGCTTTCCAGTTTTCTTTCATTTTCAGGAGCTCTTTCACTAGTTTCTATTTTAGCCTGAATTTACCTTAAACATAATTATTGCATTATATTTTATTATATATTTATTTGTAGATTCGTTCCAATCACAATATTCAGATCGATTTCACTAACTTAGACTAGAATTCATTGGATGCGTTAGAGAAATTTTAAGTAGTATGTTCTATACCACCACAGTTCAGGAAAAATATTAACATATCGATTACAAAAACTGCTCAAAAACAGTTATATTTACTCAAACTGAGAAACATAAACTAAATATTATTTGAAATATAAACTTTGGATTATTTGTTTCTAGTCTTTTAGAGATGATCTTCAATTTAAAATGATTTATCCCATCAAGGTACATGGTATTAACCAAGGGAATAAATCTTAGAGATATTGTGGTTCTTTTCATTGTAGTGAAACCTAACTACCAATTTATAAATTATGTTGAATCTGTCACAATATAACTATTTGGTATCCCTCGGGGCTTAGTGATTGGTCAGTCAATATTATTTTATTGCACAAGTTTTTCAGATTTAATGTTATAGAACCATTGGAAGCCAACAGAGAGTACTGGACAGCTCCATTACAGATAAGATTTTATTTCGATAAATCACAGAGTGTTATGCAGTAATATTAACTGAGGATGTTTCGAGCACAAATTATTGACGTAATTATGAGAAATAGTTTGAACCCGAAACATCATCGGTTAATATTACTATATAACACTGTGTGTGATTTATCAAAATTTAATCTTATCTATAGTGGAGTTATACTCTACCACAGTGCCCAAGTTTTATACTTATATCAGTAGTACTGGACAGGTGTTTCATCCTAGTTTGGGAATCATCGGAAGTACGCACCCACCCACCCACCCGCAAGGCCTTCCGGTTACAAGGCAAGCTCGTATACCATTCTGACACTGGAACCCACCCTACTCAGTGGCTACCGCATGAATTCTAACTTCTATCAATTCGTCGTTTTAGCATCACCACCAACCAATGTCATCAGCGGGGCACCCGTCCTCACACTTGAATGGATGGACCTCACTGGTCACGATTTCTCACTGGAACTACAGTCAACTCCGTCCTGTAGCAAGTCACTAGCGTGCATCAGATTAATTTTCAAGAGCTGGTTTGTAGGCAAGGATGTCCCTTCATTGGCATAGGTTGGTAGTCGCACTAAAATCACGAATGGGTAAAACTTAGGATTCATGGACTGGCCAGTAAACCGGGTCTCAGTGCCTCGATGGTATAAGATCTAGCTTTGTAACGAGAAGGTCTTGGGTTCGAACCGTGGTGGTGGGTGTGTACTGCCGACAGATCCCTTACTAGGATAAAACAGATATCCAGTATTCTCTGTGGCTGGTTTTCAATGGTTCTCTAACTGATATCAGTTCATGGTCCAGCTCGTAAACAACAAATCAAATCCTTACAAACTAACTCTTGAGAAGTAATGTTATAACTTGATATGATATGATTATGAGCAATAAACTGTGCTCGAAACGTCATCAGTAAACATTACTGTATAACACTGTGAGACTTTATCAAAACAAAAATTTACCCATAATGGAATTATACTCTACCACAGTGTACAAGTTTTATTCTTATATTAAATTAACATGTTCAACTATTCAATTAGTGCTTATTTGCATTATATCCAGGATTCCTGTGAATGGTTTCTAAACAGTTGACTGAAAACAACATCTACAACTTAATCCTCCTGGTTGAAATTCATTTACAGTCCCACTAAATATGAAGTAAGCTGCTCAGACTTATTAAATTTATTCTGTCTTGAAAGACTTTTCATGTCAGGTTCATATAACTTAAGTGAATAAAAATTATTTTATGACATAGTTGTATTCTGAGGATTTATTTCTAATTAAATAATGCCTTTTATATATATCGTGTTATTTATAGCTAACAATGCCAAAATCATACATATTTTCAAGATAGATTTCGTCACAAATCCAAGTCACACACACAGAGAACAACTGGAAATCAGGGAGAATCGGATTTCTAGTTGGGGATTCCCCATCAATGTCCCCCACTGACCTCATCAACAATTCAACCCAAGACCTTCAACCATATGCACTGACAATCACACCAGAGATCGAACGCCACGCCTTTAGGTTACGAAGTGAGTCTGTCGACTGTTCAACCAGCGGGACAAAATTTAACGTCCCATGAAATCTAATATCTACCATATACCAAAATGTATTGAAGTCATTGTCGAGTATGTATCCTTCCATTCAACCTGATGAACCCCGCTTCAACTAGAACTCTAGCAATTCCATCCCTCAGTCATGGGTGTGTACCGATGACGAGTCTCAAACCAGAGCGATACAGCCATCGATTACTTTCCAGCTGTCACCAGTTCTCTCAGATCGTGATCAAAATTGAAAACACCTAAATGTCTTTAAACCAACACTTGGAAATATAACAACAACAACAACAAAAGTATTTCATTATGAACAGACAAAGGTGTCATAAATAGCAAAACACGAATTAAACTTGAAGCTGAAAAATGAGTCATGGTAGAATGTGCAAATCAGGACAAGTTCAGCTACAACATTCTATTCCCATTTCATTAACACTAATTGATGTACAAATGGTGTTACTACAGATGTGAGGCCAATGGAAGCAATGAAGACGGGATTTCAGGTGAACATAGAGAAGACGTAAGTGATGAAGATACCCAACTCACAACAACAACAACAACAACACCAACAGCAAGCGTCAATCACAATCAATGGGAGAATCTATCAGGAAGTCACTCCTTTCACTTATTTAAGCATTGCCAACTCAACTATAGGCGACAAGGATGAAGATGTCAAAACCAGGCTGGATCAAAAATGTAAGACAAACCTTCACTAATCTGAAATCTGTTTGCATATCTGATGTGCTAGGAATAAACAACATGATTTGGATATTTAACACTAATTTCAAGTCAAGTTATTGCTTCGATATTGCTCACAGACTTGGCACGAACGCCACCAAATGCATTTCCAACAGTCTGTTGAAAAAGATCATCAACAACTACCTTCACTGACTTCATAATAAAGATCAGATGGCTAGTTGGAAAGAATTAACAACAAGGAACCCTGGAAATGAAGAAGAATCGAATAACCTATTGCCCAGCTAAATATTCCAAAGGAAATGGAGATGCACTTGACACACATTGAAGAGACTGTCTAGTGACATCGCACTCTAGGTCCTGAATGGGAAACAAATCGCAAAATGGGTTAGGCTTTGAAGGTGCACTGGAGGAGAACGCAGTATGAAGGAGATGAGAGCTGATTAGCAAACATGCAGCCAACTAAAAAGGACTCCAGAAAGCACAGAGAAGTGGACATATGCTATCGAAGACCTATATTCTACTCGAAACCCAAGGGAATTATAATGATAATAATAGTAATATGAAGGTGATAAATACCTTATATGAAAATAAAAATAGCTAATTCATCAAAATTACTCGAGACATTAGAGCCAATACAATGTCATCAATACTCTGTAGAGTAAAAGTGCCTAAGTAATATGTATGATTGAGTTGAACAACGAACCAGATGCTCAGGTGTATTGTATTATTCTACTTCTTTTCGATAACTTGATAATCTATTTATTATTTTATCGCATCGATCAGAGTTAGTAGTAGTCATTCTTAAAGCATTTTAAATACATTCTACATACAGTAAAAAACAACCACCTGATTAACAGGAATAAATAGCATTTTACTTTTTTAAAAACAACCTCCCCTTTTGTATTTTTCTTCTTATAGACGCTTCTATAAAACATCTGTTTTTATATTATCAATGATAGACACCACCTATCTGTACTTGATTTTAAATAAATACAACTAATGTCTATCAATCCTCGAAAAGCTCTTATCCCTAGCATTACTTCTATTTCTTCAACATAAATCAACAATCCTTACAGAACGAATAGTAGACTGTTTTAGTAGATGAATACCATGCATAAAATACAATTGAAGTATATTTTCTAATCCATACATCTGCTCTGAGTACTTAATAATTCTGACTCTCAAAACTGGCCTAATTACTGAATGAATAAAATTAATGAATTTTCGAGTTAAACTGAAGTGGACGCATTTCTGAATAACTAAGGGGATATTATTCTATTTAATAAGCTAATCAATTATTGTGAAATAGCCCTACTCAAAGTAGACAACCATTAAAAATACAAATCATCACTTACTTACTGATACTTCATTTCTAATATTTGTCACCTGAAAGAGTTCTGTGGAACAACAACAGCAACAAAAGAAAGTGGGATGCTCACTTCTGTTTATCATTACCATGTGTATAACACACATGCGTTATGCGTTTTTGGCAAGTCAGACAAGCTTTGAAAGGAGTGACATAGAACGACAATAAGATAGAGAGAGAGACAGGTGATGATGAAAGAGATCACCTTTCATGTATTAGTCTCTTTTCGGAAAGCATAAACATAAAAAAGGCAGTAGGCTGATATGTCGTATAGTCAGAAAAAGAACATATGACAGGTGATTATAATCCAGCCTTTTTCTTTCATGAATGCTTTCAGCTGTTTCTCAAAAGTAGGGGAAATTTTAGACAAGTCAATTTAATAACTGATTACTTCAAACATACAAAAATAGAAAGTGCATTTATTTGAAGGTAATATTTATTTTAGGATTATATAGTAAGTGGATAAGCACTGAACAACTACTCACTTTCTAGTCTAGTATTGGTTTTCTAGGGATTTTGTTTGATTGGATGGAGAATTTCATCATGATCTGACATTATTTAGAGAACCACTGGAAAACCTGCATGAAGTACTGGACAGCTGTTTCGTCACACTAGTTTGGGACTCTTCAGCAGTACACCAAGGTTCGAAACCACAACCTTCTGGTTACAAGGCGAGCTAGCTCATAGACCATTGAGCCACTGGGACCCAATCCAATGGTTCTTGAATTCTAACTTCTGCCAATTCAAGACATAGCGCGACCGTTTCACAATGTCTTTTTCGATGAGTTACTGCCTTATCTTCCACCTGCTGTATCCTACTGGTCACGACTTTCCGTTGTCTGCTTGCAACCTACTTCAGAAAAATAGAAGTTTTCGAGGTAAATTCAAATTTTGAGTACTTGCTGTATTATAAAATTTCGCCCAGTTCAGTGGAGTTCAGTCATGAAAAGTACCTTAATCGTTATTAGAGTTGAGAAAATCTGTGAAACAACATTTAAAGTCTATCTTTTTTCATAATTAATACAGTTTGAACGACTTTTATTCAGTCTATGATCAGGATCACGCTTATCTAAACTCATTTGTAATCTTCAGGAAAGTTTAATATTCTCCTATGTGATTTAGACTGGCAGCATTAATTCAACAGATCAGAAACTGTTAAGGTCATGAATAGACGCCTGGAGTATTGAGTTAACGTATGTGAACAACACCTAATAATAACTGATGTGTCATTTGGCTAAACAACTTTACTGAACACAAGACTGGTCAACTTCACTTGATATGTTTATGCCCCTGAAAGTTGTAGTTCTTTTGCACATGCTGTGATCATTTAGCAGTGAAAAAAATACTTTCTATAACGTTTAAGACAACCGACTCCCATTGACATAGACTGATAACTTGTCGACGTTTAACTACATTTCTAAATTATTCTTCAAAGGAATATTAGTCGAACGGGTAAATATCCATCTCCATTATTATTATTATTCCTTTGAGTTCCTAGTGGAACATACGGCTTCAAAAGCACATCTCCATGTCATCCTGTTCTCTGCAGACCTCTTCAAGTGGCCCTAGGATTTTGCTAGTAAGCTTTCATCTCCTCCATGTCACCCTCGAATCAGCGCTCACCTAGTCATTTCCCATACAGGGTTCTAATCACCCATGGTTTCCTCAGTGTGTCTACCATCCACCTCCATTTACTTGGGCGTAATTATTGAACAGTAGAATATTGATTGGTTTGTCCCCAGTCAGAGTTTCTTGTTGCTAATTCTTTCTGACTATGGAGTCAGCAAAGACAGTTCTTGATTTAAGACTGCAACAGGTAGTTGGAAATGCTTTTCATAAAGTGTGCACCGAGTTTTTCACCCATAAAGAAGGACTGAATGACTTAAAATTGGTGTTGAAAATCTGAATTTCAATCTTCAACCCCCTTTACCTACCTGGGAAGCATCGTTTCAACTACAGGCGGACGGAACTGAAGAGGATATCAAAGCCAGAATCGGAAAAGCAAGACAAGCTTTCATTACTCTCAAGTCTGTGTGGAGGTCAACATCACTCATCATCAAAAACAAGATCCGGATTTTCAACTCCAATGTGAAGTCAGTCAGTGCTACTCACTATACGGATGAGAGACTTGGCCAGCGCGTCATAAAGAGCACCTCAAGAAAACTACAGACCTTCATCAACAGCTAGCTGTCTTCGCTCAATGATACTCAAGATCAGATGGCTGGCCAGAAAAGATCAGCAATACGGATCTCTGAAAGTGAGCGAACCAATCAGGAACCGATTGTGCAACAACTATTCAGGAAGAAATGGAGATGGATTGGCTGGCCATACTCTGAGAAAACACGCCATCAATTGACATCACTAGACAAACCATTGCTCTAATGGAACTCGAAAGGGAAGTGGCGAGTTGGTCGTCAGTGTGAGGGTGACTTGGAGCAGGAGGAGGAGATGATGTGAAGAGGAGATGAAAGCATGTGGGCAGACTTGGAGCTGGGTGAAAACGTTGGCAGAGGACCGAAGGCAATGGAGACGTGTGGCTGAAGCCGTATGTTCCTCTAGGAATTAAAGGAAATAATAATATAACAGGCCAAGATGAAGAAATTCCCGACGGATACACTCTTCAACCTTGTCTAGTCTACTAATCCATGACAAGACTTGAAAAGAGAGAAGGATGGCCGAGTGAGCCTAGCACACTACCTGGTAATAAAGACAAAAATAACACTAGTGCTACTAAAACTTTGAAGTCTACAGCTTCAAACCCTATCTTTCACTCGAACCTCAAAGGAACAGAAACAATAGGTGACACTGACAGTCTCGTAGATTTTTTATTTTTATTTTATTTTTGATTACAGCTTGATTCCATACTGTATTCTTTGGTACAGGTATAGAATTTTCAGCATGTGATATCGGTAGCCCAAATTTTGCAGGCCGACCATAGATATCAGGTGTGCGTTGGCAGGCGATCGAATCCAGGACTATGTGCATGATCAGCGAGAGTCATAACTGTTGTGCCACCGACTCACACATAATTGATGAATAAGATGAATAAGAAATTTTGCATCTAAATTTTTATAAGCCAATTCATTAAAGCATCATTGATTAGCTTATCATTATTATCGCTTGCCTCAGATCACAGTTTTTCTCAGTAGGCGGACTTATAAAGCAACCATGATAGTTATAAAACTACTAAACACTGTTGTAATTTATGCACAACTGTCTCTGAGTTAATAAACACATATAACACATAAACAATTGAATAAAGCACATAAAACAAATGAATAAGCTTCTAGTCTATGTACACAACTCATCTCAACTCAACTTCACTGAAACTCTTAATGTTGGTTAACAAATCTATGTATATTCAACATGTTTGTCTGTCCTAACAACGTCTGTGATACTCATTTTAATTTACCGAATTTCTTCAAACTGTTTTAACCGAAGAGAGACGTGAGACATCAAAAATATGTGTTTACCAGCATAATCCCTTTAAACATACATATATTAAAATGATGATAAAGTTTGTAAGGCAGAAATAACAACACAGTCAGGAGGAGATTACAGCCTAGACAGTAACCACCACCGATTTAGACACCATAATAACACGACATGCTTGTAATATTGTAGAATTACAACGCATAAAAGTAATAATAATAATAATAATAGTAAACGCTTGAAATGAAAGAAGTAATTCAGTTAGATACACTTTGATTACTACGTGCTTATTTTTGAAGTTAATTTGTACATATTTACCTGATCTACCCCCTTATTAATGAATCATGTAATAGGATAATCATTGAATGCTTGACGGAAACAAGTAGTGTGTGTGTGTGTGAGTGAGTGAGTGAGTTTGTAGGGAGCGGAGTAGTTGTTTGAACACAAGAGTATACAGCTCACTTTAAAATATAACGCATGAAAAACGCCTATAAACAGAAGAAGAGTTTATCAAAAAATCCCACTTTATCCCACTTAGTTTTTTTTATTGCTAGGAGAACGTAACAAATTAAGACGGATAAATCATCATGAGATTAACCCAGTTTTTGGGACAAAACAATTTTTTATCTCCATAGTATATATATTATAGAATGGAAAAATATCTCCAACTCAATCAAATACAACGTTTTAAATTTTATTTAAAATAAAGAAAATGAGAAGAGAATACGAATAATTTCAAAGCAGATTTCGTCACGAATCAACATCATTTGGAAAAAAAAATTCGTTGTAAGGGGAAGCGGACAGGGATGAGCGGGTGACTGGGTAGCTGTTTCGTCCTAGTCTGGGACTCTTCACCAGTATTCACCCCCCGCAATGCCAACAGAAATTCAACCCAGAAATTTCAGGTTACTTAAGTTCCGAATGACATAAATTTAACTTTTCATGTTTGAAGGTTTTTATTTATGCTAAGACTGCAACAGACTTTTATTATATTGAAGCAATACGCATTATGTAAGCACCAGGTGTGTGGCCTAAGTGTTCAGATGAGGCACTACTGGATTTTATAACTGAGAAGTTAAAATGTAAACGGTAAAATATAGGTACATGTTAAGCATTTGTCTATAAAACACCTTCTGACACATTGCTCAAATGTTGGTTTACAGAGATTTCAATGATTTCAGGTTTGATTATCAACTGACTTCAGTTAAAGAATTACTAAAGATCCCTGCAGCAGCAACAACAGCGGACAACAATCAGCCAGCATAAATGGCAGGAACCTGAAAGAAACAACTTCCTACACCTACCTACCTACCTACCTGGGAAGCATCGTTACAACTACAGGCGGACGGAACTGAAGAGGATATCAAAGCCAGAATCGGAAAAGCAAGACAAGCTTTCATTACTCTCAAGTCTGTGTGGAGGTCAACATCACTCATCATCAAAAACAAGATCCGGATTTCCAAATCCAGTGTGAAGTCAGTCAGTGCTACTCACTATACGGATCACAGACTTGGCCAGCGCGTCATGAAAAGTACCTCAAGAAAACTACAGACCTTCATCAACAGCTCTCTTCGCTCAATAATCAAGATCAGATGGCTGATCAGAAAAGATCAGCAATAGTGAGGGATCTCTGGCAATGAGCGAACCAATCAGGAACCGATTGTGCAACAACTATTCAGGAAGAAATGGAGATGGATTGGCTGGCCATACTCTGAGAAAACACGTCATCAATTGACATCACTAGACAAGCCATTGCTCGAGTGGAACCCGAAAGGGAAGTGGCGAGTTGGTCGTCAGTGCGATGGTGGGGTGACTTGGAGCAGAAGGAGATGATGTGGGGAGGAGATGAAAGCATGTGAGCAGACTTGGAGCTGGGTGAAAACGTTGGCAGAGAACCGAAGGCAATGGAGACGTGTAGCTGAAGCCCTATTTTCCTCTAGGAATTAAAGGAAATAATAATAAAGATCCCTGTAAATCAACACTTGAAAATGAATCTGAATGCTTACTATTGACTGACTATAAGATGAAATTGTCTGCAGTGCTAGTGAGAAGTATTAACCAGTGGGGGGATCCAGTCCAGCAATTCGGGTATGAAGACCAATACATGCCAATGACACTGATTGACAATCAGGCTAGATATCGCGAAATGACAGAAGTTAGGATTTATGAACCACTGGATTCCGTCTAATCCGAACCTCACTTTGTTCCGCAGGTTCGACCCATGACAGAGTCAAGAGTGCAACTGATGAAGATTCCCAAACCAGAATGAAGTAGCTTCCCACTACACTTTTCTGGATTTCAGGGTTTCTCAAAATGAAGTCATTTCAGAGTCAATACTTACAGATCTCACATGCTGACAACTACTTTCATGAAGACATAAATACTTTTATTATATGAAATTCTTTAAGGAATCATTCTTACTTAGAGGGTAATACCATCTGCCTGCAAACCATTTAGGTAAAGATACTTATAATTCGACAAAAACCCCTATCAATGGATTTTTCAGTGTCATACGGACAAAATGGACTGAAAATTAAACCTTTTTTATTGCTAAGTACTAAGTACTTGGTAAATCACAGGATTTAACAATAATATCGAGCTGATCTCTTCAATGTTCCTCATTCAAGGTATTGATCATGTGTGGGTGCGTGTGTGTGTGTGGTTTAATCCCTGTGGAAACATGTAAACAGTACACTGATTAATGCTGTTCATAATCAATTAAGATCTTACAGCCTATTCATTGTTCTCAATTAAAAAGCAAGCTTAGTAGATCACAAAACAAATTGATTTTAAGACAGATTATTAAATTTATATTGGTGAAATATCTTTTCTGATAATGAAATGAAATCGGATGTAACCTTTATTCTTTTTCGCTTAAAGTTTGTGACTGTAGTGGCGTATGTGACGTACTCCAAGTTGATAGAGTGATTTATGTTTACAGAGATGGTCTTTTTCATCAATTAAGTGAATATTTGAATCGTTATTCATGTAGAAACAAGAATCAGTTGAGCTACCAATCTAATGTCGACTAGATTTCGACCCTGTTCCAATAAAATGATTCCGCTTTCATTCATTTTACTGACTACTATATGAATATACGGTAGGTGACTTCAGATGTATTGGAATTCGAGGAGGCTGTAAAGAAGCCACCATGTAAACTCCTCTGTATCTTTTATATTCGGTCACGATACTTGATAATTGAGGTAAAACTATACTCTAGTGAGCAGTTACGTCTGCCACTTATGGTGGTCAAATTCTCGGTTGATAATCGGCAGTTTCACAGAATTTATACCGTAAGAATATGAAGAAATTAACTAACAAATCTTGGGATGTGTTCTTGACAATGGATAGATATTAAATAGCGAACTCTTGATAAGTAGAATACATTCACGTAAATTTACAGCCTAATCTAAGCACAATAAGTTTGAAGTCTACTGTGATTAGGCACTAGAGAGTAACCGATGTTATGCGTCTAGCGCTTGGTGCAGACTGAATTCTACCAGCTCAGTTTTCAATGTGGCCACCAAACTAGGTGGCTTGCCACCATGGTACTCTCTGAATTGATATTGGATGGTTGGAGGCAGCCAACAGAGTTTCGTGTTTGTTTGCACCTGTCAATAAAATGTATCTACAACCTTGGAGGAACCCATGTGACTTGTGCGATTCGAAGTCATGTCACCCAGTACTTCAGTCAGAGACGTTATCACTAAGCTATTCAGATCCACGATTAACCTCCTTCAGGAATGTAATGAAAGCACCGATTAGTCCCTAAGGTCATCAGTTCTGTCAAGGATGCAAATGCGCCCTGCTGACAAGTGTTACAAAGCAGGAAGGCTAGATCTAGAGGTTTCTGTCCATCGGCTTCAACCGCCTAACAGTATGTATGAAGTGTACTACATATCAAATCATATGATGCTCACTACATAACGAAGTCATTCTGTGGGAATTTCTTAATAGGAATGAAAATTTTTGGTCTTTATTTTCAGTTAGTAGATGACCAGTACACCTCTTAGCTCACTATTGTTAGCTAAACATAATAAACACGTGAATAACAGAGACAAAGTTACTAAGGTAGAATACCCACTTCAGTTATTCAGTAGACCTGCCAACTACACTTACTTATTTCTTGCATTCCATGTCGAACACCGGGCTTCAAGCATCTTATTTTTTTGAAGTTCTAGTGACATTATCGTTTTCACGAGGTGAGGCAGCTAACTCCACGTTGAACCTACCCTCTTTTCCGGCCTTATTATTGTGTAGTAAACTACTACTACTACTACTAGGTTTAGGAGAGAGTTGGCCAGGAATCGAACCCCAGGCTATATGAGTGGTTGGCGAGAATCCTGATATTAAACCACCAAAAACGCGTCAACTACGCTTATCATGTTGTTATTCTGTTATACTCATTTTCGAAGTGAATATACTAGTTTTAGAGAAAAAACGTTAAACAACAACACAAAGTAATCATGAAAGTTTCAGTCTCAGTGAAGATATGATTTTTCGAAGAGAATTAGACCACAGCTGATGCTCTCCTGGCCTTAGAAATAATGTATTTAATTTACTAGAATTTAGAGTGAACTATGTAGCGGTAAAATTAAGAGGTTACTGTAAATAAAATGTCCAGGTTTATTTGAATGCACACTAGGGGTTAAATCGAACAGAATTAAAAGGAAGATAAATGAGTAGTCTATCACCTTAACTCATCACTAATAAATAATCATCTCAGTGAAATGCTACTCACTTATCGACATTAATTTCCCAGGATGGATCCAATTCAAGAATGAATGTGGTTGATGAATGTGAGATTGGATGGAGGATTTCATCATGAGTTGACATAAGTTAGAGAACCACTGGGAAACCTGGTAGTACTGGATAGTTGTTTCGTCAGCCCAGCTTGGGGCTCTTCATCAGTACGCACCCGCCGCCAGGGTTCGAACACAGGATCTTCTGGATACAAGGCGACCTCATAGACCATTCAGCAGCCACTGGAACCAGATCCAATGGAAAATGAACTCCAACTCCTGTCAAAACACGACGTAGCGTGACCACTTTGCAATATCTTCTTCGATGAGTCTGAATGGTCTACGAGCTTGCTTGCCTTGTAACCAGGAGGTTGTGGTTTCGAGCCTTGGCGGTGGGTGCATACTGCTGAAGAGTCACAAACTAGGACGAAACAGCTGTCCAGTACTCCATGCAGGTTTTCTAGTGGTTCTCTAACTGATGTCAGCTCATGATGAAATCCTCCATCGAATCAAACAAAATCCCTGCAAAAACCAATACTTGAGAATGTGAGATTAACAAAGTATGTGTCAGAGGCTAAGTGTAACAGATTTTCTAATCATTGACTAAATCAGTTCAGCAGAATTCACTAATTCTAAAATAATTCGCATTAAGGTGGATCAGTGGTCCAATGGTAGGATGTTCACCAGTCACGCATGTAATTCACATGTGACTTCCAACTGAATCACTCCTAATTCTCTTCCAGTCTAATAACCGAGAAATAGTAAGTTAGGAAAATAGAGAAGACTGCATGTGTGGTTAGCAGCCCCACGCCGTTAAATAACACACTACCACCAGGAAAACTTTAAGACCTGGAGTCCTATGTTACACAGGGAACACAAGGAGTGAAAACTAGAAGGTTATGTTAAAGGATTAAACTTTAATTTAGCATTCACTGCTCAGTTTTTGGGTTTACCGTCTTATGTGTTATGTCAAGCGTTTGCATTACAACATGATTTTGATTTAGGCTGAAAGTATTACTCTACTAGTATTTCTTTTATTAAGGAGATATCTTAAGTTCGGTTAACTTCACTCTATGAACATGGTGTGAGTTTTGAAACGCATTAGAGTAAGTTTTAACAATAGCAGGTTATCACTTGTTCAATAGATGGAAAGATGTCAACCCATCAGTGGTACTTTCTGATGATTGTAATACATCATTATCGAAGTAATGATCACTATGTCTTTTCATTTGACATCTCTAGATAATCTTGAATTTGCCTCATCATCATCAGCAGATCAGATAACCTGCCATGAAGGATAAGCAACCAAGAGGTCTGTCAAGCAGTGAACCAGTCAGCAGCCTATTATCCGAAGAACATGCAGAAGCAAATGCGAACGGATTGGGCATACGCTGAAGTGACATTCAGGTGACATCATACACTAGTCAGCCCCTTGAGAAGAACCCGAGAATGAGAAGCGACGGGTTGGGCGTCGGTTGGAGTGCGGCATGCAGAAGATCATGAGAAGAGAAAATGAAAGCTTGCGGAAAATCGTCAGGGTAGACTGAGATGATAACAGAGAATCGAGTACAATTAAGATGCACTACTGAAGCTTCATATTCCAACTGGCGTTGTGGTTTACGCCTGTAATCTAGGTACTTAGAGGCAAGGGTGCGGAATTTCGCGGGACTGGGAATTCCAGCATATGAGTGATCATGTTGATCGGGTGTCCACGCTAAGCATGGCGCCAATATGGTTGACCTGTCGAAGGACGAATTGTCCAGGTCGACTAAGGAGGGATGTACCAGCCAAGGGGGAAACCTAGCAAGCAAAAGTCTCCGCGTGGTGCGGTAGCGGGATAACGCCTGTGAATGGTGGCCATGTGACAGCCCGGTCGGCGCGTGAAGACCGCCTCCCTTGTGTGTCAGTGGCAAAATGACTAGAACGCTTGCCGACCATGCACATGGTCCGGGATTCGATCCCTGGGCGACACACACCTGACATCAATGGTCAGCCTGCTAAATTTGGGCTACGGATATCACATAATGAAAATTCCATACTTGTAACAAAAATACTGTGTGGAATCAAGCTATAGTAAAAAAAAATAAGAATAATAAACCAACAACACAGTAATCAGCATAAGAAATAAGATCCGGATTTTCAACTCCAATATGAAGTCAGTGCTACTTTGCGGATCAGAGACTTGGCACGTCGCGAAGGACATTTCAAACAAACTATAGACCTTCATCAACAGCTGTCTTTGCTCAATACTACTCAAGATCAGATGGCCGGCCAGAAAATGTCAGAAAGAGGGATCTCTGGGAACGAACCAACCCAGTAGGAACCAAATGTGCAAGAAATATTCCGGGAGAAATGGAGGTGGATTCGATTGGCCATACTCTGAGAAAGCAAATCATCATCAAGTGACATCACCCACAATGCAGGCTATCGGTCGAGTGGAACCCGAATGGTAAGCGGCGAGTTAATTGGTTGTCAGTACGAGGGTGACATGGAGGAGAAGGTCATGTGAAGAGGAGATGAAAGGATGTGGGCAGACGTTGGCGGTGAATCTGACTGAGTAGAGATGTGCGGCTGAAGCCCTATGTTCCTCTAGGAATTAAAAGAAACTAATAATAATAATAATAATGGGAATGGGAATATTGTTAATTAAACTGGTTGCAGGCTGGGGGTGGGCGGAAAGCTGTCGAAAAAAACAATCATGACAAAATATTCAGCTTACTTCATTCTTATTAAAATAGATTCCTTTCACAAGTATCTTCATCTAAAATATTCATTATGACACTATTATATCATCATCATCATCATTATTATTAGCATTATTATTGTGAACATCATCTCAGAACATTTTATAAATCCAGATAAAAGACAATTAACACTTCAATGATCTCATACACATGGATGGATAATGTGAATGAACTGTGAAATTTTTCACTGACTTATTTACATCATATTAATTGAAACACGTAACCATAGTGAAAACTCAATGTGATAATTTTTCGCTGATAAATTTATGCAATACGAGATAGATAGATAGATGATAATCAGACGACGACGACGACACCAAACAACAAAACGACAAGAACAACAACAACAACAACACGAATAAAAAAAAGAGAAACAGAACGCAAGTGTGTGTGTGTGTATACCTATATCAAATACGACAATATACATCAGTGAGCTCACCAACTCACTCAGTTACACTGAAGTATATCATAACAGATACTTTTAAATGTGATTGGGTAGCACAATTTTACATGAAATTAAAATAATTCAGAAATTTCACATAAAAATAAATGACCTGTTATATTTTGCACAAAAAAAAATAAAATAAAAAAATGTTTTTCACGCATACATTCATTCATTCAGTCAGTCAGTTAGTCAACTAATAACATCCTTCAGTGTTGAAGTGATTTTTGAACACCCTCTCTTCTTCCGTCCCTCTCTCACACTCACTCACTCACTCTGTATACCTTGCGTCTAAGCATGCGCTAACACAACCACACACACACACACACACACACACACCTTCATGAAAAGAAATACACATTATAATACATGCAAAAGTGAAATATTCCAGCCTGATATTATTAAAATTAGATTGTGTTTAAAACGCATAGTGGTAGTCGAAGGAGAATGAATGAATGAATGAATGAATGAACGAACGACCGAATATTTATATGGTAAATACTAAACTATAAATCTTGTGAAATTTATTCACATTAATGGTCATTATATATGTAATAGTGTTTTTAAAAAAAAAGCATCTTAATCATTTGACTTTTTCTCTGTATGAAGAAGGCAATTTATACATTAATTAGTTGCTATGGCGGGATAATCTTCTGCACTCAACCGCTTTATTCAAAACAAATGTGACGTCAGTCAGTCAGTCAGTTCTTCTTTACGAGTCAGAAATTTCGTGTACGTGTCACGAAAAGGACTACCAAAAGGGTATTACAAACTTTTATCAACAGTTTACCCCTTCGCTGGTTGGCTTCATAGTGAAGATCAAATGATCAGCCGACCAACCGGCTAGAAAGAATTATCAACAAGAAACTCTGGCTGGGAACACACCAACCAAAAGCTGGTTGCTTAACATATATATATATATGCAGGAGAAAGTGGAGATGAATCAGGCATACATTGAGGAGACCGGTGAAATGACATCATGCGTAGTGCAGGCCATAGCTGAAGTGGAATCCCAGTGGGAAGCGACGAGTGGGTCGTTGGTGCGAGGGTGACATGTAGAAGATCGTGTGAATTGGAGGGAGAAAATTGTGGGCAATCGTGGGCCAAGCTGAAGAGGACGACAGAAGGTAGGATGAAGTGGAGATGTGTTGTTGAAGCCTCATGTCCAACTTGGAATCCCAGGGGAATAATAATATAATAGGATAATAACTACTATTATTTCTCTATAGCTTCGAGTTATTCGGACCTGAAAATTTCTAAGTGGTGATATATTTGACTGTAGCATTTGATGACGTGAGTTTGAATTCTTTGAGTGGACATCAATTTCCTTAAGTTTGCCGGTACACTTTGATGATAAGTACCGAGAAGTATGAAGTTTGACTGTAGGATTTCCTATCAGTTATCTTCAACAACCCAACACTAAAATGGCTTTTGTTAGTAATGTTAATGAGAATTCAAGTTAAATCTGCAACGGATTACATTACTTTGGTGGTATACAAGCCTTTTTTTTAACCGTGTACATCTCTTGTGAGCATTCATTAAGGTTTGAGACAAGGGACTTCTCATTACTTGGCAACTGAAACTGTTATTGGTAGTCGGGTAACAAACGGACCAGTTTTTTTTTTACAGGATTTCATCATGAGTTGATATCAGTTAGAGAACCATTGGAAACCCTGCAAAGAGTGTTGGGTGACTGTCTCCGATTCGGAACTCTTCAGCAGTACACATCCACCCCTGTCAGCTAACGATGAAATCCTGTAATCATTCAAATCAAATCCCTGATCACTAGCGACCGACCCTATTCAGGTAGGTAGTTACCTGGGTTCTAGTGAGAAGTCGTGACCGGCAGTGGGGTACAGCAGGTTGGGTATGAGAACAAATACTCCCCGACAGTGGCATTCGCTAGTGGTCTCACTATATTTTGCGAACTAATAGAAGTTAGAATTGATGAACTACTGAATTCCATTCAACCTATCTTCATCTAAATAGTCAACGAATTCACGTCGTAACCTAGAAAACCATGGATTATTCCTCTGATGGATTGTTGGTTCAGTACTGTCGAAGAGTCCCAAACAGGGACGAAACAGCCGAACAGTGCTCCGTGGTTTTCAATGGCTGTTTAACTGAAATCAGTTCATGATTAAATTTGAAAGCAGTCAGATCCCCGCAAACAGACATATGAAAATCTTAAATCCGCTAAATGGCATGTGAAATGTTATGGCTGTTTTGAAGTGTTCCATTGCATTTATTTACATTAAAACATTTAACCTAATACATTTTCATTTTGTTATACATGTAACTGGTGATTTCACCTATCGTACTGTTGGTATCTAAGAGGTGAGAACTATGAAAATCTACGAACACTAACATATATAGTAATGCTATTTCAATTATTTAGGATTGTAAGCTGAGTTCTTCAGAAACATGATGCAGAACATCGTTAGATTTAGTTGATGAAAAGGACACACAGGGCGACAACACTCGGAAATCATTCAGCTGTCTGTCTGTCTGTCTGTCTATCTATCTATCTCAGACTTGCACTTTACGATAATCTACAATGATTTAATTCAATTTTTTGATTTTCCTGTCGATTGGGTGAACCTAAGTACTCGGTCTCAGGTTGACATGTCGGCTTCTTGCGCAGATGCTTCGACGATGTCTGGGCATTTAATTAGTATTTACTTGGTGGATGGTGACTAACAGTGGAATCCAGGATGCCCATTTCATCCTATTTGGGACTTGTCATCTGGATGTACCTGCATTTCTCAGTGAGTGATGGTGTTCCCACCGAGGCTCGAACCCAGTACCCATAGTTTCAAATGCCAAAGCATTATCCACTAGACCACTTGGGCCATCCACCAATTAAGTACTAATTAAATGCCCAGACATCGTCGAAGCATCTGCACAAGAAGCCAACATGTCAACCTGAGACCGAGCACTTCGGTCCAATCAATCGACGGGAAAATCAAAAATTAAATTAATATGACCCGTTGCACAAGAGGTAGCTCTCGTGGTTCAACGGGTCTAGTGGATAACGCTTTGGCGTTTGAAACAATGGGTACTGGGTTCGAGCCCTGGTGGTGGGAACATCATTACTCACTGACTAGGGAATGCAGATACATCCAGGTGACTGACGAGTCCCAAATAGAACGAAACGCATGTTGTCCTGGATTCCACTGCTAGTCACCATCCACCAATTAAATCTACAATGATAATTGCTAATCACTTCAAAAGATTCTGGCAGAATAAACAGTGAGCGATTAGGAACAATTTACTTCAATAATCATCTTTCAACACCAAGACAAATATCAAAATATCTTATCATAACTATGGGGGAATAGTACTTGTTAATGGTGTATATAATTAGTCACTAGATTATAATTGTAGCACGAATCAAATGGTCGAATACCAGATAAACAATAAGACCGTAAGAGATTGAGCACATGAATGACTTAAAACCAGTGAGACAAGGTAATAAAACCATATTCAAAAACAATATTATTCAAAGAAGTGTTAGAATATTAAAAACGAGATATCTTTCTTCAAAATGTCCAGAGAAAAGCTACTTTTCATCCATCCAACTATCATTTATGATTAGGCGGTAGAATTAAGCTGAGATTAGGGTTAACCTGGATTGCCGTTAACTTTAAGTTAAGGTTAAAAATTACCAGTCAGAGTTTAATTTGAAGAATTTTGCGAGTAAAATCATTTTCTTAAATCCTGAACAGTACTCATTATGAATACCTAACTTGATTTTTCAGTTAAAAATTGCCTTTTCAAGATCATCATAAGTCTGTTCGTTTTATTGGAGTGTTACAGTTTAACTTTGCCTAAATTACTTGTACTGGTACTAATCCATAAGGCGTATTAACAGTTTGCAAAAAAAAATCAATCTCTACCTAGAATATTCGAAAACTGTTCACAAAACTTAGATCAGTGTAAAAACCCTAAACGTAACCTAATTCACAACAAGAATCTAAAGAATTAGATTTATGTCAAAGTTCGCCTGACAGGCAGAATCCCAGATACCAAATATGTGTCATTTCTTTGAAAATTATTCTTCTGATAGGAAAATTATGTTTTATGATTAGTAAGGTGAGATCTAAATGGCATTAAAATTTGTTGTTGTGTTTTTTTTTCTTTAATGAAGCATAGGACTACAAGTTTGAGCTTTGAAATTTCAGTAGCGGTGATGTTCTTCACCCGGGGTGGGATTGCATCTGTCTTTTCCAGGCTTACTTAGGATTATGCAAGACCTAGAAGTGTTTTGGGCAGAAGGTCAAACCCAGACTAAGCGCGCATATTTGACTCGCATTCCACTACCACTGAACCACCGACGTCCTGTTATACCCACTAGCTTGACCGGTCATAGATTTTCCCATCTATTGACTGGACCGAGCATTAAGTAAATTATAATGAATCAAATAATTAATAAGACCCGTTGAACAAGAGATGACTCTCGTGGCCCAAATAGTCTAGTAGTGGATAACGCTTTGGCATTTGAAACTATAGGCACTGAGTTCGTACCTCGGTGAGGACACCACCCCTCAATGACTCACTGAGGCATGCAGGTACATCCTGCTGATGAGCTAACCCTAAATAGGACCAACTGCGTGATATCATGGATTCTACTACAAGTCTTCGTCTACCAATTCACATGAATAGTTTTTTTTTTCAGAATTTCAAAAGTAACCAGATGTGTTAAAAGTTAATGAGTGGATGGTGACTAGCAGTGGAATCCAGGACAACACGCGTTTCGTCCTATTTGGGACTCGTCAGTCATCTGGATGTACCTGCATTCCCTAGTCAGTGAGTGATGATGTTCCCACCGAGGCTCGAACCCAATGCCTAGAACTGAATTAAATAACCAAATGTTTGTTGAACTTACATTACTTCTATTTTATTGATTAAAAGAAATTTAGAAATGTTAAATAGTCCATCAGTTTAATATCCCCTCAGTGTAGTAGTCGAAGTCCGAGAAATAAATAAATAAATGTATGAATGAATATAAAGAAGAATCGCCAATTGATAAGTAAGTAAGTAAGTAAATTTATTTGAGAGATAACTCAGATGCTGTAGTATACATATATGCACAATTGTACACATGCCACACACATACACATATGCACGCGCACACACACATACATACACAGAGAGAGGTGCACAGGTGACCCCACAACAGCACATACATGTAATACAATGGCACAAGTGAACGCATAAATAAAAAATATGAATAAACACAATTGACTCATACATGAGAATACAGAAAAACTCGTCAAATGAAAAGTGTAACTGCCTATTGGTGTTTGTTTGTTTATTTATGTTCTAATTCGTCTTCATCTTAAGATAAAAAACAACAACAAATAAATAAATAAATTTGTTTTATTCACACGGTTGCTGATTTTCACTGTCAATATAACATATCACATTAGAAGCTGTGAGTAAAAATGGTGATGATTTATGTGTAGATTTTCTGAAATTATTACCTACTCGATTCGATGTGTATGCGCATGTACTACCTGAGGAAGAAGAGATCAGATTCGTGTGGTTTACAAAAGCACAATGTGCTTAAAAATTTGTATCTCTATGTGTGTGTGTTTGCATTAACCTGTGTCTGTGTGCTGTTGAAGTGATGCTTCAACAACGCATATATAATTAAATAAAAATTCTATATTGTGGCAACACAGTTCACAGAACACTAATTCATTCACATTTAGAAGCATCATTTTCACACGCTTACCACCACATAGAAATTGTTTATAGTTGACTCGTCAGTCAATCACAGTTAGAATTAGAGTTAGCTAAGTTGTCTACTTTACTTGATAAGTAAATCTTGATCAAAGATACCTTAAAGTATTGATTAACCTCTATTCTAAAAATAGGCAGGTTAGCTACACAGTGAAATTCGTTCAACATTGGCTTATATAACTTTTACAAATAAACAAATTCAGTAAACAAACAATCTGGCAGTGATTCACATCATGAAACAGTGTACTTATGCATTTGGATATATATATATATATACGCCAGTTTCGTCCCCATTCGGAACTCGTCATCTAGATGTGTTAGCCTTCCAAGCGAATGATTGTGTTCTTATTGGTATTCAAGAAGAATAATTTCATACATTCATGAAGAAAGTGCTTCTCTTGATATTCTAACGTTAGGCAATATCGAAAATACATGTATTCTAGACCGCCTTCTTACTATTAATCCATTGGGTTCCAAAAGGAAAAATAGAGGGATTCAGTAGAACATTACCAGTTTACTTCATCTCCTGAAATCCTTTTAAACTGGTTGCATGATTGTCTATCATCATTATCTTCACTTAAACTTTTGTTTTTACTGTTTTACGTTCCGAGTGGACCATACAGCTTCAAGTTAGAGTTTGGAGGTTTCGGTAGCAGCGGTGTTTATTTTTACAGAATGGGATTGCTAGCCTCATGCCCAATCTTCCCTGTTTACCAGTCTTATTACTGGCTTAGCAAAGTAAAGGAGTGAGTCTGTGGCCGGGGAACAAACCCTGAACCACATGCAGCATGGTTGGCGAATCAATTTGCGATGTAAACGAAAGTTGAATGAAGCTGTTGGTTCCTATGACCCTTGCAAAATTGATGATAATGATATAGAAATCAAGTCTGAAGTTAAGTATCTTGGATTAATTCTCTTTTCTGACCTATCCTGGTCTTCCCATGTCTTAGCGATTTCTAAAAGAATATTTCGTATGACTTTTTACATTAAGAAGAGGTTAAAGCACACAGACATAACCCGACCACTCCTCTTAGTTTGTAAAATCGCGTATTTTACCTATTCTTCTTTACTGTTTACCCTTAATGTTTCCTGGATTTCTTAAAAAAAAGACCATGTCATACTTCGTAGAACTCTGAAAACTGTCAGTAGGACGAATGGTATCCCGTTGGAGCATATCGTTGACATTGTCACGGATAGGCACTTGATGTCATGTAACAAATTTGCTAAAGGAATTTTGTCAGACTCTGAACACCCACTCTACCCAAGGCTCCAACCTTGTGTCTCCTCAGGTAAAACAAGAAGTCATTTCAAAAGATTTTATGCACGTACGTCTAAGTATAAAAATTCCACTATACCATATTTGGCGGTACGTACTTTATGTGATGAAAATGGTGTCAAGCATGAACTAACTAACTAACCTTCTTCGCACTACTAAATAAACCATTTCTTCCACCCTTACAGTACCAAACTTTATTGTTATTGTATTTCTTATATTTATAATCCTCCTAATATTTTGTTTTTATTTATTTATTTTTCATAAGTGTGAACATCGTTTAAGCTGTGTTACCACTGTTAGTCTGGTATTTCCCCTAACTATGCTATATCAACAGAACATTACATTCAATACACTATAGTAACATGCTAAAATTTTCAAACTGAATCGAGAATACTGTTTGAAACAAACTCACTGTTATTATTATTATTATATTTAATGATCTCAATTTGTGCTTCAAATTTTTTGATCTTATATCGTAAACGTGGAAAAATTCCTCTGGTTACTTTTGTTTTAATTTTATTTATATTTTGAGTAAATCAGATGCAATATTGTGAGAAATGCTGAGAATTCCATTCTGTATTATAAGTACTGTTTTTAGAATAAAGTAAAGTAAATTATTAAAATTATTAAATTAATTATTATTCTACCACTGTGCCACCGACGCATTCGCTAAAACTAGAAAATACGTTTTACTTTCAATACAGATCACAAAAAAAGATACTGATTGTCTATTAATTTCTCATATCAAGTATTTATTTAATTGGCTACATTAACTGTTGAGGAAAGCGTAATAATAAGTACTTGAGACATATAGTCAAACATCTGATCTGATATGTTCTACTCGAAGAAGTAAAACTTATGACCGTCATTATGTGTGTGTGTGCTTGAGTGTAAACAGAGAGCGAGACAAGGAGAATAAGAGCGTATTGAGTAGTTCCTCTTGAAATATGCGTGGTAAAGAAGCTGAATTTACTTAATTGAGGTAGTATACATAAATAGTGTATTCACAGTACAATAAACACCATCTCCTCTCCCATTCTCATTAAATTTAAATAGACTAAAGTGGATGGAAGGTTAATCTGTCACTATATATATCCGGTATGTTAAACAAGTGGATGTTCAGCTGTCACTGTTGTATATCAAATGTGAAAAAAGAAACTAAAGATACTTGTGATTTATTGTCTTGAAGAAATCTGTTTTTCAGAAAATATTTCACTAGTTGATATTACAAATGATAATAGTCAATAGAAGGAATATTATTATTATCATCATTATTCCTTTACGTTCCCAATAGAACACAAGGCTTCTAGCTAAATGCTAGAATGTTCGGAAGCAGTGGTATATATTTTTACGGGATAGGGTTGCTAGCTTTATGACCAACCTTCCCTCTTTACTAGCCTTATTACTGGCTTAGCGAGGTAACGGAGTACCCCTTTCTGTGGCTACATTTACACCCGGATAGATGTATCTTAAAGTAATGAATGATGACTGAAAGTTATATGAAAGTTTGCGTCACGACAGGATCCGAATCCATGACCTCCAAATTACCGGTTGGGAAGATCTACTCCTCCCTTCCCAACTAACTAGGTTATCATTTCCCTGTAATGATTATATGTAGTACTTACCTGTCATGCGAATAAATGAAGCATTGCAGTCGGTCTATTGTCAATGTAGCTATCCAACTAAGCTTTCTCTTGTCATTCCCAATCATACTGAATTGACAGGATATCAATTGGCTGCTAACTGATGGTAAGACTATCTGAGATAATCTTCGGTTGACAGACTCACTTGGTGTTATATATACGCATTTTAGAGGAAGAAAGGCATCAAGAAGACGATTGCAGAGAAGTAAATACTTCTTTGCAACAGAGTTACCATACAGATTGTACTTTCGTGAATATATTACAAAGGAATGAGTGCTAAGTCACATCAGCATGCATATACCAGATCACTTGTTCCTGTAGAACTGAGTACATTTACCTTACCCTACGTCTGCTTGTGAAACACTCTAGGGAATATTGTTAAGCCTGCCTTGCAAAGGGAGAAACTAGATTTGTATATAGTCCAGTAACAAAACATCTTATGAACTCAGGATATTCAACTCCATTTGAAAGCTTAATACAAGATCCTATCGAACCAAATGAATGGAGTGAAATCAAGACGTCTGAGTATTACGACTGAATTGTTAGCGATCCAAAAATTCAAGTCAACGATATGTTTTTAGAGTACTGGTTTTGTAGGGATTTTGTTTGATTTCATGAAGGATTTCATCATGAGCCGACATCAGTACTCCCGGGTTTTCCAGTGGTTCTCTAACTGATGTCATCAGTTCATGATGAAATCACCATGCAATCAAACAGAATCCCTACAAAACCAATACTTGAAAATTATTCTGATGCTCACTAGCGACTGGCCCTATTCAAGCAGTTAACCTGGGGTAATAGTGGGAAGCCTTGACCAGTAGGGTACAGCAGGTTGAAGATGAAGCAGCAACTCATCGAAGAAGACATTGCGAAATGGTCGCGCTATATCGTGAATTGGCAGAAGTTACAATTCATGGACTGGCTGGCCATTGGATCGGGTCCCAGTGGCTGAATGGTCTACGAGCTGTCTCACCTTGTAACCAGTAGCTTCTGGGTTCGAACCCTGGTGGTGGGTGCGTACTGATGAAGAGTCCCAAACTAGGGTGACGGAACAGCTGTCCAGTACTTCATGCAGGTTTTCCAGTGGTTCTCTAACTGATGTCATCGGTTCATGATGAAATCCTCCATGCAATCAGCGATATGTATTCAGAAGAAATACGTCCAACCTTTATCTTTACTGTCGCCATCATATTGCCGTCAATTTTTCCAATAATTTTCATCTGAATATCTGTTTCCCTCTTCTCATTACAACGCCTTTAATTCCTATTTGTATTACATTATTTCCTCTTGTTTTTCGTTATATATTCACGAGTGTACAGCCTAGTTTGATGACTTCGTCGAGAAGAAACAATTATTTCTCTTCATAAACTTTTGTCATCATCTCAGTAATGAAAATGCTGAATCAATCTTGTAGTTCATCTAGTACAACTCAGGTCTAGTAAACCAGAGGTTGCTGCAGTTCAGTTCTTCATTTCGCCTTTACACATTATCACCTAATACATCAATAGTTAGAATTGTAGTCCACAAATCCAAGGTTATCCCAACTAGCTCGTTTTTATCACCTTACAAAAATAAGGATAACTTGTCAGGGAATCTAAATTTAACAGTTAGGCTAGTTATTCGATGTATTGCTACTCATAACATTTAAAACAACATCATGTAGTCTAAATACACGGAGGGGAAAATAGGTTGTATATAATTATAAATGACTATGAGTTTAGTTAACAGCTATTTCACATGTATGAACAGAACTTTAAAATCTATTAATAGTATAGTGTGAAGTTTTCCCTGAAACCATAGTTACTCGCATCAAAAGATCTGACTTATACACTGTTATATGAACAATGTCACTTTCTGTATTTATTTCAATTTCATGGCCAAGTTCCTTTTGGGTTTTTTAATGATCCACTTCGAGTTGTACAGTAAGCTATCAATCAATCAACCTATCTCTCTATCTACTTCTGTGACTATTCTCAGTCTCAGTGACCTAATCATGATTAGTAATCACCACTGCTCAACATATTTTTTATGATTTAAGTGTGTTTGAGGGGTGGACAGAGACAGAGTGTGTGTGTGTGTGTGAACCCAGAAGTCAGAGATGATTCCTGTTCAACAGCATTGTTTTATCTTTGTTTCTAGGATCATGTCGACAATAATACATCCTGAATCGTTTTTGAGATGTCTTCACTATTATGCACTTTTATTTTATTTCATTATCTTATCTCATAACATATTCAGATAAATTTTTTTTTAATTTTTTATGGCTTGGTTTGTAAGGGTTATTTATGTTTCTACAAGTTGATCACGGAGTGATATCAGTTAGAGTACCATAGAAAAACCATCGTAAAAACATAACTAACCCTTAAAAACCAAACTAAAAAAAAAATTAATCTGATGCTCGCTAGTGACTTGCTACAGGATGGAGTTTCCTAAAGTGAGTTCTAGTGAGAAGTCGTGATCAGTGAGGTCCAATAAGATGTCACGTGTGTGAATGGATGTCCCACCAACTACAATGGTTGGGGTCGCGCTAAATCACTAATTGGTAGAAGTTAAAATTCATGGGTTGGCCATGGAATCAGGTGGGTACCAGTGGCTGAATTGTCTACAAGTTCGCCTTGTAACCGGAAAGTCGTGGGCTCGAATCTCAGTGGGTGCGTACTTCCGATGATTCCCAAACTAGGATGAAACGGCAGTTGTCCAGTACTCCCTGGTTTTCAATGGTTCTCTAACTGATATCAATTTGTGATCAACTCGTAAGAATATTCAGATAAATTAAATTGATTTCGAAAATATTGAATTCTCACTCGTTATGAGTTCAATATTTTACAAGAGTCAATTTGTAGGGATTTCACGGACTCCAAGTTTTGATCACAAATTGACTTCTCATTTAGAGAATCACGGAAAACCGAAGAGAGTGCTGAACAACTGTTATGAACACTACATACATGGGATCCTGATTGGATATCAAAACCAAAAAATGCAGGTTTTCGAGGGGATTCCAATGACAATTCAGTCACTGGGACGAAATCTAATGTATATTTTGATTATTTTTAACCTTTCAGATTTTCCGGTGAATGAATGAATAAAGAATATCCTACATGATAGTCTACTAACCGAGCTACAAGATCTGTTTACTGACAACATCCCGAGTAGTAAGTACCCAAGTATTACCCTGGTTGGTAGGGGAACAGAGGACAAGAACCTGTTGAGCGAAAAAACAAAGATTTACAGAAGTTAATTGCGATAGATTGGACATCCACTGAGTAGACCTTTAAATGACGTCACACTCTAGATACTCCCCACAGTGGAAAGTGGATTAGAAGCAACGGGTGTGGTATGAAGGAGATTATATAAGGTGGAAAAGAAAGTTTTGGACAGTGATAGAACCAGCTAAAGACAGTTCCAGTGAGTGCGATAGAGATGTACTGTTGATGCCTTGTGTTCAACTCGGAACTCAAGGAATGGGTAATAATAATAATAATAATAATAATATTAATAATGAGCATCTACGAAGCAATAACAGTTATTGTCAACATCACTGAAAGTGAATGACTCAGTCATTGTTTGCCTAACTCAAGAACCATATATGTGTGTTTTTTGAAAAAGAAACGAGATCCAATCAAGTTTTGTGGGTATATACTGCTGTGAACCTGAGAAGCAAAGATCCTCTACACAATACCACAGACTGATGTGTAATTGTTATGTAATCACTGTTTACCACATCGAGTAAACTTATTTAATATGAGATGCAATTTGGTTCCTGATGGTCAACAATAAAATCTAGTATATGCATTTCGTCCTATCTTTTACTCATCAACTGCATTTTCAATAAGCGATAATGTTCTCAATGAAAATCGAAGCCAGCACTGAATTTTAACTGTTTATTATTATTTAGTAATAAAATCGTATGGTTGATTACTCAATAATTTGATATCTTGAAGTGTACAACCAATAGATATTATCGAATTGTTTTATTCCTTTTTATATTTTGTTTCGTATTATTGTTGTTATTACTGACTATTGACTAATATCACTTTCATTTTGGCACTGTTTACTTTAAAAGTTATTTTGAGGTCAAGTTAGGCTATAAGGATTAGGTGATTTAAAGCATACCACTAACACTAAATAAGGTTGATAAAAATAAGATGAGAAAAAAAATAAGGTTTTAGAGATGAATGTGCTTGCGTGATCAAGTCTCACTATCAGATGATCATAAATATTACCACTACTCTATTATTACTAGTCATTGAGTAAAGCGAGTAAAGATTTGGAAACCAATAAACCATCACTGGCGACTGGCCCTATTCACGTAGGTAGTTACCTGGGGTTCTAGTGAGAAGTCATGACCAGTAGGGTACAGCAGGTTGAAGATGAAGCAGCAACTCATCGAAGAAGACATTGCGAAATGGTCGCGCTATATCGTGAATTGGCAGAAGTTACAATTCATGGACTGGCTGGCCATTGGATCGGGTCCCAGTGGCTGAATGGTCTACGAGCTGTCTCACCTTGTAACCAGTAGCTTCTGGGTTCGAACCCTGGTGGTGGGTGCGTACTGATGAAGAGTCCCAAACTAGGGTGACGGAACAGCTGTCCAGTACTTCATGCAGGTTTTCCAGTGGTTCTCTAACTGATGTCATCGGTTCATGATGAAATCCTCCATGCAATCAGCGATATGTATTCAGAAGAAATACGTCCAACCTTTATCTTTACTGTCGCCATCATATTGCCGTCAATTTTTCCAATAATTTTCATCTGAATATCTGTTTCCCTCTTCTCATTACAACGCCTTTAATTCCTATTTGTATTACATTATTTCCTCTTGTTTTTCGTTATATATTCACGAGTGTACAGCCTAGTTTGATGACTTCGTCGAGAAGAAACAATTATTTCTCTTCATAAACTTTTGTCATCATCTCAGTAATGAAAATGCTGAATCAATCTTGTAGTTCATCTAGTACAACTCAGGTCTAGTAAACCAGAGGTTGCTGCAGTTCAGTTCTTCATTTCGCCTTTACACATTATCACCTAATACATCAATAGTTAGAATTGTAGTCCACAAATCCAAGGTTATCCCAACTAGCTCGTTTTTATCACCTTACAAAAATAAGGATAACTTGTCAGGGAATCTAAATTTAACAGTTAGGCTAGTTATTCGATGTATTGCTACTCATAACATTTAAAACAACATCATGTAGTCTAAATACACGGAGGGGAAAATAGGTTGTATATAATTATAAATGACTATGAGTTTAGTTAACAGCTATTTCACATGTATGAACAGAACTTTAAAATCTATTAATAGTATAGTGTGAAGTTTTCCCTGAAACCATAGTTACTCGCATCAAAAGATCTGACTTATACACTGTTATATGAACAATGTCACTTTCTGTATTTATTTCAATTTCATGGCCAAGTTCCTTTTGGGTTTTTTAATGATCCACTTCGAGTTGTACAGTAAGCTATCAATCAATCAACCTATCTCTCTATCTACTTCTGTGACTATTCTCAGTCTCAGTGACCTAATCATGATTAGTAATCACCACTGCTCAACATATTTTTTATGATTTAAGTGTGTTTGAGGGGTGGACAGAGACAGAGTGTGTGTGTGTGTGTGAACCCAGAAGTCAGAGATGATTCCTGTTCAACAGCATTGTTTTATCTTTGTTTCTAGGATCATGTCGACAATAATACATCCTGAATCGTTTTTGAGATGTCTTCACTATTATGCACTTTTATTTTATTTCATTATCTTATCTCATAACATATTCAGATAAATTTTTTTTTAATTTTTTATGGCTTGGTTTGTAAGGGTTATTTATGTTTCTACAAGTTGATCACGGAGTGATATCAGTTAGAGTACCATAGAAAAACCATTGTAAAAACATAACTAATCCTTAAAAACCAAACTAAAAAAATAATTAATCTGATGCTCGCTAGTGACTTGCTACAGGATGGAGTTTCCTAAAGTGAGTTCTAGTGAGAAGTCGTGATCAGTGAGGTCCAATAAGATGTCACGTGTGTGGATGGATGTCCCACCAACTACAATGGTTGGGGTCGCGCTAAATCACTAATTGGTAGAAGTTAAAATTCATGGGTTGGCCATTGAATCAGGCGGGTCACAGTGGCTGAATTGTCTACAAGTTCGCCTTGTAACCGGAAAGTCGTGGGCTCGAATCTCAGTGGGTGCGTACTTCCGATGACTCCCAAACTAGGATGAAACGGCAGTTGTCCAGTACTCCCTGGTTTTCAATGGTTCTCTAACTGATATCAATTTGTGATCAACTCGTAAGAATATTCAGATAAATTAAATTGATTTCGAAAATATTGAATTCTCACTCGTTATGAGTTCAATATTTTACAAGAGTCAATTTGTAGGGATTTCACGGACTCCAAGTTTTGATCACAAATTGACTTCTCATTTAGAGAATCACGGAAAACCGAAGAGAGTGCTGAACAACTGTTATGAACACTACATACATGGGATCCTGATTGGATATCAAAACCAAAAAATGCAGGTTTTCGAGGGGATTCCAATGACAATTCAGTCACTGGGACGAAATCTAATGTATATTTTGATTATTTTTAACCTTTCAGATTTTCCGGTGAATGAATGAATAAAGAATATCCTACATGATAGTCTACTAACCGAGCTACAAGATCTGTTTACTGACAACATCCCGAGTAGTAAGTACCCAAGTATTACCCTGGTTGGTAGGGGAACAGAGGACAAGAACCTGTTGAGCGAAAAAACAAAGATTTACAGAAGTTAATTGCGATAGATTGGACATCCACTGAGTAGACCTTTAAATGACGTCACACTCTAGATACTCCCCACAGTGGAAAGTGGATTAGAAGCAACGGGTGTGGTATGAAGGAGATTATATAAGGTGGAAAAGAAAGTTTTGGACAGTGATAGAACCAGCTAAAGACAGTTCCAGTGAGTGCGATAGAGATGTACTGTTGATGCCTTGTGTTCAACTCGGAACTCAAGGAATGGGTAATAATAATAATAATAATAATAATATTAATAATGAGCATCTACGAAGCAATAACAGTTATTGTCAACATCACTGAAAGTGAATGACTCAGTCATTGTTTGCCTAACTCAAGAACCATATATGTGTGTTTTTTGAAAAAGAAACGAGATCCAATCAAGTTTTGTGGGTATATACTGCTGTGAACCTGAGAAGCAAAGATCCTCTACACAATACCACAGACTGATGTGTAATTGTTATGTAATCACTGTTTACCACATCGAGTAAACTTATTTAATATGAGATGCAGTTTGGTTCCTGGTGGTCAACAATAAAATCTAGTCTATGCATTTCGTCCTATCTTTTACTCATCAACTGCATTTTCAATAAGCGATAATGTTCTCAATGAAAATCGAAGCCAGCACTGAATTTTAACTGTTTATTATTATTTAGTAATAAAATCGTATGGTTGATCACTCAATAATTTGATATCTTGAAGTGTACAACCAATAGATATTATCGAATTGTTTTATTCCTTTTTATATTTTGTTTCGTATTATTGTTGTTATTACTGACTATTGACTAATATCACTTTCATTTTGGCACTGTTTACTTTAAAAGTTATTTTGAGGTCAAGTTAGGCTATAAGGATTAGGTGATTTAAAGCATACCACTAACACTAAATAAGGTTGATAAAAATAAGATGAGAAAAAAAAATAAGGTTTTAGAGATGAATGTGCTTGCGTGATCAAGTCTCACTATCAGATGATCTTAAATATTACCACTACTCTATTATTACTAGTCATTGAGTAAAGCGAGTAAAGATTTGGAAACCAATAAACCATCACTGGCGACTGGCCCTATTCACGTAGGTAGTTACCTGGGGTTCTAGTGAGAAGTCATGACCAGTAGGGTGCACCAGGTCGGGTGTGAGGAGAAATACTCGCCACCAAAGACATTGGCTAGGGTTCGTGCAATATCGTGAATTGGCGGAAGTTACAATTCATGGACTGGCTGGCCATTGGATCGGGTCCCAGTGGCTGAATGGTCTACGAGCTGTCTCGCCTTGTAACCAGTAGCTTCTGGGTTCGAACCCTGGTGGTGGGTGCGTACTGATGAAGAGTCCCAAACTAGGGTGACGGAACAGCTGTCCAGTACTTCATGCAGGTTTTCCAGTGGTTCTCTAACTGATGTCAGCTCATGATGAAATCCTGTAACCAATAAACCATTTATTGGCGCTAGTTTCAATTTCCTGTAGATCAGTTTTACTGCACTCAAATATTCTGTCTCTGTTTATGTGTTGAACGCTTTCATGAGATACCTTGAGGTTGATTTGTTGGTAGTCACTAGTATTGGAATGTAGAAAGCCAGTCTCACTGCTAGATACCATCAGTGAAATAATGCGTATTGATGAACCAGTTTCACTCTCAAAAGTGTGCGTCAAACTTTATTTTCTTTTTACCAGTTTGACCACTCACTGATTGATATCAGTTAGAGAAGTCGTGACCAGTGAGGTCCAACCAGTCAAGTGTGTGTGTGTGTCGCGCTAAATCATGAATTAGTAGAAGTTAAAATTCATAGGCTGACCATTGAATCGGATGGGTCCCAATGGCTGAATGGTCTACGAGCTGGCTCGCTTTGTAACCGGAAGGTGCTGGGTTCGAACCCCAATGGGGTGGATGCATACTTCCAATGATCCCCATACTAGGATGAAACAGCTGTGGCTGGTTTTCAATGGTTCTCTAACTGATATCAATCAACTCTTCAAAACAAAAAAAATTTAATGCTTACAAACCAACTCTTGAAAATCAAACTTTATTGTTAGTGCTTATTTTAAAAACTTTATAAACCTATCAGATAAAGATGCTCAAACTAGAATAATTTAGAAGTTTGTAGATGAATTCAGTTCATCTCCGTAATTTCCTATCAGTGTTGTTCTATGAGTTCAGTGTTTATACGAATACATCTGATGATGAAAAGTAATATCAATGCAGTCCTACAGGAGGTTAGTTGAGATCCTGAATAGCTGAGTAGTAAAAGGTTTCAAACCACAACATTAAGTGACACCGGTTCGAATCTCAAAAGGCACATGAGTTCCTTCACAGTTTCAGATACGCCTTACTCACTGGTGAGTACGAGAATAAGATCAAGCAAGGCCGCCTAACGATTACTTTCAACCATCTAACTACAATAACAACAATTCAGAGTGCACCATAATGATGAGCCACCTAGAATTCAGTGTGCACCAACACCATGGACTAGACACACCTACATTAGTCACTAACTACTGTCTAATCAAAGAGAGTAATATCATTTGGTTTAGCCTTAAATACAGACCGAGTTTATCAATAAATTCTCAGAAGAATTATTAAAACCAAACGTAACTCAAAGCCGCAGTGCTTGTTGTTCACCAATAGATTGGTTGAAAGCACTCTGCAAGGACTTATGTAATCCGACTGACATATTCCACAGTGCTACCATTAGTCTGAAACGCAGAACGCAGAGTATATTCAGACGACAACAAAATGAATAGATAGGGAATTCTTTCAGGAAGAATAGGCCAGAAAAAAGCAGAAACCGGTTGTGATTACTTACGCATATATAAACCTTCATTATAAGGAATATGATATAGCTAAATTTCTAACACAAGTATTTTGACCTTAATTGAAGAAGACAATCTCAACAGCATTTCTAAAGTCAGTTTTTACAACTAAATGTATAGTATGGTGTTTCGAGTTAGGAATAGAATTCTTAATATGTCCACAACAATGCCAGTGATCTTGAAACATACTACAAGATCTTTGATGATATTAGATGCTTGGAGGGAATCGGCCACAGGAAGTCTTGCTTCACCTAGGTTTCGTGCTAGTCGGCACTCACAAGTCAGCGTATCTGCAACCCTGAAGGAACTCACGTGTCTTCTGAGATTCGAACCCACGTCACCCAGTGTTGCAGTCATAGACTTTACCACTGAGCTATTCGCGCTGGCTCGTGACTGACCTGCTGTAGGACTGTAGTAGGTATTCTGATTGGACACTAGTAAGTAGTATGATGTGTCTAGTCCCCTCTTTGGCGCAAACTGAATTTTATCAGTCAGGTTTGTAATGTGGCCACAAACAAACCTGGCTGATAGGATTCAGTCTGTACCAAAGAAAGGACTAGCCAACATTAGTTTGCTAATCTTTTGACAATGCCGTGGATATATGCTCTTTCTTGAAACTGTGGTGAGTTGATTGTATGTAGTAGTGAGTAATAACTTCATAATAATTGATCAACAGTATGTGTGTCCAACTTATGGATATGAATAGCAGAGGGAATTTATAGATCACTTTATATTCATTTTGTAAGATTTCTGATCGTTTATGGGAACAGGTTTTATGAATTCTTGCATTCATCACAACATTCACTTTTGTCGATCATACGTTTTTGATATGACAGCAGAAATTTTAGCCCGTAAAAAGATAAATGGGTGCATAACACTAGAAAGTAACGAGAGGAGAAGAAGTGGGTGTATTTGGTGTTTATTTAGAAGTATTTGATTGGTTTATAGGATTTCATCATGAGCTGACATCATTTAGAGAACCATTGGAAAACCTGGGAGTACTGGACAGCCATTTCGTCAGACTAGTTTGGGACCTTCATCAGTACGCACCCACCGACAGGGTTCGAACCCAGCAGCTACTGGTTACAAGGTGAGCCAGCTCGTAGATCATTAAGCCACTAGGACCCGATCCAATGGCCAGCCAGTCCATGAATTGTAACTTCTGCCAATTCACGATATAGCGCGACCCCTTGCCTTGAATATATCATCTACCTTCTTCACTTCGTGTACATCTTGTTCCACTAATTTGTAATGGTTTGATAAGATCACAGCATTCTTTGAAAGGTATTAGCTTGACAATGGCTAACCAATGGATACAAATAATTTAATAGAGATGGTTAAATGTCGTATACGGAGTACCAGACATTTTTCTGCGATTCTGCACTCAAAGAATAACTAAATTAGAAAGGAGTTGACATTGTCTTGTGATTCAAACTACTGACAGTACGACACATATAACACTAGTGTATCAAATACATTAGGAAAAATATTCGTCAAAATTATAGTTAACTTACATTTATTTGTGTGACTGAATGGCTTAATAATGTCACATATGCTGTAACTTTTGTGCACCAACATCGTCTAGACAACCATTAAGATTACGAAAAACCAAACTAGTTTTACAAGTTAACTATTAATGGTCTCAATGGTCTACGAGCTCGCCTTGTAACCAGAAGGACCTGGGTTCGAACCCCGGTGGGTGCGTAGTGCTGAAAAGTCCCAAACCAGCACGGAACAACTGTCCAGTACTCCCAGGTTTTCCAGTGGTTTTCTAACTGATGCCAGCTCATGATGAAATCCTGTAACCAATAAACCATTTATTGGCGCTAGTTTCAATTTCCTGTAGATCAGTTTTACTGCACTCAAATATTCTGTCTCTGTTTATGTGTTGAACGCTTTCATGAGATACCTTGAGGTTGATTTGTTGGTAGTCACTAGTATTGGAATGTAGAAAGCCAGTCTCACTGCTAGATACCATCAGTGAAATAATGCGTATTGATGAACCAGTTTCACTCTCAAAAGTGTGCGTCAAACTTTATTTTCTTTTTACCAGTTTGACCACTCACTGATTGATATCAGTTAGAGAAGTCGTGACCAGTGAGGCCCAATAAGATGTCACGTGTGTGGATGGATGTCCCACCAACTACAATGGTTGGGGTCGCGCTAAATCACGAATTGGTAGAAGTTACAATTCATGGGCTGGCTGGCCATTGGATCGGGTCCCAGTGGCTGAATGGTCTACGAGCTGTCTCGCCTTGTAACCAGTAGCTGCTGGGTTCGAACCCTGGTGGTGGGTGCGTACTGATGAAGAGTCCCAAACTAGGGTGACGGAACAGCTGTCCAGTACTCCCAGGTTTTCCAATGGTTCTCTAACTGATGTCAGCTCATGATGAAATCCTGTAACCAATAAACCATTTATTGGCGCTAGTTTCAATTTCCTGTAGATCAGTTTTACTGCACTCAAATATTCTGTCTCTGTTTATGTGTTGAACGCTTTCATGAGATACCTTGAGGTTGATTTGTTGGTAGTCACTAGTATTGGAATGTAGAAAGCCAGTCTCACTGCTAGATACCATCAGTGAAATAATGCGTATTGATGAACCAGTTTCACTCTCAAAAGTGTGCGTCAAACTTTATTTTCTTTTTACCAGTTTGACCACTCACTGATTGATATCAGTTAGAGAAGTCGTGACCAGTGAGGTCCAACCAGTCAAGTGTGTGTGTGTGTCGCGCTAAATCATGAATTAGTAGAAGTTAAAATTCATAGGCTGACCATTGAATCGGATGGGTCCCAATGGCTGAATGGTCTACGAGCTGGCTCGCTTTGTAACCGGAAGGTGCTGGGTTCGAACCCCAATGGGGTGGATGCATACTTCCAATGATCCCCATACTAGGATGAAACAGCTGTGGCTGGTTTTCAATGGTTCTCTAACTGATATCAATCAACTCTTCAAAACAAAAAAAATTTAATGCTTACAAACCAACTCTTGAAAATCAAACTTTATTGTTAGTGCTTATTTTAAAAACTTTATAAACCTATCAGATAAAGATGCTCAAACTAGAATAATTTAGAAGTTTGTAGATGAATTCAGTTCATCTCCGTAATTTCCTATCAGTGTTGTTCTATGAGTTCAGTGTTTATACGAATACATCTGATGATGAAAAGTAATATCAATGCAGTCCTACAGGAGGTTAGTTGAGATCCTGAATAGCTGAGTAGTAAAAGGTTTCAAACCACAACATTAAGTGACACCGGTTCGAATCTCAAAAGGCACATGAGTTCCTTCACAGTTTCAGATACGCCTTACTCACTGGTGAGTACGAGAATAAGATCAAGCAAGGCCGCCTAACGATTACTTTCAACCATCTAACTACAATAACAACAATTCAGAGTGCACCATAATGATGAGCCACCTAGAATTCAGTGTGCACCAACACCATGGACTAGACACACCTACATTAGTCACTAACTACTGTCTAATCAAAGAGAGTAATATCATTTGGTTTAGCCTTAAATACAGACCGAGTTTATCAATAAATTCTCAGAAGAATTATTAAAACCAAACGTAACTCAAAGCCGCAGTGCTTGTTGTTCACCAATAGATTGGTTGAAAGCACTCTGCAAGGACTTATGTAATCCGACTGACATATTCCACAGTGCTACCATTAGTCTGAAACGCAGAACGCAGAGTATATTCAGACGACAACAAAATGAATAGATAGGGAATTCTTTCAGGAAGAATAGGCCAGAAAAAAGCAGAAACCGGTTGTGATTACTTACGCATATATAAACCTTCATTATAAGGAATATGATATAGCTAAATTTCTAACACAAGTATTTTGACCTTAATTGAAGAAGACAATCTCAACAGCATTTCTAAAGTCAGTTTTTACAACTAAATGTATAGTATGGTGTTTCGAGTTAGGAATAGAATTCTTAATATGTCCACAACAATGCCAGTGATCTTGAAACATACTACAAGATCTTTGATGATATTAGATGCTTGGAGGGAATCGGCCACAGGAAGTCTTGCTTCACCTAGGTTTCGTGCTAGTCGGCACTCACAAGTCAGCGTATCTGCAACCCTGAAGGAACTCACGTGTCTTCTGAGATTCGAACCCACGTCACCCAGTGTTGCAGTCATAGACTTTACCACTGAGCTATTCGCGCTGGCTCGTGACTGACCTGCTGTAGGACTGTAGTAGGTATTCTGATTGGACACTAGTAAGTAGTATGATGTGTCTAGTCCCCTCTTTGGCGCAAACTGAATTTTATCAGTCAGGTTTGTAATGTGGCCACAAACAAACCTGGCTGATAGGATTCAGTCTGTACCAAAGAAAGGACTAGCCAACATTAGTTTGCTAATCTTTTGACAATGCCGTGGATATATGCTCTTTCTTGAAACTGTGGTGAGTTGATTGTATGTAGTAGTGAGTAATAACTTCATAATAATTGATCAACAGTATGTGTGTCCAACTTATGGATATGAATAGCAGAGGGAATTTATAGATCACTTTATATTCATTTTGTAAGATTTCTGATCGTTTATGGGAACAGGTTTTATGAATTCTTGCATTCATCACAACATTCACTTTTGTCGATCATACGTTTTTGATATGACAGCAGAAATTTTAGCCCGTAAAAAGATAAATGGGTGCATAACACTAGAAAGTAACGAGAGGAGAAGAAGTGGGTGTATTTGGTGTTTATTTAGAAGTATTTGATTGGTTTATAGGATTTCATCATGAGCTGACATCATTTAGAGAACCATTGGAAAACCTGGGAGTACTGGACAGCCATTTCGTCAGACTAGTTTGGGACCTTCATCAGTACGCACCCACCGACAGGGTTCGAACCCAGCAGCTACTGGTTACAAGGTGAGCCAGCTCGTAGATCATTAAGCCACTAGGACCCGATCCAATGGCCAGCCAGTCCATGAATTGTAACTTCTGCCAATTCACGATATAGCGCGACCCCTTGCCTTGAATATATCATCTACCTTCTTCACTTCGTGTACATCTTGTTCCACTAATTTGTAATGGTTTGATAAGATCACAGCATTCTTTGAAAGGTATTAGCTTGACAATGGCTAACCAATGGATACAAATAATTTAATAGAGATGGTTAAATGTCGTATACGGAGTACCAGACATTTTTCTGCGATTCTGCACTCAAAGAATAACTAAATTAGAAAGGAGTTGACATTGTCTTGTGATTCAAACTACTGACAGTACGACACATATAACACTAGTGTATCAAATACATTAGGAAAAATATTCGTCAAAATTATAGTTAACTTACATTTATTTGTGTGACTGAATGGCTTAATAATGTCACATATGCTGTAACTTTTGTGCACCAACATCGTCTAGACAACCATTAAGATTACGAAAAACCAAACTAGTTTTACAAGTTAACTATTAATGGTCTCAATGGTCTACGAGCTCGCCTTGTAACCAGAAGGACCTGGGTTCGAACCCCTGTGGGTGCGTATTGCTAAAGAGTCTCAAACCAGGACGAAACAACTGTCCAGTACTCCCAGGTTTTCCAGTGGTTTTCTAACTGATGTCATCGGTTCATGGTGTAATCCTTCATGCAATCAAACAAAAATCTCTAGAAAACCAATACTTGAAAATTAACTATTATAATTTAACTTCGATTGGACACGAGTTAGTGACTAGTGTAGGTGTGTCTAGTCCATGGTGCACACTGAATTCTATCAATCAATTTTATCATATGGTCACCATTCTTGGGTGGCTCACCACAGCACTCTGAGTTGTCGTTGTTGTTGTTCTTAGATGGTTGGAGGTAATCGATAGGCGGTTTTGCTTGACCTAGAATTCGTACCTGTTATAGCACTAATCACTCACAACAAGCCATGTCTCTGCTATCATCTTGAGATTCGAACTAGCGTCAGAAACGTTACCACCGAGCTATTCTAGGTTTCGATTGACCTCCTTCAGGACTGTATTACATACTCGGATTGGATATTAGTTAGTTCTTAGTGTAATCTGTCTAGTTTGACTGTCAGAAGGGATATGAGCCCCTTCAAGGTTACAGATACGCCTTGCTGACTGGTAAGTACCAACTAACACGAGAGTTAGGTCAAGCAATACCGCCTGCCGATTCCCTCCAACCATCTAATATCAACAAAGTTTATCTTCAGATGTTGTCACATTGATGCAATATCCGTGGTATTAATTACCGCCACAATATCAAGCCTATTTTAACAGAGCTAATAAGATTATTGAATTTCTAGTGAATAGTATAAATAATCTGTTTACAAATAAGTCACAACAATAAGTCGAACAACTTAGTTCACTACATTTTTGGGATACAGGTAACACTAGTTGGGAGTGTGATTCAGGGATATAGCTCTCACTTTGCACGCCGAAGACTCCGGATTCTTAACCCAGCATCTTCAGGGGAAGAAGGCTAGAGTGGGTGTGCATCAGTGGTCCAGTGGTGGAATGCTTCTATACTTTTCTTAGACACTTGTAAAGCTGGTGAAAAATGAAAGGTTGGGTGTGTGAGATTAGCAAGTCCCCCGTAAAGAAAATACACCACTACAACAGAAAATCCAAAGCTTATCGCTTGAAGCCCTACGTTCCACTAGGAAAGCGAAGGAAGGTAACAACCACCTACACACACACACACATTAACTTTTTTTCTCTACCCTTAATCTAATTATTATTACTATTTTATATTTATTCAATAAAAAATCTTTCAATAGTAAGAAATATATATATAGATTCCCTATTGGCTGTTGTAAATAAATAATCTTTCCTCATCCCCATTCCATCGAGGGAGACAGAGAGAGAGAGCGAGATGGAGATACCACATAAGCAAGCGTCCCTTTCTCCTCTATTTAAAAAAAAACAACTTAATAAATTGATGCACAGACACATGTATACGAGAACATGATCATCGTGTTCTCGAGATTTTCTCTGGAGAAAATAGAAAATAAATTAAACATCCATCTGATTGGTCCCTTACTCTCTCTCTCTCTCTCATCAAAAAGGATAGAAAAATGGGGCTTCAAAAAACAAATTATTATGGTATGTCACATAACTAACTGTTGATGAACACTTAGTAATCTTTGGTTTGAATTTTTAAATATTTCTGATTTTAAGTATGCCGAGAGTAATTTAACAGTCAAATCCTTGTGCATACTTAATATCATCTATTTCAGGTTTGACAATGGACTGATATATCAGTTAGAGAACCATTGAAAAACCTAGATAGTTGTACTGGACAGCTGTTTCATCAGTAGTACGCATCCACCGGGTCGGGTCTACGCGCTCACCTTGTGACCAGAAGGTCCTGGGTTCGAACCCTGGTGATGGGTGCATACTGTTGAGGAGTCCCAGTACTCCTTGCAGGTTTTCCAATGGTTCTCGAACTGATATTAGTTCTTGATGAAATCCTCTAACAAACAATCAAACAAAATCCTTACAAATTGAATACTTGACTAAGTTTTTCAACAGAGAACTTTGCACAGCAGAAGTAATGCACTTCAGATCATGGACTGATATCATTCAGGGAACTAGAATGATGAAACAGCTGTCCAGTACTCTCTCAGTGTTTTCAATGGTTCTCTGGCTGACATCAATCCGTGGGCAAACTTAAGGAAAGCAAATCAAATCGTTACAAATTTCACCTTTTAATGAAACTTGTAAGTATATTCTTGTTTAGTGTGTCAAAATACTTACAACCCAATTACTCCCACTTAGTGTGTAGATACTGCCTCGATGGTTCATTGATCGAATGCTCCGCAATCAGAAATTCTGTCAGGTGTTCGAATTCCTCCCTCCCGATACACTCATGCATATCACTTAGTTGAATTCCCGGTAGAAAGCTTGAGGAGGTGGGATGGTTGGGTGTGAGGTTAGCGATCTTAACTCATTAAAAAAAACACCAACTTTAATGGGACTTCAAAGCCTCAAGCCTTATATTCCACTTGGAACTTAAAGGAGTCAAAAAGGCAGGAAAAGATGTGTGCAGATTAGAATAAAAAAAAACATGCATCAAACTTGCTTTTTTACTTCTAGATTAAATTTGAATAATTCTATTCAAGAAGCTGGGACTTACGAATAGGAGTATTCAGAATAAACCTTGTTTTAATGTTGTAAACATGTTGGGACCATTTTAAATTAGACTTGGGACTCCAATTATTTCAGCAAAGTTATAACATTTATGCTCTTCAAACATTTATTCCCCCTTTGGGGATATGGATAAACCAAGGCAAATACTTTCTGTAGAATAATATGCTACCAGCATCATTTATTTCGTTGGCTTCTCATCATACGCTTCCAGTCCAAAGAAATTACTAAGTTTATGTGCAGAACAATTTCAACACACTTGCAAATGTTACATGATGGCTCCCAACTTAATAAATATTGTTCAAGTATTGGTTTGTAGGGGTTTGGTTGATTGGTTACAGGATTTCATCATGAGCTGACATCAGTTAGAGAACCATTGGAAAACCTGGGAGTACTGGACAGCCAGCTGTTTCGACTTAGTTTCAGACTTTTCAGCAGTACGCACGGGGTTCAAACCCAGGACCTTCTGGTTACAAGGCGAGTCAGCTCGTGGGTCCTGGGTTCGAACCCTGGTGGGTGCGTACTGCTGAAAAGTCCCAAACTAGGACGAAACGGCTGTCCAGTACTCCCAGGTTTTCCAATGGTTCTCTAACCAATGTCAGCTCATGATGAAATCATGCAACCAATCTACCAAATCCCTACAAACCAATGCTTGAATATCAGTGAGATGCTCACTGGTCACTGGCCCTATTCAGGTAAGTAGTTATCTGTGGTTCTAGTGAGAAGTCGTGACCATTAGGTTGCAACAGGTCGGGTGTGAGGACAAATACTCACCGAAGACATTGGCTAGCGGTTGCGCTATATCGTTAATAAATAGTGCTCAGAAAATTACACTTATATAGTTTTTATACAAACAGTCCAAGTCATTCAGCATCTTACTCGTCACCTGTCTTTATTACGCGACTCCTTTACCATTATTGTATGCAAACATTTATTTTTATTTCAAGGATGAATTTTCTGGGTATAAACTAGGTAAATGTAATTTACTGGGCTGTACATGGAGACATTTTTTGGAGACTCCTGTCCATAGATATCATGTAACATTTGCAATTGTGTTAAAATGGTTCCTGTACATATACTTAATAATTTATTTAGGCTGTACACAGTTGATGAGATACCAGCTGAATAAATGATGGTACCATCTTATTCTGCACACACCCCTGCTGCTCTTGATTTATTCAAATTTATAATCTTGTATTCATACTTCTTGTTCCATTGATGTACGAAGATTCATACAATACCCGTAATCGTAGCCAACATAACAACAGAGTGATGTTACCGCATCCCCCTAAACAAGTCATCCTAGTTTGTGGTAGTAAATGCTGTATGATACTTACGCAGGCGTCACAGTCCATCGTTAAACAAATCATAAACTTGCCGTATTCAGGTAGGTAGTTACCTGGGGTTCTAGTGAGAAGTCATGACCAGTAGGGTGCACCAGGTCGGGTGTGAGGAGAAATACTCGCCACCAAAGACATTGGCTAGGGGTCGTGCTATATCGTGAATTGGCAGAAGTTACAATTCATGGACTGGCTGGCCATTGGATCGGGTCCCAGTGGCTGAATGGTCTACGAGCTGGCTCGCCTTGTAACCAGTAGCTTCTGGGTTCGAACCCTGTCGGTGGGTGCGTACTGATGAAGGTCCCAAACTAGTCTGACGAAATGGCTGTCCAGTACTCCCAGGTTTTCCAATGGTTCTCTAACTGATGTCAGCTCATGATGAAATCCTGTAACCAATCAAATATCTACCAACCAACACTTGAAAATAAAAGAGTTAAGCTAAGAAAACTGCATCTTCTTGGTCTCGTTTGTGGCTTATTGCATCAAGAAGAAAACACTTCGTTTTTATTAGTATCCTAGTAACACTGATTAAAACTAGTGTATTTTCGGGGTATACATCACTCGAGCATAATCATTCCTTTCCACATTGATTATCTTAAAATAATCAACAATCAGATAGACAGGACTCAGTTGTTCTTTTAACAACTCACCCTAGTTGATAATGAGACTATCTCGGGATAGATGAGGATTATCAAACTTCACCTGGCATATTGGGATATTATTCGAGTCAAAATGAAAATGTGGGTAGCAGCGGCAGAGTTAGTGCTGGAAATCTTCTGACTACCACTAGTATGAGGACTGACAAATAACCACGTCATCAGTTGACTGTAATTATCTCAGATAATGACCAACTTCCATGTTAGTAAATAATACATAACTTTTTTTCACTTTCCTCAAAGAACGCTGTCAGCTTATAAAGGAAAAGATCACAGATGGTCAACACAGAAATCTAGAATCAGTTCATAAAGTCTCTGACTGTTGGGATAGACTATTGACTGATTCAGGTGAGTAAATATATTGAGTGCTTGCTTTCTTGATTATCATTTATAGTAACAGGCAGATAACATAGTTGTGATCTGAAATAATCACCTTGAGCTGTAAAAATTCAGAACTAATTTACACATTGTAAATTTCATCTCTGACTGTTGGTTTGAACCAGCCATATAAGAAGGTGTAGACTGTCAGATCATCGTCCTCAGGATGCTAAGAACTAATGACTGGAGACTATTGGTGTTATGACTCAAAGCTATTCTATTGTGGATTTTATTTTGATAAATCAGACAGTATTATACAGTAATGTTAACTGATGACCATGTTTCGAGCACAAACTATTGCTCATAATCATATCAAGTTGATATGATTATGTGTGTGATTTATCAAAATAAAATCTTATCCATAATGAGGTTATACTCTACCAAAGTGCCCAAGTTTTATACTTATATCAAAGCTATTCCCTAATCATTATTTATAATCTCTCATTTCTATTAAACTCTTATTTTTTTCTCTACGTAATTAATGCTTTCCTATGCACATTTTTGCTTATTCTACTTCTTTTAAATCTCTTTTGTTTATCCTTGTGTGGTATATAGGGTAATGTCGTTTTGAAGTGCTTCACTTCTGCTGTGCCAAGTTCTCTGTTGAAACTTATTCAAGTATTGGTTTTTGTAAGAATTTTGTTTGATCATTTGAAATGACATTGATTAGAGAACCATTAGAAACCACCAGGGAGTACTGGACTGCTGTTTCGTCAGCCTAGTTTTGGACTCTTCAACAGTACGCATCCACCATCAGGGTTTGAACCCACGACCTCCTGTTTACAAGGTGAGTTCTTAGACGATGAATTCTAACTTCTGCCAATTCACGACATAGCACGACCACTTTGCAATGTCTTCTTCTTATATGAGTAACTTTCCTCACCTACCACTAGAACCTCAAGTAACCACCTACCTGAATAGGGCAAGTCGCTAGTGAGCATTTCATTGATATTCAAGTATTGGTTTTGTAGGGATCTTGTTTGATTATTTGTTGGAGGATATCATCATGAACTGATGACATCAGTTAAAGAACCATTGGAAACCACCCGGGACTACTGGAGAGCTGTTCCATGAGCTTAGTTTTAGACTCTTTACTGTACGTGTCCACCACCCAGTGGACGTTTTCCACTGGTTCTTTACCTGATGTCAGCTTATGATGAAGTCCTCCAACCAATGAAATTTAGTCAGTTTTTATCTTTAAAATATCACTTAAGTCTCATATTCAGTTGGTAGAATTTTTAGAGCAAGCATATAACAGCTAATTTGAACTCCATTATTATTTTAATGTAAACTTGACTGATAGAGTTCAATGAGTGCTCTTAATATGAGACACTATACATATATATTAAGTAAATCAATAACCAGTTTGCTTTGCTCATTTCAGTTTATCATTAAACAAAGTTAATCAGAATAGAAAAAGTATTCTTCAAACTAGGGAGAAAATAATATCATATATGCAAAGTGCAAGTCTTTCTGCTATTTACTTTGTGAATAAAAATAGTGGTCATGTACATATATATGTCTATCTGTTCATACATCTTTTTTATGGATATAAAATCAAACTCCATTTCTGCCAAAGTTTCAAATATTTCTACTTGTTTCACGTCCAATAAATCAACTCACTGTTTTTAGAAAAATTTGAACAGTTTGGTTTTATACTCTTGTGCTTTACAGCTTCGAAATGTATCGGTCAGTCAAAGTGCATGTCATGTACTTAAGTAAAGTGCACAGTTAAGTGTGTTTATTTATATCTTCTTTTTTCTTACGTATCATTCATCAAGTGCACTAATTTGTGTCGTGTTACATTTTTATTATTTTTTTTTAAAATTGATACCATGAATTAAATTCTTAAACTTGCTTTAGGTTCTGAGTGGAACATACAGCTTCGACAGTATCTCTTCACTGTTGTCTTATTCCATGTGGTCCTTTCTAGCGGGCCACACGTTCTTGGGCGCACGCCCAACTCGTCGTTCCTCATTCGGGTACCACTAGAGCGATGGTCTGAGTTCAGTACAGTGTCATTCGACGGTGACCTCTGTATATTTTCTGAGCAATCAGCTCTTGGTTGGTTGGTTTGTTCCCAGCCAAAGCTTCTTCTTACTAATTCTTTCAGAACATTCGATCTTCACTATCGAGCTAGCGAAGGGGGCAGTTGTTGACTAACAGACTAACAGTAGCGCCTAGTGGAAGCGCTTTACGAGACATGAGACCTGAGCTTCTCACCCGTATAAAAGGATTGACTATCTTAACATTGGTGCTGAAAATCCGAATTTTCTTCTTTATGCTGAGGTGGAGTGCAGGAGATTTCCAAACAGATTTCAGATTGATGAAGGTGTATCTTGTCTTTCCGATTCTAGCTGGTCTTAACATATTCATCCATGACGCTTGTAGTTGAAACGATGCTGCCTAGATAGGGGAAGGAAGTGACCTCTTCTAAATTTCTCCTTTTGATGGTGATTGATGCTGGTTGGTTATCTTTATCATGTGCGTTTTCTGTAATTTCACCTGAAGTGCTGTCTTCTCTGGGTGCTTCTTCATCCAGTTTTCTTTTTTCGGTTTCTGCCTGCAAGTCTTCGAGTCTGTATGACATTAAGCATAAATCATCCACGCGCCAAATCAAGATCACCTGGAGTTTTCTGATCGGTATTCCTGTCCTGTCATCTCCAACTCACAGCCTTGTGCATAATCGAGTACCCCATAATTACGAATATCATTGTCAGTGATAATAGACAGACAACCGTGTCTTACTCCTGTCTTCAATTCAATGGCTTTACTGAGTTTTCCATTGTGGATCACCTGATATGTGGCATTATCGTATGATTGCTGAATAAGGTAAACTATAATAACAAGTAAAACTAATTCATCATATAAAGATGGCTAGTTGTCTGACATGTCACTGTGATGTTCAGATTAATATTAATATCACTACTTTTTATGTGTTCACTTATTTTATATTTCCCATTGACTGATTTTAATTAGACGGAAATGCTTTGTGCATTCTCAGTTGTTTATGGTTTCGTTTGAACTTTTCAGTATATTTGAAGAATCCAATAGCATTTTAAATCTCTTACACTGAAGTTGGTAACTTGAAGTAATATTGACAGATAATAATAATAATCGTGACCAGTAGAGTGCAGCTGGTCGGGTGTGAGGACAAATACCCGCCGAAGACATTGGCTAGCGGTTGCGCTATGTCGTGAATTGGCAGAAGTTAGAATTCAAGGACCATTGGATTGGGTCCCAGTGGCCTAATGGTATACGAGCTCGCATTGTAACCGGAAGGTCCTGGGTTCGAATCCCGGCGGATGCGTACTGATGAAGAGTCCCAAACTAGGATGAAACAGCTGGCTGTCCAGTACTCCCAGGTTTTCCAATGGTTCTCTAACTAATGTCAGCTCATGATGAAATCCTGTAACCAATCAAATCCCTGCAAACCAACACTTGAATAATAATAATGTTTGCTTTTATTCCAGAAACAGTACTAGTGGTACAGTATGGAATTTTCAGCATATATCTACAATATTGCATCTAATTTTATCAAACAATTAAAAGGATTATTTCAGAAAATAAATATAAACCACAAAACCACAAAAAAAACCCAATAGCAAAAAAAGTGCTAAAAAATACCAAGAAGTAGTGTGGAAAAATAAACAATATAATAAATAATATCTCGGTATTTGGTAGTGGAAGCTATGATATGTGTATGCGTGGTGGACAGTAACAGCTATAATCATACATGAAGTTATGAGATGTTCTTATGAATGTTTATAGCCAAGATGATCAGTTAATTTGAGTGAACTACACTACACAATCATAAAATAAACATTTCAAGGTTTTTATTGTCAGGTCTAATGCGGTGTTTGTAGTGGTAGTGTGAGTAAATCCTTCATAAATACAAAATTTTTAAGATGGTAATAATGGCCTTCACAACCAAGATTGTCAGTTAATGTTGCCGAACAAAAAACAACCACAAAACTAATATTACATGATGGTTAATGACAGGACAATTTTGTAATACCCATAGTGCTAATGTAGTCGGAACCGGTAGATACACAAAAGAGGAAATAGAGCAAAGTACAATAAAAAGTAAGCCAATGTTAATGATTTAGGTTGCTGAGTATGTTTAAGAAGGTTTTTCACTATAGAATACAAATAAGAGAAAAATAAAAGAGCCAAAATTATGGTATTAACAAGAAAGCAAGTCATAGGTTTCATGCTTAACATTGTGTCTGTCGCTTAGAACACGGGCTGGCCAAATATGGTATCGTTGAGTTCCTATACTTGGTTGTACGAGCAAATATTACTTTATACTGATTTCTGGTTCTACCTGATGAGATGCAAGGAGAGAGTTGGGAATAAAGGGGGTGTTGGGGGTCGGAGACTATGGTTTTAGACCATTTTTCGTATGTATTCAGATGCTTACCTACTAATGTAGTGACGAGCTGACTGAGTTTTACACCACTAGTCCTACTAACTACCTTCAACATCCTTCTCAGGATGGTATAGTCCGTTTTCAGTAACCCAGGAAAGACTAACGGGGAGCAGTGAAGTAGAATAAGTAAGATACGAGAGTTGACAAATTGTGAAAGCAGAGGTTGAGTGACTCCAGTTAGTCTGAGTTTCTTAATGTAGTAGGTAAGATGGAACACTTTCTTAGAAATCGTTTGGATATGAGATGACCAGGTAAGGTCGGAAGATAGAACTAATCCGAGGTATTTTGCATTAGACTTAGTTTCAATTTTTGTCCCCTCAATGCTACAGGCTTCATGAGTGCTTTCTAGTGTTTGTAGATCTCGTTTTTGCCTAAAGGAGAAGTCGATAGTCTGGCATTTTGAGGGATTCAGCGTTAGGCCATTTAGTTTAGACCACTGACTGATGTCCGACAGGAAGCTGTTTAATTTGAAACAGTCTAACTGAGACTTAACGGGAAGCGAAACAGTCAGGTCATCTGCATATTTGACGAAGTTGATTTCGTCTGAGAGAGGTAAGTCATGTAAGAAGAAGGAAAAGAGAAACGGCGAGAGAACAGCACCCTGAGGAACACCAGCTTCAGTAAGCAAAGGAGAGGAAGATACACCATTATATACCGTGTACTGCATCCTATTGGAGAAGTAAGAGTGCAGCCAGTTGATAGCCCAGGACTCAGTTTGTGTAAGGCTAAGCTTGTTTAACAAAAGACCTCTGGGCACAGAGTCGAAAGCAGATGTATGATCAAGTAACGTACAACGGACATACTTGGCCCCTTTGTCTAAGGAGGATACAAAGGGGCCGAGTATGTCCGTTGTACGTTACTTGATCATACATCTGCTTTCGACTCTGTGCCCAGAGGTCTTTTGTTAAACAAGCTTAGCCTTACACAAACTGAGTCCTGGGCTATAGTGACTGGCAGTGAAATCCAGGATACCCGCATTTCGGTCTTTTTTGAGACTCATCCTCTAGGTGTACCTGTATTTCCAGTGAATGATGATATCCCCATAGACACTGAAACCCAGTACCAATTGTTTCAAACTCCGAAGCTTTGTCCACAAGACCACCTGGGCCACTTAGAGCTACCTCTTTTGCAATAGACACAATTTCGACTTATTGAACCGAAACAGTTAACATCTGTTAACATGAAGGGGATACCTGTTACGGGTGTTTTATGAAATCACTTAGTTTGATAACTAAGTATTTTGCTATGAAATATAAGAGCTTAAAGCATACCGGGTGATCACCGTAATGTCATTTCTGACAGTTGAATGATTACAGTGTTGTCAAAGTTTTTTTTTGAATGTTTGATGTCCACTGACTTCACAACTGCTGAAATTCGCAGATTACATCAGTGTGTTTTAAGACTCAGAGGTAAATTGATGATTAGTTAAAACTCAGAATCAAATAAGTGTTCAGTAGTAAAACGCCATCGCCGTTTTTTTATTTCTTCGCTAACTTAGATGTCAATTGCGAATACAATAGAGTGCTGTTCAATGTCAACTTGTTCAACTACAGATGAGATATGAACAAGAATGACAAAGGCATAAACGGAAAAAGTTAAACTGGCTTTCATTAATCTAGATCAATGTGGAAATCTAATTGAATTTTAGATTTTCTAGTCGATTGATTGGACTGAAATGCTCGGTCTCAGGTTGACATGTTGGCTTCTTATGTATATGCTGCGACGATGTCTGCGAATGTAATTAGAATTTAATTGGTGGATGGTGACTAGCAGTGGAATCTAGCGCATTTCGTCCTAAGTGGTCTATTGGATAACGCTTTGGTGTTTGAAACTATGGGCACTGGGTTCAAGCCTCGGTGGGAACATCATCACTCACTGGGGAATGCAGTTACATCCAGCTGACCACGAGTCCCAAATAGGACGAAATGCGTGTTGTCCTGGACTCCTAGTCAACATCCACCAATTAAATGTGGAAATCTGTTGCACTCAGTATAAGGAACAAGATTAGAATTGTTAACACTAATATTAAGTCAGCCAATGCTTCTATATTGTTCACAGACTTGGTGCAAACGCCACCAAAAGCATTTCCAACAGTCTGCTGAAAACTATCATCAGCAACTACAGTCGATGGCTCCATAATGAAGATCAAATGACCAGTTGGAAAGAATATGCATCAAGGAACTCCGAAAACGTACCAACCAACCAACCAACCAATAACCTATGGCCCAGCAAAGTATTCCGGAGGAAATGGAGATGGATTGGATATACACTGAGAAGACTGTTGAGAGCCAGATAAAGCCTCAACACGGATACAGAAGGCTAGTTTTGCAGATGCCTGTCAGTTTACGCGGTCTCTGGTGTAGACGTGATATCCAGCTGGATATCGACCAAAGAGCGGGTGTACTGGTCAGCAATCCGCCTCCTCCTCCTTTATGGCTGTGAGACCTGACCACTGAGAGTGGAGGACATGAAAAGACCAGCTGTCTTTGATCATAGGTGCCTGCTTTCTGCCTCCCGTGTGAAGTGGTATGATAAAGTGAGCAATACTGAGGTTGGGCGTGGAAATCAATCGACGAGGCTGTGAAGTTACACCGATTAAGATGGTTAAGACATGTGTTATGCATACATGCCTAGCCATCGCCTTCCTCAACGGGAAATGTTAACTGACATAGGATGGTTCAGCGTGGAAAAGAGCTACTGGTAGTCAAACCAAAACATAGCTACATCAGTCTATGAAATCCACAACAGTTAGTTTCAGCCACAAAGGAAGATGTAGACTTCCTGACTGGTTGGTGTCCTTACGGCGGTAAACATCAATGGCTGTAGACAATTGGTGATTTGACTCAAAATCGTTCTCAATGGCTGGCGCACATGCATCCACTCCTTGTGACTTATAATTTCCAATAAAACTATATTGTTCTTCAATATTACTATTCCTTCTGCCTCATATCTCTGTTTGCTGTCTCTATTTTGTGTTTCTTTTTACTTTCTTCTTCTTCTTCTCTGGCTTTGTGTGCTAAGTGAAGTGTGGCGACTCGAAATGCTGCACATCTGTGCAAAGTTGTTCTATGTTGAAACCAGTTAGTCAGTCAGATAAATCCTCGGGTGGGATCCAAATGGGAAACGATGAGTTGTTCGTGTTTTCGAGGGTGATATACAGGGGATCGTGCGCGGAGGAGACGGAAGCTTTTGAGCAACAGTGAAGCGTGCTAAGGACACATTGAAATGAAGATATATTATTAAAGCCCTATGTTCACTCAGAACCCAAGGGGATAATATTAATGTTAACTTGTTCACTTAGTCATAGATTCCTAGCTGTATGAAGTATTTGCAATAGAAGATACAATTATGATTTATAATCTATGCATTCCCCTTTTGAAACATACTAATTGTCTGTTCTAAATTGTTTTATACAAATATTAACTAAAATGATAAAGAAAAGATTTAAAATTAAAACTGAAGACGAAAGATGTCACGGGTGAGTACATCACTGAGTCTAGTGGCAGCGGTGGTGGTGGTGGTGAGGAGGAGGAAACATTCGTGACAGAATGTCAAGGCTTCTAGAAGATCACATAATTACCAATGATAATTCATTTATGTTAGGAGTAAAAAGATCCTTGCTAAATCTCCTAGTAGATTTTCTTAAGGAATCCTTATATCGAAGGTGATAATACCGTTGTGGGCATTATTTTAAACATTAATATTATTAATTCCTTCACATTCCAAGTGGAACATAGGGCTTCAAGTTAGTGGCCTGAAGTTTCTATAGCAGTGTTTATTTTTACTGGATGGGGTCGCTAACCTGATGGCCAACCTTTCCTCTTTACCAGCTTTATTTCTGGCTTAGCGAGGTAAAAGAATGTGTCGGCCGGGTATCGAACCCCGGACATTGTGCACGGTCGGCGAGTGTCCTAACCACTGTGCCACCGACACACATTTTAAGCGTCCATATTAAATATCTATCATGCTGATTGACTTTTGTATCCATAGTTAGTTCACATTAATGAATAAAAAACAATTTGATGCACTTGGGTACACCGGCAGTTCTACAAATCAACTGGTCTCCTCTTAAACTGAATGTATGCCGACCATATTGGGGTTAAAATTACTAAATGTGTTCATAAACGCATTGTCATAGTTAATCATACTGTTGACTCATTCACTACTCACAAAATGCATAGACTGTTTCATTCTACCTTTACTTTTCAAAGTATACTTTCTATCTAGTTATCCTAATTTTCTCCACAGTTTTTTTATTCCTTTCGTTGTTCAGAATTTGGCCACTTCACTGACTAAGTATATTTTTCTTGGTGGATGGTGACTAGCAGTGGTATCCAGGTTGCGCATTTCATCCTATTTGGGACTGGTGGTCAGCTGGATGTACCTGGATTCCCCAGTAAATGATGGTATAGCGGATAATGCTTTGGTGTTTGAAACTATGGGTACTGGGTCCGAACCTCGGTGGGAAAACTATCACTCACTGACTAAGGATTGCAGGTACGTCCAGTGACGAGTCACAAATAGGACGAAAGGCTAGTCACCATCCACCAGTTCCCTTATAAAATTTAGTTTATTTTAGCTGGTCTTTGATTTTTCATTGATATGATTGATTTAACAATAAAATATGTGGTGATTCGATTGTTCGATGTGTATTACACAACTGCATGATATTCTTCAGATGAGCTTCGTCTTCTAATAACTGGCATACAAAGAAATTGTATTGTTTACTATGAATAGGATATAAGATGACCAGCCTTTAGAAGTTAGGTAGCAACAGCGTACCCCGTATTCTTTGTACTATTCAGATTTCTCTAATGTTAAAAAAGGATATTTAAATAACACTGGCGGCCTGCTTAAACCATTGGGCTGCCGAAATTACTTTCCTTCAAAATGCTTAATTTCATCTGGATTTATCATTGTTTTAATCGTCCAGTTATATCAGATGACCTATAAATAAACTTTCGCGATGATTTAACTTGCTCCCAAGTAAACGCTGTACAATTCTTCAACGAAATGAAGGTATACTTCAGATTATTACTTTACATGTGAATCCTGTGTGAAGAAAAAAGTACTTTGGAAGTGAATACGCTGAAAATTTTTGTACCGTATATTCGCATACTGTTATTATTATTATTATTATCAGTTATGTGTCTTGGTGAATCGAATTCCAAATAACATCCAGATGAGAATTAGTTCATGGACATTTGTATATTTCGTTATTATGTTCCTTTTATTTAAAAAGCTTCCAATAAACTAGTGATTTTTAGATTAATTATTTATCAGTAAGTAGTTCAATCTTTATTTTATTTTATAAGGATATCCTTTTGAACGTCCTTGAAATTTTTTCTCCGTCCTTTGCGTTCCGGATGGCAGATGAGACTTTAATCTTGAACGCTGAAGTTCCAGTAGCCTTGAAGTTGTTGTTGTTTTTTCAGGGTGGGGTAGCCAAACTCACGTCAAATCTTCCCACTTTATTGGGCTTGCTTACTACAGACAAGACTTAAGATTGTATCAGCTATGAGCTGAACACGGATCACGTATGCAGTTGAATAACATTCTACCATATTATAGACATATTTTAATGACAGTTTTTGAAATGTTGAAAAAGAGATTTTTTTAATATCTCAAGTGAATGCTTATTAGAGTGTTCTTTCAGGTGGATAATTTAACCGTGAATCTTTCATCATCCTTCTGATAAATCGTCTTTAACACCGACTTCAGTGAAAGCTTCACAATTCAACCATCCAGCTTAAGAAACACAACACCCTAAAAATATCTTACGTATTTTACACATCTTATTATAATTTCAGCGTTGAATTCGTTTACGTTATTCAAGCGATTTGCACATTCCAATTTTGGAGATAACACTTAATCTGCAAGTCTCATACGGAGTCGAAACCCCATGATCGAATAATTCGTTCGAATTTAGACAACAACAACAAAATGTATTAGTGATAAACACCTATAATTTATCTTTTCCGATTGACAGTGACAAAAATTAACACTGACATTCTTTCAAGATTATCAGCCGTTGAATATATTGCGTGATCACCTTATTAAAAATTCAGTATAATAACAAGGTTCATGTATATTATGATACCCTCCTGTGTTATTGATGATGGGTAAACAGACAGGTCTTAGTGACAAAATATAGTCTTTTCCACAAGAAAATGATTACATTATATTATGTGCATATCTAACTGAAGTAATCATAGATGTTTATCAACTATGGATATGATTAGAAGTTAACTAGTGGATGGTGACTAACAATGGAATCGAGGACAAGACGCGTTTCATCCAATCTGGGAACGATTTGTCATTTGGATGTACCTACATTGGCTAGTCAGTGAGTGATAGTGTCCCCGCCGAGGCTTGAACCCAGTGCCCATAGTTTCAAACGCCAGCTGAAGCGTTATCCACTGGATCACTTGGGCCACGAGAGCTGGCCACCTCTTGTGCTACGGGTCATATTGATTATTTAATTTTAGATTTTCCCGCTGATTCATTGGAAAATCTAAAATTTAATTGAATAAGTATATTTTTCGTTATATACAAACTTCAAGTATTAACTCGACATTCACTATATACGCACTTTGGTATACATGAGAGTACATTTCATCGAAATGATAGTTATGTTTACAGACGTCGTTCTTCTATCTTCTAGAGTTGGTTTGTAAGGACTAAATTTGTTTTGACGAGTTTCACCACGGATTGATATCAGTTTGAGAACTATTGAAAACCAACCACAGGGAGTACTGGACAGCTGTTTCATCCCACGAGTTTGGGAATCATCGGCAGTAAGCACCCAGGACAGGGGTTTCGAACTCACAACCTTCCGGTTACAAGGCAAGCTGGCTGGTATAGCATTCAACCACTGGGACCCGATTCAATGGCCAATCAATCCATGAATTCTAACTTCTACCAATTCGTGATTTAGCGAGAACACCAAACAATCTTCTGTCTATCTGTCTTTCTATGTTCTTCTTGTAGTTCAATGTAAACATTACCTAGATTGAGTATGCCAATCCCCATTCATTGATTCATTGCTTCAAACTGCTGACAGCAATTTAGGATAGTATGATAGAGACGTATTACTTTTAGCACTGCAGGAAGCGGGTATACACAGACTCTTCAACACATACACACACACGCAGGCAAACACACATAACTTCAGTGAGGGACCTTCCTGATTAAACAATTTAACATAGATTTCTTCCTAGGTTAGTATGGATTTCCCGTTGATTGACCATGTTGAACCAAGACATGTTAGCTCCAAGTATGGATACTTAAGCGATGCAACTCGAAAATTTTGTTTGTTCTAGGAACTTGATTTTTCGTGCTCACTCGAGAACATCTCCCACTATGGCTAAGGAAAGGTGTAGTGAAAACCATTGACAGCACGATATTAGACCATCTGGTGTAAACCGGCCACAAAGCCAGCTAGTGTGGAAGAATCTTTCTCTATCATCTACCAGGTGCCAAATAAATTTCCAAAAACATCGAGGTACCGCATGCTCCAAACAGGGGAGGCTATTGCAATTCTCTCTGGAAACAACCAGTGCTTTGTGTGCAAAAGAAGGAAGTCTAGCCACTACAACTTCTGTACAATCGCATTTGTATATATGTGTAAATTAGGATTGTCAAACAATAAAATAAATAAATAAGATCTTTATAACAAGGACAAAACCATAATATTTCTGGACATAACATCGTTATTCACAAATGTACCTCTCATAGAAACGGTTAACTATGTATGTGAAGAAGTGAATAACCAATCGATAAACATTAGCATCCTTACTGAAATCCTAAAAGAGTTGTTATTAAGGTGTACCATGAATGTAAACTTCAAATTTGACGACACGCTTTACAGGCAAGTGGACAGGGTGGCTATGGCTCCCCATTGGGTTCCATTCTGGCTGATTTCTTTCAAAGTAAGCTAGAAAATCGTCGTCTGAAAAATCTTATCAGTAAGTTCTCATTTTATTGCCGATACATGGATCACACCTTCATCCTTTGTGATAATAATTCGGATAGGAGTACAATAATTACTGAATTCAATGAAGTACATTCTGCTATGAAATTCAAGTGCGAAGAGGAATCTCAAGACAAAAATGCCTTCTTGGATGTCCTTCTTACAAGAAAACCAGATGGTAGCATAAAAATAAATTTGCATAGGAAAAGCACATGGAAAGAACAATATACACATTTTCACAGCTTCGTTCCTATCAAGTACAAAAGAAGTTTAGTGAAGACCCTCAGCCACAGAGTTAGTGCTATATGCTCAGAAGAAGTAATTGAAGATGAATTAAGCATTGTATATGACACTTTGATCAAAAATAGCTATCCCGAAAAATTTATCAAGAAACACATGATAAAGAAAGCGGAAAAGGACTACACATTATCTGTAAACAAGAAGCCACTCTACATATGACTACAATTCAAGGGCGATATACCAAGTGAAATAAGCTAGTTATATTGACCGATACTCTAGGAACTTGATTTTTCGTTCTCACTGGAGAACATCTCCCACTATGGCTAAGTAAAGGTGTAGTTAAGAGCATCAACAGTTCGATATTGGGCCATCTCGTCCAAACCCGCCACAAAGCCAGCTAGTGTGGAAGAATCCTTCTCTATAATCTACCGAGTGCCTAATAAATTTCCAAAAACATCGAGGTACCGCATGCTCCAAACAGGGGAGGCTATTGCGATTCGCCTCAAACAACCAGTGATCTGCGTTCAAAAGAAACAAGTCCAACCAGCCCCTACTACTGCCTTGGCCTTCATTAGAGACCATAAATTCACGAATTTGTATTATTATCTTTCCTAATTATTGTGGCATTCAGCCTTTATTGTTGCGTTGATGCTATTGAACTGTAATCTACTGCTATTACTATTGATTCGATGTTATTTAAACAACATTAGTGTTGTTCATAACACTAATTCTTTCATTCACTGTAATGCATATATAACTATAGAGCCTGATGGTGAAGGGGTTATCGAAAAGAGTACTCTTTGTTCAATATCCATTCTTTTATAATCCGTTAACAGGAAATGAAAATTAACCGAAAAAAGAGATAATAACTACTACCCGTTGTACCGTAGATGGTTCTCATTGCCCTAATGGATAATGCTTTGACGTTTGAAATAATGAGTTGAAAGTTCGAATCTCAATGGGAACACACTTCATTGCTATTCGCTGGAAATACAGGTACATCCAGGTGATAAATCCTAAACAGAACGAAATTTACATTTAGGATCCTTTGTGATAGTCATTATCAACCAAAAGGAGTTTAGTATATAAATCTGATTCTTCTCTGTATATAAATATACATTAAATCCTCCATGCAATCAAACAAAATCCCTACAAAACCAATACTTGAAAATTCATCTGATGCTCACTAGTGACTGGCCCTATTCAAGTAGTTAACCTGGAGTTCTAGTGGGAAGCCGTGACCAGTAGGGTACAGCAGGTAGAAGATGAAGCAGTGACTCATCGGAGAAGACATTCCGAGATAGTCGCTCTATGTCATGAATTGGCACAAGTTAGAATTCATGGGCTGGCCATTGGATCGGGTCCCAGTGGCTCAATGGCCTACGAGCTCGCCTTGTAACCAGAAGGTCCTGGGTTCGAACCGTGTCTGTGGGTGCGTACTGCTGAAGAATCCCAAACTAGGACGAAACAGCTGTCCAGTACTCCCAGGTTTTCCAGTGGTTCTCTAACTGATGTCATCGGTTCATGATTAAATCCTCCATGCAATCAAACAAAATCCCTACAAAACCAATACTTGAAAATTTAATAATCTGTTGTATATGAAGCAGATCTCCCCCCACCCCATCCACAACACAGTATGAATCAAATAATTACTATACACGTTATACATTAATGACAACAATTATGTAATGTCTTGTTAACGATAAAATGAAAAAAACGACAATAGTCAAATAGTTTAGCTCACAACTTACTTTTTGTTGGACGTGTTTGCTTACGACGTGAAGTCATTGTAAATGTAAAAGGGTTAATAGTTCGCAAAGATTTAAACACCGAATGAAATGAGGAGGATTTTTCACAATTTGAATTTATCCCAGAGGAATAAATATTTATTGCGAAGGTATGATAGATAAATAGGTAGGTAGATAGATAGATAGATATGCGGGAATAGGAAGAAAAAATAAATCAGCTTAGAAGGTATGTAAAATGGGAATAATTATTGAACACTACTCCTCCTCCTCTGATTTGTGTCTTTCGTCCTCTTCCTCCTCGTCCTGCCCATTCTCTTGATTGCCCTATCACTAACATATCTTCTCACTTGTGATAGGGAGATGAAAACAGATATTCTAATCACGTATGCCATGTGTAGGGCATGCATACTAATGTACGTGTGCATGTTTGTAGGTTGGTTGGTCGGTCGGTCGATCGGTAGGTAGGTAGGTAGATAGGCATGCAGGCAGGTAGGGAAGGTGGGTAAATAGGCTAAGGCTGTGCAGTAACACATAATCAATGTGACTCTCTCTAAGCATGTGTAGCTAAATAACTGGTGCAAAGTCAATAATAACGATCAATATTTATTCATAAAAGATTCAGTGTTACTCTATCTACTTATGTTGTTTTGTTTTTTTATAAAAATTATCTTAGATATATATACAAAACTCCTAATGATTGTTTTGGTGTTGTTGAACACATGTATTCATAAATGGGTGGGCAGCACAGATTAGCATTTTTGGGACATTTTGAGAAGAGTTAGCAAATTCTCACTGCCCTACATATACACATATGTGTTGTGTTTATGTGTGTGTGTGTGTAGATAGTGTATAAACCTGTGCACAAAAACATTTTATGTGTGTCCACGTACAAGTTCACAATGTGATATATATATATATATATACACATTAAAATTACATCCATTTACCATAATCGGTATTATGCTCAATCATGTGTATTCTAATGTTTCCCATGTTAGTTTGTCAATCGATAAAATATCCAAAGAAATTTCAATGAAGAGAATATATAACTGGTCATTTTGATTGCCCCCTTGCTTTTCGGATTGGTAGAAGTAGATGGGATCACGTTTTTGTTAGAATTTGAAAAAAATAGGTGAATTGTGATGAGCACACAAGAGTATATGTATGTATGTGCAAGTGTGTCTATAGTTGCATTGTTTGTTTGTTTGTTCTCTTACTCTCTTGAGCATTGAGTAGATCACCTGTAGACGATTATAATTATTTATCACATTTTTTTAAGGCTTAACACAGATAGATATTTGTATATATCTGTCTATCTCTCCTGCCTGGTATGAAAAGATCCTTATAACTTCTCAATTAATTCACACACATACATGCATACCAGTGCTCTATTGAAGTCAAGTACACAATTATGATTAGAAAAGTAATAATAGTAATAATAATAATAATAGGCAACGCCCAGATTGAGAATTTGACACGTAAAGCACAATGTTGTATACGTGCATAGTTGATGGGTGGTGTGTTCAACACTGTAATATATTGTGTCTTAGAGAATACATGGGGAATAAGTATTTATTCTTGTGAAAATCAATTTCATAGAATATTTGTGTTTGCATGCATTCGCCTTATAGAGTTATTGATGAATATCCTGGGGGGGAATGTGGATTAAGCCGTGTAATCCCTTTATTTTATTACAATAGGATATTATCAATAATGTAATATCGTTTAGGAGAAGGGAAAATTTATAAAACTAATTCAAGGTAGATAGTTATTATCCGAATTGATAATCATGTTATTAGTATTATTATTCCTTTACGTCCCCAGTGGAACATAGGGTTTCAAGCTAAAGGCAGTGGTGTTTATTTTTACAGAATGGGGTTGCTAGCCTTATGCCTAACCTTCTCTCTTTACCAGTCATATTACTGGCTTGATGAGGTAAAAGAGTGCGTCTGTGACCGGGGAGCGAACCCCGGACCACAGCTGTGGTCGGCGGGCATTCTACCACTGCGCCACCGACGCACAACTATGTCATTACATTAAACATAATCTGTCGATCACGTAGGCGATGTACTCAACTGGTAACCGTATTGTTCATTGAGGTGTATTTTTTATTTTCTAGACACATTTAGATCAGTATCTGATCACATCCTTAAATGGGAGGGTTTTTTAAAATTTGAGGATTGTGTATATCCGTCGTCGATGATAAATAAGTGCAGAACCAACATTCGCAACTACCTGGCTGTGGAATCTGAGTATTTAATATAAAATTAAGCTTTATTTCTAGTAATTTCATTATCGTATATATGCAATTATATTGAGGACAACAAGTTGAATATTAGGGATACACACTGCTTTTGGGATGTACATTGAATGTACAGTTCACTTTCAGTGAAACAATCTACAGATAGAAGGATGGTATTGCAATAGGTCCTCCCTTGGGTCCTCTACCCAGCAGACTGTTTTATGGCCAGTCTTGAAAATGGTCAGTTGAAGTCAACAATCCGAAGCTTTCAAATACATAAAAGATATGAAGATGACACCTTTATTATTTGTACGTCGGTGGCACAGTGGTTAGGACTCTCGCCGACCATGCACATGGTCCGGGGTTCGAGCCCGCACCGACGCACACCTGATGTCTATGGTCGGCCTGCGAATTTGGGCTACCGATATCCATGCTGAAAATTCCATACTTGTACCGAAAATACAGTGTGGAATCAAGCTGTAAATCAAAAATAAAAAAAAAATAATAATTATTGTAATTTGAATAATGCATTAAATGCATTTAGTGGTTGCCATACAGCAATAAAATTCACATTCGAAATGTAGAACGAGTCTAGTATTCATTTCCTTGATGTGAACTTATCAAGGAGGACCGACGGAACTCTAAAGAGATCGATTTATGGAAAGCTGTCATGGAATGGTCAACTGACAGATTTCTACAGCTGGCTACCTATTGGTCGAAAACGAAACCTGGTCCGATCGCTTGTCACTCGCATTTGGCGCATATGTAGCCCTGATACTGTAGAGGAAAATCCTAATAGAAAATTGATTTCCACTAGGTTTTATAGACAAAAATATACATTCAAATCCTATAAAACATGACTTATCATCCTCACTCAAGAAAATGCTGTACACGAGTCATATTAATATATGTGTAAAACTTGGGCACTGTGGTAGTAAGTAATTGGTATACCAGCTCGCCTTGTAACCGGAAGGTCCTGGGTTCGAATCCCGGTGGATGCATACTGCTGAAGAGTCCCAAACTAGGACGAAACAGTTGTCCAGTACTCCCAGGTTTTCCAATGGTTCTCTAACTGATGTCAGCTCATGATGAAATCCTGCAACCAATCAAATCCCTACAAACCAACACTTGAATACCAATGAGATGCTCACTGGCGACTGGCCCTATTCAGGTAGGTAGTTACCTGGGTTCCAGTGGGAAGTCGTGACCAGTAGGGTGCAGCTAGTCGGGTGTGAGGACAAATACTCGCCGAAGACATTGGCTAGCGGTTGCGCTATGTCGTGAATTGGCAGAAGTTAGAATTCATGGGCTGGCCATTGGATCGGGTCCAAGTGGCTTAATAGTATATGAGATCGCTTGCCTTGTAACCGGAAGGTCCTGGGTTCAAACCCCCTGTGGTGGGTGCGTACTGGTGAAGAGTCCCAGGCTAGGCTGACGAAACAGCTGTCCAGTTCTCCCAGGTTTTCCAATGGTTCTCTAACTAATGTCAGCTCATGATGAAATCCTGAATTCCATATTGGTTTGTTTATTAGATGTATCACACAGTGAAACAGTATTATTTACTGGATGACGTTTCGAACAAAATTTATTGTTCATAATCAAATCAGTTGATGTGATATATAACAATTAAATGATATGCATTTAAATGATATATAACAATTTATATGATCACGAACAATAAATTTTGTTCTAAATGTCATCCAGTAAATAATGTTTCACTGTGCGATACATCTAATAAACAAACTAATATGGAATTACTGTACATGAGCTTGGAATTCAAAGGGGACTTAGCTTCTGATATCATGAAAAGAAGGATATCACAGTTCCTGAAAAGAATATTCCCTACTGCATCTTTGAGAATATCCTTCACTAGTCGTTCAGTACTGTTCAATAACCTGAAGGACAGGACCCCGCTGTTGACCAACTCTATGTGCATTTATCAATTCACCTGCTCTTGTGGAGCTAGGCATGTCGGTCGTTCGACTCGAGTTTTTTCCAAGAGGGTGCAAGAACACTATCCTGCATAGTAGTTACGAACAGGTGGAAGTGGAGCAATAAGAAGCGCGATCATTGAACATCTGGTCGACAATGATCACCCTATCTCTATAGCCTCCACCTTTAAAGTTATCTACAAGACAAAGAGTAATTTAGGCAAATCCCTACGTACCCGACTCATCAGTATTACTGAAGCTTTGGATATCGAAACAGAAAAGTCAGACCTCCGTGTACAGAAAAAGTTCTTTCAACCCCTACGACTTTCATGGACTTCATCCCTCTATGCTTGAGTATGATAATCCCTAATCATATTTTGGCCACCCCTAAGTGGTTTTTTTTCAACCTAATCTTATGTCAGATAACACTGATCGTCAATGGAGGCAGTGGTTAGTGAATACAGCTCCATGTGTATCTAAGTACTAACTGACCCCTGCATAGAACAGATTTTAGGGACTGGGAAAAATGTATTTTGGGAGAATGTTTAACAAATGATGACAAGCAGTGAATACGAAAGGAATTAGTAATATATACAAATACATACAATAAATTTGGTTCATTATCTCTCTGTTGATTCTTGACACACTGATAAAATGAGTTATTCTTGTTTCCTTGCCCCCCTCCCCCCATAAGTTTTATATCACTGTTTATCCTAGGATATTTCTTAAGCCATAAGTTACTATTTCACACAAAAACTCTCTCTGTTTCTCAAATTCTATTTCAATCCTAACTCAAATTATTGTTATCATTATTATTCCTTTGTATTCCGGGTGGAGCATAGGGCTTCAACAACAGATCTCCACTTTGTTCTGTTTTCTACCGTCTTCTTCAGCTGGATCCACGATTGACCAAAATCTATCATCCCTTCCTCACACGATCTTCTCTATGTCACCCTAGGACGATCCATTCGTCGTTTCCTACTGAGATTCCACTCAGACAATGGCCTACATTGAGCGCGATGTCATTCGACAACCTCCTCAATGTATGCCCATTTTCTCCTACATAATTGTTGAGCGATAGGCTCACGCCTGTTGGTTTGTTTTTATAGTTTCTTGTTGCTTATTCTTTCTGGCCATTTGATCTCTAGTATGTAGCCAGCGAAGGCTGCTGTTGATGATGAAAGTCTGCAATTGGCTATTGAAAATCCTCTTCGTGACACGCAGTGCAAGTTTCTCACCCGCATAGAAGAAGTGACTGACTTCACATTGGTGTTGAAAATTCGAATCTTGTTGCTTATGTTGAGTACGGAGGATTTCCAAACTGGTTTCAGGCTGATGAAGGCGTATCTTGCCTTGCCTTTCCGATTGTGACTGGCTTTGACATATTCGTCCGTTCCCTGTGTCTGTACTTGAAACGATGCTTCCCAGGTAAGTGAAGGAGGCAACCACTATTAAACCTCTCCCGTTGATGGTGATTGGTGCTGTTTGTTGTTGCTGTTGATTGGTTATCTTCATCACCTTCGTCCGTCTTCTCTGTATTCACCTGTGGTCCTGTCTTTGCTGCCTCTTCAGCCAGTTTATCGGTTTTCGCTTGCAAGTCTTCGAGTTTGTGTGACATTAGACACATATCATCTGCAAAATCCAGATCTTCTAGAGTCTTTTGATCGGTGGTCCAGCGTACTCCTGTCTCGTAACTCTCACCCACTGTCTGACGCTTAATTTAGTCCATTAAAATTAGGAACATCATCGGTTATAATAGGCAGCCTACTGGGTGCACTTCGAATGCCTCGCTGAGTTTTCCGTTGTGGATCACATAACACGTGACATTGCCATATAACTGTAAGATGAGATAAACAAAGATTTGAGGTACGCCATAGTGTTGCAGTAGTTTCCAAATTACTTCTCAGTCAACTCTGTCTGTCGAAAGCCTTTTCGAAATCGATGAAATTGAGGTGGAGTTTTGACTGCCATTCTATGCTTTGTTCAATAATGAAGATTAGAGTTGCATTTTGATCATCAAATGATTTGCCTTTCCTGAATCCAGCTTGTTCCGGCGCGGGTGGCGGAGTTCCGTATCCAGTGCATTCCTTATTCTCTCCAGGATGATGCGACTTAGCATTTAACTTGGCGTAATGTGAAATTTCTTGCTTTTAGTATTCTGTGTTTCCTTGTGTACAGCTGTAGAAATGAATTTTTTAGAATATCAATTTATGTATCTTTTTTTAAAGTTGTTTTGTCAAAATATTTTAAAGCGGCATTTCACGTCTCTCAACAGATCAAAACTCAACTGCCCAGTTCATTTTAACTGCTGACATGGACATCCTTTTCAAAATATGTATAATAAAGTATTGTATAGCAATTATACCATCTGATCATCGTTATACTTCATTTTGTTTATCGTCTACCTCTTGTACAAAAATATACAGAACAATGAATGAACTTTTTCACTTAATCCTAAACAATATGTTCAGAAATCATTAAGTTTTTCAAAGAGGTTGAATCCGATGAAAATGATTTGGCGTCTCTGGACTGTTTAGTAAAAAGACAATCAGATGGTAAAGTTAAAATAAGCATTTTCGGAAAGCCGACATATTCGGACAGATACCTAGACTACTTTTCAGCACATCCCTTTACCACCAAAGTAATTGTGGCCAAGAGGCTGATTAACAGAGACGAACGTCTAGTTGTTGAGGAGGAAGAGATCAGCAGGGGCATGAAAATTGGTTTACTCAACTCTTGAACCCCAAAGTCTATATAAAAGAAATACTTAAAATATGAAGATAAGAATGAATCAAAACCTGTTGCTAAGAATTGGGTTAGCACAGTGGAGATTCCTTACCTCAAAGAAACATCGAATGAGATAAAGAGAATCCTTGACAATGGTGATATAAGAGTGCATTTTTGTGCAACTAACACCTTACACTCACTACTGGTGAAGGACAAGGATAAAATAGAAGAAGACAACACACAGAACTGTGTGTGTACCAGATCAGTTGTAAGGAATGTGACGCCGTAAATGTAGGCGAAACTTCCAGACAGGTATATATAAGAGTGAAGGGGCATAAAAAATGTCTAAAGGTGGTTCCAAAGACTTCCGCAGGCATGAAAAAGCTAGGAAACAGATCGGTGATTGCACTACATTCGGTAGAAACGGGACGCAAGACTGACTCTGATAGGACTAAGGTTAGTATAAAGAAAGACTGACTTCAGGAGCCCTACATGTGTGGGTGAATCCCAAAAGTTTGAACAGACGTGAAGGTTTGATGTTAGCTGATGCATGGCAAATTCTGATCAGTAAATAAAAATGGATATGGATCACTAATCAATCATACTTGATCGAAATTCCCGATTGTCTATATCTTCTTATGGAGAGGCTAAAAGATGATCTACAAATGTTTCGCCATACACACATGCACACAAACACACACCGTTGTCTGCCACATATACACATTCATATTCAGATGTCTACGACTATAAACTTTATTGGAACGTAATCACCACAAATCCGATGAAAAAGTACACACTGTTTACAGGGTTTAAGAAAAGTAGACTAATATTTTTAGACTAATATATTCCTATCACTTACATTAGAGACATCATCTTAATATGTACAGAAAATATCAGATTCACCTTACAAACAAATCAGTGGTGTTGTGGTGGGGAGCCTTCTTGAGCCTTTGTTAGCAGATATATTCATATTGAAACTGGAGAAACAAATGGAATGTATTGTAGGAAGATTTATGCAATATAAACGTTGTGTGGATGATACACGCATTGTTGTAAATAATACTAAGTCTATTGAAAACTTTGTTACACTATTTAATCACATTCATCCCAATATCCGAGTGACTTCCGAATTCGAATCGAATAACAAAATCGACTTCTTGGATATTTCAATGACTAGGAAAGAAGATGGAGCCATTAAGTGATCTATATTTCGTAAACAGACATGGAGTAGACAATATCTTCATTTCACCAAATTTTGTTCCCATCCAGTATGAACGTTCCGTAGTGAAATGTTTGTTCTCAAGGGCCGGAAAAATATGCACGAGTGACACACTGATGGATGAGCTTCGACAAATACATTCAGTTTTCTTAGCTAGTGGTTATCCAGAGGACTTCATCACTTGTCACAGTAAGGATAGACAACATCTTGAAAAGCCAGCTTCTGTACCAAAGAAAGCTATCTTTATTAACCTACCATTCAAGGGTGACCAGTTTATGCAGTTGACAGCTCAGAGACTTCTGCTAGCCATCAAACTCACATTCTACGCAGCATCTTTTTTCCTCACATCTCGAACATTTTCGATCCCTGTACCTGAGACTAAAGGACTAAATTCTGTAGACTCTACTTTAAACTGTATCCACAAGTTCGCCTGCAGTTACGGTGACCAATATTATATTCCAATGTCGTTGCAAAGAACATGTTCCAAAATGGTTAATAAAACACGGAAAATCTCAATGCAATTAGTCGGAATAGAAATCCATCATTATCCATTGCAAAGCACTTATTAATGTCAGATCACAAAATCAATATTAATGACTGCTTCCCCATTATTTCATCATGTAACTCCTTTTTTTCATTCCTTCACGTTCCCAGTGGAATATATGACTTCAGTTTAGAGGCTTGAAGTTTCTGTAGCAGTGGTTATTTTTACAGAATGGGGTTGCTAGCCTCATGCCCAACCTTACCTCTTTACCAGTCATATTACTGGCTTGATGAGGTAAAGGAGTGAGTCTGTGACCGGGTATCGAACCCCGGACCACAGCTGTGGTTGGCGAGCATTCTACCACTGTGCCACTGATGCACACCACGTAAATCTAATACAAGGTTATTAAAGATGATGGAATTACTTTGTATTATTCACATACATCCTAAACTATGTGTACGAAAAACAACAGATTTCAACCTTTGCCTAACATGGACTATTTGATCTACTGAAATATTTGATGGAGAAATTCACCGTGAGCTAACATCGGTTAGAGAACCACGTCCTTTTTATGTATATAAACTTCTACCAATTCGTGATTTTGTAGTTAGAATTCATAGGGTGGCCATTGAATCAGGTCCCAGTGGCTGAATGGTATACGAGCCAGCGTGTCTTGTAACCGGAAGGTCCTGGCTTCGAACCCTGATGGCGGGTGAATACTTTCGATGATTCCCCAAAAACCTAGGGTCAAACAACTGTCCATTACTTCCTGGTGGTTTCCAATGATTCTCTAACTGATATCAATCCATGATCAACTCGGCAAAAAAAAACTAATCCTTATAAACCAACTACAGAAAATATTAACCTCTATTATTTTAATTTCGATTAATTTCCCTGAAGATGTTCTAACCAGTTTGCCGAACGAAACGTTGGAATTACTCATTTCAGTTTCGCTGAGATTTACAAATGAATTTATCAATTCACAGAATCATGATTCAAATTAGAGATTCCTTCAGAAATAGATTCACAGAGTGAAATATGAGATACGAAAGGCGGGGGATGTTTCTACTCAGCAGCTTCTTGGACATTGACTCTTATATAACAGTCGTACTGATATAATTGTAGGCGAAGAAATTTTTCTGCGGACTTCTGTCTCATCTCCGTTTTTACGACTTGAACTTTTGAAGAAATAAACTATTCGCTGCTTCAAAATAACACAATACTGGTTATTTCACTCAATGGAATACTTACAGAAGTTATATTTTAGAATGAGTAATATAATCAGTACTATTATCATTCTGGAATAACCTAACCCTTACTCTTACGATTCGCTAACTATCCTCTATTGATCCCCCTTAGTTTTACCAGAGCTACTGAAGAAGGATTATGTTATGATGCTAGATCTTTTGTCACGAGGTCACTGCTTAACTACTGACCAGTGCCCACATAACTGGTGAAGCAGAACACGCGAGAATCAGCGGTAAAATCAGGTTCATTTATTACGACAAAATTGACTGTATTTATACAAAAATAAGATAGACTGGAAATCAACTAATCCGGTTAAGAGTTGGAATTGTGCAAGCGTCCAATCAGAAAGCAGGATAATTGCATGTCAACAACTTGTTAATAACGCAATAATAACTTGACTGAGACATGATAATGACCTGATAATTGCATGTGTTTAGCCTCTTCCTAACAGATTATATCTTATTACGTAAGGTGTTAAAGGTTGTCAGCAGGGTAAGCAATGTGCCACTTAACCAGCTTGTTAATATTCTGGTCGACAGGCACATGGACTCATGTGAAAAATTGGCTAAATGCATTCTATCTAACTCACACCACCCTCTTTATTCACAACTCTCTCCTTGTATCTATCTCATCAGGAGGGACCAGAAGCCTATATAGAAAACTATATGCTCACACTAGTAAGTACAGAAACTCAACCATACACTCCCTACTTGGCTCGTGTTCTGTGCGATAAAGAAAGAATTAGGCGTGAAACCTATAACTTATTGAATAGTCAGTAGAACAACTGGATGTCGTCTTTGTCACTCATATCATTTATAGGTACAAGGTTTCCTTTCTTTCTTTCCTTTTCTCTCTATTTTTTTGTTATGTGCTCTTTTGTTTCTCTCTTCCTTACAAACTCTACTTAAAACATTTCTCTTCTTTATTTCACACTCTGTATATCTCGACCTTTTTGTTACCGCTTACTCCAGTGAATATGCTAGTATCTACTTTTCTAACACTTTCAGACATTCTGTTCACTTTTGGTTTTGCTACCGATGTGCTAATATGTTATTGTCAAAACTAACTGAAACTGCCCTTAATCTATGTAGAATTTTATTTATTGTTAATGTACTAGCTGGATGCAATACTGTAGTGAGATGGTGAGAATTCCATTCTATATCACAAGTACTGTTTTGGAATAAAGCAAATTATTATTATTATTATTATTATTAGAATGAAGACATTTTTACATGGATTTAACCTAAACCCAACCCAAATTGTTGGATTGTTTTTAGTTGAATCATTGATCGTAGAATAGTGTAGAGAGGCTAAAGGATGCTCCGCTGGATGTAAAACTCCTCCCGGAACATGCTGTGTTCAGAAGAAAAAACAACAAGTCATGCACGAGGCAAAATGAAGCGCTACGTAATATTGTAGAAGAGAGTAGAGGATGGTGGTCAACTCTTTACTTCAATTTCATCAGTCTCGATAAAGGATACTGACAATGTCCACCGTGAAGTAATTTGTCATTTGCTTCAACATTGCGGAGTGGGGCAACACATACATATATAAGCTTCATACGACAGTTATGTAATACTGTCATCACACTCCAATTGATCCATAATGAGGAGATAACTGAAACGTTTGAAGTGAAGGAAGGAATAAGACATAACTGCCTACTGTCAACAGTCATATCTATGATTGTAATAGAATAAATCTTGCGAAAGGGAGTATAGAGTGAGAAGGCTAATATACACTGAACCGGCAAGAGATCCTAGAAAATCTGGATTTCATCGATGATTTATGTCTCACTTCTCTCTCTCTCTCTCACAAACTCAAAGATTAACAAATGAAAATCAATAATTTGACGGAAAAGACAACGAAGACAGAACGTCAGGTGAACATAGAGTAGGTGAAGGTGGAGGATATAACCGACTTTCACCAACCAACACCAACTACCATTAATAGGAGAAATCGAATAGTTGTCTGTTTCACTTTTAGCTACAGTCGGTACAAATGAGGACGTTCAAACCAACCAGGATATGAAAGCAAAAACAACAAAATCCGAAATTTCCCAATATTTATCTGAAGTTACTACTTCTGTATGGTTTAGAAAGTTCACGGATTCATCCCTGAAGTCATTCCTAACAGACTGCTTCAGGCTTTCATCATAAACAGCCATTTTCACTGGATGCCGAAGATCAGATGACCAGTCGAAACTAGTAAACAACAACTATCTCTTGCAATGCAGCTACGAAGCCAGGAAAAGGAGATGGATTGAACGTAAACTGAAGAGAACTCCAAGTAGAATCACACGCCATGCTGGCGTTTAGGTTTCGTATGGAAAAAAGCATGTTAAAAGGCAACGAAAGCTTGATTACAACCACAGAGGCGGCTACAAAAAAGACCACAGACAACAGAATGGAATGAGGGTGGGCCTCTGACGTCCTATGTTCCACTCAGAATCCAAAAGAACAAGTGATAATATGATAATTGATTTTAATGGTACGTCGGTGGTGCAGCAGTAGAATTCTTCTCAATGATGCATACATTATGGGGTTCTGTCTCCGGCCCGCACACCCCTGAACCTGGTCAAGGCGGTAGTAAGGTCAGTAAAGCGGCAAGGTTGGGTGTGGGGCCAGAGACTCCACCACGTAAAAATAAAACCACTGGAACTATTGGAACTTGAAAGCCCTAAGATTCATTCAAAGAGTAAAGGAATAAAGCATTAATCCTAGAAACAAATAGATATATCATACTAGAAGGCCTTCAGCTTCCCAATGTCTAACTGATAACTATATAACTTGTCTTGTCTTTACCACAGCCATTGTTTTCTCTGATTTCGTAAAACCACAAAGCTGTTCATGTCATTGGATAACGTCCGATTTACCGATTTTCACTTTAGTCCGGCAGGTTTTTGCATAGGTTTACTACTCGCCTATATCTACTGTAATAGATGATCAGACTCTTTATTTCCCACTGAAATAAAGAAAGCTGAAGTAATAATTGTCATTCACCATCTGTTTCGAATATTACTTTTGTTATTTGTTGTTATTCTCTGTTGTGTTCTGAGTGGAACACAGGAGTTCAACAGTACATCTCCATCTCACTCTTCTCTATAGTCCTTTACATCAAGCCTCATGATTTTCTGTAAGCTTTCATTTCCTTCTCTCTGCATGTTCTCCTCCATATCATCTTTGAAAACACGAACAACTCATCGCTTCCCATTTGGATCCCACTCGAAGATTTATCTGACTAACTCATTGGTTTCAACATAGAACAACTTTGCACCTATAAGCAGCATTTTGAGTCGCCACACTTCACTTAGCACACAAAGCCAGAGAAGAAGAAGAAAGTAAAAAGGAAAGCAAAATGGAGACAATAAACAGAGATATGAGGCAGAAGGAATAGTAATATTGAAGAACAATATAGTTTTATTGGAAATTATAAGTCACAAGGAGTGGATGCATCTGCGGTAGCCATTGACAACGACAATTTTGAGCCATATCACCAATTGTCCACAGCCGTCATTGGTTTTTAACATCCCGAGGACCCCAATCAGGAAGTCTCCATCTTCCTATGTGGCTTAAACTGCCTGTTATGGGTTTCATAGACTGATGAAGCCATGTTTTGGTGTGACCACTACTAACTATTTTCCATGCTGATATATATATATATATATACCAATTCATTTGCTACCATGGTGTAAGCTATGTGGGTCGTCCGATGCATGTTTTACCTAAGATTCAAAGTCTATTATTCCCAAATGAGACCATAATGGGGCAGTAGTGAGCGTCCTAACTATGCACACTTTCAGTTCTGGTCATTCACTCTCTAAGGGAAATTTATTAAGAGTTATTTACAAAGTCAAAAGAAGCAGCCCCATCCCACCAACCATCGGAAACATTTTTTTATTATTCTCGCTGCATCCGTGAGGCCTTAACCTGGATTTATATACACAGAAGAAACTAGCCCATCCATCAGCCCATCTACCTTGAATATAGTTCGGAGTTCAGCTCTTATCAACACCACTCAGTCATAACTAATATTTTGTTCTTCACCCTGTTCATTTGTTACATAATATATGATGTCGGTACTTTTCTCCACTCCGTTTCTGTTAACGCCTAATTTTGTCAATAATTTCTTTCGTATGACACAACCTATGTCAAAGCTCACCCATATTTATACTCTTAATTACATCATTTTGATTATCCCTCACTATTCCGAAGTGTTTTGATAATGTTAAACGATATTCAAAACCGACTTTTTTTTCTGTCATTGCTTGACAAACTAAATGTGCACACATAAACAAACTGATTTTCTGGGCATCAAACATTATAACAGTATGATGATGATAGAATCTACAAATGTCCAATTAATATCTATACTACTGTTTTATTTTTAAGTAGTTTAGATGTAACTTAAGTTATTTCTGTTTCACTTCTAATTTTTCCCTGTGCCTGCTGATTTATGATTAGAAAACTGTGTGAACTAGGGGGTAAACTTTAGAGTAAGATAAAATTACTCCATATTAACTATTCTTCTGGTATCAGCTTGTCATTTATACTGGTTTAACCGGTATCAAGCTGAAATTTCAACAGTTGATTTGTTTTTCGAGTTTGACCACGGATAGATATTAGTTAGAGAATCATTGGAAACCAGCCACAGTAAGTACTGAACAGCTGCTCCATTGTAGTTTGGGAATCATTGACATTACACACCAAGCACCAGGGTTTGAACCTAGGCCATGGCTAATGACTCACTACAATAAATTGTCTGCAGTGCGTTCTAGTAGGAAGTCGTGACCAGTGGAGCCATCCAGTCAAGTGTGAGGATGGATTTCCCACCGATGACATTGGTAGGTGGTTGCGCTAATTCACTAATTGGTAGAAGTTAGAATTCATAGGCCGGCCGTTGAATCGGGTGGATCCCAGTGGCTGAATGGCATGCGAGCTTCCTCTGTAACCAGAAGGTCATGGGTTCTAACTCTGGTGGTGGTTGAGTACTTCCGATGATTCCCAAACTAGTGGGATGAAACAGCAGCTGTCCAGTACTCCCTGTGGCTGGTTTTCAATGGTTCTCTAAATGATGTCAATCCGTGGTCAAGCTTGAAAAATAAAGCCGGATCCCAGTGATTTCCAACAAGTTTTAAACAGATGACAAAGAAAACGGAGAAGTACTACTCCCTATCTGTAAACAAGAAGCTACTTTATATGCGACTACAATTCAAGGGCGATCGATATACCAAGTCAGATAACTACGAGGAAATTGAGAAAATTAGTTTAAAGGAATTTTCATGCTGGCGAACTACACGTATTATTTTCTACACGACCGATGGTGATTCCTCGACTGAAAGGTGAAGTACCTAGACTAGCTGGCCACTTCAAGTTGTATCTACCAATTCATCTGCGCTTGTGGAGCGAGTTATATTGGGCGTTGCTCTGGGAACTTGATATTTCGTTCTCACTGCAGAACATCTCCCACTATGGCTAAGTAAAGGTGTAGTTAAGAGCATCAACAGTTCGATATTGGACCATCTCGTCCAAACCTACCACAAAGCCAGCTAGTGTGGAAGAATCCTTCTCTATAATCTACCGAGTGCCTAATAAATTTCCAAAATCATCGAGGTACCGCATGCTCCAAACAGGGGAGGCTATTGCGATTCGCCTCAAACAACCAGTGATCTGCGTTCAAAAGAAACAAGTCCAACCAGCCCCTACTACTGCCCTGGCCTTCATTAGAGACCATAAATTCACGAATTTGTATTATTATCTTTCCTAATTATTGTGACATTCAGCCTTTATTGTTGCGTTGATGCTATTGAACTGTAATTTACTGCTATTACTATTGATTCGATGTTATTTAAACAACATTAGTGTTGTTCATAACACTAAGTCACTCATTCAGTATAATGTGTATATAACTATAGAGCCTGATGATGAAGTTATGGAAAAGAATACTCTTTGTTCAGTATCCATTCTTTTGAAAATTTTAATGGGCATTTTTAATCAGTTAAGATGGTTAATTCCTAAGATTCTGTAGCTGGAAATACAAGGTTTCAGTATGCTATTAAAGTGGTGGCAGAATGAAAATGCGATTGCTAATTTAATTTTAGAATTCTACCTGAGATCGAAAATCCATGTATTTCACTCCGATAATGCAAAAAAGTACTATGAGATAAGTATCGATTACAATCTTGAAGAATTGATAAATTTAATTGAATTCTAGATTTTCCCGTCGATTGATTGGACCGAAATGTTCGGTCTCAGGTTGACATGTCGGCTTCTTGTGAAGATGCTCCAACGGTGTCTTGGCATGTTATTAGTAGTTAATTTGTGGATGATGACAAGGAGTGGAATCGAGGACAACACGGATTTCGTCCTATTCGGGACTCGTCAGTCATCTGGATGTACATGGATTCCGTAGTGAGTGGTGATTTTCCCACCGAGGATAAATTTAGTGAGATTTTATTCTAGGATACTTTTAGACTCTAAATGGTTTTTATTGACAGAAGGTGATTTGTTTACTGACTAACATAATGTTTGTCAAGCTGATTAAAAATTGCGATCTAGAAGATTGGCTGCTTCTTTGAGCTTGAGTATTTTTGCGTAGAGATCTAAATCTCAGTTAAAGAGTCAGGCTTTATGATGTCATGACCCTACCGAAAATTATTCTTGCTCGGAAAACAAAAGAACTACAGGCAGACGCACTGTCTGATCCCAAAATTTCAGTTACTATGTAAATAACTACTTTGTCTAGATATGCACTGAAAGATAGATGGTTTTGGAAATGACCTAGATTTTACACAATGGAACTGTATGTTATGTGCATCAGTGGTTCAAGTGGAATAATCCCAGTTAACTGTCCGAGTTCGATTTTCAGGACGATGCACTTCTAGACACCTCTTGGCTCCGATAAGGGAGAAGGTTGGGCATGAGGCTAGCAATCCCATCGCCTAAAACGAAACACAACTGAAACTTCAAGACTTGAAGCTTGAAACCCTATATTCCACTCGGAACGTGAAGGAATGAATGAAGCTGTATGTTATTATATATATGCATGGTTATATTATACTTCGATATTTCAGGAATATTCTGAAGGATGTTAATTTCCTAATGGATGAGACGTTACTGGAGAAAAAACGGAGTATCCGAATAGTCTAAAGCCATATATTCATATATCTTGATGAACAAAGTATTATGGGAAGAAACTGCGTGACAGTCTATTTGTTTTACATAGTTACAGATTCCCGTCACTTTATTATTATTAATGCTCCCTTGGGTTCCTAGTGGAACATAGGGCTTCGACTGCACCTCTCCTTCCATTTGCTTCTGTCTTCTGCTGTACTTTTCGCCTGCATCCATGTTAGTCCATATTCTTTCAACTCCTCTTCACACGATCTCCTCCATGTCACCCTTGGACGTCCCACACACCGCTTCCCTTTCGGGTTCCACTCGAGGGCTTGACGCGCGATGTCACCCAGCGGTCTCCTCAGCGAGTGTCCGATCCATCTCCACTTTCTCCTGCATATTTGTTGGGTGATTGGTTCTTGCTTTGTTTGTTCCCATAATTCCTTGTTGGTGATTCTTTCCGCCGGCCATCTGATCTTCAGTATAGAGCGAAGACAGTTGTTAATAAAGGTCTGCAAGCCCGTTGGAAATATTCTTTGTGACCGGCCCACCAAGTTTCTGATCCGTATAGAAGAACTGACTTGACGTTTGTATTGAAAATCCGAATTTTGTTGGTGATGCTGAGTGACGAAGATTTCCAGATTGATTTCAGGTTGATGAATGTGTTTCTCGCCTTCCCGATTCTCGATTTGACATCCTCGTCCGTTCCTCCTGTAGTTGAGACAATGCTCCCTAGATAAGTGAATGAATGAAGTAACCTCTTTCAAATCCCTCCCGTTGATGGTGATTGACGTTGGATGTTTCTGCTGTTGTTGTTGTTGGTGGTTGGTTATTTTCATAACCTCCGTCTTGTCTATGTTTACCTGGAGTCCTGTCTTTGCTGCTTCTTCGACCAGTTTGTCGGTTTTCGCTTGTAAGTCTTCGATTGTGTGTGACATCAAACATAAATCATCCACGCGCGAAATCCAGGTCTTCTAGGTTCTTCACGTCGGTCCAGGATATTCCTGTCTTCTCGTTTCCCACTGTCTGACGCATAATCCAGTCAGTCCACAACAATTAGGAATATCATTGGTGATAGTAAGCACCCTTGTCTGACTCCTGTGTTTACTCCAAACGCCTCGCTGAGTTTTCCGTTGTGGATCACTTGACATGTGCCGTTGTCGTACAGCTGTTGAATAAGGTTGATGAATATTTGGGGTACGCCGTAGTACTCGAGTAATTTCCAAATTACTTCGCGATCAACGCTGTCGAAGGCCTTCTCAAAGTCTATAAAGTTGAGGTAGAGGTTTGATTGCCATTCCATGCTTTGTTCGATGATGATGATGCGTAGAGTTGCAATTTGGTCAGTACATGATTTGCCTTTCCTGAATCCAGCTTGTTCTGGTCGGAGTTCTGTCTCCAGTGCGTCCTTTAATCTCTCCAGGATGATGCGACTCAGGATTTTACTTGGCGTCGATAGGAGCATGATTCCTCGCCAGTTCTTGCAGAGTGGGCCTAAGTCGCCCTTCTTTGGTAGTTTCACGAGGTAACCTTTCCTCCAGTCAGTAGGCACCTTTCCCTCCTTCCAGACCTTTTGCAATAATGGAGTCAGCATGTCTTCTGTAGTCTCTGGGTCCGCTTTCAGTGCTTCAGGGGGTATTCCATCTGGTCCGGCTGCTTTTCCAGCTTTCAGAAGTTTGATTGCGTTCAAGACTTCAGCTCTCGTTGGAGGATTGGTGTCAACTTGCAGTTGTGTGCGCGCTGTTGTTGGTATTTCTGGACGGGTTGCAGGTGATGGTCGGTTCAAGAGTCCTTTGAAGTGATCCGCCCATTGTTTAATCTGTTTTTCTTCCTTGGTAATTGGGTTCCCTTGGCTGTCTTTTATAGGTTTCGCTTGTGTTGATCTCTTCCCGGATAGAGATTTGGTTATCTGATATAGTGTCCTCAGGTCCCTTTTGCCTGCTGCCTTCTCAGCTTCAGTGCGAGGTTGTCGTAGAATCGTCTTTTGTCCTTCCTAGCACTCTTCTTCACTTCTTTGTCCAGTGCTTTGTAAGTTGAGCTCAGCGTCTCCTTCTCCTGTCCGTCCTTGCATTGAATCATTTTCTCTTTCACCATTCTCCTCTCTTCTATTAATTTCCAAGTGTCCGTTGAGAGCCATTCCTTGTCTTGTCTCTTCTTTCTTCCTAGAACCGTTGAACACGTTTCGTTGAGAATCGCCTTCAGAGACTTCCAATGTTCTTCCACGCATGATTCTTCAGTGATGTCGCGTAGTGTTTCCTGCTTTGCTCTGACAGTTGCAGTGAAAGTGTCTTTTGTGGTTGTGTCCTTCAGTTTGAGTGTTGAACTTGCATTGTGGCCTATCCCCAGCTATCCTCGAGGCTTTTAGTTTCACCTTGAAAGTCCCTTGTACTAGATAGTGGTCTGAACCCACATCTGCTCCTCTCCTTGACCTTGTGTCCAGTAGGCTCCGTCTCCACTTTCTTGAAATTGAGATGAAGTCTATTTGGTTCTTGGTGTTTCCATCTGGTGAAATCCATGTCGTCTTGTGTATATCCTTGTGTTTGAACACACTACCACCAATCACCAAATCATTGAAGGCGCAGAAGTCTGAGAAGAGTTCACCATTGTCGTTCATTTCGCCGAGGGCCTCACGACCCATGGTGAGTTCTCTTCCTGTGTTGTCTCCTCCCAGCTTCGCATTCATGTCGCCCATCAGGATTTTGATATCGCCATTTGGGACGTTGTCCATTATTGCTTGTAGTTGTCTGTAGAACGCCTCCTTCTTCTCTTGTTCTGAGACGTTTGTAGGCGCATAGCATTGACATTGAATGACTGTAACTTTCCTTCCTTTTGAGTTGAACCTGGCTGTCATTATCCTGGAGGAGATTGGTTCCCACTGCATGAGAGCTTTGGCTGCTGTTGGTGACATCATGATGGCCACTCCCTCGGTGTGCTCATGGTTGTCCTCTGGGTGGCCGGAAAAGATTACTGTCTCTCCAGTAGGTAGTTGGCACCTTCCAGTTCCGTTCCATCTGCTTTCGCAGATTCCCAACACTTCTATTCTGTACCTTCTCATTTCAGCGGCTATCTGGGCAGCCTTTCCAGTTTCGTACATTGTACGAACATTCCAGGTACCCATCCTTACTTTTGCTTTCATCGAAAGAAGGCACATCGGCTGACTGGCTTCCCGAAGGCTAGCTTTCACCAGCCTGCGTCATTTCACTTCCCCGATTCCAGCGAAAAGTAAGGCTATTGCTTATGTTTTTAGAATTTTTAATATATTTATTCGTTGAAGTTTCTGTAGCGATTTGGTTGTTTTACAGGGGTGGAGTTGCTAGCACCACGCCCCAACCCTCCCTCTTTACCCGGGCTTGGGACCGGCGAGAAAACTAGTAAGCTAGTAGCCTAGCAAGCTAGTATCTGGCTAGTATTTGGCAGTATGCAACTGTGTACCATTACCACTGTAACGACAGAAGACAAGGCCGAGGCAACAGATGGTTTATTGAAAAAATCAAGAGATATTTATAGATTTTTATGCACATTATTGTCAGCGGAGAAGCGACGTCTTCTGATTGGTTGTTTTCTTGCTGAAGGTTATCCCATACTGCTTGTGACCGCTTTTAGAAAGTAAGGCCATATATCTATCTGCGAATCGTATTTGCACACATTGAGTCTGGCGTGATCGGTTGTTGAGTTCCTCAAGGTTAAGCTTTGTTATCTTTTTTTTCTCATGACCCTGATTCGGGAGGTAAATTTGACGTAAATTGTTGTCTGCAATTTTGAGATGCAGACAGCTCCCACCACACCATGATGGATTCCCATCTCGAAATATGTAATCAGCAAAACGGAGAATAAAAACCAATACAAAACCAATACTTGAAAATTATTAATTCAATCAGAATTTATTTGATGGAAAATGACTCAGCTCTTTTAGCTGAGGCCAACTGGGTGAACCACTGATGTTCTAGACTCCAAAGGTGGAAAAACAGTCATCCAATGTTCAAATTATCTACATGTGATTGGCAAGCATCACTGTTTGACTTGACTACTTTTGTCAATCAGTAGTATATACCATTATGCTTTGTAGCGTACACATCAGGTTAACTCTGCATTTCCCTTTGATTGATTAAATTAGGTCAAAATGCTCGATCTCTGTTGACATGTTATCTACTATTATGGACGTGCTGACAATGTCTAAGGATTAACACGAAGTTATTTAGGTTGTTGGTGACTACCATTGGAATCGAGGACACAGGCATTGAGTCTTATTCGGCACTAGTCATCTGGATGCACTGACATTCTTAGTGAGAATGCAACCCTGTGTCTGTTGTTTCAAATTTTAAATCACTATCCACTGAGCCGCGTGAACCACAAGAGCTTTGGCGTTTTAAACGGATGGAGCAGGATTCAAGTTCTAGTGGGAACAGCATCACTCACTAGGAATGAAGGTACATCCAGATGACGAGCGCGAAATAAGGTGAAATGAGCATCCTGGATTCTACTGCTAGTCACCACCATCCAAAATTAGTAGTTTTAGAACAACGATTGCTTCATTTCGCTTGTATTTGTCAGTGGTAAACAAGGTAGAATGAGAGGATTTATAGAGTCAATAAAAATTCTACAGTTATTTTAATCTGTGAGCATTTCGAATGTTATTTAATTGAATTTTAGATTTTCCACCGATTGATTGGACCGAAGTGCTCGGTCTCAGGTTGACATGTCGGTTTCTTGTGCAGATGCTTCGGTGATGTCTGGGAATGTAATAAGTAGTTAGTTGGTGGATGGTGACTAGCAATGGAATCCAGGATGCGCATTTCGCCCTATTTCGGACTTGTTATCTGGATGTATCGATGGGAAAATCCAAAATTGAGTGCAATATTTAATATTACCCGTTGTACAAGAGATGGCTCTCGTGGCCCAAGTGGTTCAGTAGATAACGCTTTGGCGTTTGAAACTATGGGCACTGGGTTTGAGCCTAGGCGGAAACATCGTTACTCACTGCGGAATGCAGGAACATCATGACGACGAGTCCCGAACAGGACGAATTGCATGTTGTCCTGGATTCCACTGCTTTTCACCCTCCACCAATTTCCAATGTGTTGAGAAGGTGAAAGCATGATTTGTATGAAAACCATAACTTCTGCAGCTGTCTATAAGGTAAATCAAATTCGGAGCATATTTAAGAATGACTGATAATATTTCTGAGATTAGATTAATAATAAGGTAAAATTTGTCTATATGAGTGTTATTCAGTCACTTCTCGTAAGAAATATCTCAGCATTAGTCACAAAGTGTTTTTTCAAGTATTTACAAGCTACTTGTGAGTGGTATGGCATTTTAATATAAGGTTTCTGAGGTTAGTGGAAGCTCATTATGGTTTAAAAATAGTAAAGACTACCAAGTACTTTCATTATGATGACGTGATGTTTAAACACGAATGATTTCATTCTTTTAGGTTTCGATTGAAATATGTGACTTCAAGCTTGAGCTCTGAAATTCCAGTAGTGATTGGAGTTGTTTTATGGGTAGGGGTTACTACCCTCACACCCAATTTTTCTTCATTACTCAGATTAGTCCCAGCTTAGAGGGGCTTGGGGGTGCAATTTCAGGGAATCGAACCCAGATGACGTACATGGTTTTTGAGGATTCTACCATTGAACGGTGGATGCATTTTGGCTTAGTCCGAAAAAATTGGTGTGGTGGAAGACCAGCATGAATCTATCTACACTTCTGAATGTACATATACGTGAGGGGTGAAAAAGTACAAAAGCTTGCTTAAACCCTTGAATCTAATACTTTCTGGACGATAAATTCTTGATTATTTAAGTTAAATGGAAGAGAATTAAGCATTTGTATAGACATGATAATATCCGTGTACATAACTTTGAATAACGTTATTAGAAGACGGAGTTTATCTGAAATTGTGACACATTTCGAACAGTCTGATCTCACATTTATACTTGTCGGATCAATTTTATGAAAGTGAAAGGTCGGTTAAAATAAACAAAGTGATAAGAGGTTTAAGAATATGAAGGAAAATAATTAATACTAATTTTGATAATCAGATAAAGATGACCACGGTAGGTTAAGAAAAATAATTAACTATTTTGTATCGAATTGTATACTACTGATTGATTGATATGAGTAGCTGTGTCCCGCTAACACTAAACAGTAGTCTTTGCTAGCCGAATAGAGGTGATCTAAACACCTGGTTGCTGTTTGTTTCGTTTGCGGCCGAGCTGGTCAGCTTAGAGAGTCCAATCAGTTCAAACCACCCAATTTCTGGCCAGCTACTTGGTTGAAATGGTCATCCCGTAAGTCATATTCACAATTTTCAATCTACAAAGTTCGAGTTTGGACTGATTCACTTGTCTAAGCTGAGTAAAACGAAACACACCTCTGAAGAGCTCGGCCCCAAGGGAGCGATACAGCTGTCCGGTTTTTAATATGGCCTCTATCTAGTTGGCTAGCAAGCACTGCTGATTGATTTTGTGGTGGTGTGATGCAGAAAATATGTTCCAACGAATATGATTCTCATATGTTCACACAGTTCATTACTGCATTAGCAAGAGAATACGATATATCTATTTGAACATACTATCTACTTCAGGTCGTTTAATGTAAGCCGAAATCACACGCTCAATGACTGGTTAGAGAATATAAAACTATATATATATATATATATATATATATATATAGCGGTTTGATCACTTGAAAATATACCTTGGCCTCCATGTCTTGCCTTCTGGTATTACACTAGTACTGCTATTCAATTCCTGAGTGCAGAGTAGAACATATGGCCTCAGAAACACATATCCATTCTGCTCCATTCTCTGCCATCACTCCCAGCTGACTCAAACACTACTTACAAGCCTTCATTTCCTCTCCAAATGATTCTCTTCATATCATCCTTGGGCCGACGTCCAGCTAGTCGCCTCCCATTTGGTTTCCACTCCTCAGCCTTCCTGGAGTGCCTATTTTCTTGAATGTCTCCTCAGCATATGTCCAGTTCATCGCCATTTCCATATGCATATATGTGAGGTGATGTGAGGTTGATTGGTTAGTGGGTTCGCTCGTTGGCTGTTTGAGTTTCTTGCTGCATGTCTATGCAGCATAGCTGTCTCCCCGTGACTAAAATGGGATGAAACTTGAAATATAGGAGAAGCACTACTTCGACATCCATTCAGTCAATAAGTAAGCTTAACTTCTTATAGAAATCAATGGTAAAGCAATCACCAGGGCTAGTGATGATATTTATTATCTACGATCACAAATTAAGGCTGAGAAAGTACCATATAATTTCCTTACTCATCTCAATCTACAAATATTTCTTGTTACTTCCCTAGTTGAGTGTTGTGATCGAAGTGAGGAAACGTTGTATCTAGTAAGATACTTGTGATTTTTATCTGAATGGAAGTAGAGAAAACACTCATCATTAATAAAACCCAGTTTGATGACTTGAAAATATACATTGGCTTCTGTGTTTTGCCTTCTGTTGTTACAATATGATTAGTATATAACTACTCATCTCAGTCAGTCAGTAGTATGCAGTTTTGTGCAAATATGTTTGCTTTCTTGATTTTGCATTTATGACGGTATCAAGCAGATCACAGGAATTCCGGGAAAGAAAACTACACCGGGATTTCACTACACGAATTGCGTAGATGACAAATTGCTAACCAATTTACAAATTGTGAATTTGTATTCATTGTTTTCGTACACAAAGGAGGCTATCTCCTCAGAATTTTTTCAGTATGCATCCATGACGGTTTCTCCAGAGAAAAACGTTTTGCGATTTTTTCTTCCATACATGAAGTTATTGGCCCGCCTGCTACCTGCCTTTATCGGGGTTACATAGTTTAATTTTGTTTTTCAAGCCATTTAGGTGTGTGCTTTCCCATCTTTAGGTGCAAATGTAACGATAGAAGACAAGGGCAAGGCAGCAGATGGTTTATTGAGAAAATCAAGAGATATTTATAGATTTTTATGCACATTATTGTCAGCAGAGAAGCGACGTCTTCTGATTGGTTGTTTTCTTGCTGAAGGTTATCCCATACTGCTTGTGACTGCTTTTTAGAAAGTCAGGCCATATATCTATCTGCGAATCGTATTTGCACACATTGAGTCTGGCGTGATCGGTTGTTGAGTTCCTCAAGGTTAAGCTTTGTTATCTTTTTTTTCTCATGACCCTGATTCGGGAGGTAAATTTGACGTAAATTGTTGTCTGCAATTTCGAGAAGCAGACAGTTCTCAGCACACGAAGATTGATAACGCCTGTCTGTGTATGTCTAAACACATACACACACATTCACGTGAAGCGGAATCCTGTATGGTATATGACATAATCACTTGTGTAATTCTGGGTCTTGTAGTGGAGAATATTTCTGGCTTTTCCTTTAGTTATATGCCGGGGTATATGGAGAATTTTTCGGATGATGGAATTTAGTTTCTGTCTTGATATCTTATTATTTATTTCCTTAATTTGAAGGGGTAATCTGATGTTGACATTTTTCTTTGAGATTGAATAGAGTGTAGACTTTGAAACTAACTGATCTCCGCAGTGGTACATAACTTGAGAATTGATCTTTGAACAAATTCAGTACCATTGGCTAGTGTATTGTGATTTATTTCACAAAGGAAGTTTCTAAATGCCACTTACTTTTATATTCACTTTTTGATTTAGCTCGCCTTGTAATCACAAGATCCTGTGTTCGAACCCCCGTGGGGGATGCGTACTGATTGAGAGTCCCAAACTATGACGAAACAACTTTTCAATACTCCATGCAGGTTTTCCAATGCTTCTCTCACTGATGTCAGCTCATGATAAAACCCTTCAACCAATGAAACACAATCCCTACAAAACCAATACTTGAAAAATAACAATAACAGCTGTATACACAATACACAAACTGAGTCCTGGGTCACAAACTGGTTACATTCCTATTTCTCAAACAGAATGCAGTACACTGTATACAAAGGTAAATCCTCCTCTGCTGTGCTCACTGAAGCTGGTGTCCCCCAAGGTGCTGTGCCCCCTCACTTCTCTTTTTTTCTGCATGACCTACCATATTCAAATGACATTAATTTTGTTAAATATGCTGACGACCTGACTGCATCTTTGCCTGCCTGTCAAGTGTCAAAGTGACTGCTCCAAACTAAATGGCTTTTTATCAGAAATCAGCCAGTGGTCCAAGGAAAATGGTCTTATCTTAAATCCCTCTAAATGTCAAACAGTCAATTTCACCTTTAGGCACAAATCTGACCTAAACAAACTGGTTAGAACTCACGAGGTGTGCAACATGGATGGCACTGAAACAGAGAGAGACCAAGTTGGAAATTAAATACCTAGGCGTCATTCTATCTTCTGATATTTCTTGGTCGTCTCATATCTTGATGATTTCTGAGAAAATATTCCGTCTTACCTTCTACATCAAGACGTTAAGACAATCTGGAATAACCCGACCCTTACACTTACGATTCGTTAACTCTTGCATCCTGCCTATTGTTCTCTATTATTCCCCCTTAGTTTTTCCGGGGCTACTGAAGAAGGACTACACCCTATTACGCAGAATGTTAAAGGTTGTCAGCAGGGTAAGCAATGTGCCACTTAACCAGCTTGTTAATATTCTGGTCGACAGGCACATGGACTCATGTGAAAAATTGGCTAAATGCATTCTATCTAACTCACACCACCCTCTTTATTCACAACTCTCTCCTTGTATCTATCTCATCAGGAGGGACCAGAAGCCTATATAGAAAACTATATGCTCACACTAGTAAGTACAGAAACTCAACCATACACTCCCTACTTGGCTCGTGTTCTGTGCGATAAAGAAAGAATTAGGCGTGATACCTATAACTTATTGAATAGTCAGTAGAACAACTGGATGTCGTCTTTGTCACTCATATCATTTATAGGTACAAGGTTTCCTTTCTTTCTTTCCTTTTCTCTCTATTTTTTTGTTATGTGCTCTTTTGTTTCTCTCTTCCTTACAAACTCTACTTAAAACATTTCTCTTCTTTATTTCACACTCTGTATATCTCGACCTTTTTGTTACCGCTTACTCCAGTGAATATGCTAGTATCTACTTTTCTAACACTTTCAAACACTCTGTTCAATTTTGGCTTTGCTACCGACATGCCAATATGTTGTTGTCATAATGAACTGAGATTTCCTTATTTTATGTAGAATTTTATTTATTGTTGATGTACTAATTGGACGCAATACTGTAGTGAGATGGTGCGAATTCCATTTTGTATCATAAGTACTGTTTTGGAATAAAGCAAATTATTATTATTAGAATTTTCGGCTAAATACATTGCAAGGTATATACTCCCTGAGCAGAATCTTTAAATAATAGGATAATTGATATTTTATATGCCATTTGAAGCAAAATTGTTCCATACAAAGCTTGCTACTACATCACAATGTTCTTCCTTTATTTCCTATGAAAAGTTTCCAGAGATATGTGGAAACGTATTTGAAATAGTGCGCAAGTATGAATTGTGACTCATTGTGGTAATTAGCTCATTAAAACAATATGAAATGGAGTAAACACGATGCATTTTGATGAAGAGAAAATTTAGGTAACCCAGTGTGATTTAAGCAGGCCTCCATTTTTGTAGGAATAGTAGTGAATACAATTTGGAAGATACATTTTTTTCTGTGTTCGCAATGGTCTCCTTAGACTGACATTGGGGGTTTTACAGTTTCAATTCTTCTTCCTCTGTCTTCAGTAAGTATGAAAGGGTTTTCTGGATGCATACATAAACATACTTGCATACAGCAAGTATTTAGTCCTATAGAACGTATTTCCAGGGGAGTTTTTTAAAACATTTTATTTTTATTCCTCCACGTTCCCAACAGGACATAGAGCTTCAAGTTAGAAGCTTGACGTTTCAGTAGCAGTGTTTATTTTTTACAGGATAGGGTTGTTAGCCTCAGGGCGAGCCTTTCCTCTTTACCAGCTTTATTTCTGGCTTAGCGAGGTAAAGCAGTGCATCTGTGACCGGGGATGAAACCTCGGACCAAATGAGTGGTTGGCGAGCGTCCCAACCACTGTACCATCGACGCCATCCAGAGGAGTTGATGAATACAAATTTCTTCTCAGACATGATTACATAAACACACGCATCCCTCAAACTGAAACAGGATTATTTGCTGCATTTTTCAAGGATTTCCCATATAATTTTTGACCTTACTGAATAATTTTCTTAACTGCTTGCTTTTAAAAGTTCTAGCTAATTTCTTGTTTAGCATTTTTGAAATGTCAGAACTTATTTCGCTCTCATGTGCCATGTTCTGAATAGGGCAAACATCAGTAAGTCAAGAGATATGTTTCTCACTATGGATTGGTAAATGTTTTCAAGGCACTGATTAATTAGTAAAGAGTACTGAAGTGAAGTGACGTAGTCTTAAACTAGTATATTACCGAAGTCTCCTTTTAACGAAGTAAATGGTTATATGATACTTCACGGAGACTTTATTAAATGTGGAATAGGTAGGTCACGATTAAGCACATTGTAGTTCATAATTTTGAATTTGTGTGGTATAGGTTCATGATGCTATACACTACTGACTAATCAACATGAGTAGTTGAACCCCACGGACATGAACCAGTAGTATTAGCTAGCCAGACTGAACTAATCTAACAATAGGATGCTTCTTTCACACATTTTTGGCGCTGATGAACTCTGACGCGAAATGACTTTAAATTGTAAATAACAAAATGCAAAATTGTGAATTTCCAATAGTGTGTGTGATCCATTTTATTCACAACTTGGAACAGTTTCAAGTAGCTACTTGCAAGTAGTATGCGAGCTAAATTATTATTATTTTTTTATTTTTGATTACAGCTTGATTCCACACTGTATTTTTGGTACAAGTATGAAATTTTCAGCATGGATATCGGTAGCCCAAGTTTTGCAGGCCCTACTATAGATATCAGGTGTGCGTCGGCGTGGGCTCGAACCTCGGACCATGTGCATGGTCGGCGAGAGTCCAAACCACTGTGCCACCGACACAAATAAACAAAACTGGAAGTCCTCAGATGCGAGTAGCCGATTTAATTAGTCTTTTGTGTAATTTCATACTTTTTCGATACTACACTTTTAAAAAAACAAAGAAAAGCATCTGAAAAAGTTTAGCTGGAATTTGTAAACACATATTCTACTTGTAAGGATGTCATGATATTGATTTTTTCCCGATTGTCATTATATTCAATCGACGGCAGCTAACTGTAGAGTTTCTGATGCATCATAAATGTCAAGTTGAAGTCTCAATAAGGAAGTGGGTTCATTTGTTTGTCTAAAAAATCTTAAAACAATGGACACAGCAAAAAGAATTACTAGGCGAATTTATACCTAATGTCATGTGGTTGTTGGAATTCAGGAAGCGTGTACGCCAGTCCTAGGCAAAATAAAACACACATCTTCGATTCTACTGCTAACCACTATCAACCAAATAACCAACACCATATCAGTCTGAATACATCATTGAGGTTATCCGAATTAGGTGGCCGCATACCAGGAGAAAGTGAGTCTTTCTCCCTGAGAAAATCAATTAGCAGGGATCTTAAATCATAGTTCCAACAAAAATCTATGCATGAAATATTCCCATATGAAGTCATAAAAAAAGGCACAAACAGCGAAGAAAATTTTCTTTTCGACGATTCATTTTCATGAGCTGTGCGATCGTAATTATATTAAACAAGATAATCTTTAGACCAATCAGATACTGGTAAACTTTGTCCTTGAAAAACTGTATTACATAATGTAAGGTGATAGAAGGGATAACTAATTGTAAGTTAGAAAAGAAACAGAAGTAGGCATTACGTATTAAGTGTGAGATGATGACTAATCAATAAGCTCGTGTAGAATGGACAGGAACTGGGGGAAAGGCGATAGCGTTTTATATAAAATCTGTATGAAAAAACAATGTAATTAATAAACAGTAATAGAGTGGTAATAAAATGTGGATGATGGGAATAATAATGATAATAAAAGTATAATTAACAATAATAATAATAGTGAACTTACATAATAAAAGAAGGAAGCAAAATTGTAGTAAGAACTTTACTCTGGTCATGGTAGGATAAGAGAATGTATGTATCGCTTTTGAATGCACAGGTCCGGTTTCAGATCTCGAATAGATAATGCTTCAGTCATGTAAAGATGGCGTATCCGAAGTCCCTTTGTATGATATTGAGGGACTCTGTGTAACGCAGTGAAGCATTCATGTGGGGATGTTCGATGACGAGGATAGATCTGCTGCTATTCTTCTTTTCTCCTCTGGCTAACCAAGCTGGATAGTGTTCCGGAATACGTTTGTGTACTTTGACGTTGCGTACGGCTGATATACTTTGCTCTACACGAGCAAGTAAACTGGTAAATACACAGTGAAGTGGCCAAAAGCGGTGTCTTGTCCTTAGCGTTAGACTGAATTAACTGTCTGCAGGAAAATGTGATACATAGAGTGGCTGTTGGAAATGTCTTCTTCAGACATTTCTGAGAATTTTCGCTGCGATGTAACCTTTGAATTCTAGGTTCATGAAGAGAGTCTTCTTAGAAACCTTTGCAATGTTTGACACCAGAGGCTTCGCCTTCATGTTTTTGTCGATAAACCTTGGTGGATACCCTTTCTCTAGTAGAGTTTCACGTGATAAATTTAATTCTTTCTCTACCATGTCTTCCGAGGAAATTTTTCTAATCCTTGAACATAATGTACGTACCAGGTTTCACTTTCGGATCAGTGGAACAAAGCTCTGGAAATTGATAAACTGTCCATTCTATGTTGGCTTGTGATATATCGATCTCACCTTACATTATGTAATACAGTTTTTCAAGGACAAAGTTTACCAGTATCTGACTGGTCTAAAGATTACCTTGTTCAATATAATTACGACCGTACAGCTCATGAAAATGAATCGTCGGAAAGAAAATTTTCTTCACTGTTTGTGCCTTTTTCTTATAAAAATCTATGCCTAGTTTGGAAACCACAGGATACACATGACAGTAAGACTTCTAGACACTAAAAGGAAAGTTGTAACAACAAAATTTGATAAGTGCATATGAATCTTATCAAAAATATATCGTGTAATTACAAGATGTCTATGTTATATATATATATATAACTGTAAACAGCACGTTAGCCAGTAGCACACTACCTATCGACACAAGTAGTTCTACTTAGCTAATTATAAATTGAAATCTATACTCAAGTGTTGGTTTGTAGGGATCTGATTTGTTACAGGAGCTGACATTAGTTAGAGAACCTGGGAGTAATCGGCAGCTGTTTCGTCAGCCTAGTCTGGGACTTTTCATCAGTACGCACTCACCACAGGGGGTTCGAACCCAGGACCTTCCAGGTACAAGGCAAGCCAGCTCATATAACATTAAGCCACTGGGACCCGATCCAATGGCCATCCAGTCCATGAATTCTAACTTGTGTCAATTCACGACATAGCGCGACCACTAGCCAATGTCTTCGGCGAGTATGTTTCCTCACACACGACCTGCTGCACCCTAATGATCACGACTTCTCACTAGAACCACAGGTAACTACCTACCTGAATACGGCAAGTCGCTAGTGAGCATCTCACTGATATTCAAGTGAAATCTATACACTGAAAGACTTGACTGTGTGTCAGTTTTAAGGCCATTTAGTCATTACGGCCACCGATACTATTTTGACAGCAAGCTTTTAATAAATGCCTTTAATAAATGCTTTGCAATGGATGATGATGGATTTCTATTCAGATTAATTACATTGAAATTTTGTGTGTGTGTGTGTTTTAATAACCATTTTGGGAAAATTCCATTGGTTTCACCTAATATATGTGTATGTCGCCACAACTGCAGAACTGAACTTGAAGACACAGTTTGAAATAGAGTCTACAAAACTTATTTTAAGTTTAAACACCCATGGGTAGCTGAAATTCAGAATATTATTCATTTTCAACTGATTAAAAATGCCCATTAAATTTTTTTTGTAAAAGAATGGTTACTGAACAGAGAATATTCTTTTTGATAACCTGCTCCTCATCAGGTTCTAAAGTTATATATACATATAATAGTGAATAAATTAGTGTTGTTAACAACATTACTATTGGAACTAGAACTCTTCAAACATTGTTGTTATAAGTACAAAAATATCAAGTGCGGCAGTAAAAGTTTCTTAACGAAGGAGTACAGAGGAGAACCAAAGAAACTGATAAATGACGAAAGGCTGATAATCACAAAACCAGATAAACGATCAGGGGTAGTCCTTCTCGATAGAAGTGACTACATTAAATCGATGAATGATATACTGAAAGACATACAGAAGCTACAAAAACTTGAAAGGGAAGAAAGATTTCAATAACAAAATAGAGAACGAATTAATCAGACGTTTGAAGTAATTAAGGAAGGAACAGATATTTCCTCAAAGTTTATATGAAGAATTCAGGCCAGCAGGTACGGACCAGCCCGGGTTGTATGGCCTACCTAAAGTACATAAACTGGGGATACCGTAAAGACTAATACTTGATATGCGAAATTGGCCCTACCATGTTCTGTAGCTAGATGGTTAGTAAATATTCTCAAACCTTTGCATGAGGAGATAGCGAAACATAGCGTCAAAGATGTATTTGAATTCGTAGACAAAATCAAAGATATTAATATCAATGATAAAACTGTGATATCTTTGGACATAACATCTTTATTCACAAGTGTACCTCTAGTAGAAACGGTTAACTACAAATGTGTACAAGTGTATAACCAGTTAGTAAATATTGGCATCCCAACGGAAATCCTAAAAGAATTATTATTAAGATGTACCATGAATGTAAATTTCAAATTTGATGGCACACTTTAAAGACAAGTGGACGGGGTGCCTATGGGCTACCCATTCGGTCCCATTCTGGCTGATTTCTTTCTAAGTAAACTCGAGAATGGTCCTCTGAACAACCTTATCATAAAATTCTGATTTAATTGCCGCTGTATGGATGACACCTTTATTCTTTGTGACAGTGATTTGAATAGGAAGGCAATAAAAACTCAATCCAGTGAACTACATTCTCCTATGAAATTCACGTGCAAAGAGGAATTCCAATATAGAACTGCCTTCCTAGAAGTCCTCCTTACAAGAAAACCATATGGTAATATAAAAAGAAATTTGCATAGGAAAAGCACATGGAGAGGACAATATACTCATTTTCACAGTTTCGTTCCTCTCTAGTACAAAAGAAATTTAGTAAAGAATCCCCAGTCACAGGATTAGAGTTAAATGCTCAGAAAAGATAATTAAAGGTAAACTAAGGATTGTATATGATAACTTGATTGAAAACAGCTATCCAGACAGGTTCATCAGGAAACATATGACAAAGAAAGTAAAAAAGAACTCTCCTCTATCTGTAAATAAAAAACCGTTATATAGACGACTACAATTCAAGGGTGATGTACTAAGCCACTTTTAATTGTATCTACCAATTCAACTGCTTGTGCAGTGGAGCGAGTTATATTGACCGTTTCTCTAGAAACTTGATTTTTCGTACTCACACAGGAAATATCTACCAGTGAGGTTGAACAAATGTGTAGTTAGAAGCATCCACATTAGGACACTTGTCCCAAACCAGCCATATAGGCAGCCGGCATTGGAGAGTCCTTCTCTATCATATACGGGTACCAAATAAATTGCGAAAAACACCCAGGTATCTCATGCTGCAAACAACAGAGGCTATCGCGAGTGGCGTGAGACAACCGGTGTTCTGTGTGGAGAAGAAGCAAGTCGAGCCACTGCTACTTCCGTGGCTGGCCTCCGGTGGAGACTATGAATTCACGAGTTTGTACTGTTATTTATTATTTTTCCAAATTTCTGTGATATTCAGCGTGATGCAATGTTATGTATTGTTATGCTATCGACCTGCAATCCATTGATATTATTATCACTATTGATTCAATGTTATTTAAGTAACATAAATGTTGTTGATAACACTAATTCATTCACCAATATTTATGTATATATATATATATATATATATATATATATATACATATGGTGAGAGCAGGCTGCTAGCCAATTGGTAGACATTAATCTACGTCAATGTCTAGGTCACTAATATTGGCCGTGAGAAAATATTAACAAGGCTGATTCAGCAACCAATCACAGCAGACTTAAACGTGGGCAAATATGATTCGCAGATAGATGGCTCCACTTTCTGAGGTTATCCGAAACAACCAATCAGAAGCCTGAGTTTGTCTACTTGAATAAGCTATAATAATGTACATGAAATATACATAAATACGTGCTGATTTCCGTAATAAAACGATCTGTTGCCGGCCCTTGTCTTCTGTTGTTACATATATATATATAATGGTGACATTAGAACCTGATGAAGAGTAGGTTATCGAAAAGCATATTCTTTGTTCAGTAATTATTCATTTTTATCAAAGACAATCATAACTCTGTGATGAATCAATTGTTAAGCATCACAATCAAAATGTTGAAAGTCATTCAAAAGATTTGACTTTTATGATAAATAAATAAATAAAATAAAATAATAGAGAACCACTGTGACGTCATGTGAGCAGTTAATCAAAAGAAATATTCAGACAAATATTTTTTGTCTCATCAGAAATATGACAATGGAAATGTGAAAGTGTGTTCTTCGTAATTTGTAGCCAACCAACTGACTAACTAATTCATTAAACAGTCATGAAAAGTGTTATTTAAGTATATTGAAAGAGAAAAAAGTGTTGTACTGAATAACAAACGTATATGTTAATTCAGTTTTCTTTTTCGACATCATTTCAATAACGAAGTGATCCATCCTCAGAACTATTACTCTTTGAAGATCTAGTTTCATATTCTATATCACTTAGAAAACTCGATGAAGGTAGGCTGTCATTTTCTCCAGCAAGGCGATAGGTGTTTACCACACTGTATACAAAGTAAAATATTATACCTGAATAAAATTTTTGAAAAAAAGAGAGAAGAGAATGGGAAATAATTAAGGTAAGAGAAAAATAAAATGTAATTGCAAAGTTTACAATTGATGAATTATAGGATTTCATCATGAGCTGAGATTGTTTAGAGAACCATTGGAAAACAACCAGAGAGTACTAGACAGCCTTTTCGTCCTAGCTTGGCACTCTTCAGGAGTACGCACCCACCACAGGGGGTTCGAACCAAGGTTACAAGGCTCGTAGACCATTAAGCCACTGGGACCCGATCCAATGGCCATCCAGTCCATGAATTCTAACTTGTGCCAATTCACGACATAGCGCGACCACTAGCCAATATCTTCTGGCGAGTATTTGTCCTCATATGCGACCTGCTGCGCCCTACTGGTTATGGCTGCGTACTGATGAAGAGTCCCAAACTAGGCTGACGAAACAGCTGTCCAGTACTTGCAGGTTTTCAAATGTTTCTCTAACCAACGTCAGCTCATGATGAAATCCTGTAACCAATCGACCAAATCCCTACAAACCAGCACTTGAATAAATGATGTAGACATGTTCGGCATGTGCTACTGATAAGATTTGTCATTAGTATATGCAAAAAGACGTTCACTGCCGTGAAAATGTTGATTCCACGACAACATCAGGATGATCTGTTCATCTGGGAAGTTTATTTTATCAGCTAATAAATATACATATATATATATATATCACTTACCAATAAACAGCCAGACAGCAAAGCGTGCCCATGAAAACCATGAGACTTGAGAAATAAGTAAGAAGTTTATGGTTATTGTAAGGCAAGGAATCCATGGAACAAGTGGAACCTGTAAAAAAAGATTATGACAGCTTTAATACATGCACTACATCTAAATAAGTGTACAAAAATGATTATAAATCATAGGAGTACTAACTGTTTGACGTTAAGAGTATACACAACCCCTAATCGCTATGACTAACAGACTACTCATTTTCAATATGAAATATTAATTGCCAGGGACTAGCTTTAAGCTTATTCATGGGATCAATTATCATTCATTAATAGATTATACGAGTTGATCACGGATTGATATCAGTTAGAGAACCATTGAAAACCAGCCACAGGGAGTACTGGACAGCTGCTGTTTCATCCCACTAGTTTGGGAATCATCGGGAGTACGCAATCACCACCAGGGTTAGAACCCATGACCTTCTGGTTACAATACAAGCTCATATACCATTCAGCCACTGGGACCCAATTCAATGGCGAGCCCATGAATTCTAACTTCTACCATTTCGTGATCAGTGAGGTCGAATTAGATGTCACGTTTGTGGATGGATGTCCCACCAACGACAATGGTTGGGGTCGCGCTAAATCACGAATTAATAGAAGTTAGAATTCATGGACTGGCTATTGAATCGGGTCCCAGTGGCTTAATGGTATATGAGCCTGCATTGTAACCAGAAGGTCATGGGTTCTAACCCTGGTGGTGATTGAGTACTTCCGATGATTCCCAAACTAGTGGGATCAAACAGCAGCTGTCCAGTACTCCCTGTGGCTGGTTTTCAATGGTTCTCTAACTGTGATATCAATCCATGATCAACTCGTAAAATCATAAATAACCCTTATAAACCAAACTATAGAAAGTAGATTATATACTTGTTTTGAGGTTGGCGAGAAATGCTAAGCAACGAAAAACTCTGGTGATGAACCGGCCAATCAATTTATTGCTAAACAAATATGCATAAGGAATTAGAAATGGACTACACATATGTTGATGAGATATTCTAATGAAATTCTCACGCTAGTGAAGCCACCGAGTGGAAATGGAGTGGGAAGCAACGAGTTAGGCGTTTGAGGATGACATGATATAAAGAAGAAGGCTGTATAAAGAGAAAAAATGAAGGCTTTTAAGTAGTTATCAACCCAGCTGAAAGTGATGACAAGAGATTGAGTAGAATGGGGATAGGATGATGAAGCTCTTTGTTCCACTCGGAAATCAATGAAGGAATAGTAATGAGGACTGAACACAGGTCCTATGATGCATTATTACTTCCATTAAAGTAAGATATTAGCTATATAATGTTGACTAATCTAGTATAAAATGTACTTGTTAATGACGTAGACTAACTTATCAGTAACACATTTCAGACTACAAAAAAAAATTGTAACTCCAATGTTAGTGATAGATTAACATGACTTTTCTTAATAATTATAACATCTTGATTTTGGTTGTGTTCTCTGAGCTGGTTGAGAACTCAATTAAATCAAAAGAATCCACCTGAGCTAAAAATCTTCTGCATTATTTCAGAGATAAACAGTCCTAGAAACACGTACAGATTTTCTTTGAGTTATGAGTAGCATACATTAATGAACCCTGAAATCTGCTGCTGTGGAGCCTGTTACGTAGGCCATACAATTAGGCTTGTTTGTCGTCAGATTTTCAGACATCACCCAGCATGGTTAAGTAACGGACAAACAAATCCTCATCTTGGGGATACAGTACACAAGACTGATGTCAAGGAGGAGGCTTCACATTAAGAAGCCTAACTTATGTTTCCAAAATAAGTTGGTTTGGGCTCTGTCCTTATCTTAGCCATTAAGGCTTTAATGATCCTAAATTTGTTGTAGAAAATTCCTTAATTTTATTTGATATTCTATTTGTTATCCTATTTTTATTGTTACTATTATTATAATTTAAGCATGTCTAATGAAGTGTAATTCCATGAATCTTACTTTACAAATCGATATTATTTAAAAGACCCGTAGCGTTGATATTGACTACTATTCTAGAACATTCTGTGTATATAAACAATATATAAAATTGTAGAGCCGAAAGAGGAGGAGATCATCGAAAAGGATATTATTTGCTCAATTATTTTGTTTTTTCATAAATCGATTAGTATCGGAGATGAGAACACCTTCAGCTGAAAACTCAACATGAAATTTAAAGTTAGTGCTAGTGATGTTGTCCAGAAGGACAATGAAAGTTTCACAATTTAATCACCGTGCTTAGAGAACGTGATCACATCAAAATCATCATTTTAAGCTGCAAAGTTTTCTCTATCATTTTTAGTGCTCATCATTATTGGAAAATAATGAGTGAAGTAACAACAATTGTGCATTTTATTTCCAAAATAATCACACTATTTTCTAGAGGCCAATTTAATAAATAGCAGGAATCTGAAAGAAACAACCTCATTTACCTACCTACCTACCTACCTACCTGGGAAGCATCGTTTCAAATACAGGCGGAACTGACGAGAATATCAAAGCGAGGATCATCGGGAAAGCAAGTCAGGCTTTCACTACTCTCAAGTCTGTGTAGAGGTCGGCAGTGATCAGCATGAAAAATAAGATACGGATTTTCAACTCCAATGTGAGGTCAGTGCCACTCACTATACGGATGAGAGACTTGGGGGTGCATCATGAAGAGCACCTCGAACAAACTAAAGACCTTTATCAAAAACTGTCTTCTCTCAATACTACTCAAGACCAGATGGATGGCTAGAAAACATCAGCAATACTAGGGGAGCTATGGCCATGAGCGAACCAATTCAGCAGGAACCGATTGTGCAACGAATATGCATGAAGAAATGGAGGTGTATTGGCTGGCCATACTCTGAGAAAACAAGTCATCGAGTGACATTGCAAACCAGGCTCTCTTTCTCGAGTGGAGCCTGAATGGGAAGTGGTGGGTTGATTGTCAGTGGGGGGAGTTGGAGTGACATGGAGGAGGCAGTGATGCGAAGAGGAGATGAAAGGATGTGGGGAGACGTGAAGCGAGGTGAAAACGTGGGCAGCAAACATAACGGAATGGAGATGTTTGGCTGAAGCCTTATGTTTCTCTAGGAACTGAAAGAAATAATAATAATTTAAAGCGACCTACTCGGTATAAATCCTTATCCGGCGATCCGTATTGTTGAATAATGCTTGAGCACAATAAACAAGATATTAATAAAATCAGAAGTAGTACGACAGCAATCATCCTCCATGGTGCGAATTCCGCTGAATCCAATCTTCTATCAACTAAACACAAAACAAGCAAACCGCTGAGCACGATGTAAACTGATACAGCAACAACGACCACGTCACCAGGAACACCCGAGTTGATAACTTGTAATGTTTTGTCGGGAAGCTGCTTACCAAATGCACGCTTTATAAATCCTGGTTTACCGACACGTTTCCTGTAATATTTTTCCTCTTCTGTAGTCTTTTCAACAGAAAATGTGGACAAAAACATGAACAAAACAGTTACGATAATACGGTTATATGAAATTGCCCTGATTGTTAAACTAATATTTACACGGATAGATCTTATGAAATATTTGCAATATTAGGGAACATATTAATTATTTGAAGGCTAAGAAATAGTAAAATCGTTACTCTGAATTCATTTGAGGACCTGATATAATCGTGTATACAACTATGAATGTATAATGCATCAAGTCTCCTTTACTCAATGATTTCAGAGAAACGTAGGCAGTTCGAGATTTATTGAACCGCTCCTACCATTTGGGAGGGTAGTACTTCTTCCAAATTCTCAAGAATGCATTTTATTTAGTTGATGAATAGATCTACAGATAACTTTCTTTACACTTAAAGCAATACAGATACACAGTACTGTTGAACGTCTTAATGGGGTATTTCCAAAATTTCTGTTAAAATTTATGAGAATTTGGTTATATGATGCCATCATTACTGGGTTTCATGAATGATGAGTGTTTTCTCTACTTCTACTCTGATATAAACCACAAATTTCTTACTGGATACAACGTTTCCTCACTTCGATCACAACATTCAACTAGTGAAGTAACAAGAAATATTTGTAGATTGAGATGAGTACTGAAATTATATGGTATTTTCTCGGCCTTGATTTGTGATCGTAGATAATAAATATCATCACTAACCCTGGTGATTGCTTTACCATTGATTTCTATAAGAAGTAAAACTTACTTACTGCATATCGACGTAGTACTTCTCCTATATTTCAAGTTTCACCCAATTTTAATTAGTGGTAGGCAACTCTGATGCATAGATATGTAGCAAGAAACTCTAACAGCCAGCGAGCGAGCTCACCAACTAATCAACCTCACATCACCTCACATATATGCATATGGAAATGGCGATGAACTGGACATATGCTGAGGAGACATTCAAGAAAAAAGGCACTCCAGGAAGGCTGAGGAGTGGAAACCAAATGGGAGGTGACTAGCTGGACTTCGGCCCAAGGATGATATAAAGAGTATCATGTAGAGAGGAAATGAAGGCTTGTAAGTGTAACGACAAAAGACAAGGGCCAGGCAATAGATCGTTTATTAAGGAAATCAACAAGTATTTATAGATTTTCATGTACATATTATAGATTTTTGTTAGCAGAATAACACAGTCCTCTGATTGGTTGTTTCTCACTGAAAGTTAATTTTTCATCTCTTTGTGGCTGTTTCTTGAATGTCAGGTCATCTATATGTTAACTGTATCAGCATACGCAAAGCCTTTGTTCTCATTTTTCTCAAGACCAATATTGGGAACATAAACATCGACGTAAATTACTGTCCACTAATTTTTGCTAACAGCCAGCTCTCACCACATAAGTAGTGTCTGAATCAGCTGGAGGTGATGGTAGAGAATGGAGCAGAGTGGAGATGTGCTTCTGAAGCCTACTCTGCACTTGGGAACTGAATGGTAGTATTAGTGTAATACCAGAAGGCAAGACACGGAGGCCGAGGTATATTTTCAGGTGATCAAACCGCTATTTATATATATATACAGTGCGATATTCTCTAATCACTCATCGAGTGTGTGATTTTGGCTTACATTAAACAACCTGAAGTAGATAGTATGTTCAAATAGATATATCGTATTCTGTTGCTAACGCAGTAACCAGCTTTGGAAATAAGTGAGAATCATATTCCGTTGGAATAAGTTGTCTGTATTACACCAACACACACTACACTTTAGTTTCATTTTGCACATTTCTGTACACTCGACTGATTCTAAGTAGTTCACGACCAATCATGAAAATCCAAGTGTGTTTGTAAGTCAATCGCTGATGTGGAGACGACTTTTCCATATCTGTAAATAACTTCATCCTATCATCAGTACAGCACTCGTCAGAGTGATAAATGAACACGCTATATAATAACCTATGTACTACATACTTTCATATTTTCGAAATATTTCCGTAACATTTTGATACAGTTTTCAAGTATCTTCAAAAAAAGCTCTAAAGACAAAAATCCCACATAAATCTGGAACAATTATTCCACTGCTGTTTGATTAAATCAAAATCAAATAAAAATACTTCAGAAAATAAACTTTACCGTGAAAGACAATCTCATGTAGGGAAGAAATGAAAATACTTACCTCATTTGTTTTACCACTACCTCCTCTAATATGATTAGATTTACTGGAGTGTTGAGGGTTATCTGATTGATGTCTATAACGTAGGCATATAACACTGACCGCATTTACACTGTAGGCAATTAAAGTGCCTAAATTCAGGAAATCAGACAGACTGTCTACAGTAAATATTAAACCGAATGCTGCTGATATAACCGCAAAGACTGCAATAGTAATAAAAGGCGTCTAAAGAAAAGAAAGAAAGAGTGAGTCATATTGAATAAAACTCAAACATTACTTTTTAAACATGAAAACAAAAAGAGATTTTACTTCACTATGTTTCAATAAATTCCACCTGGCTAAAATATTTTCCTAACAAATATGTTGAAGCAAACACTCGTTGAAGAGACCATTGAATGCTAGGCAAATTCGTGAGTGGCACTCGAATGGAATAGGACAAATTGGGCGGTCAAGATGAGGATGTAGAGGAAATCGTATGATTAGCAGGTAGCTAAAGAGGACTGCGGAGAACGGGATGAAATACAGATGTTCTGTTGAAGCCGTACATTCCACTTGGGATCCAAGAGAATAATGCACACATTCTGCTTTATTCATCAGGTAATTCATAACACTGCCATTATCACTTTCCAATCTTTAACTAACCTATCCGTGTTGTTCAACATTGCAGTACGTAATGTATTCTTTTCTAAGGAAATAACATGCTTTAGGATATATATTAATAATACCTTAATTGCGGATAGGCCGTAGTTAGACAAAAGGAATTCGTGACCAGTAGGGTGCAGCAGGTCGGGTGTGAGGACAAATACTCGCCGAAGACATTGGCTAGCGGTTGCGCTATGTCGTGAATTGGCACAAGTTAGAATTCATGGGCTGGCCATTGGATCGGGTCCCAGTGGCTTAATGGTATATGAGCTGGCTCGCCTTGTAACCGGAAGGTCCTGGGTTCGAACCCCCTGTGGTGGGTACGTACTGATGTAGAGTCCCAAATGAGGACGAAACAGCTGTCCAGTACTCCCAGGTTTTCCAATGGTTCTCTAACTAATGTCAGATCATGGTGAAATCCTGAAACCAATCAAATCCCTACAAACCATCAACCATCACAGGAATAATAATAGCTGAGCTGTATCCTATCGTCTCCAATTCCCGAAGTTATCAGGTGTACCACCGATATAATAGTACTGCTATGCTAGTGGAAATCTTCTCACATACAGGTTATATATATGTGTATATACTGGATGAAGCGTCATTGTTCTATGCTGTAGTAAATGATAAGGTGATAGGGGATTATCTGTTGATGACGTTTCGAGCACAACTTATTGCTCAAAATCTTAACAATGAATGATTGTGAACAGTAAATTGTGACTGAATGACAATTTGTTAATAATACTGTATCACTATGTGTTTTTTTTGTTATCAAACGAAATTATTCTGCAATAGAATTGTACTCATTCCTTAGTACAGTAGGGAAATTCTATACCTCTTTTATATCGCTAGATATCTGAAACATATTGTTAAACTAGGATAGACTAAACATTCTCGAAAGTGATGTGTATTTTATGAGTAACTATTCTGTATCTTAGTCTTCCTTGTATACCATATTAAACTCACGTTTCAATGAGTTTCAATGATCCAAGTAGATGGAAATGGGTGTTTGACAGAAGCGCATACATCTTTTTCATCTCCTTGATGTTATATCACAAAAAAACTGCCTGAAATCTTAAGTGAATCTCATATTGTAACAACAGAAGATAAGATATGGAAGCCAAGGTGTATTTTCAAGTGATCAAATCTCTATTAAATATATTATATATTATATCTATTAAATATATATATATGTATATATATAGTTTTATATTCAGAACACTGTTCAATAGAGCATGAAAAATTTGTTCTGACAGTACTATTAAGCATAAAATAAAATTTCTGAAAAATATTTTATCTAAGAATGGATATCCTTAGAAGTTCAATAATAAATACTCTAAGAAATTGGCCTCTGCAAAACAATCCAAACAGTTCCGAAGAAACCTGTCTTTATCAATTCGCCGTTCAAAAGAGATGATGTACAGGAAGTAGTCAAACGAAGACTCGACAAAGCCATCAAGAGAACTTATTATGCTGCAAAACTTGTTTTTCTTAACAACAATCTGTGAAAGACCAGTCGCCAATCCTCGACACTCCAAACTGCGTATATCAATTTGAATGTGTTTGTGGCAGGAAATACATAGGTCATACGGAAAGGCGACTGTCTACTCATCGCATGAAGGAGCATTTGCCAAAATGGTTGAAAACAGATGAAAGAAAAGTGCCAAAAATCTCAATAACAAAACATCTTGTGGATTACGGATATGATATCGACTCGGTCAAGTCATTCACTATTGTCACCTGACAAAGAAACAAGAAGATGCTTGCAATTGCAGAGGCTTGTGAAATTGGAGTTTATAAACCAGGTCTCTGTGTACAAAAGGAGATGTCGTGGCTCTGAATCTACCATGGTAATACGCTTTACTTATTGTTCTACCTCTTATTATTATTATTCTTGATTCATTTAAAAACTATCCTTTATCAGTAGGATTATCTTAACTCACCTCAACACTATTATCATTGTTATTATAACTATTGCTATTGATATTACTCTGTTTGCGATTCTTGTTTTATTCCCTAATGACTAATTGTTTATCTAAGTGATGTAATTGAAGCCTAATGCATATTACCTTAATTCTAATCTATAATACTCCCCTCTCCCCTTATCTATTTGAACATGACCTGGAAAACATTTGCACCTGTCTTTCTGCATGACTAATTCGATGTATTTTGTTTACTTATCAGTCTTATATCTCCCAGTGTAATTTCAAAAGTATATATATCCGTATATGAAGAGTATTCAACTGACGAGTTCTACCGAAATTTGATGAATCCATCATTAAATTCTGCTTTATTAACTTTTATTGCTTGTTTGAAGTTTTATATTCTCTAACCAATCATTGAGCGAGTGATTGTAGCTTAAATTAAACGACATGAAATAGAGTGTTTCTAATACAGTTTTGAACTGTGGGAATATATGAGAATAATACTCTGCTGAAACACATTGTCTGTATCGCACTATCACAATACTACTACCACTACCATTCACAGCTATGAACAAAAGGATGAAGACATGCTCTGTTGACGATTATAATGTGAAGCATCCTATTCAAACTTGAAGTTTTCCATCATTTTTATTCCACGTTTGTACGATAAACAACGATAATTTATCGACTTTTTTTAGTATTTCAGCTTGATACACACCGTTTTTTGGTACAGTTATGGAATTTTTAGCATGGATATCGGTAGACCAAACTCTTCAGGCCGACCATAGATATCAGGTGTACGTCGGCAGGGGATCGAGAGTCCTAACCACTGTGCCACCGATGCACTTTGATGATGATGATGATGGTGATGACAGGAATATTTTGTTAAATAGTTTATAAATATTAACAGACTATATATTACCTTGTGTGATTTATATTTTTCTGAGATATCTGGAGGTAAAAGTCCATCTCGAATCATTGAACAACAAATTTTTATCGCTGATACCATTGGTCCTGCCACAGAAGCAATTAAACCAATTAATGTTCCAATACCGAAAAAGAAGAACATCACAACTCTAACATAATTCCAAGGTTCTTGTAATTTTCTTTTTAATATAGCAGTTAAAAATGCACTTTCAGATGGTATATAAAACCATGGATAGTACATGGATAAGGCTAAGGCGACTGCAGCAGTTATAAGACCAACAATAAATGTAGCAATTAAATTAGCTATTGCTAAACTATAATTTGGATTTTTCGCTTCTTGAGCACGTGATGATATTGCATGCGATCCAATGAAAACATTGAAGCAAACAGCTGTTCCACTTATTAAGCCTAAAAGTCCGTAGGGTAGAATATTAGCCCTTGTTGATCTTATGTCGACTGAAGTGATATTTGGTGAAATGGTATACAAGTGTTCAACTTTAGCAAACACAAACATGTAAACAATTGTTACCAATACAACGGTAACATTTAAAACAGTGGAAACTATCTTTAATTTTGAAGCTCTACGCCATATAAAGCAGCAGATGATAGTTAAGATGATAGTTAGTATTGCACTGACAATATCTGGATAGTCTGATAACAATCCATGTGGAGAATGTAGCCTAAATTTTAAAAAAGAAAAGAAAATAATTAAAACATTGAAGAATTCATACAATACTGAAGATTTAGTATGATTCTTCACTAAAACACTTAATCACTCACCAATTGGTATACAAAAGTAAACGTTAATTTCTCACTAGGAATTCATAAATTGAAGGAGAAACATTAAAATCTATGGCAGGAAATGCATCCCTTTCACAAAAAGCTTTTGAATTTTAAAATGCAAAGTGTTACAGTTTTAAAAAGTATAACGCATACTTTGATTTAAGATGCTTACTGATATTTTAAGTTCTTATACAATATAATATCTGCCTTGGTGATTTAGTCGTAAGATGCTCGCCAACCACTTAGAAAGTTAGGATTTTAATTCCTAGCTAACTCATTTCTAAACCTTGACTAGAGAAACAGACGATTTAGCATGAGAATATCAACTCCACTCTGTAAAAATAATACCATCTCTGATGAAACTTTAAATTGTGAAGTTAAGTTCCACTGAGAATTCATGGAATGATGAAATACATTACCTAAGGAAGATGAGCAGAGCTCATAACAATTGTTCCACGCGGTAACAGTTAAGTAAGGAATTAAAGGCTCTATAGTAGAAATTATGCCTTACCACAGTACCAAAATTCTGTTCTTATATCGAAGACTCAAAGCTACAGTAAACGAAATCCACCTATTTGCTCAGCTTGTAGCAGTCAGGTTATTTCGCTTATATGGTTAAAAAATTCTGTGGGTATGTCAATTGAGATGATTTTCGGAAATAGGAAAGAAAAAGCTAAAAAGCGTCGTTTCGACTACAGGCGGAACTGACGAGGATATCAAATCGAGGATCATCGGGAAAGCAAGGCAAGCTTTCGCTACTCTCAAGTCTGTGTAGAGGTCAACAGCAATCAGCATGAAAAATAAGATCCGGATTTTCAACTCCAATGTGAGGTCAGTGCTACTTACTCACTCACGGATGAGACTCGGCGTCGGATCATGAAGAGCACCTCAAAAAACTACAGACCTTCACCAACAGCTAGATGTCTTCTCTCAATACTACTCAAGATCAGATGGCTGGCCAGAAAAGATCAGTAATAGTGAGGGATCTAAGGTAGCGAATTAACTCAGCAGGAACCGATTGTGCAGCAGTAAGCAGGGAGAAATGGGGGTGGATTGGATAGCCACACTCTACGAAAACAAACCACCATCAAGTGGCATCACATACCATGCTCCCTCTCTCAAGTGGAACCTGAACGGGAAGCGGCGAGTTGGTCGTCAGTGGGAGGGTGGAATGACATGGACGAGGCAGTGATGTGAAGAGGGGATGAAAGCAAGTGGGGGAGACATGGAGCGAGGTGGAAACGTTGTCAGAGGACCGAACGGAATGGAGAAGTCTGTCTGAATCTTTATGTTCCTCTAGGAACTAAAGGAAACAATAATAATAATAAATTTACCATAACGTTTATATGATCAGCTACTGTAAATGTTATGTTGCCTGATAGGTATCGAGAATCCTTATATATATTAATTTCGACCATTTCTTTTTAAAATCCAAGGCTCTAAAGTGCTTTCTTTAGTCGTATAATTAATTAGCGAGGTAGATAAAATGTAACACTTGCAATCGTGTTAGATAGGGGACGTAAGAAAGGAAAAGACGAAGTGTACAGTGGTATGAAATAAGTACTTGCAATGCACGTTATTCAGGTATCTGTAGTAAGGAAATTACAAGGAGTTTGCTTACAAGCTGCCAGTCACAGAATGTTGTTATCTAATTCTAGTAGACATAGATATAATAACAAAGGCAGTAATTAATGGCTCTCATAATTGCAGTGAAATTCGGTTGTTAGTCATTTGTTTAAGATGAAACAGCTTTTCGGTGGAAAGAGATACACTTCTGTGACCTTATTTTGAAGAAACCTAACTCAGTTTCGATGGGAATGATACGACAAAATGGTAGACACTTATGATTAGTAGAAAGAAGGATTCCGCGAATAAATTCTTCTCTATCGAGACAGCCATTTTCAGAAGCTATGAAATCATATTTTCTATGAATCACTAGTGGTTGTGCCATCCTTATGTTTTAGAATCGAACTATTTTACTACAAATAGGCCTTCGTTCGCATGTCTCAAATTTGCCTGGTTCTAGAGTATTCAGGTATTGAATAAGTTAGATTGTTGTCTTCATGATGGGCTTTTAGAAGATGTTTTGTACATGCATACTTTGACTGACCAATATATATAATCAGCTTTATGTTAACCAATAGGTTTATAGGAAAATACTGAAGTGTAGCTCAAGATGGAAGCCCGTCATGCTTGTTGAAGAATTTGATCCCCAGCTAAGAAGATAAATTTTTTTCCAACGATTTAGACAGGAAATTTTAGTATCTCATTAACGCTCAACCTTCATAAGCAACTGGTGATGGACTCGAATATTTTTTCGGATTAGTTAGACAGTCCAGTAGATAAACCAGAGAGAATTTCAAAAATGTGTGATATTGCTTGCCTGTCGATTGATATCGCTCGCCAAGCCAGTCACCGACTGGAAAGCAACTAGTGAGGCATCTTGTAGTGACATGGAGGAGGTCATGTGAGGAGGAGATAAAAGACAATGGGCAATTGCGTAGCCGACTGAAGAGGACTACCAAGAATAAGACACAGTAGAGATATATGCTCTTAAAGCCCTATTTTCCATTCGGAGCCCAAAGGAACAGAAATAATAATAATAGTAATAAAATGTTACTTAGTGCACTTTTAGCTGATAAACACAACACTGTTAAGTGGTGCAGTTATTGACAGTTTATTTCGTCTTTTATGAGTTGTGTTGGCTCCCGTTGCCTGAGTATCATTCAGAGTGGCTTCTGTTTGTACAGCTTATAACTATTGTGTCTATTGAATCGAAACAAACTATCTGCATTACGGAATATTATCTATTCCAGAAACTTTTTATAATTAGTTATTCTATTTTGATCTGGTTGTGTTCTCTGAGCTGGATAGTTAATTTGCTAATCTATCATCGCCCTACTAGTCGACGTCTTCAGCGCATACTTCAATTTGAAGACTTCAAATCAACCACATCAAAATCATCCACCTGAGCTACAAATCTTCTCTATCATATCTAAATCTTACGAGCGGGACACGCTTCTATCTGTTCAAAAGTGGGAAGACTTCGCCAAAAGGTAAGGATCCACCAGAGAACAATTATTCTTTCTCCATGAATGCCTTCGTCATCAATTATTCTATTTTATTTCATTATACCTCTGAAATATCAGTACTTTCACCGATACTACTTATGAGTAGTTGACGTGTTAAATATTGCCTGAAGAATACAATGCAGACAGTTGCTTACGCATCAACCTGCCCCCCCTTCCCCTCTCATATGAGTGCTTAGTAACATATTTTTGTAGGCTGGACTATTTATAACTTTCGATATAACTAGCACTTAATTCAAGCATATTTGAACACGAAACATGCCTGGAATGAATTTAATGAATTGAAGGAATATCACTTTATCAAAAGTTAATTGAAATAAAAACGTCAATCAGTTGAAAATATCTACAGAATAAAAAAAACACACACACAGAAGAAACCATTTGCGTGTATCTTTTTTTATAAGAAAAGTATTTTTTATTTTAATACTGAATTAAGCATAATTGAATTCACTGTGATGAAGACAGATGAAGAGATAAAAAGATGCCTTGACTATGCCTTCACTGTAAGATAGTTGACGTTTACTGTGAATAAAATCTATTCGTTTCTGTTAGATAATGTTTGAATGTATGTGGAAAGAGAAAATCTCTGACTGACTCAGTATCAGCATAGAACTATGCACAGAATTTCACCACTTCAAGTTGCCATATTCCATGCAGTACATACAAAGGCAGAGAGAGAGAGACAAGAAAGAGGCGAAGAATAGATTCAATAGAACTACAAGAAGCAGAAATTCAATACAAACGACAAGTCAGTCAGTTCTTCTATACGGATCGGATCAGGAACTTGGCAGGCGGGTGACAAAGAATATTTTCAACAGACTGGCTATTGCAGACCTTCATCCTTCAACAACTAACTGTCAACTATCGCTCTATACTGAATGAAGATCAGATGGCCGGGTCGGAAAGAATCACCAATAAGAAACTATGGGAACAAACAAAAAACCAAACAAGATGCAATCTCCAACCAACATATATGCAGGAGAATGTGGAGATGGATTGGACAATCACTGAGGAGACTGCTGGGTGATATCACGCTAGGGTAAGGCCGTCGCTCGAGTGGAACTAGTTCGAAGGGGAAGTGGCGAGTGGGACGTCAGTGAGAGGGTGAGATGGACCAATTCGTGTGAAGAGGAGTTGAAAGAGTATGGACTAATATGGATGAAAGTGAAAAGTACAGCAGAAGGAAGACAGAAGTGGCAAGTGGAGACGTGCAGTTGAAGCCCTATGTTCCACTAGGAGCTGAAAGGAACAACAACAACAATAAGAAGCAGAAATCTACGGAAGGCAGTATAGTAATATGGAAAAACATAAGGGGTTAATGGATCTATGAATGCACCTGCACCGTGGAGGATGGTTTTGAGGCATGTCACCAATAATTTAAAGCTACTAGATCTTAGGATCTCAAGGATTCCAATCATATATTGCTCGTTGTTAAAGGCCATGGCTTGGCATACGAAACGCATATCTTAGTTATGTCATTTGATTCAGCTACATAATCTTATCAAGTGATTTACTCTCCTTACCTGATTGATAATCTCCGCCTAACCTCAGTATTGCTCACCATGTGATATCATTTAAAATGTAAGGTAGAAAGAAAATGACATGTGTAACTATTTCAGTTTACATATTCTAAATTTTAGGGTAGTTTCAATACTTGTAGTACTTGAAACTTCAGTAGCTTAGCAGTACAATTCAACAACACTATATTCACTAGGTTGGTGAATGTTTCTGATGAAGGAATATTCTGCTAAGGTCTACATAAGTGTTTCATATTAGTTTGTTTATTAGATGTATCACACAGTGAAACAGTATTATTTACTATATGACGTTTCGAACAAAATTTATTGTTCATAATCATATCATCAATTATAATCTAACGACCTTGAAACTTGAGTTTTGTGGTTTTCTTTATCTTCTCCTATTTGTCGTCGTAGGCTTGGTAGTAGAATTTTCCAGATATCTCAGATAGGTGCTAAATCATTCCTATTACATGTATTTGCAGTTGATTAGATAAACAAAGCTTCCGTCAGTTATCAGTCTCTCCCTCCACCCTGTGACATTGGATTTTAAAACTGTCATCCTATCCCACCCACCCAATAGTATGGTTGTGTGTAACTGCATGTAGTGAGTGCTATAGCTGAACTATTCTCTAGATTTCTTATCTTATTCTGGTCAACTAATCTAGATTTTGCTAGGTTTTTATGTTCGGCTAGTCTGACTGCCCTTGTTCTACTGGTTTGACCTATGGATTTGACCTAACAATCATTGCAGGCAGGATATTAGATAAACTAAATTGTTTTGTTTTAAAGGCTTCACTGGCGGGATCCTTCAAACGACAAAACTTGTTTCTAATTGAGTTTGTAGGTGGTTTGAATGCCAGACACTTTTATTCCTGCCTTGTTAAGAATTCTGGTTTCCGAGGTTCCTTCCTTGTATGGAATTACTACGGATGATTTCGATTCCTTATTGTTGGTGTCGTCATTAATATTATAGTTATTGTTATTATTATTATCCCTATCGCCGCAACCATTATTTATTTTATTTTTACGTTTCCTTACATATTTCCTGTAAATAATACTGTTTAACTGTATGGTACATCTAATAAACAAACTAATATGGAATTTGCATGGAGGATTTAATCATGAGCTGACATCAGTTAGAGAACCATTGGAAAACCTGGGAGTACTTGACAGCTGTTTCGTCACACTAGTTTGGGACTCTTCAGCAGTACGCACCCACCGGGATTCAAACCCAGGACCTTCCGGTTACAAGGCGAGCTCGTAGACCATTGAGCCACTGGGACCCGATCCAATGATCCTTGAATTCTAGCTTCTGCCAATTCACGACATAGCGCGACCATTTCGCAATATCCTCTTCGATGAGTTACTGCCTCATCTTCAATCTGCTGTACCCTACTGGTCACGGCTTCCCACTAGAACCCCAGGTTAACTGCCTGAATAGGGCCAGTCACTAGTGAGCATCAGATTAATTTTCAAGTATTGGTTTCGTAGGGATTTTGTTTGATTGCATGGTGGATTTAATCATGAATCCTCCATGCAGTCAAACAAAATCCCTACAAAACCAATACTTGATAATATGGAATTACTTGCTACCACAGTGCCCAAGTTTTACACATATATCTACATAAGTGTATTGTATAAAGACTTGATTATCACAGAAATGGTTTTTTAAAACATTCAAGCGTATGTTGTAAACTTTATTTAATATATGTATTTATCAGTGTTTGAACTTCTATACAAGTTAAGCAAAATGAATCCTTATATGATAAACTTGACTTATTTCCTTTCTTCATCATAAATTAAGCTCATCTTGAATTGGTTTTTGGTGATTGGAAGCAGTCTGTAGATCTAGCTTTTTGTGTTTTTATTGGCACTAGAAGGTTAGGCTTGCTTTCAGCTTTGAAAGAATTCAGACCCGAGTCTTGTAGTGTTTGAATCAAGGATGTAGCTACTGAGCTATTTGCAGTCACAACTGGCCTCTTATAGAACTAACTGTAATAGCTATCCAGACAGGTTAATCAGGAAACATATGACAAAGAAAGTAGAAAAGAACTTTCCTCTATCTGTAAATAAAAAACCGTTATATAGACGACTACAATTCAAGGGCGATGTACTTAGCCACTTCTAAATGTATCTACCGATTCAGCTGAACGTGCAGTGAAGCGAGTTATATTGACCGTTTCTCTAGAAACTTGATTTTTTGTGCTCACACAAGAAATATCTACCAGTGTGATTGAATGAAGGTGTAGTTAGAAGCATCAACAGCTGCCATCCATATTAGAACACTTGGCCCAGACCAGCCACGAAGGCAGCCAGCATTGAAGAGTCCTTCTCTATCATATACGGGTACCAAATAAATTGCGAAAAACACCCAGGTATCTCATGCTGCAAACAACAGAGGGTATCGCGAATGGCGTGAAACAACCGGTGTTCTGTGTGGAGAAGAAGCAAGTCGACCCACTGCTACTTCCGTGGCTGGCCTCCGGTGGAGACTATGAATTCACGAATTTGTATTGTTATTTATTATTTTTCCTAATTTCTGTGATGTTCAGTGTGATGCAATGTTATGTATTGTTATGCTGTCGACCTGTAATCCATTGATATTATTATCACTATTGATTCAATGTTATTTAACCAACATTGATGTTGTTGATGACGCTAATTCATTCACTACTATGTTTATATGTGTATGACTTTAGAACCTGATGAAGAGTAGTTTATCGAAAAGCATATTCTTTGTTCAGTAAACATTCTTTTCTGAAAACTGTAATAGTTTTATTTATTACCCACTAGGAGGTAACGAACGACTCATACCGTTTTCCACTGCTTAACTCTCTCTTGCTGATACTTTTCAGTAAATTCAACGTTATATTTGTAAGATGTTCCACTTATGTTGTTTTGGATACAGTTCATAATTTTTAACTACATCAAAATAATTTTAAAAATATCAAACCGAAAGTTTGTGATCCTACTGTTTTGTATTGTCTCCACGTTATTCACAAATAGAATTTGTCAAGAACATAGTAAATAAGATACAAATATTCCGTGCCATATATATTGGATGTGTTGATTACTTCTAGGAATCAAAGTTCAAAAATCAGACTTTTATTTAGTTAACACTTCGAAGTATTTAATCTACAGTAAGCAACTAAAATATTTAAAGTGAAATCTACCTCATTTGTAAAATACAGTCAGACTTATTAACCTGTAGGTGGACATACACGATTTCATATATCATTATTCTTTGAATGAATACGTGCATAAACGTGTTATACAGATTTCCACTTTTTGATAGAGAGCGCCTTCAGAATGAAATAGGAGATCGGGTTTGTATGTTCATTATTCATGATACTGTCAACTTTGAATTAGTTATGTTCTCTACTGAAACACCTGGATTTTGTGCGTGGATGATTTATGTTTGATGTCACACACAATCGAAGACTTAAAAGCGAAAACCGACAAACTCGTCGAAGAAGCAGCAAAGACAGGACTCCAGGTGAGCATAGGCGAGATGGAGGTTATGAAAATAACCAACCAACAACAGCGACAACATCCAACGCCAATCACCATCAACGGGAGGGATTTGAAAGAGGTTACTTCATTCATTCACTCATCTAGGTAGCATTGTCTCAACTACAGGAATGGAGGAACGGACGAGGATGTCAAATCCAGCGAGAATCGGGAAGGCGAGAAACACATCGACATCATCAACCTGAAACCAATCTCGAAATCTTTATCACTCTGCATCAATAAACGTCAAGTGAGTTCTTCTATACGGATCATAAACTTGGCGGGTGGGTCACAAAGAATATTTCCAACAGCCTGTTGCAGACATTTATCAACAATTAACTGTCTTCGCTGGCTCTATAGTGAAGATCAGATGGCTGGGCCAGAAAGAATCACCAACAAGAAACTATGGGAACAAACAAAACAAAACAAGAAGCAATCGCCAACCAACAAATATGCAGGAGAAAGTGGAGATGGATTGGACACTCGCTGAGAAGAGGTCCGCTGGGTGACATCGCGCGTGCTCGAGTGGAACCAGGCCGAAAGGGAAGCAGCGAGTGGGACGTCGGTGGACACTACAGTTTTTGAATGGTGTCAGAAACACTACGAAATTTTGATTTGAAGTCTTTATATGTTCACAGCTGTTGTTCACTTCATAGATTAGTTTAACGTTTACTTCTGACATGGAAATCTCAGTACCAGCTGGCCAGTTACAATCGTCACATTGAATACAATAAAATAAACAAAACAAAATCGAAAAGATATCAAGTTAAGCAAACAGAATATGAATTGTATTTATAAATAAATGAACTGTGAGGCGGGCACTTCTCTCTCTATAAAAACGCTGTTATCATTACATTTATAAACTCAGTTGCTTACTTACCTTCCAATAAATTGTGTTATGAAAGCGCTTATTCTATTTCCAGTAAGCGTGTTGAGTATATTACTCCAACTACGCATACTGACTGCAATAGTCAGTATGTAATCCATTATCAATGACCATCCAATTATGAAAGCAGGCAGTTCTCCCATAATGATATAAGTGAATGAGTAGCAGGAGTTATCCTAAATAAATTAAAATGAGTAAAAATTCATATAGACAGTTGTGAGAAAATTACCAAATAACATCATATTACAACCTGTTAGAACAGAATCAGTACGGGGATTAAGAAAGGTTGATTTTAGTGCAGACTGTGTCAAGACCTAGAACTAGTTAGATACTACTGGAAATCAGGAAGCACTGGGAAGCTTCTGTTGTTTCAGTCTGATTTTCATTCATTTCATTTCCTCAACCTTTAACAGCAATATAATGAAGAAGTACAAGTATAAATCATAGGCTGAGCCATACCGAACATATTGGAAGGTTGTCCTGCTATTCAGTTACCCAGATCCGATAAGATGTATTGTAAGTTTCAAACCTGAGACCTATTGAATGAATAGCAAGGACTTAGGTCAATTAGCCGTATATATCTCCTAGTCTAGAGAATAGACAGAGAATGATGTCAGAACACTATATTACTTTACATATTAATAACCTTTATATGAGGTAATAAAAAATTCAAATTCTTCAAACTAGAATATAGTAATAATCCATTTTAAAGACTTGACAAACAACATAGTTGTGAATCAACTACACATACATATGGTAAATTTGCGAAGATTTCACCACCCTACTGGGTGACATCTTCAGCGCATACTTCAATTTGAAGTGAGCTTTTAGATTTCTCCACGAGTTTATTAATCATCTCTCCTGGTGACCTTGGACATGATTGGTTGTTTATGTGTGTTTTTACATCTTCTAGGTTACTTGTATTGGAACTGACTGTTTCTTTGGCTTGAACTCTGGCCCTTTGTGTGTGAAGTTTCTTTCTTATTGGTTGATAAATTTTGTCTATCTCGATGTGTCTATTGATTGATGATTCACTGGAATGCCAAGCTTCTAAAAATTCTCTAGCATTCTTGTTGTTTCCTCTGTCTAATATTTGAACGTTGTCCCAGTCGAATCGATGTCCGTGGTTGTCTGTGTGTAGTGATATGAGGGAGTGGATATCATGTCTTTTGACGGCTAACTTATGATCGTGGATACGAAGACGAAGGGGACGTCCACTTTGGTCAATGTAGTGTTTTTCGCAGTTGTTGCAATTTATTTTGTAGATGATGTTGGTTTTATCTTCTTTCGCTGTTGAGTCTTTTGGTTGACATAGAATTGAGTGAAGCGACTTTGTTGGTTTGTGTACGACGTCAATTCCTAAAGGTTTGAAGAGTCTTGTAGTGATTTCTGAGATATCCTTTATGTATGGTAAGGCGATTTTCTTTGTGTTTTCCTTGGTGGCTTTTGCTTTGGTAGGTTGGCTTGGAGGTATATGTTTTTTGATGAAATTCCGTGGATATCCATTCTTTTGGAAGACGTCCAAGAGATACTTTTCTTCAATCTTCCTTAAGGTGGGAGTGCTGCAATGAGTCCTTGCTCTCTTGAATAGTGTTTGTATGCAATTCCTTTTGTGTGTTATTGGGTTGTTGCTGTTGTAATTTAGGATTTGGTCTGTGTGAGTTGATTTCCTATAAACTTGAGTTTCTAACTCCCCTGTGGTTGTTCGCTTGACTAAGACGTCCAAAAATGGTATTTTGTTCTCGGATTCCTCTTCTCTTGTGAATTTCATGTCGTTGAAGACGTTGTTTATTAAGTTGCGAGTTTTATCTAACTCCTTTCTTTTGATTATTACAAATGTGTCGTCGACGTAGCGTATCCAAATCTTGGGTTTGATCTTTGGTAGAATTATGTTTTCAAGTCTTTGCATCACTGCTTCTGCAATCAAACCTGATATTGGCGATCCCATGGGTGTTCCTTTGACTTCTTCATATATTTGGCCGTTGAATTGGAAGTATGTTGTTAGGCATACATTTATGCATGTGATGAAAGCTCCGCAAATTAACCATCGAGCTCAGAGAACAAAACCACATCAAAATCATCCACCTGAGCTACAAATCTTCTCTATCATATCTAAATCTTACGAGCGGGATACGCTTCTCTCTGTTCGAAAGTGGGAAGACTTCGCCAAAAGGCAAGGATCCACCAGAGAACAATTATTCTTTCTCCATGAGTGCCTTCGTCATTCAATCCTACCAAACAGTGTAAGATACAAACCACCAGTCAACTGCCCAATGGGATGGAAATTGGCCGAACAATGTGGAAGACGAATGGTCAAATTAATGATTACGGACGCACATTATCGGATCAACAAATATCAACAAATTATAGATATCCAAAAAGCAAAATTAGAGAAAACCCTCAACCAGGAACACCTGTCAACGCTGATCACCGCAATTACACTGTCAAGTGAAAAACACAGAGAACAAAGACGAAGAGTCCTCAAAACCAAGCTAGCCAAGATTAGAAAACAACAACCAGACAATACGCCCATAGACTGCGTAGTCAACCTATCAAAACAACCACTATCAAAAATGGAACAACAACTACAAAAAGGATTAAACTACAACACCGGAGATGCTTCAAAAACTGATTTCTTCGCTGCCTTTGAATCATTACTCAAATCATCAAACTTGAACGAGGAAACACAGGAAGAGATACGCCAAACAATTGTACCAATGGTCAAACAGAAAAGACAACACACACAACTCAACTCTCAAGAACTAAAGGCCCTCAAAAAGCTGAAAAATAGGAAGGACATCGTCATTTTACCAGCCGACAAAGGAAGAACAACAGTAGTCATGGACAGAGAAGAATACACCAAGAAAGCTGAAGAACTACTCAAAGATGAAGATGTATATCAACAACTCCCAACAAATCCCATACAAACATTGGATAACCGCATCCAAAGGACCTTAAACAAGCTCACCAAAACTGGACAGATCACAAAACAAGACCAATGGCGAATGAAATCCAATGGACCAGTCCTACCTCGATTCTACGGCAGACCCAAAATACACAAGGCAAATATCCCGTTACGACCAATTGTATCACTCCCAGGAACTCCAACATATAATTTATCCAAAGAATTATACAGAAAACTAAAACACCTAACGGAATCTTGCGATCACTCCATCAACTCTGCTATCCAATTCCTAGAGAAAATCAGAGACATCCAAATAGATGAACAAGAAATAATGGTATCCTTCGACGTGACAGCATTATATACCTCCATCGGACAAAACCTAGCAAAAGAAACCATGGAGCAATTACTTAGCAACGACGAACAACTTCCACAACAATCAAAAATGCAACACACAAGCTGGATGGAATGCATAAATCTATGCCTAACAACATACTTCCAATTCAACGGCCAAATATATGAACAAGTCAAAGGAACACCCATGGGATCGCCAATATCAGGTTTGATTGCAGAAGCAGTGATGCAAAGACTCGAAAACATAATTCTACCAAAGATCAAACCCAAGATTTGGATACGCTACGTCGACGACACATTTGTAATAATCAAAAGAAACGAATTAGATAAAACTCACAACTTAATAAACAACGTCTTCAACGACATCAAATTCACAAGAGAAGAGGAATCCGAGAACAAAATACCATTTTTGGACGTCTTAGTCAGGCGAACAACTACAGGAGAATTAGAAACTCAAGTTTATAGGAAATCAACTCACACAGACCAAATACTGAATTACAACAGCAACAACCCAATAACACACAAAAGGAATTGCATACAAACACTATTCAAGAGAGCAAGGACTCACTGCAGCACTCCCACCTTAAGAAAAATTGAAGAAAAGTATCTCATGGACGTCTTCCAAAAGAATGGATATCCACGGAATTTCATCAAGAGACATATACCCCCAAGCCAACCTACCAAAGCAAAAGCCACCAAGGAAAACACAAAGAAAATCGCCTTACCATATATAAAGGATATCTCAGAAATCACTACAAGACTCTTCAAACCTTTAGGAATTGACGTCGTACACAAACCAACAAAGTCGCTTCACTCAATTCTATGTCAACCAAAAGACTCAACAGCGAAAGAAGATAAAACCAACATCATCTACAAAATAAACTGTAACAACTGCGAAAAACACTACATTGGCCAAAGTGGACGTCCCCTTCGTCTTCGTATCCACGAACATAAGCTAGCCGTCAAAAGACATGATATCCACTCCCTCATTTCACTACACACAGACAACCACGGACATCAATTCGACTGGGACAACGTTCAAATATTAGACAAAGGAAATAACAAGAATGCTAGAGAATTTTTAGAAGCTTGGCATTCCAGTGAATCATCAATCAATAGACACATCGAGATAGACAAAATTTATCAACCAATAAGAAAGAAACTTCACACACAAAGGGCCAAAGTTCAAGTCAAAGAAACAATCAGTTCCAATACAAGTAACCTAGAAGGTGTGAAAACACACATAAACAACCAATCACGTCCAAGGTCACCAGGAGAGATGATTAATAAACTCGTGGAGAAATCTAAAAGCTCACTTCAAATTGAAGTATGCGCTGAAGATGTCACCCAGTAGGGTGGTGAAATCTTCGCAAATTTACCATCCAGCTCAGAGAAGAAAATCACATCAAAATCGCCTACCCAAGCTTCAAATCTTTTCTGTCATATCTACGGTGAATGTCTTTAAATGTATAATTTGCTAGGTACGCTTCAAAAATTGGCACTTCTCGTTTGCTTAGTTTTATTTACGTTGTGATATTCTATGGCGAATCGAGATGACAGGGTCACGTCAATTTTGGATATATTTGAGATCATTGTCAGAGGGCATTTTAGACAATATAAAGGGCTAATAACTAATGCAGAATAAAACCGTTAAAATCGACATGAAATCCATAGCGGGCTGAGAAATTTGTGACTTGTTTCATAACATGATACAAAGAACTGATAAATAGTTTATCAATATTGTGCGAGTTTATATCAGTCTTTTGTGCATTGGTTGTTCAAATTTGAAATGCTCGCTAACCATCTCACTAAAATGGCCTGCGTTCGATTCCTGGTCAATAGATTCGTAATTCTCATTTACCTCGAAAAAGAGTGGAGGTTAGAGGTAAGGCTGGCAAACCCACCGCATAAAAAATAAATATCATTTCTACGGAAACTTCAAAGATTAAGCTTGCACCCTAATATTATACCCAGAACTCAAAAAGATGGAAAAAATGGAGAAATTATCAAATTATGAATAGATTTAAATAAAACTGCAGGTTAACTCGCTAAAATCCCTACAGACTTTTTGGATTTTGTTCTACCATACATTTGGCAGAGAACCAAACGCATTGGAGGCTTGCGACTGCAATCCTATGTTCCTTTAGGAATTAAAGGCAAAAATAATAATACAGTAATACGTCGGAAATACCGTGAAGTCTTCGGGTTTATTGGATTCAAGTCGGATGATTGCAGGTAGTTGGGAAATGTACTGAATTAACGTATGATACAAGCTTTTAATGCAGTATACGTGACGTAAAGAGCCACATTTTATTCTATATATATATGTTAGTGAACATTTGCTCATACAATCTATTGGTTAATAGGAAATATCACTCGTGTGTTCCCCAACATCTGAATTTAGTTTCAAGATTCGGAAGTAACTTGTTGAGATTAAATGGAGAATAAGGGAACTTAGTGGGGAATCGGGTGTGTTTTGATTGAATTGAAATTTGTCATTTCTGGCTTGAAAATTATCTTTCAAGCGTTGATTTGTAAGGGTCTGATTTGTTTTTCAAATATGACCACAGATTGATATCAGTTAGTGAACCGCTGAAGACCTACAGAAAGTACTGGACAGATGTTACATCGTAGTTTTAGGAATCATCGGCAGTACGCAGTCAACTGAGACTCGAACCCAAGACCTTCCGGTTACAAGGCAATCTGGCTCGTGTACCATTCAGCCACTGGGACCTGATGGAATAACCCATGAATTATCGTTGCAGTACGTTTTTGAAGCAGGTGTAGATTATTTAGCGATTATGGTATTCAGAAGAATTGATTTATGCGTGGTAATTTAGTAAGTAAGCAAGTGCTTTCTGTCAAATCAAATTTCAACAAGGAGGAAAATAATTCTGTTCTTTTTCTCCTAAATTTCACTAACTGTCCAGTTCGTGTTAATTTGCAGTAAAGCGTTTAAGAAGAATATGAAAAACAATGTTCATAAAATTCGCAAATATTTATTTCTCTATTCAAATTGACAAGTGAAAATACCCTTCATCTAAATAAAATCACTTACTTTTGGATAACGGCAAGCCAATTCTGAATAGTTTATAGCATTAAGCAAAGCCACTAAACTAGCTAACAGAAAGGCGAAAAATGCACCGGGTCCAGTACGTTTACTAATGACGATACCGGCATACATATAAATACCTCCATCCAACATAGATACTAAAATACAGAAAAAACGTTAGTTGTGTCAGTAAGCAAACTGAATCACTTATTGTAGACCGTAAATGTATACCATTTGAATAGGTTGATAATGTTTAAATCCATCCCCATAATCAGCAATAGCAAAAACATATTTCATTTGTAAACGCTTTATCATAATTATTTCAAAGGTTTTTTGTGAGTGATAACACTATGTCCTCGTGTGTGCCATCGTTCGGTACTGGGTTCTAAACAAGATTAAGCTACAAAGTCACCGACTGTTAATTTAGTCTGTGTAGGTAAGTATAAGGTTTTTTTTTCCTTTACGTTCCCACCGGAACATAGGGGGCTTCAAGCTATAGCTCTGAAGTTTCGATAGCAGTGGTTTTACTTTTACGGGTTGGGGTTGCTAGCCTCATGCCCAACCTTCCCTCTTTACCAGTCTTATTACTGGCTTAGCGAGGTAAAGGAGTGAGACTGTGGCCGGGGAACGAACCCTGAACCACATGCGGTGTGTTTGGCGAGCATTCTGCTTCTCTGGCACCGACCCACTGGTATAAGTTTATATGGCTGTTATCCTTAGGATGTCAAATACTGGTAACTGAAGAGTTTTACTATTATTATATTCTTGGTTTGCAAATGGAATATAGTTCTTCAACGGCACATATCTATTTCACCTGGTTCACTGCAATCTTTTTAAGCTGGCTGCATGATTGTTAATAAACTTTTATTTTGGTCGTTACACGATCTCCTCCGTGTCACCTTTGAACACGTATATCCAACTGGTAGTTCCCTGTTCAGGTTTCACTCGAGTGCCAGACATGTGATGTCATTCAACTGTCTTCTTCTTGATGAGTTCTAGCCCAGTGACAATGGTTAGGATAGTGTCACCGATTAACAAGTGAGTCATAAATATCATTCTATCATGTAAGCATTTTTTTTTTTCATCAGTTTTTAAAGTGTCTTTTTATAAGTATCAACTGTGTACTACTTTTCGTGGTTATTTCTTACTATCTCATCAAAAATTCTGATAATGTGTAAATGATTCTTTCTATCTTCTACTTAGCACTTCATTACGCTTCTTTTCATAGGTCTGTAGTGCGCATTGAATGTTTGAACTTTTGTTTTAACGCCTACATGTGCTATGGCGCTACGCCATCTTTTTCCTACTTGACTGCCTGCAAGTGGTTTGCTCTCTCATTTTACTATCAGTAAGCACACTCCTTGAGTTTGCTACCCGAGACTGTCGACAGAAAAGTTGTGCGCCATATTACTACGTATTAGTTTTAGTTTTCACTTATGATATAATTATAATTCATAACAGAGCACACAACAGTGAATATGCCTTTTACCTGGACTTCATTCATCTACCAGTACAAACGCGGTAGATAGTGTACTGATCAGAATTAGCCGAGGAAAGGAAGTTTAGTTAGTGCTGATGTTTAAGGCTTACCTAGAGGTCATCTTGGGCACTTATAGGTCTGTGTGAATTAAGTCTCAGATTATTCCAACAGCCATGAGTACCAGTCGATTAATTTTCTAGCTGATAGATATCTTGCGTGAAGTATTTTCCATGTCATCCTTAAGGCGCCAATTTGTTGTTCTACTCTAGGGCGTGGCGTCTGATATCACTCAGGAATCTTCTTTGCGTGTATTCAGTCCATTTTTGTTTCCTCCTACATATTTGCTTAGCAAGAGGTCGTTGAATGGTTAGTTGTCAGAGTTTTACTAATCCTTTCTGGTCATCTGATCTACAGTATGGGAAGTAAGTTGCTTGCTTATGTAATTATATAATTTACTAATGTACCTTTATACGATTCATGTCTGTTTGGCTTCCTTGGGAGAGTTTCGTGACTATTTCTCTTTTTCTTACACTAAAATTAATCGATCTATAAACTTATACACCTAGGAATTTCAATTACTTCTAAAATTTATTCACAATTAGAAACGGCGTCTTGATTTTAATTGCCCTTTGTCTAGAACTATTAATTTTGTTCGACTATATTCACTAGACCTTTAAGATTTCTAATCTTAACAACAACAGTAAACTAAGCAATCCTATCCTGTACAGACATCCATGTGTAGATACTGTCACTCTTATTTAGGTCGTAATTACTATTGCCCTTTGTGCAGTTCTGTTCACAGCTCCTTTGTCGTGACTGGTTGTCAAAGCATACACTCGTATCATTCATTAAGAATTCAAATAAATTCAATTTAAATCGATTTTTACGCTGAACGTGTTGCCTGCAAAAACAATGAAAGCTTTGCAGTTAAATAAATCACTTAGCTTATACAATACAACTACATCAAAATATTCTATAAATACTTTTTAAGGCGAAACAGTAGCAATCGCATTTTATTATATATTGAAACATGTGACACATATAGACATTCACAGAATTAAATGTCACTCAATCCCTAGCTTTATTTCACTTTTAACCGTCTATTAGTCAAAAAAAACAACACAACAGTTTCAGTTAACTAAAACACCGATCATGAAATAATGATAGCAGATGCCTAATGAATTGATAAATGTGTCATGCATTTCTACGTTGTAGACTATTTGTAGTTGTAGTTACGCATATTGTATTCTTCAGTTATATCATGTTGTGAAATAAGTTTCAATTATTGAAAATATTGTGTAGTAAAAAGACTAAGCTTTCCCTTTTTCCGTTATACTTACAGTCATGATACCATTGGCGATTGAGCTCACGACTTTCAGGTTAGGAGGCATTGACACAGAATCCAATGGCCTATGCCTTCTAAATTCTGCCACTTCGTGATATACAGTGGGACTGCCGACCAGTGTCATCATAAAATCCATGTGCTATTAGATTCCATCCTAGTATCTCAATGGTAAACAACATAGCCTTGTAACTTGAATGTCCTGCATCTGTGCACTGATGAAGAGTCCCGAAGAAAGACAAGGCAACTGTTTAGTAGTCTTTGTTCTCTAACTAAAGTCAATTACTAATCAGTCTTGACAACGTGCTTTCATTTTGCTGATGTTAAATGTGATATATATTGAAGTCTTCAAATAAATCCTCAAAATCACTTTAATACCTAGTCCACTGAATGCATTTACCCTTATATTCAAAGCTGGCTAAGTATAACCTTAGAATATACTGATTGAAGATACAATGCTCAAATTCATAGAGGTGATGAGTACGAAACAAGATTATAGAATTGTGTACGTGTGAATTTTTCAAGGTAAAAAGCTTGGTGGAAGATCGAAACTCCCTTATTTGACAGAATTTAGAACTTTTCACTATGGTATACAAAATGACATTCAAATGTGGTGTTATGATTCATTGAAATGCTAGTTACTTGTCATAATGAACGATGATCACTTTTATTGATCACTATTATTCATAAGGTCATTGAGTAAGAAGTATGTTAGTAAAAATAATAGGTTGTGACTTTGAATTTACTTCAGAGATATACTTATGCTTATCGATCAGATAAAGACTAACACCTGTAGGGTTTCACAGAATTCAGTAGCCGAACGAATATGGGGTTAATCTCTTGATGAGATTAGTTCTTGTAATAAAGTAGTTTCTTGTATTTCCCAATCAATGATAAACAAAACGAGTGTTTTTACTGACATTTCGCTATTCAATGGTGCTAACAGCTTTATCAAATTGGTAGTATTAAACCAGAATTTACAAAATCTCAGCATATATATAACAGCTTAATCGTTGTTACTCAGCATTGAGTCATTTTTGGGTTGTCAAGTTGGTCAATTGGTAAAGATAACAAAACCAAGTGTAAAATGTTGGGTTTGATAAGTGTGTAAAAATATAAAAGCAGCGCCTGTTTACATAATGAAATTGCTTATCACATTCATGTCGATTTTTTCGCTTCATAGAAGGAGCAAGGGGTGTTGTAACCAGATCAAATTCTGTTTTAGGCCATTATTCCTATTCAGACAATTTGGATTCCATTTGATCACATGAAGTACTTCTGATGATATTAGACGTTTTTTATGATTTCTGAAATTTTTGTGGATTATGATTTCAATATTGTCAAAATCAATTTTGTGGCTTGATTCTATAGCGTAGCGTGTAAATCTATGATTAATGATTTTTCACACTTTTCTAGTTCAACAGGATTTCTCTGTGGCCCGACCGAAAGCTGCTACCTTGACGTGGTGGTCGGGCTTGAACACTGCAATGACCTAATCAAGCTTTACTGGCTGAGACTTATGCCTCTTGAGGTCCTACCATGCCAGGAAGGTTGTTTGGATAGCGGTTAAACAAAAAGCAGCTACCCAATCCAATGCTATGATACAAACAAACTCACAAAATATCATGCCGGACCGGTCGGGACCCAGATTAACAACGACCGCGTTTCCTGCTGCCGTGTCACAGGGCAGGAGTGATAAGTATGCTACTGAGGCACACCAAACAAAAGAGAACGAACAAAAACAGGCCGCGTGTGACCGGTCACAAGCAGTTGTCCTCTGGGTTCTGTGGTCACGCAACCAACTTCCACGGTGTGGGCAGCCGGGAAGTAACAATCGCCCTCACAATCCGAAACGCACGCGAAACCTCTCTCCGTGGTTGAACAGATGCTCTATGGTGTTCATTTCTTCTGATTTCGATTTCTTTCTACAGATGTTTGTCCGATGTATATCGCCTCACATTCCAAGCATTTCATTTTATAGACACAATTGGATAAAGAATCTTTGGGGATTCGGTCTTTTATTATATGGGCAAGGTTGTTTTGTAGTGTGTGTCTGATGTTTTTTAAAGAAAACTCTGATGTCGAGCTCATAGAGTACTCTTCTGATATCGTCTGACGTTTCTGATCTATGTGGAGTGACAACTGTTGAGGTCCATGCGTTCGGAATACGTTTTCGACCATACTTAATGTCAGTGTTGATTTTGTTGCTGAAGTTCTTTGCGTAGTTGTTTTGCTTGAGAGTCTCAATAATGTTTGATATTTCCTCGTCTTTTTCCTTCTCAGTAAAAACAACAATACCGTTTTGTTTTTCATTTATTGGTAAATACAAGGAAACCTTTATTATAATGAATATCATATACCCAATGCCCAAATTTTTTCAAACTGTTAAAAGTGAACCTGGTTTGAACATATATGGATTAGTTTTTGGTTGACCAGTGTGAAAGATATCAAAGGCAAAATGTACAAATAAGTTCACCTGATGGTTTCTCAATCAAGTTAAACAAGTGGCCTATAGATGTGTCAGTTATCAACAAATATTTTCAATATTTTAAAGGTATAGTTTTCCATACACGTACACCACTAAAGCATATGTCGTTCATGGATGTAAAGTTTTTATTTTTCAAGGCTCATCAACTAAGACTTATACAAAAATAGATGATTATTTTAGTTTTATACATCAGTGACTGGGAAGGTAGAAAATTGTATTAACAAACTAATACTTGTTGAGTAACTGGAGCTACTTTTATTTACCATTCAAATGTATAATGCTTAAGTTTTCAAAACAATAAGGTTACACGACGAAGTTAACCGGGAGTTATAGTGAGAAGTGATGACTAGTGAGGTCTACCCGGTTGGGAGTGAGGGCAGGTACTCGCCACCAGTCAGACTGGCTGATGCCAGGAGTCACACTAAAATCATGAATTGATAGGAGTGAGTATTTATAGGCTAATTCGTTGGATCCCAGTGGCTAAATAGTCTACGAACCCAGTTGGTAACCAGAAGGTCTTTGACTCGAACCCTAGTGATGGATGCATACCGATGATGAGTCCCAAGCTATGACGAAACAGCTGCCTAGTACTCCCATTTGATTTTCAATGAATCTCTAATTGACATTAATACACAATCAAAATTGTATTAGGTATTGATTCGAATTCTTATTACGGACAATAATGCACACTAGGATTGCTTATGTATTCAGTTAATGCGTCTGAAACACAAGTATAATGCCTTTCCATTACTCCTCTGCTATTTGCGACTAAAATAAATAATCACTTCTCTTGTGATTGTTTATCTTATGAAATACGGCTGAAAAAAAAGGTTGCACTAACACAGAAACAAATTGTTTTCAATGTTCCTCCTAATATATGCATTACATTACATAACCTATGCTCATGTGTTAAATAACCTCTCATTATTTGACGTAATGGAGAAGATCTGTAGCTCAGATGGTTATTTCTCGTTGGTACTATTTTCTCTAGGCTAAAATAGTTTCACTTGTGAAGCTTTCATTGAAGAATTCATAAAGCTAACCTAACTTTTTTTTCTGATTTCAGAGTTGACTATGTTGTCCAGTAGGATAATGAAAGCTTTAGAATTAAACTCAGAAGTTTGAAAGTCAACAGTATTGCCTAAAATTCCATATAACTGGTAAACTGGTCAATTCTTATACACTATCTACCAGGCGGGAATATTTCTTGCTTGTATTACTAAGTCTTATGTATTTAAATTAATAACTTCTATCGGAACGTAAAGAAGTGGCACCAAGGAACACTGACAGTCAACCAGCCAAAGATCTGTCACCCAACAAATCTGCTGAGGAAAATGGGGACGGATGGATGGTAGATATACTGAGAGGACAACTGAGTGACATTAGGCACCTGGGCGATACCTCGAAATGGAATTGACCAGTTGGAGTTCTTAGGGTGACATGGAAGAAGTAGTATAATGGCAGAATGAAACCTTATCAGTGATCGAGTAGCCAAGTGCAAAAGACTTCAGAGATCAGGATGAATTGGAGTAAGATGTTGAAGGCCTAGGTTCCATTCGAAACTCAGCAAAATAGTCACTACAATTGGGATATAAGCCCTTATCTTATAAATGCATACATCAATCTACTATGAGTACTATCATTGTTGGCCATACTAATTAGATAAAATTCAGAATAAAATAATAGTTTATTACAGTGTCCAAGTTTTGTGATTGTAGACCATGCCTTTCTTTTGAGTTCATCATACATTCGACAGACAGTAGGCAGCAAATAAACACATAATCCTTCATCAACATACCAAGACGATTATCCTCTTAAATTACCAAACTATTTATCATGTTCTTCAAGTAATATTTTAGAACTCGCTATCAATACGGTCGTTTGCTTTTTCATGTACCCTGCCAAAATCTAATTTTTGTTTTATGCGTAAAACATGTGATTTTAGATTGCAGTGTTCTCTGACAGAAGTATACATGTAAAATATTTGGATTAGCTTTAAATACCTTCATTTTTGATGTTGTAATGCATAACTGTCAAACTAAAAGTCAAAATACACTCTCAGACAAATATATATGTTATTATAAAAGAATTTGGAACTGCTCATATTATTCATCATTATCTTCATAAATTACTATAGTCTACTATACTGTTGCATTTCTCTCTTTGTCTATATATATATATATATATATATATATATATATATATATATATATATATATATATATATATATATATATATATATATATATATATATATATATATATATATATATATAATTCAAGCGGTTGACAAAGCCACAGGCTGAACACATACCAGTCTCAAGTGGTATTTCCACACGTAGTGCTTAGCTAGACAAGCATATTTTTGTCAGTCAATTAAATAGTTATTTTGGTTCAACTGAATAGCCTGGAGAAAATTGATGGCATAATATGGTAGCAGCGTTATATCTTGAATTATGAAAAACTAAAAATAACTAGACTTAAAAATAAGTTTATACGAGTTCGACCACGGATTGATATCAGTTAGAGAACCACTGAAAACCAGCCACATGGAGTACTGGACAGCTTCTGTTTCATCCCACTAGTTTGAGAATCATCGGCAGTACGCAATCACCACTAGGATTCGAACCCAGTGACTTGCTACAAGACGGATTTTCTTGGAGTTCTAGTAAGAAGTCGTGACCAGTGAGGTCTATGCAGTCAGGTGTGGGGATGGAGTCCCCATAGATGACATTTGGTTGGTGGTCACACTAAATCACGATTCGATAGAAGTTAGAATTTATGGACTGGCCACTGAATGTGGTCCCAGTGGTTGAATGGTATACGAGCTTGCCTTGTAACTGGAAGCCCCTGGGTTCGAACTCTTTAGGTGGGTGCGTACTTCCAATGATTTCCAGACTATGACGAAACAGCTGTCCAGTACTCCCAGTGGCTGGTTTTCAATGGTTCTCTAATAGATATCAATCCATGGTGGTCAAACTCGTAAAGACAAAAAATAAATATGATCCTTACAAACCAAACTCTTGAAAATTAAAAATAAGTATTATAATTTTCATTTTTCATTTTTATCTTTCTTATATCTTGAATCCACACAGTATTTTTGGTACAGCTATAGGATTCTCAGCATGTGATATCGGTAGCCCAAATTTAGCAGGCCGATCATTGATATCAGGTGGGCGTCAGCCGTATGCATGGTCGGCGGGCATCTTAACTGCTATGCCACTGAATTATTTAAAAGTTATGATCGAAAACTTACAAAGAAAATCTGTTCATAGCTTCTTGGTTTTGAACAATTTTGAACAAATATGCTAGAATCTACTTTTCTAGCACCTTCAAACACTGTTCAATTTTCGCTTTGCTACCGACATACTAATATGTTGTTGTCAAAACTAACTGAGATTACCCTTAATCTATGTAGAATTTTATTTTATTGTTAATTTACTAACTGGATGCAGTGCTGTAGTAAAATGATGAGAATTCCATTCTGTATCACAAGTGCTGTTTTAGAATAAAGCTATTATCATTATCATTATTACCAATTTGATTCTAGTCAGTAGTGAGCTGATTGGTTTAGCTAGGATAGTAAGAATTCTGAATACACTGGAAAAGCCAAATTCATATGTATGCTGGAAAAAATAGGAAATGGATTTGAAAAGATCGTTGAGTGACATCACGCTGCAGTCGACACTTCTATTGGGAACACGGATGGGAAACGACAAGTTGCACATTCGAGTCTAGCATAAAAGAGATCATGTTTGCGGGGTGGGATGGGAATGAAAGCTTATGAGCAATCCCGGAATTAGCTAGAAGAGATTGTAGAGCACAATATTGAAATATAGATATTCTGCTGAAGCTCTATGTTACCCACAGAACTCAAGGGTATAACAATATTATCATAATATTTCATACATTTGGTTCTCTTGATAAGTTTCAATAAAGAAAGAAAGAAAGATCAGATTTATAGTTGGAAATAATATCATCATTCTATTTCAGAGGTACTCATCATCTGCAAAACTACCTAACCAGACGCACCTAGTGGATAAAGGTAATTTCATCGAGATTTCTAAATCCTTCAAAATACTAAAAATAAAAAGGACAGTAAATTTACTACGATTTTATGAAGCAGTTGCAATCAAGCCTTTTAAATCAAACTTATACATACAGAAAGAGGATGTAATCAATCTCTCGCCCCCCGCCCCCCCCCCCGGTGACTGCATTTTGATTACATCGGTCAGTAATCCATATTAGTGATTTCAACTTACTGGGCAAGTTTTCAGTTTTATGAATTAAAACCTTCTTGAGTTGCTATGTAAACTTGCAGGTTAACACTATTTACTAAACTTTTCTGTTTTCTATCTTCTCCTCCCCTCTCCCCTTTTCTATTTTGAAAGCATATGAATCGATGGTAACTTAAACTGGGAATTGTAATGCTTATATTGTCGGATGCGTTGATTTTATAATGCCTTCTTTACTACTGTTCGAACATTGAAGTATGTTATTATCATTATTTATAATCACTGTAATTTCGAGTAGTTTGCAGCTGATGAGAACCTGTGAAATAGAATGATATCATTTTATGCTGTAAATCTGGTCTTTCTTTCATCATAATTATAGTCAATGGTTTTGGTAAAATACCTGGAATGTATGTTCACCTTCTAAAAACCAGATGAAAACTTCTACACACTACTTGTAATATTTCCGTCCTTCACTGCCATCCAGACAACTAATGGATAAAGGTAGTTTCGTCGAGATTTCTCAATCCTTTAAAATACTACAAATATAAAGGGCAGTAAATTTACTACGATTGACTACTAGTTACTAGTGTCCAATCAAACTACCTACTACAGTCCTACAGGAGGTCATTCGCGAGTCAGCGTGAATAGCTCAGTGGTAACCTCTCTGACTGCGGACGGCACTGGGTGACGCGGGTTCGAATCTCATAAGGGACATGAGTTCCTTCAAAGTGATTGCAGGTATGCCTTGTTGGGTGGTGAGAACAAACTAGCACGAAGCCTAGGTTAAGAAAGGCCTCCTGTGTCCGATTGCCCCCAACTATCTAATATCAGTAAACATGTCTATTTTAATATGCATTCCAAGTATCCTCTTACATTTGATTTTGAAGTCGATGGTCTGTAAAACTCAATGCTATCAGACTCTTCAGTTCGCTTTAGTGTTCTGTCCCACACAGTTATAACCATTCAGCTGTTTAAAGTCTTATTACGGAACAAATGATTCATAAGAACTTAGGAGACTTGAATGTTTTTTTATATTTTTTTTCCTGATAGCCCAGAAAAATTCCTTCCCTTTACATCACAGGCGCTTTTGGTGCACAGGAGGATAAACAACATTGAATCGTGAGTTAAAATAAATGTTAGGAAGCACAGCTCCTACTTTTTAGCAAAAACATTTAACTATTAAAAATGTAGCGAGAATCATCTCACTGGCTAAATCACATTTTGATTTTCTGAATGAATTTTTTTATTATGTCCCGATAGACGATTAGCAAGCGCAACATCTGCTAAAAGCATCAGCTTATGAAAAGGCCTTCAGACGTATCTAGTTTTATTTAAAAGAAATAAACTTATACCTTAAGACGGCATATGTAAATAGATTTAGAATTTGATTTTTGAAGCGTACAAATATGAAATTCACAAAGTATTTATGCATTATTATTATTGTTCCCTTGGGTTCCTAGTTGAACATACGGCTTCAGCTGCACGTCTCCACTTGATTCTGTCTTCCTTCTGCTCTACTTTTCACTTGCATCCATCTTAGTCCATTCTGTTTCAACTCCTCTTCACACCATCTCCTCCATGTCACCCTCGCACTGACGACTAAATCGCCGCTCCCCTTTCGGGTTCCACTCGAGCAATGGCCTGACGCGCGCGCGATGTCACCCAGCGGCGGCCTCCTCAGCGAGTGTCCAATCCATCTCCACTTTCCCCTTCATATTTGTTGGTTGGCGATTGGTTCTTGTTTTGTTCGTTTGTTCCCATAGTTTCTTGTTGGTTGTTCTTTCCGGCCTTGCCATCTGATCTTCAGTATAGAGCGAAGACAGTTAGTTGTTGATAAAGGTCTGCAATAGCCAGTCTGTTGGAAATATTCTTTGTGACCCTCCCGCACGCCCGCCAAGTTTCCCATCCGATCCGTATAGAAGAACTGACTTGACGTTGTTTGTATTGAAAATCCGACCGAATTTTGTTGTTGATTCTAGCTGAGTGACGAAGATTTCCAGATTGATTTCAGGTTGATGAATGTGTTTCTCGCCTTCCCGATTCTCGCTCGATTTGACATCCTCGTCCGTTCCTCCATTCCTGTAGTTGAGACAATGCTCAATGCTAGATAAGTGAATGAATGAAGTAACCTCTTTCAAATCCCTCCCATTGATGGTGATTGGCGCTGGATCATAAATAACATACATAAATAACAATAAGTCTAATTCCTGTTGGCCTTAGTCTGTTATTAATGGTGCTTTCAAGTGAGACTTTATCCAGCTGCCATTTAATGCAATTTTCATTTCATCTCATAAAGACAAGTCTATCAACGAATGATCGGAAAGCTATCCGGATTTCTATTAAAATTTTGGATGACACAACCAATCAGTGACTTGTACAATGAAAGAATCAGAAGAATTTGCTCTGAACTTGAGAAACACAAGTGAATCATTTGATGAGTACTCCTTGCTGATATGACTAACTAGAAATCGCTCAAATCATACAAGACTGACAGTTAGAATGCCATATTGAATTATTCTCGTATACGTGTACCTCTCATATGCAGATTAATGCTCTACAAGTATTTAAGTTCAAGAAAACAACTAGTGAACACAATCATAATTCTTCGAAATTTAGTTTGTAGCGATTTGATATGTTTCAAGTTTGACTGAGGATTGATATCAGTGAAAGAGAGAGAATCAATAAAAACCAGGAAGTACTGGAGAGCTGTTTTATCCTGGTTTGGAAATCATTGGCAGCACGCTTTCTTTAGTGATTGCACCCAGGATCTCCTGGTTACAAGGTGAGTCCGCAGACTGTTCAGCCACTAGAACCTGACTCGCTAACCCAAGAATGCCAGTCCTGGGTTCGAACCCCGGCAGTGATTGCGTACTGAAGACGAGCTCCTAGCGAGGAAGAAACATCTGTCCAGAAGCTAGAATTCTTCGTTGATAAAGCCTGTTTTGTAATGTTCCTTGTTACAAATAAAAGTGTCAGCGTACAACTGAAACACCAGACAATACACCTGATTCAGTATTTCTTTTTTTACCTATTTGTGTCCTGTTTTTTCCTTCACATTCAAAGTGGAACATAGGGTTTGAAGCTAGTGGCTTGAAGGTTCTGTAGCAGTGTTTATTTTACAGGATGGGGTTGCTAGCCTCACGCCCAATCTTTCCTATTTACCAGCATTATTACTGGCTTAGCTAGGTAAAGGAGTGCATCTGTGGCCAGGGATCGAACCCCGGACCATGTGCATGATCGACGAGCGTCCTAACCGCTATGCTACCGACGCACATTTGTGTCCTGTAGTTCTAGGTATTCTTTCCACATATCATTTTGTTTTTTTACAAGTATGATTTAAACAATTTAGTGGTTTATTAACTTAAATGGAGTACGCATACTTAGTAATACTTAAGCAATCGAAAGTGAAACAATTCACTTGTTGTAAATAAGTCTAGTGGTATACAATTAAGTACTTATTTTATCTTCTATATATTTAGTAATCATGATATAAATAGTTACCGTACTAAATTGATCAATTTCAAAATAATAGCATTACACTAAAATGTCGATTAACTTACACCTACCACACATATTATTCCTACAGCATACTACTCCGTAATTTATTTGAATATAAAAATGAATTGTATGATTGAAAGTTTCTTCATGAAGCTTAATACTCATAGCTGTTCACATTTTAGCGGTTTTTCTGTTTTTAGAAGGTGGGGATGTTTTATGTAAGGGCCTTGATATGATTATAAGTAATCAGTTGTGCTTAAAACTCCGTCATCAGTAAATAATACTGTGTATCAATGTGTGTATTTTATTAAATAGTGAAAAAAGTATTGTATAATTGCAGATAGTTATTTAACTCAATATAGATTAGTTTTGAAGTAATAAAAGAGAAGATTTGTAGCTCAAATGGATGCTTTTTGTATTGTTGCATCCTATTAAGCAGAACGAAAATCCACAAGCGTGCGCGCTTTCTCTCTCTCATCTGCTCCATAAATCATCTACTCATTGTCAGGGTCAAACCCATGGTCAACTTTTCGTTTCCCATAAGGGCACCAGTCGAGCTATGGTCTGCATAGCGCATAATTTCACTCAACTGTATCCACAATGCGTGTGCTATCCATCTCCATTTTACTTGGGATATTTATTGACCGATATTTTTTTGTCTGGTTCGTTCTCTGAGTTTCGTATTGCTCATCCATTCTGGTCATCTGATCATCATCACTATAAAGCCAGCAGGGGTATGTTGGAAATTGCGTTCCAAGTCTCTGATTTATACACCTAGGGTTCTGGTGAGAAGTAGTGACCAGTAGGATGCAGCAGGTCGGGTGTGAGGACAAATACTCGTCGAAGACATTGGCTAGTGGTCGCGCTTTGTTGTGAATTGGCAGAAGTTGAAATTCATGGGCTGGCCATCATTGAATCGGATCTCAGTGGTTGAATAGTCTACGAGCTCGCTGGCCTTGTAATCAAAAGGTCCTGGGTTCGAACCCTAGTGGTCGGTGCGTACTGATGAAGAGTCCCAAACTAGGGTGACGAAACAGCTGTCCAGTACTCCCTGCAGGTTTTTCAATGGTTCTCTAACCAACGTCATCTCACGATTAAATCCTGTAATCAATCAAATCCCTACAAACCAACGCTTGATAATACAAAAGAATTGACTAAACATCGGTGTTGATAGTCCGGATCGTGTTCGTTAAGCTTAGTTCAGAAGATTTTCAAATTGATTCCAGAGTGACGAAGATCTGTCTGGTTTTTTTACGATCCTGCCTTCGACGTTCTCATCCGTGCTGTCGCTTGTAGATGGAACGATGTTGCTTAGATTAGCAAATGGAGTTGGCCTCTTTTAAATTTATTCCGTTGAGAGTAATCGCTGTCTGTTGTTGTTGGTTGGTTGGTTATCTTCATCGTATCCATCTTCTCTGGGTTCCCTTGGACTTCTTCCTGTCTTTACCACCTGTCTCTTCTGCCAAATTCATAATTTTTTCATGTGAGTCTGTAAGTTTGTATGAAGTGAAGAATAATCATCTTAGTTGTTCAGATTTTCTGGACCTTTTCCTATTGGCCTAAAATATTTCTGCCTTTGCGCTTCTAACAGTCTGATGCATAATCCAAATATCAACACTATATTATTATTATTTCCTTTAATTCCTAGAGGAACATAGGGCTTCAGCTGCGCATCTCCATTGCCTTCTGTTTTCTGACAACTTTTTCACTCCGCTCCAAGTCTGTCCATATGCTTTCATCTCCTCCTCACATGACCTTCTCCAAGTCACCCTTGGACGACCAACTCGCCGCTTCCCTTTCGGGTTCCACTGGAGCAATGGCTTATCTAGTGATGTCGCTTGATGGTTTCTTCAGAGTATGGCCAGCCAATCCACCTCCATTTTTCCCAGCTGTTTTAAAAGTCTTTCTATATCGCTTCTTCTATCGCTTTCTGCATACTACGATATGCCTAATGAGAGCTGGAGCCAAAGACTAATCCTCCGATGAATTATTATTATTTTCTTCGTGTATTAGTTACTGGTGAAATATGTTAATCCAGTGAAAAATCACAAATAGAAGATAGCTTTATCGGTTAATGGAATGCATAATATGCAGAGCTTGTAATTTTCAATAGGAGTATCAGAAATTTATATAGCCTATTCAAAAACACCTTTTTCAGAAAATTTCAACACTCATCATAAGACAGACAGTGTACGGCCAGACACGAGTATGAGAACAATTGGCACACTGACTAAGCGATTGGTTTATGCTACAGATTGGCCTGCTTAAATCATTTGTTTTACTCCTTCACGTTCCCACTGAAACATAGGGTTTCAAGCTAGAGCTTTGAAGTTTCAGTACCAGTGGTATTTACTTTTACGGGATATGATTGCCAGCCTCAAGCCCAACCTTCCTTCTTTACCAGTCTTATTATTGGCTTAACGAGGTAAAGGAGAGCGTCTGTAAGGGATTGAACCCTGAACCACATGCTGTGTGTTTGGCGAGAATTCTACCGCTGTGCCACCTTCATCAACAGCTGTCTTCTCCCAATACTACTGAAGATCGGATGGCTGTCTAGAAAAGATCATCAACAGGGATCTCTAGGAGAGAAAAAACCCAGCAGGAACCAGTCGTGCAACAAATATGCAGGAAGAAATGGAGGTAGATTGGCTGGCCATACTCTGAGAAAACAAACCACCATCAAGTGACATCACATGACAGGCTCTCTCTGTCTCTCTCGAGTGGAACCTCAATAGAAAGCGGAGAGTTGGTTGTCATTGGGAGGGCGGGATGACAAGGAGGAGGCAGTGATGTGAAGAGGAGATGAAAGCATGTGGATAGACTTGGAGCTATGTGAAAATGTTGGCGGAGAACCGAACGCCATGAAGACGTGCGGCTGAAACCCTATGTTCCTCTAGGAACTAAAAGAAATAATAATAAGATATTGGCACGCTGACTGAGAAAGTTGTGTAACATGTTAGACATATTTTCAACTGTAATTGTGTAAAAAAAACCTTATAACCTTCAGAAATGAACGCTATTTTTATAAAGAAATCAGTGTGCACTTGGCTAATGAGTCCTTAGGGTAAAACCTGCATTTGTAATGATTTGTTCAAGCATATTTTTGTCATTTGTTAAACACTAGTGATAAGAAGGTCTGATCACTCATGAAATGATAATATATATTAAGCAGACCACTAGACATGAGGTAAGACTTGCTTCCGCTCTGATTAGCACTAAGTGAATATACCAATTTTTTGTCATATTAATATTTGATGATATCTTTTGGAGTATTTCACATCACTTTCATCAATCGTGAAGTTTCCTGAGTTGAAAAAGAAAATTGGTTTTATTTTATTGTGACAGAATTATTCAGGCCTAAGTTTACCATCCTAGCGAAGACGAGGATGATGAAGAAACACCAATCACTATCGACGGGAGAAATTTGAAGGAGATCCCTTCTTCTAATTTTCTACACAGCATTGTTTCAACTACACGCAGCAACAAGATATTCATCATTCTGAAATCAGTTTTCAAGACTTCTGTACTAGGCCTAACAAACATGATTCAAATTTTCAACACCGATGTTTATTCAGTTCCTTTGTATAAGTCATAAACTTGGCACGCTGTAGAAAGCATTTCCAACAAGCTGCAAACTTCTATCAACAACTCTGAATTAGCTCTGCATTCAAGATCAGATGTTCAGAGAGAACTAGCAGCAAGAAACTTTGGGAACAAAGCAGTCAAGAATCTGATGCTTAATAAATATTCCAAAGAAAGTGAAGAGGGAATTTATAAACTCTGAATGAGTGTCATCACGCTGTATGTAGACCATAGCTCCAATGAAACTTGAATGGGAAACGACGAGTCGGACATGGGTCTGAGGATGACATAGAGTATATACTGTGAGGAGGAGGAGGAGGGGAAGGTGACAGTCTATGGTCTGTTGTGGAGCCCAGCTGAAGAGACCTACAGAGAATACGGTGAAATGTAGATGTGTTGTTGAAGTCCTATGTTATCCTCAGAGTTCAAGGGAATAATGATAATAATCGTGTTGATATAGGGTTAACTGAAACTGAGTTATTAGACGGGAACTACGCAACTATAAAAGAATTCGAAAGTGCATGAAAGCCAGGTTTTAAACTCACTGAAGCTATTTAAGCATTCATCTATTGTATTAATAACGTCATAGTTTCACTATGACATTTACAGACGCATAATGAACCACTGAATCTTTCTTGAGTTCCTTGCAAATGGCTGCCAGCAGTTACAAATGTTATACCTCATGTAGACAGTTACAAAGCGACATAGAAATGAATAGATTTCATGATATATATATATATATCATACAAATTTATAAATATTTTGCTGTCCTCTTAATCTCTGATCTGGGTAGTTTAGTTGCTAAAGTTTCATTGTCTTCCTAGAAAACATATTCAGTGCGAGCTTTGTTATGCAGTAGATTTATAAATTAATAATGTCTTCGACTTCATTCCTAAAATATACAAGACTATTATAAGGGATAAACGCGTGTTATCCATAGATGTATCATCACTATTCATGGATGTACCACTAATGGAAACGGTAGATTACATTTGTTAAGAAATCACTGAAAGGCTGTTGGACTTAGGAATTCCTTTGTGGAGCCTCAAAGAATTACTCCTTAAATGCAAAATGAATGTTTACTTTGTCTTAAATAATTCTTACTACCGACAAGTAGATGGAATAGCTAAGGGTTCTCCACTAGACCTGATAATAGCTGACTTCTTTCTCGCAAAACTTGAAAACAGGAAATTGAAGGTCATCATCAAGGAGTTTGATATGTATTACCAATATATGTCGATGATACATTCATCTTAGCTGATGGGAATGTAAACACAGACGAGATGTTGCTGAAATTCAACAGCGTCCACCCTTCGTTTACTTTTACTTGTGAAGAGGGGCAGGAGAATAAACTACATTTTCTGGATGTCTTGCTAAGTAGGAGAGAAGATGAGTCACTTGGCAGAAGCGTGTATAGAAAAAGTACATTCACAGGGCAATCCACACACTTTCTTAGTTACGTGCACATTAAATATAGAAATGTTGTTAAATGTCTTACGAGCAGAGCAAGAAAGATACGCACGGATGTCCTCTTACAAAAGAAATTTAAATATATTCCCGATTCCCTGACGGAGATGGGCTATCCGAGTAGTTTCATAAAGAAATATATGAAAACATCAGAGAGAACACCTGAGACTATGACTGCACGTAAAAAACCTCTGTTTATTAAGTTACAATTTAATGGTGACTTAGCCAACAGACTTCGTATTTGTCTGTTGCACACAGATGAGGCGACAGGTATTCGAACTATTAAATCCAAACCCTCCCCTGGCTTATTAAGACATGATCAACTAATGACTTTTACACCACCCCTTATTTATATTTCCAACCCCTCTCTTATCATCCCTTAATCTTATCACATCTTCATTAATAAAGTGTTTCATTTACTTCCCTTACAATCAGTCTAGCATTATTTAATCGGTTCATTTGTTTTTACTAGGCTTTATCGACTACTTCCATCTGAACATTTGTTTGTTTAATCATACTGTTTTTTGTTATTCGTGTTATCACAGACTGCCTCTTTTTTCATCCTTATTACTGATGAAGCCATTATTATTATTATCATTACTACTATTATGACTTATTGCACAATTTATATTCACCATCTTATTATCCTGTTGAAAAACACCATGATTGGTTTATATTTGAATTTTTATTTGTAAACTTATATATATTAGAGTTAAGCCTGATGAGATCTAATTGAAAACACAATATATTGTTCGCTTAAATGTGTTGTTCTACATTAATTGTTTAACTGGAGATATAAATCTCGACTTCGAAGGTGGCATACTCAGTAGACACGCTTCAGTCAACACCTTTTCAACCTTTCTAACTATTAGGTGACCAAGTTGTGGGCATGAGAATACTTTTGGGCTTCAAGATTTACCAAGATTGTCGTGGTGCGTTTACTATCGCTAAATCCTGATTTTTTTTTACTTAGCTGTTAAACAGCAAATTTACAGGGAAAATTTTTGTTGTCTTTGTATACAGTCAGATGACTTCTAATGTGTGGATACAACAAAATGACATATCATTTTCTTCCAGGCAGGTTTTATTTTTTACAAAGCTTAATTATTCAGTAGTGCATTATGTTATGCCTAATTTTTGGTCTAACTGTGTAACTTCAATACTAATGCATTTAGAAAGTGAAGTACAATCTTTATTTGGTTACAGGATTTCATTATGAGCTGATGTTGGTTAGAGAACCATTGGAAAACCTGAAGGGAGTACTGGATTACTGTTTCGTCAGCCTAACTTGGGACTCTTCAGAAATACGCGCCCACCACCAGGGTTCAAACCCAGGACCTTCTGGTTACAAGGTGAGCCAGCTTGTGGACCATTAAGCCACTGGGATAAAGCAGCTGTCCTGTACTCCCTGCAGGTTCTGCCAATGGTTGTCTAACTGATTTCAGCTCATGATGAAATCCTATAACCAATCAAACAAAAATCCCTACAAACCAATCCTTTGTATTGACCAAATTCTCTACAGTATTTCATATGTACTTCATGCTTTCCTTTTTAAAGATTAAAGTTCTTTAGATATCACAGAATAAATAAGGATATAAAAAAGAAATAAATAATCATCTACATACAACTCACCTAAACCATGAAGTATCAATTTGCATAGTGATAACTGTCCACCAGACCCAATATTCAATACCTGCTTAATATCTTTTTCATGACGTTTCTTTCGAAACAATCCATGAGTTATTGCATTCCCATAATTATGACAACATCCACTCAATTTCCTATGATATACTTTTGGATCTGTTACATTCGGTTGTTCATCCATTTGATCATCACTCTCTTGATCAGACATTGGTTTACAATAGTAGATTGCTTAAAGGAGATAGAAAAGAAAGAAAGAAGAAAAAAATCACACAAAACGTTTTACTAAAATAGCTGAGTAACTCTTGAGCTTATAAACATTTTACAAAGAGTGTAAATCACATAATGCATACATCTTCATCAGTATCAGTGGGAATCGTGATTGGTTGATTTTTGCATACATTCATAAAATACATGTGACGTCAACGAATGAGGTATTCAAATGGATTTTTTTTTCCAGACATCAAAACATGTAAAACTATTCTTTTATCGACTATATTCAGAGACTCTCATTTTTTTTGAGAACAATATTTGTAATACAAAGTGAGATAACAGGGAGTACTAGACAGTTGTTGTATCCTAGTTTAGGAATCATCAGTAGTAGGCACCTGCACACAGACTTGAGAGTAATGAAAGCCTGTCTTGCTTTGATTACTCTCAAGTCTTTGTGGAGGTTAACAACACCCAGAATAGAAAATAAGATCCGGATTTTCAACTCCAGTGTGAAGTCAGTGCTACTATACGGATCAGAGACTTGGTGCGTCATAAAGAGCGTCTCAAACGAACTTCAGATCTTCATTAACAGCTAGCTGTCTTCGCTCAATACTCAAGATCAGATGGCCGGCCAGAAAAGATCACCAACAGGGATTTCTGGCAATGAGCGAACCAACTCAGCAGGAACCGATTGTGCAACAAATAAGCAGGAAGAAATGGAGGTGGATCGGCTGGCCATACTCTGAGGAAACCATCAAGTGACATCACAAGATAGGTCACCACTCGAGTGGAACCTGAATGAGAAGCGGCTAGTCGACAGTCAGTGTGAGGGTGACATGGAGGAGGTGGTGATGTGAAGAGGAGATGAAAGCATGTGAGCGGACGTGGAGCCAGGTGAAAACTCTAGCAAAGAACGGAACGCAATGGAGACGCGCGGCTGAAGCCCTATGTTCCTCTAAGAATTAAAGGAAATAATATATAATAATAATAGTAGTACGCACCCACCACCAGGGTTCGAATCCATCACCTCCCGGTTACAAGACCATCTGGCTCGTATACGATTTAGCTACTTTATTGATAGAGCTTAGAATTCATGTGCTAGCCAGTAAATCGAGTCCCAGTGGCTGAATTGTATACGAGCCAGCTTGCCTTGTAACCGGAGGACAATGGGTTCGAACCCTGGTGATGGGTGCGTACTACCGATGATTCTTAAAGTAGGATGCAACAGCTGTCCGGTACTCTTTGGTGGTTTCCGATGGCTCTCTAACTGATACCAATCCTTGGTGAAACTCGTTTAAACAAATCTAATCCACCATTATAGATAATATTTTATTTTGATAAATCACACAGTATTATATAGTCATAATAACTGATGACGTTGGAGATACGCCTTGCTGACGAGTGCCAACTAGCACGGAACCTAGGTCTAAGGCTTCCTGTGGCCGATTGCCTCCAACCATCTAATACCATCAAATCAATGTGCACCGTTATGGCGAGCTAGCTAGAATGGTGGTCACATTACAACTTCACTGATTCAATTCAGTCTACACCAATCAGAGGACTAGACGCATCACACTAGTTACTAGCGTCAAATCAAAATAACTGATGACGTTTCGAGCACAAACTACTGCTCATAATCACATCAAGTCACTAGTTATTATTACTGTATAACACTGTGTGATTTATCAAAATAAAATCTTATCCATAATGAAGTTATACTCTACCTCAGTGCCCAAGTTTTGTACTTGCATCAGTAAATCTAATCCTTACAAACCAACACTTGAAAGTGAGATACGCTAAATATGCTCTTCGGCAGTGTAATGTTCCCCTTTATTTATAACAGCTGTTTTCCCAAGATCCTATTGTTTCTCAGCTTTGAAATAAAAAGACACACTATAACTGTAATAATGGTAAAGATAAAGCCACTTTTAAGCTCCTTATTTAAATAAAATCAGTTGTTGTGTGGGCTGATTTCATATTGGTGATCCCATATCCCTATGACCTAGCGACAGTGATATTTAAGTTAATTTGTGTCGTTTAAGTATGCAGGACAAGGAAAACCGTAGGTGGTCAGCTTTCTGTATAAACTGTACACTGCATCATTTTCATCTTTGTGCTTCATATAAAAAAATGTATGTCTTCAGATAGCAGCAGCTGTCGTTTTACAACGAGTATGTGCAGTTTGGCTGCCATTTTTACTTAGCTTTATTTCTCTGAGAGTGTTTCCTGAAGACTAAACACATTGTATTATTCTTGTTCCTTTGGACTTTGAATGGAACATAGGGCTTGAACAGCACATCTACATTTCACCTAGTACACTACAGTCCCTTGTGTTTCACTGCAAGATTACTCATTAGTTCTAATCACCTCCTCAAACTGTCTCCAACATATCACCTTGAATGCCAACCCCAACTCGTTGCTTCCAATTCTGGTTCTGCTCGAGCTTTAGCCTGAACAGAGTGTGCTGTATGTCCAATTCATTTCCTTGTGCCATCTTTTAGTCTATAGGTTGACTTGCCACTAGAGTTCCCTGTTGCTAATATTTTCTGTCCCGCTTTCTGATATATAGTGTCGAGATAGCGAAGACAAGTGTTGGTGGAAGTCTGCAGCCTGTTGGAAATGTTCTTGGTGACGCTTCAAGTGTCTAAATCGTATATAATGACTGATTTTACATTAGTGCTGAAAGGCCGAATCTTGCCCCATGCCCAGATTACTGTGGGGGTTTTAGAGTAATGGACGTCTGTTGTCTCTCTTTTAGCATTCAATCCTAATTGACTTTCAACACCCTGATCTATGCTGCCTGTAATTGAAATAATGTTATCTATACAGGTAAACGAAGTGATCTCTTTCAAATTTATTTACCTGAGGCTTGTTCTGTTTCGGTTGACAGTGTATCTTAGAATTGCCTTTTGTCTTTTCTAGCACTCTTCTTCACTTCCTTGTTTAGTGCAATGTACGTTGACAATTGGGTAATGACTGAATCGACTGACAATAAAAAAACGCATCAACAAACAATTTCAAACCGATTAATTCATCTAACCACTGGTTTCGCTCTTCATCCTGCGGATTTCATCTGGAGATGTATAGTAACTGCTAACAGCCATTGTGAATTGAGCACTCTTTAAAATATACACATTCTCACTGAATAAAAATAGTTGCATAAGTGAAGATTTCTTTAATAGATCACTTTTTTCGATAACATTTTTTCATCGGATAGATTGGTACTTTGAAATTTTATGCATAAACATGTTCCAGTGAAATATGCATAACCTGCAAATAGTACTTGTACTGCAGTGAAAGCTGGATTCAACGAATAATTATTCTTAGTCGACAATGCGTCGTTCAGCTCACGACAAGTTGTAAGAAATATTTGTTGTCGACTTATTTAACCTCCTTTCTTTAAAATAATTTCACTATTATCACCATCTGTAACTGCACATGAATTCGCCGGCGAAGGTAATAATCCTTGTCCAGATCAACTTATTGTACAGAATAATATCTCCAATCCATATTTATCACATAAATCACAAGAAGATTGATTGACTTGTATACGTGGAAGTGAAGGCCTATGCGGCATAGTACAATTGTTGTTAGGATTACCACGACTACATAGAGAAGCGATATGCGGCGCCAGTAACAACCGAAATTTTGTATCATTTTCAATTGAACAGCTGAAAGCTTTAGTGGGATCACCCGTCACGCTAGTTAAACCACAGTTTTCGAATACCTGACTAGGTGCAAAAAAAAACCATCGATAAAGGGAGGTCAGTTTGAGAAGCAATTTTTAATAATAATAATAATTATTTTGCTTTATTCCGTTAAGTAACATCAAGCACCACGAAGACTCTCGAGTGGAACACGAATGGGGAGCAATCAGTCGGCTGTCCAATAACGACATGGATGAGATAGTATGACTAAGAGATGGAAGCCTGTGGAGCCAGATATACGTCTAAGATAAGTTTGAGAGCTTCAAGTGTACCAAAACTGCCTCCGCCAATACACTCGCGACCAAAACAATCAATACCAACGTAAACTTTGGTTGACATTGTTGCACAAGTAACAAGTTCTTGTGTTCTTTGGATATGTATATATCATCAAATTATTTCATCTCATCTCATGGATATTCAAAAAATAACTGACTTTTGTCCCATCCCATCTTTTACTAATTCCACAATACGATTCTGATATGATTTTAATTCGCCTTGCCTGGTTATCGTACGCTTAAATTAATGGATTTATCTTTAGGTTTGAAATCTGTATACATAAGAATAGACTTAAAGTAGACTTAACTTGTTAGGCATTTTTTATCCTTTCCTTACAGAACCTCTTCAACTCTGTTACAGTCATAATATGGCGAATGCTACTGATAAGATTTATCAATAATATATATATTCTTCGTCTTCAATCGTCTCAGTAATACATCTTTTATTCCTTTCAGTTTTCATTTCATCTTACAAATTTTAGTTTTCCATTATTGGACTCCATTCTATGATTCAATTCTAATTTTTTAATTTTGTTTGATTGGTTGGGGGATTTTACCCTGAGCTGGCATCAGTTAGGGGACCATTGGAAAACCACCAGGGACTGCTGCACAGCTGTTTCGTCCTAGTTTGGGACTCCTCAATGGTACACACCCACCGGGGTCCGAACCCAGGATCTTCTGGTTACAGGGTCAGCCAGCTCGTAAACATTTAAGCCTCTGAGACCCAATCCAATGGCCAGTCCAAAAATTCTAACTTTTGCCAATTCATGACAATGTCTTCTTCGATGAGCTACTGCCTCACCTTCAGCCTTGCTTTAGTTTGGAAACCCGTCGTTGTCTGTTAACTACTTTCACATGGATTTTTTTTTGCGATTACTTTTAAGCATTATTTTGTAGGGTTTTGATTTATTTCAACTATAATCACGTACTGATGTCAGTTAGACAACTATGAAAAACCATCAGGGAGTACTGAACGGCTATGTCATCGTAGTTGGGAACTCATGAGCAGTACACACTCATCACCAGGGTTCGAACCCAAGACCTTCTTGTTACAAGGCAAGGTCATAGACCAGTAAGCCATGGGGACCCAACTTGATGACCAGCTCATGAATTGTAACTTCTACCAATTCGTGATTTTAGCAAGACTGACACCAGGCTGTGTCAAAATTTTGCTAGTTTGAACTAATTTACTCCTTTGACCAGCATCGAACCAAGTACACTGCTGATGAGTTCACCCAAGCCCCTGATCCCCCCCCACACTTGGAAACGAGTGAAATATTCAATTCGTCTAACAAGCACTACTCTTTAAAAGCGATTGGTTACCAACTACTCATATTAATTAGTCAGTAGTATGCAATGCAACAAGTGTGAACTTTACAATATTAAGATAAATCATTGTACAGAATTACTGTTGATTAAAGATAACTTCTTTTCTATAAAGGTGAGCTGAAGGGGGGAAAGGGTGGTAATGGTGATGGTGGTGAAAAAGTTACTCTATAAAATAATTTCATGACTAATCACTGTGTAAATACTCTCAAGAATAATTCCATTTCTCTTCAGTTAAATAGTTAATTAGACTATTTTCATGTGTATACGTGTAGAATTTTACATCTTGTCAATCAAATAAGAAGGTGCACACCCTACGCTTAATGATTCACTGAGGCATATGCCTTATGCTACCTTAATTCACAACAGAAATAAATTAGCACAACTGAAATCCATACCAACTTGAGATGTAGAAGAAAAAAAAAATCATATTCGACTGAGTTCATTTTTTGTGCGTTTTTTTATTTTCATTCCTCTAATATAATGACGTTATAAAACTGTAAAGGCGAAGTGAATTAGAGATTCCCGCGCAAAAAAATTCAAACTGAAGGTATGTGTCAATCAAAACATGTTAATATACACGAGGCATATGATTTAATTCCAATAGAATTTGCAGCTGGGAGAAGAGGGTTAGTTGGGTGTTTTTTTCTCCTTTTTTTTTGGCTGTTGGTAGTTATTAATCTAATGATATTCTGTGTGCTGATTGATCTGGATCACTAAGATGATAACTATCTGGATATTTTTTTTATTTTCGTGTAGATTGTTGTTATTTTTAAACAAAACACAATGACATAGTTTTGCATAAATTCATCACAATGAATAATAGTAAAATCTTATTGTGTTGATTTTGAAAGAGTCGCTTTGCAGGGATTTGATTTATTTCAAGTTTGATCATGGATTGATATCAGTTAGAGAACCATTGAAAACCAGCTGGGAGTACTAGACTGCTGTTTCGTCCTAGTTTCAGACTCATCTGAAGTACACACTCACCACCAGCGTTCGAATCCACAACTTTCCGATTACAAGGCGAGCATTCAACTACTGGTCGTGCTAAAATCATGAATTGGATCCCAGTGGTTGAATGGTCTATGAACTCGCCTTGTAACTAGAATACCCTAGATTGGAACCTCAGTGGGTGCATGTCGATGAAGAGTTACAAACTAGGAAGAGACGGCTGTCTAGTACTCCCATTCAGTTTTCAATGGTTCTCTAACTGATACCAATCTATGATCACACTTGAAACAAATTGAATCCTTACGAACAAACTCTTGAAGAATTGTTGTGTTAAATTAATCTTCCTTTCTTGTTAATTGATCGTGTTAAGTGAAGAAATGCTCGGTCTCATCTGACATGTTAGCTCCAAGTACGAACGCTTCGATGATGTTTAGGAATCAACTTGAAGTCATTTTTTGGTTTGTAGTGACCAGCAGTAGAATCCAGGAGACATACTGCGTCCATTTTGGGAGTTGTCACCAGCTGCACACACACACACACATGCATTTCCAGTGAGTGATGGTTTTCCCACTGGGACTCAAACCATGCATCCATTGTCTCAGAAGCTGAATCATTATCCACTAGACCACTTGGGCCATGAGAGCCACCCCTAAAATTGAATTAAATGATCAATATGACCTGTTGCTCAAGAGGTGGCCAGCTTTCGTGGCCTAAGTGGCCTAGTGGATAACACTTTGGCGTTTGAAACTATGGGATCTGGGTTCGAGCCTCGGGGGTAACATCATCAGTTACTGGGGGATGCAGGTGAAGAGTCCCAAATAGAACGAAACGCGTGTTGTCCTGAATTCCACTGCTAGTCACCGCCCACCAATTAACTTCTCATTATGTGCACAAACATCGCCGAAGCATCTGCACAAGAAGCCAACATGTCAACCTGAAACCGAGCATTTCTTTCCAATGAATCGACGGAAAAATCTAAAATTGAATTAAATAGTGATAACTAATTCCGGTGGCATAAGAGATGGCCTTCATGACCCAGTGAACTGGAGGATAAAGCTTCGGTATATGAAACGATGATTGCTGCAATCATGTCTCACTAAGAACACCACCACTCACTGAGAATGCAGGTACGTTCAGCTAATGTACCTTAGACTCCACTGCTGGTTGGTTACCTTCAACCAAAATAAGGAAATCTGGTAGCTTTGTAAATAGTTTTTTTTCTTTCTGAAAGATTAGTTCAGCTATACTCATAATGTAACCAAGAGTTAGAATTAATGGTCTGATATCGTACAAAGTATTGAAAAGGTTACAGCCAATTAATTTATGAGAATGAAAACAGTTATTTTCAAAGTACATATTTTGAGGTGAACTTTCCCTATGTAAATTCAGATTACTTATACAATACTATTTGACCCCATTGATCCTTTATTTAGAAAAAAGAAAGTGAGTGGGAAGCCACCATAAAATAATAATTTTTTGATTTGCTCGGTCAGTATAACATACTACTATGGGTGAATGCTTGTTTTCACACCCCAGTTATTGGACTACGTTATTAAAATTTCTCGTTAAAGCTTCATAGAATTTATTCCATAACTAGTCATTAATGGTCAGTAGATTAATATTTAGATGCAAACTATTTTTTTTCACAGAAATCTGGTTAATTTCAAGGTGGAATTCCCTTGTTGGTATTAGATGGTTGGCAACTGGAAGCTTTGCTTCACCTAGGTTTCGTATTAGTTGGTAATCACCAGTCAGTAAGGCGTATCTGCAATCACCTCGAAAGAATTCATGTCCCTCCTGAGACACCAGCCCACGTCACCCAGCGCAGTACTACAGTATGAAACGTTACCGGCGAGTGTCTGTTTGCAGCAATGAGTGACGCGGGTTCAAGTCTCAGAAGGGACATGGATTGCTTCAAAGTGACTGCAGATATGCCTTGCTGACTTGTGAGTGCCAACTAGCAGCACGAAACCTAGGTCAAACAAGGCTTCCTGGTGCCGATTGCCTCCAACCACCTAATACCAACAATTCATAGTGCACCGAGATGGCTAGCCACCTAGCACAGTGGCTACATTGTAAACTTGACTGATAGAATTCAGTCTGCACCTAACAGAGGACCAAACATAGTGCAATAGTCACTGACTAGTGTCAGTTCCCTTGGAATTCCCTTATATGCATGGCTTAATGGAAAAATACAGGTGAACGAAACCACATTGAATAACTTCTTCATTTGCTGAATGTAGTAAAACCAAGGAAATGTATTTCTGATTTAAATAAATATTTGACATCTACAAAGCTCTGAAAGACATATGGAAGCTTTGAAGATAGATAAAAAGGTATCCTTGTGTAATTAAATTATCAAAAAATGGATGTCTATGGATCCTGCTACTAGGAAATAGGCTTTCTTGTATATTAAAACAAAAGGCGAACAAGACTTTTAGGACAAAATAGAAACGGATGTTTACCAGCATCTTCCTTTTTAGGTAAGATAGATGAATACACTGGTACATGATTTCCTACGTGATCGATGTTCAACGTCAATGTAAAGGATTCTTTACCTTAAAGATCTTAATCAGATATCGATTACTTGTTAAACTGGTACAGTCGCGTAAATCCATGTAAAAGAGAAAATAGCTTTTTTTCGCTGGATGGTTATTCCTATTTCCATGTCTATATGGATATTTCTCATTATTCAGTTTTCCTACTTTGAGTCGTGCGTCGGTGGCATAGAGGCTAGGACGCTCGCCGACCATCCACATGGACCGTGATTCAATACCCGTCCGACGCAATTCTTTACCTCGCTAAGCCAGAAATAATGCTGGTAAAGAGGAAATGTTAGGCATGAGGCTAGCAAACCCATCCTGTAAAATAAACACTGGTACAGAAACTTCAAGCCACTAGCTTGAGGCCCTATATTCCAGTGGGAACGTGAAGGAAAAAAAAATACTTTGAGTCAGTTAAAAACTTCAAAATAAACAAGTTTGTTGTACACGGAGAGAAGGATATGGATAGACATTATGCAGTTATACATCTTCATTTAAAAAAAAACAGGGTAAAGAGCGAATTAAATGATGTATAAAAAGAGGTCACCTTCGGAATGGAATAAAGATGGGTTGGGTATACACTGAGGAGATCATTGTGTAACAACCCATGCCAGTCAGGCCTTCGAATGGAATCCAAATACAAGGCGACCATATGGGTGTGCGTTTGAAGGTGGCATGGAGGAGAACTTGTGAAGAGGAGATGAGTTCTGGATGACTGTAGAGCTAACTGAAGAAGACAGTAGAGAATAAAGTGAAATACATGATATGCCGCTGAAGTCCAGTGTTCCACTTGGAACCCAAGGGAAGAATAATAGTAATAACGATAATAAAAATAAAAGCATTGCATTTATATTACATACCATTTTGTCTCGCCTTGCGTTGCCTTTCTAGAATCACCTCATTTTCACAGATATGATTGTCACATTTCAGTGTTTCTTCTGATTCCCCTCTGTCTCAGTCCTATGTTGGTTTCATTTTTAGCAAACAGGGTAAAACGTTAGAGGATTTCATCTGGAGCTGACATTAGTTAGAGAACCATGGGAAAACCTGGGAGTACTGGACGGCTGTTTCGTCACCCTAGTTTGGGACTCTTCATCAGTACTCAACCACCATCAAGGTTCGAACCCAGGACCTACTGGTTACAAGGAGAGCTAGCCCGTAGTCCATTAAGCCACTGGGACCCGCTCAAATGGCCAGCCCATGAATTCTAACTTCTGCCAATTCACGACATAGAGCGACCCCTAGCCAATGTCTTCGGCGAGTATTTTTCCTCACACCCGACTAGCTGCACCCTACTTGTCACGACTTCTCACTAGAACCCTAGGTAACTACCTACCTGAACAGGGCAAGTCCCAAACTGGGACGAAACAGCTGTCCAGTACTCCCAGGTTTTCCAATGGTTCTCTAACCAATGTCAACTCATGATGAAATCCTGTAGCCAATCAAATCCCTACAAACCAACACTTGAAGGTCAAAAGTATTTACACAGTTAACTAAAATTGTTTCAGTCACTAGTCCTTGTTTAACTTCAAAAGGTCTAAGCTAAGTAGATAGCCAACACTAGGTCGATAATTTACGCAGTCATTAGTTTTTCCAATGAAATTTTGAAAAGTTTATTAGAGGTTTAACATATCAATGGCAAATTCATTACAGAGAATTAAAGTAATCAAACTGTTATTCATTCCTTGAGCTCCAAGTGGAACCCATTTCCATTCCGCTCTCTTCTCTACCGTCACTTTCAGCTGGCCTCAAGACTACTCATAGGACTTCACTTCCTCTTCAGATTATCTTTTCTATGTCATTTTCGGACCCAGGCGTATTCATCGCTTTCTATTAGCGTTCTATTTGACAGGTTGCCTATTAGCGTATGTCCAGTCTATCTCAATTTCCCTTGATGTTTTTGTTAGACAATCATCTAACTGGCTGCTCTTCTATCAGGATGCCTTGTTGCTTATCCTTTATTCCTGGCTTTGTGATCTTTAATATTAACGGAAGATACCTGTTGATCAAAAGTCTACAGCCTGTTAGACGTGTTTCCAATAATCCAACACATATCTGAACCATGTAGAAGAAATGATCTGAAGTTGGTGTTAAAAGTTCTAATGCTGTTCTGTTGCGCTGAATGAATGCTTTGGATCTGCACATTGTTTTCAGGGTCATGAACATCGCTCTTGCTTTCCAGATCCTGGCTGTATTTGACATCGTCACCCGTGTCATCTGTAGCTGAAAAGATGCTACTCAGGTATGAGAAAATAGATGATTGATTTATTTTTTAGCAAGACAGTGAAAACAGATGAGCTAAACATTATAAATCAAATCACAGTGTTATACTTCACTTGTCAAGTGAAAATAAAGTGAAAAACAATGGAACTATATAAATGAATTTATGAAGTTGTGTGATTACCTTGATATGATTATGAGCAATAAATTGTGCTCGAAACGTCATGAGTAAACATTACTGCATAACACTGTGAGACTTTATCAAAACAAAATTTACCCATAATGAAATTACACTCTACCACAGTGCACAAGTTTTATTCTTATATCAGTTGGATTACTAATTATTATTTATTATCGTTTCCTTTGGTTCTTAGAGAAACATAAGGCTTCAGCCACACGTCTAATTTGCGTTCGGTCCTCCGCCAACATTTTCACCTAGCTCCACGTCTATCCACATGGTTTCATCTCCTCTTCATATCACTGCCTCCTCCTTGTCACCCCCACCCTACACTGACGACCAACTAACTCGCCACTTCCCATTCGGGTTTCACTCGAGAGAGAGAGAGAGAAATCCTGTGGTGTGATGTCACCTGACGGCAGTTTGTTTTCTCAGTATATGGCCAATCGAATCCACCTCCATTTCCTCCTGTATATTTGTTGCACAGATTACAAATAAATAGGAGAAATGAAGATGGAGAGAAAATGTTTTATTTCCTATGTGTCAGTCACTGGAGTTAATTAAAGACATGAATAATGCGAAAAGCAACGAAGGTATTTTTTAAATTTTCTTTATTTTTCATTATTCCTCGATTCCACACCGTATTTTTGATACAAGTATGGGATTTTCAGCATGTGATATCTGTAACCCAAATCTTCAGGTGTACGTCGACAAGGGATCGAACTCCGAACCATATGCATGGCCGGTGAGAGTTCTGGTGACTGTTGATAGAATCCAAGATACACATTTCGTCGTATTTCACACTTGTCGCCTAGATGTTTCAGCATTCCTAAGTGGGTGATAGTATTCCAATTAAAGTTCTAATCCATCGTTTCAAACGCCAAAAGCTTGTTCATTAGACCTCTTAAACCACGACAGCCTTATCGGTCGATGGGAAAATCAAAACTGAATTAAAAAATTAACATTTCACCTAATTGTCTTCCAAGTGTGTTGCAGTTCTACGCCCAGTTGTTTATCTAACAATGCTATAGAGATGATTCTATCACAGATACCATTACTTTCAGTATGTAATCAGATTTATTCACTGAGGTCACACTAGTAATAAACTGGTAACATTTTGCATTTGAACTAGGGAATGATAAATATGACCGTTTGAATTTTCAAGTTATAACAACAGAAGGCAAGACATAGAAGCTGTATTTTCAAGTGATTAAATCGCTACTTATTATTATTTCCTTTAATTCCCAGAGGAACATAGGGCTTCAGCCACGCGTCTCCATTGCGTTCGGTTCTCTGCTAGAGTTTTCACCTGGCTCCAAGTCTGCCCACATGCTTTCATCTCCTCTTCACACCACCGCCTCGAAGTCACCCTTGGATGACCAACTCACCGCTTCCCTTTCGGGTTCCATTCGAGGGCTTATCTAGTGATGTCACTTAATTGTTTTCTCAGAGTATGGCCAGCCAATCCATCTCCATTTCTTCCTGTCTATTTGTTGCACAATCGGTTCCTGGTTGGTTCGCTCGCTACTTATACAGCTTTATACTCTCCAATCAGTCACTGAGCGTGTGATTTTGGTTTACATTAAACGACGTGAAATAGGATGTTCAAATTTACACAGTATTTTGTTGCCAACTCAGTATTCAACTGTGATAATATTTCAGAGTTATATTCTTTTGGAACATACTGTTTGTACCATACTACCACACTCGTCCCCCCGTCAAAAACTTTCGACTGAATTCCGTCCGATCTTCTTGGTGCTGGTGGCTTTGTTAGATTGTCTTACTGTATCGAGTTCCGAAGCTCGCTGATGTTCACCCGCTCCTTTTTGTTTGCATTTCTGATCGTATTTACGCTACCCCATCTCACGGTGACCATGTTTTTGTCTTCCCACTTTGAGAGCAGTTTACATGACCCTGGCTGGCATTCCCCAGTATTTCGCCTCACACTATCATACGCTGCCGTCATTCTATCTGCCAGCAGCGTTTCAAGTAACAGCTGCATCGTTGACGAATCTTGAATGCCACTCAAATGCTCAAGAGTTTTGAAGTCCTGCCAGAAGATCCATATGTTTCCATTAAAAATTGCCGGGCAAAGGCCTTCCATTTGTCAGCAGGTAGCGACATCACATGTAACAGCAGAAGGCAAGACATGGAAGCCAAGGTATATATTCAAGTGATCAAACCACTATTTACATATAAACAGTTTTATATTCTCTAACCAATCATTGAGCGTGTGATTTCGGCTTACATTAAACGACCTGAAGTAGAATTTTCAAATAGTTATATCGTATTATGTTGCTAACTCAGTATTGTGTTGTGAGAATATGTGAGATTCGTATTCTGTTGGAACACACTGTCTGTATTACACCACCACAAAGTGACTAGAACACTTTTTCTACAATACCGAATGTCCATATCTGTTTGTCTTTTCTCGAACAAATCTTTCTTGTTAATCATCTTTAATTTGTCAATTTAACGACACATGCTTTTCTAGTAGGCCTATATGTCTGTTTTAAATAGATGAACCTGTGAAGCGTATGAACTTTGAGTCAAGCGAGGCTATCTTTCTGTAGACTGTAGATTTATATTTGACACATAATATTTAACGGATCGGGAAAGCAAGGCAAGCTTTCATTTCACTCAAGTCTGTGTGGAGATCATCAGCACTCAGCATCAAAAATAAGATCCAGATTCTCTACTCGTATGTGAAGTCAGTGCTAATTTATGGATCAGAGAATTGGCGTCGCGTCACAAAGAGCAATTCAAACAATTTCAGACCTTCATCAACAGCTGTCTCCGCTCAATTCTACTTAAGATCAGATGACTGGCCAGAAAAGATCAGCAATAGGGATGGATCTCTGGGAGCAAACCAACCCAGAAGGAACCAGTTGAGCAATAAATATGCAAGAAGAAATGGAGGTGGATTGGCCGGCCATACTCTGAGAAAACAGACCATCAAGTGACATCACATGCCAGACCACCTCTCGAGTGGAAACTGACAGGGAAGTGGCGAGTAAGTTCGTCATCATTGGGAGGGTGGGGTGACATGGGGGAGGAAGTGATGTGAAGAGGAGATGAAAGCATGTGGGCAGACGTGCAGCGACGTGAAAACGTCGTCAGAGAACAATACGCAATGAACACGTGTGGTTGAAGAACTATGTTTCTCCAGGAACTAAAACACAAACAAAAATATATTAAAACAGTTAATCCTTTTGATAAAAATGAACACGCCATTAGGAAGACAAATTTCGCCAGATGATATCATTTCGTAGTTTCTTTACAACCGCTTTACAACTAACATGGTTAACAATGATAAAATAAAGTTTATGAAAATTACTCAGTTAAATAAAAACAAAAGTACATACTAATGACCAATCATATTCAGATACGTCATGCAGTCCAGGGTAGGCGAAGATTGAAGTCTATTGATTTTTCTACACACAGTTTAGGCTGTATGTGATTAATCCAAAGTGCTTCCATCACCTTCAATAACCTTGAATTTGATTTATGTGAAATAATTGTGAAACAGTCATTAATATGTATTTTGTGACCAGATATTAATAAGTGTTTTGCAATAGATGATGCTGGATTTCTATTAAGATTAATCGCGTTAGGATTTTCGATATGATTTACTAGCCATTTTGGAATATGTTCTTTTCGACGACATTGGAACATTCTGTTAGTTCTACCTATATAGGTGTCACCGCAGCTGCAGGTGAACTTGTAGATACAGTTTGAAGTAGAGTCCACAGAATTTCGTCCTTTAATCATAGGAACAGGGATCGAAAATGTTCGGCAAGTGAGAAAAAGATATGCGGCGTAGAATGTGCGTTTGATGGCTGATCGAAGTCTTTGAGTTGTCAACTGCATAATCTGGTCGCCCTTGAATGGTGGATTAATAAAGATGGCTTTCTTTGGTACAGAAGCTGTCTTTTCGAGATGTGGTTTTTCTTTGCTGTGACAAGTGATAAAGCTCTCCGGATAACCATTAGCTAATAAAACTGAATGTACATGTCGAAGCTCATCCATCAGTGTGTCACTCGTGCATATTTTTCGGGCCCTTGAGAACAAACATTTCACTAGGGAACGTTTATACTGGATAGGAACAAAACTGGTAAAATGAAGATATTGTCCAGTCCATGTTTGTTTACGAAAAATAGAGCGCTGGATCGTTCCATCGTTTCCCCTAATCATAGTAATATCCAGGAAACCAAGTTTGTTATTCGATTCTAGTTCGGAAGTCACTCGAATATTTGGATCAATATGATTAAACAGAGTAATGAAGTTTTCAATAGATTTACTATTATTACGAATAATAAGGGTATCATCTACATAGCGTTTATACAGCATAAATCCTCCAAGCATACCTTGCATTTGTTTCTCTAATTTCGACATAAATATATCTGCTAACAGGGGCCCCAGAGGGCTCCCCATCGCAACACCATCGATTTGTTTATATGCCTTTTCTTGGAATGTGAATCTAATATTTTCTGTACACAATAAGATTATGTCTTTGATGTAAGTGACGGGAATGGGTAAGTTTATGCCGTTGCTTGTGATGTAATCGCAAATAAAATCAACAGTTTCATGAAGGGGAACATTGGTGAATAAAGATTCTATGTCATTTGAACACATAACCTTTTCCTTAATGTTCAAGGTGTCCAGCATTTCTGTAAGATCAAATGAGCTTTTAATAGAACGATTTGATAATGAGTCTCTTACAGGCGTAAGGACCTCTGTAATCCATTTGGCGATTTTATGGTAAGGAGAATTTGACATGTCTAAGATGGGTCTCAGTGGGTTCCCACTTTTGTGGATCTTCGGAAGACCATAAAGCTGAGGAGTATGTGACCCAATTGGTTTAAGTTGTTTATAAAGTTTTTCATTTATGAAACCATGCATCAGAAAAATCTGAAGCTGACGATTGATCTGCTTTTCCACAAGCAGCACGTTATCAGTAGCATTGTCCAGCAGAAATTTGGACTGATCTTTGAGGATATCGTTCATTTTATTTTGATAATCCGATTTGTTCATAATGACAACGCCTTCTCCCTTATCAGGTTTAAGGATCACAAGATTATCTTTTTCGACTAATTCCTTAAGTGCGGCGTGGTGTTCTTCTGATAAACCATTTTTCTGGTGTACTCTAGCATTTAGAAATTGATGAGAAATGTCCACCAGTTTAACTTTAAACCAGTCCAGATTATCTTTACAAGAGGGAGTTAAATCAGAGATTTGGTCATACAGGTTTTCATACTGTGACTGGACTTCCATTTTGTTAATTTTCATGGGAATGGTTTTGTACTTCATTCCATAAGATAATGCTTCCAACTATATTTGGGATAGTGTGCATGTAGATAAATTAATTATGTTTGTGGATATCTTGAGGAAATTCCAAAATATGATTCGAGTCTTTCAAAGATTTTGTTAATTTTTGTTCGGTGGAACTTATGGTCCTTTTTACCATATCATTGCAAAATACTGTGAATTTAATTCGACATACTAAAGATAAATTATCGAAAACGGGATTTAGTCTTTGGTGTGTTTCAATAAATTTCGAAAGTTTGTCATTAATTTCATCAGTTTCTAATGCATCAAATCTTTGAAAGACTCGAATCATATTTTGGAATTTCCTCAAGATATCCACAAACATAATTAATTTATCTACATGCACACTATCCCAAATATAGTTGGAAGCATTATCTTATGGAATGAAGTACAAAACCATTCCCATGAAAATTAACAAAATGGAAGTCCAGTCACAGTATGAAAACCTGTATGACCAAATCTCTGATTTAACTCCCTCTTGTAAAGATAATCTGGACTGGTTTAAAGTTAAACTGGTGGACATTTCTCATCAATTTCTAAATGCTAGAGTACACCAGAAAAATGGTTTATCAGAAGAACACCACGCCGCACTTAAGGAATTAGTCGAAAAAGATAATCTTGTGATCCTTAAACCTGATAAGGGAGAAGGCGTTGTCATTATGAACAAATCGGATTATCAAAATAAAATGAACGATATCCTCAAAGATCAGTCCAAATTTCTGCTGGACAATGCTACTGATAACGTGCTGCTTGTGGAAAAGCAGATCAATCGTCAGCTTCAGATTTTTCTGATGCATGGTTTCATAAATGAAAAACTTTATAAACAACTTAAACCAATTGGGTCACATACTCCTCAGCTTTATGGTCTTCCGAAGATCCACAAAAGTGGGAACCCACTGAGACCCATCTTAGACATGTCAAATTCTCCTTACCATAAAATCGCCAAATGGATTACAGAGGTCCTTACGCCTGTAAGAGACTCATTATCAAATCGTTCTATTAAAAGCTCATTTGATCTTACAGAAATGCTGGACACCTTGAACATTAAGGAAAAGGTTATGTGTTCAAATGACATAGAATCTTTATTCACCAATGTTCCCCTTCATGAAACTGTTGATTTTATTTGCGATTACATCACAAGCAACGGCATAAACTTACCCATTCCCGTCACTTACATCAAAGACATAATCTTATTGTGTACAGAAAATATTAGATTCACATTCCAAGAAAAGGCATATAAACAAATCGATGGTGTTGCGATGGGGAGCCCTCTGGGGCCCCTGTTAGCAGATATATTTATGTCGAAATTAGAGAAACAAATGCAAGGTATGCTTGGAGGATTTATGCTGTATAAACGCTATGTAGATGATACCCTTATTATTCGTAATAATAGTAAATCTATTGAAAACTTCATTACTCTATTTAATCATATTCAAAAAATTAGTTCCATTTATGAATTTAGATAAAGGAATAAGAAGACGTAATTTGTCTGAATCGTGTAATGTATTCGCGCAACACATTTCGAACAATCTGATCACACACGGACTTGTCATAGGAATATATACATATATATGTATATATATAATTAATTATTAAAGAGGTAAGAGGTGAGAAAAATAGACTTAGGTCAAGTTAAAAGGACATATTCAAGGTCAAAATAAAAATGAAGACCACTAAACCAAATAGCAGAGGTAATAGTACGTCTGCTATGGAATCAAAACAAAATTTACCAAGGAAGGTATTATGTGATGACAAATTGTTTTTAAAAGCATAAAGGTGGTTTAAAGGTTGACGGATATCTCGTTCAGCAACTTCTAATTAATTTATTCTCGCGTACCAAAGACAAAGCAAAAGCCAATATTTGATCGTCCAAACTACGTGATATATTTAGGAACCAAAACAAGCCGTCAGACGAACGCTTAGCTAGCTAGTGATCGTGCACGTGACACGACGGGGTACCAAATGGCGGGGATGCTTGACCGGAAGCCTTCAGCTAAACAAGTCGACTTAAACAGTGGTGGTCAGCATCCAATGAGTGATTGCTGTGGTCAATAATTTTGGGGAATTATTTACCGCTACAGCTCACTCCCCCCTAGTGGGGTCGTGAGGACCCTAAGACAGAACCAGCCGGAAGTAAAAAAACTCGATGGTTCCCTTTCGGGTGAAAAAAATCTTCCGAGCGGCTTGGTCGTATGCCTACTGGTTTGTCTGCCTATGCTAATAGGGTGTTTGTACATAGCTTCCTTGTTGTTGTTCGTTGGATTCCGTGCTTCGTTTGTTTCCTGTCCAGTGCCCGTCGCACCTGGAAAAGAAAACAAGAACGCTAAGAACCATGTCGAGGAAAATGTACGAAATGAGCTTTTTGGTTAAAAAATTATGTGCATTTACTATACAGTAAAATAATGCTAAGTTCAGAACATCGAAAAAAAATACATCTAATTAATTTTTTTGTGTATGTTACATGAACTGTTGAAAAAAAAATTTTGTGTTCGGTGGTACTGTATATAAAAAAAATTGATACGTCAAAAAAATAGTCAGTACCACAAACGAATGAGTTGCGTGAATCACACGACTTCGTTAAGTCAAATAAGTGTGCAGATATTCTGGGAACCTTACGGTGCGTCCAGAACGGGTTTTCTTGGGAGGCTCGATAGAAGGTTCGGTAGCTGTCGCTGTGCTAGTGACTTCATCGATGTCTAAACGATCTTCTGTTACTTGTGGATTTTGGGGTACGTTCAGCTCTATGCTAATAGGATTACCCTCCAAGTAAGCCGGTTTCAGACGGTCAATGCTGACGGTGTCCTCGCGGCCGTTTTTGTCCAAGACAAAGAATTTATCAGAACGTTTAATTACTTTATAAGGTCCGTCGTATGGGGGTTCCAGGGGTCTGCGCACAGAGTCGCGACGAACAAATACATGTGAAGAAGTTTTCAAACACGGATGAACGAAAACATCAATGGACTGTGGACGAAGGGGAGCAGGTTTAACTGAACGCATTGCGTTTGTAAGCCTGCTGACGTATGAAGCGTGATCTACCACTGGTGGGAAGCTCGAGGGAGAAACAAATTCACCAGGCAGTCGCAGTGTCGTGCCATATACTAGCTCGGCGCTAGTACAACCAGCATCGGTTTTCAAGGCGTTTCGTATCCCTAGGAGAACTAACGGAAGGGATTCAGTCCAATGGGTGTTGTTTGCAGCTGACAGACCAGCTTTCAGCTGTCTGTGTAGACGTTCTACCATACCATTAGCTTGAGGATGGTAGGCTGTTGTTCGAAATCGCATGCAACCTATGATTTTAGTCAGGGCGAAGAATAAGCCACTTTCGAATTGCCGCCCGCGATCAGTTGTTATGGAAGATGGGCATCCAAAGTTAGCGATCCATCTTTCTACGAAGACGCGTGCGACTGTTTCAGCAGATACATCCTTGATGGGTACTGCTTCCGGCCATCGTGTGAATCGATCGATGCAAGTTAAAATATAGGTATATCCATGTGATTCAGGAAGGGGTCCAACCAAATCTATATGGACGTGTTCGAAACGAGCGTCAGGGAGAAGAAAGGTGCCAAGTGGGCTTTTGGTGTGTCTTATCACCTTGCACTTTTGACAAGCTAAGCACGTGTGTGCCCATTCCCTTACTTCTTTATTAATGCCAGGCCAACAAAACCGACTAGTTACGAGCTTGACAGTAGTTCGAATACCTGGGTGAGATAAGCCATGCAACGTATTGAAGACGTTACGGCGATAACTTTTAGGCACGATGGGGCGAGGAGTACTCGTGGAAATGTCGCATAGAATAGTATCTCTTCCCATACCTAAGGGTTTCTCAGCTAATTGTAGAGTTGTTTTCGACAACTCATGTTGAAGCTCGGTATCTTCTTTTTGAAGACGAGCCAGTTTTACAAGGTCTATGCCGTCGATTTGGGTGAGGGAACAAACGCGCGACAAGGCATCTGCCACAGTGTTGTTTACTCCGGATACATGGCGAATATCTGATGTAAACTGTGAGACGTAATCCAGTTGTCGTGATTCCCTGGGTGAATACTTATCTGAAGGTGAGTTCAGAGAGTACGTCAGAGGTTTGTGATCCGTAAAAATTATGAATTCACGACCCTCTACCGAATGTCTAAAATGTCGTATAGCACAGTACATAGCCAGAAGTTCTCTGCCGAATGTGCTGTACTTCGTTTCAGCTAATTGAAGGCGCCGGAGAAAAAGGCAAGTGGTTGCCACTCTTTGTCAACTAGCTGTTGTAGAACTGCGCCGATTGCAGTGTTTGATGCATCAACCGAGATACTTAACGGTGCCGTTGGATCCTGATACATCAGAAGTGTGGCATTCGCAATAGCTTTTTTAATCTGGGTAAAAGCATTTCGAGCAGACGCGTCAAGTTCTATGGACTTGTTATTCCCTCGAAGGAGGTCTGTCAATGGCTGAATCAAAGAGGCACAGTTGGGAATAAAGCGTCGATAATAACTTACTAAGCCGTTAAAAGTGCGGAGACTTTTCACCGTCTGTGGCTCTGGAAAGTTCAGTATAGCCTCGACCTTAGTAGCCAGTGGGCGAATGCCCTTGCAGTCAATAGTGTGACCCAGAAAGTCGAGTGAGTCAACACCGATTTGACACTTTTGAATATTAATGGTAACACCATGTTGGCGTAACCTGTCAAATGCCAAGTCCAAGTGCCTAAGGTGAGTTTCCTTGTCTGGACTGGCAATGAGGCAGTCGTCTAAGTATGCGTATACAAAGTCGAGACCGCGAAATACTTCGTCAATGAAGCGTTGGAATGTTTGGGCTGCATTCCGGAGACCGAATGGCATACGTAGAAATTCAAAAAGTCCGAAAGGCGTAATGATAGCCGTTTTCGGGATATCTTCTGTTGCCATCGGGATTTGGTTATACGCTTTAACCAAGTCGATTTTGGAGAATATAGTCGCGCCGGATAAGGTTGCCGTCAAGTCGTGTATATGAGGCAACGGGTAGCAATCAGGGGTTGTTTTGGCATTCACTCGCCGGTAATCACCGGTGGGTCGCCAATCATTGCTATCCTTTTTCGGAACCATATGAAGTGGGGATGCCCATGGGCTATTCGAAGGTCGAATGATGCCAAGGGTAAGCATATGGTCAAATTCATTCCTGGCGATTCTCAGTTTGTCAGGAGCTAATCGTCGTGCTTTAGATGTCACAGGTTGTCCTGTGGTAATGATGTGGTGCATAACATTGCTGGTTATGCACGGTAGGTCGTTCGACGGGCAATTAAGTTCCGGATACTTGTCAACAATAGGTTGAAAAGTTGGATCAAGGATTGCCTTTATCTTAACGGGTGACAAACTAGGGCCTATGTAGCTGATGCCTTTGATAGACAGACTAGTAGTATTGTCAATCAGTCGTTTTCGGCGGACGTCTACGAGTAAATCATGATGATTAAGTAGGTCCGTGCCAATGATGGGCATTGTAACGTCAGCGAGAAGGAAAATCCACCGAATAGGTTTGCGTAAACCTACGTTCAGATAGACGTATTTCCTACCAAAGGTTGCGATTGGTTTTCCATTTGCAGCCTGTAAGTTGAAGGTAGGTTCCTTCTGTCGATCTGCTGCTGTAGCAGGAAGGACGCTGACTTCGGCGCCTGTGTCGACTAAGTATCGAGTCTGGCTTATCACATCATGGATGTAAAGTAGGCGGCTAGTGCCACCGGCGACGGTTGCCGCTAACGCGTGCCGGCGGGATAGTTTCCCACAGACTTTGAGACATTTCCGAAGTTACAAGGCTTACGGCAACACTTCGCTTCTTGGCCATAGGTGTTGTGGTACCAGCACCAGTCAGGGTTTTTCAGTGAACGTGGTTTGGACTTAGATCGACCACGTGAGTTCCTGCGTTGAGGAGATTTAGGACGACGGTCGGAGGATTTAGAATGCATGTTTGACCTAAACATCTGCTGGATGGAGTTGCATAACTCTATCATTGCAGGATCCTTACTCGAAGTCTGCTTAGTCATCGAGCATATTTCGGGAACTGACCGTTTAGTTATTTCTAGAATCCTATCTGCAGTAATAGCTAAGTCCTCTATTACAGTACCCTGAAGTGTCACAAGTACGGTCTGTACAGACTGTGGCAACTTGGTTAAGAAGAGTTCTCTAAACAGTCCTTCGTCGAACTGACTTTGGCCGACGACTTCTTTCATTCTTGTCAGCATGCTCACGGCTGACTGATCTCCTAACTCGATGTTACGAAATAATTCATCTAGACGTTGTCGGTCCGTGAGAACGTTTCTCCTGAGGAGGGATGCTTTCAGCAACTCGTACGAGTTACTTACCTCGGGACTCAACATCTGTGATGTTACGTACTTGCTGAATTCCCGCGGTAGGGCGTGAATAACTGCAAGTAACTGTGAACGTTGATCGGTTATCCCATGCTCACAAAAATCTGCTTCAGCTAGCAGAAACCACGTTTCAGCATTATCTGGCCAGTATGGTACGAGCTGAATGGTTTTAGGAGTTGAGCGGATACGGATGACCTTGGGACTAAGATCACTCATGACGAAAATTATGTCGAATAATATATGGTACAAGAACAAATACAAAATGGAACGAACTCACCGGGGTTATCTGCGGATTTATCGTGGATGAAGTTCGCGGTTGGGCTCACCAGTTTAGAGGTTGACGGATATCTCGTTCAGCAACTTCTAATTAATTTATTCTCGCGTACCAAAGACAAAGCAAAAGCCAATATTTGATCGTCCAAACTACGTGATATATTTAGGAACCAAAACAAGCCGTCAGACGAACGCTTAGCTAGCTAGTGATCGTGCACGTGACACGACGGGGTACCAAATGGCGGGGATGCTTGACCGGAAGCCTTCAGCTAAACAAGTCGACTTAAACAGTGGTGGTCAGCATCCAATGAGTGATTGCTGTGGTCAATAATTTTGGGGAATTATTTACCACTACAGTAGCTTGAACATTCTAATTGCTAGGGCTTCTACAAACTTTAGGATACGCCCCAAACACGTTTTATAGATAGGTTTAAAAGATCTGTTAACATCAATTTTATGACCTGTCTCTATAATATGTTTCGCAATAGAAGAGCTAGGTCTCCTGTTCTCACCGTTAATAGGTTCTGATGATTCCATTTGTTTCTGGAGCCATTTTGGAATATGCTCTAAAGCCCTTACTTGCAGAGATCGATGAGTCCTCCCTATGTATGTGTGTCCACACGTACATTCAAATTGGTAAATACAGTGGGATGTGACATCATTTTTCGCATGTTCGAAGGGCTTAGATAGATATAATGGCTTTACATTCTCTAATATTATGATATTAGCTGCATAAAAAGTCTTTTTAACAGCAGCGTTCAGCCTTCGTCTAGTTATCAAGCTGCTTTGATATCCCATATAGGGTAGCTTGATGTACACGTCTTTCTTAGGGGCGAGTTGGAGAGTGGGTAGTCAGAACACCAAGACCCGCTCTCCAACTCGCCCCTAAGAAAGACGTGTACATCAAGCTACCCTATATGGGATATCAAAGCAGCTTGATAACTAGACGAAGGCTGAACGCTGCTGTTAAAAAGACTTTTTATGCAGCTAATATCATAATATTAGAGAATGTAAAGCCATTATATCTATCTAAGCCCTTCGAACATGCGAAAAATGATGTCACATCCCACTGTATTTACCAATTTGAATGTACGTGTGGACACACATACATAGGGAGGACTCATCGATCTCTGCAAGTAAGGGCTTTAGAGCATATTCCAAAATGGCTCCAGAAACAAATGGAATCATCAGAACCTATTAACGGTGAGAACAGGAGACCTAGCTCTTCTATTGCGAAACATATTATACAGACAGGTCATAAAATTGATGTTGACAGATCTTTTAAACCTATCTATAAAACGTGTTTGGGGCGTATCCTAAAGTTTGTAGAAGCCCTAGCAATTAGAAAGTTCAAGCCACCTTTATGCGTTTAAATACAATTTGTCATCACATAATACCTTCCTTGGTAAATTTTGTTTTGATTCCATAGCAGACGTACTATTACCTCTGCTATTTGGTTTAGTGGTCTTCATTTTTATTTTGACCTTGAATATGTCCTTTTAACTTGACCTAAGTCTATTTTTCTCACCTCTTACCTCTTTAATAATTAATTATATATATATATATATATATATATATATATATATATATATATATATATATATATGTATATATTCCTATGACAAGTCCGTGTGTGATCAAATTGTTCGAAATGTGTTGCGCGAATACATTACACGATTCAGACAAATTACGTCTTCATATTGCTTTATTTTAATCATATTGATCCAAATATTCGAGTGACTTCCGAACTAGAATCGAATAACAAACTTGGTTTCCTGGATATTACTATGATTAGGGGAAACGATGGAACGATCCAGCGCTCTATTTTTCGTAAACAAACATGGACTGGACAATATCTTCATTTTACCAGTTTTGTTCCTATCCAGTATAAACGTTCCCTAGTGAAATGTTTGTTCTCAAGGGCCCGAAAAATATGCACGAGTGACACACTGATGGATGAGCTTCGACATGTACATTCAGTTTTATTAGCTAATGGTTATCCGGAGAGCTTTATCACTTGTCACAGCAAAGAAAAACCACATCTCGAAAAGACAGCTTCTGTACCAAAGAAAGCCATCTTTATTAATCCACCATTCAAGGGCGACCAGATTATGCAGTTGACAACTCAAAGACTTCGATCAGCCATCAAACGCACATTCTACGCCGCCACATATCTTTTTCTCACTTGCCGAACATTTTCGATCCCTGTTCCTATGATTAAAGGACGAAATTCTGTGGACTCTACTTCAAACTGTATCTACAAGTTCACCTGCAGCTGCGGTGACACCTATATAGGTAGAACTAACAGAATGTTCCAATGTCGTCGAAAAGAACATATTCCAAAATGGCTAGTAAATCATATCGAAAATCCTAACGCGATTAATCTTAATAGAAATCCAGCATCATCTATTGCAAAACACTTATTAATATCTGGTCACAAAATACATATTAATGACTGTTTCACAATTATTTCACATAAATCAAATTCAAGGTTATTGAAGGTGATGGAAGCACTTTGGATTAATCACATACAGCCTAAACTGTGTGTAGAAAAATCAATAGACTTCAATCTTCGCCTACCCTGGACTGCATGACGTATCTGAATATGATTGGTCATTAGTATGTACTTTTGTTTTTATTTAACTGAGTAATTTTCATAAACTTTATTTTATCATTGTTAACCAGAAGGTTCCGCAATTAGTGAATAGTGCTTAATAAATTGCGCATATGTAGTTTTTACACAGGCAGTTCAAGTTTAAACTAAATAAATGTATGGATACAATGGTAAAGGAGTTATGTAATAAAGACGAGAGATGATTAAGATGCTGAATGACTAATAAATTAGGTAAAAATATACGGAATTCAACTCAAATCACAGAAACGAGAGACAAGCAAAATTACAGTGAATGAAAAAGGTGACGTTAAAGCCAAAGATTATGTATTCAAATGAGAGATAGAACGAGAATAAAGACAAACTTTTACCAGGTAAGGCAAGGAAAGACTAATAACTGCTTCTTTCTGAACATATAGATCTGGTTTCAAGCGCTTGATAGAGATTGGTTCGGAAAACTTGAGGAGAATCCAGTTGGTTCCCATCCATTGAACAACATACTCTTTTGGTGCAGTCAGAAGTAGACAGATACCCTTCTCATGTTAACACCGACTGTGTATACAAATATATTTGTATTTGCAGGAGAAGTTACATTGTGAGATCAAAAAAAGGGCACACCTATTTTCTCTAAACATGTGTCGAAAAGCCTATGCCTCAAGGGAACAAACTTCCACAATAGCACTATTACTAGGCATCTCCTCGATACGGTCGTGAGTTGGAAATTGTGAAATCCTTTAAAATTATCGATAGACAAAGGAGCTCTAGCTCTACTCTAAATATGTATCAGTTTGACTGCAGCCACGGAGACGTCTACATTGAGCACAGAATTATACAGGTTAATCATCGTATTTCCGAACATTATCCTGCATGGTTAAGCGAGGGATAAACAAGATCTATTTGTGGCTCTGTAGGTAGTGAGCACAAAGTTGATCTTAATGCGGCATTTAAAATTATTTGCCGCATTCCTGCTAATCTTAATTTTGCTTTACGAGTTCGTCTTCTACATACAGCTGAGCCAATAGGAATCCACCTGAAGAAACCAAACCTGTGTGTTTAGAAGAAATTTGTACAGCCACTTTCTTTACCTTGGTCATTGTTACATGAATGCATAAACCAGACTGCCTGGTACCTCGATACCCCTAAATCTTTAAAAACTATAATTGTCCAAATTATTTTATTATTTTTCAGACTACTTTAACTTTTAATTGCATGTTATCATTGCCCGAGTCATCTAATTTTTCCCTAACAGCCTGTTGCGCAATCAACTTGAGCACCCTCTTATCCCTTAGTTACTCTTCATTTTTCTAAAATTACACATTATCTAATCCACTTGCTGCAACCATTTCTGAAATATAAATATTTCTTCGCTCATTCCTTTTGCTTTCTAAATGTCTAAATAGGGATTTTTTCTATATTGATATCTAACTGTGATAATATGTTGGACTTCCAGTATTCTTAGGCTTAGAGATACTAATTTACAATGTCCTTAAGAAACCACTGAATCCTAGAATTAGAGCTTCGTTTCTGACTAAAAGTATTTCTCCCAAAGAATGATAAGGTGTATTTCGACATTAGAAATAACTGTTTTCAAAACATTTGAGAGAGTATGGCAGTCGAAACCCATACAGTATTCCTGTAAAACGTAATACAGTTCTATTTATATCAAATATCTTCAACCTTTTCTTTTATAAGCACAATTCAAAGTAGAACATAAAGCACTGATCTCGTAAATTCCATTGAAATCACTTTGTGCTATTTACTTTTACCATGTGTTTAGTCCTGCCCATGAAAATTTGAGAAATTATTTTTAACTACTAGTTAGTAGTCAGCGCAAGTTAGAATATACAATTGGTGGATGGTGGCTAGCAGTGGAATCCAGGATGCGCATTTCGTCCTATTTGGGACTCGTCCTCCTGCTGGATGTACCTGCATTTCTCAGTGAGTGATGATGTTCCCACCGAGGCTCGAACCCAGTACCCATAGTTTCAAACGCCAAGGCGTTATCCACTAGACCACTTGGGCCACGAGAGCCACCTCTTGTATACTAACTAAATACCCAGACATCGTCGAAGCATCTGCACAAGAAGCCAACATGTCAACCTGAGACCGAGCACTTCGGTCCAATCAATCGACGGGAAAATCAAAAAATTCAATTCAATAAGCAAGTTAGAATAATTTAAAAAAAATTATAATATAGTATATTGTTAAGTGTTTTTATTTCACTCTGAACTGCAGCATTCTCTCAAAACCATTAAAAGTTTGTTTGTTTATTTTTAATAAGTGGCATAGTTATTCAAGTGAGTTATTTGAATGGCTGTTATAAAACTGCCAGTTATACTACCCTGCTATAACTTACGCTGTTATAATATTATAGGCATAATATTGCCTAAAAAATCATTATTATAAAGTACTTGAAAAACATTCTAATTTTATTGAGATTATGCGATGAAGTAGAACTTCAGAGGTGCTACACAGAAAAATAAAGAAGAAATCTTTGGTTAGTTATGAGGGATGAGTAGAAAGATACTAAGAAAATCTGTGTATGATATAAACGCATCATTCAGTAGAAAGCTAAGATATTTATACAATCGGTTTCCTTGATTAGTTTGAACAAAGTAAGAATGAATAAATTCCAAAAGATTGATTACTGAACAAACAATATTCTTTTCAATGATTCTATCACCAGACCCTACAGTTATGTGTACACGATAATGAAAGAATGATTTTTAATAGATAGTTTGTAAGGATTAGATTTGTCTTTACGAGTTGATCGCAGATTGATGCCAGTTAGAGAAACATTGAAAACCAGGAAGTACTGGCTTTACTGGTCCAGTACTGTTCAGTACTGGAAGTACTAGACAGCTGTTTCATTCTAGTTTGGGAATTATCAGAAGTACGCACCCAGTGTCTGAATGGTATACGAGCTTCCCTTATAACCAGAAGGTGCTGGGTTCGAACTCTGGTGGTGGGTGCGTAGTGTCGATAGTTCCCAAACTAGGATGAAACAGCTGTGCAGTATTCTCTGATGGTTTTCAATGTTTCTCTAACTGATATCAATTCGTGATCAACCCATCGAAAGAATGGTTGTTATTGAAAATACTAGGGATTTTAAAAAAAGATTAACATCGAATCATTTAAATCAGAATTCCTCAGGTTGCGTTTAGTTAGACTTTTAATAGATTATAGCCCAAAATGTATGTGTATGTGCTAATGTGCAAAATTGGAATACTTACTTGAACACTAATAATTACAAAGTGAATGATTTTGCTCTGTGTTCAGAAAAAAGCAAGTTTAACCACCACTACTGCCCTAGCCTTCTATGGAGCTTGTAAATTCATAAATACCTTTTACATCAGCGTTTATCCTATGGCCCTCCATCATGTACGAAAAAAATTCCCTTAACCTTTGTCATTACACTTGCGTTAACTAAAGTTTTTATTTTCTTATTTAAACGTAGTGGTTAATGTACACACTGAAACACATCCAACGTACGTAAGCTTCTACCCCAAATTTTTTCCTCTCTCCCTCTGTCCCTGACATGATCATTCATCACACTAGGTACCAGTGTCCAGTCAAAGTATCCACTACAGTCCTACAGGAGGTCAGTCACGAGCCCGAATATCTCAGTGGTCACGTCTCTGACTGCAGCACTGGATGAAGCGGGCACAAATCTCAGAAGGGACATGAATTCCTTCAAGGTGATTGCAGATACGCCTTGCTGACTGGTGAATGCCAACTAGCACGACATCTGGATCAAGTAATGCTTCCTGTTGCCGATTGCCACCAACAATATAATACCAGATTATTATTTAATTATACTCATGTAATTATATATATAAGTATGGAAATATTGATTTTGGCGATGTTATAAAGCCTAAACTCAATGGAGTAAATTGATCAAATTTTCATTATCATTTCCGGTATTTTCAGTTAAAAAATAACTGGTGATAATTTATCTCATCTTCTAACCAAGTAAATTTATTGTAGCTTGTATGATTCATTTGATGAGGAGTAATAATAAATTTCAATTTGTAAGAGTTAATTTATAAGGATTCTATTAGTTTCAAGGTTGAACACGGATCGATAGCAGTTAAAGAACCATTGAAAACAAGCAGAGAGTATTAGACTACTGTTTCATCCTAGTTCGGGACTCATCTGCAGTACGCACTCACCACAAGGTTTCGAATCCACGACTATCTGTTTACAAGGTGAGCTAGTAAACCATTCAATTGGTGGTCGTCCTAAAATCACGAAGTGGTAGAAATTACAACTTATCAGCCTTTGAATTTGGTCCCAGTGATTGAATGATCTATGAACTCACCTTGTAACCAGAATGCCCTAGATCCGAACCTCAATGGGTGCATGATGATGAAGAGTCACAAACTAGGACGAAATAGCTGTCTAGTACTCCCAGATGATTTTTGGTGGTTTTCTAACTGATATCAATCTGTGATCAAATTTTAAAAGTATCGAATACCTACAAAGTGGCCCTTAGAAATAATATTTAACTTGTTACTGTCGCATATAATGATAATTTAGCACTAAATGTGGAGTTGCCAGTAGATTTTGTTACAAACCAGCACAAAATGTGGAAAGATTAGAAGCTGATTAGTACTCTAAAGCTGCTTTTTAACTAGTTTGGAATTTTTCAAGAGGATTGAAAAGAAGTTTCTCAAGGTTTAAAATGCGTAACTAAGATGAGGATAGAAATTGTTTGTATTCTCTCTGAGTACTCATGCTTGACTGTATACATCTCATCACTAGATTTGTTGAAATCAAACGTGAAAACGTGGTGATACCTTTTGAAATAACTTTACTCTCACCTATTTCATTAGCTGGTCTTAAGCCCGGAAAGTGAGGGAAGGCTGGACGTCCAACAATCTGCTTACCCATGAGAATCAGTCCAGTAGCTATAGAAATTTCAAATCACAGACTCTGTATAAAATATAAACCTATCCTTCATGGGGATCGAGAAGACTCCGAAATTCAAGGACTTGTGGAAAATGAAGGTCTTCGGGAAATCAGCTGACCAGTGTGTTTTCTTTCAATGAAAGCAGTCGTAGATTTACATAGCAAAAATGTGCACCAATGGCACAGTGGTTATGAATCTCGCCGACCATGCAAATAGTCCGGGGTTCGATCCCCTGATGTCTATGGACGGCCTGCAAAATTTGAGCTACCGATATCACATGGTGAAAAATCCATACCTGTACCAAGAAAATACTGTGTGGAATCAAGCTGTAATCAAAAATAAATAACCTAAGGAACAGCAATGATTAGAAAGATATGTATGGTCACTTTATGAAGGAATTTGAATATATTCATGAATTTTTCGACATGGTAGTCTCATAAATAAACATATGAAAGCATTGGATAGAATATCTGAGACGATGACAGCATACAAGAAACCTCTGTTTATCAAGCTACAATTTAATGGGGACTTTTCAAATGAAATTTTGTCCTAAAGACTAATCAGGAGTATGTGTACAACATTTTACGCAGCATACCTATTTTTTGTCATTCTCTAGTTGACGAATGATTGGCAGTCATACGAAGGATAAGCTAGATAGTTTTGCTACATCTATGTGTATTTATCAGTTCAACTACTCCTGCAGTGACAATTGTAATATGCGTACTACTATCCGAGACTATGCATCTTATTCTCCTTGGTTCGTGTTGTTATAATCATTCACCTATATCCGTGGGCCTACAAATGTTCTCGTATATACTCTCATATTTTTAATTAATTTGCAGCCTACCGTTGAGCGTTCCTGTGAGACCAAAGAAAAATACCGTAGTGGATTATTTTATTCTTCAGATCTAACATCACTGCGTCACATGATGTATTGGATATGCCTGTTCTACTTGGAACTCCTGAATGAAGAGTTAATATTATGCAATAAACTATGCTGAGAATTGTGCATATTGTGTATAATTATTGCGCATAATAAAGCTATTGTTGTTATGATTATGATTACAGTTTAGCCAACGTGTTGCTGAACACCTTTCATCACGGTTTGGTAAAGGACGAACAGAAATCATCGGTAACTCCTTTTTTTCACATTTTATTTGATAATGGTCATCTGGTGAGGAAAGTGAAAGCTTTCAAAGTTATCCATTGCATCTTACCAAATCTTTCCAATAGTCTTCGTGTATTTGTCTCCTACACATCGCTAACCTGATAGGTATTCGAACGAATAAGCTTAAACTATGTTTTTAGTAGAAGTTCGTACTGTCATTATCCTTTCTGTGGTCAGTTAAGATCTAACCAACTGATGATATCACCACTACCCCTTATTTATAATTTTTAAAATTTAATAATTCCCATTAAAGCGTTGAAAAAACACAGTATTCAGCGGAGAGACTCTTTTCAACGAATTTATTGTCAAGCTGCATACAATTAAACAAAATCCCTACAAAACCAACACTCGAAAGCTGCACAATCGTATATATATATATATATATATATATATATATATATATATATATATATATATATATATATATATATATGGTTTTTGAGAAAATTATATCCAGTGAGGGAATTAGATCAAAGCAGTGAATGCATAAAATAGTAATAATAGTAGTATGAAACGCAATTGAAATTAAAATGTTTGTGATTATAATCATAGTTCAATGTCAAATAGAAAAACAATTGGTATCAAATATAGAATAATACATAAGGTGTATAGATGTTGGAAAGGGGTACATAATTATAGGATTAGTAGGCGAATAAAAAAAATGTCACATAACATGGTGTGAAATTTGAGAAGATAGAATTCAATATTGTAAAAGTAAATAGTAATTTAAGGATTTAGAATGACGAGTGGGACAAGCCAAAACAATTCAGAGTGAGAATAGTAATAATAATAATCGTAGTATTAAGGGAAAGGTACGTAGAATCAATAAGTAAATTAACAAAATAAATAAATATCTACCCGTCTGCGGCCAAGACAGAAGTAGGGATTGTACACACTTCTTTTATACAACACAAAGGTCTGGCTTAAATTCATGAATGGTCAAGTCCTCCGCTGTCTTTAGAAGTCTGTGACGAAGAAAACGCGGCAAGTTAGCATGGATTCGGTAGATGATCTTAAAATCATGGTCAGGGTTAGCAGAGTGACAGGAGTCGGTCAAGTATTCTAGCATAGAGTTTTGCACACACTTCCTTTCTCTCTGGTAAAACCATGCTGGAATATGTTCTCGTATCCATGTGGAAAGCGTCCTCTGGCTACGGCCATTGTACCTTGCTCCACAAGAGCTGGTGAACTGATAGATACACACGGAAGCAGCCAGACAGGGAGCTTATCTTTTACAGAGATGGAGAACAACTTGCGGTTGGTAAATGTCATTTGCAATTTTGCTGCAAAGAACATCTTACTTACTGCTTTAGAGAGATGGTTTTTAAGCATTTCTGAAGCTTGATCACCTCTGAATTCCAAGTTCATGAATAAGGTTTTCTTTGAAACTAAGTCCGTGACCAGTTTAAACTGCTTATCTTTCCTGTTACTGTCAATAAATCGATTCAGGTAACCGTTCTCTATGAGCATGGCTTTTAGAAAGCCAAGTTCTGAGTCAGCTCAATCAGAACTACAAATGCTTCTTATCCTATAGCACAGCGAATGAATTAGGTTCTTACGATTATAATCACAAACAGTTTAATTTCAATTGCATTTCATACTACTATTATTATTATTATTTTATACACTCACTGTTTTGATCTAATTCCCTCACCGGATATAATTTCTTAAAAACCATCTATATACGATTGTACAGCTTGATAATAAATTCATTGAAACGAGTCTCTTCATTGAATATAATTTTTATGCCTTTCCTTTCATTCCCTAATCTTATCAGATGTTCATTGTGACGTAGTTTATATTTACTTTCCTTACAATATAGCCTTACTTTATCGTATCATTTGTTTTTTTAGCTTTCATCAACCATGTCTATTAGAAGGATTGCTTGTTCAATTGTATTGTTTTTCATTATTCCTCATTGTGCTATCATCACAAATGGCTCCACTTTTTTGTTTATTGTCGATAGACTTACGATAGACATAGAAATAATAAGCAATGAAGCAAACAGAATTACTAATATGACTAAATCCATAATTTATATGAACAATTTTATAATTCTATTGGAAAACCTGGCCGGAGTACTTGACAGCTGTTTCATTCTACTGCGAGACTCTTCATCAGTACGCACACACCACCGAGCTTCGAACCTAGGACCTTGTGGTTACAAGGTAAGCCAGCTCGTAGACCATTCAGCAGCCACTCACTGGGACCCGACCAGATCCACTAGCCAGCGCATGAATTCCAACTTCTGCCAATTCACGATATAGCGCGACTGACACTAGCCGATGTTATGGGCAGCAAGTAGCTTTCCTCACGCCTGATCTGATGTACCCTACCGGTCACGGATTCTCACTAGAACCCAGGTGATTATGTACCTGAATAGGGCCAGTCGCTAGTGCGCATCTCATTGATTTTTAAGTATTTTTTTTGTAGGGATTTGACTGATTGGTCAGGGGATTTTATCATGAGCTGATATAGGTTAAAGAACCGTTGGAAAATCGTGGGGCAATATTGTTCACCTACATGTATTGTTCTGAATAACAGTGATATAAAAACAACGATATATATATATATATGCATATATATTGATTGAACACTAGTTAGCAACTAGTTCAATGTATCTATCCCTTTCTTTGATGCAGACTGAATTCCATCAGTCAATTTAGGAATGTGGCGACCACTTTTGGTGGTTCGCCATCACAGTGCACTAAGAATTGTTCTAATTAAATGTTAACGTCTTTCACTGCAGCACTGGGTGACGCGAGTTCAAATGTGAATAAGGAAATGAGTTCATCCAATAATAATAATAATAACAATCATTTACTTTATTCCAAAAACAGTACTTGTGATACAGAATGAGATTTTCAGTATTAATCACAATATCGCATCTAATTTCCTCAAATTATAAATTAAATTAATCACACAGAAAACTTTCCACATTTACAATAGGGGTAATGTCAAAAGCATGCAGCATATAAAATGGAAATAATAATAATGATAACAGCTAGGGTAATAATAATAAGAATACAAGTGAAAATTGCCTTTGGCTTGTTATACACAGTATTGTCAATGTGGTATACAAATCCTAGCTTGTTTAAAAATATTGAATATAATGTTCTCTTTACATGATGGTGATGGTGAAGGGAAAAACAAAGATTACAGCCGTCATGGAGATAAGTTGGTGTTTGCAATTATGAGAGTAAAACAGAGAATTAACAGGACCATAAATATAATAGAAGTAATAAAAGTAAAACTTGAAGGTATATAAGGATGGATGGATGGAGGAAATTGTCTATTTACTAGATGAAAGAAGGTTAGTTAATTCTTGCCTGACACTATTTTCATCACATAAAATACGTGCCAAGTATGGTGTCATAGAATTCTTATACTTAGACTTGCGAGCATACAGTTTTCTGAAGTTACCTCTTGTTCTACCTGAGGAGATGCAAGGTGAAAGCTGAGGGTAAAGCGGATGCTCCAAGTCAGACAAAATCTCTCTAGCAAATTTATTGCACGAAGTCAAGTGCCTATCGACAACGACGTTAACTAGCTATGTGGTCCACTGGGACACCACTCACCCTACTGACAGTCTTCAACATTCTACGAATTTCGCCATAGTCCTTTTTAAGCAAACCAGTAAAGAATAAGCAGGGGTGAACAATAAAGAAGAATAGGTAGGATGAAAGAGTTTATGAACTGTAAGAGGCAGTGGGGGTTGAGTTATACCCGAATGCCTTGTTTGCAGATACACCTTGCTTACTGGTGACTGCCAACTAGCACGAAAACTTGAGTCAAACAAGGCTTCCTGCCAATCGCCTCCAACTGCCATCTAGTGTGAATCATTCTAATTTACTTAGCTTTGAATGCATTTGAATTTTTCAGAAAATCTTAAAAGAAAACCCTCTTTTCTTAAATTTCCAATGTAATTTCTTGCATATATAGCATCAGGACTATAGCAGCATTTGGAATCAATCCAAAAAATACTAAATTTTCTAAAGAAAAAAATACCACTTAATTGTTTAGAATCAGTAGTCAACGTACCCGTATCAGGAAAATGGAAACCAGTTAAAAAAAAACAGGTGAAAACATGAACTGCCGAAACAACTATGATCACTTAACTTCTGGATCAGCTTAACTACTACTTGGGAAACCAACAAAAGGTACAAAACATTAGTTAGATAATTTGATTTGATTAACTCTTATCTAAGTTATACTACTTTCTTTTGTCTAATAGTATATAGAATAAGTAAGCTTACACATGCAAGGTCAATTTATTTATTTTGCCATGATATTTGGCAAGTTATCTATATATCTATCTATCAGTAGACATGTTGATACGTGAATAAATAAACAACGAAATGTTTTTTTCTACTTTCAAAAAACAGTAAACACACTAACTTATAAAAGAAAACACAACTTATCAGTAGTTTACAACATAGGAGAGATAAAGTTTGACGTGTATGAACCTATTCAGTGTGAAATCAAGTGAAAATCGATAAGGTAAACATAGAACTTCTAGCTTTATTTAGTCTAATGTATGCACGATTATTATTATTCAAGTGATGAAATCAATATATTTGAAGGATACTGTTTAGAAATTACAATTTCTGTCCGTTGGATGTTCTCCTGATAGACTATCACTCACTAACTGACTAGTCCCGAATAGGACGAAATGCGTGTTGTCCTGGATTCATTCCACTGATAGCCACCATCCACCAGTTAACTTCTAATTACATGCTCAGACATCGTTGAAGAACCTGCACAAGAAGGCGATATGTCAATCTGAGACCGAGCACTTCGGTCCAATCAATCGACGGGAAAATCTAAAATTGAATTAATTATTGAAATCACCATCCAGAAAAATTTCAGAAATCACAAAGAACGTCTAATATCATCAGAAGTACTTCATATGATCAAATGGAATCCAAATTGTTTGAATAGGAATGATGGACTAAACAGAATCTGACCTGGTTACAACACCCCTTCCCCACCCATGAAGTGACAAAATCAACACAAATATGATAAGCAATTTCATTATGTAAACACATGCTGATTTTATGATTTTATGCACTTATCAAACCCAACATTCTACACCCGGTTTATTATCTTTACCAATTGGTCAATTTGACAATGAAAAATGATCCCATACTGAGGAACGATGATTAAGTTGTTATATATAAGCTGAGTGAATTTTGTAAATTCTGGTTTATTGATACTTTGATAAAGCTATTAGCACCATTGAATAGCGAAACGTCAGTAAACACAACAGTATCGTTTTGTTTTTCATTCATGGCAAATACAAAAAACCTTTATTATAATGTATATCATTGTCCATTTCATCTGTACATGGAATGTTCTTCCATATGGCGTTTTATTGGAGGTTCATGATGGCTAATATTAAAGGGTGTTGCCTAATTCACCCGTGTTCTACTCAATCTATGCTCTGCTTGTATTCTTGTAAAAATACACCGTGTGAGTAATGAGATAAATTATGACCTTAAAAAGGTCAGTATTTCACGACCAGTAGACTATTACACCCTTATTTATTGTTCTCATACATTTACCTCGATAGATAATATGGCATTGGCTTGTAATTATCACTTTTCTATTGTATCAGGCACAAAATAACTAACTAACTAACTAACTAACTAACTAACTAACTAACTGACTAACTAACTAACTGACTAACTAACTAACTAACTGACTAACTAACTGACTAACTAACTAACTAACTGACTAACTAACTAACTAACTAACTGACTAACTAACTGACTAACTAACTGACTAACTAACTGACTAACTAACTAACTAACTAACTAACTAACTAACTAACTAACTAACTAACTAACTAACTAACTAACTGACTGACTAACTAACTAACTAACTAACTAACTAACTAACTAACTAACTAACTAACTAACTAACTAACTAACTGACTGACTGACTAACTAACCAACTGACTAACTAACTAACTAACTGACTAACTAACTGACTAACTAACTAACTAACTAACTAACTAACTAACTGACTGACTAACTAACTAACTAACTAACTAACTAACTAACTAACTGACTAACTAACTAACTAACTGACTAACTAACTAACTAACTAACTAACTGACTAACTAACTAACTGATTAACTTACTAACTAACTGACTAACTAACTAACTAACTAACTGACTAACTAACTAACTAACTAACTAACTGACTAACTAACTGACTAACTAACTAACTAACTAACTGACTAACTAACTAACTAACTAACTAACTAAATAACTAACTAACTGACTAACTAACTGACTAACTAACTGACTAACTAACTAACTAACTGACTAACTAACTGACTAACTAACTAACTAACTGACTAACTAACTAACTAACTAACTGACTAACTAACTGACTAACTAACTGACTAACTAACTGACTAACTAACTAACTGACTAACTAACTAACTAACTAACTAACTAACTGACTAACTAACTGACTAACTAACTAACTAACTGACTAACTAACTAACTAACTGACTAACTAACTGACTAACTAACTAACTAACTAACTAACTGACTAACTAACTAACTAACTAACTGACTAACTAACTGACTAACTAACTAACTAACTAACTGACTAACTAACTAACTAACTAACTAACTAACTAACTAACTAACTAACTGACTGACTGACTAACTAACTAACTGACTAACTAACTAACTAACTGACTAACTAACTAACTAACTAACTAACTAACTAACTAACTAACTAACCAACTGACTAACTAACTAACTAACTAACTGACTAACTAACTGACTAACTAACTGACTAACTAACTGACTAACTAACTGACTAACTAACTAACTAACTGACTAACTAACTAACTGACTAACTAACTAACTAACTGACTAACTAACTGACTAACTAACTAACTAACTGACTAACTAACTAACTAACTAACTGACTAACTAACTGACTAACTAACTGACTAACTAACTGACTAACTAACTAACTAACTAACTAACTAACTAACTAACTAACTAACTGACTAACTAACTGACTAACTAACTAACTAACTGACTAACTAACTAACTGACTAACTAACTAACTGACTAACTAACTAACTAACTAACTAACTAACTAACTGACTAACTAACTAACTAACTGACTAACTAACTAACTAACTAACTAACTAACTGACTAACTAACTAACTAACTAACTAACTAACTAACTAACTGACTAACTAACTAACTAACTAACTAATTAACTGACTAACTAACTGACTAACTAACTAACTGACTAACTAACTAACTAACTAACTAACTAACTGACTAACTAACTAACTAACTGACTAACTAACTAACTAACTGACTAACTAACTAACTAACTGACTAACTAACTGACTAACTAACTAACTAACTGACTAACTAACTAACTAACTGACTAACTAACTGACTAACTAACTGACTAACTAACTAACTAACTAACTAACTAAGTAACTAACTAACTAACTAACTGACTAACTAACTAACTAACTAACTAACTAACTGACTAACTAACTAACTAACTAACTAACTAACTAACTGACTGACTGACTAACTAACTAAGTAACTAACTAACTAACTGACTAACTAACTAACTGACTAACTAACTAACTAACTAACTAACTAACTGACTAACTAACTAACTAACTAACTAACTAACTAACTAACTAACTAACTAACTGACTAACTAACTGACTAACTAACTAACTAACTGACTAACTAACTGACTAACTAACTAACTAACTAACTAACTAACTAACTAACTAACTAACTAACTAACTGACTAACTAACTGACTAACTAACTGACTAACTAACTGACTAACTAACTGACTAACTAACTGACTAACTAACTAACTAACTGACTAACTAACTAACTAACTAACTGACTAACTAACTGACTAACTAACTGACTAACTAACTAACTAACTAACTAACTAACTGACTAACTAACTGACTAACTAACTGACTAACTAACTGACTAACTAACTAACTAACTAACTAACTAACTAACTAACTAACTAACTGACTAACTAACTGACTAACTAACTAAGTAACTGACTAACTAACTAACTGACTAACTAACTAACTGACTAACTAACTAACTAACTAACTAACTAACTAACTGACTAACTAACTAACTAACTGACTAACTAACTAACTAACTAACTAACTAACTGACTAACTAACTAACTAACTAACTAACTAACTAACTAACTGACTAACTAACTAACTAACTAACTAACTAACTGACTAACTAACTGACTAACTAACTAACTGACTAACTAACTAACTAACTAACTAACTGACTAACTAACTAACTAACTGACTAACTAACTAACTAACTGACTAACTAACTAACTAACTGACTGACTAACTAACTAACTAACTAACTAACTAACTAACTGACTAACTAACTAACTAACTAACTGACTAACTAACTAACTAACTAACTAACTAACTGACTAACTAACTAACTAACTGACTAACTAACTTACTGACTAACTAACTGACTAACTAACTAACTAACTAACTAACTAACTGACTAACTAACTAACTAACTAACTAACTAACTAACTGACTGACTAACTAACTAACTAACTAACTAACTGACTAACTAACTAACTAACTGACTAACTAACTGACTAACTAACTGACTAACTAACTAACTAACTGACTTACTAACTAACCAACTGACTAACTAACTAACTAACTAACTGACTAACTAACTGACTAACTAACTGACTAACTAACTGACTAACTAACTAACTAACTAACTAACTGACTAACTAACTAACTGACTAACTAACTAACTGACTAACTAACTAACTGACTAACTAACTGACTAACTAACTAACTAACTAACTAACTGACTAACTAACTAACTAACTAACTGACTGACTAACTAACTAACTAACTAACTAACTAACTAACTAACTGACTAACTAACTAACTAACTAACTGACTAACTAACTAACTAACTAACTAACTAACTGACTAACTAACTAACTAACTGACTAACTAACTTACTGACTAACTAACTGACTAACTAACTAACTAACTAACTAACTAACTGACTAACTAACTAACTAACTAACTAACTAACTGACTGACTAACTAACTAACTAACTAACTAACTGACTAACTAACTAACTAACTGACTAACTAACTGACTAACTAACTGACTAACTAACTAACTAACTAACTAACTAACTGACTAACTAACTAACTAACTAACTGACTAACTAACTAACTAACTAACTAACTAACTGACTAACTAACTAACTAACTGACTAACTAACTAACTAACTAACTAACTAACTGACTGACTAACTAACTAACTAACTAACTAACTGACTAACTGACTAACTAACTGACTAACTAACTGACTAACTATCTGACTAACTAACTAACTAACTGACTAACTAACTAACTAACTAACTGACTAACTAACTGACTAACTAACTGACTAACTAACTAACTAACTAACTAACTAACTGACTAACTAACTGACTAACTAACTGACTAACTAACTGACTAACTAACTAACTAACTAACTAACTAACTAACTAACTAACTAACTAACTGACTAACTAACTGACTAACTAACTGACTAACTAACTAACTAACTGACTAACTAACTAACTAACTAACTGACTAACTAACTAACTAACTAACTAACTAACTGACTAACTAACTAACTTACTGACTAACTAACTGACTAACTAACTAACTAACTAACTAACTAACTGACTAACTAACTAACTAACTAACTAACTAACTGACTGACTAACTAACTAACTAACTAACTAACTGACTAACTAACTAACTAACTGACTAACTAACTGACTAACTAACTGACTAACTAACCGACTAACTAACTAACTAACTAACTAACTAACTAACTAACTGACTAACTAACTAACTAACTAACTGACTAACTAACTGACTAACTAACTAACTAACTGACTTACTAACTAACCAACTGACTAACTAACTAACTAACTAACTGACTAACTAACTGACTAACTAACTGACTAACTAACTGACTAACTAACTAACTAACTAACTAACTGACTAACTAACTAACTGACTAACTAACTAACTGACTAACTAACTGACTAACTAACTAACTAACTAACTGACTAACTAACTAACTAACTAACTAACTAACTGACTGACTGACTAACTAACTAACTAACTAACTAACTAACTAACTAACTGACTAACTAACTGACTAACTAACTAACTAACTAACTAACTAACTAACGAACCTTCTTTCTAATAGTGAAATCAAAAATGTTCTCCATCCTTATACTATCAAGTTTTACTGTTCTTCTTCTTCTTCTTATATTTATAGCCCTCTCACTTTTCTTTGTTGATTCTCCCATAAGTGTAAACATCAACTAGGCTTTGTAATATTTGTTATTTTTCTCCTCACCATACTATTGTGATGGTGGGATACTGACAATGGGTTCCAACCGAATATTATTCTCACAGTAAGAACCATTGTATAAGTTGGTGTTAACGTCTGAATACTATTCCCGCAGTTCAATACTGTATTAGCAACAGAATACTATGTATGTATTTGAACATTCTATTTCATGTCGCTTAATGTAAACCAAGTTAACAGGCTCAGTGATTGATTAAAGAGTATAAACTGTATATAGATATAAAAAGCTGTTTGATCACTTGAAAATATACTTTGGCCTTCGTGTCTTGCCTTCTGCTTTTAAACTTTGTCAAGAGAACATTAGATTCTGAAATGACAGAGAAGATTCGTAGCTCAGGTGGGTTATATTGAATTATTTATTTTTACAAGTTGATCACGGATTGATATCAGCTAGAGAGCCATTGGAAACCACTAGGGAATAATGGACAGCTGTTTGATCCTAGTTTTTTTGGGGAATCATCAAAAGTATGCACCCACCACAGGGGGTTAGAAACCATGACCCTCCGGTTGCAAGGCAAGCTCGCTGGTATATCATTCAGCCACCGACGACATTAGTCGGGGTTGCGCTAAATCACAATTTGGTAGAAGTTAGAATCCATGAACCACTGAACTGAGCTTGCCTTGTAACCACGGGTCTAAGCACCTGTGGTGAGTGCGTACTTCAGATGATTCCCAAACTAGTGGATGAAACAGCTGTCCAAAACTCCCTGATGGCTTTTAATGGTTCTCTAACTGATATCAATCCGTGATCAACTCGTAAAAACAAATCTATTCCTTACAAACCAATTTATTATTATTTATTGTTCCCTTGGGTTCCTAGTGGAAAATACGGCTTCAACTGCACGTCTCCACTTGCCACTGCTGTCTTCCTTCTGCTGTACTTTTCACCTGCATCCATGTTAGTCCATACTCTTTCAACTCCTTTTCACACCATCTCCTCCATGCGACCCTCACACTGACGTCCCACTCGCCGCTTCCCTTTCGGCCTGGTTCCACTCGGGCAATGGCCTGACGCGCACCCGATGTCACCCAGCGGCGGCCTCCTCAGCGAGTGTCTAATCCATCTCCACTTTCTCTTGCATATTTGTTGGTTGGCGATTGGTTCTTGTTTTGTTTGTTTGTTCCCATAGTTTCTTGTTGGTGGTTCTTTCCGGCCTGGCCAACTGATCTTCAGTATAGAGCGAAGACAGTTAGTTGTTGATAAAGGTCTGCAATAGCCAGTCTGTTGGAAATATTCTTTGTGACCCTCCAGCCCGCTGGCCAAGTTTCCCATCCGATCCGTATGGAAGAACTGACTGACTTGACGTTTGTATTGAAAATCCGACGGAATTTTGTTGTCGACTCTGGCCGAGTGACGAAGATTTCCAGATTGATTTCAGGTTGATGAACGTGTGTGTTCTCGCCTTCCCGATTCTCGCTTGATTTGACATCCTCGTCCGTTCCGACTTCCTGTAGTTGAGACAATGCTCCCTAGGTAAGTGGATGAAGTAGCCAAACCGCTACAGAAACTTCAATGCACCAATATATTAAAACCAATTAGAGAGAATTATTTATTGATATGCTAAAACCTGCGCTGAATATGTTGCCTAAAAGGGCGACGAAAGCTTTGCAATTCAATCAACCAGCTCAGAGAACACAAATAATTCAAGAAAACATTAGATTCAATACTCTATAACATGCTAAGACTTCCATTTCGCATTGACAGTATTGGGTGAAACACATATACTGTTATTATTGGCATTATTATTATTACTATTATTATTATTATTATTATTATTATTATTATGGTTACTATTCTCATTTAATACTTTACATATTTTTGACATTATTCCTGCTGTTAATGTGGAAATCTTCTTGTGGTTAATTTTATTTATATTTTGAGTAAATCAGATGCAATATTTTGTGACAAATGCTGTAAACTCCACGCTGTGTTATAAGTACTGTTTTTTGGAATAAAGTGAATTATTATTATCGTTGTTATCACTATAATTTTCTGCAAACGTTAATAACTATTTAAATGTTTCCGGAGACTGTTTAATTAGGCTTTGAAAAGTTGTGTGGTGTACACATCATTCTTAGGGGCGAGTTGGAGAGCGGGTCTTGGTGTTCTGACTACTTTATATCTCCTGATGAACTTGCCTGGATGATTATTATTAATCAGAGTTTGTGTCAACTTTCTTTCTTCCACATCAAATGTGTCTTCAGTGCATATTCGTTTGGTTCTACTGAGGAGGCACCTTACTAAGCCTCTTTTGTACAGAACAGGGCAGAAACTGTGGTAATTAAGATGCTGTGCCGTCCGGGTAGGTTTTCTATGAGTAGATCTTTTTGTTAACGCATCAAGCCGTTGACTAAGCAATATGTCTAGGAAAGATATGGAGTTATCTTCCTCTTCTACAGATGTAAGTGATATGATATTCTGAACTTCCTTCGTTCGATTTAAAATTGAGGTGGCAGAACAAGATTTATCACTTATGATTACAATATCATAATTTTCGATCAAGTCCTCCGATGAACTATCAATGTACGACATTACTAATTAATGTAGCTTCCTTTTCATAATCAGCATTTGTGTCTAGTACTGGTTGTTTAAACAATAAAATTAGTGTTATTCTGTTTATAAGATATATCACACAGTGACACAGTATTCCATATTAACCTGGGTTCGTATCCTGGCAGCGATATCTTGTTTACGTCGGTGGCACAGCGGTATAATGTTTGCCAACTACGCCACATTTGGTTCGAGGTTCGATCCCTGGCCATGGACGCACTCGCAAAACGCTCTATGCCAGTAATAAGACTGACAAAGAGGAAAGTTTAGGAATGAGTCTAGCAATCCCATTCCGTGAAAATAAATGCCATTGCCACAGAAACTTGAAAAAGCTCTAGCTTGAAGCACCACGTTTTACTGTGAACGCAAGGGAATAAAAGAAAAAAATACAGTAAAGAAACAGCATTAAATACTGGAGGACTTTTCAAACACAATCTCTTTTTTTTCATTATTATCATTACTGTTTCCTTTAATTCCTAGAGGAACATAGGGCTTCCTCCGCACGTCGCCATTGCGTTCGGTTCTCTGCCAACATTTTCATCTGGCTCCACATCTGCCCACATGCTCTCATCTTCTCTCCACGTGACCCTCTCCTCAATGTCACCCTCCCACTGACGACCAACTCGCCACTTACCATTCGGGTTCCACTTGAAAGAGAGAGCCTGACATGTGGTGTCACTCGATGATTTGCTTTCTCGGAGTATGGTCAGTCCGCCTCTATATCTTCCTGCAGATTTGTTGCACAGTTGGCTCCTGCTGGGTTGGTTCGCTCATTGTCAGAGATCCCTACCTGTTACCGATCTTTTCTCGCCATCTGATCTTATGTAGTATTGAGCGAAAACAGCTACTGATGAAGGTGTGTAGTTTGTTTGAAGTGCCCTTCATGACGTACCATGTCTCTGATTCGTATAGAAGCATTGACTTCACATTAAAGTTGAGAATTCGGATTTTATTTTTCATGCTGAGTGCTGTTGACATCCACACGTAGTCATATCCATTATGATGGAATAGATTTAAAATATAAACAAAACAAATATATAAATCGATCCATACTGTCAAGACATGCATAAACACAAAACATCTTTCTTCAATGTCTTAGGCAATAAATTTGATGATAAAAACTCTCTCCATTCATCTGGATATTGCTGAAGTAAGCAGATTTCAAAAGAGACAAGGAATAGGTTAAACACGAATGATGTCCTCAAGTGTCTTCAATCTCTCAAGCCTACTCAGTCCCTCGGTCCTGATGGTGTTCCTGCTGTTATCCTTAAAGAGTGTGCCGACATCTTGTGTTCCCCGCTAACTGACATTTTCAACGAATCGTTTTCCAAAAGTATTATACCTGAATCATGGAAAAACATCAAGATCGTTCCAGTGCCTAAATCTACAAGTGGACCAAATGTTAAGTTTAGACCCATTTCAATTACCTCACCCTTTTTGAAAGTTATGGAAAGACTTATTTTACTTAATCTTGATCCCTCTTTAAAACCTTTCAACGACCCCAACCAGTTTGCTTATAAACATAGTAGGAGTACGTTAGATGCCGCTGTCGTCCTCCACCATAGCATAGTCTCTAGTTTAGATAAAGGAGCTAAATACGTTCGCTGTGCCTTCCTTGATTACACATCTGCATTTGACTCTGTTCCCAGGTCTCTCTTGCTAAGTAAGCTTGCTGCAACACAGGCTGAAAGCTGGACAAATAAGTGGTTGCATTCCTATTTTTCTGAAAGGAAGCAGTACACCGTCTACAATGGAAAATCCTCCACTACCTCACTTACTTTAGCTGGTGTCCCTCAAGGTGCTGTTCTTTCTCCCTTTCTGTTCTCGTTTTTCTTACATGACTTGGCTCATTCTGATGTAGCCACTTTTGTTAAATATGCCGATGACCTCTCGGTTTCTATGCCTGTCAACTCTCAGTCAGATTGTTCCAAATTAAATAGCTTTTTGTCGGAAATTAGTCAGTGGTCCTCTTCAAACGGACTTAAGCTTAATCCGTCTAAATGTCAGGTAGTCAATTTCAGTTTCAGACGTAAATGTGACCTACAGCAACTAGTTAGCTCGCATGGCCCCACTCTCATTGACGGCACAGAGGTTGAAAATACATCTTATGTCAAGTACCTTGGGCTGAGTTTTTCCACCGATCTTTCCTGGTCTTCCCACATCTTGCTAGTTACTAGAAAGATGTTTCGCTTAACGTTCTACATTAGGAAATTTAGGCAGTCTGGCATAAACCAGTCTTTACTTTCTCAGTTTGTAAATTCTTGTATTCTACTCATCCTCCTTTACTGCTCCCCATTAGTCTTTCCTGGACTACTTAAGAAAGACTTTGCTTCGCTGAGAAGAGCACTGAAAGCTGTTAGTAGGGCAAGTGGGATATCGTTAAACCAACTGGTGAACACTATTGTAGATAGACATATTATATCATGTAAGAAACTAGCAAATACAATATTGTCGGACCCCAAGCATCCTCTCTATACACATCTATCTCCTTGCATTTCATCTGGTAGAACTAGAAGCAGCTATAGGCGGCTATATGCTAGGACTACCAAATACAAAAAGTCCACAATACCATATCTGGCACAGCTGTTATGTGATGAGAAATCCGTTAGGTATGACACGATAAACTTACTGCGGCACTCTAACAAATAGTCCCATTAGTTTTTGTTTTCCTTTCCTCGTTACTACTACACTGTTGTTCTCATTTACTACCACACATCAACTTTATATTTCAAATCCTGTGTTGCATTGTTTGAAATGAAATACTCTACGTTGTTTTTTTCTTAATTTCTAATATTTATTTATTTTTTTTTTTTATAACTTATTTATTTTATTTTTATTTATTTATCTTTGATTTTTAAAAATCTTATATAATTTATGAGGTAATTAGATGCAATATACTGTAATGCACGCTGAAAATTCCATACCTGTACCACAAATACTGTTTGGAATAAAGCTATTATTATTATTATTATTAATTCAGTGCGTAGTCTTAAAGTTCTTACATACATTTCATTTGGTTCAGAAGTTTCCATCTGCCATCTGATTAGGAATGTCCATCGATAGGCGGCGGCCTGCATGAACATAGGGCTACCAAAAATTCCACCTTACAACATTTTGCAAAATTGCTTTGGTTTGCTCTTTTAATTTTGTTTTAATTTATCAATAATGTGTCCTAATCGTATTATATATAATCGCGCATTTTTAAAATCATTACAACCTACCGCGTTGTGTCATCCACAAAAATTGAGAAAAAAGCATCACTGTGGCTGGCAGCGTGCACTGAAACGTACACAAATTAATCAAATGACTGTTCCTGAACTCGTTAGCACTAATTGTAGATCCCTGTCCAACAAAATGGATTATCTTCAATCCCTAATGTATTCCAATGTTTATCGAAATGCTGGCGTTTTAGCAATACAAGAGACTTGGCTGCACCAGCATTATGATGATAATCTAGTTTCAATAAATGGATATAAAGTTTTTCGCCAAGATAGAAATAGTTCCAAGAAAAAATATGGAGGAGGGGTAGCCACTTTTATAAACACAAGTTGGTCTACATCAAATCACGTTTGCTTCAATTATTCTAATGACAATATAGATTGCATAACCGTCAGGTGTCGCCCAAAACACTTAAGTAAATATTCTTATATATACATAACAAATATTTACATAACACCCAATTGTAGCCTTTCTAATATAGTTATGTTTGCAGATGAGTTTACTGAATTCGCTGCTCCTGCATTCGGAAACTCGTTGTCTATAGTCTGTGGTGATTTTAATTCATGTGATCACAGCTTTCTTACTTCACTTGGTCATGAGAATCTAGTCAAGTTTAATACACGTCTGGACAAATCACTAGACCTGGTTTTCATAAATGACCGTGATGTATATGAAACCCGAAGGAGAGCTCCTTTGCTAAATTCTGACCACTGCATTATTCGTATTTTACCGAAAGTGTACGGCAAGTTACAACGAAAATTGTTTAGTCATTTAACAAAGATACATGAACGTTCATATTCCCATGACAACATTCTAGCATTAAGAAGCATGTTGCATGATACCAACTGGGAACTATTTACTGACGATAAGTTGGATGCTACTGTCTCTAATATAACCGATTATCTGAAGTTTTGTTTGGAAATTTGCTGTCCATATGAAACACTGTTTTCGAGATTTGACAGAATCTCTTCTGTGCAACTGAAAAAACTTAGAAGACAAAAAGAGAAGTTGTATAAGAATTGTGATAATACTGGTGTCCGTAAAATAAACACCCTTATAAAAATTGAAATAGAAAGGTTGAACAGACTATATAATGAAAAATTTTTATCATGTAAAAATCCTTCAAACATTTGGAAACTTTTCAATAAACTTACAAGTAAAAAACAAATGTCTGTTGATGCTTATTCTGATGTTAATGCTTTAAACAAATCATTTATCAAGAAACAAATTAATATGGTTGTACCTGATGTACCTAGTCAAGAAAATGGTCATTTTCCGGGTTTTAAAAAAAGGATGTACTATTATGTTTGAAATCATTAAATCCAACACACAGCCTTGGTCCAGATGGTGTACCAAGCATTCTTCTTCAAAAGTGTGCAGACATCTTGTGTCATCCTCTTACTCAAATCTTTAACGCATCATTTAACAGGGAAACGGTACCTGCTGACTGGAAAGAAATCAAGGTTGTACCTGTACAGAAATCATCTTCTGGAGCAGGTATAAAGTTTAGACCGGTCGCTATAACATCTCCTTTTTTGAAAACTATGGAGAAACTTCTTTTGAATATTCTTAAACCTTCTTTAAAAGCTTTTAGTGACCCTAAGCAGTTTGCTTATAAGTGTGGAAGAAGTACATTAGATGCAGCCATTGTACTACACCACAATATTGTTTCCTGCCTTGATAAGGGTGCTAAGTTCGTTCGAACAGCTTTTTAGACTATACTGCAGCTTTCGACTCTGTTCCTAGGACACTTTTATTAGGAAAGATGATTTCAGCACAAACAGAGTCCTGGGCAACTAGATGGCTGTCTTCTTATTTTAAGGATAGGAAACAGCATACTGTTTTGGCTGGAAAGCGCTCCACTTCTCAGCTAACTGAAAGTGGTGTGCCTCAAGGTGCAGTACTTTCTCCATTTCTTTTCTCTTTCTTTTTGCATGACCTTCCGAACTCACCCAAAGTTAACTTCATTAAGTATGCTGATGATCTGACCGTTTCTGTCCCTGTAGTTTCCACATCGGATTGTTCCCATATGAATGGCTTCTTAGCTGAAGTTAAGGATTGGTCTGGCTCAAATGGTCTTAAACTAAATCCAACTAAATGTAACACTGTTGATTTCAGCTTGAGAAGTGAAAAAGACATGCATGGATTGATTCAATCTCATGATTGTTGTAATATTGATGGTACCATGATAGAGAGTAAGTCAAGTGTTTCTTATCTTGGCATTAGTTTCTCTTCAAACCTTTGCTGGTCGTCTCATATTCTTATAGTTTCTAAGAAAGTTTTCCGTCTGACTTATTACATAAAGAAGTTGAGACACTCAGGTATAACCCAATCTCTTATCATACAATTTATTAATTCATGTGTTTTGCCCATCATTCTTTATTGTTCTCCATTATTCTTCCCTGGGCTACTCAAGAAAGGCCATATAATACTACGAAGAACATTGAGGGCTGTAAGTAGGGTCAGTGCTATCCCTTTGACTCAACTAAATGACACTGTTGTCAATAGGCATATGAATTCTTGTAAACACTTAGCTAAAGTTATCTTATCTGATAGTGAACATCCTCTTTATTCACAATTGTTTCCTTGTATCTCTTCGGGTAAGACCAGAAGAAATTTTATAAACATTTATGCTCGTACTACAAAATATAAAAATTCGACCGTTCCATATTTGGCACGAGTATTGTGTGAAGAGACAAATATCAGAAAAGAACTTTTACAACTTTTGAATCATTAACTAAACTATAAAATGTAATGATGCATATTAATGCATGTGTTATTTGTTATATTATTTATTTATTATTCACTATGACCTAGAAGTGGTGTGATTTTGTTGGGGTTTTATTTTTTTCTATTAACTATCAATATTTTAACATTTTATACATTTATATAATTATAAACAGAGCTAAACCATTGCAATATGTAAAAGAAACGCTGAAAATTCCATGCTGTAAATTGTTATTGTTGTGGAATAAAGTGATTATATATATATATATATATATATATATATATATAGATAAAAAGTTATTTAGATGAAAATACTATAGGTTTTCTGAATCTTTCTACAAATTCATAAGAATTTATAATGTAGTGATCTCCTGGAGAGTTTAAATTGATCTCAAAGTTCCTCACCATGTTTTTGTTCAAGATAAGCATTGTATATTCAAGTGAACTGTCGTCAAGATTTGACAGAATAGTTCTAAGATATCTAGGTGCCGAGTGAGAAGTAGACATTTGTAAAAAGTTATATTTGTAAAATCTCAGCGAGATTGAAATGAGTAATTCCAACGTTTCCTACGTTCGGAAATCTGATACGAACTTCTTCAGGGAAATTAATCGAAATTAAGATAACAGAGGTTTATATACACATAAAAGAAACATCTCTTGTTTTTAAAAACTTTGTCCAATCATGAGCCATAAAACAAGTATCAACAAACAAAATTGTATGAGCTGTGATCAAAATTTGACCTCGGTCTTACAAATATTGGTATACCTTCGTTAAACACTTTAAACACAGTGTGTGTATGTGTGTGTGGGTAAAGAGTGGCACAGTGGTTAGAACTCTCACCGACCATGCACATGGTCCGAGGTTCGATCCCCTGCCGACGCACATCTGATATCTATGGTCGGCATGCAAAATTTTGGCTACCGATATCCATCCTGAAAATTCCATACTTGTGCGAAAAATACAGTGTGGAATCAAGCTGTAAATAAAAAAATAAAATAAAATATAGGAAGGTAACTCACAGTAGGTCTTTTGATATCTCCTATGTTAGCGTATGCCAGCAGCACTCAGCATGAAAAATAAGATCCGGATTTTCAACTCCAATGTAAAGTCAGTGCTACTTTATGGATCAGAAACTTGACGCGTCAAAGAAGGGCACTTCGAACAAACTACAGATCTTCATCAATAGCTGTCTTCGCCGAATTCTACTCAAGATCAGATGGGTGGTCAGAAAAGATCAGCAGTAGTGAGGGATCTCTGGAGATGGGTAAACCAACTGATCAGGAATCAGTTGTGTAATAAATATTCAGGAACAAATGGAGGCAAACTGACCATACTCTGAGAAAACAAACTGTCAAATGACATCACACTCCAGGCTCTCTCTCGAGTGGAACCCGAATGGGGAAGTGGCAATTCGGTCGTCAGTGCGAGGGTGGGATGAAACGTAAGAGGTCATGTGAAGTGGAGATGAAAGTATGAGGGCAGACGTGAAGACAGATGAAAACGTTGGCGGAGAAACTAACGCAATGGAGGCATGAAGCTGAAGCTCTATGTTCCTCTAGGAACCAAAGGAAATAATAATAATGTTAGGGTATAACACTTTGGTAATACTTTACTATGTTATTCGAAGAATCCGTCTATTTCCATTAAACTAAAACCTTTTCATTTTATTCATACATTTTATTGACTACTCTATGTCGTATATACAATACTGATTCGAAAATACTAAATAAAAGATCAAATCACTACAAGAATATATCTCTGAGAGAAAATAGAGTGTGGTAGACAGAACGACGTTGTTTATTCATGCAGCTAGTGCTGTATTGAAGGTGACAATATGAAAGATGAAAATATCAAAAGGAATAAAAGTAAAATCGGTTTACTTGTTATCGTCATTTTCAACACAGTCTTGAAAATGATATCTAAATAGGTGCACTTTAATTACTTATGTATAAAGCATATTGAGATAAAACAATTCCCGATTATCATAGCACATATATTAAACTATCATTCAAGGGTGACCGGATTATGCAGTTGTCAGCTCAGAGACTTCGGTCAGCCATCAAACGCACATTCTACGCCGCATCTCTTTCTCTCATATGCCGAATATCTTCGATCCCTGTACCTACGATTAAGGGACGAAATTCTGCGCACTCTACTTCAAACTGTATCTACCAGTTCACCTGCAGTTGCTGTGACACTTATATAGGTAGAACCAATAGAATGTTCCAATGTCGTCACAAAGAATATCTTCCGAAATGGTAATTAAAACACAGAATATCTCAATGCAATTAATCTGAATAGAAATCCATCATCATCCATTGCAAAGCACTTATTAATGTCAGGTCACAAAATCCATAATAATGACTACTTCACAATTACTCCATTACATAACTCTAATTTAGGATTATCACAGGTGATGGAAGCACTTTGGATTAATCACACACACAGCCTAAACTGTGTGTACAAAAAACAATAGACTTCAACCTTTGCCTGCCATGGACTACTTGATCTATTTAAATATGATTTTCATTAGTATGTACTTTTGTTTTTTATATAACTGAGTAATTGTCATGCATTTTATTTTATTTTATTATGGTTAACCCTGTTAGTTGTAAGCCGGTTGTAAACAAACTACGGGACCATATCATCTCTCGAAATTTGTCTTCTTAACCCCTTATTGATGCATATAAGGAGTTTATTTAGTGAGTTGATTACATCATTATTTTTCTTACTACGAAGATGAAAATCAATGGGGTATCATTAAGTAGGATAATATTTTTATAAAACTAACAGCCTAATTATTAAGAATTAAACTCTTCATTATGCGTTTGGCTCCAGAAAGAATTGTATGACAACATAAGTTTATAAAAATCCCTGATACTGTAAACTGAAGTGAAACCAAAGTATACTAATTCTTTATTCAACAGCTCTAGATAACCGTCGAAAAAAATTCAATCCTAACCAAAAATCCATCCTTTACCTAAGTGATACAACATATAAAAACTTTCTTAAACATCTTGGGCAAAAAGAACAAAGAAGAATAAGAAATGGCACAGTACGGAAACCTGGAATCTGACAGAATGGAGAAGGGTGGTGAGACAAAAACTGACCCCGTGAAGAGATGGACAATAAAAGAAAAAGATGATTACAACCTTCAGAACACTATGAGGGGAGTAAAGACAGATCGGGAAAGCAGGTCGGCTGTTCAAGACCCTGAAATTAATGAGAAGATCTGTAGCTGTCAACACAATGAAAACAATCCAATTCATTGATATAAGAATAAAACTTGTGCACTGTGGTAGAGTATAATTCCATTATGGGTAAATTTTTGTTTTGATAAAGTTCATTTAATGAATGAATGAATTCAGGAATTCGTGTGAGTACCTTGATATGATTATGAGCAATAAATTGTGCTCGAAGCGTCATCAGTAAACATTACTGTATAACACACTGTATAACACTGTGAGACTTTATCAAAACAAAAATTTACCCATAATGGAACAATCCAATTCAAATACCAATGTCAAATCACTCCTTCCTTACGTTTCACAGACTTGATACAACCAACACCAAACATGCTGTAAGCACCTTCACTCCATACTGAAGATCAGATTGTCGGCCAGATCGGATAAACAACAAGGAACCGTTACAGTAAGCCAACAAGCCAGTAACATATGCCACATAAAATACACCGATAAAAGTGGAGAGGACCTAGAAATTCTCTTCACAGACATTCACGCGGGCCGCTGAATGAAACCTGAATAGGCAGTGACAAGTAAGGTGACTGGAGGTGAGGAGGGAGGGAATGAAAGCATTCTTGACAGTTGTGGAGCAGGTCGTAAGCGGCGACAGAGAATTGAGTGCAATGGAGACTTGTCTGTATTCCACTCGAAACGCAACGAATGAATGATAATAATAATAATAGTGTGTTGCTATATTAAGTCGACGCCTTATTCCTCCAGCTTACATTAATAGTCGTTTACAATCATTAGTGATTTGAGAATCAGATGTGAAATATAAAAATACAGTTAAATGTAATATTGAATGCAACCATAAACATCATGATTTAAAGTCAAGAAAGTACATTAAGATTCCAACTAATTAAAGTTGTGAATAAAGATAAGTCTCGTGTCCTTGAAAAATATTTTCTTCACTCCAACTGAATTCCTCTAATTGTCAAACTGTTGATTTTATTTTTAGGCATGCGCAAAACTTGAGTGTACTGATCCAGTGCAACGATTTCTGTAATTTTCATAGCACAATGAATATCTCCTATTTTGGCATCAGTTTTTCTTCTAATCTCTGTTGATTATATCATATCCTGCTGATTTCTAAGAAAATTTCTCGTTTGACTTAATCAACAAAGAAGTTCAGACTTTTTGGAGCAACTCAACCTTTCTGTTGCATTTTATTAATTCGCATATTCTGTCCATTCCTCCTACATTTCCCCCCACCCGCACCTTATTCTTCCCTGGGCTTCTCAATAAAAACTGTCACACACTTTACGTAGAACATTGAAAGCTGTAAGCAGGTTTATTGGTGCGCGCCATTCACTCAACTATTCAACATTATTCTTGATAGGTGCATTTTAATTCTTGATAGCAGATAGCTAAAGTTATGTGGTTTGAAATTGAATATCCTCTTTATCAACAACTTACTAATTGTACCTCTTCGGGTAAAGCCAGAAGAAATTTCGTAAGAATTTACGCGTGTACAACAAAATTAAAAAAAAACTCAACCATGCAAAATTTAGCACAGATTTTGTGTGAAGAGCCAAATGTCGAAAAAGGAGCTTATAAACTTTGTAAATGGGTAAATAAACAGCAAATTATAACCAGAATTATTATTAATGTTATTATACATAATATTTATCAATTTACTTGCTCGTGTTGGGGAAAGTACGCAACGTCAGGTCTATAAATGCATTCTGGCACATTGTCCAGTTTGGTTAGTCCGCCAGAGGACAAAAAAAGAATGCTAGCAACTCCATCCTTGAACACCTTGTCATCTTTCGACAAGGTGCTTCACAGTGCTACACAGAGTCCCTCAATATCGTACAAAGGGACTTCACATATACCATCTGTACATAGCTGAATCACTGGTTATTTGGGATCTAAAATCAGACCTCTGCATTCAAAAGCCTTGAATGCATTCAATCGTCCCACCGTGGCCAGAGTAACGTTCAAATTATAACTTTGCTTCTCCTTTATTATGTAAGTTTACTATTATTATTGTTATTACTTTATTATCATTATTATTTCCATCATCCACACTTTATTATCTCTTTATTACTGTTTATTAATAAAATTGGGTTTTCATACAGATTTCGTAAAAAACACTTTATCGTCTTTCCACTAGTTCCTGTCCATTCTACACAGCCATATCGATTAGTCATTTTCTCATACTAATTACGTCATGCCGACTTCTGCCACTTTTCTAACTTCCAATTACTCACCCCGTCTAGGTTACACCTTACATTAAGTAATACATTTCTCGAGGACAAATTTTACCATTATCTGATTGGTTCTAATGATTTCTTTGTTAAATATAATTACTGTTGTACAGCAGCCTATAAGAATGAATAGTTGAAAAGAAAATTTTCAAGTATTGCTTTGGTAGGGACATTTTGTTTGATAGATTGGAGGAGGATTTCATCATGAACTGACATCATTTATAGAACCATTGGGAAACCACCAGGGAGTGCTGCACAGCTGTTTCGTCCTATTCTCTTTGCTGTTTATGTCATTTTCCTATGATATAATATTTATTATGTATTCTCCTGATCAGCATAAATGGGAGGAATCTGAAAGAAACAGCCTCCTTCACCTACCAACCTAGGAAGCATCGTTTCAACTACAGGCGGAATTGACGAGGATATCAAAGCCAGAATTGGAAAAGCAAGACATGCTTTCATTACTCTTAAGTCTGTGTGGAGGTCAAAAGCACTCAGCATCAAAAATAAGATCCTGATCTTCAACTTCAATGTGCAGTCAGTCAGTGCTACTCACTATACGGATCAGAGACTTGGCGCGTCATAAAGAGCATCTCAAACAAACTACAGACTTTCATTAACAGTTGTCTTCACTCAATACTCAAAATCAGATGGCGGGCCAGAAAAATCAGCTACAGGGATCTCTGTGAGCGAATCAACCAGGAACCGATTGTGAAACAAATAGGCAGGAAGAAATGGAGATGGGTTGTCCATACTCTGAGAAAAGGAATCATAAATTTACATCATTAAACAAGCCAATGCTCGAGTGGAACCCGAAAGGGAAGCGGTGAGTTGGTCGTCCAAGGGTGACTTGGAGGAGGTCATGTGAAGAGGAGATGAAAGAGTGGTGGCAGACTTGGAGTGGGGTGAAAACTCTAGCAGAAAACCGAAGGTAATGGAGATGCGCAGCTGAAGCCCTATGTTCCTCTAGGAATTAAAGGATATAATAATAATAATAAATATTCTAGTTGTTTTTTCGTGGTTTTAGCATAAAAGGAGCTAAATTGTTGGGATATGTTCAAACTCTGAAAATTCTATTCCCTAGTACCATTATTACTTCAAATAAAGTGATTATATATATATTAACCATTATAGTGCAAAACAGTAGCATAACACAGAATTTCACTTACTCATTAGTACTTAGTTTTATGGTTGCCACACAATCTAGCATACATGTGGTATAGTCACATGTCCACAAAAATCACTTAATTTTTAAGTGTAATATACTCACAGTGTTTATTTATCTATTTCCTGTTCTATTGACGGGTTGAGATAAAGCTAAAAAGCATCCATATAATGGCTGAATTCATAATAATCAGGGCTTCTGTGTAAAGAACACCATTCACCCATCTGATGCTTCAGTAGATAAAGGAGTCAGAAATAAAGAAAGATTGTATATTTTCAAGTATTGGTTTTGTAGAGGTTCTTTTTATTTGATTGGTTGGTTGGAGGACTTCATCATGAGCTAACATCATTTAGAGAACCATTGGAAAACCTGTCCGGAGTATTCGACAGCTGTTTTGTCCCACTTTGGGACTCTTCAGCATAAGGGTTAAAAATAAAACTAACAGTTTGACAATTACAGGGTGAAGAATATATTTTTCAAGGACACGAGACTTATCTTTATTCACAACTTTAATTAGTTGGAATCTTAATGTACTTTCTTGACTTTAAATCATGATGTTTATGGTTGCATTCAATATTACATTTAACTGTATTTTTATATTTCACATCTGATTCTCAAATCACTAATGATTGTAAACGACTATTAATGTAAGCTGGAGGAATAAGGCGTCGACTTAATATAGCAACACACTATTATTATTATTATCATTCATTCGTTGCGTTTCGAGTGGAATACAGACAAGTCTCCATTGCACTCAATTCTCTGTCGCCGCTTACGACCTGCTCCACAACTGTCAAGAATGCTTTCATTCCCTCCCTCCTCACCTCCAGTCACCTTACTTGTCACTGCCTATTCAGGTTTCATTCAGCGGCCCGCGTGAATGTCTGTGAAGAGAATTTCTAGGTCCTCTCCACTTTTATCGGTGTATTTTATGTGGCATATGTTACTGGCTTGTTGGCTTACTGTAACGGTTCCTTGTTGTTTATCCGATCTGGCCGACAATCTGATCTTCAGTATGGAGTGAAGGTGCTTACAGCATGTTTGGTGTTGGTTGTATCAAGTCTGTGAAACGTAAGGAAGGAGTGATTTGACATTGGTATTTGAATTGGATTGTTCCATTATGGGTAAATTTTTGTTTTGATAAAGTCTCACAGTGTTATACAGTGTGTTATACAGTAATGTTTACTGATGACGCTTCGAGCACAATTTATTGCTCATAATCATATCAAGGTACTCACACGAATTCCTGAATTCATTCATTCATTAAATGAACTTTATCAAAACAAAAATTTACCCATAATGGAATTATACTCTACCACAGTGCACAAGTTTTATTCTTATATCAATGAAGTGGATTGTTTTCATTGTGTTAACAGCTACAGATCTTCTCATTGATTTTAGGGTCGCGAACACCCGACCGCTTTTTACTCCTCCTTTATTGTTCTGAAAGTTGTAATCAGCTTTTTCTTTTTTTGGTCACCTCTTCACGGGTTCAGCCTTGGCACCACCAACCTTCTTTCTTATTGAGTAATTTGCTATCCTTCGTTTTCTTCTTGCTTAGTATGTCTACACTAGTTTCCAAGAACTTCGCTTTCAAAGAGCTTCAGTATTTGTCCACGCAGGTTTTCTCTGTTATTTCGCCTAGTGTCCGTGACATTTTCTTGATAGCTACCTTGGTATTTCTTTAAAGCTTCACTGTTCAGTTTCTGAATGTCGAATATGAGTTGTGGTCTATCTGCAGCATCTTCGAAGGCTTTCAACGTGATACTGCAGGTCCCTTGCACTAGATATTGGTCTGATACTGCATCTGCTCATCTTCTCAATCTTGTGTTTAGTTGGCTGCTTTCCTATTCTCATTGTTCGTTTGTTCATCTGGTGAAATCCGTGTTCCCTTATATATGTCTTTGTGCTTGCATAAGTTGTCGCCAATCGCCAAATCAATAGAGGGACCTAAGTCTGAGACGTGTTCACCATTCTTATTCATCTCTCCGACAGCTTCTCAAACCAAGGTGAGTCTTCTTTCAGTTAGGCTTGTATTCATATAAGCCTTTAAAATATTTATGTCACCATTTGGCAAAGATCTTGTTGACTACTGTTTGCGGTTATCTGTAGAATTCTTTCATCTTCTCTTTGTCAACTTTGTTTTCCTTGTTGTGCATAGCGTTGTATAATTTTAACTTTCCTTGCTTTTGAGGTGAACATCACCACCTTTATCCTGAAAGAGATTAGTTTAGATTGCATAGGTACCTTCCATGTCGTTGGTGGTATCATGTTAACCTCACCCGTCAGCGTGATCATAGTTTGTCATTTATGTAATTGAAACAGTTTACCAAATCCCCAGTTAGCCATTCGAAGAGTCTACCTTTATTCTATCTATTCTTACAAATTTCTAACACTCCTGTATCATATTTTCTCATTTATTGTGTAATCTGAGAAGCTTTATTAGCCTTAAGCATAGTATGAACATTCCATGTTCCTATGCTTAATTTTGCTTTGATCTGAAATAGACAGAGAGGTCCAGTAGCTTACTGAAGGCCTTCACCAACTCGCGTCATTGCGTCTTTCCAACTCCACCAAAGCATAAGTTTGTCTTCTGGAATTGTATAAATTTTAATTTATCGATGGGTATTTTTACTGGGTGGGACTGTTACCCCTGCATCCAACTTTATCGGTTTTCCAGTCGTATGACAGGTGACAATATCAGACACAAGGAGATACTTAGAAAAGTGGTAGAAAAAACAAACAAGGTAAACAATTTAAAGAACTCAAATATTGGTTTGTGGGGATTTGGTTGAATGGTTACAGGATTTCATCATGAGCTGACATCAGTTAGAGAACCATTGGAAAACCTGTGAGTACTGGACAGCTGTTTCGTCAACGCTAGTTTGGGACTCTTCATCAGTACGCACCCATCTCACTGAGGTTCGAACCCAGGACCTTCTGATTACAAGGCGAGCTCGTGTACCATTAAGCCACTGGGACCCGATTCAATGGCCAGCCCATGATTTCTAACTGCTGTCAATTCACGATATAACGCAACCGCTAGCCGATGTCTTCGGCTAGTATTTGTCCTCACACCCGACCTGCTGTACCCTACTGGTCACGACTTCTCACTGGTCACATTAGAGAACTGGCTATTCGTTGATATTTCTTTTTCACAAGTAAAAGTCCGAATACACGGTGGAAATCGAGTCCATAATCAATTCGAATCACACTTTCTGTCAATTCACTTCATACAATAGAGAACAAACAGTAATGTAATTCCAATATAGAACCAAAGAATAAAAAACGATTTGGTTGTAGTTAACTAACTGCAATCAATATTAATGGTAATACTCATTTTTATTTAGTCACATGTGTGTATTCCTGTTTGTGTGTGTGTGTGTGTGTGTGTGTGTGGGTTTGTGAGTGCAAGAGAGTGAGAGAGAAAAAAGAAAATCTAAGGTCATAATGCATGTACATGTTTGTTTATGAGCTCATTTTCAGATTTTCTTAGTAAATAGTCTATACTGCTTGTGCATTAGAATGGACCAATAAGATTTGCACCTGAAATTGACCAATAAGAAGAAAGATTGTGTTTACTATTTTTTTTTAAAAACTCTATTTTATCCAGAAGCTACGTCTTCTGATATTCTTGTGCTCAAAAGTGGATTGCATACTATAATATACATAATTTATTATCATTATTTTTTCCGGTTACTTCTTCTCCATCATACATACACTTGTGAAAGTTATTCATGTCTAATTCTAAAACTGATGACTTAATTTTTAATGAGCCAACAAGTCAACAATCACAACGTAATCAACATAACAAGTGTAAATGTTGTCGAGAGTATGGAGATGCTTTGGTATTTGGATTATTTCGTAAAAAGCAAATTGGTAATGATATGAAAGAACTACTCAAAACTGGTTTGAATCGATGCTTGAATACACTGGACTTGACAGCATATGGATTAGGTGAGTTTCAGTGTCTGAAGGATAACTTTATCTATTCATATATTTGAATTTTAAAATGTGATTTATAATTTTCAAATTGCTGACCTTAAAGTAAAGGGAATTATCAAATTTAGTAGTTGGACAGAATGAAAATATTTCTAGTAGGTAATCCTAACAAAAGTTAGGGGGATTCCGTTTTTCATCCTAAAAAGTCTTATGCAGCCAAATATGTAAAGTTGTTTTCAGAGGAACAATTTTTTTTTGTCATCATGAGCTAACATCAGTTAGAGAACCACCGGAAAACCTGCACGGAATACTGGATAGGTGTTTTCTCAGCCTAGTTTGCAACTCTTCATCAGTACACACCCACCACCAGGGTTCGAACCAAAGCGAATACTTGAAAATCTATCTGATGCTCACTAGCGACTGACCATATTCAGGTTGGGTAGTTACCTGGGATTCTAGTGGGAAACCGTGACCAATAGGGTGCAGCACATTGAAGGTAAGGATAATTTCTCATCGAAGAAGACATTGCGAAGTGGTCGCGCTACATCACGAATTGGCAGCAGTTGGAATTCATGCGCTGGCTATAGGATGTGGTCGGGTCCCAATGAGTGGCTGCTGAATGGTCTACGAGCTGGGTCGCCTTGTAACCAGAAGGTCCTGGGTTCGAACCCTGGCTGTGGTTGCTTACTGGTGAAGAGTCCCGAACTAGGACGATTGCAACAGTTGCCCAGTACTGTTTGCAGATTTTCTAATCGATGTCAGTTAATGATGAAGTCCTGAAATAAAAACGTCAAGTACATAAAATCTCCCCCTAAGAAATTACCCCTTGATCTAAACCTTCCATAAATATGAATAACTAATAATATTAAAAGAAAAGATCAGCAATAGGGATCTCTGGGAGCAAACCAACCAGGAACCGATTGTGTAACATATAGTCAGGAAAAAATGGAGATGGATTGGCTGGCCATACTCTGAGAAAACACGCCATCAAGTGACATCACTAGACAAGCCATTACTCGAGTGGAACCAGGCCGAAAAGGAAGCGGCGAGTTGGTCGTTGTTGTGAGGGTGGGGTGACATGGAGGACGTGATGTGAAGAGGAGATGAAAGCATTTGGGCAGACCTGGAGCCAGGTGAAAAGGTTGGCAGATAACCGGACGCAATGGAGACTCACGGCTGAAGCCCTATGTTCCTCTAGGAATTAAAGGAACTAATCATAAATAATAATCATATTAAATGAAAATATAGTGATTAAGACCAATATTGAATCATACATACAAGTGGATGTGTCATGCATGCGAGTCGTCATTAAACCTGTCAATAGAAATGTAATGGAAATGTACTCACTTATTTTGCATTTTTATGTGTATACTCGTGAATACCTACATTTATACTCATATGTTGGTAAATCACACTATGGTTTTAAATTTATTGATTAGAAAATAATGACACAAGATATTTTTGTGTACTTGTATAAACATATTGATTGTATTTATCCCATTTTCTTGGTAAAACACACTCTATATGTACAAGGTTCAATGCTGTGAAAATTAATTTTTCTTGAAGTTGAAAAATGTTGAAACTTAACTCTTTTCAGAAGTTCCAGATAACAACCAAAATATCATTGAGTAAATTTAAATTTGATAAGAATACACAATGTTATACAGTATTATTTAGTGATGGTAATTTCCAACCACAATTTATTACTACGCATAATCATATCAAAGCATTCACACAACTTTACAGCTTCGTGTATACATTTCAATTATTTTTCAAGTATTGGTTTTGCCGGGAATTTTTTGTTTAGTTGGAGGATTTCATCATGAGCTAACATCAGTTAGAGAAACACTGGAAACCATGAGAGAGTACTGCACAGTTGTTTTGTCTTGGTGTGGGACTCTTCACCAGTACTCATCCACCGCCGGGGTTCGAACACAGGACCTCCTGGTTACAAGGCAAGTCAGCTCGTAGACCATTAAGTCATTCACTGGGGCCCGACCAGATCCAATGGCCAACCCATGAATTCTAACTTCTACCAATTCATGACACATAGCGCCACTACTATCTAATGTCATCCGTGGTGAGTGTTTGTCCTCACCTTCCACCTGCTGCATCCTACTGGTCACAGCTTCCCAGTAGAACTCCAGGTAACTAACTACCTGAACATAGCCAGTCACTAGTGAGCATCAGATTAATTTTGTAGGGACTTTTTGTTTGATTGAATGGAGGACTTCATCGAGAAAAAGCTGTGTAGTACTCCATTCAGGTTTTCCAGTGGTTATGTAATTGATATCAGCTCATAATGAAATCCTCCATCCAATTCCGTTATTTCTCATCCCTCAATTTTATTGGTAGTAGTGGTATTTCCCAAGTATCTGGTATCGGCGTTGATACACCATTATTTCACGTGTTAAGTGTAGATTCGATCATTAAACTCTATCTCTCCATCAACTTATATTGCATTTAAGAGCTGTAGCCCTGTGTGATCATGCGTTAATGCATCCACTGCGACTATTCACTTTCGTGGAATTAATCAATCTACACTTGGCTAAATTCTTATGTCTCGATAATTTGGTTACATCCAATCTACTGGTCTTACTTAAGTTGTAGTTGACCTCACGGTCATTATGAGGTATTTTGTAGGTTTTATTATCTTCGTCTAAATAGATTCATGAAGTCTTTCAGCATAGACAGTTTGTCTCTGAATCACTTTATGGCTTTAAATGCGGTATAAGTAGGTGGAAAGAGACTGGGTGATTATTAAATCTCTTTTCATCGAATCCACACTTAACACGTGCAATGGAAGTGTCTAAACACCGATACCAGATACATAGGAAATAATGGAATCATATAAACCGAGTTAGAAAGTTGTGTGAGTATCTTGATATGTCTGTCTGTCTGTCTGTCTGTTTTCGACACAGAACTTTGCACCGATGTGCAGTAGTTGAAGTTGCCACACTCCCTCCTTGTAGCACACAAAGCAAGAGAAGAAAGTAGAAGGAATGCATAATAGAGACAGTAAACAGAGGTGTGAGACAAAGGAATAGTAATAATGATGAACAATATAGTTTCATTTGAAATCATAAGTCACAAGGAGTGGATGCATCTACACCAGCCATTTAGAACGAGGATTTTGAGCCATATGACCAATTTTATCCGGCCATTGGTTTTTACTGTCCCGATGATCAGTGATATATTGTGGCCGAAAAATGTCATCATTAAATAATACTGTATAACACTGTGTATTTTTATCAAATTTAAATTTACTCTATGATGGCATTGTACTCCATCACAATATCCAAGTTCTCTTCTTGTATAACGAAATGGTCATCGAGTACTTCTATAACCTCAACAATTCATAAACTGATGCCGATTTTTGAGGTGAACTAATCTTGAAGTCAATGAACTTCTAAAGAAACCTCCTTAAAATCTAGACATACTAATTTTCGTTAGGTTAAATATAAAATCTTAGTGTTTCCAAAGGTATATCTTCGATACTGAAAAGAAATATCTCAGGAATATTGTTGCATTCAATGTGGTGCTAATTCTTTCTTGAAACGATACTAATGACATTTTAGGCAGTTGGACAAAGTTTGTCACATTTTCCTACTAAAATTCGTCTAGAAAAGAATTATTTCAAATAATTCAACATAATCGACGTGTTAAGAATTTGAAATTCTTAAGGGAAGGTAAATCCAAATTTCAGAGAGGAATGTTATTTATTTTATTATTCCTTTACTTCCCCCCTCCCAGTGGAACATGGGGCTTCAAGCTTGAGGTTTGAAGTTTTGGTAGCAGTGGTGCCCACTTTGACGGAGTGGGATTGGTAGCCTCACGTCCAACCTTCCCTCTTCACCAGTTTTATTACAGGATAAGTGAGGTTTAGGAGTGCGTCCATGGCGGGGCATTGAGCGCCGAACCACATGCGGCATGGTTGGCAAGCATTCTACCTTTGTACCACAGACGCAGAATTTTCAAAGTGTATCTTTATTTCGGTTGTTTGTGACTGCTTGTAGAATCCAGCGGAATTTGAGCTGAATGTAACTGCGTTCCTAGTGATTGATAATATTTTAGTGGGAGAAGACAAGAGACTAGGTAACGGATATTTTTAATAAGGAAAAACACATCATATCATCATACATTTTTAACCACACTGAAAGTTCGCTAGGTCAGAGGATAATAAATTATTCTGATTGGTTGGCAACCGGCCCAGGGTTAAATAAGTTTTTTCATGACCACAACGTTAACTCTGTTATTATTGACTCATATTTTGGCAGCTTCCTATTCATCTGCACACGCCACAGTATCTCCACTGAGACGCGAATTGGTGCTAAGAGCTGGCATGTTGACAGAGACCTAACTCTTAGGTTCAACATAATCAATCAGCAGGAAGTCCAACTTAATGTAAAATCAAATAAAATTAAAAGAATTAAGCACCTTCCTATTAAAGTAAGAAAAAAAATACCCGGAAAAGGTTGTTGTGTAGTGCTGATAAAACAATAAAAGCAATAAAACAATCCATTTTTGGTTGATCAATAGATATCATTGTTGAAGCCTGAAAATTAATTGAAGCCTTTCTATAAACAGAATTACTAATGATCGGCAGCCTAGGTGAATTCATATCCATCTTCCTTGATGTAGACATTTGCATTGAAGACTGTGAAGAATAAGTAACTGCTATGTCCAGTACTATTCAGCCACAACGTTAAGTGACGTTTTAAAGTCATGTTATACATATTTAGAAGTAGTGATCCCAATAGTGAGTGTTAAAACCTCACAGATAATTGTCTCTTGTCAGTTTCTTCCAGATATCCGTTTAAATTAGGCGACAGTTTTAATATACCTCTGACGACTTGGCCGACACATAAACGCCTTTGCTAGGTAATTAGTTAAGAGTGATTTTAAGTTCAGATGTAAGGGTTTAAGTAAGGAGGATATGTCAGTTGATGAGGTTGTGGAGCTGCATTGATTAAGATGGACAGGACAGGTGTTAAGCATGCCAGACAATCGTCTTCTTAGATGAGCAATGTTGGCTGACTCAGGATTAGGTTAGAGAAGAGTTAGAGGTGGTTTAGTCAGAGCCTAGAACCAATTCATGAAGTTATTGTCAGTTGGTGTGAGGCTGCCATGTAGAGAGGTGCAGAGTGGGTGGGTGGTTGGGCCATGAACCAATGGCCGAAGACTATTACTGACATGGCTTAAACTCGTTGTCATTCACCTCCTTGAATGACACTCACTAAGATTAGTATGCAAAAATGCAGAATGAATAGGCTTCTTTCACGAAATAGAAATAAAAAGGCTAGTGCTTATTGACGAAGAAGAAGAAGAAGAAGGAAGTAACCAAACATCCTTACCGATTAATACTATTTCTGTCAATTAAATGACTAAATAGTGTAGTTTTAAAACATTTTACTAAAGACATCTTATTACCTCACTTAATCACATTTTAGACCATCTGATTTCTTTTTCTTTTAAAATAGGGTTACTTTTCAAAAACATGAGTGTGCTTGACTCATGATTTAACTACAGCATGAAATTAAGTCCATTTCTTAATATACTGAATTATTTGTGTATTAGTTTTGCTCATGGGATGTAGTATAAAGTGATTCTGTAAATGAAATACTGTAACAGTATGTCTTATGTATAACACAAAATCAAATTCCATGTAGAACTACATTTAATCACAGTGCCAGTTTTCTAAGCTATACTAATTATTCAAGTGTAGGTTCACAGGGATTTGATTGGTTACAAGATTTCATGATTAGCTGACATCGGTTATAGACCCTCTTGGAAAACTTGTAGGAAATACAGGACAGCTACTCCGTCTTGGTGTGGGACTCTTCATCAGTACACAACCACCTATAGTGTTCAAACCCATCACATTCCTGTTGTTATAAGGATCCCTAACCAACATACACTTAAACCTAGCCTACTTTGCTAATATGTGGCGATCTCGGAAAAGTCGGAAGGTTGACGGTAAGACTACCAACCTGATACCGTAGAGATTAAAATACGACGTCTATCGAAATTCCATAGTTCGAAGCTCCATATTCTACTTGCAATAAAAAAACAGACAAAAATTAATGATGTTTTTATTTGACTGTCCATATGTGAGATAAAAAACCAGCTCCTACTGTACATGCCAATAGTTTACCTGAACTAATAAGTTATGGGAAACCATACTTAAATTCACTTTTCCAGCTATTTTAAATAATTATTTTTTGGTTATTACCTCTTTAAGTATTCAATAGTTTAAACAGTCGATATGAGAACAAAGTTTCGAATCAGATATTTTGAACTTTGATCTTCTAGTTTTAGATTATTATTATTGTTTCCTCTAGTTACCAGAGAAACCTGGGGCTTCACCCATACGTCCTCATTCCGTTCGGTTCTCTGCCAACCTTTTCACCCGGCTCCACGTCTGCCCACATGCTTTCATTTCCTCTGTGCCTGACCTCCTCGTACATGTCACCCTCGCCATGACGACCAGCTCCCTGCTTCCCATTCGAGTTCCAATCGAGAGAGAGAGAGCCTGACGTGTGATATTATTCGATGATTTGTTTTCTCAGAGCATGGCCAATTTGCCTCCATTTCTTCTATCATATCTGTTGCACATTTGGTTCCTTCTGGGTTTGTTCGCTCCATGAGATCCCACCCTGTTGCCGATCTTTTCTGACAGGCTATGTGGTCATGAGTAGGAATATTGAGAGAAGACAGTTTTTGATGAAGGTTTGTAGTTTGTTTTAAGTGCCATTCGTGACGCGCCGCCAAGTCTCTGATCCGTATAGTGAGTAGCAGTGAGTTCACATTGAAGCTGAGACTCCGGACCTTATTTTTCATTCTGAGTGCTGCTGACCTCCTCACAGACTTGAGAGAAATGAAATCTTGCCTTGCTTACCCGATGATCCTCTCTTTGATATCCTCGTCAATTGCGTCTGCCTGCAGTTGAAACGATGCTTCCCAGATAGGTAGGTGAAGGGTGTTGCTTATTTCAGATTACTTCCATTTATGCTGGCTGGTCGTTGTCTGTTGCTGGTGTCATTGGTGTTGTTGTTGGCCAGGAATATTCACCACCTCTGTCTTCTCTATGTTCACCTGAAGGAAGTCCTATCTCCTCTTGACGCCTCTTCTGTCAACTTGTTGCTTTCACTTGCATATCTCCTAGTTTGTCGGAAATCAGGCATATATATGACATCAGCGAAGTCCAGATCCTCCAAGTTTTTGTGTGGGTCCATTTTATACCTGCCTTCCCGTTGCCCGCCACCGTCTCTCACATTATTGAGTCTACCACAATCGGGAAAATCATTGGAGATAGTAGGCAGCCAGCTTTGTTATACTCCCATCTTTACTTCTTCGAAGGATTCCGTGAGTTTCCCGTTGCGGTTACTTGGCATACAGCATTGTCCTACAGCTGTTGGATGAGGTGTATAATTGTTGGCGGCACTGAATAGTATCGATTAGTAAAAAGAAATGTTTTCAACATAATCATACATAACGATGACTTATTAATCAATGTAAAAGTTCTGAAATAATCGAGGATAGATATGATTGAGAAGATTTGTGGCTCAGGTGGATGATTTTAATGTAGTTGTGTTCTCTGAGCTGGATAGTCTATTTGCAAATAAACTATTCAGCTCAGAAAACACAATTACATCAAAATAATCGAAGACATTTGTAGCTCATATGGATGCTGTTTTTGTGTTGTTGCGTAATTTAACTGTGAAGCTTGAATTTTCTTTCTTGACAAAAGAGTTTCATCTCTAACTTCAAAATAAATCAAAAATCGTTGATTATCACAACCCAGTTAATTATTCCCACATCATCAATCACTAAGAAATGCAGGTACATCCAGATGACGAGTCCCAAACAGGATTAAATGCTCATCCTGGATTCCACTGCTAGTCACGATCTACAAATTAAATTCCAGTTAATTATTGGTTAAATTGCTTGACTTTTACAGAAATTAGGATGCTGTATGAATTACCATTATTGTGCAACGAATCACTGTTGTTGTATCTAAATAGGGAAGTGATTTTAAGTAGAGATCTCTCTTAACGATTTTGTCTAGTGACCATATGGAATTTTCAGCATGTGATATCGGTAGCCCAAATTTTGCAGGCTGACCATAGATATCAGGTGTGCGTTGGCAGAGAATCGAACTTCGGATCATGTGCATGATCGGCAACAGTCCTAACCGCTTTTTTTATGCAGTCACGAAGCTATCAGAAAAAAAGAATTAGTGACTGAAATCCTTCGGTTAAATGATGGCAAAATTTTATGTATTTGCGTAAGGATGGACGATTTTCTCAAGAAAATAGTTATCAGTTTTTAATGTGACTTTTGGATTTTAGTTTTCTCACAAAACGTTGACTACTGGACTAATTAAAATGGTAGGAATCAAGTCAACACATACACTAAGCATCATCATCAATGAGGTTTAACAGAATCTTTCGATTGAGGACAAAACTAATCACTAGGGATTTATGAATATAGCCTAGCAAATTCTATAAAGGATATTCTAGGTGTCTAAAAAAATCGACAAAACACTTTTAAAACAACCAAATGTAACATCTATTAGGATTAAAGGACTGTCTTAAAAACATTACACAAAACCATACACAAGACTAACTTCCTGAGGAAATTTAAATCATAATTATCACCTTTTCTGCTCTATCCACCCAAGTAGGTGCGAAACGAATGGTAGGTGAACTTATCACCTAGTTTTACAAAAGACTGTTTGCTGAACGAAGAATATGCTTTTTGATAACTTCATTAACAAGTTCTACACCTATATATCCATAATAACCTGTAATCTATTCACAGTATATTTGCAACACTTGAATATCACTGGCGACTTGCCCCATTCAGGTGGGTAGTTACCTGGGGTTCTAGTGAGAAGTCGTGACCAGTAGGGTGCAGGAGGTCGGATGTGAGGACTAATACTTGCCGAAGACACCGGGTAGGGGTCGCGCTATGTCTTGAATTGGCAGAAGTTAGAATTCATGGACTGGCCATTGAATCGGGTCCCAGTGGCTTAATGGTATACGAGCTCGCCTTGTAATCAGAAGGTCCTGGGTTCGAACCCCAATGGGGTGGGTGCGTACTTATGAAGAGTCCTAAACTAGCGTTGACGAAACAGCTGGCTGTCCAGTACTCCCTGCAGGTTTTCCAATTGTTCTCTAACTGATGTCAGCTCATGATGAAATCCTGTAAACCAATCAAATCCCTACAAAGCAACACTTGAATAGTTGCAAATAACTTTTGAAATTCTGATGTCAGTAATTCGATGTTACCTTTAAAAAACCCACTAATGATATCAGTAGCAATCATTCTTCCATTTTCATGGACATATAACTGTAGAACCTGATGATGCAGTAGAGTCCTATGGGCACCTTTTTAATCAAGCCAAATTTTCTTCGAAAGGAAGAGATTAATGACGAACAGAGTTAAAATTTCATACGAAATTACCCCAATTTGAACAGTTTGATAAAGGAATCACATACAAAGGATGATTTACTGGCCTTATTTCTATAAGCTTAATGAAACCAATTCTAAACTTCCCATTTATGACCTTAAAGTGACTCATACTTTTATTATTTTACAAAAATTGCCGATAGGGTGTTTTAGATAAGTACCTTAAAAATTGAGCTACAAATGTATTTATAAATTCTAATAAAATAAGTCTGGCCATCACAATGGATGAAGTGAGCAATAATCACCCTAGAAGGTAGGATAGGGCGTAATTTATAAAATTTAATATAATTAAGCGGTGGGAAAGATTGATTTTTAGGTCAATAGGTGTCGTGTGCAACAAAAATAATTCAACACGTATAAGGGAAGTAATATGAAATTATTTGCTACCACACTGTACACAACAGAAAACTCAGTGAAGCGTTTGAAGTGAATAAAAGAGTTACATAAGGCTGCCTATTATCCCCAATCTCATTCTTAACTGTTGTGCATCAGACTGTACACTAGGGACCACCGATGAGAAGACTCTAGAAGATCTAGATTTTGAGGATGACTTACTCCTAATGTCACACAAACTCAAAGACTCACAGGCAGGCGAAAATCAATACATTGGGTGAAGAGCCAGGCAACGAAGATAGGACTGCAGGTGAACATAGAGAAGACAGAAGTGATGAAGATAGCCAATGGCATCAGAAATAACAACCGGCACCAATCACCGTTAATGGGAGAGATTTGAAAGAGGTCACCTCCCACACATATCTAGGAAGAATCGTTTCAACCACATTTATATAGCACGGTTGATGATATCAAAGTCATCCACAATCGGAAATGCAAGATACGCTTTCATCAGCCTGAAATCAGTTTGGAGATTCTCTGTAATCCTCCGCAGCATAAAGAACAAGGTTAGGATTTTCAGTCAGTGTTTCTATACAGGTCAAAAACTTGGCCAGTAAGCCACTGAAAGGATTTCCAAAAACGTTTCACACTTTTATCAACAGCTGCCTCCTTCGCTGGCGCCATACTGAAGACCAAATGGTCAGCCGGCTGGTCAACCAGAAAGAATCAGCAACAAGAAATTCGGCAATGGAACGAACTAACCAAGAGGTAATTGCTCAACATATATGTAGGAGAAAATGGAGATGGACAGACGCTGAGGAGGCCATCCAGGGCTGTCACTTGAGCGGAACTTGAGTGAGAAACGACAGGTGGGGCTTTCGAGGGTGAGATGAGTGAGATCATATGAGGAGGAGATGAGAGATTATGGGCAATTATCAGGACAGTTGAAGAGGACAGTAGAAAATAGAAAAAAAGTGGAGATATTTTGTTGAAGCCGTATGTTCCACTCAAAACCCAAAGGAATAATAACAATAACATTATACTCTACATAGCCATGGAACGCCTAGAAGACGGTGGTCTTCAAAAGTCAATTTATCGAAAGCCCACATGGAAAGGACAATACTTGCATTTTAATAGCTTTTGTCCACATCGCTTTAAACGTGGTCTAGTCAAAACTTTGTACTATAGAGCGAGGAGAATATGCTCTACAGAGAAACTAGAGGAGGAGTTTGAGTTCCTTGAAAATATATTGAAGAGAAATGGGTATCCTCAAAGGTTCATCAACAAGTATGGAAGACCTGAAGTCACAAGAGTAAAACAAATCACAGTGGAAAAAAAGCCAGTCTACCTTCAGCTTGATTATAAAGGTGAAAATATTGCAGCGATGATCAACAGAAGGCTGGGTACATCACTAGCCATAGCCTATCCTGCAGCTTAGCTCGTTCCTGTCTGTCGAACAACTTGCTGTTTGGTGCAATCAAAAATCGATAGATATCCTTCTCATGTTAACCCCAACTGTATATACAAATTTACATATATCTGCGGGAGCAGTTACATTGGAAGGACAGAAAGAGGGGTATATCTACAATTTTCTGAACATATACCAAAAAGCTTGCGTCTAAAGGGAACAAATGCTTTAAACAATGCCATCGCTGGGCATCTCCTCGACACGGGTCATCAGGTGGACGTCGAAAACTTGTTCAAAATTACCAATAGGGAAAAGGGCTCAACTCTCCTCAAGTCTGCTGAAGCCATTTCCATCAAGCGCCTGAAACCTGATTTATGCGTCCAGAAAGAAGCGGTTATCAGCCTTTCTTTGCCCTGGTAACTGGATAATTTCACCTCTCTTTCCTCCGAATGTGAAATGCTAAAAGTTTCCATTGTGTTTGATTATTATTGTTCGGAATAGTGGTTAATATTGCATATTTATATATGTATATATTTTTAGTGTATGAGTATATTGATCGATTGATTTTGTTTAAACTGAACTCTGTGCAAGTATGTTAAAATTGTTGTTGTAGATATATTTAATAATGTCTTTCGCCTGTAAGCAGCTGATGAGAAGGCAACGAAATAAGCAAGGATGGTACCATTTTATTCTGCTAAAACTGTAGTTCTTGCATTGTTCAAATTCATTAAGGGGAATAAATGTATGAAAGTTTATTGTCATGAAACAAAGAACACTCGAAGAGTTCTTATTCATATATGTATATCAACATTACAGAAAATTACTTATATCAAAAGAATTAAGGAAACCTCTTTGCCAGTGAATAAAATGTTCAACTTTGGATGTTTCTGCGACTGAATTCCAAATGAATATGTATGTGTTTGGATATCAAGTTCAAAAATAGACTGTTAGAAATGAATATTTCAAAGAGTTCTCATTCAAAGTAGTAGACAATATGGGCAAATTTATTTTTTTTATTATTATTGCTCCCTTGGGTTCCTAGTGGAACATACGGCTTCAACTGCACCTCTCCCTCCATTTGCTTCTGTCTTCTGCTGTACTTTTCGCCTGCATCCATCTTAGTCCATATTCTTTCAACTCCTCTTCACACGATCTCCTCCATGTCACACTTGCACTGACGTCCCACACGCCGCTTCCCTTTCGGCCTGGTTCCACTCGAGGGCTTGATGCGCGATGTCACCCAACGGTCTCCTCAGCGAGTGAGTGTCCAAGCCATCTCCACTTTCTCCTGCATATTTGTTGGGCGATTGGTTCTTGCTTTGTTTGTTCCCATAATTCCTTGTTGGTGATTCTTTCAGGCCCGGCCATCTGATCTTCAGTATAGAGCGAAGACAGTTGTTAGTAAAGGTCTGCAATAGCCCGTTGGAAATATTCTTTGTGACCTACCCGCCAAGTTTCTGATCCGTATAGAAGAACCGACTGACCAGTCAGTAGGCGCCTTTCCCTCCTTCCAGACCTTTTGCAATAATGGAGTCAGCATGTCTGCTGTAGTCTCTGGGTCCGCTTTCAGTGTTTCAGGTGGTATTCCATCTGGTCCGGCTGCTTTTCCAGCTTTCAGAAGCTTGATTGCGTTCAAGACTTCAGCTCTCGTTGGAGGATTGGTGTCAACTTGCAGTTGCGTGCGCTCTGTTGTTGGTATTTCTGGACGGGTTGCAGGTGATGGTTGGTTCAAGAGTCCTTTGAAGTGATCCGCCCATTGTTTAATCTGTTTTTCTTCCTTGGTAATGGGCTTCTCTTGGCTGTCTTTTATAGGTTTCGCTTGTGTTGGTCTCTTCCCGGATAGAGATTTGGTTATCTGGGCAAATAGTATACTGTAATATTTCCAAGTGTGGATTTGCAAGGATTTAATTGTTCTCAGGTGGGATCAAGAATTAGCTTCACTTAAAGATTGAAGGTCTTTGGGGGTGCTTGCTTCAAACCCTGATGGAGGCATGAATGCGTATTCAGACTAAGATGAAGTGACTAACCAGTATTCCTTGATTCTCAGTGGTTCTCTAAATGATATCAGTTTTTGTTAATAGCTTGAAATATAAATCAGGTAGAGATGGAAGCAAAAATAAAACAGGAAATTCGACTGCCGTAACATAATTAACAGCACTGAGCTCAGTACGTCTGAAATTGTGTGCGTCGGTGGCACAGCGGTAGAATGCTCATCAACCATGCCGCATATATTTTGAGGTGTGATCCCCGACCATAGACACACTCTTTCACCTCACTAAGCCAGTTTTAAGACTGGCAAAGAAGGAAGGTTGGAAATGAGGCTAGCAACCCTGTCCTGTAAAAATAAACACCACTGCTATCAAAACTTCAAAGCTGTCGCTTGAAGCCCTACGTTAAAGTGGGAACGTAAAGAAATAAAAAAACCAACTGAAATTAGAAGAGAATCAATCTGTGTGATGAAGACCAGGGGCGTAAAAGTTTGAGAAAAAAAACTAAAGGTTATAGGCGTGTTTAAAATATTAGTTTGACTGCAATTTTAATGCAAGCTTATTTGAAATTGCTCATGTTTATTCAACTCTTCAGTGAAATAAAGTCTTTCAAGTATTTGTTTGTAGGTTACAGGATTTCATCATGAGTTGACATTGGTTAGAGGACCACTGGAAATCCTACACAGAGTACTGAACAGCTGTTTTTATCGCCCTAGTTTGAGACTCTTCATCAGTACGCACCCACCACCAGGGCTCGAACCCAGGGCTTTATGTTTACAAGGCGAGCTCGGTGACTAACCCTATTTAGGTAGCGTTGGTGTTACAGTGGTCATGACTCTCGCCGACCATGCACATAGTCCGAGGTTCGAATCCCTGCCGACGCACACCTAATATCTATGGTCGGCCTGCAAAATTTTGGCTACCGCTATCCATGCTGAAAGTTCCATACTTGTACCAAAAATACAGTGTGGAATCAAGCTGTAATCAAAAATAAAAAATAAATAAAAAATAGGTAGTTACCTGGGTTTTGTTGAAACGTCGTGACCAGTAGCGTGCAGCAGGTCGGGTGTGAGGACAAATACTCACTATTGATGACATTGGCTAGCGGTCGCGCTATGTCGTGAATTGGCAGAAGTTGGAATTCGTGGTTTGGCTATTGGATCCGGTCGGGTCCAAGTGGCTGCTGAGTGGTCTACTAGTTGGCTCCCCTTGTAACCAAAAGGCCCTGGGTGCGAACCCTAACGGTGGGCGCTTACTGATGAAGAGTTCCAAACTAGGACGATAGAAACAGCTGCTGAGTACTCCGTGCAGGTTTTCCAATGATTCTCTTACCGGTGTCAGCTCATGATGAAATTCTGTAACCAAATAAAATCCTTTGTTGAACAACCGAATATACCTCTTGAGTCACGATGAAAATAAAGGAAAGTTTTATATTTTCATCCGCCAAAAAATAGTATAACAGTCTATTATTGAACAAAGGGAACAAAAACAGTCATGGCTTTATCTTGAAAAGTGCATTTAGACACAAAACAGAATTTTCAGCGAGTTTCATAGCAAGGTATTTACTGATATAAGATGGCTGCAGGGAATCGGCAGGAAGCCTTGGACCTAGGTTTCGGGCTAGCTGGCACTCACCAATCAGCAAGGTGTATCTGCAACCTTGAGAGAACTGATGTCCCTTCTGAGATTCGATCCCGCGTCACCCAGTGCTACAGTCAGAGACGTTACCATGGTGGCCACATTACATACCTGACTGATAGAATTCAGTCTGCACCAAAGAAAGAACTAGACACATCATGCCAGTACTAGTGTCCAATGAATATATCCCCTACAGTCCTGCAGGAGGTCAATCGCGAGCCCGAATAGCTCAGTGGTAACGTTTCTGACTGCAGACGGCACTGGGTGACGCGGGTTCGAATCTCAGAAAGGACATGAGCTCCCTCAAGGTTGTAGATACGCCTTGCTGAGGAGTGCCAACTAGCACGAAACCTAGGTTCAAGGCTTTATGTGTCCGATCGCCTCCAACAATCTAATATCGTCAAATCAATCGGCACCGTGATGGCGAGCTACCTAGAATGATGGCCACATTACATACCTAGCTGATAGAATTGAATTTGCACCAAAGAAAGGACTAGACACATCACACTAGTTACTAGTGTCCAATCAAGGTATTTACTCTTTGTGCAGAATCTTCAAATAGTACAATAACCGATTATATGTCATCTGAAGCAGCATCATTCACTCTGAAGCATGTTCCAATACTACTTCACTATATTGTTCTTCCTGCTTTTCCTTAGGAAAACTTCTACAGATAGGTGGAAACTTATTTGAAATAGTAGGGGAGTATGAATTCTAACTAGTTGTGGTAGATAGATGATTAAAACAATATGAATCAGGAATACAATGTATTTTGATGGGTCGGAGATTTACGTAGCCCAATAATTTAAATCCGCCGCCACGAAGGAGTCACATGAACAATACGTTAATTCATAAATGATTTTCGGAGATGGAAAGTAGCACATAATAATCAATAAAACATAGAAGTAATGATAAGAAATTACGGAAAGTGATTATATACTCAATTAAATGGAAAACCATAATTAAAGTTTGAATAAAGGCTCTCTAAGGTATTTTATTTTAACACTATAGTAATACATTGAAAATACTGTCATTTATACAAGTGTTTGGCTCTGAGCACTGTTACTTACAAAACATTTTCGTTTGTTACATAAAGGTCTGGGTTATTTTATTCACTCCTCACTCTTTAAGTTCAACGTAAGGCCCCAAGGTCTGGGGGTTCGTTAGAGACGATGTTGCTTTTACAGGGTTACGAGTGATAGCCTCACGCGGACACTTTCGTAATTTCGGCTAGGCGAAGTTAAATAGCTCGCTGGAGAGAAGTTAAACTGGAACTATCTGCATGATCAACGAGAATTCCAGCATTCAATTTCTAATTCCTGAGTTCTTTTCATTGCATAAATTCATTTTTTGCAAGCATTATATCTTCATATTATATTACAGGATCTGGAAACTAAACTTTCGAATAGAATATTATATTGTTTTACTAGGTTTTTCGATTTAGTTGAAATACCAGAGTTGCGGAGACTTTCAAGTGAAGGTATCCAACCTGTCTATGGAATATGGACACGATATCTTAGTGTTTTTGAATCACTAAGCAACAGAATAGCGTCGGTGGCGGAGAGTTAGAATGTTCGCCAGCCATGCAGGTGGTCCGCGGTCCAATCCCCCAGCCATGGACGCACTCCTTTACCTCACTAATCCAGTAATAGAACTGTCAAAGAGGGAAGGCTGCACAGTAGGCTGGCAACCCCATCCTGTAAAAATAATCACCACTGCTACTGAAACTTCAGAGCTCTAGCTTGAAGCCCTATGTTCCACTGGGAACGTAAAGCTATAAAAAAATCACAACAGGCTGGATATCTACAACCAAAATTTCTTCATATACGACAAGATAATGTTCAGCCTACGGAATCTTTTTCCTTGTAATATAAATCCCATTTAACATATTCACTTAGACTGTATGGTATAATTTTCTGTAGTTAGTTACTATTGAACAGTAATGAGGAAGTTTATTTGAACTCTGTTACCGGGTATTTCGCAAACCATACTATATGCTATATCTGCTATGTATGCACGACCAATGATACTGTCTTGTTGCCCGGAGTGAGGTAGATAGGGCGTGATTTTAACCAAGGATCCATCGACTGGAAGTCAAGTGTTAAACTTAATGCCCTTACTGTCTTTTGGTTTTCAAAATTGATTTATCGTATAGACGTTTTCAAAGGAATATATGGATATATATTATATTATTTTTATTTTTATATTCCTTTGCGTTCCCAGTGGAACATAGGGCTTCAAGCTAAAGGATTCAAGTTTCGGTAGCATTTGTTATTTTTTTGTAGAATTGGGTTACTAACTTCATGTCTAACCTTTCCTCTTGACCAGTTTCATTAGTGGCTTAGTGAGGTGAAGGAGTGCATCCATGGCTGAGGAACGAATCCCGGACCACCTACACAGTTGGCGATCATTCTATCGCTGCGCCAACGACGCATATATATACATATATATGGAAACAAATTGAATCCACACGAAACTAACATACTGCGTCGGTGGTACAGTGGTTAGAACTCTCGCAGACCATGCGCATGGTCTGGAGTTCGACCCCCTGCCGATGCACACCTGATATCAATGGTCGGTCTGCGAAATTTTGGCTACCGATATCCATACTGAAAATTCCATACTTGTACCAAAAATACAGTGCAGAATCAAGCTGTAATCAAAAAAATATATAATGCTGAGAAAATAATAACAAAGAGCTCATGTGAATGAAAATCTAAATTGTTTAACAGAGAACTTTCTCACCAAATAATATCATTAAAATACTGAAACTAGTTGATTAAAGTTTTTCTTTTTTTGATTCAATGAATCAATAACAATTTTCACATATACATACATAAAAGATTTTTGTTTTCATTTAAATATATTTCTGATTAATACTCATTTGTTTGACCTGATCATGTTATTTTGAATTTCTCGAATAGTTTTCTACACAGAATGTAAATTTTAAAAATATGCTGATTACATTATTCACTGATATTTCATTAGACTGTAATGTATACATGTTGCTTAGATATTTAAATGTATAATGCGAAATACGTCGGTGGGACAGCAGTAGATTGCTCGAATAACCACGCCTCATATGCTTCAGGGTTCGATTCCCGACCGATGCATTCCTTTACCTTACTAAGCCAGTAATAAGACTGGTAAAGAATCAAGGTTGGGTATAAAGCTAACAACCTTTCCCCGTAAAAAATAAACACCTCTATCTTGAAGCCCTATGTTCCACTGGAGACGTAAAGAAATAAAAATATACAAAATCAAAATAAATTTATAACATTCATTATAATAAAGGTTTTTTGTATTTCCCAGTGAATGAAAAACAAAATGATATTGTGGCGTTTACTGACGTTTCGCTATTTAATGGTGCTAATAACTTTATCAAAGTATCATTAAAACAGAGTTTACAAAATCCACTCAGCTTATATATAACAACTTAATCATGGTTCCTCAGTATGGGATCATTTTTCGTTGTCAAATTGGCCAATTGGTGAAGATAACAAAACCAGGTGTAGAATGTTCGGTTTGATAAGTGTATAAAATTATAAAATCAGCATGTGTTTACATAATGACACTGCTCAATACACTCGCGTTGATTTTGTCACGGGGGAGGGAGGTGTTGTAACCAGGTTAGATCCTGTTTTCGTCCATTATTCCTATTCAGGAGATTCGGATTCCATTTGATATGAAGTGCTTCTGATGATATTAGACGTTCTTTGTGAATTCTGAAATTTTTCTGGATTATGATTTCAATACTGTCAAAATCAATTTTGTGGTCTGACTCACTAGCGTAGCGTGTAGACCTACGTCTGATGATTTTTCAAGCTTTTCTAGTTCAACTGGATTTCTCGGTGATCGAATAGATGATCTACGGTGTTAATTTCTTCTGATTTTGATTTCTCTGTGGTAAGGTTTGTCCCACGTATATCGCATCACATTCCTAGCAAGCATTTTATTTTATAGACACAGTTAGATAGAGAATGTTTAGGGATTTGGTTTTTTATATGGATTAGGTTGTTTCACAGTGTGTTTGATGTTTTAAGTTTAATATCTATTTTTACAAGGTGCCGAGTAATTCAAAAACAGATTACTTTAGTTTGGAGACTGATTGTTTTAAATTTTGCTTCTATGGTGTTTAAAAAGAACATGATAAAAAGAGATCAAGAAATCAAACAAAGAGTTAATCACTACTTAATAACCGGAAATACTCATTGAGTCATGAAGAAAATAAAAGACGGATTCAGTGAAGAAAATTTTCTTTAACGACAGAATCATCTTCAGAGGCTGTACAGTTGTATTTATACTTAGAAGAATATATAGTTGTATACTACTGAGTAATATGGGGTGAAATAATTGATGTAATTACTCAAAAGTGGCTTTAGAAGTGAAAATTAAAAGTTGTAAATTACGCGGTATTCAACGGCACAAAGTTAGAAATTTGATAAGGTTAAAATTGCTATTGAGTGAGAATAAAGGCAGTTGAGTGCCAATTTGACAAGTGTGAAGAGGGTGAGAAAATGTACAAAAGGAACATATGAGGGTGATGATAGTGAATTAATTATTCAAGTAAAAGCAAACTGGAAGTAAAATTGAAAGTTTAAAAAAATTTAAAAAAAATAAAATCTTTTTTACAGGGAATGACGGGTGAAGAGGTTAAGACCATGGTAGAATAAAATACTGGACAAACCTTTTTTGTATGCAGAGTTCGGCGTTGTATTGACAAATTGCCAACGCCTCCGTTATACACAAATACCGAAACCCAATGCCCTTTTTACTATTTGGCCTCACCTTGTAGGTGATCTAGAAAGACGACTGTGGTGGAGCTACGTGGTATGAGTTCACCAAATGCTCCAGAATAGAGCTAGTGATTGTCTTACATTGTCCCTTTGCTAACCATGCCGGATAATGTTCAGAGATGCATTTGGAAAGCGTGCACTTTGTGCGGCTAATATAACTAGCTCCAAACGAGCAGGTGAATTTATAAACACACATCGAGGCGGCTGTAGAAATTGATACGTAGCTCAGCCGTGAAGAAGGCTTTCATCAGTGATCTGCAAGAGCGATTCTTCAGGATCTCAGCTGAGGTATCACCTTTAAATTCAACATTCATAAATAGCAGTTACTTCGGCACCGTCTAGGTTACTTCAGGCTTTTGCTTTAACTTCATGTTTTTCTCAATAAATCTTGGAGGATAACTTTTCTCTATGAGGGCTTGTCTGAGTCGCTCCAGTTCCACTTCTGGGTAATTATATCCTTTATGTTACTCCCTGTGACTCAATAACAGACTACTATACATTTTTTGGTGAATATAAATACGACTGTACAGCCTCTGAAGATGATTTCGTCGATAAAGAAAATTTTCTTCGTTGAATCTGCCTTTAATTTTCTTCACAATGATTAATAAATAGGTACATTGAAGCTTGAATGAATTTCATCCTGAACTGGTACATCTGATTAGATTTTACTCCATTGGGTTCTGAGTGGAACACAAAGCCTCATCAGTATATTTCACTCCGTTATTTGTAGTCGTTTTTAGCTAGCCTGATTATATCCCATAATCTTTTATTTCAATTTCACACGATCGACTCTATATCACCTTCAGACACACGGGTAACTCGTCATTTTCCATTTAGGTTCTACTCGACAACGATGTGATGTCAGTCAGAGGCCTCCTCAGCATATGTTCAATCCATCTTCAGTTTCATCTGCATATTTTTTGGTTGTGTTTGTTGCCAGGTTCCTGGTTCCTTATCTCTTTCGGCTGGCTATCTGATCTTCAATATCTATCCGGTAAATGTGGTTGTTGGTGAAATTGTTCAGCAGCCTGTTGAAAATGCTCTTGGTATCCTGCTGCCTAACTCTCTAAACTATACTTTAGTGCAAGACAGACTCCACTTAACATAAGTCAAAATATCCGTTAGTACACTAAATTCTGTATACACCGAACTACTCAACATGATTGTATTCCAAAGATTTTTTATCGTTTTAACCAGTACCATGTTACTTATTATTTTTACTCTCTGGTGTTTAATGGAAAATTTTGAATGTGATTATCCATGACGATTTAGAAATGACGTTATTGTAAAAATCAGACTTTACTTAAAGTTGTCTTTGTCCGAATAATTGGTAAACGTTGATCCCGGAAACATGTAGCTGACAAAGCCACCTATTTTTCCAATCTTTTGCATTCCAAGTGGAATACAGACCGTCAAACTTTAACTTTGTAGTTTAAGTAGAAGTGGTATTAGTTTTTTGTGCAGTAGGGTTGCTAGCTTCATGCCCAGACTTCTCTCTTTAGCTGTCTTGCTAATGCTTAACCGAGATGAAGGAGTGAGTCGGCAGGGGATCCAGCGCCGCACCGCATTTGTAGTTGGCGAGCATTCTATCAGTGAAGAAGTGAAGCCCTTTTAAGGATAGAAATGCGTTAATGGTTTTGTTAAGTCAGAAGAAAAGGGCCAGGCAGCAGGAACTTTATTGGGAAAATCATAGATTTTTATGTACATTATTGTCAGCGGAGAAGCAACGTTTTCTTGCAGAAAGTTATTCTGTAATGCTTGTGACCGTTTCTTAGAAAGTTAAGCCAAATATGTGCGAATCGTATTTGCATACGTTAAGTCTGTTGTGGACAGTTGGTGAGTTCCTTAAGGTTAGGCTTAGTTATTGTTTTTTCTCATGACCCCGATGTGAGACGTAAACATTGACGTAAATTGTTGTCTACAACTTTGACTTGCAGACAGCTCTGCCCACAATTTGACCATAAAGGGGTTTATTTGTCATGGTTAAAAACTATATTTTAGAGTTTCAGATAGTAGGCTTTTGATAGGCTTCAAGTTCAACTATCAATTTATATCGGTTACAGCAGCAGGACACCGTTTCTTCATGGATTGGGACTTTTTCAATGGTAAGAACCCACGATTCTAACAGTGGTTGAACCTGTAGCCTTCAGGTTGCGAGGTGATGTCACTGACCTGTGAATTCTAATTTCCGTCATTTCACAATGTATAACTTCACGGCCATCCATTGCTGTTTGCTAGCATTTGGCCTCACACCCGACCTGATGAACCACACTGTTCACAACCTCTTATGAGAACTCAAGGCAACTTTATCCTGTGGTCATAAAGAAAGAGATAATTGCTGCATATTGTTAAGCAGCTGCAAAACTAAGAAGAAATGGTTGTAAAGTACTTCCTGGTTTTTAATGTTTCTTTAACTTCTATCAGTTGGTGATTAGACGTTTAATCTAATGCACGCTTGTTTAGGTAATATCTAGTGAAAAACACAATAGTTAAACGATAGTTATTCTCGAAAATTCAAGAGAACGAGTATGAAATTCTTATGAAGACAAGGTGAACTATCACCAATCGAAATCTTTCATTTAGACATATTGTCAGTTACAGGACATAAAGTGAACACAGAGAAGACGAAGAGGATGAAGATGACCTACCAACAATAATAACAAACACCAATCATTATGGACAGCATAAATTTGAAGGGGGTCACTTTCTTCACTTATCTAGGTAGTATCATTTCACCTCTAGGCACCAGAACAGATGAGTATGTCAAAACCAGAATCGGAAAGGTAAGATACACACTCATCAATCTGAAACCATTTTGCAAAAATCTTCTGAAATTAGCTCAGAGAACGCAATTCCAATGTTCAACACCAAAATCAAGTCAGTCACTCTTTCTACATATGTCAAAAATTTGACACACGTGTCACTAGGAGCATTCCTACCAGCCTGATGCAGACTTTCATCAACAGTTGTCTTCACTGGCTCCATATCGAAGATAAAAAAAACAAGAAGGACTTATCAGCGAGAAACTCTTGGAAAGAACCAATTAAGAACCTAACAAATATACTGAAGGAAATGGAGATGAATAGAACACATGCTGGGTGAACGGCCGTGTGAGAGATACTCCTTGGAGATACAGTCCTGCTTAGCTGGTGATGTCACACAGCTATGGAGATGATCGCGCGAAGAGGAGATGGAAGACTGTGAGCAAACGCGGTGGCAGGAAAGGAGGACTGTAGAGAGCATTGTGAAGTGTAGATGATATGCTGTTGAAGCCCTAGGAAATCTAAGGGAATAATATTGGATTATTCATCATGAAGTTGTTTAAAAATAACTTGAGGGCATCACCCGATGCATCAATAACAATCTGCTAACTTAAGGCGGTTTCACTTAGTCTCATCTGTCTCTCTCCTTATTCTAATTCAGTATGTGATTAAGACTGACGGGAGAGAAAAACTAAATTCCTTTTGACTACATGACGATCAAGAAGACGTCGAAATAATTCAACAAGGTTAAAAGATGCTTGAAAATTGTGTATCTCAACACATCAATTAGAGTATATAACATAAAAATTAGAAATTAGTGTTTCGAGTTCTACAACAAACTGAGTTTTCTTTAGAAAATAAACAACAGTAATAGCAATTCAATAAACCCGCATTTATTGATTAGTTGACGTTACGCCATTTTTCATAGTAGTTTAAAAAGTAATTTAAATACACTCAATGTTGAATTAACTTTAAAAAGATTAAATTTTAGTTGAAAATTAATTAATTAATAATAATGATAATAATTTTCTATAGATCGAAAAACCTTTTAGTGATAATTTATACACTCTTGTATTTTTTTTAATGATCGTATCCATAAGATTTAAGCCCGCATATATTATTCGTGTTATTTTAACAGTATTTACACAGGTTAATACTATAATTAGTGGTTGCCATGGTTGTGGGAGTAGCTGGAGTAAGCATCAACTCTGAGATATAGTCCACTAGATATCCATTTCAATAAGGCAAATAACTCCATTAGAACAAGACATATAAGCGAACAATATTGTTTTCAATTAGATCTCCATCAGGCTTTACTCTAATTTACATAGATTTATATATAAAAATTTTTAACCAGTGACGGTGATTTTGTGGATCAAATAATAGTAATAATAATAATAATGTTGTAAATGTTTTGAACGCTGTTAATAACAATGATTATAAGGATAACAAAGTATTGATAATAAAGTTTGTGCAGGTGGCGATAAGAATAACAAAGGTAGTAATATGTGTATATGTAGACAATTCAATAAATAAATTAGGTCAAATCTTAAAAGTTACGTAATACTAAAGGTAGGTGAAGTGGACAGATAATCATAGTTTAAATAAATATCACAAAAATACGAAGAAGATGGCACATAAGAAAGGGTGGGAGGGTTTTGAATAGAATTCACTTAGGCAAAGCAAGGGAGAAACAAAGGTAGAACAAACTTCTTTTGCATGCAAAGACTAGGATTGTTCTCTCTGATTCCCATAGCTTCGGCTAAGTGTAATAGACGGGTTCTGATTCCGTTCGAAAGACTCGATGGAATGCGTTAGATAACTTTGAAGGCACTATTTTTGTCCACTTGGTGACCGCTATCATCAATCAAATGAGCCAAAATAGAACTTCTTATAGATTTTATTTGACCTTTTCCGAACCATGAAGGAAGATGCTCATTAATGCATTTGTTAAGCTGTCTAGTTGTTCGCCCTATATAGATCTCTCCATAGGGGCAACTAAATTGATAGATACACATAGAAGTGGCACAGCTAGGCAGGCAGCTTGTCTTTCACTTGAGCAATCATAATTGGTTGGCAGTTGGAAAATGACAAATAAAGGGTGATGGAGGCAGTATAAGTCCGTTTTATCGCTCTCGATAATCTCAGATGTAAGACTCCGCTAGCCGCGTCCCCATTAAATTCCAATTTCATGAACAGTTGTTTCTTTTCAATTATATATTATTATATAACTCCATGATATAATGCAATTCAAAGCCAATATTTGTACAATCGTTACTATATACAAGTGATTAGATATGACTAGCTGTTTGTAATGTACGTCGGTGGCCCAGTAGTAGAATGCCTGCCAAACACGCATGTGATCTAGGGTTCAGTCCCCGGCCATGGACACACTCCTTTGTCTCGGTAAGGCAGTAATAAGACTGGTAAAGAGGGGAGATTTAATATGAGGCTAGCAACCTCATCCTGTAAAAATAAACACCAGTGCTGTCGAAACTTCAACGCCCTAGCTTGAAGCCGTATGTTCCACTGATAACGTAAAGGAATAAAACAGAAAGCTGTTTGTTATATAAATCAATGTTCACTCAGTTTGTATGTAGCTTGGATTTAAACTTTTTATTGATGATATATTTGAGGAGATAACTAGTCTTGTAAAAACAGAAGGCCACACATGGAAGCCAAGGTGCATTTTTAAGTGATCAAATAGCTATTTATTTATATACAGTTTATATTCTTTAGCAGTCATTGAGCGTTTGATTTTAGTCTACAATAAACGACGTGAAATGGAATGTTCAAATATACATAGGATTGTGTTGCTAATGCAGTATTTAACTGTGGAAATATTTGAGAATAATATTCTGTTGGAACACATTGTCTGATTCACACCACCACAGTTTTTCTAAATATAAGATATGTCAATCATTTATCATGAATTTGATATAATTTTTTCCATTAACAAACTTGAATATAGCAAGAAATGCATATATGCCAGAATAGTATGGCCTCATGGCAACAGTGAAAAAAAATTAAACACCGAACTCAAATGACCCTGAACCAACCAATCAGATCACTCAGCATTACAAATGCAAGCTATTCATAATCTCTATTGAAGGTTTCAGCCAGATTTGGTTTTTAACTTCTGTATGTAGAAAGTGAGTTGATGATAGGAAGGACTAAAACATGCACATGTTCAGGGATAATGATTCTTCAGCAGTATTACCAGGCTATTGATGGTGGTTATGTTTTCAGATGCAGTCACTGCGTTATGCTAGAAAATATATAAGAGTTTTTGGTAAGTTGCACATTATGGTGATTTATAAGATACTATCTTCTTCGCGGATGACTTATGTTTGATGTCACACACAATCGAAGACTTACAAGCGAAAACCGACAAACTGGTCGAAGAAGCAGCAAAGACAGGACTCCAGGTAAACATAGACAAGACGGAGGTTATGAAAATAACCAACCAACAACAGCAACAACATCCAACGTCAATCACCATCAACGGGAGGGATTTGAAAGAGGTTACTTCATTCACTTATCTAGGGAGCATTGTCCCAACTACAGGAGGAGCAGACGAGGATGTCAAATCGAGCGAGAATCGGGAAGGCGAGAAACACATTCATCAACCTGAAATCAATCTGGAAATCTTCGTCACTCAGCCGGCATCAACAACAAAATTCGGTCGGATTTTCAATACAAACGTAAAGTCAGTTCTTCTATACGGATCAGAAACTTGGCCGGTCACAAAGAATATTTTCAACGGGCTATTGCAGACCTTTATTGACAACTATCTTCGCTCAGTACTGAAGATCAGATGGCCGGAAAGAATCACCAAAAAGGAATTATGGGAACAAACGAAGCAAGAACCAATCGCCCAACAAATATGTAGGAGAAAGTGGAGATGGATTGGACACTCGCTGAGGAGACCGCTGGGTGACATCGCGCATCAAGCCCTCGAGTGGAACCCGAAAGGGAAGCGGCGTGTGGGACGTCAGTGCAAGGGTGACATGGAGGAGATCGTGTGAAGAGGAGTTGAAAGAATATGGATTAACATGGAAGCAGGCGAAAAGTATAGCAGAAGACAGAAGAAAATGGAGACGTGCAGTTGAAGCCGTATGTTCCACTAGGAACCCAAGGGAGCAATAATAATAAAATCTTAAAATTGAAACTCTGCCTTAGTAGATTACTGCGTATATACCACAGCTGACTACTTAGACGACCAGTATCTGCTACAGCTAAAGAAACAGAGAATACTTAAATGTCAACAATGTAGTGGTTGGTATCATCACTGTTGAGACACTGTCTCACAAAAAATCAATGGAATTACTTAAGTACTTGGAGGAATCGGTGCAGTCGTTCACACTTATGAAGCAGTACTTCTTAAACGAAAAGTAAATCGCTGTAAGAGAAGAGTAATCTATGTTTGGGTGCTGGAACTGTACGATAAAAAATCTTCGAAAGGGTAAGTAGGATGCATCCTAAACAGAAGTGCCAATGTTTTAATACCAATAATACAACGACCAGTTTTCCCAGGTATAACTATTCGTGCAGATGAAGTGAAAGGCTATTCTCAATGATCATCATTAGGCAATATTCATCATAAATTAAATCATCCTTCTAAATTAATGCATCCCATAAGTGGTACTTCTGTAGGATTCTGGGCCTATCTGAAAAATGTGCTAGAACGTTAAATGGTTCCCGAAATGACATAAGCAGCAGCCCCTAAGAAGAATTTTTGTATCAACGTTGGTTTCATACGTCGAAAGACACTCCTATGAGAAACTGAGACCAATTTTGCAGCATGTTATTCCTTTATTCCCGGTGGGGCAGAGGGCTTCAAGCTTGAGCTTTGAAATTTCAGTAGCAGTCTTATTACTGGCATAGCGAGGTAAAGAATTGCGTCCGTGGCTAAGGATCGAACCCCGGACTATACGTGTGGTTAGCGAGTATCCTACCGTTGTGCCACTGACGCACATATGTCCTGTATACTTCACTTAAATTACATACTATTATTATATAATGGCTTGATTCCACACAGTATTTTGGTACAAGTAAGGAATTTTCAGCATGTGATATCGGTAGCCCAAATTTTGTAGGCCGACCATCGATATAAAGTGTGTGTAGGCTTGGAATCAAACTCCGGACCATATGCGCGGTCAGCGAGAGTCCTAACCTCTGTACCACTGACGCACACTTATAAATACTCTTTTTCATGCAATGGATGCCAATTTTCAACTATAGGAGTTTGATTGGTTGGTTCATGGTCATTTGACTTAAGTGTCTAATCTTTACTGTTGCCTGGCTTCATTTTTTTATTATTTCGAGGATTCTTCTTCGCAACTGGCTATACACCTGAACAATACAAAAATATCAGATAAAATTAAAATTTGGATGCACTTCTCCCAGGATAACAAGAAGTAATCTGTAGAAACTGAAGGTAACACAATTAAGGAATGATAAAAGTTCACTAATAATTAAGAGTAAAAAGGATTGACTATTTATTTGATAATTAGAAGGATATACTTGGGACCAAAAAAACTCTTCGTCGGGTGTTTTTAGGTGGAGCTTTCAAAATGCTGAAGAACATCAAGTGGACAAGTCCCTCTAATAGATAGTTTTAAGGAAAATTCATGCAGGAAAAATCGAAGGCAGCTCTGATATCACAAAATACAATGATTTTCGACTTACAATAGGAATCACAGTGTTCTAGAATTCGCTGGGGAATTGACATGTAAATATTGCACCGTCAGACTGGATGGAATCTATCATACATTTTATCAATAAGTTTATAAGCAATTTACAAAGTATCTGGAATACGATGGTGGATCAAAGGAGATCGCGTATACAGCCTCACGGTAGTAATGTCTCTGACAACAGTACTAGATGATGCGGGCGTCTGTTCTTTCAAGGTTGCCAATACGCCTCACTGACGAGCGCTAACTTTCATGAAACCTAGGTCCAAAGCTTCCTACTAGCTGCCTCCAACTATTGATTATATTATCTGAGAAACCGTAGGTGTCACTTCACAATTCGTCTAACGGTGGCTGTACCAAGTGCGTGATCTAACATCTGATCGCCAAGCCGACTGAGAAATACCAGAGGCTGTATTTCCATCACTTCAGGTGGATAAAATAGATCTATGCATCATCCGAATTTGGAACCAGAATTTCTGAACTCTCTTAGGTGAATACCTATTCGCATGGGTGCTGGTATTTACTTTCTAATTTTTAAAGAAGGCAGTTAGCCCGGCTTACCCAGCATAACCTTTAAACGTGTGGCTACAAGGAAAGGATCAGTGTTCATCCAATTTAAATTATCCATGAAGGTGTTTTCAGTATACTGTGCTGATATGTATAGCTGAAGTAATTTAGTAATATTCCCATCAAAAAGCACAGTCAGGTAAGTGTTATATGCATAGCCTACTGTCTGACATCACTATCTAAAAATATCTCCTGCGTAGCCTACTCATTTGATTACCTACATATTCAGATAAGCATTAGAGTATTTCTTCTTTCTGAGATTGAATTTATTTTGGTTTGCAACAAACTGGCTTCATATTAGCTTCAAACAGATGCCAATAACCGTTATATATTTTGGTAGTGTTTTGTTCTCGTGTATATCGGGTATATTGTATTTAATAGGTTTAAGTGAAATCTTACATCCAAAACTAACCTTCATGTATGTTATTGATTTATTATTCGATTTATTCCTTATATCTTGTCTTAACTTCTAGGATCTATGCTTGGAGGCAGTATTTACGTCCTTACTGGAGCTGTGATGAACAGGCGAACTGGACCAGCTGTATTTCTTGCCTATATCCTGGCTGCATTTGTCGCTCTAATTAATTCTCTGAACTACTCGGAATTAGCGTGTCGTATACCAAAGGTAAATGGAAATTGTCAACTATATTTAAAACTTGTCATTAAAAGTTTATTTTGGGTGGTTTCAAGTCATCAGGCTTTCCTCTGATGTGTTGAAACGCTTACATCGCGGATGTTTTTAAGTCACAAAGAAGCAAAATTATCATCCAGTAACAAGCACCACTGGTTGGCTCTAGTGGTGTAAAATGATTTAAATCGATTAGTAGTTTAAATCTTGTTGAAATAAGTTCTCCTTTATAATGGCATTCACCAATAACTGTAGCCTCTGATCTCTTTACTGAAAATGAGAAGATATGAATCCAGTGAACTAGAATTAATCAGATGTGGTTTAATCTCGTGACACTGCTGATAGATTAGATAAGGTGATTGATATGTACACATTGGGATTACTTACATCGTTTTAAGCTGATATTATAAATTCAATATGATAGAGATTCGTCGGCTAAGTAGTGCATTCAGGAAACATGTTATTAAGGATAATATTGTAAAATATATTATTAAGTCATCCAAACACATAGGATTATGGAGGAACTAGGATTCATGTACATTTTTTTCTGATGTATTTGAATAACTTTTCAACATTTCGTGTACCGCGTATTGATCATTAATCATGGTCAGTGTATGTGGGCTTCTTTATCACAGATTGGGTTAGGCAACGTGAGTAGTAGTGGTCAGTGCTTTAGATGTTCAACATGGATCCTACTGTATGAGAACTCAAGAACTAAGATTGAATATATGTTATGTGCGTCGGTGGCACAGTGGTTAGGATTCTCGCCGACCATGCACATTGTCCGGGGTTCGAGCCCTCGCCGACGCACACCTGATATCTATGGTCGGCCTGCGAAATTTGGGCTACCGATATCCATGCTGAAAATTCCATATGTGTACCAAAAATACGGTGTGGAATCAAGCTGTAATCAGAAATAAATAAAATAAATAAATATTGGGTGAATTAATTAAAATATCTACCCTAATGCACAAAATTAAACATGTTCTATTGATTTAAACAAATGCAACCCGTTATATTTACTTGTCATGTGTTACTTCATCGGGTCTTGATTGGTTTCAAGTCTGACTACGAAGTGACATCACTTAGTGATCTTTTAGAAACCAGGAGTTATGGGGCACTGAAGTGTCCCAAACTAGGACATTACGGGTGTCTTGTACTCCCTAGTTTCCAGTAGTTCTCGGACTGATCTCATTTCGTAATCTAACTCTTGTTATTTAGTTGAATTTTAGATTTTCCCGTTGATTGATTGGACCGAAGTGCTCGGCCTCACGTTGACATGTCGGCTTCTTGTGCAGATACTTTGACAGTGTCTGGGCATGTAATTAGAATTAAATTGATGGATGGTGCCTAGCAGTGGAGTCCAGGATGCACATTTCATCCTAATTGGTCTAGTGGATAACGCTTTGGCGTTTGAAACTATGGACACTGGGTTCGAGCCCCGGTGGGAACATCATCACTCACTATGGTGTGCAGGTACATCCAAATGATGAGTCCCAAACAGGACGAAATACGCACCCTGGAGTCCGCTGCTAGTCACCATCCACTGATTAAATTCTAACTCTTGTTATGTTAATATTAAAAGGTGCATAAAACGACTGACCAGGCTCAAAGAGTAATAAAAGCACATACAATCAAAATGCTTTTTCTTTGGATTAGTCCATTTTTAGGTGTATTGTATCACAAAACACAGAAAAGTAGAACGCCTTCGACAGGTGTTTTAACATCTTGCAAAACTTGAGTGCCATCAATATCTGTAGTTCATGTATATTAAAATTAAACTGGATGACAGCATGATACTATATTCTGGTTGACTAAGATGAATAGTTGCATACCGCTCAGATTAACCAGTAGTGCTTGCTAGACAGATCAAGGCGATCTAATCACGGGACGGATTTTTCCTCCCGTTCGTGGTCGAGTTCATCAGTTAGACTCAGATCAGAGAACCGAGACAGTTTCAACCACCCAATCTCCGGCTAGATATTTGCGAGAACTGGTGATATCATGAATCAAATTAGTTAGCCATTCGCGGTGTACACAGTTCAAGGGAGACGGGGGGATTTTCACCATAGTTTCGATTGGAAACATAAATTGCTGGCATTGCAGTAGATGTCCACCATGATACCACAAGTGCTAATTGAGTGATTTTAATTGATTCGGCTGTCTGAACTGAGTTTAACTGGGTACAGAGCTGATAAGCTTGGTCTCCCACAGACGAAACGGCTGTCGGGTGTTTAGATCACCTCGACCTGACTAGCAAGCACTACTGGTCATTGTGCGTGGTATACAACTACTCATCTCAGTCAATCAGTAGTATGTAGTTTTATGCAAACATGCTCGCTTTCTTGATTAACATTTATGATGGTATTAAGCAGATCACAACCTGCGATCTGGATAATTTATGTTTCTAGAGGAAACTACGGAGGGATTTCACCTCCCCGAATGGCGTAGACTGTAAATTGCTAACTAATTTGCAAATTAGAACAATTTTGGTTTCGATAAACTCTTCCTCAGGCTGTACAGTTATAAATCCATGAATATTATAATAGATATAGCCATTAAAGGCATTTGAAAATTATATCAGAAACCTTTTTGGCTATTTATATCATAATATTCATGGATTTATGATTGTCCAGCCTGAGGAAGAAGAGTTTATCGAAACCATAATTGTTTGCTTAAAATCATCTTCTTCTGATTATACTATGGGGATTTTTAATTTGCATATTGTATATTTGATTCAACAACTAAAAAAACTTTATTATCCAGCTATATAGTCGTATTAATGTTACGTAATAATTCATTAGACGCCACTAATAATAAAAACATCTTCATACTGAAGAGCATTTATATTCTGTACAGAATTTTTTGAGTTCATTACGTGATATTTTCTCTTCGTACAATATCTTCGGGTAAAATATCAATTAATTGACAGTATATCCTTCCTGTGACACAATAATGTCTGAGCTGAAGCCCAGACCATTCCATTATAATGATATATCTGCTTTATCTTCTTCAAGAAATCCACAACATCCATCTAGTTGAAAGCCAATGATAAGATGTTCAGAATTACACTTTGAGACCCAAGGACATAAATGAAGAACAGTTATCTCATGTATTGAAATACATTATCACTCACAATCAGGGTACTACTCAAGTTTAACAGTAACTTGCGAATCAGAAGCTTGTGAACACTTTCAATACGCCTAAGAGTAGATAATACCAGTAGAAATCCTATCTTAATCGATTAAAACCAACCGAATGAGAGAAGAAATATGGAATAAAGAGATGGAAGTTTTCGGTTTCCCATGTTTTAAGTAGGCAGCCACTAGAAAAATCACCTAGTCAATTACACATGATAACGACAGTAGGCTTCCCTAAAAGGAGATAGAGTTGGAGTAGAGTAATTACAGAATTACAAAATATTATTAAAGAAGGCAATTGATATTCAGAGGTTTCAAGTGATATCGATACTTGAAATTACAATGATAATGAAAACAATAATAAGTTGTAATGAAGTGCACTTAACCAAAATCAACATCATTATAAACAAAGTGAAGATAGCGGGGGATTTAACATAGATAATACTGTTGATTCTTCAAGAAAAAATCACAGATAAATTTGGTAATTTATTTTAATTTACATTGATGTCATAACAAAATTTTACAATGGCTGAGACGATAATGATAAGAATAACACAACGAAAGCATTGATCAGATAAAGATAAAATTGGTTGGAAGGTTTCATCATGAGCTGAAATTGATTAGGGAACCATTGGAATACCACCAGGGAGTACTACTCAGCTGTTTCATCCTAGTTTGGAACTGTTTACAATATGCAACCACAGCCAGGGTTTGAACGCAGGACTTCCTGGTTACAAGTCGAGCCAGCTCGGAGACCATTAAGCCACTCACTGGGATCCGACCAGATCCAACGGCCAGCCCATTAACTCTAATTTCTGTCAATTCATGACATAGCGCTACCGATTCGCAATGTCTTTTTCGTTGGGTTACGGCCTCATTTTTAACTTGCTGCATCCTAGTGGTCACGGCTTCCTACCAGGACCCCAGATAACTGCCTGAATAGGGCCAGTCACTAGTGAGCATCAGATTAATTTTCAAGTATTCGTTTTGTAGGGACTTTTTGTTTGATTGGACGGAGGGTTTCATCATGAGCTGACGTCAGTTAGAGAGCCCTTGAGCCAATCAGACACAGTCCCTGCAAAACCATTACTTGAAAGATAAAACTGTTACCAAATGTGTGAAATAAAAGCCCAAATTTGATGCATATACAAAACAAAGTCGCAGAAACTCAGATAAAATCAAACAAAGTCGATGTATACCTAAAAAAAGCGACTAAGTTTCATGTGAATTACAGAATAACTTCATCCATCATTGATCTTTCGGAAAGAAAGTTGCGCTTTACTTTAGTTGATATCAAAAGAAATCCTTATTCTTCCTTAATATAATCACAAAAATCTTAAGCTCACATGTGATGAAATTCATGCTCAATTATTGTTGAATATAAGCATTCTGGATGAGTTTTAAGTACCTATGATTATTTAATTAAGTACAACTGTTTTGAAAGGCAAAAAATATTAACTTAATTAGTAGGCTGAGGATGGTCAGAATATCACAGCGGAATACACATGGTCTGATAAAAGTCAATGAGAGACAATTCTTGGGGCTAAGCCCCATCCCACCACCTCATCTAAATAAGAAGACGTGACACTCTCACAAACTGATGTGATGGATGAAGGGAGAAGAATTATGACTTACGTCAAAGGCTTCAGGCTGACTACCACCAGACTACTTAATGCCAGATTATATGCATCCAATATTCCTGTTATACCTTGGAATCAGGACCATATGCTTTGGATTCTGTACTTCCCAATGTTGAAGTTGAATAATATGATTTTGAAGTATGTTAAAAATTCAACTAACAGTAAAATAAGTAATTAAGAACAAATTAGAAGTTTGTGTGATTACTTTGATATGATTATTTTCATTTTAAAAAATGTTATTCCCTTGCCTTCCAAGTGGAACATACAACTTCAAGCTAGAGCTTTGAACTTTCGGTAGCTGTAGTTCTATTTTCACGTGGTGGAGTTGCTATCTTCACACCCCATCTTCTCTTTTGACAGGCCTTACTAACAGCTTAGAGAAGTTTAGATGTGAGTTGGTCAGGAATCCAGCCTCGAATCACATTGCCATGAATTTTGTTCGAAACATCAATAAATTATTATTTACTTGCATAAGCTTAACAAATATAGAATCTTCTTACTATTCCTAAATATTCAAGTATTGGTTTTTTAGGGATTTTTTTTGATTGGATGGAGGATTTCATCATAAGATGACATCAGTTAGATAACCGCTGGAAAACCTGGGAGTACTGGACAGCTGTTTTGTCCTGGTGTTGAACTCCTCACAGTACGCACCCGCTGCGACTCAACTAGCTGTATTCAGGCAGAGACCTGGGGTTCTAGTGGAAAGCCACGACCAGTAGAGTGAAGCAGGTCGAAAGTGAGGACAATTTCTCATCGAAGTGGAAGAAGTTGGAACTCATGGGCTGGCTATTGGATCTAGTTGAGTCATAGTGGCTTCTGACCAGTAGGTCCTGGGTTCGAAACCTGGTGGTGGGTGGGTACTGATGACGAATTTCAAACTAGAACGAAACAGCTGCGCAGTACTCCATACAGGTTTTCCAGTGGTTTTCTAACTGATCTCAGCTCACGATGAAATCCTCCATCCTGTTCCTGAATATCTTATTGTCTTTTTTACTAAAATATCTTTTCAGTAGTTCCTATAACTTCCCTGTTCATTTTACTGTTGCTTCAATTGATGTTACTTAATGATAACTTATTTCCTTAAAATAAAGGGGTCATTAGAGCTGCAGACTCACTGATTCTAAGTGTATTGTAAGCTTATACCACTAAGGCTTATACAAAAGACTTATACAAATAATTTATTCTAATATAATGTCTGTTTTTTAATATAAGTTTATCTATCCTCTCCTTTTCTCTTATTTTTTCAGGCTGGCTCTTCATACACATACACTTATATTATTATGGGCGAGTTTCCTGCTTTCATTACTGGATGGTCAATACTGCTGGAGTATATTTTGGGAATATCATTGGTAGCACGTTGTTGGAGTAGTATGCTTGACAGTTTGGCTGATAATCATATTAGTAAATGGACAATCGAAACTGTTGGTAGGTAAGTTTCATGCGCTGTCTAGTGGGATTCTGATACATCCAATTTGGTTGATTAATTAGTTAACGATTACACTTTTTATCTATGCGTATTATGGTGATTGTTATACTTAAAATATTTTTCATCTTAGACTGATATTCAATTGGTGGATGGTGGCTAGCAGTGGAATCCAGGAAAACACGCGTTTCGCCCTGTTTGGGGCTCATCATCTGGATGTACCTGCACACCATAGTGAGTGGTGATGTTCCCACCGAGGCTCGAACCCAGTGTCCATAGTTTCAAACGCCAAAGCGTTATCCACTAGACCAATTAAGATGAAATGCGCGTCCTGGATTCCACTGCTAGGCACCATCCATCAATTTAATTCTAATTACATGCCCAGACACTGTCAAAGTATCTGCACAAGAAGCCGACATGTCAACCTGAGGCCGAGCACTTCGGTCCAATCAATCAACGGGAAAATCAAAAATTCAATTCAATAATTAGACTGATATTGTTTATTGAATTGTCGGAAACCACATGTCATTGAAGTGGGCTTTTCTTTGAATATCTTAGTGCATTACTTCTGACTCTAGTCAATCTTAAATTTCAGTGCAACTATAAACCAACACCACTTCTGAGCATTAACTACTAGCCCTTTCTAGGGACATACTTGTAATTCACTTTCAAATGAGAGAAATAGCCAGTGTTTGGATCGATTTGATTTGACTTATAAGCGTTATCGGCTTACAGCAAGTGGATCGTAATTACTCGTGGTAATAATTTAAATAGGTTTTTAACAATGACTTAAAGATTCAGTCTGACTATTCTTTCTGTGATAAAATAAGATGTTCACGGCAGTATGTATTGACATATCACCAATGAATATCTTCAGTTAGAATGGTGAGGTAAAAACAGTACCTTTAAAACTTATATCTCTGGATTACAAACGGTTTTTATTAGGTGTTTTTCACTAAGAATTTTAAGGTGATGAAAATAGTGATAATTGGTTAGCTATCTGTTTATGAGATGTTTATCTGACATGCATATCCAACTTGGTAGAACACAGTTGAAAAATATGCAACCCCATGTAAGGTTCAGCTTACCTTGATTAACATGACTCACTGACTGCTTTACAACGGGTAATTAAGTCCAATGAATACCAGATTCAAATCCAGCTACAAACCAGGGTTTTGTTTTCGCCTTTACTCACCACTCTGCCAGGTGATAAGCTTGTCAGATATTTCAATTAAAAATAGCAAATATAGGCTTTGTGAGCAAAGATGTGTCGTTTGGCGAGACTATTCCACTGACTTTCGTGTTACTTCCCTTCCCTTCTTATTTGTTCCTTTAAATAAGGGGATTCTTAATGTTGAACGATTTCATCATGAGCTGACATCAGTTAGAGAACCATTGGGAAACCTACATGGAGTACTGGACAGCTGTTTTTATCGCTCTAGTTTGGGACTCTTCAGTAGTACTCACCCACCGGGGTTTGAATCGAAACGAATACTTGAAAATTGATCTGATATTCACTAGCGGCTGGCCCTAGTCAGGCAGGTAACCTGGGGTCATAGTGAGAAGCCGCGACCAATAGGATACAGCAGGTCATGCGTAAGGAACGATACTCGCTGATAATAACATCGGCTAGTGCCAGTCGCGCTGTATCGTTAATTGGTGGAAGTTGGAATTCATGGGCTGGCTATTGGAACAGATCGCTTCCCAGTGGCTCTCATGGTCAGTAAGTTCGCCTTGTGACCAAAAGGTCCTGAGTTCGAACCTTGGTGGTGTGTGCCTACTGTGAAGAGTCTCAGTTATCGAGTACTGTGTGCAGGTTTTTCAATGGTTCTCTAACTGATGTCAGCTCATGATGAAACCATCGAACTAATCAGACAAAATCCCCTACAAAACCAATGCTTGAAAATTCTTACTGTGTGTATATTTCTTTACCTCTTTAGGTTATCTCCACCAGGTGGAATATTGGCTGAATATTTGGACTTTGTTGGTGTATTACTAACTATTGTTCTATCTATTGTATCCTGCTGTGGAATTCGTGGCAGTGCAAAAGTAACTGCGATTTCAATATTTATCAATGTTGGAGTATTGACGGTGACTTCTATATACATGTTTGTCTACAGTAAACCAGAGTATCTAACAATTACAGCGCCTAATGTTACTGTGGATCCATTATCTCCAAATCCAAATTTTTTACCATTTGGAATTCCAGGTCTGATAGGTGGAACAGCTATTTGTTTCAATGTCTTTATTGGCTTCGATGCTATATCAACTTGTGCAGAAGAAGCAAAAAATCCAAGTTATAGTATACCTAGAGCAAATATTATTGCTGTATTTATTGTAGCGCTTGTAACTACAGTGTCTTCTTTATCATTGGCTTTATATTATCCTTGGTTTTTAATAAGTACAGAAAGTTCATTTCTCAGTGCATTGAAAGGCAATATACTCAATGGTGGTCCACAAAGTGTAAGAGTAGGAATGTTTTATTTTGTTGGAGTTGGTTCACTGATTGGATTAATTGCTTGTCTTTTAACATCATTGATTGCTGCACCAAGAATTAGTTATGCTATGGCACAAGATGGATTAATTCCAACGATATTTTCTCATCTCTGTCAACCTTTCAAGGTAAATTTAAACGCCATTTTTTGTTTTTTATGGCAGATAAAGATATATGTATATCTTTTTATATTTGATTATAGCTTCATTCCACACTGTAATTTTGGTACAAGTAGAGAAGTTTCAGCATGTGATATCGGTAGTCTAAAATTTGCTGGCCGACCATTGATATCAGGCGTGCGTCGGTAGGGGATCGAAACCCGGACCATGTGCATGGTCGGTGAGAACCCTAACCACTGTACAACTGACGCACATTAAGGAAACAATATTCACCGAAGAGACTCTTCACAACCAATTTTTTATCAACCTGTACAATCGTGTATGTGTGCTGTTTAAGAGATTATATCCTGTGAGGAAATTTCATCAAAGGTGTGAATACATAAAATAATAATAGTAGTATGAAATACAAATTAAAATATTTGTGATTTTAACCAGAGTTACATATCAAGCTTCAAGTGACAAAGCAAACAATATCATAAGAAGAATAGCTCATAGGATGTATAGATATTGTAGGCGGTTTAAAATTATCGGATTTTTTTATTTCTTTACCTTCTCCTGTGGAACATAGGGCTTCAGGCTAGAGGCTACAAGTTTCGGTAGCAGTGGCGTTTATTTTTACGAAATGGGGATGCTAGCCTCATGTCCAACCTTCCCTCATTTTCAGTCTTGTTATTGGCATAGTGAGGTAGAGGAGTGTCCATGGCCGGGTATCGAACCCGGAACCACATGCATAGTTGCCAAGCATTCTACCGTTGCGTCACCAGGTTAGTAGGCAAATAAAAACACTCCCTAACATGGTGTGAAATTTGGTAAGAAAGAATTTAACACTGCGAAACGATTTCTGATTTAGAATGACAAGTAGGACGAGCGACATAATACCAGAAACAGCTCAAAGTGAGAATAATAATAATTTTAGTAGTAGTAGTAAGTGAAACTTATATAGATTAACTAAATAAATAAATGTTTATTCTCAGCGACAAAGGTAGAACTAGGGAATTTATAAATTTCTCTTTGCACAAAGGTTTGGCTTGAATTTGTGAATAGCCAAGGCCTCCGCTGTCTTTAAAAGTGTATAACGAAGAAAACACGGCCAGTAAGTTAGCATGGATTCCAAAGATAATGATCTTAAAATCATGGCCAGTGTTGGTATAGCGACAGAAATCGTTTAAGTGTTCTCACACCTTTCCTTTCTCCCTTGTGAAACCATATTCTCTTGTATCCGTGTGGAAAGTGTTCTCTGTCTATGGCCAATGCACCTTACTTCATAAGATCAGAAGAGTTAATGGATACATATGAAGACGGCCAGATGAGGGCACTTGCCTTTTACAGAAATGGAGGACAACTTGAGGCTACTGAACGTCATTTTTAGTCTTGCAGCAAAGAACATCATACTGACTGATTTAGAGAGACAGTTTTTGAGCATATCTGGAGCCTGATCACCTTTTAGTTAACTCCGAACAAGTGATGAATAACGATAATAATGAAAGTGTGGAACTTGGGCGCTGTGGTAAAATATTATTCCATATTAGACACGCTTATTTGATTTAATACACACTGTGCACTACGAAGTTTAGCAGGTTAATTTCATTACCAGTGACATAGAATCTGAGCCATGTGGTTATAATTATATCCAGGTTTCCGGGGTCTATCATATTACCCAGCTCAGTCTGTTTGTTCAACAGGCTAGGGGCGTCTTTCTAGCAAACTGTTAAGTCAGTTTGACGCTTCCGTGGCCTACCCACACAGGTTTCGGGATCATCAAACTTCGAACTTTGACATCTCCGGAACCCTTATTCTTAAGTCTTTTCTCGCCGTTTTTGGGGCGTTCGTTTAATTCTGTAGCCACAGATTGTCCTTTGACGCAGTTTGCTAGGCATAAGTCTGCACGGACGTGTATGTCTGATCCTTTTAGAGTTTGGGAGTTGCTTAGTATACGATGCCTCTCTGTTTATTGTGATTTTGAGTAGGCATACTGGCTGATTTACAGTAAAATCAGCCTTTTGACCAATTGTGTGCAAACTGTGCATAGTTACACCTGATGGTGTTGTTAGGAGTAACTTATCTAAAGGGAGCTTGATAAGGTTGAGTCCATGTTCAAATCTGACCTTGAAATCCGAAGCTAGTGATTCTTCTACTCTGTGAAGTATGAGCGACTTGTTGAAGAGATTAGGTTTGCTTGAGGTGGCTTTCTTGCTCTACGGTGCAAGTGTCTTTCTGTCCTTCGTGAACAAATTGGCCCTTATGGGTATCTATATCTTGCTTTTTGCAAGAAACAACGTTGCATTTTTCGTATGTGCCCTCCTCGATATCTTTCGTTGGTCGTGTCTGTCTACTATCCACCTGTGTGTGCGAGGCTTGATTTACAAGTCCCTGGGTAACTTTAGCTGCGGGTTTCGGACTCCTGGTACGCCTTTTCCTCGTGCCACTCTTCTTATTACTGTCACTCAAAGACTTATCGATTATCTTAGGGGCAGCGTCTGTGTCCAGGCTGTGGTGGGAACTCTCCTGTGATGAAGAGAACTTACTATCTGACAGATACGTGCCAAGAATAAGTATTGTCTTGTCAGTGACGTTAACCGCTTCATTGGTCTCTGAGCGCTGGTCGCTCTTCTCCTGTGGTGGAGGACCTTTGAAATCCAGAAGCTTTAATGCGCCAGTGAGTATGGTAATAGCTTCTTTAATATGCAATTCAATAGTACTGCAGTAATCATTGCACGGCCATTTTGTCAGAGGTTTTGCAGCAGCGCTTGTATGCTGCAGGGGTTAGGTTTGTACATATGCTGTGAAACAAGCGCTTTCAGCTATCACACTGTATGCCTTCATCAACTGGGAATTGTCATATAATTCTTCCACAGCGGTTTCTTTTTACAGGTATACTTTTCAAAGTGAACTGTGAATGCAGGATTCAAATATGACTGTTAGAAATAGTTTCAATATAAATCAGCAATAAAAACCAATGCGCCTAAATATTATTTTTGTCATTTTCATTACCAGTTTTATAAATATGGCATCACTGTGTGTTATTTCAGATAGGGTTATGTGATAACAAAAATAATAATAATAATAATAATTACCTTAATACACGTTACAGAATTCTCATTGTATTCTGTATTCCCCCTCATGTAGTAACTTCATGTAAATTAACAGTCAATAATTTTTATGAATTGAAGAATTATTGTTCTGCTTAAAACACACTTTAATAACCTGCAATGATGTTCCCTCATTCCTCTTGAAAATTCTCAAGTAGCAGTTTGAAAGTTAATTAAAAATAGGCGTGAATACAGATTATCGATCAAGGTTGTAACTGAATAGTTAAAACACCATGAAATGGAACAAAAATAAGATGCATTCAGATAAATTCGAAATTAGGTAGCTCAAGGATTTAAGCAGGGCGCTATTAAAATTGCCAAAATCCATGCAGACATATATACTTACATATATATATTGATTTGTAGAGATTTAAGTGATAACTGAAAGCGCCTGGGTCCTAACCCTGTCGGTGGATGCTTACTACTTAAGATTCTCAAACTAGGGTGACAAAACAGCTGTCCAGTACTCCTTAAAGGTTTTCCAATGATTCTCTAACCTATGTCAACTCATGATGAAGTCTTACAGTTTAACCTGAGTCTTATTAAAATTATGAAAGCTGATAATATACGTGGACTAAAAGTGTGAACTATTTCTTATTCATACTTGTACTTATTTAAAATATATTGGTAGTCAGTTAAACAAAATGAAGCTGGCTCATTTCAAGTTCATGACTAAAATAGTTATATAACTCTGATCAGCTGTAAAATCACTTAACTTCTGGATATCAATAGTAACTTAATGAGTCAATTGTTAATCATTATTAAGAATACCTGAATTGATGCTCCAGCTCAATGAAAAAGAACGCTTGCTTCTTTCTAATTGTACAATCATAGTTAAATAATAAACTAATCTAGTGTCATATTTAATGTGTATCAGACTAGGATTCTTTAGCTGGATGGGAACATTATAACCTCTACTTTTAGAACTTGCATCTCATCACTGAAATGCTGATTATCTGTTTAGAAGCATGTCAATCATCGGTGGCTGTCTGGTTTCTGAGAAGCACATGGTATTATCGCCATTTTTTTTCCTGCTAAATAAGCAATTGTACCCTAAAAAAATAAACCTAACATATATTGGAAACCATTCTTTACCTCAAGAAGTGATACACTATTGCACAGATTACTTCAATAATTACATTTGAATATAAATATTTCGTGTTTAATTTGCAATTTTGTTTAATTTTTTTTCTTTCTTTCAGACACCTGTTGTGGCTACAACATTTATTACAATTTTAACTGCTTTCTTAACTTTAATATTCAGTGTGGATAGTATAGCTGATTTTTTAAGTTTAGGCACATTGATTGCCTATTCAGTTACTGCATTGGCTATTATCTGTGTACGTTATAGAAGTCAACCAGACAATTTACAAGAAATAAGTGAAACTGATCAAATTGAATTAGAAGTCAATGAAAAAGATAAGGTAAGTAAGTAGTTGGATAAATTATTATTTTGAGTTGAAATCGTTCCACTGTTCACTTTCACAAAATCGATAGAATTTAAAAAATCGTACACCATAAGATTCCAATCCTAAATGACAAGATAGTATAATTTTTTAATTAGTAATCGCAACACTACTTATTATCATTGAACAGAGCTTGGAATGGCAGTCAGCTGCCTATGTCAACTTCATTAACTTTGAAAAGGCCTTCAACAGCGTTGATCGAGAAGTGATTTGTCAACTACTTCGCTACCATGAAAGGGTGCCGCAAACAAATATCCAACAGTTGTATGACAATTCTGCATGTCAAGTAATCCACAACAGGAAACTCACGGAATCCTTCGAAGAAGTGAAGATGGGAGTAAGACAAGGGGGCTGCCTACTATCTTTAGTGATTTTCCTGATTGCGGTAGTCTGGATAATGTGACAGGCAGCGGGTGGGCAAGGAGGAGGCAGGCATAAAATGGACCCACACAAAACACTTGGAGGATCTGGATTTTGCCGATGATATATGTCTGGTTTCCCAAAAACTGGAAGATATGCAAGTGAAAAGGAAAACGTTGGCAGAAGAAGCATCAAAGATAGGACTTCCTTCAGTTGAACATAGAGAAAACAGAGGTGGTGAATATTACTGGCCAACAGCAGCAGCAACAAAAACGACAGATAACAATCAGCATAAATAGGAGAAACCTGAAAAAAACAATCTCTTTCACCTACCTACCTACCTGGAAATCATCGTTTCAACTGCAGGCAGACGTAAGTGATGAGGGTATCAAAGTGAGGATCATTGGGAAAGCAATGAAAGCTTTTATTTGTCTCAAGTGTGTGTGTGGAGATCAACAGCACTCAGAATGAAAAACCAGATCCGGATTCTCAGCTCCAAATGTGAAATCAGTGGTACTAAACGGATCAGAGACTTGGCCCCACTTCACGAAGGGCACTGCAAACAAACTTCAGACGTTCATTAACAGTTCTCTTCACTCAATACTCAGGATCAGATGGCCGGCCAGAGAAGACCAGAAATAGGAAGGGATTTCAGGGAGCGAACCAACCGTTTGTGCAACATATATGCAGGGAGGAATGAAGGTGGATTGGCCATACTCTAAGAAAACCTTCAAGTGACATGACACGACAGGCCATTGCTCGAATGGAACCTTAACGGGAAGCGGCGAGTTGGTCGTCAGTGCGAAGGTGGGGTGACATGGAGGAGGTGATGTGAAGAGGAGATGAAAGCATGTGGGCAGACGTGGAGGTAGATGGTAAGGTTGGCAGAGAACCGAACGCAATGCAGACTTGCGGCTGAAGCTCTATGTTCCTCTAAGAACTAAAGGAAACAATAATCTGATCGTCCTAGACTTTAAAGTATTAGTTTGTATAGATTTAGTTTATTTCAGTTTTAACCAAGGATTCCATTATGGGTAAATTTTGTTTTGATAAAGTCACACAGTGTTATACAGTAATGTTTACTGATGACGTTTCGAGCACAATTTATTGCTCATAATCATATCAAGGTACTCACACGACTTCCTAACTTCATTTATATAGTCCCATTATTTTTACTTGATTTGATTGATAGTAGTATTTTCCATATTTCAGGTATGAGTGATGACTCATTCCTATTGCAGGTGTTTGGTGTAGACTCGATGAACAAGGATTCAGTAATCAACTTCTCTCACTCTCCACCTATCTAGATTACTTTTTAGAATTTTAAACCTCTCCCACCCCATGGTACGGCTGTGTGTTAATGCATGCAGTGCAATGTAGTGCTGAGCCTTTTTCTAAATTACTTATCGTCTCGGGGTCAACCATTCTTACCTTAGCTAAATTTTTATGTTCTGACAAACTGACTACGCCTGACCTACTAGCTTGAGCTGTGTAGTTGACCTCACAGTCATTGCAGGGTATTTTGTTAATTATATTATTTTGTCTAATTGGGTCAACTGGGTCTTTCATCCTACAGAGATTGTCTCTGAGTGAGTTTGTAGGTTTGAATGCCACCCTAATCCCTGCTTTATTAAGAATCCTACGTAGTGTCTCAGATGTCCCCTCTTTATATGGTATAACTGTAGATGACTTATATTCTCTCTTATGTGAGATAACTGGAAATTGATCTATCCCACTGTTGACCTATTTGTTCAGTGTTCACTCTTTAACATCAAAATCTTTAAGACTTATTAATTTATCTTTTATGAATTTCGACAAAACCATAAGAAGATGTAAGGTAATTAATTGTACAGTGTACATTTTGGACATTCTGATCTCATATGTACTTGTCGTACATATTTATATAAAAGGCAACACAGCATAACGAATGCCACTTTTTTGAAATAAATATGGGTCAAAATATTCACTGGTCACAACTATAGGTAAGAGGCGGGAAAATGGAGTAATAAAAGAAGGGAGGGTGAAAGTATTATTGGGTTAAATGAACCTTAGATCTAAAATTAGATTACCAAGGCATCTTCAGTATAGTGACTAATAATTTTTGAATACATAAATCATTGTTTAAGCTGTTTTATGGCTAACGCTTTAACGAATTTATATATATATATATATATATATATATATATATATATATATATATATATATATGTAAAGGCACTGTAAGAATCAACTCTAGAGTCTGTCTGTATGATCTACTTTGCGTTAGATGACACTGGACGCTGAACCAATCAGAAGACTGTAGAAGCTCTGGATTCGGCGGATCATTTATGTCTAATCTCACACTAACTCGAAGACTTGCGGGTAAAAACCAACATATGGGCTGAAGAAGCAGTCAGAGAAGACAAGATTTCAAATGAACATAGAGAAGACAGAGGTAGTGAAAATAATCCACCAACAACAACCAACAGCACCAGTCACTACCAACTGGAAATATTTGAAAGAGGCAACTTCCTTCGTTTATCTAGGGTGCATTGTTTCAACCACAAGCTGGACGATTAAGATGTAAAGTCCAGGATCAGGAAGGTAAGACAGACCTTCATCAATCTGAAATCAGCTTAGAAATCTTCTGCACTCTACCTCAGCATAAAGAACAAGATTCACATTTTCAATACAAATGTTAAGTCAGTCAGTTCTTCTGTATGGGTTAGGAACTTGACACAAGCGTCAGAAAAAGCATTTCCAGCAAGTTGCAGACATTCATCAACATCTGCCTTCGCTGGCTGCATACTGGAAATCAAATGGCCGGTTGGAAAGAATTAGCAACAAGAAACTCGGAGAACGAGCTAACCAAGAACATATTGTTCAACGTATGTGTTGGAGAAAATTAAGATGAATAGGGCACACACTGAGAAAACTGTCAAATGACATCACGCTCAATGCAGGCCATCGCTGGAGGGGAATCCCAAAGGGAAACAACTAGTGAATCATCCGTGCGAGGGTGACATGGAGAAGATCGTATGAGTTGGAGGAGGAAGTGAGTGATTAAGGGCAATCGTGTGGCTAGCCAGCTGAAGCGGACAGATGGAAACAGAAGAAACTGGAGATGTCTAGTTGAAGCTCTATATTCCACTCAGAACCCGAAGGAACAATAATAATAACCTATATGCCTTACCTGCAGAGATCATACACAGAGAGGATTCATCGACCTCTGCGACAGAACACATTCCTAAGAGGCTGCAAGAACAAATAAAATCCTATTTCCTATTTTAATTTACTTACCCAGTAGACACTGGAACGGTAATCATCAATATAAAGACTATTTGAAATGAATTTATTATCAAGCTGTACAATCGAAGATATATATACATATATTAGTGCAAAGAATGTGCAGATCTTGAGAAGCAGAGTATAGCGTGCTATTAAATTCGATGATTTTTTACTGGAGAACTTGTGTTGTGGGGTGTTGAATCGATAAGTAGAGTCCAGTGGTTAATCTCTCTCTCCACCTAAGGACATTACTTTTTAATACCTTCACGGTGTACCACTGATGTAAGAACTCTTCATTGAATGTTGTCTTCTTAAAGCTAGAACATTCTGATTTCATGTAAATAAATAATTATTGTATTTTCTCTCAGATGACAGAGACAGCCCACATACTATTTTGTTCTTTACTTTGCGTTTAGAGTGAAACATAGGGCGTAAATTTTGAGCTATGGAGTTTCAGTGTCAGTGGTGCTTACTCACGGGCTAGTGTTGCCAGTCTCATGCCTAACCATCTCTTTTTACTAAGCTAGCTTCACAACCAATCTTCTCACTTTATCATGTTTAAAAACAGGTTAAATGAGATTTAAAAATACGTCAGCTAGTGATCGAACTGAAACTACTTGTGTGGTTGGCAAGCATTTTACTTCCAAACCATCTATGCGCATTCCAAAGACTACTGTACTGTTTATTAGATTCCTGATAGCTAATGTTTTCTCTTATTCCTTTAAGTTATCAGTGAAACACAAGGCTTCAAGCTAGAGGCCTGAAGTCTCGGTAGCAGCGGTGTTTATTTTTACGAAATGGGGTTGTTAGTGTCATACCCAGCCTTCCCTTACTAGTTATATTACTAGCTTAGCGAGGTTTGGGTGTGCGTCTGTGGCCGTGAATCGAAACCCGAACCATATACGGCGCTGTTGGCAGGAATTCTACCACTGTGCCACCGGATTAATAGGCAAATAAAAACACTCCCTAACATGGTGTGAAATTTGATAAGAAAGAATTTAACACTGCGAAACGATTTCTGATTTAGAATGACAAGTAGGATGAGCGACAATACCAGAAACAGCTCAAAGTGAGAATAATCATAATAATAATTTTAGTAAGAGTAATAAGTGAAAGTTAAATAGATTAACTAAATAAATAAATGTTTATTCTCAGCGACAAAGGTAGAACTAGGGAATTTATAAATTTCTCTTTGCACAAAGGTTTGGCTTGAATTTGTGAATAGCCAAGGCCTCCGCTGTCTTTAAAAGTGTATAACGAAGAAAACACGGCCAGCAAGTTAGCATGGATTCGAAAGATAATGATCTTAAAATCATGGCCGGTGTTGGTATAGTGACAGAAATCGTTTGTGTTCTAGAATGGAGCTTCTCACAGCCTTCCTATCTCCCTTGTGGAACCATATTCTCTTGTATCCGTGTGGAAAGTGTTCTCTGTCTATGGACAGTGCACCTTACTTCATAAGATCGGGAGAATTAATAGATACACACGACGACGGCCAGATGAGGGCACTTGCCTTTTACAGAAATGGAGGACAACTTGAGGCTACTGAACGTCATTTGTAGTCTTGCAGCAAAGAACATCATACTGACTGATTAAGAGAGACAGTTCGTGAGCATATCTGGAGCCTGATCACCTTTGAGTTAAGTCCTAACCACATGCAGCGTGGTTATTCGAGTATTCTACCACTATGCCATCAACGCGATAGCTAATGTTAGCTCTGTCCGACAGGGATGTCCACTTTCCCCATTTCTGTTTAACTTCATCATAGACATGCTGATGGAAGTATCCTTAACTGAACGTAACGACTTAGGAATCGACTTGTTACCAGGGAATAATCTTATGGACTTAGAATATGCAGATGACATAGTCCTGTTAGGGGAGGATGCTGACAAAATGCGGAGTCTTCTGAACACCTTGAGCAACAATCTTCGTATGTTTGGCATGCGATTCGCCCCTACAAAATGTAAGATGTTGCTACAGGACTGGACCACGTCAACTCCTAGCTTAGTGATAGGGAGTGAAGTGATAGAACATGTTGACCACTTCACCTATTTCGGAAGTTGTATTAGCACCAACGGACTGATTGGCGATGAAATCTCAGCACGGATCCGAAAAGCTCGAGCTGCTTTCGCTGACTTACACCATCTCTGGCGTAGGCGTGACATCCGGTTATCAACCAAGGGACGTGTGTACTGCTCAGCAGTTCGCTCCATCCGTCCTTCTCTATGGCTCTGAAACATGGCCAATACGCGTTGAAGACATGAAAAGGTTGACTGCTTTCGATCATAGATGTCTGCGATCTCTGTCTCACGTTAGGTGGTTTAACAAGGTAAGTAATGTTGACGTTAGGCGTAGAGTGTTGGGCAGGCAAAGAGGGAAAATCAATCGACGAGGCTATAAAGTTACATAGACTAAGATGGCTAGGTCACGTGCTGCGCATGCCTAACCACCGCCTCCCCCGACGGGCATTGCTAGCTGATATATAGGTGCAGGTTGGAAAAGAGCCAGTGGTGGCCAAACAAAAACATGGCCTCATCAATCCATGAAATCCTTGACAGTTAAACTGAGTCGGTCAGGTAGGGAGGGAGATGCAGACTCCCGGGTTGGGGCCCTCGGGACTCTAGGAATCAATGGCTGGAGACAATAGGTGACATGGCTCAAAATCGTTGTCAATGGCCAGCGCAGATGTATTCAGTCTCTGTAATCTTTCATATTCCTTTCTACCATTACCCATTCTGTTTCACTCTTATACTTGTCAGACTGTATTGATTCTCTTTACTCATCTTCTTGTCTACCTCTGTGTGCTATTTGGAACGTGGCAACTCGAACTGCTGCACTTCGGTGCCAAGTTCTATGTTGAATCCAGACAGACAGAATGTTAGCTGTACTAATCATTCTCATGCAAAGCGAAATATACTCTTTAGATTCTGTTAAAACTTACAATGGAGGAACATTATAAAGTTCCACTATTCATATCTGTCTATCCCTATATAACATTATAAGGATAAAGAAAACCTTTTGTCCACGTCAATATGAAATAAGCTTATTTATGTAAATGTTGCATATGCTGTTTTAATTTGCCCATCTTTTTTTTCTATCTTTTTAAAGCCCACTAATACTACGGATTATTACAAAAAGCGTATAGGTAAACCTGGATATGTAAAACATGCGTATGCTCGTTATATGCCAAATTGTATGTTGAAAGCTTTCAATTCTGGTATACCAGGTGATGCAGTGATATTTATAATGGCTGCTTATGTTGTATTAAATGGTGTTTTAATAATGTGTTTAACTATTGGAGCAAAGAATGGATTATGGCCAGTATGGCGAATTGTTTGTGTAGTAATCGTTCTTCTACTGCTTATAACCTGTATACTATTAGTGGGAACTTTTCAACAGTATGGACCACCTTACAAAGGTTTATTTCGTGTAAGTATCAAATTCATGTTCTTCAACTTTTTCTTCTTAGTATTATTCAGTGAAATTTTTTGTGACTTGGTGGACGGTGAATACCAATGAAATTCAGGATGCATATTTTGTCCTATTAGGGACTCGTCATCCGGATTCACCCACCATTCCCAGTAAGTGGCGATGTTCCAGTTGAGACTTGAATGAAGCACCCATCGTTTCAACCTGTAAAGCGATATCCAATTGGCGACTTGGGCCAGGAAAGCCACCTCTTGTGCAATGGATATCGGTTATTATTTATTTCTAGGTTAATTCTGTCAACCGAAATGCTAGGCTCTGTGGACAAGTGAACTGGTGGTGTGGACGCTTCGACGATGTCTGAGGATTAACGTTGTTTTATTTGGCCGATCAATGGAAAATACAAAGTTAACTTATGCAAAAATCTTTATGTTTTTAGTAAATTTCGAATAAGCTCGTTTAGAAGTTATAGCACTGTCTCATTTTTCGTGATGATGTAATGCTTGAAACTTCTTGACCATCGCACATAGTCCAATTATTAGTGATTTACACCATCTAGTCGCCCACTACTTATATGTAAACTCGCTTGTAGCCCAACCCAGGGATGCCCTGCATACGGCCATAGACGTCGTAAAGTGTCCTTACTAATCCCCGATAATAGCCTATAGGGCAGAAGTTGTTCTAGTGAAGGTATTGTCCACTCCAGGTTTCTTTTCTGTAGATGGACTAATCAACCGTTCCATCGTTTCTTCTTTTTACGTTTAGATTCAAGAAATTGAACTCGTCGTTTTGTTCATATTCCATGGTGAATTTAATGTTTGGGTGGATGTCATTAAGGCGGTCAAATGATACGGATTCCTGACTCATGTCGTTACAGACAACAAGCGTATCATCGACGTATCGACTAGATAGTATGTTGTTTCGTTGATAGCGTCACTCACTCTCGTCTGTTCGAGATAACCTATAAAGATGTCGACTAGAATACGTCTTAAAAGTCAACCCATGACGACTTAGTCAGTTTGTCTGTAGAATTGGTTGCTGAATTTCAATTGGGTGTCTTTTGTGCAAAGAATTAGTAGGCGCTTCATTTCTGTCTCCGGTAATGGCAATAGATCTGTTTGTTTACAAATGATGTCTATTTTTTCCATCACTGGTACATTTGTAAACAAGGCAGTCACTTTGTATGGCACCATTAGTTTATTTGATGTATCAACATGGTCGCCTTCTTTAGAAAATTGTTTCTCTATTACCTTTCAAACAATCAAGTATAAAATGTCATTGTTTATAACCATTGTAATTTCAGGTAGTTTCCAGCAGGTGATGATAACCTGTGAAATAGAATCATGATATCATTTTATACTGCAAATAGGCTAGTTTTCACCGAAGACAGGTGTGAACCAGATAAGCTTAGAAACAAAGTGAAGTAATTGTTTTTATAACTGAAGATGAGAAAATGAATGGAATGAAAGAAAAGACAATCAAGAAGCCCAGACAGTACAGTACAGTACATCCATGATAAATGTAGTAGTTAGACTAGTTTCTTCTGAATACATACCTTCGACTTCTCGTTGAGTATGGAGAGGGCTTCTCCAGTACAAAGAATTCAGCAAAACACCTCATTTGTTAGACTTTCATTCACTTTGTAAATGACTGTATACTGCAGAAACCATCACCATATACAACGAGAAGCTGGAGCTATTCATTTACCATGAATCCAGTCCTGTTTGGCTGCCTAGTTGTATTTTTTTCATTCCATTAATTTTCTCGCCTTTAATTATACCAACTATTATTTCGATTTGTTCCTGTGATTATCTGGTTCACACTAATTTTTGTTAACTAAATCTATACAAATAAAGTATAATTATATTTCAATAGTTTACACACAATGATAAGTTTTGTTCTTGGTAATATTTCGAGCATAATTACTGCCCGCATTCACACCACTATTGGAATTGTTTTGTGTGTAAACTATTGAAATGCAATTATACCTTATCTGATCTATTTCTGTTATGTACTGCTGCTGAGTGAGTTATTGGAGTTTTCCCCGTCGCCAATTATGTTATGTACTCGTCGAGTAGTTAATAGTCCTGACGCGGATAGAGGGAAATCAGAAGACCACCAGGTTTACGATGATACTTATATGTACCAGACAAGGAAAATAAATGTCACACAAGAGTGTGCGTGAAATGGTACGTAGTGTATGAAACGTGGGAACAAGTATGAATAAGTATACAATACAAAAGTATATACGAAAATGACTGATACACATGAACCAATAAATAGACAGTCTTAACATGATTGGTTGTAATGTCATGTGACAACAAGGTCATACATGTTTATTTAGTTAGTGGACAGACAAAAGGATATTGTCAGTTATAATTAAATATCGATCCATACACATAGCAAAATATAATAGACCGTCAAAAACAAAACACACATCATGTGAATACATATCGATTTCACAATGCTCAAACTTTTTACTGACATTAAGTGAACTTATACACTAAGACTATTGGTCTTCACTGTGATTAAAATAACCACCTCAAAAATCTATTCCTTTAGTTCTGATTATATATTTCCTAAACGTTGTTTGCTAGTATATGTCAGCAGTTCATTAAAGTACACATTAATTGGAGATCTTTCAATGACGTGATTCTTCAAATGTCTAAATTATAAAATAAGTATGCACCAAGTATAAGGGTAAAAGTTGTTCTTTGCGGTACTTCTGTATTTCATATCAAATAAATTCATTTTATCATGAGCTGACATTAGTTAGAGAACCATTGGAAAACCTGGGAGTACTGGATAGCTGTTTCGTCCTAGTTTGAGACTCTTCATCAGTACGCATCCACCACAGAAGGTTCGAACCCAAGACCTTCTGGTTACAAGGCGAGCCAGCTCGTAGACCATGAAGCCACTGGGAACCGATCCAATGGCTCATGAAACTTATATCTTTTCAGGTAATGAATACAAGTACATCTACTGATTAATACAAAATGAAGTATATTTCAATATGCGAATTATCATGAACTAACAACAGTTATAGAACCATTTAAAAGCCACCAGGAAGTACTGGACAGCTAGCTGTTTTGTCATCCTAGTTTGCGGCTCTTCAGTTGTACGAAACCACCACTGCGGTTTGAACTCAAGACCTTCCGGTTACAATAAGAGCCACTAGGATCCGAAGTGATTGAATAGCAACTCAGGAATTCCGACTTCTGTCAATTCACGACCCAACGCGACCACTTAGCGATGTTTTCGATTGGTAACTGTCCTCACCTTCGACCTGCTGTTCCCTACTGGTAACCACTTCTCACTAGAACCCCAGGTTAACCGCCTGAATAGGGCCAGTCACCAGATAACATCAGAGTCCCAAACTAGGATGAAACAGTTGTCCAGTACTCCATGCAGGTTTTCCACTGGTTCTCTAACCGGTGTCAGCTCATGATGATATCCTCCAACTAATCAAACAAAATCCCTACAAAAAGCAATACTTAAAAATATCCAAATCAACGGAAAGCCTTCAGAACAGTTTCTAAAGATGTTTTGATTATGTAAATCTTAAAGTACTTTTAATGATTAGTTTTCTTGTAAGCAACTTAATAATCTTTAATTAATCAATCATTATTTATTTAGCTTCCTTATGTTCCACTTCTGCCTTGTGCAACACTAACAATCAACATATTTTTGGTGAGTGAACTTTCCTGGGTAACTTGGATACGATATACTATTTGGGTGGGGATTGGTAAGTGAACTATATGTGTTGAATTTACTTTTTGAATAATGACAGTTTAACAGAGATGTTCAACTTTCAGAATATTTCATTGCATTCAGAAGTATAAATAGTGTAAATACCTTTATTATTTAATGTGCGTCTGTGGCACATCGGTTATGACGCTCGCCGATCATGCACATGGTCCAGGGTTCGATCCCCTGCCGGCGCACACCTGATATCATTAGTCGGCCTGTAAAATTTTGGCTACCGATATTATATGCTGAAAATTCCATACCTGTACCAAAAATACAGTGTGGAATCAGGCTGTAATCAAAAATAAAATAAATAAAAAAATTATATAATCCATTCTAACCATCTGATTATCACCCACAATCAGCTAATTTATTCTTTAATTTGGGATATTTTTCCATGCCTCACAATATAATAAATCTTTTTTTCACTATACACTATGTGAGATGTATTCGTGAGGAGTTTGAACTCCTAGGTCTAATCATCTGAAATAGAGATAGCTACTATCCAGTGTTTCAGTCAAGAAGGTATTAGTGCGATCTCAGAGATTTTTATTAATTTTCTTATAGATTCAGGCTACCTAAAGTAACTGAATGTTCAGCAAGTGTAATTGTCAGAATTTATTCTAACAGGTATTTGAACAATCATCCATACATTGATAAAAGCATTTTAGTCAATCAAATGGTCAGAGATCTAACTGATTACGTCTATCAATGTGAATAAAGATGCATTTCAAAGTGAATTTAGTCAAGAATCAATATCGGTGAGAGAACTGATGAAGACCGGAAAGCAGTTTGTACGCAAATCGTCTAAATTCTGAAGTCTTCATCCATAACCCCACCAGAGGTCGGATCAAGGACCTTCAAGCTACAAAGATAGAATGATTGACCCCTAGGTTAAATAATCTCATAAGAAGCTTAGACTTTATTACGCATACACCTTTATGTAATCACACAACGCAGCAGGACGAAAAGATAGTGTTTAAAAGTGATTTACTTAGGTGAAGAGAGAGGTTAATTACAGAAATTTCGTTCATTAAGTCAACATCACTTCATTCACTTATCTAGGGAGTATTGTCCCAACTACATGTAGTCGGAACGGACGGGGATGTCAAATCGAGAATCACTGGAAAGGCGAGAAACACATTCATCAACCTGAAACCAATCTGGAAATCTTCGTCACTCAGCCACCATCAACAACAAAATTCGCTCGAACTTTCAATAGAAAAACGTCAAGTCAGTCAGTTCTTCTATGCGGATCAGAAACTTGACGAGCGGGTCACAAAGAATATTTCCAACAACCTGTTGCAGACCTTTATCAACAACCAACTGTCTTCGCTCTATACTGAAGATCAGATGGCCGGACCGGAAAGAATCACCAACAAGAAACTATGGGAAGAAACAAAACAAAACAAGAAGCAATCGCCAACCAACATATATGCAGGAGGAAATGGAGATGGATTGGACAGTTGCTTGCTGAGGAGGCCGCTGGGTGACATGGTGCGCGCGTCAGGTCATTGCTCGAGTGGAACCAAGCTGAAACGGAAGCGGCGAGTGGGACGTTAGTTCGAGGGTGGGGTGACATGCAGGAGATCGTGTGAAGAGGAGTTGAAAAAGGATGAACTAACATAGATGAAAAGTACAGCAGAAGACAGAAGCAAATGGAGACGTTCAGTTGAAGCCGTATGTTCCACTAGGAACCCAAGGGAACAAGAACAACAAAGTCAACACCAAATACATGCAATAGTAATGACGTAACACCTATCCTGCATGTATAAAAAATTGCATTAAAAGAAAACACAAGAGGGATTAGAAAACTGTATAAAATAAGTTAGGAAATCGTGCGAGTACAATGATATGACTATGAGCTAGAAATTGTGCTAAAAATACCATCTACTTAGTAATACAGAACCAGTCATTGTATGTTATATCACATAAACTTATCTAATATGGAATTAGAAGACTAGTGTGTTGAACAATCAATCACTAGGTTAAGATGTGACTGCCCATGAATTCTAACTTCTATCGATTGATTTTGATGTAGTTGTATTCTATGAGCTGGATGGTTAATTTGATAAGCTTTCATTGCTCTACTAGGCAACATCTTCAGGCCACGCTTTAGTTTGAATTGAGCTTTTAGAATTCTCCACGAGTTGACTTTTTATTTTTTTACTTCTTCAGGTTCCCAGTGGAACATAGGACTTCAAGGTAGAGGCTTCAAGCTTCTGTAGCACTGGTGTTTAAATTTAAAGGATTGGATTGCTAGCATCATGTCCAACCTTTCCTCTTTACCAGCTTTTGTTATTACTGGCTAAGCGAGGTTTGGGAGTATCTTCTTGGCCGGGAATCGAACCCTGGAGCATGTGCATGGTCGGCGAGCATTCTAACTACTGTGCTACCGACGCAATAAACTAGACTAAAGGATGTAAAAATACACAAGAACAACCAATCACAACGTTAAAGGCCACCAGGAGAGATGACTAATAAACTCGCGGCGAAATCTTAAAGCTCATTTCACATACATTGAAGTATGCGGTGAAGATGTTGCTTAGTGAAATAAGGCAATGAAGGCTTCGTAGAATAAACCATCCAGCTCAGAGAACACAACTGCATCAAAATCATCCACTCGAGCTACAAATCTTCTATATTATATTCTATCGGTTGACGACACTGTGCAACTATCATCTAGAATCACTGGAGTATATCTGTCCTAAGTTCTCATTACATTTTTCTAGAAGTCCATAACCTTTATCATGTAGTCAGAAATTTATGAACCATAGGTGGTTCATTTTCAGTTGTAAGTTGAAACAGTTTTTAAACCGGGTGGATTAATCTTACTTATAGAGTGAATGGTATCATTTAGTCAGTTATCCCGTAGATTAGCCAAATTTAAAAATAACCCTGAAGATTAATATATGTGTAAAACTTGGGCACTGTGCTAGTAAGTAATTCCATATTAGTTTGTTTATTAGATGTATCACACAGTGAAACAGTATTACTGTTTACTGGATGACGTTTCGAAGAAAATTTATTGTTCATAATCATACCAATTGTAATCACACGACTTTGAAATTTGAGTTTTGTAGTTTTCTTTGTCTTCTCCTATTGGTCATAAAGGTAGTTGGATTTTCCAGATATCTGGCTGGACAGGTGTTGAATCATTCCTATCACATGTATTCGCAGTTGATTCGACAAACAAGGACCATTGGATCGTGTCCCAGTGGCTTAATGGTATACGAGCTCACCTTGTAACCGGAAGACCCTGGGTTCGAATCCCGGTGGGTGCGCACTGCTGAAGAGTCCCAAACTAGCATTGACGAAACAGCTGTCCAGTACTCCCAGGTTTTCCAATGGTTCTCTAACTGATGTCAGCTCATGATGAAATCCTGAAACCAATCAAATCCCTACAAGCCAACACTTGAAAGCTTCCATTGTTATCAATCTCTCCCCCCAACCTGTTACATTAGATTTTATAACTGTCATCTTATCCCATCCAGCCTATTGTATGGTTGTGTGTAATTGCGTGTAATGCTATAGCTGAACTATTCTCTCAATTTCTTATCTCATTTGGGTCAACCAATCTAAATTTTGCTAAGTTTTTATGTTTGGTTAGTCTGACTGCCCCTGTTCTACTAGTTTGACCTATGTATTTGACTTGACCATCATTACAGGCAGGGTATTAGATATACTAAATTGCTTTGTTTTAGAGGCTACACAGGACTGATCCTTTAAACGACAAAGCTTGTTTCTGATTTAGTTTGTGGGTTTGAATGTCAGCCACTATATCTAGGCCTTGTTAAGAATTCTCCGCTGTAAGGTTTCCGAGTTTCCTTCCTTGTATGGAATTACTATTGATAATTTAGATTCTTTATTGCTGGTGTCGTCATTATTAATAATAATAATAATAAGTTACACAGTTACTATGTGTGCAGTTACACACAACCATACAATAGGCTGGATGGGATAAGATGACAGTTATAAAATCTAATGTAACAGGTTGGAGGGAGAGATTGATAACAATGGAAGCTTTGTTTGTCGAATCAACTGCGAATACATGTGATAGGAATGATTCAACACCTGTCCAGCCAGATATCTGGAAAATCCAACTACCTTTATGACCAATAGGAGAAGACAAAGAAAACTACAAAACTCAAATTTCAAAGTCGTGTGATTACAATTGGTATGATTATGAACAATAAATTTTCTTCGAAACGTCATCCAGTAAACAGTAATACTGTTTCACTGTGTGATACATCTAATAAACAAACTAATATGGAATAACCCTGAAGATGTTTAATGAAGTTTTGATCGAAAAAATTACTCGCTAGAAATCATTAACTCGGTGAACATATTTTACTCCTATAGATTATGCTTTATAGTATTGAAGAAAGTGTTTTAATTTTCAAGTATTGGTTTTGTGGGGATTTTATTTTGATTGGATGGAGGATTTCATCATGAGCTGATCATTGGAAAACCTGCAAGGAGTACTGGACAGCTGTTTCGTACGTACTGTTGAATTATCCCACACTAGGGTGACGAAACAGCTGTCCAGTACTCCTTGCAGGTTTTTCAAATGGTTCTCTAACTGATTTCAGCTCATGTTGAAACCCTCCATCCAAACAGTGTGTTAATTTCATAAACATTATCAAGTCATTCTTCGAGATAATCAACCAATATCAACTTTCTTCTTCACTATTTTCTTTTTTCAAACATTAAACAGGTTTAATACTTTATCTTGGATTTGGTGTCATGAATACATATCAAATAGCTAAAAGAAGTGAAGGTGTTAGTTCATCAACATATCTACGTGATCCAGATGATGCAAAAGAATACGATAAAAACTACAACTCGACAGGAAAAACTTTATAAACGATATGCAGGTATACGTTAGCTTCTTTATCAAAACAGAAAGAAGCAAAACGGCCAGATTCACTTGTCTTTTCTCTCTCTCCCTCTCTGACTTGTCTATTCTCTAACTCTTACTGTTTCTTTTAAAGCCTTTCCTTTCCTTTCTTCCTTCATTTCGTCTTCTTTATGTCCTCATCAATCTCTTCTAATTTAATTATTGTCTACGGCTGTTACCATGACAATTATCGGTCCTTCAGTCATTCGTTTATAATATGGGAGACATTTCAACTGTTGTTATTGAATACGAAGGCGAATTCTATGTGCTTTGACCCAGTGGAGGATATTGTGATAAGTTTTGTTTTCTTACTTACATTTTACTTATGTGAAAGTGGTGAACCCCCCCCCCCATAATTAATGTTATTACTATTATTAATATTATTTCAGAGTACAAACTACCTTATTTTACTGAATAGATAAATAAATAAAGCAAGCAAATATGATCAGTTTGTTCGATGTGATCAGTTATGTATGTATGTGTTTTTTATGAAGCAGTTGAGTGTTCTGTCTTTATTCAATTCGTATTCCTTATTGTTAATAAAACTGGTTGGAGAATGAGACTTTTTTAAGGGTCCTTGAAATAAATTGTCTAACAGTAGTGGTTTTGAAGAAGTGGGAAGTCTTTACCAGTGGGGTATCGAAAGTTAGGTGTAAAGACATATACGCGCTATCGATGGCATTCGCTAGTGCTAGTCGTGTTATTTCGTCAATTGGAAGAAGTCGGGATTCGTGGGTTGGTCATTCATCCAGTTCGAGCTTGCCTTGTAACTGGAAGGTCCTGGGTTAAAACCCCCTTTAGTGGGTGTGCATCGCTGCAGAATCCCAAACTAGGGTGTCGAAACAGCTAGCTATCCAGTACTTTGTGCAGGTTTTCCAATGCTTCTCTAACCGATGTAAGCTTCTCATTTTTTTTCCTACACGTTCCCCAGTGGAACATAGGGCTTCAAGCCAGTTGCTTGAAGTTTCTGTAGCAGTGTTTTTTTTTATAGGATGGGGTCGCTAGCCTCATGCCCAACCTTTCCTCTTTAGCAGTCTCATTATGAGTTTAGCGAGGTAAAGGAGTGCGTCGGCCGCGAATCGAACCCCGGACCATGAACATGGTCGGCGAGCGTCCTAACCGCTGTGCCACCGACGCAGTCCTGTAACCAGTCAATCCTTGAAAACTAACCCTTTGGAAAAATCCACGTTGAGAATACTCAGTTTATGATTAGATTGTCAAAATAAGTGGAAGATGAATTAAAGAGGAAAACTAAAGGAAATAAATCAATGGCGTCTACTTTAAAGCTCTGCAAAGCCGTCGAAGTGAAGACAGAAGTAACAGAAGACTGCCTACTGTTATCACAGATGGTATTCTTGGGTGTGGTAAACTGTGGATTGCGATAAGACAGGCATACGCTGGACGATAGAAAAAGCTCTAGAAGATTAGGACTTCGTGGACGGTTTATGCCTTATGTTACTAAAACGTGACGATTTACAAGCAAAAAGCAACAGGTTGTTAGAAAAGGTAGAAAAGACGGGAATTTGATTGAACGTGGAGAAAGCATAGGTGAGGAAAATACTCCACGCTCAACAACAACAACAATCACTAAATACTATCAACAAAAGAAGTTTGAGGGAAATCACGTGTATCACTTACCTGGGCTGGCAGTATCACTTCACATACAGGCAAAATCATGGATGAGTATGTCAGCGGCAGTGTCGGAAAATTAAGATGAACCTTTGTTGCCATGAGGTCAGTGTGGAAAGAACAAGATTTTGATTTTCAGTCCTAGTTTTGCGTCACTTCGTCTATACCATTCAGAGACTTGAAGTATGCATCGAAAAAAATATATTTAGTAGACTTCTATAGACCTCTATCAACAGATGCCATCGCTTAGTACTGGAGATCAGATGGATGAGAGGAAAAAGTAGGCAACGAGGGATTCTGGCAGTGAGTGAACTGGCCAAGCATCTACTAACTGACGAATATGCTGAAGGAAACGGAGGTGGATTGTACATACACTGAGGAGACCGTTAAGTGATATCACACACCAGTAAGGCTTCGAGTGAGACCTGAATGGGAAACAATCCACCAGTTGGGTGTCCGAGGGTGACACAGGAGAAATCACATGAGGAGAAAATAAAAGTTTACGGGCAGTCGTGGATTTAGATGACCGATAGCTGCTACCTTGACGTGGTGGTCAGGATTGCATGTTGCGATGACCCAACGAGCTACACTGGCTGATACTATTGTTCCTGAAGGTCCTTCCATGCTAGGAAGGTTGTTAAGATAGCGATAAGACTAAAAGCAGTTAACGGCATCGTGTAAGAATCTTTCTTACACTATGATGGGGGTCTGAGGGCGAAGTCGTACTGCTGGAGAACAGGGTTGTAACTGCAGTGAGGTATTTCCCTCAGACGAACAGCATGCCAGCCAGATATGCTGTTTCTCCACTCTGGAGGGAGGGGGTTATAAAAGGTCAACCCGAAAATTATACATCCCGACTCACCCCACGGCGGTCCGTAACCGGCGGTAAGTTACTAATACGAAACCAAACCTAAAAGCGAGTTCATGCAGGCCGTATGTGACCGACCTCAAGCAGTTGTCTCCTGAACTCTCACGCAACCCTAACCATCTCTCTGTTTCAGTCACCTGGAGAATCAGTCAACTTTCACGGTGTGGGCAGCGGAGAAGTAACAACCGACCGCCTCACTTATTTGAGAAGTTGCATGAGGCGGTGCCAATGGGTTGATCGCTGACGAAATCTTAGCACGGATATAGAAGACTCGTTTCGCATATTCCAGTTTACGCCGCCTCTAGTGTAGACGTGAAATCCAGCTGGCTATCAACCAGAGCGCGTGTGTACTGCTCAGCACTCCGCCCCATCCTCCTTTATGACTGTGAGACCAGGTCATTGAGAGTGGAAGACATGAAAAGACTAGCTGTCTTTGATCATAGGTGCATGCGTTCTATCTCCTGTGTGAAGCGGTATAATACGGTGACCAATATTGAGGTTAGGCATCGGTCAAGTGCTAGGTGGGTGGGAGAGGAAATCAATCAATGAGGCTGCTAAAATCGACTGAAATGGTTAGGACACGTGTTACGCATCCTTGCCTAGGCATCGTCTTCTTTGATGGGCAGTGTTAGCTGACTTACATAGGTACAAGTTGGAAAAGAATTAGTGGAAGCGGTAGTCAAGTGAAAACATGCCATCACTCAACAAATTCCACAACAGTCAGTTTAAGCCACTCACATAGGGAGATGTCAACTTCCTGGTTGGAGTCCTCAGGATGGTAAACACCAATGGATGGAGACAATTGATGATATGGCTCAAAATCTTTCCCAATGGTGCAGATGCATTCACTTTTTGTGGTTTATAATACCCAACAAAACTATATTGTTCTTTGTTATCACTATTCTTTCCGCCTTATATCTGTGTTTATTATCTCTGTTTTGAATCACTTTTTACTTTCTTCTCTGTATTTGTGTGCTAAGTGGAAAGTGACAACTCGAACTGGTGCACATTGGTGCAAATTTCTATGTTGAAATCAGTCAGTCAGTCAGTCAGGTGAAAAAGACCTCCGAGAACTTGGTGAACTGAAAGTGTGCTGCTAAAATCCTATGTTTCACTCATAACGCAAGCGACAAATAACAATTATAATAATAATAATAGTCTTATTCTGTTTCATCAGGATTTAATTTAACTAAAAATCTGGAAAAAGATGAATTCAACAAAAGGCAATGTAAATGACTTAGCTAAGGTATTATTTAGGTGGTTTCACTTTTCTATAGCTCAAAAAGTTCAGCGTTTATCTTATAATGATGTCAACTCCGGGACTGCAGCTATTGCTACCCAGTGGTGCAGTCAGAGATATCCATACTGGACACATTATACCAGTTACTCGTCAGTGAGCAGTATATATATATATATATATATATGTTCTTTCATACTGCTATTCCTTCGCTAGATACAATATGAAATTTATTCATCTTCTATTATTTCAAATACCTATTAGTTTGCAATCTTTGAAAACGATTTCTATCCACAATCCGATAAATGTGCATTTATTCATTTGAAAATCAGAACTCCGTATTTTCAATTATAGAAGTCATATATTATTGCCAAGTGAGTTCACACCTATTGTGGTGACTATCCCTTCCAGGAATTACACAACTAGGTATATTCTTCGCAGTGGAATATAGGGCTTCAAGGTAGAGGCTTCAAGCTTCTGTAGCTGTGGTATTTATTTTTACAGGATGACATTGCTAGCCTCATGGCCAACCTTTCCCCTTTACCAGCTTTTTTTAAATATTGGCTTAGCGAGGTTTGGGAGTGCTTCCGTGGCCGGGGATCAAACCTTGGACCATGTACATGGTCGGCGAGTGTCCTAACCGCTATGCCACTGACGCACTAAGTGAAATGTTGGTTAGCATTAATTAACCTATAGGCAAATACATAACGGAGTTGTTAGCTAACACTTCACTAGGCTATGAAGAGCCTTTATTTTAAACCGAAAACACAAAATCCATGCCTAGACAAAAATTCCACAGTTGTATCTTGTCGAGTTTATTCATCATCCCATAGAAATTATCTCGAAGTCATTTTAGTCTATTTTATGCAATTTCAGTTTGAGCGTACATATACTACGTGACGGATATATTTTAACACTTATAATAATAGCTTTATTCTTAACCATGTTTATTTAATGTAAACAATTTTCGCCAGAGTTTGCTGTGTGGTATTTTCTTTTTATCCAAGATATTTAAATGAAAAAAATCTTAATTGATAGTGGATTGTTTGACACACTGTTGTCTGACCTACAGCGAAAACCAATCTAATATGATATCGCTTCTTTGTCCACCTCGAGAAATACACAAAATTTGGTTGAATACCATTTACGAAAAGTTCAGGAGTGTATTTTGAAACCCATGAATATGTAAAGACAGAAGACATGGGCCAGGCAACAGATCCTTTATTAAGGGAATCAACATATATTTATAGATTTTAATGTACATCATTATAGATTATTGTTAGCAGAAAACACAGTCTTCTGATTGGTTGTTTCTCACTGAAAGTTGATGTTTCATCTCTTTGTGGCTGTTTCTTGAATGTCAGATCATCTGTATGCTAACTGTAACTGTCTACGCAAAGTCTTTGTTCTTATTTTTCTCACGACTAATATTTGGGACATAAACCTTGACGTAAATTACTGTCTACCAATTTGGCTAGCAGCTAGCAACAGATATAGTTCAGGAACAGTCATCTCATGTTTAAGTGTCGGTTTTCAGGGATTCGAATGGTTATAGAATCCTATCAGGAACTGACATCGGTTAGAGAACCATTGGAAAACCACCAAGGATTACTTACTGGACAGCTGTTTCGTCACCTTAGTTTGCGACTTTTTAGTAGTACGCAAATGCAGCGATAGTATGAACCCAGGACCTTTCAGTTACAAGATGAGCTCGTAGATCACTAAGCCAGTGGGACTCAGCCTGATTGAATGGCCAACCCATGAAATCAGACTTCTTCCAATTGACGAAATATAGCGACTGGCACTTGCGAATGTCATCGATGGCGCGTATTTGTCCTCACACCTGACTTTCTGTACATCATGTGTCACGACTTCTCACGAGAAACCAGATAACTATCTAGCTGAATAGGGCCGACGGCCAGTAAGTATTAGATAGGCTGTTAGAGTACGTCCAGTACAGAGACTGATTCGTCTACGAGCTCACTTCGTAACCGGAAGGTCCCGGGTTCAAACGCTGGCTGTGGGTACATACTACTGAAGATTTCCGGCCTAGGACAAAACGGTTAGCTCATGTATTGCGATACCCTGTCACCCAGGAGTATGCTTTCTCTCATTCTGAGTAAAACCTTAAGCATCAGTAGGTTGTATACACTCTATACACTCACTCACTTACTAGTTTTAAACAAGCTGAACAAGAGAAATTACATATAATGTATTGAATGAAGGAAGGTATTCCGTAGCCTAAGTTTTAAACATGCCGCCTATTAATATCATATCTATCACTGATATATCTTCTCAGCTGCTAACAACATAGAATATCAAAATATATAATCATAATGAGAAAAAAATTGTATAGAGAAATCAAACTTTATTGATGTATCATATTCAGACTAAATTGTTTATTATTGCTTGAAGATAAAAGATAAGCAAACGTCATTTTCATGCGATCTTGTTTAGTTTTTCACTCATTTGGGAAATACAAATCTCAAAATAATAGTGATGTTAATAATAATAATAATAATAACAATAATGAAATATGCTTCACTTCATTAAATGGCGTACAAGACTAATGAATTTTTGTAACTTGTGTCTACACTGATATCTTTATTGATTTTTTTTACTATTGTCACCTTTTACACTTATTGTACTCCTTTTTATTTTAGTTTTTGTTTAAATTAATCAATAAATCAATTATTACAAAGTTGTTTTACTCATATTAATATGTACTTACAAGTCATGTGTTTGTTATTAAACCAGGTTTTATTGTTGTTGTTATAATTGATTATTGATTTTTCCAGTAGAATTTAGTGAACGAATGTTTTGGTTGTATCTCCTCAACAGTAGGTTAAATTTTTGCTTAGTATGCTGGCTCTTTCTAAGCTTGGAAAAAAAGGAAGGTTGAGTATGCAGCTGACAAATGTGGAACTGTTGAAACTCTACTGGAATCGAGAAGACTCTTCAGCTAGAGAAGGGATGAAACCAGTGGATGGAAGTTTTTGGAGAAGTCAGTCAGTTAGTCAGTCAGTCAAGCGATGTGACTTCTTTCAATCAAAGTGAAAGTACACATGAAGATTTCGCTCCATGTTTGAACCTAGCAAGGCTTCTCAGACTTTAGAAGACTAGTGTTAATCATTCCCTTCATTTAAGCATTACTACCCAAAAAGAGAGAATGATTATTAACGAACTCAGATTTAAAAAGGTTTTCACTATCCCAACGAATATTAATACAAACCATATAATTAATATTCCTAAAATAAATACTATTATTTTTAATTTATTCCATTTCACTCCCAGTGGAACATAGGGCTTCAGGCTTGAGCTTCCAGGTTTTGTTAGCAATGGTTTTATATTTTTTACGGGATGAGGTTGCTGGCCTGACGGTCAAACTTCCCTCTTTGCGGCGCTTACTAACGGCTTAGCGAGATTTAAGTATGCTTCGGCCAGTAGTCAGACCATGGATATGACTGAACCACCAGTAATTGTTATTATTCCCTAGCGTTCCGAATGGAACATAGAGTTTCAACAACACATCTCCACTTCGTTCTGTTTTCCGTCGTCCTCTTCAGCTGGCTATTCTCACGACTGATCAAACTCTCTCATCTCATCCTCCCCAGCACGCGATCTCATTCATGTCATCCCCACACCGACAACCTAATCGTCACTTCCCATTTGGATTCCTCTCTAGCAATAGCCTGCGATAAGTGAGATGTTATTCGATGACCTCCTCAATGTATGCCCGATCCATCTCCACTTTCTCCTACATATTTGTTGAGCGATCAGCTCTTGTCTATTGGTTTGTTCCATTGCAGAGTTTCTTGTTGCTGATCCTTTCTAGCAGGCCGGCCATTTGATCTTCAGTATGGAGCCAGCCAGTGAAGGCGGCATCTGTTGATGAAAGTCTGCAACAAGCTGTTGGAAATGTTTTACCTGAGACGCTGGCCGAGTTTCTGACACGTATAGAAGAACTGACAGACTTCACATTGGTGTTGAGAATGCGAATCTTGTTCGTTATGTTGAGGCGGAGTTCGGGAGATTTCCAGACTGGTCCCAGGTTGATGAAGACGTGCGTATCTTGCCTTTCCGATTGTGATGGTCTGGCTTTGACATCTTCGTCCGTTGCCTGTGCCTGTATTAGAAAGGATGCCTCCTAGCCGGATAAGTGAAGGAGGTAACCTCTGTTGAATCTCTCCCGTTGGTGATGATTGGTGCCGCTTGTTGTTGTTGTTGTTGTTGCTGTCGGTTTGTTGGTTATCTTCATCACCTACGTCTTCTGTATTCGCCTGCAGTCCTATTTTCTCTGCCTGCCTCTTCAGTAAATTTGTTGGTTTTCGCCTGCCTATGAGTTTTTGAGTTTGTGTAACATTAGACTACATCATCCACGCGCGTAATCCAGATCTTCACAGTCGTCTTCTAGGTCGTCCAGCGCATTCCTGACTCACGAGCCACTAGTACACAAAATAATTGTAATGATGTATAAATCATACCATACCAAGAGTTTGCAGGTATTCATCATCAAAAGGTCCCTGGATCGTAAAACAATGTGTTTTAAAGCTAGACTAATTAGTATACTACTTAACGATCTTGTATCTAAAGCCTTCAGGTGACAAAAATCTATTTGTGACGAACTAAGCTAGTTAGTAACATAAATTGCTTGATGCAATAGAAAAATTGTTTTGAAAAACCCTCTTGAAATATCTTATCAGAGTATTTATGCTTATTTGAACGTTTCAACACATCTTGTGATTATTATCCATTTTCCAATTTAGACTTCACATCATTGTCCTTACGTTTGCAGATCACATGTTGACTTTATCTTTATTTTATTTGTCTTTGTCACTGTTCAATGTCTAATTCTAATGTGTGTTTATGGTTATGTATACATTGATAATGTGTTGTTTTAGGATGTAATTTTGTTTGAATGAATCAAAGTCAATCAATTGAACCTTCGACTGTTTGCAGGAAGTACTGATGTGTAATTTTTGTGGACAGAGTTTTTAATGCCCCCCCCCCTATTTGTTTTGAATATTCTACTTGATTCTAAGTACTTGATTTGTACTCAGAAAATAAAATTTGACCGTATAGCTGCTTAACAGTAGTGTTGAGATAATTTTGAGGTTTATATATTAATATCATTGAATGAAACCATAGATTTACTGAAGAATACTCGTCTTTTTGTTGATTATGGGGAGTTTATCATGACTATACTTGTCTCAAGGAAAATTTATCAGCTAGACGATAAGACTCAGTGATCGATTTCCTGAGCTCAGACTGCAAAAAGTCATTTTTAGTAGTGACAATAAATGAAGGATTATTCTATAGTACGATTTCTGGAGATATTATTATTGTTGTTTCTTTTAGTTCCTAGAGGAATAAAAGGCTTCAGTCACAAATCTCCATTCCGCTCGGGAGGGATTTGAAAGAGGTTACTTCATTCACTTATCTAGGGAGCATTGTCTCAACTACAGGCAATCGGAACGGACGAGGATGTCAAATCGAGCGAGAATCGGGAAGGTGAGAAACACATTCATCAACCTGAAACCAACCTGGAACTCTTCGTCACTCAGCCACCATCAACAACAAAATTCGCTCGAACTTTCAATAGAAAAAAGGTCAAGTCAGTCAGGTCTTCTATACAGATCGGATCAGAAACTTGGCGGGCGTGCGGGTCACAAAGAATATTTCCAACAGGCTATTGCAGACCTTTATCAACAACTGTCTTCGCTCTACACTGGAGATCAGATGGCTGGGCCGGAAAGAATCACCAACAAGAAACTATGGGAAGAAACAAAACAGAACAAGAAGCAATGGCCTACCAACAAATATGCAGGAGAAAGTGGAGGTGGATTGGACACTCGCTCGCTGAGGAGGAGGCAACTGGGTGACATCACACGCGCGTCAGGCCATTGCTCGAGTGGAACCCGAAAGGGAAGCAAGTGGCGAGTGGGATGTTAGTTCGAGGGTGACATGGAGGAGATCGTGTGAAGGGGAGTTGAAACAGCATGGACTAACACGGATGCAGGTGAAAAGTACAGCAGAAGACAGAAGCAAGCAGAGACGTGCAGTTGAAGCCCTATATTCCACTAGGAACCCAAGGGAAGAATAATCATAATTGTGGTTTTACATTATGCACTTTCAACATTTGAACTATTTATTATGAGTATATACGGGTGATATTCAGCATTTTGTAACCATACTGTAGTTCTATCATAGTAACATGTATTTGAACGACTTAATAGTATATCGTTACCCACCTATTGAATCATTACTCACCATTTCAGTACTGGGATCCTGATTCACTAATTATATTTTACTTCTTGGATAGCATCACAGAATCCTGTCAGTATATATCATCTCAAAACATTGATACAGACATCCTATGACTTGATATCAATTCTTCAGGTTTATATGATGATGAAACAAGCCATGGATGAAAACCTTCGACCGGAACAGACTGGATACAGGAGGAACAACTCATGCATCGATAGAATCGCAACACTACGGATCATCATTGAACAGAGCTTGAAATGGTCATCAGCACTTTACCTCAACTTCGTCGAGTCTGAGAAGGCCTTCGACAGCGTTGAACGAGAGGTAATTTCGAAACTAATTCGCTACGACCAAAGGGTGCCGCCAACAATTATACATCTCATCCAACAGTTGTATGGCAGTGCTGCATGCCAAGTAATCCATAACGGAAAACTCACGGAATCCTTCGAGAAGTGAAGACGGGAGTAAGACAAGCCGGCCACCTACTATCTCCAATGATTTTCCTGATTGCGATAGTCTCGATAATGCCACAGACGGAGAGCAAGTATTGAGGAAACAGGCATAAAAGGGACCTACACAGAAAACTTGGGGGATCTAGACTTCGCCGATGATATATATCAGATTTTCCATAGACTGAGAGATATGCACGTGAAAAGGAAAACGTTGGCAGAAGAAGCATCAAAGATGTGTAGGACTTCAGGTGGACATAGAGAAAACAGAGGTGATGAAGATTCCTGGCCAACAGCAACAGCCACAGCAACAGACAGCAATCAGCCAGCATGAATATGAGAAATGTGAAAGAAACAACCTCATTTACCTACCTACCTGAGAAGCATTGTTTCAATTGAAGGCGGGAGGACCTGACAAAGATATCAAAGCGAGGATCATTGGGAAAGCAAGTCAAGCTTTCATTTCTCTCAAGTCTGTGTGAAGGTCAACAACACTGAGAATGAAAAATAAGATCCGGATTCTCAGCTCCCATGTGAAGTCATTGCTGCTCACTGTACAGATCAGAGACTTGGCACGTCACGAAGGGCACCTCAAACAAACTACACATTTTCCTCAATAGCTGTCATCGCTCAATACCACTCAAGATCAGATGGTCGGCCAGAAAAGATCAGGAACAGGTAGGGATTTCTGGCGATGAGCTATCCGACCCATCAGGAACCAAGTGTGCAACAAATCTGCGGGAAGAAATGGAGGTGGATTGACTGGCCATACTCTGAGAAAACAAATCATCAAGTGAGTGACATCACACGCCAGGCTGTCTCTCTCTCCCTCTCGAGGGGAACTGGAATGGGAAGCGGCAAGTTAGTTGTTCGTCAGTGTGTGGGTGACATGGAGTAGGAGGTGACGTAAAGAGGAGAAGACAGCATGTGGGTAGACGTCAAGCCAGATGAAAATGTTAGTGGAGAACCGAACGGAATGGAGACGTGTGGCTGAAGCCTTATGTTCCTCTAGGAACTAAAGGAAACAACAATAATATGATGATGATGACTAATAACGTAATAATGCTCCTGAAATTGATTAAGTTAGATTGCTTTCATACATTTTTTCGGAAACTGAAAAATACAAAATTACAGTGAAATCTCTGAGAAACCAGTTCCTGAAAATGTATCCTCTGCTCATTAACACCTGTCTACAGGAATGAAGTCGCCTACAGTCCTAGTGAGAAATCGTGACTCTCAGTGCCCATCAGGTCAGGTATGATGACAGATACTCGTCAACGGTGACACTGTCTGACGGTGGTGCTATATATCACGAATTGGCAGAAGGTAAAAGTCACAGGCCATCAGATTCTGACCCACTGTCTGTATGACCGACAAGCTCTCATTGTAGTCTGAGACTTTTGGGATTCGATCCTTGGTGGAATGATGACTGCATGATCTGATTATGATGTGTTTAGAAGTGGGACAAAACAGCTGTCAAGTGTTCTTTGGTCTTTCAATACTTCTCTTACTAGTGTCAATTAGTAACATAACTTGAAAACACTGAAAAGTTCAGTTAGTGGATGATTGATAAAATGTTGGAGGAAATTAGCTAACCTAGTTAAGAAGGAGTAATAATATTCATAAAAGTATAATGTCAATGGTATCACTTATTTGAGGGTTGATAGTAGTGGAAAAAACGGGACAGGCGTTTCACCCTATTTCAGACTCTTCATCTGGATGTAGAGTATGTCTTAGTGAATTAAACTGTTCACACTAAGAATTGAACTCAACACCCTTTATATCGAATTCGAGATCCTTCTCTTCTAAGCTAATGCGTTACTACTAGCAACCAACAAATAGGTAATTACTCTTGTAGTGATAATAAGAGGAGGAGTATCTAATCGTACACCTGAGCACAATATGTCACCTAATAAACTGATAATATGAACGTGGCATTCAAAATTTATTTCATATAGTTCATGTGAAGAGTGAACTCGTATTTATCGAGTCGAAGTTTTGTTACATAGTGATTTTTTTCCCAAAAATCATTTTAATGTCGAATACGTCACAAACTGACATAAATTAAAGAATAATTGGAGACCAACAAGGGCTGGATAGCTGCTATGTCCAAGTCTGAGACTTTTCACCAGAAGAGAAAGAATTCAGGATCTCGGTAACAAAATTAACATGAAAATTAATGTTAAAGGTGTGGGTTATGTCACCCTTGATAGGGTTACAGCTTTTCATCGGATTTCTACAATTCTGTTAGTTCCATCTCAATGCTCGAGAAGTCATTAGGCCTGCTTTGTAACCCAAAGGTCATAGGTTCGGCCCCTTAAGGCTTAATTGGCGAACACTGCTAAAGGGTCTTAAAGTAACATGAATCAGAGGTCTGGTGCTTCGTGGAACTCAGCAGTTCTATATTCGATGTCAGCGCATGACAACATCTACAGTGAAACTCTTCAGAATCCCTGCTTAACCTATAAATCTGAATGAAAGTCCTTTTAGTGTGTTAGTAACACCTGAATAAAATTGGAATTTAGAAGTCCGTATGATTCTGCTTCTTCTTTTTATGATTTTATTCTGTCTCTAATTAGAAACGCTATGGTTCCCTAGGTAACCTCTTCAATAGTTCTTCCGCATTTTAAATTCTTCCTGTGAAGACATAAATTTGATAGAAGTTCAAGGCCACTTACAAAACAGTTGTGTGAATGAAATCTGTTGCCATGGTTCACCAAGATTCTGTCAAAAAAAGTAATGATACCTTTAAAAAAAATTTGTTTTAATTATTTAATTCATTTGCATTTATTTTAATCAGTACGGTAACTAAGCTAATCTTATACTTATCATGAATATCAAATAAGTGTAGCAGCCGTAATTATAAAGTGAACATGACTCGTGAGTGCTGAAGTGCTGGTTATCAGACTAAACACACGAGATTGGCTCCCACTACATTGAAGTTTTTGGCTCTGTTGATGTCATCATGATAGCTAATCTCTGTCTCAGTGTGCTCGTAGTTGTCGTCTGGGTGGATAGAGTATATTACTGACTCTTCATTTGACAATTTTGGCAGTCCACGTCCATTCCATCTGCTCTCGCAGATATCCAGCACTTCCATACTATTTTTTTTATTTTTTTTTTATTTTTTATTTACAGCTTGATTCCACACTGTATTTTTGGTACAAGTATGGAATTTTCAGCATGGATATCGGTAGCCCAAATTTTGCAGGCCGACCATAGAAATCAGGTGTGCGCCGGCGTGGGCTCGAACCTCGGACCATGTGGATGGTCGGCGAGAGTCCTAACCACTATGCCACCGACGCACATCTTTCTCTGGAAACGTGGGCAGCATTCCCAGCTTCATACTGATATGTATCCACATATATATATGTGTGTGTATGGTGATCTCTCTTTCTGTTGCTCGCTTAGTCTGTGACCATTTCATTTTGATGAACCTGTCTCCTTTAACAATGTATATTCCCCTTATATTATATATAATATGAGTGTTTGTTGACAGTCCGTTGCTTGGTGACATATATCCATATTATATGTGTGGTTGTTGACATGTCTGCTATATTTTGCTATGTATATTTGGATCGACACTCCATTATAATTAGCCATTCATGTTACAACTGTCTATTGATTTGTTCACACACTTGTCTGGACGGTCATATATATTTCGCTCTCACAATTTGTGTGACACTTTGGTGTGATACCACTTATTGCTTCTCCTTGTGTTTGGAAAATAGAGGTGTCATCGCAAACCTAGTGGTCTTCTGATTTCCGCCTTCTTGCGTCAGGACTATTAAATTCTCGACCAGTACATAATAATAATTTGGCGACGAGTATATAACACATACATTCTAAGAAGATTCTACATCTCTATTTTTATTCTTGCTTTCATTGAGAGAAGACACAATGGCTGGCTGACTAGCTTCTTGAAGGCTTTCACCAGCCCACTGTGTCATTTCTCCTCTCCAATTTCAGCGAAAAATAAGACTGTTGTTATTTGACTTTTTTGTATTTGGAATATATTTTCTGTGCGTTGAATTTCATCCAGCGGTTTGGTGGGCATGGGTCGCCATCTCCAGTAAACAAATGATCGTATTTATTAATTAACTCTGTCATATTGTATACCGTCAACAGCTTCACCGCTGTTATATCGCTGGTCTCATACATGTTGATATGCCCGTATTTCGTGATCACAGCGTTCGCTTGCGTGTCGATTACTGCACCAATCTCCCGCAGAAAATCCGCTCCTAATATCGTTCGCTGTAGTTTGGGTACAACAATGAAAGGAAACGTCACCTCGCAGCCACCAACAACGACCGTACAGTTCAATCTACCCGTGATACTCAACACAAGCCCGCCTACTGTTTGTACTGTTAATGAACACGGACTAACACTCTTACATAAGTTCTTATGTATTAACGACACGGCTGCCCCTGTATCTAATAAACACACTACTGTGGTGAGAGCAGGCCGTGAGAAAATATGTACAAGGCTGATTCAACAACCAATCACAGCAGACTTAACGTGGCAAAATATGATTCGCAGATAGAGAACTCCATTTTTCGAGGAATCCCGAAACAACCAATCAGAAGCCTGCATTCGTTTGCTTAACATCTGATAAACAACCAATCAAAAGACTGCGCTTGTCAACCTGCATAAGCTATAATAATGTACAGGAAATATATATAAATACATCTTGATTTTCGTAATAAAACGATCTCTTGCCTGGCCCTTGTCATCAGTTGTTACACTACTTCTTGATCATTCACTCGCGACTCCGAATACATAGCCCCTTTCTCAATAGCCCCCACTACATCTAGTCTTATACGAGAGAAAGAACACGTATTATACCGTCTGAAACTTTTCTTTTTCGCCTTTCTGGGCAGTATCTCCTCCAGTGTCCCGGCTTACCGCATTCAAAACATCGGTCTTTTCTATCATCCAACTTTAACGCCGCCACTTCCCGCTGCAACGCTTCAATTTTCTGCTCGTATTCGTTTGGTTTTGGTTGCTCTATAGCGGCTACAGTTGTGCTCAGCAGCTGTCCGGTCACCTTCGCCAGCTCACTGATATCCATCAGCTGCGTTGCGTTAACCAGTTGTAATCGCTGAGAAATGTGGTCTGGGACACTCTCGATGAATTGGGAAGACAGTAACTGCGCTTCTGAATCTTCATCCAAAGTGGGAAGCGCACGTTGAAGGAGATTCGTCAATTTCACCGCCAACGCTAACAGGCTTCCATCAGGTCCCAGCTTCGTTGACCGGAACTGCTGCATTGCTAGTTGTCTGTCTGCTGCTCTGTCAAACTCCGACACCAATCGTTCAACCAATTTCTTCCAAGACGCCGTGTCATTTGACCTGTCCACGCTGTCATATGCCGCCTTCGCTCGGCGTCTCAACAGCGTCCCCAGGACAACTGCCTTCGCCGCCTGCTACTTGACACTCACCAGCTCAGCGATGGCCTCGAAGTCACGTTAGAAGCTCCATATGTCTCGTTCTTCAAACGCAGTTGGCCATGGGATCTTCATTTTTTGGAGGCAGCGACACCAAATGTAACAAAAGAAGACAAGGGCCGGCAACATATCGTTTTATTACGGAAATAAGCACGTATTTATACGTATTTCATGTACATTATTATAGCTTATTCAAGTAGACAAACGCAGTCTTCTGATTGGTTGTTTCGGGTTTTCTCGGAAAGTGGAGCCATTTATCTGCGAATCATATTTGCCCACGTTAAGTCTGCTGTGATTAGTTGTTGAATCAGCCTTGTTCATATTTTCTCACGGCCAATATTATTGACCTAGACACTGACGTAGATTAATGTCTACCAATTGGCTAGCAGCCTGCTTTCACCACAGTGTAGGATCGCTAGCCTCACACCCAAATCTCCCTATTTTTCTGGGTTTGAGACTGGCTAGAAGACTAGGCAAGGTTAGGACTAAACCCAACACCCATAAATTCATTAACCTTATATTGATGTCACTGTTAGTAGACATAACTGAAATCTTCCTCCACGAAGAACTGTCCTTCAAGTTTTAATGGAAAAAGCAAGTAGTTAAGTGACGAGGGTTCATTTGGCAGTTTCGTTTCCTGCAGCTTTGCAATCGTAATAAATTACATTAATTTCAATAGCAAAATTCAGGCTGGTAGAAAACAACAAGGTTATTATGGTGTCAGTAGAAGTGGTTGGACAATTCACCTTTCCATGCACACATCCACCTTCAACGTCTCAATGACTACACCTTAAGCAGTACACACGAGAGGAAAGAGTATTGTCTGTGGCAGGTTGCTGATCTAGACTCTGTGGACTACTTTGAAATATGAGCTTGATGAAACAGAATGACCAGTATTGGAAAGATGTTTAATTATCTCACCTATTATAGGACCACTACTACTGCCTCAAAATTTTCTAATGTGAAGAAGTCATCAGATTGTAGAACTGACCACCTTCATTTACTAGTCTATTTTTTGTGAATCACGATTGTCACATTACTATCAACTGAAATTCATATTATTGTGAAACAAATTTTACAAATTATCCATAAGAGGCTACTTTCTTATGAGTGTTCTCCACTGAGATTGTAAGAGACTGACACTCGTGTTTTATGCGATTTACGTAGTTTCGTTATCTCCTCGAGTTGAATTAACCATTCTGTTTATGAAATCACATCGTAAGCACAAATTACTTCATGAGTGGTTTACTACTGAATACGAGGACTTAGTAGAATAAGCTTATTATTCTTCAGTATCGTTTCTTTAATTCCTAGAGGAGTATAAGGCTTCAGCCGCACGTCTCCATTCCGTCCAGTTCTCGCCGACGTTTTCATCTGGCTTCACGTCTGCCCACATGCCATCATCTCCTCTATCCATGACCTCCTCCTCTATGTCACCCCCATACTGAAAAACGATTAACTCGACTCTTCCCATTCGGGTTCCACTCGACAGAGAGAGAGACAGTCTGGTATGTGGTGTCACTCACTTGATTGTTTGTTTTCTCAGAGTATGGCCAGCCAATCCACCTCCATTTCTTCCTGCATATTTGTTGCACAATTGTTTCGTTCTCAGAGATCTCTGTTCCTGATCTTTTCTGGCCGACCATCTGATCTTGAGTAGTATTGAGCGAAGACAGTTGTTGATGAAGGTATTTAGTTTGTCTGAAGTGCCTTTCGTAACGCGCCAAGTCTCTGATTTGTATGGTAGCACTGATTTCACATTGGAGCTGAGAGTCCGGATTTTACTTTTCATTCTGAGTGATATTCACCACCACACAGACTTGAGAGAAATGAAAGCTTCCCTTGCTTTCACTATGATCCTCGCTTTGATATACCCATCAACTTCGTCCACCTGCAGTTGAAACGATGCTTCCCAGGTAGGTAGGTAAAAGACGTTGCTTATTTCAAACTCCTCCAGTTTATCCTGACTGTTGTCTGTTGTTCTGGCAAGGAATCTTCATCACCTCTGTTTTCTCTATGTTCACCTTAAGTCCTATCTTTTATGCCGCTTCTGCCAACTTTTTACATTTTAGTTAACGAATCATATTCAGTTATTAATAAAAACGAATAAATTGAAAAGTTAAAAGTTTGATTCATCATAACAATACACATTACTAGATCAGTAATATCTTTCGACTACATTATCAACTGTAATACATCAGCATGTAAATCAAATCAGTAGATTAAGTAACACTTCTGATGAGTGACTATCCATAATTACTGAAAAGATTATTTAATTAATAAATAACCAGTAGTGATTATTTAAGATTCTCAGGCTTCCTTAGATCAATTTCAATCCTTTGTTCATCAGAAAGAAAGTTAGTCAAATCAGGATTATGGTAGACTAATGAATAATATCTGTTTATAACTTATTCTACTAAGTCCTCGTATTCAGTAGTAAACCACTCATGAAGTAATTTGTGCTTACGATGTGATTTCATAAACAGAATGGTTAATTCAACTCGAGGAGATAACGAAACTACGTAAATCGCATAAAACACGAGTGTCAGTCTCTTACAATCTCAGTGGAGAACACTCATAAGAAAGTAGCCTCTTATGGATAATTTGTAAAATTTGTTTCACAATAATATGAATTTCAGTTGATAGTAATGTGACAATCGTGATTCACAAAAAATAGACTAGTAAATGAAGGTGGTCAGTTCTACAATCTGATGACTTCTTCACATTAGAAAATTTTGAGGCAGTAGTAGTGGTCCTATAATAGGTGAGATAATTAAACATCTTTCCAATACTGGTCATTCTGTTTCATCAAGCTCATATTTCAAAGTAGTCCACAGAGTCTAGATCAGCAACCTGCCACAGACAATACTCTTTCCTCTCGTGTGTACTGCTTAAGGTGTAGTCATTGAGACGTTGAAGGTGGATGTGTGCATGGAAAGGTGAATTGTCCAACCACTTCTACTGACACCGTAATAACCTTGTTGTTTTCTACCAACTTGAAGTTCTCTGTCTTTCGACTCTTCATAATATCTCCTGCATTTCTTCCGATCTCTTTCTTGGTATCACATTTCCCTTCGGTTCTATGTGCATCTTGACGACAAGTCATTCATTGTATTTTGTGTCTCATTTCGTGACTCCGTCTTATGCATTGACTTATATTACTGAAACATTTTCATGACAACTTATTACATTTCTTACTGTTCTCTATCCTGAGAAAATTGTTTATATATATTAATGCGAATGTGCAGCTGAAGAGAATGGATTCATCTGACAGAGACTCGTTGCTGAACAACGTGTTTTCTTCTCTTTGTATAATTTAGAAATGTAATTCAATCAGCACCATTCTATTTGTGACAAAGAGACAATCATTGGCAGCCTACTTAAATTGCTGAGCTACCAAGCTTACCATCCACCAAAACGCATCTTCTTTACTGCCTTTCATGTTGTTTTGCGTATCCACTTATATGGTTGATTCGGAATGTGTAGTCACAACCATTTCCTTATAAGATTTAACCTCCCACAGTGTGAGTAATTTTGTTTTCTTGTTGGAAAGATGATTTCAGTACCGAAGGCGATTGATTATCACAATATTATTGGTGAAATGTTTTCTAATCACTGATTCGTTTTACTGGTGCTGCTGAAAGCAGTAGTAATTAATCAATTGTATCAATAAATTTTGTAATTGTGAAGTGATATGTCAGTGAATTATCACTTTGGTGTTTGAAATTAGTCGATTATTGGTTGACATGGTATTTTTGTTGGCGTTTTCTTTAGGTCTAAGTTGGTTTGAGAAGAATTGTTCGAATAATCATAGGGAACCTCGATATTTCTCAATGTTATTTTCCCGTGGTGTAATACAGACAATGTGTTCCAACAGGATATTATTCTCACATTTAGTAGTGAGTGCATTAGCAACTGAATAAGATACATCTATATTTGAACATCCTATTTCATATCGTTTAATGTTAACCAAAATGACATGCTCAGTGATTGATTAAAGAATATAAAGTGAATATATATAAATAGCGGTTTGATCACTTGAAAATAAACTTTGACTTCCGTGTCTTGTCATGTACTGTAACAGTTTTACCTTTCTGAATATCATTTAAATCTGGGTTAAATATTTTCTTAGTAAATCTATTGTATTAGTTAACACTGGGGCAGTAAGAGTAATGTCAGTAAATGACTGAAGTCTGATGTGATTTATAGAGTGGAATAATGACGTCAAATAAAATATTGGTAAATATTTACTTATTATTGATGTTGCGTTTCTGTTGTCTACATGTAGTTACTCTGATGGATAGCTGATACTTTTTATGTAGAAATAAAGATGAATGTATTGTGATGTGATTGAGTGAATTAACACTTAGGTACAACAACAGTGAACACAGTGAATCACCGTGAAATGTTTGTATTAGATGCTTGGAGGCGATCGGCCACAGGAAGCCTTGGACCTAGGTTTCGTGCTAGTTGGCACTCACCAGTCAGCAAGGCGTATCTGCAACCTAAAAGGAACTCATGTCCCTTTTGAGATTCGAACTCGCGTCACCCAATGCTGCAGTCGGAGACGTTACCACTGAGCTATTTAGGCTCACAACTGACCTTCTGTAGGACTGTATTGGATATTTTTGATTGGACACTAGTCAGTAACTAGTGTAATGTGTCTAGTCATATCTTCGGTGCAGACTAAATTCTATCAGTTACTGACTAGTGTCCAATTAAAAATATCCAATACAGTCCTACAGAAGGTCAGTTGCGAGCCTAAATAGCTCAGTGGTAACGTCTCCGACTGCAGCACTGGGTGACGCGAGTTCAAATCTCAAAAGGGACATGAGTTCCTTCTAGGTTGCAGATACGCCTTGCTGACTGGTGAGTGCCAACTGGCGCGAAACCTAGGTCCAAGGCTTCCTGTGGCCGATTGCCTCCAACCATCTAATACCAACATTTCACAGTGCACCATAATGGCGAGCCACCTAGCATGGATCGCAAGCTTGACTGATAGAATTCAGTCTACACCGAAGATAGGACTAGACACATTACACTAGTTACTGACTTGTGTGCAATCAAAAATACAGTGAACCACATCAACTGAACACGAAATTCGACTATTATCGCTTACTGCTCTCAGGTTCACTGTAACATGGAAAAATCAGAAGGCAGAGTCTTGATGACTTATTGAAACCATTTGCGAATAAGCATCGACTTCCCTTAAACTGTACATATACTAGAGAGGCTGGTAAATAGTTTATTATGGTAAAAAAAGGTAAATTATATTTGCAGCTGTGGTCTTCGCATAACTTCTTATACTAATTTATTACATAGCGGACTCTCTGGATCTACGAATGAAATTTTCATACATTTGGTTCCCTCGATAAATTTCGATAGATAAAGAAAGACCAGATTTGCAGTATAAAATGATATCATCATTCTATTTCACAGGTTCTCATAGGCTGCAAACCACCTGAAATTACAATAGTTATAAATAATGATATCTCATACTTCATTGTTTGAAAGGTAATAGAGAAAACATTAAAGGACGAACGCACCCGGATTGTGAATATTACAATTTATAGTTTGTTACCACCAGTTTATATACCATCAAACTATGAAGAAAAAGGAAAACGGAGGGGGTGGTGAGAGAAGACAGAAGACAGAAAAATCTGATAAACAGTGTCAACATGGCAACTCAAGAAGGTCAAAGTTCATCCATTTGAAAACTTGCTTAGTGAGTTGAGAGCACTAGTGTGTATGACTAATCAGTGTAATGAAAATGATATGGTTACCAAGGTTGTGAGAGTTTGACTACACTCTCTTTCTGTGTGCAGAAATTTGGTCTGTGACGTTTGATTGCAATTGCTTCAGAAAATTGCAGTAGATTCGCTGTCCTCTGTATGTTTAATATTTTGAAGGATTTGGAAATCTCAACAAAATGACCAGTATCCACAGAATGGATGTCTGGTAATTGCATTTTGTAAATATCTGCTTCGTTTTAAGCATAAGTCCCCTGGAATATGCTCTGAAAACCGGATAGAAGCCCTTCTTTCTGTCCTTCCAATGTACTCGCTGCCGCAGTTACACGTAAATTTATAAATGCAGTTGGAGGTAACATCAGCAGGGTACTTATCCAGTTTCGATTGCATTATAGAGCATGTAGTACTGTATAGTGTCACCAGATTGGCTGCAGGGAAGCATCTCTTTATTGCTCCCTTCATCCTCTTTTTAATCTTTTGCAATACCGTTTCTCCTCTGTATGTGAGGCAAATGAACACTTTCTTCTTTTCAACTGTTGGATACTTCTCTTTCTTTGCTGTACTTTAAGATAAATCCTTTTGGATACCCGCTTTCCTTAAGGGTTTTTTCAACGAAGCTTAATTCCTCTTCTACCTTGTTAGGCGAACATAACTTCCTGGCCCTGTCGTTCAGCGTCCTTACTAATCGCAACTTATAGCTCATAGGGCAGAAGCTGTTCCAGTGAAGGTATTGTCCAGTCCAGATTTCTTTTCTGTAGATGGACTTTTCGACCGTTTCATCGTTTCTTCTTTTAACATTTAGGTCCTGGACCTAAATAGACCTAACCATTGTAATTTCAGGTAGTTTGCAGCTGACGAGAACCTGTGAAACAGAATGATATCATTTTATACTGCAAATCTGGTCTTTCTTTCCCTATCAAAATGAAATTTTCAAAGGAAGAAGAATTGACTTAGTTTTCCTGGCCCTAAACTATAATCTGTATTATGAGCGGTTTGTAAATAGGTTCACAATTTCATCGTTTTTCCCTCTGTTGAAGAGTAGGTATTAAGCGAACAGTATTTATTCTGTTTAGTACAATAGATGGCAATGAAGAATTCAGGTGGTGTCAGCTGATTCAGTCATATCCAACTACTTGTATTAGGCTCAATACATTTGTCCTATCTTTACTGATTGCGGATGACATATTTTCATCTGAAAAGTTTCTGTTTCGAAAAATAACACTCTGATGGATTTTCACCTCAAACTACGTAAATAGCGAATCGAACTTAAGATATTACCAGTTCACTCAAGTGGCTAGCTAGAATTCAGGTGACCTCGACTGATTCCTTCCTCTGAGATGAGTTATCCAAGTACACTGCTGATAAAATCAGTCCCAAACTACCGTCTGATGTTTAGATTACTTCGTTCTGCTTGGCTGCAAGGCAGTACTGGTTTATTTGAGTAGTATCCAACTACTCATGTCAACCGATCAGTAGTATATAAAATCTTTATTATTATTATTAAACCTCCTGTGTAGCCTTCTTTTTGTCATTATTCCTGATACAGTTCTAAACATTGAACAGATTTATTATCAGTATCCACTGCAAAAAGCTTCGGTTATCTGGCTATTTGATACAAACAAGCAAATGTTTAGTATCGCGTTTTATAAGATAAATGATGTGATTGTGAAGTTTCCATTGTCACTATTGAAGATGAGTTGAATTTCATGCATCTCCTGAAGATTTTGTCTAGATAGAAGTATTGAAAGCTTCTTAGTTGAACCAGCCAGCTTAGAGAACATAACCACATTAAAGTCATCCAAATAAGGCTCTCGTGGCCCAAGTGGTCTAGTGGATAAGGCTTTGGCTTTTGAAACTATGGGAACTGGGTTCCAGCCTTGGTGGGAATATCATCACTCACTGGGGGATGCAGGTACATCTAGGAGACGAGTCCCAAATGGGACGAAATGCGCATCCTGGATTCTATTGCTAGTCATCATCCACTAATTAAATTCCAAAGCCTCAGGATGGTCGGGGGTGGGTGCCTTGCGCTGAGGGTTGGCCACCCCTCCGCACACCTCTTGAAATGCTCCCATATGACCGGGCGTCTTACATAGCCTCTCCTGAGGAAGTCCTACTCACTGCCTTCACGTGGCGGAGGTGTTTCTCACCAAAGTGAGAGGGCGAAAGCGGATGCCCGGCGCTCTCCACCGGGTTGACTGTCCATTGGATGACGGTCTAGGGGAGATGGCTAAACCCTGATTCCAAACCTCCAACGACTGGCGTACGAAGCTCACTGGAGCTCACTGGCAGACGTATGGACAAAGGGCTTGTTGGATGTCCTGGATGTCTGGCCCCATTCAAAAAGGCGTATGAACCGAACTCCGGTCACCGGCTGCCAATGGATAGTGGACTCCTTACTCCACTCCTACTGCCTTGTAGGTCACACTTGGCTGTGTAAAGGCTAGAGCTGCACTCTCAAACAAAAGGCCGAGCGATGCTGGGGACATCACTCGTACCAAATTCCCATGAAACTTCATGAACTTTCTTACAAATTGCCGCGCCTGGGCAGCGATGATTCGAGACATTCATGAAGCCGGCTCATCCTCCCGTAGGAGATAGCCGAAGTAAAGTAAGTAAGTAATTAAATTCTAAGCTACAAATCTCCGTTATTTTACTATCTCGCTAGACAACAAACTCAAGCGTTAACTTTAATCTGAAATGAGTCTACGGAATTCACCAGCTCTCTTACTCTCTCTCCTGATGATCATGGTTCTTGTTAATTGTCTCAGGAGTTCCTTTTTATCATTGTATTTACCTGCATTTATTGTTCTCTTGACAGTGTTGACTTTTAACTCAATGAAATAACCGGACACAACGTTCATGGAGAATCTCAAAGCTTCATTTTTCTTTGAAGTCAAAATGTCATCTAAAAGGATCAAGTTGCAAATCTACTTCATCATTTCAAAAGCAAACTTCTTCTTCTGCAGTTGATAATCAATTATCATTTTACTAATGAGGTGAACAAACTCAAGTTGACATGGTTTTCAGTCAGCTGTCACATTAAAATCTAACCTTTTCTACTTCATCTATGCATAACTCTTTTTTTTTGTGTTTCTAAGCTTCAGTCATCATCTCTGAACTTGTATGCTGTATTAGACCCTTCATCATACACAAAACTGTGTCTGGAGATTACCTCTATTGAAATGGATGAATAAATTAAGTCCTTGAAATAATTGAGATTTGTAGCTCAGGTGGATGATTTTTACAATTAATAGTGTTCTCTGGGCTGATTGGTTTAGTTGCCGAGCTTTAGTCGTCGTCCATCTGGACAACATCCTCCTTCAGCGCAGTATTTAGGATAAAGTGAAATGACTTGAATTTCTTTATGAGTGATATAATTGCGTCTCCCGGTAACCATCTTTACATATGTATTGACCATTTTCTATTGACTTGGATTTTAAACTTACTGGTCACCTGATTTACTTTTTATTAGTTGGTATATTAACGTGTTTGTTAATTGCATTTTCGTTTGAGTACCAGGCTTCTAGGAATAAATAAATTGTATGAACTGTAACAGGCATTAGAACGGCCAAAGTGGGCGTCCCTTTCGAATCAAAATCCAGGAATACAAATCAGCCGTGAAAAGACACGATATATATTCCTGTTTCATATCAATGCATATAGACAATTATGGACATCAATTTGATTGGGATAATGTCGAAATCTTAGACAGAGGAAACACCAAAAGTGCAGTCAGGGAATTCCTAGAAGCCTGGTACTCAAACGAATATGCAATTAACAAATACGTTGATATAGACCAAATATACTAACTAATAAAAAGCAAACCATGTGACCAGAAAGTTAAAAATCCGAGTCAATGGAAAATAGTCAATACATATGTAAAGATGGTTGCCGGGACACACAATTATATCATTCGTGAAGAAATTTAAATCATTTCACTTTATGCTAAATATTGCGCTGAAGATGTTGTCCAGGAGGGCGACGAAAGCTCCGCAACTAAACCAACCAGATCAGAGAACACTATTAATTACATTAAGTCCTGTTATTTTCACAATTCCATTAGTGAATTCTCAGTATCACAAAGTAGCTCGGTGGCTAGCAGAACTGTTGAAGCCAATCCATGACAAGTTAGCTGTCTACAGCTTGAAAGACACTTTTCAATTCACTTAACAATTGAAGAATTAAAGCAACTTCATGGTGACATTTCACGTGTCTTCTCTATTTAAAATGATCTCGCTAGAAAAGACAATACAAATCATATGTCAACATGCTGATCCCATTCCTGTGCCAGAGAACGAACTCAAGCAGCTGATATTGTTATGCATCAAAGGCATACAATTCCAGTTCAACAATGTGCTTTATCGCTAAATTGATGGAGCCGCTATTGGCTAGTCCGCTGGATCCGATTCTGGCAGATTTTTTATACGCAACCATGGACAAACAAGAATGAAGTCTGCGATCGGTCAGACAGACTTCCATACTAGGTGTGTTTATGACACGTTCGTCATTTGTGACGTTTTTAATAATGCTAATCAAATATCAAACCTTAAGCAAATTTCAACAATAGTATCCCAAAGGATGCGAACACACGAGTGACCTTGAGCCAACCAATCATAAGTTAGACTAGTTTCTCTACATGCATTCACCGATGTGACTAAAGATAAGTTGTTTTTGTTGAACTGTTTACCTCTCTTATCGTGTTGTGCAGTCGTCCCCAAAAGTCCTCGGTTGAATTATTATGGTTTCCAGTAAGAGGATCGACAACTAATTACCAGGAAAAAGTGGATAAGAAAACAAACTGAAATAAATGACATAAACTCTTAATCTATCCCTAGTCATAACCGTCATCTCAATTCTGACCCTAACCCTAGCTACAAACCTTATCCTAACCGTAGACCTAATTCTAATCCCAATTATGACCCTGATCCTAACTGTAACCCAATACTTACCTTAACCCTAATCCTAACGAACTATTAACACACTGTCCAAACAGTACTTAAAAAACGTGATCTAGGTGAAATTTGCATCTTAGTTGGTGAACATCGTTGATATTTTAATTATGATAATGACAGGTGTCGTGAGCCAATGACTAGCATACGTTCAAGGTCATGAGAGCATTGGTACTCTTGGAACGCTAATGTTGAACTTCGCGAAACCTCCTGAATATTACTCCTCCTAATATAAAGTTTGCAATGAAGTGTGAAAATGAGGAAAAGTTTCTGTTCTGGATGTTAGTATCCAACGTAATATATAGATGGTAAAATCGTAAGGTATATCTACAGAAAAAAGATTCGCAGAGCGATTTATTTGAATTTCAAAAGCTTCTGTTGTATAAGTTACAAAAAAGGATTAGTAAGAACACTGTTTAACCATCTAAAAAAGCTTTGCACAGAAGAAAAGGTCAAAGGAGAGCTGTCCATTGTGGAAAAATGCCTACGTAATAATGGTTGCCCAGAAAAGTTTATCAATAGTCATGGAAAACGTTGAGTTGACGAAGTGAAATACAGTAGCTATAGTTTACCTTCAAAGGTGATGATACTGTTAGTAGAATTAAAACGCAGACTGAGCGTTGTCCTGGAAACAACATAACCAGCCGCCAAGCTTTTATGTCTTTATCAAACGACCAGTTGTTTAAGACATTCAAAAGTGGACAAACTACTACCCAATACTGCTTTCACCCGCATCTATCAATCGTTTCCACTCATAATCATTTAACAACTTACATCATTCTTGACTAATGTTACTCTCAGTTCCTACCAATTACTCCTTCTTATCGTAGAAAAAGTATGTTCAAGTCTTTGATGAAATTTATGTTTATTTTTATTGTTCAGGGTGTATTCATTTGAAAAGAATCCACATAACAATGAAAGATGAGCCAATAATATCCTGGTACATTTATCGTTCTTGCCTTATCCAAATTTTAGCATTTACTGATTATTTTAAATAATGAAAACAAAACACGTAGATCAGCGAAGAGTCTCTTTTCGGCGGCGGATTCATTTTCTTAGCTGTACAATCGCAAATATATATGTGGGTTATTTTGTATGTATGTGTACATTAAGTCTGTCAAACAAAATTACAATTGGTTATGGTTACTTTTAACTAAACAGGTGAAGGTTGGTAATACAAGTCAAGAAAATTAGGTGTTAATGAAACCAGGGTAGTAACAAAGGTGATGAGTTGTCGCAGTCAGTCTTCAAAAAGGAGTTACGTAATAATATGAATAATTTGATGAGTGAGTTTTACTCAGGATACACATAGGAACAAACCAGATAATACGAAATTACGTAAGAGTTCTGAATGAATACAAGAATTCTAAGCAATTAAAGAACAGGCAAAGAAACAAAATTAGGCCATCAAAATCAAATCAAAATGTTGTCTCATCTGCAGGAGCCTCAAGGACAAGATCCCGCATCTAACTATTTCCATGTGCATATATCAGTTCGCTTGCTGCTGCGGAGCCAGGTCTGTCTGTCTATCTGTTTTCGACATAGAACTTTGCACAAATGTACGGAAGTTCAAGTCGCCACATTCCGTGTGGCACGCGAAGCAAGAGAAGAAAGTACAAGAGAAGCATAATAGAAACAGTGAGCAGAGGTGTGAGACAAAGGAGTAATAAAGAAAAACAAAACAGTTTCATCGGAGATCATAAGTCACAAGGAGTGGATGCATCTGAGCTAGCCACTGAGAACGATTTTGAGCCGTGTCACCAATTGTTTCCAACCATAGATTGTTACCGTCCCGAGGACCCCAGCCTGGAAGTCTACACCTTCCTACGTGGCTAAGACCAACTGTTGTGGGTTTCATTGACTGATGCCAAGTTTTTGTTTGACCGCCGCTAGCTTTTTTCCAGCCTGACCCTATATCCGCTAACATTGCTCGTCGAGGGAGGCGATGGCTTGGCATACGTAACACATGTCTTAACCATCTCAGTCTTTGTAGCTTCACGACTTCGTCGATTGATTTACCCTGTTTACCTAGCACTCGACGCCTAACCTCAATGTTGCTCACCTTATTATGCCACTTTACACGGGAAATAGAACGCAGGCACCTATGATCAAAGACAGCTAGTCTTTTCATGGCTTCCACTCTCAGTGGCCAGGTCTCACAACCATAAAGGAGGACGGAGCGGACTGATGAGCAGTACACACGCCCTTTGGTCGATAGTCGAACATCTCGTCTACGCCAGAGTCGGCGTAAACTGGCAGATGCGAAACGAGCCCCTTGTATTCGTGCTGAGATTTCGTCAGAGATCAACCCGTTGGCACTGGGTGATGGTACTTCCCAAATAAATGAAGTGGTCAACGTGCTGTACCACTTCACTTCCTATTTTTAAACTAGGCGTCGATGTAGTCCAGTCTTGCATCATCATCTTGCATTTGGATTCAAGAACACTATCCAGCATGGTTGCGAAAAGGCAATAGTGGTGCAATAAGGAGTGCAATAACTGAACACCTGGTTAACACCGATATTCCATTTCAACAAACGCCTCTTTCAAATTAATCTACAGTGTCAAGAATAACCTACCAAAGGCAACGCGGTTTCCTCTTCTTTGTATCGCTGAAGCTCTGGCCATTCACATAGAAAAACCGGGGCTGTGCATACAAAAGAAGATTACTCGACCACTTCTACTGTCATGGTAACAACTTTTTTGATTTGATTTCGATGACTTAATTTTGTTTCTTTGCCTGTTCTTTAATTGCTTAGAATTCTTGTATTCATTCAGAACTCTTACGTAATTTCGTATTATCTGGTTTGTTCCTATGTGTATCCTGAGTAAAACTCACTCATCAAATTATTCATATTATTACGTAACTCCTTTTTGAAGACTGACTGCGACAACTCATCACCTTTGTTACTACCCTGGTTTCATTAACACCTAATTTTCTTGACTTGTATTACCAACCTTCACCTGTTTAGTTAAAAGTAACCTTAACCAATTGTAATTTTGTTTGACAAACTTGATGTACACATACATGCAAAATAACCCACGTATATATTTGCGATTGTACAGCTAAGAAAATGAATCCGCCGCCGAAAAGAGACTCTTCGCTGATCTACGTGTATTTTAAATAAGCATCACCTTTAGATTTTAAGGTTCACTCGAGTATTGTAGGCATACAGTAGTTTTGAAAAAAAGACAATCCTAAAATTGAATTACTTTTTAACAGAAGTAAAAGAAGACGTCAAGTATTCAAGTACTGGTTTGTGGGAAGTCGTGACCACTAGGGTATAGCAGGTCGGGTGTGAGGACAAATACTCGCTATTGATGACATTAGCTAGTGAATGCGCTATATAGGGAATGGGTAGAAGTTAGAGTTCACGGGTTCGCCACTGGATCAGATCCCGGTGTTGTAATGGTCTACGAGCTCGCCTTGTAATCAGAAGGTCTTGCGTCGGTGGCACAGAAGGTTAGGACGCTCGCCGACAATGCACATTGTCCAGGATTCAATACCTGATATCAATGGTCGGCCTACTAAATTTAAGCTACCAATATCACATGCTGAAAATTTCATACCTGTATTAAAAATACTGTTTGGAGTCACGTCATAATAAAAAAAATTCGAACACCGGTGGATGCATACGGCTAAAAAGTCTCGGACCAGGGCGAAACAGCCGTCCAGTACTCCCTGGTGGTTTTCCAATGGTTCTCTAACCGATGTCAGCTCATGATGAAATCCTGTAAAACGTTAAGTAGCCAGGGAGATACGAAGTTGCTGAAATTTGCCCAATAGGTGCGACGTATGGGATAAGGTAGACGAAATCTTACAATTCTTGTCATATATTGTAACTCCAAAGTACATTTAAGTTTGAGATTCACATACAAAAGGAAAACTTATTTTTTTTTAAAACAACTTTGTTTTATTTATTATATTTACTGTCGCATCACTCCAAGAAGGCATCGGAGCATTGCATTTCATGTTTAATATGAATACAACGCAATAGACTGGTCTAATGTATTGACTACTTCACTTATTTTGGAAGTTGTATAAGCGTTAATGGACCGGTAGCTGACAAAATCTCAGTAATGATATAAAAGGATCGTTCGACAACCTATTAAAAGAGTATGGTGTATAGGACGACGTCTCGTTATGCTCTGTTGTTTGATTGCAGCATCTGATCACTTACATTAGAAGATACGATATGATTAAAGGTTCTTTTCCAATAGATATCATTGTTCAATTAATAACAATAATGTAGAACAATATGATAAGTGATGTTGAGATTTGGTACAATGTTACTTAACGAGATGTACTAAATATGAAGAGCCCCAACTTTCCTCGATAAGCAGTGTCATCTACCCAACAGATAGCTACTAATCTTAATGTAGTGGTCGCGCTCGCATATCGAAATCATACACAACGAGCAATATTGGCTGGAACTAATGTTTCTGTAAGTCCTACTGTGACGACAGAAGACAAGGGCCAGGCAACAGATCGTTTATTGAGAAAATCAATAGATATTCATAGATTTTTATGTACATTAATATTCGTTGTTGTTAGCAGAGAAGCAACGTCTTCTGATTGGTTGTTGTCTTGCTGAGAGTCATTCCGCCATCTCTTTGAGGTCAATTCTTAGAAGGTTAAGCCACATATCTGCGAAAAGTATCTGCACACGTTAAGCCTGCTGTGGATGGTTGGTAAGTTCCTCAAGGTTAGGCTTTGTTACTGTTTTTGCTCATGACCCCGATTCTGGGCTTAAACACTGACGTAAATTGTTGTCTGCAATTTCGGCTCGCAGACAATTCTCACCACACTACCATATCAGAATGGTCACTTGGATAGCAATTAGTCTAAAAGCAATTATCATCATAGTGTAAGAGGTTTACACTAAGTCGGAGGGCTTGTTGTCGAAACCATACTGCTAGCGAATGGGAATATGTAATGCCAGTAAGGTGTTTCCCTAAGATAACCAGGAGACTAGCTATGCTGTCTCTGCACTCTGGAGAGGTGCAACAAGGTTAAAAAAGGCTGACCTCAAAAGTTGAACATCCTGATTTACCTAGCAGCGATCCGCAGTCGAAAACCACTTCAATGTTATCTACAATCACATTGCGTTAGAAAAAAACACTTTATGTTGAAAAAACTATAGAAACAAAAACCTGGCACCGATCTATGAAATAACTAACGCATAACTTGTATGACTGAGTGTTCCCAGAATGCATAAAAATAATTACTGTTTACACACATCTCATCCCCTCGACTCTTAGCCACACACACCTTCGCTCTCCAGGCACTTTTATTAATGCGAACAAAATTAAGTATGACATCAACAACCATGACAAACTTGCTATCCCAACTGATTCCCATGTCAATCAAATTCAGAGATAAGTTCTTCTATAGAACACAATGATCACCACTCATGTTTGAGTATTATAGTCATATTATCTTATCACAATATCACTTAACTAATTCGTGTGTGTGTTTGTGCGTGTGGGAAAACAAAAAAGAATATAAATTGAGATAAACACACATACACAAACAGACATACAAACATGCACGCATACATACATACATACATACATACAAACATGCTACAAATATAACAAAAAGGGAATGGGGAGGGGTTGTGTGTATTAGAAAAAAAACAGAGCAAATAATAAGTAAATCGCAAGGAGAAAATAAATAAATTACGCTATCTACCTGAAAGTTCTCAGGCGTATTTTTCGCCTAGAATAACATATATTTACGGTGTTAATAATAATAATAATAATAGCGCACAAAGTGAAACAGTTATATAAATATAAAACAAACCAATCTCATATATGTAAGGCAGCAAAAACACATTTTCTAACTGATTCTTTTTACACAATTCTGAGTACATTTTCTTAAAAAAAAAAAAAGACGTTAGAATGAAAGTAGGAAAGGGAACGGCAACTTTTATGATTGAATCGCTTTTTTATTATAAATACTCTTCTCAAAGGATATACTGCTTATAGATCCATCAATATCCAAACCGTCATAGGAACCTAATGCTGGAACAGTCATAGGATGCTACAAAAATATAACAAAAACAAGAATAAGATATAACAAAAACGTTTAAAAAAAAGAAAGAAAAACAAATATTATTGAGAAACTTATTATTAGTAGTCAGCAGGTCACCTGTCTCCTGGACAGAGTCATCTCAACCAACCAGTAGCGGCAAAAAGATAAGAGAAAATACCAAAGCCAGTCAGGATCTGGAAAGATCTTCATTAATGCCAAAATCATCAGTGTAGAAATCCGCTAAACTCAGCATAAAGAACAAGGTTGAAGTTTTCAACACTAATGTCAAAACACACTGGCTTCCATAGGGTTCAGAGACTTGGCGTGTGAGTCACAAAATGCCTTTGCAATAGGCCAAAAACTTTTATCAACACCTGTTTTCGCTGGTTGTATACTGAAGGTCAGATGACAGGCCCGAAAATAATTAGCAACAAGGAATTCTGCCAACGAATTAGTAGCCAAGATCCTATCGCCCAACAAATATGTATATAAAGAAATGGAGATAGATTGGATATACACTGAGGAGACCGTTGGGTGATATGACGCGATAAGCAAATCCTCGATCGGTACCTAAATGGGAAGCGACGAGATAGGTATGTGTTCGAAGGTGACAAGAAGATCTTGTGAGAAGGAAATGATAGATAAAAGGCAGTCGTGGAATCAGCTACAAAAAAAATCCTGCTGAAGCCATATGCTCCGCTTGGAAACACTTGATCCAAGATAAAAAGCAGAATAAAAGTAGGCACTTTAGGACTAAGTAACGTACTTACATTAAACAGAGGAAGACAACAATAACAATAATCGGGACTCAACAGTAAATCGGTTTCATGACCTATACATACAGTATTCGATTAAATTGATGAAGGGGCTGAATTGTAGTGTTTCTCAGTGGGGAACCACTGATATTGTAAGATTACAGGTTACCACAGTGTTCAAGTTATACACATTTCTCAAGGCAACAGTTATATTGTATTAAAGCCAATCAATATTGATTGGAGGTTTCCAATCTCTCTCTGTCTTTCCCTCTTTATTTACTATTACATAAAACTTTATCATATACATTACTTATAAATGTCTCTTTAACTATGACCAGCATAATCGGGGTTAATGAGTGTGAATATGCACAGGGAAAAAGTCACGTATTTAGAGACAATAAAGTAGAATCTAACTAGTCTTTATAGTACTTTTATTGTGTGTATAAACATGACAGATTTAATGAATATTCCTTCAACAAAGAAAGGGAAAGTTAAGCATAATTTTTCTCTTCTTAAAATGCATTAAACACAGCTAAATAGTTAGATATATACTTTTCCTTTTTTTATTAAACTAAGTTACAGTAGAAATAGTCTGAATTCTTGGGTAGAATTCAGGAGAATGGGAGGGGGGCGGGGTTGAACCAAGGATTCACTGTTTGGCACAATCAGGCACAATACCAACCTAATAAATTAAAAATCTCAATTCAAAAGATGTACATAAATTTCTGCAGAATAGCACAATGATAGGTTGCTAGAGTGCAAAACTGAAGTATGGATGGGTACTTAACCCTTCACCTTGCCAACATTGTGAATCATCTAATATTAGAACAAGACATACAAGCGAACAATATTGATTTCAATTAGATATTTTTTATTACAGCTTGATTCCACACCATATTTCTTGGTACAGGTATGGAATTTTTCAGCATGTGATATCGGTAGCCCAAATTTTGCAGGCCGACCATAGATATCAGGTGTGCATCGGCAGAGGATCGAACCCCGGACTATGCGCATGATCGGCAAGCATCCTAACCGCTGTGCCACTGACGCACAGGCTTTACTCTAATTTACATAGATTTATACATAAAAATTTTCACCAATGACGGTGATTTTGTGGATCAAATAATAATGATAATGTGGTAAATGTTTTGAACGAAATTAATAACGATGATTAAATAATGATAACAAAATATTGATAATAATAGGGCAAACAACTAGACATCTTAACAAACGCATTAATAAGCATCTTTCTTCATGGTTCGGAAAAGGTCAAGTAAAATCCATACGAAGTTCTATTTTGGCTCATTTGATTGATAGTGGTCACCAAGTGGACAAAAATAGTGCTTTCAAAGTTATTTACCGCATTCCATCGAGTCTTTCGAACGGAATCAGAATCCGTCTTTTACACTTAGCCGAAGCTATGGGAATCAGAGAGAACAATCCTAGTCTTTGCATACAAAAGTTTGTTCTACTTTTGTCTCTCCCTCGGCCTAGGTGAATTCTATTCAAAACCCTCCCTCCAACCCTTTCTTATCTTCTATCTCCTTCGTAAAAATATAACTAACCCTTACAAACCAAACTATAGAAAATATTTATTTAGACTCTGTGCGTCGGTGGCACAGTGGTTAGGACTCTCGCCGACGATGAACATGGTCCGAGGTTCGATCCCCTGCCGACGCACACCTGATATCTATGGCCGGCCTGCAAAATTTGGGCTACCGATATCCATGCTGAAAATTTCATACTTATACCAAAAATACAGTGTGGAATCAAGCTGTAATCAAAAATAAAAAATTATATGTCCACTTCACTTTTTAAGATTTGACCTAATTTATTTATTTATTGAATTGTCTACATATACACATAAACACATATTACTACCTTTGTTATTCTTATCACCTGCATAAACCTTATTATCAATATTTTGTCATCATTATAATCATCGTTATTAATTTCGTTCAAAACATTTACCACATTATTATTATTTGATCCACAAAATTACCGTCATTGGTTAAAATTTTTAAATATAAATCTATGTAAATTAGAGTAAAGCCTAAAGAAGATCTAACTGAAAACAATATTGCTCGCTGATATGTCTTGTTCTAATATTATAAATGGGAATATTTAAAATTCATCTAATAATGATAATGACATCTTTATTCTGAACAGCATTTATAAGATGTACAGAATTTTCTGAGGAGTTTATTACATAATGTTTTCCCTTTGTGCAATATCTTCAAGTAAAATATTAATTGACAGTATATCCTTCCTGTGACACACAGTGGTCTCTAAGCTGAAGCACAAGCCACTTCATTATGATGATAAATCTGCTTTGTCTTCTTCAAGAAATCCACGACATCGATCTAGCTGCAAGTCAACTGCAAGATGTTCAGAATTACATTTTGAGACCTAAGGACTTAACCGAGAACAGTTCATCTCATGTATTAGAACACATTACCACCTACAACCAGGGTATTTCTCAAGTTTAGTAGGAACTTGTGAATCAGAAGATTGTGAACATTTTAAATACACATAAGAGTAGACAATACCATTAGAGATCATATCTTAATCGATGAATACAAAAACTGAACGAGAAAAAATATATGCAATAAAGAGATGAAAGTTTTTGGTAGCCCAAGTTTTAGACAGGCCGCTAAAATATTCTTCGCTTAGTTCTCTTGTACTTTCTGGTTTAGACTGACTGAATGCTTTCAGTATAGAACTTTGCACCGATGTGCAGCAGTTCAAGTCGTCACACTCCGTGTAGTACACAAAGCAAGAGAAGAAAGTAGAAGGAATGCAAAATAGAGACATTCAACAAGGATATCAGACAAAAAGAAAAGTGATATCGAAGAACGATATTGTCTTATTAGGTATTATAAGTCACAAGGAGTAGATGCATCTGCATCAGCCATTGAAAACGATTTTGAGCCAAATTACCAATTGTCTTTAGCCATTAGTGTTTACCGACCAAAGGTACCCCCAACCAAGAAGTCTACACTTTCCTTTGTGGCCCAAACTAACTGTTGTGGATTTCACTGACTAATGTCATGCTTTTGTTTGATCACCACTAGTTCTTTTTCAGCCTCACCCTATATCAGCTAACATTTCCCGTCGAGGAAGGCAATGACTAGGCATGCTTGAGTAACACATGTCCTAACCATCTAACTCAATCAGTGTAACTTCACAACCTCGTCGATTGATTTCCCCCCCCCTCACCTAGCCTATCCTCAATATTGCTCACCCTATTATACGACTTCACACGGGAGATAGAAAGCAGGCACCTATGATCTCCAGTAATATATATATATATATATATATATATATATATAATGCTTGAGAAAAGGCTTATTCATTTGTATGTGGCAATCTATCCTAATATACATATGATAAGTATTCATAAGTTGTTATATCTGTAGGTCTCAAAATGTATTCCTGAACTTTTAGTAAAATTGATTTTCAATCAAATGTAGTCGATATCTTTAAGAAGGCAAAAATGAAATAATGACGATAGGATTAGTTCGTGCTTTAACGCAAGACAACATTGTTTCACAAGATCTACTGTCTACAAGATCATCTTGTTACCAGAAGGTACTGAATTCGAATGCCGCAATGTGGGTGCGTATTGATGAAGAGCCTCAAAGTAGACTGACGAAACAGGCCTCCCAATGGTTCTCTAACCGAAGTCAGCTTATGATGAAATCCTGTAGCCAATTAATGTTTTATCCGAAAATCTTGTACGAAGAGAAAATACCACGGAATAAACTCGGTTGGAAATTGTGTGTATTATATAAATACTGTCCAGATTAAAGCTGGTATTATCACTATTATTATTATTATTAAAGTGAATACATATATTGCATTAAAACAAACAGCAAAATAAAACACCTACCTTTCTTGAGTGATAAACATGACGAATTCCAAACCAAATCTACAAAGAATTTCAAAGAAATAATAAAATGATGATAATAATAATCATAAATCACGCAGATTGTGTGTGAGGACAAATACTCGCAATTGATGACATTCGCTAGTGTCAGTCGTGCCATAACATCAATTGGCAGAAGTTGGAATTCATAGACTAGCCATTGGATCAGGTCGGGTCCCAGTGCCTTCATGGTCTACAAGTTCGCCTTGTAACCAGAAGGTCCTGCGTCCAAACTTCAGCGGGTGCGTACCGTTGGACAGTCCAAAGTCCGAGGATGAAACAGCTGCCCTGTACAGTACTCCGTGCAGGTTTTACAATGATTCTCTAACTGATGTCAACTCACGATAAAATCCTGTAACAAATCAAATCCCTGCACACTAACAGTCAATTGTTAAGATAGATCACGAAACAGGAGTGCCATACGAAATTTCTACGCGGATTTATCGTACTCCCTAGTGAATATCATGTTAGTCATTCAGTAACATTTGTCAAAACATTCACGGTGGGAAAACACAACTACCGCTTTCAAAGTGATCCATTGGCCTATTAAACAACACTTTATGAGTTGATAGTTTATTGACAAAATGCCTGCCAACCGCGTGAGATGAATTGGTTAGATTAGTGTAAAATTAAACAGAGGAGGAGCAGGCATCAAGGAATTTTGACTGCGAAACAGTCAACAAAAAAATATGAAGAAGGAGATGGAATGGACATATGCTGAGAAAACATTCAATTAGCAAAACACACGACAGTTAGGCCTTTGAGTGTAATTTCAATATGAAGCGACGACTAGGATATGAGATCAAAGATAATATGCAAAAGAGATCATGTGAGGTAGGAATGAAAGTTTGTGAGCAGTTGTTCAGTCAGGTCAAAGTGATGACAGTTAAACGGAGGACTGATAGGGTCGTATGTTTTACTAGGGAAGCAAAGGACAAATGAGAATTACAATAGTAATCTAGTCAAGATTATCCATGTGCCGTTGAATATGCCAATGACGAAAATAAAATGCATATTATTATTGTTATTATTATTTATTTTATTCCTTTATGTTCCCAGTGGAACGTAGCGCTTCAAGTTTCGGTAGCAATGGTATTTATTTTAACGGGGTAAGGTTGCGAGTCTCATGCCCAATCTTTCCTGTTTACCAGTCTTATTGCTGGCTTAGCAAGGTAAGAGATTGGCGTCCATGGCCGGGGATCGAACCCCCCAACCATATGCGGTGTGGTTGGCGACCATTCTACCGCTGTGCTATCGAAGACCAAAATACATATTATGAGCACTCAAAATACACTAAACATGTAAGAAAAAACAAAACAAAACTCATTTAACAAACAATATTTTAATTATTGTAAAAAGTTTACCATGAAGTAACAAAGTTCGTATTTGTGATACAATTAGAATGACTGATAAGAAAGAATAAAGGACAATAAGACATTTTGGTACTATGAACAGTGTTGACGGTATTTCGATGATCACTGAAAAGAAGCGTCTATCAGGCCACATAGAAAAAAGATTGAGGAGAAAATAAATTTTGCAGAATTTATACAAATTTTTGATTTTTATATATATTTTCAATTATTGGTTTTTGTAGGGATTTTGTTTGATCGCATGAAGGATTTCGCCATGAGCTGACATCAGTTGGAGAACCACTGGGAAAGCTGAGGGTACTGGACATCTGTTTCGCCCTAGTTTTGGACTCTTCATCAGTACGCACTCACCAGGGTTCGAACCAAGGACCTTCTGGTTACAAGGCGAGCTCGAATACCATTGAGTTACTGGGAATCAATTTTATGCTCGCTAGTGACTGGCCCTTTTAGGCAGTTAACCTAGGGTTCTAGTGGGAAACCGTGACCAGTAGGGTACAACAGGTTGAAGATGAGGCATTAACTCACCGAAGAAGATAATGCAAAATGGTCACGCTATGTCGTGAATTGGCAGAAGTTAGAATTCAAGGATCATTGGATCGGGTCCCAGTGGCTCAATGGTCTACGAGCTCGCCTTGTAACCAGAAGTTCCTAGGTTCGAACCCCGGTGGGTGCGTACTGATGAAGAGTCCTAAACCAATACTAAACAGCTGTCCAATACTCCATTTAGGTTTTCCGGTGGCTCTCGAACTGGTGTCAGCACATGGTGAAATCCTCCATGCAATCTTATATATATCATCTGATTTAGCTACCAAAAACAGGTTAGAAGGGCCATAATTTGTATTTGCATGAATTCTGTTTAAGATATAATGTTGAGTTGCCTAAATGCGTAATGACGTTGTCAGGGCAATCTGTAATCGCTATGTGATCAAACTATAGTGTGTAAGTGTGCATAACTGACTGACTGATTTCAACGTAGAAATTTGCAGCAGTACTTGCCACATTCCTTCTATGGAGCCGACAATACAAGGGAAGAACGAAGAGAAAGATTCAAAACAAAGATAACAAACACAGATATGAGACAAAAAGAGTAGTAATACGGACGAATAATAAAGTTTTATTGGATATTATAAATCACAAAGGTGTGTCGGTGGCACAGCGGTTAGGAAGCTCTCCGACCATGCACATGGTCCGGGGTTCGATCCCCGGCCACGGACACACTCCTTTACCTCGCTAAGCCAGAAATAATGCCTGTTAAGAGGAAAGGTTGGGCGTGAAGCTAGCAACCCAATCCTGTAAAATTAAACACTGCTACAGAAACTTCAAGCCACTAGCTTGAGGCCCTATTTTCCACCGGGGAACGTGAAGGAAAAAAAAATAAATCACAAAGATTGAGTGCATCCGCACCAGCCATTGAGAACGATTTTAAGCCACATCACCGATTGTTTCCAGCATTCATTGGTTTTTACTATCCCGAGGACTCCAACCAGCCAAGAAGTCTACACCTTCCTATGTGGCTTAAACTAACTATTGTGCATTTCACTGACTGATGAAGCCATGTTTTTGTTTGACCAACACTAGCTCTCTTCCAACCTGATTCTATGTAAGTCAGCTAACACTGCCCGTCAAGGAAGGCGATGCCTAGGCATGCATGTGTAACACATGTTCTAACCATCAAACTCAATCGGTGTAACTTCACAGCCTCGTTGATTGATTTTTCACCCACCTACTCCTCACCTAGCACTCGACCCAAACCTAACCTCAATATTGTTCATTTCCTACCACGTAACACGGGAGAAAAACGCAGACACCTATGATCAAAGACAGCTAACCAGCCTTTTCATGTCTTCCACTTTCAGTGGCCAGGTCTCACAGCCATAAACGAGGACGGGGCCATCTGATGAGCAGTACGCAGGCTCTTTGGTCGACACTCAGCCGTACATCACGTCTACACCAGAAACGACGTAAATAGGCATATGCCGAAAGGGCATTCTGTATCAGTGCTGAGATTTCATCAAGAATCAACCCGTTAGAGGTGACGCATCTTCTCAAATAAGTGAAGTGATCAGCATGCTCTACCACTTCACTCTGTATCTTTAACCTAGGAGTAGTCAATGTAGTTCGGTTCAGAAAACTTGATACAATATGGCACCAAGCAGATGCGCCATACAATAATAATAAAACAACAACGATTAAAAGTAAAAATATGGGTGGAGAACGGACAGAGAACTTCATCTTACATTTGGCGGGAGCGAATCGCATACCAACATTCGAAGACTGCTGCCCTTCAAGGTGTTCAGAGGACTATGTATTTTTTCGGCGTCTTTACCTAGAAGGACTATATCATCTGCATATTCTAAGTCAACGTGCATACTTACAAATTATCGGTTGAAAGCAACAAGCTTGTATCAATACAACACAGATCAATAATCGAAATAATTCGCTAAAACAATAAACTTCAGCGAATGAAGGTAAGAGGATCGAACACGAAGAAAGTAGTTTAAATTGATACGTTAAGAAATGATGTACAGAAGAGGTAGATAAAGGGGATCTTGACAAGATGATGATAATAATGATAAAGGATAGGTACATTTGTGCTACTGAAATAGTTTTTGAATCATACTGCAGATAGTCTCAAGTTTTTTTGATGTCCTGGTAATACATACTGTAGGATTGACCCCTAGAATTACGATCTCTTCACAACGACCTAGTACTACCGAAGGTGGACAGACGTCAGTCATCCTCTCGAAACGTCCTCATATGACCCCAAGTTTATAGCCTCTATCAAGTAGTTCCTATTTACTGATGCCACGCTAGAGTCCTTACTCGCAAAGGTGAAAGGGTGAATACCAACGCCTGGCTTTTACGACCAGACTGACAGACACGCAGATCTACCTGAGAGGGAGCTAAAAAAACTCTGATTCCAAACCTATGGTGTACTTAGATTCTGGAATCCGAATGGAACAAATGACATATGTGAACCTGTTTTGGTTACCGGAAAGCAAAGGAATGTACCTCCTTACGCAGATCCACTGCTTTGTGGATCCGATACAGCACAACTTGGCAAATGCCAAACAAGCTCTTAGTATCTGTGCTGAAATTTAGTCAGCAATCAACCCATAAGGGCTGATGTAACTCACCCAAAAAGAACAGTGGTCAACATGACTTACTATACCAGATGTTGATTCTGTTCTCACCCTACGACGTACACCGTTTAGCAAAACCTAGTGTCAATTATGTAATCCAATAAGCATCTTTACCTTCATATACCATCAAAATAAAGAAAGTACACGTGAAACAAAATCAACAATGTTGAGAAAATTGTATCGAATTGTATCATGCGGTAAGGAGTGAACGAGGTGAGAAAAAATAATTGACTGTCTATAAATAAATTGAACACAATTGAAAAACACCCTTTCTGTCAGAGTTGAGCACAATTATGTTACTCGACTAACCAGATAAAATCAGATTTCACAAATTAAAATGTTTTTTAAAGTATTGTTACCTTTATGTGTCAAATCAATAAGGTGATGTCTATAAAACCTAACAAGTACAATAAATTCAGTGTTGATTTGCAGGGATTTGGTTATATTCAGTTATATTCAAGTTGCATCACAAATTGATTTCAGTTAGAGAAGCACTGAAAACCAAAGTACTGGGGTAGTTGTTTTGTCCCAGTGTGGGACTCCTCACCAGTACACACCCATAACTACCCCTCCCCCATTCCGAGAACCGAAAACTCGGGACCTTCAGGGTACAGGATCAAGGACGGAACCAAACGGCCCATGAATTTTCCCTTCTGCCGACATATATATGTATATATCTGTAGATCCACTGACAGCTACTATTACCCAGGCAGCCGACTGGGTGGACTTCTGTCAATTCACGATATAGCGCAACCGCTAGCCAATGTCTTCGGCGAGTATTTGTTCTCACATCCGACCTGCTGCACCATACTGGTCACGATTTCCCACAGTGGCTTAATGGTCTACGAACTCGCCTTGTAACCAGAAGGTCTTGGGTTCTAACCTCGCGGTGTGGGTGCGTACTGATGAAAAGTCCCAAACTAGAACGAAACAGTTGTCCAGTACTCCCAGGTTTTTCAATGCTTCTTTAACCAATGTCAGCTCATGATGAAATCCTGCAACCAATCAACCAAATCCCTAAAATCCCATTCTTGAACTCAATGATTGATTTTTTCGTTTATTAAATAAGCCAGTCCCTGATCAGTTACCTCAGAAATAAACGAATCATCAACCTAGATTATCACAGTAAGAAATTCCATGATGAACCAACCACCAATATGCAACAGCCATGCTGGGGAAAAACAAAAAAGACACAGTAAAAAAAAGAAGTGGTTGGGAACAATTTCTCAGACATAAACACGCAGACATAAAAGTGATTCATTTAAAACTGTTGGTGTTCAAAACAGAAAATAAAGAGTACAAAAGAAGGAAGATAGAAGAGACGGTGTCAACAACAATAATGCACCAAACACAAAGGGAGAAGGTAGAGGTGAACCATATCTACAACCTACATGGGAATGAATTGTGAAGCAGCTAACAAAACTGATTTTGAGCTGTGTTCTCGAATCACTCGTTTCTAGCATAACATGGATCCATGAAGCTAGCAGCCTATTACGTTGTATTACCGGTTATAATAGTTTTAGCCATCAAACGTTTACAAATGACTCACATTCATAGTAAATGATTGTATAATTCAAATATATATATATATATAAAACTTACCAGATAGAATATGAATCCTAAGTAGAGAGCAAACAGTACCGCTGTGCCTAGATATACTCCCCAATGAGGCGGTAGACGAGCTTTGATCACAACACCACCCAAGAAGAGATTCACTGATACAACTGCCAAAGATATCAAGTTGGCAAGGGTCATTACTGGACTATAATGGCGCAAAGAAAAGCAAATCAGGCGAACACATTTAAATTCTCATGTACAAATATTAACACAAATGTGTATAAATAAGTTAAACAGAAAAAGCATTATTATAATTACCATTGTGGTATACAATAGTTGCGATCACAAGTCGATGAAAGCTTGAAAACCCACAAAAACCGCTGTCTGGCAGAATACATTCACTGTATCGCAGCTTGGAAGTCTCTATATTGACAAAAGCTGAGACCTAAGATCCCAAAGGTGTTGAAACCGACAGGTATAGGTTATTCGAAAAATGTAATGTTACACAACAAGAAGCATTTGTGATTTCCTACACTTGTTAATCTGCCCCACACCGGGGTTCAAACTTGAAACCCACTGGTTAGAAGTTGAACGCTTAAAGTAATGATATATCTACAGCTCTACTTCAGATTAACCAACTTCAATCAACTTGAGATAAAACGCAACCCATTAAATCAAAGTTTGAATCGAATCAAAAATAATACAACTGATGAAAAAGGCAAATGATTTTATGAATGAATAATCAGATCATCAAACAAAAATGAAAAAATTTTAATCAATAAAAATGATTGATACGTGTGGATGTAAAACAAAATAATTCAATATAATTTTGGTGAATAATGAGTCTTGACTTAACAGAAACGAAGACATATGATTGTAACCAAAATTTGGTAACTGGTATACACACACTCATGCATGTATCAAATAAAATAAAAGCATTTCAATGGTGCATACTACTGACTGATTGATTGACTGATTGATATGATGAGTAGGGTGGCATGGGCTACTGATAAGATTATGGCGTTCCTAAAGTAGACTGCAGTACAGGAGTGAGGCAAAGCTGTCTACTATCACCAATGAACTTCCTGATTCCAGTAGATTGCATAATGCGACAGACAATGGACGGGGCGATGGGGAAACAGGCATAAAATGGACTCACACAAATAACTTGGAGGATCTGGACTTTCGCCGATGACATATGTCTGATTTCACACAAACTGGAAGATATCCAAGTGAAAAGCAACAAGCTGGCAGAAGAAGCATCAAAGATAGGACTTCAAGTAAACACTGAGAAGATAGAGGTGATAAAGATTCCTAGCCAACAGCAACAGCAACAACAACAGACAACAATCAGCCAGTATAAATGGGAGGAACCTGAAAGAAACAACCTCCTTCACCTACCGACCTGGGAAGCATCGTTTCAACTACAGGCGGACGGAGCTGACGAGGATATCAAAGCCAGAATCGGAAAAGCGAGACAGGCTTTCATTACCCTTAAGTCTGTGTGGAGGTCAACAGAACTCACCATCAAAAATAACATCCGGATCTTCAACTCCAATGTGCAGTCAGTCAGTGCTACTCACCATACGGATCAGAGACTTGGCGCGTCATAAAGAGCATCTCAAACAAACTACAGACCTTCATTAACAGCTGTCTTTGCTCAATACTCAAGATCAGATGGCCAGAGATGATCACCATCAGGCATCTCTGGCAATGAGCGAACCAACCAGGAACCGATTGTGAAACAAATAGGCAGGAAGAAATGCAGATGGATTGGCCGGCCATACTCTGAGGAAACAAACTGTCAAGTGACATCACTAGACAAGCCATTGCTCGAGTAGAACCCGAAAGGGAAGCGGCGAGTTGGTCGTCAGTGCGAGGGTGGGGTGACTTGGAGAAGGTGATGTGAAGAGGAGATGAAAGCATGTGGGCAGACTTGGAGCGGGGTGAAAAAGTTAGCAGAAAACCTAAGGCAATGGAGATGCACAGCTGAAGCCCTATGTTCCTCTAGGAATTAAAGGATATAATAATAATAAAGTAGACTGCAATAATAATGTCAGTGGAATGAAAACACAATGTCTGAAGAAGGCAGAAAAAAAGGTAGCATTCAATGTCTCTTCACAATCATTCTAAAATTTTGATCAAGAAATAAGAATAAACTACCAGCTAATCTCGCCTCTTCCTCCAGGTTCAATAATTCAACCAATGAACTCCTAAGACTTACACTTAACTAAAAGTAAGCCCATGAAAAATGGAAAGATTGAGTGTGAGATTGGCGATCTCATCCAGTGATGAGAAACAGAAACACAAGCTCGCCTTGTAACCAGAAGGTCCTGGGTTTCAACCCCGCAGTGTGGGTGCATACTGCTGAAGAGTCCCAAACTAGGCTGACGAAATAGCTGTCCAGTACTCCCTGGTGGTTTTCCAATGGTTCTCTAACTGATGTCAGCTCATGATGAAATCCTCCATGCAAACAGAAACACCACTGTCAACTGAAAATTCACAGATTACGTGTGAAGCCTTATGTTCCATTAGGGATATGATGCCAAGGACTGAATGTAGGAAGAAGAAATCTGGTGTGTGTGTGTGTGTGTGTGTGTGTGTGTGTGTGTATAGGAGCATGCATTATTAATTTCTATTTACCTTTCGTATATATATCTCATATGATTGCTCCAAAATGACTAGAGGAGAAGTTTGAAAAGAATATAAGACATTCACAGATAACAGAAATACAGGAGAAATAAACTGATAATACTTAAGAATGAATTTACGCGATAAGACACACACAGACACACACACACGATAAGCAATACAATATGTAATAGGCTTTAATTACTTACCTAAAACAACAATAATAGTAATATCTAAGTACTGATTATAATGTGATAAGAAGCTTATTACTACACCACTAACGGTGCACTAGAGTTGAACCAACCACAATCCGATTAAAAATACAAGATTAGACAAAAATAAATAAAAATGGACGGGTGAAAGAGAAAAAATAGTGTATACCTGAACTACAACTACTTCTAGTGTACTCCTTTTAAGATGGATCATGCTAAGTTTCCTAATGATGTCACCGGTTGTCAACTTTTCCATTTTTTGTTGCACAATCATATCTGCACAACTGGCACAATTGCTGTGATTTCCCGCTACCTAAGCTTAATAATTTACTTCATTGCAATCAGCATTACTACTTGTCATGTAGGATAATAATTTGAAATGTATATGTGATACGGGTTGGACAAGAGGTGGCCAGCTGTCGTAGCCCAAGTGGTCTAGTGGATAACGCTTTGGTGTTTGAAACTGGGTTTGGAGCCTCGGTGATGGGAACATCATCACTCACTGAGAAATGCAGGTACATCCAGTTGGCTGACGAGTCCCAAATACGACGAAATGCGCACCCTGGCTGGATTCCATTGCTAATCACCATCCACCAATTAAATACTAACTAAATGCCCAGACATCGTTGAAGCATCTGCACAAGAAGCCGACATGTCAACCTTACACCGAGCACTTTGGTCCAATCAATCGACGGGAAAGTCTCAAGTTCAATTAAATGTATATGTGATACGCGTTCCTACTCTACCTCTCTTTCTCTCTATCTATCTATAAAAGCTTCATAATCTTACCAATTGTATTGAAGTAGAAACTGCTGTCCTGAAACATTGAATATACAAAAATCTAAAATATCGAAATTGTCTTTCTTAACGAATAATGTGAACTATTATTGTATGATACAGGCATCATTTGGGTCAGTCTACATTCATGTATTATGACAAGAAAGTTAAACAAATGCAGCAAACATAAAAATTACATGTTAGTGCCTTAAATGATGAGCTGAATATGGTGTTTGTTGACCAGTAAGTAGCAAAGCTTTGCATCGTGTACACGAAGTTATGATACCTTTATCAAGGCTTTCAGAAAACAGATCGGTTTAAACGGTGGTCTGCTTAGAACTTGGGCTAACGAAAATCTCCATCAATATATTAGCGCACATAGTTTCTCTTATTCTGTTTGTTTAACTCCAGTAAAGTATGACCTCTAGCAGTGTTTTGTTTTACTTTGGCGTATATTTCAAACATTTACAACCTGCTGATTCGTAAGTTTCTACTAAGCATGTAGAAAAGCATTGTCCTCGACGGCAGTGTATCTCAATACATGAGGTGACAGTTCCTCAGTGATGTCCTTTGTTCACAAAATTTACGCCTGAACATTCTATGATTAACATTTGACAAAAATGGTGCGTTGGTGACACAGCGGTTATGACGCTCACCGATCATGCGCACATGATCCGGGGTTCGATCCCCGGCCACGGATGCACTCCTTTACGTCACTAAACCAGAAATAAAAGCTGGTTAAAGAGGGAAAGGTTGGACATGAGGGTAGCAACACCATCCTATAAAAATAAACAACACTGCTACAGAAACTTCAGACCTCTAGCTTGAAGCAGCCCTATGTTCCACTGGAAACGTGAAGGAATAAAAAACAATTCGACAAAATGTCATGATTTTTTCGAAGCAGACAAAGAAGAGACATCATAATGGATTGGTTTGTGCTTCAGGTCAGATAGGACTGTGTCATAAAGTCTTGTTTGTCAAATAATCTTCTATTTGAAGATACTATACGAAGAAAATTTTGAACATTACATAAAGATTGTTCAGAATAAAGGTATTGCTAAATTTTTTTAAAAATTTATGTCATTTCACTACGGACTATTCTGCTTATCAACCGGTTAAGTTACAATACAAGGAACTAGCTGCCCAAGTCGGATTTCTCATGTACTATGTACTGACACACACACACACACATACAAAAGAAAACATGAAAACAACTAACTTACACAGAATTACTAAACTCCTCCATAACTGCTTTACTACTTGTAAATGTGAGCAATGGAATAACAGCGAATGGAAGCTGAACACTCATTAATACATTCAGCAAATCATTCATATCAGTTAAATCACCAATACCTGTAAAAGAATAATAATATTAATGAAAATAATTTTATTTGACTGACACGTTGGGGCTAGAAGTGGAATTTAAGACAAGCGTTTCGTCCTAGTTGAGACTCGTCAATTGCAGCCACTCATGTATTCTCAGTGAATAATAGTATTTACACTAGAACTCGAACCCAGTATCAATTGTTTCAAACACTAGAAGATTATTCAATAGGTCAATGGGCTTTGACAAAATAACCTCTTGTACAACGGGTATGAGTTATTTAATTATTGAAGTTAATTCGTATAACAACAGAGCTAATACACAGTCCGAGCATTTCGATTCAATACAAAAATCTGTGGAACGTTTGCGTAGAAGACAGTTTAGTTTGTATAGAGTTGCGATAAGTTCTGTTTCTTTCGAACTCGGTTACCAAGAAAAGGTTGTCCAAGTACAAAGTGATGAGGCATATTTATTGTGTGATGACTGACGATACTACCCGCTTGCACAGATCAAAGTGAAAAGGGATTCGAACTCAGAATCCCCTGGTTGAAAGTCGAATGATGGCATATATACTACTGACTGACTAGTTTCAACATTGAACTTTGCACAGATATGCAGCAGTTCGAGTTGCTACACTTCATTCAGCACACAAAGACAGAGAAAAAATTAAAAAGAAACGCAAAACAGAGACAGTAAAGAGAGATATGAGGCGAAAAGAATAGTAATATGGAAGAATAATATAGTTTTATTGGATATTATAAATCACAAAGAGTGGATGCATCTCACCCCATTGAGAACGACGATTTTGAGCCATATTACGGATTGTCTCCAGCATTCATTGGTTTTTACTATCCCGATGACTCCAACCAGGAAGTCTACAGCTCCCGACGTGGCTTAAACTAACTGATGTGGATTTCATTGACTGATGTCATGTTTTGGTCTGACCACCACTGTCTCCTTTCCAACCTGATCCTATGTAAATCAACTAACATTGCCCCGTCAAGGAAGGCGATGACTAGGCATACGTAACACATGACCACACCATCTCAGTCGATGTAACTTCACAGCTTCGTTGATTAATTTCCCCTCCTTACCTAGTACTCAACCGAAGCCTAACCTCAATATTACTCACCCTATATATACTACTACTGACTAATGAGTAGTTAGATACCAAACACGTCAACCAAGTTCATTGAGTCCTAGGCCTTTAAGTTACAAGGCCAACCCAAGGATCATTCACAGCTACTGCGTTGGAACCCAGTGGCCCATGAATTGTAACTTATTTCAATTCACTGTATAATGCTTTCGCTAAACAATAACCTAGCTAGGCATTAACTTCACACTGTGACCTGGTAAGACTCACCAACTTCAATTTATCCTTAGAACTGAAGAGGTTGATTTTCCATATTTCTTACATCTGTTCTTTATAGGTAAACTATCTCGAAATTAATACGATATATATATATATATATATTCTATTAAATTAGATCCAAATCCAAGTTTACAACATCACTGTGCCTGCAATGATGAGATAGTGGTAATTCCAAGCAAGAAAAAACAACCACTGATAAGTACATAATATACAAATAATTCATCCTTTATCGAATAAGAAAGAGAAAAAAATCCAGTAAAATCCAAAGAAATGAATGAATGAATGAATAAGGATAAACCAACCAACCAACCTTTGAATACAGTTGTTAGAATAGTTGGCAAAATAGCTATGGATCGTGTTAACAATACTCTTTGCCAACGTTTCCATTTTAAGTTTAAAAAGCCTTCCATAGCAAATTGTCCTGAATAAGTTCCTGTCATTGTAGACGATTGTCCAGCTGCTAATATTCCAATAGCCCAGATATATAGACATGCTAGACCAAATTCACAACCTAGAAATATACCCTTTAAAGGCAGAGAGATGAATTATGAAAAGAGAGGAACACATGAATATATATGCACACAATCAGTAAAAAAAGAAAATAAACGTAACAACTAGAAATCAGCGATTTTTGCTGTCGTTGTTCCAGGTAGAACATAAGACACCAGGTTTAAGGTCTTGGAGTTTCAGTATTCACAATGTTGTTTCTAAGGTGTGGGGGGGGTGAAGTTTCCAACCTCATGTCCCCGAGGGACAAGCTCTGTAGGTTAAAGACCCTGTTGACCCAATTAAACAAAATAATATAATTTACAAAATACCCTGCAATGACTGTGAGTTAAGTCAACTACATAGGTCAAACTAGTAGGTCAAGCGTAGTCAGATTGTCAGAACATAAGAATTTAGCTAAGGTTAGAATGGTTGACCCTGATAAGATAAGTAATTTAGAAAAAGGCTCAGCACTACATTGCACTGCATGCATTAACACACAACCACACAACAGGGTGGGAGAGGATTAAAATTCTAAAAAGTAATCTAGGTAGGTGGAGAGAGAGGTTGATTACGGAATCCTTGTTCATCGAGTCTACACCAAACACATGCAATAGGAATGATTCATCACTCATACCCGAAATATGGAAAATACTATTACCAATCAAATCAAGTGAAAATCAATTGAAAAACAATGGAACTATATAAATGAAGTTAGGAAGTCGTGTAAGTACCTTGATATGATTATGAGCAATAAATTGTGCTCGAAACATCATGAGTAAACATTACTGCATAACACTGTGAGACTTTATCAAAACAAAAATCTACCCATAATGGAATTACACTCTACCACAGTGCACAAGTTTTATTCTTATATCTGTTAGTTTGATTGACACCATAGAAACATGAAAACCATATATGACATTCAACTATATAAGTCACGCGTAAGACGCTGTATAGAGTATGTCTGTACAGAACAAAAGAAAAGGACAGAAAAGCACATCAACTTACTCCAGTATAAAGATCTACGCTATCCGGTTGGAAAGTAGAAGCCTAAAATTTAAAAAAGTGAATTAAAGGTCAATTTAACAATAATCTTGTTACATTGTGTTAGTAAGTAATTCCATATTAGTTTGTTTATTAGATGTATCACACAGTGAAACAGTATTACTGTTTACTGGATGACGAGGTTTCGAACACAATTTATTGTTCATAATCATGTCATCAATTATAATCACACGACTTTGAAACTTGATTTTTATAGTTTTCTTTGTCTTCTCCTATAAAACTCAAGTTTCAAAGTCGTGTGATTACAATTGATGATATGATTATGAACAATAATAGATTGTGTTCGAAACCTCGTCGTCCAGTAAATAATAATACTGTTTCATCACTGTGTGATATATCTAATAAACAAACTAATATGGAATTACTTACTAACACAATGCCCAAGTTTTACACATATATTAGTTCACTGAAACCGACAACTGCTAGTAAATGACAAATACATGAATATTGCATGCACGCCTCATGTAATGTGTCGAGAATGGAAGCTAACAGACACACACACACAGACACCCATATGATTACATATGTGTAAATCAGGAAACTAATTAATTCATGAATGAATGAATGAATGAACGGAGCGAGAGAGAGAGAGAGAATCAAAAAGCTAAACCAATTGATCTACCCTAATCGCTAAATCTAACAATCAATTGAAAATATCGACTGAACTGAGTGCAAACACTAGATCAATGAACAAAAACAGTGTAATACGAGAAAAGCGTATATATGTAGGGTATATCATTTTTGGAGCGAGGGTGCAGGTATAACATTATGCTTTAGCCCCTATTTTTTTCACAGTTATTGAGCCTGAATATCATTCTAGTTTAGACACGAGAGGTAGAAACCTGAACAAGCCTTGTAACTACTACTAATAATAATACCAAAGTGTAAACGCCATCACCCGGACAAGGTCCACAGAATTCTTTAAATCCCTAGTCTTTAATGTTTACATTTAATAAAACACAAACTTGATAGATTATTATAGACACCAAGAGAACAGTTTTTGAGAGGGCTGGAATACTTCGCGGACGCCCAAACCCCGAAGCAAGCGGTTGTCTGAAGGGGAAACTTACCCCCTACCACCCGCCGAGACTTCGATTTTTACTCTGATACACACGACAGTGGAACAGCATTAGAAGATACGTGTTCCAATGGTTTTCGGTAAACAAAACACGTTCATATGACGTTTGGTTCGTTCAGATTTTGGAGCCCATATACGTCATAGGCCTCGAATCAGGCTTTTCGAACTTCCCTAGGTGTAGAACAGTATGTCCACAAGTCTGGCATTCTCTCTTTCACTCCACCGAGTGAAGACAGTGAACAAGACTTACCTGACAGAGGTTATGAATGCGTGGCCGTATAACAGCGTTTCGAGAAGACCAAAGTCTTCTCACCCTCAGCTGTACCAGGTAGCTAATGGTGCCTTTATCTAGACGAACTTTATACTTTAACTTCTGAGTGCTGGCTTAAAACAAGCTTCTGGACTATTCAAACCAATCAAAATTACTCAAAAACCACGTGCAATTCCATGCAGTTGACAATGAGCTGTGTCTGTTAAATGACGGCTGGTTGACTGACTGACTGTTTTCAATGTAGAACTTTGCACAGATGTGCAGCAGTTCCACTTTTGCCATACTGCCCCCATAAACCACACAAAGCAAAAGAAGAGAGTAAAGAGAGACTGAAAAGAGACATAATAAACAGAAGTGTGAGTGAGAGAAAAAGGACAGAGTAGAGTTTTATTGGATACGAGAAATCACAAAGAGTGAATAAGTCTGTGCCATCGACAACGATTTCAGCCACATGTCAATGGCTCAATTACTGGAGTTTCATTTGTTTGACAACATGCTGAATCTATGGATTACTGTCTCAAGTAATGAGTTGTTTGTCTTTTAAAATATGTTGAATAATCTTTCCCCATTCGTCAACCTTCTAACCTAATTTTTTTGTTTTGTTAGGATAGTACAACGTCTACAGTCCTGATATCTATTTTATGAGACTATTATTTTAAAAATCCCTATTTTAAAAAAGTGGTTGCGCTATGTCCTGAATTAGCAGAAGTTAGAATTCATGGGTTAGCTATTATTGGATCGCGTCCCAGTGGATTAATGGCCTAAGAGCTCACCTTGTCACCAGAAGGTCCTGGGTTCAAAACCTGGTGATGGGTACACATATAGCTGAAGAGCTGTAGACTAAGGTGAAGAGACGGCTAGCTGCCGAGTACTTCCTGGTGGCTTTCCAATTGCTCTCTAACTGATGTCAGCTCATGATGAAATCCTCCAAACAATCAAACGAAATTCCTACAAAACCAATACTTGAATATAACAATTGTTTCACTTGAAATAAGTTTCTAATTTGTTTGTTTACAAAGTTTACTATATATCCGCGTATTTATATATATGAAAACATTAGTATCCAAAAACTGAACATATATATATATATCTGTAATAATGAGCACACCCTAAGACAAATCTTGATCGTTCAAACTACTTTCAGAATGAAACTTTTAAGTGTACTTAAGTTAAGAAACCCCAGATGTAATTTGGATTTTATTGATTGCTGGATAATTTTTCTTTGTTTCTCTTCAGTAAAGTTATACAAACGACAATCGACTACAAAGCATGTCACAAGATATAGACAGTTCTTTGTTACAAAAGAGCTTAGTTAAAGGTGAGCTTATGGAAGTATGTATGGATAGTTAATACCTCCCGATCGCTCACACAGTGGGACTTGATTTCTTCTTCAGAATACTTAAGACAGAAGAACCAATAGTGTTGTGTGACTGTAGAGCCAAGGCGACAACTGTTTGAGGTCAATTACACACGGTCTGTTTGAAGTGGTTTTTGAAGTTACGCCCGTATAAATGTTTTACCACTAACTAAGGATCGCCAAGGTCGACCTTTTTCGATCCCTCCCCATTCCCTGAGGCGAGAGAAACCATAGCTGCCTGGCTGCTTAACCAAAGGTAACACCTTATTATAGTCACGCCCCTATTCGCAAACATTACAATTTCACCTTCAGACTTATACACTATGATGGCAACTGTTTCAAGTTCAATAGACATCCGAATAACCTTTCTGGACCTGCAGAAACTGAGTCACAGTCAGTGTAGCTCATCGAGTCTCTACGGAACATGAAAGTCTAATCACGACATTAAAGTTAACAGCTATCGGTCGGGTAACAGAGTTCACCTGATAAAAAGAGTCTTGTCTGTTTTCAACACAGAACTTTGCAAGTATGTGCACCAGTTCAAGTCTGTCTGTCTGGATTCAACATAGAACTTGACACCGAAGTGCACCAGTTCGAGTTGCCACGTTCCAATTGGCACACAAGGTAGACAAGAAGATGAGTGAAGAGAATCAATAGAGTTTGACAAATATAAGAGTGAAACAGAGTGGGTAATTGTAGAAAGGAATATGAAAGATTACAGAGACTGAATACATCTGCGCTGGCCATTGACAACGATTTTGAGCCATGTCACCTACTGTCTCCAGCCATTGATTCCTAGAGTCCCGAGGGCCCCAACCCGGAAGTCTGCATCTCCCTACCTGACTCAGTTTAACTGTCAAGGATTTCATGGATTGATGCCATGTTCTTGTTTGGCCACCACTGGCTCTTTTCCAACCTGAACCTATATCAGCTAGCAATGCCCGTCGGGGGAGGCGGTGGTTAGGCATGCGCAGCACGTGACCTAGCCATCTTAGTCTATGTAACTTTATAGCCTCGTCGATTGATTTTCCCTCTTTGCCCAACACTCTACGCCTAACGTCAACATTACTTATCTTGTGAAACCACCAGTTCAAGTCACCACACTCCATGTAGCACATAAAGCAAGAGAAGAAAGTAGAAGAAATGAAAAATAGAAACAGTAAACAGGGAGGGATAAGAGACAAAATGAATAATAATAATAACGAAGAACAATATAGTTCCATTGGAAATTATAAGTCAGAAGGAGAGGGTGCATCTGCACCTCTACGACGCCGCTTAACCAATTATCAACTACTCTACAAGTAAACACAATTCTGGATATTGACAAGCCTATAAGTTTTCTTGTTACATATATTTAGTAAAAACCATTGACGGGGAAACTTTCAGTGGAATGTTTAATTTAGAAGATCGATTGATGAACAAAGAATATTCTTAAAATAATAGAAAAGATTTGTAACTCAGGTGGATGATTTGCAATTAATAGTGTTCTCTGAGTTGGTTGGTTTAGTTGTGGAGCTGCGCTGAAGATGTCGTAAAGAAAGACGACGAAAGCACCGCAACTAAACTAACCAACTCAGAGAACACTATTAATTGCAAAGAATATTCTTTTCAATAAATTCATCATTAGATTTATATGACAAATTCTGATGACGAATTTATCGAAAAGAATATTCTTTGTTCATTAATCAGTTTTTCAAATATCTTCAATGAATTAAAATGTCTAATACTTGAAGGGGAGAATATAAATTCAAAATAATTAAAGTAACTAATTTAAAAGAAAGGTGAAGTTTTATGTTAAGTGTTAGAATGTTACACCGAGATGATGCAATGAAAAAGTTGAAATAACCGCTTTTCAACCACTGTTTAAAGTGATTGTTTTCAGGCAATATTAAAAGACGAAAGAAAATACCAAGAACCATTAAAAAACATTTGCAGTAAATGTACAAGGCGACTGATTCTCCAGCTATGTAACTTCTGATTCAATCTTTCTATAATGCTACAATAATAAAGATATTATAACAGACAGTATGTAGACTACAACTGTATGATATATTTTGTAATGCGTAATAAACCTTGAGGGTTATAATGACTGAAATTTTAAACTCGTAGAGTTTTATTACTTGCGGTTAGTTAGTTAGTTAGGAAATAATAACATTGAGAATGGTTACTTTCATGTTATCATATAACTATTGATTTGAATCAAGTGGGGATGTGGTGGAGACTGTACAACTAAGGTCTTCAAGACGCTAAGAACTAATGAATGGAGAATGCTGTGTTGGTTAAATAGCTTAAAATCATTTTCAACAGAGTAAATCCCTTCACTCTTAATAAACTCCTAGATTCATGAGTAGCTATCAAATGAGCTCTAAAAGTATACGCCTTCTACAACAATAGGATTACTCAGATTGAATCAATTTCTTTTAACGTCAAATAAACCGGTCTATCTACCCTACAAACTGCTAGAAAATGCCAATCACCTACACATAAATGTCATCATGATGAACGTGTATTCCTGAAGAGGCCCAAAACTAGAACGAAAAAGCCATTCTTCAATGAAAGCCACTTCATGACCAAACTTTAAAACAGTCAAATATCCAGTTAACTAACACTTGGAAAGCCAACATTTCAACGACAACAACAATACGCCTGCAAATCGATTTAACAACACAATGAAAACAATCCTGTAACTAATTAAATCCCTACACACTAACACTTAGTTATTTATCTGATACTCACAAGCAACTGACTCTACATGTAAGAAGTTACGTTACCTGAAGTCCTAGAGAGAAGTCGTAACCAGAGGAGTCTACCAAGTCAAGCAAGAGGACGGTAACTCGTCTGTAACACTGGCTTGAGGTTACGCTAAATATACATCAGGTCGGGTCCCACTGGTTGAATGCTGTATGAGCTCACCTCACAACCTGAAGGCTTTAGGTTCGAGCCCCGATGGATGCGTACTGTTGAAGAGTTCTAGACTAGAATGGAATGCATGTCAGCACTGACAGGTTTTTCAATGGTTCTGTAACTGAAGTCACTTCGTGAACAGGCTTGAAACCAATCAAATCCCTGCAAACCAACGTTGAACAAGTAAAACATCTTTATTAGGAAATGTATATCATGTAAGATAACTTACTGCATCTGTGAAACGAACGGGAATGTGTCCTTGAAGTGTGCAATTTTCAAACTAAGAAGAAGAAAAAGTTGGAAATAAACATGAAGAAAGTACACTTTGAATTGAGAAAAATAAAATGTTCAAAACACTAACTATCTCAGTATAGGAGCTTTCTGAGTTAACAATACACATAAATTATTTCAGTCAATAATAAATAATAAGAACTAATCTAATCCTCACTAATGAGTGATTTATGGACGAAGTTGACTAAAGCTCTGGTGGTGGGAAGTCGACACCAGCGGGGTCCACAAAGTCCGTCATGAGGAGATAGATACTCACCAGTGGCTTTGAACTACAGGTTGCGCTAAATGTCACAAATTGACAGATGTTAGAATTTATGGGCCATTGGATCTTTCTACTTTTTATTTTTGATTACAGCTTGATGCCACACTGCATTTTTGGTACAAGTATGGAATTTTCAGCATGTAGCCCAAATTTTGCAGGTCGACCATAGATATCGGCTGTGCGTCGGCCGAGGACCGAAATTCCGACCATGTGCATGGTTGGCGAGAGTTCTAACCGCCTGTGCCACCGACGCAGTTAAATAAACCAGTCTATCTTCTCTACAAACTGCTAAAAAATGGCAATCATCATCACATAAATGTCATCCTGATGGACGCATATTCCTGAAGAGGCCCAAACTAGGACAAAAAAGACAATTAATTAATTCAATTAAAGCCAGTTCATGACCAAACTTTAAATTAGTCGAATTCTAGTCAACTAATCCTTATGGCTGAATGGTATTCAAATTCATCTTGTAAAGTGTAACTCCTGAGTTCAATCTCTGGTGAGGACATGTGTGAGCACTGTTGAATTAGTCACAAATAAGGACGAAGTAGCTGTCCAGTACACTTCCTAGTTTTCAATAGTGTACTCTAACTGAATTCAGTTAACAATCAGACTTGCAATATAAGAATCATATAGAAATGTACAAGCGTTGAAGACGAGATCACCGAAGAGGAAATCTTTTCCAATTATCAAAATGATGTTTGAAGAAAAACAGAGGCACTTACCACTTGTGTTGTATTCTTCCCATAGAATCCTGCACCGAAAACTGAGACAACGAATATATTTATCATAAGTGAAACAACTAACGCCAACGCTGACTCAATAAAGAAATACATATTTGCTTCACGCACCTAGAGGAGACAAGAAGAAAAAGAGACACAATTTGCCGAAAAATAAATTACTCATAGTGTATGACTGACAGAGAAGAGAGTTTAGAGGAAATATTTTTTTTGAAAACCACTTCACATAATAATAGTCTTTCAGAAATAGTTAACCATACATGACAGATGCTACACGGAGTGTGGCGACTTGAACTGCCGCACATTTGTGCAAAGTTCTATGCCGAAAACAGACAGACAGACATGACAGATGCAGAATTTTGTAGTTACACAGTTAGAATTGCGCATTCTGCATTCCACTGCTATCCACCATCGATCACATAACAACATGTTAACCGTCAGAAATTGTCGTAGCCTCTATACTAGCAGTTACTAGAGACTAAGAATTCTAGTCCAATATATAAATCAATCAACAGGTAATGTAAATTGACTTAAACAAACGGCAACTGATATACGTTGGACAAGAAGTGGCTGTCATGACTCAATAGCCTCATGAATAATGCTTTGATGTTTGGAATGATAAGAGGTGGGGTAGGGGTGATAGGGTTCGAGTATCGGTTGGAACACTATCACACTATTGAGATGCAAATACATCTAGCTGACTAGTCCTAAGTGCAAAAGAATTCACATTCTGCATTCTATCGTTAGCCACCATCAACCAAATGACAGTTAGTACTTAGTTACCCGAAACAGATTTTGTATCTATCAGACTATTAGTCACACTTATTATGCTGACTGGCTGGTTTTAACTTTGCTCAAATGTGACCATTTCGAGTTGCCACACTCCATGCAGCATATGACTGGTTGATAATGCTGTTGGCTAGAGCTCAGGCTAGGGTGAGTGTAGAGGAATTCGAACTTAGAAACCATTGTCTGATAACTTTTTTGTGCTTATGCCAATCAGACACATTTATCGCTAAACAAATTATAAAGTATCTGTTGGTTAAAATGTACGTCTTTACAAAGATAATTTTCACTTTCTTCTGCGAGTATAGTATATAAGTTCAAAACGTAGAATCGCCTCATATTTCAATTAGCTTCTATAATTAGTAAGAAGTGAATATCCCGTTCTCAACCCTCAAACATGTTATGTCTATATCAAACGAGCTGTAGTTTAAGACAATAGAAAGTGGACACATTCCCATCATCCTTTACCTTCAGTTGCATCTACTAAAGCACATAAATTAGATACACATCCGAAAGTCTGAGATTAAAGGCCTAATATGCACTAAGTGGAATTGCAAGAAATCTGTGGACACTGAAGGTGTTCGAAATGATCAAAATGAAAAAGGAAACCCCGTCTGCAACCTTCTGCTGAAGCAGTCACTATCAAAAGGTTAACACCAATCCTTTTAACAGAGAAGGACAAGACAATGATTTACCCATTATTACTTTGATGGTCATGAAATCATGTGTTAGATTAATTTTATTTTATTATACGATATGAATGACTCACTAAATGAGTTCCAATGCAAAAGTCTGAACAGAAATGCTGCACTTCAAGAGTTATCACAGTCGACATTTGGTAAAAAGTTGGGGGAAAAGAGTAGAGAAAGAAAGTAACATGGAAAAACATGAGGACTTAATGAATCTAAGAGATTACAAAAAGTGAATCCATCTGCAGCTCTATACAGAAGAATTTTGAGCCATATCGATATCGACTTCAACTATTGATTATTAGCATCTCGAGGATGCCAAGTCAGACAGTCTACAACTCCCTACCCGGCTCAAAACAACAGTTAAAGACAGTCATGGATAGGTGCCAAGTTCTCATTTGACCATGTTTGACCTCCTTCCAGTCTAGCTCCATGTCGAAAAGACAGGTCAGAAAGGAATATTCTGCGTCAGCTGACAAATCAGTCAGCGAGGAGAACTATGACTTAGCGCATAGCGCAGTAACACGTACCCTAGCCTCTTCAATCAACGTAGTTCTTCAACTTTATGGATTAATTTCCCCTCATTATCTAACGCTCTACGCCTAAACTTATTACTACTCACCTTATTACAAGAATGCAAAAATCTGTAGTCATAAACTTTTGGATATTCAGGTCTTTCACTTTCAGTGTATGAAACATTCCACTATCACTGGTGATATCTGACAGTCATAAAGAAGGATGACAAAAAGAGCTGATGCACAGTGTTCACATCTTATTTGAAGCGCTAAGAATAAACCAAGGTGACATTCAACATTCAGCAAATGAAGACTAGTCATAAAATGATACAGACAATCGCTAATATGCATAGTACTCAAAGAAGAACATAAATTATCACCATTAGGTTGAAGACATGACCAATCGATTTCTCAATAGGCAGCACAGAACTTAAATCGGTAACTTCCTACACAACACTAATTAACACAATGTATTTCAGTATGAACTTAGAAAAACAGGCAGGAAGTGAAATCTATTAAATTCTTCATTAATTTATATTCCAATAGGAAATGTAATATTTGAAAATGATTGAAACACCTACCGCAGATGGATTAGTTCGATCGACATTGCGTGATTTGACCAGAGCAGAATGTAGATAGAAATTATGAGGCATTACAACAGCACCAAGAATGCCGACAGCTTGTTCTAACTCAGGCCAACCACAATTAGGACATGAAGGCACAAACAGTCCACGTAAAAGTTGTCTTTGATCAGGTTTTACAACAACATACTGAAAAAGAAAACAGACAGTTAGTCAATTCATTTATTATGATGCATAAAAGAACAAGTTGTCAGAGGATTGATTGACTGGCTGATTGATTGATTCCAACACAGAACTTTGCAAACAAAAGTGCACCAGTTTAAACTGATACATTTTACTATTAAATGGCTGGAAGCAATCGGCAGGAAGCCCTGCACCTAGGATTCGTGTTAGTTGGGACTCAACAGCAAGACGTATCTGCAACCTCGAAGGGACTTGTTGCCCTTCTGGGATTCAAACTCGCGTCACCCAGTGTAGCACTGCAGTCAAAGACGCTGCCACTGAGCTATTCAGACTCGCGATTGACCTCCTGTAGAATTGTATTGGATAATTTTGATTGGACACTAGTCAGTAACTAGTGTAATGTTTGTGTGTGTCTAGTGCTATCTTCGGTGCAGACTGACACAATTTATATAACCCACAGAGGCAGACAGAAGGGAGAAGAATTCAAAGGAAGTATATTGAGTAGAAATATACGGGAGTAAGAATAGTAACATGGAAAAAAAAATTTAAGGGTTTAATGGATGTGGGAGATGACCATAAATACTGAATACATGTATTTGCTCCATTGAGAATAATTTTAAAGCCATAGTATCATCAAGTAAGATGATGAAGGTGATGTGGGTAAAGGAGAATGATGCTTAGGAGGGCTTCGTGTGCTTTTCGAAATGTGTGGGCGGTTGTTACTTCCCGGCTGCCTACACCGTGGAAGCTGAGTTTTTTGGGCTACATGAAACAGAAATAGAGTTAGTGTTACGTGGCCGTAGAGCACAGGGGATAAACTGCTTGAGGCCGGTCACACACGGCCTGTATCAACTGGTTCCTCATCATCAATAACCTCCAGGTATATTGGTTCTTAGTATATTGATGATTCCAACCAGGATGTCTACACCTCCTTCAATACATGGCTCAAAACAACTATCAAAATAATCAAAGGAATCGCAGAAATGTAAAACAACTTTCATACATTCATCATCACTTAGGTACTATGTGTTTTTGGCAACAGCTTTTATATGGACACTAACATGGTTATCTTGGAGAAAAGAATTTAATATTTTTTATCCTTTACAGCCATCCGTCTTGTACGTCGGTGATATAACGGTAGAATGCTCACCAAACACGCATGTGGTTCGGGGTTTGATCCCCGGCCAATGCACTCCTCTGCCTAAGCCAGTAATAAGACTAGTAGAGAGGGAAGGTTGAGCATGAGGCTAGCAACCCCATCCCGTAAAAAATGGATACCACTGCTAATGAGACTTTAAAGCCCAAGAAGCTTGAAGCTCTATGTTCCAATGGGAACGTAGAGGAATAAAAAAACAACTGTCCGTTCAATGAAATCCAAAAGAGGTGCATAGAAAAAATCAATATGAAAAAGGAAATAAATCAATTCGTTAATTGCAAAATTTATGCAGATTTACAGTTATATATAAAAAAGGTAGTAAAGTGTAAAAGATAACACCTTAAGATAAAGAATTAAACCCGACTAACAGTGGCTTAATGGTATACGAGCTCGCCTTGTAACCGGAAGGTCCTGGGTTCGAATCCCGGTGGGTGCGTACTGCTGAAGAGTCCCAAACTAGGACGAAACAGCTGTCCAGTACTCCCAGGTTTCCCAACGGTTCTCTAACTAATGTCAGCTCATGATGAAATCCTGAAACCAATCAAATCCCTACAAACCAACATTTGAGAAGAAATACGAATGATTTTGAGTGATTCAGTTGATGATATCTCAAGTTGGAAGAAAAATTAACTAACTGACATATGAATGGGGAATTTCGCACAGAAGTCCACCAGCAGTTCAAGTTACCCACCATCCCACCTTGGAATAGAACACAGGAAAGTAGACAATAGGCAATGTAATAAAATTACATTGGACGAAAATGAACCGGAAAAAAAAAATAACTCGATAAATATTAGCGAGAATTTTCTAAAAATTTGAAGTACAATAAGAAGTGAATGTAGACATAATGGAGACGATTTGCAACTTAGGTAGATGATTTTGATGTAGTTGTACTTTCTAAGCTGGATGGTTTAGTTCCGAAATTTCCATTGTCATACATCTTTGACCCATACTTCTAATTGGAATATGCACTAAATATGTTGCATATAGACAGACAATAAAAGCCTTTATACTGCGGAAAACAATGTTGAGTCATATCACTGAGAGTAAGTAAGCATTAATTATTAGCATTCCCAGGACCCCAATCAGGTAGTCAACCTCTCTCGATATGGCCTAAAACAAGGAATAAAGACCTCATGGGTTGGTGCAATATTTTCACTGAATCATAACAGTCTAGTTCTATTTCGGTTGAAAATGTTTGTCGAGGAGGGCGGTCGCTTGACATGTGTAACATTATAGGGAAAGTACTGGGATTTTCTCAATAAACGATCTGTTCCCTGGCCCTTGTCTTCTGTCGTTAAAAATAGTACTATTACTCTTTACACACTCAGATATTGTTCACATTAGTAAGTGAAGAATCACACGCATTATTACCATTTAAAACTAGAATACTAATGAAAGGAAACAGTCTGGATACCAGTGAAAAACCTAGTAAAATCTAGATTGGTTGACCTGAATAAGATAAGAAATCTAGAGAATAGTTCAGCTATATAGTAGTAATACATGCAATTACACACAATTATACTAATAATAACAATAATATTCTATTTTATTCCAAAAACATTACTTATAATACAGAATGGAATTCTCAGCGTTTGTTACAATATTGCATCTGATTTACTCGAAATATAAATAAAATTAAAACAAAATTAACCAGAGGAATTTTTCCACATTTACGGTATAAAGTCAAAAATATTCAAAGTACAAAATGATGAATGAGAATAATAAATATTATAATAATAATAACGGTGAGTTTATTTCAAACAGTATTGTTAATTTAATAAATCTGCTAAAGAAGCTGTGGCTTACACGGCGAAACGTTCAGAAAAATCTTGTTTTGATTTTCTTAACACGCTGGGATTAATTTCAATAATTTATAATGAGTATTGTTAATTTAGTTTCGAAATTTCAGCATGCTATGGATTATTGAATCTAATGTACTGTTGATATAGTATAGTGAGGAAAAAGACAAAATTAACATTTATAACACAGCTTAATTGATGGTTGCACAGAAAACATTGCCAAAACAATATTGCGAGGATCATAAATATAAGAACAATAACAGTAAAGATTAATGGTATAAGGATGAAGAAAATGGTTTATTTACTAGTGCAAAGAAGGTTAGTTAGTTCATGCCTGACACTACTTTCAGCACATATGATACGTGCCAAATATGGTATCGTGGAATTTTTATACTCATATGTGGGAGCATAAAGTCTTTTAAAATACTTCTTGCTTTACCTGAAGAGACACAAGGTTGGAGCTGTCGGTGCTGAGGTGGAAGCTCAGAGTCTGACAAAATTCCTTTAGCAAATTTGTTGAATGAAATCAAGTGCCTATTAATGATTATTTAAACGATATAGCCTAACGGGGTACCACTCGCCCTACTGAAAGTCTTCAGAGTCTTACAAAGTATGACATAGTCTTTTTTTCAGCAATCCAAGAAAGAATAATGGTGAACAATAAAGAAGAATAGGTAAGATGCAAGAGTTGATAAACTGTAAAAGAAGGAGTTCAGTTATGCCTGAGTGCATTAACTTCTTGATGTAAAATGTCAGATAGAATATTTTACCATAGTAATAACGAAGAACAATATAGTTTCATTGGGTATTATAATTCACAAGAAGTGGATTCATGTGCACCAGCCATTGAGAACGATTTTGAGCCATATCACCAAGTGTCTCCAGTCTTCATTGGTGTTTACCATCCCGGGGACCCCAACCAGTCACGCAGTCTACACCTTCCTACGTGGCTTAAACTAAATGTTGTAGATTCCATTGACTGTTTTCACACTACGCTGGGAGTATTTGGGCGAATTCGTACTACTGGACAACAGGGATGTGACAGCAGATGATCAGTATGACAGCCAGCTATGCTGTCTTTCCACTCTGGAGAGAGGGGGTTAGAAAAAGTCGACCCCAGAAATTGCGCATCTCGAACCACCCTACTGTGTTCCGTAACCGGTGGTAAGTTTACTAATACGGAACCAAACCAAGAAACCAGTTCATACAGGCCGTGTGTAACCAGCCTCAAGCAGTTTTCCCCTGGGCTCTGCGGTCACGCAACACTAACCCTCTCTCTGTTTCAGGTATCCGAAGAATCAATCAACTTCCACGGTGTGGACAGCCGCGAAGTAACAACCACCCAGACACTTCCAAGAGCACACGAAGCTTAAGTTACTCACTCATCTTTCTCCTAACAATAGCATGCATCATCAATGATGACCACCATTATAATACTGTTTGAGAAGCATGTTATATATATATATATATATATATATATATATATATATATATGTCATAATAAATTACCTCATATCCAAATGTTACAGCCATAACAGTTATCAAGAAACCAAAGAACATTTCCAATTTACGCAGACCATATTTATCAAGAAACAAGAAAGTGAATGTATCCAAAATAGTGATTAACACACCAGCCCATAATGGCACGTAACCAGCGCTTAATAAATTAATAGCAATTGCTGTACCAATAACTTCCTAAAATTAAAAAAAAGAGAAATAACGATGAAATTAAAGTGTTCAATTGAAGAAAAATAAAAATTAACTGATAGAGAGTCTGTTTAAAACCGATAAAACTGTGACTTGATAGTTTAAAAACCCAGCTAACACCAAGCTTTATTTACAATTGCATTCCATATGATGACCTTCAGAAGACATTAGCCTAAGCTCTCTCTATCTTGTATATGATAGAAATAACAAACTGTTCCTGTCAAGTCAACTATAGGCAGTATCCTGTATTCATTAACTGACTGTCTCACAGAGTATGGATAAAAATACCCTAAGAAAATTCAGGCAATCCCATTCTACTGTTCAGTATTATTATTATTATCATTTCCCGCAATACCAATACATACTGAAGTTCGAATTCTTTTTACTTTGAATTGTTATTGTAAAGGAATAAACTGTCTGTCAGTCTATCTTCAGCATAGAACTTTGCACCAATGTGCAGCAGTTCCAGTAGCCACACTTCACTTAGTACACAAAGCAAGAGGAGAAAGTAAAAAGAGATTCAAAACATAGATTTGAGGCAAAAAGAATGGTAATATGGAAGAACAATATAGTTTCATTGGATATTGTAAGTTACAAGGAGTGGATGCATCTACACAAGCCATTTAGAACCATTTTGAGCCATATCACTAATTGTCTCCAACCTTCATTGGTGTTCACCACCCGAAAACCCCAACCAGTCAGGAAGTCTACACTTTCCTACGTGGCTGGCTGACTTAAACTAACTGCTGTGGATTTCATTGACTGATGAAGTCAAATTTTGGTTTGACCACCACGGGCTCTTTTCCAACCTAACCGTATGTCAGCTAACATTGCCCCGTCGAGGAAGGCGATGGTTAGACATGCATGCGTAACACATGTCCTAACCATCTCAATCGATAGTGATCTGACTGGCATTCTATACTCTGTTCGACGCTAATGATGAAGACTGTAAATTAAGAATCATTCGTGAATTTTTCTGAATACAATAGTACACATAGTGGATAGGCACAACACATCAATTTTGCCTCTTTATGCAAAATAGGTATATAGCCAATGAGACACAACTAACTAAACACACCTAAGATACACACCAGAGAGTATGTCTCAGCTGGTAGAATGTTGAAACTAATAATTCTCATCCTGCCGGCTTCAATCCTACCGTGATTCAGATTCTAATTTCATTTTATTTAACCAGCATGCACTCCATTATCTTACTATAATGTATACAATAGGTGAACAAATAATGAGAAAAAAACACTACAAGTTGAGCATAACTTACTTGCATATCTGATCCAATAATTGCAATTTCCACCATTAACCAGAGTATAATACGTGCAGGTGTAGGATATTCATCATAACATACTTCAGCTAAATGTCTACCCGAAACAACACCCAGACGAGCAGCTAATCGCTGCAAAAATAATCCCATCAATGTGGCCAGGAATAGTAGCCATAAAAGCTTTAAAGAATATTTGTTATTGGGTAAAAAAAAAACAAAGTAGAAAAGAAAGAGCAGTTAACGAGAGCTGTGATTTAAGCGAACTTATTGTCAAATTATTGAAAACAAATGGGGTAACAAGTGTTCAGGGATTTCTTCTTATTCCTTTGCATTCCGAGTAGAATATTAAGGCTTCAATCAACCATGAGCTTTGAAGTTCCAATAGCGGTAGTATTTTTTTCTTCCTATTAAAGAAGTGAGATTGTTAGCCTCACATCCAGTTTTCCCTCCAAATCAGGCTTACTACTAGTTAAGCGAGGTCTGTCTGTCTGTTTTTGACATGGAACTTTGCACATATGTGCACCAGTTCAAGTCACCACACTTCCTCCTTGTAGCACACAAAGCAAGAGGGAAAAGTAGAAGAACTGAATAACAGAGACAGTAAACAGAGGTGTGAGACAAAGGAATAGTAGTAACGAAGAACAATATAGTTTCATTGGAAATCATAAGCCACAAGGAGTGGTTGCATCTGCACCAGCCACTGAGAACGGTTTTGAGCCATATCACCGATTTTCTCCAGCCTTTATTGGTGTTTACCATCCCGAGGACCCCAACCAGGAAGCCAGTCTACACTGTCCTACGTTACTGGCTCAAACTAACTGTTGTGGATTTCATTGACTGGTGAAGTCATGTTTTGGTTTGACCGCCGCTAGCTCTTTTCCAGTCTGACCCTATGTCAGCTAACACTGCCCGTCGAGGAAGGCGATGACTAGGCATACGTAACACATGTCCTAACCATCTAACCCAATCGATATAACTTCACAGCCTCGTCGGTTGATTTCCCCTCCCTCCTTATCTAGCACTCAACCGAAGCCTAACCTCAATATTGCTCACCTTATTATACTACTTCGCATGGGAGATAGAGCACAGGCAGCTAATCTTTTCATGTCTTCCAATCTCAACGACCGCGTCTCGCAGCCATAAAGGAGGACGGAGTGAGGTTCAAGATTGTGTTGACTGGGAATCCAAATCGAACCACATGTGTCGTTGGCAAGCCTTTTACGACTGAACCACCCACGCGCCATGTTCATGGATGCTGAAGACTAACTTTCAGTATGAGCTAAGTCCTTCTAATCGATGGAGATGTAGCTCATTGACTTCAGCACTACTCGGTGACAGGTTCGATTCCCACTCCGCTTACTTCAGCCTTAGCGACTGGGGAGTATCATCAGTCGTCACTTGATATGTAAGGTCCTTAACCTGATGTACAAGAAAGATCTCTTCCAGGTAATTGAAATCAAAAACAAATACAGTTGATTATTATTCTCGAAGATAAAGATCAATCCTGCTAACCAGATTCACCTGAAATAATCCACTTAGAAGGCAAAGAATACTCCTTTACGCTTAGCCAGTCTATTACGTAATCTTAGATTTATTTATCCCCCCCCCTCCAAAATACCCTGATCACATATTCTAGTAGTATGAATTAATCATGTTTACACACACACACAAATGTACATAATTCTGCAAATACTCATTCCTGGATAATCAATATTGTAAACAAAAGAGTATTAGGATCTGATCAGTTTCAAATACTACTAAGAAATCTATTAGATAAAACAAATTCTGAGCATAGTCCACCACAAAAAAACAGCACAATAAGGACGATTATTCAAAAGGATTTAATGATAATCATAAGAAACTAAATATACAAAGGAAATGAAGCTAAAGTATGTGTATACATTATCATCTCTACTGAAATATACTTTGTTTTTACAAGTAATTCCAACAATAAACGGTACTTGGCAGCCATTCGTGTTTATGTGTGTACTTGAAAATGGGCCACACCTATTGTCAGAAGACTGATGACACCATCCGACTATCCAAAACATGAGTAGATGATATTGACCATATCATGAAAGCCAAGGAGGAATACACCAACTTCAACCCCCTCTGGCGCTGTCGTAATGTTAGCCTGGCTATCAAAGGTCGGGTTTATAATGTTTTGGTGAGCGCTGTCTCGCTCTGCGCTAGCCATATCTGGCCTCTCCGAGATGGGGATATGCCACGGCTGTCCATATTTCATCATCACCCTCTCTACAGAATTGCTTGCGTTCAATGATATCATCGTGTGAGTAACTCGAAGGTCCGACAGTGTGTGTGTTTGATACTGATGCGTCGACGTGGAACATGGTAGAGGTGAAGCAAAATCAATAAAGCCATTGGTATACGCTTCGAAAAGTCATCAATATCGACTGAAGAAATAAACACGCCTATCCTACATCTGACTGCGAAACCAAACAAGTTTTTGCATAAAACTTGACACTTATATTTTTACTGACCACGTAAAAATTATTTACGTGTAAGAAACACGCTTAAGGTCATATCTACTCTGTGGGTTGACTTATAATATAACTATCAGTTGTGATAATGACTTAATCATAAGGATTATCCGATAAAAATAAGTTCAATCAAAAGACTAAGTCAACTGCATTAAGCCATAAAGGTTACACGTTCTACGTAATTAAAAATTGTGCTTATCTCACTGATTGGTTGAAAAGTCAATGTAAAATTTTGCACAGGAGTACATCAGCCTATGTTGAAGCATCTTGCAAAAGTACATCTGACTGTCTGTTTCCTACATAGAACTTTGCACGTATGTGCACCAGTTCAAGTCACCACGCTTCCTCCTTGTAGCACACAAAGTAAGAGGGAAAAGTAGAAGAACTGAATAACAGAGACAGTAAACAGAGGTGTGAGACAAAGGAATAGTAGTAACGAAGAACAATATAGTTTCATTGGAAATCATAAGCCACAAGGAGTGGTTGCGTCTGCACCAGCCACTGAGAACGGTTTTGAGCCATATCACCAATTGTTTCCAGCCTTCATTGGTGTTTACCGTCCCGAGGACCCCAACAAGTCAGGAAGTCACCTTATTATACCACTTCACACGAGAAACAGAGCGCAGGCACCTATGATCAAAGACAGCTAATCTTTTCATGTCTTCCACTCTCCATGGCCAGGTCTCACTGTCATAAAGGAGGATGGAGCGGACTGATAAGCAAAAAACCCACCCTTTGGTTGATAGCCGGATATCACGTCTATGCCACAGACGGCGTAAACTGGCATATGCGAAACTAGCCCTGTGTATCCGTACTGAGATTTCGTTAGAGATCAACCCGTTGGGGATGGTTGATGGTACTTCCCAAATAAGTGAAGCGGTCAACATGCTCTACCACTTCACTCCCTATTTCTAAACCAGGATTCAGTGTAGTCCAGTCCTGTGGCTTCATCATCTTACATTTGGCGGGAGCGAATCGCATGCCAAACATTCGTAGATTCCAGCTCAAGGTGTTCAGAAGCATAAGGCAACAGAAAAATTGAAGTCTAATTTAAAAGTGTGAAACACAGAAACAAATTAAATGAATTTTTTAAAATTCCTTTACGCTCTCAGGCTTCGAGCTACAAGCTTGAAGTTTCGGTAGCAATGGTGATTACTTATACGGGATGTGGTTGCTAGCCATATGCCCAACCTTCCCTCTTTACCAGCCTTATTACTGGCTTAACGAGGTAAAGGATTAGTGAGTATATTCAAGATTTCGAAGACAATAAAAAGGAACTAATACAGCTCTGAACTATTATGATCGATTACTTCCAACCATCTAGCATCAATTCACAGTGCACCATGATGGTGACCACATTGCAGACTTGATTGATGGAATTTAGTCGGCACCAACACCAAGGAATAATAGACGCATGACATTCATTACTACCTAATGACCAATCAAAGTATCCATTACAGTCCTATAGGAAAAAATCAGTCGTGAGCCTAAATAGTTCAGTGGTAACATCTCTGATTGCAGCACTGGGTGATGTCGGGATTCGTATCTCAGAGGGGACACAAGTCGCCTGAATCCTGCAGATATGCCTTACTGAATAGTGCCGAAAAGTAGGAAACTTAGATCCAAAGATTACTGCCAACTAACTCCAGCCATTTAGTGTGTGTTTTTTCCATTTCACTTAATACTGCCCATCAACGAAGGTGGTGGTAATACTTCAATGGTGTAAGGTATTACAGACTGAGCCGTCGTGCCAATCAATAGATAGCTGGATATAATGCCTGCGGCAGAGATGATACGTGCTGGCAAATTTCAGACTATTTTGTATCCATGGTGACAATTTATCAGTGACTAGTCAATTTGTGGCTAATGTGTTCAACACAACAAACTACTCCACTCTTTATCTTTGTACTAGGAATCAGTAGTATCATCTTACATATGACAAGGCTTAATCACAGATACTTAGTTTTGCTTAGGTTATTCATATGACTCTGAATTTTTAACATAGTTATCTGGTTGATATTGACTAGCAGTAGAATCAAGAATACGCACCAAAATATTATCCACTAGGTCTAGTGGATAATGTTCAAATTCCACTGACATGCAGGTACATTCGGTTGACGGATTCCAAACAGGACAAAACGCTTGTCCTGGATTTCACAGCATGCATTATTGACCGACGTGTCTAATTACTACAACTTATATTCAATCATGTTTATATTTAGAAGGCACTGGATATCCTAGTAATTTGGCTTCTTGTACACGAATAAACTTGATATAGAACATATACAAATTAAATGACCTGTGTAGCCAGACAAAGCATCCATCATACAACACAATAAACTGCACAATATTTTAAACACTTCTACTTTATGTAAAGGTGTAGAACTTTTAATCTTTAACCAAGAAATAGACACATTATCTAACGAACAATCAAAGTATACGTTATAGTCCTATAGACGGTCAGACATGAATCCGAATAGGTCTGTGGTAAGATCTCTGACTGGAGCACTGAGCGGTGCCAACAGGAGTCTCAGAGCAGATGAGTCCCCCTAAGATCACAGGTATGCCTTACTGATAAGTGCCAACTACCATGAAGCCTAGATTCATAGCTTCCTGACGACGATTACCTCCAGTCATCAAACATCAATGCAGTTAAAGTTTTCACGTCAAATATAGAAAAACATAAGCACTAATGACTGAATAGGTAAAGCTATGAATCATTCATTTAAGAGGTTGACTACCAACCATTGTACCATCGGTCTGAATCTCACTCCATCTACCGAATTTTCGGTAACCAGATGGTATCAGTATGCTACAACACATTAGGTATGGCTTGTTCATGATTGCCAAACGCATGTGAATGCAACTGACTGTTGGTTAACATTCACCTACATTGGTGTAGTGTGTTTAATCTCATAAGAGGAAAGCATACTTTGCTTAAATTTAAACAAGGATAATTTAAGTAGTTGTGGATCATTGGTTTAGCAGCAGAATACTCGCCATCCATGAAGATGGTTCGGAGTTCGATCCCCGGCTGACTAACTCCTAAACTTCGATAAGTCAATAGCAAGCCCAGCAAAGAGAGAAAGTTGAACGAGACCAGCAGTGCTACCCCTTTAAAGATTAAACACCACTGCTAGTGCAAATTTTAAGCTAAATCTTGAGGCATCATGTTCCACTCGGGGGGCAAAGGAAAAAAAATTATAATAATAACAATAGTAACAATAATAAAAATTAAGCAGCTACATTATACATCTTAGAAAAGTTAAAGGACACTTTTAATCCCGACTATTTATTTTCTAACTCCATAATGGTTTGTTTATTAGATGTATCACATGGTGAAACAGTATTACTGTTTAATGGATGACGGGGTTTCGAACAAAATTTATTGTTCATAATCATATCAATTGTAATCACACGACTTTGAAACTTGAGTTTTATAGTTTTCTTTGTTTTCTCCTATTTGTCGTCGTAGGGGTAGTAGAATTTTCCAGATATCAGGGACAGGTGATGAATCATTCCCATTACATGTATTTGCAGTTGACTTGATAAACAAAGCTTCTGTTCTCAATCTCTCCCTCATTCCACCCTGTGACATTAGATTTTAAAACTGTGATCCTATCCCATCCTATTGTATGGTTGTGTGTAACTGCATGAAGTGAGTGTTATAGCTGAACTATTCTCTAGATTTCTTATCTCATTCGGCCCATCTAATTTAGACTGGGCTAGGTTTTTATGCACCGCTCGACTGACTGCCCCTGTTCTACTACTTTGACCTATGTATTTGACCTGACAATCATTGCTGGCAGGGTATTAGATGAACTAAATTGTTTTGTTCTAAAGGCTCCACAGGATTGATCCTTTAACCGACAAAGCTTGTTTCTAATTGAGTGAGTTTGTTTCACTGTGTGATACATCTAATAAACAAACCAATATGGAATTACTTACTACCACAGTGCCTAAGTTTTACACATATATTAATATGTTTACACTTTCTAGTTTAAAACAACCCTCTTTCTGACAATAGTTAACTTTTATAAATACAATAAGAAAAAGAAAAGAATAAATATAATAAAACTCACCCTATAATTGGCAATGGCTCCACTTTGTAAATCTGATTCTATATTCCCAGGATCCAAATAAGCAATACTCATTAGGAAACCAGGACCTGTGAAAGCCCATAATCGTCGAAAACTGAATCCAGATTTTTCCTTTAAACAAAAAGGGTAAAATGAAAGTGACATATAATTTTTAAAAAATCGTCAACCACAAACATACGTGTGTACATGAAAATAAAGATTAAATAGTATAAAAGACGGAAATGCGAGTAATGCAAGAAATAAAACAAATGAACACTTCATTTACCATTATCATTATTATTATAGATATTGAGTCAGCAGTATGAGGAAATCAATCAATCCGTTGATAATTAACAATGGATCACTTCAATATATCAGCAGTAATTTATTTTTATTTATTTTTTTTTAAATAGCAATGAATTTCCCCAGCTTTCTCTCAACTCAATTCAATTGAAGAAAACCAAAAATAAAGTGAAGATCAATTCAAGGTACAAGATTGACGCTGACACATGAAAAATTACAGTAACTACTATTCACGTCACTATATATATATATATATATATACATTCGTACAAGTTTACAATAAACACACTTCGTAGTACATAATATGTGTGATTGGCTATCGATAACCAAAAAGAACAACGAACTCAAATTGAACCAATCACAAGCATAGTTTGGAGAATTGTTCGACCAATATTCTAAATTCTACCCACGGCTGTTCGACGATTAGTGAGAAAATATCAATGAATATAATTTAGTGTTGAGGTCAAATCTTAAAGAAAGAAAACAAACACTATTTACACGATGACGTCATCATCAGCTGATATGACTCAGGCAGAAAGAATAAACAGCTTAAAGATTGTATATGGTATATTTTTTTCGGAGGATTTAGTTGCATAACTAGCACAAACAATTTACTGCAACAATTTTTTTTTGTTTTATTAACAATAACAGAATTATAAAGTAATAAGTACAGCTATTAGTTTGGTGGTATGCCTCGTCAGCAAAACTTGACAATTAACATACAAAAAATCATTTTTATGTCCGAATTCCCTTCCATCTATCTCAGTCTGAGTAGATAAATAGTATTGAAAGTGCCCTAGCACTAAGTGTGTCTCACAGTTTATTATATGAGAAGGATTGCACTAGTTAACCACTAAACGGTCGTCCATCATCAGTACATACTATATATATATATATGGTTTGGTATATATAATTTTTGATACTATATGATTTTCTATAGTTTGGCTTTTAAGGGTTAGTTATGTTTTTACGAGTTGATCACGGATCGATATCACTTAGAGAAACATTTAAAACCAGGGAGTACTGGACAGCTGTTTCACCCCAGTTTTAATAATTATTATTATTTGCTTTAATCCAGAAATAGTACTCGTGGTACAGTGTGGAATTTTCAGCACATATCTACAATATTGCATCTAATTTTATCACACGTTTAAAAGGAGTATTACAAAAAATAAATATAAAAAACAAAAAAACAACACAATAATAACAAAAAAATGCAAAAAATACCATGAAGTAGAAAGGAAAGTAAACTACAATAATAAATAATATCTCAGTATTGGGTAGTGGAAGCTATGATATGTGTATGCTAGGTGAACAGTAACAGCTATAATCATACAAGAAGTTATGAGACGTTCTTAAGATGATCAGTTAATTTGATTGAACTACACTTATTATTATTATTGCTCCCTTGGGTTCCTAGTGGAACATACGGCTTCAACTGCACCTCTCCCTCCATTTGCTTCTGTCTTCTGCTGTACTTTTCGCCTGCATCCATCTTAGTCCATATTCTTTCAACTCCTCTTCACACGATCTCCTCCATGTCACCCTTGCACTGACGTCTCACACGCCGCTTCCCTTTCGGCCTGGTTCCACTCGAGGGCTTGATGCGCGATGTCACCCAACGGTCTCCTCAGCGAGTGTCCAATCCATCTCCACTTTCTCCTGCATATTTGTTGGGCGATTGGTTCTTGCTTTGTTTGTCCCCATAATTCCTTGTTGGTGATTCTTTCCGGCCCGGCCATCTGATCTTCAGTATAGAGCGAAGACAGTTAGTTGTTGATAAAGGTCTGCAAACTTTTGGAAATATTCTTTGTGATCCGCCAAGTTTCTGATTCGTATAGAAGGACTGACTTGACGTTTGTATTGAAAATCCGACCGAATTTTGTTGTTGATGCTGGCTGAGTGACGAAGATTTCCAGATTGATTCCAGGTTGATGAATGTGTTTCTCGCCTTCCCGATTCTCGCTCGATTTGACATCCTCGTCCGTTCCGATTGCCTGTAGTTGAGACAATGCTCAATGCTAGATAAGTGAATGAATGAAGTAACCTCTTTCAATCCCTCCCGTTGATGGTGATTGACGTTGGATGTTGTTGCTGTTGTTGGTTGGTTATTTTCATAACCTCCGTCTTGTCCATGTTTACCTGGAGTCCTGTCCTTGCTGCCTGCTTCTTCGGCCAGTTTATCGGTTTTCGCTTGTAAGTCTTCGATTGTGTGTAACATCAAACATAAATCATCCACACGCAAAATCCAGGTCTTCTAGGTTCTTCACGTCGGTCGGTCCAGGATATTCCTATCTATAAAGTTGAGGTAGAGGTTTGATCGCCATTCCATGCTTTGTTCGATGACGATGATGATGCGTAGAGTTGCAATTTGGTCAGTACATGATTTGCCTTTCCTGAATCCAGCTTGTTCTGGTCGGAGTTCTGTCTCCAGTGCGTCCTCTAATCTCTCCAGGATGATGCGACTCAGGATTTTACTTGGCGTCGACAGGAGCATGATTCCTCGCCAGTTCTTGCAGAGTGAGGCCTAAGTCGCCCTTCTTTGGTAGTTTCACGAGGTAACCTTTCCTCCAGTCAGTAGGCATCTTTCCCTCCTTCCAGACCTTTTGCAATAATGGAGTCAGTCAGCATGTCTGCTGTAGTCTCTGTGTCCGCTTTCAGTGCTTCAGGGGGTACTCCATCTGGTCCGGCTGTTTTCCCAGCTTTCAGAAGTTTGATTGCATTCAAGACTTCAGCTCTCGTTGGAGGATTGGTGTCAACTTGCAGTTGTGTGCGCGCTGTTGTTGGTATTTCTGGACGGGTTGCAGGTGGTGGTCGGTTCAAGAGTCTTTTGAAGTGATCCTCCCATTCTTTAGTCTGTCTTTCTTCCTTGGTGATTGGGTTCCTTTGGCTGTCTTTTATAGGTTTCGCTTGTGTTGATCTCTTCCCGGACAGAGATTTGGTTATCTGATATAGTGTCCCCAGGTCCCTTTCGCCTCCGCGCCTTCTCAGCTTCAGTGGCCAGGTTGTCGTAGAATTGTCTTTTGTCCTCCCTATCACTCTTCTTTGTCCAGTGCTGTGTTAGTTGAGCTCAGCGTCTCCGTCTTCTGTCCGTCCTTGCATTGAATCATTTTCTCTTTCACCATTCTCCTCTCCTCTATTAATTTCCAAGTGTCCGTTGAGAGCCATTCCTTGTCTTGTCTCTTCTTTCTTCCTAGAACTGTTGAACACGTTTCGTTGAGAATCGCCTTCAGAGACTTCCAATGTTCTTCCACGCATGATTCTTCAGTGATGTCGCGTAGTGTTTCCTGCTTTGCTCTGACAGTTGCACTGAAAGTGTCTTTTGTGGTTGTGTCCTTCAGTAATTGAGAGCTGAGCTTGCATTGTGGCCTATACCCAGCTATCCTCGAGGTTTTTAGTTTCACCTTGAAAGTCCCTTCTACTAGATAGTGGTCTGAACCCACATCTGCTCCTCTCCTCGACCTTGTGTCCAGTAGGCTCCATCTCCACTTTCTTGAAATTGAGATGAAGTCTATTTGGTTCTTGGTGTTTCCATTTGGTGAAATCCATGTCGTCTTGTGTATATCCTTGTGTTTGAACACACTACCACCAATCACCAAATAATTGAAGGCGCAGAAGTCTGAGAAGAGTTCACCATTGTCGTTCATTTCACCGAGGGCCTTACGACCCATGGTGAGTTCTCTTCTTGTGTTGTCTCCTCCCAGCTTCGCATTCAGGATTTTGATATCGCCATTTGGGACGTTGTTCATTATTGCCTGTAGTTGTCTGTAGAACGCCTCCTTCTTCTCTTGTTCTGAGACGTTTGTAGGCGCATAGGATTGAATGACTGTAACTTTCCTTCCTTTTGAGTTGAACCTGGCTGTCATTATCCTGGAGGAGATTGGTTCTCACTGCATGAGAGCTTTGGCTGCTGTTGGTGACATCATGATGGCCACTCCCTCGGTGTGCTCATGGTTGTCCTCTAGGTGGGCGGAAAAGATTACTGTCTCTCCAGTAGGTAGTTGGAACCTTCCAGTTCCGTTCCATCTGCTTTCGCAGATTCCCAACACTTCTATTCTGTACCTTCACATTTCAGCGGCTATCTGGGCAGCCTTTCCAGTTTCGTACATTGTACGAACATTCCAGGTACCTATCCTTACTTTTGCTTTCATCGAAAGAAGGCACATCGGCTGACTGGCTTCTCGAAGGCTTTCACCAGCCTGCGTCATTTCACTTCCCCGATTCCAGCAAAAAGTAAGGCTATTGCCTATGTTTTTAGAATTTTTAATATATTTATTCGTTGAAGTTTCTGTAGCGATTTGGTTGTTTTACAGGGGTGGAGTTGCTAACACCACGCCCCAACCCTCCCTCTTTACCCGGGCTTGGGACCGGCTAGAAAACTAGTAAGCTAGTAGCCTAGCAAGCTAGTATCTGACGAGGTTGATTGAACTACACTAAACAATCATAAAATAAACATTCTAGGGTTTTTATTGTCAGCTCTAATGCAGTGTTTGTAGTGGCAGTGTGAGTAATCATACATAATACAAAAATTTTAAGATGGTGATAACGGCGTTCACAACCAAGATTGTCAGTTAATATTGCCGAAAAAAAAACAATCACAATACTAAAATTACATGACAGGACAATTTTGTAATACTCATAGTGATAATATAATAATAGTTTTGGGAATCATCGGCAGCACTCACTCACTGGGATTCTAACCCAGGACCTTCCGGTTACAAGGCAAGCTCGTATACCATTCAGCGACTGGGACCCGATTCAGTGGCCATCTCATGAATTCTAACTTCTCCCAATTCGTGATTTTAGCGCGACCCCAACCAGTGTCGTCGGTGGGACATCCATCTTCACACGTGGCATCTGGATGGACCTCACTGGTCACGACTTCTCACTAGAACTCCAGGAAACTCCATCCTGTAGCAAGTCACCAGCGAGCATCTGATTAATTTTCTATAGTTTGGTTTGTAAGGGTTAGCTATGTTTTTACGAGTTGATCAGGGATTATTATCAGTTAGAGAACCTTTGAAAACCAAGGTGCGTACTACCAATGATTCCCAAAACTAGGATGAAACAGCAGCTGTCCAATACTCCCTGGTTTTCAATGGTTCTCTAACTGATATCAATCCGGGATCAACTAGTGAAAATATATATAATTAAATGTTTGCACTTTTAAACTACCTTAGTGATACTTTAACTGCTGTTAAACAATTTGTAATTCATATATGATAAGATGTTAGTGAAAGTGTGGAGGTTTCTACAGTTAAAGCTGTTTATTTCTTTTCTAAACCATTGTTCCACGAAAGCTAGGGTAACAGTTTAGGACATATTCCTGAGTCATTCAAACACTTGAGTTCATAAATAAACTAGAATTTTGAACTCATGGTTAAAAACATGGTTCTACGTTAATCAAATACATCAAGAACGTGTTCAAATAGTAGTTTACTAACAATCCTGTGTTTGAGTAGCCTAACAACATGTCCTTTCGTTGACATTTGTTCTAAAGTACTTAAACAGCCTTGCCATATGCTTCACGCCGTCAATTACGCACATTTCTATTATAAGTATTGTGTCAGTAGTTGCATAGTATACAACACGCAAGTTGATTAAATGAAACATGACTCATTAATTTAGTGAGAGTTTGTATGTGAGAAATAGTCAAGGACAGAGATAATTAAATGTGGAAAATTAGTCACACAAACAGACCAATCAGATTAAAGCCATTTCATACGGCGCAACAAAAGGACTAAGATTAACTGAAACATGTATCCCAGTGGTTGAATGATCTATGAGCTCGCTTTGCGATCATTCCTATTGTATGCGTTGGATGTAGATTCTATGAACAAAGATTCCTTAATCAACCTCTCTCTCTTTGTCGATCTATATCAATTTTAGAACCATAACTCTGCCCCGCCCTACTATGTGGTTGTACGTTGATGCATACACTGCATTTGTTGTTTTTTTTTTTTATATCTTTATGAGGTCAATCATTCTACATTTAGCTGAATTCTTATGTTTTGATAATCTGACTGCCTCCGATCCACTGGTTTGACCTATGGAGTTAGCCTCACAGTCATTGCAATGTATTTTTTAGATTACATTATTTCGTTTGAGTTATAAGGGTCCCTCAACCTACACAGTTCTCTAACTGATGTCAGCCCCTGATCAACCATGTAACCAATCAAATCCTTACACACCAACACTCGGTAATTTATCCGGTACTCACTAGCGACTGGCTCGGTATACAGAAAGTTGTCTGGGGTTCTAGTGAGAAGTCGTAACCGACGGCATCCACCTAGTCAGGCAAGAAGACAGTAACTCGTCTGTGATACTGGCTGGAGGTTGCGTAAAATATATCATGAATTAGCAGAATTTGGAATTCGTGGATCACTGCGTCGGGTACCGGTGACTGAATGGCCTACCAGCACAACTCGTAAACCGAAGGTCCTGGGATCAAACTTCGGCGAGTATTCACCGACGAAGAGTTACAAACTGGGATGGAATGGATGTTCAGTACTCCCTGATTTTCCGATGTTTTTCTGACCGAAGTCAGCTCGTGAACAATCCGGTAACCAATCAAATCCCTGCAAACCAACACTTGACATATTTGAATGTATCAAATATTTGAAACAGTTTCAAGACATGCTAATTTGTGGATATTTTTATGAAAACTGGGAAGATCAAGTCCCATTAAGTTATAGTTTGTGTATGTGACAAGAGCCATTAACACTTCAGTAGATGCAGCTTCACAACTTTATCGATTGGCTTTACCCAAAACTTGGCCAACATATTATACCACTTAAAATGGGAGATAAGACGCAAACATCTATGGTTAAAGGCGTTGCGTTGATCACTTTAATGAACTCTTGAATCGACTACTCCCTACATCTCGTCTAAAAATACCACCACCAGCAGCAGACAGAGAACACCCACTCTCTGAAAAACCAGAAGTCATGAGGGCTAAAAAGTTACTAAAAGTCAGGTAAGCAGCATGACTAGATGAAAAAACGCTGAAAACTGACTCACAGACATGCTCACGCCACTATTGCAGGTGTGTATAGAAGGATAGGTAGCTGCCAACTGGCGAAGAAGCTTCCTTGTCAAGATGCCAAAATAGGGCAACTCAAGCTTATAGCGCCGCACTATGTTTCTGTCCATTCCGAGATACATATTAGACCACTTCAGCGTGCAAAGACTGAAAGGTGCCCTGAACAGGCTGGATTCATGAAAGAGAAACCATGCTCGGTTGAAGTTTCAACACTACGAATCACAATCGAAAAGAGCCTGGAATAGATCTCAACTCTGAAAAGACCTTAGACACCATCGACCGATAAGTAACTTGAAAACTGCTTCAACACTAAGGAATGTAGTACTACATATATTTATAAAATTCATTCAGCAGAGATACAATGATGTCGCATGTTAAGTAATTTAGAACAGAAGGCTCTCCAAAGCCTTTGAAGTCAAGACAGAAATGAAACAAGAGCAATTATTATAATCAATATTTCTGATTGTGATGAACAGGAATACGCAGAAGACAGGCTTGGAAAAAGAAACAGGGAGATGTTGATTACGCAGATGAATTATGTCTCAAGACACATTCAAAGATATACAAGTGAAAACCAAGTGAAGTTGGCAGACGAGGCTGAGTAGACAGGACAGGGGTGATGAAGACACCCGACCAATGAAAATGAACAGCAATCACTATCATCAATGACGGAAACCTAAGGGAAGCCATCTCTTCCACTGGGTAGCATTATTTAAACTTTAGACGGCATAAATGAGAATACCATATCCAGAATCAAGAAAGCAAGACAACTGTTCAATAGTCTTAAATCAGTGTGAAGATGGACAGAACTTAGTATAACAAACGATTCCCAAATTCTCAACACTAATGTCAGTGCCTGCATATACTTCATCATGGAAATCATACCCCCAACAGATTGCTGCAAACTTTCATCAACTTTTATCGACCTTACTTAGATATTGACGATCAGATGAATAGAGGTAAAAAACAACAAGGAACTTCGGGAGTGAACCGACTTAACTCCTATTGGAAATACACTGAGAAGACCTTCAAATGACATCAAACACCAGACACACGCTTGAATGAAAACCGAATGAAGCAGTGGGTTGGGAGTTTGAGTGTGACATGGAGAAGATAATGTGAGTAGAAGATAAAAGCTTGTAGGTGGTCGTCACGCCAGTTTAAAGTAATGGCAGAAAGCAAGTGCAACGGGCTTGTGCAACTGAAGCCCTATATTCCACCCGGAATGAATAATATAATAACAAATACAACAATTTACCAATGATGGAAGTCGTTTATATTATAATGCCTTAATATAAACATATAAATTGAACAGCTAACTAGTTATGGCCATGTAAAGCATCTGTTTGTCACTTTACACAGTTCAACTCCCTTCATCTATATTGACAATACAATCAAATCATACAGTAAAACAAAAGATTTTATGCGCATTATTCATTATTATATCGTTGTCAGTGAAGATATTAGATGACGTATTCGATTTTGAACCAAAAGTCTAAGAGGTTAGAACTCGGCTTTGCTGAACTATTTACGACTATTTTCTTAACACCACAAATCCTAATACAGTCCTGTAGCTCATGGCCTTGTATAAACACATGGACATATAATTGCTATAATGCATATGGAATTCACTCCACGTGAAAGCACTTAACTACTACTACTATTCATCGTAAAACGTTTAGTAGAACACTTCTTTTCATAATATTTTCACACTTAACTTATTTGCTAAGACATCACGTATACGATCTATCAACATTTAACGATATTAGAATAAATCTTTGAACTATGTGACCAACTTAACTAAATCTTCACTTTGACCTTATAATCATCATATGGATGATGACTCAGTCTAATCTGTTTGAGTTTGACCTACTTTTGAGTAAAAACACAACCACGCAGGTAACCATTATTAAATTCATTAATATTACTTATTATTGTCATTATTTTCATTTTTCATTCACAGTTAACTATATACCGTAACAACAGTAATGTTAAATCAGTGCTGCTACATATTTCGCAGACCTGGAGCGAACGTTATCTGAAAGCATTTCCAACAGACTGATGCAGACTGTCATCAACAGCTGCATCTTCTGTCTCCATACTGAAGATCGAATGGTCAGAAGGAAAGGATGAGCAATAAAAGGGACTCTGCAGTGCAACGAACCAACCAAGAACCTATCACCCAAATAAATACACAGAAGGAAATGGAAGTGGATTGGGCACACACCAAGGAGGCATCATACGACAAACAAATCTTCCAGTGGGACCCAAAAGAGAAACGACAAGTTGGGCGTGAATCCGAAGTTGACATGGAGGAGATTATGTGAACAAGAAATGAAAGCTTAAGGGGAATCGTGCAGTCAGTTAAACAAGACTGCAGGGAATAGAGTGAAGTGGTGTGCTATTGAAGCTTTACCCTTCATTCGGGTCCAAGGGAATAATGGTAATAAATTATTCCGTTAGTATTACTAATTTCGAGATGAATATTTTAATGTTACTGCTGTCGAGAATTCAAAACGCTTACATAACATAGTTCTCCAGTACAGGTTTTTGTACACCGGGTTGGGAGTTACATATCCTCTAAGAGCCTACGATGACATCCTATGATATGAGAATGTGGATGTGGATCTGAGATATATTCAATTCAAGTGTCTGATTGAGTGTTATGTATAAGTTCTTTTACTGCTATTCAGTCTTTGTTGTAATACATACCACAATTTATGCAATACATAGAAGGTAAGAGTTTGTTGGAAAATGTAATTACGGTAGAGGGCTGGTTTTGCTCACATTTCTAAAGACAAAACAACATTTGAGCTGGAAATCTCTTTCAAAAGCTTTCTCCTGTAGATACTATTTCTGAGTTTCTACTAACCTGGTCTTATAGTTGGGAATGCAGTGATATTCAGTTAAACTTCTTTTCAAGAAGCGATTATAGTGTGACCGGGGAATGTGCTACGTGTTGATGTGTCTGTGGTTATTTTAGAGTACTGATGTGAGTTTCTCCAGTAATTTTAAAATACGTTATCACGATATTTTGCTTGATCATGTTTACCTTGTAATAAGGATAATGAATACGGAAAAAATACAAGTTGACACCATACTATCCTACAGTTAAGTTAGTAAAATTTTGTTAGCATATGTTTATGCTTCATATCTTGATGAGTGTTGTCTAAAAGAATTTACCTTATAGATTAATACTATATATGAATTAAGACGCTAATAGCTAATATTTAATATAAAACTACGCTGATAACCGGGATTTATCTGTGATAACCTCCCAGATGATACAAGCAAGTTAAAATGGCTAGCACAAATGTTACACATGCAAAGCCACCGCCTCCGTCGACAGGCTATGTTATCTGACATAGGACCTCTTTGAAAAATAGGAGCGATCCAATCAAACACGCCAACAGCCTATGAACATTTTGATTACTGGTCTGAGTCACATATGGAGGCGTTGACTTCCTGGTTGGGGTCGTCGGGACGGTAAAAGCCAATGAAGGCTGCAGAAAATTGGTGATATGGCTTAAAATCGTGATGGTCTTCTGAGTACCAGTTCAACTAGTTACATTTCATGTAGATCATAGAGGTAGAGAAAAGAGCGAAAAAAGAAATTCAAGGAAACTATACTGAGCGGAAATGTAAGTTAGGAAGTATAGTAACATGGGAAAACATGAGGATTTAATGGATTTGAGAGACCACAAAAAGTTGATACATCTGCACCATTCAGAATCGTCCTGAGCCGTAACAACAGTAGTCTCCAACCATCGAATCTTAAAATCCCGATGATCCCTATCAGGCGTGGCTCAAACCAACTATCGAAGACTTTGCGGAGTGACTACTCCAGGTTTGATCACCCCTGATTCTCCAAGCCAACCATATTTCAGCTAACATCGCCCGTCGAGGAAGACAGCACAGCACATGTCTAAGCCATCTCAATTTATGCAGTTTCTCAATCTCATCCATTGAATTACCCTCCCTACTCAACACCACACTTGATATTATTCATCATATTATACCGCTTAACACGGGAGAATGAATGCAAACATCTGTGGTCAAAGATAACTAGCATCATCATATCTTCAACTTTCAATGACCATGTCTCAGACCCAAAGGAGAACGGAGCGAACTGCTTAGTAATGCACTTCCCTTAATGGATAGCCGGGTATCACGTCTAATCCAGAGATGATTTACGTTAGCAAATGCCACACGAGTCTTTCGTATCTGTGCTGAGAATTCGTCAGCAATCACTTCGTCAAGGATGATGCAACTTTCCAAATGAGTGAAGTGGTCAACAGGCTTTACCACTTTCCCCTCTATCTTTAAGCTATGAATTGGTGTAGTCCAGTCATACAGCATTATCTTACATTAGCTTATAATGTCACCAAACATTTGCGTAAGTAACAACAACCAACAAACACATGAAAATATATGAAATCACAGAAAGTCGGAAAGGAAATGAAGACATGAAGGAAACGCAGATATGTGACATCACAACTTAGATGAAGACAGCATAAACACAGGACACTGAGAGACATTCACAGCATAAACGACACCAGACATTCGTTTGGTAAACTAGATCATACAGATAACAACTAGTCTATTGCGACAAGGCGGAATCTGTGCTGGTTAACTGGTGTTTATTATTATTGCTTCTGATCTATGACAGTCAACCTCCATTATTAATGAAACCAGTGCTATATTCACTTCAAAACACTAATAATCGCCACTGATTGACAGATGTTTTTGATTTAGGAAAAGCCATTTACAGACAAAAGACAAAATGTATAAAAAGCACTACTGTCTAAATCAATATTCATTCAATTACTCTCCATGCTTCCGTTATCTTTAAAAAGAAAATATCAAGACTAAGTACTTGCTGTGACAGGTGAAAGAGACCTAATTTCTTTAAACAATTTATTTTAAAAATACAGGTTACAGTTTGGAAACTAGGATATAAAACTGCATACTTTTACATTTCGGGTTAGAGTTAGTCAATTATAACATTGAACTGAGTCTTACCCCAGTTGTATCGACGCTGACTGTTTCCTCGAAATCATTTACATGTGAGGAATTGCGAATTCGATGACTAGAATGTGCTGGAACTAGCTGCATTGTGCATAATTCATCTGAAAGTAGGGGAGTTCGGCCTTCACTTTCTTCATTATCTAGTAAATGAGTAATAGCTAGCAGAATAATATTTACCTGAATATGAATACATAATCTACAGCACCAGTGAGAAATCACTATCACAATGTTTAGTGATTATTCTGAAAATTAAAAAATAAATGTTTGATATCCTCAAATGCGAACAGAAAGAAACAGTCTGAGTAGGTTTGCCCTTAACATTATCACAATAACGGGAAGCAGGTGTTAATCCCAAATACCATTATCACGCATATCATTCGACACTATGCTCAAGTTTCTCCTTTACTTTCTTACTACTATTTCTTATTTACATTACCAGCAAGTCTACACCCTCAATTCCACCCAGGCTGCTTTGTTCACCGGTACAAAGATGTACCGAAACACTAATTAAAAAAAACAATATTTGTTAATCGGACATTTGCGCAAGTAGGGTCAGATTTAAAGTCTTGGGATATCTACAAAATAAGTGTTATATGACCGCAGAGCCGCGGAGACGGACTAAACATGGTCTCTTTGAAGTGATTTTCAAAGTTGTCTGTTTGAAAATCTGACCACCGGCTACGGACCGACCCGAAATGAGTCGGACAGTACAATTTCGAGGGCCGGACTATTCTAACCCTATCTTTTCAGAGTGAGGAGGCAGCATGCCTGGCTTGCTGCTCGTCCACAGGAAACAGATTGCTTGTGTTACACTCCTACTGGCCAGCAGTACGGTTTCCCCGCATACTGTCGACAGACTGTAAGCAACTTACACTATGACAGTACTTGCTTTTACTCTAATAGCCATCCAAACGAACTTTCTGGTAGAGTAGAACCTGGAAGATTGTTTCAGCCAACGTAGCTTGTTAGACTATTTGGATATGCAAGCACGACTGCCAATTCAAAGTAACAGCTACCAGTCATGAACTCTATACTCAACTAAAAGTGAAGTTTAATAGTACTTTCAGAAATCACCATTATGCAATATTCAAGTGTGATTATTAGAGATGGTTCCTGCTTACCGTATGAGTTTAAGGCTGATCTGCAGTCATTTCGGGACTTAGAGGAAAGAGGGAAATCGAAAATAATACGTAAGTTGTTCTTTTTCCTATCACTACACACAATCATTCAGTCCAAGAGTGCATTCATAGTTGTTTGTATTGTGAAAATGGTAATCAGAAATTCAACTTTCTTGATTAATGAGTCCTGATAATTATCTGCACAATGGGAAAAGATGCCTTGAATTAAACATGTATTGCGAGCTTCGTAAAAAGCAGGCCTTATGGGAAACAAAAGTGATCAGTCCCCTTTTCAAAAATACTGTAGGTATTAATTCATCCTCTGCCCCAAAGCAAGATAACTGTAAAGCCATCCAGTCTCTTTAAGTAGACCTCGTAGAGTAGATAAGGCAGTTTACGCCTACCTCAACATAAACTACTTATTTCTTTTGGAATATTCTTACATGACGACTAGTAGATCTTCATTTTGGGTATGGTAATGATTCCAACAGAGTTGCAAGCACGCGCGTCAGACCATTGCTCGAGTGGAACCCGAAAGGGAAGCGGTGAGTGAGATGTCAGTGCGAGGGTGACATAAAGATCATGTGAAGGGGAGTTGAGACAGTATGGACTAACATGGATGCAGGTGAAAAGTACATCAGAAGCAAGTGGAGACGTGCAGTTGAAGCCCTATAGTCCACTAGGAACCCAAGGGAACAATAATAATAATTTAGCGTATATAGTACATAACTGCCTACAGTACGAATTGATCTGTGACCGAACTCACTGGTCGTCTAGAAGCGTTCATAATTCTGAGAAGAGTGACACGCAACCAACAAGAAAAGAGCGACGGCACTAGCTAGATAATGTGATAGGTGTATGAATTCCTAAATTCAGATGAGTAGGCTCTTGTGGCCTGTGTTAATCCTTGCAAAATATGTCTCTGCAGAAACATAACTTCTCTCTGAAAGCGTCCACCGATGGAGCCGATACTACTGAATCGGGTAAAGATTTCTAATCGTTGACCACTCTGTGAGAGAATCTAAATTCCGCACGTATTTTAATCGTCCTCAGTTTGAGCAGCCTTTTACGGTGACCCCGTAAATGTATCCTAGAAGGGGAGAAAAGGTTAAAAAGGTCAGTTCTTAAATCATCCTTAAGTACACGGTATGCTAACGTTAAGTCGCCTCTTCCTTCGGTATGATAACGGGAAGAGGTTTAAGTGTTTCATCCTTATGTCATAAAGGAGTACTGTTTTCCGAAAGGTTTTATAACTGTCACTTCGGTATGATGGGAGAATAGTTCTACCCTAAGATCTCACCGTTACTTATTCTCAAACATAAAACAAATTGGCAATGGATAAAGGCACACACGACCTTATGTAGAGGCTGAGCACCTCAAGGTCACATATGCGTACTGTGATTGGTAGATTTTGAAAGAGGCTACAGTCAGTTTCAAGGTCATGATGAGTTCCTGCGTCGGCTGGTTATATGTTTTCGTGAATTCGATTTCCATTGAATTTTAAAGGTTTTTTTGCATGTTTTTCCCATTTAGCAGTGTGTAGATCAGTTTATGACACTGGATACTACTCTTAAGGTGATTTTTAGCCTAAAGTTCGCAGTTTTTATGTTGGTAGTCAAGGGTTATGCTGAACCTTTAATGATTCAGCCAAATAAGGTAAACTTTTATAATATAGTAACCTTATTCAATAAGTAAACTGCCTAACCGTTCTGCTATTGTTTGAGATTAAAACTAAGAGCTGATTTCTTATCATGATTGAAAGTAAATGGAACCGACTGGGTTTGCTTATCCGCTCTGTTCCATCCCTCACAGGACAAATTAGTTTCGAACTACCGTTATTTCAGAACTAAAAGACTCAATTCAGCACCTAGGTATCATTGTAAGCATGACCAGCGTTATTTGAGAAAATGGTGGGTAAATAAGAGCTTCATTTACCATAAAAAGGCCTTATCGATGAATAGGTTAGAATAAGTTTATGAATATAGTAGGCTTGGTGGTGTTGCGGTCTAAGTGATAAATCGTATTAATCACCGTTATTCATGATATGCTATGAACCGCAAATGCTCGGCTGAAAAACGTAGTAAATAAGGCACAGATCGTTTTAATTTGTAAGTGACTTTCAAAGCGCTCTCTTAACGAAACAATCAACCAAAGTATTCTTTAAACTGTCGGTCTTAGCCTTTTGAAAGGAAAGGAAGTGTAACTGCAGTTTATACATACATGTTTATATTCTGAATACAAATGGAAATAAAAAGGTAATACAAATATTTTCACAAAAATAATCGATTAACAGGGGCACATCGTAATCTTAAAGTTGTTTGCGGTTCATTTGCTAGCAAACTGTCCAACCTTCTGGTAAACTCCGCTATTTCCCGCAGTGCAGCATCCGGATTTCTTCGGTTCAGACTGTTGAGACGACATCTTAAGCGTTCATAAGCATTTCGAAACGCGTTGTTTGGTTCCGGTATTAACCGGATGGCCCTCGGAATGTTGTCCGTTGTGTTATATACACGTGTCCACCTCTCACTATTCCTCAGAATATCTAAGAGTAACATTTAAAGAAATGGAACATACCACAATTTAGATATGAGTTCAAGAACGCCTCAACGACATGTGCACAAGGCAAATTGTATGCGCAGTATGTCCAACATGTGCATTTCGCCTCGTTCCTGTTTACGAAGAATATGTGACCACCTTCTGCGTAAACAACTGAGGTAGAAGATATTGAATGGAAGAAGAAGGAACGCCTTTGTAAATCTAACACAACTTTCTGGGCAGCAAACGGTGTGAGACTCCGTAAATGAGACTTCAGGGAATTAGGTACCTAGGATAAATCGTAAATTATCTTCGAACTTACATCGTAATTGTAGTATTTAGCAAGCATCCACTGGCCCTGACGTATTTTACGCATGGTTGTGTGGTCGATCCACCTCCATATTTTCCATAGCGTCAGTTCCATAGGATCACCTTTACGTAGATATCTTTTCAACTGCCTATGAGCATTCTCAACTCTGTTGTTAGTATTGTTCCCCATGCTGATGGTGAACCTGTTGCACGATGCAGCCCAATATTTGCGTGTTCTTAGCCAGTACCTTCTAATGTAAGCACCAGCCTCAGCGTCTACAATACTTATGAGGTTTAGGTAACGCCAAAACCTTTGGCAATATACTCTGATTTGCTAACCTACCTGTCATAACTGCGCGTGTGCGCCATTCGATACAACCACTTTTTAACAAGCTGGTTTGGGAACTGTTTTCCCTATGTCAGTTAATGGGAATGTAACTTACCTTCCTTCTGAATGCCTGGCATACATGGAAAAGACACAAAACAATATTGCAACTAGGGAATTCCTCCTTTAGGGCTTTCATCTGTGCAGTTGCACAGTCGACAGTGAATGTTAATGTTTTCGATGTATCCACCATAAATCTCTTAAACGTTTGCAATATCTCCTTGATATCTGCAAACGTTTCTCTCCTAGTAAGAGCAAACAAAACAGTCCTTCCTCTTCCGAATCCATCAGTCACAACAAACTGATATAAAGGCCATCTGTAACAAATTTGGAAAAGGAATTATACCTTGTTGTACTGAAACTTACCCCATCTTATTCGTTTTGTAAGTACAATCGATTCCAACTACTTCTGGAAACTTATGATACACGTCTATCATATCATTACGAGCAAAAATGATTTTAGATACAAAGCCTGCGTTGTCCTGCAAAACTTTAACTGGACCTGTCTGCCTCAGTCGATGAAGCAGCTCTTCCAAACAACCAATTTCTATTCTACTGCACCATTTATTTTGATAGGACTTACGTTTATTTATCTTAGCCCGCATGTTTTTAATATCGTTATACAGGAGCGCTTTTCCGAACTTCTCATGTGCTAGATCCATGATTTCATGGACATCAGTATTCCTTTCAATGAACGGTTGGATAATTGCCATTTCTTGTGATGATAACCGACGTCTAGATACATCGGTGGACATAAAACTTGCTGTGCAGGGATGGTTATGCACAGTTTTGTACTTGGTTATCATGTATACGTTGGATTTCCGCTGGACTAGAATTATTGACTGACATGATGTACTTTTGAACCTTAAAATTTTTAAAATTTGCACACGCAGCCAACTTACCCTCTGTTCCTAAAGCCAGCACCTCGGGGAGCACGATGACTTCCAAAAGTGCATTTAAACTTAACAAACTTGTAGTCATCAGCACCGGGTCGATCTTTTTTACTTGAATCAACACGATAGGATGTATTGGATTCCTTTCAAAAAAATAAAGAACAACTTAGTTAGTACCTTCATAAATGTGTCTAAAGCTTCCTTAAATTGTGTCCATGTATAAAATATACAACACAACATTATCCTTTGGAATATAGCTGTTACATCACACAATAAAGATGATATATTTCTTGAAGTAGACGCAGTAGGAGTACTTTGCAACATCATTTAATCGTTTTAACAATTCCTAACGTGCACAACACTATGACTTCAAGTAAATAAACACTAGTATACATTTCAGTGCTTATATACCACTGGCCATGACCTTGTCAATTTACTTCATTTATGCTGACGTAGTACGCACAATTCCCACAAATCATTGAAGTGACAACTTAAAAAAGTAGATTAGTTACTACATACATATTTCTACATGTAATAATTCAGGACACATTAAATTTATAGAAATGGTGGTTGAATTATATTCGCCTAGTAACCAAAATGGCATACATCCTATTTTGGACTTAAAATAAATGCATCAAAATTATTGTTGATTTATATTCACTTTCTGGACATTCTCATACATCTCAATATACTTTAAACATCAACAATGCATCCAAATAGCGTGTGACTATCACACTACACTCACACCAAAAAAATTAACACGCCATTATAATATGGTAAGGTAAGCCCGAAATTTTACTGACTGTAAATTTCCGTGTAAAAATAAAGAGATTGGCGCTTTAATTTATATTTTAGACCAATAAAAAGCCAGCTAGCCAACAGCCAATAAAAGACTGCCTATATCTATTTTCGTAGATTTTACTTTGCATAAACGATGCGCCTAATACGTAGCTCACGTTACTGAGGCGGGCTTTGAAATGATAGTAATAAAAGTCGCATAAACATTACATTTTTTCAGCTTAAGGACACAAGTTAACGCATGTTTATATTCTACAGATGTGATATGCATGTTGACCCACTAAAAAAGAGAATATTATTGGGTAACTTAATCAAAGAAGTATAAAGTTTGAAGATTTAGTCTTTTTCAGTTGATTGTAACGGACAGAGAGGAGAGGCATTTGAGTAATATTTGCATTTTGCAGAAGACAAACTGTGAAAGATAAATCGGAAGTTTTAGGATTCTTCAAGTTTATTATGGGATATATGGACTGTTCATACCGATCCCAAGCTTACAAAAATTCTAAACTTATTCTAACCTATGCGTCGATAATGCCTTTTTTTGTTAAATGAATATTGGTGACTCTAAAGAATAGCGGCCCAAACCGAAACGACCTTTTAACGCAAAAATGACCTTGACAGGGACAACTTCGGCCAATGAGAAGGCTCAAAAAGAAAGGCGCATAATTGTAAAAAACGGTTTATATAGAAGTAATGCAATCATAATAAACAGTTACAAAGAATGGCGTACGCGTATATGTTGCAAAAAAACCTCCCAGTTTCACATGGGAGTCTTCATAATCATATGAAGCCAGTTTCGGTACATAAATTCATCCAGGTAACTGTAAATCATGGGATCTCTCGATCCATTAACCGCTCTTATACGTCTTTTTAGACGACTCCAAAAATTTTTAATGGAACTGGTGTGGGTTCCATCCAAAGGATCCCGGAAACCGTCCGTATGATTCACAACCTGATGAATGTACCCATGATTCGATAATTGACGGTATCCGCTCCATTCATCTGTTTGAATAGTCGTCCCCGGCAACACCAAACGCTTATTAATAGGTACTAATACTGCTGCACTGCGATTGGGAATCGCTTCTATATACCCTTTGCTCAGTATCGTGTCGTAGATACCCAGTATCCACTGCTGGTTTTCTTGCAATCTCCCGCGGTTGTATTTCCTTTTTATAAGTACAGTCTCATCAATATGGACTATGCTGCCGACTCCCCCGAGAACTTGAGTCAGGGTGTTCATTTTCCAGGAGGAAACATCTCTGCAGTAGTTGTACCATTGCACTGCTGACACCTCTGAATTTTCTGTTTCATAAGCTGTAGCTGTGACTGCTCTTTTCAGGACCCAGAAGTTACAGATCGTTAAAATTTTCGTCAGAGGTAGTTTAGACCTAGAGAGAAAAGTTCCTAAGGGATCTGTTAACTAAAAAACAACGACAAACCTTCTCGAACCGATTTCCTTCTTCGGCACTCAATACATCTGTATACAAAGCCATCAATGGCCTCTGTGTATTTTTGTATATGCATAACTCCTCCGCATTGGCAAATTTTCGACAAAGCTATCAGTCCGTTATCCAAATAGTAATCAAAAACATCCATGATTGCTTCCGAAAATGATACAGTCAGCTGAATCCTTGCTCAAGGTCACTTTTTTGTTCGAAGGTCGTTTCGGTTTGGGCCGCTATTCTTTAGAGTCACCTGAATATTTTTTCTACCCACTATGTTCTGAAATAACGCTGGTCGTGCTTAAAAATAGAGCTGGGTGCTTAATTAATGCGACAAATTCTTAAAAATAAGATCAGCATCTGAAATAATGCCTTAAGTGCTGAAAATAAGCACGGCATGCCTAACTGCTGCGGTTAATACTGAAAAATAGCACGTTCTCTCTCTCTCTCTCTCGACATCGTCTATTGAAACCAACCAACCAATCAGCAAACAGTAGGTTTCACACAGAGTACGTAGTGTGACGGCTTCACACTTGCCTGTGAATTTCATGTGATGTGATTGGTCTATTTCACCAGAGGTGTGACAGTAAATATGAATACAACGAAAACATAATTCAACAGGGGGTGGGGGAATGTGAATTGATAACATATGAAGATTGTAATGAATAATATATTTCGTTTGTGGAGCGTCACTGAATTTGATTACAATTCAGTTGAGACGAGGTCACAAGTGAAAAAAATTATAAGCAAGGTAGGCTGTGTCTAATGTGTATCCTATTAGCTATGAGGCTAAAATTTTTAGTTCATCGCTTCGAAATTTGATAACAGCTCAGTAAAAGTGAGGTGAAAAATGGAAAACCAAAATCAAATTTGATAGAACATATTGGGCCATGTTTAATGCACTTTATACAGTCGAGGGAATACATTTGTCATGATTTGTGTATACGAATAAATGATAACTATTCACTTATGACAAGCCCACGGTTTAAAAGTCCAAAAGTATTTGAACTTAAATGGATTAACTACAACAAATGAAAACCTATACCTATCATAACAATAGTAGAATATTCTACTATTGTTCCCTCCCTTGTTCACATATTCATTGTTGCTAAAATTAGGGATTGTTCACCTGAGGTAAGATTAATTCACTTGATATGTATATATACTTAGATATTTCTCAGTGTGGCCGGAGGTGGTCAAAGGAATACAATCTCAATCTTTGCATAGAAAGGTCATAACCAGTTTCTTCTGAAGGATCAGGTGGTGCTGAAAGCTGTAAAGACTGGTCCAGTGTCACAATCATCTAAGGGAAACTGATCCACATATTGTGGATAAAACGATTAGTGGACTTTAATTTGACAATCATGTACCCATAAAAAATCTACAACTGTGATTTTTTTCCACCCTTTTTAATGTGAATATGTACTGTTTAACTGTTTTTATTTTGTAAATATATACATTTATGTTGACTACATGTATCTCTCTTAGTTATCATTTCCAGGACATTGCATAGTTAACGAAGTTGATAGGCAAAGTAGTAATACTTGTGTGAAATGCGTGATAATCGTAAACCGTTATTATTTCCTCAGTGCGTCATCAAGCCTCCCATGAAATGTTTCAGTTACACTCAATATGGCTGCGTAAAAGACTATCTTTCATCAGGGCTTGTGAAAAAATGTACGTTGAGCTTAGGTTTGTTTTGCGATTACTACATATACATAATAACAAATGTAGGGCGGCTACGCACATCGAAAATAATGCGTTATAGGTATATCCTATTGAAGAAAATCCTAGTATTCTTATGCTGCGTAAATTATCACCCCTTCAGATTAAATCACTACGCATTCCAAAACCGACTACATCACCACATCACAAGCAAAGGGAAGTAGTGGTGAATTCTTTAAAGAACACCGTTAAAACATTAAAGAGATACTTATTTTGATAAATAATTTTATAATATCACAAAGATTCCAACGATAACGCGCAAATTCTTCAATTGCACTTCATTAAAGCCTCCAGATAAAGTGAACCACTCCGTAAATTACAATTGCAGCCTGCAAATCAACAATAGTATGACATCCGTTAACATATAATTAGCAACACGAAAATACTCCAAACCAAAGTAACTATTTAAAAAAATTTGTTTATTAACTGTTATCTTGCGAATAAATCAACTAACGCTCCTTTATAGCTGTAGACTCTTCTGAATGTTACCAAGTTTTCATATCTCAGAGATTCAAAACACCCTTTCCGAATTTCGCAAAATATGCATCAATTGTCTAATTGATTTCGTTTTCCTTAACGTAATCAACAATTTACACAGAGTTTTAACATTCCACATGGAAAGAAATAACGAAATTCAATGACAGATACATGTTCACTCAAACTGCTGAAAGCGTCTACTTTCCACCATTTTTCTAAGTTTTTTCGTTAAAATATGGTATTTATAATGTATTTCAGTTGAAAAAACACCTGAAAACAACGTAGAACAACCCGAACACAACATCGCGATAACACATAACGACACCCCGTGTGTGCCTTTATCCATTGTCAAACAAATTGGGACCGTTCGGTCGGAACTCCATAAAGTTACCGCTCAAGCACAACACGCATGGCCTTCAGCACTCCGTGACCTAGACCTCGAACACGACAAATAATAGGTCCAAACTTTATAAACTTAGATTTATTAGTGTCAGTCCTTTTCTAACAGGATCCTGTGCTTGTTGAAACCCTTCTTAAATGAGCCATTTGAGGCCTCTGACATTAGCTCTTCGAGGAATCTGTCCAATGATTTTATGACTCTGTGTGAGAACTAGTACTTCACAGTGACACAGTCACCCCTTAGATGTAATCTGTCCTGACAGGAAGGAAAAGAGAAGATAGGCCAGTACCAGAGTCATGTTTGGGAATTCTCATAAAGTCCGTCGGCCTATGACATGACAAAGGGAAGAGATTCATATGATAAATTGGTCATTCCAAGAATCATACGCATCTACTTCCTCCACTCCTTGATAGAATATATGAGTCCCCTTTATGTCAAGGACTGGCTGCCTGGATATAGCTTTCCAGTCCCAATCTCAACAGAGATGTATATAAAAAGTGAGCAGATGTCTGGTGATTCTAGTAAATACCCTGCGTATTACCTATAAAGATTTGGAACTTCAAGCTACCAGTGGGGCGTTGATAAGGCATATCCCCTATTTGAAGTGGCGCCTCTGGCTTAACCTTGACGGCATTTGCGCGGTTTCGTTGATTCGAGTTGGAGCTAGTCGTCCAGCAAACGCAGTAGGCGCGATTTCGGTGCTTATTTTGCTCTTGTTGGATGAATTTATATGAAAATTGTTGTTTGATATTGTTCTTGAGCATTTACTGATTGCTTGTGTGATAGGACGCTTAAATACATGGTTCATGCAGTGACTTTTGGCATGCCGAGTAAGGTTCGCGTACATTTCGACGATTGTCATTCGATAAATTTCCTTGCAGATTGGCGGAAACTTGTACTCGGTCTCAAATTTCCCTATCAGCATTTGTGCAGTACCTATTACTGCTGCAGGAACCGAATATGGTTGATATAAAATTTTGCATCCTTCCGCACTTTTGTGTGGTGTTTTGATAGCTGAAAGTCAATGGAATGCATAAATACAAGCGAAAATTAGTGTTCACAAATGGGAAGAAACTGTAATATGTTTTACGATCACTTACAACATTCAGTGTTTTCTGCCAAAATTCTTAAATGAGTTAAATGCATACTGCAACATTTTAGTAACTTGGTGGATTTCAATACCATCCTCGTGATCAGGCACGTAAAGACATCTGACGTGCGTGTCATTTTGTCCTATTAGTGAGTTTGGTTTCATAAACTTCCGACTTTTGTTATTGTCCTGACGCCACATTATTCGCGCTTGTTCGAAGTTATTTCACAAAATTACTTTAAAACCACGTAGAAGTAGTGTCCGACATCTCTTAAAGCTATGGACGTAAGGTTTAGAAGTAATTGCTGTATCCATTTAGGGAAGGCTCATCGGTTTCTGCAAGTAAGGGCTACGCATCATATTCCTAAATGCCTCCAGAAGCAACAGAATCTTCAGAAGTTATTAATGGGGTCCCAGCTTCTCTATTTCGAAACATATTATGGGGACAGGACATAAAACTGACGTTCGCACATTTTTTAAACCTATCTGTAAAACGTGTTTGGATTGCATCCTAAAGTTTGTGGAAGCCGAAGTGAGATTGGGAAGTTTAAACCACTTTTGTGAATTCCAAGACTATTCGTCATCGCACGAAACCTTCTTTGTTAAACTTCGTTTTGATACTAGTCAGGGTAGATGTACTAGTACCTCTGATAATTTGTTTAGTGATCTTCATTGTTATTTTGACCTCCAATATGTGGTTTTAATTCCACCTAAATTTGTTTTCTAGGCTTTTAACTGTATTAATTTCATATGTATTCCTATAACAAGTCCATGCGTGACCAGATTGTCCAAAATGTGTTGCACAAATACAACACTACACGACTCGGACAAATTACGTCTTCTTATTACTTTGTCTAAATATCCACTTGTGTCAAAAATAGTGACTGATGTAATCGCACATCGATATAAACTTTCATTAAGTCTTATTGTGCTATCTCGTTAATATTATATTGGTAGTTATATTCATGTATACATCCTGTGAACCCTTGTTTTCTTTTTTAGATAATCTGTAGTCCCAGTGACCTCGTGGGATTCGTTGCTGAAGAAAGTGGTTTCCAGTACCGTTGATTTTGTATTTTGTGTCGAATCACTAATAAATGTATTCTCTGTACCCCAAATAGACATTCTACTTGTTAATAGTCACTACTAACTTTATAGAATTTTGTGAGCTACAGAGTTGGGGAGATTAGGGTCACGTGTGGTATTGAGTAGTGCGTTTAGAAGATATGTCCGCCCCTGAGGTATATTGTCGTCAATATGGAGTACATTCTCGTTCTCGTGATAAATCTGTTAGCAGTAATCATTATCAGTACCTATATTTCGTATGGATGGTATATAACGAAACGTACTAATTCAGTAGTCAAAGGTTAGAAATATCCGTTAAAATTGAAACAGGTGCTCATGTAAGGGAAAACTGATTAATCGGAAGTTGAAACATTACGTAAGTGATAAAGTTTATAGCATTGTTTACATGCAAATAGTTAAGGCTATTTATTTAGAAATGATGGTAACTCGTTGATGGTTTAAGGGGTGTTCTGTTTTGTAGGAAATAGATGGGACACTGTAACTGAAAAACAGTGTAACTGGATAAGCAACATCAGCTGGCCAGTATACACATATTTTGAAGTAAAACACGATCGGGTAAAGTATTTCGAAGACAGGAGTAGAGCAGTCTTCTGGAACTATTAATTTATTGGGCAATTAAATTTGTCTTTGAATTAAGACTGAAAGTAAGCGGCATATTGGCAAGCTAAACGATTATCATTATTCAGTTTCGTTAGAATAAGTATCCGAGTACTGTTTCACTCATCATTCTGTCTTTTGAATAACTGAGTAACATGGCGTTTACTTTCGGATCCAAATTACTAAGTAAAGGTTAATATCCCTAAGATTAAATTGTCGCCAAAGTAAGTAAATATGTTCATTTCTAGAAAATACTAAGGTTTGGAGTTGTTTTTTTACCACCACAACACCAGGTGACTCACCAATTAGCTGATCAGTAGATATGGTGGGGGTCACTAAGGTGAATCGCCCCATTCTGCAGGAACAGCAATACACAAATTAAAGGCTCGAGATATTTCTGATTTTTATGAGGGCTTAGATCTTTATCTTGAAAAAGATAATAATGAACGCCTTGACAGATCATGCCTCTACCTCTAAATCTATACTATTCGACCGGCCTATTGTTGAGATGCGACCATGTGGGATGTGCACAGTTTTATGGGGCATCTTATAAATTATCTAGCTATCCATTTTCAGATCTTTAAATACCACTTCACAATGTCTTATCTCATTCATTTTCCAATAACGTCTTTACTTGATCCTCATTATATTCCATTAAACCTAACATTTTACAGCTCTTTATGACTTATTATATTCCTACTCTCTGAAGGGTACGGTTGTACATTAAATGCACAAAAAGGTATAAAACAAAAACAACTGGCACAACTGAGGATAAATGTATTAAAACCAAAAGTGGACATCATGATAGTACGAGATATACGTGTAGCATTATACATTGCAAATGAACGTTGTCAGCCTAGGGAGTTTTCTTTTTTTAATGCATTTATTAATGATACTTGCACTTACCTATTTCATTACAATTTAATGATTCATGTAGTAATTTATTGTACTTGAAATTATTAATATACCGGGATGACGGAATTATAGGAATCTAATCAAAACCCAGAGAGGGCAGCAATCAGTAATTTGTATTTAGCGGAATTAGAATGCAATTCATATAAGAAACATATCAACAGTCAACAGTAAGTATTTAAACAATACAGAGATAGAAATTGTCAATCACCACATCCGCCACACCTCGAATATCTCCTCGCGTATTTATAGCGATATCTCGGTTTGCTTGCAAGTAGCTTCGACCTAACTGATTCTGTGATATTATTTTCATCAGTATTATCTGGACTTATTTCTGAATTATCTACAAAATCAGGATTATTAGCGGAATCAATAATATTATAATTGGAACGACCTACTTCATTTATTGTCACTTTGTCCAGGTGTCCGTTATGAACTGAGTGATCTTTGATGTCTAATATCTTCACCACTCGATTTCCCATTTTTTGTAGTATAATTCCAACAGAAGGTCTGTAGTTATTATCTTTGTATTAATGTACATTAGAAGTCGTGGACATCAGATGCTTTTTGAGAATTCGAGATTTGAATAGTTTTGCAGGACTTTCACGGGTACTTGTATGCTCTGGATTCACCAGACGTAGTCTATGCATATGCAGTAATTCCTCAATTTTATTCAATTGCTGTCTCATCTCATTCAGGTCTTTTCGTGCTGTCGACAGTTCACATTGCAACTTGGCTACCTCATTTTTGAATACAATTGATGCTTGCGTTGCTGAACTTGCAGTGGAGGTTTTCGTTGGATTAGCTTGAGTATTTTGAAAAGTTGAAAGACACATAGACTCCATTTTACTAGACAGCTTGGGAGAATTATAAGAATGTTGAGCAACATAAGTACTCGAACTCCTGCAAACCGTCTTGATGTGTCCAGCTTTACCACATTTATAGCACTTAGCACCCCGAAAACGGCAAGTGCTTCGTAGATGTAACTTTCCACAGGATAAACACGGTTTAATGTTTTTGATCTCTGGCTGCATTCTATTACCTGTGGACGGCAGTTTGGATTTCTTTCCATGAACACTTGTATTTTCGACTTTGGACAGCATGACATCAGATACTGACGTAGTGGGAGCAGAGTATTCATTATGGACATCTTCATATGTAATACATACCTCTTTAGCAGTTTGAAACGTACAAGAAGGAATCTGAATTAACTCTTTCTCTAATTTAGGAATGTTGATTCCAGCAATTAGACGATCACGTAGTTGTGTATGCAGCTGATATCCAAAGTTACACTTTGAGGCTTGAATTTGAAGTTGAAGAATGAAGTCTCTAATCTTCTGGTTGGGAGAACGTACCAGTTTGTTGAAGTGAGCCCTCTCTCTCGTCTCAAAAGTAGTTACATGGAAGTGATCTATAAGAAGTTCACGGAGCTTAGCATATGGCATAGAAATGGGTTTATCTGGAAATGCCAGATTCTTCACCAGGCTATATGCATCAAGCCCAATAGCGGTGATGAAATGAGCAGGTATTTTATCATCCCGAAAATTCTTGGAAGTGCACCACGCATCAAAGCATTCCAAATAATCAGCAATCTCCCGCGGAGACCCATTAATGGGGAATTTTCCCAGGTTACTTAGCTCCATCGCGACGCCAATTTGTAGTAATTTATTGTACTTGAAATTATTAATATACCGGGATGACGGAATTATAGGAATCTAATCAAAACCCAGAGAGGGCAGCAATCAGTAATTTGTATTTAGCGGAATTAGAATGCAATTCATATAAGAAACATATCAACAGTCAACAGTAAGTATTTTAAACAATACAGAGATAGAAACTGTCAATCACCACAATTCACCTCAGCACTTTTACTTTTCTAAAACAGCTTTCAATCCCTTGTAAACGTTGTACTTACCTCAATATTGGTTGGTTATCGTATGCCGACAACCACGGGATAAAAACGAAACGAAGTCGATTTTCCCGCTCAACCTGGAGGACAATTGTACAATTCAATAACTATACAGCCTAGTTCAGACAATGAGTGTATTTATTTATATATATATATCAAATATTTAACTGTTGAGACATTATTAACTTGTAGACAATCTACGATTTGATATTATATCATACTTGATCGTGCCTGTAAAAATGGCATGCATTTTCATGTAAATTTATATGTTGATATGAGAATATACATTATTATTATTATTATTACAAAGTAAAACTAGATCTGTCAAAGAGAGTCTGCTCCTGACTTCTAGATTTCGTGAAGGTAGAACTATATACATAGGTTAATAGGATTAGACGCATGATGTCAATTCGAAACTAGGTAATTACGTTTCGCAGCTACAGAAAACACCACGTTACAATCTATTCCTTTAATCGTGTCAATCAATGTGACATCAATTAAGACTAGAGAAGGAACACCACTGGTTTTCACAAAATCCATTTGTGTTCCCTAATATAATGTACATTCCGTAATTATAGGCAAACTAGGAAACGCACCAAGTCATCACATATACGAACAATAATTAATTTAAAGGAATGCCTACTCGATATGGTCCAGAGTTCATGTGAAGTGACACATGCCTACATCTGAAAGTGCGTGTGTAAGGTATCGCATTTCGTCAGCCTTTCGTCTAAGTGACTCAATGGGTCGCCTCCATATTTAACAAATGCTCAGTCCATGAATTCTACTTGTACCTGTAAAACACAAAGAATACCCTGCTGGGATATGGTGCTGTGTTACACTAGAGTCCCTCAGTTTACAGGTAAATCACACTTAATATCAGTATTGCGACTTTTAGTTGAAAAAGTCATTCGACTGTGTCACAGATGCTTTTGGCTGGATTCCTCAGTACCAAGTATTATTCCCTATGAGAGTGCATTGAAGAAACCCTGCAGGGTGATATTGAAGCTTCGCCGAAAATTGAATAGAAGCATTTCACTCATACAAGATGTATGCAGTAAAGAATACATTATTAACTCATTGCGCTCACTCCTACATTACCCTATAAAATTCTCTAGTTTGGAAATGAAAAATCCACATATATATTGTGTCGTTAACTTCAGATACACACTAATATCTAAATTTCATACGCCTTCTGTCTCACTACTCCATGTAATAATAGTTTGACTGTTATTTCCGAATGCAGTAATAAGTATTTCATGGGCCACGAGTAGCACTTGGTATTCAGCAGAGGTATGGGCACTTAGTGATTGTAATTTAGAGAACTGATACGACAAGGTTAGCTTTTTTCTAATATATACGCAACTATCAACACAATGAAAAGATAATGACGAATTGTTATCACAAGCATTCTATTTACTATGGAGGGAATGTTATTACAAGCTAACTTCACAGTAACATGTACAAGTCTTGCATGTCATTGCATCAGTAATATTAGCACACTAATTGTATTACGGCCAAGTGTAAATGATTTAAAGGCATCGTAACAATAACTTTGCGGGAGGTAGATGTATTGAAAGACTGCTTGCAGACACTATGTATGACGACATCTAGTAGAATGTCTACGGAGACTGACAACCTGCAATGAGGAAGACAAAAAGGAAACAATTAGGAGACACATAAGATAAGTATTTTTGACATAAGTATAAAATTTGGGCACTGTGGTAGAGTATAACTCCATTATGGATACGATTTTATTTTGATAAATCACACAGTGTTGTACAGCAATATTACTTGGTGGCGTTTTGAGCACAAACTATTGCTCATGATCATATCAAGTCAGTCACACAACTTTTTGCCTCATTCATATACATGAGTATTTTAGTTAAGCGTACTACAGGGATAGAAGGTCACTCATCTCATTCACTTCTATTCACACTATTTCTTACGTCCGTGTTACTGACTTTTGGTTTATGTTTTCCTCTTCGGTGCACTTTATCTGGACAGTTTAAGGAATCGGGAAATGCATAGAGTACTTAGGAAACGGCATGAATAATTGTTTAAGCTAATTAACACTAGGTAGTTGTGACACTACGCATCTGCAGTGACAAAGCTGACTGACTGAGTTTTAACATGGAAATGAGCACAGAAGTGTAGCAGTTCGATTTGTGACGTTCCACACTTGAAAAATATTATATTTAGTTGGTAATAAGCAAAACATATTTCATCAGATGTGTTTCAATTTCGCATTTGGGCTACACGATAAAATTAACTAACTAATGAGATATAACGGGACAGAGTGTGAGAGTTATCTCGGGTAAGAGGAGAAATTATTGTAAGATCACTTTTCTTCAGTTAGACAAGAACTAAATGAAAAAATACGATTACCATTTGTTGACATTTTGCTTATTTTTATCCACGTTTTAGCATTTCATTATACCTGGACTATAGATCATTCTGACAGACTGACTTTCAACATAGAAGCTTGCACACAAGTGCACCCGCTTAAGTTAGCACATTCCATGTAGCACACAAAGGTAGAAGAAAAAAGAAATTAAATGTCACTATAATGAGCATAAATGTGATGAAAAACAAACAGTCATATGGAAAAAATATAAGGGTTGCTCAGATATGTGAGATTACATAGAGTGAATGCATCTGTGTCATTAACAACGTTTGGAATCACATTTCTACTTAACACTAAGCTTAACCCCAATATTACTCACCATATTAGACTACTTAACACAGAAGAAAGGGTACAGACACTACGATCAAAAACCAGTAGTCTTTTCATATCTTCCAGTTTCAATGGTCACTTATCGCAGCCTAAGTGGACAATACCATCAGCATACACTAAGTTGACAAGACTGTTCCCTGGTAAGGGCCTAAAGTGAGTAACAGACAATTCGGTTAATACATTTATGATGAAAGTGAACTAAAATAAGGACGACAGTTGTAGAAATGAGCCTTGTACTACATCCTTCTTTGAAATATCAGTTCCTTCATAGTTTAGTTTCAGTAATAAGTGAATGGAATGCAGTCTACAGATTCATGAAATTCGCATACTGACGTACTACTTTCCTAGAATCCTAGTTGATGTCTCCTCAGGAAAGTGGGAAATGAGCATTCCACTTGCGTAAACTCAATAGGCTGTGAACTGCTGGCAATGAAAACGACAACAATTTTTGGTATTACTTAATTCCAAAAACGATCACATAATCTTTGGTACTGACTTCTGGTTCCATCAGATGAAATTAAAGGGAAGAGCTGAGAATAGAGGGGATGTTGAGGGTTAGACAGTATAGATTTAGACCATTTCTCGCATGAGTTTAGATGTCTTTTAACTAATGCATTAACGAGTTGACTAAATGGTACACCACTTGCCCTAATGACAACCTTAATACCTTGCACAATACGACATAGTCGTTTTTGAGTAATTCAGGAAAGAATAAGGGGGAGCAGTAAAGACCAATGCAAGAGTTAACAAGTTGTAAAAAGAGAGGTTGAATGATTCCTGACTGTCTTGACTACATAACATGGTAAGCTAGACTGAAGAGAAATCGACAAGATATAGAATGACCAAGAAAGACCAGAGGATAGATTTACTCCAAGGTATTTTCTGTTAGACTTAGTTTCTGTTTCAGTGCCCTCTTTGATACAAACATCTTGTGAACGACACAGTTCTTGCAGTTCACGCTTATGAGTGAGGGGAAAGTTAACTGCCTGACATTTAGAGGGATTTAACGCAAGACCACGTACCTTAGACTACAGACAGGAACCAGTTAAGTTTGCTGCAGTCACATTGTAACATGACAGGAAGTGAGACGGTCAGATCACCAGCGTATTTGACGAAGTTGCTCTCATTAGAAAGAGAAAAGTCATGTAAGACGAGAGAGAAAAAAGAAAATGAGATATAAAAATACCCTGAGGAACACCAGCTTCAGCAAGCGAGGCGGAAGATTTACCCTAATATACAGTATGCTGCATTCCATTTGAGAAATGATAATGCAACCAATCAACTGCCCAGGACCCAAGTTTGCACGATCGAAACCTTATTCAACTAAAGTCATCTAGGCGCTGAGTCAACAACAACGGCGAATGCTGAATGACCGAAAGCTAAGCACAAAAGTGACAAAGCACAAATCCAGTTGCAAAGTAGGAGACGAGTCCCGGGTGGAAGAAGAGATTACTGAAAGGTATCTATTTTTCATTTGGCAAAGAACAAGATTAAGAACTACACTTATCATTTGTTGAAATTTTGGAGATCATTTATCAATGTTTCGCATTTAGTTATGCCCAGACTGTGTCATTCTGACTAGCTTTCAGTATGAGTTTGCAGAGAAGTCCACCTGTTTAATTTACCACATTTCATGTAGCACACAAAGGTAGAGACATAAAACTAAATGGAAGTTTAACGAGCGAAAATGTGAGGGAGAATAAATAGTGACAAGGAAAAACATGAGTTGAATAGATACGTGAGATTACACAGAGTGAATGCACCTGTACCAGTACCAAAGATTTGCAGTCACATCTCCGGTAGTTCTTCCAGCTGACTGTCAACAATTTTATGAACCAATATCACTTTTTCATTTGACCGACCCAAACACATTTTAAACCTTAACATGTGCTGGCTAGCATTGTCCCTGGAGAAAGGCGATGGCTTTGTATGCCAGCACGTGTTCTAGCCATCTCAACCTATTCAGCTTCCCTACCTTGAAGACTAACCCTCCCCACCTAAACATTTATGCGTAACCTCAACAGCACTCGCCATATTATACTGCTTTACTCATGAGATAGAACGCGGACACCTATAATCAAATACCGGTATTATTTTCATATTTTACAGCATCAGAGGTTACTTCTCATAGTCTAGGTGGACAATATCATCAGCAAACTGTGAGTTGATGAGACTATTCCCTGATAAGTCTCTAAAGTCAATTACAGATTATTCTACTAATATATGTGTGATTGAATTGAGCTGATATAAGGATGACAGTTTAAGAATTCAGCCTTGTATTACATCCCACTCGGAAATGTGTTTTCTCGGATAATTCGCAAACAGTATTCAGTGAATAGAAAACATTCTGTAGGCTTAATGAAACTCGTAAACTGACGCACTACTTTTGCAGGCACTATAGTATTTCCTCAATAAAGTGAGAATTGAATATTTCGGCTGCATAAAACGAGTAAGTAGTATCCTGGGAATACCAATGACTACAACAAGTCTAGGAGTTATGCACTACAACTTTTACTTTACTGAATACACCAGCAGACTTTACATAAACACTTGACAGATCAAATTTATACAGGAAGTCAGTAAGATTTAGTAAACTAAAAGTGCTTTCGGTTTCCACAGGAGTTCTCCGTGCCGAATTTATTCCTTCAAGGGCCTACAGAGATTAAATCTTCAATTAAATAACACTGACGTGGAAGAAATTCCATTCTTCATTACTACACTTAATGAAAAGAATCATGTTTTTTATTTTAAAAGCAGGAGAATTCGTAATGTTTTACTTTATGTAAATGCAGTTGCATACAGTTGCACTAAGAACTCAACGCAACTCGATACACAATAGTATATATACAAATAAACTGAAAAATAATGTCCTCCTTACCTTCTGAACAACTTGTCCTTATTCCACGATTATAATTTTTTCACCTATGAGCCTGAGTTATGACTACGAAATCACAATATTACATCAGTTAAATCTTCCCCCAAAACCAAGGCCACTTGAAACCAATAGCAACATAGCAACAAGCGTCATTGAGGAGATATGCAATAAAGTCGCTCGTGTTTATATGTTATCTTCGTAAATACTGGATCTAAACAAACACTCAGCACTAAGTACATTAGCTTCTATATGCAGACCGCCATTGATTATGATCATAAAGCTTGGTGCATAGGTGAAATCTCCAGTGACAGCATAAGGATTGATAAACATAACCCATTTTGAGGGGACAGACAGATCCTGTGTGTGGAACACTAATTTACTGTGAACAATCCATGTGTGAAACAGAGTTCACTAACCCAATTAAGTCACAAATCAATGACTCGATCTGGGTCGAAATAAAAGTTGTCAGAAGTAAACCTATACTTGTGGGTTGTGTGTACCGACCCCCTTTATCCAGCGGGAGCATGACGATATACGTAGCAATATTTTCAATGTTACAGTCAGTATTCCTTTCGGTTTTGAAATTATTGGAGGTGATTTCAACGTGCCAGAAGTATCATGGCCTCCACTCCGAGGACCCAAAATGTGTGATGGTCTTCTGGATTCCATCGTCACAGCAGGGTGGACACAACGCACAAATTCACCCACTAGAACTGCAAGTATCCTAGACCTTATTCTCAAGAACAGCATAACACCATCTACAGTACATGTGGGACATGAATTTTCAGGTAGTGACCATAAAATAGTAGTTTGTTCTTTTGACACCCTCCCTGAAACAAAGTGCAGAGATGAGAGTGGTCAGACACCCATGAGGTTGTACGCACATACTGACTGCGACTTGTATCAACACCTAATTAGATGTTCTAATTGGGACTCGTACTTTTCGAGCAAGTCCTTTGAGGCAACTCTTAACAACTTTATCACGATGTTAACTCAATTCATGACGTCATTGCACCTGAGAAGATCGCAAGCTTCAGATTCCCCCAAAACGATTATATTCAGACATCATCGAGGACGAGTCTACGAAAGCACTCAATATAATACTACAGATATCATAACTTGTCACCATTAATTGCCATTACGTTCTTTCTGACTAGAATTCAAGAGTTAAAAAATATAAGCCTCAGAAACAAAGAAATGAGGGCCATTCAGCCACCGCATAACCCAGGAGGAAAGGCCAAACCTTTCAAAAGTAGGTTGACAAGCTCCAGAAAGGCCAACCCGAAAAAAATATACTTAGACGACATTGCTTACTAGAATACTGAGGTGATATGTGAACTGTTTAGCAAGCACTCTGCCAGATTATACACATTGGAGAACGATCAGGTCGTAGATTTCTCACGTAAAACAGACGAATGTCCAAAAGACATACTTCTCACCGTACAAGAGATCGACAAAGCTATCTCGAATCCCAAGCTAAGTAATACAATTGGTCCAGACGGTTTATCCTCCATTCCGCTGAAAAACGGTGGTAATGACATGAATTTATTCCAACTGAAGTTATACTCAAGTTCATTAGGAGATAAGACATAACCCACCTGCTGGGAGAAGTTTTATATTGTTCCCATCCATAAATACGGGCCTGTAGCGGTAAATAATTCCCAAAAATTATTGACCACAGCAATCACTCATTGGATGCTGACCACCACTGTTTACGTCGACTTGTTTAGCTGAAGGCTTCCGGTCAAGCATCCCCGCCATTTGATACCCCGTTGTGTCACTTGCACGATCACTAGCTAGCTAAGCGTTCGTCTAACGGCTTGTTTTGGTTCCGAAATATATTACGAAGTTTGGACGATCAATTATTGGCTTTTGCTTTGTCTTTGGTACGCGAGAATAAATTAATTAGAAGTTGCTGAACGAGATATCCGTCAACCTCTAAACTGGTGAGCCCAACCGCGAACTTCATCTACGATAAATCCGCAGATAACCCCGGTGAGTTCGTTCCATTTTGTATTTGTTCTTGTACCATATATTATTCGACTTAATTTTAGTCATGAGTGATCTTAGTCCCAAGGTCATTCGTATCCGCTCAACTCCTAAAACCATTCAGCTCGTACCATACTGGCCAGATAATGCTGAAACGTGGTTTCTGCTAGCTGAAGCAGATTTTTGTGAGCATGGGATAACCGATCAACGTTCACAGTTACTTGCAGTTATTCACGCCCTACCGCGGGAATCCAGCAAGTACGTAACATCACAGATGTTCTGTCCCGAGGTAAGTAACTCGTACGAGTTGCTGAAAGCATCCCTCCTCAGGAGAAACGTTCTCACGGACCGACAACGTCTAGATGAATTATTTCGTAACATCGAGTTAGGAGATCAGTCAGCCGTGACCATGCTGACAAGAATGAAGGAAGTCGTCGGCCAAAGTCAGTTCGACGAAGGACTGTTTAGAGAACTCTTCTTATCCAAGCTGCCACAGTCTGTACAGACCGTACTTGTGACACTTCAGGGTACTGTAATAGAGGACTTAGCTATTACTGCAGATAGGATTCTAGAAATAACTAAACGGTCAGTTCCCGAAATATGCTCGATGACTAAGCAGACTTCGAGTAAGGATCCTGCAATGATAGAGTTATGCAACTCCATCCAAAGGATGTTTAGGTCAAACATGCCTTCTAAATCCTCCGACCGTCGTCCTAAATCTCCTCAACGCAGGAACTCACGTGGTCGATCTAAGTCCAAACCACGTTCACTGAAAAACCCCTACTGGTGCTGGTACCACAACACCTATGGCCAAGAAGCGAAGTGTTGCCGTAAGCCTTGTAACTTCGGAAATGTCTCAAAGTCTGTGGGAAACTATCCCGCCGGCACGCGTTAGCGGCAACCGTCGCCGGTGGCACTAGCCGCCTTCTTTACATCCATGATTTGATTAGCCAGACTTGATATTTAGTCGACACAGGCGCCGAAGTCAGCGTCCTTCCTGCTACAGCAGCAGATCGACAGAAGGAACCTACCTTCAACTTACAGGCTGCAAATGGAAAACCAATCGCAACCTTTGGTAGAAAATACGTCTATCTGAACGTAGGTTTACGCAAACCTATTCGGTGGATTTTCCTTCTCGCTGAAGTTACAATGCCCATCATTGGCACGGACCTACTTAATCATCATGATTTACTCGTAGACGTCCGACGAAAACGACTGATTGACAATACTACTAGCCTGTCTATTAAAGGCATCAGCTACATAGGCCCTAGTTTGTCACCCGTTAAGATAAAGGCAATCCTTGATCCAACTTTTCAACCTATTGTTGACAAGTATCCGGAACTTAATTGCCCGTCGAACGACCTACCGTGCATAACCAGCAATGTTATGCACCACATCATTACCACAGGACAACCTGTGACATCTAAAGCACGACGATTAGCTCCTGACAAACTGAGAATCGCCAGGAATGAATTTGACCATATGCTTACCCTTGGCATCATTCGACCTTCGAATAGCCCATGGGCATCCCCACTTCATATCGTTCCGAAAATGGATAGCAATGATTGGCGACCCACCGGTGATTACCGGCGAGTGAATGCCAAAACAACCCCTGATTGCTACCCGTTGCCTCATATACACGACTTGACGGCAACCTTATCTGGCGCGACTATATTCTCCAAAATCGACTTGGTTAAAGCGTATAACCAAATCCCCATGGCAACAGAAGATATTCCGAAAAAGGCTATCATTACGCCTTTCGGACTTTTTGAATTTCTACGTATTCCCTTTGGTCTCCGGAATGCAGCCCAAACATTCCAACGCTTCATTGACAAAGTATTTCGCGGTCTCGACTTTGTATACGCATACTTAGACGACTGTCTCATTGCCAGTCCAGACAAGGAAACTCACCTCAGGCACTTGGACTTGGCATTTGACAGGTTACGCCAACATGGTGTTACCATTAATATTCAAAAGTGTCAAATCGGTGTTGACTCACTCGACTTTCTGGGTCACACTATTGACTACAAGGGCATTCGCCCACTGGCTACTTAGGTCGAAGCTATACTGAACTTTCCAGAGCCACCGACGGTGAAAAGTCTCCGCACTTTTAACGGCTTAGTAAGTTATTATCGACGGTTTATTCCCAACTGTGCCTCTTTGATTCAGCCATTAACAGACCTCCTTCGAGGGAATAACAAGTCCATAGAACTTGACGTGTCTGCTCGAAATGCTTTTACCCAGATTAAAAAAGCTATTGCAAATGCCACACTTCTGATGTATCAGAATCCGACGGCACCGTTAAGTATCTCGGTTGATGCATCAAACACTGCAATCGGCGCAGTTCTACAACAGCTAGTTGACAATGAGTGGCAACCACTCGCCTTTTTCTCCAGGCGGCTTCAATTAGCTGAAACCAAATACAGCACATTCGGCAGAGAACTTCTGGCTATGTACCATGCTATACGACATTTTAGACATTCAATAGAGGGTCGTGAATTCATAATTTTTACGGATCACAAACCTCTGACGTACTCTCTGAACTCACCTTCAGATAAGTATTCACCCAGGGAATCACGACAACTGGATTACGTCTCACAGGTTCAATACTAAGGTTCAATACTTGAAATTAGATTGTCATTAAAATACCTAAAATGATTAAAATACTTATGCGGCAAATGTTCTCTTGGTTTACCGCTCTTATTTCCCTTATAACACTCAGTTATTGAGCCTAATGTATTCTTTGATAATACGAATTATGACACTGACTATGCTCTTATTATACATAGATTGATTTACTTTACGACTACCTGTAGTACTATCTACACTTCTGTGGTATTGTTAACCAAATGCTGAAATTTTGTTGGTTCTGTTAATATCGTTTTATAAAATATGTAGACAGGTTACTTTGCAATGTCAAATGTAGACTATAATAATAATAATAATGTATATTCTCATATCAACATATAAATTTACATGAAAATGCATGCCATTTTTACAGGCACGATCAAGTATGATATAATATCAAATCGTAGATTGTCTACAAGTTAATAATGTCTCAACAGTTAAATATTTGATATATATATATATATAAATACACTCATTGTCTGAACTAGGCTGTATAGTTATTGAATTGTACAATTGTCCTCCAGGTTGAGCGGGAAAATCGACTTCGTTTCGTTTTTATCCCGTGGTTGTCGGCATACGATAACCAACCAATATTGAGGTAAGTACAACGTTTACAAGGGATTGAAAGCTGTTTTAGAAAAGTAAAAGTGCTGAGGTGAATCATTAAATCGTAATGAAATAGGTAAGTGCAAGTATCATTAATAAATGCATTAAAAAAAGAAAACTCCCTAGGCTGACAACGTTCATTTGCAATGTATAATGCTACACGTATATCTCGTACTATCATGATGTCCACTTTTGGTTTTAATACATTTATCCTCAGTTGTGCCAGTTGTTTTTGTTTTATACCTTTTTGTGCATTTAATGTACAACCGTACCCTTCAGAGAGTAGGAATATAATAAGTCATAAAGAGCTGTAAAATGTTAGGTTTAATGGAATATAATGAGGATCAAGTAAAGACGTTATTGGAAAATGAATGAGATAAGACATTGTGAAGTGGTATTTAAAGATCTGAAAATGGATAGCTAGATAATTTATAAGATGCCCCATAAATCTGTGCACATCCCGCGTGGTCGCGTCTCAACAATAGGCTGAGCGAATGGTATATATTTAAAGGTAGAAGCATGATCTGTTTAGGCGTTCATTATTATCTTTTTCAAGATAAAGATCTAAGCCCTCATAAAAATCAGAAATATCTCGAGCCTTTAATTTGCATATTGCTGTTCCTGCAGAATGGGGCGATTCACCTTAGTGACCCCCACCATATCTACTGATCAGCTAACGCCACCCTCCCTCCTTTTTTGATGTTAAGCTCTGAGACTATGATTATTATGGCTACCGCAAATATATTGCTTGGTACCAGACATGTTCGTACCTCATATTCCATCTCCCTAGCTTTCTTAATGAGTGCTTCCAATAGGTCTCCGCGTACATCTTTATGAACATTATGTATGTATGCATGCGTCCTAATGAACAGATTACTTTACAAGAAGTTAGAACCTTAAAGAATAAAAAGAATAGGTTTTGTGAATAGTGAAGCAAGATTCAGCAGAACAATATAGTTAGGGATCAATGTAGGTAGTATGAACTGAAGGTAAGGTCGGTTGGCAGGACTTAGTGTACTAAATTATCATGGCAGTCTTATATATAGTCAACATTTGACATTGCAAAGTAACCTGTCTACATATATAATAATAATAATAATAATAGTATATTCTCATTTTGTACATGAGAGACGCCAGTTTACAGGCATCATCAATATGATAAATTACATATACGATTAGCAATCATAATTAATAATAATGTTTTAATAAAGTACACATTTTTTCCTACTTGTGTAGGACACACCAAATATACAGGCATGGATAAGCATAAATTAAATTTCATAAATTCGGTTTATGGTTAAGTTACATGGTTGCTGGCGTTTTTGTTTTAATAATAATTATAATAATGTATATTCTCATATAAACATATAAATTTACATGAAAATGCATGCCATTTTTTTAGGTCTGTGGGAACAATATGATAACCAGTCATTCAATGGAGCACATCATGAAATATAGGAATATTGACTTCGCATTAACAAAAAAACCCAAGTAAGTTTCGGATGGATTAAAAATACTTGGGAAAAAATAAAGCTTGAAGTTATTCCACAATATAACAAGTCATTCAATGGAGCACATCATGAAATATAGGAATGTTGTCTTCGCATTAACAAAAAAACCCAAGTAAGTTTTGGATGGATTAAAAATACTTGGGAAAAAATAAAGCTTGAAGTAATTCCTCAATATAACCTGGGTGTGTACAAATCCGAATCTCATTTTTGATTTGATTTATATCCAAATTGGGTAATAAGGAAGCTATTTTTACAGATACGATCAGTTATGTTATAAGCTACAATCGTGAAGTTGTATTACAAATTGATACTTTTCCATTGGTATAAGAGTATATTCCACAAATGTAATCCAGGTTGCGTCGTGGAGAAAGTTAATTCGTTATTAACCAGGCAACTGAAAGATACGGGACCAATAATGTTTGCAGATCATTTGTCATTGTAAATGGTCAAATATCCACATTATTCATTCTCATTCAAAAAGTCAAATGGAAGCTGAAATGGTGAGAGAAAAAAGAAGACAAACAACAGCAACGCAAAAGAAAGCAACGGGAGTCCTTAAGGAGTGATTAATAAATATACACATATATATTCTCTTTAGTAACTGTGGTTATTTTGGTACACAAACTAACTAGTCCCGTTATGCTAACTTTTATATTATGTGTGAACTAATATTACTGTCCTGTGTAGAAATGTTAATCATCTAGTTCCAATAATATTAAAATTTATAATTGTAGTTTGCTGTAACTACACGTTTAAACAACTTAAAATATCTATGTAGGGTGAAAAAGAGGGTGTAAGAGTTAGACGTATAAGTGCATTGTCATCTTTGAGCAGTCTGGTGACTGAGGAGATGAACACTGGAAGTGTGTTTGCATCGCGCACATTAGCTGGTAGTCTATTCCAAATGACTGAAAACTTATTTAAGAAGAAGTTGTACCGCACGTAAGTCTGACAGTGCTCTATAGCAGCTAGGTTGTGATGATTTCTAAGATTGTAACTGACGACAGCGGTAGGTTTAGTTAATGGCTCGGAGGAATGCAAGAGAAGATTAGTTAGCTTATAGTAAAAGATTAGGTTTAGCTTAAGGCGTCTTTTCCAGAGGGGTTCTAATCTTAGTCTTACGCATCTCTCATGGTATTCCAGACTACTTTCTAAACCAAGAGTTCTTGAGGTAAACTGCCGTTGCACTCCCTCTAATTTAAGCTTGTCATTTTGTCTTAGTCCGCTAAGAATAAACGGGCAGTATTCTAAGATAGGTCGGACACATACTTTGTATAATAAAACCCTAGTTTCACAACAAAAGAAATTGCGTGTTATGCATCCTATCAGCCTACGCGTTTTACGTCTGGCATAATCAGTCTGTTCAGCGAACGTTAGGTTACTAGAGTATCTAATACCGAGATCTACGACTGAATTGAGCTTAGCTAGTTTTCGCCCATTTATTTCAAGGTTTAGATCAAGCTTACTGTTGCCGATACAAATCCAGCCGCATTTGTCAATGTTAAAATTTAGGCAGGATTCAGCACACCACGTTGCAAGGCTACTTAGTTCAAGATGTATTTTATCTACCATATCGCTTAATTCATGAGTGTAGCAGGAGTAGACGACTTTGAGGTCGTCAGCATATAGGAATGGTTTACCTGAGGTGAAGCACTTGCAAATGCTGTTAATGTAAACTGTGAATAAAAGTGGACCTAGGACACTACCTTGCACGACCCCACTTGAGATTTGCCTAGGGTGAGACAATACAGATCCAACTTTGGTTATTTGTACCCTGTTGCTTAGAAATGATTTTAACCAGTTCAGTAATGGGTTGCGAATTCCACAAGAGTACAGCTTCTCAAAGAGAATACTGTGAGATACCATGTCAAATGCCCTAGATATATCGAAGTATAGAACAACGACTAGCTTACGTGCTTCGCGATTACTAGTGATGCAGTTGAAAAAGTCGAAGTGGCAAGTAACGCAGGATCTATTTTTGAGAAATCCGTGTTGAGACCTTGTAACAAGATCCTCCCTAATTAGGTAGTCTGACAATTGATCCTTTACAACTTTCTCCATGATTCGTGAGATAACTGGGGTTATATTTATGGGTCTGTAATTGCGGACGTTTGCCCTATCACCAGATTTGTAATGTGGAATTATGAAGCTAGTTTTCCACTCACTAGGGTAAGTGCCAGTGTCCATAGATATTGAGAAGAATTTAAGAAGTAACAGGGGTATATCACACCCACTGTTTTTGAAAATTATCGAAGCGAGGCCATCCGGTCCCGTACTAGTGGAAGGTTTAAGGCTTTTAATTGCTTGTACTATTAGTTGATTAGTGAACACAATGCTTTCAAGGGAAGAGATAGTAAGGGGAGCGGTTTCACCAGGCATATGTGTTTCTAAACTAAAGTTTGCAAACCAATCACTGAAAGTTCACAGATAGTGGCAGGTTCATTGTAGATTACTTTGTCGTGAAGTAAGTATGGGATTTCCCTCGCTGACTGCATTCGTTTTTTAAGAAGTGCCGTTAAGTTATAAACTTTGGAGGTACTTTCAAGTGCCGTTAACTCTTCGTCGAGGTCCTTTTGAGAACGTAGGCGCTTGATAGATTCAAGAGACTCGTGGATTGAGAGCAATAGTGATATGTCCTTAGTGGAATAGTACTGTTTCTTCAGTTTCCTTAACTTATTACGGTGTGCCCTTGGAATATATTCAGTTCGGTGTCTACTTAATTTCACTATTTTATTTGGGGCAACTGTATCTAGACAAAGGGTAACATTCCTGTAAAACAGGGTTACTAAGGCCTCCAGGGAGTCAGTGGTAAAATAGTCATCCCATTGACAGAGTCGAATAAGTTCTTGGACTAATCCCCAGTCTGTATATTTGTAACTACGACATATTGTGCTTCCTGAGTCTTGTTTGTTTCCTGTATTTAGTGGTGAGAAAGGCAGAGAGCAGAGTACCATTCTATGGTCACTACTGGAAAATCTATTACCAACATAAGTGGATACTGGGATTGTGTCATGACAAAAAACAAGGTCCAAAATGTTGTCCCCACGAGTAGGTGTCTGGACGTGTTGTTGCCATCCATAACAGTCTATAGTGGCAAGTAATTCGTCGAAGCGTTGGGGGCCGGAACTAGTTAGCCAATTAACTTCTGGAAGATTGAAGTCCCCTGCAATTATTTTGTAATTAGCACTAAACGAGGATGCATGTGCAAACGATTTAGCTAATAACGCATCAGTTTCTTTTGTTGCGCTTGGTGCTCGATAAACACAGCCTATGAGAAGTTTGTACTTATCTCCATGTAAGACAACCCAGAGTGAGTCAGGTACATTATTCATTGTTTCATCTTCCACTTTACTGACTACAAATGAGTTATGTATATATATGAGACATCCTCCACCACGCTTGCAATCTCTGTTTGCACGGTGTACAGTGTAATCATCGATACCTATATGCACATCAAGTACTGAGGATGAGCACCATGACTCAGTAATCAGAGCTACAGTAGGCTTGGCGACTAATAATAATGTCCTTAGTTCAGATATCTTATTGATTAAGGAGCGTGCATTAATTAGCAATATCGTGAATAAGTCACGGGATACTACAAACTGGCTTAAAATGTCACCATAACCTAAATCTATTTGTGCGTCAGCACCGCAAGAATTTATGAATGAAAAGGAGGTCGGACTGGGTGTCTGCACATCGGAGTTGGTGTGCAATGAGGTGGTCCTAGGTGCCATGGGTCGTACCAGTGATTCAGGACACCTGGAAAATTTACCATGTGTTCCTGGATATAAGGGTAGTACAGGTTGGGCCTAGGTTGGCGGTTAAAAGGCATAGCATCAGAAGGTCTACCCATCCAACTGCTATTCGTCATACCGGTATACACCTTCGGGTTGTTTTTATAACTTAAAGGGAATTGTGAAGGAAGGTGCTTTGGCTGCAAGACTTTAGGAGTCTTGGAGCCTGACTTTCTATAAGGTGGAGCATGCGGAACACCTCCAGATGTACTTATGTTTCGAGAGGAGTTTTTCGTAACAAGTGATGGTTTGTTGGCATTCTTACTCTCAGCAGGCTTATTGAATACAAAGTATTCTTCCCCATCATTAGTCTCAACCCTGCGAAATTTGTTCATCGTGGTGAGGTTACTACGTTTGGGGGGAAATTTCTTAGAACAACTTGCAGAAGTTCTAGTCATTTTAACATCTTTCGATGAGGCTTTATTTACAGGGGTACTGGTATCTAAATCAGTTCCTAGTTCCATTGGCAGGTGTGGTTGTTGTGTAGTTTGCTGAATGCTAGTTTCAGCACTAGGTGTCTGTTGCTGTGCACGATCCTTATTTGGTAAATCAAAGCTAGAGCTAGAGGAGGTGACCAGGTTATTACTACGCATTATTCTGCGCTGACACGGTGTTTTATCCTGAGCTACGGTTATAGACTTATAACTGCTATTCAGTCTTAAGTGATCCTGACATTTAGTAAACTTACTAGCATCAAGGGAATTACTGAATTTAAAAATGATTGGGCAATTAGCCTGGTTAGACTTTTTACGAAGTCGTTTGCATTCACATGGAAAAGTGCTGAGGTGAATCATTAAATCGTAATGAAATAGGTAAGTGCAAGTATCATTAATAAATGCATTAAAAAAAGAAAACTCCCTAGGCTGACAACGTTCATTTGCAATGTATAATGCTACACGTATATCTCGTACTATCATGATGTCCACTTTTGGTTTTAATACATTTATCCTCAGTTGTGCCAGTTGTTTTTGTTTTATACCTTTTTGTGCATTTAATGTACAACCGTACCCTTCAGAGAGTAGGAATATAATAAGTCATAAAGAGCTGTAAAATGTTAGGTTTAATGGAATATAATGAGGATCAAGTGAAGACGTTATTGGAAAATGAATGAGATAAGACATTGTGAAGTGGTATTTAAAGATCTGAAAATGGATAGCTAGATAATTTATAAGATGCCCCATAAATCTGTGCACATCCCGCGTGGTCGCGTCTCAACAATAGGCTGAGCGAATGGTATATATTTAAAGGTAGAAGCATGATCTGTTTAGGCGTTCATTATTATCTTTTTCAAGATAAAGATCTAAGCCCTCATAAAAATCAGAAATATCTCGAGCCTTTAATTTGCATATTGCTGTTCCTGCAGAATGGGGCGATTCACCTTAGTGACCCCCACCATATCTACTGATCAGCTAACGCCACCCTCCCTCCTTTTTTGATGTTAAGCTCTGAGACTATGATTATTATGGCTACCGCAAATATATTGCTTGGTACCAGACATGTTCGTACCTCATATTCCATCTCCCTAGCTTTCTTAATGAGTGCTTCCAATAGGTCTCCGCGTACATCTTTATGAACATTATGTATGTATGCATGCGTCCTAATGAACAGATTACTTTACAAGAAGTTAGAACCTTAAAGAATAAAAAGAATAGGTTTTGTGAATAGTGAAGCAAGATTCAGCAGAACAATATAGTTAGGGATCAATGTAGGTAGTATGAACTGAAGGTAAGGTCGGTTGGCAGGACTTAGTGTACTAAATTATCATGGCAGTCTTATATATAGTCAACATTTGACATTGCAAAGTAACCTGTCTACATATATTATAAAAAGATAATAACAGAACCAACAAAATTTCAGCATTTGTTTAACAATACCACAGAAGGGTAGTTAGTACTACAGGTAGTCGTAAAGTAAATCAATCTATGTATAATAAGAGCATAGTCAGTGTCATAATTCGTATTATCAAAGAATACATTAGGCTCAATAACTGAGTGTTATAAGGGAAACAAGCATGGTAAACCAAGAGAACACTTGCCGCATAAGTATTTTAATCATTTTAGGTATTTTAATGACAATCGAATTTCAAGTATTGAACCTACATAATTACTAAGTGTTATTATCTTGGTATTGGGACTAGTGTACTCTCCGTAGTTAAATATTGAAAAGCCATTGTCTCTCCACTCTACCAGCAGTTGAGATCTTTCAGGCCGGCTAGGGTGGACATGTCTATATGTTTTTCTAGGCTCCTTTTGAAACTGTCAGGCCTTTCACAGGATCTTATCTCAGAGGGTAGTTGGTTCCAAAGTTTGCATATATATATAAGACTGTCATGATAATTTAGTACACTAAATCCTGCCAACCGACCTTACCTTCAGTTCATACTACCTACATTGATCCCTAACTATATTGTTCTGCTGAATCTTGCTTCACTATTCACAAAACCTATTCTTTTTATTCTTTAAGGTTCTAACTTCTTGTAAAGTAATCTGTTCATTAGGACGCATGCATACATACATAATGTTCATAAAGATGTACGCGGAGACCTATTGGAAGCACTCATTAAGAAAGCTAGGGAGATGGAATATGAGGTACGAACATGTCTGGTACCAAGCAATATATTTGCGGTAGCCATAATAATCATAGTCTCAGAGCTTAACATCAAAAAAGGAGGGAGGGTGGCGTTAGCTGATCAGTAGATATGGTGGGGGTCACTAAGGTGAATCGCCCCATTCTGCAGGAACAGCAATATGCAAATTAAAGGCTCGAGATATTTCTGATTTTTATGAGGGCTTAGATCTTTATCTTGAAAAAGATAATAATGAACGCCTAAACAGATCATGCTTCTACCTTTAAATATATACCATTCGCTCAGCCTATTGTTGAGACGCGACCACGCGGGATGTGCACAGATTTATGGGGCATCTTATAAATTATCTAGCTATCCATTTTCAGATCTTTAAATACCACTTCACAATGTCTTATCTCATTCATTTTCCAATAACGTCTTCACTTGATCCTCATTATATTCCATTAAACCTAACATTTTACAGCTCTTTATGACTTATTATATTCCTACTCTCTGAAGGGTACGGTTGTACATTAAATGCACAAAAAGGTATAAAACAAAAACAACTGGCACAACTGAGGATAAATGTATTAAAACCAAAAGTGGACATCATGATAGTACGAGATATACGTGTAGCATTATACATTGCAAATGAACGTTGTCAGCCTAGGGAGTTTTCTTTTTTTAATGCATTTATTAATGATACTTGCACTTACCTATTTCATTACAATTTAATGATTCACCTCAGCACTTTTACTTTTCTAAAACAGCTTTCAATCCCTTGTAAACGTTGTACTTACCTCAATATTGGTTGGTTATCGTATGCCGACAACCACGGGATAAAAACGAAACGAAGTCGATTTTCCCGCTCAACCTGGAGGACAATTGTACAATTCAATAACTATACAGCCTAGTTCAGACAATGAGTGTATTTATATATATATATATATATCAAATATTTAACTGTTGAGACATTATTAACTTGTAGACAATCTACGATTTGATATTATATCATACTTGATCGTGCCTGTAAAAATGGCATGCATTTTCATGTAAATTTATATGTTGATATGAGAATATACATTATTATTATTAGTTTACATCACATATTCGCCATGTATCCGGAGTAAGCAACACTGTGGCAGATGCCTAATCGCGCGTTTGTTCCCTCACCCAAATCGACGGCATAGACCTTGTAAAACTGGCTCGTCTTCAAAAAGAAGATGCTGAACTTCAACATGAGTTGTTGAAAACAACCCTACAATTAGCTGAGAAGCCCTTAGGTATGGGAAGAGTTACTATTCTATGTGACATTTCCACGAGTACTCCTCGCCCCATCGTGCCTAAAAGTTATCACCGTAACGTCTTCAATACGTTGCATGGCTTATCCCACCCAGGTATTCGAACTACAGTCAAGCTCGTAACTAATCGGTTTTGTTGGCCTGGCATCAATAAAGAAGTAAGGGAATGGGCACACACGTGCTTAGCTTGTCAAAAGTGCAAGGTGATAGGACACACCAAAAGCCCACTTGGCACCTTTCTTCTCCCTGACGCTCGTTTTGAACACGTCCATATAGATTTGGTTGGACCCCTTCCTGAATCCCATGGATATACTTATATTTTAACCTGAATCGATCGATTCACACGATGGCCGGAAGCAGTACCCATCAAGGATGTATCTGCTGAAACAGTCGCACGCGTCTTCGTAGAAAGATGGATAGCTAACTTTGGATGCCCATCTTCCGTAACAACTGATCGCGGGCGGCAATTCGAAAGTGGCTTATTCTTCGCCCTGACTAAAATCATAGGTTGCATGCGATTTCGAACAACAGCCTACCATCCTCAAGCTAATGGTATGGTAGAACGTCTACACAGACAGCTGAAAGCTGGTCTGTCAGCTGCAAACAACACCCATTGGACTGAATCCCTTCCGTTAGTTCTCCTAGGGACACGAAACGCCTTGAAAACCGATGCTGGTTGTACTAGCGCCGAGCTGGTATATGGCACGACACTGCGACTGCCTGGTGAATTAGTTTCCCCCTCGAGCTTACCACCAGTGGTGGATCACGTTTCATACGTCAGTAGGCTTACAAACGCAATGCGTTCAGTTAAACCTGCTCCCCTTCGTCCACAGTCCATTGATGTTTTCGTTCATCCGTGTTTGAAAACTTCTTCACATGTATTTGTTCGTCGCGACTCTGTGCGCAGACCCCTGAAACCCCCATACGACGGACCTTATAAAGTAGTTAAACGTTCTGATAAATTCTTTGTCTTGGACAAAAACGGCCGCGAGGACACCGTCAGCATTGACCGTCTGAAACCGGCTTACTTGGAGGGTAATCCTATTAGCATAGAGCTGAACGTACCCCAAAATCCACAAGTAACAGAAGATCGTTTAGACATCGATGAAGTCACTAGCACAGCGACAGCTACCGAAGCTTCTATCGAGCCTCCCAAGAAAACCCGTTCTGGACGTACCGTAAGGTTCCCAGAATATCTGCACACTTATTTGACTTAACGAAGTCGTGTGACTCTCGTGACTCATTCGTTTGTGGTACTGACTGTTTTTTTTGACGTATCAATTTTTTTTATATACAGTACCACCGAACACAAAAAATTTTTTTCAACAGTTCATGTAACATACACCAAAAAATTAATTAGATGTTTTTTTTCGATGTTCTGAACTCAGCATTATTTTACTGTATAGTAAATGCACAAAATGTTTTTAACCAAAAAGGTCATTTCGTACACTTTCCCCGACATGGTTCTTAGCGTTCTTGTTTTCTTTTCCAGGTGCGACGGGCACTGGACAGGAAACAAACGAAGCACGGAATCCAGCGAACAACAACCAGGAAGCTATGTACAAACACCCTATTAGCATAGGCAGACAAACCAGTAGGCATACCACCAAGCCGCTCGGAAGATTTTTTCACCCGAAAGGAAACCAACAAGATATCCGTCAACCTCTAAAGGCCTATAGCTGATATCAACAGCTACCGCCCCATCAGCATCACCTCTGTAGTTTCACATGTAATGGAAAAGATAGTAAATACTAAAATCATTGGGTTCTTGCTTTCAAATGATCTACTACCCCCATCCCAAGAAGGTTTCGTAAGTAGAAGGTCATGCATTACTTGCCACTCAGATTATTTTGACTACATTACACGACTCACAGATGCTGGAAATTCAGTAACAACATTATTTCTCAAAGTTGGCAGAGCGTTTGGTAAAGCCCCACATTTCAGACTCCTAACAAGACTCCAAGTCCGCAGAATAACCGGAAAAATTCTGTAAAGGATAAGTTCTCTCCTCACATAAAGAGAGAGATTAGTCAAAATCAACTACCAGCTATCTTCATCAAAGACGATAACCAGTGGTGTAATCCAAGAAAGCGTTCTTGGTCCTATTCTATTCCTCTTATTCATAAATGACATGATCTCTGCGGTCAGGTGTGGCAAGCTACACCTCTTTGCAGATGATCCCAAGATAGCATATGACTATGGGTATGATGACGTCACTGTTGAAAGCAAAATCCAACACGACCCAAACAGTTTAGGCGATTGGAGCGAAAGTGGTAAATAACTTTCGATCCGGACAAGTGCGGTGTAGCCCACTTTGGACGCTGGAAACAAAGCATCTCATATATATACATATATATGCACGGAACCCCGGTCTCCAAAAACGCATAGCAGGGTTTGACGAACAAGTGAAGTACGTCGACAGGTGTATACGGCTGAAATTAGAGCCCCTATGGTTAAGAAGAGTGAAGTGCAACTTACTTCTACCCTTCAAAGTCATTAGGAAACATTGTTACGGTAACTCATCCATAACATGGGAAAATATCAAACCATATCAGCTGCGAGACCACGACTACTTTCTCAAGGTGGCTACCCACAGAAAATCCATTAGGGCAAACTTTTTCACCATTAAATGTTGCACACTTTGGGACCAATTGCCATCTGAAATTAGATGTTGTGGAAACCCTGAGTGGTTCAAACGGAGCCTAGAAAGACACATTAACGTGCCAACCCCAGCTCATCTGTAAGACCAAAACTATTGGTAGAATGGTACATGAAAGCCAATCCAGTCTTCACTGGAGTCACTTACCTATAACCCAACTCTACTACTCACTCAAAGAAAGTTTAATCAGTTCACTCATTTTTATTTTCCGTAATCTTCAGTAAGTTGTTTAAGTATAAAGAACTCTGGAAAAAAGTACATAAGCAAAAACACATCTTTTATTATTTTACACACACATATATATACATACAGCTAATATTACACTGCGTTTTTGGGGTCGAAATGACTTTACTCAGTTAAGAACTACTGTCAATGAGGTTGAAGACTGAACATTCAATTCATGGTTGTTTGCTCAAACCAACTCCATACTTTTCGCGGGAGTCATTGTCTCATCGTTCACTGTTTGGTGAAGGAGAGAAAACTATCAGAAGTATTATCGTAATTTATTGTTATAACATTCATTCTTAGACTTTGTGTATAGTAACCTTATTGTTGGTTGCATATTGGCGTAAGAATAAAGGATTCTCGAGTCACCAAACTGTGTTATGGTTTTTCGCGTTGGTTATTAGAATTTGTTTCTGAAAGTCTTCTGGGGACATCGTGAGGTTCAGCGTAGTAAGAGCTGGACGTTTAAAGTTTCTAATAGTTTCTGTGCGTCTTTCCTCGTGCCTCCCCGTCTTATTTGGACAAGTGTTATCTGGAACTTTTCTGGGTTTTTCGGTCAAGTTCAGTGATGCCTGGGTCAAAGAACGGACAAAGCGTCTTGAAAGCAGAAAGGAAAGTAGGTAATTCTGAGTTGCTTGTTAATTGTAATGATATGTGTGATACTCAGCATGATGAGTCTGATGTTCATGCTTCGCCGTTTAGGGATAGTAAGGGTTTAAAGTTACCTAAATTCCAGCCTCGGTACTTTGATGGAAACCCAACCGACTATCCACAGTTTATCAAAGAGTTTGAGATCATGTTGAGTGGGTTTGCAATAAATGATGAAATGAAGTTAATGTATCTGCTGAAGTACTGCATTGGAGTTGCTTCAAGAGCTATACAGTGCTGTAAGGTTATGCCACCAAACGAAAGAAATACTGAGGCGATGCGTATCTTGCATCAAAGGATTGGAAGACCTTCGATGATTGTAAGAAATGTATTCGAGGCTGTTAAGGGTAATGGTAGTCAATTACGAGATGACTCCAAGGTACTCTCCGAATTTTACGTAATCTACATTCCAGCTCAAAAGTAAACCGCAGCCCGAAAAGTTTACTTAACTTCTGCGTGTATAAATCAGACACCCACGAAAGTTGCTCCTAACATGGTTTGGTTTTCGACAAACACTATCAGGAAATGATTAGGATTATTCTATCTGGCACTTCAGTACTTATCATAGCTAATAAGGCCCAGACCTGGATACTGAAAAATGCCAGTATATTGCATTTGGGGCATTTGGCACGGATGAGTTTCAAAATGCCAGCACATTTACACGATGTGGGGTGATCAGTAGCACCAGGAAACTTCATCCTAGCGCTTGCGCGTGAAGGGGTTTGACAGATTTTACCCCAGAGATAATAGTTTGTCTATCCACAATACTAAGCTAGTAAAACAACAGCGGTGGAGTTTTAATGAAGCATGCCGTTCAAACACGAAGAAATTAATATTAGCCTGCTCTGTCAACTGCCATAAATTGATGATGCAGTTGTTTTGGCGTGGTGTGTGAAAGAGGATTTGGTGAACAGCATTGAGTCCTCAAACGAAGCCTGCTTCGAGCCCGGTGAGACATTTCTTGCTGCTGAAAATCCAAGTACTACTCAGATTGCGAAAGACTGGAAAGTTTGAATCTCTTCCCTTTGTCATACCATAGGCCGGCAGACCTCATGAGAATTCCCAAACATGACTCTGGTACTGGCCTATCTTCTCTTTTCCTTCCTGTCAGGACAGATTACATCTAAGGGGTGACTGTGTCACTGTGAAGTACTAGTTCTCACACAGAGTCATAAAATCATTGGACAGATTCCTCGAAGAGCTAATGTCAGAGGCCTCAAATGGCTCATTTAAGAAGGGTTTCAACAAGCAAAACTATTTATCCCCAATGAGTTGGCCTAAATCTGAAAACCACCAACCATCAATCCAGGGGTTCCTTCTGATATAGCCGAATAAGGGTGGTTGGCTAGAGGCTCAATGTTTTTCCCAGTAGCAAAATTCCACAGCTTAAAATGGTTTGGTTTCTGTAGTACTTTAACGGGAGTATTAAAGATGAAATGGTAATGAACCATTGATAATTGAAAGTGTTTGTCTGCCATTGACTTTTGTTTAACCCAGCTGGTCTTCCGTCTACCTCGGTTGCTCACTTGCGTTGTTTGTCGTGCTACTTGGCGTGTCTCTTTCCTCGTGTTGTCAAAATGCCTAGCGATAAGGAACATATCAATATTGTCGTCATTGGACATGTAGACAGTGGGAAGTCTACCACTACTGGGCATCTTATCTACAAATGCGGTGGCATTGATAAGCGTACCATAGAAAAGTATGAGAAAGAAGCTGCTGAGGTAAGATATCATTATTGTCTTTATCTTGGCATTTTAGATGGGCAAGGGGTCTTTCAAGTATGCTTGGGTGTTGGACAAGCTGAAGGCTGAGCGTGAACGTGGTATTACAATCGACATTGCTTTGTGGAAGTTCGAGACTCCCAGATACTCCGTTACAGTTATTGATGCTCCGGGTCATCGTGACTTCATCAAGAACATGATCACAGGTACTAGTCAGGCCGATTGTGCTGTTCTGGTTGTTGCTGCTGGTGTTGGTGAATTCGAAGCTGGTATCTCAAAGAACGGTCAAACCAGAGAACACGCCCTGTTAGCTTACACTTTGGGTGTTAAACAGTTGATCGTGGCAATCAACAAGATGGATTCTACAGAGCCACCGTATTCTGAAGCTCGTTACCAAGAAATCAAGAAGGATGTGTCCGACTACATCAAGAGAGTTGGGTACAATCCAGCTGGAGTTCCATTCGTCCCAATCTCTGGTTGGGTTGGGGACAACATGATTGAAAGGAGCACAAATATGCCTTGGTACAAAGGCTGGGATTTGACAAGGGGAAAGGAGGGGAAAACCGAGACTGGTTACACTCTTCTGGATGCTCTCGATAAGATGGAATCACCCACAAGACCTACAGACAAACCCCTCAGACTGCCATTACAAGATGTATACAAAATCGGTGGTATTGGCACCGTCCCCGTTGGTCGTGTGGAAACCGGCATTATCAGGCCTGGTATGGTTGTCACATTCGCTCCTCAAAACTTGACAACTGAAGTCAAGTCAGTTGAAATGCATCATGAAGCTCTCACTGAAGCTTTCCCCGGTGACAACGTTGGGTTCAACGTGAAGAACGTGTCCACTAAAGATATACATCGTGGCAATGTTGCTGGAGATTCAAAGAATGACCCACCGAAAGAGGCTGCGAGCTTTACCGCCCAAGTCATTGTCATGAACCATCCCGGTGAGATCAAGAATGGCTACTCACCTGTCCTTGATTGTCACACTGCACACGTCGCATGTAAATTCCACGAAATCACCGAGAAGCTGGACCGACGATCAGGCAAGAAAGTGGAGGACAATCCCAAGTCTATCAAGTCTGGCGATGCTGCAATGGTAGAACTTGTACCCACAAAGCCTTTGTGCGTCGAGCCATTCCAACAATACCCGCCACTTGGTCGATTTGCTGTCCGTGACATGAAACAGACGGTGGCTGTTGGTGTGATTAAGGCCGTCAACAAGAAATCTGACGCTGGTAAGGGTGCTAAGACCGCCGCAAAAGCAACTGCAAAGAAGAAGTAAATTTTTCATGTTGTAATTTTCCCAATTAAAGTTTTTCTTGGACACGTATTGTTTTTATATTAAGAGTTGTACCCGTCGTTTTGTTGTTGTCAGTGTTCGGTTCATGGGTTAGTTCTATGTTATGCTTTGTCTCTGTACGCGTTAGTGTTTGTAGTCTGAGTCTGATTCCTGAGGATATGCGCGGACGGGTGATGTCGAATTCAACAGTATGCCATAGTTAAGTTTATGCCTGGCGGTGTCATAGTAGTCTGTTGAGGCAGAACAAAAGGGTGTGGATCAGTCTACACAAAGAACATCGTATTTGGAGACGAACTTGCGTGAAAATATAAGGTCCAAATATAGTTCAGTGTATAACCGTAGACTAAGAACGAAATCGACCGAAGATCTAGGCTCCTCTGATAACGATCCCTGTACTCCAGTGACAAACTGCAGTACATCACACCCAGTGTTCACCGATCAAATTAGCCTCAATTCCAGGTAGTTGAAGAATGCGTCTTCCGGTTCGTCCACAAAGACAATGCAGAATAAGAAACAAATGCCACACAGTAATTCAGATGCTCACAACTTGATATTACACCTCGCTCCAGAAACAAATATTCACAAAACCGACAGGTATAAAAACCGTAAAAAAGAACCCGAACTTCATAGCTACCTGTCCAAAAAATTGAGCCCTCATGCCATCATAAATGAAAAGATTGAGACACTTAGCTATAGACCGTCGAGTAGTGGTAACGTAAATGGCAACAATTCGAACCAGTTTAGCTTGCTTGGTAGGCCACTGGTTGATGATGGCTAACAGGGCAGCCAGCATATGGTATGTAGGGTTTCTGTCGCTTGGACACCTCCGGTGCTTTAGTTTTCTTAGTGGAAATGAAGCGTTTGTCATAACGCCCATAAAAACTGCTAGCATGGGTAGCTACATTCGACTGGTACTTCACAGTGGAGGGATAGTCAGACTGAGGAGTAACTGACTTATATGGGGATGGGTGGAACATCAGTGGGATGGGTTTTGGTGTTTTCTGGCTCTTGACATTTGTGTCAGTGTGCAGACGATATATTTAAACATTACGTTCTGTTGACTCATCTATGTCCACCATTTCAGTGTCAGCGTCAGTATCGTTATATAATACTTGGTTATTATTTGTCTGTGCCTGCGAAAATGTCGGAACAGTCTGCTATAAAGTCTGTTTGTGTAGCACATAAAGAGATATAGAAATATTGTCTTCGCATTAACAAAAAACCCAGACATCAGATGAATGTAATACAAATATCTGGGAAAAATAAAGCTTGAAGTCAATTCTCCTATATAACTTTGTTGTGAACAGCACCCCTGGCTTAAAGATTATTGATGTATTATGTTGAGATCAGTGATATATTTATTCCATTTTTTCAGCAGTCTTATCGTAGTTTTATAACAGGAAAGAAATTTGATCGTGGATACGAAAACTAGATAAGGTCATGTGAAGTTGTTTTACTGCATCAAGTGGTGCCGAGGTCGATTCCAGAATTCTCCATTTGCTCCATTTGTGTCTGCATGGCGGACTGTATTCGTAAGTTGAGTAAAATGTTGAAAACTGTTTGAAGACCAGTTGCTTCTTCATTTCAGATCATGAATACTCATTTACAGCATGTTCGCCAGCGTCTTCAAATGGTAGAATTGGATCGTTCATGGAATTTGAGTGGTTATGAGATAGACGGTTTGGAATTAATCCTCATTTCAGTTTAGATGCAGGGTTGTTCGACCTCGACCAGAAGATGAATAGGAGCAGCAAAATACCAGAAAGAGAAAGTATGTGAACATGAAAAGGACATTTAATATTTATGCATATATAAATGTTTAATTCAATTATATATTATACTTAAGTAAATAGTTTTCTATATTGTATTTGTGTTTTCACGTATTTATGCGAAGTCTTAGAGTTTATTTAATGTCATAATGTGTATTAATGAGTCTGAGCGTTTTAGTGTTCTAATGACTGATGCGTTTTAGAAATAAGTGATGGGTTCTGGTAGGGATAGTCATTTGGACAAAACAGTTTATATAGCAAGCGTTTGAAGGTTACAATAGAGTGACAGGTCCTATTTCTAAGGGTAAACTAATCCTGTATGTTCCGTACTATGTCTTTATGCATCCATGCTGCTAGTTTATTTATAGTTTAAAGATTGCTAAGGGTGTTGAAGTGCGTCTTTTAGGTGCTGTAGTAGATTAGTGCTTGATTCGTTCTAGGAGTAAATAGTTTATTAATATAATCAGTAGAGTGAAACAGTCTGTATAGAGAGCGTTTGAAGCTTGTAACCGAAGAGCAAGTTCTGATATCTAGGGGTAGGCTATTCCATATTTTAGAATACATGACTGTGAAGAAGTTTTCACGGAGTGTTGACTTAAAAGAATGAGTTGTCACTGTGGAAGTTTGGTTACGCAGATCGTAAGAACCTTCCTGTGCGAATTGTATGTCCCTGTTACCTGAGAATGATATTTTGTGAAGGACCTTAAAGAAGAATATTAGGTTTATAATAAGTCGCCTTGTCCAAAGTGGGTCGAGTTTTAGGATCATGCACCGTGAGATGTAGTCTTTCTTACAATCGTAGCCAAGCAGTTTTGAGGTAAAATATCGTTGGATACTTTCCATCCTTAGCTTGTCGCGTGTGCGAGTGCTGCTTATAATAAATGGACAGTATTCTAGTAGTGGTCTGACACATGTTTTGTACAGAATTAGCTTGGCTTCATTGTCGTGAAAGTTCCTGAGTATGCATCCTAAGAGCATCCTCGATTTTCTAGTCTGTGATGCTACTTGCTCTGAGAATGTCAAGTCACTAGAGTACCTCAGGCCTAGGTCAACGACACTTCGGAGTCTTGTTAGGTTAGCAGATTGGAGCGTTAATTTCAGGTCAATTGAGGGTGCACCGAAGCAGATCCAGCCACATTTGTTCAGATTAAATTGGAGATTCCATAGGGACGACCAAGCAGCCATTTTATCTAATTCCTTCTGTACTACATTCTCGAAGTTCCCTAAGTCATCACGTTGGAATGTATAAGCTACTTTTAGGTCATCTGCAAAGATGAATGGTTTCCCGTGCGTGAAGCAAGCGCATATGTCATTGATGTATAGTGTAAATAGGAGGGGTCCAATGACACTACCTTGTACTACACCAGAAGTGATAGGGCTAGGTTTGGAGGTTGCAGACCCGAGTTTAACTATTTGGGACCTATTGTTAAGGAATGATTTAAGCCATCCTAATAATGGGTCACGTATTCCTAAGGAGTTCAGTTTATTTGTTAGCAGTAAATGGTCAACACGGTCAAATGCCTTAGAAATGTCAAAGTAGATGACAAGTACTAGTTGCCGTCTGTCACGACTGCTGGTTACAAAATTGAAGAAGTCTAGGTGACATGTTAAACATGATCTGGATTTCAGGAATCCATGTTGGTTCGGACTTATAATATTGCAGCTAAGCATATGTTTGATTAAGTTATCTTTGACTAGTCTCTCCATGATTCTAGATGCTATAGGTGTGATATTGATTGGCCGGTAGTTACTGACTTCAGTTTTCGAGCCAGATTTGTGTTTAGGCATAATGAATGTTGTCTTCCATATGTCAGGGTAAGTTTGGGTTTCTAGGGACATTGTGAATATTTTAAGCAGCAGTAGAGGAATGTCAGGGCCACCATATTTATAGAAGTAAGATGATATACCGTCGGTACCGAAACCTTTTGAACTTTTGAGGGTTCTTATAGTTTGGTTAATATCAGCGTAAGTGAATTGAACAGTGCTAATTTGGTTTGGTGTGAGTGGAGATGGAGTTTGTGCCATTTTAGTAATAGGGTGTATATCGAGTAGCTGGACTGAGGGCTTAAGGTAGTTACCTGCAAACGTTTTGTTGAATAGTTCACATATGTCTGCAGAGTTAGTGCATAGCCTACCTTTGTCTATGAGGAGAGAAATGCTGTGATTTTTGCGATTCATTCGCTTCCTTAAGATTTCTGTGAGTGCATACACTCTAGCAGGACTGGCTACTGCGATGCGTTCTTCCTTTCTCATACGGAAATCTTGAGCTTGTGTGATGGAGCTAAGGGTTTTAAGTATTAGACCTAGAGTGCCAAAGTCGTGGTGTTTGAAGTAACTTGTTGAGAGTTTCTTCAGTTTCTTACGATCCTTTGGTTTTATGAATGACTTTCTGTGTGGGGAAACCTTTAGTGTTTGGAGTGGAATGACAGCATCTAAGCATATGTTTGAGTTATGGTAGAAGATGGTTAGGGCTCTCGATAGGTCATCAGTAGTGAAGTATTCATCCCATTTGGAGGATCTTAGCATCGATTCAACTAAGGCCCAGTTTGCCTTACTATAGTTCCTATATATTACTTGTTGTGAAGTGGAGGTATGAGATGCATTGCTACTCAGCGGAATTGGCAGTGCACACATTACTGTTTTGTGGTCGCTCCCTGGGAACTCAGAACCTACTAGCGTTGAAAGGGGGCTTATATTGTGGCAGAAGATTAAGTCTAGTACGTTGTTACCTCTTGTGGGAGTAGTGACAGTTTGTTTCCAGCCAAGTATATCCAGTGTGCCTAAGAACTTATCAAATTTAGTTGGACCTGTGGGTATATCCCAGTTGATTTCAGGTAAGTTAAAGTCCCCACATAGGATCTTATGATCGTATTGTAAGTCGGTTAATTGCTCCAGAGTATTAATAAGTTGGGTCTCGTAATTACTAAAGGTGCCAGGTGCTCTGTAGGAGCATCCAATTAATGCTGTTACGTTATTTAAGTGTACATTAACCCATAGAGTCTCAGGCATGTTAAGTGTACTACTTTCTAGCTGTGATACAGTAAGTTCATTCAGAAAGTACATGAGACAACCCCCTCCCTTACCACCTTCCCTGTCACACCGAAAGTGTGTGTAGTTATCTAAGCTTATTTCTTCATCCAGGATGTTCGAATGACACCAAGATTCAGTGATGACAATTACAGGGGGTTTGTATATTACTGTGAGTGCTCTGAGCATCGGCAATTTATTTAGAACAGATCTAGCATTTATGAGGATTACGTAAAGATGAGAGTTGAAGTAGCATTTGAAGTATTTAAGTTCGTTAGTCAGCCCCGAATATGGTTCAGCACCCAGTAGTTCTGCTGGACATGACGATCCTATGTTAAGAGGAGTTCCAGCATCATGCTCACCTATGTCTATCGAGTTGTGTGTGCTGTTTTCGGTGGAGAATTAGGAGTTGGAGTACTGGATTTGCTATAGACTAAGGAACTTTTATTTTTAGTTAGGTTACAGAAGTGGGTAGGGTTCTTTATTTGGCCTATACTTGTGCAAGTGTCAAGTGTGCCTAATGGATACGGGTGCACTAGACCGTTCCTGTTTTCATGCAAGGAGGGAGCCAGCACTAGTGGTTTAGGAGTGTTAACATCCCTACCAGCTGTTTTTTCAACGCTGACAGGGACGCGGGGGATAAAAAATGATTGGATCCTTGTGATGACCATGGCTTATTATTCCACCTATTGTTTGATGCTAGTTGTGTCCTTGTGTGGGTTTCGTGTGTACTGCATTTTGGGTTAGTTCCCAGCAGACTTGTACCATATATCCGGTCGAAATTTGTTTGTGTGCCATACTCTGAAGACCCTGAGTTGTTGGTAGCCGAGTTCTGACTATTACCACTTGTACTATTTAGGGTGACATCGTTGTGACATTGGATATTAGTGTGTGCCACGGTGCGATTTAGCACGTTGTGAGTGCTAATACTATTAACCGTGGGGAGTGTGGGCTTATTTAAGCTGCCACTGTTTTTGTTGGTATGATTTAGGGGCATATTTTCCTTATCTTTACCAATGGAATTATAGCTAGGAGAGGACAAAGTCGAATTTCGGGGGGTTTTAACTTTTTTTCTGGGGTTATTTAGTGGCATTTTAGATTCTGCGGTGATGGGTGGTATGGTTTTATTATTTATTTGGTTACAGTCTAGTGGCCTTTCGGCTGGTGTTGCACTCTGATGGGATATTTCTGTGTGTTTTGAGAGGGGTGATGCGGTGGGGTCTACTGTATCTTTCACAGGGTTGGGAATAATGGCTGCTTGCAATGTCCTATTACCTATTTCACAATTAGTCTTAGTGAGATAGTTGTATGTGCGCCTTTCTATAACTGTTTTTTCCACCCCGACCTTTATATGTTTGTAGTTTCTGGCTTGCGATAGGGTGTGTTGGGAGTGAATGAATTTTCTGGTCTCTGCCGGTGTTTCGAACTGAAAACGAATAGGACAACACTTTTCATGTTGACTCTTCTTCAGCCTGTAGCACTTAGTCTTGGAGTTAGGCATTTTCGCTTCACTAAGTAAGATGCGCTGTACCTTTTTTAGTGCCTCATTGTCCGGAACGTTGTAGACAATAGCACTCAGTTTTGCGTCGAGTCGTTTTGTTACTTCTGTGGTAACAAAGTTAATGAGGTTATCTACCTTAGTTACCGATTCTGTGTCAAGCTTGTTAAGGTTTACAGTTTTCATGAGGATAGTTAGAGGTGTCAGTTCACAGACCTGCGATCTGATATCGCTGATCTGATCTGATAATTTGGATATCTCGGTATTGGTTTCGATGTTTCCAGCATTTACTGACTTACTGTTTTTTATTTCCCTTAACTCAGCCTTAAGTTCTCCTATAGACAACTTTAGAAGTTCTATTTCTGAAGATAGTACTGAAAAAGAGCTTGATGGCTGGAGTTTCTCCATAAGCACATAAGGTGAAGGGAGGAGTTCTGTATGAGCAGAGGGTACTGAATTTTTAGGAGTAGTGCTAATACTGGCTGTCAGTACAGTTTTATCCTCAGTTTCAGCTCGACGCTTACGGCATACACGTGAGTTATGTGACTCACTATAGCCGTTTGTTGGGGGTGTGTTGCTTGATGTAGCAATCAAGGACGTTAAATTAGACACCAGTTTTACAGGGGATTGGGTTCGTTGCTTTTTACTTTGATTAACCATAACTATTAGAAATGAGAGTTAGTGGTTACAAGTATGGAAGTGGTATAGTACTTGTGCAAGTACTACAACAAGATAAATTTTATGTAACGAATCACGTAAAAATGTAACGCAAACGTTGAACGTACGGCGATACAGACGCATACAGACGCATAATTCTGGAATCCAATGGTTTTCAGTAAAGCCTTGGGTTTTTTATATACACGAAATCTGACCTGAACTTCGCTCATGATTTCAGAAATAACTTTTAATGCATTGCCAAAATAAATTTTCAGGAGGAGATGACCATAATTTAAGACTGCAAAAAGTAGCAGTCTGCTTAGACGCACTTTCAGATGCATTAGTAATAATTTCAATATCAGTCCAGTCAACTTCCACCAAGCATCTTCCTCCCAGACGTCTACCTCTTTGGACCGCTGGGTTATTGGGAACTGTGACTAGACTCTGTAGGATACGTATATAAGACTCATATGGGAAGCAGGAGAAAGTGTCTGGTGGTCCGTGCTGTTGTACGTCCTCACATGCACGCAGTAAACCATGGACAGTGTACGCCGCGTTATCCTCCCCAAATAATGACCTAAAGCTCCCTATGAATTTCATCAGTAAAACGAAGAATAAGTTGGGTGACTTAAGATGTGATAGGCCAGGAATAAATCGAAAACAGTGTCACAAAGCAAGGTGGTAATACGTCTTTCAAGTTTACGGCTCTTAAATATAAAAGAAACAGCCGGCACTCTGTTGCTTTCCGACGGTCAGCCTCGTTTAAGGTTCGGGACTTACGTTGGAATTCAGAAGGAGTCAACTTATGTGAGCTAAGTAGTCGAGAGCTAACAGTGTTTAAAGTATTATTATCTATGCTATCTTCACTACTGGTGGCCATCACTTTACACAGGCCAGCCAACTTTCGAACTACGTATACGTCAGCATTATCTTTGCCATAAAACGCTTTCTTAAACAAGAGTTCTCATATAGGGGTGGAAACTCAGCCGCGCGATACTCTTTAACTTCAGTGTTGCATTCGAATATGGCCACATAGGATGTCGGTGTAATAAAATCGAGTTTGGGGGATGTTATAGGAGACCAGTTGGCTGAGCTACATGATAGAATTCGAGCTCGCTTCCAGTTGGCTTTAACTATAAATAAAGCTAACTGTTGGCGTGTGGCCGTCTATCCTGCTGGACCTGAGCTCTGGTCACACTACCTGCGGTCCGAGAGAATAAACCACTTATAGGTGCTTAAAGGTGTATTTACTGATGATGGTTTGAAGAAAGCGTTGAGATACACCATCGCGCTACAGCTGATCTCGCAAGCTTCTGTCCCTTGAGAATCCAATTTTCCAGCCCGTGTTCCAGTTCGTTCAGGTGAACAAATTGCTTGTTGAAGGTTCGATTTTTTTAACTCATGGAAAATTCCCATTGTAACATTTAGAAAATCAAAACAAGTGATTCAGCGAAGAGACTCTTTTCAACGAATTTATCATCAAGCTGTACAGTCGTATATATATGGTTTATCAAAAGTTATATCCGGTGAGGGAATTGAACTCGAGTCGAACGACCGATATACCTAGCTCCACAAGAGCAGGTGAATTGATAAACGCACATAGAGTTGGTCAACATTGGGATCTTGTCCTTCAGGTTATTGAACAATAATGGTCGGCTAGTAAAAGCTATTCTCAGGGAGGCAGCAGGGAATGTTCTTTTCAGGGACTGTGATATCCTTCGTTTCATGATATCGGAAGCTAAGTCCCCTTTGAATTCTAAGCTCATGTAAAGCATTTTCTTGGGAGCGGTTGATAAGTCACGTTTTGTAGGCTTTGAACGTGACTTATCAACCGCTCCCAAGAAAATGCTTTACATGAGCTTAGAATTCAAAGGGGACTTAGCTTCCGATATCATGAAACGAAGGATATCACAGTCCCTGAAAAGAACATTCCCTGCTGCCTCCCTGAGAATAGCTTTTACTAGCCGACCATTATTGTTCAATAACCTGAAGGACAAGATCCCAATGTTGACCAACTCTATGTGCGTTTATCAATTCACCTGCTCTTGTGGAGCTAGGTATATCGGTCGTTCGACTCGAGTTTTGTCCAAGAGGGTGCAAGAACATTATCCTGCATGGCTACGAAAAGGTGGAAGTGGAGCAATAAGAAGCGCGATCATAGAACATCTGGTCGAAAATGATCACCCTATCTCTATAGCCTCCGCCTTTAAAGTCATCTACAAGGCAAAGAGCAATCTACCTAAATCCCTACGTACCCGACTCATCTGTATTGCTGAAGCTTTGGCTATCGAAACAGAAAAGCCAGATCTCTGTGTACAGAAAAAGTTCGTTCAACCCCTCCAACTTTCATGGTCTTAATCCCTCTATGCTAAAATATGGTAATCCCCAATCATATTTCAGCTCTACCAATTTTTCATTTTTCATTTTGTCTATTCAATTTGTATACTTTTCCTTATTAAGTCAATTGTTATTATTACTATTCTCACTTTGAACTGTCCCCGGTATTATTTCACTTGTTCCACTTGTCATTCTAAATCAATTCTTTCGATTAGCTTGACGAACTTCTCTGATCCTTTAAAATATAATCAACTTCTCGGTCAGCAAAAGACCAGTGGTATCAATTAAGATAGTGTATAGTATAGTACATTTATTCCTGAAACATAGTTAGATTAGATGACATTTCATTCCGTGTTCTAATTCAGGCTGCATGCACATTACGTAAACTTCATAACGGTCAACATGTAGCAACAATAATACAAACAAGAATGCACGTGGAAGCAAAACACCCACAGAATCATACACTAGTTGTTCAGTAGATTTAAGTGGTCGATGGACAGTCACGTGTCGACCACTTAAATTTCCAGCCAGAACATGACAGTAGCAAGTCAGTTCCACGAGAAACAAGGTGAATCGATATAATTACGTACTTGATGTAGGAGGCTGAGAAAGACGGTTAGCAAGAACGAGAAAGCAGAATGATGCAGCTTGAATTAAAGAAAGTGAAACATATAGAATAGTGAACGAAGTGCAACACTTATTTGCAACATAACATCATTCAACTACGTCTTTATATCCTGTTAATGCAGTGGCTTGGGAGCTGCTTTCTGCGTGTGATCCAATAGCGGTTGCAGATATCTGGTTTCCACTTTTATTATTATTATATAAGCTTTATTCCAAATCAGTACTTATGATACAGAATGGAATTCTCAGCATTTTACTACAATATTGCATCCAGTTTTTACTTTAACAATAAATAAAGTTCTACATAGATTAAAGATTATCTCAACAACATATTAGTATGTCGGTAGCAAAGCCAAAGTTAGAATGTTTGAAGGTGTTACAAAAGTAGATACTACTAGCATATTTACTGGCGTAAGCGATAGCAAAATGGTCGAGATATACAGAGTGTAAAAGAACAACAAGAATGTTTTAACTAGAGTTTGCAAGGAAGAGAAAAACAAAAACAGCACTTAACAAAAATAAAGACAAAAAAGTAGAGAGAATGGAAAAGAGAGAAAACGTTGTACCCATAAATGATGTGAGTTGGAAAGACGAGATTCATTGGTTCTAGTGACTAATTAATAAGTTAAAGGTTTCATGCCTGATGCATTCTTTATCACACAGAACACGGGCTAGGTAGGGTATGGATGAGTTTTTGTACTTACTAGTGCGGGCATATAGTTTCCTATATAGACTTCTTGTTTTCCCTGAAGAGATACATGGGGAGAGTTGTGAGTGTAGAGGGTGTTGTGAGTCAGATAAAATGGACTTCGCCCATTTTTCACATGAGTCCATGTGCCTGTCCACCAGAATGTTAACAAGCTGGCTAAGTGGTAAACTGCTTACCCTGCTGACAACCTTTAACATCCTACGTAATAAGGTATAGTCTTTCTTCAATAGCCCAGGAAAGACTAAGGGGGAGCAATAGAGAATTATAGGCAGAATACGGGAGTTAACAAATTGTAGTAGTAAGGGTTGGGTTACACCAGAATGTCTTAACTTCTTGATGTAGAAGGTAAGACGGTATATTTTCTTGGAAATCGTCAAGATATGAGACGACCAGGAAAGATCAGAAGATAGAGTGACGCCTAGGTATTTAATTTCCGACTTAGCTTCTATTTCAGTGCCATCTATGTTGCACACCTCGTGAGCGCTAACCAGTTTGTTTAGGTCAGATTTATGCCTAAAGGTGAAATTAACTGTTTGGCATTTGGAGGGGTTTAAGGTTAGACCGTTTTCCTTGGACCATTGGCTAATTTCTGATAAGAAGCCATTTAGTTTAGAGCAGTCATTTTGACATTTGACAGGTAAAGATACAGTTAGGTCATCAGCATATTTGACAAAGTTAATATCATTTGAAGACGGTAGGTCATGTAGGAAGAATGAAAAGAGAAGTGGGGAGAGTACAGCACCTTGGGGGACACCAGCTTCAGTGAGCACAGCAGAGGAGGATTGACCTTTGTATACGGTGTACTGCATTCTGTTTGAAAAGTAGGAATGCAACCACTTAGTGACCCAAGACTCGGTTTGTGTCGTGGATAGCTTATTTAGCAAGAGACTTCTAGGTACAGAGTCGAAAGCAGAAGTAAAGTCAAGAAACGTGCAGCGGACATATTTGGCACCTTTGTCTAATGATGAGACAATACTGTTGTGTAAGACGGCTGCAGCGTCTAAAGTACTCCTACCCTGTCTGTAGGCAAATTGTTTGGGGTCTTCGAAGCTTTTAAGGGAGGGTTCGAGTTTAAGAAGTATTAGTTTTTCCATGAGCTTTAGAAACGGGGAAGTGATGGCGATGGGTCTGAACTTTACGTTCTTGCTATTTCCAGGTTTAGGGACAGGGACTATTTTAATGTCTTTCCATGGAACAGGTACAACGTTTTCGGAGAAAGAAGCATTTAGGATATTAGTTAGAGGAGAACATAAAGCATCTGCACATTGTTTTAGGACATATGCAGGTATGCCATCAGGGCCAAGACTATGTGAGGGCTTAAGAGTTTTAAGACATTTCAAAACATCGAGAGTATTGAAGTCCTGGAAGTTATCAGCTACAAGATTGGTAACATTAGAAGTGGTTATGGTAGAAGGAGAGCGTATAAAAGACAGATTAAGAGCATTAACATCACAAGAGGGAAAAACATTACATCGCTTACTATTGCCAGTAATTTCATTGAAAAGTTTCCACATGCTGTTTGGAGATTTGCATGATAAAAGTGTTTGGTTATAGATAGCATTAAGATTTTTGATTTCAGATTTGATTTGAGCATTTATCTTTTTAAGTCCTAACTTGTCTTTGCATTTATATAACATTTCTTTTTGCCTGCGAAGTTGTTTGAGATGGGGAGACGAGAAGCGGTCGAGGCGTTTGAACAGTGTTTGTTTGGGACAGCATATGTCAAGGCAGAACTTGAGATAATCCATTATATTGGTGATTGAGTCATCTAATGTACTTTCATAGAATAGATCCCAGTTGGTATCTTTTAACATGCATCTTAGATTGAGTAAGTTGTCAGATGTGTAGCTTCTTTGTTGTGCCTTCGTGGACAGGTGTGAGAAGATTTTAATATGTGTTTTGCTGTATATTTTTGGCAAAACGCGGACAATGCAGTGATCGGAGTTATGTATCGGTGAACGTCTACGTGTTTCATATACTCCTTCATCATTGGTAAAAACCAAGTCAAGGGTTTTGTCAAGTCGAGTGGGAAATTTGACTATATTTGTGTGACCAAGAGCTTCAAGAAAGGAGCAATCTGATGTGTTGAAGTCTCCAGTAATAACGGATAGAGAGTTGTCGAAGTTGGCAGCAGCAAACATGGTGAATTCATCAGCAAAATTAGATAGATCAGATGGAGAGCAGCTAGGAGAAATGTACATGTTTGTAATATAGAATTGTTGATATTTGGGGAGGTGTTTGGGGCGACATTTGACAGTTATACAGTCAATGAAGTCATTTGAGAAGGTGAAGCAGATGTTATTTGAGACAGACCATTTGGAGTGAATAAAAGTTGCAACGCCACCACCATTTTTCTTATTACAACATTGACGGTCTTGTCGAAATAAAATAAAGTCCTTTAGTGAGATAAGGTTGTCATCATACAGTTCATGCAACCACGTTTCTTGTAATGCGATTATGGCAGTGTTATGATACGTATCAGTTGACATCAGGGATTGTAGATACATTATCTTATTTGGTAGAGAGCGACAGTTTGAGTTCATTATGACGGGGACCGTAGTTAAGTGTATTGGTGTACGTTTGAGAGCTCTCTGCCAACCACTACGATGTTTCCTTCTTGGTTTCTTTGGAATATGAAAGTCATTTGGTCGTAAATTATTAATAAAGTTACGAGAGTAAATGATTCTGTTAGAATTCATATTTAAGTGATAAGTGTATGCTGGTAAACAGGAAACTGGATGCAAAATGTAGATATTTTGGTAGCAGGCCCAAAAATTCAACAGGCTTACCATTTTTCTCGTCGAAGTAGTGGTTAAAACGCGAGCACAAGTGCTCAGAAGGATAACTGCTGAGCAAACTGACACATTAGGTATGACAGGATATAAGTCAAAGTGTTAGCGATTGCGAAACACCACTTATGCATCTACATAATTAAAAGCTTAGAAGTAAGCTATTATTCCTCTGATCGTTGGTGTAATTCGTTAATCGTTGAGGGCTAATCCATTTCAGTCTCAAGTACGAGTCAAGATGTCCCGTAGAGACTTCGAAGTAATAGCTGTATTTTAACTAAACTGAAATATTTAGAAATATCTAGGTGATATGAATAATATTCCATATCGAATTTTTGCAGTGTTTAGCAGACGGTGAGGCACAATAGAGAGAAGAAAATTGTATATGATTCCACCCGTAAAGGTACGAGAACGAAATCCGTTGAACACTTCTCATACCATATATAAGACCACTGATTCCGATTGCTCATCAAGAGAACCAGTCCCCAACAACTTTCTATTACGAGGAGCATTGAAGTAAAACAAAGGACAAATCATCAAAGATAAAACCTTCCTTATGATCATACCATCACTGAAAACGAATGTCGGCGTAAGAGAGCTCAGAAGTAAACTGCATCCCGAAAAGTTTACTTAACTTCTGCGTGTATAAATCAGACACCCACGAAAGTTGCTCCTAACATGGTTTGGTTCTCGACAAACACTATCAGGAAATGATTAGGATTATTCTATCTGGCACTTCAGTACTTATCATAGCTAATAAGGCCCAGACCTGGATACTGAAAAATGCCAGTATATTGCATTTGGGGCATTTGGCACGGATGAGTTTCAAAATGCCAGCACATTTACACGATGTGGGGTGATCAGTAGCACCAGGAAACTTCATCCTAGCGCTTGCGCGTGAAGGGGTTTGACAGATTTTACCCCAGAGATAATAGTTTGTCTATCCACAATACTAAGCTAGTAAAACAACAGCGGTGGAGTTTTAATGAAGCATGCCGTTCAAACACGAAGAAATTAATATTAGCCTGCTCTGTCAACTGCCATAAATTGATGATGCAGTTGTTTTGGCGTGGTGTGTGAAAGAGGATTTGGTGAACAGCATTGAGTCCTCAAACGAAGCCTGCTTCGAGCCCGGTGAGACATTTCTTGCTGCTGAAAATCCAAGTACTACTCAGATTGCGAAAGACTGGAAAGTTTGAATCTCTTCCCTTTGTCATACCATAGGCCGGCAGACCTCATGAGAATTCCCAAACATGACTCTGGTACTGGCCTATCTTCTCTTTTCCTTCCTGTCAGGACAGATTACATCTAAGGGGTGACTGTGTCACTGTGAAGTACTAGTTCTCACACAGAGTCATAAAATCATTGGACAGATTCCTCGAAGAGCTAATGTCAGAGGCCTCAAATGGCTCATTTAAGAAGGGTTTCAACAAGCAAAACTATTTATCCCCAATGAGTTGGCCTAAATCTGAAAACCACCAACCATCAATCCAGGGGTTCCTTCTGATATAGCCGAATAAGGGTGGTTGGCTAGAGGCTCAATGTTTTTCCCAGTAGCAAAATTCCACAGCTTAAAATGGTTTGGTTTCTGTAGTACTTTAACGGGAGTATTAAAGATGAAATGGTAATGAACCATTGATAATTGAAAGTGTTTGTCTGCCATTGACTTTTGTTTAACCCAGCTGGTCTTCCGTCTACCTCGGTTGCTCACTTGCGTTGTTTGTCGTGCTACTTGGCGTGTCTCTTTCCTCGTGTTGTCAAAATGCCTAGCGATAAGGAACATATCAATATTGTCGTCATTGGACATGTAGACAGTGGGAAGTCTACCACTACTGGGCATCTTATCTACAAATGCGGTGGCATTGATAAGCGTACCATAGAAAAGTATGAGAAAGAAGCTGCTGAGGTAAGATATCATTATTGTCTTTATCTTGGCATTTTAGATGGGCAAGGGGTCTTTCAAGTATGCTTGGGTGTTGGACAAGCTGAAGGCTGAGCGTGAACGTGGTATTACAATCGACATTGCTTTGTGGAAGTTCGAGACTCCCAGATACTCCGTTACAGTTATTGATGCTCCGGGTCATCGTGACTTCATCAAGAACATGATCACAGGTACTAGTCAGGCCGATTGTGCTGTTCTGGTTGTTGCTGCTGGTGTTGGTGAATTCGAAGCTGGTATCTCAAAGAACGGTCAAACCAGAGAACACGCCCTGTTAGCTTACACTTTGGGTGTTAAACAGTTGATCGTGGCAATCAACAAGATGGATTCTACAGAGCCACCGTATTCTGAAGCTCGTTACCAAGAAATCAAGAAGGATGTGTCCGACTACATCAAGAGAGTTGGGTACAATCCAGCTGGAGTTCCATTCGTCCCAATCTCTGGTTGGGTTGGGGACAACATGATTGAAAGGAGCACAAATATGCCTTGGTACAAAGGCTGGGATTTGACAAGGGGAAAGGAGGGGAAAACCGAGACTGGTTACACTCTTCTGGATGCTCTCGATAAGATGGAATCACCCACAAGACCTACAGACAAACCCCTCAGACTGCCATTACAAGATGTATACAAAATCGGTGGTATTGGCACCGTCCCCGTTGGTCGTGTGGAAACCGGCATTATCAGGCCTGGTATGGTTGTCACATTCGCTCCTCAAAACTTGACAACTGAAGTCAAGTCAGTTGAAATGCATCATGAAGCTCTCACTGAAGCTTTCCCCGGTGACAACGTTGGGTTCAACGTGAAGAACGTGTCCACTAAAGATATACATCGTGGCAATGTTGCTGGAGATTCAAAGAATGACCCACCGAAAGAGGCTGCGAGCTTTACCGCCCAAGTCATTGTCATGAACCATCCCGGTGAGATCAAGAATGGCTACTCACCTGTCCTTGATTGTCACACTGCACACGTCGCATGTAAATTCCACGAAATCACCGAGAAGCTGGACCGACGATCAGGCAAGAAAGTGGAGGACAATCCCAAGTCTATCAAGTCTGGCGATGCTGCAATGGTAGAACTTGTACCCACAAAGCCTTTGTGCGTCGAGCCATTCCAACAATACCCGCCACTTGGTCGATTTGCTGTCCGTGACATGAAACAGACGGTGGCTGTTGGTGTGATTAAGGCCGTCAACAAGAAATCTGACGCTGGTAAGGGTGCTAAGACCGCCGCAAAAGCAACTGCAAAGAAGAAGTAAATTTTTCATGTTGTAATTTTCCCAATTAAAGTTTTTCTTGGACACGTATTGTTTTTATATTAAGAGTTGTACCCGTCGTTTTGTTGTTGTCAGTGTTCGGTTCATGGGTTAGTTCTATGTTATGCTTTGTCTCTGTACGCGTTAGTGTTTGTAGTCTGAGTCTGATTCCTGAGGATATGCGCGGACGGGTGATGCCGAATTCAACAGTATGCCATAGTTAAGTTTATGCTTGGCGGTGTCATAGTAGTCCACAGGAAAGACGTATCTGGGTGTGCTCTGCATCAATGTGTTCATGAGAAGTGAGTTGTGTGTGGGCTCCTGCCTACTTCAGGTGGTGGCTAGTCTCTGTATGCGTCCCAGGTTTCTGGAACTTCGCAGCGAGACGGTTTGCCATAGGAGATCATGCGCTATTGATTAGGGACTTTTCTGTGTCGTGAGCGTTTGGCGTCCTATTCCAAGTAGTCGGCACGTGAGGCTTGTCGCTGAGGGGAAAGCCGCCGCTTCTCTCTTATCAGGCCCAAACATGGGTTTGAGTAGCATAGACACCTAGGTTCGGTTGGTCTCTGGTTTATCTGTTCTTAAATCTCGGGAGTTTGCGAAAGTTTTGAACGACAAGGCCTCTAGGACTCAACGATGTCATGGTTTGTGTGCAACAAACCGAATGTTGGACACGTATAAACCATCTTCACCAGGTCTCAACATAATATCATACAGGTCGTCCTGGAGGATGTCGCGAGGGATATGATGTGGATAGAGCCTGTATGTCGAGGGTTGGATCGCAGCAAGTTACAGTAGCACAGAAACGAGTCAGTGAATGGCAGTTGTACTAGTGTGACTAGTTACCCGGGAATAGGTGTGCTGATAGGAATAAAGCTTGCATAGGTCTTGTTGAGGAGTTGTTTGTCGTGAAATTTGTGGGTATGCATGAGGTACGACGACTAATTGCTGCATCATTCAATTCACGTGTCAGTCGCCGGGCTGAACCCGCTCAAGGTGGAAGCCTAGTTTCATATGTGTGTATGTGTATTTATATAACATTGGAAGCTAATTACTTTCCACCGTGTACGTCACATCAATGACCGCACCAACGTTCACAGGTAAACATTCGAAGTTTTGATGGCTTACAATGATGCATTAGCCTCATCTGATTGCGTAGGAGCCTTGGATTTCGTGTCTTCGATCTAGGTTTGGTGTTAGTACTAGGCTTTGTTGGGTAGTGGTGTAGGTGATAGTAAGTGCTGCAGGTGTAGGATACGATAGTCGGTGCACTCTGAGGACGAGTGTAATCATATTTCGGGACTTTCTAGTCTGAACGGAAGTGTAACGACGGATCGTTACGAAGTCCTTACTGCTTTTGTGAATCAAGGTTAAGGGTAGTGTTTACAGGCTCTCAGTAAAGCAACATAGCTTTGTTGAACACGATGAAGTTAGTTATGATGTGTACTCTGTGTTAGAGCGTGATTTTATATATTTGTTTGTATAGTGGTTTCGTTTGTGTTTGTGTCTTGCCTGAAGGTGTCGTGCATTCAATTTTATTGGTATGCGCAATTGATTGCATAGTGCGTCGGTGACACAGTGGTTAGGACACTCGATCACCATCCACGTGGTCCGGGGTTCGATCATCGGCCGACGCACTCCTTTACCGAGCTAAGCCAGAAATAGTGCTGGTAAAAAGGTGAGGTTGGGTATGAGGCTAGCAACCGTATCCTATAAAATTAAACACTGCTACAGAAACTTCAGGCCCTATGTTCCACTGGGAACGTAAAGGGAATAAAAATAGATTGACTGCTTAGGATTTTGTTGACTAGGGTATATGTAGCATAGAGGATTTCATCATGAACTGACATCCATGTAATGAAACACAATCCCTACAAAACCAATAGGGTACATATCACTTTGAACAACACATTTAGGCGAACAATGTTGTTTTCAATTAGATCTCATCAGGCTTAACTCTAATATGTATAAGTTTACAAATAAAAATTCAAATATAAACCAATCATGGTATTTTGTCGATAGGATAATACGATGGTGAATATAAATTGTGCAGTTAGTCATAATAGTGGTAATAATAATATTAATAATAGTAATAATAATAATAATGGTTTTATCAATAATAAGGAAGGAAAAGTGAGGCAATCTGTGATAACACGAATAATGAAAAACAGTATGATTAAACAAACAATTGTTCAGGTGGAAGCAGTCGATAAAGGCTATTTGAATTTTTATTTGTAAACTTATATATATTAGAGTTAAGCCTGATGAGATCTAATTGAAAACAATATTGTTCGCTTAAATGTGTTGTTCTAAATTTTACTATCGGAATATTTAATATCAATTTGAGTCTATTTATTATGCAACCCTGACGATTGTTGACAAACGTGTGAATACTATTTGGTGTTGGTCGAATATACCGTGAGAAAACAAGTCATAGTTGAAAGAGTAGTCTTGTGGCTGAAGCCCTTTACTGGACTAGGCTTCTTCAACTTCGGAGATGTTAGTAACGGTTGTACTAAGCGGACCAATCTATCTCTACGCGGCACTGTGCAAATGTGTGGATTGTTGTGTTGAAGCTATGGCATTCCAGCTACGTAGAGAGTCATTCATATCTTCCGTAGCATGGTTATTTTACAAATTTCTATGCATCCCTGATAGTCAACCTGAGTGAGGTTTCAGCCCACATCAACGCTTCAACAATCAAGGATTAGGAAACTTCTGTGTTTTGCGAACTGTGCTTCCAGTCATTGTTTGCGGTCATTACGCTTAATATGAGAAAACTAGATAGTCTTTTACTGATGTCAGTGTTGCGCTGAAACTTTGTTTACTTTTGCGATAGTTTCAAGAGGCCAGATTGCATTGATTCTCAGTTTATTTGCTAAAACGGGTTGGTCGCATACGTCTATCGATTCGTTTAATTGTGAACTTGTGTCAGTTCTACTAATCTGTTTGATTTACATATTTCAGTCACTGGCGCAGGCACTCGGCTTCCAGTCAATGGGTATTAGATTGGAGTCTGACTCCTAAATTCTTTCGCCGCAACTGGATAATATCATTTACCTTCATACATTAAGCGTAGCTCAGAGTACTGTACTGAGTAGCTGAGTGCCGAGTAACTAGGCTGGTTTGTGATATCTCAGCCTTTCTAAAACAGTGATACGGATGGGATATTACATGTATCGTTTCTCGTGGGATTTCTCACATATGAAGTGACAAAAGGCGCAATAGTGGAAGCAGACAGGGAAATGAACCTAGTTCATCTTTAATTTTGTAAGTTGCATAAAAGAACAGTGGTAACTGAAAGTGAACTCCATCGAAAAACTTAGAGATGATAGTAACTAAGGCATGGTACTGTTGTTTCTAGTTATGTATAAGGGTCCTTGCTAGGAGTTCTGGAGATACTGTGGATTAATTAGCGATTTCTACTTTCACCAGGGTACAAATTTTTTATCATCGGGACATGGCAGTTTTCCAACATACACAAATTCTGTGTCATTATTTTCGTGCTTGGTAAACGCTTTCATGCGTTGAGCAACGACATAAATTTGTCATCTGTTCAACTGCTTTATAATCTTTTATTCTGAAGTTATTAGGTAAATGAAACCTTATTCAAGTACTAGTTCGTAGAAGATTTAATTGGTCTCAAGGTAGATTTCGTCATTATCTAACATCATTTTGGGGGAATTTTTGAAAACAGCTCACTGGGCAGATTCTTGGCTTCAATTTGATGTTGCTCAGCTATGCACACACGATCTCATCATGGATAGACATTCAGATTACATGGTGGCCCTGTTGATTTCACAACCTCCTATTGAAAACGTGGTGAGATATGAATTTTTTGAGTTCTAATGAAAAGTTGTGACTGGTGGAGTTAATTGATATAAGAATTGAACTTGATCACCCTTTTGGAGCTTAATTCCATAATAAAATGTATTTGCGCTAAGATGGAATTAAACTGTTGGGGTTCACCTTGCCGGGGTGAGATTGGATGCACCTCTCTAATTTTGAAGGTGATGACGCGGCGCAACCTGCTGGTATGATTCGAGACGTGCTTGAGGACGGCAGTGGTGAACTGTAGTCTGGGTTAGCTAAGATATTAAGTACTGTGTGGGGATCTGGGATAATCTCTGCGGATTGGCTTAAATCATCGTTTATCACAGTTTATAAGTAGAAAGACAGGTTTTCCTGAGATAATCATTGGTGGATCAGATGACTAGCGTAGTATTTAATATAAGTTCAGTAATTCTGCGCAGACTAAGCGTTACTTAGGAAAAACCAGTCGAGGTTTTGACCTGAATGAATGTCTAATGACAACATTTTCACCCTTCAACAGATTCTAGAACATAGATGTAAAACACTTCACGCATATCTTGACCTGAAGGTAGAGTGTGACTCCGTCGACTGAGATGCGCTGTAGCAATAGTCTGGCCGTGGTTGAAATGGCGAGGGTATATTGCACTAATCATGGCATCCTGACTGAATTCACAATAGTGTAAGAGTTTACGAAGAGTTGTCATCTGAAGTGAACTAATTGCCTGGGCTCTAACCGACTTTAGCGGCTCAAGGATTTACTTCGTACCCTTCTGAATAACTTGAGGAGAATTCTGAATCGACTCCTACTTTAAACATAGGAAGCCTAGGGTTTGAGAATGTTGACCACTTCACTTATTTGGGAAGTCGTATTGGCCCCCAAACCTAGCATAGTTAACAGGGTTGCTGGTTTTCCAGGTGATCTCAAGTCCGGGTAAAGAGGGAGGGTTGGTCGTGGGGATAGCAACCCTGCATCACTAAACCTATCTGGCTACTAGGGAAACTTCGACGTACAGAAAATATATCATTTATTATTTTTTCCTTCACGTTCCCAGTGGAACATAGTGGCTTGAAGTTTCTGCAGCAGTGTTTATTTTTACAGGATGGGGTTGCTAGCCTCATGCCCAACCTTTCCTCTTTACCAGAATTATTTCTGCCTTAGCGAGGTAAAGTAGTGCTTCCGTGGCGGGGATCGAACCCCAGACCATGTGCATGGTCAGCGAGAGTCCTAACTGCTGTGCCACCGACGACGGAAAATATATTAAAAATTCAAATAACAGTCTTATTCTTCGGTGAGATGAAAGAGGCTAAATGACGCGGGCTGGTGAAAGCTTTCGGAAAGACAGTCAGCCAACCAGCCGATGATTCTCTCGATGAAAGCAAGAATAAGATTGGGGACGTTGAATGTCTGTACAATCAACGACACTGGGATGGCTGCGCAGGTAGCTGACGAAATGCGAAGATATGGCGTAGAATTGTTGGATATCTGCGAGAGCAGATGGAATGAATGTGGACTATCCAGATTTCCAAGTAGAGAGTCAGTCCCGCCCCCCAGACGACAACTACAAACACACTGAGGGAGTGGCTAAAATGATGTCGCCAGCGGTAGCCAAAGCTTCAAGGGAGTGGGAAACAATATCATTCAGGATCACGACAGCAAGATTCAGCTCCAAAGGAAGGTAACAGTTATCTAATACTACGCACCTACAACAACTAGTGAAGAAGGAAGACTTTTACAGAAAACTACAAACAATGATCGACAACATTCCAAATGGTGACATCAAAATCCTTATGGGTAACATGAATGCCAGCCGAACTGGGAGCAGATAATACAGGAAGATAATTCATCATGGGTCGAGAGGCTTTCGAAGAAATGAATGGGAACGGAAAATTATTCGCAGACTTCTGTACTTTCAATAATTTGGTGATCGGAGGCAATGTGTAAAAACACAAGGATATACACAAAGCAACCTGGATTTCGTCGGAAGGACATACCACAAGCCAAATAATAATAATAATAATAATTTTTCCTTCACGTTCCCCAGTGGAACATAGGGCTCCAAGCTAGTAGCTTGAAGTTTCTGTAGCAGTGCTTAATTTTTACAGGATGGGGTTGCTAGCCTCATGCCCTCTTTACCAGAACTATTTCTGGCTTAGAGATGTAAAGGTGTGCGTCGGCCGGGAATCGAACCCCGGACCATGTGCATGGTCGGCGAGCGTCCTAACCGCTATACCACCGACGCACCACAAGCCAAATAGGTTTCATCTTAATGTTGCTTAAGGATGTGGAGACGCAGCTTACTGGATACAAAGTTGAGAAGGTGAGCATATGTGGGCTGTGGCCATGATCTAGTTCAAAGAACCTTCAAGGTGAAGCTGAATTCCTTCCGAACAACTGGAGACAGATCCCTACTCAAGTTCAGCATTCAAAGGCTGGAGGACAAACCTACAAAGTATGCCTTCGCTACAGATCAGATCGGAGCAAAGTCAGACACACTATGTGGCATCACGGAGGAAACCTGTGTGGAAGAACATTGAAACTCTCTAAAAGCGATATTTAAGGAAACGTGTACAACTGTTCTATGAATAAGGAAGAGTCACGACAAGGAATGGCTCTCAACGGACATTTACCTGGAAGCTAATAGAAGAGAGGAGAGGAGGATGGTGAAAGAGAAGATGACTCAGTGCAATGATGGACAACAAAAAGATAGGCTGAGTTAATTGCACATTGCAGTGAATAAAGAAGTGAAAAAGAGTGCTATGAAAGACAAAGGACAATTCTACAACATACTGGCTGACAACTGAAGTAGAACAAGCAAGCCTCAGGTAAAGGAGTCCTCAGGACATTATTATATCAGAAAACCAGGTCTCTTTCTGGCGAGAGATCAACCTACATGATGAAACCAATAAAAGATGCTCAGGGGGACCTAATTACCAAGGAGAAGAAACAAATAAAGCAGTGGGCTAATCACTATGAAGGACTCTCGAATCCCACATCACCTGCAATTCGCCCAGAAATACCACCAACAGCACGCACAGAACTGTCTACCAGTGTATGCCAATCCTCTTACGAATGCAGAACTTCTGAATGCGATCAAGCTACTGAAGTCTGGAAAGGGAGGGGGACCAGACAGAATTCCCCCACCCCCTAGCACTGAAGACGGACCCAGAGGCTGTCGCAGATATGCTCACGTAATTACTGCAATAGGCTTGGAAAGAAGGAAAGGTACCCACCCATTGGGGGAAAGGCTCACTCGTCAAGTTGCCAAAGGAGGGCGAACTAGGCGTGAGGAAGAACCAGCGTTTGATCATGCTCTTGCCCACACCAATTAGAATACTAAGTCGCATCATCCTGTAGAGAATAAAGGATGCACTAGGTAGAGAACTCCACCAGACGGAACAAGCTTGATTCTGGAAAAGTAAATCATATGCTGATCAAATTGCAACTCTACGCATCGTTATCGAATGAAACATACAGTAAAAGTCAAACATGTACCTCAACTTCATCGACTCCAAGAAGACCTTCGACAGCGTTGATGGAAAAGTAATTTGAAAGTGCTTCAACACCCAAGTCTTCATTCAATAGCTGGCTATATGACAGTGGCATATGTCTGGTGGTCGACAGCGGAAAACTCAGGGAGGCATTCGAAGTGAATACAGCCTAATATCGCCTATGATATTCTTAATTGTGATGGACTGGATTTCACTGGATCCGGACTCAGGATTTTCAGTTAGAAATATGTGCTCGACCACTGTTCAGTCATTTTCAAGAAATCCAGTGTCCCATGAAGTATGACTTCTATCGTTTCTTGACTTTTAGCGCCACCTACAGCCGATATTATAGGGAGGGGGGGAATTTGTCCTCACTGCTTACCCGGGAGGTACCACTGGTCACGACTTCTCGTTAGAACTCCAAACAGCTTCTTCCTGTATAAAGTATACGGATCAATCCATATGTATTACCTGTTCTTATACTCATCGTACCTCTGTTCAATTGAGTAAACCTTTGTACTGTGTTTATCAGTTCAAAGGAGTAAATCTATTAGAATTAAAGCTGGTGAGACTCTATGAAAGACTTGACTAAAATGCTTGAATTTAAACTATACCAGTCATTCCGATTGACTTTATCACTTATTTTCAGCAACTATTCGGAATTAAGACTCAGTGCGGAAATTTACAAAATTGTTGAATAATGACCATAGATCATAGTGTTTTGAGATCCTGTTATGCATATATATAACTGTGTTCTGTAAAATTTCACCCGCTCATCTGGACGTTTTGGTACCTCCGGTCTTTCCATTATTGACACGGTAATCAAACAGTCGATCTTTCTGGAATTTTCAAGTAAATCCAGAACAGAAGTCATCGTTCGATTTAGTTTTACCACCTGTAAATGTGATGGGTTATTGTAGCTCATCTTCCAGGGTGGCTGTTATTTTTATTATTATTAATACAAAAACATGGTACCTTGTGTATACCAAGAGATGCGCCACACAAAACCCCATCGTTTGTATGACTGCTTGGATACCAAGTCCGAAGCAGGTGACTGCATTAAGGGGCCACCACCCGAGCCTTTGACTTGACGCCTAGTTTATAAGGCGATGGAGCAGCAGCAAAAGATACGTATCTGTGATTTCAGTTGACCAAAATACTCTCTTACGTCATTCGATTCACTTGGATTCTGTAGCGTACATGTACCATAGGTATGAAATCAGGGTTTTCCACCCATCCGCCTAGATTTTATTTTTTATTTTTGATTACAGCTTGATTCCACACCGTATTTTTTGGTACATGTATGGAATTTTCAGCATGTGATATCGGTAGCCCAAATTTTGCAGGGCGACCATAGATATCAGGTGTGCGTCGGCAAAGGATCAAACCCCAGGCCATGTGCATGATCGGCGAGAGTTCTAACCACTGTGCCACCGACCCACAGTCTATCCCGTAGTCCAGTTGTGAGGGCCAAACTTCCATATTCTCCCATTCCCTTTTGTAAGGGACACCTGTGATGCGTAAAAAAGGTGAACAGAACTTACATTTTAGAGGCTATGAACGCGTGGTTACATCAGAGCATTTCAAGAGGAAGACTAAAGTCTATCCACTCTTAATATAGTACCAGGTCGTGTATAGAGTCGATGGATAGTACAGTTTAATTTTACCTTGAAATATATATTCAATTTTCAAAATCATTAGTCACATTTACTAGACGTAAGTTGAACACATTCTCACTAGTCGGTGAAGAGGAATAACTAGTTTAAAAAGAAAAAATAGAAATGATTATTTATTTATCGTTATTATGTTGAATTGATTTTATGACATATATCTGAACAACAGCAAGAACTTAAACCAATACGAAGATCTTGATCATAACTTTTACAAGATGCATACATACTACTTCAATGATGCTGTTCGATAATTTTTCTTTGTTTAACTATTGATTTCTATCTTTGTGTAACTTCTTTTTTGTGGAGATTCTTTCGCGTTGTTATTATTATTGGTTTTATTTGTTGTTATCACTATTACAGAAGAAATATCGATCTTTTTCTTTTAGAAGTTGTTTCTTTTCTATGTAATTTTGGTTATTCCATAATTAGTTTTATCTTATTTGTAAACATGTACATACGGCTGATGAAAACAAAAAGTGTGTGTAACACTATTTCGTTTTTCTATATTACTTTACTATTTGTGTATATTGATTTGTAAATATTCATGAAAACGGCTGATTTATGAGTGAAACAATCAATGACTTATTTGTTTTCTAAGTGTTAGCTTGAAGGGATTTAATTGGTTGTAGGTTTGATCACTTGTTGACATCAATTAGAGAACTGTTGGAAAGCCAGAGAGTACTAGGAAGTCCTAACTACAATTTGACGCTCTTGGGTTCGAAATCCAGTGAGTGCATGCGGATGAAGAGCTCCAAACTAAGACGAAATGGTTGTTCAGTACTCCCTATTGGTTTTCAATGATTCTCCAGCTAATGTCAGTTCTTGATTGAACCTGTTAAATATCTAATATTATAGTATACAGGTAGTTGCATATGGTAGCTGCATTCATTATTCAAATTTATTAGTTGTTGCCATTCAAAGGATAAATCACGTTGGCGTGAATGACGTGACTTATGAAGATGTTCATAGTTAGAAGACTTTATCATTCTATGGTCACTATTCACCAATTACATCTGGTACTGCTCAGCTACGCTTTTATGGAGAATACTGTTACAACATCCAATGTAATCAGCTCTACAAAAGCATGTGATAGTGTAGATGTGCGTAGATTTATTTATTTATTTAAACCCATAAAAACTTGGTACAATATGGCACCAAGAAGGATGCGCCACACAATAATAATAAAACAACATAGATCAAAAGAAAAAAGAGGAAATATATATATAAGTAGAGAACGGATAAAGAACTTCATATGGAAGGAAAACAGTCATGCTTAACAAGTTCAAACAGTATTCGTTAACTATCATCGGGAACGGAAGAAAGAAGGAAATTGCAACACGTGTAATATCATGCGATAAGTTTCCTGGGTTGTTTGTTGATTTATTCAATTCATTGTGTGAGGGCTGAGATACTGCCCGGGCGCCCAGACCGAAGCAGGTGGTTTTATTAAGGGACCACCCCTGAGCCTTTGACTTGGAGTTTAATCCGCAACGCAGCGTCAGGAGCTGCATTCGCATGGTTGACGGTGACTCATATGGGTTCATACCCCATTTGATCCGATTGGATACTGGAGCCCATGCACACCATGGTAACTGCTTTTAGATTAAACGCTATCCAAACAACCTTCCTGACATGGTAGGACCTGCAGGGACAGAGTCCCAGTCAGTTTAGCATGTTGGGTCATTACGGTATTTATGCCCGACCACCACGACAAGGTAGCAGTTATCGGCAGGGAGGTGTGCGTAGAAGCCGACATAAGTGGTAGTTTAGCATTCACACTTTTTCGAGTCATACTTCGACTCTAGAATGCCATGTATTAAGTCAGAAGCATAAAAAGGGCATTCAGTACACTTGGATAGATGATTATTAATTACTTCAGCAATCGTGTTAACCCATAAACAGTGTCTTCTTTGGCACTGTGATTTGTCTACAAGCGGTTTCTTTTTTCCAGTTCTTTATTGACCTTATCTATGCAGGAAATCTTCAGAGCATAGGGAGTGAATAAGACATCTATCTCTGCCAAGAGGTACCCAACTACTGAAGTTACTGTAAATAGTTGCTTTCAGTAGTAAGTTAGTTCTTCTATACGGATCAGAAACTTGGTGGGCGGGTCACAAAGAATATTTCCAACAGCCTGTTGCAGACCTTTATCAACAATTAACTGTCTTCGCTGGCTCTATACTGAAGATTAGATGGCCGGGCCGGAAAGAATCCCCAACAAGAAACTATAGGAAGAAACAAAACAAGAACCAATCGGCCAGCAAATATGCAGGAGAAAGTGGAGATGGATTGGACATTTGGTCGCTGAGGAGGCTGCTGGGTGACATCGCGCGTGCGTCAGGCCATTGCTCAAGTGGAACCCGAAAGGGAAGCAAGTGGCGAGTGGGACGTTAGTGCGAGGGTGGGGTGACATGGAGGAGATCGTGTGGAGAGGATTTGAAAGAGCATGGACTAACATTGCTGCAGGTAAAAAGTACAGCAGGAGGAAGACAGAAGCAAGTGGAGGGAGACGTGAAGTTGGAGCCGTATGTTCCACTAGGAACCCAAGGGAACAATAATAATCATCTCTGTCTAAAGCAACATCTAACAAAAGGAAAGTCTAATTCAGCCGACGAGTTCAACTGCTGGACAGTTATCATCACAAATAATAAAACCGTCGTCCATATATATATCTTTTATACACACATTTAGAGTCTAGATAATTTCTTGATGGGATTACATTGATTTAAAAAAAGAATACCAACTAATTTACTAAATGAGCTATTATTATTATTATTGAGATGCACATTTAGTGTGCAATTTAGATTTAATGATTTCATTTATAGTTAAAGTGATGGAGTCTCTTACAGGACCTCTGCTAGCGGATATCTTCCTGGAGAGCCTAGAGAATAATCCCATTCAACTGACTATTGCCTAAGTGTACTGTATGTCACAGGTTGCTTGACGAATATATAGACTGTATTGCGAGTTTATATACAACACTTCTAGTACTACAGTTCAATTGTTACTGAAACAATCCTTCTTGTTCTTGTGTAATTATCCTGCTTAAAAGGCTTAGTTGGTATATGGTGAGCAAAATACTTCTAAATTCAATCACAACAACAACAAAAAACATTACACTCTTTTTTCTCAATTTTCGTTTTATTTAGTGTTCTGTATGTTTAATATTTCATAATAGTCAGAGACTAGAATTCATTAGCTACTGGATTCCGTTTCAGTGGCTGAATGATCAACGATGTCCTTAGTTCGATCTCTGGGGTGTGGGTGGGTTATATACAGGTACTACTGATGCATCTCAAACTAGGACGAAACAGCTGTCCAGTAATCCCGAGTCCCCAATGGTTCTCTAAGTTATATCACTCATTCATTAGATCTCTACAAGACTATACTTGGACATTTCATAGTTGATAGGATCCCACATATTTTGGTATTGACTGTTTAAACTTGCATTTATGGTATGTTATCATTCTCACACATTTTGGTATTGACTGCTAATTTTGTATATTATCATTCTCACGCATTTTGGTAGTGACTGCTAATTTTGTATATATGGTATATTACCATTCCCACACATTTTGTTACTGACTGTCAATGTCGCACATATGGCATATTATCATTTCTCACACACTTTGTTATTGGCTATTAAGGTCAATTATTTCAAATGCTGTTAGCTGTCCATATTGTTGTAAAATGTATAAATACCATGGCTTTCTTTATCGTTATTGCACTTCAATACACAGTCACAGTCCAGCCTTTGTCTTTTGATATTTGCGTGCTTTACTAAGTCGGAAGGTCCGACGAGCAGATAGACAGATTAGTTCAGGCGCAGACAGAATAAGGTGAAAACGTCTTCATTCAATTCCCTACAGTTATAACAATAGTGTGATACAGAATATTACTTTCACATATTCTCACAGTTCAATACGCCATTGGCAACATAATATGATATATCTATTTGAATATTCTATTTCATGTCGTTTAATGTAAGCCAAAATCATGCGCTCAATGATTGCTTAGAGAATATCAAACTGTATCTGTATAAATAGTGGTTTGTTCACTTAAAAATATACCTTGGCTTCCGTGTCTTGCCTTCTGTTGTTACAGTAGTATCGAAGATAACCGTAACTACAGTTCAGACATTCACATAACTTTAATGATATTGGGGTGGGTATATAAGTATTAGTTGTCAATACTAATTTAGCTAAATGTGTTGAATAGGTAATAGCTGCTGATTGACATTTGAATTTTTTAAACATGAGATTCGTCCGTCTTGGTACTCCTCATCTGGCTTCAAATGAGTTACGTGTTGCACGATATGTGACACCAGTGCTCACTGCTTAATCCAGCTGATATTTGAATTATCTAAGCATTCTTACTAGAAGTCCTTACAGAAGAACCCTTCAGAGATGCCTCTTTAGTAGGAGTCAGCTAATACACACAACAGACACACTAGAAAGAGAAAAAAGAATATTGACAGAAATTTCGGTTGAAAATAATTTCCCAGGATAATTCATAAGACCCATTCTCCAACTTACCGCTTCAAAGGATATATATATAAAGCTATCCTAAATGCATTATCATAGCAGTTTGTTACTTAGACAGAAATTTATGTCTGGAGTTAGAAATACTTTTTGTACAGCTTAAATTAGGATATTTGAGAACGTCAAGCCTTTATATTTGTCTGAGGCCTTAGGATATGGGCGAAATGACTTAACATCTCACTGTATTTGCCAAGCTTAATATACATGTAGTTATATATACACTGGGAAGACTCATTGACCTCTCCAAGTAAGGGCTTCAAAAGCAAATAGCACCACCTGAACGATTCAATAATGAAAAAGTCGACCCAGCTTTTCTATTGCGAAACATATTATAGTAACCAAGTATAAAACTGATGTTTCTAGGTCTTTTCAGTCTGTCTATAATGATAATAATCTACTTTGTTCCAAAAACGTGCGTCGGTGGCAAAGCGGTTAGGACGCTCGCCGACCATGCACATAGTCCGGGGTTCGACCCCCGGCCACTGACGCACTCCTTTACCTCGCTAAGCCAGAAATGATGCTGGTAAAGAAGAGAGGTTGGGCATGAGGCATGTAGAAATAAACACTGTTACAGAAACTTCATGCCTCTAACTTGAAGCCCTATGTTCCAGTGGGGAACGTGAAGGAAAAAAAATTCCAAAAACATTACTTATAATACAGAATGGGATTCTCAGCATTTGTCACAATATTGCATCTTATTTACTCAAAATATAAACAAAATTAACCAGATGAATTTGTCCACATTTACGGTATAAAGCCAAAAATATTCGAAGTACAAAATTAGAATAATAAAAATAACAGTGGGTATGCTACAAACAGGATGGTTGATTCAGTTTCGAAATTTTAGATTGTTATAGATTATTGATTAATTTAATAATTCCCATTGTAGCGTTAACAACACAATATTCAGCGAAGAGACTCTTTTCAACCCTAACCTAATGTTCTGTTCTGAGGGGAAAGACAAAAATAGCAACTATTAAAAAACCTAAATGATGTTTACACTGATAAGAAAGTAAACAAAAAATTGAGAGGGTTAAGAATATAAGAAAAATAATAACGACAGAGGTTGATCATAAATGGGTGGAGGAATTGGTTTATTTACTAGTGCACAGAAGGTTTTCATCACATAAATACGTGCCAATATTGTATCGTGGAATTTTTATACTCAGATGTGCGTGCATAAAGTCTTTTGAAAAAACTTGTTTTACCTGAGGAGGTACAAGGTTGGAGCTGCGGGTGAAGTCAATGTTCACAGTCTGACGAAATTCCCGCGGCAATTTTGTCGCATAAAATCAATTGCCTATCAATGACGATGCCCTACTGACAGTCTTTAGAGCTCTACGAAGTATGACATAGTCTATTGTCAGCAATCCAAGAAAGAATAATGGTGAACAATAAAGAAGAATAGGTAAGTTGGAAGAGTTGTCAAACTGTAAGAGGAAGGAGAGGTTGAGTTATGCTTGAGTGCCTTAAATCCTTAATGTAAATTGTCAGATAGAATATTTTAGCATATTTAACTAAGACGTGGGAAGACCAGGATAGATTAGAAGAAAGAGTTAATCCAATAAACTTAACGTCACACCTGATTTCTATATCGCTATCATCAATTTTGCAACGGTCATGGGAAATAACAGCTTCATTTACCTTTCCTTTACATTGGAAACTCAAATTAACAGTCTGAAATTTGGAAGGATTTAGTTTAAGGCCATTAGACGAAGACTATTTACTGACTTCTGAGAGACAGCTGTTCATCTTAGTACAGTCTAGCTGGAAGTTAACAAACAATGAAGTGGTTAGATCGTCCACATACTTAACGAATAAAAACAAAAAAATTGAGAAAACTATAAATATATGAAGAACAAAAACAATGAAGCTTGATGGAATAAGGATGGAGAAAATTGTTTATTTACTAGTGCAAAGAAGGTTAGTTAGTTCGTGTTGTACAGTATGCATAGGTTTGCAGCAACCCTAATGGTTACAATGCCTAAGCCACCTTGATGTCATTATAATAAAGGTTTTTGTGTTTCCCAATTAATGAAAAACAAAACAATCAGGGCACAAAATTGATTTTGACAATACTGAAATAATCGAGAAGGATTTCAGAAATCACAAAGAACGTCTAATATCAGAAGCACTTCATATCAAGTGGAATCCAAATTGCCTGAATAGGAATGATGAACTAAAACAGAATCGGACCTGGTTACAACACCTCCCTCCCCCATGAAGTGACAAAATCAACACAAATGTGACGTGCAAGTTCACTATGTAAACACACACTGCTTTTATAATTTTACACACTGATCAAATCCAACAACCTACACTTGGTGGATGGTGACTAGCAGTGAAATCCAGGATGTACATTTCATCCTGTTTGGAACTCATCAACTGGATGTACCTGCATTTCTCAGTGAGTGATGATGTTCCCACCGAGGCTCGAACCCAGTGCCCATAGTTTCAAACACCAAAGTGTTATCCACTAAACCACTTGGGCCAAGAGAGCTGGCCATCTCTTGTGCAACAGGTTATATTAGTTTTAATTGAATTTGGGACCGAGCACTTCGGTCCAATCAATCGACAGGTAAATCTCAAATTCAGTTAAAATCTACACTTGGTTTTGTTATCTTTACCAATTTACCAGCTTGACCACGAAAAATGTCCCCAGAAAGACGACCGATGATCAAGTTAGTAAACTTTATTTTGATATCATAACAGACGTACTATTACCATTGTTATTTGGTTTAGTGATGTTCTTTGGTATTTTGACTTTCAATATGTCCCTTTAACTTTCTATAGTTTGGATTGTAAGGATTAGTTATGTTTTACGGGTTGATCACGGATTGATATCAGTTAGAGAACCATTGAAAACCAGGGAGTACTGCCGATGATTCCCAAACTAGGATGAAACAGCAGCTGTCCAGTACTCCCTGGTTTTCAATGGTTCTCTAACTGATGTCCCTTTAACTTGACCTAATTCTATTTTCTCACCCCTTTGTTATATATATATATATATATGCTGAGATTTTGTAAATTCCGGTTTAATAATACTTTGATAAAGCTATTAGCATCATTAAATAGCGAAACGTCAGTAAAAACAATATCGTTTTGTTATCCATTCATTGGGAAACACAAAAAACCTTTATTATAATAAATATCATGGATCCAATGCCCAAATTTTTTCAAACTGTTAAAAGTGAACTTGGTTTGGACATATACACCTTGATGTCATCTCAAACAATTTGTCGTCACATTAAATCTTTTGTAAACCTTGTTTTGATACCAAGTTGGATGTACTATCAGCCCCCTTTGATTTATTGATTTCCATTGCTATTTAAACCTTCAAAACAACCTTTCACCTTGACCTATGTCTATTCCTTTAACGCTTAAAGGCTTTATTATATTTTTCATATAAATCCATATGACTAATTGGCGTGCATTTTATCAGATTGTTGGGAATGTGTTTTGCGAATACATTACACGATTTAGATAAATTATGTCTACTAATTTTCTTTTAGTCAGAATTTCATCCTTCTAAATGTCCGTGATGAAATATTGATCGATTACTTGTAATAAATCGATTTCTCTTGACGAATAGCGTTTAAGAGCTATGTGGTTGGCAAAATGAAGTTGCATATTTTATGTAGGCTGTAGTTTAACATGGCAAATAAAAGCGTAACAATATAAACAATTTTTTTCTATTCCGTATCAATAACTGGTCTGTTTAAAAATAGATGTTGAATAGTGGCTATGTTTACTCAATTGATTTTTGTACCTAATTATCGATTGTTTAAACAATGGAGAGTGATGAATAGCAGTGGATTCTAGAATGTGTGTTTCATCCCGTATTTGACTCATCAGTGATGAGCTCAGCGATTCACTTCCTGCCTACTTCTGTTATATTTCTTTAAATATGACTATATTGTTGATACCATGGCCTGTATGGGGTGGGGTGGGTGAAAACCATCATATATTCACTATATGACAACGTTCATCTGTCGGTGGTGAATAGCAATGAAATTTAGGACCTGTGTTCACACTTTTAGTTGCTTTTATTTCTACTTGATGAGGTTCAAGGGGGAGAATTGTGTATTGAGAAGATGCTCAGAGTCTGACAAGATGATGTTCACCAATTTATTGCATGAATTCAAGTGTCCGCCCACAACAGTTTCAATGAGTTGACTCAGGGACTTCGCGCTCGTCCGGCTGACAGATATTAGTGCCCTAGAAGTGTAACAAAAATCAAGGAGAGATTAAGAAGAAGCAGTATAGAATACAATAACTAATAAACTTGAATAGCAATGAGATGCTCACTAGGGACTTGCCTTATTCAGGTAGTTACCTGGGGTTCTAGTGCGAAGTCGTGACCAGTAGGGTGCAGCAGGTCGTATGTGTGGACGAATACTCACCGAAAACATTGGCTAGCGGTTGGACTATGTCGAGCTTGCTCGCCTTGTAACTAGAAGGTCACGGGTTCGAATCCCGGTGGGTGCGTACCGATGAAGAGTCCCAAACTAGGACGAAACAGATGTCCAGTACTCCCAGGTTTTCCAATGAATATCTAACTAATGTCAGCTCATGATGAAATCCTGTAAGTAACAAACTGTAAAAGTAGGGGCTAATACTAGATTGTCTTAACTTCCTCATGTAGAAGATTAGACGAAATCTTTCCGGAAATTAACATGACCAGGATAGATCAGAGGAAACACTTATTATTATTATTCTCTTGGGTTCCGAGTGGAACACAGGGCTTCAAAGACGCATATCAACTTTATTCATTTTTCTGTTGTCCTCCTCAGCTGGGTCCGCGATTGCCCATAATCTCTCACTACACGGTCTCCTCCATGTCACCCTAGGACAACCCACTCGTCACTTCCCGTTGGGATTCCACTCGCACGATGTCTCCTCAATGTATGCTCGATCCATCTCCATTTTCTACTACACATTTGTTAAACAATCGGCTCCTGGTTGGTTTGTTTCCATAATTTCTTGTTGCTGTTTCATTCTGCCCGGCCGCTCATTTGATCTTTAGCATGGAGCCAGCGAAGGCGGCAGTTGTTGATAAAAGTCTGCAGCGGCCTGTTTGAAATGCTTTTCGTGACACGCTGGTCAAGTTTCTGACCCATATAGAAGCAGAGACTGTCTTCACATTTGTGTTGAAAATCCGAATCTTGTTCCATATGTTGATTGCAGAAGATTTCCAAATTGGGTACAGGTTGGTGAAGGCGTATCTTGCCTTGCCTTTCCGATTCTGGCTGGCTGGCTGGCTGTGACATCTTCGTCCGTTTCGCCACTGGGTGAAACGATTCTTCCTAGCCAAGTACGTGAAGGAGGTAACCCCAGATAAATCTCTCCCTCTGATGGTGACTGGTGCTGGTTGTTGTTGTTGTTATTACTGTTCGTCGGTTGGTTATCTTCATCACCTCCGTCTCCACTTTGTCTATGTTCACCTGTAGTCCTGTCTTTGCTGCGTGCCTCATCTGCCAGTTTGTTGCTTTTCTCTTGTAAGTCTTTAAGTTTGTGTGACATTAGACATTAATCATCCACGCGCGAAATGCAAATCTTATCGAGTCTTCTTATCGGTGGTCCAGCGTATCCCTGTCTTATAGCAAGTAGTTAGCCAAAGTTATTTGACATTCGACTTTGTTTAAAGTTAATATAAATAAATATTTTAAGTTTAATTGTTTATGAGAATTTATTGTGCCGTTATGATTAGCTACGTTCTAGCTTCATAACTTTTAATTAAAATATCTACAAGTTTTGACTAGTTCATTTACACTAACCCAGACGATTATAATAAACAGCAAAAAAAAATCAATCCTTCCACTTAAGTATGTCCGTATGCCCATACATATGTATATATTGATTTTTTTCTGGCTATCTGGGACATAAATGTCTGGTTTTTCTAACGAAAATGGTCATATTTATTTGAAACAAAATGAACCATTCTGCCATAGTTTTACACAAAGGATTTATTATTAGAGTCAAAATATAGAATCGATTAGTGTGATGACTAAATTTTCAGTAAGCCCTCATTCATTCAAATTCATATACACATATAGCTATGACCTTGATATGCTCCGATGCTTTGTTTACTAATTCTCTACATATAGGCCTGTCTATGTTAAGTGTTTTATTATTGTAGAAGGCATAGTAACATGTTGACGGATTAAATAGTAAAATGTGATCGAAAAAGTGTTCATTATTCAGATCCTTGTTATTTTTTAAGCTTTGGTGCTAATTGTTCTTTGGACTTACCATTGTCTTCGATCAGTAAGTTGTTCATATTAGTAGATCTTTCAAGTGTCGATAATGCAGGTTTTTGATTAATTTTAAGTTTAATCAAGAAGTGATTTCAGGCGAAGAAACATTAAAAACCACAGTAGTACTGTCAGAAAGCTGTTTCGTCCTTTCTTATGAGTCTTTAGCACTATGCACCTATGCTCCCATTAGAGATCGAAGTCAAGACCTTCAGATTAAAAGGATAATCCGTTGATCATTCAGTCACTGAGACGAAATCCAATGGTCCATCAGTCCTAACTTCTATCAGTTGGCGATGTACAGTTCCACTGCCAGCCAGTGTCATCTCCGTGTGCTTGTCCTCATACCTTACTTGATGGATCCTACTGTTAACGACTTCTCTAAATGAAGTCAGTTGGTCATCAGACTTGAAATTACTGGAATTGATACGATGATTTAAGAAATTGTTTTTGAATCTCAGTAACCGATTCATTGATATTTCTTGTCGAAGTTAAAATTTTAAAGAAATCGATACCATGGCAGAATTCCTATAATTAAGCATAAGATTTTCCATTCATGTTCTCTGCAACAGCTCACTGATCAATATTGTGTTGGAACGTGAGCAGGTGCATGTAGAATCCGGTGGATGTCATTTCATCAATTGAGATGTTAGAGATTCAAAGCAACGTTTTAAAAGCCATCAGATTCATTAAAATTCATTTTTTTGATGGGTGGAATATAGGGATTCATCAATACATCTTCATCGTGTCCTGTTTTTTGCTACCATTTTCAGTTAGTTCTGAGACTGTCCACAAGCTTTCCTTTCCTTCTCACACGATCTCCTCCATGTCACTTTCGGATCGACGCTCAGTCAATTGCTTCCAATTTGGATTTCACTAGAGGATCTGTCTGGTGTCTGATGTCATTTAGCGGTCTCCTTAGAGTCTCTTCAGTCTATCTCCACTTCTTCATGCATACTGGATGGTGACAGTTTGTTGGTGGGTTCACTACAGAAGATCCTTGGTACTTATCTTGGAATCACTAAATACTATGTGTATGTGTTTTACTCCTTAATTAATTTTTTGCCTGTCAAGTGTCAAAGTGACTACTCCAAATTAAATGGCTTTTTATCAGAAATCCGCCAATGGTCCAAGGAAAACGGTCTTACTTTAAATCCCTCTAAATGTCAAACAGTCGATTTCACCTTTAGGCATATATCTGACCTAAACAAACTGGTTAGCACTCACGAGGTCTGCAAAATAGATGGCACTGAAATTGAAACCAAGTCGGATGTTAAATACCTAGGCGTAACTCTATCTGCTGATCCTTCCTGGTCGTCTCATATCTTGACGATTTCCAAGAAAATATTCCGTCTTACCTTCTACATCAAGAAGTTAGGACATTCTGTTATAACCCAACCCTAACTCCTACAGAAGCCTACATAGAAAACTATACGCTCGCACTAGTAAGTACAAAAACTCAACCATAACCTACTTAGTTTGTGTTCTGTGCGATAAAGAAAACATTAAGCGTGATACCTATAACTTATTAAATAGTCAGTAGAACAACTGGATCTCGTCTTTCCAATTCATATCTTTTATAGGTACAACGTTTTCTTTATTTCTTTTTCTTTTCTCTCTCTTTTCTTCTGTGTTATGTGCTTCTTCGTTTCTTTCTTCTGCTTACGCCAGTAAGTATGCTAGCATCTACTTTTCTAACACCTTCAAACACTGTTCAATTCTGGCTTTGATACCGATATGCCAATATGTTGTTGTCATGATGAACTGAGATTTCCTTAATCTATGTAGGATTTTAATTATTGTTAACGTACTAACTGGATGCAATATTGTAGTAAAAAATGCTGAGAATTCCATTCTGTATCACAAGTACTGTTTTGGAATAAAACAAATTATTACTGTTATTTTAATTTTACTATAGCTTGATTCTATACATTTTTTGGTACAAGTATGGAATTGTCAGTATTTGATATCGGTAGCCCAAATTTAGCAGGCCGACCATTGATATCAAGTGTGCGTCGGCCGGGAATTGAACCCCAGACCGTTTGTATGGTTTTATAGTTTTCTTTGTCTTCTCCTATTTGTCGTCATTGGGTAGTAGAATTTTCCAGATATCTGGGACAGGTGTTGAATCATTCCTATTACATGTATTTGCAGTTGATTGGATAAACAAAGCTTCTGTTCTCAATCTTTCCCTCACTCCACCCTGTGACATTAGATTTTAAAACAGTCATCCTGTCTCATCCATCCTATTGTATGGTTGTGTGTAACTGCATGTAGTGAGTGTTATAGCTGAACTATTCTCTAGATTTCTTATCTTATTTGGGTCAACCAATCTAGATTTTGCTAGGCTTTTATGTTCAGCTAGTCTGACTGCCCTGTTCTATTAGTTTGACCTATGTATTTGACCTGACAATCATTGCGGGCAGGGTATTAGATAAACTAAATTGTTTTGTTTTAAAGGCTCCACAGGATTGATTCTTTAACCGATAAAGCTAGTTTCTAATTGAGTTTGTGGGTTTGAAACGTCATCCAGTGAATAATACTGTTTTACTGTGTGATACATCTAATAAACAAAGTAATATAGTATCAGTTTTTAAGTTAAACCAGTTTCTGTTCATGTATTCACTGAAGTGACTGATGATGAGTTCTTTTTAGGACTGATTTATCGCTCTTATCCTGTTTTTCACTCCTCCCCAAAGGACCTCGATTGAATTAGTATACGTTCCACTAACAGGATCGATAACTATATATTCACTAGGAAAATGAGGATAATAAAAAATAAATGATACCAACCCAAAATCTAATCATAATCCTAACTGTAACCTTACATTTTAATAGTTTTTGTCCAAATAGCTATAAACGAGCACTTGTCAAGACTCTGTACTATAGAGCGAGGAGAATATGCTCTGCAGAGAAACTAGAGGAAGAATTCACGAATCTCGAAAAGGTGCTGAAAAACAACGGCTATACTCAAAAATTCATTAACAAATATGGAAGATGTGAAGGCCCAAATACCAAACAAATCACAGTCGAAAAAAAGCCTGTCTTCATTCAACTAGACTTTAAAGGTGAAGACATTGCAGAAATGGTCAACAGAAGACTGAGGACGTCACTAGCCAGAGCCTATCCTGCAGCTAAGTTGGTTCCCGTCCACCGAACAACATGCTCTTTGGTGCAGTCAAAAGTCGATAGATACCCTTCTCATGTTAACTCCAACTGTGTATACAAATTTACGTGTATCTGCGGGAGCAGTTACATTGGGAGAACAGAAAGAAGGGCACACCTCCGATTTTCTGAACATGTGCCGAAAAGCCTACGTCTCAAGGGAACAAATTCTTATAGCAGCGCTATTACCAGACATCTCCTCGACACGGGTCATGAGGTGGAAATCGAGAAATCCTTCAAAATTATCAATAGACAAAGGAGCTCCATTCTCCTCAAGTTTGCCGAAGCAATTTCTATAAAACGCTTGAAACCAGATCTATGTGTTCAGAAAGAATCAGTTATTAGTCTTTCCTTGCCTTGGTAACTGGATGTCTTTTTTCTCCCATCTGATTGCGTAATCTTTGTCTTTAACCTCACCCTCTTTTATAATTTTGTTTGTCTCTTGTTTCTATGATTTGAGTTCAACTCAGTACATTGTTACCTAACTTATTAGTCACTATGCATCCAACGCACATCCCTTACCATTATATACATACATTTATTTATTATTTTTTAACTTGAACTGCCTGTGTAAAAACTATATAAGCGCAATTTTCTGAGCACTGTTTACTAATTGTGAAACTTTCTGTCAACATGTAAAATTTGCAAGTACGTTAAAACGTTTCTGTACTTAAACCTGAAAATTTATTTAGGCTGTAAGCAGCTGACGAGAAGCCAACGAAATAAATGATGGTACCATGTTATTCTGCACAAATCAATGTTGTTCTCGCTTTATTCAAATTAATCCTAACCCTAATTTTAACCCCGATCCTAACCATAAATCCTAACTGTAACCCAAACTAGTGATTAAAACATTTTCTAAACTCTACTTAGAATGAGAGATCGAAATAAAATGTTCAGCTCTATTCGTGTACAGAGCTCATAGGGACACTATAGTAATAGTAGATCTCGTCATCCAATGAATTGTGTGCGTTCAAGGTCATTGGAGCGTTCACACACCTTAGCCGTTATACATTAACTTAGCTCTTTTTTATTTGTATTTTGTTATCGATACGTACAAGTGAGATAGTGTAATCGTTATTTGTGTAGTAATTTGACATATCACGTTTAGTAAGACTTCTATAGTCTAACGCATATGTCGACAGTCTATATAACCAGTGCCTTACAATTCTATCGATCCTGAAATTATTTTAACTTCAAGAATGTAAGCAGTAACCTTAATAGCCAAAAAAATAATGAAAAAAAAATGAAATCCAGTTGAGTATTAAAGGAATTTGGACAAAACATCATTGTTGTAAGTAGGTTGTTAGGTAGGTTAAATAAACAACAGTTATTTATACACGATAACTAAACACCTACACTAAAATTAATTAACATCTTGTAGATATCAATAATATATATAGACCATTGTTTACCTTAACCGTTGGCTCAATGCCATTTTATCTCTTACAATAAGAAATGCTGAAATCCTGAAACCAATCAAATCCCTGCAAACTAACACTTGGATATCAGTCTGATGCACATTAGTGACTGGCCATATATACCTGGGTTCAAGTAAGAAGTCGTGACCGGCAGTGGGATACATTAGGTTGGGTATTATGGTAGACACTCACTGCCAATAACAGTGACTAGTGCCAGTCACACTATATCGTGCACTGGTAGAAGTTGGAATTCATGAGCTAGTCACTGGATCGGGTTTGGTCCCAGTGTCTTACGGGTCAACCAGCTCTTCTTGTAACCGGAAGGTTCTGGTTTCTATCGCTGTTAGTGAACGCATAGTGTTGAAAAGTCGCAAACCAGGACGGAACGGTTGTCCAGTACTCCCTGCAGGTTTTCCAATGGTTCTGTAACCGATGTGCAGATTCTTCGACGATGTCTGGGCATGTAATTAGAATTTAATCGGTGCACAAGAAGCCAACATGTCAACCTGAGATCGAGCATTTTGTTACAATCAATCGACGGGAAAATCTAAAAAATTTAATTAAATAATGAATATGACCCGTTGCTCAAGAGGTGGCCAGCTTTCGCGGCCCAAGTGGTCCAGTGGATAACACTTTGTTGTTTGAAACTATAAGCACTGGATTCGAGCCTCGGTGGGAGCATCATCACTCACTGGGGAATGCAGGTACATCCAGTTGGCTGACGAGTCCCAAATAGGACGAAATGCGCGTTATCCTGGATTCCACTGCTAGTCACCTCTCACCAATTAAATACTAATTAATTTTTATGTTTATATTTGAAACTGTCAGCTTAGTTTTGTAAATTAATTCGGTCATTTAATCATATTTTAAATAGTTAAAAATTCTTTTAAGATTAATTAGTTGATTGCTAGTCATCTGCATCCTGTACTCTATGATAATCTTAACCAATGACAATGATTACGAAGAACAGTGAATACTGTTCATCGATAAAAGTAAGAGAAAATCAGTCATTTTCTATTGATTCCTCAAATATAAACATAAGTAGAACATGAATGAACATGAATAATTAGCATAAATTATCACTTTTGTTGTATGAATCTAACCTTCTGTTTGAAAATAAGTTGTAGCAATGATTTTCGTGGAATGTATCGACATAAAGGTTATTTGAATTCTGTGATAATTGGTACATATTCTTTAGGTTTCAACCTTTAAAGTCTCAGTATTTTTAACGTTGTACTTACACGATGAGACTAACAGAACAGAGAAGGGCGGTGAAAGAGAAGATAAACCAATGCAATGATGGACAAGAGAAGGAGAAGCTGAGTTCAGTGTACATCTCAGTGCATAAAGAAGCGAAGAAGACTATCTAGGAAACTGGTTAGTCACTCTGCATGGACAACTTCGAGCTCGTTTCCTATCGGCTACAACTAGAAAAGACGTTCACGATTGTTGTGCGGCCATCTATTCTGTTAGACCTGAGCTTTAGTTAATCTACCTGCTGACTCTTTAGCCTGATCAACCTAACATGGTGACCCGGCTGTTCCTGACATCGCTCCAACTAGTAAAGTTATAGTATAAGTCACACGGCTGCTTAAATGTGTATTTATTAGCGGTGATAGGGATCAATTATAGAGATACATATACCACGACGCCACTGATGACCATTTGTCCCCTGAAAATCCATTTGACCACCTCGTGATTCAATCCACATAGATAAACAAAGTGGTCTTTGATGGTGAGACTGTTGATGTTTAATCGATTTGACTAACTGCTTTGATCTCCCATAAGTGCTCAGAGAGACAAAAGACTACTTTACGAAACGCTGGCGGGTAGCTGAACGAGAACAGGCCGCAGGTAAAGAAAACCTCAGAACATTATGTCAGCTAGCCTGGTCCCTATACAGGCAGAGATCAACATAGATGGAACCTTCGAGAAGTGGTCACAGAAACCTAATTACCGAAAAAAAAGAAACAATTAAAACAGTGGGCTGATCACTTCAGGTCTCTTTCTGAGCTAGCAGTCTGGGAAATTTCTTCTGAAATAGAATGGCAGAAAACCGACTAACACAGTGCTATCACATTCACACTCTATTAAACCTTATTAGCTCTGTGTTTCCCTTTTTCCGTTATATAAAAGTAACGAAAAATAAGGTCGAGCTAACAAGGTGTATAAAGTATGAGTGTGGCAGGGTCATATTAGTTAGTTCTGAGTCATTCCATAGAGCTTCTGTTTGTGTCGGTCGGTCGACAGTGGAATGCTCAGCGATGGTGCACGTGGTCTGGCGAACGTAGTCCTAAACCACCTAATAAAGACTAGTTAACCGACCTGGATCAGGTAAGGAATGCATCATTTGAGAACCAAACCCTTGACAATTTGCTTGGTTGGCGAACACTCCACCGTTGAAATATCGACACAAAATTTATTCATACTACTTGGGTGTATTTAGGATTTTAAGACAGTTTATATTTAGTTTGTGATTGGAAGTGATATCATTCTATGTTGAAGCGTGAAATATAACAGCTTCAAAGCTAGTTTGTCTATGAGAGATTCTCCGTAGGTATCGGATATTTTTTTGTGAATAAATAACCGGTTTGACTGTCTAGTCAATCCTTTGGCATAACATGGCACACATGATCTTTCACTTCTGACTGACACTTAGTGCTGTACTGTTACAGTGGCTAGTGTCAAGTTAACAGTAAATGAATCCCATGGAGACTGATATCCTGATCTCAGTTGTATAGCGATTCAAGATTCTTAACAGACTAGCGATTATTTATTCAAAGAGGGGAAAACCAATTGTGTACACTTTTCCAAATTTTTTTCCATATCAAATGTTGCCTATGAGACGATGAGTGTAATGATTTGTGGAACTTTATACAGACAAATGGTCGATACACACAACTCTCTCTCTCTGTATGTATATTTGCGCCCATGTGATTCCTTTACTCATGATAGTGACTAACTTGATATTGTGAATAAAACATACATTACATTTCATGTGATATACACTACAGTTTTAATTAAACTACTAAGTTTTAATCTGTTTGAATTTCGGATCATGGTTTGATACAAAAAACTAGAATTGCAACTCTTGTTTTTGTCCTGTGATCTTGAAGTACCACTTCTAGTTAGTACTGGGCATTGACTATTACTCCCTAACTGAATAAGAAAAATAGCGCAGTTATCCTTCAATTTCATACATCTAGATGTATTTTACTTCAGATATCAAAACATTCTTTTACCTAATTGCGTTGGTGGGGGATCTAACCCCGGACCATTTGCACGGTCGGCGAGAGTTCTAACCTCTGTGTCACCGATGCTGAGAAGACATGATTTATCAGACTGTCAGGTGGAATCCGAGTGGGAGATGACGAGTATGGCGTAGATACGAGGGTGAAAGGGAACGAATCATATGAAAATGAAATGAAAGATTATGGGCAGTCATAGAGCTGGCTAGAAAAGACTTCATGGAAAAGCGTGACATGAAGATGTGCCATAGCTGAAGTCCTGTGTTCCACAGGGAATAATAATGATCAGCCAGTGGTCTAAGCTAAGTGGTTTTACCCTTCTATAAGCCCCTCTAAATGTCGTACAGTTAGCTTCAAACTTAGGCATAAACGCGTTCTACACGAATCGGTCTCTTCAGAAGATGTTTTTAGCATAGAGGTCACTGAAATCGAAGCTAAATCAAGTATAAAGTGCCTTCGAATAGTTCAATCCACTGACCTTGTCGATTCTTAAGAAAATGTTCCGTCTTACCTGCCACATCAAGACGTTAATTCAATCAGGAAACACTAAACCTCTACTTTATAATTCGTTGACTCTTGCATCTAGCTAGTTGTTATTTGTCGTCCCCCACCCCTACAACTTAGTCTTTCCTGGGCTGCTGAAGAAGGACTGTGTTATATTGCGAAGGGTATTAGACTTTGTTAGTAGGGTAAGTATTGTGCCAACACCTAGTCTTCTCGATACCATCACAGTCGGCAGACACCTGAACTCTGGCAAGAAAACGTCTAGATCCATATTGTTTGACTCTAAACACCCTCTGTGTTCACACCTCTCCCCTTGCTGCATCTCATCTGGTAGGACTAGAAGTCATTATAAGAGATTATATGTTTGTACAACTGGGTACAAAAACACAGCGATATAGTATTTGGTCAACTTTCCATGTGATGCCGGTGTTAAGTATGAAACTTAAAGTTTACTATGTAATTAGCAAGATAAATGCCTTTTTTATCTTCCCCTATTTGTATTTTATGGTGACACTGCTTCAAGTATCTTATAGGACTAGCCATTAATATTATTATGATTGTTTAACACCTTTTGTACACTTTCGAATTTATTGTCACTGCTAATACCGAAAAGCTGCAACTATCAGTCCTGGTTACGTATACCCTTTTATATTACTTTTGTTTTTGCTGTTGTTACTTACTTACTTTACTTCGGCTATCTCCTACGGGAGGATGAGCCGGCTTCATGAACGTCTCGAATCATCGCTGCCCAGGCGCGGCAATTTGTAAGAGAGTTCATGAAGTTTCATGGGAATTTTGTACGAGTGATGTCCCCAGCATTGCTCGGCCTTTTGTTTGAGAGTGCAGCTCTAGCCTTTACACAGCCAAGTGTGACCTACAAGGCAGTAGGAGTGGAGTAAGGAGTCCACTATCCATTGGCAGCCGGTGACCGGAGTTCGGTTCATACGCCTTTTTGAATGGGGCCAGACATCCAGGACATCCAACAAGCCCTTTGTCCATACGTCTGCCGGTGAGCTCCAGTGAGCTTCATACGCCAGTCGTTGGAGGTTTGGAATCAGGGTTTAGCCATCTCCCCTAGACCGTCATCCAATGGACAGTCAACCCGGTGGAGAGCGCCGGGCATCCGCTTTCGCCCTCTCACTTTGGTGAGAAACACCTCCGCCACGTGAAGGCAGTGAGTAGGACTTCCTCAGGAGAGGCTATGTAAGACGCCCGGTCATATGGGAGCATTTCAAGAGGTGTGCGGAGGGGTGGCCAACCCGCAGCGCAAGGCACCCACCCCCGACCATCCTGAGGCTTTGGAGGCTGTTGTTCAGCAAATTAGGTACACCATTGTACCAAATGTTGAGAATTTCACACAGTATCATAAGTAATGTTTTGGAATACGGCAAACTGTTATTATTATTACTATAACGCATCATTTACTTATCTGGCAACTAAGCATACATCTTGGTGATTACAGTACTGGTTAGCAGTTCGAACTCGTAGTTTTGGTAATAGAACTATAGACTAGTGATTCAGAGGTCTCTGGTTCGAATCCCAGTCTGCCTGAACAGTTTTAATTTTATCTTCAGTCATCAACCACTATATCACAACAACAGTCTGCCGAACAAATATTATCTCATATAGCTTCACCATATGTGTGTGCGTGTGTGTTTGAAATTGTCAATAATCTGTGTTAATGTTGCACCATTTATCTTTCATGCGTAGATTTTTATCGATAAATAATGCAAAGTTTTTAAGAGAAGACAAACAAACAAATCGATAAACAGTTTACTAAACTTACAAATGGTGATTTTCAAGAGTTGGTTTGTAGGGATTTGATTTGTTTTTCAAGTTTGACCATGGATTGATATCAGTTAGAGAAACATTGAAAACTAGGGAGTATTGGACAGTTGTTTCGTCCTGGTTTGGGACTCTTCGGCGACACGCATCCAACGGGTTCCGAACCCAGGACCTTCCACTTACAAGCCAAGCTGATGATGATTCATTAATCTGGTTATATTTTGTATGGACTATCACACTTTTTCATTTATTCATATCAAATTTACACTCATGGCGTAATATTTGAACATTTAGTATATTAGTAGAATTTCGGGTAGTAGTAGTAGTCGTATGACTCTATGCATAATACATGTCAACCTCCTGATAAATTGATAAATATATCCAGCCGATAAGACTTCTTTGTGAATGTTTAGGTAAACATAAAAGCTTAAAGTTGTTTTGCCGTAGATGAATCATTTAATCCTAACTCTGTGACCACATTGTCAACTTTAGTGACAGGGTTTGGCTAAAAGTGGGATCAGGACAGCATTATATTGATTATACCCAAGTAAACAGCCGATACATCTGTTATAGTGCTGTAGGAGATCAGTAGTAAACGGAATAGCCTTGTGGTAATGTTTCTGAGTACCATCGGCCAGAATCTCTGAGGAGACATTCTTCCCCTAAGATTTTAGATAGACCTTACTCAATAAGCATGGAGCCTAATTACTGGATGCGCGAACAACTGTGTCCAACCACTTAACATCAGCCCTTTAATAATAATGTTTTGAGCATAGTCAATAAGCTCAAAAAAGTAATACGCATAAGATGTCTGATGGTATGAACTACATTCTTATTGTTTTCCGTAAGACAACTATTTCCTCCAGTTCACACCTTTGACTCCATCAGGCATTGAACCTAGGATCTTCAGGTTACGAAGATAAGGCCATTTATTACTGCTCTCTAGTTGTCCGTGCTCAGTTGGTTCATGTCAAAATCCTCATTGAAATTGGTTCTGTTCTCTACAAAATTCCAAAATCGAAATACCAGTATCAAGCTAGTCGATGACTGCTGAATAGATGTTCTGAAGATTTCCTGGAAAGTTGTGACCAGTAGGATCCATTATGTCAAGGTAAAGTAGATGGTCATCGACGGCATCGGTTGGCTGTAGCACTATATCACGAATCAACATAAGTAAGAATCCACCAGTTACTGAATTCCCACTCAAGTTGCTGAAGGGTCAACCAACTTGGCTTCGTAACCTGAAGGTCTCGGGTTTGATTCCCGGTGAAGCTGTAAGTGATGACTGATAAATTGGAACAACTGTCCAGTGCTCACTGGTTTCCAGTAATCTCTACACGATACTGGTTTGTGGCGAAGTCTACATTGATTTTTATCTTAAATTCAACCATAGATATTTTGAGTAAGTATGGATATTCGTGAGTCATTGTCTACTTTATTAATTTCGGTGACTGATATATGACTGTTTGGTAGGATTCGTACATTATCAAAGGACAATGTATTTTTACTTTGAAAGAATATCTACCTGAAAGGATGGGTGAGCTAAGTGATTTAAAACTCTAGACAGTAACTATGCAATTTCAACGAAGATTTCATTTCAGACCGACTTCCCTTGGGAGGGAAGTCATCGTAAACCATAGAGTAATGGATAGTTGTTTTGCTTTTAAATTTGAGAATATTCTACAGTGCTCATCAACAGCTCCACCAGTTATCATATTACAAATGGTAGTTTTGATTAGCCAAATTCAGTGAGACTGCTTATGTGATATTTTACAGAGGAGTGTATTTCGGGCATAGATGACAGCTTCAGTTTTTCATTTCTTTTCATTCTCAGTGGAACATAGATCTTTGCGCTTGAGCCTTATAGTTTCAGTAGTGACGTTTTTTTTCACTTAGCTGTCTTGACCTCACTCTCAACCTTTTCTTTATACCTGGATTACTATCGGTTAAGCGAAGTTTTGTATTTCGCTTGCGAGGAGTCGAACTCGAACCACGTACTTGGTTGTCAAGCATTTTACCCCTGAACTAACGAATTATTATTATAGATAGCAGTTATTATATTATTGTACCCTTGGGTTCCGAGTGGAACACACGGCGTCAACAAAACATTTCAACTTTCTTCTATTTTCTGCTGTTCTCTTCATATGGGCCCACACTTGCCCATAATGTCTCATCTATTTCTTACTACACGATCTCCTCTGTGTAACCCTTGGAGTTAATATAACCATACGATAGGATGGGATAGGATGACAGTTTTAAAATCTAATGCAACAGCTGGGTGGAGGGAGAGATTGATAACAGAAGCTTTGTTTATCGAATCAACTTCAAATACATGTAATAGAAATGATTCAACACCTGTCCCAGATATATGGAAAATTCTACTGCCCATACGACAAATAGAAGAAGACAAAGAAAACTATAAGATTCAAGTTTCGAATTCGTGTGATTACAATTGATATGATTATGAACAAGAAATTTTGTTCGAAACGTCATCCTGTAAATAATAATACTGTTTCACTGTGTGATGCATCTAATAAACAAAATAATATGGAATTAACCCTTGGAGTACCCACTTGTCATTTCGCATTGAGATTCCATTCGGTGGCCTGCTGCGCGATTTCGTTCTACAGTCTCCTCAGTGTCTACCCAATAGAACTCCATTTTTTTCATAAATATTTGTTGAACGGTAAGTTCATGGTTGGTTTGTTCCCACGCAGAGATTCCTGTTGCTTAGTCTTTCTGCTCGGCTGGTCATTTGATCTTCAGTATGTAGCCAACGAAGATTGCGTCTGTTGATATAAGTCTGCAACAGACTGTGGAAAATGTTTTTCATGATGTGCCAAGTTTCTCATCGCCTAGTTTACAAGACCTCTAGTAGGCTAACCGGTCCCAAGCCCGGGAAAAGATGGAGATTTGGGCATGGAAAAAGCGATCATAATCCCACAAATCCATCAAACTGCCACAGAAACTTCTCAACAGACATGAAAAAAACAGATAAAAATCCTTCTTACGAGATGATCACGGATTGATATCAGTTAGAGAACCATTGAAAACTAGGGAGTACTGGACAGCCGCTGTTTCATCCTAGTTTGGAGTTTCCTGAGTTCTAGTGAGAAGTCGTGACCAGTAAGGTCCAATTAGATTAAACGTGTTTGGATGGATGTCCCACCAACGACAGTGGCTGGGGTCGCAATAAATCACGAAATGGCAGAAATTAGAATTCATGGGCTGGCCACTGAATCGGGTCCCAGTCGCTAAATGGTATACGAGCTTGCCTTGTAACCGGAAGGTCCTGGATTCGAACCCTAGTGGGTGCGTACTGCCGATGATTCCTAGACTAGGATGAAACAGCTGTCCAGTACTGTCTGCTGGTTTTCAATGTTTCTCTAACTCATATCAATCCGTGATCAACTCGTAAAAATGTAACTAACCCTTACAAACCAAACTATAGAAAACAATGCTTCAACCTTATTAATTATTTCTCAGTGTAATTCAACACAAAGGATCTAATTTCAGTGTGTGAATTAATCACCATGATCAACAGTCAATGCTACAGTAACTGATATGTCATGACTACAACATAACATTAGTGTTATTCATTGATAGACCATGTTTTTTTTTAATCTAGGTTAACTAATCATGAAAGTGATAAAAATCCAGTATGGAATTAATCATAGATTTAAGATCTCTAACATAAATCATGCAATCCATTCGTGATTTTGATTACATCACCAACATTTTGTTTCTCACTATAATTTAACCTTTTTCTAGATATCATGACTAGAGAATATTGATTTTTTTGGCTTTTTTGTGGCAAAAGGTCATGACATGACCTATCATTGGGTCATAGCGTGATTCTGAATGAATGAATGAATCAATGAATCAGTGTGTTTTTCTTCTTGTCTCGTAAGACATAACTGTTAGCAAGTCTAATTTTGATGTGGTTTTGTTCTCTGAGCTGGATGGTTAATTTGCGAAGCTTTCATCACCCTACTGGGTGACATCTTCAGCGCATACTTCAAAGCTCATTTCAAATTGAAGTATACGCTGAAGATGTCACCCAGTAGGGTGATGAAAGCTTCGCAAATTAACCATCCAGCTCAGAGAACAAAACCACATCAAAATCATCCACCTGAGCTACAAATCTTCTCTATCATATCTAAGTCTAATTTTATTGTATTAGACAAAATTATAGGTTGTGCATATAGTAATTTAAAGAAGACTGGTCCATACATCGTTTGTTGCAACAATAATCACATAGAAGAGAGCTAAGTAGTGAGAGTAGTCAGAAACTAGGTTAGGTCATATCATTTATATGTGACGATGATGATAATTTTGATTTGCACACGTAGTAATTAGTGAGTTTCGACTGTAACGGTGAAATCCCCACTTTCCAAAGAGATGCCTTTTAGCTGTATTCAGCAGTCACATAGCTGCTAGGGTCTATAGATAATGGTTTCAAGCGGCAGTTAAGCTTTGAAGTATATTAATACAATTATTCGTTTCTAATTCAATTTCGATTTTCATGATGATTGATTGAACCAAGATGTTCGGCCTTTGTTAACAGTTCGACTCCTAGAATGGACGTTTCGACGAAGTCTGAGGATTAACTTAAAGTGGTTTAGTGGATATGGTGACTAGCGGGGCAATCCACTAGGATGTACATTTCATCCCAGTTGAAACTATTCAGATGGATGTACATGCAGTCTCTAGTGAGTGATGGTGTTTCGACAAAGACTCGGACCCAGTACTCACCTATGGGGCACAATTAGGACTAAATGTACAACATCTATCCCACTGCTAGTCACCATTCAGCAAAGAAATTTAAATTCACACAACCTGGAGGGCATGAAATACTGAAATTGAACTCATTTAGGTCTCTATGTGGAAGTATAATTCACTTGAGTTCAATTCTAAAGCATTATAGAATGTAGACATTTAGTTCTCTGCCTTGAGAACTTGAGTTTCAACCAATGAGTTTTGGGTGTCAGTAATGTCCTGTCTACTTCAACCTAGTCAAGTAGGCAGATAGTATCTTCAGGCTTCAAATAATACTTGCCAAATGCATGGAAATGTATGTGGTTGTTGCGCAACATATGCAACCTGGTGTTTTTAAAGTGCCTACAATACACACACATACACGGAAAGCTTGTGTTGTATTTTTATTCTATTGCATAGAGGATTTCTTCATGAGCTGACATCAGTTAGAGAACCACTGGAAAATCTGGGAGTACTGGGCAGCGGTTTCGTTCTAGTTTGGGACTCTTCATCAGTACGAATCCACCGGGGTTCGAACCCAGGACCTTCTGGTTACAAGGCGAGCTCGTAGACCATTGAGCCACTGGGACCCGATCCAATGATCCTTGAATTCTAACTTCTGCCAATTCACGACATAGTGTGACCATTTCGCAATGCCTTCTTCGGTGAGTTACTGTCTCATCTTTAACCTGTTGTACCCTACTGCTCATGGCTTCCCACTAGAACCCCAGGTTAACTGCCTGAATAGGGCCAGTAGCTAGTGAGCATCAAATTAATTTTCAAGTATTGGATTTGTGGGGATTTTGTTCGATTGCGTGGAGGATGTCATTATGAGCTGGCGTCAGTTAGTTATTTATTTAATTTTAAAGGATAAATCGATTAGATAGATTGCATTAGCTGTACTTCGACCTATTCCTAAGTTATTACTATTTATAATAAATATTGATCGTAAAGTGTATTACAGTATGACAGTCGTCTACTGGTATATTTTTTTGATAACGAAAGCGCTATTTTATTAGCTTGTATTGGTCTACACATAGATAAACAAATTTTTATCAGTTATGTATGTAGGCGGTTGAATCTATTGGCCTTTAAGGTAGATATCAGCCTGAGTTTTAATTTAAGCTGAAAGTAAGACTTAATTTGGCTAATTAAATGTAGGAGGTGGGGGGTGGGACTGTGGTTTAATGATGGAAAGCTCGATGAACAGGAACGTCGTCCAGGTTCGCTTCCCTGCTGATGCAATAATAAACCTCATTTAGCTAATATTGTAACAGCAGAGGGCAAGACACGGAAGCAAAGGTATATATAGCAGTCTGTGGTTAATGCAGTATTGAACTGTGCGAATATGTGAGAATAATAATATTCCGTTGGAACACACCGTCTGTATCACATCACCACAGTATTAAACCCGGTTAATTGTGGAAGGCTGAACGTAAAGGTAGTAAACCCACCTGTAAAAAAAAGATAGTGACACCATAGTTATTGAAACATCAAAGCTCAAATTTGAAAGCCTATTTTCTATTTTGGATACAAGAGAATAAGAAAAAAATGTAGGTCAGTTTTTCGAATCTGACTGTGATGTATACTTAACGATAACATTATTGGAACAGTATCAATTCCACATCCACCTGAAATAGTTTCACTAAAGACACAATGAATTCATCAGTCGACTGAAAATGCTTGTTTTATTTTTCTTCTGAATAAAAGAGAATGATGAATCATTGACATGTACATTAATTAGTTGATATTTGAGATATTCACCTACATATGGGTTAGTGGTTGATGGGCACTAATTATAACAGTAAAATTTTTAAGAGGATTGGTTGCTGATGTAATTACGAACGATTCTTAACCCTTTAGTATGATAAAAGCAAGACTTCAGAGAGTTTCTCCACATATTATCTACATAATGTTGCGTTGAGAGTATATCACTGGCTTCTACCCTATTTTAGTACCAATTATGTTATTTTTCCATAAGGTCCCGAGTGGAACATAAGGAATCAGCTCCATATCATCCTACCCTTATTAGTCGGTTTCAAATGGTTCTAAGATTGTTCATAAGCTCTCACCACCTGTTCATACGATCTCCTCCAATGTCAACCTCGAACACCCTCTTAACTTTGTAATTAATAGTGTTCTCTGAGCTGGCTGGTTTAGTTGTAGAGCTTCAGTCATCCCCCTTCTGAACAACATCCCCATTCAGCGCAATTTTTGGCGTAAAGTGAAATGAATTAAATCTCTTCATGAGTGATTTTATTGAGTCTCCCGGTAACCATCTTTACATATGTATTGACTCGTATTTTAAACTTTCTGGTCACCTGATTTACTTTTTATTAGTTAGTATATTTGGTCTCTATTACCGTGTTTGTTAATTGCATTTTCGTTTGAGTACCAGGCTTCTGGGAATTCCCTGACTGGACTTTTGGTGTTTCCTCTGTCTAAGATTTCGACATTATCCCAATCAAATTGATGTCCATAATTGTCTATATGCATTGATATGAAACAGGAATATATATCGTGTCTTTTCACGGCTGATTTGTATTCCTGGATTTTGATTCGAGGGGGACGCCCATTCTGCCCGATGTGATGCCTGTTACAGTTCATACAATTTATTTTGTAAATGGTATTAATTTTATCCCCTTTTTCTGTTGGATCTTTCGGTTTGCATAATATCGAATTAAGCGATTTGACTGGTTTGTGTGCTGTATCTCTATCAAACGGTTTCAGTATTCTAGCTGTTATTTCAGAGATGTTTATCATGTATGGTAGGATGAATTTCCTTGTGGCCTTTGATGAAGGTTCCTTGTTGGTGTTGTGACTCGATTTTAAACACTTTCTGATGAAATTTTGTGGATAACCATTCGTTTTGAAGATCGTTTTTAGGTATTTTTCTTCCCTTCTTTTCAACTCCAGAGTGCTACAATGTGTTTGAATTCTTTTAAACAATGTCTGCACACAGTTTCTTTTGTGAGTAAGTAATTGGATTATTGCTAGTATAGTTGAGTACTTTATCTGTGTGTGTGCGTTGATTTTCTACATACTTGTGTTTCTAAATTTCCTGTGTTGGTTCTCCTGATTAAGATATCTAAAATTGGGATTTTTAATTTTTTAATTTTTGATTACGGCTTGATTCCACACTGTATTTTTGGTACAAGTATGGAATTTTCAGTATGGATATCTAACTGTTGTTCTTCTCTTGTGGTGAATTTGATGTTTTGAAATATGTTGTTTATTAGTTTATGGGTATATTTTAAATCATTTCTCTTAATTATCACAAATGTATCATCAGCGTAACGTACCCAGATTTTCTGTTTAATTATAGTTACAGCTACTAATTCTAATGTTTGCATAACGGCTTCAGCTATTAATCCTGATATGGGCGATCCCATTGGTGTTCCTTTTATTTGTTCATATATTTGAGTATTGAATTGGAAGTATGTTGTAAGGCACTCTTAACTCGTCATTACCAACACACAGTAGTTTGGCTGGTGCATGATGTCAGTCAGTGGTTTCCTCAGAGTGTGTCCATTCCATCTCCGTTATTTTACCTGCATTTTTATTACGCAATTATTCCTGATTCTCTCTGGTAATCTAATCTTTAATATGAAGCGAAGACATCGATTGGTGGAAGTTTTCAGGCACCTGCTCAAAATGCTTTTTGTGACATGCGCAAGACTGGTCTCTGAACTGGTAAAGAACCACTCACTGACTTGACTTTAGTGTTGAAAATCCAGAACCCATTCCTAGTGATTAGTGCTGCAGATTTCCACACTTCATGCATTTATTCCCCTTGATAAATTTGAATAAAGCGAGAACAACATTGATTTGTGCAGAATAACATGGTACCATCATTTATTTCGTTGGCTTCTCGTCAGCTGCTTACAGCCTAAATAAATTTTCAGGTTTAAGTACAGAAACGTTTTAACATACTTGCAAATTTTACATGTTGTCAGTTGACAGAAAGTTTCAAAATTAGTAAACAGTGCTCAGAAAATTGCGCTTATATAGTTTTTACACAGGCAGTTCAAGTTAAAAAAAAATAAATGTATGCATATAATGGTAGGGGAGTTACATAATAAAGATGGGATGTGCGTTAGATGCATAGTGACTAATAAGTTAGGTAAACAATGTACTGAGTTGAACTCAAATCATAGAAACAAGAGACAAAAAAATTACAGATTATAAAAGGAGGGTGAGGTTAAAGACAAAGATTACGCAATCAGATGAGAGAAAAAGACTTCCAGTTACCAAGGCAAGGAAAGACTAATAACTGATTCTTTCTGAACACATAAATCTGGTTTCAAGCGTTTGATAGAAGTTGCTTCGGCAAACTTGAGGGGAATGGAGCTCCTTTGTCTATTGATAATTTTGAAGGATTTCTCGATTTCCACCTCATGACCCATGTCGAGGGGATGTCTGGTAATAGCGCTGCTATAAGAGTTTGTTCCCTTGAGACGTAGGCTTTTCGGCACATGTTCAGAAAATCGGAGGTGTGTCCTTCTTTCTATTCTTCCGATGTAACTGCTCCCGCAGATACACGTAAATTTGTATACACAGTTGGAGTTCACATGAGAAGGGCATCTATCGACTCTTTACCAACAAATAGATGGTGTAGCTATGGGCAGTCCACTTAGCCCTGTTTTAGCAGATATTTTTATTTCAAACCTTGGGAAAACAAAGTTGAAGCATGCAATTGGTCAAACAACTTCCTATTGTCGATATGTCGATGACACATTTGTAGTATGCAACAACGAAAGTCATGCCTCCTACCTACTCAGACTATTCAACAACGCACATACAAATATTGTATTTACTATGGAACATGAAAATGATGGAAAATTCCATTTCCTTGACGTCGCCATGCAACGCCTAGAAGATGGTAGTCTTCAGTGGTCAATCTACCGAAAGCCCACATGGAATGGAAAATACTTACATTTTAATAGTATATGGCTATTATAGCTATAGACGAGCACTTGTCAAGACTCTGTACTATAGAGCGAGGAAAATATGCTCTGCAGAGAAACTAGAGGAAGAATTCACGAATCTCGTAAAGGTGCTGAAAAACAACGGCTATACTCAAAAATTCATTAACAGATGTGGAAGATGTGAGGGCCCAAATACCAAACAAATCACAGTCGGAAAAAAGCCTGTCTTCATTCAACTAGATTTTAAAGGTGAAGACATTGCAGAAATGGTCAACAGAAGACTGAGGACGTCACTAGCCAGAGCCTATCCTGCAGCTAAGTTGGTTCCCGTCCATCGAACAACATGCTCTTTGGTGCAGTCAAAAGTCGATAGATACCCTTCTCATGTTAACTCCAACTGTGTATACAAATTTACGTGTATCTGCGGGAGCAGTTACATTGGAAGAACAGAAAGAAGGGCACACCTCCGATTTTCTGAACATGTGCCGAAAAGCCTACGTCTCAAGGGAACAAACTCTTATAGCAGCGCTATTACCAGACATCTCCTCGACACGGGTCATGAGGTGGAAATCGAGAAATCCTTCAAAATTATCAATAGACAAAGGAGCTCCATTCCCCTCAAGTTTGCCGAAGCAATTTCTATCAAACGCTTGAAACCAGATTTATGTGTTCAGAAAGAATCAGTTATTAGTCTTTCCTTGCCTTGGTAACTGGATGTCTTTTTCTCTCATCTGATTGCGTAATCTTTGTCTTTAACCTCACCCTCCTTTTATAATCTGTAATTTTTTTGTCTCTTGTTTCTATGATTTGAGTTCAACTCAGTACATTGTTTACCTAACTTATTAGCCACTATGCATCTAACGCACATCCCATCTTTATTATGTAACTCCCCTACCATTATATGCATACATTTATTTTTTTTTAACTTGAACTGCCTGTGTAAAAACTATATAAGCGCAATTTTCTGAGCACTGTTTACTAATTTTGAAACTTTCTGTCAACTGACAACATGTAAAATTTGCAAGTATGTTAAAACGTTTCTGTACTTAAACCTGAAAATTTATTTAGGCTGTAAGCAGCTGACGAGAAGCCAACGAAATAAATGATGGTACCATGTTATTCTGCACAAATCAATGTTGTTCTCGCTTTATTCAGATTTCCACACTGATTTCAGAATAATGAAAGTCCGTCTTGCTTTTCCGATCTTTTCTGCTTTTGACATCTTGATTCGTGCAGCTCATTGTTGAAATGGGGTCGCCTAGATAAGTGGTATTTCAGCATGAGTATCCACGAAATGGTTTGTCAGATGAATAATGTTTAAACTGCTTTGTATTTAAGACCAACGGTGAACAAAATAAGGAGTGTCCAATCTTCAGTATTATTTTACAGTACTTAGATGGATGTACTGATAAAAAATTATCTGAGGTTTCCTAAGTTTGCCTGGTTGAAGTTTGGAAGAACAACCTAAATGGTATTTCAATACAGGAACCATGTTTGTTGGAGTATGGTACAGTAAGAATTATGGATTGATCAAAAACCGCCGAGTATACTACAAACTGAGTGGTGAGATACTGATTTAGACGAAACCTCAACTTTCCTTCAGGTATAAACAGGTTTTGTACATGCATGGGTAATATGTTGCTAGTTGTTGTATGTTATCCTCTTGGGTAGCAGAGTGGACATAGGGACTCTCCTTCTTTTTAATATACGAGTACAATCTGAACACTATGGTAGAACAACATTATATAGTAGATAATTTTAGTTGGCATAACATACAGGTATATCAGATAAGTAGTTCATTAATGTCTGGATGGGTATTACTGATGAATCGCATTAAAAAAAGCCTTGTCTAATATGAAAATTCCAACTTTCTGCCTACAAGAATTGTTCACTCAACTCTTTTCTCACTGGGGCATACGGTAGTGATTAGTGGCATAAAATTGCTTAGAGGGTAAAGTTTTTTTAATGGACAAAACTTTTCCCCATTTAATAGCCCATCAACAATCATAGACTTGATAATAATTCACCAAACAACGAGATGGTATATTTACAGATACCCTAAATGAAGTTAGCTATAATTACATATAATGTGAACATGATAGTAATTTTTAGACCACACCTTGTTTACTTACAAAAATATAAGTAGTTAAGAATTTTAATAGAAATCATACCCACACATTTTAAGAGTTGGAACAGCTTCTGACCCAGGCATAGGGATTAAGATTTATGTCGGATTGCAAAAAAAATGATAAAATACTCTTGCTGTTTTCAGTCTGTCAGAAGTCCATTTCATTCTGGTCAGTGAAACACTTGACATTGGCTTGTAACAAGCTTTCTATTGCATTTCTAATGAAATATTTTTCCATATTTGACACCTCATAACTTGGCAAGGTGAGTAAATGTATGTTACATGGTTGATGTTGACTAGTGATGGAATCCAGGATATTCCCACTCCATCCTATCCTGGACTCGTTTGGTGGATGTACTTGCATCCTCAATGAGTGCGTGAGTGATAGTGTTCCCGTGAAGACTCGAACCCTGGCAGCAGTCATAGTTCCAAACCTCAAATGTTATCCACCAGACCATATATTTTTCATTAATCATATTGAATAAGAGTTTTTGGATGGCCGTGAACTGTAGAAAATGATTGTTTTCTTGTAAGCTGACTATATTCTAAGCAATCATGGTCTCAATACAATTCCACGTGGAATTGATGATATTAGATGGTTGGAGGCAATCGGCCACAGGAAGCCTTGGACCTAGGTTTCGTGCTAGTTGGCACACATCAGCAAGGCGTATCTGCAATATTGAAGGAACTCATGTCCCTCCTGAGATTCGAACCCGTGTCACCCAGTTCCGACTGCAGTCAGAGACGTTACCACTGAGCTATTCGGACTCGCGATTGACCTTCTGTAGGACTGTAGCGGGTATTTTGATTGGACACTAGTAACTAGTGTGACGTTTCTAGTCACACTAGTTTTTTTCACATACTTTCACTGCTTCACGAAATGTGGAAATCTCAGTTATCTGTCTTTACATATATAGTATGGTTTCATTTATATTTAGAAAATCAAAACAAGTGATTAAGCGAAGAAGCTCTTTTCAACGAATTTATGTGAGTTTATCAATTCACCTGCTTGTGTGGAGCTGAGTATATCGGTCGTTCGACTCGAATCTTGTCCAAGAGGGTGCAAGAACACTATCCTGCATGGTTACGAAAAGGTGGAAGTGGAGCAATAAGAAGCGCGATCATTGAACATCTCGTTGATAATGACCACCCTATCTCTATAGCCTCCGCCTCTGAAGTTATCTACAAGGCAAAAAGTAATTTACTTAAATCACTACGTATCCATCTGACTGATGTGTATTGCTGAAGCCATCTTTGTCCATAGAAACCGGAAAGACAGATCTCTGTATAGGGAAAAGGTTCGTTCAACCCCTCCAACTTTTATGGTCTTAATCCCTCAATGCTAAAGTATGGTAATCCCTAATCATATTTCGGCTCTACGAATCCTTTTTTCATTTTGTCTATTCAATTTGTACACTCTACCTTTATTACTTCAATTGTTACTATTATTATTCTCACTTTGAAGTGTGGTATTATTATTTCATGCATTCACACCTATGATTTAATTCCCTGATCTTCCATAATTTCTTGAGGAAAACCATATATATATACGATTGTACAGCTTGATAATAAATTCGTTGAAAAGAGTCTCCTTGCTGAATCACTTCTTCTGATTTCCTATATGTGCCAATGGGAATTTCCATTTATATTTCTTGAAATATACAGCAGTCCGTCACTGAATTGGTACAGTGACCCAGATCTGGTTTCTATTTATATATCTTCTAGTTATGATTGCATATCCTCTAAAAATAAACTTACCGATAAAAATTCTTTCTAGGACTGACATGGGTTAGAGCACGATTAAAACCAAGGTGTACTGAGCAGTGTTATAACTGTAGGGAATTAAATGAGGACGTTGTCGCCTTGTTCTGTCTTCGCCTGACTAATATGCCTATCTGCTTGTGGTACCTTCCGATTCAGTGAAGCACGCAAATATCAAAAGACAAAGGCTGGACTGTGACTGTGTATTGTAGTACAACAACAACGACAAAGAAAGTCATGATATTTATACATTTTACAACAATATAGACAGCTAACAGCATTTGAAGTAATTGATCGTAACAGTCAATAACAAAGTGCGTAAGAAATGATAATATACCATCTGTGCGAGATTAACAGTCAATAACAAAATGTGTGGGATCCTATCAAGCAGTCACTCTGTCCTAAAATGACATTCTTCAGCAGTACACACTTGTGATACAGTACATCATTTGAAGGTCACGAGGCCAACCTGTTGACCATTTATCCACTAGGGTGGCACCCAATGACCTACACTTCAATCCCTGATAGTCTCTTGGATGTGTACCAGTGAAGAGTCTCAAACAAGGGTAACTAGTGGTATTTATTGCTTTTTGGCTTCAGTGCGAATCTCTATAAAACTTCTATAAAATCTGAATTCGATCTTTCGTTGTTGAATTTTACAAAATGGTTGAAATCGGTTTGTGTTAAGAAGACCATGTGTCACTAATGTGTCCAGTTCAGGAATACATTTTATTCGTGGTTGTGCAAATCATTCTACTTCCTAAGTGAGTTTTACACTGTACTGTCACGATGTGTGGGAAAAAAGAAACACATGAGAAGTTGCTTCACTAAGTGTACCAATGGTTATATCGAATCTATGCCTATAAAACTTCTTTGTACTACGGAAATCCAACATGTTATCTTTTGCAATAAATAGTATTGTATAATTGAGTTGTATGCGTCCTATAATGTCCAGTCGACAACCATATTAAATAAGAGATAATAGTAATAATAATGAGTTATTTCATGGCTGTTCAAGGTAGCCCATAAAGATAGCAGGCAGGAGAGGCCCCAGATGCAACCGACAAATTGATGAGGTCGCGATGGGTTCGCCTCTGGGATCTATCCTGGCTGCTATCTTCATGGGCTGCCTTGTATAGACACAACTGAATTCTGCTATCAATGGAACAACCTACTATCGCCGATATGTTGATGACACATTTTTTGGCTGCAACGACATTTATCACGCTTTGGCATTATATGATCGCCTAAATGAGACCCATCCAAACATCAAATTCATCATGGAATACAAAGATAATAATGAGTTCAATTTCCTGGATCTAAATGTAAAGAGAACAAACGAAGTTATGATCGAAAAGTCCATCTATAGAAAAGAAACCTGGATTGGACAATATCTTCACTATAATAGCTTCTGTCCCATAAGCTATAAACGTGGATCATTGAGGACTTTGTATGACAGAGCCAGGAAGCTATGTTCACCAAACAGGATCAAAGAAGAATTAGATCTCGTCGAGAAATGCCTAAGAGAAAATGGATACCCTAAAGGATTTATACAGAAGTATAGCAGAGAAAAAGATGAGAAAGAAAAACATCCAACTGTAGAAAAGAAAAAAAGTGTTTATTTGTCTCTCATTCAAAGGAGATGCAGTGTCACAAAAGATTGACAAAAGATTGAAAGGTGCAGTAAATAGAAGTTTCCCGGCAGCAAAACGTATAACATTATACAGCACCATTCCTTCTATAAGCCATTCAAAACTGCATAAATACCCTGCTGATGTCACCTCCAACTGCGTTTATGAATTTACGTGCACTTGCAGGAGCTAGTACATTGGAAGGACAGAAAGAAGGGCTTCTATCTGGTTTTCTGAACATATTCCAAAAAACCTGTGCCTGAAAGGAAGCAAATATTCTCAGAGTGGAATTACCAGACATATTGTTGATAGCGGACATCTCGTAGAGATTTCTAAGTCCTTCAAAATATTAAACAGACAAAGGACAGCAAATTTACTACGATTTGCCGAAGCGATCGCAATCAAACGATTCAAACCAACCAGACTTATGCATACAGAAAGAGAGTGTGATTAACCTCTCACTTCCTTGGTAACTGAATTTTGATTTTGATTACATTAATTAGTCATCTAATTCAGTGATCTCAACTCACTGAACAAATCTTAATCTCATAAACTGTAACCGCTTTTGTTTTTTGAGTTGCTATGTGAACCTACAAGCTAACACTGGTCTGTCAACTAGTTTTCTCTGTTTTCTGTTTTACCCCTCCCCCTCTTTTCAACTTTAAAAGCGTATAAATTGATGATGAAAAATCAAACTAAATAATTGTAATGCTTTCGTTTTGGATGCGTATCTCTTCTCTACTACCACTCAAACGTTAAAGTATGTATGCTATTATCAACTATATAACCATTGTAATTGCAGGTAGTCTGCAGCTGATGAGAACCTGTGAAATAGAATGACATCATTTTATACTGCAAATTTCGTCTTCCTTTCTTTATCGAAATTTATCAAGGGAACCAAATGTATGAAATTTAGTAACTCAGTATAATAATAAGATGAGCGTAAAAATACCGACAGATATCGCATATAGTGATAGAGGACGGCAGCTGGTTTTGAACGTATTTATTTATTAGCGCGCCGATGATGTGAGAAGGAATCGGCTTAAATCTACTCAAACATACAGAAGAGCAATGACCATTCAGTAGAGTGAACGGACCTTAAAAATCACATGAAAGATATAGTTCCTACTTGGCTGCTTGTCTCATCCCTATGTCTTCACTAATCATCGATAGCCTCTAAGTGATAGTAGTGTTGTATGAGTCCTACACATTCATCAATATAATTCTATTTAGAACCACTTTGTTTTGTTTCAGATTTGGTCCGTTTGGTTTCTTTTGAATTTGATCGAAAATCTTTGGAAGCGTTTGGCTTTGATTGGGTTCGGGCGACTACTATAGGTCTGTATAGTCAAGAGCTATTCGCGCTGCACCTGTGAGACATACAGTTACTAAGTTATATCTTGAATATTTGGAAATCTCAATGTAGCGACGTAAGTGATGGCAGCAATTCAATCTACCACAATCCTTCTGTCAAGAAACTCAGCGTTAATAACTAGTTATTTTCTTAGTGTTGAGGAATCGATGTCATGATGTATTTAAGTTTATTTAGTCACGCCGTTCGGGGATTGGTAGGTTTCTCATTCTTCCCTATAATATCACCGATAAGGTGACAAATAATTAACGCTGATTCTCCGGACACTATAATTCCATTCAGCTCATTCACAATGTGCTGTCAATACTAGGAAATCTCCTCAACTTGAGAATTGAAACGCTGAAATATGTACACCATCATGTTAAGTGTGAATTTGTCAACGTCGATAAGTATGCAGATGACTCAGACTGAGAACACCGAATTCATCTGATCAGTTGGAATAATCAAGTGTTGGTTTGTAGGGATTTGATTGGTTACAGGATTTCACCATGAGCTGAGATTAGTTAGAGAACCATTGGAAAACCTGGGAGTACTGGACAGCCAGTTGTTTTGTCCTAGTTTGGGACTCTTTGTCAGTACGCACCCACCGGGATTCGAATACAGGGCCTTCTGGTTACAAGGCGAGCTCGGGTGTGAGGATAAATATTCACCGAAGACATTGGCTAGGGGTTACGCTGTTTCGTGAATTGGTAGAAGTTAGAACTCATGGGGTGGCAATTAGATCGGGTCCCAGTGGCTTAATGGTATACGAGCTCGCCTTGTAACCAGAGGGTCCTGGGTTCAAACCACGGTGGGTGCGTACTGTGAAGAGTCCCAAACTAGGACGAAACAATTGAAATAAGTTAAATATTTGAATGATAGAATCGTGTTTAGGAGGCGAACAGCTGAAGATGACACGGAAACAGTTTGTGTTTGACCTGTGCACAATTGCGATCCGTCATTATGAAACGTCATCTGTATTGAATAGATTCCCGCTGCATTTGGTGGAGCTGATTTCGACTATCTGATTCGACGCAGAGGAATGAAGCCAACTTACTTAATAACTATTCACTCCACAAAAGACCAGATTACACCGACTGACGTACAAGCTCCAATCGGTGGATGTTGGATGGAGATGAAACAGGAAGAGAGACAAATGATAAGGATAAGTCAATAGGTGATATGCAAGCGTTGCAACAGTGATGTACAGATATAACCCGGGAGAAAAGAGGAAAATAACTACAAAGTTAATTGAAATATCAATGTAGGCATAAATATTGAAGGTATATCGTTGAGGAGGGATTTCGCCAACAATAGTCAAGGGCAATCTTCTCTCATCTATATGGTCTAGCTGTGAAGCTTTCATTCTCTTCCAAAACAATGTCTTCATCACATATCTCAATATGCAGTGAGCTGATGGGACGACGACGAGTTTATCGGCTATTTCTCCTGACAAGAAGAGGAAGAAGACAAAACCAGCACCAATGCTCACTCATATCTGTGCGACTATTCATCACCATAACAGCGACAATCAGTATCACCACCAAGACTACTGAAAGTACTACTACTCTACTAGATCCGGAGAGTTTAATTTAAATATAAGAAGCTTTTAAAAGATTCAATATACAAATAATTGAAGAAGATAGTGACCTGTTAAGTATTTATTAGTTTTGATTACAACAATATTGCTTTGATAACGTGGAATATTGGATCGTACGATGATAGATTTTAGTAATTAGGCCACCAGCTAGAGACTAATTATAATCAATGATCACCAGTCTACATATATGACACAGAGTGATTCTCGTAGTCTGTCTCCCCGTCGTACGATGTAGTTGTTTTTGCCAGAGAAGTATATAGCCTGATTTAGTCTGTTAAATGAAATACTCTTTGTTATTTAAGTCAAATTCCTGTGTATTTTGTAGATGTTCAGAAATCACACAAACAATTTCATTGACCTCACTTCACTTCACTTCTCTTGAACACAGTTAGCATTACGTTGTTTAAACAGAGTAGAGAAGTGAAGGATCACACTGTAAAGCTTAGAAATGTCAGAGGAGATGATTGTGAGATATGGTGATAGGATTTGACGGACTGACGTAGCTATTCACATCATATGCTTTCGGTAAGAATACTGATTCCAATCACAATGGCAACATCACTCACAGTTTCTCATGCACTGTCTTCGAATACATTTCAACAATTTTGGAGAGATAATTATCACACTGAGATGTGACTACTTAGGTTCATTTTCTGTAATTTCCGTAAGAGCTTAACAGTAGATGAAAATCAAAATGAATTGGATATTTCCAGTGAAACAGTCTACGGATATACAAGCTAAGAAGTTGAGAGATTCGAATCACCATAAAATACTAGATTGAAAGCAAACATCATCTTGTGTGGCTTATATACACATGTTAAGTAGAGTGTGAATGCTCTACATTCGAACAGAAATGATCAGCTTGAAAGCATAAGTATCATGCCGTGCATTCCCCAGGTACTTCCTTAGTTGACGAAAGTATTAATTTTTGTCTCTGAATATCTTAAATATTCCAGTAGTCGATTAGTCATGCCAGTTGATAGTCGCTCTCCTTACGACCGACCCAGGAGTCTGTCGATCATTCACGTCTAGTGTTTCACAGATTATTACAACAGCCTTCAGGTGGTGTTGGGTCGCTCGACACTTCCGTCACTCCAGGTTTTCCATGTAATATATGTGAATGAAGATCTAGGGGATGTATTCCACGGAACACGGATGAAGGCGGGATATTCTGAAAATCTACAAACTCCATTCTCACTCTTTCTCGAGTCCTTCGACAAAATTTCTGCTTGATGAATGTTTCGTGATATATCTATGCATCTATCTTCAAAGGAGATATACTCGACGGTCTTTCTTCTTCCAACTTCACTTGAAATGTTCAGCTTATTGTTATTATTCTATTGAGGTTGTGCTATCTTATTCTTATCTTCCTTACCTGAAGTTTCATATCTGGGTGCGTTTGAGATGGAAGCGAGTCTGATCCACTTCTTGCCCTCATGAACCTGAAGGATTATGACTTGGAGATACTGGTCCGAGTCCTCGTAGAAAATGGATATCCTTCAATATTCATCCGGAAAAACACGGACGTATGGCAGAAACCTGACAGAACCCAGATGGAGCCTAAGGAACTTCTATGGATTAATGCTGAATTTACAGGTGATGTCGGGGCTGATATTCGGAAGAACCGCTTATCCAGACCACCAAGGAAAGCCTCCTCTCCGGCTAAACTACAGCTAGCAAATGATCAATAAATGTGTGGAGAATGAACTGCCGTTTTAGGCCACTTCAACGTGTGTTTATATATTGAACTGTTCCTGTGCAACTAGTTGTATTGACCGCATCTCTGAACATTATCCGGCATGGTTAACGAACGGACAATGCAAGATAGTTACTAGCAAAATTCTCGAGCACTTGTTGAACTCAAACCACACAACTTTACTAGAGTCGTCGTTTAAGATTATCTACTACATAAGGTCAAATAGTACAAATGGCGTCAGATTTCGTCATTCATGTATGGCGGAGGAATTGGAGATTCGTTAATACATCCCCAAATTCTATATACAGAAAACGTTTATCGAGTCTCTTATTCTACCGTGGTCTTAACCTCTTCATTGTTCGTTGTTTGTGAATCTTTTATTTTAAATCATTACTTTGATAATTAATTCTTTATTATTACACTCACATGTTCCTATTGTACGTTTCCTCACCCTCTTCACACTTGTAAAATGGAAACTCAACTGCCTTTCTTCTCACTCAGTAGCAATTTTAACCTGATCACATTTCTGAGGCTCTCTTTCTTAGTGTCGTTGAGTATTACGTAATTTATTGCTCTTATGTTTTTAATTTTGACACCACTTCTGAGTAATTTTGTCAACTGTGTAATCCCTGTTACTCAATAGTGGACGACTACACGTTTTCAGTAAATATAAATACGACTGTAGTAGAGCCGCCGAAACTGATTTCGTCAATAAATAAAACTTTGTTGGCTGAATTGTCTTTCATTAACCAGATGAATGAACACTACACCTACTCATGAGTTCCATCAACATGAAGCAGGAATTGTTTAATAAGACTGACTTGTTGTATAAGAGAGAATATTCAATCTAGTGTGTGAACAAGAATATTCTAGTGGTGCGTATCATCCCTCCACCCACCTACCCACTCACTTAGTCAATCGACCAATCATCCCCTGACAACTACACACCACACTGACCTATTTTAACCAATGAGTAATCAAATAAGCACTAATAATTTTAATAAGCGACAAACAGGATAACTGACCACCAGGAACAATATAAAAGTTGGAAAGTAAAGTCAGACAAAACAAAGTAAGGAGAGAATATGTTCAGCTCAATGTGCAGTTACATATCTGTGATAACACCACTTGTATTTGCCGCCATAAACGAAGATAAGCATATATTAAAATGACTCTGCATTTGTGATTCAGCAGTTTCAAATCAACCTGTTTTACATTACGATGAATGTTACTGTCTTATCCAATCAGTATTATGTGCGACTATTCCGTGATCACATTTCTGAAGGACAACTGTCATGTTAACACATCACTCTCCTTCAATGATGAGTGATAATCTCTCCATCTCCAAAATAAAACGTGCGTGGAGTACACATTTCATTTTCTGCTTTCAGCGACGTCGATTCCGACAACTGCTGCTCTACTAATTAGCGTGTTCTAGACCTCCAGTCAAATACACCAAACACTCACATGACTCTTCAGGCTTTTGAAATGAACAAATTCCTACATCGTATTTATGTATCATGAAAGTTTGGGTTTGTATAACAATGGCTGTTCTCCTCATTTTGTCAATTTTCAAGGCGAATCGACCAAGTTAGAAGATAGTGAAAAGTTGACTTCATATGGATGCATAATTGTTCACAAATTATCCTACACAAGCTTTCGTGTAAGCATTGCTCCACTATGCTTCGTCATATCCTGTCGCTTCTGAAATTATTCTCTTCTAATTTATTCAAATTAATTCTCCCTTTCTGTTTCATAGATGGGTTACCCGGATTAGTTCAATCGGTTCTCAGCATAGAAGCTGTGATTCAACAACTGAAAGATGAACACTTATCACTTCGTCCTCTTGATTTCTGCATCTCGTGTTCACATGAGACATTTGTTGTATATTTGAAGAGTTTTTCTCCTACGGTTATTTTGTGGAAATGCTTCGAATTTCCATATTGAGAATACTTGGAGCCAGTCGACATGGGATTTATTCAAGTGGGGATATCATATCAGTGCAATGCGAAAAATGATGAAGTCAGCAACTCGCGACAACCTGAATTATTCATTCACTTAACATTAATTCACACCGGCTCCAATTGAAAAACCTTCACAAGTTTATGTTCGTGACATTCTCTCTGCTGTAAAATGGATACAACATGGTGAAGGGATGCTCCAATAATAGCCAGTTTACTCAATCTTTTCTACATTGTGAATGTTGAATTGTATACAGACATCCGGTTTCATGCAATCGATCTTCTCACTTCTCTCTTTTACTAGATACAATTAATAATGAAACTGCAGGAACAGCCAACGGTGACGTTGATAACTGTGAGTGAATACTATTTGAATTTTGATGACTAACAAACTCTTACAGATGTCAACTGTTGGGTGAAGTATTACGAAAACTACCATGGAACAGAATTATTTCGGGGTTTGTTTCCGGTATTACTTGAATTATATGCGCTACTTTTATTCACATGGTTATCATATGAGTTCGTGTTATTGTTCTCGTATAAAATACTGAACATTTGGGTTAGAGACAGCGAAGTTGCAGCCAGAATGCTTCAGTAAGATGTTACAAAGATGCAACTACACTGTCAGATTTGAAACAATTATCAGATGAGATTGCTCACTGATTTCTTGGGAATTTTACTTCCACTTTCCAGCAGGTGGCATTCTGTTGGAAAGCAGAATTCATTGAATTGATGAATGTAGTCATTCTGAAGTTGAGTTAAAACAATCTTACTGGAGGTGAACGTTTGGAGAGAATCATTTGCGTCTTTCAAAATAACTGTTCGGTGTCTAGATCATTTCAGTCTTGCCGGCGCTGGTAAACATTACCTTCTACTTTGCGTGAGGGCTATTCGACTAGCGCTATTCAAGCAGTAGTAAATCAACCATCTAGTTATTGTCAAACTAGCAAGTAGCTACCAACCAGATAATGATGAGTCAATTTTAGAGCATTATGACTTATGTCAATGCTGCTGAACACTGAATCGTTTGTTTATTCAGATTCGTCTCAATTTGGCGGGTTACAAGAAAGCTATCATTGCTTATTCGTATACTGGTTGGAAGAAGATTGGAGAGCTATGATCAGAGGTATTGTTGCACATTGTATTAACTCATGGAAAATTCCCATTGTAACATATAGAAAATCAAAACAAGTGATTCAGCGAAGAGACTCTTTTCAACGAATTTATCATCAAGCTGTACAGTCGTATATATATGGTTTATCAGAAGTTATATCCGGTGAGGGAATTGAATCTTAGGTGTGAATGCATAAAATAATAATAATAATCATATGAAGTTCAATTAAAACTAAAATGTTTGTGATTATAATCGTAGTTAAATGTCAAGTGGAAAAGCAAATTAATGTCATATATAGAATAATTCATAGGATGGACAGAACTTGAAAAAGGATGTGCAATTATGGGATTAGTAGACAAATCGAATAAAACAAAAACGTAACGTAATATTATGTGAAATTTGATAGCATAGGATTTAACGTAATAAAAAATAATTGACTTAGAATGACAAGTAGAACAAGTGAAATAATACCGACGACAGTTCAAAGCGAGAGTGGTAATAGTAACAATTGACGTAATAAGGAAGAGTATATAAATTGAATATACAAAATGAAAAAAAATGAGAATGAAATCGCCGAACTGAACTTCGTGTTCTCTTCTTTAAAATGAAAAATTGGTAGAGCTAAAATATGATTGGGGATTACCACATTTTAGCATAGAGGGATTGAGACCATGAAAGTTGGAGGGGTTAAACGAACTTTTTCTGTACACAGAGATCTGGCTTAAAAAAACCCATAAAAAAACCATATATATATATATATATATATATACGACTGTACAGCTTGATGATAAGTTCTTCGAAAAGAATCTCTTCGCTGAATCACTTGTTTTGATTTTCTACATTGTTTTAACGCTTATTTATAGACTTTAGCACCAGGCAACAATTTTATTTCTGTTTTGTTATCGGTTGAAGAATAAACAATCGTACTACCCAACCGTTTTCTGATGTTCAGCATCGGTTACCTTGCATAGTATTCTGCGTATTGGGCTTGGTGTTTTGAAATCAGAGATAGGTCCAGAATCTCCTTGATCTGGATATTTGACAACTTATTTTTGTTCCTTCCGTTCCGAGTGGAATATTGAGTATCAAGTCTTAGAAATTCACTATCGATGGAGTTGCAAGCCTCGCGCTCAACCTTCTTTCTTTCCCACACTGATTACTGGCTAGTAAAGTAGTAGAGTAGGTGGAAGATCGAACCCATACATCTTGTCAATATTATTTTAAAATAGGCCTTTATATTATTCCCATTTATGAAGTGCCTTGGTGTCATAGATATGTAGAGGCGAAACTTTTGTTTTCTGAACCATACCAGTACTTGGAATTAGAACAGAATAGTTGTAGATCGAAATGCTTAAATTCATAGTCAAATGATTCCCAAGCTGTAGTTTTGATTAAGCAATGCCACTGCGAAACAAACCCTAGCAAGCAGTATATTAAGCAGCTTGATTGAATATTTACAGCCATTCAGTGATTAGTTTGTACCTTCCAGTGTCTGTTGTTTTAATGTGTACACATACGGACTGGCTTCAACTCTATTTTTTTTTGTATTGCACTCTTCCTTTGAGCTATTAACACACACACACACATTATACTTCAGTTATACTAGTTACATAAGTTCTAAATCCCTTTTTCACTGAATAATCTTGACTTAAAAGCTTACTGAAATATACAACTCATCAGAGCACATTATCAATTAACTGAGTCTTTATTCCATTTAAGTTTTGTCGTCAAACTTACAAGTTAGATAGATTACTGATTTTTTGGATGACTAATCAAATGACCTTTAGTAAAGGTTGGAATAGTGCAGCTGACGAATAACACTATCAGTACCTTACAAGTGTGACATAGTAAAGATTTGCTAACAGACTTACAAAGTATTCTACATATATTCATGCGCTGTTACGTCATAACTAATTCTTTTATGTTTAGCTGCACTATCTCTATCTTTCATGACAGTGATGCGTGAGACAATGAACAGGTCAGTCCAGGTGATTGTATAGGTTATCGCAGAAACAAATTCATATACGCTTCGTTTCGCCTCCTATATATGGTAGAGCGAAGGAGGTCAATTACAATTTGAACTTCCCAAGATATTCTGCCATTCGTGATTTTGTATAACATTTTCACAGATGTGCTGTATTGATATCGGATGTTACGCTTAGCTGTTTCGATAGGGTTCTATTGATGTTTCACACAGATGAAATATCTGTTGAGATGTTCGTTAGACTATGCACTGAAACACCTTGCGACTATCATTATCTTTACAGGATTCTCAACTGACTAACACTCAGTAATCTATACTTTTCAGTCTCAAGTGACTTTGAAAGTTGCCTTAACTGAACAACAATACTAGAGAGGAAGAGAGGGGGTGGGCGAAAGAATGAAGTATCAAATAAGCTTGGAATTAGCTAAGAAGCTACACACCAACAATACTTGTTTTTTTCTCTTCTGTACTGTTGGAACGACAGAAGACAAGGGTCAGGCAACATATCGTTTATTGAGATTTTTATGTACATTATTGTTAACAGAGAAACAGCGTCTTCTGATTGGTCGATTTCTCACTGCAAGTTATTCTGTTATCTCTTTATGGCCGTTTCGTTGAAAGTCAGACCATATATCTGTGAATCGTATCCCCCCACGCAAAGTCTTTGTTCTTGTTTTTTTTTTCATGACCAAGATTCGGGAAGTGAACATTGAAGTAGATTGCTGTCTAGTAATTCTGACTAGCGGACAGCTCTCACCACACTGTGACCAAATTTTGATGCAACTAATCTGGCAGTTGTGTCTAACGGTTACAATGGGACTGGAAATTTCGAAAATTTTCTCCATATTTAAAGTAGTAAGTATAAATATCAATGTTACAAAAAAATTAAATAAACGACTAAACAAAAAATTTAATTATTACTAACATGTTTTAGTGCATTTCTTAATTCAATTGAACCACTTTTATCTGCACCAAATAGTCTAAATGCAGACAAGAATTCAAAATTAAATTTGTTGTGTTTTTAAAAAAAACAAATAGAGAAAGAAATATGCCAAAATGGAGTGACGTTAATGTGCTGTTACATATTTATTCAAATATCATCAAATGAATGAATATACAATAGAGAGAAAATAATGTTCACAAAATATACATTGAATATTAGGATTTCTCCAAAAAACATGATTTAATTTAAACTACACATATTGTCAGCCACGTCTCGTAAACCGTTAATGCCCAGCTCTTGCTACGCTCGGGCTCACGCTGTCGCTTGAAGTTTCTCAGAAACGCTTAGTAATAACGGACGAAAAAACCAAAACACCAATTGTTGACTCGAGGATTCTTTATTGTTACACCAACATATAAATGACGTATGACTAAGGTCTGTGAACAAATATTACAATAATAAATCACAATATTACTTCTGACGGTTTTTTAATCTTCTTTCTGAACAGCGACCGATGAGACGATGACTGTCGTATTGATGCCTCCGCGAAAATTGGGGAAGTTGGTTTTGAGCAAACAACCATGAATTGATCGTTCAATCTTCAACTACATTGACACTCCCCGGTAAAAAATGGATCCATCCCTTTTTTCCATCACGACCAATACACGTTGACTTGGATGCCATTGCGAGAACCTGGGTCACACGGACAGAGCTGAAATGGAAAACAAACAGAAAAGCCAACACACCACAAGCATACTCACAGCACAATCTCACACATCAATGACGACCTGCGCCTTCCAGTTAAAGGCATCCTCTTGCAACACAATCGCCACTTGCTAGAATGACTCTTGCAGAATGCAACGTGACCATAGCACCAACTCACGATACTCTACGCTCATCTTCTTATCTACTCACTACCAATTACCACTGAAATCGCTTGTCACTCATTCTGCCTCAATTCTAGTAACGGTGACGTATGCGAGCCTCAGTCGTTTACACTCTTTCTCCCCGGCGTGTCGGACCGCAGCTAACAATTATCTCCGTGTGCATTTCATTCTCAGCAATAGCCTAGCCTCCCGGCGTATACGACCCATCTGCTGTCTTTAACATCAATCAATTCATTCACGGATGTAGAAGACAAGAAACAACTTCAGAAGTAATCACGACGAAAATTTTAACAAAATTATGCAATAACAACAAGGTACGAAAACAACGAGTAAACACAATGAATCCAAAAACACCAATTGATATGACACACCACACGTATATACAAACAGTACACACAAACTCGCAGTTCATGTCTTGATGGAATTCCTTTGAAGAATCGCAGGACTTACACCAGTACGCCTACAACCCTTCACAGGTTGACGATTGTAAGTTGTGGAATGTCCGGACACAAACAAGATTAACCAACAATTACAATAATTGGAACTCACACAATTATTTAACACAAACATATGTACAATCAACACATCAAATGTTGTGGATTCTGGCACGAAAACTACCCTTGAAGAACTGTAGGACTTACAGCAGTACGCCTACATTCCTTCTCAGGTTGATGATCCAAGTGGAAGTCGTCCGGACACAAACAGAATTACCAACAGCTAGATGACAGATGATATCAATTCAGTATATACAATATGAACATATGTACAAAATCACACACCAAGCACATTGGACTGCTCATTGATGCGCTACCCTTTGAAGAATTGTAGGACTTACAGCAGTACGCCTACAACCCTTCTCAGGTTGACGCCCTAGGTTGGAAAATCGTTGCAGAGTTCATTTGCTGACTTCCTTCTATCAGCTATATCCTCAAATCTGAACGGCAACACGCTCATGTCATTGTATCGTAGAATATAGATGACGAACAAACACACGACGTATCTGGTCAACCAAACGTAGGCACAGAGTAATTTACACCAAAGATAATAGCATTCAAATAGTAACTTGAAACTAGAAATGCCTTTATTCGTGCAAGTCAATTTAACAATTACTCTCTCGTTTACACTTGGCTTATCCTCACTAAACTGACCATTGATATTCGTCCTTTCAAACGAACTGATACTAGCATAGTCATTGCACAAGATACTTGAGTTGATGGGCGTCTGTTTCATTGTGGATGACAGCACCAACGACGACTGATTGATATCAGTTGATGAACTTAGCGGTGGATCAGAAGCTGTTGTTGCTCGACTTTCAGAAATTCGTCTACCTGCAAGACCACCACCACTGCTGTCTTTTACTATCAGCTCAGGTTTAGCACTAGCATCTGATGATAGGTGGGCTACATGCTGATCAATCACACTGACGGTCTCACAAGTATGCATGCCTTCTGCAACTGCATTTATTTCTACTTCACGTTGCAGTTGTACAGAACCTTTAATTAACTTAGCAGTAGTAGGCATATCCCTCATCTCATCATGATCAACCAAAGACAACTGTGAAGTATCATGATCATTATCACGAATATTCACTTTACCGTCAACTTCATCATTTTCAAACTCTTTAATAACAGAAGTAGACAATTTTGGTTCCTCCTCACAAATCCCAAAGGTTTTATACCTTCACTCTGACTAGTAATACCTTGTAAACTTGTGGAGTCAGAACTGACCTCTGAAGCAGTAACTCTATTCTGTGACACTCTATTCAACAATGGCTTACCAGTTGCAACTACAGACTTCTTGACCACACCGTTATCGTCACACAATTCGGAGTCAGACCTGGATTTTACATTTAGCTTATCACTGAACTTGCTCACTGGTTCACAGTTCATCTTTGTATGCACCTCTTGCAAACGTGTAAAACACAACCGTGTTTGTCTTGCATCTTGTAACTTATCTGTTGAGGATGTACTACGAAACCTGTTACACTCACTAGGTCTATATGCATTACTAGACATCATGGAGCCTTCTCGATATCCACCTCTCTGAGGCCTATTCGTCATCAATGATTGCATTTTGCTCCCAGACTGCTCTATTCTAGGGGTGAGATTCAATATACTGGCGAACTTGCTCATAGATTGATTGACACTATCTTTTACTAGTTTCAGGATATCATCAAACTTTGGCTCGATACCCTCATCCTCCATACGGGAGCTTATCTTCACCCACTTCCTTTGCAGTCGAGTAGGTAGGCGTCTTGCTATTACTTCTAGTATAAAACTCGAGTTGAGGTCACTCATGCGATTCATCGAAATCAATGCATTCTTGTAAATCAGCAAATTATCCAAAAACTCAGTGTGCGCCTGGGAGTCATCCTGTAATTGACCACCATTACCCTTAACAGCCTCGAATAATTTCCCTACAATCATCGAAGGTCTTCCAAACCTTTGACGTAGTATGCTCATAGCCTCGTAGTAGCCCTCTTTTGGCTTCATAAACTTACAGCACTGTATAGCTCTTGCAGCATCTCCAGTGCAATATCTCATCAAATACATTAACTTCAATTCATCATTTAATAAAAAACAACTCAACATGATCTCAAACTCCTTTACAAATTGTAAATAATCAGCTGGGTTTCCATCAAAACACCGTGGTTCAAATTTAGGGAGTTTGATGTTCCTATTATCCCTGAACGGCGAAACAGTAACATCAACCATGTCATGCTTAACATCAGACACATCGTTACAAGTAACAGACAAGTCACCATGACTTACTTTCCTGTTTGCATCCAAGATGCTCTGTCCCTTCTTTGACCCAGGCATTGTTGAACTTGACCCAATTCCAAAAACGTTCCAGATATTGCTTGTTCAAAGAGGACTTGACCGGCACCAGGAAAGATGAACGGTGACTATCCAAACTTTCACCAACTGTTTGAATCCGCCAGATCTGTTTCTATCGTCAGAAACTGTCAGCCACGTCTCGTAAACCGTTAATGCCCAGCTCTTGCTACGCTCGGGCTCACGCTGTCGCTTGAAGTTTCTCAGAAACGCTTAGTAATAACGGACGAAAAAACCAAAACACCAATTGTTGACTCGAGGATTCTTTATTGTTACACCAACATATAAATGACGTATGACTAAGGTCTGTGAACAAATATTACAATAATAAATCACGGAATATACACATTGGGTCATAGGAGTAAATAAGAAGACAGTTGCAGCGAAGAAAATTTTCTTTTCGACGAAGTCACTATCATCTAGGCTGTACATTCGTGTATTTATATCAAATGGATGGGAAAGTTCCAGGATAATATCCGGTCAAGGGTCAAATTAATAAAAATTAAAATTGGGAATTAGAATGCCATAATAAACAGGGGGATGGATAAACAATTATTCATCACATTAGTTTTTATCCAAACATCCTGTCTATTTTGTTATTTCTACATTTCTAACCCCTAATTGCACAATGTCAGTCTTCTTAGTTATTTTAATGCTATTTTGTTTGTTTTATCCATCCCCCTGTTTATTATGGCATTCTAATTCCCAATTTTAATTTTTATTAATTTGACCCTTGACCGGATATTATCCTGGAACTTTCCCATCCATTTGATATAAATACACGAATGTACAGCCTAGATGATGACTTCGTCGAAAACAATAATAAATCACAATATTACTTCTGACGGTTTTTTAATCTTCTTTCTGAACAGCGACCGATGAGACGATGACTGTCGTATTGATGCCTCCGCGAAAATTGGGGAAGTTGGTTTTGAGCAAACAACCATGAATTGATCGTTCAATCTTCAACTACATTGACACATATGTTCATTTAATTCAGTTTTAGATTTTCCCGTCGATTGATTGGACCGAAATGCTCGGCCTTAGGTTGACATGTCGGCTTCTTGTGCAGATACTTCGATGATGTCTGGGCATATAATTAGAGGCTAATTGGTGAATGGTGATTAGCAGTGGAATCTAGGATGCGCATTTCATCCCATTTGGGACTCGTCAGTCAGCTGGATGTATCTGAATTCCGCGGTGGGAACATCATCATCCACTGCGGAATGCAGGTACATCCAACTTACTGAAGAGTCCCAAATGGGACGAAATGCGCATCCTAGATTCCACTGCTAATCACCATCCACCAATAAACCTTTATATACATGTTCATTTTGACAACCTGGATTCTTAATCTTTTGATGAAATGTGGATGAATTGACTTAAACTCACCACTGTGTTGTATGTTGGCGAAAGGATTAGTTATGATGAACCCTCAAACAACCTATATGGCTTACTAACGAATGCACCAATGCTCTTAAACTGAACCTTCTAAATATATATAAAAGTGTTAATTTTATTTTCAGTGGTAAACGAGAATTGTATCGACTGATTCACTCCTATGATTCTTGTAATGTCAAAAGCACTATTATGATAGGAAATAAGTTGAATGATACCTATCTTGTTATCAGTTTCTATTCAAATCTTTCGTTATCGTCGTATATCTTGTTAATTTCTAAAAAAAAATCCTTTCGTTTGACTCATACATACGGAAGTTGAGGATTTCTGGCATAAATCAACCTCTTACAATGTTTACATTCATATATTCTACTCATTCTTCTCTATTAATCCTCCTTTGTCTTCCTTCCCTTGGTTTCAAAGGCTGTTAGCATGTAACAACAGAAGGCAAAACACGGAATCCTAGGTATATTTTCAAATGACCGAACCGCCATTTATATATAGTTTTATATTCTCTAACCAATCACCGAGCGTGTGATTTCCGTTTAAATCAAACAATATGAAATAGAATATTCTAATATACATAGTACTTCATACATTTGGTTCCCATGATAAATTTCGATAGATAAAGAAAGACCAGATTTGCAGTATAAAATGATATCATCATTCTATTTCACAGGTTCTCATCAACTGCACACCACTATCTCAAATTACAATGGTTATAAATAATAATATTTCATACTTCATTGTTTGAAAGGTAATAAAGAAAACATTATAAGATGAACGCATCTGGAATATGAGTATGATAATTTATAGTTTAAGTTACCATCAATTTATATACTATCAAACCATGAAAAAAGAAAAAGGGGTTGAGAGAAGACAGAAAACAGAAGAATCTAATAAACAGTGTCAACATGGCAACTCAAGAAGGTCAAAGTTCATCAATTTGAAAACTTGCTTAGTGAGTTGAGCTCACTAGTGTGTATGTCTAATCAGTGTAATGAAAATGATATGGTTACCAAGGGTGTGAGAGATTGACTACACTCTCTTTCTGTGTGCATAAGTTTGGTCTGTGAGGTTTGATTGCAACTGCTTCGGCAAATCGTAGTAGATTGGCTGTCCTTTGTATGTTTAAAATTTTGAAGGATTTGGAAATCTCGACAAAATGACCCGTATCCACAAGGTGTCCGGTAATTGCGCTTTGTAAATATCTGCTTCTTTTTAGGCATATTCCAAGAAACTTATGCCTAAAAGGAAGCAGATATTTACAAAGCGCAATTACCAGACACCTTGTGGATACGGGTCACTTTGTCGAGATTTCCAAATCCTTCAAAATATTAAACATACAAAGGACAGCCAATCTACTACGATTTGCTGAAGCAATTGCAATCAAACCTCACAGACCAAACTTATGCACACAGAAAGAGAGTGTAGTCAATCTCCCACACTCTTGGTAACCATATCATTTTCATTACACTGATTAGTCATACACACTAGTGAGCTCAACTCACTAAACAAGTTTTCAAATTGATGAACTTTGACCTTCTTGAGTTGCCATGTTGACACTGTTTATTAGATTCTTCTGTTTTCTGTCTTCTCTCAACCCCCCCCGTCCTATTTCTTTTTTTATGGTTTCATAGTATATAAATTGATGGTAACTTAAACTATAAATTATCATACTTATATTCCAGATGCGTTCACCTTATAATGTTTTCTCTATTACCTTTCAAACAATGAAGTATGAAATATTATTATTTATAACCATTGTAATTTGAGATAGTGGTGTGCAGTTGATGAGAACCTGTGAAATAGAATGATAATATCATTTTATACTGCAAATCTGGTCTTTCTTTCTCTTGTTAATGCAGTATATAAACGTGGGAAATGTATTCTGTCTCTAATATCAAATAGAATGCTCAAATAGATATATTGTATTCTGCTGCTAATGCTCAAATCATCTGTGTGAATATGTGAGAATAGTATTGCGTTGGCACACATTATCGTCTGTATCACACAACCGCACCGAGAGATCAGAGAAACGCCGATTTATTTATACCAAAAAAAAAAAAAGAAATTTTACATGAATTTTGATTTTAAGGTAAACTTAACCTACGATATTAACAGAAGAACATTGATCTCAGCAACACCTTCATGTTCTCTGCATTACTGAAGCTGTGGGCATTCAGAGAGAGAGAGAGAGGAAAAACTAGAAGTCTGCATACAAAAGAGAATTATTCAGCTACGTCTAGTATCATGATGATAGCTTTGTTGTTTGTTTTTGTTTTAACTCTTTATACAGTTTGTCTGTTGTACGTCATATCATACTTTCATTCGTTTCTATATGCATTCTGATTACAATTCATTCATTAAATTATTTATCTGATCACGTAAATCTAAAAGACTTGTATGCAGCTTCTCTTATGCATTGAATAATATTAAAAATTATTTCCAAGAGTTGATTCGTTTTTTCAGTTAGACCACGGAGTGATATCAATTAATCCAGTACTCCCATGTTGTTTTCCAACGGTTTTCTTACCAACACTTGAATACCAATGAGACGCTTACTGGCGACTGGCCCTATTCATCAGGTAAGTAGTTACCTGGGTTCTAGTGGGAAGTTGTGACCAGTAGGGTACAGAAGGTCGGGTGTGAGGACAAATACTCGCCACCGAAGATATTAGCTAGCGGTTGCGCTGTATTGTAAATTGGCAGAAGTTAGAATTCAAGGACTGGCCATTGGATCGGCTCCCAGTGGCTTAATGGTATACGAGCTCGCCTTGTAACCGGAAGGTCCTGGGTTCGACTTCTGATGGGTGCACACTGCTGAAGAGTACCAGACTAGGATGGAACAGTTGTCCAATACACCCTGGTTTCCACTGCTTCTCTAACTGATATCAATCCGTGGTCTAACTCGATTAACAACTATGATCATAACAATTCGCTACTTTTGTTAACAACCTATTTTATGAAAAATAAACAAACAATGTATATAAATGAGTTTGTGCAGATAAAATGAATTCGCTGAAAACAGCCTCTTTTATGATTTTCATTAATACTAGAACGTGTATTATCCATGAACAAATAATAATAAATGTTATTGTATTATAACACAAACTAAAGCATATACAACTCCATTATGGATAAAATTTTATTTTGATAAAATCACACAGTATTTGTTATACAGTAGTATTAACTGATGATCACGTTTTGAGCACAAACTATTGCTGCTTAAATCATATCAAGTCACAACACAAAACCTTTTTTGTTTCATTTGTATACATGGGTTAGACAATTGAATAAAAATCAGTATAAGATAAAGTACATTTGGAAATAATAATAATATGAGTATTATTGATCAATTACAATCAGATGCGAAATAAGACGAATGTTTTTATAGTCATAATAAGTTACTTGTTAGAATGTTGTGATGTGTTTGAATTGAAATAGAATTTTAAGATTTGACTGGTGGTAATAGTATCTTTCATATCTCTGGTATTCGCATTGAGTCACTTCTATTGCATGTGATGGGTGTAGACTCAATGAACCAGACAGGATTCAGTAATCATTCTCTCTCTCTCCACCTACATAGATTATTACTTCTTAGATTTTTAACCCTCTCCCACCCTATTATGTGTTAATGCATGCAGTGCAATCACTGAATTTTTTTTCTAAATTACTTATCTTCTCGGAGTCAATCAATCTTATCTTAGCTAAATTCTTATGTTTGACTTATGCAGTTGACTTAACTCACAGTCATTTTGTAAACTATATTATTTTGTTTAACTGGATCCACCGGGTCGTTTAGCCTACAAAGCTTGTCTCTGAGTGAGTGTGTAGGTTTAAATGCCACCACCCTAATTCCTGCTTCATTGAGAATCCTACGTAGGGTCTTAGATGTCGCTTTCTTATATGGTAGAACTGTAAATGCCTTATATTCTCTCTTATTTATGTTATCACTATTAGTTTCACCATTATTTTTATTTTGCTTTTGGTCTTTACTGATCTTCCTAATGAATTTTATAGGATAGTTATTCAATACCAATGCCTCATCTGTCTGTTTCATTTCATCGTTTAGGTCTTTTTTTTTGTGCTACTTAGTGCCACTGCTCGGTTTGTTAGACACTTAACACACAACGGATGAGATGAATTAAAGTCTAAATATATATTAAAATGAGTTGGTTTTTTAAAAGTGCTAGTGTGTAGTTTACCTTCTTCTATTCGTTTTACTTTACAATCTAACATAGCTAGTTCTCCTTGTTCATTTTCTGATTCAAATGTGAATTTTATTCCCTCTACTTGTGAGCTTATATGTGTCAAGAAGCTAGAGATATGTTCTGTTTTTAAGACTATGAAAGTGTCATCCACCTATCTCCACCATATCTTTGCAGTAGGATTAAATGTATTTAGAGCAATATTTTTCCAGCTATCCATAAATATATCTGCTACGATAGGGGATATTGGTGATCCATCCCATCGCTACACCATCTGTTTGTTTATATATTTTCCCCTGGAATTTTAAAGACAGTAGGTGTGAAGCATGACTGAATCCCTAAAATAATTTTCTCAACGGGCAGCTTTGTCCTTTGACTAAGTTCGGGACCAGAAGTTAGTTCTCTTTTAACCCGCTTATAAGGCCATATTGATTGGTACATTAGTATATAAAGACTAGTTATATCAAAACTAACCATTTTTTCATTGTTCTCTAATTAAATATTATTTTTTACGAGTTGATCACAGATTGATATCAGTTAGAGAACCATTGAAAACCAGGGAGTACTGGACAGCTGCTGTTCCATTCTAGTTTGGGAATCATCGGCAGTAACCGCAAGGTTCTGGGTTCGAATCCCAGTGGGTGCATGCTGCTGATGATTCCCCAAACTAGGATGAAATAGCTGTTCAGTACTCCCTGGTTTTCAATGGTTCTCTAACTGATATCAATCCGTGATCAACTCGGAAAAAACATAACTAACCCTTACAAACCAAATTATAGAGAATGTTATTTGGATTCCTTTTCATTTTATATGAATTATTCGTTAGCCTAGAGTTTGAATGATTTCTAATCGGACATAGTGTTGTATTACAGCTAAGTGTTATAATGGAGTTATGCTCTGCCACAATGCCCAAGTTTTATACTCATATCAATAAAGCATATATATATAAACATATATTTGTAATGAGAATACCAAAGAAAGAAGTAATAGTCTGAACCAGAACCAATGAATTAAAACAACCGGGAAGTAGTCATTAAATGAACTGAGTGTAAACCAGTGTGTGTATGTTTGCGTGTGTGTGCATATGTCTGTTTCTAAGTCTGTGGACAGACAACACAACACTGTATCGTTAACTGTATAGTGATAGTAAGAGTAGTCGTCGTATTCGGTAAACGGACTCTTCTCATCATTATGTACACCGGCTAATTGTCATCATCATCCGGGAACTGACCATAGGTTGAATAAATTATAGCAGCCTGTAAAATTAAAGACGACACACACTCATTAGACAGAATAAAGCAAGCCAAAACAACAAACAAAACAAAAACAACAAAGGATATACATTATGTATAAAGTCACGACAATATATAAACATTTAATAGACAAATAAGATGGATTATAGATATACAAACACTTACACACCAATTAAATTATAATATTCCGTATTTAGTTTGTTTATTAGATATATCACACAGTGAAACAGTATTATATACCGGTTGACGTTTCGAACACAATTTATTGTTCATAATCATATCAATTTTGATCACACGACTTTGAAATTTTAGTTTTATAGTTTTCTTTGTCTTCTCCTATTTGTCATATAGGTAGTAGAATTTTCCAGATATCTGGGATAGGTGTTGAATCATTCCTATTACATGTGTATGCTTCTGTGATCAATCTCTTCCTCCAATCTGTGACATTTGACTTTAAAAGTGTCATCCTATCCCATCCAGCCTATTGTATGGTTGTGTGTACCTGCATCTAATGCTATAGCTGAACTATTCTCTAGACTTCTTATCTTATTCGGGTCAACTAATCTAGATTTTGCTAGGTTTTTATATTCGGTTAGTCTGACAGACTGCCCCTGTTCTACTCGTTTGACCTATGTATTTGAACTGACAATCATTGCAGACAGGGTATTAGATAAACTAAATTGTTTTTTTTTATTGGCTCCTTTAACCGACAAAGCTTGTTTCTAATTGAGTTTGTGGATGGTTTGAATGCCAGCCACTTTTACTCCTGCCTTGTTAAGAATTCTGAGTAAGGTTTCCGAAGTTGCTTCCTTGTATGGAATTACTACTGATGATTTAGATCTAAATCACCATCCAGTAAACAGTAATACTGTTTCACTGTGTTATATATCTAATAAACAAACTAATATGGAATTACTTACTACCACAGTGCTCAAGTTTTACACATATATTAAATTATAATATATAATAAAATACATAGATTGACAACACCGAGTACAGATAATAATAATAATTCTACTCTCAATGTTTATGCATTTAGCTGTTGAATGAGTTTTCAGTGTAGAACTCTGCACAGAAGTTCAACAGCTGAAGTTGTTACACATTATAAAAGCACATACAAATGACAGGGTAGAGAAGACACGTAAAGAAACTATAATAAAAATGGAAAATATATGGAGGAAAAGAATAAGGCCTTGATTTCCATTGGTTCTCCAGTTGATATCAATCCGTAGTAGAACTCATAAAAACAAAACTGTTCCCTACACACCAACTATAGAAAATTAATCTGATGCTCGCTAGTGAGTGACTTGCTACAGGACAGAGTTTCCAGGAGTTCTAGTGAGAAGTCGTAACCAGTGCGGTCCATCCAAATGTCAAGTGTGTGAGGATGGATGTCCCACCGACGACATTGGTTGGGGTCGCACTAAATCACGAATTGGTAAAATGTAGAATTCATGAACTGACCACTGAATCGGGTTGCAACGGCTAAATGGTATAGGAGCTTGCCTTTTGACCGAAAGGTCCTCGGTTCGAACCCTGGTGGTGGGTGGGTGCATAGTGCCGATGATTCCCTAACTAGGATGAAACAGTTGTCCAATACACCTTGGTTCTCAAACTGATAGCAACCCGTGATCGACTCGTAAAAGAATAAATACATAGAGAATAATGTGAATTTAATAGAGCTAAGAGTTTATAAAGAGTGACTGTACTTGTATGAACAACCTGTAACCATTGATACTTCGCGTCTCGAAGACATCAGTCAGTAAAGCAGTCTATACCTCCTTATGTGGATTAAAGCAACAGTCAAAAATTTCATTGGATCGATTCTTCTTCAACTTAACATTACTTGACGAAGAAGGTGATGGCTTCCAGTGCGCTATACGAGTTTTGATCACGTCGAACAATGTAGCTTCATAAACCTATCGATTGATTTGCCCTCTATATCTATATTTTCACTATTACTCACCATATTAGACCACTTAACAAGAGGGATAGAAAGTAAACGCCTATGAGCAAATACCGCTAACCACTTCATATCTTTCACTTTAAACAGCCGTGTTGCACAGTACACACGTCCTCTGATATCAGTTCAACGCCGAATGAGCTTTAGCTACTCAATTTACAAGAGAATTCTCTATCCTTTATGTATTATTAGACAGGAAGACGAAAAAAAAATGCCTAGATAACAATTGATTGTCAAACCACAAAATTAGACATAACATTACTACGCACGAATACGCATTCACTGGAATGAAACCAACGACGATATCAAGGCATTGGTAGTGAAAGAAAAGTGCATATAATATCAAATCACAGTGTTAAAATTAATCTCTGTCTGTCTGTTTTCGACATAGAACTTTGCACAAATGTGCAGCAGTTCAAGTTGTCACACTCCCTCCTTGTAGCACACAAACCAAGAGAAGAAGGTAGAAGAAATGCATAATAGAGACAGTAAACAGAGGTGTGAGACAAAGAAATAGAAGTAACGAAGAACAATGTAGTTCCATTCGAAATCATAGGTCACAAGAAGTGGATGCATCTGCGCCACTGAGAAGGATTTTGAGCCATATCACCAATTGTTTCCAACCATTGGTTTTTACCATCCCGAGGACCCCAACCAGGAAGTCTACACCTTCCTATGTAACTTAAACTAACTGTTTAAAATTAATAGATATAAGCTAATCCATTATGCCGCCATTACAATGCAATTTTCGATGGTTATTGAAGATATGACCTATTTTACGTTAGTTAATAGAACTCATCTCTTTGTTACCAAGCTATGGAGCCATACTTACTGTATGATGGTTACCCAAGCTGAATTAGGTGGAACGAGATTCGAACGTATTGACTGAAAGTTGAGTGCTTCAGCCAGTGAACCCCATCTTCAAGACTAAAATGGTGGATTGGTGAGGTGGAAACTATCGATTTTAAAAATGCATCATAAGCTTGGGATAAACTGAAATTTAACAGGCAATTCATCTTTTTTGTACTTATATGATGAAACCCCAAAGATAACAAAGTGTTGTTACTCTATAACAAAAGTAATAACTGTCACTACACTCTGTTAGCCTTAAAGTATATGTATACACTCAATACGCTCTGAACTCTAATTTTTTTATTACTATGATGATAGCAGTTTATTGTGGCGATGAGTTTTGATTATTATTATTATTGTTCCCTTGGGTTCCTAGTGGAACATAGGACTTCAACTGCACGTCTCCATTTGCTTCTGTCCTCCTCCTGCTGTACTTTTCACCTGCATCCATGCTAATCCATACTCTTTCAACTGCCCTTTAAACGATTTCCTCCATGTTACCCTCGAACTAACGTCCCACTCGCCGCTTCCCTTTCTGGTTCCACTCGAGCAATGGCCTGACGTGCGCGCGATGTCACCCAGTGGCGGCCTCCTCAGAAACTGTCCAATCCATCTCCACTTTCTCCTGCATATTTATTGGTTGGCGATTGCTTCTTGTTTCGTTTGTTCCCATAGTTTCGTGTTGGTGATTCTTTCCGGTCCGGCCATCTGATCTTCAGTATAGAGCGAAGACAGTTAGTTGTTGATAAAGGTCTGCAACAGCCTGTTGGAAATATTTTTTGTAACCCGCCCGCCGGATTTCTGATCTGATCTTCATAGAAGAACTGACTGACTTTACGTTTGTATTGAAGATCGACTGAATTTTGTTGTTGATGGTGGCTGAGTGACGAAGATTTCCAGATTGGTTTCAGGTTGATGAATGTGTTTCTCGCTCGATTTGACATCGTCGTCCGTTCCTCCTGTAGTTGAGACAATGCTCCCTAGATAAGTGAATGAAGTCACTAACCTCTTTAAAATCCCTCCCGTTGATGGTGATTGGCGCTGGATGTTGCTGCTGCTGTTGGCGATGACTAGATTAAAACAATCAATACTGAAATTCAACTCATTTTTCTGAAGTACAGATGATACATATATCCTTTTTTTAATATCTGTACTCATATTCGCGTTTATAACACGTCAAAATATCTAGAACGGATATCACAAATTGAGAGAAGTTAGAAGTGATATGATAGGCCGTTGGATTAGAGATCCCAGTGACTGATTGGTCAAAGAGCTGATCTTGTAACCAAAAACCTGTGGGTTCGATCTCTGATAGGGTCATAGATGCATCCCTAAATACAAGAGCTCTAACCTAATTTTCAAAATAGTTCTCTAACAAATGTTAATCGATGATTAAACTTTAAATAGATACATATAGTTTACATGCATAAAAGTGTATCGTTACGAAAGCTCATTATAAACAAACATGCTGGTTATACGACAACATATACAACAAATATGCTGTGCATAAAGACAGACTACTCATAGAAATATATATTATCTGAGTATACACGTCAATAATGCATAGATGGAAACTCAGTTAGTAAATTCACTGATACAGCCGACGCACACGAATCGTCTTTTTTGATGGAATCCATGCAATAGCTGGGTTATGGGTTAACTTATCCAAACATATTATCTGGAAGCAATATATATATATATATATATATATATATATATATATATATATATATATATATATATATATATGAGTAAATTTGATTAAAGGTTAATTAAAATGATAGATTAATATCACTTAATCAGTCGGACAGAAGACGCATAACAGTATTTTACTAAATCGATAGTGAATTAAGTCCAGTATTAGATTTTAACAACTCACTACATAAAACCTCTCTAAATACTTATTTTCAGTACTACAGCCACTAAAAAACGACACTCAAAATATTGTAAAAGATTCACATGATTTGAAATTCCGAATAGAACACCCAGAAATAGATAAAGAAGACATCATGCATGGTAAGCTACGATATTAACTCATTATATACTATTACCGAGTGGCCTGACATCATATCCGGTCTACTAGAATCAGATACAATACTATCACAAAGATGTCCACTGGACACCAGTGAAATAATTAAGAGCTTAAAATTCTGTCTAGAAGGTAGTACTTTACATTTAAAGGGAATTTATACAGACAGACAAGTGGTGTTGCTGTGGGTTCACCAGTCTCCCCAATAGTCGCCGATCTTTACATGAATAAATTCGAAAATAATATCTTTTCAAGCATACTCACTCCTAAAATATGGTTAAGATATGTGGATGATACTTTTGTAGTGCTAAAACGAGATCTACGCAATTCATTCTTGGAGAAACTGAACAATCTATCTCCCAGAATCCAGTTTACTTCGGAAACAGAATCAGCCATCGGTAAACTACCATATCTAGACTACTAGAGGAAGGAAAACGAACAATTTAGTATATCTATGTTCAGGAAGAACACCCACTCCAATAAAGATTTAGACTTCGGATCATCACACCCCATCAACGCAAAGGTGCCAGTTGTTTCAAGTCTTCTTGGATGAGCACACTCTGTGATAATGGATGAGAAAGAAAAAACAAGAAGAAATATCAAACATTATTGTGACTCTCAAGCAAAACAACTACCCAAGGAACTTCATCAACACTGACATTAAATGTGCTTGAAAACGTATTCCGAAGACATCAGCTTCAACAGTTGTCATTCCACATAGAGCAGAGACGTCAGACGATATCATAAGAGTACTCAATGAGCACGACATTAGAGTTTTCTTCAGAACATCAGACACACTTCAAAGCAACCTTGTCCATATAAAAGACCAAATCCCTAAAGATTTCTATCTAATTGTGTCTATAAAAGAAAATGCTTGGAGCGTGATGAGATATACATCAGACAGACATCTCAAGAAATCAAAATCAGAAGAAATGAAAACCGTAGGGCATCCATTTGACCACCAAAAAATCCAGTTGAACTAGAAAAGCGTGAAAAAACCATTTTCCAGAAAAATTTCAGAAATCACAAGGAACGTCTAATATCAAAAGCACTTCATATCAAATGGAATGATGGACTAAAACAGAATTTGACCTGGGTTACAACATCCTTCCAACCCCTATGAAATGACAAAATCAACACAAATGTGATAAGCAACTTCCTTATGTAAACACACTCCACTTTTACAATTTTACACACTTATCAAATCCAACAATCAACACCTGGTTTTGTTGTCCTTACCAATTGGCCAATTCAACAACGCAAAAATGAACCCCTGCTGATGAACAATGATTTAGTTGTTATATAAAAGGTGAGATTTTGTAAATTACGATTTAATATTACTACTTTGATAAAGCTGTTAGCAGCATTTGAATTAGCGAAACGTCAGTAAAAATATCATTATGGTTTTGTCTTTTTCATTCACTGGGAAATACAAAAAGCTTTTATTATAATGAATTCTCTGAGATATATACAAAATTATAATTTTTACATATCTCACATTTCGTTGCCTGCTTGAATCACTGGGCTACCTAGATTTTCATTAAATAAAAGTCGTGACCAGTAGGGTGCAGCAGGTCGGGTGTGAGGACAAATACTCGCCGAAGACATTGGCTAGCGGTCGCGCTATGTCGTGAACTAGCACAAGTTAGAATTCAAGGACCATTGGATCGGGTCCCAGTGGCTTAATGGTATACGAGCTCGCCTTGTAACCAGAAGAGCCTGGGTTCGAATCCCGGTGGGTGCGTACTGCTGAAGAGTCCCAAACTAGGACGAAACAGCTGTCCAGTACTCCCAGGTCTTCCAATGGTTCCCTAACTAATGTCAGCTCATGATGAAATCCTAAAATCCAAACAATTTTCTCAATTTCTTATTGTTCCAATCATTCAATTATACCCTTGAGTCGGAAAATGAATTTAAGCGCATTTTTTAATTGGCTTTCAACTTACCGCTGTGCATTTCTCAGAGAAGTATAATATAATATTACAAGCGATTGGTTTATGCTACAGACCGAATAGCACAGCGTCACTTGGCCTACTAAAGATTACTACTTCACTTGAAGATTCCGAACAGAGAGGAAATATTATGCAATAAATTACATTGAGGATTTAATATTAATTATTAATTAATATTATCTGTTGTCTGGATCAGATTTTCCACGTCACATATGTCTGATGGTTGGTTTTACCGGTGGGTTATACAAGTTGAAGTGGAGCAGAATTCGAACTCGGGAATCATAAACTGAAAACCACATCTCTACAGAAACAAATCTTGATCAATTGAATTTCATTTGTTAAGAAAACAGACTAATCAAGTCGAGTACCTAAGGAATTAACGGTACTGGTAATTTTCAAAACCATATATATATATATATATATATATATATATACATATATTCCACTCTGTAGACCATGTATATGTGTGATAGACAGTGACCAAAGTTCTGCGGCATAAATTTCGTCATATTTGGTACGAATCAACCATACGTAGCTGCTTTTCACTGAGTGGTATTTCTTCCTGACTAAAATGTTACTGCCATTACCTTTTCTTACACAAACTTCGTAAACTCCAAAGCATCTTACCTGTACCAAGCTATTAGTCACGCAATGATTGATTTACGGTTGATGTCACTACCCATTTGTTCAGATTGAAGTAGATGCAGCGCGATACGAATCCTAGACCTACTGGTTGGGAGTAGACTGCTTAAGCCACTAAGTCACAGACACTTTAACCAAACACCCACAATTTCGTATGTTAATAAATCATCCACTACTAACCAAGGATTTCTCCTGAATAAGAAAAGTCATACAGGTCCTTAATATCATTTCCAAACACCTGTTGACGATTAGGGATAATCGAGGCACTCAGACTTCTATCTACCGACAGACTGCAGGTATCATAGGCTTGTAACAATCTGTCCTTCTGTCTGGAGCTGATCAAAACTCAATGCGTAGAACGGGGTTCAAACGCATGAATCAATACTTAAAGGCGAAAGAAAGCATGGACTAATAGAACACAAGTTTATCATCTTTGTAAACAAAAATACAGGAGATAGGTAGAATTTACCTTGACTGTTGAGAAAGCTGAACCAACTTTATCGTTTAATGACTTAACAACATCTGAATTTCTAAAATAATTTAAAAAGAGAATCAGTATGCTGGGTTACAAAAGCTAAAACTAATCCTACCGGATTGCGGAAATAGTTGATCCGACTTTCTCTTTAGTATCTTGGGCTACATTGACTGTTTTATCCTTTGCTTTGTTTAACAGTTCACTAGCTTTAATATATCTGAAACACAGTAGTGAAAAAAACGGATAATTTAAGAAAGTATGCAGACAATGAAGGTGATTCATTAGCAAACTAAAATCACTGGTGAAATGAATAATAAAAAAGTTTATCTGGTTTCTTTTTCACACTTAGTTACCAGGTTGAAAGATACACTTAATACTGTGAAAGCTGGTGATATGATCTGCTTAACTGAGCAGAAGATAAAGTGACTGACCCAGTTTCAGCATAGAACTTTACACATAAATAAACACACCAGTTCAAGCTGTCACATTTACTGTAGCACACAAAAGTTCAGAAAATTAAAAAAAAACATTCAAACGAAATGTATGGAAAGAACAATAGAAGGATGGAGAAACATGAAGAATTAATAGATATGAGAGTCCATAAGAAGTGAATACATCTGCACCATTCAGAATGATTCTGAACTGTATATATCACTAGTAGTCTCCGACCATTGGATTTTAAAATTCCAATGATCCCTATCAGGTGGCTTATATCACCCTACGTGGCTCAAACAAACTGTAAAAGACCTTGCGGAGTGACTGCTTCAGGTTTGATCACCCCTGTTTCTCCAACCCAATCATATTTCAGCTAACATCGCCCGTCGAAGTGGACAGTGTCTCGGGGAACACAATCTTAATCCACGCAGTTTTCAAATATCATCCATTGACTTACCCTCCCTATCCAACACTCGATATTATTCATCATATTATGCCGTTTAACACGGGAGAATGAATGCAAACATCTGTGGTCAAAGACAACTAGCATCCTCATATCTTCAACTTTCAATGGCCATATCTCACATACCCAAAGGAGAACGAAGCGACCTGTTAAGTAATGCACTTCCTTTGATGCATAGTCGGATATCACATCTAATCCAGAGATAAAAAATGCCACCCAAGACTTTTGCATCTGTGCTAAGGATTCGTCAGGGCCAATGCAACTTTCCAAATGAGTGAGGTGGTCAATAGGCTTTACCACTTCACTCCCTATCTGGAAGCTAAGAGTTAGCGTAGTCCAGTCCTGAAGCGTCAATTTACAATTGATAAGAGCGAACTGCATGCGAAATATACCAAGATTTCTGCTCAAAGAGTTCAGAAAATTCTTTAATTTTTCAGCGTGTTCACCTAGGAGGACAACAACATCAGCATATTCTAGAGCAACAAGAACATTTCATAGCAAGAAGTCAATGTCTAAGTCGCTAAAGTCGATTAGAATCACATCCATAAGTACACCTATCAAGAAAGTTAACCAACAATAAGTGAAACGATCTACGAGAAAAACGTATATAGGCTCAACAGATAAAGCCTCAAAATAGGGAACTTTTCATCCATAGTTGACAAACATCATGAAACAGTTTCGTGCGGTGTCTGCTAAATATCGTCGGCATGGCTAGTGCGCGATAAACTGTCCTGGTGACAGTTTTCCATCCCATCCCAGGGCTAGAGAACAGAGACTTGTACGGAAGCCTCTGGGATGACATTCGCAGGACATATCCAGACCACCGAGGCCGGTGTTTCCAGATGACGACACTCAACGAATAGTGATCTCCACTGTGTTTAAACACATACCTCCAAACCTCAGTTACTCACGCGATGATATCATCAAACGCAAGCAATCCTGCGGAGACGGGGATGTTCGAATGCGCAGAGCCAACGCACATCCTTAGCTTGAAGAGGCCAGGTTTCACAGACAGCCCGCACTGAGGCATTGTATATGCGACCTTTGACAGCCCGGCTGACGTCGCTAGAGGTGGCTTAATTTGATGTATACCAACCTAGCCTTCATGATACGGCTGAAAATCTCATCCGTCACCCCTCCGCCAGCAGCCGCACAACAACCCAGATACACAAACTTATCAACAACTTCAAGCGGTTAACCTGCAAGAGTTAGTTCAGGTAATAAATGGTTAAATTACTAAGCAAGTATTATAATGCGAAATTTTTCTAATAAAATAACAGTAAGTATGTAACTCATCGTATGCTTTAGTGGTCACCTCATGATTTCACGTTCCCAGTTCTACTAAAGGCGAAGGACATCCAACCGGTGAGTCATGGGTTGGAATCCGTCCACTTAACGACACTAGGATTGTTAGGATGATGTATCGACCCTTACCAAATAGGTACGATTCATTTTGAAGTGTATAAGAAAGCAAGCAATTATTGATTAAAGCCTCTAGTTTATTTTGAATACGTAGTAGATTCCACCGCATTCAACATGTGCGACGATAATATTTTCTTGATATTTTGGGAGACACTAAGTGTACATGAGACATTTACTAGTGGGGTACTTTCCTTGGATGTAGTTTTTGAAGGATGAATTTGAGTACTTTTCTATTCGTGAAATGCTATTTAAACAGAGATCAGTGAGTTCTTTTTCTACCTACTTCCTGTAAATGTAAAAATTTTCCACACGTACAATATGATAATTACTGGAATACAACTCTCAGAGCCTAAATATGTAACAAAAAATTCATTTCAAACTGCACAACACATGGAGTGTTACTCTCTAAAATATAAGCACACTTCTTCAGCTTAAAGGAGAGTACTAAACTATACACAATAATCAATATAATAGTAGGTGGCTATGACAAGCAGGCGAGAAAGGATGAATGCTACTTATACACTTCCTCGGTAACAGTAACTACAGTCTTAAGATACTAATTCTGGTAAAATATTTATAACTTGGAGCAACAAAAGGTCAGAAATGGATATGTGTACAACAAAACTTACGTCTTAGTGTCTTCTAATTTATGAATGCTTTCCATGAGATCATACTGTAATGTTGAAAGAGAAGTATAGCCAAGAGTCCTCTTTATTTCATTACATCGACGAATTTTCGCGGCAAGGGTTTCTTGAAGAAGACGAATTTCATCTTCAACCTGACAAGTTAGTATACAAAGAAAGTGGAAATAAATATGATAATGAATAGTTTGCGGTCTACTTTATGGAATTTTACTTAGTTCGGTTGATCATCCAGCTTTCATTTTTGCTACCAGAAATTTCAACTTGAGTTTCGACATCGTCTAGAGAGCCATATGACAGGAGAAATAAGCACCTTTTCAATTACTTATGAGATATTCTTCTTAGGCAGAATAGTTCTGCTGATGTTTGCTTACTTCTACTCAGCCTTTTGTCTCAATGTTCAAGCTAACATAAAGAACACAAATATACAGACGAACAAGAGACAGCTAACAGTTACTAAAGCTGGAAGTAGGAGATCCAACAAGAGACTAACCTTAAAGGATAGAATAACTGAACACGAGCATACTATTCAATCTTGAAAAGATGCATTAGAAGTTACCGAACTCATTGCTTCATACAAATAGCACTACAGATGACGTCTAAACCGACACTGAGAGATGTTAGCAAAATTAAGACGCGATTGCAACTATATGTAAACGAAACAACTTCACTTATCAATAAATTATCAATTTATGTTCAAAACAATGATAAAGCTGATGGTAAAGTATGTAGCTATTATACAAACTGTACTGTATAGCCACCAGGTGAGAGCTTACGGAGAGTTTTCATCTGAACTGGTGACAACTAGTGGTGGCCGTCAGGGATACCCACTATCCCCATTTCTATTCAACTTCATCATAGATGTACTAATGGACTTAACCCTAACTCACTTCAGAGACTTAGGGATTGACTTGCTACCAGGGAATAATCTTGTTGGCTTAGAATATGCAAATGATATACTCCTTCTAGGTGAAGACGATGACATGATGCAGAGTCTTCTGAACACCTTGAGCTGCAATCTGCGAATGTTTGGCATGCTTTTCGCTCCCGCAAAATGTAAGATGATGCTGCAGGACTGGATTACACTGAATTCTAGCTTAGAAACAGGGAGTGGAATGATAGAGCGTGTTGAACACTTCACTTATTTGAGGAGTTGTATCAGCCCCAACGGGTTGATCGCTGATGAAATCTCAGCAGGCTAGTTTCACATATGCCAGTTTACGCCGTCTCCGGCATAGATGTGATATCCAGGTGGCCATCAACCGAATGATGTGCCTACGGCTCAGCTGTCCGATCCGTCCTCCTTTATGACTATCAGACATAGTCATTGAGAATGGAAGACATGTAAAGGCTCGCTAGCTGTCTTTAATCATATGCGTCTGTGTTCTATCTCCTCTGTTAAGTGGTATGATAAGGTGAGCAATATTGAGCTTAGGCGTCGAGTGATAGGTAAGGATGGAGAGGAAATCAATCGACGAGGTTGTGAAGTCACACCGATTGAGATAGTTAGGGCATGTTTTACTCATGCCTAGCCATCGTTTTCCCCGACGGACAATGTTAACTGACACAGGATGGGTCAGGTTGGAAAAGAGCTACTGGTAGTGATGGTCAAACCAAAATATGGCTTCATCAGTCAATGAGATCCACGACCGTCAGTTTAAGCCACGTAGGAAGGTGTAGACTGACTGACTGGTGGGGGTCCTCAGGGTGGTAAAAACAAATGGCTGGAAGCAATCGCTGATATAGGTTAAATCGTTGTCAATGGGGCTGGCTCAGATGCATTCTTTCTCTGTGATTTATAATAGCCAATACAATTCTGTTGTTCTTCCATATTACTATTCCTTTTACCCCATATTTCTGTTTATTATCTCTCTTTTGAATCCATCTTTACTCTCTTCTCTTGCTTTATGTGCTATATGGAGTGTGGCGAATCGAACTGCTGCACATTGATGCAAAGTTCTATGTTGAAGCCAGTCAGTCGATCAGTAGTGAAGTGAACAATCCTTTACTGTTATTTTTACGATATTCCTGGGATTAAATCGTTAGGCTTTGATGGTTTGTATCATCTTATCTCCAACTACGATTTAGTGTATATCTATGCTTAACGTAATAGAAAAATTACCTGGGGTCAGTGGACCAACTCGTCCTTGAATTGCATCATTGTAATTAGTTGAAATTCCGTTTATCATTTGGATATACATCAGTTTATAAATTCTCATAGAGCATGCAAAGGCTGTCACAAAGTTGGAATGATACAAACCATCAAAGCCTAACGATTTAGTCCCAGGAATATCGTAAAAATAACAGTAAAGGATTGTTCACTTCACTACTGATCGACTGACTGGCTTCAACATAGAACTTTGCATCAATGTGCAGCAGTTCGATTCGCCACACTCCATATAGCACATAAAGCAAGAGAAGAGAGTAAAGATGGATTCAAAAGAGAGATAATAAACAGAAATATGGGGTAAAAGGAATAGTAATATGGAAGAACAACAGAATTGTATTGGCTATTATAAATCACAGAGAAAGAATGCATCTGAGCCAGCCCCATTGACAACGATTTAACCTATATCAGCGATTGCTTCCAGCCATTTGTTTTTACCACCCTGAGGACCCCCACCAGTCAGTCAGTCTACACCTTCCTACGTGGCTTAAACTGACGGTCGTGGATCTCATTGACTGATGAAGCCATATTTTGGTTTGACCATCACTACCAGTAGCTCTTTTCCAACCTGACCCATCCTGTGTCAGTTAACATTGTCCGTCGGGGAAAACGATGGCTAGGCATGAGTAAAACATGCCCTAACTATCTCAATCGGTGTGACTTCACAACCTCGTCGATTGATTTCCTCTCCATCCTTACCTATCACTCGACGCCTAAGCTCAATATTGCTCACCTTATCATACCACTTAACAGAGGAGATAGAACACAGACGCATATGATTAAAGACAGCTAGCGAGCCTTTACATGTCTTCCATTCTCAATGACTATGTCTGATAGTCATAAAGGAGGACGGATCGGACAGCTGAGCCGTAGGCACATCATTCGGTTGATGGCCACCTGGATATCACATCTATGCCGGAGACGGCGTAAACTGGCATATGCAAAACTAGGCTTCTGTATCCGTGCTGAGATTGTCTCAGTGATTCACCCATTGGGTGCCACATTTGTGATGACTATCCGTATACGTAGGGGAAACAAGTGTAATTTGATGGGGAAGAAAATGTGCGCGGTGGAGTGAACACTTTCAGAATTATGATGGTAACGAGTAGTCTGATTACCCTAAACTCTCTTCCCACCTGTCTGTCTGGATTCAACATAGAACTTGGCACCGAAGTGCAGCAGTTCGAGTTGCTACGTTCCAAATAGCACACAAAGGTAGACAAAAAGATGAGTGGAGAGAATCAATAGAGTTTCACAAGTATAAGAGTGAAACAGAATGAGTAATGGTAGAAAGGAATATGAAAGATTACAGAGACTGAATACATCTGCGCTGGCCATTGACAACGATTTTGAGCCATGTCACCTATTGTCTCCAGCCATTGATTCCTAGAGTCCCGAGGCCCCCAACCCGGGAGTCTGCATCTCCCTACCTGACCAACTCAGTTTAACTGTCAAGGATTTCATGGATTGATGAGGCCATGTTTTTGTTTGGCCACCACTGGCTCTTTTCCAACCTGCACCTATATCAGCTAGTAATGCCCGTCGGGGGAGGCGGTGGTTAGGCATGCGCAGCACGTGACCTAGCCATCTTAGTCTATGTAACTTTATAGCCTCGTCGATTGATTTTCCCTCTTTGCCCAACACTCTACGCCTAACGTCAACATTACTTACCTTGTGAAACCACCTAACGTGAGAAAGAGATCGCAGACATCTATGATCGAAAGCAGTCAACCTTTTCATGTCTTCAACGCGTATTGGCCATGTTTCAGGGCCATAGAGAAGGACGGAGCGAACTGCTGAGCAGTACACACGTCCCATGGTTGATAACCGGATGTCACGCCTACATCAGAGATGGTGTAAGTCAGCGAAAGCAGCTCGAGCTTTTTGGATCCGTGCTGAGATTTCGTCGCCAATCAGTCCGTTGGTGCTGATACAACTTCCCAAATAGGTGAAGTGGTCAACATGTTCTATCACTTCACTCCCTATCACTAAGCTGGGAGTTGACGTAGTCCAGTCCTGTAACAGCATCTTACACTTTACAGGGGCGAATCCCAGAAAACATCTTCTCACCTGGTATTCGAACGACGGTCGCACTGCACATCAGATAGACTACATCCTAGTGCGCTCACGCTGGATCTCCTCGGTGGAAGACTGTCGATCCTATCGTGGAGCAGAGGCCGGAAATAAAGGGGGATCAGACCATACTCTAGTTAGGGCGAAATTCAAACTTCGTTTAACGACACGCCAGAAGACGCGACCTCCGAAGCGTATCAATGTTGCCCCGCTTCAATGTTCTACAAGACGACAAGCCTTGTCCAAACAAATCCAGGCCGAACTAAGCGCCGCAGATGAACCAACATCCACATCTTCTAATACACCCGAGACACGATGGAATCATTTCAAAGAAGTAGTCTCTAAAGCTTCAATGACGCATTTGGGTACCACATCCAAGAAGCAGAAAGACTGGATTTCAGAGCACACCATGCTTCTATCCTCGCAAGCCAGAGACGCTCGCCTAGCAAAGTCTCCAGTTTATCGCTCCCTCAGGCGCAAAGCTACACAGTCTGCAAGGAACGACAGAAATCGCTATTGGTCTAACGTGGCGACTAACATGGAAGCAGCAACAAATGTAGGCGATTTCGGAAAACTTTATCGCCTCTTACGCCAATCATCTGGCAAACGCCTTAACAGTCATGCTGTGTTACGCACAGCATCAGGAGAAATTATTTCGGACACCAATGGTAAGATGGAACGATGGGCCGAACACTTCAAGCAGCTACTCAATCGCGACGCTGGTCAACCGTCTCATCGACCGATACGACACTTACCAACACCCTACGTAGTTGACTGCGATCCACCCACTCCAACCGAAATAGCTAAAACAATTAACACACTCAGAAACAAAAAAGCTCCGGGCGAAGATGGTCTACCCCCAGAAATATACAAGGCCTGCACTCCAGCGCTAATCGATGCACTGCACTCGCTGTTCTGCTCAATTTGGGAGTCCGAAACCATTCCTTCCGATTGGAGCACCTCAGTTCTGCTACCGTTCCACAAAAAGGGAGACAGGTCAATATGCGAGAACTACCGAGGCATAAGTCTGATTGATATCGCTGCTAAGGTTTTTGTTTCCATTCTCCTGAACCGCTTCGCGGCCGAACGCCACGTGCGAACAAGGCCAAATCAAGCCGGATTTCGACCTGGAAGAGGCTGTGTTGATCAATTATTCACACTGCGAAGAATTTTGGAACACAGGGACAAATTCCAACAGCCGACGGTTGCCTGCTTCATCGACTTCCAAGCGGCATTCGACTCAGTTGATCGAGGAGCACTCTGGTATCTAATGGAGCTCGACGGAGTTCCGACCAAGCTAATCAACCTGCTCAGGTCATACTACTCCAACACCAAAGCTCGAGTCCGAGTGAACGGTGAAGAGTCCCGCACTTTTGAGGTAACCAGCGGTGTCCGGCAAGGTTGTCCAGCATCCCCCATCCTGTTCAATTTCACAGTTGATTGGATTTTGCGGCACGCCCTAACCGAGCACCACGGCGTCCAACTTTCGCCCGATATTCACATAACCGACCTCGAATTCGCCGACGACGTCGTGCTGTTAGCTGAAAACTTCCCCGATATGCAACAGGCGCTCGACCAGATAAACCACCTCGCGTCTACTATCGGTTTGAAAATTAACACTTCCAAAACCAAAATGTTTTCGAACACATCCACCGGCAATGATGAAATCTTATCCTTAAATGGAGCACCTATTGAAATTGTGCCATCCTTCAGATATCTGGGATCCATAATGCTCCCCAACGGCCAAGCGAAAAACGAAGTGAATGCGCGAATCTCCAACGCCCGGAATGCGTTTCTACAGCTGAGGAGCGTTCTATGGAGCAAGAGAGAAATCAGTCTCAGGACTAAAATTCGGATCTACCAAGCTTCCATACGACCCGTTCTGCTGTATGGCTGTGAAACCTGGCCTCTTCGCGCGGAAGATTTACGCAGACTCGAGGTATTAGACCATTGGTGTCTCAGGTACATTCTGCATGTTCGTTGGCAGGACAAACTCTCCAACGAAGAAGTGCGTCGGCGTTGCTACAACATCAACCAAATTCCAGTACTGGTCCAACAACGCCGCCTTCGGTGGTTTGGCCATGTTCTGCGCCGACCAGATGACGATCTGGTCAAATCAGTTCTAAATCCCTCGCCATTACCATCTTGGCGATGTCGCAGAGGCGGACAGCTGAAGACATGGCTTGGTACAGTCAAGGCAGATATGGAGTGCCTGGGGCTACAAACGGTCTACGGACTCCGTATGTGGAACAAGAATTGGATATCCCTATCGCAAAACCTTGCTTCAGATCGCCGCGCCTGGGCAGCGATGATTCGAGACGTTCATGAAGCCGGCTCATCCTCCCGTAGGAGATAGCCGAAGTAAAGTAAAAGTAAAGTAAGTAAGAATCGCATGCCAAACATACGAAGACTGCTGCTCAAGGTGTTCAGAGGACTCTGCATTTTGTCAGTATCCTTCCCTAACAGGACTATGTCATCTGCATATTCTAAGTCCATAAGACTATTCTCTGGTAACAAGTCGATTCCTAAGTCGTTAAGTTCAATTAAGGATATTTCCATTAGCATATCTATGATGAAGTTAAACAGAAATGGGGAAAGTGGACATTTCTGTCGGACACCACTGGTTGTTACCAGTTCAGATGACAATTCCCCATAAGCCCTTACACGGTTGCATGAGTTTGAGTAAAATGCCTTGATTAGTGCAATGTACTTTCTTGGCACTCCCTTCACAGTCAGATATTGCCATAGTACCTTTCGATCCACGGAGTCAAAGGCCGCCTTCAAGTCAAGAAATATGGCAATTGTTAGACGCCGAAAAGTGTGTTTATATTCTAGGATCTATCGGAGAGTGAAGATATGATCTATGCACCCTCTACCTGGTCTTCCCACCTAGTGTTGTTTGAGTTATAATTTGTCCTTGAGGAAGGGTTGCAAGGCTTTTAGATAAATGTTGACTACTTCACTTAGTAGACTGATTACTGGTGAGACTAAGCACTGAAACAAAATGCTTCTCTAGCGTTTGCTAGCTTGAGTCACTTTTGGCAGAGGAATGATATCCGATAAAACATCAGAAGGCGTGTATACTGCCTGACGGTGGTGAAGCAACGTAGTAATAATGTTAGATAAGTATTAACTAAGAAAATCATATTCTAAGATAAGGCTAACTTGTCTAAGAAAAGCATGCTAAGCAATGTTAGCAGGAACAGAACCAAGTGGGGCAAAAAGCATGCCACCAATCGGTAGTCAATGATTACTGTTTTGAACTAAGTCGGGCGATGGACATCGCCACATGTTAAAAATAAACTGTCGGGGTGTTAAAACTGCGCCGAACTGAATGAGAACCTTAGTCACTTCGTTAAGTCTGCGCCTGCTTCAGACTCACCAAGTCACGCAAATGATCGGTCGCATAGTCAATCACAATAAGTGCAAGAAACGATGATATACTACTTTATGTGCGATCCTATCATTGGGACTGATGTTTACATAGTGCAGATGTATTCACTAATTGCTACCACTCAGATTCTGAAAATGCTGACAAATATGTACATAAATTTATGCTTAAAATTTGATGACTGCGAATGTATGGCTAAGTACACGCTGCTGACTGCAGCAAATCGGTTCATATATTATGTACTTTTCAATATGAATTCACCTTAAAGTTAATTTTTGTTATCTAGAAAACTTTGGGAGTTCAAGTGTGTTGCAATGTGGTAGGCAGTAGGATTTCTGGTTGACATACTCACCGAACCACTGTGCAAAACCAATACTTCGGACCAGTCGTATTGCAGATATACTTATAACTCAGAAGTCAGAGGGACTATTAAATTATTTCCTTTCAATTGTAAATGAAATCGATCTGTAATACCATGAGAATAATACAATTAATGAGTTCTTCCAGGATCCCTTATGAAATACTTCAAAATAATCTGAATGCAAAACCCTCACTCTTCCCGCTGTTTAAAATGAGTGAATACACACATTCAATTCTGAGTAGCAATAATTTCAAGTATAATAACGGGAAGGAGGCGGCAGTGGCTTAACGTTATTTTGTGAATGAATAAACTGACAAAGGTAAACCACCATAGCCAAAACCGCATAACCATGAACAACCAATCAGAATTCAGACACAAAAAGTAGCATAGCAGTTGAAAAATACACTAAAAAATATTGCAGACATAATATTACACTGTATAGTTGTAGCTTATTTGTTGTAAGAACGTTTTCCAGTCAATACATAGATTATCTACAGAGAAATCGTGAAATACAGGATATATTTATTTTTTTATTTTTGATTTACAGCCTTCATCCAGGTGACTGTTGCAATAGCTAGCATTTTTTTCGGGCGCATTGCAGACTTTTGGGCAAATTGCAGACTTTTAGAAACAGACTTAGGGCGCATTGTAGACTTTTTGGGGAAGAATTTGGGCACATTGCAAATTAGGAGGAAGACTTTGGGCACATTGCAGACTTTTTGGGGCAAACTTCGCGACACTGTCCCACGTAAGTAGATCTACCCGAAGTTTTCGCCCCAAAATGTCTGCAATGCGCCCGAAAAAAATGCTAGCTGGCTTGATCATGGTACTTTGAGAGGCATTGATTCAGATTCAGATTTCAGATTCAGATTTATTGGTTGAGGATAGAAGGCTTGTAGCCTATGTTAATCCTTTTCTAGTAGATTTCTGTGGTTGTCCAAACCCTTCTTGAACGAATCAATTGAGGTTGCAGACACCACTTCTTCTGGGAGTCGGTTCCAAGAGTTTGTGACTCGATGTGAGAACCAGTACTCAACAGCAATATGATTTCTCCTTGGCTTTTGAACTCTCCTGCTATGTCCTCTAAGGTGTTTCGACCTGGTGGGAAGGAAAAGAGAGAATAGGTCAGGTCCGTAGTCATTATTTAAAATTTTAAACATTGTGATTAAATCTCCTCTCTGCCTACGGTATGACAGTGAGAAGAGATTTAAACTATCTAGTCTTTCCTCATATGATAAGTAAGCTATGCCGTGAACCATACGTGTTGCCTTCCTTTGAACACTTTCTAGAATGTGTGAATCCCGTTTTAGACACGGACTGGCGGCCTGGATGCAGTTTTCCAGTCTTGACTTAACCAGAGATGTGTATAAGGAGGTGAACATATCTCTGGTAATTCTTGTAAAGGCTCTGCGAATCGCCCATAAGGACCTGAAACTACGTGCAGCCACCGCGCGACAGTGTGCTGTAGTCTTTAAGTCGTGGCTAACTATGACACCTAAGTCCAAGTGAGTCTGAACTGATGGATGTGTTATTCCCTCTAGTTCGTAGGAGCTCGTGCTTGCTTGTCCAATGCGCATGGTTGCACATTTTGCCACGTTGATCGGGAGCATCCATTCAACAGACCACTCCGACAGTTTGTTGAGGTCGTCTTGCAAGGTGGACGTATCACTGTTGCCCTTCAGCTCCCTCCAAATTTTTAAGTCATCTGCGTATAGGACCATAGGGGAGTCAGTGAGCAGAGGTAACTCATTGATATACAGAATAAAAAGGAGAGGACCGAGAACCGTGCCTTGTGGCACTCCGCTACTTACTGCTGTCCAGGAGGAGAGTTTTGAGTTGATCCTAACCCTCTGCCTCCTATCTATGGGGAATTCCCTGAGCCAGTCTAGTAGTCTGCCTTTGATACCACGACTTTCCAATTTCATGAGTAGTGAGAAGAGATTTAAACTATCTAGTCTTTCCTCATATGATAAGTAAGCTATGCCGTGAACCATACGTGTTGCCTTCCTTTGAACACTTTCTAGAATGTGTGAATCCCGTTTTAGACACGGACTGGCGGCCTGGATGCAGTTTTCCAGTCTTGACTTAACCAGAGATGTGTATAAGGAGGTGAACATATCTCTGGTAATTCTTGTAAAGGCTCTGCGAATCGCCCATAAGGACCTGAAACTACGTGCAGCCACCGCGCGACAGTGTGCTGTAGTCTTTAAGTCGTGGCTAACTATGACACCTAAGTCCAAGTGAGTCTGAACTGATGGATGTGTTATTCCCTCTAGTTCGTAGGAGCTCGTGCTTGCTTGTCCAATGCGCATGGTTGCACATTTTGCCACGTTGATCGGGAGCATCCATTCAACAGACCACTCCGACAGTTTGTTGAGGTCGTCTTGCAAGGTGGACGTATCACTGTTGCCCTTCAGCTCCCTCCAAATTTTTAAGTCATCTGCGTATAGGACCATAGGGGAGTCAGTGAGCAGAGGTAACTCATTGATATACAGAATAAAAAGGAGAGGACCGAGAACCGTGCCTTGTGGCACTCCGCTACTTACTGCTGTCCAGGAGGAGAGTTTTGAGTTGATCCTAACCCTCTGCCTCCTATCTATGAGGAATTCCCTGAGCCAGTCTAGTAGTCTGCCTTTGATACCAAGACTTTCCAATTTCATGAGTAGTCTTTTGTGAGGTACTTTATCAAAGGCTTTACTGAAGTCTATGAAGACGACGTCAACGGGTCTTCTGTTATCCTTTGATTTGACCCAGCTTTCTCTTGCAGTCAGGAGATTTGACAGGCATGAGAGGTTCCTCCGGAAGCCATGCTGTGCTCCAGATAACAAGCTGCTATTTTCCAGATAAGCCATGATGCTTTTCTTGATAATTCTTTCCAGTGTCTTGATTAAAGTGCTGGTGAGACTGATAGGCCTGTAATTTGAAGGGCTTTGTCTTGATCCTCCTTTGTGTATGGGGGTTACTATGGCGTCTTTCCAATCACGTGGCAACACTCCATTTTGGAGAGATAGCTTGAAGATCGTGGTCAAGGGGCCGGCTATGTGGGCTGATAGCTCCTTGAGAAGCCTTGGATGAAGACTGTCAGGACCCATTGATTTTCCTGCATCTAGTTTCATTAAGAAGTTGAGCACGATGCCTTGGTCGATGTCAACGGAATCTATCCCATGTTCTTCTGATGCAGCCAGAGCTGATCCTATAGGCAGTGATGACTCCTGAGTGAAGACTTGGGAGAAGTAGTTTGCCATTGCTTCTGCTTTTTCTTGATCTTCTTCGATTGTATCTTTGTCAATAATCAGGTTTGGGACACCATTGGGTGTTTTATTCCTGAAATTCAAGTACGAGAAAATTTTCTTAGGTTGTGCCTTTGCATTTTGGGCCAGGTGTGTCTCGAACTTCATCCTTGATTGGCGGATTTCTGCGATAGCTTTATTTCTAGCAGTAGTATATAATTCCCTGGTCTCAGAAGTCTCAAGTGTTGCAAACAGGTTCCAACATTTGCGTTTACGTCTGAGTAACTTACGAATCTCCCGGTTTATCCAAGGGGGGGAATGTTTCCGACCCTTTGGAACAGACCAAGGGATGAAGGGTACAGTTACTTGGGCGTAAAGTTGCTTAAATTGGTTCCATGCGGCTTCTACTTGGGACTCTGGATTGATGTACCAGTTTACTGAGTTGGCTGCTGAGACGATCGCATTTATGTCAGCTTTCCAAACGTTTGGTCGAGCTGGGGTTTTGGCCCTTGCTGCCGTTGCTGTGAACTTGAAAGTGAGCACAGCATGGTCACTTCTTCCTAACGGAGGAAGATGTTGTATGAGATCCACATCCTCACCGTGTGAGAACACTAGGTCCAGAGTTGATGAGGAGTGCTGTGAGTCATAGCGCGTGGGCTTAATGATATGTTGGACTAGGGCTAGCGATATACTAGATTCTAGCAGTTTATGGTCAAAGGAGTTGACTGAAGATGGAGTTGTTAGGCTCGACCAGTCAACTGTTGGGGCGTTGAAGTCACCGACTACGAGACTTCGACATTTTGAAGTCCAGGAGCCTAGCTTCTCTATTAGGAAGTCGTCTGCACTGCAGTCAGGACTGCGGTACACAGCAATGAGGTCAATGTCTTGGCCTATGCATTTAAGTCTGCAGCGTAGAAGTTCGCACGACTCACTTTCGTGGGCGAGTGCTTCGATACTACGCACGGTTAAGCCTTTCTTGAGGTAGATGACTACGCCCCCTCCTTTGCGGTTTAGTCGGTCTACCCTGTGCACTTCGAAGTTTGGCAGGTTAACTTCGTTGTCAGTGACATCGGGTGTGAGCCATGTCTCTGTGATAATAATTACATCCGGGTTTCCGGTTTCTATCATGTTTGCCAGCTCAGTCCTTTTATTTAACAGGCTGCGGGCGTTTGTGTAGCAGACTGTTAATTCAGATTGGTGCTTCCCCGGCCCACCCACAGAGGTTTCGGGATCATTAAACTGCGAACTCGGACAACCCGAAAACCCTTAATCTTAAGGTTCTTCTCACCGTTCCGGCGTCGCTCACTTAATTCTAGTGCCGCAGCCTGTCTTTTGACACGGTCTGCCAGGCTTAAGTCAGCGCGGACATATATCCCTGATCCTTTGAGAATATGAGAGTTGCTTAGAATAGCGTCCCTCTCCGCTTTAGAGTTTAGTACGACTTTGAGGAGACGTACAGGTTCACTTACTGTAGGGTCAGGCTTTTGACCTATTCTGTATACGCTGTGTATAGTAATGCCTGATACTGTTTGTGGCAGTAGCTTGTCTAAAAGGGGCTTGACCAAGTTAAGGTCATGCTCGAATCTGGTCTTAGGGTCGAGAGCCAGTGACTCCTCCACTTTGTGGAGAATGAGAGACCTATCAGAGAGATCGGGTTTGCTTTCCGTTACTTTCTTGCCCTGAGGCGTAAGTGTGTTTCTATCCTTCTTGGGCGGTGTGGCCGAAGTGTTATCCTTATCTCGCTTTTTGCGAGAGACTACGGTGCGCCATTCATTGGCGTCCTCCTCGCTAATCTTAGTGGGGTTCGTCTGTCTGCTGCTCACCGGTGTGGATGAGGCTTGTTCCGCCAGTCCCTGGGCGACTGGAGCTGCAGGTTTTCGACCCCTAGTACGCCTCTTCTTCACGGCAGTCTTTCCATTACTGTCACTGGAGGGCTCATCCAGTATCGTGGGGGCGACCTGGGTGTCTGTAATATGGTGGGTGTTCTTCTGTGCTGTAGAGCACTCACTTATTGGCAAGGTCGCATCTGGGACATGTGCTGTTTTGTCAATGACGCTAGTCACGTCATCGCTATCTGAGCAATAGTCGGTATTCTTCTGTGGTGGAGGACGCTTGCAGTCCATGAGCTTTAAAGCCCCACTAAGAGTAGCTATGGCTTCTGTAATACGGAGTTTAGTTGTACTACAGCAGTCGTTGCATAACCAGTTCGCTAGAGGTTTGCAGCAGCGTTTGTATGCTGCTGGAGTAAGGTTCGTGCACATACTGTGAAACCATCTCTTGCAGTTATCACACTGCATTCCCTCATCCACTGGAAACTGGCACATAGCCCTTCCGCAGCGGTTTCTTTTAATAGGCATTTTATTTAAAACGAACCAGGAAAAGTTAAATACAACTTCAAATATATATATATAACCTTTGTAAATCAGTGATAAAAGCTAATGAGTGCACAAAGATAGATATATGTGGCTATTATGTTATAAGAACACTTATTATAATTAATAGACTCAGATCTGAAACGTAAACTAACTTCGACCAGAATAAACTGATTTAAAGTTAAATCTGTGGACTTTTGAAGCGTATAACACAACAAAATCCAATTATAAACAAGAGCGTGAAAATTAACTCCCTTTTCAAAGTTCGCGCGGTGTGAACGAAGGCGTGTATACTGCCTGACGGTGGTGAAGCAACGTAGTAATAATGTTAGATAAGTATTAACTAAGAAAATCATATTCTAAGATAAGGCTAACTTGTCTAAGAAAAGCATGCTAAGCAATGTTAGCAGGAACAGAACCAAGTGGGGCAAAAAGCATGCCACCAATCGGTAGTCAATGATTACTGTTTTGAACTAAGTCGGGCGATGGACATCGCCACATGTTAAAAATAAACTGTCGGGGTGTTAAAACTGCGCCGAACTGAATGAGAACCTTAGTCACTTCGTTAAGTCTGCGCCTGCTTCAGACTCACCAAGTCACGCAAATGATCGGTCGCATAGTCAATCACAATAAGTGCAAGAAACGATGATATACTACTTTATGTGCGATCCTATCATTGGGACTGATGTTTACATAGTGCAGATGTATTCACTAATTGCTACCACTCAGATTCTGAAAATGCTGACAAATATGTACATAAATTTATGCTTAAAATTTGATGACTGCGAATGTATGGCTAAGTACACGCTGCTGACTGCAGCAAATCGGTTCATATATTATGTACTTTTCAATATGAATTCACCTTAAAGTTAATTTTTGTTATCTAGAAAACTTTGGGAGTTCAAGTGTGTTGCAATGTGGTAGGCAGTAGGATTTCTGGTTGACATACTCACCGAACCACTGTGCAAAACCAATACTTCGGACCAGTCGTATTGCAGATATACTTATAACTCAGAAGTCAGAGGGACTATTAAATTATTTCCTTTCAATTGTAAATGAAATCGATCTGTAATACCATGAGAATAATACAATTAATGAGTTCTTCCAGGATCCCTTATGAAATACTTCAAAATAATCTGAATGCAAAACCCTCACTCTTCCCGCTGTTTAAAATGAGTGAATACACACATTCAATTCTGAGTAGCAATAATTTCAAGTATAATAACGGGAAGGAGGCGGCAGTGGCTTAACGTTATTTTGTGAATGAATAAACTGACAAAGGTAAACCACCATAGCCAAAACCGCATAACCATGAACAACCAATCAGAATTCAGACACAAAAAGTAGCATAGCAGTTGAAAAATACACTAAAAAATATTGCAGACATAATATTACACTGTATAGTTGTAGCTTATTTGTTGTAAGAACGTTTTCCAGTCAATACATAGATTATCTACAGAGAAATCGTGAAATACAGGATATATTTATTTTTTTATTTTTGATTTACAGCCTTCATCCAGGTGACTGTTGCAATAGCTAGCATTTTTTTCGGGCGCATTGCAGACTTTTGGGCAAATTGCAGACTTTTAGAAACAGACTTAGGGCGCATTGTAGACTTTTTGGGAAGAATTTGGGCACATTGCAAATTAGGAGGAAGACTTTGGGCACATTGCAGACTTTTTGGGGCAAACTTCGCGACACTGTCCCACGTAAGTAGATCTACCCGAAGTTTTCGCCCCAAAATGTCTGCAATGCGCCCGAAAAAAATGCTAGCTGGCTTGATCATGGTACTTTGAGAGGCATTGATATTTCTAATATCATTCTCCAATATTCTCTTAACTCTAGCCAAGTGTGATTTGATTTGAAATGACATTTCACAGCATTCCCGGTATCTGATCTCTTCTCTAAGGTCAACTTTTGGAAGACCTTGAATTTAAAGTCAAAGCACCTTGACTTTAAATTCAAGCCCATGGACAATTGTCCATGAGACTTTAACTTCGCCAAGAAAATCTCCCTTCTTCCTAATTCCTTACTGATCTTTCTTGTTTTATTTTCGTTACTGAGCATTTAGTCGAATTATTTTTGCTATTCATTTCTGCTAAACTTTAAGAAGTGAAGTAAAATGGTCAGCGTTGACCGTTTTCAATATGCACTACAAATATCAGAGAAGAATCACCTGATGCAGTTCATCATGCAAGTTTTTTTCCTCTTCAGCTATCGTCTCGCCACCACCGGTACTAGGCCTTCCTACAATGTTACCATTTCTAACACCTGATGCCATACCCAGTAACTTCTCCTCTGTTAAGAGCGCGCATTATGTCCAATATCCAATATCGTCTTCACGAGCTAGTATAAGCCACTCTATCACTTTAAAGATTACGTATTAAAATTGATATATTATACTCGCTCAACTTTTAAATTTTGATCACCGTGATAATACACGTTCGTACTCCTTCTCAAGTGCCTTTTGATTTACTTTGTGGATGTTGAGGAATCACAACGTAAGGACACAATGATAAACGCGAGGAAGTAATGGGATATACGAGTACGATAGTTCAGTCAAATAGAACAATACAACAATGTCATCCAGATAAGTATAATCAAAGTCTAGTTCACGCAATACATCACGGGTGAAACACTGAAGTGTTTGTTCAGTGTTGCATAGACCGAAAGGCATACGAAGAAACTCAAAGGGACCAAAACGAGTAGTCACTGCCTATGATAAGCATTTGCCAGATCAAGCCTGCTGAATACTGTGCAACCCTTCGGAGACGATGCCAAGTCATGTACATGTGCCACTTGGTGACGCTCTGTGACTATTTGAACACTGAACACTTTAGGGGTTGGCGGAATTCTCTTACACAGCCTCTAATTTATTAGTTCTCGCGTACCAGAGACAAAGAAAAAGCCAATTTTTGATCGTCCAAACTACGTGATATATTTTGGGACCAAAACAAGCCGTCAGACGAACGCTTAGCTGGCTAGTGATCGTGCACGTGACACGACGGGGTACCGAATGGCGGGGATGCTTGACCGGAAGCCTTCAGCTAAACAAGTCGACTTAAACAGTGGTGGTCAGCACCCAATGAGTGATTGCTGTGGTCAATAATTTTGGGGAATCATTTACCGCTACAGCTCTCAGTAATTACTACAAGCCTGCAGTCCATATCAGTGTTCTTTGGAACCACACGTAGAGCTGAAGACCACGGGCTGTTTGATGGCCTAATTATCTCAATTTCGAGAACTTAGTGTCAATCACGTCTCATAAACCGTTAATGCCCAGCTCTCGCTACGCTCGGGCCCACGCTGTTCTTCGAAGATTTCAGAAACGCTTAGTTATAACGGACGAAAAAACCAAAACACCGATCTGCCCTTGTTGATATTTCTTTATTGTTACACCAACATATAAAAGGAATAAGCGAACTAAGGTCTGAAAACAAATATTACAATAATAAATCATTGTATTACTACTGACGATGTTTCACTCTTCTTTCTGAACAGCGACCGAAGAGACGATGACTGCCGTATTGATGCCTCCGCGAAAATCGGGGAAGTTGATTTTGAGCAAACAACCAAGAATTGATCGTTCAATCTTCAACTCCATTGACACTCCCCGGCAAAAAAGGGATCCAACCCTTTTTTCCTTCACGACCAATGCACGTTGACTTGGATGCCATTGCGAGAACCTGGGTCACACGGACAGAGCTGAAATGGAAAACAAACAGAAAAGCCAACACACCACAAGCATACCCACAGCACAATCTCACACATCAATAACAACCTGCGCCTCCAGACATAGGCCTCCTCTTGACATCTTGCAACACAATCGCCACTTGCTAGAATGACTCTTGCAGAATGCAACGTGACCATAGCAGCACCTCACGATACTCTACGCACATCCTCGTATCTACTCACTACCAATTACTACTGCAATCGCTGGTCACTCATTCTGCCTCAGTTCTAGTAGCGGTGACGCATGCGAGCCTCAGTCGTTTACACTCTTTCTCCCCGGCGTGTGGGATCGCAGCTAACAATTATCTCCGTGTGCATTTCATTCTCAGCAATAGCCTCCCCGGCGTATACGACCCATCTGCTGTCCTTAACATCAATCAATTCATTCATGGATGTAGAAGACTCGAAACAACTTCAGAAATAATCACGACGAAAATTTTAACAAAATTACGCAATAACAACAAGACACGAAAACAACAAGTAAACACAATGAATCCAAAATACACCAATTGCTATGACACACCACACGTATATACAAATAGTACAAACAACCTCACCGATCATGTCTTGGTGGAATTCCTTTGAAGAATCGCAGGACTTACACCAGTACGCCTACAACCCTTCTCAGGTTGACGCCCTAGGTTGGAAAATCGTCGCAGAGTTCATTTGCTAACTTCCTTCTATCAGCTATATCCTCAAATCTGAACGGCAACACGGCCATGTCATTGTATCGTAGAATATAGATGACCAACAAACACACGACATATCTCATCAACCAAGTGTAGAAACAGAGTAATTTACACCAAAGATAATAACATTCAAATAGTAACTTGAAACTAGAAATGCCTTTATTCGTGCAAGTCAATTTAACGATAACTCTCTCGTTTACACTTGGCTTATCCTCACTAAACTGACCATTGATATTCGTCCTTTCAAACGAACTGATACTATCATAGTCATTGGACAAGATACTTGAGTTGATGGGTGTCTGTTTCATTGTGGATGACAGCACCAACGACGACTGATTGATATCAGTTGATGAACTTAGCAGTGGATCAAAAGCTGTTGTTGCTCGACTTTCAGAAAGTTGTCTACCTGCAAGACCACCACCACTGCTGTCTTTTACTATCAGCTCCGCTTTAGCACTAGCATCTGATGATAGGTGGGCTTCACTCTGATCAATTACACTGACGGTTTGACAAGTATGCATGCCTTCTGCAACTGCATTTAATTCTACTTCACGTTGTAGTTGTACAGAACCTTTATTTAACTTAGCGGTAGTAGGCATTCCCCCATTTCATCATGATCAACCAAAGACAAATCTGCACTATCATGATCATTACCACAAATATTCAATTTACCGTCAAGTTCATCATTTTCAAACTCTTTAATAACAGAAGTAGACAATTTTGGTTCCTCCTCACAAATCATTAAAGGTTTTATATCTTCACTGTGACTAGTTATACTTTGTAAACTTGTGGAGTCAAAACTCCACTCTGAAGCAGTAACTCTATTCTGTGACACTCTATTCAACAACGGCTTACCAGTTGCAACTACAGACTTCTTCACAACACCGTTATCGTCACACAATTCGGAGTCAGACCTGGAGTTCACATTTAGCTTATCACTGAACTTGCTCACCGGTTCACAGTTCACTTCTGTATGCACCTCTTGCACACGTGTAAAACAAAACCGTGTTTGTCTTGCATCTTGTAACTTATCTGTTGAGGATGTACTACGAAACCTGTTACACTCACTAGGTCTATATGCATTACTAGACATCATGGAGTCTTCTCGATATCCACCTCTCTGAGGCCTACTCGTCATCAATGATTGCATTTTGATCTCAGACTGCTCTATTCTAGGGGTGAGATGTAATAGACTGGAAAACTTGCTCATAGATTGATTGACACTAGTATTTACCAGTTTCAGGATATCATCAAACTTTGGCTCGATACCCTCATCTTCCATACGGGTGCTCATCTTCACCCACTTCCTTTGCAGTCGAGTAGGTAGACGTCTTGCTATTACTTCTAGTATGAAACTCGAGTTGAGGTCACTCATGCGATTCATCGAAATCATTCCATTCTTGTAAATTAGCAAATTATCTAAAAACTCAGTGAGTGCCTGGGAGTCATCCTGTAATTGACCACCATTACCCTTAACAGCCTCGAATAATTTCCCTACAATCATCGAAGGTCTTCCAAACCTTTGACGTAATATGCTCATAGCCTCGTAGTAGCCCTCTTTTGGCTTCATAAACTTACAGCACTGTATAGCTCTTGCAGGATCTCCAGTGCAATATCTCATCAAATACATTAACTTCAATTCATCATTTATTAGAAAACCACTCAACATGATCTCAAACTCCTTTACAAATTGTAAATAATCGACAGGGTTTCCATCAAAACATCGTGGTTCAAATTTAGGGAGTTTGATGTTCCTATTATCCCTGAACGGCGAAACAGTAACATCAACCATGTCATGCTTAACATCAGACACATCGTTACAAGTAACAGACAAGTCACCATGACTTACTTTCCTGTTTGCATCCAAGACACTCTGTCCCTTCTTTGACCCAGGCATTGTTGAACTTGACCCAATTCCAAAAATGTTCCAGATATCGCTTGTTCAAAGAGGACTTCACCGGCACCAGGAAAAATGAACGGAGACTATCCAAATTTTCACCAACTGTTTGAATCCGCCAGATCTGTTTCTATCGTCAGAAACTGTCAATCACGTCTCATAAACCGTTAATGCCCAGCTCTCGCTACGCTCGGGCCCACGCTGTTCTTCGAAGATTTCTCAGAAACGCTTAGTTATAACGGACGAAAAAACCAAAACACTGATCTGCCGCTTTAGATTTGTTTATTGTTACACCAACATATAAAAGGAATAAGCGAACTAAGGTCTGTAAACAAATATTACAATAATAAATCGTTATATTACTTCTGACGATATTTTACTCTTCTTTCTGAACAGCGACCGAAGAGACGATGACTGTCGTATTGATGCCTCCGCGAAAATCGGGGAAGTTGATTTTGAGCAAACAACCAAGAATTGATCGTTCAATCTTCAACTCCATTGACACTTAGCCTTGAGGACTCGGACTTTCTCCTGGCTTGGCAGGGAAAGGTGGACCAGTAGTAGTGATTTCATAAGTGACATTGAGGGGCACGTAAGAGACATCACAATTCGGTTTGAAGATATCTGAGAAAGAATGAATTATGGTAAAGTACGCACTCCAGGTGCAGGGTGTCGAATGCACTGGGTCTATAGAGTGTGTTTAACTGACAATACCGACGACTGAGAGTTGTGTTGTAGAATCGGTCAACTTGTGCTTACTTGCATCCACCATTAGCTGATAATGCTGCAAGAGACCTATACCAATAATGCTGGTAGTCACATCAGCCACGATGAAAGCCCAGCGGAGGGAACGGTGAAGTCTGATGTTAAGGTACAGGAACTTCCTGCCACCGATTATTTTGGGAAATCTGTTGGCGGCCCGTAGTTGTCAAGATGTTGGTCTCAAGTGCCGTGCTGTTGAAGGTGGAATTACGCTAGTTTCTGCCCCAGTATCAATCAGGAGGTATAACGTAGAGTAGTAATTCGTTACGTAGAACAGGCCACAAGAGACTGGTTCGCAAGCGGCGTTAGTCTCCTTTCGTGGAGGCTTACATGATAGGTGAATGGCTAGTTTCTAAGGTACAGAAATGAGAAAACCTTCGTACCTTTGCACCATAAGGCCTGTGATTATAACAGACTCCAGGTTGCGAGTCTCTCGGTTTCAACCATCTTTTGCCGCAAAGCGAGGACGAAATCCACAGTTGTGAGAAGAACTGCCTATCAGTCCCTCTTAAACCGCAAAACTGATATAATCAATTTTAATAGTAGTAGTTCTCAATGACCAAATCAGAGAAAATCAACAGAAAACACTGAGAAGAATGAATTTATGAATTTGTATTTGGTGCAAATATTTTCAATGCATATAAGAAATGTATTAACAATCAACAGTAAGTATTTAAGCAATGCAGAGATAGAAATTGTCAATCACCACATCCGCCACACGTCGAATATCTCCTTGCGTATTTATAACGATGTCTCGGTTTGCTCGTAAGTCTCTGCGATCTTCTAACTGATTCTGTGATATTATTTCCATCAGTATCATCTAGACTTATTTCTGAATTATCTACAAAATCAGGATTAGTAGCGGAATCATTACAATTATAATCGGAACGACCTACTTCATTTATTCTCAATTGATCCAAGTGTCTGTTATGAACTGAATGATCTTCGATGTCTAATATCTTCACCATTCGATTTCCTATTCTTTGTAGTGTGATACCAAGAGAAGCTCTATAATCATTCCCTCTGTAATAATGTTCATCCGAATTCGTGTCTTCAGATGCTTTCTGATAATTCGAGATTTGAATAGCTTAGCAGGACTTTCATGGGAACTTGTATACTACGCATTGAAGTAGGAAGTTATCTTAATATCTGCCTAGCTCATCAAAATTCCTAGGACTCATTGATGCTGTGGCACTCTCTGTCAATGTAGTTGAAGATTGAACGATCAATTCATGGTTGTTTGCTCAAACCCGACTCCATGTTTTTCGCGGGAGTCATCAATATGGCAGTCATCGCCTCATCGTTCGCTGTTCGTTGGAAGAGAGAAAACTATCAGAAGTGTCATTGTGATTTATTGTTATAACATTTATTCTTAGACTTTGTGTACAATAACTTAATGGTTGGCTCTATATTGGTTCAAGAATAAACGGTTCTTGAGTCACCAATTTGTGTTCTGTTTTTTCGTGTTAGTTATAACGCATAGTTTCTGAGTCTTCCGAGGACAGTGTGAGGTCCAGTGTAGTAATACCTGAACATTGACACTTTAATGTTCATACAAAATTTTCTGCCAACCCGTTAGACTGAGGATGACGTGGTACTGTGTACAAATGATGACAACCTATATGTTTAAGCCAATCATTGAAGTTCTTCTCGACTAAAAATCTTCCTCAAAGCTCTGTGAGTTAGCTTCACGTTAGGACTGTCTGTAATTATGACTTCTGGCCATCTAGAATAAGAATCTACAATAATTAAAGCATAGTATGAATTTAAGAATGGACCACAGTAATCTGCATGAATACGCTGCCAAACCTCACAAGATGCAGGCCACGGTTTCCACGATGACTTCCCATAGGACATTTTATCCAAACACCCAGGACAGCTCTTTAACCCTTTGCTAATGTCAGCATCAATTTCTGGCCGCCAGCATGTTAGGCGTGCTAATGATTTCATCTTATCAGCTCTCAGATGAGCAGAATGAAGATCATCCAAATTCGCAGATCTTAATGTCGGAGGAATAATAATCCCGTCATTCAGACATAGAAATCCTTCAATGTGGACTGAAATCTCATCTCTTTGCTTATAAAAGTCCTGAAATCTTCGCTTGCACCGAATATTTCAGCCTCTTTTTGTTGCATTTATAATGCATCCGTAATATTTGAGAGTATTGTTTGTAAGTCGAACTCTATCCATAGGTAACGGTTGGACTAACAGACAATCAGTGTCAATAGCAGAATTTTCAAATAATGAATAACGAGGCAAGAAGTCTGCATGAGGTATATCCTTAGTCGATCTGCGTTCAGTAGTGTAATCATATGCACTTAGTTCTAAAGTCCATCTTTGAACCATATCAGTAGATGATTCATTCAAAAATTTTTCTGGATTGTAAATGAATTTCAAAGCTTGATGATCAGGAACTATGTGAAACGTAGTACCAAAGAGATACTTGTGCAGGCGTCTTACTGCTCATACAACCGCTAGAGCCTCTTTTTGGGTTTGTGAGCACCCTTGTTCAGTCTTGCTCAGACAGAGTGAAATACAAATAACAGGTTGTCCATTTTGCTCAAGTACTGCAGCTATACCCATAGGGGAAGCATCTGTGTTGAGAACAGACTTATCTTTCGATGGAAAAGGTCTTAAGAAGATTTGTTTATTAAGAAACTCCAAAGTTTTTCGCAAGATATCCTCCAAACGACTAGCATAAGGTCTGAAACCCTCGGAGTGTACTGTGTATCGTAAGCATGTTATAGACGACAAAGTAAAATGACATTTAGATGGATTTACGAGAATATCTTTCTCACAGAAACACTTGAACAGCATTAAAAGACGTTCATTATGTAACTCAATTTTCGGACCATGAATTATAAAGTCGTCTTGGTAAGACTCAACACCCTCTAATCCATCTATCGTCTGACTTATTACTTTTTGAAATATTGCAGGTGAAACCTTTAAACCAAAAGGCAAGAACTTATACTTGAAGAATCCAAATGGAGTATTATTGGTTGTTAGTGAACTAGAAGCTTCGTCAAGAGGAATTCGCAAATAAGCATCTTTAAGATCTATTTTGGAATAGTATTTCGAGCCATATAGCTTGTAGAAAATGTTTTAGGTTTCTAGCGTAGTGCAACTTTGCTGTAGTAGACGACTATTGAATGTAAGACGGTAGTCACCACAAATTCTAGGTGTTTTCCCATCAGCCCTGAGTGGCATTACAATGAAAGTGGCCTAATTCCAAGATTCAACTGGCATAAGTAAGCCCTGCTCAGCGAAATTGTCTAACTCTTTCTTAACTGCATCTCGCAATCCATATGAAAATAATCGGCACTTTAGGAAGACAGGATCACCTTGTGTTTCAAGATGGATGGGCTGAATCTTCATGCCACCTGCACTGCTAACTTTGGAGAACTAATTCCCTGGACAAAGATTCATCAAACAACCCAGGGCAGAGTGAGATTTGGGCATTTAACAATCTAAGAACTTTTAATCCCAATAAAGATGGACCATATTCACTAACGAGAAAGGGGATATTCACAAAAGTGCCACTATCTGATTTCAAACCAATGCTAGTAGCACCAATAAGAGGTAGTTTATGACCAGTAATACCTGTAATGGAACTAGCAGTAGGGCATGCTTACAAAGCGATAGAGACTACACATTCAGTACTCCCGGTATCAATTATAATACAATGGGACGCCTGAACTTGTAGTGAAAGCTCTCATTAAATGAGATTCAGTGGTGTCAAAAATCGAAAGAGACATAGACCGCATTTTAACAGACAAATTGGTAGAATCATGAGAATTCTGAGTAGCATAAGTATTCGAACTTCTGCAAACAGACTTTATGTGCCTGCTTTGATTACATTTATGGCATTTAGCACCCAGAAAACGGCAAGTGCTTCGTAGATGAATGTTGTAATTATTTGTAATCGCAGTATTACTATTTCGAGATGACCGAATTACAAAAATCCAACCAAAACACAGAGAGGGCGGAATTCAGGAATTTTTATTTAGCGGAATTATAATGCAATTCATATGAGAAATGTATTAACAATCAACAGTAAGTATTTAAGCAATGCAGAGATAGAAATTGTCAATCACCACATCCGCCACACGTCGAATATCTCCTTGCGTATTTATAACGATGTCTCGGTTTGCTCGTAAGTCTCTGCGATCTTCTAACTGATTCTGTGATATTATTTCCATCAGTATCATCTAGACTTATTTCTGAATTATCTACAAAATCAGGATTAGTAGCGGAATCATTACAATTATAATCGGAACGACCTACTTCATTTATTCTCAATTGATCCAAGTGTCTGTTATGAACTGAATGATCTTCGATGTCTAATATCTTCACCATTCGATTTCCTATTCTTTGTAGTGTGATACCAAGAGAAGCTCTATAATCATTCCCTCTGTAATAATGTTCATCCGAATTCGTGTCTTCAGATGCTTTCTGATAATTCGAGATTTGAATAGCTTAGCAGGACTTTCATGGGAACTTGTATACTACGCATTGAAGTAGGAAGTTATCTTAATATCTGCCTAGCTCATCAAAATTCCTAGGACTCATTGATGCTGTGGCACTCTCTGTCAATGTAGTTGAAGATTGAACGATCAATTCATGGTTGTTTGCTCAAACCCGACTCCATGTTTTTCGCGGGAGTCATCAATATGGCAGTCATCGCCTCATCGTTCGCTGTTCGTTGGAAGAGAGAAAACTATCAGAAGTGTCATTGTGATTTATTGTTATAACATTTATTCTTAGACTTTGTGTACAATAACTTAATGGTTGGCTCTATATTGGTTCAAGAATAAACGGTTCTTGAGTCACCAATTTGTGTTCTGTTTTTTCGTGTTAGTTATAACGCATAGTTTCTGAGTCTTCCGAGGACAGTGTGAGGTCCAGTGTAGTAATACCTGAACATTGACACTTTAATGTTCATACAAAATTTTCTGCCAACCCGTTAGACTGAGGATGACGTGGTACTGTGTACAAATGATGACAACCTATATGTTTAAGCCAATCATTGAAGTTCTTCTCGACTAAAAATCTTCCTCAAAGCTCTGTGAGTTAGCTTCACGTTAGGACTGTCTGTAATTATGACTTCTGGCCATCTAGAATAAGAATCTACAATAATTAAAGCATAGTATGAATTTAAGAATGGACCACAGTAATCTGCATGAATACGCTGCCAAACCTCACAAGATGCAGGCCACGGTTTCCACGATGACTTCCCATAGGACATTTTATCCAAACACCCAGGACAGCTCTTTAACCCTTTGCTAATGTCAGCATCAATTTCTGGCCGCCAGCATGTTAGGCGTGCTAATGATTTCATCTTATCAGCTCTCAGATGAGCAGAATGAAGATCATCCAAATTCGCAGATCTTAATGTCGGAGGAATAATAATCCCGTCATTCAGACATAGAAATCCTTCAATGTGGACTGAAATCTCATCTCTTTGCTTATAAAAGTCCTGAAATCTTCGCTTGCACCGAATATTTCAGCCTCTTTTTGTTGCATTTATAATGCATCCGTAATATTTGAGAGTATTGTTTGTAAGTCGAACTCTATCCATAGGTAACGGTTGGACTAACAGACAATCAGTGTCAATAGCAGAATTTTCAAATAATGAATAACGAGGCAAGAAGTCTGCATGAGGTATATCCTTAGTCGATCTGCGTTCAGTAGTGTAATCATATGCACTTAGTTCTAAAGTCCATCTTTGAACCATATCAGTAGATGATTCATTCAAAAATTTTTCTGGATTGTAAATGAATTTCAAAGCTTGATGATCAGGAACTATGTGAAACGTAGTACCAAAGAGATACTTGTGCAGGCGTCTTACTGCTCATACAACCGCTAGAGCCTCTTTTTGGGTTTGTGAGCACCCTTGTTCAGTCTTGCTCAGACAGAGTGAAATACAAATAACAGGTTGTCCATTTTGCTCAAGTACTGCAGCTATACCCATAGGGGAAGCATCTGTGTTGAGAACAGACTTATCTTTCGATGGAAAAGGTCTTAAGAAGATTTGTTTATTAAGAAACTCCAAAGTTTTTCGCAAGATATCCTCCAAACGACTAGCATAAGGTCTGAAACCCTCGGAGTGTACTGTGTATCGTAAGCATGTTATAGACGACAAAGTAAAATGACATTTAGATGGATTTACGAGAATATCTTTCTCACAGAAACACTTGAACAGCATTAAAAGACGTTCATTATGTAACTCAATTTTCGGACCATGAATTATAAAGTCGTCTTGGTAAGACTCAACACCCTCTAATCCATCTATCGTCTGACTTATTACTTTTTGAAATATTGCAGGTGAAACCTTTAAACCAAAAGGCAAGAACTTATACTTGAAGAATCCAAATGGAGTATTATTGGTTGTTAGTGAACTAGAAGCTTCGTCAAGAGGAATTCGCAAATAAGCATCTTTAAGATCTATTTTGGAATAGTATTTCGAGCCATATAGCTTGTAGAAAATGTTTTAGGTTTCTAGCGTAGTGCAACTTTGCTGTAGTAGACGACTATTGAATGTAAGACGGTAGTCACCACAAATTCTAGGTGTTTTCCCATCAGCCCTGAGTGGCATTACAATGAAAGTGGCCTAATTCCAAGATTCAACTGGCATAAGTAAGCCCTGCTCAGCGAAATTGTCTAACTCTTTCTTAACTGCATCTCGCAATCCATATGAAAATAATCGGCACTTTAGGAAGACAGGATCACCTTGTGTTTCAAGATGGATGGGCTGAATCTTCATGCCACCTGCACTGCTAACTTTGGAGAACTAATTCCCTGGACAAAGATTCATCAAACAACCCAGGGCAGAGTGAGATTTGGGCATTTAACAATCTAAGAACTTTTAATCCCAATAAAGATGGACCATATTCACTAACGAGAAAGGGGATATTCACAAAAGTGCCACTATCTGATTTCAAACCAATGCTAGTAGCACCAATAAGAGGTAGTTTATGACCAGTAATACCTGTAATGGAACTAGCAGTAGGGCATGCTTACAAAGCGATAGAGACTACACATTCAGTACTCCCGGTATCAATTATAATACAATGGGACGCCTGAACTTGTAGTGAAAGCTCTCATTAAATGAGATTCAGTGGTGTCAAAAATCGAAAGAGACATAGACCGCATTTTAACAGACAAATTGGTAGAATCATGAGAATTCTGAGTAGCATAAGTATTCGAACTTCTGCAAACAGACTTTATGTGCCTGCTTTGATTACATTTATGGCATTTAGCACCCAGAAAACGGCAAGTGCTTCGTAGATGAATGTTGTAATTATTTGTAATCGCAGTATTACTATTTCGAGATGACCGAATTACAAAAATCCAACCAAAACACAGAGAGGGCGGAATTCAGGAATTTTTATTTAGCGGAATTATAATGCAATTCATATGAGAAATGTATTAACAATCAACAGTAAGTATTTAAGCAATGCAGAGATAGAAATTGTCAATCACCACATCCGCCACACGTCGAATATCTCCTTGCGTATTTATAACGATGTCTCGGTTTGCTCGTAAGTCTCTGCGATCTTCTAACTGATTCTGTGATATTATTTCCATCAGTATCATCTAGACTTATTTCTGAATTATCTACAAAATCAGGATTAGTAGCGGAATCATTACAATTATAATCGGAACGACCTACTTCATTTATTCTCAATTGATCCAAGTGTCTGTTATGAACTGAATGATCTTCGATGTCTAATATCTTCACCATTCGATTTCCTATTCTTTGTAGTATGATACCAAGAGAAGCTCTATAATCATTCCCTCTGTAATAATGTTCATCCGAATTCGTGTCTTCAGATGCTTTCTGATAATTCGAGATTTGAATAGCTTAGCAGGACTTTCACGTGTACTTTTACGCTCTGCATGCAACAGACGCAGTCTATGCATATGCAGCCATTCCTCCATTTTAATCAGTTGCTCTCTCATCTGATTCAGTTTTCCTGATGTTTTCGACGGTTCGCATTGTAAGTCGGCTACCACATTTTTGAAAACAGTTGATGCTTGAGTTGCTAAACTTGTAGTGGAGGTTTTCATTGGATTAGCTTGAGTATTTTGAAAAGTTGAAAGACACATTGACTCCATTTTACTAGACAGATTGGGAGAATTATAAGAACTCTGAGTAACATAAGTACGCGAACGTCTGAGAACAGTCTTGATGTGTCCAACTTTACCACATTTATGACACTGAGCACCCCGAAAACGGCAAGTGCTTCGTAGATGTAACTTTCCACAGGAAAAACACAGTTTAATGTTTTTGCTCTCTCGCTGCATTCTATTACCTGTTGACGGCAGTTTGGATTGCTTTCCATGACCACTTGTATTTCCGACTTTAGAAAGGAAAACATCAGATACTGATGTAGTGGGAGCAGAGTATTCACTGTTGAAATCTTCATGTGTAATACATAAATCTTTAGCAGTCTGAAAGGTACAAGAAGAAATCTGAATTAACTCTTTCTCTTACTTAGGAATATTGATTCCAGCAATTAGACAATCACGTAGTTGAGTATGCAGCTGATCTCCAAAGTTACACTTTGAGGCTTGTAGCTGAAGATGAACAACAAAGTCTCTAATCTTCTGGTTGACAGCACGAGCAAGTTTGTTGAACTGAGCCCCCTTGCGTGTTTCGAAATTTGTTATTTGGAATTGATCTGTTAGAAGTTCATGGAGTTTATCATATGACAGAGAAATTGGTTTATCTGGAAATGACAAAGTTTTCACTAGGCTGTTCTCATCTAGTCCAGTAGCAGTAATAAAATGAGCCGAAATTTTTTCATCGCGAAAATTTTTCGACAAGCACCATGCGTCGAAACATTGAAGATAATCGACGATTTCCTACAGTGAACCATTTGAAGGAAACTTTCCAAGATTATTTAATTCCATAGCAATGCCAAAATGTTGTAACTATTTGTAATAGTAGTATTTTTATTTCGCAATGACCGAATTTCAAAATTCCAACCAAAATCACAGACAGGAATGAATTTCGGAATTTGTATTTGACGGAATTACTTTCAATTCATATAATAAATATATTAACAGGTAACAGAAATTATTTAAACAATACAATAATTGAAACTGTTAGTCACCGCAACATCTCTTCGTACATTTATTTGATATCACGACTAGACGAGTCACACATGGAAGGGAGGCAGTTCTTACGTGAAGTGTCAGAAGATACGGCTGAGGAAGTGCTCGTGGAACGTCTAGAAGCCTCAACAGCTCTGTCCGACGCCTCCGCCAGTTCTGTAAAAATTGGCTCGTAGGGCGGTGAAAGATATCCTTGTACTTACTGAGGCAATTGTTTCAGGAAGCTGTCGTCAACTTCGAAATCAGCAGCTAGCTGTTTCATCTGAAGGAACGGTTGTGAGGGCTTTTGATCACCAAGTTCAACGTCTCTGAAATGTTCTTTCACCTTTTGTTGTTCGGTGAGCGCTACTAGCTTGATCAGAACCGCTTTTGGACATTCGTTTAGGTCCGGGCAGGGATCGTCACGGTACAAGAAACCTCCTGCATGACGTTTTCAGGAAGTCTCACAATGGCTAACTCAGACTTAGTTTTCTATCAGTGAATACTCTGTAAATCGAATTGAGCTTCTCTATATGTAGGCCATGAAGATTGTCGATTTGCTCAGAAGACGGGGATCCACAGCGTAACTGCCATTTGCGCAGGAAAGTCATTCTCAGCTAAAGTTCGATAAGTTGTATTATATGTTATGCACTAATTTTATAACAGCATTGAAAAGTGATATGAATGATATCGCGCGACAGACCGTCGCTCGAGTGGAATCCTAATGGGAAGCTACGAGTTGGTAGTTGGTGTAAGGGTGACATAGAGGAGACCGTGTGGTGAGGAGGAGATGACAGATCATGGTCAATGGAAAAAGACAACAAATAATAGAACAAATTGGAGATGTGTTGTTGCGGCTCGGTGTTACAATTGGAACCCAAGGGAATAATAATAAGTGTAGAGTGCTGGTAATGCTGTAGATAAGCTGAACTCTGCCAACTCTACTGAATGAAGTTTGCCTGGTGTTGGATAAATCAGTGCTCTACCTATCTTGTAAGTGCTGATGACAGGACGGAAATTGAAAAGACTCTGATAAATTGTAATTTGTTCTTGCGAGTAATATTTTTGGAAATAATAGGAAGTGGAGAGAATTCTGTAAAAACGGTGTAATGACTCACACAGTTTGAAAGACTGTATAGCTGAACTGCAGAATGTAACTGTCCATTACATAAGCCGAGAAAAAATGGCGCTGTTGCCAGTCTGTACATGTATACGTTAAAACAAGTTGTCAATGGAGTTGAAGATTGAACGATCAATTCTTGGTTGTTTGCTCAAAATCAACTTCCCCGATTTTCGCGGAGGCATCAATACGACAGTCATCGTCTCATCGGTCGCTGTTCAGAAAGAAGAGTAAAATATCGTCAGAAGTAATATAACGATTTATTATTGTAATATTTGTTTACAGACCTTAGTTCGCTTATTCCTTTTATATGTTGGTGTAACAATAAACAAATCTAAAGCGGCAGATCAGTGTTTTGGTTTTTTCGTCCGTTATAACTAAGCGTTTCTGAGAAATCTTCGAAGAACAGCGTGGGCCCGAGCGTAGCGAGAGCTGGGCATTAACGGTTTATGAGACGTGATTGACAGTTTCTGACGATAGAAACAGATCTGGCGGATTCAAACAGTTGGTGAAAGTTTGGATAGTCTCCGTTCATTTTTCCTGGTGCCGGTCAAGTCCTCTTTGAACAAGCAATATCTGGAACTTTTTGGAATTGGGTCAAGTTCAACAATGCCTGGGTCAAAGAAGGGACAGAGTGTCTTGGATGCAAACAGGAAAGTAAGTCATGGTGACTTGTCTGTTAATTGTAACGATGTGTCTGATGTTAAGCATGACATGGTTGATGTTACTGTTTCGCCGTTCAGGGATAATAGGAACATCAAACTCCCTAAATTTGAACCACGATGTTTTGATGGAAACCCTGTCGATTATTTACAATTTGTAAAGGAGTTTGAGATCATGTTGAGTGGTTTTCTATTAAATGATGAATTGAAGTTAATGTATTTGATGAGATATTGCACTGGAGATGCTGCAAGAGCTATACAGTGCTGTAAGTTTATGAAGCCAAAAGAGGGCTACTACGAGGCTATGAGCATATTACGTCAAAGGTTTGGAAGACCTTCGATGATTGCAGGGAAATTATTCGAGGCTGTTAAGGGTAATGGTGGTCAATTACAGGATGACTCCCAGGCACTCACTGAGTTTTTAGATAATTTGCTAATTTACAAGAATGGAATGATTTCGATGAATCGCATGAGTGACCTCAACTCGAGTTTTATACTAGAAGTAATAGCAAGACGTCTACCTACTCGACTGCAAAGGAAGTGGGTGAAGATGAGCTCCCGTATGGAGGATGAGGGTATCGAGCCAAAGTTTGATGATATCCTGAAACTGGTAAATACTAGTGTCAATCAATCTATGAGCAAGTTTTCCAGTCTATTACATCTCACCCCTAGAATAGAGCAGTCTGAGATCAAAATGCAATCATTGATGACGAGTAGGCCTCAGAGAGGTGGATATCGAGAAGACTCCATGATGTCTAGTAATGCATATAGACCTAGTGAGTGTAACAGGTTTCGTAGTACATCCTCAACAGATAAGTTACAAGATGCAAGACAAACACGGTTTTGTTTTACACGTGTGCAAGAGGTGCATACAGAAGTGAACTGTGAACCGGTGAGCAAGTTCAGTGATAAGCTAAATGTAAACTCCAGGTCTGACTCCGAATTGTGTGACGATAACGGTGTTGTGAAGAAGTCTGTAGTTGCAACTGGTAAGCCGTTGTTGAATAGAGTGTCACAGAATAGAGTTACTGCTTCAGAGTGGAGTTCTGACTCCACAAGTTTACAAAGTATAACTAGTCAGAGTGAAGATATAAAACCTTTAATGATTTGTGAGGAGGAACCAAAATTGTCTACTTCTGTTATTAAAGAGTTTGAAAATGATGAACTTGACGGTAAATTGAATATTTGTGGTAATGATCATGATAGTGCAGATTTGTCTTTGGTTGATCATGATGAAATGGGGGGAATGCCTACTACCGCTAAGTTAAATAAAGGTTCTGTACAACTACAACGTGAAGTAGAATTAAATGCAGTTGCAGAAGGCATGCATACTTGTCAAACCGTCAGTGTAATTGATCAGAGTGAAGCCCACCTATCATCAGATGCTAGTGCTAAAGCGGAGCTGATAGTAAAAGACAGCAGTGGTGGTGGTCTTGCAGGTAGACAACTTTCTGAAAGTCGAGCAACAACAGCTTTTGATCCACTGCTAAGTTCATCAACTGATATCAATCAGTCGTCGTTGGTGCTGTCATCCACAATGAAACAGACACCCATCAACTCAAGTATCTTGTGCAATGACTATGATAGTATCAGTTCGTTTGAAAGGACGAATATCAATGGTCAGTTTAGTGAGGATAAGCCAAGTGTAAACGAGAGAGTTATTGTTAAATTGACTTGCACGAATAAAGGCATTTCTAGTTTCAAGTTACTATTTGAATGTTATTATCTTTGGTGTAAATTACTCTGTTTCTACACTTGGTTGATGAGATATGTCGTGTGTTTGTTGGTCATCTATATTCTACGATACAATGACATGGCCGTGTTGCCGTTCAGATTTGAGGATATAGCTGATAGAAGGAAGTTAGCAAATGAACTCTGCGACGATTTTCCAACCTAGGGCGTCAACCTGAGAAGGGTTGTAGGCGTACTGCTGTAAGTCCTACAGTTCTTCAAAGGGTAGCGCATCAATGAGCGGTCCAATGTGCTTGGTGTATGATCTTGTACATATGTTCATGTTGTATATACTGAATTGGTATCATCTGTCATCTGTCTGTTGGTAATTTTGTTTGTGTCCGGACGACTTCCACTTGGATCATCAACCTGAGGAGGAATGTAGGCGTACTGCTGTAAGTCCTACAGTTCTTCAAGGGTAGTTCGTCAAGCCAGAATCCACAACATTTGATGTGTTGATTGTACATATGTTTGTGATAAGCATTTGAATGGGTTCCAATTGATGTAATTGTTGGTTAATCTTGTTTGTGTCTGGACATTCCACAACTTACAATCGTCAACCTGTGAAGGGTTGCAGGCGTACTGGTGTAAGTCCTCCAATTCTTCAAAATAATTCCACCAAGACATGATCCGCGAGGTTATTTGTACTGTTTGTGTATACGTGTGGTGTGTCTTCGCAATTTGTGATTTTGGATCAGTTGTGTTTACTTGTTGTTTTCGTGCCTTGTTTTTATTGCATAATTTTGTTAAAATTTTCGTCGTGATTACTTCTGAAGTTGTTTCTAGTCTTCTACGTCCATGAATGAATTGATTGATGTTAGAGGCAGCAGATGGGTCGTATACGCCGGGGAGGCTAGGCTATTGCTGAGAATAAAATGCACGCGGAGATAATTGTTAGCTGCGATCCGACACGCCGGGGAGAAAGAGTGTACACGACTGAGGCTCGCATGCGTCACCGCTACTAGAACTGAGGCAGAATGAGTGACCAGCGATTGCAGTAGTAATTGGTAGTGAGTAGATAAGACGATGTGCATAGAGTATCATGAGGTGCTGCTATGGTCACGTTGCATTCTGCAAGAGTCATTCTAGCAAGTGGCGATTGTGTTGCAAGATGTCAAGAGGAGGCCTCTGTCTGGAGGCGCAGGTTGTTATTGATGTGTGAGATTGTGCTGTGGGTATGCTTGTGGTGTGTTGGCTTTTCTGTTTGTTTTCCATTTCAGCTCTGTCCGTGTGACCCAGGTTCTCGCAATGGCATCCAAGTCAACGTGCATTGGTCGTGAAGGAAAAAAGGGTTGGATCCCTTTTTTGCCGGGGAGTGTCAATGGAGTTGAAGATTGAACGATCAATTCTTGGTTGTTTGCTCAAAATCAACTTCCCCGATTTTCGCGGAGGCATCAATACGACAGTCATCGTCTCATTGGTCGCTGTTCAGAAAGAAGAGTAAAATATCGTCAGAAGTAATATAACGATTTATTATTGTAATATTTGTTTACAGACCTTAGTTCGCTTATTCCTTTTATATGTTGGTGTAACAATAAAGAAATATCAACAAGGGCAGATCGGTGTTTTGGTTTTTTCGTCCGTTATAACTAAGCGTTTCTGAGAAATCTTCGAAGAACAGCGTGGGCCCGAGCGTAGCAAGAGCTGGGCATTAACGGTTTATGAGACGTGATTGACACAAGTCTTGAACATTTAGCACATGCACTGGAATTTTATCAAGTGCACTGTATGAAATAGTGTCAGTGTTATTATAATAATGGAACACTAACTTTCTGTTGTGACTACTGGGTATCCATTTGTATAAATTAAGAGTTTAGCTTTCTAAGAATATATCTCCCCAAAGTTCCATCACTCTCTCTTGATAGATCCGCATGAAGAACATAAATGACAGATTCAAACTTCTTTTCAGGAGCTAATTTTATCACTGAGTGCATCCATCAAATACATTTAATGCACGAAATAACTCACAATTTCTGCCACGAATAAAAGTAGTGTCCCCTACGTGCCTTTCATAAATTTGCAAGTCTCTGCTAAAACTCCTGTTTTTTCTACATGTTTTAATGTAGGCCTCTCAAAATTAAAAAACAAGGAATCGAAAATTGAGCCCTGGGGAGTAGTTTGCGTCGGTGGCACAGCGCGGTTAGAAATCTCGCCGATCATGTACATGGTCCGGAGTTCTATCATCCGCCGACGCACATTTGATATCTATGGTCGGCCTGCAAAATTTGGGCTACCTACATCAGATGCTAAAATTTTTTTAGATAATAATAGCTTTATTCCAAATCAGTACTTGTGATACAGAATGGAATTCTCAGCATTTTTTACTACAATATTGCATCCAGTTAGTACGTTAACAATAAATAAAGTTCTGCATAGATTAAATCTATCTCAGTCAGTTTTGACAACAACATATTAGCATGTCGGTAGCAAAGCCAAAATTTAAACAGTGTTTGAAGGTGTTAGAAAAGTAGATACTAGCATATTTACTGGCGTAAGCGATAGCAAAATGGTCGAGATATACAGAGAGTGAAAGAACGAACAAGAATGTTTTAAGTAGAGTTTGCAAGGAAGAGAGAAACAAAACAGCACATAACAAAAATAAATACAGAATGAAAAAAAGGTAGAGAGAAAAAACGTTGTACCTGTAAATGATGTGAGTTGGAAAGACGAGACCCATTTGTTCTACTGACTATTTAATAAGTTAAAGGTTTCACGCCTAATGCTTTCTTTATCGCACAGAACACGAGCTAGGTAGGGTATGGATGATTTTTTGTACTTTCTAGTGCGGGCATATAGTTTCCTATATAGGCTTCTGGTTTTCCCTGAAGAGATACATGGGGAGAGTTGTGAATGTAGAGGGTGTTGTCAGATAAAATGGATTTCGCCCATTTTTCACATGAGTCCATGTGCCTGTCCACCAGAATATTAACGAGCTGGCTAAGTGGCAAACTGATTACCCTGCTGACAACCTTTAACATCCTACGTAATAAGGTATAGTCTTTCTTAAATAGCCCAGGAAAGACTAAGGGGGAACAATAGAGAATAATAGGCAGAATACGGGAGTTAACAAATTGTAGTAGTCAGGGTTGGGTTATACCAGAATGTCTTAACTTCTTGATGTAGAAGGTAAGACGGTATATTTTCTTGGAAATCGTCAAGATATGAGACGACCAGGAAAAATCAGCAGATAATAATAATAATAATTGCTTTATTCCAAAAACAGTACTCATGATACAGCAAGGAATTTTCAGCATTCAGTACAATATTGCATCTAATTTACTCAAAAACGACAAAAAAAATTAAAAATACACAATACATAATAGTAATAAAACGATTGTTGTAGCAGCTACGTAGCAAAATACTGTTCGCCATACGGAGAAAAATATGTATAAAGTACAAAATTGTAGTAATAATAGTAATACCAACTAATATAAAATAGCAGAGTAACGATTTAAACGATAGAAAGTGTGACACCATAAAATACAGAAAGATGAACGATAAAAGGGTCGATTCACTGTGCTAATTACATAGTAACTTGTAAGTTTCACGTCTAACAGAGTCTTCGTCACATAAAGTACGCGCTAAATAGGGTATTGTAGAATTTCTATACTTAGTAGTACGAGCATATATCTTTTTATATTGACTTCTCGTCCTACCTGATGAGATACAAGGGGACAGGTGTGAATAAAGGGGGTGCAGAGGGTCTGACATTATAGCCTTTGCCCATTTCGTACAGGAATTTATATGCCTCTCGACTATAGTATTAGCGAGCTCATGCAGTGGCAGACCACAAGCTCTACTCACAGCATTTAATACTCTTCGTAATATGATATAATCTTTTTTGAGAAGCCCAGGAAAGATTAATGGAGAGCAGTAGAGTACAATAGGTAAAATACAGGAGTTTAAAAATTGCAAAACTAAAGGTTGGTTGATACCTGATTGTCTTAACTTTTTAATGTAGAAGGTAAGACGAAACATTTTCTTAGAGATAGATAAGATATGGGATGACCATGAAAGGTCAGAGGAAAAAACTAGTCCAAGGTATTTAATGCTTGATTTGGTTTCAATTTCCGTGCCATCTATGCTACAGGGATCATGCGAGTTAACTAGTTCAAGTAAGTCACGTCGATGCTTGAAAGTAAAGTCAAGCACCTGACATTTGGAAGGATTTAATATAAGACCATTTGACTTGGACCAGTTGTTGATGTCCAACAGAAAGCTATTAAGTTTGGAGCTGTCAGACTCGGAAGTGATAGGCAGTGATACAGTCAGATCATCTGCATATTTGACAAAGTTAGTTTCGTTTGAATGAGGCAGGTCATGTAGGAAGAAAGAAAAAAGAAAAGGAGAGAGGACAGCACCTTGTGGAACACCGGATTTTGTAAGCGAGGTAGAAGAAGATTTGCCGTTATATACAGTATACTGCATTCTATCAGAAAAATAGGAATGCAACCAACTCTTAGCCCAGGATCCTGTTTGTGTCAACGATAGCTTATTTAACAAAAGGCCCCTAGGTACAGAGTCAAAAGCAGATGTGTAGTCTAAGAAAGCACTACGAACATATTTAGCACCTTTGTCTAAACAAGAGACAACATTGTGATATAAGACAACCGCAGCATCCAAGGTACTTCTACCATGTTTGTATGCAAATTGTTTAGGATCATTAAAAGGTTTCAAAGCGGGTTCAAGACGAAGTAAAAGTAATTTTTCCATCAATTTTAAAAAGGGGGAAGTAATTGCAATAGGCCGAAATTTAATATCAGAACCAGAAGATGGTTTTGGTATAGGGATAATTTTAATGTTTTTCCATGCAAAAGGTAGAACGTTACCGGAAAAAGAGGCATTAAAAATGTTAGTAAGAGGATAACACAAAATATCAGCACAATTCCTGAGGACAATGGCAGGTATGCCGTCAGGACCAAGGCTTTGAGAAGGCTTAAGAGACCGGAGACATTTAAGCACATCAAGGGTATTAAAACCACTAAAGTTATTGTCAATATGATTTGTATCATTTGGAAGGGTATCAACAGAAGAGCGTATGAAAGATTTATTAAGAGTGTCAACATTAAGAGATGGAACAGAAATACATCGCTTACCGTTAGTAATTTCTTTGAAAAGTTTCCATAAATTAGAAGGGGTTTTACATGACAAAAATCTTTGATTATATAAAACATTTAGTCTTTTTATTTCCAGTTTTATCAGCATGTTTAACTTTTTTACACCAGGCTTATCATTAGTTTTGAACAACAGTTCTTTATTTCTACGTAGCTTTTTGAGATATGGCGAAGATAAGCGATCAAATCGAATGAATAATGTTTCTTTAGGACAACATATTTCGAAACAGAATTTAAGATAATCGGTAGTGTTTGTGATTGTTTCATCTAATGTTTGTTCTGTAAATAAGTCCCAGTTAGTGTCTTTCAACATGCATCTGAGCTTGTCTAGGTTGTCTTTTGAGTAGCATCTCCGTTGAACTTTACTGTAGAGGTGAGAAAGGACACCTTTGTGTGATTTGGAATATATTTTAGGCAGTACACGTATGATGCAGTGGTCAGAATTAAGTAGAGGAGCACGTTTGCGAGCTTCATATATGCCAACATCATTAATGAATACTAGGTCCAGTGTTTTACCAAGACGGGTGGCAAAGTTGACAATATTGTCATGACCAAGTGATATAAGGAAGGAGCAATCGCTTCCATTGAAGTCGCCAGTTACTATTGATAAAGAGTTCTCGAAACAAGCTGCAGCAAAAGCGGTGAATTCATCGGCGAACATAGATAAATCCAATATGGTACAGCCAGGAGAGACATAAACATTAGAAATATAAATGAATTTGTATTTTGACAGGTGTTTCGGGCGACATCTCACAGTGATGCAATCAATGAAGTCATTCGAGAATTTGAAACAAACTTTGTTTGAAATGGACCATTTTGAGTGAATAAAAGTTGCAACACCTCCACCACACTTTTTCTTGGAACAAACACGGTCTTGTCGAAAAACATTGAAATTGTTTAGAGACACAATATTGTCATCGTATGAGTCATGGAGCCAGGTTTCTTGCAGAGTGACAATACCAGTATTGTGGTAGGTACTAGAAGACAACAGAGACTGAAAATCCAGAATTTTATTAGGCAGGGACCGGCAGTTGGTACTAATGATAACTGGAACAGTGGTGTGATGTATGGGTGTAGATTTTAAGGCACGCTGCCAACCTCCATGGTGCTTTTTCTTGAGTTTATTGCAAATATGAAAGTTTTTGGGTTTAAAACGTTTTATAAAATCCCGGGAGTAGATAATACGATTAGAATGCATAATGTGATATGTAAATACCAATAAAATACGAGTAAATAGATGCAAAATGTACATGGAATGTGGTAGCCCAAAAATATTTAAATAGGCCGCCAAGGTCATTCAATGACACCTAGGTATTTAATTTCTGACTTGGTTTCTACTTCAGTGCCATCTATGTTGCAGACCTCGTGAGTGCTAACCAGTTTGTTTAGGTCAGATATATGCCTAAAGGTGAAATTGACTGTTTGACATTTAGAGGGATTTAAAGTAAGACCGTTTTCCTTGGACCATTGGCTGATTTCTGATAAGAAGCCATTTAGTTTGGAGCAGTCACTTTGACATTTGACAGGTAAAGATACAGTTAGGTCATCAGCATATTTGACAAAGTTAATGTCATTTGAAGATGGTAGGTCATGTAGGAAGAAGGAAAAGAGAAGTGGGGAGAGTACAGCCACTTGGGGGACACCAGCTTCAGTGAGCACAGCAGAGGAGGATTCGCCTTTGTATACGGTGTACTGCATTCTGTTTGAAAAGTAGGAATGCAACCAGTTAGTGACCCAGGACTCGGTTTGTGTCATGGAGAGCTTATTTAGCAAGAGACATCTAGGTACAGAGTCGAAAGCTGAAGTGAAGTCAAGAAGTGTGCATCGGACATATTTGGCACCTATGTCTAATGATGAGACAATACTGTTGTGTAAGACGGCTGCAGCATCTAAAGTACTCCTACCCTGTCTGTAGGCAAATTGTTTGGGGTCTTCAAAGCTTTCAAGGGAGGGTTCGAGTTTAAGAAGTACTAGTTTTTCCATGAGCTTTAGAAACGGAGAAGTGATGGCAATGGGTCTGAATTTTACGTTCTTGCTATTGCCAGGTTTAGGGATAGGGACTATTTTAATGTCTTTCCATGGAACAGGTACAACGTTTTCGGAGAAAGAAGCATTTAGGATATTAGTTAGAGGAGAACATAAAGCATTTGCACATTGTTTTAGAACATATGCAGGTATGCCGTCAGGGCCAAGACTACATGAGGGCTTAAGAGTTTTAAGAGATTTTAAAACATCAAGAGTGTTAAAGTCCTGGAAGTTATCAGCTACAAGATTAGTAACGTTAGAAGTGGTTATAGTAGAAGGAGAGCGTATAAAAGACAGATTAAGAGCATTAACATCACAAGAGGGAAAAGCATTACATCGCTTACTATTGCCAGTGATTTCATTGAAGAATTTCCACATGCTGATAGGAGATTTGCATGATAAGTGTTTGGTTATAGATGGCATTAAGATTTTTGATTTCAGATTTGATTTGAGCATTAATCTTTTTAAGTCCTAACTTGTCTTTGAGTTTATATAACATTTCTTTTTGCCTGCGAAGTTGTTTGAGATGCGGAGACAAGGAGCGGTCGAGGCGTTTGAACAGTGTTTGTTTGGGACAGCATATGTCGAGGCAGAGCTTAAGATAATCCATTATATTGGTCATTGAGTCATCTAATGTACTTTCATAGAATAGATGCCAGTTAGTATCTTTTAACATGCATCTTAGATTGAGTAGGTTGTCAGATGTGTAGCACCTTTGTTGTGCTTTCGTAGAGAGGTGTGAGAAAACTTTGATATGTGTTTTGTTGTATATTTTTGGTAAAACACGGACAATGCAGTGATCTGAGTTTAGTATCGGTGAATGTCTACGTGTTTCATATACTCCTTCGTCATTAGTAAAAACTAGATCAAGTGTTTTGTCAAGTGGAGTGGGATATTTGACTATGTTTGTGTGACCAAGAGCTTCAAGAAAGGAGCAATCTGAGGTGTTGAAGTCCCCAGTAATAACAGATAGAGAGTTGTCGAAGTTGGCAGCAGCAAACATGGTAAATTCATCAGCAAAATTGGATAGATCAGATGGAGGGCAACTAGGAGAAATGTACATGTTTGTAATATAGATTTGTTTATATTTGGGGAGATGTTTGGGGCGACATTTGACAGTAATACAGTCAATGAAGTAATTTGAGAAGGTGAAGCAGACATTATTTGAGACAGACCATTTGGAGTGAATAAAAGTTCCAACGCCACCACCATTTTTCTTATTACAACATTGACGGTCTTGACGAAATAAAATAAAGTCCTTTAGTGAGATGAGGTTGTCATCATACAGTTCATGCAACCACGTTTCTTGTAATGTGATTATGGCGGTGTCATGATAAGTATCAGTTGATATCAAGGATTGTAGGTACATTATCTTGTTTGGCAGAGAGCGACAGTTTGTGTTCATTATGACGGGGACCGTAGTTAAGTGTATTGGTGTACCTTTGAGAGCTCTCTGCCAACCACTACGATGTTTCCTCCTTGGTTTCTTTGGAATATGAAAGTCATTTGGTCGTAAATGATTAATAAAGTTACGAGAGTAAATGATTCTGTTAGAATTCATGTTTAGGTGATAAATATATGTTGGTAAACAGTAGACTGGATATTATAGTAGCAGGCCCAAAAATCCGAACAGGCCGCCAAGGTCAAGGTCCATACTTGAACCAAAAATGCGGTAATGAATCAAGCTGTAATAAAAAAAGAAACAGAACTATAAGCATTCTTTGCAGATCTCCGAACCACACTATTTCTAATGTGTACACAATCATCGATGATTTGTGTGAGGTTCTTTTTTCCCTAGGTGTTTTGTCCATAACTGTCGGTGAATGTAACTACTCTATTGATTTTTATTTTTTTAAACGTACAGGACTTTGTAATCAGAGTAGTGATGCATGATAAAAGGTTGCCTGTGAGTCTGAGCGGACATTTAGACACCTCTTGTGAAATTGGGATGTGATCAGTGGGAGAGTGCAACTAAATACATATGCGAAAAACGGGCATGTGTAGTGAGGAAATCATTCCCAAGTACGGAGTATACACACTGGATCATAGGAATTATTGAAAAAAGACGGTTGCAGGGCCTGACTGGCCCTATTCAGGTGGGTAGTTACCTGGGGTTCCAGTGGGAAGTCGTGAACAGTAGGGTGCAGCAGGTCGGGTGTGAGGACAAATACTCGTCGAAGACATTGGCTAGCGGTTGCGCTATATCGTGAATTGGCAGAAGTTAGAATTCATGGACTGGCCATTGGATCGGGTCCAAGTGGGTTAATGGCATACGAGCTCGCCTTGTAGCCGGAAGGTCCTGGGCTCGAACCCCGGTGGGTGTGTAATGCTGAAGAGTTCCAAACTAAGACGAAACAGCTGTCCAGTACTCCCAGGTTTTCCAGTGGTTCATCTCACTGTGTTTTTCATAGGCGAATAATTTTAAGTACCCTGAACTAAGAATACTCTTATGTACCAACATCATTGGACTGACACCAAGAAATTAAACTTTAACATTCACTATGATGGGTGATTCAGTATACCACTCTGGTTTATAAAGATTGTGTTGTTAAGATTGTTCTTATGATCAGTAGACAAGCAGTGGTCATAAATGTGAGTGGCTTTTCTTTGTAGATTAAAAATATTCGGACAAAGCAATAAGAAGACGTAATTTGTCTGAATTGTGTAGTGTATTTGCGCGCATAACATATTTCGAACAATCTGATCACACAGGAACTTGTTGCGTGCGTTGTCTGACTAAACTGCCGTACACATATATTCTAGTATTTCTTCGTTCTTATTCATGTGCGCAGACGTTGTGGCTACTCGACGCCCACAACGTAAATCAAAAGGCACTTGCGAAGATTACGAATGTGTATTGTAGCAGTAGTCAAATTCGAAATTGTGTCAAGGTAATATTCAACAGTAAATTGACAAATGTTTGCGAAGTACATATAAAGTCGTCTGTATACGCATATGATACAAGCAAACAAATTAGATTAAAAATCATGTTTACAGTTGGTATAGGGGTACTACAAACTTGTCATAAGAATATATATGAAATTAATAAAGAGTTAAGAGGGGAAGAAAATAGACTTAGGTCAAGTCTACGGCTTGTTTGATCAGTGAAACGATCTTTTTATAGAAAAGACAAGAGAGTATCTTAATTATCACAGTTTCTGTCCTATTCGGTACAAAAGAGCATTTTAAAGGTGCCTCTTCGGTAGAATCCAACGAATATGCACTGAAGACACACTTGGTGAGGAGGAAAGAAAGTTGATACAAACTCTGGTTGGTAACAGTTATTCAGAAAAGTTCATCAGGTCCTGGGTTCGAATCCTGGTGGGTGCATACTGATGAAGAGTCCCAAACTACGATGAAACAGCTGTCCAGTACTCCCAGGTTCTCCAGTGGTTCTCTAACTAATGTCAGCTCATGATGAAAATATAAAGGGTTCAGGACATCAAGACCCACTCTTCAACTCGACCATAAGAAAGACATGTATATCTAGCTACCCTATGTAGGGCATCATAGCAGCTTGACAGCTAGACAAAGATTGGACGTTACTGTTAAAAAACTTTTAATGCAGCCAATATCAGAACAATTGAGAATTTGAAGCGAATATATCAATCTAAGCTCCTAGAAAAATGATGTCACATCCCACTGTATTTACCAATTCGCACGTGCGTGTGTGGCCACATATATTTAGGGAGAACTCATCGATTTCTGCAAGTAAGGCCTGGCTTCAAAGCATATTCCTAAGTGGCTCCAGAAACAAATAGAATCCTCAGAACCCATTATTGTTGAGAACAGGAGACCTAGCTCCTCTATTGCGAAACATATCATAGAGACAGGACATAAAATTGACGTTTAAACATCTTTTAAATCTACCTGTAAAACGTGTTTGAAGCGTATCCTAAAGTTTGTGGAGGCCCTGGCAGTTAGAAAGTTTAATCCACCTTTATGCGATCAAAGCAACAGTTCGTCATCACACTAAACCTCCTTTGGTAAAATTTGTTTTGATACAAGCCAGGGTAGATGTACTATTACCTCTGTTATTTGGTTTAGTAATCTTCATTGGTGTTTTTTTCTTCAATATGTCCTTTTAACTTGACCTAATTCTATTTTCTCACCGCTTAACTCTTCATTAATTTCATATATGACAAGTACCTGTGTGATCAGATTGTTCGAATTATGTTATGCGCGCAGATACATTACATGATTCAGACAAATTACGTCTTCTTATTGCTTTTTCTAAATTCATAAAGGGAGTTGATTGTTTAAAATTAATAATATTGGTTTTGTCAGCTGAAGCTATAGACATGAGTTCAGGTTTTGAAAAATCACTATTTGTTGAAGATTCGCTCAGTTTATTACCAACTTCTTTTTGCGTTTTCTCAGCTTCGTGCCTAGATGCTTTTTCTACATGGCCATTTACCATCTCTTTCTAGAACGTACTTATGACAAAAATACAATATATATATATATATATATATATATATATAACATTTAATACTTAGAAAGAAAAGTTCATACAAAATCAGCATAATAATCCCATTTTGGGAAAATGTTTCATAAGTGAGTGATTCGATTCGTTGATAAAGTGGGACATACGTTGGAAATGGGAGCTCTTTCTTAAATTAATACGGAAACGTGGGAAAAATTAGGTAATGGTCCATTGAAAGATGGGATAAGTCGAAAAACGAGGACAAAAACGATTAGTTAAACGATGAGATAAATGCAAAAGAGTATGAAACGTGGGAAAAATGCTGTGGCGAATAACTTTCTATTACTGAAATATGTAAATTTGTGTTGTTATTTATTTCTCATTATTGTAAATACATAACAAAAGTAATTTTGTTTCATGTCAGGTTCCTATTTCTGCAATTTTCCTGTTACTGTCTGCTTTTCCAGTATTCGGCTGATTGAAAATGTAATTATAAATTACAATTACATATTACAGCACATTCAAAAGGATCTTGGAAACAATGGAACCAAATTGTTGCAGTAGGCTACCTATCCTTCTATGAAAACTTATCTTAGCGGTAACATAGGGCACAAGGATTGCCTTAAACTGTAAAGAGAACCAACATACACTGGCTAAATGATTAATGTAGTCACTGGAGTGTTGGAATATTCCAAGACGGACTTGTATGGAACACTAGCATAGTATGGCGTAAAAGCTGAGTTGTTTAAATTTATGACAATGTACTTTAGAAGGCTGGTAGTGTTCACAGAGTTCACTTTTTGATCTATAAATAACTTTTATTGCAATTTATAGTATTTGGGCCCAACCATTTTTTTAAATTACAGCTTGATTCCACACCGCGATTTTGGTACAAGTATGGAATTTTCAGCCTGTGATATCGGTAGCCCAAATTTCGCAGGCCGACCATAGATATCGGCTGTGCGTCGGCAGGGTATCGAACCCATGTGTATGGTCGGCGAGAGTCCTAACCAATGTACCACCAATTGGCCAACTTGACAGCGCTAAAATGATCACACACCGAGGAGCGATTATTTAGTTGCTATGTATAAGCCGAGATTTTGTAAATTCTGCTTTAATAATACTCTGATAAAGCTGTTAGCACCACTAAATAGCGAAGCGTTAGTAAAAAACAATATCATTTTGTTTTTCATTCTTTGAGAAATACAAAACCTTGTATTATAATATTATTTCTCTTCTCAATATATGCCTCCACTTGTTTCATTTCAAACATTGGTTATTTCGTGGTGAACCTCCCGTTACAGTCATACTTTCTCATCTTCAATACATACTACTTTATAATAGCCACTCACCTGACACCTTTTATAACCTTGAACTGACTCGTCAATTTTTCCTACTCCACACTCTATGAATCTATCATGACTAATCACCACCGTCATTGTCTCCCATTTCACAATATTTTGTAATCGACTGCAGCCTTGCGCGTCTGTCACAAAAATACTACTATTTGTTTTGACACTCCATAGCTAATCTGTTATTTCTACGTTAAAATGTGTATCCGCCGCATAAATGGCGGTTATAGTAATGAAAAACGACAGACAATAACAATCCGTAGCTCAATTTTTGATATTTAATCGATAGGTATTCTAACTGATATACCTAGACTATGCATTCAAAATAGTTCTTATAGCCATTATGTGGTGGACCTTTTACTCTGTTAGCTTAGTTACCCAAATTCAAATAGAAAATAAAATACCAAATCAGTTTAGTTACGGGAAGAATATATTAAAGTTTCGTTACTTGGGTTTACAAAGATCCAAAATCCACAATAAACGTAATAGACTCCAGAGGCGCTGCGGGAAGACTGCTCCAGTACTAATTCTCCAATGTTGACGTTGCCGGAGGTCGAGCAAAGTACGTAGGAAGAAACTACGGTGCTCCTGCAAAAATTTGAGATAGAAAGCAGGTGATTAGAATTGATCGACGGCAGTTGAGACGGTGGAGAAGACGGAGAGTCGGAGTCAGAACTATATATTTATTCAAAACCCGAGGTAAAGTTCAAAGTACAGAGTTTATGGTTAAAACAAAGTAATGTATAATATGTTCATTTCTTACATAGTAGTAAAAATTGGATAAGTTTATTTTTGAGGACTCCACAATTATCCCTACCTTGGCCTATTAAGACATAACCAACTAAAGACTTATACACCACCTCTTGTTTATATTTTCAACGCCTTTCTGATCATCACTTAATGTTATCACATCTTGATTATAAACGTGTTTCATTTCCTTCCCTTATAATCTAACATTACTTAATCGGTTCATTTGTTTTTACTAGCCTTTACCGACTACTTCCACGTGAACATTTGTTTGTTTAGTCATGCTGTTTTTCATTATTCGTGTTATCACAGATTTCAATATATTAAATATTCCCATAGTAAAATTTAGAACAACACATTTAAGCGAACAATATTGTTTTCAATTACATCTCATCAGGCCTAACTCTAATATATATAACTTTACAAATAAAAATTCAAATATAAACCAATCATGGTGTTTTGTCTATAGGATAATACGATGGTGAGTATAAATTGTGCAGTTAGTCATAACAGTAGTAATAGTAATAATAATAGCAATAATAATAATGGTCTAATCAATAATAAGGATGAAAAAGTGAGGCCATCTGTGATAACACCAATAGTGAAAAGCAGTATGGTTAAACAAACAGTTGTTCAGATGGAAGTAGTCGATAAAGGCTAGTAAAAACAAATGAACCAATTATGTAATATTAGATTGTAAGAGAAGGAAATGAAACACGTTTATAGTGAAGATAAGATTAAGTGATGATAAGAAGGGGGTTGAAAATATAAACAAGAGGTGGTGTATAAGTCTTTAGTTGGTTATGTCTTAATAGGCCAACAAGAGAGGGATAATGGCTGTACGAACTTTTTTGAATGCATAGTTTAGGTTTATTAGTTCGAATGCCTATCGCCTCAGCTGTGTGCAGTAGACGAATACCAAGTCTACTAGAAAGAGTCAGTGGGATACGATGAATTACTTTGAAGGCTCTCGTTTTCTCGACTACATGGACACTATCAATTATCACAGATTGCCTCACTTTTTCATCCTTATTATTGATTAGACCATTATTATTATTGCTATTATTATTACTATTACTACTGTTATGACTAATTGCACAATTTATACTCACCATCGTATTATCCTATAGACAAAACACCATGATTGGTTTATATTTGAATTTTTATTTGTAAAGTTATATATATTAGAGTTAAACCTGATGAGATGTTAAATTATTATTATTGCTCCCTTGGGTTCCTAGTGGAACATAGGACTTCAACTGCACGTCTCCATTTTCTTCTGTCTTCATTCTGCTGTACTTTTCGCCTGCATCCATCTTAGTCCATATTCTTTCAACTCCTCTCCACACAATCTCCTCCATGTCACCTTTGGACGTCCCACACGCCGCTTCCCTTTCGGCCTGGTTCCACTCGAGCAATGGCCAGACGCGCGATGTCTCCCAGCGGTCTCCTCAGCGAGTGTCCGATCCATCTCCATTTTCTCCTGCATATTTGTTGGGCGATTGGTTCTTGCTTTGTTTGTTCCCATAATTCGTTGTTGGTGATTCTTTCCGGCCTGGCCATCTGATCTTCAGTATAGAGCGAAGACAGTTAGTTGTTGATAAAGGTCTGCAAACTTTTGGAAATATTCTTTGTGACCCGCCCGCCCGCCAAGTTTCTGATCCGATCCGTATAGAAGAACTGACTTTACGTTTCTATTGAAAATCCGAACTTTGTTGGTGATGCTGAGTGACGAAGATTTCCAGATTGATTTTAGGTTGATGAATGTGTTTCTCGCCTTCCCGATTCTCGCTCGATTTGACATCCTCGTCCGTTCCGATTGCCTGTAGTTGAGACAATGCTCAATGCTAGATAAGTGAATGAATGAAGTAACCTCTTTCAGTCCCTCCCGTTGATGGTGATTGACGTTGGATGTTGTTGCTGTTGTTGGTTGGTTATTTTCATAACCTCCGTCTTGTCCATGTTTACCTAGAGTCCTGTCCTTGCTGCCTGCTTCTTCGGCCAGTTTATCGGTTTTCGCTTGTAAGTCTTAGATTGTGTGTGACATCAAACATAAATCATCCACGCGCGAAATTCAGGTCTTCTAGGTTCTTCACGTCGGTCCAGGATATCTATCCCTGTCTTCTCGTTTCCCACTGTCTGACGCATAATCCAGTCAGTCCACCACGATTAGGAATATCATTGGTGATAATAAGCATCCTTGTCTGACTCCTGTGTTTACACCCAACGCCTCGCTGAGTTTTCCGTTGTGGATCACTTGGCAGGTGCCGTTGTCGTACAGCTGTTGATTAAGGTTGATGAATATTTGTGGTACGCCATAGTACTCGAGTAATTTCCAAATTACTCCACGATCAACGCTAACTGTCGAAGGCCTTCTCAAAGTCTATAAAGCTGAGGTAGAGGTGATGAGATGTAATTGAAAACAATATTGTTCGCTTAAATGTGTTGTTCTAAACTTTACTATGGGAATATTTAATAAATATTATATTTTATAATTGTAAGCACGTGAAGAGAAATTATAGAAAACACTATTGTTTGTTCAGATGAACAAATGTTTGTTTTAAATGAAGAATACGCTTATAAATTCCTTTGATGCAATCTTAAATCAATCGTTCTACAATTCTGTGTCAGTACAGTGTGTCTTGTTAGATTCATGACATTGTGATTTAGATATTCTTTATCATCCCATATTAAATCAGTTGATGAACCTACGAAGATGTATAAGTTAGCATGGGAATTTCATCAGCCAGTTAACGTTCGCTTATATAACTAACCCTAGACTACTTGAAGTATTAATTTGCCTAACCTGTCAACTCAGTTTAACTATATATTCAATATTCTGATATCAGCCACTACAAATTACAGGCTAAATAATATATATGAATTAATACGTGCAACTTCACCGACTTTGAAAAGGCCTTCGATGTAGCAACGTCGATCGAGAGGTGATTTGGAAACTACTTCGCTACTACGAGGTTCCATCGACAATTATACATCTCATCCAACAGTTATACGACAATGCTGCATGCCAAGTAATCCACAACGGGAAACTTACGGAAGCCTTCGAAGTGAGGACGGGAGTGAGGCAAGGCTATCTACTATCTCCAATGATTTTCCTGATTGCCGTAGTCTGGATAATGCGACAGACAGCGGGTAGAGAGGAAATAGGCATAAAATGAACCCACACAAAAAACTTGGAGGATCTGAACTTCGCCGACAATGTATGTTTGATTTCCCAAAAAACTGTGAGATATACAAGTGAAAAGCAACAAGTTAACAGAAGAAGAATCAAAGATCGGACCTCCTTCAGGTGAACATAGAGAAAACAGAGGTAGGTGATGAAGATTCCTGGCCAACAGCAATATCAACAACGACAGACAATAATCAGCATAAATAGGAGAAATCTGAAAGATGCGACCTCCTTTCCCTACCTACCTGAGAAGCATCGTTTCAATACAGGCAGACGAAAATGACGAGAATATCAAATCAAGGATTGTAAAAGCAATGCAAGCTTTCATTTCTTTCAAGTCTCTGTTGAGGTCAAGAGCACTCAGCATGAAAAATAAGATCCGGGTTTTCAACTCCAATGTGAAGTCTGTGTTACTCACTATACGGATCAGAGACTTAACGCCGCGTCACGAAGGGCACTTCAAACAAACTACAGACCTTCATCAACAGCTGTCTTCGCTTACTACTACTCAAGATCAGATGACCGGCCAGAAAAGATCAGCAACAGGGATCTCTGGCAATGATCGAACCAACCCAGCAGGAAACAGTTGTGCAACAAATATGCAGGAAGAAATGGAGGTTGATTGTCCATACACTGGGAAAACAAACCATCAAGTGAGTGACATCACAGGCCAGGCCATCACTCGAAAGGAAGCCGAATGGGAAGCTGAAAGTTAGTCGTCAGTGCGAGGCTGACATGGAGGAAGTCATGTGAAGGGGAGATAAAAGCATGTGGGTAGACATGAAGTCGGGTGAAAAGGTTGGCATAGAACCGAAGGCAATGGAGAAGTGTCGCTGAAGCCCTATGTTGCTCTAGGAACTAAAGGAAATAATAATAATATGTGTGGGCTTAAAAGTTGAAAAAATTGGCATGCGAATGCATATGTTTCGGTAAATGACGTAATTACAGGAATAAAAAGCAACTGAGTATTATAGGAAACACTGTCCACGGATTAATATGACAGGAAATTAAAAACAAAGTGGAATAGAAATCACTTTCTGAGCCAATTTGTTTTTAGGGGTGGAAACATTTTGTAAAACCATTTTCCGAGAACAGAGTTTTATATGACATGCTGGAAGATCATTTGGAAATTTAAAAATTTAACAAATGATCTCAAATGATTGTATCTCTTGCATTAATTTGTTAATTTGTGTTTAAATCCAAACTGCCTGTGCCTTTTATTCATATCATATATCTGTGTAAGTGTTAAAAATGTTACAGATGTTTCCATTCCGTTATCAGTCAAGTTGTCCGAGGTGAAAAAAATCACATGTTGTATTGACTACAGATTCACTTTATCAAACTGCACATATTATTATTATACCCTTTAATTGCTAGAGGAACATAGGGCTTCAGCTGCGCGTCTCCATTGCTTTCGGTTTTTTGCCAACTTTTTCACCCCGCTTCAAGTCTGCCCACATGCTTTCATCTCCTCCTCACATCACCTCCTCCAAGTCACCCCAATCTCACACTGACGACCAACTCGCCGCTTCCCTTTTGGCCTGGTTCCACTCGAGTAATGGCTTGTCTAGTGATGTCACTTGCTGGTTTCCTCAGAGTATGGCCAGCCAATCCATCTGCATTTCTTCCTGCCTATTTGTTTCACAATCGGTTCCTGTTGAGTTGGTTCGCTCATAGCCAGAGATCCCTGTTGCTGGTCTTTTCTGGCTATCCGATCTTGAGTAGTAGTGAGCGAAAACAGCTGTTGATGAAGGTCTGTAGTTAGTTTGAAGTGCTCTTTATGACGCGCACTGACTTAACATTGGAGTTGAAAATGTTATTTTTGATTCTGATTGCTGTTGACTTCCACACAAACTTGAGAGTGATGGAAGCTTGTTTTGCTTCCCCGATAATCCTTGCTTGGATATCCTCGTCAGTTCCTCCCGCCTGTAGTTGAAACGATGCTTCTCAGGTAGGTAGGGAAAGGAGGTCGCATCTTTCAGATTTCTCCTATTTATGCTGATTATTGTCTGTCGTTGTTGATATTGCTGTTGGCCAGGAATCTTCATCACCTACCTCTGTTTTCTCTATGTTCACCTGAAGGAGGTCCGATCTTTGATTCTTCTTCTGTTAACTTGTTGCTTTTCACTTGTATATCTCACAGTTTTTTGGGAAATCAAACATACATTGTCGGCGAAGTTCAGATCCTCCAAGTTTTTTGTGTGGGTTCATTTTATGCCTATTTCCTCTCTACCCGCTGTCTGTCGCACTATCCAGACTACGGCAATCAGGAAAATCATTGGAGATAGTTGGCAGCCAGCTTGTCTTACTCCTCTCTTTGCTTCGAAGGATTCCGTCTTGTCCATGTTTACCTAGAGTCGGTTAGGACGCTCGCCGACCATGCTCATGGTCCGGGGTTCGATTCCCGGCCGACGCACTCCTTTACGTTGCTAAACTCATAATGAGACTGGTAAAGAGGAAAGGTTGGGCATGAGGCTAGCAACCCCATTCTATAAAATAAAATAAAACACTGCTACAGAAACTTCAAGTCACTGACTTGAAGCCCTATGTTCCACTGGGGAACGTGAAGGAAAAAAATTTAACGACTTACATAATTTTGGTTCTGTGTTACTTATAGTTTCTATGGGTTTCTCTTTGTAACCGAATAAGTGTAATACAATGAGCAGCAGTCAGGCAAAGAAGGAAAGCAGCTTCACTAGGGCGTGTATTTTGTACAATACAAGAAGTTAGGCCACGCGGGCCGTCTGTTTGCCATCCTTGATATCGAGTCTTGCTCCACAGAATGGATTCCTGGGTGTTTCCCTGAAAAGAAGAAAATAAAACAGTGTTAGATATTCTACCTTTAACGGTTTTTATTTCCAGCTGTTAGTTTGCAGGAATTTGATTAGTTTTAGGATTTCCGCATGAACTGATATCGGTTAGAGGACCGTTAGAAGACCTGCAGCGAGTCCTGGACAGCCGTTTCGTCCTGTTATGGGACTCTTCACAGAGCATCCTGGTTACAAGGCGAGCTCGTAGACCATTCAGCAGCCACTGGGACGCAATCCAATAGCCAGTTATAACTGGCTATAGTCTATAAATTCCAACTTTTACCGATTTATGTTATGATGCGACGACTAGTAAATGTCATCGTTGGCGGGTATTTGTCCTCAAACCCAACCTGCTGTATCTCACTGGTTTTTATTTCGTTACAAAAGAATTATGTTCAAATCTTTCATGTAATTTATGTCATTATATTGTTCAGCTGGTAGCCAGCTAGAAACAAACCTTGAAATAATAAAGTATAAGCTCATATTAATCTGGCACATTTATCGTTCTTGGTTTGTTCAAATATCTGTCTTATTATGGCCACCTCAATCTACCTACGATATATTAATTACGTATTGTTTTGTCAATAAATTGAAGTGATAGGCCACGAAATGAATTTCAGACATTCATAGAAGAGATTAGAGTAAAATGTTAACGCATAAGTCATGTTCATTTACTTATTTTTATCTATCTTGGAGTTCTGCTTCTGTTGTTTGTGTCTATCATTATGTTTACACTCTCCCACAAAAGTATGTGCTTTATTATACACTAAATTTTTTTTAAGATAAGGTAAGCTTTATTCCAAAACAGTACTTGCGATACAGAATAGAATTCTCAGCATTTTACTACAGTATTGCATCCTGTTAGTACATTAACAATAAATAAAGTTCTACATTGATTAAAGTTATCTCAGTCAGTTTTGACAACAACATATTAGCAAGTCGGTAGCAAAGCCAAAATTTAAACAGAGTGTTTGAAGGTGTTAGAAAAGTAGATACTACTAGCATATTTACTGGCGTAAGCAATGGCAAAATGGTCGAGGTATACAGAGTGTGAAAGAACGAACAAGAATGTTTTAAGTAGAGTTTGCAAGGAAGAGAGAAACAAAACAGCACATAACAAAAATAAATACAGAATGAAAAAATGTAGAGAGAAAAAACGTTGTACCTGTAAATGATGTGAGTTGGAAAGACGAGACCCATTTGTTCTACTGACTATTTAATAAGTTAAAGGTTTCACGCCTAATGCTTTCTTTATCGCACAGAACACGAGCTAGGTAGGGTATGGATGAGTTTTTGTACTTACTAGTGCGGGCATATAGTTTCCTATATAGGCTTCTGGTTTTCCCTGAAGAGATACATGGGGAGAGTTGTGAATGTAGAGGGTGGTGTGAGTTAGATAGAATAGATTTCGCCCATTTTTCACATGAGTCCATGTGCCTGTCTATCAGAATATTAACGAGCTGGCTAAGTGGCAAACTGATTACCCTGCTGACAACTTTTAACATCCTGCGTAATAAGGTATAGTCTTTCTTCAATAGCCCAGGAAAGACTAAGGGGGAACAATAGAGAATAATAGGCAGAATACGGGAGTTAACAAATTGTAGGAGTAAGGGTTGGGTTACACCAGAAAGTCTTAACTTCTTGATGTATAAGGTAAGATGGAATATTTTCTTGGAAATCGTCAAGATATGAGACGACCAGAAAAGATCAGAAGATAGAGTTACGCCTAGGTATTTAACATCCGACTTGGTTTCAATTTCAGTGCCATCTATGTTGCAGACCTCGTGAGTGCTAACCAGTTTGTTTAGGTCAGATGTGTGCCCAAAGGTGAAATTAACTGTTTGACATTTAGAGGGATTTAAAGTAAGACCGTTTTCCTTGGACCATAGGCTGATTTCTGATAAGAAGCCATTTAGTTTAGAGCAGTCACTTTGACATTTGACGGGTAAAGATACAGTTAGGTTATCAGCATATTTGACAAAGTTAATGTCATTTGAAGATGGTAGGTCATGTAGGAAGAATGAAAAGAGAAGTGGGGAGAGTACAGCCCCTTGGGGGACACCAGCTTCAGTGAGCACAGCAGAGGAGGATTCGCCTTTGTATACGGTGTACTGCGTTCTGTTTGAAAAGTAGGAATGCAACCAGTTAGTGACCCAGGACTCGGTTTGTGTCATGGAGAGCTTATTTAGCAATTAAATAAAAAAAAACTTACTGAATTTTAAAGTACTCATCACGTTTACCTTCTTTTAACTGAAAATAGATACAAAAGGAGTACACGTCTAAGGCATTTTCGCTTACTTATAAAAAATATCGAGTTTTTTCTCTCCCATTTCTGTATGTTTTGATAAATTTTAAAGTGTTTGTCTCAAATGTCTAGTTTGTTTGATCTACCCCTCTACAATTACTAATATATATATCTTCTGCAGGAGTGGAGTACAAAGTAATGGGTCTTTTATAAATCTAGGACTGTTTAACCTGGTTGCTTTGTTAGGCTACTTCATGTGGAAGTGAATGTTTTTAAGCTGTCTATTTCTGTTTTCGTTTGATCCCAATCTCGAATGGGCTTTTAAATTTCACTAGTGATGGTTTTAATTTTACGTTGTGGGGGGGGGGTACTTGTTAGACTGATACCTAATCTTCCCTGCTTTTAAGGCTAATTTTAAGCTAATTAATTAGGCAAGGTTTACGAGAACATTGGTAGAAAATAGAAAGTGAACCACCGGTGTAGTTGGTGAACATTCTATCATTGAACCATCGATGCATGACAAATGCGTTTATCATACTTTTATTTTCTTTTATAAAAAATTATCCCATTACTGTAGGCTGAATGTAACTGTTTACTTAAGTCCAAAAAGTTGAATTTGTTGAATGAAGGCAATCAAATTTCAAGTGTTTAGTTACTGAAGATTAGGGCAACTTTATTTTAAGCAAGGAAACGTATACAACGGACCCAGAAATTGCGACATATGTGCTGATGTTATTATTGCACAAAGTTTGGAAGGAAGGAAAGGCTCCTAACGATTGAAAAAAGGCTGGCTACCTTGTCAAGCTACCGAAGAAGATCGACTTATGTCTAACTCTGCTAGAATTGGTGCGGAATAATACCAATCTTGTCCACACCAAGCAGAATGTTGAGTTGCGTCATCTGGAGGAGAATAAAAGATGCGCTGCATGCAGAACTTCACCCAGCAGGCGGAATCAGTTAGATTCAGGAAAGGCAAATCATATGCGGATCAAAATGTAACTCAATGCATCATCACCATCATAATTGAACAAAGCATAGAACGGCAGTCGTACCACTACCTCAACGTCATCGACTTCGAAAAAGCCTTCATCAGACAGCTTTGACAGAGAAGTAATTTGGAAACTACTTCAGCACTACGGTGTGCACTGCCCAAGTTTTTATCAGCCTCATTCAACAGCTGGCTATACGATAGTACAGTGTGTTAGGTGATCCACAACGGGAAAGTCAGCGAGGCGTTAGAAGTGAATACAGGAATAAGACAAGTTGGGGTGAGGATATACGTTATAACCAGGTGTTATCGCGCAGCGACATCGGTTACCGCGTTCACGGCTACAGGCGTTATAATCGCCTATTTTTTGGGAAATAGATCATATTTGACTAGTTTTAGACTTCTGGAGCCACACGGCATTATTTTGTTCATAGTAAAGCGTAAAATTGTATATTATAGCTCGGACGGATTATCAATGAAGAAGTCATCCTTTTGAAGAAAGTTCGCATAGAAAGAGTATTATTTGCATTATAGTGCGTTGAGGGTTTGTTTTTCGCAAGTTGTTTCAAATATTAAGGTCGTAAATACACTGCAGGCAATGGCTGTTGTCATTCCAGTGAATCTATGAGAATCTGGCCTGTGAAAGAGAAATAGCATGCAGACATAGGTTAGATGTGTGTTTTGAACATGTCAAACACTTCTGTTATCATCCGGGATGACTGAAATATTCCGTAACACATCGACGACATTATGCGATGAATGAGACAGGCTGCCGAATTTCCTGGTGATTATATTTATTTTGATGAAGTTCCTAGTTAAAAGTGCTTGGGTGAAGATGTGATAATAGTTTAATTGACATTTGCACATGGAATTCCAGAAGGCCTTAATTGCTCAGTGCATGAAATGGCATCAGAGTATATTGACATCAGTGTTCATCGTGTCTCGAAGAATAGTATAAATAGTCCTTCTCAAATGTCAGAGTACTTAAAATGAGTATCAGCTTTCTGTTGATTAGTAGCTAGCAGGTGTGTCATACAACTACTACACCTGTTACATAGATTATATCAATCTTAATAATTATTTTGTTTCAAATCACTAAAATATTCTGAGATTCTTAATGACTTAATTATGGCTATGAAAGATGCACTTATAGCCCTTATATTTCAAGCAGTTATTACTAAACAAGTTATCTGTAAGCATTTTGTGATGTTCTGGTTACAATGCTTGAGTGTATGGGGTTACTGCCTGCTTCTGTGAGTTAAGGGATATTTGGTGAAAATCATGATACAATGAAGGTTCCTATAGACTCACTATGAATACTGCAAACTGTTGATAAGAAACTGCCTCAAAGGAAAAAATGCCGAACAGCTAGGAAATACTACCTCAGTATCGATGGTTATTACCTTTTGGATTTGTAAATCATCCTTCAAAAGCTCAGATTAACGGCAAACCATCCATGGTACCCCACAGGCCCTACAGAAATTTGTGAGAGATCTTACACGTCAGGTTGCCTTAGGAATTGTAAGGTTGCAGAAATTTCAATTTACCTGTCACTGAAATATCACTTATCTACTTCACGATGGTCTTTTCATTTGTGCACTATTACACTACATTTTATCTTAACTGGATATGCCTTTATTAAATCTGAGACTTACTCTTTGTGCCTATTAGTTGCTTGCTTACAGTCTAGTTGCCTTTATTAGAAACACAACAGCACCAGTGTTTGAACAAAGCTGTATTTTCATGGAAAACGTCATATTTTCTATGCTTACACCGATATGGTTTGCATTAAACATTGCAAATGTATACCAACATTCCAAGGACATAGCACTTAACCAAATGTACAGTGTTCATTGTTAAGGGTTTACAATCTAAATCTTATCATAACCTGTTCTAATTATTATTATTTGCTTGCTGCTATCCTTTAGAAGATGAACAATATGTGTGACAGTAAAAACCACAGAAGAATGCTGTCATGAACGAAGAATGAGAAAGGAGAATGAACCATTTTCAGCAAAGGTAGGCAAATGCAAAGCGTTCAACTTAAAATTACTCCTTTCTTGCTTCAGCAATTTAAAAAAACACTTTGTTTACTTATTTGCAGATATCCGGTAACGTCAGTCAACCCGGTCACAGCGATTCGATATTGGCCCAATTATTACGACAAACAACTGCGTAAAGACATTTACTTGTTATTATTTTTCATTAAATATATTTAACATCATGCTTACCAGACCTTTCTTGTTCTCTCTGAGTGTACCCATATTTGTCATGATGACTAGATGCAGGCATCACTTATCAATGAGACCCGACGAAGTAATTGGTGGCATATTTCAGTGTAGTGTAAATGTGACTACGATTGCTACAGCTCAACCTATTCAATTATTCGTCTCGTGTACACTTCACCTTACACTGTAAGTTAACACCCATAATCATATGAATCGACATCATGCTTTAAGTGAAATAATGGTAATGAACTACTTTTGAATACACTTTACCTTATAAGAAATCGACTCAATTGCAGTGCTTAAGTTCATTTCTTATTTTTCAAATACTGAAGTATTTTTGTACTTGGTCCCTACAGACTTCCCTATGACTAGGAGACGTAATCGCGTAACTTTAGGCAGATTTTTGGGCTTGACTTAAGTACTTATAATTCACTACTTATATCGATCGATAGTGTTCCTACAGAATTACACCTATATACAGTAACGCGTTCATATCCTAGGGAGTACCGGTCTACCATGCCGTATTCCCACCGCATGCAGAACAAATACAAAGGCACAAGAATATTAGATAGAAAATTTTATTTTACTGCAACGCAAACAAGTTTATTTACATGTATTATCTGAGCACAGTCAAAGATGAAAGTCTTCGTTTGGAAAGTATCTCCCATTATTCGACGGAAACTGTCCAGTGTCCGAAGTGCGTCACCTTTGAATTCTTCCAAAATTCAAGCAAACAGAACTCTACGCCCATATGCAAATCTATCCGGTATCACAAACTGTAAAAAAGAATATCTGCATGGTTATACATGAATGAGTGAACTTACCTCCACTTGTTGTATGCAGAATCAATTTCTAAAACTGATTATGCAAATGTATCCGATTATAAGTCGTAAAACGCTCATCACTGTTTTTCGGATGCCTTTGTCCGAATGCAGCTACATCTGCTTCCACTGGATTTAATGAACTGACTGACCTCATTGCGACCCATCATTCCTGAAAGTGATACAGACTAAATTCACTTACATAAATTAAGCATTTACATAATTAACATGCATGAACATATTTGAGTTAAGTATAAGCTAAGTTTAGTCTTCCTAATTTACACTGTTTTTGAAATGTGGAGCACGTTAATGGTGCAGAAAATATCATGAACATTACGCATAAATAATATTATTAACTGCCAGTAATTGTGCCATCGAATCATACTACAAGAATGCATTTGATAATACTTTGTTAGTGGTCTGAGGGACAGAAATACTAGACCGAAACATACGGGCTAGATGAAAGTCTCGCAAAACTGTCCCACTAAAATACAATGTCCCACTCGTGGATTTCCTATACGCGTGTGAACGTATCCACATACTGGTATGCGGAAAAGTTCGTCACTGTTAGCAATATATGAAGTTCACGCCTTTTGAAAGTCTTCTAATGCTTTTGTAGCTTCCTACATATGTGCTGCTTGCGCTCGCGCTGATTACCTGCGATGAAATTCTAGAAAAAGGGCTCGTTAACGAAGCACATTATTACAACAGCTTGTGACAGCTAAGTCGCAAGAAACACAGGATACCAGACTATGTGAGTGAGAAATCACGAAGTAGGAAATACTGTACCTAAAAACACAACTCAAGAAATGCATTGGCACCCACGGGATGGTAGTCACTGATAGGAACCATAATGCCTGACCAGTTTCCAGGGAGTTTATAGCGAAAAGAGAAGTGTATCTGTGTAAAAAAACAGTGAAACAATGTTAAAATAGTCAAAAATTACATCTATCTTTGTCAAATTCGCTTGCAAACGGCGCATAACACAACCACACAAAACCTCTTACGATACGACCTACAAAGGACAAATCAAATATCCAATTGACCGCCACTGTTCTAGCCAATGAAAGACGAAAAAACCTGAGTCGCGGGAAATATAACCACGTTATAACGTATATCCTCACCCGACAAGTTGGCTTCCTGCCTGTTATTACCCATAATGAAATTCTTTATTTTGGTGGACTGGATTATGCGTCAGACTGTGTGTGGGGAGTGAGAAGATAGGAATACGTTGGACTACCCATAAGAAGACTGTGGCAGATCTGAATTTCGGGCATGGATGATTTATGTTGAATGTCGCACGAACTGGAAGACTCACATGCGAAAAGTGACAAACTGGCAGAAGAGGCAGGCAGAGAAGACCAGACTCCAGGTGAACTCAGAGAAGGTGGAGACAAAGGTAATGAAGATAGCTAACCAATCAACCAACTAACAGCAACAACCAGCACCAGTCAGCATCAGTCGGAGAGATCTGACAGAGCTCTCTTCCTTCAAGCATCTAGGAAGCACTGTCTTAACCACAGGAGGTGGCACGGATGAAGATGTCAAAGGTAGCCAGAATCAGAAAGTCGAGATACACATAAATCAGTATAAAATCAGCTTGAAAATCTTCTGCACTCCTCCTCAGCATAAAGAACAAGAATCTGATTTTCAGCATCAATGCGAAGTCAGTCAGTTTTCCTATTTGAGTCATAAACTTGTCAGAAGCATTGATTCAAGCATTTTCAACGGGTTAAAGATTTTTATCACTAGCTGTGGCCTTCTCTGGCTTCATACTGTGAAGATCAAATAAGCGGCCGTGTAGAAGGAATCAGCAAGGGGAAATTATGGAAACAAATCAACTAAGAGCCAATTGTTCAACAAGTATTTAGTAGAAAATGGAGATGGATCGGACACACATTGAGGAAGCCATCGGATTACATCATGCTCAATGCAGGCCATAGCTGAAGTGGGACTCCAATGAGAAACGATGAGTGGATCGTCGGCGTGGGCAGTCATAGAGGAGATCGTGTGGAGAGGAGGAGATGAGAGATCATGGGCGATTGTGCTGCCAGTCAACTGAAGGGGACAGCAAAGAATAGAAGAATGTGGAAATGTATTGTTGAAGTCCTAGGTTCTACTCAGAAGCGAAGGGAGTAGTACTAGTAAAAGTGGAACCCATGATGCGAATTTTGACCTTAATTGGGTCTCATCAACTCGATCTACTTGCATTCTCGGTAAGTGACAGAGTTCTTACTGAGATTCGAACCCTGTCATAGCACTATTCAAGGGGCCTAAGTGGGAACACTGCCACTCATTAGAAATGCACGTGCACTCAGGTGACGAATGCCTTATAAGAGTAAATGAGTGCTACTGATTTCACACCTAGTCACCTTAAACAATCTGTAAACACAGTCGAATCGTCAGTAGTAGAAGCTATCATTGTCAAAAGAGACCAGGCATTTCAGTTGAACATAATCAATCAAGAAGAAACATGAAATTACCCTGAGATCAAAAATGTGCAGCTTATTTGACCTGTGAAGATGTTTCGCAGTTTCATTTTGAGAACTCTTTAACAAAATTTATTACTGACGTAATTTATCTTTTCTTTTTATCACACGTCTAACATTTTGTCATACTATTCCAATCTTTCAATTCCAATACCATTTAACTTCTCTGCCTATCTTATTCAACATAGCTGCTCAATCCTTCTCTGTTTTGGTTTTTGACTAACTTTGTTGGAACTACCATTATTATTATTATTGTTTTTTGATTGCATAATCTCTTTGTAACTTTTTAAGCTTCAGTCGAAAGTGGACTTATCTATACATATCTGAATATAATTTTTGGATTATGTTATAATATAAAGCATTACTCTTGATATAGGACAAAACATCATACTGATTAGGCTAATTTTTTAAATCAGAGATAAGTTTGACAGGTATGTGTTTTGCATAAACACACTATTCGATTCTTTCAAAACACTTGAAAATTTACAATCCTTATTTGCTATTTGAAATGGATGCCCTACATACAGTATATCTTTTTCGTACTGACCATTAATGTCAGTAGGCGGGTGATATTAGGTCTTTAGAATCAGAAGTGTTAAACACCTAACACATTTGACCGGTATGAATACCTATTTCTTAGTAAACGCATATAACCAGTGAGTGATTAGTTAGACAAAATGAAAGTTATATGTTATTTCTTGCTTTCTATTCTTACGTTTTTTACACCTTCACGTCCCCAGTAGAGCATAGGGCTTCAAGCTAGTGGCTTGAAGTTCCTGTAGCAGTTTTTTATTTTTACAGGATGGGTTTGCTAGCTTCATTCCCAACCTTTCCTCTTTACCAGTTTTATTACTGGCTTAGCGAGGTAAAGGAGTGCGTCCGTAGCCGGGAATCGAGCCCCGGACCATGTGCATGGTCAGCGAGCGTCCTAACCGCTCTACCACCGATGCGCACTTTCTTACTTATTATTGTTATTATTCATTTGTTTCATTCTAGGGTGAAACGAAGGACTTAGCTGCACATCATCATTGTACTCTATATTCTGTTGTCAGTTTCATTTGGTTGCATGACTACCCACAAACTTTCATTTCCACCGCATACGATCTTTTCTTTATCACCCTTGAACATCCAACTCATCGTTTTCTATTTAGTTCCCATTCGAGGATTTGCCTGGAGTGTGGTTTCATCCAACGATTTCCTCAGAGTATACATTCAATGGATTTTCATTTCCTTTGGTATATTTAACCTTGCCTAGTTTATCAGTTTTTTTGGTTTACTAGCTAGTCCAAAGCTTGGAGAAAGAGGGAAGGCTCGACGATGGACTTCGGGAAAACAACCCAACTGCTTAAGAAACTTCAAATCACGGAAGAAAAAAAATGAAAGTGACTAATTGAAGTAGAAGTAAAATGATACGCTGTACGAATTAAATTATCAGGTCCATTGGTAACTTGAATAAATTTAAATAGTTCTTCAGTGAAAACAGTCAGAAAGTCAGATTTAAGGGATATCATCATTAAACAACGGATTAAAAGATTCACTTCATTAATGACTGAATATATGGAGAAATAAGCATATTGGTTCATGTATAATGTGATTTTAAAAGTATAGACCAATTGCTGCATGAATCCGTAATCCATTTTCGGTAAAAATAAAAATAATCTATCAAAGTTGTGAATCTCAGATCTACAAGAAATTCTAAAGATTACTAATATAACAGAAATGTTGAAATGTGTCAAGACAATATGGTAGAAGCAAGGGAAAGTCTAAAGTGTCATATGTACAGACTTGTTTGATTTTAAGGTGGATGCCGATACTACCTGGGGTAGCAGTTAGTAAACGACTGGAAACCAAGCGGGTAGCGTACAGCTATTTGGTCTTATTGTGAGATTTTTCAGTAGTCTACACCCATCAATTCACCACAGATCAAGCCGGACATCTTCAGGTTACATGACATACATGTTAATTCGTCAAACGGTGCCACTGCTATCACTAACACCCGACTTGATAGACACCACCGGTCTTGACTTACCATTATGATTCTGCAGTCCCCACAGCGTAGTCAGTTATTGTTAAACAGCGGATCGATTTTCAAGCCATACATGTAGTTGTTTAGCAGGACACTTTACGAATTGAATCCATTGACGTTTCACTGTCAGGCTTTTTGAATAACTCCAAATAAATGACTTTTAATATACTAAAAAGAAAAGAATATAGATGGCCCTTGTTATCTTTCTCACACTAATCGCTAGCTTAGAAATGACTTCTTTGAATGAGTTTATAGAGCAATAAAAACCCTTGAGTATCTTTTGTATCACTGCAGAAAACTTTAATTTGTAGTCTTTATTTTTCACTTCAACTTTTTAATATGAAAATTCAGAGACTTTGGACCTCTGCATCCATTTTCATGAATAATCTGGAAGTATAGCTCTTGTAAATGTGATAACAAATCTTGTTCTAGTGTAAAATTCTTTGAAGTTCATTTATCATGGCTCCCCTGACCGAATAAAATTAATGGCACTTACTGCTTGGTAATTTAAGGACCGCTTAGAGCGATAAATGTCAAATTCGATGGCTAGCTCCATACTGAAGATTAAATGGCCAGCTGGCCAGAAAGAATTATCAACAAGAAACTCTGGCTAGGAACAAATCAACCAATCGCCAATTGTTCAACAAGTATGAAGTAGAAAATGAAGATGGATCAGGATTACATTGAGGAAACCGTCGGATGACATCATGCTCAATGCAGACTATAGCTGAAGTGGAACTCAAATGGGAAACAACAAGGGTGTTATAGAGGAGATCATGTTGTGGGCGATTGTGCGATTAGCCAGCTGAAGAGAACAGTAGAGAATAGAAGAAAGTGAAGATCTGTTGTTCAAGCCCCGTTCTTAACTGGGAACCGAATGGAACAATAAGAAGAAGAATTGTGTGATGTGTAAAGTAAAATTTGAATGATTCCTCATTTTCTGTCGTACTTTTTATTGGTGGCATTATAACCTTGAAATGCGTTACATTTTCCGCATTTTTGTCAGAAAGTATTGCGTGATACTGATTTCTTCGCATTGTGGATATTTTGGCCTATTTGCTGGAACGCCCTAGCACCCATCGGATGTACGTAGGTATATGCCATATAATGACCTTAGCTAAACACTTTTAGTTATGTTACCGGCTTAATGGAGTAAAAAGTATATTAACCGTCTACAACATAACCTTTTACTCACTAGAATTCAAGAAAATGGAGTAAACGAATGTTTATTTTGACACCTTGAATACTTTTCACTTTCAAGTGTGGTTTTTGTAGGGATTTAGTTTGATTGGATGAAGGATTTCATCATGAGCTGACATTATTTAGAGAACCATTGGAAGGTGAGGCAGTAGCTCATCGAAGAAGACACTGCGAAGTGGCGGCGCTATGTCGTGAATTGACAGGAGTTATAATTCATGGGCCATTGGATCGGGTCTCAATGACTTAATGGTCTATGAGCTCGCTAACCTTGTAACCAGAAGGTCCCGGGTTGGAACCCTTGGGGGCGCTCACTGTGAAGAGTCCCAAACTAGAAAGAAACAGCCGTTCAGTACTCCCTGAAGATCTTCCAATGGTTCTTTAACTGATGTCAGCTTATGATGAAATCCTCCATACCATTCACTTTGTCAAGAAAATTATGTATATATATACATATATTTCAGTAGTTTATACACAGTACTTAGACTTTTTACTGACATTTATTCCCTTTGTTATTTACCTGTCGTTTTAGGCTTCACTACTGCTTATGATTCCGTTCCTCTGGCATTTTCGGTGAGCAGCAGTCATTGAGAACTAAGTTAAAAGTTGGTTATCAGTTAGGGAACAACGTACAGATTTTATTGGGATGTACCCTACTCAGTGTGATGCACTTTCTCCATTTTATGTATGTTCCTTTTTGCATGACTTTATGTGAATTGCATTGCAGGTGCATATTATCTAACAACTTGTGTTCCCATTTCTTCTGTAATACATCACTGCCATCTAAATAGTTTCCTACCTGAGATTAACCAATGGTCGTAGACTGAACCCTTCAAAATTTCAGATTGTTCATTCTAGTTTCAGGCGTGAACAAGACTGATTTAGTCGCATGATTCTTGTATAATGTCTACGCCTTTTTGGTAGGATATAAGTCGAATATCACCTATCTCGTCAATAGTTTCCCTTCTAATCATTGTCTTTCGTCTCATATCTTGTTGATTTCTAAGGAAATCTTTCGTTTGATTTGTTACTTAAGGGAATCGAAACTTTTTGGTATTACTTAACCTCCTCTTATACAATTTGCTAATTTACACATTATGATCGTCTTTCTTTATCGTTTCGTTTCATTTTTCCCTACGCTTCTTAAAAATGATCATGTTATATTACGTAATACACTAAAATGTGTAAGTGGAGTTATTGGTGTATATTTGACCAAACTTACTGAGACTGTTATTGATAAGCACTTTAATTCTGAACAGTTGGTTTGTAAGGATTATATTTGCTTTTAAGAGTGTGACCAAAAATGGATATCAGTTAGAGAACCGTTGAAAACCATCAGAGAGTACTGGAATCTGTTTCATCAATCTGATATCAATCCGTGGTTGAATTCATAAAAACAAATCTACTCAACTCTTGGAAAACTAATCTGATACTAGCTAGTGACTTGTCACAGAATGGAGTTTCCTGGAGTTTTAGGCAGAAATCGTGACCAGTGAGATCTATCCAGTCAAAAATGAGGATGGATGTCTCATCAATCACATTTGTTGGTGTAAGTCTCGCTAAATCACGAATTGGTAGAAGCTGGAATTCATGGGTTGGCCATTGAATCGGGTCCCAGTGGCTGAATGGTAAACGAGCTCGCCTTGTGACCGGCAGGTCCTCGGTTCGGAATCTAGAGCAACAGAGGTTAATAAAGCAGGACTTAAAAAATTCATCAAATTTAGGTAAAACATTTCAGTGGAATACTCTACACGAAGGGATATATATACTATTATTAGAAATACATTGGGATATATAAGAGCGATAAGCAAATAAACTATACTGAATTGGATTAAGGCATTTAGAGGACAGATTTTGCGAGACAATATTATTTCGTAGTTTCTTAACAACCGTTTCACAACTAACATGGTTAACAGTAATAAAATAAAATGTATGACAATTACTCAGTTATTTTATGAGTTGATCACGGATTGATATCAGTTAGTGAACCATTGAAAACCAGGGAGTACTGGACAGCTGCTGTTTCATCCTAGTTTGGGGATCATCCACACTATTCAGCTATATAAAACAAAAGTACATACTAATGAACAATCATATTTAAATAGGTCAAGTAGTCCATGGTAGGCAAAGATTGAGGTCTATTGTTTTTTGTACACACAGTTTAGGCTGTATGTGATTAATCCAAAGTGCTTCCATCACCTTCAATAACCTTGAATTAGAGTTATGTGGTGAAGTAATTGTGAAACAATCAATAACATTGATTTTATGACCTCATATTAATAAGTGCTTTGTGATGGATGATGCTGGATTTCTATTCAGATTAATTGCATTGAGATTTTCTGTGTTTTAATAACCATTTTGGAACATGTTCTTATCGACCACGACAGTGGAATATTCTATTGGTTCTATTTATATAGGTGTCACTGCAGTTGCAGGTGAACATGTAGATACAGTTTGAAGCAGAGTCCACAGAATTTCATCCTTTAATCGTAGGTACAAGGATTGGAAATGTTCGGCGTGTGAGGGAATCATTGAATCAATCATACAAAACGATAGGTGCGAATATTTTCAGGTAGTGTTCAAGTAGATAGGTGGAAGGCAGTACGAAAGACTAAAGTTAAGATAAAATGCATTACGCTTCAATAATATCACTTAGATAAACAAATAGAAATTTGAGGGAGAGTTTAAGTATATCAAGAATTGCGAAATTAGTATTATTAATAATAAAAGTAATAATAATAACAGTCAATAAGTGAAACGTATGACCACGGTAAATTCAGAGTGACGACCTTTTCTTTTTGTTAATATACTCTAATTGCACAAGCCTCCGCATTCGCTAGCATCTTCCCGTTTATTTATCTCCTGACAACGGTGAATAACTTGACAGAATCAGTACCACATCTGTAGTCAGTAAGATGATTTATTATTGAGCCTTTGGCACTTTGCATTCAGCTGTTTTCAACCAATTTGGAAAATGCTCCATCATGCGAGTAGACAATCATCTTTTTGAACAACCTGCTTATTTGCTTCCACAAACAAACTCAAAATGATATACGCAATTTGAAGTGTCAAGAATTGACGAGTGGTCTTTTTTATAGTGTTGAAGCACACCCTAGGTGGTGTTCAGGAGGACAAGTTTTGCAGCATAATAAGTTCTCCTGATAGCTTTATCGTTTCCTGATTTGACTACTTCTTGTATATCCTCTCGTTTTAATTGGCAAATTAATATATACGGATTTATTTGAAACTGTTTAGATAGTTTTACCGTGGCTCATTTCTTTTGAGGATTTATTAAAGAACTTCTCAGAATATATATATTCTTGGACGAAATATTCATCAGAGTCTCTACTTTATGTTCACTTGTACTGTCAAAAAACTTTTTCGTGCTCTATTGAACAGTGTTCTAACTAAGTTCTTTTTTATACTTTATTGGAACAAAACTTCTGAAATGTGTATACTGTCCTGTCCTGTCCATGAAGACTTCCTAAATGTAAAACTTTCGACTGTGCCATCAGTCCTTTTCACTAGAGAAACGTCTGGGAATTTAATAGTACTATCTTCCTCGTGTTCCGTTGTGAAGATGAGATTTGGATGGCATAAGCTGAATTTTATCAAAAAGTCTCCAGCTTTTGATCTGCTTTCACAGATAATTAAATTTATAATCAACATATTTTAAGTATAATTCCGTATTTTTATATTTGTTGTTGCAAGTTATCAGCTTCTAGGCCTGACAAGAATGAATCTACGAAAACTGATCCCAAGGGGGGGGGATTCCCATTGGAACACTATCAACTTAATAATTTATCTATTTACTTGTAAAATGAGATAAACTGTTGTGATATGTACAACGTTGAAAATTCCATTCCTGTATAATTATTGTTCTTTGGGATGAAAAGATGTATATTCATTTTTCTCAAATTTGAGCATCCCTACTCAAAAAATTATATTGGATTGATTGATCAAGCTCCTTAGCATAACTTTCACAAGATAAACATAGAAAGCAATTCATTTTAGAATATAAATTTTAAAAACAAACATCATAGGTTTTTGCAAGTATTCAAGTAAAAACAAAATTTTTAAAATTTTTTTGTCAATAAATTCACGCTGATATGTTGATTCATTTAGAAAAGAAACCACTTTAATTCCTGCTGCCAATTACTATCAGAAAAATCAGTTATATGACATATTCATGTGAGAACTAGATACTAGAATATTAACGGAGTCTGTTTGACTGTGTGTCCGTCTGTCACAATCTGTAGAATTACAGTAATTGTAATATATTTGTTAGCAGAGGGTCAGGACTCATTGTATCCCTCGTAAGTTAAGGAAAATTGAAGAAAACTATCTTATAAACGTCTGCCACAAAATATTGATAGCCGAAATACTTCATCAAAAGACATCTACTCTCAAGCCAGCCAACTAACCAAATCACAGGCCCTCACCATCAATGAAAACACAAAGAAAATCGTCTTACTGTAAACAAAGAACGTCTCAGAAATTATTACAAGACTTTTCATAACTTTAGGAATTGATGTCGCAAAACAAACCAGCAAAATCACTTCACTCGACTCTATGTCAACCAAAAGATTTTAACAGCGAAAGAAGACAGGACCAATATCATTTAGAAAATGAATTGCTAATGTGCGTTGGTGACACAGCGGTTAGGACGCTCGCGAACCATGCACATGGTCCGGGGTTCGATCCCCGACCACAGACGCACTCCTTTACCTTGCTACGCCAGTAATAAAACTGATAAAGAGGAAAGATCGGACATGGGGCTAGCAACCCCATCTTGTAAAAATAAAAAAAAACTGCCACAGGAACTTCAAGCCACTAGCTTGAAGCCCTATGCTCCATTGGGAATGTGAAGGAAAGAAATACTCCAAAAATCACTATATTAGTCAAAGTGGACACCCACTTCGTCATGGCATCCGTGAATATAAGCTAACCGTCAAAACACATGATATGCATTCCCCTATATCGTTGCATACAGACAAGCACAGACATCAATTCGATCGGGACAAAGTTCACATATTATACTGAGGAGACAGCCAAAAAGCCTGGTATGCAAGTGAATTGACAATCATCAGATACATTGACATAGAGAGATTTATTAATTCAAAAGAAGGAAATATCATACACAAAGGGTCAAACTTGAGGTCAAGTAAACAATCGATACCAATACAAGTGGACTAGTGCGTGTGAAAACTCAAAAACAACCGATCACGACGTTTGAAGTCACCAGGAGAGAAATTTCAAAAAACTTTCTTCAAGTTGAAGTATATTCTGAGCTCAGGGAAGATAACTACACCAAATTTATCTAACTGAGCTACAGACCTTCTCCATTATTTTGACGAGTTGATCATGGATCGATACCGGTTAGAGAACCATTGAAAGCCATGGCGCACTGGATGGCTGTTTAATCCTAGTTTGGGGCTCATCTACAGTACACACCCACTGGGATACGAACCGAGGACCTTACGGTCACAAGGCAAGCTCATATACCATTCAACCACTGGGACCTGATTCAATGGAAAACTCCTACCGATCCGTGATTTAGCACGACTGACACCAGCCAATGTGATCGTGGGACATCCATCCTCACACTTGACTGGATAGATCTCACTGGTTACGGCTTCTCGCTAGAACACTAGGAAACTCCATCCTATGACAAGTCACTAGTGAGCATCATTTTAATTTTCAAGAGTTGATTTGTAAGAATTAGATTTATTTTGACGAGTTTATCACGGATTGATACCAGTTAGAGAACTATTGAAAACCAGGCAGTATTAGACAGCTGTTTCATCCTAGTTTCGGAATCATCAGCAGTAGTTGTATATTAGCAAAATAGCATACAATGATGGCAAAATATGAAATCCATACATTGATACTTCATTTTGAAAGGGTATTTATGTTCCGTTTCTTTGGTCCTCATTTCATGCCTTCTGCATTTCTGTTGTCTGCAGTCTAGTCCATCTCTCCTTGATATAAGAATAAAACTTGTGTACTATGGTAGAGTATAATTCCATTATGGGTAAAATTTATTTTGATAAAGTCTCACAGTGTTATACAGTAATATTTACTGATGATCACATTTCGAGCACAATTTATTGCTTCTCATAATCATATCATATCACCGTTATTCAGAATTCTTGCAGGGTACATCACCGATATATTACCTAAAAATTCTTGTCAGTAGCCAATGTCACAATACTAAACTTGCTGATACAAATTCAAGTAAAAATGAGAATTCGTTTAGGTCACGATACTTTTTCCGAAAACTACTTGAGCGATGTTTTGTGCAGTAACTCTTTTTCTAGCATTTTTCATTAGAAGCAGAATAAAGGATCATTTAGTTGGGTTTGCCACATCCATGTGCATTTGTCAACTTAACTTCTCATGTACATGGACTTATGTCAATTGTATAGCTAGACAGCTTAGCCGATGTGACACAGAACATTTATTATCGTGACTAGTTAAAGGACAGTTAAGATATCATAAAACTGGTTAAAATTCTATTGGTTTGAATAAAGAAAGAACGAACATATATTCACAGGATAATACAAGCTCATTTCATTTCATTCATTTCTCTTCAGTTGCGAACATGCTAAACAAAATCATATTATAAGTTCCAAAATGCTGTCTGAATACATTTTCCACAGTTACTTGGAGTAAAACTCAGAAATGAGTTGAACTCACTTCTACTTAATTGTCTTGTCTATGTTATAGTTTTGCTTAAGTGTTCACTACCACCCTATTGAACTCTCTGTCATAGAATGTACAAATGCACTATGTTGTTCGATCTTGTGTATTGTCTATAGTCAGTCTTTGTTTCCAAAGGAATTTCTAAACTCTAAAACCCTTGATCTAAATACGATATAAATAGTTACTGTTTTAACACAGAATTATTCCTCTAGTTACATCATCTATGGAATTTTGTTGCTTATACTTTCTATCTATAACTCCAGATTACCATGAAAAGTGTGTTCAGACAGCATTTTGGAACTTATAATATGATCTTTTCCAACATGTTGTTAGTTGAAGAGAATCCACAAAATGAAACGAGCTCGTATTATTCCACAAATATATTTGTTCTTTTACTATTCAGACTAAGATTTACTTGAATCTCTATTCAATTTTATTTTGTTGATATTCGTCTCTTACTGGATAGCAATAATTCTATCATAGAGATTTATTGTATCCCTTGAAGTTTTTTGACGATTTGCATGTATACGAATCTATTGACGTTCAAAAGAGCAGTCCAAGACTATGTATTCAGAAGAAGATTATACGGCCATTATTTGCCCTTGACCAGAAGTGGCCTGATTAGTTAATATATATTCGAATGAAGAGAACACGAAGGACAGCAAAGATAGCTTTTCGGGAATTTCATTTTCAAAAAGCTGTAAAATCGCATCCAAACAAATAATTTTACATAGTTACAAATTTTGAAAACATTTATTTCCCGATACGAATTTAAAACAAGCAATAAAGGTTGACAAAGCAGGATTTAATGAATTCATCGAATTTCGGTAGAACTCGTCAGCTGAATACCCTACATACAGGGATATATATACTTTTGAAATTACATTGGGAGATATAAGACTAAGTAAACATGCAGAAAGACACATGCGAAAGTTTTGCAGGTCATGTTCAAATAGATAAAGGGAGAGAGAGTATGAGAGATCAAAATAAGGTAAATTGCATTACGCTTCAATTACATCACTTAGATAAACAATTAGTCATTAGGGAATATAATAGGAATTGCAAACAGAGTAATATCAATAGTAATAGTCATAATAATAACAATAATAATAATAGTGTTGAAGAGAGTTAAGATAATCCCATTGATAAAGGATAGTTTTAAATGAATCAAGAATAATAGTAATAAGTAAAACGTATTACCATGGTAGATTCAGAATGACGACCATCTCCCTTTGTATACAGAGACCTGGTTTATAAATTCGAATTGCACAAGCCTCTGCAGTCGCAAGCATCTTCTTATTTCTTTGTCTGCTGACAATAGTGAACGACTTGACAGCGTCGATATCATGTCCATAGTTCACAAGATGTTTTGTACTTGAGGTTTTTGGGACTTTTAATCCAGCTGTTTTCAACCATTTTGGCAGATGCTCGAATCGCCTTTCTGCACTGCCTATATATTTGCTTCCACAAACACACCGAAACTGATATATGCAGTTTGAAGTGTCGAGGATTGGCGACTGGTCTTTCCCAGATTGTTGAAGCTTTCACTTAGTGGTGTTAAGGAAGACAAGTTTCGCAGCACAATAAGTTCTCTTGACGGCTTTGTCGAGTCTTCGTTTGACTACTTTCTGTACATCATTTCCTTTGAACGGCAAACTGATATAGACAGGTTTCGTCCGAACTGTTTGGATTCTTTTGCAGGGGCTAATTTCCTAAGAATATTTATTATTGAACTTCTCAGGATATCCATTCTTACATAAAATATCTTTCAGAGATTTTATTTCACGCTCAATAGTACTGTCAGAACAAATTTTCCGTGCTCTATTGAACAGTGTTCTGACTAAGTTCTTTTTATACTTAATCGGAACAAAGCTCTTGAAATGCATGTACTGTCCTATCCATGAGGACTTCCTAAATATAGATCTTTCGATTGTGCCATCATTCATTTTCGCTAGAAAAACGTCTAGGAAATTAGTAGTATCGTGAAATAGAGATTTGGATGGCATGAGCTGAATTTTATCAACATGTCTTCCGCTTTTGATCTGCTTTCACAGACAATAAAAATGTCATCAACATATCTTAGGTATACATCCGTTTCTTGTATATATTGCTGCAAGGTACCGGTTTCTAGGCGTGACAAGAATAAGTCAGCGAAAAGTGGTCCCAAAGGGCTTCCCATTGCGACACCATCAACTTGACAGATTAGACGTCCATCGAATTGGAATTGGACATTTTTCGTACATAAAAGTAGCAGTTTCCTCACTTCCGATGTTAGAATGGTTATGTCTTCAGCTTCTTTACATATGAAGTCGATAGTCTCAACGGCTGGCACATTTGTGAAGAAGGAGGTAACATCGAAAGAGACCAGACACATTGAAATCTTTGATTTGCTTGACAAACTGAAATGAATCAGGAACTATATACATTCCATAGCGTTTCCGCAAGGGCTGCAACAGTTCACATAGCCACTGTGTTAATTTTTGTTATGGTGAGTTTATCATCGAGAGTATAGGTCTTAACAGCGCTCCTGGTTTGTGTATTTTAACGTTGGGATTTATGACCCAATCGGTTTGATATTCCTATATATGTGTTTTCATCAATGTATTTCTTTTTGAAGAGTTACCGTAGATGCTGCACAATTTTCCTTTCAGTCGACAACGTTTGATCTTTTGCAAAATTATCCAGTTTGAATTTAGATTCATCAGAGAGAATTTGATGCATTTTTTCGAGATAAGCTATCTTATTCATTAGCACTACGCATTGTCCTTATTAGCTTGTAAAGTAACAATACAAATTTTACTTGATTCCACATAATTACGAAGGCTAATAAAAGGTAACAATTATTTTCAACTAGATATGGTTTATGAGAAGCATAGAAACAAAAATTACACAGGAATAGAACGAATTACAAGTGTGCAGAAAATGAGCATGGAAACAAAATGAAATGACTATTTTCAACTTGAAATGGAAGTTAGGAGGTGTGAATATATAGATTACAAGAGGCTTATAAACAAAAATTACACAGGATTAGAATATAACTGTAAAATAGTTATTTTAAATGAATTATAAATGTGGGCAGGAAAAGCATGGAAGCGATCTTAAAATCACTCTTCTTATCACTGAAAAAATGGGATAAATTGAATTGAAGACAAAGAGAGAAGAATCGCACATACGCAGCGAACGAAAAAATATAAAACATGACGGAGGTTAAGTGAACACATCGAACTAGGTCCATGGTAGTTGTAGAGGTTGGATTAATTTCTTTTGAACACACAGCTCCTACTTTTCGACGCATATTTCAAGGGCTTCTGCAGTACAATGAGGTCGGAAACACACTGCTTTTGGTAGGTTTCTGATAGCTTTGTAAATTATACTTTGAATGAATCAGTTGAGATATCGTGAGAGGTGATGATCAGGTGTATTCAATAATGGCACTTCTGATTGAATCGGTGCCTGCGTTTTGCTGCCATGATGCTCCACATTATTATTATTATGTCCTTTAATTCCTAGAGGAACATACGGCTTCAGCTGCGCATCTCCATTGCCTTCTGTTTTCTGCCAACTTTTTCACTCCGCTCCAAGTCTGCCCACATGCTTTCATCTCCTCCTCACATCACCTCCTCCAAGTCACCCCAATCTCACACTGACGACCAACTCGCCGCTTCTCTTTCGGCCTGGTTCCACTTGAGTAATGGCTTGTCTAGTGATGCCACTTGCTGGTTTCCTCAGAGTATGGCCAGCTAGTCCATCTGCATTTCTTCCTGCCTATTTGTTTCACAATCGGTTCCTGTTGGGTCGGTTCGCTCATAGCCAGAGATCCCTGTTGCTGATCTTTTCTGGCCGGTCATCTGATCTTGAGTAGTAGTGAGCGAAGACAGCTGTTGATGAAGGTCTGTAGTTTGTTTGAGATACTCTTTATGACGCGCCAAGTCTCTGATCCGTATTGTGAGTAGCACTGACTGACTTCACATTGGAGTTGAAAATTCGGATGTTATTTTTGATGCTGAGTGCTGTTGACCTCCACACAGACTTAACAGTAATGAAAGCTTGTCTTGCTTCCCCGATAATCCTTGCTTGGATATCCTCGTCAGTTCCGCCTGTAGTTGAAACGATGCTTCCCAGGTAGGTAGACAGGTGAAGGAGGTTGTTTCTTTCAGGTTCCTCCCATTTATTCTGGCTGATTGTTGTCTGTTGTTGTTGCTGTTGCTGTTGATGTTGGCCAGGAATCTTCATCACCTACCTCTGTTTTCTCTATGTTCACCTGAAGGAGGTCCTATGTTTGATGCTTCTTGTGCCAACTTGTTGTTTTTCACTTGCATATCTTCCAGTTCGTGGGAAATCAGACATATATCATCGGCGAAGTCCAGATCCTCCAAGTTGTTATTTCGCGTTAGTCCATTTTATGCCTGTTTGCTCATTGCCCGCCGCTATCTGTCACATTATCCAATCTACTGCAATCAGGAAGATCATTGGCGATAGTAGACAGACAGCCTTGCCTCACTCCCGTCCTCACTTCGAAGGCTTCCGTAAGTTTTCCGTTGTGGATTACTTGGAATGTAGCATTGTCGTATAACTGTTGGACGAGATGTATATTTGTCGGTGGCAGCTCGTAGTAGCGAAGTAGTTGCCAAATGACTTCTCGATCGACGCTGCTACATCGAAGGCCTTTTCAAAGTCGATGAAGTTGAGATAGAGAGGTGACTGCCATTCCAAGCTTTGTTCAATGATGTTCCGTAGTGTAGCGATTTGATCAATACATGACTTGTTCTGGTTGAAGTTTTTGATCCAGGGCTCGTTTGATTCTCTCCAGGATGATGCGGCTTAGTATTTTACTTGGGATGGACAGGAGCATAATTCCGCTTCAGTTTTTACATCGACTTAGGTCTCCTTTCCTCGGTAGTTTGAATAAGTATCCTTTCTTCCAATCTTCGGGTACTTCGCTCTCTTTCCACACCTTCTCCAGTAGTGGCGTCATCACGTCCGCTGTTGTCTCTGGGTCCATTTTCAATGCTTCTGCTGGGATTCCATCTAGTCCTGCTGCTTTTCCAGCTTTTAGCATCTTTATTGCATTCATGACCTCTGATTTCGTCATGGTTTCGATGTTCACTGATAGTTCTGCTTCCGTTGTTGGTATTGTTCGGCGCGTTGTAGGTGGCGGTCGGTTTAGAAGTCTTTTGAGGTGTTGAGCCCAGTGTTTCTTTTGCTCCACCTCTTTGGTGATTGACTTTCCATTGCCATCCTTTACTGGCTTAATCTGTGTCGAACTTTTGCCCAATAGGTGCCTAGTTGTTTGGTAGAGTGTGGCGAGGTCTCCTTTGCCTGCAGCTTGTTCTGCTTCGTTTGCCATGGTTTCATAATATTTTCTTTTGTCTTCCCTGGCACTCTTCTTCACTCTTTTGTTCAGTGTATTGTAGCTTGCATTCAACTCCTGTTTTTGTTGCTCGTCAGTGCACTGGATAATCTTTTGTTTCACTGTCCTTCTCTCTTCTATTAGTTTCCAAGTGTCCGTAGTGAGCCACTGTTTGTCCTGTCTCTTATTTCTGCCTAGAACTTCCATGCAGGTTTGACTCCACACCGTTTTCAAGTTGTTCCAGTGCTTTTCGACGCCAACCTCTTCGCTGGTGTTGATTTGTGTCTCGGCTTTGTCCTTTATGCTTGCAATGAAGATGTCCTTTGTAGCCTGGTCCTTCAGTTTTTGAGTGTTGAACTTGGCTTGTGGTCTATCTGCAGCTCCTGATTCCCTGAAAGCTTTTAATTTGATTTGGATTGTCCCTTGTACGAGATAGTGGTCTGAGCCAACGTCTGCTCCTCTTCTTACTTTTGTGTCCAGTAGGCTGCGCCTCCACTTCCTTGAGCAGCATTGAGATGAAGTCAATTTGGTTTTTGGTTTGCCCATCTGGTGACACCCATGTAGCCTTGTGGATATCTTTGTGTTTGTATACGCTGCCACCAATCACTAGTTCGTTGAAGCCGCAGAAGTCGGCGAAGAGTTCTCCATTTTCATTCATTTCTCCGAGAGCTTCTCTACCCATGATGATTTCCGTTCCTGTGTTGTCTGGTCCCAGTTTGGCGTTCATGTCTTTGATCAGTGTTTTAATTAATGTCGCCAGCTGGAGTATTGTCCATTGTTGCCTGTAGTTGTTTGTAGAATTCTTCTTTCTTTTCGAGGTCTGCGTTGTTTGTGGGTGCATAACATTGTATGATTGACACTTTCCTTCCTTTGGAGTTGAATCTGGCGGTCATTATCCTGGACGAGATCGCCTCCCATTGCATCAGGGCCTTTGTTGCCGTTGGTGACATCATGATAGCCACGCCCTCGGTGTGCGTGTGGTTATCTTCTGGGTGACCGGAGTAGATCACTGACTCACCCTTTGACAATTTGGTGAGTCCATTGCCGTTCCATCTACTTTCACATATTGCTAGAACTTGGATTCCGTATCTTTTCATCTTGTTTGCTATCTGGGCAGCTTTTCCACTCTCGTACATGGTGCGGTCGTTTCATGTCCCCACACAGGCTTTTTCTTTTGGTGCGAAGGGGTTCATCGTGCTGAAGTTTCTGTAGCAATTTTGTTTACAGGGTGGGGTTGCTAGCCTCACGCCTGAGGAAGGAATGGTTGCATTAAGATAAAGTTTAGAGAGAAGCGACCTTTTGTGTTGCTCGCCTTAAAATCAGATGACACGGGATAAAACAATCAGAACAACACCAACAAAAGGAAAACAGTTCACAGCAAAAAGGGCAAAAAGCGACAACAACGACACAATACAACAACATGCAATATAGTTCAGCACAGTTAACTAAAATGATACCGAAAACATAGACTTACTGCCTTGGGATAACTTGAACACATAAATCCAACAATATATACAATTATATATATGAGATATTGGTAAAAGTCACAAGTGCCCAATAACTTTGTTATAGGTATTAGTAGTCGATGACATTATGTCCAGAGTTTAAGTGTTCGAAAGTAAACGGATCGCAATAATTTTCAGAACTTCTTGGTGAGCAATAACAAAGAAATGAGAGTTTTATATATCACAGCAAAAAGTAACGCACTGATCGAAAAGCGCGCGTTGTTTAAAATCCTGCTCTACATTATATGTTTTTAATCTCCCTATTACTATATTTTGTGGTTAATATTATAAGACATACTGCATCTGTATAACCTTTTACATATCGATTTATTAGACTACATTCAATTTAAAAGTCAGTCACAACAGTTGTTTTCATAAATCACTTTTTAATGTTTTCTAAAACTTCTTTTATTTTTCCTTTTTTCTTTTACATAAATGTAAACTTCAGTTTTGTTAACGTGAAAGTGTCAAAAGTTCATTAGCATTATACAAATTACTACTTTTTTAGATGAACGCTGTTCATATTTCTAACACTTCATTTCCATTGATTTTCTTTCATTTTCTTCTGCTTTTTCACCATCTATTTGTTTTAACTCACCTGACGTATATTTGAAAGTTATTATTGGGTACAGTTAACTCGTTTCGTGTTTTTAACATGTTTTCATGTTTTAAACAATCATGCTCAATTGAACAATGAATACTTGTGAATTCCTATTCACAATAGTTTATTTTGTTTGACACTAAAAAATCTCTTAATGACTTAACCAATGCGTACATGTATTTTCCGGCAAAGTTAAACTTTAAGCATCAGTAACTAGCAATCAGCGAATAACTTTGAATGCATCAGTCTTATGAAAGAGGAACACTCGGATATGGAATACATATATTTATGGAAAAAAGCCTAAAAATTGTATAAAACTGTTACATAGGATACTTTTTTCTCACTTGTGATAAAAGCATCTCCCAGTTTAGTATAGGAGTGTCATTGAAAGTGTTATACCACATCCTATACATATAATCATCTAAATAATATCCTATTGAGATCTATTAATGGTTTTAAACCTGTTTTCTAACCTTTCTCAAAAGCCTTCTTTAGAATTAATGTGGGCCCAGGTAATGAGATACACAAAATCATTAGAATGGTTGACTCTCCAAGGGATGTCAGGGAGTTATAACCTTTCCAATCATCTGTGTGTATTGTAGATCCTTGTTTCACAAGTTGAGTGAAAATAGGTACCAACGTAGTAGACTTTCTGTCTGACATTCTCTCCACAAATCCTTTCTGCAGGGAGGTGTCATATAAACTCATCAACCAAACTTTGTTGGCTCGCTCACGATCACGGTTTCACTTTTTCTTTAATAAGACAGTTCCCTCCACATGTACAATAATACTTTCTTTTCCCAATAACGAGGTAACTCTCTTCATTTTCCATGACACGATATCCCTACAGTGCTGGTACCATTGAACTGTTGATACGAAATTATTTTCAGTTTCAGCAGCTGGATTTCTTTAAGGCTGTTTTAAAACCCAGTAATTACAGATATATGAAATCTGGGTTAAGGACAAGTGGGACCTGGCAATAAATATTCTTATGAAATATCAAAATCATCAGCTAGCTTTCCTTGACACTAAGGCATCTCAAACAAACCATAAAACGATTCATATATCCATCAGTCCACCTGTTGAAGCTTTTTATTCTTATGACACCTTCATATGAACAAATCCTTTCTTTTCTAATCAACCCGACATCCAAGCATTACTGGAAAACCTTATCCTCACTAGACTGCAAGCGCAGCCGAGTTAGAGCAGGCATTTCACTCTAATCAGACGGAATAGATGCTTCAACTAATGTGGATGAAAGTCAATGGAATGGTAGTGGAGCTTAAAGTTTAACTTGGCTTTTTTCCTTGTTATGAATAGAGATGAAAAACAAACCAAAATATGACAAAAATGATGTGAATTATGGACAACAAAATGTTTTTTTGTGTCACTAGCTTAATGTTTAAAAACACTGACATTTAAACACAATAATTTAATAATGATGGTTGGTTTTTAAGATCTATATTTTTTGAGCAAATGTCATGTTTGTAATCCGTCGATCTAATACAGAAGTCATCATATAAGATAAAATTTATTGGTCTGTACTATTATGCTGATTTACTGGTTGGATGTTTCTATATTGTATGATGTTCGGCGACTATCCACTTCCAGAGGTACTGTTTGCTAGCAATAAATTGCACTCGAAACGTCATCAATAAACATAACTGTATAACACTGTGAAACTTTATGAAAACAAAATTTACCCATAATGGATTTACACTCTACCACAGTGCACAAGTTTTATTCTTATATCAAATCGAATTTGCTGGTTTGGGGACGAGTTCATTGATGGGATACTCGATACAATTCACTTCATATAACCTGAATTCACGCCCTATATTGATCTATTTTAAGACTAGTCATTTGATTATATATCTGTGTTCCATTAGACAGTATTCACACTGAAACTAGAAAGCGAACAGAATCATAGAAAACAGGCTTACTATAATATTGTGTATTTAGCTGGATGAATCAGCTTTAAATGACTGTGTCATGAATCTTATCCTTAACATTAGAAACTGTTGCGATATTATACGAAGACTGATACTCGATCAGCACTGAAATCTAAGAACATACAAATAATGTGCAGCTGAAAACTTAATTCCCCAAATACTCCAGGCATGAATGAATAAGATATTCAGTGCAAGCCACGAAGAAGTAGCTATTGTGAAGTTCTGTGACCAATGATTAGTGCCATAGATGCTGGTTTCTCAAGGGTTATGGATTCGATTTTAAATCGGTAGAAACAGTGGTGCTATGCTTTTCCAGAAATGTTGTTCAAAATACACACGCTTCTTAATCCCCAAATTTAACAATTGGGATAAAGGTGATTTGGGAAGGAAACTGGTCGGCGTTATGCATGTAGAGGAGTAAAAAGGTAAGCCACCTAGGGTGGACTCAAAAAAACTAGAAATCAAAGGAGAAAAAATTGCATAGTAATGTATAGTAACCACGCATAAAAGATCACGATTCACTGGGATGAGTTATTATAAACACGTATTGACATATGTAGGACTTAGTACCATAATATCACAAATCTGCTGTTAACTCGGCCTTCACCACTTTTAAAACTACTCCAAATTGCTGGTTTCGCGTACATTAACAGAAAAAAAGCAAGTTCAACATGAGAGAGATTTGAATTTTCTATCCTTTAATGATACAAAAAGGACAGCAAAATTCAATCTGTGTTTAGCTAGTTGTTTGTTTAATTCCTTCAATCAGATATGTGTTAATATATCGACCATTAATGTCGTAAATGGACCGTTCTTAGACTTGCCACATATTACAAAGCTAATTTTCCAGCAACAGATTAGTGTAATAAACTGTGCTTGTAGGCTTCTGTAAAATTATTTAAATAGTACCCCCGAGTAAGGTTTCTGACTAAGTTCACTTGTTGTGAAATGACACTATGTTATAGGCTTAAAACGAAGGTTTAAACTATAACAAAAAAGTAGTTACGGTATACAAAGCATTAGCGTAGTGACAACGACAAGGAAACAAACCTGATATAGTAGACCATTAGTGGCGGTCTCGAGTAGTACGTATTGGAATTAAAAGAGATTAAAATGACCAACTGATCCAAAATAGATTGACTCGAAATTTAATCTTGTTAATAAGCAATGGTGCATATTGATCATTAAAGTTGTCATTGGTATACAAATTCACGGAATTTACGCATTGGATCATAGGAATTATTAAAATGACGGTTGCAGAGAAGAAAATTTCCTTTTCGACGAAGTCATCAATGAGGCTGTACATTCGTGTATTTATGTTAAATGTGTGACAAAGTTCCAAAATTATTTCCAGTCAGAGATCAGATAATTAAAATTACTAAGTGTAATAATCCGGAAGATCGGGTAGAAAAGACAAAATTGGATTATAATTACTGGAAAACTCGTCAGTTTGTATAACTACGGGTTAAGGACGTAGTATTGCCGAAATGGGTAGGAGGTTTATTATTATTATTTTATCCTTTAATTCCTAGAGGAACATACGGCTTCAGCCGCGCGTCTCCATTGCTTTCGGTTTTCTGCCAACTTTTTCACCCCGCTCCAAGTCTGCCCACATGCTTTCATCTCCTCTTCACATCACCTCCTCCATGTCACCCTCGCACTGACGACCAACTCGCCGCTTCTCTTTCGGCCTGGTTCCACTCGAGCAATTGCTTGTCTAGTGATGTCAATTGATGGTTTTCTCGGAGGGGTAGGAGGTTTGGACGTATAAAAATAAAAACAGTAACCAAATCTAATAATGCACATAGGGATTTAAAAGGTGAGTATAACAAATAAACGGGAACTTTGGACAGGAAAGGCAGTGGGGTAAACATTACTGGTGAGACTGACTTTTCATGATGGCCACATAGGGACAACGGTTGGACATATTTCTTTTTGGTTTTAAAGACTTGGAAGTCATGGAAAACCATAACTTACAGAAATCTAGATAACATAATGTGGTTCCGACCAGGAGATTCGGGATGCTTCTATTCCTAGGCACAGCCTTCTGTTCTTAACAGAAAGTTGAATAGGAAAAAGGAATTTAGATCAAAAGGACTTTGTTTAAACGTGAGAGCGAATGAGAAGATATTTGAAAATGTCATACTTGCTAAAGTTATGCAGATGAGGTGAATTAAATAGTAAAGCAAGAAATCTAAGGACCGGTTCTTCCCTAAGTTTCACAACAGGATATTCATTTAGGTAAAGAATTGATTTAACCATTTCTAGCTAAATCCTAATCTATATGTTAATTTTTTTTAAGATTGTAGAGGTGACAGTTTCCCCTTAGATGTAGCAGTAATGCGGATAAATTATCGGTATTATTATCATTATTATTAATGCGTTGTACTGACAAAACGAACTGTCTGATACGGGAAATTTATCAACAAAGAGAGGGAAATGCATAAGGTGTTATTGCTGTCATCTAATAAATTATTTAAAGAGGTTTGTTGATCTCATATTTTGACAAGTTGTCTTTATTGTTATGATTTGGATATAAATAAAACTATAAAAAATCCACTGTTAAGTTTCATAAAGATTTCTCGTTAACTAGTTTTCTTATGAATTTCTAATAACCAAAAGTATATGCATTTAGTAATATTTCTGAAGAATACTGAGAAATATTAAACATAGTATATCTCTTTAAAAAAACACAGTTGCATAGGAGTCTGTGTAAAGATATTAGGCATATGAGAAAATCATTGAGCATCTCATAGTGACATCATTCTTCTGTGCTGAGGTATAAAGGGAATTCGAACGATAATTATACAAGGAGGTAAACGTTTCTTTATTATTATTGTTCCCTTCAGTTCCTAGTGGAACATAGGGCTTCAACTGCACGTCTCCACTTGCTTCTGTCTTCCTTCAGCTGTACTTTCCACCTGCATCTATGTTGGTCCATACTGTTTCATTTCCTCTTCACACGATCTCCTCGATGTCACCCTACCCTCGCACTAACGTCCCACTCTCCATTTGCTTCCCTTTCGGGTTCCACTCGAGCAATGGCCTGACGCGCGCGCGATGTCACCAACCGGCCTCCTCAGCCAGCGAGTGTCCAATCCATCTCCACTTTCTCCTGCATATTTGTTCGCCGATTGGTTCTTGTTTTGTTTCTTCCCATAGTTTCTTGTTGATTCTTTCCGGCCTGGCCATCTGATCTTCAGTATAGAGCGAAGACAGTTAGTTGTTGATAAAGGTCTGCAACAGGCTGTTGGAAATATTCTTTGTGACGCGACCGCCCGCCAAGTTTCTGATCCGATCCGTATAGAAGAACTGACTTGACGTTGTTTGTATTGAAAATGCTACCGAATTTTATTGTGGTTGGCGGCTGAGTGACGAAGATTTCCAGATTGGTTTCTGGTTGATGAATGTATTTCTCGCTCGCGTTCTCGATTCTCGATTTGACATCCTCGTCCGTTCCTCCTGTAGTTGAGACAATGCTCAATGCTAGATAAGTGAATGAATGAAGTAACCTCTTTCAATCCCTCCCGTTGATGGTGATTGACGTTGGATGTTGTTGCTGTTGTTGGTTGGTTATTTTCATAACCTCCGTCTTGTCTATGTTCACCTGGAGTCCTGTCTTTGCTGCCTGCTTCTTCGACCAGTTTGTCGGTCAGTTTTCGCTTGTAAGTCTTCGATTGTGTGTGACATCAAACGTAAATCATCCACGCGCGAAATCCAGGTCTTCTAGGTTCTTCACGTTGGCCGGTCCACGATATTCCTGTCTTCTTGTTTCGCATTGTCTGAGGAATAGTTCACCACAATTAGGAATATCATTGGTGATAATAAGCACCCTTGTCTGTTTACTTTCTTTAAGAATGGTTCAATATAATCTCATATGTGGTATTATTCTGGGAGAAGTGAAATTATTTAGTGGTAATTGACATTCGAACATCATGTGTGAAAAAGTATCAAAATCAGATGAAGAAACATGCATATAATTATAAGATAATATTGAAGCTTGATTACGATCTGATATCTGTTAGAGAACTATTGAAAACCACGAAAAGCTGGACAGATGTTTCATCCTGGTTCAGTACACTTCATCAACACAAACCTCTGATATCATCCTAGTTTACCCTGGCTTTTGGTGGTTCTGTAACTGATATCAGTCTCTGATCAGACGGAGGATCAAACAGATCCTCACAAACTAACATTTAGTAAGTATATACAGTTGATGAATACAAATAGTTGAAGGCAGTAGTAGTTATTCTGGTTACCTAATTTTTACTTGTTTTCTAGATGTCACTTATGACATATAGAGAAGTTTTCATGTTTTGATTTGAATATCCATACAAATGTACCGACGTTTTAGGTGGGGAGTTTTACTCGGCGAATAACATAATCTAAAAGGTATTCTGTTGACAGTTACGTCTACGAATGAATCCAAGTGTAGGTTATAACAGTTGGTTATATTGGATTGAAACGTTTAGTCTCTGCTGAAATGTTGGCTACTAGTACGGATAATCCGGCAGTGTCTGAGGATTAATGTGATAGTGTCTGATAAATGGTGTCTAGCATTGGAATCCAAGATGGGTATTCTATCTTATTTGGGACTTTTCATCTGGATGTACCTTCAATTTTCAGTGTGTGATCGTGCTACTATTTGGAATAGAACCCATCGTTTCAAAAGCCTTGGTGAATTATGCATCCAGGAATCTACTGCCAGTCACCGTCCACCACAAAAAATCATATTGGTCCTGAGACACAGTCGAAGAGTCCATGCTAGAAGCCGACAGGTCGTCCGAGACTGGACAGCTGGGTTCAATATAATCAATCAGCAGGGAGTACAAAATCAACCTAAATAAATAATAACTGATACCTGATGCACAAGAGGTTGCTTTAGTGGCCCAAGTAGCATATTAGATAACACTTCAACATTCGGAACGACGGGCTCTGGGTTAGAGTCTCAGTGAGAACAGTATCACTCGTTGCGGATTAAGGACACACTTAGCTGACGATCCACAAATGAGTTGAAAAGCACATTTTGGATTCCACTGATGGTCACAATCCACCGAATGAGCCCTTTATGCTAATAAAACTGAAGTTAATGAATTAATCAAATTTTAACAGAGCATCTAATTCACTAAGTGTCATAAATATCAAGAACACAACTATTTTGTATGATACAAGCGTGTTTTATCCCTGTCCTTGGAAATTAGTTTTAGTTCTGTTTTTATCACTCTGTCTTCGCCTGATTGCTTCCAATTACTGGACATTCTCACTGTAGTTGTTCTTCTTCCTCCTTGTAATATTACGATTCATCCTGCTGTTTTTATCATGACCAAAATCTATCTCTCGTGGCTATATGTTTATTTTCAAAGCGATACTAATTCACACAACTTTAGTTGTTAAGTCTTCACCTACCTTCCGGAGAGTTAACCTGTCATTTTTCACCGTTATACTGATATAGTTGATTCATTTATGATTTGTTTATGCAATTACTTATCTTTACAAAATATACCGTGTACATATTAGCGAGGTATGTAGAGTATCAATGTAGCATGGTTTAATGTGATTCAATCAATTTGTAAACCTCTGTATCATAAAAGCATTTATTACTTTTCTGAAATGGATTTCATTAGTAAGAAGGTGTTTGATTCCTTCTAAAACTATCATATCATGCTCTTTCTCTCTCTCTCCCTTGGTATGTTGATATATCAAAGCAAGTTTCGGAAACACTCGTGGAGAAATTCTGATAGCTGACTCCTTCACCTAGATTATGTATACTGTCAGAAAAAACGATAAAATGTTTCCTGTTTAAAGCATGAAGATAAACTTTCCATGAGAAATGGTGTGAAAGTGATATCTCTCCTGGTTAAGACAGCTGCGTTCTCAAGAGAAATTAAACATTTGAAATAATTGGGATGTGTAGCTCAGGTGGATGATTTAGAATTAGTTGTGTTCTCTAAGCTGGTCGGTTTAATCGCGAAGCTTCTATTGTCTTCCTGGACATCTTCAGCACAAGTTTTAGCATAAAATGAAGTGATTTAAATTCTCCATGAATGACAGAATTGTGTCTCTTGGCGACCATTTTCGTGACTGGTAGTTGATTTATATCTGTATTGGACATTTTTTATTGACATGGATTTTGGACTTTCTTGTCATAGGACTTACTTTCCATTGGCTGGTCTAATAATAGTGTGTTTGTTAATCGCTGATTCCCTTCAGTACCAGGATTTTAGGAATTCTCTGGCACTTTTGGTGTTTTCTCTATCTAAAATCTCTACATTATCCTAATAAAATTTGTGTCCAAAACTTTCTACATGGATTGATATGAAAGAATATATATATATATATATAATGACTTTTTACAGCTAATTTGTATTCTAGGATTCTGATTCGAAAAGGATAGCCACTTAGACCGATATAATGTCTGTTACAGTTTATAAATTAATAGACAGAAGACCAGTAGTTCAGGGAAGAGTCTCTTTTCACTGAATTCATTTTCATAGTTGTACAATCACAAATGTATATGGTTATTTTATGTGTGTGTATACATTAAATTTGTCAAACGAAAATACAGTTAGTAAGTTCAGATGAATTGGATGTTGATAAGAGGATAGTAACAAAAGTGATGAGTTGTCATAAATTATTGTTAAATAAGAGTTACGTGATGGCGTGAATAGTTTGATGAAAGATTTATGCTCAGGGTGTACATGGAAAAAAATAACATACGGAATTACGCAAGGGTTTTAAGGAGTTAGAAAAATAAGCATACAAACAAGAGTTAAGTCAAATCAAGCAAACAAACAAAAGTTAAGTCACATCAACGGAGTTGTTGCCATGAGAGAAGAAGTGGTTGAATAATTTTCTTTTGTATGCATGGTTCTTGTTCCTCCAACTGAATGGCTATGGCTTCTGCAATGCAAAGAAGACGGAATCGTACTGTCTTTTGAAGGTTGTTCTTCACTTTGTAGATTACTTTGGAGGAGGCGTTTGTTGAGATGGAATGATCAGTGTTAACCAGGTGTTCAATTATCGCACTCCTTATTGCACCACTATTTCCTTTTCGCAACCATGCGGGATAGTGTTCTTGAATCCTCTTGAACAGGATGCGGGTTGAACGACCGATGTACCTGGCTCCACAGCAACAGGTGACCTGATGTATACACATAGAAGTGGTCATGTCCTTCGTGTTTCTGAAGATCAGCGGGCGACTGGGGGACACTACTCTCAATTTGCCGCAAAAAAGGTGTTTTTAAAAAAGTCGAAATTCTCCTCCTAAGGACATCACTGAGTAGGTCACCTTTGAAGTCAAGGTTCATATAAAGTATCTTTTTTGGCACGGATGGTGTCTTTTGCTTTTGGATTTTCTGTTTGATGTTTTCGTCTATGAATTTTGATGGATAACAGTTTTGTAGGAAGATTTCTCTCATGAAGAGCTGCAGATGCGTCTGACGCCAGTGGCAAGAGATCTAATTAGGTTTCTTTTCCAACTGATTGGTACCCAGTTGTAGTTCATATAATTTATTTTTTATATGATATTAATTTTCTTTTCTTTTTTGTTGGATAGTTCGGTTTGCACAATATCGAATGAGGCGATTGTGCGTTGGCTGGCTTGTGTGCTATATCTGTCTGTATCAAACGGTTTCAGTATTCTAGCTGTTAGAGTGGTAGAGTGAATTTTCTTTTGGTCTTTGTTGTTGGTGTTGTGACTTGATTTTAAACACTTTTTGATGAAATTGTGAAGATATCCATTCTCATTGAAAACAGTTATTAGGTATTTTTCCTGCATCCTCTTCAACATTTTTAAGAGATAAGTCAAATGAAATGTTTGTCTATACTACCTGTCTTGATACATCAAATTTTGTAGTCCTTATTTTGATTATTGATTGAAGGATCATATAGAATAATAAAAGTTTTCATGCATCAATTTATCTCGAGTAGTTCAAGATGAATGAAGTTCAAGGTTGCATCTCTCTTAACTAAAAATCAATTTACGTTGATATATTTATTTTAAATATTGCTATAAGAAAATAAATTATCAAAATATCAGTGATAAAACAATAAAATTGTTATTAAAGTGAATAAGGTCATATAAGATAAACTTTCTTGACCAATAGGCTCAACGAAAATGATAAATAGGTAGACTAAAGAAATGCATTGCCATAAGCATTTTCAATAGAAACTTACAAGCTTTCATTGACAGATGTCTTCACTGGCTGGATGCTGAAGATTGTATGGTTGACAAAAAATGGTAGACAACAATGGACTCGTGTGCGTTGGTGGTACAGCGGTTAGGACCCTCACCGACCATGCACATGGTCCGGAGTCCGATCCCCGGCCGACGAACTCCTTTACCTCGCCAAGCCAGTAACTGGAATGATAAAAAGGGAGGTTTGGGCATGAGGTTGGCCACACCATCCCGTAAAAGTAATCACCACTACTACAGAAACTTCAGGCCTCTAGGTTGAAGCCGTATATTTCACTGGGAACTTGAAAGAATAAAAAAACCCAAAGAAAAACAAGGAACACTGACAGTAGACCCTCCAAAAACCTCCCACACAGTAAATATATGAAAGCAAATAAAAGCGGATTGGGTTCGGTGATTGCTGAGTGACTTCACATGCCTGATCACCCTGTGGAACTTCCCTAGGAAGAAGACCACGAGTTGCCAGTCGAGGTGTCACATGGAGAAGAGGAAATCAAGCCGTTTCGGCAGTTATGAAACCAGTTGATAGTCACAGCGGGGAATGAAGTGTGGTAGAGATGTGCTACTAAAAACTGATATTCTCACTTGGAACACAATGAATGAGTGAGTGAATAATAACAGCGATAAGAATACAGTGTTCGCATGAATGGTATCTAAAAATGGAGAATAATACGTAGTTCAGCGAAGAATCATTTTTCTACCAGTCCACTCCCTTGCTGAACGATCATATATATCAACAAAGTTTTATTATGCCTATGCAGTGTTTGCGTTAAATAAAGTGTTTAGTTCTCAAAGGTAGTTTAAATCAACATTTAGAATTGTAAGACACTTTGGAGGCAGTAACTACCTACAACAGCAATAAGGATAGAAGCCATTACTTTCAGGTTACCAGGTCAGTGCACAGAAAATTTAGCATGAGGTTAAAAGCAGTCGCAAATTGTTATCGTGCATGGTACAATGAACGCCACAATAAGTATTCCAGATATATGAAAAAGTCAACAAAACACTTTTGAAGCTGCAAAACACACCATCCGATATGATTTGGAGTATCGCTCTAAGTACGTTATACAAAATCACAAAACGAAACCAGCTACCTGAGAAAATTCCACTCACAGCTGACAGCCGCAGTTCTACTCTTTCAGGTAGCTAAAAGTTATGCACTAAATGGATCATCCAGTCACTGAATCGGGATTCAGTCGATTCTGCATATGGCACCACAGCCAGCTAGTGAAGTAAATGAACATCTGCTTCACATGTGACCTGATGCATCCCGTTAGCCACAGTTTTTCATTAGAACTTCAGGATATCCACATTATACCAATTAATTGGTTGAAGACTGATATTTACCATCTGAGTTTTGTGAGACTTTTGATTCATTTCAGTGTAGATTTTGTCACTTATGAAGAGTCCTAAATTAGGACTAAAAAGCTGATCAGTACTCCAATTTATGACAAAATCAACATTATTATTTATTAAAATCGGAAAAAAATCGGAAATCTTAGCGAAACTGTTATTAGGAGTAAAACAGGAGGACTAGGTGGAGTATTTTTCTACGTGTACATATTTTGGGCTTAGATCGGCCTACGGCATCAGCAATAAGAAGAATGAGGATTCAAAAGCATACTTTACTTTGTGAAAAGATGTCTAATGAATCGCCTCATAGTTTTTTATTCATTCACGTTCCCAGTGGAAAATAGGGCTTTAAGTTAGAGACTTAAAATTTCCGTAGCAGTGTTCATTTTTTTACAGGATGGGGTTGCTAACTTAATGCCAAACTTTTCCTCTTCACCAGCTTTATTTCTAGCTTGGCGAGGTAAATGGGTGTATCATCCAGGGATCGAACCCCGGACCATGTGCATAGTCGACGAGCATCCTAACTGCTGTGCCTCATATTGTTAAGTGTATTTTTTTACGAAAAATCTTTCATTGGCTTAGTAATACTTACTGCAAATAGATATATTTATTTGTGCGTCGGTGGCACAGTGGTTAGGACTCTCACCAGCCATGCACATGGTCCGAGGTTTGATCCCCCACCGACGCATACCTGATATCTCTGGTCGGCCTGCAAAATTTGGGCTACCGATATCCATGCTGAAAACTCCATACTTGTACCAAAAATACAGTGTGGAATAAAGCTGTAATCAAAAATAAAAAAATAAAAAAATAAAATAAAAATAAATAAAACTTAGTTGGTGAGCATTCATTTTCAGTCCGATGGATATGTTCCACAAAGACAATCTGCTATCAAATATCCGTTTCGCTGGAATCATTCTCACTTTGGTGCATAATAAATTTAAAGTTATATAGAAGTAAAAATTTGACATTTTGATATAAATGGAGTTTTACTTCTCATAATACTTCGTCATTCTCAAATGAAGCACATTCGAGTATTCAAGTTTTTCAACTCACTCGTCTTTACTGTTTGATTTTTAATCATGATAGGGATTTCGTTGTCGAGTTGGTGAGTGCTGAATAAATTCATTTAGTGAATGACAAGGCATTATGGTGACAAATTACATAAAGGATATATAGATCATGGTGAGATGATAATGGTATAATTACATTCTCTGAGTTGCGTAGTTGAAATGGTCAGCTTTCTCAATCTTTTTGGACAATATGTTCAGAGTTCATTCCGTTTAGAAGTGAATTGTCATGTTAGCTTTGAAGATGTCGTCGAGAAAGGAGATTAAAGCTTCGACAAAAAAGATTCAAGAGTCTGAATCTAGGATGAAACCGCTTTCAATAGTTCTCTGATTGATAACAATCTGGGATCTGACTCGAAAAAGAGATTCGTTAATCGACCCCAATTCTGAAATGTACGCAACAGAATACAATCACAGTGTTACAGTGCTATCGTTCATTATGATAGTATGAAGAAAAAAAGTAATACGAGAACATGTAATACGAATTCTCTACTTCAAATAAATTTGGAGATTAGTTCAACTATGAATTCTTTTACAGATCTTCATATTGATGAACTGAAGATAATTCCGTAGAATATTTTGATAAACTGTGTAGTTTATCCGTCATTTCACTTCATTCCTACTTGCACGCTCAAATGTATCTATTTCTTCTCAAATATCTGACACAGAAACGGAAATAATTCATCACTTCAATCAGTTATGTATGCATCACTTGAGTAGGCATAAATTATTTGACAAGTTTGACGTTGATGTATATATTTCGAGTATGAGTGGATACTGATGAGCCAGTCAGTGAATTATACTTTTTCTGTTAGGGAAGTGAAAAGTGGAGAGTGAATTTTGGATAGATAGCAGTTTTGTATGTATGTGTACATTAAGTTTGCCAAACAAAATTACAATTGGTTATGGTTATTTTAACTAAACAGGTGAAGATTGGTGATACAAGTCAAGAAAATTAGGTGTTAATGAAATTAGGGTAGTAACAAATCAAAAATTCCGTTTCTTGATGTGGAACTAACAAGAAGAACTGATGGGAGCCTAAGAAGATCGATCCACAGAAAAAATACTTGGAATGGTCAACTAACAAGCTTCTATAGCTGGGTACCCATTCAACAAGAGCGGAATTTAATTGGGTCACTTGCCACCCACATCCGACGCATCTGTGGTTCAGATGTCCTAGAAACAGAATTAGAAACTTTGAGAGAAATCTTCATCCACAATGGATAGCCAACAGGATTCATTGACAAAAATATCAAACCAAGAATTTGGAGGAATGAAACTCCACTTGCGCCTAAAAAGAAACACTACATGAACTTGGATTTCAGGGGAGATTTAGCAAGCGATATTCTCAAGAGAAGGATCCCATCATCTCTGAGAAGGACACTGTTTGCAGCAACGCTAAGAATAGTGTTCTCCAGTCGCTCACTGATCTGCAGAAGCCTCAATGACAAGAACCCGCATCTGACCACTTCTATGTGCATATATCAGTTCACCTGATGTTGTGGAGCCAGGTACATCGGTCGTTCGACGCGCACCCTTTCCAAGAGGATTCAAGAACACTACCCAGCATGGTTACGAAAAGGAAATATTGGTGCAATAAGGAGTGCGATAATTGAACACCTGGTCAACACTCGTCATTCCATCTCAACAAACGCATTCTTCAAAGTAATATACAGAGTCAAGAATAACCTACCAAAGGCAAAACGGTTTCATCTTCTTTGTATTGCTGAAGCCCTAGCCATTCACGTAGGAAAACATGAGCTGTGCATACAAAAGAGAATTACTCAACCACTTTTACTGTCCTGTTCACAACTTTGTTGACCTTGATGACTTAATTTTGTTTCTTCGCCTGTTCTTTAATTGCTTATAATTCTTGCATTCATTTAGATCTCTTACGTGATTTCGTATTATTTACTTTGTTCCTATGTGTATCCTGAGTAAAACTCACTCATCAAACTATTCACATTATTACATAACTTCTTTTAACAACTGATTGTGACAACTCATCACTTTTGTTACCACCCTAGTTTCATTAACACCTAATTTTCCTGACTGATTTTGTATTACGTGACTCCGGTTACCAATCTTCACCTGATCAGTTAAAATAACCATAACCAATTGTAATTTTGTTTGACAAACTTAATCTACACACAAATGCAAAACAACACATATTTGCGATAGTACAGCTAAGAAAATGAATTCGCCGAAAAGAAACTCTTCAGATAACAGTTTTGTTCATTAATCTTTATAAGTCTTTTTCGGTTTTTTAAGATATGTAGGTTTCATTATTTATTTCCACTTCTAATGTAAGGATGACTGGGTATTTCGTTTTTCAGTCACATTTAGAAATAATGAGGTTTCGAGCCTGGATTAGTTTCCAGTGCCTTTTTTAAGATATACTATTACAATGCAAGAAGTATCATACAATATCCAGTAATGGTAAAAAAAATTCACTTTTCGAAGAACTCTGTGGTGACTGGAATGTAACGAGAGTCAATTAGAAAGTAACCCGAGAGGTAGCCTATTCTTCTAGTTATCTAAATATCTGCGAAGTTTTTACAATCAGTAGGGGGAGATATAAGACATATTTATACAGTGATGCGTCAATTTGTTTACAGTCGGCATAATATGTGGATTTGAATCTGAATTATCATTACATATATTTGTTTAATGATGTTTATTTTATTATTATTCCGACCGGAACTTAGCGCATCAATAGCTGATCTCCATTTCATTCTCTTGTCTTCAGTCTATTATGACTGACTCCACTAATGACCGTAACCTTTCATCTTATCTTCACAGTATATTTCCGTATCATCTTCGGAGGCTGAACTCGTCATTTCCCATTTGGATTCTACTCGAGGACCTGGTGTTCGATATCACTCAACGGTCTCATCATTGTGTGTTCAGTCCATATCTGTTTCCTTCTGCATATATGATGGTTGACAGTTTTTTGAATGGTTTGTTATCAGACTTCCTTTCTGGTTATGTGGTCTTCATTATCGACAGAAGATAGCCAGCTATTGATCAACATCTTCAGAAGGCTGTTGAAAATGCTTTTTGTAATGCAACTACGAAGTCTTAGGACTGTGTAGAAGATCCGGGTACTGTTCCTTTTTTTCAGGTCGCAGGAGGTGTCCAAACTGATTCCACAGTACTAAAAATCTGTGTTGATTTTTCCGTCCTGCTTTTGACATCATCTTCTATGCCACTGTCTGTAGATGAAATGATGGCACCTGAGTAAATGGAAGAATTGACTACAATTTTTTTTAAAATTCTCTCGTTGGTGATAGTTAGTTGGTTATTTTTAATACCTCTGTCTTCTCTGTCTTCACTCAAAGTCCTGTCTTCCTTGTCTGAATCTGGCCAGTTTGTTGGCTTTCGTTAACACGTTTATTTACACCCGATTAAATATGGTTTTATTAATCAAAGCAGGAATGTGGCTTGCTTTTTTTTCAATAATTACCTAAAATCAAGCGTGTTACAATTAATTAGGTGAAATTATTTGAGATGTTAAAAAAACCATTACTGCGTGGGACTGTATCGCCAAATATTTAGTCTACGATAAGATCTGAATATGTTTTGTGTATCTTATTTAAAAGTTTTAAATTTTCGCTGTCGACAATGTACTAGTTTATCTGCTATTTCTATCAAATATTGTATGGACTTGTTCTGTATGTCATATGATGAAAAATATTTTTCATGAAGATGGGCATATATGAAATATCCTGCTATCCGGTGTCGATCTGGTAGCAAAGTAAGAAAAACAGAGATCACGAGTTAGGCACGTCTACTGTAGCCGACAACTGTTATTCTGATGCGTTGATTGGAGTATTTATGTAATAGGTTTTAGGTCGTTTTAATGTAACAGGAATAGGATGCTTCCCATGACTGATCAAAAAACCAAAGGTGTTGCCTTACTGATACTATAAGTTAACTTAGTTTTCAGTGGTAGACGAAATGTAAGCTTTCTTACACCAATACGGTACTACTCCAATTACTTCAATATAGTTAAAATGGGACCATACTGTTAACTGAATATCACTTTTTTCATTCAATATAGCCCTTAGAATAATTAAATGAAACACACATTTAAGATCGGCTGGATAGTCAGGAAATGAGAACGATGCTTGGCAAGGAAACTAGCCAGAGCCTTAACATATTACACCATCATTATTTATACGTGACACGTTTGTCAATATTTCGTTTTTGAGTAACCTAGAAATCCCCATTGATTCATATGAAGAAAAGAGAAGACGTTCAGCAAAGAGATTCTTTTCGGCGAATTCATTCACGTAGCTTTACAATCGCATTTATATATATTTATTTGTGTGTGTGTACATGAGGTTTGTCAACTTAAGATAGTTGATCAGGTGATACAAGAATGATTTAAATAGAAACAAGGTTAATTAGACAGCAACTAAAGTAAGATTGACTTAGTAAGTTAGATGACGTAATACAATTGACTAAAATGTTTCAACTTAGGTCAGGGTAGCAACAGAGGTGATTACAGGTAGAGATTAAGTACAAGTGGGGTAGAGAATAATGTCACTTAAATAAGAACTGAAACTGAGCAAATAAGTTGGATGATGTAGCATAAATGACTAGAAATTGAGCGATGGTCAAGTCAGTAATAGTGGTAGTGAGGAGTAGAAATTAAATCGGGTGGGGGTAGAGAACTAGAAAGTTGAAAATGTAAAATATTACAACTGAGAAGACAAAATAATACTAATGAAGAGACAGAAGAGAAAAGGATTATGTAGAATTTACTCGTCGGGTAATAAGATAGATTACGTCCATTGGAAGTGTAGTGATTGAACGAACTTCTTCTGTATGCAGAGTTCAGGACTTAGCAAGTGAATCGTCATTGCTTCTGCCATTTGAAGAAGTTTGATTCGTACACTTTTACGAAGACTACTTCTTACTCTGTAGACGACTTTGGAGTTTGTTTGCGGTGTAGCTTGGTGTCCGGATTTAATCAGATGTTCTCAGATGGAGCTGCGGGGGCATCGTTTTTCCTTTTTGTATAACCATGTCGGTAAGTGTTCGGTGATACGTTTGGAAAGCGAACTCTGGGTACGGCCGACAAACCTGGCTCCACACGAGCAGGTGAATTGATAAATACACATTGATGAGGCCAGCAGTGGTAGCTTATCCTTCATGTTCACATGAATCATAGGTTTTGTGGAGAAGGTTAGTCGTAGTTCGGCTGCGAAGGAAGTGTTCTTAAGTGAATGGGACAGTCGATTTTTCAGTATTTCTGCAGATGAATCTCCACTGAGTTGAAAGTTCATGTGGAGGAGTTTTTACGGGACGCTAAACACGGGAGGCTTTTGTGGTCTAGGATTCATAGATTTTGCAATAATTTGTTCTGAATAACAATTCTCGACGAGAATTCTTTTGAGATTGTTCACTGAGTCTTCTACGGTATCCAAGATGCAGACTTTGTAGACTCTATAGCTGAGTGAACGGATCAGGTTTCGTTTGGTGTATAGAGGTACCCAACTGTGAAAGTTGATAAGCTGTCCATTCCAAGTCGACTTTTTGTAGATGGATCTTTTGAGTGTTCTGCCTTTTTATCGTCTTGTTAGTTGAACTTCAAGAAAGAATATTTTGGAGTTGGCATCTTTTTCCAACGTGAACTGAATTCTACAAGAGATACGTCGATGACGCTTCCACTATCGTCGACAATGAAGGAAATCTAGACGACGTCTTAAATTTCTTTGATAAATGCCACCTCGCAATTCAGTTCACTTTTAATTAAAAACCAAAAATAAGCATATATAAAACAGGCATTCATTCGAAGTTTAAAAGCAATATGAAATAATATTCGCGTAACTGTAGACTAAGAAACAGTCCACCCATTATTTGTAATCACTTAGTGGCAGTTATCTCTAAACTGTCGGGAAAGGTATGAATCACAGAGTCAAGTGTTTTGAATGGTAACAAAAACGTGCCAAAGGTAGGTGTCTTGATGAAGCTACGGGTTAGAAAAATGAGTTGGTTGTTAACTTATAAGGAAGGCAACGGAGACGTTTGGGGGAAAGATCATGGCAATAATTCAGCCATGATTTCTTTTATTAACACAGCAAACTGTCGCATCTTGAGTGGGTTATTTTCTAAAGGCATTTAACGCTTGAGTACTCAAATAATATCCAAGGGCTATTTATAAAAAATATTTAAGAACGACGAAACTAAACTGTCCGTTTAACTGGCTGAAAGTGCAGTGATTTGAAAAGTAACTATGATCTCCACTGAATAATCAGAATTGCTAAATGTTTTATTTCATCACCAATAATAATTGTATTTGATAAAGTCACACGGCGATACATTATTATTTGCTGGTTTGATTTTAAATGCAGTTTGTTGCTTATATTCATATCAAGAAACTTCCAAACTCTGTTTATATTAAAACCATTATTTATTATCTTTTGATCTTATAGGTTGGAATATTTTCGATATATCTGGCTTCGACATTGAGTCATTAAATGTGTACGTGTTAGGTGTAGATTCTATAAACAAAGATTCAGTGATCAGCCTCTGTTTCTCCACTTTCTTGTATTACTCTTTAAAACTGCCGGTCTGCATTCATTGCGATCAGTGAGTTCTCTTCTTAGCTATTCACTTATCGAACTTATTCATTCTAAACTTAACTAAATTTCTATGTTCCGACAATATGGTCTTTATTTACTGGTCTTTTTTAGTCACTTGACCTCAAGGTCATTGAAGGATATTTGGTTAGGTTAAATTAGCTTGTCTAATTGGATCAGTAGAGTATTTTAGACTACAGCGCTAGTCCCTGAGTGAGTTTAATTGACAAATAAACGAATATTTAATATAATGTACACAGACAACACAATTTATTAGGGAAAGAAAGTGAGTAAATGCGATGTATAATGCACAATTTTGGAATGTGTGTTTCCCTGCCTTAAGACTCGAAATTCCCTTTTAGTCTCATTTGGACTTCTACAATACTGTGCTATTTATACAGAAAGAAAAATATTCTTATCCACAGAGTTCCAAATAGGACAGATTGATCAGTAAATAAAGTTGTATACTTTTACTAATTAACTTGATTAACTCATGTAAGTAGTAGAGACGTTAGATGGGTGAAAAGAGAATGACTAATAGAATACGAATTCCCATGAATTCGTCAAATTTCAGTGCACAGGTCAGTACACTCATTTTTTGAGTTTTGTACCTTTGAAAGATAAACGTAACCTCGTGAAGTGTCTGGCTCATAGAGTTACGTTAATCTGTTCAGACGACTGCCTCAATGAGGAGCTTAAGATTATTAGAGAATTACTTAGAAAAAATGGCTATCCAGATAAATTCATTGAGAAAAATATGAATTCAGCTCCAAGGAGAGTCAGTATAGCCACAGTCCCGAAAAAACCAATGTACATAAAATTGCAGTTCCTCGGTGACAACATCAGCGAATTAATAACACAGCGCCTGAAGAATGCAGTTAAAAGAACTTATTATGCAGCTGAGGTACGCTGTCTCTTTACAACCACACCTATTTTATGTTCGAGAAATAAGGATAAACTACCTAAATTCGCCTCTTCTATGTGTATCTACCAGTTTGACTGCAGCTGCGGAGCCAGTTACATTGGGCGTACAATTAGGCAAGTTCATCGTCGTATTTCCGAACATCACCCAACGTGGTTAAGTAAGGGACAAAAAAAATCTATTCGTAGCTCTATTTTAGCCCACCTCGTTGACACTGAGCATAAGATTGATGTTAATACAGCATTTAAAATTATTTATCGCATTCCAACTTATCTTAATTTTGCTTTGCGAGTTCGTCTTCTGCAGACGGCTGAGGCGACTGGCATTCATCTGAAGAAGCCAAGCCTATGTGTACAGAAAAAATTTGTACAGCCACTTTCCCTACCGTGGCCATCGTCACAAGAATGGATAAACAGGGCTGCGTCACCCCCCTCCCCCTAAACCTATAAAATTATATTTGTCTAAATTATTTATTTTATTTATTTTGACCACTTTATCTTTAATTTACGTGTTATTCTTGTAAAATTAATTTATTCTATCCATTTCCACCTTTTAAATCTGTATTGATTTTCTTCGTTAACTATTAACCCATTGACACTGTTTAATTATTGTTAACAAACTTATCGCCACTTGATTGGCAAACTGTTGTATTGTAATTAAAATGCCATATATATTAGAGTAGAGCCAAAGATGAGAATCTAATTGAAAAGTAAATATTTCTTCGCTCAATCTTTCTGTTTTCTAAATTTCTAAGTGTCAATCTATGAAAAAATGTGACTCGTCAGATAAATTTCTCCTGTAATTCCAAATTAGTTTGTTTATTAGATGTATCACACAGTGAAACAGTATTATTATTTACAGGATGACGTTTCGAACAAAATTTCTTGTTCATAATCATATCAATTATAATCGCTCGATTTTGAAACTTGAGGTTTATAGTTTCCTTTGTCCTCTTCTATTCATCGTCGTAGGGGTAGGAGAATTTTCCAGATATCTGGGACAGGTGTTGAATCATTCCTATTACATGTATTTGCAGTTGATTCGATAAACAAAGCTTCTGTTATCAATCTCTCCCTCAACCCAGCTGTTGCACTAGATTTTAAAACTGTCATCCTACCCCGTCCATCTTATTGTATGGTTGTGAGTAACTGCGTGTAGTGAGTGCTATCTACGGCTGAACTATTCTCTAGATTTCTTATCTTATTTGGGCCAACCAATCTAGATTTTGCTAGGTTTTTATGTTCGGCTAGTCTGGCTGACTGCCCTTGTTCTACTAGTTTGGCCTATGTATTTGACCTGACAATCATTGCAGACAGGGTACTGAATAAACTAAATTGTTTTGTTTTAAAGGCTCCACTGGCGGGATCCTTTAACCGACAAAGCTTGTTTCTAATTGAGTTTGTGGGTTTGAATGCCACTTTTGTTCCTGCCTTGTTAAGAATTCTGCGTAAGGCCCCCGAGGTTCCTTCTTTGTATGGGATTACTACTGATGATTTAGATTCCTTACTGTCGGTGTCGTCATTATTATTATTATCATTGTTATCATTATTATTATTATCACTATCGCTACTATCATTATCTATTTATTTTTAGATTTCCTTACATATTTCCTGAGTAATTTGTCCGGATAATTATTAAGTTTCAAGGCTTCTTTTATGTTTATCATTTCCTGTCTTATATTTTCCTTGATACTACTTAGTTTTTGTGCTCTGTCACCTAAACATTTCACCAATCCTATTTTTACCGACATAGGATGGGATAATCTGAAGTCCAAATACCTGTTCGAATGTGTGGGTTTCCTGTAAACACTAGTGTTTAACTTCCCATCTTCTTTCCTTTTTACGTTGCAATCTAACATTGGAAGTTTCCCTTCCTGATTTTCCAATTCATAAGTGAATTGAATTACCTCTACCTTCGAGTTAATGTGTTCGAAAAATCTATTTTTATCCTTTGTTCTAAGTACAGTGAATAGGTGATCTACATACCTCCACCATACTTTTGGGGTGGAGGTGAACGTTTCAATCGCTTCATTTTCCCATCTATCCATGAATATATCTGCTTAACTCTGGTGTCTCCTCATTTGCGGATAAATCTTTCGCCTTTTACTAAAGATTTCCGTGGGGAGGCACAATACAATGAGTCTTGTCTCATTTTTTTCAGCTCTGTCTTCGGACGCAGTATTGTGTGCGTCGGTGGCACAGTGGTTAGGACTCTCGCCGACCATCCAGATGGTCCGGGGTTCGAGCCCACGCCGACGCACACCTGATATCTATGGTCGGCCTGCAAAATTTGGGCTACCGATATCCATGCTGAAAATTCCATACTTGTACCAAAAATACAGTGTGGAATCAAGCTGTAAATCAAAAATAAAAAAAATAAAAAAAATACAACTGAGGATATTGGTGATCCCATGGCAACTCCCTCAGTTTGTTTGTATATTTCCCCTTGGAATTTAAATTCTACTACCCCCACGACAAATAGGAGAAGACAACGAAAACTATAAAACTCAAGTTTCAAAGTCGTGTGATTATAATTGATATGATTATGAACAAGAAAGTTTGTTCGAAACGTCATCCTGTAAATAATAATACTGTTTCACTGTATGATGCATCTAATAAACAAACTAATGTGGAATTACTTACTACCACAGTGCCCAAGTATTACACATATATTAAAATTCCCCTTGTGATCAAGGAAACCATTGGTTACAATCAAAATCTACTGGGAGGTTAGGCAGTAATTAGTCTTTTGTTTCACGTTTTTAGAGTTATGTCGTTAGAAAATGTAAGTTTGAAGAGATGAGCTAACTTTTTACTGTATATATATATATATATATATATATATATATATATATATGAACTGGTATTATGTGCGCCTGGGTGGTTCAGTGAGAGAATGCTCAACAACCACGCACATGATTCAGGTTTGAATGCTGGCCAGCGCACTACTAAACCTCACCTCAGATGTGAGACCAGCGACATTATTATTAAAAAATGACAGCACACTCATTGAGACTTCAAGATCTCGGGTCTGAAGTTCTCTGTTGCACTTGAAATTCAAAGAGTGGAGAAAAGGTATCATCTGCATCGCATGGGTGAAATACATACCTTTGGTTATTAGTGGCAGACGAAGTATTCTGTCTATCTTGTCCCCGAAAGAAACAATGAAGAAATACAACTTTCCAATAATACATTTGTTCGTCTGATTGCTTGTATTATATGGAACCACAAAGTAAATGTCGATGTTCGACGTAGATTGTTGGCTAAAGTGTTAAGTCAGTCGGAATTTCAAAGTATTTCGTGCAAAAATATTCTTAAACTTAATGGATTTTAGATTTGTCTGCATTGGATAAATAAATATCTAGTTAGGTGTTTTTATGTTTAGTGGATTAGCTTAAGGAGGCTTGCCAACCACAGAAATGACCTAGGGTTCAATACCCAGTAAAGTAGAAAAGGAAGGTTAGGCATGAAGCTGGCAAATCTACATAGTAAAGATAGAAAACACACCGCTGAAGAAGCTTCATAGCTCAAGCTTCAACCCGTATGCTACACTCAAAGTTCAAAGAAGTGTACAAAATGGGATCTTGAAATCATTTTGACCATTACCGATGGTCAGACTTCATCAGCTATTGTCTGAACTATGCGTTTCAAATAGAAATTTCGGCGAAGGAGGAGATGAATGGAATATAAAAGAGTAAAAATAGATAATAATCACTTGTTTTCCGTGTGGAATTTAATATTCGTGCGTGGATTTAAAAAAATGTTTCTGCAGGCAAAAAATGATTGACTTTTTTGACTGTATATGCTGCTTATATAGGAAAAAAACACACATTTAATTCTGAATAAATTTTGTGGGCTTTTGTATAATTTATCTCATTTCTTTTTTTTTCTCTCAAATATATACCTAACCTTAAGATAATTAGTTTATTTCTCATTCTACTGAATGCAATTATCTTGGAATTTTTAAGAATTTTGTCGTTGGGCGTAGCATGTGCTACTGATAACATTTTGTAAGTAGTATGTTCTAAGTGATGTATTCTGTGAGAATAATGAATAGCAGAGTAGAAGATTAAGTTGTATGGAGGAGAAATGACATATAAACAATATATAAAGCATGGGGAGAGGACAAAAGAAGCATAGAACGAAGAATGTGTGCAAACGGATATGTAAATATAGGTTTTTAAGCATTTTCCGGTAACTGTACACCAACTTGTCAAGTAAACTATCTGTTCTACCTGTGGATGACATAAGTCTGAGTATTGAAATAGTAAACTCATATCTAAAAGAGTTGTTATTCAATAAAAATTTTATGTACAGTTTACCTTTAACGACGGTGTCTAGAGACAGAAAGATGCGATTGCTACAGGCTTTCCTCTTGGGTCACTTTCCGCAGACTGCTTTATGGTCAGTTGAGAAAACAGGATTTTCAAACCTACACTAGACAGATTACTGGCGTGCAAAAGATGTATTGACGATATTTTTATTGTCTATCATGATGATTCCGATTTAAATTGTATCTTACAAAAATTTATTAATTGCCCTACTTAACATGAATTCCCAATAGAATTAAAAAAATGAACCAAATATTCCATTTCTGGACATAGAATTGACAAGAAGAATGATGGGACTCTGAAAAAACCCATCCATAGGAAGCCACCATGGAATTGTCAACCAACAAACATCTTTGGCTGGATATCTATCAGTCAAGAAAGAGCTCTCACCATTTCATTGACCCACCGTGTCAGAAACATTTGCGACACTGAATGCTTAGAAGAAGAGTTCTCACTTCTCAAAAATATTCTGGCTCAAAATGGATACCCGGCAATTTTCGAGGGGAAGAACATGAAACCAAAGCCAAAAAGAGAAGAATGAATTTTATTACCAAAGAAAATAATGAATGTAAATCTGGACTTCATGGGGGGCTTAATAGCAGATATCCTAAAGGAGACAATCTCTAGCTCCCTCAAAACAAGACAATTCCTGCAGTAACTCTAGGAATGATATTCTTTAACATCCCAATGCTTCTAAGTGATATGAAGGATAATCTCTCTCATATAACCAATGCAGTATGCATATATCGATTTACTTGCTCATGTGGACCTAGGTACATAGGTCGTTCTATGTGGGTTTTATCAAAACATCTTAGAAAACATTACTTAGCATGGTTGGAAAGAGGAGGCACTGGTCCAATCAGAAGCGCCATAGTCGAACACCTAGTCAGCCGCCTTCACGAAATCTCAACTGATTTATTATTCGAGGTTCTTCACAAAGTGAAGGAAAATCTGCCAAATGCAGCGTATTTCAGACTTCTATGTACTGCAGTAGCCCTCGCCAAGTGCATAGAAAAGATGAAGCCATGTGTTCAAAAGGAATTGGTCCAACCACTACACCCCTAGTCTTTATTTTTTGTTTTTTTAATTCCGATAATTTTTCTCCATTTTCGTTTACAAAGACTATTATATTGGTTAGTTCCCATGCTCATCCCATTCACATTTCTTACATATTACGCAACTGTTTTCTAACCTGGAAGGGTTTAGTTCCTAAATCCCTTGTAATCTATATTCACACCTTCAAATTTGGATAAAAAGTTGGAGATTATAATCATCATTATATGAAACTGAATAATAATTGTATCTGTGTAAACTTGCATGCATAGATGTTATTTGAGGACAAAATCACTGAAAGGATATCTTTTCTGAGGTGCTTGGTTTTTTCTTTTTATTGTTCTGATGGGTGCTTACTACGATTTATTCTATCTAATGCTAACATCTTTTGCCGTCTGACTGCAAGTTGCTAAAAGTCAGCTTAATTGGCTAGCTTTTTAACGATTAAATTCTCAACTGGAACACGTTTAATTTATAAGAATGGGACTGGAAACTATAAAATTACCTCACACCTTTTACTCAAGTCTTTTAGTTTATTAAGAAAGTGTTTTCGGATAAGTGAAGAGATTTCTCTGTAACATTTTTGCAAGTTAACAAATGGTTGTATTAGCGAGTTTAATTAGAAGTGATAACTGTTGTAGTGGGTGGTGACTGAAGATGAATGACAGACTTTGTTATTCAAGTATTAGTTTGTAGGGATTTGACTGATTGGTTACAAGATTTCTTCATGAGCCAACATCAGTTAGAGAACCATTAGAAGTGGGAAGTAGGAAGTCGTGACGATTCGAGTGTGGGGACAAATACTCGCCGAAGACATTGGCTAGTAGTCGTGCTATGTTGTGAATTGACGGAAGTTAGAATTCATGGGCTGGCAGTTGAATCGGGTCCCAGTGACTGAATGGTGTACAAGCTCAGCTCGAACGCTAGTGGATACATACTGAAAAAGAGTCCCGAAATAGGAAAAAACAGCAGCCCTGTACTCCCTGCAGGTTTTCCAGTGGTTCTTCAATTGATTTCAGCTCATGATGAAATCCTGTAGACATTATTGTTGATTTGAGATGCAGTTTTCTGTTGGAATTTCTCTTCGAATAACTCTTTGGTTGATACCATTGGATCAAAACATTCTGCCCCTGTTGACATATCGCCGTCGTAATACAGACGTTTTAGTCATGCTGTGGGAGGGATATAATATTCGAATGTGGTTGCATTCTTTTTGAGTTGGATAGTTTATTTTTGAAGCATCCATTGTCCTCCACCTAGACAATATCTTCAACGCCAACCTCACTATGAAGTAAACTCATTTGAATTCTTCATCAGTGATATATAATCGCATCCCCTGGCAAACTTTTCTGTGACTGGCTGTTCATTTACATCAGTTATGATCGTGTTTATTGACTTGAAATTTTTTTCCTTCACGTTCCCGAGTGGAATACAGGGCCTCAAGCTAATGGCTTGAAGTTTCTGTAGTAGGGTTTATTTTACAGGATAGGGTTGTCAGCCTCATGCCCGACCTTTCCTCTTTACCAGCATTATTATTACTGGCTTAGCGAGGTAAAGGAGTGCGTCCGTGGCCATGGTTCGAACCCCGGATGATGTAAATGGTCGGCGAGCGTCCTGACCATTATGCCACCGACTCACGACTTGAAATTGGAATCTAAATATTCTGTCAGATGGTTATTATTACTATGGTTGAGTATTTGTTCTGTGTATGTCAGTTTTCCATACACTTTGTTTCTAAATCTCCTGTGTTAGTTTTCTTGATTAAGACATCTATAAACTGGATTTTATTGTCTAATTCTTCTTCTTCTGTTAAGAATTTGATATCTTCGAATATTTTATTTATTAATTTATGAGTGTATTCCAAATCATTTTGTTTTATTTATTACAGACGTGTCATCAACGTGACGTACCTAGATACAGTTTTGGTTTAATTATAGGCAGAGCTATTAATTCTAATCTTTGCATAAAGCTTCACAATAAAATCAACCAGCTCTGAGAACACAATTAATTCAAAATCATCCATCTAAGCTACAGTTTTTCTCTATTATTTCAATATACCTTATTATCTTGTTAATCCTATGAACTGTCTACAGTTGAAGAGAAGCCTCAGAATAAAAATGTGCACATATTTCTTGGACGAATCTTATTATTTTTTTTTCTATCACTTAGATGAAAATGAGTAGAAGGCGGGGTGGGGGGCGTTGTATGAGTTTTTTGAAAAATTAACTTCGTAAGTTATTCTCTAAGTATAACATTATGACACTGGTGAGGAACTAACAATAAAAATAGGCAAATTTAACTTCAGTCGAGTGACATAATGACGTAATGATATTCTTAAAAGGCTGTAACATGCAGTGAGTGGCTTCATGTGTATTTTAAGAAAACAAAAGGCTCTTTTATCATGAAGGCTTCATTTCTAGAATATGGAATTTTCGACTATGAAAAAAAAAGAAAAATAATTATGCTAACTTGAAAATTAAAAAAAGTCTGAAAACTCCCCTATGTTTTAGTTTCTGTCTGTGAAATAACAATTATGGTACTATTGTTTAGAGGATAGTGTGTCGGCATTAACTTTTAGTCAATAGTGAATAGTCATGCTGATTATTTGATGTATAAAATAAGCTGAACGTTATATCAGACTTCAGATCGTATCTATTGAAAGTAAAATGGAGCAAGTTCTCATCCAGTCAAAACACTTGCTGAATTTCTAATTCATTTAATTATATATTTTATAATAGTTTTGAGATTCGATTATATCAGCGTTTATGAATAGTATACATATATGTTAATTGTCTGCATTTCCAGCGGTACGTTGGTCTCCAAGCTTTGAAGTTTCGATAACAGAGGTGTTAGTTTTATGATGCAGGCTTGCCAGCCTCACGCTGAGTTTTCCTTCTTCCTTCAGCTTGTTATCAGCTAGTAGATTAGGCAAGGTTTATAAGTAGAACACAGAATACCGGACTGAACATTATACTATTGAACCGCTAACTGAGAAGATACTCGCACTACTGAAGTCAAAAGTGTGCCATCTGAGTTAGAGGTAGGAATCCAAACCGCTAGACTTAGTTATATACTTATCAAATTTAAGTATGAAGTTTTCTGTGCTCAAATGTAGTTACCTTTTGAGAAGATTTCCAAAAGAACGCACACAGTGCATAGAAGTATTCGTAAAAAACTGAAACTATACATTTCATCTTAATTTATGACTTCACAATAGTATTATTATTAATTCCTTCACGTTCACAGTGGAACGTAGGGCTTCAAGCTAGAGGTTTGAAGTTTCTGTGGTAGTGTTTATTTTTACAGGATTGGCTTGCTAGCCTCATGCCCAACCTTTCCTCTTTACCAGCTTTATTTCTGCCTCAGTGAGGTAAAGGAGGATCCGTGGCCGGGGATCGAACCTCAGACCATGTGCATGTTCGGTGAGCGTCCTGACCACTGCGCCACCGACGCACCGCAATATTAGATTTGTAGATTACGAAATCAAGTGACTGACGAGTACTACTGGCGACTAGCGCGAAACGCTAGTTCTGACTTTCCTTACAAGCCTGGAAAAACTGGATGTCTTGTAGGGGGGTAACTCGTTAATGCTGATGGGGCTTGTCACTCAGGTCCAGCAACAGACATACTGACAGTAACTCATTTGATCAACTAATATACAGAGTAAGAAACAACAATCAATTAAGGATTTAAGTTAGCACACACTCAAGAATGATAAGAATACGATGCAAGAAAAAAAGCAATTATGCTTGTGACTAATGAAGATAGTTGTTATTGTACCACTTCCGGAATTTCTAATAAGGTACATTAGAATGGTAGTGAAGTCAGATGGCGGGCAGTTCATTTCGCCAATACAACTTCATTTCGTACCATTATCTGCAGTTTTCATTTAGCTGGTTTCAAGATCGACTGTATGCTTTAATTTCATCCTCATACGATCTCCTGAGTGTCATCCACAAATGGCGTGCTCGTTGTTTTCCATTTGGGTTCTACTTGTGAGCTTGCTTCAACCGTCTTCTCAGAGTATGTCTAGTTCACCTTAATTTTTATTACATATTTGTTGGGTGATAAGTTCCTGGTTGATTTAATCCCGCTGTTGATCTGGCGGCCTGTTCAAATTTTTGGGCCAGCTATTTTGCTATCTACATATTGCATCCAATCTACTATTAACGCACATCATTTATCACCTAAATATGAATTCTAACAGGATTATTTACTCTCTTAACTTTATCAATCATTTAAGATCAAATCACTTCCATATTCCCAAGAAATCGAAGAGGAAGCATCGTAGTGGTTGGCAAAGGGCTCGCAAACGCATAACAATACATTTAACTACGGTTCCTGTCATAATGAACGCAAACTGCCGCTCTCCTCTGCCTAACACGGTAATGTACCTGCAATCTCTGATGTCCACTGACACTTATCATAATACTGACATAATCACATTGTAAGAAACGTGGTTACATGAATTTTATTATGACAAGCTTTTATCACTAAAGGACTTTGTATTATTCAGACAAGAGCGTCACTGTTGTAATAAGAAAAACTGTGGTGACGTTGCAGCTTATTTCAAATAATGTTTGTTTCTCACTCTCAAATGATTCCATAGACTGCATTACTGTCAAATGTCATCCCAAACATCTCCCCAAGTATAAGCATATCTTTGTTACAAACATGTACATTTCTCCTAGTTGCTCTCCATCTGATCTATCTAATTTTGCTGATGAATTCACCATGTTTGGTGCTGCTAACTTCGACAACTCTCTACCCGTTATTACTGGGGATTTCAACTCCTCAGATTGCTCCTTTCTTGAAGTACTTGGTCACAAAAACGTAGTCAAATTTCCCACTTGACTTGACAAAACACTCGATCCAGTTTTTCATAATGACGAAGGAGAATATGAAACATGTAGACGTTCACCGATACTTAACTCGGATCACTGTATTGTCCGTGTTTTACCAAAAATATACAGAAAACACATATTAAAGTCTTCTCACACCTGTCTATGAAAGCACAACAAAGATGTTACACATCTGACAACCTACTCAATCTAAGATGCATGTTAAAAAAATTTTAACTGGGATTTATTATATGAAAGTAGATTAAATGACTCAATCACCAGTGAAACGGATTATCTCAAGTTCTGCCTCTACATATGCTGTCCCAAACAAACACTATTCAAAAGCTTCGACCGCTTCTCGTCTCCTCGTCTCAAACAGCTTCTCGGGCAAAAAAAACATGATATAAATCCATAGATAAGTTAGGAATTAAAAAGATTAGTGCTCTAATCAAATCTGAGATCAAAAATCTAAATGCTATGTATAATCACACATTATTATCATGGAAATCTCCTATCAGCATGTGGGAACGTTTCAACGAAATTACTGGCAGTGGTAAGCGATGCAATATTTTTCCCTCTTATGATGTTAACGATCTTAATCAGTCTTTCATACGCTCCCCTTCTACTATAATTACTTCTAGTGTTACAAATCATGCAGTTGATAACTTTCATGATCTTAATACTCTTGATGTTTTAAAATGTCTTAAAACGCCTAAGCACTCATGTAGCCTTGGCCCTGATAGTGTATCTGCCTATCTTCTAAAACAATGTGGAGATGCTTTATGTTCTCCACTTACTAACATCCTAAACTTTTCTTTTTCCAAAAACCTTGTACTTGTAGCATGGAAATGCATTAAAATAGTCCCTGTTCTTAAACCTGAAAATAGCAAGAATGTAAAATTCAGACCCATTCCCATTACTTCTTCATTTCGAAAGCTGATCGAAAGGCTAGTACTTCTTAAACTTGGTCCCTATCATTTTCTGTTTGTCTTCCTTAGTTTTTCAGAGTTACTGAAGAAGGACTATATCTTATTACGTAGGATGCTAAAGGTTGTCAGCAGGGCAAGCTACGTGCCACTTAACCAGCTTGTTAATATTTTGCTCGACAGGCACTTGGACTCATGTGAAAAATGAACTCAATTCATTTTATCTAACTCACTCCACCCTCCCCATTCACAACTTCCCCCTTGTATCTATCTCATCAGGCAAAACCAGAAGCCTATATAGAAAAATAGGTGCTCGCACTAGCAAGTACGAAAACTCAACCATATCCTACTTAGCTCTTATTCTGTGCGATAAACAAATCATCAGGCTTGAAAATTATAACTCATTAAATAGTTAGTAGAACAATTGGATCTCCTCTTTTTAACTCATGTCATTTATAGGTAGAACATTTTGTGTGTGTGCTGTTTTGTTTCTCTGTTCCTTACAAACTCTACATAAAACATTCTCCTTCGTTCTTTCACACTCTGTATATCTCGATCTTTTTGTCACCACTTACGCCAGTAAATATGCTAGTAGTATCTACTTTTCTGACACCTTCAAACACTCTGTTCACTTTTGGCCTTGCTACCGACATGCCAAAATGTTGTTGTCAAAGTCAACTGTGACTACCCATAATCTATTAAGAATTTTATTTATTGTTAATGTACAAACTGGATGCAATACTGTAGTGAAATACTGAGAATTCCATTCTGCATCACAAGTACTGTTTTTAAAATAAAGCAAATTATTTTTATTAAAAAATGAAAAACTGGAAAATTTCCTGTTTGAGAAACAAACCAACTTTTGATGGATTTGCAAAACACATCCCACTGAAATTAACACTGTTAAAGTGTTGTAAGACTAGACTGGATACAATCATAGAAATTGGGCGATTCAGCGGGATTCTGTCTATTTACGATTTGTATAGACGAAAATCAAGGAGACTCAAACGATAGACTCAATGAGAGTAGAAATTTATATGTCTTTGAATCATGAAAAATCGTTGATATGTGTCTCAAGAAAAATTTGTAACAATGGTAAATCAAATAGAAGCCAGAAAAATGAAAGGTGATATATTGGGCTGATAGTATTGTGTGTCCAAAAACTATCAGCATGATTATGAGAACGAAGAATGAACTTCTTGTAGATGTGTAAACTTGGATGAAAGTTTTCAGTGACAATTGTTTTGTTGGAAATAAATAATTTTGAGGTTATCTGTGAGGAAGCTTTATTACCTGTCTGTCATTCTCACTGTTTATGTAAATGCTCTCCATGTTTGCTCACTTAAGCCTCAACGATCATGATTTAGTCCCTGAAATTATATAACAGCTTATTCTGTCTGTTTCATTGATGAATATGTTTTAAGAACCATATATAAATTCAAAAACTCACTTGAATGTGCCATACTATGTCACAATTCGTAGAATGCTGAACACTGTCAGTAGGGTGAGTGATGTTCCAGTGAACGACATAGTTAATGTCGTTGTCAATAGGCATTTGACTTCGTGCAATAAATTTGCTGGAGGGATTTTGTCCGACTCGGAGCATCCACTTTACCCTCAGCTGTCACCTTGCATCTCCTCAGGTAGAACAAAAAGTAACTTCAGAAAACTGTATGCTCGCACGTCTAAGTATAAGAAGTCTATGATACCATACTTGGCATGTATTTTATGTGATGAAAATAGTGTCAGGCAAGAATTAACTAACCTTCTTTCATCTAGTAAATAAACAATTTCCTCCATCCATCCATCCATCCTTATATACCTTCAAGTTTTACTTTTATTACTTCTATTATATTTATGGTCCTGTTAATTCTCTGTTTTACTCTCATAATTGCAAACACCAACTTATCTCCATGACGGCTGTAATCTTTGTTTTTCCCCTCACCATCACCATCATGTAAAGAGAACACTATATTCAATATTTTTAAACATGCTAGGATTTCTATACCGCATTGACAATACTGTGTGAAACAAACCCACAGTAATTTTCACTTGTATTATTATTATTACCCTGGCTGTTTTCATTATTATTATTTCCGCTTTATATGCTGCATGTTTTTGACATTACCGCTATTGTTAACGTGGAAAATGTTTTGGGTGATTAATTTTTATTTATAACTTGAGGAAATTAGATGCAATATTGTGATTAATGCTGAAAATCCCATTCTGTATCCCAAGTAATGTATTTGGAATAAAGTAAATCATCATTATTGTTATTACAGGCGAGGAATCATCCATTGAACCTAATTTATTCCAGTGTATAAGATAGTGTAGGCAGTTTAACAAGCTTGCCAATTAGATAACTTGGCTTCATTGTATCTACAACGTATATGAATAGAATATTAATCTCTACTCGTCTCCAATATTGAAGTTATTTTGAATTATTACCAGTTGTGGCATAACCAGATATCTTTCAAACTTTGTTTCCAGTCGTGAATATGAGTCAAGTGAAGCTACTATTTTCATACTAAATATCTGAGAATCTAATGCTAAAGCAGTTAGATATCAGAGGTGGGAAATGTAAATCCTCTTATTAGTTTATTATTCGAGTTATTTATTTGCTCATTTCTCCGTTTTTTTGTTTTTACTTCTGCCAGTGTTTGTTCTTCTTTTACTGGAACAATTATTTACACTAAGCATTAATTTCTGAAGTGTTTATCTTTTCAACTTTCCTAATTCAACTTGTTGTTATAATTATATTGTGAGTAAAATTTATTTTATTTTGATAAAGTCTCACAGTGTTATACAGTAATATTTACTGATGATCACGTTTCGTGGCACACGGAGTTTCTTAACCATAAAGAAGATTTTTGAAATGATTTCTAATTCATCAAGGTCTCCTTTGCCTTTTTGATCCTACGTTTAACCTCACCTGTATTTCAAACAATGATATCTAGATAACTGAGGGAAGTGTTGTCTTTCAAGTTTATCCCGTTAATAGTGATTAGTGTTTGGGTTGTTGGTCGATTTTTTTTCACCGATCACGTCTATATTTAACATATTCACATGAAGGTCTTACTTTTCTGTCTACCTTCTCTGCCAAATTGTTTTTTTCGCCTCTAGATCTTTGAGTTTATGTGACGTAAATCATCCACGGACAGCAGGTCTTTTAGAGTCTTCTCACCTAGTCAACGTAGTGATGTCGTCCCGCCCCTTCTCAACGGTGTGCTTATGCCATCCAGTATAACACGAAATCAATAATAATAAAACTAATAATGAAATGGTCTCTTGATAAATTAACTGACTTTGAGATTGTTATATAATTTTATTGGTAAGAATATTGAACATAGTTTAAATCATTATTTAGTGCGTCGGTGGCACAGCGGTTAGGACGCTTGCGATCATGCACATGGTCCGGAGTTCGATCCCCGGCCGGTGCACTCCTTTAAATCTCTAAGCCAGTAATTAGATCGATAAAGAGGGAAGGTTGGGCATGAGGCTAGCAACCCCATCCTGTAAAATTAAACATTGCTGCAGAAACTTCAAATCTCTAGCTTGAAGTTCGATGTTCCACTGGGAAGGAATAAAAAATTATTCATTATTTAACTCTAAGAAAACAAAACACGTATTTCAGTGAAGAGTGTCTCCTCAGGCGTATTCATTCACTAAGCTGTACAATCGCAGTTATATTCACTTATTTTTGTCTGTATGTACATTAGGTCTGTTCGATAAGAATAAAAGTAATTTAGGGTTATTATCGTCAAGACATTTCAGAAATATGATAAGTAGTCCATTTGTAACTGGGTGGGGGTGGTGAAGATCGGTAAGAGTGTAGTGGTGATACGTTGTTGAAAACAAACACAGTTAATAATGTTAATGAACTATTTGGATGAAGGATACCTGCCAAGATTCATTGACAAGATTATCAAACCAAAGGTCCAGAGGAATAATACATCACTGGTTTCAGATAAAGATACTTCTCATGAATCTGGATCTCAAGAAGGACTTAGTTTGTGATATCCTCATGCGGAGAATTTCAGCATCTTTGAAATGAATATTCTTCACGGCAACACTAAGAGTAGTGTTCTCTAGTCATCCTTTATCTGTAGGCGCCTTAAGGACAAGGTCTGACATCTGGCCACTTCCATGTGCATATATCAGTTGACATGTTTCTGTAGAGTCAAATACATTGGTTGTTTGACGCTTATCTTGGCCAAAGAGCTTCAAAAACCCTTTCCCACACAGCTACGAAAAGATAATAGTGGCTGTGTAAGGAGTGGAATAAACGAACATCCCGTACATACTTGTCATTTCATCTCGACACACAAAGTGATCAAAGTGATCTATAAAGTGAAGAACAACCTACCAAAGGTGATACGCTTTCGTCTCTTTTGTATTGCTGAAGCCTTAGCTATTTTAGTTGAAAACATCAGGGTTATGAATACAAAAGGAAATTATCCAACAACTTCTCCTATCATGGTAACAACTGTGTTGACTCCAAATGGCTTGATGTTTGTGTGGTTGTTTTTATTTGTTTCTAATTTCTTATAAGATTTTTAATTTAAGAGTTTTTACATAACTCCAGTATTCCCTTTGGTTTTATGTGTATCCTAATCACAAATCATTCATTTAACTATTCATCTTATCACGTAACCGTATTACGCTTATTCAACTTATTTTATGTGTTGATTAACATTATTAAGTGTGTTTGTTTTTAACAACGTATCACCACTACTCTCTTATCAATCTTCACCTGCCAGTAACAATTGAACTACTCATCATATTTCTGAAATGTCGTGATGATAATAACCCTAACTTACTCTTATTCATATTGGACAGACCTAATATACATAGAGACAAGAATAAGTGTATATGAAAGCGATTGTACAGCTTAGTGAATGAATATGCCTGAGGAGACACGCTTCGCTGAAATACGTGTTTTTTTTATTAACATTTGGATGCGGATTATTCAAAAATTTTAACTCTATGTAGCAAAACATGCATGGAATATGTTCAGTATTCGAGACAGCTATTAGTAAATTTCACTGATTTAAAAATAAAATTTGTGAATTGCAGTCGAGTATAACTCTTTCATAGAACAGTTTTATTGCTATAAAAGTTTTCGTATTTCCCAATGAAACTTACGGAATCTTTGTAATTGAGGATGGGGGTAAGGCAAGGCTGCCTAATGTCGCCAGTGATCTTCCTGATTGCAGTAGACTGGATAATGAGGGAGACAGCGGCGGGCAATGAGCAAACAGGCATAAAATGGACTCACACGAAATAACAACTTGGAGGATCTGGACTTCGCCGATGATATATGTCTGACTTCCCACAAAGTAGAAGATATGCAAGTGAAAAGCAACAAGTTGGCAGAAGAAGCATCAAAGATAGGACTCCAAGTAAACATAGAGAAAGCAGAGGTGATGAAAATTCATGGGTAACACCAACAGCAACCACAACAGACAACAATGGGCATAAATGGAAGGAACCTGAAAGAAACAACCTCCTTCACCTGTCTACCTACCTGGGAAGCATCGTTTCAACTACAGGCGGAACTGACGAGAATATCAAAGCCAGAATCGGGAAAGCAAGACAAGCTTTCTTTACTCTCAAGTCTGTGTGGAGGTCAACAGTACTCAGAATCAAGAATAACATCCGGATTTTCAACTCCAATGTGAAGTCAGTCAGTGCTACTCACAATACGGATCAGAGACTTGGCGCGTTATAAAGAGCATCTCAACCAAACTACAGACCTTCATCAACAGTTGTCTTCGCTCAATACTCAAGATCAGATGGCCGACCAGAAAGGATCAGGAACAGGGATCTCTGGCAATAAGCGAACCAACGCGGCAGGAACCGATTGTGAAACAAATAGGCAGGAAGAAACGGAGATGGACTAGCTGGCCATACTCTGAGGAAATCAGCAAGTGACATCACTAGACAAGCCATTACTCGAGTGGGACCAGGCCGAAAGGGAAGCGGAGAATTGGTCGTCAGTGCAAGGGTGATTTGGAGGCGGTGGTGTGAAGAGGAGATGAAAGCATGTGGACAGACCTGGCGCCAGGTGAAAACTTTAGCAGAAAAGCAAACGCAATTTAGGAGTGTGGTGGAGGCCTTATGTTCCTCTAGGAATTAAAGGAAATAATAATTATTTCCCAATGAATGAAAAGCAAAAAGATATTGTTTGTATAGCGCCCAAGTTTTATACTTATATCTATAACGAAACCATGTTTAGATTGTTGCATTGAATGAGCTGATGAAATTATAACAATAACAGGAATAATACTTTGATAATGCTATTAGCATTAAATAGTGAAATCTCAGTAAAAACAATGCCGTTTTGTTTTCTATTCATTGGGAAATGCGAAAAATGTTTATCATTATGAATATCATATACTCAATGCCCACAATTTTTTCAAACCGTTAAAGTGAACTTCGTTTGAAATGTAAGGTTATGTTGGAAGATGAGTATATATCTGTACTGTCTTGTTGAAAACTAAGAACACTTAGTGAACTTGTTTTCAAAGCAGTAAATTTGCATAGTGCGTCAATAGTTTGGCAGTCAAGTGCTCGTCAACCGACCACATGGTCCGGTTTTCGATTTCCAGCTGGTGGAGTTCAAAACTTGACCTAGTCGATAGTTATCCTGGGGAAGACAGAAGATTATCTGTGAAGCTAGGAAACCCCTCCATGAAAATAAAAAAAATCATGGCCACTAAAACTTCTAGGCTTCAGGCTTTTACTTTTCTACTCAGAAAGCAAGCAGTAGTGAAACATTTTGCTCAAATATGACGTACTAGCTAAGACGTGTTCCGGAGGGATTATTTATTAAAGTTATAAGATAAAGGGTGTCCAGAGAGCTGATTAAATCAGTCCAAAGAAAAGAGAGAGACCTTAGAAGAGGGAATAAGTAGTGGGTTAATTTTCATACAAGAAGTTTAAACTGAGATCATTTTAAGCTAAGGGGATTGGGTGTTTTTACAATTTAGCGAAACTTCGAATCTGTTTAGTAACTATGCGTCATTTATGCTCAACGATTTCCCTTTATAGATCAGTCCAAACCCTTTGACCTCAAAAATTGGGTTATCTGTCTTAAGATGGCCCTACAATTTTAATTCTTTATAAAACAACAAATGTAAAGATATTCAAGTGTTGGTTTGTAGGGATTTGATTGGTTACAGGATTTCATCATGCGCCGACATTAGTTAGAGAACCATTTGAAAACCTGGGAATACTGGACAGATGTTTCGTCCTAGTTTGGGACTCTTCAGTAGTACGCACCTACCATAGGAGGTTTGGACTCAGGACCTTCTGGTTACAAGGCGAGCTCATATACCGTTAAGCCACTACAACCCGATACAGTGGCCTATAAATTCTAACTTATGCCAATTCACGAAATAGCGCGACTTCTAGCCGATGTCTTCGGCCAGTATTTGTCCTCTCACCCAACCTGCTGTAAAGATAAGAGATAAGCTAACGAGAATTTTAAACGTTATAGCTACACTGAGTTTCATGTTTTCTAGTGATTTAGTTAAATTTTAAATTTACGCCGGAATTAGAACTTCTTAAAACTTTGTTATTTTTACTTATAAATAATGCGAAGTTGAAATTCTAATATATCAGTTATATATTCCCCTCTATATATGCATGAAAAGAAAGCTTAAACTGGGGAAATAGTCAGTAAAAAAAAACCTTTGTTTTTTCAAATAGGATTCAAGAAATTCAAACCTGTCAGTCAAATTTCAATGAATCATTTTTTATTTGTTTGTCCTAATATCAAAATTCTAAACAACTTATCTATTACGCTTAACAAAAAGAAACGAAATTGTTGCGGGTAAGTGTAAATAGTGGCAACGCCTTTGCTGAACTAGACAAACTACTACACATTGATCTTATTTGTTTATTCGTTTGCTGATTAGACTGAGCGCATTTTAGTTTATCTTCAACCGCATAACTAAATGCGTCGGTGGCACAGTGGTTAGTCCGCTCGCCAACCATGCACATGGCCCGAGATTCGATCCCCGGTCGACGCACGCCCGATATCCATGGTCGGCCTGCTAAATCACATGCTGAAAATTAGATACTTGTACTGAAATACTGTGTGGAATCAAGCTATAATAAAAAAATTTATAACTATTGGTGTTGATTATTCTCAACACTGATCCAGGATATACACAAAATCCTTTTAGTGAGGGTAAGGAAGGGATGGAACTTTGGAATACAAGTTGAAAAGTCGGGTGTACATTAATTGTGGTAATAACAACATCCGTCTAATAATTCAGTACAACTATTGATCCGGGTCTCAGTGGCTAAACAGCATATCAGTTTGCTGTGTAAATGGAAGGTCCTGTGTTCGAAACACAGTGGGTTCGTACTGCCGACAATCTACAAACTAGTGTGAAACAGCTGTCCAGTACTCCAATGCTGGTCTTCGATGTCTGTCTAACCGGTATCAATCAGTGGTAAAACTAAAAAACAAATCAAGACTTTACAAATAAACTTTTGAAACTGCAGATTATTTTAAAAAAATACAAAGAACACTAAAAAGTTGTTTTGTCCAAGTTTTTTGACACTCAGAAGTATTTTCAAAATACTGCAGTAGGGGATGAACACAGTAGCTTAAGTTGTTAGCTAACCCTATCGATCATTCAGTAAATCTGTCTTGAGGTCTCTAGTGAGCTTGAGATTAATAATAAAATTATAGATTATATACGGATTTCTACTAATTTCGGTGTAGGTTTTTAATTACGAAGGTTTTGAGTTCTGCCCTTAATGGCGTTATGGGCGCAATAGGCTCAGTAATCGCTACATTAGGAGGATATGGCTATCTGACCCTCCTTATTCGTCAACTTTTCCCTAATTAATGTATATATCTGGTGAAATCTGTACTGAAATTAATCAGAATTCCAAAATTAAAAAATGTTTCAAAAGATATTTAATGGCAATCTATTAAAGTTCATTAGAATAATTCAACTGTTATTGTGTGAGGCAGTAACAAAAGACTGAATCTTTGCCGAAAAAAGTGCATTTATAATTTACTTATTTTTGTTTTTTGCAACTATCGTTTTCGTCATGTAATTTTTTATTTCTATAGATACATTGACCGGCGTTGTTTGAAATACCACTCTTTTGGTAGAAAACTTGTCCTCTGATTTTTAGTCCTTCAGAAAGTTTGTATTCGTTCACATAAAATCAGCATCTTAGCTGACGAACACCAAGCATGGAGGTGTTATTGACTGACACGAGTATTTGAAACACCACTGACGTAAGTCAGTACTGCTTACCACACAATCAATGTGATCCGTACACGTGACTGCTACTTCTCTCTTTTAGTGCTTAGCCCATCATAATAGATTTCTATACTGCCAATGACATCATGACAGGGACTCTCTCAGGTGTGTTCGTGGTTATCGTCTGCGAGACCGGAGAAGTTTGCTGACTCTGCCGTTAACATTCTGAAGTATCCAAATTCGTTCCACCTGCTCTTACAGATTCCTAGCACTTCTACACCAGCTTTCCTAGCTTTCATCATTGTGAAAACATTCTACATCTCCTTACCTACTTTTGCTCGCAATGAAAGACTGGCTGACTTCTCGAAGAATTTCACCAGCCGGCATCATTCTGTTTCTCCGATTTCACTTATTCCTTCGCTTCCCCAGTGGAACATAGGGCTTCAAGCTAGAGACTTGAAGTTTCAGTAGCAGTAGTGTTTATTTCTTACAGGATGGGGTTGCTGGCGTTATGCCCAACCTTCCCTGCTTACCAGCTTTATTACTGGATTAGCGGCGTATAGGAGTGCGTCGGCCAGGAATGAACCCGAACCATGTGCATGGTTGGCGAGCGTCCTAACCGCTGCGCCACCGACTCACCTAAAATAAGTTTATTATATATATTTACATTTATATGTTTTCTGTGCTTAAATTTTATATAGCTACTGAATTGATTTTCTGGGGCACGGTCACTAGCCCCTTAACCAGTCTGCTCTGTTTTTATGGGCTAAAGACAGCTAGTGGCTGATGGGCTAGTTAACTGAGTAATGTTTCCTATGCATATTACACTTAATAAAAAAAAACTGCACTTTTGTTCAAACTTGTAATTATGTGGAATCTCGAAATGATTTTCTGTGAACTAATATTAGTAGATTTTTTAAGGATGATTTTATCACTTGGAGATTTATAAATCATCGGGATATATTCGAAAGAGTATTACGTCTTGAAAATAGAGATTAATTACACATATCAATAGTAAATTTTATGATGTTTTAGAGCCTTATGTAGTAAAGATCTATTTGAACACCCAAGAAGTACGGAATTGGGCATATTTACTTTTCTGCAGATTTTTTCTTGACAGCTGCACAACAGAAAGTCACTGAGTTTTATTTCAATATTGCATATTTCAACAAACATAAAAAATTTCAGATGAACAATAAAGTAGATGTCTCAAAAGCTATGTGAAGATGTTAACTGAAGGATATATGAGCCATCGGATTCTGTTCGTCTATTTGCGACATAGAACTTTGCACCGATGTGTGGCAGTTCAAGTCGCTACACTCCATGTAGCACACAAAACAGAGAGGAAAGTAGAAGAACTGCATAATAGAGACAGTAGACAGGGATATCAGACAAAGGAATAGTGATAACGAAGAAAGTATAGTTTCATTGCAAATCATAGGTTATAAGAGTGGATGCATCTGCACCAATCATTGAGAAAGATTTTGAGCCATGTCACCAATTCTTTCCAACCTTCAATGGTGTTTACCGTCTCGAGGAACCCAACCAGGAAACCAGTCTTCACCTTCCTACGTGGCTGGCTCAAACTATCTGTTGTGGGTTTCATTGACTGGTGCCATGTTTTGGTTTGACTGTGGTTAGCTCTTTTAGAGTCTGACCTATGTCAGCTAACATTGCCCGTCAAGGAAGGCGATGGCTAGGCACACGTAACACATGTCCTAATCATCTCAGTTGATGTAATTTCCCAGCCTTGTCCATTGTTTTCCCCTCCTTACCTAGTACTCGACGCCTAATCTCAGTATTACTCACCATATTACACCTACCGCCTAACACGCGCGATAGAACGCACGCACCCAAGATCGAAGACAGCTAATCTTTTCATGTTTTTCACTCTCAATGGCCAGGTCTCACAGCTATAAAGGAGGACGGAGCGGACTGCTGAGCAGTACACACGCCCTTTGGTTGATAGCCAGTCGGATATCACATCTACTAAGCCAGGTGTAAACTGGCATATGCGAAACTAGCCCTATAAATCTGTGCTGATATTTAATTAGAGATCAACCTGTTGGGGCTGATGGTACTTCCAAATAAGTGAAGCGATCAACGTGCTCTACTTTTTCACTCTCTCTGTTGCTAAACAAGGAGTCAGTGCGGTCCAGTCCTGTAACATCATCTTACATTTGGCAGGAGCGAATCGCATGCCAATTGCATATCTAGAAGGGCTATATCGTCTGCATATTCTAAGTCAACGATATTATTCCCTGGTAGCAAATCAATCCCTGAGTCACTGAAGTGAGTTAAGGTTAAGTCCATTAGTACATCTTTGGCGAAATTGAATAGAAATGAGGATAGTAGGTATCCCTTACGGACACTTCTAGGTGTCACCAATTCAGGTGACAACTCGCCGTAAGCCGTCAGAGTGAGTGCCTTGATCAGTGCATTGTATTTTCCCGGCATTCCCTTCTGAATCAGCAGTTAACTTTCAACGAATGATCTCAGGGTTCAAATTGTGCTCCTTAAATGTATATTTTTCAGCATGTAGGCATTATTATCCCTACAATTTAGATTAATAGCCTGCTAAACAGATGAGCTAACCTGGGTAATTGGGTTTTGTTTAAGTGTTTAAAGCATTTAAAAATTGTAGAACCGAATTTAAGTAAATAAGGGTGTTTAGTTTCAAAAGGTCTACGATTAATATTTTATTTTGTGATTGGAAAGCCAGATGAGAAATCACCAAAAATAAGTATTCGCCTAAATTGCATTCTATAATTATCATGACTGTTACAGACAGTGAAGTGAGTTTCACAAATCATCGTATTTTTAATATTCTAAATATCTTTGTAGACTAGTTTCGTCTGCATTAAAATGATGCAGGTAGCAGGAGACTTTCTTTAAGAGAAGAAGAAAAAGAAGTTGATCACAATCGAGCATACGATTTTTTTATTCCTTCACGTTCCCAGTGGAAAGTAGGGCTTCAAGCTAGAAGCTTGAAGTTTCTGTGGCAGTGTTTATTTTTACAGGATGAGGTTGCTAGCCTGATGCCCAACTTTTTCCTCTTTACCAGCATTATTTCTGGCTTAGCGGGGTAAATGGGTGTGTCAGCCGGGGATCGAACCGCGGACCATGTGCATGGTTGGCGAGCGTCCTAACCGCTATGCCACCGACGCTAGCACACGACTGAAAAGCTGAAATTCAAACTAAGAAATACGGTGAATGATATGGATGATGAAATCATATTTGAAACATCCAAAAATGTAAGATCAGCTTATCACAATCATTAATACTGGGATAACATTTCACGATAGTGCCAAAATTCCACACTGACATGAATTTTAACTTTTGTTTGTTTGTTTGTTTAACATGACAAGTAGTAGCAACATTACTTTTTACCGCATAACTCTTTTGATCACAATATTGGAGTCAACTTTGAGGATAAACGTCGCCGACGCGAAAACCTGTGTCAGTAGATAAAACGGGATTATTATAGTTGCCTCGGGTTCTGAGTTGAACATAAGGTTTCAACACTACATCATTACCTTGTCCTGTTCTCTGTAGACCTCTTTAGCTGGCCTCAAAATCTCTCATAGGCTGTCATCTCCTCGCGCGGTCTTATTCTGTCCCCGTGGACTTCAAATTCATGTCTTCCAGTTTGAGTTCCACTCAAGTGATAGACTAGTGTGAGATGTCACCAGACGGTCTCCTCAGAATGCGTCTGATCTGTTTCTACTTCCATGAGAGTATTTTTCTAACAATGGATTCTTGATTAGGTCGTTCCAAGCATTGTTTTGTTGCTAATTTTTTCTGGAGATTTGATCTTCAATAAAGAACAAAGGTAGCTTTTGATGAAAGTCTGCTACTTGATGGAAATATTTTCGTAATGCGACTGCAAAGTATCTGATCCATATAGAAGAACTGAATGACTTCACATTTGTGTTGAAAACCCTTATGCTGAGTGCATAAGATTTCCGAATGTGTATCTTGCCATTTTGATTCTGGTTTTGTCATCATCACCCGTTCTGTCACATGTGTTTGAAGCACTGCTTCCTAGATAAGTGAAGGAACCGACGTTTTCTAAACTTCTCCTGTTCATATTGATTGATGCAGACAAAATGGACCACTGTATACACATTTGTTACAGCATAGTATGAAACAGTCAAAGTAAGTGCAATTATGAAATGACTGCAAAGCGTCGAGAGTAATAAGGATAACAGAATATGTATAAATTTCAATGTAGTATGGGACTTTGTTCGACAATCTCTGAGCTAATTAGCGCTAAACTCAGTCAAATAACAGATGTTCGGATTAACAAAATGTTTAAAAATTTTCACATATGTGAAAAACAAAAGTCTGAAGAGCCTGCTCTGAATTTGAAAGTATAACCGAGAAAATCTTTGTGTACTTCTCACTTTTTGGGACTTAACAAATACATCACACGCCCTTCTTTTTGGCTTTTTCACTTTTGTTACAGTGTGACTGTAAAAACTTTTCGCCTTTTTTGGCTTTCTTGGAAGCGCGGAACCCGCTGGCACCCTAAAAAAACTAACAAGAGTTTAAATTGTTTTATTCACTGCTGTAACGATTGAATCATGAAGCTTGTAAGATGTTCACAATAATGTCTACAAAGTAAATCAACGCAATTTTGTATTATGTTTTGATGTGGTTGTGTTCTCTGATCTGGATAGTTGTGAGTCGTGACTTACAAACCAATACAAACCAACAAAGTCACTTCACTCAATTCTATGTCAACCAAAAAACTCAACAGCGAAAGAAGATAAAGCCAGCATCATCTGCAAAATAAATTGTAACAACTGAGAAAAACACTACATTGGCCAAAGTGAACGTCCCTTTTGTCTCCGTATCCACGAACATAAGCTAGCCGTCAAAAGAAATGATATCCACTCCCTCGCCCATATCACTATATACAGACAACAACGGACATCAATTCGACTGATACAGCCAACGTTCAAATATTAGACAGAGGAAACAACAAGAATGCTAGAGAATGTTTAGAAGCTTGCCTGGTATTCCAGTGAATCATCAATCAATAGACACATCGAGATAGACAAGATTTATCAACCGATAAGAAAGAAACCTCACACACAAAGGGTCAAAATTCAAGTCAAAGAAACAGTCATTTCCAACACAAGTAACTTAGAAGATGTGAAAATACACAAAAACAACCAATCATGTCCAAGGTCACCCGTCAGGAGAGATGATTAATAAACTCGTGGAGAAATCTAAAAGTTCCCTTCAAACAGAAGTATGCGCTGAAGATGTCGCCTAGTAGGGTGTCGAAAGCTTCGCAAATTAACCATCCAGCTCAGAGAACACAAATGCATCAAAATCATCCACCTGAGCTACAGATCTTCTCTATTATATCCAATTTTATATTACTTTGAAGAACTTGGAAAAATATTTGAATTTGATGAGAGAGAATATATTATTTGATGACTAAGTTCCTTGAAGAAATATTTCTACCGTATTCATACAAATAGCAGATGAATTAAATTAGCGCGGAGCATGTCTCCACCCGTTAACTTCAAATACTTCTGACTTCATATAAAGATATAATTGATTAACAATTAAGCGAAATGATAAGACATCCTTATCTCGAGTTACTTTAACGCATATTCCATGTGTATGCAGCACAGTATTTTGAAATCGTTACTCATCTGTGAAGTATAGATTACTGGGTAACAATCTATAAATTTCGATCTTCTATATTCTTTTATACAGAGAAACACATTTTTTCTGACAATTTATTTGTGGATATATTCAGGTCAGTGCGATTTTCAGTACTTTTTAGTGATTAAATATAGATTAAATAGTGTAGATCAATATCTACATGGTATTAGTTGTAGTAAAAATGCCACAGTTAGAATCTTTTCAAGTATTATTCAGTTTATTTATCAACTTCACCTCAGCTGATTACAAAATAGAAGGCACTAACACTAAGGTAATTACTGAATATCTTGAACTGTGCATTTCCTCTGACCTTTCCTGATCTTCACATAACACGTTGATTTCTAGAAAGTTATTTCGTTTAAAGGTCCTATTTAAGGAAGTTAAGACAGTCTGGTGTCATTCAGTTTCTACTTTTACAATTCGCTAATTCTTGTATTCTACCTGCTCTTTTTTATATGGCTTCCCCTTAATCTTTACTGAGCTAATTAAGACCCTGAGTATCCTTTCTTTACAAGACTCTCTCCTTAAGTCTGTCTGATAGGGTGGAAATAGAATTAATTATAGATGACTATATGCTCGAACGACTAGGCATAAAAACTCTACCTTACCTTATTTGGCAAATTTTTCAGGTGGTGAGAAAGATGTAAGACAGGAAATTACCAGCTTATTGTGAGACAGTAAGTATCTGGCTCTCTTTTCCCTATTAAATCGACAGTGAAGGCAGTTTGACTCACTTATGAATTGGAAAGTCAGGAAGGAGAGCTTTCAGTGTTAGACTGTTGTGTAAGAACGGAAGAAAATGAGAAGTCAAACACTAGTGTTTACAGGAAACCCACACATTCAAACTGATATTTGAATTTCCTATCATTCCACCCTATATCAGTAATGTGAAAATGTGAAAATAAAATTAATGATAACAGTAATGACAGTGATAATAATATTATTAATGACGATATGCAAGTTCAATATGCACAGGATAATGACAACACCAACAACAGAGAATTTAACACATCACTAGAGCTCTCATATGAGGAGGAAACCTTGGAAAACTTACAGAGAATTAGACATTTGTAAAAAAATTATATTTGTAAAATCTCAGCGATATTGAAATGAGTAATTCCAACGTTTCGTTCGGCAATCTGGTCCGAACTTCTACAGTTCGTTTGACTTACAGAGAATTCTTAACAATGCAGGAACAAAAGTGGCTGGCATTGAAATCCACAAGCTCAGTTGGAAATAAACTTTGTTAGTTAAAGGATCCTGTGGAACAGCCAATTAAATGAAACAGTTTAGTTTATCCGAGCGATTGTCAGGTCAAATACATAGGTCAAAGTAGTATAACAGAGTCAGACAGATTAGAGGAGCTCAAAAACCTAGTAAAATCCAGACTACTTGACTCTAATAAGATAAAAAACGGTTGACAATATTTCAGTCGTAGATAGCACTACATGGAATTACGCACAATCATACAATATGATGAGATAAGATAACAGTATTTTGAAATCCAAGGTAACCAGGTGGAGGGAAAGACTGATAACGGGAGCTTCATATATCGAATCAACTCAAAACATATGCAATGGGAATGATTCAACACCTGCCCAACCAGACATCTGTAAAATCCGACTACCCCTACGACGATGAGTAGGAGAGAACAAAGAAAACTATAGATTTCCTGTTTCGAAGTTGTGTGGTTATAACAGATATGATTATAAACAATAAATAGTGTTCGAAACTTCATTCAGTAAATAATAATGTTTCACTGTGTGATATATCTAATAAATAAATTATTATGGAACCAAATACTACCACAGTGCCGACGTTTTACACATATATTAACATGATTTATTATTGTTTTTTATTCCTTCACGTTCCCTGTGAAACGTAGGGCTTCAAGCTAGAGGCTTGAAGTTTTAGTGGCAGTGGTGTCGATTTTTATGGGATGGGGTTGCTAGCATCATGCGCAACCTTCCCTCTTTACCAGCCTTACCAATGGCTTCGCGAGATAAAGGAGCGTGTCTGTCGGGGATCGAACCCCGAACCGGATATGAAGTTGGAGAGCATTCTACCGCTGTGCCACCGATGCTTATGACTTATTATAATGTTATATCCATCCAAAACAAGTTCACTTTAAATAGATTGAAAAAAATTTAGGGAATGGGCATGTGATATTCATTATTATAAAAGCATCTGTATTTCTCAATGAATTATTATATTGTTATCAATATTTTCTGTTGATCTAATTTTCTATATTCATATTCTTACTGATAATCCCCATCCAGGAGTTGATGAAAATAAGACACCTAAATCAGCTAAGAGTCTCGTTATGGCGTCGCTAATCATCACTATCCAAAGTGCTTCTGGAAAGCACTGCGACGCAATTATATATATATCCAAATACTAAGTCCCTTCGACGTCATGCAATGAATTGTGCTGATTCTATCAGATTGTGTATGCCCAAACTTCGGAGGAATATGATTCAAAGGTCCCGTGCCGTATACGAATTGACTCCGGACGAATGTCAAAGATTCCCCGAATATATCAACTTAGTTGCAAGGAAACAGTTGCAGTCCGCCGTAACCCAGCTCAACAACAGCCTTTAGCAGATGAAACCTCACGGCAAATTTCCTAACGAACCCACAAAATTGAGTTTAATTATTCCTCAGTGCCTTTAACTGACGTGCAAATGGTAGTCCAACCTCTGGGCCCGAAATTCTGCGATATCAATTTCAACGCCAACAAAATTCATACTCAGGTCCAGTTTGAAAATCTAATCAGCCAAACGAATGATCTCATCCCAACTTCTGAAGACTAATTACAAAGATTCAAGTCAACAGTCATGGATTGCTACCACCAATACTTGAATACAAAATCAAAAGTCCGCAACCACTTAACAAAGTGGCACCAAGAAGAATAAAAACAAGTGAGAGATAACAAAGATTTGCTAATAACTTTCCGCGACAAGGGCGCTGGTGTAGTGCTTCTGAATCGAAAAGACTACATCGAGAAAATGAACGATATACTGTCGAATGAAGATAAATTTTCCCAACCTTCCAATGAAAGAAAAAAACGGAACTGATCGAGAAGCACCTCTCAGACGTTTTGAAGAGAATAAAGGCCGGTCAGCTAATCAGTTGCGATATCTATGATCAAATCCGGCCAACAGGTTCAATAATACAAAGACTTTATGGTCTACCAGAGGTACACATAGTTGGTCTCCCACTTCGTCCATTTCTGGATATGTCGGGTTCCCTTTACCACTCTATTGCAAAATGGCTAGCAGATATTCTGGAACCTGTAAGGAAATAATTATGTACGCACTCACTCCGTCACACCTTCCAGTGCATACAAGACCCGAATGTATCTAACAGAATTATGCTGTCCTTCGACACTGAGTCACTTTTCACCAATGCCCCACTCACGGAAACTGTCTGATTTATATGCAAATATATAGATGAGAACCATCTCAGTACTGGAATACCAACAATATATTTGAAGGAATTACTACTGAAATGAGCTCTGAATGTCCAGTTCATATTCAACGACACCATCTACTGACAAAAAGATGGTATTGCAATAGGATTTCCGCTGGGTCCACTACTATCAGATTTCTTCGTTGCAAGCCTCAAGAAAGGTCCACTAAGGCCGAGTATTGACAATTTACGACTGTATAAAAGATACGCAGACGACATATTCATTATTTCTGATAACAACAATGACCCCAATCTACTGCTGAAGACATTTAACTGTTGCCATTCTGCAATAAAATTTACTCTTGAAGTGGAAAACGAATCAAGGATTCCTTTTCTGGATGTGGAACTAACAAGAAGAACTGATGGGAGTCTAAGAAGATCAACCAATAGAAAAGCTACTTGGAATGGTCAACTAGCAAGGTTCTATAGCAGGCTACCCATTCAAAAAAAGCGGAATTAAATTACATCACTTACCACCCGCATCCAATGCATCTGTAGTTCCAATGTTCTATAAACAGGATTGGACACTTTGAAAGAAATCTTCATCCAAAATGGATATCCAACAAGATTCATTGACAAAAATATCAAACCAGGAATTTGGAGAAATGAAACTTAACTTGCTTTTGATAAAGTCTCACTGTTATATAGTAATGTTTAAGGGAATGTTTAACACTGTGAGACTTTATCAAAACAATATATACCCATAATGGAATTACACTCTACCACAGTGGACAAGTTATATCAAACTTAACTTGAGCCTAAAAAGAAACTCTATATAACTTGGACTTCAAGAGAGATTTGGAAAGCAATATTCTCAGGAGAAGGATCACATCATCTCTGAGAAGAACATTTGCAGCAACGCTAAGAATAGTGTTCTCCAGGCGCTCACTGATCTGCAGAAGTCTCAAGGGAAAGATCCCGCATCTGATCACATACATGTGCTTACATCAGTTCACCTGCTGCTGTGGAGCCAGGTACATCGGTCGTTCGACGCGCACCGTGTACAAGGGATTCAAGAACACTGTCCAGCATGTTTACGAAAATGCAATAGTTGTGCAATAAGGAGTGCGATAATTGAACACCTGGTTAACATTCGTCATTCCATCTCAACAAACGCATTCTTCAAAGTAATCTACAGAGTCAAGAATAACCTACCAAAGGCAATACAGATTCGCATTCTTTGTATCGCTAAAGCTCCGGCCATTCACATGGAAAACCTGGAACTGTGCATACAAAAGAGAATTACTCAACCAATTCTACTGTCATAGTAATAACTTTGTTGACTTTGCTGACTTAATTTTTTTCGTTTGCCTGTTGTTTAATTGCTTTTGACTCTTGTATTCATTTAAAACTATTACGTAATTTCGCATTACCTACTTTGTTACTGTGTATCCTTAGTGAAACTCAGTCGTCAAACTATTCCTATTATTATATAACTTCTTTTAACAACTGTTTGTGACAGTTCATCACCTGTTTTTCTAACCTAAATTCATTAACACCTAATTTTCTTGACTGATTTTGTATTACGTAACTCCGGTTACCAATCTTCACCTGATCAGTTAAAATAACCATAACCAATTGTAATTTTGTTTAACAAACTTAATGTACACATACCTATGAAATAACACATATATGTATGCAATAGTAAAGCTAAGAAAATGAATTCGCAGAAAAGAGTCTCTTCGCTGAACTACGTGTTTTGTTTGTATCAATACTCTTACTGAACAAATATTATCAATGTAAATATCCTGTTTTAACCAATACGCCTGTAATGAGAAAATTAGGTGTAATGCTGTACTATATGCAAAAATTCCATATTTGTACTGAAATACCGTTTGGAATATAGCAGTTACCATTATAATACACTTGTGTATTCATACATATACGTTATAGCACAGTGGTTAGGACTTTAGCTGACCATACACATGGCCCGAGGTTCGATCCCCTGCCGACGCACACCTGATATCAGTGGTTGGCCTGCAAAATTTGGGCTACCGATATCACATGCTGAAAATTCCATACTTCTACTAAAAAGTACGATATGGAATCAAGCTGTAATCAAAAGAAAAATGATGGTTGCAAGGATATCTAACATGCAGAGATGTAAAACTAGAGCACATGCAGACTAAACATAAACAGTATTTCAGAGAATACAGAATAAAAATAATTTGCTTCATTTTAAAAACAGTACTTGTGATACAGAATGGAATTCTCAGCATTTCACCACATACAGTATTGCATCCAGTTTGTACATTAACAATAAATAAAATTCTTAATAGATTGCGGGTAGTCACAGTTAGTTTTGACAACAACATATTACCATATCGGTAGCAAGGCCAAAAGTGAACAGAATGTTTGAAGGTGTCAGAAAAGTAGATACTACTAGCATATTAACTGGCGTAAGTGGTGACAAAAAGATCGAGATATACAGAGTGTGAAAGAACGAAGGAGAATGTTTTATGTAGAGTTTGTAAGGAACAGAGAAACAAAACAGCACACGCAAAAATTGTTCTACCTAAAAATGACATGAGTTAAAAAGAGGAGATCCAATTGTTCTACTTACTATTTAATGAGTTATAATTTTCATGCCTGATGCTTTGTTTATCGCACAGAATAAGAGCTAAGTAAGATATGGTTGAGTTTTCGTACTTGCTAGTGCGAGCACCTATTTTTGTATATAGGCTTCTGGTTTTGCCTGATGAGATAGATACAAGGGGGAAGTTGTGAATGGGGAGGGTGGAGTGAGTTAGATAAAATGAATTGAGTCCATTTTTCACATGAGTCCAAGTGCCTGTCGACCAGAATATTAGCAAGCTGGTTAGGTGGCACGTTGGTTACCCTGCTGAGAACCTTTAGCATCCTACGTAATAAGGTATAGTCCTTCTTCAGTAGCTCAGGAAAAACTAAGGGTGAACAATAGAGAATACCAGGCAGGATGCAAGAGCTAACGAATTGTAGGAGTAAGGGTTGGTTTATTCCAGAATGTCTTAACTTCTTGATGTAGAAGGTAAGACGGACAGAAGAAAAGTTATAGACTCTGACTAATTAATAAATTTGTTGAATAACGAACACACTTATAAATCCATTCACATAAGTGTCGTGTTTTCTTTAAAATAGTGTCGACTACATTTGTCATTCAAGTAGCTCGATGACTCACAGTAGATCTGTAAAGACTACTGAGAATTGCCTGTAAGGACAACAAGACTTGTAGTTGTTTGTTTGGTGATCACGGCATAGTAAATTAGTTTGTATTTACTACTTTTTTCCAATTTATCATAATTTACAGGTAGATGAAATACAGAAATTTTGTCTTGCAGTAAAACAGCTGGATTGATGTTATAATCATTAGTATGTTATCAAATTTTATATAGGTAAAGGAAGCACAGCTGGGGACAAATCGTTGATTAAAACTTTAAAAATGTTTAGCACCTAACATGCTGAGATTTGTACAAATACAGTTTACTGATTTATCTGGTTATTTGGTTTTACAATAAATCATAATTATGCAGAAATTAGGCAAAATCTTGACTATAGGTGTTGTGAAATAATCTTTCATACGGTATCAGATATACTTGGTTTGAAGACTATAAATGAGGAAACAATTTAATTTCAGAATCTCTATTGGTTTAGAAGACAAAATGAACAGAAACACAATGAACTGATTAAAATACATTAAGAAAAGTTAGAGCAATCTCTCCTGAATAAAGTGATCCTTGTATCAAAGTTCTCTCTTCATCATGTATTGTAAATTCGTTTTCAAGTTTTACATTTTAGTAATTTGTATGTGTAAAGAGAAGTTAGGAGATATATAGGACTGTTTATTTGATTTTTGTCAAATTCACTAAAGCGGATTCTTCAGCATTACGTATGCATGAGCAAACGGGCGATCAGACCTAGGACCTACGGGTTACCAGGGGAACCCGTTGGACATATAGTTACTAAAACAGAATCCAACGGTTCATGAATTCTAGTGACCTACAGAGTTGTGTGAAGTTCTGTCGGAAAATTGTGACCAGTGTGGTCAACCATGCTGGATGTGGGATAAACAGTCGTCGATGATTACGGCTTTTGGTAGCGTTAATATCATAAATTGGCAGAAGTTGGAATTCTTCAGTCATCGGGTCGCTTTTGGGTAGCTGAATGGTCTACGAAATCACCTTCGTAACCTGGAGAGAGTCCTGAGCTAGAACGAAACAGCGATCCAGTACCTCTTGGTTTTCAGTGGTTCTCTGACTAACGTCGATCCGTCATCAAATGTAAAGCAAATCAAATTTCTATAGACTCATATCTGAAGAATACTTCTGCTCTCTTTACCTCCTAAATACCTCAAATTATTTCTAATGAAAGATCAATAATTAATGCAACCTGAATAAAAGCTTACGGTGAAGTACTGAGAGCACTAGTGGGAATTAATTAAGTTCGATGAACATCTCATGCATATGAAAAGAAGACTAGGTAAATGAATCCAGAAATAAGTATGATGCTTGATAATATTTCTGCAAATCATTGAATGGGAGTCGGTATTACAGTTATAGTTTTTTTTATTCATTGTTTGCGTTCAACAAATAATGTACTGGATATTTTCTTCTGTGTCAGCCTATTTGGAATAAGTTGTAATGTCCTCCTTGAAGTTAATAAGGACCAGGAAGAAAACAATAATCAGTCGACATATTTACGGGATTTCGATAAGGATTTGCTTGATGCTCATGTAGCTTTGTTATTAAAAAATCTTGAAATACCGTCGATTCGTAAAAGGGACTAAACAGAAACGAATCATGTTTTACTTCATTACTCATCAGTCGTTATTTCCGCATTACTGACTATCCAAGCAGATCCCCTGTTAACTTCAGTCACACTTAAAGAGACAAGAATTGGTTTTTAATTCTTGATAGAAGTGTCTAAAATAGCCTTAGACCAACAGACCACCAAGGATGGAACAGTTAAATGAAAATCCGTGTCGAGTAGAAGCGAAAACAAGCAACCCCCAGATTATTGATATCACACTTTAGCAGGTAAGATACCGACCTCATTAATGGTAGTCTGTCAGTTCAGTGCTATTAGAGATAAAATGAATTTATTGCGTTGTTCAAAGAGAATTGGACATTCAGGGAGTTTCTTAAGACGCTCGGCAGGTCGCATATGTAGCACATTATTTCCACCAGCGGGGCTGTTGTGAACAATGACGTGATATCTAATGAAATCATGCTCTTGTTGGATAAGTTGGAAATTTTCAATTGAGTCGATGAAGTTGAATGAATCTCGAAATGCGTAGCAAGGAACTTGTTTTCTGACTGGTTCTAGTAAGTCTGCTAACCAATGGGTTATACGGTGATAAGGCGAATTGGTCATATTTAGTATTAGTCGAAGAGGTTTACCCTTCTTGTGTATCTCAGTCAAAAACGTCAACGTATCCAATAAGACTATGATTTCATTAGATGTCATGTCATTGTTCATAAAATGAATACAATAAAATCCAATAAATTTGAGTCAATAAGGGTTTAAAAAAGAATCACTGATGAAAAATTATATTGTAGAATATAATGAAGAAGATTTATAGCTCAGGTGGATGATTTTGATGTAGTTGTGTTGAAATGAAATTGAAGTATACACTAAAGCTGTTACCTAATAGATGAATGAAAAATTTGCAAATGAACCATCCAGCACAGAGAACACAATCGCATCAAAAACACTTGATGTTATAATCACACGCAAAGAAAAAAGGAATAAAATTTTTTCTGAGCTTTTACCTAATGTACTTCCATTACGTAGCAGATCTGATAATGTACATCCGTCTTCTTGTCTATAAAAATACTTATCTTCTTTTATTTACATGTAAATGGAATGCAGTGAACACATAATCTTTTAATTTCATATGATTAAAAAAGGAAAACGCAGAGTCATTTGATAGGAACAGACAAAATAATACTTGCTATTCAAATATTTATTTTAAATTTTCAATATATATTGAAAATGTTTCGAAGTTTATATTTAAAGTGGGTTATTGTTTTGAGTACTAAGTTTTCAGTTGATGAACCATTGGTTTGATTCCTGTCTCACTGATAAACTGTTTTTCTTGAGAGAGGAATATTTTAATGTATCCATACGTAATCTGTTAATGTACTTATAGCTGTTGCAGTATGCTTTTAGGATCTACGCGCATATATTTTGAATTCTACTGATATTTTTATTTTATTTTTTATTTGAATCTCTACCTGATTTACACCTTCTGTATTATGCAACTCATCTCAGATTTCCAGTTCTTATAACACATCTTTGAAACAGACGAAAATATCACAGCTAGATAAGTTCAGGATAGCAAGATAAATGTTCGTTAATCTGGAATCAGTCTAAATGTCAGTTGTACTCAGCATAAGGAATACAATATGAAGTCAGTATTTCTATAAAGTTCAGGAACTCAGCAAGAGCTGACGAGCAGCATTACCAATTGTCTGATGCAGGCTTTCTTCAGTAGTAGCTGTCTTTGCTGGCTCTATACTAGAAATTAGTTAGCCACAAAGGACAAGCAAGCAACAAGGCACTCTGCCAACGAATCAACCAACAACCTGATACCCAAAAAATATGGCGATGGAAATGAATAGACCACATGTTGGGGATACAGCTGAGTGAGGCTATGCATCAGGTCATTGCTCGAATGGAACCAAGATAGGAAAAGACGAATTGCACGTAAGTTTAAGGGTGACACAAAGTAGGGAGATTGTGTGAGGGCGAGTTGAGAGCTTATGGATCATTGTGATGCCAGCTAAACTGACTACAGACCACAGGGTGAGATGGGGACGTGCTGTTGTGTTTCACTCAGAAACCAAGGGAATAATAATGTTATTATTAATAAGAAACTTAATTATAAGAAAAATGATGCAACAGTGTTTTAATTAGATGGAAGATAATTTGCCCTTCTTATTTATCCTTCGTTTTTTTTTACTGCTGGTTCAGCTTTTGTATCTGCACATAGACTGGGGATACAGAGTCAAAGACGGGGGAAATGAAAAATGCCCTTAAATTTTTTTTTTCTTTATGCTTTTCTTGTACTTTCTTCTCTTGCTTCGCGTACTACACGGAATGTGGCGACTTGAACTTCCGCACATTTGTGCAAAGTTCTATGTCGAAAACAGACAGAGATACAGAGTCAGCTAAGCAATCGAAATGAGTAGCGTTATTGAAGCTTTATTTATGTATCACTCATGTGCGATGATATTTACTCGAATGTTTCAGACTTCTTACAACTTGATACTAATGTATAATTATTTTACGTAAAACTGTATCTTTTCAAAATGTCTTCTTACAATGAACTGTTAACACTTAGGAAAGGAGTAGGATGCTCTTCGTCACAAAGAGTTTGAATACACTGAATGACATGCAAATATTATGTTTTTAAATTATTTCTTCCAGAGTATTTGTGGAGAAACGCAGATATTTTTTGCCACTACACATTGACGAAGTAGAATGCTCGCCGACCACACATGTGATCCCAAGCTTGAACGGTACAGTTGCCTAGTACTCATTGGTTTTCGGTGGTTCTCTAACTGACATCAGGCCGTGATCAGACTTGAAAAAAATTAGCTAGAGTAGTAATCATTTTAAAATAACAAAATGAAGAAACATAATGGAATCACTATTACAAGGATAGGTGTAATTCTACTTTTAAGAAGGCTATCATGAAGAAAGAAGCTATATAAAGTCTTTGTGGAACACAAAGATTCGGCTTGTTTTGATGAATTCCGATCGCTTTTGTCGTTTGTAAAGGTTGAACTTTTAGAGGATGTTCATGCATTTATTCCCCTTGGTGAATTTGAATAAAACAACAATGGTTTGCGGGATGGGGAGGTATTGTAACCCGGGTTAAATTCTGTTTTATTCCATCACTCCTATTCAGATGATTTGCATTCCGTTTGATATGAAGTGCTTCTGATATTAGATGTTCTTAATGATTTCTGAAATTTTTCTGGATAATGATTTCAATATTGTTAAAATCAATTTTGTGACCTGATTCTATAGCGGGTAGACCTATGGCTGATGATTTTTTCAAGCTTTTCTAGGTCAACTGGATTTCTTGGTGGTCAAGCAGATGCTCTACGGTGTTCATTTCTTCTGGTTTTGATTTCTCGTGATGTTTTCTGATGTATATCCTATCACATTCCAAGCATTTTCTTTTATAGACACAATTGGACAGAGAATCTTTAGGGATTTCTATACGGACAAGGTTGCTTTGCAGTGTCAGATGTTTTGAAAAAAAATCTAAGATGTTATGCTTACTGAGTACTCTGCTGATGTCGTCTAACGGTTTTGATCTATATGGAATGACAACTGTTGAAGCTCATGTCTTTGGAGTACGTTTTCAATCACATTTAATATCAGTGTTGATTTTGTTGATGAAGTTCCTTGGGTAGTTGTTTTGCTTGAGAGTCTCAGTAATGTTTGATATTTCTCCTTCTTTTTCTTTCTCATCTGTTATCAAAAAGTGCGCTCGTCTAAGAAAACTTGAAACAACTGGCGCCTTTATGTTGATAGGGTGTGATGGTCGGAAGTCTAAATATTTATTGGAGTAGGTTTTCTTCCTGAATAAAGATATACTAAAATGTCCGTTTTCCTTTCTCTTAACTAGGCAGTCTAGAAATGTAAGTTCACCAATGTCTGATTCTGTTTCCGAAGTAAACTGGATTCTGGGAGATAGATTGTTCAGTTTCTCCAAGAATGAATTGCGTAGATCTCGTTTTAGCACTACAAAAGTATCATATACATATCTTAACCATATTTTAGGAGTGAGCATGCTTGAAAAAATGTTATTCTCGAATCTATTCAAAAAACGATCATTCACTACTAGGGAAACTGGTGAACCCACAGCAACAACATTTGTCTGTGTATATAAATTTCCTTTAAATGTACAATAATTATCTTCTAGACAGAATTTTTAGCTCTCTTCACTACTGTCCAGTGGACATCTTTGTGATAGCTTTGTATCTGATTCTAGTAGACTGAAAATGATATCAAGACTTTCGGTGATAAGAATACTAGCATATAATGAGTTATCTTTACCAATTGGCCAACTTGACAATGCAAAAATGACTTCATGATGAGGGACAGTGATTAAGCTGGTAAATATATAAGCTGAGATTTTGTAAATTCTGCTTTATTTATACCTTGATTAAGCTATTAGCAGAACTGAATAGCGAAAAGTCAGTAAAACCATTATTATTGTTTTGTCTTTTTCATTCACTGGAAAATACAAAAAACCTTTATTTTGATGAATGTCATATACTCAATACCTCAATTTTTTCAAACTGTTAAAAGTGAACTTGATTTGGACCTATTTAACTGTATCTATCAGTTTACTTCGATGGTTAAATCCTACTCATAAATGTTTCATTATTAATTTCTCAATTCCCTCTATTTTGGTCACAATTTTAGATTGGACTAAATTAATTCGTTTTCATTATTTTGGTTAGTAATGTTGCATTAAGTGTCACTACTTATGCATATTGTGAATTGTATTTATATAAAGATCTAAATCAAAATTTCCACAGTTTCAGAAGTTTGCAACAAGTTTGAAATATGCAACAGGCAAATGCAGTGCATTTAAGACTGCCGATGTTGAAGAACTCTAAAGACATCAAAGTACCATTTAAACAATAGAATCATGTTCCAGAGCTTCTAGTAGCTTGATTAACAGTAACAGAACATATCTAAGGGTGAGTTATGGAGGTGAATTTCGTAGATGCATTTGAAAACAAACACGGACTACAGGTAATTGTTTAATGCATGAGCGAACTTGTCAGACAAACCAATGAAACAAACTATCCTAGGAAGACTGTTTCATAGAATTTTCCAAAACAACCCATAGATATATTGAGATTGATTGGAAATAAAGACAGCAATCTGAAAATATAAAATTCATTTCCACTATTGTGGTTGTAGCCTACAAATCAGTTGAGTTTTTGTAATTAAACTTGTTGACCTAGAAAAAGACCTTGCCTCCATTTTATTGGATAATTTTTATCCTCTTCAAATATCTACTTCCTTCCTACATCTTTTCTCCCATATATATATATATATATATATATATATATATATATATATATATATATATAATATTTTGAAACTCGGAGACTATCATCAGAGAATTTATTAATCAGGTCTTCAGAATTTTTCAAACACTTTATTCCTTGGAGAAATTAACAAGAGATAACAGTTATAATAACATTTAGAAATGATGGGAAAGATTTGTAGCTCAGGTGGGTGATTTTAACGTAGTTGTGTTCACTGAGCTGGTTAGTTAATTCGCAGACTAACTGTCCAGCCCAGAGAACACAGTCACATTAAAACAGTAACACTTATTCCAATGGGAAAAGTAATAGTTACAGTATTGTTCACGGTTAAACACCCTGCAGGGCTTCAACATCGCGTCCTCATTTCATACTATAGTCTGCAATCCTTTCTGGTTGGTTACACGATTGAGCATAATCTTTCATTTCCTTTTTTTATCACAAGATCTCTTCTTTATTTCCCTTGGAGGCTAGATTTACGTTGTGTAATATTTATTAAATAGTTCACAGAATGCATGTATTTGGAAAAAGAGTCTAAAATAAACAAGATTTAATAGATAGATAAAGATGGGAAGGGCAATTTTATTGATTACAAAATTAACTGAAAAAGGACAAAGGAAACAATGTCAGAAATTGTTTGAAGTGATTACAATATCAACATTAGGGACAAAATAAGGGTATTCAATTCGACAAGTTTGATAAAGTAACTCTGAAGTCCTTTGAGCTTCTCCACAATCCAGAAGGCATTGCACTTCTTCAAATTGTGGGAAATAATTGTTAATTCTGTCATGAATTGACAGAAGTTGGAGTTCATGGGCTGGCCATTGTATCGGGTTCCCCTGGCTAAATGCTCTACGAGCTTGCTAGGCTTGTAACCAGAATGTTCTGTGCCCGAAACCCATTGGTAGGTGAGTACTGTGAAGAGTCTCAAACTAGCTTGGCGAAACAGCTGTCCAGTACTCCGTGCAGGTTTTCCAATGCCTCTCTAAATAATGTCAGCTCATGACAAAATCCTCCAAACAATTTAACAAACGGAAAAAGCGAAATGCCTCACCTTTTTTCCCTGTGTTTTTCGTTTAATGGCCAAGGCAAAAAGGCAGACGGTGGGTGTTTCTTTTCAACACAGACGTCCCTCTTCAGTTCATAAATAATCAAAATCTTTTCTATTTTAGTATGTTGGAAACGCAGAGAATTCGGAAGGTGTTCATAAAGTTGATAAAAAGTCTTTAAACAATTGTCAGAATTGCGTAAACCGAGGAAGTCAATCTAATTTTCCACAGTACAACATTTCACAGCTTTCCTTTCTTGCAGTGTGCTGTTCGTGTGAGAAATTAATTGTACCTACTATACTTCTACTTGTATTTGCTGAATTTTCAATGTTTGTTTCTCTTCACCAGACGTACCACATGAAACCGTCTCTGATTTAGATAATAATGTTAACATTTAGACTGCAAGATTTAAGGTTAGATTATCTTCTCCCACTTATCTCACAGAAAATTGTCATTTATTAAAATTACTTGAATCATTAAAAAGAAACCGAATTTAATCTCACTTATGTCAGTAATGCAAAAGCACAGAAACCTTCAATAAAATCATTTTTCTGTGTTCTTATAATTTCCGGTATTTCGCTTTTCACAACTTATTATTTTTTTATAGCTTGATTTCACACCTTATTTTTGATACAAGTATAGAATTTTCAGCATGTGACATCGGTAGCTCAAATTTCGTAGGCTGACCATAAATAACAAGTGTGCATTGGCGTGGGCTCGAACCCCAGACCACGTGCATGATCGGAGAGAGTCCTAACCGCTGTGCCACCGACACATAAAAAGTAATTACTTGTGTTGTCATTAGCAGACAGTCATGAGATTTTAAGTTGGCGAACTGTTTCCGAAATATCTTGACTGTCAGTTGGATTTAGGTTTGGTTAGTTTTATCAAGTGAATTCAATAACCAATGATAAACTCGGAGTAGTAGGTGTGTTAGCTGCTGATTCATTTGAGCACCGGACTTCTAGAAATTCCCTGTCATTTTTGGTGTCTCCTCCTAGTTAATTTGATTTCCATAATTATTCACATGAATCTATGTAAAAGAATACATATTTTTATCTTTTGACAGTTAATTTTTGTTCTTGAATTCAGATTCAAAGGTAACGCCCTCTTTGGCCGATGTAGTGTTTATCGGGGTTCATGAAATTCATTTTGTTGTTGGTTCTCTTGGTTCACAAAATACGAAATGAAGTGATTATGTAAGCACAAGCCAGATGCTCAAATGAATCAGCAATTAATAAACACAATAGCATAGACCAACATTAGCAGTTTGTAAACAAAATTAAATGACAAGGTATTTCAAATTCCAAGTCAATAAAAATGGCCAGTAAAGGTGTAAACTACCAACTAATCACGACAATGGTTATCAGTAGATACAATTATATCATCATCTATGGAGAATTTAAATAAGTTCATTTCATACCAAAAGTTGCCCTGAAGATGTGGTCTACAGTGATAACGAAAGCCTCGCAATTAAATCAATCATCTCAAAGAGCATAATGAAATTAAAATCACTCACCTGAGCTATAAATCTTTATTACATGAAAACGCTGTTGAATTTACGCGTTACCATAATTTATCTAATAAAAAACCTTCTTGAGCAATTAAAACATGGTAATTACTGGTCAGCAGTAATGTTACAGGATACTTTTATAGGTATGGATTTAATTTCTGCTATTTTATTTTATTTATTTGATGTTTTCTTAGTGAAAACGATGATGTATCATAAGTATGCAGTAAATTAACGTGTAGTCCAACTTGAACGTTTTGAATTTTTGTTTTAACGCATACATTCACTTTGGCGCCACGCTAACTTATGATTTCTGACGCGACTGTACACACACGTGGTTCGCTGTCTTGTCGCGCTACAATTCAGCGCACTGCTGTGTAAAAATACAACTCTCATCAGAACACACCACTCAGTTTCCAGCCTTTTTACTTTGCATACTTACAAGCTAGGTAGAGTACTGCTAAGAGTATTAAGAAGGGAACGATTTAGCAAGTGTGGTTAGTTGATGTCTATCTTGCGTATAACGAACACTTACAAACGAGACACCTTCAAAAAGGCAGCATTTTGTATTCACATAGTAGAAAACGCACGGTGCAGTTTGAAGTTGCGATATATTATACATATAGGTAATTAACAGTCAAAATGCAATGGTGGTATTCACTCACTTCTAAGACCAGTTTATACTACGAAACTATAAACTACTGACTGATTGTGATGATAAGTTGAATACCACTCATATCAATCGATTGCGCTTGCTAGCAAGGTCGAAATGGCCCATTAGCTGACCAGATAGTGGGTGGTTTGAAGTGTTTCAATTTTGTGAACTGAGACAAATCGGGTATACCCTTGATGAACTCAGGGCCGAATGAACGAAACAACTTTTCGGTGTACAGATTACTTCGGAGATCTGGCAAGCACGCACTACTGGTTGACATGAGTGGTATACAGCTGCTCATCTCAAGCAATCAGCCGCACGCAAATTTGCTTAGTTTCTTGATTACCATTTGTAGTGGTATCAAGTAAGTTACATCTCATGATCTGAATAACTTACTTTCCTTAGCAAACTACAGTGAAATTTCGCCACTCAAACTGTATACATTGTAGCTGCTAACCAATTTGCAAATTTAAAGTTTGATTTACTCATTTATTGTTAATCAGCAAGGTCCCACTAGATATGAATAACTCTTATATTGGCGGCCTGCTAACACTTGTACTACTAAAAGCTTCCATCTCTCTATTGCATGCAGTTTCTCTCGCTTGGTTTCGTTCAATCGATTAAGTTATGACATCTGATGGTATTGTCTACTCTAGGGCGTATTAAAAATCCCCATTGAGTCATATAAAAAAGAGAAGACTTTCAGCGACGAGATTCTTTTCTGTGAATTCTTTCACATAGCTGTACCTGATTAATTATCTAAACTTGACAAACCTCATGTACACACACAAATAATTATATATGAATGCGATTGTGCAGCTATGTAAGTGAATTCATCGAAAAGAGTCTCTTCACCGATCGTCTTCTCTTTTTCATATTTGAAATGTTTTCGAGCTTCTGTTTCACAAGTTCCTGCTAAATTTGAGGAATGACCTAGGTAGCTGGCTACATGTTCCAATACATGACATAACTTTTCTTCAGTTATGTTCCTGGCTCTCAACATGTACTTCTGAACATCATACAATCGGCTTTCAACTAGATCGATGTCATGGATATATTGAAGAAGCCGAAGCAGATCTATCATTATAATGGAATGGCTTATGCTTCAGCTCAGAGAGACAGTATATATACTGTCGGTTAACATTTTTTTTGAAGATATTGCACGAAGAAAAAATATCATGCAGTCGAAACCGCTGAAAATTCTATACATTTTGTCAGAAACTGTCCAGAATAAGGATGTTATTATTATTATCAGATTAACAATTAGTGATTTATTTTCTCAAGCTTCCTCTACTTTCATCCACTGCTAAGCCTTACTTAGTGACTCTGAGTTTTCCTTATCTTCCCTTGATAAACACATCTGTGATCAGATCACTTCTAAGATTATCAATTAACTTAAAACTTCATGAAATTCATAAAATCTCTTTCAAATGTGAAATTCACACGCTGGTTTAGAAAACGTTTCCAGTTAACCTCCCTAATTAAAGTGATTCTTATCTATTGTCTCCTGTGGTGATGCCTCTAGGATGTCAATAAAACAGTCTCACACGGTTCTAAATACTGTTTTAAAAAATTATATGTATATACATATATGAGAAGCATTTTTATTAGGGAAGTCATATTAGTCACACAGATACACAGAGAAAAGCAACTGATTCGTCATTAGTTCCCGCATTTATTATTATTATATACTTAAATTCCTAGAGAATATAGGGCTTCAGCTGCGCATCTCCATTGCCTTTGGTTTTCTGCCGACGTTTTCACCCGGCTCCAAGTCTGCCCACATGCTTTCATCTCCTCCTCACATCACCTCCTCCAAGTCACCCTTGCACTGACGACAAATTCTCCGCTTCCCTTTTGGGTTCCACTCCAGCGATGGCTTGTCTAGTGATGTCACTTGCTGGTTTCCTCAGAGTATGGCCAGCCAATCCATCTGCATTTCTTCCTGCCTATTTGTTCACAATCGGTTCCTGGTTGCTTCGCTCATAGCCAGAGATGCCTGTAGCTGATCTTTTCTGGCCGGCCATCTGATCTTGAGCGAAGTATTGAGCGAAGACAACTGTTGATGAAGGTCTGTAGTTTGTTTGAGATGCTCTTTATGACACACCAAGTCTCTGATCCATATAGTGAGTAGCACTGACTTGAAACTGGAGTTGAAATTCCGGATGTTATTTTTGATGCTGAGTGCCGAGTGTTGACCTCCACACAGATTAGAGTAATGAAAGCTTGTCTTACTTTCCCGATACTCGCTGCTTTGATATCCTCGTCAGTTCCTCCCGCCTGTAGTTGAAACGATGCTTCCCAGGTAGGTAGGTTGGTAAAAGAGGTTGTTTCTTTCAGGTTGTTTTTGCTGTTGGCCAGGAGTCTTCATCACCTCTGTTTTATCTATGTTTACCTGAAGGAGGTCCTATCGTTGATGCTTCTTCTGCCAACTTGTTGCTTTTCACTTGTATATCTTTCAGTTTGTGGGAAACCAGACATATATCATCGGTGAAGTCTAGATTCTCCAAGTCTCTTTTTGTGTGAGTCCATTTTATGCCTGTTTCCTCATTGCCTACTTTTACTGACAACATAAATGTTAGTTTAAATCGTTCAGTTGACCTCTGGCTAATTAAGTAACAAGTTTTATACCATAATAGAAGATGACCTTTCTGACTCGTTAAATCGCCTATGAGAAATGAATACCTGAAGTATTTTGACAACTACTCGTGAATGATTAGTATTTCTGCCTTATTTAGATTGGCACATGATTCAAGCATGATATTGACTGCAAATGATAAATAATCTCTACGGTAAATGTCAAAAATGATGTGTGCCAATGATAAGTGTCAATGCTTAAAGTGAGATGACGTTAGCTGACTAAATTTCACTTTGATTCGTTTGCATTCGTCTTCACCAGTGAATTATATGAGTGAACTGAATCTTATTTAAGGTATGATTCTCATTAGGTAATTTGGCAGACTGTTGACACAGAGTACGGAACTAAAGATCTCGCAGTATACTCTTCACAGTGTGACTACACCATGGTTTCCTTGAACTATTTAACATAATGGTACAACCTCCAGAGTGCAAAGTAACTTTATCTAACAAGGGTAAGGGTAAACTTTAAGCACCACCAACAACAAATCAGCAAACGACCTTCAGCGAACGAATCACATGAAAGAGGGAATTTTGATTACGGAAAACGTATGTTTATGAAAAAAGCATAAAGACTGCATAAAATTGTTACATAGGATATCTTTCTCTAACATGTGACAGAAATGTCTCCCCGTTTTGCATAGGATTGTCAATAGGAAAGTTACACCACATTCTGTACATATATTCATCCAAATGACTTTTTGAGATCCATCTATAATCTTAATCCTATTTTTTAATCTTCCCCGAAATTCTTCCATAGAATTCATGTGTGTTCCCGTAATTGGATCCACAAAACCATTAGAACGATTGACTATTTGATAAATATATCCAAGGGATGAGAGCGAGTTATAACCTTTGCATTCGTCACTACGTACTATAGATCCCTGTTTCAACAGTCGGGTGACAGTAGGTACTAAGGTAGTAGACTTTCTGTCTGGTATTCTCTCCACGAATCCCTTCTGTAGAAAGGCGTCACATAAACCAATCACTCAAACATTGTTGGCTCATTCACGACTACGGTTGCATTTTTTCTTCAATAAGCCACTTTCATCCACGTGTACGAAGACGCCTTCGTCACCAAACAACGAAGCAACTCTTTCCATTTTTCATAAGGCGAGGTCTCTGCAGTGCTGGTACCACTGAACTGTTGACAAGAGGCTATTTTCAGTTTCACAGGTTGCATCTCTCACAGGCTGTTTTAAAACCCAGTAGTTACAAATATACAAAATCTGGGTTAGGGAGAGATGCACCCTAGAAAAAACGTTCCTACGAAATATTAAAATTACGAGCTTATCTTCCCTAAAAGTAACTCGTCTCAAGCAAGTTGGACAACAATAGACATATCCATCAGTCGACCTGCTAAAGCATTTTAAACTCATGACGCCTCCACATGAACCAATCCTTTCTTTCCTAATCAATCCTAAATCCAGGCAATGCTGCAAAACTTTATCTTCATCGAGCTGTAAGCGTATTTTCGTTAGAGCGGGCAATACAACCTTGAACTCACTTGCATGAACCTCATTGGACTATTCAAATTCATTCCCTGATTGCTAGTCAGTCGTGCTAAATGGTTAACTTATCCCTAAAAAAGAAACATAACTAAGTAATCTACATTTATAAACAAATAGTACGTTTCAATTTGCATACTATCTTTGTTTTCTTAGTTTCCTTTAGGATATCAAGGGATTAATGCATCTGGATGTTATGAAATTTCATCTCAAGGCAGATACTTTCACCTGAATTAAGCATGAACTACTCACGCGAGTTAATTACACTCAGAAATATACGAAATTTGTCCTGCTTACCGTTTCGTAAAAACTTTTAAAAAGCCTCATATCTGTTAACCAAATACTTGGAAAAAACCTTTATTATTTTGCTGACCTAAGATCTTCTTCTTATCTAATGACATGAGAATTGAGAAATACTTGTTACGTTTAACTTTTTTTTTAGCTTAATTGAATGCTGTGTATAAGGTAATTGTCTACTGGTGGCTTGCAATGGAATTCACGCCATGAGTTCTGTCTTATTTGACACTAGTCAAGTGGGATGTAATCTAATACTAGTTAACAGTAGTGTTCCCAGTAGGACTCGAATCCTACAACTGTTGTTTATAAACGCACAAAATAGTACCCATTAATTCATCTAATCATCTCTTGTGAAATGCATTTGATATGACGTTAATTATGAAACCTTTTTACCAGGATTTCAATCTACTGAAATGAAACGGATCAACAGGTCTCAGAAATATCAATGAGGAATTATAAATTTATAAATATAAAGAATGTTTATAATTAAAAGGTGGAAATGGTTACAACACGTGGATTGCATAATGCATAATTTTGGAAAAATGAAGAGCAATTAGGGAATAAGCGTGTGCACAGGTTGATTACGGAACAGATTGTTAAAGAAAATAAAACAATTTGAACAATGATAATTTGTAGTGGTCGCCTTATTATATTTTTTTCCTTGCATGGTGACAACACTTCGGTCCAATCAATCGACGGGAAAATCAAAAATTCAATTCAATAATGATAATTTGTAACTAAAGTTTAAGTGGTCATAAGAATAAAATAATTTTTACAAGGATAACACGTAATTAAAGATGAAGTAGTCAGAAAAATAAAATAAAATAATTTGGACAAATTATAGTTTTTAAAAAGAAAAATTATTCTAGGGGGAGGGTGATGGAGTAATCCGGTTTATACAGTCATGTAACGATGGCCAAGGTAAGGAAAGTGGCTGTACAAATTTCTTCTGAACACACAAGTTTGGCTTCTTCAGGTGGATTCCTATTGCTTCAGCTGTATGTAGAAGACGAACTCGCAAAGCAAAATTAAGATTAGTAGGAATGCGATAAATAATTTTAAATGCAGTATTAACATCAACCTTATGCTCACTGTCTACAAGTTGTGCTAAAATAGAGCTCTGTTGCTTAACAATGCTGGATGATGTTCGGAAATACGATGATGAACCTGCCTAATTGTTCGCCCGATGTAGCTGGCTCCGCAGCTGCAGTCAAACTGGTAGATACACTTAGAAGAGGCGAATTTAGGTAGTTTATCATTATTACTCGAACGTAGGATAGGTGTGGTTGTGAAGAGACAACGTACCTCTGCTGCATAATAAGCTCTTTTAACTGCATTCTTCAGTCGCTGTGTTATTATTACGCTGATGTTGTCACCGAGGAACTGAACTTTTATGAACAGTGGTTTTTTCGGAACTGTTGCCATAGTCACTGTCCTAGGTGATGAATTCATATTTTTCTCAATAAACTTATCTGGATAACCATTTTTTCTAAGTAATTCTCTAATAATCTTAAGCTCCTCATTGAAGCAGTCGTCTGAACAGATTAACCTAGCTCAATCTTTCTCTTTTCTAAATGTCTAAATGGGGATATTTTATATAAAGAATGTTATCAGTTACAAAAGTATAGTGATTAGCTGATTCATTGAAGCCAACTGAAGAGAAATTTACAAATCATAGCTAGGATGATACCTTCCAAATTTTTAAAGAAGTCAACCACGTTGATCCATAAATTAAACTAATTGTCTCATAAGACGTGACTGCCTTGCCTACAAATGTACCAGTGATGGAAACAATAGACATCATTTGTAAACAAACAGATCTATTGCCATTACTGGAAAGATAGAAAAAAGTGCCTGCTAACTCTTTGAATAAAAGACATCCACTGCAAATTTAACAACCGCTTCTGCCGACAAATTGATAAAGTTTCCATAGGTTCACCTCTAGGACCTATTCTAGCCGATGTTTTTATGGGCTATCTCGAACAGACGCGACCAGGTGACGCTATCAATGAAACAACATACTGTTGTCGATTGGTCGATGATATGTTTTTGTTCGTAATGACATGAGTCAGGAGTCCGTATTATTTGATCACCTTAACGAGATCACCCAAACATTAAATTCACGATGAAATATGAACACAACGACGAGTTCGATTTCTTGGACTTCAATGTAAAGCAAAGAAACGATGGTACAGTCTAAAAATTCATCTACAGAAAAGAAATCTGGACAGGATAATATTTTTACTAAAATAGCTTCTGTCCTATAAAATATAAGCGTGAATTACTAAGGATACTGTAAGACAGAGTTAGGAAGAGAAAATGGGTGTCCGAAGGGATTTATTCTACAGCGCAGCAAAGTAAACGACCAGAGTACGAAAAATGCAACTGTTGAGAAGAAAGGATTTATTTGTCTCCCTTATAAAGAAGAAGCAGTATCACGAAAGATTAACAAAACGATGAAAAGAGCGATAAGACGATGTTTCCTTGAAGCTAAGTTCATAACGTTATACAGCACCCCATACACTATAAGCCAGTCAAAATTAACTAAGTACCCTGCTGACGTTACCTCCAACTGTATTTATAAATTTAAATGCATTTTCGGGAGCAAGTGCATTGGAAGGTCAGAAAGAAGGGCCTCTATCCGGTTTTCAGAGCATATCCTAAGAAACTAATGTCTGAAAGGAAGCAGATATTCACAAAGTACAATTACCAGACATCTTGTGGATACGGGTCATTTTGTCGATAATTCCAAATCCTTCAAAATATTAAACATACAAAGGACAGCGAATTTGCTACGATTGCCTGCCGGAGTTAGTGCAATCGAACATTTGATACCAAACAGCATTACTGCGATTACACTTGTTAGTCATACACATAAGTGAGCTCAGCTCACTGAGCAAGTTTTCAATTTGATGAACATTAAGCTTTCTTGAGTTGCCATGTTGAGGTACACGCTAACATTGTTTAATTGACTTTTCCGTCTTCTCTTATCCCTCCTTTTTTCACAGTTTCATAGCATATAAACTAATGGTAACTTAAACTAAAAATTGTAATACTTATATTCTGGATGCTTTCATCTTATAATGTTTTCTTTACTACTGTTGATGCATTGAAGTATGTTATTGTCATTCTTTTATAACCACTGTTATTTCAGGTAGTGATGTGCAGCTGATGAGGACCTGTGAAATAGAATGATGATATCAGTATATACTGAAAATCTAGTCTTTCTTTCTCTCTCGTAATTGATAAGACTTCTTTACAGAGAAAATATTATATTAGTCATATTAATAAAAAATTCCTCTACACCAAAATGAAGTGAAAAACATACTAGTATTGCCGCAAATGGCTATAACACTTAAAAATCCTTAAAGACTTAAGAATATTTCGATAGATAATGAACTCAATCTGATATGGATTATATTTCTAAAAAAAGGAAAAGAAAGTCGCATTCGATCTTGAATTGATTGATGCTCTTGTAAAATGCACTTTCCTGAACCCATGAAAGGATTACAATAAAATGAATAATAATAATGTATTTTTACTAGTTGATCACGGATTGATATCAGTTATAGAACCATCGAAAACCAGGGAGTACCAGACAGCTGTTTCGTCCTAGTTCAGGACTAATCGGCAGTACTCACCGACCACAGCAAGTTCGAACTTAGGACCTTCCGGTTACAAGGCAAGCTCGTATACCATAGCAATCCGTGATCAACTCGTAAAAACAAAACTAATCCTCAAAAATCAACTATGGAAAATTAATTTGATGTTCGCTAGTGAGTGACTTGCTACAGGACGGCGTTTTCTGTATTCTAGTGAGAAATCAAAACCACTGATGTTTATCCAGTTGGAAGTGAGGGTGGATTCCCTGCCGATGACATTGGTTGGGGTTGCGCTAAATCATGAATCGGTAAAAGTTAGAATTCATGGGCTGGCAATTAAATCGGGTTCTAGTGGCTGAATGGTATACCAGCTTGCCTTGTAACTGGAAGGTCCTGGGTTCGAACTTGCTGTGGGGGAGAAGTAGTGCCGATGATTTCCAAACTGGGATGAAACAGGTATCCAGTACTCCCTGGTTTTCAGTGGTTCTCTAACTGATAACAATCTGTGATCAACTTGTAACAACAAAACTAATCCATACAAACCAAATATTTGAAAATAATATCTTTAGCTATGTAAGAACTCACCAATCGTATAGGCATTGATAAGCATCATTTAAATTGCATAAATTTGTTTCTTGGTGAATTTACATGGTTGCTGTACTTTTTGACTTTATTTTGTGGAGACTAGTCATTCAGTGGAGCATAGTGAGAAATATAGGGATATTGTCTTTTCGTTTAAGAAAAAACCAAGTATGTATTAGATAGGCGTCGGTGGCATAGCGGTTAAGGCGCTCACCGACCATGCACATGGTCCGCGGTTCGATCCCAGGCCGACGCACTCCTTCACCTCACTCAGCCTGAAATAATGTTGGTAAAGAGGAAAGGCTGGGCATGAGTCTAGCAACCCCATCCTGTAAAAATAAACACTGCTACAGAAACGTCAAGCCTCTAACTTGAAGCCCTATGTTCCACTGGGAACGTGAAGGAAAAAAAATGTGTCTGATGGATTGCAAAATACTTGGTAAAAAAGCATGAAGTCAATTTCTCCATATAACTTTGCTGTGTACGGCATAAAATTTTATTCTTAATTTGTAGCCAAATGGGGTATTAGTTTAAAATACGTGACATATTTCTATCGTTTTGTTAACATCGTCATCGTAGGATAACATGAGAATTGAATTAGACCCCATGCAGATTAATATCAGCCGCTGCCAGACAAATTTGGTTTACTGCGCTGAGGCCAGCTGCCATTTGTTGCTGCATGGTTGTTCAGCACGATTAAGTTGGTTAACATGTAGAATGTAAATCATTTTAGGTCATGTATACTTTTTGTATGGGACGCTGTGTAGAGTCCTGATATAGTGACAAGGGATTTTTCAAGGATTCTGGTTTATTACGAACCAAAAGTTTGACGGATAATGTGGTGTATATAAGTAAGCTGTTTCGAGTTCTGTCCAATGTCACTCTTACTGTAGACCTGTACAGATTCCAATACAAGTAGAGAGGGAAGAAGCAAAAGATTATCTTCACTCTGTATTAAAAATGCTTTCCTAAAAGGACTACAACTGGCGAAAAAATTAAAATTGTCTTAAATGATTGCTTGAGGGTTAGTTTAAGCATCAAAATATTCTCAAGTCGATGCGTGTATTTGTTAACTTGTATTTTAGAAGAAAACATATATTATAAATGGGAATACTTGCATTTTAGCATTCTCAAACCTGTAATAACTTTAGATTTTATTGACTTGATTCCTTCTCATTTGTTCTGATTAAAATGCTGACTGAATATATCAGTTTTTGCTGGTAGTCTATTAGGACAGGTCACATGATTAACGCATGAGAAAGAAGAATATTTCAGTATATAATCCAATATCGCCGTTTGGAAGTTGAAGCGTTTTAAGGAGTCTTTGTGTAACGATGTACATGTTGTGTATGATAAGCGTTTACCGATTAAAAAAGTCTAGTAAGATTTACTGAACACATACTGACCATATAAACAGCAATAAATTGGGCTTATTTTGAGTTTTGAAGATGTTTGCTAGTTTACTACGGTGACAACTGGCTTTGTATATATGAACTATCAAAATAAGATTTGGAAATGCCTATCTGATGTTATTAATGAGTGGTTTAGTTATAATAGCATTAAAGTAATAGAAAATTCACCCTATTTATCCTTATAACACTAATCTACTTCAAATAAAATAAGATATATTATTATCCTATGTCTAATGTCACGTATACTTGTAGGTCTACAGGAGAAAGCCAACAGGTTGGTAGAAGAGGCAGCCGAGACAAACCTTGAAGTAGATGCAGAGATGATGGGGTGATGAGGATATCTAATCAACAGGAGACACTACCACAAAGAGTAATCTGAAGGAAATGATTTCTCATATCTTGAAATCATCATTTCAAAAACAGGCAATGTACCTATGATGTTCATTGCGAACGAATTCAAGTAGGGGCTGGTTTCTCAGGTAACTTGAACCAGATCGAGTGAATAGGAAATGAAAGCTTACGGGCAGCCATGCAGAAAGTCAAAAAAACTGCAAACAACCAGTTGATGTGCAGGGGCGCTGTTGAAGCTCCATATTCCACTTGAATTCTAAAGGAATGATAGTAATAAATGATTTCATTTTTTTATTTTTGATTGCAGCTTGATTCCACAATGTATTTTTGGTACAAGTATGGAATTTTCAGCATGGATATCGGTAGTCCAAATTTTGCAGGCTGACCACTGATATCAGGTGTGCGTCGGCAGGGGATCGAACCTCGGACCATGTGCATGGAACAAATTAAAATCACATGAAAAAGCTTGAATAAAAGTTATAATCCAAGCGTGTACAGAAAAACTTTGTTCCAATGTTTAAATTATCACAAAAATTGTTCTCATTCTTATTTTTCCTACTTTAGCTATAATTTATTTACATCCTGCCTGATAATTAGTTATCATAATGCGATTTCCGCATCCATTAGTTCCTGTATGTTTGCGGAGAATAAGGCGGATAAAAGAGACAGTGGGCGAAAACGGAAACATTTTAGCTTAATTAGCAGGCACTGACTGTATGCTTCTTCGCCAGCATGTAACAAAAAACTTAATCAATGACAAGTTTTCTGACAAAATTAGGATTTCTACTTATTGATAATTCACTGGTCCGAAGTATACGAGCAAGTGGCTGTCTAGTCATTAACCATAATGATCTGAATGTAGTAAGTATGAAAACATGAGAGAAAATCAGAATAGCAGTTGGTCGGTGTTAATGAGGTAAGTGCCTCGCTGGCACAGCGGTAGAATGCTCGTCGATCACGCCTCATATGGTCCAGGGTTCGATTCCCGGTGACGGACGCACTCTTTTACCTCTCTAAGCCACTCGGAAGACCGGTAAAGAGGGAAGGTTGGACATGAGGCTAGCAACCCCATCTCGTAAAAATGAACACCACCGCTACAGAAACTTCAGGGCTCTAGCAGGGAGTCATATGTTCCACCGGGAACGTAACAGAATAGGAAAAGTGTTAATGAAGGGAATAGTTACTTCTTATAAATAAAAGAAATGACGCAATCGAATCTGCACAACTTTTCTTCAAGATACAGAATTTTTTAATAAGTAGAATGTAGCAGCTGCTGCCATATGCAGAAAACGAACTCAAAAATCACTTTTATGCTAGATGGAAAATGATTAATAACTTCAGATGCCTTCGTATCTCTCAGTATCTTTCAAGACAGCGTATTCATTTTGAATTTCAATATGAAATGAATTTATCTAAGTTCTCCATGAATGATTATATAATTGCAACTCCTGACAACCTTTGTCGTGATTAGTTGTCAAACTGTATAAGTGTTGATTGTCTTTATGGGATTGGAATTTGACTTTTTTCTGACATGTTGTTTTTTCTTCATAAGTTGATAAATTTTGGTCGATAATAATGTGCTCGTTAGTCACTGATTCGTCTGAGTATCAAGTTTCTAGGAGTTTCCTGGCATTAATTTTGGTGTTTCCATTGTGCAAGATACCTCTACACTTAAAGTAGGTTTAAAGAGCACTTGGATTATGGATTCTCTATGGAGGAAAAACTTTTGCTTACATGTAGACATTGGAAATGTATTTAATCCTTTCCGTAAGTTGAAAAAAACTCGAAAAATGAAACATTTATAATTATTTGACCTATTCCAGAGACACTGTTAATGAATCAACTTCATTTTTATCAAATGAGGTGAAAGAGAATAAGGATTTTATCCAAATTATTTCATTACACCTATATGCCCCTCAATTCTAGAAAGAGCCTCTCCTTATTATTATTGTTCCACTGGGTTCCTAGTGGAACATAGGGCTTCAACTACACGTCTCCACTTGCTTCTGTCTTCCTTCTGCTGTACTTTTCACCTGCATCCATGTTAGTACATACTCTTTCAACTCCTCTTCACACCATCTCCTCCATGTCACCCTTTGACATCCCACTCGCCTCTTCTCTTTCGGGTTCCACTCGAGCAGTGGCCTGACGCACGCGCGATGTCACCCAGCGGCCTCGTCAGTGAGGGTCCAATCCATCTCAACCTTCTCCTGCATATTTTTCGGTTGGCCATTGGTTCTTGTTTTGTTTATTCCCGTAGTTTCTTGTTGGTGATTCTTACCGACCTGGACATCTGATCTTCAGTATACAGCGAAGACAGTTAGTTGTTGATAGAGATCTGCAATAGCCTGTTTGAAATATTCTTTGTGACCCGCCCGCCAAGTTTCTGATCCGTATAGAAGAACTGACTTGACGTTTATATTGAAAATCCGACCGGATTTTGTTGTTGATGGTGGCTGAGTGACGAAGATTTCCAGATTGGTTTCAGGTTGATGAATGTGTTTCTCTCCTGCCTTCCCGATTCTCGTTCGATTTGACATCCTCGTTCCTTATCTTTATTCTAATCCACTGTATGTTCTTTCAAAATCCTAAATTTAAAACTAGATTCTATCAAAAGAGTTTTAAGTTGTATCATACGTACGTAGGATTCTCAACAAAGCTTGAATTCGGGTGGCATTCAAACCTACAAACTTACTCACGTAGGACAAGCTCTGTAGGCTAAAGGATCCTGTCGGTGGACTCAATTAAACAAAATAATATAATATAATGATAATAATGTAATGACTGTCAACTAAGTCAACTACATAGGTCAAACTAGTAGGTCGGGGGTAGCCAGATGATCAGAACATAGGAATTTAGCTAAGGTAAGAATGGTTGACCCGAGAAGATAAGTAATTTAGAAAAAATCTCAGCGATTGCACTGCACGCATTGACACACAACCATACAGTAGGGTGGGACAGAGTCATAAGTCTGCGTAGCAGTATAGGTAGGTGGAGATAGAGACAGGTTGATTATTGAATCCTGGTTCATCCAGTCTACACTCAACACATGCAACAGAAATGACTCAATGCAAATACCAGAGATATGGAAGATATTATTACCACCAGTCAGTCAAATCAGAGGAGGATAATAAATAATGTTAAAATATATTTAATTCACATTATGTCATTCTAGCTAGTTATTTATTTTACTGTAAAAAACATCTCATTTCCAATCTGACTCTATTTGATTGATAACAGTTTATCTTATATCGAATTTTATACAAATTTCTAATCAGTTTGTACTCATGTATATAAATGAAGTAAAAAGTTGTATGAGTGACTTGATATGATTTTGAGCAAAAATTTGTGCTCGAAACGTTGTCATCAGTAAATATTACTGTATGTCTCTGTGATTTTACCTTATTGATAATAGAGTTTTACTCTACCACAGTACTCAAGTTTTGTTCTTATATCAATAGTATCATATCTGACGCTAAAAATAGTCTTCGTGATTGTTAAGTGGCAAATATGTCTCAAATTATGAGATAGTTTATTTCTTTTCTGGAAAATTCTATAACAGTCGACTTCTGCGCTTAATAATATTAGTATTTGTCTGGCGAAATATTAATTTGAAAGGAAATTAAAAATCATCATTCCACGGAAATAATGTGTTTTAAGGAAAGAGAGATGGTTTTGAAAACCGCGCAAGAATTTAAAACTTCATTGTCCAATTAAATATATCTAGTTATTACAGTTACTGTTTAACTAAAGTTTAATTAATTTTTTTTCGGTTAAGAATCATATATTTTCAACAATCAATCATCTGAAAAACTTATAAAACAGTATAAAACTAGTTGCAATTACTTATTTCAATCAATTTCGGTGATATTTTACAAATGTTTACTTCTCACTTGGTGCCCAATTATTTTAGAATTATTCTGTCAAATCTTGATTAAAGTTCATATGAACTAGTGATTCATCACTTATCGTTTTTGAACAATCAGAAAATAAGTCCATTGTGTCTATCAAACTTTTCAAATATGTGTACCCTGTTGAGTGCTCTCTGTACGAGAGCGATTCGCTAGACTATAGTTCAGTATCTGTAAGTACGCCATACTAGCAGGATGCGCCCATGAATACTTGTCAGCATAGTTGTACAAAAAGGAGAACTTGGAATGATCAGCAGCTTATGCTTTGTGTTCAGAAAGGTTTTATCTAGACTGTTTTAGTACCATAATCTTAGTGCTATTTTCTTCTGTTTTCTTTTCTCCTTTGTCTTTTTGTATAACTGTATAATCAGCTTGATGTACTCTGTTTTATGTATCTCTCACTCATTTTCGATTTTTTATTTCCTTGTCTCTTATAAACTATTTGAAAACGATGATTATTCATTACTCAACTAATTAACTGTCAACGCTTTCGATTAGGTAAGACTGTAACATCAGAAGGGCAAGACATAGAAGCCAAGGCATATTTTCAAGTGATCAGACAGCTATTATTATCTATATTGAATAAATATCTTTTAACCAACTACTCAGCGCGGGATTTCGGTTCATATGAAGCGATATGAAATATAGTAAGTTCATTATAATAGAGGTTTTTGTTTTTGACGTGGTTTTGTTCTCTGAGCTGGATGGTTAGTTTGCGAAGCTTTCATCACCCTACTGGGTGACATCTTCAGCGCATACTTCAATTTGAAGTGAGCTTTTAGATTTCTCCACGAGTTTATTAATCATCTCTCCTGGTGACCTTGGACGTGATTGGTTGTTTATGTGTGTTTTCACACCTTCTAGGTTACTTGTATTGGAACTGATTGTTTCTTTGACTTGAATTTTGACCCTTTGTGTGTGAAGTTTCTTTCTTATTGGTTGATAAATTTTGTCTATCTCGATGTGTCTATTGATTGATGATTCACTGGAATGCCAAGCTTCTAAAAATTCTCTAGCATTCTTGTTATTTCCTTTGTCTAATATTTGAACGTTGTCCCAGTCGAATTGATGTCCGTGGTTGTCTGTGTGTAGTGAAATGAGGGAGTGGATATCATGTCTTTTGACGGCTAGCTTATGTTCGTGGATACGAAGACGAAGGGGACGTCCACTTTGGCCAATGTAGTGTTTTTCGCAGTTGTTACAGTTTATTTTGTAGATGATGTTGGTTTTATCTTCTTTCGCTGTTGAGTCTTTTGGTTGACATAGAATTGAGTGAAGCGACTTTGTTGGTTTGTGTACGACGTCAATTCCTAAAGGTTTGAAGAGTCTTGTAGTGATTTCTGAGATATCTTTTATATATGGTAAGGCAATTTTCTTTGTGTTCTCCTTGGTGGCTTTTGCTTTGGTAGGTTGGCTTGGGGGTATATGTCTCTTGATGAAATTCCGTGGATATCCATTCTTTTGGAAGACGTCCATGAGATACTTTTCTTCAATTTTCCTTAAGGTGGGAGTGCTGCAGTGAGTCCTTGCTCTCTTGAATAGTGTTTGTATGCAATTCCTTTTGTGTGTTATTGGGTTGTTGCTGTTGTAATTCAGTATTTGGTCTGTGTGAGTTGATTTCCTATAAACTTGAGTTTCTAATTCTCCTGTAGTTGTTCGCCTGACTAAGACGTCCAAAAATGGTATTTTGTTCTCGGATTCCTCTTCTCTTGTGAATTTGATGTCGTTGAAGACGTTGTTTATTAAGTTGTGAGTTTTATCTAATTCGTTTCTTTTGATTATTACAAATGTGTCGTCGACGTAGCGTATCCAAATCTTGGGTTTGATCTTTGGTAGAATTATGTTTTCGAGTCTTTGCATCACTGCTTCTGCAATCAAACCTGATATTGGCGATCCCATGGGTGTTCCTTTGACTTGTTCATATATTTGGCCGTTGAATTGGAAGTATGTTGTTAGGCATAGATTTATGCATTCCATCCAGCTTGTGTGTTGCATTTTTGATTGTTGTGGAAGTTGTTCGTCGTTGCTAAGTAATTGCTCCATGGTTTCTTTTGCTAGTTTTTGTCCGATGGAGGTATATAATGCTGTCACGTCGAAGGATACCATTATTTCTTGTTCATCTATTTGGATGCCTCTGATTTTCTCTAGGAATTGGATAGCAGAGTTGATGGAGTGATCGCAAGATTCCGTTAGGTGTTTTAGTTTTCTGTATAATTCTTTGGATAAATTATATGTTGGAGTTCCTGGGAGTGATACAATTGGTCGTAACGGGATATTTGCCTTGTGTATTTTGGGTCTGCCGTAGAATCGAGGTAGGACTGGTCCATTGGATTTCATTCGCCATTGGTCTTGTTTTGTGATCTGTCCAGTTTTGGTGAGCTTGTTTAAGGTCCTTTGGATGCGGTTATCCAATGTTTGTATGGGATTTGTTGGGAGTTGTTGATATACATCTTCATCTTTGAGTAGTTCTTCAGCTTTCTTGGTGTATTCTTCTCTGTCCATGACTACTGTTGTTCTTCCTTTGTCGGCTGGTAAAATGACGATGTCCTTCCTATTTTTCAGCTTTTTGAGGGCCTTTAGTTCTTGAGCGTTGAGTTGTGTGTGTTGTCTTTTCTGTTTGACCATTGGTACAATTGTTTGGCGTATCTCTTCCTGTGTTTCCTCGTTCAAGTTTGATGATTTGAGTAATGATTCAAAGGCAGCGAAGAAATCAGTTTTTGAAGCATCTCCGGTGTTGTAGTTTAATCCTTTTTGTAGTAGTTGTTGTTCCATTTTTGATAGTGGTTGTTTTGATAGGTTGACTACGCAGTCTATGGGCGTATTGTCTGGTTGTTGTTTTCTAATCTTGGCTAGCTTGGTTTTGAGGACTCTTCGTCTTTGTTCTCTGTGTTTTTCACTTGACAGTGTAATTGCGGTGATCAGCGTTGACAGGTGTTCCTGGTTGAGGGTTTTCTCTAATTTTGCTTTTTGGATATCTATAATTTGTTGATATTTGTTGATCCGATAATGTGCGTCTGTAATCATTAATTTGACCATTCGTCTTCCACATTGTTCATCGAAAGAAGATAAAACCAACACCATCTACAAAATAAATTGTAACAACTGCGAAAAACACTACATTGGCTAAAGTGGACGTCCCCTTCGTCTTCGTATCCACGAACATAAGCTAGCCGTCAAAAGACATGATATCCACTCCCTCATATCACTATATACAGACAACAACGGACATCAATTCGACTGATACAACGTTCAAATATTAGACAGAGGAAAGAACAAGAATGCTTGAGAATTTTTAGAAGCCTGGTATTCCAGTGAATCATCAATCAATAGACACATCGAGATAGACAAAATTTTTCAACCAATAAGAAAGAAACTTCACACACAAAGGGTCAAAATTCAAGTCAAAGAAACAGTCATTTCCAATACAAGTCACCTAGAAGATGTGAAAACACACATAAACAAGCAATCACGTCCAAGGTCACCAGGAGAGATGATTAATAAACTCGTGGAGAAATCCAAAAGCTCACTCCAAATTGAAGTATGCGCTGAAGATGTCACCCAGTAGGGTGATGAAAGCTTCGCAAATTAACCATCCAGCTCAGAGAACAAAACCACATGAAAATCATCCACCTGAGCTACAAATCTTCTCTATCATATCTAGAGGTTTTTGTATTTCCCAATGAATGAAAAATAAAACGATATTGTTTTTACTGACGTTTCGCTATTTATTGCTAACAATATCGTTTTGCTTTTCATTCATTGGGAAATAGAAAAACCTCTATTATAATGAATATCATATACGCAATGCCCAAATTTTTTCAAACCGTTAAACGTGAACTTGGTTTGGACATATACAATATAATAAGTTCAAATTATTATTATTCCCTTGCAATCCAAGTGGAACATAGGGCTTCCATAAAGCATCTCCGCTTTGTTCTGTTTTCTGCCTTCCTCTTCAGCTGAGTCCACAACTGACTAAACTCTCTCATCGCTTCGTCGCACGATGTCCTTCTTGTCACCGTCGCACCGACGACCCACTCGTCGCTTCCCAATTGGATTCCACTCAAGCACTAGCCTGGCGTGCGATGTCACTAGTGTATGCCTCATCCATCTCTACTTTCTCCTACATACTTGTAGCTTTAAACATAAATCATCCACGCGCGAATTTCCAGATCTTCTAGAGTCTTGTTATCGGTCGTCCAGGTTATTCCTGACTCCTCGCACCCAATGCACAGTCTGACGCATAATCCAGTCTACCACGATTAAGATTATCATCGGTGATAATAGGCAACCTTGTCTTACTAACATCGGCTTACATCTCTTATTTCCTTGGGTTTTCATTGTGGCAGATGTGACCACCAGTATCGAAGGTATGGATATTTTGCAACGCTATTAGTTACTAGCAGATGGTCAAATACATGTGTACTACTCTGTTACTAACGGATTATTAAACTTCGGAAACAGTATTCAGACTTTAAGACTAACAAACACATGGATTCTTATTGTGAGAATAAAATTCCGTTTCGAACGCATTGTCTGTATCACACTACCACAAGACAATCCTTGTTTTTTCAAAGATAATTATTACTTATCCACTTCAATATTTTTGTGCGTCGGTGGCTCAGCGGTTAGGACTCTCGCCGACCATGCACATGGTTCGGGGTTCGACACATCGCCGACGCACACCTGATATCTATGGTCGGCCTGCAAAATTCGGGTTATCAATATTGCATGCTGAAAATTTCATACTTGTACCAAAAATACGGTGTGGAATCAAGCTGTAATAAATAAAAATAAAAATAAAAGATCTGACGAAAATCTTTGACCTCCACTGTCAGTCTACATTGCATATATTTATATCCCAAATAACTGTTCAACTTTAAGGTGAAGTTATGAAAGGCGAATATTTATTTTTATTCATTTATTTTTTTTATTATAGCTTATTCCACACCGTATTTTGATACTGGTATGGAACTCTCACCATGTGATATCGGCAGTTCAAAATTCAACAGGCTGACCATTGATATCAGGTGTGCATCGGCCGGGAATCAAACCATGGACCAAGTGAATAGTCGGCAAGCGCCCTAACTACTGTACCACCGACGCTGACACATGTGTTCTTAGTTACACTTGTAAATCAATTACTATACACTGGCAAAAGGCGAAATGCTTCTTTAAAGTTGTCACTTCGATAGGCTGGACGTATTTTCATCGAAAAGCTTAGACTGGATCTGTGTTTTTTTTAACGTGAAAGAGCAATTACTCTTCATCATTTATGATGATGACACTTTACAAAAATAAGTAAGCAAATTTAAAACGGTGGTAAAGATAAAGTTTCCTTACTAGATACCGTGACAGTAAAATTATCAGCTAATAAATAAATTGAGACTATTTCGTTATACAACGAAGTAGTTTTCAGAATGAAATTAAACAGTGATAAATTATCATGCGAAAAGTGAACAAGGGGACAAAACGATTTTTTCAGGACAAAGAAGGCATCAACTTATTTTATGACGTCTATTTATTTAGCTGCCAGCGACCTATATTACAATAACTGCAACAAAAACAAAAATGAAATAAATGAGCTGTCAACTGAATTGTGAACAATATATCGACTCTTAAAAGAAGAAATGAAAAATTGTACACTTGTTCATCGCAGTGTATTTTCTCATATGTCATTCTTTTTTCATTTGATTAACGTTAGAGGTGTATTAGATGTTCATTTATTATCTTTTGAAGGTTCTTCTGTATCAGTTAGAATGTATTTGACAAGGCTGAAGCTACAAAAGGAGGATGTTTTGATCTTTTTTGACACAAGATGACCAAACCTGAAATTCAGTGAAATTGAACAAATTTTTTCAGCTTAAATACCGATTTGTATAGACGACAATGCCTACAACTGATAGGCTGTTTTATTCCAGTGTGAGAACGACTGTTATGGTTAGTTTGGAAAATGACTGATTACTAGGCTTTGATGAATATTTTAAACCTCCGGGAAACATATTCGTTTTGTGCTTTGCCTCTGTTGATATCCATGTCTAAAGTGTGTTTATTCTAAATGAAGACAATGATAATATTTAAAAAACCTTAATCTTGATTCAGCAGTGTTTAGAAATAACATCATTGCAGAGACGAACATGACTGTCTAGGCAGGTTTAATATATTAATTTAGGTTTTGTCCTAGACCATTAGTTAAAGATTCACCAAAACCTAGTGAATAATAGACAGTTGTTCCACTGAAACCTGTAGCCTTCACTACTCCCTACCCGTTGCCAGCAGTGGATTGAACTGGAGACGTTCTGGCTGCGAAGTCAGGCTTGTTGACCACGCAGACATTTTGGCTAAAATTCAGTGACCTGTGACCTCTAACTTTTTCAGTTCTCTATTCAGCGCTTCAGCTAGTCCATACCACCGTTGCAGCAGGTCGGATGTAAGGACAAATAATCGCCAAAGACACTGGCTAGGGGTCGCGCTATGTCGTGAATTGGCAGAAGTTAGAATTCATGGGCCACTGGATCGGTTTCCAGTGGTCTAATGGTATACGAGCTCGCCTTGTAACCAGAAGGTTGTGGGTTAGTACTCCGGCAGGTGCGTTCTGCTGAAAAGTCCCAAACTAGGACAAAACAGGTGTCCAGTACTCTGAGGTTTTCCAGTGGTTCTCTAACTGATGTCAGCTCATGATGAAATCCTGTAAACCAATCAAATCCCTACAAACCAACACTTGAATATCCACTTTACCTTCACACGATGGACAAAAACTGTTACTACTTGTCATACGAGCACATTCGGTGCACCCATCTAGCAACCATTAAAGAGTTAGAGATCAATATGTAAAGTATGGATTCTCTGGAATTTCATGTTAACTCCAATGTAGGTGTTGTCAAGAACCATCAGTTAGAGAGTCATTGAAAACCGAAAACACACCGAACAGAAATATATATATATATATATATATATATATGATTGACACAAAAATAGGATTTAAATAGTAGTAAGGCAACATAAAGCATTTCCACAAGGGAGAAAAATTCACGGATAGTGATTGTAGACATGCACTTGGGAAATACGTTCACAGAGTCATACATTCTGTCAGTTTTTATTCCCTTACATTTCCAGTGGTACATAGGGTTTCAAGCTAGAGACTTGAAGTATCTGTAGTGGTGATATTTATTTTATGGGATGGCGCTGCTAGCCTCATGTCCAACTTTCCTTCTTTACCAGTCTTACTAGTGGTTTAGATAGATAAAGGAGTGCGTCCATGACCGGGAATCGAACCAGGGCCCACATACGTGGTTAGCAAGCATTCTGTGTCTGTGCCACAGACGCACACGAATTCTGTCACTATTCAGGTGGAATAATTTTTTCACATTAGTGATAATACTAGGCTGAAAAGGAACAAATTTTTAGGTAGAACCATATACAGACATTATTCTGCATTAGATTTCTTTCCTGTAACCAACTTTCCTTATTTTAATGAGCATGATAATAATATTTATGATTCTCTGCGAAGTAAAATAATTTAGATACATCCAAAATGTCCTAAAAGACTTTCTAATTATTTTGCTTGTCAATCACTTTTCGTTAATAAATCACTTGATTGCATATTCTGCTCTCAGAGGTCAGCGGAAATCATACTGCAAATGATTATTACTTGTAGTCTGATAGTCATTACAAAACTGATAGCCTGACATTTCCAATTTTAATCTTATCACTTGGCAAAATTTCACATCCATGGATTTTTAATTTACATCTTTAGTACATTTTATACGTCTTAATTTGATAGATTTCCGTCATTTTAAAATTCTTACTGATACACTGAGAAGAAAAGAACAAATTAGGCGACGATATATATATATATATATAAAATATATTACATCGAAATTGGATCATTCATATGTTGATGTGTCAAACTCGCCTAGTTGCTCAGTTGGTTGTAATCTTCAAAAAGAAATGAGATTGGGCGTGTGACTAGCAAGCAAACATATCATGAATTCTGGAACTTTGAAGCATAGAAATAAACTTATCTTTTTCACTGGAATCATGAAGACTACTCAATTCAGGTTAGGACGACGTCGATGGGTCAAGTCCTTTGGGAAGCTCGTTCGTAAGGCTGCTCAGAATGTACGAGAAATGTGACGTTCGCTGCACCTTCCTAGATTACACATCTGTTTTCGACTTAGTACCTAGGGATATTTTGTTAAACAAGCTTGGCGAAATTCAAACTGACTGTTGGGTTGTCAAATGGCTGCATTCTTATTTCACGGAAAGAAAGCAGTACACTGTATGTCAGGGAAGTCATTCACTTGATTGTTTACTGAGGTTAGTGTCCCTCAAGGTGCTGTCCTTTCTCCTTCTCTTTTTGCTCTCTTCTTGCATGACTTGCTTCACTTTGATGATGAAATGAACTTTGTTAAGTGTGTGGGCGAACTACCTATTTCACTGTCGGTTTACTCCCGTCTAGACTATACTAATATGAACAGGTTTCTATCAGGAGTTAGTAAATGGTCTTGAACTAAATCCTTCCAAATTTCAGACTGTTAATTTCAGCTTCCAATGTTGACGAGAGTTAAATGAAGCTCCTGGTTCCTATGGCCGTTGCAGAACTGATGATGGTGATGTAGAAATGAAGTTTGACTTTAAATATCTTGGATTAATTCTTTCTTCCAACCTATTCTGATCAATATTTGTAAGTCTGTGGTCAAAATTTGATCACGACTTGTACAATTTTGTTTATTATACTTGTTAATACTTGTTTTATGACTCGCGATTGGACAAAGTTTTTTTAAAAACAAGAGATGTTTTTATATATATATATATAAACCTCTGTTATGTTAATTTCGATTAATTTCCCTGAAGAAGTTCGGACCAGATTTCCGAACGTAGGAAACGTTGGAATTACTCATTTCAATATCGCTGAGATTTTACAAATATAAATTTTTACAAATGTCTACTTCTCACTCGGCGCCCAAATATTTTAGAACTATTCTGTCAAATCTTGACCACAGTTCATTTGATAATTATACTTTATTTGATGTAATCTACAATGCTCAAACTTTTTACTGATATTAATTTCTAATCATATTATGCTGTCATTAGATGTTGTATCATAGTTTACAAATGTCTTATTAAATGAAACAATCTGATACATATATGAATAAATTGATTCAGAAGGATTAAAAAAATATTCTTTAGTTTGAAGGGACTTCTTTTGACATGCTCTCTGAATGCTCATTTCTCTTTCAATAATGAATTATATAGACAAAAAAGTTAAGCTATAGGTTCACCACTATACCTGTTCTCTTGCAGATGTCTGAACGCTGAAACTAGGAGACATATACTGAAAGAAATGATTGACACGTTTGAATTTTACAACAGAGAGGTGAATGGTCTCTAGCAAAGAGACCTTGGAACTTTTCTGGATTCTAAATCCTATTAACAACTACTAACATGTAATCCAGTTCATATTAGAGGAGTTCGATTTAAAAAATATCTTTTGTTGACATTCATTTCACTAGATTGGAACAAGATGAAATAATGGAAAACAATCATGCACAAAAAGCCTACATACAATGGAAAACTCATATACTTCCACAATCGGCTACCTTTGCATACGAAACAAAACCTGATCAGCTTGCTGAGCTATTGGATCCGCTACATTTGCAGCTCTTGCACCACAGAAGAAGAGATGAACACTCTAAAAAAGATTCTTATTAAAACCAGCCACCCTGAGCATTTCATCGAAAAATCCACAATGCCTTAATCACTAGAACGTAAACAAGTTTGCCACTCAGAAATTTTCTCCGTATGAATCTACAATTCAAGGAGACTCGACTGCCACACAGTATCAGTGGTTTATATGGGCAATAAGGATAAGCTACTACTAATGGTCTAATCAATATATATCTATCAATTCACCTGTCGCAATGTAGCTAGGTATGTCGACTATGATTACTATTCAAATGTATCATCGAACACCAATTCTTTAACTCTATTCTGGTACACATGAGCCATTCTGGATAACGAACGAATCCAAAAACCCACCTTCATATTCTTCTGTAACTACAGAAGACAAGGGCCAGGCAACAGATCATCTATATGATAACTGTATCCGCCTACGCAAAGTCTTTTGTGGTTGGTTGTTGAATCAGTCTTGTTCATATTTTCTCACCTACAATATTTGCGACATAAACATTGGCGTAAATTAATGTCTACTAATTCGGCTAGCAGCCTGCTCTTACCACACTTACATAGGGGACGCAGAGATCTTGCCAGAGTAGTAAGAAACAAATATCTTCAAATTGCAGATGGTAAGGCAATCCACATGTTAATGCTTGAAGTCTGCGTACACACGATGTTTGTTCAGCCAGTGAAGCTAAAATAGATTTTTTAAAATAAAAATATCCTTCTCTTACTCACTACTAACTATTTTTCTACTCATTATGATGCTGATTTTATCTGGACTCTCATTAAAACTTTGAGTTGAGTTTCACTCAGTCCTGTGAATTACATACATTACGTCACGCAATTAACTTATCTAACTTCATTGCACATTCTTTTGATTAATTTTTTCTGTATTACGTAAATATTATCTAAAACTTACAATTCTAGTAACACACGGTAAAAGCATTCCTTTTTTTGCCAAGAAAATCTACTATTCATGTATGATTGTATAGACTGAGGATGATATTGGTAACTCCAGTAAAATTTAGCAGCAGTATTAGTTTTCTGGTCATGATGGTTGTCGCATCACTAAAGCTAATGTAAACTGTTCTAATGCATTTCATCATCACAGATATATAACATCATTAGATAGTTGAACATCATCAAAATATCTTCGTAATGTTACTTTTGGTTTTGTGTAACTGACTTTGCATAACGTTGTGATGAAACATGGATAAGTTGTGTCTTTAAAAAAGTAGAAGTACAGTCAAGAGGAAAATCTAGAGAACGGCTCACTTTGTTGAGAGCTATAACGAAATAGTCTAACAAAGAATCGTTAGTCAATCATGGAGAATTAATTCACAGCTGATTTCATAGTGAAGTTAGAACATGAAACGGGATGACGTTTTCCTTTTGGCTTCAGCAGTTCACAGCTGCTGAACAAGATATTTCAACTACCTGCTTATGATGCACACGATGTAAGTACTTGCTCTGTCAGCAAAGTGTGTATACAATTGAAATTTATGCAAACTCTGATTCAGATTCTACTGATAAATCCCACAAACATTGGGATCCAAGTGAAATGGGAAAGGTGCACTCTTGGTGAGAAGAAGAATTATCAATCCAAGTTTGGCCACGGTAGGAACGGCGTCTGAATACAAAGTTCCGGTAAAATCGATCTTATTGCAACAGCTTCAGCTATATGTAGGAGATGTAAGCAAACTGTACGCGATAACGACTTCGGAATTCGGTATAAAACCCTGAAAGCTGTGTTGACACCGATGCTATGTCTAGTATCGAGCACGTGTGACAGGATCGAGCTTTTCATGTACTGAATTTCCCCCCCTACTGAACCAAGCTGGTAAGTGTTCTCGAAACCGTAGACTAACCTACCTAATCTTGCGCTCTATATAACTTGAACCAACGGAACAGTTGAAATGGTATATGCATAAGGAAAAGAGAAGGTTAGGTAAGACATCTTTGAGTTTCTGGGTGAAAATTGGACGGCTACTAAAGGATAGACACAGACGTACAAAGTAGAAAGTTTTTTTGATCGCCCTAGTTAAACGCTGGGAGAGAATCTCCAAAGAAGTGTTTCCTTAGAATTGGAGACGTAAAAACAGAGGCTTTTTCTCCACCTTTGCCAGTTGATGTTTATAACTATTGTAACCTATGTTGGCTTTAATGAACTTCTCTGGATATCCGTTCTCGCTTAGAATGTCTCAGATGACCTTGAGTTCTTTCTCTACGCAGTCTTTGGAACAAATAGACCTCGCTCTAAATGCTAAGCATCTGATTAGATTACGTATGTATTTCATCTGTACGAAGCTAAGGAAGTGTGTATACTGGGCTTTGGTCTCTAGCTTTCTAAATATGGTTCCTTTTATGGAACCATCCTCTCTTCTCGTTAGTTGGACGTCAAGGAGGTGTAGACAGTCGTGGTATTCTCCTTCGTAAGTAAAATGAACCGCTAGGTAAGCATTATTTTAATTGATAATATGGGAATATTACACACTATTAAATCTTAGAGATAATTTGAATTAGATGCTATTCTATGTACAGAAAGTAGAAGCTTATCAATAGTCAAGAAACAATTGTTCACAGATAAAACTACTTTTAACTATATCTAATACGTCCTAAGGGTCAGTTTTGGTCTTAGATGCCTTGATTACAATCAAGGCATAGAAAATAAAACTAATTACTAATAGTATGGTAAACCAAGTAAGCCAGGAAGAAATCAGTTCAAGATAAATTATGCTAAATTATTTAGATCATAATGAAAAAATAAACTGAATTCTAATAAAGTTTATCCATATATTTATATTTCTAAATAGCTGTTTTTATCAAATGGAGTTTTTGACCTGTTATAAATTCCAATCAGCATAAATTGTTTACATATTAGTTAAGGCAAAATAAATTCAAGGGTGATAAACCAAGCGAAATAATTACGAAGAAATCAAGAAAATCAGTTCAAAGAACATTTAATGCTGACAAACTACACGTCCTATTCCCTACATGACCGATGGCGATTCCTCGACTGAAGCATGAAGTACCTAGACTAGCCACTTCCAAGTGTATCTACCAATTCAACTGTGCTTGTGGAGCGAGTTATATCAGCTGTTGCTCTAGGAACTTGAAATTTTGTGCTCGAGAACATCTCTCTCTCTCTATGGCTAAGTAAAGGTGGAGTGAAAACCACCAGCAGTTCAATATTAGACTACCTGGTGCAAACCGACCACAAAGCCGTACTTTCTACTTTTAGCGACCATGTTTCGTAGTTATGAAGCAACCTGACAACCCACTCCTCTTTATGTTTAGTTAAATAATACTTGATGGGTGTGTAAAAATAGTTTAGAGAGTTGTCTAAACGCGCCGACTGCACCCTAGATCAGAAGTGGACGAGTCGTAGTGTAAGTCAAACTCACTGTGCTGTCGACCCACACACATCCTCGTGCGTCGGTGGCATAGTGGCTAGGACGCTCACCGACCATGCACATGTTCCGGGGTTCGATCACCGGCCACCAACGCACTCCTTTACCCCGCTAAGCCAGAAATAATGCTGGTAAAGAGGAAAGGTTGAGCATGAGGCCAGCAACTCCATCCTATAAAATAAACACTGCTACAGAAACTTCAAGCCACCAGCTTGAAGCACCATGTTTCACTGGGGAACGTGAAGGAAAAAAAGTAATAATACTTGGAATTAAGGTAATGGTAAGCTACCAAATGTAGGATACGACACCTACATATTCCTGGTGAGACACTGTCAATGAACAGTCCACGAAAGACAATGCCGTATATATATATATATATATATGTATATATAACTGTAGAGCCTGATGATGAAGAAGTTATCGAAAAGAGTATTCTTTGTTCAGTAACCATTCTTTTGAAAATTTTAATAGGGATTTTTAACCAGTCAAAATAAATTGGTCGGCTGAACTTTAGGAATTGAATTTCGTTTCACTACTTCACAAAAACTTTAATATTTTGTGGATTATTCTTTATTAAAGACAAATATCAGTTATTTTGAGGAGACTCAAGCCTAATAGTGATATGATTTTTCGGTTTTTTGTAAATTGCTTGAGTAAACAACTTTTTAGACATATATGATTCCATCGTGGTATTCAGGATCTATTTTACAAAACTTCCTACATTCTTTGAACTGAAAGTGGCATGTTATTGAGAGCATTTAAAGAGAATTCATGCAAGTGTGGGTTAGTCAGAACTTTCATCTAAATTCATGAAGGTTCATTTTTACCTAGTGATTTGAGCTTAGGTGAACTTCGACATGTCACCAATAAGCCTTCATTCAGAATAACTTCTTGAGCATCAAGAGATTGGAGATGAAGGATTCATCTTTGGTAGAAACACTGAAAAAATGCCAATCCTTCCAGACAAACTGAGTGGATGTCTTAGTACGTTGCATGTGAGGTTTTCTATTTCCAGGTGTTATGTGGTCCTGAAAGACTAGTCTACACAGGCTCCCAAGTTTTGGGAAAAAGAGTGAAACTGTCAGATAGATTAACAAGTTCATTAAGTTGACAAACGGTATTGTCTTTCGTGGACTGTCCATTGACAGTGTCTCACCAGGAATATGTAGGTGTCGTATTCTACATTTGGTAGCTTACCATTACCTTAATTCCAAGTATTATTACTTTTTTTCCCTCACGTTCCCCAGTGAAACATGGTGCTTCAAGCTGGTGGCTTGAAGTTTCTGTAGCAGTGTTTATTTTATAGGATGGAGTTGCTGGCCTCATGCCAACCTTTCCTCTTTACCAGCATTATTTCTGGCTTAGCGGGGTAAAGGAGTGCGTTGGTGGCCGGTGATCGAACCCGGAACATGTGCATGGTCGGTGAGCGTCCTAGCCGCTATGCCGCCAACGCACGAGGATGTGTGTGGGTCGATATCACAGTGAGTTTGACTTACACTACGACTCGTCCACTTCTGATCTAGGGTGCAGTCGGCGGGTTTAGACAACTCTCTAAACCATTTTTACACACCCACCAAGTATTATTTAACTAAACATAAAGAGGAGTGTGTTGTCTGGTTGCTTCATAGCTACGAAACATGGTCGCTAAAAGTAGAAAGTACGGAAAGGCATTAGATGTCTCCATTTATTTAAATGCTAGGTTAGGAGCGAAGCTTCATTAAATACGAAGGTTACGAATAGTGTTATTTTTATCGAACCTCTACCTTCTTTGACAAGTATTGATAAATGGAACAGAGCTAAACTGGAGGAGTTCTAGGAGTAATCGGGTCAGTTAGTCCTATTCTCTACTTTATGTATGATTCTTCTAAGTGCGATAGCTTGGAGTTATACATTTTCATTCACCATTCTCTACTATGTCGTCAGTCAGATAGTATGTGGATGAATACGAAACTTTGGGAAGATGAAATGGTATACAGGGAAGATTGCAAAGCACTCATTTTAGTATACTGTAGATGCTTTAACTGAACCATTCTACCAAGAGAACATAAAAATATCAAATGCATGCTCCTGAGCTGGAAACCTCCTTTGGTTTAAAATGCATTGTTTAAAAGAAGTCACAAGGTCACACTTCGTATTATGAATAAATATATTTGAGGAAGACTGCGTCATAATACTCTAGTTTTTCATATTTCAAGCCTTAAGTGGTAATTGGTGGTCGGTGACTAGCATTGGAATCCAGGATGCGCATTTCGTCCTATCTGGGGCTCGTCATCTATATGGACCTGCAGTTTCAATTGATCGATGGTGTTCCCACGTAGGCTAGAACCCAGTGCCCACAGTTTCAAACGTCAAAGCATTATCCACTAGACACTTGGGCTACGACATCCACCTCTGTGCAACGTGTCTTGTTAATTATTTAATTCATTTTAGATTTTCCCGTCGATTGATTGCACCGAGGTGCTCGGAGTCAGGTTGACAAGTCGGCTCCTTTCGCAAATGTTTTGACGATGCCCTGTCATGCAAGTTGAAGTTAATTGGTGGGTTGTGACAAGAAGTGGCTGTCGTGGCCCAAAATGCGCATGCTGGATTCTAGTGCTAGTCACCAACTGCCAACTCAGCTCACGTTACATGACGGAACATCGTCGAAGCATATACACAAGTAGCCGACATGTCGACTTGAGATCGAGCACTTCGGTTCAATCAGTCGACCAGAAAATCTAAATTGAATTAAATATGATATAATGACCCATTTTAATATACTAAATATTTGTTCAGAAAGTATCAGCCTGACGTTTGTGCACCTAAGTATAAATTAAATCTTGCTTAGGTCTATTTCAAAATCGTATCTTTGAATGGTGAACAGCTGCTGGCCTATGACTAGGCGAAATTTTCAATCGGATTTCTAGTGCTGATGCCATGCATACAAATATCAAATCAGAAGACTAATATAAACTTTCATATTTTTCTTGACGACATTATCAGTGCTTACGTCATCGTGAAGTAAATCTTTGGATTTCTCGATGAGTAATATGACTGTCTATTCTAATTATCTTGACTTGGAAAACAGCTTATCAATCAACCTCCTGTGAATGCGAGCTAATTGTAGAACTCATTTTATACTGAATTAAGCGCACAAACAGTGTCTGTAATGAAAATAAAAAGCTTCCCCATTCAAACGCTTCAGTCACACAACAAGACCACATTAAATAAATTTTAATTTAACTGAAACTGTGAAGAGTTTAGTGTGTTTCTAAACACCTAAACATGGTATTATGGATCTATCCTGATGTACGTTTGTCAATTAGGAACAGATATCTGCGCCACAAATCATTTGGAAAAGATCGACTCCCGTTTAAAAAGTGAACTCAAAAATATTCGAAAATCGATGAAGCTGATACGAATCCTAGAATTTACAACATTCATTTAAATAAGTATAAAGTAGAACACTTCCTTAGTGAATCATAAAAATAACAAAATATCGTTTTAATAAAGTTCATTCTTACGCGGTTATTCAATTGACCCTAATTTTTGATGTAAGTTTAGTATGAATATAATTCTACATACAATTGGTGGATGGTGGCTAGCAGTGGAATCCAGGATGCGCTTTTCGTCTATTTGGGACTCGTCAGCTGATTTGCTTTTCAGACGGGAAAATCAAAATTTAATTCAATAATTCTACATATTGAAAAAAATGTGTGTAGAGAAAATCTCCTCAATGGTGATAGCTATAATTATCACTACTATTCCTACACGTCGAGTATATTCACCAACAAAAATCTATAGGACAATAGTTTTAAATACACATCATTTTGCTTATTTATTTAGTGTATAGCACCCAATATTACTACTGACTTATAAAGTTCGGGTCACAGGAAATATTTCTACATAAAAGTAATTTGAGTGAGTCAAATTATTTTTCATTTCTTTTTTTGTTTTTTGAGCAATTCACTATGTGAATGAAGACATTTCAAGTTCCATTGTATATATAAGTGAGTCTTATGACCTCAATTCTAATAAGCCTTTTTTTATAAAAGCTCACATTTAGAACAAACTTACTTATTACTTTAAGGGATAAACGTTTTGCATCGATTTTTAATTGTTTTTACTTTTTTCTTTTCTCTTCATTGTGTAATATACACTGGAATCGCTAATCCGCTTAATAGATAGAGGCTTAAATAAATCAATAATCGGAGGTGAATAACTTTCATTAAGTAACTTGTCTGACTAATCATCTTTCAACAGTTAAATATGACAATATAAAAATAGAGAAATTTGTTGGAAGACACTTAAATTTTAAGATTTGAAACAAATTAACTCTGTCATAGAATTTGCCCCACTAATTTTGTTAGAGGTGACTTCAATGGAGTTTTGTATGGATTTCCATCAACATTGTCGTTAGCCAGAGCATGAAAATTAGTATTCATTTCTCATATATATGCATATATATGTGTTCTCTGAGCTGGATAGTTTATTGACGAAGCTTTCATTGCCCTACTTGGCGACATCTTCAGTGCATACTTCAATTTGAAGTGAACCTTAAGATTTCTCGACAGTTTTATCAGTCATCTCTCCTGGTGGGTGACCTAGAACGTGATTAGTTGTTTTTGTGTGTGTGGTATTGAAACTGATTGTTTCCTTGACTTGAACTTTGGCCATTTGTGTGTAAGCTTTCCTTCTTATCGATTGGCAAATTTTGTCTATCTTCATGTGTCTATTGAGTGACGATTCACTGGAATACTAGGCGGGCTTCTGAAAATTCTCTAGTATTCTTGCTGTTTTCTCTGTCTAATATTTGAGCATTGGTTGTCCCAGCCGAATTAATGTCCGTTGTTGTCTGCATTTAGTGATATGATGGGGTGGACTTCATGTCTTATATGTATATACGCCTTTATATAGCTTTCGAAAAATCCACTTGGAAGTAGGACTGATATGTTTCAAGTTAAACAAAACCGTCTTCATCGAAACGAGATTCGAAGGGTTAAATGATGAGTTGAACGTATTATAATAATAATAATAATGGCAAAGCTTTATTTAAGGCAGTATGCGAAAATACGGTAAAAAACTTTTCAGCGTATTCAGTTCCGAAATACTTTTTTCTTCACACAGGATTCACATGTAAAGTAATAATCTGAAGTATATCTTCATTTCGTTGAAGAATTGTACAGCGTTTCCTTGGGGGCAAGTTAAATCATTGCGCAAGTTTATGTATAGGTCATTTGATATAACTGGACGATTAAAACAATGATAAATCCAGATGAAATTAAGCATTTTGGAGGAAAGTAGTTTAGGTAGCCCAATGATTTAAGCAGGCCGCCTTAAAAAATATTATATACAACAGCGATAAATTAAAGATAAAGTACACTTGCACTAACTGAAGGTTGGATGTAAAAACATTTACTGTTAAATGTGAAACAATGAAGTAAAGCATCGCTTTGTAAAACTCGTATTATTTTTTCTTGGCTCGTTAGTGTGAAAGATGACGATTTGGCATTTGAATATATGTAGGCTGAATTTAAATTTCAGTGAGTACATCATCAAACTATGAAAAGCAAATAAATGCAGTCAACTGGTTGTGAATAAGATGAAGAGTAATATCAGGATTTCATTGCTAGCCACCACCTATCACATAACATTATGCTTACTTTAAGGCATCACCTTAGCGTCCGCATTTCAGAGTCACTTGTTGAACTAGACAGAGAAACTCACTCAAAGAAGAACTCAAGATAATTTCAATAACCGACATAAAAACAAGTTTTATTTCCTCTTTAGACTTGTAATAGATTACTTTATCTAATATAACAGAATCTCATTCTTCACTGATTAGTTTAGTGTGTTTTACACCGTCCTCAAATTCTTTGGAAAATAGATCATTTTGGTTTAAATGTTTGTATACTCGAACTTAATACCTTTTCGTTTTTAGTGCTGGTATGAGTCAGGTGTGTATTAATTAAATAATTCAAGTTAGTACACAGATTAATATCAGTCAGAGGACTGCTGGGAATCAGGGAGTGATGGATAGCTGAGTACTGCTAGTTTGGGGAACACATCTACAACTTCTATGAGATCTAACACGAAGTCTCTAGGTTATGAGGTGAGCTTGATGGCCATTCAGTTACCGAGATAGGATCCAATGGCTTATCGGTTGTAACTGCTGCCAAAACCTCTCAACTATACGGACGTCAAAGGCCATAACCAATTCCTAGAACTTTAGGCGACTTTATCATGTGGACGGTCACTCGTGAGACAAAGGACAATAGTTTTGAGATAACCCAAAAGTAGTTTCGATATGAAGTTCTAGTCGTTTGAGAACTGCTCAAAGAAGCAAATTCTCAGACTTGAATTATTTGAACAAGGTAAGCAGATTCTTCTTTGCAACCCTTACAAAATATTATGACTATTGGCCCGTTGAATTCCGTTCCAAAGCCCGAATTCGCAGTGAGTTTGCTTTGTAACCAGAGGGCTTTTAGGTTCAATCGCTCAAGAGGGGGGCGGGTAAATGGCTGCGTACTGCTGAAGGCTTTCAAAACTAGGAATACAAAACTGTTCAGTGGTTATGTATTTCTGTTCAGAAAATATCTTTAACTGACCTTATTGGAGAGAGGTATGTTTTGAAACCTTCGATTCATACTAAATAGCTTACAGTTATGAAGTGTTAGCCACAGTATAGTACCCTCAGTATCATTTTAGCGGTATTCCTTTTGAAACTTATGTGTTTCCTTCAATAAAATAAAGTTCCTATACTTCATGTTTCTAAATTATGCATCAATTAAAAATTTTCCTTTCTTCCCAGAACAGAGATGAAATAACAACAGCGAACTTTTATTTGTTATGCATAAAATCTTGTAAATTATTTCTAGAATGAGCCAATTAGTTATGATTTCTTTGATGTTGAGATTCAGTGGGAACATAAGTATCCTCAAGATTGCCAAAATAAGTACCACAATGATGGAAGTTTTTGATGCTTTATATCAAAATTCATTGAGTGTTCGCTCAGTGTTTTAGCTGCAGCACACTTGCATAAATTTCCCTGATTTCCAGTGAACGATCTCATTGGCAATTAGTGGCAGCATGCAACATATATCCCACACATTTTTTAACAAATGACAGAGAAAAATCAACATTCTATTTCAGATTATACATTAGCCTCATTTTAATGCATTTTAAGCAACCAATTTTTTTCCACAAACTGATTTTTTATGTCCATGCTAGTTTATTGAAAAAAAGTTTAGTGATACATGAAAATGGTCATGGTAGAAATGTGGTAAATAAATGTTAATGATGTTAAAATTCTCCTAGTGAGGACAGAGATTCTCTGTATTGGTATGTTTCGGTCCTTTTTTAATTCGCTTTTTCACTGTCACATAAAGTTTGAAGGCTGCAAAACAATGTAGTATAACAGAATCAAACTCATTATATTTATTGTCAGTTGACATTGTCTGTCAAAGGCTGGAATAGAATCAAGAATTTATGAGTAAAAGGTTACACAGATTTAAGATTAGCGTTATGTTATCATCTACTAAGGTACTGAGCTAAGTGTCGGGCTTCATCAGCACATCCCCATTTTGTCTTGTTTTCTGGAATTCTTTTCAGCTGTCCTCACGACTTTCCATAGACTTTCTTCCCCTCCTAACGCAGTCTCCTCCATAGCATCCTTGAATCAATGTCTAACTTTCCATTTTTCGATCGACTTCCATTCCAGCGATGGCTTGGTGTGCCAAATCGTCCAATGGTCTCCTTAGAATTTGTCTAATCCACCTGAATATCCTGCCGTATAATTTGTTGGATGATCGGTTCTTAATGGATTCATTACCAGAGTTCCTCATTTTTTACCCCTCCTGATTAGCAATCTGATTTTCAGTATAAAATAAAAGTATTCGTTGATGGGAGGCGGTAATAGCCCTTCAGATTTGGTTCAGTTGATGCTCGAGCCAAGTCTATGAACCATACAGAGTCACTGGTTTGAAATCAGTGTCCAAAATCCGAATCATGTTCCTAATGTTGAATGCAAAATATTTCCACACTGATTACACCATAGCAACGATCCATGTTGCCTTTCCGATCATGGATGGTCTAAATTTCCGCATCCGGGCCAATAGTAGGATTTAACGCGGTTTTACATGAAAACAGTGCGGCATCTCACTGTTGAGCGCTATCATGTATAGTGGCAAAATAATTTAAATCTCAATCAATACCAGTGCTTTGAAGCACAGTTTATTGACTGGATTTCACATTTATGTAGTTAATTTTGATAGACTTTTTAAACAAAAATAGCTAAGTAGGAAACAGTTCGGTAATTAATTTACACATATTTAATTTTTTCAAAAGAAACTCTAATTGGCATTAGTTAGACAACCATTGGAAGATCTGGGAGTACTGAACAGCTGTTTCGTCCTAGTTTCGGACTGTTCAGCATTACTCATCCACCGGGATTCAAAACCAGGACCTTCTGGTTACAAGGCGAGCTCGTATACCACTGAGCCACTGGGATCCCATCCGATGGCCCATGAATTCTAGCTTTTGCCAATTCACGACATAGTGCGACCCCTAGCCAGTGTCTTCGGTGATTATTTGTCCTCACACCCGACCTGCTGCACCTTACTGGTCACGACTAGAAGTTGCGCTATGTCGTGAATTGGCAGAAGTTAGAATTCATGCACCGTTGGATCGGGTCTCAGTGGTTTAGTGGTATACGAGCTCGCCTTGTAACCAGAAGGTCCTGGGTTCGACCTCCGTTTGGTGGGTGCGTACTGTTGAAGAGTCCCAAACTAGGACCACAGAAACAGCTGTCCAGTACTCCCTGGTTGTTTTCCATTGGTTCTCTAACTAATGTCAGCTCATGATGAAATCTTGTAAACAACCAAATCCTTATTAACAAACCATCACTTGAAACTAACTGTCTAACTGTCTCATATTCTAATGTTCGAACTAATTATCAAATAGACGACATCGATGAATTATTTAGAGAGTTTCAGCCTGCAGTAAAATCCGCTGAACTATCAACTGATTCTGTTCATATGGTGAAACAACCCAGTTAATAATTTGTTGTGAGTTAAGAGTGCTATAAGTGTACGATGAGAATTATCTCAATATATGTTTAAATTCCACGGAAAATACCCATCCAGACATGAGTATAGGAAGAACAAAGTTCAGCAAAGAGTCTCTTTCCGACGGCTAATTCATTCATTTAGCTGTACAATCGCATTTGTGTGTATGTGTACATTAGGATTGTTATAGAAAGGTAAACATTACTTGGGATTATTGTTTACGTCACTGAAATGTTTCAAAAATGTAATGAATAATGAATTTTTAACTAGGATGAGGGTTGAGGACTGATAGGTATTCATAAGGTTTGCGTGAAATAAAATGGGATGTAAGCGGAGACACATATCTAAAAAATAAATTATGTTATAGGTAGAAAGCGTTGGGTACGATGAAGACTTTACTAAGGTGCCATACAAAGATTCAAAAACAATAAAGTTAACAAAACATTATTAACAAAGTAGTAGAACTTGCAATTATACCCAAGGTAGAAGGAGAGAGTGGGGAAGTTTCTTCTGTGTGCACAAATTAGGGTTTTCTAATGTACATATACACAAAATAATTATATATAAATGCGATTGTACAGCCAAGAGAATGAATTCACCGAAAAGAGACTCTTGGTTGAACTTTGTTGTCCTTATATATTTAAAACACAAGTGGACAGAGGCTGTTGAAGAAAATGAAGACTAGTAAAGTTTTAACTGTAAAAATGTGATAATTTATGCAGGTAACTTTGAAATGGACAAGGATTTTAATTATACAGCTATTTCTAGCTAGTTTCAGTGTCAACATGAAAACTTCGTGTTTCATTTTCCTACATAGGCCGTAATATTTTCGGAGTATTTACTTCGTTCTTTTCAGATTAATGTGCTTCACAGGAGATGCTGTGTCCACCGAGTGATAACTGCTGGCCAGGCTGAATAGATAAAATCTATATTTATGTAATTTCAGCAAACTTTGTATCTGCGGTTCCGTAGTAGAATACTCGTGAATTACGCAAGTGACCCAGGTTCGATCTTCGGTTCAGAAGCTCCTGAAAATTGCCTGGAGGTTTGAGAGCTTGTTAAAGGTGAGATGAATTGGGTGTGTGTGATTAGCGACCCGACCCCGTAAAAGAAACAACTCTGATGAAAACTCAAAACTCTAGCTTAAAGCCTTATGTTCCACTCAGAATGGAAAGGATCAAACTTTAATAGGCATTTCATGATGTATTACTATCCATATAATCTCCTCTGATTAAATGTGAGCAGATAAAATTTATACTACGACATAAGCCAGAATAAGTTTTATGCATTTTATCTTTACTATATTATGTTCCTTTAGTTATCGAGTGGAATATCGATCTTCAAAAGTGCATTTCCATTTTGTCACATTTTCTGCGTTCCCCTTTAGCTGGCCTCATTACTGCCCGTAATCTCCTATCTTCTCCTCACATAATCCCCTCCACGTCACTCTCTGAAGCTCAACTCATACTCTCCCATTTGAGTGCTACTCTGTCTCTGTCCTTGCTAACAATGTCATTCGACGGCCTCCTCAGCATGCGACCAGTCCATCTCCATTTTCTCCCACATATTTGTTGAGTAATAATAGTTTCTTGGTTGGTTCGTCCACATACTTTCTTGTTACTAATCCTCTTCGGCCGGCCGGCTGGTCATTTGATCTTCAGTATAGTGCCAGAGAAAGAGCAATCGTTTAAAAGAGTCTGCAATCTGCTGGAAATGCTTCCGATGAATTGCCGAGTTTCTGACCCCATGTGAACTCATTAGAAATTTGTATCAAAAATCTGAATCTTGTTCTTCTTTCTGTGAGCATTGCAGAAGATTTTCAAACTGGATTCAAACTGATGAAGGTATATCTTTCTTTTTCGATTCTGGTCTTGATGTCTACATCCATTCCACCTGCAGTTGGAATGATGCTTCTTAGCTGGATTGGTGAGGGAAGTAACCTCTGTTGAATCTCTCTCGTTGTTGCCGTTGTTGTTGTTGGTTGGTTGCCTGTTTGGTGATCTTCATCACCTCTGTCTCCACTTTATCTATGCTCACCTGGAGTCCTATCTTCACTGCCTCTCTCTTCAACCAGTTTGTCGCTTTTTGCCTGCAAGCCCTTTAAGTTTATGAGACATTAAACACTAATCATCCACGCGTGAAATTCAGATATTCTAGAATCTTCTTTTTGGTGGTCCAACGTATTCATGTTTTCTCACTCCGTGTGTACAGTCTGACCCATAGTCCACTCAGTCCACCACAGTTTGATTCAAGCATATCTCAGAATAGTCTTTAGATAACGAGGCGTGTTTTCAAAAGTTTCATACATTTCGTTCCCTTGATAAATTTCGTCAGAAAAAGAAAGACAAGATTTGCAGTATAAAATAATATCATTCTATTTCATAGAACCTCATCAGCTGCAAACTGCCTGAAATAGAATGATATCATTTTCATACTGCAAATTTGATCTTCCTTTCTCTATCGAAATCTTTAGATATTTCATTATTATGTAAATATCTTACTGTATATGAAGATAAATTGGTTATATTTGATTAAAATAATTAATCCCTTTGTTAAATTTGAATAAGGCATTTAGAAGACAAATTTCGCGAGATGATATCATTTCGTAGTTTCTTTACAACTGTTTCATAACTAACGTGGTTGACAGTAATAAAATAAAGTTCATGATAATTACTCAGTTAAATTAAAAAACAAAAGTACATACTAATGACCAATCATATTTAAAAAGCTCATGTTGTCCACGATAGGCGAAGATTGAAGTCTATTGATTTTTGTATACATAGTTTAGGCTGTATGTGATCAGTCCAAAGTGCTTCCATCACCTTCAATAACCTTGTAAATGTCCAAACCAAGTTCACTTTTAAAGGTTTGAAAATATTTGGGCATTACATATATTATTACATTCAATAACCTTGAATTAGAGTTATGTGAAATAATTGTGAAAGAATCATTAATATTGATTTTGTGACCTAAATAATAAGTGCTTTGTGATGGATGATGCTGGATTTTTATTCAGGTTAATCGCGTTGGGATTTTCTGTATTTTAGTAACCATTTTAGAACATGTTCTTATCGATCACGACATTGAAACGTTCTGTTGGTTCTGCCTAAATAGGTGTTATCGCAACCGCAGGTGAACTTGTAGATACAGTTTGAAGTAGAATCCACAGAATTTCGTCGTTTCATCGTAGGCACACGGATGTGGTCTTTTTTACTGTGACACTTGGTTAAGTTTTCCGGATAACCATTAGCTAATAAAACTGAATGTATAAGTCGAAACTCATCCACCAATGTGTTACTCGTGTATATTTTTCGTGCCCTTGAGAACAAACATTTCACTAAGGAACGTTTTTACTGGATAGGAACAAAACTGGTAAAATGAAGATATTGTCCACTCCATGTCTGCTTACGAAAAATAGATCGCTGAATTGTTCCATCATCTATCCTGGTCATAGTAATCTCCAGGAAATTGAGTTTGTTATTCGATTCTAGTTCGGAAGTCACTCGGATATTTAGATGAATATGACTAAATAGGGTAATAAAGTTTTCAATAGATTTACTATTACTACCAATAATGAGAGTATCATCTACATAACGCTTATACATCATAAATTCTCCAAGCATACCTTGCATCTGTTTCTCTAATTTTGTCATGAATATATCTGCTAACAGGGGCCCCAGAGTGCTCCCCATCGCAACACCATCGATTTGTTTGTATGCCTCTTCTTGAGTTAAGATTTTACAATTACATCCACTGATTAAATAATCATGCCTAGTCGGTGTTGAATGCCCTTAGCATTTCATTCCCTGAGTTTTACACCATGATCTGTTTTATATATTTCATCAATAGTCATGTGTATATCACATGTATAGTTCAAACCTATCCTATCCCAAACTATGCATCACAGCATCTATATATCCAGTGTACATACAACTATCACTTGTATACCTAACAAATGTCTTGAAATCAGTACAATTGTAATTTTAGCTTATTAGTAAATCTAAATAAAACTGACTAAGTGTGTTTACATTATGAATAACTACTGGTTGATTAGTACTCTATTTTGACACACAAATGAATAAATATATAAATAAAATGACAAATAAGCGAACAAACAAACAAACAAAAAAACGTTGATTAATACAGTTCAACAAAATAGAAAAGAAATGCGTAATTCACTTCATCTGAAATAGAGATGTGTTTCTGCATTTTCCCTTTTTTCAGATATAATAGTGATTAAACTATTTCTCTTATTTATTTTTTGTTTATGCGTTTTTAGCAAAAATGCATTATAGTTAAAAGGTAGGAGTAACAAACAACACAACACAATAATTATCGAGAAACAAGAAGAAAATTATATGATAGAAGAATGGTAAGGTAATCTATGTTGTGATTATCCGGAGTAAATGATTGTTATGCTATATTTGTGAGTAGTGTACAAATGAGTGTGTGTATGTGTGTACGTGTGTGTGTGTGGGGGGTATGTGTGTGTATGAATGTGTGGAAGCATTTCAATCAGTCTCTTTGAGATTATGTTTTCTTACTCTCTATTACAGGAAATTAGCATCTAGTCATATTTCAAAAAAAAAAATAATATCTACTTAAATGGATAAACGTATTCGGATTAGGATTAGGTCATATTGAAGTGATCCCGACCAACTGGTCAGTGAGTGATCATATTCAATCGAAATTAGCAAATGAATTTATAACTCGTAATTCATACGGTTTTTACGTCGGTGGCATAGCGGTTAGGACGCTCGCCGACCATGCATATGGTCCGGGGTTCGATCACCGGCCACCAACGCACTCCTTTACCTCGCTAAGCCAGAAATAATGCTGGTAAAGAGGAAAAGTTGGACATGAGGCTAGCAACCCTATCTTGTGAAATAAACACTGCTACAGAAACTTCAAGCCACTAGCTCGAAGCTCTATGTTCTACTGGGGAACGTGTGGAAAAAAAATTTAAACAGTTCAAGGTGAACACCTAATCACAGTTTGATTTTGACATTTAAATTATTTATAGCATTTGGTTCCTCATAAGAATTTTGACAACACAATACGTTCCCAGTGGAACATAGGGCTTCAGAGTGGACGTTTCAGTGGCAGTGATTTTTATTTTTACCGGATGAGATTGCTAGCATCATGCCCAACCTTTCCTCTTCACCAGCTTTACTTCTGGCCGAGTGAGGTAAATGAGTGCGCCGGCTGGGGATCGAACGCCATATCATGTGCATGGTTGGTGAGCGTCCTAACCGCTTTGCCACCGACGCACTATATCACATAGTGGAACAGTGTTATTTACTGGATAACGTTTCGAACACAATTTATAATTGTTCATAGTCATATCATTAATTATAAACACACGACTCCTATAGGAGTCTTTGTTCCTTCCTGTTTATCGTAGGGGTAGTAGAATTTTCCAGATGTCTGGGATAGGTGCTGATTCATTCCTGTTTCACGTACTCTCTTAAGTTGACTCGATAAATAAAGCTTACATTATCAGTCTCTCCTTACACCCTGTCACATTAGATTTTAAAACTGTCATCTTATCACATCATTCCATTGTATGGTTGTGTGTAATTGTATGCAGTGAGTGCTTAAGCCGAACAGTTCTCTAGATTTCTTATCTTATTTCAGTCAACTGATCTAGATTTTGCTAGGTTTTTGTGTTCAGCTAGCCTGACTGTCCCTGTTCTACTTCTTTGACCTATGTACGTGATCTGACAATCATTGTAGGCAGGGTATTAGATAAATTGAATTGTTTTGTTTTAATTGGCTTCACGGGATCCTTCTTATTGAGTTTGTGGGTTTGAATGCCAATTTTATTCCTGAAATTTTAGGAATTCGCCATAGGTTTTCTGAGGTTCCTTCTTTGTCGAATTAAAGTATCCACTACAGTCCTACCGCAGGTCAATCGCGAGCGTGAATGGCTTAGTGGTAATATCTCTGACTGCAGCGCTGGGTGACGCAGGTTCGAATCTCCGAAGGAACATGAGTTCTTTCAGGGTTGCAGATATGCCTTGCTGGGTAGTGAGTGCCAACTGGCACGAAACTTAGGTTCAAAGCTTCCTGCCAATTGCCTCCAACCATCCGATGACCTTGTGCATGCGGTATAATTTCGGTCACAATAAAGTCAAAAATACGCAAAATGTGTGAGATTATAGTAATGTTAATAACTAAAATTAAAAGATAATAGAAACGGCATCACGATAAATTGCAAACAAGAGAAGATCAAAGAGCTGTTTATTTTGCTTATTGCATATTAAGTTGTAAGCTGAATGATTAACACTTCTTCTTTCACATAGAGCGCTATCAAATAGGGTACCGTTGAGTTTTTGTACTTGGGTTTACGAGCACATATAATGCCTTCTATTCCTAGCTGATGAGATGCAATGGTGGAAAGCTGAGTATAGAGGGTGTTTTGAGCGCCAGACAGCATGGATTTAAACCATTCATCATATGACTTCAGACAGAATAACTAAGTCGCTCAGGACTTACCCTACTGACAAATTTTAATACGCTGCACAAAATGGTACAGTCCTTTATGAATAGCCCAGGGAAGACCAAGGAAGGGTAGAAAACTATAGTGGTAAGATGTGAGATTTAAAAAATTGTGAAAGCAGAGGTTTAGAGATTTCTGGTTGTCATAACTACTTAATTTAAGTGATTATATGGAACATTTTCTTAGAAATCGACAAGATATGGGATGGCCAAGAAATGTCAGAGGATAGAATAATTTGAAGGCATTTTATGCTTGACCTAGTTTCTATTTCAGTGCCCTCTATGCTTAGTGCATTTTATGAATGGACCTTTTTGTATAGACCACGTTTAGGCCTAAAGATAAAGTTAGCTGTCTAACGACTAGAGGAGATTAAGATAAAACCATTTAGCTTAGATCCCCTGATTGTTATCCAATAAAAAGCTACTAAATTCGCAACAGTCAGATGGGGACGTAACTCGTAGACAGAGTGTCAGATTGTCAGTATTTTTAAGGAGGTTAATTTCTTCCGAAAGATGGGAGAGAGTGAGAGAACGTCACCTTGAGGGACACCGGGTTCAGTAAACAAGGCAGAGGGAGATTAACCTTTATATACAGTAAACTGCATTCCGTTCTAGAAACTTCATCAAATATAGGAACAGCTGGAAATGAGTGATACTCTGTCAAGGGGACCATAAAGGTTATACGACTTATACGACACATGGATGCATAAAGTTCACTCCTCAGTTTTTAATATGAAGGAAAACTTAATAAATTTGAAACACCTAACAGAAATAAGATTTGTTTAAGTTACTTTGCATTTCTTTTTGATTAACTTTTATTGAAGTGAAGCACTATGTCTCTGTTGGTATATTTGCTCCTAGTAGAAACATTTTGGCAATGCTTTAAGCTTATTTGGCTTGTTACTATGGCTACCTCCACAGTATCTAAGAATTAACATGGTGTCTAAAGCAGTTTCGATCCCGGTTGAAACAAAAAAACATTAGGTACGTATAGACTATTTATTACGACTCACTTCTTGGGTTCCGAGTATAACGTTGGCGTTTGGCGATTCCTTCCCGTTTTGGTTCTTTTTCTTCTTGTGGATTTCATTCAGCCTCGAGAACCATACGAAATCTCCCATTCCTTCTTCTCACCATCTCCTTCAATTTAATCTTGGATAACAAAATTGTCGCTTACTCTTCAGGTATCAGTTGTATGTCTGGTATATGATTTCACTTGGATGTCCCTCTTACCCCTGTCTATTTCATTCTCACTTACTGCTGCATATTTGTCATCAGTTGATTGGCAGTTTGCACCCAGAGTTAATTGTTGCCTATTCTTTCCCTCCATCCTATCTTCAGTGAGGATCAATTTCAGGTGTTGAGGAAATTCTGCAACCTGATAAAAAGTCAAGTTAATCTCATGTCTTTATTTGAAACTTTTTCTCGAGTTTAGTGTAGTGAATAACTTAGCAATTAGTGTCATAAAGCATCGTATAGCTATTGAGCTCCATAATTCTGAGGCAGTAACCAAGTTACTAATAGATGATGAATTTAGAATACAACAAAATGTGTATCCTGGATTTCACAGGTAAAAACAATCAACCAAATAACAAATTAAACTTTAGCATCAAGCCGTTTTTGTTTGTTTACATAAAACTTGAGAATTGGAATAAAAGCATTTGAAATAGTTAATTACTGTTTTCGATTTCAAACATCCCGATAAATAACGGTACGGAATATTCAACTACTGATAACAATAACAATAGTGGTTGCTATTATAGAATAAATAAGCTAAAAGGATCTTGGGCAGCAAACCGACCAGCAGCATATCACCCAACAAATTTTCAGGAGAAAAAAGCATTCAGCTGTCTAAACCCTGAGGATATATTCGAGTGATATCACACATAAACCACTCGAATGGAATCTGAATGGTTAGCGACAGTTCGACACGGGTTCTGAGGGTGACATTAGAGAGTTTGTGGAAATAGGAAATGTACGTTTGTTCAGAGTTTGAGAGATATGCGATTCGCGAGACCTATGGGGATTTAGGAACTCAAAGGATACAAAATAATTATTCATAAATTAAAATAAGTATAAAGACAATAATATGCGTAAGATATATAATTGTATTCCTAACTGTAGTGAACTGGATAATGCGTTAGACTGTACACACGGAGTAAGAAAATATGAATACGTTGGACCACCGAAAAGAAGATTCTAGAATATCTGAATTTCACGCGTGGATGATTAGTGTTTAATGTCTCATAAACTAAAAGACTTGCAGGCGGAAAGCAACAAACTGGATGGAGAGGGAGGCAGTGAAGACGGGACTGTAGGTGATCATAGAGAATGTGGAGATAGAGGTGGTGAAGATTACCAAACAACCAATCAACCAACAGCAACAACTAGCACTAATTAGCATCAATGGGTGAGATGTAGTAGAGGTAACTTCTTTCATTTATCTAGGAGCTATGATTTCAACCACAGGCGCATGACACGGATGAAGTCATCAAAGCTAGACAGAATCGAAAAGACAAGGCAAGATACGCCTTCATCGACATGAAATCACTTTGAAAATCTCCTGTACTCCGCTTCAGCATAAAGAACAGGATTCAGATTTTCAAGACAAATGTGAAGTCAGTCACTTCCCATATACGATGCAGGAATGTGACACGCACCTCACGAAAAGGATTTCTAATGAGTTACAGACTTTCACCTACAGCTGACACTTTCACTGATTCTATACCGAAGATCGGATGGCCAGTGGGCCAGAAAGAATCAGCAACAAGAAACTCTGCCCGGGAGCAAACCAACGAACAGGCGATTGCTTAACAAATATGTAGGGTTAGGCACACATTGAGGAGACCATCGAATAACATCGCGCTTCGTGCGAGCCATTACTCGAGCAGAGGTAGCGAGTAGGTCGTCGGTTTGAGGGTGACGTGGAGGAAATTGCGTAGCGAAGAGGCAATCAAAGATTATAGGCAGTCGTGAACTCAGATGAAGGGGGTGGCAGAAAATGTAACAAAATGGAGATGTGTTGTTGAAGCCCTATATTCTACTCGGAATCCAAGGGAACAGTAATAATAATAATAATTCAGAAAGGAGGGTAGTGTTTTGATGAGAAAATATTTCAATGAACAAAATTCAAATTTTTAGTTCAGATATTCCTTGCTTTTACTTTTTAGAAGTACTAAAAATAGAATCCCATTGAACATCAGATGACATATTCTTCTTCATTACTAGTTGTAGAATTTTATCATATCAGTCAAGTAAATTAATAAATGACTTGCACGTCCCTATCAGTTGTTCTTTCTTTATGTAGATGAAACTTAGGTAATTAATACAGAACAGTTATTGAAAAGATTTTTGACAGATTATAGGTGGAACGTTTTAACCGTTTTAAACACAAGTCAATTTCAATAAATCATCTACAGTTGGAAGATGAAGTTTATATCAAATTTATTTGAAAAGATGGTCACTGGGTTCATTAATTAGAGAAGCTATGCTTGAGTGAATTTCTAAAATTGAAAACCAGTAATACTGGTGAATATTTAAAATTCATTATGAACAGACTTTAGGAAAACTTTAGATAGCTATTATTTGATAAATATTTGTGAATTATTGAAAAGGAATTATTTTAAGGATGGTTGCAGCGAAGAAAATTTTCTTTTCGACGAATTCGTGAACTAGACGGTATATTCGTGTATTTATATTAAATTTGTGAGAAAGTTTCAGAATTATTTCCGGTCAGAGGTCATCAGATTAATAAAATTACTAAGTGTTATAAACAGAAGATAGGTTGTGGCACTATGCTAGAAATATTTCAGGTCAAATGCCAAATTAAAAATTCGAGAGAGTAATAATCAAGAAGATCGAATAGAAAAGAAAAAAAACGGATTATAATTACTGGAAAACTGGTCAGTTTGTATAATTACCGGTTAAGGACATAGTATTAATAAAATGGGTAGAAGGTTCGGACATACAAAAATAAAAAGCAGTAACCAAATCTAATAATGGAGATAAGGATTTAAAAAGGTAAATATAACAAATAAACAGGAAGGTTGGGCAAAAAGGCAGTGGGATAATCATTATTGTTGAGACTGACTTCTCGTGATGGTCACGGTGGGGACAAAGGTTGAACGTATTTCTTTTGGACATATAGAGTAGGCTTGCTATTCCAAGATATCTTGATTTCACTCCCCTTAGTAGGTTGGATCGGATCTTATATGTAGCTTTGAAGGACTTTTCAAACCGGGCTGAATGTTGAGAGTTCACCCGATGTTATGTTATCGAATTGTATACCCCTTTGCGTTCTCCTCTTCCTAACCATGCTGGGTGGTGTTCTCACGCGCGTTTTACAAGCGGACGTATGATAGGGCCAATATACTAAGCTCCACAAGTGAAAATGGACTTGTATATGCATGTTGAAGTGGCCCAATGAATATTGTCTTGAAGAAGAATGTTATTCGTAGGCTGGAGGCGAAATATATTTTACTGAGAGACTTCGAAAGCCGTCTATGGAGGTTTGCTGCCTCAGCATCACTTTTGAATTCAAGGTTCAATATCAGCATCTTTATGAGGGGTAACTTGGACTTTTTGAGGTGTTTTCCTTTCCCTTTGGATTCTTGTCTATAAATCTGGGTGAGAATCCATTTGCAGTCAAGGTCCCTCGGAGATTTTGTAATTCTTCCTCGGTTGACTCGTCAGTGCATATCTTCCAGGTCCTTGAGGAAAGAGAATATATTAGGTTTCAATTAAGATATTGGAGTATAAGTTGGTTGATGGACGAGTTATAAAGTAGTTGAGCATACTGGATGGTATTTATTGTATTGGAAATAGCATATCTTGTCTCAAAATTCTTACAGTTGAGCGTCTGAATAGATTCCACGAATTTATTTATGCATCAAAAATATTTGCCTTCTGCTAAAGAAAACAATATCTATAAAACAGCTGATTGTTTCATGCTAAAAGATGTCAGGGATATTGGGTTCTAAGGTTGATAGTAAACTGATTTCGGTTAGAGAAATACTGAAAACCAAAGATTATTGGATAGCTATTTTATCTTTGTTTGTCAGTCTTCAGCAATTGACTAGAGAGCAATGGTGCCTAGTGCTGTGGTGGGAAGTGACGACCAGAGTGATTCATCAAGTCAGGTATGACGACAACTACTGCACGAAGAGACTGATAAGAGGTGGCAATATATGTTCAGAAATAATAGAAGTAAGAATTAATGGGTCGTTAGAATTCAACACATTGACTGAATTGCCTACGAATTCGACACCGTGACTGAGTACATATCACTGAAATGTTCCAAGCACTAAGAAAGCAGATCTCCAGTACTCCTTGGTTTTCAATGGTTGTCTGTCTGGAAATCGTTCAAATATCTGAAAACTAAAATTGGAGGATACTTATTCGTATAGCTATTGTCACAATAGAAGTGAACTTTGGCTAAACACCTTGTCAGTGAGAAATATTTGCTAGAATGAGGAAGCATTTGTTTTCTCTTTGTTCGAATTGCATAGAAAATAAAGGGATGGTCTATAAAAACAGTTGTTTACAGACAAATCACATATTTTAAAATTTCCCTTCACATGACTATTTTCATGGTTTATTCACATCTGAAAGTAGTTATACCACAATAGTAATAAAATTAAAGTAGTCTACATCATGGTGTAAACGCTTTTTTAATCAGAAGACAGAAATAAATGCTCATGTTTTAGAGGAGCATTAGGTGAAACTTTGAAAAGGATTGATTATAGTTTCTTCATTAGTGGCTTTGTTAAGATTCTGTTGGACAAAATTGTTCCTTAATTTTTTGGGGAAAAAGGTAAGTAAATTAAACCAATTTTATTTCAAAAGGTTTCTTAAAAAATTCCCCCCGGAAAAAACCAAAAAATTCCTTTGGAAGGTTTTGGTTTAAAAAAAGGTTTTTTTTTTCCAAAGGAACCAAGGAAAAAAAATTTTTTTAACCTCTGGTTATAAATATTTTTTTAAAACAAAAATAAAAAATCAAGTAGCGATATGTTTGTTTATAATAATTAGTCAGTGTTAACATGTCAGTGAGGTGATAACTAACGAAGAAAATTAATATACGTAATTAAAAGGTAGAAATGGTTACAACAAGTGGACCATATAGTGTGTAATTTTGAAAATGTGAAGAGTAACTAAGAGATAAGAGGGTGTTCAAATTGATTACTTAACAGATTGTTAAAGATAAATGAATCGATTTGGACGATGATAATGTAACTGAAAATTAATCAAAAAAGTAATAAAATTATTTGGATGGTTATAATTTTTATAATTTTTAAAGGTTTAGGAGGATGGGTGCGAAGTAACCCGGTTTATACATTCATGTAACGATGGCCAGGGTAAGAAAATTGGCTATACAAATTTCCTCTGAACACACACAGGTTCGACTTCTGCTGGTGGATTCCTACAGCTTTAGCTGTTGTAGGTAGACGGGGAACTCATGAAGCAAACTTAAGATTAGTGGGAATACGATAAATAATTTCAAATGTTGTATTAACACCAACTGTATACTAACTATCTATTTATTTGTTTTTTATTTTGATTACAGCTTGATGCTACACCGTATTTTCGGTACAAGTATGGAATTTTCAGCATGGATATCGGTAGCCTAAATTTTGCAGGCCGACCATAGATATCAGGTGTGCGTCGTTAGGGGATCAAACCGCCGGCTATGCACATGGTCGGCGAGACTCCTAACCACTGTGCCACAAACGCACGAGGTGTGAGCTTCAAATGGACCTTGTTTAACCATGCCACATGTTTTAATTGAATTTTAGATTTTCTTGACGATTGAGTGGATCAAAGCGCTAGGTCTCAGATTAACATGTTAGTTTCTTGTTCAGATGCAGATATCTGGGGATGTGGTTGGAAGTTGATTGGTCTGATCGGTCCAGTCAATCGACGGGAAAATCTTAGATTGAATTAATTAATAAATATGCCATCTTGCACAAAAAAGGGCTCTCGTGGCCCAAGTGGTCTAGTGGATAACGCTTTGACGTTTGAAACTATGAGCACTACGTTTCAGCCTCAGTGGGAACATCATGACTCACTGCGAAATGCAGGTACTTCCAGTGACGATTCCTAAATGGGACGAAATGAGGGTCCTGATGTATTTCACTGCTAGTCATTATCCACTTACCAACATGCGTGTCATAGTGGTTAAGATTCTTGCTGACCATGCATATGGTCCGAGGTTCGATCCCCTGCCAACGCACACCTGATATCTACAGTTGGCCTGAAAAATTTAGGCTACCGATAACCATGCTGAAAATTGCATACTTGTACCAAAAATTCAGTGTGGAATGAAGCTGTAATCAAGAATAAGGAGAAAGAAGAAAGAATAAAGAATGCCGCATGATGCTAAGAAATACAATAATCATGATGATTTACTTTATTCCAAAAACAGTACTTGTGATACAGAATGGAATTTTCAGCATTAATCACAATATTCCATCTAATTTCCTCAAATTAGTAATAAAGTTAAACACACAGAAAAGTTTCCACATTTACAATAGAGGTAGTGTCAAAAACATGCAGCATATAAAATGGAAGTAATAATAATAATGATAACCGCTAAGGTAATAATAATAATACAAGTGAATATTGCCGTGGGCTTGTTTCACACAGTATTGTCAATGCGGTATAGAAATCCTAGCATGTTTAAAAATATTGAATATAATGTTCTCTTCACATGATATGGTGAGGGGAAAAACAAAGATTACAGCAGTCATAGAGATAACTTTGGTGTTTGCCATTATGAGAGTAAAACAAGGAAGCAATAGGACCATAAATATAGGAGAAATAATAAAAGTAAACTTGAAGGTATATAAGGATGAATGGAGGAAATTGTTTATTTACTAGATGAAAAAAAGTCAGTTAATTGTTGCCTGACACTATTTTCATGACGTAAAATACGTGCGGAGTATGGTATGATAGAATTTTTATACTTAGACGTGGGAGCATACAGTTTTCTGAAGTTACTCCTTGTTCTACCTGAGGAGATGCAAGGTGAAAGCTGAGGGTAAAGTGGATGCTCCAAGTCAGACGAAATCCTTCTATCAAATTTATTGCACAAAGTCAAGTGCTTATCGATGAAAACACTAACTATGTGGTCCACTAGGACACCACTCTCTCTGCTGACCGTCTTCAGCATTCTACAAATGTACGCCCAATGTAGCGTATGAGATAATGCATTTATGTTAACAAGTTTGTCGGTTAGATAACTTAGCTTCACTGCATTGCTAGAGTTTATAAGAAATATGATAATCTTCAATTTTTTGAAGTATTATCAGTTGTGATAAAACCAATTTCCGCACTAAACATTTGAAACTGTATCGCTAAAGCAAACAAACATAAGAAGTAAATAAACAGTTTATTATTCTCCATATTTATTTGTTCATTTCTCTCTTCCTTGTTTGTATTTTCACCAGTATTCTCTTGAACTGGAAGACTTATATACACTACGCATTAATTTTCTGTAGTGTTTATCTTTTCGACTTCACTGATTCACTTGTTGTTATACTTTTTACATTTCTCATTAAAACCAACGTATGCAAATGACTAGAGTTGAATCGTTGCGTAAACTGTTATTACTTCTTTGGATTCTGAGTGGAAAATTAAGCTTCAGCAGTATATCATTGCAGTCTTCTTTATTTGGCTCCATGATTGGTCATTAGCCTTTATCTCATCCTCAAACAATCTATTCCATGTCAACCTCACATTTACTCTTGAGTCATGAAATATCATTTAGGCGCTACTCAAGGGGTAGGCGCTTGATATGACTCACCAGTTTCTTTACCAGATGTCCGGTCCACCCAATTTTTTGATATTTGTTGGTGGTTACGTTATTTGTTCGTTCATTGCTAAAGTTATTCATTGCTAATTCTTCTTAGCCAGCCGTCTGATATTCAGTATGGAGTTAGAGGTGGTGGATATTGTTGAAAATTCATAGCAATCCGCTGGAAATAGTTTGGCTGAATAGCGTTCCAAGTATCTGAAGTATATAGAAACTGTCTCTTGAAATTATGATTACAAATCTCGATCTTGTTCTTTGCGCTGAGTGCTGCGGTATCATACACTGTATTCAGATTATTAAAAGTTCGTTGTGCCTCTTCACTCCCGGCTGGCTTCGATGTTCTAACCTGCGCCGCTTGTAACTGAAACGATGCTACCTCGAGAACTAAAAGTAGCGACTATCTTTCCAATCGACATGTTGACTACTAAAGTATGTAAATTTAACTTTAATGTTTACATTGATAGGTTAGTCATCATGCGCATAATTTGGATAATGCAAACTTTTGAATAATAGATAATAAAAGACTTTTGCTTTAATTTCCAACTTTTCCACGTTTTTACATGGAAGTGTTACATAATGAAGTCCGGTTAATAATCAGTTACATACTTTGCTAAAGACGTAATTATACAAAAATAACAATCAATAAATGGATATAAGTTTGATCAGCGCTTCTTATTTGAGGGGCCTTCCAACGAATTGTTACCTCAAACAGTCTTTGAAAATAGAAAATAAGCAGGTTGATAAGTCCCTTTTTACTTAATCTTGATTAAGACTACAAGAATGACTGAAATCATTTACAAGATATGAAGAGACAATTGACTTTATCGACAGTGAATTAGTTTTGGTATAATTTAAGAATAAAAGTGGTTCGTTTCAAAGCTTTTCAACTGTAGAGGAATACTATGATCTAACGATAACATTCAGAAATATTCGGTCGCGGTGTGCGTGATGGTAGTTATTAGTAGAAGCTTACTGATAAGAGTATAAAAAGGGGAACGACGAAACTTTTAATGAAACATAACTGAAAATAATTCAGTTTTCATTACATCGTTACTGTCAAAGAAACGGGACTTAGGTCAATGCAAGAACTGGCGCGGAATTATGCTCCTGCCAATCCTAAACAAAATACTAGGCCGCATCATCTTAGAGAGAATCAAACCCTTCCTTGATTAAAAATACTCTGACCACAACATGCTCAATTCAGCAGAAATATGTTACCACACTACGGATAATCATTGAACAAAGCTTAGAATGACAGTCACCTCTCTATTTCAACTTCATCGACTTTGAAGATGCCTTCGCTAGCGTCGATCCAGAGGTGATTTGGCAACTACTTCGCTACTACGGGGTCCCATCGACAATTACACATCTCATCTAACAGTTGTACGACAATGCTGCATTCCAAGTAATCCACAACGGGAAACTTACGGAATCCTTCGAAGTGAGGACGGGAGTGCGACAAGGCTGCCTACTATCACCAATTATCTTCCTGATTGCAGTAGATTGGATAATGTTACAGACGGCGGCGGGCAATGAGCAAACAGGCATAAAATGGACTCACACGAAATAACAACTTGTAGGATCTGGACTTCGCCGATGATATATACATGTCTGATTTCCCACAAACTGGAAGATATGCAAGTGAAAAGCAACAAGTTGGCAGAAAAAGCATCAAAGAAAGGACTTCAAGTGAACATAGATAAAACAGAGGTGATGAAGATTCCTGGTCAACACCAACAGCAACAACAACAGATAACAATCAGCATAAATGGGAGGAACCTGAAAGGAATAAACTCCTTTAGCTACCCACCCAGCTGGGAAGCATCGGTTTGACTTCAGGCGGAACTGACGAGGATATCAAAGCCAGAATCGGAAAAGCAAGACAAGCTTTCATTACTCTTAAGTCTGTGTGGAGGTCAGCAGCACTCATCATAAAAATTACATCCGGAATTCCATCTCCAGTGTGAAGTCAGTGCCACTATACGGATCAGAGACTTGGTGGGTCATAAAGAGCACCTCAAACAAAATACAAACCTTTATTAACAGCTGTCTTCGCTCAATACTTCTCTCAAGATCAGATGGTCAGAAAAGATCAGCAATAAAGATCTCTGTCAATGAGCGAACCAACCAGGAACCGATTGTGAAGCAAATATGCAGGAAGAAATGGAGGTGCATCGGCCATATTTTGAGGAAACAAAGAATCAAGTTATATCATATACCAGGTCGTCGCTCGAATGTAACCCGAACGGGAAGCGGCGATTTAGTCGTCATTGCGAGAATGACATGGAGGAGGAGGTCACGTAAAGATGAGATGAAAGCATGTGGGCAGATGTGGAGCCAGGCGAAAACGTTGGCATAGAAGTGAACGCAATGAAGACGTGCGGTTGAAGTCCTATATTACTCTAGGAACTAAAGGAAATAATAATAATAATAGTTCAATGTGAATGCATGTATACCAACAAAAATACTTACGGCCGTGAGCTACTTGAGGAAGCAACAATTCAGTTATTGAAGCAGTCCAAATATATCAGACAAAGTATCAGATAAGACAGTTAGAAGTGGTCAAGAACAATGAAATTTTTGTCTTCATTAACACAATAAGGCATATAAAGAAGGGAATTATCGCCAGAAAATGTGTAGCATATTTCGACTGTAAGTCTCCAACCTTTAGGAATGGCTAATAAGAATCTACAAATTCTGCCACTGACACCATTTTTAAGGCAGCGCGTTGGAAGACAGAACTTCTTTCGAAGGAGCTAAAGGCTTAATATTGATATTTGAACCTGTTGTTTAAATATCAGATTTCATTTAAGAATGCAGATTACTAATCTTTTTGTCAAGTTACTAATGTATATAACATTTTTAAATTTTGATACGCTCCGAGAAATTTCCACTGTGTTTATTTTCACATGATCATAATCCGACTACTTCGCAAAATTCGTTCCCATCTTTGGTGTATGGTAATTTTTTATTCTAACGTTTTTGAATTGTAGATTAGCGGGAAACCTCTTATCATCCATTTTTTTCAAAAAGGAAGTGCATCTTCATTGAAAGACTTGAAAAAAGTTTACAAATATTATAAAAATAATCCAAGAAAGATAACTGAAACATTCGTGATCTTAATTTTTGAAGATTGAAAACACATGATAAATGTAAACACACTTATTGTTCCTCTTTTTTCTATTGTTTTACATTCATCTTATGCTTTAAAACGATGAAATAGGAAAATTTAAATTGTTATCTTATCATAAAATAGATAAAAGTTGGTTAAAAGTTTAATAAAACAACATTTTTCAGACATATTTCCACGCATCAGTCTACACACTTGTTCCTGCCTCCTACTCTTTCTGACTTTGAACAGTTCCAAAGTTAAACGTTCTAGAGAAAAGAAGGTGACTACTTTGCATGCATGAAGACCACCTCAATTTGTTAAATCAGAATGACCGGAAGGTCGGAAGCACTATTAACTATGTTGACAAACATTAAATGCTTCAGAGGAGAACTACAAAGACAATGCAGAATAAAAAGTCTAACAGATAAATAAATAATCATTTTGTAGCATAGATCATTCTTATTACAATGATACAATAATTCACTTCCAGTCTACAAATTCCTACAGTTCAACTACTTTCGCGTCTTTTTAAACAGTAATCAAAGACCACATATATAAAATTCTATCTAGAACCTTACAGGAAAACAACATGAAAATAAATATCACATATAACAATAACAAAGACAGACAATACACATATAAAACACACAAGTCATTCCACACAGTTGAAACATTACGCAATGGAAATTGAAATTACCAAAGGACCGGAAGTGCGACAATGTAAATAAAAAATACCGACAGTGTTCAAAGTACTAAGACTAATAAGCAAGTATGAAAATGAGACAGTGAGACGATACCATATGAAAAAAAAATTAACATACATGGCACCAGAAAAATCAAAATTAAGAAGAGTATATTTTTTTTTAGGAAACTTAATTATCAAACTCTAACCGGAGAGAACAATTTACAGCAATTCATTCCATAATATATTTTTCCCATTTCACCCATTAACTCACAGAAGTCTTCATGAATACGTTTTGAATTTATGTGTGTACTTGTCCCATATCAATACATGGTGAATTTATCCTGCGAAGAGTAGATGAGAGATTTCTTTTTGGTCTGACTTTATAATTTATTCTCAAATGAGAAATTTAATACAGGAAACTAAAATTCAGATTACGACTGAAGCGTGATGAGAGCCTACATAAGTGGTATCCCGTCTCCACAATTCCTTTTTTGTGGACAAAAGTCAGACAAAGCAAAGTAATTTAAAATTATGTTTTGCAATTAATAGTGTACTTTGAGGTGGTTGGTTTAGCTGCGGAACACAAATCAACCGTGAAAAGACACGATATATATTCCAGTTTCATATCAATGCATATAGACAATTATGGACAACAGTTTGATTAGGATAATGTCGAAATCTTAGAGAGAGGAGACACCGAAAGTGCAGTCAGGGAATTTCTAGAAGCCTGGTACTCAAACGAATATGCAATTAACAAACACGTTAACATGGACCAAATATACCAACTAATGAAAAGTGAATCATGTGATCAGAAAGTTCAAAATCCAAGTCAATAGAAAATGGTCAGTACTTGTGTAAAGTTGGTTACCAGGAGATGCAATTATATCACTCATGAAAAATTTAAATTATTTCAATTAATGCTAAATGCTGCGTTGAAGGGGTGTGTTGTCCAGAAGGATGACGAAAGCTCCACAACTGAACCAACCAGCTAAGAGAACACTATTAATTGCAAATCATCCACCTGAGATACAAGTCTTCGCTATTATTTCAAAATTATGTTTTAAATGTCCAAAATACAAAAAAATGTTTCAAACATACTCACATCGTGATGGAATGCACAACGATAGAGTATCATTAGCTGATGACGTTCTCAGTACAATTACTTAATCATAATGATGTCAAGATGCCAGCATTAATTTCAGATTTTGTTTATATACTTCAATTATTTCTTGTCCTTTGATTTTATCAGTAGTAGTGTCTTCTATATTTTGGGTATTTCCTAGTGTATGTGTTGCTCGTCGAGTTGATGAGCAGGATTTCAGTGAATCAACGTCTTCCATACTATTCTATGATTGTAGCTTATGCCATGCATTGAGGTTAATGAAATGGTCTCTAAACTGTTCCTCTTCGTGGAGTTATTCACTCCACACTTAGCTAAATTAGAATGACCCGATAATCTGATAACTTATATTCTGCTGCTCTGCCCTACGTAATTGATCACACAATCATCGCAAGCTATTTTGTCAGGAAAATTATTCGAAAGGCTACAAAACTTCAAATCACAAGAAAAAACTTTAAAAAAAATACAAAAACTGTAAAAAATAAACTTATTCTTCTCTGGAATAGGAATGTCACAGTGAGCTGATGAAAGACTTCAGAATGACAGTCAGCCAACCAATATGTATTTCCTCAAAGAAAGCATGAGTAATAATAATAATCAAGATGTGGAATGTACGTAAAAATTACGAAGCCAACTAGGAAGGCTGACCAGGTAGACAAAGAAATGAAATGACATGGTATAGAAGTGATCGGAATCTGTATGAGCAGATAGACTGAATGTGGAGTGTCAAAACTGTCAACTGGACAGTCAGTAATCTACACCGGTCTAGTCGCCCAAAAGACAACCACAAGTACACTGAGGCAGTGAGCGGCTGTCATGAAGTCACCAGTGATAGCCAAAACCGTAATGCAATAGGAAGCAATTTCATCAGCAATAATCAACCCACAAGGAAGGAAGGAAGGTTTTAATTAACCAATGTTACGAACAACTCAATCAAAAGCGAAGAAAGAAGATTTCAATTATTATACAGGTTCGTCAAATCAGCTGAACCTCAGTAGTTTCACCATCAACGACCAAATAGTTTAAATATATAGGTTGAAACATATTGTGGCGAGTATAACTTTCAAGGGATTAGAGGTCAACAGATTCGTTGTTGTGTGCTTCGCTATTCGTGCACTCGCCTTATATCGTCGCCAATAAAAGCAGCTTCAAGCAGCCTCAAGTGAGATATTCTCCCTCCACTAGCTGGAAACGTGTTAAAACAGGAAAAAAATTCAAAAGTACATCAGAAAATCTGAACAATGAAATGAACCACCATTATTGCTTAAAAAGGACTATGTCATAACACGTAAGACTCTGAAGACTGTCAGTAGGGCGAGTGGTATCCCGTTGGGTAATATCATTGACATCGTCATTGATAGGCACTTGTTTTCATGCAACAAATTTACTAAAGGAATTTTGTCAGACTGTGAGAATCCACTCTACTCACAGCTCCAACCTTGGGTCTCTTCAGATAAAACGAGAATTCTTTACAGAAGACTTCATGGACGTACGCCTATGTGTAAATATTCCACGATACTATATTTCACACGTATTTTATGTGATGAAAACACTGTCAGGGACAAACTATTTTATCTTCTTTGCACTAGTAAATAAACAGTTTCTTCCATCCTTAAACAACCAAGCTTCATTGTTATTATTATCCTTATATTTATAATCCTCTCACTTTATTTTGTTTATTGTTTCAGAAGTGTAAACATCACTTAAGCCCTGTTAATAATTGTTATATTTTGTTTCCCTCTTCACCAGACTATTTCAAGAGAACAATAAATTCAATAATCTGTAACATGCTAAACTCTCCATACTATGTCGATAATATTGTTTGAAACGAATCTACTATTATTATTATTACATTTGTTATTCTCACTTTGTACTTTTCGACTTTATTCCTACTTTAAATATAGACCAGTATCTGTGGTTAGTTCATCTATATTTTGAGTAAATTAGATGCAAAATTGTTACAAATACTGCGAATTCAAAACTGTTCTACTGATTTTGGAATCAAGCAGATTATTATTATGATTAGCAATAGTAGTAGCAGCAAATAACTATTTCACAAAATTCATAAGGAAGTTATACAAAGCTTATTATATAAGAAAAACGGTAGCAAAACTATACACCAGAATATATATAAGAAAGAATTGAGAGCCTCTCAGAGTAACTACGCAAAGAAAAGACATCCGAAACTCTAAGCGGAATTCGTAATAAAGAGATCATTTCGATGGAATTCAACATATAAACTATCTCACAGACACACTTTGTGCACTAAGGGACTCACTCTATTGACCCAATCAGCAGTAGTATAGTTTAGCGATTCCTTTAGACTCCAAGTGGAACATAGAGCTTCAACACCACACAATAACAATTATTAACAGGGCTTAAGTGATGTTTACACTTCTGAAACAATAAACAAAATAAAGTGAGAGGATTATAAATATAAGGATAATAATAACAATGAAGCTTGGTTGTTTAAGGATGGAAGAAACTGTTTATTTACTAGTGCAAAGAAGATAAAATAGTTTGTCCCTGACAGTGTTTTCATCACATAAAATACGTGTGAAATATAGTATCGTGGAATATTTACACATAGGCGTACGTCCATGAAGTCTTCTGTAAAGAATTCTCGTTTTATCTGAAGAGACCCAAGGTTGAAGCTGTGAGTAGAATGGATTCTCACAGTCTGACAAAATTCCTTTAGTAAATTTGTTGCATGAAAACAAGTGCCTATCAATGACGATGTCAATGATATCACCCAACGGGATACCACTCGCCCTACTGACAGTCTTCAGAGTCTTACGTGTTATGACATAGTCCTTTTTAAACAATAATGGTGGTTCATTTCATTGTTCAGTTTTTCTGATATACTACTCAAAATTTTCTCTTGTTGGCCAGACGCTTAAGAAGACCCACGTCTTTTTAACATATGATGGGCATTCTACGTCATCCTTGTTATTCTTGCTTTTATTGGGGGAATACATATTGGCTGGCCGACTGACTTTCCAAAGTTTTTCACCAGCCTATTTTTGCATTTCGTTTCTTTGATTCCAGCGATGATTAAGATTTTTATCTGTATGTTTGTATTTTGATACATTTTCTGTATGTTTGATTTCCTCTAGCAGTTTGAAAAATTTAGTGTTGTTGGGTTGCTATTTTTACTCTCAACCCCCTCCCCCTTACCCGGGCTTGGGACCTGCTAGAAAACTAAAGAGCTAGTTAACTAATTTAGGAATGCTAGATATGTATGTTAGATGAGGATAGGATAGAAAAAGAATCGATAATAAAATACAATAGGTCAGACTAAAAACTCAATAACACATTCTTAAATAAATCTTGATTTAATCCAAAGTATTTTAAGACCTAAAGGATATATATGATGGAAAATCTCCTCCGTCGATTACATTAAGAAAAAGTTGAAGATAAAGACAGAATGATGCCTCAGCATTTATGCAACTAGTAAATATGCCTTGCTCCCTAAATAATTTTAGGCTGTAGATATTATCAGGCCTTGTTTTGAAACATCTATGGTCAAATGCCCGCTATTTGAGAACACGTAAAATTATCCATTCTCATTTTGATCTCATAATCCTCATTGTAATTTAGAAAAAGATATAAGTTGCAGTGAATGTTTGTCGCAAAAATATTTAAATAAATTCTTTTCAGAGTTAAACTATAGATTGAAAGGTTTGAAAATGAGTTCAAGTCGCCGTGGAACTTAATAAGAAGATGTATGTAAGGCAAAACACTCATTAGAAACCTGCAGTAGGTACCCATGACGGTGTTCAAACCTTCCAGATAGGAAGAACGCTTGTATACCATTGCGTCATAGGGACCCGATGCAAAGGCCTATGAATTCTAACTTCTATCAATTCGGAATTTTAGCACGACCATCAGAAGTTGTCGTCAGTAATCTTTTGTCCTTGCTTTTGTCTGTATGGCCCCTGTTAGTCATGACTTCTTACAAGAACTCTAGGTGACTTTGTGGTGTAGCTAGTCACTTGAGTGAATCAGATTTATTTTCGAAAATAATTTCGTAAGGATTCAATCTGTGGTGAAATCTGAAAACTAGTCAAAACCATGAAAACTAATTAATAAGAAAAAACTTCATACACAATAGAGCTGTAGAGCACTCTTGATGTATGATGACACTGATTTATTGAAAAAAACGTTTTCCTTATAGTAAATTTAAAGCAAGTAATAACTGTAAAAAATGAAGTAGTCAGTGAATTTATGAATTTCGGTGGGACTGGTTTTACTGAATACTCTTCAAATTCTGCTACGTATATACTTTTTGATCTCATAATCCTAATTGTAATTTAGAAGAAGAAATAAGTTGCAGTGAATGTTTGTCGCAAAAATATGTAAATAAATTCAAAGGTAAACGTAGAACAAATAAAAGAACATGGTGACAACAAGTTGGTAACAATTTCTACAAAACATGATTGAGTAAAAATAAAAATACATAGAAAAAGTGAGGGATATCACATATTCAAAGATCATGATGAAATCCTGTAACCAGTCAAATCACTGCAAACTGACACTGGAATACAGTCTGATTCAGGGAGGTAGTTATCCTGGTTCTCAATGAAGTCTTCACCCATGGGATACAGCCGGTTGAGTATGAGGGCAATTACATGCCACCGATGACATCGGCTAGTGGTCGCGCTACATCGTGAATTGACAGAAGTTAGAATTTATGGACCAGTGGAACAGGTTCCAATGTCTTAATGATCTGCGGGCTCACGTTGTAACTAGGAGGCCCTGGCTTCGAACCTCAGTGGCTGCGTACTGAAAAAGAGTCCCAAACTGGGATGAAACGGCTGTCCAGTGCTCTCAGGTTTTCCAATGGTCCTCTAACTGATATCAGTTTATGATGGAATCCTGATATCAATTTATTTTAAGAGCTTTATTCACTTTTAAACTGTCAAAAATAATAGTCATGAGGATAGGTAAAAAAACATGCGTTCAACTGGATTCAAAAACTGGAAATTTGAAATATCACAAAGGGTATTTTTTTCATGGTATGAATAAAGTGGGAGATTATTTTCAGCAATTCTATAGTCTTGTAAATCCACCGTTGTTGTTGTGCACGTAGATTGTAAACCTTGATATTTCAATCTTAGTACTGGTTGTGCTTTTTGAGAGGTGAGGTTGCCAGTCTCATTCTGAAATTTCCTTCCTTATCAGACTTACCACCAGTTGGGAGGTGTATAGGAGTATGCTATCCTGGTATCAAGAACCGACCACGTGTTTAGTTGTCAAGCATTCTACCACTGAACTATCTGTGCACGGTAAATAACGGTAATGCTAAAACACTAATAATTGTGAGGTGTGGAGACATTAGTACCATTAGTAAATGACTATGAAGTGGGAAAAAAGGATTCTATAAGTACAATAACAAATGTGAAAAGTTTTGCATAAACCTTAAGGTATTTGACTCAATAAGAAATGTCATGAAATAGAAAGGCGTCTGAAATCAAAGTTTGTCATTAAGGCGAAGACGAAAAGAAGTGAATTAGATAGGAATTAAGACTGCTTATTGTATATGTTTATAAAACCTTCGATGGCCTTACTGTATGTAGGCAAGGTGATCGAAGATGTTTTCTCTGAACACAGACATCAGATTTTATAGTAATGATTGCTGTCATTGTGGCTGCCGCCTGGGAAAACCAGTGGTCAATTTAAACACTTCTTCTGGTATAATTTAATGTACAGTTTCCACCAAGTCAGATAAAACGGTGTATTTCTGCATTTGGTTGCTCCCTTACTAAACCATACTAGTACTATCGCGCATTCACATGGCCTATGTGACCAGCTCCTCACGATCACCTTGCACAATGTTAGTTCTGTCTCCTTCCCAAATCAAATGGCTGGATGGGTGAAATCATTCAAAAACCCCTGTTTATTTAGACTGAGAAAGGTGAGAGTGTCATCTTTGCATCAAAAATAATAAATCTTATCAAATGTGTCTTCAAGTTTATCATTTTCAAGTTTTTCGAGATATCCGTCAACATAGGACTCTGATGTGAGCATATGGTAGGTCCATCGACTTAGTAATGGTATTGACTATTCGACGGAAACTGGATAGTCAAAGTGGATTTATTAGGTAGTTATATAAGCTTTGGGAGGGATTCATATATCTACCTTCCTTACTTTTAACTGGTCATATATGCATTTAATTGTTTTTACGAGTTGATCACGGATTGATATCAGTAAGAGAACCATTGAAATCCAGGAAGTACTGGACAGCTGTTTCATCCTAGTTTGGGAATCATCGGGAGTACGTACCCACTGGGATTCAAAACCAGTGAGAATTTGGTAAATAAAGGCGTTACAGACAGTCACGGAATATTTTCCATCTAATGCCAGGCTCTTTGTTGCTCCTTCAAGCTGGACTACAACATTTCTCTGCGTAATGTTTCTAATTTCTTTTACTGACTCTTTCGGTATTGAATAACAGGAATAGTGAGACGTGCACACATTAGCTTACAGAGGTGCCCTTGGATTTTAAGTTTATCTCTGTTAATCATAGTGAATATGTGTATATATGCTTGAGGATCTTAGGTATTACCTAATCAGTGACTTCAATGTCTTAGTCATTTGGCTCTCCATTACTTCAGTTGACTTATTAATAGTTTGAAAGTTTGAAAATGTTTTCATCACTGAAAGAATTTGTATTACTCATAATAAATATGCAAGATTATCTGTAAGTTGTGCTTACTATGCTGTTCTTATCCATTCTGCATTTCAGCAGTGAGAATGCTGTTGACTAGGTGTTTGAATATTCTGTTATTTATAGCAGGTGTCATTCCAAGTACTTTTTGAAATCTCTTTAAGTGTTACTTAAACGAAGGGATTAAATCTCATGTATGGTCAGATAGTCTGTTGAAGTGAACATCGGTCTTCCAGTCAATAAACTGACTACTCCTGTCACAAAATTTTAAACCAAGATATGAAACTTCTAGTTGGATATCATCGAAGTGAATCGAGCTATAGTTGAAAACGTACCAGTAGTAGTTAGCAGTCAAGTAAATGTTAGTTGTCTGTGTATCTAACAGTGTGCATCAGTACTTTCAATTCCTTTTTTTCCCAAATTTTTATTATTTTAATGGCATTATTGACAAATAAATTCTTCAAATTCTTAAGAAGTTCATCAATTGCTCAAAGTATTCGTATGACATTTTTTTTCGGTTCTTTCATATTGGCTTGAACGAATGTGATCTCATCCACTCCCATCCATCCATCCATCCATCCACTCCCTGTGACTTATGATCTCCAATGAAACTGTTTTGTATTTCTTTATTACTCCTTTGTCTCACACCTCTGCTCACTGTTTCTATTTGCTTTTCTTGTACTTTCTTCTCTTGCTTCGCGTGCTACACGGAATGTGGCGACTTGAACTTCCGCACATTTGTGCAAAGTTCTATGTCGAAAACAGACAGACAGACAGATCTCAGTAAAGACTGTCCTCTAAGTTATATTTTGCAATGATGAAGTGATATGAATATAATATAAGATGACAGTAATTTGCAGTATCAGCAACAAACCTTAATTTCAGGCTGGTTCTCGCTTTTTAAAAACGAACTTTATTCCTGCGCGTTTCTAGTGGAACATAGAGCTTCAAGCACGAGGTTCAAAGTCTCTGGAACAGTGGATCTTTTTAAGGGATCAGGTTGCTACTCGCAAGCTCAGCCTTCTCTTTTTAATCTATAAATATTTCCATTCATAATATAAGAACAAGACATACAAGCGAACAATATTGTTGTTTTCAATTAGATCTTCTTCAGTCTTTACTCTAATTTACATAGATTTATATATAAAAATGTTTAACGAATGACGGTGATTTTGTGAACCAAATAATAATAAAGTAGTAAATGTTTTGGACGAAATTAATAACGGTGATCTTAATGATAACAAAATATTGATAATAAGGTTTATGCAGGTGGCAATAAGAATAACAAAGGCAGTAATATTTGTATATGTAGACAGTTCGAAAAATAAATTAGGTCGAATCTTAAAAGGTGAAGTGGAACGATAATCAGCGTTTAAATAAATATCATAAAAGTAGGAAGGCGATGGCAAATAAGAAAGGGTGGGAGGGTTTTGAATAGAATTCACCTAGTCAAAGCAAGGGAGAGACAAAGGTAGGATAAACTTCTTTTGTATGCAAAGACTAAGATTGTTCTCTCGAATTCCCATAGCTTCGACTAAGTGGAAAAGACGGGTTCTGATTCCGTTCGAAAGACTCAATGGAATGCAATAGATAACATTGAAGGCACTATTGCTGTCCACTTGGTGACCACTATCAATCAGATGAGCCAAAATAGAACTTTGTATGGATTTTATTTGACCTTTTCCGAACCATGAAGGAAGATGCTCGTTAATGCGTTTGTTAAGCTGTCTAGTTATTCGCCCTATATAGCTCTCTCCACAGGAGTAGCTAAATTTATAGATACACATAGAAGTGGCACAGCTAGGTAGCTTGTCTTTCACTTGAGAAAACATGATTGGCCGGCTGGAAACTGACAAACAGAGGGTGGCGGCAGTATAAGTCCGTTTTATCGCTCTCGATAATCTCAGATGTAAGACTTCACTAGCCACGTCCCCATTAAATTGCAATCGCATAAACAGTTGTTTTTTTAACTGTTGTCCGTTTTTATTTTATTGTACCTTGTATTCATGTGTCTCCTTACAAGTCTACTACGATAACCCATTTGGACCAACGTATTTTGGGTGTATCCTAGCTCATTTTTTAGGGAGTTATCTGTAAAGATACGTCTTGCTCTACTCGTGAGGCACCTGACCAAATTGACTTTGCATCGGATTGGTACAATACTGAAGAAATGTGTATATTGTACTACAGATGTAGGTATTCCACAGACATCTCTTTCGAATGAACCATCCTCTCTTCTGGTCAATTGGACTTCAAGGAAATTAAGTCTACCATCATGTTATTTTTATTCGACCTATTACCGGCTAAGAGAGACTCAGGAGTGAGTTGGCCGGGAATCGTACCCTAGACTACTTCGTTAGTTAGCCAATGCGTTACCATTGAACCACTTTTCCAATAACTATTTTATTTGTAAATGATTTCCTTATCATTGTTCAACCCTTTTGTTTTTCCTTAAACTATAGACATCATGCTAACCTTCAATCAATAAAATAAAAGGTGTATTTCCTTATTTTGTTAAAACTATTCACCTTTTAGGTTGTCTGCACATTTTTGGTAATTTCAAAACTTTTTCTTTATCTGATAAAAATGACCAAGGAGACCTGTTATATGAACTGATATATGAATACCATGTAAACAGGCTGTTGATCACACTCTGTTTCATCTCTTAATGATTGTAATGATTGGAAATATTATTGATTAACAACTGTTTCAAAATACCCCACTCATTACCAGTTGTATCACTGTCAACGATTGTTTACATTAATTTCTCTGAATAACTTATTTTTATTCTTATTTATAAGTAGTAGGATAATTTTATATGTGAATAAAATAAGTAGACGATTTAAATCCACTTAGCTAAGCCAAATATTATCAATGGTGTTCCACAATAAGATACGAAACAAACAGATATGTTCACTATGTCACAAATGTAATTTTATTCATGCTTATTGTATTCAGAAGTAAAAAGTAAACATAATAATAGCAAATGAATCAAAAAGAAAGGTCATACACTCTACTGGTGGAACATTTATCAAATAAGAATGAAATCAGTGAATAAATATGCACATATTAAACAAAAATGATGGTTGAATTAAAGACAAAGACGCATCATCGATCATTATAACCTATTCGAAATGAATTCTATTCAACAGTGAATTAGGTTTTATCCATGTTTTTTTTTCAAAAGAACACGGGTGTAACTTATCGTAAATTGTTCTAAATCTATCTAAATTTAATTTTGAAAAGTAAATCTGAACTTTTGTTGAAAAAAGTTTCATTAATTATTGAAATTGTTTCCTAATAAAATGAGGATTCGCACATGAAGTTTTTACATGTATATATATATATAAATCACAAAGTATGCAGAGTATTTGCAATTAATAGTGTTTTCTGAGCTGGTTGGTTCAGTTGCGGGCTTTCGTCATCCTTCTGGACGTCATCTTCAACACAATATTTAGCATCATGTGAAATGATTTGAATTTCTTCAGGAGTAGTATAATTGCGTCTCCCGTTAACCATCTTTATATAAGGATTGACCATTTTTTATTGATTTGGATTTTAAACTTTCTGGTCACATGATCTACTTTTTATTAGTTGGTATATTTTGTCTATATTAACGTGTTTGTTAATTGCATATTCGTTTGAGTACCAGACTTCTAGGAATTCTCTTGCGCTTTTGAAATTTCCTCAGTTTATAATTTCGGACAAAGTAGGAGTCCACTTTGAATCAGAATCCAAGAACACAAATCAGCTGTGAAAAGACATGATATATATCCTTTCATATCAATGCACAAGGGCAATTATGGACAACAGTTTGATTGGGATAATGTCGAAATCTTAGACAGAGGAAACATCAAAAGTGCAGTGGGGAATTTCTAGAAACCTGGTACTCAAACGAATATGCAATTAACAAACACGTTAATATTGACCAAATATACCAACTAATAAAAAGTAAATCAGGTGACCAGAAAGTTCAAAATCCAAGTCAATAGAAAATGGTCAGTACTTGTGTGAAGATGGTTACCAGGAGATGCAATTATATCACTCATGAAAAATTTAAATCATTTCACTTTGTGCTAAATATTGCGCTGAGGATGACGTCCAGAAGGATGACGAAAGCTCCGCAACTAAATCAACCAGCTCAGGGAACACTATTAATTGCAAATCATCCACCTGAGCTACACATCTTCTCTAGTATTACGCAGAGTATATTTAGATGACGAATTTCACTGAAATTTAATCAAATCTATGAAATGCTTGCTAGTTGGCATTCATTGATGATTTGCTTTCTGAATTTTTTCTGTTAAAGTTACCTTCAAGTTGTTTCGCTCTAAACCTACAAGAGGAATAACAATAATATTAACAACACAACTTTTCAGGAAACTTTTCCGTCGTCTCCATAATCCTTCTAAAGATTAAATAAAATTTCACTCTGTGATAAATCCCATCAAAGATAGTAATATTATTTCGCTGGAAAATAACTACTTTATTTGCTAATACCAGTTTAACCAGTCACTGAAGCTAGTGTAAATATGAACAGACACTAGTTACCAGGTAAAAACAGTTTCTGATTTGAAATTAATTCGTCCTGAATAACAGCACTTTACTGACATCTCAAATGCGATCGATGAATGTTAGGTGTAAAGTGTTTCCAATGCCTTCCTTTGTCAATAGACATTTGCACACTAATAGTCGCAATGAAATGAAGAGAATGAAAACCTCATCTGTATATGAGTAAAGTTGAGTATCGTTATAAGTAATCTAATCCGCCTAATAAGTGTGATATTACGCGTCAGAATAGTTCTATTTTATAGGAGGCTGTATGCAAATTATTAGCCTCTAAAGAATTATAAATCACTGTTCAAATTATCATTTATTCATATTTTCTTACAGATTGTGATTTACAATCTCTGTTTCTGTATATATATATATATATATATATATATATATTAAAGGAAATGTGTTTGTTCATATAAATCTTGAAATATAACAGTTTGACAAGATTGTTTCATTGCTTTATAAGCTGAATTTCCGTAGTATTAAAGTTTGTTAATAAAAAACAGTCAACTGACGGTAAAGTTAATCTTTAGACAACAGAGAGGTGCTAACGCATCACTGATCTCAGAAAGATGAACTGCGCTAAAAAGTAAATTCGGTCACCTAATCTATTGCTGACCAAGTAGCATATTTAACCTATGTCTAAGTGGCTCTAATATCTCCCTAATTACGCTGACCTAACTTGACCCGTTCCTTGCTCAAACGTAACACTAATATTTTTCTAACTGCACTTAAAACTAACCATATATCTTGTTTAGTATCACGCTTTATACTTCACTTTTTCTCATGATTGTGTTTTTATTTTCCTGGTTCCACTATCTTATACTGACTGAATGTTCCATGAACACTGGAGTATTTGCGTCTGCTGTGTTAAAAGTTTCACTTCACCCGGTTGACATAGAATATCTTATCAAAAGCCACAATATCTATATTTTCACTTAGTAAAATTATACGGTGAAAACTAAGATTACTCTCCTAGTCTCTACTCAGACATTGAAAATAACATCGGATTTCTATGAAAGGTATCATCGAAACCTCGCCAGATACTAGCTTGCTAGGCTACTAGCTTACTAGTTTTCTAGCCGGTCCCAAGCCCGGGTAAAGAGGGAGGGTTGGGGCGTGGTGCTAGCAACTCCACCCCTGTAAAACAACCAAATCGCTACAGAAACTTCAACGAATAAATATATTAAAAATTCTAAAAACATAAGCAATAGCCTTACTTTTCGCTGGAATCGGGGAAGTGAAATGACGCAGGCTGGTGAAAGCCTTCGGGAAGCCAGTCAGCCGATGTGCCTTCTTTCGATGAAAGCAAAAGTAAGGATGGGTACCTGGAATGTTCGCACAATGTACGAAACTGGAAAGGCTGCCCAGATAGCCGCTGAAATGAGAAGGTACAGAATAGAAGTGTTGGGAATCTGCGAAAGCAGATGGAACGGAACTGGAAGGTGCCAACTACCTACTGGAGAGACAGTAATCTATTCCGGCCACCCAGAGGACAACCATGAGCACACCGAGGGAGTGGCCATCATGATGTCACCAACAGCAACCAAAGCTCTCATGCAGTGGGAACCAATCTCCTCCAGGATAATGACAGCCAGGTTCAACTCAAAAGGAAGGAAAGTTACAGTCATTCAATGCTATGCGCCTACAAACGTCTCAGAACAAGAGAAGAAGGAGGCGTTCTACAGACAACTACAAGCAATAATGGACAACGTCCCAAATGGCGATATCAAAATCCTGATGGGCGACATGAATGCGAAGCTGGGAGGAGACAACACAGGAAGAGAACTCACCATGGGTCGTGAGGCCCTCGGTGAAATGAACGACAATGGTGAACTCTTCTCAGACTTCTGCGCCTTCAATGATTTGGTGATTGGTGGTAGTGTGTTCAAACACAAGGATATACACAAGACGACATGGATTTCACCAGATGGAAACACCAAGAACCAAATAGACTTCATCTCAATTTCAAGAAAGTGGAGACGGAGCCTACTGGACACAAGGTCAAGGAGAGGAGCAGATGTGGGTTCAGACCACTATCTAGTACAAGGGACTTTCAAGGTGAAACTAAAAGCCTCGAGGATAGCTGGGGATAGGCCACAATGCAAGTTCAACACTCAATTACTGAAGGACACAACCACAAAAGACACTTTCACTGCAACTGTCAGAGCAAAGCAGGAAACACTACGCGACATCACTGAAGAATCATGCGTGGAAGAACATTGGAAGTCTCTGAAGGCGATTCTCAACGAAACGTGTTCAACGGTTCTAGGAAGAAAGAAGAGACAAGACAAGGAATGGCTCTCAACGGACACTTGGAAATTAATAGAAGAGAGGAGAATGGTGAAAGAGAAAATGATTCAATGCAAGGACGGACAGGAGAAGGAGACGCTGAGCTCAACTTACAAAGCACTGGACAAAGAAGTGAAGAAGAGTGCTAGGAAGGACAAAAGACGATTCTACGACAATCTGGCCACTGAAGCTGAGAAGGCAGCAGGCAAAAGGGACCTGAGGACACTATATCAGATAACCAAATCTCTATCCGGGAAGAGACCAACACAAGCGAAACCTATAAAAGACAGCCAAGGGAACCCCATTACCAAGGAAGAAAAACAGATTAAACAATGGGCGGATCACTTCAAAGGACTCTTGAACCGACCATCACCTGCAACCCGTCCAGAAATACCAACAACAGCGCGCACACAACTGCAAGTTGACACCAATCCTCCAACGAGAGCTGAAGTCTTGAACGCAATCAAGCTTCTGAAAGCTGGAAAAGCAGCCGGACCAGATGGAATACCCCCTGAAGCACTGAAAGCAGACCCAGAGACTACAGCAGACATGCTGACTCCATTATTGCAAAAGGTCTGGAAGGAGGGAAAGGTGCCTACTGACTGGAGGAAAGGTTACCTCGTGAAACTACCAAAGAAGGGCGACTTAGGACTCACTCTGCAAGAACTGGCGAGGAATCATGCTCCTATCGACGCCAAGTAAAATCCTGAGTCGCATCATCCTGGAGAGATTAAAGGACGCACTGGAGACAGAACTCCGACCAGAACAAGCTGGATTCAGGAAAGGCAAATCATGTACTGACCAAATTGCAACTCTACGCATCATCATCGAACAAAGCATGGAATGGCAATCAAACCTCTACCTCAACTTTATAGACTTTGAGAAGGCCTTCGACAGCGTTGATCGTGAAGTAATTTGGAAATTACTCGAGTACTATGGCGTACCCCAAATATTCATCAACCTTATTCAACAGCTGTACGACAACGGCACATGTCAAGTGATCCACAACGGAAAACTCAGCGAGGCGTTTGGAGTAAACACAGGAGTCAGACAAGGGTGCTTATTATCACCAATGATATTCCTAATTGTGGTGGACTGGATTATGCGTCAGACAGTGGGAAACGAGAAGACAGGAATATCCTGGACCGACGTGAAGAACCTAGAAGACCTGGATTTCGCGCGTGGATGATTTATGTTTGATGTCACACACAATCGAAGACTTACAAGCGAAAACCGACAAACTGGTCGAAGAAGCAGCAGAGAAGACAGGACTCCAGGTAAACATAGACAAGACGGAGGTTATGAAAATAACCAACCAACAACAGCAACAACATCCAACGTCAATCACCATCAACGGGAGGGATTTGAAAGAGGTTACTTCATTCACTTATCTAGGGAGCATTGTCTCAACTACAGGAGGAGCGGACGAGGATGTCAAATCGAGCGAGAATCGGGAAGGCGAGAAACACATTCATCAACCTGAAATCAATCTGGAAATCTTCGTCACTCAGCATCACCAACAAAATTCGGATTTTCAATACAAACGTAAAGTCAGTTCTTCTATACGGATCAGAAACTTGGCGGGTCACAAAGAATATTTCCAAAAGGCTGCAGACCTTTATTAACAACTGTCTTCGCTCTATACTGAAGATCAGATGGCCGGAAAGAATCACCAACAAGGAATTATGGGAACAAACAAAGCAAGAACCAATCGCCCAACAAATATGCAGGAGAAAGTGGAGATGGATCGGACACTCGCTGAGGAGACCGCTGGGTGACATCGCGCGTCAAGCCCTCGAGTGGAACCCGAAAGGGAAGCGGCGTGTGGGACGTCAGTGCAAGGGTGACATGGAGGAGATCGTGTGAAGAGGAGTTGAAAGAATATGGACTAACATGGATGCAGGCGAAAAGTACAGCAGAAGACAGAAGCAAATGGAGACGTGCAGTTGAAGCCCTATGTTCCACTAGGAACCCAAGGGAGCAATAATAATGATATTATCGAAACGTGTGAACTGAAAATCACTAAGACAACAAAGAATAATGAGTACAATCCAATATAAAAACACATTAATATGAGTTCAACAATGAAAGTTTATTCTGAAAAGTGCATTTATAAACAATATAAAATTTCCAGAGGGTTTTATCACATCATCATCTGAAGCAATATTATTCCATTCAAAGCTTGCTCCAGTACTATTCTATAATTTTCTTCATCAGTTTCCTCTGAAAAATTCTTAGCAAAAGTTATAAACTTAGTTGAAACACTGTGCGACTATAGATTGTGTCTCATTATGGTAATTATATGATTAAAACGATATGAAATGGAGTAAATATTATGCATTTAGTTCGATAGAAAATTTAGATATCCCAGTAATTTAAGAAACCTGAAAATGTAGGCTGATCATTCTGCATTTAGTTTTAAGAGTGAGAAATATTCTCATATCATATGTATATCATTTTAACTGTCCTTTTGGTTAATTCTATGTAGGACATACGATTAGGAGCATTAGTCTGTAGATTAAAAGGCATATCGCGGGGGAATAAAGTGCATAGAGCATTGTTATCACTGCTCTTGAGGGAAACAGGACACTATACTGAAAGTAGCATAGCCTTTAGGGTTACACACAGCTTTCGTACGTCGCTGTGGCGTACATTTATTCCACATCTACACAAAGCTGAAACAATTGTAATAAGATCGACTAAACACGAACTTTCTATTCAAAAAGAATCCTTTCAGGAGCTTTTCCTATCGTGACCAAATTTGGATTGAAAATATCTTCTTCTCTTCAAGGGTGTCTTTCCCTTCTATCTCTTCCACTTTTGCCTGGTTCATAACTTTTGTTTCTCTTTTAATTTCGTCCAAACAGTTTCAGCCACACCAACTTGTAATTTATACCCTTCATTCTAGTATCGTTTCAAAACTACAGAAAGGTGCTTAATTGGTGGATGGTGACTGGTAGTGGAATCCTGGATGCGCATTTCGTCCTTTTTGGGACTGGTCACTGGGTGTACCTGCATTTCTCAGTGAGTGATGATGTTCCCACTGAGGCTGGAAGCCAGTGCCCATAGTTTCAAACGCCGAGGCGTTATCCACTAGACCTTTTGGGCCACGAGAGTTACCTCTTATGCAAACTCTAGCACAACAAGGAAGATCTGCGCAAATGACGATTTTCATATAACATGTGCATAATTTCCCTACATAGAGACATCAAATTCTAAATGAACGTTCCGTCACCAAGTCTTTTGTCTTCTACCATTACATTTGTATTATTTTTGTGCCGATGAAAGTATCTTTATATACCTGCCTTATTTCACATATGGACTGTCTAACGACATCCTATTTACAAGCGTCTTACTATCTCCCCTTTATTGAAAACAATAATGTGTTATTCAATGGCTTTACACCTTTTGCAGCCTTAAACTGACTTGTCAAGTCTTTACCTCTACATGTTGTGTGAGCTTATGATGACAAATCAACCATAATCATCTCGTACTTTAGAACTGTAATCGGTCTAGTACGCTTGTCACAAAAATACTATTTATTTTGGTCACTCCAAGACTATTACTATATTATTCTACGTAAACAAATGTAGCCACAATGCAACTAGTTGTCATTTCTAACAACAAAATGGTATATGAACAAAGCAAGAACTACAGTTTTAGCAGAATAAAATGGTACCATCTTTTATTTCGTTGCCTTCTCGTCAGCTGCTTACATGGCAAAGACATTATTAAATATATCTACAACAACAATTTTAACATACTTGCACAGGCAACGAAATAAAAGATGGTACCATTTCGAGGAGGAGTTTGAGTTCCTTGAAAATATATTGAAGAGGAATGGGTACCCTCAAAGGTTCATCAACAAGTATGGAAGATCTGAAGTCACAAATGTAAAACAAATCACAGTGGAAGAAAAGCCAGTCCACTTTCAGCTTGATTATAAAGGTGAAAATATTGCAGCGATGATCAACAGAAGGCTGAGTACATCACTAGCCATAGCCCATCCTGCAGCTAAGCTCGTTCCCGTCTATCGAACAACTTGCTCTTTGGTGCAATCAAAAATCGATAGATATCCTTCTCATGCTACCTCCAACTGTGTATACAAATTTACATGTATCTGCGGGAGCAGTTACATTGGAAGGACAGAAAGAAGGGCATATCTACGATTTTCTGAACATGTACCAAAAAGCTTACGCCTAACGGGAACAAATGCTTTAAACAGTCCCATCACCAGGCATCTCCTCGACACGGGTCATGAGGTGGACGTTGAAAAGTCGTTCAAAATTATCAATAAGCAAAATAGCTCAATTCTACTTAAGTTTGCTGAAGCCATTTACATCAAGCGCCTGAAACCTGATTTATGCGTCCAGAAAGAAGCGGTTATCAGTCTTTCTTTGCCTTGGTAACTGGATAATTTCACCTCTCTTTCCTCCGAATGTGAAATGCTAAAAGTTTCCATTGTTTTTGATTATTGTTGTTCGGAATAGTGGTTAATATTGCATATTTATATATGTATATATTTTTAATGTGTGCGTATATTGATCGATTGATTTTTGTTTAAACTGAACTCTGTGCAAGTATGTTAAAATTGTTGTTGTAGATATATTTAATAATGTCTTTGCCATGTAAGCAGCTGATGAGAAGGCAACGAAATAAAAGATGATACCATTTTATTCTGCTAAAACTGTAATTCTTGCCTTTTTCAAATTCATTAAGGGGAATAACTGTGTGAAAATGGTATATTTTATCATTATAGTAACCTGAAGAGAATTTACTGGAAAGAACCCCGGTGAGCGCGCGTACTGATGAAGAGTCCCAACCTAGCACGGAGGAAACAGCTCTCCAGTACTCCCTGAAGGTATTCCAATGGTTCTCCAACTAATGTCAGCACCTGAAGAAATCCTGCAACCAATAAATCAATATTTGAATATTGAAGAAAGAATAATTCCTTGTTCATATTGAGTTTTTAATTCTCCATTCAGCACTGTAGATGTTGCAAACTGGCACAAAAGACGACATAACTTATTGTTTGTATAAGCCAATGTGTGCTTGTCTTTCCTTTGGATCAGTGTGAACTTTTGTATGATTACTCCCGTTTGAGTTAACGGTATGATATGTTTATATATGTATGCACATATGTGTGTAAAGCCATTCATTTGATTGTAGTATTGAATGCGGTGAAACATTTCAACCCTGGATTTATTGTCATGAAAGAAATGTTCAGATACCGCTAATTCAATTTGATTTTCTGTTATTTCAGTATAAAAAATGAATGACATATTAGTGTATGACAAAAAAACAAATCTGCATAGAACTGAACAATATCATATGATTGCAATGGAATTTTAATCATAAATGCTGGTGTTATTTTTGATAATCATTAGAGTTAATTGATTAACTCCTTCATTAAATTTACTTATTATTATTATTATTATTATTCAGGGATGTCATTATTATTAAACACAATTATATACTACTAACTGATTAAGATGAGTAGGCGGTGCATATCATTCACCACATCGACCAGTAGTATTTATTTGTTAGACAGATCGAAGATTTATGCATTTATGCTTGGTATTTTTTGATTACCATTTATTATAATTATCAAACAGATCACATATATTGTGATGTAGATATAATGTTTAGCTTCTAAAAGAATAATAGGGTGAAGTTTCAACTTGAACTGATTAAATTGCAAATTAGTTTGTAAAAGTCATGATTTCAATGTCATTATTATTCAGTAATAATACTTAATGGGAAATGAATTTCACTGACTTCATGTGACCGAGACAACTTGATGACAGACTAGAAGAATGCTATTAAAACTCGGTTTTACCTATAATATAGTACCTATTAGAGTATATGAATTCATGATGCAGTATAGCTGTTCTTCATGGCATCACTCTGTGCGTCGGTGGCACAGTGGTAGAATGTTCGCTGACCATGCATGTAGTCTGGGTTTCGATCCCCGACCGACGCACACCTCTACTTCGATGGGCCAATATTAAGTCTCGTAGAGGAGGAAGGTTGGGCATTAGGCTAGCAAGCCCATTCCGTAAAAATACTCACTATTGCTACCAAAACTTTAAGCCTGTATATTGAAACCTTATGTTCCGTTTGGATTGTAAATAAATACAAAAATGACGTTATGCGAAACATTATTAATGCGTATTTTGAAGGGCGTTAAAAAAACATTCCAAGGTACAAAAATCAAAGAATTAAGGTTATTTTCAAAAGTTATACGTCTCGAGGTGAAAATCCAACACAATTTCTTTTGAAAGTCAAAATGCAAATATCAAAAATCAGCATAATCAGATCACATTCTACTATCTGGTATTCAAGTGAGCAAGCAATATATCTCAGTTAAACACTTCTGCTTGATATGATTTTTTAGGAATCCCTGATATTAGACATTTGTGCTTTTCAGCTAGATCGAAGGGAGCCTAATGGCGAATGGATAGATTAGGTTATGGAGAAGTAATTAACCATCTTGTTGTCTTGATGCTGTTGTAATGGTAGAGGAAAAGAGGCTTGGTGTGTGGCACGTACTACTGATAAGATCTATCAGTAGTTTATAAAAGGAAGCTCATTTGGACGAAAATATCAGATGACGGAGAGATAGATTTGATGTCAGAGAGATAGAGAAAGGGCAAATGAACCAATGTTATGACGAAATATGTTAGACACGAAAAGAAAGCAAAGAAGCTTAATACTAAAGGCAGAAGTAGCACAACAAGAAAGATCTGTGCAAATGACGATTTTCATCTCACATGTGCATAATTTCCCTACACAGAGACATCAGATTCCAAATGAACGTTCCGTTACCAAGTCTCTTGTCTTCTACCTTTACATTTTATTATTTTTGTGCCGATGAAAGTATCGTTATATACTATTAATAAATCTTGTCAGTGACACATGAGATACAGTCATTAACTGGCATTCTCGTTTATTTCATTAATCATCAAATGAAGCGTAAAATAGAAAGATCTGACATATAAATCAAAGAAGTATTCACTTACATGATGTTTATTAAATGCTGAAATGCTCATGGAATGACATATAGAGTTACCAGAAGGTTTCCTGTCAGATACAGAACACTATGGTTGATGAAACACATAGCCAAGTAGTAACTATGTCCATTCTTTTACAATATGTCACCCTCTGTTTTCTTATGAAACGATAATGAATAAATAATGAACGCCTTTCTAACTGCTTGAGTATGGTTTCCCCAGTTTCTGTTCACCAGTGTTCTTTTGAAATACACCCCCCTACTCAACAGTTGCTTTCTGTGATTGTATGCGCTCTCGACTGGAGATTTCAATAAATATTTTGACAGAAGTTTTGGTTTCCAAAATCTTACAGTCACCTAAAATTAGAACTTATGGAATCAGCTTTAATTCAGTCGTGGACATGATGTACGCTGTATAGAACTTCATTATTATAATTTTTAACAGGGAAGATTAGAAAATATTACAGTAGGTGACAAGTATCAAAATGTAGCACCCCATATATATATACATATGTATATGAATTCCACGTTTTAGATAAGACTGTACATAAAAAAATATTTTTGAGGCTGAAAATTATTCAAAAAACTGCTGCTGTTTTCGAATGCACGCAGTAATAATTCACAAGTTGAATTTTCGATAAAAAAAATGTAAATGTAAATTATTTTGTGTTTAGAATGGAACAGAATGTAAGAAAGCAAAAACGGACTAATCGTTCTGTTTATCCGAAATTTTTTCGATGAATAAAGTTTTAAAAATTCACTGCAAAATTCATAACACATATATATATATATTTGTTATTGCTAAAGGCTTTGAAAGCCGTTTTTTTTTTGCTTTGACGATCAAAAAGGAGTGAAATTTTTGTTTTTGATGAACAAAATGAAGATTTATAGAAATTTCAATGCAAATCTCTTGATTCATTATTCAAAATAAGTGTGGCAGGGTTTTTCAACAGACAGAAGATCACTAAACACCCTAGTGTCAAACAAATGTAAAGACGACAAAACATTTGTTGTCTTGGATTTAACTTTTGAAGATGTTCAAGCTAATTTGCATACCATACAAGCCTTTATGAGGGACCTGTATGCCAGCTGATAAGTTCAGGCATGCTTTGGAAGCTGATATAGTGGAGATCATGTATAGAAGTAATGAAAGCCTGTAGGTAGTGGTTCAGCCAGCTGATTATGATAGCGGCGAATCGAGTATAATGGTGATATAGGGCTGAAATTAAATGTTCTACCGAGAATAAATTAGAGACTGAACGCAAAACCTTCAGGTTACGGGGTGAATTCGTGGACCACTTAGCCATTGGGATAGAACCTAGATGCTCATGCATTCTGACTTCTGCAGCTTCGCAGCCAATGTCATAGGCATCTATTTGTTCTCATATCCGGCTTTGACAACCCCTCCAGAACTTCAGGCAAATTCATTTTGTAGCCACTAAATAGCACCAGATTAATTTTTAGGTGTATTTTCGCAGGTAGTTGACTGCAAATAAGGTTTCAATAAACAGTTTCTCAGGAAAATAAAAGTTAACAAACTGATTCCTAGACACTCTAACAAAAGCACATTTTTAACTTCACATTTACTTCAAGAAAACACGATAACCTTCAGTAATAACTATGACTGTTCGTTTGCAAAGTTGAAAAATGAACACATTTTTTCTAATTCACCACTTTATTATTATTTACTTGAGTTCCCGGTGGAAAGCAGAAACTCTGGATCACAGTTCCATTTCCCTGTATTCTCTGAAGCTTTTTAGCTGCCTTCATGATTGGCCATAAACTCTTATCTCCTTTTCAGACTGTTTCTAATATATCACTGTCAGACGCCTAATCTGTGGTTCTACATTTGTGTTGATTTTGAGAGGCTTTTGTCTTTATTTGTTAGGTGAAAGGCTATTATTCCGTTTGTTTTTAGTTATCCTTTCTAGTAAGTTGTTCTTCAGTATGAACACCTAGTTAACAGTTTAATTTGAATAAAGTAAGAACAACAATTTTTGAAGAATAATATAGTACTATCATTTATTTGGTTGGCTTCTCATCAGCTGCTTACAGCAATCGATGAAACAACTTCCTATTGTGGATATGTTGATGACACATTTGTAGTATACAACAACCACCTACCTGAATTGTTTTATGATTTATGATTCTTTAAAAGATGTTGAAAAACAACGATTACCATTAAAAAGTCAATCATAAATAAGGAAGATGTGAAGCCTTAAACATCGAACAAATCACAGTGGGGAAAACGCCTGTCTTCATTCAGCTGGAGGTGAAAAAATATCGCAACAATAGTCAGCAGAATACTGAGTACGTCACTAATTAGAGCTTGTCCTGCAGCTAAAATTGGTTCTCGTCTATCGGACAACATGCTTTCTTGTGCAGTCAAAAGTCAACAGATACCCTCCTTATGTTAATTTCAACTGTGTATACAAATTTACATGTATCTGCGGAATCAGTAACATTAGGAGAACAGAAAGAAGGCCACACCTCCAATTTTCTGAACATTTACTGAAAAGCCTGTCTCAAGGAAATAAACGCCTACAATAGTACCACTATCAGGCTTCTCCTTGATATGGGTTATGAGGTGGAAATTACAAATTCCTTTAAAAATATCAATAGACAAATAGCTCAATCCTCCTCAGGTTTGCATTAGCAATCTCTATTGAACCTCTGAAACCCGATTTACGTGCTCGGAAAGAAGTAGTTATCAGTCTTTCCTTGCCGCCCCGGTAACTGGATGTCTTTTTTCTCCCCTTCATTTGATTACGTAGTCAATCGCTTTAACTTTGCCCCCTTGATATAGTTTAATTTTGCTCGTCTCTTTTATGTTTCTATGATTGTAAATGAACTCAGTACACCGTCACCCAATTTATTAGTTGCTCCCCATCTTACGTACCTCCCATCTTTATTACGTAACCCTTTTACCATTGTATACATACATTTACTTTGTTTTAATTTGGATCCCTTTTGTAAAACTATACAAACATAATTTTCTGAGCACTGTTCACTAATCCAGGGACCTCCTGTCAACTGAAATCATGTAAAATTTCTTAGAGTTTGTTAAAACTTTTCTGTACATAAACTTAATGATAATTCATTTAGGCTGTGAGCAGCTGATGACAGGCCAACGAGATAAATGATGGCACCATATAATTCTGCAAAAACTGTTGTTGTTGCTTTATTCAAATTCATAAAGGGGAATAAATGTATGAAGCGTTTAACTCTACTTTCACTTCAATCCATAGTTTGATATTGGTTAGACGTAATATATGTTATGATATAACACACATATATACATATTATATCATATATAAATATATTTATTATTTTTATATCGTGTTTTAACTTAATTTCCTGCCTTTGTTCGTTCAAAGGAAGTTCAGATTTAACGATGTGAAAAAAAAGAACTTTTACCTATTCGACAAGCAACATTCTCCACTTTTAGAAATTTGTATTATAGAAAGGAAGGAAATAAGACTTCTTTTTGTCGGAATATATCAGTCATCTGCCAAAATATTTTTGCGAATAAGCGTATCTTCTGTTATCTGGTCAGTGTTAGCGTACCCTCTGTTCCCCTCCCTGGAAAGAATTTGTCAAGATTGTATATTACGACAGCTAACTCGTTGGTTTAATTGAGAATTATTCTAAAAAAAGGACGAGTATTTTACAGCAGTATTGTTTTTGTCAGACATTTGATGTTTCTAACTCAGATGATTTTCTCACTATAGATTTTGTCTCGAACAACTTGAAAAGCAAAAAAGCAAAAAACCAAAAGAAGATAAGTAGCATTAAAATGAAAATACAAGTAGAAAACACAGAATTGAAAGTGTTAAAACAGAAAACAAAACTTGTTTTTTCAAACTAGTTAATTTTAAATTTCCTGTTAGCACAGGGTTTAGGAGCCGTGATTAAAAGTCAAATTTTGTTATTATTATAGTCAAAATTTTGGTTGGATGTGGGAATGATGTTTTCCTCTGCTTGGATTCATTTTCTGTTTCTAGTTGTCAAGTTTGTTGAAATGAAATCTGCTCATGAATACTGGTGTTTATGATTATATATAAATATATATATGCACAACTTTAACTATCTTGATATGGACTCCAGTTACACGACGCCAAATAAGTTAACGCCTTCTGTATGTAGGTAATTCCCTGCTGAATGACGAAATATCGACATTAATTCATGAGGAAAACACAGTTTTTGTTCAGTAACGAAGTATTTCTTTTCAACAACTTCACTTTCACGGTATAAAGTTGTATTTATATTACAAAATAAGGCATTAAGTGACACTAGAAATTGCTCAGTTAGTCAGTTGCTCAGAGAATGACAAGTTAAGAAAGTCGACTTACCGAAAGACAACATTAACAAGTCAGTTAACTAACTTAATTGTTGGCTGACTCTAGATAGAAATAGAAAACTTATCTGATCTCTATGCTCCAGGATTCGGGAAATGTTTGCTCTATAGATACAATCAACAGGGAGCTAGAAAGCTCTTGTACAAGTCTCTTAAATAAGGGATACCGCAGAAGGTTTATTGACAGAAACATCAGGAAAGAAACCATCTCCAACAAATCACAGTGACAGAAAAGACACCAGGGGCTTAATGGTCTACGAGCTCGCCTTGTAAGCAGAAGGTCCTGGGTTCGAATCCTGGCGGGTGCGTACTGATGAAGAGTCCCAAACAAGGACGAAACAGCTGTCCAGTACTCCAAGGTTTTCCAGTGGTTGTCTAATCAATGTCAGCTCATGATGAAATCCTGTAACCAGTCAACCAATTCCCCACAAACAAATGCTTGAACACTATTTATGAGTTTGGCTTTCATAGGTGACACTATTTCTGAAGTCATTAAAGGTCGCTTATCTAAGTGTATTAAACGGCATTTTTGTGCAGCTGACTTACATTTAGTATTTACCAGCTGAAATATGCTTCCACAATAAATCAAGGATAAACTAACGCTTATGTGTACCTTTTGTTGTTGAAGCCGTGTGTTCCGCTAGGAACCAAAGAAAATAATAATAAAATTTCCACTTCTATGTGCATATAGTCATTCACATACTCATATGGAGCTGACTACATTGGAGGTTGTAAGCGTGTTCTTCGCAAACTCGTCAATGAACACTACCCGGTTTAGTCGATGAAAGGTGAGCAAAGGATGACAAAGTCTTCAATTTGTGAACACATTCCAGAATCAGATCATTCAGCCCACGACACATGATTTATCCACAGAACCAAATCCAACCGCATTCACGTTTCCTCCACTTATATATAAACAAAGATTTAGTCATACATGGACAAAAACCTAATTATGTTTTCAAAAACGTTTTGGTATGTCTCTTTCTTTACCTTGGTAATGTTCTTAGACTTTACCACTTGAGTTTATTCCACTTCACTTCATATTCGCCTTCTTTATTGTTATCATCATCGTATTCTTAGTTTTTTAGACAACGCTCCATCTACTTTTGAAATCTTAAATCCTTAAAAGCTTTTTTAGTTCATCCACTTCAGAGCGACCTTCCCAATAAATTAATTAAATTACCTTAATTCCTATCACATGTATATTGACTGAGTAATTTCTTGTGTCACTTAATACCTTTACCTGTAATATAAATACGACTGTACAGCTTGAAAATGAAGTTGTTGAAAATAAATATTTCTTTACTGAACATAAAACTATGTTGTATTCCAATTTCGCTTGTTTGACAAGTTTCTAAAAGATTATGCTTTTTTAATCATATCATAGTGACTGCCTGACACTTAAGCATGCCTGTCTGTGTCAGATGAACTGTAATAAGAATGTCACAAATCTCCAGATATTTAGAAAAGGTGTTGAATATTCAAAGATAAGTATTTTATATAGAATTTGTCGTAATTTGTCAGCTTTTCAAGAAAGTTAAACCATTACTATTTCCTGAAGTTACGAATGGAACAGAGAATTTGAACAGTACATCTTTTCGTTTCATCCGGTTCACTGCAACCGTCTATATTATCATTATTATTATTTTATCCTTTAGTTCCTAGAGGAACATACGGCTTCAGCTGCGCATCTCCATTGCCTTCGGTTTTCTGCCAACTTTTTCACCCCGCTCCAAGTCTGCCCACATGCTTTCATCTCCTCCTCACATGACCTCCTCAAAGTCACCCTCACACTGACGACCAACTCGCCGCTTCCATTTCGGGTTCCAATCGAGTGATGGCTTGTCACTTGATGGTTTCCTCAGGGTATGGCCAATCCATCTCCATTTCTTCCTGCCTATTTATTGCCCAATCGGTTCCTGGTTGGTTCGCTCATTGCCAGAGATCCCTGTTGCTGATCTTTTCTGGCCAGCCATCTGATCTGGAGTAGTATTGAGCGAGGACAACTGTTGATGAAGGTTTGAAGTTTGTTTGAGCTGGTCTTTATGACTCGCCAAGTCTCTGATCCGTATAGTGGGTAGCACTGACTTCTTCACATTGTAGTTGAAAATCCGAGTCTTATTTTTGATGCTGAGTGCTGCTGACTTCTACACAGACTTGTGAGTAATGAAAGCTTGTCTTGCTTTTCCGATTCTGGCTTTGATATCCTCGTCAGTTCCATTCGCTTGTATTGGAAACGATGCTTTCCAGGTGGGTGGGTGGGTGAAGGAGGTTGTTTCTCTCAGGTTCCTCCCATTTTTGCTGGCTGATTGTTGTCTGTTGTTGTTGCTGTTGGCCAAGAATCTTCATCACCTCTTTTTTATCTATGTTCACCTGAAGGAAGTCCTATCTTCTCTGGATGCTTCTTCTGCCAACTTGTTGCTTTTCACTTGAATATCTTCTGGTTTGTGTGAAGTCAGACATATATCATCGGTGAAGTCCAGATCCTCCAAGTTGTTATTTCGTGTGAGTCCATTTTATGCCTGTTTCCTTATTGCCCGGCTCGCTGCCTGTCGCATTATCCAATCTACTGTAATCAGGAAGATAATTGTTGATAGTAGGCAGCCTTGTCGCACTCCCGTCCTCACTTCGAAGGATTCCGTAAGTTTCCCGTTGTGGATTACTTGGAATGCAGCATTGTCGTACAACTGTTAGATGAGATGTATAATTGTTGATGGGAACCCGTAGTAGCAAAGTAGTTTCCAAATGATCTCTCGATCGACGCTGTCGAAGGCCGTTTCAAAGTCGATAAAGTTGAGATGGAGAGTTCACTGCCATTCCAAGCTTTGTTCAGTGATGATCCGTAGTGTGGCTATTTGATCAATACATGACTTGTTTCTGTTGAATCCAGCTTGTTCCGGTCGGAGTTTTGCATCTAGGTTGGCGTGTTTGATTCTCTCCAGGATGATGCGGCTTAGTATTTTGCTTGGGATGGACAGGAGCATAATTCCACGCCAGCTTTCGCATTGACTTAAGTCTCCTTTCTTTGGTAGTATGAATAAGTATCCGTTCTTCCAATCCTCAGATACTTTGCCCTCTTTCCACACCTTCTTTAGCAACGGCGTCATCAAGTCCGTTGTTGTGTCTGGGTCCATTTTCCATGCTTCTGCTGGGATCCCTTCTGGTACTGCTGCTTTTCCAGGTTTAGCATCTTTATTGCATTCAGGACTTACTTTTGATTTCGTCGGGGGGTCACTGTTCACTGGTAGATCTGCTTCCATTGTTGGTAGTGTTGGGCGCGTTGTAGGTGGCGGTCGATTTAGAAGTCTTTTGAAGTGTTCAGCCCAGTGTTTTCTTTGCTCCACTTCTTTTGTGATTGACTTTCCAATGTTATCCCTCACTGGCTTAATCTGTGTCGAACTTTTCTTGATAGGTGCCTAGTTGTTTGGTAGAGTGTGGCGAGGTCTCCTTTGCCTGCACTTCAGCTTGTTCTGCTTCACTTGACATGGTTTCATAATATTTTCTTTTGTCTTCCCTGGCACTCTTCTTCACTCTTTTTATCAGCGTTTTTGGTTTTAGGTTCTCCCATCTGGTGAGACTCATGTAGCCTTGTGGATATCTTTGTGTTTGTATACACTGCCACCAATCACTAGTTCGTCCGTCTATAGCTGTCTACAAAATGCCCTCGAAAGCATTCCCAACTTATTGTTCATTATTTAGGATCCACTCTAGAGATGGTCTAGAGCGTAATTCCCTCAGCGTAAGTCCGAATTATCTTCATATTCCTTGGTATATTTGTTGGGCTATGGGTTTATTGTTTGTTTGGTGACAATTATAAGGAAGAAGTTGATTTATTCCATCTTGTTGCAGTCTTAATATTTTTTAAGTTATAGGAATTTACCATTTCTGATTTTGTAACAAACAGTTTGTCCTCTTTTGAGAAAATTGAAACAATTAGTCTCTTTGATAAATTTGAATAAGACATTAAGAAGACAAATTTCGCGAGATGATATCGTCTCGTAGTTTCTTTACAACCGATTTACAACTAACATGGTTAACAATAATAAAATAAAGTTCATGACAATTACTCAGTTAAATAAAAAACAAAAGTACATACTAATAACCAATCATATTTAGATAGGTCATGTTGTCCAGGGTAGGCGAAGATTGAAGTCTATTGATTTTTGTATACACAGTTTAGGCTGTATGTGATTAATCCAAAGTGCTTCCATCACCTTCAATAATTAACCTTGAATTAGAGTTATATGAAATAATTGTGAAACAGTCATTATTATGGATTTTGTGACCTGACATTAATAAGTGTTTTTGCAATGAATGATGCTGGATTTCTATTCGGATTAGTCGCATTGGGATTTTCTATATGATTTAGTAGCCATTTTGGAACATGTTCTTTTCGACCATGACATTGGAACGTTCTGTTGGTTCTACCTATATAGGTGTCACCGCAACTGCAGGTGAACTTGTAGATACAGTTTGAAGTAGAGTCCACAGAATTTCATCCTTTAATCGTAGGTACAGGGATAAAAAATGTTCGGCAAGTGAGAAAAAGAGATGTGGTGTAGGATGTGCGTTTGATGGCTGACCGAAGTCTTTGAGCTGTCAACTGCATAATTCGGTCACCCTTGAGTGGTAGGTTAATAAAGATAGCTTCGTTTTGTACAGAAGCTGTCTTTTCGATATGTGGTCTATGCTTACTGTGACAACTGATAAAGTTTTTTGGATAACCATTAGCTAATATTACTAAAATGTATGTATCAAAGCTCATCCATCAATGTGTCACATGTGCATACTTTGCGGGCCCTAGAAAACAAACATTTCACTAGGGAACGTTTATGCTGGATGCGAACAAAACTGGTGAAATGAAGATATTTTCTACTGCATGTCTGTTTAAGAAATATAGATCGCTTAATGGCTCTATCGTCTTTCCTAGACATTGAAATATCCAAGAAGTCGAGTTTGTTATTCGATTCGAATTCGGAAGTCACTCGGATATTCGGATGAATGTGATTAAATGGTATAACAAAGTTTTCAACAGATTTACTATTATTACCAATAATGAGAGTATCATCTACATAACGTTTATACATCATAAATTCTCCAAGTATACCTTGCATTTTTCCTCTAATTTTGTCATGAATATATCTGCTAACAGGGGCTCCAGAGGGCTCCTCATCGCAACACCATCAATTTGTTTGTATGCCTTTTCTTGGAAGGTGAATCGAATATATTCTGTACACACTAGGATGATGTATTTGGTGTAAGTTACAGGAACAGGTGAGTTTACCCCTTTGCTTGTGATGTAATCGCAAATGAAATCAACAGTTTCATGAAGAGGAACATTCTTGAATAGAGATTCTATGTCGATTGAGTACATAACCTTTTCCTTGATGTTTAAGGTGTCTAGCATTTCGGTAAGATCGAATAAACTTTTACAGAATGATTTGTTAGTGAATCTCTTACAGGAATAAGGACCTCTGTAATCCATTTGGTGATTTTATGGTAAAGAGAATTTGATATGTCTAAGATAGGTCTCAGTTGGCTTCCAGTTACTAGGTCAAGATGCCACTTAAACTAGCGTTTTATTGAAAATTCCCCACGATTCACTGAGATCTTTCACTAATATAATCCTTTTGAAAAGGCCTTTTTATAGTATTGGCCAAGAAGTAATTTGGAAACTAATTTATCACTATGCAGCGCATTGCCTCAAATCTTTTTATCAAACTCATTCAACAGCTGACTGTATGACAAGGCTAAGTGTCAGGTGATCCATAATGAAAACCCCAGCAGGTAGTTTGAAGTGAGTGAATACAGCAGTAAAACAAACCGGCTACCTGCCTATTATCACCGATGATAATCCTAATTATAATGGACTAGATTATGCATCATACACTACATAGGGAGCAAAAAGACAAGACTACACTGGGCCGATAAGAAGACTGTGAAAGATCTGTATCTTGGGCATGAATAGTTTATATTTAATGTCATACAAACTCGAAGACTAACATGCGAAAAGCAACAAACTGGATGAAGAAGCAGGCAGAGAAGACAGGACTCCAAGTGAACATAAAGAAGGTGAAGACGGAGGTGATGACAATAACCAATCACCACCACCAACAACAACTAACACAAATCACCATCAACACGAGGGATTTGACTCAGGTCACTTCTCTCATTTATTTAGGAGGCATCGTTTCAACTACAGGCGACAGCACATCTGAGGATTTGAGAACTAGGTTGTAGAAAGCAAGGGAGACATTCAAAACCCTCAGTATGAGGAAGGAAATTTGAATTTCCTATCCCAATGGTTGGTCAGTCAGTGGTTCTATGTTGGTCATAAACGTGGTCAGCACGTCATGGAAATCATTTAGAACAGGTTGCTGTAGACTTTCACTAACAGCTGCTGACCCCACACTGAAGATCAGAAGGCCACCGAAGAAGTATTAGCAGTAAGAACCTCTGGGAATAAACCAACTAAAATGGAGATGGATTGGCAATGTGCTGAAAAGACCCCCAAATGATATCTCACTCAATTTGGGCCATACCTCTATTGAAATCCTAATGAAAAGCGATGAGTAGGTCGCCAGAGGGCTGCATGAAGGAGATCATGTGACGAGGAGTTGAAAGTTTATAAGTGGTCGTGAAGCCAGCTAAAGAGGATTTCAGGGAACAGGGTGAAATGAAGATGTGGTTTTGAAGCTGTATGTTCCACTCGGAATCTAAGAAAATTACTATACTACGCTACTACTAATTGGGCCAATAGAGTCCTTTAGTGTACATAGTTAGTCGGTAAGTGAGTTTATCTTATTTACGTATATAATCGATGATCGTTTATATCTGACAGCTTTTAGTGGAACTTCTAATAAACTAACCTTGTCATTTTCCTTGTAGATCGAATCGCTAGTAGTCAGAGTACTAGTCGAAGCAAGGAAAGATGGATAGATAATGTATGCTAGTTTCACAATTATGAGAACAAACAGAAAATAATTATCTCACAAAAGTAAATAGCATATCATAGAACAGTTTGTAAATGATAATGAAACCTTTATTCTGGGTAAAACATTTTTATACAGTCCATAAAGTTAAGTGCATTTTCCCATGAAATACTTCTTACTTCTTGCACAGAAGCTTAGCATAAAACGTTAGTCAACAGTATTTGACAAAATATTGATTGTTCTGAAGCACACTTTATTGATGACGACATTTCGCCTGAATTCTTTTCGAAAAATGCACTACAGTAAGTACAGAAGCATTTATGAAAGGTATACGATTGGAAACTTTTATTGAAAAGTGTAACTGAGCAATTGTACTATTATGAAAAGAATTGAAAGGAATACATTTTTCTGGATAGAAATTTAACTATCCTCGTGATTCAAGCAGTCCATCTTTACTGCCTGATTTTAAAGGGTTACTAACTGTCTCAACCTGAACTTTTACTTTTTTATCCTAAGAAAAGGGGCTATCTCGTATGTTATGCTACCCAAGTCCTTTGATGGTTAGTTGTTTATGTTAAATCTGATCGGCTCGTCCATTCTCATTACATTAGTAGTATTCCAGAAGGGAAAGAAGCGTGAAAGTAATTCCAGTACAATTTCATTATGGGTACAATTTATTTTGATGAAGTCTCACAGTGTTGTTATGCAGTAATATTTACTGATGACCACGTTTCGAGCACAATATGTCGCCACACATAATAATATCAAAGCACTGCTCACACAACTTTCTAACTCCATTTATGTAATTCTGTTATTTTCCATCGTTTGATTTGACTGGTGGTAGTATTTCTTATATTTCCAGTATGAGTGATGAATCATTCCTACAACACGTGTATTAGATGTAGACTTGATAAATAAATAAGCGAGAATATAAGGCATCTACAGTCCTACCATACAAAGAGGGAACATCTGAGACCCTGCGTATGATTCTTAATAAATCAGGAATTGCGGTGGCGTTTAAACATACAAATTCACTGAGAGACAAGCTCTGTAGGTTAAAAGACCCTGCCGGTTTACCCAATTAGACAAAATAATATAATTTACAACATATCTTGCAACGACTGTGAGTTAAGTCAACTACATAGATTAAACTAGTATATCGGAAGTATTCAGATTGTCAGAATATAAGAATTTAGCTAAGGTAAGGATGATTAACTCCACCCGCTAAGACAGGTAATTTAGAAAAAAGCTCAGCAATTGCACTACATACAATAACACAACCAAAAATAGGGTGGGAGAGGGTTAAAATTCTAAGAAGTAATCTAGGTAGGTGGAGAGAGAGGTTGATTACTGAATCCTTGTTCATGGAGTCTACACCCAACAAACGTGCAATAGGAATGATTCATCACTCATACTGGAAATATGGAAAATACTATCACCAATCAAATCAAGCGATGAAAAATAACGGAATTTGATTTTTTGATTTTTTTGAGTTTTGATTTACAGCTTGATTCCACACTGTATTTTTGGTACAAGTATGGAATTTTCAGCATGGATATCGGTAGCCCAAATTTTGTCTGAGTACCTTGATATGATTATGAGTAGCAATGAATTGTGCTCGAAACATGGTTATCAGTAAATATTACTGTATAACAACACTGTGAGACTTCATCAAAATAAACTGTACCCACAGTGGGACTATCTTTTTTTGATGTGGTTTTGTTCTCTGAGCTGGGTAGTTAGTTTGCGAAGCTTTCATCACCTTACTGGGTGACATCTTCAGCGCTTCAATTTGAAGTATGCGCTGAAGATGTCACCCAGTAAGGTGATGAAAGCTTCGCAAACTAACTACCCAGCTCAGAGAACAAAACCACATCAAAATTATCCACCTGAGCTACAAATCTTCTCTATCATATCTAGTGGGACTATCCTCTAACACAGTGCACAAGTCCTATTCTTATGCCCACGATAAAGCGCTTTTATATCAAAATCTGTATGAAAACGCAATAAAAATATAGTTGATGAGAATAATAATCGTAAGAAAAATAATAGTAAACTTACGTAATAAAAAAGAAGCAAAATTAAACTGAAAGCATTACTCTGGCTACGGCGGAGCAAGTGAATGTATGTAGTGCTTTTGAATGCAGAGGTCTGGTTTCAGATCTTGAAAAGCTAGTGATTCATCTGCGTACAGATGTCTTATGCGAAGTCATTTTTTACGATATTGAGGGACTCTTTAAAGAATTCATACGGGGTAGGGTGCTCGATTGACTTAACGCTCACATTAAACTCACTGTAACACTGGAAACGTGTTATTACAATAATATAATATTACAGTTAAATCCACACAGACTCCCTGCATTATAACAACTGGAACATTTTCAGTATGTGCATGTGCAAATTAATCAGGTTGTATAAAATATCTATCGCCGACGGAGATCCATTTGTATAAGAGTACAACAAGAAATATCTCGTGATAAGAGCATATCGGGACTGATGAGTCAAAAGAAGCAGATTTTTAACTGCACTGAATGTCTACGTCATTCACACTTTAGAATATTAGTTAAATATTCATAAGATTGATTCATACTACGAGTTGTTATGTTTTCACTAGTGCCAAAGCAAAAAATATACAGACTCTGCGAAGTAAATAACGACTGAGTATATAAGTGTACAGTTGTCTTTGAGCAAACAACATCAATATGGTTAATATCTACATTTTACTAAAGACCCATTTCTTCACCAATGAGAATTACATAATTTCCTTAACACTTTGAACGATACAAAGTGTACTCTGAGTTTATTCGATATAAATGTATTCATCACGGCAGAGTAATTCTCATTTCAATGAGTCCTTAGTCCAATGACAGAATGCTTACTAGTCACACAAGTAGTTCATTTTTGATTTTCCGCGAATGTAGTCCCATACCTGGCATAGTTCACTAGCTATCACCAAAACCGAAAACGTTTTAAGGCTGAGAATGATGCTAGCGATTCTATCATCGCTACTGAAACTTTTAGGTAGGAAGTTCCATGTTCCACTGGGGTACTAGAAGGAATGTAAAACGAAACTTCTGGTTCCATTGAACTGAAAATGTTCATGCATTTGCCACTTGCAGTAAATGTTCGTCGATATTGAAATACGCTTAAAAAATGCTCATGTTTTAGTGAGAGAAATTCATCATTGTTATTATTTTCTTAATAATGAGTTAATCAGTGCAAAATGTGACACAGTCCATTAATACTTTGTGATAATTAAATCTGGATACTTGAAGAAGGTCGAACTGAAATATATATAGGGGTTTCAAGCATTATCCTGTATGGTTAAGGAGCGGACAAACAGGATCTATTTGTAGGTCTATTTTATCACACCTTGTAGATAGTGTGCATAAGCTTGACGTTATTACTGCATTGCAAACTATTTATCATATTCCTACTAACCTTAATTTTGTTTTACGAGTTCATCTTCTACATACAGCTAAAGCCATAGGAATCCACCCGAAGAAGCTAAATCTGTCTGTTCAGAAGAAATTTGTACATTCACTTTCCTTACCTTGGCCATCGTTACATAATATTTATTTAAAAAAAAAAAAAAAAATAAAATAAAAAATTTTAAACGTTAAAATGATAAAAGAAGAAAAAAAATTTATTCAGTTACGTGTTTTTTGCCCCTATAGCTGCTTCTAGTTCTGCCAGATGAAATGCAAGGAGATAGATGCGTATAGAGAGGATGCTCGGGGTCCGACAATATTGTATAAACTGTATGCATTGCATAAACTGTAATGTATAAACTGGACTACTTCGCCTACCTCCCTCTACACCTTTAAAAATTATAAAAATTATAATCGTCGAAATTATTTTGTTTTTTCTGACTACTTCATCTTTAATTATGTGTTCTCCTTGTGTTTTCTTCCTTCACGTTCCCGAGTGGAAGATAGACCTTCAAGCTAGTGGCTTGAAGTTTCTGTAGTAGTGTTTATTTTACAGGATGGGGTTGCTAGCCTCATGCCCAACCTTTCTTCTTTAACGACATTATTTCTGGCTTAGTGAGGTAAAGGAGTGCGTCGGCCAGGGATGGATGGGTGCCTCGGTAGATGGGCACAGTCAGCAAGCGTTCTAACCGTTGTGCTACCGATGCACATTATTTACTATTTTTATTATTTTATTCCTTTGCGCCTTCAGTGGAACGTAGGGCTACAAGCTTAAGCTTTGACGTTCCACTAGCAGTGGTTTTTTATTATTACTTGATGAGAATCCCAGTCACATGCTCTATTGTCCCTTTTTGCTAAGCTTATTACCAGCTAAGCGAAGTCTGGAGTGTAGTGGCTGGCGGGCATTCTACCTCTGTGTCACCGATGCACTAAATACTATTATACTCCATACATTTGTAATTTCTTATTGTATAGATAGATAATTCAGTGCAATGAACATCTCAATAATAATGATGTTTTATCCTTTAAAGCATTCTTGTTTCATTGTTATCACTTTGATGTATCTACTTTTACCTAGTGAAGATAAGAATGGCTGACCTTTATAAAGAGGGTAATTGTAATTGTAAAGTTTATTTCTTATTTTGTTCTTTCTTTTTGTTGTTGTTGAAATATCTTCAATGAACTTGTATGAAGAGAATAGCTACTGACAGTAAAGGCTCTAAATAGCTATACGTTTATGTGTGCGTGTACGTGTGTGTATGTCTGTGAATGTTTATCTCTTCTATAATGAACAAATAAGATGTTAGAAGGAGGCAAAGACTTGTAATAAGAGAAAACAAGCAAACAAACTTCTTGCATACACTACTATTGGAACCGAAAGAGGATAACAACGATGACCTTTCATTGAAAAAAACGAAACAAAACAAAATGAAAACAACTTTTCCATCATGTCATTAATGTCAGTTAGACTCGCTGTCTCCCTCTCTCTCTCTGTCTTTCTCTCTTTGAAATGTTTTGCAGGATAGCGTAAAATTTAAGTAGAACAATCTCTAAAAATACTTGAAGTAGTTTAAAAGAAAATGGTTTCAGAAGAGGAAAAATGTAGATCTGTTACGAAAAATTTAAATAAATAAATAATAATGCTTAAACTTTTAGCAAGAGATGGATAGTATTTTTGGCAGCAGTCAGTTTTAATACAATGAAGTCTTGTCTACATAGTCAAATGAAGTAGTCCTATTTATCAGGTAGCATTCTTTTCAGTCAGAGAAAATACCAACAGAGATAAATAGGTAGATATATAGGCAACTGTTTCATCCCAGCTTGAGACTCTTCGTCAGTGAAAAACCATGGCTCCACAACTAGGGATTGAGCCTAAAACCCTGCAGATTATGTGATGAGCTCACTGAAGTGTGAAGACAATAAATTCAGACAACACTGGCTGGTGGTGTTGCCTTAAAATCGCCAACTGACAGAAGTTACAACTGATGGTCAATGAATTCTGTCTCAGTAAATAAATATTTAGAAGGCTTACGCCTCAACGTAAAGGTCTTGGGTGAGATGCCTAGTGACGAGGTAATGGCTGCTGTCTGCTAGATAGTCTCAAAATAAGACCTAATAAACGCCTAGTACTTCCTATGTATTTCAACGGTTCTCTATCTAATCACACTTGAAACCAATCTAAACCTTATAAAGTAACATTTAAAAAACTGTAAACATACTGAGCAATGAATTATCAAGCATATGTTTGATGTGAGATTATTTTTATCATTACGAATGAAGAGTTATGTTCATGACTGGCACAGTGGTTAGGACTCTCGCCGACCATGCACATGGTCCGGGGTTCGAGCCCACGCCGGCGCACACCTGATATCTATGGTCGGCCTGCAAAATTTAAGATACCGATATCCATGCTGAAAATTCCATACTTGTACCAAAAATACAGTGTGGAATCAAGCTGTAAATCAAAAAAATCAAAAAAAAATTGGAGGTATTTTTCCGTGTTTAACTAAGGTACATTGCTTACACTCTCGTCAAGAATTTTTTGACTATAGGATGTCTTGACAAAATCCTTCCTAAATGTGGTGTTAGGAATAGTTTTTAGAAGGTCAAAACAATGTACAAAATCAGCTAATTAGAGATTCAAAGTGACCAGGAAATGTAATCTATCATTTCTGTCATGTTGTTTCATTGCTAAATTTAGAATCACCGATCTATATACCCGTTTTTGATCTCCACGAAAGACAAGCTGTTGCATTTGGCCACTTCAGCGTGAATTTACAGTCGCTGAGGTTCTTTGATAAGAATTCCAGATATTTCATATTATGAAGTGGAAAAATGTACACGAATAGCCAATAACTTATCAACATCTTTCAATAATTCACCCAGTATAGTTAATTTAAAGCACTATGCAAACTTTTGATTTGACACTAGTAACTAGTGTGATGCGTCTAGTCCTCTGATTGGTGTAGACTGAATTCTATGAGTCAGATTGTAATGTGACCACCATTCTAGCTAGCTCACCATGACGGTGCACATTGATTTGATGGTATTAGATGGTTGGAGGCGATCGGCCACTGGAAGCCTTGGACCTAGGTTTTGTCCTAGTTGGCACTCATCAGCAAGGCGTATATGTACTGGTGTCAAATCAAGATATCCACTACAGTTTTACAGGAGATCAATCGCGAGCCTGAATAGCTCAGTGGTAACGTCTCTGACTACAGCATTGGGTGACGCGGGTTCGAATTTGAGAAGGGACATGAGTTACTTCAAGATTGCAGATACGCCTTGCTGATGTGTGCCAACTAGCACAAAACCTAGGTCCAAGGCTTCCTGTGGCCGATTGCCTCCAACCATCTAATACTATGCAAACTTACTAAATAGATTATTTTTTTTAAAAAAAAACGTAGATTGTTTTGAGTAATATGATGGGTGTTACATAACTCGTTCAGCTACTCCGTACTCCGATTAATTTTCCTGAAGAAGTTCGGACCAGTTAACCGAAAGAAGCGTTGCAATTACTTATTTCAATTTCGTTGAGATTTTACAAATACAATTTTTACAAATGTCCACTTCTCACTTGCCGCCCAATTATTTTAGAAGTATTCTGTCAAATCTTGACCACAGTTCATATGAGTCTTCAAATTTGTTTATACTAATCCGGGATTTTCAAATATGAGTATCTAGTCAGCCATAGAAAGCATACAGGCTTCATTTGACCTCATTATTTTGATTAAGTCACACTACAATATTATGGCATCTGCAATAGAATCCTGCTTGCATGATTGAAAGTTATTTTATAATGGTAAGCTATGCTGTAGGATTTATAGTGTAAAATTGATTCCCCGTGGATCCTGAAAGCTAAATAGAATCCGTGCTTTTAATCTTTTGAAACTCGGTACTAGGTGATGTGAAATTTGCCCTTTGAAAACTACAAAGCTCTGAGCGAATATTCACTAATGTTCATTTTGGAAAATCAAGATATCTTAGTAGAAAATTATGTGATCTGTTTCATAGCAAAAGCTGTAAGCAAGAAAATACTGAGAACAACTCTCCAGTATTTAGATCCTTTTAGTAGAATATATGTCTCATCTAAATAAAATACAACGTCAACTTTGATTTGACATTATTCCGATAAGTGAGTTAACGAAAAACTCATTCGGTAGACAACCGAGCTAATGGGGATAAACATCCATTGAATTACGTAATGTGAACGCAATGAATGAGGGTAAATAGCTTACGGTTTCTGGCTTCATTCAGCTTTTTTTCTGAAAGCACAAAAAATCTATTGTTTAACATCAAAACAATAATCACCTTATCTCTTCATGCAGACCATTATTAATTGTGACAATAAATAGTTTTCAAGAAAGGAATTTACTGATGCGGGAAATTGTGAGGTAAGTTGCTGCCATTCATATGTTAAAAAAGATGCATAGTTTACAAATAGCTACAGCTCAATGTCCATTAGAAAAGCCTTCAAGCAATAGTGGTGGAATTATTCAGAATACAAAATAAGTTAAAAGTTTTGATAAACGGAAGTGGTGCATCCTTATTCACTTGTTTAAAACTATGGTTATGAGTGAAACGGCAGGTAGACAGATATGGTTCTGTTTAGAGATGTGGTCTGATGATTCCATCACTTGCCTTACTGAACATTTAGTTACTAGGTAGCCGAACGAGACTCATTAGAAACTTCAGTGGATATACTCACATCATTACTGCAAAACTGTTTAGAGGAAAGAAAAATACCTACTGACTACAAGAAAGATTACCTTGTGAAAAAGCCAAAGAAAGATGACTGAGGCCTCTGCAACAACTGTCTTGGAATCCCTCTATTGTCCATCTTAAGTAAAATACTAAGCCACGTCATCTTGGATAGAATAGAAGATGTACTGAATGCAGAACTCCTCCCTGAACAAGGTGAATTCAGCAAAGGCAAGACCACTTCCGATGAAACTGCAACTCTGCAGATCATCATCGAGCAGAGTGTAGAATGGCATTCAAATGTCACTCTCAACTTCATTGCCTCTTAAGAGACCTTGAAGGTGTTAACAGAGAAGTAAACTGAAAAGTAAGTGCAGTTCCACGAGTTCTAATCAACCTCATTCAACAGCTATATGACAATGCCGCATATCAGGTGATTCACAACAGTTAAATCAGCGAAGAGTTTGAAGTGAATACAGGAGTAAGACAAGACTACCCGCCGCCACCGATGGTATACATAATTGTAATAGACTGGATTATGCGGCACACCCTGTGTAAGGAGCGAGACTGTAGGAATATGTTGAACCAATAAGGAGACCGTAGAAAATCTGGATATGACGAATTATATCAATTGTCATACAAACGTGATGACTTGTAGACGAAAACCAACAAGCGTTGAGAAGCAATAGGCGATGAAGACAGCACCTGAAGTGGACATAAGGAATATGGAGGTAGTTGAAATAAACATTCAACACCACAAACAACATCAAAAAGAAACAGCCAAAGTCACGATCAGCAGGAGAGATTTGGGACAGATCACTTCCTTTACTTTTCTAAGACGCACCGTTTCAACTACAGAGGACAGAACATCTGAGGATGAGGAAAGCAAGGGAGACAGTCATCACTCTGAAGTCACAGTAAAGATTTCCTGTTCTTGGGAAATTATGGATTTTAAACCTCAGTGGTTGGTTGGTCATTGCTTGTATATGGATCATGAGCTTAGCGGACGCAGCAAAAATCATTTTGAACAGGTTATTGTAGATGTTTATCACCTTTGTTGGCTTCATACAAAAATGTTAATGGTTGGAAAGAGTTGACTGCAAAGAACTTTGGCAATGAACCAATCAAGAACCTATCGCACAACAGATATGTCGAAGAATGTGGAAATGTATCAGATAAATTCTCTGAAAACCGTTGGACTTCGTCTAGTATCAGAACATCGTTTGACTGGGTTCCGTAGTGGATATGATGAGTTTGGCGTCCGAGTGTGGAATGCAAGAGATTGTATAAGGATGAGAAGAGAGCTTGTGAGCTTTCGTGAGACCAGCTAATGGGGACTGAAGAGAACAGTATTTTTTTATATCTCTCACCTTCCCCAGTGGAATATAGGGTTTAAAGCTAGAGGCTTGAAGTTTCTGTGACAGTGTTTGTTTTACAGGGTTTGCTTGCTAGCTTCATGCCTAACCTTTCCTCTTTACCAGCATTACTTCTGGTTTAGCGAGGTAAAGGACTGCGTTTGCCGGGGATCGAACCCTGGACCATGTGAATGGTCGGCGAGCATCCTAACCGCTATGCCACCGACGCACAACGCACGGGAAGAGAACAGTATGAAGAGGAGATATTTTGTTGAAACTCATATTCCATTTAGAGCCTAAGGGAATAATACTGATATTAAATTACATACATATATATAGTTCCTGTCTACTGATAGCACACATGGTTCTAATTCAATTCTTATTTTATTTATGACGGGCTAGTTGATTGCTTTTCAGCTTCACAGCTGACAAAAAAGTTGAAAGTAGTCAGTGGCTGAATAATAAGACTCTGTCCTCACTGCCTGATGAACAAAGACTTGATTTTATGAAATTATTAGTCAAGAAAGTACAAATTCTGAATGGGTGAAACATATGTCAAGCTCTTCTTATTCGATTTATATATGTAACAGAGACAGCCTGCTTGAATGAAAAGACTGCCTGAATTTCCACCTAACACATTTTCTATACGTGTTATTGTTTAACACTCCATTGTGTCCCGGGCTGCAAAATGTATTTTCATACCTTCCATTCACCACTGCGCATTTCTCTCAGATAAAAGAGAATAATTATAAGGAATTAGTTTTTGCCATAGGTCGAACAGTATTGCGTCATGTGGTGTACTAGTGATTACTGTTTTACTTGAGGATCCTAGATGAAAAGAAAATATTATGCAAAAGATTGCGAGAATTCTGTATATTATATAAGAATTTTGTCCATAATAGACGTTTATAATCTTGAAATCAGTCAATTCTTTAGAGAAAAAGCGACTTCTCAAAGGTTATTGGAGTCTGAAAGTATCACAGTCCATTCCGTTTATTAGCATTGTTTCTTTGCCCTCCGAGTAGAGCATAGAGCTTCGACAGCACATAACTTTATTCTGTATTCTGCCGTCCTCTTCAGCTCAGTCCACAATTGACAAAACTCTTTCATCTCTTCCTCACACGATCTCTGCCATGTCATTCTCAGACTGATGACCCACTCGTCGCTGCCCATTTGGATTCCGCCCAATAGGTGGCCTGGCGTGCGATGTCATACGGTAGCCTCCTCGAAATATATATATATATATTTGTTGAGCATTCGGCTCTTGCTTGGTTTGTTCTCACAGTTTCTTGCCGCTCATTCTTTCGGGATAGACTTTTGATCTTCAGCATGGAAGAACCGGTCGTTGAAAGTCTTCAACCTGTTGGAGATCCTTTTTCTGAGATGCCAAGTTTCTGACCCGTATAGAAGAACCAACTTTACATCGGTGTTGAATATGTGAATTTTGTTCCTTATGCTGAATGAGGAAGATTTCCAAAACTGGTTTCAGGTTGATGAAGACATATCTTGTCTTTCCGATTCCGACTGGCTTTGACATATTCGTTCGTTCTGCTGGCTATAGTTGAAGAGATTTTTCCCAGATATGTGAAGGAGATAACCTCTGTTGAATCTCTCGCGTTGATGGTGACTGGTGCTGGTTGTTGATGTTTTTTCTGTTGGTTGGTTGGTTTTTTTTGTTATCTTCGTCACTTCCGTCTTCTCTGTCTTCACCTGCAGTCCTGTTTTTGCTACCTGCCTCTTCAGCCAGTTTGTTGGTTTTAGCCTGCAATTCTTCGAGTTCGTGTGATATTAGACATATATAATCCACAAAATTCCAACCTTCTAACGTCTTCTTATCGGTCATCCAGCGTATTCCTGACTCATCACCTCCAACAATTTGACGCATAATCCAGTCCACCTCATTTATTAATATCATTGGTGATAATAGGCTGCCTTGGCTTACTCCTATATGCACTTCGAACGCCTCGTTGAGTTTTCCATTGTGGATCACTTGACATGTATATGCTTCACTTTAAAATAGTGCAGTTGGCAAAGTAATTAATTGAATATATGAGAGTAGAACTAAGAGGGGGGAAAATATATGTAGCTGTGTGGGTTTTCTTTAGAAGCATCTTTCAAGATAATCATATCTTAATAGAAAAGAAACTAAACGAGATTTTTTCGTCTTCGGTTTTCAAGATGAAAAGTCCATTAAACAGGCTAATAAATTTGTTTCGTTGAATAATGCGTGGTTCGGAAGTTTTTTTCTGAAATCATAAATGTGTCAATGAAATAAAAGCTAAGCATCTTGGAGATAAATTTGATTTCCTCAGGAGTAGAATGAAAATAGGAATATTGACATTTCATCTTTTGTACCATTTCTTAGCTACAGAAACCATCTCCAAATGAATTAACGGGTTTAATATTGCCTAAAATGAAGACATTACAATAAACTGTTCAATGCCATTTACCGAAGAATAGAAATTAACCACTGTGTCAGTGTGTTATTCTACACTAGTTTGTGTATTATCCGTATCTGATGAAAGAATGGTCTTATTTACCGAACCAAGTAATAAAGACACTTTATTTTGTAGGGATTTTGTTTGATTGGAGGGAGGATTTCATCATGAGCTGACATCAGTTAAAGAACTATTTGAAAACCAGCTTGGAGTACTCAGCAGCTGTTTCATCAGCCTAGTTTGGGACTCTTCAGCAGTACCCACCCACCCGAGTTCTAACTCAGGACCTTCTGATTACAAGGAGAGCTCGTAGACCATCCAGCAGCCACTGTGACTTGATCCAATGGCCCGTTAATTCTAACTTCTGCCAGTTCACGACATAGCGCGACTATTTTGCAATGTCCACTCATGACGTAATCCTCCATCCAATCAAACGAAATCCCTACAAAACCAATACTTTAAAAATTAATCTGATACTCATTAGCGGCTGGCCCTATTCAGGCAGTGACTTAGGGTTCTAGTGGGAGGCCCTAACCAGTGGAGTTAAGCAGGCTGAAGATGAGGCAGTAACTCATCAAAGAAGATATTGCGAAATGGTCGCGCTATGTCATGAATCGGCAGAAGTTAGAATTCATGGACTGACTGACCACTGAATCTGGTTCCAGTTGCTGCTGAGTGATCTACGAGCTCACTAGCCTTGTAACCAGGAGGTTTTGGGTTCGAACCTCGGTGGTGGATGCGTGCCACTGAAGAGTCCCAAACTAGGCGGAGGAGACAGCTGTCGATTACTCCGTGCAGGTTTTCCAATGGTCCTCTAACTGATGTCAGCTCATGATGAAACACCTTATTTTAGACAATCAGATTGAATATACTTTTACATTTTGGATTTTATAGCTATAAATTGTCTCTGTCTTTCTGCCTATAGAACAGCAAACTTTCTCTTATGTTCAATAGGCTTTGAAATAATCAAAGTGTGTGTATGTTTCAATGGGTCAAAAAAACTTTTCTGAACAGTTTTTCCAACCGGAAATGTTTTACGTGACACAATACAGAGATTTTTTTATTGTTTCAATTAATCTGTTGACATTTTAATATAATTTAATTCTTATTTTATTCTGAATGAATGTGAAATGAAGTTACCATAAATATTAGATGCATCAAAGTATGAAAAAATATTCAACATGAATATTTTTTGTTTATTGTAACTAGCCATGGAATCCAGAATTCGTCCTATAATCACTCTGGGGTTCGTTGCTAATTATCATTCATCATATCAAATATAAAACCATGGTGGTCCGCTTAAAATTTGAGCCAGCAAAAGCCTCTATAATTATATTTGTAGATACTTTCACCTGTCCTGCTTGTTTCAATCTATTAAAATATGAAAGCTAGTGCTATTATTTACGCTCGTATTTATCTAAAGTGTTTGAAAACCTTCTCATTGGCATTTTCTGCTAAACTTGAGAGAAAGCATATTCCTAGGTGATGGCCTATCCCAGCACCTGAGATAACTTGCAATTAATAATGTTCTCTGAGCTGGGTGGTTTAGTTGCGGAGCTTTCGTCGTCCTTCTGGACAACATCTTCAGCGCAATATTTAGCATAAAGTGAAATGATTTAAATTTCTTTATGAGTGGCAACTAAACCGCAACTAAACCAACCAGCTCAGGGAACATTATTAATTGCAAATCATCCACCTGAGCTACAAATCTTCTCTATTACATGAGATAACTGTTCCTGAGTTGTGTCCTTGGGTCTTAAACTGTACTCCTAAACCTTTTACAATTGGCTTTCACTGAAGTGTCGTACATTTCTGTGTAAGGACACTGTCACCTGATTTACTGTCAATTAACATATTTTTTTTGAAGAACCTGAACAAAGAGAAAATATAATGCCAGAAATTCCGCTGAAAATTTTGTACAATATATAAACACTGTAAAAAATAAAGCTTTTATTGTTATTAAAAACACAGTCGAAAATCCCGTTCTAAGAGGTGACATGTCAACGGAGAATGAACATCTCTGTCCAGTACAATGAATCAACGGAAAATACAAAATTACTTTAAACAAATGGTAAGTAAGTGGTAGGAGCTGGAATTCATGGTCCGTTGGGTTGATTTCCAGTGCGTATTTACCGTTGAAGAGTCGCTAACTAGGATGAAACAGCTGTCCAATACTTCTTGTAGGTTTTCTAATGGTTCTGCAATTAATGTCAACTCATTGTCAAACCTGTAACTAATTCTTGTAACAATTTACACGTATGAGATAAAGTTAGGTTTAATAAAAGGAAATAATTACTATTCATTTTGTTTCACTATATATACAAGAAGATGGTTGAACTGCTTACTTTACCTAAATATGCAAAAATGAAATACGAAGTATGCTGCATTTTTTTAAAACGTTGTAATTACCCTTCAATCAGTAAAAAATAAAAATTATCCAGTTAACAACTGTCAGGCATCGGTAAAACAGCAGTGAAATGCTCACCAGGCGCGGCTCACATGGGCCGGGGTTCTATCCCTGGCCAACACACACCTTTACCTTTATAGGCCAGTAGTACGACTGGTAAAGATGGAAGGTTGGGCATGAGGTTAGCAATCCTATCCCGTAATAATAAACGTCACTGCTACCGAAACTTCAGCGCTCTAGCTTGAAGCCCTATATTCCACTGGGAGCGTGAAGGAACAATAACACTAATAGTTTAAATTTCTTAAATAACAAAATGCCATAGTCACTTCATATTGATTGTTATAGGCATAGACAGTAAACGGAAACTGATTCCTGAACGACAGGTAAGCACATATAACAGTTCTCTCCATAAAGATCTAAACCGACCAGGTAAGGGGTTTCACAAATATAACTAACAAATGTGTTATGGCGGGCTGTTTGCCACCTGGGCTACCTTTCCTTTCCGTATATCTACATATATGCATATGGATACATATGCACACTGTTTCGGTTCCAGGCCAACGAACTCCAACACTTCGCCCAGTTTACTTACCGAAAGGCGAGGTTGGATGTAAGACTCACAACCCCACCCCGTAAAACAAACAAAACTACCACTACTGGGACGCCAAAGCTTAACCTTGCAGCCTCATATTTCTCCCGGAACATTCGCGAAAAGTGAAAAGAGCTTATTCGAAACAGCATATTTCACTTCCAGTCTCCTGGTCATATACTTAATGAATTTATTCATTATCATATGATAAATTGCAGACCAATTAGGAAAACGAATCGGCCTTAATGATCGTATCTCACTGGGTGTAGAACTATAGAAATATAATGTAACTAACTTTTAGTTAGTTCCCTTGGTAAGATACACATTTACAGAACATTATTTACTAGACTACGTTTTAAGCGAAAATTGTTGCTTACACAAGTTTGAAATCACAAATTACTCAATGACCAATGACCACACCATAAATGAAACGATAGACTGACCTATAAATCTTCGTAACTCAACTAAACTGTAGCAATATGACGTGGAGATGATTCGGCGCATATTACAGACATTACAGGTATCCACACTTCAAACGATGGTAAATTTCATGAATTCCTAATAACCTGTGCTGTTATTGGTTGTTCCCGAAATGAGATCATTCATCTCAGAGGAAACAACAACATCAAAAGCAGCTAACTGAGCTAGCGATCTTCCTAATTATTTCAAAATATTATCAGTGGCCAGCACGTTTATCTGTTCGAAAAACGAAAGACGTTTCCAAGAAGATGTGCATCCTCTGAGGAACAATTACTTTTTCTCTACGAGCATCTGTAACGAATATTCTTGGTTTTCTTGTTTTCCAGCATTTACTACTATCTCAAACGACCACAATCCAACTTCTATATATATTAGGGAGAAATAATAAAATGAACCTTACATAACTATGAAAGATGTTTTATGCTGTTTCCATTGCATCGTATTCTTTCTCTAGATCATGATTTTTTTCATGCACTAAGACGAACTCATTATTAAGATTTCTAGTTTCATTACTACTTGTATGCTGACATTAATGATATACTTTTCCTGGATAATTTCTATTCAAGCCTTGGTATTTTAACTTACTCCTTATCATCTTGACTCTCAGACTGTACATCATATCATACCATCTGTCGTGTTATTGTCTTTGGAACTAAAACCTGCCCTGGAGTAGAAATATTTCTGAAGAATGTTAGATATTTACATTTATTTATCTTGTAAAAATGACAATATCTTTAAAACACGTTACGCAGACTATTAACTATTAAAATACGATCCATAGTTATTTATCTATTAATAGAAAGTAATCAGAGCTCATGGTGATTAATGATGTATAACAGTAATTTTTCAAGATTTATTTTGTGGGGATTCCATTTGTTTCAAGTCTTATCACAGATTGATATCAACTGGAGCAGCACTGACAACCATGGAATACCGGAGAGCTATTTCATCCTACTTTGGAACTCGTTGATAGTAGGTGCCCACCAGAATTCACACCTAGGATTTTTCACTCACATGGAAAGCTGGTAGATTATTTAGCCCTTGGAAATTGATTCATTGATGTGTGAATTCTAAATTCTACAGATATTTTATTTCAGCTTGACCAACAGTCAGCGCTGACCGGCGGAACACCACTGGTCATAACTTCCAAACAGAATTCCAGGCATCCACGTCCTACAACCGGTTTCTGAGTTTAAAGCCTAGTAGGCATCTGCTGCTGATGAGTTGAAAACTAGGACGGAACGATTGTACAATACCCCCGCCCCCTGTTTGCAGTAGTTCTCTAACTTAGATCAATCTGTAATCATACTTGAAATAAAAGAAACTGTTGCGTCATATCACTTACTGGATGACAGCTAAATTTCTACTCTTAACAGGTAAAGCTTACGAAATACAGCCTGTCCTTGTTTATACAGATTACTTCGTATATTTTCTCTTCTATATCCCTTAGGCGAATTCCTTTCCATTCTTTACTTTCAGAATAAAACATCGGACTTCAGCCTTAGTAGTTTCAGTAGCCTCTGTGTAACTGCTGAATATGCAGCCTCCTTAGTTGTTTGCGTTTTCTGCTAGCTAGCGAAGTAGGCCAGATTTAGAAGTGGGTCAGCCTGTATCTGAACCCAGACATCCACCACAACTGGAGAGGATTAAGTAATTACCTGTCGAAATGCTGTTTAGTTTAACGTACTATTTTAACTGTTTCACAGCATTTATGGCAGTTAGTTTTCGTTTCAGTGAGTTGTTAATATAAAATCAATGTGAGTATTCACAGCGACTTCATCATAATTTAAAGACTTCATAGAAAGAGAAATTATGAAGAAGTTAATGAGAGTCAAACATCTACCATGTTGGGGTATACATAAATCGTTTACTGTAGGTTGATTCTACACAGTATTTTGGTACAACTATGGAGTTTTCAGCATGTGATGTCGGTAGCTCAAATTTTCCAGGCCGACTTTTGATATCAGGTCTGCATTGGCAGAGGATCGAACCCTGGACCATGTGCATTGTTGGCGATAGTCCTAACAGATTTACCACCCAAGCACAGTACTCAGATCTTTCATAAGGCTGTGAACAACACTGTCATTTAAAATTATTTATTTCCATTAAAACAGTCTTAAGTAGCTTAAGGCCACCACAACTACTCTGTTAAACATAGTTTAGTTTCAAAAGTAACATGAAATAACCTCAAGGTCAAGTATGCAATTTTAAGCATTTACTCAAGATTAACACGACTATTTAAAATAATCAATATATATATATATATATATATATATATATATATATATGCGACATCACAAGAGCTCACAGTAGACGAATAAGCCAACATTTTTACATAGTGAAAGAAAAGAGACTGACTGAACTTCGTATGAAACTTTATGAACTACCGTTTGTTTACACAGACCAGTAAAACTTGCCAGCCAAATCAAAGTGATATGAACACTGGAAGGCCATTTTTCTTGTTTAAGGCAATGGGATTGATCTACAGCCAATTAATATTATATATTATTATGAAATTATGCTCGCCCTCTTGATTATTATTTATGGTATTAAGTAGAACCCAAAGTATGATCAGAATAATTCCAGTTTCCGATGTAAGCCGAGGTGAAATTTAAATTTGAACTGTGTAAACTGTATGGGGATTTGAAAACCGTGGATTTGATTTACTGATAATTTTATGAATAGAACTTTAGCAGTGTAGTGGAATGTAATTCCATCTTGGGTTACTTTATTTGCTACAGTGCACAGTTATACCAAATCAACAAATAGATGACGTCTCGAACGCGATTAATTAATTACCCATAATCATATCACATGGCTTCATAATCTTCTTTACGTATACATATACTCACCCTATTGTTGTTGTTTTCTGTGGTTTTCCATACATTTGTAATAGGTATTACGTCATTTCGACTGCACGTTTTTGGTGTTGATCCGATATACCAGTGAAACATAAGGGCTTCAAGCTAGAGGCTTAAATTTTCGGTAGCAGTGGTGTTTATTTCTATAGTATGGGGTTGCTAGCCTCATGCCCAACCTTCTCTCTTTGCCAGTCTTATAACTGGTTTAGTGAGTTAAAGGAGTGCATCAGTGGCCGGGGATTGAACCCCGGACCACATACATGATCGGAGAGAGTTCTACCATTGTGTTATCGATGCACTATTATATTACCAAAAAATCTATGTTATGTGTAATCTAATTTAATAATTGACAATTCCTTTTCCCTATGTTCCGTACACACTTCATGTCTAGTCTAGAATTTTTTAAAAGTATTCTTGATTTAAAGGGTATGACAGAGATTCTCACTATATATGCTTATTATAATCGCACGACAAATCATATACAAATGTGACATGAAGGAACTCGTGTCAAGAGGAGGAGATGGGAACCTATGGGCAGTCGTGGGACCAGCTACAGAGGACTGAAGACAACAGAACACGATGAAGATGTGATGCTGAAGCCCTATGTACTACTAGAAACCCAAAAGAATAATAATAATACTATGCAATAATCTTTTTAGCCACAATGTATTAACCGCATGTTATAATATAACTCCCTTATTTATTCAAAATTATTATTAATTTTATTTAAAAAAATCAGCACAAATTAGGCTTTATGACTTATCTGTATAATAAAATACACTAGAAGACATGAATGCAACATACTACTTACGAGTCGCATAAAATTCAATAAATTCACATTTACATTTATTTTTCAAGTATATTATAAATTGAATAGAGACTTTTATTTAATGTAAGAATCAGTGTAGTAAGAAAGAGAGGTTGATGATGATGATGATGAAAATGATGATGGCGTCTTCCAGCTTTTTGTTTATTTTGTTGTTTTTTTCTTTTGTTTAAAACGAAAGCAGTAAAACTTTAAAGGCAGTTATACATCTAGATAATGTTTTCGTTGAATAGCGTAATAATGTACGCTCTTAGTATTTTGAATAAAGTTTTCATAAACAACAAAGGATAATATCTACTTGTCTTTTTAAATAATTTTCTATTCACCTTTAGAATAAAGTTATTTTGGAAAGGAGAATCAGCATTAGATTGTTTTTTTTTTACTGTACATGATGTATGCAAAGCATGATATATGTAATCGTTTACATACAAGAACAGATTTATACATTGCTTATTATTGTTGTGTATATAAATTGGTACCTTTGTAGACGGATGCTTGAGTAGCTTGTCTGTTTCATATTCGTTATTTCTTATGCTCATCACAGTAGAATAAAAACAATCCTCTTTGACATTTTTCACAATCAATGTCAAGCCTACTTAGTTTTGTGCATTAGATACTTAAGTTAATGTTTGATTTCACTTTGACACGTTGTCCATTTGCACTTATAACAGTTCGACTAAGACCAGGAGATGGACGCCTTCGACTTGGTAGCAGGTTTTCATTGGGAACTAAAGAAAATGATTGTGTAGAATCTCTTGATTTTCTCTGGGTAAAACTACGTCTTGATAATGCACTGAAAGAATATTTATTATTATTATTATTATGTGATACATTTGAACGTTTACGACTAAACCCTTGTATATTTAAATCATTATTTATATCATTTTCTCTTAAAAGATAATCTTTATTCCCACAATGACATCGAAGTAATCGACAAAATTCATGTCGAAATTGTTGACTTGTTGCCAGGTATATTAGAAATTTAGCTGCATAATGCGTTGTTGCAAAGCATTCAATTAATGCACGTACTGTAGCAAAACGAAAATAAGCTTTCCATTTGGGATCATTAAGAACTTGTTCATCGGTTAGGTGTAAATCACCAGTTGATAGGAGAGGATGTATTAGCTGGGCAGTAGCTACTGAAAGATGTGCAGCAATAAGATAGAATGATGTACACAATAATGTCAATGTACTAGAACGTGCTCCCTTACTTATCGGTTCCACGTGGTGATTACGATCATAAGTTGTATTTGAATTACCATTTATTGTTGTTGCAATTAATGCATTTCTTTTCGATTTAATACTTTGTCGTAGTACATGTATGACTAGAATATTTAAAACCAGGCAGGTAATTGGAAAGCAGAAAAAAAATAATGTTTCTGTGAAAAAATTCCATTTAGTATATAAAGAATGTTCAGTTGAGTCATGATCATCAACTGCTGGTCTAGTTGTACAAACGCTATGATCATATGTGTATACTAGTGCTTGAACACTAGCTGTTAACAGACAAAAGATAAACACAATAAAGACAACTTTTAGAGCACTTTTCCCCGTAGAACGCATTATACTATTCCGTGAACGAAATGGATGACAAATAGCCAAGTATCGTTCCAGTGTAAATGTGAACGCCAGTACAGGACTCATATATTGTATTAAATAATGTACTACTGGGAATGCTTCACATATCACCGGATGATCAAGTACACCGAGTTGCCATGCTGTGTGTAAATACCAGTTAACACATGTGATTAAAAAGCATAAATCCACAACACCAAGACTAGCCTGATAAACTGCAGCAGCAGCACTACCTCCACGTCTCATTGGACGACTACTCCATACAATTATACTGAATAAACTTCCAGGGAAGCCAAGTATTGCCCATATTGGAAAATTGGCTCTTTCAATGATAGTTAAATGTGGTGCAAATGTTTTATAAAACAAAACATCACTATGATTATAACGTTCCCAAATTGATAGATTATCAGGATGATATTCCATAATATTAAGTATTTAGAAAAATTGAAAATTTATACCTCCAGCATATAAATGTCATAAAAGTGAAATAAAAAAGCATTTTCGTAAATAACCTATGTCTATATGCTTTTATAGTCTATTGAGTGTTAGCCAATCAGATGACAGTGATAAAAACATTCGTTTAGAAATAATAAATCAACTATTATCTCTATTGGTCTAATTCATCAGTGTGATAAGTACTAAAAATTTAACCCTATGAAGAAGCCAAATAACTTTTCTCAAGACAAAAGATGATGCATTTTAAACTCTTCAGCTTATACAACTGGTCAGTAACTAGCATTAGATCGATTTCTGTCAACGGAAGACTTACGATAGACATCACTTCCTTGACTTATCGCTTCAAATACAGGTGACAGCACGGAGGAGGATGTTAAAAACAGACAAAATCGGAGTGGCAAGACAGACATTCATCACTTTGAAGTCAGTATGGAAATCTTCTTCACCTTGCTTAAAGAACAGGATTAAGGTACTCACGACTATTGCTGAGTCAGCTGGTGCTTCTGTTCGAGGCACATACCCGGTGTACGCATGACAAGAAGCATTTGGAACAGTCTATTGTAGATTTTTGCATCAGCCGCCTTCTCTGACTCCACACTGAAGACCAGCTTGTCGGTTGGAGCGAGATGACAACGCGAAACTCTGTGAACGAAACAATCACGATGGTGTTATTCAGTGAGTGTTTCGAGGCAAATGGAGATGGACTGGACACATACTGAGAAGAGCGTTGATTGATATCGCACTGCGGACCATTTCGTGAGGATGAGATAAATTGGTAATGACGAGTTTGTTGTGTTTGTGAGAGTGAGGTTGAGGCGATTGTGTGAAGTGTAGATGAGAAGGTAGGGGGAATGTTGAGGCCATTTGAAGGGTACCGCAGAGAGTTGGAAATATGTTGTTAAATGCTTACATACCAGTAGGGACCCAATGAAACATTGATAAAAGTAATCATAGGACACTAAATACATTAAAGTGCACTATCCTTGTGTGACTGGCTGATACTCTAGATACAAATGTGAAGAATAGTTGAGCTATAGCACTATATGCAGTCAACCATAGCCATCCAATAGGATGGGATGAGATGGCAGTCCTAAAATCTGACAAAACAGAGTGGAGCTTCATTTCTCAGATCAGCTGAAAAAAACATGCTCTAGGAATGACTCAACACCTGTTCCAGACATCTGAGGAGTTCTACTGCTCCTATGACAAATGGGAAAGAATAAAGGAAACTATTGCATGAAATGGTATAAAACCACAATAATTTGTGTTCGAAACTGTGTCATCCAGTAAACTGATACTATTTCACTGTGTGATACATCTAATACACAAATTAATATAAAGTAATCACTTTATTCAACATAATAGTAACTATAGACAGTGGAATTCTCAGCCTTGTACATGCTGCATCGATTCATCTATTTTTTTTTATAAATAAACTACGAAAACAGACTTTAACAGAAAAACAATATTTATAATAATGATAATAATTTTTGTCATAATAGTTTGTTGTTTATTTCCAGACTGTTAAGTCGATTTTTGTCAGTGTTTCTCTGACATTGATGCATTCAAACAACAACACCTTTTTTTAAATGGTGTATGGTTGGATTTTCATAATTAGCTATACGGGCAAACTTCAACAATAGCGTTCTAATAGTGCGAACCCACAACTGACCTTCAGCCAACCAATCATAAAAATGAAGAAGTATGCACAAAAAATGATGTTTAATGACAAGAATATGCTCGAAAACACATTCACCAGGTTAACTTTGTCTGACATGAATTAAAAATGCATCCAAGTTATAATGAGGAGTATCAGTTTCTAAGTTAGACTAGTTTCTGTGCATGTATTCACCGAGGTAACCAAAGATGACCTATTTTTCTGAATTGTGTATCTCTCTCATCCAGTTGCGTAGTCTTCTCCAAAAGCCGTCGGTTGAATTACTACGGTTTCCAGTAAGAGGATTCACGATTACTTACCAGGGAAATGTGGATAAGAAAATAAATGGTAACCCTAACCTTAATCCTGAGACTAACCCTAAACTTAACCCTAAGCCTAACCTTAATCCTAACGCTAATTAAAACCCTTATACAAAATCGTAGAACTAACCCTAATCCTAATTATAACCCTGATCCTAATCCTAACGAGCTGCCAACACATTGTCCAAATAGTACTTGAAACGTGATCCAGGCGACATTTCCTACTTAGTTGGTGAGTAGCGTTGATATTTCAGCTATCATAATAACAGGTGACGTTAGCCAACGACTAACATGCGTTCAAGGTCACCGGAGCGTTCACACTCCTGGAACGCCACTGTTGAACTTCACCGCTATACGACTGTAAACGGTGCTAAAATTTCTTCTAGTTTTAATTGTAAATATACGAAGAGAAAGTTGTGAATAAGGAGAGTGTTCAGTATCTGACAACTGCTTACACGAATTAAGTTGTTTGATATCGCCTATATACATTATTTAAGTTATTTGCTTATAGCCTCCAAAGTCTTACATAACATAATCCTTTTTGAGAATCTCAGGAAAGAATAAGGGTGAACAGTAAAGAAGAAGAAATAGATAGACTACATGAGTAAAGGAATTGTAAGCAAACAGGTTGAAACTTAATAATTACCCTGATAAATTAGTCAGAAACTATGTAGGTAAATATAAAAAGTAAAATAAATAGTGATAGTAGTGATAGTGATAACAACAAGGCATAAGTAAAAGTGGCTGACATTCAAACCACCCACAAACTCAATTAGAAACAAGCTTTGTCGGTTAAAGGATCAATCCTGTGGAGCCTTTAAAACAAAACAATTTAATTTATCTAATACCCTGACTGCGATTATTGTCAAAGGTCAAATTAGTAGAACAGGGGCAGTCAGGCCAGCCAAGCATAAAAACCTAGCAAAGTCCGAATTGGTTGGCAGGAATAAGATAAGAAATCTAGAGAATAGTTTAGCCATAGATGGTACTACATGCAATTACATACAACCATACAATAGGATTGGATAAGATGACAGTCTTAAAATTTAATGTAACAAGGTGGAGGGAGAGATGGATAATAGAAGCTTTGTTTATCGAATCAACCGAAGAGAGTACGTGTAATAGGAATGATTCATACCTGTCCCAGATATCTAGAAAATTCTACTTCCACACCTACGACGACAAAAACAAGAGAGCAAAGAAAACTATAAAACTCAAGTTTCGAAGTCGGGTGATTATAATTGATGATATGATTATGAAGAATAATAAATTGTGTTCAAAACGTCCTCCAGTAAATAATAATACTGTTTCACTGTGTGATACATCTAATAAACAAACTAATATGGAATTACTTACTGCCACAGTGCCCAAGTTTTACACATAAATTAACAAATAGGTTGAGTTGCGCCAGTAGAAAGCTTCAACTCCTTTCTATCAGAAGGTGACTGAAAGATTTTTATCCGAAACAACAAAATATCAGACGGCTAACAAAGATTTAAATTGAAACTGACGCCAATTCACTTCCTCCTAGACTGCAGTCAGGATAACAAGAATTATAGGAGTGAATCAGTCCAGTGCAAGTCTTGTTTACGACTTAAACTAAAATGAACATTCTGAAATTTATGAGAGGGAGGACTCAGTTTACAACCACTTGAATATGACTAATGCTTAATCTTTGATAAGAAACTATTCATATCCGAGTACTCCTCTATGCATTTATAATTGTCTAGCATGTATGTGAATATAATGCAAAACATGTAAGCTGCTCATTCGTTGTCTATCCAGTCCAATATTAAGCAGAATGCTGCATTTCATCAAACTATCTTTTTTATCGATTCCGTTTATCATTCTCATTAGATATGTCTTACAAGAGAAGGTATATTTAGTAATTCAAGACTTAGATTTTTATCACATTCATGTATTTTGTTTTTAATTTGAAAAAAAAATGAAATTCATCATCATTTTGCATCTTATTTGAACATGTGATGCAAAAACTATTGAAGAAATATATATATATATATATACATATAGAAGCATTTAGAATTATTTTCACCAGTCAATGTTACACATCAATAAATACAGTAGGTAGGCTAAGTTAACACTTGTATAGCTTAGTGAGAAAAAGACATTTTTAATCAGTTAGTCACATTTCACTTCTTAGTACTTATGATGCCATTTTGATAGAGGAGAGACAAAAAGTTGAAATGCTTATTTAATTTTTAAAGGTTTAACAAATCTTGGTTAATCTCATAGCTTGTGCAGAATATCTAAACTGACTCGTTCAACTTGGCATGTCAGTGTAGATCACGCAGACTTATAAACTTCTCCTGTGACCTACAACCTTCACACTTTAAGCAAACATTCTGACAATGTTTCTCATTCCTCTGTTTTTTTGGATGAAACTCACAGCTAAAAGCTTGGGTTGTGAAGTCTTTATGCGGTGGGATAAGTATTTTTTAACACTTGAATTCCCCTTTTTCTTATCAGCCTTATTGCTGGCTGTGCAACTTTTCGGAACTTGTTGAGAGTGAGTTAGACTCAGCCTTCTATTCTACTGCTGTATGAAGCTTAAGTTTTGAAGTTTCAGTAGCATAAGTGTTTATTTTCTACAGGATGGGTTTACTAGCCTCGTGCTCAACTGTCCGTCTTTACTAGCCTTGTTACTAGCTTATCGAGGTATAAAAGTGAGTCGGCCGAGAATCGAAACTTGGACCAAGTGGGTACTCGGCGAACGTTCTTCCAATGAACCACGGTAACTCACTTCCCAACAACCAATTAACGGTGAGTAGGTGATAACATCAATTAAAGAGACGAAAATGTCAATAAAATTACCCATTAGAATGAACACACTAAACAGGCAATTATCATGAAGCATAGCTAATGTGAAATTGACAGTTTGAAGGTATGCAGGATTCTATTACAATCGTTCTAAATTACTGACTTACATTGTTTTTATTATTGGGAATTTCAGAGAAGCGAATTGCGGAGTGACTATGTGATTACATAAAAAAAGAATATTATTATAAAATCATATTAGGTGGAATAAAAAGGTAGTGTAGATAAGTACATAAAAAGTGGAATGAATAAAGGGAAGCTTTACTTTAAAAATAAGATTTAAAGCAGAATACTTGGGTACTATGGAATTTGAAGATTGTTTGCTTTGATTTAACCTAGAAAAACTACAAGATTTTAAACCGCTTAATGTCATAAATAACACTTGAGGTGCATTTCGTGGTACAAATTATAAAAGCGTTTGACATTTGGGGGTAATGATTATTTTAAATGAAGTTGCAAAACTGAGTCAACGATGGTGTAAAAAGAGATGAACAGATACAATGATGGAGAGCAGAAGGAGAATCTGAGTTCAAAGTACACTGCACTGAATTGAGAATTGAAGACGAAGGCTAGGAAAGACAATTCTACGACTCACTAGCTGCCAACTGAAGCAGAACAGGTAAGCAGGCAGCAGTTAAAGGAGGCCTCAGAACATGATATTGGCTAATCAAATGAATGCAGTTATTACTTTTTTCAATAAAGGTAATTTTATTCCGTTTGACTTTTCTTTTATTCACAGTTTAGGTCATAACTGATGGGGAAGGTGTGGAAAGAGGGCAAAGTACCCGAGGATTGGAAGAAAGGATACTTATTCAAACTACCAAAGAAAAGAGACTTAAGTCAATGCAAAAACTGGCGTGGAATTATGCTTCTGTCCATCCCAAGGAAAATACTAAGCCGCATCATCCTGAAGAGAATCAGGCAAGCCCTCGATGGATTCAGGAGAAACAAGTCATGTATTGATCAAGTCGCCACACTACGGATCATCACTGAACAAAGCTCGGAATGGCAGTCACCTCTCTATCTCAACTTCATCGACTTTGAAACGGCCTTCGACAGCGTCTATCGAGAGGTGATTTGGCAACTGCTTCGCTACTACGGGTCCCCATCAACAATTATACATCTCATCTAACAGTTGTACGACAATGCTGCATGCCAAGTAATCCACAACGGGAAACTTACGGAAGCCTTCGATGTGAAGATGGGAGTGAGACAAGGCTGCCTACCATCACCAATTATCTTCCTGATCACAGTAGATTGGATAATGCGACAGACAACGGGCAATGAGGAAATTGGCATAAAATGGACTCACACGAAATAACAACTTGGAGGACCTGGACTTTGCCGATGATATACGTCTGATTTCCCACAAACTGGAAGATATGGAAGTGAAAAGCAACAATTTAATAGAAGAAGCATCAAAGATAGGACTTTAGATGAACACAGAAAACAGAGGTGATGGAGATTCCCGGTCAACACCAACAGCAACAACAACAACAGACAACAGTCAGCCACTATGTATGGGAGGAACCTTAAAGGAACAAACTCCTTTAGCTACTTACCTATATAGGAAGCATCGTTTCAACTACAGGTGGAACTGACATGGATATCAAAGTCAGAATTGGAAAAGCAAGACAAGCTTTCATTACTCTTAAGTCTGTGTAGAAGTCGACAGCATTCAGCATCAAAAATAAGACTCGAATTTTCAACTCCAGTGTGAAGTCAGTTCTAATCAGTATACGCTTCAGAGACATGGCACGTCATAAAGACCACCTCAAGCAAACTTCAGACCTTCATTAACAGCTGTCGTCATTTAATATTCAAGATCAGATGGCTGGCCAGAAAAGATCAGAAACAGGGATCCTGTTTTTCACTCCAAAAGTTTTTTTCATCAAATTCCTAACGACCGTGTAGTCAGTCCTACGTACACAATCCCACGTATACTCTTAATGCGTCAATCTTTTATCAATATTAATCATAATAATAATAAATCTTGATAAAAAGCAACATTCTTCGAAATCCATTTGTCATACTTATACGGTTAAAATAAAACTCATGACATTTAGCTACCAACTGATTTGCAGATTTTTAAAAATACAAAATATTCTTGTAAAATGACGTGAATATGCACAAAACAGATTTCAAATCTCTCTCTCTCTCTCTATTATTTTACAGCTGCATATTTATAAAGTGATTCTCAATACTAATAAGGTTTTTTTAACAAAACAATATATAATGTAATTCACAATTCCTACCTAATTACCTCTAATTTAATGATAATCAGCTGTTTTATACGAGTTGATCATGGATTGACATCAGCTAGAGAACCATTGAATACCAGGGAGTACCGGACGGCTGTTTCATCCTAGTTTGAGAATCATCGCCAATACGCACCCACTACCAGGCTTCAAACCCAGGACCTTCCGGTTACTAAGCAAGCTGGTATGCCATCCAGACACACTGGGAGCCGATTTAATGACCCATGAACTCTAACTTGAATTGAATCCCAACGGCTGAGCGGTTTACCTGCCTGCCTTGTATCCGGAAGGTCCTGGGTTCGAACCTGCGTTGGTGCGTGCGTACTGACGATGATTCTAAAACTAGGATGAAACAGGTGTTCAGTACTCCAGTGCTGGTTTTCAGTGGTTCTTTAACTGATGTCAATCCGTGATCAACTCGTAAAAACAGGACTAATCCTTACAAACCAACTATAGAAAATTAATTAGCTGTATCATAAAAATTTTGATGTAATAATTTCTGGTGGAGAGTTCCAAACTAGGACAGAGGAGACAGCTGTCCAGTACTCTTTGCATGTTTTTCAATAATTCTCCAACTGATATCAGCACATCATGAAATCCTCCAACCAATTTATACATACATATCAGGTGATCTTCAAATCAAATGAATCAACTTTGAAGATTATTTAACAAAGCTATCGATAGATGACAGAGTATGCAGTCAGTTTTAAACAAGAAAACCAGCTGAAAAATGGAGTAATAAGCTTGTCAGACAAATGTCACATCGAATAATTCTTGTAGTATAATTCCTTGTTTGTTTTTTTCTACTTTTTATCACTTTTCAATTCCTATGTAAATTTCATACGAAGGATTCATAATGGAATTTAATTCTTAGATATGTATTAATGATTCATGAATAAGCGAACTTACATAAGATTGATTCTATCATAGATCCGCAGGTACTGTTCTTCAAAGCGGTCATACACTGAATGAATGAAATATAACTAAGGGTTTTCAAAAAATTCTAAAATATATTTAACATTATGGTCATAGAGTACTCATCATACAAGTTGCAATAAGTAGTGTATATTCAAGTTTGATCAGTGGTTGATATCAGTTAGAGAACCGTTGAAAAACCGAGTGTACAGAAGAGATGTTTCTTTCTAGTCGGGGACTCATTAACAGAACACAGTCACTGAAACCCAAACCTCGGAGCTTCCAGTTACAATGCAGGCTCGTAGACTATTCGACTACTGGAATAAACCAAACGTACTGAGGAACATACTAATCTGTCGTTTACCTATCTAGGTAAGTGATTGAAAACTCAAAGAGTTATGACCTATTATTACCATTATTATTTCCTTTAATTCCTAGAGGAACATAGGGCTTCAACCGCATGTCTCCGTTGCGTCCGGTTCTCTGCAAACTTTTTCACCTGGTCCCAAGTCTGCCTACATGCTTTCATCTCCTCTTCACATGACCTCCTCCAAGTCACCCTCGCACCGACGACCAACTCACCGTTTCCCTTTCAGGTTCCAATCGAGTGTTGGCTTGTCTAGTGATGCTACTTGATGGCTTGTTTCCTCAGCGTATGGCCAGCCAATCCATTTGCATTTACTCCTACCTATTTGTTTGAAAATTGGTATGCTCCGAGGTTTGGGCTTCAGTGACTGCGTTCTGCTAATGAGTCCCCGACTAGAAAGAAACATCTCTTCTGTACACTCGGTTTTTCAACGGTTCTCTAACTGATATCAACCACTGATCAAACTTGAATATACACTACTTATTGCAACTTGTATGATGAGTACTCTATGACCATAATGTTAAATATATTTTAGAATTTTTTGAAAACCCTTAGTTATATTTCATTCATTCAGTGTATGACCGCTTTGAAGAACAGTACCTGCGGATCTATGATAGAATCAATCTTATGTAAGTTCGCTTATTCATGAATCATTAATACATATCTAAGAATTAAATTCCATTATGAATCCTTCGTATGAAATTTACATAGGAATTGAAAAGTGATAAAAAGTAGAAAAAAACAAACAAGGAATTATACTACAAGAATTATTCGATGTGACATTTGTCTGACAAGCTTATTACTCCATTTTTCAGCTGGTTTTCTTGTTTAAAACTGACTGCATACTCTGTCATCTATCGATAGCTTTGTTAAATAATCTTCAAAGTTGATTCATTTGATTTGAAGATCACCTGATATGTATGTATAAATTGGTTGGAGGATTTCATGATGTGCTGATATCAGTTGGAGAATTATTGAAAAACATGCAAAGAGTACTGGACAGCTGTCTCCTCTGTCCTAGTTTGGAACTCTCCACCAGAAATTATTACATCAAAATTTTTATGATACAGCTAATTAATTTTCTATAGTTGGTTTGTAAGGATTAGTCCTGTTTTTACGAGTTGATCACGGATTGACATCAGTTAAGAACCACTGAAAACCAGCACTGGAGTACTGAACACCTGTTTCATCCTAGTTTTAGAATCATCGTCAGTACGCACGCACCAACGCAGGTTCGAACCCAGGACCTTCCGGATACAAGGCAGGCAGGTAAACCGCTCAGCCGTTGGGATTCAATTCAAGTTAGAGTTCATGGGTCATTAAATCGGCTCCCAGTGTGTCTGGATGGCATACCAGCTTGCTTAGTAACCGGAAGGTCCTGGGTTTGAAGCCTGGTAGTGGGTGCGTATTGGCGATGATTCTCAAACTAGGATGAAACAGCCGTCCGGTACTCCTGGTATTCAATGGTTCTCTAGCTGATGTCAATCCATGATCAACTCGTATAAAACAGCTGATTATCATTAAATTAGAGGTAATTAGGTAGGAATTGTGAATTACATTATATATTGTTTTGTTAAAAAAACCTTATTAGTATTGAGAATCACTTTATAAATATGCAGCTGTAAAATAATAGAGAGAGAGAGAGAGATTTGAAATCTGTTTTGTGCATATTCACGTCATTTTACAAGAATATTTTGTATTTTTAAAAATCTGCAAATCAGTTGGTAGCTAAATGTCATGAGTTTTATTTTAACCGTATAAGTATGACAAATGGATTTCGAAGAATGTTGCTTTTTATCAAGATTTATTATTATTATGATTAATATTGATAAAAGATTGACGCATTAAGAGTATACGTGGGATTGTGTACGTAGGACTGACTACACGGTCGTTAGGAATTTGATGAAAAAAAACTTTTGGAGTGAAAAACAGGATTTTAAGAATGCTTCTAACTTATGCAAAGTCATCATATACGAATTCATTATTATGGGTGGAGGTTTACTTCATATTTCTGTGTCCGTATTTTAAATTATTGAATCATTCAAACTATTACACGTGAAAGCCGTAGAAGACTTTCGATGTAATGTTTTTAACTTGAGATGAATTTGGAGTGTGTAGTGTCTTGCTAAGGATGCTAAACCTGTCATCTACATGTGTCGTGAGTCGGAGGCATAGCGGTTAGGACGCTCGCCGAACATGCATATGGTCCGGCCACAGACGCACTCCTTTACCTCGCTAAACTAGAAATAATACTGGTAAAGAGGAAAGGTTGGGCGTGAGGCTAGCAAACCCATTCTGTAAAAATGAACACTACTACATAAACTTGAAGCCACTAGCTTAAAGCCGTATGTTCCACTGGGGAACGTAAAGGAAAAAAAACATAGATATCGGTTAGTCGTTTTGTAAATAAATTTTTCTAATAGAATTACTGATTTTTTTATAATACAAAAGATGAACTTATAAGAAGAATCTAGAAGATCTGGATTTCTCGGAGGAGTGATATTTGATATCGGAAAAACTCAAAACCTTCAAGGTGACAACCAACAAACTGGATAAGGAAACAGGCAGCGAGGACAGGACACCAGCTAAACACAGAGAAAACGGAGGTAATGCAGAACATCAACCAACATAAACAAAAACTAGCACCAATCACCATCAGTGTGCATCTTCATCGATCGGAAATCGGTTAGGAAATCTTCCGCACTCAAATTATGGCTGAAATTCGGATGATATTCCTATTTGCGGTGGACTGGATTTTGTGGAACACCATGGTTGCTTAAAGACTGGAATACGTTGGACTGATGAAAAGACTTTGGAAAATTTGTACTAAGCGTATGATTTATATCTAATGTTTAGAAAATCAAAACAAGTGATTCAGCGAAGAGACTCTTTTCAACGAATTTATCATCAAGATGTACAGTCGTATATATATATATATATATATATGGTTTTTAAGGAGTTATATCCGGTGAGGGAATTGAATCTTAGGTGTGAATGCATAAAATAATAATAATAATCATATGAAGTTCAATTAAAACTAAAAGGTTATTGACTTTTACTAGCCGACCATTATTGTTCAATAACCTGAAGGACAACATCCCACTGTTGACCAACTCTATGTGCGTTTAACAATTCACCTGCTCTTATGGAGCTAGGTATATCCGTCATTCGACTCGAGTTTTGTCCAAGAGGGGCACGAACACTATCCTGCATGGCTACGAAAAGGTGGAAGTGGAGCAATAAAAAGCGCGATCATTGAATATCTGGTCGATAATGATCGCCCTATCTCTATAGCCTCCGCCTTTAAAGTCATTTACAAAGCAAAGAGCAATCTACCAAAATCCCTACGTACCCGACCCATCTGTATTGCTGAAGCTTTGGCTATCGAAACAGAAAAGCTAGATCTCTGTGTACAGAAAAAGTTCGTTCAACCCCTCCAACTTTCATGGTCTTAATCCCTCTATGCTAAAATACGATAATCCCCAATCATATTTAGCTCTACCAATTTTTCACTTTGTCTATTCAATTTTGTATACTCTTCCTTATTAAGTAAATTGTTATTATTACTATTCTCACTTTGAACTGTCCCCGGTATTATTTCACTTGTTCCACTTGTCATTCTAAATCAATTCTTTTTACAACGATAAATTCTATGCTATTAAATTTCACACAATATTACGTAACGTTTTTGTTTTATTCGATTTGTCTACTAATCCTATAATTGCACACCCTTTTCAAGTTCTATCCATCCTATGAATTATTCTATATATGACATTAATTTGCTTTGCCACTTGACATTTAACTACGATTATAATCACCAACATTTTAGTTTTAATTGAACTTCATATGATTATTATTATTATTTTGTGCATTCACACCTAAGATTCACTTCCCTCACCGGATATAACTTCTGATAAACCATACATATACGACTGTACAGCTTGATGATAAATTCGTTGAAAAGAGTCTCTTCGCTGAATCACTTGTTTGATTTTCTAAATGTTACAATGGGAATTTTCCATGAGTTATATCTAATGTCACACAAACACATAGACTTTCAGGCAACAATCAGTAAAGAAAAAAAACAGGCAGGGTAGGCAGGACTTGAAGTGAAATTAGAGGAGAGACGTTAATGAGAATAATGAGCCGTCGACAACCAGCAGCACTAATCACTATCAGCAGAAGACATGCGAAACAGGTCACTTCCTTCACGTATCCGACTAGGAAGCATCGCTTCAAATACAGATGACATCACCGAGGAGGATGTCAAAAGCAGACAGAATCGGAATGGCAAGACAGACATTCATCACTCTGGAGTCAATGTGGAAATCTTCTTCATCCTACTTAAGGAACAGGATTGAGGCGGGCTTCTGTTAAGGTCACATACTTGGCGTACATGTGACGAGAAACATTTGTTACAGGCTACTGTAGATCTTTGCATCAGTTGCCTTCTCCAACTTCATACTGAAGGCAAACTTGTCGGTTGGAAGGAATTGACAACAAGAAACTCTGTGAATGAAATAATCAAGACGATGTCATCCAACAAGTGTTTTGAAGCAAATGCAGATCATTTAGACATATGCTGAGGAGAACATTGATTGGTATCGCAGTGGAGGCCATATCTTGAAGGCGAGCTTAATTGGAAAAGAGGATTTCGTTGTATTTGTAAGAGTGAGGTGGAGAGGATTGTTTAAAGTGTAGGTGAAAAGATATGAACATTCGTGGGTTGAGCTGAAGACGACAGTAGAATATAGGACAAAGTGAAAATGCGTTGTTGTATCTGTATGCTGCATTCGAAACCCAGGAGAACAATTATAATCAGAAGATACGAATAATTAGATTGACCAACCATTTTTAATGTCGTTTTCATATTCTCAGTTCGTTTACCCATGAATGTTGTTTTATGTTTGTCAGTGAAGTTATTTCCAAAGGTATATCACAAATCTGTTTTATTGTTGATTATAAATACACGAATATGTCACCCAACTGTTTAATCTATTTTATCTTATTCATATAAACTTGGCAGATTGTATGACTTCGAATGATAATTGGAACTAACTGACTACTGCTCTCTCTTGCTTCGGTAGATGAATACAGTTTCTAGCATAATTTAGACCAACTAATCACTAGATTTATAGTTGAAGAAATTATTGAAGAAAATTGTTTACTCTAATTATTCTTGTTCTGTGCATACACGCATCATAAAGATGTTTAAACTATTAAAATTACACCTCCATCGTAGACATAGAGGTTTAAATTTAATAATAGACATTCTGAATTCCGGTTCCTTTAGTTTAAGAGGTTGTTTTAAGGTCAAGCTGCATATTTTTTTAAATTCGCAGTGTTACTTTGCAACCTCACTGTGTTATCAGGAGAAGTTTTAATAAAATGGTCACTAAACGCCTACATTAGGTAATTAGTCCTTCATAGAGATATCCCTGTGCTAGAAGAAGTAATATTTAGTTGACTGAATGCCTCTTCTCATAAAAGAGACATATATTTCTCTCTCTCTCTGTGTCTCTGGAAGATATGCGTTGGTTCTGAATAAAAAAATTGATATACCAATTCAAACCTGCTAAAACTTTAGTCATCTCCTATGAAAAATAAAAAACAACTTAACTTTTACTATGTATAAACTTAATTTCACCGACTTATTTGATCAAATAAAGGCGAATTTATATTCGTTAACTGTTTAAAGAATAACTAACGCATTTTCTAACCTTTGTTAGATAATTGATTAAAACAATATTTTTATTGACTTATCTCAGTAGTGAGTAATATGGAGGTGAAAACGTTGTCTATATAAATCAGTTTTGTCTGACTTGTCTGACTTGGAGCATCCACTTTGCCCTCAGCTTTCACCTGGCATCTATCTCCTCAGGTAGAACAAGAAGTAACTTCAGAAACTTGTATGCTCACACGTCTAAGTATAACAATTCTATCATACCATACTCCGCACGTATTTACGTCATGAAAATGGTGTCAGGCGACAATTAACTAACCTTTTTTCATCTAGTAAATAAACAATTTCCTCCATCCATCCTTATATACCTTCAAGTTTTACTTTTATTATATTTATGGTCCTGTTAATTCTCTGTTTTACTCTCATAATTGCAAACACCAACTTATCTCCATGACGGCTGTAATCTTTGTTTTTCCCTTCACCATATCATGTTTACAGAACATTATATTCAATATTTTTAAACATTCTAGGATTTCTATACCGCATCGATAATGCTGTGTGAAACAAGCCCACGGCAATATTCACTTGTATTATTATTATTATTATTACCTTAGCTGTCATCATTATCATTATTATTTCCATTTTATATGCTGCATGTTTTTGACACCACCTCTATTGTAAATGTGGAAAATTTTCTGTGTGAGTAATTTTATATGTAAAATTTGAGGAAATTAGATGGAATACTGTGATTAATGCTGAAAATTCTATTCTGTATCACAAGTACTGTTTTTGGAATAAAGAAAAACATTATTATTAATTTAGGTTTGAAGCGCTGTTTGCTTTGTTTTATTCTTGCGCTTCATCAATCTCCTTTTTTTGAAAGCATTCCCTCTAACTAATAACTTTTCCAAATTTTACTGTTATCATACCTTTTGATCACTGGTGTTTTGAACAAACACTGTGTATTTTCCACCATTATTTTGTATTGTTTCTCTTAGTTCCTACAGGAACACAAGACTTCAGCCACACGTCTCCATTCCGTTCAGTTCTTTCTTCCAACGTTTTCACCTGACTCCACGTCTGCCCACGTGCTTTCATCTACTCTTGGCATGACCTCTTCCGTGTCATCCTCGCACTAACGACTAGCTTGCGTCTTTCTATTCGGGTTTCTCTCAATAGCATCAAATATGTATATATATGTATACGATTCTGTGCGTCGGTGGCACAGCGTTTATGACACTTACCGACCATTCACATGGTCCAGGATTCGATCCCCTGCCGACGCACACCTGATATCTATGTTCAGCCTGTAAAATTTAGGCTACCGATATCACGTGTTGAAAATTCCATATTTGTACCAAAAATACGGTGTGGAATCAAGTTGTAATCAAAACAAAACAAAAAAGACGATTCTGTGGGTAGTTAAAAGATTTTGCTCTCTGATGTTCTGATGTCAACGTTTCCTAAGGTATGTAAAGTGTCCGAAGTGAAACGCTACAACAAACTATGTAGACTTCATTATCACAGAAATAATTTATGTTGAAGCAGTTCTATTCAGCATAGCAAAATTCCTCAGTTAAGCATTTAGAAAACAAAAAGATTGAACGAAGAAAAGCCTACTTTTAATTAAGATCAACTCTATGATAACAATTTAAATATAGTATAAAAAAAATTTATTCATCTATTGTTAAAGATGAGTTTCGTTTAAGAGTAATTAGTCAGTATCAGCATTTCAATATGGAGGGTGATAATTAGGCAAAATAAAATTCATAAAAATAACTGAAGCGTAGAATTATATGTAGAATTAAAACAAGTGGCTTATACGATGCATAATTTTGAAAAACATAAAATGGAGTAATTAAGAAGTAAATGAGTGTACAGATTTGACTGCATAATAAACAACTAAAGGTGAAGTTAGGACATCAGGATATTTTGCCAGTGGCTTCCGGGAGAGGAAATTGTAGGTTGTTTGCATTCACGTAACGATGGTGAAGGTTGGATAAGAGGTTTGTCTTCTTCAGGTAGATTCCGACGGCTTCCGCTGTATGTAGAAGACGAAGAGATAAAGCACAATGAGTATTATTCGAAATATCATCGATAGATTTCCTTAAGTACTTTATTAACAGAAAGTTTATGCTCAAAATCTACAACGTGTTGTAGAACAAAACTAACAAAAAATGGATTTTGTCTGTCATATGCTTAACCAAGCATGATTATGTCTAGAAATCTCCAGATGAATATGTCTAATTGTACCCCAAATGTTAGTCTAATACAGTGATATATTTTCCAAACTTAAAACGTTTCAATAATATACAGTCAAATAAATCTGATTATGTTAATATCTAGTCTCATAATATTATGAAACGTTCCTTATTTACGCCGTGCGATAGATGACTTTTTAAATTTGTGAATGAGGAGAGTTAAGTTAGTGGATGTGATATTTTAAGGCATGCTGTATATACTTCACTGACATATTCTACTTCTTTCATTTCTCTTCTAATTTTGACTCTGAAAGAGTAAAATAAGCATATAATTTTATTCTTCGTTAGGTTATAAAAGTTTGGGGCCGTGAGGACAAATACTCGCCTAAGATATTAGCTGGTGGTTGCGTTATGTCGTAAGTCGGCAGAAGTTGAAATTCATGGGCCATTGGATCGGGTCTCTTTAGCTTAATGATTTACGAGCTCGCCTTATAAGCAGAAGGATGTGGGTGAGTACTGATAGGAACTCCCAGACCAGGATGAAACGGCTGTATATTACTCCTTTCAGGTTTTCCAATGGTTCTCTAACTGACGTCAGCTCACGATGAAGTCCTGTTATCAGTCAATCAAATGCCTACAGAGTGATATTTGAATATAAAATTATTATTTAGAAGTTTTCATCAACACTATATCGTACGATGGAAAGTTATTCTATCTGAAATAAACTCAGTCGTCTATGAAATTTTCCGTACATATTGTTCCCAAACTCCACAGAGATAGACTGAAAGTCAGTAAGGAAACTTCAGTTCATGATGTGATCCAAGGATATAGTTGAATGATTAAATTAATTAGGGATGGAAAAATGAAGATGCATGGAAAATGAGGCAGATCAGTGGTTTCATAGTGTTCTTGTATTAATTCTGACTGTATGCTCATAAAAATAATTCATGTAATCATATTACGCATTTACAGAAACTCATTTTACATATGCTTTTCGAACATTTGCCATTGTATTATTGGACATTGGTTTTCGTTTGTTACACACATATATTTTGCGTGGTTACATACTTTTATGTCCACTTCGCTGGCTTAGAAATTTGGTTTCGCAACAACCCGTTTTCCCCTAGTTTTCACTTTTATTTCTTAATACATATTGTTCGTATTTGGTTGTGTACAGAGTTTAGCACATTGCAGAATGTGAAAAAGTGGATTTATTATGGTATCGTAATCGGAATCATATTTGGTACCGCATAATTTAAGCAGGCATTCAGAAAATTTTATGAGTTTCTTATTTTGTCACTGACGAAATGATTTAAATCGCTGAACTACATTGCATGAGATACAATACTAAACTTGTTGAAACTTGACAGGAGTTAGAAATGTCATATTAACTGTGGTAATGAAGCACATGGTTCAGTTCTGATTGTTTGGGAAACAGATGTAGCGCCAAGTTAGGGAGGTGCATTCCGCACACTGAGGAATTTTCAGCAGTTTGGTGCTGACTGGAAACTGTGACTTGTCCAGAATGGTGGTTGTATGTACTGCTAGCTGAGATAAATTTTGTGTCCAACATCATTGCGGTCTTGGCAGCAATGTTGCTTATACGGATATGATTTGACGAAATTTCAAGCACTACATTGTCAGCAATATCATAGAGTTGTCAACTTTGGTCGTCGACTGACAGTGTGTGAATATATACGACGATGGATATTTGGGGTAGGACCAGGGCGTGTGGCGTCAGAGGTTGATGCAGAAGTTTTGGGAAGTCTGGAGAACTTAAATGGTTTCAAAACCATCTCACTGTTTTGACTGGACAAAACTAGTTGTTCGAAATTTACGTTCAACTCTTATAAGCTGTAATCCTAAACTTATTAAACCTTGACAGCAATGCTAATCTACCATTAAAATAGGGACATTTTATGATATCAGTTTTGTCATGATAAAATTTGTTAGGTGAAAATCACACCGAAATTACCGTTTTACTAAAACCCAATACATATTTCCGTTGAATTTTTGTAGTTTCCTCTGTGTATAGGAAACCGAAAAAGTAACTTAGGCTTGGAAGCATAAAAAATTATTACACTTATGAAATTTATATCACAATGAAAATCTCCTGCACTCAACGCGAGTGTCATTCATGTTTCTGCGACGTTCAGAGAACTGGAGCGCGAGTAACCAAAATCATTTCCAACAAGCTGAAAACTTTCATCGACAGCTGCATTCGCTGGCTTTGTAGTGGAGATGAAATGTGCTGTCGGAAGTAATTACAACCAAGGAACTCTGGAAACGAACCAACCAAGAAGCTGTTTATTATCAAAAAATATATGGAAGAGATTGAAGATGGGCTGAGTACACGTTGAGGGGATCAATAAGCAACATAAGGCGCTGTTCAGACCCTCGGAAGTGAACCCGAAAGGGGGATGACGTGTTGGCCATCAATTCGAGGGTGAGAGCTTATGTTAGGAAGAAATGAAAACTCATGGGTAATTGCAAATCCAGCTTTAAATGACTGCAGACAATCGGAAAAGTGCTGTTAAAGCGCTGTGTTCCCTTAAGAACCCAAGGGAATAATCTTTTTGTGCTAATAATGCTTTAATAAAGCACTTATACTTTAGGATATGCACACAACACATAATACTTTCAGCATGCATTCTAATGATGAAAATAGAACTAAAGAAACTTTAACTACAAAAACACCAATGCTTTTTCATGCTGAACTCATCCTCTAACTTCTATAGAATCTAACTGTCAGCCGTTAGGGCGTCGTAGAAATGTAATCTATGTTTTAAGTCAGTCACCAGAAATTCATTCATGATAAATCTCTAAATTTTGCGATTGAAATTGATACTTGACTAAATAATCCGCTAGTTTACGGCTACATCAGTTAAAAATTTTAATGCCAACAGTATGAAATTCAAGACTATTGTACGAATGAGATTTATAATTTGGAGAGATAATAGATATTTTCCTTGAGCTTAGACATTTTATTTTGTCCATAACTTCCAGGAAGTGAAACATCTGTTTCGGTGTAGGGAAATCGTTCTAAAAATATTATAAGTTGTAGCTTCCAGAAACCAAGTTTTTAAACAGCTTATCACGTTAACATTAATTCATGTTACCAATGTAGGCAAGCAAATCAGAAAAAGTTATATGCCGCTCATCTTCTCTGATAAAACTGATCACAATTGAAAGTGCTTACTATTCAGGTTATATCGATTTGACCAATGGAAGGCACTTTTCCCTCCATTTCTGGAATTTAGTCACTTTTGAGGCGATTTTCCTTATTGAAAAACCTTAGAATTTGAGACCAGCATCACAGCAGACAGTAATTATTGTTTGCTGTCTAAATTATTCTATAATTATATAAAAGATAAATTTGTTACCTTTCTGTTGATTCGACTCAGACAAATTTGGACTGCATATACTAGGTTTCTACTCGGAAATAATAAACCCTCGAATTGTAAAGAACTCAATGGAACATGTGAGTAACGTTTAAAGCTCACAGTTATGTACCAATCCGATACAAAGTCAATTTGGTCAGATGCCTAACGAATAGAGCAAGACGTATCTGTACAGATGACTCCTTGCAAAATGAGTTAGGATACATCCAAAATACGCTCATCCAATTGGGTTATCCGAGTAGATTTAGAAGGAGACACATGAACACCAAGTACCATAAAGAGAAACTAACAACAGTTGAAAAGAAACAATTGTTTATAAAATTGCAATGTAATGGGCACGTGACTAGCGAAGTCTTACATCGGAGATTATCGAGAGCGATAAAACGAACTTATACTGCCGCCACCCTTTATCTGTCATTTTCCAGCCAAACAATTTTGATTGCTCAAGTGAAAGACAAGCTACCTAGCTGTGCCACCTATATGTGTATCTATTAATTTAGCTGCTCCTGTGGAGAGAGAGCTATATAGTCCGAACAACTAGACAGCTTAACAAACGCATTAATGAGCATCTCACTTTATGGTTCGGAAAAGGCCAAATAAAATATATAAGAAGTTCTATTTGGCTCATTTGATTGACAGTGGTCACCAAGTAGACAAAAATGGTACCTTCAAAGTTATCAACTGCATTCCACCGAACCTCTCGAACTGAATTCGAATCCGTCTTTTACACATAGCCGAAGATATGGCATTTCGAGGGAACAATCCTAGTCTTTGCATACAAAAGAAGTTTGTTCTATCGTTGTCTCTCCCTTGACCTAGGTGAACTCTATTCAAAACCCCACCCTTTCTTATTTTCTATCTCCCTTATATTTTTATGATATTTATTTAAACTCTGATTATCTGTCCACTTCCCCTTTAGTATTACGTAACTTTTAAGGTTTCACCTAATTTATTTTTCGAATTGTCTACATATACACATATTACTACCTTTGTTATTCTTATCACCACCTGCATAAACCTTATTATCAATATTTTGTTATCATTATAATCATCGTTATTAACTACATTCAAAAGATTTACCACGTTATTATTACTTTTATTTGATCCACAAAATCACCGTCATTGGTTAAAAATTTTTTTATACATAAATCTATGTAAACTAGAGTAAAGCCTGATGAAGATCTAATTGAAAATAGCAATATTGTTCGCTTATATGTCTTGTTTAAAGCTCCTGTATATTTTCATTCTTTGTACATTCGTTGTACATTGGTCATGTACATATAAGAAAATATACAAAAAAAAATCCATTTCATTCTATAAAATTGATGAAGAGTTTCCCTTTGCACAAACGTCGGTTGGACTGAATCACACTTGAATACAATCGCAGCCAGACATCGTTGTCCAGAGGATATTTTTTCGACAGGACAAAACTATACAAAAATAGGACAAAAAAGCAGATATTTTGTTTTCTCACTTTGATTCTCTTGAGATTTGAAGAATATACTTTTGTAAGCCATGTTATCTGGACACATATCTTCTTTTAAAGTTATGTGTGTTACAACACAGTGTCTGTACTAACATACTCATTTATTCATCTGATATTTGAAAAGCTGTTTGTGAAAAGAAAAAACCTTAATGCCTACAGTCACTGACAAATAATTATCCACCCTGTAGCTAAGACGAAACTTCATTTCTAATAATCTTTATTTATTGATCAGCTGAATTATGTAGTCATTCCTTTTTAAAAATTTAGCAATGCATTTGAGATGATGGTGAAGGATTTTGGTGTGGTGATTTTTAGACAACTGAAACTTTATTAATTAAGTGTTCATTACTGAATTTTGTGATTCTTTATGAGATATTATTAATTACTCCCTTTTGATTCGGAGTAGAATACAGGGCTTCAAAAGCCCATTTTCATTTCATTCTGTAGTTTATTTTAGCTGACCTCACGATTACCTCAAAACTATCATTCCCTACTGACGTGATCTCCTCCATGTGACCCTTGAAAGTTGAATGAGTTGTCTGCCGCTTGGATTGGTTTGTTGTCTAGGCTCTTTGTTGGTAATTCTTTCAGGCCAGTCATCTGATCATTAGAATTGATACAGAGAACACAGCTAGTGATTGGTGGAAGTTTGAATCAACCTGTTTGAAGTACTTTCGGTGACATGCTAAGTGTCTGAATCTTTTAGAAGCGCTAGCTTATAATACTGCATGTAGTAATATTTGAAAAGCTGGTGCAACTTTTTAGTCGACCATGCTCCAGAGATGTAAGTTTTTGTTACACTGATCAATAAATTCTCTTTTAAGGAGAAAAAGGTAAATTTTGGACAGGACATTATACACACTTTCACAGCTTCGTTACTATCAAGCATAAAAAAAATTTAGCGAAGACCCTCAGCCACAGAGTTAGAGCTATATGCTCAAAAGAAGCAATTGAAGATGAATTAGGCATAGTATATGATACTTTGATTGAAAATAGCTGTCTTGACAAATTTATCAAAAAACATATGACAAAGAAAACGGAACAGGGCTACTCACTATCTGTAAATAAGAAAGCTCTTTATATACCAAGTGAGATAATTACGAGGAAATTAAGAAAATCAGTTCAAAGAACTTTTAACGCTAGCGAACTACACGTCTTATCCTATACATGACCGATGGTGATACCTCGACTGTAAGATGAAGTACCTAGACTAGCCACTTCGAATTGTATCTACCAATTCAATTGCACTTGTGGAGCGAGTTATATTGGCCGTCACTCTAGGAACTGGATTTTTCGTGCTCAAGAACATTTCCCAGTATGGTTAAGTAAAAATGTAGCAGTTAAAACCATTACCTGTTCGATAGTGAACCACCTGGTGCAAACCGGCCACAGAGCCAACGTGGAAGAATCCTTCTCTATAATCTACCAGGTGCCTAATAAATTCCCAAAATCATCGAAGCGCCGCATGCTCCAAACAACAGAAACCATTGCGATTCGCCTCAAACAACCAGTGCTCTGTGTTCAAAAGAAGCAAGTCCAGCCCCTACTACTTCCCTGGCCAGCCTACACAGTACAGACAGTAAAATCATGAATTTATAATATTATCTTTCCCAATTTTTCTGACATTCAGCTTATTTTATGCTGATCCTACTGAGCTGTAATCTATCAATATTATTGATTCGATGTTATTTAAACATTAATGTTGTTTACAACACTAATTCGTTCATTCATTATGATATATATATATTATATATATATATCCGTCGGTGGCACAGTGGTTAGGACTCTCGCCGACCGTGCATATGGTCCGAGGTTCGATCCCCTGCCGACGCACAACTGATATCTATGATCGGTCTGCAAAATTTGGGCTGCCGATGGCACATGCTGAAAATTCCATACCTGTACCAAAAATACGGTGTAGAATCAAGCTGTGATCAAAATTAATTAACAACTGTAGAGCCTGATGATGAAGTAATCGAAAAGAGTACTCTTTGTTCAGTATCCATTCTTTTGAAAAAGGTAAATTATTTTACAAAGTTTGATTTGTTTAAGTAAATCAAATCTTTATTTGCTTAGTTCTTGATCTTTTCAAAATAAAAATGGCCAAATATTAAAAGACATGCAAAGACGCCATTTATTATTATTTCCTTGGGTTTCAACAGCTTACCTCCCTATAACCATATTTTCTGTGATCCATTTTAGTTGGCTTTACAATTACTCACAGGTTATCATCTTTTCCTCACTCTAAGACGTCAAACTCTACTTTTCCATTAGGGTTCAATCAGAGGATAAGCCAACCGCTTGAAGTTCATCTCTTTGGGGATATTGTTTGGCAATCAATAAGGTTTTCGTTGGTTTGCCTCACCATGTGAGTTCCTTGTTGCTTACCCTTTTTGTCTTCTAATGTTTGGTATCGAGGCAGCGAAAGCATCTGTCAACGAAGGTTTGCAACAAGTTTTGGGAATGCTTACGTTGACACGTGCACCATATCTTTGAACTGCATGGAGGCAAGGACATAACCTTGATGTTAAAAATCCTAATTTTGTTCTTTATTTTAAGTAGAGTAGATTTACATTCTAATTTTAGATTAATGAGGTTTGTTTTGTTATTGTGATCCTGCCTTTTAGACATAAATATAGTATTTGGTAATTTTAACGCATCCTGTATGCAGCTTATTATACTGTCATTCGTATAACCAGCTGAAACTTGAATGTTATTCTATGTCTTCATAATTGAAATGGTAATTTTGAAGACTTACTGAAGAATAAGTAAAAAATTGTATTTAAATGAAAATCTTTGCTTATCGAGTTGGTTTAAACATCAAAGAGATTTTATAACTTTAAACAGCACCAATTTAATCAGCTCCTGAAGAGGAAGCCTACACAGTTTTACCGTTTAAGGCTTTCAATAGAATTTATGATGCGGCAAAACTCATTTTCATAGGAAAAAACTAGATTTATGTCGTCCTGTTAACAACCAAATTATAGAATTAGATCCTAATGTGTGCATGGTCACACGTACGTAGGAAGGACCCATTGATCTTTGCTGGTTTGTGTTACAAAACACATTCCAAAATGGCTGTAAGATCGAATAAAACCACCTGATTTACTTAATCGTGGAAATAGTTATCAAACGTCATCCATTATGAACTAAATTATAAAAGCGCACCATTAAATGAAATTTAATGGTTTGAATAAAGAAAGAACGAACTTATTTGCAGGATAATAAGAGCTCGTTTTATTTTTTTGATTCCTTCAACTGCCACACCCTGATTAAATCAATTGTATGTTAAAGCACTTTTTCTGGACATACTTTTTGAGTGATTTCAACTTCTAGATAGAAGGTCCTGAGTTCGAAACCCGGCGAGTGCGTACTGATAAAGAGTACCAAACTGGCCTGATGAAACGGCTGTCCATCATTCCCGACAGGTTTTCCAATGGTTCTCTAACCAATGTCAGCTCATGATGAAATCCTCTAGCCATTCAAACAAAATCCCTACAAAAACCAACACTTCATTATAGATAGAAAATATTAAGCAACATAATTTCAAAGATAATGTTAGTAGACAACTATTTAGTGTAACTACGTATGTATTAGTTAGGCAAACTGGCGGAGTTCTAATTTCTCTTAGAAATAAATATAAACTAGAGACAAAATATGAGATAGAACAACAGAGTTAATTTACACATATTATGGTGGAGAGTTCATGAGGGTGGGGCTGAATGGTGAAGTAAAATTATGAAAACGATAGAATAATTTAACTTAATAGATTTGGAACCATAACACTTAGTTCAACTCATTGAGGGAAAATGAAAGTCAAGATTGAATGGGATATTGTGCAACAGAATAAAACACAAAAGCAAACGAAAAAACATCACAGTTATCAGGATAGTGAGAGAATAACCACACTATCTTTCTGTTTGCATTGATTGGGTCGAAGGTTTTGGTGGGAATGGCCTCTGTGAAATGAAGTAACCATGCTTTTCGTTGTATAATGATTATTTTAAAAGCCTGACCGATTTCCACTGTATGTAGCGTGAAACTTCGGTATCTAGTGATTGCGCTTGAGAATACTTTGCTGTCTATCAAACTGAGACTTTTAGGGATATGCTCAGAGAATCTAGCAGACTCTCTCCTTTCAGTCCTTTCTATGTCCTTGCTGTCACGCGTGTAGGTGAATTAGTAAATGCAATTTGAGTTGAAATGCTGGGAAGGATGCTTATCTACTTCTGACCGGGTTAACCAGTATACCATACCGACGGCCTACTTAAATCTTGGACTACCAAAATTCCCATCCTACATATTGCATCTATTTCCTCGGATTTATTTTATTTTAATCATTCAATTATGTGTCCTAATCATAATTGTTTACCCTCGCCGTTATTTAAAACGTTTCCAGCTGGCTGATTTACTAGTTTCCAATAAACTTAAGAAAAAGCTTCATGGTGGATAGCAACGAGCTTTAAAGAGTACTCCAAAGCATTTGATGACTGTTCCTGTGATTCTGAGCACAAAATGCAGATCTCTACCGAACAAGATTAATTACTTGCAATCTCTTAAATACTCAAATGTATATTGTAATACTGGTGTAATCACTCTTCAAGATACGTGGCTCCATGATTCATATGATGATAATTTAGTCCCCTTAAGTGGTTTCACAATGTACAGACAAGATTGATGCGGCTCAAAGAAGGAAAGAGGTGGTGGTGTTGACACTTTTATTAATTCTCAGTGGTCTACTGCCAACAACGTCTGTTTCAAATTCTCAAACGACAATATTGATTGTATAACTGTTAAATGTCGACCTAAACACCTATCTAAGTATAACTTCATTTTTGTCACAAATATCTATATCACACCTTGTTCCAGTCCCTCAGAACTATCTATCTTCGCTGATGAACCCACTATGTTTGCTGCTGCTTCGTTTGGTAACTCCTTCTCTGTAGTGACTGGTGACTTCAACTCCTGCGATGGGCCATGAATATATTGTCAATTTCCCAACTCGACAAAATACTTCACTTGATTTAGTATTTATAAATGATTCTGGAATATGCGAAGCTCGTAAAAGAGCTCCGCTCTTCAATTCTGATCATTGTATTGTACGAGTCTTACCCAAAATTTACGGAAAGTTACACAGTAAAGCCTCTCAAACTTGTCTAAGAAAGTTGTTCACAGATGCTACTCAAATGAGAACGTACATCATCTTAGAAACATGCTCAGTGACACAAGATGGGATTTGTTTAATGATGATTCACTTGATGACAATATCTCTAATATTACATCCTATCTGAAATTCTGTTTTGAAATCTGTTGTCCAAAAGAAACACTATTCGTCAAATTTGACCGTTTCTCCTCGCCTCAACTTAAAAAGCTTCGTAGAGAGAAGGAAAAACTATAAAATGAAAGATAAAATTGGTGTAAAAAGAACTAACTTCTTAATTAAGTCTGAAATGCAGAGGTTGAATGTAATATATAACCAGAAATTCATATCCTGCAAAAATCCTTCTAATATGTGGAAACTATTTAAGGAAATCACTGGTGGTAAGCAGATAAACAATATTCCATATTCTTTTGATGTATGTACTCTTAACAAATCTTTTATTTACTCTCCCTCAAATGCCATGCTTCCCAGCATCACTTGTGTTAATAATAGCCCCTTTCCAGGTTTTAACACAAATGATGTTCAAAAGTGCCTCAAGTCTCTAAACCCTTCCCAGAGCTTAGGTCCCGATTATGTACCTATATTGTTTTTTTTAATGTTCTGATATTCTGTGTCACCCTCTTACTGATCTATTTAACAAATCTTTTTCCGATAATATTGTGCCTGCCGTTTGGAAGGACATTAAAGTTGTACCCATACCTAAATCATCCACTGGAGCATGTGTCAAATTTAGACCCATTGCTATTACCTCTCCTTTTTTGAAAACTATGGAGAAATTACTTTTACTTAGTCTTGAACCTTCGCTTAAATCCTTTAATGACCCTAAACAATTTGCCTATAAGCACAGTAGAAGCACTTTAGATGCAGCTGCCGTCTTATATCATAACATTGCTTCCAGTCTAGACAAGGGGGCTAAATTTGTTCGTTGCGCCTTCCTAGACTATACATCTGCTTTCGACTCGGTCCCTAGGGACATCTTATTAAATAAACTTGCTGCTAGTCAAACAGAATGTTGGGCTGTTAACTGGTTACATTCCTATTTCTCAGATAGAAAGCAGTACACCGTATATAAAGGGAAGTCTTCCACTTCATTGCCTACTGAAGCTGGTGTCCCTCAAGGGGCTGTTCTTTCTCCTTTTCTTTTTTCTTTCTTCTTGCATGACTTGCCTCACTCTGATGAAATAAACTTTGTGAAGTACGCTGATGATTTAACGGTTTCAATGGCTGTTAACTCCCAGCTAGATTGTACTAAAATAAATAGCTTTCTATCGGAAGTCAGCAAATGGTCTGAGTCTAACGGTCTTAAACTGAATCCTTCTAAGTGTCAAACTGTTGATTTCAGCTTAAGATGTAAACGACAGTTAAAAGAAGTCATCGATTCTCATGACAGTTGTAAAATTGACGACAATGATATAGGAATCAAATCAGAAATTAAGTATCTTGGACTCATTCTCTCTTCTGATCTCTCCTGGTCTTCCCATGTCTTAGCAATCTCCAGTAAAATATTCCGCCTGACATTTTACATTAAGAAGTTAAGACACTCGGGTATAACTCAACCCCTTCTCTTACAGTTCATAAACTCTTGCATCCTACCTATTCTTCTTTATTGTTCACCCTTATTCTTTCCTGGTTTGCTTAAAAAGGACTATGTCACAATTCGTAGAATACTGAAGACTGTCAGTAGGGTGAGTGGTGTCCCAGTGGACCACATAGTTAACGTCGTTGTCGATAGGCACTTGACTTCGTGCAATAAATTTGCTAAAGGGATTTTGTCTGACTTGGAGCATCCGCTTTACTCTCAGCTTCCACCTTGCATCTCTTCAGGTAGAGCAAGATATAACTTCAGAAAACTGTATGCCCGCACGTCTTAGTATAAAAATTCTATGATACCATACTTGGAACGTATTTTTTGTGATTAGAATAGTGCCAAGCAAGAATTGTTTTGCTCTCATAATTGCAAGTGCCAACTTATCTCTATGACTGCAGTAATCTTTGATTTTCCCTCACCATATCATGTTTACAGAACATTATATTCAATATTTTTAAACATCCTAGCATTTCCATACCGCATCGATAATGCTGTGTGAAACAAGCCCACGGCAATATTCACTTGTATTATTATTATTATTACCTTAGCTGTCATCATTATCATTATTATTATTACTTCCATTTTATATGCTGCATGTTTTTGACACCACCTCTATTGTAAATGGGAAAATTTTCTGTGTGAGTAATTTTATATGTAAAATTTGAGGAAATTAGATGGAATACTGTGATTAATGCTGAAAATTACATTCTGTATCACAAGTACTTTTTTTGGAATAAAGTAAATCATTATTATTATTATTATGTAAGGTGGAATGAGTCTAGTGGCAGGAAATGTTGTTTTTAATGGAATTTTTATTCTGTTTTCCGTTCTTATGGATACTTCTTCTCGTCGGTGGTACAGTGGTTAGGACGCTCGCCAACCATCCACATGGTCCAGGGTTCGATACCCGGCCGACGCGCTCCTTTACTTTGCTAAACCAGAAATAATGCTGGTAAACAGGAAAGTTTGGGCATGAGGCTAGCAACCTCATCCTGTAAAAATAAACACTGCTACAGAAACTTGAAGCCACTAGCTTGGAGCCCTATATTCCACTGGGGAACGTGAAGGAAAAAAATGGATACTTCTTCGCTTTTGTATCCTGGGAAGATAATAATAATAATAGTGCTTTTAAACCCATATATACGTACATAAAATAAATATGGGTCACATAGTTAAATTCGTTTAAGCCTTAGCCAAAAAGAGGCTTTAGTGTGTTTCATGTGTTCAGAAACTACTTGTCAGTACTTTGAAATTTTCTTATTAATCCAATTTTAAAAATCCAGGGTCCGTTTTGTTTAACCTTCTTCTTCCTCATCTTATTTTTCTTGCCTATCATCTGTGATCGTCACCTGCAAACGTTGGTAGATATTGTGATCCTTTGTGTTCTGTTGCCTTTTATATAAATATACACGACAAGTAAATGCTTGATCAGAATGTCGGAAATGTGTTACACGAATATCTTACACATTTCAGATGAATTTACTTCGAGTTGCAGACACCAACAGATTTGTTTTGTTTAAAGTACCGCTGTTTTTTTTCAACTAAATTCCCATTTAAACTCTATTCAAGGCAGTATTAATTCATTCATTCTACAGGAGATATTGTCTGTTTGCGTGCAATCAAAAAAAAAATTAATCATTGCAAATGTTTAATTGATTCTCGCCCAAAAGATTTAAAAAATTTAAATCGGTACTACAAAATGGAACAAAAATATATTTAGAATGAGCTCAATTCTTTCGGTATTTAATTTAACAACCTTAGGCTGAACCGTGAATAATACAATGGTTTGAAAAAAGGAAATAATATTCAACTTTAGCATAGTCAAACATCAAGAATTACTGTAAAAGGTCGATTTAGTTCAGTGTTAAAATGAATAATATTACTTGGATTACATGAGGTATGTTACAGAATGGTGTATATGTGTAAATTAACGATTGTTATTAAGTGGCTAGTCAGTAATACATGAGATCAGTTGTAATTTGCAATGTCTGATAGTATATTCGCTGACTTTACCATCCTTAAGAATACAAATGGATTTGTGATTTAAGTGAAAGCGTAAAACTAACAGAATATCGATTTCCATTATGATCATAACCTTTAGTAGAATCTTCCACATATATATTTCATGTGGTATTGACTACTCTTCATAATAGCGTAGCATTTCTTATGGCAGGTTACTAGAATTCTCATTTTTTTATCAAGAGTATCTTGGAGTTGAGAAGAGATAATTTGATAACTTGAACTAGGTGGATATTAGTATAAGGTGAGAAAATAACGTGAATGAGGCGATAAAAAGTAACTTGTTACAGGATTTTATCATGAAACTTGGGAGTACTGGACAGCTGTTCCGTCCTGGTTTGGGACTCTTTAGCAGTACGCACCCACCATGATTCGAACCCAGGTCCTTCCGGTTACAAGGCGAGCTCGTAGATCATTAAGCCACTGGGGCTCGATCCAATGGCCCAAAAATTCTAACTACTGCCAATTCACGACACAGCACAACTGGTAGCCAATGTATTCAGCGAGTATTTGTCCTCGCACCCAACCTCCTGCACCCTATTGGTCACGACATCCCACTAAAACCCCAGTAACTACCTACCTGAATTGGGCCAGTCAGCAGTGAGCATCAGATTAATTTTCAAGTACTGGTTTTGTAGGGATTTTGTTTGATTGCATGGAGGTGCCCAGTAATCCCAGGTTTTCTAAAAAAATCTCTAACCAATGCTAGTTCATGATGAAATCCTGTAACCAGTCAAAGAAATGTCTACAAACCAATACTTTAAAAGTAATATGTGTTTTTAATAATAATGTCTTTTAGAATTCTATTCATTATCAGCTGAATGTTCATCTAGGAAGACAGAACAAAGAAGCCAAAAGTAAACCTACAATGGAAGTTTCAATAGTTCAGTGGATTTCTACAAAAAAGTAACTCAACAGTGTGCCATAACTCTTATTTACCAAAATATTGGAGATTTAATAGGCAGTCTATTTTCAACAAGTTAATATAGAAAGAACAAGAGTACCACCAGCTTCTATCAATAAGTAATATGAAAGAAAGTCAAGATGACTTCAAATACATCCAGACTTATGCTGAATGAAAGTGAATAATCACGTAAAAACAAGTAAGGTGAATGCGTAACCCACTAAACAATAAATATTTATATCAAAAATCATTTTAACATCTTGAAGTAAAGAGAAGATCTAGTAATCAGAGTAGTGCCACGTTATTTATATAGTCTTTCCATATTCAGAATTGAAATAAGTGTCATCAGACTGCAGCTCCTGAGTAAACGCAGGACTCAGACAAGGGTGCTTATTATCACCAATGATATTCCCAATTGTGGTGGACTGGATTATGCGTCATACAGTGGGAAACGAGAAGACAGGAATATCCTGGACCAACGTAAAGAATCTAGAAGACCTGGATTTCGCGGACGATTTATGCTTGATGTCACACAAAATCGAAGACTTACATGCAAAAACCGACAAACTGGTCGAAGAAGCAGCCGGTGAAGACAGGACTCCAGGTGAACATAGACAAGACGGAGGTGATGGAAATAACCAACCAACCAACAACAACAACAGTAGCAACATCCAGCGCCAATCACCATCAATGGGGGGGATTTGAAAGAGGTTAGTTACTTCATTCACTTATCTAGCATTGAGCAATGTCTCAACTACAGGTAGTCGGAACGGACGAGGATGTCAAATCGAGCGAGAATCGGGAAGGCGAGAAACACATTCATCAACCTGAAACCAATCTGGAAATCTTCGTCACTCAGCCAGAATCAACAACAAAATTCAGTGGGATTTTCAATACAAACAAAGTAACGTCACTTCTTCTATACGGATCAGAATATTTCCAACAGGCTGGCTGTTGCAGACCTTTATCAACCAACAACTGTCTTCGCTCTCTACTGAATGAGGATCAGATGGCCGGGCCGGAAAGAATCCCCAATAAAAAACTATGGGAACAAACAAAACAAAATAAGAACCAATCGCCAACCAACAAATATGCAGGAGAAAGTGGAGATGGATTGGACACTCTCTGGCTGAGGAGACCGCTGGGTGACATCGCGCGCGCGTCAGGTCTTTTCTCGAGTGGAACCAGGTCGAAAAGGAAGCGGTGAGTGGGACGTCAGTGCAAGGGTTACATGGAGGAAATCGTGTGGAGAGGAGTTCAGACAGTATGGACTAACATGGGTGCAGGTGAAAAGCATAGCAGAAGACAGAACAAGTGGAGACGTTCAGTTGAACCCCATGTTCCACTAGGAACCGAAGGGAACAATAATAATAATTGACTGAAACAGCTTCTGTAAAAGAATGCAACGGGTGTTTTAGCTGTGAATTGATTATCCTCGACCAAATGCCCTGTCTCACTTGCACTTGTAAATACTCTCTTACCTTCCAGAGGTAATGTTATGGGTATGGTCAGAAAATTTGGCAGAGACTCTGATCTCAGTCTTTCCTATTACTGTGAACGCAGGTAAGCTGATAATTGCAGTTAACGTTGACGTTGGCAGTATACTTATTGTCTGTGAATGAATTGTCAAGCCTTTTTCCCTGTAGAGTAAAATCAAGATAATGGCTTATAATACCCTTTTTAATAAATCCTTGTGTTTTTATACTGACTGATACTCCATGTCGATCGCTTGTGAGACAGCTAAAATCTGACTTTTTTCCAACTATTTCTAGTGTCACTTCTTATGTCATCTGAATAAGATTCTTTTCAATAATTAAGAACTCTTTATGAATACTGTTTTCTAATATTATCACCCTTGTCCAGCTGACAAGTTAGCAAACTTGTCAGTGATGGTCTTAACTAATGGGAAAATCGTTGATGGTGTAGAAAGTGGCAGGCCCATGTTCTCCTCTTGTTTCGCTATAGATAGTTTTCGGTTATTTCATGACTTCTTCGTTTGGTGTTAAGACCTAGAATGTTGAACTGCATGTACCGTTGGTAAACTCAAGTACTGGTGAACCACATTCTGTATGCGTAGTCTACATATTACCATAAACAACAACAATTGTGTTTTCAACATATCTGCAGTGGTATTCTTTATTTCCGATTTTTATTCTCATAAGTTTAAGACAGGTTAGGTCGAATTTTTCCGTTACAGTTTGTTGTTAAATCGAAACTGAATATTCTTTATGCATTTGTTTCCAGTTTGCGTCGGTGGTATAGCGGTTAGAACGCTCGCCGACCATGCATATGGTCCGGGGTTCGATCTCCCGCCACGGACGCACTCTTTTACCTCGCTAAGCCAGAAAAAGTCCTGGTAAAGAGGAAAGGTTGGGCATGAGGCTAGCAACCTCATCCTGTAAAATAAACACTTCTACAGAAACTTCAAGCCACTAGCTTGAAGCCCTATGTTCCATTGGGGAACATGATGGAATTAACAAATCGTTTAGAGGGAGGAATTCCTTCAGAATGTTCGGCATGAGTTTTACTGCCTGCTCTATGAGTACATTCATGAAAAGTGAATAAACACAGTGTGATATCCACAGTTTGTCTGAAATATTCTAATAATGTAATTCATTATGATGTTGAAATAAACTAATTTGTTTTTGATTACAGCTTGATTCCGCACAGTATTTTTGTTACAAGTATGGAATTTTCAGCATGGATATCGATAACCCAAATGTTGCAGGCCGACCATAGATATTAAGTGTGCATCGGCAGGGGATCGAACCTCGGACCATATGCATGGTTGGCTAGGGTTCTAACCAATGTTCCACTGTCAGCTGGTAATTTTCCTTCAACTGACTCTGTCATTTAATTCTTCCTTCAAAATCTTATCACCTCTGGTTTCAAATGCTACTCTAGTATCATTTTCCAACTAATCTCCGTGTTGAATTGAATTTTTGATTTTCCCATCGATTGATTGGACCGAACTGCTCGGTTTCAGGTTGACATGTCGTCTTCTTGTGCAGATGCTTCGACGATGTCTGCGCATTTGATTAGTATACAATTGGTGGATGATGGCTAGCAGTGGAATCCAGGATAACGCGCATTTCGTCCTATTTGGGACTCGTCAGATGGATGTACCTGCATTTCTCAGTGAGTGATGATGCTCCCACTGCTTCGGTCCAATCAATCGACAGGAAAATCTAAAATTGAATTAAACATTTACATTTAACAAATTATGTAACTTTTAGGCTGTGAGCAGATAGAATGAATCGTAAAATTAAAATCAAACTTTTTTTTGAGAATATCGTATATTTTATTTGTTCAAAGGATGTTGTTCCTTATGCTGGAGGCAGAAGATTTCCAAACTGGTTTCTGATTGATGGAGGCATATCTTGTCTCTCCACTTCTGGTCAGCTTTGTCATCTTCACCTTCACTATGCTCACCTCGAGTTCCCTATTCACTGCCTGCTTCTTCGACCACTTTGTTGGTTATCACCTGCAAGTCTTTTCGAGTTTGTATGACATTAAACATAATTCATGCAAGAGTGAAATCCAAATCTTCTACACTCAACGTATTCCTGTCTTCTCACTTCCTGTGGACAGTGTGAGGCATAATCCAGTCCACCACAATTAGGAATATCACAGTAGGTGATAAAAAGCTGGCAGACAGGCAACCAAATTGTCTTACTGCTGTATTCACTTCAAACACTTCACCAGGTTTTCCATTGTGGATTCACTGACACGTGGCATTATCAAATAGACACCTGTTGAATGAGGTTGATAAACACTTGGGCGCTGCATGCCGTAGTGTTGAAGCAGTTTGCAAACTACTTCTCAATCAACGATGCGCTGTTGAAGGCCTTGAGTTACGGGCTTGACTCCCATTCTATGCTGTATTTAATTATTATGGTGACGATACATGGAGTTGAAATTTGATCCGCACATGATTTGCCTTTTCTGAATCCAGCTTGTTCCGGTTGGCAGAGTTCTGTATCGAGTGTATCCTTTATTCTCTCCAAGATGACGTGGCTTAGCATTTTGCTTGGCGTAGACAAAAGCATTATTCCACATCAGTTCTTGCAGAGGCTTTCACTTCATCTGGCACTCAAATCGTTCATAAGGATTTGATGCCGCCATCCGGGATGTTGTTCATTACTGTTAGTAGTTGTCTCTAGAAACCTTCCTCCTTCTCTTGTTCTCGAGTTGTTTCTGGCATTGGATAATTGCAACCTTCCTTCCTTGTAAGTTGAATCTTGATGTCATGATACTGAGGGAGGTTATTTGTCCTCACTTCATTAGGACTTTGGCTGCCACTGTTGACATCGTAATAGCCACTCACTGCCTCAGTGTGCTCGCGGTTGTCATTTGGGTGATCAGAATAGATAGCCGACTCTTTAATTGGCAATTTTAACTGTCCATATCCATTCCATCTGCTCTCGTAGATACCCAGCACTTCTATGCCATATCTCTGCATTTCTTTATCTACCTGGGCAGCTTTCCCAGCCGGTTTCGTACATTGTACGTAAATTCCACTTACCCACTCGTATTCTCGCTTCCACCATCCTACCATGTTACACAAGTTGTATGGATAGCGGATAAACTAAATGCAGTTACTGTTGGGTATATGGATTCCTGATTCTAATCAGATCGAATTGTGTATGAACTTGTGTTGGCAAAGTCTTTAGGGTGAGTCGCTTAAGACAACCACCTGCTTAGATCTGGCCATCCGGGCAATATCTCAGCTCTCACACTAACAATAAAATGATACAGAGAACTAAGAGTAAATTTAAATTAAAAAAAAAGAAATAATGGGATCATATAAAAAAATTTGAAAAGTGTGTAAGTTCCCTGACATGATTATGAGCAATAAACTGTGCTTGAAATTTTATCGGTCAATCCATAAACAATACTGTACCATCATTGTGTTTTTCATAAAACAAAGTTATTTTATAAAAGTTTCATTCTTTTATGATTATCAAGAGATATTCAGTCCACTTTCCCGTGAACTGGTTGGTACATTCGACAGTCTTTATCAGTTACTTGTAGCTACGACAAATTTACAGACATTTTACAATAGCCCAGCAACAAGTAAATGAAAAGAAACCCATTACTTTACATTACAAATCCATTCAAGAAGGTCGTGTATATAGGCATTTGTCTGCTGGGATCTATGTGGGTAATGAAGTTTCTATTTCAGAACCTCAATATATAAAAATTCAAGATTATTATTTAAAGAATATCTTCAGAGTGTATGGTGAACTTTGCAAACTCATTATATAGTTCTGACTTAATGCTTGTAGACCAACACGACATATATAGCATTCAACTAGAACATTAATTAAAGAGGGGTGAGGGTATTTTGGGTTTTTTGTTGAACTCTGCATATGGAATATAAAAGTGAACTCGTTTAGAATGGGTTGCAAATATTAAATATGATTTCAATAACACTGGTCAAATGGGATACGATTAAGATTTCATGATTTTATAGGCTATTGTTCATTAAAAGAACTATGCAATCTTCTGCCAACTTTCTTAGTCCAATTTATGAAATTGTAGAATTGGTGTAGTGTGGTCTAAGTATAATTTCTAGATTGAATTTAGGTTAGAACGCATCTGTAAAGCTGGAAGATGAAATAGCTGGCTTGACAATTAATCATTTGAAAGAGCATTCAATTAAGAACTAATCATTTTAATTCCTATAATTAATGGACTTGTGAAAATTTGTATTTGTCAGATTATAGAAGTAATGTGCCCAGAAAAGCTCCACAAATATATATATATATATATAATTAACCAGTGAATCTGTATTATCTTGAGCGGAACTAAACGCAATCCCTCCATTAATTTATATTTTCCAATTCACTATAAATGTTCAATTAGTCAATGTTTAGCCTTATAACTGGAAATTAAAAAAAACAAAATAACAATGAACAACGTGGGAAAGAAGCTAAGGACCCATTTTTGAAGGAGAATGAAGAAAAAGTAATTGAACGAAGTTTGTGTTTTTAGTTTTCTCATTTCCTGAAATTTGTTCTCTTTTCACCTCTGTTCGTGTGTGTGCGTGTGGATGTGCCCTTCTCGTCCTATTAACGTGGAACAACAAGTAAACAAAATAAAAAGAAGAAATAATGGAACCCTTAATTTAAAACTATCGAAAGATTTAACTCTTTTCTTTTCCTCTACTTCACAGAAGAAGTATGCCACCAAAGTCATCTGGTTTCCTTTTTTCGGTTTGAAAAGTGTATCCAGCCTGGTTATTGGTAACTCTTTGAATTCAAGTGGGCTCAGAAGAGAAAAGAAGGGGGGTGGGGAAGAATAATGGAAACTGGATTTGATGTTGATTCTCTCTATGTATGTATACTAGTTGCGTATTTTTTTTACTTCCTATTCATCACTTGGTTATTTGTTTTTATACAGAAAACAGTTGTTTCTTTACAAAACGAAATATCGGATGAATAGGCGACACAATTTTTAATTGTTATGATGGGAAAAAGTTATTTATGCCTTGAGGGTCTATTTTGCATTTAAATAATTGTTGCCTAAAATGATAGTGGCTTATATTAAAATATCTATTTAAAGTAGATTTTTAGTTTAAAATAAATCAGTATTCTACGGGCAAGATGTTTTAATCTTTTTGTTTTGGTGCCTTTACAAGAGATTTTTAGTTTACAGTGTAGACAGAAATCAGGCCGATTTGCTTCAGTCTCCTCTATTTTTCCGTGTGCTGTTGACAAGATTTATCAGTAGTATATAGACATGGATGGATAGGCAGTCACTGAAATTAAAAACAACAATTTAAGACAATGGCTACAAAAGTAGAAGTGTTTATAGCTCAAATCTGGATTTAGTTTACTTTGCAGTCAAAAGACAATCTCATTGGATAACTTAGGGAAATCAACAACCAATCAGAATAGTTCATTATAAGCTGACCTAGACAATCTTAAATGCCGATAAAAATGTACAAATAAGGTGTGTTTTTCCTCAACAAAATAAGTCTTTTACCAGGTCTCATGTTTTCTTTCGTTGCACTAGTACTTGATCAAATAATCCATGAATATGCGTTTATTAGACGACGCTTCAATACCACAACAAATTGTGGTATTTATTTTACCGCTGTGTGGTAATTGGATAAAGGCATCTTCTTTTTGTAGGGATTTCATTTATTTCAAGTTTTGATAAAGGATCGATATTCATCAGAGAACCATTGAAAGACATGCGATATCAGACGGGTATTTTATCCTAAGCTGGGACTCAGTGATAGCGCGCACACACCGCAGGGGGTTCGAACCCAGGACCTTCTGGTTACAAGGCTAGCTCATAGATGATTCAGTCACTGGGACTCAACTCAATGACCCATGAATGATAACTCCTACTAATCTGTGATTTTAGCATGACCTCCAGCCAGTGTTATCGGGGATTATTAGTCCTCGATTCCGACGGGATGAAGCCCACTAGTCAAAATTTCTCAAAAAAACTCCAGTCAACTATGTTGTGTAGCTAGTCACTAAAGAGCTTCAGATTGATCGTGGAATGATGTCGGTTAGAAAGTCATTGAAAATTACCTTTCATAGGGACGGAATAGACTTCAGGTTTTGAAATTAATGGACTCCTATAAAAGTATAAAATTTTGAAAGGATACCCGTTTTCGACAAGAGCAACAATCGATATTTCATTTTCATCATCTATAATCTCAACGATAGAAATACGCTGAATTCTCTTGAATAAGCACTTTACCAAGCCTCTCTTATACTGTAACTGATAGGAAGTATGGAAATTTAAATATTGTCCTGTCCAAATAGGCTTTTTAAAAATTGACCGCTTTAATCATTTTATTCCTGTTAATAGTAATAATAATTATACAGAATGGAAGGAATTGAGGCTTAAGAACTATTGCACCAATTTATTGCGTTTTACAAATCAGTAAATAAATAAAATAGCAGAAATTAAAAATCCTTGAATACTGAAGCTAACAGGAAAACTGTGTGAGTAATAAAAATGCTGTTTATTTACGGAGTTTTTTTAAGTATTTATTTTTTATTCCTTCACGTTCCCATTGGAATATAAGGCTTCAAGTTTCTGTAGTGTTGGTGATTATTTTTACAGGATAAGGTTGCTAGCCTCGTACTCAACCTTCCTTCATGCTCAACACATCAACTTGAAGGTAGAGAGAATTCAATTCACTTATGAATTGAAAAGTCAGGAAGAGGAGCTTCCAATGTTAGATTGCCACGTAAAAAGGAAAGAAGATGGGAAGTTAAACACACTGGTGTGTTTACAGGAAATCCACACATTCAAACAGATATTTGGACTTCAGATTATCCCAACCTATTTCAGTAAAAATCGGATTGGTGAAATGTTTAAGTGACAGAGCACAGAAACTAAATAGTACTAAGGAAAATCGAAGGCAAGAAATGATACGTATAAAAGAAGCCTTGAAACTTAATAATTATCCGGACAAATTACTCAGGAAATATGTAAGGAAATCTAAAAATAAATAGATAATGATAGTAGCGATAGTGATAATAATAATAACAATAATAATAATGATAACACTAATAATGATAATAATAATGATATTAATAATAATATTAATGACGACACCAACAATAAGGTATCTAAATCATCAACAGTAATTCCATACAAGGAAGGAACCTCGGAAGCCTTACGCAGAATTCTTAACAAGGCAGGAATAAAAGTGGCTGGCATTCAAACCAACCACAAACTCAATTAGAAACAAGCTTTGTCGGTTAAAGGATCCTGTAGAACCATTTAAACAAAACAATTTAGTTTATCTAATACCCTACCTGCAATGATTATCAGGTCAAATATATAGGTCAGACTAGTAGAACAGGGGCAGTCAGAATAGCCGAACATAAAAACCTAGCGAAATCTAGACTGGTTGACCCGAATAAGATAAAAAATCTAGAGAGTGGTTCAGCTATAGCACTACATGCAGTTACACACAACCATTCAATAGGATGGGATAGGATGACAGTTTTGAAATCTAAGGTCACAAGGTATAGGGAGAGATTGATAACAGAAGCTTTGTTTATCGAATCAGCTGCAAATACATGTAATAGAAATGATTCATTACCTGTCTCTGATATCTGGAAAACTCTGCTACCCATACAACAAATAGGAGAAGACAAAGAAAACTATAAAACTCAAGTTTCAAAATCGAGTGATTACAATTGATATGATTATGAACAATAAATTTTCTTCGAAACGTCATCCTGCAAATAATAATACTGTTTCACTGTGCGATACATCTAATAAACAAAGTAATATGGAATTACTTAATACCACAGTGCCCATGTTTTACACACATATCAACCTTCCTTTTACCGGTCTTACTACTGGCTTAGCGAGGTAAATTAGTGTGTCGGCCGGGTATCGAAACCCGTGCCATGTGCACGGTCGGTGAGCGTTTTAACCACTGTGCTACCAACGCACAGATTGAAACACAGGTTTATGAGTTATTTTTTAACATCAGTCTCTTCATACATGGCTCACTATGATATGGTTGAATTTTTATATTTAGTAGACGTAACAGCATAAATTCTCATGAAGTTTCTTCTGTTCTTACCCGAGAAGATACATGGCGAAAGTTGCAAATTAATAGGATATTCAATATCCGAAACGATTACTGTAGCAAAATGTTTTCAACAGTCGAAATGCCTTTCAACAGTAATGTCAATTTGTCTATTCAAAGGAACATCACTGCTTACAGTCTTGACCATGCTGCGTAATATAACATAAACTTTCTTGTGAAGCCTAAAAAAGAGTAAGGGCGAACAAAGAAGAATTAATGAATTAACTAATTAAAAGAGTAGTGTGTAACAATTCGAATAAAAATGTTTCCTAGAAATCAACAAGATATGTGGTGAAAGACAAGAATTAAAAGAGAAATTAATATCAAGTTGGGCAACACTCAACCTGTTTCCTATCACATTGCCATCATTATCACAAGAATCATGCAGCTGAATACATCTGCGTAAGTTCAGTTCATACCTCAAACTGAGGGCTTTGATTTATGACCATTTGAGCACGATGATCGAAAAAGCTTTTTGTCAGAACAATCTAATGCAGAAAGAACTGAGGCAGAAATTGTCTTATCATCAGTAAAAATGTGGTTAGTTAGAAAAGAGACAATAACGTTCAACTGCTAATCAAGGTTCAGTAAACGCATTTCATATTTCTTCCCATTAGACGGATCCACGAACAGGAAAAAGATGTCTGATCACGGCTTTGCTTGTCTTTGCTGAAGTATATTTCTGTCTAGATCAGGAAACACAGTAACACCAAAGGTTCAATAGTGCATCATCAATTTGTTTTATGCTCTGTGGTCCTTCTCACTCTGCTGATATGATAGTTTGTACTAAGGAATCACTCACGTAGTCGATTCTCGAGCGTACTGTTCTGATTTTCATCATTATCCATAATAATGCGATATGATACCAGTTAAACTGAGATGGAAGAAGATTAGAAGAGAAGACAGACCATTGAATCAGAGGACTTTTATTGTCTTGTAACAACAGAGAAAATAGTTGACAGCAAACGCATATGCATATATATATATGCTTTGTATGTCCTTGAGAGAATCTAATTACATTGATAAGTTTAAACAGTCAACAACGAATAGGGTTAAAGAACCGTAAGTCGGGGAGGGAAATATCAACAGAAATGTGTAGATAAATGTAGCCTTTTAGAAAAATAGGGTCTATATAACACAAGTCTAACAACTGCTTATGGTCCTTCATCTCCTCCTTGCCCCATTTTCTCCATATCGGCTTTGGATGCCTCAATAATCGTTTCATTTTGGCGTTCATTTCGAATTGTAGCCTGTCATATTATGTCACTCAACGCTCTCCTTAGACAGTTAATGTTGACTGATTATCTTCATTACCTTCGTCTTCTCTACGTCCACTTGAATTCCTGTCTTCGCTTCTTCTACTGCCAGTTTATTGATTTTTGACAATAACAATTTCACGGGTTGACCACGGATTGATATCAGTTAGAGAACCATTGAAAACCAGGGAGTACTGGACAGCTGCTGTTTCATCCTAGTTTGGGAATCATCGGCAGTACGCACCCACTGGGATTCGAACCCGGGACCTTCCGGTTGGGGTCGCGCTAAATCACGAATTAGTAGAAGTTAGAATTCACGAGCCATTGAATCGGGTCCCAGTGGCTGAATGGTATACGAGCTTGCCTTGTAACCGGAAGGTCCTGGGTTCGAATCCCAGTGGGTGCGTACTGCCGATGATTCCCAAACTAGGATGAAACAGCAGCTGTCCAGTACTCCCTGGTTTTCAATGGTTCTCTAACTGATATCAATCCGTGGTCAACCCGTAAAACATAACTAATCCTTACAAACCAAACTATAGAAAAGTGGGTGGTACTCCGATGATTCCCAAACTAGGATGAAACAGCTGCCAGTACCCTGTTTCAATGGTTCTCTAATGATATCAATCGTGGTCAACTAACAATTTCGCTTTATTCCAGAAACAGTACTTGTGGTACAGTGTGGAATTTTCAACACATTTAAAGGGAGGACCGTGAGGCCTCCCCACTGACAAAAACTACATGCCCGAGTGCACCCGATTAGGGTCCGTCGCGAGTTTCAACCCACCGAGGTGCAATGGTGAGCCTCCACCCGGGGTCAGAGCATTCTTGATCACCCTGAACCCGGCGCCAGGTAAGACACTGTGATAGAACGCAGTTTCACACAGTTTTGTTTACTAGGTATATAGCACACAATAGTAAAACAGTATGTGATACGGTGAACTGTTCAAAATCATTTCAACTTCACGTCATCTAGTTCCACTCTTGCGTATTTATCCAAAAAAAAAAAACAAATTGATATGAAACACATTAAATATGTATTTTACTGATTCACTATTCAGTATACAGTACAAATATACTCCTAGTTGACTGAAATTTGACAGTTACACTTGATGCTTGTTTTCAGTTTCACTGAACTTGATAAATAAAATCACACTACTTGTCAAACATACATCCAATGTGCAGTATGTGGGGGGGGGTAGGGCTCTGGGAAATATGCGATCAAAACATTTCATATGATCAAAAACTGATCACTTTTCAGATGAGTAAATTTGATACATTCTGTTGCAAAATGCTTAATTTAGCAGAATATTATCATATACGTAGGATAGTATGTAGAAATTTGATAAATTTGATATTCTACAAATCTGTCTTATTGTCTTCAAATCTTTTTTCAAGCAGAATTAAATGAAAACGTAGGTATACTTTGATTGAACGCTAAGTAGTGTTCAGTACACGTATAAAGTGTGTGTGTGTGAATCGCCAACTTGAAAAGATCCTCAGTGGGGTAACTTGTCTATTTGCAGCCTTGAGTAATGAAGGCTTGAATCTCAGAAGGGAAATGAGTTCATTGGAGGCCTTGCTGACTGGTGAGTGTTAACTAGAACAAAAAACTAAGTTAAGCCAAGGCTTCCTGTCGATTGCTTCCAACCATTTAATAAAAGCGAATTTTTCAATTAGTTACACATTTTGTGTAGTTAACTCATTAAACATTCATCTAAAGTGGTGTATTGCCATAGGAGTTTCAGTACTTCAAATCCCTCTTCCTAGCTGTTGTCAAACCGGTCTGAAGCCAAGATTCGATCATTTAATGCCTAAATATAGTTAATTATTACTTCTCATTATATAGACATTTGTTTCTGTGTTTATGTTTCATGTCACACAAAATCGAAGACTTACAAGCGAAAACCGACAAACTGGTCGAAGAAGCAGCCGGTGAAGACAGGACTCCAGGTGAACATAGACAAGACGGAGGTGATGAAAATAACCAACCAACAACAACAACAACAGTAGCAACATCCAGCGCCAATCACCATCAACGGGGGGGATTTGAAAGAGGTTAGTTACTTCATTCACTCATCTAGCATTGAGCAATGTCTCAACTAGAGGTAGTCGGAACAGACGAGGTTGTCAAATCTACGAGAATCGGGAAGGCGAGAAACACATTCATCAACATTTATCAAACAAATCTAGAAATCTTCGTCACTCAGCCAGCATCAACAACAAAATTCGGTAGGATTTTCATGACAAACGTCAATTCAGTCAGTTCTTCTATACGGATCGGATCAGATACTTGATGGGCGGGTCACGAAGAATGTTTCCAACAGGCAGGGTATTGCAGACCTTTATCAACAACTAACTGTCTTAGCTGGCTCTATACTTAAGATCAGACGGCCAGGTCGGAAAGAATCACCAACTATGGGAAACTATGGGAACACACAAAACAAGTAGCAATCACCCAACAAATGTACAGGAGAAAGTGGAGATGGATTGGACACACTCTGGCTGAGGAGGCTGCTGGGTGACATCGCTAGCGCGTCAGGCCATTGCTCGAGTGGAACCCGAAGTGGAAGCACGCGGCGAGTGGGACGTCAGTGAGAGGGGACATGGAGGAGATCGTGTGTAGAGGATTTGGAACAGTATGGACTAACACGGATGGAGGTGAAAAGTACAGTAGAAGGAAGACAGAAGCAAGTGGAGACGTGCAGTTGGAAGCCCTATGTTCCACTAGGAACCCAAGGGGACAATAATAATAATTAGTATATAGACTTTTGTCTCTATGTTTATTCCTCTTAGATTTATTTGCAAAGTGAGGTTACAAAATATTTTATTCAGATCAATGATAGGAATTTAAAGACTAAAATTAACCGATATATTACTAGGCTATTTAAATGTATTAGAATAAATATGCCCAAACAGTGCTTTATACATAATCCGATATCTTTTGAGTGACTAAGCAACAGTGTCGCTCAAAATCAGCTGAAATAACAGTTAAAGCCAATCAGTCCTTTAATGTTTATATTCTTTGCTGTCAATAAAAAGTAATGTAAATTTTTCTATCGGTTACTTTTGTTATTCCTGCGAGTTTTGAGCAGAACATAGAGCTTCAGTTTTGAGTTTTAAAGTTTCAAGTGGTGAGATTATTAGCCTCACATTGAAATTCCCCTTTTTGCTGAGGTTACTACTGCTTAGACGAAATTTTTGAGTGTGTTGAGTGTTATAGCCTTGTGATGATCCCAGGAAAGCTTCAATTCTTTTTAACTTTGTAATGACGAAATACCACGATATTACAGTTAAATTCAGGTTTATATAGCAAGTGGGATGGGAAGAGGGAATACAGACAAAACCTTATAAGGACTGAAGTATTTTAAATAAATATGAATATTTAGACTTTGAGATTTCGGAGATTTCAATTAATTTCAGTGTAAATTTTGTAGCGTTGGTGGCACAGTGGTTAGGACTCTCGCTGACAATGCATATGGTCTGGGTTTCAAGCCACCGCCGACTCACATCTGATATCTATGATCGGCCTGCAGAATTTGGGCTACGGATATCACATGCTGGAAATTTCCCAACCTGTACCAAATATACGGTGTGGATTCAAGCTGTAGTCAAAATAAAAAAACTTATATCATATAGAGGGCCTTCTGAAATTGGTGTACACATAATTCCTGTTTCGAGGTTGAAATTTGCCAAACGAGGACTAATTAGTTGTCATGTGACGCTTGTTTTACAATGATCCTCCAAAGAATGTCAAGTAATGATTACAGCTAAATTAAACTTGAATACGTCAGCAATTTATTTAAGTAGAGATTCGAAACACCTACAATAATAATAATAATACTTTGTCTTGTACAAAGTGTTCTTATAATCATCTTCATCACATCAAAGCGGACAAGGTTATCAGTATGAAATGTGGAAATTTCACACTGCGAAAAATATTTTGTGTCTCTTCTTCATCTTCTGAAGGTTTATTTGCTGCTTCAATCAACAGAAGTTGTTTTTTTCATGTGGAAGACCGAAACGCGTGATTTAACAAAAAGGATTGTATTTTTGTCGTGATATCCTCTGGCAACTTAACAAACGACATATACCCATTTATTCAGGAATAAGCAATAGAAAGAATCAATCATTAAAGAAGGTATTTCATTATCGGCAACTTCATTTTCAAGCAGAACACATATTTATATAATATAAAAAAAGTGTGAGCTAGACTAGAAAACTAAGCTAGAAAACAGCAATACCAGGTATGAATAAATATGATTTTTTAAAATGTTTAGGTTTAAGTAGATGGATTATAGAATTGTAAAAGATTACCAAAGAAGTGAATTAGTATGAAAGTGATTCAAGTGCTATAAGAGTAAAACTTGTGCACTGTGGTAGAGTATAATTCCATTATGGGTAAATTTTGTTTTGATAAAGTCTCACAGTGTTATACAATAGTGTTTACTGATGACCGCGTTTCGAGCACAATTTATTGCTCATAATCATATCAAGGTAATCACACGACTTCCTAACTTCATTTATATAGTTACATTATTTTTCATTTGATTTTCGCTTGATTTGATTGGTAATGGTATTTTCCATATTTCAGGTATGAGTGACGAGTCATTCCTATTGCATGTTTGTTGGGTGTAGGCTCGATGAACAAGGATTCAGTAATCAACCTCTCTCTGCACCTACCTAGATTACCTTTTAGAATTTTAATCTTCTCCCACCCTATTGTGTGTTTGTGTGCCAATGCATGAAGTACAGTTGCTGAGCATTTTCTAATTAGACAAATTAATATAATTTTTAATAGACATTGCAATGATTGCGAGTTAAGTCAACTACATAGGTCAAACTAGTAGGTCGGGTGTAGTCAGATTGTCAGAATATAAGAATTCAGCTAAGGTAATGATGATTACCCCCACGCGTTAAGACAAGTAATTTAAAAAAAAAGTTCAGTAATTCCACTTCATGCACTGACACACAAATACACAATAAGGTGGGGGAGGGTTAAAATTCTAAAAAGTAGGTGAAGAGAGATGTTGGTTACTGAATCCTTGTTCATCGAGTCTACACACAACACACGTGCAGCAGGAATGACTCATCACTCATACTGGAAACATCGAAAATACTACTACCAATCAAATCAAGCGAAAATCAAGTGAAAAATAATTTAACTATATAAATGAAGTTAGGAAGTCGTATGAGTACCTTAATATGATTACTGATTCAAGTGCTGTTAAAAACGAAAATTAAGAATATAATAGCACGTCGGTGGCACAACGGTTAGGACTCTCGCCGATCATGCATATGTCCCGGGTTCGAGCTCGCGCCGACGCACATCTGGCACCTATGGTGGGCCTGCGATATTCGGGCAACCGATATCAAATGCTGAAAATTCCATACTTGTACCGAAAATATGGTGTGAAATCAAGCTATAATGAAAAAAAATGAAAGAGAAGATAAAATGAAGGGGGAGTAAAACCACGCAGTTCAAAAAAGAGGATCCTTTTGAAGAATTCATCTTGCTCTTCAGCTGTAATATCGCATTTATAAATAATTTCTTTTTCATGAAAGAGGGCAGCAACGGAAGTGATGAGTTTTCACAAACACAGTTTGTGATATTAGTCAATGAATGAGAGCAGTTGAATAAGTGTATTAAATTTATGTAATTGAGTGAAAGATTTAATTCCAACAGAAGAAACTAGTTATGCGGTGGATACACTTTTTAACCTAGAAATAACAGATTAGTTATGGATTGTCAAAATAAATACTAGATAAGTCACATTCACGCTATCACGAGACGGCAAAGTGGCTGATACAACTACTTCAACCCTTGCATGACGAGTTAGTGAAGCATAGCGTCAAGGACACCATTCAATCTATGACAAGATTAAAAACTCGAACGCAACTGGCAAATACATGGCATCACTTGATGTCTCGCCTTTGTTCACTAATATGCCCTTAGTGGAAGCCATCGATTATATTGGCGAACAGATTATAGAAAATAAATTGTGCACTGATATTCCTATCAGTAATCTGAAACAACTACTTGTTGAATGTACAACGAATGTTCAGTTCCTGTTTAATAATGAAATATACAGACAGGTTGATAGTGTGGCCTTGGCCTCCACAGTATGACCTACTTTCGTGAAGAAATTTCTAGCAAAAATAGAAAATAGTCCGGTGAAAGATGAAATAGCAAAAATGGAAATATATTGTCGCAACATGGATAACACTTTTGTAGTGTTCGGTGAAGGGTTTAGTAGTGATTTTATTTGAAGCAACTTCAATAATGCTCACCAAACAGTCTACTTCAACTACGAAGGAGCATACAACGACTCTATGCACTTCCTTGACGTCCTACTAACGAGAAGAGAGGATGTTTTCGTCAAAAGAACCATATTTAGAAAGCTACAAACCAAACCTCAGTATACACACTTCCTTAGCTTCGTGCTGATGAAATACAAACATAATCTGGTAAGGTGGCTAGCATTTACAGCGAGGTGTATTTGTCCCGAAGGCTGTGTAGAGAAAGAACTCAAGGTCATCTGAGACATTCTAAGCGAGAACGGATATCCAGAGAAGTTCATTAACATAGTTGACAATAGTTGTAAACATGAGCTGGCAACGGTGGAGAAAAATCCTCTATATGTTCACGTTTGTGATTCAAGGGAGACACTTCTGCGGAGATTCTATCGATACGTTTAACCAGGGCGATTAAGAAAACTTTCTACTCTGCACGTCTGTGTCTATCCTTCAGCAGCCGTTCAGTGTTCACTCAGCAACTCAAAGATGTCCTACGTGACCTTAGCTCTTCTTCATGCATATACCATTTCAACTGTTCCGTTGATTCAAGTTATATAGGGCGCAAGATTAGGCAGGTTAGTCAACTGTTTCGAGAAAATATACCAGCTCGGTTTAGCAGAAGGGAATTTCAGTGCATGAAAAGCTCGATCCTGTCACACGTGTTCAATACTAGACATAGCATCGATGTCAAAAAAAGCTTTCAGAGTTACATACCCAGTTCCAAAGTCGTAATCATGTAGAGTTCGCTTACGTCTGCTATAGATACCTGAAGCTGTCGCAATAAGGTCGACTAAACCGTAACTTCGCACTCTTAAAGAACACGTCCAGGCACTGTTACTACCGTGGCCAAACTTGGATTGATAATTATTCTTCTCATAAAGAGTGCCTCTTCTCCTTAACCTTCCTTGTTTTTTTCTCTGCTTCATGTAAACCTTCTCTCAATACTATCGGATTTTCCATTTAAACTATCCGGACTTATTATTGGTGATATTATCTCTTCTCTCAATATATGCCTCCATCTGTTTCATTTACACGTTGGTTATTTCTTGGTGAACCTCTCGTCGTAGTCATACTATCTTCTCTTCAATACATACTACTATGTAGTAGTCACTCACCAGGTACATTTTATAACCTTGAACTGACTTGTCAATTTTTCCTACTTCACACTCTAAGAATACATTATGAATAATCACCACCATTGTCCTCCATTTCACAATATTTTGTAAATGACTTAAGCCTAACAGGTTTGTAACACAAATACTACTATTTATTTTGACACTCCATAACTAATCTGTTATTCTAACTTGAAAATGTGTCCACTGCATAAATGGCCATTACTGTAACACCAACAAATATTGTATTTTATAATTGTAAGAACCTGAAGAGGAGAAATTATTGAAAAGAATATCCAGAAAACTTTATCAATTGTCCCAATATGGACACACCACATCTAGAAAAGACAGCTTCTGTACAAAAGAAAGCTATCTTTATTAACCTACTATTCAAGGGTGACCAGATTATGCAGTTGACAGCTCAGAGACTTCGTCCAGCCATCAAACGCACAGTATACGCCGCATCTCTTTCTCTCGCATGCCAAACAATTTCCATCCCTGTACCTACAATTTAAGGACGGAATTCTGTGGTCTCTACTTCAAACTGTATCTGCAAGTTAACCTGCAGTTGCGGTAACACCTATATAGGTAGAATCAATAGAATGTTCCAATGTCATCGACACAGAAAATTCCAATGCAATTGATCTGAAAAGAAATCCAGTATCATTCACTGCTAAGCACTTATTAATGTCAGGTCGAAAAATCAAAATTAATGACTCTTTCACAATTATTTCACATAACTAATTCAAGGTTGGTTATTGAAGGTGATGGAAGCAATTCGTATTAATCACGTACAGCCTAAAATGTGTACAAAAACAACAGATTTCAACCTCCGCTTATCATGGATTACTTGACCTATTAAAATATGATTGGTTGTTAGAATGTACTTTTGTTTTATATAACTAAGTAATTGTCATGCATTTTCTTTTCTTTTATTATTTTTAACCATGTTAGTTGTAAATATTAATAATAATTTTGCTTTATTTCAAAAACAGTACTAATGATACAGCAAGGAATTTTCAGCATTCAGTACAATATTGCATCCAATTTACTCAAAACGACAGAAAATAAACATTACATAATAATAGTAATAAAAACGTTGTTATAGCAGCTATGTAGCAAATTACAGTATGCGATAACGAGAAAAACATGCATGGAGCATAAAATAATAGTAATAACAACTAAAATAAATTTTTATTTTTTGGTTACAGCTTGATTCCACACCATATTTTTGGAACAAGTGTGGAATTTTCAGCGTGGATATCGGTAGCCCAAAATTCGCAGGCCAACCATAGATATCAGGTGTGCGTCGGCGTGGGCTCAAACCTCGGACCATGTGCATGGTCGGCGAGAGTCCTAACCACTGTGTCACCGACGCAAAGTTATAATTAAACGATAAAAAGGGTGACACCATAAAATTACAGAAATATGAACGATGAAAGGGTTGATTCACTTTGCTAATTACATAGTTACTTATATGTTTCACGTTTAACAGTGTCTTCATCACATAAAATACAGGCTAAATAGGGTATTGTAGAATTTCTGTACTCAGTGGTTCGAGCATATAACTTCTTATATTGACTTCTAAACACACCTGATGAGATGGAAGGGGACAGGTGTGAATAAAGAGGGTGCAGAGGGTCTGACATTATAGCCTTTACCCATTTTGTACAGAAATTTATGTGTCTCTCGACTATAGTATTAGCGAGCTCATACAGTGGCAGACCACAAACTCTACTCACAGCATTTAATACTCTTCGTAATATGATCTTTTTTGAGAAGCCCAGGAAAGATTAATGGAGAGCAATAGAGTACAATAGGTAAAATACAGGAGTTTAAAAATTGCAAAACTAAAGATAGGTTGATACCTGATTGTCTTACCTTTTTAATGTAGAAGGTAAGACGAAACATCTTCTTAGAGATAGATAAGATATGGGATGACCATGGAAGGTCAGAGGAAAAAACTAATCCAAGGTATTTAATGCTTGATTTGGTTTCAATTTCCGTACCATCTATGCTACAGGGATCATGCGAGTTAACTAGTTCAAGTAAGTCACGTCGATGCTTGAAAGTAAAGTCAAGCGCCTGACATTTGGAAGGATTTAATATAAGACCATTTGACTTGGACCAGTTGTTGATGTCCAACAGAAAGCTATTAAGTTTGGAGCTGTCAGACTCGGAAGTGATAGGCAGTGATACAGTCAGATCATCTGCATATTTGACAAAGTTAGTTTCGTTTGAATGAGGTAGGTCATGTAGGAAGAGAGAAGAAAGAAAAGGAGAGAGGACGGCACCTTGAGGAACACTGGATTTTGTAAGCGAGGCAGAAGAAGATGTGTCATTATATACAGTATACTGCATTCAATCAGAAAAATAAGAATGCAGCCAACTCTCAGCTCAGCATCCCGTTGGCGTCAACGAAGGCTTATTTAATAAAAGGGTCAAAAGCAGATATGTAGTCTAGGAAAGCACCACGAACATATTTGGCACCTTAGTCTAAACAAGAAACAACATATAAGACATCCAAGGTATATCTACCAAGTTTATATGCAAATTGTTTACGATCATTAAAAACTTCAATGAAGGTTCAAGACGAAGTAAAAGTAATTTTTCCATCAATTTTAAAAAGGGAGAAGTAATTGCGATAGGCCTCAATTTAAATGAGTACCAGGAGATTATTTTGGTATGGAGATAATTTTAATGTTTTTCCATGCAAAAGGTAGAACATTACTGGAAAAGGAAGCATTAAAGAGTGAATAAGGGGGTAGCATAAAATCTCAGCACGGTTGCTAAGGTCAAGGGCAAGTACACCATCAGGACCAAGGCTTTGGGAAGGCTTAAGAGACCGGGGACATTTAAGCACATCAAGGGTAATAAAACCATGAAAAAATTGTCTGTATGATTTGTAACATTAAGAAGGATATCGACAGAGTGTATGAAACACTTATTTAGAGTATCAACATTAAGAGAAGAAACAGAAGTACATCGCTTACCGTTATTAATTTCTTTGGAAAGTTTCTACAAACTAGAAGGGGTTTTACATGACAAGAATCGTTGATTATATAAAAAATTTAGTCTTTTCATTTCCAGTTTTATCAGAGTATTTAAATAAAGCAATAAGGCGTAATTTGCCTGAATCGTGTAATGCTGTATTTGCGCGACACATTTCAAACAATCTGATCACACACGGACTTGTCATAGAAATATATATGAAATTAATAAAGAGGTAAGAGATGAGTGAAATAGACTTGGGTCAAGTTAAAAGGATATATTCAAGGCCAAAATAACAATGAAGACCACTAAACCAAATAGCAGAGGTAATAGTACATCTGCTATGGTATCAAAACAAAATTTACCAAGGAAGGTTTAATGTGATGACAAATTGTTTTTGAACGCATATGTGTGGCTTGAACTTTCTAATTACTAGGGCTTCTGAAACTTTAGGATACGCCCCAAACACGTTTTACAGATAGGTTTAAAAGATCTGTTAATATCAATTTTATGACCTGCCTCTATAATATGTTTCACAATAGAAGAGCTAGGTCTCCTGTTCTCACCGTTAATAGGTTCTGATGATTCCATTTGTTTCTGGAGCCATTTTGGAATATGTTCTGCCACCTCAAATTTAAATCGAATGAATGAAGTTCAGAATAGCATATCACTTACATCTGTAGAAGAGGAAGATAATTGTAATTGTAATCTACAGTATAAAAAATGATGGTATTCTGTCCTATCTGTAACATGCTTCAATGCCCCGCGTATTTATCCCTTCAAAATAGATTAAGCAGTATGCTGAAAGTCATTCGAAAATGCATATGAGTACACATTGTTCTTCGAAGACGTAAGTAGATGTTTCAAACAAAGTATAACTTAGTATATCTTTCGTATTGTGTGTGCTATGTGGAAAAATAGTTCACCCAGTAATTTAGGCAGATTGCCATGGTTTACCCCTTTTGCAAATTAATAACAAATTGGTTATCGTTGAATAGAAAAGCTTAGTTGCTATTAAAAGCAATAATAGCTAACCGTGCAAGCATTTTAGAATACATACGTGATATTTTTAATTAATAATAAGGTCAGAAAATAAATATTCAACGAGTAAAGTCGTATGACTTCCTTTAAGTTTACCTATCGTCATCAGAGATAATGGTTCAGATGATGGAGAAACTTCACTGGACTTTCAATCAGACATTAAATCTACACACTACAATCAATTAACACAAAATTTTCTATTATAGTGCCTATAAATGAATGATTACATTTATATAATTAAAAAAAATAGCCCACTTTTATAGAGTTGTAAAATTATAGGTTAAGAAGTGAATTCAAATTACATATAATTGCATAGGCAAGAACACAGTAATAATAATAATTATTATTACAATTATGATAACCATTATGGGGACATAAAGCAATCCTTATTATTTCCTTGCCTGGGTGGGATAAGCATTCTCCATTAATGTTCTATTTAGGTCAAAGATAAAAGACTGTGAAGACTGGTCAAATGGCATTTTATTATCTGTTGAGCTAAAAATATTAGTAATATTCATAATTTTATTTGTATTAGGTGATGTCTTTGAAATGTTTTATAAACATGTTTTCTAGCAAGCGTCCTTCAGGTATGCTGGCACAAAACTGTTTTATCATTCTCACCTATGAACTCTCAGCTTTTTGAATTAAGTTTCTCAAAAACTGTCATCGAAAATGAATTTTCCGTCCATTTCATGCATATTTAAATAAAATTTGATTTTAGTATATAAACCTCCAATAGCTGCTCATGAACATCTGATTGTATCGAAGCGTAGGAACTTCTGAATTGTGTCTAGGCTGATTCTATAACAGTCGAACTATCAAAGCATCTCAGGGTTTTTAGGTTATCCGGTCAAGGGTGAAGACTAAAAGTACCTTTCTTGTTAAGGTAGAGTACTTTTGGACATCTCAACCGCACGCACATTGGCCTCACACTATTGAATAGCTTAATCAACTCGTGTAGAGTTCTTTCAAAAACTTATATTTTTTTTCTCTTTGAAGTCATAACTATGCTAAGGGATCCAGTAGAGTTCATATAAGAATTTACCTTTATAAATCTTAAGACTGAAAGAGACAAATTCGTACGGAATAATATTATTATTCCCTCATGTTCCACTGGGAACATAGGGCTTCAACAACACATCCTCACTCTATCACATTTTCTGCAGTCCTCTTCACTGGCCAGCCACAAGATTTCCCACAATTTTTCATCTCCTCCTAACAAGATCTCTCCCAAGTCTACCTCGGAAGATCCACTTATCACTTCCCATTCGCATTCCTATTCACTGATGGTCTGGTGAACGGTGTCATTTGACGGTCTATTCAATTCATGCCTGACCCATCTCAATTTACTCTTACATATTTGGAAGGAGGATTTTATCATGAGATGACATCAGTTAGAGTATCACTGGAAAACCTGCAAGGAGTACTCGGCAGCTGTTTCTCCATCCTAGTTTGGGACTCTTCAGCAGTACGCACTCACCACCAGGGTTCGAACCCAGGACCTCCTGGTTACAAGGCTAATGGGATCGTAGACCATTCAGCAGCCATTGAGACCAGATCCAATGGTCAGCTAGTCCATGAACTCGAGACTTCTGCCAATTCACAACATAGCGCGACCATTTTACAATATCTTCTTCGATGAGTTACTGCCTCATCTTCAACCTGATGTACCTTACTGGTCACGGCTTCCAACTAGAACCCCAGGTCACTGCCTGAATAGGGTCAGTCACTAGGGAGCATTAGGTTAATTTTCAAGTATTGGTATTGTAGGGATTTTGTTTAATTGGCTGGAGGATTTCATCATGAGCTGATATGAATTGGATCGGGTCCCAGTGGCTGCTGAATGGTCTACGAGCTTGCTAGCCTTGTAACCAGAATGTGCTGGGTTCGAAACCCCTTGTGCTGGTGTATACTGCCGAACAGTCTCAAACTAGGACGGGGGAAACAGCTGTCGAGTATTCAGTGCAGGTTTTCCAATGGTTCTCTGACTGATTTTAGCTCATGATGAAATCCTCCATCCAATCCCTTTATTCCCATACATTAGTTTTTCACAAGCAGTTTTACTTGTGACTAACGTAAAACAACCTTACATTGTACTTTTATTTTTCCAGTGTTCAAACACATTAAAAGGAAATATAAATAAAATTATTCTGATGAAGAATCACTTCTTCTCAACAATAAGAAGAGCTGTTTGCATTCCTGAAGGAGGCCCAAGACTCTGAAAGATACACTCTCTGCGATTTTACATATGTTTTTAATCAAGGCACTAAATAATTACATTCAGTGGCAAAAGCATCATACAATCTAAGCGAGTTTCAGGAAGGGTTTCATTATCACAACCCAAATAACTCAAATGTATTGTAGTTTTTCATTCTGGACTTCCTATGTGGAAATTAAGACTTCAAAGGTTTACAGACTAGGTTGCCTGGCTTCACACTCAATCTTGCCTGTTTTACAAGATTACTGATATCTCTTTAAGTAGACGAAGCTTCCAAGTGCGTTGGCATGGTTTCCCACCTTCCAACTACTGAAAAACTTCTGCACCCATTGTCAGATATAGTTGTATTAATTCCTTATACAATTTTCATGATAGTGGAATTACAATAACTGTAATGAAAACGTTGACATTCAATCACAGGAGTTTCAGTTGACTTAATTAGGACCTGAGCTTTTACTAGCCTTTATTTTATCCATTAAAAGCAACCAATGGATTTCGGAATATATCTCCGATTATGCATCAGTAACAAGCCTAATAACAGACTAACAAAGAACTGTTCTCTCTTCACACAGCTATAGTATTTTTAGAAAAAATACTAATTCATGAAATCAGCTCTCAGATATCTTTGTTTTTCCTATTAACGGTTGAGTAACATTGTATTACCTGTATTTGTATCATTAACTTCTATGAAAAAATTGTCAGAGTGTTTCGCTTCAGTGCACAGAGGTTCACGGAAATCGTGTGCAACAATAATGCCACTTAGAAAAGTATAGTGTTGACTTACTTAGAATCTGTTATTCTAGTTATGAACAAAAATATGCAAAAAACATCTCCAAAGAAATAATTAATTTGATTTTAATAGATAAGTCTATTCGAGCTCAGTGCAGAGTTGCATAACAGTATCTCCTTGAGTAGTTATTTCAGTGACACATGAAGTAAATCAGATGTTGTGAACAACACAGAGAGGTGTTATCCTAGTTTACTGGCTCTGTGAAATTTTAGAATTTCATTGCCAGTAACTCATTAATGACTTATACTTGTTCTGTAATCATATCTTCTTAAGCATAACACTCGCATTACTTACGAAAAGTTTAATGTTAAATGGTAAAACCGCACGTTATCTACATCGTAAACTCTTCGATCTATAAAATAGTGTTGGCAGTTTATGAATAACCATCATCCAGGTATGATTTATTTTATTTTGATTACAGCTTCATTTCACACAGTACATTTCGGTACAAGTATGGAATTTGCAGCATATGATATCGGTAGCCCAAATTTTGCAGGCCGACCATAGATATCAGGTGTGCGTTGGCAGGGGACTGAACCCCGGACCATATGCATGGTCGTCGAGAGTCCTAACTGCTGTGCTAATGACGCATGAAAAAATATAAAACCTGTAGTCCACCAAAGAGATCCATTACTGCCAATTCTTATTCCTCTTTAGCTAAAAATGTCATATTTACATACAAAGTTTTCATGAAACAGTGTAGTAACAAAACTGATAAGCTGTTACAAACACAGTTGTTAGTGTTAGTCAATGTGTAAGAGGAGTTAAGCAATAAGATGAATAATTCAACGAGTGAGTAGGCATCAGGATGCAAATAGAAACGAAGATAAATATGAAAAGCATAGAGTGCTGTAATGAAATACCTTGTCAACACTAGTCATTCCATCTCAACAAATCCATCCTCCTTCAAAGTTACCTGCAAAGTGAGGAACAATCTACCGTAGGCACCATTCGCTTCAGTCTCCATTGTATTGCTGAGCTCTGGCCATTCAGTTAGAGAAACCAGAAGTATTCATCCCAAAAAATCTTTTCCAACCACTTCTACCATCATGGCAACAATATTGTTTATTTCTGCTAACTTAATTTTTGTTTGTTCTATTTGTTTGTTTTCTAACTCCTTATAACACTAGTATTTCTTTGGAACTCTTACAGAACATTATATTTTCCCTTGTATCTATGTGCATCCTGATCACAATTTACTCACGCATTAACTAATATTAATAACTATGCTTGTGACAACTTACTACTTTTCTTACTTTCGTCTTTCATGAAAGTGTTGTATAAATATGCGACTGTACAGTTAAATAAGTAAATTCACTGGCGCAAAGGAGCCTATTTGTTGATATCAAGTATTTGTATTCACTGAACAATATTTGATAATTATTTAATTCAGTTGTATATTTTCTCATCGACTGATTGAATCGAAGTGCTCAGTCTCAGGCTGTTATGTTTACTTTCTGTGAAGGTGCTTCGACGATGTCTAGGCATATACTTAGAAGTTAATCGGTGGATGGTGGACAGCAGTGGAATCCAAGAAGAGCATTTCATTTTATTTAGGATTCGTCAACTGGATGTACCTACATTCCGCAGTGAGTGATGATGTTCCCACTGAGGCTCTAACCCAGTGCCCATAGTTTCAAACGCCAAAGAATTATCCACCGCTAGTCACTCTCCACCGATTAACTTCTAATTACATGCCCAGACATCGTCGAAGCACCTGCACAGTAAGCCGGTGATATATCTGTGAGTCGTATCCGCTTATGTTAAGTCTGCTGTGATTGGTTGTTTAGTTCCTCAAGGTTAGGCTTTGTTCGTGTTTCTTTTCTCATGACGAAGATTTGGGACATAAATATTGACGTAAATTGCTGTCTACCGATTTCGGCTAGCAGACAGCTCTTACCAAAATAGGATTTAAAAGTTTGGAATATTCACACATCATGGATCTGATGTCTGTTCACTGCTAGTCACCGTCCATCAAATAACGTCAAGTAAATCCTTGGATGCTATCAAAGCGCCTTTATTAGGAGCTAACATCTCAATTGAGGTCGAACACTTCAGTTCAATCAATCAAAGAGATAGAGATAATTGACTTAACCATTTATGGGTAATCTCCATGAACACATTAACAAAAACAAAGTACGTAGTTCAACGAAGAGTCCCATCGTGGAGAACTCGTTTTTCCAATCGACTACACAATCACACTTATACATAATCTCTTTTTCATGGAAGATTGTAGTAGAACTCCTTGTTTTCAATGTGCATCCTGATTACAGTCATTATTTTTATTATTGTTTCCTTGTATTCCTAGTGAAACATAGGGCTTCAACTGCACGTCTCCACTTGCTTCTATCTTCCTTCTGCTGTACTTTTCACCTCCATCCATGTTAGTCCATACTGTTTCAACTCCTCTTCATACGATCTTCTCCGTATCACCCTCGCACTAACGTTCCACTCGTCGCTTCCGTTTCGGCATGGTTCCACTCGAGCAATGGCCTGACGCGCGCGCGATATCACCCAGCGGCCTCCTCAGACAGAGAGTGTCCAATCAATCTCCAATTTTCCCTGCATATTTGTTGGTTGGCGATTGGTTCTTGTTTTGTTTCTTCCCATAGTTTCTTGTTGGTGATTGTGATTCTTTCCGGCCCGGCCATCTGATCTTCAGTGTAGAGCCAGCGAAGACAGTTAGTTGTTGATAAAGGTCTGCAACAGGCTGTTGAAAATATTCTTTGTGACCCGCCCGCCAAGTTTCTGATCCGTATAGAAGAACTGACTGAATTGACGTTTGTATTGAAAATCTTACCGAATTTTGTTGTTGATGCTGGCTGAGTGACGAAGATTTCCAGATTGGTTTCAGGTTGATGAATGTGTTTCTCGCCTTCCCGATTCTCGCTCGATTTGACATCCTGGTCGGTTCCTTCTGTAGTTGAGGCAATGCTCCCCAGATAAGTGAGTGAAGTAACCTCTTTCAAATTCCTCCAGTTGATGGTGATTGGCGCTGGATGTTCCTGTTGATTACAATGCACTCATTAAATTATTTTTATCAATTGACTCTAGTACATTTATTCAACCCCATGAATGTCGGTGGCACAGTGGTTAGGACTCTCGCCGACCACGCATATGGTCCGGGGTTCGAGCACCCGCCGACGCACACCTGATATTTATGGTCGGCCTGCGAAATTTGGGCTACCGATATCCATGCTGAAAATTCCATACTTGTACCAAAAATACAGTGTGGAATCAAGCTGTAAATCAAAAAAAATGTAGGCAACAACTTACGTTAACAGATTTCAAAATGAGAAGGTAAGCACAGTTTCGCTCAACAGAAAACTCTTTCTTCTCAACAACTTCATTTTTAAGCAGCTGCACAGTCATATTTGTATCATGGAAAAAGACATTAAGTGGCACAAGACATTGCTCAATCAATATATATATATATATATATATATAATGAGATAATAAAAATGATGTGAGAAGGGGGTAGAGTTGAATTGGATGAATTAAAAAACTTTTAAAGATTATTAAATAAGTGCATTCTCATTAAGATTTCATAAGTAGATGAAGCGTTTCCTAAAAAATTAAGAATAAAATAATGATAATAGTAAAGAAGGCGAGGATGAAGTTAAATGAAATGGATTCAAATTGTAACAAAACGTTTTTGTAAACATAATTTAAGTTTTTGTTCATATATGGCTAAAGCTTCGTCTATGCATAAGTGGGGGAAACGTAAACGCGGTTATACTTGGTGCTGTGGATAACTTTAAAGGATAAATCGCGCGTTATGGGCTGAATGATCTGATTCCAGAATGTGTTCACAAATTGAAGACATTGTTGTCCTTTACTTACCTTTCACTAATCTAACCAGGTAGTGTTCATTGACGAGTTTACGAAGAACACGCTTACAACATCCAATGTAATCAGCTCTACATGAGCATATGAATGACTACATGCACATAGATGTGGACATAAGTGGCGTCGGTGGCACTGTGATTAGGACTCTTGCCGACCTTGCACTTGGTCTGGGGTTCGATCCCCTGCCAACGCACACCTGATATTTATGGTCGGTCTGCAATATTTGGGCTACCGATATCACATGCTAAAAATTCTATACCTGTACCAGAAATTACTGTGTGGAATCAAGTTGTAATTAAAAATAAATGAATAAATAATTTATCCTAAACTCATCGCCCATTCACATTTCTACCAGTAAATATTAAATGTACCATAGTATGATTATGACAGCTCATTAATTTTGTTAGTACGATATTTCATGAAAAAGAGATTGCACACAAATGCAATTATACAGCTGAAGGGAAAAATAAATCCGCTGAGAAGGGAGTAATCGTTGAGGTGCGCCTTCGATAGCTGACTGAAGCATATATATATATATATTCTTGGTACACTATTGCTATAAAGAAAATTTATAGAAAGCATTTCCATCTCTTCTCGGATAGAATTTTCAAGTGTGAAGGCCTCAACGAAACAGCTGGTTAGTGCTGCTTAGTTTTCAGTGGTTCATGAATTGATATCGATAAGCAGTAAAATCTGCAGTGAATTTGAAAAATACACAACGATACAAAAATGTGTTCAGTCATTTTGTTGTAGAACGTTTGTACTTTGATAGAAAATAATTTCATATTGGAAACGTTTATTTGATAAAGTATTGAAAACTTGGATGAATGTTCACTACAGGAATTCAGTCCGGAAATAATGAAACCTCGAAATCATGTTATCAACATGTTCGTAAAGCCCAAACAGTCTGGACCTGAGTGAATAACGCTTAAGTTATATTTCTACAGGATTATGTAACACCTATAACCAAAGAGATGTTTGTGAAATCATAATATTGGTATATTTAGTGTACTTATTCTGGAAAAGATTAGTTAAAGCCACTTATATCCTTTACTTACCCACTAAAATTTGAACAATAAAACGACAGTAGGGTGCAGCAGATCGGGTGTGAGGACAAATACTCGCCAAAGACATCGGCTAGAGGTCGCACTATGTCGTGAATTGGTAGAAATTAGAATTCATGGGCCATTGGATCGGGTCCCAGTGGCTTAATGGTATACGAGCTCGCCTTGTAACCAGCAGGTCCTGGGTTCAAACGCCGGTGAGTGCGTACTGCTGAAGAGTTCTAAACTAGGACGAAACAGCTGTCCAGTATTCCAAGCTGGTTTTCCAATGGTTCTCTATCCATTGTCAGCTTATGATCAAATCTTGTAACCAATCAAATCCCTAGAAACCAACGCTTAAATATTTTTGTGTGGGATTTTTTAAACAAGTCGTCGGTAATCCGATGTTCAGCCGATTTTCGTCGATATATTGACAAATGTAAGAGACAGTTTCTGTGAGTGAAACATTGGTAAATAGTGACTAAGTGTCGAGAGAGAGCATATTTTTGTTCTTTACATTGATATCTTCAATATAATCAATGAATTGGAAGGTGTCACGAAGCGAATGGTGACACATCCTTTTTCGTACAGGTTTTAAAATGTCAGCTAGCCATTTCGCTATTGAATGGTACGGGAGACATGACATATCCAAAATTGGACGAAGTAGGAGGTTGGCTTTTTGTATCTTTAGTAAGCCGTATATCTTGGTGCTATTGGTCCTGTCGGTCGGATCTGATCATAGACTTCATGACTGATTGACTTTTCGGTTTGCATTCTTTTAAGGACATCAGTGAGTTGTTTTACAATCTGTTCTGTTTTATTTCTTTCATTGTGTGGTTGCGAAAATTTGTTTTACCTGAAAAAATGTTCTTCATTTTCTCTATATAGTCCTTCCTGCCCATAGGAACTATGCCAGCTCCTTTATCTGGATGGGTTATTAGGAGTTCACTGTTTTGTCTCAGTTGATTTAATTCTTCTCTACGTTGCCTTACTAGGTGACTGTATACTTTTGGTTTTGTGTTCAGATACTGATAACAGCAATCGATTATTGTTGATTTGAATCGATGCATTTCTTGTTCGGACGTTGGAGTTAAGTCATTTGTTTGGGTGATTAAGTTTTCGAAATGTACATGAGTATGGAGTCTATTGGCATTTAGGTTGAATTTCGGACCCATGGATAGGGCTTCTAACTGCAAGTTGGATAAAACTACTGAAGAGTAGTTAAATGAGAATTCTGAAGGATATTCAGGAAACTATTTGTGTGCTTTGATGGATTTGAGTCCTTTTTGTGAGTTGGGATATAGTAGATTTCGCCCGTTTTTCAGTGACTGCATTGACGTATTCCGTGAACCTCTGAGTTTCATTAGGTAGCAGATTGTGGCGGGCTGGAGACTTTTGTGAAATGTCGCGTTGTAGTTCTGGAATACGTGAATATCCAAAGTGGTTTTGGAAAGCACTGAGAAGAAGTCACATATATCCCAGCACAAAATCTCTCCGATGACATGCATTGAATCTTACCGACTCTATTATAGAATTTTTGATCGTTACAGATATTAGGAGTGCACTTTTGCCTTATAAATGTCACATCTACGAAAACTCCATTTTTAAATGTCGGTAAAAGCGGTTATACTGGACTCCAACATTTCACTTACAACTCAATTTATCTTTTTGGCAGCCATATGACTTATTATCACCTATTTTTATTCGTTTGCATTCCAAGTGAAACATAGGGATTCAACATTGTATCTTTTTTTCGCTTTGTTTTCTACAGTTGTTTTTAGCTAACTTCACAATTCCTAAAAAGCTTTCATTCCTTTTTGACGTGATTTCCTCCATGTTACCGGGGAACACATTCGTCGGCTTGTCGTTTCCAGTGATGTTTCAGCATGGCTATAGATTGATTCGAGATGCAACTCAACGATTTCCTCAACTTTTTGTGCAGTCTATTTCCATTTCACTCTGCATGTTCGTTGGACAGTGGGTTCTGTTTTGGTTTGTCTCCAAAGTTCCTTGTAGCTCACCTTTCTGGCCTAACATCTGGTCATCAGTTTCGAGTCAGTTGAGACAGCTTTTAATGAAAGTTTGCAGCAGGCTGTTGGAAATTCTTTTGGAGAGGCTTGCGATAAATTTCTAAACCATATAGAATCAGTGACTTGACATTAGTGTTCAAAACCTCAATCGCGTTCCTTATGCTAACTTTAGAAGATTTCTAAACTGATCCCAGGATGTTGAGGGTTCGCCTTACCTTTCCGATTCTGGCTGGTTCTGACATACTCATCTGTACCACCTGAATCGAAATGATGCTGGCCAGATAAGTGAAAGTGGTCACTATCCTCAAGCTTCTGCCAATGATCGTGATTGATGCTTTTAGTTGTCGTTGTTGTTTGTTAGGCATGTTTATCACCTGTCTTCTCTATATTCACTTTAAGTCTTGTCTTCGCTGCCTGTTCTGCCATCTTTTTGGTTTAAGTCTGTAGACTTTTTGGTTTGTGCGATATGAGAGATTATTCTCCCACGTAGTCCAGATAGTCTATAGTAACGTTGCCGGTCCAACGAGTTCTCTATTCTCTCACCCTACTGTCTGTTAAATGATCTAGATCACCACGATGAGGAACATCATCTGTGATTTTAAGCAGCCTGACCTCACTGCTGCCTACACTTGAAAGGCTTTGCTGAGCTCTCTGTTGTCAGTCATCTCGTATGTGGCATGCAACTGTCGAATGAATTTGATAAATGTTTGAAGTACTCTTTATTGTCGAAGGTTTTTCACAATTGCTTCATGATCAACATCACCAAAAAGAGCTTTACAAAGTCGATAAAGCTGAGATACAGAGTTGGCTGACATTCTATGCCCTGTTAATTGGTGATTATGATTCGTAGCTTCAGCGTTTGTTTCCACCGTCTGAATGCAGCTTGTTCTGGGTGGAATTTTGTACCCACAGTCGCACTCTTCAGAATTAAGCTGTCTACTGTTTTGTTTACGGTAGACAAGAGCACGATTTCACTCAATTTTTCGCTAAGTAGTATGTAGCTTTTCTTTGGTAGTTTGACAAGGTAGCCCTTCTTCCTATCAGTAGTCACGCAAATAAGTATGTCTAATGCCTGAATAATTTAGGGTAGTTCATGAATGTGTTCTGATTGCTACCCGGCTCAGTACAGAAAGAATTTTCTGTAGGATTTAAAAAACCTTATTTTCTTTCACGTTCCCAGTGGAACATAAAGCTTTAAGATTGGGCATGAAACTACCAACCCCATACAATAAAAAAACACCACTGCTGCAGAAACTTCATGCCTCTAGCTTGAAGCCCTATGTTCCACTGTGAATGTAAAGGAATTTTGTAAACAAAAACACATAAGTCGTAAAATCCATTTGCTAACCCAAAATAAAAAGGAATCATTATTATGTCCTTTAATTCCTAGAGGAACATAGGACTTCAGTCGCCCAAGTCTCCATTGCCTTCGGTTCTCTGTCAACGTTATCACCCCGCTCCACGTCTGCCCACAATGCCTTGATCTACTCTTCACATCACCTCCTCCAAGTCACCCTTGCACTGACAACCAACTCGCCGTGCCCCTTCAGGTTCCACTCGAGGGCTTGTCTAGTGATGTCACTTGATGGTTTCCTCAAAGTATGGCAGCCAATCCATCTCCATTTCTTCCTGCCTATTTGTTTCACAATCGGTTTCTGCTGGGTTGGTTCGCTCATTGCCAGAGATCCCTGTTGCTGATCTTTTCTGGCCAGCCATCTGATCTTGAGTATTGAATGAGGAGAGCTGTTAATGAAGGTCTGAAGTTTGTTTGAGGTGCTCTTTATGACGTGCCATGTCTCTGATCCGTATAGTAGCACTGACTTCAAATTGGAGTTAAAAATCCGAGTCTTATTTTTGATGCTGAATGCTGTTGACCTCCACACAGACTTGAGAGTAATAAAAGTTTGTCTTGCTTTTCCGATTCTTGCTTTGATATCCTCGTGAGTTCCATCCCCCTGTAGTTGAAACGATGCTTCCCAGGTAGGTAGATAGGTAGGTAGTTAGGTAGGTGAAGGAGGTGTTTCTTTCAGGTTCCTCCCATTTGTGCTGGCAGATTGTTGTCTGTTGTTGTTGTTGCTGTTGGTGTTGGCCAGGAATCTTCATCACCTCTGTTTTATCAATGTTCATCTGAAGCGAAGTCCTATCGTTGATGCTACTTCTGCCAACTTGTTGCTTTTCTCTTTAATATCTTCCAGTTTGTGGGAAATTAAACATGTGTATATCATCGGCGAAGTCAAGATCCTCCGAATTTTTTGTGTGAGTCCATTTTATGCCTGTTTCCTCATTGGCCGTTGTCTGTCGCATTATCCAATCTACTGCAATCAGGAAGATCATTGACGATAATGGACGGGCTTGCCTCACTCCCGTCCTCACTTCGAAGGATTCCGTGAGTTTCCCGTTGTGGATTATTTGGCGTGCAGCACTGTCGTACAGCTGTCGGATGAGATGTATAATTGTTGATGGGACCCCGTAGTAGCGAAGTAGTTGCCAAATCACCTCTCGATAGACGCTGTCTAGTGACGGCCTTTTCAAAGTCGACGAAGTTGAGATAGAGAGGTGACTGCCATTCCAAGCTCTGTTCAGTGGTGATCCGTAGTGTGGCGATTTGATCAATACATGATTTGTTTCTCCTGAATCCTGCCTGTTCCGGTCGAAGTTTTTCATCCAGCTTAGCTTGTTTGATTCTCTCCAGGATTATGCGGCTTAGTATTTTCCTTGGAATGGACAGGAGCATGATTTTGCCCCAGCTTTTGCATTGACTTAAGTCTCCTTTCTTTGGTAGTTTGAATAAGTATCTTTTCTTCCAGTCCTCAGGTACTTTGCCCTCTTTCCACACCTTCTCCAGCAATGGCGTCATCATGTCCACTGTTGTCACTGGGTCCATTTACAATGCTTCTTCTGGGATTCCATCTGGTCCTACTGCTTTCCAGCTTTTAGCATCTTGATTGCATTCAGGACCTCTGATATCTCGAGTAGAGATGAGACATGGTGGATGGCTTAATACTAACTAATGTACCATACAGTGAAACAGTATCGTTAACTGGATGTTGTTTCGTGTACAATTTATTATTCTGGTTCATACCATATGTAATATTATTTAGCATATGATCATGGCATAATGATAAACACTAAGATGACCTACTAAACGTAATCCAGAAAATAATAATACCATTTCAAATTATGATATACCTTATAAACGAAATAATATAGAATTCCGCTAAAGTGTCATTATTTGTCAATGTATATTTTGTGGTAGTTGTATAATATATTAGTGTTTACATTAGATGAAAGGCATACTGTTTCATAACTATGACAGAAATTAGAGAAAATATTGGTCTCAATATCAGACAGCCTATTTCATGTCACGTTGAATATCAAAAAATCAGGTGCAGTCAAAGTGAATTTTATTACTAGAGGTATAAGCGACTTGAAAATATAAGCGCCTTTCAAGGGCAAATCCTACCTTTTTGTACAGCTGAACAGACAAAGAGCATATGCTGAAAATAGATTCATGATATCTTTTGATGCAGTCTTCTTATCCACCAGTGTAAGGTTTTATGAAGCCATAGATAGTAAATGCCAGCATTCTGATCTTCAAGCCATTCTACCCTTCGGAATTCACATTCGTAGTATTACTAACGGTATGCCATTTCAATTTACTGACATATTTTTTGTCATTTCAGCTAGATATTTCTGGGAAGCCCAATAAATCCCATAGTGTTAGATATTTTCATATAAATCTAAGGAATAAACTATTGAAAGACACAATCAGAGAAACGACATTTTACACCATGTGTGATGTTCCCAACTTCATCGTAAGCTATGATTTATTTCACACTTTCCATTTATCAAACAATTTTATTAACATTCACAAAAACATAAATTTCAACGAGGATTATGATTTTGATGGATGCTTTAACTTCTTAGCTATCGCCATGGAACACAAGATTATATGCTATACTTCAAAGATCCATCAACCAACAAAGTACAGAGAATGGAAATTTTCTGAATTTCATCAGTCTTTGCTGATAAATCATAAGCTAGTAGTAGTCAAAAATTATTTTTCTGGAAGAGAATACTATGCCACAGTGATTCATTTGGATAGGAGATACAGATCATGGTAAAGCGTCCACATGAGAGTTGATATCCGCAAAGATGTTTTTAGATAGTGCAAAAGAATAAAAAATCCCCAGAGAAACAAGTGTTTGAATTGATTCGACTTAAATTTATAGATGACCATATTATAGAGATAATTAACAAGCAGCCTAACAAGTCACTTACTAGGACTTTTCTCACCGCTAGATTTATTCCTCCATGCCAGACAGTATATTAGTTAGTTCAATCGAAATTCGACAGATACCCTTTGTGTTCCAGCCCCATTTGTGTGTATCAATTTATATGTGTCTGCCAAAGCAGATATCTAGGAAGAATATAAAAATGTGCCTGTTCATAATTCTCCGAAATCATATATGTATATACAGTCTGCAATTATAAGCAGGTGATCTTCCGGCAGTACAGTTATTTAAAAGAACGCTAGATAGACATTTTGAATACTTTCAAGTCTAGTTAGCTAGCCTCTTAAGCTTTAATTGATCATGTTGTCTTTTTATTAAGTATAAATTTTGATTTCTCTTCATTTTTACTCAGTCACACAATCACTTATGAAAGATAATACGTTATATGTGTGTTACCCAAATAAATAAGCCCTCCATTCATCACCTGTATAATTATTCCTTTCAGTTGGTTCCACAGCTGCTTACTAACGTTCATTTCCTCTTTGCATGGTCTCCACCATTCCATCACCTGTCGCTCCTCGTTTGGCTTCATCACGAGCGAGTGCCTGAAGTGTGATATTATTCAGTTTGTCTTCAATGAATCCACTGTCCATTTTGCATGTTCTCTGGTTAATAGATTGTCAGCAGCTACGTAACCTACTAGAATGCCTTTTGGAGAATCCTTAACAGTAGTATTCTGATATCACAGTGTCTTAACAATTTGATTCATCTTTGTACTATTTTAATTCCCGGTTAATATTTGGAATTCAGTTCTCTGATAAATTAAACCATAATGAAATTATAATTCAATTTGTGGATGGTGACTAGCAGTGGAATCCAGCTAGGATGCGCATTTCATCCTATTTGGGACTCGCCAGCTGGATGTACCTGCATTCCCCAGTGTGGGATGATGTCCCCACCAAGGCTCGAACCCAGTGCCCATAGTTTCAAACTCTAAAGAGTTATCCACTAGACCACTTGGGCCACGAGAGCCACCTCTTGTGCAACGGGTCGTATTAATTTAATTGAATTTTAGATTTTCCCGTCGGTTGATGGGACCAAAGTGCTCGGTCTCAGGTTGCCATCTCGGCTTCTGAGTTCGAGCCTCGGTGTGAACAACATCACTCACTAAGAAATGCAGGTACATCCAGCTGACGAGTCCCAAATATGACGAAATGCACATCCTGGATTCCACTGCTAGTCACCATCCATAAATTAAATTCTAATTAAATACCCAGATATCGTTGAGGCATCTGCACAAGAAGCCGGGTGCTTCGGTCCAACCAGTCGACGGGAACATCTAAAATTCAACTGAATGTAATGAAATTGTAATCAATTTTCATTGATCTTCATTATCCAGTTAAGAAGATGAAACCTGTTCCACATATTTTTGCTGCTTTATTCAAATTTATCAATTGGAATTAGTATATAAAACAATAAAGTCACACAGAAGACGTCAATCCTTATATTTTATTCACTAGCAGTGAAGAGAATTTTTCTTTAATTTCCAATGAATAGGACAGTATGCACAGCAATTTCGCATGACTATTTTATATATCATGTGATGAATGTTTTTACCGACTAAAAAGATACGTAGAATATAGGATGCCATTAGCTCAACAACAAACAATTTACACTTCATTCAGCAAATTTACAATAAAAAAAATTATAAATTAGCTAATTTGGTTCTATTAGCACATAGAGTTTCTGCCTAAGAAATTATATCGGTTTAGACACATGCAATTTGGACTGGCAGGTGCATCTTTTACACGCAGACGACTTACCGCTCCGTTACTTAAAAACTTTAAGAGCACGGAAGTATATAGTGACCATTTAGGCATATATAGTCACACAGAAAGTGACCACAGGGGAAGATTGAAGAGTTTAGACTAAGCATTAACAAGGCTAAATCTCAGAATGAAGACATTTTACGCTGTTGAGACATTAAGTAGGAAGAGGTGATGTAAAACTTCTGTCTAGGAAAATCTTGACAATGAAGTCCACTGCATTCCAGAATACGAAGAAAAAACTAAAATAGTTCTCTATGAGAGCAGTGTTTTGTAATCCGTTTGTGAAAACCTTCACAGAGATATCAGCTCTTATGTATAAACTGTTAGCTTAGCTGTCTGTTTATTCGGAGTACTCACAATGAACAGTTGAAACCATTTCTAACAAGGACATAGTTCGTGTCCACAGATTCGAGGGTTTTCGGTATGTCTTCAGTGCCAATGTAACAGCAGTAGGCAAGACACGAAAGCCAAGGTCTATTTTCAAGTGACCAAGCCTCCATTTATATATATATATATATATATATATATATACAATTTTCTTTAAGCAACCAATGAGCGTGTGATTGAGGTTTACATCAAACGAAACAAAGTAGAATGTTCAAATATATATAGTATTCTGTTGCTAATGTACTTTTGAACCGTGGAAATAGTATTCAGACGTTAACACCAACAAATACGATGATTCCTCTTGTGAGAATAATGTTCCACTGGAACCTATTGTCTATATCACAGCACTACAAAAACTTTGAGTGAAGGGGATTTCGGGGGTTCCAGTCATGCTCAAACACACATGGGAAAAGTGCATTCAGTTATCGAGAAAGAACGTTTTGTTTGGTTGTTAGATAAATGAACACATTATCTACTTGGTCGACGGTCTCACATCAGAGCTGATCGCAAGCCACCAGGGTGTATAAAGACAGTGAGAAGCCCACGTAGATAGCTGTCGTGGTGGATGTTGTGCCTAAAGGACTACAATTTCACGATTTTGCAAATTCCAGGGACAGAAAATTTACCGCCAGATTTCTCACCTATGGCGGAGGACGAAACTTATTTACTAGAGATAGCATAGGAAGTGTATGCATTGGAACAAGATTCTGAATACAGTGAAAGTATATCGACCTTGGTGAATGGACAGCAAACTATGCTCCTCAGGCAGAGAGATAGATTAAAACCTTGACTTGGCGAGAGAACGATGAGGGTGGTTGGCGGTAATACCCCACTCCCTTCGCCGTGGGATGCCACAAGAATGGCACCAGCTAGCACACACGGGTGCAGCCACAGACAGGCCTCTTGAGACTAAGCATAAACTGGTCAGGTGCGACAGAAGGTGGACACTGCAAAATTCGAAAAGGGAAAAGAAGGAGTGAGTGACCTTTGAAGTTGGAGGTCAAATAAAGTGTAAAGAAAGTACATCGTTGAATGAGGACCATGTTTCAGGAACTCCTTCCAGTGGGAAAGAACACGAACTGTCACCAGGGGAAGTAGTCTCGTGTATACCACCAAGAGAGAAGACGAACAAAAACGTGTTGACGCCGGCCAACTTTAGAGGTCGGCATGGTGAGATAAGAAAGTCTGTAGCAAAACATAAGGAGAATGGATAACACCATGAGGGTTTAAGCAACTCCTCATATAAAAAGTGTGGTGTGTACTACTGACAAGATCTTGGCAGTAGCACATATATATACATATTGTCTGCAAGAATATCGAATGGCGCAGGAATGGATTACGTGGTAAAGAGGAGAATTAAGCGATTCTTGTTAGACAATATAGAGAACATGTAGGGAAAACTAAAGTCGTACTATGCAAAGAACATGTGTGAAAGGTGATACTAATGTTAAGTAGATGTATTCTGCGGTATCGGTACATCAAGTTCCTATTAAACAATTCCGTTACTAAACAGTATTGTGTTCTGCTGTTACAGAATTTAGTGAGGTCAAGGAGTGCTTCTTTGTGGATTCACTGATTCATTTTCTCTTCACATTAGCAAGAAATTAAGTATTGAATTGAATTTTTGATTTTCCGTCAATTGTTTGGACCGAAGTGCTTGGTCTCAGGTTGACATGTCGGCTTCTTGTGCAGATGCTTCGACGATGTCTGGGCATTTAATTACTATACAATTGGTGGATAGTTGCTAGCAGTGGAATCCAGGATGAGCATGTCGTCCTATTTGGGACTGGTCAGCTGGAACATCTAGCTGACTCATTTCTTTCTTACTACCAATTTCTATCTAGTGTCTTCCTATCTAATATCAACCATCCAAAGTGTACCGTGATAGCGGGTCACCTAGAATGCTGCTCACATTGCAAACTTGACTGATAGAACTCAATCTACACCAAAGATACGACTAGATACATTACGATAGTCAGTAACTAGTGTCCAGTCAAAGTATCCAATACAATCCTACAGGCGGTCAATATCCATCTTGAATAGCTCAGTGGTAACGGCTCTGACAGCAGCGCTGAGTGACGCTGGTTCGAATCTCAGAAGAAGCATGAGTTCCTTTAAAGTTGTAGATACGCCTTGCTGACTGGTCGGTGATAACTAGCATGAAACCTAGGTTTAGCCAATGCATCCTGACAACTGCCTCTAACCATCTAATATCAACTTCCTTACTATCCACTTTCGCAAGAAACATACTGTATATTAATGCATTCGTACGGATGAAAAGGAAAAGGAATTCGTCTAGAAAAGACAATTCACTGAATTGCTTGTCTTCTTTTTATAACTTTTCAGATAGGAAAGGTATTATTTCAAGTCTGCACATGGTTAGGAAATAGAAGGACAACAGTTTTATTATTTATGACAGAATCTGCTTAACTGCTGAACATCTCAGAAAACTTAGTAAACGTAAGCTGTCTATACTTTTCACTGTAGAAGTTTAAAATCCCACATTTCATTTCTTAGAAGTTATGCTTGACAGCAATGAATTAATGGTCTACGAGTTCACCTCTTAATCAGAATCTCCTGGGTCCCACCCTGGTGGGCGCATACCGATGAAGAGTCCCAAACTGGCCTGGAGAAACAGCTATCCAGTATTCTTCGCAGGTTTTCCAGTGGTTCTGTATCTGATGTCAGCTCAGAATGAAACCTTCCAACCAGGCAAGAAGGTAGTACGTTAAAATGGTTGACCAGCTGAAATCCATTCTGTGCAGGACAGCACACCGCTAGACAGTTGGATACCTATTCTCTGTATTCCGGAATTCGGAAACTTTACACTGTAGATAAGGTCTCTGAACCAAGTGTGTTAAACTCTCACTTTATGCCATTGATTTACACCTGGTATTCACTGGCCAAAATATGATTCGAGAATATGTGAAGGATAAAATGACTCTTACGTTCACCCGCATCTGTATCTACTCTTCTATACGCCGCTGTAGATTTGATTAGATTGAACATTGTAACCATGTTCACGGGAAACGCGTCTCTGAATACTAACTTGTTTGGCTGATGAAACGTGAGCGTAGAATGACTATGTTTTTGTCTGTGAACATTTTCAGTCCGTTTATTCACCTTCACGTGGTTTTTCTTTTGAAGTTATTTACAGATCCCAATTCGGTCACTTTTACAGTTTACATTTATTCCGCTTGTGAACAGATATAGATGGATGAAAACACAAAGTACGCATTCAAAAGCGTTTTGCTACACTCCTTTCTGTTCCCCGGTCGTTTTAATGTTTTTTTATTTTATAAAGGAGAGGTTGGTTCCTTAAGATCGCCCCCACTGATCGTAACTAATGCTTTTCGATTGGTTTGAGGATTTCATCATTAGCTGACATCAGTTAGAGAACGACTGGGAAACCTCCAGGGAGTAATGGGCATCTGTTTCCTCAGGCCAGTTTAAGACTCTTCAACAATACTCACCCACCAAGGTTTTAACCTAGAACCTTCTGGTTGCAAGGCGAGCTCGTAGACCATTGAGCCACTGGGACCCGATCCAATAGCCCATTAATTCTAACTTCTGTCTATTCACATCCTTTTCGTCTTTTCTTTATCCAAATGAAAAGCTTTCTTCGCTACTTCCTCCCTGCCAGCTGTCGTCCGCGAAGTCCACGTCTTCTATAGTCATTTTGTTGGCCAGACGTTTGCCTGTCTCCCCGGTTACAAGATCTGTCGAATGCTCCCAGTAAACCATAGTCAGAAATATCATCGTGATAGTAGACAGCTTTGTATTAATTCCTGTCTACATTTCAAGCGCATCGCCGAGTTTTCCATTGGGATACACTTGACACATAGTATTGTCATATAGCTGTTCCATGAGGTGGATAAAAGTTTGCAGCACTGCAGAAAATCAGTCCAATGGGTACAGAATTTTTATCTCACAGAAAAAAGGCTTTCTTCAAAAATCTACTCTACCAGCTCACTTTATTAAAAATTGAACTTTTAAAGAATGCAAAATAAAACAAGATTACAAAAGCATGAAATCACATAGAATAAAGTTTACTATTAACCTTCAGGCTACTGAAAAGATTATAAAGGCTGAATAACCCTGGACAGAAAATATGTTTTCCTTTTATATTTTCATTCAAAAGACTGAAGTACAAATGGTATGTGGAAAATTACTATTATAAGCCTACGGCAAATTAACTAGTGCATAAAGCTATAATAATACATCATAAAGTTTCAAATCAAATCAAAACACTTTGAAAAGGTTTTCAGAGAAGAGATGTATTGAATCATCCATTAAGCTGTTATAACGACTTATCTGAAGACATTGTGATATTTACAGTCTATTGTTTAAGCACCGTCCGATGTCAACAGTTAAAAATCCCATACAAAGTATTTCGTTAGTAAGCGGTGGTCTTAAGAAACAGACGATTGCTTTATTCTTGTGGGCATAAGTAGAATGATCTAACCCAAAGGTTCTCATCAGCTGCAAACTACCTGAAAGTGCAATGGTTATAAATAGTAACATTTCATACTTTATTGTTTGAAAAGTAATAGAGAAAACATAATAAAGTGAACGCATCATCAATTTATATACAATGAAAAAAGAAAAAGAGGGTGAGAGAAGACAGCAAACAGAAAAATTTAATAAACATTGTCAACATGGCAACTCAAGAAGGTCAAAGTTCATCATTTTGAAAGCTTGCTAAGTGAGTTGAGCTAACTAGTGTGTATGACTAATCAGCGTAATGAAAGTGATATGGTTACCAAGGGAGTGAGAGATTGACTACACTCTTTTTCTGTATGTCTAAGTTTGATTTGTGACGTTTGATTGCAATTGCTTCAGCAAATCGTAGTAGATTCGCTGTCCTTTGTATTTTAATGTTTTGAAGGATTTTGAAATTTCAACAAAATGACCCGTATTCACAAGGTGTCTGGTAACTGCACTTTGTAAATATCTGCTTCCTCTTAAGCATAAGTTTCTCAGAATATGCTCTGAAAACCAGATAAAAGCCCTTCTATCTGTCCTCCCAATGTACTTGCTGCCGCAGGTGCACGTAAATTTATAAATGCAGTTGGAGGTAACACCAGTAGGGTACTTATGCTGTTTCAACTGGTTTATAGAGCATGTAGTAATGTAAAGTGTTACCAGATTTGCTGCAGGGAAGCATCTCTTTATTGCTCCTTTCATCCTCTTTTTTCAATCTTTTGCGATATTGTTTCTCCTTTGTACGGAAGGCAAATGAACACTTTCTTCCTTTCAACTTTTGGATACTTCTCTTTCTCATCTCTTTCTTTGCTGTACTTTAGGATAAATCCTTTTGGATACCCGTTTTACTTAAGGCATTTTTCAACAAAGCTTAATTCTTCTTCTACCTTGTTAGGTGAACATAACTTCCTGGCCCTGTCGTACAGTGTCCTTACTAATCCCCGCTATAGTTTATAGGGCAGAAGCTGTTGTAGTGAAAGTATTGTCCAGTCCAAGTTTCTTTTCTGTAGATGGACTTTTCTACCGTTCCATCGTTTCTTCTTTATAAATTTAGGTCCAGGAAATTGAACTCATCGTTGTGTTTGTATTCCACGTATTCTGTTGTTATTCCATTGGATTTCGTGCATCACTAACTTCTTCAAATATATGACACATTTAGAGTCTAGTGAAACGAAGTAAAATCATCCAGGGTATTTTATAAAAGGGGACTAATGTTACTGAAGTTAACTCAGTATAGTCACAGTTATCGATGAGTAGACTTAAAGTTTCATTTTTAAATCATAATTCATGTAAAAAGTATACCAATTTGAGATTTTCAAGTTAATTCCTGTATATTTGTACTGAGGAGAACGATTGGACTCTGCTTGTACGAAATATGCGTCTGTATGTTTTGTCTTGATAATAGGAAAAACTTTAAAATGGATATATAACATTGGAACAAAGGAGAAGCCAAGTTGACCACTTCAACGAATTCCTGTATCAACCTCCACAGGAATCACATCCAGAGGTACTGCCAGTGAATAACAACCTGCCGACAAAAATACTGAAGTCTTAAACGAGTCGGAGTCAGTGAAGCAGTAGGATAGAACAGAATCTTTGTAAAAAAAAAACTATAAACAGACCCGGAGATCCTAGAAGTTATTCTAATGCTAGGTTGGAAGGAAGGAATACTAGAAAGGTACCTACTGATAAGAAGAACTCGTATCTTACCAAAAAGAGGCAGGAAATGTGTTGCAGTCATGCTACTCTCCCTGCTAAGCAAGAAATTAGGCCTAAAACACTCAGAGAAGACCAAAAGGTATTTGGGATGAAAACTTCACTCATTCTAGGCTGGATTCATGAAAAATAAAGATTGTATGGGACAAAGCGCTACCCTACGGAGCAGCATTTAACACAGCACAGAATAGTAGCCATCTATTCATTTCAGCTTCACAAAATTTGAAAATGCCTATGACTGCGTCCACCGTGAATTGATTTGGTAACCGCTCCAATACTACAAAGTGCAATGTCATAATTCTTAATCAAACCCATTCAGCAGCGATATGATGATGTCACATTTCAGGACAACAGAAAGTTAAGGCTGCCTACTATCACCCACTATCACTTTCTCCATTACGGTGGACAGAATCATGTAACCGAAAGTGTGAATTCAGAAGACCGGCACAGGTCTGACCAGGAAACCGTTTAAAGTTAAGACATGAAGAAGAGAAAACTACTAGGAATTTCATATTTCATTGAACACATTCTTACATAAATAGCAATCAAAGCAGTTGACAATGCAAAATAAAACATTCAAATTCAAAAATGTAACACCAGTAAATTTGAATAAGGCATAGATAACAGTGGATTTTGCTGAATAATAGAATACTATCATTTATTTCGTTGCCTTCTCATCAGCTGCTTACAGCCTAAATAAATTACAAGGTTTATGAGGTGTTTCTGAGGCAGCAGTTACATTGGGAGAACATAAAGGGGGGCACACCTCCGATTTGCTGGACATGTGCCGAAAAGCCTACGTCTCAAAGGGGCAAACTCTTATAATAGCGCTATTACCAGACATTTCCTCGATACGGGTAATGAGGTAGAAATCGCGAAATTCTTTAAAAATTATCACTTGACAAAGTACCTCGATTCTCCTCAAGTTTTCCGAAGCAGTTTTCATCAAACGGTTGAAACTAGATTTATGTGTTCAGAAAGAAGCAGTTACTAGTCTTTCTTTGCCATGGTAACTGGATGTCTTTATTCCTTCTTTCACTTGATTACGTAATCGTCGGCATTAATCTCACTCCCACTGTATAATTTATAATTTTGCTTGTCTCTAGTTTCTATGATTTGAGGTGAACTCACTACATTGTTACCTAATTGATTAGTCATTCTGCATCTTACACATTTCTCATCTTCACTACGTAACTCCTTTACCATTGTCTGCATACATTTATTTTGTTTAAAGTTGAACTGCCTGTGTAAAAACTACATAAGCGCAATTCTCTGAGCACTGTTCACTAATAGTAGGACCTTCTGTCAATTGACATCATGTAAAATTTGCAAGTATGTTAAAAGTTTTTTGTACATAAGCCTCATAATTTATTACGGCTCCAAGCAGCTAATGCGAAGCCAACGAAATCAATGGTGGTGCCATATTAATCTACACAAGCAACTGTTGTTCTTCCTTTATTCAAATTCTCAAGTATTGGTTATTTAGGGATGTCGTTTGATTGTTTGGGGGATTTCACCATTAGCTGACATCAGTTAGATAACCGCTCGAAAACCTGGGAGTACTGGACAGCTGCTTTGTCCTAGTTCGGGACTCTTCATCAGTACGCATTCATCAGGATTCGAACCGGGGACCTACCGGTTACAAGGTTAGCGAGCTCGTAGACCACTGAGCCACTGGGACCCAATCCAATGGTCCTTGGATCCTAACTTCTGCCAATTAACGACATAGTGTGAACACTTCTCAATGTCTTCTTCGATGAAGGACTGCCTCATCTTCAACCTGCCGCACCCTACTGGTCACGGCTTCCCACTAAAACCCCAGGTTAACTGCCTGTATAGGGCCAGTCACTAGTGAGCATGTGATTAATTCTCAAGGAGAATAAATACATCCAGTGAATATACTTATCAAATTCTGTTTTTGATTTGCAGAAATACTATAAAAGAAAGTCAGGCGAAGAACAAACTTTTGTAATATGTTCCCTTTCTACTCTTATAAATAATACTAAATATTTGACACAGATGACATAGTCATTAGTTTATATATCATAAATCATAAAGTTTCTTTGCTGAGAATCTCTCTGTTTATTCGAGTAAAGAAATGTTGTCATGTCTTTCCATGCGTACTGATTCATTCTGGGCATAATTAACTGTTCACAGTGTTGATTAGTCTGCATAACCAGAAAGCATTTCAGATATTAAAAATTATACGAAATAGTTTGAGAGTACTTTTATTCATGTTCGCTTTAATGGATACGTGACAAAAATTAATTAAACCTGACAAAAAGGTCATGCATCTTATTTTAAATTAGACTGCAAAGACTTTACTCAAGCATAGGGTTTGAAAAAGAAACTGTCATCAGACACTGAAGTCTCATTCAAATCATATAAAGCAAATGCGTAGTTTCAATATAGAAAGAAACACCACATTTGAAGAATATCATGATATCACCATTCTATCTCACAGGTTCTCTCTCATCAGCTGCACACCACTACCTGGATTTACAATGGTTATAAATAATGACAAGAATATATTTCAAGGTTTGAATAGTAGTACAGAAAGCATTATAAAACCAATGTATCCGACAATATTAGCACTAAAATCTTTAGTCTAAATTAACATCAATTGATATGATTTCAAAATGAAAAAAGGAGGGAGGGGAGGAGAAGACAGAAAACAGGAAAATATAACAGACGGTGTTAGCATGCAGCAACTCAAAAAGGTTATAGTTCATCAAGTAGAAAACTTGCTCAATGAGTTGAAATCACTAATACGGATGACTAATCGGTATAATCAATATTTAGTTACCAAGACAGTGGCAGATTGATTACTTCATCTCTCAGTATGCAAAAGTTTGGTTTGAAAAGATTGATTGAAAATGTTTTAGCAAATCGTAGTAAATTTCCTGTCCATTGTATGCTCAATATTTTGAAGAATTTCGACATTTCGATGAAATGACCTATATCCAAAAGATGTCTGGTCATTGCATTTTGTGAATATCTGCTTCCCTTCAGAAGGCAACTGAAGTAAGATTGAGTTAGTAAGTTAGATGTCGTAGAATGATTGAATGAGAAGTTTCAACATAGGCCAAGAGAGTAACAGAGGTAATTACTTCTACAGACTAGTAAGCGGTGGGATAGACAATAATGCCATTTAAATTAGAACTAAAATTGAGCAACTAACTTGGATGACGTGACATAAATGACATAACATGGATAACGTAAAAAAAAGCTAATGGACACTCACATCAGCAACGAAGTCTTCGAATCCTTGAAATCATCTGACTCAAATATACCACGACTTTACGGAATCTCGAAAGTACATAATAAGGGTACGCCTCTTCGACCGATCCTTGACATGGTCAATTCGTCTTATCACCATACAACACAACGGTTAGCAAACTTACTAGAACCAATCAGAAAACAAGATTCTCTCCACACATTTCAAAATTCACTCGACATTATCGACTCAATCGAAAATGTCAACGTATCCAGCAAGACTATGATTTCGTTAGATGTCATGTCATTGTCCACAAATGTCCCACTGAAATACATGCGAACCTGTTCACTCAAAGGGAATAATTATCGGTAAACCCACCAAGCGTCATAAAGGAAATCTTACTGAGGTGTACCCTCAGTGTTAAATTCTGTTTTAACAACGAAATAAATCTCTAACAGGATGGTATATCCATGAGCTAACCACTAGACACACTGCTTGCAGACTTCTTCAGGACGAAAATTCAAAACATATGCCTAAAGAAAATGATCGAACCCTTCGAATTCTGGAAGATGTACGTTGACAACACTTTCAACATCGTTAACAGTGAAGGAAATCTAGACGAAATCTTAAATGCCAATAAAAACTGACACCCTGCAATTCACTTCACGTTAGAAAAAGTGTATAACTATAAAATATCCTTTCTTGACGTTCAACTAACAAGACGAGAACAGGATGGAACATTGAAAACATATATCTACAGAAAGTCGACGTGGAACGGACAGCTTACTAACCTTCACAGTTGGGTACCACTATACACCAAGCATTCACTCAGCTGCAGAGTTCGAAGAATTTGCATCCGGGATACCATAGAAGATGAACTAGACAATCTCAAGAGAATCCCGTCGAGAATTGTTATCCAGAACGATTTATTGCAATATCCATGAATCTTGAACCGTGAATGCCGGCCGTGCATAGCGTCCCGAAACAACTCCCCTACATGAACCTTCAATACAACGTAGATTCATCTGAAGAAACACTGAAAAATCGACTGTCCCTTTCACTTCAGAAAGGATTCTCTGCAGATGAACTACGATTAACCTTCTCCACGAAACCTGTGATTCGAATGAACGTGAAGGATACGCTGCCACTGCTAGCTGTGTGAATGAATTCACCGAAAAGAGTCTCTTCGCTGAACGTCTTCTCTTTTCAATATGAAATATGTCAGATGACATAGACATATTTAAGTGGTGAGTAGAAAACAACAGACTTGATTTTCTTCCGGATATCCACATTCTCTAGTAACATGAAGACTTTGAATAAATGTGTAGTATTTCGTGGTGAACAAGAAAGTTTATTTAATTTAGCTAACAAGTTCAAATTATCACACAGTGTTAGGAAGAAGCATCACTCACCGTTGATTTAGACAGTCACAATTTATCAGTCGAAGTAGAAAGCAAAAGCGCCAAGTCATGCAAAAATAAGCAAGTCACTTTAAAACACTCGAATAAAAGGACTAAGTAATTTACTGAAAAGGATCAATACAGCTCACCCATACTTTGATGACTAATATATGTGAGGTGAATCAACTATATAACCATATTGAGAAAGGAATTACTTAACGTTTAGCAGTTGTATCTAGGATCAAACTAATGTTTTTAACTCTCCTCATATTCAACGCATGATGATAAGCAATCAAGAAGGATTTTAAGAATGTAGAGAGGAGACTGTGTTACAATAGTATACGCCTAAACGTTCGTAAACAGTACAGTCAATTTCATCATAATTCAAAGCTCTCTATCTCAACTCCATTGACTTTGAAAAGGCCTTCGACAGCGTCGATTGAGAGGTGATTTGAAAAATACTTCGCATACACGTGGTGAGCCGCCAACAATTATACACGTCTTTCGACAGTTGTACGACAATGCTGCACGTCAAATAATCCACAACGAGAAACATGCTGAATCCTTCGAAGTGAAGAAAAGAGTAAGACAAGCTGTCTGCCTACTATCTTTAATGACCTTCCTGATTGCGGTAGACTCGATCTCGCGCGAGCGTGCAGCGGGGTAACAGGCATAAAATTGACCCACACTGGAGATTTGGAGGATCTGAACTTCACCGATGATTTATGTCTGATTTCTCACAAACTGCGAGATTTGCTAGTGAGAAGCAACAAGATAGCACAAGAAGCATCCAGAGAAAATAGGACTTCAGGTGAACATAGAGAAAACAGAGGTGATGAAGATTCCTGGCCAACAGCAACACCAACAACAACGAAATAAAATCAGCCAGCATGAAGAGGAGTAATCCGAAAGAAGCAAGCTCCTTCACCCACCTACCTGCCCAGCTTGGGAAACATCGTCTCAAATACAGGAGGACTGAAATAACAAGGATATCAAAGTGAGGATCATCGGTAAAGAGAGGCACATTTTCATTTCTCTCAAGTCTCCGTGCAGATCAAAGGCATTCAGAATGAAAAATAAGATCCGGATTTTTATCTCCAATGTGAAGTCAGTGCTAATTTTTGTGCTAATGAAAGACTTGGCGCGTCATAAATTGCACTTCGAGCAAACTACAGACCTTCACGAACAGCTGTCTTCACTCAATACTCAAGATCGGATGGCTGGTCAGAAAACATCAGCAACAGGATGCAAATTCTGGCAGTGAACCAACTCAGTAGGAAGCGATTGTGCAACCAGTAAGCAGGGAGAACAAACCATCAAGTGACATCACACACCAGGCCATTGCTCGAGTAGAACCCGAATGAAATGCGGCCAGCTGGTCATCAGTACGAGAGTGACATGCCAGAGGAGGTGATGTGAAGACGAGATGAAAGCATGTGGACAGACGTGGAGCCAGGTGAGAACGTTGGCGGAGAATCAAACTCAATGTAGGCGTGTGGCTGAAGCCCTTTATTCCTCTAGGAAACAATAATAATAATAAGTAAATTCCAGAAAAATACATCCGAAACTAAAAATACTGAGCGATGTTCACCTCAAACGTGAGCTTTAATAGTGCATGATTCATTAAAAAAATTACTGGTGGTGGGATACCGAGATGTTCGAAAAATACGCATATCGGTTATTAGTATACTCAGATTAATATTACAGTTCATTGCAGATGATACTACTTGAATGTTTGAAATTGTAAGCGTATTGAAAAAGAAACATCAGTTTTAATCATCAACCGCTTAAAAAGTGGTAGTTTACTAATTATTATTATTGTCTTTTTATTTTATTCCTTTACGTCCGTCCCTAAATGAATAGAGAGTGCTTGAATCTAGAGAGCATTGAAGTTTCATTATCTGTGGTGTTTATGTATACATGTTGGGGTTGTTAGCCACATTACCAAACTTTTCTTCTATACCAGTCTTTTCATCAACTTAGAGAGGCTTATGAGTTTGTGAACCAGGTATTAAACTCCTGACCAGGTGTGTTTGTCGAGTATTCTACGGCTAAATCACCGACGCGAAACTCAAGACGATGCAGTTCAACTGTTAGGTTTACATTTCCCTATATTCTAAATAACATATATATATATATATTCGAGATAGTTAAGTGAAATTTTGTGTGTAGTAAATGAAAAAGTAACGAGGAATTTCAGTCCCCAAATCATTTGAAATTCGTCACAACTTGCGTATGTTTCTCTATTCGACTTATTTTCAAATAAATAAAGGGACATGATAATTTAAATCTAGAAACTAAAGATTTCACGATTTATATCTGGACAACTGCTTTCGTTGGATGACTTTTCTGCCTTCCCTTATCAATAATTATAGAAATCATCCACAGTCTAAATGTGAAATCCCTAATTAATTTATTTGATGTGGTAATTACCAGTAAAGTTTGGCCTGTAAGCTTTAGCCTGTGTTTAATAATCTGGCCTTAGAAAGTGCAATAACACAGAAATGAAATAAGAAAGAAATATTAACTGAGAGGACGCTAGTATATTTATTGCTGTGGTCACTAAATAAGCATTTCACGAAGGTGTACTGATTTCCATATAAGAACATAACATATTCGTTTATAAAACCCACCTTTGTGTTCGAATTATTGACTTTTTATTGTTCTCCTGAGTTTTGCATGAATTCTAACTATTCAACAGCATTTCTCCACTTGGTTCTTATCCTCATTTCTGTGCAATCGCAATCAAAAATTAGAATTCAAAAATGATTTAGTTGGAGGAGAGTCAGCACACATAAAGGGCGAGATGCTGAGAACATATCGAGCTTCTCAAACTGTGTTCATTAATTCGTTCAAAATAGAGAAATTCCTGAGTATTATTATCGCATAATTTATTTATCGATTTACGTTTATTCAGGGAAAAATATATATACGTATTTTAAATGTCTGCCTCCGCATTTATCTTCAAAGATTTATGTAGAAGTGGAATTAATGAGTCAACGAATGTGTCTCATTACAATGCACTGACAGAAATCTTTTTTGAAGTCTCAGTGAGACACGGTTCACTCTACACACTTTAGTCTCCTATCTCATCTAGTAATGCATTAAATTTTACAAGATATTTTTAAAAGTTGTTATTTTCTAATGTCAAGTCCCATACTTGGCTACCGAAGACAGAAATAATCTGATAAATAATCTTTGTGACGTAACATTCAACATGCTTTAAACGAATAAACATTTTATTTAGGACGTGTAAAATAATAAGATTAAAAATTAAAAGTGAACACTTTTATTTCACGTTAAACAGAAAATCTGTTACTAAAAAAAAATTAGGAAAATTCTTGAATTTCTATTTGAGATCAGACGTAATCAAAAGCATTGACGCAACTGTGAATAAGAAACTTCTTCGCAAGGAAACGATGGAAGAGAAAAGAAAGAATGTTACACATACGTCCCTTGTAAAATAATAACTAAAGAGAAAGTGTATAGGAAAAAGAAGTTGGGTTATTAATGAAAAAAAAATAAGAAATTCGGGTGAGTTAGCATAAAAGCGGCGTTTTCGGAAAACGTAATTCAATCTTTAGTTTCAGAATAGGAAAACTCTTGATATTGTCACCAGGTTGAAAGAGTTTTGTGCGTCTCCCAAAGGTATCATATTAGTTTAGCAGTGACCTATAGTATTACTAAACGAATGTGCCTGACATATATTTAATAATCCTAGTAGACAGACGTTTTGCTGTGTATATGTATTTTTGGACTTCGAATTAAAACTGATTAATACATTATGAGATAATAATACTCAGGAATGTCTCTATTTTGAACGAATCAATGAACACAGTTTGAGAAGCTCTATATATTCTCAGCATCTCAGCATTTATGTGTGCTGCCTCTGCTACTACTTCATTTTTAAATTCTAACATTGACAGTTACAAAATCTGGAAGTACAACAATGTGATTGCACAGATATGAGGATAAAATCATCGGAGATTCCTTGTGTTATTCTTTACTGAGAATCGATAATTTGGTATTTCGATGATTACTAAATCTGTGTAAAGTGACACTCCCTATGCATAATTTCTGTGGTTTTTCTGGATTGGTGGGTGTTATTGTGTGTAACGCTTTTACTGCTTTCGTTTGGGAATCAAATGGAATGCGTGTTAGATTGGAAATATTGCTTTTGAACAACGAGGAGAAATATATATCTCATTTTGGATTTCATCACGAAGTGATGTTACGAGAGTGATCGATGTAAATGAAGGAAGAGTAGAACGCCTTTATGTAGGACGTCAGAAGCACATCGCTACCCCACCTCACCCTGTGTAGTGCCTTTCACTGCATCGTCTTGAGTTTCGCGTCGGTGATTTAGCCGTAGAATACTCGACAAACACACCTGGTCAGGAGATTAATACCTGGTTCACAAACTCAAAAGCCTCTCTAAGTTGGTGACAAAACCGCTATAGAAGAAAGGTTGGTAATGTGGCTAACAGCCCCTCCATGTATACATAAACACCACAGATAATGAAACTTCAATGCTCTCCAGATTCAAGCATTCTCTATTCATTTAGGGACGGACGTAAAGGAATAAAATAAAAAGACAATAATAATAATTAGTAAACTACCACTTTTTAAGCGGTTGATGATTAAAACTGATGTTTCTTTTTCATTACGCTTACAATTTCAAACATTCAAGTAGTATCATCTGCAATGAACTGTGATATTACTCTGACTATACTAATAACCGATATGCGTATTTTTCGAACATCTCGGTATCCCACTACCAGTAATTGTTTAAATGAATCATGCACTATTTAAGCTCACGTTTGAGGTGAATATCGCTCAGTATTTTTAGTTTCGGATGTATTTTTCTGGAATTTACTTGTTATTATTGTTTCCTAGAGGAACATAGGGCTTCAGCCACACGCCTACATTGAGTTTGATTCTCCGCCAACGTTCTCACCTGGCTCCACGTCTGTCCACATGCCTTCATCTCGTCTTCACATCACCTCCTCTGGCATGTCACTCTCGCACTAATGACCAGCTGGCCGCATCTCATTCGGGTTCTACTCGAGCAATGGCCTGGTGTGTGATGTCACTTGATGGTTTGTTCTCCCTGCTTACTGGTTGCACAATCGCTTCCTACTGAGTTGGTTCACTGCCAGAATTTGCATCCTGTTGCTGATGTTTTCTGACCAGCCATCCGATCTTGAGTATTGAGTGAAGACAGCTGTCCATGGAGGTCTGTAGTTTGCTCGAAGTGCAATTTTATGACGCGCCAAGTCTTTCATTAGCACAAAAAGTAGCACTGACTTCACATTGGAGATAAAAATCCGGATCTTATTTTTCATTCTGAGTGCCTTTGATCTGCACGGAGACTTGAGAGAAATGAAAACTTGCCTCTCTTTACCGATGATCCTCACTTTGATATCCTTGTTATTTCTGTCCTCCTGTATTTGAAACGATGTTTCCCAAGCTGGGCAGGTGGGTGGGTAAAGGAGCTTACTTCTTTCGGATTTCTCCCTTTCATGCTGCCTGAATATTGTGTGTTGATGTTGGTTTTGCTGTTGGCCAGGAATCTATATGTTAACCTGAAGTCATATTGTCCCTGGATGCTTCATGAGCTTCCCTGGTTCTGATTGGTTCTAGTAAGTTTGCTAATCGTTGTGTTGTATGGTGATGTGACGAATTGACCATGTCAAGGATTGGTCGAAGAGGCTTACCCTTATTATATACTTTCGTGATTCCGTAAAGTCGTGGTATATTTGAGTCAGATGATTTCAAGGATTCGAAGACTTCGTTGCTGATGTGAGTGTCCATTAGCTTTTTTGTTACGTTATCTATGTTATATCATTTATGTCACGTCATCCAAGTTAATTGCTCAATTTTAGTTCTAATTTAAATGGCATTATTGTCTATCCCACCGCTTACTAGTCTGTAGAAGTAATTACCTCTGTTACTCTCTTGGCGTATGTTGAAACTTCTCATTCAATCATTCTACGACATCTAACTTACTAACTCAATCTTACTTCAGTTGCCTTCTAAAGGGAAGCAGATATTCACAAAATGCAATGACCAGACATCTTTTGGATACAGGTCATTTCATCGAAATTTCCAAATTCTTCAAAATATTGAGCATACAATGGACAGGAAATTTACTACGATTTGCTAAAACATTTTCATTCAATCTATTCAATCCAAACTTTTGCATACTGAAAGATGAAGTAATCAATCTGCCACTGCCTTGGTAACTAAATATTGATTATACCGATTAGTCATCCGTATTAGTGATTTCAACTCATTGAGCAAGTTTTCTACTTGATGAACTATAACCTTTTTGAGTTGCTGCATGCTAACACCGTCTTTTATATTTTCCTGTTTTCTGTCTTCTCCTCCCCTCCCTCCTTTTTTTCATTTTGAATGCATATCAATTGATGTTAATTTAGACTAAAGATTTTAGTGCTAATATTGTCGGATACATTGGTTTTATAATGCTTTCTGTACTACTATTCAAACATTGAAGTATATTCTTGTCACTATTTATAACCATTGTAAATCCAGGTAGTGGTGTGCAGCTGATGAGAGAGAACCTGTGAGATAGAATGGTGATATCATGATATTCCTCAAATGTGGTGTTTCTTTCTATATTGAAACTACGCATTTGCTTTATATGATTTGAATGAGACTTCAGTGTCTGATGACAGTTTCTTTTTCAAACCCTACGCTTGAGTAAAGTTTTTGCAGTCTAATTTAAAAGAAGATGCACGACCTTTTTGTCAGGTTTAATTAATTTTTGTCACGTATCCATTAAAGCGAACATGAATAAAAGTACTCTCAAAATATTTCGTATAATTTTTAATATCTGAAATGCTTTCTGGTTATGCAGACTAATCAACACTGTGAACAGTTAATTATGCCCAGAATGAATCAGTACGCATGGAAAGACATGACAACATTTCCTTACTCGAATAAACAGAGAGATTCTCAGCAAAGAAACTTTATGATTTATGATATATAAACTAATGACTATGTCATCTGTGTCAAATATTTAGTATTATTTATAAGAGTAGAAAGGGAACATATTGCAAAAGTTTGTTCTTCATTTCATTAGTTCTATTGGGCTAGATGCGTGTAGCCAGTGAAAACTATGTCGTTTCCAGATAAACCCATTTCTCTGCCACATAGTAAGCTCCGTGAACTTCTGATAGATCATTTCCACACAACTACTTTTGCGATGCGAGAGAGGGCTCAATTCAACAAACTGGTTCGTGTTCCCAACCAGAAGATTAAAGACTTCATTCTTCAACTCCAAATGCAAGCTTCAAAGTGTAACTTTGGGGATCAGCTGCATACTCAAATACGTGATAGTCTAACTGCTGGGATCAATATTCCTAAGTTAGAGAAAGATCTGCACGGAGATTTTAGAGGAAAAAAAACGTGCCTCTCTTTACCGATGATCCTCACTTTGATATCCTTGTTATTTCTGTCCTCCTGTATTTGAGACGATGTTTCCCAAGCTGGGAAGGTAGGTGGGTGAAGGAGCTTGCTTCTTTCGGATTTCTCCCTTTCATGCTGGCTGATTTTATTTCTGTTGTTGTTGTTGGTGTTGCTGTTGGCCAGGAATCTTCATCACCTCTGTTTTCTCTATGTTCACCTGAAGTCCTATTGTCTCTGGATGCTTCTTGTGCTATCTTGTTGCTTCTCACTTGCACTTATTGCAGTTTGTATTAAATCAAAAATATATCACCGGCGAAGTTCAGGTCCTCCAAGTTTTATCAGTAGATCCATTTTATGCTTGTTTTCTTGCTGCCCGCTCTCCGTCTGTCACATTACCCAGTCTATTGCAATCAGGAAAGTCACTGAACATAATAGACAGCCAGCTTGTCCTACTCTTGTCTTCACTTCGAAGGATTCAGCATGTTTCCCGTTGTGGATTATTTGACGTGCAGCACTGTCGTACAACTGTTGAATGACGTTTATAATTGTTGGCGGCTCACCACGTATATGCGAAGTATTTTGCTTTTGATATACAGCTTGATTCCACACTGTATTTTTGGTACAATTATTGAATTTTCAGCATGGATATCGGTAGCCCAAATTTCGCAGGCCAACCATAGTTATCAGTTTTGCGTCAGTTTGGGCTCGAACCCCGGACCATGTGCATGGTCAGCGAGAGTACTAACCACTGTTCCAAATCACCTGTCGATCGACGCTGTCGAAGGCCTTTTCAAAGTCAATGGAGTTGAGATAGAGAGCTGTGAATTATGATGCAATTGACTGTACTGCTTACGAACGTTTAGGCGTATACTATTGTAACACAGTCTCCTCTCTACATTCTTAAAATCCTTCTTGATTGCTTATCATCATGCGTTGAATATGAGGAGAGTTAAAAACATTAGTTTGATCCTAGATACAACTGCTAAACGTTAAGTAATTCCTTTCTCAATATGGTTATATAGTTGATTCACCTCACATATATTAGTCATCATCAAAGTATGGGTGAGCTGTATTGATCCTTTTCAGTAAATTACTTAGTCCTTTTATTCGAGTGTTTTAAAGTGACTTGCTTATTTTTGCATGACTTGGCGCTTTTGCTTTTTACTTCGACTGATAAATTGTGACTGTCTAAATCAACGGTGAGTGATGCTTCTTCCTAACACTGTGTGATAATTTGAACTTGTTAGCTAAATTAAATAAACTTTCTTGTTCACCACGAAATACTACACATTTATTCAAAGTCTTCATGTTACTAGAGAATGCGCATATCCGCAAGAAAATCAAGTCTGTTGTTTTCTACTCACCACTTAAATATGTCTATGTCATCTGACATATTTCATATTGAAAAGAGAAGACGTTCAGCGAAGAGTCTCTTTTCGGTGAATTCATTCACACAGCTAGCAGTGGCAGCGTATCCTTCACGTTCATTCGAATCACAGGTTTCGTGGAGAAGGTTAATCGTAGTTCAGCTGCGAAGAAGCTTTCCATATGTGAATGGGACAGTAGATTTTTCAGCGCTTGCGCAACGAAAGCCTTGATGCAATGGGAAGCGATCTCGTCCATGTTAATGACCGCTAGATTGAACTCCAACGAAGAAAAGTGTCAATCATACAATGTTATGCACTCACAAACAATGCAGACCTCGAAAAGAAAGAAGAATTCTACTGACAACTACAAGGAGCAATGGACAATACTCCAGCTGGCGACATGAAAATACTAATGGGAGACATGAACGCCAAACTGGGACCAGACAACACAGGTAGGGAACTCATCATGGGTAGAGAAGCTCTCGGAGAAATGAATGAAAACGGAGAACTCTTCGCCGACTTCTGCGCCTTCAACGAACCAGTGATTGGTGGAACTGTATACAAGCACAAAGATATCCACAAGGCTACATTAGTGTCACCAGATGGGCAAACTAAAAACCAAATTGACTTCATCTCAATCTCAAGGAAGTCGAGGCGCAGGCTACTGGACACAAAAGTAAGAAGAGGAGCAGACGTTGGTTCAGACCACTATCTCGTACAAGGGACAATCCAAATCAAGTTAAAAGCTTTCAGGGAATCAGGAGCTGCAGATAGACCACAAGCCAAGTTCAACACTCAAAAGCTGAAGGACCAGGCTACAAAGGACATCTTCATTGCAAGCATAAAGGACAAAGCTGAGATACAAATCAACACCAGCGAAAAGGTCAGCGTCGAAAAGCACTGGAACAACTTGAAAACGGTGTGGAGTCAAACCTGCATAGAAATTCTAGGCAGAGAGAAGAGACAGGACAAACAGTGGCTCACTACGGACACTTGGAAACTAATAGAAGAGAGAAGGACAGTGAAACAAAAGATTATCCAGTGCACTGACGAGCAACAAAAACAGAAGCTGAATGCAAGCTACAATACACTGAACAAAAGAGTGAAGAAGAGTGCCAGGAAAGACAAAAGAAAATATTATGAAGCCATGTCAAGTGAAAGTAGACTTAAGTCAATGCAAAAACTGGCGTGGAATTATGCTTCTGTCCATCCCAAGGAAAATACTAAGCCACATCATCCTGGAGAGAATCAAACAAGCTTAGCTGGATGAAAAACTTCGACCGAAACAGGCAGGATTCAGGAGAAACAAATCATGTATTGATCAAATCGCCACTCTACGGATCATCATTGAACAGAGCTTGGAATGGCAGTCACCTCTCTATCTCAACTTCATCGACTTTGAAAAGGCCGTCACAAGACAGCGTCTATCGAGAGGTCATTTGGCAACTACTTCGCTACTACGGGGTCCCATCGACAATTATGCATCTCATCCAACAGTTATACGACAATGTTGCATGCCAAGTAATCCACAACGGGAAACTTACGGAAGCCTTCGAAGTGAGGACGGGAGTGAGGCAAGGCTGTCTACTATCACCAATGATCTTCCTGATTGCAATTGATTGGATAATGCGACAGACAACGGCAACCAACGAGGGAACAGGCATAACATGGACTCACACGAAAAAACAAATTGGAGAATCTGGACTTCACCGATGATATATGTCTGATTTCCCACAAACTAGAAGATATGCAAGTGAAAAGCAACAAGTTGGCAGAAGAAGCATCCAGAGAAGATCTGACTCCAGGTGAACATAGATAAAACAGAGATGATGAAGATTCCTGGCCAACACCAACAGTAACAACAACAGACAACAATCAGCCAGCATAAATGGGAGGAACCTGAAAGAAACAAGCTCCTTTACCTACCTACCTAGGAAGCATCGTTTCAACTACAGGGGGACGGAACTCACGAGGATATCAAAGCAAGAATCGGAAAAGCAAGACAAGCTTTCATTACTCTCAAATCTGTGTGGAGGTCAACAGCACTCAGCATCAAAAATAAGATCCGGATTTTCAACTCCAATGTGAAGTCAGTGCTACTATACGGATCAGAGACTTGGCGAGTCATAAAGAGCATCTCAAACAAACTTCAAACCTTCATTAACAGCTGTCTTCGCTCAATACTCAAGATCAGATGGCCGGCCAGAAAAGATCAGCAACAGGGATCTCTGGTAATGAGCGAACCAACCAGGAACCGATTGTGAAACAAATAGGCAGGAAGAAATGGAGATGGATTGGCCATACTCTGAGGAAACCATCAAGTGACATCACTAGACAAGCCTTGCTCGAGTGGAACCCGAAAGGGAGGCGGCGAGTTGGTCGTCCAAGGGTGACTTGGAGGAGGTCATGAGAGGAGGAGATGAAAGCATGTGGACAGACCTGGAGCGGGGTGAAATAGTTGTCAGAAAACAGAAGGCAATGGAGGTGCGCAGCTGAAGCCCTATGTTCCTCTAGGAACTAAAGGATACAATATTAAATATAATCCGCAGATGAATCTACGTTGTATTGAAGGTTCATGTAGGGGAGTTGTTTCAGGACGCTATGCACGGCCGGCATTCACGGTTCAAGATTCATGGATATTGCAATAAATCGTTCTGGATAACAATTCTCGACGGGATTCTATTGAGATTGTCTAGCACGTCTTCTATGGCATCCCGGGTGCAAATTCTTCGAACTCTGCAGCTGAGTGAATGCTTGTTGTATAGTGGTACCCAACTGTGAAGGTTAGTAAGCTGTCCGTTCCACGTCGACTTTCTGTAGATAGATGCTTTCAGTGTTCCATCCTGTTCTCGTCTTGTTAGTTGAACGTCAAGAAAGGATATTTTGTAGTTAGACAATATTTTCTAACGTGAAGTGAATTGCAGGGTGTCAGTTTTTATTGGCATTTAAGATTTCGTCTAGATTTCCTTCACTGTTAACGATAATGAGAGTGTCGTTGACGTTCGGCTTGTAGAACTCGAAGGTTTCGATCATTTTCATCAGCCATGTGATTTCAAGTTTTGTCTTGAAAGGAGTCTGGAAGCAGTAGATCTGGTGGTAAACCCATAGTTGTACCATCCTTTTGGCAGTATATTTCGTTGTTGAAATAGAATTGAACTTTGAGAGTGCACATCACTATGAGTTGCCTTTAGATTCTCGGTGGATATAGCGATGTTTATTCCCTTTGAGTATGTTTCAGTCAATGGGACGTTTGTGAACCATGGCGTGACATCTAACGAATTCATGGTCCTGTTGAATACCTTAACGTTTTTGACTGAGTCTTTGAAGTCAAGTGAATCTCGAACTGTGTGGCAGGAAACTTGTTTTCTGATAGTTTGTAGTAGGTCTGCTGTCCAGTGAGTTTTATGGTGATAAGACGAATTGGTCATGTCGAGGATCGGTTGAAGAGGGTACCTCTGTTTTGTACTTTCGGGATTCCGTAAAGTCGTGGAATATTTGAGCCCGATGATCATCGGATTCGAACGTTTCGTTACTGGTAAAAGTTGCAGTCTTTAGCTTACGTAGGGTGTCCGTTAGCTTTTGTGTTACGTTATCTATGTTATGTCATTTATGTCACGTCATCCAAGTTAGTTGCTCAATTTTAGTTCTAATTTAAATGGCATTATTCTCTACCCTTCCTCTAACTAGTTTATACCTGTAATTACCTCTGTTGCTACGCTAACCTAAGTTGAAATCATATCCAATCATATTACGTCATCTAATTTACTAGCTCAGTCTTACATTAGCTGCTGTCTAATTAACTTTGTTTCTACATTATATCATTCTTGTACTATCTGATTAATTATCCAAACGTGATAAACCTCGTGTCTCTTCGTTGAGCGTCTTCTCTTTTTCAAATCACAAATTTTATCCTAAAATCTGGCGATATAAACAATTTTGAAGTATATCTGTTTTGTGTCAAAATCTCTCGCCGTTAACATTGTGCGTCGGTGGCTCAGTGGTTAGGACTCTCGCCGACCATGCACATGGTCCGAGGTTCGAGCCCACGCCGACGCACACCTGATAACTATGGTCGGCCTGCGAATTTTGGGCTACCGATATCACATGCTGAAAATTCCATACTTGTACCAAAATACGGTGTGGAATCAAGCTGTAAACAAAAATTTTAAAAAAATAAAATAAATTAGTATTCAAATAACATGTTGACGTTATCTCTACTAACTAAGCTTTAGCTTCCAAACTATCTAGAAACAAATACTTTCACACAATATCCTCCTTATTCACTAAAAATCTTTTATTTAAGCCATTTTGTTATAATCTTCATTTGAGATCTTCAAATAGCACACCCCATACGCAATAAGCATATAGTGTGGTGAGAGCAGGCCGTGAGAAAATATGAGCAAGGCTGATTCAACAACCAATCACAGCTAAGTTAACGTGGCAAAATATGATTCGCAGATAGAGAACTCTATTTGTCGAGGAATCCCGAAACAACCAATCAGAAGCCTGCGTTTGTCTGCCTAACTTCTGATAAACAACCAATCAGATGACTGCGCTTTTCTACTTGCATAAGCTATAATAATGTATGTGAAATATGTATAAATACGTGTTGATTTTCATAATAAAACGATCTGTTGCCTGGCCCTTGTCTTCTGTTGTTACAATAGTATTTACTATTTTATTAAAATAAGTAAATAAATTCCAATCATTCTTTCAATAAAAGCCATTTTCTCTCTGTACACTGGATCAAAATTCTTTTCCTGTTATATATTCTATAGTTAAACAACATGAAGCATTCTTGCTTTGTTTCCCTGACACTGAAATTACTTGAAACTGTAAGCATAAGAAATAAAAAAACCTACAAATAAAAAAGAAAACACGATTCGCCACACTAGTAATTTACTAAATTCTTCTATTCTTTCCTTACATACCTCCAATACATAAAAGCCAAAGTGGAATGGTCTGTGTATTATTGTATATTATTATTCCTCTTGGTTTCGAGTGGAACACAGGGCTTCAACAACACCCCCCCACTTTGATATATGTTCTTCTGTCCTCTTCAGCTGCGTCCACAATTGACCATCATCTCTCAACTTCTCCGGCCACACGATCATCACCATGTAACACTTACACCGACTATCTACTTGTCGTTTCCTATTCGGAATCTACTCGAACAATGTCCTGCGTTGAGCGCCATTTCATCCAGTGATCTTCTGAATAAATGCCTAATCCATCTCTATTTTTTCCCGCATATTTTTTCAGCAATCTGTTCTTGATTGGTTTGTTCCTAACCACAGTTCCCTGTTGCTAATTCTTTCTGGCCGGCTGGCAATTTGATCTCCATTATGGAGCCAGGGAAGGCGGTGACTGTCCATAAAAGTCTGTAACATGTTTGAAATTCTTCTCGTCACATACGTGCCAACTTTCTTACACGCATAAAAGCACTGTCTAAATTCACATTTGTGTTGAAAATCTGAATATTGTTATTTATCCTGAGGCGGGTGCAGGAGATTTCCAAGCCGATTTCACAGTATTGAACGTCTGCATTGCCTTTCTGATTCTGATCAGCTTTGACATCTTCATCCATACCGTCTGCCTTTGGTTGAAATCGTGCTTCCTCGATACTTGAAGGAAGTGATCTCTGTCGAATATCTCCCAATGATGGTGATTGGCGCTGGTTTTTGTTTCTGGTTGATTGGTTTTCTTCATCACCTTCGTCTCCACCTTCTCTATGTTCACATGGAGTTCCGTATTCCCTGCCTGCCTTTTCAGCCAGTTTCTTGGTTTCTGCTTCCAAGTCTTCGAGTTTGCATGACATTAAACATTAATCATCCACGTGCGAAATCCAGGTCTTCTACAGTCCTCTCATTGGTTGTCCAACATCTTCCTGTCTTCTCACTCACTGTGGATAGTCAAAGGTATAATCCAGTCCACTACAATTAGGAATATCATCGTAAGAGATAATAGGCAGGTAGCCGGCTTGTCTTACTCCTCTATGCACTTCAAATGTCTCTCTGAGTTGTCTGTTGTGAATCACCGGACACGTGGTATTGTCACATAGCCTGCTGGTGAATGCGGATGATGAAGTCTTTGGCACTGCACGCCATTGCGTGGAGGAAGCAGTTTCCAAATTACTTGTCAGTCAACGCTCTCTGGTGAAGGCTTTTTCGAAGTCAATGAAACTGAGGTTCAGGTACGACTGCCATTCTATTCTTTGTTCGATGACGATGATGGTGATGATGCGTAGAGTTGCATTTTGATCCGCATATGATTTGCCTTTGATGCATGCAGCTGATTCCGCCCGGTGGACGGGGGTCTGAATCCAGTGAATCTCTTATTCTTTCCAGGATGACGTGAATTGGTATTTTACTTGGCGTTGTTAACAGCATGTATCAACACCAGTACTTGCAGAGTGATACGTAAGTCGCTTTCTTTCGGTAGCTGGACAAGGTGTCTAGGCTTTCTTCCAATAGTAGGAAACTCCGCTTTTCTTCCAAACCTTTTGCATTAATGGCATAAGCACCCCTGTGCAATCTCTGGGTCTCAGAAGGAATGGAATGTACAAAATAATAAATATATTATCATCCACACGGTTACTTCAACAAAGTTCAATAAAGCATGAAAGATCCAGGTTTACAGTATAAAATGATAAAATTACATAACGGTATAGACTAATTCAGCTGCAGACTCCATCAAAATTCAAACAGTTATGATAAAAAGAAGTACTGTTAAACATTCATTAATATTGCTGTTGTTAAGCCTTTTATGGTTCCAGGGTGAAACATGGTGCTTCGATAACACATCTCTATTTCACGATCTTCTCTCCGGTTGTCAGTAGCAAGCTTCACGATTGCCCATGAGCTCATATCTCCTCCTCACATAATCTCCTCCACGTCACACGCAAAACACTCAACTCGCCGTTACCTATTTCCGGTTCCACTCAGGCACCTCACACATGATATTACTCAGCGGTCTCCTCACAATATGACCAATCCATCTCCATTTCCTCATGCATAGTTTCTGTCAACAGACTCTTCGTTGATTTGCTCCCATGAGTTCCCCACTGTTTATTTATCCTCACCAGAAAGCAATCTGATCTTCATATTCAAGATAGAGAAGGCAGCTGTTGATAAAAAGCTGCAGTAGACTTTTGGAAGTGCTTTTGATGAACCACGCACGCCAAGTCTCTGAATCACATACACTCAAGAATTCTATACATGAACACCACGACTTCCAACTCAGTATGTTATCACTTGACATGAATTGTGTGCATAATCAGGTTGCAATTGCTTCTGAAACACCCATTGCATACTCAGTACTATGAAGCATTTAAGGATGCCAAGACAATGGCCAATTTCCTCGAGGCGCTGAAGACTGCTCTCTTCAGACACAAATTTCTCGGATTATGGTCACAAAATCACATCGAACCCCCGCAACTTTCCGTCGTCACAATGCACTCACCTCCTAAAAATGTATGTCAATTTGTAAACACAATAGAAGTGATATTAGCAGGGCAATTGTCCAACTTCGTCATCCTTATTTGGTCAAAAAATATGCGTAGTAACTGAAGTTGTGCAAATGCACGTTGTTTCGACAAGATCCAATTTCTCATAAACTATCTTCCACTGAATTCAGTGGTCTGGAAGTCATTTGGATGACGCTGTTTGCAATGTCATTGAGGATCGGAAGTTTGTTGCTTGCTTTTATACTACTCCTCAGGCTGTACATTTTCATCAACGTCTGCAATAAGTGGACCCAAAATAACTCGAATACACACCTACTAATTTACTACGGCTTCATCTCAGTCGATTCAATACCGTTGGAGAATTTCACCTTTAGATATCTATCCCTCAACACCACTGTTATAGTTGTTCTACAGACTCACCAATGATTCATGTGATAGAAGTTTGCATTTATAAATTTCTCAAATGAATTCTGTCTGATAATGGCCAAAATATTCTGATGAAATTTAACATAATATGATACCAGTAAGTTCATTTTCATCAAAACATCATCTTGTAGCTTATGTTGAACGTATATTAAGTGCCTCATGTAAATTAGCCATAATCAGAAAACTGAACTAATCATTGGGAAATTCGAGGCAGTTATTTCATGTCACTTTATAATTTTCAGTCACTGAGTCAGCACTCTCATTTTCAATTCTGATGATGTCCACATTACATCAGTTTCAACCATTCCATAGCTGATGTCCTTTTGTGAGGGAAAGTGTTAAAATTTAGTGACATTTATGCAATCAACTAACTACTCGGTGATTCCTTGATTACTTTAAGATACTTTTATTGTACTCAAACGGTCTGACAAACATAAAATATCACTTCTTAACGTATAAATGTTTGCATATCAGTAGTTTACAAGACTCTGTTTCCTTAAGCTTCATGGACAAAATACGTACACTTTATAAGCTTTACTTATGAAGTTCTAATTCACATTTATTCTCTGATAACGTATATATATGTTTAACTGAATTAGTGTAGAAGTATTCAATAGGTTAGGGCCAAGAATCAAGCGAATAACCACGAGGTTATAGGTCAAACAATAAGGATTAGTGAATTAATAAAATGTACACCTTTTGTGTGGTAATCGGTGAACATAGACACATATATGTCTGGGTGAGGATGAGAGCAGTCATGTGGTGTTATCGCACACAGTATAACAAAGGTCACAAGAGATATTCCAGCTGTATAAAAATGTTGATAAAGTACCGCTGAAACAGCCAAACGTTACATACTATATGATTACAGCATCCCCTAAGCGCGTAATACAGCTAATATTTTATTCTTCTCTTGAGTTCCCAGTGGAACATAGGGTTTCAGCTGCACGTCTTCTCCTGTACTTTTTACTTGCATCCACCTTAGTCAGTACTGACTCAACTCCTCTTCACACGATCTCCTCCATGTAACCCTTGCACTGACGACCCACTCGCCGCTTCCGTTTCGGCCTGGTTCCACTCGAGAAACGGCTTGACATGTGCGCGATGTGACCCAGCGGCCTCCTCAGCGAGCGAGTGTCCAATCCATTTCCACTTTCGCCTGCCTATTTGTTGTTATTGGGCGATTGGTTCTTGTTTTGTTTTGTTTGTTCCCATAGTTTCTTGTTGGTGATTCTTTCCGGCCCGGCCATCTGATCTTCATTCAGTATAGAGCGAAGACAGTTAGATGTTGATGAAGGTCTGCAATAGCCTGTTGGAAATATTCTTTGTGACCCACCCGCCAGCTTTCTGATCCGATCCGTATAGGAGAACTGACTTGACGTTTCTATGGAAAATCCTACCGAATTTTGTTGTTGATGCTGGCTGGCTGAGTGACGAAGATTTCCAGATAGGTGTTTTCAGGTTGATGAATTGTTTCTCGCCTTCCCGATTCTCGCTCGATTTGACATCCTCGTCCGTTCCGACTACCTGTAGTTGAGACAGTGCTCAATGCGAGATAAGTGAATGAAGTAGCTTCTTTCAGATCCCTCGCGTTGAAGGTGATTGGCGCTGGATGTTGCTGCTCTTGTTGTTGTTGGTGTTGGTGGTGGTTGGTTATTTCCATAACCTCCGTCGTGTCTATGTTCACCTGGAGTACTGTCTATGCTGCTTCCTCGAGCAGTTTGTCGGTTTTTGCTTGTAAGTCTTCGATTTTGTGTAACATCAAACATAAATCATCCACGCGCGAAATCTAGGTCTTCTAGGTTCTTCACTGTCGGTCGAGGATATCCCTGTCTTCTCGTTTCCCACTCATTGTCTGACGCATAATCCAGTCAGTCCACCACAATAAGGAATATCATCGTGGGTGATAATAAGCACCCTTGTCTGACTTTTGTGTTTTCTGCAAACGCCTCGCTGAATTTTCTGTTGTGGATCACTTGGCATGTGCCGTTGTCGTAATACAACTACCTGAGTTAATTCAAATAGTGAATGACCCCCTCCGTTCTACCTTATGAAGTAGGCTAAACTAGTACAGTCTCTAGTTTGGATAAAGGAGCTAAATAGGTTCGCTGTGCCTTCCTTGATTACACATCTGCATTTGACTCTGTTCCTAGGTCTCTCTTGCTAAGTAAGCTCGCTGCAACACAGGCTGAGAGCTGAACAAATAAGTGGTTGCATTCCTATTTTTCTGATAGAATGCAGTATACCGTCTACAATAGAAAGTCCTCTACTACCTCACTTACTTTAGCTGGTGTTCCTCAAGGTGCTGTTCTTTCTCCCTTTCTGTTCTCGTTTTTCTTACATGACTTGCCTCATTCTGATGTAGCCACTTTTGTTAAGTATGCTGATGACCTCTCGGTTTCTATGCCTATCAACTCTCGTTCAGATTTCTCCAAATTAAATAACTTTCTGTCGGAAATTAGTCAGTGGTCCTCTTCAAACGTTCTTAAGCTTAATCCGTCTAAGTGTCAGGTAGTCAATTTCACTTTCAGACATAAACGTGACCTACAACAGCTAGTTAGCTCACATGGCGCCACTATCATTGACGGCACAGAGGTTGAAAATACATCTAATGTCAAGTACCTTGAGCTGAGTTTTTCCACTGATCTCTCCTGGTCTTCCCACATCTTACTAGTTGCTAGGATGATGTTTCGCTTAACGTTCTACATTAGGAAATTTAGGCAGTCTGGCATAAAGCAGTCTTTGTTTTTTCAGTTTGTCAATTCTTGTATTCTACCCATCCACCTTTACTGCTCCCCACTAATCTTTCCTGGACTACTTAAGAAAGACTTTGCTTTGCTGAGAAGGGTAGGCACTAAAAGCCATTAGTAGGGCAAGTAGGATATCTCTAAACCAACTGGTTAACACTATTGTGGATAGACATATAATGTCATGTAAGAAACTAGCGAATACAATATTGTCGGACCCCGAGCATCCTCTCTATACGCAGCTGTCTTCTTGCATTTCATTTGGTAGAACTAGAAGCAGCTATAGGAGGCTATATGCTAGGACTACCAAGTACAATAACTCCACAATACCATATCTGGCACTGCTGTTATGTGATGAGAAATCCGTTAGGTATGACACGATCAACTTATTGCGGCACTCTAACAAATAGTCCCATTAGTTTTTGTTTTCCTTTCCTCGTTACACTTACACTGTTGCTCTCATCTTCTATCACATATCAACTTTATATTTCATATCCTGTGATGCATTGTTTGAAATGTAAACGCTACGCTGTTTTTTTATTTATCATTTATTTTTTGGCGTTGGTTTTTATTTTAATTTATTTATTTACTTTTCTTTTCATTTTAAAATCTTATAAAATTTATGAGGTGATTAGATGCAATATATTGTAATGCCCGCTGAAAATTCCATACATGTAGCACAAACACTGTTTGGAATAAAGCTGTTATTATTATTAAAAGCACTGCATGTATGCCTTGCTAAAACTTATATACTCATCCCATATAACTGTCTTGAGTAGCATCTCTATGGATTATTGAGTGGGTTTGTATAAAAGACAATAAATCACACTTTTTGAACTTCTATATCTACTAGACTCCCATATTTTTATTAACAGAATAACCTTAACAATAAATCATTTTATCAACAAGTGGAGAATGCATAAACTTCGACAATTAATTAATGATGAGAAAGATTCTGAAACTCTTGATAGTTTATAGTACAAAATAAAGACGGAAACTGATAAATCATCATAAGAGCATTGGAGGCTTATCTTTGCCTGTTATTTGCACACGTCATTCACATGCCTATATCTTTGTCCACGAAATATAAGTAGGTAAGCAGTTTAACCTCATGGAAAATAGAACCGTCATATATAGTCAACTAAATGATAATGCTTCAAAGTAATTCCTTTTTCAGCTATATAAAAATCCATTCATTTGTTTAACTTATATTTTGTATTTCCTGATTATTGATTATATCGCATCGGAATGCATCCGTGTCTGTTTACAAATCAACTAGAAATCAACCCATTGGGTAAGATGTGGCTCTCGTGGCCTAGTGGATAACGCTTATCCGTTTGAAATGATGGGTACCAGGTTCAAGTATCAGTAAGTACAGCATCATTGATTGGAGATTGCAGGTACTTACTGTTGACGAGTTCCACTCACCGGATAATAACATCCATCCAATTCTGGTGGATCTTCTTCTCACTTCTTATCTTAGATCTTCACACCCTAAACATGTTATCTACATTGACTTAGTTTTCACTCTTTATACTCTAAATAAACATGTATAACAAGTACGTGTACATGAGTGTAGAAACTGAGCACTGTCTTGGAATGTAATTCCACATTAGATACGTTTACTTCAAAAATCACAAAGTGATGAATTACTGACAACTGGATGACGTTTTCAGCATAAATTATTGCTCATAATCACATCAGTTTAGTCACATGGCTACATAATTTGTCTAATACATATATAAAAACAAAGAATTCAGCTAAGAAAATTCTCTTTTCAACGATTTCATTTTCATGGCTGTACAATCGCATACGCCTCAATTGGGATTAGTAATTATACAGACATATGCATATATATATTCAGAAATATATGTAGAACCACAGAAAAAAATAAAAATAGTATTGCAAATAAGAAAAATAAAAAAATAAGGTATAATTCGGAGCCTGTGTAGCACTGCCGTATAAAGAAGAAATGTCAAATGCCTTAAATAGGATTCTCGATGGGGCTGTGACACTTAAGCCAACTAAACCCTCTCACAGATAAACTTGGTCAGTTTAAGGAACCGATATGTGCGTTTAAGAAAGAGAATATTTACCAAGAGAAATTTACCAAATACCATGCAATGCTGACTGTGAAATCAATTACATAGCTCAGACTTGTAGGTCGGTGTGAATTAGATTACTAGATCATAAGAATTTACCTACACCTAGAACTGACCTATCTCAATATGCTCAGTAACTTTCTTGATATAGTCAGATTTATCCAAAACTACACTAGAGTTTCCTTTGTCAGCTTTTGTGATGACGATGTTTTATATCCTGTTTTAGACTCACTAGAGCTAGTCTTTCCGATTTTGTTAAGTTTGATTTTGCTTTCTTTTGATTTTTCAGGGTTAACGCACATTGTGCTCAAACCTTTTCTGCTGCCGTCTTATCTACTGAACTAATTGCTACTTCTATGTAAGGAATGACATCCTCTGGTTTTAATTTACTAATTGTTACATTGAAATTTAGTCCTTTTTCAAGTACGTTTACCTCAGTAGAGCTTAGTTCCCTAAATGAGACGATGATGACCCATTTTGTTCTGTCAACAGAGGATGAAACGTTGACGTCAATTTCATTTATTGTGTTCTTTTCTTCCATTAGCTTGTTGAATTTTTTATTTGCGTGGTTTTTGATTTTCTTATTTCTGATTCTCTAGCTTTTTCGGGATGTTTCAACAACAATTACATAAACTTTGTCATTCACCATACATTTAAGTTTGTGTTTGAGTTTTTCGATATCATTTCTTATTTTATTCAGTTTCACAGTAATTCAATGTAGTTCTTCTCTTAAACATAATCTACTGACATATTCTGCAGGCAAACAAGTCAATAGACCTAAAACGATTGATCATGAGAAAGCAAATGACCGAGGGGATAGCTCGGTCATGTAGTGCATTCACTTGCACGTGATCACACAATAAGTTGGGACAGAGGGGAAGTGTTAAAAAGTAATCTAGTTGAGAGAGACGTTAATCGATGAATCTTAGTTCGTCGAATCAATACCGAAACAGGTGCGATCAAAATGACTTAACGTTTATACTGGATATATGGAAAATTTCAATAAACCGAACGAAGGAAAGGTTGAATATATATATATATATATAAAGCAAATTATGAAGCCATATGAATAAATTTATATGATTATGAGTAATAAATTATGCTTGAAACATTATGTAGTTATTATTACTTCATCACTGTGTAATATTTGAAATAAACGTATATAGAAGTACGCGTATGATCAGAACGTGAAAAATGTGTTGAGTCAATGCATTACATGTTTCAGATGAATTACATTTCAGCAGCAATTTTTCCATATTCATGAGAGGAACTATTCATTCTAAATTTCTGATGATCTGCACTCATTACTGCGGCAAGCTGTTATATTCCAACTGTAGAGTCCGATGAAATTATTGGAAACAGTTGTTTGCTCAAAGTATTCGTATACTGAACAGATTACAGAGATATTTAAATAACTTTCAACTTTTTTAACTTTTTGTTGACATGGTTTAATCTAACTTGATATGCTTATCAAACCTACTTATATCATCACCCCTTCCCACTCTTATATTTCTCAAAATTCCTAAAGTATTAGTTATGAATAAACTAGAGTGGTCCGGGTTTCGAGTTATCTAATTGTTTTAATAGTAAATATCCCCTACTCATGACTTCTGTCTCTTTTCTACATTATGAAATAATTCTAGTTGAAATAATCTTCAAATGTGTTATGTATTTACTTTCGCTTAAAGTGAATTTATGTTATTTTTTAATTCAAGACTGGAATAATCGGGACCGTAACTGAATATATAATTCTTTATTTTACATAGGGATATTTGAAATAATACACAGCGATACATTATTAACAGCTGAATGATATTTCGAATACAATTTATTGTCTACAATTCGAAATGATAGACCTCACCATGTTAAACAATCACAGAGAAACTTCATGAGTGTCCTACATACACTTGCATGCAATCACACAACGGGAGGACGTAGCGTCGTAGTATTAGAAAGTAATGTAATTAAGTGCGGAGATTGGTTGATCAGTGGAACTTTGGTCATCAAATCAATTTAGAACATATTTAGTAGAAATGACGTGACATCAGTCTCTGATACATGAAAGATATCAATAATGAAAAATATTAATAAAACATTAATTAATAAAAGAGCTATGTAAAACAGGTTAAAAGGACGTTTGAGTACACTGATATGTCTACAATTAATCAGCCATGCTCGAAACGTCATCCTGTTGCTTAAACCGTATCAGTGTGTATTAGAACAAATAAACATATTCACCAGTGACTGGCGACAGGAAGAGGTTTTCTGGAGTTCTGGTAGGAAGTTGTGACTAGTGGGGTTCATGTTCTTGAGAGCGAGGATGAATACTCGCCGGTGAATTCAGCGGGTGGTCATGCTGAGATAATGAGTTAGTAAGAGTTAGAATTCATGTGCTGCCATTGAGTCAAGTCCTAGTGGTTGAATGGTCTACCAGCTTGCCTTGTAACTTGAAGGTCGTAGGTCCGAAATCCAGTGGATGAGTACTGCCGATAAGGCCAGAACTATCCAGCACTCCCTGATTTTCAGTGATTAACTAAATGACATCGATACGTGGTCAAGCTTGAAACAAATTAAATTGCTACAAACTCTTGAAAATAATTTGAATGTTAAGGCTGCTAGAAGGTGTGGAGAAGCCTGCAAATATATTTATATTCGCTATGTTCAGACTGATAAGAAAGAGAACTCCCATTGCGGTTTAGGCACACAATAAAGAACGATCAAAGCTAATCAAAATTAATATCGAGAGACAAGCCACAATGTGTATCACTATCCAATGAGAAGCCTGTTGTCTGTATTTTCTTAGACTATACTACCAAATTATCACAGCACTTTTTCTAACCGATCTGACTACAGCACTCACTGAGCTCTGGGTCAAACAATCATCTTCTCAAATTTAGGGGCAGGAAATACCGCATTTTTCGTTCGAAGGATAGCTCTCCACTCCATTGCTTGCTGAAACTGGTATGCCTCAGAGCTCTGAACTTACTCTTTCTTTTCCTTCCATTTTGTTTGACTCACTCTATTCTTCTCAATCTAATTTCCTTACGTAGGCTGATGTACGGACAATTACTATTCCACTTTTTCCTCTAGTAGATTCTTCTCGTGTGAATATTCTGAAGTTATGTCCAGGTGATTGCTTCAGTCAGGTCAATGGTGTTGCTATCGGAAGTTCATTAGAATCCCTTTTAGCAGATATCTATATATCGTACATTGAGAGTTTATCAGTGGACTTAATCAAAAGTTCAGCACTTTATGGAGGATATATCGATGACATTTAATCATAAGTGATAAGGCTTGTTCTACTGTGGAAAGAGCTGGGTGCTAACCAAAGTTGGTAGACAGTAATTTACGTCAATGTTTATATCCCCAATATTGGTCGTGAGAAAAATGAGAGCAAAGACTTCGCGTAGGCGGATACAGTTAGCATATAGATGACCTGACATTCACGAAACAGCCACAAAGAGATGAAAGATTAACTTTCAGTGAGAAAAAACTAATCAGAAGCCTGTGTTTGTTTGCTTAAATAATCTATAATAATGTACATGAAAATCTATAAATATGTGTTGATTTCGTAAATAAACAATCTGTTGCCTGGCCCTTGTCTTCTGTTGTTACACTACCACCTCACTTTTATATCAAATTAATGAAGTTCAGAATAGAATGTCACTTACGTCTGTAGAAGAAGATGCTGATTGTTTGTCTTTCCTAGACGTATTGCTTAGTCGACGGCTTGATAGATCATTAAAAAGAACTATTGATAGAAAACCTACCTGAACAGGGCAGTATCTTGATTATCACAGTTTCTACCCTGTTCGGTCCAAAAGGGTCTTGGTGAGTGAGGTGCCTAATTCCCTAGAATCTAACGAATACGCACTGAAGACACACTTGATGAAGAAGAAAGGAAATTGACACAAACTCTGGTTGATGACAATTTTCCAGGCAAGTTCATCAGGCGATATAAAGTAGTCAGAACACCAAGACCTACTCTTCAACTCGCCCCGTAAGAAAGACGTGTACATCAAGCCACCCTATATAGGGGATTAAAGCAGCTTGACAACTAGACAAAGATTGAATGTTGCTGTTCAAATGACTTTTAATGCAGCTAATACCGTGATAATTGAGAATGTAAAGATAACATATCTATCTTAGCCCCGTGAACATGCGGAAAACAATGTCACATCCCACTGTATTTACCAATTTTAATGTGCATGTGGCCAAATATACATAGGAACGACTCATCGATTTCTTCAAGTAAATGCTGACTTCACAGCATATTCCCAAATGACTCCAGAAGTGAGAAAAATCCTCAGAAGCCATTAATTGTCATAACAGACGACCTAACTGTTGTATTACGAAATATATTTTATTTCATTTTTTTTATTACAGCTTGATTCCACACCATATTTTTTTGGTACAAGCATGGAATTTTCAGCATGTGATATCGGTAGCCCAAATTTTGCAGGCCGACCACTGATATCAGGTGTGCGTCGGCAGAGGATCGAACCCCGGACCATGTGCATGGTCGGCGGGAGTCCTAACCAGTGTGCCACCGACGCACAGTACATAAAATTGTTGTTTACACCTATCTGCAAAACATATTTGTGGAAGCCGTAGCAATTAGAAAGTTTAAACCACCTTTATGCGATCAAAGCAACAGTTCGTCATCACACTAAACCTTCCTTGGTAAACTGTGTTTTGATACCAGCCAGGGAAGATGTACTATTACCTCTGTTATTTAGTTTAGTAATCCTTTTGTTATTTTGACCTTCAATATGTCCTTTTAACTTGACCTTGGTCTATTTTCGCACCTCTTATCTCTATTAATTTCATATGTATTCCTAAGATAAGTCTGTGTGTGATCAGATTGTTCGAAATGTGTTTTGCGCGCGAATACATTAAAGGAGTCAAAGAAATTACTCTATCTAATTGCTTTGTCTAAGTTCAAAAGAAGAACTAATTATTTTAAATTCATTAAATAAGTTAGGTGAAACCTTGAGTTACGTACTACCAAAAGTGAAGTGGATAGATAATCAGAGTTTGAGTAAATATCATCAAAACACGAAAGACGTGGAAAACTAGAATGGGTGGGAGGGTATTAATTAGACCTTGCCTAGGCCAAGGGAGAGACAAAGGTCGAAAAAACTTCTTTTGTATGTTAAAAACCAGGATGGTTCTCTCGAATTCCCATAGCTTCAGTTATATGTAAAAGACAGTTTCGAATTCCATTCGAAAGATTCGATGGAATACGATAGATAACTCTGAAGGCACTTCTCTCCACCTGGTGACAGCTATCAATCAAATGAGACAAAATAAGGCTTCTTATACATTTCATTTGACCTTTTACGTAGCATAAAGTAAGATGCTGATTAATACGTTTGTTGCGATGTCTAATTGTTCACCCTATATAGCCAGCTTTCTCTTCACGAGCAGCTCACTTTTTAAATACAAATAACAATGGCACAGCTAAGCAGTCTATCTTTCGCTTGAGTAATCATAATTTTCTTTACGAGTTTGAGCACGGATTGATATCAGTTAGAGAACCATTAAAAACTAGGGAGTACTAGTGAGAAGTCATGACCAGTGAATTTCAACCAGTCAAGTGTGAGGATGGATTTCCCAACGATGACATTGGTTGGTGGTCGCAATGAATCACGAATTGGTAGAAGGTAGAATTCATGCATTGGCTAGCCATTGAAATGGGTCCCAATGGCTGAATGGTATACGGGCTTGTTTTGTAACCGGAAGGTCCTGGGTTCGAGCTCCCTGTTGTAGGTGCGTACTGTCGATGATTCTCAAACTAGGATGAAACAGCTGTCCAGTACTCCCTGGTTTTCAATGGTTCTCTAATTGATATCAGTCCATGGTCAACCCCGTAAAAACAAAACTAATCCTTACAAACCAACTCCTGAAATTAATCATAATTGGTCGGCTGGAAAATGACTAACAGAGGGTGGATCTAAATAAAAAGAATATTTTCGCTTATACGTCTTGTTGACATATTTTATGTAATTCTAGTTCAAAGTTATTAAAGCTAATGGAAGCACTCTGGATAAATCACAATCCATCCCAAACTATGTTCATAAAAAAAGCAATAGATTTAAACCTTCGCCTACCATGGAATACCTGACTTACTTAAATATAATTGATTATTAACATGCACTTTTGTTTTACACAACTGAGTAATTGTCATACATTTTCAAGTGTTGGTTTGTGGAGATTTGATTGGTTACAGGATCTCATCATGAGCTGACATTGGTTAGAGAACCATTGGAAACATGGGAGTACTGGACAGCTGTTTCGTCACACTAGTTTGAGACTCTTAATCAGTACACACCCACCGGGATTCGAACCCAGGATCTTCTGGTTACAAGGTGAGCTCGTATACGATTAAGCCGCTGGCACCCGATCTATACATACATTTAATTTTATTATTATGACTGATGCTAGTTGTAAAGCGAATGTAGAGAAACTACGAAGTATGATATTATCTCGCGACACTTGTCTTCTAAATATCTTATTTAAATTTATGATAGGGACTGGCTGTTTCAACTTTGGTTGATATATAAATAATTCATGTTAGCAGTTGGCAATGACAGTCATATCAGATGTGCGTCGATGGCACAGCGGTTAGGACTCTCGCCAATCATGCACATGGTACGGAGTTTGATCCTCTACCGACGCACACCTGATATCAATGGTCGGCCTGCAAAATTTGGGCTACCGATATCACATGCTGAAAATTCCATACTTGTACCAAAAAAAAATATGGTGTGGAATCAAGCTGTAATCAAAAAAGTACTCTGAACAGTCTCTATATTCATAATTTTCTTCTTGTATCTCTTCAGGTAAAACACAATAAAATGTACAGGCTTAAACTTAAAGATAAATATCCTTCAGTTTGAGTGATTGGAGAAAATAATCAAGACGCTTCAGTGTATCTTCATCATCGAAGGCACTGATATTCTCTCTCTCTCTCTCTGTCTGAGACTGTTGCCGCATTAACCATTTCGACATTCATATACGTTATACTATCTACTGTCCTCCAATCATTTAGTATCAAATAAGAGTGCACTGTATTGATGAATTACTCAACATGTAGCCGATAGATTTCAGTTAACAGTTTTTTTTCTCCTTCACGTTCCCATTGGAACATAGGGCCTCAAGCAAGTGGTTTGAAGTTTCTATAGCAGTGTTTAATTTTACAAGACGGGGTTGCTAGCCTCATGCCAAACCTTTCCTCTTTACCAGCATTATTTCTGGTTTAGCGAGGTAAAGGAGTGCGTCGGTGACCGGGATCGAACCTCGGACCATATGTGTGGTCGGTGAGCGTCCTAACTTTTATGCCACCGACGTAACAGCAGGTATCATACATATATATATATATATGTTAGTTCTCACTTACTCTCTTCTGACCAGTCTATGTGGAACTAACTTCTATCTGTGAAAATAATAATTCGGTTTTATATCATCTTTAAGAGTAGGTTTAAAATTCATCAATCATTTAACTTGGAATAAACGTTTAACTCCCCCCCTAATTTTCAACAAAACTTTATTGCATGTCATATATGGATGGAAAAAATTGTTTACCTCTTTAGAATCTAACAGAATATATATATTAACATAGTTTTAAGTAAAAATAAACCTGTTGCTTCAACACCTCCTGTTTCTATTTGATACATGTTTATTAAAACAACTTTGCAAAATATATTCTCGGTTTATTTGTTTGTTAATCTACATTATCAAAACATGCGCTAAAGGACTCACTAAAGAGTTTAGAAGAATTGGCATTTGAATGGACAATCTAGTGAATAGTGAGATGTAAAGGCTTGATTTTAAATGTTATCTTTACCGCTGTTTAAACAGATGGTTTAATAAATATTTATCGTGTGTATCCTGTCATTTATTATCTTAGTCATTTATTGTAAATATTATTTATTAGGCTTGGTACCATTTTTTCTGCAAAATTCTCCCTTCAAATGACATATGACGTTGGAATAAACGTAATATGACATATGCGTCAAATGATTACTAAATAAATAATTATTTAGCAACGATGTAAAAAGTAGAATTTGAAGATTGTGGTAGAGCATAATTTTGCATTATCTAATTTTATTTAATATAACACGTTTAGGTAGTTATCAAGGGTTGGCTGTGATTGATTTCAAGTTTTGTCACTAAATAACTTCAGTTACAAAACCACTGAAAGCCAAGAAGTACTGGATAGTTGTTTCGAGCTCCTCAGCTGCACGCACCCTATCAGGGATCGTGATTAGGACATTCAAGTTACAAGAAGAATTTTCTGACTATCAAGACAATGAGATGGAGACGAATGGTCCATCTAATCTACCTTTACTGATTCGCAGTATATAGTATCACCTGGATGTCCTTGGTCTAAATCCTGGTCGGTTCACGGGTGCGTATTACTAAACAGTCCAAATCAGTGAAATGTCGTTAATTACAGGATGAATACGCTTCATTGTCTCAGCATCTTTAAATCCTCACTTACGGCATAAATCTTCTTCCGTGAATACAGTTTTAAAACCAGTTAGTAATTGGAATCTTGCTTGAAATTTCTTCATCCTTCACATTCCCAGTGGAACATAGGGCCCCAAGCTAAAGGCTTGAAGTTTCTCTAGAAGTGTTTATTTTTACAGGATGGGGTTGCTAGCCTCATGCCCAACCTTTCCTCTTTACCAGCATTATTTCTGACTTAGGGTTTCCTAACCCTAGCCTTTCCTCTTTATCAGTCTAATTACTGGCTTAGCAAGGTAAAGGAGTGCATCGGCCGGGGATCGAACTGCGGACCATATGCATGGTTGGCGAGCGTCTTAACTGCTGTGCCACCGACGCTCCTTGATATTTGGGCTGTTAAAATGCCTTCTTTTATCAAAACCATATTGCTTCAGTTTATTCCCTTAAGGTGATTGTTTTGATCAATTGAAGATATACTCAAGTCGTAATAGGTTTTTCTCGCATATATTGAAAAGAAACATTTCAATCAATCGCTTTTCGAGATAAACTCCATTCTACATAACATCATTGTCTGGAATAAATTGATTAATAGTTGAATTATTCCACCCAAGTTAAAGCAATAATAATCAATAGCTATCAAGATAGATGGTATTACTTAGTCCTTCGTTTGTCATAAAGTCAAAAAAACAGTAGCTTTATCCATATAAATACTGAGAACATCTATGTTTTTTTCAAGCTCACTTTGGATTTCCTGTTGACTGGTTATGTTGAAACGAAATATTGGGTCTCTGTTGACATGTGGTCTCCTTGTGCAGAAGCTTTGACGATGTCTGAGGACTGACGTAAAGTTGTTTTAGTTGGTAATGACTACTATTCGGCCCATATTGAACTCATCATCCGAATTAACCCGCATTTCCTAGTGATTGGCGGTATTCCCATTGAGGCGTGAACTGTACCTCCATCGTGTCAAACACTAAAACACTCACTATCCACTAGATCACAAGGACAACGAGAACTTTGGTATTTGAAACGATGGCTGCAGGTCTTTTAGTCTCAATGGGGAAAGCATCAATCAATCTTTTCAAAGAACCGACATCGGACTTCAATAAACAATGTCTAGTTTTTCATAGATACCGCATATCTTTGAAAGCGTATCTATTGCATGCAGATACTTTGATTCTTAAAGATTCCCTGAACAACTAAAATATTAATAACTGCAAGACCTGATAGATAGGCTCACGAATAGATGCTGACGATCTTAACTTTGCAGTCGTACGTTATGGTATAGATTTATCAACTTAAAGTCAGGTGATAAAGATTTTACATCAGTATCCATTGTCGACCTCAACCTCAACTTCATAGACTTTGAGAAGGCCTTCGACAGCGTTGACCACAAAGTAATTTGGAAACTATTCGAGTACTATAGCGTACCCCAAATATTCATCAACCTTATTCAACAGCTAGCTGTACGACAACGGCACATGTCAAGTAATCCACAACGGAAAACTCAGCGAGTCGTTCGCAGTGAACACACGAGTCAGACAAGGGTGCTTATTATCACCAATGATATTCCTTATTGTGGTGGACTGACTGGATTATGCATCAGACAATGAGTGGGAAACGAGAAGACAGGGATATCCTCGACCGACAGTGAAGAACCTAGAAGACCTAGATTTCGCGCGTGGATGATTTATGTTTGATGTTACACAAAATCGAAGACTAACAAGCGAAAACCGACAAACTGGTCGAAGAAGCAGCCGGCGAAGACAGGACTCCAGGTGAACTTAGACAAGACGGAGGTTATGGAAATAACCAACCACCACCAACAACAACAACAGCAACATCCAGCGTCAATCACCATCAACGCGAGGGATTTGAAAGAAGCTACTTCATTCACTTATCTCGCATTGAGCATTGTCTCAACTACAGGTAGTCGGAACGGACGAGGATGTCAAATCGAGCGAGAATCGGGAAGGCGAGAAACACATTCATCAACCTGAAAACACCTATCTGGAAATCTTCGTCACTCAGCCAGCATCAACAACAAAACTCGGTAGGATTTTCAATACAAACGTCAAGTCAGTTCTCCTATACGGATCGGATCAGAAACTTGGCGGGTGGGTCACAAAGAATATTTCCAACAGGCTATTGCAGACCTTCATCAACATCTAACTGTCTTCGCTCTATACTGAATGAAGATCAGATGGCCGGGCCAGAAAGAATCACCAACAAGAAGCTATGGCTGGAACAAACAAAACAAAACAAGAACCAATCGCCCAATAACAACAAATATGCAGGAGAAAGTGGAGATGGATTGGACACTCGCTCGCTGAGGAGGCCGCTGGGTGACATCGCGCACGTGTTAAGCCATTGCTCCAGTGGAACCAGGCCGAAACGGAAGCGGCGAGTGGGTCGTCAGTGCAAGGGTTACACGGAGGAGATCGTGTGAAGAGGAGTTGAAACAGTATTGACTAAGATGGATGCAGGTGAAAAGTACAGCAGAAAGAGGACAGAAGCAAGTGGAGACGTGCAGTTGAAGCCCTATGTTCTACTAGGAACACAATGGAACAAAAATAATAATCCATTGTCGAGAAATTCCTCGAAATACCTAATGATCTTGGTTTTACTTAGCTCAGCTGTCACACCTCACTAGTGTCCATTCAGATTTCAAAAAACAAAACCAACTCCCCCTAAAAGAGTGAGTAACCATTTCAGATAAATAAGTAGTTCATCGGGGTTAAACTTTCGGAATAAAGCATAAACTTACTTCCATATAGTGTGGAAAGTAAAAATACCAAGTGATAAGATGTTGGGCACTCTACGGTTTATTTTCGAGAATTCGGATACAAACTTTGTAGATATACTGCAAATACCTTCACTGTATCAGGTAAAATAATGCAAATAAATGGCTACAATTCCTTGAGAGACGTAACTTAATCAACATTTTTCGCTGTAGTTCATAAGAGAAAACAAATTTTAGCACCCTCACCAACCAACTTCACCGGCAGGTACTCCTTCCTCACTCTCGACTGGATGGACCTCACTGATCACGACTTCTCACCAGAACTCCAGGAAACTCCGTCCTGTAGCAAAAGTCACTAGCGAGTATCATATTAATTTTCAAGGGTTGATTTGTAAGGATTTGATTTGGTTTTCGAGTCTGACGATGGATCGATATCCATTAGACAACTATTAAAAACCAGAGAGTACGGGAAAGATGTTTCGTCCTAGTTTAGAAGGCATCACATTACCCCAAATTAGGATGAAGGAGCTTTTCAGTACTCCCTGGAATCCAGCGATTCCCGATGTGATATTAACTCGTGACCAAACCTATCCAGTACATCTCATAATGGAGACACACACAGATACTAGCACCCACATAAAGCCAAAAGAATAATTTAAAAAAACGAAGAGAAGACGTATATTTTGTTTAGAGTTTTAACTTTTTATGAAAATAGACTATATATTTACGTCATACAAACCACAAAGGCATTTGTTATTTTGTGAAAATGAATAAATTCCAATCTTTGTTTCATCAGTTCCAGGTGAAACATAGAGCTTTGATAGCACACCTAAATTTCGCGATCTTCTCTCCGGTTGTCAATATCTAGCTCTACGATCACCAATGTGCTCCCATCACCTCCATGTCCTACGCAGTCACTCAACTCGCCGTTACCTATTTCCGGTTCCACTCAGGCACCTAACACATGATATTACTCAGGGGTCTCCTCACAATATGACCAATCCATCCCATTTCCTCATGCATAGTTTCTGTCAACAGACTCTTCGTTGATTTGCTCCCATGAGTTCCCCACTGTTTATTTATCCTCACCAGAAAGCAATCTGATCTTCATATTCAAGATAGAGAAGGCAGCTGTTGATATAAAGCTGCAGAAGACTTTTGGAAGTGCTTTTGATGAACCACGCACGCCAAGTCTCTGAATCACATACACTCAAGGACTCCATACATGAACACCACGACTTCCAACTCAGTATGTTATCACTTGACATGAATTGTGTGCATAATCAGGTTGCAATTGCTTCTGAAACACCCTTTGCATACTCAGTACTATGAAGCATTTAAGGATGCCGAGACAATGGCCAATTTCCTTGAGGTGCTGGAGACTGCTCTCTTTAGACACAAATTTCTCGGAATACGGTCAGAATATCAAAAAGAAGCTATACAACTTTCAGTCGTCACAATGCACTCACCACCTCAAATGTATGCCATTTCGTAAACACAATAGAGGTGATATTAGCAGGTCGATTGTTCAACTTCATCTTCCTTAGTTGGTCAGAAAATAAGTACATTTTCGTCAACGCTTGTAACTAGTTGACCCGAAATGAGTCAAATACACATTTAGTGATAGACCCTCCCTGTATATATATATATATATATATATATATATATATATATATATATATAGCGACCATTTTACTTGACAAAACACCTATTTTCACGTTCCCATGGTCACCAAAAGAAAACACAAGCTCAAAGTGTTTTCCCCGCTCCGCTTTAATCAATAATAATAGTAATGAACAGCTTTGATTATGCATACAAACACTTCATTATTATTCAAAACAGTTCAATTATTTTTTTTTATTGAAGTTTTTGCACCCAGTTAAAGACAATTGCATGTTGTGCTTTCATTTTCATTGTTGTACAAACTATTATATGAATAGGAAATAAATAAAATGTCCTAAAATGTTTCAGATATATATATAATTCTTTGTTTAACACCGAAATTCTATCATTAACCTACAAAACACACCTATTATTACAGGCTGTTCCGCGCATTAGGCATATGAATAGCTGCAATTCAATAAGTCGTTAGCCTGTTTCATTTGCTCTTTCAAATAATTCGATTCTAACAAATGTTTACCATTGGCAATGGATCAGTTAAGATGTGTGATACATAGGAAGTTATATACAATTCAGTTAAGATTATATATATATATGTATTATTATAAAATTATTATTGTCTTCTTAACTTCGTAGAAGAAAATAGGGCTTCAGCCGCACGTCTCCACTGCGTTCGGTTCTCTGCCAAAGTTTACACATGGCTCCACAGCTGCCCACATGCTTTTATCCCCTCTTCACATCACCTCCTCCAAGTCAACCTCGCACTGACGACCAACTCGCCGCTTCCCATTCAGGTTTCACTCAAGTGATGGCCTGATGTGTGATGTCACCTGATGGTTTCCTCAGAGTATGGCAAATCCACCTCCATTTCTTCCTGTTTATTTGTTGCACAGTCGGTTCCTGCTGGGTTGGTTCGATCCCAGAGATGCCTGTCGGTGATCCTTTCTGACCGGCCAACTGATCTTGAGTATTGAGTGAAGTCAGCTGTTGATGAAGGTCTGTAGTTTTTTTTGTGGTGTTCTTCGTGACGCGCCAAGTCTCTGATCCGTATAGTAGCACTGACTTCACATTGGAGTTGGAAATCCGGATATTATTTTTCATGCTGAGTAGTGCTGTTGACCTCCACACAAACTTGAGAGTAATGAGAGCTTGTCTTGCTTTCCCAATGATCCTCGCTTTTATATCCTCGTCTATTCCGTCCGCCTGTGGTTGAAACGATGCTTCGCATGTAGGTAGGTGAAGGAGGTTGCTTCTTTCAAATTTCTTCCATTCATGTTGGCTGACTGTTGTTGTTGATGTTGCTGTTGGTCAGCAATCTTTATCACCTCTGTTTTCTCAACGTTCACCTGAAGTCCTATCTGCCAACTTGTTGCTTTTCATTTGCATATCTTCCAGTCTGTGGGAAATCAGACATACATCATAGGAGAAATCCAGATCCTCCGAGTGCTTTGTATAGGTACATCTTATGCTTGTTTCTTCTCTGCATGCTGTCTGTTGTATTATTCAGTCTACCGCCCACAATCAGGAAAATCATTGGCAGCCAGATTGTCTTCACTTCGAAGGATTCTATGAATTTCCCATTGTGGATTACTTGAGGTGAAGCATTTAGAAGTCTTTTCAAGTATTCAGCTGAGTGTTTTCTTTGCTCCACCTATTTGGTGGTTGGCTTTCCATTGTCATCTTTCACTGGTTTAATTTCTTATGATCTCTTCTGCGCTGGGAACCTAGTTGTTTCGTATAGTGTTGCGACGTCTCCTTCGCCCGCACTGCATTCACATATTCCCAGTACGTCATTTTGGTTGCATGTAAGGTTGTCCACTTGTCAGTGGTTATACATGGTTCAGAGATTTGACGGCAAACAGGCTGCTTCAAGCCTGTCAACAGCTGCCTTCGCTAGCTCGATACTGCAGATCAGTTAGTCAGTTGAAAAGGATAATCAACAAGAAACTCTGATGACGAACCAATCAATTGGAAACCTATCGCCAGGCGGTGATGTCATGTGGATGGGAGACTATGAGTTTAGGGCTTAACGGTGAGGTGAAGGGGGGGGTTATGTGAGAAAAAAAAGTTGATGGACAGCAATGGAGCCAGCTAAAATAACCTGCAGAGAATAAAGTAAAATGGCAGTTTGCCGCTGCTGCAAAAGCTACATGTTCAACTAGGATTCCCAGGGAATAAACAATTCAAAATCAGAGATGAAAGATAGAAGAGAACAATTAGGTTTGGGAAACTTCACCAAGTTGTATGGTTAGAACACATTAAGCGTAATACTTTAAAGTGAACATTTACAAATATAAGGACGAACGACAAACTAAGTTCCAGCTTAGAAATGCAGCCTATTCAAATTTCTACACTCCGTGTAGCAGACAAACGTAAAGAATAGAGTATCAAAAGAACTACAAGAAGCAGAAATGTGTGGCAGTAATAAACTTAATATCAAGGGATTAAAGTATGTAACAGACCGCAAAGGACTGAATCCACTTGAGCCACTTGGAACAATTTTGAATCATAATACCAACAGTCTCTAGCCATGATAGTCTATACCTCCAAACGTACCAGGTCAAAGCGATAGCCAAAGATTTCATGAACTGATGCCAAGTTTTAGTTTGACCACCCCTAACCAGTTTCCAACCAAATCCTATGTCAGTTACTACTGCTCGTCCGAACCAGCTCAACAGATATGCCTTCCTTACTTAGTACTCTACTTGTAACCTCAATATCACTCACCCGTACTATACCAATTAACAAAAGAGGTAGAATACAAACACCTGTAGTTAAAGGCAACTGGCCTCTTCATATTGTCTACCTTCAGTTAACCTGTCTCACAACCATTAAGGATGAAGCGAACAATCGCGCAGTGCACGGTTCTTATGATCAACAGCTGGATATCACGTCTGCGCTAATGTTGACGTAAGTTGTCAAGCGCTACATAAGCCTTTCGTATCCATGCTGAAATTCTGTCAGCAATCAGTCAGTGTGTTAAGGCTGATGCAACTTTCAGATTAAATGAATTGGTTCGCACGCTCTACCACTTCTCTCCCTAGCTTAAAACTAGGAGTCGATCGATGTAGTTCACTCGTGTTTAACAGGAGAGAATCACAAGTCAAACATTCGAGGATTTCTGCGCTCAACCTGTACGGAAAACTTTGTGTTTTATCAGTGTCATCACCTAAGACGACAATATCCTCGACATACTCTAAATCAAGTAAACTGTTCAACCTGGCAAAAAGGTAATCGCTAAGTCTGTAAAGTTAGTTTAACACACATAGCAATGACTAGATTTCAAAACAGTATTCGTATCTTAAAGAATAAAGAAAGACATTTCACTTCGACTAATTAACCACTTTTACTTAATGTCCTCAATACACCTGTTAACAACAAAGATAAGATAATTCTTTGTCCAATTGTATAACAATAATAGGCGGTAAATTTTAACCAAATGAGCAAAAAAGAAGAACAACGGGTAATGACACTTATGTACAAACATTTTTTATTTTATCAGAGATAATCATTAGGATGAAGAAAAAGAGGAAGTTGATAATGAATCACAATTATCAGATTCTGAAGAGGTGGACTTTTTACGTGAACGTTTCTTATGATGTTTCTTATTCTTCGATTTATGTTTCTTTTTGCTACTCTTCTGTTTCTTATGTTTACTTGAACTACGATGAGTAACAAGATGAGATTCCTGTAGATGAAAAGAGAAACACAGAGAAAGGCATGTAAACAGATTCAATAACAAAAGCTATAGAACTGAAATAATGATCTATGGAGTAAATGATAACCGAAATTAGTCGGTTAGGTTCAACCCTTAGCCGATGAACTCTTAAACCCCCATGCTTAGTAGATTTTATATGCACGTACAAGATTGAAGGTTCAGTATCAAGTTAACACTCCACTGTTTAAAAAAATAACGACAGGACTACTGAAATGTTGAAGCTTGAAACCTTGTATGTATTTTCCACTCATAACGTGAGGAATGAAAGGGAAAAAAGCAATACACGGCAGTTAATGTTGACAACAACTAATCAACTGGTTGATGTTTTGTTTTCTTTTTTGATTACAGCTTGATTCCACACCGTTTAGTAATGGTAATATTCAAGAAATTTTGATTAACTCCCCGTGAGGAGGACAATTTCTCCACAATACCGTATATCTGTCTGTCTGTCTGTCTGTCTGTTTTCGACATAGAACTTTGCACCGATGTGAAGCGGTTCAAGTCGCCACACTCCCTCCATGTAGCACACAAACCAAGAGAACAAAGTAAAAACAAATGCATATTAGAGACAGTAAACAGAGGTGTGAGACAAAGGAAGAAAAATAACGAAGAACAAAACAGTTTCATTGGAAATCATAAGTCACAAGGAGTGGATTCATCTGCGCCATTGAGAACGATTTTGAGCCCTGTCATGAGTTGTTTCCAACCATTTGTTTTTTACCGTCCCGAGGACCCCAACCAACGAGGAAGTCTACACCTTCCTACGTGACTGGCTTCAACTAACTGTTGTAGATTTCATTGACTGGTGCCAAGTTTTGGTTTGGCCTTCGCTAGCTTTTTTCCAGCCTAACCCTATATCCGCTAACATTGCTCGTCGAGGAAGGCGATGACTAGGCAGTAATGCGTAACACATGTCCTAACCATCTCAGTCTTTGTAACTTCACAACTTCGTCGATTGATTTCCCCTGTTTACCTAGACTCGACGCCTAACTTCAATGTTGCTCACCTTATTATTCCACTTTATACGGGAAATAGAGCGCAGGCACCTATGATCAAAGACAGCTAGCCACCATTTTCATGTCTTCCCCTCTCAGTGGCCAGGTCTGGCTCACAGCCATAAAGGGGGGCGGGGCGGACTGATAAACAGTACACCCCCTCTTTGGGCGATAATCGAAAATCTCGTGTACGCCGGAGACGGCGTAAACTGGCAAATGCGACACCGTATATATATATATATATATAACCGTATATACTGAACACGGTAAAAGTGCTTATAATTAATACTCGAAAATGCAATCAATAATAAATCCACATAAACGGACTATTATTCAAAACAAAAAAAGATTAATACAGTTTGATGAAAAATGAATGCAAGGGGCTTGAAGCATTCCAGTACACTCAATACTTTCAGACACTATATAAAGATGTAAAATGATTTGAATCAATGCAATGGAGGGAGGGGAAAACAAATCTTATAAAAGTCTAATTGATAACTAAACTACATTCTAGTAAAGGTACTAAAAATCATATTTCTCGTACATGACTAAGATCAGAAAGTGAATACGCTTACTAGTTGAAATAGTTTGAACGGTGTTTGAACTATAGAATTGTAACTAGGCAATTGATCACCTGTGATCACAATAAAGTTACTATAAAGACGTCTATTATTCATCTCTTGTAGTGTAACACCTTTCAAGGCGCTTCTTTGAGAATTATGGAACATTTATTTACCGATACAGCTGTACGACAAAGGCACATGTCAAGTGATCCACAACGGAAAACTCAGCGAGTCGTTCGCAGTAAACACACGAGTCAGACAAGGGTGCTTATTATCTCCCACGATGACATTCCTAATTGTGGTGGACTGACTGGATTATGCATCAGACAATGAGTGGGAAACGAGAAGACAGGGATATCCTCGACCGACAGTGAAGAACCTAGAAGACCTAGATTTCGCGCGTGGATGATTTATGTTTGATGTTACACAAAATCGAAGACTAACAAGCGAAAACCGACAAACTGGTCGAAGAAGCACCTGGCGAAGACAGGACTCCAAGTGAACATAGACAAGACGGAGGTTATGAAAATAACCAACCAACAACAATAATAACAGCAGCAACATCCGTCGCCAATCATCACCAACGGGAGGGATTCAAAAGACGTTACTTCATTCACTTATCTCGCATTGAGCATTGTCTCAACTACAGGTAGTCGGAACGGACGAGGATGTCAAATCGAGTGAGAATCGGGAAGGCGAGAAACACATTCATCAACCTGAAAACACCTATCTGGAAATCTTCGTCACTCAGCCAGCCAGCATCAACAACAAAATTCGGTAGAATTTTCAATACAAACGTCAAGTCAGTTCTCCTATACGGATCGTATCAGAAACTTGGCGGGCGTGTCACAAAGAATATTTCCAACAGCCTGACTGATAAGCAAATAAAAAAGCATTGAATCAGTCGTGGAAAACAACACAGGAGAATGTTTTCCAGGTCATGTTCAATAAGTTAAGGGGATGGAAGTATGAGAGATTAAAATTAAGATAGAATGCATTACGCTCAATTACATCGCTTAGATAAACAATTACTCATCAGAGAAATAACTTAAATATATCAAGGATTGAGAACTGAGTAATATCAATAGTAATAGTTATGATAACAATGATAATGCGGAAGTGAGTTAAGATAATGCTACTAAAATGAATCAAGAATACTAATAATAATAATAAGCAGAGGTAGAATGGGCTGTCAATAATGTTAATAATAAAAACGGTTAATAAGTAAAACATATTACTATGATAGATTCAGAGAGACGATCAATTCCTTTTGTACACAGGGAACCTGCTTCATAAACTCGAATCACACAAGTCTCTGAAATTGCAAGCATCTTCCCGTTTCTCTGTCTGCTGACAACAGTGAATGACTTGACAGCGTCGATATCATTTCCATGGTCCATAAATGTTTTGTTATTGAGCTTTTTGGCACTTTGAATTCAGCTGTTCTCAAACACTTTGGCAAATGCTTCATCATGTGAGTCGACAATAGCCTTCCTGAACAACCTATATATTTGGTTCCACAAAAAACACACTCAAATTGATAAACGCAGTTTGAAGTGTAGAGGACTGGCGATTGACCTTTTTCAGATTGTTGAAACACTCGTTTGGTGGTGTTAAGAAAGACAAGTTTTGCAGTATAGTAAGGTTTCTTGACAGCTTTATCAAGTCTTCGTTTGATTACTTCTTGTACATCATCTCCTTTGAATGGCAAATTTGCCAACAAGTCTTCAGCTTTTTGATCTGCATACACAGACAATAAAAATGTCAACAAAATCCATTTCTTGTACATATTGCTACCATTCCCTTTAATTTAGTTGAACATGACCTGGAAAACATTCTCACGTGTCATTCTGCACGACTGATTCAATGTAGTTTATTTGCTTATCAGTCTTACACCTCTCAATGTATTTCCAATAGTATATATATCGCTGTATGTAGAGTATTCAGCTGAAGAGGAGTTCTACCGAAATTTGATGAATTCATTAAATCCTTCTTTATTAATTCTCGTTGCTTGTTTTAAATTTTCAAGGCGTTGGAAGGACGGTTTGCGGAAATTGTAATGCAAACTTCACCACAATCTGATGTCAGCTAAAGAACTTTTGAAAACACTAAAGGGTATCGAGTAGCTTTTCCAGCCCAGTACAAGACTTCAGTAATGCGCAGTCACCACTCCACAAGAAAAATCTGAGCTCAAGACCTTGCTGAACAGCTGAAAAGTACGACGAAACAGATATCCAGTGAACCTCCGTTTTTAAATAATTCTTTAATTGATGTGGGTTCGTGAGGAATTCTACACTGTAATTTCCTAAATCTACGAGATTCAATTAATCAAAGGTCAAATAAATGTAAAATTCGAATTTTTCGAACGTGTAACACTTCAATAGTGAATAACTTACAACAAATAGAATATCAGAAGGCGGAACAGTTGACGGTTTTCCTTGATCACAAGCAGAAGGCGTTGGATTAATTTGTTCATATGCTGAACCTGAAATTGTCGAAGAAAGTAGACCAAAACGAGGTGAATTTGTAAAAAAAAGTAATAATAAGGAACAATAAATTGTAGATAAATTCGTTAGTGTGTATCTAAATGATGACTGATATGCAAAATGAATATCCCTAATTATTGATCTGGTTTTGTTTTCTGTCTAATATTTTGAGTAAACACATTTCACAAGTTGCAGTTTCACACAATTTTTATTTCACAGTCAAGTTAAACACCGTCTTTTATTCGACATATATGTACAACTGAAGCCAGTATGACTCTAAAGTCAACAGACGCATACTGAGAGATATTTTTCAGATATTAATTAAGATAAGTACAGTTTATTGATCAATCCAGATAGGGATCGAAACCAGCACCTATCGTTTCAAATACTAAAGAGGTATTCACTAGACCAGTGAGCCACGAGGCAATCAGCAAGAAGCCCTCAGCCTAGGTTTCGTCCTTTATTGCACTCTTCATTAAGATACATATGCAGCTGTGCAGCAACTTATGTCCCCTAAAAGATTCATATCCATATCACTCAATGCTGCAGTCAAAAACGTTAACACTGAGTTATTCGGACCTAAGATTGATCTCCTGTAAGACTGTATTGAACGCGTTGATTGGTTACTAAGATGAAATCAGTGTTTTGCTACCATTTCATCCGAAGTGATTGACGCAAGAAGACTGATCCCAGAGAGATCCGATTATGATGAAGAGCGAAAGCTACTCAGACGCAAACTAAGAAGAAATCTTCGCAACGAACGTGAATAGCTGTGGGCGAAAGTGATGGAAAAGGCATCGGCGATTGGTATACCAGAAAACTTGTTAGGCTTATCAGGGAAACAGGTGCTTAAAAGACAAATGATTAGTGAAACAATCTCTGAGAAAAATGGCACCATAATTAGCTCCCAGAATAGACGACTGGAACTTTGGAAAGAACACTTTGAAGAGCAATTTAATTGGAATACAGCTATACTCAACCGACCAAACATCCAACACCTCACTGAATGGGATATAGACACAGGTCCTCCATCCCTAACTGAGGTTACTAAAGCTGTCACTATTCCAAATCGAGGCAAAGCTGCGCGACCCGATGGAATGACTCTAGAGGTATTTAAGGACTGTGGAGACAGCTTACAGTTTGCGTCAACTACGGTACTAGACAGCGTCTGGGAATCAGAAGAAGTCCCATCGGGTCAGTGTAAGTCATTGATTATGCCAATATACAAGAAGAGAGACAAGTCTTCCTGTGATAATCACAGGGGGATTAGCTTGACTAATATGGCTCAATAATAATGCGTAGACTAAGCGGTAAACGAGAGGAAAAAACAGGAGAGAACCACGCAGGCTTTAGGCCAGGAAGTGGGTGTATTGCTCATGTCTTCACCCTTCGATGGATTCTGGAACTTAGGCATACATAATGGCGTACAACAATCGTTATGATTCTTGACCCGATGGAATTATTTGACTCTATCGACCAAGATCCACTATGGCGATGTTTGACTGTGGAGAGAATGCTGAGAAAACACATCGCACTGATCAAGGCACACAACTCGAACTCGTGCAGCTAGGTAAGAGCTTACGGAGAGTTGTCATCTCAAATGGTGACAACTAGTAGTGTCCGTCACGGATGCCCACCACCACCATCACAATATCTATACAATTTCATCATAGATAAACTCATACAATGAATTGGCAGAGCACGTTGACCACTTCATTTATTTGGAAAGTTGCCTCAGCCGACACCAGCAGGTCGATCGCTGACAAAATCTCAGCACGAATACAGAAGACTCATTTCGCATAAGCCACTTTACGCCAACCCTGGCGTAGACGTGATATCCAGCTGGCTGTCGACAAAGGGAGTGTGCACCTCTCAGTAGTTTGCTCAGCTCTCCTTTATAGCCGTGAGAAGTGGCCACTGAAAGTGGAAACATGAAAAGGCTAGCCAGCTGTCTTCGAACATAAGGGACTGTGTTCTATCTCCTATGTGAAATGGCATAATAGGGTAAGCAATATTGAGGTTAGGCGTCGAGTGCCAGGTAAGGAGGAGAAATCAACCGACGGGGGTGAGAAGTCACATCCATTGAGATGGTTAGGACATGTGTTACGCATACATCTCTAGCCATCACTTTCCTCAATGGGCAATAGTAGCTGACATAGGGTCAAGTTGGAAAAGAGGGGATAGCGGCGGTCGAACCAAAACATGGCTTTAACAGTTAATGAAATCCACAACAGTTAGTTTAAGCCGCCCACGTAGGAAGATGTAGACTGCGTGACTGATTGGGGTCCTAAGGACGGTAAAGACCAATATCTGGAGGAAATTGGTGATGTGGCTTAAAATCCTCGTTCTAAATAGCTGGTGCAGATGCATCCACTCCTTGTGACTTATAATACCCATTGAAACTATATTGTTCTTTGATATTACTATTCTTTTGCCTCAAATTTCTGTTATCTGTCTCTAGTTTGCATCTCTTTTTATCTTCTCTTGCTTTGTGTGCTACACCGAGTATGGCGACTTGAAATGCTGCACATCGGTGCAAAGTTCTATGCTGAAACCAGTCAGTCAGTCAGTCAATGTTGTGATCCTGACTGTTTACGTGGTTGTGCTGACTGAATGTTGTCAATCAGTTATCAGACAGAATAGTTCAGCAGGAAATGTTGTGATTGCAGTACTGAGTGCTATCGGTTCGGCCTTCTGAGGGGACATCAATTCGTTTACGAATATGGATACGCTCTGATGACCATTGTCAACAAGAACGAAACCTAGGTGCTCCCAGGTTTCACTTCATGTTTCATTCTACACGTTTTATTATCAAGAATTACCATATTATCTTTTGATTATTTTAATTTTTGATTTCAAAATAACATGCAACTTTATTTGAATAATTTAGACGCATAGGATAGATAGATGGATAGATAAACAAAAAAAATATATACTTACTGAAATTTGGCGGTAAATCCGGTCCATATAGTAAATCAGGGTTTGTATTGTTTTGTGAAGGAGTATCCACTTTTTGGATCACATCACGCGGTTGTGTAGTGATTCGTGTCAAACCTGACAAGGGTGCATCTAAGAGAAGAAAAAAACATACATTATGATAATAGCTAAAATGTTTAACTAAAAAACCTACGCATATCTCCATCCGGTTCAAATAAATGTGAAAATAATGAATGACCTTTGAATAATCCAGACTGATCTAAAATTAAGATAATGATTAACATTTTTGAAGTGAATAGAATAGAATTACCATTTGATAATGAAACAGTATTTGACTGTTTAACATTTGATGATATAGCCAGACTACCTTCTCTGTGTTTATCGCCATCATCATCATCAACAACATCACCGTCATGCTCATCTTCGGATAGCGATGATGAACTTAACTCTTCATCCGATGCAAATATTGATTTGAATAAATCCATTGGAGGAGTATTTGAATCACTGGTAAGGGCATCGATTCCTGATTGAGGAAGAGTTGGACCAACTATACGATTTACCTGATAAAAGGCAAAAAATCCACTTTAAGGTTGATATATCGATCAAAACATAACTTAGGGAATACACTGAGAACTGTTTTCTCAATGCTTATACATTTTCAAAAAGTGGTATGTATCTAGGTGAGGTGTGATTGTCTCAGGTGATCTTTTTTTGTTATGTCGTTTGCTTGAGCATGTTTTCGAAAATCTGTTTTACTAATGCAGAATTCTTTAATAGTAAAGAATTGAGCATTTCGCAAGGCTCTATCTGCTTTCATTTAAAACCTTAAAGGAAAATATTACAAAAACATCGGGAATCTTTCTGACTTCTATTTATTTCGTGATAAAAAAAACATGTGGTAACTTCTATCTCGGCATAGAGACTGAAGTCTCATATTAATTATATATATATATATGATTTGACTGTTGTGTTGCATCGGTCTTTCAGCTGAAAAGTGTCGAAACAGTGTTTTGAGGTTAGGCGTCGAGTGCTACGTAGGTGGGAGGAGAAGTCAATCGACGAGGTTGTGAAATTACATCCACTGAGATGGTTAGGACGTGTGTTACGTATGCCAAGTCATCGCCTTCCTCCACGGGCAATTTTAGCTCACATAGGGTCAGGCTGGAAAAGAGAAAGCTAGTGGTGGTTAAACCAAAACATGGCTTCATCAGTCAATGAATTGGCAGAAGTTAGAATTCAAAGACCATTGGATCGGGTCCCAGTGGCTCAGTGGTCTACGAGCTCACCTTGCAACCAGAAGGTCCTGGGTTCGAATCCCGGTGGGTGCGTACTACTGAAGAGTTCCAAACTAGGACGAAACAGCTGTCCAGTACTCCCAGGTTTTCCAGTGGTTCTCTAACCGATGTCAACTCATGATTAAATCCTCCATGAAATCCACAACAGTTAGTTTAAGCCAGTCACGTAGGAAGGCGTAGACTTCCTGGCTGGTTGGGGTCCTCGGAACGGTAAAAACCAATGAAGACTGGAAACAATTGGTGACATGGCTCAAAATCCTCGCTCTCAATGGCTGGTGCAGATGCATCCACTCCTTGTGACTTATAATACCCATTGAAACTATATTGTTCTTCGTTATTATAATTCCTTTGTCTCATATCCCTGTTTACCATCCCTATTATGCATTTCTTCTACTTTCTTCTGTTGGTTTGTGTGCTACATGGAGGGAGTGTGGCGACTTGAACCGCTTTACATCGGTGCAAAGTTCTATGTCGAAAACAGACAGGCAAACAGGTGGGGTGTTATGCGTGCCTAACCATCACTTTTCCCGACGAGAAACATTAGCTGACATTGAATTAGATTGGAGAAGAGTTAGAGTTGGTCGAAACAAAACCAGGCATCAGTCAACGAAGGTGTAGATGTCCTGGCTACAGTCCTCAGGATGTTAAGAACAAATGCACCAACCTGACAATTCATTGTGTAATTAGGTGGAATTTGATAGTATTCACTTACTTGGAGAAATTCGATTATAACGGTGATGAGACTATTCATTATGTGATCTGTTTAAAATCAACTATTCGGGATAGATTTGTCAGGTTATGAATCCATCCTGAGGAGGTGAGGATTGATGTTGCTAACCAAGATGAAGTGGATGGAGTAGAATTCCAGCCCACCACCCTCTGGTTAACACCCATGAGTTTAAGTTAACGAGTTATCCCTGCAAAAGAATATCTTATACAGTATTGAAACAGCCAACATAAAGACCTAGAGGTATATACATACTACTTTTATCAACTGTAGTAGTATAAGATGTTTTTGTTTAAACGGGATCCGTAATCAGCACCTTATGATATGATAATAACTGAACAAAAAATAATAGATATCTAAGAATATGTTAAGTCCTAAAGCAGGAAAACTTCAGTAAAACGAAACTTACCGAGCTAGTAGCTTCATGTCTTTCAGTGACATTCTGAGAAGCATCTTCATTTGGCAGTACTCTGTCTACTGAATCATTCATATCTACACTTTTATCAGTATCTTCAGGCGTTTTTTGATTTTCCAAGGATTGAAATAAGGCAGCAAATAAAGCTTTACCACGTGGTTGAAAACTTGCTCCAATAGATTCATTTGGTTCAAATGAAACATTATGCAAAACTGATGATGATGTAATGCCTGATTCATGCATATCATTTACTGAATCAGAGTCAGAATCACTACTTATCTGTTGTTGTCCAGATGTACTCATTAAAGAGTTCGACTGTTGATCAATTGTAGTACAATTAACATCCAATAGATCAAAGATTGAGAAGTCATTAGACGAGGAAGCACTATCAGAAAATCTACTTTTGCCATGTTTTCTGTGCAATTGACGAAAGGGATTACGCGGACGTCTTTCATCTGGACAACCAACAAATGTGGAACTAGTAAAATACAAAGAATAAGAAGTCAAATTATAAATCATTCCTTTCACAAAGAAATACTGATCGAAGTAATGGATTTTATACAGTAGAAAACTCATCATTTGGAAATTACACAGGTCGAGGTGAAAGAGAATTCAACACAGTTTGCTTTGAAAATCCAAAGTACTCAGATAACGGTAAGTGATGTACTTGATATACTAAACGATTTACACTCCTTAACTAACATTCTATGCCTAAGCATGATATCCCGACCGATAGCTGCTACCCTGACGTGATGGTCAGGCTCGCATATCTCAATAACTCAAAAAGTTACAGTGGCTGGAACTGTTGTTTCTGCAGATCCTACTATTTCAGGAAGATTCTTAGGATAGCGATTAGACTAAAAGCAGTTACAGGCGTAATCTAAGAATTTTGCTTTACATTCTTCTGGAGGTATGTAGGCAAAGTCGGACTGCTGGGGAACAGGGATGTAATAACAGCATGCCAGCTATGCTGTCTGTCCACTCTGGAGAGAGAGGGGGGGGGTTTGGTAAATTTACTAATACGGAACTAAACCAGGAAGTCAGTTCATACACGCCGTGTGTGACCGGCCAATACCAAGCAGTTGTCCCCTGGGCTCTGTGGTCACGCAACACTAACCCTCTTTCTGTTTCAGGTACTCGAAGAATCAACTAACTTCCACAGTATGCGCAGCCGGGAAGTAACAACCACACATACACTTCCAAAAGCACACGAAGCCCTCCTGAGTAACATTCTTCTTAATCCACATCATCTTACTTCCCTAGCCAAGCTATGTTTCTTTACAAGGAAGATAAAATGCATGCATTTATGATCAAAGACAGCTGACTTTTCCACATATTTTACTCTCAATGGCCATGTCTCACAGTCATAAAGGACAGAGTGAACTGCTAATGCTCAGTATGCATACAATTTGATCGCTAGCAGGATATTACGTCTACTCTTCAGATGAAGTAATTTGTAGAAATACTCAACAATCACCCGTATTTTCACCGAAACTGGCCGAGCATCGGTAGGTAGAAAGGAAATCTAATCCATAAAATCCAGCAAACATACTAATGAATGAATGAGCCACAGTCTCGGCCGACCCACTCCTTTACCTCGCTAAGCCAGTAATAAAGCTGGCAATGAGAGAAAGTTAGGCATGAGGCTAGCAACCCCATCCTATAAAAATGAACACTGTTACAGAAACTTCAAGCCTCTAGCTTGAAGCCCCCTATGTTCCACTGGGAACGTGAAGAAAAAAAACAGCCGTACAATCGAAATAATGCACAATCTTGGCAAGAATTAGTCTAATGATTTTGCATTTAAAACATATGTTAACAATTAGAATAAACGCAATTTTAAGATTAGTAAGAAATAATCGGAATACTATGGATGTCTAGTAAAGATATATAATTATAGATATGGGAATGTAGGGTAAAACAAAATGTATAGGAAACCACGAATTATTATCAGGCAATAGATAGAATTAGGGAACATGTAACATCACTTAGGCTGTGGAGGAAATATTCTACTTTTTCTGCTAATAATTTAGAATAAAAGGATTAAAACTACAAAAGACTGACTGGTCTCTCCAAACCAATTCCTGAAAATTAATCTACTGCTCACTAGTAAGTGACTAGAAAATGAAGTTCCCTAAAGTTCTAGTTAGAAGTTGTGAGCACCAACAGTCTGTCTCTGTTTTCAACACAGAACTTTGCACATATGTGCGGCAGTTCAGGTCGCCACACACCCTCCATGTGGCACACAAACCAACAGAAGAAAGTAGAAGAAATGCATAATAGGGATAGTAAACAGGGATATGAGACAAAGGAATTGTAATAACGAAGAACAATATAATTTCAATGGGTATTATAAGTCACAAGGAGTGGATGCATCTGCACCAGCCATTGAGAGCGAGGATTTTGAGCCATGTCACCAATTGTTTCCAGCCTTCATTGGTTTTTACCGTTCCGAGGACCCCAACCAGCCAGGAAGTCTACGCCTTCCTACATGACTGACTTAAACTAACTGTTGTGGATTTCATGGAGGATTTAATCATGAGCTGACATCAGTTAGAGAACCACTGGAAAACCTGGGAGTACTGGACAGTTGTTTCGTCCTAGTTTGGGGCTCTTCAGCAGTACGCACCCACCGGATTCGAACCCAGGACCTTCTGGTTACAAGGTGAGCTCGTAGACCACTGAGCCACTGGGACCCGATCCAATGGTCTTTGAATTCTAACTTCTGCCAATTCATTGACTGTTAAAGCCATGTTTTGGTTTAACCACCACTAGCTTTCTCTTTTCCAGCCTGGCACTATGTCAGCTAACATTGCCCATTGAGGAAGGTGATGGCTAGAGATGCATGCGTAACAGATGTCCTAACCATCTCAATGGATGTGACTTCTCACCCTCGTCGGTTGATTTCTCCTCCTTACCTGGCACTCGACGCCTAACCTCAATATTGCTTACCCTATTATACCACTTCACATAGGAGATAGAACACAGGCACCTATGATCAAAGACAGCTAGCCAACCTTTTCATGTTTTCCACTCTCGATGGCCAGGCACCAACAGTATTCACCAGGTTAGCGGTGAGGACAAACAGTCACGGATAACATTAGCTAGTGGTTAATCTATATATCATGAATTGGCAGAAGTTATCATTCATGGATCATTGTACTCCATCACAGTGGTAGGATGATCTAAAAAAAACTCGCATAAAACCGTGTACTACTACTGATTGACCGAGATGAGTAGTACTTGTATACCACTCAAAGCAACCAGCAGTAGTTTCTAGCCAGTCAGATCAGGGTGATCTAAACACCACAGGACGACTGTTTCACCCGTTTTGGATTGAGCTCATCAGCGGTGTACGCGATTTGACTCAGTTAAGAGAACTGAATCAGTTCAAGCCACCCGATTTCTGCTTAGCTACTTAGGCGAATAAATGGTGACAGCATAAATCAAATTCACAATATGCAAATTAGTTAACAATTGGCAATTCACACAGTTCGAGTGGTCAAACATTTCACGGAGTGATACAGCCATGCTGCGTTTAGATCAGTATGATCTGGCTGGCTAACAAACACTGATGGTTGACATGAGTAGCGTGCAAGTACTCGCTTCAATGAATCAGTAGTAAATAGTTTTCCGCAAATTTGCTTTCTTTCTTTCTTGATTATCATTTATATGGTGGCATCAAGAAGATCACATGTTGTGATCCCAATAACTTCTTGGTTCCCAATTCAAACTACGTTGGAATTTTACCCCTCGACCTGTGTGTAAATTGCAAATCACTGACCTATTTGCGAATGGTGGATATGATTTAGAACCTACGAACTGGCTTTGCTGCAATCTAAGTGGCCCTGAATTCATTCCCTGGTAGGATTATGGATGCGTCCTGATGAAGAGTCTCACAAGCTGGAACTCTCTGATTTTTGTTGGTTCTCTAACTTGAAATCGGTTTGTGATCAAGCCAAAACATTCTACAGCAAGAAATTGAAAGGATGATAATTACTAATTTCGACAAGGTGTTCAATCATTCCACTTTTTACACCTTCGAATTAAACAACTTCATAACAAGGCATGATAGGATTCTTGAACTTCTCTGGAGAACAGGATTCGACTGACACCCACACACACACACTTATTAATCCGACATCCGGTTATCAACCAAGGTACGTGTGTACTGCTCAGCAGTTCGCTCCGTTCGTCCTTCTCTATGGCTCTGAAACATGGCCAATTCGCGTTGAAGACATGAAAAGATTGACTGCTTTCGATCATAGATGTCTGCGATCTCTGTCTCACGTAAGGTGGTTTATTAAGGTAAGTAATGTTGACGTTAGGCGTAGAGTGTTGGGCAAAGAGGGAAAATCAATCGACGAGGCTATAAAGTTACATAGACTAAGATAGCTAGGTCACGTGCCGCGCATGCCTAACCACCGCCTCCCCCGACGGGCATTGCTAGCTGATATAGGTGCAGGTTGGAAAAGAGCCAGTGGTGGCCAAACAAAGACATGGCCTCATCAATCCATGAAATCCTTGACAGTTAAACTGAGTCAGGTAGGGAGATGCAAACTCCCGGGTTGGGGCCCTCGGGACTCTAGGAATCAATAGCTGGAAACAATAGGTGACATGGCTCAAAATCGTTGTCAATGGCCAGCGCAGATGTATTCAGTCTCTGTAATCTTTCATATTCCTTTCTACCATTACCGATTCTGTTTCACTCTTATACTTGTCAAACTCTATTGATTCTCTTCATTCATCTTCTTGTCTACCTCTGTGTGCTATTTGGAACGTGGCAACTCGAACTGCTGCACTTCGGTGCCAAGTTCTATGTTGAATCCAGACAGACAGACAGACAGATAGACTTATTAATCTAAGCAGCTGCTTTGCATTCATTTTACTAATAACTATGTATTTTTCAAATATAAAACGACTAGACTAATCGATTAAGAAAAACAAAATGTGTATATAATACCGAATGTATAGTTAGTTGTACAGTAAATGAAATTACGCAAAGCAACTTATTTTCTTCTTCTTCTTCTCGGTAAGTCACGTTTTTCCTTCCTCTCAAGAAATCCGAGCAAGAATTTACCATGAATATACAGAAGTGAGTAACAAACTCACACCGCAAGAAAGTTTATAGTTTTGCATTTGTGTTTTTCACCTTAGCATATGCATACCTAATTCCTTTACATTTAAAGAAAATCTATATTACATAACTAACGCCTAATTTACATTCAATGTATGTACAGTTTGGAAAATTGACAAATGATTAAAGAAGAAGACGAAGAGAAAACCTTAACAGTTTTCCGGTATTTTCCTATATTCACTCCGCATCTTCCAACCTCCACCCTCCCCTCACCCCCCCCAACTTCTTCGCTCCAAGCTGAGTAAAGTAACTTTGAATACTAAGAAAGTAAAACTTTACGTCATTAAAATTGAATGTGAATGAGTTCTAGTCTCAAGCTTTAAAATTTCAGGGGGGATTTTGTGTTTCTCGGATGGGGTGTTATTAGGCTCTCATACAACCTTCTATCTTTCCTAGACTTACACTACCAGCTGACAAGTTAGGTAAGATTTAGAAGTTCCATATTAGTTTGTTTATTAGATGTATGACACAGTCAGTGAAACAGTATTATTGTTTTACTGGATGACGTTTCGAACAAAATTTATTATCCTTCATAATCATATCAATTGTAATCACACGACTTTGAAACTTGAGTTTTATAGTTTTCTTTGTTTTCTCCTAATTGTCGTTGTTGGGGTAGTAGAATTTTCCAGATATCTGAGTTGACAGGTGTTGAATCATTCCTTTTACATGTATTTGCAGTTGATTCGATAAACAAAGCCTCAGTCAGTTTTCAATCTATCCCTCCGCTCAGTGACATTAGATTTTAAAACCGCCATCTTATCCCATCACCCTACTGTATGCTTGTGTGTACCTGTATGTAGTGCTACCTACGGCTGAACTATTCTCTAGATTTCTTATCTTATTCGGATCAACTTATCAAGACTTGGCTAGGTTTTATGCTCGGCTAATCTGACTGCCCCTGTTCTACTACTTTGACCCATGTATTTAACCCGACAATCATTCAAGAAGGGTATTAGATCAACTAAAGTGTTTTGTTTTAAAGGCTCCACAGGCGGGATCATTTAACCGACAAAGCTTGTTTCTAATTGAGTTTGTGGGTCTGAATGCTACTTTTATTCCTGTCTTGTTAAGAATTCTGCGTGAGGCTTCCGAGGTTCCTTCCTTGTATGGAATTACTACTGATGATTTAGATTCCTTATTGTTGGTGTCGTAATTATTATTGTTATTAATATTAATATCATTATTATTGTTATCATTATTATTATTATCACTATCGCTACTATCATTAATTAGGAGTACGTTGACTGAGAATTGAATTCTAATCGCCCGCGAGCGGTTGCTCGGTAGGCATTTTGCATTTAACATTGAATTAGGCTTGAATACACACAGACGCACATACACACACACACAACATTTCAGTGCAGTTTCTAACTCAATAAAAAAAAGAAACGACAAATAGCAACAACTTACTCAGGATAAGGATTAGGAATATTTACACGTTTACATAAAAGTTTGTCTGGATGCCATTTTAGACGTCTTCTTGTCAAAGCACCATAGGATTCAGTCGCTACTGCATGATCACGTGGTTCAACTATATCCAAACTCTATGGGGAAAGTATGAATTGTATTTTTTGAAAAACAAAAGTAAAATTTAAGAGAAAAGTGAGAGATAAAAATTTTTTTATTTGATAAAGTAGACTCACATACACATATATATACACACACACACAGTCATGTAGTATTTATTATTTATGCAGTGATGGCGTTCATTGTATCTACACCGAATACATATTGCAAGTAGGAATGAGATTGCGCCAATAATATAAAAAATTATGACAAAAATATTATCACTAACAAAATTAAAGGATAAGTAGAATTGTAGAATTAATTAAAGGATAAATAGAATTGTATACACAAAGTCTTCGTCAGTAAGCATCAACAACAAAATTCAGTCGGATTTGCAATACAAACAACGTCAAGTCAGTCAGTTCTTCTATAAGATCAGATCAGAAACTTGGCGGGCGAGTCACAAAAAATATTTCCAACAGCCTGTTGCAGACCTTTATCAACAGTTAACTGTCTTCGCCCTATACTGAATGAAGATCAGATGGCCGGGCCGGAAACAATCACCAACAAGAAACTATGGCTGGGAACAAACAAAACAAAACAAGAACCAATCGCCCAATAACAACAAATATGCGGGAGAAAGTGGAGATGGATTGGACACTCGCTGAGGAGGTCGCTGGGTGACATCGCAGGCGCATTAGGCCATTGCTCGAGTGGAACCCGAAAGGGAAGCGGCGAGTGGGACGTTAATGCGAGGGTGACATGGAGGAGATCGTGTGAAGAGGAGTTGAAACAGTATGAACTAACATGGATGGAGGTGAAAAGTACAGCAGAAGGAAGACTGAAGCAAGTGGAGACGTGCAGTTGAAGGCCTATGTTCCAATAGGAACCCAGAAGAACAATAATAATAATAGTAAAATACACAAAATTCGTGCTTCGAAGTCTCTGTAGTGATTCGATTGATTTTAAGCGGTAGGGTCCATAGCCCTACGTCCAATCTTCCGTCTTTTCTCGTGTTAGTGAACTGGTGAATTGGTAAACCTGGGAAAGGACCAACGAAACAACAATCGCCTGGCATGTATGCAGAACAAAATGCAGATGGATCGTGCAAAATAAGGTGATGGTTGGTTTGACTGACCTTTTTGAAATGTTGGGAACCAAACGTTGAATAAAAAATTAAAATCCATCAATTCACACTTTAAACCAACAATCAAGGTCGTGTTTACTATTCTTGTTATTATCCCCTTGAGTTCCAAGTGGAACATTTTCATTTCACTGTCTTCTCTGTGTAGTCAGCTGATTCTTCTACAATTATCTATCAGCTTTCATTTACCCGTCATCACACGATCGCCTCCATGTCACTCAAAGACTCATATTCGGATCGTAGTCGAGGGCTTGATGAAAGTATTGAGACAGTGTTAGTTGGAGTCTTCACATAACCAAAGAAATTTACATTGTCAGAGATACTCAGTAATATGCTACACAATCGTTTTTCTTAGTTGGTGAAGATACATTCATACTTTATCTGGATTAGAATACATAATTGATTCGTTTTCTCCTTCATTTGCCCTATAATAATTCTATAGGCTTTAGTGCTTGAGTGACTTAGCGGTAAGATGCTCGCCAACCACGCACGTGGTCCCTGCCGACACACCTCGCTAAGACGGTAACAATACCAGTAAAGTGGGAAAGGCTAGCAACCCAACCCTCTAAAAAATAAAACATCAATGGTGCCGAAATTTCAAAGTTCTAGCTTGAAGCCATAGGTTCCATCTGGAACGTAAAGGAAAAAATAAGTAACCTTCAAGTATTTTTTAGCTAGTATTTTAGTATTTGGCTAGGGGTCGCGCTGTCGTGAATTGCCAGAAGTTAGAATTCATGGAATGACTGGTCGTTGGATCGGGTCCCAGTGGCTTAATGGTTTACGAGCTCACCATGTAACCAAAAAGTCCTAGGTTCCGGTGGGTGCGAACTAATGAAGAGTCACAAACTAGGACGAAATAATCATCCAGTAATCCCAGGTTTTCCAATGGTTCTCTAACCAATGTCAGCTCATGATGAAATCCCGTAACGAATCAAATCCCTGCAAACCAACAGTTGAATTTAGGTTTCTTTTATTACAGCTTGATCCCATACAGTATTTTTGGTGCAGGTATGGAAATTTCAGCATGTGATATCGGTAGCCCAAATTTTGCAGGCTGACCATAGATATCAGGTGTGCGCCGGCAGAGGATCGAACTCCGAACCATGTGCATTATCGGCGAGAGTCCAAACCGCTGTGCCACCAACGCACTGGCATTTTGTAAGACGAAACAGGTGTCCAATACTCGCAGGTATTCCAATGGTTCTCGAACTGCTGTCAGCTCATGATGAAATCCCCAACCAATCTACAGTATTTAATTGTGTTGTTTTCATGTCTCCACCTTTTTCTTCTAACTTCTACTTCATGTACAAATATAAAACATGACTATTAGATTAAAGTAGCGGGCCCCTGAACAACAGATGTAGCTAGGAGCCTAACCGATTGATGTATAGGTGAATTTTTTCTAACTACCGCGCTAAAGAATCTTCCGGCGGTGGTCCAACGGTAGAATGTTTGCCAATCACGTACGACTTCTCGGTTCCATTTTCGGCTGATATACTCCTAAACCTCGCTTAGTCTCCTAACCGATAAACGAGGGAAACGAGGGAAAGTTGAACATGAGGCTAGCAACCTCATCTTGTAGGAAAAAGAAACACTATCACTAGAGAATTTTCACAGCTTCAGATACAAAAAAAAAATTGAATGGAAACACAAATGCTAAATAAAAATAATAATAATCAAAAAATCTAAACAGCTTACATCAACTTGTGCCCGTTGAGCTTTCTCCTCTTCTTCAGTCAACTCCTTACTTATATCCATACAACCTGCAGAACGAAATCTTAAGGCTAACTTTGATGAAATTAATTGCTGTTTATACAGTGGGAGACTATTAGTTAGCGGTGATCTATCACGAGGATCATTAGATGGTGTAGTTGAAATAGAGGTATTGGCAGCAGAAGTAGCAGGAGACATAGAATGAACAACTTTGTTACTACTACTTGTCACATTATTTATTGTAGTAGTAGTATGCGTAGACGGTGTCATTGGTTTATTCATTTTAATAATAGCTTGAAATGAAGAGGCTTCTTTTTCTTTCTCTTCATTGGTTAAGTCTAGTAGGACAGAACAACGACTATAGGCATCTTCATCTATTAAAAATAAAAATAAAACGGAAAAAATAAATAAATATGGGAATTCCACAGAGGAGAAGGGAACGCAATAAAAGATATGCACTATCCGTATAAAAATAATAGGATATTAGCGAAAATACATGAACATGTAGTAGTTAGGCATATGGTAAAGAAGATTCTGGTTCCAAGAGGTCCATATAATAGCAATAATAATAATACTAACACTATTGACCACTGAATGGAATGTGAATTTGATTTACGGAAGATAAACAAGGATTGCGAGACTCACAAATACAAAGAACACGGAGAAATAAAACAATTTAGATAAGCTTTACAAACACAGTTGCTTTAATTGCTAAAAAAAACACAGATATCAGTCACCAATGTACCGCTGATTCATGAAACTACATTAACGCTTACAAGTTGCACAAGGATAAAAGCTGTAAGAATTAAATGAATAAGATCCTCATAATGTGCGTCGGTGGCATAGCGGTTAGGACGCTCGCTGACAATGCACATAATCCGGGGTTCGATCCCCGGCCACCGACGCACTCCTTTGCATCACTGAACCAGAAATAAAAGCTGGTAAAGAGGAAAGGTTGGGCATGAGGCTAGCAACCCCATCCTGTAAAAACTGAACACTGCTACAGAAACTTCAAGCCACTAGCTTGAAGCCCTTTTGTTCCACTGGGGAACGTGAAGGAAGAAAAAATAGATCCTCATACTATAATCAGAATAAGAAAATTTCCTGAGCGAACAATTGTTATCAATAACTTATTTTCTATGTATTCAAGTGTTGGTTTGTAGAGATTTGATTGGTTTCAGGATTTCATCATGAGCTGACAGTAGTTAGAGAACCATTGGAAAACCTGGGAGTACTGGACAGCTGTTTCGTCCTAGTTTCGGACTCTTCAGAAGTACGCACCCAGCGAGGGTCGAACCCGGGAACTTCTGGAAATCGTGACCAGTAGGGTGTAGGAGGTCGTTGGCTAGCGGTCGCACTATGTTGTGAATTGGCAGAAGTTAGAATTCATGGTCTGGCTGGCCATTGGATCGGGTCCAGTGGCTTAACGGCCTACAAGCTCCCCTGTAACCAGAAGTTCGTGGGTTCGAAACCTGGTGGGTGCATACTGCTGAAGAGTCACAAACTAGGACGAAATAGTCGTCCAGTACTCCCAGGTTTTCCAATGGTTCTCTAACCGATGTCAGCTCATGATGAAATCCTGTAACCACTTATCTCTTAACCAACTAGAGCATTCAAGCAAATAAGTCAATAATGCAAAGCACAAAGACAAACTATAAAGAAGAAATAAGCTGCCAGGGTAGGATCTAAATAGTTATTAAAATAAAAATCCACACCAATATTTAAAATTGTGAAAGAACAAGAACCAAAGTACTCTAATATTCACCTAATTCACAAAAATACCTCAGTTTTTTTGGGGAAGTTATTGGTAAAGTTATCATCAAGCATAGTGATGAAACAGAAACAACAACAACTAAGTCCTAAAGTTGTGGTATAAATGCAGGCAACCGATCTCTGTGTTCTACTGCATACCTCACATAAATCTTCTTGAGACACATACACACACATAGTCACAGAACGCTCCAAAGACAGCAAAAAGGCGGCTATCCGTTGTTAGAATCTGTGGTTCTAATTAACAATAATAGAACCAAAAACTCAAAATCACCTCAACAGTGCCTATAGCCAACAAGTACTTAGAATCAAGTGGAATACTTCCAATAAAGTGGGATCAAAATTCTGTCGCCAACAACATCTGCGCCATTGAGAACGGTTTTAAGCCACGTCACCAATTGTTTCCAACCATAGATTTTTACCGTCCCGAGGACCCCAGCCAGGAAGTCTACGCCTTCCTACGTGACTGGCTTAGACTAACTGTTGTGGATTTCATTGACTGGTGCCATGTGATGCGTAACACATGTCCTAACCATCTCAGTCTTTATAACTTCACAACTTCGTCGATTGATTTCCCCTGTTTACCTAGAACTCGACGCCTAACTTCAATATTTCTCACCCTGTTATGCCACTTCATACCGTAGATAAAACGCAGGCATTTATGATCAAAGACAGCTAGCCACCCTTTTCATGTCTTCCACTCTCAGTGGCCAGGTCTGGCTCACAGCCATAAAGACGGACAGAGCAGACTGATGAGCAGTACACACGTCCTTTGGTCGACAGTCGAACATCTCGTCTACGCCAGAGACGGCGTAAACTGACAAATGCGAAACGAGCCCCCTGCATCCGTGCTGAGATTTCGTCAGAGATCAACCCGTTGGCACTGACTGATGGTACTTCCCAAATAAGTGAAGCGGTCAACGTGCTCTACCACTTCACTTCCTATTTCTAAACTAGGCGTCGATGTAGTCCAGTCCTGTAACATCATCTTGCATTTGGCGGGAGCGAATCGCATGCCAAACATTCGTAGATTGCTGATCAGGGTGTTTAGAAGACTCTGCATTTTGTCAGCGTCTTCGCCTAGAAGGACTATATCGTCTGCATATTCCAAGTCAACGAGATTATTCCCCGGTAGCAAGTCAATCCCTGAGTCGCTGAAGTCACCTAGGGTTAAGTCCATTAACACATCTATAATGAAGTTGAATAGAAAAGGGGATAATGGGCATCCTTGACGGACACCACTGGTCGTCACCAGTGCAGATGACAGCTCGCCGTAAGCCCTCACCTGGCTGTATGAGTAAGAGTAGAGTGCCTTAATCAGTGCAATACATTTTCTCGGGATTCCCTTTACAGTCAAGCATCTCCAGATTACTTCTCGATCGACAGAGTCGAATGCTGCCTTTAGGTCAAGAAATATAATGACTGTTGGACGCCGGTAGGAATTCCTATGTTCTAGAATCTGTCGGAGGGTGAAGATATGATCAATACACCCTCTTCCTGGTCTAAAGCCTGCCTGGCACTCCCGTGTTTGTGCCTCCCGAGCACCACTCAGTCTACGCATGATTATTGAGCCTAGGACTTTACATACTATATTCTGTCTGTCTGTTTTCGACATAGAACTTTGCACAAATGTGCGGAAGTTCAAGTCGCCACACTCCGTGTAGCACGCGAAGCAAGAGAAGAAAGTACAAGAAAAGCATAATAGAGGCAGTGAGGAGAGGGGTGAGACAAAGGAGTAATAACGAAGAACAAAACAGATACTATATTAGTCAAGCTAATCCCTCTGTGATTATCACAGTGTTATAACTGCACTGAATTAAGGTAAAACCCCGTCGCCAATTTGTTATAACTGCACTAAATTAAGGTAAAACCCCGTCGCCAATTTGTTATAGCGGTAGGAAATTGAATGATAGACGTTTTCACCTTATTCTGTCTGCGCCTGAACTAATCTGTCTATCTGCTCGTCGTACCTTCCGACTTAGTCAAGCACGCAAATATCAAAAGACAAAGGCTGGACTGTGACTGTGTATTGAGGTGCACAACGATAAAGAAAGCCATGGTATTTATACATTTTACAACAATATGGACAGCTAACAGCATTTGAAATAATTGACCTTAATAGCCAATAACAAAGTGTGTGAGAAATGATAATATGCCATATGTGCGACATTGACAGTCAGTAACAAAATGTGTGGGAATGATATTATACCATATATACAAAATTAGCAGTCACTACCAAAATGCGTGAGAATGATAATATACAAAATTAGCAGCCAATACCAAAATGCGTGAGAATGATAATATACAAAACTAGCAGTCAATACCAAAATGCGTGAGAATGATAACATACCATATATGCAAGTTTAAACAGTCAATACCAAAATATGTGGGATCCTATCACACAGGAAGACTTGTTTCCCTTCTTGTATATCGGGATAATCAGTGACTTACACCAACCCGATGGGACTTCTTCTGATTCCCAGACGCTGCCTAGTACCTCAGTTAATGCAGACAGTAAACTGTCTCCACCGTACTTAAATACCTCTGGAGTCATTCCATCAGGTCCCGCTGCTTTGCCTAGTTTCAGATTGGTGACAGCTTTAGTAACCTCAGTTAGGGATGGAGGACCTGTGTCTATATCCCATTCAGGGAGGTGTTGGATGCTCGGAAGGTTGAGCGTGGCTGTGGGCCAATTAAACTGCTCCTCATAATGCTCTTTCCAACGATCCAGTCGTCTATCCTGGGAGCTAATTATAGTGCCATTTTTTTCCGAGATTGTTTCACTAATGATTTGTCTTCTCCCACCCGTTTCCCTGATGAGTGTAAAGAGTTGCCTGGTGTTGCCTATCCTCGAAGCTTTCTCCATCTCTTTGGCTTTTGTCGCCCACCACTGTTCACGGTCCTTGCGGAGACTTTTCGTAAGTTTCCTCTTGTGCAGCTTTCGCTCCTCATTGAATTCGGAGCTCGCCGGAATAAGTCTTCTAGCATCTATCAGTTCGGATGAGGCGGTGGAGATCCAGTGGTTTTTACTCACCTTTGGGTTTACCTTATTCACAGCTTTTACAGCTGTATCTATGGCTGCCTGGATATTTTTCCAAGCTTCTTCAGGGTGAGCACAGCTGTCGAACACAGATATGTGTTTAGCTAGTTCTTCCTGAAATACGGATTTAGTTTCCTGATCGAGCTGGGGACGTGATGGTTTTACCGCCAGCTGTTTCCTACGTCCGTTCAGTCGTAAGCACACCCGAGCGCGGACCAGTGTGTGATCGGTATCTACACACGTGTTCCAGAAGGAGCGACAATCTCCTACCGACCCACGCCAACGATAGCTTATTGCTATGTGGTCTATTTGTGTCCAGCGTTGGTTTGATGAAGGGGGTCTCCAAGTCAAACAGTGTCTCTCCTTGTGTTTGAAGTTAGTGCTTACAAGAAACAAATGATTATCAGAGCAGAACTGTAGGAGACGGTCACCGTTGTCGGTTCGCTGGCACGGAGCTCCATAGGTGCCACCGACATCCTTCTCAGATTGACACAATTTCCCTACTTGAGCATTAAAGTCACCAGCTAGAACGACTATGTCTGAGCGTTTAGCCTTTCGCACCAAACTAGACAGCTTTTGGTAGAACTCATCCTTCGTTTCATCTGAACTGCAGTCAGTGGGGGCGTAGGCGGAGATTACGAAAAGGCATCGGCGAGTAGCACAGTCCTTTCTCTTTTTTGAACAATGCAAGAACTACAGTTTTAGCAGAATAAAATGGTACCATCTTTTATTTCGTTGCCTTCTCGTCAGCTGCTTACATGGCAAAGACATTTTATTCTGCTAAAACTGTAGTTCTTGCATTGTTCAAATTCATTAAGGGGAATAAATGTATGAAATTTCTCTTTTTTACTGGTCCGTTCAGACGGACAGCACACATTCGGCCATCTACCGGGATCCAGTCAAGCAATGTCTTTTCTGCCCTAGTACTCAAAGCTATCCCTACACCAACTAATCCTCGTGAGATAGCTGTGGCATCTCCTGACACCCTCAAGGTGAATTTTGAAGATTCATCCTGTTGGCCAGGTGGGGTTAGGTGAATAACCACACTTGGGTCTTGTATGCGTGTTTCTGAAACACAGCATACATCAATGGCTCGGGATGCCAGGGTCTTGGCTAGTGATTGGTTTCAAGTAACTAGCTTTTAACCAGCCTTCTGTTATGAATTAGTTTCAACATACAAATTTGCACAGGAGTTCAACACTTCAAGTAGCCACACTCAATAAAGTACAGAAAGGTGGAGAAAAAGAAGAGTAAAAAGACTACAACGAACTATAATGAGTAAAAATATGCTGTGAGGTAAAAGTGAATTAGAAAAACATGAGGGTTTAATGCATATGGAAGATCACACAGATCCTTTGGGAATGTTTTTAAGCTATATATCAGCAACAGTCTCCAATTATTGGTTCTTAGCATCATGCGAACCCTCCACCTTAACTAGGCAGTCTACACTTCCATATATGGTTAACGCTCTACATCTAACCTCAATATTACTCACCCTATTATACCAATTAACACGAAAGTTACAACGTGAACAATTGTGGTCAAAGACAGCAGTCAACGACTGATTGCCTCACTGGTTTCACCGTAAAACGTAGCAGAGATGCGTAGCAGTTCGAGTCGCCACAATCCACATAGCGTACAAAGCCAGGGAAAAGAGTAGAGAAGGCCTCAAAAAAGAGATTATACACAGACGTATGAGGCAAACAAAAAAAGTAATGTGGAAGGACGATATAGTTTTATTGAGTACTATAAGTCACAAGAAATGGATGGATTTGCGCCAGCCATTGAGAACGATTTGAGACATGTCACCAATTGTCTCCATCTAAGGGTGTTTACCGTGCGGAGGACCCCAACCAGTCAGGCAGTTTACACCTTCCCACGTGGCCGGCTTAAACTGACTATTGTGGATTTAACCGACTGATGAAACCATGTTTTGGTTTGACCACCACTGGCTTTCTCTTTTCCAACCTGACCCTATGTTAGCTAACATTGCGCATCGTGGAAGTTGATGGCTAGAGATGCATGCGTAACACATGTCCTAACCGTTTCAGCGGTTGTGACTTCACAGCCTCGTCGATTCATTTCTCCTCCCACTTACCTAGCAGTCGACGCCCAACCAGTTCACACGGGAGATAGAACGCAGGCACTTATGATCAAAGACAGCTAGTCTTTTCATGTCTTCCACTCTCAGTGGCCAGGTCTGGCTCACAGCCATAAAGGAGGACGGAGTGGACTGATGAGCAGTACACACGCCTTTTGGTCGATAGTCGGATATCTCGTCTACGCCAGAGACAGCGTAAACTGACAAATGCGAAACGACCCCCTTGTATCCGTGCTGAGATTTCATCAGAGATCCACCCGTTGGCACTGGCTGATGGTACTTCCCAAATAAGTGAAGCGGTAAACACGCCCCACAAATCACTTCACTCCCTATTTCTTAGCTAGGAGTCAATGTAGTCCAGTCCTGTAGCATCATCTTATATTTGACTGACAGGAGCGAAGTGCATGCCAAACATTCGAAGATTGCAGCTCAGCGTGTTCAGTGTCTTCACCTAGGAGGATTATATACCATCCGCATATTCTTGTCACTTAACAAGACAATCCCCTGGTGATAAATTCATACCTAAGTCGCTGAAATCACGATTCAACCTACAAACTAAGAAGTAGTATCAAGTTTATTCTGAATAGTTAATTTCCTATACAGCAGCATTATGGGCAAACTTTCTAACCTTGATAGAGTTTTCGCAGTGTTATTTACCGATGACGTTTCGAGTACAATTTATTGCTCATAAACATATCATATCATATACACCATTTTTACGAGAAACTATCCCAGTTTTTGTATTCACTTTATGGCATAGTCACACAGTAGGTAGACTTGCTTACTAATTGACGACAGTAAATCGAAATAATATTTACTAAACGAGAATACAATTTATTATGAGGATGATAAATATAGCAAAACCAAGATTAATAATGATAATAATAATGACAAAAAAGATAGCGATCACTATTTCATTATACTTGAAAATTAACACACACACACACACACACACACAAAGAATTAAATTTCCTGCAGTAACGTACAAAAACGAAGAATTATTTGAGTACTATTCACATATAACATTAAACAGCTTAATTCTTAGAAAAACAACAGAAATAATAGAGAATTCAGTTTTTGATTAAATGTTTACAGCTATGATTCATCAATGTAATCCCATCATTGTAATATATAATCACTTTTCTAAACTAACAATTATATACAGGCATACATAGCATGTATGCATGCATGCAGAAAGACATTGCCTGTAGCGCTGAAAATCGATCATAGATTAAGGAATACAATGCTCACATAGTATTTAATATTAGTATTTCAGCCTAAGCGAGAGAATGATGATACGCTTGATGGCTAAAACACAAAACAAAGACATAGAGGGGGGAAGATTTTACAAAATCCTATATACTGATGAATAATAGGTACACTGATTTAAATGCGTCAGAATAAATGGTAATCAAAGAAAAAAAGGAAGATCAACAGCTTAAAGGTTATGATGTGAGTAGACAGGCAACGAAATAGGTACAGAATTATCGAGATTATTCGGTTTAGAAAGAAGTTGTATGAAGCAGATATGCGGATGATACACTTGTAGTGTAGAGATTTGAAAGCATTTGAAATTTCCCTTTCTCCCCACTCCTTCACTATGCCCACACAGCCACCCACCCCCCAACAATAGTTTGTCTGTCTGTTTTCAACATAGAACTTTGCACAAATGTGCGGAAGTTCAAGTCACCACACTCCCTCCTTGTAGCACACAAACCAAGAGAACAAAGTAAAAACAAATGCATATTAGAGACAGTAAACAGAGGTGTGAGACAAAGGAAGAAAAATAACGAAGAACAAAACAGTTTCATTGGAAATCATAAGTCACAAGGAGTGGATTCATCTGCGCCATTGAGAACGATTTTGAGCCATGTCACCAATTGTTTCCAATCATTGGTTTTACCGTCCCGAAGACCCCAACCAACGAGGAAGTCTACACCTTCCTACGTGACTGGCTTAGACTAACTGTTGTGGATTTCATTGACTGGTGCCATGTGATGCGTAACACATGTCCTAACCATCTCAGTCTTTGTAACTTCACAACTTCATCGATTGATTTCCCCTGTTTACCTAGAACTCGACGCCTAACTTCAATATTTCTCACCTTATTATGCCACTTTACACGGAAAATAGAGCGCAGGCACCTATGATCAAAGACAGCTAGCCACCATTTTTATGTCTTCCACTCTCAGTGGCCAGGTCTGGCTCACAGCCATAAAGGAGGACGGAGTGGTCTCATGAGCAGTACACCCGCCTTTTGGTCGAAAGTCGAACATCTCGTCTACGCCAGAGACGGCGTAAACTGACAAATGCGAAACGAGCCCCCTGTATCCGTGCTGAGATTTCATCAGAGATCAACCCGTTGGCACTGGCTGATGATACTTCCAAAATAAGTGAAGCGGTCAACGTGCTCTACCACTTCACTTCCTATTTCTAAACTAGGAGTCGATGTAGTCCAGTCCTGTAACATCATCTTGCATTTGGCGGGAGCGAATCGCATGCCAAACAATTGTAGATTGCAGCTCAAGGTGTTTAGAAGACTCTGCATTTTGTCAGCGTCTTCGCCTAGAAGGACTATATCGTCTGCATATTTTAAGTCAACGAGATTATTCCCTGGTAGTAAGTCAATCCCTGAGTCGCTGAAGTCACTAAATAGTACATAGGATCAAGATCACTAGTGAGTTAGAAAATGAACGGGGTCATTTAGTCTATTTGATAGACAGTAAAATATCAAGTGAAAAAAGAATGCTGAGTTAAATTCTAGAATCTATAGAAAACTAAAACAGTGGTTCACTAACTGATATCAGCTCATGATGAAATCCTCCACACAATAAAACATTCTAATAAATGCTTAGACTTCGATGCATCCCACCTAAATATGGGGTAAAGTTAACTTTACTCAATTGTTTGTTTATACGGTCCAATCAGAAATCTATCTCCTAAGGTGAGCAAGTTTAAATAATGAAATAAAACAGATAAAGGAAACATTACTGATAAATAACTACACATCAAATTTTATTCAAAAATATATAAATACCTATAAGGAAAATAATGTATATAGTGAAAATGATTCAAAGCCTCGATAGTACCTGTCTTATAAAGAAGGAGGAACACATCAGAGGCTCAGCGTAAGGTTCTTAATAAGGTGGCAATTACAGTGGCATTTAAATCAATCAACTCATCTAAAGACAAACTTTGTCGGGTTAAAGAACCAATAGATCTAATTACGAAAAATCACCATAAGTTACCAACTACTAATATAATGACTGTAGGGTCAATTATATAGGTCGAACTAATAGATTGGGGTTAATGAGATTATCCCAACTCTCTCCTCGCATCTCATCAGGTAGAACCAGAAATCAGTACAAAATAATATATGCTTGTACAACCAAGTATAGGAACTCAAAGATACCATATTTGGCCCGTGTTCTAAGTGACAGAGACAATGTTAAGCGTGAAACCTATGACTTGCTTTGTTGTTAATAACATAATTCTGGCCCTTAACATAATTCCCACCTTATACTCTCTTATTTGTACTCTATAGTGAACAACCTTCTTAAACATACTTAGCTATTTAAAATTATTATCATTGGCTTACTTTTTTGTACTTTATTCTATTCCTTCTTTTGTATATCTACTGGGTCCGACTATATTATCACTATGATTATTACAAAATTGTCCTGTCATTAACCATCATGTAATATTAGTTTTGTGGTTGTTTTTTGTTCGGCAACATTAACTGACAATCTTGTTTGTGAACGCCACTATCACCATCTTAAAATTTTGTATTATGCAGGATTTCTCACACTACCACAACAAACACTGCATTAGTGTTGACAATAAAAAAAACCTGAAATGTTTATTTTATGATTGTTTAGTGTAGTTCAATCAAAAATTAATTGATCATCTTGGCTATAAACATTCTTAAGAACATCTCATCATTTCTTGTATGATTATAGCTGTCACTGTTCGCCACGCACACACATATCATAGCTTCCACTACCCAGTACTGAAATATTTTTTATTATTGGCAATTATCTTCCTTTCTACTTGGTATTTTTATTTGAATTTTTTTTGTTATTTTTGTGTTTCTTTTTGGTTTTGTTGTTTTTTATATTTATTTTTTGTAATACTCCTTTTAAATGCACGATGAAATTAGATGCAATATTGTAGATATGTGCTGAAAATTCCACACTGTACCATTAGTACTGTTTCAGGACTATAAGCGAAATTATTATTAACATAAAAATCTTCTATGGTTGGTTTACAGGGATTAGTTTTTTTTACGAGTTGATCACGAATTGGTATCAGTTGGAGAACCACTGAAGACCATGGAGTACTGGACAGCTGTTTCATCCTAGTTTGGGAATCATAGGTAGTACGCACCCACAACAGGGAGCTCGAACCCAGGACCTTCCGGTTACAAGCTCGTATACCATTCAGCCACTGTGACCTGATTCGATGGCTAGCCTATGAATTCCAACTTCTACCAATTCGTGATTTAGCACGACCACCAACCAGTGTCATCGGTGGGAAATCCATCCTCACACTTGACTACATAGATCTCACTGGTCACGAGTTCTCACTACAACTCCAGGAAACTTCGTCCTGTAGCAAGTCACTAGCAATCATCGGATTAATTTTCCATAGTTGGTTCGCAACCGGAAGGTCCTGGGTTCGAAACCCAGTGGGGGCGTACTACCGATGTTTCCCAAACTAGGATGAAACAGCTGTCCAGTACTCCAGCGCTGCTTTTCAATGCTTCTCCAACTCATATCAATCCGTGATCAACTCGTAAAAACACATAAAGATCTACCTAGACGTAAAATGATTGACCCTGAAAAATTAAATGACCTAGAAAAAGCGCGGCCATGGTAGTGCATTCACTTTTACATAGTCACACTAATAGGGTTAGACATGATGAAAGTATTATTAAAGGCAATTATAGTTGGATGGAGAAGGAGGTTAATTATTGAATGTTTAGTTTGTCAAACCAATAAGAAAACATACGCAAACGAAATAATAAAACACTTATACTGGATGAAAAGAAAGTTTCAATAAACAAAAAACGAGAGGGGGAAAATATATAAAGCAGATTAAAAAAATCGTGTGAATATCAATTTGATATGATTATGAGAAATACACTGCACTCGAAACGTTATTCAATTTTCAATACTGCATCATCACTGTGTGTATAAAATCAAAATAAACTTATCTAATATGGAATTAAATATTCTCCCACACTGCTCAAAATCTACTCTTACACTAAATAGGTGGGAAAATTAAGGAAATCGATTAAAAGTTATTGTGTTTAGTCTTAAAATGTTCCCACCTTATGCATGCATGCATACATACATACCAATTCTCTTCTACTAATAATCACACAATACTTTCCGTCTTTTAGTGCATTTTTGAGTGAAAACCTATGCATACACACACACACACATGGTCGGATCCTCATAAACCCTAGTACACTTCGCATATTTTACCGTAGTAGACGCAACATAAGTCTTGCAGGATAGAAGAATATTAATCCTGCAAATTCCAATAAGTAGTCCCATACACCGTGCTAGAAACGAGACAGAAAATGTATTCACATCAGAAAAGTATACGGCAAACCGTCAGAGTAGTGATATATCAGGTATACAGTATACACTCGAAATAGTGGACAGCAAATGTAAATGCTTGCATATTATTAGGAAGATATCAGTTACATGCGTAAATAATAATAATAATAATAATAGAGAATATTATTTTAATGTTCCCTTGACTTCCTAATGGAACACAGAGTTTAAGCAACACCACTTCACTTTACACTGTCCGCTGCAATCGTTTTTATCTGGCGCCACAATTTCCCAAAGGCTTTCGTATCCTCCTCACACGGTCTTCACCACATCATCCTCGGATGTCCAACTCATAATGATTTCAATTCATAGAAAATCCCCATTCAGGCATTAATGAAAACAAAACACGTGGATCGACGAAGAGACTCTTTTCGGCGAATTCATTTTCTTAGCTGTCCATATATATTTGCGATTGTACAGCTAAGAAAATGAATTCGCTAAAAAGACTCTCTTCGCTGATCTACGTGTTTTGTTTTCATAATGGTTTCTCATTCCGATTTTCCTTGAAGGTTTTGCCTGGCTCGTGATGTCATTTAATCGACTCGCCAGTGTGTGACCAATCCATCCCCCGTTCTATCCTGCAAATTCGTTAGATGACGGGATCTTGGTTGGTTTACTATCAGAGTTTCTTGTTGCTCAACTTTTCTGATCATGTGATCTTCAGTATGGAGGCAGCAAAGGCCACTGTTGATGAAAATCTGCAGAAACCCTGTTGGAAATGTTCTTCATGACGCACGGGCGCTAAGTCTTTCAACTAAAAACAAGCACTGACTTGACATCAGTACTGGACGTTCAAATTTTGTTCTTTATTTTGAGTGCAGACGATTTTCACATTGACAACGGAACAACAAAGATCTGCCTTGCCCTTCCAATTGTGACTGCCTTCGAAAGCACCGTCAGTGTCGCCTGTAGCTGAAACAATGCTGCCCAGCTAAATAAATGCGGCAACTTCATTCAGACTCCACCCACTGATGGTGAATGGTGCTTTTTCTTGTTGGTTAGACATCCTGATCAAAGTTATCATTACTGTGTTCACTTGAATTCCTGTCTTCATTGCCTGATAGTTCTTCCAAATTGACAGTTTTTGCCAATGAATCCCTGAGTTTGTTTCAGTTAGTTGGTATACACTCAATCATCTGGAACAAGTTTCTAGACTATCAGCTACAAATACTATATGAGAGCTGGGGATATCCTTTACCCTAGAATGCAGAAGGTGGATTAGGATTCGAACTCGGGAAGCTTACTGTTTAAAAGTTAAGTCCTACGGACAATGAACCACAATGAAATATGATAAACTTAGAAATTACATTAAATTGAATAGCTTTTCTGATATTAATTAACTTTGGAACAGTGTCAACTTTTAGAAAAATGTCAGTCAAATATACCTGCAATCTTGTCAATCATTTCTAATAACAATCTGTACTACTAGAATTTATTTAGTGAATCACAGTACTGTTCGAATTTTACCACAGAAGCAAATAATTCATGCCTGATCGTAAAGTTCGATTAACATAAAGTAATAATTGACAGTCATATCACAAGTTCTAATCACTTGTCAATTCACATATATGCATAGGGAGAGATTTCGGGGAAGTTAGTCCCCTTCTTTTTGTGAAAAAAAGTAGTCGAAACAAAATACTGAACTCTATTCACTATTGGCACCGGGCTTGGCTTAAGGGTTTAAAGACATTAATTTGCAAAGACAAGATAACAAAAGACACAATAAGGATGTTGATATTTCGAACTCCATTGAAGATAAATCATGAGTAATTCCCCCTCCCCTCCTACTAGTTAGACCGACTCTTCAACACGCTTCCTCAATGCACAAACTTTTGTCCTAGTTTGGATCAAACTGTCAATTTGCACACTTAACTGCGATTTACAATTTGCACGGTTCTATGTGAGAATTCGGCAGAGTTTCCTTTGAAAATTAAAATTATTTAGATTATGAGGAGTAGACTGTTCGATATCATAAATGACTTCTAAGAGAGGTAGGTAGTCTATATATGTGATGCTTTATACTATGGAAACTATTCACATTTATCAGTAGTTCCTGCTAGTCAGAAGATCAAAGAGACCTAAGCACCTAGCAGTCGTTTCGCTTGTTTTTGACTGAGTTCGTCAGAGATGTATCCATTCCAGGACATAATTATTTGTTATTTCTCAACTGTTAGATTACACTGGGATGAGATATTTACCGGATTCGGATAGCTCCAACTGATTTGGCTTTTTTACCTAAGTTAAACCAGGCATACCACCGACGACCGAAAAACCACCATCTAAGGTTGAGATCACATCAATTTGAGTAGCAAGCACTGTCAGCTGACTTGACTGGTACCCAACTACTCAAATCACTTAGTCAGTAGCATATAGCTTCATTCGAACTATTCCTTTTCAGCGATTTTAAAAGCAAAAAAGTGAATGAACACTATACTTTCATTTTCATTTTCTAATGGTTAAGTGTCGCATTGAAGGAAATTAATTTATTCTAACTTACATCCCTAAATGACATGAGTTACAAAACCACTGGATACTAGGTGGTACTGAACAGCTCTGTTTCATCCCGATTTGCCGTTCTCAAATAGTATTCATGCATTCCCCCATTGAGGATTAGATTCGGGACTCTTCAGATTACGATTATAGTCTTTTGACCATCCACCAAATGGTCCATGAATTCTTACTTCACTCACGTTGACCGATACACTTATTTGGGAAGCGCCATCAGCCAGTGCCAACGGGTTGATCTCTGATGATATCTCAGCACGAATACAGAGGGCTCGTTTCGCATTTGTCAGTTTACGCCGTCTCTGGCGTAGACGAGATGTTCGACTTTCGACCAAAGGGCGGGTGTACTGCTCATGAGACCACTCCGTCCTCCTTTATGGCTGTGAGCCAGACCTGGCCACTGAGAGTGGAAGACATAAAAATGGTGGCTAGCTGTCTTTGATCATAGGTGCCTGCGCTCTATTTTCCGTGTAAAGTGGCATAATAAGGTGAGAAATATTGAAGTTAGGCGTCGAGTTCTAGGTAAACAGGGGAAATCAATCGATGAAGTTGTGAAGTTACAAAGACTGAGATGGTTAGGACATGTGTTACGCATCACATGGCACCAGTCAATGAAATCCACAACAGTTAGTCTAAGCCAGTCACGTAGGAAGGTGTAGACTTCCTCGTTGGTGGGTCTTCGGGACGGTAAAACCAATGATTGGAAACAATTGGTGACATGGCTCAAAATCGTTCTCAATGGCGCAGATGAATCCACTCCTTGTGACTTATGATTTCCAATGAAACTGTTTTGTTCTTCGTTATTTTTCTTCCTTTGTCTCACACCTCTGTTTACTGTCTTTAATATGCATTTGTTTTACTTTGTTCTCTTGGTTTGTGTGCTACATGGAGGGAGTGTGGTGACTTGAACTTCCGCACATTTGTGCAAAGTTCTATGTTGAAAACAGACAGACAGACAGAGTTCACTCAAATCATGATTATATATATATATATATTATTTAAACGCAGAAAAAACTCCGTACAATATGGCACCAAGAAAGATGCGCCACACAATTATAATAAAACAACATAGATCAAAAGTAAAAAGTATAAGTAGAGAACGGATAAAGAACTTCATCTGGAAGGAAAACAATCATCCTTGACAAGTTCACACAGTATTCGTTAACTATCATCGGGAAGAGAAAAAGCAAGGGAATCGCAACACGTTCGCCATTCATTACGAATCTTGGCCATATCCTATAACGTTTCCTCGAGCTATCTCGCAGACCCCAACCAGGAAGTCATGACGCACCAACCGATGCTAATCTAGCACAAACATCCTTCATCTAACGAAGCCACGTCATGGACTGACCACCTCTCCGCCTTTTCCATTCCGTCCCAGGGCTGGCTGGCGAACAGAGATCTGTACGGAAGCCTCTGGGATGACATTCGAATCATATGTCCAAGCCACCGGAGCAGGTGTTTCCAGATGACGACACTCAATGAATGGTGATCTCCACTGTGTTCAAACACACGCCGCCGAACCTCTGAATTACTCACGCGATGATCCCACCGAGCGCAAGCAATCCTGCGGAGACAGCCATGGTCGAACACGCAGACCTAATCAAGCTATACTGGCTGAGACTTATGTCTCTTGAGGTTCTACCATGCCAGGCAGGTTGTTTGGATAGCGGTTAAACAAAAAGCAGCTACCTCATCCAATACCATGATCCAAACAAATTCACAAAATTTCATGCCGGATCGGCCGTGGCCCGGATTAACAACGACCGCGCTTCCTGCTGCCGTGTCACAGGGCGGGAGTGATAAGTATGCTACTGAGGCACACAAAACAACAAAGAACGAACAAAAACAGGCCGCGTGTGACCGGCCACAAGCAGTTGTCCCCTGGGCTCTGCGGTCACGCAACCAACTTCCACGGTGTGGGCAGCCGGGAAGTAACAATCGCCCTCACAATCCAAAACGCACACAAAACCTCTCTAATCCTCACTTATCTTTGTCTTCATCTTCATCTCTATTACCTTGCCTTCCCCCCAGTGATGCAACTCCTCTACTTGATGGCTCCTCACTCCCTCTTCACTCTGTGTCCACTAAAAACGACGAAAGCCAAAAAACCACCACGGATAGTCTCCTAAAGCCACGCCACCAATTTCATATAGGAGCATTTAATGTTAGGACACTTTGCCAAATAGGACAACAAGCATCACTAGCTAAGACCCTGGCATCTCGAGCCATTGATGTATGTTGTGTTTCAGAAACACGCATACAAGACCCAAGTGTGGTTATTCACCTAACCCCACCTGGCCAACAGGATGAATCTTCAAAATTCACCTTGAGGGTGTCAGGAGATGCCACAGCTAGTTCACGAGGATTAGCTGGCGTAGGGATAGCTCTGAGTACTAGGGCAGAAAAGACATTGCTTGACTGGATCCCGGTAGATAGCCGAATGTGTGCTGTCCGTCTGAACGGATCAGTAAGAAGGAGAAAGGACTGCACTACTCGCCGATGCCTTTTCGTAATCTCCGCCTACGCCCCCACTGACTGCAGTTCGGATGAAACGAAGGATGAGTTCTACCAAAAGCTGTCTAGTTTGGTGAGAAAGGCTAAACGCTCAGATATAGTCGTTCTAGCTGGTGACTTTAACGCTCAAGTAGGGAAATTGTGTCAATCTGAGAAGGATGTCGGTGGCACCTATGGAGTTCCGTGCCAGCGAACCGACAACGGTGACCGTCTCCTACAGTTCTGTTCAGATAATCATTTGTTTCTTGTAAGCACTAACTTTAAACACAAGGAGAGACACTGTTTAACCTGGCGACCCCCATCATCAAACCAACGCTGGACACAAATAGACCACATAGCAATAAGCTATCGTTGGCGTGGGTCGGTAGGAGATTGTCGCTCCTTCTGGAACACGTGTGTAGATACCGATCACGCACTGGTCCGGGCTCGTGTGTGCTTACGACTGAACGGACGTAGGAAACAGCTGGCGGTAAAACCATCACGTCCCCAGCTCGATCAGGAAACTAAATCCCTATTTGAGGAAGAACTAGCTAAACGCATATCTGAATTCGACAGCTGTGCTCACCCTGGAGAAGCCTGGAAGAATATTCAGTCAGCTATAGATACAGCTGTAAAAGCTGTGAATAAGAAATCCAAAGGTGAGTAAAAACCACTGGATTTCGACTGCCTCATCCGAACTGATAGATGCTAGAAGACTTATTCCGGCGAGCTCCGAATTCAATGAGGAGCGAAAGCTGCACAAAAGGAAACTTACTAAAAGTCTCCGCAAGGACCGTGAACAGTGGTGGGTGACAAAGGCGAAAGAGATGGAAAAAGCATTGGCGATAGGCAACACTAGGCAACTCTTTAGACTCATCAGAATCGGGTGGGAGAAGGCAATTCATAAGTGAGACTATTTCTGAGAAAAATGGCTCCTTAATTAGCTCTCAGGATAGACGCCTTGAACGCTGGAAAGAACACTTTGAGGAACAATTTAACTTGCCTACAGCCACACTGAACCTCCCCGCCATCCACCACGTACCCGAATGGGATATAGACACTGGTCCGCCGTCTGTAGGTGAGGTTACAAAAGCTATCAGTAATTTGAAACGAGGCAAAGCGGCAGGACCCGACGGAATTATTCCGGAGGTGTTTAAATATGGGGGTGACATACTAGTTTGTAGATTAACTGAGGTACTAGGCAAAGTCTGGGAATCAGAGACAGTACCATCAGACTGGGGTAAGTCACTTATTATACCGATATTCAAGAAGGGAAACAAGTCCTCGTGTGATAATCATAGGGGGATCAGCCTAACGAACATAGTCTCTAAAATCCTAGGCTCAGTAATCATGCATAGACTAAGCAGAACTCGGGAGGAACAGACAAGGGAAAATCAAGCAGGCTTTAGACCAGGTAGAGGGTGCATAGATCATATCTTCACTCTTCGACAGATTCTAGAACATAGACACACTTTTCGGCGTCCAACAATTGTCATATTTCTTGACTTGAAGGCGGCCTTCGACTCCGTGGATCGAAAGGTACTATGGCAATGTCTGACTGTGAAGGGAGTGCCAAGAAAGTACATTGCACTAATCAAGGCACTCTATTCAAACTCACGTAGTCGTGTAAGGGCTTATGGGGAATTGTCATCTGAATTGGTAACAACCAGTGGTGTCCGACAGGGATGTCCACTTTCCCCATTTCTGTTTAACTTCATCATAGATATGCTAATGGAAGTATCCTTAACTGAACGTAGTGACTTAGGAATCGACTTGTTACCAGGGAATAATCTTATGGACTTAGAATATGCAGATGACATAGTCCTGTTAGGGGAGGATGCTGACAAAATGCAGAGTCTTCTGAACACCTTGAGCAGCAATCTTCGTATGTTTGGCATGCGATTCGCCCCTGCAAAATGTAAGATGCTGCTACAGGACTGGACCACGTCAACCCCTAACTTAGTGATAGGGAGTGAAGTGATAGAACATGTTGACCACTTCACCTACTTGGGAAGTTGTATTAGCACCAACGGACTGATTGGCGATGAAATCTCAGCACGGATCCGAAAAGCTCGAGCTGCTTTCGCTGACTTACACCATCTCTGGCGTAGGCGTGACATCCGGTTATCAACCAAGGGACGTGTGTACTGCTCATCAGTTCGCTCCGTCCTTCTCTATGGCTCTGAAACATGGCCAATACGCGTTGAAGACATGAAAAGGTTGACTGCTTTCGATCATAGATGTCTGCGATCTCTGTCTCACGTTAGGTGGTTTCACAAGATAAGTAATGTTGACGTTAGGCGTAGAGTGTTGGGCAAAGAGGGAAAATCAATCGACGAGGCTATAAAGTTACATAGACTAAGATGGCTAGGTCACGTGCTGCGCATGCCTAACCACCGCCTCCCCCGACGGGCATTGCTAGCTGATATAGGTTCAGGTTGGAAAAGAGCCAGTGGTGGCCAAACAAAAACATGGCATCAATCCATGAAATCCTTGACAGTTAAACTGAGTCAGGTAGGGAGATGCAGACTCCCGGGTTGGGGCCCTCGGGACTCTAGGAATCAATGGCTGGAGACAATAGGTGACATGGCTCAAAATCGTTGTCAATGGCGCAGATGTATTCAGTCTCTGTAATCTTTCATATTCCTTTCTACCATTACCCATTCTGTTTCACTCTTATACTTGTCAAACTCTATTAATTCTCTTCACTCATCTTCTTGTCTACCTCTGTGTGCTATTTGGAACGTGGCAACTCGAACTGCTGCACTTCGGTGCCAAGTTCTATGTTGAATCCAGACAGACAGACAGACACGCAGAGTCGCCGAACATCCTCAGCCTACTCGGAGAGGCCAGATTTCACAGCCGCGGCGTACAGCAAGACAGGCCGCACCGAAGCATTGTATACCTGACCTTTGACAACCAGACTAACGTAGCGACGGCGCTATAGGTGGCTCAAGTTGATGTATGCCACCCTAGCCTTCACTATACGCTTGGAAATCTTGTCTGTCACCCCTACGCCAGCAGTCACACAACCTACCCACCCAGATACACAAACCTATCAACAACTTCAAGCGGTTCCCCAGCAAGAGTGAGTGCAGGTACAGGCGGCTCCTGCCAATCTTGTACAGGACTTTGCACTTAGACGACGCAAAGTACATACATACCATACTTACAGACACCGATCGCCAACTGATTAAGTGCGATTTGGGCAGCCTGCATGCTACCTCACAATATCATAATCATAGCACTTTTGCCAATATATTTTCTAACAGGACTAACACTAATTCATCATACACATCATTCTTATAATTACTGAGAATTCATTTTTAAAGAAAACTTTAAACAAATTCAAATTATGTATTAGTGAACATATTTTATCACAGTCTAAATAATTATTATGTGTGATCAACAGTAACAACAAGAACGACAACAAAAACAAGTTATAGACCCCCACCCCTCCACCTGCTACGTTGAGAGTTAACCGTACACTCTAGATTAGTAATTCAAGTGCACAACACTTATAAAGGTATATAAGGTGTGTTTTTTTCAAGGTGAAAGGAAGAAAACCAATGGTGCGAATGTGAGTGAGTGGGAGAGAGAGAGAAAGTACACTGTTAGTCGACTAATCAAATCTTGTAATTTTTTCCCTCTTTTCCTTTCCTTCCTTACTTTTCACAACGCATTACACATGTTTCCTTTTTCATCACGCATAATTCATATATATATATATATATATATATATATATATATATATATATATATATATATATATATATATATATATGTATATTCAACAATAGTCTTTTTTTCTCCTTCTTATCTTTTTGTATACTTGCTTGAACATACAATGATTTCCGTCTTTTCTCTTTTTTATTTCGAAAAATGAAAATTACTTTATCACAAGAAATGATTTCCTGTATGTGAAGTGGTTGTCGCCTAACAATATTTCTTTTTATTTATGCTGACAATATAACTGACTCTATAAACTGCCTCGTATGATGTCAAAAGGGTTGATAGACTTCAGTCTACTTTTCAAAAGGCTCTCTGTCTCTCTCTCTCTCCATCTCATATGACCAAGCGCTCATAGTCTCCGCCAGGTAATTCTTATTCACTAGCTTCACACAGCGTGATTGTCCTTCGAAAAAAGTGAAAGGACGAACACGAAAGTCTTCTGACGCTTAAAATCGAACTGATGGAAAACCCTGATTACAAAGCGCCTATGGTGTGTACATGCGCTTCTTGACACACATAAACTCACTACTAGTGGAGGAGGGAATAAAATTCACATTTGAAGCGGAAAATGAACAAGAAGAATTAGCAATGATGTTAGATTGTAAGATAAAACGAATAGAAAAAGGCAAACTATACACTAGTGTTTATAAAAAACCAACTCATTCTAATAGATACTTAGACTTTAATTCATCTCATTCGTTAACTGTTAAGGCAGGCTTAGTTGAGTGTTTAACAAACCAAGCAATAGCACTAAATAGCACAAAAAAGACCTAAATGATGAAATTAAACAGAGAGAAGAGGGTAGGTGTTAAATAACTATCCCTTAAAATTCATTAGGAAGATCGAAAAAGGCCAAATGAAAAATAAAAATAATTATGAAACGCTCTGTAGGTTAAAGGACCCAGTTGACCCAATTAAACAAAATAATATAATTCACAAAATATCCTGCAATGACTGTGAGTTAAGTTAACTACATAGGCAAGTCAAACTAGTAGGTCAGGGGTTGTCAGATTGTCAGAACATAAGAATTTAGCTAAGGTAAAAATGGTTGACCACGAGAAGATAAGTAATTTGGAAAAAGCTCAGGGATTGCACTGCATGCATTAACACACAAGCACACAATAGGGTTAAAATTCTAAAAAGTAATCTAGATAGGTGGAGTGAGAGGTTGATTACTGAATCCTTGTTCATCGAGTCGACACCAAACACACGTAATAGGAGTGATTCATCACTCATACCCGAAATATAGAAAATACTACCAATCAAATCAAGTGAAAAATAATGGAACTATATAAATGAAGTTAGGAAGTCGTGTGATTACCTTGATATGACTATAAGAAATAAATTGTGCTCGAAACGTGGTCATCAGTAAACATTACTGTATAACACTGTGAGACTCTATCAAAATAAAAATTTACCCATAATGGAATGACATGCGCTCCAAAATTGGAAAGCACTGAATGGAGTATGAACCTGTACCAATGGCTGGAAACCATAGGAGTATAGATCATGATGCTGTTCTAATACCTTGTGGATCAGATTTCAAGTCAAAAGATCGGGGGGGGGGTGACAACCACTTGCTTTGTTGTTAGTGTTCAGACAGTATCCCCGGCTCTAGCACAAACTCTATTTGTACAGAGCATCTCATGATGCCTCTTATGTACCAAGATCGTATTTTAACAACAATATTATTAAAACAATTGTACTAGAATTTACATACATGAGCCGACTTTAATAAATAATAAATAAAAAATAATAATAAATCCTTACTGGTACATATTGCGTCACTCATAATACAGATAATTGGATTCTGAGAGAAGTAGCGCCTGTATACTGGCTTGTAATTTCTACTAGTCCCGATTTCAAGCCAGTCTTATGCTTCTTCATTCACTAGATTTAAACTGGGTTAACTAATTATAAAGGTCATCTCAAATTCACTTTCTGTATCCATTCCGTTATATATTTACTCGAAAGCTCTTCTGCTTCAAGTTCACTAAAGTGCAGATTCAACAGAATAGACACATAGTACTATGGACTCTCAGGAATAACACAATATGATTGATTTTTTACAACGTTCTCTGAAAGTGTTCCTAAAAATGTTACAGTCACTTTCGATTGGATATCATGCAAAAAGTTAAGCAAGTTGATTACGCATAACGATATTAGGTTATCAGATGGAACTTAAATAAGCTGTCTGTCTGTCTGTTTTTCGACATAGAACTTCCCACATATGTGCGGAAGTTCAAATCGCCACACTCCCTCCTTGTAGCACACAAAGCAAGAGAAGAAAGTACAAGAAAAGCACAATAGACACAGTAAACAGAGGTGTGAGACAAAGGAATAGTAATAACGAAGAACAAAACAGTTTCATTGGAAATCATAAGTCACAAGGAGTGGATGCTGTCAGTAGCGAAGCACTTATTACACAACCTTTACACATTTGACTAATTAGTCTGCATCGAATGCTCACTAACCGGCAAGGAGACAGACATTTCTTCAAAAATTTGATTGATGAAGGTAGAAAAACACCAATAACTGCTCTCCGCAAATCAAATCGAAATAGAGGTTTTGTGCTGTATTTTGTTTTAGTTAACTCATATAAATACTAATGTGTGTAAAGGATCACCTGAGTTCAAAACAATTCAGATAAAGTTAACGCACGTGATTTTCACCACTACTGCCTACAGGCTGTGTTAAAATAATCTCCAACATTCAACTGTCAACTGAATCTCGTATATCACATTTAACATTGATTTATATATAACTACCTGGAATAGTCTTTCATGACTAAATCACCCTCAAAATAAACAATGTGAACACAGTCACATATTGTAAATTATTGAAGAAAGAGTGTATATCACTTGCATGCATTGTACAAGCCCCAAATTAATTACGTACAACTAATGACATTAATTTCAAAACCCTCAGATATGTTATCAATGAAAAACTATCTTCAAAAGTTATAATACAATGAGATCTACTCAAAAACAAAAATGAATATCAATGAGATGTACCCTAGCGACTGGTCCTATTCAGGTAAATAGTTAGTTACCTGGGTTCTAGTGGTGGTTTTCCAATGGTTCTCTAGTCGATGTCAGCTCATGATGAAATCCGTAACCAATCAACCAAATGCCTACAAACTAATACTTGAATATCAATGAGATGCTCACTGGCGACGGCCCTATTCAGGTAGGTAGTTACCTGAGGTTCCAGTGGGAAGTCGTGACCAGTAGGGTGCAGCACGTCGGATGTAAGGACAAATATTCGCCGAAGACATTGGCTAGCGGTTGCGCCATATCATGAATTGGCAGAAGTTAAAATTCATGAACTATTGGATCGGGTCCCAGTGGCTTAATGCTATACGAGCTCGCTCGCCTTGTAACCAGGAGATCCTGGATTCGAACCCCACAGCGTGGGTGTGTACTGATGAAAAGCCCCAATCTAGGACGAAACAGCTGTCCAGTACTCCCTGCAGGTTTTCCAATGGTTCTCTAAGCAATGTCAACTCATGATGAAATCCTGTAACCAATCAATCAAATCCCTACAAACAAATACTTGAATAAAAATGAATAAAGTAGAAGGCCTAAAAAAGGTAAAACAAGATTACTCAATCAAAATTAAGCATCGATAGGACCTACGGGCGAATCCTCGACGAATAAGTACTTGATAGGCTTCAAATCGTGCTTGTTTATTACTGTCATTTTTAAAAATTTTTAATAAACCAGCTGTTGGATTACTACTACTACTAGGTAGTGGTGGATTACAAGCGGTCAATTCGCTTGAATTTTCAGATTGACTAGACTGTTGTCCACCTACAACAGGAGAAGGATTTGAGCCTAGCGGAGGTACAGGAAGACCGGCTGCTGCTGCCTTTAAACGTAATTGTTGAATATAATCCAACTTCTCATAAACTGAATCTAAAACAAAAATAAATAAAAGTATATTAATGTACACACAATGATATGATTAATATTGTATTCTGATAATCGTTTATTTATTTATTTAGAACAATGCATAAACAGATGCACTAGTTTCAGACAGAAAAATATACTGAACAGGCAAAGTATGCTGTGTATGCGCAGTGTGAACAGGATCAAAGTGTAGATTATCATCATATCATGTGATCAATAGAAAAATTTAATGTCAGTGGCCTTTTACAACATTAAACGATAAACTAAAGCGGAAAACGTAATCTAGATTGCATACCACTTAACTACAAATTTATTGAGATGAAAGGTTCAATGTACTACATCGGTCTGTCCTACACTTAACAAGTTCTGGATAGGCAATACTATAAATTATTATTCACGAAGTGTTTTAATGTATTGCACGGAGATACATTGGAATATTCACCAATTATTGGAAATATTATGAAAAGTGCTGTATTTGATGACAAAATCATTTCTAAGATGTTGACGCCCAACAGGTATTTAATTCGTTTTTTTCCCTTCATATTCCCAGTAGAATATAGGGCCTCAAGCTAGAGGTTTGAAGTTTCTGTAGCAGTGATGTTTATTTTCACAGGATGGGGTTGCTAGCCTCATGCCTAACCTTTCCGCTTTACCAGTCTCACTACTGGCTTAGCGAGGTAAAGGAGTGCGTCCGTAGCCGGTGATGGAACCCCGGACCATGTGCATGGTCGGCGAGCGTCCTAACCGCTGTGCCATCGACGCACTATTTAATTCGTAGTGTTGATAAAGTTCTCTTCTAAAAAAGTAGTTTAAAACTTACAAAGTAATACAAATGGAATTAAAATGCCAATTTTCAAATGCACTTTGATCAAAACTATGCATTTTTTTAAATCGAACTTTATGTTCCGTTAATTCATGAGAAAAATGTTGAATATTGAGATGGCTAGGATACGTATTACAGGCATCTTCTTTGTTGTCGTGCAATGCTAGGTGGAAATACGTTTGAAACACTAGTGTAAACGGAAGTTAAATCAAAAACCAACATCAATTCATGAGAAACTTTCACTGTCGGTAGGAGCCGTATACAGAGGAGTAAACTGCTTGGTTAGGCTCGTCAGGATGCTAAGAACTAATGGCTGGAGACTGTTGGTGATAAGGCTCAAAATCGTTCTCAATGGTGAGGATGCATTCACCCTTTGTAATCTTCTACATCCAGTAAGTCCTCATGTTTCACCATGTAATTATTATTTATTTCCTACATTGCCACTCATAATAGTTCCCTTTGAAATTTTTTTTCTCCACTTTTATGCGCTGTATGGTGTGTAGCGACTTGAACTGGTTCACTTTTGTTTAAAGTACTACGTAGGAAAATTAGTCAGTCAATCGTTTAAATATTGACGTGTTTTCAGTTCATTTATTTCATTAACCAATCTTATCTGACTGGCTTCTTACTATTGGTGTTTGGAAACAAATGCAATACAAAGACAGGTTGTGAATTTCTTTAACTGCTTGTTTATCCAATCCTCTAGCAACTAACAATCCGACCATTGAATGCCAAATTATATCTTTTCTATGCAACTATATTACCTTCTGTAGAATGCTGGCACTTGGTCCAGGTTCGATATCATCCCGACGTACTCCTAAGCCTCTCCTCCTCTACTAATCGATAGTAAGCAGAGAAAAGAAAAAATATCAGGTATGAGGATACCAACTCTAACCCGTAAAAGCAACACCTATACTGCAATTTCACAGCTTTAAGCTCTATGTTTCACTCGCTACATAACGGAATGAAGAAATGGATTACATTTACAACCGACTAACTGGTGTCAACGTATATCTATAGACAGAAGTCCATCAGTTCTACTCGCCATACTCCACGTACTGCACAAAGCAAGAGAAGACAGTAAATAGAGATTTAATAGATAACAAACAGAAACATGACAGAGAAAAAATAGCAGCAAGGAAAAACAATAGGGTTTTATTGGATATGATAAATCACAAGCAGTGAATGCGTCTAATCCCATTGAGAACGATTCTGAGCCATATCACCAATTATCTCCAATCATTGGTTCTTAACATCCGAAGACCCAGACCAGGAAGTCTACACCTTCCTACCTGGCTCAAACTAACTGATGTCATATTTTCTTCTGACCAACCACTATCTTTCTCTTTGCCAACCTGACCCATTCTACATCAGCTAACATTTCCTGCCGAGGAAGACGATGTCTAGGCATGCATGCATAGCATAAGTCCTAACCATCACAATAGATATAACTGAAAAACCTCATCGACTGACTTCCCTGCCCTCCTTACCTAAAACTCAACGCCTAACATCAATATTAATCACCCTATTATATAACCTTACATGAAAGACAGAACGCAGACACCTATGATCAAAGGCAGCTGGCCTTTTCATGTTTGTGTCTCACAACCGTTAAGGAGGACGGATAGAGCTGCTAAGCAATGCACACGTTGTTTGATTGACAGCCGGATAATATCACGTATACGTAGATGATGCACTTTGGCAAATTAAACACGAGCCTTCTGTATTCGTGATGAGATTTCGTCAGCAATTAGTCGGTTTGTACATCATCGAGTAGATCAGTGAATTCATGACTAAATAAAGAAACCTTGATACTGTGACCTTTTTCTCGACACAAAACTTACGCGATGTTTCTTAGTTTACTTATAAGTAGTATACAGGTAATTGAGTGAATATATTCGTTCTTGCTTTGTTCAAACTCATCAGGATAGGATGATACAACGAATTCATTTCCAGTGAAATTTGAAATGCGAATTAACTCAAGAATAAAAAACGACTGATATCTATTGCATAAGAGATGGTTTTTGTGGCTTTTTTCTATTCCTTTACGTTCCCAGTGACACACAGGGCTTCTGTAGCAGTGATTATTTTTACAGGATGGGGTTGCTGGCCCCATATCACACCTTCCCTCTTTACCAGTCTTACTACTGCCCTGGAGAGGTGAAAGAGTGCGTCAGCCGGGGATCAAAGCCCGGACGACCTGCATGGTTGTCGAGCACCCTACCGCTGTGCCACCACTGCACGATTCTTGTGGCTTAGTGATGAATAACTTTTTCAAGAGTAGGTTCGTGTAAGGATTACATTTGGTGTTACGAGTTTGACCACGGATTGATATCAGTTAGAGAACCATTGAAAACCAGGGAGTACTGGACAGCTGTTTCATCCTAGTTTGGGAATTGTCAACAGTACGCACCCACCACAGCAGGTTTAAACCCAAAACCTTCCGGTTACAAAGCAAGCTCGTATAACTTTTTGGCATTTGAACCGATGAGAGTGCTAGGCTCGAGTCGTGGTGGGAACATCATCACTTACTTGGGATGCAAATAGATTCAACTGACAATTCCCAAATAAGTCGAAATATGCACCCTTTGTTCCACTGCTAACCACCATCAAATCAACTGAACAAAGGTAGATCATATAATAAACTTTCTTCGACTCATAAAGGAATATGAAATTTCTAAGTTCAATCAATAGGTTGATTATTTTCAATAAATGTACGGAAAATATTATATACCCATTTATTGCCGAATATTATACATGCGTATAAACAAACATACCTTCTTGTAGTAAACGAGCTCGTGAAACAGCATCATGTTTAATATGAGGATTTTTATCTTCATTCAATAAAATATTATCTTTAGTGTTAGCATTCAGGATACACCGAGGATTAAAGACTGGAATATAACCTGGAGGTAAGGATACTTGAGTTTGATGAATTTTTATATCATCTTGTTTTCCTGATGAGCAACGAAATCCAGGTAAAGCATCTAATGATGATGATGATTTATTTACCTTATGAGATTCACCTGTAAATTGAAATGCAAATAGAAAAAGGCCATTTAATTCTTGCTACAACAATAGAATAACTAAACTATTACATAATAGAAAATCACTATAATATAGTCAATCACCTCGACCTATTAAAAGAGCACATATTCATACATAAATTACAAATAGTAACGAAATGCTTTAAATAAAATAAATGCTTCTGATCACCAAGTAGTAGTAGTGGATGATGTGAATAGTTTCCATCATGAAGTCAATCATGAGTATTTGAAAATATCACATAATAAGTCTCTGATCCGTATAGTAGCACTGACTTCACATTGGAGTTGAAAATCCGGATATTATTTTTCATGCTGAGTAGTGCTGTTGACCTCCACACAAACTTGAGAGTTATGAGAGCTTGTCTTGCTTTCCAATGATCCTCGCTTTTATATCCTCGTCTATTCCGTCCGCCTGTGGTTGAAACGATGCTTCCCAGGTAGGTAGGTAGGTGAAGGAGTTTGCTTCTTTCGGATTTCTCCCATTTATGCAGGCTGATTGTTGTCTGTTGTTGCTGATGTTGCTGTTGGTCAGCCATCTATATCACCTCTGTTTTCTCTAAGTTTACCTGAAGCGAAGTCCTATCTTTGACGCTTCTTCTGCCAACTTGTTGCTTTTCACTTGCATATCTTCCAGTTTGTGGGAAATCAGACACATATATGTCATCGGCGAAGTCCAGATCCTCCCAGTGCTTTGTATAGGTCCATTTCATGCATGTTTCTTCGCTATCCGCTCTCTGTCGCATTACCCAGTCTACCGTAATCAGGAAAATCGTTGGAGATAGGAGGTAGCCAGCTTGTCTTACTACTGTCTTTACTTCCACGGACTCAGTATGTTTCCCGTTATGGATTACTTGGCATATAGCATTGTCGTACAACTGTTGGATGAGATGTATAATTGTCGGCGGCACCCCGAAGTAGAGAAGCAGTTGCCCAATCACCTATCGATCGATGCTGTCGAAGGCCTTTCCAAAGTCGATGAAGTTGAGATGGAGAGCTGACTGTCATTCCAAGCTCTGTTCAATGAAGATCCGTAGTGTTACGATTTGATCAATGCATGACATGTTTCTCCTGAATCAAACCTGTTCTGGTCAAAGTTTTTCATCCAGGGAGTGTTTGATTCTCTCCAGGACGATGCGGCTTAGTATTTTGCTTGGGATGAACAGGAGCATAATTCCACGCCAGTTATTGCACCGACTTAAGTCTCCTTTCTTTGGTAGTTTGAATAAGTAGCCCTTCCTTCAATCCATAGCTAACTTGCCCTCTCTCCACACCTTCTCCAGTAGCGGTGTCATCAAGTCCGCTAATGTCTCTGCGTTAATTTCAATGCTTCTGTGAGTATTCAGTTTGGTCCTGCTGCTTTTCCAGCTTTTAGCATCTTAATTGCATCCTGGAGTACTGCTTTCGTCAGAGGGTTGATGTCCATTTGTAGTTCTGCTACCGCTGTTGGTATTATTGGGCGCGTTGTAGGTGACAGTTGATTTAGAAGTCTTTTGAAGTATTAAGATAAGTGTTTCCTTTGCTCCACCTCTTTGGTGATTGGCTTCGCATTGTCATTCTTCACTGGCCTAATTTGTGTCGAACTCTTGCCCGAAACGTACCTAGTTGTTTGGTAGAGTGTGGAGAGGTCTCCTGCGCCTGCACTGCAGCTTGTTCTGCTTCATTTGCCATTGCTTCAAAATATTGTCTGTCTTCCCTGGCACTCTTTTGTTCAATGGATTGTAGCTTGCATTCAACTCCTGTTTTTGTTGCCCGTCGGTGCACTGGACAATCTTTTGTTTCATCATCCTTCTCTCTTCTATTAGTCTCCATGTGTCAATAGTGATCCACTGTTTGTCCTGTTTCTTCCTTCTGCCTAGAACTTCCATGCACCTTTGACTCCACACCGCTGTCAGGCTGTCCAGTGCTTTTCAACGCTGACCTGTTCGTTAGTGTTGATTTGTGTCTCGGCTTTGTCCTTTACGCTTGCAATGAAGATGTCCTTTGTAGCCTGGTCCTTCAGCTTTTGAGTGTTGAACTTGGCTTGTGGTCCATCTGCAGTTCCTGTTTCCGTGAAAGCTTTTGATTTGATTTGGATTGTCCCTTGTACGAGATAGTGGTCTGAACCAACGTCTGCTCCTCTTCTTACTTTTGTGTCCAGTAGGCTGCGACTCCACTTCCTTGAGCAGCATTGAGATGAAGTCAATTTGGTTTTTGGTTCTCCCATCTGGTGACACCCATGTAGCCTTGTGGATATCTTTGTGTTTGTATACGCTTCCACCAATCACTAGTTCGTTGAAGGCGCAGAAGTCGGCGAAGAGTTTTCCATTTTCATTCATTTCCCCGAGAGCTTCTATCTTCCTGTGTTGTCCGGCCCCAGTTTGGAGTTCATGTCTCCCATTAGTATTTTTAATGCCACCAGTTGCCCATTGTTGCCTGAGTTTTCAGTAGAACTCTTCTTTCTTTTCGAGGTTTGCGTTGTTTGTGGGTGCATAGCATTGTATAACTGACACTTTCCTTCGTTTGGAGTTGAATCTGGCAGTCATTATCCTGGGTGAGATCACTTCCCATTGCATCAGGGCCTTTGTTGTCGTTGGTGACATCATGATAGCCACAGCCTTGGTGTTCATGTGGTTATCTACAGTGAGCCCTTAAATGGCAACTACTACTGATATAATCTATCTGGATCCACTGATAGCTTCATTTTAGTGGTCGTTAGGGCAAATAAGGTCATATTATATCCTAAATTATCACTAGGTTAAGAAGTTTGTTTCAGCACAGTTAGAGTGAATGATCACTCTTATTAATTTATTTAACTTTACTACTTGTGCATTAAAATCTGATGACTTCTCAATGTCTCATTTCTTGTAACAGATCCCTCAACTATCGGTATTTCTTATTATCTAGATTGTCACAGCTATGGTCACCAGATGCAAACACCAAAGACAAGTTGTAAATGGCATCCAGGTAAACAACGTGCTGTTTTACTCTATTGATTTATATCTACGACTATAAAGTTGAGAAAGGCGACAACTGAGTTCTACAATGAATAAAATACTCCCCACTCTGATTCCATGCGAGAAAATGAATGATCTCATGAGTGACATTAAATACAGTATGCATTCATGACTAGGAATTCCAGATTTCTGGACAGTCAAGCCCATAGACTAACTTCACCGAAAGCTCAGTGTTCAGTTTGAAGCGCAGCTTCAAGAGATTAGCCATACTATTCTATAAAGTGCAAGTCAGAGAGCAGAAAGTTGAAGAATTGTCCAGAAGTGTTCCAGCTTCTATTATTTTAAGCATTGATTTACAGTACACAATGTAAACTGGTAGTGAGGGTGAGACACAGGACCAAAATAATTAGCAACTAGTTAGGTTACAGCATATTCAATTTAGAACACATCTCTTCAAAGAAGTAAGACACACAGAGAGAGAGAGAGAGAGACAGAACTTACGATTTTGAGAAGGGGCAGTCCACCCATCAATAATTTTACCACGTCCAGTTGAATTGCTGTTTGACTTTTTCTTAATTGTAGATGATAAACGCCCAAGACGAGCAGCTTCTATTTCAGCTTGTTCCTCATCCTCCTCGTCGTCATCATTATTATCTGATTCGCAACCGCCTATTTCCCAGTCATATTCAGCTAAACGATCCTGTTCGTACACATCAGCATCCTCTTCTTCTAAAGCACCTACACCGAAAGCATGACCTAAAATAGAAAATAAAATGGGCATCCCCAGCCTATTAGATAAAGATATGTGAAAAGTACTTACTACATGAATTATCGATATGAACTTTCATATTAATTTGTTTATTGGATAGATCACACATAGTGAAACAGTATTATTTTTCAGGACACTTTCGTACACAATTTATTGTTCATAACTATATCAGTAATAACAACACAACTTTGAAACTTGATTCTTATAGTTGTCATTCTTCGTGCTCATTTGGCAGTAGAATTTTTCCGATGTCCGAGACAGATGTTAGATCATTTCTGTTGCATGCGTTCTCAACTGACTGGAGAAATAAACCTTCAGCAGATATTAATCTCTCCATCTCTACTGTGTTAGGCTAGATTTTAAAACTCTCATCTTCTCATGTTCAATTGTATGGTTGTATATAAGTACACGTAGTGCCATAGCTGAACTGTTCTCCAAATTTCTTATCTTATTAGAGTCTACTAGTCTAGATTTTGCTAACTTTTGTGCTTTGCTATTCTAACTGACTCTGGACAACTACTGTGAACTCTCAATGAATGCAAGCTATTGTTATTATTTTTGTTTCCTTGGGTTCCGAGTGCAACATAAGACTTCAGCCAGCACATCTCCACTTTGTCCTATTCTCCGTGGTCCTTATCACATGGCCCAACGATCATCCATAAACTCTCATCTCCTCCATGTCACCCTCAGAAGCCTCACTCATCGTTGCCTAGTCAGGTTCCACTTGAGCGATAAAGTGGCGCGAGATGTCACCCAACGGTCTCATTAGTGTGTCTCCAAATCCATCTAAATTTTCTTCGGCATACTTGCTGAAAAATCGTTGGTATTACCTACGTCTTCTTTATGTTTACTTGGAGTTCCGTATTCACTGTCTGTCTCTTCAGCAAGTTTGTTGATTATCGCCTGCAAGTCTTCGAGTTTGCATGACATTAAACATAAATCGTGCACGCGAAAAATCCAGATCTTCGAGTCTTCTTATCGTTGGTACCACATGTTCCTGTTTTCTCACTCCCTACGCACAGTCTGACACATAATCCAGTCGACCACAATTAGGAATATCATCGCAAGAGATAATAGGCAGGCAGCCAACTCGACTTACTACTGTATTCACTTCAAACGCCTCGCTGAGTTGTCCGTTGTGGATCGCCTGACACATGGAATTATCAATCATATAGCCAGCTGTTGAATGGGGCTGATAAAGACTTGGGCACTGCACACCGTAGTGTTGAAACAGTTTCCAGATTACTTCTTAGTCAGTGATGCGCTGTATGGTGAAGGCCTTTTCGAAGTCGATGAAGTTGAGGCAGAGGTTTGACTGCGATTCTATGCTTTGTTCGGTTATGATGCGTGCAGTTGCATTTTGATCCGCACATGATTCGCCTTTCTTGAGTCCAGCTGGTTCCGTCCGGTGGGCGGAGGTCTGCATCCACCGCATCTTCTACCCTCTACAGGATGACGCAACTCAACATTCTGCTTGGCGTGGACAAGACGGGCAATATTGCAATTATGGCGTGAGCACACCTACCACAGTCTCTAGGTCCATTTTCAGCGCATCTGAGTGGGAGAACTCCGTATGACAATAGTGCGCTTCCGGTCGACGTCTCATTCAAGCTCTCCAATACTGTTGGGGGATTGATGTCCACTAGCAGTCAGTTCTGTGAGTGCTGTTTGTAGTGGTAGTATTTCTGAGAGCGTTGAAGTTGATGGACGATTCAAGAGTCCTTTGATATGATTAGCCCATCGTTTTATTTGTTTATCCTGTCTGTCTGTCTGTCTGTCTGTCTGTTTTCAACATACAACTTTGCACCGATAAGCAGCAGTTAAAGTCGCCACAGTCTATCCACGTAGCCCACAAAACAAGAGAAGAAAGTAAAGGAAATGCAAAATAGAGACAGTGAACAGGGATATGAAACAAAAAAAATAGTAATAACGAAGAACGATATAGTTTCATTGAGGATTGCAAGACACAAGCAGCGGATGCATCTGTGCTAGCCATTGAGAACGATTTTGAGCCATATCACTGATTGTCTCCAGCGATTGGGTTTTACTATCCCGAAGACCCCAACCAGGAAGTCTACACCTCCAACCGTGACCGGCTTAAACTAACTGCTGTGGATTTTTTATTGGCTGATGCCATGCTTTAGATTGACCACCACTAGCTCTTTTCTCTTTCTTTATTCAGCGCAGTGTACATTCAACTCACATTCTCCTTCTGCCGTCCATTTGTCCATTGAGTCATCTTCACTTTCACCATCCTCTTCTCTCTTCTATTAGTTTCCAGGTAGATATCCGTTGAGAGCCATTCCTCGTCTTGTCTTGTTTCTTCTTTCTTCCTAGGACAATTGTACAGGTTTCCTTGAACATCATCAGCCTTCAGAGAGTGAGTTCCAATCTTCTTCTACACAAATTCCCTCAGTGATGCCTCGTAGTGTCGTCAACCAAGATCTGCTCCCATCTGTAGCGGAGGTATTCATTGTAGATTTGTCCTACAGTTTCCGAGTTTCAAGCTTTAATTGTGGCCTGTCTGCAGTTGTTTCGAGGGATTTCAGCTTCACCTTGAATGTTCCTTGGATCAGATGATAGTCTGAGCCCACATCTGCTCCCCTTCCCACCTGGCGTCCAGCACACTAGCTGCGTCTCCACTTTCGTCGGTAACAAGTCTATCTGGTTTGTAGTGTGTCCATATTGCTTTGGGTATATCCTTGTGCTTTTACACGCTCCCTCCGATCACCAAATCAGTGATAGTGTGAAGAAGTCTGGGAAGAGTTCTCCATTGTCATTCATTTCTCCGAATGAGAGCCTCTCGACCCATGATGAGTTCTCTACGTGTATTATCTGCTCCCAGTTTGGCGTTCGTATCGCCCTTGAGGAGTTTGATGTCACCATTCGGGATGTTGTTCATTACTGTTTTCTGTTGTCGATAAAAGTCTTCTTCCTTCTCTTGTTCTTTAGTTGTTTGTAGCACTGTGGGTAGCATTGTATGATAATTATAACCGTCCTTCTTTCCTTCCTTGTGAGTTGAATCTTGCTGTCATGATCCTGGATGATATTGGTTCCCACTGCATTAGGACTTTGGCTGCCACTGGTGACATCATAATAGATACTCACTGCCTCAGTGTGCTCGTGATTGTTGTCTGTGTGACCGGAGTAGATTAATAAGTCACCAGTCGACAATTTCGATAAAACACGTCCATTCCATCCGCTCTTACGTATTCCAACACTTCCATGTTATCTTTTCATTCCTTTGAGTAACTGGGTATTTTACGTACATTGTGCGCACATTTCACGTCCCTTCCTTAATTTTGCTTTCATCGAAAGAAAACAAATCAGCTGACTGACTTCCTGAAAGTTATCACCAGCTCGCGTCATTTCGTGTCTCTGATTCCATTGAAAAATAAGGTTTTCTTTATATTTTTAACATTTTTCTTGTGCTTTAAAGTCCCTGTAACGATTTGATTGATTTTCCGTGGTAGGATTGCCAGCCCCACGAACAACACTCTCTTTTTCCCCGTGATCGGGACTGGATAGAAAATTAGCGAAGCTAGGTGAGGTATTAGAGAAACTGAATTATTTTATTAAATGGCCTCTACAGGATCATTTAACTAACACAATTTGTTTCTAAGGGAGTTTATAGGTATGAATGCCTTGTTAATAATCCTAAGTTAATTTAATTCAATTTCAGATTCTGCCGTCAATTGATTGAACAGAGGTGCTCAGTCTCAGGGTTCAAGCCTAGGTGGAAATGTCATCACTTTTTTTGATAGCGTTATTAGAAGACGGAGACTATCTGAAAAATGTGATATATTAGCGCTATACATTATGTAAGTTTACTTTGAAAGATACATTTGAACTTGTTGACTGTCTTGTAGATATGAACATAAAATATTGGAAAATGTATTCATTTGATGTTAATTCTTTGTTTACTAATGTACCATTGATTAAGACTGTTGATATTCTTTGTGACTATATATCTTCTAGTTGTTTTTCATTCCCTTTCCCTTTAACTTATTTGAAAGATTTATTATTATTATGTACTGACAACGTCCATTTCACGTTTGAAGGCTAACATTTTCGACAAATGGATGGCGTTGCTATGGGGAGTCCATTAGGACCTTTGTTAGCGGACGTGTACAAGTCTTATGTTGAAAACTTATCCCTTGATTTAATTTCAAAATTGCCCTTCGATAGGAGATATGTAGATGATATCATTTTGATATGTGACGATCATGAAGATGCGAGTCACCTATTAGACAGACTTAACTCTGTACAAAATCGTATTAGTCTTACATGTGAGGAAGAAAGTCGCAACCAGCTAGCATTTTTAGACATACTTCTGAGTCGAAGAGATGATGGCTCAATAAGACGGTCTACCTACAGAAAGCCCACTTGGACAGGGCAATACCTTCATTTTCACAGCTTCTGTCCATTACAGTATAAGAGGGGCTTGGTGAAGTGTCTATTCAAGAGGATTCAGCGTATTTGCACGGCTGATGTTATAGACAAAGAAAACGAAATATCAATGGATACTCTTGTTGAAAACGGATATCCTTTGAAATTTTTAAACAGGTGTAGAAGTCAACTAGCCTCTAAACCTACAATCCATACCGTCCCTAAGAAAAAGGTTTTTATCAAATTACCATATAACGGGGAAATATATAGTAGGGTTGTGAGACAAAGGTTGAATTCAATCATCCGTAGAACCTACTATGCAGCCCAGGTTGTAATTGTGGGAAAAGCTAAAAATATGCTTCACTGTAAACCTCAAAAGTGCACAAGTGATTATATCACATCCCATACAATTTACCAATTTTCCTCTGTGTGTGGACATACATACATAATCGCGCTTTGCACGTGAGGGTGGGAGAGCATATCCCAAAATGGTTAGAAAAACAGATGAATTGTGACAGGCTAATAGATGCAGGTGGCAGACTACCAAATTCGTCTATAGCTAAACATCTAATCGAGATGAACCATAAGATTGATGTTAACTCAGCCTTTAAGGTCATCTATAAAAACGGTCAAGGGCGTTTACTGAAATACGCTGAGGCTATAGCTATTCATAGACTTGAGCCCCCCTTGTGTATTCAAAAACAGTTTGTTATTACTCTTAACCTACCTTGGTAATCCTTATTTGATTGGATTACCAAACGTTTGTGTTAATTATTCTTAATTCCGTTTTCTCTCACTTTGTTTAATTAATTATATATATATATTCATGAAAAGTAAGCATTGAAAATAGGTTAACACAAACAGCAGTGAAGCGTTTACATCACTTCGACTTGGCTAACAAGCACTGGTGTTTTGACAGGAGTGGTTCCCAACTACTTACGCCAACCATTCAGTAGTATGGACTGTCATAAGTTAATTTGTGCCCACAAGACAAACACACATTACACCATTAAAATCAACTTACCGCTTATACCACGACGTTTCAATCCACTTTTAAGAATAAATTCATTGTCACTACGAATTTTCTGTTGCCTGTTTAGCAAAGCACTGATAGATTCTTCAGGATGTCTATCAGACCATAAGTTTTCCTGTTCATGTAGATTCGCTTTACGACGTCCCATTGCAACTTCAGGATCCAACGGTGAATATCCCAAACCGAAAGTATTTGTTTTAGCCGAAAAACTAATTTTTGCAAACATTATAGAACCTTAAAAAGATGAATTAACAATAACGGTATAATTTACTTTATTGTATAACTTAGTAAAGTACTTGATAGTACACGAATTATTTCTATCATCACTACTATATGAATATGCGATGCACCAAAGGGTGATTATGTTTCCTTTGATTAGCACTTATTCATGCCAAAAAAAGTTTCTCATGTACTAGACTATAAGCCGGATTTATTGTATGAAGGTTGATGACACAAACCCGGTTTTTTTTCTCCTTGGAGTACCAAAACCAGAAGAAGCATTAGGGTTGCATAAGCACAGAGTTCAGGGGACAACAACTGCTTGGAGCCGGTCAAACACGACCTCTTTGAAGTGATTTTTGGAGTTGCGTCCATACTAAGACCTTACCACCGACTAAGGATAGCAGTAAGGTAAATTAGGATGTACACTTTCTAGGGTCGACCTTTTTCTAACTAACTCCCCTCTCCAGATAGGAGAGGGAGTACATCTAGGTCACTAGTCATCTGACAGAAACACCTTACTGATTTTACGTTCCTACGACCTCCCAACATAGTGTAAATGATTTACAATTTCGGTCTAATCCCTATTCAAACGACATTTCTGGCATGGTAGAATCTGCAGGACGATCAGTTTCAGACAGTGTAGGTCGTTGGATCACTGCGATACACAAGCCTGACCATTACGGTAGGGGAAACAACCCAGTAACATTTGCTGAAATACACCGAACGAAATCCAAAGCCTGGATCCAGTGGCTAACAGTCATGTGTTAAGGCCAACCACCCACATCTGCAATACTGGATAGAATTGAAATCATGCAAGACTAGTTTGCTAACAAAAAACAAAGAACTCCAAATCGATAACTCCTCAATAATGCTAATCCAAGACTCCGCCAGAGATTGGATTAGATACGTTAGGCTTTTAATGTAATTAGGTTACTATTATACCACTTGCTTGAAATGCAACAGTCCACGGATTCTTACAACTTTGGCACTGTTGTAGAATATAATTCCATATCAGATACATTCATTTTAATTATCACACAGCGATGCAGTATTAACAACTGGATGACAAGGTTTCAAGCATAAATTATTGCCAATCATAATCATATCAATTTAGTCACAGGGTTTCACAATTTGTTTTATGTATTCTTTTTCTCTCTATTCTGTCTCTCCAACTCTCCTTTGTTGTTTGTCGCCACTTTGCGCGTCATTCCGATTGCACGTGTGCAATCGATAAACAAAGCTTCAGGGATTAAAATCTCTCTTCACCTAACTATATTACTTTTTAATCCTCTTACCCTGTCCCGCCACATTTTGCGATTACATGCAAGTGAATGCAGTGCAACAACTGAGCTTTTTTCTAGATTATTTAACTCAGAAGGGTCAATTATTCAGAGGTCTAGCTAAATTGTTATGTTCCAATAATCTAGCTGACACCGATCTCCTAGTTTGACCTATGTAATTGATCTCACAGTCATTACATGGTATTTAGTAAATTATATTATCTTTTTTAATTGGATCTGTTGGATCCTCTAACCGACAAAGTTTATTTGTGAGAGTATTGGGCGGTTTAAATACCACCTTGACTAATATAACAGCCTAATTGGGAATCCCACCTAAGGCCTCTGATGTTCCTTCTTCATACGGCAGTACTACAGAGGCTTAGAATTCTATATTATTTTCGTCATTTTTACTGCTAATCTTAGTTTTTCTATCATTCATCTAGTCCCGAATAAATTCTAGTGGGTAGTCATTCACTAGTAATACTTCCTTTGTTTGTTTGATTTCATTATTTAAGTCTTCTGATTTACCTGTTAGGCTCTTCGCCCGATTATAAAGACGTTTAACTAAGCCTATCTTCACCGATTCTGGATGGGATCAACTAAAGTCTAAGTATATATATATATATATATATATATATATATATTAGAGTGTGTCGGTTTCGTATAAACACCAGTATTTAACCCATCATCTTGTTTTGGTTTTATTTTACAATCTAGCATGGTCAACTCACCCTGTTCCTTTTCTAACTCAGAAGTGATTCGGATTCCGTTCTATATTGAGTTTAACATGTGTGAGGAATTGAGGGATATGTTCAGATTTTAACACAGTGAATGTATCATCCACATATCTCCACCATAACCAAGGGGCGGCATTGAACGTTCTAAGAGCCTTATGTTTCCAATCAGCTATTCCAAATATGTCTGCCACTATTGGGGATATCGGTGATCCCATTGCCACCCTATTCGTTTGTTTTTAATAGTTTATTTTGAAAGTTAAATACCGTGGAGGTTAGACATAACTGAACACTTAATATTATTTCATCAACTGAGCGAGAGCTTAGTCCTACTTTTGAGTTCAGGATCAGTGTTCAGTTCATTCCTACCTACCTCCAGGGCTGTATTAATGGCAATATTAGAATATATATAAACTGGTTATGTCAAAACTAATCATTTTTTCATCTTTTTCTAATTGAATTCCTTCTAGTTTCTGTTTTACTACCTAGAAATTACATAGTTAGCCTAGGATTTGATCTATCTCTAATGGTGCATAACAGTGGTGCTGAATACTTCTGTCTGTCTGTCTGTTTTCGACATAGAACTTTGCACAAATGTGCGGAAGTTCAGGTCGCCACACTCCGTGTAGCACGCGAAGCAAGAGAAGAAAGTACAAGAAAAGCATAATAGAAACAGTGAGCAGAGGTGTGAGACAAAGGAGTAATAAAGAAAAACAAAACAGTTTCATTGGAGATCATAAGTCACAAGGAGTGGATGCATCTGCGCCAGCCACTGAGAACGATTTTGAGCCATATCACCAATTGTTTCCAACCATAGATTTTTACCGTCCCGAGGACCCCCCCAGCCTGGAAGTCTACACCTTTCTACGTGGCTTAGGCCAACTGTTGTGGATTTCATTGACTGGTGCCAAGTTTTTGTTTGACCGCCGCTAGCTTTTTTCCAGCCTGACCCTATATCCGCTAACATTGCTCGTCGAGGGAGGCGATGGCTTGGCATACGTAAAACATGTCCTAACCATCTGTCTTTGTAGCTTCACGACTTCGTCGATTGATTCCCCCTCCTTACCTAGAACTCGACGCCTAACCTCAATGTTGCTCACCTTATTATGCTAAATACTTAGATAACCCTTACGTTGGAGGGATATGGTAAATGGCAACAAACAACAAAGGGAAGTTGAAGAGACAGAATAGCGAGAAAAAGAATGCATAAAACAAATTGCGAAACTGTGTGACTAAATCGATATGATTATGAATGGCAATAATTTATGCTCGAAACCTTGTCATCCAGTTGTTAATACTGCATCGCTGTGTGATATTTAATCTTACCTAATATGACGAGCAGGAATTCCAATACCATTGGTGAGTAACTGTTGCCTTGGTGGGTTAGGGTTAAACCCCATTAACTACAACGTCGAATAAAGACTCTAAAGATTCCACCATGAAACTGACTCTTATTTTTAATCCCTAGATCAATGTTTAAACGCTTCAACTGATCTCTTCCACGTCACCCTCAGACCTATACCCAACTCGTCGTTTTTCATTTTGGCTCCATTCCAGAGATTGTCACGTGAAGTCACTCAACGGTCTCTTAGACGTGGGCCCAACCCATCTCCATTTTCTAGGCCACATTTGTTGGGTTCTTAGCAGCTGCGTTGCCATAATTCTTTATGGCTAGTCCTTTATGACTCGTCATCTCATCTTCAGTATAGAGCGGAGCCAACTGATGAGGGAAGTCTGCAGCAACCTGTTGGAAATGGTTTCGGTGACGCATGCGCGCTAAGCCTCTGAAACATACAGAAACACTGACTTAACATTAGTGTTGGAAATCAGAATCGTGTTCCTTAAGCTATACAGCAGATTTCCACACTGATTTCATACCAGAAAATTTGAACAGAATAGTGATCATCAATCTGCTATAGGAAGCTTTTTTATTCCTTCACATCCCCAGTGGAACAAGCTACAGGTGTGAAGTTTCTGTAGCAGTGGTGTTTAATTTTACGGGATAGGGTTGCTAGCCTTTACCAGTCTTGCTACTGGCTTAGCGAGGTAAAGGAGAGAGTCGACCAGAGATCAAATTCCGGACCACCTGTGTGGTCGACGAGCGCTCTACCACTGTGCCACGCTATATAGGAAGTTAAATGAATTAAATGCAAGTAAAGTGATATCTCGGTCAATTACTAATTAATTCATGGATAATCCCTATTGGGCATTAATGAAAACAAAACACATAGATCACCTAAGAGACTCTTTTCGGCGAATTCATTTTCTTAGCTGTACAATCGCAAATATATATGTATTATTTTGTATCTATGTGTACATTAAGTTTGTCGAACAAAATTACAATTGGTTATAGTCGTTCAACACTCACCCTGTCCAAGAGGATTCAAGAACACTATCCAGCATAGATACGAAAAGGCGATAGTGGTGCAATAAGGAGTGCAATAATTGAACACCTGGTTAACACTGATCATTCCGTCTCAACAAACGCCTCCTTCAAAGTTATCTACAGAGTCAAGAATAGCCTACCAAAGGCAATACAGCTTCGTCTTCTTTGTATCGCTGAAGCTCTTGGCATTCACAAGGAAAAACAGGAGCTGTGCATACAAAAGAGACAGTGATTAAAAGTGAGTAGAACTCACTCATCAAACTATTCATATTATTATTACATAACTTCTTTTAACAACTGTTTGTGACAACTCATCACCTTTGTTACAACCCTAATTTCATTAACACCTGATTTTCTTGACTTGTATTAGCAATCTTCACCTGTTTAGTTAAAATAACCTTAACCAATTGTAATTTTGTTTGACAAGCTTAATGTACACATACATACAAAATAATACATATATATTTGCGATTGTACAGCTAAGAAAATGAATTCACCGCCGAACAGAGATTCTTTGCTGATCTACGTGTTTTGTTTTCATGAATTACTAATTACATCACTTCTAAAATATAGTCCATTCGATAATATGAAGAAAAAAAAATGGTAAAATTCAAGTAAATCATCTTACTTGATGAATTATTCTCTTCCCTTGAAAATGTATCCGCATCTGTACTACTACTGACTGTTTTAGTTTTGCTCAAATTTTCAACTTTATCATCATCTTCATTATATAGTGTAATGGAGTCGGCATTTTTCCATCCAAGACGTCGTAACAGTCTTTCTGCAAGTGTCCCTCTAAAATTAAACAAATCGCAGAAGATAGCTAAAAATAGCCATCCGGACTATAAGCGAATAGCAAACTTTATGTATACTCAGTTTTAAATGTTTACCAATACCATATGATATTTCAATCATACAACTACTAATAATGACGAGATAAACCGTTTAAAATCATAGATGTGATGTACCAGAATCCGAAACTAATGAAATATTCTTTTTTTACAAAATATCACTCCTTGTAAATACATGTATTGATTCACAAGCCTGAACAATCAAATGATATTATTATTTATTATTATATTCTTTAATTCCTAGAGGAACATAGGGCTTCAGCCGCACGTCTCCATTGCCTTCGGTTTTCTGGTAACTTTTTTACCCTGCTCCAAGTCTGCCCACATGCTTTCATCTCCTCTTCACATCACCTCCTCCAAGTCACCATAGGACGACCAACTCGCCGCTTCCCTTTTGTGTTCCACTCCAGCAATGGTTTGTCTAGTGATGTCACTTGATGATTTCCTCTGAGTATGACCAGCCAATCCATCTCCATTTCTTCCTGCCTATTTGTTTCACAATCGGTTCCTGGTTGGTTCACTCCCAGAGATCTCTGTTGCTGATCTTTTCTGACTGGCCATCTGATTTTGAGGGAAGTTTCGAGGGAAGACAACTGTTAATGAAGGTATGAAGTTTGTTGGAGATGCTCTTTATGCCGCTCACTGCAAGTCTCTGATCCGTATAGTAGCACTGACTTTACATTGGAGTTGAAAATCCGGATCTTAATTTTTGATGCTGAGTGATGTTGACCTCCACACAGACTTAAGAGTAATGAAAGCTTGTCTTGCTTTTCCGATTCTGGCTTTGATATCCTCATCAGTTTCGTCCGCCTGTAGTTGAAACGATGCTTCTCAGGTTGCCAAAGGAGGCTATTTCTTTCAGGTTCCTTCCATTTATGCTGGCTGATTGTTGTCTGTTGTTGTTGCTGTTGGTGTTGGCCAAGAATCTTCATAGCCTCTGTTTTCTCTATGTTCACCTGAAGTCCTAACTTCTCTGGATGCTTTTTCTGCGAACTTGTTGCTTTTCACTTGCATATCTTCCAGTTTGTGAGAAATCAGACATATATCATCGGCGAAGTCCAGATCCTACAAGTTTTTTGTGTGAGTCCATTTTATGCATGTTTCCTCATTGCCCAGCTCGCTGTCTGTCGCATTATCCAATCTACTGCAATCCGGAAGATCATTGGCGATAGTAGGCAGCCTTGCCTCACTCCCGTCCTCACTTCGAAGGCTTCCGTAAGTTTCCCACTGTGAATTACTTGGCATGCAGCATTGTCGTATAACTGTTGGATGAGATGTATAATTGTCAATGTCATGAACATCAGGAATTCTTGATTCAATCATGTTTAATTCCATCCTCACTGAACAGTTCATACTGACTGATTGAGTCTGTCTGTCTGTCTGTCTGTTTTCGACATAGAACTTTGCACAAATGTGCGGAAGTTCAAGTCGCCACATTCCGTGTAGCACGCGAAGCAAGAGAAGAAAGTACAAGAAAAGCATAATAGAAACAGTGAGCAGAGGTGTGAGACAAAGGAGTAATAAAGAAATACAAAACAGTTTCATTGAAGATCATAAGTCACAGGGAGTGGATGCATCTGCGCCACTGAGAACGATTTTGAGCCATGTCACCAATTGTTTCCAACCATAGATTTTTACCGTCCCGAGGACCCCAGCCTGGAAGTCTACACCTTCCTACGTGGCTTAGACCAACTGTTGTGGATTTCATTGACTGATGCCAAGTTTTTGTTTGACCGCCGCTAGCTTTTTTCCAGCCTGACCCTATATCCGCTAACATTGCTCGTCGAGGGAGGCGATGGCTTGGCATACGTAACACATGTCCTAACCATCTCAGTCTTTGTAGCTTCACGACTTCGTCGATTGATTTCCCCTGTTTACCTAGAACTCTACGCCTAACCTCAATGTTGCTCACCTTATTATGCCACTTTACACGGGAAATAGAACGCAGGCACCTATGATCAAAGACAGCTAGTCTTTTCATGTCTTCCACTCTCAGTGGCCAGGTCTCACAACCATAAAGGAGGACGGAGCGGACTGATGAGCAGTACACCCGCCCTTTGGTCGATAGTCGAACATCTCGTCTACGCCAGAGTCGGCGTAAACTAACAAATGCGAAACGAGCCCCTTGTATTCGTGCTGAGATTTCGTCAGAGATCAGCCCGTTGGGGCTGATGGTACTTCCCAAATAAGTGAAGCGGTCAACGTGCTCTACCACTTCACTTCCTATTTTTAAACTAGGCGTCGATGTAGTCCAGTCCTGTAACATCATCTTGCATTTGGCGGGAGCGAATCGCATGCCAAACATTCGTAGATTGCGGCTCAAGGTGTTTAGAAGACTCTGCATTTCGTCAGCGTCTTCGCCTAGAAGGACTATATCGTCTGCATATTCCAAGTCAACGAGATTATTCCCCGGTAGCAAGTCAATCCCTGAGTCGCTGAAGTCACCTAGGGTTAAGTCCATTAACACATCTATGATGAAGTTGAATAGAAAAGGAGATAATGGGCATCCTTGACGGACACCACTGGTCGTCATCAGTTCAGATGACAGCTCGCCGTAAGCCCTCACCTGGCTGTATGAGTACGAGTAGAGTGCCTTAATCAGTGCAATATATTTTCTTGGAATTCCCTTTACAGCCAAGCATCTCCAGAGAACTTCCCGATCGACAGAGTCGAATGCTGCCTTTAGGTCAAGAAATATAATGACTGTTGGACGCCGGTAGGAATGCCTATGTTCTAGAATCTGTCGGAGGGTGAAGATATGATCAATACACCCTCTTCCTGGTCTAAAGCCTGCCTGGCTCTCTCGTGTTTGTGCTTCCCGAGCACCACTCAGTCTACGCATGATTATTGAGCCTAAGACTTTAGATACTATATTAGTCAAGCTAATCCCTCTGTGATTATCACAGGAAGACTTGTCTCCCTTCTTGTATATGGGGATAATCAGTGACTTACACCAACCCGATGGGACTTCTTCTGATTCCCAGACGCTGCCTAGTACCTCAGTTAATCCGGACAGTAAGCTGTCTCCACCGTACTTAAATACCTCTGGAGTCATTCCATCAGGTCCCGCTGCTTTGCCTAGTTTCAGATTGGTGACAGCTTTAGTAACCTCAGTTAGTGACGGAGGACCTGTGTCTATATCCCATTCAGGGAGGTGTTGGATGCTCGGAAGGTTGAGCGTGGCTGTGGGCAAATTAAACTGCTCCTCATAATGCTCTTTCCAACGATCCAGTCGTCTATCCTGGAGCTAATTATAGTGCCATTTTTTTCCGAGATTGTCTCACTGATGATTTGTCTTCTCCCACCCGTTTCCCTGATGAGTCCAAAGAGTTGCCTGGTGTTGCCTATCCTCGAAGCTTTCTCCATCTCTTTGGCTTTTGTCGCCCACCACTGTTCACGGTCCTTGCGGAGACTTTTCGTAAGTTTCCTCTTGTGCAGCTTTCGCTCCTCATTGAATTCGGAGCTCGCCGGAATAAGTCTTCTAGCATCTATCAGTTCGGATGAGGCGGTGGAGATCCAGTGGTTTTTACTCACCTTTGGGTTTACCTTATTCACAGCTTTTACAGCTGTATCTATGGCTGCCTGGATATTTTTCCAAGCTTCTTCAGGGTGAGCACAGCTGTCGAACACAGATATGTGTTTAGCTAGTTCTTCCTCAAATACGGATTTAGTTTCCTGATCGAGCTGGGGACGTGATGGTTTTACCGCCAGCTGTTTCCTACGTCCGTTCAGTCGTAAGCACACCCGAGCGCGGACCAGTGCATGGTCGGTATCTACGCACGTGTTCCAGAAGGAGCGACAATCTCCTACCGACCCACGCCAACGATAGCTTATTGCTATGTGGTCTATTTGTGTCCAGCGTTGGTTTGATGAAGGGGGTCTCCAAGTCAAACAGTGTCTCTCCTTGTGTTTGAAGTTAGTGCTTACAAGAAACAAATGATTATCAGAGCAGAACTGTAGGAGACGGTCACCGTTGTCGGTTCGCTGGCACGGAGCTCCATAGGTGCCACCGACATCCTTCTCAGATTGACACAATTTCCCTACTTGAGCGTTAAAGTCACCAGCTAGAACGACTATGTCTGAGCGTTTAGCCTTTCTCACCAAACTAGACAGCTTTTGGTAGAACTCATCCTTCGTTTCATCTGAACTGCAGTCAGTGGGGGCGTAGGCGGAGATTACGAAAAGGCATCGGCGAGTAGTGCAGTCCTTCCTCCTTCTTACTGATCCGTTCAGGCGGACAGCACACATTCGGCTATCTACCGGGATCCAGTCAAGCAATGTCTTTTCTGCCCTAGTACTCAAAGCTATCCCTACGCCAGCTAATCCTCGTGAACTAGCTGTGGCATCTCCTGACACCCTCAAGGTGAATTTTGCAGATTCAACCTGTTGGCCAGGTGGGGTTAGGTGAATAACCACACTTGGGTCTTGTATGCGTGTTTCTGAAACACAGCATACATCAATGGCTCGTGATGCCAGGGTCTTGGCTAGTGATGCTTGTTGTCCTATTTGGCAAAGTGTCCTAACATTAAGAGCTCCTATATGAAATTGGTGGCGCGGCTTTAAGAGGCTGTCGGTGGTGGTTTTTTGGCTTCCATCGTTTTTAGTGGACGCAGAGTGGAGAGGAAGTGGAGAGCTATCAAGTCGAGGAGTTGCATCAGTGGAAGGAAGGCAAGATGATAGAGATGAAGATGAAGACAAAGATGAGTGAGTAATAGAGAGGTTTCGTGTGCATTTCGGATTGTGAGGGCGATTGTTACTTCCCGGCTGCCCACACCGTGGAAGTTGGTTGCGTGACCGCAGAGCCCAGGGGACAACTGCTTGAGGCCGGTCACACGCGGCCTGATTGAGTCACTACACAAAATTCTGCACAGAACAAAGTCAACATATAGGATCAAAGACAGTTGGCTTGCTCGGGTTTTCCACTCTCCAGGGTTATGTCTCAGTCATAAAGGAGAACAGAAATAACTTCTAAGCAGTACATATGATCTTTGATCAATTGCTGGATATCACATCAACGCCAGAGATGATGTAGGTTGTCGAATATCAGTGCAGGATTTCGTCAGCAATCGGTCTCCTGGGGCTGATGCAGCTTCCCAAATGAGTGAAATGATTAACACACTCTACCATTTCACTCTCTATCTTTAAGCCAGGACAGGGTTCAGACCAGTCCTGGAGTATTATCTTACATTTGACATAGGTAAATCGCAAGTTAAACATACTAAGGTGTCCAGAAGACTCTGTATTATATCAGCATCTTCATCTAGGAGGATAATATCATCCGTATGATCTAAGTCAGCAAGACTGTTTCCTGGTAACAAGTCAATCCCCATGTCACTGAATTCGATTAGGGTCATATCCATCACTACATCTATGATGAAATCGACTAGAAACGGGGATGATGGCCATTCTTGACGAACAACACTGACTGTCACCACTTCGGATGACAACTTTCCATAAGATCTTACATGATCTCGTCAGTTCGAATAGAGAACCTTGATCGGTGTGATATACTTTCTCAGCAATTCCTTAATGGCAGCTACAGCAATTTATCTAAAAGAATTACAGTTTTATCGAGTGAGTATCCACCCTGCCCTCGATTTTCGATGATTACAACTATACTAGCATATATAAACTACTTTTTGTAGTGTTGCAATGTTTTTCAAGTGTAAACAGCCACATACTCAAGGTTCTGATGCATGGAATTTCTCCATTGTACAACTTGTCAAATACTAACAGAATATTTTAGGATGCTTCGTGTTTACTCATTGCCGTCTCTGAAGTGTCAAGTTGTCTAGTAACATGTGTTTATTTTTTAATAACACATGCCAAGCCATCGCCATCCTTGTTGAACAATGTTAGCTGAGAAAGGATTAGGTTGGAAAAGAGATAGGAGCAGTCCAGTCAAGACATTGCAACAATCCATGAAGTCTCTGACTACTGAGTTTAACCGAGTAGAGACGTAAAGACTGCTGTCGAGACTAGAGACTATTGGTGGTATGGCTCAAATCGTCCCTATTGGAGCAGATGCATTCACTCTTCACAAACTCCCAGACCTGCTAAATTCCTATATCAGCACTGTTGCTAGGAACAGATATTTCAGACTCAAAACTAGGGGGTTCAGACTTATTATGTGATTATTATGTGGTGACACTACCAAGCCGCTGAGGCTGAAGTAGGTGGAATGAGATTCGAAATCGACGCCCGCCACCTGAAAGTGCACTGTTTAAACCAATAAACCGAATTTCCACTATCACAATGTATTACTTTGTTTATCTAATAGTGTGCACATATAAGATAATAATAATAATAGCTGTAGTACCAGTAACAATAATAATAACAGTAAGCCTTTCCATATTAGTTTGTTTATTAGATGTATCATACAGTGAAACAGTATTATTGTTTTACTGGATGACGTCTCGAACAAAATTTATTATCCTTCATAATCATATCAATTGTAATCACACGACTTTGAAACTTGAGTTTTATAGTTTTCTTTGTTTTCTCCTAATTGTCGTTGTTGGGGTAGTAGAATTTTCCAGATATCTGAGTTGACAAATGTTGAATCATTCCTTTTACATGTATTTGCAGTTGATTCGATAAACAAAGCCCCAGTCAGTTTTCAATCTATCCCTCCGCTCAGTGACATTAGATTTTAAAACCGCCATCCTATCCCATCACCCTATTGTATGCTTGTGTGTACCTGTATGTAGTGCTATCTACGGCTGAACTATTCTCTAGATTTATCTTATTCGGATCAACTAATCAAGACTTGGCTAGGTTTTATGCTCGGCTAATCTGACTGCCCCTGTTCTACTACTTTGACCCATGTATTTAACCCGACAATCACTCAAGAAGGGTATTAGATCAACTAAAGTGTTTTGTTTTAAAGGCTCCACAGGCGGGATCATTTAACCGACAAAGCTTGTTTCTAATTGAGTTTGTGGGTCTGAATGCTACTTTTATTCCTGCCTTGTTAAGAATTCTGCGTGAGGCTTCCGAGGTTCCTTCCTTGTATGGAATTACTACTGATGATTTAGATTCCTTATTGTTGGTGTCGTCATTAATATTATTATTATCACTATTATTATTACCATTTTACACATATAATAACAGTAAGCGAGATCAAAATGACACAATCAGAAAGTTCAGTCTTATTTGTGGTTTACATCTATCAATCTTCGTTTATATTCACTATTATTTTATTTTATTTAAACGCAGAAAAAACTTGGTACAAATATGGCACCAAGAAAGATGCGCCACCCAACTTTAATTCATTTTTTGTGTGAGGGCTGAGATACTGCCCGGGCGCCCAGACCCAAGCAGGCGGTTTTCTTAAGGGACCACCCCCGAGCCTTTGACTTGTAGTCTAATCCGCAAGGCAGCAGAGTAGCATCAGGAGCTGCATTCCCATGGTTTCCGGTGACCCACATGGGTTCATACGCCATTTGATCCGAATGGATTCTGGACCCCATGTACCCCACATGGTAACTGCTTTTAGTTTAACCGCTATCCAAACAAACTTCCTGACATGGTAGGACCTGCAGGGACATGAGTTCCAGCCAGTTTAGCTTATTGGGTCATTGCGGTATTCAAGCCCGACCACCACGACAAGGTAGCAGTTGTCGGCCGGGTTATATCCACTAATCTCAAAAGACACAAATAATGATGGAATATTAGAGAAGACATTCTTTAAAAAATAATTACTCAAGGATGAAATTTTAAATTCATTAAGTAAACTAGAAGTGCTGTTTGCAAATTACCTCTGCATGTTATTCATTTTATTTTGTATCAAAAAATAATAGAACCATGTATCAGTTAGAAACTTCATTAACTCTTACCTAGTAGCTACAATTAATCCTTTTAAAAGTGAACCTGCTTGTGGGATCACAGACTGATCACCCAAAGCTATTTGTAATGTATCACGTACATGAGTATCATCAAACTCGTGAGTAGGTCGAATACGTCTTGGAGCAATACCGAATTCCCCGAAATCCTAAGAAAAAAAAGTCACGTAAAATTTCCCATATAAAATTACATCGCATATATATATATATATATACAACGCTTCAAAACTTGTAAGATTTACTGTCCCAATACTTCTCAATAACATTTACAGATACAGCTAATTAGGTAGAGTTTAAGTTGGGTAAATACTGTCTGTGTTCTTTTTTCTGGTACACAGTGAAAGTTTGATCGATATATCTAAAAGCAGACATCAAACCATAGTTTCAGAGGAGGTAAAGTAACTTCAAGACTAACACTTTATGCACCAAAACAGACATTTCAAATCAACTGTGTAGTCTAAGAGTTATTTATTTATTTATTTTTGATTACAGCTTGATTCCACACTGTATTTTTGGTACATGTATGGAATTTTCAGCATGTGATATCGGTAGCCCAAATTTTGCAGGCCGACCATTGATATCAGGTGTGTGTCGGCAGGGGATAGAATCTCGGACCATGTGCATGGTCGGCGAGAGTCCTAACCACTGTGTCACCGACGCACAACCCACGATCCTGAGATTAAGAGTCTCATGCTCTACCGACTGATTTAACCGGGCAATATAGAATATCGACTAAAATGGGAAAAATTCCACAAAAATTGAGGATAATTCAAACCTAGATGGCCAAGGTAACGATAATGTCTGAACTAGCTTCTTTTGAACGCACAAATTAGGCTTCTTAATATCGACCCCAACTACTACTACTACTACCACTGTGGTGAAAGCAGCCTGCTAGCCAATTGGTCGACATTAATCTACGTCAATGTCTAGGTCACTAATATGGGCCGTGAGAAAATACGAACAAGGCTGTTTCAACAACCAATCACAGCAAACTTAAACGTGGGCAAATATGATACGCAGATAGATGGCTCCACTTTCTGAGGAACTCGAAAACAACCAATCAGAAGGCTGCGTTTGTCTACTTGACTGGGCTATAATAATGCATGTGAAATTTATGTAAATACGTGTTGATTTTCGTAATAAAACGATCTGTTGCCTGGCCCTTGTCTTCTGTTGTTACACTACTACTACTACTTAGTATTTCCGTTTCTGTCGCAAACACCAACACTCCGGCGAAATCGCGTTTTATTTGTAGATATAATTCAACCAGAAGTTACTAAAGATATATTTTCCACCCTCCAACAATGAACTTGTGAAATAACCCAAGAATTACACTCTGCATCCATATGAGAAGACAAATTCAACAATATTAAGAGATTACTAAATATCCAATTGATAAACATTTAAATGTACAGGGACTTAATTCATAAATCACCTCATTTTACAGGAAATGGCATAAATACCGCCAATGTCATAGGGCTTACCACGTTGTAAGGCAAACCTATTCATGCTAACCTCAGTGAAATGTTATTTAAATTCAAATAAATAAAGACCGCTCATAAACAACATCAGTAGTGTGCAAATCAATCTTGCTGGGAAAATAATATCATTATGTAACATTGGAAAGTGATTGAGCCATCTGGTTATCGAATGACTCATGAGGACAGCATTTCAGACACATTTCACAATGCCCTCCATCATATTACAGCTGCTTCCAAATACAGACTAAGTGTGACACTTAGTCAAGTGCACATTCTTATTCTTTTAAATCAACTACAAAGTTGAAGCACATTAGATAAACTAGAAATTCTTACACTCAGTAAACCTTATTCGCACAGTTTTCATCTCAGCCAACACATTCCTTCAAGTAGCTATGATACTTGAAGTAGTTACAAAAAGGAAACGATTGGCTTCTATGTACAATTTCAACATCATTTCATGGATCACACGCCGAAGTCAGCTCCTTCTTAAAAATGATACCAGTCTCATGTATTTCGACTATTTGTCACATCATGGCAGCTTAGATTTTTGGAGTCGTGCTTATTTGACTTAGAAATTTGTATGCATCAGAAACATAGGTAAGTTTCTTACCTTCCTAGCGACATTCACTTTGACATGTTCGCCAAATCAGAAAACAGACAAACCACTTTAAGAGCCCGTTGGCAGAGCCCGACAGTGCATTGCATAACTATTTTGGCTGGAGCCATACAGACATATGTGAGTTTTTGAGCCTACATACAATCACAAGTCGCACACTTTCAACTATATAACTGTAAATTGATAGTCATTTAGGATCAATTAATGGCGACAAAAAAATTTCAAAAGCTTAACAACTCAACATATATTAGACGGAAAGGCTGAAAAGCAGCTAACAAACACACTTAAGGAGCTGAGGAAACATGGAGTAGTCTCAGAGGTAATCTACAATCCTCTTCAACCTACTGGAAGTAATACTTCACGATTGTATGGTTTGTTCAAAGTACGTAAACTGGGAATTCCTTTTCGCCTAGTCCTAGATATGTCTAATTTAATCAACTATTGAATGGTAAGGTGGCTAGGTGAACTTCTCCAACCGTTACAAACGAAAGTGATAAATCATAGTATTAAAGACGTCTTTGAATTCATTTCTAACATACATGATGTCAATGTAAGTGGGAATTAAATGTTATCCTTAGATGTGGCATCGCTATTCACCAGTGTTCCACTTATGAAGACTGTAGAATTCATATGCCAAAAAATACTAGAAAAGCAGTTCGATACCAGAATTCTAATTATTAGTCTTAAAGAGCTGCTTCTAAGATGCACTATGAATGTATACTTAACATTCAACAACCTTTATTACAGACAAATCGACAGTATTGCCATAAGTTCTCCATTGGGTCCAATTTCGGCAGATTTCTTTCTTGCCAAGTTTGAAAATGGTCCATTACAACAAGTAATAGATAAAATGGTTTCTTATTTTCGTTATACTGATGATACATTTGTTATTCTTGATGAGAAAGCCGACAAGAATGAAATGTTAATAAGATTTAATGATGTACATCCATCCCTCATCTTTCCTTGTGAAGAAGAACATGATGGTAGAATACATTTCCTTAACCTTGAATTGAGCAGTCAAGAGAGATGTACACAGAAAACATACGTCTGTAGGACAATATACACATTTCTTTAGTTTTGTACCACTCCGATATAAAATCAACTTGGTCAGATGCCTCACGAATAGAGCAAGAAGGATCTGTACAGAAGACTCTAGAAAATGAATTAGCATACATCCAAAATACGCTATTCCAAACGGGTTATCCTAGTAGATTCGTAAGTCCTACATTTAAGAATATCGAGAGCACTAAAATGAACTTATAGTGCTACCAGCCTCTGTTCGTCATTTTCCAGCTGACCAATTATGATCGCCAAGCGACAAGCTGCCTAGCTTTGCGGCTTCTATGTGCATTTACCATTTGAGCTGCTCCTCAGGATAAAGCTGGCTATATAGGGTGAACAATTAGACACCGCAATAAACGTATTAATCAGCGACTTACTTTATGGTTCGGAAAAGGCCAAATGAAATCTATAAGAAGCCCTATTTTATCTTATTTGATTGATAGCTGTCACCAGGTGGAGAGAAGAAGTGCCTTCAGAGTTATCTATCGTATTCTATCGAACCTTTCGAATGGAATTCGAACCCGTCTTTTACATTTAACTAAGGCTATGGGAATTCGAGAGAACAATCCTGGTCATTACATACAAAAGAAGTTTGTTCGACCTTTGTCTCTCCCTTGGCCTAGGCAATGTCTAATTAATACCCTCCCACGGCCATCGGTCAAATTTTTTTACATAAAGTTATGTAAACTATAGTAAAGCCTGAAGATCCAATTGAAAACAACTGTCATATACAGAATAATTCATAGGATGTATAAATGTTGGAAGGGAGTGTATAATTATAGGGTTAGTAAGAAAATAATAAAAATATTACATAATATGGTGTGAATTTGGACAAGATAGAATTCAACATTGAGAAAAAATTGATTTAGAGTGACAGATGGGACAACTGAAATCATACCAGAAACAGTTCAGTGTGAGAATAGTTATAGACAATAATAATAATTATCATTATTAATATTATTATTATTATAGTGAGATTAAGATACATAAATTATCTAAATAAACAAAAAAGTTGAAAAATCATATGTTTATTCGTTTACGGCCACTACCCAAAATGGGATTGTACATACTTCTTTGAACACAAAGTTCTGGCTTAAATTCATCAATAACCAAGGTCTCCACTGTTCAGAAGTCAATTAAGTTTTCTAGGACAGAACTTCACACACTCTTCCATTCTTCCTTGTGAAGCCATGCTGGAATGTGTTCCCATATCTGTGTAGAAAGTATTCTCTGGTCACAAGCAATGTATCTTGCTCTAAAACAGTAGGTGAACTGATAAATGCACATGGGAGCGCCCAAACGAGGGAGATTACCTTTTACAGAGACAGAGGACAATTTGCGGCTGATGAACGTCATCGGTAGTTTTGCAGCAATACACGTCTACTGAATGATTTCGAGAGATGATTTTTGAGCACATCTTAAGCTTGATCACCTTTGAATTCTAAGTCCATGAATATGGTTTTCTTTGCAACTGAGTCGGAGACCAGTTTGAATTGCTTATCTTAAGTGTTTTTGCCATGAATTCGGGGAACCTTTTCTGCTAGCGTGACTTTTAGCAGGGAAAGTTCTGAGTCAACCCAATCAGAACTATAAATGTTTCTTATGTTAAAGCGAAGCGAGCGAATTAAGTTCCTTTTTTTCCTGGAGATTGGCACACAACTATAGAAAGTAGTTAGTTGAGAGATCCATCATTACGTCTTCTGAGACACACATCAACAAATGGAATGTTTAGTTCAGATTCCTTTTCTATGGTAATTTGTAAAGAAGGTTGGCAGACACTGAATGCAACCGAGATATCATTAAGAATTACATCCTAACCCCAGATAACGAAAGTGTCCTCCACACATCTTCCATAAATGCCGAAGCAACCGATGGTTTGATTAAGTTGAGAGTTTTCAAGCTTGACCAGTATTGGACCCAAATAGCGATTTCATCACAATCCCATCTATCGGTCTAACAATCTTATTACTGAAAGTGAAAGAACATTCAATGTGCATCTCAACAGGAGTTCTCTGAGGTATATTGTTGGCAACCCTGTCTAAACTTTGTGCTTAAATGTAATCTCATATACATGCGACAGTTTGAGAGAGGGATACATAGATAAACAACGAAGCCACATCTAATGAGAACATTCCAATGGTTTCCCAATGGTTCTGTAACTGATATCAACCCGTGATCAAACCTGTGACCAATAGAAACGCAGCAAATCAACACCTGATAGTACATCATAAACTTATTTCATGTCATTTTACCTAAAGTTCTTCTTGATCCGGGCTACTTTCAATGATAATCAGAGCGAAATGACTATTATTCCATCTTGTAATTGTTTCACAATAAACCTTCTTAAATAATTTTAAGTTGAATATACCGATTATCCTGAAATTAATGGATTTATAGTTGTAGAGCCCGAAGAAGAATTTATTGGAAACAATTGTTCACTCCAATTACTTCCGTTTCGAATTAAAAGCAAAGCAACAAATGTTTATAAAGTAGGATTTAACGAATTCACCAAACTTCAGTAGAACGCTTCAGCTGAATACTACTCTACATACACAGTGATATACACAATACACTATCAGAAATACATTGTGAGATGTAAGACTGGTAAATAATTAAATAAACTACATTGAACTAAAGATGTTTTATCGCATAATGAACAGCAACATTGACATAAAACTAGAAAGTTTTTAAGTCTTACTTCATCATCCATAAAATCTTCTGGACGTTGAGCCAACTTTCCATCAGAATCTCTTTCTCTGTTTTTACGAGAAGAGTAGAAACTTTTCGGCTTAAATCCTGAACGAGAAAAGGATGACAAAATAATTAATGAAACGAAATATATAGATGAAACACACTACTGCTTATAAAAGGGGAAATCAATCTACAATAGCTTAAAAGACAGGGATGTTTTGAGAAACCAAACATGTAACACACGAAATATAATGCATTGCTACTGCGAGTCAATCGGCCCAGTAGTGATACTGAGCAATCGATTGACCATTCTTGACTTGAGTATAGTAACTAAAAATTCCGGACTAAAATAATTTTACTCGATATGGCACATGGTGATACACTACTCTTATGCTTATGCCTGAAAATGTTCAAATCCGGTAACTATTTAATAGAGTCGAAAAAGACATTCAAAATTACTAATAAATAATTCAATGTATAAAACTATGCATTTACCTTCTTTAGATCCAACTGAATTGAAATAGCCAGCAGAAAATCCACCAGTAAATGCCCCATGAAATCGCATAGGTCTACCTTTTTCATTCAATACTCGCTGTTCATAAGCAGATGGAATAGCCCTTCGTTTTCCCAAAGCCAAACCACGAAATCTGCTTTGTTCTGGAAATTGAATAACTTTACGTGTATCTTAAACTAACCATCCTCCTCATCGCTGAAAGGATCACCATACGCTACGAATGAGTAGTCTTCTGGATCAACTGGCGAGGACATTCTTTACTTTTAAAAATCTAATAGACTCTAGGCTGCTATACCTAGAAGCATAATGGTGTGATCTGTGTAGTAAAAACAAAAAATTGATGCACAGGCTTGGTTCGAATTTGTTTGCAAGAGATTAAATATAGATTAGGTGACTAAAAAGCTTAAGACTTTTATATATTCTTCTTCATTATTATATCCTCAGAAAACTCCTCTGTTGTCAAATCATAGAGGAGTATTGTCTGCTATTTCAATTTATCTGCACAGAGAACCAGTACAATAGTTCACATGCTAAATAACCAAATAAAATAGCTTCCGAAGAAAATACAGCCCCTATAACATGCATTTGCCCAGTGTGACTGTATTGATTGGAAGCTAACCAAAGGCAATAAACTCAGTTATACTGCATCACTTCTCTCAAGGAAAGCAAGAATACGAATAATAACGTGGAATGTACATACTATGTAGGAAGCTGGCTGAGAGGACTGTCCAGGTAGACAAAGAAATGAGAAGATATGGTGTAGAAGTGTTCGGAATATGTAAGAGCGGATGGAATGCACGTGTTTTATCGAAATTGTCGACTGGCGACTTATTAATCTACTCCGGTCACACAGACAACAATCACGAGCACACTGAGGTAGTGAGTATCTATTATGATGTCACCAGTGGCAGCCAAAGTCCTAATGCAGTGGGAACCAATATCATCCAGGATCATGACAGCAAGATTCAACTCACAAGGAAGGAAAGAAGGACGGTTATAATTATCATACAATGCTACCCACAGCGCTACAAACAACTAAAGAACAAGAGAAGGAAGAAGACTTTTATCGACAACAGAAAACAGTAATGAACAACATCCCGAATGGTGACATCAAACTCCTCAAGGGCGATACGAACGCCAAACTGGGAGCAGATAATACACGTAGAGAACTCATCATGGGTCGAGAGGCTCTCATTCGGAGAAATGAATGACAATGGAGAACTCTTCCCAGACTTCTTCACGCTATCACTGATTTGGTGATCGGAGGGAGCGTGTACAAACACAAGGATATACACAAAGCAATATGGACACACTACAAACCAGATAGACTTGTTACCGACGAAAGTGGAAACGCAGCTAGTGTGCTGGACGCAAAGGTGGGAAGGGGAGCAGATGTGGGCTCGGACTATCATCTGGTCCAAGGAACATTCAAGGTGAAGCTGAAATCCCTCGAAACAACTGCAGACAGGCCACAATTAAAGCTTGAAACTCGGAAACTGTAGGACAAACCTACAATGAATGCCTCCGCTACAGATGGGAGCAGAGCTTGGTTGACGACACTACGCGGCATCACTGAGGGAATTTGTGTAGAAGAAGATTGGAACTCACTCTCTGAAGGCTGATGATGTTCAAGGAAACCTGTACAACTGTCCTAGGAAGAAAGAAGAAACAAGACAAGACGAGGAATGACTCTCAACGGATATCTACCTGGGAACTAATAGAAGAGAGAAGAGGAGAAGAGGATGGTGAAAGTGAAGATGACTCAATGGACAAATGGACGGCAGAAGGAGAATGTGAGTTGAATGTACACTGCGCTGAATAAAGAAAGAAGTGAAGAAGAATGCTAGGAAAGACAAAGGACAATTCTATGAAACAGTGGCCAGCAACTGAAGCAGGACAGGCAAGCAGGCGGCAGGTAAAGGAGACCTGAGAACATTATATCAGATAATCAGGCTGGTGTTCATCCTGGAAGGGATCAAAACAGGCAAAACCTAAAAAAGATGTTCAAGGGAACCTAATTACCAAGGAGGAAAAACAAATAAAACCATGGGCTAATCACTTCAAAGGACTCTTGAATCGATCATCAACAGAAGTACTACCACCAACTGCACGCACGGAGCTGCCTGCCAGTGGACACAAATCCACCAGCAATAATGGAGAGCTTGAATGCAATCAAGTTACTGGACGTTGACCGGGAAGGAAGTGGGGTCAGACGGAGTTCCCTCACTCCGAAGCACTGAAAAAGGACCCAGAGACTGCGGTAGATATGTTCACGCCATTATTGCAAAAAGTTTGGAAAGAAGGAAATGTGTCTACAGATTAGAAGAAGAGTTAGCTACCTTTTCAAGCTACCGAAGTACAGCGACTTGCGCCTCAATCTCCAAGAACTGGCGTGGAATAATGCCAAGCTTGTCCACGCCAAGCAGAATATTGAGTTGCATCATCCTGGAGAGGATAAAACTGCGGTGGATGCGGAACTCCGCCCACCGGACGGAACCAAGTGGACTCAGCAAAGGCAAATCATGTGCGGATCATAATGCAACTCAACGCATCATCACCATCATAATTGAACAAATCACAAAATTAAGCCAGACGTTTGTGTACAAAAGAAGTATATACAATCCTTACTTATGCCTTGGCCGTAGAGGGGATAGACATTTATTTATTTTGTTTTTTTTTCAGTTATTCTACGTACATTTCCCTTATTTCTACGATTATTATTAGTGGTAGTACTAGTATTATTACTATTCTCGCTTGTGCCACTTGTCATTTTAAATCCAAAATTGTAGTTGTTATTTTTTGTTATTACAATATTGAATTCTATTTTATCAAATTTCAAACCATGTTATGTAACATTTTATATTCGCCTACTAATCCTACAATTATATACCCCTTCCGAACATCTATACACCTTATGTATTATTCTATATATGACATTAATTATTTTGCCACTTGACATTAAACCATGATTATAATCACAAATATTTTAATTGCATTTCATACTATTATTTCATGTATTCACGCCTTTGACCTAATTCCCTCACCGGATATAATAATAATAATAATTTTTCCTTCACGTTCCCAGTGGAACATGGGGCTTCAAGGTAGAAGGCTTGAAGTTTCTGTAGCAGTGTTTAATTTTTACAGGATGGGGTTGCTAGCCTCATGCCCAACCTTTCCTCTTTACCAGCATTATTTCTGGCTCAGTGAGGTAAAGGAGTGAGCCGGCCGGGGATCGAACCCCGGACCGTGTGGATGGTCGGCGAGCGTCCTAACCGCTATACCACCGATGCACCTCACCGGATATAATTTCTTTAAAAAAACTATATATATACGAATGTACAGCTTTATAATAAATTCGTTAAAGTCTCTCTGCTGCATATTGTGTTTTTAATGCTACAATGGGAATTATTAAATTATTAAATCATAGAACGGCAGTCAAACCTCTACCTCAACTTCATCGACCTCGAAAAGGCCTTCACCAGCAGCACTGACTAAGAAGTAATCTGGAAACTGTTTCAACACTACGGCGTGCAGTGCCCAAGTCTTTATCAGCCCCATTCAATAGCTGGCTATATGATTGATAATTCCATGTGTCAGGCGACCCACAACGGACAACTCAGCGAGGCGTTTGAAGTGAATACAGTAGTAAGTCAAGTTGGCTGCCTGCCTATTATCTCTTGCGATGATATTCCTAATTGTGGTCGACTGGATTATACCAAGAGAATTACACTCGAATGATGTTATTTTTGGTTCTGAAGAGATTATCAATCGTACATTAAGAGACAGTGTACTACGCAACTATCCAGTTTCTCTCATTTTACTCATTCGTCTTATTTTACCAGTGTTAGGTATGACCGCTGGGAGTAGAAGACATCACAAGCTTAATTTTCTGACTGCTGACTTCCTGCATTTACTCATTTTAAGCAGGAAAATATAACATTTAGTGTTGAGATTAGACGTGGTGGCAATCACATCAGTCAGTAGGGTGGTTAATTAATAGGTACGATAGTTGCGATGTGGACTGTATAGACTGAGCCAGTCCTCCTTGAGAAACATTGGTTGATTTAGGATTAGGTTGAAAAAATCGAAAGTGGTCAGACTAAAGCATTACATCAATTCATGTCAATGACCAGTAAAATGAGCCAAGTGCTTGTAGTTGGCCTGGCTAAGATCCTCAAGATGCTGAAACTTCCAGGTAAAAGTACGCAAACGCACTAACTTTTCATCTCTGAGAATGCGAGATAGTCGTTTATCTTTATTACTCTAACTTTTATGTATTACTTTACAGTTATCATCTTCATATACCATGATACCTGAACAATAATTCGTTATTTTTTTGAAATTGTGGATATTACCTAACAGGACATCAGAGAGAAAAAATAAGAAGTTCAGCGAAGTTCAGCAATTTCATTTTCAGAAGCAGTTGTACAATTGCATTTATATATATATATATATATATATATATATAAGTTTACAAAGACACAATTACAAATTACTTAGATGGAGCAACGATGGAAATTAAAGATGATAATAATTTTCATTTATGTAAGCTTACATACAAGTGCCATTGTACAGCTGCTTCTGAAAATGAAATTGCCGAGAAGATATCTTCGCTGAACATCTTGTTCTTTTCTTGCTAATAATTTGTTAGACAAGCAAGCACTTTCTATACAATGAAATAATGAAAGCTACGAACTAAGTGCCATACTTAAAGATGCTCGAGTCAGTGAACCTCTGCTGTCGGAGAAAGAGGTCGAAGCTATGTTTAAGGATGTGCAAATACGTATAAACAAGCTTTATCTACAAAAACACATTGACTCTTGCAAATGAAAAATAATAACTACGTAGGTGTATATGGACGTTCAAGCAACAGGGTTCAACACTACGAAATATTTGGAGAGAGCTTAAGGCTGATAACGAAATGCTTACGTTGCAACATCTCAATGTTAGACTGGTTCAAACAATGGATACTCGCGGTCGTCTTAGTGAAGTATGCAACAGTAAGTAATGGGTACGCTGGGGTCAGCCCATGTGGCACAGAAGGAATACCACTCCCATCAATTCAGATCTGAATTGATGGGTCGACCCACGCGGATCTACGTGTCAAAGCAAGCGATAACCCATAAACTACAGCACAGGTTTTCACGAGAGTAGTTCAGAGCTTTAGATCCCTATAGACAATACGCAAGGTCTTTACTAGGATCACCAGTGAAACGTTCACTACTTTTTGTACACCTCTAGCGAGGTCTATACTAGAAAACTGCATTCAGCTCTTATCTACAGAGCGTTCAACGGAACGGAGCTGGCATGTTTTCAGTGCTAGTTACAGACGTGCGTGTACAGTTTCAAAGACAAAAATTCTGACTACATAATTATATAAATTATAGTCAGTCTTAACTAAGATTGACTTCAAACGACGTGTCGCTAATTCATTTAAAAGACCAACTGTTATGAGCGAACCAGTATTTATATAGATTTATTCTAATATATTTGAATAGCTTAGTAACATATCCGTCAGTTCCAGTCAAAACTAGCCATCGAAAACGTGACGCCCTAACCTCGAAAAATTATAAGTTCCGCTTGTGAACAGTCCAATATCCAATATCGTTTTTACGAGCTAGTATAAACCAATTTGATTTCTTTGTGCTAGATTCTTGACTGTGAGTTATAGGTTCCTGATCTTCGGTAAACTTCTGCGTAGCTCGTCCCACCAATCGACTGTCGTAGCTTTGGTTGACTCCAAAAGGAGTAGTGCTGGGATTAATTATATATGGTTTGTAGTTTGAGGTGTGTTAAGACTGTTGCTACTGTGAGTGGAGTTGATCCTTTCACCAGTAAGTCCTCAGTTATCGTCTTCAAAAGAAAAGAGATGATAATAATAGATATAATTAGTGAAGTTATTCAGACTAACAGACAGAAAAAGATTCAGATTCAGATTTATTGGTTGAGGATAGAAGGCTTGCAGCCTATGTTAATCCTTTTCTAGTAGATTTCTGTGGTTGTCCAAACCCTTCTTGAACGAATCAGTTGAGGTTGCAGACACCACTTCTTCTGGGAGTCGGTTCCAAGAGTTTATGACTCGATGTGAGAACCAGTACTCAACAGCAATATGATTTCTCCTTGGCTTTTGAACTTTCCTGCTATGTCCTCTGAGGTGTTCCGACCTGGTGGGAAGGAAAAGAGAGAATAGGTCAGGTCCGTAGTCATTATTTAAAATTTTAAACATTGTGATTAAATCTCCTCTCTGCCTACGGTATGACAGTGAGAAGAGATTTAAACTATCTAGTCTTTCCTCGTATGATAAGTTAGCTATGCCGTGAACCATACGTGTTGCCTTCCCTTGAACACTTTCTAGAATGTGTGAATCCCCTTTTAGACACGGACTAGCGGCCTGGATGCAGTTTTCCAGTCTTGACCTAACCAGAGATGTGTATAAGGAGGTGAACATATCTCTGGTAATTCTTGTAAAGGCTCTGCGAATCGCCCATAAGGACCTGAAACTACGTGCAGCCACCGCGCGACAGTGTGCTGTAGTTTTTAAGTCGTGGCTTAAAAATAAGAAAACGTAACAACAGTCAGCTGGTTAAATTTGAGGAATAATATGAATAATATATATCGGTAATAATGATAATAATAACAGGTGTAGTTAAAACTGTCAGGAGAGTAAGATGGGGAGAATGTAAAGAAGTAAAACGAAAAGTTTAATTTTCTACCCCTGGATGGTGTTGCAATTTTAAGGGGATAGGCCATGTAGATGCAGTCCTTGTGTTGCTGCATGATTGTCCAGCCTTCTCTTAAAGGCGTTCACAGACGGTGCCACAGCTACATCTGCCGGTAGGGAATTCCAGGGATGGTAAACCCGCAGTGAAAAGAAGTGGGAGCGCACCTGGATCCTTGTCCTCTGGTCAGCTATCCCTCTGGGATTACCACGAGGGAGCCTATACCTACTGAATGGCAGAATACCTTTGTTTTGGTGATTCGGTGACCAAACACTCCTTTTTTTACCTATCGATGAACTCTTTCCAACGTCTCTTCTAAGAAGTGGTGGTGCAATAATATTACGCACTTCAAGTTGCGGTCTGACGTATGTTTTGTACAACCTTAGAAAGAGCTCAGGAGTGAGTGCACCTAACTGTCTATGTGTAAAGCGTATGACCGCATATGCTCTCGCTAGACCCGCCGTGTAATTTACGAGTGTGTCCCTTTTTCCCGTTAGAAATAGACCTAAGTCGCGTTCCGACGTTGCACAAGACAAGCTTTCATTTCACAGGGTGTAACTTGCATTCTGTAGTTTACAGGTGCGTAACTTCACTACTTTGCACTTTTTCAGGTTGAAAGTCATGCCACTGGCCACCGCCCAGTCTTCCAGAAGCTTTAGATCTTCCTGCAGCCTATCTGAGTCCTCCGGACAATATCGCCTCCACATCTTTACGTTGTCAGCTATAGAAGAGTCGGGCAGCTTGGGCGGCATGGTAGATCATTGATAAAAATCAAAAACATTGGTGGTCCCAGGATAGAACCCTGCGACACTCCTGATGACGAGCTGCGCCAAGATGATCGGACTCGATTAACCTTAGTGCAAAGCTGCCTTTCAGCTAGGTAGACGTTAACAATGACAGAAGTGGCACACCTATACCTGCCTGGATTATTATGTGTAGGAGAAGATCAAAGTGAACAGTGTCAAATAATAATAATAATAATAGTATATTCTCATTTTGTACATGAGAGACGCCAGTTTACAGGCATCATCAATATGATAAATTACATATACGATTAGCAATCATAATTAATAATAATGTTTTAATAAAATACACATTTTTTCCTACTTGTGTAGGACACACCAAATATACAGGCATGGATAAGCATTATATAAATTTCATAAATTTGGTTTATGGTTAAGTTACATGGTTGCTGGCGTTTTTGTCTTAGGTCTGTGGGAACAATATGATAACCAGTCATTCAATGGAGCACGTCATGAAATATAGGAATATTGTCTTCGCATTAACAAAAAAACCCAAGTAAGTTTTGGATGGATTAAAAATACTTGGGAAAAAATAAAGCTTGAAGTAATTCCTCAATATAACTTGGGTGTGTACAAATCCGAATCTTATTTTTGATTTGATTTATATCCAAATTGGGTAATAAGGAAGCTATTTTTACAGATACGATCAGTTATGTTATAAGCTACAATCGTGACGTTGTATTACAAATAGATACTTTTCCATTGGTATAAGAGTATATTCCACAAATGTAATCCAGGTTGCGTCGTGGAGAAAGTTAATTCGTTATTAACCAGGCAACTGAAAGATACTGGACCAATAATGTTTGCAGATCATTTGTCATTGTAAATGGTCAAATATCCACATTATTCATTCTCATTCAAAAAGTCAAATGGAAGCTGAAATGGTGAGAGAAAAAAGAAGACAAACAACAGCAACGCAAAAGAAAGCAACGGGAGTCCTTAAGGAGTGATTAATAAATATATACATATATATTCTGTTTAGTAACTGTGGTTATTTTGGTACACAAACTAACTAGTCCCGTTATGCTAACTTTTATATTATGTGTAAACTAATATTATTACTGTCCTGTGTAGAAATGTTAATCATCTAGTTCCAATAATATTAAAATTTATAATTGTAGTTTGTTGTAACTACACGTTTAAAGAACTTAAAATATCTATGTAGGGTGAAAAAGAAGGTGTAAGAGTCAGGCGCAAAAGTGCATTGTCATCTTTGAGTAGTCTGGTGACTGAGGAGATGAACACTGGAAGTGTGTTTGCATCGCGCACATTAGCTGGTAGTCTATTCCAAATGACTGAAAACTTATTTAAGAAGAAGTTGTACCGCACGTAAGTCTGACAGTGCTCCATAGCAGCTAGGTTGTGATGATTTCTAAGATTGTAACTGATGACAGCGGTAGGTTTAGTTATTGGCTCGGAGGAATGCAAGAGAAGATTAGTTAGCTTGTAGTAAAAGATAAGGTTTAGCTTAAGGCGTCTTTTCCAGAGGGGTTCTAATCTTAGTCTTACGCATCGCTCATGGTATTCCAGACCACTTTCTAAACCAAGAGTTCTTGAGGTAAACTGCCGTTGCACTCCCTCTAATTTAAGCTTGTCATTTTGTCTTAGTCCGCTAAGAATAAACGGGCAGTATTCTAAGATAGGTCGGACACATACTTTGTATAATAAAACCCTAGTTTCACAACAAAAGAAATTGCGTGTTATGCATCCTATCAGCCTTCGCGTTTTACGTCTGGCATAATCAGTCTGTTCAGCGAACGTTAGGTTACTAGAGTATCTAATACCGAGATCTACGACTGAGTTGAGCTTAGCTAGTTTTCGCCCATTTATTTCAAGAGTTAGATCAAGGTTACTGTTGCCGATACAAATCCAGCCGCATTTGTCAATGTTAAAATTTAGACAGGATTCAGCACACCATGTTGCGAGACTACTTAGTTCAAGATGTATTTTAGTAACCATATCGCTTAATTCATGAGTGTAGCAGGAGTAGACGACTTTGAGGTCGTCAGCATATAGGAATGGTTTGCCTAAGGTGAAGCACTTGCAAATGCTGTTAATGTAGACTGTGAATAAAAGTGGACCTAGGACACTACCTTGCACGACCCCACTTGAGATCTGCCTAGGATGAGACAATACAGATCCAACTTTGGTTATTTGTACCCTGTTGCTTAGAAATGATTTTAACCAGTTCAGTAATGGGTTGCGAATTCCACAAGAGTACAGCTTCTCAAAGAGAATACTGTGAGATACCATGTCAAATGCCCTAGATATATCGAAGTAGAGAACAACGACTAGCTTACGTGCTTCGCGACTACTAGTGATGCAGTTGAAAAAGTCGAAGTGGCAAGTAACGCAGGATCTATTTTTGAGAAATCCGTGTTGAGACCTTGTAACAAGATCTTCCCTAATTAGGTAGTCTGACAATTGATCTTTTACAACTTTCTCCATGATTCGTGAGATAACTGGGGTTATATTTATGGGTCTGTAATTGCGGACGTTTGCCCTATCACCAGATTTGTAATGTGGAATTATGAAGCTAGTTTTCCACTCACTAGGGTAAGTGCCAGTGTCCATAGATATTGAGAAGAATTTAAGAAGTAACAGGGGTATATCACACCCACTGTTTTTGAAAATTATCGAAGCGAGGCCATCCGGTCCCGTACTAGTGGAAGGTTTAAGGCTTTTAATTGCTTGTACTATTAACTGATTAGTGAACACAATGCTTTCAAGGGAAGAGGAGCGGTTTCACCAGGCATATGTGTTTCTAAACTAAAGTTTGCAAACCAATCACTGAAAGTTCACAGATAGTGGCAGGTTCATTGTAGATTACTTTGTCGTGAAGTAAGTATGGGATTTCCCTCGCCGACTGCATTCGTTTTTTAAGAAGTGCCGTTAAGTTATAAACTTTGGAGGTACTTTCAAGTGCCGTTAACTCTTCGTCGAGGTCCTTTTGAGAGCCTTCTAAAAGTCTGGGAAGACCACATAGACTGGAACACTAATAACACAACATGATGTCCAATCGTCCCAAGCTGGCAGTACGTAATTAATACATGAAGTCAATGTAGTTGAAGATTGAACGATCAATTCATGGTTGTTTGCTCAAAACCAACTTCCCCAATTTTCGCGGAGGCATCAATACGACAGTCATCGTCTCATCGGTCGCCGTTCAGAAAGAAGTCAGCAGAAAACCGTCAGAAGTAATATTGTGATTTATTATTGTAATATTTGTTCACAGACCTTAGTTGTAACATTGTTTATATGTTGGTGTAACAATAAAGAATCCTCGAGTCACCAATTGGTGTTTTGGTTTTTTCGTCCATTATTACTAAGCGTTTCTGAGAAACTTCAAGGAACAGCGTGGGCCCGAGCGTAGCGAGAGCTGGGCATTAACGGTTTATGAGACGTGATTGACACGGGCAGTATTTTAAGATAGGTCGGACACATACTTTGTATAACAAAACCCTAGTTCCACAACAAAAGAAATTGCGTGCTATGCAACCTATCAGCCTTCGTGCTTTACGACTGGCATAATCAGTTTGTTCAGAGAACGTTAGGTTACTAGAGTATCTATTACCGAGATCTACGACTGAGTTGAGCTTAGCTAGTTTTCGCCCATTTATTTCAAGAGTTAGATCAAGGTTACTGTTGCCAATACAAATCCAGCCGCATTTGTCAATGTTAAAGTTTAGACAGGATTCAGCACACCATGTTGCGAGACTACTTAGTTCAAGATGTATTTTAGTAACCATATCGCTTAATTCATGAGTGTAGCAGGAGTAGATGACTTTGAGGTCGTCAGCATATAGGAATGGTTTGCCTAAGGTGAAGCACTTGCAAATGCTGTTAATGTAGACTGTGAATAAAAGTGGACCTAGGACACTACCTTGCACGACCCCACTTGAGATCTGCCTAGGATGAGACAATACCGATCCAACTTTGGTTATTTGTACGCTATTGCTAAGAAATGATTTTAACCAGTTCAGTAATGGGTTGCGAATTCCACAAGAGTACAGCTTCTCAAAGAGAATACTGTGAGATACCATGTCAAATGCCCTAGATATATCGAAGTAGAGAACAACGACTAGCTTACGTGCTTCGCGACTACTAGTGATGCAGTTGAAAAAGTCGAAGTGGCAAGTAACGCAGGATCTATTTTTGAGAAATCCGTGTTGAGACCTTGTAACAAGATCTTCCCTAATTAGGTAGTCTGACAATTGATCTTTTACAACTTTCTCCATGATTCGTGAGATAACTGGGGTTATATTTATTGGTCTGTAATTGCGGACGTTTGCCCTATCACCAGATTTGTAATGTGGAATTATGAAGCTAGTTTTCCACTCACTAGGGTAAGTGCCAGTGTCCATAGATATTGAGAAGAATTTAAGAAGTAACAGGGGTATATCACACCCACTGTTTTTGAAAATTATCGAAGCGAGGCCATCCGGTCCCGTACTAGTGGAAGGTTTAAGGCTTTTAATTGCTTGTACTATTAACTGATTAGTGAACACAGTGCTTTCAAGGGAAGAGGAGCGGTTTCGACAGGCATATGTGTTTCTAAACTAAAGTTTGCAAACCAATCACTGAAAAGTTCACAGATAGTGGCAGGTTCATTGTAGATTACTTTGTCGCGAAGTAAGTATCGGATTTCCCTCGCCGACTGCATTCGTTATATAAGAAGTGCCGTTAAGTTATAAACTTTGGAGGTACTTTCAAGCGCCATTAACTCTTCGTCGAGGTCCTTTTGAGAGCCTTCTAAAAGTCTGGGAAGACCACATAGACTGGAACACTAATAACACAACATGATGTCCAATCGTCCCAAGCTGGCAGTACGTAATTAATACATGAAGTCAATGTAGTTGAAGATTGAACGATCAATTCATGGTTGTTTGCTCAAAACCAACTTCCCCAATTTTCGCGGAGGCATCAATACGACAGTCATCGTCTCATCGGTCGCCGTTCAGAAAGAAGTCAGCAGAAAACCGTCAGAAGTAATATTGTGATTTATTATTGTAATATTTGTTCACAGACCTTAGTTGTAACATTGTTTATATGTTGGTGTAACAATAAAGAATCCTCGAGTCACCAATTGGTGTTTTGGTTATTTCGTCCATTATTACTAAGCGTTTCTGAGAAACTTCAAGGAACAGCGTGAGCCCGAGTGCAGCAAGAGCTGGGCATTGACGGTTTACGAGATGTGGCTGACAGTTTCTGACGGTGAAGTAAGTTTTAAACGGTTTTGGACAGTTGGCACGACTTTGGATAGTCACCGTTCATCTCTCCTGGTGCCGGTCAAGTCCTCTTTGAACAAGCAATATCTGGAACTTTTTTGGAATTTGGTCAAGTTCAACAATGCCTGGGTCAAAGAAGGGACAGAGCGTCTTGGATGCAAACAGGAAAGTAAGTCATGTTGACTTGTCTGTTAATTGTAACGATGTGTCTGATGTTAAGCATGACATGGTTGATGTTACTGTTTCGCCGTTCAGGGATAATAGGAACATCAAACTCCCTAAATTTGAACCACGGTGTTTTGATGGAAACCCGGCCGATTATTTACAATTTGTAAAGGAGTTTGAGATCATGATAAGTGGTTTTTTATTAAGTGATGAAATGAAGTTAATGTATTTGATGAGGTATTGCACTGGAGTTGCTGCAAGAGCTATACAGTGTTGTAAGTTTATGAAGCCAAAAGAGGGCTACTACGAGGCTATGAGCATACTACGTCAAAGGTTTGGAAGACCTTCGATGATTGTAGGGAAATTATTCGAGGCTGTTAGGGGTAATGGTAGTCACTACAAGATGACTCTAAGGTACTTACTGAGTTTTTGAATAATTTGCTGATTTACAAGAATGCAATGATTTCGATGAATTGCATGAGTGACCTCAACTCGAGTTTTATACTAGAAGTAATAGCAAGACGCCTACCTACTCGACTGCAAAGGAAGTGGGTGAAGATAAGCTCCCGTATGGAGGATGAGGGTATCGAGCCAAAATTTGATGATATCCTGAAACTAGTAAAAGATAGTGTCAATCAATCTATGAGCAAGTTTGCCAGTATATTGAACCTCACCCCTAGAATAGAGCAGTCTGAGGGTAAAACGCAATCATTGATGACGAATAGGCCTCAGAGAGGTGGATATCGAGAAGGCTCCATGATGTCTAGTAATGCATATAGACCTAGTGAGTGTAACAGGTTTCGTAGTGCATCCCCAACAGATAAGTTACAAGATGCAAGACAAGCACGGTTGTGTTTTACACGTTTGCAAGAGGTGCATACAAAGGTGAACTGTGAATCAGTGAGCAAGTTCAGGGATAAGCTAAATGTGAAATCAAGGCCTGACTCCGAATTGTGTGACGATAACGGTGAGGTCAAGAAGTCTGTAGTTGCAACTGGTAAGCCATTGTTGAATAGAGTGTCACAGAATAGAGTTATTGCTTCAGAGTGCAGTTCTGACTCCACAAGTTTACAAGGTGTTACTAGTCAGAGTGAAGGTACAAAACCTTTGGGGATTTTTGAGGAAGAACCCAAATCATCTACTGCTGTTATTAAAGAGTTTGAAAATGATGAAGTCGACCAGATAGATGATGGTAAATTGAATATTTGTAATAATGATCATGATAGTGCAGATTTGTCTTTGGTCGATCATGATGGAATGAGGGGAGTGCCTACTACTGCTAAGTTAAATAAGGGTTCTGTACAGCTCAAAGGTGAAGTAGAAATAAATGCAGTTGCAGCAGGCATGTACACTTGTCAGACCGTCGGTTTAACTGATCAGCATGTAGCCCACTTATCATCAGATGCTAGTGCTAAACCTGAGCTAATAGAAAAAGACAGCAGTGGTAGTAATCTTGCAGTTAGAGAATTTTCTGAAAGCCGAGCAACAACAGCTTCTGATCCACCGCTAAGTTCATCAACTGGTATCAATCAGTTGTCGTTGGTGTTGTCATCCACAATGATACAGACGCCCATCAACTCAAGTATCTTGTGCGATGACTACGATAGTATTGGTGCATTTGAGAAGACGAAAGATATTGCTCAGTTTAGTGAGAATAAGCCAAGTGTAAACAAGAGAGTAATTGTTAAATTGACTTGTATGAATAAAGGCATTTCTAGTTTCAAGTTACTATTTGAATGCTATTATCTTTGGTGTAAATTACTCTGTTTCTACGCTTGGTTGACCAGATACGTCGTATGTTTGTTCGTCATCTATATTCTACGATACAATGACATGAGCGTGTTGCCGTTCAGATTTGAGGATATACCTGATAGAAGGAAGTCAGCAAGTGAACTCTGCGACGATTTTCCAACCTAGGGTGTCAACCTGAGAAGGGTTGTAGGCGTACTGCTGTAAGTCCTACAGTTCTTCAAGGGTAGTTTGTCGTGCCAGAATCCACAACATTTGATGTGTTGATTGTACATATGTTTGTGTTAAATAATTGTGTGAGTTCCAATTATTGTAATTGTTGGTTAATCTTGTTTGTGTCCGGACATCCCACAACTTACAATCCTCAACCTTTGAAGGGTTGTAGGCGTACTGGTGTAAGTCCTGCAATTCTTCAAAGGAATTCCATCAAGACATGATCCGTGAGGTTATTTGTACTGTTTGTGTATACGTGTGGTGTGTCATATCAATTGGTGTATTTTGGATTCATTGTGTTTACCTGTCGTTTTCGTACCTTGTTGTTGTTGCGTAATTTTGTTAAAATTTTCGTTGTGATTACTTCTGAAGTTGTTTCTGGTCTTCCACATCCGTGAATGAATTGATTGATGTTGAAGACAGCAGACGGTTTGTATACGCCGGGGAGGCTATTGCTGAGAATGAAATGCATACGGAGATAATTGTTAGCTGCGGCCCCACACGTCGGGGAGAAAGAGTGTAAACGACTGAGGCTCGCATACGTCACCGTTACTAGAATTGAGGTAGAATGAGTGACAAGCGATTTCAGTGGTAATTGGTAGTGAGTAGATAAGAGGATGTGCGTAGAGTATCGTGAGGTGGTGCTATGGTCACGTTGCATTCTGCAAGAGTCATTCTAGCAAGTGGCGATTGTGTTGCAAGAGGATGTGTCAAGAGGATGCCTTTAACTGGAAGGCGCAGGTCGTCATTGATGTGTGAGATTGTGCTGTGAGTATGCTTGTGGTGTGTTGGCTTTTCTGTTTGTTTTCCATTTCAGCTCTGTCCGTGTGACCCAGGTTCTCGCAATGGCATCCAAGTCAACGTGTATTGGTCGTGAAGAAAAAAAGGGATGGATCCCTTTTTTGCCGGGGAGTGTCAATGTAGTTGAAGATTGAACGATCAATTCATGGTTGTTTGCTCAAAACCAACTTCCCCAATTTTCGCGGAGGCATCAATACGACAGTCATCGTCTCATCGGTCGCCGTTCAGAAAGAAGTCAGCAGAAAACCGTCAGAAGTAATATTGTGATTTATTATTGTAATATTTGTTCACAGACCTTAGTTGTAACATTGTTTATATGTTGGTGTAACAATAAAGAATCCTCGAGTCACCAATTGGTGTTTTGGTTATTTCGTCCGTTATTACTAAGCGTTTCTGAGAAACTTCAAGGAACAGCGTGAGCCCGAGTGCAGCAAGAGCTGGGCATTGACGGTTTACGAGATGTGGCTGACAGTTTCTGACGGTGAAGTAAGTTTTAAACGGTTTTGGACAGTTGGCACGACTTTGGATAGTCACCGTTCATCTCTCCTGGTGCCGGTCAAGTCCTCTTTGAACAAGCAATATCTGGAACTTTTTTGGAATTTGGTCAAGTTCAACAATGCCTGGGTCAAAGAAGGGACAGAGCGTCTTGGATGCAAACAGGAAAGTAAGTCATGTTGACTTGTCTGTTAATTGTAACGATGTGTCTGATGTTAAGCATGACATGGTTGATGTTACTGTTTCGCCGTTCAGGGATAATAGGAACATCAAACTCCCTAAATTTGAACCACGGTGTTTTGATGGAAACCCGGCCGATTATTTACAATTTGTAAAGGAGTTTGAGATCATGATAAGTGGTTTTTTATTAAGTGATGAAATGAAGTTAATGTATTTGATGAGGTATTGCACTGGAGTTGCTGCAAGAGCTATACAGTGTTGTAAGTTTATGAAGCCAAAAGAGGGCTACTACGAGGCTATGAGCATACTACGTCAAAGGTTTGGAAGACCTTCGATGATTGTAGGGAAATTATTCGAGGCTGTTAGGGGTAATGGTAGTCAACTACAAGATGACTCTAAGGTACTTACTGAGTTTTTGAATAATTTGCTGATTTACAAGAATGCAATGATTTCGATGAATTGCATGAGTGACCTCAACTCGAGTTTTATACTAGAAGTAATAGCAAGACGCCTACCTACTCGACTGCAAAGGAAGTGGGTGAAGATAAGCTCCCGTATGGAGGATGAGGGTATCGAGCCAAAATTTGATGATATCCTGAAACTAGTAAAAGATAGTGTCAATCAATCTATGAGCAAGTTTGCCAGTATATTGAATCTCACCCCTAGAATAGAGCAGTCTGAGGGTAAAACGCAATCATTGATGACGAATAGGCCTCAGAGAGGTGGATATCGAGAAGGCTCCATGATGTCTAGTAATGCATATAGACCTAGTGAGTGTAACAGGTTTCGTAGTGCATCCCCAACAGATAAGTTACAAGATGCAAGACAAGCACGGTTGTGTTTTACACGTTTGCAAGAGGTGCATACAAAGGTGAACTGTGAATCAGTGAGCAAGTTCAGGGATAAGCTAAATGTGAAATCAAGGCCTGACTCCGAATTGTGTGACGATAACGGTGAGGTCAAGAAGTCTGTAGTTGCAACTGGTAAGCCATTGTTGAATAGAGTGTCACAGAATAGAGTTATTGCTTCAGAGTGCAGTTCTGACTCCACAAGTTTACAAGGTGTTACTAGTCAGAGTGAAGGTACAAAACCTTTGGGGATTTTTGAGGAAGAACCCAAATCATCTACTGCTGTTATTAAAGAGTTTGAAAATGATGAAGTCGACCAGATAGATGATGGTAAATTGAATATTTGTAATAATGATCATGATAGTGCAGATTTGTCTTTGGTCGATCATGATGGAATGAGGGGAGTGCCTACTACTGCTAAGTTAAATAAGGGTTCTGTACAGCTCAAAGGTGAAGTAGAAATAAATGCAGTTGCAGCAGGCATGTACACTTGTCAGACCGTCGGTTTAACTGATCAGCATGTAGCCCACTTATCGTCAGATGCTAGTGCTAAACCTGAGCTAATAGAAAAAGACAGCAGTGGTAGTAATCTTGCAGTTAGAGAATTTTCTGAAAGCCGAGCAACAACAGCTTCTGATCCACCGCTAAGTTCATCAACTGGTATCAATCAGTTGTCGTTGGTGTTGTCATCCACAATGATACAGACGCCCATCAACTCAAGTATCTTGTGCGATGACTACGATAGTATTGGTGCATTTGAGAAGACGAAAGATATTGCTCAGTTTAGTGAGAATAAGCCAAGTGTAAACAAGAGAGTAATTGTTAAATTGACTTGTATGAATAAAGGCATTTCTAGTTTCAAGTTACTATTTGAATGCTATTATCTTTGGTGTAAATTACTCTGTTTCTACGCTTGGTTGACCAGATACGTCGTATGTTTGTTCGTCATCTATATTCTACGATACAATGACATGAGCGTGTTGCCGTTCAGATTTGAGGATATACCTGATAGAAGGAAGTCAGCAAGTGAACTCTGCGACGATTTTCCAACCTAGGGTGTCAACCTGAGAAGGGTTGTAGGCGTACTGCTGTAAGTCCTACAATTCTTCAAAGGGTAGCGCATCAATGAGCAGTCCACTGTGCTTGGTGTGTCATTTTGTACATATGTTCATATTGTATATACTGAATTGATATCATCTGTCATCTAGCTGTTGGTAATTCTGTTTGTGTCCGGACATCCCACAACTTACAATCCTCAACCTTTGAAGGGTTGTAGGCGTACTGGTGTAAGTCCTGCAATTCTTCAAAGGAATTCCATCAAGACATGATCCGTGAGGTTATTTGTACTGTTTGTGTATACGTGTGGTGTGTCATATCAATTGGTGTATTTTGGATTCATTGTGTTTACCTGTCGTTTTCGTACCTTGTTGTTGTTGCGTAATTTTGTTAAAATTTTCGTTGTGATTACTTCTGAAGTTGTTTCTGGTCTTCCACATCCGTGAATGAATTGATTGATGTTGAAGACAGCAGACGGTTTGTATACGCCGGGGAGGCTATTGCTGAGAATGAAATGCATACGGAGATAATTGTTAGCTGCGGCCCCACACGTCGGGGAGAAAGAGTGTAAACGACTGAGGCTCGCATACGTCACCGTTACTAGAATTGAGGCAGAATGAGTGACAAGCGATTTCAGTGGTAATTGGTAGTGAGTAGATAAGAGGATGTGCGTAGAGTATCGTGAGGTGGTGCTATGGTCACGTTGCATTCTGCAAGAGTCATTCTAGCAAGTGGCGATTGTGTTGCAAGAGGATGTGTCAAGAGGATGCCTTTAACTGGAAGGCGCAGGTCGTCATTGATGTGTGAGATTGTGCTGTGAGTATGCTTGTGGTGTGTTATCTTTTCTGTTTGTTTTCCATTTCAGCTCTGTCCGTGTGACTGAGGTTTTCGCAATGGCATCCAAGTCAACGTGTATTGGTCGTGAAGAAAAAAAGGGATGGATCCCTTTTTTGCCGGGGAGTGTCAATGTAGTTGAAGATTGAACGATCAATTCATGGTTGTTTGCTCAAAACCAACTTCCCCAATTTTCGCGGAGGCATCAATACGACAGTCATCGTCTCATCGGTCGCTGTTCAGAAAGAAGTCAGCAGAAAACCGTCAGAAGTAATATTGTGATTTATTATTGTAATATTTGTTCACAGACCTTAGTTGTAACATTGTTTATATGTTGGTGTAACAATAAAGAATCCTCGAGTCACCAATTGGTGTTTTGGTTTTTTCGTCCGTTATTACTAAGCGTTTCTGAGAAACTTCAAGGAACAGCGTGAGCCCGAGTGCAGCAAGAGCTGGGCATTGACGGTTTACGAGACGTGGCTGACAGTTTCTGACGGTGAAGTAAGTTTTAAACGGTTTTGGACAGTTGGCACGACTTTGGATAGTCACCGTTCATCTTTCCTGGTGCCGGTCAAGTCCTCTTTGAACAAGCAATATCTGGAACTTTTTTGGAATTGGGTCAAGTTCAACAATGCCTGGGTCAAAGAAGGGACAGAGCGTCTTGGATGCAAACAGGAAAGTAAGTCATGTTGACTTGTCTGTTAATTGTAACGATGTGTCTGATGTTAAGCATGACATGGTTGATGTTACTGTTTCGCCGTTCAGGGATAATAGGAACATCAAACTCCCTAAATTTGAACCACGGTGTTTTGATGGAAACCCGGCTGATTATTTACAATTTGTAAAGGAGTTTGAGATCATGCTAAGTGGTTTTTTATTAAGTGATGAAATGAAGTTAATGTATTTGATGAGGTATTGCACTGGAGTTGCTGCAAGAGCTATACAGTGTTGTAAGTTTATGAAGCCAAAAGAGGGCTACTACGAGGCTATGAGCATACTACGTCAAAGGTTTGGAAGACCTTCGATGATTGTAGGGAAATTATTCGAGGCTGTTAAGGGTAATGGTAGTCAACTACAAGATGACTCCAAGGTACTTACTGAGTTTTTGAATAATTTGCTGATTTACAAGAATGCATTGATTTCGATGAATTGCATGAGTGACCTCAACTCGAGTTTTATACTAGAAGTAATAGCAAGACGCCTACCTACTCGACTGCAAAGGAAGTGGGTGAAGATAAGCTCCCGTATGGAGGATGAGGGTATCGAGCCAAAATTTGATGATATCCTGAAACTAGTAAAAGATAGTGTCAATCAATCTATGAGCAAGTTTGCCAGTATATTGAATCTCACCCCTAGAATAGAGCAGTCTGAGGGTAAAACGCAATCATTGATGACGAATAGGCCTCAGAGAGGTGGATATCGAGAAGGCTCCATGATGTCTAGTAATGCATATAGACCTAGTGAGTGTAACAGGTTTCGTAGTACATCCTCAACAGATAAGTTACAAGATGCAAGACAAGCACGGTTGTGTTTTACACGTTTGCAAGAGGTGCATACAAAGGTGAACTGTGAATCAGTGAGCAAGTTCAGTGATAAGCTAAATGTAAACTCCAGGCCTGACTCCGAATTGTGTGACGATAACGGTGCGGTCAAGAAGTCTGTAGTTGCAACTGGTAAGCCATTGTTGAATAGAGTGTCACAGAATAGAGTTATTGCTTCAGAGTGCAGTTCTGACTCCACAAGTTTACAAGGTGTTACTAGTCAGAGTGAAGGTATAAAACCTTTGGGGATTTGTGAGGAAGAACCCAAATCATCTACTGCTGTTATTAAAGAGTTTGAAAATGATGAAGTCGACCAGATAGATGATGGTAAATTGAATATTTGTGATAATGATCATGATAGTGCAGATTTGTCTTTGGTCGATCATGATGAAATGAGGGGAGTGCCTACTACTGCTAAGTTAAATAAGGGTTCTGTACAGCTCAAAGGTGAAGTAGAAATAAATGCAGTTGCAGCAGGCATGTATACTTGTCAGACCGTCAGTTTAACTGATCAGCATGTAGCCCACCTATCATCAGATGCTAGTGCTAAACCTGAGCTAATAGAAAAAGACAGCAGTGGTAGTAATCTTGCAGTTAGAGAATTTTCTGAAAGCCGAACAACAACAGCTTCTGATCCACCGCTAAGTTCATCAACTGGTATCAATCAGTTGTCGTTGGTGTTGTCATCCACAATGATACAGACGCCCATCAACTCAAGTATCTTGTGCGATGACTATGATAGTATTGGTGCATTTGAAAAGACGAAAGATATTGCTCAGTTTAGTGAGAATAAGCCAAGTGTAAACGAGAGAGTAATTGTTAAATTGACTTGCATGAATAAAGGCATTTCTAGTTTCAAGTTACTATTTGAATGCTATTATCTTTGGTGTAAATTACTCTGTTTCTACGCTTGGTTGACCAGATACGTCGTATGTTTGTTCGTCATCTATATTCTACGATACAATGACATGAGCGTGTTGCCGTTCAGATTTGAGGATATACCTGATAGAAGGAAGTCAGCAAATGAACTCTGCGACGATTTTCCAACCTAGGGCGTCAACCTGAGAAGGGTTGTAGGCGTACTGCTGTAAGTCCTACAATTCTTCAAAGGGTAGCGCATCAATGAGCAGTCCAATGTGCTTGGTGTGTCATTTTGTACATATGTTCATATTGTATATACTGAATTGATATCATCTGTCATCTAGCTGTTGGTAATTCTGTTTGTGTCCGGACATCCCACAACTTACAATCGTCAACCTGTGAAGGGTTGTAGGCGTACTGGTGTAAGTCCTGCAATTCTTCAAAGGAATTCCATCAAGACATGATCCGTGAGGTTATTTGTACTGTTTGTGTATACGTGTGGTGTGTCATATCAATTGGTGTATTTTGGATTCATTGTGTTTACCTGTTGTTTTCGTACCTTGTTGTTATTGCGTAATTTTGTTAAAATTTTCGTCGTGATTACTTCTGAAGTTGTTTCTAGTCTTCTACATCCGTGAATGAATTGATTGATGTTAAAGACAGCAGATGGGTCGTATACGCCGGGGAGGCTATTGCTGAGAATGAAATGCATACGGAGATAATTGTTAGCTGCGGTCCCACACGCCGGGGAGAAAGAGTGTAAACGACTGAGGCTCGCATACGTCACCGTTACTAGAACTGAGGCAGAATGAGTGACAAGCGATTTCAGTGGTAATTGGTAGTGAGTAGATAAGAGGATGTGCGTAGAGTATCGTGAGGTGGTGCTATGGTCACGTTGCATTCTGCAAGAGTCATTCTAGCAAGTGGCGATTGTGTTGCAAGAGGATGTGTCAAGAGGATGCCTTTAACTGGAAGGCGCAGGTCGTCATTGATGTGTGAGATTGTGCTGTGGGTATGCTTGTGGTGTGTTGGCTTTTCTGTTTGTTTTCCATTTCAGCTCTGTCCGTGTGACCCAGGTTCTCGCAATGGCATCCAAGTCAACGTGTATTGGTCGTGAAGGAAAAAAGGGATGGATCCCTTTTTTGCCGGGGAGTGTCAATGTAGTTGAAGATTGAACGATCAATTCATGGTTGTTTGCTCAAAACCAACTTCCCCAATTTTCGCGGAGGCATCAATACGACAGTCATCGTCTCATCGGTCGCTGTTCAGAAAGAAGTCAGGAGAAAACCGTCAGAAGTAATATTGTGATTTATTATTGTAATATTTGTTCACAGACCTTAGTTGTAACATTGTTTATATGTTGGTGTTACAATAAAGAATCCTCGAGTCACCAATTGGTGTTTTGGTTTTTTCGTCCGTTATTACTAAGCGTTTCTGAGAAACTTCAAGGAACAGCGTGAGCCCGAGCGTAGCAAGAGCTGGGCATTAACGGTTTACGAGACGTGGCTGACAGTTTCTGACGGTGAAGTCAGTTTTAAACGGTTTTGGACAGTTGGTACGAGTTTGGATAGTCACCGTTCATCTTTCCTGGTGCCGGTCAAGTCCTCTTTGAACAAGCAATATCTGGAACTTTTTTGGAATTGGGTCAAGTTCAACAATGCCTGGGTCAAAGAAGGGACAGAGTGTCTTGGATGCAAACAGGAAAGTAAGTCATGGTGACTTGTCTGTTAATTGTAACGATGTGTCTGATGTTAAGCATGACATGGTTGATGTTACTGTTTCGCCGTTCAGGGATAATAGGAACATCAAACTCCCTAAATTTGAACCACGGTGTTTCGATGGAAACCCGGCTGATTATTTACAATTTGTAAAGGAGTTTGAGATCATGCTAAGTGGTTTTTTATTAACTGATGAAATGAAGTTAATGTATTTGATGAGGTATTGCACTGGAGTTGCTGCAAGAGCTATACAGTGCTGTAAGTTTATGAAGCCAAAAGAGGGCTACTACGAGGCTATGAGCATACTACGTCAAAGGTTTGGAAGACCTTCGATGATTGTAGGGAAATTATTCGAGGCTGTTAAGGGTAATGGTAGTCAACTACAAGATGACTCCAAGGCACTTACTGAGTTTTTGAATAATTTGCTGATTTACAAGAATGCATTGATTTCGATGAATTGCATGAGTGACCTCAACTCGAGTTTTATACTAGAAGTAATAGCAAGACGCCTACCTACTCGACTGCAAAGGAAGTGGGTGAAGATAAGCTCCCGTATGGAGGATGAGGGTATCGAGCCAAAATTTGATGATATCCTGAAACTAGTAAAAGATAGTGTCAATCAATCTATGAGCAAGTTTGCCAGTATATTGAATCTCACCCCTAGAATAGAGCAGTCTGAGGGTAAAACGCAATCATTGATGACGAATAGGCCTCAGAGAGGTGGATATCGAGAAGGCTCCATGATGTCTAGTAATGCATATAGACCTAGTGAGTGTAACAGGTTTCGTAGTACATCCTCAACAGATAAGTTACAAGATGCAAGACAAACACGGTTGTGTTTTACACGTTTGCAAGAGGTGCATACAAAGGTGAACTGTGAACCAGTGAGCAAGTTCAGTGATAAGCTAAATGTAAACTCCAGGCCTGACTCCGAATTGTGTGACGATAACGGTGCGGTCAAGAAGTCTGTAGTTGCAACTGGTAAGCCATTGTTGAATAGAGTGTCACAGAATAGAGTTATTGCTTCAGAGTGCAGTTCTGACTCCACAAGTTTACAAGGTATTACTAGTCAGAGTGAAGGTATAAAACCTTTAGGGATTTGTGAGGAAGAACCCAAATCATCTACTGCTGTTATTAAAGAGTTTGAAAATGATGAAGTCGACCAGATAGATGATGGTAAATTGAATATTTGTGATAATGATCATGATAGTGCAGATTTGTCTTTGGTTGATCATGATGAGATGAGGGATATGCCTACTACTGCTAAGTTAAATAAGGGTTCTGTACAGCTCAAAGGTGAAGTAGAAATAAATGCAGTTGCAGCAGGCATGTATACTTGTCAGACCGTCAGTTTAATTGATCAGCATGTAGCCCACCTATCATCAGATGCTAGTGCTAAACCTGAGCTAATAGTAAAAGACAGCAGTGGTAGTAATCTTGCAGTTAGAGAATTTTCTGAAAGCCGAACAACAACAGCTTCTGATCCACCGCTAAGTTCATCAACTGGTATCAATCAGTTGTCGTTGGTGTTGTCATCCACAATGAAACAGACGCCCATCAACTCAAGTATCTTGTGCAATGACTATGATAGTATTGGTGCATTTGAAAAGACGAAAGATATTGCTCAGTTTAGTGAGAATAAGCCAAGTGTAAACGAGAGAGTAATTGTTAAATTGACTTGCACGAATAAAGGCATTTCTAGTTTCAAGTTACTATTTGAATGCTATTATCTTTGGTGTAAATTACTCTGTTTCTACGCTTGGTTGACCAGATACGTCGTGTGTTTGTTCGTCATCTATATTCTACGATACAATGACATGAGCGTGTTACCGTTCAGATTTGAGGATATAGCTGATAGAAGGAAGTCAGCAAATGAACTCTGCGACGATTTTCCAACCTAGGGCGTCAACCTGAGAAGGGTTGTAGGCGTACTGCTGTAAGTCCTACAATTCTTCAAAGGGTAGCGCATCAATGAGCAGTCCAATGTGCTTGGTGTGTGATTTTGTACATATGTTCATATTGTATATACTGAATTGATATCATCTGTCATCTAGCTGTTGGTAATTCTGTTTGTGTCCGGACGACTTCCACTTGGATCATCAACCTGAGAAGGAATGTAGGCGTACTGCTGTAAGTCCTACAGTTCTTCAAGGGTAGTTCGTCAAGCCAGAATCCACAACATTTGATGTGTTGATTGTACATATGTTTGTGTTAAATAATTGTGTGAGTTCCAATTATTGTAATTGTTGGTTAATCTTGTTTGTGTCCGGACATTCCACAACTTACAATCGTCAACCTGTGAAGGGTTGTAGGCGTACTGGTGTAAGTCCTGCAATTCTTCAAAGGAATTCCATCAAGACATGATCCGCGAGGTTATTTGTACTGTTTGTGTATACGTGTGGTGTGTCATATCAATTGGTGTATTTTGGATTCATTGTGTTTACTCGTTGTTTTCGTACCTTGTTGTTATTGCGTAATTTTGTTAAAATTTTCGTCGTGATTACTTCTGAAGTTGTTTCGAGTCTTCTACATCCGTGAATGAATTGATTGATGTTAAAGACAGCAGATGGGTCGTATACGCCGGGGAGGCTATTGCTGAGAATGAAATGCATACGGAGATAATTGTTAGCTGCGGTCCCACACGCCGGGGAGAAAGAGTGTAAACGACTGAGGCTCGCATACGTCACCGTTACTAGAACTGAGGCAGAATGAGTGACAAGCGATTTCAGTGGTAATTGGTAGTGAGTAGATAAGAGGATGTGCGTAGAGTATCGTGAGGTGGTGCTATGGTCACGTTGCATTCTGCAAGAGTCATTCTAGCAAGTGGCGATTGTGTTGCAAGAGGATGTGTCAAGAGGATGCCTTTAACTGGAAGGCGCAGGTCGTCATTGATGTGTGAGATTGTGCTGTGGGTATGCTTGTGGTGTGTTGGCTTTTCTGTTTGTTTTCCATTTCAGCTCTGTCCGTGTGACCCAGGTTCTCGCAATGGCATCCAAGTCAACGTGTATTGGTCGTGATGGAAAAAAGGGATGGATCCCTTTTTTGCCGGGGAGTGTCAATGTAGTTGAAGATTGAACGATCAATTCATGGTTGTTTGCTCAAAACCAACTTCCCCAATTTTCGCGGAGGCATCAATACGACAGTCATCGTCTCATCGGTCGCTGTTCAGAAAGAAGTCAGCAGAAAACCGTCAGAAGTAATATTGTGATTTATTATTGTAATATTTGTTCACAGACCTTAGTTGTAACATTGTTTATATGTTGGTGTAACAATAAAGAATCCTCGAGTCACCAATTGGTGTTTTGGTTTTTTCGTCCGTTATTACTAAGCGTTTCTGAGAAACTTCAAGGAACAGCGTGAGCCCGAGTGCAGCAAGAGCTGGGCATTGACGGTTTACGAGACGTGGCTGACATCTCCAGACAACCTAAATAAGCCTGAAAATCTGATTGACTGCTTGCCTACTGAGGTGGTGAAGCTTGTAAGCTCTTCTCACCAAGCTATAGTTTACAACGTCCCAGATTCTCTGCCCCTGAAAACTGTAAGACACAAAATCCTGATTTGTTGCGGCATGGCTAGTTTTCCATGTGAATGCAAAAGACTTCGTAAAAATCTAACCAGGCTAATTGCCCTATCATTTTTAAATTCAGTAATTCCCTTGATGCTAGTAAGTTTAATAATAATAATGTATATTCTCATATAAACATATAAATTTACATGAAATTGCATGCCATTTTTACAGGCACGATCAAGTATGATATAATATCAAATCGTAGATTGTCTACAAGTTCATAATGTTTCCACAGTTAAATATTTGATATATATATATACACATTGTCTGAACTAGGCTGTATAGTTATTGAATTGTACAATTGTCCTCCAGGTTGAGCGGGAAAATGGACTTCGTTTCGTTTTCATCCCGTGGTTGTCGGCATACGATAACCAACCAATATTGAGGTAAGTACAACGTTTACAAGGGATTGAAAGCTGTTTTAGAAAAGTAAAAGTGCTGAGGTAAATCATTAAATTGTAATGAAATATGTAAGTGCAAGTATCATTAATAAATGCATTAATAAATAAAACTCCCTAGGCTGACAACGGTCATTTGCAATGTATAATGCTACACGTATATCTCGTACTATCATGATGTCCACTTTTGGTTTTAATACATTTATCCTCAGTTGTGCCAGTTGTTTTTGTTTTATACCTTTGCGTGCATTTAGTGCACGACCGTACCCTTCAGAGAGTAGGAATATAATAAGTCATAAAGAGCTGTAAAATGTTAGGTTTAATGGGATATAATGAGGATCAAGTAAAGACGTTATTGGAGAATGAATGAGATAAGACATTGTGAAGTGGTATTTAAAGATCAGACAATGGACAGCAAGTTAGTTTATAAGATGCCCCATAAATCTGTGCAGATCCCGCGTGGTCGCGTCTCAATAAATGTCAGGATCACTTAAGACTGAATAGCAGTTATAAGTCTATAAGCGTAGCTCAGGATAAAACACCGTGTCAGCGCAGAATAATGCGTAGTAATAACCTGGTCACCTCCTCTAGCTTAGATTTACCAAATAAGGATCGTGCACAGCAACAGACACCTAGTGCTGAAACTAGCATTCAGCAAACTACACAACAACCGCGCTTGCCAATGGAACTAGGAACTGATTTAGATACCAGTACCCCTGTAAATAAAGCCTCATCGAAAGATGTTAAAATGACTAGAACTTCTGCAAGTTGTTCTAAGAAATTTCCCCCCAAACGTAGTAACCTCACCACGATGAACAAATTTCGCAGGGTTGAGACTAATGATGGGGAAGAATACTTTGTATTCAATAAGCCTGCTGAGAGTAAGAATGCCAACAAACCATCACTTGTTACGAAAAACTCCTCTCGAAACATAAGTATATCTGGAGGTGTTCCGCATGCTCCACCTTATAGAAAGTCAGGCTCCAAGACTCCTAAAGTCTTGCAGCCAAAGCACCTTCCTTCACAATTCCCTTTAAGTTATAAAAACAACCCGAAGGTGTGTACCGGTATGACGAATAGCAGTTGGATGGGTAGACCTTTTGATGCTATGCCTTTTAACCGTCAACCTAGGCCCAACCTGTACTACCCTTATATCCAGGAACACATGGTAAATTTTCCAGGTGTCCGAATCACTGGTACGACCCATGGCACCCCGATGTACAGACACCCAGTCCGACCTCCTTTTCATTCATAAATTCTTGCGGTGCTGACGCACAAATAGATTTAGGTTATGGTGACATTTTAAGCCAGTTTGTAGTATCCCGTGACTTATTCACGATATTGCTAATTAATGCACGTTCCTTAATCAATAAGATATCTGAACTAAGGACATTATTATTAGTCGCCAAGCCTACTGTAGCTCTGATTACTGAGTCATGGTGCTCATCCTCTGTACTTGATGTGCATATAGGTATCGATGATTACACTGTACACCGTGCAAACAGAGATTGCAAGCGTGGTGGAGGATGTCTCATATATATACATAACTCATTTGTAGTCAGTAAGGTGGAAGATGAAACAATGAATAATGTACCTGACTCACTCTGGGTTGTCTTACATGGAGATAAGTACAAACTTCTCATAGGCTGTGTTTATCGAGCACCAAGCGCAACAAAAGAAACTGATGCGTTATTAGCTAAATCGTTTGCACACGCATCCTCGTTTAGTGCTAATTACAAAATAATTGCAGGGGACTTCAATCTTCCAGAAGTCAATTGGCTAACTAGTTCCGGCCCCCAACGCTTCGACGAATTACTTGCCACTATCGACTGTTATGGATGGCAACAACACGTCCAGACACCTACTCGTGGTGACAACATGTTGGACCTTGTTTTTTGTCATGACACAATCCCAGTATCCACGTATGTTGGTAATCGATTTTCCAGTAGTGACCATAGAATGGTACTCTGCTCTCTGCCTTTCTCACCACTAAATACAGGAAACAAACAAGATTCAGGAAGCACAATATGTCGTAGTTACAAATATACAGACTGGGGATTAGTCCAAGAACTTATTCGACTCTGTCAATGGGATGACTATTTTACCACTGACTCCCTGGAGGCCGTAGTAACCCTGTTTTACAGGAATGTTACCCTTTGTCTAGATACAGTTGCTCCAAAGAAAATAGTGAAATTAAGTAGACACCGAACTGAATATATTCCAAGGGCACACCGTAATAAGTTAAGGAAGCTGAAGAAACAGTACTATTCCACTAAGGATATATCACTATTGCTCTCAATCCACGAGTCTCTTGAATCTATCAAGCGCCTACGCTCTCAAAAGGACCTCGACGAAGAGTTAACGGCACTTGAAAGTACCTCCAAAGTTTATAACTTAACGGCACTTCTTAAAAAACGAATGCAGTCGGCGAGGGAAATCCCATACTTACTTCACGACAAAGTAATCTACAATGAACCTGCCACTATCTGTGAACTCTTCAGTGATTGGTTTGCAAACTTTAGTTTAGAAACACATATGCCTGGTGAAACCGCTCCCCTTACTATCTCTTCCCTTGAAAGCATTGTGTTCACTAATCAGTTAATAGTACAAGCAATTAAAAGCCTTAAACCTTCCACTAGTACGGGACCGGATGGCCTCGCTTCGATAATTTTCAAAAACAGTGGGTGTGATATACCCTGTTACTTCTTAAATTCTTCTCAATATCTATGGACACTGGCACTTACCCTAGTGAGTGGAAAACTAGCTTCATAATTCCACATTACAAATCTGGTGATAGGGCAAACGTCCGCAATTACAGACCCATAAATATAACCCCAGTTATCTCACGAATCATGGAGAAAGTTGTAAAAGATCAATTGTCAGACTACCTAATTAGGGAAGATCTTGTTACAAGGTCTCAACACGGATTTCTCAAAAATAGATCCTGCGTTACTTGCCACTTCGACTTTTTCAACTGCATCACTAGTAGTCGCGAAGCACGTAAGCTAGTCGTTGTTCTCTACTTCGATATATCTAGGGCATTTGACATGGTATCTCACAGTATTCTCTTTGAGAAGCTGTACTCTTGTGGAATTCGCAACCCATTACTGAACTGGTTAAAATCATTTCTAAGCAACAGGGTACAAATAACCAAAGTTGGATCTGTATTGTCTCATCCTAGGCAGATCTCAAGTGGGGTCGTGCAAGGTAGTGTCCTAGGTCCACTTTTATTCACAGTCTACATTAACAGCATTTGCAAGTGCTTCACCTTAGGCAAACCATTCCTATATGCTGACGACCTCAAAGTCGTCTACTCCTGCTACACTCATGAATTAAGCGATATGGTTACTAAAATACATCTTGAACTAAGTAGTCTCGCAACATGGTGTGCTGAATCCTGTCTAAACTTTAACATTGACAAATGCGGCTGGATTTGTATCGGCAACAGTAACCTTGATCTAACTCTTGAAATAAATGGGCGAAAACTAGCTAAGCTCAACTCAGTCGTAGATCTCGGTAATAGATACTCTAGTAACCTAACGTTCTCTGAACAAACTGATTATGCCAGTCGTAAAGCACGAAGGCTGATAGGTTGCATAGCACGCAATTTCTTTTGTTGTGGAACTAGGGTTTTGTTATACAAAGTATGTGTCCGACCTATCTTAAAATACTGCCCATGTCAATCACGTCTCATAAACCGTTAATGCCCAGCTCTCGCTACTCTCGGGCCCACGCTGTTCCTTGAAGTTTCTCAGAAACGCTTAGTAATAATGGACGAAATAACCAAAACACCAATTGGTGACTCGAGGATTCTTTATTGTTACACCAACATATAAACAATGTTACAACTAAGGTCTGTGAACAAATATTACAATAATAAATCACAATATTACTTCTGACGGTTTTCTGCTGACTTCTTTCTGAACGGCGACCGATGAGACGATGACTGTCGTATTGATGCCTCCGCGAAAATTGGGGAAGTTGGTTTTGAGCAAACAACCATGAATTGATCGTTCAATCTTCAACTACATTGACACTCCCCGGCAAAAAAGGGATCCATCCCTTTTTTTCTTCACGACCAATACACGTTGACTTGGATGCCATTGCGAAAACCTCAGTCACACGGACAGAGCTGAAATGGAAAACAAACAGAAAAGACAACACACCACAAGCATACTCACAGCACAATCTCACACATCAATGACGACCTGCGCCTCCAGTTAAAGGCATCCTCTTGACATCTTGCGACACAATCGCCACTTGCTAGAATGACTCTTGCAGAATGCAACGTGACCATAGCACCACCTCACGATACTCTACGCACATCCTCTTATCTACTCACTACCAATTACCACTGAAATCGCTTGTCACTCATTCTGCCTCAATTCTAGTAACGGTGACGTATGCGAGCCTCAGTCGTTTACACTCTTTCTCCCCGACGTGTGGGGCCGCAGCTAACAATTATCTCCGTATGCATTTCATTCTCAGCAATAGCCTCCCCGGCGTATACAAACCGTCTGCTGTCTTCAACATCAATCAATTCATTCACGGATGTGGAAGACCAGAAACAACTTCAGAAGTAATCACAACGAAAATTTTAACAAAATTACGCAACAACAACAAGGTACGAAAACGACAGGTAAACACAATGAATCCAAAATACACCAATTGATATGACACACCACACGTATACACAAACAGTACAAATAACCTCACGGATCATGTCTTGATGGAATTCCTTTGAAGAATTGCAGGACTTACACCAGTACGCCTACAACCCTTCAAAGGTTGAGGATTGTAAGTTGTGGGATGTCCGGACACAAACAGAATTACCAACAGCTAGATTATGGATGATACCAATTCAGTATATACAATATGAACATATGTACAAAATGACACACCAACACATTGGACTGCTCATTGATGCGCTACCCTTTGAAGAATTGTAGGACTTACAGCAGTACGCCTACAACCCTTCTCAGGTTGACACCCTAGGTTGGAAAATCATCTAGTCTTTCATCCTCCGACTCTCTACTCTCAGCACCTTCCAGTAGACACAGTTTTCTGATATCTCACACCAACATGCCACAACTAGTTCTCACCTCATCCGTCCTCACCATTCCATCACCACCACAGATCAGCCTTACTACCACTCCCAAAGGCCACCTACCTGTGTCACATTTATCTGCTACTAATACTATGTCACTAACCTTTAAGTTTCGGCACAACTTTTTCCACTTGTCCCTGGTTTGCAGTGTTAGAACATACTCCTTTAACCATCTTTTCCAAAATATATCTTTCATGTGCCTGGCTTGTTTCCATCTTTTAATCGTAGGTATTCCTTCCCCGCTTGCGTCCTCTATGCCAGGGTTGCCTCTCAATAACAATAATTTATTTGGGGTTAACACATCAAAATCCTTGACGTCGTCCCTAACAGGTGATAACGGCCGGTCATTTAATATTCGTTCAGCTTCACAAAAAAATGTCTCCAGCGTTTCGTCATTCAAACTCTGGTTTTTAATTATGGAGCTTAAAATACGCTTGATAATTCCTATAAGTCTTTCCCATAGCCCACCTCTATGGCTGGCATGTGGTGGATTGAAGTGCCACTCGATGTTCCTTTTCAGTAACTCTTCCTGAACTCTCGTTTGAGGACCTTCGAAGTATTCTTTAAGCTCGGCGTGACAGCCAACAAAATTAGTCCCTCAAATGGATAATTCCCTTCAGAAGCCTGCCACGCTGGGAGTGGTGCCATCATCTGCTGTACTGGACGAGCATTTCGGAGTTTACATTCCATGCACTTAACAATTATTTTACGGACAGCAGTACCTCCCTTCACTATCCAGAACTTACATCAAATACTTGATGGTACTTGCGAAGTACCCAAATGACCTTCAAGAACATGGTAGTGTCTTATAATGAGATCAGTGACTGGATGGTAGCAAGGTAATAAAGCCGGATGACGGGTCTCATATGACGATTCTAACATTTGTAGACGTCCACCAACTCTAGCGATCCCTTCGGAAACTATCGGAGATAATCTATCTAACCGCACCTTGAAATCTGCGAAATCGGGACTATCCTCCTTGGCAATCTCACCCCACGCTTCCCACTGAGCGGCCCTCAAAATCGCTAACTCTGCATTTCTAATATCTTCGACTCTCAAAGGCCCCACATTCATATTTTCGTATCCCGCAAGATGCATGACCTTTAAATACGTAACATATCGTGTCAACCACGCAACCGCTTTCAGTAGTTTGTACCAAGAAGAATAATATTTAAAAAGTGGATGTAAACCTGAATGTCTTTCTTGAGTAGATGTTAAACTGACACTTGTCTTCAACTCCAAGGCACACTCGTTTATCGGTGGTTCATCTTCTCTACGAGGCCACATACTATCAGCCCTTAGCAAGAACTCTGGACCTTTCCACCACTTATTTTTAACCAAATTCATATCAATAACTCCTCGCGAGGCTAGATCAGCTGGATTTTTTCCAGACGGTACGTACCTCCACTGCTCAACAGTTGTTAGTTCACGAATTTGAGATACTCTGTTAGCTACAAAACATGCATATCTTGCTGACTCGTTGCGTATGTAATATATCACAGACATCGAATCAGTCCAAAACGTTACGGGATGCTTGGGGTAATCCAACTCTTTACACACTGTTGTGAATAACTGCGCAGCTAGTAAGGCGGCATTAAGTTCTAATCTCGGAATCGAAACCGTCTTTAGAGGTGCAACTCTAGATTTACCCATCACCAGGCTAACATCTATATCATTCCTTAAGGTGGTTCTGATGTATACGGCTGCACCAAATCCAACCTCAGAGGCATCGGAAAAAACATGGTAGTCAATTATATCATGATTTCTCGACGGCTTAAGTGGACGTGAGACGGAATGTAGATTCAGCATTCTTAAACTGTTAACCCACCCCTTCCACTCTTCTCTCTGCCTCTCACTTAATGGTTCATCCCACTGTAACCCTTTCCTGCATGTCTCTTGAAATAACCTCCTAGCCGGAAGTAGATAAGGTGCTACTAATCCAAGTGGGTCAAACACGGACGACAACACAGAGAGCACACCTCTCCGAGTAACTGGCTTATCAATATCACCAACACTAAATCCAAAGGTATCAGAGTTCACATCCCATCGCATACCTAATGTGCGTTCAACTGGTAGAGTATCAACAGGCAAATCTCGTACGGTAGGTGCTCTGTCTTCTGGATCTATATGCTTCAAAACGTCTAGGCTGTTCGAGACCCACTTAGTTAGACGAAAGCCGGCCTTAGCTAACACTTCAGTGATGCTTGTTGCAAATCTAACTGCAGACTTATCATCATCGAAGGAGGCTAAACAATCATCCACGTAGAAGCAACAATCTATGACGTCCAGCAAATCATTAGAACCAAATGTGGACACTGCCTTTCGTAGAGCGAAATTAGCACAAAATGGGGAGGATGTGGCACCAAATGGATGCACTGTCATCCTATATTCTGACACCTTACCACAAGGACCGTCATCAAACCACAAAATCCTCAAGTGATCTCTGTCACTCTCTGGCACCTTCACCTGTAGGAACATTTCCTCAATATCCGCCGCGACAGCAACTGTAAACTTTCTGAATCTCAATAGCAGTCCCACTAATGAGCTCACGCAATCTGGGCCACTATACAGATTATCATTTAAAGAGACTCCTTCGTGTTTCGCAGAACAATCAAACACCACACGGAGTTTACCTGGCTTCCTCGGGTTAAAGACGGGATGATGGGGCAAATACCACTTCCCTGGCTCGCTTTGATCAACTAGTCTTTCAACGTAACCCTTCATTATATGTTTATCGACGACTTCCTGATATTTGGACCAGAGTTCTGCATCTGACAGGAATTTCTTCTGTAAACCCATTAGTCTCTTAAGAGCAACTTTCCTATTACAAACCAACTGTCTATCTTTGAATCTCCATGGTAGGCCAACGCTGAAACGCCCGTTTTCGTATTTACAAGAGTCCTCGGCTATTTTAACTGCTTTTAAGTCTTCTACAGAACGACCCTTCCCTGGGACACCGCAGTGACAAAACTCCTTGTCATACATATTTTTAATCATAGTTTCTAGTTTGTCCCCATCGTTTGTAACTAATGATGATATGTGGACTATGGGTATAGGTCCTCTCACTGTCCATCCCAGTGGTGTTTTTGTCGCAAACAGATCATCTCTAACTCCAAATCTCTCTTCTAATACCTTGTGAGCTTCTGGCACACTAATAATAATAATAATAATAGTATATTCTCATTTTGTACATGAGAGACGCCAGTTTACAGGCATCATCAATATGATAAATTACATATACGATTAGCAATCATAATTAATAATAATGTTTTAATAAAGTACACATTTTTTCCTACTTGTGTAGGACACACCAAATATACAGGCATGGATAAGCATTAATTAAATTTCATAAATTCGGTTTATGGTTAAGTTACATGGTTGCTGGCGTTTTTGTTTTAATAATAATTATAATAATGTATATTCTCATATAAACATATAAATTTACATGAAAATGCATGCCATTTTTTTGGGCGTTGATAAAGCATATCCCCTGTTTGAAGTGGCGCCTTTGGCTTAACCTTGACGGCATTTGCGCGGTTTCGTTGGTTCGAGTTGTGGCTAGTCGTCCAGCAAACGTAGTAGACGCTATTTCGCTGCTTATTTTGCTCTTGTTGGATGAATTTATATGAAAATTATTGTTCGATATTGTCCTTGAGCATTTGCTGATTGCTTGTGTGACAGGACGCTTAAATACATGGTTCATGCAGTGATTTTTGGCATACCGAGTAAGCTTCGCGTACATTTCAACGACTGTCATTCGATAAATTTCTTTGCAGATTGGCGGAAACTTGTACTCGATCTCAAATTTCCCTATCAGCTATTGTGCAGTACCTATTACTGCTGCAGGAACCAAAGAATATGGTTGATATCGAATTCCTGCATCCTCCCGCACTTCTGTGTGTTGTTTCGATAGAGGAAAGTAAATAGAATGCATAGATACAAGCGAAAATTAGTGTTCACAAATGGGCAGAAATTGCAATATGTTTTACGATCACTTATAACATTCACTGTTTTCTGCCGAAGTTTTTAAGTGAGTTAAATGCACACTTCAACATTTTAGTAATTTGGTGGATTTCAATACCATCCTCGTGATCAGGTACGTAAAGACATCTGACATGTGCGTCACTTTTTCCTACTAGTGAGTTTGGTTTCATAAACTTCCGATTTTTGTCATTGTCCTGACGCCACATTCGCGCTTGTTCGAAGTTAATTCACCAAATTATTTTAAAACCACGTAGAAGTAGTGTCCGACATCTCTTAAAGCTATGGACGTAAGGTTTAGAAGTGGTTGCTATATCCATTTAGGGAAGGCTCATCGATTTTTGCAAGTAAGGGCTACGCATCGTATTCCTTAATGCCTCCAGAAGCAACAGAATCTTCAGAAGTTATTAATGGGGTCCCAGCTCCTCTATTTCAAAACATATTATAGGGACAGGTCATAAAACTGGCGTTTGCACATTCTTTAAACCTATCTGTAAAACGTGTTTGGATTGCATCCTAAAGTTTGTGGAAGCCGAAGTGTGATTAGGAAGTTTAAACCACTTTTGTGAGTTCCAAGACTATTCGTCATCACACGAAACCTTCTTTGTTAAACTTCGTTTTGATACCAGTCAGGGTAGATGTACTAGTCTCTCTGATATTTGGTTTAGTGATGTTCATTGTTATTTTGACCTTCAATGTGTGGTTTTAATTTCACCCAAATTTATTTCCTAAACTTTTAACTGTATTAATTTCATATGTATTCCTATGACAACTCCATGCGTGACTAGATTGTCCAAAATGTGTTGCACAAATACAACACTACACGACTCAGACAAATTACGTCTTCTTATTACTTCGTCTAAATATCCACTTGTGTCAAAAATAGTGATTGATGTAATCGCACATTGATATAAACTTTCATTAGTTCTTTCTGTGCTATCTCGTTAATGTTATATTGGTAGTTATATTCATGTATACATACTGTGAACCCTTGTTTTCTTTTTTAGATAATCTGTAGTTCCAGTGACCTCGTGGGATTCGTTGCTGAAGAAAGTAGTTTCCAGTATCGTTGATTTTGTATTTTGTGTTGAATCACTAATAAATGTATTCTCTATACCTCAAATAGACATTCTACTTGTTAATAGTCACTACTAACTTCATAGAATGTTGTGAGCTACAGAGTTATGGGGTTAGGGTCATGTGTTGTATTGAGTAGCGCGTTTAGAAAATACGTCCGCCTCTGAGGAATATTGTCGTCAATATGGAGTACATTCTCGTGATAAATCTGTTAGCAGTAATTATTATCAGTACCTATATTTCGTATGGATGGTACATAATGAAACGTACTAATTCAGTAGTCAAAGGTTAGAACTATCCGTTAAAATTGAAACAGGTGCTCATGCAAGGGAAAACTGATTAATCGGAATTTGAAACATCACGTAAGTGATAAAGTTTATAGCATCGTTTACATGCGAATAGTTAAGGTTATTTTTTTAGAAATGATGTTTACTCGTTGATGGTTTAAGGGATGTTGTGTTTGATAGGAAATAGATGGGACATTGTAACTGAAAAACAGTGTAACTGGATAAGCAACATCAGCTGGCCAGTATACACTTATTTTGAAGTAAAACACGATCGGGTAAAGTATTTCAAAGACAGGAGTAGAGCAGTCTTCTGAAACTATTAATTTATTGGGCAATTAAATTTGTCTTTGAATTAAGACTGAAAGTAAGCGGCATATTGGTAGGCTAAACGATAATCATTATTCGATTTCGTTAGAATAAGTATCCGAGTACTGTTTCACTCATCATTCTGTCTTTTGAATAACTTAGTAACATGGCGTTTACTTTCGGATCCAAATTACTAAGTAAAGGTTAATATCCCTAAGATTAAATTGTCGCCAAAGTAAGTAAATCTGTTCATATCTAGAAAATACTAAGGTTTGGAGTTATTTTTTTGCTACCACAACACCAGGTGACTCACCAATTAGTCACATCGTAAAACTAGATCTGTCAAAGACAGTCTACTTCTGAGTTCTAGTTTTATCATGAAGGATGAACCATACCCATAGGTTAATAGGATCAGACGGATGATGTCAATTCGAAACTAGGTATCTACGTTTCGCAGCTACAGAAAACACCACGTTACAATCTATTCCTTTAATCGTGTCAATCAATGTGACATCAATTGAGACTAGAGAAGGAACACCACTGGTTTTCACAAAATTTATTTGTGTTCGTTAATATAATGTACATTCCGTAATTATAGGCAAACTAAGAAACGCACCAAGTCATCACATATACGAACAATAATTAAGCGCACAGGGTAGAGTAGATTTAAAGGAATGCCTACTCGATATGGCCCAGAGTTCATGTGGAGTAACACATGCCTACATCTGAAAGTGCGTGTGTAAGGCATCGCATTTCTTGCATTTATTCCCCTTGATAAATTTGAATAAAGCGAGAACAACATTCATTTGTGCAGAATAACATGGTACCATCATTTATTTCGTTGGCTTCTCGTCAGCTGCTTACAGCCTAAATAAATTTTCAGGTTTAAGTACAGAAACGTTTTAACGTACTTGCAAATTTTACATGTTGACAGAAAGTTTCACAACTAGTAAACAGTGCTCAGAAAATTGCGCTTATATAGTTTTTACACAGGCAGTTCAAGTTAAAAAATAATAAATAAATGTATGTATATAATGGTAAGGGATGTGCGTTGGATGCATAGTGACTAATAAGTTAGGTAACAATGTACTGAGTTGAACTCAAATCATAGAAACAAGAGACAAGCAAAATTATAAAAGAGGGTGAGGTTAAATAAAGACAAAGATTACGCAATCAGATGGGAGAAAAAAGACATCCAGTTACCAAGGCAAGGAAAGACTAATAACTGATTCTTTCTGAACACATAGATCTGGTTTCAAGCGTTTTATAGAAATTGCTTCGGCAAACTTGAGGAGAATGGAGCTCCTTTGTCTATTGATAATTTTGAAGGATTTATCGATTTCCACCTCATGACCCGTGTCGAGGAGATGTCTGGTAATAGCGCTGCTATAAGAATTTGTTCCCTTGAGACGTAGGCTTTTCGGCACATGTTCAGAAAATCGGAGGTGTGCCCTTCTTTCTGTTCTCCCAATGTAACTGCTCCCGCAGATACACGTAAATTTGTATACACAGTTGGAGTTAACATGAGAAGGGTATCTATCGACTTTTGACTGCACCAAAGAGCATGTTGTTCGGTGGACGGGAACCAACTTAGCTGCAGGATAGGCTCTGGCTAGTGACGTCCTCAGTCTTCTGTTGACCATTTCTGCCAGAGCCTATCCTGCAGCTAAGTTGGTTCCCGTCCACCGAACAACATGCTCTTTGGTGCAGTCAAAAGTCGATAGATACCCTTCTCATGTTAACTCCAACTGTGTATACAAATTTACGTGTATCTGCGGGAGCAGTTACATTGGGAGAACAGAAAGAAGGGCACACCTCCGATTTTCTGAACATGTGCCGAAAAGCCTACGTCTCAAGGGAACAAATTCTTATAGCAGCGCTATTACCAGACATCTCCTCGACACGGGTCATGAGGTGGAAATCGATAAATCCTTCAAAATTATCAATAGACAAAGGAGCTCCATTCTCCTCAAGTTTGCCGAAGCAATTTCTATAAAACGCTTGAAACCAGATCTATGTGTTCAGAAAGAATCAGTTATTAGTCTTTCCTTGCCTTGGTAACTGGATGTCTTTTTTCTCCCATCTGATTGCGTAATCTTTGTCTTTATTTAACCTCACCCTCTTTTATAATTTTGCTTGTCTCTTGTTTCTATGATTTGAGTTCAACTCAGTACATTGTTACCTAACTTATTAGTCACTTTGCATCTCTCATCTGATTGTGTAATTTTGTCTTTAACCTCACCCTCCTTTTATAATCTGTAATTTTGTTTGTCTCTTGTTTCTATGATTTGAGTTCAATTCAGTACATTGTTACCTAACTTATTAGTCACTATGCATCCAACGCACATCCCTTACCATTATATACATACATTTATTTATTATTTTTTAACTTGAACTGCCTGTGTAAAAACTATATAAGCGCAATTTTCTGAGCACTGTTTACTAGTTGTGAAACTTTCTGTCAACATGTAAAATTTGCAAGTACGTTAAAACGTTTCTGTACTTAAACCTGAAAATTTATTTAGGCTGTATCGCATTTCATCAGCCTTTCGTGTAAGTGACTCAATGGGTCGCCTCCATATTTAAAAAATGCTCAGTCCATGAATTCTACTTGTACCTGTAAAACACAAACAATACCCTGCTGGGATATGGTGCTGTGTTACACCAGAGTCCCTCAGTTTACAGATAAATCACACCTAATATCAGTATTACCGCTTTTAGTTGAAAAAGTCATTCGACTGTGTCACAAATGCTTTTGGCTGGATTCCTCAGTGCCAAGTATTATTCCTTATGAGAGTGCATTGAAGAAACCCTGTAGGGTGATATTGAAGCTTCGCCGAAAATTGAATAGAAGCATTCCACTCATACAAGATGGATGCAGTAAAGAATACATTATTAACTCATTGCGCTCACTCCTACATTACCCTATAAAATTCTCTAGTTTTGAAATGAAACATGCACATATGTATTGTGTCGTTTACTTCAGATACACACTAATATCTAAATTACATACGCCTTCTGTCTCAATACTCCATGTAATAACAGTTTGATAGCTATTTACGAATGCAGTAATAAGTATTTCATGGGCCACGAGTAGCACTTGGTATTCAGCAGGCCTATGGGCACTTAGTGATTGTAATTTAGAGAACTGATACGACAAGGTTAGTTTTTTTCTAATATATACGCAACTATCAACACAATGAAAAGATAATGACGAATTGTTATCACAAGCATTCTATTTACTATGGAGGGAATGTTATTACAAACTAGCTTCACAGTAACATGTACAAGTCTTGCATGTCATTGCATCAGTAATATTAGCACACTAATTGTATTACGGCCAAATGTAAATGATTTAAAGGCATCGTAACAATAACTTTGCGGGAGGTAGATGTATTGAAAGACTGCTTGCAGACACTATGCATGACGACATCTGGTAGAATGTCTACGGAGACTGACAACCTGCAATGAGGAAGACAAAAATGAAACAATTAGGAGACACATAACGCACAAGATAAGTATTTTTGATATAAGCATAAAACTTGGGCACTGTGGTAGAGTATAACTCCATTATGGATACGATTTTATTTTGGTAAATCACATAGTGTTGGACAGCAATATTACTTGGTGGCGTTTTGAGCACAAACTATTGCTCATGATCATATCAAGTCAGTCACACAACTTTTTGCCTCATTCATATACATGAGTATTTTGCTTAAGCGTACTACAGGGATAAAAGGTCACTCGTCTCATTCACTTCTATTCACACCATTTCTTACGTCCATGTTACTGACTTTTGGTTTATGTTTTCCTCTTCGGTGCACTTTATCTGGACAGTTTAAGGAATCGGGAAATGCATAGAGTACTTAGGAAACGGCATGAATAATTGTTTAAGCTAATTAACACTAGGTAGTTGTGACACTACGCATTTGTAGTGACAAAGCTGACTGACTGAGTTTTAACATGGAACTCAGCACAGAAGTGTAGCAGTTCGATTTGTGACGTTCCACACTTGAAAAATATTATATTTGGTTGGTAATCAGCATAACATATTTCATTTGATGTGTTTCAACTTCGCAGTTGGGCTACGTGATAAAATTAACTAACTAATGAGATATAACGAGACAGAGTGTGAGAGTTATCTCGGGTAAGAGGAGAAATTATTGTAAGATCACTTTTTCAGTTAGACAAGAACTAAATGAAAAATACGATTACCATTTGTTGACATTTTGCCTATTTTTATCCCCGTTTTAACATTTCACTATACCTGGACTATAGATCATTCTGACAGACTGATTTTCAACATAGAAGCGTGCACACAAGTGCACCCGCTTAAGTTACCACGTTCCATGTAGCACACAAAGGTAGAGGAAAAAATAAATTAAATGGAACTCTAATGAACATAAATGTGATGAAAACCGAACAGTCATATGGAAAAAATATAAGGGTTGCTCAGATATGTGCGATTACACAGAGTGAATGCATCTGTGTCATTAACAACGTTTGAAATCACATTTCTACTTAACACTAAGCTTAACCCCAATATTACTCACCATATTAGACTACTTAACACAGAAGAAAGGGTACAGACACTACGATCAAAAACCAGTAGTCTTTTCATATCTTCCAGTTTCAATGGTCACTTCTCGCAGCCTAAGTGGACAATACCATCAGCATACAAAAAGTTGACAAGACTGTTCCCTGGTAAGGGCCTAAAGTGAGTAACAGACAATTCGGTTAATACATTTATGATGAAAGTGAACTAAAATAAGGACGACAGTTGTAGAAATGAGCCTTGTACTACATCCTTCTTTGAAATATCAGTTCCTTCATAGTTTAGTTTCAGTAATAAGTGAATGGAATGTAGTCTACAGATTCATGAAATTCGCATACTGACGTACTACTTTCCTAGAATCCTAGTTGATGTCTTCTCAGGAAAGTGGGAAATGAGCATTGCACTTGCGTAAACTCAATAGGCTGTGAACTGCTGGCAATGAAAACGACAACAATTTTTGGTATTACTTAATTCCAAAAACGATCACATAATCTTTTATACCGACTTCTGGTTCCATCAGATGAAATTAAAGGGAAGAGCTGAGAATAGAAGGGGTGTTGAGGGTTAGACAGTATAGATTTAGACCATTTCTCGCATGAGTTTAGATGTCTTTTAACTAATGCATTAACGAGTTGACGAAATGGTACACCACTTGCCCTAATGACAACCTTAATACCCTACACAATACGACATAGTCGTTTTTGAGTAATTCAGGAAAGAATAAGGGGGAGCAGTAAAGACCAATGCAAGAGTTAACAAGTTGTAAAAAGAGAGGTTGAATGATTCTTGACTGTCTTGACTACATAACATGGTAACCTAGACTGAAGGTTTTCTTAGAAATCGACAAGATATAGAATGACCAAGAAAGACCAGAGGATAGATTTACTCTAAGGTATTTTATGTTAGACTTAGTTTCTGTTTCAGTGTCCTCTTTGATACAAGCATCTTGTGAACGACACAGTTTTCGCAGTTCACGCTTATGAGTGAGGGGAAAGTTAGCTGCCTGACATTTAGAGGGATTTAACGTAAGACCACGTACCTTTGTAGGGGACTAATATTAGAGTTCACTAACATTCCAAGTATAAAAGTAATAATCCAAGTCAGTGGAGTGTTAAATCACAATATATTACCAAAAATACAGTGACGAGTTATAGCAACAAAAAGGATTACTTGGTTATAAAGTGTAAGTCCTCGGCTACAAATTAATTATATAATCCACAGGCACGTTAACTGTTTGGACTGCGTCTGCTGTAGCTGCTGTGTTCCGGTTGTAGAAATGTCTTCGGATGAAAGTAGTAGGCTCCTACAATAAATCCAAAGTTACAACACGGTGTGAGTGGAGCAAGTAAGTAGAGGTGACCAGGGAGAAGACGAAGTCTCCAACAGCAGAGTGTATTTTTCAATCGTACACGGAAATTATGTATATTTCAACAAGAAGCGATTTAAACAAAAATTATGTACAATATCTCGAATTTATACAAGTACCTAAAAAGTGTACAATCACATTGTTACGTACTCAACACGGCTCCCCCCTAGAGGTCCGGAGAGACAACCGGAAAATGATAAGTAAAACTATGAAGTAAATAATAATAGTAATAGCAACTTTTGGATAAAAATAGGGATATATTACAACATGCATAAACGCGAGAAGGTATGTGAATCATGTAAAGTCTGAAAGCATATACAATAAGTTCAGCAATAAAAATTGAAATAGAAAGTCATGTCACTTAAATTTGCACTAACCATGAACATAGATTTTTAATGTATAAAGAAAAATATGTAAATACACAGTAATTAAGGAGGGGAAAGAAACATTAAAAAAAATATGGATTAAAGATCAATAGTTTTTGGAAAGGACACTACCTGTTTTTTTGGTGAGGTACATATAAATAAATAATAGTGATAGTAACATCAAAGTTTACGACGAAATACTAACGGTCATGATGATAATGTCTAAACGAAAAAGATAATAATAATTTTTAATTATTTTTCTTTTGTTAGTCCTCAAAATGAACGTAGCGAGCCGGTTTACTGATTTGCCGACCACTACGTGTTTGATATGGAGGGAGGATAAGACTTGGTGCCGGTGGAGTGGAATCGGATGTTTGATTATTTGATTGCGCAGTTGCCGATGTAGATTCGAAGTCGTTGTCGGTGTATGCGGGTTTGATTCGATCAATGGAAATAGTCTCTCGTTTTCCATTCTTGTTCACGGTAAAGTGTTTGTCTGAACGTTTAATAACTTGAAAGGGTCCTTCGTATGGAGGTTGCAATCCTTTTCTGATGGCGTCGACTCGAATGAAGACGAATTTGCAAGTTTGTAGATGTTTGTTGATCTGATCTCGTCGGGGAGATTGTCGAGGTGCTGTTGGTTGAAGTTGAAGCATTTGTCTAGTTAATCGGTTAGTGAAGTCGGCAATGTTCACGTCTGTGGAATCGGCTGAGGGGACTAGCTGTCCAGGCAAGGTTAGGTTGGTGCCATAGACAAGTTGAGCCGGTGTACATCCTAAATCTTCTTTGATAGTAGATCGGATACCAAGTAAAATCAAAGGTAAGTATTCACTCCACTTAGATGTATCATTCTGCGCCATCAGGGAGCTTTTCAGTTGTCTGTGGAATCTTTCCACTAGACCATTCGCTGCCGGATGATAGGCTGTTGTGGAGATATGTTTCACTCCCAGAAGTCTCGTCAGTTCGCGAAAGAGTGTCGATTGGAATTGAGGACCGCGGTCGGATGTAATAGTAGTTGGTACACCGTAGTTTGACACCCAACGGTCGAGAAAAACTAAAGCAACGTTTTCAGCAGATATGTCGTTTAAGGGGCATGCAATAGCCCAACGAGTAAATCTATCAATCGCTGTCAGGATATGTGTATATCCCCTTGATGTTGGCAATGGTCCCACGATATCTATATGGATATGCTGAAATCTCCTTTCGGGTAATTTAAACGTCTTCGGGGTTGTAATAGTGTGGCGGTGTACTTTGGAGCATTGGCATTGGATACATTCTCGTGCCCATCTCCGAATGTCAGAGTTCATTTTAGGCCACACGAAGCGTTCGCTGATCAGCCTGACCGTGGCGCGTACTCCAGGGTGGGAAAGCGAATGTAAATGTTCGAACAATGCTTTTCGGCAACTGAGAGGGACAAATGGACGATTAGTGCCGGTAGATACATCGCAGACTATGGTTGCATCTGATAAGGGGATAGGCACATCTTTGAGTTGTAAGGAAGAGTTTCTGCGGCAGGTTTGGAGTTCAACGTCATCTCTTTGTAATTGAGCCATACGATCAAGACTGATGTCTACCGACGTTTGGAGCTGGTTAATGTCACTTCTTGAAAGAGAATCGGCTACCACGTTCGCATCCCCTTTGATGTACTGAATGTCGGTTGAAAATTGGGAGATATAATCCAACTGTCTGGCTTCTCTAGGGGAGTGTTTATCAAGTGAAGTAGTGAAAGCATGACACAGGGGCTTGTGGTCAGTAAAAATAGTGAAATGCCGGCCCTGTAGTAAGTAACTGAAATGCTTCACTGCAAGATATATGGCCAGCAATTCTCTCCCAAAAGTGCTGTATCGTGTCTGAGCCGGTTCCAACTTCTTAGAAAAGAATGCGAGTGGGGTGACTTCGCCCTTCATCTTTTGTTGTAATACTGCCCCTACAGCTACTTGGGAGGCATCTGTGCACAAAATAAGCGACGCTTCGGGGTTGATATGGGATAGCATAGTAACTCTGGATAAGGCATCTTTTGCGTTGCAAAATGATTCGCGTGCTTCAGCTGACCACTGAAACTTTTTAGGATCATTTTTAAGGAGGTCGGTTAACGGCTGGACGATGGAGGCACACGAAGGAATGAAACGCCGATAGAAATTAAACATCCCCAAAAAACGTCTGACCTTCTTGAGTGAATCTGGTTCGGGGAAGTTTTTGATGGACTCTATCTTTTCCTCCGTAGGCGTAATACCATTCGTGGTTATGTGGTGTCCCAGAAACTGTATAGAGGAGACACCGAATATGCACTTTTTGGGGTTAATGACGACTCCATATTGCTCAAATCGTTGAAATAAGATGGTGAGGTGATCAGTATGTTCTTCGGGCGACGAGCTAGCAATTAAAACGTCATCGATATATACAAATACAAAGTCCAAACCTTGTGTGACCTGATCCATGAAACGTTGGAAGGATTGTGCTGCGTTCTTTAGGCCAAATGGCATGCGGAGAAATTCAAACAAACCGAAAGGTGTGATGATGGCCGTTTTTTCGATATCCTCTTGGGCAACTGGTATTTGGTGATAGGCCCTGACCAAGTCTACTTTAGAAAAAATGGTTTTTCCGTGTAATGTCAGGGAGAAATCATGAAGATGAGGAATAGGATAACGGTCGGGAACTGTGGCATTGTTTAAATGTCGGTAATCCCCACATGGCCTCCAATCATGATCAGCTTTAGGCACCATGTGTAAGGGCGAAGACCAAGGACTATTGGAGGGTCTGATGATGCCGAGCTGCATCATGTGTTCAAATTCTGCCTTGGCTGCTGCCAATTTGTCCGGGGGTAATCTACGGGGACGAGCACGAACTGGTTGACCCGTAGTAACTATCTTGTGAGTAACTGTGTGAGGGACGTCCTCGATGTTGTACGACGGCTTAAGAATTTTAGGGAAACGGTGAAGTAGGGAGGAAAAAGGGCAATCTGCTGGTCTTTCAATACTGATATTATAGACAGAATAGCTGGAGATAATTCCATGGATCTTTAGATGGGTGTTGTTATCAATCAGTTTTTTATTGTTGACGTCAACTAACAGGTTGAAATTACTCAAGAAATCTGCTCCGAGGATGGCGTGACTGACGTCGGCTACTATGAAAATCCATGTGAAACGCCGACGTAAACCTAGATCCAGTATGAGGGATTGCTCTCCATACGTCTGTATGCTTGTGTGGTTAGCTGCCCGGAGAGACAGTTTTCCGGGTGTCCGTGTAGATCGCCTGGATAGTGAAGGAGGGATTACGCTAACTTCTGCTCCCGTGTCTACCAGGAATAAAGTGTCTGAAGTTTTATCCTTCACATAGAAGAGGCGACTTGTTTGCTTGCCAGTAACAGCTGTCGCCATCACTGTCTGGCTGAGGCGTTTCCCTGAGCCTGGTTGGCTTCGCTAAAGCTGCACGGTTTTACACATTTCAGGGCATGACGTCCAAACTTCCAGTGATACCAGCATATATTGCTATCCCGAGAAGACGTGTAAGAACGCTGTCGTGAGAAGGATCGTCGTCGTGATGGTGACCTTCTTTGTGAACTCCGTCTCCGGACTTGTCGATCAGACTTATTAGTTTCCAAATTGTCAATCCTTGCCGCTAAGTCTGCAATGGCGGCGAGTATCGGTGTGTCTGCCGTGGGTGTGGAATGACACGGTGTGGCACTATCAGATGCTACGTGACTTATGGTGTTATCGGATAAAACATCCAAAATACTATCTGCCATGTCACTTAGTTGGTCTAAGTCATACGACTTTCCTGAGATGATTAAAATTTGCTGGACATTTCTAGGTAAACGTTGCAACCACATCTGTTTCAGCACTACCTCGTCTACTTTATGATGTCCGATTAACTGGCGCATGTGCCTGAGCAGCTGGGATGGTTTACGTGGGCCTAGTTCACAGCCTGTGAGCAATTGTTGGATTCTTTTCTCATCCGACAAACTGGTACGTTGTATGAGGAGGGCTTTAAGTTTATCAAATTGATGTTCCGTCGGAGGATCTTCGATGAAATCGCTGATTTCTGTCAATACTGACGGAGGGAGTTCTGCCAGCACCATACCATATTTGGCTATTTGGGACTTAATGCCCCGTGCTTCTAGCAACGGTTCAATTACCGCAAACCAAATCCTTGGTTCTGCGAAACCGTATTGGGGTAAACGAAAATCAGTGATGGCATTTATTGTGGCATTTGTCTCGCTATTAGTTGTCTGCTCGTTTGATGTACCGGACTGAGGTGATGACATTATAATATGAGGTTATTGGTGCAAATTAGGATACAAATATAAACCACACACAAAATCACAATGAATATAAAAATAGCAAAAATAAGAATATAAATATGCCAAAATAATCCGTGTTCTTATCGGGCTCACCAATTAATTTGTAGGGGACTAATATTAGAGTTCACTAACATTCCAAGTATAAAAGTAATAATCCAAGTCAGTGGAGTGTTAAATCACAATATATTACCAAAAATACAGTGACGAGTTATAGCAACAAAAAGGATTACTTGGTTATAAAGTGTAAGTCCTCGGCTACAAATTAATTATATAATCCACAGGCACGTTAACTGTTTGGACTGCGTCTGCTGTAGCTGCTGTGTTCCGGTTGTAGAAATGTCTTCGGATGAAAGTAGTAGGCTCCTACAATAAATCCAAAGTTACAACACGGTGTGAGTGGAGCAAGTAAGTAGAGGTGACCAGGGAGAAGACGAAGTCTCCAACAGCAGAGTGTATTTTTCAATCGTACACGGAAATTATGTATATTTCAACAAGAAGCGATTTAAACAAAAATTATGTACAATATCTCGAATTTATACAAGTACCTAAAAAGTGTACAATCACATTGTTACGTACTCAACACCTTAGACTACAGACAGGAAGCAGTTAAGTTTGCTGCAGTCACATTGTAACATGACAGGAAGTGAGACGGTCAGATCACCAGCATATTTGACGAAGTTGCTCTCATTAGAAAGAGAAAGATCATGTAAGACGAGAGAGAAAAAAGAAAAAGAGAGATAACAATACCCTGAGGAACACCAGCTCCAGCAGGCGAGGCGGAAGATTTACCCTAATATACAGTATGCTGCATTCCATTTGAGAAATGATAATGCAACCAATCAACTGCCCAGGACCCAAGTTTGCACGATCGAAACCTTATTCAACTAAAGTCATCTAGGCGCTGAGTCAACAGCAACGGCGAATGCTGAATGACCGAAAACTAAGTACAAATGTGACAAAGCACAAATCCAGTTGCAAAGTAGGAGACGAGTCCCGGGTGGAAGAAGAGATTACTGAAAGGTATCTATTTTTCATTTGGCAAAGAACAAGATTAAGAACTACACTTATCATTTGTTGAAATTTTGCAGATCATTTATCAATGTTTCGCATTTAGTTACGCACAGACTGTCATTCTGAGTAGCTTTCAGTATGAGTTTGCAGAGAAGTCCACCTGTTTAATTTACCACATTCCATGTAGCACACGAAGGTAGAGACATAAAACTAAATGGAAGTTTAACGAGAGAAAATGTGAGGGAGAATAAATAATGACAAGGAAAAACATGAGTTGAATAGATATGTGAGATTACACAGAGTGAATGCACCAGTACCAGTACCAAAAATTTGCAGTCACATCTCCGGTATTTCTTCCAGCTGAATGTCAACAATTTTATGAACCAATATCACTTTTTCATTTGACCGACCCAAACGCATTTTAAACCTTAACATGTGCTGGTCAGCATTGTCCCTGGAGGAAGGCGATGGCTTAGTATGCCAGCACGTGTTCTAGCCATCTCAACCTATTCAGCTTCCCTACCTTGAAGGCTAACTAACCCTCCCCACCTAAACATTTATGCGTAACCTCAACAGCACTCGCCATATTATACTGCTTTACTGATGAGATAGAACGCGGACACCTATAATCAAACACTGGTATTATTTTCATATTTTACAGCATCAGGGGTTACTTCTCATAGTCTAGGTGGACAATATCATCAGCAAACCGTAAGGTGATGAGAATATTCCCTGATAAGTCTTTGAAGTCAATTACAGACTATCATATTATTATATGTGTGATTGAATTGAACTGTTATAAGGATGACAGTTTAAGAATTCAGCTTTGTATTACATCCCACTCGGAAATGTGTTTTCTCGGATAATTCGCAAACAGTATTCAGTGAACAGAAAACATTCTGTAGGCTTGATGAAACTCGTAAACTGACGCACTACTTTTGCAGGCAATATACTATTTCCTCAATAAAGTGAGAATTGAATACTTCGGCTGCATAAAACGAGTAAGTAGTATTCTGGCAATACCAATGACTACAACAAGTCTAGGAGTTAAGCACTACAACTTTTACTTTACTGAATACACCATCAGACTTTACATAAACACTTGACAGATCAAATTTATACAGGGAGTCAGTAAGATTTAGTAAACTAAAAGTGCTTTCGGTTTCCACAGGAGTTCTCCGTGCCGAATTTATTCCTTCAAGGGCCTACAAAGATTAAAACTTCAATTAAACAACACTGATGTGGAAGAAATTCCATTCTTCATTACTACACTTAATGAAAATGAACTTAATGAAAATGAATGCACTAAGAACTCAGTGCAACTCGATACAAAATAGTATATATACAAATAAACTGAAAAATAATGCCCTCCTTACCTTCTAAACAACTTGTCTTTATTCCAGGATTATAGTTTTTCACGTATGAGCCTGAGTTATGTCTACGAAATCGCAATATTACATCAGTTAAATCTTCCCCGAAAACCAAGGCCACTTGAAACCAATAGCAACATAGCAACAAGCGTCATTGAGGGGATATGCAATAAAGTCGCTCCATTTTTTAGGTCTGTGGGAACAATATGATAACCAGTCATTCAATGGAGCACATCGTGTAATATAGGAATATTGACTTCGCATTAACAAAATAACCCAAGTAAGTTTTGGATGGATTAAAAATACTTGGGAAAAAATAAAGCTTGAAGTTATTCCACAGTATAACAAGTCATTCAATGGAGCACATCATGAAATATCGGAATATTGTCTTCGCATTAACAAAAAAACCCAAGTAAGTTTTGGATGGATTAAAAATACTTGGGAAAAAATAAAGCTTGAAGTCATTCCTCAATATAACCTGGGTGTGTACAAATCCGAATCTCATTTTTGATTTGATTTATATCCAAATTGGGTAATAAGGAAGCTATTTTTACAGATACGATCAGTTATGTTATAAGCTACAATCGTGACGTTGTATTACAAATTGATACTTTTCCATTGGTATTAGAGTATATTCCACAGATGTGATCCAGGTTGCGCCGTGGGGAAAGTTAATTCGTTATTAACTAGGCAACTGAAAGATACGGGAACAATTATGTTTGCAGATCACTTGTCATTGTAAACGGTCAAATATCCACATTATTCATTCTCATTCAAAAAGTCAAATGGAAGCTGAAATGGTGAGAGAAAAAAGAAGACAAACAACAGCAACGCAAAAGAAAGCAACGGGATTCCTTAAGGAGTGATTAATAAATATATACATATATATTCTGTTTAGTAACTATGCTTATTTTTGTTCCCTAACTAACTAGTCCCGTTATGCTAACTTTTATATTATGTGTGAACTAATATTACTGTCCTGTGTAGAAATGTTAATCATCTAGTTCCAATAATATTAAAATTTATAATTGTAGTTTGCTGTAACTACACGTTTAAACAACTTAAAATATCTATGTAGGGTGAAAAAGAGGGTGTAAGAGTCAGACGTATAAGTGCATTGTCATCTTTGAGCAGTCTGGTGACTGAGGAGATGAACACTGGAAGTGTGTTTGCATCGCGCACATTAGCTGGTAGTCTATTCCAAATGACTGAAAACTTATTTAAGAAGAAGTTGTACCGCACGTAAGTCTGACAGTGCTCCATAGCAGCTAGGTTGTGATGATTTCTAAGATTGTAACTGACGACAGCGGTAGGTTTAGTTATTGGCTCGGAGGAATGCAAGAGAAGATTAGTTAGCTTATAGTAAAAGATTAGGTTTAGCTTAAGGCGTCTTTTCCAATGAGTACTCTCACTCTTCCATCTTGCAATGTTGGAAGAGGTATGTCACACAGGTATGGCTTACCGACAACCGTTTCACGACTAGGTACTATAGCTTCGCCAAGTTTCATACTGGAGGTAGTGTAAGCAGTATCCACCTCCACGATCTCCCCAGTAGCCAAGGATTCTAACTGAAATGACACTCGCTCACATACTACTGTTTTCGCAGAATTGAAAGTATTTACAACCAAGGGTTGCTTAGGGCCTTTAATACCCAAGCAATCAGCCAGTTCAGCATCTATCAATGTAACGTCTGAACCATTATCCAACAATGCATAAGTCACACTGAAAGCCGCATAAATACAAGGTATGAAACAATTACACCGAAATGAATGCACTGACCTGGTAGTGAAAAGTTCCAAAACCAAAGAAATAATTCATTTTAACAGCAACAGAAACAAAAAATGAGGTGAAACGCAACATTTGTGAACAATACGCAACAAGATAAGTCGTGTATAACGGCAGGATAAACGGAACAACAAACGCGTACACGAAGAGCTACGGAACTGCAATCCAACATGGCCGACTAATATGGACGAAAATGACCTTCGAGCGTCTCACTCCACCAATGACCTTGATAAGTTACGGATAATTTCAGCCGCATAAGTCTCTACTGAAGATTTCGGTCCTTTCACCTTAACTGGTAATACCCCCAAGAAAACTTGTGGGATGTCAAGGGGTCTAGAGATACTATTACAATTAACCGAACTCCCAGGTTCGTTCACTGTTCTCAGAAGTGGGTGCATATCCGTTAAACCACTACTTCTTTTATTTGTCGCCTTACAATTCCACTTTGTATGCCCAATCTTTAAACAACTGAAACACAGCCGCTTCTGCTTTGCCATTTTAACCTTTCTACGGGTGACATAGCGATAAAGCGATTACAATCACTCAATTGATGCATGTTATGGCAGACAATACACTCATCCTTTCTCGTTGTGTCTTGAGACTTCACCACAAATGCCTTCCTTATATTCACTGGTTCCTTAGGTTCTACCTTAGAATGCAAAATGCTGGCGAATTTGCCCATCGCCTGGTTGACACTGTCCTTCACCAGTCTAAGAATATCATCAAACCTTGGCTCGATACCCTCCGCCTCTATACGAGAGCTTATTTTTACCCATTTCCTTTGCAGTCGAGTAGGTAGGCGTCTCGCAATTACCTCTAGGACTGAGCTGGAGTTGAGGTCACTCATGCGATTCATAGAAATCAAGGTATTCTTATAAGTCATAAGATTATCTAAAAACTCAGTAAGTGCCTGGGAGTCATCTCGAAGTTGACTGCCATTACCTTTGACAGCTTCGTATACGTTCCTTACAATCATCAAAGGTCTTCCAAACCTTTGACGTAATATGCTCATAGCCTCAGCGTATCCCTCATTAGGGGGCATGAGCTTACAGCACTGTATAGCCCTTGAAGCATCTCCAGTGCAATACCTCATCAACTACATCAATTTCAATTCATCACTTAATAAAAAACCACTCAACATGATCTCAAACTCCTTTACAAATTGTAAATAATCAGCCGGGTTTCCATCAAAACACCGTGGTTCAAATTTAGGGAGTTTGATGTTCCTATTATCCCTGAACGGCGAAACAGTAACATCAACCATGTCATGCTTAACATCAGACACATCGTTACAATTAACAGACAAGTCAACATGACTTACTTTCCTGTTTGCATCCAAGACGCTCTGTCCCTTCTTTGACCCAGGCATTGTTGAACTTGACCAAATTCCAAAAACGTTCCAGATATTGCTTGTTCAAAGAGGACTTGATCGGCACCAGGAGAGATGAACGGTGACTATCCAAACTTTCACCAACTGTTTGAATCCGCCAGATCTGTTTCTGTCGTCAGAAACTGTCAATCACGTCTCATAAACCGTTAATGCCCAGCTCTCGCTACGCTCGGGCCCACGCTGTTCCTTTGAGTTTCAGAAACGCTTAGTAATAACGGACGAACGAACCAAAACACCGATCTGCTGCTTGTTATTTCTTTATTGTTACACCAACATATAAAAGGAATAAACGAACTAAGGTCTGTGAACAAATATTACAATAATAAATCACAATATTACTTCTGACGGTTTTCTGCTGACTTCTTTCTGAACGGCGACCGATGAGACGATGACTGTCGTATTGATGCCTCCGCGAAAATTGGGGAAGTTGGTTTTGAGCAAACAACCATGAATTGATCGTTCAGTCTTCAACTCCATTGACAGCCCGTTTATTCTTAGCGAACTCAGACAAAATGACAAGCTTTAGTCAAAGGGTGTGCAACGGCAGTTTACCTCAAGAACTCTTGGTTTAGAAAGTGGTCTGGAATACAATGAGCGATGCAAAAGACTAAGATTAGAACCCCTCTGGAAAAGACGCCTTATGCTAAACCTTATCTTTTACTACAAGCTAACTAATCTTCTCTTGCATTTCTCTGAACCAATAACTAAACCTACCGCTGTCATCAGTTACAATCTTAGAAATCATCACAACGTAGCTGTTATAGAGCACTGTCAGACTTACGTGCGGTACAACTTTTTCTTAAATAAGTTTTCAGTCATTTGGAATAGACTACCAGCTAATGTGCGCGATGCAAACACACTTCCAGTGTTCATCTCCTCAGTCACCAGACTACTCAAAGATGACAGTGCACTTTTGCGCCTGACTCTTACACCTTCTTTTTCACCCTACATAGATATTTTAAGTTCTTTAAACACGTGTAGTTACAACAAACTACAATTATAAATTTTAATATTATTGGAACCAGATGATAAATATTTCTGCACAGGACAGTAATATTAGTTCACACATAATATAAAAGTTAGCATAACGGGACTAGTTAGTTAGGGAACAAAAATAAGCATAGTTACTAAACAGAATATATATGTATATATTTATTAATCACTCCTTAATGACTCCTCTTGCTTTCTTTTGCGTTGCTGTTGTTTGTCTTCTTTTTTCTCTCACCATTTTAGCTTCCATTTGACTTTTTGAATGAGAATGAATAATGTGGATATTTGACCATTTACAATGACAAATGATCTGCAAACATTATTGGTCCCATATTTTCAGTTGCCTAGTTAATAACGAATTAACTTTCCCCACGACGCAACCTGGATTACATTTGTGGAATATACTCTAATACCAATGGAAAAGTATTAATTTGTAATACAACGTCACGATTGTAACTTATAACATAACTGATCGTATCTGTAAAAATAGCTTCCTTATTACCCAATTTGGTTATAAATCAAAAATGATATTCGGATTTGTACACACCTAAGTTATATTGTGGAATGACTTCAAGCTTTATTTTTTCCCAAGTATTTTTAATCCATCCAAAACTTACTTGGGTGTCAATGGAGTTGAAGATTGAACGATCAATTCATGGTTGTTTGCTCAAAATCAACTTCCCCAATTTTCGCGGAGGCATCAATACGACAGTCATCGTCTCATCGGTCGCTGTTTAGAAAGAAGAGTGAAACATCGTCAGAAGCAATACAGAGATTTATTATTGTAATATTTGTTTTCAGACCTTAGTTCGTTTATTCCTTTTATATGTTGGTGTAACAATAAAGAAATAACAAGCAGCAGATCGGTGTTTTGGTTCGTCCGTCCGTTATTACTAAGCGTTTCTGAAACTCAAAGGAACAGCGTGGGCCCGAGCGTAGCGAGAGCTGGGCATTAACGGTTTATGAGACGTGATTGACAGTTTCTGACGATAGAAACAGATCTGGCGGATTCAAACAGTTGGTGAAAGTTTGGATAGTCACCGTTCATCTCTCCTGGTGCCGATCAAGTCCTCTTTGAACAAGCAATATCTGGAACGTTTTTGGAATTTGGTCAAGTTCAACAATGCCTGGGTCAAAGAAGGGACAGAGCGTCTTGGATGCAAACAGGAAAGTAAGTCATGTTGACTTGTCTGTTAATTGTAACGATGTGTCTGATGTTAAGCATGACATGGTTGATGTTACTGTTTCGCCGTTCAGGGATAATAGGAACATCAAACTCCCTAAATTTGAACCACGGTGTTTTGATGGAAACCCGGCTGATTATTTACAATTTGTAAAGGAGTTTGAGATCATGTTGAGTGGTTTTTTATTAAGTGATGAAATGAAGTTAATGTATTTGATGAGGTATTGCACTGGAGTTGCTGCAAGAGCTATACAGTGTTGTAAGTTTATGAAGCCAAAAGAGGGCTACTACGAGGCTATGAGCATACTACGTCAAAGGTTTGGAAGACCTTCGATGATTGTAGGGAAATTATTCGAGGCTGTTAAGGGTAATGGTGGTCAATTACAGGATGACTCCCAGGCACTCACTGAGTTTTTGAATAATTTGCTAATTTACAAGAATGCAATGATTTCGATGAATCGCATGAGTGACCTCAACTCGAGTTTTATACTAGAAGTAATAGCAAGACGCCTACCTACTCGACTGCAAAGGAAGTGGGTGAAGATAAGCTCCCGTATGGAGGATGAGGGTATCGAGCCAAAATTTGATGATATCCTGAAACTGGTAAAAAAGACAGCGTCAATCAATCTATGAGCAAGTTTTCCAGTCTATTAGATCTCACCCTTAGAATAGAGCAGTCTGAGGGTAAAACGTACTCATTGATGACGAATAGGCCTCAGAGAGGTGGATATCGAGAAGGCTCCATGATGTCTAGTAATGCATATAGACCTAGTGAGTGTAACAGGTTTCGTAGTACATCCCCAACAGATAAGTTACAAGATGCAAGACAAACACGGTTGTGTTTTACACGTTTGCAAGAGGTGCATACAAAGGTGAACTGTGAACCAGTGAGCAAGTTCAGTGATAAGCTAAATGTAAACTCCAGGCCTGACTCCGAATTGTGTGACGATAACGGTGAGGTCAAGAAGTCTGTAGTTGCAACTGGTAAGCCATTGTTGAATAGAGTGTCACAGAATAGAGTTACTGCTTCAGAGTGCAGTTCTGACTCCACAAGTTTACAAGGTATTACTAGTCAGAGTGAAGATATAAAACCTTTAATGATTTGTGAGGAGGAACCAAAATTGTCTACTTCTGTTATTAAAGAGTTTGAAAATGATGAAGTTGACGGTAAATTGAATATTTGTGATAATGATCATGATAGTGCAGATTTGTCTTTGGTTGATCATGATGAGATGGGGGAAATGCCTACTACTGCTAAGTTAAATAAAGGTTCTGTACAACTACAACGTGAAGTAGAATTGAACGCAGATGCAGTTCCAGAAGATGTGCATACTTGTGATCAGCGTGTAGCCCACCTATCATCAGATGATAGTGCTAAACCCGAACTAGTAGTGAAAGACAGCAGTGGTGGTAATCTTGCAGTTGGACAACTATCTGAAAGCCGAAAAAGAACAGCTTCTGATCCACCGCTAAGTTCATCACCTTGTGTCACTCAGTCATCGTTGGTGTTTTCATCCACAATGAAACAGATGCCCATCAACTCAAGTATCTTTTGCAATGACTATGATAGTATTGGTGCGTTTGAAAAGACGAAAGATATTGCTCAGTTTAGTGAGAATAAGCCAAGTGTAAACAAGAGAGTAATTGTTAAATTGACTTGCATGAATAAAGGCATTTCTAGTTTCAAGTTACTATTTGAATGTTATTATCTTTGGTGTAAATTACTCTGTTTCTACACTTGGTTGATGAGATATGTCGTGTGTTTGTTCGTCATCTATATTCTACGATACAATGACATGGGCGTGTTGCCGTTCAGATTTGAGGATATAGCTGATAGAAGGAAGTCAGCAAATGAACTCTGCGACGATTTTCCAACCTAGGGCGTCAACCTGAGAAGGGTTGTAGGCGTACTGCTGTAAGTCCTACAATTCTTCAAAGGGTAGCGCATCAATGAGCAGTCCAATGTGCTTGGTGTGTCATTTTGTACATATGTTCATATTGTATATACTGAATTGATATCATCTGTCATCTAGCTGTTGGTAATTCTGTTTGTGTCCGGACGACTTCCACTTGGATCATCAACCTGAGAAGGAATGTAGGCGTACTGCTGTAAGTCCTACAGTTCTTCAAGGGTAGTTTGTCGTGCCAGAATCCACAACATTTGATGTGTTGATTGTACATATGTTTGTGTTAAATAGTTGTGTGAGTTCCAATTGATGTAATTGTTGGTTAATCTTGTTTGTGTCAGGACATTCCACAACTTACAATCGTCAACCTGTGAAGGGTTGTAGGCGTACTGGTGTAAGTCCTGCAATTCTTCAAAGGAATTCCATCAAGACATGATCCGCGAGGTTATTTGTACTGTTTGTGTATACGTGTGGTGTGTCTTCGCAATTTGTGATTTTGGATCAGTTGTGTTTACTCGTTGTTTTCGTGCGTTTTTTTTATTGCATAATTTTGTTAAAATTTTCGTCGTGATTACTTCTGAAGTTGTTTCTGGTCTTCTACATCCGTGAATGAATTGATTGATGTTAGAGACAGCAGATGGGTCGTATACGCCGGGGAGGCTAGGCTATTGCTGAGAATGAAATGCACACGGAGATAATTGTTAGCTGCGGTCCGACACGCCGGGGAGAAAGAGTGTAAACGACTGAGGCTCGCATGCGTCACCGCTACTAGAACTGAGGCAGAATGAGTGACAAGCGATTTCAGTGGTAATTGGTAGTGAGTAGATAAGAGGATGTGCGTAGAGTATCGTGAGGTGGTGCTATGGTCACGTTGCATTCTGCAAGAGTCATTCTAGCAAGTGGCGATTGTGTTGCAAGATGTCAAGAGGAGGTCTCTGTCTGGAGGCGCAGGTCGTCATTGATGTGTGAGATTGTGCTGTGGGTATGCTTGTGGTGTGTTGGCTTTTCTGTTTGTTTTCCATTTCAGCTCTGTCCGTGTGACCCAGGTTCTCGCAATGGCATCCAAGTCAACGTGCATTGGTCGTGAAGGAAAAAAGGGTTGGATCCCTTTTTTGCCGGGGAGTGTCAATGGAGTTGAAGATTGAACGATCAATTCATGGTTGTTTGCTCAAAATCAACTTCCCCAATTTTCGCGGAGGCATCAATACGACAGTCATCGTCTCATCGGTCGCTGTTCAGAAAGAAGAGTGAAACATCGTCAGAAGTAATACAGAGATTTATTATTGTAATATTTGTTTTCAGACCTTAGTTCGTTTATTCCTTTTATATGTTGGTGTAACAATAAAGAAATAACAAGCAGCAGATCGGTGTTTTGGTTTTTGCGTCCGTTATTACTAAGCGTTTCTGAAACTCAAAGGAACAGCGTGGGCCCGAGCGTAGCGAGAGCTGGGCATTAACGGTTTATGAGACGAGACTGACATTGGGTTTTTTTGTTAATGCGAAGTCAATATTCCTATATTTCATGATGTGCTACATTGAATGACTGGTGATCATATTGTTCCCACAAAGCAAAGACAGAAACGTCAGCAACCATGTAATTTAACTATAAACCAAATTTATGAAATTTAAATAATGCTTACCCGTGACTGTATATTTGGTGTCCTACACAAGTAGGAAAAAATGTGTATTTTACTAAAACATTATTAATAAGTATGATTGCTAATCGTATATGTAATTTATCAGACTGATGATGCCTGTAAACTGGCGTCCCTCATGTACAAAATGAGAACATACTATTATTATTATATCTGATGCAGAATGAACAACAGTTGTCAGTGAATGATTCACAAAGTGTTCAAAAGTCTGTAAAATTCCAAAGTCACAGGCAAGTTTACCTTAATTGTGACGTCTACAGCTATATGTAAGACCAACTTTGAACTTGTCAACATAATACATGACAAGGTGGTTCTGTTATTCACTAGGTATGTCAGCAATATTCTGAATATTCGCAAAGTGTAGGTTCTAGTGATCCAAAAACTTTGTTTATCGAATCAACTGCAAATACATGTAATAGGAATGATTCATCACCTGTCACAGATATCTGGAAAGTTTTACCACCCCAATGACGACAAATAGGAGAAAACAAAAAAACTATAAAACTCAAGTTTCAAAGTCGAGTGATTACAATTGATATGATTATGAACAGTAACAAATTTTGTTCAAAACATCATCCAGTAAATAATACTGTTTCACTGTGTAATACATCTAATAAACAAACTAATTAGGAACCCTGGAACTCCATTCGAGTATCACTAATGCATTGTTGAAGGCAGTAGCTTTGAAAAGAGAAGATGACACATAATTGTATTTTATGCAATTTTCCAGTTTCTCAGGACGTTCTTCTCTTCCTGAAAAGGTATTTAACCGCATGGTGGCATAGCACTCACCAAAATATGCACTGTCCCCCGGTTGACCATAACTGTCAGCAGACAACGGAATGAAGTTTGGGTTGTCGCTTGGCTATGATGGTGAAGGATTTACAATTTAACATTTAAGCGGACCTGTTGGGATCGCTTGTACTAAGATCAAACAAAAATTTTAACTTTTGAAAAAGTATTAATTTGTAATACATCTCGATTTTAATTTGCAACACAACTGATCGCGCCTGTAAAAATGGCATGCATTTCTTCTAAACATCAATATATATGATGTTTAAATTACTTCTATCACAAAGTTGAACTAACTCCTGATCCCGAACCTATTCATGGGACAAAGCTGCCTAGCGAGATAATTGTTTTAGGAATTCAGTTATGCCTCACATATACTGTCTTCAAATTCCATGGTAAAATCTATCAACAAACAGATGCTTTTGAGATAGGATCACTTGTATCCCCTATCGTAGCAGATATCTTTATTGGCAGCCGGAAAAATATTGCTCTGAATACATTGAATCCTGCTGCAAAAGTATGGTGGAGATAGGGTGGCTTTATTGCATATCCCCAGAATGATGCTTGTTGCTATGTTGCTGTTGGTTTCAAGTGGCCTTGGTTTTGGCGGAAGATTTAACTGATGTAATATTGCGATTTCATAGACATAACTCAGACCCATAGGTGAAAGAAAGTAATAATCCTGGAAGCAGGAAAAGTTATTCATATTAGGTAAGGAGGACATCATTTTTCTCTTTATTTGTATATATATTATTGTGCATCGAGTTGCACTGAGTTCTTAGTGCAGCTGTATGTGACCGCATTTACATAAGGTAAAAGACTACGAATGCTCCTGTTTTTAGAATAAAAAGCATGATTATTTTCATTAAGTTTAGTAATGAAGAATGGAATTTCTTCCACGTGAGTGTTATTTAAGTGAGTTAGTAATCTGTGCAGGCCCTTAAGGGAATAAATTCGGTATGGGGAACTCCTGTGGAAACCGAAAGAACTTTTAGTTACTAAATCTTTCTGACTTTCTGTATAAATTTGATATCTGTCAAGTGTTTATTTAAAATCTGCTGGAGTATTCAGTAAAGTAAAAGTTGTAGTGCATAATTCCTAGACTTGTTGTAGTCATTGGTATTGCCAGGATACCACTTGCTCGTTTTATGCAAACGAAATATCAAATTCTCACTTTATTGAGGAAACACTATGTCAATGTCGTTGAAGATTGAACGGTCAATTCATGGTTGTTTGCTCAAACCCAACTTCCCCATAATTTTCGCGCGTGATCAATCTGCCAGTCACCGTCTCATCGGTCGCTGTTCAGAAAGAACCTCAGAAAAAACTGTCAGAAGTAATATCGTGACTTACTGTTGTAATATTTGTACAATTGTACAATTCAATAACTATACAGCCTAGTTCAGACAATGTGTATTTATATATATATCAAATATTTAACTGTTGAAACATTATGAACTTGTAGACAATCTACGATTTGATATTATATCATACTTGATCGTGCCTGTAAAAATGGCATGCATTTTCATGTAAATTTATATGTTTATATGAGAATATACATTATTATTATTTATCCTCAGACCTTAGTTTATTATGCTGTTTATATATTCGTGTTAGAATAAAGAATTCTGGAGTCGCCAATCTGTGTTCTGGTTTTTGCGTCCGTTAGTACTAAGCGTTTCTGAAAGGCTTCGAGGGACAGCGTGAGGCCCGGCGTAGTAAGAGCTGGGCATTAATGGTTTTTGAGACGTGATTGACACACTACATTGCCTCCGAAAGTAGTGCATCAATTTATGGGTTTCATTCAGCCTGCAGAATGTTTTCTATTCAGTGATTACTTTTTGCGGATTATCCGAGAAAATACATTCTGAGTAGGATGTAACAGAAGGCTGAATTCTTTAACTGTCATCCTTATATCAGTTCAATTCAATCACACATATATTAGTAGGATAGTCTGTAATTGACTTTGGAGACTTATCAGGGAATAGTCGCGTCAACTTACAGTTTGCTGATGATATTGTCCAACTAGACTATAAATAAATAAATAAATTTATTCTCATGATACAGTACATGAGGGACGCCAGTTTACAGGCATCATCAAATGAGAAGTAACCCATGACGCTGGAAAGGTGTCTGCCACAAGCAACCAGCAAATGCTCAAGAACAATATCGAACCACAATTTTCATATAAATTCATCCAATAAAAGCCAAATAAGCGCCATAATCACGTCGACTGCGTTTTCCTGGATGACTACCTCCAACTCGAATAAACGAAACCGCGCAAATGCCGTCAAGGTATAACTAGAGGCGCCACTTCAAATAGTGGATATGTCATATAATCGCCCATAGAATTCAAATTTGAATAGGAAAGCGTACAAGTAGAATAAGCTGTGCTAGACGGTGAAATAAAGCGAACAGAAGGTAGAGTGCACACTAGCGTTTATAAAAGCTACCGCATTCTGTTAACAGATATTTAGACTTCAATCTATCTCATCCGTTGTCTGTAAAGGCTGGCCTCGTTAAGTGTCCAACGAACAGAACAACAGCACTAAATGACACGAACAAGACCTAAACAATGAAATGGAACAGATAGAAGAGGCGTTGGCGTTAAATAGCTATCCTATAAAATTCATTGGGGATATTAAAAAGGCCTAAAGCTAAGCACAAAATGGTGAAGCTAATGATGATAACATATATAAGAGAGAATACAAGGCGTCTACAGTTTCACCATATAAGAAGGGAACATCTGATACCCTACGTAGGATTCTCAACAGAGCAGTAATTAGGGTGGCATTCAAACCTACAAACTCACTCAGGTAGGCCCAGCATCGTGGGCTACAGGAGTCTATGGGCCCGGTTAGATAAGATAATACAATTTACAAAATACATTGCAGTGACTGCGAGGACGCCTACTTAGGTGAAACTAGTAGATCAGGAGTAGTGAGATTGTCAGAACATAACAATTTAGCTAAGGTTAGAATTATCGATCCCACCCGTAAGGTAAGCAATTCAGAAAAAACCGCATTAATACCGCATTCATTAGCACACACACAATAGGGTGGGACAGTTTTAGAATCCTAAAAAGTAATAGAGGCAGGTGGAGAGAGATTGATCACTGATCCCTGGCTCATTGAGTCTACACCACGCACATGCAGTTGAAATGATTCAACACATATACCAGTGATACGGGAGATATAGCTACAAACCAAATCGGAGAATAATAAGTAATTTTAAAATGTATTCAATGCACATTATAACATTCCAGCAAGTTACTTACTTTTACTGTAAAAGACGCCTTATTTCACATCCGATTTTATTTGATTGATAGCGCTAATATTATTCCCGAATGCACCTTATCTTATATTGGTCTTATTCGGATATCTGATCAACTTCGCTCATGTATATAAATGAAGCAAAAGGTGTGTAAGTGGCTTTATATGATTATGACCAATAATTTGGACTGGAAGCATCATCAGTAAATAGTACTGTAAAACACTGTGTGACTTATCAAAATAAAATCTTATCCATAATGGAGTTATACTCTACCACAGGGCCTAAGTTTTATGCTTATATCAATAATTCAGATTATTGCTAGCGAATATTGTGAATAACAGAACAACCTCCATCATGAAATCTGTTTATCGTCGCAAACTTGGTCCCATCAATTAACTTACCGGCTACTGTAGAATTTTATAAGTCTTCAAACCCTTCATGACAGACCCACTGAGAGTAACTGTAAGTTCTGCGTTCTATGTGTCTTACTCCGGCACCTGAAAATCAGATATCTTCTCATTTTTCAAAGGCGTAAACTTTTGAAATTCTCGGGTGTAATTGACAGACAATGGGAATATTAAAGACTAAAATTGGACTTAAATTAATATAAATAAATGAATAAATTTATTCTCATAGTACAGTACACGAGGGACGCCAGTTTATAGGCATCATCAAATTGTTACAGAAATAGGACCATATAATTCAATCACAATTTACAGTCTTTAGCAAGATATGCTTTACATGTACGCTGGAGATTATACATACACCTGATAAATGTTAATCCCAATAGTATAAAACATCCTTTTCACTTATGTACAATCGTTTCTGTGCATAGTTGGAAAAATCTGCTAGATTGTCAGTGAGTGCAACACATCAGGAAATACAGAAGTATTATCTTCGCATTAACAAAATAACCAGGTCTTTGGTGGGTGGGTTATAGGTGTCTGGGAAAAAAAATAAAGCTTGAAGTCAATTTTCATACATGACTTTGCTTTGTGCAGAGTCCTTGAGTTATAGTTCATTGATGTGTTATTTTGAAATTGGTGATATGTTTATCTCATTTGATCTGCACTGTCATTGTTGAGAGTAAATACATAAGCTTTAGACGCATTAATTAATGGATTTCTGCCGCTCGTGGGTATTTTCTTAGCGTGGGGAAGTTTATGAATTTCGGCTGTTCCGATAGGAGTTGAGAATATTAACTGCTCAGCAACATTATGGATATAAGTTCATCACATTATCCTAGGAAAGGTGAGTTGTAGTTGGTGAGGTATATATGGTGCCCAACGAGCTTACATCTGTCCATGTGATGTTGTGGTGAGTTATACCTTTTTCGTGTTGTCGGTTTTTGTCCATTTTATTCCACTTATTGTGTTGGGTAGAAGTTTTACAAACGAAACTTCTTGTCTGTTTGAGGGTAAGTATCTTAATCGTTAATGTTTTATCTGAAATTATAAATGTGGGAAAAAACAACGGGTGTAGTATTTAAGCTTATACATTAAATGAACCTATAATTTCGGAGGCTCTCAGATAGGAACTAGAACTACTGTCGTTTGCAAACTCTTTTAGTTTGTCATTAAGCACCTTTTCGAAGGCGGCCAATGTACTTGCTTGATGCATTTCCATTGGTAGTTTATTCCATATCTGTGCATACCTAATCAAGTAAAACTTCTGCCCGATGGCTGTTTCACATTGTTCGACAGCTACTGTACCCTTAGTGTATCTTAGTTTGTAGCCATTGTCATCTGAAAGTCGATTGCCATTAGTAGAGGTAAAAACTAAGTGGTTTAGAAGCTTATAGTAATGTGTTGTAACTTATTCGATTGAAAGTTACCTTCAGGATATGCCTGTCTAGATTTTTGAATATTTCCCTTTATTTAAAATTTATGTTATTAGCCAGTGTTTACTCTAAAATTGCATTTGTCACATATGATGAAGCCTGTAAAAGGGGAATATTCATCACGTGAATGCTTAATTAACGTGAATAAAATATTTTTCCCCAAAAGGAGCAGACAGTATCTGAATAGGCGTAGGTTGACATAATGCTGACAATGCTCATAACATATGATCGTTTTGCCATCCAGAACCACTGGATGCCGGAGGGCACATGAGCTCACTTTTGATTGGACACCGGTCAGTAGCTAGTGTAATGTGTCTAGTCCTATCTTTGGTGCTGACTCGTAATGTTGCCACCATTCTAGGTGGCTCACCATCACAGTGCGTTGTGGATTGTTGGTGTTAGATGGTTATTCAGGCTCAAGTGTATAAGATGATTAGAGGCAATCTGCAGGAAATCTTAGACCTGGGTTTCGTGCTAGTTGGCATTTATCAGCAAAGTGTATTTGGAACCTCTAGGGAACTCATGTCCCTTCTGAGATTGGAGCTCTCGCTGAGGTGTGCCAACTTGCATGAAACCTAGGTCCGAGGCTTCCTGCAGATTGCCTCCACCTATCTAATACACTTGAGTCTGAATAACTGTTTCAACCACTTGAAGCATTATTTCACCTCTCAACTTAACCTGGTCCCTACTAATCTTAGATCTGCCCTAAACAAACTATAGATGCTCAGGACAAACACACCCGCATCACTATCATTAACAATTCTTGGTGTTACTCCTATAAATCGGACGAAGAGATAAGTGCTGATGAGTAAACACAGTTTCTGTATGGCAGGAATAGTGGTGGTGATGGGGACTATCAATGAACGCCTACTGCGTTACAGCCAAAAAAGCAGAGAACATCGTCCACGACACCCTATGGGTCAATGTACATTCCAGAAATACCACGGTACCCATTGGATTCACTAAGGGTGCACCTGGTACCTTCACGGATTGCGAGACCCAACTTATTTATTCTCTGGAGCCAGCGCTAACTTTCCCATGCAAACATAGCATCCTACATGGAAACTTCAACCTTTTCAAAACCAACTGGGATTTATAGATAAATTTGATAAGCTCCTGGGCCCACTCATCATTTGAGCGAAGCGAAAGAGAAATAACTATCATATCTCGGAGTGGTCTTCATATAGTTTTCCTTCGTCGAGTGGTAAGTTGCTATCTCTAAAGCATTTGACAGTCTCGACCGTTTGCTGCTGATACATGGACTGAACTCCGAAAGACCCACTATCAGGATGGCTGAAATCTCTTCTCCAGTGCAGGTCTCAAACAATCACAGTTGGGTCTGTGGCTTCTAAGCCCAGTGCAATCGCTTCTGGTGTAGTTGAAGGTAGCCTCATAGGGCCCCGAATATTTACACTACATGCCAATGACAAATGGACCTGTTTCTCACATGGCAAGCGGTTCACTCCTGCAGACGACCTGAAAACAACTTATACATTCCATCGCGATGACCTGGTATACTTTCAGAACGTTGTCCAGAATGAACTACATAAAGTGACTGCGCGGTCATCCTTATGGAACCTGCAATTCAACGTGGACAAATGTGGTTGAACCTGCCTCGGAGCACCTCAATTGATATTAAATTAAACATTCAGTCTGTTGAGACTCCACTGTGTAGATGACTTAGGATTCAGGTATTCCAGCGGCCTGACATCTTTTGAGACAGACACATTGGGCACCCGCATATCGGGTACGAACGTGATCAGATTTATTGATTGAGGACGGAAAGCTTTAAGTCTATGCTAATCCTTCTCCATTAAATTCCTGTGCTTGTCCAAACACTTCTTGAATGAGTCAATTGAGTTAGCTGGCACCACTTCCTTTGCGAGTCGGTTCCAGATGTATATGGCTCCACGTGAGAACCAATACTCTGGAGCAACACGGATTTCACCTGGCTTTTGAACTCTCCTACCATCTCCTCTAAGGCGTTCTGATCTGGTGGGAAGGAAAAGAGAAAATGGATCAGGTCCTCAGTCATCATTAAAAATTGTAATCATTGAAATTAAATCTCCTCTGCCTACAGAATAATAGGGAGAAGAGATTTAAGCTGTCTAGTCTTTCTTCGTATCATAAATTAGTCATGTCGAGAATCATACGTTCCGCCTCCCTTTAAACCTTTTCTGGATTAGGTAAGTCATTTTAAAGCAGGGGCAGGCTGCCTGAATGAAGTTTTTAGTCTTGACCTCACCAGAGACGTATATAAGGAGGTGAATTGATGGGAGTTTTATTCCCTCTAGTTCGTAGGGCTGATGCTTGAGTGTCCGATGCTCATGGTTACGCATTCCACTTCGCTGATTGGGGGAATCCGTTATTTGAACCACTCTAACAGTTGGTTGAGGTCCACACTGCAACATGAGCTTATAACCGCCTGTCTTCAGCTCTTTCCACATCAAGTCATCTGAGAATAGGATCCTGAGGAAATCATTGAGCGAATATAACTCACTTATATACAAAGTGCATATGAGAGGCCCAAGTGCAGTGCCTTGTGGAACTCCATTACGTACTGTTGTCCGGCAGAAAATTTTCCAGTTGATCATACCCTTCTGTCTCCTACCTGGGTGGGACTACCTAATCCAGTTTAGCAACCTGCCTTTGAATCCAAGGCTTTCCAATGGCTTGAGCAGTTTTTTGTGAAGCACTTTACCGGAGGATTTGTTGAAGTCCATGAAGATGATGTCAGCGGGTTTTCTGTTATCCCTTGACTTGGTCCAGCTTTCTCTCGCCATAAGAAGGTTTGACAGGTATGAGCGGTTTCCTCGGAAGCTATGCTGTGCTATGGACAACTAGTTCTTTTCCAGATATGCAGTGATAGCTTTCTTGATGATTCTTCTTAGTATCTTGATTAAGGTACTGGTGAGACAAATAGGCCTGCAGTTTGAGGGCATTGCCCTAATCCTCCTATGTGTATGGTGGTGAATATGGCCTCTTTTCTATGGTGGGATAATATTCCATTTGGAAGAGATAGCTTGGAGATCGTGTTCAATGGGCCGACCATGTGAGTTGGAAGCTCCTTGAAAAGTCTTGGTTGAATAATAAAAGTAATTTGCTTTATTTCAAAACAGTACTAGTGATACACTGTTGAATTTTCACACTTTGTGCAATATGGCATCTGATTTTATCGAATAATATTAAAACCTTCTATAGCGACAGTATTACAGGATTGTTAATGGCAGTTATTATTTGGTGTTTTTAGTGGCAGCGAAGTCATATTTATATACATATAGAAATGTTGTATATAACAATAATGCTAGTACCTAAGATTTTCAGTTAATTGTGACCTTGTCACCATGGATTACAAGTAGGAGATAAAAAAGAGCCGACTACTTTGCTAACGAAATTACGGCCATTGACTGAGTGCCCTTATCCGGTTTCGTTAGGTGGTTGACCACGATGTCTTGTTTGACCTTGAGTTCCTTGAACGCGGCCAGGGGGGTTGCTATGGTATGTGAATGATCAATACAAACCAATGCGGGGAATTCCTATTTTGTAAGAGCCAGTATTGGACATTGATTAGCGAAAGGATCAACTCCATTCACAGTAGTAACAGTCTTAACAAACCTCATACTACAAGCCACATATAATTAATCCCAGTACTACTCCCTTTGGAGTCAACCAAAGCTTTGACAGTCGAGTGGCGGGACGAGCTACGCAGAAGTTTACGGAAGATCAGGAACCTATACCTTACAATCAAGAAGCAAGCGCAAAGAAATCAAATTGGTTTAAATTAGCTTGTAAAAACGATATTGGATATTGAAGATGGCGCTGCGATCAAAAATGACGGTGCCTATATATATTCACCAAGAACGCAACCAAGATTTTATTCACCTGAGGCTAACAGAAAGTCTTCTTCGTGCTTTAGAGTCCGTTAAAAAAGAGGTAAGCGCTTGGTCACGCCTTAATTTTTGTAGAGAGGCAGTATTACTCTAGTTTGCGACGAACAGCAAAATCTGGTATGTTCACATGTTGTTATGTTTATAGAAATATTACTATTGTAAAGTTGGTTTATCATTCGTCCGTTGGATATCACATATTTCCTGGTTTCGTGTTTATAGGTGTCGTGTGTAAGCAGAAAACTTTTCAAGAATATGCCTTTTTATTGAGATTCTCCGAGTGATTTGACTTTTGGAGTATCTAAACCACCTAGGCACACTAGTTTTCCTTGACGCACCTTTCGCAAAAAAACCTCCAAAAAAAGGACGAGAGACAGCATATACTGCCATCAAGCCTTTTGGGGACCCTTTTATTGTGGGCTGCTTGTCGCAGTATTTTGGGACTTTCTTTAGTATCGCATTATTTCTAAATAACTTGCAAGAATAAGCCTTTGATCCCCATTTGGAATCGATGTCGGAGAGTTTTTGGTGTACTAATCAAAAGTGATTGTTCGCACTGACGGGTGTGTAGCCTGAGTTCGTAGGTTGTTAGGCGTACTTGGTTTGGCTGTGCTGTATACATGTTCGAAAGTGAAAATAAGTCCTCATTCCTGGATGGGGTTGCATAATGTTACTTAGAAGCCTCAAAGCTTTAGTATTTTGATTTGTTTGACAAACATGGATCACATCGTAAATTTATTGTCAGCTCATGATGTGAAGGTAAGTATGAGTAGTCATGTTGTTTACGTTAGGTTTTACGGGGCTCCATCTAGTTTCTAAAAAAATCGTCTTTGAATTTTAGTTGTCTTTCAATAATATTTTTCACTTTTGTAGTTCAGTTTGGCCTTTCATCTAACTTCCTAATGTTTTCAATTTTGTAGAAGATTGTAGTGAATACTACGGAAGTTGAGGAGGTATACGAACTTGAATGTGAACATAGTTCAACGTACCTTACACTTGCTACTGTGGAGAAATCAGCGTTAGTTAATATTTTAATGTTTTAAAGTTCTTTATAACTTAGTTATTAAATTGTTGTTTGATTTTGACTGGTAGTAGTGTGAATAATTGGTAGGCAGGATATCGCAAAGGGTAAGGATATGTGCGTTACTAAGACATTTTGACGTGCGAGTTCGCCTAACACAGTCCATTTTTGCAGTTACACTGCTAGATACTTCAGGTTGGCTCTTTTATAAATTGAAGACTGTTTGTCTTTATATATATATATATATATTCCTTCGTGGCCAAAAAAAATTCAAGTTAGTGTTGCAACAACGGTATTTTAGGTGATACTAGTTTTGTTGACCAATGTCTCTGTCTGGATTCAACATAGAACTTGGCACCGAAGTGCAGCAGTTCGAGTTGCCACCTTCCAAATAGCACACAGATGTAGACAAGAAGATGAGTGAAGAGAATCAATACAGTCTGACAAGTATAAGAGTGAAACAGAATGGGTAATGGTAGAAAGGAATATGAAAGATTGCAGAGACTGAATACATCTGCGCCATTGACAACGATTTTGAGCCATGTCACCTATTGTCTCCAGCCATTGATTCCTAGAGTCCCGAGGGTCCCAACCTGGAAGTCTGCATCTCCCTGCCTGACTCAGTTTAACTGTCAAGGATTTCATGGATTGATGAGGCCATGTTTTTGTTTGGCCACCAATGGGTTCTTGGTTGATCCACTGCCAGAATTCTTTTTCGCTTACTAGTCTTTCCTCACCGGTCAGTATGAAGTGAAGGCAGCTCTTGCTGCTAGCCCAAAGTAGCCTGTTGGAAATATTATCGCTGACCGAGTTTCAACATAGAACTTAGAACTGATGTGCAATAGTTCAATTTGCCATATAGTATACAAAATGGAAACAAAAAAGCTATTCAAAAACGCTATAGTGAAATGTATGGAATTATGAATATTATGGAAAAATATGAAGTTTTAATGGACATGGATGGTCACGAGATGTTAATGCGTCTTGCGTCATTGGCAACGATTTGAGCCATATCTCCAAGTCTCTAAACATAGGTTCTTAGCACCGCGAGAACTCCAGTCAGGTAGCCTAAACCTCCCTTTATGACTGGAAACAACTGTCATAGTCTACATGGACTGATTCCAGGTCTTGGTGTGAGAACCACAAACAATTTTCCAACCTAATCTAATGTAATCTAATATTGCTCACTGAAGAAGGCTATGGCTTGGTACCTGTCTTAACCATCTCAATCAACTTAACTTCACAATCTGATCGATTGATTTACCCTCCTTATCTAAGGCACTACGCTTAGACTCAATATTTCTCATATTATACCACACCACGGGGAATAGAACACAAGCATTTGGGATCAAAGACGACTAATCTTTTCTTATCTCCCACTTAAAATGGCCGTTTCTTACGAACATAAAGGAGAACTGAACGAATTGCTGCATGGTCACACATCCTTTAATCGAAAACCGGATATCACTTCTACATCGGGGATAATAAGTTGGCAAATTCCATATTAGTCTCTTGTATTGGCGGTGAGGGTTCGTCAGCTACCACTTCATTAGGGCTGATACAACTCCGCTGTCTTTAAACTGTGAGTCAGTGCAAATCAGTCCCGCATCGGCATCATCTTGTTTTGGACAGAAGCGAATCGCATGCCAAACATCCGAAGAGTGCTGCTCAAGGGGTTCAGATGACTCTATTTTGTCAGCCTCTTCATCTAGAAGGACTATATCATCCGCATGCATGTTCTAAGTCAACGAGATTATTCCGACCGAAAGCTGCTACCTTGACGTGGTGGTCGGGCTTGAACACCGCAATGACCTAATCAAGCTATACTGGCTGAGACTTATGTCTCTTGAGGTTCTACCATGCCAGGCAGGTTGTTTGGATAGCGGTTAAACAAAAAGCAGCTACCCAATCCAACATCATGTCCAATACAAAATTACAAAATTTCATGCCGGATCGGCCGTGGCCCGGATTAACAACGACCGCGCTTCCTGCTGCCGTGTCACAGGGCGGGAGTGATAAATCTGCTACTGAGACACACCAAACAAAAAAGAACGAACAAAAACAGGCCGCGTGTGACCGGCCTCAAGCAGTTGTCCCCTGGGCTCTGCGGTCACGCAACCAACTTCCACGGTGTGGGCAGCCGGGAAGTAACAATCGCCCTCACAATCCGAAATGCACACGAAACCTCTCTATTACTCACTCATCTTTGTCTTCATCTTCATCTCTATCATCTTGCCTTCATTCCACTGATGCAACTCCTCGACTTGATAGCTCTCCACTTCCTCTCCACTCTGCGTCCACTAAAAACGACGAAAGCCAAAAAACCACCACGGATAGTCTCCTAAAGCCACGCCACCAATTTCATATAGGAGCATTTAATGTAAGGACACTTTGCCAAATAGGACAACAAGCATCACTAGCTAAGACCCTGGCATCTCGAGCCATTGATGTATGTTGTGTTTCAGAAACACGCATACAAGACCCAAGTGTGGTTATTCACCTAACCCCACCTGGCCAACAGGATGAATCTTCAAAATTCACCTTGAGGGTGTCAGGAGATGCCACAGCTAGTTCACGGGGATTAGCTGGCGTAGGGATAGCTCTGAGTACTAGGGCAGAAAAGACATTGCTTGACTGGATCCCAGTAGATAGCCGAATGTGTGCTGTCCGTCTGAACGGATCAGTAAGAAGGAGAAAGGACTGCACTACTCGCCGATGCCTTTTCGTAATCTCCGCCTACGCCCCCACTGACTGCAGTTCGGATGAAACGAAGGATGAGTTCTACCAAAAGCTGTCTAGTTTGGTGAGAAAGGCTAAACGCTCAGATATAGTCGTTCTAGCTGGTGACTTCAACGCTCAAGTAGGGAAATTGTGTCAATCTGAGAAGGATGTCGGTGGCACCTATGGAGTTCCGTGCCAGCGAACCGACAACGGTGACCGTCTCCTACAGTTCTGTTCAGATAATCATTTGTTTCTTGTAAGCACTAACTTTAAACACAAGGAGAGACACTGTTTAACCTGGCGACCCCCATCATCAAACCAACGCTGGACACAAATAGACCACATAGCAATAAGCTATCGTTGGCGTGGGTCGGTAGGAGATTGTCGCTCCTTCTGGAACACGTGTGTAGATACCGATCATGCACTGGTCCGGGCTCGTGTGTGCTTACGACTGAACGGACGTAGGAAACAGCTGGCGGTAAAACCATTACGCCCCCAGCTCGATCAGGAAACTAAATCCCTATTTGAGGAAGAACTAGCTAAACGCATATCTGAATCCGACAGCTGTGCTCACCCTGGAGAAGCCTGGAAGAATATTCAGTCAGCTATAGATACAGCTGTAAAAGCTGTGAATAAGACAAATCCAAAGGTGAGTAAAAACCACTGGATTTCGACTGCCTCATCCGAACTGATAGATGCTAGAAGACTTATTCCGGCGAGCTCCGAATTCAATGAGGAGCGAAAGCTGCACAAAAGGAAACTTACTAAAAGTCTCCGCAAGGACCGTGAACAGTGGTGGGTGACAAAGGCGAAAGAGATGGAAAAAGCATTGGCGATAGGCAACACTAGGCAACTCTTTAGACTCATCACAGAATCGGGCGGGAAAAGGCAATTCATAAGTGAGACTATTTCTGAGAAAAATGGCTCCTTAATTAGCTCTCAGGATAGACGCCTTGAACGCTGGAAAGAACACTTTGAGGAACAATTTAACTTGCCTACAGCCACACTGAACCTCCCCGCCATCCACCACGTACCCGAATGGGATATAGACACTGGTCCGCCGTCTGTAGGTGAGGTTACAAAAGCTATCAGTAATTTGAAACGAGGCAAAGCGGCAGGACCCGACGGAATTATTCCGGAGGTGTTTAAATATGGGGGTGACATACTAGTTTGTAGATTAACTGAGGTACTAGGCAAAGTCTGGGAATCAGAGACAGTACCATCAGACTGGGGTAAGTCACTCATTATACCGATATTCAAGAAGGGAAACAAGTCCTCGTGTGATAATCATAGGGGGATCAGCCTAACGAACATAGTCTCTAAAATCCTAGGCTCAGTAATCATGCATAGACTAAGCAGAACTCGGGAGGAACAGACAAGGGAAAATCAAGCAGGCTTTAGACCAGGTAGAGGGTGCATAGATCATATCTTCACTCTTCGACAGATTCTAGAACATAGACACACTTTTCGGCGTCCAACAATTGTCATATTTCTTGACTTGAAGGCGGCCTTCGACTCCGTGGACCGAAAAGTACTATGGCAATGTCTGACTGTGAAGGGAGTGCCAAGAAAGTACATTGCACTAATCAAGGCACTCTATTCAAACTCACGTAGTCGTGTAAGGGCTTATGGGGAATTGTCATCTGAATTAGTAACAACCAGTGGTGTCCGACAGGGATGTCCACTTTCCCCATTTCTGTTTAACTTCATCATAGATATGCTAATGGAAGTATCCTTAACTGAACGTAGTGACTTAGGAATCGACTTGTTACCAGGGAATAATCTAATGGACTTAGAATATGCAGATGACATAGTCCTGTTAGGGGAGGATGCTGACAAAATGCAGAGTCTTCTGAACACCTTGAGCAGCAATCTTCGTATGTTTGGCATGCGATTCGCCCCTGCAAAATGTAAGATGCTGCTACAGGACTGGACCACGTCAACCCCTAACTTAGTGATAGGGAGTGAAGTGATAGAACATGTTGACCACTTCACCTACTTGGGAAGTTGTATTAGCACCAACGGACTGATTGGCGATGAAATCTCAGCACGGATCCGAAAAGCTCGAGCTGCTTTCGCTGACTTACACCATCTCTGGCGTAGGCGTGACATCCGGTTATCAACCAAGGGACGTGTGTACTGCTCATCAGTTCGCTCCGTCCTTCTCTATGGCTCTGAAACATGGCCAATACGCGTTGAAGACATGAAAAGGTTGACTGCTTTCGATCATAGATGTCTGCGATCTCTGTCTCACGTTAGGTGGTTTCACAAAATAAGTAATGTTGACGTTAGGCGTAGAGTGTTGGGCAAAGAGGGAAAATCAATCGACGAGGTTATAAAGTTACATAGACTAAGATGGCTAGGTCACGTGGTGCGCATGCCTAACCACCGCCTCCCCCGACGGGCATTGTTAGCTGATATAGGTTCAGGTTGGAAAAGAGCCAGTGGTGGCCAAACAAAAACATGGCATCAATCCATGAAATCCTTGACAGTTAAACTGAGTCAGGTAGGGAGATGCAGACTCCCGGGTTGGGGCCCTCGGGACTCTAGGAATCAATGGCTGGAGACAATAGGTGACATGGCTCAAAATCGTTGTCAATGGCGCAGATGTATTCAATCTCTGTAATCTTTCATATTCCTTTCTACCATTACCCATTCTGTTTCACTCTTATATTTGTCAAACTCTATTAATTCTCTCCACTCATCTTCTTGTCTACCTCTGTGTGCTATTTGGAACGTGGCAACTCGAACTGCTGCACTTCGGTGCCAAGTTCTATGTTGAATCCAGACAGAGACAGACAGAGACTCCTCGACTTGATAGCTCTCCACTTCCTCTCCACTCTGCGTCCACTAAAAACGATGGAAGCCAAAAAACCACCACCGACAGCCTCTTAAAGCCGCGCCACCAATTTCATATAGGAGCTCTTAATGTTAGGACACTTTGCCAAATAGGACAACAAGCATCACTAGCCAAGACCCTGGCATCACGAGCCATTGATGTATGCTGTGTTTCAGAAACACGCATACAAGACCCAAGTGTGGTTATTCACCTAACCCCACCTGGCCAACAGGTTGAATCTGCAAAATTCACCTTGAGGGTGTCAGGAGATGCCACAGCTAGTTCACGAGGATTAGCTGGCGTAGGGATAGCTTTGAGTACTAGGGCAGAAAAGACATTGCTTGACTGGATCCCGGTAGATAGCCGAATGTGTGCTGTCCGCCTGAACGGATCAGTAAGAAGGAGGAAGGACTGCACTACTCGCCGATGCCTTTTCGTAATCTCCGCCTACGCCCCCACTGACTGCAGTTCAGATGAAACGAAGGATGAGTTCTACCAAAAGCTGTCTAGTTTGGTGGAAAGGCTAAACGCTCAGACATAGTCGTTCTAGCTGGTGACTTTAACGCTCAAGTAGGGAAATTGTGTCAATCTGAGAAGGATGTCGGTGGCACCTATGGAGCTCCGTGCCAGCGAACCGACAACGGTGACCGTCTCCTACAGTTCTGCTCTGATAATCATTTGTTTCTTGTAAGCACTAACTTCAAACACAAGGAGAGACACTGTTTGACTTGGAGACCCCCTTCATCAAACCAACGCTGGACACAAATAGACCACATAGCAATAAGCTATCGTTGGCGTGGGTCGGTAGGAGATTGTCGCTCCTTCTGGAACACGTGCGTAGATACCGACCATGCACTGGTCCGCGCTCGGGTGTGCTTACGACTGAACGGACGTAGGAAACAGCTGGCGGTAAAACCATCACGTCCCCAGCTCGATCAGGAAACTAAATCCGTATTTGAGGAAGAACTAGCTAAACACATATCTGTGTTCGACAGCTGTGCTCACCCTGAAGAAGCTTGGAAAAATATCCAGGCAGCCATAGATACAGCTGTAAAAGCTGTGAATAAGGTAAACCCAAAGGTGAGTAAAAACCACTGGATCTCCACCGCCTCATCCGAACTGATAGATGCTAGAAGACTTATTCCGGCGAGCTCCGAATTCAATGAGGAGCGAAAGCTGCACAAGAGGAAACTTACGAAAAGTCTCCGCAAGGACCGTGAACAGTGGTGGGCGACAAAAGCCAAAGAGATGGAGAAAGCTTTGAGGATAGGCAACACCAGGCAACTCTTTGGACTCATCAGGGAAACGGGTGGGAGAAGACAAATCATCAGTGAGACAATCTCGGAAAAAAATGGCACTATAATTAGCTCACAGGATAGACGACTGGATCGTTGGAAAGAGCATTATGAGGAGCAGTTTAATTTGCCCACAGCCACGCTCAACCTTCCGAGCATCCAACACCTCCCTGAATGGGATATAGACACAGGTCCTCCGTCACTAACTGAGGTTACTAAAGCTGTCACCAATCTGAAACTAGGCAAAGCAGCGGGACCTGATGGAATGACTCCAGAGGTATTTAAGTACGGTGGAGACAGCTTACTGTCCGGATTAACTGAGGTACTAGGCAGCGTCTGGGAATCAGAAGAAGTCCCATCGGGTTGGTGTAAGTCACTGATTATCCCCATATACAAGAAGGGAGACAAGTCTTCCTGTGATAATCACAGAGGGATTAGCTTGACTAATATAGTATCTAAAGTCTTAGGCTCAATAATCATGCGTAGACTGAGTGGTGCTCGGGAAGCACAAACACGAGAGAGCCAGGCAGGCTTTAGACCAGGAAGAGGGTGTATTGATCATATCTTCACCCTCCGACAGATTCTAGAACATAGGCATTCCTACCGGCGTCCAACAGTCATTATATTTCTTGACCTAAAGGCAGCATTCGACTCTGTCGATCGGGAAGTTCTCTGGAGATGCTTGGCTGTAAAGGGAATTCCAAGAAAATATATTGCACTGATTAAGGCACTCTATTCGTACTCATACAGCCAGGTGAGGGCTTACGGCGAGCTGTCATCTGAACTGATGACGACCAGTGGTGTCCGTCAAGGATGCCCATTATCTCCTTTTCTATTCAACTTCATCATAGATGTGTTAATGGACTTAACCCTAGGTGACTTCAGCGACTCAGGGATTGACTTGCTACCGGGAATAATCTCGTTGACTTGGAATATGCAGACGATATAGTCCTTCTAGGCGAAGACGCTGACGAAATGCAGAGTCTTCTAAACACCTTGAGCCGCAATCTACGAATGTTTGGCATGCGATTCGCTCCCGCCAAATGCAAGATGATGTTACAGGACTGGACTACATCGACGCCTAGTTTAAAAATAGGAAGTGAAGTGGTAGAGCACGTTGACCGCTTCACTTATTTGGGAAGTACCATCAGCCCCAACGGGCTGATCTCTGACGAAATCTCAGCACGAATACAAGGGGCTCGTTTCGCATTTGTTAGTTTACGCCGACTCTGGCGTAGACGAGATGTTCGACTATCGACCAAAGGGCGGGTGTACTGCTCATCAGTCCGCTCCGTCCTCCTTTATGGTTGTGAGACCTGGCCACTGAGAGTGGAAGACATGAAAAGACTAGCTGTCTTTGATCATAGGTGCCTGCGTTCTATTTCCCGTGTAAAGTGGCATAATAAGGTGAGCAACATGGAGGTTAGGCGTAGAGTTCTAGGTAAACAGGGGAAATCAATCGACGAAGTCGTGAAGCTACAAAGACTGAGATGGTTAGGACATGTGTTACGTATGCCAAGCCATCGCCTCCCTCGACGAGCAATGTTAGCGGATATAGGGTCAGGCTGGAAAAAAGCTAGCGGCGGTCAAACAAAAACTTGGCATCAGTCAATGAAATCCACAACAGTTGGTCTAAGCCACGTAGAAAGGTGTAGACTTCCAGGCTGGGGTCCTCGGGACGGTAAAAATCTATGGTTGGAAACAATTGGTGACATGGCTCAAAATCGTTCTCAGTGGCGCAGATGCATCCACTCCCTGTGACTTATGATCTTCAATGAAACTGTTTTGTATTTCTTTATTACTCCTTTGTCTCACACCTCTGCTCACTGTTTCTATTATGCTTTTCTTGTACTTTCTTCTCTTGCTTCGCGTGCTACACGGAATGTGGCGACTTGAACTTCCGCACATTTGTGCAAAGTTCTATGTCGAAAACAGACAGACAGACGTGGTGGTGACAATTCAATTTCTGAGTCTCTGAAGTCAGTACATCTATAATGAAATTAAGCAAAAATGGGAAGAGCATTGCTTTCACAACCAAAGACCTCTCCATCACCCTTTTGGGTCGATGGAGTCGAATACCGCCTTCAGGTGAAGAAATGTGGAAAGTATTTGATGTCAGTATGCCTCTGTTCCAGGATCTGTCCAAGGGTGAAGGTGTGATAGAAGGACTTAATTGACTGTTTTCCCATGTGCTGTAGATCTCCACGTTGAATTTAGGCTGGTAAACTTCTGTTTTGTTTTCCCGATCATGGATGGCTTTGCCTTCCTCATCCGTGCTACTTGTAGTTGAAACGATTGTATCCTGTTAAGTGGAAAAGTTGAATTCCTTTAGATTTTTACCGTCGATGTCGATTGCTATTGGTGAGATATGTCTATCACCTCTGTTGTCTCTGTGTTTACCTGAAGTTCTGTCCTCACTGCCTCTTCAGCCAACCTGTTGGATTTCGCTAGTAAATCTTCGAGTTTGTGCGACATTAGACATAATTCACCTTCAAAATATAGATCTAAAGTTCTTTTATTAGCCCAACGTATGCCTGTGTTGCGACTTGATTTATGTATGACTTAGTTTTCCTGATAATTATTCCACCCAGGGCATCTTTTAGTCATCCCAGATTGATGTGCCCCAATATTTCAATCACAGTTGACAGAGACATGGTTCCACAGCAGTCCTTGCATAAGCTCAAGTCACTTTTCTTTGGTAAGGTTGCTTTTATTTCAACCTGTGCTATCCTTTTCTTACTTGAACACTTGCAGAAGAGGCGTGAGCACATCCTCTGAGATATCTGGATCTTTTTTCAGTGCTTCCCAAAGAATTCCATTTGGTCTTTCTGCCTTATCGCGGCTTTCAGTAACTTTATGACCTTCAAGAATTCTTTTGTGGGACGGTGGGTGTTCACTGGCAATTCTGTGTCTACTAGTGTTATTTTTGGATTATCTGTGTTTGGTCAATTTGACCATGAAGGTTACTTGCACTAGACAGTGTCCTGAGCCTAAGTCTTTGGATTTCTTGTCCAGCATCTCCACTTTCTTAGAATTAAAATGAAGTCGATCCGGATCTCCGTATCATCCATTCGGATTTCGATGTTGCCACCTGGAGTCCATTACTGCTTTCAATTGTTTGTAGAAGTCTTCCTTCTCTTAGTCTGTTTTGCTTTTAGGAGCGTAGTATTGGATAGTTGTAACTTTCTTTCCCTTTGAGTTGAATCCTCCTGTCACTATTCTGGCGGAGACTGGTTCCCACTGCATAAGGACTTTGGCTGCTTTTAGTGATATCATGATAGCTACTCACTGCGTCAGTGTACTCGTGGTTGTCATCTGGCTGATCTGAGTAGATTCTTGACTCCAGTCAAAAACTTAGCGAATCCACATCTCTTCCACCTGCTAACACAGGTTGGTAACGCTTCTGTACTATATTTTCTAGTATCTTTTGTGATCTGAACAGCCTTTCTGGCAGGCTTCAAGCGTCATGTGTATATTGCATGTCCCCATGCTTACTTTTAGTTTCATCGAAAGAAGACATCTAAGTTGACTGTTTTCCCGATGTCTTTTATCCGCCTGCATCATCCATCCTCGAATTTAGAAATCTTCCTGATTCTCGCACTTTTAAGTTTCACTTGTGATGGGATTGTATTTTATGGGGTGGGTTTGCCAGCCTCACGCTTAAGAACAAAGAGCTACATCGCTCCTGAAAGTTCAAAGCTCAAGCCTAAAGCCCTATGTTCCACTCGAAACGCAAACCAGTAAGAGAAATATCTCAGAGAAAATAACCTATAAATTACTAATGTAGTGAGGGAAAAAAGCTAGCGGCGGTCAAACAAAAACATGGCACCAGTCAATGAAATCCACAACAGTTAGTCTAAACCACGTAGGAAGGTGTAGACTTCCAGGCTGGGGTCCTCGGGACGGTAAAAATCTATGGTTGGAAACAATTGGTGACATGGCTCAAAATCGTTCTCAGTGGCGCAGATGCATCCACTCCTCGTGACTTATGATTTCCAATGAAACTGTTTTGTTCTTCGTTATTACTCCTCCTTTGTCTCACACCTCTGCTTACTGTCTTTATTATGCTTTTGTTGTACTTTCTTCTCTTGCTTCGCGTGCTACACAGAGTGTGTCGACTTGAACTGTCGCACATTTGTACAAAGTTCTATGTCGAAAACAGACAGACAGACAGAATGTAGTGAGGGATTAACTATCATTTATTTATCAACAGATTATATTGCATTCGTTTGATATTTACAAGCCTAATAACCGTTAGTTTGTATTTCAAATGAGTTTATTGAGATTGCCTTAAGATTCCGAATTTGCATATTTTATTAAGTATACGGAGCTTGCCAACACTATTTACAGAAATTTGACCGTTACAGCTTATACTCCATTGTACATTCTTGGTTGTTTTGAGATTTATGAAGGAGGTTGATCAGTTGTACGAAGCTTCATAAAATCCATAATGTTCACCTATAGGATGCTTTTTTCTCTTTGCAGGGGAGAATTTCTGGGTGATATCAACTATAAATACAGAACTAAAGCAACTAGTGACAGTTTTGTTAAGGCTCGCGAAAATCTTGTTAAAGAAGTGGAAAATACTCGTCAACAAAAGTAAGCCCGATAGAAATGTAGTTTTAGTCATCCGTTTTAGGTTAGAAGTTTTAGATTATCAGTTGAAAGTAGCTTCCTCACTTAGAGATAAACGCAATACAAAAACTGAAAGGTATGTTATTAAACACAGACTTTTTAAGTGCTCATTTAATATTTAAAGTATTGTTTTTATGTTCGTTTTATATGTTATATACATACTGTTAACCATTTTCACACATATACCGTGTGAGTTACTTGTAAGGTATAGCAGCAATTATTTAGGTATCATGCAACCAATTGGTTAAATATAATGTTAAGTTTGTCTTTGGAGGCCTCAAACGATCATTGTAACTGAAAGACAAAGTATTGCGTGTTTAGTTATGTCAGATAATAAGTCGTGATTGCTTCTCAAAGGTTAGGTTTGTCTGACTTCTTTAAACTCCGTCTCCATTTGGTATGATTGTAAATTTGATTAAGCTTAGGTGAAAGGAGCGAGTTGTGGGATTTGTTGAGCGATTGATTATGATTGTGCATTGTATATATATATATATATATATATATATAAGCCGAATTATTGCAAACTTATTCTACTACTCCCATGGTGCCATGGACAATAAAACTAAAAAGTAAAGTCCGAACATGTTTACGCGAACTACAAAGAGTACTTGAGCGTAAAAATATGTATAGATTTCTTTTTCAGGATTAAATTGAGAATGTCTGACTTCATCATTCCCATTATAATTTGTTTGAGCGTCGCATATCAACACATCTCAGTGAGTAGTGAAAAAGTTGGGTTTTAGGGAGCTTGGATGATCTTATATATATATATATATATATATATATATATATATATATATATATATATATATATATATATATATATATATATATTGATTACAGCTTGATTCCACACTGTTTTTGGTACAAGTATGGAATTTTCAGCATGGATATCGGTAGCCCAAATTTCGCAGGCCGACCACAGATATCAGGTGTGCGTCGGCAGGGGATCGAACCCCGGACCATGTGCATGGTCGGCGAGAGTCCTAACCAGTGTGCCACCGACGCACATGGCATTAATGTGCCTCCTCTTTGGTTTATCCATTTAAACGGAACGGAATTTTTAACTACCAGGAAGACTTTTTGTGCTTATGGAAGTGTATGGGCTGCCTACTTTCTGGTTAAGGTCCTCTGAATTTTTATTTTCATTATTTTATTCCTTTACAATCCCAGTGAATCATAGGACTTCAAGCTATAGCTTTGAAGTTTCGCTAGCAGTAGTGTTTATTTTCACAGGGTGGGGTTGCTAACCTCATGCTAAACTTTCCTTCTTCACCGGTCTTGTTACCGCCTCAGCGACGTTTGGGAGTGCGTCAGCCGTGGGTCGAACCCCGGAGCATATGCGTGTTTTGCGAGCATACTACCACCAAGCCACCAACGCCTGGTCCTCGGGATAGTGAAAACCAATGACTGGAGACATTTGGTGATACGGCTCGAAATTGTTCTCAATAGCGCTAATGCATTCATTCTTTGTTATTTATCATATCCAGGCGTGAAACTTATAACTTATTAAATGGTCAGTAGAACAATTGGGTCTCGTCTTTCCAACTCATGTCATTTATAGGTGCAACGTTTTCTTTCATTCTCTCCCTTTTCTCTCTCTCTTTTTTGTTATGTGCTATTTTGTTTCTCTCTTCCGTACAAACTCTATTTAAAACATTCATCGCCGTTCTTTCACACTCTGTATATCTCGACGTTTTTGTAACTGCTTACGCCAGTAAATATGCTGGTATCTACTTTTCTAACACTTTCAAACACTGTTCAATTTCGGCTTTGCTACCGACATGCTAATATGTTGTTGTCATAATGAATTAAGATTACCCTTAATCTATGTAGAATTTTATTTATCGTTAATGTACCAACTGGATGCAATACTGCAGTGAAATACTGAGAATTCCTCTGTTTATCGCAAGTACTGTTTTGGAATAAAGCAAATTATTATTATTATTATTAGTTGACAAGGCGAGCTTATTGTATTTGCTAGCAGAATTATTTATCTGGCAAAATCGTATGTACAGTGTTAGCAAAATATAAAAACATCACATTTAAGTTTCACTTTGTAGAAGTTATTCTTAGTCTGATTTTTTCTTCATCTCACACTTTATATGTCGCTTACTAAGTATGTTAATTTCTCCTCTCTCTGTGTTTTCGCCATATGAGATTCTTACAAAAGACGTCACCAATATACTACTCATGAATTTCTGTCAGTAGAACACGCCACAATGTCATTTCGTTTATTTGGCTTGAATTTTGTTAGATGTCCTTGTAACAACAGAAGACAAAGGCACATATTTATAGATTTTCATGTACATTATTATAGGCTATTGTTAGCAGAAAAAAAGTCTTCTGATTGGTTGTTTCTCACAGAAAGTTAACCTTGCATCTCTTTGTGGCTGTTTCTTGAATGTCAGATCATCTATATGTTAACTGTATCGGCTTACGCAAAGCCTTTGTTCTCATTTTTCTCGCGACCAATATTGGGGACGTAAACATTGACGTAAATTACTGTCCACCAATTTGGACTAACAGCCAGCTCTCACCGCATCCTTACTGTCATTGACTTTACGATATATATATATATATATTCTGGTTTGCTGATTTATTCTCATTGTACTGTTTAAACTTAACTAATTATTTAATGATATTTGTCCAATATAGAAATCTTCAGAGGAATTCAGTTTCGAAACCTGCGTTGAAGAAGCTGAAAGTGTCAGAAACTGAAAATGTGAGTTTTCCAAAAGTTTTCAACATTTTTGGGTGTATTTCTGCTAAAAATGATTCACTTTTTTAGAACAGCATGGAGTTTCGATAGATCCAAATAGTAACATTGAAAATTGCTATGTGCAGGTCATTTATATCTAGAATAAATAGGCCGCTCATGTGGTGCCAACATGAAGCAGTCAAAGTTCTCACATATTTCAGCAAAAAATCAAATCACTGGTCCAAATGGCTAAATTCCGTTTCAATAGGTAGACAAAATATTGACAAGAAGCCGTTTAGCTGATTTTCTGGTTCATCCACTATAGAGCCTACTACTGCTTCCACTAGTAGTTGTGAAGAGCTACGTGAATCATGCTTGAAGCGTTTTATATTTTGTGGTGACTTGACTGACATGCAGTAATACTGGGTTTCATTTGAATAGTATCTGACTGTCTCTTTATAAACCTGTATTGTTCAGGTTTCTCTAACTAAACTAAAAAGCCACTTCAGACAGACTGGGTGTAACCGGCCTCAAGCAGTTGTCCCCTGGGCTGTGTAGTCACGCAACACTAATTCTCTTACTATTTCAGGTACCTCAAGGAAAAATCAACTTCCACGGTGTGAGTAGCCCGGAAGTAACAATCGTCCATACACTTCCAAAAGTATGTGTAGCCCTCATGATCATCATTCTCTTCTATCGCTATCACCCTCATCATGTTGTTTTCCTAATACTGTCAGTACTTTCCCGCAGACTAGTCAGTCATCTGTATATTCTGTAACCACAAATAAGGATGAGAGCCAGAAAAACACCTCAGGTAACCTCTTAAAACCACGCCACCAACTTCATATAGAAGCATTCAACGTCAGTATCCTCTACCGAATTGGACAACAGGTATCACTAGCTAGAGCTTATAGTATCTCGAGCCATGGATGTATGTTGAGTTTGAGAGATGCGTATACAAGAGTCAAGCGTATTTATTCACTTGACACCACTTGACGAACAGGGCGAATATGTAAAATTCACTTTACGGGTGTCAAGAGATTCTTCAGCTAGTTCGTGAGGACTCGCAGGTGTAGGGATAGCATTGGTATTGGAACAGAAAAATCTACTTGAATGGATCTCACTAGATGATCTTACGTGTGCGCTGCTTCGGACAGGTTCGTTAGAAGAAGTAAGGACGGCGTTACCCGTTGTTGTCTTTCATAGTCTCCGCTTACGCCCCAACCGACTGCAGTTCGGATAAACTTAGTGATGATTTTAGGTAGAAACTCAAACAAAGTGCATAGTCATCCAAACATCTTGATAGAAATCCTGATTGTGTTTAGCGCGTCACCTATCAGGTCTAAGTTAGTGCTATAGAAATGGTTTACTCTGAATCCTCATTTAAAGATGAGTAGTGAAGTGTTTGAATATGTTAACGAATTCACTCATTTGTGAAGCTGAATTAGCCTCAGCGGACTAATCGATGATCAAATCTCAGCACGGATACAGAGGACTCATTTTTCATCTACCAACTTGCACCACCTTTGGGTCGGGCTACTTGACACAATTTACGTGTACTTCAAAGCAGTGAGACGGCCGTTTTGGGTACAAAATACGTAGTTACTAACGTCTTGGTTCATGTGCTGCTTTCACGTATATAAAAATCGTAAGTAATAGTGAGGTTAGGTGTAGTGTTAGGTAATGGGGGTTAGTCGACTGATAAGGCTGTGAAACTTCATCAATTGAGGTGTCTAGAACCTGTATTTTAACTGGAACAGGCTAGAAGAAAAATATGGCATCTGTTCTTAAAGTCGTAGACGGTAGATCTGTAGATTGACTGACTGTCTGATGCTCACATGACTGTGAGAATTATTTGCTGAAGAACTCGTTGTGAGATGGCCCAAATCTTTTATAATGGCTTAGAATTATTTACTCCTCGTCCCTCTGTTACTGTGAGGTTTCATGGAGTTATTTCCTCTCTTGAATACATGCTTGTCCGTTATAGCATCAATGTATCTCTCTCTTTCTTTGGTTCATATTTCATTTCGAAATTGACAGCTTATACTGATGCATTTCTTTGTAAAGTTTTCAGCTGACCTGTTATATATTTCGATGTAATAATATCTTTGTGTTTGTATACCAGCAGATTTAGCTTTTTATTGATTACCTCACTTTTTCCAACCTCCAGGGGTTGAAGACGACTGACAGGTATGTTGGCTGGGCTTTATATTTATAATAATCTGGATTACTGAAAGTGAGCCAGCATAGACTATTCCTCCCTGGAATTTTCTTTCCACCAATCAGTTCTGCCTTCAAATCTCACCTCTCCTCCTTCACCCTGGGCAAATAAATGGTACTACCACAATAAGTAGGTCTTATTACCTGGTACTTGAGAAATCCACCCTTGGCAACATCAGTTAACTGATTAAGTTTTCTTTATGAAATTCTTTCTAGAAGATAGGTGTGAATCCATACTTTATTGATATGTTAGTGACTTTATACATAGTGCAGGGTTGTGAAAAATATGACTGTCTAAAAGTAAAACTAAGTGTAATTTCAGTTTTTTCTTCAAATACAGATCGGTATATTAAACCGCTAAATTACATTGTGTGACTAATGACGCATTCTAAGTAGATGTGATCTTGACTAGTCATATCTTATCTACATGGTATTTTTAATCAGAATTTATTTCCATTTGTCTTTTGTAGGTAACCAGGATGCCTGCCACTCGATCAAAAATGTAAGCTCTCTAGTTAAATTTCAGTAATCTTGTGTATTTACAACCATATGAAGCTCTTGTGCTTGCTTAGCTTAATTGGTTCGTTTAACTTGACTGTGGAAACCCTTAGTAATAGACTTACCTTGTTTTATTATTATTATTCCCTTGGGTTCCAAGTAGCACACCTGCATTTTAATCAAATCTATGCAGCCTTTTATATCTGGCTCAACGATTGACCATTTCCATGTTGCTCTCAGACGCGCGACTCGTTGTTTCCTACTCGGGTTCCACTCATAAACCCGCTAGTGCGTGACGTGGTGGTCTCATCAGCGTGTTTCCAATCTATTTGTATTTCCTTCTGCACACTTGTTGGGCAATAGGTTCTTGGTTGGTTTTTTATTGTATTTGAGCTATAATTTATACTTAATACCGATTGTCAGCAATTCCCACTTTTCTTTTAATTACAATTGCTGCCTTCAATTAATTATATGGCATCAGTGATCCAATGGTAGACTGCTCACTCCTAACTACGCATGAGTTTCAGACTGGATTCTCGACCAGTCTACTCCTAGACCTCGCTCAGTCAGTGATAATCCGCATGAATAGGGAGGGTTAAGTGTGAGACTAGAAATTCCACCCCGTAAGATAAAATAAAAAAGCGTCGCTGCTAATGAAACTCCTAAGCTGACGCTTGAAGCCTTGCATTCTACTTGGAACGCAAAGGAATGTTAAAAAAGATATTAATCATATGAATATCTTAAGTGCAGTACTTTTCGAGTAAATACTGTCAAACAGACACAGATGTGTTGTTGCCATCATCGACTTTAGCCTAAGCATTGAAAGAAAATTGTGCTCAAGTTACAGGGAAATGGTTTGCATGCCTCATTTGCAACTTCTGATTAAAACTATATTCCACGGAAACTAATTCCCGTATGCGTTCTATGGTTAGTATTTACAGAGTATTTGTTCCACTTGGCACTGCGTAAGAGTTATCTCTTACCTTTACTTTTAAGGCACGTAAATAGTTTGTTGGAGTTTGTAGATATGACTAGATATGAACTGTTAAGGGAGTTGGAATACTAAACTCAATAGGTGTATTCACCTGTGATGGGTCATCTGTCTAGACATTTGACTGTCAACCAGTGGGTCAAAGGTTCGAGTCTCAATCCACCTACTGAAGTTTATGCAGCCGCCAAATGGTATCTATAGCCATCGCACAATAGGTATAGCTCATTTTCAAATGCATGGAATTCCAAGTGGTTATTGAATAAGATTCTATATCATTTAACTCTTAAACGATATTTGTGTACGCTTCGGGTAGTATTTCACTGAACCTACTTTTATCTTCATGTATCTAGTCCCCGTAAGTTGGATGTAACTCCTAAAATGACTAATGGAGGCAGTCAAAAATTATCTGGCATTACATCTCCTTCGACTCCAATATGTCCGGTTAAACGAGCAAAGACTCGTGTTAAATCAACTGAACAAAAGGCTACTGTTGAAAAAGATCCTTTGAAAGAAATTGAAGCAGTTATTCACAGGAAGTGTGTATCAGCGATACGAAAAAGACAAAGATTGGAACAACGTCTCTGCAAAGCTTATAAAACAATTGATGAGAAGAAAAGAGACAAAGAATTAGAAGTGAGTATTTTCATCTCTTTCTCTTTATTATTTATTTGATTTAATTTACAATCTACTCTTGATGTGTGTACTGTTCGAAAATGTGAATAATCGTAAAATGCGCTAAGGTAGCTTCTCATCAACTTAGCAGTCAAACGTTCAATTCAATGTCGATTTTTCTTTTCTTTTTTTCTTCAAACTCGACATTTTGTATATAGTTTTCAAGAGTTGGTTTGTAAGGATTTAATTTGTTTTTACGAGTTTGACTACGGATTGATATCAGTTAGAGAGCAGCATTGAAATTCACCAGGGAGTACTGGACAGCCGTTTCATGCTAGTTTGGGAATCACCGGCAGTATGCACCCACTGGGTAAAAGTTAGAATTCATGGGCTGGTCATTGAATCGGGTCCCAGTGGTTGAATGGTATACGAACTTGCCTTGTAATCGGAAGGTCCTGGGTTCTAACCTGCTGTGGTGGGTGCGTACTGCTGATGATTCCCAAACTATGATGAAACAGCAGCTGTCCAGTACTTCCTGATTTTCTGTGGTTCTCTAACTGATATCAATCCGTGGTCAAACACGTAAAAATAAGTTTATATATAGACGAATTTGAAAATATTACTTTTAAGCCTCAATGGTAAAATGCTTACTACAATGTTATTCTAAGAGAAATGTCAGGTGCATATTATAGTACTGAGTGGGGAAACACAATTACTTCCTGTTCAGTCAGAAAGTATAGAAGCTAACTTCTCAAAGATGATCTAAAACGAAGTTAATTGAAAGCGAAGGGAGATGGAGTTGTATCTTTAAATGCACTCGGACTGTGAATAGCCACTATGTAGTAGTAGAATCGGTAACATGTCAAATCTGTCATATCTGTTATCCCATTATCGCCATTTCTATCACTTTCATCATAGATGTACTAATGGACTTAACCCTAACTCACTTCAGAGACTCAGGGATTGACTTGTTACCACCAGGGAATAATCTCGTTGGCTTAAAATATGCAGACGATATAGTCCTTCTAGGCGGATCATAGGTGCCTGCGTTCTATTTCCCGTGTAAAGTGGCATAATAAGGTGAGCAACATGGAGGTTAAGCGTAGAGTTCTAGGTAAACAGGGGAAATCAATCGACGAAGTCGTGAAGCTACAAAGACTGAGATGGTTAGGACGTGTGTTACGTATGCCAAGCCATCGCCTCCCTCGACGAGCAATGTTAGCGGATATAGGGTCAGGCTGGAAAAAGCTAGCGGCGGTCAAACAAAAACATGGCACCAGTCAATAAAATCCACAACAGTTAGTCTAAGCCACGCAGGAAGGTATAGACTTCCAGGCTGGGGTCCTCGGGACGGTAAAAATCTATGGTTGGAAACAATTGGTGACATGGCTCAAAATCGTTCTCAGTGGCGCAGATGCATCCACTCCCTGTGACTTATGATTTCCAATGAAACTGTTTTGTATTTCTTTATTACTCCTTTGTCTTACACCTCTGCTCACTGTTTCTATTATGCTTTTCTTGTACTTTCTTCTCTTGCTTCGCGTGCTACACGGAATGTGGCGACTTGAACTTCCGCACATTTGTGCAAAGTTCTATGTCGAAAACAGACAGACAGACCTTCTAGGCGAGGACGCTGACAAAATAGGGTAGAGTCTTCTGAACACCTTGAGCTGCAATCTACGAATGTTTGGCATGCGATTCGCTCCCGCCAAATGTAAGATGATGTTACAGGACAGGACTACACGCCTCCTAGATTAGAAATAGCAACTGAAGTGGTAGAGCACGTTGACCGCTTCACTGATTTGGGAAGTTGCATCAGCCAACGCCAACGGGTTGATCTCCGACGAAATCTCAGCACGGATACAGAGGGGTAGTTTCGCATATGCCAGTTTACTCCGTCTCTGGCGTGGACCTGATATCTGGGTATCGACAAAATGGCGTGTGTACTGCTCAGCAGTCCTGGCTGTGAGACCTGGCCACTGAGAGTAGAAGACATGAAAAGCCTAACTAGTTGTCTTTGATAATAGGTGCCTGCGTTCTATCTCCCGTGGGAAGTAGTATAATAGGGTGAGCAATATTGAGGTTAGGCGTTGGGTTCTAGGTAAACAGGGGAAATCAATCGACGAAGTTGTGAATTTACAAAGACTTAGATGGTTAGGACATGTGTTACGTTTGCCTAGTCATCGCCTTCCTCGACGAGCAATGTTAGCGGATATAGGGTCAGGCTGGAAGAGAGCCGGCTAGCGGCGGTCAAACCAAAACATGGCACCAGTCAATGAAATCCACATCAGTTAGCTTAAGCCACGTAGGAAGGTGTAGACTTCCTGACTGGTTGGGGTCCTCGGGAAGGTAAAAACCAATGGTTGGAAACAATTGGTGATATGACCGAAAATCGTCCTCAATGGCTGGTGCAGATGCATCCACTCCTTGTGACTTATGATTTCCAATGAAACTTTTGTTCTTCGTTATTACTATTCCTTTTTCTCACACCTCTGTTTACTGTCTCTATTATGCATTTCTTCTACTTTCTTCTGTTGCTTTGTGTTCTACAAGGAGGGAGTGTGGCGACTTGAACTGTCGCACATTTGTGCAAAGTTCTATGTCGAAAACAGAACAGAATAGAGTTATATCTGTTAATAGTAATATATTAGGATTTGAGTTTGACACCGAATCCAATATAATACTCACTTGTTCTCCTTGAAGTACCGTCTGCTACGCTGATTTCATGGAAAAGTTAAACAACAAGTTTGGTCTGTGCTTGTGAGAACATAAACTTTCTTCGATAAAAGGGCATATCGCATGTATTATACTAGTAATAACCAGTTTTAAGAGTAGAATTTGTTCACTGTGGTAGAATGTATTAAGAAGTAATGCAATTAGGCTGAGGGAGAGAGAAAGAAAGAGCTTAATCACCTTATCTTTGTTCATCAAATCCAACACCAAACATGTGGAAACGAAGTGTTACAACGCCTTTACCGGAAATATAGGAAATTGCCAAAAAAGCAACAACAGACTGTAGAACAATATCAAGGAGGTTTTCAAAGTCGTGTGAATACATTGAGAAGTGATTATGAGCAATCAGATGTATTGTAAACGTCATTTAGCTAATAACTTGGTATCATTTCTGTTGTATCAAATATGCTTTTGTAAATACCAATAAGTAATTTGAGTGGTTATATAAGGTCAGGTATGAAATGTTGTCCAATGAAATTATGCCAAAGGTTCAATGGTTTACGTTGTGCCTTGTGATTTAAACCAGTTGACGCCGGTTTCAGCCTGCAGAACATATTTCTTTTAGGAATAAACGAAAGATGGAGTATGCAACACTATTGTTTTTTGCCATCGTAATTCTGCGTAGTTGGGTTGATAGTAATAATAATAATAATAATAATAATAATAATAATAATAATAATAATAAAATAATAATAAATCTTTATTTCAAACAATGTGCGAACATATGGTACAAAAGTTTTTGTCTCATTCATTTCCAGAATACTTTTTTATTCATATAGGGTTTACATGTAAAGTAATAATCTGGAGTATATCTTCATTTTATTGAAGACTTGCACAGCGTTTACTTGGAAGCAAGTTAAATCAGCGCTCATGTTCATGTATGGGTCATTTGATATAACTAGACGATTAAAACAATGATAAATCCAGATGAAATTAGGCATTTTGGTAGAAAGTAGTTACGGTAGCCCAGTGATTCAAGCAGGTTATGTTTATTAGTGTTAACTGTTAGCGCTGATCACAATATGTGGATCAAGTAAGCACTAAGTTATGTGACATGGCTTACAGGCTGGTACACTCTGTTTGGTGCTACATGTTAGTCAACGGGAAGTTCTACTTGATCTCAATAACAAGGCATACATGGGATTGAAATCTTTACTTCTTAATACTGAAGTTGCACACTTTCTTTGTCATTGTCACTAATAGATGCTAGTAGTTCTTTAGTTCTTGTGTCTTTTGTCGATAAGTGCTAACCGTGTATACTGTCGTATGGTTTTAATTGTTTTTCTAAATTTGATAAAACTTTTTTTGAAAGCAAATATAAGTGATCTGTTGCTCGCTAGTGACTGACTACAGTCAGAAGTTGCTCGGAGTTCTAGTGGGACTGGTGAGATCCACTAAAGTTGCGTGTGAAAAGAGCTACTTTCCGATGACATTAACTGGCGGTCGTCGTGCTGTATATATAGCGATTTGTCAGTCGTTAGAACTGATGGTCCATTGAATGTTATCCCTGTTGGTGAAAAGTCAAGGAGTTCTCTTTGTAACCTGAATTTCCTGGGTTTGATCCCTGGTTGGTTTATGGATTTGTACTGCTGAAGATTGATTGAATTCAAGGAAACCAATCAAATCCCTACAAACCAACACTTGAATACCAATGAGATGCTCACTGGCGACTGGCTGTATTCGGGTAGGTAGTTACCTGGGTTCCAATGGGAAGTCGTGACCAGTAGGGTGCAGCGGGTCGGGTGTGAGGACAAATACTCGCCGAAGACATTGGCTAGCGGTCGCGCTATGTCGTGAATCGGCAGAAGTTGGAATTCAAGGACCATTGGAACGGGGCCCGGTGGCTTAATGGTATACGAGCTCGCCTTGTAACCGGAGGGTCCTGGGTTCGAACTCTGGCGATGGGTGCGTACTGATGAAGAGTCCCAAACTAGCGTTGACGAAACAACTGTCCAGTACTCCCAGGTTTTCCAGTGGTTCTCTAACTAGTGTCAGCTCATGATGAAATTGATTGAATTATTTCAGTATAAAAATGCACAGAAGTGCCGCAGTTCGAGTTGCCACACTTCGTATAGCACACAAAGGAGGACAAAAGAAAAAATAAGAAGATTCGGAAGAATGATAATAAGCGGAAATGTGTGTGAGAGAGAATAGTAACCACAGGGATTGAACGCATCTGCGCCATTAAGAACAATTTTGAGCCATGTCACCAACTATCTGCAGCCGTTTATTCCTAGAATCCCGAGGACGTCAACCAGCAGTCTTCACCTCCATATTTGGCTCAAATTAATTACCAACGATTTCGTGAACTGATGCCATCTTTTCATTTCACCACCAATGCCTCTTTTCCAACGTAATGCGCTATATCAGGTATGACTGACCGTTGAGGAAGGCTATGGCTTGGCATGCTCAGCGTGTGTCCTAGCCATCTCAATCAATGTGGCTTCAGGATCTCATCGATTGATTTTCCCTCGTTACCTAACACTCGACGCCTAACCTGACCCTATTATACCACCTAACATGGGAGCTAGAACTCAGAAAACTATGATGATAGGTAGTTAGCCTTTTTGGTGCATAGATCATATCTTCACTCTTCGACAGATTCTAGAACATAGACACACTTTTCGGCGTCCAACAATTGTCATATTTCTTGACTTGAAGGCGGCCTTCGACTCCGTGGACCGAAAGTACTATGGCAATGTCTGACTGTGAAGGGAGTGCCAAGAAAGTACATTGCACTAATCAATGCACTCTATTCAAACTCACGTAGTCGTGTAAGGGCATATGGGGAATTGTCATCTGAATTAGTAACAACCAGTGGTGTCCGACAGGGATGTCCACTTTCCCCATTTCTGTTTAACTTCATCATAGATATGCTAATGGAAGTATCCTTAACTGAACGTAGTGACTTAGGAATCGACTTGTTACCAGGGAATAATCTAATGGACTTAGAATATGCAGATGACATAGTCCTGTTAGGGGAGGATGCTGACAAAATGCAGAGTCTTCTGAACACGTTGAGCAGCAATCTGTGTATGTTTGGCATGCGATTCGCCCCTATAAAATGTAAGATGCTGCTACAGGACTGGACGACGTCAACCCCTAACTTAGTGATAGGGAGTGAAGTGATAGAACATGTTGACCACTTCACCTACTTGGGAAGTTGTATTAGCACCAACGGACTGATTGGCGATGAAATCTCAGCACGGATCCGAAAAGCTCGAGCTGCTTTCGCTGACTTACACCATCTCTGGCGTAGGCGTGACATCCGGTTATCAACCAAGGGACGTGTGTACTGCTCATCAGTTCGCTCCGTCCTTCTCTATGGCTCTGAAACATGGCCAATACGCGTTGAAGACATGAAAAGGTTGACTGCTTTCGATCATAGATGTCTGCGATCTCTTTCTCACGTTAGGTGGTTTAATAAGGTAAGTAATGTTGACGTTAGGCGTAGAGTGTTGGGCAAAGAGGGAAAATCAATCGACGAGGCTATAAAGTTACATAGATTAAGATGGTTAGGTCACGTGGTGCGCATGCCTAACCACCGCCTCCCCCGACGGGCATTGTTGGCTGATATAGGTTCAGGTTGGAAAAGAGCCAGTGGTGGCCAAACAAAAACATGGCATCAATCCATGAAATCCTTGACAGTTAAACTGAGTCAGGTAGGGAGATGCAGACTCCCGGGTTGGGGCCCTCGGGACTCTAGGAATCAATGGCTGGAGACAATAGGTGACATGGCTCAAAATCGTTGTCAATGGCGCAGATGTATTCAATCTCTGTAATCTTTCATATTCCTTTCTACCATTACCCATTCTGTTTCACTCTTATATTTGTCAAACTCTATTAATTCTCTTCACTCATCTTCTTGTCTACCTCTGTGTGCTATTTGGAACGTGGCAACTGGAACTGGTGCACTTGGGTGCCAAGTTCTATGTTGAATCCAGACAGACAGTTAGCCTTTTCATGTCTCTCACGTTCAATGTTCGTGTTTCACAGTTGTAAAGGAAGACGTATGGAACTGTTGCGCAGTACACACGTCCTTCGGCTGATAGGCAGATAATACGTCTTCTCCGTTTATAAAGCAATTTGGCAAATGCCAAATGAGCCTTCTGTATCCGTGCTGAGATTTCGTCAGCGACCAACTCACTGGGGGCGATTTAACTTCCCAAATAAGTAAAGTTGTCAACATGACCTACCACTTTACTCGCTGTCTGTAAGCTGAGGGTCGATGTAGTCCAGTCCTCTAGCATCACCTTATATTATAACTTCAGAAACCAACTATCCGTAAGCTCTTAGATGACTTTGTGAGTTTGAGTTGAGTGACTTGACTAGTGCGATTTTACTTTATCAAAACACTTCACAGCAAACTTGCCATAATAACATTCGATTAACGGAGTCGAATACCACCTTCAGACCAGAAAATATGACGATTGCTGGGCGCCCGTAAATATATCTGTGTTCCAGAATTTGTCGAAGGTTGAAATTTTGACCAATACACCTTCTACCCCATCCGAAACCTGTCTAGTTCTTTCGGATTTGTGTTTCCGGAATACCACTTAATCTACGCATGATTATTGAGGCTAAGACTTTAGATATCATATTAGTCATGCTAATCCCCCTATGAATATCCCAGGAAGACCTGTATACTGGGATGATCAATGACTTACACCAGCCCAATGGAAGCATATCTAATTCCCAGACGTTACACAATAACAGCCCAGATAGCACGATGTTACCACCATCCTTAGACACCTCTGCAGTAATTCCATCAGGTCTTGCTGCTTTGCCTCGTTTCAAATTATAAAGACAGCCTTTGTAACTTGAGTTACAGTACGAGGACCAATGTCGACATCCCATTCACATAGAGGTGTTGGATGTTGTGCAATTTGAGCGTAGCTGTAAGCCAGTTTAACTGCTCCTCAAAATGTTGCTTCCGACATTCCGATCGTCTATCCTGAGAGCTAGTTAGGCTGTTAGCTGTACTGCTAACGAATCCCAAACAAAGACAAAACAGCTGTACAGTAAGTACTCCCTGGTTTTTACTGGTTCTCTAACTACAGTCGCTTCGTAATCAAACTTGAAATCAATCAATTTCCTGCAAAACGAACACTTAAAAAATAGACTTCTCTTTTTGACTTCACATATTTATTTATTTTTTTGATTACACCTTGATTCCACACTGCAGTTTTTGGGGCACACGTATAGAATTTCCAGCATGTGATATCAGTAGCCCAAATTTTGCATGCCGACCATAGATACCAAGTGTGCGTCGGTAGGGGATCAAATCCCGAACCATTTGCATGGTCAGCGAGAGTCATAATAGCTGAGCCACCGACGCACATTATATACATGGTTGATCAGTAGATTTTGGTGATGTAGTATTTATTGTTTTGATGCTTTTATTTGCTTTTTTTGTGTTTTTTAATTACAGAAGATTAAAGCTGATTTATGCGCATTTGTGGATGAATTGTATAATGATGAGTTACTACGAAAGTGGATACCTGTTCCGGTTGAATCTGTCTAATTGATTCGATGTATATTGCCGTCTTTACAAACACTACTCCTTTTTTAAAATAAGTACTTGACAATATGTAAAGTATTTTCCATAGTATATGTACATTTTTATTGTATATATTGTACATAATAATACAAATAAATTAATCCTTAGATGAATATTGCTTTCAGTCATTTTCTCTTGTGATCTGTTATAGTGTAATTATTTTTTTTTCGTGTGTTTGTTCCTTCAACTATTACTGATTTTACCTGAATAGCAGCAAATTAGTGTGACTGATATTCTACAAGCAATAAGCTTTGCTAGGTGAGGTTGCTAGCCCCACGCCAAACCTTACCTTTATCCTGGGTCTACTACCCGTAAGTAAACTAGATTGGAGGATTGTGGATGTAAGTCAACGGAAAATCGAACGTTGGACCACATGAGTGGTTGGTGGCCAGTATTCGATAGCTGGACTACTGACGCCTATATCACAAAATGATGTTTACTTTGTAACTGATAGTTGGAAATCCATTCGATATCTATTATTATGAGATAGGCGCTTCTTAATGAGCATTTTTTACGAGTTATCGGCCATGGTGTCAAACACACATATAAGTAAATTTTGAGGCAAAAATTTGGTTAATTTACACTGATGACGAATAACAGTAACATCGGAAAGGTGATTTTGCTTACAGGTGCGTGGCACAAAACAGTCACCTTACTAGTGTTTGAATGTTACCGTTTTACTACAATCTTTTAGGAAAAATACACATGTTTAGTGGAAATGAAAAAGAATCTGATCAAAATAAAGTGACCAGTAAAATTCTTTGGAAAAATCATAAATGACAACATTTGGGATTCTATGCAGTTCTCATGCCTAAAATCTCATCAACTGGAGGTGTCAACTAGTGCGGTATCATAGTTTCCTTTAGAAAACGTGAATTTACTGTCAAGTAGTTTATTTTCCCGAATGTTTGTTTGCAGGGATTCGATTGATTCGACTGGTCATAAACTGATTTCATCTAGAGAACCAGCAGGAATCAGGGAGTACTGGACAGTTGTTTCATCCTTGTTTGGGAATCTTCATTAGTACGCACACATGACCCTGCCCGGGAACTTGGAAATTAGTCTATCGTTCACTAGTGACTGACCACAGGATGAATTTGCCTGAAGTTCCAGTGGGAAGTTATGACCAGCTAAGTCCGCCAACTTTGGGACGAGGAGGAATATTCTCTGATGACAATGGATGACAGTCGCGCTACATATATGGCGAATTGTCAGAGTTTAGAATCGGTGGGGCGTTAGATTCTTTCCCGGTGACTGAATGGTTAATGAGGTGGCATTGTAACCTAAAGGTTACATCCTTGGTGAAGTCACGCGTATTGTAGTTTATTTGGAAAATATTATTTCACGGGATTCATTATCAAGTATGGTGTGCAAAATCTATTGTGAAAAGACTGAACCCTGTAGGACATTCATTCAGCGTTCACTTATAACTGCACACATTTCACGAAGTCTATCTTGATAATATTGAGATTCTTCAGGAAAGATCCAGAAATTTTATTAGACGTTTCATTATTATTATATCCTTTATTTCCTATAGGAACATAGGGCTTCAGCCGCGCGTTTCCATTGCGTTCGGTTTTATTTAAAACAATTAGTTCCCTTTATGAATTTAGATAAAGCAATAAGAAGACGATTCAGACAAATTACGTCTTCTTATTGCTTTATCTAAGTTCGGTTTTATGTCAACTTTTTCACCCCACTCCAAGTCTTCCCACACACTTTCATCTCCTCTTCATATGACCTTCTCCAGGTCACTCTTGGACGACTAATAATAATAAATAATTTTTCCTTCACGTTCCCAGTGGAACGTAGGGCTACAAGTTAGTGGCTTGAAGTTTCTGTAGCAGTGTTTAATTTTTATAGGATGGGGTTGCTAGCCTCATGCCCAACCTTTCGTCTTTACCAGCATTATTTCTGGCTCAGTGAGGTAAAGGAGTGCGCCGGCCGGGGATCGAACCCCGGACCATATGCATGGTCGGCGAGCGTCCTAACCGCTATACCACCGACGCATATCTTGGACGACTATAGCTATACAATTTCATGTGAAGTAGATGCTAAATAGAACTAAGGAGATAAAACTCAGCTTGCCCCAGTTTTATCCCACAATCATATTTTTCGTTAAAGTTACATCCACGAATAAGCTGGAAACTAAATTTACAATGAATGCATTTATTACACTTGTGCATATTTATTGTGTTTCTGACTACAAATAAATCTTAATTAAGCTACGTTGAATAGACTTTTTTGTGTACGGAGCTATTTATCATTGCTTATTGTGGAGGGTGAATGGTAGCATCTTGAATGTCCTATCGAAATAGGTAGACCGAAATTTGAACCTTTTACTCATGAACTGGAAGTGCTAAATGTCACAAAATTGTATCACGAAAATAGTTAATGACGGAAAGTAGATTCATGTGTTGTCCGTATATCAATAGACAATAGCTCCATTCAAAAGATGACCCATGAAGCCTTTGTATCAATATAATTATATTCATGCATATTATATTTTAATGTATATAGCTATGAAAGCGTTGAATTTCTAAAATCTTCAGTGTCAAAAAAAAAGCTTTGGGCACATGGAGTACTTGCAGACTAATTTTTACATGCATACTCCTGTAGTTTTCTGTCGCTTGTCATTTGAACTTGTTGACTGACCAACTTAAAACATATAAAACAGTTTAACAGAAAGACGGGTTAACTACAATGGTATCATTGTATAGGTTGTAGCAATCGTCACACAAAATTCTTGAGGTTTTAAGAATTGGTTATCTATGCATTCTTCGGGTACATAATGACTGAGTCTGTTTAGTGTCTCCGACTATAATACTGTATGACATAGACGCAAATATCAATCCTTTTTCTGAAGTGTTAACAAGTGCCAAGAAGCAGGTCCTCGAATTCCTACTGGTAGCCTGGAAACAAATAACAGCCCACTGAATTAAGCTTTTGACGTATAGTCATTTTGCGTCCCAGATTCGGATCTCACTCCACGTACTTCAACTTGAGCTACTACGTAACATTGTCATCCCTCGTACAACAGGTGAGGCTCGTAACCTGGAACATGAAAGACACCTTTTCAGAGGAATGAATTTGAACAAAAGTTTAACAGTCTGATTCATAAGGACTAGGTGTGTGTGTGTGTGTGGAGGGGGGGGGGGTAAAAGCTTGTGATATTCATGGCATAAACGATTGAGATGAGAGAAAAGTAGTTGGTAAAATTGTTTGTATAATGACTAGCTGGTTGAGAAGCTAGAGTATTATAAAGTGACGCTAAGTTTAGGCAGTACAAGGAGATTATAGTAAACCGATTAGTGTTGTAAAACTTCCTTTGAGATCCTTGTAACACTTACTAGTGATGTTGAAAACCACTGCCTTAACTGATAGGCTGTGTTAGCTGAAGTGGGATTCGATTAGAAAAGAGTAAGTGGTGGTCTATTTGAAACATGGCACCAGTCCATGTTATCACTAGCCGTCGGCTTCTACACTGCTTGGGGAGAGTTATTGGGATCTTAAAAACCATTGGTTGGAGATACTTTTTTGTGATATGGATTGAAATCGTTCAAATAGGCGTAGATAAATTCAATTTTTGTCATTTGCTAAGCACTGAATGTTTGTACTACCCCATACGCCTTTGTGTGTGTGTGTGTGTACTTTCGTCTGTGTGGTTGTGAAATGTGGCAATTTGTTTGATACAATTTTACTCAGGGGTTTTCGTTGAGGTGTCTGTCTAAAATATGAATAAAGTAAGAATATCAATTAATAATTAATTAACTACATCAGTGAATTATTTGTAGAACTAGTGAACTGACTTATTTTCAAAGGATTGACTTCAGGTTCCAACTCAGTAATGCTTGTCTAGGTTTGAATTTTTGAACGTACCAGCCAGCCGTTTCGTTCTACATATATTCTGACGAAGAATATGTAGAATGTTTGTGACTAGAAAATAAATGCCTTCTTTAATTTTGATTAGAAGTTGTGGTGCAGAACTGTCTATTCATCTGACTGACAAATCAGCATAAAGCCAGTCTTATGTATTCGTATTGAGTTTTTATCATCAACCTGTCTATTAAGTCTGGTACAAACTGTAAAATGTGTGTGTGTGTGTGGGGGGGGTGGGTGGGGTAGTCCATACATTCACTCATTTCATTAGTTATCCTTGAAGTGAATCGGTGCAGATCATTCCTGTGGCATTATTTTCCATTTCTAATTGGGACAAATCTCAATCTCATAGTTTTGCTCAGGATGTTGATAAGTTTCCTGTAATGTATAACATTTTGTGTTGTTTTGATTGTCATGTAGTGTATTTTTATTGGTATAACTGCTTATCTTATCATCATGTGTTTTTACGCCATGAATCTGTGTTAAGAAAAACATCTACTGTTATCAGTGTGAATTTCATTTAGTCAGTAGGGTAGGTTTTAATGCATCAACACACATAGTTGTTATTTTCACCATCATAAACGACCAAGTGCGGTCGAGGGTGGATAGGCTTTAGGGAATACGAATATCTAGTGCTTATAACAGAATTGGTGGATATCCAGATCTTTCTAGGGGTGTTAGGAAACCCTAATTCCAGGCCTATGGTTTACAGAATCTGAAAGGGTCGAATGACATATGAACCTGTTTTAATCACCAGAAACCATAGGGATGTAGAGTCTGATGCTTCTCTACTGCCTTGTGGATAAGATTTCAAGTCAAAGGGTGGGGAGAGTGGGTGGTCGGAAACATAACTATCTGCTTCAGTCTGGGCGTCCGGGCAGTATCCTAGCCTTCAAACCAACTACGAAGTTTTGTATGGCTCATCTGTCGGTGCAGATAATGCATCAAGTTTGTGTTTTAATAAATAAATAAATGAGTAATTGCGCTATTTAAAATGTTTTTTTTTCAGAGGTAATGTCACCTTGGCAACGTGAAGTATTGCGTGGAGCAATTTATCTTGGAATACCATATTTAATGTTTACACTTAGTGGTATGCCTGCGTTAACGGAGTATGTGCATAATTATGTGAGAAAAGATCGTCTTGATAGAACAGGGGTAAGTTAATCTATGGAATTATTGTTATTTTTTTAATGCTGAGATTTAAATGTAGTTTGCACCACTTAAGGCTTTTGACTTTTATGGAGTTCAACTTTAATTAAGTAGTACTGCTGCCAGTCTGGATTGGAACATAGAACCCTACTCCCTAAAGTGTCAGTAACAATGGTGAGGCGGAATTACTAGCCTCACTTTCAATCGGGCTTGGTATCGAAGGTAAAATATACCAACAAAGTGAGGGAGTAGCTATGGGATCGCCTATCTCACCAATAACAGCTGACATATTCATGGATTATTGGAAAGAGAATACCCTTAAACCATTCAGATCATCACTAAAATGTTGGTGGAGATATGTGGACGACACACTAGTAATAGTGAAAAAAACGATACTGAGAAACTTTTCTCGCACATAAACAACCACGTCGACTCAATAAAATTCACTATGGAATTAGAGAATGAAATTGGGGAACTGCCTATGTTAGACTACAAATAATGACAGATGGTACATAAAAACGACGATATGTAGAAAAACCACACACTCTGGAAGATTCCTTGATTATCACTCAGCTCATCCACTCACGGTAAAACGAGGATTAATACAAGGTCTTGCAGATAGAACACGTAGACTTACAACAACACCAGAGGACCAGTGTAAAGAAATAAAAGTCCTATTCAAAATGCTACTCGAAAACAACTACCCCAAAGAATTTATAAAAGATAATATAAAAAAGAGAAAAAAGAGGGTAAAACCGGAGAATAACAAGATGGAAGAATGGAAACAACAGTCGCAATACCATATAAAAATGGTACATCAGAAGCAATTCAAAGAAACCTCAAAAATATCGGCATTCGAACAACGTTTAAACCGACGAATCTAACCAAAAATAAAATAAATCAACTGAAAGATCCCATAAAAATGATGGATAAAAACAATTTGATTTATAAAATATCTTGTGCTGACTGTCCAACTAAATATGTGGGGCAAACGTCCAGATCACTCAAAATAAGAGTGAATGAACATAAACTTTCAAGTATTGGTTTTATAGGAGTTTTGTTTGATTGCATGGGGGATTTCACCATGAGCTGACATCAGTTAGAGAACCACTGGAAAACCTGGAAGTACTGGACAGCTATTTCGTCCTAGTTTGGGACGCTTCAGCAGTGCGAACCCACACTGTGGGGTTGGAACCCAGGACCTTCTGGTTACAAGGCGAGCTCGATCCAATGGTCCTTGAATTCTAACTTCTGCCAATTCACGATATAGCAGGTTGAAGATGAGGCAGTAACTCATCGAAGAAGACATTGCGAAGTGGTAGCGCTATATCGTGAATTTGCAGAAGTTAGAATTCACGAACTGGCCATTGGATCGGGTTCCAGTGGCTCAATGGTCTACGAGCTCGCCTTGTAACCGGAAGGTCCTGGGTTCGAACTCTGGCGGTGGGTGCGTACTGCTGAAGAGTCCCAAACTAGGACGAAACAGCTGGCTGTCCAGTACTCCCAGGTTTTCCAATGGTTCTCTAACTAATGTCAGCTCATGATGAAATCCTGATAATTTTTTTTCACTATCGACAGTGATTATAATTAGTCAGTTGGATCAAACTGTTCCCCTTCACGATAATTTTGCCGTTGTCAGAAACCTGACTTACAACTTCGTTTGCATAATTTAGTTTTGTATTTCTCGTTGGATTATTATATTGAACTGGGATGTTCGGTCTATGCCGACATGTTGGCTGCTACAATGGACGCTCTGGCGATGTCTGAAGATTAAAATGTCATTATTTGATGGATGGTGTCTCTCAGTCAAGTCGTTTTTAGGACTCGACAGCTCGATGTACCTGCACTCCCAGTGAATAATAGTGTCCCTGCTGAGACTCGACTCCCATACCGTTCTTTTCAAACGCTAGATTTAAACCAAATAACATGCTTTTCCTCGGTTCATTTTATCAAACGTGGCGTGTCTTCTCTGTACTTTTTCAAATAGAAGTTCAAACTTTCATTTGGTTTCTTATTGTGTACGCTAGATGTTGGCTGGGGATGCCATTTGATTAGAGGTGACGGACACAGGACATCAAGTGAACATCGATAAGACAGAGGTAGGGAAGATAGTCTACCAATAAAAAACAAGCATCATTCACAATCAACAGGAGAAATTCGAACCAGTCTACTTACCTCACTTATTAGGACAGCTTCGTTTCAACTACAGGTGACGTGGACGAAGATATCAAAGGCAGAATCAGAGCAGCAAGGTGGGCGCTCCTATTACTCTGAAATCAGTGTGGAATCTGCTGCACTCAGAATAAGAAACAAGATTTAGATTTTCAACAGTAATGTTGAATTAGTTCTTTGGTATGGTTCTGAGACTTGGCCTTCGGCTCACGAAAAGTATTTCCAACAAGTTTCCTACTTGGATTAACATTTGGCTGGGCTGGCTCAATACTGAGGAGGATCAGATGACCGGGTTGAAAGGATAAGCAACACAGAAGACTGTGGTAAAGAACAAACCAAGAACCTATTGGTTAGTAAATAGGTAGAAGGAAGTAGAGATGCATAGAATACACACTGAGAAGACCGACGAGTGACATTGTGCTCCCGGCCCTCAAGTGGAACTTGAATGGAAAATGGTGGTCGATAGTGGCATGTAGGAGATCGAGTGATCTTGCAGTCAGCTAAAGAGGACGGCAAAGAACAGGGTGAAACAGAGATATGCTGTTGAAGCCACCAGATAAGTGGAAAAAGTGACTTCATTACAAAATTCCCCCTGTTGATGGTGATTGATGCTTGTTGTTGTTGGTTGGTTGGTCATCTTCATCACCTGTGTCTTCTCTATATCCACTTGAAGTTCTTTTATCGCTGGTATGATTAATATCTGACTTCGGATCTCCTCTCATTTTGTATAACTTTAGTTCATTTTATTGGGTGTTATAGATCCTATTTGGCTGAAGTTCTTTTCAATGAGAAATGTATTAAATTGTCGGGTTTTTGCAGTTTCGATTGACTTCAAGTTATACATTTAACGAGTTGGTGAAGATCGAAGAACCCGGGATGACTATTTGCATCTAATTCAAAACGAAATAAAACAATCTGTGTTTTCCTCTAATTTAAGGTTGTTTCACCATTTGATTGGATAAATTCTTATATGGCCGAAATACAAGGCAATCAATTTACGCGATAATCAGATCACTTTCGACTTACTACTGAGTATAAGCCGAATGAATGATGATTTCCTAATTGTTGTCAGCCAATCAATTCTATTCATGAGTATCTGCTTTCATATCTGTCACAATAGGACAGTGGTGTTATTTTTACGGCATGCTGAACTTTCCCTGCTTTTCAGGCTTATTGGCTGGTTTCAGGATTTTACCATGAACTGGCATCAATTAGAGGACCACTGGGAGTACTGGACAGCTGTTTCGTTATAGTTTGTGACTCTTCACAGTACGCACCCACCACCAGAATTCAAACCCCGGAGCTTCTGGTTACAAGGCGACTTCGTAGACCATTGAGCCACTGAGACCCGATGCAATGGTTCATGATGAAATCCTGAAACCAGTCGAATGCTTGCAAACCAAAACTTGAATATCAGTCTGATGCTCACTAGTGACTAGCCCTATACAGGTAGGTAGTTACCTGAATTCTAATGGGATGTCATGACCAGTGGAGTGCAGCAGGTTGGGTATGAAGACAAATACTCGCCTCCGCCACCGATGACATTGGCTAGTGGTTGCGCTATATCGTTAGTGAATTGGTAGAAGTTGGAATTCATAGACTATTGGATCGGGTCCCAGTCTGTTTGTCTGGATTCAACATAGAACTTGGCACCGAAGTGCAGCAGTTCGAGTTGCCACCTTCCAAATAGCACACAAGGGTAGACAAGAAGATGAGTGAAGAAAGAATCAATAGAGTTTGACAAGTATAAGAGTGAAACAGGATCGGTAATGGTAGAAAGGAATATGAAAGATTACAGAGACTGAATACATCTGCCCTGGCCATTGACAACGATTTTGAGCCATGTCACCTATTGTCTCCAGCCATTGATTCCTAGAGTCCCGAGGGCCCCAACCCGGAAGTCGGCATCTCCCTACCTGACTCAGTTTAACTGTCAAGGATTTCATGGATTGATGAGGCCATGTTTTTGTCTGTCCACCACTTACTCTTTTCCAACCTGTACCTATATCAGCTAGTAATGCCCGTCGGGGGAGGCGATGGTTAGGCATGCGAAGCACGTGACCTAGCCATCTCAATCTATGTAACTTTATAGCCTCGTCGATTGATTTTCCCTCTTTGCTCAACACTCTACGCCTAACGTCAACATTACTTACCTTATTAAACCACCTAACGTGAGGAAGAGATCGCAGACATCTATGATCAAAAACAGTCAACCTTTTCATGTCTCCAACTCGTATTGGCCATGTTTCAGAGCCATAGAGAAGGACGGACGGACGGAGCGAACTGCTGAGCAGTACACACGTCCCATGGTTGATAGCCGGATGTCACGCCTACACCAGAGATGGTGTAAGTCAGCGAAAGCAGCTCGAGCTTTTTGGATCTGTTCTGAGATTTCATCGCCAATCAGTCCGTTGGTGCTGATATAACATCCCAAATAGGTGAAGTGGTCAACATGTTCTATCACTTCACTCCCTATCACTAAGCTAGGAGTTGACGTAGTCCAGTCCTGTAGCAGCATCTTACATTTTATAGGGGCGAGTCGCATGCCAAACATACGAAGATTGCTGCTCAAGGTGTTCAGAAGACTCTGCATTTTGTCAGCATCCTCCCCTAACAGGACTATGTCATCTGCATATTCTAAGTCCATAGGACTGTTCTGTGGTAACAAGTCGATTCCTAAGTCGTTACGTTCAGTTAAGGATACTTCCATCAGGATATCTATGATGAAGTTAAACAGAAATAGGGAGAGTGGACATCCCTGTCGGACACCACTGGTTGTTGCCAATTCAGATGACAATTCCCCATATGCCCTTACACGACTACTTGAGTTTGAATACTTACTTACTTTACTTCGGCTATCTCCTACGGGAGGATGAGCCGGCTTCATGAACCATGAAGTTTCATGGGAATTGGGTACGAGTGATGTCCCCAGCATCGCTCGGCCTTTGTTTGAGAGTGCAGCTCTAGCCTTTACACAACCAAGTGTGACCTACAAGGCAGTGGGAGTGGAGTAGGGAGTCCACTATCCATTGGCAGCCGGTGACCGGAGTCCGGTTCATTCGCCTTTTTGAATGGGGCCAGTCATCCAGGGCATCCAATAAGTCCTTTGTCCATACGTCTGCCGGTGAGCTTCATACGCCAGTCGTTGGAGGTTTGGAATCAGGGTTTAGCCATCTCCCCTAGACTGTCATCTAATGGACAGTTAACCCGGTGAAGAGTGCCGGGTATCCGCTTTTGGCCTCTCACTTCGGTGACAAACACCTCCGCCACGTGAAGGCAGTGAGTAGGACTTCCTCAGGAGAGGCTATGTAAGACGCCCGGTCATATGGGAGCATTTCAAGAGGTGTACGGAGGGGTGGCCAACCCGCAGCGCAAGACACCCACCCCCGACCATCCTGAGGCTTTGGAGGCTTTGAATAGAGTGCCTTGATTAGTGCAATGTACTTTCTTGGCACTCCCTTCACAGTCAGACATTGCCATAGTACCTTTCGATCCACGGAGTCGAAGGCCGCCTTCAAGTCAAGAAATATGACAATTGTTGGACGCCGAAAAGTGTGTCTATGTTCTAGAATCTGTCGAAGAGTGAAGATATGATCTATGCACCCTCTACCTGGTCTAAAGCCTGCTTGATTTTCCCTTGTCTGTTCCTCCCGAGTTCTGCTTAGTCTATGCATGATTACTGAGCCTAGGATTTTAGAGACTATGTTCGTTAGGCTGATCCCCCTATGATTATCACACGAGGACTTGTTTCCCTTCTTGAATATCGGTATAATAAGTGACTTACCCCAGTCTGATGGCACTGTCTCTGATTCCCAGACTTTGCCTAGTACCTCAGTTAATCTACAAACTAGTATGTCACCCCCATATTTAAACACCTCCGGAATAATTCCGTCGGGTCCTGCCGCTTTGCCTCGTTTCAAATTACTGATAGCTTTTGTGACCTCACTTACAGACGGCGGACCAGTGTCTATATCCCATTCGGGTGTGTGCTGGATGGGGGGGAGGTTCAGTGTGGCTGTAGGCAAGTTAAATTGTCCCTCAAAGTGTTCTTTCCAGCGTTCAAGGCGTCTATCCTGAGAGCTAATTAAGGAGCCATTTTTCTCAGAAATAGTCTCACTTATGATTTGCCTTCTCCCACCCGTTTCCCTGATGAGTCTAAAGAGTTGCCTAGTGTTGCCTATCGCCGATGCTTTTTCCATCTCTTTCGCCTTTGTCAGCCACCACTGTTCACGGTCCTTGCGGAGACTTTTAGTAAGTTTCCTTTTGTGCAGCTTTCGCTCCTCATTGAATTCGGAGCTCGCCGGAATAAGTCTTCTAGCATCTATCAGTTCGGATGAGGCAGTCGAAATCCAGTGGTTTTTACTCACCTTTGGATTTGCCTTATTCACAGCTTTTACAGCTGTATCTATGGCTGACTGAATATTCTTCCAGGCTTCTCCAGGGTGAGCACAGCTGTCGAATTCAGATATGCGTTTAGCTAGTTCTTCCTCAAATAGGGATTTAGTTTCCTGATCGAGCTGGGGACGTGATGGTTTTACCGCCAGCTGTTTCCTACGTCCGTTCAGTCGTAAGCACACACGAGCCCGGACCAGTGCGTGATCGGTATCTACACACGTGTTCCAGAAGGAGCGACAATCTCCTACCGACCCACGCCAACGATAGCTTATTGCTATGTGGTCTATTTGTGTCCAGCGTTGGTTTGATGATGGGGGTCGCCAGGTCAAACAGTGTCTCTCCTTGTGTTTAAAGTTAGTGCTTACAAGAAACAAATGATTATCAGAACAGAACTGTAGGAGACGGTCACCGTTGTCGGTTCGCTGGCACGGAACTCCATAGGTGCCACCGACATCCTTCTCAGATTGACACAATTTCCCTACTTGAGCATTAAAGTCACCAGCTAGAACGACTATATCTGAGCGTTTAGCCTTTCTCACCAAACTAGACAGCTTTTGGTAGAACTCATCCTTCGTTGCAGTCAGTGGGGGCGTAGGCGGAGATTACGAAAAGGCATCGGCGAGTAGTGCAGTCCTTTCTCCTTTTTACTGATCCGTTCAGACGGACAGCACACATTCGGCTATCTACCGGGATCCAGTCAAGTAATGTCTTTTCTGCCCTAGTACTCAAAGCTATCCCTACGCCAGCTAATCCTCGTGAACTAGCTGTGGCATCTCCTGACACCCTCAAGGTGAATTTTGCAGATTCATCCTGTTGGCCAGGTGGGGTTAGGTGAATAACCACACTTGGGTCTTGTATGCGTGTTTCTGAAACACAACATACATCAATGGCTCGGGATGCCAGGGTCTTGGCTAGTGATGCTTGTTGTCCTATTTGGCAAAGTGTCCTAACATTAAAAGCTCCTATATGAAATTGGTGGCGTGGCTTTAGGAGACTATCGGTGGTGGTTTTTTGGCTTCCGTCGTTTTTAGTGGACACAGAGTGAAGAGGAAGTGAGGAGCCATCAAGTAGAGGAGTTGCATCAGTGGAAGGAAGGTAAGGTGATAGAGATGAAGATGAAGACAAAGATAAGTGAGGATTAGAGAGGTTTCGTGTGCATTTCGGATTGTGAGGGCGATTGTTACTTCCCGGCTGCCCACACCGTGGAAGTTGGTTGCGTGACCGCAGAGCCCAGGGGACAACTGCTTGAGGCCGGTCACACGCGGCCTGTTTTTGTTCGTTCTTTTTGTTTGGGTGTCTCAGTAGCATATTTGTCACTTCTGCCCTGTGACACGGCAGCAGGAAGCGCGGTCGTTGTTAATCTGGGCCCCGACCGATCCGGCATGATATTTTGTGAGTTTGTTTGTATCATAGCATTGGATTGGGTAGCTACTTTTTGTCTAACCGCTATCCAAACAACCTTTCTGGCATGGTAGGACCTGAAGAGACATAAGTCTCAGCCAGTATAGCCTGATTAGGTCATTGCGGTGTTCAAGCCCGACTACCACGTCAAGGTAGCAGCTTTCGGTCGGGTCGGCTCCCAGTGGCTTAATGGTCTACGAGGTCATGGGTTTTACCCTGGTGGTGGGTGTGCCTACTGTGAAGAGTCACAAACTAGGACGAAACAGCTGTCCAGTACTCCCAGTGGTCCTCTAATCCATGTCACTTTATGATGAAATCCTGAAATTAATCAAATCTCTGCCAACCAACACTTGGAAAATCAGGCTGGATTTAATAGTTCGTCGATCAAGAGTCGGAATTTGATCAGGTGCTCGGCTGAAGAGCATTCTATCATTGGACTGATAATGCAGTTAAATAGATGCAGTTCTGATATCTTTAAGTTATGCTCTTATGCAATCGATATCTTGCACTTTTGTTTTTGCATAATAAACAAATACCTTTTGTGAATACTCAAAAAACGGTTTTCTGATATTGTTCTGTTTATTTTGAAGTATGATATAGGCGAATATGGAAAAAGGCAACCGAGATCACGACCGGAATGATGGGATGTTATTTACCTTTTTCTAGTGATAATTATGTACCCTTAGCATTGTAATCTTTTATTTATTCAAACGAAAACTTTTACAAATTTTTATTAGTGCTTCACATTGTTAAGCTTTTTTTGTGTTATTTCTCCATCATTTTTTTCTCTAAAAATTGTAACTTGTACAAATTTTATTTTGGATACTGTGAATATCTAGAAATAAAATTTAGGAAATCGCTTATATCTGCTCTTTATTTTTGTTTGACACCCAGTGGCCTAGAGTAGATGACGAATTGCTGTTTTTGTCGAGCGATGAATTTTGAATATTCGAGTTTCATTGGGGGAAGAACATCAGCACCCACTGAAGATTCACGTCTATCCAGCTTGATAAGATGTAAGCAAGATGAAACTTGCATTTTTATTGCTATATACCATGAACCAAATACTTAGGAACCGACTTGTTACCAGGGAATAATTTTATGGACTTAGAATATGCAGATGACATAGTCCTGTTAGGGGAGGATGCTGACAAAATCCAGCAGAGTCTTCTGAACACCTTGAGCAGCAATCTTCGTATGTTTGGCATGCGACTCGCCCCTATAAAATGTAAGATGCTGCTACAGGACTGGACTACGTCAACTCCTAGCTTAGTGATAGGGAGTGAAGTGATAGAACATGTTGACCACTTCACCTATTTGGGATGTTATATCAGCACCAACGGACTGATTGGCGACGAAATCTCAGAACAGATCCAAAAAGCTCGAGCTGCTTTCGCTGACTTACACCATCTCTGGTGTAGGCGTGACATCCGGCTATCAACCATGGGACGTGTGTACTGCTCAGCAGTTCGCTCCGTCCGTCCGTCCTTCTCTATGGCTCTGAAACATGGCCAATACGAGTTGGAGACATGAAAAGGTTGACTGTTTTTGATCATAGATGTCTGCGATCTCTTCCTCACGTTAGGTGGTTTAATAAGGTAAGTAATGTTGACGTTAGGCGTAGAGTGTTGAGCAAAGAGGGAAAATCAATCGACGAGGCTATAAAGTTACATAGATTGAGATGGCTAGGTCACGTGCTTCGCATGCCTAACCATCGCCTCCCCGACGGGCATTACTAGCTGATATAGGTACAGGTTGGAAAAGAGTAAGTGGTGGACAGACAAAAACATGGCCTCATCAATCCATGAAATCCTTGACAGTTAAACTGAGTCAGGTAGGGAGATGCCGACTTCCGGGTTGGGGCCCTCGGGACTCTAGGAATCAATGGCTGGAGACAATAGGTGACATGGCTCAAAATCGTTGTCAATGGCCAGGGCAGATGTATTCAGTCTCTGTAATCTTTCATATTCCTTTCTACCATTACCGATCCTGTTTCACTCTTATACTTGTCAAACTCTATTGATTCTTTCTTCATTCATCTTCTTGTCTACCCTTGTGTGCTATTTGGAAGGTGGCAACTCGAACTGCTGCACTTCGGTGCCAAGTTGTATGTTGAATCCAGGGAGACAGTTAGTATTTTATGAGGATAAAAGTGTAACCTGAGTCATCGAAACCTGTGGAAACTTAAGTACATACTACCTACTCCTTCGGGCATATTTAGTATCTATTGCAATATAATTATGTGTTTTATGAAGGTGGAGGTGGTAAACTAATCGAAAATTGTATATTTGATTAATAGAGCACTGAATGTTTTGGGAACCAGCAAGGAATTCGTATGCACTGACATTTATAGACTCAGGTGAACATTAGACTTCAGTGTGGAAATCCAGTTCTAATTTAATTAGCCTAGTTGAATTGATTCACAGACTGAAGTTTCGTTGACGGACTGGAATTTCTTCTCTTATTGGATTTAGTGTTGTTTTTTCTCTTCAGTTTCAATGTAAAACGTCACATCAGTATAATTACCAAAGATGGAGGTTATGTTTCCGATGCAAAGGAAAGTTAAATGAAGCTGTTGGTTTCTATGACCCTTGCGAAATTGATGATACCGATATAGAAATCAAGTCTGAAGCTAAGTATCTTGGATTCATTTTTTCTTCTGACTTATCCTGGTCTTCCCGTGTCTTAGCGATTTTTAAAAGAATATTTCGTCTGACTTTTTACGTAAAGAAGTTGAGGCACTCAGGCATAACCCAACCAACCACTCCTCTTACAGTTTGTCAACTCGCGTATTTTACCTATTCTTCTTTGCTGTTCAACCCTACTTATTCTCTCCTGAATTGCTTAAAAAAGACTATGTCATACTTCGTAGAACTCTGAAGACTGTCAGTAGGACGAGTGGTATCCCATTGGGCCAAATCGTTGACATTGTCATGGACAGGCACTTGATGTCATGTAACAAATTTGCTAGAGGAATTTTGTCAGACTCTGAACACCCACTCTACCCGAGGCTCCATCTAACCTTGTGTCTCCTCAAGTAAAACAAGAAGTCATTTCAAAAGATTTTATGCACGTACGTCTAAGTATAAAAATTACACTATACCATATTTGGCGGTACGTACTTTATGTGATGAAAATGGTGTCAGGCATGAACTAACTAACTAACCTTCTTTGCACTACTAAATAAACCATTTCTTCCACCTTTACAGCACCAAACTTGATTGTTATTGTATTTCTTATATTTATAATCCTATCAATTTTCGTTTTTATTTATTTATTTTTCATAAGTGTGAACATCGTTTAAGCTGTGTTATCACTGTTAATGTCGTATTTCCCCTCACTATGCTGCTATCTCAACTGAACATTACATTCAATACTCTATAGTAACATGCTAAAATTTCCAAACTGAATCGACAGTACTGTTTGAAACAAACTCACTGTTATTATTATTATTATTACTGTTATAATATTTAAATGATCTCAATTCGTGCTTCAAATATTTTTGACTTTATGTCGTAAACGTGGACAAATTCCTCTGGTTACTTTGTTCTCATTTTTAATTTCATTTATACTTTAAGTAAATCAGATGCAAGATACTGTGACAAATGCTGAGAATTCCATTCTGTATTATAAGTACTGTTTTTGGAATAAAGTAGATTATTATTATTATAACTATTATTAAACAAATTGGGATTTACAACGAGAAAAAAATAAATTGGGATTATAGGAATAAATGTAATAACTTAATATAGAAAGTAAATTAATTATGATGGTAATGTTAAAGACAAAAGTTGAATACAATTTTTCAGCATCATCGCGTTGGTTTTGCTTTTAGAACCACTCAGTAATGAAGTCCACTGTAAAGATTTTTGAAGAGAGCAAATATGACCAATGTACCAAGATAATATGAGTTCATCTTTTATTACTTTGAAGGTTCTCAGTTAGCTAAAACCTGAGCATTGTAAAATTATTAATTACAATAAAAATTTGAACATATGTTTATCTCGATCACATGGAATAATTGATACTAACTGAGAGTAACATAAGTCCGCAATAATGGAAGTTGTACATGGTTGTGGTGGACTGTATGTACCATGCAATAGATTGTGGGGTGTGAGATATAGATTTACGTTGGGCCGACTGGAAGACTTTAGATAATCTGGATTTCGCGGACGATTTATGTCTACTGTAACACAAACTTGAAGATTTACAGGTGACAACCAGCAAGTTGGCAGAAGAGGCAGTTAACGAAGACAACGCCTCAAGTGAACGTAGAGAAGACAGTGATGATGAAGACATTCAACCAACAACGAACAGTCACCATCAATGGGAGGAATTTAAAGGAGGTCATTTCTTCCAGATATCTAGGCAGCATCGTTACAACTCTATAGTGTTATAGAGGTGGATGTAAAACACATTACTAGGGTCTGAAAAGGGAAACTGACTTTCATTGTGGAAGAAATCTGCTGCACTAAGCAAAAAGATCGAAATATGGATTTTGAATACTGATATCGAGTGAGTGCGCTTATGTAGTTCAGAGACTTTGTGTATGCGTCACAACAGACTACTTCAAACTTTCGTCAACATCATTTTGAAGATCAGATGGTCAGAAAAGATTGACAATAAGTAACTCTAACACTGAAATGACCGAGAACCTATTGAGCAGCAAACATAGGGAAATAAATGAAGATGGATTAGTCATGCACTGACAAAACCTTTTAATTTTTTATTTTTGGTTACAGCTTGATTCCACACTGTATTTTTGGTACAAGTATGGAATTTTCAACATGTGATATCGGTAGCCCAAATTTTTCAGGTAGACCATAGATGTCAGGTGTGCGTCGGCAGGGGATCGAACCTCGGACCATTTCCATGGTCGGCGAGAGTCCTAACCACTGTGTCGCCTACGCACATGATATGACACACATCTGACTAGCATTTGAGTGGAATATGAATGGAAAATAACAAGTTGGATATGGAGAGGATGGTCTCACGCGTCAATGAAACCTTATGAGCAATTTTGGAGCCAGCTGAAAAGGACTTCAGATAACAGAGTGAAATGAAAGTGTTCTGCTGAAGCTCTGTGTTCCATTGGAAACCCAAGGGAATAATAGTATAATACGATAGAAAGAGTAGTCTTAGCCACCCCACTTTCCTTATAGATCATATAAATTAGTATGTGCCGGATAGCTCCGATTAAGATGGCTTGTTTCTCTCTCTCTCTCTCTCTATATATATATATATATATATGTACCAACAGAAGACAAGGGCCAGGCAACAGATCGTTTTATTGCGAAAATCAACACGTATTTATATAAATTTCACATACATTATTATAGCCTAGTCAAGTGGACAAACGCAGTCTTCTGATTGGTTTTTTCCGAGTTCCTCGGAAAGTGGAGCCATCTCTCTGCGAATCATATTTGCCCACGTTTAAGTTTGCTGTGATTGGTTGTTGAAACAGCCTTGTTCATATTTTCTGACGGCCCATATTAGTGACCTAGACATTGACGTAGATTAATGTCGACCAATCGGCTAGCAGGCTGCTCTCACCACATATATATATATATATATATATATATGCTAATATACTATATATATGTTAGTTCTCTAATGCTCGGAGACAAAAAAGAGTTTCTTTATTAGTGTTCTTTTCTAGTAATCCAATTCCACAGTTAATTTAGATGTACATTTTATAGAAAGTATATTTGTTATGGCTTTACACTTTATTGTGTGCACGAATAATAGAGTTATTTAATTGTTTTTATAAAGGAATAGAGACAAACAATTTATCAAAGGGGATATTTTCTTTCTTTCCAGTTTGTATAGTGTTTCATTAATTCTCATAATGCAGTGGATTACCTTTAATATTAGACTGACTGACTGACAGTTTCAATATGCAACTCTGCACAGAACTGCAGCAATACAAGTGTTCACATTCCATGTAGCACACAAAGGTAGGGAAAAAAGAGATTCAAAGCGAACAGTGAGCAGAATTATTTGAGAGAAAGGAGAGGGTCACGGAAAATCAAGAGGGTTTAATGGATCTGTAAGATCACAGAGACTGGATACATCTGCACCATTCTTACAATGACTTTTAGCCATATCACCAATAGTTTTCAAGTGACTAAGAAGTCTGCAACTTCCTATGTAGCTCTTTAATTCGTTTTGATTACGTCTGACTCTTTTCCAACATAACATTGTATCAACTCACGTTGCTCATTGAGAAAGGCAGTGGATCGAGCCTTGTAGATGTAAGTTAAAAGAACATATAAAGTATACAGGTGACCTGTATGAATAAAAAGAGATATACTTTTTAGCATGAGTTACTATGATTACATACGTTAAAGATTGCCGGTATACATACATATTTTTATTTGAATTATTTCAAATATTGTCAGCTTACTTTGACTCTATCCACAGGCTTTGATTTCCTCCTCACACAGTCTCTCCCAAGTCAATTTATTATGCCCATCTTGTTGTTTTTTTGCATCCGGGTTCCACTATAAGACCTAGTGTGCACCGTCATTCAATAGTTCATTTTCAGAAGCCAATGACTTCATGGACTGATACCGTGTTTTGTTCTGGATATTCTTAACTCTTCTGCGGTTTAACCCCATATCGGATAAAATTGCTTGTTGAGGAAGGAGATAGAGTGGTATGCCGGTCCCAGTCATCGAGTGTCATAGAGTAATTTTCCATCTTTACCTTACACACTACACTCTCCTGAAATATAACGGACTCTATTGGATGGACTAATAGGAGAGAGTGAAGGCAGGCACCTATTGTCAAAAAACAGTTAGTGTGTCGTTTCACAGTGGATTCTTAAGAGGATTTCATGTTAATTCAGTGAAGAATGCGTGTAGTGGACAGAAATCACTTATTTTGATGTGGTTATGTTCGCTGACCTGGATAGTTGATTTGCGAAGCTTTCATCGACCTACTAGGCGACATCTTCAGCGCATACTTCAATTTGTTGAAGTGAGCTTTCAGACTTTTCTACGAGTTTATTAATCATCTCCTCTGGTCGATGACCTTGGATGTGATTGGTTGTTTATGTGTGTTTTCACATCGTCTAGGTTACTTGTATTTTAACTGATTGTTTCTTTGACTTGAACTTTGGTCCTTTGTGTGTGAAGTTTCTTTCTTATCGGTTGATAAATTTTGTCTGTCTCAATGTGTCTATTGATTGATGATTCACTGGAATGCCAGGAAAGCTTCTAAAAATCCTCTAGCATTCTTGTTGTTTCTTCTGTCTAATATTTGAACGTTGTCCCAGTCGAATTGATGTCCGTGGTTGTCTGTATGTAGTGATATGAGGGATTGGATATCATGTCAAAAGACATGATGCTAGAGAATTTTTAGAAGCTTGCCTGGTATTACAGTGAATCATCAGTCAATAGACACATCGAGATAGACAAAATTTAGCAACCGATAAGAAAGAAGCTTAACACACAAAGGGTCAAAGTTAAAGTCAAAGAAACAATCAGTTCGAATACAAGTAACCTAGACGGTGTGAAAATACACATAAACAACCAATCACATCCAAGGTTATCGACCAGAGGAGATGATTAATAAACTCGTAGAAAAGTCTGGAAGCTCACTTCAACAAATTGAAGTATGCGCTGAAGATGTCGCCTAGTAGGTCGATGAAAGCTTCGCAAATCAACTATCCAGGTCAGCGAACACAATCACATCGAACTCATCCACCTGAGCTACAAATCTTCTTTATCATATCTAGAATTCACTTATTTTATTGTCCTTTTGACCTATCAAAGTCCATAGGGTCTTGAATGTATGTAAACGATGTTGATTGTGGAGTAAGTAAATCTTTGGGAGATTTTTCTTAGTCATCGACTGGAAACTGCAGATAAATGAAAAATCTTCTTCTCCACAACCGTTCCGTTCACCATGACATTTCTATTGAACTACTTATTTTTTCAAGAGATGTCATTTCTTAATCTGTATATTAGTAGCATGTATATACATGATGAATTACCTTAGCATCAAAAAGAATATTTCCAAAAATGTATTACTGTAATCGTAAATATTACATAATCTAGAATTTAAAATTCTGATGACAGATTTTTGTAAATGATTCCTTTTCTTGCTAAGAGAATTTACTATGTGTATACGACTGTATGACTTGAGAATGATATCGTTAAGAGCATTCTCTTTTTTGTATGACTCAACTGGGATTTTTGAGTTACTTGTTTTTACATTAATGTATAGATGGTAATCGTTCATGAATTAAACAGAAGTAAGAACCCTTCGATAGTCGAGGGTTTCTGCAGTATTCTATCACCTTTGATGTATGAAACGCAAAAATCACTATCTCTTAACGATTCGGCAAAAATCTTCCACCTTATACGAATTCAGTCCAAATGAATGTCATAGATTCGCAGAATACGCTAATAAACAATCGTATTCCGCCATATAAGAGTTTCAAATCTATCTGACTTCATAACAAATTTCCTAACTATCCCAAAAAATTGTGTTCAGTTAATCTTCACTATCTTTATCTGATTTAGACAGGACTCCAGGTGAAAATAGACAAGGCGAAGGTTATGAAAATAACCAACAACAACAGCAACATACAGCACCAATCAATATCAATGGGAGGGATTTGAAAGAGGTTACTTCATTCACTCGCTGATCTAGGGAGCATTGTCTCAACTACAGCCAGTCGGAACGGACGAAGATGTCAAATCGAGAATCGGGAAGGCGAGAAACGTATTCATCAACCTGAAACCAATCTGGAAATCTTCGTCACTCAGGCAGCATCAACAACAAAATTCGGTCGGATTTTCAATACAAACAACGTCAAGTCAGTCAGTTCTTCTATACGGATGGGATCAGAAAGTTGGTGGGCGGGCAGGTCACAAAGAATATTTCCAACAGCCTGTTGCAAACCTTCATCAAGAAATGTCTTCGCTCTATACTGAAGGAAGATCAGATGGCCGGGCCGGAAAGAATTACCAACAAGAAACTATGGCTGGAACAAACAAAACAAAACAAGAAGCAATCGCCAACCAACAAATATGCAGAAGAAAGTGGATATGGATTGGACACTGGCTGAGAAGGCCGCTGATTGACATTGCGCGTCAAGCCCTTGAGTGGAACCAGGCAGAAAGGGAAGCGGCGTGTGGGACGTCCAAGGGTGACATGGAGGAGATCGTGTGAAGAGGAGTTGAAAGAATATGGATTAACATGGATGCAGGTGAAAAGTAAAGCAGAAGACAGAAGCAAGTGGAGACGTGCAGTTGAAGCCCTATTTTCCACTAGGAACTCAAGGGAACAATAATTATATAATAATAATAATCTTTATCTGATTTGCATTTAGAAGAAATTGAATCTGTCGAAAAGAACCTATTCGCTGGACAACTCGTTTTATTTTTTCATTAATATATGAATGGAGATTGTTCATCAACTAAATTGTTCGTAGGGCAGATTGCTGAAAATTCATCCAATAGAAATGTTTTAATACTTATCCCGGACATCTGCAAAATTCTTCTAACCCCTGAGACGAATAGGAAGGAAAAAAGAAAACGACAGTTTCGAAGTTGGGTAGTTATGATGGACATGATTATGAAGAATAAATTGTGTTCGAAACTTTGTCATCCAGTAAACAACATCGTTTCACCTTGTGTTATATCTAATAAACAAATTTAATATTGAATCACATACCTGTCATAATGCCCAAGTCTTACATATGCAATACATGTATTAATGGTAAACTGACACTGAAAATTGAATTTTCACTAACCGTCTGTGCTTTGTTGCCTGCTACACTTCTATTCTATTCATGCTTTTTATATTTATTCGTTGGTCACTGGGTTGGGCCTCGGTGGGTGAATATTCCACGAGCTCGCCTTGTAAATTCGAAGCCCAGTGAACGCGCACCAATGAAGCAATCGAAATTAGGACGAAACAACTGTCTAGTACTTCCTGGTTTTCTGGTGGTTCCCTAACTGTTGTTAGCTAGTGCTCAAACCTATATAAAAATAAGGTTTCTTCAATTAACTAAAGTATGCTAGTGTTATTTGTTTGATGATAGCTGGAACGGGAGTCCAGGATGCATAATTCATCTCATTTAGAACATATTAGGAATTTCGTTTAAATCAAGTACTTATGTTTTAACCATAGAGAGAAAAATATTCTTCGATATTATGGAAATTTCCACGTTCTAGATACGCACTAACTCATCGTTTACTGATCAATGTTTTAATTCATTGGAATCTTTTCAAATAACTAATTTTATTGGTCGTAAACTGTGATGAGAGCTGGCTGCAAGCCAAAGCTGGTGGACATTAACTTACGTCAATGTTTATGCCCTAAAGATTGGTGCTGAGAAAATATGAACAAAGACTGATTCAACAACCAACCACAGCAGACTTTGCGTAGGCGGATACAGTTAACATATGGATGATCTGACATTCAAGAAACAGTCACAAAGAGATGCAAGGTTAACTTTCTGTGAGAAACAACCAATCAGAAGAGTGTGCTTGTTGGCTTGAATAAGCTATGATAATGTACATGAAAATATATAAATACGTTTTGATTTCCTTAATAAACAATCTGTTGCCTGGCCTTTGTTTTCTGCTGTTACACTACTAAACATGTGAAACACAAGAAAACAATATTGATCACTACTATTAATTTAAGACAGAATGCATTAAGGAATTGTAAGAATCGAATAACTATAGTTCCCTCGATAAATGCACATTATACACTTTGCTGGAATCATTATACAGCCACACAAAAAGCACATCATTTCTCACTTTATTTAATAAACAAATATAGCACGGAATGAAATTCTACCAAAATATCCATGTCTTACTGAAACATGAAGACTGTTAAGTGAAATCGCGCGCAAATCTCTCGAACGGGAAACAGTGAGTCGATTAACATAACATAACATACATAACAATTTCGCTTTATTCCAGAAACAGTACTTGTGGTACAGTGTGGAATTTTCAGCACATATCTACAATATTGCATCTAATTTCATCGTACATTTAAAAGGAGTATTATAAAAAAATAAAATATATTAAAAAAAAAACCAAAAAAAGAAACACAGAAATAACCAAAAAAAAATGCAAATAAAAATACCGAGTAAAAAAGAAGATCAACACAAATAATGAAAAAAATATTTCAGTATTGGTTAGTGGAAGCTACGATATGTGTATGCGTGGTGAACAGTAACAGCTATAATCATACGGGAAATTATGAGATGTTCTTAAAAAATGTTTATAGCCAAGATGATCAGTTAATTTGATTGAACAACACTAAGCAATCATAAGATAAACATTTCAGGTTGTTTTTTTGATTGTCAGTACTAATGCGGTTGTTTGTAGTGGTAGTGTGAGGAATCATGCATAATACAAAATTTTTTAAGATGGTGATAGTGGCAATAACAAACAAGATTGTCAGTTAAATAGTGCCGAACAAAGAACAACCACAAAACTAATGTTACATGATGGTTAATGACGGGACAATTTTTAATAATCATAGTGATAATATAGTCGGACCCAGTAGATGTACAAAGAAGGAATAGAATAAAGAATAAAAATGTAAGCCAATGATAATAATTTTAAGCAGCTAAGTATGTTTAAGAAGGTTGTTCACTATAGAGTACAAATAAGAGAGTGTAAGGGGGAAATAACAAGGGCCAAAATTATGTTATTAACAACAAAGCAAGTCATAGGTTTCACGCCTAACATTGTCTCTGTCACTTAGAACACGGGCCAAATATGGTATCGTTGAGTTCCTATACTTGGTTGTACGAGCATATATTATTTTATACTGATTTCTGGTTCTACCTGATGAGATGCAAGGAGAGAGTTGGGAATAGAGGGGGTGTTGGGGGTCAGAGAGTATGGTTTTAGACCATTTCTCACATGTATTCAGATGCTTATCCACTAATGTTGTGACGAGCTGACTGAGTTTTACACCGCTAGTCCTACTAACTACCTTCAACATCCTTCTCAGGATGGTATAATCCTTTTTCAGTAACCCAGGAAAGACTAACGGGGAACAGTAAAGTAGAATAGGTAGGATACGAGAGTTGACAAATTGTGAAAGCAGAGGTTGAGGGACTCCAGTTAGTCTGAGTTTCTTAATGTAGTAGGTTAGACGAAACACTTTCTTGGAAATCATTTGGATATGAGATGACCAAGTAAGGTCGGAAGATATAACTAATCCGAGGTATTTTGCATTAGACTTTGTTTCAATTATAGTCCCCTCAATTCTACAGACATCATGAGTGCTTACTAGTGTTTGTAGATCTCGTTTATGCCTAAAGGAGAAGTCGACAGTCTGGCATTTTGAGGGATTCAGCGTTAGGCCATTTATTTTAGACCACTGACTGATGTCCGACAGGAAGCTATTTAATTTGAAGCAGTCTGACTGAGACTTAACGGGAAGCGAAACAGTCAGGTCATCTGCATATTTGACGAAGTTGATTTCGTCTGAGAGAGGTAAGTCATGTAAGAAGAAGGAAAAGAGAAACGGCGAGAGAACAGCACCCTGAGGAACACCAGCTTCAGTAAGCAAAGGAGAGGAAGCTACACCATTATATACCGTGTACTGCATCCTATTGGAGAAGTAAGAGTGCAGCCAGTTGATAGCCCAGGACTCAGTTTGTGTAAGGCTAAGCTTGTTTAACAAAAGGCCTCTAGGTACAGAGTCAAAAGCAGATGTGTAATCAAGGAAAGTACAACGGACATACTTGGCCCCTTTGTCTAAGGAGGATACAATGTTGTGATGAAACACAGCAGCAGCATCCAAAGTACTTCTACCCTGTTTGTAAGCAAACTGCTTTGGATCGTTTGAGAAGCTTAGGGAGGGAATGAGTTTTTGTAACAGTAATTTCTCCATCAGTTTCAAAAAGGAGAGGTAATGGCAATTGGTCTAAACTTAACACTATCTCCAGAACCAGACTTGGGTACAGGGATGATTTTAATATCTTTCCACAGAGAAGGTACATTATTATTAGAAAAAGAAGTATTGAAAATGCTTGTAAGTGGGTTACTTAAAATATCAGCACATTTCTTTAAAACAATGGCAGGTATACCATCAGGGCCTAGACTCTGGGAAGGTTTAAGAGATTTCAAACATTTAAGAACATCAGAAGTATTGAAACGATGAAAGTCACTGGTCGTGTTATTAGTTAAATTGAAGGCAGAAAGGACATTTGGAGGGCGGATGAAAGATCTATTGAGAGTATTTACATCAATAGAAGAGGCAAAATTATTATGCTTACCACAACCAGTAATTTCTCTAAAAAGCTTCCATATGTTTTCTGAGGTTTTACAAGATAGTATTGTTTGATTATAAATGTTGTTTAGTCTCTTGATTTCAGATTTAATTTGGGTGTTTATCTTCTTAAGACCAGATTTATTCTTTGTCTTGTACAGCTTCTCTTTTTCTCTACGAAGTTTTTTGAGATGAGGGGAAGAAAAACGATCCATTCTTTTGAAAATTATCTGTTTTGGACAGCATATATCAAGACAGAATTTAAGATAGTCAGTCAAATTGGAAATAGTATCATCCAGTTTGTGTTCGTTGAAAAGTTCCCAGTTAGTGTCATTTAGCATACATCTTAGTTTGAGCATATTTTCTTGTGAGTAACACCTTTGCTGTGTTTTCTTGGACAGATTTGAGAAGATATTAAAGTGAGATCTGCTGTATATCTTAGGTAATATCCGAATAATACAATGATCTGAGTTCATGATAGGAGCACGTCGGCGTACTTCATATATTTCCTCATCATTAATGAACACCAGGTCAAGGGTTTTATCAAGTCGAGTAGGGAATTTAACAATATTGGCATGACCTAATGATACGAGGAAAGAACAATCACAGCAGTTAAAATCTCCTGTGACAACTGATAAAGAGTTTTCAAGATGTGTAACGGCGAATTCAGTGAATTCATCAGCAAAATCAGATAGATCAGATGCAGAACAGCCAGGAGTAACATAAATGTTAGAGATGAAGACGTATTTGAATTTGGATAAGTGTTTCGGGCGGCATTTGACCGTTATACAATCAATAAAGTCATTAGAGTAAGAAAAACATACATTATTTGAAGTTGACCATTGAGAATGAATGAAAGTTGCAACACCTCCACCTCTTTTCTTTCTGGAGCATAGTCGATCTTGTCTAAACAATGTAAAACCATTTAGGGAAACCAGATTGTCATCATAGAGTTCATGGAGCCATGTTTCTTGTAATGCAACAATCGCCGTATTGTGATAAGTATCAGATGATAAGAGAGACTGGAGATGCATAATTTTGTTGGGAAGTGAACGGCAGTTTGAAGTGACAATAACAGGAATGGTTGTACGATATAAAGGTGTCTGTTTAAGTGCACGCTGCCAGCCAGCGTGATGTTTTCTCTTAGATTTATTAGATGCATTATTAGTTGCATGAAAGTCATATGGTTTAAAACGTTTAATGAATGAATTACTGTATTTTATGCGATTTGTGATCATATTTTATTAAAATTAGGAATGAAAACATGACTTATTAGATGCAATATGTAGATGCAGGAAAAAGGTAGCCCAGATGTCAAACAGGCCGCCAAAAAACATGGGTGATATGAGGGAGATCGCATGGGGAGTAGATGAAAGTCTATAGGAAGTTGTGGTGCCATCTGCAGAAAAGCTGTAAAGGTCAAGGTAAAATGGGAATCTACAGCTGAAGACCAATGTTACACTCTTGAAGTTTGATGACGCGGGCATGAAAATCACCATTTAAAAAATCCATCACGGTGTATTTTATAAAACTGAAAAATATTCAGCGGAAGTTAATGGTTTATTAAAAAATTCATGCAATTCTTCCCATTAAAAAACTTGAATAAAGCAAGAAAAACAATTGTACCAGGATAATATGAGCTCATCTCCTTTATTATTTCGAGGATTCTCCTCAACTGGTTACAACTTGAATGATAAAAAAATATGAATTACATTAAAGATTTGAACATACTTTTCCACAATCACAAGGAGTAATTGGTAGGAAGTAAGAGTAACATTAGTCCGGAATGATTTAACTGATTAGGAGGTACAAACACTGACTATCTATCGAATAATTAGACAATTAGGCTTGGAAACAAAAAAACAGATTTGCGTTGAGCTAGAAAGAGCATAACAAAAGAATGGATTGCGTAACTAGAGAAAACGTCTTATCTAATAGCCAATAGAAAAAAGGAAAGAAAAGAAACAAGGTAGAGTGAGTCATGTTTAGATGAGAGAGTAGAGTTTTCTAAACAAGAAAAAAGGTGACTCATGAAAGTTGTATATTTTGTTATCACCAGGTCAGTGCAAGTATCACCACTGTCTCTTTCTGCGTAGATAGATTTGGTTTCAGCAATGCGTAGCAGGCTAGGTTTCTTTAGCTTGTTGATTATTTTGGACGACTCCAGGATGTCTACAATATGACCAGTGTACAGTAGATGACGAGCAATCACACTGTTTAATACCTGCAGACCTTTCAGTCTCAGGTTCTTTGGTATGTTTGAACAAGGCATTAAGAAGATAAATTTCGCGACGCGATATCGTCTCCTAGTTTCTTTACAACCGCTTTACAACTAACATGGTTAACAATGATAAAATAAAGTTCATGAAAATTACTCAGTTAAATAAAAACAAAAGTACATACTAATGACCAATCATATTAAGATAGGTCATGCAGTCCAGGGTAGGCGAAGATTGAAGTCTATTGATTTTTGTACACACAGTTTAGGCTGTATGTGATTAATCCAAAGTGCTTCCATCACCTATCTTAATATGATTGGTCATTAGTATGTACTTTTGTTTTTATTTAACTGAGTAATTTTCATGAACTTTATTTTATCATTGTTAACCATGTTAGTTGTAAAGCGGTTGTAAAGAAACTAGGAGACGATATCGCGTCGCGAAATTTATCTTCTTAATGCCTTGTTCAAACATACCAAAGAACCTGAGACTGAAAGGTCTGCAGGTATTAAACAGTGTGATTGCTCGTCATCTACTGTACACTGGTCATATTGTAGACATCCTGGAGTCGTCCAAAATAATCAACAAGCTAAAGAAACCTAGCCTGCTACGCATTGCTGAAACCAAATCTATCTACGCAGAAAGAGACAGTGGTGATACTTGCACTGACCTGGTGATAACAAAATATACAACTTTCATGAGTCACCTTTTTTCTTGTTTAGAAAACTCTACTCTCTCATCTAAACATGACTCACTCTACCTTGTTTCTTTTCTTTCCTTTTTTCTATTGGCTATTAGATAAGACGTTTTCTCTAGTTACGCAATCCATTCTTTTGTTATGCTCTTTCTAGCTCAACGCAAATCTGTTTTTTTGTTTCCAAGCCTAATTGTCTAATTATTCGATAGATAGTCAGTGTTTGTACCTCCTAATCAGTTAAATCATTCCGGACTAATGTTACTCTTACTTCCTACCAATTACTCCTTGTGATTGTGGAAAAGTATGTTCAAATCTTTAATGTAATTCATATTTTTTTTATCATTCAAGTTGTAACCAGTTGAGGAGAATCCTCGAAATAATAAAGGAGATGAGCTCATATTATCCTGGTACAATTGTTTTTCTTGCTTTGTTCAAGTTTAATAATGGTTTTGAATTACTCCTACGCATCAGCAGTTATGTACTATCGTGTTATCGAATATATTTTACTGCACGACGTCATTTGAAATGGAATTGTCTGATATTTGTTAACAAATACTTGTGTCTACTAACTTCAAAGAAGTAGTAACGCTACGTGACATATTTATTTTTTAACATATCATCAATTTAACTATTTATTTCACCATAAACGTTTCTCTTCTCTCGCTATATAGTTAGTTGTATGAATAAAAAAACACAACAACAGTAATTCATGTTGTCAGCCTCTTGAGGAGAAATGTTCTCTTTTCCAATAAGATGATTAATACTGCTGAGTAGTAGTAGTAGTAGTAGTAGTGCTGTGCATAATTCTACTCTGTTTAGGCCTCTTCAGATGTCAAATGTTCAGTTAGCTTCATAATTCATTTTCTTTTTACTCTGTGATTTGAAGTTCCAGTAGCAATGGGATTGGATTGCTGGTCTCCTTTTTTCGAATGTACTGGAAACGGGTTAATGAGTCAATTTCCCAGGTTAAACAATACATCCTAATGAAGATCACAACAAACTGAAGTAAGCAAGCGTTGAGGAGTGAAGAAAAAATACACATCAAAAAATGACATAATAGAACAATCACTACATTAAAAAAACAGGAATGAAAATAAAAACCAGAAGTAAAAATAGTTTCTCAAAATACTTGAGCTATAAAAATTTTTCGAATATTAATATACAAAAGACAAGTAGTTCAGCGAAGAGTCTCTTTTCGACGGCGAATTCATTTTCATAGCTGTACAATCATAAATAAATATGGTTATTTTGTGTGTGTGTTTGTATACATTAAATTTGTCAAACGAAAATACAGTTAGTAAGTTCAGATGAATTGGATGTTGATATAAGAGGATAGTAACAAAAGTGATGAGTTGTCATAAATTATTGTTAAATAAGAGTTACGTGATGGCGTGAATAGTTTGATGAAAGACTTGTGCTCAGGGTGTACATAGAAACAAAATAATATACAGAATTACACAACTGTTTTAAGTAGTTAGAAAAATAAGCATACGAACAGAAGTAAGGACAAATTAAACAAACAAACAAAAGTTAAGTCAAATTAACGGAGTTGTTACCATGAGAGTAGAAGTGGTTGAATAATTTTCTTTTGTATGCATAGTTCTAGTTCCACCAATTGAATGGCTAGGGCTTCTGCGATACAAAGAAGACGGAATCGTACTGTCTTTGGAAGGTTGTTCTTCACTTGGTAAATTACTTTGGAGGAGGCGTTTGTTGAAATGGAATGACCAGTGTTGGCGAGATGTTCGATAATTGCACTCCTTATACGGCCATGACTTCCTTTCTTCAGCCACGCTGGATAGTGTTCGTTGACCCTTTTTGACAGGATGCGCATTGAACAACTGATGTACCTGACTCCACAGCAACGGGTGAACTGATCTATACACATAGAAGCGGTCATGTGCGGAATCTTGTCCTTTGGGCTTCTGTAGATCAGCGGGTGACTGGAAAACACTACTCTTAATGTTGTCGCAGGTAAAGTTCTTCCTAAAAAGGTGGACATTCTCCTTCTGAGGACGTCACTAAGTAGGTCTTCTTTGAATTCCAGGTTCATATAAAGTATATTTTTAGGCACGGATGGTGTCTTTTGCTTTTGGAATTTTTGTTTGATGTTTTTATCTATGAATCTCGATGGATATTCGCTTTGTATGAAGATTTCTTTCAGGAAGTTTAGTTCTTCTTCCATGATTTCAGAGCTGCAGATGCGTCTGACGCGAGTGACAAGAGATCTAATTAGGTTTCTTTTCCGACTGATGGGTACCCAGGTGTAGAAGCTTGTTAATTGGCCGTTCCATGTTCCGTCACTTGAAGCGTGCGTTGATCACAGAAGTGAAGCAGAGAAAACGCTGGGCTGAACACTTCATAGGATACTTGGATTAACCACCACCTAAAATTCGTCAAGGAATACCACCGGCAGTCGCAGGTCTATCAGTGAGTGCCGGTAATCTCGAAATTCTCAGCGCATATGAGTTGTAAAATTTCTACTTTTCGTAAAAAATCTTCAAATAAAATTGTATTCGACAGTACTTCGTATGATGTTGCGTTATTCCATTAACAGCAATACTCAAATATCTACGGCATATCTTCCTCATTTCTGTTGAGAAGTGCTTTGCATTTTAACAAACCAAAACTGGGTGCGATTTCATGTAGCGATCCCAAAATATGATTATAACATTAAGAAATGGGGAAAGTTTATCCATTATACCGGATGGAAATTTAGGTTGCCTAGTAATTTAAGTAGGCCTCCAATTGCATAATTATGCTTCATTATCGAATAGAGAGTAGAATGGCAGTCAACTCTTTACTTCAGCTTCATAGGCGTTGAAAAGGCAGTCGATACAGTCAACGTTGAAGTAATTTGAAAACTGTTTTAGGGCAATAGATTACAGTGCCACAAACATTTATAAACCTCATTCGACAGCTATATCATGATTCCATATGTCAAGTGATGCACAATTATTATGTAAGTTCACTATTGGTATTATTATTATTGTTATTAATACTTTTATTACCATTATTATTCCCATCATTCACATTTTATTACTGCTCTATTACTGTTTATTAATAACATTGCTTTTTTATACAGATTTTATACAAAAACACTTTATAGCCTTTCCACTAGTTCCTGTCCATTCTACACTAGCTTATTGATTAGTCATTCATTACCTCACACTTATTACGTCATGCCAACTTCTACCTCTTTTCTAACTTACAATTAGTCATCCTTTCTTACACCTTACATTGTGTGATACAATTTTCCAAAGAAAAGGTTTACCAGTATCTGATTGGTTTAAAGATTTCTTTGTTAAATATCACTACGATTGTACAGTTCGTGAAAATGAATGGTCGAAAAGAAAATTTTCTTCGCTGTTTTCGCCCTTTTCTTATGACTCAATAAAAATGGTGTCTGTGAAGGCTTTGAAATGAAAACAGGTGTAAGATAAGAGTACCTAATATCACTCTGGCCTAGATCAGGCCACAGAACATGGATGAGAGAGAAGATGGGCATACGTTGAACTGACAACAAAACCTTAGGAGCTGTGGAATTCGCCATCTAGAGTTACCACCTGTAGAAGAAGCGTAAGCGAAGTCAAGACGTTTGCATACAAGGACTTTATCTTACTAATTCTAGGCGGTGGCGCAGGTGAGAGTGTCAGAACCAGACATCAGGAGGAAATCAGTAGATATCAATAACCGTCGTTCAAGGATGACATCGATGAGACGAAAGTTTACTGGGAATTGTGAAGCCACTTAAACAAGGTTGTAGAGAACATTAGAGGAATGGCGATTCGCTCTTGAATGTTCATATTCCATGCTGAACCTGAGAGAAAAAAAATTAATTATCATTTGTTTTGTGATAACAACAAATTATTCACAATACTCAAAAAGAACATATTATCTTTACTCTCTTTTGGATGACATTTAGGGTAAAACTGAGAATGAACATTGTATGTTCTGCACATAAAAGTCAAGCTTGCAGGCAACTAAACCAATTAAACTTAGTAGACTATTCTTTCTGACACTACTGCGACAGTTTAGATTCTAATGTATTGTAAAGGATGCAATAATGGTTTGCTTTTCAATTCTAATTCCCCAAACAAACACCATCTATTTCCTTATGCACACATCAATCTACTTGATCAATTCAACCATCTTTTAACCTTATTTAGAAATAAATAATTTGTAAAAATGGTTGCAGCTTCTAATAAAATATACATATATCATGTTAAGAAAGTATTTTAAAATAATTTTGCAATGTGCAAGGTACATTGAATTAAGTCAACTGTGATGATATTTAAATTAAACAAACAGTATGTAGGATAACCTTATGTTTTGGTTTTTCGGGAGCAACTTTCTTCATGCCTGTCAGTTTCAGAATATCGAATAAAGTATGTTATTAGTCCCCGAAAGATAAGAATACCTTTCACTGTCAAGATGAACTAGTTATATATATATATATATATATATATATATATAATATATATATATATGCTTATAAGGCAATGCAGATTTTCTTATCATAATTACATCGATAATTACTGTATGACTAGCGAATGAACACTTATAGAAAAGGTCAATTAGTGTTGTTATGTTAACAGCCTAACATGTTATATTTATTTAACAAAATACAATATATTAGTGATAATTATCCCTAAAGCCTATTTGGCATGCATGCATATATATATATATATATAAAGAAATCATAATTCAAGCAGGCAGAAAATTTCTTTTGGTTTACAATTTTGTCTAGTGAATCAGAGGCTATATTTTCTTCACTCAACCCATGGTTTCAAGTGTTTCTTATTTGACCATAAATAAAGTTTAGTTAGCGAGTATTTTAAGTTTGATTAAAAAGTTAGAGAACAATCAAAAGCCAAAGGGTACTGGAAAGCTGTTTTGTCCCTGTTACGTTCACATCAGGTTTTGAAACCAAGACCTTCTGTATACATGGAGAGTTCGTTAACCAATCAGCTACTGGCAGTCACGCCATATATATCACGAATTGACAGAAAATACCATTGATGAACCATTCGATTCCATCCAATGGTATAATGACCAAAGACCTGGCACTGAAGTAACCTAAGGACATTATATTTTATCTCTGGTGGCGTCACTGGTACAGTCTGATGAAGAGTCTAAAGCTAAGACGAAACAGCTATCAACTCCTCCCTGGTTTTCCATGGTCCTCGAACTTAAGTCTCTTCGTGACCAGTCTTGAAATTAGTCAGATTCCTGCATACCAACGCTTTAGTTCGTGGTGACTAGTGGTAGATGGGTGATGAATTTCAGTATTGATGGGAAAGTAGGTACAGTTAGTTTACGAGTCTCAAGTAGGTAGAATACTATTCCTGGATTTCACTGTTAACCGCCACCAACAAAGTGATATCCTTTCCTTAGCAAATATACATATATATATTTATTCAAGAAGTTTGAAGGGTTGTATTGCATGTCCATTGTTCTAAGTAATACGTGCATCATTAGGGTCTCTCAAGTAGCTATAAATGACAAGATAAGTTAGAAAAGTTTCTCATGAAACTACTTTTGCTTTCACTGACAAATAAAACACATTTTTAATCAAACTAGTTTTCTTCAATTATCTCTTCTGATTCTCATTTCATATCAGTAACTGTAGACTAGGTTATTATTATTATTATTTCTATTACTGTTTTCTTTAATTCCTAGAGGAACGTAGATCTTCAGCCACACGTATCCACAAATCTCTGATCCGTATAGTGACTTCACGTTGGAGTTGAAAATCTGCATCTTATTTTTGATGCTGAGTGCTGTTGATCTCCATACAGACTTGAGAGAAATGAAAGCATGCCTTACTTTCCCGATCCTCACTCTCGTGATATCCTCGTCAGTTCCTCCCATGGTTGAAACGATGCTTCCTAGGTAGGTGAGAAGGTAGGTTGTAATGGAGAGGCTGCTTCTTTTATGCCGGCTGATGGTTGTCTGTTGTTGTTGCTGTTGCTGTTAGCTAGGAATCTTCATCACCTCTGTTTTCTGTATGTTCATCTGAAGTCCTATCTTCGATGCTTCTCTAAAACTTGTTGCTTTTCATTTGCATATCTTCCAGTTTGTAGGAAATCAGACATATATCATCGGTGCAGTCCAGATCCTCCTAGTTTCTAGTGTGGGTTGATCTTATGCCTGTTTCCTCGCTGCGAGCCGCTCTCTGTCAAATTATCCGGTCTACCGCAATCAGGAAAATCATTGGAGATACTAGGCAACCAGCATGTCTTACTCCCATCTTCACTTCGAAAGATTCTGTGAGTTTCCGCTTGTGGATTACCTGGCATACAGCGTTGTCGTACAACTGTTAGATGAGTAGTGTGAATGTTAGCGGCATCTCGTAGTAGCGAAGTTGTTGCCAAATCACCTCTCGGTTGATGTTGTCGAAGGCCTATTCAAAACCGATGAATTTGAGATAGAGAGCTGACTACAAGCTCTGTGGTGATCCGTAGTGTGGCGATTTGATCGATGCATGACTTTCTTCCCTGAATTCTGCCTGTTCCGGTCGAAGTTTTTCATCTAGGGCATGTTTGATTCTCTTTAAGATGATACGGATTAGTAGTTTGCTTGAGAATGATAGGAGCTTAATGCCATGCCCGTTCTTGCATCCACTTAGTCTCCCCTTGTGGATATCCTTTGGTTGTATCCTCTGCCACCAATCACTAGTTCGTTGAGGGCGCAGAAGTCAGCGAAGAGTTCTCCGTGTTTATTCATCTCTCCAAAAGCTTCTCCACTCAGCATGAGTTCTCTTCCTGTGTTATCTGGTCTCAGTTTGGCGTTCATATCTCCCACTAGTATTTTAATGTCATCAACTGGAATATTGTCCATTGTTGTCTGTAGTTGTCTGTAGAACTCTTCTTTCTTTTCGACTTCTGCGTTGTTTGTGGTTGCAAATCATTGTATAACTGTCACTTTTCGTACTTCTGAGCTAAATCTGGCAGTCATTATCGTAAGCGAGATCGCCTCCCATCGCCTCATCACCTTCGTTTCCATTGGTGACATCATGATAGCCTCTCACTACCTCAGTGTGATCGTGGTTGTCTACTGTGTGACCAGAGTAGATCACTGACTCCCCCGTTGACGATTTGATGAGTGCATTCCCATTCCGCCCACTTTCACATATTCTCAGTGCCTGAATACCATAACCTTTCATCTCGTTTGCAATCTGGGCAGCCTTGCCAGTCTTACGCATGGTGTGGAAATTTAATGTTCCTACACAGACTTTCTCTTTCATCGTGAGGAGACTCATCGTGCTGAAGTTTCTGTAGCAGCTTTTTTTACAGGATGTGGTCATTAGCCTCACACCTGAGAAGGGGTGGTTACATGAATGTATAGGTTACAGAGGAGCAACTTTTTGGGTTTCTCCCCTTAGAATCAGGAAAACCAGGAATAAGGGAATCGGAACAACACCAGCAAAAGGAAAGTAAAAAAGATTCGCAACAGGAAGGGCAGTGACAACAACAACAACAAAATAACCCATAGCAGTAGTATCACTGACATGTATTTGACAAAAAATGATATCAAAACCATAGACTCATTGACTTGGATCAACTTGGGTGCGTAAATCCAACAATATATACAATTATAGGTAATAATCAGTGTTAAACAGTTACAAAATGACAAACAGATACTTAAAGGTATTGTCAGTCAACAAGATTATATTCACAGATTCAGTGTTCAAAGTTAAACCCGTCACAATATATTCCATAAATTCCTGGCTAGAAACAACAGATAAATCTTAGACTAGGCAGAATGTTGATTAATTTGGACCTCAGATACATTGATTCGTATTAAATTAATTTCTTGTTTGGAATTCGCTGTCCAAAAGTATGAGGAAATTAACTGTGGTGGGTTGGACATACCCCAAGACAACCACTGAGTGACATCACACCCCAAAAGAGTCTTCGAGTGATACCTGAAGGGAAAGTGACGCGTTGGGTGCCCCAAGGTGATATGAAGGGGATCACGAAAAGATGAAATTAAAGCCTATGGATAATCTTGATAGTAGCTTGAAAAGATGGAAGAGAACATAGTGGAATGAAGATGTGCCACTGAAGCCGTATGTTCCACTTGGAATAATAAGGATGTTTAATAATAATAATAATAATGAATAGTAGTACTGTGTTTGACAATACAGTAATAATCAAGTGACTACGATAAATATTCATGTCTACTGCCTACTGCATTCCTATTTTATGATGTTGATTGCTGGCATTTTTGCAATTTATTTTAAGCTAACAACTCAGTTTCAATGTTCCAATTAACTGTTTGATGCTAGGATAAGTTATACAGTGTCTTTGTGAAACTTATTTCATTTTGAACACTTGAGATTACTTGTCATTGATGGCGTCAGTGTTTCGGAGGTGGAATTCTCGTCAATCTTTCATACTGTCCGGGTTCCACTCCCGGTCAAAGCATTCCTTAAGCTCTCCTAGCTAGTAGTATGCCGAGTGTATGGGGAGTCTAGGCTTATGATTAGCGCAACCGCACTCCGTAGATAAACACCAATATTAAAGAAACTTCAGAGTTCAAGCTTGATGCCTTATATTCCACTCGGAATGAAAGGAAAAGGAGTGGAAATGAAAATTTAACACGCATTAAGGATAATAAAAAATGCAAGTGATATGAAAAAAGTCAAATTAATATCAGTAAAAAGTTTGAGCATTGTGGATTAGATTAAATAAAGTATAATTATATTTCAATAGTTTACACACAATGATAATAATGATAGCTGCACATGCATGGGACAAAAACCACAATATCGATTGGAACAGTGTGTGTATTCTAAAAACAAACATGAACAAATGGAAAGAAAGACTCATAACAGAATCGATATTCATTAAAGTCACACCGGATACATGTAACAAGGGTGATTCAGTACAACTATCAACAACTTGGAATATAATTCTAAATACAAACACATGAATGAATGTGGAGTATAATTCTGAACATACATATGCACACACAAAACACTAATGAGCAAAAAAAATGATAATAATAAACTATATATTCGAGTACAAATCATAAATGTGTGAATAAAACAATTCCAACAGTGGTGTGAACACGGACAGTAATTTTGCTCGAAATATTACCAATAACAAAACTTATCATTGTGTGTAAACTATTGAAATATGATTATACTTTATATGAAAACAGTCACCTAATAGAAAGTAGTTTGGGAAGCGATCTGGAAATATTTTCTTTCGGTAAGCAGTTTAAAATAAAGCAATATACGGGAAGGAAATTACGCAGGGTTTAAACTAAACTATCCAGGGACTTCCTAGACATTCTTAGATTTGACTGTAACTGATAAGAAGCTAATTTACGCGTTCTGGTGTGTTGAGGCGACTGACAGGGAAATAGTGTATCATAGTATCACAGGCTTATTCCATGTAATACATAAATTGACAGTTTATTTTTCCTACGGTATTATAATTTCTCTTGATAACTTTATCGAGTCTGCATTTGATTACCTTTTATGCATCATCTCTCTTGAATTGCAAGTTGATATAGACAGATTTTTTCAGAACTCTTTAGATAGTTTTGTAGGGGCTCATTTCTTTAGAGTATTCATTAATGAACTTCTCAGGATATCCATTCTTAGATAAAGTTTCCTTCAGTGCCTTTAAATTATGGTCAGTTTTACTTTCACAACAACGTTTTCGTGCTGTATTGAACAGTGTTCTGACTAAGTTCTTTTTACACTGGAATGGAACAAAACTTCTGATATGTATGTATTGTCGTGTCCATGAAGACTTTCTAAATATAGATATTTCGATTGTGCTATCAGTGCTTTTCACTAGAGAAACATCTAGGGATTTATTAGTACCATTTTCCTCTTGTATCATTGTGAAGTTGAGATTCGAATAGCATGAGTTGAATTTTATCAACACGTCTTCAGCTTTTGACCTGCTTTCACAGACACTAAAAATATCATCAGTATATCTTGGTCATACTTATGTTTGTTGCATGTTTTGCTTCAAAATACTGGCTTCTATGCCTAGTAAGAATAAATCTTGAACAAAACAAGAACAACAATTGTACCAGGATAATATGAGCTCATCTCCTTTATTATTTCGAGGATTCTCCTCAACTGATTACAACCTGAATGATAAAAAAGCATATGAATTACATCAAAGATTTGAACATACTTTTCCACAATCACATTGAGTAATTGGTAGGAATTAAGAGTAACATTAGTCCGGAATGATTTAACTAATTAGAAGGTACAAACACTGACTATCTATAGAATAATTAGACGATTAGGTTTGGAAACAAAAAGACAGAGTTGCATATAGAAACAAGGTTAGGCTAGAAAGAGCATAACAACAAAGGTGGATTACGTAGCTAGAGAAAATGTTTTATCTAACAGCCAATAAAAAAAGGAAAAATATGAAGAAGGTAGGGTGAGTCGTGTTTAGATGACAGAGTAGAGTTTTCTAAACAAGAAAAAGGGTGACTCATAAAAGTTGTATATTTTGTCATTACCGGGGCAGTGCGAGATACATCACTGTCTCTTTCTGCGTACATAGATTTGGTTTAAGTCGTTTGTTAGCAATTGCTTCAGCAAAGCGTAGCAAGCTAGGTTTCTTTTGCTTGTTGATTATTTTAAACGACTTCAGACTGTCTACAATGTGACCAGTGTCCAATAGATGACGAGTAATTGCACTGTTTAATGCCTGTAGACCTTTCAGTCTCAGGTTCTTTTGTATTTGATCATAAATGCAGACAATAACATTTCTCTCTGTTCTTCCAATGGATGTGCTTTGATACGTACATGTTAATTAGTGTAGACACAGTTGGAGGTAACATGAGGTGGGTATTTGTCCACTTTTGATTGTCTCGAACAACTACTTGTTTCATAAACACATACAACCTTGGTGGCTGGATATGTTCTTTTCAGGGCAGCGTTAGTCTGCATTTTATTCTACCAGCAGTATCATAACGTTTGAATGCAAGCTGCAGAAAGATGGGGTTTTTATCTACTGTGCTGCTTTTCACTTTCTCAACATGACGTATCCCATACTTGTCGATGAACTTTTGTGGGTAACCATTGTCGCATAGATATTTCTCCATAATGGATAGCTCTTCCTAGGTCTTTTCTTTTGAACAATAAATCTGCAAAAAGTGTTCCCAAGGGGCTTGTTATTGTGACACCATCAACTTGACAGAATAGACACCCATCGAATGGGAATTGGACATTTTTAATACATAAAAGTAATAATTTCCTCAATCCCGATATTGAAATTGGTATGTCTTCAGCTTCTTTACGTATAAATTTAATAGTCTCAAAGACTGACACATTCGTGATTAGGGGAGTTACATCGAAAGAGACCGGATGCTTATCAGATACACTGACATCATTAATTTGCTTGACAGATTGAAATGATTCAAAAAATATATACGTTCCGAAGCGTTTTTACAAGGGCTGTTATAATTCACATAGCCACTATGCTAATTTGTGATATGGTGAATTTACCACTGAGCACAGGTCTCAAGCGCACTCCTGGTTTGTGTATTTTAACACGCCCGTATAGTTTTGGGATATGTGACCCATTTGGTTTGATAATCCTATATGTATTCTCATCAGTGTATTTCTTTCTGAAGAGTTGCCGTAAACGCTGCACAATATTTCTCTTGGTGAGCAATGTTTGTTCTTTTGTATGATTATCCATTTTGAATTTAGATTCATTAGAGAGCATTTGATGCATTTTTTCGATATAATTTATCTTATTCATCAGTGCAACACTTTGTCCTTTAGCAGATTGTAAAATAACAACATTCTCGTCTTTCTGGACCTTGTGCAAAGATTTCTAGGGTTATCTGGTAATATGCGACTTTTGATTAGTCGGCATGACTCGAAATTGATGGGCAGTGTCAACCATCTTTGATTTTAACCAACTTTTGCTGACACATGACGTAGCATAAAGCATCAATTTCATGGAAACGTCTATATTATCTATCATCTTACATACATCAAGTATACGATGACTGCGTCCAAAATTCTGTAAAGAATATCATAGCCAGTGAGGTCCACTATTTCGATGTGAAGTGGGTGTTCATCCAAGGGTTTGGTGAAGTGAGCGCTATATTACGAGTTGACATAGTATTCACCGGTTACTGAATTACAGCCGAAGTGGTTAGTGGTCAATAAGCTTGGTCTAGAAACCTGAAGGTAGTGGTTGTGAACCTCTGAAGAGTTCCAAAATAGGAATAAATAACTGTCCAACTGCTTCCTGGTAATCAGTGACTTCTCTAACTGATGTTGGTTCGTGACAAAAATCCGACAAATGATATACATGTGGCGTCATAGCAACCGTATCGTTGTTGTATTTTGGAGGAATTCAAGTAATTTGGTGTGTTTCTCAGGTAAGTTTCTAGACTGTGTTTTCTGGGAAATGAGTCACTGACGGATTCTGTCAACCAGCGAGAACTCAAGCCACCTGCTTCTCTGTCATTGTTCATTGATTTCAGAACAGACAATTGGTGGTGTAGGTAGTGGAACTTAATATATGTGTAAAACTTGGGCACTGTAATAGTAAGTAATTCCGTATTAGTTTGTTTATTAAATGTATCACACAGTGAAGCAGTATGGTTCACTGGATGATGTTTCGAACAAAATTTATTGTTCATAATCATATCAGTTGTAATCACACGGCTCTGAAACTTGAGTTTTATAGTTTTCTTTGTTGAGATAGTAGAATTTTCCAGATATCTGGCACAGGTATTGAATCATTCCTATTACATGTATTTGCAGTCGATTCGATAACCGAAGCTTCTGTTATCAATCTCTTCCTCCACCCAGCTGTTACATTAGATTTTAAAACTGTCATCTTATCCCACACTATTGTGTGGTTGTGTGTAACTACATGTGATGCTATGGCTGAACTATTCTCCAGATTTCTTATCTTATTCGGATCAACTAACCAATACTTGGCTAGGTTGTTATGCTCCGTTAGTCTGATTGCGCCTATCCTACTACTTTGACTTGTATATCTGACCTGAAAATCATTGCAGGGTATTGGGTAAACTAAGCTGCTTTGTTTTAACGGCTCCACAGGATTCTTTAACCGACGAAGCTTGTTTCAAACCCACAAACTAAATTAGAAATATTTTTAAGTAATTTCTCAATGTTTACGTAAATGATTTTCATACATGCACATACTTCATAATGCTTCCAATTTACTATCTGCATCATTGTATACATTTAGTTGAGTAAACATTCCTAATTGTAATTGATCTCTTTAACTATACAATCCAGCAAAGGTGCCTTATTTTCCCTTTCTAAGTGGAGTCACAACAAGTGTGGAACAAGTGACTGCAACAAAACTAGAATTTCCAATTGATTAAGCTGAAAGTTATAATATAGGAGTGGTTGAAAGAATTTGTCTTTATGCAAAATTTTTATAACCTAGTGCGTTGGTGGCACAGCGGTTAGGACTCTTGCTGGCTATGCATATGATCCGGGGTTCGATTCCCTGCAAACGCCCACCGGCCTGCGAAATTCGGGCTACCGATTTCATATGCTTAAAATTCCATACTTGTACCAAAAATATGGTGTGAAATCAAGTCATAATCAAAATACAAAATGAAAATGTTTTGCATCTTAGTGCAATAACACATCTGAGTTTTACCTGGAATAGACGAAACACAAAGTAACATTAAAAACTTGGAAACATGTTGTTACTTGATTGGTGATGCATCACGTTTTCCCTTGTTTCTTGTTTCTCTAGTCATTCAGTCATATCCTTGGTCCAGGATAAAATTATCTTTATCATAAAAGCTGTGAAAGGAAACTTTTCGGGAAAATTGACTATATTCTTGCATCGCAAAATGTACATAGGTATATTTTTAATTGGCTTTCCAAATTATCACTGTGGTATTCTTGGAGACGAATAAAAAATTTTGATCACAGCATTTCATCATGAGCCGACATTGGTTAGAAAACCATTGGAAAACCAACTGGGAGTACTGGACAGTTGTTTCGTCAGCCTAGTTTGGGACTCTTCATCAGTACGCACCCACCGCCAGAGTTCGAACCCAGGACCTCCTGGTTACAAGGCGAGCCCGTGTACCATTAAGCCACTGGGACCCGATCCAATGACCCATGAATTCTAACTTCTGCCAATTCACGATATAGCGCAACCGGTAGCCAATGTCTTCGGTGGCGAGTATTTGTCCTCACGCCCGACCTGCTGCAACCTACTGGCTACGACTTCCCACTGGAACCCCAGGTAACTACCTACCTGAATAGGGCTAGTCACCAGCGAGCATCTCATTGATATTCAAGTATTGGTTTGTAGGGATTTGGTTGATTAGATCTGGTCCCAGTGGCTTAATGGTCTACGAGCTCACTTTGTAACCAGGTCCTGGGTTCGAACCCTGGCGGTTGGTGCGTACTGATGAAGAGTCCCAAACTAGGACGAAACAGCTGTCCAGTACCCCAAGATGGTTTTCCAATGGTTCTCTAAACAATGTCAGCTAATGATGAAATGCTGTAACCAATCAACCAAATCCCTACAAACCAATACTTGAAAACTTTTGATATTTAGCACCGAATCATTGTGGTCTGGATGTAGAAAATCGATCTTTATTTCCTGCTGTATAGCTGTCTGAATCTCCTTCGAAAGATGGATTCACAAAGCACTCCAAAGGTAGCCAAGAAGTGGTTATTCATGATTACATCTGTGGTTCTGTTTAACAGTAGTACTATCAAGAACTCTAGTTTACCTCAACAGTGTTGTTAAGCAGCTATACATTTAATAGAACTTTCTAGTACGAAGGTAGAAGTGTAGAACAAAGTTAGTTAATGAAAATACAACTGTAAGAAGTATCTTGGAATAAAGTAGAATATTCTCAACAAGGCAGGATTAAGCACTCTGTCCACAAAAATCAAACACTGGCAATTCCTCTAGACAATCCAAGGCTAGAGTGACCTTGATTCATGCAAACAAATCGCCTCGTAAAATAACACGTTATCGATGTATCTCACAATCACAAAAAGAAGCAACAAAATTGAAAATTAAACAGGGACAAGGACAAATAATAAGGGTCAAATCAACATGTTACATGCAATTGGGAAAATAATCATACAAAGTCAAGGAGAAAAACGGATAAGTTAGTTGAAACATCCAACGCGTATCACTCATGTAAATGGAACATCCCGAGAGATTTTCCAAACACTTATTCCCCTACAAAAATATTAGGTATTTATTAATATCACCGATTGAACAGTATTGTGTTACGTGATGCACAATGGATTACTGTATTCCGCTTAAAGATCCAAGACAAATAAGAAATACTATGCAATAAATTACGCCGAGAATTAGTTCTAAATGTAGTGGAATTATTTTGCCGAGAATAAGCCTGTTAATAATAATAATAATAAAAACAATTAGGGTGACCATCAGATTGCTCATTTTCTTTTAAAAATCATTGAACTGAACACTCAAAGTAATTTCAACACGTAAACATTCATTTAAAACCAGACTCGTGCAGTTCGATTGATAATAAGACCATTTATTTATGAATTTCGAAAAATTGAAATCAAATTCTAATGTCTAGAAAAGCTATTATTGAAAAACTGTTTTGATAAAAGTCTGAGGTTCTAAGAAGTGAATATTGATTATTTAAAAACAAAATATTGTTTAGAAGGGAAGTTGAAATTTTATAAAAATAATAACTCACTTTGTGCATTACTTAAAACATGGGGAATAGACGTGAAATACAGAGAGCTTATTTTGTTCAGTTTTGGACTTATCGGTGTTATGTAGTTATGATTAAAAAAAAAATAAAAAACAAAACAAAGATTCAGCGAGGAAAATTTTCTTTATCGACAACATCATCTTCAGAGGCTGTATAGTCGTATTCATACTGTAAAAAATATATAGTGATCTATTATTGAGTAATAGGAGGTTACATGATTGATATAACTACTCAAAAGTGACTTTAGAAAAGAAAATTAAAAGTTGTAAATTACGTGGTACTCAACAGAACAAAGATAGAAATATGATAAGGTTAAAATCGCTATTGAGTGAGAGAGAATAAAGGTGGTAGTTGAGTGTCAATTTAACAAGTGTGAAGAGGGTGTGAAATGTACAAATGGAGCATATGAGAGTGATGATAGTGAGTTATTTATGAAAGTACAAGTAAACTAAAAGTCAAATTAAAAATTACAAAAGAAAAGCAAAAATCAAAAGTTTAGTTTCTACAGGGAACGATCAGTGAAGAGGTTAAGACCAAGATAGAATAAGAGACTGGACCAACTTTTTCTGTATACAGAGTTCGGCGTTGTATTGACGAATTGCCAGCGCCTCCGTCATACACAACACCCGAAACCTGACGCCCTTTGTACCATTTGGCTACACTTTCTAGATAATGTTGAAAGATGACCCTGGTGGAGCTACGTGGCCTGAGTTCACCAAATGCTCGAGAATTGAGTAAGTAATTGTCTTGCAGTGTCCCTTTGCTAACCATGGCGGATAATGTTCACAGATGCATTTGGAAAGTGTGAGCTATATGTGGTCAATGGAACAAGCTCTACACGAGCAGGTGAATTCATAAACAAACATTGAGATGGCCCAAATCGGCAGTTTATCCTTCACACATCTGTTGATAATAATAATAATAATAATATAATAATAATAATTTTTTTTTGCTTTATTCCAAAAACAGTACTAATCATACAGCAAGGAATTTTCAGCATTCAGTACAATATTGCATCTATTTACTCAAAAACGAAAAAAAAAATTAAAAATACACAATACATAATAGTAATAAAACGATTGTTGTAGCAGCTGCGTAGCAAAATACTGTGTGCCATACGGAGAAAAATATGTATAAAGTACAAAATTGTAGTAATAATAGTAATACCAACTAATATAAAATAGCAGAGTAACAATTAAACGATAGAAAGTGTGACACCATAAAATACAGAAAAATAAATGATGAAAGGGTCGATTCACTGTGCTAATAACATAGTAACTTGTAAGTTTCACGTCTAACAGAGTCTTCGTCACATAAAGTACGGGCTAAATAGGGTATTGTAGAATTTCTATACTTAGTGGTACGAGCATATAACTTTTTATATTGACTTCTCGTCCTACCTGATGAGATACAAGGGGACAGGTGTGAATAAAGGGGTGCAGAGGGTCTGAGATTATAGCCTTTGCCCATTTCGTACAGGAATTTACATGCCTCTCGACTATAGTATTAGCGAGCTCATGCAGTTGCAGACCACAAGCTCTACTCACAGCATTTAATACTCTTCGTAATATGATATAATCTTTTTTGAGAAGCCCAGGAAAGATTAATGGAGAGCAATAGATCATTTGTCGGCTGTAGAAATTGATACGTAGCTCAGCCATAAAGAAGGCTTTCCTCAGTGACCTGCATTAGCGATTCTTCAGGATCTGAGCTGCAGTATCACCTTTGAATTCGACATTCATAAATATCAGTTTCTTCGGCACCGTCTGGATTCTTTCAGGCTAGGGATTTTTGTGTGCCGGTGGCACAGTGGTTAGGACTCTCGTCCACCATGCACATGGTCCGAGGTTCGATCCCCTGCCGACGCACACCTGATATTTATGGTCGGCCTGCAAAGTTTGGGCTACCGATATCCATGCTGAAAATTCCAAACTTGTACAAAAGATACAGTGTGGAATCAAGCTGTAATAAAAAAAATAATAATAACTTCATGTTTTTCTCGATAGGTATTGCAGAATATCCATTCTCTATGAGGAGTTGTCTGAATCGCCCCAGTTGCCCACTGGTTGTATCACTTGAACATACCCTCCTTATTCTTGAAGATAAGGAATGGATCAGATTTCCCTTTGTTCTCAAAGGGACTCAGCTATGGAAATTTGTGTACTGACCATCCCATGTTGGTTTCCTGTAGATCAATCTTTGAAGAGAATCATCACATCTCATTTTTAGAAAAACATCCAAAAAATGGAATTCTGAGTTACTCTCTGATTCCGACGCGAGCTGGATGGCATGATGGCAGCTGTTAAACTGTAGTTATGAATTCGATGTCGGTACTGCTGTCACATATGATGGTGTGGTGAGAGCAGGCTGCTAGCCAATCAGTAGATATTAATCTACGTCAATGTCTAGGTCACTAATATTGGCACTGAGAAAATATGAGCAAGGGTGATTCAACAATCAATCACAGAAAATTTAACGTGAGCAAATATGATTCGCAGATAGATGGGTCCACTTTTCGATGGTTACCCAAAACTACCAGTCAGAAGCCTGCGTTTGTCTGCTTAACTTCTGAGAAACAACCAGTCAGAAGACTGCGTTTGTCTACTTGAATAAGCTATAATAATGTACAGGAAATATATATAAATACGTGTTTATTTCCGTAATAAAACGATCTGTTGCCGGCCCTTGTCTTCTGTTGTTACAATGGAAGTATCATCCATGTATCTTTAGTACAAATGGAAACTATATAAAGTAGACCGTAAAATACTATTCTCCAAACTAGCCAAGAAGCAGTCTGCAAGTAGAGGACCAAATGGTGACCCCATTGCCACTCCATCTCTTTGTCTATAAATCGTGTTGTTGAAATTGAATTGGACATATATAGTCCACTTCAATAGTAGTTCCATTAAGTAGTTTACTTCGCTTTTCACCGACGTTCCCCCGCTGAAACTATCTGCTTTATATGCAAATCCACTGAGGATAATAATGTAGGCGAATGTGTTCTGATCCTTCTCAAAGTCTATAAAGTTGAGATAGAGGTTTGATTGCCATTCCATGCTTTGTTCGGTGATGATGATGCGTAGAGTTGCAATTTGGTCAGAACTTAATTTTCCTTTCCTGAATCCAGCTTGTTCTGGTCGGAGTTCGGTATTCAGTGCGTCCTTTATTCTCTCCAGGATGATATGACTCAGGATTTTACTTGGCATCGACAGGAGCATGATTCATCGCCAGTTCTTCCAGAGTCCTAAGTCACCGTTCTTTGGTAGTTTCACAAGGTAACAAGTGCATAATAATCAACCTTAAAAATTACCAGTGTTGAGAAAAATTGAGAGTTTGTGTTGCATGCACTTACACACACAATCAGACAGAACTAGAGTTCTAAAACGTCTTGTAGCTGGGGTCTGAGAGAGATACTGGTTACTAAATCCTCCCCTATCGAATCTACAATAAACACGAGCAACAGTAATGAAGCAACACCAAAATCGCCGGTATGGAAAATATTACCCATAAAATAAAAGGATAAGAAAAAATGGGATTATATAAGCATAGTCTGAAAGTCGTATGATTGTAAAAATTAAATTGTACTCAAAGTGTTATCAGCAAATAAATTAACACTATACAGTTATGTTGTACCAAATAACACTATTCTCTGATCATTTTTGTACGCTTATAATGTCACAATTATTTCATACACTCAAGCGAAAACTTGAAGTTCAAAATATTCTATTCTATTTTCTCTTAGTGAATAGCTCATTATGAATCGTGTGTATTATTATTACGTATTATTATTTGTGTTCTGAGTGGCAGCTCCAGAAGTTGTCGTGGTATTTAGATATGATGGAGAAGATGTGTAACTCAAGTGGATGATTTTGATATGGCCATTTTCTCTGATTTGGAAAGTTTATTTGAGAAGCTTTCATTGGCCTACTCACTAGGTAACATCTTCAGTGCATACTTCAGTTTGAAGTGAGCTGTTAGATTTCTCCACGAGTTTATTAGTCATCTCTCCTGACGAGTGACCTTGAGCGTGATGGGTTGTTTTTGTGTGTTTCCACACCTTTTAGGCTATTTGTATTGGAACTAATCGTTTCCCCTGACTTGAATTTGACCCTTTTGTATGTGAGATTTCCTTCTTATCGGTTGGTGAATTTTGTCTGTCTTGATGTGTCTATTGATTGACGATTCGTTGGAATACTAGGCTTCTAAAAATTCTCTAGCATTCTTCGTGTTTCCTCTGTCTAACATTTGAACATTGTTCCAGTCGAACTGATGTCCATGATTGTCTGTATGTATTGGTATGAGGCAGGGAGTGGATGTCATGTCTTTTGACAGCTAGTTTATGGTCATTGATACGAAGACGAAGTGGACGTCCACTTTAGCCAATGTAGTGTTTTTCACAGTTGTTACAATTTATTTTGTAGTTGATGTTGGTTTTATCTTCTTTCGTTGTTGAGTCTTCTAGTCGATATATAACTGAGTGAAGTGATTTTGTTTGTTTGTGTACAACATCAATTCCTAAAGGTTTGAAGAGTCTTGCAATTATTTCTGAGATATCCTTTACATATGGTAGGGCGATTTTCTTTGTGCTTCCCTTCGGGGCTTTTAATTTGATAGGTTGGCTTGGAGGTATATGTTTTTTGATGAAATTTCGTGGATATCCATTCTTTTGGAAGACGTCCATGAGATAATTTTCTTCAATTTTCCTTAAGGTGGGAGTGCTGCAATACGTTCTGGCTGGTCCTTTTGAATAGTGTTTGTTTTCAATTCCTTTTGTGTGTTATTGGATTGTTGCTGTTGTAATTCAATATCTGGTCTTTGTGAGTTGATTTTCAATAAACTTGAGTTTCTAATTCCCCTGTGGTTGTTCGCTTGACTAAGACGTCCAAAAATGGTATTTTGTTCTCGGATTCCTCTTCTCTTGTGAATTTGATGTCGTTGAAAACGTTGTTTATTAAGTTGTGAGTTTTATCTAACTCGTTTCTTTTGATCATTACAAATGTGTCGTCGACGTAACGTATCCAAATCTTGGGTTTGATCTTTGGTAGAATTATGTTTTCAAGCCTTTACATCACTGCTTCTGCAATCAAACCTAATATTGGCGATCCCATGGGTGTTCCTTTGATCTGTTCATATATTTGGCCGTTGAATTGAAAGTATGTTGTTAGGAATAGGGTTATGCATTCCATCCAGCTTGTGTGTTGCATTTCTGATTGTTGTGGAAGTTGTTCGTCGTTGCTAAGTAATTGCTCCATGGTTTCGTTTGCTAGTTTTTGTCCGATTGAGGTATATAATGCTGTAACGTCGAAGGATATCATTATTTCTTGTTCATCTGTTTGGATGCCTCTGATGTCCTTTAGAAATTTGATAGCAGAATTGATGGAGTGATCACAAGATTCCGTTAGGTTTTTTAACTTTCTGTACAATTCATCGGATAAACTGTATATTGAAGTTCCTGGAAGTGATTCGGTTGGTCTTAATGGGATATTTGGCTTGTTTATTTTAGGTCTGCAGTAGAATCAGGGTAGGACTGGTCCATAAGATTTCATTCCCATTGGTCTTGTTTTGTGATCTGTCCACTTTTAGTGAGCCTGTTTAAGGTCCTTTGGATGCGGTTGTCTAATGTTTGTATGGGATTTCTAGGCAGTTGTTGATAAACATCCTCATCTTCGAGTAGTTCTTCAGCTTACTTGGTGTCTATGACTACTGTTGTTCTTCCTTTGTCAGCTGGTAGAATGACGATATCCTTCCTATTTTTCATCTTTTTGAGGGCCTTCAGTTCTTGAGAGTTGAGTTGTTTGTGTTGTCTTTTCTGTTTGACCATTGCTACGGTTGTTTGGCTTATCTCTTCCTGTGTTTCCTCGTTCAAGTTTGATGATCTGAGTAATGATTCAAAGGCAGCGAAGAAATCAGTTTTTGAAGCATCTCCGGTGTTGTAGTTTAATCCTTTTTGTAGTAGTTGTTGTTCCATTTTTGATAGTGGTTGTTTTGATAGGTTGAATACGCAGTCTATAGGCGTATTGTCTGGTTGTTGTTTTCTAATCTTGGCTAGCTTGGTTTTGAGGACTCTTCGTCTTTGTTCTCTGTGTCTTCTACTTGACAATGTAATTGTGGTGATCAGCGCTGGCAGGTATTCCTGGTTAAGGGTTTTCTCTAGTTTTTCTTCTTGGTCATCTATAACTTGTTGATAAACGTTGATCCGATGATGTACGTCTGTAGTCATCAATTCGACCATTGGTCTCCCACATTGTTCTGCCAGTTTCCAATTTATCCGAAGGGGAAGTCACTACTCTTATTCCATATCCTCCCTCTTACCCCGACTTACTATCGGCTGGTATGTCAGTCGAAGCTTGGGAGTCCGTTGACCGGGAATCGGGCCCAGATGACGTGTATGATTGCCGGGCATGCCCCAGTTAGCTAGCGACGCTAAAGCAATACCAACTGGGTTACTAGGGCCATATATATATACGATGCTGTGAATAAAAGTCAACTACCGTTATTTCTCAATAGTATGCATTCATGAGATCGCTGTATATACGACTGCGTATAAAGGGTTTAAACTAAACTATCCAGGGATTTCCCAGACATTCGTAGATTTCACTGTAACTGATGAGAAGCTGCTTTATATATTTTGGTGTGTTGAGGCAACTGACTAGAAAATGGTGTATCATAGTTTGCCTGGGAGGGGGGAATTCATTCTAACACATTAACTAACTAGACGGCTGTAGGTTATTTTAAGACAATCCCATCCCAAAGGGATTTAACCTTAAACAAAAATTTATATAAACAAAAAAATGCTTCACTAATGCTTCTTTCTATACGAGTGTATATTGATTTCTCCTTACAGTGTAACATGCCTATCTTATTAAGTCTAAAAAAATAAAAAGACACAAAGTTGGTGTCTACAATTTTAAGCTTCTGTTCGCACTTTCTATAAATTTTCCTCCTAATGGAAAGCAAAACTTTAACAAGAGTTTTCTAGAATAGTTGAAGTCTAGTGGAATCATTTTAGGAATTACAAACAAAGTTGAAAGCACTACTGAGATGCACCTTTCAATCTGCAGTTTGTGTCCAGCAAAGTCATTTACAGATGGAAACATGGAACTGCATTGAGATCTAATTTGGGTCAATCGCTAGCAACCTGTTCTATAGCGAACCTCGGGAATGATCCAGTTAAGTCAACTACTTTTTTTCCTTCACGTTCCCCAATGGAACATAGGGCTTCAAGCTAGTGGCTTGAAGTCTCTGTAGCAGTATTTATTTTAAAAGATTGGGTCGCTAGCATCATGCCCATCCTTTCCTCTTTACCAGAATTACTTCTGGTTTAGCCAGGTAAAGGAGTGCGTCGGTGGCCGGGGATCGAACCCCGGACCATGTGCATGGTCGGTTAGCGTCCTAACCGTCATGCCACCGACTCACAAAACTACTAATAATCTTCCATTGTATGTCAGACATGTGGATGACACTTTTACCATCTGTGATGATAGACATCATCTTAATGAGTAAATCCAGTTATTCAACAACTGCCTGCCATTCATCAGAAAAGTTTACTCTAGAACTAGAAAATGAATTTAAATTCGTTTACTTGATGCTGAACGTGCGATATGAGCCTACGTAACTGTAGCAAGGTCCATTCCTGGGAAATCCACGTTGATTGACCAGCTGGCAAGTTTCTACAGCTGGATACCAATTAGTCGTAAACGAAATCTAATCATATCTCTTGCTACTAATGTTTGATGCTCCTACAGCCGTGATTTTCTCGAAGAATTACACTTTTAAAAAGAATTCTGCTTGCAAAATGGATATTCATGAAGATTTATTGACATGAATATTAGGCTAAAATTTCCAAGACTAGAGACGTCGTATGTGCCAAAAAAAGAATTTTACATGAGGCTTGGCTTCAGAAGTAACCTACTTAATAATGTACATAAACGGATAATTTCGACTTTTTTAAGAGGTATTTTCTTGCAGCAACACTAAGGGTAGTGTTCTCTAGTCGCCCACTGGTCTGCAGAAGCTCAAAGAACAGCTTTTTTGTGTGTATATACCGTTCCTTGTGGAGCCATGTATGTTGGTTTATTCGACGCGGACCCTGTCTAAAAGGGTTCAAGAACATTATCCCGCCTGATCGAAGAAAGATAGCGACGGCTCTATAAGGAGTTTAATAATTGAACACATTGTCAACATTGGCTATTTTATCTCAACAAACTCCTCTTTCAGGGTGATCTAAAAAGTGAAAACTAAGCTCTCCAAGACTATTCGCTTTTGCTTCTTTTGCTCTGCCGAAGCTGTAGCTATTCAGAAGGGGAAACCTAAGCTATGCATAAAAAAGAAAATCTTTCATCCCCATCTATTATCTTAGTGAGGGCTCTATTTTTTAATCTAACCTCATTAATTATTTTATTTTTCTAACCTCTCTTTCCTCCAGAACTCTAAGGTTACGTAAAATTTCCTTTGTTTCTAAGTGCACTTTGGTTACAACTAACTTACTAAATTATTTTTCTCATTACGCAAATCTGTCAACCTTATTCAACTTCTTATGTGAAGTGATGAATATTTGCAACTATTTTTACAATGATTCATCCCTTTCTTGCTAGCCACTTTCACAAGAGGAAAATTTGTGCATCAATGTAATTGTACAGCTAAACAAAATGAATATATCAAAAAGAGACTCATAGAGAATGGATATCCTCCAAGATTTATCAAGAAAAACATGAAGTCAAAGGAAAAGCCTGAAAGAATCCAGACGGTGGGGAAGAAACTGATATTTATGAGTGTTGAATTCAAAGGTGATACTGCAACTGAGATCCTGAAGAATCGCTTATGCAGGTCACTGAGGAAAGCCTTCTTTATGGCTGAGCTACGTATCAATTTCTACAGCCGACAAATGATCAACGGATGTGTGAAGGATAAACTGCCGATTTGGGCCATCTCAATGTTTGTTTATGAATTCACCTGCTCGTGTAGAGCTTGTTCCATTGACCACATATAGCTCACACTTTCCAAATGCATCTGTGAACATTATCCGCCATGGTTAGCAAAGGGACACTGCAAGACAATTACTTACTCAATTCTCGAGCATTTGGTGAACTCAGGCCACGTAGCTCCACCAGGGTCATCTTTCAACATTATCTAGAAAGTGTAGCCAAATGGTACAAAGGGCGTCAGGTTTCGGGTGTTGTGTATGACGGAGGCGCTGGCAATTCGTCAATACAACGCCGAACTCTGTATACAGAAAAAGTTGGTCCAGTCTCTTATTCTATCTTGGTCTTAACCTCTTCACTGATCGTTCCCTGTAGAAACTAAACTTTTGATTTTTGCTTTTCTTTTGTAATTTTTAATTTGACTTTTAGTTTACTTGTACTTTCATAAATAACTCACTATCATCACTCTCATATGCTCCATTTGTACATTTCACACCCTCTTCACACTTGTTAAATTGACACTCAACTACCACCTTTATTCTCTCTCACTCAATAGCGATTTTAACCTTATCATATTCTATCTTTGTTCTGTTGAGTACCACGTAATTTACAACTTTTAATTTTCTTTTCTAAAGTCACTTTTGAGTAGTTATATCAATTATGTCACCCCCTTTTACTGAATAGTAGACCACTATATATTTTTTACAGTATGAATACGACTATACAGCCTCTGAAGATGATTTTGTCGATAAAGAAAATTTTCTTCGCTGAATCTGTCTTTTATTTTCTTCATGACTCAATGGGTATTTTCGGAGTCTCTTTAGTGGACTATTTGTTTTTTATTAAAGAGAGAAAATTCAACTTTTCATTAAACGATTGTTATCCTGTACATTAATTTGTCCTATTTACTTGATTAAGCTGTTAACCATTCATAACAGAGAATCCTGTGGGAGTATCCTACTTGTGACTAAACTACTTGGGGAGGTCCATGTTTCACAACGTGACACACATACATACAACTTACTTAGACGGAAATCTATCTGGTAATAATTCTTAAAGATAAGTGATATGCGACAACCAAAATATCTTAGCTGAAAACGGTTTTTCAGTATAGTGGACTTAGAGATTTACGAACAAATCTAATTAGAACAGGGTTTTAGCGAATCTTGTAGTGAAAACTTAAATAAAAATGAAGTAGTTGAGAGAGAATAGACTGTTGAAAGCTCTGTTATGAATAATATAAGGTGAAAGTACATTTTTTATTTTCTAATTTGATCTTAACTACATTTTATTTCACTCCTTGACGTTCCGAGTGAAACATGAGATTTCAAGCTAGAGCTTTGAAGTTTCGCTAACATCACTCTCACCATTTCCGCTTTATCGGCCTTCCTACCTGCTTAGCGAGGTTCGAGAGTGCGTCAGCCCCGACTGGAACCTTGAAAAACCTGCGTGGTTGGCGTGTGTTTCACCACTGAACCACTGACATACAGAAGCGAATCCAGTTCAGGAGAGGCGGATACGAACCACTTACCTAAAAATTTATGGGAGAGAAGGTATTTATATCTCTTTTATTTGTTGCACATTTTAGTGCATCTACATTTGGTACATGTGACATTATGCCTAATTGACATTTAACATGTGACGTTTAGCATTCTATCACAACATACTACAAAACAAAAAGGATATCAAGTGAGTTGTAATTAGGGTCGAATATTCCGACTTATGTACACATCTAAGTACTTAACTTCACTGAAGGTAAGATATCCATTTAAAGAGTTTACTGCTAGAAGATACCGACTGCTTAATACAAGGTTAATCTAGAAAATCCTCTGTAAATTTTCGTAATATGCTATTTCAGTATACTGCTTATTAAATAAACTACTTCTAACGACTGTTTTATAGCCTTGTGTTTACTTCCGTTACTCTGTTTTATAAGAATGTAAGACTATATTTCTGTCTGTGTCCTATTTAAATGTTTTGATAGTAAACTATTTTGGATTTCAAATTTTAAAAAAATTATTTGCATATTAGTTTATTTATCAGAGAGTTCATTTGTTTATTGTTCAGCAGTTACTCAGATAAGAGGTACTAGTAAATCTTTTGAGGAGAAATCGACCTGAATATGTTGAAACTAATTTGCATTTCCAGCAGATTAGTTTATAATGGATGTCTGTTGTCGGTGAGTGTTGGCATGTCACGTCTTATTACGGATATTTTGACGATGTCTGAAGATAAATAGGATATTTTTTGGCGAATGGTAACTTTCGTTTCCCATTAGTCTAGCAGATAGCGTTTTGGTGTTCAGAATGATGATGCCTGATTAGATTCTCAGTGGCAACAGCATCATTCACGGGATGGTGAAGCATATTTCTGGTGACGAGTTCCAGAAAGGGATCTACTGCTAGTCAACATGACTTTTTGTGTATACCTGTCCACTCTACACTTCACTTGATGTTTTCTATATTCGCATAATTTTGATGTAGTACACTGAACTGATGAAAATAGTTATTCAAGTGTTGGTTTGTAGGGATTTGATTGATTGGTTACAGGATTTCATCATGAGCTGGCATTGTTTAGAGAACCATTGGAAAAACTGGGAGTACTGGACAGCTGTTTCACCCTTCCTAGTTTGGGACTCTTCAGTAGAACGCACCCACCGGGATTCGAATTCAGGACTTTCTGGTTACAAGGCGATCTCGTATACCATTAGGCCACTGGAACCCGATTCAGTGGCCAAAATAGTTATGGTGAAACAGAAAATGAGTTTGACATTTAGTCTCCTCAAGAATAACTGGTTTTATGAATATAAATGGTTAAGCAATTTGTCTGAAATTCACAGATACATTTTATGAAATTATATCACTATTTTACAACTTTACGTAATGACCGATTTTATGCGGTTCATGATTAAATTAGTCAGTAGATATACGTTCTGTTAATGAAGAATAGTTGGAATTTGAAGACATATTTATATATTGGAACCACTGGCCAACGTGATCTGTAAGTATATGTTTGCACATCCAGTTTGGTGGACTCTGCTGTTCGTGAGTTCTCATTTTGTATCAAACTTACCCTATGGTTAGTCATTAGTGAGCATTAGGTTAATCTGGAAATGTATGCTTGCAGGTATTTGACTGATTTGAAATTTCACCGCAAATTGACTTCAATTAAAGAACTAGTAGTGAAAACCTGTTTCATCCTGGTTTAGGACTCTTCGACCCTACGCACGTAGGAAGCAACTAGAGAAGGTAGCAGTTAGAATTAATAGACCAGTGGATCCCATCCCAGTGTTTAGTTGTTCAACCGACTTGCTCTGTAAACTGAAGTTCCTGGGTTCAGTTCCTGGTGGGTTTATGGGTGGGTACTGATGACAAATCTAAAATAAGGAGGAAACAGCTGTCCAGTGCAACCTGGTTTTCAGCGGTACTTCAACTGAAGTTATTTCCAGATCAAAAATGAAACCAGTGAAATCCCTGGGTATCAAAAATTAGTGAACAAATACTTATTTAGACTGCGGATATCACACTAAGGTGTAAGAATGAAAACAGGATTACATGGAATAAGAAAGTTTTTCTATCTGACAAATCATTGAATTAGATGGTTGGAGGCAATCGGCAGAAGGCCTTGGACCTAGGTTTCATGCTAGTTGGCACTCGTCAGCAAGGCGTATCAATCAGAGGACTAGACGCATCACATTAGTTACTAGTGTCAAATAAAAATCAGTGAATTAGCAAACAGATTGACCAATTAAAAAGGCAGTGAATTTTCAAAATATCAGATGTTAAATATACTCATTAGGTTTTATTGGTTATGTATTGTATCCAAATTATTATGCGACGCAGGCGAAAGTTGGTAGGTAGTCGGGAGATTTTCGGATGCTAATTACTGACTTATATGAACCGACAGAAAGCTGTTTAACAAAGTTCTTTATTTACTGATATCACTGACTAAGGCCTGCCTGCTACCTCAAAAAATCTATTCTTTCATGTAACGCTCATACATGCTTTACCGAACTTAGTTTCTAGGATTTTATAAATGAACAGTTTAAATCCTCTGTGGCAGTAGGCTTAGTCAAACAAATCAGGCTGCAACTGGGCAAATTCACTCTATCACAAAAATAGCACATTGAGGCATACTTAAAAATAATCTGGGAATAACCTTTCAAATCGTTGAGGAAACCGTTGAGCAACATTGCGTGTAAATCGCTTAAGTGAAAACGTAACGAAAAGAAACAGATTAGGCGTCCGACAGTAATACAAAGGAGGTCGTGTGGCAAGAAAATGAATGCTCAAGAACAACTGTGGAGACCATTGATAAGATTACAGAGAATAAAGTGAAATTGTGATGTATTGCCGAATCACTACTTTTCTTTCAAAATCCAGGTGAATAATAGTAACAAAACTCCGTATAACCGCTTGGTCTTAAGATAAGTATATTTCGTAGGCTAAATTGGAGGATTTTAAGAGTGACTTAAAGCTAGACATCTGCGTTTTAAGCAACTTTTAAACGGTAACCCTATGCAACCAGTTAAGTTAGTTATTTTCTGGCTTAAATTTCCTAGGATAAGTGGTGTATACATATAATGTAATCGCGTTCAATAAGACCAATCTTCTCATCAGTTCGAACCAGTCTGTCTTCTGTCATTTTAGCGGTGGCTTTCATATGATGCGGGAGTCTGGTCCCGGGGTCAATTCCTGCCACAAAATTCTGTCTCTCCTAGACGGTCTTATGAGCCAGACGGAGTTTGGGCATAAGACTAGTATCTTCACCCGTCAAACTTGAAGCTCTGTGCTCTATTGTGAAGGCTTAGAAATGAAATAATAATTTGGTACTAACACCACAGTGTTCTTCTAATACCGGTTGTAATGGATTTCAGTATCACTGACAGCAGTATTCGTATCGTTTACACATCAATAATTTTATTAGTCTATGTACTAAATGAGATTTTTCATGAAGCATTCTTGTGATGCTATGGTGATGAATTCCTAATTTCCTTACTTATATTTATAATATTTGAAAATCTTGTAATCATTAAACCTGTAACAAAACCTGTCTTTTTAACTCAAGAGATAAACACTTCAAAGGTCACTCAGAACTTTGTTTCGGTGTAGTATTAGTAGGTAAACATTTTTTTCGGTACATATGGTGAAGACTAGAAAATGATGAGGGGATGCATAAAGTTAATGAACTAGTTCCACTTAGAAAATTTAATGAGTCTAATGTTAAAAAATCCATCTTTTTGTGCGATCAGATGAACTTCAGATTCACATTATAAGGATAGAAGGCTTTGTTGTCTGTGTTAATAACTGAGATATATATCTCTGCAGAGATCTACTTTCTCTTTGAAAGCGTTCACCGATGAAGCTGTTACTACTGAATCAGGTAAGGGGTTCCAGTTTTTGAGCACTTTGTGAGAGAATCTAAATTCCACACGTAATTTATAGGACTTTGGTTTGAGCAACTTCTTGTGGTGACCTCATAAATGTGTCCTAGAGGGAGAGAAAAGGTTTTTAAAGGTCAATCTCTAAATCACCCTTTAATATACTGTATGCCAAAATTAAGTCGCCTCTCCTCCTTCGGTATGATAATGGGAAGAGATTTGAATGCTCCATCCTCTTATCATAAAGAAGGTGTGAGATACCACTAACTAATTTGGTTCCCACCCTCCATACTCTTTCCAACATATGTGCTTCCTTTTTAAAACACCGCTTGTATGCAGTATTCTAGATGAGGTCTGACCTATGTTGTATAGAGTACTTGGAACTAACCCTCGTCTGATCATTTGAAAGCTCTTTGAAAGGTTCGTAGCATTCGATAAGCTTTAACTGCGGCTCCACTACAATCTGACGTTGTTCTTAATTCATGGCTTACAATAACTTCTAAGTCCTTTTGACCCTTAACACATGACAGTTCTGTGTCCCCCAGGGAGGTATGATGTGTAAGACCTCTCACCCAAGGTGCATTACGGCGCTTTTCTTGGAATTAATTTCCAGACTCTAGAGGTTAGCCCACTCAGCTAATTTATCTAGACCGTTTCGTAGTATCAACCTATCAGCGTTAATATTTGTGGTTTTCCATATCTTAATAACATCCAAAGTTAGATTTTCAAATGTGTCTTCTAAATAAAAAAATGTGTAGTCTTCTGTAAACCAGAATGTGAACCATTAGAGAACTTTAATACCGATGTTTGAATATTGATTTGGTGAATGAATCACCCGAAATTATCAACTATATTTGTCTCCAGCATTGGGAAGGCAAGATAGACGTTCATTAACTTGAAATCAACGTGAAAATTTGCTGCACTGAGCACAAATTTATTGATCCAGGTTTTTACTACTAATATCAAATGACTGCTTGGATATGGTTTAGAAATGTGAAATGTCAGGATAAGTATATCTGACAGGCTACAGAATCTTATTGATAACTATCTTCGCTCTATATAGAAGATCAGATCATCTGTTTGAAAGAATAAGTCACAAGTTACTGTGTTAGGTAGAAGACTAACCAAAATACTATAGCTAGTCATATATACCGAAGAAAAGAAAGATAGATAGAGCACACTCTGAGAAGACTAGTGAGTGGCTCCATGCACCTTGAATGGAACCTGAATTAGAATCGACCAGTTGGGCATCTGAGGGTGACACGGAGAAGTTGTGTGAAGAGGTAAGGGCTTATGGGCGATCGGAGAGACAGATAAAGAGGACTGCAGAGAAGAGGATGACATGGCGGTGATCTGTTAAGATCTATGTTTCATTCGGAACCCAAGAGAATAATAATAATAATGTCTTTGATCAGTCTTACTTTAAATTAAATAAACAAAAAAATTATAAATTACTGCAAGAAGCAAATATCAGAGAAGGGTTAATTTTTGACACCTATTTCAAAGGTTTCGACCTGAAATAACCTACCATATATACGGATATGTTCAACCAAGCAAACTAAACTACTTTAGCAGTCTTAGTCTGCCAATTCTTTTAGTCTTTTATTTCCCGGCTTTTTAAACTTAGTCTGGGTTGCACATATTTCCAGTAGTATTTATATTTTATGAATAAAAGTCGCATTAGTAAGTAAGTATGTGCGTCGTTGGCACAGCGGTAGAATGCCCGCTGACCACGTATGTGGTTCGGTGTTCGATCGTCAGCCGACGCACTACTTTACCTCGCTAAACCAATAATAAAGCTGGTAAGGGGGAAAGGTTGGACATGAGGCTAGCAACCCCATCCTGTAAAAATAAACACCACTGCTACAGAAACCTCAAGTCTCTATCTTGAAGGCCTATGCTCCAGTGGGAACGTGAAGGAATGAAAAAAAAGATAGTAAAGAAATAAAATATAAAAAAATTCTTCTCATCATGTTTAATCTTACAAACTATACAATTAACACAGCCTTTTTCATTTGAAATTTTCAAGTAATAAACAGAATAAAAAGTGTGAATTATCTGTCATAACTTTTAACACTCCATAAAATGTCAATGGAACACATCATTAGTAGATAAAATCTTTGTACTTGTTGTACGTAATCCTATGAAAAAAATATTTGCGCATTTAAATGCAAATGTTTAAAAAGTCATAGTGTTCACATTTTGAAAAGAAAAAAAATAGAAAAGAAAAATAGATATTGGTATTTTGAAAGTCAGTTTTCACTTGTACGAATCGATTCAAGATGCCAGTACTACTACGACTACTACGTTCTATTTTGTTGTTATCATGTTCCTTAGTTTAAATACGAAAGGGTTTTCATCAAAGTGTAGATAAACTGCTGAGTGTTAACTTCGGGACTATATATTATGGTTGACGATTCGAGGTGAAATGAAAATCCAATCCTGCAGTCTGTCAATTTTGACTCGTGTTCCAAAACAAAAAAATGTGCATCACGCTATGAAGAGTGCGTCGCTGGCATAGTGGTTAGGACGCTCGCCGACTATGCACATGATTCGGGGTTCGATACCCGGCCACAGACGCACTCCTTTACCTCGCTAAGCCAGAAATAATCCTGGTAAAGAGGAAAGGTTGGGCATGAGGCTAGTGACCCCCATCTTTTAAAATAAACAATGCTACAGAAACCTCAAGCTACTAACTTGAAGTCTATGTTCCACTGGGGAACGTGAAGGAAAAAACGCTATGAAGACCAGAGTATCTTGTAACTTTATCTTCTAAGCATAAAAAATAATCATTAACCAACATTTTCATTAGCATTATCAAGTTTGAAACTCTTACAACCTGTAAAACATTTTCTTTCACTAAAAGGAATGTAAAACTGTTATGGAATTTTTATGAATTACAAATTTTCGCTTTATAGACGTTTCTGTTATTCAGAACACAATATTTAGCGAAAAGAGATTCTTTTCAACAAATTTATTATCAAGCTGTACAAGTGTATAGATATGGTTTTTAAGAAATTATATCCGGTGAGGGAATTAGATCAGAGGTGTGGAGAAATTATATAATAATATTAATAGTAGTATGAAACGCAATAAATATTCGCGATTAAAATCATAGTTAAATGTCAAGTGGTAAAACAATTAATGTCATACATAGAATAATTCATAAGGTGTATAGATATTGTTGACAAGGGTGTATATTTATAGGATTAGTAGACGAATATAAAATGTTACATTATATGGTGTGAAATTTGATAAGATAGAATTCAATACTGTAAAAACGACAAGTGAATACAATTCAGAGTGAGAATGGTAATACTAATAATAGTCGTAGTAATATTGGAAAGGTACATAGAATAACTAAATAAATAAAATAGATAAAATAATTTCTACGCGGCTTATTCTTAACACGATCGATGGTGATTCCTCGACTGAAAGATGAAGTACCTAGACTAGCCACTTCCAACTGTATCTACCAATTCGACTGCATTTGTGGAGCGAGTTGTATCGGCTGTTGCTCTAGGGACTTGATTTCTTATGCTCTAGAATATCTCCCAGTATGATTGAGTAAAGGTGTAGTTAAAACCATTACCAGTTCGATACTAGGCCATCTCGTCCGAACCGGCCACAAAGCCAGCATTGAAGAATCCTTCTCTATCATCTACGGGATGTCAAATAAATTACCAAAAACATCGAAGTACTGCGTGCTTCAGATAGCAGAGGCTATCGCTATTTGCGTGAAACAACCAGTGCTTTGTGTGCAAAAGAAGTAAGTCAAGTCACTACTACCGTCTTGGACTTCAGTAGAGACTATAAATTCATGAATTTTTTCTGACATTCAGTTTATGCTGATGCTGTTGAACTGCAATCTGTTGACATTATTGATTCGATGTTCTTTAAACATTATTGTTCTTCATAGCACTAATACATTCATTCACTATAATGTATATATAACTGCAGAGCCTGATGATGAAGTTTTGAAAAGAGTATTCTTTGTTCAGTATGGATTCCTTTGAAAATAAATGTCTATCCCTCTACGGCCAAGCAGAAGTAAGGATTGTACATAGTTCTTTTGTACACAAAGGTCTGGCTTAAATTCATGAATGGCCAACGCTATATTGTCTTTAGGCGTTTACAACGAAGAAACTGTGGCAAGCTAGCATGGATTCGTTCATTCTCGAGTAGTGCTTTGTATTTTTATCCAGCAATGTGCAGAGTCTTATCAAATGTATTAGTTTATATATAAATATATTAATGTATGTAAACAGCTGATAACAAAGTGCGAAAATAGGCTATGGTGAGTGAGCTTCATCATTAGTGATTTAATTATTCTTCGCCGTCGACAACAAGTTATTACGTAATCAAGAAATCTGTAAAGTAGCAATCATAACTAAGAAGAATTGGATGACTCAGAAGAGTCACGTATTTATTCCAATAAACATTATTCACTGATTTGATATTTAATGAAGTTATGTTCGTCACTGAAGGTGAGATGGCCAAAAGGGATTAGCAGCAAGGGAGTTAGGTAACGGAGTAGGCACACTGAGGAGACCTTTGAGCGATGTCATTTTTTGGAGAAATCCTCTGGTTTAATCTGCAGATAAAGTTATGAGTTGAGTGTGAGTCCGTGGCGATATCAAAGAGGTCATGTCAGGACCAAGTGAGAAATTATGAGGGATTATTGAGGCAGCTACAAGAGACTGTAGTGAATGGAGTGAAATGTAGATATGCTACTTTATTTTCCACTTGGAACCCAATCGGAATAATGGGAATAATAATAATAACATTCGACAGAAAGACTGTTCAGCATTCTATGTTTACTTTTATTAGTAAGTTTCCCAAATGAGATATCAGCTTTCATAATTCAACAATGACATTACTTGATTTGAGGTTGTTATTGTTGGAATTCAGAATGCGCATTTCAATCTATTTCGAACTTAATGGCTTTTCAAACTTATAGTCAAGTGAGGCAGGGGGTTTTGGTTAGAAACCAAAGACCCTGTTCATTGTTTAAGACTCCAAAGATTTATCCATTAAGCCGATGAGTTACAACAATCATCCATTGATCAGAAGTAATTGGATATTAATTTGAAAGTAGAATTTGGACATCGCGGTTGATTAAAATTTTACGCCTAATAAATGTAAACTTATCTAATGTGAACAGTTATTATTCATTGAAATTTTTGAAACTCTCATTGCTTGGTTTTAATGAAGTGAATTTCAGATCATCTATATGCTGACTGTATCCGCCTACGCAAAACCTTTGTTCACACTATTCTCACGATCAATATTGGGGATATAAACATTGACGTAAATTACTGTCCACCATTTTTGACTAACAGTCAGTTCTCACCACACTTTTACTTCATTTGTTAGATTTTCCTCACAAACCAACATCGCTTATAGAGATCACTCCAAGTCAAGGAACACTGGGCAGCTGTTTTGTCCTATTCGGTGTTTCTTCGTTCAGTACGCACCTACGAACGCACCAGGAATCAAAAGTATTGGTGACAGCAGGGCTGTATCACAAGTTGATCAAGTTAAAATCCAGGGATCATTGAATTCCATCTGAAGTGGTTGAATAGTAAACAAGCTTGGTCTCCTCACTTGAAGGTCCTTCAAACTCTGATCCCTAGTGGGGTGATGGATGCACAATAGTAAACATTCCTAGGATAGGGTGAAACAGTCATTTACTGCTCCTTGGTTTTCTCTGACCTCCTTATTTGAAGTTTGTTGATGATGAAAACTGTTAAAATGGATCCGAAATCTATATAAATCCTACCATCTGATTAATTATTCTAATCTCCGCATCACCTTGGATAAGCAGATCTCAGTAGGAGAAGTTATCTGTACCAGCTGTTGTTAGCAGAAGTCTATAGTAGACATTGAGGTTCCATAAGCAAAATAAATTTGAAACAATGATAGAAACAATTGAAAAACCAAATGTTTCTCTGCTTCTAATTATTCTGTAAGTTTTTATTCAAGTTAAATGGTTACTTACTTAATTAAACAACGTTACGAATTAGGAATTCAGATTTAGACAATTTGTTTTTAGCCGTATTTCTTTTTTTATTTTGGCCAATAACAAAACAGAATAAACAAAACGCTAAAATTATTTTCAAGAATTTTTTTTATCTTTACATGTATTTGAATTTACTCTTGAATATAAGTGACGAATAAATTTAAAATGTAAATTTTATTCATTCCAGTAAACTTTTAATGAAAATCCAAATTTTTATTTGGACTGTTTTTGTACTACTGTGTGCTATTGTACTGTGAATACATTTCTAACCAGGATCTTAACAGAGGGACGAGAAGTACATATGATTTTTTATAAACATGTTGGTAAATTCTCACAAAACGATACAACACAAGATGACATAATGCTTACAAAGCAAGTTATTGCATGAATTCACTTACCTAGAACATATTTATAGTCTAGCAGTCCATGAAGTACACTTATTATGACAGGGTTAATTATAATGCCTAGTTCTTCAAGCTGAAGTAAGTTGAGCTGGATTGGAAGCCTGTATTCATTGGTTAAAAGTGAGATTCCTTCAGCCAATAAGCTACAGATTCATAGACCTAAAAACAACAGCCATGCGGTTATGAACAGTGAGTCTAATGATCAATGCACTGATCTACATTCTTCCTCATAATTGACTAAGCTTTTTCTAGAAATTGTCATAAATTTCCTTACTATTGTTTTTATTATTCTCTTGTTTACCAAGTGAGATGTAGAGTTTATTTGTAGTCTTTGTAAACTGGTTCTACGATTACGCATATCTTCCACCTTCCCTACACACAATCTCTTCTGTGCTTCTCTGTCTCAGACGCTTACCTCATCCTTTTCTATTTAATAATAATAATTTACTTTATTCCAAAAACAGTACTTATATTACAGAATGGAATTCTCAGCATTTGTCACAGTATCTTGCATCTGATTTACTTAAAATATAAATGAAATTAAAAATTAAAAAAAGTAACCAGAGGAATTTGTCCACGTTTACGATATAAAGTCAAAAATATTCGAAGCACGAATTGAGCTCATTAAATATAATAATAATAATAACAGTGAGTTTGTTTCAAACAGTACTGTCGATTCAGTTTGGAAATTTTAGCATGTTATTATAGAGTATTGAATGTAATGTTCAGTTGAGATAGCAGCATAGTGAGGGGAAATACGACATTAACAGTGATAACACAGCTTAAACGATGTTCATACTTATGAAAAATAAATAAATAAAAACGAAAATTTAGAGGATTATAAATATAAGAAATACAATAACAATCAAGTTTGGTGCTGTAAGGTGGAAGAAATGGTTTATTTAGTAGTGCAAAGAAGGTTAGTTAGTTAGTTCATGCCTGACGCCATTTTCATCACATAAAGTACGTACCGCCAAATATGGTATAGTGTAATTTTTATACTTAGACGTACGTGCATAAAATCTTTTGAAATGACTTCTTGTTTTACTTGAGGAGACACAAGGTTAGATGGAGCCTCGGGTAGAGTGGGTGTTCAGAGTCTGACAAAATTCCTCTAGCAAATTTGTTACATGACATCAAGTGCCTGTCCATGACAATGTCAACGATTTGGCCCAATGGGATACCACTCGTCCTACTGACAGTCTTCAGAGTTCCACGAAGTATGACATAGTCTTTTTTAAGCAATTCAGGAGAGAATAAGTAGGGTTGAACAGCAAAGAAGAATAGGTAAAATACGCGAGTTGACAAACTGTAAGAGGAGTGGTTGGTTGGGTTATGCCTGAGTGCCTCAACTTCTTTACGTAAAAAGTCAGATGAAATATTCTTTTAAAAATCGCTAAGACATGGGAAGACCAAGATAGGTCAGAAAAGAGAATTAATCCAAGATACTTAGCTTCAGACTTAGTTTCTATATCGGTATCATCAATTTTGCAAGGGTCATAGGAACCACAGCTACACTTAACTTTCGTTTGCATCAAAAACTGGAATTAACAGTCTGACATTTCGAAGGATTTAGTTTAAGGCCGTTACTCGAAGACCATCTACTCATTCTTGATAGAAAGCTGTTCGTCTTAGCACAGTCCAGCTGGGAGTTAACAGACGTTGAAATAGTTAGATCATCGGCATACTTAACAAAGTTCATTTCATCAGAGTGGGGAAAGTTATACAAGAAGAAAGAAAACAGAAAAGGAGAAAGAACAGCACCTAGAGGGACACCAGCCTTAGTAAGCAAAGAAGTGGACGACTTTTCCTGACGTACAGTGTACTGTTTTCTTCCTGAGAAATAAGAATGCAGCCATTTGACAACCCAACAGTTAGTTTGAGTTTCAGCAAGCTTTTTAACAAAATGTCCCTAGGTACTGAGTCGAAAGTAGATGTGTAGTCTAGGAATGTGCAGCGAAGAAATTTAGCCCTCCTGTCTAAGCTGCAGACAGTGTTATGGTACAAGATTGCAACTGAATCTAAAGTACTTCTACTGTGTTTATAAGCGAATTGATTGGGATCGTCAGGGGCTTTGAGTGAAAGTTGAAGATTAGGTAAGAGTAACTTTTCCATAGCTTTTAGAAGATGAGACGTAATAGCAATAGGTCTAAATTCAAAACATGTTCCAGTAACGACTTAGGGATAGGTACAATTTTGATGTCCTTTCAAACGGTTGGCACGACATTTCTGGGAAAAGATTTGTTGAATATGTCTATGAGAGGATAACACAGGATGTCTACACATTTTTCACGAATAACACTAGGTAAACCGTCTGGGCCCCAGGCTACAAGAAGGGTTCAGAGACTGGAGACATTTTACAACATCATTGGTATTGAAACCAGGGAAGCAGGTTTCATTAACACTTGTAAGACTAGAAAGTTTGGCATTTGTGGGTGAATATATGAAAGACTTGTTTAGTGTGCAAAAATCAAAGGAAAAAGGAATACTATTCATCTGCTTACCATTAGTAATTTCTTTGAAAAGTTTCCATATATCTACGCTTGCTGTACATCTATTTATAAAATCTTTTACAGATATTGCATCTTGTAAAAGTTACTGCACGCAGAAAATCAATAGAATAGTGGTTAAATAACACTTAAGTTCTTGAAGAATTTAACAGTTTACAAAGATCTTATAAACTTTATGTCTACCGCTGGTATAATAAGGGCTGTTTTTTCTCTCTCATATTTTCCGGTCTGAAGGCAACTATATTTAGCTTCTGACTGCCTTGTTAACCATTTTTAAAGAATGATAAACAACTAGCTGTTTCAGCTGATTTGAATGTATTATAAAGTAGTGTAAAAAGTAGAATCATTGGTATGAGAAAGGTGATGCACTGATTAGTGAGTGTATGAACAATTCTTTTACAGGCATAATACCCTTATCATTTAGTTTTTCCTATGAAATCCAAATAAATACACTTGGACAGATACTACTAGTATTAAAGAAACTTAAATCAAAGTCACTGATAAATACGCATAAATCTTCTCATTTTTAAGCAGATATAAGTCTACTAAAAATATCTCTTCATAAAAAGTATATATATATATATATATCATATATGTATAACTCAGTTGGCTTATTATTTCACTTGGCTTAACAAAATCTTATTTAGATTGATTCATTTCTACCATACCGACAACTTGATTTTGCACTCAGTTAGCTAGAAAAGAACAAGGTTGATTGAATAATGAAAATTTCTCAGGAGATTAATACATCACAGTTTTTAAAATATAAAACAAATTAAGACTCTTTTCCCTTGGAATATATAGGCATATATATATATATATATATATATATATATATATCTGTGTATATGCACAAACTCAGGGAGAAGAAATCAGTGTAATTACAAATGGAGAGAACATTTTATTTGTTTTTATTTAGTTTTCACTCGAAATTCGAAGAGGAGAATATGTGATATTAGTTTTGAATAGGGGAGCTAGTTTAATTTCCGGATTAATGGAATAGTAAAACCATAAAATAAGCCCTCTCGACTCTCTCTTAGTCAGTTAGTCAGTATGTGTGTGTGTGCTAAAAAAAAGCGAAGATATTTTAAACTACTCAAGTTTTATAACGGGAAATGTGTTTTATTCCTGTTGTTTGTTCAATTTAAAAAATTTCGTTTTTTTTTTTTGGAAAATAGACTGACTGATTGACTGACAGAAAAGAGTAGAGTAAGCAGTTCCCTCGTTTATCGTCAATATATGCTGTAGAGGAAATAACACTTATATAACACTCACTTATGCGTATTTTGGCAATTGTTATAGATGAAATGTTCGACACTCTTCTCTTTGAGTGTTATGTCTTTAATCAAGCATTATGATAGCGTTAAAATTTAAAATTAATGCCTTCATTAAAGTATAATAGCAAAATAACTTTGTAAGTTTATATTATTCAGCTCTGTTACAGCTTAAATTAGCTGTCTGTAAATTTGTCTGGATTCTAGGCAGTGACTAGTATCTCATGTGGCTAGTCTTTCATTTGATGCAGATTGGATTCTGTCAGTAAAGTTTACAAATATGATCAGCATACTAGACGACTGGAAATCATGATACGCTTTAAATCCTTGTTATAAGATTATTATTATTATATCCTTTAATTCCCAGAGGAACATAGGGCTTCAGCTTCGGTTTTCCGCCAACTTTTGCACTCCGCTCCAAGTATGCCCACATACTTTCATCTCCTCCTCACATGACCTCCTCCAAGTCACCCCAGCCTCGCACTGACGATCAACTCGCCGCTTCCCTTTCGGGTTCCACTCGAATGACGGCTTGTCTAGTGATGTCAATTGATGGTTTCATCAGATTATGGCCAGCCAATCCATCTCCATTTCTTCCTGCCTATTTGTTTCACAATCGGTTCCTGCCACGTTGGTTCGCTCATTGCCAGAGATCCCTGTTGCTGATGTTTTCTGGCCGGCCATCCGATCTTGAGTATTGAGCAAAGACAACTGTAAATGAAAGTCTGAAGTTTGTTTGAGGTGCTCATTATGACTCGCAGTGCAAGTCACTGATCCGTATAGAAGCACTGATTTTATAATGGAGTTGAAAATCCGGATCTTATTTTTCATGCTGAGTGCTGTTAACCCCCAAAAAGACTCGAGAGTAATGAAAGCTTGTCTTGCTTTTCCGATTCTGGCTTTGATATCCTCATTAGTTTTGTCCGCCTGTAGTTGAAACGACGCTTCCCAGGTAGGTGAAGGAGGTTGTTTCTTTCAGGTTCCTCCTATTCATACTGGCTGATTGTTGTCTGCTGTTGTTGCTGTTGATGTTGGCCAGGAATCTTCATCACCTCTGTTTTATCTATGTTCACCTTGAGTCAGATCTTCTCTGGATGCTTCTTCTGCCAGCTTGTTGCTTTTCACTTGCATATCTTCCAGTTTATGGGGAATCGGCGAAGTCCAGATCCTCCAAGTTCCTTTTATGTGTGAGTCCATTTTATGCCTGTTTCCTCATTGGCCGTTGTCTGTCGCATTATCCAGTCCACTACAATCAGGAAGATCATTGGTGATTGTTATAAGATGGTTGGTGGTAATCAACAGGAAGCCTTGTTTGACCTAGGTTTGGTTGCTGTTAGCACTCATCAGTCAGCAAAACGTATCAGGAGTTTTGATAGAACTCATGTTGCTCTTAAGATTCGAGCTTGCGCCATCCAATATTGCAGTCAAGAACGTTACCACTAATTATATGTAAATTCATGCAGACATAAATTGGTCGAAACGGACATAAAGTTTGTATTAAATGTTTTTTTTCGAAAGGATAGTTGGTATATATAAAAATGTAAATATTTACTGTTGTTGATCAAATAATATTGTCATTTTTCCCCATATACTGAAATAGATATGAGCGAAAAATTCACAATGTCAACCGAGTGATATATATATATATATATATATATATATACCGGTGATAATAGTCATGGTAGTAAAGTTAGTAGGAGATGAATGGTAGTTGAGTTAATACAGTTCTGTTTCTATCAAACCAACTAAAGCCTGAAAAATCACTTTTCGTGCATACGATTATGTATGATTACTAGTGGTAGAGGAAGAAATAAAACACTCCACCCATTGTATATATGAATGCATGCAATATAGTCAACCCCCCCCCAAAAAAATAATGGAAATATAACTATATGAGCAGGGAAATATTTCTAGAAAGTTTATATTTCGATGTCATCAAGCTTTGTTCCAGTGTCGTTGTTACTCTTGTTAATAAGTGTTAGTTTAAACTTAAGTTGTTAGCTTGTAGCGAACCAGCATCATTTTGAGAGATCATTGAGAACAAGGTGACACTGAACAGTTACTTTGTCCTACTTTGAGGTTGGTTAGCGATGAACAGCCACGATCCTATCGCGGACTCAAATCATGACCTCTACGTTCTGACGCAAAGCTTCATGATCATTCAACCATCTAAAATTCAATAACCTATGCATTCTAACTTTGTCAACTCGTAATATGGCGGTGCCGTCACCAGGCACTTCGATGAGAATCCACTTTACTTTGACATAGTTGACCCACTAGTCATGACTCCCCACTACAGCATCAGGAAGTCCACTCAATAAACCATCAGCGAGATTATAGGATTTGAGGTGATTTAGGATTAAATTCATCAGTGGTTACGCACTGATTGAGTTCCAGAATAGAACGAAAGGGCTGTCCAGTCCTCCTTTATTTTCGATAATCTCTCTAGATGACGTTGGTTCATGATGATGACTTGACAGTTGGAACTGATCAAAAATCTTCACAGATCATAGAATATGAATGTTATTTTAAAGTTGTACTGTTGAGTTTGTCAGAAGCTCTTAGAAGCAATAACTTTTAGAAATGATTATAGATGTTAGTAGATTTGTTTATGTTTAGGTTAATTTACAAAAGAGGTGGCTGTCGTTACCTTTGAGGTCTCCAGCGGATAACGTTAATGCGTTTGAAACGATGTGTGCAGAATGTCAGTTTTAGGGGGAACACCATCACTCACTGGGAATGCAGATATATCCAGCTGACATGTTCTGAGTAGGACTGAATGCTCATTTTGGATTTCACTGCTAGTAGACAATAACGAAAATATCTTTGTGATGGTGTAATTAACTGGGACGAACCCCATTCCATTCTTTTCTGAAAATAATGAATATAAGTAGTTGCCAGATTAATAGGAAAAAATCAGCACGTAAAACTAGAAAGTTCTCCGTGCTTTTTAAACAACAATAATATATGTACCTTTCGTCGAATAATGTCTGTTTCATTATTTATGTTTCCGTAGCCCACTTTTATTTGAACAACTTTTGGAGGATAACAAAAACCATTTTGCTTCACTGGTTTTTCATCAGCTGAGTACAACCTGAACAATAATCCATGTAAGCAATGAATATGAAATAATTTGAATACATCGTAAGTGAATAACTAAACGGGGAACAGAGGAAGCACTTCGAGATTACTACGAATCGCGGTAGCTGTGACTAGGCGATTAGTATAATATGCATTATATGTACACAAAGAAATTGTTACTAGCTGATTACTACTCTGGTAAGCACTGACTCTTTTGCCTTTTTATTATTATCTTTCCCCTGCCTTCCAAGTGGAACAACGCATCTCCACTTTGTTCTGTTTTCTGCCATCATCTTCAGCTAGGTCCACAACTGCCCGCTATCACTCAACTCTTCCTCCCCAGACCATATCCCCCATGCCACCCACGCACCGACGGTCCACTCGTCGGTTCTCGTTGGGATTCCACTCTAGCAATGGCCTGGCGTGCGATTTCATTCGGTGACTCCTTCAATGTATGCCCGATTCATCTCCACTTTTTCTTACATATTTGTCAAGCGATCGGTTCTCGGTTGGTTTGTTACAATTTAGAGTTTCTTGTTGCTTAATTTTTTCCAATCAGCCTTTTGATCTTCAGTATGGAGCCAGCCAACGAAGCAGGCAGCTATTGATGAAAGCCTGCAACCTGTTGGAAATCCTTTTCGTCATACACGGTTCAAGTTTCTGACGTGTAGAGAAGAGCCGACTTCACATTGGTGATGAAAATGCGGATTTTGTTTCTTATGTTGAGTGCAGAAGATTTCCAAAATGGTTTCAAGTTAATGAAATATTCGAAATTTCATTCCATTTTTATATCGTAATTTAATAATTACATTCATCTGTCTTCTTACTGATTTTATGAATACCTGTTTCCTTAACCTCTTTCAGTTTTGGTTAAATAACTTTACATATAATATGATCATGTAACTAAAACCACTTGTGTTCAGATTACCCTGAAATTTCAGAACATTTTTCGATTTATAATATACAGTGTCTGTATTTTGCTACTAATTGATTATTCTAACTTTCTGTATAGTTTGTGCCAAATCGTCATTTTCGGCGTGCCATTCTACTCCTGTTAAATGAACAGACTATTTAGTTAAAGTATGCTCAGGTTGTATGTTATTTCCCAAAATTTGTTCTTAAAGTATTATTCAACCTTCACAAGGGAACTAATTCTATGAAGTTTTTGAAATGGCGACGTCGCCTCTTATTTATCATTTTCAAGAATTAGTTTATAGGGATTTTATTTGTTTCAGGTTACACCATGAATCGGTATCATTTAGAAAACCACTGTAAACCAGGGAGTACTGGACAGCTGTTTCATCCCAGTTTGGGAGTCATCAGGAGTACGCAACCAATGGGTTTTGAGCCTAGGATTTGCTGGCTAAACGGCAAGCTCGTATACCATCCAGCCACTGGGAGCAGATTAATTTGCCCATGTCTTCCACTTCCAAAAAGACAAAAAAATCAGAAGAAAAGAAACTGAAGAAGTCACTTCATCCGGAACTGCCAAATGAAATTTTCCCAATGGATAAATTCAATTATGTTCAAAATTTATCTGATGTTTCCCTATCAAAAGAACAAGCAGAAATTCTATCATTGGAATTAACATTTTGTGTTCCCATGAAAATAATAAAGCGATTTGATATCGAATGCCAATTCGAAAATCTTTATGACCAACTTATGGGGCAACATGCCACGTCTAGTGACAGCAAAAGCTGGTTGAAATCAAGAATGGTTGATACTGCTCATCAATTTCGAGTCATGCCGACCAATCAAAAGTCGCATATCACCAAAGAACACTGGATATCTCTAAACAAGCTCCGAAAAGACAACAATATTGTTATTTTACAAGCTGATAAAGGACAAACTGTAGTGCTAATGAACAAGATAGATTATCTCGAAAAAATGAATCAAATTCTCTCTGATGAATCTAAATTCAAATTCGATAATCATGCAAAAGACCAAACGTTATCAACCGAAAGGAAAATTGTGCAGCATCTACAACAACTCTTCAAAAATAAATACACTGACGAAAACATATTAAAATATCAAACCGATTGGGTCACAAATCCCAAAACTATACGGACGCGTAAAAATACACAAACCAGGAGCGCCGTTAAGACCCATACTCTCTATGACAAACTCACCATACCACAAATTAGCACAGTGGTTATGTGAACTGTTGCAGCCCTTGGTGAAACGTTTCAGAACAAATATAGTCTCTAATTCATTTCAATTTCTCAATCAAATTGAATATTTCAATGTATCTGATAAGCATTTGGTCTCTTTCAATGTTAACTCCCTGTTCACAAATGTGCCAGTCGTTGAGACTATCGACTTCATATGTAAAAAAGCTGAAGACATACCAATTTCAATATCGGGATTGAGGAAATTATTACTTTTATGTATTAAAAATGTCCAATTCCAATTCAGTGGGTGTCTGTTCCGTCAAGTTGATGGTGTCGCAATGGGAAGCCCTTTGGGACCACTTTTCGCAGACTTATTTTTGTCACGCCTAGAAACCGGTACCTTGCAGCAACATATACAAGAAACGGATGTATACCTAAGATATGGTGATGACATTTTATTGTCTGTGAAAGCAGGTCAAAGCTGAAGACGTAATGATAAAATTCAATTCATGCCATTCGAATCTCAACTTCACAATGAAACACGAGGAAAACGGTACTACTAAATTCCTAGACGTTTCTTTAGTGAAAAGTACTGAGAACACAATCAAAACATCTATATTTAGAAAGTCTTCATGGGCGGGACATTACATGCATTTCAAGAGCTTTGTTCCAATGCAGTAGAAAAAGGACTTAGTAAGAATGCTGTTCAATAGAGCACGGAAAATTTGTCCTGACAATACTGTTGAGCATGAAATAAAAGCTCTGAAGGATATTTTATCTAAGAATGGGTGTCCTGAGAAGTTCATTAATACATACAGTAAAGAAACTATCCCTGAAAAACAATTCAAACAGTTCCAAAGAAACCTGTTTATATCAATTTACCGTTGAAAGGAGATGATGTACAGAAAGTAGTCAAACAAAGACTCGATAAACCATCAAGAGAACTTATTAGGCTGCAACACTTGCATATTCTTAGCACCACTAAGCGAGAGCTTCAAAATCTCTACTTGTTATTATTCTACCTCTTCTTCTTACTATTATTGTTATTATTATTACCATTATTATTATTCTTGATTCATCTAAAACTATGCTTTATCGGTAGGATTATCTTAACTCACTTCAACACTATTATTATTATTGTTATTATAACTATTACTATTGATATTAGTCTGTTTGCAAATCTCGTTCTATTCCCTAATGACTAATTGTTTATCTAAGTGATATAATTGAAGTGTAATGCAATTTATCTTAATTTTGATCTCTCATACTCTCTCTCCCCTTATCTATTTGAACATGACCTGGAAAACATTCGCCTCCGTCTTTCTACATGACAAATTCAATGTAGTTTGTTACTAATCAGTCTTATATCTCCCAACGTAATTTTATTAGTGTATATATATCCATGTATGTAGAGTATACAGATGAAGAGTAGTTCTACCGAAATTTGATGAATCATTCATTAAATCATTCTGCTTTATTAACCACCTTTATTGCTTGTTTTAAATTCGCATCGGAAAATGAATGCTTTCAATTCTTAGTTATCAGTTTATTTTCAGATTTTGACAGAACAGGAAGAATGTATAGGTTATCTTAATCGTGCACTGTATTTATGCAACACATTTCAGACGTTCTGATTACACACTTACTTGTCATATATATTGACAGGTCACAAGGCTGAATTCAGTAATGTCTATGAGCTCATATATATAACAGAGTTCACTAACATACAGAAATTCTTTAGAGCCTTGGCTATAAAAAGGCTTCAACCTGCCTTGGTAATCTAATTTAGAATCAAGGGTAAATCTACTTCTTAATATTTTCACCCTCCTCCGTTTATCTTATCCCATATTCTTACGTCATCTTCGCATCTGTTATCTGTGACCCTTACCCCTATACAATCTGATGTGTACTGTAACAATTATGTTTCCTCGTTATCTTTATATGTGTGCATGATGGGTACGTGTTTGATCAGAACACATTCAAGTGTGTTGAGCAAATAAATTACACATTTCAGATAAACTACATCTTCCTCTTATTTTGTGCGTCGGTGGCACTATGGTTAGGACTTTCACCGACCATGCACATGGTCCAAGGTTCGATCCCCTGCAGACGCACACCTGATATTTATGGTCGACCTGCAAAATCTGGGCTACCGATATCCCTGCTGAAAATTCCATACTTGTACCAAAAATACAGTGTGGAATCAAGCTGTTATCAATAAAATAAACAACTCCAACAGTGGTGTGAACACGGGCAGTAATTTTGCTCGAAATATTACCAATAAAAAAACTTATTATTGTGTGTAAATTATTGAAATATAATTATACTTTATTTGATCTAATCACAATGCTTAAACTTTTTACTGATATTAATAAAATAAAAATTTTGTCGAAATTCATACAAGGAACCAATTTCTTTATATTTTTAGGCCGTTTAGTCACGTTTTAAAAGTCTAGATGGAAATCACTGTCCATTTTAGTGGCCTAAGATATTCTTAGTTTATTATACCCCTATGTCATATAATTGGAGGCTAAGGCTGAAATGAAGCGTAAATTAAAGCATCATTAGAACCACTGACATCTGATTTAATGGAACTATTATCCTAACTACTCAGCTAAAAGATTCAAAGATCTGTCATCTTACCACTAGAAGGTTTCTTTTCTGAATATGATGAACATTTAGTCATTTAAGAGTTTTAAGATTATAAAGGACTAAACTGACTTGAACCTCCATTTATTTTTCCCTGAAATATTTTCTGTTAAGATTTTAACAGCACTCTGTTGTATTGCACAAGGACCTACCCTTATATTCGTTTGTAATTAATAATAATGTAATTACTGTTTAGATATAATAGAGAAGATTTGTAGCTAAGGTGGATGATTTGGATGTGGTTTTGTTCTCTGAGCTGGATGGTTAGTTTGCGAAGCTTTCATCACCTACTGGGTGACATCTTCAGCGCATACTTCAATTTGAAGTGAGCTTTTAGTTTCTTCACGAGTTTATTAATCATCTCTCCTGGTTGATGACCTAGGATGTGATTGGTTGTTTATGTGTGTTTTCACACCGTCTAGGTTACTTGTATTGGAACTGTTGTTTCTGTGACTTGAACTTTGGCCAATCGTGTGTGAAGTTTCTTTCTTATTGGTTGATAAATTTTGTCTATCTCGATGTGTCTATTGATTGATGATTCACTGGAATGCCAAGCTTCTAAAAATTCTCTAGCATTCTTGTTATTTCCTTTGTCTAATATTTGAACGATGCCCGACTACGGGCATCAATTCGACTGGGACAACGTTCAAATATTAGACAGAAGAAACAACAAGAATGCTAAAGGATTTTTAGAAGCTTTCCTGGTATCCAGTGAATCATCAGTCAATAGACACATAGAAATACACGAAATTTATCAACCGATAAGAAAGAAACTTCACACACAAAGGGTCAAAGTTCAAGTCACAGAAACAACCAGTCCCAATACAAGTAATATAGAAGGTGTGAAAACACACACAAACAACCAATCACATTCAAGGTCACCAGGAGAGATGATTAATAAACTCGTGGAGAAACCTAAAAGATCACTTCAAATTGAAGTATGCGCTGAAGATGTCACCCAGTAGGGTGATGAAAGCTTCGCAAACTAACCATCCAGCTCAGAGAACAAAACCACATCCAAGTGTAATTACTGTATTCCAAACAGTACAATTTATACACAATGGAATTTTCAGCTTATTGATACATGCTGCAACAATTTTGCTTCCTTTTTTAAAAAAATATACTTACATAAGATTTAAAATAGTAATAATCATAAAACCACAAAAAAACCTGAATGTTAGAGGAATCATAATGAATTATCAGTAGATAATATCATAGATAACAGATGTAATCGCAATCATTACTTATACTTTGCAGTTTAGTTAGTGATTTAAAACGTTTATAAGCTCTTTTCTGACATTTGATTCTTTGCACAAGTCCCGTACTAAATATGTTATGGTAGAATTTACATATTTAGTAGTAAGAGCGTGTATTCTTGTGAAGTTTCTTCTGCTTTTACACGTGGATTGAAATAAAGAGGATGTTCAGTATCAGAAAGATAATTTTAGCCAAATGCTTAAAAGAATTGAAGTGCCTATTGACAATAATGTCAATTAGCTGAGTCAAAGGCAACCACTAACACAACTTACAGTCTTCAGTGTTCTACGTATTACGCAAGAGTCAATTTTGAGACTACCGGGGAAGAATAAGTGAAGGGAATGCTCAGAATACATGAATTAACAAATTATAAGACGACAATTTGAGTTATGTCACAAAGTCTCAAGTTCTTTATTGTAAAAAGTCAAAAGAGAAAACTTTCTTAGAAATCAACAGGATATGAGGCCACCAATAGAAGTTCAAAGAGAAACTGATGCTGAGATGAAAGGTGTTCGATTTACTCCCTATCTCAGGGCTATTAACATTGGGGAATCATTTAACTGAATCAGTCCACTCAAGTCCTGTTCGCATCTAAAAATAAAATTAGCAATATGACAATTAGATGGGTTTAGTTCAAGATCATTTAGGTGAAGCCATTTGTTAACCTCAGGCAACAATCTATTCATATAAGAACAATCCAAAGCAGAAACTGCTGGGGGAGAAATGTCTATGTCATCGGTATATTTCATGAAGTTAGCTTTGGCAAATATAGATGATGCAAAAAGAGGAGAAAAGAAATGGAGGGAGTACAGTGCCTTGGGGCGCACCAGTTTCCGTTAGCAGTGAAGTTCAGAACCTTTCATTCAAAACAGTATGTCGTTTTTTACCCAAGAAATAATAAAATAGCCACCTTGTAACCCAGGACTTAGTGTTTACTGAAATCAGCTTAGTGCACTAAGAACAGAGTCAAAAGTAGCAGTGTAGTCTACACAGGAGGCTCGAACAAACTTTGCGCCTTCATCAAAACTTGGTGCAATGTTGTGGTGGAGTGCCACAACGTCATCTAATGTGCTTCTACTGCATTTGTAAGAGATCTGCTTTTGGTCGTTAAAAGACTTCAGAGAAGGTTCAGGAACACGTGCGAGGCGTTTCACCATAGTCTTCTAGAATGGAGATTGGCCTAAACTTGAGAACTGATCCAGAAGATGACGACTTTGGAACAAGCACTGCCTTTATTTCCTTCGAGGCAACAGGTACTGTATCCATGTGGAGGGATGCATTAAAGATTTTTGTAGGAGGATAACACAAAATATAAGCTCAGTTTGGAGGGGACTGCTAAGTGCGCCATCGGGTCCAAGGACATATCTTGGATCTAGGGATTTGGGACACGTTAACGCATCCTTTTCACCGAAACCAGGGGAGTGATCATTTTCGTGACTAGAAACAAAGGGGCTAGTCACACTAGCTTGTTGCATTATTAAGGATCTATTTAGGGCATTTGCATCAGGATAAGCATCAACTGAAATTTGTTCTCTGTTTGATTAAAAAGTTTCCAGAGGTTAGGAGCATTGTCACATCATAAAATTTCTTCATTGTCTATCCCATTTAGTCTTTGTATTCAAAACTTTATCAGAAAGTTCATTGTTCAAAAACCTGTACTATTATGTGGTTTAAACAGTTTCACTTTTCTCTTCTAAGTGTTTTCAGTTGTGCAGAAGAGGTCCTATCGACTATCGTGAACAGTGGGTGCTTCAGTAGAACGGCAAACTTCTAAACAGAACTTAAGCTAGGAGGTGATGCTAGAGACAGTAACGTCTGACACTTCATCAAAGAATAGGCCCCAGTCAGTAACATGTTACGTACATCTGAGTGCATGAATGTTGTGATGCGAATAGGATCGTTCTTGAAATTCCTCTGCTAGATGAAAAAGTATCCTTCTGTGTGACTTTCCATACTCTTTCGGTGGACTACGAATAAAGCAGGGATCAGAATTTAGCTGTGGAGCTCTTTTTTGCACCTAATATCTATCACTGTCGTTTACGAAAACCAAGTCTAGGCTTTTGTCCAGACGAATTTTAAATTTGACCAAGTGATATCAGAAAGCTGTGATCGCTAAAATTAAACTCACCATAGACTATAGACAAGGAATTTCTAAAAATAGAAGCAACTAATTTAGTAATTTGGTCTACGAGGGTAGATACATCAGAAGAACTGCCGTCTGGAATCGTATAAACATCTGTTATGTATATATATTTACTTAAATGCTTTGGACGACACCTAACATTGATACAGTCTGTATTAATACTGTAAAACTTAAGGCATACACGATTAGATGTGGACCACCTTTGATTAATAAAAGTGGCTACTCCGCCGTCTTGCTTTTTCTTTGAACGATGTCTGTCCTGACGGAAAATTTCACTTCCACTCATTGAGATTAGATTGTCTTCATATTTCTGGTGGAGCCAAGTCTCTTGTATAGCTAAAACACTAGCATTTCGATACACATTTGAGGATATTATAAGTTGGAGATAGTCGACTTTGTGAGGCGAAGACCTGCAGTTAGTGCTAACAACTTCAGAGACAGTCACTCGATTAGTCTCCGTGCTTTTAAATGCACGCTGCCAACCCTCGTGACAGTTTTTCGGCAATTTCGGAGGATGATTAAATACGATAAGTTGGTGTAATAGAACAGCACAGACAATGCTATATCAAGCACGCTGGAGTAAAATGTGAAAAGCAGAACACAGACACTGGTCGAAATACTTTATAATTATCAGCGGTCTCAACTGGGAGATATGCAAGCGAAAAGCTACAAGCTGGCAGAAGAAGCATCAAAGATAGGACTTCAAGTGAACATAGAGAAAACAGAGGTAGGTGATGAAGATTCCTGGCCAACACCAACAGCAACAACAACAACAGACGACAGTCAGCATAAATGAGAGAAACCTGAAAGAAACAACCTCTTTTACGTTGTGGCTGCGGTGACACCTTCATAGGTAGAACCAACAGAATGTTCCAATGTCATCGAAAAAATATGTTCCTAATTGGTTATTAAAACATATAGGAAATACCAATGCAATTAGTCTGAATAGAAATCCAGCATCATCATCATCATCCATTGCAAAGCACTTATTAATGTCAGGTCACAAAATCAATATTAATGGCTGTTTCACAATTATTTCACATAACTCTAATTCAAGGTTGGTTATTGAATGTGATGGAAGCACTTTGGGGGATTAATCACATACAGCCTAAACTGTGTGTACAAAAATAACAATAGACTTCAATCTTCGCCTATTTAAATATAACTTTATAAATGTCTACTTCTCACTCAGCGCTCAATTATTTTGCAACTATCTGGTCAAATCTTGATCACAGTACGTATGAATATCTAAATATGATTGGTCACTATTATGTACTTTTGTTTTTATTTAATTGAGTAATTGTCATGGTCTTTATTTTATTATTGTTAACCATGTTAGTTGTAAAGCGGTTGTAAAGAAACTACGAGACGATATCATCTTGCGAAATTTGTCTTCTTAATGCCTTGTTCAAATTTATCAAAGGGACTAATTGTTTTAATATTATTATTATTGAAATATAGTCGGTTATGTCCAGAAAGAGAAGCTGCATCAAAAGAAATGTGAAATTTAGATGATAACTGTTAACATGATTGGTATTGAGTCTCCCTATCAATGTCGATGTAGGTTAAGACATTGACGTTTAAAATTATCGAATCATTTACAGTTAAAAAAGTTATTATTTTTTAGGTTATAAATGTGTGATTCAATTAATTAATTTGAGCACATAAGAATAGATAAAGCTGAAGTACACAAATGTAACTGTATATGGCATAATTGACAGTGAGAATCATCAATTTTAAGGTCTGTGTTAAGATGACCAGGTTAAGGAAAGTGGCAGTATGAATTTCTTCTGAACACATATTCTTTTCTGTCTAGTGGCTTCAAATAGCTTGAGATAAAGGTAGAAGATATACGCGTCAGAAAAAGTTAGATTTCGTGAGAAATAAAACAAATATCTGTAAATCCTCTGTTAATATGGAGCCTGTGTTCATTATCTAACGGAAAAGTAAATATAAATACTCTCATTTCCAACAAAACAAGAAGAACATATTCAGCAGGGTAAATTGGTGTCATTATATTTAGTCCGGTTCTTGTCGATTCCATGCAATCATCAGTAATTTAATATAATTATGCAAAAGCTTCGATTACTGAAGTTCCATATTAGTTTGTTTATTAGATATATCACACAGTGAAACAGTATTACCTAATGAAGTTACTGATCACAAAGGTGAAGGATATTAACATCGTGTGATTACGTTGCATCAAGGAGGGGAATAAAACTTAAGAATATAATAATTTGGTTAGAAAGGGTAAAATAACGTCTCCGATGAAGAAGATTGATAACGGCAAAGTTTAGGGTAGGAAATTTCATCATTACTATTATTATTGTTCTCTCGGGTTCCTAGTGGAACATAGGGCTCAACTGCACGTCTCCATTTGCTTCTATTTTCTGCTGTACTTTTCACCTGCATCCATGTCAGTCCATACTGTTTCACCTCCTCTTCACACGATCTCCTCCACGTCACCCAACACTGGACGTCCCATTCGCCACTTCCCTTTCGGGTTCCACTCGGGCAATGTCCTGACGCGCGATGTAACCCAGTGGCCTCCTCAACCGCGAGTGTCCAATCCATCTCCACTTTCTCCTGCATATTTGTTGGTTGGCGATTGGCTCTTGTTCTGTTTGTTCCGAGTCAGAGTTTCTTGTTGGTGATTCTTTCGGCCCGGCCATCTGATCTTCAGTATAGAGCGAAGACAGTTAGTTGTTGACAAAGGTCTGCAATAGCCTGTTGGTGGGAATATTGTGGCCCGCCCGCCAAGTTTCTCATCCGTAGAGAAGAACTGACTGACTTGACGTTTGTATTGAAAATCCTACCGACCGAATTCTTTTGTTGATTATGGCTGAGTGACGAAGATTTCCAGATTGGTTTCAGGTTGATGAATGTGTTTCTCGCCTTCCCGATTCTCGCTCGATTTGACATCCTCGTCCGTTCCGACTGGCTGTAGTTGAGACGATGCTCCCCAGATAAGTTAATGAATGAAGTAACCTCTTTCAAATCCCTCCCACTGATGGTGATTGGCGCTGGATGTTGCTGCTGTTGTTGATGTTGTTGGTTGGTTATTTTCATAACCTCCGTCTTGTCTATGTCCGCCTGGAGTCCTGTCTTCGCTGGCTGCCTCTTCGACCAGTTTGTCAGTTTTCGCGTGTAAAAATTCGATTTTGTGTGACATCAAGCATAAATCATCCACGCGCGAAATCCAGGTATTCTAGGTTTTTCATATCGGTCGGTCCAGGATATTCCTGTCTTCTCGTTTCCCACTCACTGTCTGACGCATAATCCAGTCAGTCCGCCACAATTAGGAATATCACTGGTGATAATACGCACCGTTGTCTGACTCCTGTGTTTACTCCAAACGCCTCGCTGTGTTTTCCGTTGTGGATCACTTGACATGTTCTGTTGTCGTACAGCTGTTAAATAAGGTAGATAAATATTTGGGCTATGCCGTAGTACTCGAGTAGTTTCCAAATTACTTCGCGGTTAATGCTGTCTGTCGAAGGCATTCTCGAAGTCTATAAAATTGAGGTAGAGGTTTGATCGCCATTCCACGCTTTGTTCGATGATGATGCTCAGAGTTGCAATTTGGTCAGAACATGATTTGCCTTTCCTGAATCCAGCCGGCGTGTTCTGGTCCGAGTTCTGTATCCAGCGCGTCTTTTATTCTCTCCAGGATGATGTGACTCAGGATTTTACTTGGCGTCTATAGGAGCACGATTCCTCGCCAGTACTTACAGAGTCCTAAGTCGCCCCCTTTCTTTGGTAGTTTAACGAGGTAACCTTTCCTCCAGTCAGTAGGCACCTTTCCCTCCTTCCAGACCTTTTACAATAAGAGAGTCAGCATATCTGCTGTCGTCTCTGGGTCTGCTTTCAGTGCTTCAGGGGGTATTCCGTCTCGTTTAGCTGCTAAGATAAAATATAATCAAAGTAAAATAATTAACAAAAGTGATAAATAAATAGTACAAAGTACCAAGTTAGGAGAAGATTCAACTCTAATCTTACAATAGTCATCATTCCGGTGAGACGTAGCAATATGCAGCTGTCTTGAACTTTAATTGTCTTAAAAGATTCATGACTTCATGACTGCTGTCTAACAAGTGATGAGCAATTGCACTACTAACAACGTTTACACTTCATAAACACAGGTTTCATTGAATGCAATTGGAATATATCATCACAAGTCTTGTTCACTCTGTTCTTCTTGCTTTATTCAAGTTTAGCAAAGGGAACTAAATGCATAAAGTCTCGTGAAATTTGTTGTCTTCTAAAGCACAGTGGATGAGAAATTTTTTTGATATCACATAGTCTCATACGAAGTTAGGTGAAAAAAATACCTCTTTGATCTATGTATCGATTTGGATTATTTAATCTTTCGATTTGATTATAGTAACAAATATGTCAATTAAAGAGAGAAAGAGAGACCTGTGCCTAATGCTATGTAAGCCCCTTCTTGATCTGCTATAATAATAAAATGAAGTCATTCATTCCTAAAAATGTTTGTAAACAATAGTAACGGTAGCAGTATTAGTATTAGTAGTAGTACTAGTAGTAGAAGTGACATTACTAATGAACTGATAAATCAAACTTAATGAATTCATTCTTATTAGCAAGATATATATATAATATATATCCATTTAACGAAAGAAAGCAACGTTCACTTGAATAATAAATCAGGAATGATATATTTGTATATATCTATATATAAACTGTTTACCAATGGCTTAAGTTTCTACAAAAAAAAAAAGAAAAACTCTTACTTCTTTTTTCGGTAACACCATGCTTATCTGCTTATTTACACGCAGTCAGATAAGAAAGTTAAAGCAGAAGAAAAACAATCATAACAACAACGAGGTATATTTCTCCACTCATCAGCATATAATCAAAATTATCATATCACACTAGTGAAGTAAGTTTGAGGTGTAATAAGGAGGGGAGTGGGGGGGGTACCGGGAAAAAATAAGAAAGGCAAAATAGTGATATCTTCCTCTCTATACACTTATCTCTTTATTCTGAACAATTTACAGAGACAGAGAGAGAGAATTGTGATAAATCAGTTTTTCTTGTGAAAAATACTCCCTTCCTTCTACAATTTTGTATATGTGGAAATAACTTGATATCAGTTGTCTGACAGGTTAGCATTCAAAATAGAGATATGCATATCAGTCGTTGAAATTTTACAGTTATAAAAAAGGAGTTTGTTTTATTTATCTTTTCTAAGCCATTGAACTAAAATTACTCAATTAATCTGTGTAAATATAAAAATAGTAAAATGCAATTTAAACATTAATGAAAAGACGGTGTGGATTTTGTTGGTTTAAGTTATTCTGGTTGATGGTGACTACTACCAGTGGAATTCACTATGCGCATTCGGTCCCATCTAGGACACACCAACTGGATATACCTTTATTATGAATGAGCAATGGTGTTCCCTTAAGTGGCTCCACTCCATTAATCTTCGTTTCATAGACTAAAGTACTGTGCATTCAGCTATTTGTGCTATAAAGAGCCACACTTTGTTGTGCAAGTGGTATCTGTCATTATTTTATCGTTAATTGAAGGGGATCAAAAGTTTTGGCCTCTGTTGACAAGTTGACTTCTGGTAAGCTTAAAACAAATATTTATTGTAAATCCTTTAATAATCAAATGTAAAGACACAATTGAGTCAACCGAACGCCAAATATCTAAGATACTGAAGCCACTAGTTGAGAGTAATCTGATTCCTAAGGATAAATTATTTGACGAATTGAAATCCTCAGGTACGCACACCCCAAGACTTCATGGTTTGCCGAAAGTCCACAAGCCAGGAATACTACTACGTCCCATCTTAGATATATGTCAATCTCCTTATCGTTCTACAGCAAAGTGGTTGGTAAAGGCACTAGAACCATTACACCGCGAATTAGTGAAATTCAGTGTGAAAGACGTATTTAGCTTTGTGGAAACCTCGAAAAGCCTGAATGTAAAGGGAAAGTAAATGATGTCACCAACGTCCCACTGCTTGAAACAGTCAACTACATATGCTGATAGGAAGAAAGACAGGTGTAGGAATCCCATCCGAAAAAGTTAAAGAATTGTTATTGAAATGCACTACAAATGTTCAGTTTATGTTCAGTAATAGTTTTTGTGGACAAGTTTATGGCGTAGCTATGGGATCACCTGTGTGCCCTATGCTAGCGAATACGTTCCTGGCACAGCTTGAAAATGATCTACTCAAAGGCACGATTAAAGGGCTTGAGTACTATTGTCGATACATAGATGATACTTTTATCGTTTGTAATAGAAATCTTAATAAAGAAGAGCTTCTGAATGTCGTTAATAGTGTTCACGCAACTATTCAGTTTACCTGTGAAGAAGAAGAAGACAATAACAGTTTACCTTTCCTAGACATCCTCCTTAACCATGAAGACAGACGGATATCTACAAAGGAAATTATTTAGAAAGGAAACTTGGACGGGTCAGTAAACCCATTTCCATAGCTTCACACCGATTCAGCAAAAAAGAAACTTAGTTAAGTGTCTTAGCTACAGAATAAAACGCATATGCTCAGAGGAATGCATTAAGGAAGAAATGCATAAACTGAAACTCACACTGCAAGAAAATGGATATCCACAGAATTTCTTGAAAAAAGTATATGTCAATACCTACAGACAGGGTAAAGGTGGATACCGTAGACAAGAAACCTGTGCATCTTAAGTTACAAAGGGGAAACTGCAGCTGACATTCTAAAATGCCGACTTAATAGAGCAGTAGATAGAATATTTCCTGTAGCTAAACTGATACTCAACTTCTCAACTAAATCAGTGCTCACACAGCAAGTCAAGGATAAATTACCAAAGATGGCCTCATCGATGTGTATCTATGAATTCAGCTGCTCATACACTGGCCGTACTCAGAGGGCTTTATCCATGAGCGCGCGTGAATATGTACCTGTATGATTGAGTAAAGGGGTAACCGAATGCGTAAATAGTGCAGTCTTAGCCCACTTGGTAGATACTGGACACACGATGAAAACTTGACCAGCGTCCTCTGTTATTTACCTCGTTCCTAGTAATTTATCTAGAGGAGCTCGACTGTGTCTTGTTTCAGTAGCTGAAGTGGCTGCAATTAATACCAGAAGATCATCGCTTTGCATACAGAAGAAGTATGTTCAACCTCTATGTCTACCTTGGCCTACAATAAACCCAACAAATCCTCCATGAACACTGACTCCATAAATCCCTTTCACAATTTTCTTTTCTTTTCTTCTTCTTCTTCTTCTATTCCTCTGTTTCATTGACAAACGTGCATTTTCGACTTTTATGATCTCATCACCTTTCTTATGATTTTATTACCCTAGATTTAAGTAGTGCTTTTCTAACTTGCTATAGTATTTATAAAATCCTCTTCATTCCACTTCATTATATTCATTATTATTATTATTTGATAATCATTCACCAATAGTGCTTGTAATTTTACACCATATCATCGTTATTATTATTTTACAATCATTATTATTGTCGTTATTTTCAACCTTGAACTTATGTCTAGACCGTCCCATTCGTTGGTTTATTTTCATGTTGTCTCACACACCCTGATTAGACTCACTCTCAAAACCTGTATTTTCTGTTAATTATATTTATAAACATATACACACATCATTAAATTAAATTACTTCATCTCATTTTGTCCCATGTTCTCATTGACGATGCATATTCAAAAACTAACTGACTGACTATTGTTCCATCCCATCTCACTTATACTTGTTACTACTATACACTTTCTGATATGATTCTAATTTGCCTTTACTGGCTGGTTGGCTATAGTATGCTTAAATTAATGGATTTATAATTGTAGAGCCTGAAGAAGACAGATTTATTGAAACCACAATTGTTCTCTCTAAATATTTAGTTCTGAATAAATTATGAGAATATTTAATTTACATTTAATATAACCCAGTTAATGTTCTATGACATGACTGACAAATGTGAAAACGGTGATTCATTATTCTCTGAGTTTTTGGTAATCAACCATGAGTGTTTCATCGTTTTTCGTAGTGAAATTTTTGTAATAATTTCATTTATGAATGATGTGACACTTACAGTCAACGAATAGGGCCCAGAAAATACTAAACAGGGTCTATTCTCATCTTGAGATACCAATTCAAAAAGGGTATGTTTTTATGCCCTGAACACGTCACATTTAAGTACCACAAAATCATTTGGTAGTGTCATCAATAGAGTTGAAATAAACATATACAAAGAGATTCATTGTAAACTAACTTAGAATGCACCAACAGGCTTACCAGCTTACAACTCAGTTCATGTGTTAGATATATAAAATGTTTTACAAAATTACACATGGAAGTTATCATTAGGAGAAGAAAATAAAAGACAATACAGGGGAGTAAATGTTAGCTTATCTACAGAATCATTTTCAAACTCTGCACAATCGTATTTATATTAATCAAAAAGCACATAGTAGTCTATTACTGAGTAGAAGAAAGGGGGGGGATGATATAATTGACACATTTACTCATAAGTGGTTTCTAACGGTAAAAAGAATATGTAATAGCCAACAACATATTGGAAAAAAAGATTTGCAATTCGATAGCATGTGAATTGTTATTCGAAACAAAGTTAGCTAGTTGAGTATCTACTTGACATGTATGAAAAAGAGAGAAAAAATGTACAAAATGAACATGTAAGCGTGATAATAGGGAATCACTTAATAAAAGCAGAAGCTTAAGATTTTGAGAGCTATAAAAAGCAAGGTGGCATAAGAGACTAAGCAAACATTTCCGCATGCACTGCTCGAGGTTAGATAAACTTTCTGTTTTTTGAGTACAGCTTGATTCCACATTGTATTTTCGGTACAAGTATGGAATTTTCAGCATGGATATCGGTAGCCCAGATTTTGCAGGTCGACCATAGATATCAGGTGTGCGTCGGCAGGGGACCGAACCTCGGACCATGTGCATGGTCGGCGAGAGTCCTAACCACTGTGCCACTGACGAGCTTTGCTAAGCAAATACTGATTCCAAAGATCGTTTCACGGCTCATTTTTACTTTTTAGACTATTTTAAAAGATGACTTAACTTATAGTCTTCATCTCTTAGTATTTGTTATCAATATTGTTCCTTTTGGTTTCGATTTGAACATAGGGCTTCAGCTAAACCCCTTTACTTAGTTGTATTTTCTGCTATCGTCGTTAGGCGGGTCCACGAGTGCCCATGATCTCTAAACTTCTACTAACATGATTTCCTTCATGTCATTCTCGAAGTGATTACCCAGTTTATCTTTCCTGCTGGGAATTCACTGTAGCGAAGACATGGAGAGTGACGTAATTCAGTGGTCGCCACAGCACATAACTGGTTCATATCTATCATCCCCTACATACTTGTTGAACGGTAGGTTATAGGTTAGTTTGTTTATTAAAGCTACTGGTGACATCATGATAGCCAGTCACTACCTCACTGTGCTCGTGGTTGTCGTCTGAACGACCATACAGGAATGGATTACTGACTCTCCAGTTGACTATTCCGACAGTTCACATCCATTCCATTTGCTCTCGCAGATTTCCAGAACTTCTATGCCATATCTTCGCATTTCTGTGTCCATCTGAGAAGCCTTTCCAGTCAGCTTCCAACACTGTAGGTACATTCCACACTATGGCTTTCATCGGAAGGAGACACATCGGTTGGCTGACTGGCTTCCCGAAGTCTTTCACCAACTCGTTGTGTTAGCGAAGAATAAGTTAGTTTTTAAGATATTTTGTATTTTTAATATTTTTTTTGTGTGTTAAAGTTTCTGTAGCAGTTTGATTGATTTTGTGGGGTAGCGAAACACAAACCGCACACTCGACTCTCCCTCTTCCCCTGGACTTGTGACAGTCGAGAAAAATAGTAAGCTAGTGAACTAACTAGTTGAGGTTCATCTTATACTATGAATAAATAAATACTTTCTTCTGGAGTTACGTTGAATACATATTAAAAGAGATAAGACTGTGATGAAAAATTCATTTGTTCATTGCCGGGGGGGTTGGGGGAAATCTTAGCTTTCTTTTTTATCCTCTCAAATTCTTTTTCCGTTTTTTATAACCCATCCTTATATTTGCCAAAGAAATGGTTGGTTCGCATGTCTTATTTATCTATTAAATCCTTGCGTGTTGGATTACAGACATTGCATTTAGGCTTATATATATATATACCCATAAATGTAAAAGAATCTAATTTGCATATTTTTAAGAATTCAAAAAAGCTGATATTGTCTGAGTTAATATTATTTACTTTCATATTATGAGTTGATTATTTAAAGAGAAAAAAAAGGGGAGAAAAAATATAACTTAAATAACTGAACTCTATCCTCCTACTTCTTCTATCATAACATACATAGTCTTTATCTGTCTGTTATTTTGAACAGCTGTGATCATTCATAGCTTCCATCTCTGTCGTTATTGAATATGATTAGATCAGTATTTGTCAGTAAATCTTTACTTCTTATAACCGATAATACTACTACTACTTTTACTACTCATAATACTACTAATTTGATGAATGTGATAGTCTTTTTTTCAGTGTTTTTTGTATGTGATCTCAGTTGGATGATTCAATGACAAAGTCTAATTTTTTTGGTTGTTCTCATTTTACTTTCAGATAACATCTGCTCAGGGATAATTTCAAAATGTAGCTTCTTCTTTATGAAAAAAAATGATACCAAAAATTTACTATTAGGGAAATCAAAAAATAGCATCATTTTATTTCACATATTTTTATGTAATATATTTTAAAAAGTACACCAAAATATCGGTTTATCAATAATTTTGCTAAGCAAGACAAGCTTTTATTACCCTTAAATCTGTGTGGAGGTCAACAGCACTACTCAGTAGTTTTGCTAAAGATGTGATACTGTTTGTGAAGAACAGCGAAAGAATTAATTCATAGAACAAAATAGCATGCTGAAGAAACACTTTTTTGCTGCATTTTTTAATGAGTTTGGAGAAAATTAGAGAGACAGTAAAGAACTAGAAGTTTAGCAAATATATCAAAGTTCTTTTTTTAGTGACTTCATCTTCAATAGCTGCATAAATGTGTATTTAAATGCGTTTTATACAGCTTTTGATAGTAAAATCACCGAGAAAATACTCTTTTTTGTCAGCTTCTTGGCTTTATCTGTGTGGTGTCATGAGTATTTTTAATGGATTCTGAAAAACCAGAAATTTGACAGAAGACAGGACTTTAAGTGAACATAGCGAAGGGAGAGATGATGATGATGATTATGATGAAGCCATCTAATAAACATGTACAGATATCATTCCTCATTAGCGAAGAAGTTGAAAAGAAATTCACTTCTTGTACTTAGCGGGACAGCATCGTTTCATCAATGCGTGACACAGACAAGAATGTCAAATTCAGGAACAGACAAGCAAGCTAGACCTTTATTTATCCCATATCAATATGCAGATTAGGGTTTTCGCATAGATGTCAAGTAAGCACCTAAAACCATTCAAACAGTTGGCTTCAGACATTCATCAATAATCATCTTCGGTGGTTGGGTTCCTGAAGACCAGATAGCCGGGCAGTTAGGATAAGCAAGCAACAAGAAACTCTGACGACGAACCAACCAATAGCCTGTCTCCCAACGTATACCCAGAAGTAAATGGAGATGAACTGGAAATACAATGATAAGACTGTAGAGGGATATCGCGCGCCGAATTCTCAGCTGGAACTTCAATGGGGGATAGTTAAGCGTCCGACAATGACACAGAGGAGATCGCATGAGAAAGAAATGAGAGCTTATGGGCAGTAGTAAAAAACCAGTTACCAAGGTCTGAAGGGAATAGAATGAAACTGGATGTGACGGCAAAGCAGTGTGTTCCACTCAGAATCCGAAGGAATTGTAATAATTGTAAATTTTATTCCACTCATGTTCCAACTCATACGTGTAGATTTCAGTTGATAGACAGAAGACCCATATTTCAAGAAAGAGTCTCTTTTCAGCGAATTCATTTTCATAGCTGTACAATGGCAAATATGTATGGTTGTTTTGTATGTGTGTGTACATTAAATTTGACAAACGGAAATACAATTGGTAAGTTCAGATGAATTGGATATTGATAAAAGAGGATAGTATCAAAAGTGATGAGTTGCCTCAAACGATTGTTAAGGAAGAGTTATGGAATAACGTGAGTAGTTTGATGAAACAGTTGTGTTCAGGGTGTACATGGAAGCAAAGTAACATACGGAATTACGCAAGAGTTTTAAGTAGTTAGAAAAATAAGCTTACAGACAAAAGTTAAGTCAAATAAACAGAGTTGTTACCATGATAGTATAAGTAGTTGAATAATTTTCTTTTGCATGCACAGTTCTGGTTCTTCCAACTGAATGACTAGGGTTTCTCCAATGCAAATTAGACGGAAACGTATTGCCTTTAGCGGGTTGTTCTTCGATTTTTAGAATAATTTGAAGGAGGCTTTTGTTGAGGTTGAATGACCAATGGTGACGAGGTGTTCGATTACTTCACTCCTTATACGGCTACTACTTCGTTCTTGTAGCCAAGCTGAATAGTTCCCTTTGTCCCTTTTTTGATAGGATACGCGTCGAACGACCGATGTACCTGGCTCCACAGAAATGTGTGAACTGATATATACACATAGAAGTGATCAGGGGAGGAATCTTGTCCTTTGCGATTCTGCAGATCAGCGGGCAACTGGAGAATACTACTCTATAAGTTGCCACAAAGAAAGTTTTTCTGAAAGAAGTGGAAATTCCTCTGCTAAGGACATCACTGGGTAGGTCACCTTTGAAGTCCAGGTTCATATAATGTATCTTTTTAGGCACGGATGGTGTCTCTTGCTTTTGTATTTTTGTTTGATGTTTTTGTCAATGAATCTTAATGGATAGCCGTTTTGTATGAAGATTTTTTTCAGCAAGTGTAGTCTTTCTTCCAGAGTATCAGAGCTACAGATACGTCGGACGCGAGTGGTAAAAGACCCAATTAGGTTTCTTTTTCGATTGATTGGTACCCAGCTTTAGAATCTTATCAGTTGGCCTTTCCATGTAGGTTTCCTATGGATGGACCTTCTTAAAGTTCTGTCAGTTCTCTTTGTAAGTTCAACATCAACAAAAGGGATTTTAGATTCGTTTTCAATTTAAAGAGTGTACTTTGTAGCTAAATAGCATTTGCTGAATATTTGTAGTAACTGATTAAGATCGTGACTATCATCGTAGATAATAAAAATGTAATCCACACATTTAGCATACAATTGGAAATCATCAGTTGGTTTGAGTGGGCCGTTCTCGAGGCTTGTCATGAAGCAGTCTGCTAGCGATGGGCCCAGTGGAGATATCATTGCGATTCCATTTTACTGTCTGCAAATAACATCGTTGTTAGTGAATTGTACGCTACGTGTACATCTTAGCAGTAGTTCTTTTAAACAAGTCGTGGGTAATCCGATGTTCATCTGGTTCTTGTCCATATATTGACAAATTGACAGACAGTTTTTGTGTGTGTAACGTTGGTAAATGGTGAATCAGTGTCAAAAGAGAGCATATTTTGTTTGCTACACTGATATCTTGTATATAGTCGACGAATTGAAAGGCGTCACAAAACGAATAGTGGCACATCTATTTTCGTACAGGTTCTAAAATGTCAGCTAACCATTTGCCTATTGAATGGTAGGGAAAACCTGACATATCTAAATTGGACGCAGTGGGAGGTTCACTTTTCGTATCTTTGATATGCCCAATATTCTTGGTATTATTGATCCTGTTGGTCGAATCTGATCATAAACTTCATGACTGATTAACTGTTTGGGTTGCATTCTTTTAAGGACATCAGTGAGCTGTTTTTCAATCTGTTCTGTTTTATTTGTTTGATTGGTTGGTTGCGAGAATTTCGTTTTATCTGACAAAATGTTGTTCATTTTCTCCATGTGGTCTTTTCTGTCCATAAGGACTGTGCCAGCTCCTTTATCTGGACGGGTTATTAGAGGTTATTTGTTTTGTCTCAGTTGATTTAATTATTCTTTATGTTGCTTTGTTAGGTGGTTGTAGACTTCTGGTTTTGTACTCAGATATTGATAACAACAGTCTATTATTGTTAACTTGAATCACCGTAGTTCTTGTTCAGAGGTTGGAGTTAAATCATTCGTTTGGGTAATTAAGTTTTCAAAATGTACATGAGTATGGAGTCTGTTGAGATTTTGGCGTACGTTGCAAAATTTTGGACCCATGGATACAGATTTTAACTGCAAGTTGCATAAAACAACTGAAAAGTAGTTAAATAAGAATATCGAAGGGTCATCAGGAAACGTTTTGTGTGCTTTGATAGATTTAAGGCTTTTCGTGACTTAGGATGTAGTAGATTGTGATCGTTTTACACTGACTATATTGAAGTATTCCGTACACCTCTCAGTTTCACTAGATAGCGAATTGTGGAGGGCTGGAAACCTTTGTGAAATGTTGTGTTGCAGTTCTGGAATACGTGCTTTAATAGAGTTGGCAAGATTAAATGCATTACGTCGAAGCGATTTTGTGTTGAGATATGTGTGATTTCTTCCCATTGCTTTCCAAAACCACTTCTGATATTCATGATTAGTGATACAATCATTGAAAAAATTATTTTTGCTTTCTCTTTTAATTTCAATTAGCTGCACATTATCCCTGATTTTACGTCAGTGGCAGAGCAGTTAGAACGCTGACCGACCATGAACATGTTCCGTGGTTCGATCCATGGCCGACGCACTCATTTACCTTGCTAAGCCATATATAAAAGCTGGTAAAGAGGGAAGGTTGGGCATGAGCCTAGCAACCCCATCTTGTAAAAATAATTACCGCTGCTAACGAAACTTCAAGCCTCTAGCTTGGAGCCCTATGTTTCACTGGGAACGTGAAGAAATAAAATGATCCCTAATATCACCCCGACGATAACGTTATTCAGACCTGCATAAGATCTACTTAGCGTGAAAAAAATCAAAATAACCAGTTTATTTGCTTGCAGCCTGTTTAAAATGACTGAGCTACCTGGATTTCTATGCAATAAAATGCATCACATTTACTGTAATTCCTATTGTTTCAATGATTCACTAATGTCCTTGATTTGCAAAAATATGCTCGCGCACATTTATAATTGTCTTTCAAACTACTGATGTGCATATATGAGGGACGAAAGAAAAATATCAAAAACTTATCAAAACGGATTGGTTGATGACTCAGACAGAACAGAACTGAGTCACATGGTATACTTATTTCCTTTGAAGTTCTACATGACAAGAAAATATTAAGCAAAAAATTACGCTGAGAATTCTGGACTTTCTATTGTCAAAACTTTCTCAGAATAAAGCTGTTATCATCATCAATAAAGAAAAAAAAACAGAAATTAAAAGCAACCCTGCACCGTGCATACTAGAGTAAACCACTTGGTAGAAACATCCAATTTCGTGTTGATTCGTGTTGATCCAACTATTTTCAAAACCGCACAGAATAATTGTTTTAAACAAAAAAAAAACAATTTCCTCTCAATTTTGTTTAATACTCTTGAGGATTGAAATAAAATTTACGCGTTATATATGTGTAAACAGTTATATGTTTAATCCCACAGCGCAGTAATTTATAAGGTGTGAATGATTTAAGAAACAGCGTCAAATTCAAGTAGTCTTCATTTATATTTATTTTATTTTTTTAAAAATGTTTGTTGTAGCTTGATTTCATACAGCATTTTGGTGCAAGTGTGTAATTTTCAGCACGTGATATCGGTAGCCCAAATTTAGCAGGCAGACCATTGATATAGGCCATAGGATCGAACCCGGACCTTGCGCATTGTTCGGCGAGCCTCCTAACCACTGTACGACTGATTAGAAAGCAACATATATATATATATGTGCTGTTGATCGAATGGGGAAGAAAATGTTTCAAGTAGCTCAAAAATTCCCATCAATTCATATAAAAAGGAAACGTTTGGTGAAGAATTACTCCTTTCAGAGATAACATTCGTAATGCTCATCAGTAGCGTTTGTATAGTACACTATCATAACAACAAAGAGAACATTTCCAGGTATTTATCACTGAATGGTAAGTTTTAGATAACCATCACGAAATACAGAAAGTGTTATTTAGATAAGTCTTGATTTCTAGGCATAACTGAAAGCGTGTCAAAAAGAAAAAACGAACAGATTTCAGCAATTCGTTATTTAGAAATCTAAGCTGCAAAAATTATGACAGGATTATGAGATGTAAATCTTGCATATTTTAGATGCCGTCTGACCTCTCCAATATTCGTAGTTTTAACACTGACTAAAAACGTAGTATTCACAGTTTTATGTAGCATTGATGAGTATAAAATTAACAGTTTACGCATACTTTGTAGAAGGCAAACTATGAAATTTTTTTAAAAAAAGCTTTTAATATTTTCTGTTACAAATTCGATTGAGAACACAATATTAAGCGAAGAAACTGCTCAGTGAATTTTGTTATCAAGCTCTCTCTAATGCTAATCTATAATTCTTAAGAAAGTTTAAGCAAAGAAGTGTTCAGGGGAAATTCATCTTTGTGAGTGTGGGATGCAGAGGCAATCAGAATCCAGATATGCTCAAAAATTGTCTCCCTAAATAAGTTAGGAAGACGCTCTTTGTCCAGTTGACTTCAGTAGTAAACTGTACCCCATCTGTGTAGAACATATGCTCCTTCATCTGGCGAAATCCATATGCCTCTGGCAGTTCACCTGCTCGTGTAAAGCAATATATATTGGCTGTAGTTAGACAATGGTTTACATGTGGATGCGAGGGGACATTTCAGGATTTATTTTATTTTTATTTTTTTGATTACAGCTTCATTCCACACTGTATTTTTAGTACAAGTGTGGAATTTTCAGCGTGGATATCGGTAGCCCAAAATTCGCAGGCCGACCATAGATATCAGGTGTGCGTCGGCGTGGGCTCGAACCCAGGACCATGTGCATGGTCGGCGAGAGTCCTAACCACTGTGCCACCAACGCACAGGATGGTTTCATGAGGAAGAAATAAGACTGTGAGAGGCTCTACTCTAGAACACTTGATTGGCTTCTGTCAGATAACAAACCCTGAAAATGATTTTAAGAACATTTATCTAATTCATGCTAATTTGCCACATTTTCTTCGTTGTAAAAGAAATCAGACGTCCTGACTTTTATGAATTCAAGCCGGAACTGTATACAGAAAAGAAGTACGTGCATTTCTCATTTCTACCTTGGCCGTAGTAGGATAAACATTTGTTTATTCACCGTACCTTCCCTTGATAATAATGATTATTATTTCTGTTTACACTTTGATCAGTTTCTAGTATTATTTCACTCGTCCTATTTGTTAATTTAAATCAGTATATTTGTTTAGCGGTGTAGAAATCTATCTTATCAAACCTATCAGCATGTTACGTAGTGTTCTATGGCTGTGTACACACAATGAATGATATGTTGTTTTTATTTTGGTAGTCATTCGACCAAAATTACTGCCCATGATCACATCAACTGTGTTGGCAGTGGTTTTCATTTCACACATTTACAATTTAAAATCATGTAAAAATTGTTAACTTTGTTTATTCATTTTTATGTGTCTAGATCTATATTCCACGATGTTGACAGTTGTGCTAGATAATAAATTTCCTGAAAAGAGTTTCTTCACTAAATATTGTTTCTAATGAAACAGTGTGGTGCGTATTTAAGAGTAATATGTAATTTAAGAGTAAGCTATCAGTGACACAGAGGTAGAATGCTCGCCAATCACGTAGGTGGGTTCCATCCACTGCCATCGAACTCCTTTACCTCGATAAGCCAGTAATAAGACTAGTACAGAAGGAAGGTTGGGCATGAGGCTAGCAACGTCATCCTGTAATAATAAGCATTACTGCTACCGAAACTTCAAGCCCCTAGCTTGAAGCTCCATGTTCCACTGGGAGCGTACTGGAATAAAAGTGTTACAGTGGGAATTATTAAATTATCTAAAAAAAGTACATTTGAAAAAAAGTATTGTCTGTAATACGTGAATTACTTGTACGAATCTAGCTTTCTTAGGGTAGATTATACCACTAATTAACATCAGTTTAAGGGACCACTGAAAGCTTGGGAGTACTGGAAAGCCGTTCCGTACTGGTTTGAGAACCCTCAATATTGGTTATGTAGTGCATACATTTAAGAAAATAAACTATTAAGAGACTTTTGACAACTCACTTTTGGCATACAGTCGACCTGAACTGATCATTATCTTTTACCAGCTGGTAGTTTAGCTACAGATGTTTTATTGATTAACTATTGTGTAAATGTTTCATTTGGGGAAGTATTTGTACTGTAGTTTTTTTTAAGGCTTGTATGAAGATTTCCCGAGAATATTCAAAAATATTATACTAGACATTCACTCTTTAGTGTTCAATAAACGATTCCCATAGCCGTGTTTCAGAGTATGACTTTATTTTCAAATTGTAGAACAACATATTATCACTATGGTTTTCGGTCTCTTTAATTAGATTAGTCATTCAGCCTATCCACCAAGCTTATTTCAATTTTACGCAGTTCCGTGAATGTACACTTTTACATTATGCCTGCATTTTGAATAATGTTCTTCCACTGAAACAACTGGAGTATGCAAATAAATTTCTAAATTTCGAGGTGAAAAGTTTTCAGATTGTAGATGGCTCATAGTAATTATTCTACTTCACTGGATTTTCTCACTTCATTTAAATGGAGAACATTTTTCCGCCACGTTTCTTAAAATTTGAATTATTAAAATGCGACGCATAAGCGGTTAACATCTTTTTTTCATCCGAAACTTCTTCAGGTGTTACTCTAACATGCATACCCTACTAATATCTGCTGCCTTAACATTGTGGTCAGGTTGACATATTGCAATGACCTAACCAATGTAGCTGATTGAAACCCCTGTCACTATCATATCGGAAAGTTCGTTAAGATAGTGGTTAGACTGAAAGCTGTTACCGTTAAAGTGTATATGCGCAAGATCTTATAACACTGTTAATGTTTCCCTCAGATGACTAGTGAGACAACATGACCTACCATCTTCAAATGACATTAACTTTGTCAAATATGCTGATGACCTAACTGTATCTTTACCTGTCAAATGTCAAAGTGACTGCTCTAAATTAAATGGCTTCTTATCAGAAATCAGCCAGTGGTCCAAGGAAAACGGTCTCACCTTAAACCCCTCCAAATGCCAAACAGTTAATTTCACCTTTAGGCACAAATGTGACCTAAACAAACTGGTTAGGACTCACGAGAAGTGCAACATAGATGGCACTGAAATTGAAACCAAGTCGGGTGTTAAATACCTAGGCGTCACTCTATCTTCTGATCTTTCCTGGTCGTCTCATACCTTGACGATTTCTAAGAAAATATTCCGTCTTACCTTCTACATCAAGAAGTTAAGACATTCTGGTGTAACCCAACCCTTACTTCTACAATTTGTTAACTCCCGTATTCGGCCTATTATTCTCTATTGTTCCCCCTTAGTTTTCCCAGGGCTACTGAGGAAAGACTATACTTTATTACGCAGGATGTTAAAGGTTGTCAGCAGGGTAAGCAGTTTGCCACTTAGCCAGCTCGTTAATATTCTGGTGGACAGGCACATGGACTCATGTGGAAAATGGGCGAAATCCATTTTATCTGACTCACAACATCCTCTATATTCACAACTCTTCTCATGTATCTCTTCAGGGAGAACCAGAAGCCTATATAGTGAGTACAAAAACTCATCCATACCCTACCTAGCTCGTGTTCTGTGCGATAAAGAAAGCATTAGGCGTGAAACCTTTAACTTATTAAATAGTCAGTAGAACAATGGATCTCGTCTTTCCAACTCACACCATTTACAGGTACAACGTTTTTTCTCTCTACCTTTTTTTTTTTTTTTTTTTTTTGTTATGTGTTCTTTTGTTTCTCTTTTCCTTGTAAACTCTACTTAAAACATTCTTGTTCGTTCTTTCACACTCTGTACACCTCAACCATTTTGCTATCGCTTACGCCAGTAAATATGCTAGTAGTATCTACTTTTCTAACACCTTCAAACACTCTGTTTAAATTTTTGGCTTTGCTACCGACATGCTAATAGGTTGTTGTCAAAACTGACTGAGATAACTTTAATCTATGTAGAACTTTATTTATTGTGAGTGTACTAACTGGATGCAATAGTGTAGTAAAATGCTGAGAATTCCATTCTGTATCACAAGTACTGATTTGGAATAAAGCTTATCTAATCTTATCTTAAAAAAACTATGCTGCCACTCCACTTTGGGACGTGGGTTTAAAAAGGTCGACTCAGAAAAGTCCACATCCCAACTAACCATGTGTGGATGGACTCAAACAGTTGTGCTTAAAGCCATGAGATTACAAAAAGGTGACACTCCTTTGTTTCAGGTATTCGGGGAGAGAAATCATTAGTAGCACACGTAGTTTTAAATATATATATATATATATATATATATATATATATATATATATATGTATATATATATATATAGAATGTTTCCTGAAGGCGGTCGTCTTTAGGTTGATGATAGTCATAAAATATGCAGTTAATAAAAACTATTGCGGTAATATCGATGTAAACAATAGCACAGGTAACTGACACAAGTCACAATAACAATAATGAAAAAATAGAGATTGTTCCAGTTCGAAAACCATCATTACTCCCTGAAGATGCAAATACACTTGAACAAGTCATAAAACGGACGAAACGTCTGCCATGGATTCCACTGCTAGCCATTGTCACCAACAGTTGCATGGTAAAGCAAACGTTTCATTTATTGAATTAGGTATATAGTTTATTAAATCAGAGATAACAAAACAGGGAAAATGAAATGGATAGGTAAATAAATTATAAATATGATAAATACGTGAATAAGATATATTCACGAATTCCTTAAAGTTGCCTTGGTGTAGGCAGAGACAGACGTAGTAGAAATCCTTTCATACCTACAACTTAGGATCTTTCCTTTGAATTATCATAACTTCCGCTTTGTATACAGCTGAGTTCGAAACCCGTTTGAAAAGTTCACTGAGATACGTTATTAATTAGTCACAAAGGAGCTGTTTCACTCACTTGATGATAGTCATAATATAACATTGTAAAATCAGGATTTTCATCAATGTTCTTTGATTTTCTGCTGCCAAACAATTTATCATTTGTACGCTTATCTGTATGCTCAAAATAAACGAAACTTATGGAATCACAGAGAATTTTCATAAGTAAAGTCTCTGTCAGCAGACCAGTGGTGACTGACCCAATGGGAAATGAGAGCCAGAAAGGAGGCTACATTATAAGTTGTTCTAAGCAGACTCTTACAAAGTTGATATAATAAGAATAATTTAATTTATCCCTTAAATAAATTTTTATTCTGTCATCCTAGACTTCCTTATAAAGCAATTTTTCTTGACTATAAAACTATTTGGGGTTAACTCTTACAGTTTCACAATAAGGGCAGCAAATGTACAAAGTATGTACCTGAAATGCTGATACTAGTGATGCTTAGAAAAAAATCTGTGATGCAAAGGCATCACTGCTCCGAAGAGATTGACGTAATGACTTAAATGCGCAACTAATAATTCTTTTAAGTATGTACGAAATCGTAATATCGCTATTACCAGACATCTCCTCGACACATGTCATGACGTGGAAATTGCAAAATCCTATGAAACTATCAGTTGACAGAGGAGCTCGATTCTCCTCAAGTTGGTCAAAGCAATTTCTATCAAACATTTGAAACCAGGTTCATGTGTTCAGAATGTAGCAATTATTAGTTTTTCCTTGCCGTGGTAAATGGATGTCTTTATTCTTTCTTTCATTTGATCACGTGATCTTCAGCTTAAAGCTCACCTCTGTGACATAGTGTGATGAGAGCAGGCCGTGAGAAAATATGAGCGAGGCTGATTCAACAACCAATCACAGCAAAGTTAACATGGCAAAATATGATTCGCAGATAGAGAACTCTATTTGTCGAGGAATCCCGAAACAACCAATCAGAAGCTTGCGTTTGTCTGTCTAACTTCTGATAAACAACCAATCAGATAACTGCGCTTGTCTACTTGCATAAGCTATAATAATGTATGTGAAATATGTATAAATACGTGTTGATTTTCATAATAAAACGATCTGTTGCTTCGCCCTTTTCTTCTGTTGTTACAATAGTATAATTTCGCTTGTCTCTTGTTTGTATCATTTGAGTTGAACCCAGTATATTGTTGCCTTGATTATTAGTCACTCAGTCTCTTACACATCTCTCGTCATCATTGTATGCATACACTTATTTTTGTTTATACTTGAACTGCCTGTGTAAAGGCTATATAAGCGTAGTTTTCTGAGCACTGTTCACTAATTGTGAAACTTTCTGTCAACTGACGTCATAGAAAAATTTGCAAGTATGTTAAAACTTTTCTGTACGTAAACCTTATAACTTATTTAGGCTGTAAGCAACTGAGAGGAAGCCAACGAAAGAAATGATGGTACCATAGTTTTCCGCACAAACCACTGTTGTTCTTGCTTTATTCAAATTCATCAAGGGGAATAAATGCATGAAATATAAAACTATGGGTGTATAGTTTGAGTTTTAAATGGAACAGCAACATTCACTGATATAAAGAAGTAATGTGATCTATGCAAAGCAAACAGTGTTCCTTCTGGATTTTTCTCTACAACTTTTACGTTAAGATTATTTGTTAGTTTAATTATTTCCAGTGCTCCAATAATCTGATTGACTCTGAATTCCTAATTTGATTTAAGAAATCAACCTTATAATCACTATACCATATTTTGCTCGTAAGCTCTTTTAGAACCTGATGAAGATCTTTCTTGAATGTCATTACTGTCAAAAATCCTAATTATAGTTTTTGAATCTGTGTCGCCTAATGATGTCTTTGTGAACCACTTGAATCTCCACATCTAGGAATTACCACAAGCAAGTATATACTTTCAATACGATAACTATTTCGCATCGCATTTTTATGATTTCCGGTTTAGTTTTATTCATATTTATCAATGTAACTGTCCAGGAATTAAGCTTTTCTTATACATCATACTTCTGAATTTACACATTACTTCCATCATGGGATTATAAACTTTTGATATTGACACAGATGCCATGAGAAAATTTTCAACCTAGTTTAGGTTTTTAAAACAGTGTTTTCAGTTTTTGTCCTTCTCTTGGATATCCAGCGCAATCTAGAATAGTTTTCTTGAAGTGATTTGGTAAGTGCTGACCAGCAGTGGGGTTCAGGATGCTCATTTCATCCTGTTCGGGACTCATCAGCTGGGTATATCCGCATTGTTCAGTGAGTGATGGTGTTCCCACTATGACTCGGACCCTGATATGTATCCACATAATATGTGTGTTTGTTTTTGACAGTCTGTTATATTTTGCTATGCATATATGGATCGATATTCCATTATAATTGACAGTATGTTTTTGTCTGTCCACTAACTAAACAAACCTTGTTGTCACATGACATTACAACCAATCATGTTAAGACTGTCTATTGATTCGTTCATTTTTAATCATTCGCTCATACACTTGTGTGACATTGATTTTCCTTGTTTGAAAAATACAAGTATCATCGTGAACCTGGTGGTTTTCTGATTTCCGCCTTCTTGCGTCAGGACTATTAATTACTCGACCAGTACAAAACAATAATTTGGCGACGGGGAAAACTATGGATTCTTCTAAATTGGAATTACTATTTGAATAACAAATGAAATTAATGGAAATGTTCGTCAACCAACAGACTGGTTCAACTTCACCTTCAAGCAATCCCAATCATACCATGCTACCATCTGTCGACGGAATTGTGAATAGTATTTCACAGTTCAATTATAATCCAGATGCGAATGTCACTTTTGACACATGGTATCAACGATATGAGGATTTATTCACAGTTGATCTCGCCTCACAAGACGATGGTTGGAAGGTGCGAGTGTTATTACGTAAATTGGGTCCCACAGAATATGAACGGTACTGCAACCTAATTTTACCCCAAAAACCACGTAACAAGTGTTTCGATGATACAATAAAGCTGCTGCGTGAACATTTTGGAGACCACTCCTCATTATTCAGTATACGTTATCGTTTCCTCAAGCTGACAATGAATGAAAATGATGATTTTCTTACTCACGTTGGCACAGTCAACCGAGAATGTGAGAGATTTCGACTCAGGTCCTTAACAGATGACCAATTCAAAGCCTTGATCCTCATATGCAGTCTTCAATCTCCTCGTTTCACAGATATCCGAACTCGACTGCTCAATCAGCTAGAGAAAAATCCTAAGTTAACTCTACATGACATAGCTGACGAATATCAACGGCTGATTAATTTGCAGAAAGATACATACCTGTTCGAATCAACACCTTCGAGAAGCTCTGATATTCATGGATTACGAAAGAGCAAAAATCTCTCATCATCCAGACCTGACCCACCTTCTAATGTTCCACGAAAGCCTACACATACTAGTCCAACCTCACAAAATACATCAAAGAAGACCCCACCATCACCATGCCGGTATTGTGGCGCGTAGCATTTTGTAAAGTCCTGTCCATACAAAAATCATCGTTGCAGCAAGTGCAAAATCATCGGTCATAAAAATGGTTTCTGTCAGCCACGCAAACACAGATGTCATAATCCAGAGAAAGCTCGACCAACTGTCGTATCCAAATCCCCAGAAAGGTCAATAAGTCTACTCGCAACCTGTCAAGTCACAACTCCATGTATGCGGAACATGTGCTGGTAGCATTTTGACGACAGAACTGCTGAAACTGATGAGAGGTAAACTGCGAACCATTGTCTGTAGCTATGGTTTCTGGGAGACCATGATGGGAGAATGTGTCAGTGAGAGCTTTGAGAGTCTGAGACGTTGTCGGCGAAACCATTGGTATAACCATTGGCCACTTAGAAAAAGCGTCTACCACCACTAAATAATATGCACCATTTCTAGGGCCAGCAAAACCAATATGAATTCTGGACCAAGGATGGGCTGCTGGTGGCCACGGTACGGGAGGTAGCTGGTGGGTAGTTTTGCTGATTGTTGCCATTTTGAACATCGTTGAACAAAATCGATAATATGCTTATCCATATTAGGCCAGTATGCGTAACTACGAGCAATACTCTTCATCCGCTGAATATCACGATGCCCCAATTCTTCGCCAACTTTTGCTTCAGATGCATATGGGACTGGCCTCTTTGGGCAAAAAACCGGTTTTTTGTCTGGTAATACTCGAAAGGTAGCTTGCAACGAGGTACAGTGACCTAATCCGAGGTTGAAAATCAGGTGCAAATAGTTTGCATAAATCAGAAAAAGAGCTGGCTGAATTTTTATCCTTGTTGACTGCGTTGCATACAGAACTAAGTGGGACATCAGCCAGATGTAAACGATCGAACCAATCAAGTCCCAAAAGATTTAAATCACTCTTGGTGACGTAACAAATTCCTGGGAATTTGATATTGTGGAAGGAAACAGAACATTTGAGTTCACCAATTAGTTTGAGGCGCCCACCACAGGCACTGACAGCAGTCTGAGAAGTATTTGGGATTGGAGGTCTGCCACACCCAGTGCTCATTGTTTCAAAACCTAAGCAGTCATCCGCTAGAACGTCTGGAACACAACAGCCACCTATTGTACCATGGGCACCAGCTATTTGCTTATAACTCAGCTTTGATTTTCCCATTGATTTATTGTATGGTAGTGTTTGTTCTTAGTTGACATGTCAGTTCATAGTACGGACGCTTGGACGATGTCTGATGATTAACTTCGAGTAATTTGATGACTGGTGATTGGACAACACTGCTAGTCACCATTCATCAAATTACTTCAAGTTAATTCCTCAGACATCGTCGAAGCATCTGCACCAAGAGCCAATATGTAAACTAAGGCCGAACATTCCGGTCTAATTAGTCAACAGGAAAATCAAAATCGAACTAAAAACAGATAATATAATAGTTTTGTATACTATAATATAGTATGTAATTGTAAAGCCTTATAAGAAATTGCAGAAAATAAGAATTTGTTTAAGTTATGCTCTCTGATTTTTTACTTTGTTACCAGGGAATAATCTTACCACGGAATAATCTCGTTGACGTGGAATATGCAGACGATATAGTCCTTCTAGGCGAAGACGCTGACGAAATGCAGAGTCTTCTGAACACCTTGAGCTGTAATCTACGAATGTTTGGCATGCGATTCGCTCCCGCCAAATGCAAGATGATGTTACAGGACTGGACTACATCGACGCCTAGTTTAAAAATAGGAAGTGAAGTGGTAGAGCACGTTGACCGCTTCACTTATTTGGAAAGTACCATCAGCCCCAACGGGCTGATCTCTGACGAAATCTCGGCACGAATACAGGGGGCTCGTTTCGCATTTGTTAGTTTACGCCGACTCTGGCGTAGACGAGATGTTCGACTATCGACCAAAGGGCGGGTGTACTGCTCATCAGTCCGCTCCGTCCTCCTTTATGGCCAGCTGTGAGACCTGGCCACTGAGAGTGGAAGACATGAAAAGACTAGCTGCCTTTGATCATAGGTGCCTGCGCTCTATTTCCCGTGTAAAGTGGCATAATAAGGTGAGCAACATTGAGGTTAGGCGTAGAGTTCTAGGTAAACAGGGAAATCAATCGACGAAGTCGTGAAGTTACAAAGACTGAGATGGTTAGGACATGTGTTACGTATGCCAAGCCATCGCCTCCCTCGACGAGCAATGTTAGCGGATATAGGGTCAGGCTGGAAAAAAGCTAGCGGCGGTCAAACAAAAACTTGGCCTCACCAGTCAATGAAATCCACAACAGTTGGTCTAAGCCACGTAGGAAGGTGTAGACTTCCAGGCCGGGGTCCTCGGGACGGTAAAAATCTATGGTTGGAAACAATTGGTGACATGGCTCAAAATCGTTCTCAGTGGCGCAGATGCATCCACACCTTGTGACTTATGATCTCCAATGAAACTGTTTTGTTCTTCGTTATTACTCCTTTGTCTCACTCCTCTGCTCACTGTCTCTATTATGCATTTCTTGTACTTTCTTCTCTTGCTTCGCGTGCTACACGGAGTGTGGCGACTTGAACTTCCGCACATTTGTGTAAAGTTCTATGTCGAAAACAGACAGACAGACAGACTTTGTTATTTGGTCCAGCAGCGATATGTTTTATAGGAGGTAATCCTTTAAAATTTAGTGTTAAGATTCTTCACCATCATTTTGCCGTCATATATTTTTTTTTACACGAAGTGACTAGTTTCTTAAATATGAAAATTCTTCGGGTGATATAAAGTTTGTGTTGAGTGATTGAATGCAGTCGACACAAGATACTGAACGTAGTAGGCCTTTTGCTTATTGTCACTTTTTACTAAGGTATGTCTGTACTATTAGAGGAATTGATGCTACCCCGTATTACCGAATGCACCAGTGAGAGACGTCACTGCTTAGCTCTTCGGACTCACGAATGCTTCATGTTTTCATAAGGTTTTACTCTGGTAGCCTTCCAGAATCACATCTACCTTTAATCTTCTCAGTTTAAACTTTACTCCATTATTGGTGTTAACTTCGTAGATACTTCTTTTGGCCATTACACTATAACGGTTATTGGTGATCTTTTAGCCTACTGGTAGTGCTTTACACTACAATTTGTGAAAGCCTCATAAAACTTTCTCACTGGAGATTTTAAATAGAATATAATTTGATGCATCGTCTTTGTACAGCAAGAGGTGTTTAAATTACCATCAGATATTTATTTGAAACCAGTTTCAATTGTTGTATTTGCATTTTAGAAAAAAATCTTTTAAAAAAGATTCTAAATAGTTTGACCTACTGACATTTTATTATTATTTATTTCGGCTTATTCTTCTACACCTGTGGAGAACTTTAAAAGAAGCACAGAAATAAAAGGTCATTATGGTAGCAGATTATTGAAAAAAAGTTAATCATTTCTAAGTATCTGCACGTTATTTAACTCCTAAACGTGACAGGCAGTTCGGCAAGCTGCTTGGTTAAGGTCACGCGCATATATGTTTGTCTAATTTAGAGTTCATCCGCTTCTACGTCTAATTTCTTAGTGGATTAACATATCAACTGAAATATTGGCTACGCATAGCATTCAGAATAGTAAATTCTGTGATTGTGCATACATTAATATGCTGATATTATATATATGTGTAAATAAGTTACTTTTATGAATTTGGATAGTGTTATTAGAAGACGGAGATTATCCGAAAATGTGATGTATTCGCGAAATCCATTTAAAACATTTTGATAAAGGGGATCCAGCGTACATGTACAACTGATGTTATAGAGAATGAAAATGAAATACTGATTGGCATTCTTGATGAAAACGGATATCCTTTTAAATTTATAAACCGGTGTAGAAGTCAATTAGTCTTATAACCTAATATCTATTCCTACCCTAAGAAAGCTGACTTCATGGAATTAATATTCGGAGGAGAACTAAATAGTAGGATTAATATCAGTAAAAAGTTTGAGCATTGTGGATTAGATCAAATAAAGTATAATTATGTTTCAATAGTTTACACACAATGATAAGTTTTGTTATTGGTAATATTTCGAGCAAAATTACTGCCCATGTTCACACCACTGTTGAAATTGTTTTATTCACACATTTATGATTTGTACTCATATATATAGTTCATTATTATAATTTTTTGCTTATTCATGTTTTGTGTGTGCATATGTATGTTCAGAATTATACTCCACATTCATTTATGTGTTTGTATTTAGAATTATATTCCAAGTTGTTGATAGTTGTACTGAGTCACCCTTGTTACATGTATCCGGTGTGACTTTAATGAACTAAATGAACATTAATGAATTAATATACAATTGGTGGATGGTGGCTAGCAGTAGAATCCAGGATGCACATTTCGTCCTATTTGGGACTCGTCAGCTGGATGTACCTGCATTTCTCAGTGAGTGACGATGTCCCCACTGAGGCTCGAACCCAGTGCCCATAGTTTCAAACGCCAAAGCGTTATCCATTAGACCACTTGGGCCACGAGAGCCACCTCTTGTGCAACGGGTCATATTAATTATTGAATTGACGGGGAAATCAAAAATTCAATTCAATATTTAATGAATCAAAGTCACACCGGATACATGTAACAAGGGTGACTCAGTACAACTATCAACAACTTGGAATATAATTCTAAATACAAACACATAAATGAATGTGGAGTATAATTCTGAACATACATATGCACACACAAAACATGAATAAGCAAAAAATTATAATAATGAACTATATATATGAGTACAAATCATAAATGTGTAAATAAAACAATTTCAACAGTGGTGTGAACACGGACAGTAATTTTGCTCGAAATATTACCAATAACAAAACTTATCATTGTGTGTAAACTATTGAAATATAATTATACTTTATTTAAATAGTAGGATTTTAAGACAGTCAACCGTAGGATCTATTATGCAGCCTGTCTGGTAATCATTGAAAAAGCCAAAAATATATGCCCCACCAAAAAAACTCAGAAGTGCACAAGTGATTGTGTCACACTCCACATTCTAAATCAATTTACGCGTGCATGTGTGGACACACATACATAGGGAGGAGTAGTCGCACTTCATATGTGAGGGTGAAAAAGCATATCCCAAAGTGGTTAAGAAAACAGAATCCAAGGACCATTGGATCGGGTCCCAGTGGCTTAATGGTATACGAGCTCGCCTTGTAACCGGAAGGTCCTGGGTTCGAATCCCGGCGGGTGCGTACTGCTGAAGAGTCCCAAACTAGGACGAAACAGCTGTCCAGTACTCCCAGGTTTTCCAATGGTTCTCTAACTAATGTCAGCTCATGATGAAATCCTGAAAACAGATGGACTTTGGAAAATCAATATACGCAAGTGGTAGACTACCAGCTCCATGTAGAGCTAAACATCTAGTTAATGTAACCCATAAGAATGAAGATAAATCAGCTTTTAAGGTCATCTATAAAAATAACCAAAAGCGCTAATTGAAATACTCTGAGGCTACAGCTATTTACAAATTTAAGTGCCCCCTCCATGAATTCAAAGACAATTTATTATTCTTAAACCACCCAAGTAATATGTATCTGATATGATGACCAAACGTTATTTTATCTTACCATTTTTAAATCATTCATGTCATTTTTTGTTATTTAATTGGTGCTCATTCGTCAGATAAACAGATTTTACAAGTAAATGGGTTACCAGATTATTCAAAATACATGGCGTGAATATATCACACTTTTCAAATAACCTCTGTCTTTTGATAGCACTATCCAAGTAAATAAATATATATGCTTATAATATGTTTATTACTAGTAAGGTTATCAGGAACAGTCTTGTGTTGAAGCACTAGTATTAAAAAGATGGAAGATGGTAAAATCAAAATGTGGATCGCGACAGAATTTAAACTAGCCACTTCTAAACTTTTAGTACACCGCTCTACCAACTCAGGTATAACTCAATCTCTTATCATACAATTTATTAATTCATGTGTTTTGCCCATCATTCTTTATTGTTCTCCATTATTCTTCCCTGGGCTACTCAAGAAAGACCATATAATACTACGAAGAACATTGAGGGCTGTAAGTAGGGTCAGTGCTATCCCTTTGACTTAACTAAATGACACTGTTGTCAATAGGTATATGAATTCTTGTAAACACTTAGCTAAAGTTATCTTATCTGATAGTGAACATCTTCTTTATTCACAATTGTTTCCTTGTATCTCTTCGGGTAAGACCAGAAGAAATTTTATAAACATTTATGCTCGTACTACAAAATATAAAAATTCGACCGTTCCATATTTGGCACGAGTATTGTGTGAAGAGACAAATATCAGAAAAGAACTTTTGCAACTTTTGAATCAATAGCTAAACTATAAAATGTAATGAAGCATATTATTATGCATGTGTTATTCGTTATATTATTTATTTATTATTCACTATGACCTAGAATGGTGTGATTTTGTTGGTTTTTTTTATTATTATTATTTTTGGTTTTTTCCTATTAACTATCAATATTTTAATATTTTATACATTTATATAATTATAAACAGAGCTAAACCATTGCAATATGTAAAAGAAACGCTGAAAATTCCATGCTGTAAATTTTTATTGTTGTGGAATAAAGTGATTATTATTATTATTATTATTAAGCTGTGAGACCCATCTGCTAACAATGTCATCATTTTACTCCAGCCAGTACAGGTAGGGTTCATTTACCCCATAATAATTTATTCATTAGATATATAACACAGTGAAACAGTATTATTTACCGGGTGACAAAATGTTCATAAATATATCAATTATCGTTTGATTGATGTATACATGACTGATATTAAAAATACTTCTACTTGGCAGAAATTAAGTAAATTATGCTACATTTTTAGTAAGGATACTGTTGGATCACCGTTGAAGCGCTCCACATATCACTATGTATGCCATGATATCTTCAGTAGAAATATGAACTAGTTCACAAAATGGAATGTCTACTGGAAGCATTAAGTTGAACAATGTGACTCTAAATAAAAATATAAATTTTAGAATTGCGCTCTAACTAGCTCGAAAAATATACTGTTTGAATGTTTGTGTAATCTTATGCTTACTACATGCATAAAAGATGAATAATTCTCACTGACCAATAGTCATAAGTAGTGATAGTAATAATAAAATCTCCAATAATAGTGATAGCTTTCGGGAACTGCAGGTATAATGAAATGTCGTCCTAGGTTTTCATTGCTTCCATGTTAAATTTATCCATGAACAAAAATGAACCGGGGAATCATTGGAACCAGTAGCTTATTAGTACTTCAGTACTTCCTTGTTTTAGCGACGATTCTTCACTTAATTTTGTAGTAATCTGCACCTCCAACATATAATTTGAGAAAATGTGAGTGGTAATTCGAATTAACGATATACTTTCATCTTCTTATACTGCATGTCTAATTAACAGGGCTCTCGTGGTCTTTCAATGCATCTCCCAGAACTAATTTCATTATGCAGTAAATTTTTAGGGTTACCCATTAGTCTAATAATTTTCTTTTCCGATTAGCTCAAATATGCGTGGTTGCCTCCGGAAAGTCCCCCACCTCTTTGTTTAACTGTATTGACGTGATCTTTTGGATGTGACTCTTTCTTCATTGGAGAAAAGAGAATGAGAAACTCAGGAAAGATATCTTTTCTGCAGTTTCATCGTCGAGGGCTGTACAAACTTCTACATATGATGATTTCAATGTGCATGTATTCATTCACCTGCTGTTGCAGAGCTAGGTACATAAGTCGTTCTAAACACATCATTTCAAAAGGTGTTGGTTTTGAAGGGATTTGGTTTGATTGTATGGAGGATTTAATCATGAGCTGACATCAGTTAGAGAACCACTGAAAATTAATCTGATGCTCACTAGCGACTGGCCCTATTCAGGCAGTTAACCTGGGGTTCTAGTGGGAAGCCGTGACCAGTAGGGTACAGCAGGTCGAAGATGAGGCAGTAACTCATCGAAGAAGACATTGCGAAGTGGTCGTGCTATGTCGTGAATTGGCAGAAGTTAGAATTCAAGGACCACTAGATCGGGTCCCAGTGGCTCAATGGTCTACGAGCTCGCCTTGTAACCAGAAGGTCCTGGGTTTGAATCCCGACGGGTGCGTACTGCTGCAGAGTCCCAAACTAGGACGAAACAGCTGTCCAGTTCTCCCAGGTTTTCCAGTGGTTCTCTAACTGATGTCAGCTCATGATTAAATCCTCCATACATTTCAAAAGGTGTTAGAAAACATTACTTACCACGGTTGCAAAGAGGAGGCATTGATTCAACGCCTGTCAAACTTTCTCAATTAACTCATCATAATCCAGAGTCATTCACAAAGTGAGAAAAGTTTGCCAAATGCATTGCTATACGCTCACATTTATCACTAATCTAGTTTGTTTTGATTACTTAGTTTTTGCTTATTCGCTACTTCATCCCTTTCATATTTCTTCACCTTCAGCCATAAAAATTACACTTTCTGTCTGCTTCCATGACATTACATATCTCCTCTAAAAACTGTTTTACAATATATGCAACTAATTTTGTTTCTGAGCTCCTTGTTATCTATATTCACCTCTTCAAACTTTCATATCAATTTGGAAATCAGTATCACTTTTAATCTGCATTATTAAACAATAATTGTAACTATGTAAACCTATGTGTATAAATGTGCATGTACAATTTTTGAGGATGAAAGGTAGCTTTGCTTATATTCTTGTCCTTTTCTCTCCATTCTCCAGATTCCAAGATTAAATTCAATTGTTACTTATATGTGACTTATAACAAAAATGTCTAGGTAGAATGGCTTTCAATAATTCCCATGATATTCTCAGTGCTACCTATGTCTGATTTTTGTGTCCGTAGTTGTTTGCAATCATCAGTATGAAGCGATAACTATCAAGGCCTGTTTATGGCTAATGTGTGTTTGAATATAGAATTGAAGGACAGAAGCGCTCAAATCAGTTAAATGTCAAATACCATTTTTTACAGCCAAACGTGAACAGTGATCTATTTTTATATGTTTAACTTTCTTTTCGATATTTTCAACCACCACCTGGAGCGAGAGCTCCATTTCAGCTGAATAATTTCTTCTCAGTGACAACATTCACGTTTCGACAGTTTACTTAAGTGTTCAAAAGTCACTCAGAACATGTCGCTACCTTTTGGAGTGAACACAGTGCCAATACGATGACATTCCGTAGGCACATAAATAGATCACTGTTAATATTTTTGGCAACATACATCAGTATTTTAGGAGGTAAAAGTTATGTCAAAATAACAGAGATTAACATGAATTGAGACTCAGTCGCCTTTTCCGTTGATCATTCCACGTCACCACAAAAATTGTGGATTAAAATAGCTTCTGATATAAGCTTATATTATGTGATTCTCGACAGTATATGATATTCATCTTATCTGCCACAAAAAATTATCAGAAGAAATTCTACTACGATTCAGCTTAATACTGACTGATAGACGACCACCTTCATCGTGGTTAGAATACACTATCTGAACTTGTGTGGTATATATATGTATGAAAGTGCTTCCACTTTATCCTTCATCTACCACATTTAAATAATTTAAATATTTATACAGACTGTGGGAAACGAGAAGACAGGAATATCCTGGACCGACGTGAAGAACCCAGAAGACCTGGATTTCGCGCGTTGATGATTTACATTTGATGTCACACACAATCGAAGACTTACAAGCGAAAACCGACAAACTGGTCGAAGAAGCAGCAAAGACAGGACTCCAGGTAAACATAGACAAGACGGAGGGTATGAAAATAAACAACCAACAACAGCAACAACATCCAACGTCAATCACTGTCAACGGGAGGGATTTGAAAGAGGTTACTTCATTCGCTTATCTAGGGAGCATCGTCTCAACTACAGGAGGAGCGGACGAGGATGTCAAATCGAGAATCGGGAAGGCGAGAAACACATTCATCAGCCTGAAGTCAATCTAGAAATCTTCTCACTCAGCATCACCAACAAAATTCGGATTTTCAATACAAACGTCAAGTCAGTCAGTTCTCCTATACGGATCAGAAACTTGGCGGGTCACAAAGAATATTTCCAAAAGGTTGCAGACCTTTATTAACAACTGTCTTCGCTGGCTCTATACTGAAGATCAGATGGCCGGAAAGAATCACCAACAAGGAATTATGGGAACAAACAAAGCAAGAACCAATCGCCCAACAAATATGCAGGAGAAAGTGGAGATGGATCGGACACTCGCTGAGGAGACCACTGGGTGACATCGCGCGCCAAGCCCTCGAGTGGAACCAGGCTGTTAGGGAAGCGGCGTGTGGGACGTCCAAGGGTGACATGGAGGAGATCGTGTGGAGAGGAGTTGAAAGAATATGGATTAACATGGATGCAGGCGAAAAGTATAGCAGAAGACAGAAGAAAATGGAGACGTGCAGTTGAAGCCCTATGTTCCACTAGGAACCCAAGGGAGCAATAATTATAATAATAATACACCTATAATTGTGTTTTCTTGGGTTATGAGTAAAACGTAGGGCTTTAACAGTATATCTCCAGTTTGTTCTGTTCCTGCGACCCACTTTAGCTGATCCTGCGATTGCCTAAAACCTCTAATTTCTTATTTGTACAACCTTCTCCATATTTCCTACAAACAAATGCCAAACGTACCTTCTCCCTTTCTGGTTCTACTCGAGCAGTGACCTGGAGGAGAATGTCGTCCAAGGAACTCCTCAGTATGTGCGGAATCCATCTTTATTTTCAAAGAACGCTTGTGGATCAACAGGTTCTCCTAATTCTTTCTAGTCATTTGATCTTCAGCATTAATGCGAATGCAGCTGTTGATAAACGTTTGTAGTAGGCTGTTGGAAATGTTTTTGGTAACCCACCCATCAAGTTTCTCATTTATATAGAATTTCTGATTTAATATTGACGGAGAATCCAAATTTTATTGTTGGCGTTGGTTGCAGCTGTTTCCCACATAGATTTCAGGGGGATGAATTTCTGTCTTGCTTTTGCTATTCTTGTTTGATATCTATATCTGTGCTATCACTTGTAGTTGAAAAGATGCTTCCTAGGACACTACAGTACAAAGGGTCCTCTTTTAAATTTATTCCGTTGAAAGTGATTTGTGCTTCTTGTTATTGTCGTTTGTCTATCTCGAAGTCTTGTCTTCTCTGCTTCTTCTACCAGTTTTTCGGTTTTTGCCTGTAATTCATAGAGTTTGTGTGATATTATTAGACAAAAATAAGCTAAGTGGAAGTGATAACAGTAGAAAAGAGATTTTCAACGTGGTCGCTTTTTCCAGCTGAGCGATTTAATTGCTTCAATTCAAGCTTCAATATGAACTGAACCTATTTGATTTTTCCGTAAATGGTACAACTGTATCCCTTGACATCAGCAAAGGTTGTCAAGATAATCCACCTGAACTGTACATTTTTTCCACTGTTTCAAAAAAGAAGTTTCAGTGAGCAATAGTGTCATTATTTGTAGAATATTCACCAATTTTTTACTAGATAACTTTACTCAGGCTAAGAGTTGTCTACATTTTTAATATCTATTAGCATTTATTGTTGTTTTTTTTTTAACAAATAATTAACTACCTTATGCTGCTTAACCTGGAATATTTCTTCTAGTTGATGCCGGTGAATGACGAAATACAACGGTTAAGTCAATCAAACTCCTACAAATACAACTAAATTATTCACTGACATATGTATATGGCTTTTCCGTTTGATGCACTGTATGTTGAACATAGAAATCCTAGTGCAATATGCATGCGTACAAGAGGGAAAAAAATATAATCATCTAATAATCCTTATTAGCAGCTATCTATCGGACAAATTTACCCTTAATACATACTTGTAAATCATATCAATAAAATTGACGGTTGATTGGTTGGTTGGTTGGTTGTCAGCTTATACTACTCATTTCATAGTTTCTGTTAGTCAATCATTTTTGAGTGTTATATAAGAAAATGTTAGACAAACACTAAGTAATCCCCTTTCATATCTTCAATCACCCACTTTTTTCCTACATAGATATTTTTAACTTTTTTTCTGAAATTAACTGTCTAGAAATAATGATTATACAGTAATTGATAAGGAATTTAGTGAATACTATTTGCGTTTCAAAGTGAACGACAAACCAACAGAGATTTATCATATAAAAGTGTTTTACACTAAATTAAAACACTGAGGAAAACAAGTAATTAGAGACACTAAGCGAATAATTATGGTGATTTCTACTGTACGTCTAAGTGTCTATTAAAAGTGTGATTGTTCATGTTCAGCAATAATATTGTGTTGAAATAATAGAGAAGATTTGTAGCTCAGGTGGATGACTGGCAATTAGCAGTGTTCTCTGAGCTGGTTGGTTTATTTGCGAAGCTTTCATGATACTGTATTAACAAACAAACAAACAAAGACAAGGTGACTACAAGTCTTAGGTCGAAGATGTGTGACAGTTGATTGCATTTGTCAAAGACATGCACTGAAGATTTCGCCTAGTAGGCCGATGAAAGCTTCACAACTAAACCAACCAGCTCAGAGAACAATATCAATTGTATATAAGCTTTACTTAACTATGAATCGAGATTTAAGGTTCATAATGGAATTGTGTATAAGAATTTACCAAATGATTCATTGTATTAAGAAGAAGTGCCAAAACATCAATTTTATTAGATATACAGTGTTCATAATTGGTTCATTGGTCTCTCCTCGTTATTAAACTATAATGAGGGATACTAATTTTCAGGCTGGACTATATGTGGCTTGGATGTAAACATGATTTAATGAACATGAATTTAAGTGTTTTATCCACTATGCATCCTTACGGATCATCAAACAGAGCATAAAATAGCAATATTCAAATGACTATCTCAACTCCATTGACTTTGGAAAGGCTTTTAGCAGACAGCGTTGACAGCGAAGTAAGTTGCAAAACTACTTCAACATTATGGAGTGCCTCGAATTTTTATCCATCTTATTCAATAGCTATACCACAACTGCATGTATCAGGTGATCCACAGTAGGGAACTCAACAAGGCGTTTGAAGTGAAGAAAGGCGTAAGATGAGGTGGTCTAATGTCACCCGCGATGGTATTCCTGATTGTGGTGGACTGGATTATGCAGAACACTGTGGGAATTAATACGAGAGGAATACTCTGGACCGATTGGAAGACCCTAGAAGATCTAGATTTTGTGGATAATTTACGTTTAATGTCAAACAAACACGAAGACCTACAGGCGAAAACCAAAAGGTTGACCAAAGAAGGAGAAGAAGAAGCAGCAAAGACAAGACTCCAGGTGAACGTAAAGAAGACGTAGATGGTGAGGATTACTGACCGACAACAACAAGCTCCAGTCACTAACAATGGAATAAAATTGAAAGAGGTCACTTCCATCACGTATCTAAGCTCCATCGCTGCAGTTACAGGCAGATGGTATGGATACGAATGTCAAAATCAGAATCGGGAAGATAAGACAGACCTTCATCAATCTGAAATCAGCTTGGATATCTTCTGCGCTCAGCAGAAAGAACAAAATTAGGATTTTTCAACACCAATGTTAAGTCTGTCACTAAAGTAAAAGACAAACCGACAAACAAAGATGCAGAGATTTATCATATAAAAGTGTTTTACACTAAATTAAAACACTGAGGAAAACAAGTAATTAGAGACATTAAGCGAACAATTATTGTGATTTCTATTGTATGTCTAAGTGTCTTTTAAACGTGTGATTGTTCATGTTCAGTAATAATATTGTGTTGAAATAATAGAGAAGATTTGTAGCTCAGGTGGATGATTGGCAATTAATAGAGTTCTCTGAGCTGGTTTGTTTAGTTGCGGAGCTTTCGTAGTCCCCCTTCTAGACATCTTGAGCGCAATATAGAGTGAAATGATTTAAATTTCTTCATGAGTGATATAATCGCGTTTCCCGGTAACCATCTTTACATATGTGTATTGGTCATTTTCTATTGACTTGGAATTTAAACTTTCTTGTCACGTGATCTGCTTTTTATTAGTTGGTATATTTGGTCTGTATAACGTGTTTGCTAATTGCATATTCCTATGAGTACCAGGCTTCCCTGGCACTTTTGGTGTTTCCTCTGTCTAAGATTTTGACATTATTCCAATCAAATTTATGTCCATAATTGTCTATGTCCATTGATATGAAACAGGAATACATATCGTGTCTTTTCATGGTTGATTTGTGTTCTTGGATCCTAATTAGAAGGGGACGCCGACTCTGGTCGGTGTAATGTCTGTTACAGTTCATACAAAGTTCAACAAATTATTAGAGGAGAAATCTTCATCTCAGAATAATGAAGTCAACAATCCAAAATCAACGGCGATCGATAAATCAAAGTGGGTTATCAATCTCTCATCACATATATTAAGTCCGATGGAAATAAGTGTATTAGAAAAGGGACTAAACTTCAATGTAGCGGTGGACAAGCTAAAACCTGAGGATGTCATCCCTAAAATAGAAATAGCACTAAGTGGGATAGACAAAACAACAGCTGAAGAAGTACGTGCACAATGTGCACTTACATTAAAACGACAAAAATGTGGAAAACCTAACCTGACAAAACAAGAGACAGAAGCCCTAAAACACCTCAAGAATAACAAGGATATAGTAATCACAAAGTCAGACAAAGGGAACGCAACAGTAGTATTAGACAAATCGGACTATTTGGACAAGGTAAATACTCACATACAAACAGGACCATATGAGGAAATTAATAAATCAATAGACACAGTTATGAATAAAGTTAAGAAATCCACAGCGGACCTTATACGCCGAATGAAGCCGTTTCTAGGTGAGTCTAAGTGGTTTAATTTAATGCCAAAAACTAATAACCCCAGTAGGATGTATGGTGTTGTTAAAATTCATAAATCAGGATACCCTATTAGGCCTATAGTTGATTTTAGAAATTCACCTACCTATGAATTATCTAAATATTTAGCCATGGTATTAAATCCCCTAAAAATCCACTCGAAATCTAGACTAACTAATTCTTATGAACTAAAACACAGATTAGATAATTTAAAATTAGATAATGAAGAAAAAATGGTTAGTTTTGACATTGTCAGTTTATATACACGTATACCAATAAATATGGCTATAGAGGCAGTCAGAAACGAACTCATTTCTGACCAAGAACTCGAACTTAGGACAAAAGTGCCAATTGAGGACATAATGCTGGGAGTGCAGCTTTGCCTGACTTCTACAGTATTTAAATTCCAAGGGAAAATATACAAACAAACTGAGGGAGTTGCCATGGGATCACCAATATCCCCGTGGTAGCAGATATATTCATGGATAGGTGGGAAAAGATAGCGATTGAAACGTTCACCCCCACCCCAAAAGTATGGTGGAGGTATGTAGATGACACATTCACTGTACTTAGAACACAAGATATAGATAGATTTTTCGAGCACATCAACTCGAAGGTAGAGGCAATTCAATTCACTTATGAATTGGAAAGTCAGGAAGGGGAACTTCCAATGTTAGATTGCAACGTAAAAAGGAAAGAAGATGGGAAGCTAAACACTAGTGTTTACAGAAAACCCACACATTCAAACAGATATTTGGATTTCCGATCATCCCATCCTATGTCAGTAAAAATAGGATTAGTGAAATGTTTAAATGACAGAGCACAAAAACTAAGTAGTACCAAGGAAAATCTAAGACAGGAAGTGACACACATAAAAGAAGCCTTGAAACTTAATAATTACCCGGATAAATTAGTCAAGAAATATGTAAGTAAATGTAAAAATAAAATAAATAATGATAACAGCGATAGTGATAATAATAATGATAACAATAATAATAATAATGGTAATAATAATAGTGATAATAATAATATTAATAACAACACCAACAATAAGGAATGTAAATCATCAACAATAATTCCATACAAAGAAGGAACCTCGGAAGCCTTACGCAGAATTCTTAACAAGGCAGGAATAAAAGTGGCATTCAAACCCACAAACTCAATTAGAAACAAGCTTTGTCGGTTAAAGGATCCTGTAGAGCCATTAAAACAAAACAATTTAGTTTATCTAATACCCTGCAATGATTGTGAGGTCAAATACATAGGTCAAACTAGTAGAACAGGGGCAGTCAGACTAGCCGAACATAAAAACCTAGCTAAATCTAGATTGGTTGACCCGAATAAGATAAGAAATCTAGAGAGTAGTTCAGCTATAGCACTACATGCAGTTACACACAACCATACAATAGGATGGGATAGGATGACAGTTTTAAAATCTAATGTCACAGGGTATAGGGAGAGATTGATAACAGAAGCTTTGTTTATCGAATCAACTGCAAATACATGTAATAGAAATGATTCAACACCTGTCCCAGATATGTGGAAAATTCTACTGCCCATACGACAAATAGGAGAAGACAGAGAAAACTATAAAAATCAAATCTCGAAGTCGTGTGATAAAAATTGATATGATTATGAACAGCAATAAATTGTGTTCGAAACGTCATCCAGTATACAATACTGTTTCATCACTGTGTGATACATTTAATAAACAAACTAATATGGAATTACTTACTACCACAGTGCCCAAGTTTTTCACATATATTACAGTTCATAGAATTTATTTTGTAAATGGTATTAATTTTATCTCCTTCTTTATTTGTTGGATCTTTCGATTTGCAAAATATCGAATTAAGCGATTTGACTGGCTGGCCTGTGTGAAATATCTATATCAAACAGTTTCAGTATTATTGTGTTGTCCTTTTTTCTAAAAACGTATGATGGAAGAAATTTTCAGTTCAGATGGATCGTATTATAGTGATAGTTGTGTTACTCTGAGCTGAATTGTTTCATTACTAAGATTTGATTATCTGTTTAAAATTCTTAAGGAATTACCTTGGCAAGACTTTTTTGTAAACTTGATATATATTCTGTAGGCGAAATTTCTACTTCCCTAATTAATCTTAACAACACTTGATTTTTTTATGCTAAAACATAATCCAAAAGTAAGTTGACATTTTGATGTGACTGCACTTTCAAAGCTAAGTGACTTATATTTTGCAGCTTTTATTGACCTTTAAGGCAGCACCTGTCTAACGCAAGTTTCAGTATTGAATTGAACTTATTGGAACTTCCCACGAACGATATGATGGTATCTTCTAACAACTATGTCGTAATTTCTTATTACTTTGTATCACTCTTGATCGCTGCTACTGACTTGACTTCTGTGACATATTTTGGTCACACAGCTTATTCTTCATTGGTTGTCAAATTTAATCTGTGGTAAGCCGGAATGGCTTGGGGTGGCAGTCAGCTCATTGACTTTGAAAAGATCTTCGACAGCTTCGATCAACAGGTGATTTGGAACACCTCAACCAACAGTTATACGACAATGCTGCATGCCAAGTAATCCACAATAGGGAACTCAAAGAATCCTTGGAAGTGAAGACGGAAGTAAGACAAGCTGGCTGCCTACTATGTCTATGACTTTCCTGATTGAGGTAGACTGAATGATGTGAAAGACAGCGGGCAGTGCGGAGGCAGGCATAAAATGGACCCACAAACAAAACTGTGCGTCGGTGACACGGCGGCAAGAACGCTCGCCGACCATGTACATTATCCCGTGTTCACTATTCGGCCAAAGCACTTCCAAAACTCACTAAGACAGGAATAAACATTGTAAAGAGGAAAGATTGGGAAAGAGGCTAGCAACCCCATATAGTAAAAATAAACATCACTGCTACAGAAACTTCAAGCCTCTATCTTGAAGTCACATGTTCCACTGGGAACGTAAAGGATTTCATAAATAATAATAATACGCGCAAAACTTGGAGGATATGGATTTCGCCGAAGATATGTCTGATTTCCCATAAACTGGAGGACGCGCCAGTGAAAAGCAACAAGTTGGCAGAAGTAGTGGCTAAATAGGACTTCAGGTGAACATGGATAAAACAGAGGTGAAGAAGATTCCTGACCAACAGCAACATCAACAACTACAGACAACAATCAGCATAAATTTGAGAATTCTGAAAGAAGCATCCTCTTTTAGCTACCTATCTTAGAAGCATCGTTTCACCTACAGGCGGATGGAACTAAGGATATCGGGGTGAAGATCATCAGGAAAGCAAAACAAGCTTTCATTTCTCTCACGTCTGTGTGGAGATCAACAGCATTCAGCATGAAAAATAAGACCCGGATTTTCAAATCCAGCGTGAAGTCACTACAACTATTTTTTTATTTTAGCTAGATTCCATACCACATTTTTTGTACATGCATGGAATTTTCATCATGTGATATCGGTAGACCAAATTTTTCAGACCAACCGTTGATTTCAAGTTTGCATCGGTAGGGAATCGAACCTCGGACCATGCGCATGTTCAGCGAGAGTCCTAACCACACTGCCACCGACGTGCATGCATCAGATATTTAAGCCGCGTCATGAAGGGCACTTCGAACAAACTACAGGCCTTCATCAACAGCTGTCTTCGCTTAACACTTTCCCCTTGATCAGATGGCCAGAAAAGAGCAGCATCAAGGTTCTCTGGAAGCGAAGCGCCCAAGAGCCGATTGTGCCACAGATGTGCAGGAAGAAATGGAGATGGACTGGCCATACTCTGATTAAACCATCAGGGGACATCATAAGACAGGCCATTGCTCGAGTGGAATCCGAATGGGAGGTGGCGAGTTGGTCGTCAGTGCGAGGGTGATATGGAGGCGGTCATGTGAAGAGGGGTTGAAAACATGTGGACAGACGTGGAGCCAGTTGAAAACACTGGCAGTGAACTGGATGCAATGGAGATGTGTGGGTGAAGCCATGCATTTCTCTAGGAAATAAAGGATACAATAATAATAATGTGTCTGTTAACCGCTGATTCGTCTAATTTCCAGGCTTCTGAGAACTCAAGGACATTTTAATGCGTCCATCGCTTACAATTTACACATATTCCTTGTCGAATCTGTGTATAGTGTTGTTTGTATGCATTAATATGAAAAATTTTGGTAGTGTCTTTTGACAGTTAGATCTGAAGTCAATGTGATGCTTACCCTAGCTGATGTAGTTTATTCGGTAATTGGTGTCAATCTAAACTTCTGCTTTTAAGACTTTTGGTATATATGTATATTTGTATATATATATATATATATATATATATATATATATAAGAATTAACATACTATAAAATCCTGAAAACGGTTTAGTGTTGTTCGAAATGTTAAATTAAGAGTGTGGTAACATACAGCTGTATATTTATGCGTTGAAGTTTCTGTAGCAGTCTGGTAAAGTTTTGGGGGTGGAGTTGTTAGCACCATGTCTCAACCCTCCTTCTTTATCCAAGCTTAGGACAGGCTAGAAAACTACGCGAGTAGGCTTAGGAGGCCGCTGGGTGACATCGCGCGTCAGGCCATTGCTTGAGTGAAACTTGAAAGGGAAGCGGCGAGTGGGACGTCTGAGGGTGACATGGAGGGGATCGTGTGAAGAGAAGTTGAAACAGTATGGACTAACACGGACGCAGGTGAAAAGTACAACAGAAGACAGTAGCAAGTGGAGACGTGCAGTTGGAAGCCCTATGTTCCACTAGGAACCCAAGGGAACAATAATAATAGTAACAAACAGCTGTTAAACAAAAACAGTTTTATTGAATATAAATCTCTGATTTTAAAAATGGCTAACCAAGTTAAGCTCAATATATCAGGAGTTGTCAGGTCGTGACCCAGCTTGGAACTAAGCAAGCCCCGGAAAATTAACACTTTAAATTATTCTGATTCTCACTAGTGACTGACTACAATATAAGGTTTCCTGGAGAAAAGTTTTCACCGTCGCGGTCTGCCAATCCGGTTGTGAGGACAAATACTTTCCAGTGATATTGACTGACGGTGGCTTTATAAACTGCTGATTAACAGAAGTTAGTACTTATTTGACGGCAGAATCCGTCCCAGTGGTCTAATGGTCAGCAGGCTTAGTGCTAGCCCGAAGATCATTAGTTGAATTTCTGGTGGGTTTATGGTTGCGTACCGAAGAGGACTACCAAACAAGGATGAAATACCTATCCATTACTCCTTGGTTTCTAATGCTTCTGTAACTGATATCAAATGCGTGGTCGAATTCGAAGTAATAACAAACATCTTGGGAAAACATAAAAGAGGTTTAAGCCCTTAATCTACAAGCTTAGAGAGAGCGCTCATTTCAGCTTAACGATCTATTTGTAAGATTTTCTTTTTGACAGATCATGTTAAGCGTCTATATTTGGTGTCAGTTAAACTGGATCTTTTTATTTGCTCTTTGCTGGCATATATAAAATCGATGAGTCCTTGCTAAGTAAAATTGACCAAACACATTTGAAAATTAAATACAAAGTGAAATATCAAAACTATCATTTAAATGCTGTGAGCTTTCACTGTGCGAAATTGATTTTGTTTTCTCAATGCATACAGGCTCGCCTGTAAAGTGCACTCGGCACGTACCACTTTAATTCTTTGTCTGGCCACTGGACTTTACAAGTCACCAATGGATAAGTGGAGCCTTCTATGTAATGAATCTACAGAGTTTTATTTAATTACAGAGGATAGTAGCTATCTAGTTATAATTCATTTAGATTTTGGACTTCATCAATGGTGTCTTCAATAAATACGCAATAAATACGTTTAAACAAGCATTTATCTAGTATCTTATTGTACTGGAGTTGATTGGAAGTTAATATAAGAATAAAACTTGTGCACTGTGGCAGAGTATAATTCTATTATGGGTAAAATTTTGTTTTGATAAAGTCTCACAGTATTATACAGTAATGTGCTCAAAACGTCATCAGTAAACATTGATTGGATGTGTTTCAATTGAGTTATTGTCCCATTCAAGTGGATTTGTTCACATATGAAAGTTTCTAAGGTTCTATGGTACTTTCAAAATATTCTGGTACTTCTTAAAAATTTTTACTGAGCAAATCATTAGTTCGTTTACGATTTATTGTCATTAACTGTAAATGCTAGTGGTTATAAGTCGTCTCTTCGGTGACGGATGAACTGCGCGAATCATTCTATTCACAAGAATAAAACAATACTTTAGTGTCTTATTCATTTCTTGAGATAAGTAGTCACCTTAGATTATATATATATATATATATATATATATATATATATATATATATATATATGTAACAACAGAAGACAAGGGCCAGGCAACAGATCGTTTATTACGAAAATCAACACGTATTTATATATATATTTCACATACATTATTATAGCTTATGCAAGTAGACGAGTGCAGTCTTCTGATTGGTTGTTTATCAGAAGTTAAGCAGACAAACGCAGGCTTCTGACTGGTTGTTTCGGGATTCCTCGAAAAATAGTGTTCTCTATCTGCGAATCATATTTTGTCACGTTAAGTCTGCTGTGATTGGTTGCTGAATCAGCCTTGCTCATATTTTCTCACGGCCACCTCTCACCACATATATATATATATATACATATATATGTAGTGTTTTCATTGTAATTACATGTTTATTTGTTTGATTTTTAGAACCATGCACGTAAGGGAACGATACTATTTTCAGTTTGATCTCGTCAGGCTAAACCTTGATGTGCTGAACTCAGTGTTATTATTAATTATTAAAGCCAAAGTAAGAATAGGGATTAAAATAGTTAAGCATAGGCAGTTAAGGACCCAGAGACTAAGAAGAACATTTACTGCACATAAAGATGTGGATATTCTATTTCCATGACCAAAGCTTCAGAGATACAGATTAACTGGATACGCAGTGGCCTGGACTGTAATCTATATTACTATAATTAAGGACATAATATTCAGCGAAAAGAGACTCTTTTTAACGAATTTATAATTAAGCTGTACAGTCGTTTATAGATGGCTTTTAAAAAATTATATCCGGTGAGGGAATTAGATCAAAGGTGTGAAGATATTACATAATAACAGTATGAAATACAGTTAAAGTACATGTGGTAATAATCATAGTTAAATATTAAGTAGCAAAGCAATTAGTGTCGTGGATAGAATAATTCATAAGGTGTATAGATAATGTTGGAAATGTGTGTATATTTATAGGATTAGTCGACGAATATAAAATGTTACATCATATGGTAAGAGATTTGATAAGATAGAATTTCATACTGTAAAAAACACTTTGGATTTAGAACGACAAATGGGACAAGCGGAAGCAATTCAGAGTGAGAATAGTAATGATAAGAATAATAATGACAATCGTAGTAATGCGGCAAGGGTACGTAGATTCTCCAAACAAACAAAATAAATAAATGTCTATCCCTCTGCTGTCGAGGCAAGAGTGGGGATTGTACATACTTCTTTTGTTTGGCTTAAATTCATGAATGGCCAAGGCTCCATTGTCTTTAGAAATCTATAACCAAGAAAAAAAGACGCAAGCTAGCGCGGATTCGGTAGGCAATCTTAAAAATCATGATCAGGGTTGGTAGGGTAACAGAAGTCGATCCGGTGTTCTAGAACAAGCGTTTGAAGTGTATACAGGATTAGGACAAGCTCACTGCCTGCCTATTATCACCGATGATATTCTTAATTGTTGAGAACTGGATTACGCGTCACACTGTGCCCAGGGAGGGAGGAGACAGAATTACGTTGGACCACCGATAAGAAGACTATAGTAGATATGGATTTTGTGCATTCATGATTTATGTTTGATATTAAACGAACTCGAAGACTTGCTAGCGAAAACCAACAAAGTCGCTGAAGAGGACGGTGATGAAGACGGGAACCCAGATGAACACAGAGAAGACGGAGGTGATGATGATAAACAATCACCACGAACAACAGCAGTAACCCCAGCACTGATCACCATCAACAGGAGAAGTTTGAAAGAGGTTAAACTCTCTTCACTTTCAACTATAGATGCACAAAACGGATGAAGATGTCAGAACTGGTCAGAATAGGGAAGGCAAGATACACATTTATCAACCTGAATTCAGTTTGAAAATCTGCACTGACTCAGTCAGCAAATAGAAAAATATTTAGATATTCAACGTCAATTTTAAGACAATCGGTTCTCCTATGTTGGTCAGAAACGTTGCAAGAGTGTCACGGAAAGGATTTTCAACAGGCTGCAGACTTCTATTGACAGCTGCCTTCGATGTCCGTATACTGAAGATCGAATGGCCAGAAAGAGTCAGCAATAAGGGAATCTGGCAGGAAACTAACCAACCAGGAGCCTATTGTTCGACGAATATGAAGAAGAAAATGGAGATGTATCGTGCATGCATTGAGGAGATTGTCGAATGAAAGCGCGCTCTAGGCTCTCTAGGGAAATTCTAGTGAGAAGCGATGAGTGGATCGTCACTTTGGGGTTGATATGGAGGAGATAAGAGATTGTGGACAAACGTGGTCCAAGTTGAAGAGGATGGCAGATGATAGGTCAAAGTAGAGATGTGTTGTTGAAGCCCTATGTTCCATTCGGAACTCTAGGGAATAATAATAAGTAACCCTCTATGACTTTACGATCTGCTGAAAGTGCACAAACGATGCCTTCCTCTTAGTCTATTTTTAGATATGTGTGAATCACCACATCACGGAACAGCAAAGCGTTTAGTCCAAATTACACGAACTTAGCATAATTAAAATTGCAAGATGCATAATTAAAGATGACTTCGACCTTGACTCTATAACTTTTGAGACTATTTTAAGAAATAAACTTATGCTATCCTTGGATGAATCCTCCCTGTTAAGAAATGCACCCCTTGTTGCGGTGGTGAACTGCATATTATAGCGAATCACTAACAGGGAAATTAACATGTGAATTCTTCGCTCTAGCAGCAAAGAACTACTCCCGATTGTATCCTCTGTTTTCACCATTGGATTGGGTGCCAGTGGCTCTACGAGCTCGCCTTGTAACCAGAAGGTCCTGATTGCGAACCCTGGTGGGTGTGTACTCCTGAAGAGTCTCAAACTAGGACGAAACGGCTGTCCAGTACTCCCTAGTTTTCCAATGGTTCTCTAGCTGATGTCAGCTCATGGTGAAATCCTCCATGCAATTCATAATAATGACAAATAGATGGAATCAGTACAGGTTCCCAATAATTTTCAATTTCTAAGAGAAATCCTCCTTAAAAAAGTTTAATTGGGACGGTCAGTAGGTGTAATCAATGAAATGCATACGAACATCTGTTGTGTCGGTGCTGCATTAGTCTTAATTATTGAGTAGTTAAATATATAAGTGAATTGTTGATGAGATTTGATTACATCCACTCTTCGTTTACTTACACTTGAGAAGGGAAGCAGGACAGTAAACTGCATTTTCAAGATGTCATGTTAAGTGGCGGGTGGAGAAGATAGTCCATTTGGGAGAGGTGTGTAGATGAAAAGCGCATGTTAAGTTGTACAGGCTTAGAATAAAAGAAAAATGTTGTTAAGTAACTTACGATAAAAGCAAGAATATATAGGTACGGAGAATCACTTACAAAGGGAACTCCATGATTTGTTGCTGGATATAGGTTATCCAAATAGTTTCAGGAAGCCACCTATGATAAAACCAAGTAGAAAACTAGAGACAACAACAGTATGGATGAAGCCATGATTTTTTAAGCTACAGGTTAAATAATTTTTCGAGCTTATATTTTTTGTTATACTTAATGATACTTAATGAGCGCATAACCAATAAACTCCGTGTGTAGCCCTGTAGATTTGCTTTTAATATAGAGTTTTCTCTGAAGTGGATCATCTCGCCTTCTCAGCCTGACAGGCTGAAAATACATCCTCCTCACCATCATTGTAAGTGAACGTAAGTTAAGAGTGGTTGATTTGAGATTTTATAGACAATTCATTTACACTTAAGACGAAGTTAATCAAGTTATGCCGAACAAATTATGGACTTAGTGATGGGAATAAACTCATCTCTATAACCCAGCTGAACTTTATCATCCTATGTTTTTACTTAAACTTTTATTCTATACTACCTGGTTTTTAACAACTTCATGCAACACAGGAAGGCATTTGAAATAAAATCTTCATAATACATATATTCTTGGTTGTCGCCAGTCATTTATCTTTGAGTACAAGTCACTATCTTTGTTCACTCCCATAAGGAAATTAAGCTAAATTAACTGATTTCTCTAAAACTTGGAGAGAACTGTATTTTGTTTAAAAAGAAAAGAATATTTTCGGGATAATAAGGTAAGATAATATTATAATAACATGAATAAGGCATTTAGAAGACAAATTTCGCGAGATGTTATCATTTCGTAGTTTCTTTACAACCGCTTTACAACTAACATGGTTAACAGTAACAAAATAAAGGTCATGACAATTACTCAGTTAAATAAAAACAAAAGTACATACTAATGACCAATCATATTAAGATAGGTCATGTAGTCCAGGGTAGGCGAAGATTGAAGTCTATTATTTTTTGTACACACAGTTTAGGCTGTATGTGATTAATCCAAAGTGCTTCCATCACATTCAATAACCAACCTTGAATTAGAGTTATGTGAAATAATTGTGAAACAGCCATTAATATTGATTTTGTGACCTGACATTAATAAGTGCTTTGCAATGGATGATGATGATGCTGGATTTCTATTCAGACTAATTGCATTGGTATTTCCTATATGTTTTAATAACCATTTAGGAGCATATTCTTCTCGAAGATACTGCAACATTCTATTGGTTCTACCTAGGTAGGTGTCACAACAACTGCAGGTGAACTTGTAGATACAGTTTGTAGTAGGATGCACAGAATTTCGTCCTTTAATCGTAAGTACAGGGATCGAAAATGCTCGGGATGTGGGAGAAAGAGATGTAGCATAGAATGTGCGTTTGATGGCTGACCGAAGTCTTTGAGGTGTCAACTGCAGAATCTGGTCACCCTTGAATTTTAGGTTAAAAAAGATAGATTTCTTTGGCACAGAAGCTGTCTTTTCGAGATGTGGTCTTTCTTTACTGCGACAAGTGATAAAGTTCTCCGGATAACCATTAGCTAATAAAACTGAATGTATATGTCGAAACTCATCCATCAGTGTGTCACTCGTGCATATTTTTTGGGCCCTTGAGAACAAACATTTCAATAAGGAACGTTTATACTGAATAGGAACAAAACTGGTAAGACGAATATATTGTCCACTCCATGTCTGTTTATGAAAAATAGATCGCTGAATCGTCCCATCATCTCTCCTGCTCATTGTAATATCCAGGAAACCGAGTTTGTTATTCGATTCTAGTTTGGAATTCCCTCTGATATTTGAATGAATGTGATTAAATAGAGTAATAAAGTTTTCAGTAGATTTACTATTATTACCAATAATGAGAGTGTCAGCTACATAACTTTTGTACAGCATAAATCCTTCAATCATACCTTGCATTTGTTTCTCTAATTTCGACATGAATATATCTGTTAATTGTTTTAATTTTAATTATAATAATAGTTTTATTTTGCACAATACAATTTAATGCAGTTCAGAATTTTAAGCGTATTTCACCTTATAATTGTACAGAAACTTTAAGTAGAAGAGTAGATGATCTACAATGTATCTTCCGACGAAATATTTGTTAACATTTATATACGCTGTAATCGCCGACAGTTTTATCCCATTGAAACATACTCAGCGGTATGTTGAAAGCCAGTCAGAAATTCACGTGAATTCTTTAGAGACGTAATTAGATAGAACTAAGTGAACTGCATTGAATTTAATAAATTACACTGCATGCAAAATAATTATTAAGTTGTAGACGACAAGCGTGGGATGGAAATTGTAACGATAACATTATGTAACAATTTAACGATGATAAGCTTTTGTAATACTGGGAAAGAAATAAACGGCGGTTTTTTAAATAAGTAAGAAAAACTGTGTTATTTATCTGAGGGTATTAATTCATTATTATTAAATGTAAACTTTCACATCTACTTCCTTTGACGTGAATCCTCAAGTAAGGTTCCTTCCTCATTCACAAAATTATTCAAGTAGAGTCGACGTGGGATTGTGTTTCTTGTGTTTTTGTGATTTCCATAGTAAGCTGATGTACTTTTAACTTAATGACAAAGTCCAGATATAGACACAATATTTCAGACCAAACTCTATGTATACTCAATAGCCTCATTTTATTTTTCAAAGTTTGCTGCCGTTTGCTTACGGCGGTCAGTATTGACGACCTTGAGTAATTTATCATAACTGTGTAGGGATTATGGACGACGCTTATAATTACTTTCTAGGCTTTCTTGTTAATTCCAAATTCTAAAATAATTGTCGTATTCTTTGTTTAGATAGCGTATGTGAGGTATTTTTGAACGTAACTTAAAGTTTCTGTCTTTATATCACATAATAACTCCAAAACATCACTTCATTCAGTGGTTAACCATTGCGGAAAAACACTCCTTTCCACTTTTCTTTTGATAACATGGAAGGAAGGTTTTGAAAGAAATAGTAAAACTTAACTTGCAAGCAGTTATACATGCTTTTATTGGTTTTACATTTCTTTTAGCCGTCGTATCATTCTTTGGCCTTATTTAACTTTCGAACACTAAATCCGAGGGTATAATCTTATTGACAGATAATACCTATAACTAACTATTTGGATTTGTGAAATTTTTAAAAATAAACACATCTATCATTGTATATATTGTTAGATTTACATGTTCAAGTTGGCCCATGTCAGTGAGTCTGTGATTTTGGTATCATTTTTGTTAACTGTGCTGAACTATATTGCATGTTGTTTTATTGTATCGTTGTTGTCGCTTTTTCACCTTTTTGCTGTGAACTGTTTTCCTTTTCTGGTGTTGTTCTGATTGTTTTGTCCGTTGTTATCTGATTTTAAGGGAAGCAACCCAAAAGGTCGCTTCTCTCTAAACTTTATCTTAATGTAACAATTCTTTTCTCAGGCGTGAGGCTAGCAACCCCACCCTGTAAACAAAATTGCTACAAAAACTTCAGCACAATGAATCTCTTTGCACCAAAAGAAAAAGTCTGTGTGGGGACATGGAACGTCCGAACTATGTACGAGACAGGGAAAGCTGCCCAGATCGCAAACGAGATGAAAAGATACGGAATCCAAGTACTGGGAATATGTGAGAGCAGATGGAATGGGAGTGGACTCACCAAATTGTCAACGGGTGAGTCAGTGATCTACTCCGGTCACCCAGAAGATAACCACACGCACACCGAGGGCGTGGCTATCATGATGTCACCAACGGCAACAAAGGCCCTGATGCAATGGGAGGCGATCTCGTCCAGGATAATGACCGCCAGATTCAACTCCAAAGGAAGGAAAGTGTCAATCATACAATGTTATGCACCCACAAACAACGCAGACCTCGAAAAGAAAGAAGAATTCTACAGACAACTACAGGCAACAATGGACAATACTCCAGCTGGCGACATGAAAATACTAATGGGAGACATGAACGCCAAACTGGGACCAGACACCACAGGAAGGGAACTCATCATGGGTAGAGAAGCTCTCGGAGAAATGAATGAAAATGGAGAACTCTTCGCCGACTTCTGCGCCTTCAACGAACTAGTGATTGGTGGCAGTGTATACAAGCACAAAGATATCCACAAGGCTACATGGGTGTCACCAGACGGGCAAACCAAAAACCAAATTGACTTCATCTCAATCTCAAGGAAGTGGAGGCGCAGCCTACTGGACACAAAAGCAAGAAGAGGAGCAGACGTTGGCTCAGACCACTATCTCGTACAAGGGACAATCCAAATCAAATTAAAAGCTTTCAGAGAAGGAGGAGCTGCAGATAGACCACAAGCCAAGTTCAACACTCAAAAGCTGAAGGACCAGGCTACAAAGGACATCTTCATTGCAAGCATAAAGGACAAAGCCGAGACACAAATCAACACCAGCGAAAAGGTCAGCGTCGAAAAGCACTGGAACAACTTGAAAACGGTGTGGAGTCAAACCTGCATGGAAGTTCTAGGCAGAAAGAAGAGACAGGACAAACAGTGGCTCACTACGGACACTTGGAAACTAATAGAAGAGAGAAGGACAGTGAAACAAAAGATTATCCAGTGCACTGACGAGCAACAAAAACAGGAGCTGAATGCAAGCTACAATACACTGAACAAAAGAGTGAAGAAGAGTGCCAGGGAAGACAAAAGAAAATATTATGAAACCATGGCAAACGAAGCAGAACAAGCTGCAGGCAAAGGAGACCTCGCCACACTCTACCAAACAACTAGAACCTATCGGGCAAACGTTCGACACAGATTAAGCCAATAAAGGACGACAATGGAAAGTCAATCACCAAAGAGGTGGAACAAAGAAAACACTGGGCTGAACACTTCAAAAGACTTCTAAATCGTCCGCCACCTACAACGCGCCGAACAATACCAACAACGGAAGCAGAACTACCAGTGAACACTGACCCCCCGACGAAATCAGAAGTCCTGAATGCAATCAAGATGCTTAAAGCTGGGAAAACACCGGGACCAGATGGAATCCCAGCAGAAGCTTTGAAAATAGACCCAGAGACAACAGCGGACTTGATGACGCCACTGCTGGAGAAGGTGTGGAAAGAGGGCAAAGTACCCGAGGATTGGAAGAACGGTTACTTATTCAAACTTCCAAAGAAAGGAGACTTAAGTCAATGTAAAAACTGGCGTGGAATTATGCTTCTGTCCATTCCAAGCAAAATACTAAGTCGCATCATCCTGGAGAGAATCAAACAAGCCCTGGATGAAAAACTTCGTCCGGAACAGGCTGGATTCAGGAGAAACAAATCATGTATTGATCAAATCGCCACTCTACGGATCATCATTGAACAAAGCTTGGAATGGCAGTCACCTCTCTATCTCAACTTCATCGACTTTGAAAAGGCCTTCGACAGCGTCGATCGAGAGGTCATTTGGCAACTACTTCGCTACTACGGGGTCCCATCGACAATTATACATCTCATCCAACAGTTATACGACAATGCTGCATGCCAAGTAATCCACAACGGGAAACTTACGGAAGCCTTCGAAGTGAGGACGGGAGTGGGACAAGGCTGTCTACTATCACCAATGATCTTCCTGATTGCAGTAGATTGGATAATGCGACAGACAACGGCGGGCAATGAGGAAACAGGCATAAAATGGACTCATACAAAAAACTTGGAGGATCTGGACTTCGCCGATGATATATGTCTGATTTCCCACAAACTGGAAGATATGCAAGTGAAAAGCAACAAGTTGGCAGAAGAAGCATCCAAGATAGGACTCCAAGTGAACATAGATAAAACAGAGGTGATGAAGATTCCTGGCCAACATCAACAGTAACAACAACAACAGACAACAATCAGCCAGCATAAATGGGAGGAACCTGAAAGAAACAACCTCCTTCACCTACCTGGGAAGCATCGTTTCAACTACAGGCGGAACTGACGAGGATATCAAAGCCAGAATCGGAAAAGCAAGACAAGCTTTCATTACTCTCAAGTCTGTGTGGAGGTCAACAGCACTACTCAGCATCAAAAATAAGATCCGGATTTTCAACTCCAATGTGAAGTCAGTGCTACTATACGGATTATAGACTTGGCTTGGGCGTCATAAAGAGCATCTCAAACAAACTTCAGACCTTCATTAACAGTTGTCTTCGCTCAATACTCAAGATCGGATGGCCGGCCAGAAAAGATCAGCAACAGGGATCTCTGGCAATGAGCGAACCAACGGGCAGGAACCGATTGTGAAAGAAATAGGCAGGAAGAAATGGAGATGGATTGGCTGCCATACACTGAGGAAACCATCAATTGACATCACTAGACAAGCCATCACTCGAGTGGAACCCGAAAGGGAGGTGGCTGAGTTGGTCGTCAGTGAGAGGCTGGGTGACTTGTAGGAGGTCATGTGAGGAGGAGATGAAAGCATGTGGACAGACCTGGATCGGGGTGAAAATGTCGGCAGGAAACCGAAGGCAATTGAGGTGCGCAGCTGAAGCCCTATGTTCCTCGAGGAGCTAAAGGATACAATAATAATAATCATTCTCAAATGTTACTCACACTGAAGTGAAAAGCTAAATTGTGACCACGACATTTCAATAAGGTGATTCTCACTTTATTAGCGAAATATTAATCACTGCAATTTGATGGGTTCTTGTTTTTTAATACAGTTTTCTTAGAACAACATATTTAAGCGAATAATATTGTTTTAAATTAGATCCCATCAGGCTTAACTCTAATATACGTAAAGTTTACAAGTTAAAATTCAAATATAAGCCAATCATGGTGCTTTGTCTATAAGATAATACGATGGTGAAGATAAATTGTGCAATTAGTCATAATAGTAGTAGTGATAATAATAATCATAGTAATAATAATGGTCTTATCAATAATAAGGATGAAATAGTGAGGTAATCTGTGATAAAACGAATAATGAAAAACATCATGATTAAACAAACAAATGTTCAGGTGGAAGTAGTCGATAAAAACTAGTAAAAACAAATAAATCGATTAAGTATTGTCAGATTGTAAGGGAAGGAAATTAAACACGTTCATAATGAAGATAAGATTAAGGGATGATAAGAGAGGGAGGGGTTGAAAATATAAACAATGGGTAGTGTAGAAGTCTTTAGTTGGTTATGTCTTAATAGGCCAACAAGGGAGGGATAATGGCTGTACGAACTTCTTTTGAATACATAGTTAAGGCCTAATAGTTATTCGAATGCCTATCGCCTCAGCTGTGTGAAGTAGATGAATACGAAGTCTGTGAGAAAAATTTGTTGATATACGATGAATTACTTTGAAGGTTCTCGTTTTCTCCACTACATGACCACTATGAATTAAATGTGACGAGATTGAGCTTCGGACTGTTTTTGTCTGTCCTATGCCAAACCACGAGGGGAAATGTTCACTAACACGTTGGCTAAACTGTCTAGCAGTACGCCCAACATAAGTGTTATTGCAGGTGTAGTTGAACTGATAAATACATATAGATAGGGCGAAACTATCTAGTTTATCCTTCGTTTGCGTCCCTATCATTCGTCGGCTAGAGAATGACCAACATAGGTGTGCTGCGTAAAATGTTCTACATATACTCCTTGAAATTCTTTGGAATAGACTCTCACTTGATAAGTCACCATTGAATTGTAATTTAATAAATAGAGGTTTCTCACGTACAGTCAGAGTCTCATGTTTTCATATGTTTCTTTATGAAAGTACTGGGAGAGCCTATCTCCGTCAAGGAATGGTGAATATATTCAAATTTTTTTGTAAGAGGTCATCCGTATATATCTTTCTTGCTCTACTCGCGAGACATTTTACAACATTCCTTTTATATTTAATGGACACGTAACTAAGAGAGTGTGTGTATTGCCCTGTGAATGTGCTTTTTCTGTACAAGCTTATCCCAAGTGGCCCATCTTCTCTCCTACTTAGCATGATATCCAGGAAATATAGTTTATTTTCCTGCTCCTCTTCACAAGTAAAACGAAGCGAAGGGTGGATGCTGTTGAATTTCAGCAACAATTCGTCTGTGTTAACATTCCCATCAGCTAAGATAAATGTATCATCGACATATCGGTAATACATAGCAAACTCCTTGATGATGTCCTTCAATTTCCTGTTTGGCGAGAAAGAAGTCAGCTAATATTGAGCCTTACATTGAGATCTTTGGAAACACCAAGAGATTGGAATTTAGTTTGATCACTAAAAACACCTTCCATTTTCTCAACATAAACGCTTTTCTCCAGTAAATAAATTCTTCATTTGCTTTTACTCACAATTTTTGCTGTAATATTCATGAATTTACAACTGTAGAACCTGTAGAAAAAGTTGGTGAAGACAATGTTTCGTTTTCTTGTTGTGAATAGATTATAGGGATATTTAAATGTTTTGCAATGTTCATATTAATGAATACAGAGGCTGTATTGCAGAAGAGCTTGGATTTATTTTGTACATTAAAGGTTCAATGCTACGTTGAAATGTTAAATTTTTATCCACGATTATGCATCTATGTCTCACAGTTTTTTGTTATTTTAATCTTCCAGTGATATCCTTGAATTACAATATTAACTTGTACAAAATGCTAGCTGGTCACCTCATCAAGTTAAAACATAGAAATGTGCACCATTTCAAATTGTCACACTCCATGAATTACATAAACCCAGTTAAACAAGCAAGAAAATGATTTCAAAATGGCTGAAATAAATAGATATTTGAGATAGAAGTAAAAGTAAAATGGAGAAACATTATGGATCGGTAAATATGGGAAACCTTATAGAGCGAGCGTATCTGTGCCATGGAGAATAATTTATCGCCGTATCATCAACTGTTTGCAGGTATTGACTTTCAGCATCCAAAAGACCCTAACCAGGAATCCTACACTTTCATAAACGGCTAGTTAAAATTAACTGTCGGAGATTTCATGAACTGATGGCAAGTTTTGGTTTGACCATCCGTAGCTCATTTCCAAAACGGCCATTAACCTATCGTTGTGCACTATAAAAGGAAAATGAAAGAAAATTGTTATAGAGGAATGGGCCTTGTTTGGGACAAAATGAGTTTTCATAACATAGTTCACCGTCGATGAATACTCTACCTAAAGATTATTCATTATAATAGAGGTTTTTGTATTTCCCAATGAATGAAAAAACAAAACGAGATTGTTTTTACTGACGTTTCGCTATTTAATGCTAAAGATTATATTGCTATTATTATTATTTCCTCTGGAAGACGAAGAAATTAAACAACACATATACCTTGTGTCTTATTTTCTGTGGTCGTCTTTCGCTGACTCCCATAGTCTATTACCTCTAACTTGCATGATCTACTCTATATCACCTTTGAAGAAAAGCCCAACTCGTCGTTTCCCACTCGGGTCTCATTCGTGATGTCAACTGATGGTCTCTTCAACTTGTGCACAGTTCATCTTCATATTTGTTGGGTAATAGATTCTTTGTTAGTTCATTCTCAGAGTTTCTGGTTGTGGCCAGTTGTTGTGCAATATGGAGCGATGAAGATTCTTTATAGAAGGTGTATATTTTACAGGCAAATGATGTTGAGAATTCTATGTTGTGTTCAGACACAATTTCCAGGAGAAAGCTTCGATTATTATTATTATTATTAGTGTTAGTATTATTTCGTTTCGACCAAGACGCATGATGAAAAACATTTGGGAAAAACAATCTTCAAAGTTTATACATTCATATTTATTAAATGAATACAACAGGCCAATCATTTCAAAGGTCATTATCAATTTATGCTTTTTTCCTTTAGAAGATTTTTATTAATATTATTATGACTATTATTCAGTCTACTATCAGAAAAATTCCTTTTTGTATTACTAAATATGGTCAAAATCTCTCTTTACTGATTACATCATATGGTCAGAAAACAGAAGACAGAAAAGAGTAAGAAACAAGGAAAAAAGCGGCTTGATTGTAGGCAAGCACACTGTAGGAGTTTTCTCTCCTTCCCTTCTCTACTATTCACTTATTTTCACAATGACTTCACTGCTGTTAGTTGATTCATCTGTCAGGTTGATTATTTAATAGGCAAAAAAAATAAACTGCCTTACTTATGAATCTTTCCAATTATTATTATTATTATTTTGCTTTTGGTTTAACATTTTCGGTGTCTTCAGACTGTAAATGCGCACAGCTACTAATGTCTGTAGTATAGTGTATATATACTAGTATGCTTTTGTATGGTATGGTACTGATATATATATATATATATATATATATATATATGTCGGAAAATGTCAATTCGTTTTACATATAATAAAAAAGATAATAATCATTATAGAGAAAAGCAGTAATAAACAAACACATTATTTGATGGAGGGGCGGTGGGAAGGAAAAATAAATAATTTTTCTATTTATAAGAAAAGTCTGTGATTTCAGGAGGCAATAGTCGGTGTACACTGAGGAATGACTTGTATGGCGTATAACATCACATGGTTGTATGTGCACTGTGCATCAAATACTCTTGCATCAGAGAGAGAGAGAGAAGAAAATGTCTGGTAGAGAAATTCCAACGATATATAATGAATGACTTAATAATGAAATGAATAATTATGCGATATTTGTTAATGTCATTCCACTTATTATCTATCTACTTGAAATCAATTAACATTTATAATTTATGGAATCATTGTAAGGATTTTTTAACATTAAACAATATATATATATACATATATGCAAGTGTTCATTATAAAAAACTGAACCATTGAGTGACATATGAATGAAAATCAAATTTGTAAAACCATGTGCAACTTTTGATCATGATTAATTGCAGTTTGTATTATTCTAACTAGTTTCTTTCGACATGGCAAATATGCGAAACATGCCATTTGTATCATATTCGAGATTTAATCAGTGCATGAAGTTGTGAAATGGCAAAATAAGATTAAACGAGAGCTGAGAATATCCTATACAGGTAAAATTCAAACACATTGTTGACAACCTGGTTATAAGAGGTTCCATCGCCAGCTGATTTAGCTCATGAACTTTTTCTGCAGCGGAATTATGAAATTTTCGCAGAGATAATAATTCACTTAGTTTTATATGGTGCTTTTTTGTAAGCTCACTCACATCAACTTAACTATTTTTATTATTAATAACTTAAATATTCTCATAATTTATTCAGAACAAAATATTTCAAGCGAAAAATTGTTTTCAATAAATTCTTCTACAGGCTCTATAATTATAAAACCATTTAAAAGCCTGAATATAAAGGGAAAGAAAATGATGTCATTGGATGTAGCATCATTATTCATCAACTTCCCACTGCCTGAAACAGTCAACTACATATGTGACCAGATGATAGAAAAAGTGATAGATGTAGGAATCCCATCCAAAAAAGTCAAAGAATTATTATTGAAATGCACTATGAATGTTCAATTTATGTTCAATAATGGTTTTTGTAGACAAGTTGATGGGGTAGCGATAGGATCACCTCTATGGCCTATGGCTAGCGGATATTTTCCTGGCAAAGCTTGAAAACGGTTCACTCAAAGACACGATTACAGTGCTTGACTATTATTGTCGTTACGTAGATGACACTTTTATCGTTTGTGATAGAAATCCTAATAAAGAAGAGCTTCTGAATGTCGTTAATAGTGTTCACCCAACCATTTAGTTTAAATGTGAAGAAGAAGACAATAACAATTTACCTTTCCTAGACATCCTCCTTAACCATGAAGACAGATGGATATCTAGAAAAGAAATTATTTAGAAAGGAAACTTGGACGGGTCAGTAAACCCATTTCCATAGCTTCACACCGATTCAGCAAAAAAGAAACTTAGTTAAGTGTCTTAGCTACAGAATAAAACGCATATGCTCAGAGAAATGCATTAAGGAAGAAATGCACAAACTGAAACTCACACTGCAAGAAAATGGATATCCACAGAATTTCCTGAAAAAAGTATATGTCAATACCTACAGACAGGGTAAAGGTGGATACCGTAGACAAGAAACCTGTGCATCTTAAGTTACAAAGGGGAAACTGCAGCTGACATTCTAAAATGCCGACTTAATAGAGCAGTAGATAGAATATTTCCTGTAGCTAAACTGATACTCAACTTCTCAACTAAATCAGTACTCACACAGCAAGTCAAGGATAAATTAAAAAAGATGGCCTCATCGATGTGTATCTATGAATTCAGCTGCTCATACACTGGCCGTACTCAGAGGGCTTTATCCATGAGCGCGCGTGAATATGTACCTGTATGATTGAGTAGAGGGGTAACCGAATGCGTAAATAGTGCAGTCTTAGCCTACTTGGTAGATACTGGACACACGATGAAAACGTGACCAGCGTTCTCTGTTATTTACCTCGTTCCTAGTAATTTATCTAGAGGAGCTCGACTATGTCTTGTTTCAGTAGCTGAAGTGGCTGCAATTAATACCAGAAGACCATCGCTTTGCATACAGAAGAAGTATGTTCAACCTCTATGTTTACCTTGGCCTACAATAAAGCCAACAAATCCTCCATGAACACTAACTCCATAAATTCCCATCACAATCTCCTTTTCTTTTCTTCTTTTCCTTCTTCTATTCCTCTGTTTCATTGACAAACGTTCATTTTCGACTTTTCATCACCTTTCTTATAATTTTATTACCTAAAGTTTAAGTAGTGCTTTTCTAACTTGCTATCGTATTTAGAAAATCCTGTTCATTCCACTTCATTATTTTCATTATTATTATTATTATTTGACAATTATTCACCAATAGTGCTTGTAATTTCAACACCATACCATCGTTATTATTATTTTACAATCATTCTTATTGTCGTTATTTTTAACCTTGAACTTATGTCTAGACGGTCCCATTCGTTGTTTTGTTCTCATATTGTCTCACACACCCTGATTACACTCACTCTCAAAACCTGTATTTTCTGTTAATTATATTTATATACATATACACACATCATTAAATTAAATTAAATTACTTCATCTCATTTTGTCCCATGTTCTCATTGACCATGCATATTCAAAAACTAACTGACTGACTATTGTTCCATCCCATCTTACTTATACTTGTTACTACTATACACTTTCTGATATGATTCTAATTTGCCTTTACTGGCTGGCTGGCTGGCTATTGTATGCTTAAATTAATGGATTTATAATTGTATAGCCTGAAGAAGACAGATTTATTGAAACCACAATTGTTCGCTGTAAATATTTTATTTATTATTATTTCCTTGCGTACCGAATGGAATATAGGGGTTGAACAACACATCTACACTTTGATGTATTCTCTGCTGTCTTCTTCAGCTGGGTAGCGAAACGATTGCCCATAATCTCTCATCGCCTCCATGCCACACGATTTCCTCCATGTCATCCTTGATGTGACGATACACTCATCACTTTCCTTCCAGATTCCACCCGAGCAATGGCCTGCATTGGGCGCGATTACATTCGATGGCCTCCTCCACGTATGCCCAATCCATCTCTATTTCCCCTTACATATTTGATAAGCGATTGCCTAATGGTTGCTTTGTTCCCATAATTTATGCTCTCTTATTCCTCCTGGTTATTTAGCCTAAGATATGCAGCAAAGGCTGCTGTTGATAAAAGTTTCCAAACTATTGAAAATCCATTTGGTGACAAGTGTATAAAGATTCTAATCAGTAAAGAAAGAGTGAAGGTCTTACTTAACATTGGTGTTGAAAATCTGAATCTTGCTCTCCATGCTGGCTGAGTCAGGGCAGAAGATTTCCAGACTGGTTTAAGATTGATGAATGCCTGTCTCACTTTTACCATTCTGATCAGTTTTGACGTCTTCATCCGTTCTATGTGCCTGTAGTTGAAGCGGTGATTTTGTTTTTTCATTTACAGCTTGATTCCACACCGTATTTTTGATACAAATATGGAATTTTCAGCATGTGATATCGGTAGCCCAAATTTTGCAGGCCGACCATAGATATCAGGTGTGCGTCGGCGTGGGCTCGAACCCCGGACCATGTGTATGGTCGGCGAGGGTCCTAACCACTGTGCCACCGACGCACAGGAAGTATCCTCTTCCAGACCTCTACTATAGATAGTGATTGGTGCTTGCTGTTGTTGCTGTTGGTAGTGATTCGTTATCTTCATAAGCTCCAGCTTCTCTTGATCAATCTGGAGTCCTTTTTCTGCTGCCTGCCTCTACAGCCATTTTTGTCACCTTTCTCTTGCAAGTTTTCAGCTTTGTGTGATATTAGACATATATCATCCACGAAATCCAGATCTACTGGAGTCCTCTTACCTGTTGTCCAACATATTATTTTCTTTTCACTCCTTGTGCGCACTCTGACGCATAATTCAGTCCATCACAACTAGGAATGTCATTGGTGAACCACATGACATATGATTCGGTCATGCAGTTGTTGTGTGAGCTTGATATTGAGTCAGGTCATTGCACTCCATAGTGTTGAGGTATTTTTGAATATAATCCTCAGTCAACACTGGGCTGTCAAAGGCCATTTTGAAATAAGGGGAGTAAAGTTAGAGTTTCGATTGCCATTCTATGCTTAGTTCGATGGCGATGATGATACGTATAGCTGCAATTTGATCATCACATGATTTGCCATTACAGCAAGCGGTGTTTTGCATTCAGTTCATCCCTTATTCTCTCCAGAATGATGTGATTCAGTGATTTAACTTATGTGGACAAGATTAGCATGATTCCATGCCACTACTTGCAAAATGAAACGTAAGTCGCTCTTCTTTGGAAGCTTGAAAAAGTATTTAGTCTTGCTTCCAATCGGTTGAGCATCTTCCTTCCCTTCCTCCCACACGTTTCGCAATAATGGTGTGAGCACATCTGAGCAGTCTCTAGGTGTATTTTCAATGCTTTCGGGTGGAGATATTCAATCTGGCCCTAATGACTTCTTAGTCAGTGTTCAGTAGCTTGATCTCATTCAAGCTCACCGCTTTTGTTGGAGGATCGGTGTTCACTGTGAGTGCCGTAGTTGTTGGTATTTCTGTGCGCGTTGCATCTGGGTGGTCAATTCAAGAGTTCGTTGAAGTGATCAGCCCATTGTTTTATGCGCTTCTTTTCTTGGTATTCAGGTTTCTTTGAGCAATTATATTAGTTTCATCATCTGTGTTGATCTCCTCCTTGATATTTAGCAGCCTGTTCATCTGAGATTACGTCCTGACGTCTCATTTACCTGCAACCTACCTGTTCAGCTTCAGTTGCGACCATCCACTGTTGCGTACAATTATCTTTTTTTCTCTCTTAGCACTTTTCTTCAACTTAACTGTAAGTATCTTAAAAACCTTTTTTATTAATTCTACTGATTCGTTTTGAAATAAACTGACAGTATAAAAAGCGTTCAAGTGTTAAACATTTAGCGTGAAATAAACAAACAGTAATTAACGTGTAATTTTAATGAATTCGTCTCTAATGTAATACATGCATAGTTATGGTTTCTTGTATATTTAAGTTTTGCTGAAGTAGTCTAGAAAAGTAAGAAACACCAGACTATACGGTAGACGGATAGGAGAACAAATCAGCATGAAAAGCTCTTCATACCACTAGGGAAAAAAAAAGCTATACACAATAATTATATTTGTTCTAAAAACCTGAGATGGAAAACTGCTTGCAAATATTAATTAACTTGGATGATTTCAGGAAAGTTAATAAAACGCAACGAAATGTATGTTAATGTTTATGAAGATTACATCTTAGGAATTAAAACCCCCTACTATGAGTTTTAGGTGAAATGTACAAGTATATATGTTATAAACTTTATTCAACAAGTATTGTAATTAACTAACATAAACAGTTTAATTACATGTCTCAGAAGACAACAGGTTTCCATGACATGAAATCAACTATGCAAATTTTTGTAAGCATGGTTATGTGGAATGGTGAATACGAACTGTTTCCGTCCCTCTGTCTAGTGAGTATATAAATATATTCTTGACTGAAAGATCAGAGAAGCCTTTAGAGTAAAAATGGGGGTAAGACAAGTTTGTATAATACTACCAATGGCGGATCGGATCATGCTGAAGATGGTGGGGAGCGAGAAGATTGGCATACGTTGAATGGAGGAAAATAAAATAGAAGGTCTTCACTTTGTGAATGATTCATATCTGTTGTCAAACAAGCTTGAATATCTAGAGGTGAAAACTAAAATGTTGATAGAGGAGCGAAATATGGAAGGCAGGAATTATTATGAATACAGACAAGACAGACGTGATGGAGATACCTTAGGAACTACCGCGAGCTGCAATCACTGTCAGCGGGGAATATTTGGAGTAATTCACCTCTTTACTTACTTAGGCAGCATCATCCCATATACAGAGAGCACGGATTAGGATTTCACAGCCAGAGTGGATTGAAAAAACGAAACGGATCTTCATTATCGTTAAATCAGCATGAGGAACAAGATTATTGTTTTAAACGCTAATATCAAGTCAGTCAGTGATTTTATACGGTTCAGAAACGTGATGCGCCAGTCATCAAAAGCATATCCAACTGGTTTCTGCAGGTTTTCATCAACATTTCTTATCACTGCCTCTATGGGATGGTCAGAAAGTATTGGCAATGAGCAAACTATAAACCTATTGCCCGACAAATATGCTGACGAAAATGGAGACACGCTGCGTAAATTGCTGAATGACACCACACGCCATGATTTTTGAAAGCAATCCAAATAGGAAAGAGGAGTTGGGCTTGTGTCCTAGAGTAAAATGGAGGAGGTAATGCAGGAAGGAGACGGAAGCTTTTGCGCAGTCGCAAAGCCAGTTTTGAGGGACCATATAAGACAGACTGAAGTACAGAAGTGTTGCTGGAGCACTAGATCCCCATTCACATGCGAAAAAATCAAAAATATATATCACAGGTACTTTTAAATTCACAGATTCTCCGGGGTTTAAGAAAACTTTTTGAACAATCGTTTTGAATCTGGCTAGTCATACAAAACAACTGTCGTATGGTCAAACACAAGGTTGATAGTTAGTGTGTTTATAAACCGACAGAAGTCTATGATTTATTCAAATAAAATCCTAACATTACCTCTGACGACTGTAGTGTAATTGTGACTTGGTTGGCAATAGGGTCCTATACCACTGTTGATAGAGCTGTTAGGGGACCAAAACATCGAATCCTGCGGTGACTCAGACTTCTTTTCCACTTTCGCTTATCATCCCTGATATCTATGACAAAACCAGAGAGCATTAGCATTAATTACTTCAAAGAATTTTAAAAAATAGGCTTGTTTGTCTTCAAAATGGTGACGATCATTTTATTTTTGCACTATGGCGATTAAGGCTTTCATTTTAATCCGTTTTCAGAATTATCTTTATCACTACATTGTTTTTATTTTAAAATAATTGTCTAAAGCAGAATTGCATCATTTGGTAAATTTCGTGTGACAGAGTTTTCTTTTTTACTTCTATCAGAAGTCATCAAACATCTTTCTAATAAAACCCGACTTAATTCATCTACATTAGATCGCTGACTGTAAAATAGTACAATGCAAAAATTTAAATAATTCTCAAGTAATGGTTTTGTAGAGATTACTTTTGATTCCTTGGAGGATTTCATGATGAGCTCACATCATTTCGAGAAATTCCTAACAAAACCAAAACTTGAGAATTGATTTGGTGCTCACTAGCTACTGGCTATATTCAGGCAATTAACGTGGGGTACAATTTGAAAGCCGTGACCACTACGTACGTCAGGTTTAGGGTGGGGAAGTAACTCATCGAAGAAGATATTGCGAAATTGTCATGAATTGGTAGAAGTTAGAATACATGAGATGGGCATTGGATTGGGTCCTAGTGGCTGCTGAATGGTCTATAAGCTTGCCCTGTAGCCAGAATGTCTTAGGTTAGAATTCTGATGGGTGCGTGCTGTGAAGAGTCCCAAACTGAAATGAAACAGCTGTCCAGTGCTCTCAGTTTTTCCAAGACTCCTTTAACTGATGTCAGCTCTTCATGAAATCCTCCAACCAATTAAATAATTCTCTGGTTTAACGGGATTCAGTGCGTTACTTTTTGCAGTAATCTAGAAAACTATCATTTCTTTGCTATTGCTCACCACGAAGTTCTGGGAATTATTGAATTCCGTTAACTTTCGAACGCTTAAACCCTGGATTTACTATTATTGAATACTAATACCTATAACAGAGTTTTTCGACATTTATATCCTTTAAAAACAACCCACACGTAAAATTGTATATATTAATGGATTTATATGTTCAAGTTGGCCCATGTCAGTGAGTCTGTGATTTTGGTATCAATTTTGTTAACTGTGCTAAACTATATTGCATGTTGTTTTATGGTATAGTTGTTGTCGCTTTTTGCCAATTTTGCTGTGACCTGTTTTCCTTTTCCTGGTGTTGTTCTGATTGTTTTGTCCGTTATTTTCCGATTTTGAGGGAGCAACCCAAAAGGTCGCTTCTCTCTAAACTTCATCTTAATGTAACAATTCCTTTCTCAGGCGTGAGGCTAGCAACCCCACCCTGTAAACAAAATTGCTACAGAAACTTCAGCACGATGAATCTCTTTGCACCAAAAGAAAAAGTCTGTGTGGGAACATGGAACGTCCGACCTATGTACGAGACAGGGAAAGCTGCCCAGATCGCAAACGAGATGAAAAGATACGGAATCCAAGTACTGGGAATATGTGAAAGCAGATGGAATGGGAGTGGACTCACCAAATTGTCAACGGGTGAGTCAGTGATCTACTCCGGTCACCCAGAAGATAACCACACGCACACCGAGGGCGTGGCTATCATGATGTCACCAACGTCAACAAAGGCCCTGATGCAATGGGAGGCGATCTCGTCCAGGATAATGACCACCAGATTCAACTCCAAAGGAAGGAAAGTGTCAATCATACAATGTTATGCACCCACAAACAACGCAGACCCCGAAAAGAAAGAAGAATTCTACAGACAACTACAGGCAACAATGGACAATACTCCAGCTGGCGACATTAAAATACTAATGGGAGACATGAACGCCAAACTGGGACCAGACACCACAGGAAGGGAACTCATCATGGGTAGAGAAGCTCTCGGAGAAATGAATGAAAACGGAGAACTCTTCGCCGACTTCTGCGCCTTCAACGAACTAGTGATTGGTGGCAGTGTATACAAGCACAAAGATATCCACAAGGCTACATGGGTGTCACCAGATGGGCAAACTAAAACCAAATTGACTTCATCTCAATGCTGCTCAAGGAAGTGGAGGCGCAGCCTACTGGACACAAAAGCAAGAAGAGGAGCAGACGTTGGCTCAGACCACTATCTCGTACAAGGGACAATCCAAATCAAGCTTAAAGCTTTCAGAGTAGGAGGAGCTGCAGACAGACCACAAGCCAAGTTCAACACTCAAAATATGGAGGACCAAGATACAAAGGACATCTTCATTGCAAGCATAGGCGACAAAGCCGAGACACAAATCAACACCAGCGAAAAGGTTAGCGTCGAAAAGCACTGGACAACTTGAAAACGGTGTGGAGTCAAACCTGCATGGAAGTTCCAGGCAGAAAGAAGAGACAGGACAAACAGTGGCTCACTACGGACACTTGGAAACTAATAGAAGAGAGAAGGATAGTGAAACAAAAGATTATCCAGTGCACTGACGAGCAACAAAAGCAGGAGTTGAATGCAAGCTACAATACACTGAACAAAAGAGTGAAGAAGAGTGCCAGGGAAGACAAAAGAAAATATTATGAAACCATGGGAAGTGAAGCGGAACAAGCTGCAGGCAGCAAAGGAGACCTCGCCACACTCTACCAAACAACAAGGAATCTATCGGGCAAAAGTTCGACACAGATTAAGCCAGTCAAGGATGACAATGGAAAGTCAATCACCAAAGAGGTGGAGCAGAGAAAACACTGGGCTGAACACTTCAAAAGACTTCTAAATCGTCCGCCACCTACAACGCGCCGAACAATACCAACAACGGAAGCAGAACTACCAGTGAACATCGACCCTCCGACGAAATCAGAAGTCCTGAATGCAATCAAGATGCTAAAAGCCGAAAAAGCAGCAGGACCAGATGGAATCCCAGCAGAAGCATTGAAAATAAACCCAGAGACAACAGCGGACTTGATGACGCCACTGCTGGAGAAGGTGTGGAAAGAGGGCAAAGTACCCGAGGATTGGAAGAACGGATACTTATTCAAACTGCCAAAGAAAGGAGACTTAAGTCAATGCAAAAACTGGCGTGGAATTATGCTCCTGTCCATTCCAAGCAAAATACTAAGCCGCATCATCCTGGAGAGAATCAAACACGCCAACCTGGATGAAAAACTTCGACCGGAACAGGCTGGATTCAGGAGAAACAAGTCATGTATTGATCAAATCGCCACACTACGAATCATCATTGAACAAAGCTTGGAATGGCAGTCACCTCTCTATCTCAACTTCATCGACTTTGAAAAGGCCTTCGACTAGCAGCGTCGATCGAGAGGTGATTTGGCAACTACTTCGCTACTACGGGGTCCCATCGACAATTATACATCTCATCCAACAGTTATACGACAATGCTGCATGCCAAGTAATCCACAACGGGAAAATTACGGAAGCCTTCGAAGTGAGGACGGGAGTGAGACAAGGCTGTCTACTATCACCAATGATCTTCCTGATTGCAGTAGATTGGATAATGCAACAGACAGCGGCGGGCAATGAGGAAACAGGCATAAAATGGACTCACACGAAATAACAACTTGGAGGATCTGGACTTCGCCGATGACTTATATATGTCTGATTTCCCACAAACTGGAAGATATGCAAGTGAAAAGCAACAAGCTGGCAGAAGAAGCATCCAGAGAAGATCTGACTCCAGGTGAACATAGATAAAACAGAGGTGATGAAGATTCCTGGCCAACATCAACAGCAACAACAACAACAGACGACAATCAGCCAGTATGAATGGGAGGAACCTGAAAGAAACAGCCTCCTTCACCTATGTGGGAAGCATCGTTTTAACTACAGGCGGAACTGACGAGGACATCAAAGCCAGAATCGGGAAAGCAAGACAGGCTTTCATTACTCTCAAGTCTGTGTGGAGGTCAACAGCACTACTCAGCATCAAAAATGCCATCCGGATTTTCAACTCCAATTTAAATCAGTGCTTCTGTACGGATCAGAGACTTGGGGCGTCATAAGGAGCATCTCAAACAAACTTCAGACCTTCATCAACAGTTGTCTTCGTTCAATACTTAAAATCAAATGGCGAGAAAAGATCAGCAACAAAGATCTCTGGCAATGAGCGAACCAACGCGGCAGGAACCGACTGGGCAACAAATAGGCAGGAAGAAATGGAGATGGATTGGCTGGCCATACTCCGAGGAAACCATCAATTGACATCACTAGACAAGTAATTGCTCGAGTGGAACCCGAAAGGGAGGCGGCTAGTTGGTCGTCAGTGCGAGGCTGGGGTGACTTGGAGTAGGTCATGAGAGGAGGGGATGAAAGCATGTGGGCAGACTTGGAGAGGAGTGAAAAAGTTGGCAGAAAACCGAAGGCAATGGAGGTGCGCAGCTAAAGCCCTATGTTCTTCTAGGAACTAAAGGATGTAATAATAATAATCTGGTTTAATGGCTGTATCAGCAATTAGAGAAGACATTGAATTACCCAAAAACCTTTGTGATAAGTATTCAGATAGAAATGTCAAAGTAAGTGCAAGTGGCCCTACATAAATAAATCTGATTTTTGCTATATCTTCCCTGCGAAATTTCAAAGTCGCATGTAGTTTCTTATTATGATATTGAAGGTGCTCTGTCTAAGCAAAAAAGCGTTCAGATATTTTGACTACTAAAAGAAACATTATTTACGTGTATATAATTACTGAAAGCTTAGTAGTTAAATAACTACCTTTATTTTTGTATTCCGTAACGTTCCTAATGAAACATAGGACTTTTAGCTAGAGATTTGAAGTTTCGGTAGCATCGGTTTTTATTTTTACGGGTTGTGATTGCTAGCCTCATGACCAGCCGTTCCTCTTTACCAGCATTTTTTGGGGGTTAGAGGGGTTTGAGAGTGCGTCGGTCGGAGACCGAACCCTAAACCGCCTGCGTGGATGGCGAGCATTCTGCCATTGTGCCACTGACGCACAAATAACTCCCTTAACACGGGGGGGGGGAATGTCTAAATTCATTTCTTTCACAAAGATCTTGTTTTTTTAAATCAAGCTAGAACCTTTTAATTGAAGTTTTGGTCTGAAAAGAAGTGCACAACACTGCTTGAATCACATGACTACCTGAATTTCAATCCAAGATGACGTATCTTATTTTCTTAAGTTCACGTTGTTCTAATCATTTGGTTACGTCCATGGTTCGCCAAATGAACTCATACATAGTTTAAATTTATTTTCAACCTACTGTTGCTTGGTTCTAGGGGACCGAAGAAAGATACCATAAAGGAATATCTTATTTCTCCGATCTAACATCACTGAGCCACACGATGGACTGAATGTACTCGTGAATGAGGAGAAATTATTATGCTATAAATCACTCTAAAAATTATACAACTTGTGTAAACGTATTGTGCACAGTAGAGCTGATGCCAATTATGAAAGATTAAATCGCCCCCACTCTGTTGACATGTAAACTCCTATTATGAATGTTTGAACGACTTAAGAAGAATAAGATGATGTTATTTGGCGGGTAATGTTTAACACTGAGATCCTGAACAAATATTTCATTCTCTACAAAACTGACCAACCAGATTTCATTGCACCTCAGTGAATAGTTACAGCCCCGCTGATACTCGAACCTTCCATCAGTTGTTCCAAACTCCCAAGTGTTTTCCACTGGACTATGAAAACTAACAAAAACAAACAAAGACCAGCAGGGTGCAGCAGGTCGGGTGTGAGGACAAATACTCGCCGAAGACATTGGTTAGCGTTTGCGCTATATCCCGAATAGGCAGAAGTTAGAATTCAAGACCATTGGATCGGGTCCCAGTGGCTTAATAGTATACGAGCTTGCCTTGTAACCAGAAGGCCCTGGGTTCAAACCCCACTGGTTGTGGATGCGTACTTCTGAAGAGTCCCAAACTAGGACGAAACAGCTGTCCAGTACCCCAAGCTGGTTTTCCAATGGCTCTATAACCAATGTCTGCTCATGATGAAATCCTGCAGCCAATCAACCAAATCCCTACAAACCAATTTATGAAAAACAAAACACTTCAGTCTGGCATATTAAATAAATAGGAGACACAAATGGACCAAAGTAGTAATAATAATGGGTATATGTTTCAAGTCCTGCTAAGAATACCATCAGTCACTTGCAATGGAGTAACATGGTGATAAAGAAAGCTCCATTTCTAGTCACCATGAAGCAAAATAACATCAAAGTGCATAGAAAACTGCCGTCGGGAAAACGAAAACTCCAACTGTCACTTACTTTTTTTCTTATCTGTCTATAACTGGTCTATAAGACATTATTGCAACTTTGGAGAACATAAAATTTTATGCCTTTAGTAACTGGATAAATGGATGATTAGTGGGAATTTCACTCCCTCTTTCAAATATATATATTGAGACAATTTTTGATTTCACCGTCAAAGTATAAATCAAAACTTTCTTAATCTGGCGCCTGTTAGCATCGCTTAGTAGCAAAGCGTCCTGATTTAAAATAAAGTTATGTCAATAAATTACAGAGTATAAATTTATAAACGCAAATGAAGAAACCAATGTGAAAATAAGAAACAGTTTAAAATGAAACATCAGCTTATTGAATTTTTCAGTGGATAAATACTCTGGAGTGTGTGGTACAATAGACAAGCAGGCATAAACCGAAGTTTATAATCACCCCATACTGTTATTTACAAATGATTTATTTGATCGAAATTTCTTTTTATATTTGCTTTCTTTTTAAGATTGAATGACTTTTTGTTTTAATTTTTAATAATCATTTCGAAAATTCTGCTCTTTCTCTCTGCGATATCTGTTCCTCCAATTGTAAACAATGCAGATGTTTTTTTTGATTCACTTATTTATGTCAGTTATATACACTTTCTTCATTGTTCTCATTTACACTGCAAAGTATTTTTATAACTTTTAAAAGAGCTCAAATATATTTCTATTTGAATCGCTTTTAAATCAACTAGAAGATTAGAGACAATTTACATGCTTTTTATAGTGTCCTAAAAGTGAACATGAATGACATTTTTACACAAAGCAGTTCATTTGCGTGAAGTTAACAGTAGGGAGTATATGATGGGTGGGAGTGAATGATACTTTTTGAGCGCCAAAACTTAAGTAGGTGGATAAGGATTTGTATAATCAATCCAGTGGGTAGGATTTGAGAACTTCAACAAATGAGGTAAAGCTCAATTATTGCTATCGTAGTTCATGATGAGTTAAACATTGGTTAAACTATAAAATGAGAGGGTTGTTCCATATTGAAGATGTGCGGGTATAGACGTTATTTCACTGATTCTACAAGGGAACAATAAACAAGGGTGCTTTGGTTGTTTCTATACCTGAATGGAGTCGAAATAGATCTACTGAGATTCAAAATTTATGAGCGTAACTGGTTAAAACAGGATTCACTGAAAATACGTCATATTTATTTGTGAAAGTGACCGATAAAACTAACTTGGTCTATAGTTATTTGATTAAATAAGTGTACATAGGGTTCAGAAGTGTCCGTTTTCAAATGCATTCACTCCAGTTCAGGAGACTGTGCAGATATAGCGGACTTAAGCTTAATCCGTCTAAATGTCAGGTAGTCAGTTTTACTTTCAGACGTAAATGTGACCTGCAGCAACTAGTTACCTCACATGGCCCCACTCTCATTGACGGCACAGAGGTTGAAAATACATCTAATGTCAAGTACCTTGGGCTGAGTTTTCCTGCCGATCCTTCCTGGTCTTCCCACATCTTGCTAGCTACTAGGAAGATGTTTCGCTTAACGTTCTACATTAGGAAATTTAGGCAGTCTGGCATAAAGCAGTCTTTGCTTTCTCAGTTTGTAAATTCTTGTATTCTACCCATCCTCATTTACTGCTCCCCATTAATCTCTCCTGGACTACTTAAGAAAAACTTTGCTTTGCTGAGAAGAGCAATAAGAGCCGTTAGTAGGGTAACTGGGATATCGTAAAACCAACTGGTTAGCACTATTGTAGATAGACATATTATATCATGCAAGAAACTAGCGAATACAATATTGTCGGACCCCGAGCATCCTCTCTATACGCATCAATCTCCTTGCATTTCATCTGGTAGAACGAGAAGCAGCTATAGGCGGCTATATGCTAGGACTACCAAGTACAATAAATCCACAATACCATATCTGGCGCAGCTGTTATGTGATGAGAAATCCGTTAGGTATGACACGATAAACTTACTGCGGCACTCTAACAAATAGTCCCATAAGTTTTTGTTTCCTTTCCTTGTTACTATTACACTGTTGTTCTCATCTTCTATCACACATCAACTATATATTTCATATCCTGTAGTGCATTGTTTGTAATGTAAACTCTATGCTGTTTGATTTTTTTTTTGCTTTTTAATTTTTATTTATCTTTTATTTTTTTGGCGTTGGTTTTTATTTATTTATTTTTTGGATTTTAAAAATCTTTTATAATTTATGAGGTAATTAGATGCAGTATACTGTAATGCACGCTAAAAATTCCATACATGTACCACAAATACCGTTTGGAATAAAGCTATTATTATTATTATTGAATATTTAGCGTCCATACTGAATTCACTGCATTGTGACAATTGAAAAACTGGTTTCTTTGGGTTTTTTATATTTTTTCCCTTCACTTTCCCAGTGGAACATAGGGCTTCAGGCTAGTGGCTTGAAGTTTCTGTAGCAGTGGTGATTATTTTTACAGGATGGGGTTGCTAGCGTCATGACCAACCTTCCCTCTTTACCAGCATTACTTCTGGTTTAGCGAGGTAAAGGAGTGCGTCGGCCGGGGATCGAACCCTGGGCCACGTGCATGGTCGATGAGCATCCTAACCGCTGTGCCACCGATGTAGAGAGTTAGAGAAATACTAATTTCTGCAGAGTTTATTGTTATCCTCGGCCTTTGGAAAAGAAAATACCTAGAAGTAATGCATATAGGCCTCTGAATGTTAATTAAAATATTCTGCAATTTCATTTGATTATTTCTTTGTTGAATAGTCAAACAAATACACTGGTAACCCCACTCCAACAACTGTTGACGTTGGGAACATCATCACTCACTAAGAAATGCTGGTACATCCAGATAACGAGTCCCAAATAGGAGGAAATGCGCATTCTGGATTCCACTGCTAGTCACCATCCACCAATTAAATACTATTGACGGTAGTAGAGAATGAAGAGTAAAACGTAAAGACAGTTCGGTGGACACTGCTTTAGATGTATTTGATTACCCGCAGAAGTATTTGATTGATGGCAATTAGCTGTGGAATTTACAACGCTCAGTTCATCATATATGGAATTATTCAGATAAATACATCCTCAGCTAGCTGAGTGCCGGTTTCACCAAGAAGCCTGGAATCTAGCATTTATCAATTCAATTGCGATAGACTTTATACACTAAACTACTGAACCACGGGAACCCCCGCTGTTTGACTGGCGATAGTACTTTTAGGTGGATAATATTTGAATTCTTTATTATTTGGTATTCTTGACTCATTCAGATATGTTTCTCTGGTACAAATCTTTCAGAGATGGTAGTATTTATCTAAATTATAACACTCAGTTAACCTAAAGGGAATACTCAGGTGTCAACCCTAGAAGCAGATATGTCGTCGGATACACAGTATTCTGGTCCATTATAATCAATAAGAATAAAATTCGAAATATTTTCCATGAATAATAAATGCAAATAATCGACGTGTCAGTTCTGTCTAAGGTAGATGGTGCATTGCTGTTATTTAGCAGATCACTTAAATGAAGGGACTCTTGGATAACTATTAAGTCCTGGTCTAGGAATCTTCAGTGGAATGCATCCAAGACTCTCAAGTTTCCAAAGAATTTTTTATTTTTTTTATTTTTAACTTTTATCGTAGCTTGATTCCACACCGTATTTTCGGTACAAGTATGGAATTTTCAGCATGTGATATCGGTAGCCCAAATTTCGCAGGCCGACCATAGATATCAGGTGTGCGTCGACGTGGGCTCGAATCCCGGACTAAGTGCATGATCGGCAAGAGTCCTAACCGTTGTGCCACCGATGCACTGACGAGGGCGCTACGGCCGCGAATTGGAAGGATTTGGAATTCATAGGTCATTGAATACTGCCTCACAGGGCTTGTCTCATGGCTTGAACGTAGTGGCCTTCATCCTTCATCGGGTCATGTATGCTCACTTTTGAAGAATCCAAGACTATGGAGAAAAAGCTATTCATTACTCTCTGATTTTTATTAACTCTCTAGCTGATATCAGTCTTGTGATCTAGCTCGAATCAAATCAAATCGCTTCAAGGGTACATTTGAAAATGTCAGTTGCTGGTTGTGGAATGGGTATACTTCTTGCAAAGTTGCGTAATAATTACTATTGTGCCTGAAATGAAAAGCTAAGCATATCAAAATTAAATCAGCAATATAACTCAAGCAACTGATTTGTCTTTTATATTTTTCCTGACTCTAAAAGTCGAAATTCCTTGCAGTTCTAGCAAACATTTTAAGTACTATTAACAAGAGAAAAGATTTTTCTTTAAAATTCGAAGAAAGTCAAAAATGATTTTCAGGTGGGAAGCACGCAAGCAAACATCCATCAGCGGGTGATTCTTGAAAAAGTCATGAGAGGTGATGGTAGTAATTAGGGTAATAGAGGTTTTTGTAGCGTAAAGCGATGGATATTTCAAAAAGTTACAAATATTTAGATTTACTAATTTGCAAATAGTGTTATACTTTCTCTATGTGACCTGTTTTGTCTAGAGTTGACCATTACTTATCAGATCCACGTGTTTCTTCTTTGCTGGCTTTTTCTTTGGACGTAGACACATTCCCCACACATGTTATCCTTGCTCCAACAAAAATTTACTCATTTTACTTTTATATTTGTTTATATATGGCAAAGACTGCAGTATTTACTGTACAATGATTTAATAGGTCATATCACGCGCCAGGCGAGCCTTTAATTGAAACTGGAATGGGAAAAGACGAATTAGGCGCTCTAGAGTAATATGGGAGAGATCGTTTGAGGAGGAGACGCGAATGTATCGGCAACCATGGAGCCAGCTAAAAAACAATCTGACGAAATCAGTGCAAATGGAGATGTGCGGTTGAAGCCCTATATTCCTCACAGATATCGGGATAATGGTAATAATAATAGTAATAATAAGGTGTGCGTTGGTGGCACAAAGGCTAGCATTTTGACTGACCATGCACATGGTCCGAGGTTTCGATTCCCTACCGACGCACACCTGATATCTATGGTCGGCCTACAAAATTTGGGCTGCCGATATCACATGCTGAAAATTCCATACCTGTACCAAAATATGCCGTATGGAATCAAGCTGAAATAAAAAAATTATTCATCTAACAGTTAGTTGTAAAGCGGTTGTAAAGAAACTACGAATTGATATCACCTCGCAAAATTCGCCTTCTTAATGCCTTATTCAAATTTATCAAAGGGACTTATTGTTTTAATAATCTAACAGTGATAAATAAGTTAATTTTATTTTTATTTTATTTTCGAAAACAGTTTAATTCCACACAGTATTTTTTGGTAAAGATAGGGAATTTTCATCATGTGCTACCGGTAGCTCAAATTTTGCAGGTCGACCATAGATACCAGGTGTGTGTCGGCAGGGGATCGAACTCCGGACCGTGTGCATGGTCGGCAAGAGTCATAACCAATGTGCCACCGACACGCACGTCAACATATAAATGGAATGATAGTTAACTGAGAAAAGTTGAACTGCATGTATAATCCCCTGAAAGCTGTAACTGCTTCCTACTTGAGGCAGATTAAATATATCGGAAATTAATTGAAATTCATCACATAAAATGAGTTCCAATAAAACAGGAAAACGAACAAGATAGTGAAGACCCAAATCCTTCCTAACTAATTCGAAAATAGGCCTATAATTTGGTTTTGTCAACCTCTTTACAAAGGAATCTGTTGATAGCATGTCAAATAGTACTTTAGCCTTAGGAGATTTTGAACTGATTATTAGGTAGGAATGTCTGACTTGCATAAATCACAATAGTCAAATCAAAATGTTTCTGTTAACGGCATAATGATGAGAGATGTATGAAACAATGACATTATAGGCATCAGCACAATCCTACAATTCGTCATATGACAAGCAATATTTGGGTGTATTAGCGACACTTTTGTGTATATTTTGTTGTCTTATGCAAAATATACAATTAAATCATTTGATTTACTGCCTTTGAAATCCATTATATGGATTGTAATAGATAACAGTGGTTAGCATTGTTTGTGAATTGCAAACAATTAGAGTTCAGACGTCAACGAATTCTTGTCTAGTTTCCGAATATTCACTGAAATAACAATACAGCTTGTTTACTGTAGTAGAGTATAGTTCCATAATGGGTAAAATTTATTTTGATGAAATCTCACAGTTGTATAAAGTAATATTTACTGAATATTCCCTAACATTCAGTGAAATCACCTCTTTGGAATGAAAGATGGTTTTCACACTTAGCTGTTAATCGCTATTCTTTCTCTCATCATTGAATCCTCAACTCAAGAATACTATTATTACTATTGTTGTTTCCTTTAGTTCCTAGAGGAACATATAGCTTCAGCCGCACGTCTCCATCGCCTTCGGTTCTCTGCCAATGTTTTCATCTGGCTCCATGTCTGCCCACTTGCTTTCATCTCTTCTTCACATGACCTCCTCCAGATCACTCTTCCAATGACGACCAACTCACCACTTCCTGTTCGGGTCCCATTCGAGTGCCTGAACTTGAGTATTAAGTGAAGAAAGCTTTTGATGACGTGCCAGATCTCGAATCTGTATAGTCAGTACCACTAACTTCACATTGGAGTTGAAAGTCCGAATCTTATTTTTTCATGCTGAATGCTGTTGACCTCCACACAGACATGAAAGTAATGAAAGCTTGTGTTGCTTTCCTGATGATCCTCTCCCTAATCATGTGTTCCTAAGTTTTGTCCGCCTGTAGTTGAAATGATGCTTCCCAGCTAGGTAGGTAGGTGAGGGAGGTTGCTTCTTTCAAAATTCGCCCATTTATGCCGATTGATGCCTGTCGTTGTTGTTGTTGGCCAAGAATATTCATCACCTCTGTTTTATGTTCAGGTGAAATGAAGTCCTATCTTTGATGCTTGTTCTGCCGACAAGTTGTTTTTTTCTCGCATATCTTCCAGTTTGTGGGAAATCAGACATACACCACATCAGCGAAATCCAAATCCTCCAAGTTTTTGTGTCGGTCCACTTTATGCTTGTCTTCTCATTGCCTGGTGTCTGTCGCATAACTAAGTCTACCGCAATCAGGAACATCATTGAACATATTAGGCCAGTCAACCTGTTGTACTCTCGTCTTCACTTCAAAGGATTCCGTGAGTATCCCGTTGTGAATTATTCGGCATACAGCTTTGTCGCACAACTGTTGGATGCTATGTACAACTGTTGGTGGCACCACCCGAGAATACAGACCTATTTAAAATGAACGAAACAGGTGGTTAGAAAATCGGTTTGACTAGACACCTTTTATTTATGCACTAAAGCTTGATAGAAAAGTACATCTCAATCATATTTCTTTTAAGTTTATTAGACTGTGACATTTTTGCACCGCAAAGATTTAATATGAATCGCGTTTATGTATCTCTTCTAGACATAACTTTATGTGATCCATTTTATAAACTCTTTTTATTGGTTAATAGATTTTATATCATAGACACAGATATTCAGTTATTGCAATCGAAGTTAAGAATGTCGAAAATAATATGGTGCAATAGTGTTTATAATATTAAGACCAAGGCTTTGCTGCCTTTTTTAGTACAGACTACATTCATCCAGCGGGTATTAATTTATTCACTTCAAATGTCATAATATGACATTTTAATAGATCGAACACCCCTATATAATGCCATCGGTATGTGTCAGATAAATCGTTTCTAACTTCACATAAAATTGGAATATTGTTTTTTAGAATACGTATGAAGGTACCTTGATGTATTGCTTGCTATCATACCAGTGTACTGGCATCATTTTATGTATATATATATATATATGCATTGATAGGCTTGTAAATTCCACTTGTTTTGCATTCTTTATTTTCTATGTCTGTAAAGATTTTTGTAGACAGGTGTTGATTCACTTCCATAGTTTGTAGTATATGTCACTTTGTTGATGCAAACAATACTCGATTGTAGTGTTATTATTCTATCTCATTGTTTTTAGTGATTTTGTTACTGCATACACTAAAGCAGCGATTTCGGCGTAGTTGTGTTCTCTGAGCTAGATGGTCTAATTGTCCTACTAGACAAAATCTTCAGAGAATACTTCAATCTGAAATGATACTTAAGTATTCTTTAGGGGTTGATTAGTCATCCCTTTTGGTAAACTTGAAGGTCACTGGTTGATTTTTGTATTTTTAGTCCACTTGTAGTGCTATTAATTGATTTCTTGACCTAAGAGATGACCCTTCGTTTATGTGTCTTCATTCTTATGGATTGGAAAATCTTGTCCATGTCAATATGTCTGTTGATGGACGATTCTAATGAATACTAGGCTTCTAGAAATTTTCATGAATTCTTGGTATTTCATCTGTCCGAAATCTGAGTGTTAACTGAATAGAAATATTATCTTTGGTTACCCGCATGCAATGATATGGGGAGTGGATATCAAGTCTTTGGACTGTCAATTTATGTACACGGATGCGAAAACGAAGAGAGCATCCACAGTCGTTACCATTTATCTTGCAAGTCATATTAATTTTGTCTTCTTTCGGTGTTGATTCATTTGGTTGACTAAGAGCCAAGTGTAATGGTTTCGTTGAATTGGGGCGATATTCATCCCAAAAGGTTTGAATAGTCTTACAGGGATTTCAGAGATATTTTTTATATGCAGTGCGACAATTCGCTCTATGTTTTCATCAGTAACTTTTGATTTAATAGTCAGTTGATGTGTCTCCTCTATCTCGATGAAAGCAGGAAGAAGACTGGGGACGTGGAATTTTCGTATGGCTAGGAAGGCTTCTTAGATTGCTGAAGAAATGAAAAGATATGACACAGAAACGCTTGGAATCTCAGAGAGCATATATAATGTATGTGGATTATCAAAACTGCCAACTGGAGATTCAGTAATCTACTCGGGTCTGGTCGCCCGGACGACAAACAATAGCACATGGAGGTAGAAAGTGTCTGTCATGATGTCATCAGTTGCAGATAAATCTCTAATGAAGTGAGAGCGAATTTCATCCTTAAGGGTCATGACACCTCAAGTGATTCAACTCAAGTGGAAAGAAGGAAGGTACCAATTATACAATGCTACGCACAGTGCTACAAACAATGTGGAACAAGAGAAGAAGGAAGAGTTTTACGGGCAGTTACAAACAGAAATGGACAACATCTCAAATGGTGGCATCAAAATCCTTATGGGCGGTATGCATGCCAGATGAACTGGGAGCGGATAATACAGGGCGAGAACTCATCATGATTCGACAGCCTGACGCTCGGAGAAATGAATGACAAAGGAGAAATATTTGCAGGCGTCTGCGCATTCAGTGAACTGATGATCGGAAGCAGCACATTATATAAGCAAAGCAACATGGATTTTATCTGACGATCACCACAAACCGAATAGGTATCATATCAATGCTTCTTAAGTAAGTGAAGATGCAGCCTGCTGGACACAGTCGAGAAGAGGAGCAGATGTAGTCTCAGACCATCATCTAGTTCAAGAAACCTCCAGGGTGAAGCTGAAATCCTTCGGAGAGACAGGAGACAGGCCACTATAATTCAATTTCGACGCTAAGAAACTGAGTGACAAAACTACAAAGGATACCTTCACAGCAGATCAGATAGGAACAGAGACTGGGAGACTACGTGGTATCACTGCGGAATCCTGCCTGGAAGAACATAGAAGCTCTCTAATGGTGATGTTCAGGGAAACACGTACCACTGTTTTGGAAGATAAGAAGAGGCAATGTGAGAAAAAGAATGGTTCTCAACGAACAGCTACCTGTAAGGTAATGGAAGACAGGCGAAGAGAGGAGGAATGTAAAACAAAAGATGACTCCATGCAAAGATGCACAACAGAAAGAGAATCTCAGTTCAGTGTACCCTGCACTCACTGAAGAAGGGAAGAAGAGTGTTGTGAAAGACAAATGACAATTGTACAAAACATTAGATGGCGGCAACTGAAGCTGAACGGGTAGGTTGCAGTTAAATGAGACCTCAGGACATTGTTTCAGATGAACAGGCTGCCAGCTATCCGGGAAGAGATCAACGCAGATGATGAAACTAATATAACTGCTCAAGGAAACCTGACTACCAAGGAGGAAAAACACATAAAACAATGAGCTGATCACTTCAACAGACTCTTGAATCAGTCATAAAAACGCGACGCGCTCAGAAATACCAACAACACCGGCACGCACAGAGCTGTCTATCAGCGGACTAACTTAAATCCATCGATTTCAAAATGGCCTTCAACAGCGCAGTGTTGACTGAGGATGACATTCGAAACTAGCTCAACACTATGGAGTGCAAGGACCCAACTGCATATCAAGCTCACACGACAATCATTCGATAGAATCATATGTCAAGTGTTTCACAGATGATAATCCTAATTGGATTACGCGTCAGACTGCTCACAGGGAGTGAGGTGACAATAATATGTTTGACAACCAATAAGAAGACTCTAGTAGATCTGAATTTCGCAGTTGATATATGTCTAATGTAACACATACGCTAGAAAACTTCAGGTGAAAACCAACAAAGTGGCTGAAGAAGATAGTGGCGGAGACCGTACTGCAGGTGAACACAGGGAAGACCGAGGTGGTGAAGATAACCAACCATCACTAACACCAATCACCATCAACGGGAGAGATTCAACTTATCTTACTTATCTAGGAAGCATCGTCTCGAACAACAGGCACACAGAACGGGTGAAGTTGTCATAGCTGGTCAAAATGAGGAAGGCGGGGTACGCATTCATCAACTTGAAACCAGTTTGGAAATCTGTTGCACTGACTCAGTGTCAGCATGGAGAACAAGATTCAGATTTTCATCACCAATGTCAAGACCTTCACTCTTTTTATACCGGTTAGAAACTTGTCACGCGTGTCACGAACAGGAATTTTTAATGAATAACAGATTTTTATAAGCAGCCATTGCCTTCGCTGGCTCCATACTGAAGATGAAATGGCAGGCAGAAGAGAAAAAAATGTATCAACAAGAAACAACACAGTGGAGCAATCTAACCAAAAGCCTGTTGTTCAACAATTACGTAAGTGAAAATGGAGAAGGATTGGGCACACGGTGAGTAGACCGTCGAATAATATCATCTTGAGTGGAAGCCGAACGGAAAGAGATGAGTGTCTTCTCTCATCGAGGGTGACGTGGATGGGATGAGAGATTATGGGCAATCGTGTGGCTAGATAGCTGAACGGGTAGGCAGAAAACAGAACAAAGTGAAGCTGTAAGGTTGAATTCTTATATTCCAACTGGGACCCAAGTGAGTAATAATACAGTAATTCTACGTAAAGGAGGCAATCACATACATGTAATTTCACTTATTCAGGATCATCTAATTCAAACCAACATACCACCTGCATGTTTACTAGTGTAAACTGTGTGCTGAAATGTAGAGAGATTTGAGGCCTTATCATATCATCATCATTCAACTAACTTTTTAAAACAGGCGAAACGCCGAACAGTGTCACTAATCTTTACAAAATTAGTTCGGCTCAAAAGGTGACACTTGACAGTCTATTCTCCTTAATTGAATATCCAAAGAGTTAATATAAAAATACTTCAATTAATCTCTAAGTAGCAACTAGTGTTATGCGTTTAGTGCTGTGTTTACTGTAGAATAAATTATATCAGCTAAATTTGAAACGTGACCATCAGGCTAGGTGATCCTACCATAGTCTCTCCAAATTGTTGTTAAATGGTTGGAGGCAGTCGGTAGGCAGCTCAGTGGTAACGTCTGTGATTGCAGTACTGTATGGCATGGTTTCAAATCTCAGAAAGGACGTAATTCCTTTTAAGATTTCTGACGAATGCTAACAAACATGAAACGCACGTGAAGCAGAGTTTTTTACTGACTGCCTTCAACCATCCAATAAGTAAATAAATACGACTGAAAGCTGCAGAAAGTTAATGTCACAGTATGTTGCTTACTTTTACATTACTATCCGTTAAGTATTTCTCCATTTCTTTGATCGTATAACCTTCGTTTTCCAAAAGAGGTTATTTCATACTTCCCTCTTAAGAAATCCTGTGAATGTCTATCCTATTTTTGTAGGTAATTTAGTTTGAATCCATATTCACTACCTAATAAATAAAGAACTTATTATTGACGATATTTCAATAAAGTTAGTATGTTCACGTATTTTGGTTAACATGTGATCTAAACAAATATTTGCATAGAAATTAAAATTTATCTACTTGAAATATCTTTCATGTACTCTGAAAGTGATAGCAAGAAGTATTTCTAGCAAATATATTTTAACTTGAGGAGACATAGTTATATTATATTCGCATAAACACAAATATATATATACGTCTTTAGTTTTGTTTATTTAGACATCGACAACGAGCAGTAATCACTGTCAGTGAGAGAAATCCAAAAACAGATATCTTATTTCACTTCCCTAGGAAGCATTGTTTCAACTAAAGATAATGTCAAAGCCACCGAGAAAGGTAAAGACAGATCTAAATTAATGTGAAATCGTTATGGAAATCTACTGCGCTTAGATCAAGGACCAAGATTCTGATTTCAAAAACAATTTGAAGTCATTCACTTCCTCTGTATGAATTTAGAGACTTGGAGACTCAATAAAAGGATTTTAAGTTACCTTTTGAAAACTTTCATCCATATAATTACCCTCGATGACAAGCTAGAAGCGATAAAAAGCAAAGGAATCAGGGAACTAAATACGCAACAACCCAGCGCATAACAAATATTCACGGGGAAATAGAAGTGGACTGAACATATTCTGGGGAACTGTCAGCTAATATACTGCTCCAGGTAGATCCTTTAGCTCAACTAGAATTGAAAACGATGAGTTGAGCGTGTATGAAAGGGTTATGTGAGGGTGATTGCAAGAAGGGAGATGAAAGATTATGGGCTAGCTGAAAAAGACTGCAGAGAACAGGCTGAAACGCTGATGTGTTGTTAGACACTTATACTCTGCTCGTAATCGGAGAATATTACGATGTGCACTTGATTTTTTCAAGATATTGTATTTATTATTTCAGTACAGTGGCGTTTTTATCTTCCTTCATATATGACTTCTGAATCCTTTCGATTGTAAACTGTTTTAGTTTGTCAAATTAAGGCCATCTGAAAAAGGTCGTTGAAGCCTATATATATATATATGAAACCGCCACCAAGCGTATTCGTGCTTGATCTAATTAGAGCAAAGGGTTCGCGAGTCTAATAGCTAGGAAGTTCCCAAGGGTTGGGAGACTCGTAAACTACCAGCTTGTATTGACTATCATATCAGTATTATTGATGACGATAGCTGGAACACATTTCCTAGAGTCGAATCTTCTATCTACAAGGCTTGTTTTATCAAGACTGGTGGTACTACTCACCTACTCAAGCTATTGTTAGTGTGACTCCATTAGAATTCCTACTTACTGACTAAAATCGGACATCAAAGTCAATAGGTTGCATGTCAGGTAAAAATAGAGGTTTGGATGTGAGGGTAGCAACTGGAAGCCTTAAAAAAATGCTGCCATTATGAAAACTTCATAGTTCAAACTATAGGCCCTGTGTTCCAAAAAGGATGCAAAAGACTAAAATAATGAATACGTAACAACTATGCACTGCTTGCCGTTGATGGTCACATTGACTGAAACTGTTTTCACACTTACCTGACAAATGCTCTATCTGTATTCATATCGTACGTAATGAAGTTCTTGCTTTCTTCAACTTATCTCTCCCAGTAACTGATAAATTTAAGCGTGGATTTTTAGCTTAACAGCACCTGTCTAGACTTCACACAATTATGAAGGCACCATGTACCATCATTCAGTGCTGAAGCTATCAGATATGAAAATCCACTAATGTTCTTATAAATATGGAAAAAAAAATGCAGTTCATTAATCTTATACATAATGTAAAGTGTTGGATGAAGATTGGTGTTTTGTCCAAGAAAACATTTATAATCGCAGGCGCTGAACACCAATTCTAAATATTTGAAGCTTTCCACTATTTGTTCATTCTACTTCCCTATTATTTATTTAATTTTTTTTAAATTTCTGGTTATAGGTTGATCCATACAGGATGCAAGTATGGAATTTTCAGCAAGTGATATCGGTAGTCCGAATTTCAAAGGCCAACCATAGAATATCAGATGTGAGTTGGCAGGGGATCGAACCTCGGACAATATGCATAGTCGACGAGCATCCTAACCACTGTGCTACCGACGCACAAAACCAGCTCCTCGGCCGGGAATCAAACCCAAGCTATCAACCTGACAAACGGAGATACTCACCCCTAATTTTGATCAATAAGACAATTTATCAGTTTATAGGGGATCAATAATTCAGGCATAATACATTTTACTGCCTTGTAGTAAATTCATCTTCCGAACTAAATGCGAAAGTTTCGGTTGTCTTATCAGGCTTTTTGAACGAAATGATTGCAAAGAATGGCATAAAATATGACCTTTAAAATATTTTTTTTCTCGTAAGTGTTAGTTTGTGATGATTTGTTTGATTTGTATTCTGAAAACGAATTAATACCATTTTGGAGCATCATTGAAAGCCACGGAGTTCTAGGCAGCTATTGCATTCTTATTTGGAACTTTTTAATAGTATGCACACATCAAAAGAATAGTTAATGCACTCGCCTCGTAACCTGTAGCTCCTGAGTTCAATCCTTATTTATACAATGAGTGCAAACTGCTAATACATTTTTTAACAAGGACAAAGCCGGTGTCTAGTTCATCCTGGTTTTTATTGGTTCTCTAACTGATGTCAAACTTGAAGATAATTCTTGTCTTCAAAATATGATGATATGTTATAAAAGTATAATAAAAGAAATTGTGATCAGTACTTTAAAAAGATCTGTGATATTTCTTTTCAAAATGAACTTTTATAAAGAGTATTTCTTCTTGCATTCTTCTTCTTATTCATAAGTATGATTTTTTGGTTATGCTAATCTCCTTTCTCATTTTACTAGCATGTTAACATTCTGTAACATAAAGAAAACAAGTGATGAGTAGATTTACATAACAAAATACATCTATTATACCAAAAAAATGCATACAAATAAATGAACATTCACTATCTATTTTCAGTTAGCTTTGTTGTATTATGTATATAAGAGATAGCATGGAGAAGAGAGACAGAGAGCAGAGTACTAGAAAATTTGTAAAAAACTTTAAATCATAACTAAATAGATAAGATTTTTACATTGCTTTAAAAAAACTTTACTTTACTGTCATTATGCTCACTGTAATCACTACACTGATATGTCACCATAACTTGTGTTGATCTTGTTGAATAACCACAGTTTTCTGATCATGGAATATAAATCAGGCTTAGAGTAAACACATCTAATTTTGTTAACGATCATAAATTTTGATAATATATATATATATACATATTTTTCTCTCTGTGTTATTTGACTTTATATATATTCACGTACATACACATTGCATACAATATTAGCCATGCTACTTATCTATACATACTACACAATTTTATGCGAGTTGTTTTCTTCTTGTTATTGTTGAGTACTCTTCAACCTTTTTTTTAACAAAACACTACAGTTTAGTGGATAAGCCAACACACTCTCAAATCATTACCTAAGTACTGCTTATGTCAATTTAAAAAAAAATTATGATAGTTGTGTATAATTTTGGACAGATATTATATATTATCATTATTATTATTACTACTACTACTAGTATAGTATTATTCGTGTTTTTTTTCTCATTTCATCTATATAAGGATTTTTAAGAAATGTTTATTTCAATAAGGATTATATCCAGTAGAAAGCAGTTGTTTCCGTAGACGTGTTCTAATCCGGTTTTTAATGTTATTTGATTTAAGTGCTTCAAAAATTACAAATGACACTGTTAACTAACTGTTTTTAATGTATTCTAATTTATTTGTATTTATGATTAAAGCGTAAATTTTTATGCCATAGGAGATTCCACAAAGAATAGAAGTCAGTTAGGCGAATAAAAAATAAACAATATGGCAAGTTGTCCAGAAAAGGCGGTCTGCTTCATTCATTGGGCTACCGAAATTACTTTCCTCCAAAATGCTTAATTTCATCTGAATTTATCATTGTTTTAATCATCTAGTTATATCAAATGACCTATGCATAAACTTTCGCGATGATTTAACTTGCTCCCAAGTAAACGCTGTAGAATTCTTCAACGAAATGAAGATATACTACAGAATATTACTTTACATGTGAATCCTGAGTGAAGAAAAAAAGTACTTTGGAAGTGAATACGCTGAAAAGGTTTTACCGTATATTCGCATACTGTCTTGAATAAAGCTTTACCATTATATTGTAAAAAGGCAGTATGTTTCATGTCATAGTTAAATCTTACCTAATGATTTCGTAAATAAATATTTCTGAAAATGACAAATGTTTTACGAATCAGCTTTTGCAAATCGATTTTTTTCAAAAGTTACACAGTTTGAGGGTAAATGTCATGAAGATTTGTTTGGTGAAATGAAAATATTCAGATTACAGTAAATTGCATGTCAACAAAAAATGAGTAATCAAGAAATTAAGATCAACAGCGTCATAGTTTATGCATCTGAGAAGTATAAATAGTTGTCCACTAATGCTTCACAGTTTGATCAATGTAAGGTTAAAACCGATTTGAGCTTAGCTGATTATTGAGTCACTGCCTGAATGAGATTAGGGTAATCTACGTGTTTACGCAATCAGACAAAATCATGAACTATATTGGGTAAATAATCTGAATTCCATCTTAGATAATTTTATCCGAAATAACAAACAGTGATACAGTATTAATAAATGGATAGCCACGGAATATACACATTGGGCCATAAAAGATATTAAGAAGACAATTGCAGCGAAGAAAATTTTCTTTTCGACGAAGTCATCATCTAGGCTGTACATTCGTGCATTTATATCAAATGGATAGGAAAGTTCCAGAATAATTTCCGGTCAAAGGTCAAATTAATAAAATTAAAATTGGGAATTAGAATGCCATAATAAACAGGAGGACGGATAAAACAAACAAAGTAGCATCATAATAACTAAGATGATTGACACAATGCAAATAGGGGTTAGAAATGTAAAAATAACAAAATGACAAAATAAACACTAAGTTCGGGTATGAAAATATAGTAGTGTAAACAGGGATTGAGAAAAACTTATAATATGATAAAACAGGAAGTTTAGATAAAAAGGCGATGGGATGGTCATTACTAAAAAATTACCTGTATATGATGCTCATGACAGGGAAAGGGGTTAGACGTATTTCTTTTTGATACAAAGCGTGATTTGAGCTACTGGATAGCTAGCGCTTCGGCTATGCCCAGATGTCTTGATCTTAATTTTGATGCTGAGTGCTGTTAACCCCAAAAAGACTCGAGAGTAATAAAGCTTGTCTTGCTTTCCCGATTCTGGCTTTGATATCCTCGTTAGTTCTGTCCGCCTGTAATTGAAACGATGTTTCACAGGTAGGTAGGTAAAGGAGGTTGTTTCTTTCAGGTTCCTCCCATTCATACTGGCTGATTGTCGTCTGTTGTTATTGTTGCTGTTGACGGTGTTGGCCAGGAATCTTCATCACCTCTGTTTTATCTATGTTCACCTGGAGTCAGATCTTCTCTGGATGCTTCTTCTGCCAGCTTGTTGCTTTTCACTTGCATATCTTCCAGTTTGTGGGAAATCAGACATATATAAGTCATCGGCGAAGTCCAGATCCTCCAAGTTGTTATTTCGTGTGAGTCCATTTTATGCCTGTTTCCTCATTCCCCGCTGTCTGTTGCATTATCCAATCTACTGCAATCAGGAAGATCATTGGTGATAGTAGACAGCCTTGTCTCACTCCCGTCCTTACTTCGAAGGCTTCGGTAATTTTCCCTTTGTGGATTACTTGGCATGCAGCATTGTCGTATAACTGTTGGATGAGATGTATAATTGTCGATGGGACCCCGTAGTAGCAAAGTAGTTGCCAAATCACCTCTCGATCAACGCTGCTACATCGAAGACTGTTTCAAAGTCGATGAAGTTGAGATAGAGAGGTGACTGCCATTCCAAGCTTTGCCTAATGATGATGCGTAGTCTGGCGATTTGATCAACACATGACTTGTTTCTCCTGAATCCAGCCTGTTCTGGTCGAAGTTTTTCGTCCACGGCGTGTTTGATTCTCTCCAGGATGATGCGGTTTAGTATTTTTCTTAGGATGGACAGGAATATAATTCTGAGCCAGTTTTTGCATTGACTGAAGTCTCCTTTATTTGGTAGTTTGAATAAGTAACTGTTCTTCCAATCCTCGGGTACTTTGCCCTCTTTCCACACCTTCTCCAGTAGTGGTGTCATCAAGTCCGCTGTTGTCTCTGGGTCTATTGTCAAAGCCTCTGCTGGGATTCCATCTGGTCCTGCTGCTTTTTCGGTTTTTAGCATCTTGATTGCATTCAGAAATTCTGATTTCGTCGGAGGGTCGATGTTCACTGGTAATTCTGCTTCCGTTGTTGTTATTGTTTGGTGCGTTGTAGGTGGCGGACGATTAAGAAGTTTTTTGAAGTGTTCAGCCCAGTGTTTTCTTTTCTCCACCTCTTTGGTGATTGACTTTCCATTGTCATCCTTGGCTGGCTTAATCTGTGTCGAACTTTTGCCCGATAGATTCCTTGTTGTTTGGTAGAGTGTGGCGAGGTCTCCTTTGCCTGCAGCTTGTTCCGCTTCACTTCCCATGGTTTCATAATATTTTCTTTTGTCTTCCTGGCACTCTTCTTCACTCTTTTGTTCAGTGTATTGTAGCTTGCATTCACTCCTGTTTTGTTGCTCGTCGGTGCACTGGATAATCTTTTGTTTCACTGTCCTTCTCTCTTCTATTAGTTTCCAAGTGTCCGTAGTGAGCCACTGTTTGTCCTGTCTCTTTTTCTGCCTAGAACTTCCATGCAGGTTTGACTCCACACCGTTTTCAAGTTGTTCAGTGCTTTTCGACGCTGACCTTTTCGCTGGTGTTGATTTGTGTCTCGGCTTTGTCTTATGCTTGCAATGAAGATGTCCTTTGTAGCCTGGTCCTTCAGTTTTGAGTGTTGAACTTGGCTTGTGGTCTATCTGCAGCTCCTCTTCCTGAAAGCTTTTTTGATTTGGATTGTCCCTTGTACGAGATAGTGGTCTGAGCCAACGTCTGCTCCTCTTCTTGCTTTTGTGTCCAGTAGGCTGCGCCTCCACTTCCTTGAGATTGAGATGAAGTCAATTTGGTTTTGTTTGCCCTCTGGTGACACCCATGTAGCCTTGTGGATATCTTTGTGCTTGTATACACTGCCACCAATCACAGTTCGTTGAAGGCGCAGAAGTCGGCGAAGAGTTCTCCTTTTCATTCATTTCTCCGAGAGCTTCTCTACCCATGATGAGTTCCCTTCCTGTGTGTCTGGTCCCAGTTTGGCGTTCATGTCTCCATTAGTATTTTTGTCGCCAGCTGGAGTATTGTCCATTGTTGCCTGTAGTTGTCTGTAGAATTCTTCTTTCTTTCGAGGTCTGCGTTGTTTGTGGGTGCATAACATTGTATGATTGACACTTTCCTTCCTTTGGAGTTGAATCTGGCGGTCATTATCCTGGACGAGATCGCCTCCCATTGCATCAGGGCCTTTGTTGACGTTGGTGACATCATGAAAGTCACGCCCTCGGTGTGCGTGTGGTTATCTTCTGAGTGACCGGAGTAGATCACTGACTCAGCCATTGACAATTTGGTGAGTCCACTCCCATTCCATCTGCTTTCACATATTCCCAGTACTTGTATTCCGTATCTTTTCATCTCGTCTGCGATTTGAACAGCTTTTTCAATCTCGTACATGGTGCGGACGTTCCATGTCCATACACAGACTTTTTCTTTTGCTGCAAAGAGGTTCATCGTGCTGAAGTTTCTGTAGCAATTTTGTTTACAGGGTGGGGTTGCTAGCCTCACGCCTGAGAAAGGAATTGTTACATTAAGATGAAGTTTAGAGAGAAGCGACCTTTTGGGATGCTCCTCTCAGAATCGGAAAATAACGGACAAAAGAATCAGAACAACACCAGGAAAAGGAAAACAGTTCACAGCACAATGGTCTAAAAGCGACAACAACGATACCATAAAACAACATGCAATATAGTTCAGCACAGTTAACAAAAATGATACCAAAATCACAGACTCACTGACATGGTTCAACTTGAACATATAAATCCAATAATATATACAATTTTACGTGTGGTTTTGTTTTTAAAGGATACAAATGTCGAAAAACTCTGTTATAGGTATTAGTATTCAATAATAGTAAATCCAGGGTTTAAGCGTTCGAAAGTTAATGGAATTCAATAATTTCCGGAACTTTGTGGTGAGCAATAGCTCCATAAATAGCATCTCAAACGAACTACAGAACTGCATTAGCAGTTGTCTTCGCTCACTACTCAAGATCAGATGGCCGGCCAGAAAAGATCAGCAACATGTATCTCTGGCAATGGTCGAACCAACCAGGAACCGATTGGGGAACAAATAGGCAGGAAGAAATGGAGATGGATTGGCTGGCCATACTCTGAGGAAACTATCAAGTGACATCACTAGACAAGTCATTGCTGGAGTGGAACCCAAAAGGGAAGCGGCGAGTTTATCGTCTGTGCAAGGGTGATTTGCGGGAGGTGATGTGAAGAGGAGATGAAAGCATGTGGGCAGACCTGGGGCGGAGTGAAAAAGTTGGCAGGAAACAGAAGGCAATGGGGACGCGCGGCTGAAGCTCTATGTTCCTCTAGGAACTAAAGTATTTAATAATAATTTTATTTGCAACGGATTGGACTTGTTCGGAAGTCTTCCTAGATTTAAGATTCTTGTCTATGAACCTGGGAAAGAAACCGTTTTCCATCAGGCTTTTTCGATGTTTACGCAGTTCTTCTTTATGGATAACCATTATCTTCATTATTAGGCCGACATATTTATGTGCATTTGAGAACATCTTCTGTTTAATTCTGCCTGTAGGTTATGGTGGAGATAGGCGGATGACACAATCATTCTGTTGAGGTCTTAACTTAGCCCTCATTTTTCAAACAAATAAACTCAATTGTAGACTGAATCCAGTTCTTTTGTGAGTTAAAAGACCAACAGAGTGAGTTGGTAAAGTAAGACCTTAGTATAAAACGAATATAAGATGGTTGGTTAGATGCTAGCACGAAAAAGCAATTGACACTAATAACTTCTTAGACTTTGATTCATTCCATTCAGAATTATTCAAGATGAGTTTACTTAAGTGTCTGGATAATCCGGCCAAGAGCCTTACTAGTAAGCCAAATGATTTATATAATGAAATAAAACAAATAAACAAAATACTACTGGTAAATAAAAACCTCCAGAATTTATTCAGAAATACATGAAAATCAATGAGAATAAATAAGTTTATTAGTGAAAATGGTAAAACTAGCAAATAATGTAAAAAATTTCAAGCCTCTGAAGTACTTTCATACAAAGAACAAATATCAGAGGACTCAAGAAAAATTCAGTAATGAAATTGAAATTAGGGTGGTATTTAAACTAATTAAATGTCTCAGAGGTAAACCCTCTTGGCTTAAAGATCCACTAGATCCAATCAAGAAAAGTAATTTAATTCAGTAAATACCATTTAGTCACAATGAGGCCAGTTATAGAGGTAAAACGAGTATACTGGGGTCAATTAGATAATTTTTTTTGTTTCTTTATTTTATCAGTGAAACATAAGGCTTCAAGCTAGAGACTTCAAATTTCTGTAGCAGTGGTGATAATTTTACACCTCCAACCTTCCTTCTTTACCTGTCTTATTACTGACTCAGTGAGGTTTGGGAGTGCATCGGGCGAGGATTAAACCTCGGATTACCTGCGTAGTCGGTGAGCAATCTACCGACCGTGCTTAGTTAAATTAACCTAGATGATAAAAGTTCGGGCACTGTACTGCATTCACTTGTGCCTAATCACAAAACAGGGTGAGATAGGGTGAAAATATTAAAATTAATAAATTTAGGTGGAGACGAAGGTTCATCATTGAAGCTATTTTTATCAATTCAACACTGCACACGTGCATCGGTGTCACGCAAAGCCTTTATTGAAGATATGGAAAAATTCAGCAAACTACATGGAAATGGATATATATATATATATATATATAACAAATTGTGAAGCTGTTTGACTAAATTGATATGATAATGACCAATACATTGTGATCAACACGTCAGCAATTGATTAATACTGTGTTGTTGTGTGACATCTCAAATAAACTTATCTTTAAGTGGAAATACAATCTGTCACATCGCCTAGGTTTCAATACTTATACAATGTAGTTTGAAGAATTATTTGACTTGGTTATACCTAGGTTATTGCTGAAAGGCAGCCAGTATTTTGGCTTATGCATAGAACAATGCTCATACGAAGCCATATAAATTGTGCATTTAGAGAAAATTGCATAACGTCGGTGGCACAGTGGTTAGGACTCTCGCCGACCATGCACATGGTCCGGGGTTCGAGCCCGCACCGACGCACATCTGATATCTATGGTCGGCCTGCAAAATTTGGGCTACCGATATCGATGCTGAAAATTCCATACTTGTACCGAAAATACAGTGTGGAATCAAGCTGTAAAACAAAAAAAAACTAACTAAATAACTAACTAAATAACTAACTGAGTAGGAGATTAAAATGCATTCACGTTTGACTTGAAAAGATACCAAAACTTCAACCTAATTTAGACATTTGGAGTGCTTCCTTAGAAAGCTTCATTGTCCTCCATTATTGTTTTGATAAAAAAAATTTCATTGCTGCTAGTGAAATTAATATTCACATTTCAAGATTTTGAGATTATTCATTATCACATGAGATAATTAGGCGCCTACTAAGTGTTATAGGTTTCAGGTTAGAGAGTGATTCTTCACATAGACCAACATTTATATATATATATATGCATTCGTCTTATATTAGTTCAATTCCATTTCATTTGTCTTTGAGAAATAAAACCACTTCGGCGATTTTAGATAAAAAAAAGTATATAAAGATTTTAAAATGCCGTATTGAAGAGTGTTTTAAAATAATATAAAAAGAGGGAACAATTTAGCAGAGAAACCGTTTCTTTTTAACGAATAACTTTTAAGAGATGTATGAATTTCAGATGATTTTAAATTTGCAATAAGAAAACAGAAAAGAAAAGAAAAAAATATATCCATTAATGATTAGTTGATAACTCAAGCAGATCATAAAGTACAACTTCGGGTACATTAGTTAACTTCTCCAGGGACTTTAGGATAATGTTTGAAAAGTAAGATATTGAATGAAACTAACTAATTAGTCTTAGAAGTAAAATAGAACAACAATAAACTAATTAGAATTTATAGTCATTCATTAAGAAAGAATTTGAATAGGGAAAAATAACATAGTGATAACCAAAAGTAAAAAAATTTCAAACAATGACAACAATAAATTATTCACAAGTTTATGGTGAAATTCACCTGAAAAAATCGATAAAAAGTCCTTACAGGCTTCAAGTTAGGATATAAATCTCTCTGTCAATAGTAAATAATTTAAGTATTTCTGTCGACAAGATGTAATGGATGAATACTGGTATAATAATCTGATTATGTTTGATTGAGGTGACACAATCGTATACAAGCTGACAGCAATTTGAAATCGTGATCCCAATTTTCTGAAATTATCAAGTAGATAGTTGGTTTGTAGGAAGTGGATTTGTTTTGATGAGTTCGACCACGGATAGATATCAGTTAGAGAACCATTAAAAGCCAGGGAGTAATGTACAGCTGTTTCATCCTAGTTTGAGAATCATTGGCAATGGCCAGTCTGTGAATCCGAACTGCTACCGATTCATGATTTAGCGCGACTGGCGACTAATTTCATCAATGGGAAATCCATCCTCACATTTGACTGATTGGACATCACTGATCACTAATTTGCACTACGACTCCAGGAAACTCCATTCTGTAACAAGCCACTAACAGGCATCAGATTAATTTCCTATAGTTAGTCTAGATATGATAGAGAAGATTTGTAGCTCAAGTGGATGATTTTGATGTGGTTGTGTTCTCTGAGCTGGATAGTTGATTTGCGAAGCTTTCATCACCCGACTAGGTGACATCTTCAGCGCATACTTTTGTCTGAAGTGAGCTTTTAGGATTGTAAGAATTAGTTTTGTTTTCACGAGTTGATCATGGATTGATATCAGTTAGAGAACCATTGAAAAGCAGGGAGTTAGAAATAATGGGACATTTAATGGTAAAGGAGCTTGCCTTGTACTCTGGAGTTCCTGGGTTTGAACCCTTGTGCTGGGTGTGTACTGCCAATGATTCCGAAATTAGGATGAAACAGCTGTCCAGTCCTCCCTGATTTTTAATTGTTATTTAACTGAGATAATAATGTGCTCAAATCATATACTTGTGTGTGAATACTATTAATACACTCTCTCAAATAAGACAAAATTTTCATCTAATTCTCGTTGACCGTTTCTGTTTCTTTTGTTTTTTTTTATTCCTTCACGTTCCGAATGGAACATAAGGGCGTTCAAGCTAGAGACTTCAAATTTGAGTAGCAATAGTGTTTATTTTATGGGATGGGGCTGCTGGCCTCATGCCCAACCTTCCCTCATCACCAACCTTATTACTGGCTTAGGAAGGTTTGGGTATGCATAGACCGGGGATCGAACCCCGAATCCCCTGCGTGGTAGGTGAGTATTCAGTCGCTGTGCCACCGACGCGTCGATGTTTCGCTAACTGTAAATGCCTAATATTATAAAATATAATTTAAAATTATTTTACATTTCAATGTGCACAATAAGTTGAAACAAGTCAAAGCTTCCCTTTTTAACTCGCCTCGAAAAATGCTTCAATAACATTTCTAATAAATACTTCTAACCAACAGATTTGATCAAGTTGGAGCGTGAACACATACTTTTCTGTCACAGTAAGTGAGAGTTATACTGCAAATAAGAAGTAGAAGAACATGTGAATATGTGTTTTGAGTGATGTTACATGAAGAAATAACAGAGGTTAAGTATACTTGATATGAGGTGAACTTACTAAAGCTTCGATTTTTCCTTGTTGACTGCTTTACTATGCATCACATTCAAATTTTCATTCTCTCTGCCTTATTCCACTTAACTTTATACAAACTGTTTTAAAACATTCGATAGATGGTTACTGTAAGCATTGACTACTTGTACTTAGTTAGTGGATTACTTGTATTGAGGTTTGGACAGAGAGATATAATAGCTTTTGGAAATCCCATTGTACAGACAGCAGTTGATTTCTATTTATATATGGTAATCGAACATAATGTGCTGAAAGTATCAACAAAGAAAAATGCGACCAAAATTCACAGCTATAGTTTTAGCAACTTCTTGATTTCAGATCCAAGATGTTACGATGGTAGTTGACCTGTTAGTATTCAATAATCATAAATTAATCATTTTTGAGGTCAACAAAGATTCAGCATAGTCTAACTTAAAATAAGGTCTTCTACCATATTACTTTCAAAAATAGTTTCTGAAAACGTTTCCAACTTTTAATCTAATGAATAATATTTCCATGAGGCCTTTACAAATCAGATTGCTTCGATTTTCCTTTCAAACTAATGGTGTATAATTTTAGAAATTAACTTACTGCACATTACAAGTTAGTCTTCTTATAGATGATTTTTTAATAAAAACCAAACAAGTAGAATAATGGGGCCATGGGTCCTTTTTTACCTTGATTATTATTATTTCCTATGGTTCCTAGACGAACATAGGGCTTCAGCCGCGCGTCTCCATTACGTTCAGTTCTCTGCTAGAGTTTTCACCTGGCTCCATATCTGCCCACATGGTTTCATCTCCTCCTCACATGACCTCCTCCAAGTCACCCACGCTTTCACGACCAACTCTCCGCTTCCCTTTCGGGTTCCACTCCAGCAATGACTTGTCTAGTGATGTCACTTGATGGTTTCCTCAGATTATGGCCAGCCAATCTATCTGCATTTCTTCCTGCTTATTTGTCCCATAGTCGGTTCCTGGTTGTTTCGCTCATTGCCAGAGATACATGTTGCTGATCTTTTCTGGCCGGCCATCTGATCTTGAGTATTGAGCGAAGACAACTGTTAATGAAGGTCTGAAGTTTGTTTGAGATGCTATTTATGACGCGCCAAGTCTCTGATCCGTTTAATGAGTAGCACTGATTTAAATTGGAGTTGAAAATCCGGATCTTATATTTGATGCTGAGTAGTGCTGTTGACCTCCACACAGACTTAAGAGTAATGAAAGCTTGTCTTGCTTTCCCGATTCTGGCTTTGATATCCTCGTTAGTTCTGTCCGCCTGTAATTGAAACGATGTTTCACAGGTAGGTAGGTAAAGGAGGTTGTTTCTTTCAGGTTCCTCCCATTCATACTGGCTGATTGTCGTCTGTTGTTATTGTTGCTGTTGATGGTGTTGGCCAGGAATCTTCATCACCTCTGTTTTATCTGTTCACCTGGAGTCAGATCTTCTCTGGATGCTTCTTCTGCCAGCTTGTTGCTTTTCACTTGCATATCTTCCAGTTTGTGGGAAATCAGACATATATAAGTCATCGGCGAAGTCCAGATCCTCCAAGTTGTTATTTCGTGTGAGTCTATTTTATGCCTGTTTCCTCATTCCCTGGCTCGCTGTCTGTTGCATTATCCAATCTACTGCAATCAGGAAGATCATTTGCGAAAGTAGACAGGGTTGCCTTACTACCGTCTTCACTTCAAAGGCTTCAGTAAGTTTCCCTTTGTGGATTACTTGACATGCAGCGTTGTCGGACAACTGTTGCATGAAATGCATAATTGTTGATGGCACTCCGTAGTTGCGAAGCCGTTTCCAGGTTTACTCTCAACTGACTGTGTCGAAGACATTTTCAAAGTCGATGAAGTTGAGATAGAGAGGTGACTGCCATTCCAAACTTTGTTCAATGATGATCCGTAGTATGGCAATTTCATCAATACATGACTTGTTTTTTCTTAATCCAGCCTGTTCCCGTCGACGTTTTTCGTTAAGTGCTTGTTTGATTCTCTTCAGGATGATGCGGCTTAGTATTTTTCTTAGGATGGACAGGAACATAATTCTGCGCCAGTTTTTTGCATTGACTTAAATCTCCTTTCTTTGGTAGTTTGAATGAGTATCCTTTCTTCCAATCCTCGGGTACTTTGCCTTCTTTCCACACCTTCTGCAGCAGTGGCGTCATCATGTCCGCTGTTTTACTTTGATAATAATGAGAAAAGTAAAGCACTGGATATTCGTAGAATGAAGTTAAATGTGCAACTTATTCAGGTACTTGTAATCTTTTGTTATAATTTCATTTCACATTCTAAACTGTCCATAGATTGTTTGACCATGAGAAAATTTTGTCAATATGCTATTGATACTTCGTGTTTGTGACAATGGGAAATTTCTTGCTGAAATTAACATGTACTGAAATTTGTTTATACCAGATTACTATTGCAAATCGAAAACCTCCAGGCGTCTTCAATCGTTTATCCTTAATAGTGTTACTTCCTTGTTACATACACAAATCCACATCTGTTTCATTTAGTGCTTTAGGATTTCTGGCTGTATCAAATGAAATAAAATATATTAAGTAATCACTCACAAAGTGATGACATAAATAATATTATAGGTTGTACGTAGCTGAAGGGAATTAGCATACCACTGATTTATAGCTGACATTCATTGATACCGTTATTTGTAAATATGTGAATTTTGATCAACGGAGGTTTTATCAAATTGTCTGTCGGTTACCATCTGACATGTTCAACCCCACATTTCATAAGGAAAGAAATCAGTAAATTTACCGGACTTTCCACCACCTTGTCTGCTTTTATGGAAAATGTAATTGTATGGAGAGCGTGCTTTCTCACATATTTCACCTTGCATCTGGAATAACATTCAGGTACAAATCTTGAATGAATTAGCGGTCACTTGTTTACATTTAGTTTCAGTAGTGTTTTCTTCACTCAACTGGGAATATTTCTACCTGACATTTCGTATTCACTCCGGAAGCCTCTATAATTATTTGTCGACAGAAATAAAATATTAAGCATGACTAGATTTACTTATTACACAAACGTTTTTGAGTTTTTACCTAAGTTTTAGTAGTCTTTATGCTGAGAAACCTGTTAAAATTGTCAGGGTACATCCTTACAAGAGGATAAACATACTTAGTGATAGAAAACTAACTGTGTATTCGTGTTCCTGTGACTTCTGATGTAACGATCTCTTCACCTATATTAACTTATGATCCATAGGTAGTCACTCTTAGTAACCGTAAGGGCAACGGGTGTTTTTATGTTAAAATATAGTGCCTAACTGTCAGTCTTGAATCCCGGTAAACTGGATGATTATTTCAGCTGACAGTGATACACTTCCTTTTCACAAATTCGTGAGTTTCATTCCACCTTAATCTTTTGCTTTTACATAGGTGAAAAAAGTTTTAAAAGGTTCTTATTTATTTTCAACTGGACAAACGTTTATGGCCTATTTACTGTTGGTGATTGTTTTTAAGATCTATGGTTCATAGCGTACTAGGTACTTTGGAATTCTAATGCTTAGTTATTGTTATCTTATAGCCAAAAGTTATCAGCTTGTGGCAATAGAAAATTAACTACTGAGAGAGTTTCTGCTAATAAGTGATAACATGCCTCTTTTTATCTGGATGAGACTGTTAACTGAGAAAATAATCTGGATTCATCGTTGAATAATGAACAACGATGAGAACCTCCAATCATTTAGATGATATGCGAACAATTTCATCAATCTCGACATAAAATATATCTCTTTTCAAAAACATGATCATAAATTTGGAGTTTATGAGATACGTATCATCAAAGCACAGCGCGAGCAATAGCCTGCTTACTTTCCCAGATTCTGAGTAGACATTAAAAGCATTCGAAGGGAAAATTAAATAAGAAACAAGCTGTTGCTCAATTACTTCAACTCATTTGTAAATTAGCACAGGAACCCAACTGGCCTTTTCACTACTGTTATAATAATCCGATAACCAATAAAATAATTTTGTGCGTATGGTAATGCTTGTTATTTATGAATTTAATTCTGTCACTACATTTCGCATTGGAATTACAAAACCAGGCAATTTTGTCATCTTGTGGATATTTAGATTCATTTTAAATGGTTGGAGGCAGTTAACAGAAAGCGCGGTAGACCTAATTTTCATGCTTATTCATGCTTGTTAGCAAGGCGTATCTGCTACTTTGAACAGTTCAACAGTAATTCAAGGTACCGAGAGAATAAATACTAAGCCTAGTGCTTTTTTCAAGGTAAATTATACCATCTTGCGTTAAAAGTTACAGTTTAGTTTGCGATTCTGGTGGATAACTGAAGATTTCTTTTTCAGGAAACTTGTCGACTGCTATGTACACATGCGCGCTTCAGATTACCAAGACAAGTAACCACTCAGAATTTAATTTGTGGATGGTGACTTGCAGTGGAATCAAGATGCACATTTCGTCCTATTTGGTACTCGTCAGCTGGATGTACCTGCATTTCCCAGAGAGTGATGATGTTCCCACCGAGGCTCGAACCCAGTGCCCTCAGCTTCAAACCCCAAAGCGTTATCCACTAAACCACTTGGGCCACGAGAGCCACTGCCTCTTGTGCAACGGGTCATACTAATTATTTAATTGAATTTGAGATTTTCCCGTCGATGGGAACATCATCACTCACTGTGGAATGCAGGTACATCTGGCAGGATGTTGAGTCCCAAATAGGACGAGATGCGCATCCTGGATCCCAGTGCTAGTTACCATCCACAGATTAAATTCTAATTAAATGCTCAGACATCGTAGAAGCATCTGCACAAGAAGCCAAAATGTCAACCTGAGATCGAGCACTTTGGTCCAATCAATAGACGGGAAAATCTCAAATTCATTTAAATCACTCACAATGTTGAATCACTAAGGCAGATAAAAAATTGAATTTTCAATAACTAATTGAATTTCTGGATAAAAAATTGTATCATGTCATAATGTTCTCAAGACACGAGTAAACAAAATTTAAAATTACATTAAAACTGAACTTCAAGTTGAACTAGATTAGCCCCCTAATTGGTGATGCTGCATTGTCTTTGATCTGTTAAATTCGATTAAGTTATCTATCTTTACATGATTCCATAAAATTACGTAACTATCTACCTTGTCTCAACCTACTACTGGGTCATCTTGAATTCTAAATCCTATTTCAAGTATATCTCCTCTTTCTACGCAATGAATATGTCTCACACGCAAACGCCCTCACTGATTTCATATTAACTTACAATTATTTTCACTTTTCTTAATATCACCTATCATATCTTACTACCTAAATCATATCATTAAATAATGATATTGCATCCCAGTATAACGACAGAAGACAAGGGCCAGGCGATAGATCGTTTATTAAGGAAATCAACAAGTAATTATAGTTTTTCATGTACATATTATAGATTATTGTTAGCAGAAAAACACAGTCCCATGGTTGGTTGTTTCTCACAGAAAGTTAACCTTGCATCTCTTTGTGGCTGTTTCTTGACTGTCATATCATCTATTTGTTAACTGTATCCGCCTACGCAAAGCCTTTGTTCTCATTTGGGGACATAAACATTGACGTAAATTACTGTCCACCAATTTTGACTAACAGTCAGCTCTTACCACACCAGTAGGAATGAACTGCCTTCATAAGTGGAATTATTTTAATCCATACCCTAGAATGGATGATGTTCTTTGTTTTTTTCTGCTCTGGTTGCCAACAAACAGACTAAGATACCATCTGATTTAAAAAAACGCCAGATATACAGTTGTCGATCTGAGTGATAGATGAATACTCAGGAGACATTGTCTCAAAAAAAATATCTTCGTGTCATTCCTCCATCAGTATCTGACAATTCAAATAAATCTGATTACGGACGGATTCATGTTTAAAATATGAAATCGATCTCAAATAAATTTGAAAATTATACACAAATATCCGTAGAAGGAGAGTAAGAATGAGGACATTGAAGTTCATAACCATCAAGATAAATCGTTTTCCTTCAAACCAGTATTAATAACTCGCGAGAAAACTGAACTCAAGCAGTGTCTTTAATTACTATATAATTTACTCAGTGAAAGCTATTTATTTGGATAAATTTATTATTTTCCAATCTGATTTAACTTTTGGTCATTGGTACTTCTCTACTTGCGATTGCATGATCTTGGCTATGTGAAAATCAGATAGCTATGATAAGCTTTTTGCTCGATTTCAAGATTGATAATCTAGGTGAATTGTCTTGTTATGATAGGCAATCCAAATAAACTCATGCACTTGACCTCAAAATCACTTTTTTGAGAAAAATAATGCCATAAATCTATTTTGCTCCATACGGTCAATATAACACTTTCTATGTTATTGTACTCTATCTTTATCTAAATAAATTTCTGCATTAACACTTGCATGTGTCCACAAATTTGAGGATTCCGAACTAACTTTTCATTTCGCCACATTATCGGTTGAAATAATAAACAACTCAACGAAGCAATAATTTGAGCAGATATAGAACAAACATTGATGAGGAATAAAATGGATCCATTATTATATTTTCTTGTTATTATTCGCTGCATACAAAAGGAATCTGGCTTATCCCTTAGTAACTCTTGGTTTTCTAATTTCAGTGACTTATCTCTTCAACCTCCCTCCCATTCGTTTCTGTTTGATTTCCATAAGAGATAATTCTTCGGCAATGACAACATAATTCTTGACAATATCTTGTTTGCATTCAAAAAACCCCATGCTGCATTGTAATTCGCTAGAGGAAAGGAAAATGAACTAAGCATTCTCTTTCTTGATATGCATCTTAGTAGGCACAATGTCAGAGATTTTCAAATGATCCAGTCACTGGGATCATTTATAGAATGGACAACTAACTAATTTTCACTATTAGGTGCCTATCTTTAGCAAAAAGAACTTAATTCATTAACCCTGCTTTAAGATAAGAAACATTTGTAGTTCTGGCTGCTTTGACAAAAGCTACGCCTGCAGAAAACGATTAGCTGAACCGATTTATTGACTAAAACATGAATAAGACACAGGCTAAAATTGCCACCGACTCACTGCCAAAGCACACCACATTTGTGTACTTAACCTGGAATTCAAGCTTCAGATATGCACAAAAGCCGTCTCTCTAAATCAGTCAGTAAAACGTTCTTTGCTGCAAGATTACAAATGACGTTTACCAGCCGCAAGTTTTCTATTTGAGGTAAAGATAAGTCCCTTCATCTGGCCGCCTCCATGTGCATCTATCAGTTCAAATGCTGTTGTGAAGCAACGTTCATTGACTGTAGCTAGAGAGCCCTTGCCACAATGATTCGAGAAGATATTCAAACATAGATTTACAGGTCAGAAAAGAAGGGAGTGTGAAGCTCTATCTTAAAACACTTGATCGACTTCTGTAAATCTTGTAAACCCAAAATTGATTTCAAGATCATCGATAAAATTTATGCTTGCTTGCCACATTTTCTTTTTATTCAAAACTCCTGAAGACAGCAGTGGCCTTAGACATTCATGATTTTACACCGGAATCTTGTGTACAAAAGAAGTAAGTGCAGTTACCATTTTGGCCTTGATCACAGACGGGGAAGCATTTACATAACTTTCAGGTACTGATGTGTAGGGATTTGACTGATTGTTACTGTTTTATTTTTTATACTTTGTCGACTTAGTTATTCCATGTATCTCCTGCCCATTACTACAATTATTATTATTACTACTCTCACTTGGAAGAGTTTCCACTTGTCGAACTTGTCGTTCTAAATCTAAAAGTACTTTTACAATGTTGAATCCCATCTTATCGAATTTCGCAGCATATTACATTACGTTTTATATTTGCCTGTTAACCCCTTTGAAACGTCTATACATCCTATGAATTAATCTACATATGAGATTAATTGGTTCGTCACTTCACATCTGACTATGATTACATTCACAGATATTTCAAATGCATTTCATTCTATTATTGTTTTATGCATTCACGCCTATGATTCATTTCCCTCACCGGATGTGATTTCTTAAAAGCCATATCTATACAATTGTACAGATTGATAATAAATTTGTTGAAAAGAGTCACTTGGGTGAATATTGTGTTCTTAGTGTTACAGTGGGAGTTATTGAATAATTCTTGAGAAACTTCTGAGTTCTACTCACCATATTACATCCTCATTTTCTCATCTAACCTCTTGCATACAAAATTTTGATCCTCTTTTATCTAACTACGTAACCGTTACTAATTTCTGTTACTACCCTGAAGACAAATTTGTCAATTAATTTTCAAGAAATTTCTATCCACCAAGATATATGCATACTTGCACTGTATCACGTGAGCCACCTGATCATTCTGATGTTTTATTCCACCATGGCTATCTCACAGTATGTCTTTTGATAAACAAAAGTACACTGACTTATTTTTTTACGATTAAAGGTTGTAGGCAGATGATGAGAGACAACGAAATAAAATGGATTCATGTTATTTTTGATCAGTGCTTGTTCTTTCTCCACTCTCCCATGAAATAAGCAATAATTATTAACTCGAAAACTACTTTGCTATTACTTAACAGACGGTTTCATTGTGGCATTTTGTTTCCTTGGTCTGATTGCCTGTCTTTACATTCATATTCATAGTTGCACTACTAGAATGCATTATCAAGTAAGAAATGTTATTTTTAAGTTGGTGTCTAAGGGTAGCAGAACAGAACATTAAGAAGACAAGCACTGAACTACCATGTAATATTTTATTTGAATAGCGGTTCAGTTAAGTGCTTTTTAAATTTCGTGTTTAAACAGACAAACAGTATTACATATACCGAAGGTTGGTCATGAATTTTGATTCATGCGTTAAAATCAAAATTCGTTTGCTTCACTGCAGAAAAATCAATAAAAAAGAATCAATTCAACCAACCAAGTTTGTATTTCAGAAAAAGACTGGTATTTCAGAAACGATCAACTCAGTGTCCTTGTAGTTCAAATCAGCGTGTTAATTTATTTCCCATTGATAAATCTGTGTTAGACAGATTTTGGAGCGACTGACTCAAGCTATGAAAAAGTTTGATTTCATGAAATAAAAACCAACATTCTGAGTCTCTTTATTCATCGTATATCCCCCAATGACTAAATCTTATTGTGTTTAGTTAGTGTTTGCATTTATCATAAAATTTTTAATTGAATGTTATGTCTTATTATGTTGAGCAGGAATGGTAGCACATTCTGTCATGGAATTTGCATCTACGAAACAAGAGATGCTATTGTATCCATAAGATATGATGCAGAAGGTTTGTAGCTCAGGCGGATGATTTTGATGCAGTTGTGTTCTCTGAGCTGGATAGTTTATTCGCCAACCTCTCATCTCCCTACTCACAACGCAACATTTATAGCGCATACTTCAATTTGAAATGAGCTTTCGCATTTCTCCACGAGTTTTGTAGTCATCTCTCCTGATGGGTGGTTGACCTTGAACGTGATTGGTTGATTCTGTGTGTTTTCGCACATTCTAGGCTACTTGTATTGGAATTAACTGTTTCCTCGACTTGAACTTTGACTCTATGTGTGAGGGATTTCCTTCTTATCGTTTGGTAAATTTTGTCTATCCCGATGTATCTATTGATTGACGATTCACTGAAATACCAGGCGGGCTTCTAAAAATTCTCAAGAGTTTTCGGTGTTTCCTCTGTTTAACATTTGAACGTAGTCCCAGTCGAATTGATGTCCGTGTTCGTTTGTGTGCAACGATATGAGAAAGTTGATATCAGTTTATGGTTTATTTAGGATAGTAGGCTATATGCCTGTGTTAATCCTTTCGATTTATTGCATACAGGAGGTCCAATCTCGCCTTGAATGAATCAACGGATGGCGCTGATACGACGTGTTCCGGTAGGGAGTTCCAATGGTTCACAATTCGATGCGAAAAACGGATTTCCAGACGCAGACGATTCGACCGTGGTTTTTGAACCTTGAGGTGATGTCCTCGCAATTGGTTGGTGCTAGAAGGAAGAAATAATTTAGATAAATTAGCTCCAAAATCATTTCTTAGGATACGGTATGCTAGTATTAGGTCACCCCTAAGTCGTCTGTATGACAGTGGAAATAAACCCAGTCGACTTAACCTCTCCTCATATGACAGGGTTGAGAAACCCTTTATTAGCTTAGTTCCTACTCTTTGCACCCTTTCTAATAAGTCTATTTCGTATTTGAAACACGGGCTCGCTGCCTGGATCCCATATTCCAAATGAGGTCTGATATAAGTCGGATATAATATACGAAATATATCAGCGTCAAAGTTCGCAAAAGCCTTGCGTATGGCCCATAACATTCGAAAACCCTTAGTGGCTGCAGTTCTACAGTTTGTTGCTGTTTTCAAGTCATGCTGCACAACCACTCCCAAGTCCTTGTACTCAGTGACCACTGGGAGAGTAATGCCATTCATTGAGTAATTGTGCACGTGACTATGGGATACATGCATAACTACACTCTTGCTTAAGTTAATCTCCAAGGCCCAGTGCTTACACCAATCACTTAACAAGTTTAAATCTTCCTGCAAAGCAAGTTGATCACTGTCATCGTGCAAAGCCCTCCATATCTTGATGTCATCAGCAAACAGTAAGCAGGATGACTTAACTACCGATGGAATCTCATTAACATAAATCAGGAAAAGAAGTGGGCCTAGAATTGTACCCTGAGGAACGCCACTCTTAACCGATTCCCATGTTGATAAAACCCCGTTAACTCGTACTCTTTGTCTTCTGTCCTTTAGAAAGTCTTGAATCCAGTCGGTAACCACTTTATTGATTCCCAGACTACCTAACTTTACTAGAAGACCTGAATGAGAAACCCTGTCAAACGCCTTGCTAAGGTCTATGAATATGGCATCCACCGGTATATTAGCATCAGCTGAGCTTGCCCAACTTTCTCTGGCCAAAAGAAGGTTGGTCAAGCAAGAATGACCTGCTCTAAAACCGTGCTGTTCCACAGCGAAAAGTTTGTTCCCTTCAATGAACTGAATGATAGCATCACGAATTATTCTTTCTAGTAGTTTAACAACAATACTGGTCAAACTAACAGGACGATAGTTCTGAACTAAGTTTCTAGATCCGGTTTTGAAGACCGGACTAATGATGGCATCTTTCCAGTCTCTTGGACATTTAGACTGGTCCAGAGACATATTGAAGATTACCGACAATGGCTCGGCTATGCTTTCAGCCAATGCTGTTAATATACGTGGGTGGAGTTCATCAGGGCCACTGGACTTACCAGGATTGAGCCTTAGAAGCCACTTTAGGACAGTATCCTTTCCAATGTATAAGGGTGCCATTTTCAAGTTACCTTTTGGAAAATTTACAAAGCTGGTATCAATATTATCAGAGAATACTTGACTAAAGTGCTTGGACAAAGCCTCAGCCTTAGTCAAGTTATCCTCAGCCATGTTTGTCTGGTCATCTTCAAGCATAAGAGGTGGGATAGCATCACTCTTACGTGTTCTTCTCTTGATATATGAGAAGAGTCTTTTTGGGCAGCCTGGTGAACTTTTAACTAACTGGGTTTCGTAAGCTATCCTTGACTGGTGGATCAAAGTTTTACACTGGTTTCTGGTTTCACAGTATTTCAGCCGGAACTGCTGTAGCCCAGTAGAAACAAAGAGATTCCAGAACCTTTTTCTCCGTCTCAGGAGTGTTATAGCTTGTCTATTTATCCATGGTGGCCGATTTGTTGGCCTTTTAGGAACCCTCCAGGGGATGAGATCAGTGGTAACCCTCTCAAGTGTATTCTTAAATCTATCCCATTCATCTTCAATGGATGAGACAATGTTGACTGACCAGTCGGCAGTTGAAGCACGCTCCTTTATAGCCACTATGTCAGCATGCCAAACACTAGGCCGGGATTTGGGTTGAAAACTGACTAAATTGCCAGCCCTTAAGTTAAAATCTAACACCCCATGATCACTGTTTGCTAGAGGTGGATGAATAACTAGACCATCCACGTCGTCGTTGTCATGAGTAAGCACTAAGTCCAGCAAGGAAGATCCTTGGGTAGAACCGAATCTTGTACTACCTAAGACATGTTGTGTCAGGGCATTTTCCATGGTTGTCAAGAGTAACCGGCTGTCAAACTTATCAGCGGATCCTGGAGATGTGACAGCTACCCAGTCTATATGAGGTGCATTAAAATCACCTAGAATAAGACAGCTACTGTGTTTACTCCATTGTTTGAGGTGATCTAAAATGAAGTCATCACACTGACAATAGGGACTTCTATACAGAACTCCAATGAGTAGAGTGCCGGTTGCAAAGCTTACTTCACAGCTAATTACCTCACCTGTCCCACTGTCATGAGCTTCAGATTTCACGGAACGAACATGTAGGGAGTTGTTGATGTACAGAGCAACCCCGCCACCTCTACGACCCTTAACTCTGTCGCTGCGCAAGCAACTAAATCCGCATAGCTCAGGTGTGTCATCTAATCCCGAAACCAGCCATGTTTCAGTAATGGCCACAATACCTGGGCTAAGGTCTTCTACTAATACACCTAGCTCGTGAAATTTGTTCCCGATACTACGTATATTAGTGTACACTACCTTCAGGCTTCCTATGCGGTCTGGCTTATCCACACAGGTCTTGGAAGCATACGTTTCCAAGACCTGACTATTTGAAAACCCACCAGTTTAAGGTTAGTCTCACCATTTTTACGTCTTGTTTCTAGCTGGGACAAAACTTCTTTTCGTTTAAGTCTGTCTTCAAGAGATAAATCAGGTCTGGCTGAAATTCCTGACCCGGCAAGGTTGTGTACATTAGCCAGTAGATGATTCCGTTCATCAGGAGAACCTAAGACTACTTTAAGCAACCTACGCTGACTAGAACATTCATCATCTCTTTTGCCTATTCTAATCAGCTTTTTAATCGATACTCCAGGGAAATTCGCTGGGAGCATCTTCCTTATAATACTACTCACTAATTTAAGGTCGTGATCGTGCCTTTTCACGGGATCAGATTCTTTGGACTCTTCCAAATTTCCAACAATTATGTTAGAGTCTAAGGAGAGCTTGTCGTATTTAGCAGTGGCTACGTCCTTTCTCACCACTATTGATGCAGCCTGGCTACAGGTGACAGACGTTTGCCTACCATCAATATTACTATATTTCTTCCGACTGCTTATTTTTGTTACCCATTTATCATCTGCCTGCAGTTGCTTCTCAGGGCTGCTGCAGTTTTTGATGGTACAATCAAGATCAGTGTCTGCACCACCTTCATGGTGAACTTCGCTTACGGTGTTCTCTGGTTCTGAGATGCTGTTTACAGCTTCCGTTTTGTTACCTTTTCGCTTACTAAGACGCTTCGAACGCCTAGTAGGTTTTACTTCCGGGGTAACTGGGATAGTAACCGCCGGTGTGATAACATTCATGATGGCACTTACTGCTTCATCTTCAGACGGGCAGTCCGTGTCACTCTTACTAGCCACGCTATCATCAGGAAGTTCCATGGCTTTAGACAGCAGTTCGTGAGCCTCCCTTATTAAGGTCATCTTTGGGGAGCAACACATTCTGCACATCCAGTGGGATGTTGGAGCAGTACAACGTTTGTATGCAGCTGGACGTAATCCAGTACACATCTTATGATACCACTTTTCACAGTTATTACACTGTATTCCATCATCTACCAAAAAGTAACACTCCGCCCTATTACATTTATGTGGTACTTTTGACATAATGAACTTCTACTGGAAACAGCCAAGACAATTTACCCAATATAGACTATATAAGTGGTTAAAATCAAAACTTAACAGACAAAAGTCAAGTTAAAGTTTTTTTTAAATGTTCTTGAAGTGAATAACACAACAAAACAGCGATTTGTCAAAAACGTGAAATACGTGAAAAAAGCACTCCCTTTCAAACAGCGCGCGCTATTATTTATCATCATTTCTTTTGACGGCTAGCATATGTTCGTAGATAAGAAGACTAAGGGGACGTCCACTTTGACCAATGTAATGTTTATCGCAGCTGTTACAGTTTATTTTGTAGATGATGTTGGCTTTATCTTCTTTCGTTGTTGAGTCTTTTATTCGACATATAACCGAGTGAAGTGATTTTGTTGGTTTATGTACGAGGTCAATTCCTAAAGGTTTGAAGAGTCTTGCAGTGACTTGTGAGATTTCTTTAATATATGGTAGGGCGATTTTATTTGTACTTTCCTTGGAAGCCTTTGACTTGTTAAGTTTCATTGGGGGACAAGTTTCAGAAATTAGAAAGAGGAGACACCGAAAACTCTTGAGAATTTTTAGAAGCCCGCCTGGTATTTCAGTGAATCATCAATCAATAGATACATCGAGATAGACAAAATTTACCAAACGATAAGAAGGAAATCCCACACACATAGAGTCAAAGTTCAAGTCGAGGAAACAGTTAATTCCAATACAAGTAGCCTAGAATGTGCGAAAACACACAGAATCAACCAATCACGTTCAAGGTCAACCACCCATCAGGAGAGATGACTACAAAACTCGTGGAGAAATGTGAAAGCTCATTTCAAATTGAAGTATGCGCTATAAATGTTGCGTTGTGAGTAGGGAGATGAGAGGTTCGCGAATAAACTATCCAGCTCAGAGAACACACCTGCATCAAAATCGCATTCATTAATTTAGCATTTATCTTTACCCCTATCGGCCGCAGGAAAATGAAGGTAAAAGCTTTTTTCATTTATTTATGCAGCATGCCCTTAAAAGTAGACGATGCAGACAAGGATGTCAAAGACGGGATATGCAGAGTAAGATAGACCTTTCTTATTCTGGAAATTCAAATAAGAAATCTGTTGCACTCAGCATAATGAGGAAGATTTTATATTTCAAAAATGAATTCAGGACAGTGCTTAGATATGTTTGAAAGACTTGGAAGTTTATGAGAAGCGTTTTCAACTGCGATTTGACTTGAAAGGGCAATCAGACAACAATAGACGTCAGCAACAAACCATCTAAGAACGTATTGTCCAAAACATTATGCTAAAACGAATAACGAATGGTTGAAAGCAGGCTGAGTAGACTGTTGATTGACGTGATATACCTGACAAACCCTCGAGTAGAACCCGAATTGGAAAGAATGAGTCAGACTTGGGTTACTGGGTGACGTGCAAATGACAGCTTTCAGGCAGTCTTGGAGCCAACTAAGAAAAACTGCGGAGAAGAGAGTGAAATCGACATATGTTGCTGAACTCCTTTATTCCACTCAGAGTCCATGATAATAAATCTGTATTAAAAGAAAATAATATATGAAATTCGCATTGATTTTATATACAGAATTTCTTTTTAACCATAGCACCTGTTTCAATTCTTTAAGTTAAAACACAAAACAAGATTACGTTCATACTTGAGTCATTGTTATCCAGATATCTATACACTTGCTGGTATAGCAGTTAACAGACTGTGGATAGAATACCAGACAAAATGGATAAATCAATATCTTATTTCTTCAAGAGCTGTGATAACAACACAGAAGACAGGATATCTATTATTCCTGTTGTCTTTTATCATCTTATAGATTTAAGAACACAATATTCAGCGAAGAGACTCTTTTCAACGAATTTATTATCTAGCTGTACAATCGTATATATATGATTTGTGTTATAATCCTAGTTTAATGTCAAGTGGTAAAATAATTAATGTCATATATAGAATAATACATAAGGTGTATAGATTTTGGAGAGAGGTATATAATTATAAGATTAGTAGACGAGTATAAAATGTTACGCAACATGGTGTGAAATTTGATAAAATAGAATTTAATATTGTAAAAATAAAGATAAAAAGTATACACATGAATAATTTTTGGTTTAAAATGTCAAGTGGGTTAAGTGGAAAAGGTTCAGAGTGAGAATAGTAATAATAATAATCGAAGTAATGAGGGAAAAGTACATAGAATAACTAAATAAACAAAATAAATACATGTTTATCCCTCTACGGCCAAGGCTGAAGTATGGATTGTACATACTTCTTTTGTACACAAAGGTCTGGCTTAAAGTCAAGAATTACCATGAATTGTCATGAATTTAAGCGACCAAGGTCTTCATTCTTTTTAGAAGAAAACGTGGGACGTTAGCATGAATTGTATATATATGATCTTGAAATCGTGATCAGGGTTGACCGAGTGTCAGAAGTCGATCAGGTGTTCCAGAATATAGCTCCACACACACTTCCTTTCTTCCTTGTGAAACCAAACTGGAATATGTTCTCGTATCCGTATGGAGAGCGTTCTCTGACTACGGCCAATGTACCTAGCTCCACAAGAGCAGGTGAACTGGTAGATGCAAATGGAGGCGGTCAGATGGAGGTGCTTATCTTTTACAGAGGTAGAGACCAATTTGCGGCTCGTGAACGTCATATGTAATCTAGCTGCAGGGAACGTCTTACTGACTGATTTAGAGAGACGATTTTTGAGCACATCTCAACCTTGATCACCTTTGAATTCCAAGTTCATGAATAAGGTTTTCTTTGGGACTGAGTCAGTGACCAGTTTAGACTGCTTATCTTTCATGTTGCTGTCAATAAATCGGTTTGGGTAACCGTTTTCTACGAGTGTGGCTTTTAACAAGTCAAGTTCTGAGTCAAAGCAATCATAACTACAAAATTTCCTTTATCCTAAAGCAGAGTGAATGAATTAAGTTCCTTTTCCTGGAAATAGACACCCAACTGTAAAAATTAGTTAGTTGTCCGTTCCATGTACGTTTACGGTAGACAGATCTTTTGAGAGATTTGTCAGCTTGATAATAAATTCGTTGAAAAGAGTCTCTCCGATGAATATTGTGTTCCTAATGCTACAATAGGAATTATTAAATTATCTTATAGATTCACTGAAGCTAATCATTTCCAAGATGATAATTTGGAATACAATGAATACAACAGCCTGTAAAGTATTTATTTCGTAATACATTCATAAAACAATTGTAAACCCTGTTGTTGTTGCCTAAATGCCTGCATAAATTCATGGGTTTATATTATTTATAAGTGAAATATGCATAAGAGGAATGATTTCCGATTTTACTAGTCTGTCAATATTTTAACTTTTTATTTAAGCCAATTATGAAAATTGTTATTTCCCTGTTGATTAAGTCTATCTGTCAAGTGATCAGCTGAATGTTCATTTTTGTGCATATACTTGCTCTTTATTGCTTCCATAGCCAACAACTGTGTGTGTGTGTGTGTGCGGGTGCGGGTGCGGATGTGCGTGTCGACTAGTATTTGTGGTATGTATATACAAAATAACTGCTCCAGTCTCACTCTAGTTTCAGTTAGACCGTGTATATATGTATTTTTTGAACAGAAATCGTTCTGTGCATAAATGTCATTCCAGTGAGCAGGTTTATTTTTACCATATATTTGTTATAAAAGTATTACACTGTCAAAACAGATGTATAATATCGTCTGATGAAGACAACTTATGACTTATGCTGATATTGTATTCACAGTAGGGATAATCAAATCTGATTTCAAAAAGGCAGTGTGAAATGAATTAAAAATAACGAATCTGTTTTCGTAAATTGACATCAAAGCTGTACAGTTGAACAGTGTTATTAAAAGATAACCCAATACAGAATAAATAATAATGTCATTCGGTGATAAAATAATATTTTGAAACTTGGCTAAATAGTTTTATACAGTCTATATCAGAAAAGGTTATAAAACTATACGACATCAGATACCGAAATAGTATTCGTGAGATAATGGAATGCTGAATGTACAAAAGGTATCTTTGTCTAAATTAGGAGTTTTAGACAGCCACTGGAGACAAATTTTCAAATTTCATGATTGTCTAAGGGATTGGAGGTAGCCATTATGTGGAAAAGACTCGGGGTTTTCTTTGTTTACGGAAAAACCTTCCACTCTACACAGAAGATAAAACTGGAAAGGATTTAGACAGCTTCACGTTGCCAATCAAACACAGGGGGTTTCAAGCTAGAGCTTTGAAGTTCCAATGGCAGTGGTGTTAAATTTTACGGGATGGGGTTGCTAGCTTCATATCCCACCTTCCCATTTTACCAGTCTTATTACTGAATTAGAGAGGTAAAGGAGTGGATCGACCAGAGACCGAACCTGGAACCACCTACGTGGTTGGCAAGTATTCTACCTGTGTCACTGACAGGTTACTCTTAAATCACACATTACTCTGGATTCTCTTTTAATTACTCAGAGTGATATGTAAGAACAAACTACTTATATGCTGAGCTGCCAGTCAGCCTAATATTCTTTCATGACAGCCATAAAGGGAGAATTTCTTATGCAATTCTGGTCAGTTAACCACTTGGACAGCTTATACGATGTGAAATAGATAAACAGAAAATACTGACTTTGGTACTTACTAGCGCTTACATGGTTTAATTTCTATAATTGCAGCTTCTTCTACACTAATAGGTGAAAATATTTAATAGAGAACTCTTAATGTCTTTGAATGCCTTCTGCGTCTGCTACCAACGTACAGTGCATGGCGAAAATGTGGTAAAGGTAATAACTGTCTCGATCACGTGGTTTGTGAAATGAAGGGTAATCTATAGAATTAACTGGACATTTTGATGTGCTGAAACTGTACAATGTGCGTCGGTGGTACAGTGGTTAGGACTCTCGCCAACCATGCACATGGTCCAAGGTTCTATCCCCTGCCGATGCACACCTGATATCTATGGTGGGCCTAAAAATTTGGGATACGGATAGCCATGCTGAAAATTCCATACTTGTACCAAAAATACAGTGTGGAATCAAGCTGTATTCAAAAAATGAAAAATATAAATAAATAAAATGGATTATTTCAACTGACATAAGGCATTATGAAAATACTTTATTCTTTAAAGTTAGATTACTGAGCTCAAGTGTTATTCAGACTTTGTCTTTTTTAATGACTTCTTATTTCTGTGTTAAATTAGTGAGGATATTTTTCATATATGCGTTACATGCATTTATGTACTGTTGTTGTGTATATGAGACATCGCTCCTACGAAAAAATATTCTGTGACCAACCATTGTTTCTAGTTGACCACAATAAATTTCAGGAGTGCTAAGGTGTTCCTCGCTGTTGTCTTCTGAAATACTTGATTGACTCTGAACAATAAATGAATTCGCGACCCAACTTTGGAGGCATTTACAAGCTACTCAGAAATATTTCGAAAGTAGTGAGATTTAAACTTCTTCAAACCTCAGAAGTTATGACAATCCGCATGCTTAATACTGAACTCTGCATACAGAAGACGTATGTTCAGTTACTCAGCTGACAGTGGACCCGCTTTATCCCAGCACTTTATGAGTAAATTTTGTCAATACTAATTAAAACGTTTTTTAAAATATTAAATTATTTTTCTAATTTCCCAGTAGTACATGTCTACTCCTTATGACATTAAATTCACCTTGACTATTTTTCAATTTTCGTCGGACTGGACTTAATCCTGTCATTTATATTATATCACACAACTTTTTATTACTTTTATTACTTGATTTATTTATTTAGCTTTTGAGTGTAACTCGGAGCATCATTCTTGGGATTTATAGTTTCAGTAGCACTGGTGTCATTCTTTTTTGTGCCAATCAAGTCTGATATTCTCATCCCCAACCATACTAACCTAATAGACGAGCGCGTCAGCCAGGATTTGGACCCTGGATCTCATATGTGGTTGGATAGCATTCTACAACTGAACCATCGAAGTACAATTTCTTTTTAATTTATTTTGGTTCCTATCCGATTAACGCTTTCCATATCATGCGATACATCAGCGGAAATAGTTCATTTTTTGCTATGATAACGTACTAAGTATATGCGACTGTACAACTTGAGAATGATCTCGTAGAAAATATTAACTCTTCGCTGAATGCCACTTCTTTTATATGATTGTATATTATTCCAAATATAATTATTACTGAATGTGTTTATGCATCTCTTATCATTTCGACTGTCTGACTGAAGTCAAATGCCTTATTCAACGTGCATATACTTGACCTTATAGTAGTATTGCATAGACAACTATAATTTTTTCTGATTCTCTTAACAGGTATGAATGACACTTTAGTTGTAGTTCAATTGTAAACCACACGTGAAGCTATTTATATTCCTAACAGCCAGCACCAATGACCATCGGTGGGAGAGGTTTGACAGATTCACTTCCTTCACTTATATGGGAAGCATCGTTTCAAATACAGGCATTCGGAACGGACAGAAATGTCAAAGTCACAATCGGATGGGCAAGATACGCCCTCATCAACCCAAAAGTGATTTGGAAATCTTCTTCACTCAACATAAGGAACATGATTCAGATTTTCAACAAAAATGTTAAGAGAGTCACTCCTTATATACCAGTTGGAAGCTTGCACTGCATATCACGAATAGAATTTACGACAGAGCGAAGCTGGCTTTCATCAACAGCTGCCTTCACTGGCTCCATGATGATGACCAAATAGCCAGAAAGAATAATTAACAAGAAAATGTGGGAGCAGACCATCGAGGAGCCAATTGCTCAGCAAATATGTAGGAGAAAGTGGAGATATATCGGTCACACATTGAGCAAGACGTCGAATGACATAGCATGCCAGGCCATTGCTCGAATGGAATCCTGTTGGCAAGCAACGACTGGGTCGTCCAAGGGTGACATGGAGAAGATCGTGTGAGGAAGAGATGAGAGATTGTAGGAAACTGTTGTCCATACTGAAGAGGATGGCAGAAGGCAGACAAAGTAGAGATATGTTGTTGAAGCCCTATGTTCCGCTGACAGCCAAAGGGGATAATAATAGTATTATGTTATTGTGTAGTTATCCTAAAGGAGCCCTTGGGTTCCTACCTACATAAATGTTTTCACCGTGAAGTCCTCTAGGAGTCACGTCTATAAATTAAGAATACTTCACTTATATTTTGCTTTTAGTTATAGACTTTCTGGTTGAAACATGCTATAGATGCGTGCTCACTGAGTTCCACAGTCAAAATAATGTTTGCCTGATAACTAAAACTCATAGTGTCCTGCTTGCATTTGAATGATATTCTCATTTCTACATAGGTTCAATAAACCAATGAAAAAATACTTTTTTCAAGCAGCTTCCGATGACCAAGGAATTCTCCTCTGAAGTGACTGTATCTTTGGTTCACTCTTAGGTTGTCGTTTTATCTGACCTCTTCTTTTTACAAGTGGATATGATATTTATCACGACTGCTTTGATATCCTACTGAAAAACGGGTAATCATAAAAGCCTGAGAGCTTCATCTTATTCATGAATCTAATTATTCCAAAGTGTATGCTCACAGACTATGACGAATTGAATTACAAGGATATAATCACTTGACTACTATTAGTAGTATTATTATCATTACTATTCTTATTTTTTTACCTAAAAGATAACCACTGTATGAGTTAACTAAAAATGTCAAGTAGTTGTTTATGAAGTCAGATTCACATCGGATGGTGAAAACTGTTATGAATTAACTACCTCAAAAATGTCATGATTCTGCATTTATATTGACTATAAACATTGATATTTTTCACGGATATCTATATAAATAATCATAATTCGTTTATAAATTTGTCCTTGTGGACAAACAGTAGTGTGTTAATATATGTGTAAAACTTGCGCACTGTGGTAGTAAGCAATTCCATATTAGTTTGTTTATTAGATGTATCACACAGTGATGAAACAGTATTATTATTTACTGGACGACGTTTCGAACACAATTTATTGCTGTTCATAATCATATCAATTTTGATCAAACGACTTTGAAATTTTAGTTTTATAGTTTTCTTTGTCTTCACCTATTTGTCGCAATGATAGTAGAATATTCCGCATATCTGGGACAGGTGTTGAATCATTTCTATTACATGTATTTGCAGTTGATTTGATAAACAAAGCTTCTGTTACCAATCTCTCCCTATACCCTGTGACATTAGATTTTAAAACTGTCATCCTATCCCATCCTATTGTATGGATCTTATACGCCGAATGAAGCCGTTTCTAGGTGAGTCTAAGTGGTTTAATTTAATGCCAAAAACTAATAACCCCGGTAGGATGTATGGTGTCGTTAAAATTCATAAGTCAGGATACCCTATGAGGCCTATAGTTGATTTTAGAAATTCACCTACCTATGAATTATCTAAATATTTAGCATGGTATTAAATCCCCTAAAAATCCACTCAAAATCTAGACTAACTAATTCTTATGAACTAAAACACAGATTCGATAATTTAAAATTAGATAATGAAGAAAAAATGGTTAGTTTTGACACTGTCAGTTTAAATACACGTATACCAATAAACATGGCTATAGAGGCAGTCAGAAACGAATCATTTCTGACCAACAACTCGAACTTAGGACAAAAGTGCCACTTGAGGACATAATGCTGGGAGTGCAGCTTCGCCTGACTTCTACAGTATTTAATTCCAAGGGAAAATATACAAACAAACTGAGGGGTTTCCATGGGATCACCAATATCCCGGGTTGTAGCAGATATATTCATGGATAGGTGGGAAAAGATAGCGACTGAAACGTTCACCCCCACCCAAAAGTATGGTGGAGGTATGTAGATGACACATTCACTGTACTTAGAACACAAAATATAGATAGATTTTTCGAGCACATCAACTTGCAGGTAGAGGCAATTCAATTCACTTATGAATTGGAAAGTCAGGAAGGGGAACTTCCAATGTTAGATTGCAACGTAAAAAGGAAAGAAGATGGGAAGCTAAACACTAGTGTTTACAGAAAACCCATACACTCAAACAGATATTTGGACTTCCGATCATCCCATCGTATGTCAGTAAAAATAGGATTAGTGAAATGTTTAAATGACAGAGCACAAAAACTAAGTAGCACGAAGGAAAATCTAAGACAGGAAGTGATACACATAAAAGAAGCCTTGAAACTAAATAATTACCCGGATAAGTTAGTCAAGAAATATGTAAGTAAATGTAAAAATAAAATAAAAAAAAGATAAGAGCGATAGCGATAATAACAATAATGATAACAATGATAATAATAATGGTAATAATAATAGTGATAATAATAATATTAATATTCAAGTGACAATATGACAACACCAACAATAAGGAATCTAAATGATCAACAGTGATTCCATACAAGGAAGGAACCTCGGAAGCCTTACGCTGAATTCTTAACAAGGCAGGAATAAAAGTGGCCTTCAAACCCACAAACTCAATTAGAAACAAGCTTTGTCAGTTAAAGGATCCTATGGAGCCTTTCAAACACAACAACTTAGTTTATCTAATATCATGCAATGATTGTGAGGTCAAATACATAGGTCAAACTAGTAGATTAGAGGCAGTTAGACTAGCCGAACATAAAAACCTAGCTAAATCTCGGTTGGTTGACCAAAATAAGATAAGAAATCTAGAGAGTAGTTCAGCTATAGCACTACATGCAGTTACACACAACCATACAATAGGATGGGATAGGATGACAGTTTTAAAATCTAATGTCACAGGGTATAGGGAGAGATTGATAAAAGTGGAAGCTTTGTTTATCGAATCAACTGCGAATACATGTAATAGAAATGATTCAGCACCTGTCCCAGATATGTGGAATATTCTACTATCATTGCGACAAATAGGTGAAGACAAAGAAAACTATAAAACTAAAATTTCAAAGTCGTTTGATCAAAACTGATATGATTATGAACAGCAATAAATTGTGTTCGAAACGTCGTCCAGTAAATAATAATACTGTTTCATCACTGTGTGATACATCTAATAAACAAACTAATATGAAAGCAGTTGTGTGATCTGCTTATCCTTAGCACTGTAACTACCTAGTACCTTTTTCAGGTAACCATTATATTAACTATTTTGGGCTAGAATATGATTCCTAGATGGATAAGGCTTATGAAGATATGAAATAACAGTAAGGTTGACTAAATGATTCTAGTCCAGGAAATTAAATGTATCATTTTAACTATTATATACACAAAAAATTACTACTAAATTAATGGTTGACATAAAAAAATCATGTTTTTCCCTACAACTGTCTGTTGAATTCCAGAAGAATGAATTACTATTTATCATTAAATCCATGGTAACGTTGACAAATACATTTACAAATAAAAGTTTTTAGTCTTTTATCTGATGTTTGTTCATATGAAACACCATCAAGGATTACAAAGCATAAGAATGTGATGAGCAAACTAATTATGAATTAACATATCCACTCACACTCTTTACATCATTTTATAGGTTATCAGTCATTGTCTAAGCTGTCAAGGTTTGTTGACTGAGCTGTGTCAGGCCTTTTTGTACAAGATTATATTATTGTTTCATTTAGTTCCTAGACGAACATAGGGCTTTAGCCGCACGTCTCCATTGCGTTTGGCTCGCTGCTAACGTTTTCGCCTGGCTCCACTTCTGTCCACGTGCTTTAATCTCCTCTTCACATTACCTCCTCCAAGTCACCCTCACCCTGACAACCAGCTCGCTGCTTCTCGTTTAGGTGTCACTCGAGCAATGGCCTGTCATATTATGTCAACCACTTGGTGGTTTTCTCGGAGTATAGCCACAACCGAATCCATCTCCAGTCCTCCCTTCATATTTGTTGTACAACTGGTTCCTGCTGGGTCGGTTTGCTCATTGCCAGAGTTCCCTGCCTGTTGTTGATCTTTTCGGACCGGCTGTCTGATCTTGGGCGAATTACTGAGAGAAGACAGCTGTTTATGAAGGTCTGCAGCTTGTTCTCAGTGCCCTTGGTCACGTGGCACGAATTTTCTGATCCGTACAGTGAGTAGCACTGACTTCACATTGAAGTTGAAAATCCAGATCTTATTTTTCATGCTGAATAGTGCTGTTGACCTCCTCACAGAATTGAGAGTAATCAAAGCTTCCATTGCTTTCCTGACGATCCTCGCCTTAATCATATCCTCGTCAGTTCTGTCCGCCTGTAGTTGAAACTATGCTTTCCAGGTGGGCAAGTGAAGGAAGTTGCTTCCTTCAGATTTCTCCTATTCACACTGGTTGATTGTTGTCTGCTGTTGTTGCTGTTGTTGTTGTTGTTGACCAGGAATATTCATCAACTCTGTTTTCTCCCTGTTCATCCGAAGTCCTACCTTTGATGCTTGATACAAGACTAAAAGCGAATAAGAATTTCAACATTCTACTAGGAAGGCGTTAAGTGACAAATGATTCTTTCACTTAGTGCACTGTGATCGATAGCCACAGTGACTCGACGGAAGTGATAATTTACTACAAAACATGTATATTACATAGTCGTTTTCCAGTCAGATTCATCTTTGTAGCTGAAACTGAAAGGACATAAAGCCATACTTTATGAATATAATTTTTATCAAACTTTGCTGAAACACAAAAAAATGTTACCTCTATACCAGAATCGTTGATATAAATAAGGAAGAGTCAAGAAGAAAGAATTGTTCATATTTGTGGGCATCGATTCATACTCTGTGTCTCTTACCTTTAGTGCAACTTGTATTCCCATCATGTTTCTTAACCTATAGTGACAAATTTGAAAGTCAGAGTAATATCACCAGATATTCAGGTCCTACAGTCTTGTGATAAGATGACGTATACAAAACATTTCTTCGAATAAGTAGTTGTAGCTTTAGTAGACTGGATGGTAAGTGTCTGATTCTGTTAGTAACTCCAGTCCAAGTAACTATGACAACACCAGTTCCTAATCGACTACACATGATTGGTTAAAAACGAGACACTTAAGTAAATAGATTATAATAAATTAACTACTTAAAAAATTTATAATCAAGTTAAAATGAGCAGTTATTTACTATGAGAAATTTGCAAGACTTAAAATATACATACCAAATATATAAAGTAATGCACGATGTATTGTTGTTGTTGTTCCCTTGGGTTCTTAGTGGAACATAGGGCTTCAACTGCACGCCTTCACTTGCTTCTGTCTTCCTTCTGCTGTACTTTTCACCTGCATCCATGTTAGTCCATACTGTTTCAACTCCTCTTCACACGATGACCTCCATGTCACCCAGCCTTTAACGTCCCACTCGCCGCTTCCCTTTCGGGTTCCACTCGAGCAATGGTCTGACGCGCACTCAATGTCACCCAGCGGCCTCCTCAGCCACGAGTGTCCAATCCATCTCAATCCACTTTCTCCTGCATATTTGTTGGCTGGTGATTGGTTCTTGTTTTGTTTGTTCCCATAGTTCCTTTCTGGTGTTTATTTCCCGCCCGGCCATCTGATTTTAATTCAGTATACAGCGAAGACAGCTAGTTGTTGATAAAAGTCTGCAATAGCCAGCCTGTTGGAAATATTCTTTGTGACCCGCCCGCCCGACAAGTTTCTGATCCGTTCCATATAGAAGAAATGACTTGACGTTGTTTGTATAGAAAATCCGACCGAATTTTGTTGTTGATTCTGGCTGAGTGACGAAGATTTCCAGATTGATTTCAGGTTGATGAATGCGCTTCTCGCCTTCCCGATTCTCGCTCGAATTGACATCCTCGTCCGTTCCTTCATTACTGTAGTTGAGACAATGCTCCCTAGATAAGTGAATGAAGTAACCTCTTTCAAATTCTTCCTGTTGATGACGATTGGCGCTGGATGTATAGACTAAATTAATAAGATATAGGCACTGTTAGCAGTTATAAGTTGGAATAATTAAAAATTGCTACTTTATATTAACTCACTTTTGAAATCATAACGCAGAAGAATGTGAAACTGACACACAGGTAACTACGATTTTATGAAATTTTGTGATACAATTGCTTTAACTGAACGCGAGGTCGGCTAATGTAAACCAAATAAACTAAATAGCTCATTGGTAGCGTCTCTGGTAGTTGCACTGGACGATGCTAGCACTCATTTCAAAGGAGCGATCAGTTACTTAGAAACTACAGATACGCGCTTGGCTGAAGAGTACTAGCTAGCATGAAACCTGGGTTCAGGGCTATTTGTCAGCTGCTTTCATCCATCTAACATTAGTTCAGAGTACAGTGCTATGGTGAGTGACATAACCTGGTGACCAAATAGCAAAACGTACGAAAAGAATTCACCCATTACCAACATTTGTTACCTCCTAGTGACCGATCACTTTAATGACCACAGGCAAGCTTAAGGTTAACGGGGAGAGTGAGTAGCTTACTGGTAACACATCTGACTACGACACTACGTAACGCGTGTTCGAACCTTAACTCTCAATTCCATAGCCTTGTGGTTTATTCTTTATTCTTAATAATATCTTTATTGAATATCTTCTATTTTCCTAATATTCAGTCATACGAGCAAATCTTCTTCTACTTATGCTAATATATTTCCCTATTAAAGACTTATATGATTTGTGTTTCTATGAGTTATTATTGTTACTATGAAAACCAATCAACAAACCTTTTCCTATCACATTTGGATACATTTAGATATCCGTGAATGAATAAATTAAGACACACAAAAAATAACACAAGCATAATTTGATATGTCCAGATTCCATATGACGCTTTTCAATGGTTCTACTAATATATTATATATATGGAACATATTCTAAATTTTATTCTGAATCTGTAAAATTAAATTGTATACATACATATACATATAGCATTGGTATGCTGCATCCTGTTCAAAAATTCAATGTGTTAAAGATTATATCTAGAAGATTTTTAATATCTAGACACAACAAATTACGTAAAATAATTTAACCACGAAGTTTGACTGATTCATTCCGCGAACTATTCATTTATAATCACAGTGTATTCAGGCAAGCAAACCACCAGGTTTTTGTGAAGGCTTCACAATTTTATCTACAACTTCTCCAAAAGAGTTATTCAGATTTTAAAAGAACAAGAAGTTCAAAAAAGATATCGACCTTTTCGGCGATTTCATTCTCAAAAGCAGCTGTACAATCGCATTTATATGGATTATTTTACATGGATACAATTATTATTTGTTTAACTCCACATAGTAACGAAGGTGATAATAGTTTTCAACTTGATATGAAAGTTTGAAGGTAGGAATATAGATTACAAGGGGCTTAGATGCAACATTGAATAGGATAAGAAAACAGTGTCAACATTATGCAAAATTAATATTTGAAAATTGGAGAATTAATTTTAAAGGTGAATATAAGGTGGTAATTGTTTTCAATTTGATATGAATTACAAGAGGCTTAGATACGCAGGGATATAACGAATTACAGGTGTGAACAAAATGAGCATAGAAACAAAGTGAAATCAAAAATTTTCAACTTGAAATTTAAGTTAGGAGTTGTGAATATAGATTACAAGAGGCATAGAAACAAAAACTTACACAGGATTAGAATATAACTGTAAAATGGTTGTTCTAAATGGATTACAAGTGTGATCAGGAAGAGCATGGAAACAAACTCAAAATAACCGATTTTATTACTGAAAAATAGGATGAATTGAATGAAGGCAAAGAGAGAAAATTACACACACAGATAATAGAATAAAAAAAACGAAGGGATTACGCCCATGATAATTGTAAAGGCTGGACTGGCTTCTTTTGAACACATAGCTCCGGCTTTTCGATGCATATGACGAGAGCCTCCACAGTACACAGAAGTTGGAAACACACTGCCTTTGGTAGATTTTTGTTTACTTTGTAAATGACTCTAAATGATGAGTCAGTTGAGATTCTGTGACAAGTATTGACGAGATGTACAATTATTGCGCTTCTGATAGAACCAGTGCCTCCTTTTTGCAGCCATGCTGGATGATGTTCTCTAACACGTTTTAATAAGACCCGCATAGAACGACCTATGTACCTAGCTCCGCAAAGGCAGGTGAACTGATAAATGCACATTGAAGTGGTCATATGCGGAAGTCTGTCCTTCCCATTGCTCTGAAGTAGTGGGCGGCTAGAGAATATCACTCTTAGAGTTGCTACCGGAAAAGTATTCTTTGTAACTGTTGTAACTGTTTTCTTATCCAATTCAATGTTGCATCTAAGCCCCTTGTAATCTATATTCCTACCTTCAAACTTTCATATCAAGTTGAAAACTATTATCACCTTCGTTACTATGTGGAGTTAAACAAATATTAATTGTATCCATGTAAAATAATCCATATAAATGAGATTGTACAGCTGCTTTTGAGAATGAAATCGCCGAAAAGGTCGATATCTTTTCTAAACTTCTTGTTCTTTTTCTTCTAATGTTCAAATGGATATTTTCCACGATTATTCAGATTTTACTACACATAAAAATATGCAGTTAATTACTACATAAAAATATAAAGGAAATATGCGAGGGGATTATTCCTTGATGAATATTTATGCAAACTAAATGGCGAAGTTAAACTTTAAGCACCACTCACTACTGAAGTGCTACCTCACACCGAGGACCTTGAGATGCTTGCTGAGCAAGTTACTGAAACCTGGACAATAAATAATGCTGTCATCATCAATAAATCATGCTAATCGAAGTGTTAAGCTATTATAATGGGATATCTGGCAAGTTTCAGCTTAAGTTTGGAGAAGATTAAGTTACGCTTTAAGCGAAGGACAACTTAGGGGTAGGTAAGCCTAATTTGGGCCACATTGGGGTTAGTCCGAGTTAGATTATACTTAGTTTAGGGATATTTTCACGTTGGGTTTAGGTCAGGTGAAGGAAAGACTAAGGTTATTGTTAGGGTTAGAAGACCCAAATAATTACATGCATAGAATGCGGTTAAACTACTCTGTTGATATAAGGATAGATCATGTGCACTGTGGTTTGGGTAGAATATAATTCTATTATGGATAACATTTTTATTTTGATAAAGTCTTACAGTGGTGTTATACAGTAATATTAACTGATGACGCTTCGAGCACCATTTATTGATTTTGATTTTTTTTTGATTTACAGCTTGATTCCACACTGTATTTTTGGTACAAGTATGGAATTTTCAGCATGGATATGGGTAGCCCAAATTTTGCAGGCCAACCATAGATATCAGGTGTGCGCCGGCGTGGGCTCGAACCCCGGACCATGTGCATGGTCGGCGAGAGTCCTAACCACTGTGCCACCGACGCACAGTAAATATTACTGCATAACATAATGAGGCCCTATCAAAATAAATTTTACCCAAAATAGAATTATAATCTGTTGATACTTCAACCTAAAACTGAGCGTTCTCTTTTTATCACATGTGAGAGGAAGGTCTCCTCAGTAAAACATTTTACAGTTTTTGTACAATTTTTTTCTAAAAATATATGTATTCCATACACAAAAATGCCTACTTCAGGTGATTGGTGCTTTCGAAGTCACTTCATCTGATTCGTAGTTAATTAGTGGTGCTTAAAAATAAAACTTTGCCAACTAAATAAATGCTCACTGAATAGTAGTTTTGGCGTAGTTTAGGAATATTCAAGAGTGAACATGGATATCCCCTCGGGGATAGAACCAAGGGATTTCAGGTTGAAAGGCCAACTCGTTGATTATTCAGCCACTGGGGTATGGAATCCTAAGGCACATGAATGGTAACTTCTGGTAATTTGTAATGTTTGCCCTACCACCAGTCAACCTAGTTGTGATCGACCAGAGTGTTTATCACTTCTCACTGAAACTTCAGGTATATCCATCTTGTTGTCAGTCGCTGGAGAGTATTAGAAAAGTTTTCAAGTGTTATTTTGTAAGGATTCAATGGGAGTGAAGTTTGGTCACGGATTTCTGGAAAGTCTCAAACTAGGTTGAAATAACCGTCCAGTTTTCCCCGGTAATCAACAGCTTTCTAACTTAGTATACAATTGGTGGATGGTGGCTAGCAGTGGAATCCAGGATACGCATTTCGTCCTATTTGGGACTCGTCAGCTGGATGTACCTGCATTTCTCAGTGAGTGATGATGTTCCCACTGAGGCTCGAACCCAGTACCCATAGTTTCAAACGCCAAAGCGTTATCCACTAGACCACTTGGGCCACGAGAGCCACTGCCTCTTGTGCAACGGGTCATATTAATTATTGAATTGAATTTTTGTCTTGACTTTCCCACCGATTGATTGGACCGAAGTGCTCGGTTGCTAGCCACCATCCACCAATTGTATACAAATCAAATCCCCAGACATCGTCGGTGCACCTGCACAAGAAGCCGACATGTCAACCTGAGACCGAGCACTTCGGTCCAATCAATCGACGGGAAAGTCAAGACAAAAATTCAATTCAATAATTAATATGACCCGTTGCACAAGAGGCAGTGGCTCTCGTGGCCCAAGTGGTCTAGTGGATAACGCTTTGGCGTTTGAAACTATGGGTACTGGGTTCGAGCCTCAGTGGGAACATCATCACTCACTGAGAAATGCAGGTACATCCAGCTGACGAGTCCCAAATAGGACGAAATGCGCATCCTGGATTCCACTGCTAGCCACCATCCACCAATTGTATACTAACTAAATGCCCAGACATCGTCGAAGCATCTGCACAAGAAGCCGACATGTCAACCTGAGACCGAGCACTTTGGTCCAATCAATCGACGGGAAAATCAAAAATTCAATTCAATAGCTTTTTAACTTATATAAATCCACGACCGTACTTGTAATCAGTCAAATTTGTAGAAACTGATACTTGGTGTCAGGTTGTTATTGTAATAGATTTAGGAAGTCGGTAATGCCTTCCATACAATGAACAATGAATTAACGTGAAGAAAGAATGCTGATATATTTTATATAGAGCCCACTTCTCTTGGCTTTAAGTGTACAAATAGTGTATAGAAGTAATAATGCGGGATGAAATTGTCATCCAAGGTTAATTAGGTTTTTCGACTGGTTGTTTCGTTTGTGTCAGCTACTGATGAAAGCCACAATTTATAGCAGATTCTAAAGAAAGCTGATATTACTATTTCACACTGAAGATGAGACTTTTTATACAGGTTGCAGAAGCTGTCAATCTGAAATATAAAAAAAATTTATGTGAGTTTCTGGATATTTCTAGTCAGTCAGCATGTAATGTACTCCTTACTTTAAAGTATACTTCACATATTTCTCACTTTCATTTGGATAAAGTAAATACTCTGTTGAACAACTGCTTTTAAGGGTAATAAAAAATGAGTAAACAATGTTAATTTAAATCGAGTCTAAACAGCATTACCAAACAATTCGCAATAAATTTTGATTAACACTATGAAATTTTAGGCAGTTTAAGTCCTGTTGGAGTTTACAACACAGGCAGATTGGCGTTTCTTTAGACTTTTGAATAATGTGTTAAAGACAAGTGAGAGTGTTATGATCGCCTAAAGAAGCGTTTGTTCTGAGGTATGGAGGATTTCATCGTGAGCTGACATCAGTCAGAGAACCACTGGAAAACCTGAGAGTACTGGACAGCTGTTTCTCCCTAGTTTGAGACTCTTCAGCAGTACGCACCCACCTCCAGGGTTCGAACCCAGGACATTCTGGTTACAAGAGGAGCTTGTAGACCATTGAGCCACTGGGACCGAATCCAACGGTTCTTGAATTCTAACTTCTGCCAATTCACGATACAGAGCGACCATTTCGCAATGTCTTCTTTGATGAGTTACAGCCTCATCTTTGACCTATTGTACCCTACTGGTCACGGCTTCCCACTAGAACCCTAGTTTAACTGCCTGAATGGTGCCAGTCGCTAGTGAGCAGCTCATGATGAAATCCTCCATAAAACCAAACAAAATCCCTACAACACCAATACTTGAAAATTTTCTGTGGTATTTGAATTTCGGAGCTATATGAGGGTTTTTGTTTTTTAAATGCTAATGTTCGAGGCCGCGTTGCAACTAATGCAATCTTTATTACTATTACAAACCAAGAACAAAGGGTTATGCGACTAGATATGTGAACATGAATGATCACAGCATCCTTATAAGCTTATTTATGGACGAAAATCCCACAGACGTCTTAGAATCTGGAAGTAATTTGACATATTTTCGTACACTGGCCTCACTGAGCGATGATAGAAGCTTGGCGATTCCATTTTTTCTGGAATCAGATCATTCGATGGGACAGAATCAGTTAAACAGTTGCAATTAGGAGCTGAACAAATGGATTCTCATTCAGGCCAACAAGAGATAACTGCAGGCGTAAATAGCTATCTTGTCCATCAGCTGAAGAAATCCTTTATATTATTCTTAGCATTCCAAGTGGAATGTAAGCGTTTAGCGAACTTGTTCCAACTCTGTCGCTTCTATGCTATCACTTTAAACTATCAACAGGCTTTCAGCACTTAATAATATAATGTCCTCGTTGTCACTCTAAGAAACACAACCATCTACTAGTTATCTGGCTTTCACTCCGATGACTGGTTCGTGGTGTCATTCATTTGTCTACTGGGCGTATGAACAGTCCACGTCCATTTTCTTCAGAACATCTTTTGATAATAAATTCTTGAATGCTTCTCTATTGCTTATACTCCCCAACTGGCTATTTGATCTTCAGTATTGAAGTGGGGGTTTGAATGTGTTGATAAAAGTTCTCTGCCTGTCTAAAAAACTTTACTTGTAGTGCACTCGCCGATTGTCTTAACTACATGGAAGTAATAATTTGTTGTTTGTTTTGAAAATTTCGAATCGGTTCCAGGTTAAGAATGTTGTAGAGGTTCATGCTGTCTTGTTCTTCTAATTCTGGAAGACTTATGTATCCTCATTCATGCTTAGTCAAGGTGAAATATACAAAATGGTTGGGACTTTTGTATGTCCAAGTGTTGGTTTGTAGGGATTTGATTGATTACATGATTCCATCATAAGCCGAATTTAGTTACAGAACCATTAGAAAACCTGAGAGTACTGGACAGCTGTTTCACCCTATTTTGAAACTATTCAGCAGTAAGAAGTCGTGATCTGTGGGATGCAGCAGTTCGAGTGTGAGGCCAAATACTCGCTAAAGACATTGATTAGGGGTCGCGCTATGGCGTGAATCGGTAGAAGTTAGAATTCATGGGCCATTGGATCAGTTCCTGGTGGCTTAGTGGTACACGAGCTCGCATGGAACCACAAGGTCCTGGATTCGAACACTGGCAGCGGGTGCGTACTGCTGAAGGTCGAAAACTAGGACGAAACAGCTGTCCAGCACTCCTAGGTTTTCCGATGGTTCTTTGACTAATGCCAGTTCATGATGAAATCCTGTAACTTTTGTATGTCATTGGCCTATTATAGGTTTCAATCGTCTGTAACATGTCTCGGACTGCATTTCATAATACAACCGAAAGCCAGCTTTAGTAATGTGTAAGGTTTAAGAATTGCCAAACAGATTCCCTGCCATATATAAATATCAATTAGAAAATTTCACAAACTTGAAGTGATTCATTTCGGGTGAACATATTCTTTGTTTATAAGTTTCCAGACCATATGTGTTACGAACTTCCTGTAATAATTTGAGCGCCGAGTCAAATTGATTCATTATAATTCTTTGTCTACCTTAAATAAGTGAATATATATATATATATATATATATATATATCATAATTGAAAAGAATCGTATTTGATAAATCGCATGCGCAACATTTAGACACAATATTTTCAGGCATTATGGAATTACTCTGTATGGAGATTAGGCTGAAATGATAGTAATAGGAGGAAAAAGGCCTGTGTTTATGGCTGTCTTACGGTATAATGCTATTGGTCGTAGTTCACTGTCATTTTTCAGACTGAACTTTCAAAGTTAAAAATGTCACGATCACATTATTCTGCTCCATTTTTTTGTTTGTTTCGCTGATGCTGTGTCCAGCATTTTCCAACAGACTTTTACGCCCAGAAGACTAATCTCCACTTAACATAATTAAAATAAACAGTAGAAATTACCATTTACTTTTTAGATTTTTGATTTTGTCTTTTGGAAGCCCTTTTGATTGACGCATGAATTTTGGCAAATTTTATTCTACAGGTAATATTAAAAAACTATTAGGAATATAATTGCCAGTAAAGTGCAAATACTAGAATTCAACAATGAAGAAATGAAGTCGCTGGTATTTTTAAAGCCTACAAGTAAAAACCTGCTCAACCATGTGTTTCGCATGAATCTAATAATCAAATGTACAGAAGTCAAATAAAGATAGGCTGAGAAGACCCCTGAACGATACCAAGTACCAGTCAGGTGTTCCAGGATGCTGTAGAGGAGATCGTGTATCGGACCAGTATAATAACAGCTTATCAGTAATCTCTCGTTCGCCTAGAAACGACTGTTGAGAACAGATTGAAATGGAGATGTGCTGATGAATCCTTATGTTTCTCTCTGAAACTATCTGAATTATCATATTTCAATAAGGAATTTAGAAGACAAATTTCGTGAGATTATATTAATTCATAGTTTGTTTACGACCGCTTTACAACTAACATGCCTCACAATAATAATAATAAAATAAAATGCAAAACAATTATTGAGTTATATAAAACAAACGTACATGCTAATGACCAAATAAGTCCCTTAGTCTCTTGTAGGCTAAGTTTGAAGTCTACTGCTTTTGGATACATAGTTGAGGCTGGATATGATTAATACAAATGGCTTCTATCACCTTTAATAACCAACCTTGAATTAGAGTTATGTGAAATAATTGTGAAGCATTCATTAATACTGATTGATTTTGTGACCGGACATTATTAAGTGCTTTGAAATGGATGACGCTGGATTTCTATTCAGATTAATTGCATTGGGACTTTCTATATGTTTTAATAATCATTTCGGAACATGTTCTTGCCGAAGACACTAGAACATTCTATTGGTTCTACCTGTATAGGTGTCACCGTAGCTGCAGGTGAACTTGTAGATACAGTTTGTAGTAGAATGTACAGAATTTCGTCTTTTAATCGTAGGTACGGGGATCGGAAATTTTCGGCAAATGAAAGAAAGGAAATGGGACGTATAGTGTGTTTTGATAGCTGACCGAAGTTTTTGAGCTGTCACCTGCATAGTTTGGTTGCCCTTGAATGGAAGGTTAATAAAGATAGCTTTCTTTGGTACAGAAGCTGTCTTTCCTAGATATGATCTATCTTTGCTGTGACAATTAATCGGGTTTTCTGGATAAACAAATGATACTAATAAAGGACAAGACAACATACATTATCTCTTCACACCATTCCGAAATCATGAACTATGAATAAACTGAAAAATTAGCTGGTTGGGTTTGTTATAATGGTTTTACTAATAATTTGTTAATTTCTGCAGTAGGCGTTTCATTTCTCCAAGTACCAAGTTACTCACCATTGGTGCTGCAACTTATATGAATTTTCACATTTTCTCATCAAATATTACACCGAAATCAGCGTACAAACGGAAGACAGAGTCACACGGTTTCACCAAATGTGTTAGGATTATAAAAGCGATGTGTACTTCCGACCGACGCAATGACTCAAATATTTCCATCAGTAGTGTATTCATGGAACTGGTACATGGTATGAGAGTCACAAAAGCCATTCGCAACTAGTTGATTTGAATACTTTTATGGATATATGTCATAAAATTGATGCTGAAGACCAAGTGGCTAGGATTGTGGTGGCGAACTAGACAAGAACCTATTCATTACACTATAAATATTCAATAGAAAAAGGAGGTGGGTTGAACATACACTCAGGAGACCGTTGGGCGATATCAAACTCCAGGCTTCCGAATTAAACTAAAATGAGATTCCAGCTATGTGTTGGGGTTCTCTCTGACGTTATAATTGAGGACATCATACAAAGGAGAAATTGAAATTTGTAGGCAGTCGTGATGTTAGGAGGGAATAACGCCCCAAAAAACGGGAGACTATTGTTCTTCTGAGAAAAGTGCTTGGGCCGTTAGGGAAATAGGTAATGGCAATATTTATAGTGAAGTTTCAACCATTAATGACATGGCTGTACTTATTTGAATGAGCTTACAGAGGGAATTCATGAAAATACCTATACCATCATAGCTTATTAATATGAGGTGAATTTAACTATCCTTATTATTTTTTAATTTGCAGGCACTGACTGTATCACACAGTTTAGTTTGTATTACACGTTAGATGATGTTTCAAGAACACTTTACGGCTAAAAGTCACATACCTTCAAAGTCGATTGGCCTTAACATCATGTGAATACTTTTATATGATTATAATTGGTAATGTGCGTGCTCAATAGATCTTTGTCTTACGTCAAAGTAAATGTATCATTTGGAATAATAATGTTTTACAGTGTTAACAAGTTTGCCTTCATGCAAAATATCTTTCTTATACTTCACTACTCTTATCGGAAACATTTAACATCAGTATACATTCAATACCACCTCACCCTTCTCAGGCTAACGCTAATTATGTATACAAGGTTATATGTTTCTGCGGTATCAGTAACACTGGAAGAACAGAAAGAAGGACACACTTTCCATTTTCTTGAGCATATAGCAAACATCCAGCGTTTCAGTGGAACAAAGCTTACAATAGTGTCAGGTATCTCATCAATATGTGTCATTAGGTGAATATTACCAAATCCTTTAAACTCACCAGCACAAAGAAATAATACAATTCTCCTCATGTTAGTCGTAGCTATCGCTATCAAACACACATAACCCAATTTATGTATTCAGAAAGAAGCAGTTTTCAGTCCTTCTTTGTATTGGTAACTCTCACTTTCATCTGACTATGTAGTCTTGAGCTTTAAGCTCTCCCCCCTATGACATAATGTAAGTTTGCTTGTCTCTCGCGTCTGTGATTTGAACTGAGCTCTGCACACTGCTAACTAGTTTATTATTTACTCATCATCTTATTCACCCTTTTCCCTATTGCGTAACCTCTTTGCTGTTGCAGCCAAAGATATATTTGTTTTTGTTTTAACTTGAACTTTCTGGGTTTAAAACATACAGTTGCAAATTCTGAGCACTTCTGATCAAACTTAGAATCTCCTGTTAACTGAGATCATGTAACATTTGCAACTACGTAAAAAGTGTTTTGTCTACAAGAAGTTCATAATTTCTCAAAGATGATTACAGCTGATGACAAGCCAACCAGACAAATGATGGTACTATCTTATTCTGTACAAACCTTTTCTTCGGCTTTATTCAAATTTGTAAAGGAGATTAATTGTGTGAACTATTTTTTCTACGGACGAACTTGAACAAAACAAGAAGAACATGTTGAGCAGGATAATATGATAATAATAATTTTACTCGTCGGTCTTCATCAACTGTATACACCCTGAAACAATTTTCATATCACTTTACAAAAATTAATAAGTCATCCTGGAGATGGAGACCATTATGTAGTTGACTAGCAGAGTGTGAATAACAACAGTTGCTATTAGGTGGGTTGTGTATATTGAAATATCAAGGCAGAATTTTACATTTAGGATAAGATGGCTAAAACTAATAAAAATGTGTGAAACTATTATCACACTCTGAGGAATCTTCTTCTATCGTCTATCCAGAAAACAATGAATTGCCAAAAGGCGATAGGTACCAAATACCTCAGACATGAAAAGTCTACCTATTCACTTAAGACGTTGGGAACGTCATGTAAAAAGAGCAAACAAAGTCCCGTCATTATTGTTATCTTGATCTGCTACGAAATCTGTACATCCAAGAATAATGTATTGGATCTTATCCGTACTGAAAGTACGAGATTCCCTCTTTCCCCTTTTCATTATTACACTTGTACGAACAAACCTTTTATTCACCTAATATCTATTTGTTTAATTACTTAGACGCTGACAGATACAGACACACAACTTTCCATTGCAATTCCTCTCCATGTTTTTGATATCACCATTCAATCGTTCATATATAGTTTGAAACGAGACCAAATCAAATCCATTTTGAACATTGGTCACGAACATTCATTAAAGTACAAATATATATATATATATATTCACTGTTATTCATAATCATTTGCTTCAAAATTTCTTGTTCAATTTACTGGTATATTTAGGCATGTTATCACGTAGACATAATTAGAGCAGTAATCCTGTAACTCTACTGATAAATCACTGTTATCAATAAACATGAGTGTTGTTCAACATAAAATGTAAGTTGACAGGTATCTGTTCATTTTTATTTTACTCCTTTGCCTTGCCAAAGGGAACACAGGGCTTCAGTTTTGAGCTATTAAGTTTCAATAGCAGTGGTGCTCTTCACGCTGTAAGGTTGCTAGCCTCATACCCAAACTTCTGTCTCTGTGAGGTTAACAAAAGACTAGAGAAGGTTTAGGGGTGCGTCGGCAGAGAATCAAACTATGGCTAACAAAAATTCTAACACTAAATCACTAACTCACATGGATACGTATTTGTGAAAGTTATCATTTAACCCGTAACAATAATAATAACAATCACGTATATTAAATCAGATTTTTCATAGTGACGTTTGCTAGCAGAGTTTATCTATTATTGATTTTTATTTTATTTATTATAGCTTGGTTCCAAGAAGTATTTTGGTACATCTTTGGAATTTTCAGCATTTGATATCTGTAGCCCAAATTTAGCAGGCCGACAGTTGATATCTGGTGTGGGTTGGCGGGAGATCGAACCTCAGACCATGTGCATTGTCAGTGAGCGTCCTAACCACTGTGACACTAATGCACATTTGCATAATCATTTCTTAATTTACATGTAATGCTTTAAACGTTTGTTCGGCTCACTTACATAGCTATTTGACTAAAACAAAACATTCGTCAATGACTAATAGGAATTGATCTGTTACGTTTTATATATTATTACACCAGTTATTGTGTACCACACCATAATCTCTAACGGAGTACTTTAAAATGTCCTATAAATATTCTTTTCAATTTTATGTTAGTAATAACACTAGATGTTCCAAAATCTATCAGTTACAAATCAGACATATTTAAAAGATGTCGAAGATAGATGGAATATGTGAATTTTTGTCGTTCATAAATCCTGTCCAACAGATACAAGAGTATAAGTATAGACGATGTCACCATGAACTTATTATAAGCTGATGCTAGGTTGAATAATACATCTTTCAGCAAATTCTTGATTCAAACATTTACGGTCGGTACGGAATTTCTTCCCAGTACTTCAAAGCATTAAAATACTTTTACTAAATAAATATTTCGGACATCACTACTTAAATAATTCAGTCAAAGTATTTCATTGATATAAAATGATGTTTTCCTAACTATTGTTTTTAGGTGTTAGTTTTCAAGGATTTGATTCATTTCAAAGTCGATCACGAAATGATTTCAGTTCCATGCACTAGTGACTGACTTAAGAATGAAGTTACATCAGGTTTAAGTAGGAGGCCATGATTAATGGTGGTGGTAAACGCTAGATGTTAGCTGATGAATTTTTTATATAGCAAAAGTTAGAATTCATCTGTTACTAGCTCTCATTCCAGTAACTGAGGCGAAGGTGTTTCCCTATAACTTAAAGGTCCTGGGTTCGATCGCTACCGTTACCATGGGTGTATATTGTTAAGATGCTGTAGGTTAGGACGAAATATCTGTCCAGCAATCTGTGGCTTTCAAAGCATCTCTGTCTGAGGTTAGTTCACGGTCAACCCTGCTTTCTATCTGTCTAATAAAGATGTGGCTGCGGTTCAATAATTTTAGATTAAGTTCTTTAGTTTTTGCGAATAGTCGAGGAACACGCACTTCTTATTGTGCGTAACAGAAGAAATATATGACAATGAAAAAATGTTGCAGTCTGCATAAATTGAGTATTTCATCCAATCATAGGGTACATTCATTTGAAAAATCCTACAGTGCTATAAAGTATAATTTTTTGACGACACTTAGAGAATAATTGATCAATCATAATTATATCAAGGCATTCACACAACGTCCAGTCTTTGTCTACATATATGATTGACACACAGATCATATAAATGAATGAATAAAGAAACGTCTATCCTCATATCAATGAGTGACCTTCAACAGCATCGGATGACAGATGATTTGAAAGGTACTTCGCTACTACAGGGTGCCGCCAACAATTATACATCTCATCCAACAGTCGTACGAAAATGCTGCATGCAAAATAATCCACGACTGGAAACTCACGGAATCCTTCAGAGAAGTGAAGATGGGTGTGAGGCAAGATGACTGCCTACTATCTTCAGTGATCGCAGTAGCTGGATAACGTGACAGACAGCGGTGGACAGTGAGGAAACAGGCGCAAAATAAACCCATAAAAAAAACTTGAAGGATCTGAACTTCGCTGATGATATGTCCGGTTTCTCACAAACTGAAAGATGTTCAAATGAAAAATAACAAGTTGGCTGAAGAAGCACCAAATATAGGACTTCAGGTGAACATATAGAAGACAGAGGAGAGAAACGTTCCTGACCAAAAGCAACAAAAACAACAACAGACAACAATCAGCCAGTTTGAATAGGAGAAATCTGAAGGAAGCAACCTACTTCATTTGCATTCCTGCAAAGCATCGTTTCAAATACAGGCGGATGGAACTGATGAGGATATGATTAAGGCGAGGATCATCAGGAAAGCAATGCAAACTTTGATTACTCTCAAGTCTGTGTGAAGGTCAACTGTACAACTCAGCATGAAAAATAAGATGTGGATTTTCAACTCTAATGTGAAGTTAGTGCTACTCACTATATGGGTCACACACTTGGCTCAGCGTCAAAAGGGCACTTCAAACAAACTGCAGACCTTCATCAAAAGCTGTCTTCCCTTAGTAATTCGCTAAAGATCAGATGGTCGGCTAGAAAATATCAGCGACAGGCAGAGATAACTGGCAATGAGCGAACCATTCCAGCAGGAATCGATTGTGCAACAAATATGGAGGGAGGATTGGAGATGGATTGGCCATACTTTGAAGAAACCATCAAGTTTCATCACTAGATAAGCCCTCAAGTTGTACCCAAATAGAAAGCGGGCAGGAGCTAAAGGAAATAATAATAATAATATCAACGAGTAACTCATTGGAAAAGCAGTGTACAACTTTGAAGAAACTTTCATGAGTCCAGTATACAAAAAAAGATTCAGAAGAAAAATAAGGTGATAAAAGTTAAAAACAGTAAATAGGAAAATTGGTTCATGATCTGTGAAACCGTTTAAATTTCGACAATGTAGTATATGATTTACATGTAAATCATTCTGAAATCAGAAGTGTTTATTTATTATTTTTTAGGATTCTGAATAACCCAGCATGGGAGCTCACACCTCCGTAGGTATGACAGATTTTTATCTACCAGCCATCATGATTTAGTGTCATGTCTTGGTTTAGTATCCCGTAACACTTCTCACTTAAGTCTACTACACAAAACAAGTTACACAGCGAATGAATGCTTTTCGTCAGCTCACCATATGTTTCGTAAAATTATCAAGTTCAGAGATAAATATAACTGTGATTTTATTTGTAAATTCGTATTATTGATATCACGTTGTATCTTCCACTTGACAGCATGAGACGTCACATGACAATAGTAAAGATGCTTCCTAGTGTTTGTACACTTATCATTTAAATATTTTTGTGGATTATATCATAAACAAGGTGTATTTTCATGCTTTTCAGCACCATCCATCATGATGAACAAATGACGTTGATTTATACGGTGAAGCAGTCAATAACTTCATACTGATCTTACATTCTACATTTATTTTTAGACTAGTAAATCGTTGTCAGTAAGCGTTCAGTTTGCATTCCTTCGTCCATCATGGAGATAATATATATATATATATATATATATGATTCAGACGATGAAAATAACTGCTCATATAATCTGTATGTTAAAGGTTGTATTTAAAGTAAATTTGCACTGCTGGTATTTTTGTATTTTTCGTTGTCATTATCAACTTCCTTGACTTTCTTTTAAACATATCGTACATCCTTACTTCTCTTTTTCAATTAACGAACGTTTTCCTCTTGTTGTTATATTTTTGACTTAGGTGAATCTTTCATCTTCTTCTTTATTCCTTTAGGTTTCCGGTGAAATATAAGGCTTGAAGCTAGAGGCTTGAAGTTTCTGTAGCAGTGGTTATCATTTTTACAGGATGGGGTTACTAGCCTCATGCCCAACCTACCTTTTTTGCCAGTCTTACTACTGGCTTAGCAAGGTGAAGGAGTGCATCGGCCGGGGATTGTACCCTGGACCACCTGCGTGGTCGGCGAGCACTCTACCACTGTACTACCTGGGTAATTAGTTATTCTTTAAAACTTACCACTTGACAGAACAACTATCTTTTCATCTTGCCAATTATTTCGGCGTTCCTTGAATTAGGACCTCTTTAGACTTAGTCAGTGATCATCGAGATAAGATTTAAAAACAACAATCTATGATGTATAGGCCCGATTCTCTGCCAGGTATTTTTTCGAGATGTTTGAATCTGCAAATTTACAGCTATCCAAGATAATCACATCAAAACTGAACAATCTGTTCTCCTTCTTCTTATTTATTACAAATAGTAATGACCAGAGAAGAGATAGCCGGATGACTGGTATGGTGTTAAACATCCAGTCAAGTATCACTTATTTTCATAACAACGAGTTCTAACACATCAATTTTGAAATGGATTTATGAAGTGATCAGCGCCTGAGTTTTTGTTAACTTGGTTGTGAGCGGGTAAACTCACGAGGTCATGCATTCGACCTGGGGTTTTCACTTCACTTTTGAATCATTACACATTAAATCAATATATGCCTCATAGTCCAAGGCTGTATAAGATATTCATACTGACAATACTCCCTTTAGCACTTCTTTAATTATTATTTTTAATAAATGTATTAGTCTTTAGTGTTTCTTCGGTGCTTTGAAGTGTCTTTCACCATAACCAGCCTCCTCTGAATACTGCAGATCAGAAGACAAAAAGTTAAAGCAAAATGAAACTCTGGCGACGAACCAATGGATAAGTTACTACTGAATAAGTATGCAGAAAAAATAAAGATGGATCGGACATACTCTGAGGAAACAATTGAACGATATCCCGAACAAGAGAAATCCTCCAGTGGAAGCTGAATGGGAAATTTAGACTTCAGTGTTGTTTGATAACATAAAGGGAATTATTTGAGGAGGAAATTTAACTTTATGAACATTCATGGAGACAACCATATACGACTAGAGAGAGCTGAGTGAAATGGAGATGTGTTGTTGAAGCCCCATCTTCCGCTGGGAACTCAAGGGATTATTACTACTACTATTAAATCTAAGACCTGGTTATTCACAAGTACAGTGAACAACCCTACCATAATCACATTTACATTTTCCATTCATCACAAACAATAAATTCTGTGATACGTTAGAAAGTATAGATTGAGTGTATATATGCTGATTTTCATACTATCCAATTAAGTTAACAGCCAGGCAGCAATAACGAAGTGTAAAGCCGCTTTAGTTTGAATCTAAAGTGAGTTAGAAGACCACTGTTACTGACCAAAACATGGAGGTTAAACTGGAGAGTTTGCTGACATGAAATATGACTTTTCCTTTTTGTTAAATGTTTACTAGCAGTGGAATGCAGGAGGCACGTTTCATTATATTCAGGACTCATCCGGCGAGGCATTTGAAACGACAGATGCTTGGTACCAGTGCAAACGCCATCCATCATTGAGATTTATAAGTATATCCAGATGGCTAGTCTCAGATAGGAAGAAAGGTACATTCTGGATTTCAGTGTCAGTCACCACCTACCAGCCAATATCATATTAATCCCCAGAAATCTTCAAAGCATCAGTACAAGAACCCAACGTGTCAAAAGTGCCTGATAATTTCAGCCAACCAGTCCACAGATAAAGCAAACTGGCTTACATAAATCGATCTGTCCTATTGCACCATATTTAATTCAGGCCGTACCACTAATAGGAAAGGAACATGCCTCATTCTGATGTGTGTTACACTCTTATAACAAACTCTTCAACAACGCCATTTATGATATTTTCTAACAGCAATGAAAACTTTTTTCTCAAACTGAAGAAGATTTATGGATCGTAATGACAACAATGCCTTCCATTCCATTTTGCTAATGAACTGTAGAATTATTGGAAAAGAGTTTATTAGTGATGGAATTTGTCGTAGTGTTTGCTACTGAAGGTAGCATAATGTCCTTTTATTATTATCTAGAAGTTCGATAACAAAGAAGAAAAGATCGTAATACTCAGTCGAGTTATTATCTTTATTCACTGACAGTATATTACTAGCTTGAGTGAGGTTATCTGCTTTGCAACCATAAGTAAACCACTTCACCGTAAATCTGAATGGTCATCAGTAAGGGATGAATAAGTGTTATTTATCTGTGTATCCCACCTTTATTTATTTAAGCGTATACAGGGATGTTTATTTTTGTTAATTAACCGGGTCAGACGTTCTTGAAACTGAAGGTACTGAGAATACTTCGTTTAATGAAGTGTCTTAAAACATCTATCTAATCGCCTTGCTGTACAAAGAATCTCGGTGATCAGCATTCCATCAAACCCTGTCAGTCGCCCTCCTAAAAGACGCCTAGTTTCACATCCAATAGGAAGGCTGAAAAAAAGGGAAAAGTGGTCATAAGGTTAAAAAAATCACCGCTTATAAAACTTCAAAGCTGAAGACTGACGCCTCAAGTTCCACTCAGAACTCAAGTGAATGAAAAACATTAATGTTGCAAAATCAAGTTATTCTTTTGGGTTTTCAGGACGCAAAAATATAAGTAAATCTAGAAGCTTTGGTCAGCTTAGTAATCTGGAATATTGTTCGGCCACTACTACGCATGCACTTGCATTTAACTACATTATAAACTGAGATAAGATAAAAGCATTAAAAAGTAGTATGTTGGGATGTTTAAGAAAAGTGAGTGCACTAAAATTCGTCAAGCGAGCTGTAGAGATGATGCATACCATTTACAATTTTATTAAAAATTGCAATGCAAATAAAGAGTAAAAATACTACAAAGCATGTTAGTAGATATCGTGGATACACTGATATGTTTATGAGCAATGAAATATCCTCGAAACGTGGTAATTACGAGTTATATCGAATAAGCTGTTGTAAGATGGGCTTATATGCGATACCAGTGTTCAAAATTCTACTATTACAATGTAATACAACAAAACTACTTTCATTTCTAATCAAGATGGAATGTGACATCATAAAACATAACTGATTAGGTAACTATAAATGAACCGGGAAGCAATATATTTTTATTGTATTTTGATAATGAGTGAATTAGAAGGCTGCCACACCTTGTTTTTCTCTCTCTCTCTCTACATATATATATATATATATATGTAAGGTGTCTCTGACCGTCATTAATCAACGAAGTAAACTGGAAGGAATAAAGTGTCATTTTCTGAGAAGCTGATTAGAAATAAAATACAAATGCTGGTTGTTGTTGTTTTTTTACATTATGTGAAACGGAAATAAATTCTTTTCATATTGCGGTTTGTTTTATTACCTAGCAACGTGAATATTCTTTCCTATTGAAGAATGGCGCATTCATGAATACTATACTATACTATACACAGACCACCCATTTTTACTCTTACTTTTTGTAAACTACTTAGACGATATGGCGGACTTGTAGCTTTTAAACTCAGACATATTTGTTCCTGTTTACGTAAAAATCAGCTGTCTTTCCTGACTAGTTATATTTGGTTTAATAGATTGACTACTGAGAAATAATATTTATTAATTGAAAAATGTGTATAGTACGTTACAGAAATTAGCAGTTTACTTTGAATTCACTATCTCGTTGTTCCTACCATTAAAGTGAAACTTGATTTTCTCACTTGACAAGTTATAGGCGAATGTGAAACCCTGCACACAAAGGGTTTCGGATACAAGTTTCACTATGAAAATTATCCACTAGATCGCAAATATATCAAGCTGACGAGTATGGAATAGGAAAAGTGATAGAATCACCAATAAAGTGAAATTTTTCAAACCATCAAAATGAAAGATAACATTAACTAAAATGTGTTTTTGTGCATCGGTGGCACAGCAGTTAGGATGCTCGCCGACCCGTCCAGGGTTTGATTCCTGGCCACGGACGCACTCCTTTACCTCGCTAAGCCAGAAATAATGCTGGTAAAGAGGAGAGGTTGGGCATGAGGCTAGCAACTCCACCCTCTAAAATAAACACTGCTACAGATACTTGAGGCCACTAGCTTGAGGCCCTATGTTCCACTGGGAACGTGAAGGAAAAAATATGTTTTTGCAATTTAGATCAAAAAGTAATTTCATTTGAAGAACATTGAAAACTTTGAAACACTGGATTCTTCAGTAGTACATGCCAGTCACTTCACTAAGGATTAAACCCAAGACACTAAGGTCACAAAGGGAGCTCATTGGTGATTCAGCCATGGGATGGGAACCAATGACCCACTGACCCTAACATCTGCCAGTTAGCGATATATAGCGTTACTTCCTACCAATTTCATCGGTGAATATTTGTCTTTACAGACAACTTTGTGAGTTATGGTGGTCACAGTTTCTCACTGGAACTTTAAACAACTTCTGGTTTTCGTGAGCGACTAAGTAGCATTAGATTGACTGTAAAGCGCTGTCTGCAAGACATTTATTGATTTGAAATGTGATTTCGAACTGTGATGATATATTTTACCTCTAAATATGTGCTCTTCAAAGGAATTATTACATCCTCTGTCTTTGTCAGAGTTGTAGCATAAATTGAGCATCTAAAACTGACTTTGTTCAATGCAGTCACTTAATTCTGAGAAACTATTGAGAAGCTCAGCTTGAAAAGAGTCTAAAACATATTTAGCGTCTATTTGAAGTGGGTCTGCTTGTTCAGCTTTCAGCGTCAATGTGAGGGGCTACTAACCATTCATATGAATCAGTATCATATTCAACTTAAGTATAACTTTTCTTACACGAACTTGTAGCAAATGCATTTCTCCGGTAACTTGTAATTACGTCACATATTCCCCATCAGTATTTTTCCGTATATTTACGATGAGTTGAAGAGATGATGTAAAAGGTAAGTTCCAGTGTGTAGAAACTACTCGAGTGGAACATAAGTAACATGTAATATACATATTCAACCTTCATTTTGCACAAAATGCAATTTCCAGGGTAGTGAAATGACACTTAAAAAGTGTAGGAAAGGTTAACCCCTCATTTTCGATAATGTAGATTAGAAACATTTTGCTTAAGCATCATTTCTGAAACTAGGCATGAGAGAATTTCACAAGAAAGATTTACATTTTACCAGCTAAAGCATCATCTAAATAACCTAATTCAAAAATTTTTGCTACAGGACTAGTGTTCTCGTGAAAAAGCCATAGTTGTTTCGGTTGGAAGTGTATTTTTATATTTCACAGCCATTTTACCTATAAAATAGGTAACCTGCCTTCACAATCAACTAGTCAGAGATAAATACTAAAAAGCCATCGAGATATACACAAACATTCTTGGTGTGGTGGTAAAAATAAGGTAATCTTCATCAAATCTAAGTGAACAACTTCTAGAAGATACAATCCTAATTCATCCTTAAAACATCGTCTTTGAAGCTACTGTTGGTCATATTAGGCACTTTACTAAATATTTTTTCAAATGGACAACAATCAAAACAGCCTTGTTGTAAACGTTTCTATGGGAAAAATGAATTAGCATGAATTTTTTGTTCATTTTACTGCTTTACATTCCGTGTGGACCATGGAGATTCAATCTTGAGCTGTAAATTTCAGTAGCAGTAGTGCCTTTTATGGGTGGAGTGGCTAACCTCACACCCAACTTTCCCTATTTCTTGTGCTTACAACCGACCAGTGGAGTTTTAGGTATGCGTCGGTCGACGGTCGAACCTTGAGACGCATGAATGATTGGTGAGCATTCTTTCGACGAACCATCGACGCAATATAAATATGTATATACACTCAGTTGTACAACTGAAGAACAGAATTAAAAAACGACTCATTGCATAATAATGGTTGATTTTTGCAGGTTTATCAGCTTGAATAACAGAAATCTGAAAATTTTACATGAATAACAGTCGACATGTGTTTAACAAAAAAAAATGGTGAACTTCATCATCCAGTAGTGTAATGGATTACTCTATAGCAGTTGAAACTATCGGTGTTGATTTTGAGTCCCTCAATAGGAACACTATCACTCGCTGGAGTTCAAAAGCTTTCTAATGACAATTTTTGTCCTGGAATTTATGTAGACTGGATTCTAGCGATGGCCATCGTTTCTGAAATGAAATCATATTTTGTTCAGGCTAAAAATATTCAGAAACTTTCTTGTTGTAGATCATTCAAGAATGCCTATTTTGTCTGTTTAGTGGCAAATCTAATATACCAGACGTCAGACACATGACAAGTGGAAGAGACATGAAAATGCCTTTCTATATGAAATAGTGATCTATACATTAAAGCCAAATATTGTAACAGATTAAGACTCTAAATGAAATCAGTTTAGCGCATATAAGACATACACATTATTCAGAATTTTGAGGGAAAACTTATTCTTTTCGATAAATTCCTCTTCTGGCTCTACAGTTATATACATGTTTATATACACAGAATATTCAAGGTTGGTAGTTAATAACAATATTAGTGTTTTTTAAATAATATCCATTTGTAAAGTATGATCAATGGAATTACAGTTCACTAAAAATACTTAAATTATAATAGTAATAAAGATATAATAGCGAGTAGAATATCAACTAAAATTAGGAAATTTCCACAAAAATTGAGAATCATTCAAACCTAGATGGCCAAGGTAAGGACAGCGTCTGAACTAACTTTTTTTTGGACGCACAAATTAGGCTTTTTAATGTGGATCCCAACAGCCTCAGCAATATTTAGTAATTGAACTCTCAAGGAGAATTGTTGGTATCCGGTAAATAACTCTAAAAGTCTGGTTAACATCAATCTTATGTTCTGTATCCACAAGATGAGCCACAATAGCGCTACGAATAGATTTTGTTTGCCTTTGCTTAACCACACAGGGTGATGTTCGGAAATTCGACGAGAAACACGCCTAATTGTGCGGCCTATGTAACTGGCTCCACAGGAGCAGTTAAATTGGTAGATACACATGGATGAGGCGAAATTAGGCAGTTTGTCTTTTACTCCCGAATGCAGAAGAGGAGTGATCTTAAAGATACAGCGTAATTCAGCAGCAGGGAATGCTTGTTTTACCGCATTTCTAATACGCTGTGTTAGTATCTCACTAGTGTTGTCCCCAAGGAACTGCATTGGGATCATACTTTACAAATCGATATTATTTAAAAAACACTAATATTGTTATTAACTACCAGCCTTGAATATTCTGTGTATATAAACATGTATATAATTGTAGAGCCAGAAGAGAAATTTATCGAAAAGAATATTCTTTGCTCGATTATTTTGTGTTTTATAGATATCTGAATGAATATTTTTGCTATAGGAAAATTTATTTTCCATAATTAATTAGAATTACCCAGATATTTTATTTATTAATTTCCTACAGATATTATACGTTGCATTTTGTTTACACCACAGTTTTTTTCGTACACTCAGGAATGGTTTCTAATTATGTATGTGATGTGTCCGCATAAAGTACACCTTTCTCTGCACTTTGTTGTACTAATTTCTAGAGCCTGGAATGTGTCAGGACGCAACTCACCATGAACCTTAATTTTTCGCCTTATCAGCGGATCATTTTTACTCGAAGCAACACTGGTTAAACAAAACAGTCTACTCGATAATCAACGAAATTAAATTTACACATTGAATGGTGAGCTACGTTACTAAGCGATTGAAAAAACCTGGTAGCACCTGGGACTCTTCATCAGTGGAAAGCTGTTACGTTTCAAAGCCAGTACCTTTCGGTTACAAGGTGAGCTCTTAGACCCACAGCCAATAGGACCCAGTCTGATGACATATGAATTACAGCTTCTGCACATTCGCGATATATATGTGTAACGTGACCACCAGACAGTGTCACTTGGCAAGCAATTGTTCTCCTACCTGATTTTTGCAGGTTACAACTCCTGCTAGAGGACCACAAGCTGGGAAAAAACCAATTTACCAAATTTTCTTATGTTTCTCTAACTTACTTCAACTCCTGATCATACTGGTACGCAATCAAGTGCATGCAAACTAACACTTCATAATAAATTTCACAATTACGTTAAAAAAAATAGTGTTCATTTGAGAAGACTCATTAGTTTGATACATGGTATAGTAATAGTAATAATCAGTGCGTATATACATATAAATATATATTTATATATATGAAGTTTTAGAAAGAGTTATGTACACTGAAGAAATACTTGCCAAACTCTCTGTTAAGCTTCTAACTTTATATTGGAGTCATTCATCGAATCCACTAGAATCGATAGGACATGTAATTTAACAATTGATGCTGTAGTTTCAACCGGATAAGTATCATTATTATTGTTATTCAAAAGTTCACAGTCTATCAAATGATTATTGCTGACTCCTTTGCTATCCAGTTTGATAGTATTACTTGTAAATATATCACATGGTTGACAACATAAAGGCTGTAAATTTACGAGTTTAATAGATACAGGTACTAAGGTTGTTGTTGTTGCTGTCGCTGTTGCTGTTGCCAATCGACTTGAAGCTTCATTTGATGAACATGTTGGTAAACTTGTTAGTGTTCCATGAAAATGACATCCAATATCTGTTATTTGTGAGTTGACTTTTTTTTCAAACTGTTCTCTTGTAAACATTTGCAATTTTAATAATTCACACGGTGGAATTACAGTATCTGTTGACGTTAGTGTCGATGATATCGTTGGCGTATTCATAGGAATAAAAGACAGTGAATTATCAATCGGTGTAGTTGAGATGCACGAAGTTATTGGTAATGTAAGATTGCATAGGTTAATATCATCTGATTTTATCGGTTTTCTGTAGTCAGTTTCTGCCTGTTTAGTAGACATCATTTTATTTTCTGTAGAGTTCCCTTGCTTTGACACTGGCGACATACACGACAAATAAGATAATAAAGATAAACAGTGTTTCTGTGTTATAAATACTACCGGTATACATACAGTGATGACAATCTCGACCAGTAGACAACCATTTAAATACCATTGAGGAATGTGTAAATTTTCATGAACTAATTTAAATAATTCAATATTTTCTGGTTCATGTAAACCTTGATTAAAATTCCATGAATGACAATAATTTATTTGTGATTTCATTAGCTTTCCATAAATAATTAATCGTAAAATATGATTCAATAATAAGCATAAACTTAAAATAATTAAACTTATTGATAAATGAATTATTTGATGTAGATTATATCGAGTTGATGTGAATAGTTTTTGTCTTAATAAAATATTGTCCACCTGCTGTAATGTCTGCTGATTGTTATCATTATTATTATTATTAGTAGTAGTATTAGGCTGCGATGGAAGTTCACACTGATAAGTTAAACATGATGTGGACAAATTGCATACCTCTGGGGAATGTGTTCTACTGTCAGTACTTTTTGTTGGTGAAATTTCTGCAATTTTTAGCGTTTCAGTATACCGTATAACATTGTTACTCTCATTGTCAATCGTATTATTATTATTATTATTAACCATTTGAAGGTAACATGGACTGACTTAGCTGACTATTTGTATCAAAAAGCTTATAATTGATATTACTTGATTTATAGGCTAAAAAACAAATAAAAATACTAATAGTAAAGACTAAAAAATTTGGCAGTATATCGCATAGTAGATTTGTAAGTATTTCAAACCATTGTTCAAAGGTAGTCCGATGACATACAGTATAGAAGTACAACTTTTGATGCTCTAAATCCCTAGTATTTATACATTCAAAATTTAATGCATGCTTTAGCATAACTGTTGAATGCCTTGAATCTGTTGAACGTTTCAGTGTAAATTTTTGTAAATTATAATTTATCAATAAACTACCCATTCTAATAACTAATGAAAATATCCATGAGATAATAAATACTATATACAATGGAATAAATGTATTTCTAATCATTGGAAGTTTTAGTGAACTCACAAAAGTAACTGATTTCATATAGTGTATATTGATAAGAATTATAATTAGCAAAGTGATCCAGTAAACTGTTAAAACACCAAGTGATATGTGTCTTGTTAAATAACACATAAAATAATTTCGATTATCTAAATTCGATTGTTTCTCATTGTGTAGTATATCGTTGTCTAGAATAAGATTTGATATTCTACGAATAGACATAATAAATCCATAAATAGTACCAACAAAACTTAAGTGTAACTCAGCTCGTAATGTCAACTGTTGTCGTCTTGTCGGTAAATCATTGATAATATGCAAAGGTGGATTAGGCTTGATTTGATGAAATGTTGATTGATTACAGAGTTTCACTAATACACAATGATACAGTAACCAAATAAACCAGATCATATGAACTATAAAGCAGAGTAAACCAAATGAAAATTTTAGTATATTCCAATGAAAATTATGATATTTACTTGACATAACATGAACTGACACCGTTGTTAAGCCTTTGGTTTAATAATCCTTGTATACTTGTCTTTTTGATCAGAAAAGTATGTTCTAAGATTATGTTCTTGACTATTATCATCCGCCAAAGTATTTGCATCACTACTGTAGTTTGATAACATTAATGTATGATCTAAATCTGTACTGTAATCTGTGAAATTCTCTGCATAAATCTGTGTTAGATTAACTGACTCACTCGAATATTCAATGTTCTTATGATTGTTTATTTTGCGAGCGTAATTATCTAATGCTATTTTCAATAGATGTACATCTTGCATAGAATTACTACCACTATGCCGGTGTGTATCTTTTTCAAGGCAAGTAAAGTGCTTTGCCACGACTCTGTATTGACAAGTAGAAAATTATTTATTATCATGATGATAATAGCTGTTGTTGTTGTAGTACTGACAGTTTTCACAAAGTTTTTAAGCCTGATCTTTATCTTCATTTGATAATCTCCAAAATTTGTGAAACATTAACCATTAGTAATTTCATAAGAATGCTGTAAAAAATATCCAAAGTTACTGGTTTAAGTTTTGACAGAATTATGCACCACAGCAGTAATACTGAAAACATCATTAATAATTGAAAGTATTAAATAACAGGGAAAAAATAAAGGAAGTCATGCATTTGTAATTTGCAAATGCATATTTAATGGAGATAACAAAACTTTCGCCACCTGGTAGTTTCAAAAAGAAAAAACAGGAAGGAACATTTTAACCAATCATATGATCTGCATAAATGACCAATAGAAACAAAAGGAATTATTAACTCGTCTATATTCCAACCAACTGAGAATGAATATTCTAAGTGCTAAGTGATCCAAGTGAAAACTTTTCAATCGGAGTGAATTCATACTTCATAAATGAAAAAAGATGAGAAACTTTACTAATAATTATAGGTTGAAAAAAATATTTCAGTGATAAGTGCAATGTCATTAAGCTCAGTAATCACAATGCTATTATCCAGAAGACTTATTTTGAAGCTATTTTGATAACCGCTGAAATTAATGATGCATTCGGGTATGTAGGCCCTGGGTTCTAGTGAGAAATTGTCACCAGCAGGATACAACAGGTCACGTGTGAGGATGGATACTCGCTATAGATGAGAGAGGCTAGTGGTTACGCTATATCACGCATTGGCAGAAGCTGGAATTCATGAGTCAGTCTATTGTGTCCAAGTAGCTTAATAGTTTACAACTTTCCTTGTGACCAGAAAGTCATACTTCTGAACCCTGGAGGTGGTTTTATATTGAGTAAAAGTCTTTAACTAGGACTTCCAAGTTTTCAAAAGTTTCCTTAACCAATGTCACCTTATGGTGGGGTCTTGTGACCAATCAAATCCCCGCAAACCAAAACTTAAAAGGTTTCAGCTGATTTAAACTTTTTATAAGGCATTAGTAAACTCGCCTAGTTAACTAACTCACTTGTTTTCTAGACGGTCCTAAGACCGGGTAAAGAGAGAAGGTTGGATGTGGCACTAGCAGTTTCACACTACTACTACCACTACTATCAAACTGCTAGAGAAACTTCAACGCGGAGAATTTAATTTAAAAATATATAAACTTCAAATAACAACATCCCCTTCTTCGCTTGAATCGGAGAGGCAAAATGAGTCAGCAGGCTGGTTAAATCCAGCCTGCGAGAAGTCAGTCAGCCGGTGTATCTTCTCTTGGTGGAAGCAAGAGTAAGACTGGGTATGTGAAATGTTGGTACAATTTACGAGATTGAGAAGGCTGTCCATGTAGCCAAAGAGATGCAAAGATATGGCTTAGAAGTACTGGGTATCTACAAAAGCAGATGGAGTGGATGTAGGTTGACAACACTGTCAACGGGAGAGGCAAAAATCTACTCCGGTCACCTAGATGACATACACGAACACACTTAGGCGGTGATTGGCTATCATGATGTCAGCAGTGGCAGTCAAAGCTACAATGTAGTGGGAACCAATCTCCTCTCACGGCATCATGAGAGCATGATTCACCTCAAGTGGAAGGAAGGAAAGTAACAGTTATCCAATGCTATGCACAGTGCTACAAATAACGTGGACCAAGAGAAGAATGAGGCGTTTCGCAGACAACTACAAACAGTTACGGACAACATCCCAAGTGGCGACACAAAAATCCTTATGGACGGTATGAATGCCGGCTGAACTAGTGTGGTGAGAGCAAGCTGCTAGCCGATTGGTTGGCACTAATCTACGTTAAGGTCTAGGTCACTAATATGGGCCGTGAGAAAATATGAACAAGCCTGAGTCAACAACCAATCACAGCAAAGTTAACGTGGCAAAATATGATTCGCAGAGAGAACTCTATTTGTCAAGGAATCCCGAAACAACCAATCAGAAGCCTGCGTTTGTCTACCTAAACAACCAATCAGATGACTGCGCTTGTCTATAATAATGTTGTCTGAAATATGTATAAATACGTGTTGATTTTCATAATAAAACGATCTGTTGCCTGGCCCTTGTCTTCTGTTGTTACATTTGGTGTCGCTGCCTACCGACAAATGAAAAGCCTATACCCTGCAGTTTTTGATGGAGACATATGGATCTTCGGGCAGGACTTCAAGGCTTCTGCGCAGTTGAGTGGCGTTCAAGATCTGTCAGCGATGAAGCTGCTACTTGGGACGCTGCTGGGAGGTCGGGTGAAAGCAGCATATGAAAGTGTGAGCCGAAGTATGGACGAATGTTCGACAGGGTCAGGCAAACAGTTTCCAAAGTGGGAAGGACCATATATGGTCACTTCGAGATGGGTTACGCAGACACAGTCGCAATGGCGAACAATAAGAGGCGCGTGAACGTCAGCGGGCTCCAGAAATGGATACAGCGAGACAAGCCAACGATGACGCCTGCACCAAGTAGATCAAGCCGACTTCAGTCGCACGTATTTGACGGGGGGACGAGTGTGGTGAGAGCAAGCTGCTAGCCGATTGGTTGGCACTAATCTACGTTAAGGTCTAGGTCACTAATATGGGCCGTGAGAAAATATGAACAAGCCTGAGTCAACAACCAATCACAGCAAAGTTAACGTGGCAAAATATGATTCGCAGAGAGAACTCTATTTGTCAAGGAATCCCGAAACAACCAATCAGAAGCCTGCGTTTGTCTACCTAAACAACCAATCAGATGACTGCGCTTGTCTATAATAATGTAGTTGAAAGATGTATAAATACGTGTTGATTTTCATAATAAAACGATCTGTTACACTAGGAGTGGATAAAACAGTAAGAGAACTCATCATGGGTTGAGAGGCTCTCACTCATAGAAATGGATGATAACGGAGAATTATTCGCAGACTTCTGCTCCTTCAACGGATTGACAATCGGAGGGAGCGTGCGCAAATACAAGGATATACACAAAGCAACAGAGATTTCGGCCGTCAGACACACTACGAACCAGATAGATTTCATCTCAATCTGAAAGCAGTATAGATGCAGCCTGCTGGATACACAATCGAGAAGGGGAGCAGATATGTCCTAAAACCATCATCTAGTTCGAGGAACATCCAGGGTGAAGCTGAAATCCATGCAGCAGGTCGGGTGTGAGGATAAATACTCGCTAGCGGTTGCGTTATATCGTGAACTGGCAGAAGTTAGAATTCATGGGCCATTGGATTGGGTCCCAGTGGCTTAATGGTATACGAGCTCGCCTCTAATCCCGGTGGGTGCATACTGCTGAAGAGTCCCAAAATAGGATGAAACAGCTATTCAGTACTCCCAGGTTTTCCAATGGTTCTCTGACTAATGTCAGATCATGATGAAATCCTGTAACCAAAACAAACGGAGGCAGACCACTACTCAAGTTCAAAATTCTGAAACTGAAGGACAAAACTACAAGGGTTGCCTTCGCTACAGATCAGTTTAGAGCACAGCCGGACACACTACGTGGCTTCGCTGAGGAAACTGGTGTGGAGAACATTGGAACTCTCTGAAAACAATATTTAAAGAACGGTGTACATCTGTTTAAGGATAAATGAATAGACGCGACAAGGAATGGCTTTCAAACGACACCTACCTGGAAGCTAATAGATGAGAGTAGAGGAGGCCCGTGAAAGAGATGACTCAATGCTAAGATAGACAACAGAAGGAGAAGCTGAGTTCAGTGCAGATTGTACTGAATAAAGAAAGAAGTGAAGAAGAGTGGTAGAAAAGACAAACGACAATTTTACAACGCATTTGCCGGGAACTGAAGTAGAACATGCAGACCGAAGGCAAAAGTGACATCAGGACACTATATCAAATAACCAGATGATGAGACTTATAAACGTTGCTCAAGAGAACCTGATCAATAAGGATGACAAAAAATCAAACAATGGACTAATCACTTTGAAAGACCCTTAAACCGAACACCACCGGCCACTCGCCCATAAATACCACCGACAGCTCACACGGAGATGCCTGACAGTGGACACCACTCCTGCAATGAAATAAGGAATCCTGAATGCGATCAAACTACTGTAGGGAATTCGGGAAGGCAGCAAGAACAGACGGCATTCCCCTCGAAGCACTGAAGACAGCCCCAGAGATTACGGCAGATTTTCTCACTCCGTTACTGCAAAAAGTTTGGAAAGAAGGAAAAGTGCCTACTAGTTGGAAGAAGGGCTGGCCACCTCATCAAAATGCCAAATAGGGCGACTTGGGCGTGTGCAAAAAGTGGCATGAAATCGTGCCAATCTTGTCCACACCAAATAAAACACTAAGTCGCATCATCCTGAAGAGAATAAAGGATGCACCGGACACGGAACTCCACCGCTTGGACAAGCTGGATTCAAGAAAGACAAATAATTTGCTGATCAAATTGCAACTCTACACATCATCAATACCATCGAGCAAAGCATAGAATGGAAGTCAAATCTAAACCTCACCTTCAGCGACTTTGAGAAGGCCTTTAAAAAACAGCGTAGACCGAAAAGTGATTTAGAAACCACTCCAACACTACGGCGTACAGTGCCCAAGTCTTTGTCAACCTCATTCAACAGCTGCTTATATGAAAGTGCCACGTGTCAAGTGATGCACAACAGAAACTTCAGCGAGGTATTAGAAGTGGACACAATAGTAAAACAAGACTGGTTATTATTACCAACGATGGTATTCTTAATTGTGGTGGACTAGATTATGCAGAAGACTGTGCACAGGCAGTGGGGTGACAGGAATACGCTGAACCACCGATAAGAAGACTCCAGAAGATATGGATTTTGCGCGCGAATGAGTATTATGTCTGATGCCAAACAAGCTCGAAGACTTGCAAGCAAAAACCAACAAACTGGCTGAAGAGGCAGGTAACGAAGACACGACTCCAAGTGAACACAGAGAAGACGGAGCTGGTGAAGATAACCAATCAGCAGCAACCACAACCGGCTCAAATTGCCATTAACGGGAGATATTTAAATAAAGGTTACTTCGTTCACTTATCTGGGAAGCATCGTTTCAACCATAGACAGAAAGGCAAGACAATCAACGCCTTCGTCAACCTGAAACCAGTTTATAAATCCTCTGCACTCAACATAAGCCATAAGATTCACATTTTCAATACCAATGTCAAGTCGGTTCTTTTATACGCGTCACGAACGTGAACTGCGTATGACGAAAAGGATTTTCAACAGGTTGCTGACTTTTATCAACAGCCACCTGCCTCGCTGGCTGGCTGCATACTGAAGATCAAATGGTCGATCAAAAAGAACAAGCAACAAGAAACTCTGACTTGAAACAAACCAACCAAGATCCGATTGCTTAACAATTATGAAGTAGAAAGTGGAGATGGATCGGGCATACACTGAGGAGGCCGCCGAATGACATCGCACATCAGGCCATCGCTCAAGTGGAATCCAAATGGGAAGCGATGGGTGGGTCATCCTACGCTGACATGTAGGATATCGTTTGGGGAGGAAGAGATGAGACATAGTGAGCAATCGAGGACCCAGCTTGATAGGATGGCAGAAAATAGAACAAAGTGGAGATGTGTTGTTGAAGTCCAATATTCCATTTGGAACGCAAAAGAATAATAATAATAAATGATGATAAGGCATTAGTATATTTACTGAAAACGCTGTAAGAGATATTAGTCTAAGAATAAAATAATAAAAATTAGTTGATAATTTTAGCAAAATGTTCGTATTGGAAAACAGTACTACTGTAACAACAGAAGACAAGGGCCGGCAACAGATCGTTTTATTATGGAAATCAGCACGTATTTATATATATATTTCATGTACATTATTATAGCTTATTCAAGCAGACAAACACAGTCTTCTGATTAGTTGTTTCTGGTTTCTTGGAAAGTTAAGCCGTAGATTCTGCGAATCTTATTTGCCCACGTTAAGTCTGCTGTGATTGTTTGTTGAATCAGCCTTGTTCATATTTTCTCACGGCCAATATTATTGACCTAGACATTGACGTAAATTAATGTCTACCAACTGGCTAACACCCTGCTCTCACCACACTACTATTGAAAACATTGAGCTGTCAGTGACTGGCATTCTCTTAGATCATTCGAAGACGTGCATTAGAATTACGTTGTTTAGATTTGTGATACACTAATAAACCCAAGTATCTACAATGCTTTACCAGAAAGACTTGTGCGAATAACTGGAAAATCCTAATACAAAACTTGTTTAGATTTTGATATAGTTGTACATATCCTCCTATATCTTCAGAACAGTTCACTTCGTGAAATCAACAACATAGTTTTTATTTGAATTAATGCTAATTACTAAGAAGAAACCAGTGATGTTGTCTTAAAGTGGATTTTAACAAAACAATTTTACACTTCCTAGCTAAGTGTTATTCAAAATCCATAATCATATAGAAGTAATAAGGCAACAAAGAAACATGCAATAAAGGATATCGTCGTTATAATCCAGGTTTCGCGATGTCGTATAAGCTAAGTCACCAGAATTCCACATGGATGCATTGCTTATGTCACTACGATAGGGTAGTGTCTTTTGTGAGACAATCATGTTATCACTTTGTATTCGAACACTGTAACTTACTTTGTATTAGGCAAGCAAGCATGCTGGTGTTAGCCTGGGGAATATATATATATATATATATAGAGAGAGAGAGAGAGAGAGTTTTAATACAAATGTCTATAACGCTGTAGCATTCTTAACCAAATTCATCTCTTCCAAATGCCAGCGATTATTGATCTTTGTTCTGGCCAACACAGTATGCAAGCCCTCTGATTTAAGATTGTAAACTGGCATTAAAAACAGACAGATAATATAGCAAAAGAGAACAAACAACTTCTAAGCGAACTTATTTCTTTTGTATGGGTAGTTAAACCGCTTTCAGTGATATAAACGCCTGGAATACTTGGGGCGAACACAATCTCACTGACGCGATAATCAGTATTCCATTATTTTGTTTTGAACCTAGATTTATTTTACCAGCCACTTTTACGCATATTTCAAGGAATTAATCAACACAAACAGAAATAATCTACACACTGAGAATATCGCAATTAAGGCAAGCAATCAATCATTCATGGAGAAGGGGTGAACGGATATACCTATATATATATATATAAATTCGGATAGACGGTAATACTTTATCTTGGTTAAACACGTTTTCGAAAGGTTTATTCATCCCCTCTAGGAATCTGTTTTACCTTAACAAATGCAGATTGATAGTGAATTTTCAACTCGAATAGACGGAGAGGATTGTGTACGTATATATATATATATATATATTACGATACCTGTTGTATGTCGGTTATTATTTCTGTGTTAACCAGGAATCAAAAAGGAACGTTAGAGATTTAAAAAAAAATAGGAATTAGCATTTCGCTTTATGATGCATTAGCAGAATGAAAAATGATAAATTGTTTCCAATGTTGGTCGGTAAAATGATGTCATTTCAAACAAGAGAAAATAAAGCGAAAATTGGCTCCGAAAAGTTTTACCATTTCCTGGGATATTGTGATGCAATGCGAACTGCTTGACAGCGAAAATGTCATACATATATCTTTAGCTTTATAGTCAGACAGTGATAAATTTTTCTAGATATCTCGCTAATCAAATGATATTACGAGGTAATAACTTTGTTTATTGCTTTATGTTTTGTAAAACGAATTGCAAATATTTATTTGCAAGTGTAAAATATATATATATATACTCGTTTTATATAATTCTTGCATGGAGTATGCGCGTGACACTGTATGCAATTGATCGATAGACGTGAGTAGTGCGATACAACCTCCATTAATCAGCGTCGGTGGCACAGTGGTTAGGTCTCTTGCCGACCATGCACATGGTCCGGGTTCGATCCCCCGCCGACGCATATCTGATATCTATGGTCGGCCTGCAAAATTCAAAAAAAAATAAAATACTTACTGGCAGGAATGAAGTAGTGGGAATACTGAACAGTCGTTTCCCTAGTCTACAACATGGCTCAACATGGCGGTGTATTCACAGTCCAACTGAGCTGAAATGGCCAAATCAATACAAATCACTCGAATTCTGCCTTGGCTGTTGGACAAACCGGCATTGCCTGAAATCATTTCCACAGTTTGCAAACTAATCTGAAATTTACACAGTTGTGCTAAATTTGCAGTACACTTTCATTTGGAGAGCAAAATTTGTTCAGATCACAGCATGTGATCTGTTTAATACGATAAGTGACAATCAAAAAAGCAAACCCTGATGCATGACACCATCCAACATCCACATCTGTCAATCAGTAACTTAAATCATCAAACACCTATGCTAACTTTCCTCATTAATATATAACAAACATATCAGACGGTGTTTCACAGAGCGCACTAATATTCGGCCCGAGTGTCACTTCTGTTCTTAAGGATGCTTTTAAGTGATTTTTGAAAATATTGACCATTCAAAGCCGATGATGAGTACGAAATAAGATCCAATAACAGAAAGTGATTGTTAACTATAATAAGAAGAGAAGAAGAGAAACCAGTGAATTATTTAAGATGAGGTTTTCCAAAATTCGAAGGTGCAAACATTTACAGTTTTTTTCTAGTAATTGTCTGAAGCAATAATGTGGCTTAACGGTCTTCGAGCTCGCCTTGTAACCAGGAGGTCCTGAGTTCGAACCCCGGTGGGTGCGTTTTACTGAAGAGTCCCAGGCTAGCGTTGACAAAACAGCTGTCCAGTACTCCCAAGTTTTCCAAAGGTTCTCTAACCAATGTCAGCTCATGATGACATCCTGTCATCAGTCAACCAAATCACTACAAACCAATACTTGAAAAATATTAGCTTTTAATAACTGTGAAAAATAATAAATTTGAATAAAGCAATAAGAACGACGTCTGAAAAATAAGATGAATTTAATTCATTCTATGGACTCTTCATCAGCTACATAGAATCTAAATAGTAAACTGTATAGGCAGTTGATGTGAGATGAATTAAACCTGCTTTAATTGAATTGCCAGTTCATTTTATTAGAGCAGAAAGATATAACGGAAACTGAGACGATATACAAACAAATTTATGACATACTGCTGTTTTGGTCCCTGATTAAGAGAATTCCCCTTCATGAAACAGTTAATGCTACCTGTGAATATACAGAAGACCTCCTATTACTGACGGTGAATATGAGGTTATTTCCTGCTCTTACGTTAAGACTATGTTCAATTCAGACTTAACTGACTTACGTACTCGAGTTGGCGGAGCAGCAATGAGGAGTCATCCAGGTTTAATAATAACTGATATTTTCATATGATATCTAGAAAATACCCCATAAAATCTGCAATCAACGCAAGTGAACACAGCTCTAGATATGCCTGTGGTACATCTATGGTATGTGATGCTACTCATCAATCAACACCGCTAATTTTAACATCATAATCGGAATGGAACGCGAATCTAAAAATTATTTTCCCTTTCATGAAAGGAAAAGAGGACAAAATTATGGAAAGGTATATTCATCGCGAAAGAACCTAGACCAAAAACTATGTAAACTTCAATAGCTTTTGTTGTTAAGCTACAATAAGGGCTTAGTAAGTACAAAGAGCAGATAGGCTTTGTAAATAAATGAGGTTGAATTCGTCAACCAATCTTCAAGAAACCTTTGATATCTGAAAGGATTCACAGAGATGTATTGTGAACGGCATTACTGGAATTTATTTTTCAAGAGAAATTCAAATGAATTCCCATTGTTTTAACTACTCAGCTATATTAATGGGTTACCGAATATACTCACGCACCATTTTGGTTAGCTTTCAACCTGGTGATGTGCATTCCTTAGTAGCGAATGGAAAATGCTACTAGGCCTTATTTCATTCTTGCGGTCGAATATCAGTTCGCCACATAATGTAATACAGTTTGCTACTTTATGTGAAGCTTTTGGATGAAGACAAAACATTACCTAACAAAATACTCCAGAAATTCTTTGAAACTGTTTTGGCAGGATAAAGCTATTATCATTATTATTATTATAAAATAACGAGAACATATCCAGAAGCAAAACTGGTTATGTTATATTTCACAGCCTATCAGATTACACAGTCCAGACTAATTCACCTTTCAGCTTTTGTAACTCTAAAACTATTTGTGAATTCACATAAGATTGTGATTGCAAGTCGACAGGAAAAACTGACTACTTCGAGCTTAAACCGGCGCACACCAGATATCTATGGTCGGCCTGCGAAATTTGGGCTACCGATATCCATGCTGAAAATTCTATACTTGTACCAAAAATACAGTGTGGAATCAAGCTGTTTCCAAAAATAAAACATTTAAAAAAATAATAAAATAAGCTGTGACCATGGGAGGTGTGAAACCTGAATTATTAATCCCGAAAGAGACTCCTACTAACTTATCACTACTTTGGTGAGCACCTTAACGTTTCGAAGTTTTATTTTAATGAGGTAACCGGATAATTGCTTGCATCTTCTTCTTTGCTAATTCTCTTAATACCATTGCTATCCTTAATGTCTTTCGTTTCGGTTGAATAACTTTTCATATGATCGCATAACCGTCTCCCCGTTTGCATGAGTTAACCTTACATTCTTAAACATTTTCCACTTAAAAGTATTAATTGCCTATTTAAGCTAAAACAAATTATTCCAACATCCTGCATGTTTAATATCATGTCTCTCTTTCGGACATGTCTTTCTACTCTTATAAAATGAACTGGTATTTAGTTGAAGTATGCTTAGACTATGTCACGTTGATTATTTATGAAGTTCCTTATTCAGGTTGTACGCATCCGATGAAAAGTCTATGCAATAAAATGAATAATCGAGAAACTAATCCGACTCATATATATATGTATTTCTAAAGCTTTTTCATCCAAATAGAAGAGCCACTTCTTTGTAAGATATTCCTTCTTTCATGGTGTTTACTTGTCTGTGTTAATGTATAGGTATAGGTATCTCTATTCATACTTTGATAGCATATACTCTTCGTTTTGTCCACTCACTTTGTTTATCCTCCACTTATTATATGGATTATTATTATTATAAATAATGTAGCATTGAAGGATTTCCGATAATATGTTATTTGATGCGTTAATGTATTTAATTCATCTTGATTTTTTCCAAATGTTGTCTTATTATAATTACTTCTTGTTGCGTAATGTTTTGGTTGTTTTCTAATCTTGTTATTTCTCACCTCCTTTAGAGATTTGTACTTAAAGAGTAACCTTTTTTACAGTTCACATTATCACCAAAAAAAATCATACATTTTAACAAGATTATACAGCTTGTTTGTAAATTCGTTATAGTAGTAGTAGATCAATAACACTCGTATTAATGCCATCAGTCAAACCAGAAGAAGATAATAAATAATCTTAAAATTCTATTTCAATTCAAACACATTCTAACAAGCAGCTTATTATGACTGTAAAAAACACTCGTCCAATTTTCCCATCTAACTGTAATTGATCAACAACACTCGTACGATTATTTCTGAATGTACATTATCTCACATTGATTTTTAATCCAATATCTAATCCATTCCACACATGTAAATAAATGAGAGATCAAAGTTGTGTGAGTAACTTGATATGATTATGAGCAATAGTTTGTGCTCGAAACGTCATCATTTCATATAACTGTAAACACTGTTCGATTTATCAAAATAAAATCTTATCTATAATGGAATTATACTCGACCACAGTGCCCAAGTTTTATACTTATATCAATAATATGGAATCACTTACTACAATAGTGCCTAAGTTTTACACATATATAAATATTTGTAAATTCGTTAGAAAGAGTCTCTTGACTGCATCAGTTGTTTTGATCTTCTATATAGCCTAAGGAAATGAATTCATCTTAGTTGTTCTTATTGAGTTATTCACACTGACTTCTAATTACGACTACTCATAGTGACCACTGCTTTCAACTACACTGTATATCTGCGCCGCCATATACTGTTATCAATTCCTCGAAAATTCAAGCTGTTGCCAAGCTGTGTGCGTCGGTGGCACAGTGGTTAGGACTCTCGCCGACCATGCACATGGTCCGGGGTTCGAGCCCACGCCGACGCACACCTGATATCTATGGTTGGCCTGCGAATTTTGGGCTACCGATATCCACGCTGAAAATTCCACACTTGTACCAAAAAAACGGTGTGGAATCAAGCTGTAATCAAAAATAAAAAAAATAAAAAAATAAAAATATTGGTTTGACAGAAATATCGCTATAATTACATTTGAATATTAACCTTCTAACAGCTATTAAGTACCAGGGATAAATAAAGATATGTTTTATGTGTTTCTGATATCTTGCAGAAGGAATATTCTTGCAAGTTGTTTTTCAGCACCTTATGGATAATTATCATTATTCCCATGCGGTCCAATTGAAACATTAGGCTTAAACAGCAAAAGTCAAATTACTAAGGTAGAAGAATGATCGCTGTTATAAAGATGAACTTGCAAATACTGTAGAAACAGTAATACTACATATTAGTTAGCTAATTTGACGTTAAACATAGTGGTACATCTCCTTATCTGATCTCCTTCATTTCATCCTTGGACAAACAATTAACTTGTTGTTTCCCATCTGAGTTCCACTCAAGCGCTTGGCACATGTTTTCATCAAATAGTCTTTTATACTTGCTTTTAGTCCTGCCAGATTAGATGCCAGGAGAGAGTCATGTATAGAGAGGATGTTAAGGGTCCAATAAGATAATATTTGCTAATTTCCTGTATGGGCCCATATATCACCCCAACAGTTTTAGGAAACATTTGTACAGTGGCAGCTTTCAGTGCACTTCGCAGTGCAATAAAGTCTTTCCTAGGTAGCTGAAGATAGATTAGGAGGTGTAATAAAGAGGAATATATAGAATACAAGAATTCAAAAAATATGTAAAATTATAGGCTAAGTGATACCAAATTGTTCGAACTTCCCTATGTACAACGTTAGACGGAATGTCTTTCTTGAAGACCAGAAAAGGTGATCAGAGGAAATACATGATCCAGGTTATTCAACACTCCACTCAGTTTCAACTTCAGTTCTGTCTGCGATAGTAGAATCAGTCGAACGGAACAGTTCATGTAAGATATACTTACGTCTGCAGATGAAGTAAACAACCGGACATTAGGACTTAACTTTAAGCTATTTGAGATGGAACACTGACTAATCTCTGGTAGAATGTTACTCATTTTGAAGCACTTTGATTCAGAAGTAACCGGTATGAACAAACAGTTACATCGACACCTCACTTAACAAATTTTGCTTCATCAGAATGGAAAATGTCAGGTGGGAAGATATAGACGTAGAGACTAAAGCTGTTTATTACATTTCTCTGTTTTCTGTCTTCCCTCATTCTCCCTTTCTTTTTTCATTGTTTGGTAGTTTATAGATTGATGATTACTTAAACTAAAAATTGTAATGGTAATATTCCGGATGCGCTCAGCTTATAATGTTTTCTCTATTACCTTTCAAACATTAATGTATGAAATGTCATTATTTATAAACATTGTAATTTCAGGTAGCTTGTAGATGATGACAACCTCTGAAATAGAATGATATACTTTAAAACGGCAAATTTGGTCTTTCTTTCTCAATCCAAATCTATCAAGGGAACCAATGTGTGAAACTGAACAACCCTACATTTGAAAGAGTTAAGCTTATACCATTCATTGGGCATGGACTAGTGACTAATTTCTGGTAAAATGGTACCCGTTTTGAAACAACTTGATCGAGAAGTAACCGGCATGAAAAAGCAATTAGATCACCACCATAGTTAACGAATTTGGTTTTATCAGAAGGGAGAAAGTCAGGTGTGGAGAAAGAAAACAGAAAGAGAGAAACAACACCGCCTTGAGAATCACCGTCTAGAGTGTGTAATGCATTGGAGGGCCGCCTATTACACACAATGTACTGCCTTCAAAAAGAAAATTACGAGTGCAGCCATCTATCAACCCGTTCTATCCAACATTTCTGTCGATTATTCTGAGCAGCACACAAAAGAGTGTAGTTGAAGGATAAAAATGACAAATTTAACCTCACAATGTTTCTGCGCACAATAGTGGCTTAAAAATTAAAATAACTTCAAGGGTATGAAAGTATCCTGAAGACTCTATTTGTTTTCATTGTCCCTCAAGCGCTATTTGAGTTTTTGAGTTACAATTGCTGAATTGGTGATGTAATGTATTATTTCCAGTCCTATACATTTTGACTTCATTTTCCTCCTCTTGGCAGTCGAAATTTCCGATGTACTATCTACAAATAGCCTGTGGTTGTCGGTTATTTAACAGTGTCTTTTTTGAATTCATGGCTTGTTTTACCTTATTGTATTAAGATATGTAAAACTCATTTAAAGTTAAGATATTTTCGACGGAATATGTTTACATTTACATTAAATAATGTGCGTGGTATTTAGGCATTTATCGCTATTATTAATTTTCCTTGAATTCCTGAGGAGGAGGATTGGCTTCAGCAGCACACCTTTACTTTGCCCTATCCACTGCGGTGGTTTTCAGCAAGCCCTACGATTCTCTATAGACTCTCATCTCCTGTTCACATGATCTCTTCTATGTCACCTACGAACTCCACACTCGTCGTTTCACATTCAGGTTCCATTCAAGAGTCTAGTGCACGACTGATCTCCATGACCTCTCAAGCATGTTTTATCCACTTTATTCAGCATATTTTTGAGCATCACGTTCTTGGTTGATTCGTTTTTGCAGTTTCTCGTTGCTATTACTTGCTTGTAATCTGATCTTTAGTGTGATAGAGAAGATTTGTAGCTCAGGTGGATGATTTTGATGTGGTTTTGTTCTCTGAGCTGGATGGTTAGTTTGCGAAGCTTTCATCACCTTACTGGGTGACATCTTCAGCGCATACTTCAGTTTGACTTCAAATTGAAGTATGCGCTGAAGATGTCACCCAGTAAGGCGATGAAAGCTTCGCAAACTAACCATCCAGCTCAGAGAACAAAACCACATCAAAAAAAGATCTTTAGTGTACTGCTGGAGAAATCAGCTTGTTGTTGCGAGTCTGCAACCCTTGAAATGTTGATATTAGATGGTTGAAGGCAATCGGCCACAGGAAGCCTTAAAACTTAGGTTTCATGCTAATTGGCACTCGTCAACAAGGCACATCTGCCTCCTTGACGGAACTCAATAGTGTTTTGAGACTCAGTCCTGTGTCACTCAGTCCTGCGGTCAGAGATGTTACCACTTAGCTATTTGGACTAGCGTCTGACCCCTTATAGGGTTGTATTGGGTTGTACTGTATCTAGTGTCCAGTCAAAATCTCTCCTAAAGTTTCTTACCCATATAAAATAAGTGACCAAACAGTGATGTTTAAAATCCGATTTTTGTTGTTTATCCTGAGTCCAAAAGATTAATTAGCTGAATTCAAATTGACGAAGGTGTGCCTTACTTTTTCATTGTGGCTAATTCTCACATCCTCATCTATTCCGCGTGTAGTTGAAATGGTTCTGCTTTGAGGATTACTTAGGTTTTATTTAATGGGCAATATGTTTACTTTTCACGGAATATATTCTCATTCAAAGTCGTCAGCTGCAAAGTCCAGTGAATGTTTTTAGCTACACATAATTATACTCGACTGGTCATTGTTATTCATAGCCATAACACTAATATTATTACCGTAATCATCTCTTAAGCTTTAAATTATGTAAAATATGCTAAGTGAGGCCTTATAAAATATTTCTAATCCTAAACAAAATGATATAAAATATTTATCCACTTTCAGGGTATGATTTTACAAAAAACGATTCAAGGAGTAAGTGAGTACTGAGTAAGGTGGATAGAATATGCTTTCTCTTTTACCCTAAACGGAAAGTAATTCACCTCGTCTTAACCCTGACAGTGTATGCCTGCTACTTCTGCCTTCAGTTGGTTATTTCTCATTAAATTGTGTATGTTATTTCAATAGGCTGAGGTTTTTTTAGATGTCATTGTCGACTGCTTACTTTACTGGTTTACTTTTTTTTTGCTGTGAATATTTGTGTATTGCCTAACACTTTACAACTAACTATTAATTATACTTTTCCAATTAAAAAAAATTAGCTACCTTCCAAGAACTGTGAATGTTCAGTATTGTTCACTGATTCTTACGGTGGAAAAAAACACACGTGTCATTTATCTAGGAGAAATACTCTTTACAATAATTGTAACATGTAACTTGAATAGAATTCTCTGTTATACCGAAAGTGTTTTAGAGTTGTCAACAGTTATTGGTGTTTAGCTCAGCAAAACCATTTCATGATAATATAGATATTGGTTGTTAGTCATTTAGCTTGTCATTGTGATGCTTTTCATTTATTGTTTTGTCAAAACAGTTCGTTCCCGCTATTCATTAAAACTCGTTAATTAGCTCTGTATTTTTGGTGAACGATGCTTAAGAAGACAAATTACATCAGCTATGCTTCCCGAAATGTGATTTCATTGAAAACCTTATTTTATGAATTGTAAATTGTAACAATATATTACTTAAATACTGAAATGGTTAGATTCATCGTTGAGTAACTTTCATCCATTAGTATTAGATTGAAGTCAGTAAAAAGAATATTTGTTTTTCATATTTTCTGTTCAAAATTGCACCGTTATATAATGATCTAAAAGGTCATGGAAATACTAGTAAAGCTCAGTTATTAGTGTCAATCGATTATTATACATACATAAATTCTCAGACTTGATTAATTAGGCTTACATAATTTAAAAGAGAAATGTTATTCGCAAAAGTGAGATATTTAAGTCCGTCAGTGGCACAATGGTTAGGATGCTCGTCAACCATGCACATAGTCCGTGGTTTGATCCCCGGCCGACGCACCACTTTAACTCTAATAAGCCCAGTAAAGAGGAAAAATTGAGCATCAGGTTAGCAACCCCATCCTGTAAAAATAATATAACACTACTACCGAAACTTTAAGCCTCTAACTTGAAGCCCTATGCCCCACTGGTTAGATTTTTAAAATATATACAGAACGTATTTAAAGATTATTTAGCTATTAAAATGTATTCAAGTATTTAAAAGATTGATTGTTGAACAAAAGGATATTCTCTTCGATAAATTCTTCATCAGGTCTTACATTTGTATGAAAGAAATATCGATATTAACAAAGGACGAGTATTAAATTGCAGTAAACCAAATTTGATTTAGGCGAAATGCAGTGGCATCTACATTGGTGACGCAGCGGCAGAATGTTCGCCAACCAATCAGGTACCTTGGAGCTAGATCCCTGGCCGATGCACCATTCTACCTCTCTAAGGAAGTGATAAAACTGATAAACAGAGAAGGTTGTGCATGAGGCTAGCAGTCTCATCCGTAAAAATAAATAGACACCACTGCTGCTGAAACTTCAAGCCTTTAGCTCGAAGCTGTATGTTCCACTGGGAACGTCAAGAAATCAAATAAGTGGTATTTGCTGTTTGGATTGTTCAGTATCCAGAGGCATTTAGTAGAATATTCGATAACCGGTAGACAATTGAGGAACAAACTTTAGTGCTAGATTTGTAGGCTATTTGCAAGAGGTGGTATGGTACAGAACGGTTTAAACAATACCTTTATTTCAACACAATGCGAGGTGTTACCGAGTACGAACAATTAAGTTGCTAGAGCACCCTAATTAAATATCTTTTTTGAAAGATCTGCTGCACATACATGAAAGACGCATTATGTGGAACGTGGTTTCTTCAGGAACGCTGATTCAGTGTGCGTCGGTGGCACGGTGGTTAGGACTCCTGCTGACCATCCACATGGTCTGGGTTCGAGCCCACGCCAACGCACACCTGATATCTATGGACGGCCTGCGAAATTTGGAATCAAGCTCTAATCAAAAAAAATAAAAAGTTATTCACTTGCACTGAATAATAAACTTATGGATGCTCATAGTGATAATCTGCGAAAGACAGAAGCAACTACGAAGGCACAAAGTACGACAATAGCTAAACACGATCACGCAATATGTAACATATTACCCACCGAAAATGGGTCTGACCATGATGTGAACAAAATAAACAGACTAATGTAATGTAATATGACCAAAAGTCGAAAGAAAATTAAGGGAAACAAACAAACGCCGAAAAAACCTAAGGAGAAAACTACAACAAATCTAGATCTATGTTAGAGATAGGGAGTTTGAAATAGCCTGTTTTCGACGTCACAGCTCCTGCTTTTCCGCGCATATGTTGAAGGCTTCTGTAGTGAAAATAAAGCTGAAAGCACGATGCTTTTCATAAACTTCTGCTTACTTAACAAACTGAATTCTGAATGACGATTGAATTGAGGCATTATGATAGTTGATGACGAAGCGTTTCTAATCGCAGCAGTCATACCTACTTGACAGTGATTGTTCAAACATTAACATGACTTTTATCCTCCATTAACAACTATTCTCATTCACAATCACTTCATGTGATTCACATATTTTAACTAAAACAGTGTTTTTTATATTATTTTTGGCTTTGCAAACATTTGTGTATTACAAACACTCTAACAACTTTATAAATATTATTACTGCTACGATAATTTTTTCATTCCATCTCTTCTCGTGAAAAATATACTTCCAAATTGATTAAAATTTAGTGATAACAACGGCAGTTAGTTAACATAGTAATTTTTAAAGCAAATATTGCATTTACTTATTTCTTTACGTTCCCAGTGGGATACAGGGCTTCACGCTAGAGGCTTGAAGTCTCTTCCATATTAGTTTGTTTATCAGTTGTATCACACAGTGAAACACTATTATTCACTGGACGACAGGGTTTCGAACAAAATTTATCGTTGATAATCATATCAGTTATAATCATACGACTTCAAAACTTGAGTTTCATAATTTTCTTTATTCCCTCCTATTTGTCGTCGTTGGGGTAGTAGAAATTTCCAGATATGTGGGACAGGCGTTGAATCACTCCCATTACACGTACTCTCTTCAGTTGATTTGATAAACAGAGCTAGTGTTATCTATCTCTCCCTGCACTCTGTTATATTAGATATTGAAACTGTCATCTCATCCCACCCATCCTATTGTATGGTTGTGTGTAACTGCATGTAGTGCTATAGCTGAACTATTCTATAGATTTCTTATCTTATTTGGGTTAGCCAATCTAAATTCTGCCAGGTTTTTAAGCTCGGCTTGTCTGACTGCCCCTGTTCTACTGGTTTGACCTATGTATTTAAAGTAACAACCATTGTAGGCAGGGTATTAGATAAACTAAATTATTTCGTTTTAAAGGCTCTACAGGATTGATCGTTTAACCGACAAAGCTTGCTTCTAATTGAGCTTGTGTGTTTGAATGCCAGCCACTTTTATTCCTGCCTTGTTAAGAATTCTGCGTAAGGCTTCCGAGGTTCCTTCCCTGTATGGAATTACTACTGATGATTTAGATTCCTTATTGTTGGTGTCGTCATTAATATTTTTAGTATTGTTGTTATCACTACTATTATTATCATTATTTATTTTATTTTTACATTTCCTTATATATTTCCTGACTAATTTATCCGGGTAATTTTTAATTTCCAAGGCTTCTTTTATGTTTATCACTTCCTGTCTTAGATTTTCCTTGGTACTACTTAGTTTTTGTGCTGCGTCACTTAAACATTTCATCAATCCTATTATTACTGACATAGGATGACTCAAGTTTTGTTCCAGATATCTGGAAAATTCTGCTAGGAACAGACAAAGAAAACTACAAACCTCAAGTTTCAAAGTCGTGTGATTATAATTGATATGGTTATGAACAACAAATTTTGTTTGAAACCTTGTCATCCAGTAAATAATACTGTTTCATCACTGTGTGATACATCTAATAAACAAACTAATATGGAATTTTTAACTGCTACAGTACACGTATATTAATATGGCTTGAAGCCTCTGTAGCAGTAGTGTCTATTTTTTAAGGGTGGGGTTGCTAGCCTCACGCTCAACCTTCTGTCTTTACTGTGATCTTAGTACTGGCTTAGCGAAGTTTGGGAGTGCGCCTGTGGCTGGGGATGGAACCCCATACCACATGTAGGATTGGCAAGCGTTCTAATTCTGTGCCACCGACGCACACAGAAATTACATATTGCTTCTTTTTTTAATTTAACAAAATCCAGGAATAATATTAGTAGATATTACTGGCTTGACTATGTAATAACGAAAATATATAGCTGAAATATGCTGATGTGAGAATAATGATGATAAATGGGACTACCTAAATTTAGGATAATAATTTATATGAAGATTCATTATTATAAAAGTTTTATGACTTCCCATTCAGTGGAAAAAAGAAAAAAGAAATTCTTTTTATTGACGCTTTCCTATTTAATTCGAATAGATTTATCAAGGTATTATTAAAATATATATTGTACATATTAAGATGGATATATATAAATATACCTTTACTGGGAAAGAAATCGTATAAGTAGGTTGATAAAAGAATCTTTATGATAAACAAAATTCAATTGAGTGATTTATACATTAAGTAACGAAAGCAGTGTGCGTTGGTGGTTCAACAGTACAGCGTTAACTGCCGGTCAGGCGTTCGATTACCGGCCGATGCACTCCTTTACCTCCTTTAGTCGGTTGCAATCCTAACAAAAATGAGGGGTTGGGAGTGAGGCTAGTAACCTCATCCCTTAAAAAGACACCACTGCTACTAAAATTTCAGAACTAAAGCTTGAAGCCCTGCGTTTCCCTAGGAAGGCGAATGAGTAAAAACAAGACAAAATAAAAGAAGCTGAGACTTAGGTTAATTTCATGTATCCCGGTGAATGAGTATATAGAATTGAAATGTTTCTTATCCTCTGACATATCTGCTCCCGCTAGACACGCTTCAATGATGGCTGCAAGCTAACATAAGGGCTTTTGGTTGGCAGTTGCCCAAGTGATCTAAGACGTAATGCTCTTTAGTCTGAAACTATGGGTTAAGACTTTGAGCCTCATTAGAAACACTATGACTAATTAAGGATTGAAAGTACCCCTCACTGATCATTCTCAAATTGTACGAAATGTAAATTCTTGATTCCACTGAAGGAATTAACTGGAATTCACCGAAAACACCTCACTTCAAACACAAAACTTTAACACCTGAAGTTTATTGGTAATATTTTCATCCAAGTGGGAATATATGTAGTGTTTCAGTGTTACCTTATATCCTAAATTACTCTAAACGAACGGGTTATCTCGACAGTTTCAATGTTTCAATATCTCACCGCATCTTCAGAGTGCTGAAAAAATTGTAATGGGGCGCTTCTTCTACTCTGAAATAACTCTCAACATATAGATATCATGAAATTAATTATATTGTTATTTTCTTGGTCTCCGAATGGGAAATAGGGCATCATCAGCACGCTCCCATTATAATCTCTTCTCTGTAATCATTTTTAGCTGCTTCTAAATTTTCCTATAGACTTTTGGCTTCTTTCAGCATAATCTAATCCTTGTCAGCTTAAAACTCTCGGCTTATGGCTTTACACTGAGGTTTAATTCGAGGATTTGAAGTTTGATTTAATCTGAATGTCTTCTCAGTCTGCGTCTGATTCATCTTTATTTCCTTCTGGATAATTCGGACTACAGGTACTTGGTTGATTTGTCACCAGAGATCATAGTTACTTATTTATTTACACTTGTTATCTGACCTTTATTTCCAGGTGAAGGCAAACACCTGTTGATAGAAGTCTACATCAGGCTGTCAGACGCGCTGTCAGTGACACAAACTATATGGAAGCAATGATATTACTCCCTGTGTTAAATGAAATGGTACTCTATACCGACTTCAGGGTAGTGAACAACTGTCTAGCTTTAGCGATTCTAGTGTTGGCATCCCAGTGTGTGTCACTAGTAGTGGAAACTATGCTTCCAAGTTGAGTGAAAGGAAAGATTTTCTTCGCGCTGGACTCATTGACAGTGATTGGACTCTTTTCTTGTTGACTGGGTACCTTTGTTACTAGTCTTCCCTTCACTCGCCCTTCCATCAACTGGTTAGGATTCGCTTGTGTATCTTAAATTTTATGAGCCATAAAACACTTGTTAAGTTCAGATTTCTTAAGGTCTTTTCGCTAGTTGTCATATAGACGATGGCAATAGGTTATTGACCTGGTGAACACTTTTATTTATAAGTGGCAATCCTGCATCTGCTACGTTACTTTTCGGTTGAAACAAGAATGCCGGGTTAAAAATAATGACTCAGAGAGTTTCATAAGGAAATATAGGGTACCAAGGCACTGACACCAGTTCTTCAACTTTCTGCTGAAAAGAATGTAAATAGCAAACTAACCCAACTGTGTATTCATCGCAACTTGATACTTAAACAATTATTAAGCTCCGTGATCAAAGGGACTTATGTATCTGAGACAAGGAAAACTGAGAAAGTGAAGTCCACATATCTGTCTAAACCCTCGAAACATATGAAAAATGATGTTATATTCCACTGTGTCTGTCAATTTTAGTGTATGTGTGGTCACACATAGCTATTGTATCGCTTATCTTTTGCTCCAAGCGGTATCTTTGTTGAATATTGGTGATAGGCTTCAGAGGTAAACTGAATCGCCTGGATCTAATAAAAGGGAAGTTGACAACCAGGCTTTTCATTTACGAAACACTTTGTCGGTACAGAGTATGTGTTTGATGTATATACATCATTTCATGTCTATCTAGAAATTACCGCCTTGGCACTTCTCAAAGCTTTTTGAAGCACTAGCGATTTGGAGTCTCGAATCATCTTGATGTATTCAAAATCATTTGCCGTCACATTGAACCTTAATTGTGGAATCTTTATTTTAATGCCATGATGCATGCACCACTATCTTTCTTTCATTAATAGCTGAATTAACTGAATGTTTAAGATTGGATACCTGACAGAAAGGTAAGCAACTCAAGACACTAGCCGCAAACTCTCCAAGAATATAACACTCAACCAGTGAGTGTACTGATGGAAATGCAGGTGAATAGGACATGTGCTGAGCTGAGATTAAAAGTATGTCAAACTCCAAACAGGTCCTCAAATGAAACTTGAATTGAAGGCAACATCCTGGACGTTCAGGGATGACACGGAGGGAATCATGAGGAGAGGAATCGAGAGACTATAGGCAATCGTCCAAACAACTAAAGTGATTGTTTTACGGGTTGATCACGGATTGATATCAGTTAGAGAACCATTGAAAACCAGGGAGTACTGGACAGCTGCTGTTTCATCCTAGTTTGGGAATCATCGGCAGTACGCACCCACTGGGTTTCGAACCCAGGACCTTCCGGTTACAAGGCAAGCTCGTATACCATTCAGCCACTGGGACCCGATTCAATGGCTCGTGAATTCTAACTTCTACTAATTCGTGATTTAGCGCGACCCCAACCATTGTCGTTGGTGGGACATCCATCCACACACGTGACATCTAATTGGACCTCACTGGTCACGACTTCTCACTAGAACTCAGGAAACTCCAACCTGTAGCAAGTCACTAGCGAGCATCAGATCAACTTTCTATAGTTTGGTTTGTAAGGATTAGTTATGTTTTACGGGTTGATCACGGATTGATATCAGTTAGAGAACCATTGAAAACCAGGGAGTACTGGCACTGGGATTCGATCCCGGGATCAATCCGTGATCAACCCGTAAAACATAACTAATCCTTACAAACCAAACTATAGAAAGTTGATCTGATGCTCGCTAGTGACTTGCTACAGGTCGGAGTTTCCTGAGTTCTAGTGAGAAGTCGTGACCAGTGAGGTCCAATTAGATGTCACGTGTGTGGATGGATGTCCCACCAACGACAATGGTTGGGGTCGCGCTAAATCACGAATTAGTAGAAGTTAGAATTCACGAGCCATTGAATCGGGTCCCAGTGGCTGAATGGTATACGAGCTTGCCTTGTAACCGGAAGGTCCTGGGTTCGAAACCCAGTGGGTGCGTACTGCCGATGATTCCCAAACTAGGATGAAACAGCAGCTGTCCAGTACTCCCTGGTTTTCAATGGTTCTCTAACTGATATCAATCCGTGATCAACCCGTAAAACATAACTAATCCTTACAAACCAAACTATATAAAGTGATTGTGGAGAGCAGAGTTAAATGACTATGTGCCAATGAAGTACTATTAAGGCCACAATAGACTGGTAATATTATGCACTGTATCACCTCTTATAATAATAAATAAATAATTTTTCCTTCACGTTCCCAGTGGAACATAGGGCTTCAAGCCAGTGGCTTGAAATTTTTATAGCAGTGTTTAATTTTTACAGGATGGGGTTGCTAGCCTCATGCCCAACCTTTCCTCTTTACCAGCATTATTTCTGGCTCAGTGAGGTAAAGGAGTGCGTCGGCCGGGGATCGAACCCCGAACCATATGCATGGTCGGCTGGTAATATTACCAGTATCACCTCTTAACCCATTATTATTTCCAAATGAATCCTTCTAATAGGTGTGTGTGTGTGATCACAGTTTTAGAAAGTTTCTGCTCATAGACATAACACTGTTTTCGAATATAAATTTTCTCATTCTTACGTCGAAATTCAGAAGGTCCACATCCATTCATAGAATATCCATACTCTACCTCCTAATTTTCTCTGCAATCAGAGGAGCATTACTAGCTTTAAACATGGTTTTGACGTTCATCGAAAGAAGACAAGTCAACCGACTGCCTTCCCTGAGTGAAGCAGTCTTCCAGATTCCATTTAAGAACAACTATTTTTCTTAGGTAATGAACGTATTGTTGTTCACAACGTAGGATCATTACTTCAAAGTCCAACATTTCCTCTCCGTTAGAACCACAAATCAGCTAATATTATTAGGCAAGTCGATATCTACCGTAAAAGACAAGTTTTAAAAATAAACCAGTATGTTAAAAACAAAATAGTTAATATTGGTTTTTCATGTTTTCCTAGATTTTTCCCTTGGTCATTGTTTTAAGTAACATAGATTTAATTATATAATCTGCCAAGTCGAACGAAATAGTTTTTTTTAGTTTAGCATAATATCTGTAAGGACAAGTTATACTTTGATTTGATTAACGCTTAGACTATGAAGTCCAACCTTAATATTTGGCCATTCATTTTAAATCCATTTCAATTCTGACCTTTTGTCATTTAGCTGTTTTTACTAATACATTATATTCTCATATAATGAAAGTTTATTCACGTATAACATAATAGTTCATAATTCAGTGACTACTAAATATTATTTAATTTAATAAAGGTTGTGTTTCTTTTTTCTATCTAAACCACTGTGTTTTGCAGTTGGCAAACGAAACTAAACATCAACCTGGACAAAAGAGAGTTAAACAAAGCTATTTAATCAGAAATCACGAAAAATACCCATTGAGTCATGAAGAAAATAAAAGACAAATTCAGCGAAGAAAATTTTCTTTTCCAACGAAATCATCTTCACAGGCTGTACAGTCGTATTTATACTTACCAAAAATATATAAATAATAATAATTTTTCCTTCATGTTCCCAGTGGAACATAGGACTTCAAGCTAGTGGCTTGAAGTTTCTGTAGCAGTGTTTATTTTACAGGATGGGGTTGCTAGCCTCATGCCCAGCCTTTCCTCTTTACCAGCATTGTTTCTGGCTTAGCGAGGTAAAGGAGTGCGTCGGCCGGGGATCGAAGCCCGGACCATGTGTATGGTCGGCGAGCGTCCTAACCGCTGTGCCACCGACGCACACCAAAAATATATACTAGTCTATTATTGAGTAAAGGGGGTTACATAATTAATATAATTACTCGGAAGTGACTTGAGAAGTGGAAATTAAAAGTTGTAAATTAGAAGTGGTACTCAACAGCACAAATGTTGGAATTTCATATGGTTAAAATTGCTATTGAGTGAGAGAGAATAAAGGTGGTAGTTGAGTGTCATTTTAACAAGTGGGAAGAGGGTGTGAAAATATACAAAAGGAGCATATGAGAGTGATAATAGTGAATTAATTATTAAAGCACAAGTAAACTAAAAGTCAGATTAAAAATTAAAAAAAGACAAGCAAAACTCAGAATTGTTTTTACAGGGAACCATCAGTGAAGAGGTTAAGATCAAGGTAGAATAAGAGACTAGACAAACTTTTTCTTTATACATAGTTCAGGGTTGTATTGACGGCGGTTGTATTGAACTCAGGCCACATAGCTCCACCGGAGTCGTCTTTCAAGATCATCTACAAAGTGAAGCTAAATGGTACAAAGGGCGTCAGGTTTCGGCTTTTGTATATGGCGGAGGCGCTGGTAATCCATCGATACAACCCCGAACTCTGTATACACAAAAATTTTGTTCAGTCTCTTATTCTACCTTGGTCTTAACCTCTTCATTAATCGTTCCCTCGAAAACTAAAATTTTCATTTTTTTCCTTTTCTCTTTTAATTTTTAATTTTACTTTTAGTTTGCTTTTGCTTCAATAACTAATTCACTGTTATCACTCTCAGTACAAAAAGAACTTAGTCAGAACACTGTTCAATAGAGCACGAAAAATTTGTTCTGACAGTACTATTGAACATGAAATGAAATCTCTGAAGGATATCCTATCTAGGAATGGATATCCTGAAAAGTTCATTAATAAATACTCCAAAGAAACTGCCTCCTGCAAAACAATTCAAACAGTTCCAAAGAAACCTGTCTATATCAATTAGCCGTTCAAAGGAGATGATGTACAGGAAGTAGTGAAACGAAGACTCGACAAAGCTATCAAGAGAACATATTATGCTGCAAAACTTGTTATCCTTAACACCACCAAGCGAGTGCTTCAACAATCTGGGAAAGACAAGTCGCCAATCCTCGACACTTCAAACTGCATATATCAATTTGAGTGTGTTTCTGGCAGCAAGTACATAGGTCGTACGGAAAGGCGATTATCTACTCGCATGATGGAGCATTTGCCGAAATGGTTGAAAACAGCTGAGCGAAAAGTGCCAAAATCCTCAATAAAAAAACATCTTGTGGATTACAGACATAAAATCGACGCGGTCTAGTCATTCACCATTGTCAGCAAACAAAGAAACAAGAAGATGCTTGCAGTTGCAGAGGCTTGTGCAATTCGAATTTACAAACCAGCTCTCTGTATAAAAAAGGAGATGGTCGTCACTCTGAATCTACCATGGTAATACGGTTTGCTTATTATTCTCTACTTGTTATTACTATTATTCTACCTCTTCTTCTTATTATTGTTATTATTATCATTATTATTATTCTTGATTCATTTAAGACTATGTTTCATCAGCAAGATTATTTTAACTTACTTCAACACTATTATTATAACTATTACTATTGATATTAGTCTGTTTGCAAATCTCGTTATATTCTCTAATGACTAATTGTTTATCTAAGTGATGTAATTGAAGCGTAATGCAATTTATCTTAATTTCGATCTCTCATACTGTCTCTCTCTCTCGCCTTATCTATTTGAACATGAACTGTAAATTATTCGCATGTGTCTTTCTGCATGACTAATTCAATGTAGTTTGTTTACTTATCAGTCTTATATCTCCCAATGTAATTTCAAAAGTATATATATATCCATGTATGTAGAGTATTCAGCTGACGAGTTCTACCGAAATTTGATAAATTCATTGAATCCTGCTTTATTAACCTTTAATGCTTGTTTTATGTACTCTCATATGCTCCATCTGTACATTTCACACCCTTTTCCCACTTGTTAAATTGACACTCAAACACCACCTTTATTCCCACTTAATAGCAATTCTAACCTTATCAAATTTCCATGTTTGTGCCGTTGAGTAATTTACGTAATCCACAACTTTTAATTTTCACTTCTCAAGTCACTTCTTTTTTATTTTTGATCTCAGCTTGATTCCTTGACTGTATTTTTGGTACAAGTATGAAATTTTCAGCATGGATATGGGTAGCCCAAATTTTTCAGGCCGACCATAGAAATCAAGTGTGTGTCGGCAGGGGATCGAACTTAGGACCATGTGCATGGTCGGCGAGAGACTTAACCCCTGTGCCACCGACTCACTGAGTAATTATATCAATTATGTCATCCCCTTTTACTCAAAATCAGAAATGTAGTGAAACATTTTGTTGGAGAAATGGAGGGGAAATTCTTTAAATGTTATTTCTAAATATGGATTGCTGTGAACTAGCCCAATCAGAAATTCTGATCAACCAGAAGTTTGTATTATCATGCATTTATTTTTCAGTGACTATTATTTTAATGTGTGTAGTATTGCCCAGCAATGCAAGTAGTCTAGTCCAAACGGATGCTTCACGAATTAATTTTTGAATAGTTTTCAGTTACTTCCTGAGATCGCTTTGAGTTGATAGACTTTTATTTATTATAATGTATGATGGTTGTGGGTGAATTTGAACTATCGATCCAAAACGTATTTAATATAGCTTCAGTGTTAAAATATTCCCAGAAATATAAAGCGAATGATATAAATGATTGACTGTATACTTCCTCATCTTTTGTATGACGTCATGCCTGCTTTCATTGTCCCGAATTACTTCTCTCACACTTGTCACTGTCTAAACAGCATCCAGTGTGTAGTTAGTTGAGCATGGTGATTTCCGTTAACTAGCACTATTGATTAAGCATTTCTTTTGTTTTTATTCTAAAATAAGATTTACAGAAGGAATCAATGTACATAACTACATTGAAAGTAACACTATTTCTTCTGTAATATTCAAGTTTTCGACTGGTATATTTAATTTAACAAAATTACCTCATGCGCTAAATATGATTAATTACATATTTTTCATTGACATTTACTAATCCAGAAAGGATTAGTTTATTTTAAACACAAAAATATTAGCCTAATAAGAAGATCAATCAAACGCCTAAAATCCAATATCTTTAAGAAGACTTATTTTCATCTGAAAACTAGCTAAGTTTTAAATTTAAAAATAAGTTATATATATCACTAACATGTATGCTGGAGTATTGGATGGCAATAATTATGAAAATTAAAGTATGCGGAAGTCTCATTTTCAATCAGCCTTAAATAAATATGAAGGTTACTTCAGTTTCATAACATTCAGACATGCTTCTATTGAATGAATTCTTAAAAGTCAAATCCCAGGACATACGAGGAACTGATAAATAAAATGGTAAGATTAAAGGAAGTAATGAAAAACAAATTTTATTTTCTGATAAATCAGAGGCTAGGGGCCATAGAATGAATGATGTTAAAAAAAACCAAAAGATGTTATATCTTTGTCTAGCGATTCATCTATATAATAATTTTAAGACTCTGGCATATCTACTGTATATTGAGCAGTATTCTTCGTCTAATGCACTATTGGCAACCCTCTCAGATATAAACCTATCATGTGGGTTAAGAACTATAATTTACTTTGTAATAGGAACTAACAGTGAACACTCAACTTCCGAAGAAGTTAGAAGTTCTGAGTGCCATAAAGTTACTTAAGGCCTGCCACGAAGTCAAGATGACCAGACGAACCTCTTTCGACAGTGGATCCAGGAGCTTCAACGCGTTTCATTGCGCCTACACTGCTAAAACTCTGGAGGACAGGAAAGGTATCTACGGTTTAGAAGACCGTCTGTTATGTGTGACTCTTGTAGACCAAAGTTTTGATCCTATCCTGTCAGGGAATATCCTACTTGATTCTTAGTTATTTATAATGGCCGAATTTTTGTTTACTAACTTTGTTCTACGGCGATCGTTCTGTACTCAGAAATTTACTTTTGTCTGTGTAGCTACCTAATGACAATGCTAAGATAGTTTTGAGTTTTAAATAATGTTACCATTGAACTGAACCGCACATAGATTCCAATCAAAAACAATCTCCGTTTTGCTGTTTTTGGAGCGTATTGTCACTGTGCGTCTCTCAAGGAAGCTTTATCAGCTATGCAGTAAAGGGCAAAGATATGTATCCCGCTTTCAGATCACAACAAGTCCGATTTAGTTGCAACAATGAGTTCAATTTTCCAACGATTTCACAACAGTAGGCGTATTGAGAGATGATTAAATCTGAATACTAAGTATAAATACGTTCATCTATTATCGTTCAACAATTCTATATATGTATAGGAGCTATGTTCGGAACAGTAAGAGATTTTCAGTGTGTTCTGAAGGTCATTCAAAGTGTGCATGAGTATGAAATTCTCCTCAAGAATGTAAACAGATGAATACCATAAATAACGATTGAGTAAATTTGATTCATTTTTCTGTGTGTAAAATTGGATGGCCTATTGATTTAGACAAGCAACTAGGCTTATATAGCCAGTTGTTTACTTCACGAAACAAGTAGGCTGTTACAGGATTTCATCATGAGCTGACATTAGTTAGAGAACCATTGGAAAAACACCACTGGAGTACTGGACAGCTGTTTCATCCTAGTTTTAGACTCTCCAGCAGTATACACCCACCGGGATTCGAACTCAGGACCTTCTGGTTACAAGGCGAACTTGTGTACCATTAGGCCACTGGGACACGACCCAATGGCAGAAGTTAGAATTCATGGGTTATTGGATTGGGTCCCAGTGGCTCAATGGTATACGAGCTCGCCTTGTAAACAGAAGGTCCTGAGTTCGAATCCCGGTGGGTGTATACTGCTGGAGAGTCCCAAACAAGCGTTGACGAAACAGCTGTCCAGTACTCTCAGGTTTTCCTATTGTTCTCTAACTAATGACAGCTCATAATGAAATCCTGTAACCAATGAAAGCCCTACAAACCAACACTTGAAAAGTAGACTGTTAGTAGACTTCATAATTAATGGAATAATTGAGAGTAAATCACTTTTAAGAAATTCTTTACTCACGCATCGACTTATGATCGAAATGTCTTAGTATAAGTACATAGTGCATCTGGAGTTTGTTGATTATGAGTGAACATTTTCATAATACCACTTGAAAGTAGAAACTCTCTACAGTCAATACGTAACTGAAAACTTTCAATACTGAAATATATATTTTTTTCAGAATTTTGATAGAAAAAATTGTCTTTCACTTGTACATCTTTTTTATAGTTTCGCAACACTGGATAGTTGCATGGATTATTCAATTGAGCGGTTTAAAAAAACATAAAGTTCAGTGTGTTAAAAGATGACCTGAGAAAGTTCCAATCATTAAAGCAAAATTGAATAATGTTCACAAAAGAAATATATATATATATACATATGGGGTGAGAGCAAGCTGCTAGCCAATTGGTAGACATTAATCTGCGTCAATGTCTAGGTCACTAATACTGGTCGTGAGAAAATATGAACAAGGCTGATTCAACAAGCAATCACAGCAGACTTAACGTGGGCAAATATGATTAGCAGATAGATTGCTCCATTTTCCGAAACAACCAATCAGAAGACTATGTTTATCTACTTGAATAAGCTATAATAATGTAAAGGAAATGTATATAAATACGTGTTGATTTCCGTAATAAAACGATCTGTTGCCGGCCCTTGTCTTCTGTTGTTACATATATATTCCAAAAACTGGTATGAATAACGAGTTGCATAATATGCGTGAAAAAAATATTTTCTCTGCGAAGATAAAATCAAGGAATGCCAGAAAACAGCAAGGCCGAGGTAATTTGAGTTGTTAACAGTAAAATTAAAAAAAAATTAAGGAAAAATATTAAAGGAAAAGGCCAAAACTGAAAGATTAAATAAGTTTCTTTCATTCAGGACTCCAAAGCATTGAATCATACTTTTAAAGTACATAAGGAGAATAAATGTTTCTCTGGGTGGTTTGAAAACATTCTTTTCAGAATTGGAATTATAACTAGATACATTCAGACTTTATAGAATTAGTCAACGCTTGCGGTTTACATTCTTTGCTGCTATCGAATCATCATCTTGTTTATCTGTTTTCAGCTTCAGTACACTTGTAAATCTGACGAAGCCAATTCTAGTCTACAGGAATGTTTTCTTTTTGCGTCGGAATTTCGTAGTTTCATTTCAAATATTATATACATCTAATCATGGATAGAGCAACGTGCGTTAAAATGGGGATGATGTTGATGGCTTTGAAATCACTGTTAAGTCATAAAAGGAAGCAGCAGCACAGTGAAGAGTGATTCTTTTGAGAGGTATCATTCTCAACCTGTACAATCGCACACGTATAGTACAAAAGTAATATTTCCGTTGACTTTTCCTTGAGAGTGTAAGCTTCAAATAACAATTATGTAATACAACAAATGCTGATAGGTTATAAACTAAATCTAGATAAAATAGACGAGTGGCGTAACTTGGTGTAAAAGACTGAGTAGCGCTGAAGTAAAAGTGAAAGAAGGTAGATTACCATAGCTTTTACAGTTTCGAAGAAGTTTGTCTCGTACTCCTCTAGCAAGATTTCCTGGTATGTTGTCAATGAATACGAAGTTAGCTTGTTTAGTGTTCAGAATACACCAGATGTTCCAGGATAGAATTCAGAATAAAAAATAAGTTCCGGATTTTCAACTCAAATGTAAAGTCACTGCTACTCACTATACGGATCAGAGACTTGGCGCGTCACAAAGTACACCTCAAACAAACTACAGACCTTCATTGACAGTTGTCTTCACTCAATACTCAAGATCAGATGCTCAGAAAAGATCAGAAACAGGGATCACCTGGAGCGAACCAACCCAGCAGGAACCGATTGTGAAATAAATAGGCAGGAAGAAATGGAGATGAATTGACCATACTCTGTGAAAACCGTCACGTTGCATCACTAGACAAGCCATTGCTCTAGTGGAACCCGAAAGGGAAGTGGCGAGTTGGTCGTCAATGTGAGGGTGACTTGGAGGAGGTCATGTGAAGAGAAGATGAAAACATGTGGGCAGACTTGGAGCCAGGTGGAAACTCTAGCAGAGAACTGAAGGCAATAAAGACGTGCAGCTGAAGCTCTATGTTCCTCTAGGAATTAAAAGAAATAATATTATCCAGGATAGGGTTAGTCTATTCCCGATACCGATCAAACTCACAGACTAACATCGGTGTCCTTTCAACACGCACCATCTTATTGTGCGTCGGTGGCACAGTGGTTAGGATTCTCGCCGACCATGCACATGGTCCGGGGTTCGAGCCCACGCCGACGCACACCTGATATCTTCGGTCGGCCTGCGAGTTTTGGGCTACCGATATCCACGCTGAAAATTCCATACTTGTACCAAAAATACAGTGTGGAATCAAGCTGTAATCAAAAATTAAAAATTAAAAAAAAAAAAAATTAAAAATTGATATTTAACTTGAGTCCACAGGATATGAAAAATTAAATGATGCCGCTAGTCTCTCGAAGAATATATTGAATCAACTGGTTCTTCATTACCAAATAAATATTCTTCCATGAGGGATATATAGAAGAAAAATGATACAGTAAGCGTGAACTTGAAAAGGCAGAAAAATGCCACTTAGTATAATGTATTCCTCTGATCTATTCTTCTTCATATTCTTTATATTCATAGATCCAAAAGTCTTAAGGAAAATACTCCTACGTAGCTAACAAAGAAGCCAGATTATCAAGCTAAAGTTAATTCAATATAGGAAACATAATTTCACTTTACATCATTTTAAAAGCATGCAAACTGTGCGGCTAGTTTTATACCATTCTATATCCTTCAGGAAAGGTAAGGTAATATAAGGTAATAAAAATACAGCCATATTACACTAGAAGGATATGGATTTCAGCTGTGATTTACATATCTGTCAGTCTCAAACGAGAAAGTGTTTACAAAGCTTGTAGTCATTTAGTGTAAGGCAGTCACCAATGATGTATTTGTTGATGCAATACATTGACAGCTCTTTTTCATAAAATGTGGCAGTATTTGACGAGTTTCTAAAATTGAAATTTCTACTTTTGATACTTCTAACCAGGGCGATACAAGAGGTAAGGAGAATAAGTGAATTCCTAATTTCTAAATATCCATTTACTCATTTAGTAAAAACAACAAATTGAGCTAAGAAATATATTCGGTTTTAATTAATTCCCTAGCATAGGCTCTACACAAATATGCGTTGGTGGCAGAGTGGTTAGGACTCTCGCCGACCGGGTACATGGTCTGACGTTCGATCCCCTGCCGACACGCACTTGATGTCTATGGTCGGCCTGAAAAATTTGGGCTACCCATATCCATGCTGAAATTTTCATACTTGTACCAAAAATACAGTGTGGAATCAAGCCTTAATCAAAAAATAAAAATAAAAAAATAATTCGAAATTCCATCAGTCAAGCGGTTGTTTTAGTCTGCCCTTTTTAGGCATAAGGAATAGGTGGGTGAAATTAAAAGGTTAAAAGTCATCAAAACACCTAACTACTGAATGCTAGAAGCAGAATATCTAAGTTATGAAGGAGAGGTGAAAATCAATTAATTGCCAAATTGAAAACAAGTTAATTCTTAGGCGTTACCAGAAGGTTATTACACAAACAGGAAATCTGTTATGTAGCGACGACTAAGGAGAATTAAGTAAAGTACAAAGAAGTTAATTGAATTAAGTAGAAATGTAAAAACAACAAAGTGAAAAGATAATTACAAGGAGAGGAGAAAATCTTTCATGAAAATTTTATTTATATTATGTAGTTGGCCATGGCAAAGAAAGTGGATAAACAAACTTTGTTTGAACACACAGATTTGACTTATTCAAATGAATTCCGATTGTCTCAGCTGTTTGTAAAAGTCTCACTCGTAGACCATTCGAGAGTTTAGAAAATATACAATAAATAGCTTCAGAAGCCTTGTTAGAGTCAACTTGGTGCCCAGCCAATATCGACGAGATGAGCTGGAATTGAGCTGCGTATAGCAGCTTCATCCAGATCTTTGCAAACCAGGACTGGAAGTGTTAAGAAATTCAACGATGAACTTACCTGATCGTAAGCCTAATGTAACTAGATGCTCACCAAACAGTTAGACTGGTAAATAATCATGCGATAGGCGAAACAGTGTAGTCTGTCTTTATTCCTTGAAGCAAGTATTAGTTGGCTAGTGAATATACAGCGTAGCTTAGCTGCATTGAACATCCTCTTGAAATTAATTCTCACACTTTGTGATTAGATGTCACTGTGGAAATTTACCCGTGAACAACAACTTTCAGGAAGACTAATTTTTGGGGGACAATGAGCACCGTCAGTGTTTTACTTGCTGAGTTCATGTGGTTTATCAAAAATTTAGTTGGATATCTGTTGCTACATACTGTCTACATATTGTTCTGTCTCTTCGTTTATTCATTAGGACGTCAAAAATTCGAGACGGAGTAATTTCTTTCTTGTTTTTTAGTAAAGCTTATGCAAAGATGTGCTTTTCTGAATTTCTTCAATATATCTTCAGTCTCCCTTTCTTCTTCAAAACTAGAAATGTATCACCAATATACTGGCAATAGAAGTTAAGAGAAGGAAAACCGTTTTGTAGTTTCGCCAGGAAAAAACCCATTAGAACTAGGCCTAGTGGTGATCCCATGGCAAAACCATCTGACTGCCTATGCATTCCTCTATTGAACTAAACGTTTACTTCCATTGTGCACCTTAGAAGAAGTTCCATTAGGGAGGATAAAGGAATTCTAGTCTCTATACCTTGCTTTGTAAATTTATTACCTATGTCATCAACTGTTTCTATCACAAGCTCAATGTTGAATAAGGAAGATACTTCCAGTAAAAGTATGTATTTATCCTTCACATTTTATTTTTTGGTTCTTTCTACAAACTCTTTTATGCTACTTTTCAGAGAAGTCTTATGTAACGGCTGTAAACGTTCCACCAGCCATTTCGCAGTTCAATGGTATGGTGCGCGTGACAGATCGAGGACTGGTCCAAGTAGCAAGCCATTTTCATGAATCTTCGGTGAGGCATATAACATGAGTGTCACCATGCCGACAGGTTTTAGTGTTTCATTCGAGGCTGACGAAATATGGCCTTGTTATTTCAACATTTTATACATCTTATCAACTGCCTCATTTCCCTACGTTGTGTCTGAATCTTGTGTGCATCTATTAATGAAGTTTCCACTCTGCTAAGGTAATCGTTCTTATCCATGATAACGACTCCTGAGCCTCTGTCAAGACTAGAGCACCCTATATTCTCATTAGCTTTCACTATACTTAACGCCAATTGACGCCTTCTGGCTAAAATATCCTTTGTATTACTTATACCACTGATGTATTTGTACCAACAATCAACCAAAGCTGTCTTAAATTTGTTAACCTCCCGATGTGATGAGGGCATTAAGTCTACAACCTGAGCGTAAAGTTCCTCAAATTGAACTTGTGTGTCCATTTTACTGACTTTTATATTACTGTCACAAAGTTTAAGACTGAGAGACAAGAATTCCAAATCCGTCATTTCAAGAAAAACAATATAAAAGTATATGGAAATACGCTTCTGAATTGGATGGAAAACGTGCTTCCAGAGTCTGATTGCAAAGGCTTTGGATGAGTTGGGTTCGTTTCATTTTCTTACTTCTGTATACAATATCGTTCACATACTACAAGAATGACTGCTTTCATTGGTCAGGAGGTACTTCAACAGCCTAGAGTCTCTCTGACATACTATTTGTCAACTTAGAGACACATGATTTCAACGAGTCCTCTTCATTTGGCACATAAGTGTCCTTGTATGAGGACGCACTTGGAAAGGATGTCAGTCGTTTCAAATTTTCTCTTATTTCTATTAAAGAAAGGAATGAGGATCAAGTGAAGCGGAAACAGTAGCTAGGTTTCTTTTATACTTTTTCAAACCGCATTAGTATAAACTTTATTATTTCAATACAGAGATCTTCATGTTTTTCATTCGAAGCTTAAATATCAGTGGCGCTGTTTTTAATAGGTTAGTCTCAGAATCAATCTTCCTTCTGTATCGAATTTACAACCGATTAAGTGAGCTCTAGGAATATGTTAAGCAGGAACTGAACCTAGATTACGTGAGTGTGATGGATCGCTGATCATTCTACCCCTGAATCCCCACAACACTATCAGCATAACCAGGTCTTGTAGCTAGAGATCTAAAGTTCTAGGAAACACATTTGACTCTCTGAGCTAATTCACATGAAGTCCATTAGAGCTTGTGATTTTTGTATTTTCACTTACTCATTTTCCTATTTCTTTTTTTTAGTTTATGCGAATTTGTGAATTTCGAATTTCAATTTAGCAGTTTTGTGTCTTACTTCCGGTTCCATACTTTTTATTCTGTACCTTATAATTAAGCTTTTTCAGTTAAATAGATAAAAAACCCTGGAATGAAGCTAGCAATAACTACACTTAACCCGAATGTACATCATATTCCATTTTACAAAACATTACTACCTTAATTTGATACATTTATTTTTTTCATCGAAGATGCTTTCACCTTATTATTATGACCCAGTTATTTGTTTGTTTACCATTTTAACAACAAGGAAAACCTAATGGATTTCTTTGTTTTTGAGATATAAGCTGATCAGTAATGAATGTACACTAAGGATCACATTTTAAGCACTAAATGTTTTAAATATCCTTTATAACCAAGATGTACAAAAAAGCGTAAGATGATAGTCTTTTCTCACTAATCTAAAAGAAAACAGCAGACTGAATTTTCTTAGTTACCTGTCTTGGAAAACTTTGTTCTATTTCTATTTCTTCAAACACCAGCCGTTTTCCCTGATGATTAATTTTATGCACATCAGACTCAATGGACCACAGGGTTCTCTACTTCTCATTAGAATCACAGGCAACTTTATTCTGTGGTCGGTTAGTAGTAAGCATTAGATCAATTTTCAAGTGTCATCTAGTGTTGAGGGAATCGATTGACTGAAAGCATTAAACTTTGAATGAAACATTACAGGGAATTGCTCAAACACTACAAAATATCCCTCCTACTCCATGCAATTTGCTTCCAGACGTATGGTACTGATTCTACTTGTAAGTAACAAAAGTTTAGAAATGATGATTTCAGTTGAAATACTCATAATGTTTCGAATAAATTTCATGCGTTTGTAGATAAGAAGCTACAGTAAACACTGGGTTCATTCATACTAACCCCAATGGGAAGACAGGGTGCAGTAATGATCAAGTGAAAATTAAAGCAAACACAATAACTAGAGGTAAATAACTTAAAATTGGATTATTTCGCAGTTCGTTTAATTTAAACACAAACTTATTTCTACTGGTTATTACAGGGGCAATTTTATTAGTCTTTATTTGTCTTTCTTGCCACCAGCTTGTTCAAGCTGGTGGAATTCTGTATCCAGTGCATCCTTTATTCTTTCCAGGATGATGCGACTTAGTATTCTATTTGGCATGGAGAAGACTGGCATGATTCCATGCCTACTCTTGCACACCCTAAGTCGCCTTTCTTTGGCAGTTTGATAAGGTTGTCAGCCCTCTTCCAATCAGTGGGCACCTTTCTCTCCAAACATTTCGCAGTAATGAAGTGAGAACATCTCCCGTATTCTCTAGGGCCGTCTTCAGTGATTCAGAAGGAATGCTGTCTGTACCTTATGCCTTCCCAGATCGCCTTCAGTAGTTTGATCGCATTCAGGATTTCTTCTTTTGCTGGAGGAGTGGTGTCCACTCTCTGGCATTTAGGTATGAGCTGTTGGTGGTATTTCTGGGCGAGTGGTGTTCGATTCAAAAGTCTTTCATAGTGATCAGCTTATTGTTTGATTTGTTTCTTCTCCTTGGTAACCAGGTTTTCTTGAGCAAATTTTATAAGTTCCATCATCCGGTTATCTGATATAGCGTCTTGATGTCTCTTTTGCCTGCGGCTTGTCTGTTCTGCTTCAAGTTGAGTCATCTTCTCTTTCACCATCCTCCTCCCTTCTATAGCTTCCAGCTAGGTGTCCGTTGAGAGACATTCCTTTTTCCTTGAACAGATGTAAACAGTTCTTTAACTATTGTTTCTAGAGAGTTCCAGTGTTCTTCCACACTGGTTTCTCAGTGATGCCACGTTGTGTGTCCGGTTTGGCTCTGAACTGATCTATAGCGAAGGCATCCTTTTTAGTTTTGTCCTTCAGTTTCTGAATATTGAACATGAGTAGTGGTCTGTCTCCATTCTTTTTCACGGGTTTCATCTTCATCCAGGAGGTTCCATGAACTAGATGATGGTTTTAGGACATATCTGCTCCCCTTTTCGACTGTGTATCCAGCAGACTGCATGTATACTGCTTTCTGATTGAGATGAAATCCATCGGGAGGAATCTCTGTGGCTTTGTGCTCCTTGCGTTTGCGCACGCTCTCTCCGATCGTCAAATCGTATACAGAGCAGAAGTCTGCGAATAATTCTCCGTTATCATTCATTTCTTCGCGTAAGAGCCTCTCAATCCATGATGAATTCTCTTCCTGTATTATCCGCCCCCAGTTCAGCTGTCATTCATACCGCCCATAAGGATTTTGAGATGGTTACCATTACTGTTTGTAGTTGGCTGCGAATTGCTTCCTTCTTCCTTTGTTTCACGTTGTTTGTAGCACTGTGTGTAGCATTGGAAAATTGTTACCTTTCTTCCTTCTACCTGAGTTGAATCATGCTCTCATGATACTGCGAGAGGAGATTGATTCTCACTGCACTAAGGCTTCAGCTGCCACTGGTGATATCATGATAGCCGCTCACTATCTCAATGTGCTCGTAGTTATCGTCTGGTAGACTAGGCCGGAGTAGATTGCTGACACTTCAGTTGACAGTTCTGATAATCCACATCTATTTCATTTGCTTTCGCAGTTACCCAGCACTTTTGCGCCATATCTACTCATTTCGTTGGCTGCCTGGGCAGCCTTTCCAGGACATTCTTGTTCCTGTTTTCATAGAGGTAGAAAAGATATATCGACTGGCTGACTGGATTCTGGAAGACTTTCACCAGCCCACTGTGTCAATTAACCTCTCCGATTCGAGCCAAGAATAAAATTGTTAGTCGAAGTTTCGTATTTTCAAAATAAATTCTGTGAGTTGAAGTTTCTCTAGCAGTTGGATAGGTTTAGGGATGTGGGGTTGCTAGGTCCATGTCCAACCCTATCTTTTCACCCAGGGCTTGAGACCTGATAGAAAACTAGCAAGCTAGTTAACCAGGTCAGGTTGAAGAATATTGAATAACCCTTAAATATTTGGCATTTTACTTACGCTTACATCTTCACGCTTTCGATTATTATGCATAGCTGAAGAAGTGATCATAAAATGCTTCAATATGCCATTTCTAGTACAGATGTAGCACTCAATGAAATGAATAAAACTTACAAGCCCTTAATGGAATTCTCATTTGCGGCTGGAATTAAGGTGATGTTCCGACCAACCTGTTCACTCACAGACGATATCTGTCGGCTTAAAGGGCAGAACTTATCCAATTAAGAAAATAAATATAATTCAGTAAATGCCATGTAGTCACAGTGAGGTCAATTACATAGGCTAGTCAAACTAGTAGATCGGGATAAGTCGAGCTATTGGGACATAAAACTTCAGCTAGACCTAGAATAATTGACACAGCTGAGTTAAATAACCTAGAAAAAAGCTCTACCACTGGATTGCATTCACTTGCATGTAATCGAAAAATAGGGTGGGACAGGGTGAGAGTGTTAAAAAGTAATATAGTTCGGTGAAGAGAAAGAGAGGTTAATCAGTGAATCTCTGTTTATCGATAGAATGCCATACCCGTGCTACGGAAATGACTCAACTCCCATACTGAAGATATAAAAAAAGTACAGCGACCACCAACGAAGAGGCGGAGTGACCTATGTAGCAAATTAAGCAGCCATATGACAACTCATATGATTGTGAGCAGTAATTTATACTCGAAACGCCATAAAGTTGGTAATACTGCACCGCTGTGTGATCTTTGAAATAAAGTAATCTACAATGGAACCATATTCAGCGTAGTATAAGACATCAATTCAGTTTCGATAAAACACACTTATTTCACGAAATAAGATAATATTCTTAGTTTTGCTGACTATGATTTTGAATTGTCTTGGAGGATCACATTCCAAATATCTTACATTCGTTTAAATAACACAGAAGAAATATGTGTATCAGAAATTACAATCATGATTTCAGATCTCTTTTAAGACAGTTAGGTGACGTAGAAGAAGTCGAAGGAATATATCGTTCACAGCTCCGTTGCTTTTCTAAGTTCCCTAATATGACCAGCTAGGTGAAGACAATCAGGCGCTTATGAATCTGAGGATTTCGCAAAGAATAGTTTATATGTATACATATCTGAAGAAAATTGATGAGTCAAATTCAGATGGACATCATCAAATGCACTGAAATCTAATTCTTTACTAAATATTAGATTCCTATACCAGGGCAAAACTTCGTTCACTGGTCATCTACATTCTGATTAAAGTCGATACCTTTGATGAATATTAGGTATTTTGATGTGGTAGTGTTTTCTGAGCTGGATAGTTAATTTGCAAAGCTTTCATCGCCCTATTCACAAGGCAACATTTTCAGCGCATACTTCAATTTGTTGAAGTGGGCTTTTAGATTTCTCCACGAGTTTATTAATCATCTCTCCTGGTGATCTTGGAGGTGATTGGTTGTTTCCGTGTGTTTTCACACCTCATAGACTACTGGTATTGTAACTGATTGTTTTTTTTTGACTTGAATTTTGACCCCTTGTGTGTGTGAAACTTCCTGCTTATCGGTTGATACATTTTGTCTATCTCAATGTGTCTATTGATTGACGGTTCACTGAAATACCAGGCGGGCTTCTAAAAGTTCTCTAGTATTCTTGCTGTCTCCTCTGTATAATATTTGAACGTTGTTCCAGTCAAATTGATGCCCGTGGTTGTGTATATGTAGTGATATGAGCGAGGGAGTGGATATTATGACTTTTGACGGCTAGCGTATGTTCGTGGATGCGAAGAGGATGAAGACGTCCACCTTGACCAATGTAGTGTTTTTCGCAGTTGTTACAAATAAATTGATTAATAAACTCGTGGAGAAATCTAAAAGCTCACTTCAAATTGAAGTATGCGCTGAACATGTGGCCTAGTTGTGGGGCGACAAAAGCTTCGCAAATAAACTATCCAGCTTAGAGAACACAACCACGTCAAAATCATCCACCTGAGCTACAAATCTCTTTCATATTAAATATTAAGTATGCTCATACACTTTAGTATAGGAATAAAACTTGTGCATTGTGGTAGAGCATAATTCACTATGGGTAAAATTTATTCTGATAAAGTCTCACAGCGTTATACAGTAATATTTACTGATAACGTTTCGAGCACAATTCATGAGCGATAAACTCTGCTCGTAACTTCATCAATAAACATTACTGTATAACACTGTGAGACCTTATCAAAATACATTTTAACCATAATGGAATCATACATTTTACCATTCTTTAAAATTAGGCTTTATTTGTATCACCCTGAATTTGATCAGTTGGCTTATGACATATGAAGAGCTTTAAGGTGATGAAATAAGCTTGAATGAATGTCTTCAATTTTGTTTAGTTCATATATAGGCTTGTGATAAACAAAGCCAAGAGTATGGTATTATCCGTCCTTTGTTAGGCTACCTTAAAAAACGTTGAAATAATTGTTATAGGTGATGAACAGTCTTGAAATTATCAGCTGTATTTAAATATGTTTCATTTTAAAAGAAATCAGAATAATTGATATGACCCTTCATTTACTAAAAATAGCTAATTTCACTAAGATAGTCACTAATAAGCTTTTTTTCCCTTTTAGCCTGAATAATAAATAAATTCACCATAATTGTATTACTTCAACTAATTCATTAGATTATATTTTTAACCAAAATGTAAGCCACTTACTCGGTACTCAAGACTAATATTGTTTTTATCGGTTCTGTGAATAAATAAGGTGTATCTTATTTATAGAAAATATTATGAAATATATATATATATCTACTTGTAACTGATGTCGGGTAATGAATTTAAGCAAGATTCCTTCTTCTTCTTCTTTCCATGTGCTTCGAGTAGAATAGAAGGCTTCAAGCTTTGATGTCTCAGTAGCTGTGATGTTGTTTTAAAGGGTGCAATAACCAGACAAATGCCTAACCATCTGTTTTGTCAGGACCTGCTGTTGGCTTGCAACCTAGTGAAGGTGCGGGAGTCTGTTGACCTGGAATCGACCTGGATTTCCCTGTATAGCTAGCTCACCATGTTAAAAGATTTAAAAATAAGAAGTAATATGAAGGTAACAAGGAGGAGGAGGAAGGAATCATTCACAGTTAGCGATAAGGATTTAACTGTTTTTCAGAAAACTTCAAGGGAAGTAAGGATTCACAGTGTCATACTGGGCACACTGATTCTTTAAGATTGATGACTTTTAGAGTTATCATAGGTCTTTACAAGTCAAGCGAAACAGCGTCCCAAGTTGTGTAGGGATTTATGATTCTCGGTTCCCCTTATTGGACTGCTTTTGCTGAACTGCGAAGAAAATGCTGTCTGTGTGGTGCTGTCTTGAAATAATAGTGATTATATATGAAAGAAGCGTTATCCAGTTATTTTTTATCATATTATCTCTTTTCGTTCCTGGTGAAGCGTAGATCTTCAGGTTTTAGGTTTAAAATTTCAGTAGCAGTGATGCTTTACACAGAATGAGGTTGTTAGCCTCATGACCAACCTTCCCTCACTGTCAGGCTTACAGCTGGTCAGGGTGGTAAAGGTGTGCTGGGCCTGGAATCGAACTCCTAGTCACGCGTATGGTTAACGAACATTCTTTTTTTATTACAGCTTCATTTCCACACTCTATTTTTGGTACAAGTATGGAATTTTCGGCATGGATATCGGTAGCCCAAATTTTGCAGGCCAACCATAGATATCAGGTGTGCGTAGGCAGGGGATCGAACCTCGGACCGTGTGCATAGTTGGCGAGAGTCCTAACAACTGTGCCACCGACTCAAAACTGTTACCGTGTAGACGGTCTGAATAGCAATGTACCATAAAATTATTTATTTTTTATTTTTTGTAAATTTATTTTTGGTCATTATAGTACTAATTTGTCTTGATGGAAAACTATGACACCAAAAAAGAAATGATCACTTCATTTATACTGATAGTTGTTCAGTTAGTTTAGGGATTCTTAGTGTGAAACAAGAAGTCCAACTTTTTAGTTTTGTTCTGTGAACTATGCGTGTTTAAAGCACGTCAGTTGAAGCAGATTACTAATCATATTGACTGCTTTAGTGTAGTGAGAACTGAAATTGAGTAGCACTGAACAGTTCTTTCGTCCCCTATTGATGATTTTCGGCTGCGCACTCGCATACTACCCTGAAAAGAGAAGACAGGGTCTTCTGACTGTGAGGCAAATCAGTTGGCCATTCAGACAGAGCGTAAGAATTTTGATTACCCATGGTGTCAGCCTTTTTCTACCGCTATATAGAACCACAACAGACTAGTACCATAGATGAGCATCCGTTTCACTCTGACATGGTGGATCTTGTCGCAAAACTTCTTACTCGAGCTTAATAACATGTACTCAGGAGCTAATAATAATCAGAAAGTTTTACACTCAGATTTTGTGTTCAGGATAAATTTAATGACGAAATTTTAACGAATTTACAACAGATTAAATGTTTACATAATACTGTATGCACTGTATACATTACTAAATAACATCGTTTGAAAGAGTATGCTGACTGGTTCACTAGAATGTTAGGAAAAAGATTCGAATAGTTAAATCTAACCATCTCACTATTTTATTGCTAAAAACCAAAACTTTAAAATTCACCAAATTTTTCAATCAAATCTATTGAAAATTAGAAACCGCATTTCGATTAATTACCTCTCAGTATCCAGTGTGAAGCTTAAACACTCATGAAGGTTATTTCAATTATATAAACTGAACAAAATTGAATCCGTTTGACTACACTTCTTTTTGTGATTTCTGAATGTAAACAAAAATTCAAATCCTTCTGTCATGCAATTCTTTGTCTTTTCCCCTCCGAAAGTTTTTATGATATTTCATGACAATTAAAAATGAAAATTTTTACAAATATTGATATATATATATATAATCTCATAAAACTATTTATGAACCACAGAATATAATAGAAAAAATACACAAAAATTGAAAGGAAAATGCATTTATCTAAAAAAGTGCAGAAATAGTTTCACAAAATGAAAAAGATAAATAAACCAGGGAATTAATGACGATATTATTGAATCGAAAAAAGGAGAAATTTTCCCATTATTATTGATGTAAAACTCTGTTATGCAAAATAATTTATTCATTTCCGTGAAAAGCTAATGGAATTAACTTTGGTTACATAATGTTCTAAGTTTCATATTGGTATTTAGCTATTCGGTAGTTAGAACAATCAGTGAATGGATAACTTGTTACATTTAAAGAAATAATGGAATTTAGAGGATAAGTGGATTGGAGTTTCAACACAAAGATCATATTAACTGTACCAACCCGTATCAACATATTTTGCCCCGAAGAAAGCCAACACAGAGGTATTTTTAATAAAAGTCTATAGTACTATTTAACAAAAATAACATATGGAAACTCAAAATTACCTCAGCAATGCCATTAAGCAGTTGGAGAGGTTTTCAAGTGCGAAACAAGCACTGTAGAACAAAATTACTCAACCATATCGACCGTACTAAGTACCACAGGATCAAATATGGTATTTCCAACAATGCGGGATCAAAATACAATCAGCAAAAATCTCTCACCAGACAGTTACCTAATACAGATCAAGGTATAAATCCCAACGACCACCCTTCACTTCATTTGAAAACCAGATCAGAAAGGTAAAGCAAGCAGAAGCGTTGAAATTAAGGATGAAACAAGAATTAAGGCAAATAATACGGATAGTAGGTAATATGTAGACTTTAGAACAATGACAAATCGCCTAGGAGCAAGAAGTTAGTCGAAGTATCCAAATGATTATCGTTTTACTAATCGGATCACCAAGGAGGGATTTCCTGGTAAATTATTGTTTTTATTGATATTAGAATAGAAGTTGGCGACTGCGGCAGAGTATAATTCCATTATGCGTAAAATTCATTTTGATAAAGTCTCACAGTGTTGCTGGACAGTACGTAATATTCACTGATGACGTTTTGAGGCCAATTTGTTTCTCATAATCATAGCAAGGTACTCACACACAGAACTAAATAACTTCGTCTATATAATTCCATTATTTTTCATCGCATGACTTGATTAGTAGTCGCATTTTTCATATTTACGGTATATATAACCTTAAAAGATTTTCTTCTGTCCACTTGATGACAACCATTAATCCTCACAGTAGCAGCCTAACGTATGGAGGCACATAGAATTGGCACATCTGGGAAGCTTATATTTTGCTTAGGCAGTAGTAAATGGACTACTGAAAACTGACAAACAAAGGACGGTGTCGTTAGAGCTCCAATGTGTGGTTGAAGATACTTCTAGGTGTAGGATATCACTAGCCATGTCACTAGTGAATTACAGATTCAGCAGCAATTGTCTCTTTTTACCGTTTCGACCTTTGTTTGTTATGCAGAGTATTCGTGTATTTCCTTACAAATCTATTAGGATAATACATATGGACCAGAGTATTTTGAAGTTCTATCTTGTCTGACTTGACTGATAATGTTCACCAAGTGGAAAGAAGAAAAGCCTTTAAGGTTATCTACAGAATACCATCGAACATTTGGAACGGAATTCGTACCCTCTACTTAATACATCACAGAAGCTATGGCAATTCGAGTAAACAACTGTAGTCTCTGAACGGAAAAGGAGTTTTTTCTACCTTTATCTCTCTTGGCTTGGGTTAATTCTAATTCAAACTTCCCATTGTTCTTGAGTTTCCATTTCTTCCACACTTAATTGATCTTTGCTGAAACTCTATTCTTATATATATATATATATATATATATACACGAGACGTTTGAGGTTTATGTCCCCCTTTTAGAAATGCTATTGGTTAAAGATATCATTCTCTTAATACTGGTCTTACTCAATACCTTTCCATAAGAAACGCAATCAATAAAGAAACAGTTTGAATAGTACCCCTTTGCTTGACATAAAAATATTGTAAAGAAGGTGTTTTGGCTGTCATGTTCATCATAGCAGCGTCAATTTGAGTGAAATAAAATTCTCCGTCCGAATGACTCAATAGGTATGAAAAGGAGACCTTTCAGATTTGTATTTCGTTTATAATAACACTAGAGTCACGGCTCAGTATTCAGTGGAACCATACATTTTGATTTATCTCTGGGGAATAAATCAATGGGTTCTTAGTTGGTTTGTTTCCGGAATTTCCTGTTACTAATTCTTTCTTGCCATTTGATCTTTATACGGGAACAGAGAAATCATCTGAACTCAGCTGGAAATGTTTCTGGTGACGCGCCTTTAGTTTTCAACCCAAGAAGCGACTTAACGTTCATGTTAAAAATCCGAATTTTACTCTTCATTCTTTAAACAGAATATTTCCAAACTGATTTGAGAGTGATGTAAGTCTATCTTGCCTCCCCGATCTCGCTGGTCTTGACATCTTCATCAGTCTCACATGTAGTTCATATGATGCTAGGTAAGTAGAACGATTAACCTCTTGAAATTCCTCCTGTTCACAGTGATTGGTATTGATTGTTGTCAGTCGGCTGGTTATCTTCACCACTCCCATCTTTTCTACGTTCACCAGAATTCCTGTCTTTGATGTTTTCGCCTGTAAACTAGAAATATATTATTGATTGTACACATAAATATATATTACCATTTAAACAACACATTAAAAGCAGTTTTTATACTTAATAGTCGGCCTATTTTATGAGGATAGAACTGCGTGTCAAAAATCATATGTCAAAACGATATACCAGTTTTACAGGAATTTAGGATTACGAATTACGGGAAGAGAGTAGCATTCAGTATTGGGAAGAAAAGAATATTCTACAATTTAAAGGTAAACCAGACGTAAATGGAAATGGTTATGTGATCATGTTAAGGGTTATTTCACTAAATTATCAGGGTCAATCATAACAAAGGCATTAGTAGGAAAGCGGACGGACGAAAATGTCAAGTTATGTCGTGTAAAGTGAAATAAAATCTTAATGAATTAAGGCTTAAGATTCAGTGCTTATCAGGCTAGTAGTATTAAATCAATAATAGTCTTTTTCTGAAATGAAAATTAGGCTAATGTTTTCAAAAAGAATCATTTTCTGTAAGTTGAAGCGATTACGAAATATTCTGTCGTATTATCTTTTTACTTGACTCTGAGGTGCCGAAATGATGTCCTCAATCAGCAAGGTACATTGGTATGCAAAGTTGAACAAGTAGACGTGAATACAATTCTACGTATGTACAACAATCCTAGTAGACATCTATTTGTCTATTCTTTCAGTGTGACTGCCAATGTAAGTGCATCTATATTTATCAACATTTTTAATTCTTTTCCTTTACGTTCCCTAGTGGAATATAGGGCTTCAAGCTAGAGGCTTAAAAATTGGTAGCAGTATTTAGTAGAAATAGTTGAACTTTGTATTTGAACAGATTGTTTAGTAGTAGATATCGGGTTTGGCGGCTGTATACTCCCTTTAATATGTGTCCGTTGTACTTCTATCATATCTTAGTCCGACTGCATCACCTTTAAATTCTAATTTAAGAAACACTGGTTGCTATCTGCTGGTATCTCCCTTCATCCTATGACATTTAGAGTACATCTCTTCAAATCGATCTGGATATCTTTTGCTTCCCAGAGATTGAATAACGCCTTTTATTTCGTTTTTTAACGTTTCTTCAGATCAAATCGTTTCTGCTCTTTGGTATACTGTTCTTACTGGACTCCCCTATTGTAGCTTAACGATAGAAGCTATTGAAGTTTAACTGTTGTTCCATTTTGAATTATTTTGCGATGAATATACGTCTTCACAGATTTGCCTTCTTTTCCTTTTATGGGAGAATCAAGAAACGGAAACTAATTTTTAGATTCGCGTTCCATTCTGAATATGATGTTAAAATTAGCTGTGTGGATTGATGAGTATCATCACATACACAAGATGTACCGCAAAACTATCTAGAATTGCTCTCACTTGTGTTGATTGAAGATTTAAAGTGGTACAGTGGTTAGAACTCTAGCCGATCATGCACATGGTTCGAGGTTCGATCCCCTACCGACACACACTTGATATCTATGGTAGGCCTGCTAAATTCGGCTACCAATATCCATGCTTAAAATTCCATACTTGTAACAAAAATACATTTTGGAATCAAGCTGTAATCAAAAATATAAATATCAAAATATCACATGAAGATATCAGCTATTATTGAACCTGGAGGACCCCTCATCGCTACAACACCCACCTGTTTAGAAGAAATGTTTCTGCATTCAAACCGAACATCTTTGGTACACATAAACAGGATACATGTGATCTTAGCCGCTAGTAACAAACCATCCTCTGTATATTAATGAGCGATATTTAAAATTTGCTAAATAAAAATGTTCGAAAATAGTTATTTTATTTCAGCTTGATTCCACAATGTATTTTTAGTACAAGTATGGAATTTTCAGCATGGATATCGGTAGCCTAAATTTCGCCGGCCTACCATAGATATCAGATGTGCGTCATCAGAGGATTGAACCTCAGACCATGTGCATGATCGGCGAGAGTCCCAACCACTGTGCTACCGACACATATCATCCAGTTCCGTAAAATGGTTAAGTGCATTAGGTTATTCCATTCTTCTTTGACAACACCCCTAGAATATAGGCGAACAATTTTTATCTAGCTTTTTATAGCTTTTGCTATAATTAATTAGCATAATCATGTTAAGAGAAATTTACCATCGACAGGATAGATTCCATTGGTATATTTCTCTCATGTATTTTTGACTGTTAATATGTAAATGGTGTGCCAGATGATTTGCATCTGAGTACATTTTAAGTGTAATAACCAGTCAGCGTCGCTTTTAGAAATTCCCTGAAGTATGTAGTGTTTTATTTCTTAGTGCTTTCCAACACAAATTTATTGTGGCTGTAATGTTGCAATTGTAAGGTGCCATACGGTATTTGATTCGTCTTGGAGATGTGGTCGTTTTTACCAATTAAAATCACTCCGGAACATTTATACGGTGCAACAGTTACTATATTTATGTCATTTCATTATTTTAAGATCAGCAGATTTGCTTGCAGGGGAATTGAACAGTGATAAACCACAGACACATAGCGCTGCTTGTAACGGGAGAAGATAGTAGACTTGGTAACAGAATGTTTATTAAGGATTTGATATACACACATTGGGAAACTATGTTTATCTTATATTGAAATCGTCGTTTACACAAATCTTTCTTGTTGTGCTACTTCTGCCCTGTATATTGCGCATCTTTGTCATCTTTTCATGCTCCACATGTTTTGTCGCAACACTGGTTGATTTCTTCTCTTCGACGTAACACCTATTAATCGGCTATGCAATATTTTTGTTCCAATGAACGGCTCTTTATGCACTACTGCTGATAATTCTTATCAGTATTATATGGCTGGAGGCAATCAGCAGGAAGGCTTGAACCTCGGTTTCGTGCTAGTTGGCACTCATCAGCAAGGAGTATCTGCAACCTTGAAGGAACTCATGTCCCTTCTGAGATTCGAACCCGCGCCACCCAGTTCCGACTGCGGTCAGAGACTTTACCACTGAGGTATTCAGGCTTGCGATTGACCTCCAGTAGTATTGTTTTGGATATTTTTGATTGCACACTAATCAGTAACTAGTGTAGTGTGTCTAGTCCCATCTTCGGTGCAGACTGAATTCTACCAGTCAAGCTTGCAATATGGCCACCATGTTTATCAGTAGCACATCCCACACTGTTATACAGTTTACTTGATAAATTTTCACATTGGGTACTTGTTTATAATATTATTCAAGTTACACTAAACTGATGAGAAACCAATCAAATAAGTTAATTTTTAAATGTAAAAGCCATCCTGATATCACTAAACAAGTTCATCAAGGGAAGTAATTGAAGTATGTTTCTTCGATATGAGTCAGAGTTTAGAATTTACAAGACGGAAAACGAAAAAGACACACAATGAAGTTTACCAGAGTTGATTTATAATGATTTGTTTTTCGAGTTTGACCATGGATTAATATCAGTTAGAGAATCATTACCGGAGAGCTGTTGCATCCTAGTTTGGGAATCATTGGCAGTAAACACCCTCTAGGTTTTGAACCCGCGGTCTTCCGTTTACAAGGCTCGTATGCCATTCAGCCGCTAGGACATAATTCAATGTCCCATGAATTTCAGCTTCTACCAATTCGTCACTTTTTTAATGCTACCATCAACCAGGGACATTGGCGAGGACTCTATACTCACTACTGACTAGATAGACCTCACTGGTGAACTGTGGTGAGAGCTGGCTGTTAGCCAAAGTTGGTGGACAGTAATTTACGTCAATGCTCATGTCCCCAATATTGGTCGTGAGAAAAATGAGAACAAATACTTTGCGTAGACGGATTCAGTTAGAATATAGATGATCTGATATTCAAGAAACAGCCGCAAAGAGATGCAAGGTTAACTTTCTATGACAAACAACCAATTATAGGACTATGTTTTTCTGCTAACAATAATCTATAATGTGTACATGAAAATCTATAAATATGTATTGATTTCCATAACAAACGGTCTGTCGCCTGACCTTGTCTTCTGTTGTTACAGTACTTCTAATGATTTTCAAAGTAGGATGAAACAGCTTTCCAGTACTCTCTGGTTTCCGAAGGTTCTCTAACTGATATCAATCTAGGGTGTAGCTTGAAAAACTGAATAAAATGTAAATTTTGTAATATCGAATAACATCCTCTGATTGAAATTACTTTATATTGGAAACAAAATGTTTACGAATGACATTGATCGTCTGACTTTATAAATAAGAGCATAATAATCAATTTTAATGATGGTCACCACCATCATGAACAGTCATATTAAGTATCACGTGTGATGTGAACGTATGACACAATCTAACGGTAATCCTCATCTTTGAGAAGATAAGGGGTGGAACAAACAAAATTAGAGAACAAAGGGACTAGCATAATAAGAAGGTATGATGGAGATAAATAAAACATTCCTCTAGTTTCTTGACACATTTAAACTCATTTCTAATGGGAATTACACTTTTTATCTTAAGGCAGAGAATTACCAAGGAGAGGCAAACCTTTTTAGACTGTGAAATAAAACGAATAGCAAAAAGTAAATTATGCACTTGTGATTATAAAAAGCCAATACCCTTTAATAGATACTCAGGCTTTAATTCATCTCATCGTTTATTCGTAAAGGAGGGTTTAGACACTTAAGTATCTGACAAACCAAGTGAAAACTGTTAGTGGTACATTAGGAAATGGAAATAATGAAATAACGCAAATAGATAAAGCATTTATATATATCCAAACCAAGTTCGCTTTTAACGGTTTGAAAAAATTTGGGCATTGGGTATATGATATTCATTATAATAGAGGTTTTTTGTATTTCCCAATGAATGAAAAACAAACGAGATTGTCTTTACTGACGTTTCGCTATTTAATGCTAATAGCTTTCTCAAAGTATTATTAAACCGGAATTTACAAAATCCTCAGCATATATATAACAAAGAGTTAGGGGGTGAGAAAAATATAGACTTAGTTCAACTTAAAAGGACATATTGAAAGTCAAAATAATAATGAAGATCGTTCAAACCAAATATCAAAGGTAATAGTATATCTGTTATTATATCAAAATAAAGTTTACTAACTTGATCATCGTTCATCAGTTTGGGGTCGTTTTTTGTTGTCAAGTTAGCGAACTGGTAAAGATAGTAAAACCAAGTGTAGATTGTTGGATTTTGTCAGTGTGTAGAATTATGAAGGTAGTATGCGTTTACATAGTGAACTTGCTCACCACATTTGCGTTGGACTAAAACAGAATCTAACCTGGCTACAACACCTCCCCCATGAAGTAGCAAAATCAACGCAAATGTGGTGAGCAAGTCCACTATGTAAACGCATACTACCTTCATAATTCTACACACTGACAAAATCCAACAATCTACACTTGGTTTTACTATCTTTACCAGTTCGCTAACTTGACAACAAAAAACGACCCCAAACTGATGAACGATGATCAAGTTAGTAAACTTTATTTTGATATAATAACAGATATACTATTACCTTTGATATTTGGTTTGAACGATCTTCATTATTATTTTGACTTTCAATATGTCCTTTTAAGTTGAACTAAGTCTATATTTTTCTCACCCCCTAACTCTTTGTTATATATATGCTGAGTGGATTTTGTAAATTCCGGTTTAATAATACTTTGAGAAAGCTATTAGCATTAAATAGCGAAACGTCAGTAAAGACAATCTCGTTTGTTTTTCATTCATTGGGAAATACAAAAAACCTCTATTATAATGAAGATAAGCATTTACCCTAACTAGCTCTCCCATGAAAGTTATTAGAAAAATTGAAATGCTCACATTGAGAGTAAAAACAAATAGTTTCGAAAGTGTTATCCATAACATAATAAACAAAGAACTTGAGTTAACTATAGTTTTACCATATAGAGAAGGCATACCTAAAGCTCTATGAAGCATTCTAAATAAACCAGAAATACAGGTAGGATACAAGCCGAAGAAATTACCCAGGAGAAAGCTTTTTATTCTGAGGGACCTTTTTAACCGAATAAGATAAAATAATGTTAGCCACAAAATACCTTGAAACGGATGTGAGGTAAAAATATGGTTCAGATAAGCTACTGGAATATAAAAATTTAGCCAAGTGCGTCGGTGGCACAACGGTAGAATGCTCGCCAACCAAGCTCGTGGCCCAGGGTTCGATTTCCGACCGACGCACTCGGAAAGAAGGAAGGTTGGGCATCCCCATCCCGTAAAATTCACCAGCACTTCTACAGAACTTTCAAGCCTCTAGCTTGAGGCCCTATGTCTCACTGCGAACGTTAAGGAATAAAAAGAAATAAAAGTAGAATGACTGCGAACCAGGATAGTGAATAGCTTAGAGGAAACTTAGCAATCGCAATGCACGTATGAACACACAATCACACAGTAGGGTGAAAGAATCACAGTTCTAAAAAGTTATATAGGCAGGTGGAGGAGAGAATTGACTACTGGATCTACAGCTAGCACACCTGATACCTGGCAAATACGAGTGATATCGAAGTATTACTACCATTATAACCGAAGAATACAATATAATGAAATTGTACAAAACGATGTCTCAAAGATATGCAACCACCTTGATATAAATGAATGAAATCAAATACGTTCAAAACGTCATCAGTGGAATAGACTGCATCAACGTGATCATTTTATCAAGAAAAGAATTCTATAGAGACAAAAGATGTTTCATATTTTTATCTTGTCATTAGTTATTGACTGATTTATAATCATAGAAATTATTATGTATAAATGTAAATATATGACGTCAAAAATGTTTTAGCATTAAATGAATTTTATAACTTTTAAAACAGTAGGGTAAAACATGGCATGAATAAAAGACAGACACTATTAAATAACCCGAAAACTATAGGCTAATTGTAAATAGTATATCGGAAATTTCGACTGCCAAGAGGAGAAAAAGGAAGTCAGAATGTATAGGACTGAAAATATCTGCTAGGAAAAAGTTAGACATTACATCACCAATTCAGTGAGTGTGACTAAAAAACTCAAATAGCGCTTGAGGGAAATTAAAAAAACAGTCTTCAAGATAACTTTCGTTCCCTTGAAGTTATTTTTATCTTTAAGCCACTATTGGGCGAAGAAACATTGTTAGGTTAAATGTGTCATTTTTATCTTTCGACTACGCTTGTTTGTGTTTTCCTCAGACTAATCGACAGAGATGTTGGATAGAACGAGTTGGTGGATGTTTGCATTCGTAATTTTCTTATTGAAGGTAGTACATTGTGTGTAATGGGAGGTACTTCGATGCATTACACACTCCAGAGGCTGATTCTCAAGGCGGTGTTGTTTCTCTCTTTCTGTTTTCTTCCTCCACACCTGACTTTCTCCCTTCTGATGAAACCGAATTCGTTAACTATGGTGGTGATCTAATTGCTTTTTCATGCCGGTTACTTCTCAATCAAATTGTCTCAAAACGGGTACCATTTTACCAGAAATTAGTCACTAGTCCATGCCCAATGAATGGTATAAGCTTAACTCTTTCAAATGTAGGGTTGTTCAGTTTCACACATTGGTTTCCTTGATAGATTTGGATTGAGAAAGAAAGACCAAATCTGCCGTTTTAAAGTATATCATTCTATTTCAGAGGTTGTCATCATCTACAAGCTACCTGAAATTACAATGTTTATAAATAATAGCATTTCATACATTAATGTTTGAAAGATAATAGAGAAAACATTATAAGCTGAGCGCATCGGAATATTACCATTACAATTTTTAGTTTAAGTAATCATCAATTTATGTACTACCAAACTATGAAAAAAGAAAGGGAGAGTGAGAGAAGACAGAAAACAGAAAAGTGTACTAAACAGTGTTGGCTTCTACGTCAACATGGCAACTCAAAACGGTTGGACTTCATCAATTTGAAAACTTGCTTAGTGAGCTGAGCTCATTAGTTTGCATGACTGATCAGTTCAATGAAACTGATATGGTTACCAAGGGAATGAGAGATTGACTAAACTCTCCTTCTGTGTGCATAAGTTTGGTCTAAGACGTTTGATTGCAATTGCTTCATCAAATCGTAGTAGATACGCTGTCCTCTGTATGTTCAATATATTGAAGAATTTGGAAATCTCGTAAAAATGACCCGTATCCACAAGGTGTCTGATAATTGCATTTGGCAATCTTCTGCTTCTTTTTAAACATATGTTTCTTGAAATTGTAGCGGTAAATAATTCCCCAAAATTATTGACCACAGCAATCACTCATTGGATGCTGACCACCACTGTTTAAGTCGACTTGTTTAGCTGAAGGCTTCCGGTCAAGCATCCCCGCCATTTGGTACCCGTCGTGTCACGTGCACGATCACTAGCTAGCTAAGCGTTCGTCTAACGGCTTGTTTTGGTTCCTAAATATATTCCGGTTTGGACGATCAATTATTGGCTTTTGCTTTGTCTTTGGTACGCGAGAATAAATTAATTAGAAGTTGTTGAACGAGATATCCGTCAAACCCTAAACTGGTGAGCCCAACCGCGAACTTCATCCACGATAAATCCGCAGATAACCCCGGTGAGTTCGTTCCATTTTGTATTTGTTCTTGTACCATATATTATTCGACATAATTTTCGTCATGAGTGATCTTAGTCCCAAGGTCATCCGTATCCGCTCAACTCCTAAAACCATTCAGCTCGTACCATACTGGCCAGATAATGCTGAAACGTGGTTTCTGCTAGCTGAAGCAGATTTTTGTGAGCATGGGATAACCGATCAACGTTCACAGTTACTTGCAGTTATTCACGCCCTACCGCGGGAATTCAGCAAGTACGTAACATCACAGATGTTGAGTCCCGAGGTAAGTAACTCGTACGAGTTGCTGAAAGCATCCCTCCTCAGGAGAAACGTTCTCACGGACAGACAACGTCTAGATGAATTATTTCGCAACATCGAGTTAGGAGATCAGTCAGCCGTGAGCATGCTGACAAGAATGAAAGAAGTCGTCGGCCAAAGTCAGTTCGACGAAGGACTGTTTAGAGAACTCTTCTTAACCAAGTTGCCACAGTCTGTACAGACCGTACTTGTGACACTTCAGGGTACTGTAATAGAGGACTTAGCTATTACTGCAGATAGGATTCTAGAAATAACTAAACGGTCTGTTCCCGAAATATGCTCGATGACTAAGCAGACTTCGAGTGAGGATCCTGCAATGATAGAGTTATGCAACTCCCTTCAGCAGATGTTTAGGTCAAACATGCATTCTAAATCCTCCGACCGTCGTCCTAAATCTCCTCAACGCAGGAACTCACGTGGTCGATCTAAGTCCAAACCACGTTCACTGAAAAACCCTGACTGGTGCTGGTACCACAACACCTATGGCCAAGAAGCGAAGTGTTGCCGTAAGCCTTGTAACTTCGGAAATGTCTCAAAGTCTGCGGGAAACTATCCCGCCGGCACGCGTTAGCGGCAACCGTCGCCGGTGGCACTAGCCGCCTACTTTACATCCATGATGTGATAAGCCAGACTCGATACTTAGTCGACACAGGCGCCGAAGTCAGCGTCCTTCCTGCTACAGCAGCAGATCGACAGAAGGAACCTACCTTCAACTTACAGGCTGCAAATGGAAAACCAATCGCAACCTTTGGTAGGAAATACGTCTATCTGAACGTAGGTTTACGCAAACCTATTCGGTGGATTTTCCTTCTCGCTGACGTTACAATGCCCATCATTGGCACGGACCTACTTAATCATCATGATTTACTCGTAGACGTCCGCCGAAAACGACTGATTGACAATACTACTAGTCTGTCTATCAAAGGCATCAGCTACATAGGCCCTAGCTTGTCACCCGTTAAGATAAAGGCAATCCTTGATCCAACTTTTCAACCTATTGTTGACAAGTATCCGGAACTTAATTGCCCGTCGAACGACCTACCGTGCATAACCAGCAATGTTATGCACCACATCATTACCACAGGACAACCTGTGACATCTAAAGCACGACGATTAGCTCCTGACAAACTGAGAATCGCCAGGAATGAATTTGACCATATGCTTAGCCTTGGCATCATTCGACCTTCGAATAGCCCATGGGCATCCCCACTTCATATGGTTCCGAAAAAGGATAGCAACGATTGGCGACCCACCGGTGATTACCGGCGAGTGAATGCCAAAACAACCCCTGATTGCTACCCGTTGCCTCATATACACGACTTGACGGCAACCTTATCCGGCGCGACTATATTCTCCAAAATCGACTTGGTTAAAGCGTATAACCAAATCCCGATGGCAACAGAAGATGTCCCGAAAACGGCTATCATTACGCCTTTCGGACTTTTTGAATTTCTACGTATGCCATTCGGTCTCGGAATGCAGCCCAAACATTCCAACGCTTCATCGACGAAGTATTTCGCGGTCTCGACTTTGTATACGCATACTTAGACGACTGCCTCATTGCCAGTCCAGACAAGGAAACTCACCTTAGGCACTTGGACTTGGCATTTGACAGGTTACGCCAACATGGTGTTACCATTAATATTCAAAAGTGTCAAATCGGTGTTGACTCACTCGACTTCCTGGGTCACACTATTGACTGCAAGGGCATTCGCCCACTGGCTACTAAGGTTGAGCCTCCTAAGAAAAACCGTTCTGGACGCACCGTAAGGTTCCCAGAACATTTGCACACTTATTTGACTTAACGAAGTCGTGTGATTCACGCAACTCACTCGTTTGTGGTACTAACTATTTTTTTTGACGTATAAATTTTTTTATATACAGTACCACCGAACACAAAAAATTTTTTTCTCAACAGTTCATGTAACATACACAAAAAAATTAATTAGATGTATTTTTTTTCGATGTTCTGAACTTAGCATTATTTTACTGTATAGTAAATGCACACAATTTTTTTTAACCAAAAAGCTCATTTCGTACATTTTCCTCGACATGGTTCTTAGCGTTCTTGTTTTCTTTTCCAGGTGCGACGGGCACTGGACAGGAAACAAACGAAGCACGGAATCCAACGAACAACACCAGGAAGCTATGTACAAACACCCTATTAGCATAGGCAGACAAACCAGTAGGCATAAGACCAAGCCGCTCGGAAGATTTTTTTCACCCGAAAGGGAACCATCGAGTTTTTTTACTTCCGGCTGGTTCTGTCTTAGGGTCCTCACGACCCCACTAGGGGGGAGTGAGCTGTAGCGGTAAATAATTCCCCAAAATTATTGACCACAGCAATCACTCATTGGATGCTGACCACCACTGTTTAAGTCGACTTGTTTAGCTGAAGGCTTCCGGTCAAGCATCCCCGCCATTTGGTACCCCGTCGTGTCACGTGCACGATCACTAGCTAGCTAAGCGTTCGTCTAACGGCTTGTTTTGGTTCCTAAATATATTACGGTTTGGACGACCAATTATTGGCTTTTGCTTTGTCTTTGGTACGCGAGAATAAATTAATTAGAAGTTGCTGGACGAGATATCCGTCAACCTTTAAAAAATATCCTCTGAAAACCGGATAGAAGGTCTCCTTTCTGTTCCTCCAAAGTATTTCCTCCTACAAGTGCACGTAAATTTATAAACGCAGCTAAAGATGACATCAGACGGTTACTTATCCAGTTTGAACTGGCTTACAGAGCATGTGATGCTGTATAGCAAGCGTTGCAAGCTCAGTTACAGGGAAGAATCTCTTCATTGCTCCTTTCATCCTCTTTTCAATTTTTTTTGATATTGCTTCTGCTTTGTATGTGGTACAAATGAACACTTTCTTCTCTCCAGCTGTTGGATACTTCACATTCTCTTTTTTTGCCGTTTTTAGAATAAATCCCTTTCCTCTCAAAAAATTTTCGACAGATTTAAGTTCTTCTTATGGCACCTGAACATAGCTTCCTGGCTGTTTCATACAGTGTCCTTACTAATCCTCGACTACAGCTTATAGGGAAGAAGTTGTTGTTGTGTAGATATTGTCCAGTCCAGGTTTCCTTTCTGAAGATGGACTTTTAAAAACTTTCCATAGTTTCTTCTTTTACATGTAGGTTCGGAAAACTAAATTCGTCGTTTTCTTCATATTCCTTGGTAAATTTAATATATTATTTAACAAGGTATCATATGTAGTCAGATGGGACTTCAGTTTTGAAAGACATTTGTTTGAGCATTCTTTATGCGACTTTCTGTCATCTGACGAAGATTCAGACCACTTAGCACAGAAACCCTGCCACACCTTATTCAACACACATTTTATGTGATGAGGTAACCTTTAGGCATGGCACTTTTAATATACTGAGAAACACTAGGCAAACGTCACTATGTTTTCTTTCTTTCATTTATATGTTGTTATTATTTTAGCCTAAATCCTCATTTTATATTCATATTCTTATTTAACAATATGATTAGTGTAGATGTCCTGTTAAATTATTATCCTTGTATAATATAATGTGAGAAAATTAGGTACAATATAATACACAAGCTGAAAATTACGTATTTGTATCACAAGTATGATTTGGAATGAAGCTGTTTTTATTAATTAAAGAAAAGATTAATGTTTATAAGCCGAAACTGACTTATGCTAATAATGAATAATGTTATGCTTTAGAAATTATCAAGTTAATTTGATTTAAATATAGGAAAGATTTTCTAAACTTTATTCCTTCACGTTCTCAGTGGAATATAGGGGGTCAGCCATTTACTGAAACCCGAACCATCTGCGTGGGTGGGGAGCGTTCTACCTCTGTGCCACTGACGCACATAGAAAAGATACAATGCTACTGAAATTTCACTTAACTGGCTATTCAAGGTGAAATCACACACAGTCTCTTTACTTAAGAAATAAGATCAGTGAAATAAGGAGGAAATCATGCTTCATTCTGTTAGCTCTCTGGTTTAGCCCGTCTCATTGATCTGATGTCTTGCTCATTTTCCTTTATCCTTTCGAATGCATGTTTTTCTGAATAAGGCATTAAGAAGACAAATTTCGCGAGATGATATCGTCATTTCGTAGTTTCTTTACAACTGCTTTACAACTAATTTGGTTAACAATAATAAAAGAAAGTTCATGACATCTACTCAGTTAAATGAAAAATACAAAAGTACATATTAACGACCACTCATATTTAAATAAGTCCCATAGTCCATAGTAGGCAAAGATTGAAGTCTATTGTTTTTTGTACACACAGTTTAGGCTGTATGGGATTAATCCCTCAGAGTGCTTCAATCACCTTCAATAACCAACCTTGAATTAGAGTTATGTGAAATAATTGTGAAACAGTCATTAATATCGATTTCATGACTTCACATTAGTAAGTGTTTTGCAATGAATGATGATGCTGGATTTCTATTCAGATTATTCGCATTAGGATTTTCTATATGATTTAGTAGCCATTTTGGAACATGTTCTTTTTGACGACATTGGAACATTCTGTAGGTTCTACCTATATAGGTGTCACCACAGCTGCAGGTGAACTTGTAGATACAGTTTGCAGTAGAGTCCACAGAATTTCGTCCTTTAATCGTAGGTACAGGGATCAAAAATGTTCAGCATGTAGGAGAAAGAGATGCGGCATAGAATGTGCTTTTGATGGATGACTGACGTTTTTGAGCTGTCAACTGCAGAATCTGCTCACCCTTCAATGGTAGGTTAAAAAAGATAGCTTTCTTTGGTACAGAAGCTGCCTTTTCGAGATGTGATCTTGCTTTACTGTGACAAGTGATAAAGTTTTCCGGATAACCATTAGCTAATAAATTTGAATGTATATGTTGAAACTCATTCATCACTGTGTCACTCGTGCATATGTTTTGGGCCTCTGAGAACAAACATTTCACTAAGGAATGTTTATACGGGATAGGAACAAAACTGGTAAGACGAATATATTGTCCACTCCATGTCTGTTTATGAAAAATAGATCGTTGAATCGTTCCATCATCTCTCCTGCTCATTTTAATATCCAGGAAACCGAGTTTGTTATTCCAATCGAATTCGGAAGTCACTCGAATATTTGGATGAATATGACTAAATAGGATAATAAAGTTTTCAACAGATTTACTATCATTACCAATAATGAGAGTATCATCTACATAACGTTCATACAGCATAAGTTCTCCAAACACACCTTGCATTTGTTTCTCCAATTTCGACATGAATATATCTGCTAACAGGGGTCCCAGAGGGCTCCCCATCGCAACACCATCGATTGGTTTGTATGCCTTATCTTGGAAGGTGAATTTAATATTTTCTGTACACATTAGGATGATGTCTCTGATGTCTAGCATATTGGTCAGATCAAATGGACTTTTTACAGAATGATTTGATAGTTAGTCTCTAACAAGCGTGTATTTCTCGATAAAACTTAGAGTCATTCATAACTCTATAGACAGAAGGTGTTCAGATAACCGGGTGATGTGATTGAATTACTGAGCTACTAAATATTTTTTTAGTCCATCACAATCTATCATGCATACTGAATTTCACATTGTTTTAGTTATCCAGTTGCGTTCGTAAGTAGTAAGCTAGTCTCGTGAATTTTTCAAGTTACAGATATGCGTTTTTGCAGTGAAATGAAAGAAATTCTGTGTGGACAAACAGAGCATGCTTTGAATGAAACAATACCCCTTTAAGGAATGCACTGTCAATTATTATATTACTTGAAGGTCTTATACAAAGGGTACACAGCTTTAGATGAAGAAAGCTGAAGATTCTATTCTATGTTTTGAAACAGACTTTCAGAATAATGTTGTTACTATTATCTTTTAAAAATTACAGGTGAACTGAACGTTTCATTTTTTTATTTCATTTTTTTTATTACAGCTTGATTCCACACCGAATTTTTGGTACAGGTATGAAATTTTCAGCATGTAATATCGGTAGCCCAAATTTTGTAGGCCGACCAAAGATACCAGGTGTGCATCGGCAGAGGATCAAACTCCGGACGATGAGCATGATCGGCGAGAGTCATAATTGCTGTGCCACCGACGCATTGAAAACAACTTCAACTGTTGCCCTTAGCTATTCTGGAAAAAAGAATAATATTTTTAATACATCCTTCTTTACAGATTCTTACAATTATAAAATATAATATTTGTTGGCGTTACAATAATGGCCAGTTATGCGATGGATAAATTTTTTTTTAACTTAGAAAAACAGATTAGTTATAGAGTGTCAAAATAAATAGTAGTGTTTGCATGACAAACGTACTAGGTTGAAATCAGTTGTGAAATGAGAAACCATGGTGGTGATCAGTTATTACAGATTCGATAGTGTTGACAATGTTCCAATCAAGGGTATCAATTATAATGAATAATAATTATTTTAATAATAAGCAAAGAGAAAAAAAGAAGAAAAACCAAGAGGGATAAGGGAAGAGACACTCTTGATGAGAAGAAGAGTCATCATTTCAAGTTTGACCATGGTTGGAGCAGCGTCTGGACCTGTTCATTATGGATACAAAGTTCCCTGATTTCAGCCTAACATGACTGTCATACAAATAAATACTATTTATTTTGACACCTCATAAATAGTCTGTTATTCTATGTTAAGAAAAAAGTTTACTGCTGGCAGTTTAGTAGAATGCTCGCCAAACACTCAGGTGTTTCGGGGTTGGATCCACGGCCGACTCACTCCTTTACCTAGCTAAACCAGTAAAGAAAGAAGGTTGGGAATGTGGCTAGTAACCTCATCCTGTTTAAAATAATCACTACTTCTACAGAAACGTCAAGACTCTATCCTGAATCCCTGTGTTCCACCGGGAACGTAAAGGAATATTAAAAATTGTTGAAAAGATATACCCAGCGCATAACTGGCCATTATTGTAGCGCCAACAAGTAAAATATTTTATAATTGTAAGAATATGAAGAGAAATTATTGAAAAGAATACCATTCGTACAGACCGAGTTGAGAGTATGAGGATATTTTATGCTATTAAATTAAGCCTTGCCTTTCATGCTGACAGAAACAGGGAAAACAAAGAAATCTACAGTTCAAACAAGTTGAAATTAGCATAAAAAAGTGATCAAGGTTACTATGCTTTAATCAGTTTCATAGCATCACAGAGATTGTTTCTCTTTTTAATCAATATTGGAGAAGAAATCATATCACATTACCTATTCTACCCTTTGCTCAGTAACCTCTTTACAAAAGATGACTTAATCTATGATATAAACGTAAATTATTTTTCTCTACCACCGCTCTTTTTGTTAGCTTGAATTTTTCCGAAAAACTAACCAAAATTTGCAGTTTTTATTAATAAATGAATCGAACTGAAGCATTCTGAAGTTATGACTCCACAATTTTGTAAGGTCTCCTATACACACAAAGTTATGTGTTTTACTTTATTATAGCTTGATTTTACGCAGCATTTTGGTACAGGTATGGAATTTTCAGCATGTGATATCGGTAGCCCAGATTTAGCAGACCGGAGATAGGACAACGAACCATCCAAGTGGTGGCAAGCGTCCTAACCGCTGTACCAATAACTCACAAGAAGAAAACTGCTATTCGGGATTGAATTACGTTGCCAAAATTTTATATGGGTGGATATAATTGGCACTGGAACTCAATACGTAAAGGTGATAGATAGCTCGTTAAAGGAGTGAATGCCATAACTAACATCCAACCACACAAGAGGTCACCCGAATAATCGAAAGAAGGTAGAATAATGTGGGCGAATGAGAACAATCGAGTTTCAAACCATAGCTTTGATGTTTTGGTAGCAGTCGTCGCATTTTTATAGGGTAGGATTACCAGGCTAACTCGCAACCATCCCTCTTTACTGCCCACCGAACTACCAACGCATCAAGTTTCATTATATAAAGATACATTGCATACAGTTAAAAAGCTTATGAAAGCTGAGCTAATAATGAATCATTACTTACAATAACGCGTCGGTGGTTTAGCGGTTAGGACGCTCGCCAACCATGCATATGGTCCGGGGTTCGACCCCCGGCCGGCGCACTCCTTTACCTCACTGAGCCAGAAATAATGCTGGTAAAGAGGAAAGGTTGGGCATGAGGCTAGCAACCCCATCCTGTAAAAATTAAACACTGCTACAGAAACTTCAAGCCACTAGCTTGGAGCCCTATGTCCCACTGGGAACGTGAAGGAAAAATTATTATATTATACTTAAAATAACTGTCTCAGCCCGATTGTTTAAATTTGTCCAGACTAGTTTTAGCTTTTTCTGGCCTGTTTCTTTTTGTTTTAAGGCTAGAAGAAATCATGGTCATGTAAGAAAATATGTAAATAAATTAACTTGACCTTGTTCAGTAGGTGATGACTGGCAGTGGAATCCCAGATGCAAATTTTGTCCCTTCTGGGACACATACGTTAGGTATGTCTGTGACCCACAGTGAGCGATGACATTATCACTGAGAATAGAAACCAGTACCCATCATTTCAAACACCAAAGAGGCATTTTCACTAGACCAGTGAGGAATCATCGACCATATTAATATGGTTTTATTTATCAAACTTAATCTAACTGTCGGTACTTTGAGGTGGTACGCCGATAGATATCGAGCACTTCGGCTCAGTGTAATCGAGAAATAAGCAATACAAAATTTACATCAATGAATATTTATAAATATTTACTGATGTCGCCAGACACTGGGATTAAAGAATCATTCCAGAATAGTGGGAAATAACCTCATTTTATTCAAAAAAGTAAATTACACCAACGAAACTGAATCGCAATAACTGCAAATGTCTCTTTCATGATATTATGGTAAACTAATGTACGGCAACGGCAAATGTCAAGTGATCATCAACGGAAAACTCAGTGAGGCGCTTACAGTTAACACAGGAGTCATACAAGGGTGCTTATTATCACCAATGATATTCCTAATTATAGTGGACTGGATTATGCGTCAGACAGTGGGAAACGAGAAGACAGGAATATTCTGCACCGACGTGAAGAAACAAGAAGACCTGCATTTCGTGCGTGGGTGACTTATGCTTGATGTAACACAAAATCGAAGACTTACAAGCAAAAACCGACAAACTTGTCGCAAAAGCAGCAAAGACATGACTCCAAGTGAACATAGACAAGACAGAGGTGATGAAAATAACCAACCAACAACAACAGCAGCAACAGCAGAAACGTCCAGCGTCATTCACCTTCAACGGGTGGGATTTGAAAGAGGCTAGTTAAGTCATTCACTTATCTAGGGAACATTGTCTCAACTACAGGCAGTCGGAACTTACAAGGATGTCAAATCGAGAATCAGGAAGGCGTGAAACACATTCATCAATCAACCTGAAACCAATCTGGAAATCTTTGTCACTCAGCCAGCATCAACAACAAAATTCGGTCGGATTTTCAATACAAACGTCAAGTCAGTCAGTTCTTCTATACGGATCAGAAACGTGACGGATGGGTCACAAAGAATATTTCCAAAAGGCTGGTTATTGTAGACCTTTATCAACAACTGTATTCGCTCTATATTGAACATCAGATGGCTGGGCCGGAAAGAATCATCAACAAGAAACTATGGCTGGGAACAAAAACACAAAACAAGAACCAATCGCCAACCAACAAATATGCAGGAGAAAGTGGAAATAGATTGGACACTGGCTGAGGAGGCCGCTGGGTGACATCGCGCGCGTCAGGCCATTGCTGGAGTGGAACCAGGCCGAAAGGGAAACGTCGAATGGGACGTTAGTGTGAGGATAAGATGGAGGAGATGGTGTAAAGGGGAGTTGAAACAGTATGGACTTCATGGATGCAAGTGAAACTTACAGCAGAAGAAAGAGAGAAGCAAGTGTAGACGTGCAGTCGATGCCCTATATTCCACTAGGAACCCAAGGGAACAATAATAATTATAATGTAAAAATGGCAGGAGTGGTACACCCAGTGACTGTTAAATCAAATGAAGAGTATATGCTGCTAAATAGCTTTGTTTTCCAGCAAAAGGAGAACTGCCAATCGTATAGTTAACAAAGATACCAAACGTGTAGCTGGTGTCAGAAGGCGTAACTCAACACACTCAATAGTATGTACAGTGGCCGATGCAGAACAACAGAAAACGGTAGGTTAATTTGGCGGTTCATTGTTCTAGCGATAATAGAACAGAAATACAATTACTATCAAATGAAAAGTCTGTAAATAAACTTTGTCGAAATGTCCACCGATACTTCTGGTCGTATTTCTTCAACCTTCTCTCAATGAGTAAATGATTAGTCAATGACAGCCTTCTCGTCTCTCGCTAAATGGATGTCAATTCGAATAAAGAAACAATTCATTGTTCACTTACACTGACAGAAGTTGTGCATCGATCATAAGGCTGGCATTTTCCTAGGTATTCAGGCCTTAAAACAAAACATTTCATAATCTTTAAATATATTTGCGTTATTAAGACGTTGTCGATAGCGATTTTGGCTACATAACTAAAGGGAGCTGCTCTACTCTGCTGATTATTTCTTCTCAATCCATTTAATCAAAACAACCCATCTTGATATTTAAGCACGGTTTCTCTGACAGAATTTATAGTAACCTTCATGATGATAACTTGCTTAAGTTTAAAAATGAAGTTTACACAATAATACACTCTAAAGAAGTATTAGTGCTTCGAATCATTGATTGCTTATTATTTAATGTTGCCGGCCGTCTTATTTCTGTTTAATCTTAAGAAGTACATAACGTGCAAAATATATATTCGTAAGGGCGTAGTTGTCATCATCATAGAAAATAGTGTTCAAAATGTGTACTTATTGCCAACGATATACTAAGTTTTGTTCAGTGTGTCTAAGTGTGTTTAGTGAAAATGAATCAATAAGAGTGCTTTACAAAAAGGTTTATCTTCACACAAAACAATTTCTAGGTAACTTTCCCTACATGAGCAAATTTAACATGCTTTTAGAGCCGACACTCTGGGAAAAATGTATTCTCAGACAGTCGTTATATATATTCTATGAGTCCTATAAAATTCTTGTGCTGATTATTTTTAAGGTTCACTGTCAATGATATTTCTTTCAAACATATTCCATAATCATTTATCTTTTCTTAAAAAAGTATTTTATGTCCATTTCAGTCTCTAGAATTTTTTTGCAGGGATTTGATGGATTTGAAGACAGACCCAGAACTGAGGTCATCAAGGGGTGCAATGGTAGACTGTGGAGGAAGTCGGTGGCACAGTGGTTAAGACTCTCGCCGACCATGCACATGGTCCGAGGTTCGATTCCCTGCCGACGCACACCTGATATCTATGGTCGGCCTGCAAAATTTGGGCTACCGATATCCATGCTGAAAATTCCACACTTGTACCGAAAATACAGTGTGGAATCAAGCTGTAATAAAAAAACACAGCTATTTTGTACTTGTTTTGGGACTTGTTAGCCGTACACAAAAATGACGCCAGGAAAGATTGAAGTGAAGGCCTTCATGTCTCAGGGTAAGCTGGTTGACCGTTCCGCGGAATTCACAGGATTGTGAATTTTAGCTTTTGCCAGTTTGCAACCCATAGAACATTCCTCTAGCCTATGCCGTTGGGGAAAAACTGAAGCGTGCGTCAGTGGTACAGTGGTTAAGACTCTCGCCGATCATGCACATGGTCCGAGGTTCGATTATCTGCCGACGCGCACCTGATATCTATGGTTGGCCTGCAAAATTTGGGCTACGGATATAAAATGCTGAAAATTCCATACTTGTACCGAAAATGCGGTGTAGTACCAAGCTGTAATAAAATAAATAAAATAAAATATGTTCTATGATGAAAATATGCCCCTTGACTTAGTCTCTGAGACAAATGTTTATAGGAAACATGCATATGAAATCATAGTAATATGTTATAACCATGAAGATTGTAACTGTCTATTCAGTAGACTTAACTCCATGCAGAATCATTTAAGTCTTACATGTGACGAAGTAATCTGCAACCAAATCAAATTCTTATATACTTTTCCAAGTTGCATTGCAATTTACCAGGTGATTTATATAAAGCCTACTTTAACTTAACACTATTTCGACTTTCAGTGCCTCTGTCCATTATAAAACGAGAAAGGCTTAGTTGACTGCTTATTTAGGAGGATTCATAGTATGGTTCACTTAATTTTACAGATAAATATAATGAATTGTTGCCGGATGCAACCGTGAAAAAAGGATAAAGTTGAGGGATTTTGAATTAGTATGAGGTTGCTTCCTGTCAAATACTACGGTCTACTATGTTCTTCAGAAAGATGTGAAAGTAAAATTTCACAGAAATTGCAGAATAAATGATTTTTAAACGAAGACTGAATTTTTAAATCATCTTTTAAGCTTACTCTGCAGACTAGCTTATAATTAGTGAAAAAGCTGAGATAATACTATGCCATGCACCTTGAGTACAGCTCAACTGATCGCCTCACATCCCGGGGACACATTCAAAAAGAAGTGTAATTGAGCTTTGCACGAATAGCTGATGATGACTTACGAAACAGTGAGGCTGTGAAAAATACCCACATACAGTTAGCAGACCGGCGTTTTTGTCTACAGCAAATAGCACAATTCATATGAATCATAAAACTGATTTCAAGACAGATATCATGATTATTTGAATAGCCTAAAAAGGCACTTAATGTGATGTGTTTAGGCGACAGCCATCCGTAAAATAATTCGGACACCTCCTTCCTGTGTGTACAAAAATTATTTGTTGGTAATTCTTACCCAACCTCATCAAAAGCGGTGTCAACCAATATCTTTCTTATTCTTAATTTCTTCATCAATATTATTATTTATTATTATTACTATTACTTGACCCGCTCTATACAGTCCTTGTCAATTTCTGAAAACGTGGTATACGCTGAAATCACCCTACTTACCTATATCTCAGTCCAGTATTTAGTTATATGTGTTACACAATCCATAATCAATGCTTCGTCAATGTGCTTGGTAGGGGTGATATAAAAGGTGTGTGATTGAACATTTCCAAACAATATGTCATGATATTATTTTCATCAATGCAACATTTTTATTAATATAAGTGGTTAGTTGAACAAACAGTGTAGAAAAGAGTTATTTGACATTGTGTTGATGAATTTTCATATAATCTTACTCCTTTGCGTTTTAAATAGGAAAATAGACCTTCAAGCTTGAGATTCGAAGTCCTGTAGCAGTGCTGTATTTTCACGCTCAGGTATCCTTCTCTTTTTAGCTTCTTACCACCTGATGGAGGTAAAAGTGTGCGCTGACAATTTGCATGCTTGGTGAGCACTGCACCCCTGAACTGCTGAAGCACGAGTTGATGAATAATGTTTATTTTGTCATCCCTAAAATGCTGCACTCTTTTAGATAGCTGCTTCTGTTACTAGTACTGAACATAAAGCCTGTTTGTTTTTTCTTATATAATGTGATATATATATGTATATATATTTACTGATAAATACATTATATTACCCTCCACAGCGTAAACAAACATTCTTTATTTTCTGAAAGCATCACGCGTGAGAAATACAGATAATATATTTCAGTTATTTTCTCTCTCAATATCTTTCATTTCTCATGATCTTATTTATTATGAAGCCTTTACCTGAATAATAATAATAATATTTACATTTTGGCGTTTTTTTAAAAATTAACATTTATTTTCTTTCAGAAAAGTATTTCATTTTCTCGATGTTTAACAAAAAAAACACATGGAGTGTATTCACAACAGAACAATGTAACCTTTGCGTTCTTTTCCCATCGTGAAATTTCTCTTCATAATGTATATATATATTTAACTGTGCAATTAAAATTAAGTGATGTTGTATAGAACCATTATTTTTGGACAGTTGAAAGATTCATTACGCATGGAGTTTAAGTGTTTCGTCCATAATGAGTGTTCAAGAAAATAATTAACACTTTTTTTTAATAAATTCACCTTCAGATAAATCTTTAAGTAAACACCTAAATTCATATTAAGATGTGATATAATAAAACGTCCACCGATCAATGGTAGTTTAGATATACAATAATTTACAATGTATACACTTAGAAAATTCGTTTTTTCAACATTGAATTCAATGCAGTACTGCTTTATGCCTCAGATACTTGCACTACTCATCACCGAAGACACACTTTCAACAGGTTAAAGACTTCACTTAAGACCACGGATTGATATCAATTAGAGAAACATTGAAAACCAGGGAGTAGCGGACAGCTATTCCGTCCCAGTTTGGAATTCATAGGCAGTAGGTATCCGCTGGGTTTGAAACGGACTTTTTTCACTGGCTGCCATTGTTCCATACTCAAGATTATATAGTCAACTAAAAACTCATGGAATGGACCAATCAAGAATCCATGGTTCAGAAATATGCTGAAGATAAATATGATGAACCGGATATATGCTAAGGTGAGCGCCGAGTGACATGATGCACTCTAGTGTAACCCGAATCGGAAACAAGGAATTGGATTTGTATCATAGGATGACGTCAAGGAGATTACGCAGAAGGTAAACTGGAAGCTGACAGACAATCATGAAGCCAGCTAAAGAGAATTGCAGAGAACGAGATAAAACTGAGATGTCCGGATGAAGCCCCATTTTCAGACTGGTGATCCATAAGATTATTAAATTTTAATAATTGATGCTTTCAAAATGCCTAACATTGATAAAATAATAATCTGGTGCATATTCCCTCAATTAATTGAATGAATGCATATCCAATGGGTATCTGAGAATTAAGTCTTGACTGCTTGTTTCATTGGAATAAGTGGAATGAAAAGTTTTATTGAAACGGCTTACATATTTACGTATTGGCGGCTGTTCTACCTAGATTCTGATCCAGAGAAATTCAATATTCACTTCTTATTGTTTTAATAATCCAAATATTTCCTTGTATCGCACATTTTTCTCATGCATAATTCTAATTGGCCAAAATAATTAAGTTATTAAAAAATCCCATAAAAATATTCAAAAGAATGGCTAGTGAAAAAAAATATTTTTTCTCGGTAACTGCACTACCACGTTTTCTGTAGTTATATTTACACGATAGTGAATAAATTAGTGTTATTAACAAAATTGCTGTTTAAACAACATCGAATCAATAGTTATGTCAATGCATTACAGCTCGATAGCACCAACATAACAATGCCATGAATATCAGAAAGATTGGGAAAGATAATTAGACAAAGTCATGAATTTTCACTATCCACTGAAGGCCAGGGTAGTGGTAAAGGCTGAACTTGATTCTTCAGCACACAGAGCACTGATTGGTTGAGGAGAATTGTGATAGCCTCAGCTTTTTGGAGAATGTGGTATCTGGATGTTTTTGGCAGTGAATTTGGTGTCTAGTAGATGAAAGAGAAGGGTTCTTCAATGCTGACTCTTTGGCCTATTTGGATCGGATGGTCTAATATCACCTTTCACTTGGACCCAATGGTGGATATTCCCATGCAAGAAAATCAACCTCCTATAGTGACGGCCGATGTAATTTGCTCCATAAGTTCGGTTGCATTGATATATACAATTAGAAGTGGCTTGTCTAGGTAATTCGTCTTTCAAATGAGGAATCACCACTGGACGTGTAGAAAATAATACTTGTAGTTGTGCTTTATAATTGATCATAGTTGTGAAGAGGGATAAGCATTTCACCTGTATTTGCGTCATCTGATTTCAGTATTAATTACTCCTTCGTACTTCTTGCCATTGTACTGGTGAGCTTTATGACCAGATCGTGAAATTTGTATTTTTATGGTATGTGCTACAGATTGATTCGTATGAGCAGTATCGCTCACCAAAAACACACAAGTGATCTAAATATCGGACTGGACGATTAAAAAATCACTTCAAACCAATTGAGTATTTATCGCCCACAGAGTAACTATCATTTCAACGAGTGAGAGTTGGTTGACTATTTACAGAAAACAAATAATTAGCTGAAACTATTTTTATGTAATAGAAAAGAAATTCATCCTACCATACATCAGAAACATCTCTGTAATAACAGCTAGAATACTGAAACCGTTTGATATAGATGTAGTACACAAGCCAGTCGAATCACTTAATTCGATCTTATGCAAACCAAAAGATCCAACAGAAAAAAGGGGAAAAATTTACACCATTTACAAAATAAATTACATCGGCCAAAGTGGGCGTCCCCTTCGAATAAGAATCCAGGAATACAAATCAGCTGTGAAAAGACATGATATAAATTCTTTAGTATCAATGCATACAGACAATTATGGACATGAATTTGATTGGGATAATGTCAAAATCTTAAACAGAGGAAACACCAAATGTGCCAGAGAATTCCTTGAAGCCTGGTACTCAAATGAAAACGCAATTAATAAACATGTTAACATAGATGAAATATACCAACTAATAAGAAGTAAATCAGGTGATCAGGAATTTTAAAATCCAAGTCAATAGAAAACAGTCAATACATATGTAAAGATGGTTACCGGGAGACTCGTGAATAAATTTAAATCATTTCACTTTATCCTAAATACTGCGCTGAAGATGTCGTCCAGAAAGACGATGAAAGCTCCGCAATTAAACCAAGGAGCCCAGAGAACACTATCAATTGCAAAACTATTTTTATGTCCCTGAATTTTTACTAGTTTGTTTAAACATAGAACCAATTTCTATGTTTATCATATTATAATTATTCGAATTCCCTTGGGTTCCTAGTGTAGCATAACTCCAAATTTTCCTTATTTCTTCTATCCGCTTCAGTTGAGCCTTCGACTGCCCATAAACTCTTATCTCCTTCTTGCACGAACCCCTTCATGTCACCGAGTAGTCGTTTCCTACTCGTGTACAACTCAAGAAGTGCTCTGCATTGGGAGCAAATTCATCCGACGATCTCATCAGTGTATGCCCAATCCATCTTCACTTTTGTGATATATTTGTTGAATGATGGGTGCTTGGTTAGCCTGTTTTCATAGTTTATGGTTGCTAATTCGTTCTGATTGACCGTTTGATCTTCAATATGGATCCAGCTAAGGCAGCAGTTGATAAAAGTCTGCACTGGCCTGTTGGAAAAGTATTTCGTAACACGCCAAGTTTCTGAACCATGTAGAAAAAAATCATTTCGTATGGATGTGAAAAATCCAAATCTTGTTCCTTGTTCTGAGTTCGGAGGATTTTTAAACCTATTTAAGATTGATGAGAGTGGGTCTTGCCTTTCCTATCTTGTCTTTGATATCTTCATTCATTATATCCTTTTTATCTTCTCTCACAGATTTCAGATATTTCCATGCTGTATTTTTGTATTTATTTGGCAATCTGGGCAGCTTTCCCAGCCTCACATATTGTACGAGGATTCCACTTCTCTATCAGTATTTTTATTGGATAATGCGACAGACAACGGCAACCAACGAGTTAACAGGCATAAAATGGACTGACACAAAAGACTTGGAGGATCTGGATTTCGCCGATGATATATGTATGTCTGATTTCCCATAAACTGGAAGATATGCAAGTGAAAAGTAACAAGTTGGCAGAAGAAGCATCAAAGATAGGACTTCACGTGAACATAGATAAAACAGAGATAATGAAGATTCCTAGCCAACATCAACAACACCAACAGACCACAATAAGCATAAATGGGAAGAACCTGAAAGAAACAACCTCCTTCACCTACCTGGGAAGCATCGTCTCAACTACAGGCGGAACTGACGAGGACATCAAAGCCAGAATCGGAAAAGCAAGATAAGCTTTCATTACTCTCAAATCTGTGTGGAGGTCAACAGCACTCAGCATCAAAAATAAGATCCGGATTTTCAACTCCAATGTGAAGGCAGTGCTACTATACGGATCAGAGACTTGGTGAGTCATAAAGAGCATCTCAAACAAACTTCAAACCTTCATTAACAACTGTCTCCGCTCAATACTCAAGATCAGATGGACGGCCAGAAAAGATCAGCAACAGGGATCTCTGGGAGCGAACCAATCAGGAACCGATTGTGAAACAAATAGGCAGAAAGAAATGGAGATGGATTGGCCATACGCTGAGGAAACCATCAAGTGACATCACTAGACAAGCCATTGCTCGAGTGGAACCCGAAAGGGAGGCGGCGAGTTGGTCGTCAGTGCAAGGGTGACTTGGAGGAGGTCATGCGAGGAGGAGATGAAAACATGTGGACAGACCTGAAGCAGGGTGAAAAAGTTGTCAGAAAACCGAAGTCAATGGAGGTGCGCAGCTGAAGCCCTATGTTCCTCTAGGAACTAAAGGATACAATAATAATAATAATAATAAGTATTTTTAGTTTCACAGAAGGAAGACGTATCGACTGACTGACTGACTTCCTGAAGGCTCTCACTAGGTCTCGTTATTTCTTCTCTCACGAATCCACGAAAAATAAGTTTGTTTTTTATATTTTTATTATTTATCTTGTGCATTTAAGTTTATGTAGCGACTAGATTGATTTTCGTTTTGCGAGGCTACTAGGGATTTAGTAAGCGCTCTATATTTTTTCACGGGCTTGGGACTGGCTAGAAAGCTAGCAAACTAGCGAATTAAGCAACGATTAGTCCAGTATAATGATGCTGCCAAGTTTGATTAGTACACTTTAACTTCTAAATAATTAAGTGTATCCAGGAGGTTGTCTGAAATGTCCTCACATTTCTCTTGAATTATTAGGGCATAAAAGGAGGTTAATGAAATTTATTGCTAATATCATTATTACTGAATGAGTAACACAATTTGCAATAACAGGAAGTTCAAAATTTTCCTGAGTTTCCAGGGTATAAACTCCAAAATGAAATAGGTTATCTCCAATCAAATATGTAATAATGCATATATATATATATATATATATATTTTGTGTGTAAGGATTTCCATAAAAGCAGAATATTCATTCAACTAACATGCACTTATTCTTCACCTACTCATTGTATGAAAATTTAATGCTTTATTTTCATGTTTATTAATATTTTGCATTTGATGGACAAGTTCAGCCAACTGATGTAAAACTAGGTCGTGTAACTTAAACTAACAAGTAAACAAAGTTCAAAATTGTATATACAAAAAAATAATACTATTCACTTATGAGAGCATAATTTTGACATACAGTTAAAATTGACTTACAAATAGTTCTCATTGAACGTATAATAGCAGAGAAAGTGATTTTATTGTGCCAAGTTCACTAGTTTACTAGCCTGTCCTCACTTCTGTGCGTCGGTGGCACAGTGGTTAGGACTCTCGCCGACCATGCACATGGTCCGGGGTTCGAGCCCACGCCGGCGAACACCTGATATCTATGGTCGGCCTGCAAAATTTGGGCTACCGATATCCATGGTGAAAATTCCATACTTGTACCAAAAATACAGTGTGGAATCAAGCTGTAAATCAAAAATAAAAAATAAAAAAAATAAAATAAAAAGAGTGAAGGTTTTACGCTTGGCTAGTACCTCCACCCAGGGGAATCAATCCAATCACCACAGCAACCTCAAAGCATAAGAAACATATAAGATGAACCTATTTTTCACAGGAATTGAAGGGACGGAATAATACAGTCTAATAAATGTCTTCTGAGAAACCCGTCTACCAATGTGTCTTCTTTCTATGAAACCAAAAGAGACATGCAATGTTCACAGGACGACTACATAGACTGTCAAAGAAGTGAGACAACACGGTTTGGAAGTGTTAGCAATTCGTTAAAGCAGCTGAGATGGAATTCGACTCGCCAAATTGTTAACTTTGGAGTCAGTAATGTATTCATTCCTCTTACACGGAAGACAATCACACACATACTGAAGCAGCGATTATCATGATTTTACAGACAGAATCAAAGGCTCTGAAGCAGTGAAAACCCATTTCGTACAGGATAATAGCAACGAGATTTAAATCAAAGAGGAAGGCAATTACAAGTATGCAGCGCTTAGTTCTTGCTAACAACGTAGACTCAGATGAGTAGAAGGAGGATTTCCGCAACCAACTGCTAACAATAGTGGACAATACCACAGCTAAATAGCCACATCCAAATCCGAATGAGATGTAACGAACGCTAAACTGGCGGCAGATGACACAACAAGGGAACTCATCAAAGGTAGGGGGGCATTGTGAAAAATGAATGATAACGGAGAAATCATCACAGACCTCTTAAAGTTTAATGATTTGTTGATCAGATGTGGAGTATCAAAGAAAACTGACATGCATTTCAGCTGACGGACTCACTGAGAATCGGAAGGACTTTATCTCAATGCTGCTGAAGAAAATGGAGATGTAGCCCCCTGGACACGAAGTCGAAAAGAGGAACAGATGTAGGCTTGGACTATTATCGAAAAGAAGGACTTTTCAAAGTAATACTGAAAGCCTTCATAGCATCTAGAGTAAAACCACAATTTAATGGACAAAACTGCGAACGATACTCTATATCGGAAAAGACGAATTCCTTAACAGATGGTCAAGGTGACTTAAATATCGTAAGCTAGAGAGGGAAATAAACCATTGAGCTGATTGCTTCAAAAGACTCTTGAACAGACTAGCGCCTTCGACTAACTCCCTGAAAAACACCACCAAAAGTACTCACAGAAATGCTAGTAGACTTCAAACCTCCATAAACGTCTTTTACTTCTCGACAAAACTCTGCATCAATTAGTCATATTTATCACTGAATCAACTCCTTTGTACATCTGCTTTAGACCATGACTGCCCAACGTTATCCTGAATGTTTTTACCACTGCGGTGAGTACTATATCTTGCAGAAATAGATTTTGACATTGTACGTTATCCAAAATGTGCCACAATATAATATCAAAGTGAAGAATAGTTTTATCAGTTCTTCTGTAATTTCTTGCTGTTGTTCCACTCTATTCTTACTCTGTCGACGTAAAGAGTATTAGTATTTCCTTCTGTATGGTGTTATCACTAAACGACGGCTTTATCTGCTATAGACATTTATGAAAGAAGGAAATCTAATGCATCACAAATTATACTCTTACTTCCGATTATAATTGTATTCTGTGCCTTGCTAGTCGATATTATATCTCCCATCAGTAAACTTACTGATATAATTCCGGCGTTGGATGAGAGTTAAACGTTTTTGACAGAGTTAGATATTTCTAAAAACTGGCCATCTGCATATTAAGTCTGATAATGTTTAAAGCATGTGTTTAGCGTTCAAAATAGCCATTCAAATTATCTGTTATTTCTTTGAGAAAATGTTTTACCAGAGATTGTTATTTGCCAAACGCTTAAATCAAAATAAATCAGACAGGAATAAAATGGTTACTAGTCTGCTTTACAGGCATTACATTACATTAAATCCATGTGGTGTTAGACCTCGAGGTGTAGTATTATTTTAATCGATTATGAATCGTCTGTGATTAATTGTTAGAATTTATTTTTTTTTATTTTTTATTTACAGCTTGATTCCACACTGTATTTTTGGTACAAGTATGGAATTTTAAACATGGATATCGGTAGCCCAAATTTTGAAGGCCGACCATAGATATCAGGTGTGCGCCGGTGTGGGCTCGAACCCCGGACCATGTGCATGGTCGGCGAGAATCCTAACCACTGTGCCACCGGCGAATGTTCACTAGTCACATAAATTGTCCCGGTCCGAACCTCTATTGACTCACTACTAAGCTTCATCTATTATAATAAATGTTTTCTTTGTATTTCCCAGTGAATCAAAAACAAAACGATATTGTTTTTACTGAAATTTCGCTATTCAATGCTAATAGATTTTTCAGAGTATTATTAAGCCAGAATTTACAAAATCTCGGTATATATATATATATATAACAACTTAATCATTTTCCCTCAGCTTGGTGTCATTTTTCGTTGTCAAATTGGCCAATTGCACTAAGATAAAAAAACCAGGTGTAGACTGTTGGATTTCATAAGTGTGTAAAATTATAAACGCAGCGCGTGTTTACATAATGAAATTGCTTATCGCATTCGTGTTGATTTTGTCACTTCATCACAGGTAGTGCGGATGGTGTTGTAACCAGGTCAAGTTCTGTTTAAGTCCATCATTCCTATTCAGACAATTTGGACTACACTTGATATGAATTGCTTCTAATATTAGACGTTCTTTGTGATTCCTGAGGTTTTTCTGGATTATTTATTTCTACACGAGCTTATTGATTAGTCATTATCTCACACTAACAATTGGTCATCCCCTCTTACACCTTACATTATGCAATACAATTTTTCAAGGACAAAGTTTACCAGTATCTGATTGGTCTAAAGATTTCTTTGTTAATTATAATTACGATTGTACAGCTCATGAAAATGAATCGTCGAAAAGAAAGTTTTCTTCGCTGTTTGTACCTTTTTGTTATGATTAAAAATGGGAATTCAATAATGTCAAAATCAATCTCGTGGTTTGATTCTATATCGAAAATAAGTATTTTGAGAGGTTGTCTGTCGGTCACTTGGTAAAATCTACTATTTCACTTAGTGAAACTGTGGGCTTATGTATCTTTGGTTGACCGTAGAAACTTGTAGGTAGGTAAGATTTTGGTTTTAGTGTAGACCAGAGAGAATTACCAATTTTGGTTTTCATTTCTTGAAGGAGTCTATTTGTACTTAGTTTCCCTTTGTTGAATTCGACAGATTTCTTTTCTACTTTAGTGAGTAAGTATGGTTCTACAGATAGGTGTTCAATTGTCCTCTTTTAATGAACCGGCCTGTTTGTTATCACAATGACGTTTCCTTTGTCGGCTTTAGTTATTATGATGCTTTTGTCTTTCTTCAAATTTCTTAGGGCTTTAAACTCTTGTTTGGTGAGATTAGATGGTATATTTTTTTGTGTGATTATTATTATGTGTGATATCATTTGACGTTCAGATTGTGATTCTTTATTGGTGAAGTGTTGTAGAGCAGGTTCAATCATAGGTGCTATTTTCTGGACAGATAATGGCTTTCTAGTAATACTGAAATTTAGACCCTTCCGTAGTAATGAGATATTATTTTAAGTTAGTATCTTGTCTGACATGTTATGAATGGCTATAACATTCTTCATATCATTTTTTGAGGTTTTCTTTGGTTGTTTCTTTTCTTTCATTTTTCAGAATTTATGTATTTGTCTTCTTTTGGTAACATTATGAAAATGAGATTCTCCTTCACTAAACAAGTATTGTTAAACAGTCGTCTATATTTTTGATGTTGCAGGTATGTATTCTTTCTCGTAAAAATACCTTAGAGGTATGATTTGCAGCAAGTACAGATTTGTGGGAATATTCAAGAGGTTTAAGTCTCAGAGACTTTGGAATAATTTCACTCTTTTGACATCGAACTTTGATAAAATATTTTATTTCTAAAACATTTTTCCCAGCTGTTAAAAGTGAATTTGGTTTAGACATATGAACTACATCTAGTCCGCCAGTCTATAGTAAGAAGGGAGAATAAGGAGCGTTGAAAGTAATGCTAGCAACCCCCCAGCCATTAAAAACAACGCCACCGATACTGAAACTACAGTGCTTGGGGCTCTTAGTTTCATCCAGAACTCAAGGTAAGAAAAGACAATTATAAGCAACGAACTGTTACTGAAATCTCATCGGCAAATAAATAAAGATGATAACATATTGCTATATTATATTATATAAAACTATTCTGAAATAATAGAAAAGATTTGTAACTCAGGTGGATGATTTGGAATTGATAGTGTTCTCTGAGCTCCTTGGTTTAATTGCGGAGCTTTCATCGTCTTTCTGGACGACATCTTCAGCGCAGTATTTAGGATAAAGTGAAATGATTTAAATTTATTCACGAGTCTCCCGGTAACCATCTTTAGATATTTATTGACCGTTTTCTATTGATTGGGATTTTAAACTTTCTGATCACCTGATTTACTTCTTATTAGTTGGTATATTTCATCTATATTAACTAATAAGAAGTAAATCAGGTGATCAGAAAGTTTAAAATCCCAATCAATAGAAAACGGTCAATAAATATCTAAAGATGGTTACCGGGAGACTCATGAAGAAATTTAAATCATTTCACTTTATCCTAAATACTGCGCTGAAGATGTCGTCCAGAAAGACGATGAAAGCTCCGCAATTAAACCAAGGAGCTCAGAGAACACTATCAATTCCAAATAAAACTATTCTATTATGGAATTATGCATCACTACAGAGATCTGATTCTTTTCTGATAACTAGAAGCCTCTCACTACTAATTTGTTTCCACTTACTCATCGGTCCGCTCTGCTATGGTTGGAATCCATAGCTTTTAAAACAAGCAATAAAGGTTAATAGAGCAGGATTGCTTGTTTTAAATTCGTATCGGGAAATAAATGTTTTCAATTCTTGAAGAAGCGTCCATAGCTTTTCAGTTGAATGCTTTAGAGGCACTGAGTGTTGTTCTTCACTCTCACGTCATACTGAGAAATTTGTATATTATTCGTTTTGATTTACCAGTAAGACAATTATCTATATGAACACATGAATAATAATTGTAAAGCTTATTGAAGACATTCACTGAGAATTTAAAAGTTCGACCGATGAACAAAGAATGTCGCCTTCGATAAATCCACCATTAGAATCCTTAGTTATATAACTACAATAATTAAAGAAATATTGTTAATAATAACAATTTTTGCTGTAATTTACATTGAATTGATTTAGTGAAGTAGAAACAATTCTTCTAAATGTAACTGAAAGCTGATATACCAAGTGAACTAATAGTCAGAGAATTAGGAAATTTGATTCATAGAAAGTTCAATGCTGGAAACCTGCAACTTCTATTATCCACACAATCGGCTGTGATTTTGAAACTGAAAGACAAAGTATCTAGACTAACCACCTTTTCATTGTATCTATCAATTAAACTGCTCTTTTAGAGTCAGTTACATTGGCCAGCGCTCAAGGAGCCTAAGTTTTCGTGCTCACAAAGACCTGCCAGTGTAGCCTAATAATAGATCACCTCATCCAAACAGGCTAAAAAGCTAACACTGAAACAACCAGGTCGAAAAATCAGATTCAGCCGCTAATACTATGCTGGTGTGCTGCCAAACCTATAATTTATCAAATCTGTTTCACTTCCTTTAATTTATCCGATATGTGGTTTAGTATTATGATAATGCGAATTAACTACCTCTTGTTGAGGCCTTTGAAATGTAATCTGTTGATCTTATTGATTCAGTGTAAATGAAAACATTAATGAGCTGACATTAGTCAGAGTAACATTGGAAAACCTGGGGTACTGGAGAGCTGTTTTTTCCTAGTTTTGTGCCAGTAGGGGCACCAGGTCGGATGTGAGGACAAATACCCGCCGAAGACATTGGCTAAAGGTGGCGTTTGTCTTGAATTAGAAGTTAGAATTAATGGGCCATTGGATCGGGTCCCAGTGGCTATACTTGTAACCAAGAGGTCCTGGGTTCGGCCCGTGGTGGTCGGTGCGTACTGCTGAAGAGTCCCAAGCCAGCATTGACGGAACAGCTGTCCAGTACTCCCAGGTTTTCCAATGGTTCTTTAACTAATGTCAGCTCATGATGAAATCCTTTAACCAATCAAATCCCTACAAAACAACACTTGAAAACCTTTATGTTGTCCATAACAATACTTCTTTAATTATAACGGTCATGTAGATGTAGAACCTGAAAACGAATCGACCGAAAAGAATGTTATTCGCTCAATAAACAGTCTTTTCAATTGCTTGTCTTTTTCACTAGTAAGTAATTCAATAGTAGTCAGCAGTACATTCATTATATTCCATGAGGTATAATACTCGTTTAAGAATTTCCCCTTATGACGTCATTTGGACGTCTTCTTTATATGCTTTTCAGTAGCCTACCTCCCTTAAAAAATTACATAGTATTACTGCTGATCAGATTCTGTTCTTCAAAAAGGCTATCGGTTAATACCAAATCAAAGTGAAAAAGGTTAGAAATATTTTACAAAAGAGAAATATACCTAGAAGAATACCAATAGGAGGGATCTTTCCACGAGAACAATTACACTTTGATTTACATATTTGCCCCTCAGTAATTCAGTTTTATCAATAATTTATGAATATTTGTGCCGCTGGCTAAATTAAGAAATAAATCATGTGACGGGTGTTATATGTTTGATTCAATTGCATAGCTGATGGATAAAAGGGAGTGATAGGTGTAGGATAACACTAATTATCGATAAGTTGGGAATGCATCATGAGAAGAGCAAAAGATTAGGCGAATAGTTCTTATTAGATGAATTTCCTTTTCAAAACACATAAACCAAATTAAAATGGGGAGGGAATGGACAGAGTGATGCATGTTGCGAAAAGGCAAATAACTTTTTTTCTCTAAGGTATGAAATTACAAGACTGAAACTTCATCTGGCCTACCGCAAATGTTCGGGATACGTCAAATTCAATAATGTGCGTGACTAATTGGTAGACTGTGACTAGTAGCTGAATCGTGGACTAGTATTCTATCCATTTTGCGAGTCTTCAGCAAGATATGCCTGCAGTCCCCAGTGAGTGGTTGTATTTGCACTATGACTTGAACCCTTTACACTTTGTTTCGAACGCCAAGGCGTTATCCAGTAAACCACCTCAGCCTCAGGAGCCAGTTCTTGTGAGGTGACGGTGATAAATCATTTTTTTCCCATCCACTTGATTGATTGAATTGAAATGTTCGGCTTCGAAGTCGAAGTGTCAACAGCTTTATTAAAATGTTGGGCTATTCACATTGTCATGCAGTAGAGTGCATCATGTTTTCTCTGTTTCTTAGAGATTGAACCCGACAGAAAGATGTTTAACATGTAATTGTTCGTTCCCAAGATACTTGTATCAAAGTAGGCACTAACGATGAAACTAAGTCGAATAGAAGTTACTTTGTATTATGTCTTGCTTCTGATCTTTCTCGGTGTACACAATCTTTAAGGTAGATGTTTGATTAGACAATTAAATATATAACCTGTTCGAAACCTCATTTAGAACGCATTTTATGTTACGATAATAGCATCAGGTACGAATTAGCTAACTTTTTTGGGACGGTAGATAATACCAAAAATTTCCGCTTTGTATTTATCCCAATGATATTATTGTTATTATTATTGTTGAGTTGTGCAATGTACACACACACATATTTTTAAATGTTCTACTACTGAAAGAAACACATGATGAGGGATTATTTCGAGCTTTAGACCGAACACCTCTGCATCACACGACATACCATAAACTAGTTTTCGTCCTTGAAAATTCTTCATGAAGAGAAATTATTGAGGAATAAATTTAAAAAAAAAACACCAAAATTTGCGTCTATTTTGTTAATATTTTGCCAGAATAAAACTGCTATTGTTATCATACAAAAGAAAGATTGTCTATCGGACTAGTCTAGGCATTTCAACGGAAAGTCCTAACGACAAATAAACAATACTATCATCAGATAAATCTTGTGGTCAAACACTGCTTGTTTTGTGCAATGTAAATATTTATCTAAACACAATCATAAAACAAATTCGTTAGTTTATGACTACCAAACAATAATAATAATAATGCAAATATTTTCAAAATAAAGACATAATTAAACCACAAAGGCGACACAACAAAATTAAATAACATATAGAAATTAAATATGTTTTTCATACAATTTAATCTGATTTATGGAAATTTTAAGAAGTCGTTTCCATTGGTAAGTCCTATTATAAAGTCTTCTAGAATTATTATTATTATTATTGCTCCCTTGGGTTCCTAGTGGAACATACGGCTTTAACTGCACGTCTCCATTTTTTCTGTCTTCTGCTATACTTTTCGCCTGCATCCATGTTAATCCATATTCTTTCAACTCCTCTTCACACGGTCTCCCCCATGTCACCCTTGGACGTCCCACACGTCGCTTCCCTTTCGGGCTCCACTCGAGGGCTTGGCACGCGATGTCACCCAGCGGTCTCCTCAGCGAGTGTCCGATCCATCTCCACTTTCTCCTGCATATTTCTTGGTTGGCGATTGGTTCTTGCTTTGTTTGTTCCCATAATTCCTTGTTGGTGATTCTTTCCGGCCATTTGATCTTCAGTATTGAGCTAAGACAGTTGTTAATAAAGGTCTGCAACAGGCTGTTGGAAATATTCTTTGTAACCCGCCCGCCAAGTTTCTGATCCGTATAGGAGAACTGACTGACTTGACGTTTGTATTGAAAATCCGACCGAATTTTGTTGTTGATGCTGGCTGAGTGACGAAGATTTCCAGATTGATTTCAGTCTGATGAATATGTTTCTCGCCTTCTTGATTCTCGATTTGACATCCTCGTCCGCTCCTCCTGTAGTTGAGACAATGCTCCCTAGATAAGTGAATGAAGTAACCTCTTTCAAATCCCTCCCGTTGATGGTGATTGACGTTGGATGTTGTTGCTGTTGTTGGTTGGTTATTCTCATAACCTCCGTCTTCTCTATGTTTACCTGGAGTCCTGTCTTTGCTGCCTGCTTCTTCGACCAGTTTGTCGGTTTTCGCTTGTAAGTCTTCTAGAATACGACAAATTATTCTTTAAAGTTTAAAACACTTTAGACATTGGATATATGACATTCCTGATTTTTGAATTTCTCAATGAATGAAAACAAGTGAATCTATTTCACGGATGTTTCGCTATTTAATACTGTTAATGCCTTTATGAAAGTAACAATAAACCTGGAAATTACAGAACCTCAGCTTATTGACTGTAATTTAATCACACCTCTTCAGCATGGTGTCGGTGGCACAGCGGTAGAATGCTTGCCAATCACATATGTGGTCCAGTGTTCAATCCCGCGCCAATTTACTCCCTTACGTCACCTGGCCGATAGTGGTAATTCCAGTAGATAGGGAAGGTTGGGTATGAAGCTAGCAACCCCATTCCACAAAAATCAATACCACTACTACCGAAACTCCAAAGTTTTAGCTTCAAGCCCTACGGTCTACTGGGGACTTGAATGAATGGAAACACCTAAGACATAAAGTGTTGCAACCAGGATGAATCCCGTCTTTATGTTTTTGACCCATATTCCACTATTTCGATTGTATTTAGTATGAAATGCGTCTCGTATAAGAGATTCTTTATGACGTTTGCAATAATTTTTGGGTGATTTTGATATCATCAAAATCGTTTTTGTGACACCTGATTCGATAATGTGTTTATACATGCTTGACCATTCTTAGAGTTCCTCTAGTACCAGTGTATTTCTTGTTTGTCAAATAAAGGCTCTGCAATGTTCATTTCTTGTAACGCTGATTTATCACTGTAGTTTGTCCAATGCTTATCGTACCACATTTTTTGCATTTTAATTTAAAGATACATTCAGTCTATGAATTATTTGAAATTCGGTTTTCTGTAAGCACAAGATTGCTTTCTAGTGGGTCTGATGTTTTGAAAAAAAAGTCTGATTTCGCAATTTCATGCACTTACTAAATCCAGTATATTTTTTATTTTTATTTTATTTTTTGGTTACAGCTTGATTCCACACCGTATTTTTGGTACAAGTGTGGAATTTTCAGCGTGGATATCGGTAGCCCAAAATTCGCAGGCCAACCATAGATATCAGGTATGCGTCGGCGTGGGCTCGAACCCCGGACCATGGGCATGGTCGGCGAGAGTCGTAACCACTGTGCCACCGACGCACAGCGGATCATACCACCAACTTGAAGACGTAAAGCATACCTTACACTGAAGACCTGCGAATAAGTTATTGAATATAAGCTGAATATAATCAGTCAAGTGAAATGCAAGCAGCCGCGTTCTAATTTAGCTTGCGCGTTTCTCATCTGTAGCACTAGTATTCAGTGTGACACTAATCATTTGACATAATCAGTTTAGCAGTGTCTCTCCAAATCTAGCTAGTATGTGAATAATGGCGCAGTGGAACAAACTGTGCGAATCATGTTCCCAATTAGAAGTATTCTCTGAACTAGTTAGTTTAGTTGCGGAGCTTTCGTCGTCCCCCTTCTGGACAATATCCTCAGCACAATTTTTTAAGCACAAAGTTAACTGATTTAAATTATTCATGAGTGATAGAATTGAGTCTCCCGGTAACTATGTTTACATATGTGTATTGATCATTTTTCTTTGACTTGGATTTTAAACTTTCTCGTCCCCACATGATTTACTTTTTGTTAGTTGGTAGATTTGCCCTATACTAACATGTTTGTTAATCGCATATTCGTGTGAGTACCAGGCTTCTAGGAATTCTCTGGCACTTTTGGTGTTTCCTTTGTTTAAAATCTCTACATTATCCCAATCAAGCCGATATCCATAACTATCTGCTAGCATTGATATGAAACAGGAATATATACCATGTCGTTTCACAGCTGATTTGTATTCTTGGATTCTGATTTGAAGGCGACGCCCACTTTAGCTGACGTAATGTTTGTTATTAATTTCATCTTCTTTTTCTTTTGTATCTTTCAGTTTGCACAATATGGAATTAAGTGATCGTGCTGGCTGGCTTGTGTGTATGCAGGCAAAAAAGAATCCGTGCACATATTATTTAGAAAGAATTCAAACACAGTGTAGCACTCCAGCGTTTTAAAAAGAATGGATATCCGCACAATTTTTATCAAAAGTGTCTGAAATCGACTCAGAACATCAAGAAGAAAGCATCTCCAACGACAACAAGAAAATTCATCCTAATACATGTAAAATTTATCCCTTAAATAACAGCTAGAATACTGAAACCGTTTGAAGTAGATATAGCACACAAGCCAGTCAACCCAATCACTTATTTTATTTTTTTTTTATTTTTTATTTACAGCTTGATTCCACACTGTATTTTTGGTACAAGTATGGAATTTTAAGCATGGATATCGGTAGCCCAAGTATTGCAGGCCGACCATAGATATCAGGTGTGCGCCGGTGTGGGCTCGAACCCCGGACCATGTACATGGTCGGCGAGAGTCCTAACCACTGTGCCACCGACGCACATATTGTGAAAACTGAAAGATACGAAAGAAAAGAAAAAGATCAATATACATATGTAAAGATGGTTACTGGGAGACTCAATTCTATCATTCATAAAAAAATTTAAATCATTTCACTTTATGCTAAATACTGCGCTGAAAATGTTGTCCAGAAGGACAACGAAAGCTCCACAGCTGAACACTGATAATTGAAAACCATCCACCTGAATCTCAAATCTTCTCTATTATTCTAGAATCGTTTTTTGTTCAACAACATTCTATTGCTGAATTACTGATGCAAGCAGACCAATGTGACTGAAAAGTTAAAATACGATTTCGAAAGCCATTGCCCAGATCAATTATTTTTGGTCAATTTATATTGATGGTAAATATTTTGTTATTTCACGTGAATTGCATTTATACTCTCTCCTTAATTGAAGTGCAACTGATAAAGGCCATAAAATAAATTTTATGTTGTGGGAAAATATTTCGATACATAAAAGCATTTCTAGTGAAATTCAGTCTTCATCATGCTTTACAAAATATGGGTCAGATTGTATCCATTCTTCAGCGTGCATGAACGACGAAAAATTATATAATACTTCTGTCCTTTTTATTTCATGCATATAATTGCTAAAATTTTAAGATAACCGAAATAAGGCCATTATAATTTAGAAACAAGAGAATATAAAAGAGCTTTTTAGTTTGTGATTTACGTAGTAAGCTGTAAGTTTTACGCTTTACACTTGCTCTGTTACATAGTACATGCGTCGGTGGCATCGTGGTTAAGACTCGCGCAAACCATCCACGTGGTCCGGGGTTCGATACCCTACCGACGCACACCTGATATCTATGGTCGGCCTGCAATATTTGGCCTACCGATATCCATGCTTAAAATTCCATACTTGTACCAAAAATACAGTGTGGAGTTAAGCTGTAACCAAAAATAAAAAATATGGAATCGCTGAGTTTTTCTACTTGGTTGTATCAGCATGTTGTCTTTTATAAGGACTTCTGGCCCTACCTGATCAGATAAAAGGTGGAGGAGGGTTATGAACAGAGAGGATGTTTAGAGTCACATGATGTGAATTTCGCCCCTTTTTTGCATGAGTCCGGTAAACGCATCCTAGTTGGTCTCCTTCATTATGCATCTAAGATTTTATATATTGTTCAATTCGCATGACGTAGTGATTCAAGGAAGAAAGAGTCGCAAGCATTGAAATCTTCATTGACAATTGACAAAGAGTTACCAAGACAGACTGCATCAAAAATTGCAAATTTGTCTGCAAAATGAGACAGATCTGAGGGGAGGCAGTCAGTGTTAATTTCAATGTTAAGGTGAGATACCCACATTCATTATATCTTTAATACTGATGGTTATGTGAGACAAACAATCGTCGTATATCGATACTAATGGATATAATATTTTTTAGGCGCAAGAATTCATACTCCACAAAGTCCTTGGACTCGCGAAAATTCCCACCGTTCTCAGGTTAAATATATCAGAAAAATTAATTTTTTATTATTCAAAAGTCGATTTGTTGATTTATTATTTTACTTATGTACCCTAATGGTTACCATTGATTATTTTTTTTAATAACTTAACTTCGTTTTTCCCCTTTATTAACAGAAAAATTACTTAAGTTGTCATTTCGTATGATTCCATCGGAAACTCCTGATATGCCTAAAGATTAGCGTAAATCACTGGGTTAACAGATATCCAATCCATTAAAATATACCTTATTAATTCTATTTTATGATATTCTAACTGTCCTTGAATTAGAATCACCCACGACTATTTTCAAGTAGATTTCAACCTACCGCTACGGAATTTTCTATAAAAACGATGAATGGTAACATCATTAGAGCATGATTTATACAGAGCATTATAGCTTCAGATGATGTATTACCGGCCGGTTAATAACTCACTTGGGAATTCTACACAAAATACTTTTCAGTGGAACATTCTGAGAATTGTATACTGCTGCTGTTACAATTAAATTCATTCGTCTTTAATAAAAATTTTAACATAATACAACAAATGGCTTTAATAGACCAATAAATAAGAAACATTGTTAAGGGGTAATGGCGCTATTCTACTGGCTTTATAGTACTAATAATCTTAGTCTGCGTAAAATTTCTTCCTGTATGTGTGTACTTGTGTACTGGTGTGTGTAGTCATGAAATCGAGGATAGAATGCTTTTGAAATTAGAAAATCTCTAAGATGATATCACAGCAAAATAAATGCAGAGAGACCAAATACAAAATAAAAACCGGAAGTACGTATTTTTTTGAGTAGCAATTCTTTAACGACAATATCATATATATATGTATATATATGTTACAACCTCTTAATTTAAAGTATCTAGTCTGCAAAATCGTCGGGCTGTCCTCTCATGACTTAGACTACTGACCTTATCATAATTTAAAATTCCAGCTAAAATGAGAACTTCAAAGGGAACACATATTTTATTCCAGATTCGTAAATTGTGACATCTGGACAAAGATTGGTTTGTTGATAATTGTCAATAAGTATTTTGAGATTTCCGCTTTTCGATATATCAGGAGACTAAAAACTATGTGTTGTAAGCTTGTAGTTAACTATTTGTTAGGGAGTTACAATTTTAAATGATAAACGTTTATGATAAAGTTTTTAAATTACTCAAAAATTAAGTAGGAAAGTACATTCATCATTTACGAGAATTCTCAAGACTCTTCTGCTTTTTTATTCCTTCAAGTTCTCAGTGGGACATAGGGCTTCAAAACAGAAGCTTGAAGTTTCTGTAGCAATGTTTATTTTTACAGGATGGGGTTGCTAGCTTTATGCCCAAACTTTCCTCTTTACAGTTTACAGTTTACAATTTATTTAGGATAGTAGGCTATATGCCTGTGTTAATCCTTTCAATTTATTGCATACAAAGGGTCCAATCTCGCCTTGAATGAATCAACGGATGGCGCTGATACGACGTGTTCCGGTAGGGAGTTCCAATGGTTCACAATTCGATGCGAAAAACGGATTTCCAGACGCAGACAATTCGACCGTGGTTTTTGAACCTTGAGGCGATGTCCTCGTAATTGGTTGGTGCTAGAAGGAAGAAATAATTTAGATAAATTAGCTCCAAAATCATTTCTTAGGATACGGTATGCTAGTATTAGGTCACCCCTAAGTCGTCAGTATGACCAGCTTTATTACTGGCTAAGCGAGGTAAAGGAGTGCGTCAGCCGAAGATTCAACCCCGCATAATGTACATGGTCGACGTGTGTCTTAGTCTCTGTGCCACAAACGCACGTAATTCTTATTATAACATTATAATTCTTCTGCTGGGTTCTGAGTGGAATGTAAGGCTTCTAAAGCATACTTCTATTTGGTTCAATTCTTTTCAGTTCCTTTAAGTTGGCTGCACAGCTGTGCAGTCTTACACTATTTCCTCCATGTGATATGTTATCATCGGTAATAACTTCCTGTTACTTCAATGAATTCATTTTCATTTTACTCTTTTGCATTCCCAGAGGAGCATCGGACATGAAGCCTCACCATTGAAATCTGAGAAGCAATAGTTTTACGTTAACAGGGCAGGGCTTTAAGCCAGTTTCCCAGCCAACCAATGGCGGTAAACGTGTGAGCAGGGCGGTAATCCAACACCGTACCACGTACATGACTAACAATCATTCTGATGAAATTAGATGGTTGGAGGCAATCGGAAGAAAGCCTTGGACCTAGGTTTTGTGATAGTGGGCACTCGTCAGCAAGGTGCATCAGCAACCTTGAAGGAATTCATGTCCCTTCTGAGATTCGAACCCGCGTCACAGTCAGAGACGTTACCACTCAGCTATTCGGGCTCGACATTGACCTCCTGCAGGACTACCGATTGCCTCCAACCATCTAATACCATCAAATCAATGTGCATCTTGATGGCGAGCTAACTAGAATGGTGGTCACATTACAACCTGACTGATAGAATTTAGTCTACACTAATCAGAGGACTAGACGCATCACACTAGTTACTAGTGTCAAATCAAAATAACAATCATTCTACCACCAAACTATTAACATTCTACTGAGATTTTGGGCAAAGTTAGCTGTTAGCAGTCGTATTTTGTACATAACTTGAGTTCCGAGAGAAACATAGAGCCTCAAGCTTTACGTTTTCGGTAGAAAAAATGTTGTTTTTTCAAGGTGAGGCTGCTCAAAAATTCATTTTTCCATCACTGGCGCATTATAACCAAATAAATTTTATAAATCAAACTGTATCTCGGTGTCTAATTTCAAATAAACGTAATGTCTTGTAGAACAAGACTTAAATCTACTAATGCTATTTTGGCACACCTCAAGGTTTGAAGTATTACATAGGATTTCAGTGGACAATTTCCATTTTATCCTGTCCTCAGCACTCCCCTTTGCCTGGCTCTACGATTTCCTACAAACTGTTATCCCCTGGCAACGGATTCTGCTGCGTGTCACCATCACACAAACACCAAACTCATCGTTTATTACTTGATATGTGACGCCGTAAGTCGCCTCTTGATATGATTTCGTCAACATTTGATATGACTGAGTGGACTTATACAGGTGTATAATAATACTGACTCAGTGGGTAACCCGACTGATACACCACATGCATCTGTCCGTCGTTGCACCTTCCACTTTACTCAGCTATGTAAATACCAAAAGATAAAGACTGGTCTGAGACCCTTGGGGTGAAACTAGTTTCAGGATAAAGCACATCATATTTCTGTATTTTTAAACACTTTAAAATTTACCTACGGCAGTGGAAAATAGATTTTTATGATTGTTAATCGTCCCAGCTACGTTTGAGAAAAATAAGTATTCTGAACGGTTGATGATTGGACTAAAACCAAGGTAAGAAAGAAAATTTGATGAAGTTTTACAGTCAAACAGTATCATCCGATCACAAGATGAGTGATATGACGAATCACAAGACGATTACTATTTCAAGCCGATTCCTACTACGGGATTCACTCAAGCAGTCGTTTGACACGCAATTTTACCCAACAGCCTCCTGAACGTTTGTTCTATATATCTCTATTTCCTTCGAAATATTTGCTGGGCTGTGAGTTCTCGACTGGTTCTTCGGCAGCTAAATGCTCTCAATAGAAGTCTCTAAAGGCCTCTTAGAAACCAGATAAACACCAACTCAATATTGGCATTGACTACCTAGATACTGTTCCTTATACTGAGTACCACAGATTTCTACACGGAAAAGATCTGTTTTAACTTTGATGCTCAGTTTGTTTTATTTTCACTTCTTTAGCTATATGGAGGTCTGCTTAAATCACTTACTGGGCTACCGAATAATTTCAATCCGTCATAATCCATGCATCGTATCGACATTTTACATTATTTTCACCATCTAAATGAGTTCATGAATCTTAACCTACTCACACGCAAACAGACAGTTTCAAAAAGTTCCCAATTACTGTTACGAATGTTCTGAAAGCAACAGAAGAAACACTCGTGAAGTAATATGGCATACTTAAGATGGAACACTAGTGCTTTAATTGATGAAATTTTCACTATCGCACTACCTGAAGATCTTTCACCAGGAGTAAATAGTTTGCAATAAAACAAGCTGAGAATTACGTGCTGTGTTTAAAACGCATTTTGAATATAAGATTGTTATTATTATCTCAGATTATTCAAGTATTTATTTGTTTGTAGAGATTTGGTTGATTGGTTACAGGATTTCATCATGAGCTGACATCACTCAGAGAACCATTGGAAAACCTGGGAGTACTGGACAGCTGTTTCGTCATAGTTTGAGACTCTTCAGCAATACGCACCCACCACCACGGTTCGAACCCAGGACCTTCTGGTTACAAGGCCAGCTCGTAGACCACTAAGTACCATTAAGACCATTAGTTAGTGCTGATGAAGTAGACGTGCACTAATTTAATCAGGGTATTGATTAGTGATTTAGTTTTATATCGAGTGAATAGGATACAAAATAAGTTGACCAGTATGGATAAGATATCCAACCACAGCATATCTTACAGGATAACTCTTATCTATTCTTAATAATGCAGGTAAATGTTCTCTTACCATTTTGAATAGAACCTATATCAAATAACTGATATGCAAATGTGTGTAGTAGAAGACCTGTATGATATCTAATGATGAGGTTTAAGTCATCGGAATAAAAAAAGACGAAGCACTGTTGGATAATAAACTTATCGCACTATGACTTAGTATTACCGGTATTCAAAAGAACTGACAGATATATACCACTGACTTATGCCTCTGAAAGATAATCATTCGGTATAGTGAAACTATTCAATAAGGTTGTGTAAATTACTAGTAAGTTGTGAACTGACATTATTATTATTATTACAACTCTCACATATAATAATGAATAACACTAATTTATACTGTAGATTTTCTGAATGATTTCATTAATCATACTCCTGTTATGATCTTTACTTTTCAGCTTTATTGAGGTCAATAGGCGGTAATATAATTTTAGGATTATTCTACAAATGATATTCTTCAATAGTATTAAATTCAATATTGAAAAAGGGAAACGAATTTAAATCTTACCCTTCATTTAATTAGTGTAAAATTCCGCTATTCCCTTGAATTATTTTATTTGAACCCATTTTTGCACTCCAGAAATATTTTTGAATAGTCACAGTATAAATTCCTTATCTAAAATAAAAGTTGAACAGAATGTCTCTCTCCTACACTTATTGAATGAGATGAAAATTAGACAGAACATTTTGATATGGCTATGCTTTTGAACAAAGTGGATTTGGAGTTTTGAATTCTAATTTTGAACTGAAAAAGTATTAAAAATACGTTCAGTAAAACATATTGATGAGAATAAGCAAACTATTTCGACTCAAGTGTTGGTTTGTAGGGATTTGATTGGTTACAGAATTACACCATGACTTGACATTGATAAGAGAACCATTGGGAAACCTTGAAGTACTGGACAGCTGTTTCGCTCTAGTTGTCGACTCTTCATCAGTACGCACCAACGAGACAGTCACTAACGACTTGGCCTATTCAGGCAGGTAGTTACCTGGGTTTCTAGTGAGAAATCATGACCAGTAGGGTGCAGCAGGCCGGGTGTGAAGACATATACTCGCCAAAGACATTGGCTAGTGGTCGCGCTATGTCGTGAATTGACAGAAGTTAGAATTCATCGACTGACCATTGGATTGGGTCCCAGTGGATTAGTGGTATACGAGCCTTCCTTGTAACCAGGAGGTCGTAGGTTCGAACCGTGGTGGTGGGTGCGTACTTCTGCAGAGTCCAAAACTAGCGTTGACGAAACAACTGTTCAGTACTCCCAGGTTTTCCAATGGTTCTCTAACCAATGTCAGCTCATGATGAAACCCTGTATTTCGATTCAGTTTACTATAGATGAAAGTCTGTTAGGCGTAAGAGGAAGCTGAAAATGAGCCATTTTTCTGTCAAGAACTAACAATTTGAACTATTGAAAATTATTTCCAGATATCAATACCAGATCACATATTTCACTTATCAAGCTTTCTAATTAAACATGGGATAGAAGCTTCTTGATGTCTTAATGGTTTTGTAGAGCATTTTGGCCTGAGGGATAAGGCTTCTAGTTGAAGTGTTGCCTGTTCGATGTTTGAATAATTTATTACCTATTATTCGGTGGCACAATGGTTAGTACGCTCAACGACCATACACATGGTCTGGGACTCGATTCCCGGCCGACGCACACCCGATAACAATAGTCGGCCTGGAAAATTAGTGCTACGGATATCACATGCTGAAAATTTCATACTTGTATCAAAAATACTATATGAAGTCAAGCTATAATAAAAAAATTAAAATAAAATAAAAAATAAATATTTGTAACGTGTAAAATGTGTTATGAACAAGTAACGGGAAACAACATAAACTGTGGAAGAACTTTAGTGCTCCCCTCATTCACCCTCACCTTCGCTATCAACACTGTCAACTCCAACTTCCTCATAATCTTTCTCCAACACAGCCAAGTCCTCGCGAGCCTCGCAGAACTCACCTTCTCCCATACCTTCCCCAACGTGCCAATGAATAAATGCACGCCTAGCATACATCAGGTCAACTTGTGGTCCAGACGAGCGCAAGCTTCAGCGATCACCGTCGTGTTGCTCAATATGCAAACAGCCTGCTGTACCTTGGCCAAGTCACCACCTGGGACGACTGTTGGAGGCTGGAGGTTGACGCCAGCCTTGAAACCACTGCGACACCAATCCACAAACTGAATTGTACGCTTTGTCTTGATGGTAGCAATAGCTGCATTCACGTCTTTAGGAACCACGTCACCACGATACAGCATGCAGCACGCCATGTATTTCCTATGACGGGAGTCGCACTTCACTATTTGATTGCCTGGCTCGAAACAAGCATTAGTGATCTCTGCAACGCTCAACTGCTCGTGATACGCCTTCTCTGCTGAAATGAAGGGTGCGTAGGTGGCCAGGTGGAAGTGGATACGTGGATAAGGAACCAGGTTTGTCTGGAACTCCGTCAAATCCACATTAAGTGCACCGTTGAAACGTGGGTCAAGTGGTCTAGGGGATAACGCATTGCCGTTTGAAACTATGGGCACAGGGTTCGAGCCTCGGTGGGAACATCATCACTCACTGAAAAATGCAGGTACATCCAGCTGGCGAGTCCCAAATAGGACGAAATGCGCACCCTGGATTCCACTTCTAGTCACCATCCACCAATTAAATTGCTTGACAGTTGACGTTCAGTATTAAAAGCCAAGTTCAGGCACTTAATTAGATCTGACGTAATCATTTCACATTGTTTTCGTGTGACTTCTTGGATATATTCCTCGGAGGACTGACGTGGTTCTCGATCTAGATCGTGGACTGCATAAACTTGTGAGTAGACATTTTGTTCTAGTTCAGGAACATAAGATTCTGTAATGTAAAAGACAAGAGACTTGGCAAACAAATGTTCATTTGGGATTTAATACCACTGTATCGCGAAATTATGTACACCTGATGTTCAAATCACCATTTGCATAAATCTTCCTAGTCCTGCTGCTTCTGTTCTTTACTTTGTGCTTCTTTGTGTTCCTTTCACGTCTCCCATATTTCTTCCCAACGCTGCCTTTGCTTTCTGTGATGTCAAATTAATCGCCCTCCTATTTGTTGACTTTATGCTGACTAACGTCTCTTTATTTACTATTATCTCATCAGTGCCACACGCACATTATATAGAGGGACTCAGTGGTTTTTATTTTGTGTCTCTTGAAGTTTCTGTTATTCGGTTTGATATATATTTACGTCTGACTGATCTCCAGTTGTTCTTTGGATACTTATGTCAATCTAAACATTATCTTAAAACCATCTGTGTTCATTACTGCAAGCTTGTTGAAGTAACGCAGAAAACTGTCTAGCTGCTTCGCCTCCATGGGGTCCCAGTTACATTTAGGCAAATTCGAAATACCCACTGAATCATAATAAATGAAAGTCTTTCAGTGAGGCGATACTGTTTTCATTCTCAAGCTGTACAGTCGCATATTTATAATAAATCGTTTTAGCAACAAAGAGAATATTTACAAAGATGTGCAATTAGAAATGTAAATTTTAGACAGTAGTATATTAGGCTGAGTAACTTATTTACAGTCGTTGCACTACCCAGACTATTCTCTCACTTATCTCCATCCTATTACTACTTCGTTTTAGGATAGGATCTCTAGCGAACATTTCTTGAAGTGAACTGTCAAAATGACAAAACTATATATATATATATATATATATATATATATATATATATATATATAACATATTAGTATTATTTCCCTTAATTCCTAGAGGAACATAGGACTTCAGCCGTGCATCTCCATTACGTTCAGTTCTCTGCTAGAGTTTTCACCTGGCTCCAAGCCTGCCCACACGCTTTCATCTCATCTCCAAATGAACTCATCCAAGTCACCCTCGCACTGAAAACCAACTAGCCGCTTCCCTTTCGGCCTGGTTCCACTCGAGCAGTGGCTTGTCTGGTGATGACACTTGATGGTTTACTCAGAGTATGGCCAGCCAACCCACCCCCAATTCTTCCTGGCTATTTATTTCACAATCGGTTCCTGGTTGGTTTGCTCCCAGAGATCCCTGTGGCAGATCTTTTCTGGTTGGTCGTCTGATCTTTAGTATTGAGCGAAGACAACTGTTGATGAAGGTCTGAAGTTTGTTTGAGATACTCTTTATGACGCGCAGTGCAAGTCTCTGATCTATAAAGCGAGTAGCACTGACTTCACATTGGAGTTGAAAATCCGGATCTTATTTTTCATGCTGACTGCTGTTGAACTCCACACAGATTTGAGAGTAATGAAAGCCTGTCTTGCTTTTTTGATTGTGGCTTTGATATCCTCGTCATTTCCACCCGTAGTTGAAACGATGCTTCCCAGGTAGGGTAGGTAAAGGAGATTGTTTCTTTCAGGTTCCTCCCAATTATGTTGATTGTTGTCTGTTAATGCATGAAGGTTACTATTTCATTCGCTAAAGATTTCAGCTTTGCTTGACTATAGGTCAGAATGTCAACTTAGATACAATCTGATGAATGAAAACTTTAAGATTACAGTGAATCCAGGAATTATTTCTGTCCAATAAAGTACAGTAGCCTGAATGTTTGTGAATCCCTGTATGGAAATGAACTTATGTTGCATCCAAAAGATATTTTTGAAATTAGCAGAACCTATCACGTTTTAGAAGAAAGGATAAATTGAGCGAAGAAATATATTCCGTTTCAATTAATTGCCTAGCATCAGCCCTACACTAATATAAACAGTTTTATTCACACCAAAATTCTAACAGTCAAGTGATTGTTGCAGTCCGTCCGTTTTCAGCGTAGGGTCTGGGTGGGTGAAATTAAAAGGTTAAAAGTCATCAAAACAGTTAACTAGTGGGTGCTAAAAACAGGGTATCCAAGTTCTTAAGGAGGGGTTAGTGACAAGTGTAACGATTTATTATATAATCTCTAGTTCTATTGCCAGTGTGACGATGATACGTTTAAAGTTGTGAAGAGAAGAAGTAAAACCAAAGACATATTGGAAAAATTTAGTAATGCACGTCCTAGCATAAGCTTCATTAAAGAAGTAGAAAGAAATGAATCCATTTGGTTTTCGAACGTCATAATATCTAAGCAGACAGGTGAAAAAATATGCAGACGATTGCATGGTAAACCTACTTCAACTGGGGAATATATACCCTACAATATAAATATTATCTGGTTATATGTCCGATTCACCAGGTTAGAATTATCTGTTCAAATGGGACACTGTACCAGGAACTCGGTAATATCCGTGATCCAGCATGCGGAGACGGATATCCAACTAAATTCTTGAACACATGAACACACCGTTCTTAAAAGAATAGTTTTCGTAAGGTTATTATTCACAGGTGATTTCTACAGCGAAATCTAATCACAACGTCGAATAATGGCCTTCAAAATGACTTTCAACACAACCAAGCTATGCTGCACATTCACTAGCCAACTAATACTTGCTTCAAGGAATAAAGACAGACTGTTCTGTTTCTCCTATCGCATGATTATTTACCAGCCTAACTTCTCGTGGGGAGCTAGTTACATTAGGCTTACGATCAGGTAAGTTCATTGTTGAATTTCTTAACACTTTCAATCTTGGTTTAGCAAAGTTATGGGTAAAGCTGCTATACGCAGTACAATTCCAGCTCATCTCGACGACAATGACTGGACGCTAAGTTGATTCTAACAAAGCTTCTGAAGTTTTTTTTATTGTATTTTATCCAACCTCTTGAATGGTCTAGGAATACGACTTTTACAAACAGCAGAGACAATCGGAATTCATTTGAATAAGTCAAATCTCTGTGTTCAAACAAAGTTTGTTTATCCGCTCTCTTTGCTTCGGCCAACTACATAATATAAATAAAATTTTCATGAATGATTTTTCCCCTCTCCTTGTAGTTATCTTTTCACTTTGTTGTTTTTACATGTCTACTTAATTCAATTAACTTATTTGTACTTTACCTAATTCTTCTTAGTCGTCGCATTTGCGTACTAACTTGCTTTGAGCCATAAGAAAAAGGCACAAACAGCTAATGACATTTCAAACAAACTAGCTTCTATCAATTGTTTCAAAATTTATTGATTCATTAGGTGGTTCATCACGTCTGTACGATTTTTCACATAAATGTTTTCATAAATTGACGAGGAAAACTGAAGACAATTAACTTCTCAGAATGTTTCCCAACTCAAGGCCAGTAAATGATCCAGTGTCTTGAATGGTTGAACAAGAAGACGTTTCTTTAGAAAAAATAGTTCAGTCAGAAATTCCCTTTTTTTGTAAAATTCGTCACAGATAGAACAAAAATTGAGGAATGATGACATTATTATTATTATTGCTCCCTTGGGTTCCTAGGGAACATACGGCTTCAACTGCACGTCTCCATTTTCTTCTGTCTTCTGCTATACTTTTCGCCTGCATCTATGTTAATCCATATTCTTTCAACTCGTCTTCACACGATCTCCTCCATGTCACCCTTGGACGTCCCACACGCCGCTTCCCTTTCGGGTTCCACTCGAGGGCTTGGCGCGCGATGTCACCCAGTGGTCTCCTTAGCGAGCGAGTGTCCAATCCATCTCCACTTTCTCCTTCATATTTGTTGGGCGATTGGTTCTTGTTTAGTTTGTTCCCATAGTTTCCCATAGTTGGTGATTCCTTCCGGCCCGGCCATCTGATCTTCAGTATAGAGCGAAGACAGTTGTTAATAAAGTTCTGCAACCTTTTGGAAATATTCTTTGTCACCCGCCCGCCAAGTTTCTGATCCGTATAGGAGAACTGACTGACTTGACGTTTGTATTGAAAATCCGAATTTAGTTGTTGATGGTGGCTGAGTGAAAGGATTTCCAAATTGGTTTCAGGCTGATGAATATGTTTCTCGCCTTCCAGTTTCTTGCTCGATTTGACATCCTAGTCCGTTCCGACTGCCTGTAGTTGAGACAATGCTCCCTAGCTGGATAAGTGAATGAAGTAACCTCTTTCAAATCCCTCCCGTTGATGGTGATTGACGTTGGATGTTGTTGCTGTTGTTGGTTGGTTATTCTCATAACCTCCGTGTTGTCCATGTTTACCTGGAGTCCTGTCTTTGCTGCCTGCTTCTTCGACCAGTTTGTCGGTTTTCACTTGTAAGTCTTCGGTTGTGTGTGACATCAAACATAAGTCATCCACGTGCGAAGTCCAGGTCTTCTAGGTTCTTCACGTCGGTCGAGGATATTCCTGTCTTCTCGTTTCCCACAGTCTGACGCATAATCCAGTCCACCACAATTAGGAATATCATTGGTGATAGTAAGCACCCTTGTCTGACTCCTGTGTTTACTCCAAACGCCTCGCTGAGTCTTCCGTTGTGGATCACTTGGCAGGTGCCGTTGTAGTACAGCTGTTGAATAAGGTTGATGAATATTTGAGGTACGCCATAGTGTTCGAGTAATTTCCAAATTACTTCACGGTCAACGCTGTCGAAGGCCTTCTCAAAGTCTATAAAGTTGAGGTAGAGGTTTGATTGCCATTCCATGCTTTGTTCGATGATGATGCGTAGAGTTGCAATTTTGTCAGTACATGATGATGACATTAAATGTATTCATTTTATTCTGCATCAGGATTTGTTACAAATATATTCCAAGATATTGATTGACGAAAATAAATTCTTCCCTGAAATTGAGTTAATTTTTGATCTGTAATAGTTTGATTCAGCTTGATTGTCGACACAATGATGTTACTATTGTTAATTTTAGTATTAATACTGTTATTTTGGCTTCAGATACAAGTTAGACGGTACATAGTTCATTCCACCCTCTCTGTGACTTGAAATGATGAATAAATCAAACAAACAAAGTTTCAGTTCTAATTAAGATTCATGAAATTAAGTTTTCCTTTCTGTCTATTTTAAACTCTCTCTGTCTATTATCTTACAACATAAAACAAATAGTTTTCAATGGAATAGTCAATCAAGTGGAAGTAAGCTTAAGATGTACAATGTGTTAAAAGAACACGTACACTTACACACACACACACACAGAAACACCCACTCACAGACACAGACAAAGTATACACGTAACGGAAGTAACCAAAACTTTAAACAATTACAAGAAGAATTAGAGGAATATTTCCCTGAATATACGTCCCTACATTTATATATATATATATATATATATATATATATATATATTGATATTTTGACATTATTTTGTACTGGTTAATCAGTTCACTGTTTCTCTTTTCCTTCCTAAATTGTTGCTATCCTAAGCAAGTATAGGCATAGTCAAGTAAACGTTGATGTATACAAAATTGAAAAGGAGGTATAAGGGAACTATCGTAAGATGCCTCATGCATGATAAATATCAGATAAATCTAATATGTCAGTACTGACCTAAATATTACTATTACTATGATTATTATTATTATTTATATAGGCGCCAAAATACAAATAAGATGTAAGAAGAGATATCTAATGTCTGTTAAAACATATCAAAAATAGGTAATAAAAAAGTGAAGAAGTAAAAGAAGGAGGGGGAGGTGGTGTAGAGTAGAGATTGTTGCTTGAAAAAGAAAATAAGCAAAGAATAAAGAAATAAATAAATCAGTGAATATCGAAGATTTGTTTCATTCATTTCTCTTTTCTTTTTATAGATGATTTTTCAAAGATTTAGTTTACCTATAAGAATTTTATTGGGTTTGTACACTTATAACGTGATTTGCTCACTTAGTAGGATGAATTGTTTCGAGGTATCAGGCGAATAGTGTGTTCAAGTTTGTAGGTTTGTAGGGATTTAATTGATTTGATAATTTCATCATGAACTGACATTGGTTAAGGAACCATTGGAAAACCTGGGAGTACTGAACAGCTGTTTCGTCAACGCTAGTTTTGGACTCTGCAGAAGTACGCACCCACCACCACGGTTCGAACCTAGGACCTCCTGGTTACAAGGAAGGCTCGTATACCACTAATTCACTGGAACCCAATCCAATGGTCAGTCGATGAATTTTAACTTCTGCCAATTCATGACATAGTTCGACCCCTAGCCAATGCTTGCTATGTCGTGAATTGGGAGAAGTTAGAATTCATGGGCCATTGGATCGGGTCCCAGTGGCTTAATGGTATACGAGCTCACTAGCCTTTTAACCAGAAGGTCCTGGGTTCAAACCCTGACGGTTGATGCGTACTAATGAAGAGTCGCAAACTAGCGTTGATGAAACAGCTGTACAGTACTCCCAGGTTTCCCAATGGTTCTCTAACTAATATCAGCTCATGATGATATCGAATAGCGTCTATTAGGTATTTTGACTTCGAAGAAGACTTCGAAAAATATTCCTTATTGCCACCTGCATGTGTTTTCTGTCGCGCAACGAAATTTATTTAGCAATACAATAGTGTACTGACTTTAGTTGTCGGATCACCAACAGTGCTGCTGTGGTAAAATATGAATTTACACCAATCGGCTGAGTATTGGAAATTTCATGAAAACATTGATATCTTCAAAGCTGTATTTTTCTGAAATAAATAATATCACTATTATTATTATTTGTCCAATGGATTCCTAGTTGAACACGGGATTTTGGCAGTAGATACTCAATTTCAGTCTGTTGCCTGACTCTACAATGGCTAACAAGGTTCGATTTCCTCCACATACCATTATGCCTAGTCCCTCACCTAACTTGTCATTTTTCAACCAGGTTTCACTCGAGTGCCGTTTAAGAATGTAACAACACTTGAATGTCTCCTCAGCATGTGTCCAGTCCATCTTCATTTCCTACTATTAAATGTTTCTTGGACAATAGGTTTTTCGTTGATTCGTCACCAGAAATCCTTATTGCTTATCCTTTCTAACTGGCCATTGCTGATGTAGTGACTTCCATTCAGAATTGTATTGTGAGGTTCCATACTGACTGCAGACTGTAAACAATTCTGGTCTTGCTTCTTATATCCTGGCTTTAACATTCTTATTCTTGCCACCAGTATTTCAAATGATGCAGCTTATGTCGGATAAACGAAAGAGACGAATTTGCTTAGATTTCTCCCTTTGACAGTGATTTGTGTTCGTTGTTTTTAGTTGGTATCTTCATCATTTATATCTTCTCTACCTTAAAAAAAAGTTTTGTCTACGTTCATCTTTTAGCCCACTTGTTGGTGGTGTGTATGACACGAGGCATAAATCACGAGCATAGTTAGATTGGTAATAATCGTGGATATCACTGCTATTAGTAGGTGACCTCCTTTTACTCCTGACTTCATTTGTATCTCCCTGAAGAACTTCATATTGTAAACCACTCATCAGGTGGAAGAATCATACATCTCTTGAGTGAGGTTGACATATATTTGCAGCTTCACAGCCAATTATGTTAGAAGATTAATCAAAGTTGGTGAAATTGAAGCAAACTATAAATCGCCACTTTGGTTGAGCCTGTTATTGGCCAAGTCTTTCATACACCCAATGTTTCAGAATTTTCATGATGATGAGGCTTAATGTTTTTTGGTTTCCGAAGGACCTGCTGCTAAACAAATATTTACGAGGGAGTGGATGTGGATTGGGCACACAATTAGTTGGCCGTCGAATGATATCGCTTACCATACCATTGCTCGAGTGGAACCCTAATGGGAAGCGACTAGTTGTAGGTGGATTAATGGGTGCGAGGAAGAGATGAGAGACTATGGCAGATCAAGAGGCCTGCTCAAAAGGACTGCGGAAATAGGTTGAAAAGTACACGTACTTTTGAAGTTCTATGTTCCGCTGGTAGCCAAAGAGAACAATAATTTCTCTTTCTTCTTAGAGGTCCACAGCTTTGAAATTCAATAAACTGTCGGTTCTATGTGAGCTTTTTGTAGATAGATCTTCTTAGCGAGTTGTCTGCATTCTTTTGTAGTTTAACGTCGAGGAAATGTAACAATGATTTAGACTCAATCTCCAGGGTAAAGTCAATGTTTGGATGGGCGTTATTGAAGATTTGAAGTAAGTATTTTAGATCACAATTCTCAACACAATTAATGAAAGTATCACCGATGTCTCTCTTGTAGAAATTAAGGTCGTCAGTAGTTGATGTAAGGAGTTGTTTTCTAAGCTAGATATAAAGCAGTCGACCAGTAGTGGTCCTAGGGGAGAACCCGCTTCTTCTCCATCTACTTGCCAGTATATTTCGTTTTTGCAACTAAAGTACACATTGAAAGTGCATCGTAGTAAAGGTTCCTTTAGATAATGAATCGGCATACCGACATCGATGCTATCGGATTGAATGTGGTCATAAAGGAAACATACAGTTTCTGTCAATGGAACTTTGGTGGAGAGAGGGGCAATATTCAAGGAGACCACCTTTTTGTCTTGTCGATAACATAAATCTCAAGTCATTGAACTGAAGATGGCGTTCAATACTTTAGTCTGCACTAGTATTCTTAAACGTACCCTAAAATATGTTAGATTTTCTTTTGTTCTCATAAAGAATACCGTTTCATATCGATTTGATTGACTCTGGTTCGGTGATTCGCTTATTCCTGAACATCAGGAAGTGATGTCTGAATAACAATGAAAGAGCCACAGTCACTGATAATACAACCATAAACTTGACAAATTATACCTCATAAGATTCCAAACGTCAGCCACGAAAATAATGCATAATAAAGAATCGTTTTCTCGGCTTCCTTTAAGGCAAGTTGATATTCTAGTGTAACTGCTAATGGAAAAGAATAGAATTCACAGTTCACAAATCAATCTGGGATCGGTAGTTTACACAGTTCGAGGTGACATTTCACCTCAGTTTCATGACGTTATGAACCTCTAGCCAACTGATCTAACCTTGTCGAACCCGAAAGGGGAGCGGAGAGTGGGACGTCAGCGTGAGGGTTACATGGAGGAGATGGTGTGAAGAGGAGTTGAAAGAGTATGAACTAACATGGATGCAGGTGAAAAGTACAGCAGAAGGAAGACAGAAGCAAGTGAAGACGTGCATATGAAGCCCTTTGCTCCAGTAGGAACCCAAGGGAACAATTATAATAATATAATTAGGTCATCTAATTTTAAGATGAATCATATTAAGAATCACAAGATGTCTACTGTTGTAAACTGCTTCATATCAACTTTGGAAACTTGGACTATTTGCAACAAAGTTTACTACCTGTTTTAAACTATGAATGACGATCAAGAAACCAAGCATTATTGGATGGCGTTTTTAAAGGATGAGGGTGTGTTGATTCTCACGGATAATACGACGTATATGAACGCAATATCTTTCATCCACAAAGCCAAAAGTATGTGTTCCGCGCAGATGGAAGACAAATGAAAACACCAAGCTGATTTGTTGATACGAGTATGACTACGGATTGATATCGCTTAGAGAACCACTGAAAACCAGGGAGTACTGGACATCTGTTTCATACTAGTTCGAGAATTACCAGCAGTACGCACAAACCATCAGGTTTCGAACCTGGGACCTTCCGGTTACAAGGCAAGCACGTATACTATTCAGACACTGTGATCTCATTCGATGGCCATGAATTCCAACTTCTACCTACTGGTGATTAAGCGAGACTGGCAAGCAATGTCATGGATGTGAAATCCATCCTCACACATGAATGCTTGTAACCCTCGTGGTCACGACTTCTCACTAGAACGCCAGAAAAGTCTGACCTGTATGAAGTCACTAGCTACTGTCCAAAATAAGAATTATATTTCGGAACTGTAATCGAAGTTCAAGAATGGTTGTTTAACTAGTCAGGCATCGTGCATGAACAATAGAACTTAACACGCCAACGTTCCAGTGGCGTGAATACTCGATAGTGAGGCATCAGCCAAATATCAAAGGTCAAGTGTCAGTGTTAAATGATTTCAGGAATCACCTACCCTTACTATGTAATGTAATTTACTACTTACTGACTGATATGTAATTTTGATGCCACGGACATTAACCAGTGGTGTCTGCTAGACAGAATAAAATGAATTAACTTGAATCACTAGACTTTAGCTGTTTCAACAGAGTCTAATCGGGTTTAAAAAGGTTAACCTCTGGTTCAGGAGAGTAGAACTTCCGCAAGTTGTTCACATCACTTTGAGCCGGCTAGTAAACATATCTCGTTGATATGAGTGTACTCAGTCACTCACATCATTCAGTTACCAACTGATAGAAACAATCAATTATACATTCAAAATTATCTGAAAATTTTACAGTACTAGACTGTTACAAAATATTTAATGCTTACGGTACGACTTTTATACTAAAGAATGTTAGTTTCATATATTCTAGGAAACTTTGATAGGTTTTATTGAATAAAACATTTAATAAAAACTAGAAATATTTCCCACTAATGAAAGTAAATTAAAATGTAAACGCCCAGGAAATAGTAGTGTTCGTAGGCTGAAATATTAAAAATAAACCTTTTATTCTCTTCAAAAACCAAAACAGTGACGTAAGAAATTATAATGGAGGAATAAACATATTGTTAGGGAGATTATAGCGGTCACACAGTATGTTTTTTAAAGTTACACTCTATTTCACCAGTTGGTTAAAATTCCTTCTCATGATTGAAAAAATCCCTGCTGGTAAAGTATGATATATGTGAAAACAATTTTATTTGTCAAGACCATTTCAGAAGACTGATAACGTCTGATATAATAGGTCCTACGGCGGCCTGCTTAAATCTTGGGCTACCAAAATTTCCATCCTACATATTGCATCTATTTCCTCGGATTTATTTTGTTTTAATCATTCAATTATGTATCCAAGTCGCATTACTTACTCTCGCGATTATTTAAAATGTTTTCAACCTGTTGATTTACGAGTATATAATAACGTTAAGAAAAAGCATCATGGAGGTTGGCAGAGATCATTAAAGTGTACTCCAATGCATCAGATGACTGTTCCTGTGATTATGAGCACAAATTGCAGGTCATTATCGAACAAGATTAACTACTTGCATTCTCTATTATACTCAAATGTATATTGTAATACTGGTGTAATCACTCTTCAAGAGACTTGGCTCCATGATTCATATGACGATAATTTAGTCTCCTTAAGTGGGTTCACAATCTACAGACAAGACCGATGCAGCTCAAAGAAGAAGAGAGGTGGTGGTGTTGCCACTTTTATTAATTCTCAGTGGTCTACTGCCAACAACGTCTGCTTCAAATTCTCAAATGACAATATTGACTGTATAACTGTAAAATGTCGACCTAAACACTTACCTAAGTATAGCTCCATTTTTGTCACAAATATCTATATCACACCTTGTTGCAGTCCCTCAGAACTATCTATCTTCGCTGATGAATTCACTATTTTTGCTGCTGCTTCGTTTGGTAACTCCTTATCTATAGTGACCGGCGACTTCAACTCCAGCGACTGCAGTTTTATTACATTGCTGGGCCATGCAAATGTTGTTAATTTCCCAACTCGACAAAATACTTCACTTGATTTAGTATTTGTAAATGATTCTGGAATATACGAAGCTCGTAAAAGAGCCCCGCTCTTCAATTCTGATCATTGTATTGTACGAGTCTTACCCAAAATTTACGGAAAGTTACACAGTAAAGCCCTCTCAAACTTGTCTAAGAAAGTTGTTCACAGATGCTACTCAAATGAGAACGTACATCATCTTAGAAACATGCTCAGTGACACAAGATGGGATTTGTTTAATGATGATTCACTTAATGACAATATCTCTAATATTACATCCTATCTGAAATTCTGTTTTGAAATCTGTTGTCCAAAAGAAACACTATTCGTCAAATTTGACCGTTTCTCCTCGCCTCAACTTAAAAAGCTTCGTAGAGAGAAGGAAAAACTATATAAAATCAAAGATAAAATTGGTGTAAAAAGAACTAACTTCTTAATTAAGTCTGAAATGCAGAGGTTGAATGTAATATATAACCAGAAATTCATGTCCTGCAAAAATCCTTCTAATATGTGGAAACTATTTAAGGAAATCACTGGTGGTAAGCAGATAAACAATATTCCATATTCTTTTGATGTATGTACTCTTAACAAATCTTTTATTTACTCTCCCTCAAATGCCATGCTTCCCAGCATCACTTGTGTTAATAATAGCCCCTTTCCAGGTTTTAACACAAATGATGTTCAAAAGTGCCTCAAGTCTCTAAACCCTTCCCAGAGCTTAGGTCCCGATTATGTACCTAGTATTATTTTTAAAAAATGTTCTGATATTCTGTGTCACCCTCTTACTGATCTATTTAACAAATCTTTTTCCGATAATATTGTGCCTGCCGTTTGGAAGGACATTAAAGTTGTACCCATACCTAAATCTTCTACTGGAGCATGTGTCAAATTTAGACCCATTGCTATTACCTCTCCTTTTTTGAAAACTATGGAGAAATTACTTTTACTTAGTCTTGAACCTTCGCTTAAATCCTTTAATGACCCTAAACAATTTGCCTATAAGCACAGTAGAAGCACTTTAGATGCAGCTGCCGTCTTATATCATAACATTGCTTCCAGTCTAGACAAGGGGGCTAAATTTGTTCGTTGCGCCTTCCTAGACTATACATCTGCTTTCGACTCGGTCCCTAGGGACATCTTATTAAATAAACTTGCTGCTAGTCAAACAGAATGTTGGGCTGTTAACTGGTTGCATTCCTATTTCTCAGATAGAAAGCAGTACACCGTATATAAAGGGAAGTCTTCCACTTCATTGCCTACTGAAGCTGGTGTCCCTCAAGGTGCTGTTCTTTCTCCTTTTCTTTTTTCTTTCTTCTTGCACGACTTGCCTCACTCTGATGAAATAAACTTTGTGAAGTATGCTGATGATTTAACGGTTTCAATGGCTGTTAACTCCCAGCTAGATTGTACTAAAATAAATAGCTTTCTATCGGAAGTCAGCAAATGGTCTGAGTCTAACGGTCTTAAACTGAATCCTTCTAAGTGTCAAACTGTTGATTTCAGCTTAAGATGTAAACGACAGTTAAAAGAAGTCATCGATTCTCATGACAGTTGTAAAATTGACGACAATGATATAGGAATCAAATCAGAAATTAAGTATCTTGGACTCATTCTCTCTTCTGATCTCTCCTGGTCTTCCCATGTCTTAGCAATCTCCAGTAAAATATTCCGCCTGACATTTTACATTAAGAAGTTAAGACACTCGGGTATAACTCAACCCCTCATCCTACAGTTCGTAAACTCTTGCATCCTACCTATTCTTCTTTATTGCTCACCCTTATTCTTTCCTGGTTTGCTTAAAAAAGACTATGTCACAATTCGTAGAATACTGAAGACTGTCAGTAGAGTGAGTGGTGTCCCAGTGGACCACATAGTTAACGTCGTTGTCGATAGGCATTTGACTTCGTGCAATAAATTTGCTAAAGGGATTTTGTCTGACTTGGAGCATCCGCTTTACCCTCAGCTTTCACCTTGCATCTCCTCAGGTAGAACAAGGAGTAACTTCAGAAAACTGTATGCTCGCACGTCTAAGTATAAGAATTCTATGATACCATACTTGGCACGTATTTTATGTGATGAAAATAGTGTCAGGCAAGAATTAACTAACCTTTTTTCATCTAGTAAATAAACAATTTCCTCCATCCATCCTTATATACCTTCAAGTTTTACTTTTATTACTTCTATTATATTTATGGTCCTGTTACTTCTCTGTTTTACTCTCATAATTGCAAACACCAACTTATCTCCATGACGGCTGTAATCTTTGTTTTTCCCCTCACCATATCATGTAAAGAGAACATTATATTCAATATTTTTAAACATGTTAGGATTTCTATACCACATTGACAATACTGTGTGGCACAAGCCAACGGCAATTTTCACTTGTATTCTTATTATTATTACCCTAGCTGTTATCATTATTATTGCTATTTCCATTTTATATGCTGCATGTTTTTGACACTACCTCTATTGTAAATGTGGAAAATTTTCTGTGTGATTAATTTTATTTATAATTTGAGGAAATTAGATGCAATATTGTGATTAATGCTGAAAATTCCATTCTGTATCACAAGTACTGTTTTTGGAATAAAGTAAATCATTATTATTATTATTATTATTATCAATAGGTATGTTTATCATCGGATTTCCGAAAATCACCTTGTATGCTTAAGCTACGGATAAAACAGTTGTATTCTTAGGTCTTTATCTGCATATCATGTAAATAGTGTCGGTGAAGTCGATGTTCTCGAAGAACTCAGAAACACATTAATATTTTTCTAACCATTTCTTCTTGTTCACACACCTAAGACCATGAGTCTCCACATTTTATTTTGTTATTTTCTTGAGCTCTAAATGGAGCATAAGGGCTACAACAGTACGTCCCCATTTCGTCCTGTTTCTGCAGGCTTCTTCAGTTCTCCTCACGGTCGACTTAAGGTTGTCGTCTACTTCTCCCACAATTTACTCTAAGTCATTATTGAACTATTTAATCTCTCTTTTCCATTCAGATAAAACTACAGGGGTTGGCAATGACAGTCAACGATCTGCTCGGCGTGTGTTTGATCCATCCCTCTTTTTCTCAGGAATGTGCTCTTTCATGACTACTTCTCAGAGTTTCCTCATGCTTATTCATTCTCGCCAGTCATCTAACCTCCAGTGTGCAGCTAAAGAACGTCTGCAGTGGTTTATTGTGAAATTTTCTTTTTGAAGAGCCAACTTTCTGACCTATAAAAAAGAAACTATTCAATGAAGGTGCTGAAAATCCTAATTTTCTACTTTATTCTGGATGAAGTAGCTTTTCAGAGTGATTCTAGTACTATGGAGGTTTTCCTTGACTTTTAAATTCAAGTTTTGGTATCCTCATCCGTTTCATCAGTAGTTAAAGCGACGTTGTCTAGATAAGTGAAGAAGAAGGCTTCCACCCAAAGGAGCTCAATTTGTATATTCACAAGAAATTCGTACATCCATTTGCCCTACTTCAACTATCAATACAATAATGTCAAAAACTGAGAATTGTCCTCTCAGCTTAGCCATTTACAACTCCTACAGTCCTTAATGACCACTCCATATACTTTGTTGCATAAAAAATCTGGACAGTCCTTCTTCTATTAACTATTTCTTAGTTTTCGCGGAATTATGGATTGTGTAGTCCTCTTGAAGATTTATCCATCAAAGTTGATAAAGTGGGCACTAATTATACTCTAAGTTGAAAAAAATCTGTTATAACCGTAGATCAGTGAGGGCCCTGTATAACAGAGTAAGGCAATGATGTTCACCCAGGAAGATGAAAGAAGCATAGCTGAATTGTTGTTTGGAAATTTGAACCTCGACTATCTAATCAAAATATCGAGACTAATTTGTATATTTCAACTAACTTTGTTGTTATTTTCCTCTTTTCTCCTAGGCTCTATATCATTGTTTTGATGCTCGCATATCATATATGGACTTAGTCCTTATTATATGTTCTTGTGCTTATTTAATCTCTGATATGAATGCTACTCTTTATGGCTGTGTGATAATTTTGATCATGTGCTGTTGAATGATGAAATAATTTTGACAATTTGTTGTGTTATTCCCGTTAAATATTGCCACAGATTTTATTACAAATAACTCTCTTCTCACCATCATCGGGGCACTTTCGCACTACGCCTAACTCGAGGAAGTTCTGTTCAGCTATTCGGCAGGACACGAAGATTAGTTTCCTGAATTTGGACCATAACACATGTTCGCTGCAGGAAGAATTGTTGAGAAATATCTATAAGGGAATAAAAATCTTAAGAGATTCATCCTGGAGAGAAGTACGGAATTTGTCGAGAAAACAGAACACTGAACTGCAGAAAAGAAGGAGTCAGTCCTCAATAATTCATTGAAGCACCGTTGCAAGGGATCGATGAAAACAATTAAACGAACAGTGATAGATTGTTATTCTGCAGCTATCCGCTTATTGCTGTACATCTCTACCTGCTAGGTAAACCTGTCTAAATGAGATAAGTCACCTTCTAAGTGTGTTTATAAATTTATAACCATGGGTGGTGACCACCACATTGGTAGGTTAAATAAAAAAGCCTCCATTCTGTGCCCTAAGCATACTTAGAGGTATTTACTTCTGAAAGGAAACAAATATTCACAAAGATCACTTAACTGATTCCTGGCGGGTAGAGTCAAGTTTTGTCAAGTTCTCTTAGCCGTTGAAAATAATAAACGTGCTGAGGACAGGAAATGTAAATTGCCGAAACAAATGCAATCAAATGCTTTAACCCAGATTTATGTATACATAAAGGATACATGATCAATCTCTCACTCCCCTTTGTAGAGAACACGTCATTTGACTGCTGAGAGAATACATTCGCAAACCCTTTGGCACTATGGGTCGCTTCATGTGCAACCTATGCCTACATTATTTAGACAAATAAATATGTAATAAAAATCAGAGAAATCAGAAGATGTGGGGGGAAGTCAAGATACAGCTGACCAGAAGAAAGGCTACTTTGTCAAACTCAGAAAGAAAGGCTACTTGAGGCTTTGCCAAAGCTGGCGGGGATTCGTGCTCCTATCAAATCTAAGAGAATCAACTGGTCTCTTCCTAATATAAAGTCTGAAAATGTAAGTGTATGGAAAGGTTTGCCAGTAAATAGGCAGAAATAGTGCACCCATCAAATCGTAGTTCTCTGCTGAATCATCATATGGCGCCAAGAGTGGCAGCCACATCTATACCTTAGCGTAGACACAGTCAACTGTGAATTAGTTTTGCAACTACTTCTGTATTACAGAGCGTGGTACCATGAACGATTACGAAAAAATTTTAACACTGAATACTATCAACTGGAGAAGTATACACGAAGTCGTCTCTTTCATTCACCTGACCTGGACAACATCGTTACATCTACAAACAGCACGGATGAAGGCGTGAAAGCCGAACTGGATAGGAGTGAGATCCACAAGACCAAGTACACTAAATTAGATTGGAAGTCGTTACACTAGTTTCAAGTAATTCAGTACTTCTATATACTTTAAAGACTTGAGTTGTCCCATCCAAAGCATGCCCAACAGCCTTCTGCAGACTGTCCTCAGCACCCCTACACTGTCACGACACCGTAGATCAGATTACCAGTTAAAAAGGATAAACAATCATTCAATTCCACGGGTAGCAAAACAGAAAAGTGCATATTACGCAGACAACGTGCAGGAGGAAATGGAAGTGGATTTATGTATGCTAAACGGACATTAAAGTGTTATCACACTGCCATGCAGCATCCTGAATGAAACACAGATGGGAATCGACCAGTAAGGCCTACGAATGGGAATTGAGAAAAATCATGTAAATAGAAAATGAAAAATTGTTGTTATCCATCGAACAGGCTGAAAGTGATAACAAGGAAGCGAATGAAATGCCGATACCTAGCTGAAATTCTACGTTATACTTGGAAATCATTGCATAAATACGGGTAGTAATATGGAATTCACTAAATATCTACCTTCACATTTCTCAGAGAATGGAATTATGGAACACTATATGGAATAGTGAACTGAATCAGCGTTATGAGAATGATATTTTCTGTTGTCACTGAGAGAGTCTTCGGAAAAGAAAAGTTATTGTAGTAACACTATTTATGCCATCTGAACGATAATTTTGCAGAATAACATGAGAGGTATGATACTAATGAATATTTTAACGTTTTCTTAGAGAAAAAAGTAACAAAGGAACCAAGGAATGATTGATATTGAAGGTTGTCATTGTAAGATATTTTATAACACATCAACAAGTTTATTCATGTTCAATATTGAATGAACCTAATCAGAATATTATTCGAGACAGTATGAAGTGAATATTAAATAAATGCTCCAAAAGGTAATTTGCCTTAGAATGAACATCCAGAGGTGTCTGTCAAGAAACATTTTTAAGGATATAGAAATCCTCCAGCACGTCATCTATTCTGGACATCTGGTACTTCACACTGACATGTAGAGTTCCCCTATATCGCCTGAGAAGACTTCATAAACTCCAATAATTTCCAATTGAATCACTGGCAAATTAGGACATCAAACCCAGCGTCTGCATACTGAAGCACTGTATACACTTATTAGCCTAAATCAGCTAAGAGTAAATTTCTTGTCATAATTTTGTTTTGTCATTCTATGATATTTTGGTTTATTGTAGTCATTATTTTTCTTTTATAATAACACTCCTATTCCGATACAAATAGAATGTATAAATACTCCACAATATTTCTATTCACCTCTGTCCATTTTGTACGTTTAGACAGATTATGTCAATTTTGTGTGTACGTGATTCTGATTTATGTCTTTTTTAATCTCTGCTTGTACATCTGTTTCTAGAATAAATTCCACATTACGTAATACACTTTCTAGGATGTACTTATGGCAGTTAGACTGGGTGAATGAATTTTTTGTCGAATATATAAGTAAGATTTTCAGCCGTTGAAAATGACTACCTTAGGAGAAGAGTTTTTGCTGTTGTATCTGTATTTTGTTTTTGTTGACGACTTAATATGGGAATTTCTTAAGTATTGCCACCATCTTGCTTAAAAAGTTATCTATTTTTTCATATCTTACGAGTCGATCACGGGTTGATATCAGTAAGAGAACCATTGAAAACCACCAATGAGTAATAGACAGCTGTTTTATCCTAGTGAGCGAATCATCGCCAGTACGCACCCACCACCAGGCTTCGAACCTAGGACCCTCCGGTGACAAGGCGAGTTCGTATACCATTCAGCCACTGGGACCGAATTCAGTGGCCAGCTCACGAATTCCAACTGCTACCAACTCGTGATTTAGTGCGACCCCAACCAATGTCATCAGTACGACATCCGTCCTCACACGTGACGTATGGATGGACCTCACTGGTCATGATTTCTCACCAGAACTCCAGGAAACCCCATCCTATAGCAAGTCACTAGCGAGCATTACAATCATTTTCTATATTTTGGTTTCTTAGGGTTAGTTATGTTTTTACGAATTGATCACTGATTGATATCAGTTACAGAGCCATTGAAAAACAAAGAGTCCTGAATAGCTGTTTCATCCTAGTTTGGAAATCATACTCTAGAGAATCCTTTTTTTGTCTCCGTCTCAACTCACTTTAATACTACTGTAATCAACAGCATTGTTACAATCGTTATTGTTCTTAGTATTTCTTGAATAATTCCTTCTTGAATTTTTGCTGAGTACAATTTATAATAAGACTAAAGGAAAAATACCTAAAATTATATTGAAATCAGAGAGTTTAACTCTATTTAGTCGAAGAAAATGAAAAAAATCAGTTATTATCCGGACAGAATATAGCCTGTGAGTTTCACTATGGGATGGCGTTACTCGCCACATGCTCAATCTTCCTTATTTTTGGCGCTAAATATAAAGTTGGTGTAGTGGAAGAAATTTAGGTGTGAGATAGCCAGGAATCGAATTTCAAGATGAAAACGTTTGCGCATGAAGCTTTTAACCCTACCTAATAAAAGTCACCAGCATTCCAACTCCTACGTCATGACTGAAACCTGTTTTCCACTAGTAGCAGAAGTGAATTGAAAAAAAATGGTAATATATCAATCTAAATAGCTTTAAGAATTATGAAAAAATAATCAAAAAGGTCATCTCGAGCTTGCACACAGGATGAAAGCATTTCATTTTAAGACAGAAAAGTCTTGAAATCCCGACGTAAAATGTTTAGGCAGACATCAGAGGTGATGAAAGACACCTCTTTTCAGTCAGTTGGAAGAACTTCAATAAATATGACCAAATTAAGCAAAAAAACATCAAAGACATAAAACACTACTGTTTCAACCCTTCTCATGTGAAGGACAGTGAAGCCAGGCTTATTTGAAAGTTAATTTGCTCGGGTAATTGAATCTATTCTCCCAAGAAAGATGGAGGTCTCCCGAAGGAATATGCCTTGAATATCAAGGTTAAATAAGTGCGTAGCTATGACGCAAATTATGTATATAAAAAACACAAATTCTTCCTAATCGTAACCTGTTTCTCATTGTTATGCTCCACTGATTCTCACTCTACTCCGTCTTCTGAAACACACATTTTATATTTTAATACAAATATGACTGATAGAATTCTGTAGAGTTACTTTCTCTATCACTCTCTATCCAAATATCTAGTAATAACTAACAAGTAATCAGCCATGAATAAACATATAACATTATTACACTGGTCTCACTACACTCACTACATTAGAAACAGTTCGACAGGAAGTCACTACTAGTGAATTTCGGAAGTTGATATCCCTAAATTGTCAGAGCTGGATGATTTACTATAAAAGCCCTTGTTTTCTTTCTGAACAAAATCTCTAGAGCACACTTTGATTTGAAGTGAGACTTCACAATTCTATACGAGTCATTCAGCCAGCCGCTCTAGTAACCTTAAACGTGATTAATCGTTTCTCAAGATTTTCTCACCCTCTTGTCCACTTTTATTCCTAATGATTATTTATTTGCTGACCTGAACTTCTGCCATTTGTTCGTGTGATTCATTTCTGTCGAGTAGTTAATCCTGTCTATCTGAATATTAAATTTCTAAGATTGATAAGACTTTTTACGAAAGCAAATAAAAAACTCAATTCAGTGAGCTCTAGTGACTGACTGTATGATAAAACTGACTGGGTATTTTTTGGGAAAAAGCGACCCTTAACATACACTATCAAAGGTGTGGGGCAAATACTCACCAGTGACGTTATCTGGCTGTCACACAATATGTCACGAGCTAGGTATGCATTGTAATACACCCAGGTTCTTCAGAGGTAAGCGAGCTCTCCACTATCGATACATGGACGGGGTGATTTTGACGCAGTGTAGAAGAGTTCCCAACAAGGATAAAACCGTTATCTAGTTAGTACTCCTTCGTACTCAGTCGTCTTTCATTTGAAGTCAGTTCTTGATCAAACTTGAAATCAGTTAAATACTTGCAAATTATCACCTAAGGATCATGTATATATTCATCGAAATTATGACCAAATTTATGGGAGAATTCCAAAATACTCTGTCTAACTGTCTACTAAAGGTATACACACATCACGAGGAAAAAACAGAAATCATCAAAACCATCAGAATTTATCTTACTATTTCTGACATGATGAAAATTTCTTTATTGGATAATCCATTCAAATCCTTATCCTTGACTGTTTGACAGTTCTTTCACAACTTTTACGATCAAACCGGTGAACTTGAACATCACGTCATCTTTCCTACAGGACAGCCGACATTCTCCCCACTCTGGGCAGTAATTTGTATTCTAAATTAATTCAGATGATTTCGAAATAAGGCGTTAATTAATTTTTGCATAAAAAAATATTCAGATTCTAATCTAAACAATTGAAGATGCCAAACGCACTCATACAGTGTAAAGTTTAGTTTCTCTTCAAGAGGAGTTTTTACAATTGCCATAAATTTTTAGGTATGTGGTTATTTTAACGTGAGAATCTCTTCCTGCACTCATTGACTGACACAGGTGTTGTGTATCACTGATGAAGTGAAAACAAAATATGGCACTATTTTCAGAAAATGCAGCTTTGCTGAATAATAGCCAAATGTTTTGATATTTTCTTTCTATTTTTATATTCTATGAATATAATTTAGTTAATAAAATAAGATGAAAGTGGCTTATTTTTCATTGGCTATTATCAGAGTACTGATAGGCGAATGACTTAACTTCATTCATTGAAATTATAGTTTGAATACGTCTCAACATATGTATCCTGTTAAGTTAAAGTTGATGAATTAGGAGGCTTCATTCTTGTCCACGGCATCACTCACTTCCAAAATTATTGACTACATTCCACTCACTATTACTATTACTATTTCTGCAGCATATAGTTTTTTTTACAAGTTATAATTTACAGAGATTTGACTTATATCAAGTTAAACCACAAAAACTGACACCAGTTACAGAACCGTTCGAAACCCGGAAAAGTTGTTTTACTTCATGCTGGGCACTTTGTGAAGCATCAAGCTCCCTCTCTTATAACTCAATCAAGGACCGAACCTATGTGCTTCAGATTATGATGCCAACACGTTGACTGTCCAGTCAAACATCCATCTAATACAGGTTGGATAGTGAAAATTCTTAGTCATTTAATATATCAGTGGATTGACAGAACAAGATCAATGGCGAATGAAATCTAACGGACCTATTTTACCTTGACTCTGTGGTAGACCAAAACTACATAAACCAAACATTCCCATACGACCAATCGTTTTGCTTCCGAGAACACCAAAATACAATCTGACTAAGGAAGTTTTCTGGAAATTAAATTACCTAACAGAATCATGCAACCATTCTATCAATTTGTCAATCCAATTTTTAGACAAAATTAAAAACATTCAGGCAGAAGACAATGAAATAATGGTGTCCTTTGATATCACAGAATTATATACTTCAATTAGTCCAAATTTGGCGACAGAAACTATTCAACAATTACTCTATTGTGATGAAACCATAAAAACGCAATGTTCAACTTCGATAGGACTCATAAAATTATGCCTTACAACATACTTCCAATTCAATACTCAAATATATCAACAAATAAAAGGAACACCGATGGGATCGCAAATATCAGGATTAATAGCTGAAGCCATTATGCAAAGATTAGAACTAATAGCTCTACCTATAATTAAACCGAAAATCTGGGTACGTTACGTTGATGATACATTTGTAATAATTAAGAGAAATGATTTAGAATATACCCATAAATTAATAAAAACATATCTAAAGACATCAAATTCACAAGAGAAGAAAAATGAGATAAGAAAATCCCACTTTTAGATGTCTTAATCAGGAAAACCAACACAGGAAATTTAGAAACACAAGTATATAGAAAATCAACGTACACAGATCAAATACTCAACTATGCTAGCAATAATCCAATTACTCACTCACAAAAGAAACTGTGTGCATACATCGTTTAGAAGAGTTCAAACACACTGCAGCCTCCAGATGTGAAAAAATGGAAGGAAAATACTTAGAAACGGCGTTCAGGAAGAATGGTTATGCACAAAATTTCATCAAAAAGTGTTTAAAGTCGAATCAAAACACCAACGAAGAACCATCACCAAAGACCAAAAAGAAATTCATCCTACCATACATCAGAAGTATCTCTGAAATAACGGCTAGATTAATAAAACCACTTGATATAGATGTAGCACACAAACCAGTCGAATCGCTTAATTCAATCTTATGCAAACCAAAAGATCCAACAGAAAAAGGGGATAAAATTAACACTATCTACAAATTAAAATTGTATGAACTGTAACAAGCATTACATCGGCCACAGTCGGTGTCCCCTTCGAATTTGAATCCAAGAACACAAATCAGCCGTGAAAAGACACGATATATATTCTTTATTATCAATGCATACAAACGATTATGGACATAAATTTGATTGGGATAATGCCAGAATCTAAGACAGAGAAAACACCAAAAGTGCAGGCAGGGAATTCCTAGAAGCCTGGTACTCAAACGAGTACGCAGTTATCAAACACGTTAATATAGACGAAATATACTAACTAATAAAAAGTAAATCAGGTGACCAGAAAGTTTAAAATCCAAGTCAATAGAAAACGGTCAATACATATCTGAAGATGGTTACCGGGAGACTCATGAAGAAATTCAAATCATTTCACTTTATCCTAAATACTGCGCTGAAGATGTCGTCCAGAAAGATGACGAAAGCTCCGCAACTAAACCAATCAGCTCAGTGAAGACTATTAATTGCACATTATACAGTATGACTCATAAGATTGTTCAGAACTTTATTTTTTTGATTTCGTTACATTCAATCTTATACCAATACAATGGTGTTTAAATATGTTTATAAATGATATTTTTCAAAAATTTACGATCATTTTTTCTGAATAGTTCTCCTCAAAATTTAGTACAAAACCTGTATTGTATTTTATTACTGATGCAACCTTTTAATGATGCTAAATTCATATCTTGCCCTCTTGTTTCAAATATGTAAGAATCTGTCATGTGAATAATAACACAGTTCATATGAGCATAAAACTTGTGCACTGTGATAGAGTGTAATTCCATTATGAGTAAATTTTTGTTTTGATAAAGTCTCACAGTGTTATATAGTAATGATTCCTGATGACCAGGTTTCGAGCACAGTTTATTGCTGCTCATAATCACATCAAGGTACTCACACAAGTTTATAACTTCGTTTATATAGTCCCATTATTTTCCATCGCTTGATTTGATTGGCAGTAGTATTTTCCATACTTCAGGTATGAGTGATGAATCATTCCTATTGCGTGTGTTGGGTGTAGACTCGATGAAGTAAAAGATTCAGTAATCAACCTCTCTCTCCACCTACCTAGATCGCTTCTTAGAATCCTAACGCTATCCCACCCACCCTATTGTGTGATTGTGTGTTAATGCATGCAGTGCAATCGCTGGGCGTTTTTCTAAATTACATATCTTTTCAGGGTCAACCATTCTTATCTTAGATAAATTCTTATGTTCTGACGATCTGACTTCCCCTTGACCTACTAGTTTGACTTGTCAATGTAGTTAACTTAACTCATAGTCATTGCAGGGTATTTTGTAAATTATATTATTTTGTCTAATTGGGTCAACTGGGTCCTTTAACCTACAGAGCTTGTCTCTGAATGAGTTTGTAGGTTTAAATGCCACCCTAATTCCTGCTTTATTTAGAATCCTACGTAGGGTCTCAGATTTCTCCTCTTTATATGGCATAACTGTAGATGTAGATGACTTACATTCTCTCTTATTTATGTTATTATTACTAGTTTCACAATTATTTTTCTTTTTCTTTTGGCCTTTTTACACTACATTATTAACACTACTCTATAACACTGTGAGACTTTATCAAAACAAAAATTTTCTCATAATGGAATAACACGGTTCACCTATGAAAAATAGACTCACAAGCATCCTTCCTAACATGGATAATGTATATAATATAAATTTTAATGTAGTTCGAGAAATACATTCAGGAGATGAGGACGGCTATGTCTTCCCCATCAGAGATAGATCGCGGGGTGTTTACGATTCCAGATCAAGCTTTTCGACCATTTAACCATCCCAGTTGGAATGCAGAGACTCATGAATTCTAATTTCTGATAATTCATCATATAGTGATGCATGATTTTTAAACATCTTGAACTAATGTTGTTAGTTCTTGACGAAATCTACCATGAAATTAATCCGAATCCACACAATTATTTATACTCTAAATATTTGGTTATATTATGGTGATATTCAAGACAGACAGGGAGAGAAAACAAAGCTCCATTCAATTGTTTAAATAGCATCATGTTTCATTGACGAAAGAATCAAATAAACAGTTGTTTTTCACCTAAAACACAACTTTTATACACATCTGAAAATGACTCAATGAATAAAACCTAAAAAGAAATCAATTATATTTTATTAGAGAGCGTTTGATCTTCAAAGTGTTTCATGATTTGATATTCGTAAAGTGAATAAAATATTTACGTATATGTTGTCGTGTTAGATATCTTCCCTTTTTATTTCTGTATGACGCAAACATCTGGAATAGACTTTTTCGTGAATGAGACTGTATGCCACATGTGCTGTTTGGGAAACATGATGATAGTACTCACTTGTCTAGGCTGACGTTAGTGTAATTAAATTAGCCAACTACGGGTGAATACTGTTGTTAGTGATGTGTATGTCACTTGTTTAACTCATTTTTACGCATCGATCACGGATTGATATCAGTTAGAAAAAGATTAAAAATCAGGGAGTACTGGACAGCTGCTGTTTCATCCTAGTTTGGGAATCATCGTAAGCCAATGAATCGGGTCCCAGTGGCTGAATTGTATACGAGCTCGCCTTGTAGCCGGAAGGTCCTGGGTTCGAATGCCAGTGGGTGCGTACTGGCGATGATTCACAAACTAGGATAAAACAGCAGCTGTCCAGTACTCCCTGGTTTTCAGTCGTTCTATAACTGATATCAATCCGTGATCAACGCGTAAAAACACAACTTACCCTTAAAAACCAAACTACAGAAAATCTTCTATGTCAAATTAACAATATGTTACGAAAACAAACACCAGTAAATATACTGGTGCAGACCATGGACACAAAGAAGACGAAGGTACTAAAGGAAACCAACTATCAACAACATCAATACCAATATCAATAAAGCGAAATTGTTATGTTATGTTATATCGATGGAATACATTTAAAAGAGGTCACTTCCCCCACTAGTCTAACAAGTTTAATTATGAACTACAGGCAAGGGCATAGATGAGGTTGTCAAAATCAGCCATAGTCGGAAAGGAAATAAAGACCTACATCACTATGAAATCACTGTGGATGTCTTCTGTTACCATTATTTATTATTATTTCCTTTAATTCCTGGAGAAGCATAAGGATTCAGCCGCACGTCTCCATTGTGTTCGGTTTTCTGCCAACTTTTTCACCCCGCTCCAAGTCTGCTCACATGCTTTCATCTGCTCTTTTGTTTCACAATCGGTCCCTGGTTCGTTTTCTCCCAGAGATCCCTGTTACTGATCTTTTCTGGCCATCTGATCTTGACTGTTTTAACGAAGACAGCTGTTGATGAAGGGGATGTCTTCTGTACTCAACTTTACGAACAGGACTCGGACTTTCAACACCTATTTCAAGTCAGTCAGTGATTCAATATAAGTCAGCAACTTAATGTGGTATGAAAAGTATTTCCAACAGGCCACAAGGTCTCAACAACTGAAGATCAGATGGCCAGTAAGAATTAGCAACTAGGAACTCTGAGACCGAAACCAATCAAGAACCCTTTTACATAATAAATATGCCATAGGAAGTGGAAATCGATCGGACACATACTCAACAGACCACACTAAGTGACATCACACGCCATGCCAAAGCACGAGTTGAACCTGACTAGAAAACGACGAGTTTAGAATGTGTTCAAGTGTGAAGTAAAGAAAAAATCGTGTGAGGAGGTGATGAATGCTCGTTAACAATCATAGGTCAAGCTAAAGTGGACTGCAGAGAATATATCAAAATGTAAATGGGCTGTTGAAGCCCTATTTGTCACTCAGATGCTGAAACATCAGTAATAATAATAATAAGTAGAAGAACAGTGAAGAATTTTCTCAAATGAAATATCTGAAATATACAAGTCTAGAATGTATGCGTAATTAAACATTACAAATAGTACATATTGAATCACTGTCCATTAAAAAAAGAGAAGAGGAAGCATTACATCAAAACTATCTTTTCTAAGACTTCTTCTACTTACCGGTACATTTGCTTTAAATTAAAACTTCTCATGAGCACGTTTAGTGTGATGATGCATTAAAAAAAGTATCTTTTTGGCTTTTACACAAAAATTGAAAAGAAAATATGTCTATGAAATAAAATGAAATTTACAAGTATGCAGATAGTGAAGAGCAATAAAATCTAACAGGTAAGTAAGATATGCAGGCCAGTGAGTTAGACTATTTGGACAGTCATATGTGTATAAACAGAGAGTGAAAAAAAAATACCAGAGCATAATGAATATCACTTTTAAGGGATGAATAAAATGAGCAAAACAGGAGATTTCAGTAGAAGAATATCAGTTCTCCTAATTATTATGATTGTGAGGAAAACCACAAACATAATATTAAAATATGAAACCTATAATTAAAGAAACGATATTTATCTGCAGTGATCAGATCAGCTGCTTTCTCTATTCAAGGTTTCTTATTAAAAATTAGGAAAAATAAGAAAGTATATCATATTCAGAAGAATAATCTTTTCAGTAGTTGATGTGTAAGGAGATCATGACCAGTGAGGTGCAACCAGTCAAGTGTTTGGATGAATTTCCCACCGATGATATTGCTTGCCAGTCACGCTAAAATAACAAATCCCGGAGGGTGCGTACTGCTGAAGAGTCCCAAACTAGGCTGACGAAACAGCTGTCCAGTACTCCCAACTGGTTTTCCAATGGTTCTCTAACTAATGTCAGCGCATGATGAAATCCTGAAACCAATCAAATCCCTACAAACCAACACTTGAAATTTGTAGAAGTTAGAATTCAGAGGCTGGCCATTGAATCAGGTCCCAGTGATTGAATGGTATACCAGGTTGTCTTGTAACTGGAATGTCCTGGGTTCCAACTCGCTGTGGTGGGTGAGTACTGTAGATGATTCTCACTTTAGAATGAGACAGCTGTCTAGTACTCACTGGTGGTTTTCAATGGTTCTCTTACTGATATCAATCCGTGATCAAATAGTAAAAGCAGAGTTATCTTCATTCATTAAATGGAAAAGTTGTCGTAGGAGATAATAAAAGCAACTTACTGTGTATTTAAATATTTTGATATTTCGATTTTGACACTAGTAACTAGTGTGATTTATCTATTCCTCTTATTGGTGCAGACTGAATTCTATCAATCAGGTTGTAATTTGGCCACCAATCTAGGGAGCTCACCATCCCGGTGCACATTGATTTGATCATGTTAGATTGCTGGAGGCAATCGGCCACAGGAAGCCTTGGACCTAGGTTTCATGCTAGTTGGCACTCGTCAGTAAGGCGTATCTGCAACCTGGAAGGAACTCATGTCCCTTCTGAGATTCGAACCCGCTTCACCCACACATTGCAACCTGACTGATAGAATTCAGTCTGCACCAATGAGAGGACTATACACATTACACTAGTTACTAGTGTCAAATCAAAATCGCCACTACAGTTCTAAATAATTTTTTAAAATGTTTCCTTCAAGTCCCAAGTGGAACATAGGGCTTCAAGCTGGAGACTTGAAGTTTTTGTAGCAGTGTTCTTTATTACAGTATGGGGTTGCTAGCCTCATGCCTAACCTTTCCGCTTTACCAGTATTATTTCCGGTTAAGAGAGGTAAAGGATTTCGTCGGCCGGGAAATGAACCCCGGACCATGTGCATGGTCGGCGAGTGTCTTAACCGCTATGCCACCGACGCTCTTGAAATCACCGTATCATACAACTATTGGATTTTCAACTTCAAATAATGGTTCCAACTAATATATTGAGGAGTACGAATCCATAGTTAATCGTGTCACTACCCAAGCTGACTTTTTGTGTTTTAAACTTAAGAAGCTGATCTTGGATTCAACCGTGTAGGCGACCTGAACTTCATGAAGTTACTCAAAATTACAAGAAGCTCCAAAGGTTGAAAAAGGGTGGTTTTTGAGTGGAGTTAAATGGTTCTATTCAAGATTCATAATATTTCAAAACACACAATTACCTCAGCAGTGCCATTAGGCAGGTAAATAGATATAATAGTTCTACACAAAAGAGTTATTTAATCAAAACTAACCATAATATGTACCTGAAAATCAAGAAAAATATTCCCAATATTATTTTATTTCTGCGTTCTTCCGTGATTTGTGTATTTTGCTGTGTGAAGTATATTTTATTCTTGATAAATCAGGCATATTATACTTCACCTGTGTAACAGCCAGTTTATCCCACTTAGTTTACTAGGTCGCTAGATTTCCAGCTGATCTCAAGCTCGGGTAAAGAGAACGGATTGAGCATGGGGATAGTGACCCAGCACAAGAAAACCGAACAAACCGTTACAAAAGCTTTATTATTTATTATTATTATTATTGTATCCTTTAGTTCCTAGAGGAACATAGGGCTTCAGCTGCGCACCTCCATTGCCTTGTGTTTTCTGACAACTTTTTCAACCCGCTCCAGGTCTGTCCACATGCTTTCATCTTCTCCTCGCATGACCTCCTCCAAGTCACCCTTGCACTGACGACCAACTCGCCGCTGTCTATTCGGGTTCCACTCCAGCAATGACTTGTCTAGTGATGTCACTTGATGGTTTCCTCAGAGTATGGCCAGCCAATCCATCTCCATTTCTTCCTGCCTATTTGTTTCTCAATCGGTGGCACAGTGGTTAGGACTCTCAACGACCATGCACATGGTCCGGGGTTCGAGCCCACGCCGATGCACACCTGATATCTGTGGTCGGCCTGCGAATTTTGGGCTACCGATATCCATGCTGAAAATTCCATACTTGTACCAAAAATACGATGTGGAATCAGGCTGTAATCAAAAAAATAAATTCTTGCAGAGTTGGTTCGCTCATTGCCAGAGATACCTGTTGCTGATCTTTTCTGGCCATCCATCTGATCTTGAGTATTGAGCGAAGACAGCTGTTAATGAAGGTCTGAAGTTTGTTTGAGATACTCTTTATGACTCGCCAAGTCCCTGATCCGTATAGTAGCACTGACTTTACATTGGAGTTGAAGATCCGGATCTTATTTTTGATGCTGATTGCTGTTGACCTCCACACAGATTTGAGAGTAATGAAAGCTTGTCTTGCTTTTTTGATTGTGGCTTTGATATTCTCGTCAGTTCCTCCTGTATTTGAGACGATGCTTCCCAGTTAGGTAGGTGAAGGAGGTTTTTTCTTTCAGGTTCCTCATATTTATGCTAATTGTTGTCTGTTGTTGTTGATGTTGGCTAGGAATCTTCATCACCTCTGTTTTATCTGTGTTCACCTGAAGTCCCATCGTTGATGCTTCTTCTGCCAACTTGTTACTTTTCACTTTCATATCTTCCAGTTTATGGGAAATCAGACATATATCATCGGCGAAATCCAGATCCTCCAAGTCTTTTGTGTCAGTCCATTTTATGCCTGTTCCCTCGTTGGTTGCCGTTATCTGTCGCATTATCCAATCAATTGCAATCAGGAAGATCATTGGTGATAGTAGACAGCCTTGTCGCACTCCCGTACTCACTTAGAAGGCTTCCGTAGGTTTCCCGTTGTGAATTACTTGGCGTGCAGCATTGTCGTATAGCTGTTGAATGAGATGTATAATTGTCGATGGGACCCCGTAGTAGCGAAGTAGCTGCCAAATGACCTCTCGATCGACGCTGTCGAAGGCCTTTTCAAAGTCGATGAAGTTTAGCGAGATAGAGAGGTGACTGTCATTCTAAGCTTTGCTCAATGATGATCCTGGCGATTTGATCAACACATGATTTGTTTCTCCTGAATCCGGCCTGTTCCGGACGAAATTTTTGATCCAGGGCTTGTTTGATTCTCTATAGGGTGATGCGACTTAGTATTTTGCTTGGAATGGACAGAAGGAATAAGTTATGATCAAACCTCTGTAATCAGGGATCACACTGTACTACTGTTGCAGGCAGTCCAAGGTCATTCTGACTTTTACTCACTCAAATGAAATCACGTCGTAAATCAACACACGATCAAGGCGTCCTACAGTAAACATCGGTTACAGGATTTCATCATGAACTGACATTGGTTAGAGAACCATTGGAAAACCAACACGGAGTACTAGAAAGCTGTTTCGTTTTAGTTTGTGACTCTTCATCAGTACGCACCCACCGCCAGGGTTCGAACCCAGGACCTTCTGGTTACAAAGCGAGCTCGTATACCATTAAGCCACTGGGACATGATCCAATGGCCAGCCCATGAATTCTAACTTCTGCCAATTCACGCGTTAGCGCGACCCCTAGATAATGTCTTCGGCGAGTATCTTTCGTCACACCTAACCTGGTGTAACCTACAAAGACAAAACCAGGCATCAAGTCAAACTATGATATACAGATATCAGAACAATGATATACCAACTCAGGAAAAAAAGCATCATAATTACAAAGTTAGTTGAAACATCCAAATGATTATCAATATTTTAATTAGGTCGTTCAAGCAGGATTTTCCACAACATTATTCTATTAGAAATTGCTTCATAAACCAAAATAAACGCTGCTTGACATTTCCCAAATTGAATTGAAGTTTGTCCATTTATCTGACAACCAAATCACGTTCCGTATTATACATTCACTTTTTGTCTAACTCTTAAATGAATATATATACATATATATATTAACAATGAAATTACAATAACGGACAGATGCAACGGTGTAAGACAGAATAGATATATGAAAATTTCATATTTTAAGAAAATTCAGGGAGTTATACGGTTCATCACTTTCGTTAGTTCAACATTTTTGAGTTTTATTAATGATAAATATGAACAGTGTAGTATAACAAAAACAAGGAAATTGGTTCTATCAAGTTTTTTTTTTTAAATAAACATCACAAGTGGGAGAAGTGAATACTTCATAGAAGGCACTAAGACTCTGAACATCAGTAGGCTAAAATAGGCTAAAATAAGGTTGGAATAATTATTCCAGATATCATTAAGTACTGCTGTATTTTACACAACGGAGTCAATGAAATAAATATAAATTGTTCAAGCAGAAATGTTTTCAATCTAATTTGAATATTTTAAGACAAAGCACAACAAAAAAGAAAAAGAAACCACCAAACAAATGAAATCAAGAAAATTAATTTCCCTAATTGAAAAACCCACAATGATCACTATTATTCGAGCTTATCTACGGAGTGTAATATGGGGTATCAACAGCATTTCATCTGCATTTCATCCGATTTTCGGAAGTTTTTGTTAAGTGGGTAATGGTAACCAGGTGATCAACTCATTTTCAGTATGCAGCAAAGGCAGCTGTCGATAAAAAAAACTAAAACCTATTCGAAAGGTTTTTGACGGCACACAAAGTCTCTGTACCATTTAGAACTGATTTCACATTAGTTCTAAACCTTTGAATCCTGTTTCTTATGCTGAGTGCAGCAGGTTCTAATATTGACTTTATATTAATTAGGTTCTGCCTTACTTTTCCGATTTTGTCTGGCTTCCTCATCTTCGTGCTGTTTAAAAATAGTGAGGAAGACTTACCTTTTAGATCTATCTCGTTGATAGTGATTGGTACATGTTTTTATTGTTGTTATTTAGATCCTTGCATTACCTTACTGCCCCTCCCTACCTTGTTGGTTTTCTTTGCGGACATGAGAGTTTTTGTGGCAATAGACATTAATCGTCAATGAAGATCAGGACTCATAGAGTCTTTTCTTGTGAGTTCGTTTTGAGCATGTCTCACACTATGATTTGTAGCACACACTCTTCTCTTATTCGTATCCTTTCTTCTTCGGACGATTCACTAAGTTCTCTACCGTGCATCGCTTCAGATGTGGCATACCCATACAGCTGCTCAATGAGTTTTTTATGAAGGTTCAGGTCATTGAACTCCATAATGTTGAATCAATTTTCGGATCACTTACCGATCGACGCTTACGAAGGCTTTCTCAAAGTCAGTGAAGAAATTTAACCGCTATTCTATTGTGTGTCCTAAAGTGATGCGTTCAGCTTTCACTGTATCAGCACATGGTTTGGCTTTCCTGAAACCAGCTTTATCCAGGTGGGGTTTCGCAATTCGTTTCTACAGGATGACACAACATAATATTTTGCTTGGAGTGGATAGATATAGTAACCTATAGGTTTTTTTAAATATACCACGATAAACCTAAACTATAGTGATGTGTTTCTTTATCATATTACACACTGCTGGAAATATTCTAAGCCTTAAAAACCTGGGTACAATAACCTGTTCTTAGGTAAAATGATAGCTCATCAGTCTAACACTATAAGGGTACTCACAAGAATAGTTCCTTAAATTTACGGAATTTAGATTATTATTATTATTGTTCCCTTGGGTTTCTAGTGGAACATAGGGCTTCAACTGCACGTCTCCACTTGTTTCTGTCTTCCTTCTGCTGTACTTTTCACCTCCATCCATGTTAGTCCATACTATTTCAACTCGTCTTAACACGATCTCCTTCATGTCACCCTCGCCCTAACGTCCCACTCGCCGCTTCCCTTTCGGGTTCCACTCGAGCAATGGCCTAATGCGCACGCAATGTCACCCAGCGGCCTCTTCAGCGAGCGAGTGTCCAATCCATCTCCACTTTCTCCTGAATATTTGTTGGGCGATTGCTGCTTGTTTTGTTTTGTTTGTACTCATAGTTTCGTGTTGGCGATTCTTTCCGGCCCGGCCATCTGATCTTCAGTATAGATCCAGCGAAGACAGTTAGTTGATGATGAAGGTATGCAATAGCCAGCCTGTTGGACCCACCTGCCAAGTTCCTGATCCGTATAGAAGAACTGAGTGACGACGTTGTTTGCATTGAAAATCCTACCGAATTTTATTGTTGATTCTGGCTGAGTGACGAAGATTTCCAGATTGGTTTCAGGTTGTAGAATGTTTTTCTCGCCTTCCCGAATTTAGATGATTATAATATAATTATTTTGTTAAAAGATAAAGAAGATCAGAAGATCTCAAAGTTCAAGCGGTTTGAAATGTAATTCAGATACTGCCGAACAGTCTTTTTGGATATGTTATTACACTTCGGACATAGTTGACGGCATGCATACAGTTATGCCACTGTCATCTATTTACTCTCAAAGGGTACGAAAGAGAAGAGTAATACTCTTAGAGCAGCTAATCCTTTGAAAACCAATCACACTATTTTTTTACAGGATATCACTTATGTAAGCAAATACGTGTTTCCAGAAGATTCCTATTAGGCTGAACAATTACGTAGTATAATATCACTTAAAGACAATGTGGATCAATACAATCTATTATTTCATTGATTTGGTTCCCTTGATTTATTGCGATGGAGAAAGAAAGATCAGATTTGCACCTCAAACAAATGAAGCATGAAATGTTATTATTTATAACCGTTGGAATTTCAGGTAGTTTGCAACTGATGAGAACCCATGAAATAGAATGATATCATTCTTTATTGGAGATAAAATATAAGGGAGGCAAAAGTAAGTATAATAATATTAATAATAAATTGTGAAAGTCAGACTGAAATGTGTGACTTTAACACAGTTTGATATAAATAATGAAGTTAGCAGTTCAAATAAAAATGATATTTACTGTTATTCTGCATCACCAGGTCAACTATTATAAGTTGGAGTCAAAGGCCATGGGAACGGTTTCTGAACAGAGAGACTGGAATTTATACTTTTTTATGGCAACTTCCTCTGTTATGCTTAGTAAGTGAAGGCACACAAACATAAGGGACTGAGATGGAACATTGTATTAAATTTTACAGCAGGAATTTTCCCCAGTTTTATGATCAGTGTCCACAAGATATTCCAATATGAACCACCCGAGTGACTTTAAAACTCCTTTATCTAGTCACACTGGATGGTTCTCAAGAAGGCGACAGCGAGATTGGCGAGTCCACCAAACTATGTAACAGTCTTCTCCAGAATAGTTAAATTTATAAATGCACATTGGAGTGACGGGAGTGGGCAGCTAAATCTTCCATTGCAGTGGAACTTTACAAAGACTGGTGCATTTTAAACACAGTGTTGTGTTAAACTATGTTTTAAGCATATCAGCGTGTTATGTTTAATTGAAAATTCTTGATTTAAAAATTAAAAGTTGACTAAAAAATAAATGAAATCTAAATTTACTAAATAGACACAGCTATCTTAAAAGTTTTACACTTCGATGCATCTAACGATTTATTTATTCCGTTTAAAAATAAATGTCTCAGATGTTTATGTAATAGTTGATAATCAATAATAAAGGTCTACTAACAACTCCACCTGACAAGGGTTTCGGTTTAGTTCTTAGGAATCGGAACGCCTACATACGGAGAAAAATGGGGTGCTCTCAGAGAGAGACAAATTTTTCTCAGCTGGTCAAAGAAAGAAAAAAAAACAGGATGGACTGGGAAACAGCTTACGGATATCTTGAAACGAATTTAAGCCTACCAGTTGATTAACTACAGTAATAATGATAACATCTGACCAACATGTCCAGTAATATCAAGGCTTTACAGTTTGCTTATGAAAGAGAAAATTGATCTCAAACCCTGTTTAACTCCAGATATCTCAGCTTCTTTTAATCACTGCCTTGTCTTAGAAGAAGGTAATACAAAAAGACACAGTTTTATTCTGATGATATTGGATAGTTGGAGGCAATCGGTCGTAGGAAGCATTGGATTTAGGTTTATTGCCGGTTGGCACTCGTCACGTCTCTTCTTAAATTCGAACCCACATCGCCCACTTTTGCTGTCAGAGACGTTACCGCTGAGCTGTTCGGGCTCGCGATTGACTTCCTGTAGGACTGTAAGGGGTACTTCGATTAGACACCAGTAACTAGTGTGACGTGCCTAATTCTCTTCTTAAGTGCACATTGAATTCTATTAGAAGGGACATGAGTTCCTTCAGGGTTGCAGATATGCCCTGATGACCAGTGCCTTGTAGGAAGAAATCTTGGTCTCGGGCTTCCTACTGATAACCTCCAACTATCTACTATCATCAAATCAATGTGCACCGTGATGATGAGCTACCTAGAATGGTGGCCACTTGCAAACCAGACTGATAGAACTCAGTTTGTACCAAAGAAAGGACTAGACTCCTTACACTAGTTACTAGTGCCGAATCACAGCTTTATTCTATTTACTTAAAAGCAGCTGAAACTCAGAGGATTCTCCCATGAATTCTGCTTTATTTGAAAAAAGAAGCCATGCTTTACTACTGTAACAAATGTAAACATCGTTACTATTATTATTAGTAGTAGTAGAAGTATTAGTAGTGCTTTTTCATCTATTCAAAACATCCTCAGTAAAGCTGATAGATTATTGTTACAAATTAAAGTCAACGCCATCATTGCTTCAGTAAAACAAAATGTATTATGTATGCTTACGAATACATTAACATATATAAATAAGGATACAAAAACCTGTTGTTACATAGTTTTTTTGTTTGTTTGCGAACCATTACAAGACATGAGAACTCATAGAACGGAAGCAAGTTATGATATATGCTTGTTGACACGATTAGAATTTTCATTACATTTAAAAACAATTGGATTAGGATGATAAAAATGAAAAGATTATGCTTGTTTAATAAGTTGGTTTCTTTGATGAAAATGACTTATTGGTGCATAGACAGTAAACTGTTACAGGATAGAGTTTCATGAAGTTCTGGTGAGAAGTTGTGACCAGTAAGGTACAACCAGTCAAGTTTGACGATGAATTTCCCACCGATGATACTGCTTGCCAGTCACGCTAAAATCACAAATTGGTAGAAGTTAGAACTCATAGGCTTACCATTGAATAGGGTCCCAGTGACTGAATGGTGTACAAGCGAGCTTACCTTGTAACCGGAATGTCCTGGGTTCGGACTCACTGTTGTGGGTGGGTAGTGCCGATGGTTCTCAAACTAGGATGAGACAGCTGTCTAGAACTCTCTAGTGGTTTTCAATGGTTCTCTCGCTGATATCAGTCCGTGGTCAAACGCGTAAAAACAAATCTAATCGTTTTATACTTATTCTTGAAATTGCTGGAATACTGTTGTAATAAATTTTACTTTCTGACAGTTTCTTGAATAAAGATGGTGATTAGTCTTCCGAAATCATCAAGCATGGATTATGAAATACTGAAACATTCGTGCTGGATATTCTGTAATGTTTGAGTTCCTAGTATTTGAAAGACTCAGTCATTTGGGTTAAGTTTTGCATTTACTGAAATATAAAACTGTGCGTATTATCAGTTCCATCCTACTCTAAAATTATTAATATTATTATTATTGTTCCCTTGGGTTCCTAGTGGAACATAGGGCTTCAGCTGCACGTCTCCACTTGCTTCTGTCTTCCTTCAGCTGCACTTTTCACCTGCATTCATGTTATTTCCTACTGTTTCAACTCCTCTTTACACGATCTGTTCCATTTCACCCTTGCACTAACGTCCCACTCGCCGCTTTCTTTTAAGTTTCTCGCCTTCCCGATTCTCGATTTGACATCCTCGTCCGTTCCTCCTGTAGTTGGGACAATGCTCCCTGGATAAGTGAATGAATAAAGTAACTAGCCTCTTTCGAATCCCTCCCGTTGATGGTGATTGGCGCTGGATATTGCTGCTGCTGTTGTTGTTGGCTGGTTGTATTCATAACATCCGTCTTGTCTATGTTCACCAGCAGTCCTGTCTCCGCCGGCTGCTTCTTCGACGAATTTGTTGGTTTTCGCTCGTAAGTCTTCGATTTTGTGTGACATCAAACATAAATCATCCACGCGCAAAATCCAGGTCTTCTAGGTTCTTCACGTCTGTCTGTCCAGGATATTCCTCCCTGTTTTCTCGTTTCCCACTGTCCGACGCATAATCCAGTCCACCACAATTAGGAATATCATCGTGGGTGATAATAAGCACCCTTGTCTGACTCCTGTATTTACTCCAAACGCCTCACTGAGTTTTCCGTTGTGGATCACTTTACATGTGCCGTTGTCGTTCAGCTGTTGAATAAGGTTGATGAATATTTGGGGTACGCCGTAGTACTCGAGTAATTTCCAAATTACTTCGCGGTCAACACCCTCTGTCGAGGGCCTACTCAAAGTCGATAAAGTTGAGGTAGAGGTTTGATTGCCATTCTATGCTTTGTTCTGTGATGATGATGCTTAGAGTTGCAATTTGGTCAGTACATGATTTGCCTGACTTCCCTGAATCCAGCTTGTTCTGGTCGGAGTTCTGTCTCCAGTGCATCCTTTATTCTCTCCAGGATGATGCGACTCAGGATTTTACTTGGCATCGACAGGAGCATGATTGCTCGCCAGTTCTTGCTGATTGAGGCGTAAGTTGCCCTTCTTTGGCAGCTGCACAAGGCAAACTTACCTCCAGTCAGTAGGCACCTTTCCCTCCTTCCAGACCTTTTGTAATAATGGAGTCATCATGTCTGCTGTAGTCTCTGGGTCCGCTTCCAGTGCTTCAGCAAATCACTGAAGGCGCAAAAGTCTGAGAAGAGTTCGCCATTGTCGTTCATTTCACTGAGAGCCTCTCAACCCATGGTCAGTTCTCTTCCTGTGTTGTCTCCTCCCAGCATCGCATTCATGTCCATTATTGCTTGTAGTTGTCTGTAGAACGCCTCCTTCTTCTCTTATTCGGAGACGTTTGTAGGCGCGTAGCATTGGATGATTGTAAATTCCCTTCCTTTTGAGTCGAACCTGGTTGTCGTTATCCTGGAAGAGATTGGTTCCCACTGCATGAGAGCTTTGGCTGCTGTTGGTGACATCATGATGGCCATTCCCTCGGTGTGCTCGTGGTTGCCCTCTGGGTGGCCGGAATAGATTATTGTTTCTCCAGTTGGTAGTTACCACCTACCAGTTCCGTTCCATCTGCTTTCGCAGATTCCCAACAAAATCTGTTCTGTACCTCATCATTTCAGCGGCTATCTGGGCAGCCTTTCCAGTTTCGTACATTGTACGAACATTCCAGGTACCCATTCTTACTTTTGCCTTCATCAACAGAAGGCTTCCTGAAGGCTTTCACCAGCCTACGTCATTTCGCTTCTCCGATTCCAGCAAAAAATAAGGTTATTGTTTACATTTTTAGTATTTTTAATACATTTAGGGGTTGAAGTTTCTGCAGCGATTTCGTTAAGTTTTGGAGGTGGAGTTGCTAGCACCACGCCCCAACCCTCCCTGCTTATCTGGGCTTGGGACCGGCTAGAAAACCAGCGAGCTTGTAATCTAGGCGAGATTCTACTCTAAAATGAGCAATATTTATTCTTGGCGGAAGAAGCATATAGAGAAGACAGGACTTCGGGTGAACACTGAGAAGATAGAGGTGGTGAAAACTCCTAGCGAATAGCAACAGCGACCACAACAACAGACAACAGTCAGCCGGCATAAGTGGAAGAAATCTAAAAGAAGCAACCTCCTTCACTTGCCTACCTAAGAAGCATCGTTTCAAGTACGGGAGAACGGAACTGATAAGGATATGATTAAGGCGAGGATCGGAAAATCCAGACAAGCTTTCGTTACTCTGAAGTCTGTCAGAAGATCATCAGCACTACTCAGCATGGAAATGAAAATCCGGATCTTCAAATACCGTGCTGCTATACGGATCAGACACCTGGCGCCACATCATGAATGACACGTCGAACAAACTACACACATCCATCAACACCTGTCTTCGCTCGATACCACTCAAGATCAAATGGCCGATCAGAAAAGACCACCAACAGGGTGGGATCTCTAGGAGGGAACCGACCTAGCAGGAACCGATTGTTCAGTAAATAAGCAGGAAGAAATGAGGGTGTATTGGTCATACTTTGAGAAAACAAACAATCAAGTGACATCACGCGCCAGTCCATCTCTCGAGTGGAAACTGAATGAGAAGCGGTGATTTGATCGTCAGTCCGATGGGGACTTGGAGGAGGTCATGTGAAGAGCAGATGAAAGCATAAGGTCAGCCATAGAGGCGAGTGGAAATGTTTGCAGAGAACCGAACGCAATGTAGAGGTGTGGTGGAAACCCTATGTTCCCTGTAGGAACTAAAGGAAACAATAATGATAAGATAATTCATAGTACTCAACACACTGGTAAATGATGAGAAATTTGAATATATCTGGAACCAATCATCACGGTGAAAATGAGACAATAAAATATTTGAGGCACACTGATAGATCACTTAAGTGTAGCTAGTTTTGTGTGTTTATTAACTAGTGCTGCTGCTGACTGAATAGTATCATTCAGTTTGGTCAGCAGTCTAGATGACTCATTAACACAGCGGATTGTTTGAATACTGGACGGATGTTTGAAGGCATTCCGAATGAGATCTTGTTATCATATATGAATAGCTGGTGATAAAGGGCGATCACAGCTAGTGCTAAACATCGCATCTTAAAACAATATATTACAAAAAGAATAGCGCACTTTGAATGTAGCTTTCTGATGTCCATCAACTAATCAACTCGGTTCACTTCTTCAAATTATTTGTAACTAATATTCATCGATTAGGTTCCGAGTGTCGCGTTAGGCTTCATGAATAAGTTGTTAGTTCACTCGCTTTTTTGTCACTAGTTCCAACTAGATCTACGACTTCCCACAAACTTTCATTTCTTCTTCACACGATTTCATCCATGTCACCTTTTTGACGCTTGACTAATTGATTCTCATATGTGATTCACTTGACAGCCTGCCTAGTGCGTGGTGTAACACAAATATCCTCAGAATGTACATCCATTCCACCTCTTTCTTGATCTGTATATTCGTTGAGCAACAGAAGTTTAGTTGGTTTACTACCAGAAATTCTCAGTGTCTTTTATTTTTACGAATTTTACGAATTTAATGGGATAATTTAACCATGGAATGAGACTGAATCATCATAAATCAATTCAAATAATCCTAACGTGTCTAAGGAAGAAACTCGAAATCATTTTTTCTGAACCTTTCATTGTGTAAGACGCAGGTTCTTCAGTAGAATTATTCAGATTATTCGATAAAAAAAACCAATAAGAAAATTTTCTTTGCCGTTTACATCCTTTTCTTATAAGTGATAATACTTCTTTTACATGTCTTACTTCTTGCAGTAAGTTCCCTTTATTACTGTTCAGTAGCTCTTCCCTATAACTTAAACATTTCATTGATCCTATTCGTCGAGTCAAATTAGTTAGGATTTGTTTACTATACTTTTTCAAAACAGTTACATTGTCACTAAACTAAATCAGTTTAGTGACAATGTAACTGTTTTGAAAATGATGAGAAGAAACTGAGAAAGGATTCTTTTTGTTGAAGTCACATGAATTGGAATGCGTAAATTAAGTAGTTATCATGGTTTGAATCCAACTCAGAGAGTCAAGAATATCATCCCACATGCGATCAGAATTTTACTCAATAACAAGCAGTTTAACTTTATTAATTCCATCTGCTTTTCCCGCCAACTGACTATGTTTGACCCAAGTGCTCTCTTCTTGATTATATTTTAACTCTTAGTACAGACGTTTCAGTAACATGACGTAAGTGTGCTTAGTGATTACGATCAGTGCACCTGGTACTATTTGTGAATCTTCATCTTCATGGATGGAAGTGCATCTCCAGCTCAAGAAAGTCACCCCTCTGGCACTGGAACTCTGCACTAACCGTCTTAAAAGTCAAAGCAAACAAAACATAGGGTCTGGATTCCACTACTAGTTATTATCATTCAGGATATTGGCACATAGTTAAATTTATAGTTTAAATATCAATTAAACATTCTGTTTATGTTTGAGCATATCATAATTTTTTCAAACGTTCCCAGTGGAGTATAGAGTTTCAAGCTAGAGACTTGAAGTTTCTACTGTAATTGTGTTTCTTTTTACGGGATGGGGATGCTAACCTCATGCCAAACCTTCCCATTTCGTCAGTCTTATTACCGCCTTTCCGAGGTGGAGGTGGAGTAAGCCAACCAGGGATCGAACATCAGACCACATGAGTGATTGGCGGGTATTCGACCGCCGAGCCCTCGACGCACATTCGGTCATCTTAGTCATTCATAATATAAATACACCACAAGACGATTTCGGGAAACCAGATGGGAGATTGCCTCACGTGTTGTCCAGATTCCCCAACATACTAGTTTAGGCAGTCACATCTAATATGAGGTAGATGCAAGTGTAAACACATACGAGAATACGACTTCAATAAGAGATCAGGATGAAATAGGAATACTGTGTTGCTACTGTGACAGTACTAAGCGATAGCTTCGAAATGGAACAACTACTAAATTTTGTCTGAACCAAAAACTTTTTTGTACAACTAGAGTTCTCCACATTAGGAAGATATATATTTGAAGTGATCCCTTACAAGCATTTGATTAAACAATGATTGAGTTAGAATGTTCATGAGATTGACGGATAGATGGGACTGTATGCAACAATTTGCCATAAACAGAAACCTAAATCTCAGCGTGAACACCCAGATCACGTAGAATATAAGTTAGATTTCCGGCATTTACTGAAATTAACCATGTGAAAACACTAAAAGCTGCTGTTCAGCCTCCCGGAAACACAATGAATTCACATGAAAATGACGAATAAAATGACTGGTGAGTTCACCAGCCACTCAAACATTGGGTAATGCAATAATGTTCTTGTAGAAGAATGTTGATCATACCATCATGTGTAAACTTAAAATGCAGTAAATTGTCAGTCAGGCATTACTTGAATGAAGCTATTAGTACTAAATAGCCAAAAGATATTGGTAAAAATCTGTTGTAATTATTATTTGAGAGATATACTAGATTAAGAGTAAGACATTGAGGTTGCATTTTGTAAAATGTTGTCCTCTACTCATCATAAAATCTTGATGTTTTGAATAAGCACACCTACGTGTGAACTACATTCACATTCAGTAGTGCATATGTTGATTATCAATAATATTTATTTTCTATTCTTCCATCAATTGGTTTGTAGTAATAAGTGTTGAATTTCGCTGTCAGTGTATTGGGAATGGTATCAATATCATTCGATTGTTGAGTATTTCTCGTTTGTCAGGCGACTGAAACGTCGTCTTTGTGAACCGAAATCCCCGTCATAAAGCATATTCTAGAATATTTTGCTGTAGTACATTCCGATGATGTTTGTATTACGGAGGATATTTTTTCACGGAATCAGACGGTATCACTAGGCTATCCACAGTGCATACAGCATGTTCCTCGCCGTAGTTTTGTCTAATTATTTATGTTTAGGATAACACATTTAGGCGAACATTATTGCTGTTTTCAATTCGATCTCATCAGGCTTAACTCTAATATATACAGGGTTTACAAATAAAAATTCAAATATAAACCAATCATGGTGTTTTGTCTATGGGATAATAAGAAGGTGAATATCAATTTTGCAATTAGTCATAATAGTAGTAATGATGATAATAATAATAGTAATAATAATAATGGTCTTATCAATAATAATGATGAAAAAGTGAGGCAATCTCTGGTAACACGAATAATGAAAAGCAGTATGATTAAACAAATAATTGTTCAGGTGGAAGTAGTCGATAAAGGTTAGTAAAAACAAATGAACCGATTAAGTAATGTTAGATTGTAAGGAAAGGAAAGGCAACACGTTTATAATGAAGATGTAATAAGATTAAGGGATGATAAGAAAGGGGTTGAAAATATAAACAAGTGGTGGTGTAGAACTCATTAGTTGGTTATGTCTTAATAGACAAATAAGGGAGGGAAAATGGCTGTACGAACTTCTTTTGAATGCATAGTTTAGGTTTAATAGTTCGAATGCCTATCACCTCAGCTGTGTGCAGTAGACGAATACGAAGTCTATATGAAAGATTCGTTTTCCCCACTATATGACCACTATCAATTAAATGTGACAAAAATTGAGCTACGGATTGTTTTAGTCTGTCCTTTGCCAAACCACTTAGGAAGATGTTCACTAACACGTTGGCTAAGCTGTCTAGTAATACGCCCAACATAACTTTCACCGCAGGTGGAGTTGAATTGATAAATGCACATAGATGTGGCGAAACTATCAATAATATTTATGACAAGGAAGAAATTTTGAATATCACAAGAATTGGATGAACTAGATAGCCCACCTTTTATGGTCCAGTCATGCCTTAAGTAATATCTTTCATACAATACATCTAAAGCACTATGGTTAAATAACTATATTCGCTGCTGATTTTGTTTTTAGGATTGGTCATGAATTTACGTCAGTAAAAGAAGCACTGAAAATCGTGAAGCCCTGAACATACACCTAGTCCTTATTCCGGACCTTTCATCAGCTTCTGATGCTTGTCTAACTTATATCAATTGGTAATCAAATTCAAAGTTATTCATTTACTACACGGCAACTCTTGAAAATCGCCTCTTTTACTTGTCCTTTTAGTTTCCAGTGGAATATTAAATTTTATAGAAACTCTTTGAGGTACTTCATGCATATCATCTATTGCAAATTATCGCAGAGACATTCTTTGATCACTGATGGGCAAATAAACTATGCAAACAAAGTGTTTTAGAAGAATCACATGAATTATCACTGATTTTACTGTGTTCATCTACAATGACTCGATTGATTTCAATTTGAATCATGAAGTGACTTCAGTTACGCGAAAAGATGCAAACCACCTGGAGGAAGGAGATATCTATTTCGTCCATTTTGCGACTTTTCAAATTAAAATCTAGGACGAAACAGCTGTCCAGTACTCCCAGCTTTTCCAATTGTTCTCTAACTAATGTCAGCTCATAATGAAATCCTGAAAATCTAATCAGTTTAATGGTGTAGCTAATCATGTCAGCATTAAGTGATGCATATTCCAGTCTGCAACAAACCATAGATTTCTTCACAATTATAAGTTTTCCCGGTTTATAATTGTCAACGAACTTTTAAATTCTCCAACTTTTTTTTTCTAAATCAAGCAACGACTGTGAAGAAATGATATTTGCTGACCTACAATTGAAATACTCTACAAACACAAACATTATAATATATGTATATTGCATAAAGGATCTCATCATGAGCTGACATAAGTTAAAGAACCACTTGGAAACCTGGAAGTACTGGACAGATGTTTAGTCCTACTTTGGGACTATTCAGCAGCATGCACCCACTGCACCGGAGTTCGAACACAGGACCTTCTGGTTACAAGGTGAGCTCGTAGACCATTGAGCCACTAAGAGCCAATCCAAATCCCTACAAAACCAATACTTGAAGATATATATATATATATATATAAGTATCATTTTTAATCAATATACAACCAATAATTTGTAGTGAAATCTCCTAAGAATCTTCATGGTTTATTTATTGATGAAAATGATCTACACTTAACCGTTAATTGAAAGATATTTGGATGATAAGAAAGTTTTAAAATTTATTCAGTGCAGTAAGACCTGTGTTCTACTGAACCCTTTTTTAACGCTATGTCCTATGGTTTGTTATTCACCTGACTATATAAAATTTTTATCTTGTTTTATGCTGATGGACGTGAATGTAAATGTTCCAACTATAAAATAAAAGAAACTATCGTTGTTTTTCTTTTTGTTTTCACGAAAAATAACAAAGAATGTTGATCATAATACAACAAGATAAATCCACGTGTATTACGATAAGATCTCTTAATCACTTTATCTGATGTCTTTTTATCACTCTAAAACACAGTAGGCATTTTTACAAATAAATAAAGTTGTAAATTTCTCCTTCAATCGTCTCGTTTGTTTTTATTGTCTATCTCTTGTCTACAGTTTATCTTAGCTAACTGTTTGACATTTTTGGTTAGTTGATAATAATACTAACTATAATAATAATAATAATGCATACATATTTAGCCTAAAGCAAAAATAAAAGCAATAATTCAAAGCTAAGTTATTTTTAGTCAAAAATGACGTGTTGATTCTTTCTTAAAGAGGAAAATCCATTCAACAAAACTGAATACAGTGTAAATACTCTACTTTATTCTCGCCTATTCCATTTAGTCGCTTAGCCTATTTGACGAATACATCTACCTGCAGTGATTTCCATCATTGCCACTTACATCATATATATATATATATATATAGTTTAGTGAGTTAGTAATAATCTTTCTTCCCGCTGTTTTTCCGCAAGATTTTTAAGATATGATGACGAAGACAAAAAAAAATGGAGAGAAAGTACTAAAAAGCATCTAAATGATTTGAGGTTATTAAGATATATATATATTATTGCTTAATGATACATACTACTGCCAACAGGTGGGTTTTTGTGTTTGCTAACGACTGGCTGAAAATTATTTAACACGATTAAAAAAAGTTAAATAATTTCTTTTATTGAACACCATTCAAGTATTCTCTCCTAGCGTACTAGTGTACCTGTGGGACAATCTTGGTGTTTATGTGTGGGTTAAAACACTATAACATTTGAACGCCTTACATTAATGAATTTATCTGATTCCAATAATTCAAGAATACCCTTGTTGTTATCAACATAAACATGTGATATTCAATCCGTGCTTCCATGCTTCTTCCATGTGTGTGTGTGTGTGTGTGTGTGTGGGTTGATAATGATTGACATATACCATATATATGCTTAGCACTAACTTAAGTATACAAACTGAAGTACACATATGTCAAATTATATCTTATGTCAATCTGTACCGTTTGATGCAAAACACAATGGTTTTCTTCTTGGAGTAAGGCATTCAATTTATTTTTGCACGTTATTTTAGCATTGATTTTATTTATATCTGAAAATTAGGCTGAATATAAGTGGGGAATATGGGAAACAAAATACTCTGTTTCAGGAATAAAAGTGGAGTATTTTTTTTAGTGTAAAATTAGATACGTCGATGTCACAGAGGTTAGGAATGTCGCCAACCAAAGCAGGTGAGTTCCATCCCCGGCCGACGCACTCCTTAACCTTGCTAAGCCAGTAGTAAAGCCGGTAAAGAGGAAAGATTGGGCATAAGGCTAGCAACCCTATCCTTATTTTATTTTATTTATTTATTTTTGATTACAGCTTGATTCCACACTGTATTTTTGGTACAAGTGGGGAATTTTCAGCATGGATATCGGTAGCCCAAAATTCGCAGGCCGACCATAGATATCAGGTGTGCGTCGGCGTGGGCTCGAACCTCGGACCATGTGCATGGTCGGCGAGAGTCCTAACCACTATGTGAAAATGATCACCACAACAGCAGAAACTTCAAGCCTATAAAATTGAAGCTCTGCGTTCCACTGGGAACGTGAAGGAATAAAAAACTGATACTTAATCAGAAATGTTTAGTTTGTTTTAACTGAAGGGAAATTCTGCCTTTAATTTATCAGCAGCAGAATATCTGCTTTTTTTTTTACCACTAATTCTCCCTATTTTTTTCTAACAAAATGGTACCTTTCTAGTGACTTCGATCGTCTCTCTGAGTATTTCCAACAGAGTAAAACAGGGATTCATCAACAACTACATTCGTTGCCTTGATATTGAAGTTAAGGTAGCTAGCGTAAAAATGATTAGTAACAAGAAACTCTCGTGATGAACTAACCACAAAACCCATTTTTCAACAAATATCCAGGAGGAAATGAAATTCCTTCAGATATACAATTAACACACCATTGACTGGCATTCTAGACTAAGCAAATTTCTGAGTGAACCCGGAATGAAAAACAACCGATAGGGCGTTGATCTGAGGACAGAGATAGAAAGTGATCGTAAGTTGAGGATTTGAGATGTTATAGGCAGCTGTGCAATCAGCTTAGGGAAACTTCAGATATCAGCGCCGAAACAGGGATGTGCTGTTGAAGCCATATAATCTACTTGAAACTAAAGAGAATAATAATAGTGACAGTTGGCAGTTATTGGCACAAGATGTCAAATACTTTAAGTTTTTATTTTTTATTTTTTATTTTGTTTGATTACAGCTTGATTCCACACCGTATTATGAGCTGACGTCAGTTAGAGAATCACTAGGAAACCACCAGAGAGTACTGGACATCAGTCTTGTCCTGGTTTGGGACTCTTCAGCAGTGCGCCCCCACCGGGGCTCGAACCCAGGACCTTCTGGTTACAAGGCGAGCTCGTATACCATTGAGCTGCTGAGAACCAATCCAATGGTTCTTGAATTCTAACTTCTGCCAATTTACAACATAGCGCGACCATTTCGCAATGCCTTTTTCGATGAGTTACTGCCTCATCTTCGTCCTGCTGTACCCTACTTGTCACGGCTTCCGACTAGAACCCCAGATAACTAACTGTTTGAATAGTACCAGTCGCTAGTGAGCATCAGATTAGTTTTCAAATATTGGGTTTATAAGGATTTTGTTTGATTGTATGAAGGATTTCACCATGAGCTGATGAAGGGTGCGTACTGTTGAACAGTCTCACTCTAGGACGAAACAGCTGTCCATTACTCCCAGGTTTTCCAGTGGTTCTCTAATTAATGTCAGCTCATGATGAAATCCTCCATACAATCAAACAAAATCTCTACAAATCCAATACTTGAAAATAAATTATACTTAAGTGAAACATCCAGACAGATATTATTTATCCCCAATATTTCAGCCGTATATTTCAATTTTTCCACCTACTGAATATATCCAGGAATATGGAGCATTTGGTAATTCACAACTCTGACTGAACATCATTCATAGCATATGTTGCAGAATAATGCAAAAAATGTGTTGAATAAATACGCCCACATAACATGAATAGCAATTCAGCTGGTTCAGGTTATTTTATGAGTTAGTTGTCAAATATTATAATGTGACAACAATAAGTTTTGCAAACTAATATTGACAGAATTAAGGGAATGAGCATCTGCACACTTCAGATACGTAAGATTGTTCCGCTTCTGAGAAGTGCTGAAAAAAGAGTAATATAATAAGGCTGGGTATATCATGTTTCAAAAAGGTTGTCGAATATCTAGAAAACATCGCTGGAGATGGCAGTAACTGTGGAAACACCTGTAGGCTAAAACCAGAAGTTTTGAGCACAGATATTCAAAGAATTTTTTAATTTCAAATCTACGGACTATTTTCAGAGAAAAATAAATACTAGTCTTCAACCTTCTGTATACTGTAATAAAGCACATAAAAGTGATATTAGGAAACTTGAAAATCCCCAGTGAGTCACATGACATTATATATTTTTGTTGCTGTTATATAAAAGACTAAAATATAATGTGATCAACATTGCCATCAAAGTTTCTCTTTTAGTCGTGCCATTGTCGGTAAGTGTTATAATTCTCTGAAGTGGACAGTTTATCTGGTTTCATGTTTTCATTATCTTCAAACATCTTTTATATGGACATTTTCAAGTCTGAATTCACTTGAGCCAAATTTATGGCTTGTGCACGTAACTATGGGGGTGAGAGCTAGCTGTTAGTAAAAATTGCTGGACAGTAATTTACGTCAATGTTTATGTCCTCAATATTGGTCGTGAGAAAAATGAGAGCAAAGGCTTTGTGTAGGCAGATACAGTTAACATATAGATGATCTGAAATTCAAGAAACAATCACAAAGAGATGAAAGGTTAACTTTCTTTGAGAAACAAACAATCAGAAGACTGTGTTTTTCTGCTAACAATAATCTATCATATGTACATGAAAATATATAAATACTTGTTGATTTCCTTAATAAACGATCTGTTGCCTGGCTTTTGTCTTCTGTTGTTACAACTACACCTAATCCTGAATATATATATATGCTGACAGTATTGGAGAAGATTAAAAAGTGGTAGGGAAACCATAGAACTTTGGTACATGTAACTGCTAAGTTTTAAAAGTGTTTTCTAAAAGCTACGTTTACCTGACTGAACAAAATCCAACGACCATCCACTTCAAGCAAACATATAATTCTCCTGACCTTTTATGTTTCTCTAGTGACTGGGGTGATTTTTCAAGGTACAACTACCAGGCCCACGTTGATCCTTAAATCGTTTCACGGGCTTAACAACGACTAGTAAATCAGTAAACTAGTAAACTGGTCAGGACCTTCACGCTTCTGAAGTCAGAATAAAGAAGGAAATTGGAATTTTCACTACTAAAGTCTAGTCGCTGCTTTTATACGCTTTAGAGACTTTGTGGGTCTCAAAAAGCATTTCTAACTGCTTGTTGCAATCTTTCATCAGTAGGTGCTTCTATTTCATCGTAGACCCGACGGTATGCTGACCATCCAGAAGAGATTAGTAACAAGGAATTCTGTCAACGAATCAACTAGCAACCTGTCGATTGACAAGTATGTACAGGGGTTATGACTCTCGTTGACTTTGCACATGGTCCGAGGTTCGATCCCCTCCCGATGCACACCTGATATCTACGATCGGCCCGCAAAATTTGGGCTGCCGATATCACTTGCTGAAAATTCCACACCTGTACAGAAAATACGGTGTGGAATCAAGCTATGTACAAACGAAAGAAAGAGCTGGAGACAGTTGAACATACTCTGAAAAAAAATATGAGTGACATGATGCGCCACGCCGAATGTGGAACGCTGAGTTAAGTGTTCGAGAGTGATGCGCAGAAGATTGTGTGAGAAAGTGGTGACTGTGGAACCAGTTGTAAAAAACCGAATAAAATGGCTATGCTCTGCTGAAGCTTTATTTTCCACCTGGAGCCAATTGGAATGATAATATGATAAATATAATACAAACCAGTTTTCAATAATATGGCCTGAAGTGGAAAGAAAATGTGATGAAATCATGTTGATGATGACACTCATATCTCTGGAAATATTAAAAATAAATAAAATAAGCTATTTCATTATATCACCGTATTATTATAAACAGAGCATGCTTTCTTGCTACAGATTATAAAAACGTCCTAACAAACAGTGGTTTTCGACTCTATAAGAATTCAAATTCAATATTTTTAAAAGGAATAAGACTGATGATTTCACTATTTGCATGCAGTATGACACATTCCGTATTGAGCAAGTTTCATTCATCTTTATCTTTCGCTGAGGAAGTTCTTCTCCAAAATGTTCATCTTCTATTTGTGTTATGCTACTTATATCTGGCTATAAGTAGTAGATGCTTTAATAAAAGTAAATAATGACGGTTACATATGATTTAAAAGCGAATTAAATGTGCACTGGTGTTTAAATTGTAACGCATGTATTTCAACAACTATTCTTCCGTAAGATTTTGAAGACTTACCGTGTTTACTTGGTTCATATGAATACTGCAATTTCTACATATGACAAGATGAGTCATTTTCTGGGTTATTAACAGTCTTTTTTAAAGTTATATCCGTGAAAATAAAAAAAAATAGAAATTTTCTTTAGTGTAACAAATAAAAAGAAGGATAATAATTAGTTTCGTCACTCTGAACAATCCTTCTCTCGTATTAACTTAAACATATCGAAAGAACATCCTTAATGTGCAGGTGAACAATGCAGCTACAACCTTGAGCCCTCTTTCTCACGGACAAAGTTAGCTTGTAAATGATTTTGAAACATTCTCTCCTCTTTGTTTGCATGAGCAGTGGAATAATCTACTTTGACAAGCTGTTTTATGCATACTAAATAATAAAATAACATGAAAGAGAAGCCTCCATCGCCAAACATTCTAAGAAAACTCTCTTCATGAACTTGTAATTCAGAGGTGACATCGCAGCGGAAATTCTCAGAAACCGCCTTTCTAAATGTCTGAAGAAGACAATTCCAGCCACCACCTTGCGTATCACATTCTCCAGCAGTCTCCATCCAGTCTAAAATTAAGGATAGGATACCTCTGTTAGCCACTTCAATGTATACTTATCAATTTACTCGCTGTTTTGGAGCAAAGTATATCGGCCGTACGCAACGTCAAGTCCACAAACGTATTCTGGAATACTGTTCAGCTTGGTTAGCCAGAGGAGAAAAGAAGAACAGAAGCAGTTCTATCCTCGAACTCCTTGCTACCACTGGACATCGAGCACCCATACATGAATGCTTTACAGCGCTACATAGAGTCCCTCAATATCGTACAAAGGGACTTCGGAAATACCATCTGTTTATATCTGAAGCATAAGCTATTCGAGATGTGAAACCAGACCTCTGCACTGAAAAGCGATACATACATTCTCTCACCCTGCCATGGACAGAGTAAAGTTCTTACTACAATTTTGCTTCTTTCTTTTATTATGTAAGTTCACTATCATTACTGTTATTACTACTATTATTTTATTATCATTATTATTCCCACCATCCACATTTTATTACCACTCTATTACTGTTTATTAACAACATTGCTTTTAGAAACAGATTTTATATAAAAATACTTTATCGCCTTTCCACTAGTCCTGTCTATTCCACACGAGCTTATTAACTAGTCATTGTCTCACACCTATTACGTCATGCCAACTTCTGTCTCTTTTCTAACTTACAATTAGTCATCCCTTCTCACACCTTACGTTATATAATACGTTTTTCGAGGACAATGTTTACCAGCATCTGATTGGTGTAAAGACTTCTTTGTTGAATATGTGGAGTTCGCAACAATATGATTGTACACCTTTCTGTTAGATGTTCTAATTAGAAACACTGCACATTACTTTTGTTTAAAATGACTCACTTTGAAATACAGATAACTTCTGAGTACAATCTGAAATACAATATACTGTTGACCGCTTTACCTTCTCACTGGTCTATACTGTCTACCTACTCCACTTATCATCGTGTTTTATACTTTGCATTTATTGCAGGTACCTCTTTTCCTCATCCGAAGACATTTTTACAACCAGTAAACAACTTCTACCAGTAGACACGACTCTAGCAGTGAACCCTTGTGTATTATATTAATAATGTGTAGCCCTGAACTTTAACTGTATGTACAAGTTACACTATCATCTCATTAACTTGGATTTTTATTCGTATATGTGCTATGTTATTCAGCTCGCTAGACAGTTCCCTATAGATATAATTACTATTGTACAGCTCACGAAAATGAATCGTAGAACAGAAAAATTTCTTTACTGTTTATGCCTTTTTCTTATAAATTAGTTTACTCCGAAAACTTAACCAATATCACTATGTTGTCAGTAGTAAGCCATTGTGATTCCTTCTTAATTTTTTTTTTACTGAGAAGTGAACTATTTTCTATAAAGCCTGCAGGTGGCACAGTGATTAGGACTCTCGCCAACCATGTACATGGTCAAGAGTTCGATCCCCTGCCGGCGCACACCTGGTATCTATGGTTGGCCTCTGAAATTCGGGCTACCGATATAATATGCTGAAAATTCCATACCTGTACCAAAAATACGGTGTGGAATCAAGCCGCAATAAAAAAATATGTTTACATGAGAAATCTTCACCATTTTCACATCAACATTATTATTTGTATCATTGTTTTGCGTCAGCAGCAAAACATATGGCTTTAGGCTTCGAGATTAGGAATTTCCAGTCGGCGCGATGTTATTTTTACAGCGTGGTGTTGTCAGTTTCATACAAAAACTCCCCATCTCTTCAGCCTTACTGCTAGCTAGGCGAGATGTAGCAGTACAAAGAACTGGAGCCGATTTCCCATCACAGGGGTGTCTGCAAATGATCTCTCTCAAAAGTGATTCATTCATTGAAAGATATTAATCACTTGAAGTTATAACCTCAGATAAAAGTTGTCGTGAAAAAAGAAGAAGGAAAATCAATTATCATGTTCTATAATCCACAAAGAAAAACACAAATCTGGAATAATGGGGTTTCAATTCGCTTACAATTTCAAAAAAGCTATTGAATGAACAGTGTATAATTTAAAAACAGAATTGACTGCTGCTCCAGTATTTTATCTGTCACGTTTAGGATGTAGTCACCAAATAGGTGAATAACAACAGCGTGAAAATCACACTTGATTTAAACTGATAACTACCTTGCCAGTTTCACATGTTCATTCTGTTAAACTAATTTGTGTCTCTTGAGTAACTTCATTTCTTCGCGTTTTTAATCAGTAAACCATAAACTTATAAAGCTCGTAACCATGCAATCCGTAGTGATGTGATTTTGAAATTACGTGTGAATATAAAGTATTTGTATTGTAATGTGATCATATAGCTTTTTGCGAATAATATCACAGAAAAAATGAATCATTTTTATTCGTCAGTCATCTATGTGTTTACTTATGTTGCATACAGATGAGGGGAATTCAATGAAATAAATTCATACAATCACAAGGCAAATGAAGATCTAATAATATAATGTTCACTACTAACGTCAATAGTATAGCAGACTGATGCATCGATGTGAGTGCTCAGCCACTATATATATCTAAGCAATCAGCATAAATGGGACAAGCCTGAAAGAAGCAACCTCCTTCAACTACCTACTGGGAAGCATCGTCTCAACTACAGGCGGACAAAACTAATGAGGATATCAAAGCCAGAATCGGAAAAGCAAGACAAGCTCTCATTACTCTGAAGTTTGTGTGGAAATAAGTCAACAGCAATCAGCATGAAAAATAAGATCCGGATTTTCAACTCCAATTTGAAGTCAGTCAGTGCTACTCACTATATGGATCAGAGACTTGCACTGCGCGTCATAAAGAGCATCTCAAACTAACTACAGACCTTCATTATCAGTTGTCTTCGCTCAATACCACTCAAGATCAGATGGCCGGCCAGAAAAGATCAGCGACAGGGATATCTGGAAATAAGCGAACCAACCAGAAACCGATTGGGCAACAAATGGGCAGGAAGAAATGGAGATGGATTGGCTGGCCATACTCTGAGGAAACCATCAAGTGATATCACTAGTTAAGCCATCGCTCGAGTGGAACCCGAAAGGGAAGCGGCGAGTTGGTCGTCAGTGAGAGGGTGACTTGGAGGAGGTGATGTGAAGAAAAGATCAAAACATGTGGACAGCTTTGGAGGGGGGGTGAAAACTTTGGTAGAGAACCGAACGCAATGGAGACATTCGGCTGAATTAAAGGATATCATAATAATAATGGTGGCTTGTAAAAATTCCCTCAATCCAATTATCAGATGATGTAATTTGTCTGAATCGTGTTTTATAGTTTCGCATCATACTTTCATGCAATCTGATCACAAATCTAAATGAATTTATAATTCCAACAAATATTATAGAATGAGAAAATGCCAACAATTGAAAAGAATTTTAGGCGTTGATTCTAAAGTGAACGTAACAATGATGATCTATGAAAAAAAACAAGAGTATGATAGAGAAGATTTGTAGCTCAGGTGGATGATTTTGTTGTGATTGTGCTCTCTGAGCTGGGTAGTTAATTTGTGAAGCTTTCATCGCCCTACATACTAGGCAACATCTTCAGCGCATACTTCAATTTGTTGAAGTGAGCTCTTAGATTTCTCCACCAGTTTATTAATCATCTGTCCTGACGGGTGATCTTGGACGTGATTGGTTGTTTCTGTGTGTTTTCACACCTTCTAGGCTACTTATATTGGAACTGATTGCTTCCTTTACTTGAACTTTAACCCTTTGTGACTGAAATTTTCTTCTTATCGGTTGGCAAATTTTGTCAACGTGTCTGTTGATTGACGGTTCACTGGAATACCAGGCAGGCTTCTAAAAATTCTCTAGCATTCTTGTTGTTTCCTCTGTCTAATATTTGAACGTTGATTGTCCCAGTCGAATTGATGTCCGTGGTTGTCTGTGTGTAGTGATATGACCGAGGGAATGGATATCATGTCTTTTGACAGCTAGCTTATGTTCGTGGATACGAAGACACGAAGCGGACGTCCACTTTGGCCAATGTAGTGTTTTTCGCAGTTGTTACAATTTATTTTGTAGATGATGTTGGTTTTATCTTCTTTCGTTGTTGAGTCTTTTGGTTGACATATAACTGAGTGAAGTGACTTTGTTGGTTTGTGTGAGACGTCAATTCCTAGAGGTTTGAAGAGTCTTGTGATTTCTGAGATTTCCTACATATGTGGTAGAGCGATTTTCTTTGTGCTTTTCTTTGGGGATTCGGTTTGATAGGTTGGCTTGGGAGTATATACCTTTTGATGAAATTCCGTGGATATCCATTCTTTTGGAAGACGTCCAAGAGATTTTTTTTCCAATTTTCCTTAAGATGGGAAGAAAATTGAAGAAACCTATCTCATGGACGTCTTCCAAAGGAGAGGATGTGTAGGGTATTTCATCAATAGTCTATTAAAAACTTTCAGTTAAATTCACTCATATCATTAGCCTACACTTTATGAACGTTCTGATATACTCTTAACTGAGAAATTTTAAAAATACTATTTCAGTAAATTTCTTAATTCAAGTTTGTTTTCCTCACTGATTGATTACGTCAAAATATTTGGCCTCTATTAACTAACTAGCTTCGAATTCGCACGCTTCAACGATATTTGAGGATAAATATAATGTTGTTTCGTGGATGGTAATTAGAAGTGGAATCTACAAGGCTCGCTTTCTTCAGTTGTTTGGTTAAAACGATGGGTGCTAGATTTAAGTCTCAATGGAAAGAAAAAACTATAATGCACTAAAAGGTTGCAGGTATATATACATAGATGACGAACCCTAAATAGGACGAAATGAATATTGTTAGTCATTATTCAACAAACAATACCACTTCAGATAAGTGACGTTTCAATGTGTCTTCTGTGTTCAGTATTTGCGAAAACAGATTTACCAACTGTATTGCTGGTGGTTGTAATTTATAATTCCACTTTGTGATAGATACTTCAATTAGGTTTGATTTAAAAAAAAAATACATCTCAGTATTTTATTGTTATTGGAAGACCGCACATCTGTCTATCACTAGCTTCTTCTCATATCATAAATATACGTCTATCCGTCATAACAATATAAAACACTGAGTAAAACAACACTACAGAATAAATCCATTCTGTCATTTTTAAGCTATTATTGACTGTTAATCCATAATAATAGCGCAATCGAATTATAAGCTGTCCTATACTAAGTATATATATATAATATATGTGTAAAATATATATCTATATATTATAAATATATTTCATGCAGCTAGTAGAAGAAAAGAGAAGAAAGAAAACAACGAGGATGAATGGAGTGCTGTCATTGTTTCCAGAAAAATACACCATCATCGTTAGTCTAGGATATTAGAGATAATAACTGTAATGATTTTCATTCTATCATTAAAATAAACAAATATATTTGAAATCTAATAAAAAATAAGCCATGCATTTGCGTTGATTGTAAGAAGCAATCAACTGGGAGGTGTGCTACAACTGTTTGTGGTTGATGAGTTAATAAATCAACTGTTTTATAGATAAAGCGAAGAATTTTATTGAAAAATTGTCTTTTCATCTATTCACTGAATTTAAGTGGGGTCACGCTAAATCATGAATTGGTAGAAGTTAGAATTCATGGGGTGGTCATTGAATCGGATCCCAGTGGCTGAATGGTATACGAGCTAGCTTGCCTTGTAAGCAGAAGGTTCTGGGTTCGAACCGCTGTGGTGGATAAGTACTGCCGATGATTCTCAAACTAGGATGAAACGGCTGTTCAGTACTCCCTGGTTATCAGTGGTTCTCTAACTGATATCAATCTGCGATCAACTCGTAAGAACTTTAGAATATTTATCGAAAAACAACAAATAGAAATACGGTTTTGAGGATCACTTTTTATGGGATACAACTCAACACATTTTCTGAGGCACACAACCTTGACATAAAGCATCTCGAAGATTATATGTACTTATGTCTTGGAAATGATTCTGGCTGATACTATTATTATTATAATTATTATTAATAGTGGCGTCGGTGGCACAGCGGTTAGGACGCTTGCCGACCATGCACATGGTCCGGGGTTCGATCCTCGGCCAAGGTAGCACTCCTTTACTTGAGTAAGCCGGTAGTGTGTTTAGCAAAGAGGAATGGTTGGGCATGAGGCTAGCAACCCCATCCTATAAACATAAACACCACTTCTACAGAAACTTCAAGCTTCTAGCTTGAAGCCCTATGTTCCACTGGGAACGTGAAGGAAAAAAATACTACTAGTCTTTCTAGTTTATTTATAGACTGAATCGGTGTTGAAGTATCTGTGGGTTAACATTTTATCGGATTACCTGGTGTCTCTTTTCAGTTTCACTTTTTAAATGCTTTTGTGATACAAAATATCTATGGAGTAGTTAACTTTTCAATTTCAAGTTTGACACTGAATTGATATCGGTTACAGAACCATTCGGAAACCAAGTAGTACTCGATAGCTGTTACGCTAATATATGCTGCTCGTCATCAGTACACACCCGAAGGGGTGGTTTGAACCCAGGACATTCCTGTAAGAGGACGAGTTTGTAGACCATTCAGTCACTGGGCGACATGTCAATGGCTCATGAATTCTCAATTCACCAACTGGCAGAAGTGACAATTCATGTATTACTTTTGGACATGTGACTCGTCGTTACCAATTGAGGTTCCACTCGATGATCTATCAGACGATGTTATTCTTTCGTCTCTCCAGTTTATATCTAATCCATGTCTATTTTATTCGGCCTAATTTTCGAACAGTCGGTTCTTGGTTCATTGTTTCCCAGAGTTGCCTGTCGTCATTTCTTACTGGCCATCTGATCTTCAGTATGCAGCTGACAAAAGTAGCAGTTGATAAAAATTCTGCAGGAAGTTGAAAATGCTTTCCTTGGCTCATTAAGTTTCTGGTTCTTGTAGAAGAAGTGACTTAATATTAGTCTCAGAATTCCAAATCTTGTTCTTCATGCTGTCAGCAGAATTTTTTCAAAGTGGGTTTAGGATAATACAGGTCTGTCTTGCCTTTTCGATCCTAACTCCTCTTGACATCCCCATCCATACTGTGACTTATAGTTGAAACGGTGCAGGTTAGATAAGTGAAGGAAGCGAACTCTTTTAAATTTCTTCAATTTATAATAATCGGTGGTTGTTGTTGATGATTGGTTTTTTTTTCCTGCACGTTCCCAGTGGAACATAGGGCTCCAAGCTAGATGCTTGAAGTTTCTGTAGCAGTGGTGATTATTTTTACAGGATGGGGTTGCTAGCCTCATGCCAAACCTTTCCTCTACACCAGTCTCACTACGGGCTTAGCGAGGTAAAGGAGTGCGCCGGCAGGGAATCGAACCCCGGAACATGTGAATGGTCGGCGAGCGTCCTAACCGCTATGCCACCGACGCACGATTGGTTGTTTGGTTATCCTTATTCCCTCTATCCTTTCTGCATTCACTCAAGCTTCCCTAACTGACTGACAATGTATGTAAACAATTAGAAAAGGGCTGTTATTTTTTCTTTTGTTTCACTTACTAACTAATATATAACATACTCATTTATAATATTCAAAAATAAATTATACACTACAAAACTTGTTTATTCTTGAGAAATCAAGAGAAAAACCGTCAATCAAAATTTACGCATAAAAATGTGTATTGAATAAAGCAAAACAAAACAAAACAATTAATATCCTTTTATTTATTTATTTATTTATCTGCTTCACAGTTTATAGCATTAAGATTGATGTAGTGAATAAATCTTGAAGAGAGTTGATCAAAACGGATTGTTTTCAATAGAATGGATAATGTATGAAGGGTATGAAATAGTTTCAATGATTTCAAAGTTTTCAACTTTTTCCTGTTTTGTTCAAATATTTATTATTTTGAATAAATATTTGACATAGATAATCTTGACTGGATTACTGGACTCTATAGACATCAATCTGTTGAGATACTAGGCGTTTTTTCAACTCAGTTTGCAGCATATAGATATGACTACTTCATTGAGCTTGGTCATTGATTGATATCAATTATGGGAATCATTCGAAAACCACGGAGTACTTGAAAACTGTTCCACCCAAGTCTTGGACTCACTGACAGTACTCACCCAGGAGTTTCCTGGGTGAGTACTGGAGTTTGTCAACCATTCAGCCACTGGCTCCCTAATGACTGGTCAGATCATGAATTGTAAGTTCTAACTATTGGTGATTTTAGTTTGGCCACTAGCCAATATCATCGGTGAGTGTGTGTCCTCACCCCCGACCAGATGGATTCCACTAGTCACAACTTATCACTAGAAATCCGGTCGACTTGAACCTGTAGCCAGTCACTAGTGGGGACCAGATTAATTTTTAGTGAGTTAGTTTGTAGGGATCTGATTTCTTTCCAGCTTGACTATGGATTGAAATCAGTAGTCGCACCGAAATCTAAAATTGGTAGAAGTTAGGAATCATGAGCCATTGAATCGAAACAGCTGTTGAGTACTTTATGGTTTGCGAATAGTTCTCCAGCTAACAATAATCTGCGATCAAACCTGAAACAAATCAATTCTCCACAAATTCACTCTAGAAAATATGAATATTAAGTGAGCTGGGATAAACACATGTATACTAAAATAAATGATTAATAACATTATAAACCTGTTTATTTGGTATTTTCAATTTATTAAGTTTCTTGATATGGTTAGATATATTCATAACTCTTCGTGGATTGTCCTCATCAGTCTTTGTGGTGATTATGTCCTTTGCCGTTTTTTCAGATATATGATAAATAGATAGATGGCTTTCTCAATTTTATAAAGTTTATATGTGTTCTCTCCCGCTATTTTGATGCTGATGTACATTTTACTTGAGTATTTCTTGCTGCTTTCTTATTTAGTGAACCTTATGATATCTCTGTGTTAGGAATAATAACATCCTCTTACTTCGGTTCACTAACTACTACGTTTAATTTTCGTCCTTTCTCAAGTACGTTTATTCCACTAGAATGGATGACAGGTTAGTCATCCACCTTGTTCTAACGGCAGTCGATGACAAGCCATTTACCACTTACTCATTCCTTATATATCAGTATGTTGAATTTCGAAACATGCGTGTTTCTTCACATTTGTTTGACTGCTTCTCTAGCTTTTTTTGGATGACAACATTAGGACTTTATACTTTTTTGTGAGTCATGCATTTTGAGCCTGTAGATTGTGCCTTCTAATATGTTTAACTACTGACGTTATTTAGCCAGTCGAAATTGGAGTAGGCTGGAGTAGGTTTATTTAGGAATTATCTGACCTTTTAAACATCGAATGCTACAAATACGAAGTTTTGCTAACTTTTATTCATTTTGATAAAGTTGTTTTTGTTCATAAACCTCCTTAGTAGGAAGACCATAGCTTATATATATATATATATATATAAATTTATTATCTTCAAATATATGCTTTTTGTCGAGTACGCAGATAAGTGGCCTACAGAATGCAATTAGGCTAATTTTATTTCCTATATATACAAAGTATATGATAAAAATATTCCGTTAAAATACCAAAAGGAGATAGGCGACTAATGTTATCCGACAAAAAAGCGCAGTATTTCACTGTTAAAAGCATGTTACAATAAATATTGATTGTAAACAGTAAAGTAATCATCTCGAAGAATTTTGAGAGAGGTAATCTACTGATTATGGTAAACCACATTTTATTTTGAAACTATTGCTGTTTATTGTTTTTTGTAAAACGAGGAACAAGTTACTTGTTGGTAGACTAACTTGGGGTAAAAGTGTCATTCAACATCAAATAAAAATTACTATGCTTCATATGCAGAAATGCAACAATGTTAGTCTGAGAAAAAGAATGATTTAGATAGATAAATGTCAAACTTCACTCTTATTATTATTATTTCCTTCAATTCCTAGAGGAACATAGGGCTTCGGCCGCGCGTCTCCATTGTGTTCGGTTCTCTCCTAGAGTTTTCACCTGGTTTCAGGTCCGCCCACATGTTTTGATCTCCTCTTCACATGACCTCCTCCAAGTCACCCTCTCACTGACGACCAACTCGCTGCTTCCCTTTCGGGTTCCACTCGGGAAATGGATTGTATAGTGATGTCACTTGATGATTTGCTTCCTCAGAGTATGGCCAGCCAATCCATCGCCATTTCTTCCTGCCTATTTGTTGCCAAATCGGTTTCTGGTTGGTTCGCTCATTTCCAGATATCCCTGTTGCTAATCTTTTCTGGCCGGCCATCTGATCTTGAGTGGTATTGAGCGAAGACAACTGATAATGAAGGTCTGTAGTTAGTTTGAGATGCTCTTTATGACGCGCAGTGCAAGTCTCTGATCCATATAGTGAGTAGCACTGACTGACTTCACATTGGAGTTGAAAATCTAGATCTTATTTTTCATGCTGATTGCTGTTGAACTCCAAAGAGACTTGAGGGTAATGAAAGCCTATCTTGCTTTTCCGATTCTTGTTTTGATATCCTCGTTAGTTCCGCCTGTAGTTGAGACGATGCTTTTTAGGTAGGTAGATGAAGGAGGTTGTTTCTTTTAGCTTCCTCCCATTTATGCTGTCTGATTTTGTCTGTTCTTGTTGCTGTGGCTGTTGGTGTTGGCCAGGAATCCTCATCACCCCTGTTTTCTCTATGTTTACCTGAAGTCCTTCCTATCTTTGATGCTTCTTCTGCCAAGTTGTTGCTTTTCACTTGCATATCTTCCAGCTTGTGGGAAATCAGACATATATCATCGGCGAAATCCAGATCCTCCAAGTATTTTGTATGGGTCAATTTTATGCCTGTTTCCTCATCGGCCGCTGTCTGTCACACTATCCAATCAATTGCAATCAGGAAGATCATTGGTGATAGTAGACAGCGTTGTCTTACTCCTGTGTTTTCTTCGAAGGCTTCCGTAAGTTTTCATTGTGAATTAATTAGCATGTAGCACTGTTATACAACTGTTGGATTAGGTGCATAATTTTCGATGCCTTCCGTAGTTGCGAAGTAGTCGCCAAATCACCTCTCGATCGACGCTGTTGAAGGCCTTTTAAAAATGTTGATGAAGTTGAGATAGAGAGGCGGCTGCCATTCCAAACTTCACTCTTATGGTGAAGAATATAAATAAACTGTAAGTTAATCTACTTGATATGTGGCGCAGTGATAGAGTGATTATTGCTCATGATGTTCCGAATACAGTCGATAGTGATAAAACTTTCCTTCTCAATGGAATTTCTCATTTTATGTTAAATGGCGTTTTTCGATTATCTACTGTTGAACTTTCGTCAAGCGCATCAGCGACTAGGATGTAATTTCCGAGCGCAGAACTTTATACACTCGAACATTTCTGTTAAAATGTTTTCAAATCAGCAAGTACATCAGTCTTTATTAGATGATTAAGTAGGTAAATTGATCTAGCAAGTTTATATGTGCATGCTGCTGAATTGATCTTTTGAATTAATGTTCATTCATTTCAAGAAATTATGTCAAAAACACATTTCATAGGATTTGATTAGTTAGTAGAATGTATGACTTTATAACTAGCTACGTTATGTAACATTTATGAATGTAATATATGTGAACTGTGATCAAGATTTGACAGAATAATTCTAAATTAATTGGACCCGGAGTGAGAAATTGACATTCGTTATTATTATATTACCAATCACCATCAACAGGAGGGATTTGAAAGAGGTTACTTCATTCATTCACTTGTGTAGGAAGCATTGTCTCAACTACAGGCAGTCGGAACGGACGAGGATGTCAAATCTAAGCGAGAATCGGGAAGGCGAGAAACACATTCATCAATCAACCTGAAACCAGTCTGGAAATATTCCTCACTCAGCATCAACAACAAAATTCGGATCTTCAATACGAACGTCAAGTCAGTCAGTTCTTCTATACGGATCAGAAACTTGGCAGGCGGGCTGGTCACAAAGAATATTTGCAACAGGCTATTGCAGACCTTTATGAACAACAACTGTCTTCGCTCTATACTGAAGATCAGATGGCTGGGCAGGAAAGAATCACCAAGAAGAAACTATGGGAACAAAGAAAACAAAACAGGAACCAATCGCCTAACAAATATGCAGGAGAAAGTGGAGATGGATTGGACACTCGTGGCTGAGGAGGCCGCTGGGTGACATCGCATGCGCATCAGGCCATTGCTCGAGTAAAACCAGGCCGAAAGGGAAACGACGAGTGGGACGCCTAAAAGTGACATGGAGGAGAGCGTGTGAAGAGGAGTTGAAACAATGTGGACTAACATAAATGCAGGTGAAAAGTACAGCAGCAGAAGACAGAAGCAAGTGGAAACGTACAGCTGGAGCCCTATGTTCCATTAGGAACTCTTAGAGAATAATAATAATATTTCAAAAATATCGGCGAAATTAAAATGATCAATTCCAGCGTTACGTTCAGCCAGTTGATCCGAACATCTTCAAGGAAATTAATCGAAGTTGTAATAACAGAGTTTTATACACATAAAAAAGCACATCTTGTGTTTTTTAAATATTGATGGAGTCTTATCTGTCTTGGTTACATGATAATTGAAGACGGTCATTAATAACATTTTTAATTTTAAAGAAAATTTTTATCTTAAATCTTCAAAAGAAAGACAAATCAATAAGTTCGACAGGGTGTTTCAACTAAAATCTTAGCTGAAACACCATAATTTTGAAAGTACAACTAATCATAAAATTCTATATTCTTACAGTTTGAACGCGTCGGTGGTACAGCGGTTAAGACACTCGCCGACCGGGCACATGGTCCGGGGTTTGATCCTCGGCAACCGACGCACTCTTTTACCTCGCTAAGCCAGAAATAATGCTGGTAAAGAGGAAAGGTTGGGCATGAGGCTAGCAACCACATCCTGTAAAAATAATCACCACTGATACAGAAAATTCAAGCCACTAGCTTGAGACCACTGGGAACGTGAAGGAAAAAACAGTTTGAACAGACGTGAAGGTGTGATATTAGCTGATGCATGGCGAATCCTGACTAATAAATAGTGTGTAAACCATTGAAAAATAATTATACTTTATTTGATCAATTTCACAATCCTCAAACATTTTACTGACATTCAAAAAATGGATATGTAACACTAATGAATCATACTTGGTCTAAATTCTTGATCGTTTGTACCTTCTTATGGAGAGGCAAACTGTAACAACAGAAGACAAGGGCCAGGCAACAGATCGTTTTATTATGAAAATCAACACGTATTTATACATATTTCACATACATTATTATAGCTTATGCAAGTAGACAAGCGCAGTTATCTGATTGGTTGTTTATCAGAAGTTAGGCAGACAAACGCAGGCTTCTGATTGGTTGTTTCGGGATTCCTCGACAAATAGAGTTCTCTATCTGCGAATCATATTTTGCCACGTTAACTTTGCTGTGATTGGTTGTTGAATCAGCCTTGCTCATATTTTCTCACAGCCTGCTCTCACCACAAAACTAATGTGTTATAACTGTTTACCCCCTCCCCCACACATATATATATATATATACACCATTGTATAATTCATTTACACAAATGTTTTCATATTCACTTATCTAAAACTATGAACGTCGTGATCGAATGTAATCAATCAAATTCTGATAAATAGTACACTCTGTTTGAAGCGTTTAACAAAAGTATACTAATACTGTAATTTTCTATAGTTGGTTTGTATGGATTAGTTTTGTTTTTACTAGTTCGTCACGGATTTTTGTCGGTTAGAGAACCGGTGAAACCCAGGGAGTACTGGACAGCTGTTTCATCCTAGTTTGTAAATCTTAGGTCAGATTTTGATTACAGCTCATTCAATTGCGTTTATTATATTTTGATGACTGTTTCATGAATCTTTTGATCGTACAAAGTTTTTAAATATAAGAAATGTGCTTTTTATATAAAAACCTTTGTTATTTTAATTTCTATCTATTTAAAACTTTTATGTTTCACTGAAAAGAATGACTAGAAATACTAGTTAATAACGGTGTGTGTCACAGCGTATTATATCGCGGACATTTATCAAATATGAAATTATATTCTCGTGGGATATGCGCTGCTGATAAGAACTCGTAAGTAACATATCGGCTACCTCTTGAATACACAAATGAATGATCAAGTTGAAATGAAAGAAATGAAAATCATTATGAAGCAATGAAACAATCAAAAACAAAGCATGCAATGAAACCAAAAGCATGAGAATGTGGTCAACGTTTACAAATCGACATCTCACTGTAAAAACTTCAAAACTTTGCTGTCAATGTACATCACTTTACCAAACAAACAATTCTTCTATCGAATACCACTGTATTCACTATCATACTATGAAACTGCCGAAATTCCACTTCGGATTTTTATGAAATAGATTGAGAATATGAGTAGGCGAGGCTCTTGTTCTTCCTGTTTTTATGTTATAATCCCTGGAGGATTCAGTTGCATAGCTTTCTTTCACGGTACCAAAATTTACTAAGAAATGGGTAGAGATTTCAGGGAAAATTCCAAGGTTTTATGAAGAAGCTGTAAAACCCCAAGATTCAGCTTATCTACGTAAATGCATAGACATTTTACTCGTTTTTCTATTGTGAGTCAGAGTAAAATTCTAAGAGACAAATGAAAGTTGATTGTTGTGTTATATCAAGTGAGATGCCATAGAAATGGGAAATATGATACCCCAGTTGCGACTGTTAAAGCTAAAATAAATTTAAAAAAAAAATATAGTACCAGACTAGATATAAGGTGAAAATTAAAAGAAGTGAAAATATGAATGCAACAAACAAAATAAACTAATTCCAGGAGTGTTTATATTCAGCTACGAACAATAAATCATAATTCAGTAACTCTATAACTATCATGTTTTTCAGTTGAAAATTTCCCATTATGTTAAAAGGAGTAATCTAACCATCATATCACTCGATAATGTTTTCTTGGTTCACCATTAAAAATATCAGAACAAAAATAAATGAATATGCTTTTTCACTCCATTCGCATTCCCTGTGAAATAGAAGATTTCAAAATAGAGCTAGCTTTACATCAAGCTTTCCATCTTTACCGGACTTACTTCTAGTCTGTAGAAGCGTAGGTGTGTGTCAGCCGGGGACTCAAACCAGACACATTTGAGGGATTGGAGACCGTTCTACCGCTACATCATCGACGCACAAATTCTGATATTATAATCTGTCAAGAAAATATGCTAGTCTCAAGCGATTTTATTTGGTGGATTGTGACCATCAGTGGAAACAAGGATGTCCATTTTGTCTTATTCGGCGTTCGTCCCGTCTGATGTACCGGCAACTGGGTGATGATGTTCCTCCTGAAATTCAAAAACACATCTCACCACTCCAAATACTAAAGTGATATCTCTTGGGCTACTTGGGTCACGAGATCCACCTCTTGTTGCAATATGTATCATCAGATGTTTGTTTAAGTTGTTTTCCCATTTCCTGTTGATGAATTAAATTGCCCTGGAATGTTCAGGATCTTGGATTCCACTGCTAGTTATCATCCACTAAATAATATCAGGTTAATCCGCAGATATCGCAGAAGCATCCGCACCAGGAGCTACTTGTCAACAGAGATCGATATTTGTAATCGCATTAATATTCGGATTAAATCATAAATGTATCAGTTGAATTGGTATAATCGCCTTATATTGAATCTCTGCTATATACTGTTTATGTGATAAGAATTTTGTGAAAGTCTCCTGAAGCTTTAAAAGTGCTCACCATAACATAACGTGTTTACCTACTTGAGGTGACTGACACACAAGTGTAACAGAACAATATTAACATCACTTTACAAACTTGATGATCACATTAATATTCTTATATCTAAAGATCATCCCCTAAATAATCCCAAAAAACACAACCAACAACACTGATATGAAGAGTAAGATCTCCAGTATGGGGGAAATTTTAATTGAAAATATAAAAAAATTTTCTTCCTCCCGGAAAGGCCATGGTAGTTTTGAGGTTTATTTTTAAAGTGGTTGCTAGCCTCATGCCCAACCTTTCCTCTTTACCAGCATTATTTCTGGCTCGGTGAGGTAAAGGAGTGCGCCGGCCGGGGATCGAACCCCGGACCATATGCATGGTCGGCGAGCGTCCTAACCGCTATACCACCGTTAATTGAAAATGACTAACTAAAATGCTTCTAAATAAAATTTTGAATAGAAACAGTAGAAAGAGACATTGATAAAATTGAAAACATCTTGGATGGGGAAGATATCCATCCCACGTAGAAACGATTCTTGAAAAACAAATCAGCTAAAGCAGTGCACGCCATGCAAAGCCGACATCAGGTCGCTTTTGACAATGTGGAAATACTGTGTGAAGGCTTTTTATCGGCATAAAGGAACACAACCTCTGAAGCTCAGGCTTATCCTAAATGAAATTGTTTCTTCATCCACAAGGAACGCGCAGCAGCAGTTTGAAAGTCAAACAAAAGTGCATGTGATATATTTTGTTACTCAAAGTCCTAACTAATTGCTTTAAACAATAGGAATTACAGAAAATACAACGCATTGTGTTGAATGTCGATTTAGGTAGCCTCGTGATTCATGCAAGCCACTAGATAATGTGTAGAAGATCATTTATAAAAGGAGTTTGATAACATTCATGATAGACAGAGATGGATTATCTGATTAGTTTCATAAAGAAACATGTGAAAAAATTATGTAGAAAACTACTAACAATGATAACATGGATGAAAAAATCATTTATTATTATTCTCTCGAGTTTCGAGTGGAAGATAGGGCTGAATAAAAACATCTCCACTTTGTCCTATTTTCTGCCATTGTCTCCAGCTTGGACTACGATTGCTCAAACTCTTTCATCTCTTCCTCACACGATATCTTCCACGTCACCTTGGAACGATCCAATCGTCTCTTGGGCTACTACTCGAGGGCCTAGTGTATGATGTCATTCAATGGTATCCTCAATGTATGACCGAACCATTTCCATTCTCTCCTATAAATCTGTTGAGCAATCGGCTCTTGGTTGTTTAGTTCCCAGCCAGAGCTTCTTGTTATTAATTACTTCAGATTGGCCATTTGATCGTCAGTATAGAACAAAGGCAGCTGTTGATGCAAGTCACCTGCGAGCTATTGGAAATCCTTTTGGTGACGTACACCCCAAGTTTCTTACCCGTATAGAAGAATCGACTTAACATTAATGTTAAAAATGGGAATTCTTATCTCCTTGCAGAGCGCAGAAGATTTCTGAGCTGGTTTCCAGATGATGAAGGCGTATCTTACCTCTCCGATTAGAGCTGGCTTTTACATTTTCACCCTTTCTATGTGGCTGTAGTTGAAACGATGCTTCCTAAATAAATGAAGGGAGAGAAAACTGTTAAATCTCCCCAGTTGATAGTGATTGGTGCTGAATATTGTTGTTGATGCTGTTGGTTGGCGATCATCACCAAGATCCTCTTCCCCATGATCACCTGTAGTCTTGTCTTCACTGCCTGCCTCTTCACCCGGTGTGTTGGTTTTCACCTGGAAGCCCTCGAGTTTGTGTGACATTAGACATAATTCATCCACGCGCGAAATCCATATCTTCTAGAGTCTTTTTATTCTTGTCTTATCACTCCCTGTGCATAGTGTGATGCGTAATCCAGTCCACCACAATTAAGAATACCATTGGTGATAGTAAATAGGAAGCCTTGTCTTACTCTTGTATGCCCTTCGGACGCCTCACTGAGTTTTCCGTTGTGGATCACTTGTAACCTTGCATTGTCATATACGCAGCTGTTGAATGAGGTTGATAAAGACATGAGGTATGCCGTAGTGTTGAAATGGGAACGACTGTCTCTGTCTCTGAGTCTGTAATCAGTGCTTTCAGGGAAATCCATCTGGTCCTGCTGCCTCCCTGGCCAATGTTCTGTAGCCCGATCTTATTCAGGATCTCTGCTTTCTTTGGAGGATTGATGTCCTCTAACACGCTGTTCTGTGCGTGCTGTTGGTGCTGGTAAGGGGATTTCTGGGCAATTTGAAGGTGGTGGTAGATTCCGGAGTATTTTGAAGTGATCAGCCCATTGTTTAATTTCATTCTCCTCCTTTTTAATTGGGTTTCTTTGAGCATCTTTTATTGGTTTCCTCATCTGGGTTGATCTCTTTCCGAATGGAAACCTGGTTATTTGATATAATGTCCTGGCAACTCGTTAGCCTGAAGCTCGTCCTGCTTCAGTTTTCGGCGTTTCGTAGAATTGTCTTTTGTGTTTCCCAGCACTAATCTTCACTTTTTTCTTCATTCAGTGCAGTGTACACTGAACTCAGATTCTTCTTCCATTATCCATCTTTGCATTGGGTTATCTTCTCTATGATTATCCTCCTCTTTCCTCCTGTCTGTTATTACCTTACATGTCGGTGTCCATTGAGAACTATTCCTTGTCCTACACAGCCTCTTGTTACTTCCGAAAATGGTGGTATATACTTTCTTGAACATCGCCGTCAGAGAGTGAGTTCTGATGTTCTTCCACGCAGGTTTCCGCAGTGATACCACGTAGTCTGCCACACCTTGCTCTGATCTGATCTATTGTGAAGGTAGCACTTGTAGTTTTGTCCTTCAGTTTCTGAATGTTGAATTACAGTGGTCTGTCTCCAGTCTTTTTGAGGGGTTTCAGCATAACCTTCAAAGTTCCCTGAGCTAGGTGGTCTGAGCCCAGATCTGCTCTTCTTCTTGACTATGTATCCAGCAGGTTAGCTGTATCTCCACTACCTTCAGCAGTATTGAGATGAATGAAATCTGTTTGGTTTGTGGTGTGTCCGTCAGGCAAAATTCATGTTTCTTAGTGTATATTCTTGTGCTTGTACACGCTGCCTGGAATCATCAAATCATGGAAAGCGTAGAAGTCTGCGAAGAGTTCAACGGTCTCACACATTTATCCAGGTGAAACCCTCTCGACTCATGATAAATTATCTTCGGTATTATCCACTTCCAGTTCAGTAGGCATTCATTCCACTTAAGAGGATTTAGATGTAACCTTTGGGATGCTGTCAGTTACTGTTTGTAGCTGCCTGTAAAACTCCTTTTCTTACTCCACGTTATTTGTAGCACTGTGGTAGTGGATAATCGTCAACTTCCCTCCATTAGAGTTGAATCTTGCTGTCATGAGCCTTTGAGAGGAGATTGGTTGCCGCTGCATAAGGGCTTTGGCTGCCACTGGTAGATATCATGATAGCCACTAACTGCCTCAGTTTGTTCGTGGTTGTCGTCTGGGGTAGATTATTGACTCTCCCGGTGACAATGTTATCAGTCCACAAGGATTCCGTTTTCTCTCAAATTTCAAGAACTTCCATTCCATGTCTTCTCCCCTCTTTGGCTTCCTGAGTAACCATTCCAGCATCGTATATAGGTACATTACACGTCCTCATTTCTATTCTTGCTTTCATTTAGAGAAAACCTCTCACCTGACTGATTTACTGTGTTATTTCGCCTCTCTGACTGCAACAAGAAATAAGTGTGCTTTTATATTTTTTTGAATTTTTAATATTTTTCTTGTGCATTGAAGTTTTGTAGCAATGTGATTGATTTTGTGGTATAGGGTCGCTAGCCCTTCTCTTGGACCCCCCTCTTTATCTGGGCTTGGGATGGGTCAGAAATCTAGCGAGCCAATAAACTAAGCCAGGTTAGATTTAGGATGCACCCTCGAATAAGATGGCATTAAACCCAGAAGCAAATAAGAATCAGGCAGCAAAATTCCATTTTACATGCCTTAATCAAGAAAACTAATACAGAAAATTAAAAAAAAAACCAATTTACAGAAAATCAACGCACACAAATCAATTACAAAACTATAAAATCATCAGCCTTAAGACGCACAGAAGAAACTGCGTACACATGCTGTTTAAAAGAGTCAAAACAGACTGTAGCGCTCTGGTACTGAACTGAAAGGGAGATAAATGATTATTAACTGTCCGCAAAAAAATGAATTACCCGTAAAATTTCATGAGAAAGTGTCTAAACTCAAGTCGTAATACCACTAAGGAACCATCGTTAAAGTCCTTAAGAAAATTTGTTCTGCCACGTATGAGAAATACCTCTGAAATTATGGCTAGAATTCTGAGACTATTTCAAAAACAGATAAAGCAAACAAGCAAAAACGACCACTTCATTTGATATTGTTGAGATCAAATGATCACACAGAAAAAGAAAGTAAGATTATTACCATGGACAAAATAAGTTGAGTAAACTGCGACAAACGTTACATTGGTCATAGACAGCGTCCCTTTCGGGTCTAATTCAAAGATCATAAATTAGTTGTGAAAGGGCACGATGTATATTCATTCTTATCGATGGATTTAAATAATTACAGATACCGATTTCACTAGAAAAATGTAGAAGTTTTAAACAAAGAAAACAACAAAAGAACCATAGAATTTCTTGAAACCTGGCATTCAAAGGTGTCAGCGATCACAGATAAAATTCACCTACTAATAGAAAATAAATCACATCACAAAGCAATTAAAATTCCAAGTGAATAAAAACGATTAATAGAGATTTAAAATAACAACCAATCACAACAGTGGTTGCCAGGAAATGCAATTATACCATTCACCGAGAATTCATATATGTTCACCTGTAAAGATGTTGCCTATATGGACATCGAAAGCTCTGCATTTAAATCAATCAGCTCAGAGAACACAACTAAATCACTATTTATGGAAGTTGAAGAATTTTTTTCTCTTTATAGAATTTCATGACTTCATTGAACGGTTGTTTTTTACGACGCGTATCATTTTGAAAGAATAATTCTTCAGAACATTCATGGATATAAGTTATTAAGACTTTGGCTGGCAGTTAACAAAAGTCGGAATTCATGGACCAATTTAATTTCGGCGAAAGTTATTGAATGGCGAATGAGGTCCTAGATTCAATCTACTATGCTGCAGATGGGGGTGTCTACTGCGGGAGTCATCCAAACTACAATGAAACAGCTACCTAGTACTTCTTGCTTTTGAAAAGTTTTCGAACTGCTCTTAGTCTGTGAACAGAACTTAAACATAAAAATGTCTGCAAGCTCATCCTCAAAAAAAAAATTAAATAATCATGATATAAAAGTGAGTTAGTAATGTGAGGATAAACAAACAATTTGGCCACTTTGTTCATGGTCTGTCTGTCCGTCTATTCTTCATTTTATTCGTTAAAGATAAACTGAAAATTCTTCCCTGTACATAATTTATCATGTACATTTTCTTAATCATGCATAAGGAAGTTGTATTCTGTGTTTCAAATTGCGCGAAAATTCAAAACATTTTAATTAAGCATCCAAAACAGTGAATACCAGAGGAGAAAAACTTAAATACTCTTCCCATCGAACTAATTAATTCATGAGTAAATTAATCCGTTACGCAAAAAGTTGGATGTAAAACTCTATTCCCCATGATTCACATAACTCTGACTTCAGAATATAGATATAAATTTAATGATAGCAGGTTACCTAACAAGTCTGTTATTAGAGTAGTTTTCTAACCAAGCAGCTCATCCAGAATCGATTTTCGTAAGTTTAGGGTCCCCACAGATGCAGTTAGGAAGAAAAATGTTATTAAGTAAATACTAATTTATTGATTGGGAGGTCAGATTAGTAGATCGCAGATTAGTAGATCAAGTCGAGTTTAACTAACATAACATAACATAACTATCGGAATAGACATGAATCTAGGCTAACCTCTAGTCAATTTGTATTTGTATCGGTGTTGATTTTTTCCTTGACTTGAACTTTAACCCTTTGTGACTGAGATTTCCTTCCTATCGGTTGGTAAATTTTGTCTACGTGTCTGTTGATTGACGGTTCACTGGAATACCAGGCGGGCTTCTAAAAATTCTCTAGCATTCTTGTTGTTTCCTCTGTCTAATATTTGAACGTTGATTGTCCCAGTCGAACTGATGTCCGTGGTTGTCTGTGTGTAGTGAAATGAGGGAGTGTATATCATGTCTTTTGACAGCTAGCTTATGTTCGTGGATACGTAGACGAAGGGGACGTCCACTTTGGCCAATGTAGTGTTTTTCGCAGTTGTTACACTTTATTTTGTAGATGATGTTGGTTTTATCCTCTTTCGTTGTTGAGTCTTTTGGTTGACATATAACTGAGTGAAGTGACTTTGTCACTTTTCAAAGCTTTGAAGAGTCTTTTAGTGATTTCTGAGATATCTTTTATATATGGTAAGGCGACTTTCTTTCTGCTTTCCTTGAGGGCTTTTGGTTTGATAGGTTTGCTTGGGGTTATGTCTTTTGATGAAATTCCATGAATATTCATTGTTTTTGGAAGACATCCACAAGATATCTTTCTTCAATTTTCCTTAAGGGGGGAGTGCTGCGATGATTCTTGACCCGTCTTGTACACAATTCCTTTTGTGTGTTATTGGATTTTTGCTATTGTAATTCAGGATTTGATCTATGCGAGTTGATTTTCATAGTAGAGCAATGAAAGCTTCGCAAATTAAATATCCAGCTCAGAGAACACAACGACATCAGGAAAATATGAATCTACCTAATTCTAGAGCGACTGAACATTACTATGCGTTCACTTACGAGTAATCATTTGATAAGGTGGGACAGAGTAAAAGTGTTACAAAGTAATCTGGTCAGGTGTAAAGAGATACAAATCGCCAAAACGTTTTTTTGCTGTATCAACACCGAGTGTGTACAATTGAAATGATGCAATACTTATCCTGGATGTATTAAAAATTACAAAACAGCTAAAAGAATATATAAAGTAAATTTTGAAGTCGTGCAAACACATTTATCTCATTATGACCAGAGAACTATGTTCAAAACATCATTCAGTTAATAACACCGTATTATTTCAGTTTATTTCAGATAAATATATTCAATATAGATAAACTCAATCAACTAGCGTACTTCAATTTAATAGAAAATGTAGATGCGAGTCATTGGATAAATATGTTTATGTTTTTTTGTTCTCAGTGAGGTATACAGCATACTTTACACATTGTTTAGTTGGCACTTTTTGAAACACTGTCTTTAGAATATCCAATTGTCTTTTTGATGTTGTTGTGTTCTTAGAGCTGGATAGCTTATTTGCTAAGCTTCCATCGCCCTAATAGACAATCAATAGACAATATTGCCAATTAGGGCGATGAAAGCTTCGCAAATAAACCATTCAGCACAGAGAAAAAGAACCACATCAAAATCATCTACCTGAGCTACAAATCTTCTCAATCATATCTATTTACTTGTGATTTCACAATAACAATCCATACTCCTTATTTGACCCAAAAGTACTTAATTCAACGTCAAAAATAGATTGCTAACCTTTTTCAATACACTAATAGTCACCGTGTTTCCTCTCATCTTTTAGTTAGTTGAGCGGTAGTCAACCAATATTTGTCGGGTGTGAGGACAAATACTCGCCGAACACATTGGCTAGTGGTCACGCTATGTTGTGAATTGGAAGAAGTTGAAATTCATGGGCCATTGGATTGGGTCCCAGTGGCTTAATGGTATACGAGCTCACCTTGTAGCCAGAAGGTCCTGGGTTCGAATCCCGGTGGGTGCATACTGCTGAAGGGTCCCAAACTAGGATGAAACAGCTGTCCAATACTCCGGTGCTGGTTTTCCAATGGTTCTCTAACTAATGTCAGCTCATGATGAAATCCCGAAACCAATCAAATCCCTACAAACCAACAGTTGAATATTTGTTTGAATTGGTAAATCTCTACACTGGATTGTGTTGAAAGACGAAATCATAAGAGCATTCAGCGAATAAATCGCCGCTTTTAGAGAAATTTCGCCAGGAAAAAAAATAATAATAGTGGATAAGAAAGTGTCCTAATATTTGACATCTGCAGACTTTCTTGAAAGGATTGTGATTCATTATAGTACTAAATAAAACATGAATACTAAAGGAAATGTAATAAACCGTTTCCAATATGTAAATTTAAATCATTTACACAAAGTAGTCACTCAGTTTGTTTTTATGTAATACGAAAGAACTGGATATCTTGAATGTACACGCTGGTAGAATAAGTAAGGGCAGAATCAGACAAACTGACGACATGATTTCTTCATGAGCCGACATTAGTTAGAGAACCATTGGAAAACATGGAAGTACTGGACAGCTGTTTCGTCAACGCTAGTTTGGGACTCTTCATCAGTACGCACCCGCCGAGATTCAAACCCAGGACCTTCTGGTTACAAGGCCAGCTCGTATACCATTAAGCCACTGGGACCCGATTCAATGGCCCATGAATTCTAACTTTTGCCATTGCATAACATAGCGCGACCCCTAGCCAATGTGTTCTGCGGGTATTTGTCCTCACACCCGACCTGGTACACCCTAATGGTCACGACTTCTCACTAGAACCTCAGGTTACTACGTACTACCAAAGAGTCCCAAACTAGGACGAAACAACTGTCCAGTACTCTCAGGTTTTCCAATGGTTCTCTAACTAGTGTCAGCTGATGATGAAAATCCTGTAACCAATCAATTCCCTACAAACCAACACTTGAAACTGACGACATGTTTGATGGATTTATTTCACCTTTCAAATGATCATTGTAAAATTTAAAAAGTTTATTTTAAATTCTGTTGCTATTCATAGCAAAAGACCTATGCATTTTATAGGAAATAATTAAGAAAGTGAACATTTTATAATCTCAACCTGTATAACTCTTTTCTTGTAGACAGTGGGTAAATTCTTTACATTAACAGCTTTCATTTATTTACAGAGAACATAAAATATGTGCTCAGCATATTTCATTTAAACCGAATAAATAAAAGGTGAAGTTCAAGTATAATCATAGTTTTTCATCTCCTAATTTATTAGTGGTAGAAACGACTAGCCTTAGACTTCTTTGAATAATTGCAAATAATTTTATCTTTGCCATGATCGTCTATTTATCGTATTCTTTCTAAACTCTCAGTTATTGTGGTGAATGGATATATCTATTTGTTTTTTAAAAGTTTATTGTCAAACTTACTAAACCATTATTCTTACTGCTGTAGTAAAACAATTCCTCTAAACCTACAGTGTTTCTCCACAGAAAACATGGTGTCAGTGATTATAGATTTGCGAAAAGCACGCTTTCCTCATTATCATTTATGATTTATTTCCAAAGGCAATAGTAACTGGACTTTAAGTTTGTTAAAGGTTGACAAGATAATCCCTCCAATAAACTCTGAACAAATGAATTTGTATTCATGTTTCTGTTGACATTTTTTTAATTAGAGAAGACTGAGTTATTCATTTTGGTACTAATGTCATCTACATTCATGTAATGGTAAACGCCAACCATCGATCGGACAATGATGACTGCAAAACAGTGTCTGATTTTTGGCATATTCTACGTCAATGTAGGAGAATATATTTGGTCAAATTGACTTTCGCAAAATTCATGCGTAGCTAATCATTGAAGCAGAAATGATTAATAACTGCGTGGTTCATTGTGTACATCTACTCCAGGTAGTCAGCTTTAACTCTTGCTAGTTTGTCGATATAATCTATGTAACGATTTTAGCGAAATTACCAATTAATTTACGATTAAGGAGTTGAGCAATGCATCTTGGAAGATTTGTTGTCTTGCGAAAAGACTATTCATTTCGTTACTCTTTACATAACCTCCTGCGTGTTAGCTAACTAGTCGTGGATCTTTTAGAAGTGAGAAGTCACTCAGTAACCTCGTCAGGATATGCCTAATCCATCCTCAGTTCTTTCTGCTTATTTATTGAACAACAGGTGCTTATGAGTAAGCTAACAGATTTTATAGTCACATTTGTCAATTTTCTTCATATTCAAGTATTTTATATGAATGAAGTTAATTTCAATTTTCAACCAGTTATTTGTATGATAAGATTCGTAGAACACCAACTGGTCAATAGGATGTATTCCAAAGGCCTCTGAATATAATGTGAAGTGATATAAACCGCAATGGAATCTGTTTTAATAAATGATTATTGTATAGAGAACGACAAACATAACTTTCACCAGTTATTATAAACACAATAAAATGTGTTTTCTAACAACCCTATATTAATAATCGCTTTAAAGTCAAACTTTTCATGATGACTTTTTATCTAAACCCTTTTATAAGACACTTGTTCATTTCAACTTCCGTCTTCAGCACATACATATAAGCATTCTAATGCTGCATGCCAAGTAATCCACAACGGGAAACTTACGGAAGCCTTCGAAGTGAGGACGGGAGTAAGGCAAGGCTGACTACTATCGCCAATGATTTTCCTGACTGCAGTAGATTGGATAATGCGACAGACAGCGGGAAATGAGGAAACAGGCATAAAATAGACCCATACAAAAAACTTGGAGGATCTGGACTTCGCCAATGTCATATATATGTCTGATTTCCCAAAAATTGGAAGATATGCAAGTGAAAAGCAACAAGTTGGCAGAAGAAGCATCCACAGAAGTTAGGACTTCCTTCAAGTGAACATAGAGAAAAAAGAGGTGATGAAGACTCCTGGCCAACACCAACAACAGACAACAATCAACCAGTATAAGTGGGATGAACCTGAAAGAATTAACCTCCTTTACCTACCTACTGACCTGGGAAGCATCCTTTCAAATACAGGCGGACGCAATTGACAAGGATATAAAAGCGATGATCATCGAAAAAGTAAGACAAGCTTTCATTACTCTCAAGTCTGTGTGCAGGTTAACAGCACTTAGCATGAAAAATAAGACCCGGATTTTAACTCCAATGTGAACTCAGTCAGTTCTACTATACGGATCAGAGATTCGGCACGTCATGAAGAGCACCTCAAACAAACTACAGACCTCCTTCAATAGCTGTCTTCCATCGAAACTTCCCTCAAAATCAGATGGCCAGTCAGAAATGATCAGCAACAAGTATCTCTAGCAATGAGCGAACCAACCAGGAACCGATTTGGCAACAAATAGGCAGAAAGAAATGGAGATGGATTGGCTGGCCATACTCTGAGGAAACCATCAAGTGATATCACTAGACAAGCCGTCGCTCGAGTGGAAACCGAAAGGGAAGCGGCGAGTTGGTCGTCAGTGCGAGGGTGACTTGGAGGAGGTGATGTGAAGAGGAGATCAAAACATGTGGGCAGACTGAAGCCAGGTGAAAACTCTAGCAGAGAACCGAACACAATGGAGACGCGTGGCTGAAGCCCTATGTTCCTCTAGGAATTGAAGAAAATAAAAATAATATAAACATAAGCATTCAGTCATCATTTCATACATATTTAACTAAGGGAATGAGCGCCGTTGCACAAGCACCAGGGGATTTAAGTATATATCCCAAAATACTGAACGACAAGCAATAATTCCTAACTCACTAACGCGAGAAGACCAGACAATGGGTAACGTACTTTTGTATCGAGAAAAATCACATTATGTTCATACATTTGTAGCCACATTTCTGCTTAGCTATGTCAGTAGATAATAAACTGTTCTGACAAGCTATTAATAATCTGTTCTTATTGTCTACTGACTTTCTAAAGGTTAAACCTTGAGATTATTTCCTCACCAAAACGTTATTTAGATTCAGATTCCAGAAATAAATGCTTCTACTTCTCTGGCCATTGACTTAACTTTTTCTTTTCAGTTTTGGCTACTTCCTATCAATCTTTGTGTATAGACTGCTGATAATTCTTGTCATTAATACACGCCAAAGTATTATACCAGTGACTTATATTCTACATAATCCACACCAATGTTTCCCATAGGAGAAATTGTAATACAAAATATCATACTATGCCAAAATCTGATCTGTACATTAATTCAGTCCCACAAACTAGTGAATATCAATAAATAACACAAAAATGTAATGTCCCAGTAAACAATATGACCAATTCAGGTTATTATCAGATGTTTCCACGTTTCCGTTGACCGGTTCAAAATGCCCGAAAATCCTCAGTACTTAAACCGTTTGCTCCTGGATTTTTGTTTTTTTTAAAAAGCGGAATAATCTCATTTTAAAATTTCAAATGAAGAAACTAAAGAAAACTCAATGAGTTCGATAGTTCTTTTGATGGTGACTGTACAGGATTTTTGTGGGAAGAAAACAGGAATTCAAACACCTACTTAATTATTATTCACCTGACGCAGTTCACCGCAACGAACTTATTATTATTTCGTAATGACAATCTAGAATCGAAATAATAGAGAAGATTTGTAGTTCAGGTGGATGATTTGCAATTAATAGTGTTCTCTGAGCTGGTTGATTTAGTTGCAGAGCTTTCGTCGTCCCCCTTCTGGACAACATCTTCAGCGCAGTATTTAGCATAAAGTGAAATGATTGAAATTTTTTATGAATGATATAATTGCGTTTCACTGTAACCATCTTTACATATGTATTGACCATTTTCTATTGACTTGGATTTTAAACTTTTTAGTCACCTGATTTACTTTTAATTAGTTAGTATATTTCGTCTATATTAACGTGTTTGATAACTGCGTACTCGTTTGAGTACCAGGCTTCTAGGAATTCCCTGCCTGCACTTTTGGTGTTTTCTCTGTCTAAGATTTTGACATTATCCCAATCAAATTTATGTCCATAATCGTCTGTATGCATTCATACTAAAGAATATATATCATGTCTTTTCACGGCTGATTTGTGTTCTTGGATTCAAATTCGAAGGGGACGCCGACTGTGGCCGATGTAATGCTTGTTACAGTTCATACAATTTTAATTTGTAGATAGTGTTAATTTTATCCCTTTTTCTGTTGGATCTTTTGGTTTGCATAAGATTGAATTAAGCGATTCGACTGGTTTGTGTGCTACATCTATATAAAACGGTTTTATTAATCTAGCCGTTATTTCAGAGATACTTCTGATGTATGGTAGGATGAATTTCTTTTTGGTCTTTGGTGATGGTTCTTTGTTGGTGCTTTGATTCGATTTTAAACACTTTTTGATGAAATTTCGTGGACAACCATTCTTCTTGAAGACCGTTTCTAAGTATTTTTCTTCCATTCTTTTCACATCTAGAGTGCTGCAGTGTGTTTGAACTCTTCTAAACGATGTATGCACACAGTTTCTTTTGTGAGTGAGTAATTGGATTATTGGTAGTATAGTTGAGTATTTGATCTGTGTGTGTGGTGTGTGTGCGTTAATTTTCTATATACTTGTGTTTCTAAATTTCCTGTGCTAGTTTTCCTGATTAAGACATCTAAAAATGGGATTTTCTTATCTCATTTTTCTTCTCTTGTGAATTTGATGTCTTCAAATATGTTGTTTATTAGTTTGTGGGTATATTCTAAATGATTTCTCTTAATTATTACAAATGTATCATCAACGTAACGTATCCAGATTTTCGGTTTAATTATAGGTAGAGCTATTAATTCTAATCTGTGCGAAACGGCTTCAGCAATTAATCCTGATATGGGCGAACCACTATGGGATTTTGAAGAAATTTAAATCATTTCACTTTATGATAAATATTGAGCTAAAGATGTTGTCCAGAAGGGCGACAAAAGCTCCGCAACTAAACCAACCAGCTCAGAGAACACTATTAATTGCAGACAATCTAGAATCACCAGCGTGAAATAGGATATGCATAATTTTATTATTGTTTGTTAGTCAGGATACCTGAAATTAAACATTCATTGTGATAAACATCAAGTGAAGTGAAAAACTAAGATTTTCCTCAGTAGTTCTGAAAAATTGGTGAAGATTTGTTAAGACTTTAAGCTGAAGTAAAATAGTAAAAATCGCTAATAATTAGGTAACTCCATTTTGTATACGAATAGCTTAGCAGCTTAAAGTTTTGGCGACAACTAATCAAGATGGAGTGATATCACGCCTGATAAGAAACATGGAACTAAATCCTACATCTGAATAGTGTTTTCGTGTTACCAGTTCTCGTGCAGCTTGGTGTGTTTCCTAACAGCTTGAATCTCGTCTCCATTTAAGTGCGTCGGTGGCACAGCAGTTATGACGCTCTCTGATCATGCACATGGTCCAGGGTTCGATCCCCTGCCGACCCACACCTGATATATATGGTCGGCCTGAAAAATTTCGGCTACTTAAACCATATGCTGAAAATTCCATACCTGTACCAAAAAATACGGTGTGGAATCAAGCTATAAACAAAAAAAGTTAAACTGGTTAGTGGAACTAAGCTATTTTGAAGAATTTCTGCACTTTCATACTTTTAATACGGACTTTCAGGGATATCCATTCTCCACAATGTTCTCTGCAATATTCGTCTGTTTATCTTCAATCTTATTTTCTGAACATGACCGCCCAATTCCGCTAAAAATCGTTTTGTAAAAGATTGGACAATTGCTATCATAATTCAAGTACTAACCAGTCCACGTTCCTTTTCTATAGATAGGTAATCATAAGTAAAGCTCATCCACAACCGAAAACATTCAAATCTGACAGAATCACCTCAAAAGTTGCTCAAAACAAATGCATAATGCTTCTATTTTTTTAAATAAAATGTGATATCGAACATTAACGTAATTTCTAAAACGTATGTCATGCATTCTTATTTTATGTTGTAGTTGCCGATCATCCTGATAGGTGCTCATCTGTACGTTGCTGTAGTTTCCCAGTGGAACTTAGGGCTTCAAGCGAGAGGTGCAAAATTTTGCTATCAATGGCTTTTGTTTTGACGGGATGATGTTGCTGGCCTTATGCCCAACTTTTACTCTTAACCAGTCTTACTACAAATTAAGCAAGGTAAAGGAGTGAGTCGGCTAGGGATTGAATCCCGGATCACGTGCGTGGTCGGCAAGCATTCTGCCACTGAGCCAACACTGCCAACGTTTCTGTAGCAGTGGTGTATTTTTACGAGGTGCGGTTTCAAACCTCAATCGACTAAGGGAGTTAAAGGTGTGCGCTACTCGGGAATCGAATTTCGGACCATGTACATGGTTGGCCAGCAATTTATCGCTGAATCTCCGACGGACAAACGAAGGTAAACACTAAATCGTTTGATTGTTCGAATCCGTTTCCATATTGGCGAGAGACAAGAAGGCTATCATTGTTTAATCAAGTACTAGTTCTTAGAAGATCGGAGAAAAACAATCAGAAGTATTGTTACACATCATATTAACATGTATTTACAGACTTTGTCATGCATTAACCCGTGTAAGTCTGTTTCATTACCACTTGAAGAATAAACAACCGTGTTGTCCAACCGTTTTCTGTTGTTCTGCTTCGGTCAGAGTGTATAGTGTTCTGCGTATTATGTTTAGTCTTCTAATAAGCAGCGACAGGTCTAAAATAGTTGTGGTCTGGATATGTGATAATAATCAAGTGGAAATGAGTTTCACTTATAAATAATTAAACGATAACTTAAGAACCGGCCTACAAAAGAACCTTGTAAACCTAGACAATTCCTGTATAAATATAAAATACCCCACCTAAAGTTAATTCTATGTTCATGAATATTCTCCATCCAGATGTTAATAATGACAAAATATGCAATTCAGCGAAGAGTCTTTTTTCTCCAGCTAATTCATTCACTTAGCTGTACAATCGCAACTATCCATACTTATTTTTGTAAATATGCGTAAATTAGGTTTGTCCGATAAGAATGAAAATAAGTTAGGGTTATTGCTGTCAAGATATTTATAAAATTTGATGAGCATTCAAACTGTAGTTGAGACGGGGGATGAATATTGGTAAGAGGATAATGGAGATGTCAACGCACACCTGATATCTATGGTCAGCCTGCAAAATTTTGGCTACTGATATCATATGCTGAAAGTTCCATAACTTTACCAAAAAAATACGGTGTGGAATCAAGCTGTAATGACAAAATATATCACTTACAATAAGAATTAACGTTCAAGGTATAATGCTCATTCAAAAAGCTTTTATTCTTAATTGAAATCGAAAGCATCTAGCAGACTGTACAATTATTATATGTGTGCATTCTATTGAAGATTTACGCTGCTTTACAGCTATGAAAATAAGCACTGTCAGGAAAAAATCGACGTTTCTTTACACTGAAAGAAGGAAATACAGTCATTAACTACATCGAAGGCTTTTGACTTCAACTGAGGTTTAGCAGTATTTTTTTTTTGTTTAATTTTCTGTAAAAGTATACACTATTCCAATCACCTCAGGCCTTAGTAAAATCGAAAACTTTTTTAATACACGATTTTTTTTTAACCTGCTGAATTTCATTGCTTTCAGCATTTTACCGTATTTAGGCAAGATGGAAAAAAGACAAATTCACATTATCAAAAAGACCGTATGATAAATTTATTCAAATTACTCTAGCGGTAAATCAAAACTGAGGTAGTTACATCAAGTCAATTCAATATTTATTCAATTCACGACGGATCTATATCATCAGGTGTGTAGATAGAAATGCTTTTAGACAACTTAGTCTACTTTAGTCTACTCACTTCTTTTTGATAGCTGTATATTACCTGCATATTGAAAATTTGGCGAAGGGATTAGGTATTTTTTTTGATGGTTAATGGAAAATAAATGAAAAGATAGTTGCAGTGTAGAAAATTCTTTTTTCAACAAAGTCATCAACTAGACTCTACATTTGTGTATTTATGATATGATGGTTGAGAAAGTTCCAGAATAATTTCCGGCCAAAGGGCAAATGAATAAAATTACAATTAGGAATTAAAATGCCATAATAAACAAGGGGACGGATAAAACTCAAACAAAGTAACATCATAATTACAGAGAAGATTGACATATTGTGCAATAAAGGGTTATAACTGTACGGAAGTTTGCGTAAAAAATCTTGTAAAATCATAGCTAATGAGACCAAGAATTATTCTGGATCTTTCCCATCCGCTTAAAATAATTACATGAGTGTACAGCCTATTGAATTGAATTTTTGATTTTCCCGTCGATTGATTGGACCGAAGTGCTCGGTCTCAGGTTGACATGTCGGCTTCTTGTGCAGATGCTTCGACGATGTCTGGGTATTTAATTAGTATACAATTGGTGGATGGTGGCTAGCAGTGGAATCCAGGATGCGCATTTCGTCCTATTTGGGACTCGTCAGCTGGATGTACCTGCATTTCTCAGTGAGTGATGATGTTCCCACCGAAACTATGGGTACTGGGTTCGAGCCTCGGTGGGAACATCATCACTCACTGAGAAATGCAGGTACATCCAGCTGACGAGTCCCAAATAGGACGAAATGCGCATCCTGGATTCCACTGCTAGCCACCATCCACCAAGTGTACAGCCTAGTTGATGACTTCGCCGAAATAGTGTTTTTCTTAGCTACAACTGTCTTTTTATTATTCCTTATGGGCAAATATATGGTTGTGGTATTTGTAAAGACTAAATTACAAAGCTGTTGGTAGTATTCAGTATACAAACGGAGGATAGATCACTGGTTCACATATGATAGCAGTAGAAGAAAGGAACGAAAACACTTTCAAAAGCATTTAAACTTACCTTCAACTACTATTATGGGACCAGAATTTAGACGCTAAACAAATAGCCGGTAGAAGTTGACCAAAAATGTGAAAACCGTGGATAATCTATGCAAGGTAGTAGAGATTGAAATGTCACCTCCAGAGTAATGTAAAGATATTAAGAGAGATAAACTGTCAAACCAAAAGATGCTTAAGATATAGAAAGACTGAATAATTTACTATTTCAATGTTTGGAGAAAGAAATCAAAATTTTTGGTAATGAAGCTAAAGCAGTTTAATAGAATAAAATACTCCATAAATGGTAAGGCTATGCAATTATGTGAGTTCTGGATTAAGAATACGTACAACAGAATTGAGTAAACCAAACATTCAACCATTATAGCCATATATTTATCGACTCAATGGCTACTTCATGCAAGAATAGTATCTTTTTTGATCAATGTGTTTAGTCCTATCTTCACTGCAGACTGAAATCTATCAGTCAAGCTTGCAATGTGGCCACCATGCCACTAGGTGGCTTGCCTTCAGGATGCACTTTGAACTGCTGGTATTAGATGGGTGGAGGCAATCGGCCACAGGAAGCCTTGCTCGACCTAGGTTTCGTACCAGCTGACACTCATCAGCAAGGCGTATCTGCGACCTAGAAGGAACTCATGCCCCACCTTCTGAGATTCCAACCCGCGTTGTCACCCAGTACTGCAGTCAGAGACGTTACCACTGAGCTAGCTATTCACGCCTACGACTGACCTTCTGTAGGACTGTATTGGATATCTTTGATTGCTTACTAGTCACTAACTAGTGTAATGTGTCTAGTTCTATCTTCACATTACACTACTTACTGACTAGTATGCAATCAAAAATATCCACTACAGTCCTACAGGAGGTCAATCGCGAGCCTAAATAGCTCAGTGGTAACGTCTCTGACTACAGCTGGAACTGGGTGACGCAGGTTCGAATCTCAGAAGGGACATGAGTTCCTTCAGGGTTGCAGATACGCCTAGCTGATGAGCGCCAACTAGCACGAAACCTAGGTCCAAGGCTTCCTGCGGCCGATTGCCTCCAACCATCTAATACCAAGAGTAGTATCTGGATATTGAGGTAGAGTAAAACTGCATAATCGATAAAAACACACAGTGGTACAGTACTAATAACTTGTTGACGATTCAACTTATTCACACAGATTCGTTGTTTGCTATGTATACTTTTTCTTTCCTCTATTTTGTTTATTTCAGTCTTACATACATCCAGGATAGGCGTTCTGCCAAAATTGATTCTATGACTGACTTCTCTTTCCACCTAAATATATTGTAAGGGCACAAGACAAGAGCTAGGCAACAGATCGTTTATTGAGAGGTATTTAAAGATTTCTATGTGCACTATTATTAACGTTATTGTTAGCGAGAAGCAGCCTCTTCTGATTGGTTGATTTCTTAGAAAGTTTATCCATATATCTGCGAATCATTTTTGCACACGTTAAGTCTGCTGTTTTTTGGTTGATTAGCTCCTCAAGGTTAAGCTGTGTTACTGTTTTTTCTTATGATCCCGATTCGGGATGTAAACACTGACGTTAATTGCTGTCTACAATTTTGGCTTACAGACAGCTCTTACCACAATATTACTTTTCGATACTTTTTTGTATGCCATCCTATGATGTGATAACATGTAAGTGAATTCATTGCAATGGCAAATTATTTTACAGATTGTCCAATTTATCAGGATCAGCCATTCTAGATCTAGTGAAATATCTAAATTCCGATAAGTTAATTAACCGTGATCCACTGAATTGTCCTATGTAGTGGATAGCCTCACATTCATTACATAGTCTTTGGTAAATTATGTAGCATTTCTTAATTGGATCTGTCGGTTCATTAAGCTGACAGAGTTTATGTCTGAGATGGTTGGTTGGCTTTTAGTACTGCCTTAATTTCAACCTTATCTTATGTAGGACTACTGATGTTCTTGCTTCATATGGTTGTAATACAGAACCTTTGAGTTCTAAATTATTCCTCGTATTTTCATCATTTCTAAACAAATGTCTACTGACCTACAGGGGGGCTTTCACATATTTATGCATGCTGGTGATGTGCAGCTAAAGATCTCACAAAATTTTACAACGCAGTTTCGTCAATGAAGTGAATATTGCAAATGAAATATAGTCTAGCATGAGTCAGTAGCCAACTAAATAGTCAATATGTTTCTATCAAGTGCTGTATATTTAGGATATTTCAGCCTACTTTAGCTAATCAATTTAATCATATAAATTTATAAAGAAGACTCCCTGTCGCTTTTGGGAGAAACTGATTATTGGAGGCGGTTTTAATCATAGGAATGAGCAAAAATTACGTAATTTGCATCCAGTGCATTTAAAGTTGTATGACACAATGAAGTGTACTGAACCTGAATACAACGGCTCACAAGTAGATTTTATTCTGTCTTCACTGTTCACAATATACAAACAGTTTTAACTTAACAGTATATACAAAGTATAGCCAAAAGGCACATAAGACATTTTTGGTGACCATTATGAATACAGCATCTTCATCCAGAAAAGAGGAAGACACTTTGGAATACAATGCAATATAATGATGAAGGTTTCGGATAGTCTTCGGACAGTATTGTTAAATAGAAATATAGCAAAATACAAAAGTTCCTCTTTTCCTCTTTTTCCATATGTCACTTTGGTTGTGTTCCTACTTTCTCGTCTTCCTGATCTCTTTTTTAATGATTCAGCTGTAATGTATCAAACAACTGGAATATTTTTGAATGTCCCCTTGGCTAATATTATTCATTTCGGAAACTCTCTGTTTGTTGGTATGTCGTATCCTAATGCGAACGTTTGAACGGTGAATTGAGGTTCACTAGGTGTTATCCATTTTATGGTGATTCTTTTTGAATAGTTGGAGGATTTCATCATGAGCCAACATCTGATGGTTTTTCAAGCTTTTCTAGTTCAACTGGATTTCTGAGTGGTCGAACAGGCGCTCTACGGAGTTCATTTCTTCTGATTTTGATTTCTCGTGATGTTTGTCTATCGCATCACATTCAAACATTTGATTTTGTTGACACAATTTGATAGAGAGTCCTTAAGGATTTGTTCTTTTATAAGGACAAGATTGCTTTTCAATGTGTATGATGTTTTGAAGAAAACTCTGATGTCGTGCTTATTGAGCACTCTTCTGATATCGCCTGATGTTTCGGAAATACAACCTGGTGAGGTCCATGGCTTCAGAGTACGTTTTCGACCATATTTAATGTCAGTGTCGATTTTATTGATGAAGTTGTTTTGCTTGAGAGTTTCAGTAATGTTTGATATTTGTTCTTCTTTTTCTTTCTCATCCGTTATCAAAGGGTGTGCTCGTCTAAGAAGATTCGAAACAACTGACACCTTTGCGTTCATATGGTGTGATGATCCATAGTCCAAATATTCATTGGGATGGGTTCGTTTTCCTGAATACACCTATATTAAAATGTCCGTTTTCCCTCTTCTTTACTAGGCAGACAGTCTAGAAATTGTAGTTCACCGATGTCTGATTCTGCCTGCTAAGTAAACTGAATGCTGGAAGACAGATTGTTCAGTTTCTCCAAGAATAGAATGTGAAGATCTCATTTTAGCACTACAGAAGTGTCACCAACGTATCTTAAACGTATTTTAGGCGTAAGCATGATTGAAAAGGTGTTATATTCGAAACTAATCAATAAAAAATCAGCGAATATTGAGGAGCTGATGAACCCAGAGCAACACCATTTGTCTATTTATATAAATTCAATTTTCAGAAAGAATTTTAGGCTCCTAATCTTTCACAGAAGGAGGTGACCTCTGTCAAATTTCTCCCGTTGATGGTGAATAGTGCTGGCTGTTTGTCTCTGTCAGTGATAGTTGGTTATTTCCATCAACTCCACCTGCTCTCATCGAAATCTCTTCCTGAATTATTTGCTCTTGGTTTGATGGACATTTAGATCGCTCATGGGGATTTTGATGTCGCCACTCCGGATGTTGTCCATTACTATTTGCAGCTGTTTATAGAAATCTTTCCTCTTCTCTTGCTCTGAGTTGTTGGTAACTGCTTAGCAGGGGACGATTGTAACCTCCCTTCCTTCCTTTTGAATTGAGCCTTGCTGTCTTAATCCTGGATGAGACTGTTTCCCACTGCATTAAGGCTTTCATTTGCCCTGATGACATAATGATAGCTATTCACTCCATCAGTTTGTTGGTGTTTGTCATCTGAGTGACAGGTGTAGATGACTGACTCATAGTTTGACAATTCTGATAGTCCACATCCATTCCTAGCCCTACTGCAGCATGTCTTCTCATTTATTTGGTTGCAAGGGCAGCCTTCCCAGCTTCGTATATTGTACAGAAATCCCACATCCCTATTCTTATTTGCTTTTTCCTCGACAGAAGACATATCAGCTGGTTAGTTGGCTTTTCGAAGGCTTTCACCAGCTGGCGTCACTTGATCTTTCGGATTTTAATGAAGAGTAACTTTTGTCTTCTAAATATTTTTTATTGACAATATTTTTCATGCGCATCGTCTCAACTACAGGCGGAACTGACGAGGATATCAAAGCCAGAACCGGAAAAGCAAGACAAGCTTTCATTACTCTCAAATCTGTGTGGAGGTCAACAGCACTCAGCATGAAAAATGAAAATAAGATCCGGATTTTCAACTCCAATGTAAAGTCAGTGCTACTATACGGATCAGAGACTTGTCAAGTCATAAAGAGTATCTCAAACAAACTTCAGACCTTCATTAACAGCTGTCTTCGCTCAATACTCAAGATCAGATGGCCAGTCAGAAATGATCAGCAACAGGTATCTCTAGCAATGAGCGAACCAACCAGGAACCGATTGTTCAACAAATAGGCAGGAAGAAATGGAGATGGATTGGCTGGCCATACTCTGAGGAAACCATCAAGTGACATCAATAGACAAGTCATTGCTGGAGTGGAACCCGAATAGACAGCGGCGAGTTGGTCGTCAGTGCAAGGGTGACTTGGAGGAGGTCATGCGAGGAGAAGATGAAAGCATGTGGACAGACCTGGAGCGGGGTGAAAAAGTTGTCAGAAAACACAAGGCAATGGAGGTGCGCAGCTGAAGCCCTATGTTCCTCTAGGAACTAAAGGATACAATAGTAACAATAATAATAAATAATAAAGCTTTTGTAACAGTTTGTTCGGTTTTCTTGTGCTGGGTCACTATCCCCATGCTCAATCCGTTCTCTTCACCCGAGCTTGAGATCAGCTGGAAATCTAGCGACCTAGTAAACTAAGTGGGATAAACTGGCTGTTACACAGGTGAAGTATAATATGCCTGATTTATCAAGAATAAAATATACTTCACGCAGCAAAATACACAAATCACGGAAGAACGCAGGAATAAAACCGATAATACAGTCCACATTCCATAGACAGTTTCGATTATTATTTTCGATAATTATATATATTCTTTCCTTGAAAACAAAGGGGTGGTGTGAATTACAGACAACAGATTAGTGATCAAATAACACCAAGTGCATTATCCCTGCCATTGTTGAAAAATTTATTTTATCTTGTTCTAGTTATGGTCAGATATTTCAGAGGTTCTTAATAGTCCAAATAGCTATTACATAGGTGAAGTATAATCTGTCTGGTCTATTCACATATAACAAGCGCACACAAGAGGGTGGAATAAAGTGTCAGTAAGAAGATCTAACGTCACAGAATTTGATATAGTGGTTGGTGAATTTGATAATAGAAACAATAAATCAACATTTGTCCGAAACATTAGGGATATATTCGACTACCTTCACAACGAATAGTAAAGAATCAAGGAAACTTTGATATGAACGTTTCTCAGTTGTGTAGCTGCAACTGAAGTGATTACAAACAATAAATTGTATTAGAAATATCATCCAGTGAATTACACGGTTTGACTCTGTAGGAAAATATTCAATCAACAAATTGATGTGGCAACCATACAACCTGAACCAAGTGAATGTGATTGTTTCATCAAATGTAAGTCATAACATGCATAACTTAAAAATGAAAGCACTTCAAAGTGTAGTACGCCTTAATTAGATTATGGAGAATCAAAGTTACTGTAATTCTGTTTCATTTCAATAGTTATTCTACTGTGAAACTGATTAGTAGCATCGTGGCAATTCACAAAAATGTTTTGTAACTTTCATTCAAAATTTGATGAAAAGTAATGATATTGTGGGCATAAATCATTATTACTCACACTCGTATATTTATTAACTGGTATGGTCATCTGCTTTGAACAAACCTCACATTGGATTTTGACGGATAATCACTTAGTGCCCCATTTATGTAAATTATAATATGCACATACGTTTCCAAATGCATTCGTAAACAGTTTAATCAGATATCACTTTAATTATAACCTTTTGTGGAATGAAACTTTCACCGATAAATAAAAGTTGAAATCTGTTTAATCGGACAGGATGTTTTAAATCGAATTCCATTAATAACTCAAATGCGAGGATATATTTCAATATACATATTATGAAGAAGACAAATTTCACGAGACGATATCATTTCGTAGTTTCTTTACAACTGCTTTACAACTAACATGGTTAACAATAATAAAATAAAGTTCATGACAATTACTCAGTTAAGTAAAAAATACAAAAGTACATACTAACGACCACTCATATTTAAATAAGTCCCATAGTCCATAGTAGGCAAAGATTGAAGTCTATTGTTTTTTGTACACACAGTTTAGGCTGTGCTTCCATCACATTCAATAACCAACCTTGAATTAGAGTTATGTGAAATAATTGTGAAACAGCCATTGATATCGATTTCGTGACTTGACATTAATAAGTGTTTTGCAATGAATGATGATGCTGGATTTCTATTCAGATTAATTGCATTAGGATTTTCTATATGATTTCGTAGCCATTTTGGAACATGTTCTTTTTGACGACATTGGAACATTCTGTAGGTTCTACCTATATAGGTGTCACCACAGCTGCAGGTGAACTTGTAGATACAGTTTGTAGTAGAGTCCACAGAATTTCGTCCTTTAATCGTAGGTACAGGGATCAAAAATGTTCGACATGTAGGAGAAAGAGATGCGGCATAGAATGTGCTTTTGGTGGATGACTGACGTTTTTGAGCTGTCAACTGCAGAATCTGGTCACCCTTCAATGGTAGGTTAATGAAGATAGCTTTCTTTGGTACAGAAGCTGCCTTTTCGAGATGTGATCTTGCTTTACTGTGACAAGTGATAAAGTTTTCCGGATAACCATTAGCTAATAAATTTGAATGTATATGTTGAAACTCATTCATCACTGTGTCACTCGTGCATATGTTTTGGGCCTCTGAGAACAAACATTTCACTAAGGAATGTTTATACGGGATAGGAATAAAACTGGTAAGACGAATATATTGTCCACTCCATGTCTGTTTATGAAAAATAGATCACTGAATCGTTCCATCATCTCTCCTGCTCATTGTAATATCCAGGAAACCGAGTTTGTTATTCCAAACGAGTTCGGAAGTCACTCGAATATTTGGATGAATATGACTAAATAGGATAATAAAGTTTTCAACAGATTTACTATCATTACCAATAATGAGAGTATCATCGACATAACGTTCATACAGCATAAGTTCTCCAAGCACACCTTGCATTTGTTTGTCCAATTTCGACAAGAATATATATCTGCTAACAGGGGTCCCAGAGGGCTCCCAATCGCAACACCATCGATTGGTTTGTATGCCTTATCTTGGAAGGTGAATTTAATATTTTCTGTACACATTAGGATGACGTCTCGGATGAAAGTTACAGGAATAGGTAAGTTTATGCCGTTGCTTGTGATATATTCGCAAATAAAATCAATAGTTTTATTAGGGGAACATTGCTGAATAAAGATTCTATGTCACTTGAACACATAACCTTTTCCCTGATGTTCAAGGTGTCTAGCATTTCTGTAAGATCAAATGAACTTTTTACAGAATGAGTCTCTTACAGGTGTAAGGACCTCTGTAATCCACTTGACGATTTTATGGTAAGGAGGATTTGACATGTCTAAGATGGGTCTCAGTGGGTTCCAGTTTTGTGGATCTTCGGAAGGCCATAAAGCTGAGGAATATGTGACCCAATTGGTTTGAGTTGTTTATAAAGTTTTTCATTTACAAAACCATCCATCAGTAAAATCTGAAGTTGACGACTGATCTGCTTTTCCACAAGCAGCAAATTATCAGTAGCATTATCCACCAGAAATTTAGACTGATCTTTGAGGATATCATTCATTTTATTTTGATAATCCGATTTGTTCATAATGACAACGCATTCTTCCTTATCACGTTTAAGGATAACAAGATTATCTTTTTCGATTAATTCCTTAAGTGCGGCGTGGTGTTCCTTTGGTAAACCATATTTTCTGGTGTATTCTAGCATTTAGAAATCGGTGAGAAATGTCAACCAGTTTAACTATGAACCAGTCCAGATTATCTTTACTAGAAGAAGTTAAATCAGAGATTTGATCACAAAGGTTCTTATACTGTGACTGGACTTCCATTTTGTTTATTTTCATAGGAATAGTTTTGTACTTCAATGCATAAGATAATGCTTCCAACTGTAGTTTGGATAGAGTGCAAGTAGAAAAATTAATTATATGCTAGTGGATATCTTCGAAAAATTCCAAAATATGATTCGTGTCTTTTAAAGATTTTGTTAATTTTTGTTCAGTAGAATTTATGGTCCTTTTTACCATATCACTGCAAAAGACAAAATACAGTGAATTTATTTGAACAAAGCAAGAACTACAGTTTCAGCAGAATAAAATGGTACCATCTTTTATTTCGTTGTCTTCTAGTCAGCTGCTTACATGGCAAAGACATTATTAAATATATCTACAACAACAATTTTAACATACTTGCACAGAGTTCAGTTTAAACAAAAATCAATCGATCAATATACTCATACACTAAAAATATATACATATATAAATATGCAATATTAACCACTATTCCAAACAATAATAATCAAACACAATGGAAACTTTTAGCATTTTTAATAATGTCTTTGCCATGTAAGCAGCTGACGAGAAGGCAAAGAAATAAAAGATGGTACCATTTTATTCTGCTAAAACAGTGAATTTAATTCGACATACTAAAGATAAATTATCCATGACGGGAATTAGTCTTTGGTGTGTTTCAATAAATTTCGAAAGTTTGTCAGTAATTTCATCAATTTCTAATTCAGCAAGATGCTGAAGGTTGGAGAGTGAAGATTTTGACTTATTTCGACGTAGTGATTTGTAAAATGATATAAGATAATGTTATTTTCTATGCAGTTGCGATAAAACCTTTATCGTTCACGTTGAATTACAATTTTACATCTCAGATTTAGAAGACAGTTCAGAAGTCATATAGTATCTTCCGGGAGCCTTCATTTGAGAAAATAAAAACAATTAGTCCGTTTGATAAATTTGAATAAGGCATTAAGAAGACAAATTTCGCGAGATAATATCGTCATTTCGTACTTTCTTTACAAACGCTTTACATACTAAGATAAATAAAAAAAGGCACTTCCACACAGGTTCACCTCATTGATATTATGTAGTGTCTCTGACTGGCGATGGTAGATGGCTGCAGGAAAAGGTGTCATTCTTAATTTCCTCCTTCGTCCAGTATTCTCTTCATTTCATCTATTTGGTAATTATATCTGTTTATCCATCTTTCATTAGCCTTATCTGTAGCGATCTCTTCTCCTACAACTAGTGACCTGGTTATTTGATGTACCTCCTTCAATATATTAGGAAATATGTGATAATAGGCATTATTACTGCATTGTGTAAAGGAATTAACTAAGTGTGGTCGTTCGCATATCAGTACTCTGATAATAGCCAAGGAAAAATAAGCCACTTTCATCTTATTTTATTAACTAAATTGTATTCATAGAATATAAAAATAGAAAGAAAATATCAAAACATTTGGCTATTATTCAGCAAAGCTGCATTTTCTGAAAATAGTGCCATATTTTGTTTTCACTTCATCAGTGATACACAACACCTGTGTCAGTCAATGAGTGAAGGAAGAGATTCTCACGTTAAAATAACCACATACCTAAAAATTTATGGCAATTGTAAAAACTCCTCTTGAATAGAAACTAAACTTTACACTGTATGAGTGTGTTTGGCATCTTCAATTGTTTAGATTAGAATATGAATATTTTTTTTGTGCAAAAATTAATTAATGCCTTATTTCGAAATCATCTGAATTAATGTAGAATACAAATTACTGCCCAGAGTGGGGAGAATGTCGGCTGTACTGTAGGAAAGATGACGTGATGTTCAAGTTCACCGGTTTGATCGTAAAAGTTGTGGAAGAACTGTCAAACAGGCAAGGATAAGGATTTGAATGGATTACCCAATAAAGAAATTTTCATCATGTCAGAAATAGTAAGATAAATTCTGATGGTTTTGATGATTTCTGTTTTTTCCTCGTGATGTGTGTATACCTTTAGTAGACAGTTAGACAGAGTATTTTGGAATTCTCGGCATAAATTTGGTCATAATTTCGATGAATATGTACATGATCCTTAGGTGATAATTTGCAAGTATTTAACTGATTTCAAGTTTGACCAAGAACTGACTTCAAATGAAAGACGACTGAGTACGAAGGAGTACTAACTAGATAACAGTTTTATCCTTGTTGGGAACTCTTCTACACTGCGTCCCAAACACCCCGTCCATTCATCGACAGAGGAGAGCTAGTTTACCGCTGAGGCTCGTGGCATATTGTGTAACAGCCAGATAACGTCACTGGTGAGCATTTGTCCTCACACCTATCACAGTGTTTCTTAGGGGTGGTTTTTTCCCAAAAAATACCCAGGAAGTTTTATCCTGCAGTCAGTCACTAGAGCTCACTGAAGGGAGATTTTATTTGCTTTCGTAAAAAGTTTTATCAATCTTAGAAATTCAATATTCAGATAGACGGTATTAACCAATCGATAGAAATGAATACACATGAATAAAAGGCCGAAGTTCAGGTCAGCAAATAAATAATCATTAGCAATAAAAGTGAGAAAGAGGGTTAGAAAATCTTCAGAAACTATTGATCACGTTTAAGGTTAACAGAGAGAAGCTGGCTGAATGATCCGTGTAGAATTGTGAAGTCTCACTTCAAATCAAAGTGTGCTCTAGAGATTTTGTTCAGAAGGAGAACGAGGGCTTCGAAAGTTAACCATCCATCTCAGACAATTCAGAAGAACAAACTTCCAAAATTCACTAGTAGTGACTTCCTGTAAAACTGTTTCTAATGTAGCGAGTGTAGTGAGACCACTGTAATAATCTTATTTGTAAGGAAAAAGTTTATTTCTGGTTGATTACTTAGAGTTAAGGAAAGTAATTCTACAGAATTCTCTCAGTAGTATTGGTACTAAAATATAAAATGTGTGCGAATGGAAATACTGTGGAGTATTTATACATTCTATTTGTATCAGAATACGAGTGTTATTATAAAAGAAAAATAATGACCACAATAAATCAAAATATGACAAAGAATTTACTCTTAGCCGATTTAGGCTAATGAGTATGCTTCTGTAAGCAGACGCTGGATTTGGCGTCCTAAATTGTCAGTGATTCAGTTGCACATTACTGGAGTTTTTGAAGTCTCTCAGGCGATATAGGGGAACTCTACATGTCAGTGTGAAGTACCAGATGTCCAGAATAGACGACGTGCTGGAGGATTTCTATATCCTTAAAAATGTTTCTTGACAGACACCTCTGGATGTTCATTCTAAGGCAAATTACCTATTGGAGCATTTATTTAATATTCACTTCATACTGTCTCGAACAATATTCTGATTAGGTTCACTCAATATTGAACATGAATAAACTTGTTGATGTGTTATAAAATATCTTACAATGAAACCTTCAATATCAATCATTCCTTGGTTCCTTTATTACTTTTTTCTCTAAGAAAACGTTAAAATATTCATTAGTATCATACCTCTCATGTTATTCTGCAAAATTAGCGTTCAGATGGCATAAATAGTGTTACTACAATGACTTTTCTTTTCCGAAGACTCTCTCAGTGACAACAGAAAATATCATCCTCATAACGCTGATTCAGTTCACTATTCCATATAGTGTTCCATAATTCCATTCTATGAGAAATGTGAAGGTAGATATTTAGTGAATTCCATATTACTACCCGTATTTATGCAATGATTTCCAAGTATAACGTAGAATTTCAGCTAGGTATCGGCATTTCATTCGCTTCCTTGTTATCACTTTCAGCCTGTTCGATGGATAACAACAATTTTTCATTTTCTATTTACATGGTTTTTCTCAATTCCCATTCGTAGGCCTTACTGGTCGATTCCCATCTGTGTTTCATTCAGGATGCTGCATGGCAGTGTGATAACACTTTAATGTCCGTTTAGCATACATAAATCCACTTCCATTTCCTCCTGCACGTTGTCTGCGTAATATGCACTTTTCTGGTTTGCTACCCGTGGAATTTAATGATTGTTTATCCTTTTTAACTGGTAATCTGATCTACGGTGTCGTGACAGTGTAGGGGTGCTGAGGACAGTCTGCAGAAGGCTGTTGGGCATGCTTTGGATGGGACAACTCAAGTCTTTAAAGTATATAGAAGTACTGAATTACTTGAAACTAGTGTAACGACTTCCAATCTAATTTAGTGTACTTGGTCTTGTGGATCTCACTCCTATCCAGTTCGGCTTTCACGCCTTCATCCGTGCTGTTTGTAGATGTAACGATGTTGTCCAGGTCAGGTGAATGAAAGAGACGACTTCGTGTATACTTCTCCAGTTGATAGTATTCAGTGTTAAAATTTTTTCGTAATCATTCATGGTACCACGCTCTGTAATACAGAAGTAGTTGCAAAACTAATTCACAGTTGACTGTGTCTACGCTAAGGTATAGAGGTGACTGCCACTCTTGGCGCCATATGATGATTCAGCAGAGAACTACGATTTGATGGGTGCACTATTTCTGCCTATTTACTGGCAAACCCTTCCATACACTTACATTTTCAGACTTTATATTAGGAAGAGACCAGTTGATTCTCTTAGATTCGATAGGAGCACGAATCCCCGCCAGCTGTGGCAAAGCCTCAAGTAGCCTTTCTTTCTGAGTTTGACAAAGTAGCCTTTCTTCTGGTCAGCTGTATCTTGACTTCCCCCCACATCTCTGATTTCTCTGATTTTTATTACATATTTATTTGTCTAAATAATGTAGGCATAGGTTGCACATGAAGCGACCCATAGTGCCAAAGGGTTTGCGAATGTATTCTCTCAGCAGTCAAATGACGTGTTCTCTACAAAGGGGAGTGAGAGATTGATCATGTATCCTTTATGTATACATAAATCTGGGTTAAAGCATTTGATTGCATTTGTTTCGGCAATTTACATTTCCTGTCCTCAGCACGTTTATTATTTTGAACGGCTTAGAGAACTTGACAAAACTTGACTCTACCCGCCAGGAATCAGTTAAGTGATCTTTGTGAATATTTGTTTCCTTTCAGAAGTAAATACCTCTAAGTATGCTTAGGGCACAGAATGGAGGCTTTTTTATTTAACCTACCAATGTGGTGGTCACACCCATGGTTATAAATTTATAAACACACTTAGAAGGTGACTTATCTAATTTAGACAGGTTTACCTAGCAGGTAGAGATGTACAGCAATAAGCGGATAGCTGCAGAATAACAATCTATCACTGTTCGTTTTATTGTTTTCATCGATCCCTTGCAACGGTGCTTCAATGAATTATTGAGGACTGACTCCTTCTTTTCTGCAGTTCAGTGTTCTGTTTTCTCGACAAATTCCGTACTTCTCTCCAGGATGAATCTGTTAAGATTTTTATTCCCTTATAGATATTTCTCAACAATTCTTCCTGCAGCGAACATGTGTTATGGTCCAAATTCAGGAAACTAATCTTCATGTCCTGCCGAATAGCTGAACAGAACTTCCTCGAGTTAGGCGTAGTGCGAAAGTGCCCCGATGATGGTGAGAAGAGAGTTATTTGTAATAAAATCTGTGGCAATGTTAAACAGTAATAATACAACAAATGTCAAAATTATTTCATCATTCAACAGCACATGATCAATATTATCACACAGCCATAAAGAGTAGCATTCATATCAGAGATTAAATAAGCACAAGAACATATAATAAGGACTAAGTCCATATATGATATGCGAGCATCAAAACAATGATATAGAGCCTAGGAGAAAAGAGGAAAATAACAACAAAGTTAGTTGAAATATACAAATTAGTCTCGATATTTTGATTAGATAGTCGAGGTTCAAATTTCCAAACAACAATTCAGCTATGCTTCTTTCATCTTCCTGGGTGAACATCATTGCCTTACTGTGTTATACAGGGCCCTGACTGATCTACGGTTATAACAGATTTTTGTTCAACTTAGAGTATAATTAGTGCCCACTTTATCAACTTCGACGGATAAATCTTCAAGCGGACTACACAATCCATAATTCCGCGAAAACTAAGAAATAGTTCATAGAAGAAGGACTGTCCAGATTGTTTATGCAACAAACCATATGGAGTGGTCAGAATAATAAAGTAGTAATGACTGTAGGAGTTGTAAATGGCTTAGGCTGGGAAGGTAATCCTCAGTTTTGACACTATTGTAATGATGGTTAAAGTAAAACAAATGGATGTACGAATTTCTTATGAATATACAAATTTAGCTCCTTCGGGTGAAAGCCTTCTTCTTCACTTATCTAGACAATGTCGCTTTAACTACTGATGAAACGAATGAGGATATCAAAACCCGAATTTGAAAGTCAAGGAAAACCTCTATAGTAATAAAAATCACACTGAAAAGCTGCTTCATCAAACATAAAGTAGAAAATTGGGATTTTCAACACCTTCACTAAGTAGTTTCTTTTTTATAGGTCAGAAAGTTGGCGCTTCAAAAAGAAAATTTCCCCACTGGCTACTGCAGACTGTCTTCAGCAGCTGACTTCTTTAGCTGCACACTTGAGGTTAGATGACTGGCCAGAATGAATAAGCAAGAGGAATCTCTGAGAAGTAATGAATAAAGAACACATTTTTCAGAAAAATGAGATGGATCCGACACACGCCGAGCAGATCGTTGGCTGGCATTGCCAATTCCTGGAGTGTAATTCGAATAGAAAAGAGAGAGGTGAATAGTCCAATAATGACTTGGAGTGGATTGTGTGAGAAGTAGACGACAACCTTAAGGCGACTGTGAGCAGAGCTGAAGAAGCCTGCAAGAAAAGGACAAATGCAGACGTACTGTTGTGGCCCTTATGCTGAACTAAGGGCCCAAGGAAATAATAAAATAATATGCGAAACTGGTGGCCTCAGCTATACGTACAAGACGAAATGGTTTGGAAAAATTGATGTGTTTCCGAATTCCTCGTGAACATCGACTTTACCGACACTATTTACATAATATTCTGATAAAGACTTAAGAATACAACTGTTTTGTCTGTAGCTAAACCATACAAGCACATAGAGAAGAAAGTGTTCAACTATAGGAAATTAATTATTGTTCATCAAATAGGATATAATGGATTACATGGGTGAAATTTCGATAACAAACATAGTCGTGTTTAATTGGAAAATATATTCATACTACTTACTAATCATGAGTATTGTAAATTAAAGGCTATAGAAGGAACAGTAAAGAACAGATATAAATAGAATTTACACTTCCATTTTTAAACCAGGCTGGTTTTCTACATGCTAATAAAATGCAGGTTTGGTTCAATTTACTCTTGCCACATCTACATCCACTGTCTGGCCATATATCCTTCAAGGTGCTTACATTTCCTGAATACCTTCTATCAAGCTAACCTTACTTACATGATTATTCACCTGTTCATATATCCACTTCACCGGCTCCCAGTCGCATCCACAAGTAGTTGACCCACCTTTGTCGTCCAACCGATTTCAACTGTAGCCAGTGGTTGGTTGATGTACGTTCTAGTGATCACAAAATCTTCGTTCTCATTCATTTCCCTGAGAGCCTCCTGACCCTATTCGAGTCTTCTCCATGTGTTGTTTCATTTCAGCTCCGCCGCCATTCACACCACCCATTATTATTTTCGTGACGCCAATTGGGGTTCTTTCCATTACTGACTGAAGTTGTTAATAACATTCCTCCTTCCATCGTGGAAAATTCCCATTGGGAGACAACTGAATCAATGAAGAATTTACTCTAGCCTCCTGTTTAGCCTGAAATTCTCTATATTCCAATTCCAATTTCTGTTTAAACTGATCTAAGACTACTCTGGCCTTAGAGCTGCCATCATTTTCAATTAAACATGAGTCATGACATGAAACTGCATAAAAGAGACCTTCTGCACTCCTGAAGATACATTCCATGACTTCATATTCTCCTTCTTCAAAACAGCATCCTAAGATACCTTCGCTTTGCCTATGCGAATCATATTATCTCGGTATTTTAGGAAACACAAAAATAAAAATCGAATCATTGTGCACTGAACTCAATGAACTGATCTTCAATTCTCACTGTAAAGCTGTCTGAAATTTCTCTGAGAGATGCTCTGTTACAAAACGCCCAAAGACAGCAAAAAGACAATTATCCACCGATAGTTCTGTGGTTCAATGCACCAATAAAAAATTTTTAAAAAAACTTAAGATTGTCTGAAAACTGACGTTTGGCAGCCTAAGTACAAAAAACAATTACTCAGAATCAAGCAGATGTCCACAACAGTTATTAAGTCATTCCTGGTTTCACTTGTTTTCAGCTGATTCGGTGCATAAAGCTCACGTTATCTTGTGACCGTCATCTTATCCTATCCAGTTGTCTTTGCTTGACTTTAGTGTTATAGCTATTCTCAAGAATTCTTATATTTTTGAGGTCAAATAATCTCGACTTTCATGGTATTCGTGCCGCACTATTCCGAATGACCCTAAATCTCATCCTACTACTTTGAACTATGTATTAGACCTCACACTTAAGCGGGCAGCGTTCTAGATAAAGTAAATTATCCTGGTAAATAGACTTCAGAGGATCAATTCATTAACACAATACGTTTGTAAGGGTGTTTGTGCCACTTTTATTCCTGCTCTGTTTAGAACCCCACTTGAGTTTATAGCAGTTACATATTATTATGGAAGCACTAATACCGCTTTAAATTTTCTGTTACTGATAAGGTCATTTTTCTGCATATTTCTGTCATAGATGCAGTATGCTTGTGAGTGTGTGTGTGTGTCTATTGCAAGCAGTGAAATGCACAAACGTAAGTGTGTGTGTGTGTGAATGTGAGGCGTAGATATCCAGAAGCTTCTAACACCCACACTATGCATATGTATGTACTGATTCAACTTGGTCAGTGTGATCATAGAAATAGTAATGATATTAATGTTGGCGACAATAAGAAATTCTTGGAAGTATTTGTGTGACCTAGATGTGAATCTGTGAGTTCACTTTGTTTATGATTGTATACAAAGAGTAGAAAATTATTTTCTCATGGAAATCAATGAAAAGCATTCAGGTTTTGTGAAATATTGTAGAAGAAATATAGAGAAACTTATGAATGAGTATGAGGATGGTAATTAACATAATTCCGTGGTGAAAATACTTAAAAGGCAAGAAGTACATTAACGACAAGCGCTATTCACCCGTGACTAGTGAAATTTGAATGGATTCACTCTCTTCTCTCACTTATCTCGATAATATTGTTTTAACTAAAGGTAAACGCGATAATGACGTCAAAGTCAGATAGGATCAGAAAAGTGAGACAGACATTCATGAATCTGAAATCAGTGTATAAATCTGTTGCACCGAACATAAAAATCAAGATTTGAATTTTCAGTAGTAATGTGAAGTCAATTGGTGATTCTGTTTGACTGAGAAAAATGATGCGTCACCGAAAGCATTCTCAACAGGCCACTGCAGACCTTCATCAACCGCTTCCTATGCTCCACAATAACGATCAGATATCCAGAAAGGATATTCAGTGAAGAAGAATTCTGACAATTCAATCAAGGGTGATATGGAGGAGAGTGTGTGAAGAGGAGATGACACCTTATGGCCACTCGTGGAGCTAGCTGAATAGGAGTGCAGAGGACAGGGTGAAATCGAGATGTCCGGTTGAAGCTCTGTGTTCGACTCGTAACCCAAGAGAACAATAATGATAATAGTAAATCATCGAAGTTGTTTAATGATTGCTGCGAACTGTAGCCATCTTTTGCTTGTTTATTAACTGATTGCGTCTTTATTCTGGTACACTCGTTGTCACTTATGTTACTGGCATCGATGTCCGTGTCCTAATTGATATTTAGTTTAAGCTAATTCGCGACATTTGAAATAGCCAATCATACTGACCATCAATAAATCCACCTATCAATATTAAGCCTGATGGTGTTTCAGATGGTGTTTGTTTCACTGAAAACTGAAATGCGTACATATATATTGCCATTGTTTCCACCCGTTCTATCTCACTTATACCATTATGTTTCATGGGTTTCAACAAGCTTTGGCTATTCACGCACCCACACTCACACCATGGATTTTACAATAATAACATATTGGAGAATGGGATATACACTTGAAGTCGTGGGGAAGGCAAACCGATGGGTGCAGCGAGGGGTACTAGAAGCCGTCAGTAGGTGGAGTGAGATGTTGCTAGACTAACTGACCAGTACTGTTTTAAATAGATAGAGAAATGGTCTCACTGAATAACTGAAAAAGAATTTTATCCCATCAGACCCTGAGCAACATCTCTATACTCAGCGCTCTCCTCGCATCTCATCAGGTAAGACGATAAGCAACTATAGAAGACTTTATACTCGGATGACTAAGCATAAACCTCAACAATGCCTTGTTTGGTGGGCGCACATTCATGTGATGAGGAAAGTGTGTTGGGTATGACACTAATAAGTTACTCGAGAGCACTTACTTAACGACCCTTTGTATTCTTTCGTCCGTTGTTATACTGCTGTTAATATTTCCACTTCAGATATCATGGGATATTAAGTTTCGAGAAAATGGACTGTCTGTGTAGATCAGAGTAAATGGAAACGTTGGTCATACTTCTTTTGCATGCACAGTATTGACTTGAAATATTTTGATCCCTAATGTTTCAGTTACGCTCAGATGTCATAATCTCATTTCCACGGGTAGGTGTGATCAGATATTGTGTAGGACACAATTTGGATACTTGTGAACAGCCGTCATTTAGGCATGAATATCTGAGAATGAAGTATAATTAATATTGTTGTGTGAAGTATCCAGAATGCCAGTAAAATAGTAATGACAATAAATTATCACCATGTTACATATGAAAGTATCCTTTCAGATGTCTTCACTATATTACTGAATGAAATAATTTTGATATTCACGTCAAGGTTTTGAGTGTGCTTTAGCTAACTGAAGTCATCCGATATATTTTTGATAAAATTCTCTTTAACACGATGACGTGCTTTACGCATTAACATCATGCGTTATTCATCGATCCATTGATCTGACTCAAATTCAAACTGCTAAATATCCGAAGGATATTTGATCACTATTGTGCCAGTTCACTGTGTTTCGAAGGGAACAGAGGACTTCAACACTGCATCTTCAACTTCCAGTAGCGAGGGTATTGTTTTTAAGGCGTTGAGTTGCCAAGGCCTCCATCTTCACAGATAAGTGAATTTTCGGCGTGTGTTTGCAAGGAGAATCGTTAAACGGGGTGACTCTAAACTTTAGCGTTTCAAACTAACCATCCTCATAATCACCTTGATTAATCTTTATCTATCAAATAGATGAGTCGGAAGGTAGAACACATGATTTAAAAGATTTTTCTAATGGTAATCTATTGTACTGATACAAAGTAGTTCAACAGGGTGACATTGTTCTTTGTGTTCTGATAAGCACCTAAATTTCCTGTTGCAGTCTGTAGTGTCAAGCTGATCCAATGTGTGTACATCAATTCACCCAGATAACTGTATCTCATTTTGCGACCCATCTACTCCTACAATTCTCCTTTGTAAATGATTCCGAAAACACTAAATGGAATTTCTGTGTTTTGTGTGTTCCATCGAGGGGATTGTCAAATTTATCCGTTTGCTTGACCACATTGTGAATATCATCGCGAGATGACAGCTGCCTGTAACTACTACTCCGCTGGTCTGCGTGTATATTTGTACCTGGTGGTACTATACGTTGGATGATGGCTAATACGAAATTGACAACCGAGTCATTCTGTTCATTTCGCAAGAGGTTAATTCTCTTCAATTATGATACCTCTGAAATGCAGATATCTGTGAATTTTCCGTTTCAAACACTGTTGCTTTTCCTGATCATTCCAAGAACCGGTTGTAGTATCCATATTCCAACTATTTATTGTTGGATCACCTGAATGGTCGATCGACGTCATCAAAGCCTCCTTTCAATTCGGTCGCTAATTATCAAAAATGAACAATATTGTGGGTTAATTGATTCATCCAGACAACAACTTACACGAGTCCTCTTATCCATTTCTAGCTAAGTGATCCGTGAGTAGTGAATTTAAAACTATTAAAACAAGTTAATTCTCATGATATTGATCCATAAATTCAGGCATCAACTTACACACCACGTTGAAGCATTCTGTTTATTAATAAGCTACTTCTACTCTGAACAGGCACATATTTCCTTAACTCTCACACATCTTTACATAATAAACGATAAATTCACTAGCTTTCGATGTGGTTGTGTTGTCTGAGCTGGATGGTTGATTTGCGAAGCTTTCATCACCCTACTGGGTGACATCTTCAGCGCATACTTCAATTTGAAGTGAGCTTTTGGATTTCTCCACGAGTTTATTAATCATCTCTCCGAGTGACCTTGGACGTGATTGGCTGTTTCTGTGTGTTTTCACACCTTCTAGGCTACTTGTATTGGAACTGATTGTTTCTTTGACTTGAACTTTGACCCTTTGTGTGTGAAGTTTCTTTCTTATCGGTTGATAAATTTTGTCTATCTCAATGTGTCTATTGATTTATGATTCACTGGAATGCCAAGCTTCTAAAAATTCTCTAGCATTCTTGTTGTTTCCTCTGTTTAATATTTGAACGTCGGTTGTCCCAGTCGAACTTATGTCCGTGGTTGTCTGTGTGTAGTGATATGAGGGAGTGGATATCGTGTCTTTTGACGGCTAACTTATGTTCGTGGATACGAAGACGAAGGGGATGTTAACTTTGGCCAATGTAGTGTTTTTCGCAGTTGTTACAATTTGTTTTGTAGATGATATTGGTTTTATCTTCTTTCGCTGTTGAAGATGTCACCCAGTAGGGTGATGAAAGCTTCGCAAATCAATCATCCAGCTCAGACAACACAACCACATCAAAATCATCCACCTGAGCTACAAATCTTCTCTATCATATCTAAATTCACAAGCTTCGCCATGCATACACATATTCGAGGTTTAGGTATCTTCTGTAGTGACACGACTTCTGTTGCTAATTATCCAGTGACTATTCGAATTAAGATAACCGCATCCTATGTGCTTTATGAAGCCAGATAAGTGTAAAGGTGAACATTTTGAAAAAATGTCACATTTGCCATGATAAAATCTTCTTTGTGAACAGTAACAACTTTGAAATGCAAAATTTTCAATGAGATTTGAATAGTCTCCCATGATTTGAGAGTATTTTTTCTTCACATTCTTGGCCTCGTATACAGTATTGCATATGTACATATATATATGTTAGTTGAAATAACAAATGGAATTGTATGACAAATACTAAGCCAGGGGACGGAAGCTTATCATTTCGCCATTTTGTGGTGCTGAATCGATTGATTCACGTCGCTATCATTCGTTTTCCGTCCTATGCACCGTAAATGAAGCACAGTAACTGAAGCAAAATTGTAACGGCCTATTTATGTGGCCTTTATCAATGATATCCTACTTGAATTTTGTGACTGCTTTTCAATAATCTGTCTGTGAATCCGACAACATCGTTTTCTTTGTGTTTTTCTGGAAACAGACAATCTCTTTGATCCGTTCTAAATAGCCAAGCTCTGGTTCCATTTCATTTAAGATAATGAAGGTTTATAGATGTTACTTTCAATAACTATCATTATTCACGTCTTTGCTTTTCTTACTTTCATTTTTTACTGGTTAATACGTTAATTAAGATGAAATATGTTTCTACTTTCTTCCGATAATTACTAGATGAGCATCAGGGTAAAATCGATTGAATGCAGAATATATTAATTCCATGTGTTTTCTGCACTGATTGTGATAGTTGGCGATATTTTATGCTGTCAGGTTTTCCCACTCCATTCCCTTAGCAATCTGAACTACATGAACACACTGCATGGGAAACTGTCATAAAGTTACTTCCACCAGTATAAATTTCTAGGAAGTTTGGTTTTCGAAAATTGACTGTTTTTAGAACGTGCTTAGGAGATAATTGGGGTTACTGACAGGTAATCTTCTATCTGATGAGAAACACAATGTCTACAGGTCTGATTTGCTATGTGCTCAGTTCTCATCAACTAAACATTGTAGTGTCTCACCTCTCGACAATGGATGTATACATAACTGGGAATTGGATACCACGGACACACAGGCACACAGTGTGAGAATGAAGTTTTAAATGTTAGTAATGTCTTGAGACTGATATCTTGTAGTCTTGAAAGTCAAATCAACGTTTTGCAGACAAATCACAGACCTTAGACAGATTACAGCCATTCATTTGCTTTAGATTAACAGCGGTAACCTAATACTGGACTTGTATACTATTCATTCTCAGGTACTAATTAAATTGGTTGTTCTCATGAGATGCTCCGATACGACGTGGAGCTATACATCACTTGAATGAGATGAAATGCACTTCACCTGGACTGCACACGGTTGCTATTTGAACTTGAATTATATAAATGCGATAAACATTTCACTTTCTGGTATCCTTCACCACAGGATTGTGTTATATGTACGCCCAGAGATTTCGGACAAAAGGTCACTTCAAAGGAGAAGGGGATTGCCACTGTTTCCCTCGCTTCAAAATTCCATAATGGTTTGTTTATTAGATTAATATCAGTAAAAAGTTTGAGCATTGTGGATTAGATCGAATAAAGTATAATTATATTTTAATAGTTTATTAGATGTATCACACAGTGAAACAGTGTTATTTACTGCATGACAGTGTTTCGAACACAATCTGTTATTGTTCATAATCATATCAATTGTAATCACAGGACTTTGAAACTTGAGTTTTATAGTTTTCTTTGTCTTCTCCTATTTGTCGTCATTGGGATAGTAGAATTTTTTAGATATCTGTGACAGGTGTTGAACCATTCCTATTACATGTATTTGCGGTTGTTTCGATAAACAAAGCTTCTGTTATCAATCTCTTCCTCCCTCCACCCTGTGACATTTGACTTTAAAACTGTCATCCTATCCGATCCAGCCTATTGTATGGTTGTGTAACTGTATGTAGTGCTGTCTATGGCTGAACTACTCCTCTAGATTTCTTATCTTATTTCGGTCAACCAGTCTAGATTTAGCTAGGTTTTTATGTTCGGCTAGTGTGACTGCCCCTGTTCTTCTAGTTTGACCTACGTATTTGACCTGACAAATATTGCAGGCGGAGTATTAGATAAACTAAATTGTTTTGTTGTAAAGGCTCCACAGGATTGTTCCTTTAACCGAAAAAGCTTGTTTCTAATTAAGTTTGTGGGTTTGAATGCTACTGTTATTCCTACCTTGTTATGTCCCCTAATCGGTGAAAATTATTTTAACCGAGTTTGTGGGTTTGAATGCCAGCCACTTTTATTCTTGCCTTGTTAAGAATTCTGCCTAAAGTTTCCGAGGCTCTTCATTGCATGCAATTACTACTGATGATTTAGATTCCTTATTGTTGGTGTCGTCATTAATATTATTATTATTATCACTATCGCTACTATTATTTATTTTATTTTTACATTTCATTACATATTTCCTGACTAATTAATCCGGGTAATGATTTAGTTTCAAGGCTTCTTTTATGTGTACCACTTCCTGTCTTAGATTTTCCTTGGTACAACGTAGTTTTTGTGCACTAACGCCCATGCTTAGCGTCCTGAAAAAACTACTCTATATGAACCTTCAATTCAATGGAGATATATCTGCGGGAACACTAAAAAATCGACTGTCGAGCTTACTCAAGAAGACCTTCTCCGCAGCTGAACTACGACCAAATTTCTCCACAAAACCTAAGATTCATGTAAGCGTGAAAGATAAGCTGCCACTGCTGGCCTCATCACTGTGTACTTATCAATTCACCTCCTGGTGTGGAACCAGGTATGTCGGCCGCACCCAGCGTTCGCTTTCCAAGCGTATCACCGAACACTGACCATCATGGTTTTACAAAGGAGAAAAACGATGTCCCCGCAGCTTCATCTAAGAACATCTGATAGAATCCGGACACCAAGCTACACCCCAAACAAACTTCAAAGTCATCTACAGAGTAAGAAGTAGTCTTCCTAAAGGTGTACGAATCAGACTTCTTCAAACTTCACTTGCTTAGTCCTGAACTCTGCATACAGAAGAAGTTCGTTCAGTCACTACACTTGCAATGGAATTAATCTATCTTATTACCCAACAAGTAAATTCTACCTAATCCTTTTTCTTTTCTGTCTCTTCATTAGTATTAATTTGTCTTCTCAATTGTAATATTTTGCATTTTCAACTTTCTTGTTCTCTACTCCCACCAGATTTAATTTCAACACCTCACTACCACTGCTACTGACTTAACCAACGCTTAGTTTCTAGTCATTTGTGTCACGTCATCCAACTTATTTGCTCAATTTCAGTTCTAATTTAAATGGCATTATTATCTACCCCACTTCTACTTGGTCTCTACCTGTAATTACCTCTGTTGCTACCCTGACCTAAGTCGAAACATTTTAGTCAATTATATTACACATCATCTAACTTACTAACTCAATCTTACTTTAGTTGCTGTCCAACTAACCTTGTTTCTATACTAGATCATTCTTTTATTACCTGATCAATTATCTAATTTTGACAAACCTCATGTACACACGCACACACAAATAATTATATATAAATGGGATTGTACAGCTATGTGAATGAATTCGCCGAAAAGAGTCTCTTCGCTGAAGGTCTTCTCTTTTAATATGGAATTACTTACTACCACACTGCCCACGTTTTACACATATGTAAGGACTCAGTTCCGTTTCGAAAAAGTGTGTATAATTAAACTGGGTGAACAAAGCATATATTTGTGTTCACCTCTGGTATGACTTCATCGAATTTTGAAGCTTACTGTAAGTTTTGCCAATAATGCGTCGTAAAAATTCACTTTAAAGTTGAAAGGGCTGAAATCTCCTGCTTAGATTTCGAGGTTAACATCGTTTTGTTTGACAGTAACGCTAAAATGAGAAAGTATTGCACAGAAACCCTTCTCGTTCTCCGGCTGGCGGAATACACAGAACTAATGAGGAAGTCATTGGATATAAGACCACACTTCAAGTTTTCACTGAACCATTTCCTCTACTTTTTCAGTTTATATGAGGAAATCAGTCTCTCGATGCTGTTAAAATATACGAGAACATCAGGTTCACCTTCTTGTTTTTCTTTCAATTTACTGAGTATTAAATCATCCAACATGGCGGCTAAGTTGAAGGTGTGATAGTTGTTTTACTTCGAAAGAAAGTACCTCATCAGTGTTACGCCAGGTCAATTAAGTAACTCATTTCTACTGTCCTGGCAATCAGCTTTCAGAGTGTATTTTGGCCTGATTCAAACACAGCAATATGAATCGAAACATGTGTTTCAGAAAAGCATGTTAGCGATGCTGAACCCCTCCACCATCATTCATGAGTGTAAATAGCGCTGATTAATCTTAAGTGATCGCCATTATCTTATGCGTGTTTTACTGACATTCTCAAGAATTGAGACGAGGGTAGGAGATAAATGCTCAGTAGAGGAAACCACAATAAGGTGTATTTAAAAGCGATGGGGAATGAGAAACTTCGCATTTGTCGATTGGTGTCTGACTCCAGGCCGATTTTCTTTCCATGATTCACACGCCGATTGTTTGAAGGAAGTGGAGATCTTACATGACGTTAGAGTTATGAATTCTCATCTCGTGCTCAATGATGAAGATCCTCACGCTGACTTCAGAATGATTCGCCTTCTCATTTAGATTATTTGCAGAAGATTTGTCAGACATTTATCCTCTGAATAATTGGATGCCTCTGATTTCCATGATAAAAATCCAAACAAACATAATGTCAAGTGATACTCATTATTTTAAACACAATCACATGATTAAGACTGAGTTAGTTGCGAAAAAGCGCGGTATTTTCCCAAGTTTTCGCTCTTCATCAACATATCTATTTACAGACTGTGATCAGATGGAGAATCATACAGTGTAATTTATCATGCAAAATGGAGAGTTTACTTTATAAATGAGACGGAGAGATGAAGATTATTGTAATCAATAAATGCTCTCTATCTCCGAGACAGCCCTTTAGGCGCACACAGAGCAGATAGGGGTGAAAGATATAACCAAAAGCAAGAAAAAGCAACGATAACCATCACTTGCAGAGATCGGAATGGTGTCATCTCCGTTGCCTAAATGCATGGACGACATCATTTCATGTACAGGTATCACGGATGAGAAATCCACAGGCAGCTGTAATTGGATCTGGAGAGTCAGTCATCCTGTAACCAATGTGAAGTTCTTCATCACTGAGCATAAGATGAGAATTTCCAACTCTAATGTCACATCAGCACATCCTTTTCCTTCAGACAATCGACGTGTGCATCATGGAGGGTAATTCTACCTGGATTGAGACATCCATCAGCAGATGCCTTCGCTGAACACCGGAGACCCGACGCCTGACCAGCAGCAATAAGCAATAGGCAGCTGTTTCAGTGAACCACCTGAGAACCAATTTCCCAGGAAACACTCACAATGAGATGAAAGTTAATTGGACATTCACGGAGGATTGGACTGCCTGCTTAAACGAAGATGGCCTCAAGTGTGCAATATATGTGTCCCACCGAAGTATTTCAATTTATATGGAATGCAGGGGATGAATCATAAACATCATAATGAGAAGATCACTGTTAAAAAAGTTATTGCAGTTTGAATGCATACAAAGCATGTGTAGGCGAAGCAAACATATGTGAATTGTAATGATAAACTGCCTTTCTTATGATACATAAAATCATTCAGAGAATTCCTCACATGTCACCAATATCAAGAAAATGGTATTACAGACTGCATAATATAAGGTGAAGCACATATTTTTGGCTTCAATAGAAATCAAACGAAACGGTGTTCAGACACAAATGAGCGTATGTTCAAGATATCGGTCGATGTCTGTGTTTATTTACAAGAATAAATTCGGGAACACACTATCGTTATTTACCACTAACTCTTTGAAATTGGCCTAGTTGAATTAGCAAAGCATTTATTGCTACGACCAGGTGACATTCGCTATCGTATATCGTGGTCTCAATTTGTAGGAAGGTAGGAGAAAAGAAGTCTTTCGTGCAGAGGCAACAAATTCAATTAGGTTTTTCTCATTTACTTCAATCCTTTTAATGGCCCCTGTCCCATTCCAATAATTCCTGTATAAATAGACTTCGTCGTTATAGTGTAAATTTGTTTTCACATCTGGTATGATTACATCGAATTTGATCATCGAATAGTCTTCTGAGTGATGCATGTAGTCAAGAGAACGAACTAGTTGTGTTGCGTCTCCTAATTCTTCATGACGTGTCTGCATCAATTCATAGGCCAAACGACACACCTGAATACGGTGAGTAAATGAAAGACAGAAGAATAGATGTGGAAATAATATAACTGAAGCGAGTAATATTTGCATAGAACTTGACGTGGTGGTGTCTGTGTATAAAAAGAAGGCATTACGTTCGGCAACTCTTTGAGCAAGAACATGAATACTGTACAATATATCCTAAAGCTGTGAATGCAATATTTATCTTCCATCTTGTGAACATGGCAAACAGGGTGACTTCATCGATCAGCACTCATCTAATCCATGTATCACTGGCTTCTCACAAAACGGACTGAGCAAATAAATACTCGTGACCAGTAGGGTGCATCAGGTTGGGTGTGAGGACAAATACTCCTCGAAAATATTGGCTAGCGGTCGCGCTATATCGTAAATTGGCAGGTTAGAATTCATGGGCCATTGGATTGGGTCCCAGTGGCTTAGTGGTATACGAGCTCGCCTTGTAACCAGGAAGTCCTAGGTTCAAATCCCGTTGGTGAGTAGGTGCGTACGGATGAAGAGACCCAAACTAGGACGAAACAGCCGTCCAGTATTCCCAGGTTTTCCAATGGTTCTCTAACTAATGTCAGCTTATGATGAAATCCTGTAACCAATCAGCCAAATCCCTACAAAACAATACTTGAATACTCGCTGTGTTGAAGTGCACCAGTTAATTCTACAGGTATTTCGAGGAAGATGGTGGTCAGGTTTTGAATCGCACCTGCTGACTTATTTCTATTCAGGGGAGTGGTGTTTTCTACAGTGGGACTCATCATGGAACACACTGTATTACAATGATTTTATATCTCAAAAATGATTAAGTATTTCCAGAGACATTTATCCTATCGTTTACTTTGCCTTGGCTCAATACATAATACATATTAAGTATTTTAAAAGTGACTTTCCCTCTCCCCATGTCATCATCTTCTGAATTTCTTATTTCCACAATTCTATCCAATTCCATTGAATTATTTGTACTTTACATAATTCTTCTCAGTCATCTTATTCTTCTTAGTCATCGCTATTTAACAGATTTCTTGATTATGTAATCACTTGTTGATAACGCCTAAGAATGGACTTATTTGGAACTCCGTAGTCATTTTTCACCCCTTTCCTTCAAAATGTGGATGTAGAAAACTATATACATATATCACTATAAACCCAACCGACGATGAAGAACTAGTTAACCAGCAATTGTGTTCATCTACTATTTCATACACCCTTTCAACAGCAAAGCCTACAGGATACACAAAATCGTTTAGGGTGATCACAGAATAAATAAACTACTCACATTTGAAGATAATGTACAGACGAGAATATCTGTCTGTGACAATGCAATGATATCAACAAATGCATTTGTCATTGAAAAGATACTCTGACGACTATTCATAGCGGCTGACTGGGATCTATTTGGACTTCCATAAACAATATAATGCGGATATAGCTTGGAAATTTCTTCGAAAACTGAAGTTTCGTCTGTGGTAAGATAAACGCTTCGTTTGTTTTCTGAAAAATGGTGAATGCTATTGGATACTTCATTCGTGTAATTGAATTTGTCCAGATGCTTCGACTAAAGATGGAAGAAAGTGGGGGTGAATTATTTAGGATCCTTGGTAAATATGCTTACAGTCTCACCATGCAGCTGGAAAGAAACATCATAAAACACACAATTTGTAGCTCACAATTTCGCTAGTAGAATTCAGGTGTTATATTATGCTCTTCTGGATATGGGTGAACGATCACTCGATTGTCTAATGAGTACATAGGAAAGCTGACTATTTATTTCTTGTTCAGCCATGATTAGATTTATTGCATACTGTGTATCTATGCGGATATTTTGAAGCAAATAAAAACGATAACAGATGTCTGAATATCGTTATTGTGCATGTTTAGTACTAGACGTCCAATGGACTTGAAACTTATTCGCGTCTTATGTATCTATATATATGCAAAATATGTCCATAGAAAATGCCACCTTTGAAACGGAGAATTCAGGACCATTTACCATACACTTCATTTGAGAAATTAATTCAATTTATCACGTGACACTGACGTGGCAGTTTCATACAAGTTTATCAAGTTAAATGTTCGTCTAATAGATAGATAGATAGATAGACATATCCATAATGTGGCTTATGTTACTGATATATTAGCTAGAGAATACGATCATTTGTTCACAGGAGATGTGGACCTCTACGGATATTGTGATAGGCTGAAGCAATAAATCTCACTGGGCGGTCACAAAACGCCACCATTCATAACACGTTCAATCCCATGTCATTTAGGAGCCTAAGTCGAGTGACAAGCGGCGGAGATTTTACAGGATGATATTATTGAAGAAACTGAAAATCCTCATAACTCTCAAGTCGTTTTGGTGAACAAAGCGAACGTGAAGTAAAGATTCTGCGTCAGTTTCTGACAGCCGAACAGCGCGACGGAGTTGAGACTATGTGCCATGCCAACTATGGCAGAGACCTGATATCGTCTTAATTGCCCAAATCTGGCTTTAGTGCTCAAACTCAAAGCAGCATAATGGCAGATACCGGTAAAACAGAGTGTCCAACGTGGTTCAGAAACGCATTGGTTAAGGCACATGCCATTTAAACTACCAAGTGAACTGTTTACCTTCAGATGACCGACGACGCTGTTACTTAGAAACCTGAAGAATGTGAGTGTGTACGATGATGACGTCGTAATCCACAGTAAAGACAAAAGAGACCATCTTAATCGTGTCGAAGCCGTATTAAAACGCATTGAAGAGTTTGGATAGCAGATCAACAAAACCGAATCTCGGATAGTCAAACGTAGTATCACACTGATATAAGTATAAAACTTGGGCACTGTGGTAGAGTATAATTCCATTATAGATAAGATTTTATTTTGATAAATCGCACAGTGTTTACAGTTATATCACACTATTGGGTGGTGTATTAGTGGTGTATTAGGCAACTGTGAGATCAAACCGCTGGTGCAGAACATCTTGCCTACAAAGACAATTACGTCCACGAACTTCAAGAGGAAGCTAAGGTAGTTCCTGGGGAGATTCGCACTGTGCAATCGATTCGTGGAAAACTTCGACGAGATAGCAGCCCCTTTATACAGGCTATTAGGTGAAGTTTGTTTGACCGGAAGATTTGCAGAATTTATTCAACAGCACTAAACGGATTTTAGACTACCAAAAATGATGCCAAAACTACCTGTACCCAGAAAATAGTTCCCAGTGGGATCAGATGCGAGTGATTACGCCATAGTTGAAGTACACAGGTAAGGAGATGGAGTTGGCTTATGTGCCAGTCGTGTATTACCACATACAGAAGAGAAGTAATCGATGACAGAGAAAGGATGTTTGACAATAGTATGGCCAGTAGACAAATGGGGACAGTATTCACTCGACAAAGGCTTCCACATCGAAACTGAGGACGGCAAGAGGCCTACGTGAGACAATTGTCCGATTGAATGTAGCGCCTGCAGGAATTTGACTTCACGAACTCACACGTTCTTGGCAAGGAAAATGTTTCAACAGGCCTTTTATCTAGACCGGAATACGAAGTTGATTATCCGAGGACTGTTCACGGAATGCGTGTATTGAAATAACACCTATTAAGACTTGCCTCCAGTCACAAATGCGACCCAATCCTGAATACAGTCATACAGGTAATCACTAACGGAATGGAAGTGAATCAATCTACGGTGTGTAAGGATCTGACTACTCACACAGAATGATCGATTAAGTGTGAACGCCTACGGAACTCTGACTTGGGAAGAGAAAAATGGAAGGAGGTTGGCGGAAATACGCTACGCCACAAGCTGACACAAGAATGTCACCAGCTTGGACATATATCAGTTGCCAGTACAACTGACCTCTTGAGACAGCGCATTTCCAATCCAGATATGGGAGAAGCTACGGGAAAATGAGTACTTGGTTGTCTACAGTGCTAGTTCATGAAAAGAGACCGGTACATACGACCGCTTCTAAAGTCAATTACAGTTACGAAATGTGTAGTTTTCATCCCTTGGAAACAGCCTCACAGCTGAAGTACATTTTTTCGTTTCTATTAATGTCTGGGTGACGATCCTTCATGAATAAGGATGAAGAGCATACAAAGTGAGGAGTGGATAACAGGACAGTGGATAATTGGTCGGAATGCCTTGGAGTGAGTGAACTCCCTATTACAATCATCGTCGATATTCGATCATATCATGTGGTGAGAATTTCGTCACCAATAATTCCATTAGTGGACAACACATCAGATACACGTGTGTGGGATGAAGTCTATGTGCTTGATTTCACATGTAGGTATCTAATACACGAAATCGCTTCCATTTGATTGATCGCTCCACCTAGAGATTGCCTTGGAGAAATGGTAGATATAATATTCTAGTCATTGAACTATCACATAAAAATATTCACTCACTTGTGAAGTATAATTCATTGAATCGAAATAGCTTTCCACGTGTTTCATGTACTCTGTCAAATCGTGGAACGCAGCTTCCTCCTTTAGCTAAAAATGCACAAATATAAGTCTCACTGAATTTTGTTGTAACAATAAAATACACAGCATGTAGTTTTTTCCTGTTTGTGGTGTAGAAGTGTAAGTCGCATTTCATCTCAACATATACCCTCTGAAAATAATTAAAATCTCCGACATATCAGTCAGAATAATACAGGAGTAGCTCATACAGAACCAGCCAAATTCGAACGATCTGATCACATCATCCAGACATTATCTGAAGCACTCATTTGACAATCATTTTTGATCAGATGAAAATATGTGGGCAGACTTGGAGCCAAGTGAAAACATCAGCAGAGAACCGGACGCAATGCAGACGTACTGATGAAGTCCCATTTTCCTCTAGGAATTAAAGGAAATAATAGTAATAATAAAATCTCATTCCCCAAGAGCTATCACTAACACTTACTTTGTCTGTACGTCTTACATGCACACCTACAACAAGATGATGTTTTGACTTGAATTCCTTCACTGTCTCTTTGATTAACTCAGCTAGATGAGGTTTAGGCCGCAGAATGAATGCAGCCAGCTGACCGGCAAACCAAACGTAGGGTGCTTCGTGGTAATGAAATAGTTTTATAGCCAAGTCACTTGGTAGAATATTTGGAATCCAGTGATTGTTATTTGCAGGACCGTAAAGCAAATAAGGGCACTCCAAACTATCTGTAGTTGAATAAACAATTTTTTAATCACTTAACATTCATCATTTTAATCGAAATTAAAATTAACCAATTCATGACCACTGGATCAATTTAACGAAATGTTACGCTGAATACATTCATGAGGTGAAATCCAATGATGAAGTCAGTGGTGAAGTAAAATGATGACCTATTACTCAGTACAATGTTTAGATGTTGAGATTACTAATCATTACAATAGCTGACCACGTTGATCTTCGTCAACGCACAAGTATACAAATTCGATACTCCATAAACAACTTGTACATATGCATAAATATGTACGACTATACAGCCACGAAAATGAAATCGTCGAAAAGAGAGTTGTCTTCGCTGAATTCTTCGTTTCCATGTCCCAGTGAAGATTGTTAATTTACTAGACATGATTCAAGGTTCTTAAAGATGAGGGAAGCAATTTTCATTAAACATATACATCCCTAACTATGTGTACAAGAAAGAACAGACTTCAGAATTCGCCTACCATGGACTATTTGACCTATTTAAATATGATCTGTCATTGTTATGTACTTTTGTTTTACATAACTGAGTAACTGTCATGCCTTTTATTCTATTATTGTGAACCACGTCAACTGGGACGCGATTGTAGAGAAACTACGAAATTGTATCACCGTGAAAAATTTGTTTTCTTAAATGCCTTATCCTTATATATCCCTGTTATTGTTATCATGCTCACCTCGACTGTTGTCCATTAATTCACATCCCGGAACTGGGATGCTGTATTTCATTGACCACATCAATTCAAATGCCTATGACAAATATTTCGTGATGGAAATACAAAGTCTGGTGAGAGAGAATTCACGGAATGTACGTGTTTGCTTAAATCGTGTTCTCAAATAAGCATTATGGGAATACATAAATCGTGCGTGTAATACGCTTAATCATGAGCAATTCTGCAAGTTTATCCAGCCTATTACTTATCATATGGACATGGAAACTAAAGTGTAATATTAGTGACAGATTTATAAAATTGCATTCAACTCACTTGACTCAAAAGTGATGTCTCTATAACTACAGTTGTCAGAAATTGGAAGGATGTTCTGCTGCAACCATTCGCGGAATATATCTCCAGTCTCATGTTTATTCACAACCAACACACGTCCAGTCATCAAAGACAGTTGTAAGCAATAGCTCAACTGGTGTATGGAACAACCGAATCCACACAAATTCGTGAAATTGAATGTCATAAACTTGGCTTTTGTGCAGTCAGCCGGATTCTACAATCAATCAAACAAACGACAATGTTGGAAATGTATGACTGTAGCCAGACAAAATAATTCATTCTCTGCATGTCGATGCAGATGGCGTTAAGTATAATCAAAGTGGCATCCAATATCCAATATCGTTTTTACGAGCTAGTATAAACCAATTTGATTTCTTTGTGCTCGCCTCTTGATTGTGAGGTATAGGTTCTTGATCTTCGGTAAACTTCTGCGTAGCTTGTCCCGCCACTCGACTGTCGTAGCTTTGGTTGACTCCAAAGGGAGTAGTGCTGGGATTAATTATATGTGGTTTGTAGTATGAGGTATGTTAAGACTGTTACTACTGTGATTGGAGTTGATCCTTTCGCCAGTTAGTCCTTCGGTATTGTCGACAAGAGAAAAGAGATAGTAATAATAATAATAATAGTAATATTAATAATAATAGATATAATTAGTGAAGCTATTCAGACTAAGAGACAGAAACGAAAATAGGAAACGTAACAACAGTCAGCTCATGAAGTTTGAAGAATAATATATATATCGGTAATAGTAATAATAATAATAGTAATTATAATATTAATAAGTTGTCAGGAGAGTAAGACGGGAGAGAATGTAAAGAAGTAAAATGACGAGTTTAATTATCTACCCTGATTGGTAAATGCGATTTTAAGGAGATAGGCCATTTGGATGCAGTCCTTGTATCGCTGCATGGTTGTCCAGCCTTCGCTTAAAGGCGTCCAAAGACGGTGCCATAGCTACATCTGCCGGTAAGGAATTCCAGGGACGACAAACCCGCAGTGAAAAGAAGTGGGAGCGCACCCGGGTCCTTGCCCTCTGGTGAGCTATCCTTCTGGGATTTCCACGTGGAAGCCTATACCTACTCAATGGCAGAACACCTTTGTTTGGGTGATTCTGGTCATTTGTTATTTTGTAGGCAGTAATCAAATCCCCCCTAAGCCGACGGTAACTAAGTGTGAACAGGCCTAATTTCTTCAGCCTTTCATCATATGGTTTGTTTCGGAGACCAACCACTCCTTTTGTTGCCCGTCGTTGGACTCTTTCCAAGAGGTTGGCATCTCTTCTCAGCATTGGGGGTGCAATAATATTATGCACCTCAAGGTGTGGCCTGACGTATGTTTTGTACAACATTAGAAAGAGCTCAGGAGTGAGTGCACCTAACTGTCTATGCGTAAAGTGTATGACCGCATATGCCCTCGCTACATCCCCTGTGTAATTTACGCTTGTGTCCATTTTTTCCGTTAGAACTAGACCTAAGTCGCGTTCCGACGTTGTGCAGGACAAGCTTTCATTGCACAGGGTGTAACTTGCATTCTGCAGTCTACAGGTGCGCAACTTCACTACTTTGCACTTTTTCAAGTTGAAAGTCATGCCACTGGCCACCGCCCAGTCTTCCAGAAGGTTTAGGTCTTCCTGTAGCCTATCTGAGTCCTCCGGACACTTTATCGCCCTCCATATTTTTACGTCGTCAGCGTACAGGAGAGTCGGGCAGCTCAGACGGCGTGGTAGATCATTGATGAAAATCAAAAACATCAGTGGTCCTAGGATAGAACCCTGCGACACTCCTGATGACGATCTGTGCCAAGATGATCGGACTCGGTTAACCTTAGTGCAAAATTGCCTGTCGGCTAGGTAGTCCTTCAACCATGACAGAAGTGGCTCACCTATGCCTGCCTGTCTTATTTTATGTAGGAGAAGGTCATGGTGAACAGTGTCAAATGCCTTCTCAAAGTCTAGGAAGACCACATGGACTGGTACGTTCAAGTCCCAGCATGATGTCCAGTCGTCCCAAGCTGACAGTAGGTTAGTGACGCAGGATCTGCCTTTTCTGAAACCATGTTGGGCTTCATGCAGTATATTAGTCCTATCGAAATATTCCCTGATGTGGTCGTCAATAATACTTTCCAGTACTTTTGATACCACTGGGAGTAGAGCTACTGGTCTATAGCTAGCAGCGTTTTGCCTGTCCCCACCCTTGAAGATTGGAGAAAGGATGGCTCTTTTCCACTCCCTTGGCAGGGTCCCCGAATCCATTGAGTGTTGGAACAAGTCGCACAGGGGTCTACAGAGAGCCTCGGCGCACTGTTTCAGAACAGATGGCCTGATGTCATCACAACCTGGGGACTTCCCAGGTATGAGTCTCTGTAGCTTCCTTAGTACTATTGCGGGGTTTATTTGGGGAGTAGTCGCTAGGTCTTCCTCCTCTGAAATAGTGGTGCCACCATTTTGGTCCGTAACTGTAATATCCACATTGCTGTTTAGCTGTTTAGCGAAGGCTGAACTGAATGTTTCAGCCATCTCCAGACTAGTGAGATATTGACCGTTTGGGCCTACTAAGGCGCATGCCCCTTGGTTTGTCGGTTTTCTTTCCGACATGAATCGGTACAAGTTTTTAGGGTTTGATAGGAGTTTTTTAGCAAGGTTAGCCTGGAATGACCTTCTGTCCCTCCTAACTCTTGCATTACACCGGTTCCTGAGTTCGAGGTATGCATCATGGTCGGTCTGACTCTTAGATACACGCCACGTAAACCAAGCCCTCCGCTTTGCTTGCAGAATACGTTGCGTGCCTCTCTTCAACCATGACGTCTTTCTCTTAGGCTGTGTTGTGACTAAAGGGACGGTATCCGAGATTGCTGTATGGATAATCTTTTTTACCACTTCCCAGTGTTCATCCACAGATAGGTCGTCCCATGCTAAGGGCCAGTCTGCGTCGGACAAGAGCCTCCGCATTTCAGCATAGTCAGCCTTGCTGTAGCACAGACATGGTCGCGTAACATCCCATTGCAAACGCTCACGGAGGACAAGATCGAAACCTATGACTGCATGGTCACTGCTTCCCAGAGGAGTCATGATCTGGACCTTTTCGACGAGTAGCTGGTCACTAGTTAGAATATAATCTAGTTTTGATGACTTTCCACTAGGGCCCCACCTAGTGTCGTCTCCAACATTCTCAGTCAGTCCCGTGTTTCGAATAGTTTGCAGTAGGTTTCGGCCAAATTTTCCCTTAGCACACCCGGAGCCAAGGTTCAGTGATGGAGCATTGAAATCTCCAGCTATGGTGATTTGGTCGTAGCCCAAATCTCGTATTCCTGTGATAGTGCTGAGCAGTAGCTGATTGTGCTCTGCCCCACAGGTGGGAGATCGGTAGATGCCACCCAGTAAGTGCTTGGTGTGGCCTACGGTGAAATGACACCATATGGAGTCTGGGAGTTCGATAAGTGGTGGGTCCGTTGCGCGCACACATTTAAGTTGCCTATCAAAGTATATAGCAACTCCCCCTCCTTCCTTATTATCCCTGTCTCTTCTGACCAGTACCATATCACCTATACTGATTTCATTGTCGGCGATAGTGGGGTTTAGCCACGTTTCAGTAAGAATGATTATTTTCAGTTGAAGGTGTGCTTGGAGATTTCGAAGTTCACCTACTTTCCCTCTCAGCCCCCTCACATTGCTATATAGGCAACTGACAGTGAGTCTAACAACCTCAGAGTGTTGTGGGGTAGTTGACGTGAAACCGTCTGCTGGTGGGGGACTTGATGTTGGAACTAGTTGGCCGATTCCGATAGAACCGGCCCGTTGTAGTTTTTTTCAATGGATTTAGGCAGGACACTTGGGAGACACAGACTATTATTCTCAGAGCTGCATCGCTCTAGTGTCACCGAAGCTTGGGGTCGTATTAAAGCCTCAGTTTGCTGCCTCCTTATATTTCTGGGTCTGCTTTCACAGCATCGGATGTGTCCTCCAATTTTTCCCTTGGTCTCATACCACCGTTGAAGTGATATGGACAACTGCTCCGGGGAGTTGAATGTGACACACAGCAGCTTTGGAGAGTTAATCAATGTTAGATGAGCGGGACGAGGTAGTCGGAAAATGGAGATGGCTCCAGAAGCGCCAGGGGCCATCTGAGATGACAGCCATCTCCATTGTTGTACGTCGTGCATGTGTTTTTCACAAGCAGTGCCGGTTTCCAGCTCCGGAACACCGTGTACCACCATAGAGGTGGAAGGCATCAGTTCCGGTGACTCCCTCGCCATATTTCTGACGGCCCATGGTCTATCTTGCCGCGCTCTTATGTTAGAACTTCTGTCCAGGGCTAGTACCTGAGCCATTAACAGTACTTTTTCGGCCTCTTCGGCAGAGTCCAGTGTAACCCGTAATGGGGGTGGCTTACCCTGAGGCGTGTGGACACCCCTGTACAGTCTGCACAGTTTTGCTGAACTAATGTTCAGACCTAGTTTGCCACACAGGTTGGACCACTGTTCCTGATCAAACAGGGCCCGTTGTTCGAGCAAGCTATCCGTGCTCACAGGTACGTTAAAGAGGATGAGAGAGTTAGACCGACTACCCTCAGACTTAGGTTTTGCCTTCGGCTTCTTGCAGTCCTTTGCATCATTAGCAACATTAGGCTTCGTCGGTACCTGGACAGCCTTTTTTGTGTTGCCAGGCTTGCTAGTGGATGCAAGTGGTGCCTTTGTAATTTTGCCCTCCCCTGTTGTGGATGGAACCTTGCTAATCTTCACCTTGTGAGAATTGGCATTTCCAGTCAGTAGGGCTGGTGTGTCCTTCTTTAAGTCTTTGACCAGTTTCGGCAGTGCGAGTTTAGCAGGGGGGAGCTGCATGATACTGTGTTGGGGCACAAGAGCATGTTATTTCTGCTATCCGCAGACACGCTTTGTGGGACTATGCCAGGGCGACAAAGTGGACACACGTACCAAAACCATGGGCATGGGTTATTTCTCATAAACTCATAGTATGCTTTCGGTACTTCTTTGTCACAACGGCAGTGCACCCATCGTTTGCAAAAATTACATTCAAACGCTGAATCAGTTTTAGAAACTGTGATGTTGCACGCCTGGCATTCATCCCCTTTCCTTGATGACGCCTTCGAGGTCTTATGACGTCTTGAACGTTTCCTTTTAGGCTTGATGTGTTTCACACACTGGCCTACAGTTGATGCAGGTGTAGAATTCTGTCCTTGTGGTATTGCCTGTGCCGTTTCAGTACTAGACTGTGGCAATGCAGGCGTTGTATCAGGGCAGACTAAAGCTACACGAGTCTTTAGGATCGGTATGCGGGAAGGGGTTGAAATCCCTGGATTTTTTCCTTCCCTGGCTGAAGCCCTTGTGACTACAGAGTACGGTATTCTAGTGGCTTTTTTAAGGCTGCTTTCAACAACCATATTAACAATCACTATAAATTATGCTATGTACGTCTAAGAGAGCAACAGTTTCTAACCAAAAGAGCAAGAATAAGACTGAAAAAGTGTAAGGCAAGGAAAAGAAAAGGTTTTCGACTTTACCTAGTACTTTCTGAATGATCGGCTTCACGGCAATCACGTGGTAGACCAACAAGTCTTGTTTCTCTGAACGAGTGAGGAAGATGCTGCTACAAAAGTAGCACCTGAAGCTTTGGCAGTAGTTCGAGACAGCTGGACTTACCACACAGAGATTTACTATGTAAGTAATGGTTGAATTAAATTCACCGGCTAGGAAGATCAGGTTTCCCAAACGGATAATTCACAGAATTGGTATTTTCCGGTTGGAGAGGAAAAAGCACGTCGTATTCAAGGAGCGCGCGACATCTTAATGTAAATATTTCAGTGTTTCAGTTGAGCATACGCAACACGACTAGTGAATTTTCATCTTCTTCAAATTTCATTCTCTGAGGCATGACTGCGAAAAGACGACCTTGGCGACCTGCTTAAATCTTGGGCTACCAAATACCTCATACATTACAAATAATATTGCATCTCATTTCTCATTTACAATTTCATTTTAAGTAACTAAATCTTATTCAAATATGACCTCTAGTCGGATTATTTATTCTCGTGAGTATTTATTATTTTTTAAAACCTACTGATGTGCAATTCCATAAACAAGAAAAAAAGCATACTGCCGGGTGACAAAGAGCATTGAAAAATATCCCTATTCAATTCATGACTGTTCCCGCAATTATGAGCACTAATTGTCGCTCCCTGCCAGCTAAAATAAACTGTCTTCAATCACTTGTATCTTCCGTTATATATCGAAATACTGGGATCATATCATTTCAAGAAACATGGCTACACGATCCATATGATGACAGTCTAGTGTATCTAAATGATTTCAAATTATTCAGACAAGATCGGTGTAGTTCCAGGAAGAAACGCAGTGGCGGTGTCACCATCTTCATCGATTCACAATGGTGTACGTTTAATAACGTATGTTTCGAATTATCCAGTGACAATATTGACTGCCTCACCGTTAACTGTCGACCTAAACATTTGTCAAAATACAACTACATTTACATCTCGAACATTTATATTGCTCCTGGATGCGAATCCGCAGAATTATCTTTATTTGCGGATGAATTTACCTCCCTTGCTGCCACCTCCTTCGGAAATTCCTTGACTATAGTTACTGGAGATTTTAATTCTAGTGATCACAGCTTCCTAATTTCACGTGGACACGATAGCATTGTCAACTTCCCGACTAGAATGGATAACACTCTTGATCTCGTGTTTAAAAATGACACAGGTATATCTGAAGCTCGAAAAAGAGCGCCACTCTTCAATTCTGATCACTGTATCATAAGAATATTGCCCAAAGTATATGGAAAGTAGCACAAAAGGGTCTTCTCATACCTTTGAAAGAAAACACAACACAGATGTTATTCTCATGACAACATACTGAATCTAAGGTCCATGTTAAAAGACACAAACTGGGACTTATTTACTAAACAAGCTCTTGATAACACAATTAACAACATAACACATTATCTTAATTTCTGTCTTTATGTTTGTTGTTCAAAAGAGACAATCTTCTTGAAATTCGACCGCTTCCCCTCTTCTCAACTCAAAAAGCTCCTTCGTGAAAAAGAGAGGTTGTTCAAACTGAAAAATAAATCTGGTGTTAAGAGAATGAACAATTTGATTAAGCTTGAATCACAAAGATTGAATGCTCTCTATAACCAGAAGTTTCTTTCATGTAAATCCCCATCTAATATATGGAAGTTATTAAAGGAAATCATAGGTGGTAAGCAAATGATGAATGATATTTCTGTAGATGTTGGCACGCTTAATAAATCCTTCATATGTATCCCTGCAGATGTTAATGATGCCTAACTCAAATAGTGTAAATAATGACTGCTTCTCATGCTTTAATACGAATGACTTCTTCAAGTGTCTTCAATCTATCAAACCTAGTCAGTACCTTGGCCCTGATGGTGTTCCTGCTGTTATCCTTGAGAAGTGTGCTGACATCTTGTGTTCCCCATTAACTGACATTTTCAACGAATCGTTTTCCAAAAGTATTATACCTGACTCCTGGAAAAATATCAAGACTGTTCCAGTGCCTAAATCAACAAGTGGACCTAATGTTAAGTTCAGACCCATTGCTATTACCTCACCTTTTTTGAAAGTTATGGAAAGACTTATTTTACCTAATCTTGAACCCTGTTTAAAGCCTTTTAACGACCCCAACCAGTTTGCTTACAAACATAGCAGGTGTACTTTAGATGCCGCTGTTGTCCTACATCATAGTATAGTCTCTAGTTTAGATAAAGGAGCTAAATACGTTCGGTGTGCCTTCCTTGACTACACATCTGCATTTGACTCTGTTCCCAGGTCTCTCTTGCTAAGTAAGCTTGCTGCAACACAGGCTGAGACCTGGACAAATAAGTGGTTGCATTCCTATTTTTCTGATAGGAAGCAGTACACCGTCTACAATGGAAAGTCCTCCAATACCTCACTTACTTTAGCTGGTGTTCTTCAAAATGCTGTTCTTTCTCCCTTTCTGTTTTCGTTTTTCTTACATGACTTGCCTCATTCTGATGTAGCCACTTTTGTTAAGTATGCCGATGACCTCTCGGTTTCTATGCCTGTCAACTCTCAGTCAGATTGTTCCAAATTAAATAACTTTCTGTCGGAAATTAGTCAGTGGTCCTCTTCAAACGGACTTAAGCTTAATCCGTCCAAATGTCAGGTAGTCAATTTCAGTTTCAGACGTAAACGTGACCTACAACAACTAGCTAGCTTACATGACCCCACTATCATTGACAGCAGAGAGTTTGAAAATACATCTAATGTCAAGTACTTTGGACCGAGTTTTTCCACCGATCTTTCCTGGTCTTCCCACATCTTGTTAGTTACTAGAAAGATGTTTCGCTTAACGTTCTACATTAGGAAATTTAGGCAGTCTGGCATAAAGCAGTCTCCGTTTTTTCAGTTTGTCAATTCTTGTATTCTACCCATCCCCCTTTACTGCTCCCCACTGATCTTTCCTGGACTACTTAAGAAAGACTGCTTCGCTGAGAAGGGCACTAAAAGCCGTTAGTAGGGCTAGTGGGATATCGTTAAACCCAATAGTTAACACTATTGTGAATAAACATTTAATGTCATGTAAGAAATTAGCGAATACAATATTCTCAGACCCCAAGCATCCTCTCTTTACGCAGCTGTCTCCTTGCATTTCATCTGGTAGAACTAGAAGCAGCTATAGGCCGCTATATGCTAGGACCACCAAATACAAAAACTCCACAATACCATATCTGGCACAGCTGTTATGTGATGAGAAATCCGTTAGGTATGACACGATAAACTTACTGCGGCACTCCAACAAATAGTTCCCATTAGTTTTCGTTTTTCTTTCCTCGTTACTACTACACTGTTGTTCTCATCTTCTATTACACACCAATTTTATATTTCATATCGTGTGGTGCATTGTTTGAAATGTAAACTTTACGCTGTTGTTTTTATTTTTTGTATTTAACTTTTTTTGGCTTTGCTCTTTGATTTTAAAATCTTATAAAATTTATGAGGTAGTTAGATGCAATATATTGTAATGCACACTGAAAATTCCATAACTGTACCACAAATACTGTTTGGAATAAAGCTGCTTTTATTATTGTTAATTCTGATGTGCTTGGAAAAAAGATACCAGGTAAATTAGCGCAAGGTACTATATATTTTCACGCATATCCCTGCGTCTTTTTCTCCACAATTATTCCACTGTGTATCCACACATTTAGATATACAGACATCGTCAGTGGCTAGACGATCACAATAAGCTAATCGAGTATTTTATGTAGTCTTTGATCTCCGTGATATCTGAAATTCGATTGTTTGGGGAAGGATACAAACTGCTATAATTAGCTACCGATGAACTTGAGTAAAGTTCAGCTCATTCGCTTGGTAAATAGCTATGTGAATTGTAAACATGCTTGGTGTCTGAGGTTACTGGTGTCAGAAAAGAGAATCGTGAGCAATAAAAACAATTTTGACCTGAACATTTTCATAAAGTTAAGTGGTACACATGCCATTTTCACTGTGATGGATTAATCAATAAAGATCGTATTTACCTGTAACTGTCGAATCCTTTTCTGTACGATTTGAGATATCTCATTTAGCTTGGAATTTCTTTCCTCAGAAAATCCATCCACTTGACCCAACTGATTCAGAACTCTCTCAACATTGAAAAGTATATCTGTGACGTGTTGTTGAAACTTGGACAAATCGTTTCCAAGCGAGAATATTGTTGCATTATCAACAATTGTTTCGTTGAGCTTTTGTAAATCAGCCAGTTGCTTTTGAAGGCTGTTCAAGGTGTAATTCATTTCATGCACGTAATGTATTGCACGACGTCGAAGGATTTCATGAGAATATCCGAAGGGAAATGAATCTGCATCAAAATATGCGGGAACTGTTTGTTAATCAGTTTGTTGGAATTCATTTCAAAGTGAAGCTGTTAAATATAATACTACATGGTATAATTTGACTACATGCACCTGAGTGGCGAGGACATAAAAATACTTACTTCGTCAGAAATAGCAATGATAATGTGTGAAGGGACTGATGCATCTTTCGATTCCCAAGAGGCAAATGTAGTGTTGCATCAGAAATACCAAGGTCATTTTTCATACGCAACCTGGTGGCTGATATGCGTAAAACTAGTGTATCCTACGAAAGGTGACGAAACAGCCTGGTTCCAAACATGTGACACATATCACATATAAGTTACTGCACTATTTTATTGACAGTTTATGAATTGGAAGGAAGTAAGAAACCTGTCTTTGTGCTTGAATAGAGTTACTTCGCATATATTTTACGTAATCCACTAAAGAGGACAGCCGAAGTTTATTGAAACACTTCAAAAAGTGTTGAAAAATCATTCTACCGAAACATTTGTGTGGTTTTTCACGAAAAGCTTTGTTTCCATAGGTTACAGAAAGAAATTTCTTTATGTCATTTGGGCAGCATAAAATGTCAGGATTCACTATTAAGAGTAACTCAAGATGATCTACCTGCGAAGGACCAGGGATAAGTTACAGTCTAACATCAATGATGAACAAAACTACATTTTTTGTAAACACAATGTCTATGGACGAAGGTTCCCAGTGTGCCACTCCTGTTCGCGTGAATGCTGAACGGTATTTCAGCGAGAATCCTACCACATTTTAAATCTAGTCGTTATGCATCGATTAACCGTGGCTATATAAGAAAGTGAAACGAATAAATTGAGACAAACAAATAAATGAATAAATAATTGAAAGACTGGCGCGTTTTATTCACCATTGTACTCACAAGCCTCTCGATCACCTCATGTCAACTCTATTGGATGAATTAATCGACATTTTCGAGACTACCACATTTGCACATACTCACGTCTATCTCTTATATGATTTGGTGGTTAATCAGTATTTTTCTGCGTATGTGGTGCATCTATTTATTTTTATTTTTGATTACAGCTTGATTCCACACCGTATTTTTGGTACAAGTATGGAATTTTTAGCATGTGATATCGGTAGCCCAAAATTCGCAGACCAACCATAAAGATCAGGTGTGCGTCGGCGACGGCCCGAATCCCGGACAATGTGCATGGTTGGCGAGAGTCCTAACCACTGTGCCACCAACGCACACACTATATGAAGCACATTTTCGCTTTCTTGTGAGGATACTGTGTCTATGCAAACATTGTTCTGTTCAGTTCTATCCACAATTCATGCTAAGAATAAATTATTCGGATTTTAAAGAGTACTTTAGAATGAATGCAAGGCAATATTCTCGAAAATCAGCTCTCAAGAATTCGATTCATTTCAGGTAACATCACAGATTGCTATCACAGTTGGAGACTCATTGAGCACTAGGGAGTACTGGATAGACGTTTTCTCCTATTGTGGGAATCATTGGCAGTACGCATACGCTGGTACTCGAAACCAGGACCTTCTGGTCACAAGGTAAGTGCGTTCAACATTCAGGCACTGGAATCCGATTCAGCAACCCGTCAGTTCTAACTTCTACCGATTCACAATTTGAGCATGAGAACCAGTCATTGTCACTAGCGAGTATTTGTCCTCACTCCTTAACGGAGTGACCCCACTGATCACGACTTCTTACTAGGACTGATGATAAATACATCCTGCAATCAGTCACCAGCTAGCGTCATATTGATCTGCAAGAATTCGTTTGGTTTGTTTCAGGTTTGTCCACGGATTGATACCAGTAAGAGAATGAGTACCAAATTAGGATTAAACTGATTTTCTTACCGGTAACAATCCATAAATATATCTCGAAAAAAAAGTTAACGTTGCTAACAACGTTAATAAAGGTATTAAAATTGAACCTGTTTTGATGATTACACTCGGAGAAATACCAAAATATATATATAAAAAATTAATAAAGAGGTAAGAGGTGAGAAAAATAGACTTAGGTCAAGTTAAAAGGACATATTCAAGGTCAAAAAATAAAAATGAAGACCACTAAACCAAATAGCAGAGGTAATAGTACATCTGCTATGGTATCAAAACAAAATTTACCAAGGAAGGTTTAATGTGATGACAAATTGTTTTTGAACGCATAAAGGTGGCTTGAACTTTCTAGTTGCTAGGGCTTCTACAAACTTTAGGATACGCCCCAAACACGTTTTATAGATAGGTTTAAAAGATCTGTCAACATCAATTTTATGACCTGTCTCTATAATATGTTTCGCAATAGAAGAGCTAGGTCTCCTGTTCTCACCGTTAGTAGGTTCTGATGATTCCATTTGTTTCTGGAGCCATTTTGGAATATGCTCTGAAGCCCTTACTTGCAGAGATCGATGAGTCCTCCCTATGTATGTGTGTCCACACGTACATTCAAATTGGTAAATACAGTGGGATGTGACGTCATTTTTCGCATGTTCGAAGGGCTTAGATAGATATAATGGCTTTACATTCTCTAATATTATGATATTAGCTGCATAAAAAGTCTTTTTAACAGCAGCGTTCAGCCTTTGTCTAGTTATCAAGCTGCTTTGATGTCCCATATAGGGTAGCTTGATGTACACGTCTTTCTTAGGGGCGAGTTGGAGAGTGGGTCTTGGTGTTCTGACTACTTTATATCTCCTGATGAACTTTTCTGGATAATTGTTATCAACCAGAGTTTGTGTCAATATTCTTTCCTCTTCATCAAGCGTGTCTTCAGTGCATATTCGTCGGATTCTACTGAAGAGGCACCTTACTAAGCCTCTTTTGTACCGAATAGGGCAGAAACTGTGGTAATTAAGATACTGTCCTGTCCAGGTAGGTTTTCTATAAATAGATCTTTTTATTGACCCATCAAGCCGTCGACTAAGCAATATGTCTAGGAAAGATAAACAATTATCTTCCTCTTCTACAGATGTAAGTGATATGCTATTCTGAACTTCATTCATTCGATTTAAAATTGAGGTGGCAGAACAAGGCTTATCACTGATGACTACGATATCATCTACATACCTTCTATAAAGTGGCACATTTTCGATTAAATCTTCCGATAAATTCTCAATGTACGACATATAAATATCTGCTAAAAGGGGCCCTAACGGACTGCCCATAGCAACACCATCAACTTGGCGGAAACAGTCGCCTTCAAATGTAAACCTAACATTGTTAGTACATAGAAGTAATAAATCTTTTAAGTAAGATATAGGGAACGGGATGAAAAAATTGTTTGTGGAAATATAATCACACAAAATGTCAACTGTTTTGATCAAAGGCACATTAGTGAATAACGAGTTTACATCAAAAGAGTACATATTCTTGTTCATTATATTAATATTACTATCATCAAGAACATCAACCAATTCAAATGTATCTTTTAACACATACTTACAGAATTGTGTTTTGACTGGAGTCAATAATTCCACTAACCATTTAGCAAGTTTATGCGTTGGGGATTTGCACATTGACAATATAGGACGTAGAGGATTATTGGGTTTATGTATTTTCGGCAACCCATACATATGTGGGAATTTACAATCTGACGGTTTTAATGAGTCCAGTTTATCTTTACTTATAGCATTTAGGCCATGAAGCTTCAGTAGATTAGCTGTCACTGTGCCCTGCAACAACTGAATATCTTCTGAGGAGGGATCACGACTAAATTTGCTCTTGTCATCAAGAATAGACATCATTTTAGATTTGTAGTCACTTTTATTCATAATGACGACTCCAGAACCTTTATCAGGTTTAGTAATAATTATATTAGAATTTTCCCGTAGCTCTTTCAAGGCTTTGAAATGTTGGGAATTTAAAATACTCTTCTCCTTTGGGTTGTTGTTTAAAAACTGGTGAGCTATATCCACCATCTTGGCCTTAAACCAACCCCGATCTTCATCGGATGTTGCGGTAAGAGGTTTGAGTTGGTCATATAAGTTTTCAAACTCAGCATGGATGGCTAAATCCGTAAATTGCGTCCGAGGAACACAAAATTTGAGTCCAAGGGATAAAGCTTCTTTCTGATGAGTAGATAGAGTAATATCAGAAAGATTTGTAACGTACTTATCAGGATTCACCGGGAAGACATCTACGCGGTTTCGATCATCGATTGAACTCTTCAATTTATTTTGTATATTCGTCTTCGTTTTCTGAGTAACTTCTTTACAAAACTGAAGAAATTTCATGTGGCATATTATTGATAATTCAGATAAAATAAGCGACGCATCGGTATGAAGAACAAGTAGTCCTTGTAAGGTTTGTTTAACATTTTCGATATGTGACTTTGTAAGACGAACAAGATTAGAGATATTTGGTTGTAATTTACTGAATTTTAAAGGGAAGGCTCCCTCCACACACTATCAAAAGGTTAAATGAACTTGTTAACCTAAGGTGTAAAATTATCGTCGAACGTAACACGTTGGAATTTTATGAATTATGTATTAAAAATCATTCTTTCCCGAGGCAATTTTATAAAACTTTGAAATTCAGTAAATTACAACCAAATATCTCTAATCTTGTTCGTCTTACAAAGTCACATATCGAAAATGTTAAACAAACCTTACAAGGACTACTTGTTCTTCATACCGATGCGTCGCTTATTTTATCTGAATTATCAATAATATGCCACATGAAATTTCTTCAGTTTTGTAAAGAAGTTACTCAGAAAACGAAGACGAATATACAAAATAAATTGAAGAGTTCAATCGATGATCGAAACCGCGTAGATGTCTTCCCGGTGAATCCTGATAAGTACGTTACAAATCTTTCTGATATTACTCTATCTACTCATCAGAAAGAAGCTTTATCCCTTGGACTCAAATTTTGTGTTCCTCGGACGCAATTTACGGATTTAGCCATCCATGCTGAGTTTGAAAACTTATATGACCAACTCAAACCTCTTACCGCAACATCCGATGAAGATCGGGGTTGGTTTAAGGCCAAGATGGTGGATATAGCTCACCAGTTTTTAAACAACAACCCAAAGGAGAAGAGTATTTTAAATTCCCAACATTTCAAAGCCTTGAAAGAGCTACGGGAAAATTCTAATATAATTATTACTAAACCTGATAAAGGTTCTGGAGTCGTCATTATGAATAAAAGTGACTACAAATCTAAAATGATGTCTATTCTTGATGACAAGAGCAAATTTAGTCGTGATCCCTCCTCAGAAGATATTCAGTTGTTGCAGGGCACAGTGACAGCTAATCTACTGAAGCTTCATGGCCTAAATGCTATAAGTAAAGATAAACTGGACTCATTAAAACCGTCAGATTGTAAATTCCCACATATGTATGGGTTGCCGAAAATACATAAACCCAATAATCCTCTACGTCCTATATTGTCAATGTGCAAATCCCCAACGCATAAACTTGCTAAATGGTTAGTGGAATTATTGACTCCAGTCAAAACACAATTCTGTAAGTATGTGTTAAAAGATACATTTGAATTGGTTGATGTTCTTGATGATAGTAATATTAATATAATGAACAAGAATATGTACTCTTTTGATGTAAACTCGTTATTCACTAATGTGCCTTTGATCAAAACAGTTGACATTTTGTGTGATTATATTTCCACAAACAATTTTTTCATCCCGTTCCCTATATCTTACTTAAAAGATTTATTACTTCTATGTACTAACAATGTTAGGTTTACATTTGAAGGCGACTGTTTCCGCCAAGTTGATGGTGTTGCTATGGGCAGTCCGTTAGGGCCCCTTTTAGCAGATATTTATATGTCGTACATTGAGAATTTATCGGAAGATTTAATCGAAAATGTGCCACTTTATAGAAGGTATGTAGATGATATCGTAGTCATCAGTGATAAGCCTTGTTCTGCCACCTCAATTTTAAATCGAATGAATGAAGTTCAGAATAGCATATCACTTACATCTGTAGAAGAGGAAGATAATTGTTTATCTTTCCTAGACATATTGCTTAGTCGACGGCTTGATGGGTCAATAAAAAGATCTATTTATAGAAAACCTACCTGGACAGGACAGTATCTTAATTACCACAGTTTCTGCCCTATTCGGTACAAAAGAGGCTTAGTAAGGTGCCTCTTCAGTAGAATCCGACGAATATGCACTGAAGACACGCTTGATGAAGAGGAAAGAATATTGACACAAACTCTGGTTGATAACAATTATCCAGAAAAGTTCATCAGGAGATATAAAGTAGTCAGAACACCAAGACCCACTCTCCAACTCGCCCCTAAGAAAGACGTGTACATCAAGCTACCCTATATGGGACATCAAAGCAGCTTGATAACTAGACAAAGGCTGAACGCTGCTGTTAAAAAGACTTTTTATGCAGCTAATATCATAATATTAGAGAATGTAAAGCCATTATATCTATCTAAGCCCTTCGAACATGCGAAAAATGACGTCACATCCCACTGTATTTACCAATTTGAATGTACGTGTGGACACACATACATAGGGAGGACTCATCGATCTCTGCAAGTAAGGGCTTCAGAGCATATTCCAAAATGGCTCCAGAAACAAATGGAATCATCAGAACCTATTAACGGTGAGAACAGGAGACCTAGCTCTTCTATTGCGAAACATATTATAGAGACAGGTCATAAAATTGATGTTGACAGATCTTTTAAACCTATCTATAAAACGTGTTTGGGGCGTATCCTAAAGTTTGTAGAAGCCCTAGCAACTAGAAAGTTCAAGCCACCTTTATGCGTTCAAAAACAATTTGTCATCACATTAAACCTTCCTTGGTAAATTTTGTTTTGATACCATAGCAGATGTACTATTACCTCTGCTATTTGGTTTAGTGGTCTTCATTTTTATTTTTTGACCTTGAATATGTCCTTTTAACTTGACCTAAGTCTATTTTTCTCACCTCTTACCTCTTTATTAATTTTTTATATATATATTCCTATGACAAGTCCGTGTGTGATCAGATTGTTCGAAATGTGTTGCGCAATTACTACAATGTTTATATCAATCAGGGTCATGTATACTACACTACTGATAATCACATAATAGTGGACACCGAACACTCGGAATGAAGTAGTGAGTTCTTCTCAAATATTCAAACCTGTGAAATGGCACTTCATTTCAAAGTGGTGAATATAACCATACACCCAAGTTAGATAAACCAGACTCAGTCATTTAACTAGTGAGTTTTCAAACCTTATTTTAAACGTCGTCATACAAACTATCCGGCCTCATCATCCTAGTTATGTAAAGGGAAGCATGTGCAACACAAAACTGGTATTCATGCATGTTGAACTGATTTGAAGCAGTTTGTGAAAACGTCCAGTATACTACTTATTACAACCAGGCAGTTCATACACTAGTATTCACTAAAGTAATAAGGGCTAGTGATTAGTAGGCTGCAGGCACATATCGACCATCGGTCCAGAGCTTCATTTCAAAGTCAGTCGGCGCTAGGCGTATCACTGGAAGTCTATGAACAAACCATTTCCAAGGCTGTCTCGTCATCAGATATGAAATACTAGTGGAACGGCCAACTGTACTTTATTTTATTTTTTTATTTTTGGTAACAGCTTGATTCCACACTGTATTTTTGGTACAAGTATGGAATTTTCAGCGTGGATATCGGTAGCCCGAACTTCGCAGGCCGACCATAGATATCGGGTGTGCGTCGGCGTGGCTCGAACCCCGGACCATGTGCATGGTCGTCGAGAGTCCTAACCACTGTGCCACCGACGCACAAGTGATGGTTCACAGATGGAAGTCTGACGTTTGAGACGTGTAAAGTCTACACATCAGTATGAATGTCAGTGTTCATCACTTCTATAGACATTCAATGAAGCAACAAACACCTGACGATTCCACAGATTTACTGAACTCCCATGAAATAATAACAACATCATAGTCGTCAGTGAAGTCATTTTGAAATGTGTTCATATTAATAATAATACAACGCAAATAGATCCAGTCTTCCACAGGTCGCTTTGATAATCTCAAGCGAAGGCGATCAACATCGTCAAATATATTGGGATAATCCCATACAGATAATTCTATTCCACAAACACAATTCTGTTGAAAGAGGAGCTGTTGTAACCTCTAACTATGAGCGATTCAAAGGATGGAATTTATAGTTTGTCATATGTCATACTGCCAAAAAATATTCCTTGCCAAAATATGAGAACATTCACAAGTGTACACCTCTTTGAAAGTTACTGTCACTGTCTGAAATCATTAATAAGTTTCCAAATTATTCATTCAATCGTCGTACTCATATTTCCGGTTATTCCATAAATAATTAATAAATGAATAAAAAATTAAATAAATAAGTAATTAACAAATAATAAATAATTAAATCGAAATAATAACTTCATGGTTCACGCCTGAATACTGTACTCACCTGCCAGTTTGCGTAAGGAAAATATCGACTGATTTATCCATTCCGTCTTCTCTTTCGAATCTATGCTGTTCTTCAACAATGCTCGCCGACAACCATTGATCTCTGTGGACACACTCCTGTTGAAATAACGCTGAGTGTACAAATGGAGGAGTGGTAATAGAGGAAGCCATAAAATCAGCAGTATCATGAGTTCGTGTTTGGAAGTCACTTTGCAACAGACTTGCAATTATGAAGAATAAACAACTACTCACCCAGAAGATTCATCTTGTGAGTGCTTGATTGATGTATTAAATCACACTGCCTTATTCAGACTAGAAATTCAAATTTACAGAAATAGCTTAACATTTGGAAGTGATTTGTGGAGTGTACATAATCTTGAATCACAAACTAGGTCATGGTTATTTGAAATGTAATTGGTTCATTAGCTGACATCAAAGTAACCAACAGAATGCGTAGAAAAAACAAATTATGACACGAAAATCCAGAATATCTACCTTGTGAAGATACATTTTTCAATGCACACCGTTGAGTGATTTGTCTTTTACCTGACAAATGATAAATACAATGTGGCACTGACATTCCATCCAATAATGGACCAACCGAAACGACGCTTCATCGACAGTTGTTTCTTTGTAATCGGTATTACTTCCACTCTCTTTCATATGCTATCATGATTCTACGAAACAATATAACAGGGTAACGTATTTCAATGATGACATTATGGACATAGCCTAACTTGTTTTCCACGAAATCATGGGAGTAAATCCATTCTACCCAGCTTTTAATGATACAACTAACAAATAACCATAGCAACTTACTTGAAGTGAATATATATATATATATAATTGCTAGCATAGTTTAGATGACAATGGCAAACGTGTAATTGAGGGTAGGAAAATTATGGCCAAAGAGAGTTAAGAAACTCACACTAAGCTATATTTTTCACTGTAGATGTTGAGATACAACAGCCTGACGTGTGAGAATTCAAAATAGATATGAACTGAAATATTCACAAATCAATATCAGATGTGTTCATATTAAGGAGATTGCAGACACAAACTCTCAACTAATATGCTCATGTCAGTTTTTTTTACAGGTGTTTGACACTGATGAGTTGCCTACCACTCTGTACACTGACATAAGTAGTGAGAAGTCTGTCGTGGCATGTGCTACTAATAAGGCTTCTCATTCTTATGCAAAGTACACGTTCATCAGCATACAAAAATCAAGTAGCAAGTAGATAGAATTGACGTCAAGGCGAACAAAGGATTCAAAGTTTTGGTAAAACATGAAAGAAGTGTACAGAAAGACAAAGAAAGATAATACGAGGGGCAGAAGTGGAACAACACAGAAGATCTGTGTAAGTGATGATATAGAGATAAGGTGTACAAAGTAAGGCTACATAGGGACACCAAATTACAAATAGCCATTCCTTCACCAAGTCGCCTGTGGTGTGCCGTTATACTGTGGCATAATAAAATGGGAGTAAACACAATTAAGAATGTCTGAATTCATTCCGGATAATCCTCAAGTGAAGTTGCATTTATGGTCAATGGAGCAAATGAGTCCAGATCACTACAGTTCAGTGAAAGGAATGATAACATCAAAAAAGCATGTGGCTGGAAAATTCTGGAATACAAGGAGACAATAGTGAGTAGAATCAAGAACGGTTGAGAAATGTACTCAGTCTATCTACGGTTGATTAGTGCAGAAGTAGCTTTTGGAACGAAATATTCCCATATTCAGTCATAAGAAAGGCACAAATAGCAACGAAAAGTTTCTTTTCGACGATGCAATTTCATGAGCTATACAATCGTAATTATAATTAAACACATAAGTTTATCTTCACCAAACAGATAATGGCAAATTTTGTCCTTGCAAATTCTATTACATAATGTGAGGTGAAAGAAGGGATCACTAATTATAAATTAGAAGAAATTAGACTGTTTGCCAACATTTATTTATCACCTAAACATGAATTCTAACAGAATCATTTACTCTCGTAACTTCATTAATCATTTACGACCAAATGACTTTCATATTCCAAAGAAACCAAGGAGGAAACATCGTAGTGGTTGGCAGAGAGCTCTCAAACGTACACCAATACACTTAACTACGGTCCCCGTCATAATGAACACAAACTGTCGCTCTCTGCCAAACAAGATAATGTACCTACAATCCTTGATGTCAACTGATACGTATCATAACACCGCCATAATCACATTACAAGAAACGTGGTTGCATGAACTGTATGATGACAACCTTATCTCACTAAAGGACTTTATTTTATTTCGTCAAGACCGTCAATGTTGTAATAAGAAAAATGGTGGTGGCGTTGCAACTTTTATTCACTCCAAATGGTCTGTCTCAAATAACGTCTGCTTCACCTTCTCAAATGACTTCATTGACTGTATTACTGTCAAATGTCGCCCCAAACATCTCCCCAAATATAAACAAATATATATTACAAACATGTACATTTCTCCTAGCTGCTCTCCATCTGATCTATCTAATTTTGCTGATGAATTCACCATGTTTGCTGCTGCCAACTTCGACAACTCTATCCGTTATTACTGGAGACTTCAACACCTCAGATTGCTCCTTTCTTGAAGCTCTTGGTCACACAAACATAGTCAAATTTCCCACTCGACTTGACAAAACACTCGACTTAGTTTTTACTAATGACGAAGGAGTATATGAAACACGTAGACGTTCACCGATACTTAACTCCGATCACTGCATTGTCCGCGTTTTGCCAAAAATATACAGCAAAACACATATTAAAATCTTCTCACACCTGTCTACGATGGCACAACAAAGAAGCTACACATCTGACAACCTTCTCAATCTAAGATGCATGTTAAAAGATACTAACTGGGATCTATTCTATGAAAGTACATTAGATGACTCAATCACCAATATAATGGATTATCTCAAGTTCTGCCTCGACATATGCTGTCCCAAACAAACACTGTTCAAACGCCTCGACCGCTTCTCGTCTCCCCATCTCAAACAACTTCGCAGGCAAAAAGAAATGTTATATAAATGCAAAGACAAGTTAGGACTTAAAAAGATTAATGCTCAAATCAAATCTGAAATCAAAAATCTTAATGCTATCTATAACCAAACACTTTTATCATGCAAATCTCCTATCAGCATGTGGAAATTTTTCAATGAAATTACTGGCAATAGTAAGCGATGTAATGTTTTTCCCTCTTGTGATGTTAATGCTCTTAATCTGTCTTTTATACGCTCTCCTTCTACTATAACCACTTCTAACGTTACTAATCTTGTAGCTGATAACTTCCAGGACTTTAACACTCTTGATGTTTTGAAATGTCTTAAAACTCTTAAGCCCTCACATAGTCTTGGCCCTGATGGCATACCTGCATATGTTCTAAAACAATGTGCAGATGCTTTATGCTCTCCTCTAACTAATATCCTAAATGCTTCTTTCTCCGAAAACGTTGTACCTGTTCCATGGAAAGACATTAAAATAGTCCCTGTCCCTAAACCTGGCAACAACAAGAACGTAAAGTTCAGACCCATTGCCATCACTTCCCCGTTTCTAAAGCTCATGGAAAAACTAGTACTTCTTAAACTTGAACCCTCCCTTAAAAGCTTCGAAGACCCCAAACAATTTGCCTACAGACAGGGTAGGAGTACTTTAGACGCTGCAGCCGTCTTACACAACAGTATTGTCTCATCATTAGACAAAGGTGCCAAATATGTCCGCTGCACGTTTCTTGACTTCACTTCTGCTTTCGACTCTGTACCTAGATGTCTCTTGCTAAATAAGCTCTCCATGACACAAACCGAGTCCTGGGTCACTAACTGGTTGCATTCCTACTTTTCAAACAGAATGCAGTACACCGTATACAAAGGCGAATCCTCCTCTGCTGTGCTCACAGAAGCTGGTGTCCCCCAAGGTGCTGTACTCTCCCCACTTCTCTTTTCTTTCTTCCTACATGACCTACCGTCTTCAAATGACATTAACTTTGTCAAATATGCTGATGACCTAACTGTATCTTTACCTGTCAAATGTCAAAGTGACTGCTCTAAACTAAATGGCTTTTTATCAGAAATAAGCCAATGGTCCAAGGAAAACGGTCTAACCTTAAACCCCTCCAAATGCCAAACAGTTAATTTCACCTTTAGGCACAAATCTGACCTAAACAAACTGGTTAGGACTCACGAGATGTGCAACATAGATGGCACTGAAATTGAAACCAAGTCGGAAATTAAATACCTAGGCGTCACTCTATCTTCTGATCTTTCCTGGTCGTCTCATATCTTGACGATTTCCAAGAAAATATTCCGTCTTACCTTCTACATCAAGAAGTTAAGACATTTTGGTGTAACCCAACCCTTACTCCTACAATTTGTTAACTCCCGTATTCTGCCTATTATTCTCTATTGTTCCCCCTTAGTCTTTCCTGGGCTATTGAAGAAAGACTATACCTTATTACGTAGGATGTTAAAGGTTGTCAGCAGGGTAAGCAGTGTGCCACTTAGCCAGCTTGTTAATATTCTGGTGGACAGGCACATGGACTCATGTGAAAAATGGGCAAAAACCATTTTATCTGACTCACAACACCCTCTACATTCACAACTCTCCTCATGTATCTCTTCAGGGAAAATCAGAAGCCTATATAGGAAACTATATGCCCGCACTAGCAAGTACAAAAACTCATCCATACCCTACCTAGCTCGAGTTCTGTGCGATAAAGAAAGCGTTAGGCGGGAAACCTTTAACTTATTAAATAGTCAGTAGAACAAATGGATCTCGTCTTTCCAACTCACATCATTTACAGGTACAACGTTTTCTCTCTACCTTTTTTTTCTTTCTGTATTATTTTTGTTATGTGCTGTTTTGTTTCTCTCTTCCTTACAAACTCTACTTAAAACATTCTTGTTCGTTCTTTCACACTCTGTATACCTCGACCATTTTGCTATTGCTTACGCCAGTAAATATGCTAGTAGTATCTACTTTTCTAACACCTTCAAACACTCTGTTTAAATTTTGGCTTTGCTACCAACATGCTAATATGTTGTTGTCAAAACTAACTGAGATAACCTTAATCTATGTAGAACTATACTTATTGTTAATGTACTAACTGGATGCAATATTGTAGTAAAATGCTGAGAATTCCATTCTGTATCACAAGTACTGATTTGGAATAAAGCTTAACTTATCTTATCTTATCTAGTGTAGAATGGACAAGAACTAGTGGAAAGGCTATAAGGTATTTTTGTATAAGATCTGTGTGGAAAGCAATGTTATTAATAAACAGTAATAGAGTGGTAATAAAGTGTGGATGGTGGGAATAGTAATAATAATAAAAGTATTAAGAACAGTAATAATAATAATAAATAATAGTGAACTTACATATTAAAGGGAGGAGAAAAATTATAGTAAGAAATTTACTCTGGCCATGGTAGGGCTAGAGAATGTATGTATCGTTTTTGTATGCATAGGTCCGGTTTTAGGTCACGAATAGCTAATGCCTCAGCTATGTACAGATGTCGTATCCGGAGTCCTTTTGTACGATATTGAGGGACTCTGTGTACCACTTTGAAGCATTCGTGTGGGGGTGCTCGATGTCCGGAGATAACAAGGTGTTCGAGGATTTGGCTGTTGCTATTCTTCTTTTCTCCTCTGGCTAACCAAGCTGGGCAGTGATCCAGGATACGTTTGTGGACTTGACGTTGCGTACGGCCGATATACTTTGCTCCACACGAGCAAGTGAATTGATAAATACACATTGAAGTGGCCAAAGGCGGTATCTTGTCCTTAACGTTAGACTGGATTAACTGTCTGCAGGAGAATGTTATACGTAGAGTGGCTGTTGGGAATGTCTTCTTCAGACTTTTTGAAAGGCGGTTTCTGAGAATTTCCGCCGCGATGTCACCTTTGCATTCTAGGTCCATGAAGAGAGTCTTCTTAGGAACCGTTGTGATATTTGACACCGGGGGCTTCTCCTTCATGTTTTTATCGATGAATCTTGGCGGATACCCATTCTCTAGTAGTGTTTCACGCAATACATTTAATTCTTTCTCCACCGTGTATTCCGAGCAGATTTTTCTAATCCTTGAGCACAATGTACGTACCAAGTTTCTCTTTCGGGTCAGTGGAACAAAGCTCTGGAAGTTGATAAACTGTCCATTCCATGTTGGCTTACGGTATATCGATCTTTGGATCATACAGTCGTCTCTTCTGGTCATTAATACATCGAGGAATGGAAATGCGTTGTTCGATTCGCGTTCTAAGGTGAATCTTATTGATGGATGCGCTGCGTTGAAGGTTTTCAGGAGAGAATCTAAATCACATTTTTCATCACAGATTATAAACGTATCATCTACGTATCTCTTGTATAAGTGCAGTTTACTTATCAAGGGACCAAGGATGTTGTTTTCAAGACTCGCCATGAAACAGTCAGCTAGGAGTGGACCGAGAGGAGACCCCATGGCTACTCCATCTTTCTGTACATAGAACTGTTCATTGAATTTGAACTGGATATTGAACGTGCATCTGAAAAGAAGTTCTTTCAAAAAGTCTGAAGAAGACATTCCCAACAGCCACTCTACGTATAACATTCTCCTGCAGACAGTTAATCCAGTCTAACGTTAAGGACAAGATACCGCCTTTGGCCACTTCAATGTGTATTTATCAATTCACTTGCTCGTGTGGAGCAAAGTATATCGGCCGTACGCAACGTCAAGTCCACAAACGTATCCTGGATCACTGCCCAGCTTGGTTAGCCAGAGGAGAAAAGAAGAATAGCAACAGCCAAATCCTCGAACACCTTGTTATCTCCGGACATCGAGCACCCCCACACGAATGCTTCAAAGTGGTACACAGAGTCCCTCAATATCGTACAAAAGGACTCCGGATACGACATCTGTACATAGCTGAGGCATTAGCTATTCGTGACCTAAAACCGGACCTATGCATACAAAAACGATACATACATTCTCTAGCCCTACCATGGCCAGAGTAAATTTCTTACTATAATTTTTCTCCTCCCTTTAATATGTAAGTTCACTATTATTTATTATTATTATTACTGTTCTTAATACTTTTATTATTATTACTATTCCCACCATCCACACTTTATTACCACTCTATTACTGTTTATTAATAACATTGCTTTCCACACAGATCTTATACAAAAATACCTTATAGCCTTTCCACTAGTTCTTGTCCATTCTACAGTAGCTTATTGATTAGTCATTATCTTACACTTATTAGGTCATGCCAACTTTTGTCTCCTTTTGGTTTAGTACCCTACTATCATCATTTTCGTATGAACTTCAGAAGAACACGTAAGTAATTTTGAATTTTTGTTTTCAAGTAGATTGGTACGTATTTCTCATATCACTCGATTATATCGGATGAAATGTTCCACCTGTGTTCAAATATCAGCCACTAGTACAAACAATTTAGCAATATTTAGGGCTTGCATGAATGTTTATTGATGGTTGCTAGCAGGGGAATCCAAAACATCCATTTGCTCTCGTTTGAAACTCTCTAGCTGAATATGCCTGCATTTCCCAGTAGAAACGGTCACCCGTCAAACATGATGTGGATCTCATGTCTGGTGGCCTAGTAAACAATCCTTTACTTTTTGAAACGATGTGTGTTGGGTCCAAGTTCCACCAATGACTGAAGATGCAGCTGCATTCAACTGACAATCCTCAAATAAGACGAACTGCACCTGCTGGATTCCGCTCCAAACCAACATGAATGAAATAACATATTGTTTCCCCCAAACTAACTAATTTAATCATATTAAGCGAAATGTGGAAGTTGATATCTACGTGTATAGTTCTGTCCATGTACTAATTCCTCTTAACTACTGATATGTGCCTTTTCCTGATGTAATAGGAATTTAACAATGGACAAACACCCTTCTGAAATTTCTGAGGAGCGGTTTCAGTGAGAATCACGCGATGAGAATGAATTTGCAATGGCTGTACAAAACAAATTATGGATATGAAGACAACACATGGATTACACAACTATGTTATGTTGCATTTTAGACTGGTGCTTACACAGACGTCGTTATGTGCTAGTTCGTGGCTTGTGTTTAAACACTGAAACTGATGATAGATTGAACACCAATGGAGAAAGACTGTCTGAAAAAGTATTCAGTGTTTCATTTTGTGCTATTCAAGTGGACATCGATTGTCCAATTTCGGAAAGAAGTATCTACAATGTAAATGCCAGTAATATGGTCATGTAGATAACATGGCGTATTACAAAAGAAAATGTGTACTAACAGATGCCGTATATATTTCTTTCAGAATTCAGAGATTCAGGCCGACGATTGTTTGCACTCCTTCCGACAACGTCATTGTCTTAAAGAGAATTTCATCAGAAATATATCGGATGACTTTAGTTAGCTAAAGCACACTCACAACATCGACCTGAATTTCAAAATTATTTCATGCAGTACGATAGTGAAGACATCTGTAAAAAACTTTCATATGTACCATGGTGATAATTTATTGTCATTACTATTTTACTGGCATTCTGGATACTTCACACAACAATATTAATTATACTTCATTCTCAGATATTCATGCCTAAATGACGGCTGTTCACAAGTATACAAATTGTGTCCTACACAATATCTGATCACACCTACCCGTGGAAATGAGATTATGACATGTGGGCGTAACTAAAACATTATGGATCAGACTGATTCTGTGCATCCAAAAGAAGTATGATCAACCTTTCTCTTCACTATGGCCAACACAGACAATCCATTTTCTCGATACTTACTATCACATGATATTGCTTATCCGAAACTCCTGCTTATATTCTGCTATCATCATTACCCTTTTATTCCATAATTCTCACTTTGATTTTCCTTATCATTCAACTCTTGGTCAGAAATAGATTTGTAACTTTCACATCCCTCCTCTGAACATTAACGAATGCGTAGCCTAATTGATGACTCCGTCGGAAGAACACACCCCTGTTAATAATAACCATACCTGTGTTCTAAACAGAAATTTTGATACAATTGTAGAATATTCAGCATGCAGTAGAATACTGTATCCAACTTTCTCCATACATAAAAAGACCTGTGCGGATATAACTAAACATGGTATCTACACCATCAATTTTCCTTAATAATTATGTGAATATGAAATTGAAATAGAATTTGAAATATTAACAACAGTGTTATAACTGTAGGGAATTGAAGGAAGACGTTTTTACCTTGCTCTGTCTGCGCCTGAACTAATCTGCCTATCTGCTTGTCGTACCTTCCGATTTAGTAAAGCACGCAAATATCAAAAGACAAAGGCTGGACTGTGACTGTGTATTGAAGTGCAACAACGATAAAGAAAGCCATGGTATTTATACATTTTACAACAATATGGACAGCTAACAGCATTTGAAATAATTGATCTTAATAGCCAATAACAAAGTGCGTGAGAGATGATAATATACCATATGTGCGAGGTTGACAGTCAATAACAAAATGTGTGGGAATGATAATATACCATATATACAAGATTAGCAGTCACTACCAAAATAGGTGAGAATGATAATATACCATATATACAAGATTAACAGTCACTACCAAAATGTGTGGGATCCTATCACCTCTCCCCGTAAAGAGTGTAGGACTTGCTTTTTGGATCTATTTGAAAAGGTTTCGGAGCTCTTCTTTGTCGAGTTGACCTTCGCATGGTACTGGATAGAGTGTGATCTGTGTCCCGGGCTTCTGGCTGCGGAAGATTAAATGTATCTACTAATACTTCTAACGTGAGGTCTCGTCTCCCATTGTCAGGTCTATCTGACGCATCTCGTATATGATTCGTGTGTCTGACACATAACTGTCCTTCTACATTCACTTTGTATAAAACCCTTCCTTTCTGCCCCACTATTTGTCCCCGAATCCATCTCGGAGGTGAATAGCGGAAATCTCGTACATAAACTTGCTGATACAATTTGAAAACTCGACGTTTAGCTCCGTGATGGCGAAAAAATTGGTTTTCCATTTTTGTATTTCTGCAGCCCTGCTTTACTTGCCTAGGCTTAATTGAGTCGAGGGCAGTTCTGATCTTTCGGCCAAATATAATTTCCGCTGGGGATAACTGATTTGGGGCGGAAGGATTTGGCGTCGTACGATAATGCAGCAAGAATCTATCCAAAATTTCTTCTGTTGTTCCCTCCCCCTTCGCTTTTGCATAAGCACGCTTAAAGGTGTCGACGAAACGTTCAGTCTGTCCATTCGATTGGGGATGATACGGGGGGCTACGAATATGCTGGATGCCAAACAGTTTGCAGCAACCAAGTTTGTCCTGGAAGACAGAAGCGTGCTTTTGACGACGGCGTTGCAAGAGAGATTGATCAGATACATCTCCGGGAACAACGTTGTGTGGTGAAGACGAAACATTAGAGCATACTGAATTTAATGGTACATTAAAGATATGGAGCTTGTCTAACCAGTCAAGACCAAGCAAATCCAAATCATGGTAGTTTGTAACGTAACATACACCATTGAAGTGATGCTCACCAAACTGAACCTGGCAATTTATCTCACCCACGAGTTTCAGTATATCTCCAGAGACATTCTTGGCGACATGCTCGGTCGGCAGAATCTGTGGGCAACCAAGTTTGCGCCACGTAGTTCGGGAAATTACGGTGATATCTGATGCCGTATCCAACTGAAGACGAATACGTTTGCCGTTAATATCTAGTGTTATGTACTTACGTTTGCTGGCGAACTCGACTTTGGAAGTAGTGAAAACGGTCTGTACTCGAGGAGATTGTTTCGGCTTGAAACGACTACTTCTGTTCCTCACCGAAGGATTTTTCTGCGGTGTACAGTAACCCTCCTTATGTCCAAAACGGTGACAATTACGGCATTTATGTTTCTTGAAAGGACAGAACTTGACAAAATGCCACGAACCACAGTGCCAGCACACTGAAGGAGGTTTAGCTGAATTTTGAGACTGACGTTCTGTGTGCTTAACGGTGATCGGAGGACTTTTCACTGTGTTAATTGAACCAAATTCAGACGACTGTCGTTTGCACTCCACCATAGCAGTATCGTGCTTCAAGTTGATTAAACGTAGGCATTCTGCTGTCACCATTTGTAAAGTCATTTTCGGGTCTTGTTCCACGAGTGACAGAAGTCGAGTTCGTATGTCAGTATCTTCTGGGTTCTTCAACCCACAAATAAAAATCAAACACTTGAACTGATCTGATGTCATTTCGTGTGGTTTGAACCTTTCACATTCCTTGTTCACTTTGCCAGCGTAAGTCACATAATCATCGGAAGGCATTTTTGTCAACTGAAAACATTGATACCGAATATTAAACATGGATGACTGTTCACCAAAGATTTGTGATAAAACGGTGACTGTCTCATCGAATGATAACTCACGTGGGTTCTTAGGCAGAATGAAGTTAACATATCTGTTGTGCTCAACAGTACCAAGTTTTCTTAGTAACAATCGGACTTTGGCAGCATCATCAAACATGTAGCATTCAATACGGAAGACGTCTTCGTAACGATTGAACCATGCATCAAATACGAGACCAGATATTGGGTCGTAGTTGAACTCACTGATGGAATTTGAGATGCTTTCATATTTGTCAGAATGAGATGTTGATGGAACTTGAATGGACAGCTTCTGAGTGAGAGCTTCGATTAATTTTAGTTGAGCTGCTTCATTCTGAACTTGCTGCTGCTGCAAGATAGATTTGAGATCGTCCAGAGAGATAGACATTGTAATTGGGTTGTAATTAACACAGTCAAAAATGTTATATAGCTGCGCTGAACAGAATAAAAACTGTCGTCGTTTGCTTGCTATAACTGCAATGAATTAAGGTAAACCCCGTCGCCAATTTGTTATAACTGTAATGAATTCAGGTAAACCCGGTCGCCAATTTGTTATAACTGTAGGGAATTGAAGGAAGACGTTTTTACCTTGCTCTGTCTGCGCCTGAACTAATCTGCCTATCTGCTTGTCGTACCTTCCGATTTAGTAAAGCACGCAAATATCAAAAGACAAAGGCTGGACTGTGACTGTGTATTGAAGTGCAACAACGATAAAGAAAGCCATGGTATTTATACATTTTACAACAATATGGACAGCTAACAGCATTTGAAATAATTGATCTTAATAGCCAATAACAAAGTGCGTGAGAGATGATAATATACCATATGTGCGAGGTTGACAGTCAATAACAAAATGTGTGGGAATGATAATATACCATATATACAAGATTAGCAGTCACTACCAAAATAGGTGAGAATGATAATATACCATATATACAAGATTAACAGTCACTACCAAAATGTGTGGGACCCTATCAAACAGTATAACAATAAATGAAAGAATACAAACTGTCGTTAACGTAATGCACCCGAGTAACTAAGCAGTGTCCTATCCAACAGACGTTTCTCATCACATGAATGTGTGCCTGCCAAACAAGGCATTGTTCAGGTTTATTGTTAGTCATCCAAGTACAAAGTCATCAAAAGTTGACTGCCATCCCACCTGATGGGAAGCAAGAAGAGCGTTGTTCATAGAGAGGTTGCTCAGGGTCTGAAGGGATAAAATCCTTTCTCAGTTACTAAGTGAAGATATTTTTCTCTCTATCTAAAACATTAGTGATGAGTTGGTTTAGCAACATCTCACTTCACCTAATGACGGCTTCTAGTGCCCCTGGCTGCAACCATTGGTTTGCCTTTCCCACGACTTCAAGTGTATATCTCATTATCATATATTTTTTATATTCTAAACTCCATGGGGTGCGTGTCTGTGTGTGTGAATACTCAATGCTTGTTGATGCCTATGAAACATAATGGTAAAAAAGAGGCATAACCGGTGGAAACAATTTCAATTAGTACATGTGTAATTTAGGTTTGAAATGAAACAAACACCATCTAAAACACCAACAGCTTAGTAGTAATAGGTGGCTTTATTCATGGTCTATATGACTGCCTGTTTCTAATGTCCCGAATTCCCTTCAAAAAAATATCAGTTAAGCTGAGGGCATTGATGCCAGTAAGATAATTAGAGCGCATGCATCAGAGAAAAGATGCAGTCAGAAAATAAACATGCAAAAGATGAATACACCTCGCAGTAATCATTAAACAACTTTGATGTTTTACTATTATCATTATTATTCTCTTGGGTTACGAGTCGAACAGAGAGCTTCAACCGGACATCTCGATTTCATCCTGTCCTCTGCACTCCTATTCAGCTAGCTTCACGAGTGGCCATAAGGTGTCATCTCCTCTTCACACACTCTCCTCCATATCACCCTTGATTGAATTGTCAGAATTCTTCTTCACTGAATATCTTCACTGGATATCTGATCGTTATTGTGGAGCATAGGAAGCGGTTGATGAAGGTCTGCAGTGGCCTGTTGAGAATGCTTTCTGTGATGCGTCCTGTTTCTCAGTCAAACAGAATCACCAATTGACTTCACATTACTACTGAAAATTCAAATCTTGATTTTTATGTTCGGTGTAACAGATATACACACTGATTTCAGATTCATGAATGTCTGTCTCGCTTTTCTGATCCTGTCTGACTTTGACGTCCTTATCGCGTTCTCCTTTAGTTAAAACAATATTATCGAGAAAAGTGAAATAAGTGAAGGAATCCATTGAGGGTATCTTTATTCACTGGTGAATGGCGCCTTTTCTTCATGTTATTATTACTATAATGATTCAAGAATTTTTATCACCGTATTATGTTCACCAGGGTACTCATACTCTATTAAAAGTGCATATTCCTATAATTCTTCTGCAATATTTCACAAAACCTGAATGCTTTTCATTGATTTCCATGAGAAAATAATTTTCTACTCTTTGTATACAATCATAAACAAAGTGAACTCACAGATTCACATCTAGGTCACACAAATACTTCCAAGAATTTCTTATTGTCACCAACATTAATATCATTACCATTTCTATGATCACACTGACCAAGTTGAATCAGCACATACATATGCATAGTGTGGGTGTTAGAAGCTTCTGGATATCTATGCCTCACATTCACACACACACACACGTTTTTGCATTTCACTGCTTGCAATAGACAGCCTAACTTACTGATGTTCTTACACATTGTGCACATAGAAAATGTACTATTGTTTTACTGTGTGAACGCAGTGCATATTGAAATATGGAGATATACATCAATATACTTATTGTAATTGTTCCGTCAGATACCGAGTGGAAAATTGAGTTTCAACACCACATCACTTCGTCAAATTCTCTGAGGTCCTATTCAGCTGGCTTCATCGCTTTTCAAAATGATTTCAGAGTGGTTGAATTCCTTCATGCCTCTCATGCCTTCACTGAGTCACATGTGGCCACTTCCAATATCCCCACTACAGGCGTTGAGTCATTTCAAGAATTATGTGGCTAATCTCTCTCTCTCTCTCTCTCCACCTTACTGCATTACTTTTTATTACTTTCATCCTGTCCTACACTTTTCATTCAGAAATGTGTGAAGAAGCGTAGAAAAGTAGCGAACCAACAACAACAACAACAACAGGAAGCATCAATCACTATGAACGGAAGAAATTTCAAAGAGGTCACATACTTTACTCATCTGAGCAACATCCTCTCAACTGAAGCGACAGCACGGATGACGATGTCAGAACCAGTCAGTGTCAGTAAGGCATGAGGGGATTTAACTACTCTGAAGTCAGTTGAAAAATCTCCACTCATCACATAGGGTAAACTTCGGATTTCCAACACCGCTGTTGGTCAGCTAGTTCTTCAGTATGAGTCAGAAACGTACACTTCATGTCACAGAAGGCGTTTGCAACACGTCACCGTAGACGCTTATCAACAGCCGACTTCGCTGGCTCCATAGCCAAGATCATATAGCCAGACAGAAAGAACTCACTACAAGAAGCTCAAGGAACGAAAAAACCAACATAGTCTTGCTCAACAAATATGCAGAAAAAAACAGAGATGGGCCTGTCACACATTAAGGAGACCATTGAACGACACCACGCGACAGGCCATTAGTTGAGTGTAATGCGAATGGCAAATGACGAGTTTCGCGTGAGTCCAAGTTTGACATGGAGACGATTATGCGAGGAGGAGATCAGAGATTATGGACAACTGAGGCACCAGCTGAATAGCACCACAGAGAATGGGAAGAAGTGTTGTGGTAATGAGACCCAATTTCGCACTCGGATTCCAACAGAACAATTATCATAAATATAACAATGCATATATTTATATTTCTATACGCACTGTATTTACACAGTCTACATTTAGTCTTGCTTCGTGTTTTAATTTGACATCGCCACATTGTAAACTACCTTATTGAATTTACATACGCCTGGATATTTCGTCAATACAGCGTGTGAAGTTCATTCATCTGCTATAGTGGGAACATCAGAGACTCGAATGTAATGAAAGCCTGGAATAGTGAGTCATCTCAGGTGCCATGAATCAAACCACCAGTGATATCGTCACTTCAGAGTGAGATGACTACACAACTACCCGGTATATTCTTCCCCTTATTATGATGATACAACTGACCAGATCACATAGTAAGACGTGTGCTGCTATCAGAGTAATTTTATTGAGTAGTGAGTTTGTTGAAAATCTCCGTGTGTCACCAACAGAGTTGTGAAGCTACGGGGTACAAACGATGGATGCCACAATGTAGAATTTGTGTCGTGAGTTACTGTGATAATTAGTATGACGGTGAGAGAAGTTTAGGTGCGTCGGTGGTATAGCGGTTAGCACGCTCGCCGACCATGCATAAGGTCCGGGGTTCGATCCCCGGCCGGCGCACTCCTTTACCTCACCGAGCCAGAAATAATGCTGGTAAAGAGGAAAGGTTGGGCATGAGGCTAGCAACCCCATCCTGTAAAAATTTAACACTGCTACAGAAACTTCAAGCCACTAGCTTGGAGCCCTATGTTCCACTGGGAACGTGAAGGAAAAATTATTTATTATTATTATTTGAGAGAAGTTTTAATAATCTGTAAACGTGAAGTTCGTCGCATTTGTGCACAAGGGAAACAAACCAAGTCTCATTTTGTCGAATAACTGCTAATATATTATAAAGAAAACAAGTGATAGATCTCCACTGGTTTCACATGGCATGATGCTTACCTGAAATAATGCAAATATTTCTTCTCTCTTATAAATAAATAGAAACGGCAACAAACGAAGAATTTAACGCGAATCTTCATCCTCTTTTGACAGAAAAAATGTCTGGTCAACCTCATCTTATCAAAGGAACTAAGCTCTAATGATGTGAAAGTACTTGAGAAAGGACTAAATTTCACCATAACAGTTAGTAAATGAAAAAGGGAGGATGCCATTCCTAATATAGAAGTAGGACTCAGTTGAATAGATAAGACGACAGACAAAGAGGTTCCAGCACAATGTTTGTTAACCCTGAAAAATCAAAAGAATGCAAAATCAAACCTCACAACATCGGAAAGATTAGCTTTAATTAGTCTCAAACAGGATAAAAGCATTGTTATCACAAAGGCTGATAAAGGAAGCTCTACAGTAGTTTTGGATAAATATGACTTTACCAAGAAAGTCACTGAACATTTTGAGACGAGTCCGTGTGAAGGAATTAAGGAACCTGTAGATACAATAATGGATAAGGTTGAAACGTCTACAGCAGATTTAATACGCAGAATGAAGCCATCAATGGGTGAGTCTAAGTGGCCTAAAACTAATAATGCCAGTAGAATGTATGGTACTATTAAAAAACATAGGCCAGGTTACCCCATACGACGGATAGTAGATTTCATGAATACCCCTTCTTATGAATTATCAAAATACTTAGCTCTTATATTAATTCCCATTAGGAATCGTTCAAATTCTAGAATAACTTATTGAATGAGATGAGAAATAAACTAAATGACATTCAATTAAACAATAATGAAACAATGGTTAGTTCTGACATAACAAGTCTATATACTAATACACCAATCAATATGGCTTTAGAAGCAGTTCAAAAAGGACTAACTGCAGATCCCGAACTTACTCATAGGACGAAAATGGCCATCGAGGAAATTATTTTAGCAATTCAGTTATGCCCCACATATTCTATCTTTAAATTCCAAGGCAAAATATATAGACAAATAGAAGATGTAGCAATGAGATCACCAATATCCTCTATCGTAGCAGACATATTTATGGACAGCTGGGAAAATAGTGCCCTCAATACATTTAACCCTACTCCAAAAATATGGTGGAGATATGTGGATGACACTTTCGCACACACTGTTAAAAACAGAGCATATCTCTAGCTTCTTGACACATATAAACTCATAAGTGCGTCGGTGGCACAGTGGTTAGGACTCTCGCCGACCATGCACATGGTCCGGGGTTCGAGCCCGCACCGACGCACATCTGATATCTATGGTCGGCCTGCAAAATTTGGGCTACCGATATCCATGCTGAAAATTCCATACTTATACCAAAAATACAGTGTGGAATCAAGCTGTAAATCAAAAAAAAAAAAATAAGTTGAGGGAATAAAATTCACATTTGAATCAGAAAATGAACAAGGAGAATTAGCTATCATGTTAGGCAGAAGAAGGTGAACCACTCACTAGCGTTAATAAATAGCCAACGCATTCTAATAGATATTTCGATTCGATTCATCTCATACGATATCTGTTAAGGCAGGCTTAGTTAAGTGTCTAACAAACCGAGCAACAACATTACTGAGTAGTACAGCAAAGAAACATAAATAATGAAATGAAAGTGATGGAAGAATAGGTGGTTGGTATCATGTAACTATCCTATAAAATTCATTAGGAAGATCAGAAAGAACCGAAAGCAAAATAAAAATAATTGAGAGACTAATAATGATAACATAAATAAGTGAGAATACAAGGCATCTACTGTTGTACCATATAAGGAGGCGACATCTGAGACCTTAAGTAGGATTCTAAATAAGGCAGGAATTAGAGTGGCATTTAAACCTAAGTACTCACTGTGGTATAACCAGCTCTGAGGGTTAAAGAAACCTGTCGGTTGACTTGATTAAACGAAATAATATAATTTACAAAATACCGTGCAGTGATTCTGAGGTGAGTCACATAGGTTAAACTAGTATATCGGGGGTAGTCAGACTGTCAGAACACATGAATTTAGCTGAGTTAAGAATGACTGACTCCACCCTTGAAGACAAGAAATTTAGAAAAAAGCTCAGGGATTTCACTGCATGCAATAACACACAACCACACAATAGGGTGGGTGGGAGAGGATTAAAATTCTAAAATGTAATCTAGGTAGGTGTAGAGAGAGGTTGATTACTGAATCTTTTTGTTCATCGAGTCTACACCCAACACATGCAATAGGAATGATTCATTACTCATACCTGAAATATGGAAAATACTACTACCAATCAAATCAAGCGATGGAAAATAATGGAATTATGCAAACGAAGTTAGAAAGTTGTGTGAATAACTTGTCATGATTATGAGCAGCAATAAATTGTGCTCGAAACCTGGTCATCAGTAAATATTACTGTTTAACACCGTGAGACATTATCAAAATAAATTTTACCCATAATGGAACAAAATACGGTTCAAGAATTCTTTTCATTTGTAGGTTAGTGGTCATTGATCATAATCACTATTCAACCAGCATGCCATATTCTCAAGGAATGACGCTTGCACTCTTCACTCCATCCCTCTGAAAAATATACTGATAGCACGAGTAGATGAAAGAGAATTCTTGAAATCATCTCTCTGAGGTTCACATTGAATCTTTGCATATCAGTTCAGGTAGAATCAGGTGATTGATACATCAGTGAATGTGAATATTGTGGTTGTAGGTGATAATAGGTGCCGACAAATAATGAATCACATCGAAAATTTCTTACACATTGAATGTTATCCACTCCTCAGCATTGTAGATAACAATTACACGCACTTGTATATTTTACTTTGTTTGAATTTGTTAACCGATACGATGTCGCTACGCGATGTCTTTTATTTCAAGGGGTATTATGAGATATTTCGTCTGTGGATTCACTTCCAATGGACGGTCTGAGGGACATGATGACTATCAAACAGCTAGCATCCATTTCATATTATCACTGTGTGTTTCACAATTTCTGTCTTTCCAACACATTTGAACTATTCGATTACAAATATATGCTGTTCTAGATGTCAGCCACTCAACTGGTCGCTGCTTACATTCATTTTCTGTATCCATACAGTTTGGCGCTATTCACTACTTGAGGGAAGACTGCGGTATTCACTGATTTGTTTACTCCTTTCGAAGTCAAACTGACGCGTGTCCACTAGGGTGTGGATATATGACAAGATACAGCTAGTTCACAACTGACAGTCATAGGTTTCAACACACTTCCACGTCGCCAATACCGGAAACTAAAATAATCCTGTCGAATCTCATGAACAGGGAGTGTTTCAGTAGGACCACAAATGCTCTAACAGAACTTAAGATAAGAGGTGATGGTAGAAACAGTAACGCATTACACTTCATCAAACAATAGATCCAAATCGGTATCATCCAACATACATCTCAGTTCTTGAATATTGTCGTGTTCTTGAATTTGGGTCGTTCTTGAATTTCCTTTGTTTGGTGAACAAAGGCCTTCCTGTGTATGTTGCCATACACTTTCGGTAGATAACAAATAATGCAGTGGTTAGAATTTAGCGATGGATCTCTCCTTCATACCTCATATATTTCACGATAGTTAATGAAAACCAAGTCTAGAGTTTTGTGTAGACGAGTATTGAGTTTGACCATGTTCTCATGACAAAATGATGTTAGAAAGCTGTGATCGTAAGAATTAAATATTTTCCCAGGCTATTGACAAAGAATTACCAAACTTAGGGAAGAAACGTAAGCCATTCAGGCAACACTTAACAGTGATGTAGCCTATATTGTCACGGGAAAACTTAAAACGTACATGATTAGATGCAAATATTCTTTGAATTGATTCAAGTGTCTGACACTCCACCATGAGTTTTATCAGAACCATGTCTGTCTTGACGGAAAACTATACATCCATGAAATGATATCAGATTGTCGCTATACTACACGTTGAGCCAAGTCCCTTATATAACTAAACACCAGCAATTCGGTACACGAATGAGGATATTAGATATTGGAATAAGTCGAATTTGTTAGTCAGAGACCTGCAGCTAGTGCTTAAAATTCGACGACAGTCATACAATTAATATCTGTAAGAACGAATGCATGCTCTCAATGACGTGGTAGTTTAACCTCAAACTTCTGAGACGGACCTGTTGAGTGGATGAAATGCTAAATGGCCTTTCTATAAATTGGAACAGCGCAAATGTCGTACACTAGAGTGAATCGCTAATTGCACTCAAACACTAGTACACATTTCACGTTTACAGATTATTAAAACTTCTCTCACCGTCATACTAATTATCACAGTAACTCACGACACAAATTCTACATTGTGGCATCCATCGTTTGTACCCCGTAGCTTCACAACTCTGTTGGTGACACACGGAGATTTTCAACAAACTCACTACTCAATAAAATTACTCTGATAGCAGCACACGTCTTACTATGTGATCTGGTCAGTTGTATCATCATAATAAGGGGAAGAATATACCGGGTAGTTGTGTAGTCATCTCACTCTGAAGTGACGATATCACTGGTGGTTTGATTCATGGCACCTGAGATGACTCACTATTCCAGGCTTTCATTACATTCGAGTCTCTGATGTTCCCACTATAGCAGATGAATGAACTTCACACGCTGTATTGACGAAATATCCAGGCGTATGTAAATTCAATAAGGTAGTTTACAATGTGGCGATGTCAAATTAAAACACGAAGCAAGACTAAATGTAGACTGTGTAAATACAGTGCGTATAGAAATATAAATATATGCATTGTTATATTTATGATAATTGTTCTGTTGGAATCCGAGTGCGAAATTGGGTCTCATTACCACAACACTTCTTCCCATTCTCTGTGGTGCTATTCAGCTGGTGCCTCAGTTGTCCATAATCTCTGATCTCCTCCTCGCATAATCGTCTCCATGTCAAACTTGGACTCACGCGAAACTCGTCATTTGCCATTCGCATTACACTCAACTAATGGCCTGTCGCGTGGTGTCGTTCAATGGTCTCCTTAATGTGTGACAGGCCCATCTCTGTTTTTTTCTGCATATTTGTTGAGCAAGACTATGTTGGTTTTTTCGTTCCTTGAGCTTCTTGTAGTGAGTTCTTTCTGTCTTGCTATATGATTGTTATATCTTGCTCTGTCTGCGCCTGAACTTAATCTGTCTATATGCTCGTCGTACCTTCCGACTTAGTAAAGCACGCAAATATCAAAAGACAAAGGCTGGACTGTGACTGTGTATTGAAGTGCAACAACGATAAAGAAAGCCATGGTATTTATACATTTTACAACAATATGGACAGCTAACAGCATTTGAAATAATTGACCTTAATAGCCAATAACAAAGTGTGTGAGAAATGCTAATATGCCATATGTGCGACATTGACAGTCAGTAACAAAATGTGTGGGAATGATTATATACCATATATACAAAATTAGCAGTCACTACCAAAATGCGTGAGAATGATGATATACAAAATTAGCAGTCACTACCATAATGCGTGAGAATGACAACATACCATAAATGCAAGTTTAAACAGTCAATACCAAAATATGTGGGATCCTATCACCTCCCCCCGTAAAGAGTGTAGGACTTGCTTTTTGGATCTATTTGAAAAGGTTTCGGAGCTCTTCTTTGTCGAGCTGACCTTTGCGTGGTACTGGATAGAGCGTGATCTGTGTGTCTGCCACATAACTGTCCTTTTTCATTCGTACGATAATACAGCAAGAATTTATCCAAAATTTTTTCTGTTGTTCCCTCCCCCTTCGCTTTTGCATAAGCACACTTAAAGGTGTCGACGAAACGTTCAGTAATAGTTGACGTAGGAGGGACACTGTTGCAATTGATGTGGCAGAATGCATAGGAAATATCTCTGGCCATTTGGAAAACGCGTCGACACATATTAAGAAATGCATACTATTGAACGGTCCAGCGAAGTCAACATGAACACGGGACCATGGTTTGTCCGGTCGTGGCCAGGAACATAGTTCTGTCTTGCGTGGACACTTTGATGCTTGAGCACATTTACTACACTTGCGAACGAGGTCTTCGATATGGTCATCGATGTTGGGCCAGTAAACGTAACTGCGAGCGATCGCCTTCATTCTCCCAACACCAGGATGTGATATATGAAGCTGCCGAAGCACATGGTCACGAAGATTAGCTGGAACGACAACACGATCAGCAAACATTATGCATCCATTAACGATGGATAGGGATTTGCGTCGCTGGTAAAACTGTTTTAAAACATTTGAATGAACATGTGGAGGCCAGCCACATCGGATGAACTTTGATACTTGCTGTAAAACTGGATCACGCAGTGTGTGTCTGGCAACCTCAACTGCAGTCACCGGAAGATCGTCCAGAGAGATAGACATTATAATTGGGTTGTAATTTACACAGTCAAAAATGTTATATAGTTGCGCTGAACAGAATAAAAACTGTCGTCGTTTGCTTGTTATAACTGCGATGAATTAAGTAAATCCACGTCGCCAATTGTTGTAACTGCACTGAATTAAGGTAAAACCCCGTCGCCAATTTGTTATAACTGTAGGGGATTGAATGATGACGTTTTCACCTTATTCTGTCTGCGCCTGGAATAATCTGTCTATATGCTCGTCGTACCTTCCGACTTAGTAAAGCACGCAAATATCAAAAGACAAAGGCTGGACTGTGACTGTGTATTGAAGTGCAACAACGATAAAGAAAGCCATGGTATTTATACATTTTACAACAATATGGACAGCTAACAGCATTTGAAATAATTGACCTTAATAGCCAATAACAAAGTGTGTGAGAAATGCTAATATGCCATATGTGCGACATTGACAGTCAGTAACAAAATGTGTGGGAATGATTATATACCATATATACAAAATTAGCAGTCACTACCAAAATGCGTGAGAATGATGATATACAAAATTAGCAGTCACTACCATAATGCGTGAGAATGACAACATACCATAAATGCAAGTTTAAACAGTCAATACCAAAATATGTGGGATCCTATCAATGATCTTGGCTATGGAGCCAGCGAAGTCGGCTGTTGATAAGCGTCTACGGTGACGTGTTGCAAACGCCTTCTGTGACATGAAGTGTACGTTTCTGACTCATACTGAAGAACTAGCTGACCAACAGCGGTGTTGGAAATCCGAAGTTTACCCTATGTGATGAGTGGAGATTTTTCAACTGACTTCAGAGTAGTTAAATCCCCTCATGCCTTACTGACACTGACTGGTTCTGACATCGTCATCCGTGCTGTCGCTTCAGTTGAGAGGATGTTGCTCAGATGAGTAAAGTATGTGACCTCTTTGAAATTTCTTCCGTTCATAGTGATTGATGCTTCCTGTTGTTGTTGTTGTTGTTGGTTCGCTACTTTTCTACGCTTCTTCACACATTTCTGAATGAAAAGTGTAGGACAGGATGAAAGTAATAAAAAGTAATGCAGTAAGGTGGAGAGAGAGAGAGAGAGATTAGCCACATAATTCTTGAAATGACTCAACGCCTGTAGTGGGGATATTGGAAGTGGCCACATGTGACTCAGTGAAGGCATGAGAGGCATGAAGGAATTCAACCACTCTGAAATCATTTTGAAAAGCGATGAAGCCAGCTGAATAGGACCTCAGAGAATTTGACGAAGTGATGTGGTGTTGAAACTCAATTTTCCACTCGGTATCTGACGGAACAATTACAATAAGTATATTGATGTATATCTCCATATTTCAATATGCACTGCGTTCACACAGTAAAACAATAGTACATTTTCTATGTGCACAATGTGTAAGAACATCAGTAAGTTAGGCTGTCTATTGCAAGCAGTGAAATGCAAAAACGTGTGTGTGTGTGTGAATGTGAGGCATAGATATCCAGAAGCTTCTAACACCCACACTATGCATATGTATGTGCTGATTCAACTTGGTCAGTGTGATCATAGAAATGGTAATGATATTAATGTTGGTGACAATAAGAAATTCTTGGAAGTATTTGTGTGACCTAGATGTGAATCTGTGAGTTCACTTTGTTTATGATTGTATACAAAGAGTAGAAAATTATTTTCTCATGGAAATCAATGAAAAGCATTCAGGTTTTGTGAAATATTGCAGAAGAATTATAGGAATATGCACTTTTAATAGAGTATGAGTACCCTGGTGAACATAATACGGTGATAAAAATTCTTGAATCATTATAGTAATAATAACATGAAGAAAAGGCGCCATTCACCAGTGAATAAAGATACCCTCAATGGATTCCTTCACTTATTTCACTTTTCTCGATAATATTGTTTTAACTAAAGGAGAACGCGATAAGGACGTCAAAGTCAGACAGGATCAGAAAAGCGAGACAGACATTCATGAATCTGAAATCAGTGTGTATATCTGTTACACCGAACATAAAAATCAAGATTTGAATTTTCAGTAGTAATGTGAAGTCAATTGGTGATTCTGTTTGACTGAGAAACAGGACGCATCACAGAAAGCATTCTCAACAGGCCACTGCAGACCTTCATCAACCGCTTCCTATGCTCCACAATAACGATCAGATATCCAGTGAAGATATTCAGTGAAGAAGAATTCTGACAATTCAATCAAGGGTGATATGGAGGAGAGTGTGTGAAGAGGAGATGACACCTTATGGCCACTCGTGAAGCTAGCTGAATAGGAGTGCAGAGGACAGGATGAAATCGAGATGTCCGGTTGAAGCTCTCTGTTCGACTCGTAACCCAAGAGAATAATAATGATAATAGTAAAACATCAAAGTTGTTTAATGATTACTGCGAGGTGTATTCATCTTTTGCATGTTTATTTTCTGACTGCATCTTTTCTCTGATGCATGCGCTCTAATTATCTTACTGGCATCAATGCCCTCAGCTTAACTGATATTTTTTTGAAGGGAATTCGAGACATTAGAAACAGGAAGTCATATAGACCATGAATAAAGCCACCTATTACTGCTAAGCTGTTGGTGTTTTAGATGGTGTTTGTTTCATTTTAAACCTAAATTACACATGTACTAATTGAAATTGTTTCCACCGGTTATGCCTCTTTTTTACCATTATGTTTCATAGGCATCAACAAGCATTGAGTATTCACACGCACAGACACGCACCCCATGGAGTTTAGAATATTAAAAATATATGAGAATGAGATATACACTTGAAGTCGTGGGAAAGGCAAACCAATGGTTGCAGCCAGGGGCACTAGAAGCCGTCATTAGGTGAAGTGAGATGTTGCTAAACCAACTCATCACTAATGTTTTAGATAGAGAGAAAAATATCTTCACTTAGTAACTGAGAAAGGATTTTATCCCTTCAGACCCTGAGCAACCTCTCTATGAACAACGCTCTTCCTGCTTCCCATCAGGTGGGACGGCAATCAACTTTTGATGACTTTGTACTTGGATGACTAACAATAAACCTGAACAATGCCTTGTTTGGCAGGCACACATTCATGTGATGAGAAACGTCTGTTGGATAGGACACTGCTTAGTTACTCGGGTGCATTACGTTAACGACACTTTGTATTCTTTCATTTATTTTTATACTGTTGTTAATATTTCCAATTCTATTTCAATTTCATATTCACATAATTATTAAGGAAAATTGATGGTGTAGATACCATGTTTAGTTATATCCGCACAGGTCTTTTTATGTATGGAGAAAGTTGGATACAGTATTCTACTGCATGCTGAATATTCTACAATTGTATCAAAATTTCTGTTTAGAACACAGGTATGGTTATTATTAACAGGGGTGTGTTCTTCCGACGGAGTCATCAATTAGGCTACGCATTCGTTAATGTTCAGAGGAGGGATGTGAAAGTTACAAATCTATTTCTGACCAAGAGTTGAATGATAAGGAAAATCAAAGTGAGAATTATGGAATAAAAGGGTAATGATGATAGCAGAATATAAGCAGGAGTTTCGGATAAGCAATATCATGTGATAGTAAGTATCGAGAAAATGGATTGTCTGTGTTGGCCATAGTGAAGAGAAAGGTTGATCATACTTCTTTTGGATGCACAGAATCAGTCTGATCCATAATGTTTTAGTTACGCCCACATGTCATAATCTCATTTCCACGGGTAGGTGTGATCAGATATTGTGTAGGACACAATTTGTATACTTGTGAACAGCCGTCATTTAGGCATGAATATCTGAGAATGAAGTATAATTAATATTGTTGTGTGAAGTATCCAGAATGCCAGTAAAATAGTAATGACAATAAATTATCACCATGGTACATATGAAAGTTTTTTACAGATGTCTTCACTATCGTACTGAATGAAATAATTTTGAAATTCAGGTCGATGTTGTGAGTGTGCTTTAGCTAACTAAAGTCATCCGATATATTTCTGATGAAATTCTCTTTAAGACAATGACGTTGTCGGAAGGAGTGCAAACAATCGTCAGCCTGAATCTCTGAATTCTGAAAGAAATATATACGGCATCTGTTAGTACACATTTTCTTTTGTAATACGCCATGTTATCTACATGACCATATTACTGGCATTTACATTGTAGATACTTCTTTCCGAAATTGGACAATCGATGTCCACTTGAATAGCACAAAATGAAACACTGAATACTTTTTCAGACAGTCTTTCTCCATTGGTGTTCAATCTATCATCAGTTTCAGTGTTTAAACACAAGCCACGAACTAGCACATAACGACGTCTGTGTAAGCACCAGTCTAAAATGCAACATAACATAGTTGTGTAATCCATGTGTTGTCTTCATATCCATAATTTGTTTTGTACAGCCATTGCAAATTCATTCTCATCGCGTGATTCTCACTGAAACCGCTCCTCAGAAATTTCAGAAGGGTGTTTGTCCATTGTTAAATTCCTATTACATCAGGAAAAGGCACATATCAGTAGTTAAGAGGAATTAGTACATGGACAGAACTATACACGTAGATATCAACTTCCACATTTCGCTTAATATGATTAAATTAGTTAGTTTGGGGGAAACAATATGTTATTTCATTCATGTTGGTTTGGAGCGGAATCCAGCAGGTGCAGTTCGTCTTATTTGAGGATTGTCAGTTGAATGCAGCTGCATCTTCAGTCATTGGTGGAACTTGGACCCAACACACATCGTTTCAAAAAGTAAAGGATTGTTTACTAGGCCACCAGACATGAGATCCACATCATGTTTGACGGGTGACCGTTTCTACTGGGAAATGCAGGCATATTCAGCTAGAGAGTTTCAAACGAGAGCAAATGGATGTTTTGGATTCCCCTGCTAGCAACCATCAATAAACATTCATGCAAGCCCTAAATATTGCTAAATTGTTTGTACTAGTGGCTGATATTTGAACACAGGTGGAACATTTCATCCGATATAATCGAGTGATATGAGAAATACGTACCAATCTACTTGAAAACAAAAATTCAAAATTACTTACGTGTTCTTCTGAAGTTCATACGAAAATGATGATAGTAGGGTACTAAACCAAAAGGAGACAAAAGTTGGCATGACCTAATAAGTGTAAGATAATGACTAATCAATAAGCTACTGTAGAATGGACAAGAACTAGTGGAAAGGCTATAAGGTATTTTTGTATAAGATCTGTGTGGAAAGCAATGTTATTAATAAACAGTAATAGAGTGGTAATAAAGTGTGGATGGTGGGAATAGTAATAATAATAAAAGTATTAAGAACAGTAATAATAATAATAAATAATAGTGAACTTACATATTAAAGGGAGGAGAAAAATTATAGTAAGAAATTTACTCTGGCCATGGTAGGGCTAGAGAATGTATGTATCGTTTTTGTATGCATAGGTCCGGTTTTAGGTCACGAATAGCTAATGCCTCAGCTATGTACAGATGTCGTATCCGGAGTCCTTTTGTACGATATTGAGGGACTCTGTGTACCACTTTGAAGCATTCGTGTGGGGGTGCTCGATGTCCGGAGATAACAAGGTGTTCGAGGATTTGGCTGTTGCTATTCTTCTTTTCTCCTCTGGCTAACCAAGCTGGGCAGTGATCCAGGATACGAAGTGGCTAGCTGATATCCTCGAACCAGTTAAAAGACATATGACAAAATATAGCCTCAAAGATACATTTGACTTCATCGACTCAGTGAAGGATGTCAACGTGTATGAAAGACAAATGATCTCACTTGATGTCGCCTCTCTATTCACAAGTATCCCCCTGACTGAAACAATATGCTTCATTTGTAAATACATAGAAACCGACAACATAGAAGTTCCTCTCCCCATAAACTACCTGAAGGAACTTCTTTTCAGATGCACGTTCAATATCCAGTTCAAATTCAATGAACAGTTCTATGTACAGAAAGATGGAGTAGCCATGGGGTCTCCTCTCGGTCCACTCCTAGCTGACTGTTTCATGGCGAGTCTTGAAAACAACATCCTTGGTCCCTTGATAAGTAAACTGCACTTATACAAGAGATACGTAGATGATACGTTTATAATCTGTGATGAAAAATGTGATTTAGATTCTCTCCTGAAAACCTTCAACGCAGCGCATCCATCAATAAGATTCACCTTAGAACGCGAATCGAACAACGCATTTCCATTCCTCGATGTATTAATGACCAGAAGAGACGACTGTATGATCCAAAGATCGATATACCGTAAGCCAACATGGAATGGACAGTTTATCAACTTCCAGAGCTTTGTTCCACTGACCCGAAAGAGAAACTTGGTACGTACATTGTGCTCAAGGATTAGAAAAATCTGCTCGGAATACACGGTGGAGAAAGAATTAAATGTATTGCGTGAAACACTACTAGAGAATGGGTATCCGCCAAGATTCATCGATAAAAACATGAAGGAGAAGCCCCCGGTGTCAAATATCACAACGGTTCCTAAGAAGACTCTCTTCATGGACCTAGAATGCAAAGGTGACATCGCGGCGGAAATTCTCAGAAACCGCCTTTCAAAAAGTCTGAAGAAGACATTCCCAACAGCCACTCTACGTATAACATTCTCCTGCAGACAGTTAATCCAGTCTAACGTTAAGGACAAGATACCGCCTTTGGCCACTTCAATGTGTATTTATCAATTCACTTGCTCGTGTGGAGCAAAGTATATCGGCCGTACGCAACGTCAAGTCCACAAACGTATCCTGGATCACTGCCCAGCTTGGTTAGCCAGAGGAGAAAAGAAGAATAGCAACAGCCAAATCCTCGAACACCTTGTTATCTCCGGACATCGAGCACCCCCACACGAATGCTTCAAAGTGGTACACAGAGTCCCTCAATATCGTACAAAAGGACTCCGGATACGACATCTGTACATAGCTGAGGCATTAGCTATTCGTGACCTAAAACCGGACCTATGCATACAAAAACGATACATACATTCTCTAGCCCTACCATGGCCAGAGTAAATTTCTTACTATAATTTTTCTCCTCCCTTTAATATGTAAGTTCACTATTATTTATTATTATTATTACTGTTCTTAATACTTTTATTATTATTACTATTCCCACCATCCACACTTTATTACCACTCTATTACTGTTTATTAATAACATTGCTTTCCACACAGATCTTATACAAAAATACCTTATAGCCTTTCCACTAGTTCTTGTCCATTCTACACTAGATAAGATAAGATAAGTTAAGCTTTATTCCAAATCAGTACTTGTGATACAGAATGGAATTCTCAGCATTTTACTACAATATTGCATCCAGTTAGTACATTAACAATAAGTATAGTTCTACATAGATTAAGGTTATCTCAGTTAGTTTTGACAACAACATATTAGCATGTTGGTAGCAAAGCCAAAATTTAAACAGAGTGTTTGAAGGTGTTAGAAAAGTAGATACTACTAGCATATTTACTGGCGTAAGCAATGGCAAAATGGTCGAGGTATACAGAGTGTGAAAGAACGAACAAGAATGTTTTAAGTAGAGTTTGTAAGGAAGAGAGAAACAAAACAGCACATAACAAAAATAATACAGAAAGAGAAAAAAAAAAGGTAGAGAGAAAACGTTGTACCTGTAAATGATGTGACTTGGAAAGACGAGATCCATTTGTTCTACTGACTATTTAATAAGTGAAAGGTTTCCCGCCTAACGCTTTCTTTATCGCACAGAACTCGAGCTAGGTAGGGTATGGATGAGTTTTTGTACTTGCTAGTGCGGGCATATAGTTTCCTATATAGGCTTCTGATTTTCCCTGAAGAGATACATGAGGAGAGTTGTGAATGTAGAGGGTGTTGTGAGTCAGATAAAATGGTTTTTGCCCATTTTTCACATGAGTCCATGTGCCTGTCCACCAGAATATTAACAAGCTGGCTAAGTGGCACACTGCTTACCCTGCTGACAACCTTTAACATCCTACGTAATAAGGTATAGTCTTTCTTCAATAGCCCAGGAAAGACTAAGGGGGAACAATAGAGAATAATAGGCAGAATACGGGAGTTAACAAATTGTAGGAGTAAGGGTTGGGTTACACCAAAAAGTCTTAACTTCTTGATGTAGAAGGTAAAACGGAATATTTTCTTAGAAATCGTCAAGATATGAGACGACCAGGAAAGATCAGAAGATAGAGTGACGCCTAGGTATTTAATTTCCGACTTGGTTTCAATTTCAGTGCCATCTATGTTGCACATCTCGTGAGTCCTAACCAGTTTGTTTAGGTCAGATTTGTGCCTAAAGGTGAAATTAACTGTTTGGCATTTGGAGGGGTTTAAGGTTAGACCGTTTTCCTTGGACCATTGGCTTATTTCTGATAAAAAGCCATTTAGTTTAGAGCAGTCACTTTGACATTTGACAGGTAAAGATACAGTTAGGTCATCAGCATATTTGACAAAGTTAATGTCATTTGAAGACGGTAGGTCATGTAGGAAGAAAGAAAAGAGAAGTGGGGAGAGTACAGCACCTTGGGGGACACCAGCTTCTGTGAGCACAGCAGAGGAGGATTCGCCTTTGTATACGGTGTACTGCGTTCTGTTTGAAAAGTAGGAATGCAACCAGTTAGTGACCCAGGACTCGGTTTGTGTCATGGAGAGCTTATTTAGCAAGAGACATCTAGGTACAGAGTCGAAAGCAGAAGTGAAGTCAAGAAACGTGCAGCGGACATATTTGGCACCTTTGTCTAATGATGAGACAATACTGTTGTGTAAGACGGCTGCAGCGTCTAAAGTACTCCTACCCTGTCTGTAGGCAAATTGTTTGGGGTCTTCGAAGCTTTTAAGGGAGGGTTCAAGTTTAAGAAGTACTAGTTTTTCCATGAGCTTTAGAAACGGGGAAGTGATGGCAATGGGTCTGAACTTTACGTTCTTGTTGTTGCCAGGTTTAGGGACAGGGACTATTTTAATGTCTTTCCATGGAACAGGTACAACGTTTTCGGAGAAAGAAGCATTTAGGATATTAGTTAGAGGAGAGCATAAAGCATCTGCACATTGTTTTAGAACATATGCAGGTATGCCATCAGGGCCAAGACTATGTGAGGGCTTAAGAGTTTTAAGACATTTTAAAACATCAAGAGTGTTAAAGTCCTGGAAGTTATCAGCTACAAGATTAGTAACGTTAGAAGTGGTTATAGTAGAAGGAGAGCGTATAAAAGACAGATTAAGAGCATTAACATCACAAGAGGGAAAAACATTACATCGCTTACTATTGCCAGTAATTTCATTGAAAAATTTCCACATGCTGATAGGAAATTTGCATGATAAAAGTGTTTGGTTATAGATAGCATTAAGATTTTTGATTTCAGATTTGATTTGAGCATTAATCTTTTTAAGTCCTAACTTGTCTTTGCATTTATATAACATTTCTTTTTGCCTGCGAAGTTGTTTGAGATGGGGAGACGAGAAGCGGTCGAGGCGTTTGAACAGTGTTTGTTTGGGACAGCATATGTAGAGGCAGAACTTGAGATAATCCATTATATTGGTGATTGAGTCATCTAATGTACTTTCATAGAATAGATCCCAGTTAGTATCTTTTAACATGCATCTTAGATTGAGAAGGTTGTCAGATGTGTAGCTTCTTTGTTGTGCCATCGTAGACAGGTGTGAGAAGATTTTAATATGTGTTTTGCTGTATATTTTTGGCAAAACGCGGACAACGTAGTGATCGGAGTTAAGTATCGGTGAACGTCTACGTGTTTCATATACTCCTTCATCATTAGTATAAACTAAGTCGAGTGTTTTGTCAAGTCGAGTGGGAAATTTGACTATGTTTGTGTGACCAAGTGCTTCAAGAAAGGAGCAATCTGAGGTGTTGAAGTCTCCAGTAATAACGGATAGAGAGTTGGCAGCAGCAAACATGGTGAATTCATCAGCAAAATTAGATAGATCAGACGGAGAGCAGCTAGGAGAAATGTACATATTTGTAATATATATTTGTTTATATTTGGGGAGATGTTTGGGGCGACATTTGACAGTAATACAGTCAATGAAGTCATTTGAGAAGGTGAAGCAGACGTTATTTGAGACAGACCATTTGGAGTGAATAAAAGTTGCAACGCCACCACCATTTTTCTTATTACAACATTGACGGTCTTGACGAAATAAAATAAAGTCCTTTAGTGAAATAAGGTTGTCATCATACAGTTCATGCAACCACGTTTCTTGTAATGTGATTATGGCGGTGTTATGATACGTATCAGTTGACATCAAGGATTTCAGGTACATTATCTTGTTTGGCAGAGAGCGACAGTTTGTGTTCATTATGACGGGGACCGTAGTTAAGTGTATTGGTGTACGTTTGAGAGCTCTCTGCCAACCAGTACGATGTTTCCTCCTTGGTTTCTTTGGAATATAAAAGTCATTTGGTCGTAAATGATTAATGAAGTTACGAGAGTAAATGATTCTGTTAGAATTCATGTTTAGGTGATAAATAAATGTTGGCAAACAGTCTAATTTCTTCTAATTTATAATTAGTGATCCCTTCTTTCACCTCACATTATGTAATAGAATTTGCAAGGACAAAATTTGCCATTATCTGTTTGGTGAAGATAAACTTATGTGTTTAATTATAATTACGATTGTATAGCTCATGAAATTGCATCGTCGAAAAGAAACTTTTCGTTGCTATTTGTGCCTTTCTTATGACTGAATATGGGAATATTTCGTTCCAAAAGCTACTTCTGCACTAATCAACCGTAGATAGACTGAGTACATTTCTCAACCGTTCTTGATTCTACTCACTATTGTCTCCTTGTATTCCAGAATTTTCCAGCCACATGCTTTTTTGATGTTATCATTCCTTTCACTGAACTGTAGTGATCTGGACTCATTTGCTCCATTGACCATAAATGCAACTTCACTTGAGGATTATCCGGATGAATTCAGACATTCTAAATTGTGTTTACTCCCATTTTATTATGCCACAGTATAACTGCACACCACAGGCGACTTGGTGAAGGAATGGCTATTTGTAATTTGGTGTCCCTATGTAGCCTTACTTTGTACACCTTATCTCTATATCATCACTTACACAGATCTTCTGTGTTGTTCCACTTCTGCCCCTCGTATTATCTTTCTTTGTCTTTCTGTACACTTCTTTCATGTTTTACCAAAACTTTGAATCCTTTGTTCGCCTTGACGTCAATTCTATCTACTTGCTACTTGATTTTTGTATGCTGATGAACGTGTACTTTGCATAAGAATGAGAAGCCTTATTAGTAGCACATGCCACGACAGACTTCTCACTACTTATGTCAGTGTACAGAGTGGTAGGCAACTCATCAGTGTCAAACACCTGTAAAAAAAACTGACATGAGCATATTAGTTGAGAGTTTGTGTCTGCAATCTCCTTAATATGAACACATCTGATATTGATTTGTGAATATTTCAGTTCATATCTATTTTGAATTCTCACACGTCAGGCTGTTGTATCTCAACATCTACAGTGAAAAATATAGCTTAGTGTGAGTTTCTTAACTCTCTTTGGCCATAATTTTCCTACCCTCAATTACACGTTTGCCATTGTCATCTAAACTATGCTAGCAATTATATATATATATATATATATATATATATATATATATATATATATATTCACTTCAAGTAAGTTGCTATGGTTATTTGTTAGTTGTATCATTAAAAGCTGGGTAGAATGGATTTACTCCCATGATTTCGTGGAAAACAAGTTAGGCTATGTCCATAATGTCATCATTGAAATACGTTACCCTGTTATATTGTTTCGTAGAATCATGATAGCATATGAAAGAGAGTGGAAGTAATACCGATTACAAAGAAACAACTGTCGATGAAGCGTCGTTTCGGTTGGTCCATTATTGGATGGAATGTCAGTGCCACATTGTGTTTATCATTTGTCAGGTAAAAGACAAATCACTCAACGGTGTGCATTGAAAAATGTATCTTCACAAGGTAGATATTCTGGATTTTCGTGTCATAATTTGTTTTTTCTACGCATTCTGTTGGTTACTTTGATGTCAGCTAATGAACCAATTACATTTCAAATAACCATGACCTAGTTTGTGATTCAAGATTATGTACACTCCACAAATCACTTCCAAATGTTAAGCTATTTCTGTAAATTTGAATTTCTAGTCTGAATAAGGCAGTGTGATTTAATACATCAATCAAGCACTCACAAGATGAATCTTCTGGGTGAGTAGTTGTTTATTCTTCATAATTGCAAGTCTGTTGCAAAGTGACTTCCAAACACGAACTCATGATACTGCTGATTTTATGGCTTCCTCTATTACCACTCCTCCATTTGTACACTCAGCGTTATTTCAACAGGAGTGTGTCCACAGAGATCAATGGTTGTCGGCGAGCATTGTTGAAGAACAGCATAGATTCGAAAGAGAAGACGGAATGGATAAATCAGTCGATATTTTCCTTACGCAAACTGGCAGGTGAGTACAGTATTCAGGCGTGAACCATGAAGTTATTATTTCGATTTAATTATTTATTATTTGTTAATTACTTATTTATTTAATTTTTTATTCATTTATTAATTATTTATGGAATAACCGGAAATATGAGTACGACGATTGAATGAATAATTTGGAAACTTATTAATGATTTCAGACAGTGACAGTAACTTTCAAAGAGGTGTACACTTGTGAATGTTCTCATATTTTGGCAAGGAATATTTTTTGGCAGTATGACATATGACAAACTATAAATTCCATCCTTTGAATCGCTCATAGTTAGAGGTTACAACAGCTCCTCTTTCAACAGAATTGTGTTTGTGGAATAGAATTATCTGTATGGGATTATCCCAATATATTTGACGATGTTGATCGCCTTCGCTTGAGATTATCAAAGCGACCTGTGGAAGACTGGATCTATTTGCGTTGTATTATTATTAATATGAACACATTTCAAAATGACTTCACTGACGACTATGATGTTGTTATTATTTCATGGGAGTTCAGTAAATCTGTGGAATCGTCAGGTGTTTGTTGCTTCATTGAATGTCTATAGAAGTGATGAACACTGACATTCATACTGATGTGTAGACTTTACACGTCTCAAACGTCAGACTTCCATCTGTGAACCATCACTTGTGCGTCGGTGGCACAGTGGTTAGGACTCTCGACGACCATGCACATGGTCCGGGGTTCGAGCTCACGCCGACGCACACCCGATATCTATGGTCGGCCTGCGAAGTTCGGGCTACCGATATCCACGCTGAAAATTCCATACTTGTACCAAAAATACAGTGTGGAATCAAGCTGTTACCAAAAATAAAAAAATAAAATAAAGTACAGTTGGCCGTTCCACTAGTATTTCATATCTGATGACGAGACAGCCTTGGAAATGGTTTGTTCATAGACTTCCAGTGATACGCCTAGCGCCGACTGACTTTGAAATGAAGCTCTGGACCGATGGTCGATATGTGCCTGCAGCCTACTAATCACTAGCCCTTATTACTTTAGTGAATACTAGTGTATGAACTGCCTGGTTGTAATAAGTAGTATACTGGACGTTTTCACAAACTGCTTCAAATCAGTTCAACATGCATGAATACCAGTTTTGTGTTGCACATGCTTCCCTTTACATAACTAGGATGATGAGGCCGGATAGTTTGTATGACGACGTTTAAAATAAGGTTTGAAAACTCACTAGTTAAATGACTGAGTCTGGTTTATCTAACTTGGGTGTATGGTTATATTCACCACTTTGAAATGAAGTGCCATTTCACAGGTTTGAATATTTGAGAAGAACTCACTACTTCATTCCGAGTGTTCGGTGTCCACTATTATGTGATTATCAGTAGTGTAGTATACATGACCCTGATTGATATAAACATTGTAGTAATTGCGCAACACATTTCGAACAATCTGATCACACACGGACTTGTCATAGGAATATATATATAAAAAATTAATAAAGAGGTAAGAGGTGAGAAAAATAGACTTAGGTCAAGTTAAAAGGACATATTCAAGGTCAAAAAATAAAAATGAAGACCACTAAACCAAATAGCAGAGGTAATAGTACATCTGCTATGGTATCAAAACAAAATTTACCAAGGAAGGTTTAATGTGATGACAAATTGTTTTTGAACGCATAAAGGTGGCTTGAACTTTCTAATTGCTAGGGCTTCTACAAACTTTAGGATACGCCCCAAACACGTTTTATAGATAGGTTTAAAAGATCTGTCAACATCAATTTTATGACCTGTCTCTATAATATGTTTCGCAATAGAAGAGCTAGGTCTCCTGTTCTCACCGTTAATAGGTTCTGATGATTCCATTTGTTTCTGGAGCCATTTTGGAATATGCTCTGAAGCCCTTACTTGCAGAGATCGATGAGTCCTCCCTATGTATGTGTGTCCACACGTACATTCAAATTGGTAAATACAGTGGGATGTGACGTCATTTTTCGCATGTTCGAAGGGCTTAGATAGATATAATGGCTTTACATTCTCTAATATTATGATATTAGCTGCATAAAAAGTCTTTTTAACAGCAGCGTTCAGCCTTTGTCTAGTTATCAAGCTGCTTTGATGTCCCATATAGGGTAGCTTGATGTACACGTCTTTCTTAGGGGCGAGTTGGAGAGTGGGTCTTGGTGTTCTGACTACTTTATATCTCCTGATGAACTTTTCTGGATAATTGTTATCAACCAGAGTTTGTGTCAATATTCTTTCCTCTTCATCAAGCGTGTCTTCAGTGCATATTCGTCGGATTCTACTGAAGAGGCACCTTACTAAGCCTCTTTTGTACCGAATAGGGCAGAAACTGTGGTAATTAAGATACTGTCCTGTCCAGGTAGGTTTTCTATAAATAGATCTTTTTATTGACCCATCAAGCCGTCGACTAAGCAATATGTCTAGGAAAGATAAACAATTATCTTCCTCTTCTACAGATGTAAGTGATATGCTATTCTGAACTTCATTCATTCGATTTAAAATTGAGGTGGCAGAACAAGGCTTATCACTGATGACTACGATATCATCTACATACCTTCTATAAAGTGGCACATTTTCGATTAAATCTTCCGATAAATTCTCAATGTACGACATATAAATATCTGCTAAAAGGGGCCCTAACGGACTGCCCATAGCAACACCATCAACTTGGCGGAAACAGTCGCCTTCAAATGTAAACCTAACATTGTTAGTACATAGAAGTAATAAATCTTTTAAGTAAGATATAGGGAACGGGATGAAAAAATTGTTTGTGGAAATATAATCACACAAAATGTCAACTGTTTTGATCAAAGGCACATTAGTGAATAACGAGTTTACATCAAAAGAGTACATATTCTTGTTCATTATATTAATATTACTATCATCAAGAACATCAACCAATTCAAATGTATCTTTTAACACATACTTACAGAATTGTGTTTTGACTGGAGTCAATAATTCCACTAACCATTTAGCAAGTTTATGCGTTGGGGATTTGCACATTGACAATATAGGACGTAGAGGATTATTGGGTTTATGTATTTTCGGCAACCCATACATATGTGGGAATTTACAATCTGACGGTTTTAATGAGTCCAGTTTATCTTTACTTATAGCATTTAGGCCATGAAGCTTCAGTAGATTAGCTGTCACTGTGCCCTGCAACAACTGAATATCTTCTGAGGAGGGATCACGACTAAATTTGCTCTTGTCATCAAGAATAGACATCATTTTAGATTTGTAGTCACTTTTATTCATAATGACGACTCCAGAACCTTTATCAGGTTTAGTAATAATTATATTAGAATTTTCCCGTAGCTCTTTCAAGGCTTTGAAATGTTGGGAATTTAAAATACTCTTCTCCTTTGGGTTGTTGTTTAAAAACTGGTGAGCTATATCCACCATCTTGGCCTTAAACCAACCCCGATCTTCATCGGATGTTGCGGTAAGAGGTTTGAGTTGGTCATATAAGTTTTCAAACTCAGCATGGATGGCTAAATCCGTAAATTGCGTCCGAGGAACACAAAATTTGAGTCCAAGGGATAAAGCTTCTTTCTGATGAGTAGATAGAGTAATATCAGAAAGATTTGTAACGTACTTATCAGGATTCACCGGGAAGACATCTACGCGGTTTCGATCATCGATTGAACTCTTCAATTTATTTTGTATATTCGTCTTCGTTTTCTGAGTAACTTCTTTACAAAACTGAAGAAATTTCATGTGGCATATTATTGATAATTCAGATAAAATAAGCGACGCATCGGTATGAAGAACAAGTAGTCCTTGTAAGGTTTGTTTAACATTTTCGATATGTGACTTTGTAAGACGAACAAGATTAGAGATATTTGGTTGTAATTTACTGAATTTTAAAGGGAAGGCTCCCTCCACACACTATCAAAAGGTTAAATGAACTTGTTAACCTAAGGTGTAAAATTATCGTCGAACGTAACACGTTGGAATTTTATGAATTATGTATTAAAAATCATTCTTTCCCGAGGCAATTTTATAAAACTTTGAAATTCAGTAAATTACAACCAAATATCTCTAATCTTGTTCGTCTTACAAAGTCACATATCGAAAATGTTAAACAAACCTTACAAGGACTACTTGTTCTTCATACCGATGCGTCGCTTATTTTATCTGAATTATCAATAATATGCCACATGAAATTTCTTCAGTTTTGTAAAGAAGTTACTCAGAAAACGAAGACGAATATACAAAATAAATTGAAGAGTTCAATCGATGATCGAAACCGCGTAGATGTCTTCCCGGTGAATCCTGATAAGTACGTTACAAATCTTTCTGATATTACTCTATCTACTCATCAGAAAGAAGCTTTATCCCTTGGACTCAAATTTTGTGTTCCTCGGACGCAATTTACGGATTTAGCCATCCATGCTGAGTTTGAAAACTTATATGACCAACTCAAACCTCTTACCGCAACATCCGATGAAGATCGGGGTTGGTTTAAGGCCAAGATGGTGGATATAGCTCACCAGTTTTTAAACAACAACCCAAAGGAGAAGAGTATTTTAAATTCCCAACATTTCAAAGCCTTGAAAGAGCTACGGGAAAATTCTAATATAATTATTACTAAACCTGATAAAGGTTCTGGAGTCGTCATTATGAATAAAAGTGACTACAAATCTAAAATGATGTCTATTCTTGATGACAAGAGCAAATTTAGTCGTGATCCCTCCTCAGAAGATATTCAGTTGTTGCAGGGCACAGTGACAGCTAATCTACTGAAGCTTCATGGCCTAAATGCTATAAGTAAAGATAAACTGGACTCATTAAAACCGTCAGATTGTAAATTCCCACATATGTATGGGTTGCCGAAAATACATAAACCCAATAATCCTCTACGTCCTATATTGTCAATGTGCAAATCCCCAACGCATAAACTTGCTAAATGGTTAGTGGAATTATTGACTCCAGTCAAAACACAATTCTGTAAGTATGTGTTAAAAGATACATTTGAATTGGTTGATGTTCTTGATGATAGTAATATTAATATAATGAACAAGAATATGTACTCTTTTGATGTAAACTCGTTATTCACTAATGTGCCTTTGATCAAAACAGTTGACATTTTGTGTGATTATATTTCCACAAACAATTTTTTCATCCCGTTCCCTATATCTTACTTAAAAGATTTATTACTTCTATGTACTAACAATGTTAGGTTTACATTTGAAGGCGACTGTTTCCGCCAAGTTGATGGTGTTGCTATGGGCAGTCCGTTAGGGCCCCTTTTAGCAGATATTTATATGTCGTACATTGAGAATTTATCGGAAGATTTAATCGAAAATGTGCCACTTTATAGAAGGTATGTAGATGATATCGTAGTCATCAGTGATAAGCCTTGTTCTGCCACCTCAATTTTAAATCGAATGAATGAAGTTCAGAATAGCATATCACTTACATCTGTAGAAGAGGAAGATAATTGTTTATCTTTCCTAGACATATTGCTTAGTCGACGGCTTGATGGGTCAATAAAAAGATCTATTTATAGAAAACCTACCTGGACAGGACAGTATCTTAATTACCACAGTTTCTGCCCTATTCGGTACAAAAGAGGCTTAGTAAGGTGCCTCTTCAGTAGAATCCGACGAATATGCACTGAAGACACGCTTGATGAAGAGGAAAGAATATTGACACAAACTCTGGTTGATAACAATTATCCAGAAAAGTTCATCAGGAGATATAAAGTAGTCAGAACACCAAGACCCACTCTCCAACTCGCCCCTAAGAAAGACGTGTACATCAAGCTACCCTATATGGGACATCAAAGCAGCTTGATAACTAGACAAAGGCTGAACGCTGCTGTTAAAAAGACTTTTTATGCAGCTAATATCATAATATTAGAGAATGTAAAGCCATTATATCTATCTAAGCCCTTCGAACATGCGAAAAATGACGTCACATCCCACTGTATTTACCAATTTGAATGTACGTGTGGACACACATACATAGGGAGGACTCATCGATCTCTGCAAGTAAGGGCTTCAGAGCATATTCCAAAATGGCTCCAGAAACAAATGGAATCATCAGAACCTATTAACGGTGAGAACAGGAGACCTAGCTCTTCTATTGCGAAACATATTATAGAGACAGGTCATAAAATTGATGTTGACAGATCTTTTAAACCTATCTATAAAACGTGTTTGGGGCGTATCCTAAAGTTTGTAGAAGCCCTAGCAACTAGAAAGTTCAAGCCACCTTTATGCGTTCAAAAACAATTTGTCATCACATTAAACCTTCCTTGGTAAATTTTGTTTTGATACCATAGCAGATGTACTATTACCTCTGCTATTTGGTTTAGTGGTCTTCATTTTTATTTTTTGACCTTGAATATGTCCTTTTAACTTGACCTAAGTCTATTTTTCTCACCTCTTACCTCTTTATTAATTTTTTATATATATATTTTGGTATTTCTCCGAGTGTAATCATCAAAACAGGTTCAATTTTAATACCTTTATTAACGTTGTTAGCAACGTTAACTTTTTTTCGAGATATATTTATGGATTGTTACCGGTAAGAAAATCAGTTTAATCCTAATTTGGTACTCATTCTCTTACTGGTATCAATCCGTGGACAAACCTGAAACAAACCAAACGAATTCTTGCAGATCAATATGACGCTAGCTGGTGACTGATTGCAGGATGTATTTATCATCAGTCCTAGTAAGAAGTCGTGATCAGTGGGGTCACTCCGTTAAGGAGTGAGGACAAATACTCGCTAGTGACAATGACTGGTTCTCATGCTCAAATTGTGAATCGGTAGAAGTTAGAACTGACGGGTTGCTGAATCGGATTCCAGTGCCTGAATGTTGAACGCACTTACCTTGTGACCAGAAGGTCCTGGTTTCGAGTACCAGCGTATGCGTACTGCCAATGATTCCCACAATAGGAGAAAACGTCTATCCAGTACTCCCTAGTGCTCAATGAGTCTCCAACTGTGATAGCAATCTGTGATGTTACCTGAAATGAATCGAATTCTTGAGAGCTGATTTTCGAGAATATTGCCTTGCATTCATTCTAAAGTACTCTTTAAAATCCGAATAATTTATTCTTAGCATGAATTGTGGATAGAACTAAACAGAACAATGTTTGCATAGACACAGTATCCTCACAAGAAAGCGAAAATGTGCTTCATATAGTGTGTGCGTCGGTGGCACAGTGGTTAGGACTCTCGCCAACCATGCACATTGTCCGGGTTCGGGCCCTCGCCGACGCACACCTGATCTTTATGGTTGGTCTGCGAATTTTGGGCTACCGATATCACATGCTAAAAATTCCATACTTGTACCAAAAATACGGTGTGGAATCAAGCTGTAATCAAAAATAAAAATAAATAGATGCACCACATACGCAGAAAAATACTGATTAACCACCAAATCATATAAGAGATAGACGTGAGTATGTGCAAATGTGGTAGTCTCGAAAATGTCGATTAATTCATCCAATAGAGTTGACATGAGGTGATCGAGAGGCTTGTGAGTACAATGGTGAATAAAACGCGCCAGTCTTTCAATTATTTATTCATTTATTTGTTTGTCTCAATTTATTCGTTTCACTTTCTTATATAGCCACGGTTAATCGATGCATAACGACTAGATTTAAAATGTGGTAGGATTCTCGCTGAAATACCGTTCAGCATTCACGCGAACAGGAGTGGCACACTGGGAACCTTCGTCCATAGACATTGTGTTTACAAAAAATGTAGTTTTGTTCATCATTGATGTTAGACTGTAACTTATCCCTGGTCCTTCGCAGGTAGATCATCTTGAGTTACTCTTAATAGTGAATCCTGACATTTTATGCTGCCCAAATGACATAAAGAAATTTCTTTCTGTAACCTATGGAAACAAAGCTTTTCGTGAAAAACCACACAAATGTTTCGGTAGAATGATTTTTCAACACTTTTTGAAGTGTTTCAATAAACTTCGGCTGTCCTCTTTAGTGGATTACGTAAAATATATGCGAAGTAACTCTATTCAAGCACAAAGACAGGTTTCTTACTTCCTTCCAATTCATAAACTGTCAATAAAATAGTGCAGTAACTTATATGTGATATGTGTCACATGTTTGGAACCAGGCTGTTTCGTCACCTTTCGTAGGATACACTAGTTTTACGCATATCAGCCACCAGGTTGCGTATGAAAAATGACCTTGGTATTTCTGATGCAACACTACATTTGCCTCTTGGGAATCGAAAGATGCATCAGTCCCTTCACACATTATCATTGCTATTTCTGACGAAGTAAGTATTTTTATGTCCTCGCCACTCAGGTGCATGTAGTCAAATTATACCATGTAGTATTATATTTAACAGCTTCACTTTGAAATGAATTCCAACAAATTGATTAACAAACAGTTCCCGCATATTTTGATGCAGATTCATTTCCCTTCGGATATTCTCATGAAATCCTTCGACGTCGTGCAATACATTACGTGCATGAAATGAATTACACCTTGAACAGCCTTCAAAAGCAACTGGCTGATTTACAAAAGCTCAACGAAACAATTGTTGATAATGCAACAATATTCTCGCTTGGAAACGATTTGTCCAAGTTTCAACAACACGTCACAGATATACTTTTCAATGTTGAGAGAGTTCTGAATCAGTTGGGTCAAGTGGATGGATTTTCTGAGGAAAGAAATTCCAAGCTAAATGAGATATCTCAAATCGTACAGAAAAGGATTCGACAGTTACAGGTAAATACGATCTTTATTGATTAATCCATCACAGTGAAAATGGCATGTGTACCACTTAACTTTATGAAAATGTTCAGGTCAAAATTGTTTTTATTGCTCACGATTCTCTTTTCTGACACCAGTAACCTCAGACACCAAGCATGTTTACAATTCACATAGCTATTTACCAAGCGAATGAGCTGAACTTTACTCAAGTTCATCGGTAGCTAATTATAGCAGTTTGTATCCTTCCCCAAACAATCGAATTTCAGATATCACGGAGATCAAAGACTACATAAAATACTCGATTAGCTTATTGTGATCGTCTAGCCACTGACGATGTCTGTATATCTAAATGTGTGGATACACAGTGGAATAATTGTGGAGAAAAAGACGCAGGGATATGCGTGAAAATATATAGTACCTTGCGCTAATTTACCTGGTATCTTTTTTCCAAGCACATCAGAATTAACAATAATAAAAGCAGCTTTATTCCAAACAGTATTTGTGGTACAGTTATGGAATTTTCAGTGTGCATTACAATATATTGCATCTAACTACCTCATAAATTTTATAAGATTTTAAAATCAAAGAGCAAAGCCAAAAAAAGTTAAATACAAAAAATAAAAACAACAGCGTAAAGTTTACATTTCAAACAATGCACCACACGATATGAAATATAAAATTGGTGTGTAATAGAAGATGAGAACAACAGTGTATAGTAACGAGGAAAGAAAAACGAAAACTAATGGGAACTATTTGTTGGAGTGCCGCAGTAAGTTTATCGTGTCATACCTAACGGATTTCTCATCACATAACAGCTGTGCCAGATATGGTATTGTGGAGTTTTTGTATTTGGTGGTCCTAGCATATAGCGGCCTATAGCTGCTTCTAGTTCTACCAGATGAAATGCAAGGAGACAGCTGCGTAAAGAGAGGATGCTTGGGGTCTGAGAATATTGTATTCGCTAATTTCTTACATGACATTAAATGTTTATTCACAATAGTGTTCACTATTGGGTTTAACGATATCCCACTAGCCCTACTAACGGCTTTTAGTGCCCTTCTCAGCGAAGCAGTCTTTCTTAAGTAGTCCAGGAAAGATCAGTGGGGAGCAGTAAAGGGGGATGGGTAGAATACAAGAATTGACAAACTGAAAAAACAGAGACTGGTTTATGCCAGACTGCCTAAATTTCCTAATGTAGAACGTTAAGCGAAACATCTTTCTAGTAACTAACAAGATGTGGGAAGACCAGGAAAGATCGGTGGAAAAACTCGGTCCAAAGTACTTGACATTAGATGTATTTTCAAACTCTCTGCTGTCAATGATAGTGGGGTCATGTAAGCTAGCTAGTTGTTGTAGGTCACGTTTACGTCTGAAACTGAAATTGACTACCTGACATTTAGACGGATTAAGCTTAAGTCCGTTTGAAGAGGACCACTGACTAATTTCCGACAGAAAGTTATTTAATTTGGAACAATCTGACTGAGAGTTGACAGGCATAGAAACCGAGAGGTCATCGGCATACTTAACAAAAGTGGCTACATCAGAATGAGGCAAGTCATGTAAGAAAAACGAAAACAGAAAGGGAGAAAGAACAGCACCTTGAAGAACACCAGCTAAAGTAAGTGAGGTATTGGAGGACTTTCCATTGTAGACGGTGTACTGCTTCCTATCAGAAAAATAGGAATGCAACCACTTATTTGTCCAGGTCTCAGCCTGTGTTGCAGCAAGCTTACTTAGCAAGAGAGACCTGGGAACAGAGTCAAATGCAGATGTGTAGTCAAGGAAGGCACACCGAACGTATTTAGCTCCTTTATCTAAACTAGAGACTATACTATGATGTAGGACAACAGCGGCATCTAAAGTACACCTGCTATGTTTGTAAGCAAACTGGTTGGGGTCGTTAAAAGGCTTTAAACAGGGTTCAAGATTAGGTAAAATAAGTCTTTCCATAACTTTCAAAAAAGGTGAGGTAATAGCAATGGGTCTGAACTTAACATTAGGTCCACTTGTTGATTTAGGCACTGGAACAGTCTTGATATTTTTCCAGGAGTCAGGTATAATACTTTTGGAAAACGATTCGTTGAAAATGTCAGTTAATGGGGAACACAAGATGTCAGCACACTTCTCAAGGATAACAGCAGGAACACCATCAGGGCCAAGGTACTGACTAGGTTTGATAGATTGAAGACACTTGAAGAAGTCATTCGTATTAAAGCATGAGAAGCAGTCATTATTTACACTATTTGAGTTAGGCATCATTAACATCTGCAGGGATACATATGAAGGATTTATTAAGCGTGCCAACATCTACAGAAATATCATTCATCATTTGCTTACCACCTATGATTTCCTTTAATAACTTCCATATATTAGATGGGGATTTACATGAAAGAAACTTCTGGTTATAGAGAGCATTCAATCTTTGTGATTCAAGCTTAATCAAATTGTTCATTCTCTTAACACCAGATTTATTTTTCAGTTTGAACAACCTCTCTTTTTCACGAAGGAGCTTTTTGAGTTGAGAAGAGGGGAAGCGGTCGAATTTCAAGAAGATTGTCTCTTTTGAACAACAAACATAAGACAGAAATTAAGATAATGTGTTATGTTGTTAATTGTGTTATCAAGAGCTTGTTTAGTAAATAAGTCCCAGTTTGTGTCTTTTAACATGGACCTTAGATTCAGTATGTTGTCATGAGAATAACATCTGTGTTGTGTTTTCTTTCAAAGGTATGAGAAGACCCTTTTGTGCTACTTTCCATATACTTTGGGCAATATTCTTATGATACAGTGATCAGAATTGAAGAGTGGCGTTCTTTTTCGAGCTTCAGATATACCTGTGTCATTTGTAAACACAAGATCAAGAGTGTTATCCATTCTAGTCGGGAAGTTGACAATGCTATCGTGTCCACGTGAAATTAGGAAGCTGTGATCACTAGAATTAAAATCTCCAGTAACTATAGTCAAGGAATTTCCGAAGGAGGTGGCAGCAAGGGAGGTAAATTCATCCGCAAATAAAGATAATTCTGCGGATTCGCATCCAGGAGCAATATAAATGTTCGAGATGTAAATGTAGTTGTATTTTGACAAATGTTTAGGTCGACAGTTAACGGTGAGGCAGTCAATATTGTCACTGGATAATTCGAAACATACGTTATTAAACGTACACCATTGTGAATCGATGAAGATGGTGACACCGCCACTGCGTTTCTTCCTGGAACTACACCGATCTTGTCTGAATAATTTGAAATCATTTAGATACACTAGACTGTCATCATATGGATCGTGTGGCCATGTTTCTTGAAATGATATGATCCCAGTATTTCGATATATAACGGAAGATACAAGTGATTGAAGACAGTTTATTTTAGCTGGCAGGGAGCGACAATTAGTGCTCATAATTGCGGGAACAGTCATGAATTGAATAGGGATATTTTTCAATGCTCTTTGTCACCCGGCAGTATGCTTTTTTTCTTGTTTATGGAATTGCACATCAGTAGGTTTTAAAAAATAATAAATACTCACGAGAATAAATAATCCGACTAGAGGTCATATTTGAATAAGATTTAGTTACTTAAAATGAAATTGTAAATGAGAAATGAGATGCAATATTATTTGTAATGTATGAGGTATTTGGTAGCCCAAGATTTAAGCAGGTCGCCAAGGTCGTCTTTTCGCAGTCATGCCTCAGAGAATGAAATTTGAAGAAGATGAAAATTCACTAGTCGTGTTGCGTATGCTCAACTGAAACACTGAAATATTTACATTAAGATGCCACTTTGATTATACTTAACGCCATCTGCATCGACATGCAGAGAATGAATTATTTTGTCTGGCTACAGTCATACATTTCCAACATTGTCGTTTGTTTGATTGATTGTAGAATCCGGCTGACTGCACAAAAGCCAAGTTTATGACATTCAATTTCACGAATTTGTGTGGATTCGGTTGTTCCATACACCAGTTGAGCTATTGCTTACAACTGTCTTTGATGACTGGACGTGTGTTGGTTGTGAATAAACATGAGACTGGAGATATATTCCGCGAATGGTTGCAGCAGAACATCCTTCCAATTTCTGACAACTGTAGTTATAGAGACATCACTTTTGAGTCAAGTGAGTTGAATGCAATTTTATAAATCTGTCACTAATATTACACTTTAGTTTCCATGTCCATATGATAAGTAATAGGCTGGATAAACTTGCAGAATTGCTCATGATTAAGCGTATTACACGCACGATTTATGTATTCCCATAATGCTTATTTGAGAACACGATTTAAGCAAACACGTACATTCCGTGAATTCTCTCTCACCAGACTTTGTATTTCCATCACGAAATATTTGTCATAGGCATTTGAATTGATGTGGTCAATGAAATACAGCATCCCAGTTCCGGGATGTGAATTAACGGACAACAGTCGGGGTGAGCATGATAACAATAACAGGGATATATAAGGATAAGGCATTTAAGAAAACAAATTTTTCACGGTGATACAATTTCGTAGTTTCTCTACAATCGCGTCCCAGTTGACGTGGTTCACAATAATAGAATAAAAGGCATGACAGTTACTCAGTTATGTAAAACAAAAGTACATAACAATGACAGATCATATTTAAATAGGTCAAATAGTCCATGGTAGGCGAATTCTGAAGTCTGTTCTTTCTTGTACACATAGTTAGGGATGTATATGTTTAATGAAAATTGCTTCCCTCATCTTTAAGAACCTTGAATCATGTCTAGTAAATTAACAATCTTCACTGGGACATGGAAACGAAGAATTCAGCGAAGACAACTCTCTTTTCGACGATTTCATTTTCGTGGCTGTATAGTCGTACATATTTATGCATATGTACAAGTTGTTTATGGAGTATCGAATTTGTATACTTGTGCGTCGACGAAGATCAACGTGGTCAGCTATTGTAATGATTAGTAATCTCAACATCTAAACATTGTACTGAGTAATAGGTCATCATTTTACTTCACCACTGACTTCATCATTGGATTTCACCTCATGAATGTATTCAGCGTAACATTTCGTTAAATTGATCCAGTGGTCATGAATTGGTTAATTTTAATTTCGATTAAAATGATGAATGTTAAGTGATTAAAAAATTGTTTATTCAACTACAGATAGTTTGGAGTGCCCTTATTTGCTTTACGGTCCTGCAAATAACAATCACTGGATTCCAAATATTCTACCAAGTGACTTGGCTATAAAACTATTTCATTACCACGAAGCACCCTACGTTTGGTTTGCCGGTCAGCTGGCTGCATTCATTCTGCGGCCTAAACCTCATCTAGCTGAGTTAATCAAAGAGACAGTGAAGGAATTCAAGTCAAAACATCATCTTGTTGTAGGTGTGCATGTAAGACGTACAGACAAAGTAAGTGTTAGTGATAGCTCTTGGGGAATGAGATTTTATTATTACTATTATTTCCTTTAATTCCTAGAGGAAAATGGGACTTCATCAGCACGTCTGCATTGCGTCCGGTTCTCTGCTGATGTTTTCACTTGGCTCCAAGTCTGCCCACATATTTTCATCTGATCAAAAATGATTGTCAAATGAGTGCTTCAGATAATGTCTGGATGATGTGATCAGATCGTTCGAATTTGGCTGGTTCTGTATGAGCTACTCCTGTATTATTCTGACTGATATGTCGGAGATTTTAATTATTTTCAGAGGGTATATGTTGAGATGAAATGCGACTTACACTTCTACACCACAAACAGGAAAAAACTACATGCTGTGTATTTTATTGTTACAACAAAATTCAGTGAGACTTATATTTGTGCATTTTTAGCTAAAGGAGGAAGCTGCGTTCCACGATTTGACAGAGTACATGAAACACGTGGAAAGCTATTTCGATTCAATGAATTATACTTCACAAGTGAGTGAATATTTTTATGTGATAGTTCAATGACTAGAATATTATATCTACCATTTCTCCAAGGCAATCTCTAGGTGGAGCGATCAATCAAATGGAAGCGATTTCGTGTATTAGATACCTACATGTGAAATCAAGCACATAGACTTCATCCCACACACGTGTATCTGATGTGTTGTCCACTAATGGAATTATTGGTGACGAAATTCTCACCACATGATATGATCGAATATCGACGATGATTGTAATAGGGAGTTCACTCACTCCAAGGCATTCCGACCAATTATCCACTGTCCTGTTATCCACTCCTCACTTTGTATGCTCTTCATCCTTATTCATGAAGGATCGTCACCCAGACATTAATAGAAACGAAAAAATGTACTTCAGCTGTGAGGCTGTTTCCAAGGGATGAAAACTACACATTTCGTAACTGTAATTGACTTTAGAAGCGGTCGTATGTACCGGTCTCTTTTCATGAACTAGCACTGTAGACAACCAAGTACTCATTTTCCCGTAGCTTCTCCCATATCTGGATTGGAAATGCGCTGTCTCAAGAGGTCAGTTGTACTGGCAACTGATATATGTCCAAGCTGGTGACATTCTTGTGTCAGCTTGTGGTGTAGCGTATTTCCGCCAACCTCCTTCCATTTTTCTCTTCCCAAGTCAGAGTTCCGTAGGCGTTCACACTTAATCGATCATTCTGTGTGAGTAGTCAGATCCTTACACACCGTAGATTGATTCACTTCCATTCCGTTAGTGATTACCTGTATGACTGTATTCAGGATTGGGTCGCATTTGTGACTGGAGGCAAGTCTTAATAGGTGTTATTTCAATACACGCATTCCGTGAACAGTCCTCGGATAATCAACTTCGTATTCCGGTCTAGATAAAAGGCCTGTTGAAACATTTTCCTTGCCAAGAACGTGTGAGTTCGTGAAGTCAAATTCCTGCAGGCGCTACATTCAATCGGACAATTGTCTCACGTAGGCCTCTTGCCGTCCTCAGTTTCGATGTGGAAGCCTTTGTCGAGTGAATACTGTCCCCATTTGTCTACTGGCCATACTATTGTCAAACATCCTTTCTCTGTCATCGATTACTTCTCTTCTGTATGTGGTAATACACGACTGGCACATAAGCCAACTCCATCTCCTTACCTGTGTACTTCAACTATGGCGTAATCACTCGCATCTGATCCCACTGGGAACTATTTTCTGGGTACAGGTAGTTTTGGCATCATTTTTGGTAGTCTAAAATCCGTTTAGTGCTGTTGAATAAATTCTGCAAATCTTCCGGTCAAACAAACTTCACCTAATAGCCTGTATAAAGGGGCTGCTATCTCGTCGAAGTTTTCCACGAATCGATTGCACAGTGCGAATCTCCCCAGGAACTACCTTAGCTTCCTCTTGAAGTTCGTGGACGTAATTGTCTTTGTAGGCAAGATGTTCTGCACCAGCGGTTTGATCTCACAGTTGCCTAATACACCACTAATACACCACCCAATAGTGTGATATAACTGTAAACACTGTGCGATTTATCAAAATAAAATCTTATCTATAATGGAATTATACTCTACCACAGTGCCCAAGTTTTATACTTATATCAGTGTGATACTACGTTTGACTATCCGAGATTCGGTTTTGTTGATCTGCTATCCAAACTCTTCAATGCGTTTTAATACGGCTTCGACACGATTAAGATGGTCTCTTTTGTCTTTACTGTGGATTACGACGTCATCATCGTACACACTCACATTCTTCAGGTTTCTAAGTAACAGCGTCGTCGGTCATCTGAAGGTAAACAGTTCACTTGGTAGTTTAAATGGCATGTGCCTTAACCAATGCGTTTCTGAACCACGTTGGACACTCTGTTTTACCGGTATCTGCCATTATGCTGCTTTGAGTTTGAGCACTAAAGCCAGATTTGGGCAATTAAGACGATATCAGGTCTCTGCCATAGTTGGCATGGCACATAGTCTCAACTCCGTCGCGCTGTTCGGCTGTCAGAAACTGACGCAGAATCTTTACTTCACGTTCGCTTTGTTCACCAAAACGACTTGAGAGTTATGAGGATTTTCAGTTTCTTCAATAATATCATCCTGTAAAATCTCCACCGCTTGTCACTCGACTTAGGCTCCTAAATGACATGGGATTGAACGTGTTATGAATGGTGGCGTTTTGTGACCGCCCAGTGAGATTTATTGCTTCAGCCTATCACAATATCCGTAGAGGTCCACATCTCCTGTGAACAAATGATCGTATTCTCTAGCTAATATATCAGTAACATAAGCCACATTATGGATATGTCTATCTATCTATCTATCTATTAGACGAACATTTAACTTGATAAACTTGTATGAAACTGCCACGTCAGTGTCACGTGATAAATTGAATTAATTTCTCAAATGAAGTGTATGGTAAATGGTCCTGAATTCTCCGTTTCAAAGGTGGCATTTTCTATGGACATATTTTGCATATATATAGATACATAAGACGCGAATAAGTTTCAAGTCCATTGGACGTCTAGTACTAAACATGCACAATAACGATATTCAGACATCTGTTATCGTTTTTATTTGCTTCAAAATATCCGCATAGATACACAGTATGCAATAAATCTAATCATGGCTGAACAAGAAATAAATAGTCAGCTTTCCTATGTACTCATTAGACAATCGAGTGATCGTTCACCCATATCCAGAAGAGCATAATATAACACCTGAATTCTACTAGCGAAATTGTGAGCTACAAATTGTGTGTTTTATGATGTTTCTTTCCAGCTGCATGGTGAGACTGTAAGCATATTTACCAAGGATCCTAAATAATTCACCCCCACTTTCTTCCATCTTTAGTCGAAGCATCTGGACAAATTCAATTACACGAATGAAGTATCCAATAGCATTCACCATTTTTCAGAAAACAAACGAAGCGTTTATCTTACCACAGACGAAACTTCAGTTTTCGAAGAAATTTCCAAGCTATATCCGCATTATATTGTTTATGGAAGTCCAAATAGATCCCAGTCAGCCGCTATGAATAGTCGTCAGAGTATCTTTTCAATGACAAATGCATTTGTTGATATCATTGCATTGTCACAGACAGATATTCTCGTCTGTACATTATCTTCAAATGTGAGTAGTTTATTTATTCTGTGATCACCCTAAACGATTTTGTGTATCCTGTAGGCTTTGCTGTTGAAAGGGTGTATGAAATAGTAGATGAACACAATTGCTGGTTAACTAGTTCTTCATCGTCGGTTGGGTTTATAGTGATATATGTATATAGTTTTCTACATCCACATTTTGAAGGAAAGGGGTGAAAAATGACTACGGAGTTCCAAATAAGTCCATTCTTAGGCGTTATCAACAAGTGATTACATAATCAAGAAATCTGTTAAATAGCGATGACTAAGAAGAATAAGATGACTGAGAAGAATTATGTAAAGTACAAATAATTCAATGGAATTGGATAGAATTGTGGAAATAAGAAATTCAGAAGATGATGACATGGGGAGAGGGAAAGTCACTTTTAAAATACTTAATATGTATTATGTATTGGCCAAGGCAAAGTAAACGATAGGATAAATGTCTCTGGAAATACTTAATCATTTTTGAGATATAAAATCATTGTAATACAGTGTGTTCCATGATGAGTCCCACTGTAGAAAACACCACTCCCCTGAATAGAAATAAGTCAGCAGGTGCGATTCAAAACCTGACCACCATCTTCCTCGAAATACCTGTAGAATTAACTGGTGCACTTCAACACAGCGAGTATTCAAGTATTGTTTTGTAGGGATTTGGTTGATTGGTTACAGGATTTCATCATAAGCTGACATTAGTTAGAGAACCATTGGAAAACCTGGGAATACTGGACGGCTGTTTCGTCCTAGTTTGGGTCTCTTCATCCGTACGCACCTACTCACCAACGGGATTTGAACCTAGGACTTCCTGGTTACAAGGCGAGCTCGTATACCACTAAGCCACTGGGACCCAATCCAATGGCCCATGAATTCTAACCTGCCAATTTACGATATAGCGCGACCGCTAGCCAATATTTTCGAGGAGTATTTGTCCTCACACCCAACCTGATGCACCCTACTGGTCACGAGTATTTATTTGCTCAGTCCGTTTTGTGAGAAGCCAGTGATACATGGATTAGATGAGTGCTGATCGATGAAGTCACCCTGTTTGCCATGTTCACAAGATGGAAGATAAATATTGCATTCACAGCTTTAGGATATATTGTACAGTATTCATGTTCTTGCTCAAAGAGTTGCCGAACGTAATGCCTTCTTTTTATACACAGACACCACCACGTCAAGTTCTATGCAAATATTACTCGCTTCAGTTATATTATTTCCACATCTATTCTTCTGTCTTTCATTTACTCACCGTATTCAGGTGTGTCGTTTGGCCTATGAATTGATGCAGACACGTCATGAAGAATTAGGAGACGCAACACAACTAGTTCGTTCTCTTGACTACATGCATCACTCAGAAGACTATTCGATGATCAAATTCGATGTAATCATACCAGATGTGAAAACAAATTTACACTATAACGACGAAGTCTATTTATACAGGAATTATTGGAATGGGACAGGGGCCATTAAAAGGATTGAAGTAAATGAGAAAAACCTAATTGAATTTGTTGCCTCTGCACGAAAGACTTCTTTTCTCCTACCTTCCTACAAATTGAGACCACGATATACGATAGCGAATGTCACCTGGTCGTAGCAATAAATGCTTTGCTAATTCAACTAGGCCAATTTCAAAGAGTTAGTGGTAAATAACGATAGTGTGTTCCCGAATTTATTCTTGTAAATAAACACAGACATCGACCGATATCTTGAACATACGCTCATTTGTGTCTGAACACCGTTTCGTTTGATTTCTATTGAAGCCAAAAATATGTGCTTCACCTTATATTATGCAGTCTGTAATACCATTTTCTTGATATTGGTGACATGTGAGGAATTCTCTGAATGATTTTATGTATCATAAGAAAGGCAGTTTATCATTACAATTCACATATGTTTGCTTCGCCTACACATGCTTTGTATGCATTCAAACTGCAATAACTTTTTTAACAGTGATCTTCTCATTATGATGTTTACGATTCATCCCCTGCATTCCATATAAATTGAAATACTTTGGTGGGACACATATATTGCACACTTGAGGCCATCTTCGTTTAAGCAGGCAGTCCAATCCTCCGTGAATGTCCAATTAACTTTCATCTCATTGTGAGTGTTTCCTGGGAAATTGGTTCTCAGGTGGTTCACTGAAACAGCTGCCTATTGCTTATTGCTGCTGGTCAGGCGTCGGGTCTCCGGTGTTCAGCGAAGGCATCTGCTGATGGATGTCTCAATCCAGGTAGAATTACCCTCCATGATGCACACGTCGATTGTCTGAAGGAAAAGGATGTGCTGATGTGACATTAGAGTTGGAAATTCTCATCTTATGCTCAGTGATGAAGAACTTCACATTGGTTACAGGATGACTGACTCTCCAGATCCAATTACAGCTGCCTGTGGATTTCTCATCCGTGATACCTGTACATGAAATGATGTCGTCCATGCATTTAGGCAACGGAGATGACACCATTCCGATCTCTGCAAGTGATGGTTATCGTTGCTTTTTCTTGCTTTTGGTTATATCTTTCACCCCTATCTGCTCTGTGTGCGCCTAAAGGGCTGTCTCGGAGATAGAGAGCATTTATTGATTACAATAATCTTCATCTCTCCGTCTCATTTATAAAGTAAACTCTCCATTTTGCATGATAAATTACACTGTATGATTCTCCATCTGATCACAGTCTGTAAATAGATATGTTGATGAAGAGCGAAAACTTGGGAAAATACCGCGCTTTTTCGCAACTAACTCAGTCTTAATCATGTGATTGTGTTTAAAATAATGAGTATCACTTGACATTATGTTTGTTTGGATTTTTATCATGGAAATCAGAGGCATCCAATTATTCAGAGGATAAATGTCTGACAAATCTTCTGCAAATAATCTAAATGAGAAGGCGAATCATTCTGAAGTCAGCGTGAGGATCTTCATCATTGAGCACGAGATGAGAATTCATAACTCTAACGTCATGTAAGATCTCCACTTCCTTCAAACAATCGGCGTGTGAATCATGGAAAGAAAATCGGCCTGGAGTCAGACACCAATCGACAAATGCGAAGTTTCTCATTCCCCATCGCTTTTAAATACACCTTATTGTGGTTTCCTCTACTGAGCATTTATCTCCTACCCTCGTCTCAATTCTTGAGAATGTCAGTAAAACACGCATAAGATAATGGCGATCACTTAAGATTAATCAGCGCTATTTACACTCATGAATGATGGTGGAGGGGTTCAGCATCGCTAACATGCTTTTCTGAAACACATGTTTCGATTCATATTGCTGTGTTTGAATCAGGCCAAAATACACTCTGAAAGCTGATTGCCAGGACAGTAGAAATGAGTTACTTAATTGGCCTGGCGTAACACTGATGAGGTACTTTCTTTCGAAGTAAAACAACTATCACACCTTCAACTTAGCCGCCATGTTGGATGATTTAATACTCAGTAAATTGAAAGAAAAACAAGAAGGTGAACCTGATGTTCTCGTATATTTTAACAGCATCGAGAGACTGATTTCCTCATATAAACTGAAAAAGTAGAGGAAATGGTTCAGTGAAAACTTGAAGTGTGGTCTTATATCCAATGACTTCCTCATTAGTTCTGTGTATTCCGCCAGCCGGAGAACGAGAAGGGTTTCTGTGCAATACTTTCTCATTTTAGCGTTACTGTCAAACAAAACGATGTTAACCTCGAAATCTAAGCAGGAGATTTCAGCCCTTTCAACTTTAAAGTGAATTTTTACGACGCATTATTGGCAAAACTTACAGTAAGCTTCAAAGTTCGATGAAGTCATACCAGAGGTGAACACAAATATATGCTTTGTTCACCCAGTTTAATTATACACACTTTTTCGAAACGGAACTGAGTCCTTACATATGTGTAAAACGTGGGCAGTGTGGTAGTAAGTAATTCCATATTAAAAGAGAAGACCTTCAGCGAAGAGACTCTTTTCGGCGAATTCATTCACATAGCTGTACAATCCCATTTATATATAATTATTTGTGTGTGCGTGTGTACATGAGGTTTGTCAAAATTAGATAATTGATCAGGTAATAAAAGAATGATCTAGTATAGAAACAAGGTTAGTTGGACAGCAACTAAAGTAAGATTGAGTTAGTAAGTTAGATGATGTGTAATATAATTGACTAAAATGTTTCGACTTAGGTCAGGGTAGCAACAGAGGTAATTACAGGTAGAGACCAAGTAGAAGTGGGGTAGATAATAATGCCATTTAAATTAGAACTGAAATTGAGCAAATAAGTTGGATGACGTGACACAAATGACTAGAAACTAAGCGTTGGTTAAGTCAGTAGCAGTGGTAGTGAGGTGTTGAAATTAAATCTGGTGGGAGTAGAGAACAAGAAAGTTGAAAATGCAAAATATTACAATTGAGAAGACAAATTAATACTAATGAAGAGACAGAAAAGAAAAAGGATTAGGTAGAATTTACTTGTTGGGTAATAAGATAGATTAATTCCATTGCAAGTGTAGTGACTGAACGAACTTCTTCTGTATGCAGAGTTCAGGACTAAGCAAGTGAAGTTTGAAGAAGTCTGATTCGTACACCTTTAGGAAGACTACTTCTTACTCTGTAGATGACTTTGAAGTTTGTTTGGGGTGTAGCTTGGTGTCCGGATTCTATCAGATGTTCTTAGATGAAGCTGCGGGGACATCGTTTTTCTCCTTTGTAAAACCATGATGGTCAGTGTTCGGTGATACGCTTGGAAAGCGAACGCTGGGTGCGGCCGACATACCTGGTTCCACACCAGGAGGTGAATTGATAAGTACACAGTGATGAGGCCAGCAGTGGCAGCTTATCTTTCACGCTCACATGAATCTTAGGTTTTGTGGAGAAATTTGGTCGTAGTTCAGCTGCGGAGAAGGTCTTCTTGAGTAAGCTCGACAGTCGATTTTTTAGTGTTCCCGCAGATATATCTCCATTGAATTGAAGGTTCATATAGAGTAGTTTTTTCAGGACGCTAAGCATGGGCGTTAGTGCACAAAAACTACGTTGTACCAAGGAAAATCTAAGACAGGAAGTGGTACACATAAAAGAAGCCTTGAAACTTAATCATTACCCGGATTAATTAGTCAGGAAATATGTAATGAAATGTAAAAATAAAATAAATAATAGTAGCGATAGTGATAATAATAATAATATTAATGACGACACCAAAAATAAGGAATCTAAATCATCAGTAGTAATTGCATGCAATGAAGAGCCTCGGAAACTTTAGGCAGAATTCTTAACAAGGCAAGAATAAAAGTGGCTGGCATTCAAACCCACAAACTCGGTTAAAATAATTTTCACCGATTAGGGGACATAACAAGGTAGGAATAACAGTAGCATTCAAACCCACAAACTTAATTAGAAACAAGCTTTTTCGGTTAAAGGAACAATCCTGTGGAGCCTTTACAACAAAACAATTTAGTTTATCTAATACTCCGCCTGCAATATTTGTCAGGTCAAATACGTAGGTCAAACTAGTAGAACAGGGTCAGCCAGACTAGCTGTGCACAAACACCTAGCAAAATCTAGATTAGTTGACCCGAATAAGACAAGAAATCTAGAGGATAGTTCAGCCATAGACAGCACTACATACAGTTACACAACCATACAATAGGCTGGATGGGATAGGATGACAGTTTTAAAGTCAAATGTCACAGGGTGGAGGGAGGAAGAGATTGATAACAGAAGCTTTGTTTATCGAAACAACCGCAAATACATGTAATAGGAATGGTTCAACACCTGTCACAGATATCTAAAAATTCTACTATCCCAATGACGACAAATAGGAGAAGACAAAGAAAACTATAAAACTCAAGTTTCAAAGTCCTGTGATTACAATTGATATGATTATGAACAATAACAGATTGTGTTCGAAACACTGTCATGCAGTAAATAACACTGTTTCACTGTGTGATACATCTAATAAACTATTAAAATATAATTATACTTTATTCGATCTAATCCACAATGCTCAAACTTTTTACTGATATTAATCTAATAAACAAACCATTATGGAATTTTGAAGCGAGGGAAACAGTGGCAATCCCCTTCTCCTTTGAAGTGACCTTTTGTCCGAAATCTCTGGGCGTACATATAACACAATCCTGTGGTGAAGGATACCAGAAAGTGAAATGTTTATCGCATTTATATAATTCAAGTTCAAATAGCAACCGTGTGCAGTCCAGGTGAAGTGCATTTCATCTCATTCAAGTGATGTATAGCTCCACGTCGTATCGGAGCATCTCATGAGAACAACCAATTTAATTAGTACCTGAGAATGAATAGTATACAAGTCCAGTATTAGGTTACCGCTGTTAATCTAAAGCAAATGAATGGCTGTAATCTGTCTAAGGTCTGTGATTTGTCTGCAAAACGTTGATTTGACTTTCAAGACTACAAGATATCAGTCTCAAGACATTACTAACATTTAAAACTTCATTCTCACACTGTGTGCCTGTGTGTCCGTGGTATCCAATTCCCAGTTATGTATACATCCATTGTCGAGAGGTGAGACACTACAATGTTTAGTTGATGAGAACTGAGCGCATAGCAAATCAGACCTGTAGACATTGTGTTTCTCATCAGATAGAAGATTACCTGTCAGTAACCCCAATTATCTCCTAAGCACGTTCTAAAAACAGTCAATTTTCGAAAACCAAACTTCCTAGAAATTTATACTGGTGGAAGTAACTTTATGACAGTTTCCCATGCAGTGTGTTCATGTAGTTCAGATTGCTAAGGGAATGGAGTGGGAAAACCTGACAGCATAAAATATCGCCAACTATCACAATCAGTGCAGAAAACACATGGAATTAATATATTCTGCATTCAATCGATTTTACCCTGATGCTCATCTAGTAATTATCGGAAGAAAGTAGAAACATATTTCATCTTAATTAACGTATTAACCAGTAAAAAATGAAAGTAAGAAAAGCAAAGACGTGAATAATGATAGTTATTGAAAGTAACATCTATAAACCTTCATTATCTTAAATGAAATGGAACCAGAGCTTGGCTATTTAGAACGGATCAAAGAGATTGTCTGTTTCCAGAAAAACACAAAGAAAACGATGTTGTCGGATTCACAGACAGATTATTGAAAAGCAGTCACAAAATTCAAGTAGGATATCATTGATAAAGGCCACATAAATAGGCCGTTACAATTTTGCTTCAGTTACTGTGCTTCATTTTCGGTGCATAGGACGGAAAACGAATGATAGCGACGTGAATCAATCGATTCAGCACCACAAAATGGCGAAATGATAAGCTTCCGTCCCCTGGCTTAGTATTTGTCATACAATTCCATTTGTTATTTCAACTAACATATATATATATATATATCATATGCAATACTGTATACGAGGCCAAGAATGTGAAGAAAAAATACTCTCAAATCATGGGAGACTATTCAAATCTCATTGAAAATTTTGCATTTCAAAGTTGTTACTATTCACAAAGAAGATTTTATCATGGCAAATGTGACATTTTTTCAAAATGTTCACCTTTACACTTATCTGGCTTCATAAAGCACATAGGATGCGGTTATCTTAATTCGAATAATCACTGGATAATCAGCAACAGAAGTCGTGTCACTACAGAAGATACCTAAACCTCGAATATGTGTATGCATGGCGAAGCTTGTGAATTTAGATATGATAGAGAAGATTTGTAGCTCAGGTGGATGATTTTGATGTGGTTGTGTTGTCTGAGCTGGATGATTCATTTGCGAAGCTTTCATCACCCTACTGGGTGACATCTTCAACAGCGAAAGAAGATAAAACCAATATCATCTACAAAACAAATTGTAACAACTGCGAAAAACACTACATTGGCCAAAGTTAACATCCCCTTCGTCTTCGTATCCACGAACATAAGTTAGCCGTCAAAAGACACGATATCCACTCCCTCATATCACTACACACAGACAACCACGGACATAAGTTCGACTGGGACAACCGACGTTCAAATATTAAACAGAGGAAACAACAAGAATGCTAGAGAATTTTTAGAAGCTTGGCATTCCAGTGAATCATAAATCAATAGACACATTGAGATAGACAAAATTTATCAACCGATAAGAAAGAAACTTCACACACAAAGGGTCAAAGTTCAAGTCAAAGAAACAATCAGTTCCAATACAAGTAGCCTAGAAGGTGTGAAAACACACAGAAACAGCCAATCACGTCCAAGGTCACTCGGAGAGATGATTAATAAACTCGTGGAGAAATCCAAAAGCTCACTTCAAATTGAAGTATGCGCTGAAGATGTCACCCAGTAGGGTGATGAAAGCTTCGCAAATCAACCATCCAGCTCAGACAACACAACCACATCGAAAGCTAGTGAATTTATCGTTTATTATGTAAAGATGTGTGAGAGTTAAGGAAATATGTGCCTGTTCAGAGTAGAAGTAGCTTATTAATAAACAGAATGCTTCAACGTGGTGTGTAAGTTGATGCCTGAATTTATGGATCAATATCATGAGAATTAACTTGTTTTAATAGTTTTAAATTCACTACTCACGGATCACTTAGCTAGAAATGGATAAGAGGACTCGTGTAAGTTGTTGTCTGGATGAATCAATTAACCCACAATATTGTTCATTTTTGATAATTAGCGACCGAATTGAAAGGAGGCTTTGATGACGTCGATCGACCATTCAGGTGATCCAACAATAAATAGTTGGAATATGGATACTACAACCGGTTCTTGGAATGATCAGGAAAAGCAACAGTGTTTGAAACGGAAAATTCACAGATATCTGCATTTCAGAGGTATCATAATTGAAGAGAATTAACCTCTTGCGAAATGAACAGAATGACTCGGTTGTCAATTTCGTATTAGCCATCATCCAACGTATAGTACCACCAGGTACAAATATACACGCAGACCAGCGGAGTAGTAGTTACAGCAGCTGTCATCTCGCGATGATATTCACAATGTGGTCAAGCAAACGGATAAATTTGACAATCCCCTCGATGGAACACACAAAACACAGAAATTCCATTTAGTGTTTTCGGAATCATTTACAAAGGAGAATTGTAGGAGTAGATGGGTCGCAAAATGAGATACAGTTATCTGGGTGAATTGATGTACACACATTGGATCAGCTTGACACTACAGACTGCAACAGGAAATTTAGGTGCTTATCAGAACACAAAGAACAATGTCACCCTGTTGAACTACTTTGTATCAGTACAATAGATTACCATTAGAAAAATCTTTTAAATCATGTGTTCTACCTTCCGACTCATCTATTTGATAGATAAAGATTAATCAAGGTGATTATGAGGATGGTTAGTTTGAAACGCTAAAGTTTAGAGTCACCCCGTTTAACGATTCTCCTTGCAAACACACGCCGAAAATTCACTTATCTGTGAAGATGGAGGCCTTGGCAACTCAACGCCTTAAAAACAATACCCTCGCTACTGGAAGTTGAAGATGCAGTGTTGAAGTCCTCTGTTCCCTTCGAAACACAGTGAACTGGCACAATAGTGATCAAATATCCTTCGGATATTTAGCAGTTTGAATTTGAGTCAGATCAATGGATCGATGAATAACGCATGATGTTAATGCGTAAAGCACGTCATCGTGTTAAAGAGAATTTTATCAAAAATATATCGGATGACTTCAGTTAGCTAAAGCACACTCAAAACCTTGACGTGAATATCAAAATTATTTCATTCAGTAATATAGTGAAGACATCTGAAAGGATACTTTCATATGTAACATGGTGATAATTTATTGTCATTACTATTTTACTGGCATTCTGGATACTTCACACAACAATATTAATTATACTTCATTCTCAGATATTCATGCCTAAATGACGGCTGTTCACAAGTATCCAAATTGTGTCCTACACAATATCTGATCACACCTACCCGTGGAAATGAGATTATGACATCTGAGCGTAACTGAAACATTAGGGATCAAAATATTTCAAGTCAATACTGTGCATGCAAAAGAAGTATGACCAACGTTTCCATTTACTCTGATCTACACAGACAGTCCATTTTCTCGAAACTTAATATCCCATGATATCTGAAGTGGAAATATTAACAGCAGTATAACAACGGACGAAAGAATACAAAGGGTCGTTAAGTAAGTGCTCTCGAGTAACTTATTAGTGTCATACCCAACACACTTTCCTCATCACATGAATGTGCGCCCACCAAACAAGGCATTGTTGAGGTTTATGCTTAGTCATCCGAGTATAAAGTCTTCTATAGTTGCTTATCGTCTTACCTGATGAGATGCGAGGAGAGCGCTGAGTATAGAGATGTTGCTCAGGGTCTGATGGGATAAAATTCTTTTTCAGTTATTCAGTGAGACCATTTCTCTATCTATTTAAAACAGTACTGGTCAGTTAGTCTAGCAACATCTCACTCCACCTAATGACGGCTTCTAGTACCCCTCGCTGCACCCATCGGTTTGCCTTCCCCACGACTTCAAGTGTATATCCCATTCTCCAATATGTTATTATTGTAAAATCCATGGTGTGAGTGTGGGTGCGTGAATAGCCAAAGCTTGTTGAAACCCATGAAACATAATGGTATAAGTGAGATAGAACGGGTGGAAACAATGGCAATATATATGTACGCATTTCAGTTTTCAGTGAAACAAACACCATCTGAAACACCATCAGGCTTAATATTGATAGGTGGATTTATTGATGGTCAGTATGATTGGCTATTTCAAATGTCGCGAATTAGCTTAAACTAAATATCAATTAGGACACGGACATCGATGCCAGTAACATAAGTGACAACGAGTGTACCAGAATAAAGACGCAATCAGTTAATAAACAAGCAAAAGATGGCTACAGTTCGCAGCAATCATTAAACAACTTCGATGATTTACTATTATCATTATTGTTCTCTTGGGTTACGAGTCGAACACAGAGCTTCAACCGGACATCTCGATTTCACCCTGTCCTCTGCACTCCTATTCAGCTAGCTCCACGAGTGGCCATAAGGTGTCATCTCCTCTTCACACACTCTCCTCCATATCACCCTTGATTGAATTGTCAGAATTCTTCTTCACTGAATATCCTTTCTGGATATCTGATCGTTATTGTGGAGCATAGGAAGCGGTTGATGAAGGTCTGCAGTGGCCTGTTGAGAATGCTTTCGGTGACGCATCATTTTTCTCAGTCAAACAGAATCACCAATTGACTTCACATTACTACTGAAAATTCAAATCTTGATTTTTATGTTCGGTGCAACAGATTTATACACTGATTTCAGATTCATGAATGTCTGTCTCACTTTTCTGATCCTATCTGACTTTGACGTCATTATCGCGTTTACCTTTAGTTAAAACAATATTATCGAGATAAGTGAGAGAAGAGAGTGAATCCATTCAAATTTCACTAGTCACGGGTGAATAGCGCTTGTCGTTAATGTACTTCTTGCCTTTTAAGTATTTTCACCACGGAATTATGTTAATTACCATCCTCATACTCATTCATAAGTTTCTCTATATTTCTTCTACAATATTTCACAAAACCTGAATGCTTTTCATTGATTTCCATGAGAAAATAATTTTCTACTCTTTGTATACAATCATAAACAAAGTGAACTCACAGATTCACATCTAGGTCACACAAATACTTCCAAGAATTTCTTATTGTCGCCAACATTAATATCATTACTATTTCTATGATCACACTGACCAAGTTGAATCAGTACATACATATGCATAGTGTGGGTGTTAGAAGCTTCTGGATATCTACGCCTCACATTCACACACACACACACTTACGTTTGTGCATTTCACTGCTTGCAATAGACACACACACACACTCACAAGCATACTGCATCTATGACAGAAATATGCAGAAAAATGACCTTATCAGTAACAGAAAATTTAAAGCGGTATTAGTGCTTCCATAATAATATGTAACTGCTATAAACTCAAGTGGGGTTCTAAACAGAGCAGGAATAAAAGTGGCACAAACACCCTTACAAACGTATTGTGTTAATGAATTGATCCTCTGAAGTCTATTTACCAGGATAATTTACTTTATCTAGAACGCTGCCCGCTTAAGTGTGAGGTCTAATACATAGTTCAAAGTAGTAGGATGAGATTTAGGGTCATTCGGAATAGTGCGGCACGAATACCATGAAAGTCGAGATTATTTGACCTCAAAAATATAAGAATTCTTGAGAATAGCTATAACACTAAAGTCAAGCAAAGACAACTGGATAGGATAAGATGACGGTCACAAGATAACGTGAGCTTTATGCACCGAATCAGCTGAAAACAAGTGAAACCAGGAATGACTTAATAACTGTTGTGGACATCTGCTTGATTCTGAGTAATTGTTTTTTGTACTTAGGCTGCCAAACGTCAGTTTTCAGACAATCTTAAGTTTTTTTAAAAATTTTTTATTGGTGCATTGAACCACAGAACTATCGGTGGATAATTGTCTTTTTGCTGTCTTTGGGCGTTTTGTAACAGAGCATCTCTCAGAGAAATTTCAGACAGCTTTACAGTGAGAATTGAAGATCAGTTCATTGAGTTCAGTGCACAATGATTCGATTTTTATTTTTGTGTTTCCTAAAATACCGAGATAATATGATTCGCATAGGCAAAGCGAAGGTATCTTAGGATGCTGTTTTGAAGAAGGAGAATATGAAGTCATGGAATGCATCTTCAGGAGTGCAGAAGGTCTCTTTTATGCAGTTTCATGTCATGACTCATGTTTAATTGAAAATGATGGCAGCTCTAAGGCCAGAGTAGTCTTAGATCAGTTTAAACAGAAATTGGAATTGGAATATAGAGAATTTCAGGCTAAACAGGAGGCTAGAGTAAATTCTTCATTGATTCAGTTGTCTCCCAATGGGAATTTTCCACGATGGAAGGAGGAATGTTATTAACAACTTCAGTCAGTAATGGAAAGAACCCCAATTGGCGTCACGAAAATAATAATGGGTGGTGTGAATGGCGGCGGAGCTGAAATGAAACAACACATGGAGAAGACTCGAATAGGGTCAGGAGGCTCTCAGGGAAATGAATGAGAACGAAGATTTTGTGATCACTAGAACGTACATCAACCAACCACTGGCTACAGTTGAAATCGGTTGGACGACAAAGGTGGGTCAACTACTTGTGGATGCGACTGGGAGCCGGTGAAGTGGATATGTGAACAGGTTAATAATCATGTAAGTAAGGTTAGCTTGATAGAAGGTATTCAGGAAATGTAAGCACCTTGAAGGATATATGGCCAGACAGTGGATGTAGATGTGGCAAGAGTAAATTGAACCAAACCTGCATTTTATTAGCATGTAGAAAACCAGCCTGGTTTAAAAATGGAAGTGTAAATTCTATTTATATCTGTTCTTTACTGTTCCTTCTATAGCCTTTAATTTACAATACTCATGATTAGTAAGTAGTATGAATATATTTTCCAATTAAACACGACTATGTTTGTTATCGAAATTTCACCCATGTAATCCATTATATCCTATTTGATGAACAATAATTAATTTCCTATAGTTGAACACTTTCTTCTCTATGTGCTTGTATGGTTTAGCTACAGACAAAACAGTTGTATTCTTAAGTCTTTATCAGAATATTATGTAAATAGTGTCGGTAAAGTCGATGTTCACGAGGAATTCGGAAACACATCAATTTTTCCAAACCATTTCGTCTTGTACGTATAGCTGAGGCCACCAGTTTCGCATATTATTTTATTATTTCCTTGGGCCCTTAGTTCAGCATAAGGGCCACAACAGTACGTCTGCATTTGTCCTTTTCTTGCAGGCTTCTTCAGCTCTGCTCACGGTCGCCTTAAGGTTGTCGTCTACTTCTCACACAATCCACTCCAAGTCATTATTGGACTATTCACCTCTCTCTTTTCTATTCGAATTACACTCCAGGAATTGGCAATGCCAGCCAACGATCTGCTCGGCGTGTGTCGGATCCATCTCATTTTTCTGAAAAATGTGTTCTTTATTCATTACTTCTCAGAGATTCCTCTTGCTTATTCATTCTGGCCAGTCATCTAACCTCAAGTGTGCAGCTAAAGAAGTCAGCTGCTGAAGACAGTCTGCAGTAGCCAGTGGGGAAATTTTCTTTTTGAAGCGCCAACTTTCTGACCTATAAAAAAGAAACTACTTAGTGAAGGTGTTGAAAATCCTAATTTTCTACTTTATGTTTGATGAAGCAGCTTTTCAGTGTGATTTTTATTACTATAGAGGTTTTCCTTGACTTTCAAATTCAAGTTTTGAAATCCTCATCCGTTTCATCAGTAGTTAAAGCGACGTTGTCTAGATAAGTGAAGAAGAAGGCTTCCACCCAAAGGAGCTCAATTTGTATATTCATAAGAAATTCGTACATCCATTTGCCCTACTTCAACTGTCAATACAATAGTGTCAAAACTGAGAATTGCCCTCTCAGCCTAAGCCATTTACAACTCCTACAGTCATTACTACTTTATTATTCTGACCACTCCATATGGTTTGTTGCATAAACAATCTGGACAGTCTTTCTTCTATGAACTATTTCTTAGTTTTCGCGGAATTATGGATTGTGTAGTCCTCTTGAAGATTTATCCGTCGAAGTTGATAAAGTGGGCACTAATTATACTCTAAGTTGAACAAAAATCTGTTATAACCGTAGATCAGTCAGGGCCCTGTATAACACAGTAAGGCAATGATGTTCACCCAGGAAGATGAAAGAAGCATAGCTGAATTGTTGTTTGGAAATTTGAACCTCGACTATCTAATCAAAATATCGAGACTAATTTGTATATTTCAACTAACTTTGTTGTTATTTTCCTCTTTTCTCCTAGGCTCTATATCATTGTTTTGATGTTCGCATATCATATATGGACTTAGTCCTTATTATATGTTCTTGTGCTTATTTAATCTCTGATATGAATGCTACTCTTTATGGCTGTGTGATAATATTGATCATGTGCTGTTGAATGATGAAATAATTTTGACATTTGTTGTGTTATTACTGTTAAATATTGCCACAGATTTTATTACAAATAACTCTCTTCTCACCATCATCGGGGCACTTTCGCACTACGCCTAACTCGAGGAAGTTCTGTTCAGCTATTCGGCAGGACATGAAGATTAGTTTCCTGAATTTGGACCATAACACATGTTCGCTGCAGGAAGAATTGTTGAGAAATATCTATAAGGGAATAAAAATCTTAACAGATTCATCCTGGAGAGAAGTACGGAATTTGTCGAGAAAACAGAACACTGAACTGCAGAAAAGAAGGAGTCAGTCCTCAATAATTCATTGAAGCACCGTTGCAAGGGATCGATGAAAACAATAAAATGAACAGTGATGGATTGTTATTCTGCAGCTATCCGCTTATTGCTGTACATCTCTACCTGCTAGGTAAACCTGTCTAAATTAGATAAGTCACCTTCTAAGTGTGTTTATAAATTTATAACCATGGGTGTGACCACCACATTGGTAGGTTAAATAAAAAAGCCTCCATTCTGTGCCCTAAGCATACTTAGAGGTATTTACTTCTGAAAGGAAACAAATATTCACAAAGATCACTTAACTGATTCCTGGCGGGTAGAGTCAAGTTTTGTCAAGTTCTCTAAGCCGTTCAAAATAATAAACGTGCTGAGGACAGGAAATGTAAATTGCCGAAACAAATGCAATCAAATGCTTTAACCCAGATTTATGTATACATAAAGGATACATGATCAATCTCTCACTCCCCTTTGTAGAGAACACGTCATTTGACTGCTGAGAGAATACATTCGCAAACCCTTTGGCACTATGGGTCGCTTCATGTGCAACCTATGCCTACATTATTTAGACAAATAAATATGTAATAAAAATCAGAGAAATCAGAGATGTGGGGGGAAGTCAAGATACAGCTGACCAGAAGAAAGGCTACTTTGTCAAACTCAGAAAGAAAGGCTACTTGAGGCTTTGCCACAGCTGGCGGGGATTCGTGCTCCTATCGAATCTAAGAGAATCAACTGGTCTCTTCCTAATATAAAGTCTGAAAATGTAAGTGTATGGAAGGGTTTGCCAGTAAATAGGCAGAAATAGTGCACCCATCAAATCGTAGTTCTCTGCTGAATCATCATATGGCGCCAAGAGTGGCAGTCACCTCTATACCTTAGCGTAGACACAGTCAACTGTGAATTAGTTTTGCAACTACTTCTGTATTACAGAGCGTGGTACCATGAATGATTACGAAAAAATTTTAACACTGAATACTATCAACTGGAGAAGTATACACGAAGTCGTCTCTTTCATTCACCTGACCTGGACAACATCGTTACATCTACAAACAGCACGGATGAAGGCGTGAAAGCCGAACTGGATAGGAGTGAGATCCACAAGACCAAGTACACTAAATTAGATTGGAAGTCGTTACACTAGTTTCAAGTAATTCAGTACTTCTATATACTTTAAAGACTTGAGTTGTCCCATCCAAAGCATGCCCAACAGCCTTCTGCAGACTGTCCTCAGCACCCCTACACTGTCACGACACCGTAGATCAGATTACCAGTTAAAAAGGATAAACAATCATTAAATTCCACGGGTAGCAAACCAGAAAAGTGCATATTACGCAGACAACGTGCAGGAGGAAATGGAAGTGGATTTATGTATGCTAAACGGACATTAAAGTGTTATCACACTGCCATGCAGCATCCTGAATGAAACACAGATGGGAATCGACCAGTAAGGCCTACGAATGGGAATTGAGAAAAACCATGTAAATAGAAAATGAAAAATTGTTGTTATCCATCGAACAGGCTGAAAGTGATAACAAGGAAGCGAATGAAATGCCGATACCTAGCTGAAATTCTACGTTATACTTGGAAATCATTGCATAAATACGGGTAGTAATATGGAATTCACTAAATATCTACCTTCACATTTCTCATAGAATGGAATTATGGAACACTATATGGAATAGTGAACTGAATCAGCGTTATGAGGATGATATTTTCTGTTGTCACTGAGAGAGTCTTCGGAAAAGAAAAGTCATTGTAGTAACACTATTTATGCCATCTGAACGCTAATTTTGCAGAATAACATGAGAGGTATGATACTAATGAATATTTTAACGTTTTCTTAGAGAAAAAAGTAATAAAGGAACCAAGGAATGATTGATATTGAAGGTTTCATTGTAAGATATTTTATAACACATCAACAAGTTTATTCATGTTCAATATTGAGTGAACCTAATCAGAATATTGTTCGAGACAGTATGAAGTGAATATTAAATAAATGCTCCAATAGGTAATTTGCCTTAGAATGAACATCCAGAGGTGTCTGTCAAGAAACATTTTTAAGGATATAGAAATCCTCCAGCACGTCGTCTATTCTGGACATCTGGTACTTCACACTGACATGTAGAGTTCCCCTATATCGCCTGAGAGACTATAAAAACTCCAGTAATGTGCAACTGAATCACTGACAATTTAGGACGCCAAATCCAGCGTCTGCTTACAGAAGCATACTCATTAGCCTAAATCGGCTAATAGTAAATTCTTTGTCATATTTTGATTTATTGTGGTCATTATTTTTCTTTTATAATAACACTCGTATTCTGATACAAATAGAATGTATAAATACTCCACAGTATTTCCATTCGCACACATTTTATATTTTAGTACCAATACTACTGAGAGAATTCTGTAGAATTACTTTCCTTAACTCTAAGTAATCAACCAGAAATAAACTTTTTCCTTACAAATAAGATTATTACAGTGGTCTCACTACACTCGCTACATTAGAAACAGTTTTACAGGAAGTCACTACTAGTGAATTTTGGAAGTTTGTTCTTCTGAATTGTCTGAGATGGATGGTTAACTTTCGAAGCCCTCGTTCTCCTTCTGAACAAAATCTCTAGAGCACACTTTGATTTGAAGTGAGACTTCACAATTCTACACGGATCATTCAGCCAGCTTCTCTCTGTTAACCTTAAACGTGATCAATAGTTTCTGAAGATTTTCTAACCCTCTTTCTCACTTTTATTGCTAATGATTATTTATTTGCTGACCTGAACTTCGGCCTTTTATTCATGTGTATTCATTTCTATCGATTGGTTAATACCGTCTATCTGAATATTGAATTTCTAAGATTGATAAAACTTTTTACGAAAGCAAATAAAATCTCCCTTCAGTGAGCTCTAGTGACTGACTGCAGGATAAAACTTCCTGGGTATTTTTTGGGAAAAAACCACCCCTAAGAAACACTGTGATAGGTGTGAGGACAAATGCTCACCAGTGACGTTATCTGGCTGTTACACAATATGCCACGAGCCTCAGCGGTAAACTAGCTCTCCTCTGTCGATGAATGGACGGGGTGTTTGGGACGCAGTGTAGAAGAGTTCCCAACAAGGATAAAACTGTTATCTAGTTAGTACTCCTTCGTACTCAGTCGTCTTTCATTTGAAGTCAGTTCTTGGTCAAACTTGAAATCAGTTAAATACTTGCAAATTATCACCTAAGGATCATGTACATATTCATCGAAATTATGACCAAATTTATGCCGAGAATTCCAAAATACTCTGTCTAACTGTCTACTAAAGGTATACACACATCACGAGGAAAAAACAGAAATCATCAAAACCATCAGAATTTATCTTACTATTTCTGACATGATGAAAATTTCTTTATTGGGTAATCCATTCAAATCCTTATCCTTGCCTGTTTGACAGTTCTTCCACAACTTTTACGATCAAACCGGTGAACTTGAACATCACGTCATCTTTCCTACAGTACAGCCGACATTCTCCCCACTCTGGGCAGTAATTTGTATTCTACATTAATTCAGATGATTTCGAAATAAGGCATTAATTAATTTTTGCACAAAAAAATATTCATATTCTAATCTAAACAATTGAAGATGCCAAACACACTCATACAGTGTAAAGTTTAGTTTCTCTTCAAGAGGAGTTTTTACAATTGCCATAAATTTTTAGGTATGTGGTTATTTTAACGTGAGAATCTCTTCCTTCACTCATTGACTGACACAGGTGTTGTGTATCACTGATGAAGTGAAAACAAAATATGGCACTATTTTCAGAAAATGCAGCTTTGCTGAATAATAGCCAAATGTTTTGATATTTTCTTTCTATTTTTATATTCTATGAATACAATTTAGTTAATAAAATAAGATGAAAGTGGCTTATTTTTCCTTGGCTATTATCAGAGTACTGATATGCGAACGACCACACTTAGTTAATTCCTTTACACAATGCAGTAATAATGCCTATTATCACATATTTCCTAATATATTGAAGGAGGTACATCAAATAACCAGGTCACTAGTTGTAGGAGAAGAGATCGCTACAGATAAGGCTAATGAAAGATGGATAAACAGATATAATTACCAAATAGATGAAATGAAGAGAATACTGGACGAAGGAGGAAATTAAGAATGACACCTTTTCCTGCAGCCATCTACCATCGCCAGTCAGAGACACTACATAATATCAATGAGGTGAACCTGTGTGGAAGTGCCTTTTTTTATTTATCTTAGTATGTAAAGCGTTTGTAAAGAAAGTACGAAATGACGATATTATCTCGCGAAATTTGTCTTCTTAATGCCTTATTCAAATTTATCAAACGGACTAATTGTTTTTATTTTCTCAAATGAAGGCTCCCGGAAGATACTATATGACTTCTGAACTGTCTTCTAAATCTGAGATGTAAAATTGTAATTCAACGTGAACGATAAAGGTTTTATCGCAACTGCATAGAAAATAACATTATCTTATATCATTTTACAAATCACTACGTCGAAATAAGTCAAAATCTTCACTCTCCAACCTTCAGCATCTTGCTGAATTAGAAATTGATGAAATTACTGACAAACTTTCGAAATTTATTGAAACACACCAAAGACTAATTCCCGTCATGGATAATTTATCTTTAGTATGTCGAATTAAATTCACTGTTTTAGCAGAATAAAATGGTACCATCTTTTATTTCTTTGCCTTCTCGTCAGCTGCTTACATGGCAAAGACATTATTAAAAATGCTAAAAGTTTCCATTGTGTTTGATTATTATTGTTTGGAATAGTGGTTAATATTGCATATTTATATATGTATATATTTTTAGTGTATGAGTATATTGATCGATTGATTTTTGTTTAAACTGAACTCTGTGCAAGTATGTTAAAATTGTTGTTGTAGATATATTTAATAATGTCTTTGCCATGTAAGCAGCTGACTAGAAGACAACGAAATAAAAGATGGTACCATTTTATTCTGCTGAAACTGTAGTTCTTGCTTTGTTCAAATAAATTCACTGTATTTTGTCTTTTGCAGTGATATGGTAAAAAGGACCATAAATTCTACTGAACAAAAATTAACAAAATCTTTAAAAGACACGAATCATATTTTGGAATTTTTCGAAGATATCCACTAGCATATAATTAATTTTTCTACTTGCACTCTATCCAAACTACAGTTGGAAGCATTATCTTATGCATTGAAGTACAAAACTATTCCTATGAAAATAAACAAAATGGAAGTCCAGTCACAGTATAAGAACCTTTGTGATCAAATCTCTGATTTAACTTCTTCTAGTAAAGATAATCTGGACTGGTTCATAGTTAAACTGGTTGACATTTCTCACCGATTTCTAAATGCTAGAATACACCAGAAAATATGGTTTACCAAAGGAACACCACGCCGCACTTAAGGAATTAATCGAAAAAGATAATCTTGTTATCCTTAAACGTGATAAGGAAGAATGCGTTGTCATTATGAACAAATCGGATTATCAAAATAAAATGAATGATATCCTCAAAGATCAGTCTAAATTTCTGGTGGATAATGCTACTGATAATTTGCTGCTTGTGGAAAAGCAGATCAGTCGTCAACTTCAGATTTTACTGATGGATGGTTTTGTAAATGAAAAACTTTATAAACAACTCAAACCAATTGGGTCACATATTCCTCAGCTTTATGGCCTTCCGAAGATCCACAAAACTGGAACCCACTGAGACCCATCTTAGACATGTCAAATCCTCCTTACCATAAAATCGTCAAGTGGATTACAGAGGTCCTTACACCTGTAAGAGACTCATTCTGTAAAAAGTTCATTTGATCTTACAGAAATGCTAGACACCTTGAACATCAGGGAAAAGGTTATGTGTTCAAGTGACATAGAATCTTTATTCAGCAATGTTCCCCTAATAAAACTATTGATTTTATTTGCGAATATATCACAAGCAACGGCATAAACTTACCTATTCCTGTAACTTTCATCCGAGACGTCATCCTAATGTGTACAGAAAATATTAAATTCACCTTCCAAGATAAGGCATACAAACCAATCGATGGTGTTGCGATTGGGAGCCCTCTGGGACCCCTGTTAGCAGATATATATTCTTGTCGAAATTGGACAAACAAATGCAAGGTGTGCTTGGAGAACTTATGCTGTATGAACGTTATGTCGATGATACTCTCATTATTGGTAATGATAGTAAATCTGTTGAAAACTTTATTATCCTATTTAGTCATATTCATCCAAATATTCGAGTGACTTCCGAACTCGTTTGGAATAACAAACTCGGTTTCCTGGATATTACAATGAGCAGGAGAGATGATGGAACGATTCAGTGATCTATTTTTCATAAACAGACATGGAGTGGACAATATATTCGTCTTACCAGTTTTATTCCTATCCCGTATAAACATTCCTTAGTGAAATGTTTGTTCTCAGAGGCCCAAAACATATGCACGAGTGACACAGTGATGAATGAGTTTCAACATATACATTCAAATTTATTAGCTAATGGTTATCCGGAAAACTTTATCACTTGTCACAGTAAAGCAAGATCACATCTCGAAAAGGCAGCTTCTGTACCAAAGAAAGCTATCTTCATTAACCTACCATTGAAGGGTGACCAGATTCTGCAGTTGACAGCTCAAAAACGTCAGTCATCCACCAAAAGCACATTCTATGCCGCATCTCTTTCTCCTACATGTCGAACATTTTTGATCCCTGTACCTACGATTAAAGGACGAAATTCTGTGGACTCTACTACAAACTGTATCTACAAGTTCACCTGCAGCTGTGGTGACACCTATATAGGTAGAACCTACAGAATGTTCCAATGTCGTCAAAAAGAACATGTTCCAAAATGGCTACGAAATCATATAGAAAATCCTAATGCAATTAATCTGAATAGAAATCCAGCATCATCATTCATTGCAAAACACTTATTAATGTCAAGTCACGAAATCGATATCAATGGCTGTTTCACAATTATTTCACATAACTCTAATTCAAGGTTGGTTATTGAATGTGATGGAAGCACAGCCTAAACTGTGTGTACAAAAAACAATAGACTTCAATCTTTGCCTACTATGGACTATGGGACTTATTTAAATATGAGTGGTCGTTAGTATGTACTTTTGTATTTTTTACTTAACTGAGTAATTGTCATGAACTTTATTTTATTATTGTTAACCATGTTAGTTGTAAAGCAGTTGTAAAGAAACTACGAAATGATATCGTCTCGTGAAATTTGTCTTCTTCATAATATGTATATTGAAATATATCCTCGCATTTGAGTTATTAATGGAATTCGATTTAAAACATCCTGTCCGATTAAACAGATTTCAACTTTTATTTATCGGTGAAAGTTTCATTCCACAAAAGGTTATAATTAAAGTGATATCTGATTAAACTGTTTACGAATGCATTTGGAAACGTATGTGCATATTATAATTTACATAAATGGGGCACTAAGTGATTATCCGTCAAAATCCAATGTGAGGTTTGTTCAAAGCAGATGACCATACCAGTTAATAAATATACGAGTGTGAGTAATAATGATTTATGCCCACAATATCATTACTTTTCATCAAATTTTGAATGAAAGTTACAAAACATTTTTGTGAATTGCCACGATGCTACTAATCAGTTTCACAGTAGAATAACTATTGAAATGAAACAGAATTACAGTAACTTTGATTCTCCATAATCTAATTAAGGCGTACTACACTTTGAAGTGCTTTCATTTTTAAGTTATGCATGTTATGACTTACATTTGATGAAACAATCACATTCACTTGGTTCAGGTTGTATGGTTGCCACATCAATTTGTTGATTGAATATTTTCCTACAGAGTCAAACCGTGTAATTCACTGGATGATATTTCTAATACAATTTATTGTTTGTAATCACTTCAGTTGCAGCTACACAACTGAGAAACGTTCATATCAAAGTTTCCTTGATTCTTTACTATTCGTTGTGAAGGTAGTCGAATATATCCCTAATGTTTCGGACAAATGTTGATTTATTGTTTCTATTATCAAATTCACCAACCACTATATCAAATTCTGTGACGTTAGATCTTCTTACTGACACTTTATTCCACCCTCTTGTGTGCGCTTGTTATATGTGAATAGACCAGACAGATTATACTTCACCTATGTAATAGCTATTTGGACTATTAAGAACCTCTGAAATATCTGACCATAACTAGAACAAGATAAAATAAATTTTTCAACAATGGCAGGGATAATGCACTTGGTGTTATTTGATCACTAATCTGTTGTCTGTAATTCACACCACCCCTTTGTTTTCAAGGAAAGAATATATATAATTATCGAAAATAATAATCGAAACTGTCTATGGAATGTGGACTGTATTATCGGTTTTATTCCTGCGTTCTTCCGTGATTTGTGTATTTTGCTGTGTGAAGTATATTTTATTCTTGATAAATCAGGCATATTATACTTCACCTGTGTAACAGCCAGTTTATCCCACTTAGTTTACTAGGTCGCTAGATTTCCAGCTGATCTCAAGCTCGGGTGAAGAGAACGGATTGAGCATGGGGATAGTGACCCAGCACAAGAAAACCGAACAAACTGTTACAAAAGCTTTATTATTTATTATTATTATTATTGTATCCTTTAGTTCCTAGAGGAACATAGGGCTTCAGCTGCGCACCTCCATTGCCTTGTGTTTTCTGACAACTTTTTCACCCCGCTCCAGGTCTGTCCACATGCTTTCATCTTCTCCTCGCATGACCTCCTCCAAGTCACCCTTGCACTGACGACCAACTCGCCGCTGTCTATTCGGGTTCCACTCCAGCAATGACTTGTCTATTGATGTCACTTGATGGTTTCCTCAGAGTATGGCCAGCCAATCCATCTCCATTTCTTCCTGCCTATTTGTTGCACAATCGGTTCCTGGTTGGTTCGCTCATTGCTAGAGATACCTGTTGCTGATCATTTCTGACTGGCCATCTGATCTTGAGTATTGAGCGAAGACAGCTGTTAATGAAGGTCTGAAGTTTGTTTGAGATACTCTTTATGACTTGACAAGTCTCTGATCCGTATAGTAGCACTGACTTTACATTGGAGTTGAAAATCCGGATCTTATTTCTGATGCTGAGTGCTGTTGACCTCCACACAGATTTGAGAGTAATGAAAGCTTGTCTTGCTTTTCCGATTCTGGCTTTGATATCCTCGTCAGTTCCGCCTGTAGTTGAGACGATGCGCATGAAAAATATTGTCAATAAAAAATATTTAGAAGACAAAAGTTACTCTTCATTAAAATCCGAAAGATCAAGTGACGCCAGCTGGTGAAAGCCTTCGAAAAGCCAACTAACCAGCTGATATGTCTTCTGTCGAGGAAAAAGCAAATAAGAATAGGGATGTGGGATTTCTGTACAATATACGAAGCTGGGAAGGCTGCCCTTGCAACCAAATAAATGAGAAGACATGCTGTAGTAGGGCTAGGAATGGATGTGGACTATCAGAATTGTCAAACTATGAGTCAGTCATCTACACCTGTCACTCAGATGACAAACACCAACAAACTGATGGAGTGAATAGCTATCATTATGTCATCAGGGCAAATGAAAGCCTTAATGCAGTGGGAAACAGTCTCATCCAGGATTAAGACAGCAAGGCTCAATTCAAAAGGAAGGAAGGGAGGTTACAATCGTCCCCTGCTAAGCAGTTACCAACAACTCAGAGCAAGAGAAGAGGAAAGATTTCTATAAACAGCTGCAAATAGTAATGGACAACATCCGGAGTGGCGACATCAAAATCCCCATGAGCGATCTAAATGTCCATCAAACCAAGAGCAAATAATTCAGGAAGAGATTTCGATGAGAGCAGGTGGAGTTGATGGAAATAACCAACTATCACTGACAGAGACAAACAGCCAGCACTATTCACCATCAACGGGAGAAATTTGACAGAGGTCACCTCCTTCTGGTGAAACAATTAGGAGCCTAAAATTCTTTCTGAAAATTGAATATATATAAATAGACAAATGGTGTTGCTCTGGGTTCATCAGCTCCCTCAATATTCGCTGATTTTTTATTGATTAGTTTCGAATATAACACCTTTTCAATCATGCTTACGCCTAAAATACGTTTAAGATACGTTGGTGACACTTCTGTAGTGCTAAAATGAGATCTTCACATTCTATTCTTGGAGAAACTGAACAATCTATCTTCCAGCATTCAGTTTACTTAGCAGGCAGAATCAGACATCGGTGAACTACAATTTCTAGACTGTCTGCCTAGTAAAGAAGAGGGAAAACGGACATTTTAATATAGGTGTATTCAGGAAAACGAACCCATCCCAATGAATATTTGGACTATGGATCATCACACCATATGAACGCAAAGGTGTCAGTTGTTTCGAATCTTCTTAGACGAGCACACCCTTTGATAACAGATGAGAAAGAAAAAGAAGAACAAATATCAAACATTACTGAAACTCTCAAGCAAAACAACTTCATCAATAAAATCGATACTGACATTAAATATGGTCGAAAACGTACTCTGAAGCCATGGACCTCACCAGGTTGTATTTCCGAAACATTAGGCGATATCAGAAGAGTGCTCAATAAGCACGACATCAGAGTTTTCTTCAAAACATCATACACATTGAAAAGCAATCTTGTCCTTATAAAAGAACAAATCCTTAAGGATTCTCTATCAAATTGTGTCAACAAAATCAAATGTTTGAATGTGATGCGATAGACAAACATCACGAGAAATCAAAATCAGAAGAAATGAACTCCGTAGAGCGCCTGTTCGACCACTCAGAAATCCAGTTGAACTAGAAAAGCTTGAAAAACCATCAGCCTACATCAGTCTGCATGCGATAGAATCAGGTCAGAAAATCGATTTTGACAATATTGAAATCATTATCCAGAAAAACTCCAGAAATCACAAAGAATGTCTAATATCAGAAACACTTCATATCAAATGAAATTGAAATTATCTGAATAGGAATGATGGACTGAAAAGGAATTTCACCGAGCTGCAACACCTTACCCGATGAAGGTGTACATGATGCAAACACACGCTGCTTTTATAAGATATGTATATATATATATACTTGTCAAATCCAACAACCTGCATGAGGATTTGTCATATTTACGCACCGGCCAACTTGACAACGACGACATAAAAGTTACCTCATGCAGAAGAATGACGATTAAGTTAGCTATAAACTATGGGCTGGGATTTCTCAAATTCCGGTTTAATGGCTGTGCAAGTGAGAGTATCCGCCTCATGGAAATTTAATGATGAGTTTAATTTTCGAAATAGAGTTGTGAGTTTCCATGATGTTACTGGTTAACCTGGCAGTGGAATATTATCACAGTGTCTTTATTTCGGACAGTATTTATAGAGTATTCTGAATTTTCGGAGGAGTCGATTACATGATAACTTGCCTTCGTACAATATCCTCAAGTAAAATATTGATTGACGGTGTATTCTGTGACACAGTTGTCTTTGAGCTGAAGCGCAATCCATGCCACCAAGCGATATCTGCGGTGTTTCCTTCAAGAGATCCAAGATACCTAGTTGAAATCCAATTGCAAATTGTGCACTGGAAGGTTGTTAACCAGTCAGAATGTTATTCCCATAATCAAATACTCGAGCCCACGCCGAAGCACACCTTGATATCTATGGTCGGCCTGCGAAATTTGGGCTACCGATATCCATGCTGAAAATTCCATACTTGTACCAAAAATACAGTGTGGAATCAAGCTATAATCAAAAAATAAATAAATAAATAAAAAATAAAAAAATAAAACAATTAGTCCCTTTCATAAATTTGAATAAGGCATTAAGAAGACAAATTTCGCGAGATGATGTCATTTCGTAGTTTCTTTACCACCGCTTTACAACTAACATGGTTAACAATAATAAAATAAAGATCATGGCAATTACTCAGTTAAATAAAAACAAAAGTACATACTAATGACCAATCATATTTAGGTAGGTTATGTAGTCCATAGTAGGCGAAGATTGAAGTCTATTGTTTTGAGTGTACACACAGTTTAGGCTGTATGTGATTAATCCCCCAAAGTGTTTCCATCGCCTTTAATTACCAACCTTGAATTAGATTAATGTGAAATAATTGTGAAACGGTCATTAATATTGATTGATTTTGTGACCTGACATTAATAAGTGTTTTGTAGTGGATGATGATGCTGAATTTCTATTTAGATTAATCGCGTTAGGATTTTCGATATGATTGAATAGCCATTTTGGAACATGTTCTTTTCGACGACATTGGAACATTCTGTTGGTTCTACCTATATGGGTGTCACCGCAGCTGGAGCAGGTGAACTTGTAGATACAGTTTGAAGTGGAGTTAACAGAATTTCGTCCTTTAATCGTAGTTAGGTGCAGGGATCGAAAATGTTCGGCAAGTGAGAAAAAGAGATATGGCGGCGCAGAATGTGCGTTTGATAGCTGACCGAAGTCTTCGGCTACCATGGACTACATGACCTTTTAAATATGATTGGTGATTAGTATGTACTTTTGTTTTTATTTAACTGAGTAATTGCCATGGGCTTTATTTTATTATTGTTAACCATGTAAGTTGTAAAGCGGTTGTAAAGAATCTACGAAATAATAATATTTATTTGAACATGCTATTCCATTTCGTTTAATGCAGGCCGAAATCAAACGCTCAATGATTGGTTAGACAATATAAACCTATATATATATATATATATATATATATATATATATATATATATATATATATATATATGTAGCAGTTTGATCACTTGAAAATACACCTAAGCTTCCGCGTCCTGCCTTCTGTCGTTGAAATATGTGTAAACGTAGTTGGTTTGATTTGCTTTATAAACAAAATTTACAGTCAATAATTTCTGATCATGTCATCAGAAGTTGACATTCATTAAGTACTCACTGTTTTACTGAAAGTGTAGGCTAACACACTCAACACTTTCCTCCTTAGATTCCTCTGTCAAACTCAATATTTGTCACTTCCCTTTTCATTACACCTACATTCCTGTTCACCTTCCTGATGGTAGAACTAAGGGGCAACAAACTACTGAAGTAATTGTGTACTTCGCGTTGACCAATATTATTACAAGCGGTGGAATCGAGGATGCGTGTTTCATTCTATCCGAGACATGAATGTCGGAAGAAGTCGAATGTCAACGAGTGACGGTCTTCGATGAGATATCTCTTCATGCTTCCTGACGAAGATTTCTCTCCAACAAATGACTCGTCAATGCTGAGTAAAACTGAAGGACAAGTTAAAGGAGATCAAAGACGTGATGCAAACGATAGTAAAGTTTTCGTCAATTATAATTGGAATAGTATGTATTCAGTGAAATATAGATGAAGCTTTATGCATTATTATCAACTTCCTCTGAGAGGAATGTATCATATGAATTCTGGAAGCCAAAGAAAGTCATCTGAGTAAACTTCAGTGAATAAAGTGGGATAATTGTAATCCGAGAGATGACTGTCATAGCTGATTATATCGGGAGACCACACCTCACGCCGTGGATGACGCCAGCTTGTTAATCGCTTCAATAGGACACTATAAAATACTGAAATGCAAAGGCGTCCATCGAGTAATGGATAGGATAAAACGTTCATCATATATTCCACTGCTAACCAACATCGAACAAACGACATCGATGAAATGAACTATGCTCGAATGAAACAGCCTGTGATCAATTGTCATCATCATTCTGTGATACATAAACAACCCACCCATCAGTTTACCTCTACATATTTCGTTAGAACGAATCCATTTGTAGTTCATCTGCACTTGCTACTTTATCACAGACCACAAGCACGACAATTTTCACCATTGCATCGTGTAAATGTTTATCTATTAAATAGTAAACTGTATGTGTCCATGTCAAAGCTGTTGAATGATGGATAATTCTACGCGTGCACAAAAAGCATCATGTGGAATCGAAATCTATTATCATCCATTCAATGAGCAGTAAGCTTACCTGTCAATAAGTACTCATCAAATAAATAATTCACGAAATCAGTAGATATAAATCCCGACTTGACCCACTTAATTTCATCACACATAGGCATATATACTCACGTTTCATGACGTTCGCAGGTATATAAACGTGAAACTATCATTACGCGACTGGCTTCATTTAGAAACGGAGAAAATGAACGGAGCTGTGGTAAATATATTCATCTGCTCTCTGGTATGTTCTGTAATTGTCTTGAAAGACATTTTATTCCATGTTTGTGTTTGCTACCGTAGATGACAGCAGTTCTCTTGTGTCATTTTAACGAATGCAAACCTACTGGAATTTCTATGAGCTGCGATCTCTCAAAAGAATTTGAAGTCTGTGTGAATCTAACAAAACGTGATACCTTCAATCGTGAGTCCAATGTATTTTATCAAAGTTAGAGTGGTTCAAAATAACACTTTGAATATGTTGAATATGTTAGTGTAAGGAGTGATGACTGGAGATAAAAAAGGGGATATGGATCTCTGCAGGGGATCAAACCTGTATCCAGTGGTTTGGTTTAGAAGAGGATCGCTATGACCGCTGAGCTATGAAACACAGCTGTTAAGTAGGATATCATTATGGATGGTGCTCAAGCTGTGTGTATATTACCTTAATGTCCGTGTTCGAATTCATGTATATGTATGTTTGAATACATACAGAACCTACTAGGGCCTATCCGACATCGTTTCTGGCGTAGATGACAACAAACGTCAACAGATAATACTGGCCAACTTAGACATTACGCTCCTGTTCGAATCAATCCACAAACATACACTGGCTGTCAACCAGAATCACAAGCAGTTTTTCATATCAATGAACCAATATAATTTCGAAATGTTTTCTTCACGTGGTGAATTTGTTCTCTAATCTACACTAGTGTGTGTGCGTTGTAATATCAGTTTAGTTATGTACTCGCCTAAAAGTCATCTAACGAATTCTCCAATTCTCATCTGACATACAGCTTCGATAAGTTATATGTCGATTTCTCTACTTGACTTCTACTTCACACGGTGTACTCTTATCATCGGTCAAAGGTAAGTCCAGTTTATTACTATCATCATCAACACACCAGAAATTTGAAAGTAATTTTTAATCGGTAATTTTAACCGGTTCGTACCAACAAACCTTGATACTGTAACAACACAGACTGATATCATCTCTCTCCAAACATCTATTTATACGAATTAAACAACACGACTTCGTCTCCCAGTGTTGCCATGCATAACTTTAAAGTGATAATTTTACTTCGTGAGGTGATGATTTGAGTAATATACATTTTAAATCAGTTAGAATTGTTCCCCTCTCTTATTCTTTGTGCAGGTAGTGCCGAATTGGATGTGTCCTCTCTCAGATATGCCGTTGACTTAGACACTCAAGTATTTACTGCAGTGTGCTTAAGTTACAACAACTGCGCAGTGAGAATTTTATTGAATTGCATTGGTCACGTACTTCAACCCGAATGGCAACACTGTCTCGATGATAAGACAAAACAACAAGCCATGGCTGCGTACAAATATTTGAATAGCATACGACACACACCGGAGAAATTTGATCTGGAAACATTTCAGAATATGTTTCCACTCAAATAGGACGGCATCATCCACCGTTAAGGTCTTCATATATCTTCAATGCATCTCTCTCAATATCTTTCATTCACACACATGTACGTAGAATGTGTTGACACAATAATGTGAGTGTACAACTTGACCTATTGCCTTGACAAACTACTGATTTCCGTATCTACACAAGTGATTGGATGATGTGGAAATGAGTCATATTTAGTATTTTCAGCTAACTGTGTTGTTATGTTGTTGATGGTTCTAACAATTAAAAAATACTTGACCTTCTGTGTATGCTGCATCTTCTACACTTAGTTCTTTTCCTGATCACTTATTGCTCTCTCATGTGTATTCCACTTCACTTTCTGTAAATTGAAATAGAGATAATGCCATGATATCGTCTTCTATCCAGTTGGCTATCATCTCATAGTAATACGTGTTGTCATCGCTACCAGTGCATTAGTTATGATAGCAATATCATTCAATTCACAAGTATTTATTATTGTTTGACATACACTCAAAACGTCTAATGTGTGAAACAGAAATGACCGTGACATCCTTGAAAGACTAACTCAAACTCCACGTATATTTACTATCACATTTATGCTCATCGAGAGTGCGATTTCAGATCACGTTTGATTAGATAACCTCATTTGAATGAAGACGATATTATGTTAACTTCTTCACGTGTGAATATCTGTCTCTTCATGCACCAGAGCTATGCAGTTCTCGTTTAGGAATATATGATCGGTGAACGATGAACAACACGGCTGATCATTTCTTCACACTGATATCATCTTCAAGTGTGTTCACTAGATTACGTGAGACAAAAAATGTACACCAATATACATTCCATTATTGATCAAATGTATTGTGAGGAAGTCTCACAGTGTTATATAGTAATATTTACTAGTGACGTTTCGAGGGTGATTTATCGCTTATAATCATTTCACATTTGACACCATTCGCATGATCGTATATATACTCTTGATTGATAGGAGTACTCAGATTCCTTCATTGACGACCAGCACCGTTTGCGTCAGTGCGATTTCTTTTAAAGTTATGGTGGTCAATTCGCCATTACCTAGCTTTAACACCAAGTGAAGTGGCTTTAACAATGATAGGACATAAGAAATCACACACTAATTACAAATCGACTCTCCCGACACCTACTAATGAAACACATAGGAGACATAAGCCTGATAAATAAAGAAGTGCTGGCGTGCATATCACGCACGCCTCATTTGTGAAGACCACTAACTGACCAATACACACAAGAGAGTCTTAATACTCGATGAAGTAAATAATACCCAACCTTCAAAACACGTCTCTCATTGAAAGTATTGACATTCAATCCAAGTCGACATTTCGATGCAACACTCTAAGACTCACCAATCGCAGATATGTCAAACAGACATTACTGAGGTGAACAAATTCAATGAATCGATTTGGTAGACACAGCTCAATCAAGATAAAACTGTTGGAATCTGACTGACAGAATAAATGATATACAAAGATCAGATGAATGAAGGATTGGGAGTGACAATGAAACTCTTATGAAAATAAAACTGTCGGATGGATTTCTGTCGGTCGATGACCACCTGAATAATTGGAAGTTGCAGTGACCTGCCTATGTGTAATTCTTCGTCAATTCAGTCTGCTGAAGATTTAGGAAAATTCTTTCAAATATCCTCATTTACACATAGGATATAAAAGGACAGTGACACAGGTGAAGAATAATGCCACTTATATATTTTCCAATCTCAATGATCATAGTTGAAAACAATGACAAGAATCCACATGTGAAGTAAAAACTATTACAGCGAATAGACCCCTACAGAGACAGTGAACTCACAAATTAGGAATCGTAAGCTTTAGTCTATTTAATCATCAGTTTTACCCTGGTTGTATCGAAATAGTCAAATTGAGCGATTGAACAATTGAAGGCTGATCGTCTCTCAGTTGTTTTCGCAAACCGGAATCCGTCTGTGATTCGTGTGACTGACAGAATTGCACAGAAAGCATTCGAACATTACTGAATCGAATTACACTGTCTAGTTTCAATGAAAACGAACAACATGATCACTGGACGCATTGTACGAACGCATTTCAAGCAGTCGACGCAGAACAACAAACACATCGAAATGACGACATACACTATCAAGCCAACAAGCACACAGATATCAAGTGAAAATCATAAGCTGACACATAGTGACCAATAAGTCACAGATTAGTGCATAAAATTAAGTAATAATGGATTACGTTCAGTGAAAGGGTATACAAATTTTAACAAACATCTCTGAAGAAAGGAAGACGAAATTTGCAGTATAAAATGATATCATTCTATTTCACAGGTTCTCATCAGCTGCAGACTACCTGAAATTACAATGGTTATATAGATGATTATAACATACTTCAATGTTTGAGTGGTGGTAGAAAAGAGATACTATAAAATTGACCCATCTAAATGAAAGCATTACAATGTTTTTAGTTTAAGGTTTCATCATCAATTTATACGCTTTTAAATTTGAAAACAGGGGGAGGGTTAAGAGAGAAAACAGAAAAATTGATTAACACAACAGTGTTAGTGTCATATTAGTGTTAGTGTCGTCAAATTTAGACCTGACAAAGGCTCTGAGGTTGTTATATTGAACAAAGCTGATTATATTCATAAAATGACCACAATTCTAAACGACAAAGAAAAATTCCAAGTAGACAACAAAAAAGATGCTACAACGTCATTTGAAAATAAAGTTAATAAATGTCTCAAAGAACTTCTAATGAAGAAACTAATCAACAGCGAAACATACAATAAACTGAAGTCAAAAGGTGGACGTTTGCCGTCTATGTACGGCCTACCAAAAATTCATAAAGCGAATGTGCCATTAAGACCAATCCGTTCAATGATTGACTCACCATGCCACAAGCTAGGTCGATGGTTAGCTGATTCTATAGGGCCCATTCGAATTAAATTTGCAACCCACAGCCTGAAGGATAGTTATCAATTTTCCAAGGAAGTTGACAATATCGACATATCAGACAAACTCATGGTATCGTATGACGTGATCTCCTTGTTTACAAATGTACCACTGATGGAAACAATTGATATAATTTGTAAACAAACGGATCTACTACCATTAACGGAAAAAGAGATGAAGCGACTTCCACTGCTCTGCACAAAAGATATACAATTCAAATTCAACAATCAACTTTACCGACAAACCGATGGGGTCGCGATGGGTTTGCCTCTGGGAGCTATCCTGGCTGATATCTTCATGGGCTACCTTGAGCAGACACAACTAAGTTCTGCTATCAATGGAACTACCTACTATCGCCGATATGTTGATGACACATTTGTTGTTTGCAACGATATGGATCACGCATCGGCACTATATGATCGCCTAAATGAGACACATCCAAATATCAAATTCACCATGGAATATGAACATAATAATGAGTTCAATTTCCTGGATCTAAATGTAAAAAGAACAAACGAAGGCACGGTCGGAAAGTCCATCTATAGAAAAGAAACCTGGACTGGACAATATCTTCACTATAACAGCTTTTGTCCCATAAGCTATAAACGTGGATTAGTGAGGACTTTGTATGACAGAGCCAGAAAGCTATGTTCACCAAACAGGGTCGAAGAAGAATTAGTTTTCGTCGAGAGATGCCTAAGGGAAAATGGATACCCTAAGGGATTTATTCAGAAGTACAGCAGAGAAAAAGGTGAGAAAGAAAAGCATCCAACTGTAGAAAAGAAAAAAAGTGTTTATCTGTCTACCATACAAAGGAGATGCAGTGTCACAAAAGATTGACAAAAGACTGAAAGGTGCAATAAATAGAAGCTTCCCGGCAGCAAAACTCATAACAGTATACAGCACCACTCCTTCTTTAATCCACTCAAAACTGGATAAATACCCTGCTGATGTCAACTCCAACTGCGTTTATGAATTCACGTGCACTTGCGGGAGCAATTACATCGGAAGGACAGAAAGAAGGGCTTCTATCCGGTTTTCTGAACACATTCCCAAAAACCTGTGCCTGAAAGGAAGCAGATATTCCCAGAGTGAAATTACCAGACACATTATTGATACCGGACATCTCGTAGAGATTTCTAAGTCCTTCAAAATATTAAATAGAAAAAGGACAACAAATTTATTACGATTTGCCGAAGCGATCGCAATTAAAGGACTTAAACCAGACTTATGCATACAGAAAGAGAGTGTGATCAACCTCTCACTCCCTTGGTAACAGAATTTTGATTTTGATTATTCATCTAATTCAGTGATCTCAACTCACTGAACAAATCTTAATATCATAAACTGTAACCGTTTCTGTTTCTTGAGTTGCTATGTGAATCTAAAAGCTAACACTGTTCTGTTAATGAATTTTTTCTGTTTTCTCTCTTAACCCTCCCCCTGTTTTCAAATTTAAAAGCGTATAAATTGATGATGAAACCTTAAACTAAAAACATTGTAATGCTTTCATTTAGATGGGTCAATTTTATAGTATCTCTTTTCTACCACCACTCAAACATTGAAGTATGTTATAATCATCTATATAACCATTATAATTTCAGGTAGTCTGCAGCTGATGAGAACCTGTGAAATAGAATGATATCATTTTATACTGCAAATTTCGACTTCCTTTCGTTATCGAAATTTATCAAGGGAACCAAATGTATGAAACTTCACTGACTCAATTTCAGTGTGGACAATCAGACATCGTGCACATGAAATCTGTCGAAATACGTCATGCATACTATCCAACGAAGTATGCGTCCTCATATGGCGTAATTTGTCAGCCGATGACGATCATGTCACACTGTCACCAAAATCCACTACGATAACAATCGGAATGAGAAGTGCACCAGCTGGTTCCGTGAATTGTCGTGATGCTACTGATTACCATGACAGTAGGCTGACTGTCAATTTGAAGGAGAATTGAAGTGACTTTCACTCACACTTTGATTTCGTCTCGTCTGTGTTTAGTATGTGTGTATTCTCGTCGAAAGTCTAATCTAGTAAATTTTGAGTAGACTCCTTGATATGAGATTAGAACGTGTGCACTGTGCTACAGCATTATTCCATCGTAGATAAATTGTATTTTGATTAGGTTTCACACTGTTATACATTAAGATTTACGGATGACGTTTCGGGCACAATTCATCGAAATACCTAGCTGTAATATGATGTCCCATTAGAAGTCGTTCAGACGCTAGGCTAACTAGTGCGTATGAAATCAGACGGAAACTAAGTTACATTCAATTAGAGAATAATGGAAAATGGTTAGTTTTGATGTAACTACTCTTTGCACTAATATAAAAATCAATTTGAATTTAGAAGCAGTCGATAGGGAACTAGCTGCTGATCTCCAACCTACTCGAAGAATAGAGCTGTGCATTGAGGAAATTATTTTAGAAATTCAATCACGCTACATCACTTCTACAATCTTCAGATTCTAAGTCAAAATAATATAAACAGACATATTTCTTTATGGACAACTGGGAAAATATCAATCTTGATACATATAATCCTGCACTAAATATATGGCTGGAATATGTGGCTGACACTTTCACAGTGTTAAGACACAGAACGGGTCTCTAGCTTCTTCACACATATAAATTCACTAGTAAATGGAATAAAATTCACATGGGAATGGGAAAATGAACAAGGACAATTGGCTATAGTAGATTCGAAAATGAAACGGACGGAAGAAGGTCAACTGCACACTGGCATTAATAAATAACCAACGCATTCTAATAGATATTTCGACTTCGTTTCATCTCATACGATATCTGTGTAGGCGGTTTTAGTTGAGAGTCTAAGAAACCGAGCGACGACATCCCTAATTAGAACAACAATGAAACCTATATGATGAATTGAAACTAAAAGAAGAATAGCTGGTTGGTACCAAATAACTATCCTATAAAATTCATTAGGAAGACCAGGAAAGGCCAAAAGCAAAATAAAAATAACCGGGAGAATATAAAGCTTCTACTGTTATACCATATAAGGAGGGGAAATCGGAAACCCTACGTGAGATTCTTAAAGAAGCAGTAGTTAGAGTGGCATTTAAACTTGCAAACTCACTACGGTAGGATAAGCTCTGTAGCTTAATGGACACTGTCAGTTGATTCAATTAGACAAAACAATATAATTTACGAAATACCGTGCAAAGACTGTGATTTACTTCACCTATATAGGTCAATCAAACTAGCAGATCGCGAGTGGTTAGATTGTCGGTGGCACAGCGGTTAGGTCGGTCGCCGACCATGCACATCGTCCGAGGTTCGATCCCCGGCCACGGACGCACTCCATGACCTCACTAAACCAGTAATAAGACTGGTGAAGAGGGAAGGTCAGGCATTAGGCTAGCAACCCCATCCTATAACATAAACACTGCTACAGAATCTTCAAGCCACTAGCTTGAAGCCCTGTGTTCCACTGGGAACGTGAAGGAAAAAAGACACTAGCAGATCGCGAGTAGTCAGATTGTCAAAATGTTTCGCATTAAGATTTGTTCGGGGTGGACAGGAGAATGATTCCGGACCAGTTCCAATGTAAAGTGGTTGAGTCACCCTTCTCTGGTGGTCTGAGAAGGAACTTCCCATTCCAATCAGTAGTTGCCTTTCTGCCTTCCTTCCCTCCATGCTTACTTGCTTCCTTCCAAATTTTCTGCATTAGTGGTATGGTTTCTCGATACTCTCTTAGTTCGTTTCTTGATTACGATATGCATTCCCCCGTCAAGGCGGAATATACCTGCTGACCTGTCAGGCATTCTCTGCCTCCATTGTTGCTTGCTCCCAGTTCAGCTGAAACTTATATCACCCATTGGGATTTGTTGTTACCAACTGACGCTTTGTCCAGTATTGATCACAGTTCTCTATACAATCCTCGCCTCGTGGGAGAAAAGTGAGTCAGTGAGGAGTCTCTTCTCAACGAAGTGTGATAATACCTATTCACACTCTGGCGCCAATAATTCTTCGCTTTCTTCCTCTATCCAGTTTGTATTTCCTTCCCATATTATATCTATTGTTATCTCTATAATGAACAATTTTACTCTGAACAATTTCCGGTATTATCTCACTTGCCACCTGTATTTATTTAACTAAATATATATTCTTTAATGTTATCATATCACAATTATCACTTTGATGATCGATGTGCTCATTGCTCACTGATCTTACAGTCATCCTACACTCTCTTGAGATTTACACATTTCATTGACTACACTTTAGAGTGAATGGCCAATTATGTTCGTGAGAGTTCACATTAACATTAAAAGCCATACATAAATACATATAGGTTTGGAGAGCTTGATGAAGAATTCGTTGAAATGGCACTATTCACAGAATCACTTGTTCTGATTTTCGTCCTTCTTCTCCTGATATACACTGTTCGTACAACTTCACTGTACAACTGTAACCTCCTTCTCTGCATTCTGACTTGGCTCTTGATGGATGAGACTGATTGTCATTATATAAGAGCAGTGGTGGCTGTTGTTGACATCCTCGGTGTGTTCATCCTTGTAGTCCAGGTGACCAGAGGATTGTTGATTACTGACTGACGAGTTAACAAATTCGATAGTCCACTTCCATTCCATCTGCCCCACTGACACATTACTAGCACTTGCATATCCCATCTTTTCATTCCTTTGACAGTCGAATTAGTCTTCGAGGCTGGGGTCGACATTGTGTGGTTGTTGCATGTCCTCATGCTCAATTTCGCCGTTGTAGAAAGAAGACACATCGACTGACTGGCATGATGAAGGCTTTCTCTATTTCACTGGTGAATGAGTTCATTTTGGATAATTTTTCCAGCCCCTGCATGGCGAAGCCAGAGAAAAAGACGACCTATTCCTGTCCTTCCTTTAATTAGCACACCTAGTATACATTGAGCCTACTGTTCATGGTAATACTGCATTTAAATCTATTTATCGCATTCCTACTAATATTAAAAATTTCATTCACAAATTCATCTTCTACATACAACTGAAAGCCTAACCATCTGCCTGAAGAAGTTATGCCGTCATGTTCAGAGTAGATTCGTACAATCAATATCCATGACTTGGGTTACATGAATGTTTCAGCCGTTCCACTTCCACTTTCACTGAGCCTTTGAAAATTTACAATTGTCTAAATTATTTCAGTATTTTTTCTGTCCACTTCTTTTTTAATTAGAAGTTATCACTGTCCCAATTTCTTTTTCTTTTGTTAACTGTTACTTTTCAACTTGATCACTCACTCATTCCTGAATAACTCTTCGCTTTTTCCAAAATGCTGGTGCATTCAGCACTCCACTTGTTGTAACCATTTCGACCCCTCTAGTGTGTGTATTAATTTGCTTCGCTAAATATCACCCCGTTGACAACTTGATACTGACTAATTACTGTTAACAAACATATCAGTGCCACTTGATTGGTAAATTGTTGTGTATTGTATTAAAAATGCTATGGATAAATATATAGTATATAGAATAGAGCCAGAGATGAGAATCTAATTGAGGAGCGAATATTTCTTCGCTGAATCCTTCTGCTGCCTACATGTTTAAATGGGTTTTTTCTTACTATATCTCACGTTTCTGTTTACTCATTCCAAAATCCGCGTGATTTGTCCGTTTATCATTTCTCTTGTATCCTATCCACCACCAGTGTTTCGAAATTTGGACTAATTTGACTGGGAGGTTATCATTTCGCCAATATAATCTTTATGTATGGTTATTTAAAATGAATGTGTGATTGATGACTGCCTATACCCTGCCATGCGTTGGTGGAACAGCGGTTAGTACGCTAGTCGACTATGCACATGGTTCGGGGTTCGATCCCCGGCCACGGACCCACTCCTTTACCTCGCTAAGCTAGTAATAAAAGATGGTAAGGAGGAAAGATTGGGCATGAGGCTAGCATCCTCATCCTATGAAAATAAACACTGCTACAAAACTTCAAGCCTGTAGCTTGAAGCCTATGTTCCTCTGGGAACGTGAAGAAATAAAAAAATACCCTCCTGGCCGCCTCCATGTGTATCTATCAGTTCATCTGCTCTTGTGGAGCAAAGTACATCAGTCGTAGCAAGACGACGCTTTCCACACGGATACGAGAACATATTCCAGCAACATGGTTTTACAAGGGAGAAAGGAAGTGTGTGGGAAGCTCTATTATTGAAAACCTGATCGACTGCTGTCACTGTGCCAACCCTGACCACGATTTTAAGATCATCGACCGAATCCATGCTAACTTGTCGCGTTTTTTCGTTGCAGAGTTCTAAAGACAGCACAGGCGTTGTTCGTTCATGAATTTAAGCCAGACCATTGTGTTGTATAAAAGAAGTATGTACAATCCTTACTTCTGCCTTGGCCGTAGATGGATACACATCTATTTATTTATTCATATAATTAATTATTTATTTTGTTTATTCAGTTTTTCTACGCACATTTCCCTTATTTCTATGATTATTATTAGTAGTAGCACTAGTATTATTACTATTCTCACTCTGCATTGTTCTCACTTGTCCTACTTGTCATTCTAAATCCAAAATCATAGTTTTTATTTTCTTTTTTGTTATTACATACAATGTTGACTTCTATCTTATCTATTCCCAACCTTTCGTCTTTACCAGTCCTATTACTCATTTAGCTAGTTAAAGGTGTGAGTCGGCCGGGAATCGAACCTGGACCATGTGCATGGTAGGCGAGCGTCTTAACCATTGTGCCACCGGTGTCTCGGCGGGAACATCATCATTCACTGCGGAATGCAGACTCATCAAGTTGACGAGTCTCAAATAGGACGAAACGCGAATTCTCGATTCCAATGCTAGTCACCATCCACCAATTAACTCATGAATTCTAATATGAATACAAATACAACTGTATTATTCTATATATGACATTAATTGTTTTGCTACTTGACATTCAACTATGATTATAATCACAAATATTTTAATTGCATTTCATACTGTTATTATTATTTCATGCATTCACACCTTTGACCTAATTCCCTCACCGGATATAAATTCTTAAAAGCCATATATATACGGTTGTACAACATGATAATAAATTCTCTGAAAAGAGTCTCTTCGCTCAATATTCTGTTCTCAATACACCAAACTTGTTCCATTGCAGTATTTCGCCTCATTATCAAACTTTTAGACACTGCTTGTTGTTGTTGTCCATTTCAAGTAATCTATGAATATGATCGTACATTTAAGATAAAATCTATAAGAACGAAACGGTTATTGCTGAAACTTTTAGTACAACGGTGAAAATTTCGTAATTTCACTTTCGGTTACTTACAAGTAGTGTGACGATAAATATGAAAAGAATAAAACTTCTGCAATGTGGTTGAGTGTAATTCCATTATGGGTCAATTTTGTTTTGATAAAGTCTCAAAGTGTTATACAGTAATGTTTACTGATGACGTTTCGAGCACAAATTATTGCCGCTCATAATCATATCAAGGTAATCACACGACTTCCTAAATTCATTTATATAGTTCCTTCCATTGTTTTTCATTTGATTTTCACTTGATTTGATTGGTAATAGTATTTTCCATATTTCAGGTATGAGTGACGAGTCATTCCTATTGCATGTGTTTGGTGTAGACTCGATGAACAAGGATTCAGTAATCAACCTCTCTCTCTCTCCACCTACCTAGATTACTTTTTAGAATTTTAACCCTACCCCACACACCTTATTGTGTGGTTGTGTGTTAGCGTATGCATTGCAATTGCTGAGCTTTTTTCTAAATTACTTATCTTCTCGGGGTCATTCATTGTTCCCTTGGTTAAATTCGTATGTTCTGACAATTTGACTACCCCTGACCTACTAGTTTGACCTATGTAGTTGACCTAACAGTCATTGCAGCGTATTTTGTAAATTATATTATTAACCTACAGAGCTTGTCCCTGAGTGAGTTTGTAGGTTTAAATGCCACCCTAATTCCTGCTTTATTTAGAATCCTACTTAGTGTCTCAGATGTCCCGTCTTTATATGGTATGACTGTAGATGACTTATATTCTCTCTTATTTATGTTATTATTACTAGTTCCACAACTATTTTTATTTTGTTTTTGGCCTTTAATGATCTTCCTAATGAATTTTATAGGATAGTCGTAAGAATTTACGCTCGTACAACCAAATATAAAAATTCTACCATACCATATTTAGCACAGATTTTGTGTGAAGAGGGAGTCAGGTGTCAGAAAAGAACTACTCACGAACTTTTTAAATCAGTAACTGAACTGCATAGTATAGGCAGAGATTCTTATTACATGTATTATCTGTGATACTATCTACTCACCCCGGCCGATAACTGCTACCTTGCCGTGGTGGTTGGGCTTGAATACCGCAATGACCCAGCAAGCTAAACTGACTGGGACTCTGTCCCTGCAGGTCCTACCATGTCAGGAAGGTTCTCTGGATAGCGGTTAAACTAAAAGCAGTTACCATGGGGTACATGGGCTCCAGTATCCAATCGGATCAAATGGCGTATGAACCCATATGGGTCACCATCAACCATGGGAATGCAGCTCCTGATGCTGCTCCGCTGCCTTTCGGATTAGACTCCAGGTCAAAGGCTCGGGGTGATCCCTTAATAAAACCACCTGCTTCGGTCTGGGCGCCTGGGCAGTATCTCAGCCCTCACACAATGAATGAAATAAAGCAACAAACTCTCATTGAAACTCATCGCGCGCTATTAACAATGATTTCAAGTAACACTGATGCCTCAAGTAACTTATGTCCTTCCTACCTTACTTTTATTTTTATACATAGTTTTCTGTATTTTACCTTGCTAAACTTGACTTCTTAACCTTCGACAGCCTTTCGCCTTTGTCGAGATTCCCAGCCTATCTGTATCGTTTCGAAATGTTAGTGAGTAATCCCCAAAATGGTTGCCCCAAATGTGACATCTAACCCAGATATCCTGAAACCGCGTGCCGCGTTCAAGCTGGCCACCTACAGTGTTCGGACGCTGATGCAAATCGGACAACAGGCAGGGTTGGTAAGAACTTTGGAAAACCTCGCTATCGATGTCTGCTGCATTTCGGAGACCCGCATTCAAGATCCCAGTGAAGTGCTTCGACTATCCTCTCCGTCTGGAAGTTCTAGCAGTATGCACCACCTGCGCTTATCCGGGGACCCTGTGACGTCGGCATCCGGCGTAGCTGGTGTCAGTGTCGCACTGAGTGCTAGAGCCGAAGCTGCATTGCTCGACTGGATTCCCATTAACAGTCGTTTATGTGCTGTGAGGCTGGAAGGTTAAACGAAAGCAAGGAGTAGTAGGCCAGATAGGCGGTGCCTATTTGTTGTCTCTGCCTATACACCGACGGATTGCAGCCCGGATGCATTGAAGGATGAGTTCTACTACCAACTCAGCGATCTCTTGAGACAGGCGGGTTGGAGGGATATCGTAGTGCTGGCTGGGGACTTGAATGCACAGGTCGGGCGTCTAAGCTCGGAGGAGAATCGTCTAAGTGGTCAATGGGGACTACATGGTCGCAAGTCAGATAATGGGGACCATCTTCTGCAGCTTTACGCGGATCACAACCTATTTCTAGCCAGCACCAACTTCCGGCACAGCCATCGCCGTAGCGCTACCTGGCATCCTCCCTCTGCGAAGCAAGCTTGGACTCAGATTGATCATATTGCTGTCAGTTTCCGGTGGCAAGGATGCATACAAGACTGTCGCTCCTTCTGGAACACATGCCTGGACTCCGATCATGCGTTAGTGTGTGCCAAGTTCGTCTTGCGATTGGACTGGGTAGCTGCTTTTTGTCTAACCACTATCTAAACAACCTTTCTGGCATAGTAGGACCTCAAGAGACATAAGCCTCAGCCAGTATAGTTTGTTGGGACATTGCGGTGTTCAAGCTCGACCACCACATCAAGGTAGCAGCTTTCGGTCGGGAGAGCTCCAGTACAGTGGGAACCAATCTACTCCAGGATTATGACAGCAAGATTTAACTCAAAATGATAGAAGGTCACAATCACCTAATGCTATGCACCTATAAACAGCTCGGAACAAGACAAGGAAGATTTCTATAGACAACTGTAAACAGTAATTCACAGCATCCCGAATGGTTACATCAAAATTCTCATGTACGATATGAATGCCAGCTGAACTGGGAGCAGATAATTCAGGAAGATGACTCATCATGGGTCGAGAGGCTTTCGCCTTAGGAAATTAATGAGAACGGAGAACTCTTGGAAGACTTCTGTGCTTTCAACAATTTGGTGATTGGAAGTAGCGTGTACAAACATGGATTTCACCTGATAGATACACCAAAAACCATACAGAGCTCATCTCAATCTCAAGGAACTGGTGATGCAGCCCACAGGACACAAAGTTGAGGAGGGGAGCAGATGTGAGCTCAGACTATTATCTAGTTTAAGGAACCATCAAGGTCAAGTCGAAAGTCTTCATAGCAATCGGCAAAAGACTGCAACTGAGGTTTAACACTCAGAAACTGAAAGACTATGAAAGACACCTTCACTGCAGCCGTCGCAGCAAAGCCTGAGACATTACGTGGCATCATTAAGAAAACGTGTGTGGAATAATATTAAAACTCTCTGAAGGCGATATTCAAGGAAGCATGCACCACCATTTTAGTAAGAAAGAAGAGGCAAGACAAGGGATGGCTCTCAACGGATACCCAGAGGCTAGTAGAAGAGAGGAGGAGGATGCTGAAACAGAAGACAACTCAATGGACAGATGGACAACAGGAGTAATTGAGTTCAGTGTACACTGTACTCAATAAAGTAAAGAAAAGTGAGTTGAAAGATAAAAGACGATTCTATGACACACTACCAACTGAAGCAAAACAGACCACATCGGACAACCACGTCAATCCGTATCCTGGATGAGGTCAACATACATGAAACTTATAAGAGATGGTTAAGGGAATCTAATTACCAAGGAGGAGATTACTGGGCTGATAACTTCAAAGGACTCTTGAATCGACCATCACCTGCAACTCGTCCAGAAATACCACCATAGTTGGGCAACCCACTGCCAGTTTTGCAATGAGGTTACTGGAGGCCTGTCAGGAACGCGGCAGGATCAGACGGAATTCTCCTCGAAGCACTGAGTACAGACCCACAGACTGCAGCAGATGTTTTCACGCCATTATTACAAAAAGCTTGGAAGGAAAGAAAAGTGAATACTGATTGGAAGAAAGGCTATCTTATATAGCTACTAAAAAACGGCTACTTAGGCCTCTGCAAGAAATTATGCGGAATCATGCTGATGTCTACACCAAACGAAATACCAAGCCATGTCATCCTGGAGAGAATAAAAGATGCACTGGATGCAGAACTCTACTCTCTGGAACAAGCTAGATTCAGGAAAAGCAACTCTACGCATCCTCATCAAACAAAACATAGAGTGCCAGTCAAACCTCTATGTCAATTTCATTGATTTTGAAAAGACCTTCGATAGCGTAATTTTGAAACTGCTTCAACACTACGGTATACAGCGCTCCAAACCTTTATCAACCTCAATCAACAGCCATATGACGATATCACATGTCAAGTGATCGACCACAGAAAAATCAGCGTAGCGTTTAAACTGAATACAGGAGTAAGACAAGAATGACTACTATCACCGATGATATCCCTAAGTGTGACGGACTGGATTATGTGGAAGACTGTGCGTGGAAGTGAGAAGACAGGAATATGCCGAGCCAATAAGAAGACTCCAGAAGATGTGGATTTCGCGGTGGATGATTTATGTCTAATGTCACACAAACTAGAAGACTAACAGGCGAAAACCAACAAACTGGCTGAACGGGCACGTAGCGAAAACAGGACTGCAGGTGAACATAGACAAGATGGAGATGATGAAGACAACCAACCAACAGTGGCAACAAACAGCACTAATCATTATCAACGGGAGAAATTTGACGGCAGTTCCTTCCTTTACTTATTTAGGAAGCATCATTTCAACCACAGGCAACCGGAACGGATAAAGATGTCAAAGCTGGCCAGAATAGGAAAGGCAAGACACACCTTCATCAACTTGGAACCAGTTTGGGAATCTTTTGCACTACACTCCATAGCATAAAGAACTAGATTCAGATTTTCAACACTAATGTCAAGTCGGTCTTCCTATATGGGTCAGAAACTTTGCCAGTGTGTCATGAAAAGGATTTCTAACAGGTTGCAGATTTTTATCAGTAGTTGCCTTCGCTGGCTCTATACTGAAGATCAAATGGACATTTAGAAACAATTGGTAACAAGAAACTCTGGCAAAAAACCAACCAGGAGCCGATTGATCAACAAATATATAGGAGGAAGTGGAGATGGAACGGGCCCACTTTGAGGTAGCTGTCGAATGAAATCGTGTGTCACTCGAGTTGAATCCCGACGCGAAGAGACGAGTGGGTCGTCCTAGGGTGACATGGAGGAGATACTGCGAGGAAGTGATGAGAGGCAGGTGAAGAGGAGAAGAGAATAAAACAAAGTGGAGATGTGTTGTTGAAGCCACTCGGAACCCAAGCGAATAATAATAATAACTTGAACTGTTGCACTTCTGCGCTAAGTTCTATGTTGAAACTCAATCAGTCAATTATTGAAATGAAAAACCCAATAAGTGAATTGTGAACTGAACAGAGAGGATAATAATGAGGTGAAGTAGTATTCACTGAATAAAACCTTATGGAATAAGCTAGGTGTAAACTGAATATTCACATATTCAACTTAAATACTGAGTTAAATAATAATAATTTTTCCTTCACGTCCCCAGTGGAACATAGGGCTTCAACCTAGTGGCTTGAAGTTTTTGTAGCAGTGTCTTATTATTTTTACAGGATGGGGTTGCTAGCCTCATGCCCAGACCAACCTTTTCTTTTTACCGGCATTATTTCTGGCTTAGCGGGGTAAAGAAGTGCGTCGGTCGGGGATCGAACCCCGGACCATGTGCATGGTCGACGAGAGTCCTTACCGATGTGCCACCGACGTACCTGAGTTACAGAACCTTAATTCTCTCTAAGATTATGTTAATAAACCTTGTAGTTACCTTTTCCAGTTCCTACACATAAATAGATAACAATTTATTTCATGATGGATATTAATTACCAATTTTATAAAATAAACGGTTCCATTTATTTATATACACAAGTAACAGTTCCATTGAGAAAATGAATCCCAGCGACAAGAAGTGAAAATAAAAACTTTTCTTACATTATTAGTTCCTCTGTACATATTTTGCTTACAATTAAGCTCTCTCTAGCACTAATAAAACATTATGTAGTATAGTAACCAAAATAGTTTAGTAGTACTGAACTTTGTCAACAAATATAAAATCTAACCATCAAATAATATCTTTTCAAATTATATAGAAATAAAAACAGAAATCGAAACAAAACAAATTTAAACCCATAGAGTTCGCAGATGAAAGATTTGTATATTACAAAGGATTCATTTTCATTAGGAAGCGGTTAGTTCTCCGTGAAGCATCATTCGACAACCAGTAATCATCAACACAAAGAACTAGCAGAAAAACTTAACACCTGCATCTCCCATTAATTCAGCTTTGCCACGTTTCTGCAGTACAGTCAACGCATCTATCAAAACCGTTATATCAAGTCCATGAAAAGCCTCTTGTCTTGTATTATCACTGTCAGTTAGCTCATAAAATGTGCAAACTGAATTCCCATGGCCAGTTGATCGAGCCCATTTAGAAATCAGATCAGCCCATTCTTCAGATGTTCGCCAAACAATCCTAGCGTTGTTATGAGATCTGGAAAATTTAACATACAAATTCTGCGTAGACTTAAAAATATAGATATCAGCTATATACAAGCAATTAAATTTAAAAAAAGTTGAAACGCTTTTAAAATGAACTCATGACAGTATATACTTGTTTGATTTGATTATATTACTATATCCGTCCTTACAGCAGGTATGTGCAATGCTCTACAGCCTATAGTTGCTAATCGAAGTAAGTTTCTGCTCAGTGCAATCAGGAGACTCTGAAAATTGAAGTCTTTGCCTAAAAAAGAAATTAGATTATCTAGTAAAATCTGCATCTCGGAAGCTCTCCTCTTCCGACGACCCAGCTCTTAAGAAACCAACGATAAACAGACTTCCATGTGCACATTTAAAAAAAATTTAAGGACAATGGCGTTCGCAACCGTGATAGATAATGTTGGATTACGGCAACATAAAGTTCGTATATGCCTGAGTTCACATTAATAGTTACTTGATTAGCATAGTGTGCATTTATTACTCCCTTTACAAATAGACATTACTAAAATACCTCTTGATTCACGCGTAACAGACGCAGAAAAACACGTGTTTTCACAGCCCCTCGAAGGCTGAAGATCTACTCCATACACGACGACTAAATGGTTCTCTCAAGCTGCTTTTTAAATTCACCTATCTTGAAATAATTAGTGATGGTAGGTTCTTCTGGTAACTAACAGAGAAAGAACTGTCCACCTTTTAACTAATGATCTACATTCTCGTGAAATCTCGACTCCACATGCCAACTACTACTCTAGCTATCGTAGTCAGTAAATCTTTACTAACCCAAAAAACACTGTTGTATTTAAACCACCAGGTCCTGTTGTTTTGCTTCAGTTGTAGCACTAATGTGTAAGTTCGACCAAAGTTGGGTTTTAGTAGTGAGCGATCTCAGTGCTTTTGTACGTCAGTCGAACTGCTTCCTGAATTGTCCTACTCGAAGTTCCATTTATTAAGGATATTTTATTCATTATAATAATTCTGGCACCTATTTCTTTAATAAGTCTGAACCTTTGACGAGTACTAGTAAGTGAGAACAACCTTATACTTCATTTTCGTAGAAAATCACAGCTGTCAATATGTATAAGAGGACCTTGCTTTTCTAGTGCTCAGGATCCACTAACATCAATTCCCTCTGGTCAGTTACTCTGAATGAGACCAGAGGTCCACTGATTTTAACTAACACGCTATGTCATCAGTATTCTAAACAGCAGGCAGGAGGATGAGTTTTGAGAATTATCACTAAGACACTTAAGATGTTTTGTCAATTTGGTCTGATATTTTCGTTAACAAACTGAGCAGCCGCTTATTCTTTTAATCATATGCAAATACTGAAACCGTCAGGCAGCACCTATAGGATATTCCATTCAGAAACTCTAGTCGCTGAATTGTCACATTTCCCAAAAGCCCACCTGATTTTACTGCGGTACACATTACTAAGTGCAATTTAGCAGCTAGGAAGTCGAATCTCTTAGCACTCACCACTAAGACTCACTAAAGGCCACATCTAACAATAAAAGCACTCATGATGGCGGGCTAAATTGATCTTAGAAACTACAGGTATTGGCAAAGCAATGTTACGCAATCATCATGCGCCCAAAATATGACGGTATACTTTACTCTGATCCATCGATAAGAATAAACTTAGATTCAAGAAAAATGAGAATGTGGGGTAGTGCTAGCCTATAACACTATTCCTCCACCCAGTCGAATATGTGGATAAGAACTAAGTCAGGGACTAACAACTGAAGAATCCAAAAAAATAATGCCAGCTTTAGTCACATTAGTGCAGCGAAACTCGCAAAGAGTACCAAATAAATTATCAGCGATATGTAATATGATACAGCTAGAATAAAAAATGGCAAATTTATATGCTAGTTTGCAGAGCTGAAGGAAACAGTAGAGGAAATTAACACAACTAGTAACTTCCCCATAAATTATCAACCAAAAGCGTGAGTCATATCAAAGCTTAAATCTTATAAATTATAATTAAATTATATTATGAATACCGTACAACTATTACACAGGGAAGATTTTTCTAGAGGACCTAACAGTCCTCTCACACAAAACAGTGAAACTCACTTATCAAGCCACTCCAGATTTCCACGCCTACACAACTCATCCAATATGAGGGCAATTAAATCTGGACTGGCTGAACGTTGGATACTCTTATTATTAAAAGGAGGACAAGTGGGATCACGAATGGCGGCAACACTGACAGAGAATTGGTTTCTGCTTTTGAAATAATCAATTACTAATTGACACCATATATTTATTTGCTTTCTTCGAATTTCGCCATCTGGTTGGAGGGTGAAAAACGGCGAGAAATTGTATTGCCACGGCCAAACAAAATCATCAGCCGGATTCAAGGACATCGTGCCGCGGACCAAATCCCCTGCGCTCTAGTGACCTGACAGCCTGTCGACGGACGTAATTTTGAGTGACCGCGAATGAGATAAACAAGCGATTCGCTCGCTTGTGATTGGCCAGTTTGTCATTCGAGTTGAGGTAATTTCAAACATCATTTTGCTGCTTGGTTAAGTCCTGAATTTCCGTGAGCGTTTTATCAAATTGGAGAGATAACTGACAACACAAATTATTACAGCTCAGGAAAGAAATGATATACCAGTAGATTTATTTGCTGAATTCAACGAATTCATGCCAAATTACGATCTAAGGACTTCTCAGGAGTGTCAAGAATGCAAACAATGTCTTGAAGAGGTAATAACTTTACGCAACTTCAATTATCGCTTGACCATTATTTTCAGGGATCCTTAAATAAGTATAATATACACAGTGGTCTGGCTAATCATGATAAAAACGGCATGGTTGATGCAGCATATACGTATACTTTTGTATATGTAGGTAAACCTAGATGAACTGTGTCCTTGTCACGAAGATCGGAAAGCAGGTACCAGATGTCGCAGTAAGCAGTGTAATACATGTAAGTTACATGTTTTTATTTGACATAAACTGGATCTCCACTCACTTTCAGAATTAATCTTAAATTCAGTTGGAATGAGCTAGTTGAGCACATCAGTATTGAGAGAATAGAGTGAAAGTAAGTAAACACATGCTTCTTAAGATTAAGTGATACATTTATTTAATATGATTGTATTATTATTAGTTGTCTATCTAAGTTAATGATGAATTCGTTGCGATAATAATATCTGTCATTGTTTTTATAGTCACTATGAACATGAACGTTATTATTATTGCTGTCAGGACCTATTATTTGTCATAAAGTTGTTGTCATTTTTGCTAAAATATTTTTACAAGCTTTGGAAACTACTGCATAACTTGTTGTTAAATAATTTTATCATTTCATGATGCTTCGATGGACCTACTAGATATCGACAAACGATAAGTTGCGAAGTCCCTTAAGTTTAGTGAAAACTATTGGGCTACTTATATATATATATATATTGTTTGTAAAGTGATCACTTGTAAATGCTTATCAGGAAAATTTTTTATTCAGATCACACATGTAGTACCCAAGTTAATTATGCTTTTCTTAAACCTTTTCAGACTTATGGAAAAACATAAATGTACCGTGTACGGAGATGGAACTTACTGAAGGTAACAGAGGACTACTCATCTGAATTATCTGTACATTTGAAATCTAATTTTTGTTTAATAAGCAATTTTTCAATGAATCTGTCTTCCTTCGGTTGTAATGCGACTGTGTTCCAGTAACATAAGTAACACGTGCTAAGTTAGAAGTTGAGGGTAAACTGTTAGGAGTAAATGCGGCGTCTGGAAAACTTTTGCTTACGTGATTATATGAGCAGATAGCAACGTATCGTGTTCTTTGGCTGATAACCCTAGGCATTCTGTTTTTAATTATTACGGTAACCGTAGCTGCACTGAATCATACATCTAACAGCAAAGGTATAGTCTCTCCTTATGGTATACTGCGGCATGCAGAAATCACAAGCAAACTATCTCAGGTAGATTTACTCTCACTTTGTGACTATGAATCGCGAATCAGTATATGTATTCTGCTAAGACGATAGATAACTCGAAACGCTTTATAATCTCAATACCTCCTCTACACTTCAGACATATTTACTTTATTTGACTACAACATAATCATTAACCAATAGGCTTCTCCGAATATCTGTTCCTACTTAGTATTTCAAAGATAGCCTCACATACTCTACACCTCATAGATTACGCAAGGGCTAATATTCGGTCTCATCAAGTAGAATAAACAAACGAATAACAAGGAATACATTTATTAATGAATTAACATGTAATTTGAAATCGACAACAGTGCAGGTATCTTTTTCTTTATCAGTCAAATCTATGAAATTCCCGAAAGTAGATATTATCTGAAAAAGAACATAAGAATTATACAGATGTAGACATGGTTATCAGTGTAAACACAATAATTAACCATTAAATATGCTTAAAATGACAAAATAATGATTTGAACTGTATATAATTATGTTAGTCAACATTTTTCAATAATGCAAAGTTGATATTGCATCTGCTTGCTAACATCAAATTTATGCCATCAAATAAGTAAATACTATGCATATGTAATTTTCAAGTATTTCTGCAGATTTTTCTTAAAGAAATATATGTCGAGGAGCCTTGTCAGCATTTAGGCAAAGTACACAACAAAGTAAGTGAAATAATTACCAAAACGAGCTATCCCACTTCATCATGTCCATGTGTAATCCATTAAACTGCAAAATAAATTCACAAAAAGTCGTTATAACATGTGTCTTCAAGTAATTAGACATTTTCTGAACGGAAAAATTATGTATTTTCAGCAAACTGTAAACTGGCTGTGACCTACGTCCGGATAAGGACACCACCATATGCTCTTTCTGCTAAATAGGCCGCATTTCATCAACTTTTAGCAGGAATATAGGTAAAAAAGTGTGAAAAACAACGAAAAATGACCTAACCTTGACGTTTACCCAATAAATAACGCCAATATCCATCAGCTGATCAAATGACCTACGTCCCTCTACAGGCTGCCCTAGTGACCTTCGATGTTCAGTAAACTTGTATATGAAGTACAGTACTATCCAATCGCGCGCTGTTTGAAAGGGAGTGCTTTTTTCACGTATTTCACGTTTTTGACAAATCGCTGTTTTGTTGTGTTATTCACTTCAATAACATTTAAAAAAAACTTTAACTTGACTTTTGTCTGTTAAGTTTTGATTTTAACCACTTATATAGTCTATATTGGGTAAATTATCTCGGCTGTTTCCAGTAGAAATTCATCATGTCAAAAGTACCACATAAGTGTAATAGGGCGGAGTGTTACTTTTTGGTAGATGATGGAATACAGTGTAATAACTGTGAAAAGTGGTATCATAAGATGTGTACTGGATTACGTCCAGCTGCATACAAACGCTGTACTGCTCCAACATCCCACTGGATGTGCAGAATGTGTTGCTCCCCAAAGATGACCTTAATAAGGGAGGCTCACGAACTGCTGTCTAAAGCCATGGAACTTCCTGATGATAGCGTGGCTAGTAAGAGTGACACGGACTGCCCGTCTGAAGATGAAGCAGTAAGTGCCATCATGAATGTTATCACACCGGCGGTTACTATCCCAGTTACCCCGGAAGTAAAACCTACTAGGCGTTCGAAGCGTCTTAGTAAGCGAAAAGGTAACAAAACGGAAGCTGTAAACAGCACCTCAGAACCAGAGAACACCGTAAGCGAAGTTCACCATGAAGGTGGCGCAGACACTGATCTTGATTGTACCATCAAAAACTGCAGCAGCCCTGAGAAGCAACTGCAGGCAGATGATAAATGGGTAACAAAAATAAGCAGTCGAAAGAAATATAGTAATATTGATGGTAGGCAAACGTCTGTCACCTGTAGCCAGGCTGCATCAATAGTGGTGAGAAAGGACGTAGCCACTGCTAAATACGACAAGCTCTCCTTAGACTCTAACATAATTGTTGGAAATTTGGAAGAGTCCAAAGAATCTGATCCCGTGAAAAGGCACGATCACGACCTTAAATTAGTGAGTAGTATTATAAGGAAGATGCTCCCAGCGAATTTCCCTGGAGTATCGATTAAAAAGCTGATTAGAATAGGCAAAAGAGATGATGAATGTTCTAATCAGCGTAGGTTGCTTAAAGTAGTCTTAGGTTCTCCTGATGAACGGAATCATCTACTGGCTAATGTACACAACCTTGCCGGGTCAGGAATTTCAGCCAGACCTGATTTATCTCTTGAAGACAGACTTAAACGAAAAGAAGTTTTGTCCCAGCTAGAAACAAGACGCAAAAATGGTGAGACTAACCTTAAACTGGTGGGTTTTCAAATAGTCAGGTCTTGGAAACGTATGCTTCCAAGACCTGTGTGGATAGGCCAGACCGCATAGGAAGCCTGAAGGTAGTGTACACTAATATACGTAGTATCGGGAACAAATTTCACGAGCTAGGTGTATTAGTAGAAGACCTTAGCCCAGGTATTGTGGCCATTACTGAAACATGGCTGGTTTCGGGATTAGATGACACACCTGAGCTATGCGGATTTAGTTGCTTGCGCAGCGACAGAGTTAAGGGTCGTAGAGGTGGCGGGGTTGCTCTGTACATCAACAACTCCCTACATGTTCGTTCCGTGAAATCTGAAGCTCATGACAGTGGGACAGGTGAGGTAATTAGCTGTGAAGTAAGCTTTGCAACCGGCACTCTACTCATTGGAGTTCTGTATAGAAGTCCCTATTGTCAGTGTGATGACTTCATTTTAGATCACCTCAAACAATGGAGTAAACACAGTAGCTGTCTTATTCTAGGTGATTTTAATGCACCTCATATAGACTGGGTAGCTGTCACATCTCCAGGATCCGCTGATAAGTTTGACAGCCGGTTACTCTTGACAACCATGGAAAATGCCCTGACACAACATGTCTTAGGTAGTACAAGATTCGGTTCTACCCAAGGATCTTCCTTGCTGGACTTAGTGCTTACTCATGACAACGACGACGTGGATGGTCTAGTTATTCATCCACCTCTAGCAAACAGTGATCATGGGGTGTTAGATTTTAACTTAAGGGCTGGCAATTTAGTCAGTTTTCAACCCAAATCCCGGCCTAGTGTTTGGCATGCTGACATAGTGGCTATAAAGGAGCGTGCTTCAACTGCCGACTGGTCAGTCAACATTGTCTCATCCATTGAAGATGAATGGGATAGATTTAAGAATACACTTGAGAGGGTTACCACTGATCTCATCCCCTGGAGGGTTCCTAAAAGGCCAACAAATCGGCCACCATGGATAAATAGACAAGCTATAACACTCCTGAGACGGAGAAAAAGGTTCTGGAATCTCTTTGTTTCTACTGGGCTACAGCAGTTCCGGCTGAAATACTGTGAAACCAGAAACCAGTGTAAAACTTTGATCCACCAGTCAAGGATAGCTTACGAAACCCAGTTAGTTAAAAGTTCACCAGGCTGCCCAAAAAGACTCTTCTCATATATCAAGAGAAGAACACGTAAGAGTGATGCTATCCCACCTCTTATGCTTGAAGATGACCAGACAAACATGGCTGAGGATAACTTGACTAAGGCTGAGGCTTTGTCCAAGCACTTTAGTCAAGTATTCTCTGATAATATTGATACCAGCTTTGTAAATTTTCCAGAAGGTAACTTGAAAATGGCACCCTTATACATTGGAAAGGATACTGTCCTAAAGTGGCTTCTAAGGCTCAATCCTGGTAAGTCCAGTGGCCCTGATGAACTCCACCCACGTATATTAACAGCATTGGCTGAAAGCATAGCCGAGCCATTGTCGGTAATCTTCAATATGTCTCTGGACCAGTCTAAATGTCCAAGAGACTGGAAAGATGCCATCATTAGTCCGGTCTTCAAAACCGGATCTAGAAACTTAGTTCAGAACTATCGTCCTGTTAGTTTGACCAGTATTGTTGTTAAACTACTAGAAAGAATAATTCGTGATGCTATCATTCAGTTCATTGAAGGGAACAAACTTTTCGCTGTGGAACAGCACGGTTTTAGAGCAGGTCATTCTTGCTTGACCAACCTTCTTTTGGCCAGAGAAAGTTGGGCAAGCTCAGCTGATGCTAATATACCGGTGGATGCCATATTCATAGACCTTAGCAAGGCGTTTGACAGGGTTTCTCATTCAGGTCTTCTAGTAAAGTTAGGTAGTCTGGGAATCAATAAAGTGGTTACCGACTGGATTCAAGACTTTCTAAAGGACAGAAGACAAAGAGTACGAGTTAACGGGGTTTTATCAACATGGGAATCGGTTAAGAGTGGCGTTCCTCAGGGTACAATTCTAGGCCCACTTCTTTTCCTGATTTATGTTAATGAGATTCCATCGGTAGTTAAGTCATCCTGCTTACTGTTTGCTGATGACATCAAGATATGGAGGGCTTTGCACGATGACAGTGATCAACTTGCTTTGCAGGAAGATTTAAACTTGTTAAGTGATTGGTGTAAGCGCTGGGCCTTGGAGATTAACTTAAGCAAGAGTGTAGTTATGCATGTATCCCATAGTCACGTGCACAATTACTCAATGAATGGCATTACTCTCCCAGTGGTCACTGAGTACAAGGACTTGGGAGTGGTTGTGCAGCATGACTTGAAAACAGCAACAAACTGTAGAACTGCAGCCACTAAGGGTTTTCGAATGTTATGGGCCATACGCAAGGCTTTTGCGAACTTTGACGCTGATATATTTCGTATATTATATCCGACTTATATCAGACCTCATTTGGAATATGGGATCCAGGCAGCGAGCCCGTGTTTCAAATACGAAATTGACTTATTAGAAAGGGTGCAAAGAGTAGGAACTAAGCTAATAAAGGGTTTCTCAACCCTGTCATATGAGGAGAGGTTAAGTCGACTGGGTTTATTTCCACTGTCATACAGACGACTTAGGGGTGACCTAATACTAGCATACCGTATCCTAAGAAATGATTTTGGAGCTAATTTATCTAAATTATTTCTTCCTTCTAGCACCAACCAATTGCGAGGACATCACCTCAAGGTTCAAAAACCACGGTCGAATCGTCTGCGTCTGGAAATCCGTTTTTCGCATCGAATTGTGAACCATTGGAACTCCCTACCGGAACATGTCGTATCAGCGCCATCCGTTGATTCATTCAAGGCGAGATTGGACCTCCTGTATGAAATAAATCGAAAGGATTAACACAGGCATATAGCCTACTATCCTAAATAAATTGTAAACTGTAAACTGTAAAAGCTAATAGATCAGTCTTCCTATGCCAATTATCAAGGTTATTTTCCTTTCAACAGTACTGCTTGTGACAGCATCCACACTATGCTGTCGGAAGCACTATGTGATAGATAATGCGCAAAGGGAAACCTGCTGAAAATAATGCCTCTTCAACTAAGGTTCTAAAACCGACTTTATCAATACATGCTTTGTTAATTTGTTGCTAAAATTTCCACCTTTAAAATAGTTTGATCAAAAGATTAAAAGATGCGAAGAAATAAGACTTTGCGTAGAGGTAGGGACATTCCACTGGCCAGTGGAGTTATGCTGACTGAATTCCATAATTTTCAAAAGTTGATTTGTAGAGATTTCATTTGTTAGAAAACCACTGAAAACCAGCCAATGACATTGGTTGGGGGTTGCGCTAAAAATCACGAACCACTAGAAGTTAGAATTCACCGGCCATTGGATCGGGTCCCAGTGACTGAATGGTATACGAAGTTGCCTTGTCAAAAAGAGATCCTGGTTTGGAAACTGTGGGTGCGTGCTACTGATGGGTCCCACACTAGAATGAAACAGCTGTTCAGTACTCTTTAGTTTCAGTGGTTGTCTAATTGAAAGCGATCCGTCGAGTATGCTACGTGATCACCAAACCAGTACTCCCCACAGAGGTTCATTATTATATCGTTACTAATAATAATGATAATTTGTATTTTCATATAAATATAAATTTACATGAAAATGCATGCCATTTTTACAGGCACGATCAAGTATGGTATAATGTCATATCTTAAAATGTCTACAAGTTAATAATGTTTCAACAGTTAAATATTTGGTATATATATATAATTACACTCATTGTCTGAACCAGGCGTGTAGATATTGAACTGTACAGTTGTCCTCCAGGTTGAGCGGGAAAATCGACTTCGTTTCGTTTTCATCCCGTGGTTGTAGGCATACGGTAATCAACCAATATTGAGGTAAGTGCAAAGTTTACAAGGGATTGAAAGCAGTTTTAGAAAAGTTGATGTGCTTAGGTGAATCATTAAAGTGCAATAAATTAAGTAAGTGCAATATATCATTATTAAATACATTTATATAGAAAACAATGGGGAAGTGATATATATCCATATAATATGTATGTTTGTTTGACAGTCTGTTATATTTGCTATGTATATATGGATCGATATTCCATTGTAATTAGCCAATCATGTTAAGACTGTCTATTGATTTGTTCATTTTGAATATTCGCTCAAACACTTGTTCGGTCATTGGCAGTACGTACGAAATTGGTGACATTTTTGCACGTGTTTGCTCTGAAATTTATTTACTGCTTATTGTCATATAATTCTTGAAATTATGGTCCAAATCTCTAAAAAACGTGTTCGTAGAAACACAATTGTTTTAGATAGTGGCTTAAATTCGGTTATAACTGCATTACCGCCTGGTAATACAGTATCAACTACTAGCTCTCAAAATGGTTTGAGTGCAGATCTCACTCCTGTGATACAGGTGAAAGATGTTCTGTTAGAGAACTCTGAGTTCTGTAAACTAAACCTCCTTTTGAAAGATATGCAGAGGCAAGTAAGTGAAATTCAGAAAAAATTAGATCAGTTTGATAGTATGTCACTGCCAATCTCAAATACCACGGAGAGCCGTTCTGATATTGGCCAGGTTAAGTGTTTACTGGATGTAACTCAAAATAAGCTTTTGAATTTAGACCCAATAGCCTGTCTTTTAGAAAGGCATCCTAAAATATCTCCAGACAACCTAAATAAAGCTGAAAATCTGATTGACTGCTTGGCTACGGAGGTGATGAAGCGTATAACCTCTTCTCACCAAGCTATAGTTTACAACGTCCCAGATTCTCTGCCCCTGAAAACTGTAAGACACAAAATCCTGATTTGTTGCGGCATGGCTAGTGTTCCATGTGAATGCAAACGACTTCGTAAAAAGTCTAACCAGGCTAATTGCCCAATCATTTTTAAATTCAGTAATTCCCTTGATGCTAGTAAGTTTACTAAATGTCAGGATCACTTAAGACTGAATAGCAGTTATAAGTCTATAACCGTAGCTCAGGATAAAACACCGTGTCAGCGCAGAATAATGCGTAGTAATAACCTGGTCACCTCCTCTAGCTTTGATTTACCAAAAAAGGATCGTGCACAGCAACAGACACCTAGTGCTGAAACTAGCATTCAGCAAACTACACAACAACCACACCTGCCAATGGAACTAGGAACTGATTTAGATACCAGTACCCCTGTAAATAAAGCCTCATCGAAAGATGTTAAAATGACTAGAACTTCTGCAAGTTGTTCTAAGAAATTTCCCCCCAAACGTAGTAACCTCACCACGATGAACAAATTTCGCAGGGTTGAGACTAATGATGGGGAAGAATACTTTGTATTCAATAAGCCTGCTGAGAGTAAGAATGCCAACAAACCATCACTTGTTACGAAAAACTCCTCTCGAAACATAAGTATATCTGGAGGTGTTCCGCATGCTCCACCTTATAGAAAGTCAGGCTCCAAGACTCCTAAAGTCTTGCAGCCAAAGCACCTTCCTTCACAATTCCCTTTAAGTTATAAAAACAACCCGAAGGTGTATACCGGTATGACGAATAGCAGTTGGATGGGTAGACCTTTGATGCTATGCCTTTTAACCGTCAACCTAGGCCCAACCTGTACTACCCTTATATCCAGGAACACATGGTAAATTTTCCAGGTGTCCCGAATCACTGGTACGACCCATGGCACCTAGGACCACCTCATTGCACACCAACCCGATGTACAGACACCCAGTCCGACCTCCTTTTCATTCATAAATTCTTGCGGTGCTGACGCACAAATAGATTTAGGTTATGGTGACATTTTAAGCCAGTTTGTAGTATCCCGTGACTTATTCACGATATTGCTAATTAATGCACGTTCCTTAATCAATAAGATATCTGAACTAAGGACATTATTATTAGTCGCCAAGCCTACTGTAGCTCTGATTACTGAGTCATGGTGCTCATCCTCTGTACTTGATGTGCATATAGGTATCGATGATTACACTGTACACCGTGCAAACAGAGATTGCAAGCGTGGTGGAGGATGTCTCATATATATACATAACTCATTTGTAGTCAGTAAGGTGGAAGATGAAACAATGAATAATGTACCTGACTCACTCTGGGTTGTCTTACATGGAGATAAGTACAAACTTCTCATAGGCTGTGTTTATCGAGCACCAAGCGCAACAAAAGAAACTGATGCGTTATTAGCTAAATCGTTTGCACACGCATCCTCGTTTAGTGCTAATTACAAAATAATTGCAGGGGACTTCAATCTTCCAGAAGTCAATTGGCTAACTAGTTCCGGCCCCCAACGCTTCGACGAATTACTTGCCACTATAGACTGTTATGGATGGCAACAACACGTCCAGACACCTACTCGTGGTGACAACATGTTGGACCTTGTTTTTTGTCATGACACAATCCCAGTATCCACGTATGTTGGTAATCGATTTTCCAGTAGTGACCATAGAATGGTACTCTGCTCTCTGCCTTTCTCACCACTAAATACAGGAAACAAACAAGACTCAGGAAGCACAATATGTCGTAGTTACAAATATACAGACTGGGGATTAGTCCAAGAACTTATTCGACTCTGTCAATGGGATGACTATTTTACCACTGACTCCCTGGAGGCCTTAGTAACCCTGTTTTACAGGAATGTTACCCTTTGTCTAGATACAGTTGCTCCAAAGAAAATAGTGAAATTAAGTAGACACCGAACTGAATATATTCCAAGGGCACACCGTAATAAGTTAAGGAAGCTGAAGAAACAGTACTATTCCACTAAGGACATATCACTATTGCTCTCAATCCACGAGTCTCTTGAATCTATCAAGCGCCTACGCTCTCAAAAGGACCTCGACGAAGAGTTAACGGCACTTGAAAGTACCTCCAAAGTTTATAACTTAACGGCACTTCTTAAAAAACGAATGCAGTCGGCGAGGGAAATCCCATACTTACTTCACGACAAAGTAATCTACAATGAACCTGCCACTATCTGTGAACTTTCAGTGATTGGTTTGCAAACTTTAGTTTAGAAACACATATGCCTGGTGAAACCGCCCCCTTACTATCTCTTCCCTTGAAAGCATTGTGTTCACTAATCAGTTAATAGTACAAGCAATTAAAAGCCTTAAACCTTCCACTAGTACGGGACCGGATGGCCTCGCTTCGATAATTTTCAAAAACAGTGGGTGTGATATACCCTGTTACTTCTTAAATTCTTCTCAATATCTATGGACACTGGCACTTACCCTAGTGAGTGGAAAACTAGCTTCATAATTCCACATTACAAATCTGGTGATAGGGCAAACGTCCGCAATTACAGACCCATAAATATAACCCCAGTTATCTCACGAATCATGGAGAAAGTTGTAAAAGATCAATTGTCAGACTACCTAATTAGGGAAGATCTTGTTACAAGGTCTCAACACGGATTTCTCAAAAATAGATCCTGCGTTACTTGCCACTTCGACTTTTTCAACTGCATCACTAGTAGTCGCGAAGCACGTAAGCTAGTCGTTGTTCTCTACTTCGATATATCTAGGGCATTTGACATGGTATCTCACAGTATTCTCTTTGAGAAGCTGTACTCTTGTGGAATTCGCAACCCATTACTGAACTGGTTAAAATCATTTCTAAGCAACAGGGTACAAATAACCAAAGTTGGATCTGTATTGTCTCATCCTAGGCAGATCTCAAGTGGGGTCGTGCAAGGTAGTGTCCTAGGTCCACTTTTATTCACAGTCTACATTAACAGCATTTGCAAGTGCTTCACCTCAGGTAAACCATTCCTATATGCTGACGACCTCAAAGTCGTCTACTCCTGCTACACTCATGAATTAAGCGATATGGTTACTAAAATACATCTTGAACTAAGTAGTCTCGCAACATGGTGTGCTGAATCCTGTCTAAATTTTAACATTGACAAATGCGGCTGGATTTGTATCGGCAACAGTAACCTTGATCTAACTCTTGAAATAAATGGGCGAAAACTAGCTAAGCTCAACTCAGTCGTAGATCTCGGTATTAGATACTCTAGTAACCTAACGTTCGCTGAACAGACTGATTATGCCAGACGTAAAACGCGAAGGCTGATAGGATGCATAACACGCAATTTCTTTTGTTGTGAAACTAGGGTTTTATTATACAAAGTATGTGTCCGACCTATCTTAGAATACTGCCCGTTTATTCTTAGCGGACTCAGACAAAATGACAAGCTTAAATTAGAGGGAGTGCAACGGCAGTTTACCTCAAGAACTCTTGGTTTAGAAAGTGGTCTGGAATACCATGAGCGATGCGAAAGACTAAGATTAGAACCCCTCTGGAAAAGACGCCTTAAGCTAAACCTTATCTTTTACTACAAGCTAACTAATCTTCTCTTGCATTCCTCCGAGCCAATAACTAAACCTACCGCTGTCATCAGTTACAATCTTAGAAATCATCACAACCTAGCTGCTATGGAGCACTGTCAGACTTACGTGCGGTACAACTTCTTCTTAAATAAGTTTTCAGTCATTTGGAATAGACTACCAGCTAATGTGCGCGATGCAAACACACTTCCAGTGTTCATCTCCTCAGTCACCAGACTGCTCAAAGATGACAATGCACTTTTGCGCCTGACTCTTACACCTTCTTTTTCACCCTACATAGATATTTTAAGTTCTTTAAACGTGTAGTTACAACAAACTACAATTATAAATTTTAATATTATTGGAACTAGATGATAAACATTTCTACACAGGACAGTAATATTAGTTCACACATAATATAAAAGTTAGCATAACGGGACTAGTTAGTTATGAACAAAAATAAACATGGTTACTAAACAGAATATATATGTATATATTTATTAATCACTCCTTAAGGACTCCCGTTGCTTTCTTTTGCGTTGCTGTTGTTTGTCTTTTTTTCTCTCACCATTTCAGCTTCCATTTGACTTTTTGAATGAGAATGAATAATGTGGATATTTGACCATTTACAATGACAAATGATCTGCAAACATTATTGGTCCCGTATCTTTCAGTTGCCTGGTTAATAACGAATTAACTTTCTCCACGACGCAACCTGGATTACATTTGTGGAATATACTCTTATACCAATGGAAAAGTATCAATTTGTAATACAACGTCACGATTGTAGCTTATAACATAACTGATCGTATCTGTAAAAATAGCTTCCTTATTACCCAATTTGGATATAAATCAAAAACGAGATTCGGATTTGTACACACCCAAGTTATATTGAGGAATTACTTCAAGCTTTATTTTTTCCCAAGTATTTTTAATCCATCCAAAACTTACTTGGGTTTTTTGTTAATGCGAAGTCAATATTCCTATATTTCATGATGTGCTCCATTGAATGACTGGTTATCATATTGTTCCCGCAAACCAAAGACAAAAACGTCACAAACCATGCAATTTAACCATAAACCAAATTTATGAAATTTAAATAATGCTTATCCATGCCTGTACATTTGATGTGTCCTACACAGGTAGGAAAAAATGTGTATTTTATTAAAACATTATTATTAAGTATGATTGCTAATTGTATATGTAATTTATCAGATTGATGATGCCTGTTAACTGGCGTCCCTCATGTACAAAATGAGAATATATTATTATTCATATATTTTGCTCTCACACGCTCGTGTGACTTTGATTCTCCTTGTGTTTGGAAAATAGAAGTATCATCGCAAACCTAGTGGTCTTCTGATTTCCGCCTTCTTGCGTCAGGGCTATTAAATTCTCGACCAGTACATAACAATAATTTGGTGACTGGGAAAACTATGGATTCTTCTAAATTGGAATTAGTACTTGAGCAACAGAAGAAATTGATGGAAATGCTCATCAATCAACAGACTGGTTCAGTTTCACCTTCAAGCAATCCGAATCATACCATGCTACCATCTGTCGACGGCATTGTGAACAGTATTTCACAGTTCAATTATGACCCAGGGGCTAATGTCACTTTTGACACATGGTATCAACGTTATGAGGATTTATTCACTGTTGATCTCGCCTCACAAGACGATGCTTGGAAGGTGCGAGTGTTGTTACGTAAATTGGGTCCGGCAGAATGTGAACGGTACTGCAACCTAATTTTACCCCAGAAACCACGTGACAAGTGTTTCGATGATACAATAAAGCTGCTGCGTGAACATTTTGGAGACCACTCCTCATTATTCAGCATACGTTATCGTTGACTCAAGCTGACAATGAATGAAAATGATGATTTTCTTACTCACATTGGCACAGCCAACCGAGAATGTGAGAGATTTCGACTCAGGTCCTTAACAAATGATCAATTCAAAGCCTTGATTCTCATATGCAGTCTTCAATCTCCTCGTTTCACTGATATCCAAACTCGACTGCTCAATCAGCTAGAACAAAATCCCAAGTTAACATTACATGACATAGCTGATGAATATCAACGGCTGATTAATTTGCAGAAAGACACACACCTGGTCGAGTCAACACCTTCGAGAAGCTCTGATATTCATGAATTACGAAAGAGCAAAAATCTCTCATCATCCAGTCCTGACCCACCTTCTCCTAGTGTTCCGCGGAAATCTATACATACTCGTCCAACTTCACAAATTACTGCAAAGAAGACCCCACCATCACCATGCTGGCATTGTGGCGCGTGGCACTTTGTAAAGTCTTGTCCGTACAAAAATCATCGTTGCAGCAAGTGCAAAATCATCGGTCATAAAAATGGTTTTTGTCAGCCACGCAAACCCAGATATCATAATCCAGCAAAAGCTCGACAAACTGTTGGTCCTAAATCCCCAAAAAGGTCAGTGAGTCTAGTCGCAACCTGTCAAGTCACAACACCAGGTATGCGGAAATATTTTGATCTTCAGATGAATGGTCATAATACACGTCTGCAGCTAGATACCGCCTCTGATATTACTGTAATATTAGAGAAACTTTGGAATACTATTGGCAGACCACCTATCACAAATACTTCCCAGACTCTTGTCAGCCCCTGTGGTGGGCGACTCAAACTAATGGGTGAACTCGAATGTTCTGTTTCATTCCGTAACATTAAATTCAGAGGAATTTGCTACGTAGCCAAGAGTGACTTAAATCTTTTGGGACTTGATTGGTTCGATCGTTTGCATCTGGCTGATGTCCCACTAAATTCTCTATGCAATGCAGCCAAGAAACATAAAATGTCAGACAATTCCGGACGAAGCCGAAGCCGCAAACCCAACAGGCAGACGAAGCGACAGACGTCAACAACAAGCTCAACGGTTCCAGATAAACCCCTTAGAACACACGCTACTAATCATCAATCTTCTCAAAAGGGGAGGTGATATATATCCATATAATATGTATGTTTGTTTGACAGTCAGTTTTATTTGCTATGTATATATGGCTCGATATTCCACTGTAATTAGCCAATCATGTTAAGACTGTCTATTGATTTGTTCATTTTGAATATTCGCCCACACACTTGTTTCACACACTTGTTCGGATATTCATATATTTTGCTCTCACACGCTCGTGTGACTTTGATTCTCCTTGTGTTTGGAAAATAGAAGTATCATCGCAAACCTAGTGGTCTTCTGATTCCCGCCTTTCTTGCGTCAGGGCTATTAAATTCTTGACCAGTACATAACAGGAAATTATTAATCCTTAGGCCGACAACCTTCATTTGCAATGTATAATGATACCGGTATACCGCGTACTATCATAATGTTCACTTTTGGCTTTAATACAATTACTTTCAAGCCAGTTGTTTTTATTTCATGCCTTTTTGTCTATTTGGTGCACAACCGTACCTTACAGAGAATAGCAATAGAATAAGTCGAATCAAATTCATAAAGGGCTATAAAATGTTAGGTTTAATGGGATATAATGAGGATCGAGTAAAGACGCTATTAGAAAATAAATGAGATAAAACATTGTGAAGTGGTATTTAAAGATCTGACAATGGATAGCAAGTCAATTTATAAGATGCCCCATAAATCTGTGCAGATCCCGCGTGGTCGCATCTCAACAATAGGCTGAGCGAGTGGTATATATTTAAAGGTAGAAGCATGATCTGTCAGGGCGTTCATTATTATCTTTTTCAAGATAAAGATCTAAGCCCTCATAAAAATCAGAAATATCTCGAGCCTTCAAATCGTATTTGCTGTTCCTGCAGAATGGGGCGATTCACCTTAGTGACCACCACCATATCTACTAACACTTGAGTTTATGAAAAATCGGAAGCGAGCCCGTGAGCCGGGTTTTTATTGGCACTCGTCTATAATGAGTATCCAGAACATCCAACAAGCTGAAGGTTGACTTCATTTAGCGAATCGTGTCATTAATTACTCCTGTTTGAGAATTCACAAGGTGGTTACCCACGGATCTTGGGATAATACACCCAGATTTAACCTTTTTCGATCGTGCGAATAAGGTTTATCTGAGTGTAGACAACTTACTAGCCTTGCACTGCGTAACTTTTACATTCAAGAAGCTATATATAAGACATGTATTCGCCACAAACTGGAATAGTGTGTTCTCCTACATAATAACCTTAGGTCTGCAAACCGAAAAACGTCGAAAACGTCCAAAGATTCCCGACGAAACGCACAATAGTGTTTGACCAACAATTGAAATATGTTGACAGGTGTATACGGCTGAAATTAGAACCTTCATGGCTAGGGAGAATGAAGTGCAACTAATTTCTACTCTTCAAAGTTATTGGGAAACATTGTTACGGTAACTCACCCACATCGCGGGAAACATAAAATCATATCAGCTGAGAAACCATGACTAGTTTTTCAAAGTGGCTACCCACAGAAATACGTTAGGACAAACTTTTACACCACTAAATATCGCACACTTTGGAACAAACTACCATCTGAAATTAGATGTTGTGAAAAAGTTGATGGGTTCAAACTGAGCCTAGAAATACACATTGACATGTCCACTCTAGCCCTCCTGAAAGACCACCACTTTAAGGTGGAATGGTAAGCCAAAAACAGTCCGGTCTTCAGTGTAGTCAGGTACCTATAGCACAACTCTACTACTCACGCAGAGAGCGTTTCACTAATTTGATGATTTTCTGTTCTCTTCTGTCTTCTTCTCTTTTCAAAGGTACTGCCTTCAACGAAGGTACTGATACAACGCTGCTATTCTCCATTTATTCGTGATATTGCTAGCTCATCTGGTAAATAACGGGATTACCGATATTATAAAATCTGCTGACAAGTTCAAAGTCGGTCTCATAAACAACTGGAAATGTTACAAATATGGAGTATTACGGGTGAATTTGAAGTTTTATAGACTTTCAAATACTGTAGTAATTTATTGTAATCGTAATATTAGTATTTCGAGATGACCGAATTACAAGAATCCAACCAAAACACAGAGAGGACAGAATTCAGGAATTTGTATTTAGCGGAATTATTATGCCATTCATATATGAAACATATTAACAATCAACAGTAAGTATTTAAACAATATAGAGATAGAAATTGTCAATCACCACATCCGCCACACCTCGAATATCTCCTTGCGTATTTATAACGATGTCTCGGTTTGCTTGCAAGTAGCTTCGACCTAACTGATTCTGTGATATCATTTCCATCAGTATTGTCTGGACCTATTTCTGAATTATTTACAAAATCAGGATTAGTAGCGGAATTATTAATATTATAATTGGAACGACCTACTTCATTTATTGTCACTTTGTCCAGGTGTCCGTTATGAACTGAGTGATCTTTGATGTCTAATATCTTCACTCGATTTCCCATTTTTTGTAGTATAATTCCAACAGAAGGTCTATAGTCTTTCCCTTTGTAATAATGTACATTAGAAGTTGTGGACATTAGATACTTTTTGAGAATTCGAGATTTGAAAAGTTTTGCAGGACTTTCACGGGTACTTGTATGCTCTGCATTCAACAGACGTAGTCTGTGCATTTGCAACAATTCCTCCATTTTAATCAGTTGCTCTCTCATCTCATTCAGTTTTTTTCGTGTTTTCGACAGTTCGCATTGTAACTCCGCTATGTCATTTTTGAAAACAGTTGATGCTTGAGTTGCTAAACTTGTAGTGGAGGTTTTCATTGGATTAGATTGAGTATTTTGAAAAGTTGAAAGACACATTGACTCCATTTTACTAGACAGATTGGGAGAATTATAAGAATGTTGAGCAACATAAGTATTTGAACTTCTGCAAACAGTCTTGATGTGTCCAACTTTACCACATTTATGGCACTTAGCACCCCGAAAACGGCAAGTGCTTCGTAGGTGTAACTTTCCACAGGAAAAACACGGTTTAATGTTTTGCTCTCTCGCTGCATTCTATTACCTGTGGACGGCAGTTTGGATTGCTTTCCATGACCACTTGTATTTTCGACTTTAGAAAGCATGACATTAGATACTGACGTAGTGGGAGCAGAGTGTCCACTGTTGACACCTTCATATGTAATACATAAATCTTTAGCAGTTTGAAAGGTACAAGAAGGAATCTGAATTAACTCTTTCTCTAACTTAGGAATATTGATTCCAGCAATTAGACGATCACGTAGTTGAGTATACAGCTGATCTCCAAAATTACACTTTGAAGCTTGTATTTGGAGTTGCAGAATAAAGTCTCTAATCCTCTGGTTGGGAGCACGAACCAGTTTATGGAACTGAACCCTCTCTCGTGTCTCAAATGTAGTTACATGAAAGTGATTTATCAGAAGTTCACGAATCTTGACATATGACAGAGAAATAGGTTTATCTGGAAATGACAGAGTCTTTACTAGGCTATGTGCATCTAGCCCAATAGCAGTGATGAAATGTGCTGGAATTTTGTCATCCCGAACATTCTTTGAAATGCACCACGCATCGAAGCATTCCAAATAATCAGCAATCTCTCGCGGAGTAGCATTTATAGGAAGTTTTCCCAGGTTATTTAGTTCCATCGCGACGCCAATTTGTTGTAATTATTTGTAATCGTAATATTAGTATTTCGAGATGACCGAATTACAAGAATCCAACCAAAACACAGAGAGGACAGAATTTAGGAATTTGTATTTAGCGGAATTATTATGCGATTCATATATGAAACATATTAACAATCAACAGTAAGTATTTAAACAATACAGAGATAGAAATTGTCAATCACCACAAACACTTTATGAATCATTTGCTGATAATTATTGCTTATTCTGCGTCTTATGTATAACGTCAGCACCTGTACGGAAATGCTACTTACCTTCGCCAACTAACGCAATCATTTATGATTCCCGCGTGAAATTGACACGTATTTTTTTTAAATCACAGTTTAGATTTGACGCTATATCTATTTCCTTATTTGTACACTTCATTTTAAATGTTTCTCTCACATTTACCAGTATTCAACTTATTTCTAAATTAACAAATCATATTATATATTCTATAAGTTTTAATAAGTGTACATATGTTCATGCCTGTAAAAATGGCTGGCTTCTGCTACAAAAATAAAAAAATTATTATTATAATCTTCATTTAAGTGTGCTAGTATAAATATTTCTAGAAACAATTATGTTAGCAATCGTACCTTTTAACATTTTACACATATATATAATTAATAATGCAACACTAATTTATGTGTTGAAATCACCACATTTAGCCGATAACTACCTTTTCTCATATAATTTTCTAAAATATATAATTTCCTAACATTTTTGAGTATTTTTTCAATAACATAAGTTCATGGGCTACTTTGCAGTGTATAACGCATGACAAATAAAAACCACACATGAAAATCTGGCATAGCAAATTCTTCGACCCAGTTGTTTCCTTCAGGATCATTCTACATAAATTCACCACTAGATTTTCCGCTACACGTCTCATTCTGCTAAATAGAATATAACTTAATTCCGGTAATACTCACTGTGTCAAGGAAATTATCCCTAAGTTCCTATTGTTACGAAGACGCTCCGCACAAATAAACACTATATATTATCTTCGAATTTAACTCCAAAACACCAGTAATGTAGGAAGGAAATTACCTTTTTTGGCAATTAAAGTGGAGAACAGCACAAGTCTACAGACAAATTATTTATACAAATTCATCGTGTACTCTTATTCGTTTTTGTACGTCTCCGTTGAACTTGTACACGGTCGAAACACTCGCGCCAAAGAGTTGCCGACAAGTGGTTAACAGTTAAAAAACCGAACGTCCATTGGCGCTCCCTGGTAAAAACGAAATATCACGTAGTTCAATAGCGCCGATAAAATTGAAATGAACGGCAAACGACTGAGATAGTGCCAACCAACAATGTGCTGAAATGGAAAAAAAGACAAGAAAGCCAAAAACACAAAAAGAATAAACAAAGCACAATCTCACACATCGACGACGACCTGCGCCTTCCATGTAAATAATAATAGTATATTCTCATTTTGTACATGAGGGACGCCAGTTTACATGCATCATCAGTCTGATAATTTACATATACGATTAGCAATCATACTTAATAATAATGCTTTAATAAAACACATATTGTTTCCTACCTACAATAATAAATCACGATATTGCTTCTGACGGTTTTTCTACGTGCTTCCTGAGCAGCGACCAATGAGACGATGACCGGTGTATTGATGGCTCCGCGAAAATATAGGGAAGTTGGCTTCGAGAAAACAACCATGAATTGAGCGTTCAATCTTCAACCACATTGACACTGCCCGGTAAAAAAATATCCATCCCTTTTCTCCATCACGACCAATAAACGTTGACTTGGATGCCATTACGAGAAACCCGGCCACACGGAGAGAGCTGAAATGTAAAACAAACCGAAAGCCAACCCACCACAAGCATACCCACAGAACAATCTCACACATCGACGACGACCTGCGCCTTCCAGTTAAAGGCATCCTCTTGACATCTTGCAACACAATCGCCACTTGCTAGAATGACTCTTGCAGAATGCAACGTGACCATAGCAGCACCTCGTGACACTCTTCGCACATACTCTTATCTACTCACTACCAATTACCACTGCCATCGAAGGGAAGTTGGCTTTGAGCAAACAATCATGAGTTGATCGTTCAATCTCTAACTACATTGACAACACTTTTGTAATGTTATGCCCCTAAACGAAGGATATACTGAAGCGATGCCTATCCTGCGTCAAATATTCGGAAGCCCTTCGATGTTTGTAAGGAAATTATTTGAGTCTGTTAAGGGTAATGGTGGTCAATTACAAGATGACTCCAAGTCACTCTCTGAGTTTTTGAATAATCTGTTGACTTACAAGAATACGTTGATTTCGATGAATTGCATGAGTGATCTGAATTCAAGTTCCGTCCCAGAGGTAATAACGAGACGCCTACCTACTTGACTGCAAAGGAAGTGGGTGAAGATAAGCTCTCGTATGGAGGATGAAGGTATTGAGCCAAAGTTCGATGATATTCTGAAACTAGTAAAAGAAAGTGTCAATCAAGTTATGAGCAAGTTTGCCAGTATATTGCATCTCACCCCTAGAATAGAGCAGTATGAGGGCAAAACGCAATCATTGATGACGATTTACGGTGTCTAGTAATCCATATAAACTTAGTGAGTTTAACAGCTTTCGTGGGACATCCCCAACTGACAGGTTACAAGCTGCAAGATAAACGCGGTTGTGTTTTACACGTTTGCAAGAGGTACATACAAAGGTGAGCTGTGAATCAGCGACCAAGTTTAGTGATAAGCTACATGTGAAATCAGCGTCATCAAGTTCTGACTCCGAATTGTGTGACGATAACGGTGTGGTCAAGAAGTCTGTAGTTGCAACCGGTAAGCCATTGTTGAATAGAGTGTCACAGACGACACCGCAGTTTGTGCAGGAGAAGGGAGTTACAGTTTCAGAGTCCAGGTCTGACTCCACAAACTTACAGGTTATTACTAGTCAGATTACAGTCTTAAAACCTGTAGGGATTTGTGAGGAGGAATCCAAATCGTATACTGCTGTTATTAAGGATTTTGAAAACGATGAAGTCGATCATACGAACGGCGGTAAAGTGAATATTTGTGATAATGATCATGATAGTGCACATTTCTCCTTGGTTGATTATGAGGAGATGAGCGGAATGCTTACTTCTACTGAGTTGAACGAAAGTTCTGTACACTGTGAACGTGAAGAATAATTAATTGCAGATTCGGTTGCAGAAGGCGTGAATACTCGTGAGACCTTCAGTGTAAATGATCAGCGTGTAGCCCACCAATCAACAGATGTTGATGCTAAACTGGAGCTAATCGAAAAAGATAGCAGTAGGGTAATCCTGCTGTAGAACATACAACAGTTTCTGATGCACCGGTAATTTCATCGACTGGTATCAGTCAGTCATCGTTGGTGTTGTCATCCACAATGACAGAGACATCCATGAACTCACGTGTCTTATGCCATGACTATGCTAGTGTTGGTCCGTTTCAAAGGACGAAATTCAATGGTCAGTTTAGTGAGGATAAGCCAGCTGTAAATGAGAGGGTAAATTGACTTGCACGAATGAAGCCCATTCAAGTTTAAAGTTACTATTTGAAAGTTGTTATCTTTGGTGTAAATTACACTGTACCCAAGCTTGGTTGATTAGATACGTCGTGTGTTTCTTAGACATATATATTCTACGATACAATGACGAGGGAATGTTACCGTTCACAGTTGAGAATACAGTTGATAGAAGGAGGTCAGCAAATGAACTCGACGAGAAGTTTCCAAACAAGGGCGTAAAACTGAGAAGGGTTTTAGGCGTACTGCTGTAAGTCCTACAATTCTTCAAAAGGTAGCGCATCAATAAGCAGCCCAACGTGCTTGGTGTGTGATTTTGTACATATGTTCATGTTGTATATACTGAATTGGTATCATATTTCATCTGTCTGTTGGTAATTTTGTTTGTGTCTGAACGTCTTCCACTTGGATCATCAACCTGAGAAGGAATGTAGGCGTACTGCTGTAAGTCCTACAGTTCTTCGAGGGTAGTTTGTCGTGCCAGAATCCACAACATTTGATGTATTGATTGTACATATGTTTGTGTTAAATGCTTGTGTGAGTTCCAATTATTGTAATTGTTGGTTAGTCTTGATTGCGTCCGGACATTCTACAACTTACAATCGTCAACGTGAGAAGGGTTGCAGGCGTACTGATGTAAGTCCTGCGATTCTTCAAAGAAATTACATCGAGACACGATCCGCGAGTTTGTATGTACTCTTTGTATATAAGTGTGGTTTGTCATATCAATCGGTGTTTTTGGATTCATTGTGTTTACTTGTTGTTTTCGTACCTTGTTGTTATTGCGTAATTTTGTTAAAATTTTCGTCGTGATTACTTCTGAAGTTGTTTCTAGTCTTCTATATCCGTGAATGACTCGATTGATGTTAAAGACAGCAGATGGGTCGCATACGCCGGGGAATCTAGGCTAATGCTGAGAATGAAATGCATACGGAGATAATTGTTAGCCGTGGTCCTACAGGCCGGGGAGCGGGAGTGTAGACGACTGATGCTTGCATACGTCACCGTTAATAATAATAATAATTTTTATTTCTGTAACAGAAACCAGCCATTTTTACAGGCATGAACATATGTACATTTATGAAAACTTATAGAATATATAATATGATTTGTTAATTTAGAAATAAGTTGAATACTGGTAAATGTGAGAGAAACATTTAAAATGAAGTGTACAAATAAGGAAATAGATATAGCGTCAAATCTAAACTGTGATTGAAAAAAAAATACATGTCAATTTCACGCGGGAACCATAAATGGTTGCGTTAGTTGAGGAAGGTAAGTGGCATTTCTGTACAGGTGCTGACGTATTACATAAGAGATGCAGAATAAACAATAACTATCAGTAAATCATTCAGAAAGAGCTTTAAAGTCTATTAAACTTTAAATTTACCCGTAAGTACATCATATTTGTGACATTTCCAGTTGTTTATGAGACCCACTTTGAACTTGTCAGCAGATTTTATAATACCGATGATCCCGTTATTCACCAGATGAGCTAGCAATATCACGAATAAGTAGAGAAAGCAGTATGTTTGAAAAGAGAAGAAGACACAAGAAAACCAGCAGACAGGTGCAGATCTGCACCTTCAGTATTTAAAAGGTGTTAATAATTCAAAATATATAACAGGCATGGGGTTTATCGTTTTTTATTGTTTTTTTTTCAGGAAATATTATTTTCCCGATATTTTACAGTCTCTTCTGCGAACAATTAGTTTAAAGTGAAAGACAGGTGATAATTTCACCTACTTACGAGGTTTAAAAGGAGTAAAACACAAAAGTCAGAGTGCGTGAGCTATGTAAAAGAAAAGCGAGGGCCTAGTAATGTATGTTTTTCTGAAGTATACAGTTCGGTGTCCTTCTGAAGTAGCGGACTCATACCATTTACTTTCATTCGGGAGTTTGCGTCTAAACTTCGGCTCTAGGCAATTTTCAACTAATATTTCTTTTTTCATTATTTTTTTTATATTTTTAGTTTTTGTTTATTCTCATTTTGAAGAAGCCATCCGAACTCAGGAGCCATAGCAATAGAGTGCTGTCCCACAGATAAGGGTGGTTCACATATGTCCCCACCATCATATCCGCTGACTAGCAGTCACCACCCTCCCACCTTTTTTGTGCAAGGCCCTGTCGGAATGCTTCATTTTTTTTAAATTATTTATTTATTTTTTTTAAATTTCTGTTGCAAAATGCCACAAACTTTTTGTTTGTCCAGCTATTTATTCGTCGACTTACTCAAACTTATGGTATGAATGACTACTTTCAGAAGAACATCATGTATGTTTCATCTTTTACAGCATTTTGAAGACGAAAAATGTAAGAAAGAAAGGCTATCTGAGACTTCATTTTAGATATAAACAAATGTAGTTTAGAAAATCAGGGAATAATCGTGCAGCATTGAGCAAATAAGCAGTGATAAGTTATAATATGTTGTTCTAGAAAATTTGAACATACAGGATTATAGTAATAGAATAGTAAGATAAGATTCATTTTAGATATAAACAAATGTAGTTTAGAAAATCAGGGAATAATCGTGCAGCATTGAGCAAATAAGCAGTGATAAGTTATAATATGTTGTTCTAGAAAATTTGAACATACAGGATTATAGTAATAGAATAGTAAGATAAGATTCATTTTAGATATAAACAAATGTAGTTTAGAAAATCAGGGAATAATCGTGCAGCATTGAGCAAATAAGCAGTGATAAGTTATAATATGTTGTTCTAGAAAATTTGAACATACAGGATTATAGTAATAGAATAGTAAGATAAGATTCATTTTAGATATAAACAAATGTAGTTTAGAAAATCAGGGAATAATCGTGCAGCATTGAGCAAATAAGCAGTGATAAGTTATAATATGTTGTTCTAGAAAATTTGAACATACAGGATTATAGTAATAGAATAGTAAGATAAGATTCATTTTAGATATAAACAAATGTAGTTTAGAAAATCAGGGAGTAATCGTGCAGCATTGAGCAAATAACCAGTGATAAGTTATAATATGTTGTTCAAGAAAAGTTGAACAGAGAAGATTATAGTTATAGAATAATAGGATAAGAAAATTCACCGTTTATTTGAATATTTAGACAACTACCATTTTGGCCTTAATTTGCGTAGAGCTAGACGTATAGCACTAGGCAGGCTCTGGAGATATTTTAATACCAGTCGTCTTCAGTTGATTTGCATCTGGAATTTGAGATTGAACCTTAGCATACTGAAATACTCATAATACAATATTATCAGGGATATATGCAAAAATATTTGAAGGAAATTAAAAAAAATTTAAAATTTAAGGCTGATTAAGAATAGGTGTCTAGGGTTGTGAAAGCAATCATAGTGAAAGTGACTGTCACACATAGGGTTTACAGATTTCAGGAGCTAACAGTGAGGATCAGAGGAGTGCCGTATTAGATCTCTAATTTTTAGTTTGTCACATACCCCTTCTAACCCGTTGTTAATGAAATATTTGTTCAGCAAAGATGAGAAAGTTTTTGGGGTAGGACTGTCTCTAATTTCAGTTGGAAGACGGTTCCAAATGCAACGGTATCTCACAGTGAAAGAGTTTGATCTGTATTTTGTATGACAGCGGGGAACTTTAAAAGAAGAAGATTTATTTCTCAGGTTATATTTCTTAGGTGAACTGAAAGTAAAGTCATTGTGGGGGAAATATATAAGCCCTTTGGCAATCCTAAATGTAATTTTTAGGTTGAACTTCAGTCGTCTAACCCATAAGGGTTCCAAGTCGAATAGATTACATCTGTCATAGTAAGAGATGCAAAGATTATCACCTACTAGACGTTTAGTAAACGCCCTTTGTAGACTTTCTAATTTGCATCTGTCTTTTACGGAGACACTGTCCATGATAGGGGGACAAAATTCAAGTAAGGGCCTTACGCACAACTTGTACAGCATTATTTTGGATTCACTGGTCTTAAAGTTTCGGAATAAAAATCCAAAGAGCCTTTTGACCTTTGATACTTGTAATTTAACGTATTCAGTCAGGCTAAATTCTGGAGTGTATTTCAGACCCAAGTCTGTTGTAAGCGGCAGACGAGGAATATGTTTGTTGTGTAGGGAGATGGAAAGTTCAGATGAAATGCTTTTGGAGCATAGCACACCACATTTTTCAACGTTAAACTTCATTTTCCATGTGTTACACCATAATTGGACGCTCTCAATATCATCTTGAATCCTACTAAATACACATGACACTTCATTTCTGAGTGAGTGATACACTATTTTGATGTCATCGGCGAATAGGAAAGGTCTGCCATGTTTAATAACGTCGCAAATGTCATTGAAATATAACAGGAATAGCAGTGGACCTAGGACACTACCTTGTATAACTCCACTTGTTATCCGAACGGGGTTGGATGTGTGGGAACCTAACCTGACCATCTGCATCCGGTTGCTTAGAAACGAACTGAGCCAGCTTAACAATGAACCCTGTATCCCATAGGACTGGACTTTTGATATTAACAGTCGGTGGCTTACAGTGTCAAAGGCTTTACTAAGATCTAAGTATACGATAACTGTGATCATACTGGAATCTTTAAGTTGTGAGATGTGGTCGAAAAATTGTAAGTGGCATGTCGTACAAGAACGTGACTTCATGAAACCGTGTTGATAAGGAGTGATAAGTTTCTCTTGAGAGAGGAAGTCAAAAATGGCACTTTTCACGATCTTTTCCAGAACCCTTGAAATAACAGAAGTTAGGTTAATGGGTCTGTAACTCATGACACTTGAACGGGAGCCTGACTTATACCTAGGGGTAATGTGCGTGGTTTTCCATGCATCTGGATATGTTCCAGTTGATAGAGAGGTAGAGAACAATTTAAGAAGGAGAATAGGAATGTCTTCACCACCGTATTTTAAAAAAGTTGAGGGAATCATATCAGGACCTGGGTTGTTTGAACTTTTAAGAGAAGTGATTGCTTTCTTAATATTATCTAAAGAAAAGCTGATAATTTCTAAGGTTTTTTGTGAACGTACAGGGAATAGAGGTTGTGGCAACGTATTATCATCATAGGTATATGACTGTGAGAAATGGGAGTTTAGAAGCTCACAAATTATTTTAGAGTCACTAGTGGTTTCGCCATTTTCTAAAATGAATTGTATATCCGTTTTACGGGAGTTTAGCCTTTTGCGATAAAGCCTACAGATTGCAGTGTATTTAGAGCTATCTTTAAGAGCTGCATGTTCTTGTCTGAGTAGGGCTTTGTCGTTATTTTCTTTCAAAGCTAGATAAATGTTCTGTATATTTAGAAGGCATGAGAAGTCGTTTTCTCTGTGGTACTGTCGGTACAGCTTTCGCAGCTTAGCCTTTACTTTTATAGGAATGAAATTCTTTATGTTTTCTCTTGGGTTTTCTTTACATTTAGGAACGAGATTATCAAAGCAAATAGATACATTCTGGTAAAAGGCTAGTAGGACAGTGTCTAGGTTGCTATTAGAAAAGAAAAGATCCCAGTCTAAGCTTCTAATGAAGGAGTTAGATACGTCCCACCTAGCTTTTCCGAAGCACATGAATGTCTTGCGCAGGGTAGAGCGTTTTGATGAGTGAAGCTTGGTATCAAGGGCGCAGATTACTGTGTTGTGGTCACTACCAGGGAATGGTCGGCTGATGTCTATGGTAGATAAGGCGATGTCTTTCAAGAAAACCAAGTCCAGTATATTTTGGTTTCGGGTGGGCCTTAGAATACTTTGTGTCCACCCACATAAATCAACTGCATCTAAGAATTTGCTGTAGCGGGGAGGAGCACTGATGGGCTCCCATGAAACTTCTGGCATATTGAAATCACCTCCAATCACTTTATAAGTAAAGTTCAATTTCGAAGTGTAATGGAAGGCTGCAGTTATCTGGCTTAGCAGTTCACTGTCGTGGTTGGGTGGGCGATAAATGCAACCTAATAATAGGGTTTGCTGTTTATTTATGTAGAGTGTCACCCATAATGTATCACATATATCCAGGTTGGGGTCATCATAGTGCACAGCTCTGCAGTCAGATTTAACATAGATAATGCATCCTCCACCCCTCCCAACTGATCTGTTCTTCCTGAAAAATGAGTAACCTTCGCAGTGAAAGAAATCATCATTTATTTCACTTGTGCACCAAGCTTCAGTGATCATTAGTGCTGTAGGTTGGCTAATCAGTAGTAGGGATTGGACGTACGCCATTTTGTTTACAGCTGACCTGGCATTAATAAGGACTATGTTAGGATTAACCGAGTCATATCTTAAGATTTTAGCCATGTCTTGAAGTAGCTGGTGATGAGATTCAATCATAGTGTCCTCAGACGACAATGAAATATCTATGTCTGTAGATGCCCTAGGAAAGCTAGAAGTCCAGAGAGGGTCAGTTGTATTTCCGAGTTCAAGTAAGTTCGGATGTAAAGAAGATTGGCTATCAGAAGAAAAGGATATAGAGGGTTTTTGACGAAGAAGAGAATTGTCTGAGTCATGTAAAGTGAGCTCTAGGCAGTAATTAGGCATTGCTGTATGAGCTGTCATATCTATATTGGGGGGCGAAACCTGTGGAGAGTGGTGAGCATTTGTAGTATGTTTGAGGTCATGTTGTGAACCTGAATAAAAAATGGTAATGTCGTTTCAGCGAAATTGCTGATCGTTGGATGGTCAGTCCCGTTGAGTATGGGCATGTAAATAGGTGGAGGTGGCCTACCAAGCAAGCTAAACTGACTCGAATTTTTGCGATTTACTTCACCACTATTCGACGTCCTATAGTTAGGTGTATCAATCTTTCGGTTTAAAGTGGTGGGAGGGTTTACTTTTTTGGACAAGTAGCTACGAGGTTCGGGCTGCGTTTTACGGTTTATAACCCTTTCGGCTTTGTGAGTATTTGGTTCTGGAGAGAGGTGTGTTATCAAACTGTGAGTATCTGAATTAGTGTGTGGCAATAGTCTCTTATTATGCACTGTCTTTGTGGACGAACTGGTAGCCCCACTTTTCAACTTCCTGGAATTGAGGCTGCTTGGATTGGGGAATACTGGGTGTGATGTACCGCAGTTTGTCACCGGGGTACAGGGATCGTTATCAGAGGAGTCTAGATCCACGGTGGATTTCCTTCTTAGTCTGTGGTTATACATCGATCCATTTTTGGATCTTATATTTCCACGGAAGTTCGTTTCCGAATACGATGTGCTTTGTACAGAAAGGTTCACACCCTTTTGCTCTGCCTCTACGGAATTGTGGGTGCTCAGGGGTGTTGTAGAGGATTTGGGATTCACAGTTTTAGCATCGGTCATATAAGTCATTCTTTGGATCGGCGTTTTGTCACGAGCTAACTTGATCGTGTGGTAACGCGTATTTTTTAGTAGGGTTTGCCTACTGTAAAAGATGTCAGCATTGGAGGACGAGTCAAATTTCAACACAAGTGGGCAAGATTTGTTCTTCTGAGACTTTTTTAGTCGATGGCAGCTGCATGGGACGTTATTCATAGAGCATGCATTTAAAAGAGTGTTTTTGACCTTGTTGATCTGTGCATTATCCGGTATATTATACACAATTATGTTCTTCTCGCGCACTACACGTTGATATACTTCAGTTGCAACGTAGTTTATAAGGTTTGCAGTTTGTGGTAACTTTCTAGGTGAAGTACTACTACTGCCAGTTTCACTAGGCAGTGCCAGTTTTGACATCTTAACTTCAAGCCCCCTAATTATAGAAAATAGTTCTTCGAATTTATCTTCACAACTAAGTGTAGAACAAAAAACTGGATTAGTGATGGGAGTAAGAATGTTTGCTGTGTGATTCTTATCGCAAGACGTTTTGCAGGTGTCTACGAGGCCTAGATCATTACATGTAGTATCACTGTGTATACCATCCATGATGTTGTTTACTACGCAAGCAAGTGAGGGGAGTTTAATGTCCGGACTTGACGTGTCTACCGCAGCAGACGTATATGTAGTTGTTAAATCAACAGATGTAGTGCTCTCACTTCCTGCAGGGCTACTTATTCTGTTTGGTTTGATTTTTTTACTGGGATGTGAAGCAGACAGTGGAGTTAGACGCTTAGTTTGGACCATTGGCATTTAGTACTAAGTTAAAATTCTTAATTATAAGAGAATGAGCAATGTGTCTGTAAGGTCCGTTTTAGAGTGTTGGGGATTTAAACTGTCTAGTTCTGTATGGAATTAACAGTTTAGACGAATAAAAATATTGAGATAGGATATTAAGATACCCTATAAAAATACTCTAAATGCGAAGATGCTATAACAGTAGCACTTAGATGGACACTATCTATAACGGATAATTTTAACCGTAAAATTTATATTCTATGTAAGAATAGAACTAAATATTTAATACTATCGTCGAGAGACCTATTAAAAAGTCGCCTGTGGACTAAAAAAAGAATTGAGAAATAACACGCGAAAAAGTAACAAAGCCTTTGAATTGCGCTCCGTGAATAAGACCATAGTGAGGCCATAGTGAGTGACAAGCGATTGCAGTGATAATTGGTAGTGAGTAGATAAGAGTATGTGCGAAGAGTGTCACGAGGTGCTGCTATGGTCACGTTGCATTCTGCAAGAGTCATTCTAGCAAGTGGCGATTGTGTTGCAAGATGTCAAGAGGATGCCTTTAACTGGAAGGCGCAGGTCGTCGTCGATGTGTGAGATTGTTCTGTGGGTATGCTTGTGGTGGGTTGGCTTTCGGTTTGTTTTACATTTCAGCTCTCTCCGTGTGGCCGGGTTTCTCGTAATGGCATCCAAGTCAACGTTTATTGGTCGTGATGGAGAAAAGGGATGGATATTTTTTTACCGGGTAGTGTCAATGTGGTTGAAGATTGAACGCTCAATTCATGGTTGTTTTCTCGAAGCCAACTTCCCTATATTTTCGCGGAGCCATCAATACACCGGTCATCGTCTCATTGGTCGCTGCTCAGGAAGCACGTAGAAAAACCGTCAGAAGCAATATCGTGATTTATTATTGTAATGTTTGTTCATAGACCTTAGTTTATTATTCAGCTCATATGTTGGTGTTAGAATAAAGAATTCTCGAGTCGCCAATCGGTCTTTTGGTTTTTTCGTCCGTTAGTACTAAGCCTTTCTGAAAGGCTTCGAGGGACAGCGAGAGGCCCAGCGGAGCATGAGCTTGGCATTAACGGTTTCCGTGACTTGATTGACAAATATTTATCTCTTGAGACAACACCAGTTCAGTACCTCTACAAACACATTAACTTCATTTAGTCGGTTATTTGACACCCACTCATTTTGTCTTCAAGCTCCTTTACAGACTGTGGATAATCAGCTGGCTTTTTGTTGAAATGCCGAGGCTCAAATTTAGTAATTTTTAATTTCTATTTTCCCTAGACGGCGGAACATGTACATCAATCTTAATATGCTTAAGATCACGCACATTCTTACACGCAACAGGCAACTCATCATTGCTTACTTTCCTATCTGATACCAAAATGCTTTGACCCAGGCATTATTAACTTGACCAAACAATCCAGAAAATTCCAGATAACAACTGTTCGAAGAAGACGCTCAGATACGAGGAAAGGCGGACAGAATCTATCAGAAACTCTCAATGTCCATATCTTACTTCACCGAACCACCATTGATGCAGCCTGGCTACAGGTGACAGACGTTTGCCTACCATCAATATTACTATATTTCTTCCGACTGCTTATTTTTGTTACCCATTAATCATCTGCCTGCAGTTGCTTCTCAGGGCTGCTGCAGATTTTGATGGTACAATCAAGATCAGTGTCTGCACCACCTTCATGATGAACTTCGCTTACGGTGTTCTCTGGTTCTGAGATGCTGTTTACAGCTTCCGTTTTGTTACCTTTTCGCTTACTAAGACGCTTCGAACGCCTAGTAGGTTTTACTTCCGGGGTAACTGGGATAGTAACCGCCGGTGTGATAACATTCATGATGGCACTTACTGCGTCATCTTCAGATGGGCAGTCCGTGTCACTCTTACTAGCCACGCTATCATCAGGAAGTTCTATGGCTTTAGACAGTAGTTCGTGAGCCTCCCTTATTAAGGTCATCTTTGGGGAACAACACATTCTGCACATCCAGTGGGATGTTGGAGCAGTACAGCGTTTGTATGCAGCTGGACGTAATCCAGTACACATCTTATGATACCACTTTTCACAGTTATTACACTGTATTCCATCATCTACCAAAAAGTAACACTCCACCCTATTACATTTATGTGGTACTTTTGACATAATGAATTTCTACTGGAAACAGCCAAGACAATTTACGCAATATAGACTATATAAGTGGTTAAAATCAAAACTTAACAGACAAAAGTCAAGTTAAAGTTTTTTTAAATGTTCTTGAAGTGAATAACACAACAAAACAGCGATTTGTCAAAAACGTGAAATACGTGAAAAAAGCACTCCCTTTCAAACAGCGCGCGCTACACATACATTTCACTGCTCACAAGCTAAACGTTTTATATAATATGGTACGTTGGGTGATGCGTAGAATTCCTCAAGCTGGTGGCCTGTTGTCATAAGGAAGAAAGTGGAAATGAGCGATGATAAATGAACTCCTACTAACAAAATATGCAGATGTAAACTGATTGATTGGTGATGAATGACACACGGTTGTTCAGGTAGCACGGGAATGATGATGATGAGAAATGATCACAGGCTATTTCATAGGAGTAGGTGACTCTAAAGAATAGCGGCCCAAACCGAAACGACCTTTCAACGCAAAAATGACCTTGACAGGGACAACTTCGACCAATGAGAAGGCTCAAAATGAAAGGCGCATAATTGTAAAAAACGGTTTATATATAAGTAATGCAGTCATAATAAATAGTTACAAAGGATAACGTTCGCGTATATGTTGCAAAAAAACCTCCCAGTTTCTCATAGGAGTCTTCATTGTCATATTAAACCAGTTTCTATACATAAATTCATCTAGATAACTGTAAATCATTGGATTTCTTGATCCATTAACATCTCTTATCCGTCTTTTCAGAAGACTCCATAAACTTTCGATGGAATTAGTGTGCGTTCCATCCACAGGATTCCTGAAACCCTCCGTGTGATTGACGACATGATGAATATACCCATGATTGGATAATTGACGGTAGGCACTCCATTCATCTGTGTGAATAGTCGTCCCAGGCAGCACCAAACGCTGAATAATAGGCAATAATACACCTGCACTGCGATTGGGAATCGCCTCTATATACCCTTTTCGTAGTGTTGTGTCGTATATACCCAATATCCACTGCTGGTTGGATTGTAATCTCCCCCTGTTATATTTCCTTTTTATCAATACAGTTTCATCAATATGTACGATTACACCGACTCCTCCAAGAACTTGAGTCAGACTGTTCATTTTCCACGAGGAAACATGTCTGCAGTAATTGTACCACTGCACTGCCGACACCTCTGAATTTTCTGTTTCGTAAGCCGTAGCTGTAACTGGTCTTTTGAGGACCCAGAAGTTACATATCATTAAGATTTTCGTCAAAGGTAGTTTAGACCTAGAGAAAAAAGTTCCTAAGGGATCTGTAAACTAAATAACAACGACAAACCATCTCGAACCGATTTCCTCCTTCGGCACTCAATACATCTGTATACAAAGCCATCGATGGCCTCTGCTTATATTTGTATATGCATAACTCCTCCGCACTGGCAAATTTTCGACAAAGCTATGAGTCCGTTATCCAAACAGTAATCGAAAACATCCATGATTACTTCCGAAAATGATACAGTCAGCTGATTCCTTGCTCAAGGTCACTTTTTTGTTCGAAGGTCGTTTCGGTTTGGGCCGCTATTCTTTAGAGTCACCTAGAGTATAGTTTATTTCATTGGTGTCATTTGTTGATTGATGGTTAGCAGTGGAATATGGGATGAAGGTTTGATGCTATTCAGTACTCCACTGTCAGATATTCATGCATTTCAGCAAATCAGAATGTCCCTACTACAACACTTACAAGTTTATGTGACACTAGACGTAAATCATCGGTGAGGTCTTAGTCGTCTGGAGTCTCGAAGTTGAAGTTCAACTGTGAATTTCGTCTATCTCCAGCGCCTCTCGAGTCTTTCAACGTCACCCTGTGGGTTCCTTGCACTCAACAATGGTGTGAGCTCACATCTCTCTCGGTTCTGTTTACAGCAAACCGCCTCTTCATTTCCTCCGAAGACATTGAGACGATGTCAAACTGACTTTTGTATCGTGGGAAACACCCACTAGGACACTCGACAGTAGAGAACTCGAAGTTCAGCAAAGATGTTTTTCGGCGTTTCCATCCTCAAAAGCTGTACAATCGCATTTTAATAGATTAGTTTACATGGATACAATGATTATTTGTTTAATTCCACATAGTAACGAAGGTGATAATAATTTTCAACTTGATATGAAAGTTTGAGGATACGAATATAGATTACAAGTGGCTTAGAGACAAGATTGCATGGAACTAGAAAATAGTTACAACGTATGCAAAAATTAATATTTGATAACTGGAGAAATAATTTTAAGTCATATAAAAGGTGATAAGTGTTTTCAACTTGACATGAATTATAAGAGACTTAGAAACGCAGGGATAGAACAAATTACAGGTGTGAACTAAATGAGCATGGAAACAAATTGAAATCAAAATTTTCAACGTGAAATGTTAGTTAGGAGGTGTGAATATAGATTACAAGTGGCATAGAAACAAAAATTTACACAGGATTAGAATATAATTGTAAAATTGTTATTCTCAACGGATTACAAGTGTGATCAGGAGGAGCATGGAAACAAACTTAAAATAACTGTTTATATAACTGGAAAAATTAGGTGAATCTAATGAAGACTGAGGGACTAAGGAACAGACACACAGCGAACGAAAAAATGCTCAAAAAGAAAAGATAAAATGAAAAAAGAAGGAGAAAAAAACGGAAGCTAAGGGAACATACCACACTAGGTCCATGATAGTTGTAGACGTTGGATTAATCTCTTTTGAACACACAGCTCCGGCTTCTCGATGCATATTGAGTGGGCATCTGCAGTAAAAAGAAGCCGGAAACATCCTGCTTTTGGTAGGTTTCTGTTGACTTTGCGAATCACTTTGAAAGAATTAGTTGAAATGTTGGGGCAAGTGTTGACCAGATGTTCAGTAAAGGCACTTCTGATTAAACCGGTGCCTTCTCTTTGCAGCCACTCTGGGTAATGTTCTCTAACACGTTTTGAAAGGACGCCCATACAACAACCTATGTACCTAGCTCCGCACGAGCAGGTGAACTGCTATATTCACATTGAATTGGTCATATGCGAGAGTTTGTCCTTCGTGTTATTTCCAAGTATTGGACGGCTCGAGAATGTCACTCTCAGTGTTACTGAAGGGAAAGTGTTCGTTAAAGAGCTGGATATTCTCCACTTCAGGAGATCAGCGGCTAAATCTCCCTTGAAAATCAGATTTAGATACAGCGTTTTCTCTGGCGCTGAATCGCATTCTTCTCCTTATGGTTTCATGTTATTTTAGACGAAAAGATATCTTTGCTAAACTTCGTGTCCTCTTCTTTGAAACTGAGTTTGAGTGCGTCCGTCAAGTGAAAGCCATGTCACTTCATTTCCCCGAGATCCTCCTGACCTGTCAGGCGTTCTCTGCCTCCATTGTTGCTTGCTCCAACATCGGGTGCTATTCGTATCACCCACTGGGAATTTGATGTCACCGTTTAGCGCTTTATCCAGTACCGATAGCAGTGCTCTATACAATCCTCGCCTCGTGGGAGACAAGTGATTCAGTCAGGAGTCTCTTCTCAACGAAGTGTGATAATACCTATTCACACTCTGGCGCCAATAATTCTTCGCTTTCTTCCTCTATCCAGTTTGTATTTCCTTACCATATTTCGTCTATTGTTATCACTAACATGAACAATTTTACTCTGAACGACATCCGGTATTATTTCACTTGCCACCTGGATTTATTTGACCCAAAATGACTTCTCCAATGTTATCATATCACAATTATCACTTTGATGATCGATGTGCTCATTGCTCACTGATCTTACAGTCATCCTACACTCTCTTGAGATTTACACATTTCATTGACTACACTTTAGAGTGAATGGCCAATTATTTTCGTGAGAGTTCACATTAACATTAAAAGCCATACATAAATACATATAGGTTTGGAGAGCTTGATGAAGAATTCGTTGAAATGGCACTATTCACAGAATCACTTGTTCTGATTTTCGTCCTTCTTCTCCTGATATACACTGTTCGTACAACTTCACTGTACAACTGTAACCTCCTTCTCTGCATTCTGACTTGGCTCTTGATGGATGAGACTGATTGTCATTATATAAGAGCAGTGGTGGCTGTTGTTGATATCCCTCGGTGTGTTCATCCTTGTAGTCCAGGTGACCAGAGGATTGTTGATTGCTGACTGCCCAGTTAACAAATTCGATAGTCCACTTCCATTCCATCTGCCCCACTGACACATTACTAGCCCTTGCATATCCCATCTTCTCATTCCTTTGACAGTCGAATAAGTCTTCGAGGCTGGGGTCGACATTGTGTGGTTGCTGCATGTCCTCATGCTTAAATTCGCCGTTGTAGAAAGAAGACACATCGACTGACTGGCATGATGAAGGCTTTCTCTATTCCACTGGTGAATGAGTTCCTTATCGATAATTTTCCCAGCCCCTGCATGGCGAAGCCAGTGAAAAAGACGACCTATTCCTGTCCTTCCTTTAATTAGCACACCTAGTATACATTGAGCCTACTGTTCATGGTAATACTGCATTTAAATCTATTTATCGCATTCCTACTAATATTAAAAATTTCATTCACAAATTCATCTTCTACATACAACTGAAAGCCTAACCATCTGCCTGAAGAAGTTATGCCGTCATGTTCAGAGTAGATTCGTACAATCAATATCCATGACTTGGGTTACATGAATGTTTCAGCCGTTCCACTTCCACTTTCACTGAGCCTTTGAAAATTTACAATTGTCTAAATTATTTCAGTATTTTTTCTGTCCACTTCTTTTTGTAATTAGAAGTTATCACTGTCCCAATTTCTTTTTCTTTTGTTAACTGTTACTTTTTCAACTTGAACACTCACTCATTCCTAAATAACTCTTCGCTTTTTCCAAAATGCTGGTGCATTCAGCACTCCACTTGTTGTAACCATTTCGACCCCTCTAGTGTGTGTATTAATTTGCTTCGCTAAATATCACCCCGTTGACAACTTGATACTGACTAATTACTGTTAACAAACATATCAGTGCCACTTGATTGGTAAATTGTTGTGTATTGTATTAAAAATGCTATGGATAAATATATAGTACATAGAATAGAGCCAGAGATGAGAATCTAATTGAGGAGCAAATATTTCTTCGCTGAATCCTTCTGCTGCCTAAATGTTTAAATGGGTTGTTTTCTTACTATATCTCACGTTTCTGTTTACTCATTCCGAAATCCGCGTGATTTGTCCGTTTATCATTTCTCTTGTATCCTATCCACCACCAGTGTTTCGAAATTTGGACTAATTTGACTGGGAGGTTATCATTTCGCCAATATAATCTTTATGTATTGTTATTTAAAATGAATGTGTGATTGATGACTGCCTATACCCTGCCATGCGTCGTTGGAACAGCGGTTAGTACGCTAGTCGACTATGCACATAGTTCGGGGTTCGATCCCCGGCCACGGACCCACTCCTTTACCTCGCTAAGCTAGTAATAAAAGATGGTAAGGAGGAAAGATTGGGCATGAGGCTACCATCCTCATCCTGTGAAAATAAACACTGCTACAAAACTTCAAGCCTGTAGCTTGAAGCTCTATGTTCCTCTGGGAACGTGAAGGAATAAAAAAATACCCTCCTGGCCGCCTCCATATGTATCTATCAATTCATCTGCACTTGTGGAGCAAAGTACATCAGTCGTAGCAAGACGACGCTTTCCACACGGATACGAGAACATATTCCAGCAACATGGTTTTTCAAGGGAGAAAGGAAGTGTGTGGGAAGCTCTATTATTGAAAACCTGATCGACTGCTGTCACTGTGCCAACCCTGACCACGATTTTAAGATCATCGACCGAATCCATGCTAACTTGTCGCGTTTTTTCGTTGCAGAGTTCTAAAGACAGCACAGGCGTTGTTCGTTCATGAATTTAAGCCAGACCATTGTGTTGTATAAAAGAAGTATGTACAATCCTTACTTCTGCCTTGGCCGTAGATGGATACACATCTATTTATTTATTCATATAATTAATTATTTATTTTGTTTATTCAGTTTTTCTACGCACATTTCCCTTATTTCTATGATTATTATTAGTAGTAGCACTAGTATTATTACTATTCTCACTCTGCATTGTTCTCACTTGTCCTACTTGTCATTCTAAATCCAAAATCATAGTTTTTATTTTCTTTTTTGTTATTACATACAATGTTGACTTCTATCTTATCTATTCCCAACCTTTCGTCTTTACCAGTCCTATTACTCATTTAGCTAGTTAAAGGTGTGAGTCGGCCGGGAATCGAACCTGGACCATGTGCATGGTCGGCGAGCGTCTTAACCATTGTGCCACCGGTGTCTCGGAGGGAACATCATCATTCACTGCGGAATGCAGACTCATCAAGATGACGAGTCTCAAATAGGACGAAACGCAAATTCTCGACTCCAATGCTAGTCACCATCCACCAGTTAACTCATGAATTCTAATATGAATACAAATACAACTGTATTATTCTATATATGACATTAATTGTTTTGCTACTTGACATTCAACTATGATTATAATCACAAATATTTTAATTGCATTTAATACTGTTATCATTATTTCATGCATTCACACCTTTGACCTAATTCCCTCACCGGATATAAATTCTTAAAAGCCATATATATACAACTGTACAACATGATAATAAATTCCTGAAAAGAGTCTCCTCACTCAATATTCTGTTCTCAATACACCAAACTTGTTCCATTGCAGTATTTCGCCTCATTATCAAACTTTTAGACACTGCTTGTTGTTGTTGTCCATTTCAAGTCATCTATGAATATGATCATACAGTTATGAAAGAAAGTATCTCTGAGAACGAAATGGTCACTGCTGAAACTCTTAGTTCACCAGTGAAAATTGTGTAATTTTACCTTCGGCAACTTAACAGTAGTGTGGTGATAAATATGAAAACATATGCACCTGTAAGTTCCAACCCTGGTTTTGTCACCGATGTGATAGAATTACAAATATATATAGTCGGTGGTTAGTTGACTTCAGAGTATTCCCTTTATTACCAATTTCCACCCCCAACAATTCAAGACCTCCAGTTCTCACGAATAAAATCAGACACAAAGAGTTTGGGCCACTTGCCATTTCAAATGGGAAGCGACAATGCAGTCGATTCCAATCTGAATTGAAATCGTACATCATTTCTGAATTAGTCTTTGTAATGGAAGTGCTTCATTTATTTGAACGCGTACGTACTCTGGACTATTTCATTTTATCGCTCTATTCGTCGAAATACTCACCAAGTTGGCTATCAACCTAATAGGCCAGGCATGAATTTTCCACTACCAAAAACTACCATTTTCCATCAACGTACCTTTGTCCTCTTATATTTGGCTCTTATATTTCCGGTTTAATCAATCACAAATGTCTTCATATTGTATTATTATTTGCAATCGCGTATTCTCAAAGTCTTTTCAACCTATCGCGCCGAGTCATTCTCAAAAATTGAGGAAAAAACATCACGGTGTTTGATAGCGTAAAAACATTGATTGTGTGACTGTCACCGAAGTTGTTAGCACTAGCTGCACGTCCTTGCCTAACAAAGTCGACTACTTCCAATATCTAGTATCCTCAAATGTCTATCGAAATTCTGGTGTTTTGGCTATAGAAGAAACTTGGCTCCACCAGAAATATGACGACGACCTAATCTCACCAAAATAGATACAACACTCTCCGTCACCACAGACATAGTTCAAAGAAAAAGCATGGTGGAGGAGTAGCCACTTGTTATTCATACAAAGTGGTTTACATATCATCACGTATCTTTGGAGTTTCCCAATAACAATATAAAATTATTGAATTGAATTTTTTTTTGACTTTCCCGTCGATTGATTGGATCGAAGTGCTCGGTCTCAGGTTGACATGTCGGCTTCTTGTGCAGATGCTTCGACGATGTCTGGTCATTTAATCAGTATACAATTGGTGGATGGTGGCTAGTAGTGGAATCCAGGATGCGCATTTCGTCCTATTTGGGACTCGTCCTCCTGCTGGATGTACCTGCATTTCTCAGTGAGTGATGATGTTCGCACCGAGGCTCGAACCCGGTGCCCATAGTTTCAAACGCCAAAGCGTTATCCACTAGACCACTTGGGCCACTTGAGTCCCAAATAGGACGAAATGCGCATCCTGGATTCCACTGCTAGCCACCATCCACCAATCGTATACAACATGGAATGTTTAACTGTTGGGTGTCGTCTAAAGCACTTAAATTAATATTCCAATGTATACGTAACCAATGTTTATATGACTCCAGACTGCAGTTCCCCCGACATATCTACCTTCTCAGACAAATTTGCTGCTCCTATTCTCGGAAATTCCTTGTCACTAGTCTTTGAGGAGATTAATTCTTGCTATCACAGCTTTCTCACACCACTTCGCCATGAGAACTTGGTCAAACTCAGCACTCGTCTGCACAAAACTCTAGACTTGCTTTTCATAAACTATCCTGACATATATGAGGTGCATTATTTGTTTGTTATCTACCGAAAGTGTATGGCAACATACACAGGAAGGCCTCTGTTCACCGAACAAGGAAATTGAAGAACGATCCAAATTCAAAAACTCGACAATATTCAAGAAGTAAGATGTATGTCGGATGATACTGACTTGGACCTATTCGTTGATGAAGTGTAAGGCGTTACTGTCTTAATCATCACCTCCTATCTCAAGTTCTGTTGGGTCATTCGCTGTCCTACTGAAACACTCACTGTTCACGAGTTTCGACAGGATCTCTTCTCCACAACTGAGAAAGCGCAGAAGTGCAAAAGAGAATTTGTATAAATGACATGATGATGCAAGTGTTCAAACAATGAACTCTCTGATCAAGTCGGAACTACACAGACTAAATGGGATAGACAATGAAGACATTTTATCATGTTACTAACAACACTCCTAACATCTGGAAACATTTTAATCAACTTACAGAACAAATTTCGGTTGGTGTTTATTTATCCTGATGTAAATGCCTTAAATAGATTTTGAATAATGCAACAGGCTAATGTGACTACATCAGATGATTCCAGTCATGTAAACGATCATTTCCCTGGTTTCAATGAAAAGGATGTATTAACATGTCTCAAATCTCTAAATTCATCACATATCTTAGGACCCGATGGTGTAACAAGCATTTCGCCTCAAACGTATGCTGACATTTGGTGTTATCCTCCTACTCAAATCTTTAATGCATCCCTACACAGGGAAACAGTACCTGTTACCTGTAAAGAAATAAGGGTGGTGCCCGTAGCAAAATCACCATCTTCTGGATCAGGTCTAAAGTCTAGGCAAAATTCCATTCTTGAAAACCATGGAGAAAAGTCTTGTACATGTTCCTCAACCTTCTTTGAAATCTTTTAATAACCCAAAGAAGTTCGCTTACAAATTCAGTTGAGGCACATTAGATGGTGTCGTTGTACTCTACAACAACATTGTTTCAAGTCTTGATGAAGGTGCAAAGTTTGTCCTAGCCTCTTGTGAAGACAACACTACTGTTTTTGACTATATCCCTAGGGCACTTCTACTTAGCTAGCTGATTTCAACAAACAGTGATTACTGGGTTAAAACAAAAAATCGATATACATTTGAGCAGGAATAATTTATGCCCGAAAACTTGTCATCCAATTATAAAGACTGCACCACCTCGTGATATTCCCGACTCTAGCCAGCTTTGACGCCGACATCGGTTCTGATTAACTGTGGTTGAAACCGTGTCTTCCGGCCCGATAAGTGAAGTATGTACCCTCTATCAAATTTCCTCCGGTGATATTGGTTAGTGACGTTTGTTTCCGCTGTTTCTTGGTTGTTCTCACTACATGGATACTATCTAAGTTCACCTGCAGTGCTGCCTTAGCTGCCGGCTACTTCAGCCAGTTTGGTGATATTCGCCTGCAAGTCTAAGAGGTTACCTGAGATCAAACATAAATCATCTGTGGAATAGAGATCCGCAAGATAAAAATCTACATCTTCGACTGCTGAAGGAATGAGGATATGGGGTATGCAAGTGCTAGTAATGTGTCAGTGGGGCAGATGGAGTGGAAGTGGACTATCGAATTTGTTAACTCGTCAGTCAGTAATCAACAATCCTCTGGTCACCTGGACTACAAGGACGAGCACACCGAGGGATGTCACCAACAGCCAACACTGCTCTTATATAGCGGGAATCAATCTCATCCAGAATATCCCCTCCAACAAGATTCAAGTCAGAATGCAGAGAAGGAGGTTACAGTTGTACAGTGAAGTTGTACGAACAGTGTATATCAGGAGAAGAAGGACGAAAATCAGAACAAGTGATTCTGTGAATAGTGCCATTTCAACGAATTCATCATCAAGCTCTCCAAACCCATATGTATATATGTATGTATGTATGGCATTTAATGTTAATGTGAACTCTCACGAAAATAATTGGCCATTCACTCTAAAGTGTAGTCAATGAAATGTGTAAATCTCAAGAGAGTGTAGGATGACTGTAAGATCAGTGAGCAATGAGCACATCGATCATCAAAGTGATAATTGTGATATGATAACATCGGAGAATATAGTTTTAGTTAAATAAATCCAGGTGGCAAGTGAGATAATACCGGAAGTTGCTCAGAGTAAAATTATTCATGATAGTGATAACAATAGATATAATATGGGAAGGAAATACAAACCGGATAGAGGAAGAAAGCGAAGAATTATTGGCGCCAGAGTGTGGATGACTATTATCACACTTCGTTGAGAAGAGACTCCTCACTGACTCACTTTTCTCCCACGAGGCGAGGATTGTATAGAGAACTGTGATCAATACTGGAAAAAACGCCAGATGGTAACAACAAATTCCCAATGGCTGATATAAGTTTCAGCTGAACTGGGAGCAAGCAACAATGGAGGCAGAGAACGCTTGACAGGTCAGGAGGATTTCGGAGAAATGAATCAGTGCAGTGAACGTCTCTCAGACTTCAGTGCCTCCAGTGATTTGGTGATTGGAGATGGCGTGCACAAACACCACGACGTACATGAAGTGACATGGCTTTCACTTGACGGACACATTAAAACTCAGTTGGACGTCGTCTCAGTGTCTCCCAAGGAATCGAAGAGGCAGTCTGCTGGCCAAAGAACCGAGACAGATGTGAGCTCACACCACTGTTGAGTGCAAGGAACGCACAGGATGAAGTCGGAAGACTCCAGAGCAGCTGGAGATAGACAAAATTCACAATTCAACTTAAACTTCGAGAAACGGAAGGAGGACACATTCACTGTGATCATCAAGACGAAGTCTGAGGGAGACATCACGTAGCAAGCATCACCGAAGAAACCTGTATGAAAGAACCCTGGACTCGCAGAATGTGGTATTTGAAGAAAAGTGTGTGGCTGGTGAAGAAAGGAAGGAAGGAATTAAGGAAGAAAGGAATGAAAGAAGGAAGGAAGGAGAGGACGAAGAAGAAGGAGCAAGACAACGGATGAGTGGCTATCTATGGACACGGGTAACATGGTAGTGGTGAGTAGAACGGTGGAACAGAAGATGAACCTATGCAAAGCTGGAAAACAGAAGGAGAAGTCGAGTTCCAATCACAACGCTCTGAATGGAGAAGTGAATAAGAGTTGGGAGGAAGACAAAATAAAATTATACAACACACTACAACTGAAGCTGAACAGAGAAACTGCAGGTCAGAGAGACCTCGGATTGACAGCAACAACGTCGCAGGCCAATAGGTCCTGCTTCTGTGAACGAGTGATTAAGATGTTGCTACAGATGTGGCCCCTGAAGCTTTGGTAGTAGTTCGTAGCAGCTAGACTTAACACAAATGGATACAATGTGAAAATATTTGTGCGATATAGTTCACCCGGTCAGAAGACAAGGTTTCCGAAACGGATAATGCAAAAATAGGTACATTCCGCTTAGAGAGGAGAATCCACGTCGTGATCAAGCAACGAACTAAAAGAGAATCGAGAATCCACACCACTATTGCCGAAACTTTGTAGGGAAGCAAGGAAGCATGGAGGGAAGGAAGGCAGAAAGGCACCTACTGATTGGAATAGGAAGTTCCTTCCCAGACTACCAGAGAAGGGCGACTCAACCACTTTTCATTGAAACTGGTCCGGAATCATTCTCCTGTCCACCCCGAACAAATCTTAGTGCAAAAGTTTTGTCAATTGGACTACTTCCGGTCTACCATTTTGATTGATCTATATAGGTGAACTAACTGACAGTCTTTGCACGGTATTTTGTAAATTATATTGTTTTGTCTAATTGAATCAACTGACAGTGTCCATTAAGCTACAGAGCTTATCCTACCGTAGTGAGTTTGCAAGTTTAAATGCCACTCTAACTACTGCTTCTTTAAGAATCTCACGTAGGGTTTCAGATTTCCCCTCCTTATATGGTATAACAGTAGAAGCTTTATATTCTCCCGGTTATTTTTATTTTGCTTTTGGCCTTTCTGGTCTTCCTAATGAATTTTATACGATGGTTATTTGGTACCAACCAGCTATTCTTCTTTTAGTTTCAATTCATCATATAGGTTTCATTGTTGTTCTAATTAGGGATGTCGTCGCTCGGTTTCTTAGACTCTCAACTAAAACTGCCTACACAGATATCGTATGAGATGAAACGAAGTCGAAATATCTATTAGAATGCGTTGGTTATTTATTAACGCCAGTGTGCAGTTGACCTTCTTCCGTCCGTTTCATTTTCGAATCTACTATAGCCAATTGTCCTTGTTCATTTTCCCATTCCCATGTGAATTTTATTCCATTTACTAGTGAATTTATATGTGTGGTGAAGCTAGAGACCCGTTCTGTGTCTTAACACTGTGAAAGTGTCAGCCACATATTCCAGCCATATATTTAGTGCAGGATTATATGTATCAAGAGGGATATTTTCCCAGTTGTCCATAAAGAAATATGTCTGTTTATATTATTTTGACTTAGAATCTGAAGATTGTAGAAGTGATGTAGCATAGCTGAATTTCTGAAACAATTTCCTCAATGCACAGCTCTATCCTTCGAGTAGGTTGGAGATCAGCAGCTAGTTCCCTACCGACTGCTTCTAAATTCAATTTGATTTTTATATTAGTGCAAAGAGTAGTTATATCAAAACTAACCATTTCCCGTTGTTCTCTAATTGAATGTAACTTAGTTTCCGTCTGATTTCATACGCATTAGTTAGCCTAGCATTTGAACGACTTCTAATGGGACATCATATTAGAGCTAGGTATTTCGATGAATTGTGCCCGAAACGTCATCCGTAAATCTTAATGTATAACAGTGTGAAACTTAATCAAAATACAATTTATCTACGATGGAATAATGCTGTACCACAGTGCACACGTTCTAATCTCATATCAAGGAGTCTACTCAAAATTTACTAGATTAGACTTTCGACGAGAACACACACATATTAAACACAGACGAGACGAAATCAAAGTGTGAGTGAAAGTCACTTCAATTCTCCTTCAAATTGACAGTCAGCCTACTGTCATGGTAATCAGTAGCATCACGACAATTCACGGAACCAGCTGGTGCACTTCTCATTCCGATTGTTATCATAGTGGATTTTGCTGACAGTGTGACATGATCGTCACCGGCTGACAAATTACGCCATATGATGACGCATACTTCGTTGGATAGTATGCATGACATATTTAGACAGATTTCATGTGCACGATGTCTGATTGTCCACACTGAAATTGAGTCAGTGAAGTTTGTTAAAATTTGTCTACCCTTTCACTGAACATAATCCATTATTACTTAATTTTATGCACTAATCTGTGACTTATTGTTCACTATGTGTCAGTCTATAATTTTCACTTGATATCTGTGTGCTTGTTGGCTTGATAGTGTATGTCGTCATTTCGATGTGTTTGTTGTTCTGCATCGACTGCTTGAAATGCGTTCGTACAATGCGTCCAGTGATCATGTTGTTCGTATTCATTGAAACTAGACAGTGTAATTCGATTCAGTAATGTTCGAATGCTTTCTGTGCAATTCTGTCAGTCACACGAATCATAGACGGATTCCGGTTTTCGAAAACAACTGAGAGACGATCAGCCTTCAATTGTTCAATCGCTCAATTTGACTATTTCGATACAACCAGGGTAAAACTGATGATTAAATAGACTAAAGCTTACGATTCCTAATTTGTGAGTTCACTGTCTCTGTAGGGGTCTATTCGCTGTAATAGTTTTTACTTCACATGTGGATTCTTGTCATTGTTTTCAACTATGATCATTGAGATTGGAAAATATATATATGGCATTATTCTTCACCTGTGTCACTGTCCTTTTATATCCTATGTGTAAATGAGGATATTTGAAAGAATTTTCCTAAATCTTCAGCAGACTGAATTGACGAAGAATTACACATAGGCAGGTCACTGCAACTTCCAATTATTCAGGTGGTCATCGACCGACAGAAATCCATCCGACAGTTTTATTTTCATAAAGTTTCATTGTCACTCCCAATCCTTCATTCATCTGATCATTGTATGTCATTTATTCTGTAAGTCAGATTCCAACAGTTTTATCTTGATTGAGCTGTGTCTACCAAATCGATTCATTGGATTTGTTCACCTCAGTAATGTCTGTTTGACACATCTGCGATTGGTGAGTCTTAGAGTGTTGCATCGAAATGTCGACTTGGATTGAATGTCAATACTTCCAATGAGAGACGTGGTTTGAAGGTTGGGTATTCACTTCACCGAGTATTAAGACTCTCTTGTGCGTATTGGTCAGTTAGTGGTCTTCACAAATGAGGCGTGCGTGATATGCACGCCAGCACTTCTTTATTTATCAGGCTTATGTCTCCTATGTGTTTCATTAGTAGGTGTCGGGAGAGTCGATTTGTAATTAGTGTGTGATTTCTTATGTCATATCATTGTTAAAGCCACTTCACTTGGTGTTAAATTCAGATAATGCCGAATCGATCACTAGAACTTTAAATAAATCGCACTGACGCAAACGGTGCTGGTCGTCAATGAAGGAATCTGAGTACTCCTATCAATCAAGAGTATATATACGATCATGCGAATGGTGTCAAATGTGAAATGATTATAAGCGATAAATCGCCCTCGAAACGTCACTAGTAAATATTACTATATAACACTGTGAGACGTCCTCACAATAAATTTGATCAATAATGGAATGTATATTGGTGTACATTTTTTGTCTCACGTAATCTAGTGAACACACTTGAAGATGATATCAGTGTGAAGAAATGATCAGCCGTGTTGTTCATCGTTCACCGATCATATATTCCTAAACTAGAACTGCATAGCTCTGGTGCATGAAGAGACAGATATTCACACGTGAAGAAGTTAACACAATATCGTCTTCATTCAAATGAGGTTATCTAATCAAACGTGATCTGAAATCGCACTCTCGATGAGCATAAATGTGATAGTAAATATACGTGGAGTTTGAGTTAGTCTTTCAAGGATGTCACGGTCATTTCTGTTTCACACATTAGACGTTTTGAGTGTATGTCAAACAATAATAAATACTTGTGAATTGAATGATATTGCTATCATAACTAATGCACTGGTAGCGATGACAACACGTATTACTATGAGATGATAGCCAACTGGATAGAAGACGATATCATGGCATTATCTATATTTCAATTTACAGAAAGTGAAGTGGAATACACATGAGAGAGCAATAAGTGATCAGGAAAAGAACTAAGTGTAGAAGATGCAGCATACACAGAAGGTCAAGTATTTTTTAATTGTTAGAACCATCAACAACATAACAACACAGTTAGCTGAAAATACTAAATATGACTCATTTCCACATCATCCAATCACTTGTGTAGATACGGAAATCAGTAGTTTGTCAAGGCAATAGGTCAAGTTGTACACTCACATTATTGTGTCAACACATTCTACGTACATGTGTGTGAATGAAAGATATTGAGAGAGATGCATTGAAGATATATGAAGACCTTAACGGTGGATGATGCCGTCCTATTTGAGTGGAAACATATTCTGAAATGTTTCCAGATCAAATTTCTCCGGTGTGTGTCGTATGCTATCCAAATATTTGTACGCAGCCATGGCTTGTTGTTTTGTCTTATCATCGAGACAGTGTTGCCATTCGGGTTGAAGTACGTGACCAATGCAATTCAATAAAATTCTCACTGCGCAGTTGTTGTAACTTAAGCACACTGCAGTAAATACTTGAGTGTCTAAGTCAACGGCATATCTGAGAGAGGACACATCCAATTCGGCACTACCTGCAGAAAGAATAAGAGAGGGGAACAATTCTAACTGATTTAAAATGTATATTACTCAAATCATCACCTCACGAAGTAAAATTATCACTTTAAAGTTATGCATGGCAACACTGGGAGACGAAGTCGTGTTGTTTAATTCGTATAAATAGATGTTTGGAGAGAGATGATATCAGTCTGTGTTGTTACAGTATCAAGGTTTGTTTGGTACGAACCGGTTAAAATTACCGATTAAAAATTACTTTCAAATTTCTGGTGTGTTGATGATGATAGTAATAAACTGGACTTACCTTTGACCGATGATAAGAGTACACCGTGTGAAGTAGAAGTCAAGTAGAGAAATCGACATATAACTTATCGAAGCTGTATGTAAGATGAGAATTGGAGAATTCGTTAGATGACTTTTAGGCGAGTACATAACTAAACTGATATTACAACGCACACACACACTAGTGTAGATTAGAGAACAAATTCACCACGTGAAGAAAACATTTCGAAATTATATTGGTTCATTGATATGAAAAACTGCTTGTGATTCTGGTTGACAGCCAGTGTATGTTTGTGGATTGATTCGAACAGGAGCGTAATGTCTAAGTTGGCCAGTATTATCTGTTGACGTTTGTTGTCATCTACGCCAGAAACGATGACGGATAGGCCCTAGTAGGTTCTGTATGTATTCAAACATACATATACATGAATTCGAACACGGACATTAAGGTAATATACACACAGCTTGAGCACCATCTATAATGATAACCTACTTAGCAGCTGTGTTTCATAGCTCAGCGGTCATAGCGATCCTCTGCTAAACCAAACCACTGGATACAGGTTTGATCCCCTGCAGAGATCCATATCCCCTTTTTTATCTCCAGTCATCACTCCTTACACTAACATATTCAACATATTCAAAGTGTTATTTTGAACCACTCTAACTTTGATAAAATACATTGGACTCACGATTGAAGGTCTCACGTTTTGTTAGATTCACACAGACTTCAAATTCTTTTGAGAGATCGCAGCTCATAGAAATTCCAGTAGGTGTGCATTCGTTAAAATGACACAAGAGAACTGCTGTCATCTACGGTAGCAAACACAAACATGGAATAAAATGTTTTCAAGACAATTACAGAACATACCAGAGAGCAGATGAATATATTTACCACAGCTCCGTTCATTTTCTCCGTTTCTAAATGAAGCCAGTCGCGTAATGATAGTTTCACGTTTATATACCTGCGAACGTCATGAAACGTGAGTATATATGCCTATGTGTGATGAAATTAAGTGGGTCAAGTCGGGATTTATATCTGCTGATTTCGTGAATTATTTATTTGATGAGTACTTATTGACAGGTAAGCTTACTGCTCATTAAATGGATGATAATAGATTTCGATTCCACATGATGCTTTTTGTGCACGCGTAGAATTATCCATCATTCAACAGCTTTGACATGGACACATACAGTTTACTATTTAATAGATAAACATTCTACACGATGCAATGGTGAAAATTGTCGTGCTTGTGGTCTGTGATAAAGTAGCAAGTGCAGATGAACTACAAATGGATTCGTTCTAACGAAATATGTAGAGGTAAACTGATGGGTGGGTTGTTTATGTATCACAGAATGATGATGACAATTGATCACAGGCTGTTTCATTCGAGCATAGTTCATTTCATAGATGTCGTTTGTTCGATGTTGGTTAGCAGTGGAATATATGATGAACGTTTTATCCTATCCATTACTCGATGGACGCCTTTGCATTTCAGTATTTTATAGTGTCCTATTGAAGCGATTAACAAGCTGGCGTCATCCACAGTGTGGAGTGGAATCCTTCGATGTAATCAGCTATGACAGTCATCTCTCGGATTACAATTATCCCACTTTATTCACTGAAGTTTACTCAGATAACTTTCTTTGGCTTCCAGAATTCATATGATACATTCCTCTCAGAGGAAGTTGATAATAATGCATAAAGCTTCATCTATATTTCACTGAATACATACTATTCCAATTATAATTGACGAAAACTTTACTATCGTTTGCATCACGTCTTTGATCTCCTTTAACTTGTCCTTCAGTTTTACTCAGCATTGACGAGTCATTTGTTGGAGAGAAATCTTCGTCAGGAAGCATGAAGAGATATCTCATCGAAGACCGTCACTCGTTGACATTCGACTTCTTCCGACATTCATGTCTCGGATAGAATGAAACACGCATCCTCGATTCCACCGCTTGTAATAATATTGGTCAACGCGAAGTACACAATTACTTCAGTAGTTTGTTGCCCCTTAGTTCTACCATCAGGAAGGTGAACAGGAATGTAGGTGTAATGAAAAGGGAAGTGACAAATATTGAGTTTGACAGAGGAATCTAAGGAGGAAAGTGTTGAGTGTGTTAGCCTACACTTTCAGTAAAACAGTGAGTACTTAATGAATGTCAACTTCTGATGACATGATCAGAAATTTTGACTGTAAATTTTGTTTATAAAGCAAATCAAACCAACTACGTTTACACATATTTCAGCGACAGGAGGCAGGATGCGGAAGCTTAGGTATATTTTCAAGTGATAAAACTGCTGTAAATATATATATATATATTGTCTAACCAATCACTGAGCGTTTGATTTCATTAAACGACATGAAATAGAATTTTCATATACATATCATTATAATGTTACGGAGTATTTAACTGCGGGAATAATATTCTGGCACTAGCAACAAACAGAATTTTCAGATATATATACACCGTATTCTGCTGCTGAAACCTCGCCTAGATAACAAGCTTGCTAGTTTTCTAACCGATCCCAAGCCCGTGTAAAGAGGGAAGGTTAGGCGTGGGGCTAGCAACCCGACACCACTAAAACCAGAAAACCGCTACACAAACTTCAACACACAAAAGAAGATCCTTGAGATGCTTGTGGTGAACAGATATGTGACCGTCACCGAAAATTACACCTTCATCGATTTTCAAGTCTATGGTCATCTTGTCAACTTAAATTCAAAGCGCAGATAGGTACATTCGTACAATCTGTATGATTTATTCATGAATAATTACCTGCAATTCAGGGAAAACACGCGTGGCGTGTCTACTAAGTTATTAACTACTGCGTGAAATAGGTGAGTTTTCTTACTAAAACGATGGTATTCAGACATGTTTGGAATGAGAGAATCCGCCAACAGAAGAAAATAGAGAGAGAGCTGTTGGCGAATGATGCAGATGTACATGCATTCAGAAGCATACAGATTTGAGTATTTTGGGTGGACGGCGAACTTATTATCACTATCGCTATTATCATTATTTATTTTATTTTTACATTTACTTACATATTTCTTGGTTAATTTATCCGGGTAATGATTAAGTTTCAAGGCTTCTTTTATGTGTATCACTTCCTGTCTTAGATTTTCCTTGGTACTACTTAGTTTTTGTGCTCTGTCATTTAAACATTTCACTAATCCTATTTTTACTGACATAGGATGGGATGATCGGAATTCCAAATATCTGTTTGAATGTGTGGGTTTTCTGTAAACACTAGTGTTTAGCTTCCCATCTTCTTTCCTTTTTACCTTGAAATCTAACATTGGAAGTTCCCCTTCATGACTTTCCAATTCATAAGTGAATTGAATTGCCTCTACCTTCGAGTTGATGTGCTCGAAAAATCTATCTACATCTTGTGTTCTAAGTACAGTGAATGTGTCATCTACATACCTCCACCATACTAGCCGAACATAAAAACCTAGCTAAATCTAGACTGGTTGACCCGAATAAGATAAGAAATCTAGAGAGTAGTTCAGCTATAGCACTACATGCAGTTACACACAACCATACAATAGGCTGGATGGGATAGGATGACAGTTTTAAAATCTAATGTTACAGGGTGGAGTGAGGGAGAGATTGATAACAGAAGCTTTGTTTATCGAATCAACTGCAAATACATGTAATAGGAATGATTCAACACTTGTCCCAGATATATGGAAAATTCTACTACCCATACGACAAATAGAAGAAGACAGAGAAAACTATAAAAATCAAATCTCGAAGTCGTGTGATAAAAATTGGTATGATTATGAACAATAAATTGTGTTCAAAACGTCATCCAGTATACAATACTGTTTCACTGTGTGATACATTTAATAAACAAACTAATATGGAATTCTTTCTTATCGGTTGATAAATTTTGTCTATCTCAATGTGTCTATTGATTGATGATTCACTGGAATGGCAAGCTTCTAAAAATTCTCTAGCATTCTTGTTGTTTCCTCTGTCTTATTTTTGAACGTGGATTATCCCGGTAGAATTGATTTTATAAGCTTGACATTCCAGTGAATCATCAATCAGTGGACACATTGAGATAGACAAAATTTATTAACCGATAAGAAAGAAACTCCACACACAAAGGGTCAAAGTTCAAGTCAAAGAAACAATCAGTTCCAATACAAGTAGCCTAGAAAGTGTGAAAACACACAAAAACAATCAATCACGTCCAAGGTCACCTGGAGAGATGATGCTTTTTTTCACTATAACTGGAAACTTGAGAATCAGCAAGTTGTAAGCACACAAAATACTCGCCAGAGTATAAAATGTAATTAAATCCTATTTTATTAGATTTAAACAAACTGAATGGGAGAAAATACCCATGAAATGTCGCTGGTATTTTTCGGCAGCCCAAATTTAAGCAGAACACCATTTTCGTTATCTCAGGTCAACTATGAGTTTTGTGTATCCTTCTTGAATTATTCAGCCTACTTGATAACTAGAATTCAAGAGTTATGCAGATCAACAGGAATTTCACTACATAAACAGCAAACAAATGCTGAATGTTCGGCTGACTTACAAATATTAACTGATGAAAGTATTGGTTAACACCCTTCTCGTACTATCCTAATGATTCACATTATATGATATTGACGACATCATTTGACACCGCATTATATGGAAAGCGTAAATATACTTCATCATCTATAGTCAAGCATTTCCAGTCCACTTTGTGATGTCAGCCTGTGGATCACTACTCACAACAGATTAATTCGAAGAAAATGTCTGACGACGTGGTTACTATACACGCACTATCATTACCATCATTATTGTTATTCGCTAGGGTTCTCAGTGTAAAATAGGTCTGCAAGAGAACATTCTATCCTCCATTTCATCCTCCCCTCTCCCGTTGTGACTGGCGCGGATTCACAATTGATAAACATTATCGCCTCCATCTGCTACACCTTTTCCTCAAAACGATATACTCCATGTCGCACTCAAAACTATAATTAAGCCACTAAGAGATAAAACAGCTTCTATTGAAACTGGCTCCATTTTCTTCATCACATATATTTGTTGGGCAATAAATTATTGGCTGCTTCCATCACACAGTTCCCTGTTGCTTATCCTATAAAGCTGGCCATATGATCTTCAGTGTGGAGCCAGTGAAGTCAGCTGTAGATGAAAGTTTGCGCTAACCAACTGGAAATGCTTCCGGGGAATCGACAAGTCTCCCAACCATATAGAAGAACAGACTGGTCTGACACCAGTGTTGGAAATTCTAATCTTAATTCTGATGCCGATTGCACCAGATTTTCCCACTGATTTCAGAGTGAAGAAGTTGTGTCTCACCTACCGATTTTGTCTTCTTTTATTCAGTTTCCAGTCACTATCTTTCTTTGAATGCATATGTGCAGATCTCCTTCTCAATAACGAACTGGTTATCTCACATAACAGGTATGCTCTCCTAGTTCCCAGTAAGTCGTTCAATTGTCTTTTGTCTCCTCCACCACCCGTGTTCACATTTGTATTCAGTGTGTCGTAGGCTTAACCAACTGTTCCTTTCCCCGGCCATCTTTGCACTGGCTCATCTTCTACTTCACCATCCAACACAATTCTTTTTGCCTGTATGCATCAAAAGATAGCCTTTGCTTGCCTCGCCTCTCCTCTCTTTCCGAAGACAGCTGCACATGTTCCATTCAGCAGCACTTTCGTTAAGTTTCAATGTTCGTTCACGTGGACCTTCACGATGATGTTGCATCATGTCTTCAACTTTGTTCTACTGAGTGCATTCAATGCGTACTGTATATTCTCCAACTATATACACGTTATACTGGTTATCGTAGTTTCGAAAGAAGCATCAAGATTGTGAGTATAGTTTGTGCTTCAGGCGATGAGTGGTAATGAACTTCTGCTAAGAGAGGAAGTGTTTCTACTCTGCTAATAGTTCGGTTACAGTGTAGATACAGTTTATGATGCCAGTAGGCGATGATCTGTGGAAGTAGGGAGGATTTAGAATATTTTGATAGCACTGGGTATACCCGCTCTACTTTCTTCGCTTAAATGATATTCTGTGATTAAATTCGCCGTCCAACAAATTACCGAAATTTTTATGCTTCTGTCGTCAGACTGTATGAAAGTACATCTGTATCACTCGCCAACAGCTCTCTCTCTATTTTATTCTGTTGGCGGATTCTCTCATTCCAAAACTGTCTGAATACCGTAGTTTCAGTAATAAAACTCACCTATTTCTAGTGCTTCGTTATTTTCTTTTTTTTTTGATTTACAGCTTGATTCCACACTGTATTTTCGGTACAATTATGGAATTTTCAGCATGGATATCGGTAGCCCGAATTTTGCAGGCCGACCATAGATATCAGATGTGCGTCGGCGTGGGCTCGAACCCCGGACCATATGCATGGTCGGTGAGAGTCCTAACCACTGTGCCACCGACGCATGAATGTGGAACACCGCCATGACTTCTGTTGCGCTGTGAATCCACCATATGATGGTTTTGTCTTATTGAACCAATTGGACCTTGATATTGTCAGAATGTTATTCTCACTACGTTGTTCATCGGATAAATTTTCACGCTAGTTCTAATCTTACAGGAGATTTTGGATAAGGCGTACATACGTACATACAAACTCCTACATACTCAGCATAATGCAACTGACTTCACGCACAAGTTAATAACTTAGTAGACACTCCACGTGTGTTTTCCCTGAAATGAATAAATCATACAGGTTTTACGAATGTACCTATCTGCGCTTTGAATTTAAGTTGACAAGATGACCATAGACTTGAAAATCGATGAAGATGTAATTTTCGGTGACGGTCACATATCTGTTCACCACAAGCATCTCAAGGATCTTCTTTTGTGTGTTGAAGTTTGTGTAGCGGTTTTCTGGTTTTAGTGGTGTCGGGTTGCTAGCCCCACGCCTAACCTTCCCTCTTTACACGGGCTTGGGATCGGTTAGAAAACTAGCAAGCTTGTTAACTAGGCGAGGTTTCAGCAGCAGAATACGGTGTATATATATCTGAAAATTCTGTTTGTTGCTAGTGCCAGAATATTATTCCCGCAGTTAAATACTCCGTAACATTATAATGATATGTATATGAAAATTCTATTTCATGTCGTTTAATGAAATCAAACGCTCAGTGATTGGTTAGACAATATATATATATATATTTACAGCAGTTTTATCACTTGAAAATATACCTAAGCTTCCGCATCCTGCCTCCTGTCGCTGAAATATGTGTAAACGTAGTTGGTTTGATTTGCTTTATAAACAAAATTTACAGTCAAAATTTCTGATCATGTCATCAGAAGTTGACATTCATTAAGTACTCACTGTTTTACTGAAAGTGTAGGCTAACACACTCAACACTTTCCTCCTTAGATTCCTCTGTCAAACTCAATATTTGTCACTTCCCTTTTCATTACACCTACATTCCTGTTCACCTTCCTGATGGTAGAACTAAGGGGCAACAAACTACTGAAGTAATTGTGTACTTCGCGTTGACCAATATTATTACAAGCGGTGGAATCGAGGATGCGTGTTTCATTCTATCCGAGACATGAATGTCGGAAGAAGTCGAATGTCAACGAGTGACGGTCTTCGATGAGATATCTCTTCATGCTTCCTGACGAAGATTTCTCTCCAACAAATGACTCGTCAATGCTGAGTAAAACTGAAGGACAAGTTAAAGGAGATCAAAGACGTGATGCAAACGATAGTAAAGTTTTCGTCAATTATAATTGGAATAGTATGTATTCAGTGAAATATAGATGAAGCTTTATGCATTATTATCAACTTCCTCTGAGAGGAATGTATCATATGAATTCTGGAAGCCAAAGAAAGTCATCTGAGTAAACTTCAGTGAATAAAGTGGGATAATTGTAATCCGAGAGATGACTGTCATAGCTGATTACATCGAAGGATTCCACTCCACACTGTGGATGACGCCAGCTTGTTAATCGCTTCAATAGGACACTATAAAATACTGAAATGCAAAGGCGTCCATCGAGTAATGGATAGGATAAAACGTTCATCATATATTCCACTGCTAACCAACATCGAACAAACGACATCTATGAAATGAACTGTGCTCGAATGAAACAGCCTGTGATCAATTGTCATCATCATTCTGTGATACATAAACAACCCACCCATCAGTTTACCTCTACATATTTCGTTAGAACGAATCCATTTGTAGTTCATCTGCACTTGCTACTTTATCACAGACCACAAGCACGACAATTTTCACCATTGCATCGTGTAGAATGTTTATCTATTAAATAGTAAACTGTATGTGTCCATGTCAAAGCTGTTGAATGATGGATAATTCTACGCGTGCACAAAAAGCATCATGTGGAATCGAAATCTATTATCATCCATTCAATGAGCAGTAAGCTTACCTGTCAATAAGTACTCATCAAATAAATAATTCACGAAATCAGCAGATATAAATCCCGATTTGACCCACTTAATTTCATCACACATAGGCATATATACTCACGTTTCATGACGTTCGCAGGTATATAAACGTGAAACTATCATTACGCGACTGGCTTCATTTAGAAACGGAGAAAATGAACGGAGCTGTGGTAAATATATTCATCTGCTCTCTGGTATGTTCTGTAATTGCCTTGAAAACATTTTATTCCATGTTTGTGTTTGCTACCGTAGATGACAGCAGTTCTCTTGTGTCATTTTAACGAATGCACACCTACTGGAATTTCTATGAGCTGCGATCTCTCAAAAGAATTTGAAGTCTGTGTGAATCTAACAAAACGTGAGACCTTCAATCGTGAGTCCAATGTATTTTATCAAAGTTAGAGTGGTGCAAAATAACACTTTGAATATGTTGAATATGTTAGTGTAAGGAGTGATGACTGGAGATAAAAAAGGGGATATGGATCTCTGCAGGGATCAAACCTGTAGCCAGTGGTTTGGTTTAGCAGAGGATCGCTATGACCGCTGAGCTATGAAACACAGCTGCTAAGTAGGTTATCATTATAGATGGTGCTCAAGCATGTGTGTATATTACCTTAATGTCCGTGTTCGAATTCATGTATATGTATGTTTGAATACATACAGAACCTACTAGGGCCTATCCGTCATCGTTTCTGGCGTAGATGACAACAAACGTCAACAGATAATACTGGCCAACTTAGACATTACGCTCCTGTTCGAATCAATCCACAAACATACACTGGCTGTCAACCAGAATCACAAGCAGTTTTTCATATCAATGAACCAATATAATTTCGAAATGTTTTCTTCACGTGGTGAATTTGTTCTCTAATCTACACTAGTGTGTGTGTGCGTTGTAATATCAGTTTAGTTATGTACTCGCCTAAAAGTCATCTAACGAATTCTCCAATTCTCATCTTACATACAGCTTCGATAAGTTATATGTCGATTTCTCTACTTGACTTCTACTTCACACGGTGTACTCTTATCATCGGTCAAAGGTAAGTCCAGTTTATTACTATCATCATCAACACACCAGAAATTTGAAAGTAATTTTTAATCGGTAATTTTAACCGGTTCGTACCAAACAAACCTTGATACTGTAACAACACAGACTGATATCATCTCTCTCCAAACATCTATTTATACGAATTAAACAACACGACTTCGTCTCCCAGTGTTGCCATGCATAACTTTAAAGTGATAATTTTACTTCGTGAGGTGATGATTTGAGTAATATACATTTTAAATCAGTTAGAATTGTTCCCCTCTCTTATTCTTTCTGCAGGTAGTGCCGAATTGGATGTGTCCTCTCTCAGATATGCCGTTGACTTAGACACTCAAGTATTTACTGCAGTGTGCTTAAGTTACAACAACTGCGCAGTGAGAATTTTATTGAATTGCATTGGTCACGTACTTCAACCCGAATGGCAACACTGTCTCGATGATAAGACAAAACAACAAGCCATGGCTGCGTACAAATATTTGGATAGCATACGACACACACCGGAGAAATTTGATCTGGAAACATTTCAGAATATGTTTCCACTCAAATAGGACGGCATCATCCACCGTTAAGGTCTTCATATATCTTCAATGCATCTCTCTCAATATCTTTCATTCACACACATGTACGTAGAATGTGTTGACACAATAATGTGAGTGTACAACTTGACCTATTGCCTTGACAAACTACTGATTTCCGTATCTACACAAGTGATTGGATGATGTGGAAATGAGTCATATTTAGTATTTTCAGCTAACTGTGTTGTTATGTTGTTGATGGTTCTAACAATTAAAAAATACTTGACCTTCTGTGTATGCTGCATCTTCTACACTTAGTTCTTTTCCTGATCACTTATTGCTCTCTCATGTGTATTCCACTTCACTTTCTGTAAATTGAAATATAGATAATGCCATGATATCGTCTTCTATCCAGTTGGCTATCATCTCATAGTAATACGTGTTGTCATCGCTACCAGTGCATTAGTTATGATAGCAATATCATTCAATTCACAAGTATTTATTATTGTTTGACATACACTCAAAACGTCTAATGTGTGAAACAGAAATGACCGTGACATCCTTGAAAGACTAACTCAAACTCCACGTATATTTACTATCACACATATGCTCATCGAGAGTGCGATTTCAGATCACGTTTGATTAGATAACCTCATTTGAATGAAGACGATATTGTGTTAACTTCTTCACGTGTGAATATCTGTCTCTTCATGCACCAGAGCTATGCAGTTCTCGTTTAGGAATATATGATCGGTGAACGATGAACAACACGGCTGATCATTTCTTCACACTGATATCATCTTCAAGTGTGTTCACTAGATTACGTGAGACAAAAAATGTACACCAATATACATTCCATTATTGATCAAATGTATTGTGAGGAAGTCTCACAGTGTTATATAGTAATATTTACTAGTGACGTTTCGAGGGCGATTTATCGCTTATAATCATTTCACATTTGACACCATTCGCATGATCGTATATATACTCTTGATTGATAGGAGTACTCAGATTCCTTCATTGACGACCAGCACCGTTTGCGTCAGTGCGATTTATTTAAAGTTCTAGTGATCGATTCGGCATTATCTGAATTTAACACCAAGTGAAGTGGCTTTAACAATGATATGACATAAGAAATCACACACTAATTACAAATCGACTCTCCCGACACCTACTAATGAAACACATAGGAGACATAAGCCTGATAAATAAAGAAGTGCTGGCGTGCATATCACGCACGCCTCATTTGTGAAGACCACTAACTGACCAATACGCACAAGAGAGTCTTAATACTCGGTGAAGTGAATACCCAACCTTCAAACCACGTCTCTCATTGGAAGTATTGACATTCAATCCAAGTCGACATTTCGATGCAACACTCTAAGACTCACCAATCGCAGATATGTCAAACAGACATTACTGAGGTGAACAAATCCAATGAATCGATTTGGTAGACACAGCTCAATCAAGATAAAACTGTTGGAATCTGACTTACAGAATAAATGACATACAATGATCAGATGAATGAAGGATTGGGAGTGACAATGAAACTTTATGAAAATAAAACTGTCGGATGGATTTCTGTCGGTCGATGACCACCTGAATAATTGGAAGTTGCAGTGACCTGCCTATGTGTAATTCTTCGTCAATTCAGTCTGCTGAAGATTTAGGAAAATTCTTTCAAATATCCTCATTTACACATAGGATATAAAAGGACAGTGACACAGGTGAAGAATAATGCCATATATATATTTTCCAATCTCAATGATCATAGTTGAAAACAATGACAAGAATCCACATGTGAAGTAAAAACTATTACAGCGAATAGACCCCTACAGAGACAGTGAACTCACAAATTAGGAATCGTAAGCTTTAGTCTATTTAATCATCAGTTTTACCCTGGTTGTATCGAAATAGTCAAATTGAGCGATTGAACAATTGAAGGCTGATCGTCTCTCAGTTGTTTTCGAAAACCGGAATCCGTCTATGATTCGTGTGACTGACAGAATTGCACAGAAAGCATTCGAACATTACTGAATCGAATTACACTGTCTAGTTTCAATGAATACGAACAACATGATCACTGGACGCATTGTACGAACGCATTTCAAGCAGTCGATGCAGAACAACAAACACATCGAAATGACGACATACACTATCAAGCCAACAAGCACACAGATATCAAGTGAAAATTATAGACTGACACATAGTGAACAATAAGTCACAGATTAGTGCATAAAATTAAGTAATAATGGATTATGTTCAGTGAAAGGGTAGACAAATTTTAACAAACTTCACTGACTCAATTTCAGTGTGGACAATCAGACATCGTGCACATGAAATCTGTCTAAATATGTCATGCATACTATCCAACGAAGTATGCGTCATCATATGGCGTAATTTGTCAGCCGGTGACGATCATGTCACACTGTCAGCAAAATCCACTATGATAACAATCGGAATGAGAAGTGCACCAGCTGGTTCCGTGAATTGTCGTGATGCTACTGATTACCATGACAGTAGGCTGACTGTCAATTTGAAGGAGAATTGAAGTGACTTTCACTCACACTTTGATTTCGTCTCGTCTGTGTTTAATATGTGTGTGTTCTCGTCGAAAGTCTAATCTAGTAAATTTTGAGTAGACTCCTTGATATGAGATTAGAACGTGTGCACTGTGGTACAGCATTATTCCATCGTAGATAAATTGTATTTTGATTAAGTTTCACACTGTTAAACATTAAGATTTACGGATGACGTTTCGGGCACAATTCATCGAAATACCTAGCTCTAATATGATGTCCCATTAGAAGTCGTTCAAATGCTAGGCTAACTAATGCGTATGAAATCAGACGGAAACTAAGTTACATTCAATTAGAGAACAACGGGAAATGGTTAGTTTTGATATAACTACTCTTTGCACTAATATAAAAATCAAATTGAATTTAGAAGCAGTCGGTAGGGAACTAGCTGCTGATCTCCAACCTACTCGAAGGACAGAGCTGTGCATTGAGGAAATTATTTTAGAAATTCAATCACGCTACATCACTTCTACAATCTTCAAATTCTAAGTCAAAATAATATAAACAGACATATTTCTTTATGGACAAATGGGAAAATATCCCTCTTGATACATATAATCCTGCACTAAATATATGGCTGGAATATGTGGCTGACACTTTCACAGTGTTAAGACACAGAACATGTCTCTAGCTTCTTCACACATATAGATTCACTAGTAAATGGAATAAAATTCACATTGGAATGGGAAAATGAACAAGGACAATTGGCTATAGTAGATTCGAAAATGAAACGGACGGAAGAAGGCCAACTGCACACTGGCGTTAATAAATAACCAACGCATTCTAATAGATATTTCGACTTCGTTTCATCTCATACGATATCTGTGTAGGCGGTTTTAGTTAAGAGTCTAAGAAACCGGGCGACGACATCCCTAATTAGAACAACAATGAAACCTATATGATGAATTCAAACTAAAAGAAGAATAGCTGGTTGGTACCAAATAACCATCGTATAAAATTCATTAGGAAGACCAGAAAAGGCCAAAAGCAAAATAAAAATAACCGGGAGAATATAAAGCTTCTACTGTTATTCCATATAAGGAGGGGACATCTGAAACCCTACGTGAGATTCTTAAAGAAGCAGTAGTTAGAGTGGCATTTAAACTTGCAAACTCACTACGGTAGGATAAGCTCTGTAGCTTAATGGACACTGTCAGTTGATTCAATTAGACAAAACAATATAATCTGCAAAATACCGTGCAAAGACTGTGAGTTAGTTCACCTATATAGATCAATCAAAATGGTAGATCGGAAGTAGTCCAATTGTCAATAATTTTGCACTAAGATTTGTTCGGGGTGGACAGGAGAATGATTCCGGACCAGTTCCATTGAAAAGTGGTTGAGTCGCCCTTCTCTGGTAGTCTGAGAAGGAACTTCCCATTCCAATCAGTAGGTGCCTTTCTTTCTTACCTTTCAGTATGTTTCCTTGCTTCCTTACAAAGTTTACGCAATAGTGGTGTGGGTTCTCGATTCTCTTTTAGTTCGTTGCTTGATCACGACGTGGATTCTCCTCTCTAAGCGGAATGTACCTATTTTTGCATTATCCGTTTCGGAAACCTTGTCTTCTGACCGGGTGAACTATATCGCACAAATATTTTCACATTGTATCCATTTGTGTTAAGTCTAGCTGCTACGAACTACTACCAAAGCTTCAGGGGCCACATCTGTAGCAACATCTTAATCATTCGTTCACAGAAGCAGGAACTATTGGCGTTCCTTGCACTCAACAGTGGTGTGAGCTCACATCTGTCTCAGTTCTTTGGCCAGCAGACTGCCTCTTCGATTCCTTGGGAGACACTGAGACGACGTCCAACTGAGTTTTAATGTGTCCGTCAACTGAAAGCCATGTCACTTCATGTACGTCGTGGTGTTTGTGCACGCCATCTCCAATCACCAAATCACTGGAGGCACTGAAGTCTGAGAGACGTTAACTGCACTGATTCATTTCTCCGAAATCCTCCTGACCTGTCAAGCGTTCTCTGCCTCCATTGTTGCTTGCTCCCAGTTCAGCCGGTACTCATATCTCCCGTTGGGATTTCAATGTCACCATTTGGCGTTTTGTCTATTACCGATAGCAGTTCTCCATACAATGCTCGCTTCCTGTGAGAAAAGTGAGTCAGTGAGGAGTCTCTTCTCAACGAAGTGTGAAAATTGTCATCCACTCTCTGGCGCCAATAATTCTTCGCTTTCTTCCTCTATCCGGTTTGTATATCCTTCCCATATTATATCTATTGTTATCTCTATAATGAACAATTTTACTCTGAACAATTTCCGGTATTATCTCACTTGCCACCTGTATTTATTTAACTAAATATATATTCTCCGATGTTATCATATCACAATTATCACTTCGATGATCGATGTGCTCATTGCTCACTGATCTTACAGTCATCCTACACTCTCTTGAGATTTACACATTTCATTGACTACACTTTAGAGTGAATGGCCAATTATGTTCGTGAGAGTTCACATTAACATTAAAAGCCATACATAAATATATATAGGTTTGGAGAGCTTGATGAAGAATTCGTTGAAATGGCACTATTCACAGAATCACTTGTTCTGATTTTCGTCCTTCTTCTCCTGATATACACTGTTCGTACAACTTCACTGTAAAACTGTAACCTCCTTCTCTGCATTCTCACTTGGCTCTTGATGGATGAGACTGATTGTCATTACATAAGAGCAGTGGTGGCTGTTGTTGCTATCCCTCGGTGTGTTCATCCTTGTAGTTCAGGTGACCAGAGGATTGTTGATTACTGACTGCCCAGTTAACAATTTCGATAGTCCACTTCCACTCCATCTGCCCCACTGACACATTACTAGCACTTGCATACCCCATATCCTCATTCCTTCGGCAGTCGAAGGTGTTGATTTTTATCTTGCAGATCTCTATTCCACAGATGATTTATGTTTGATCTCAGGTAACCTCTTAGACTTGCAGGCGAATATCACCAAACTGGCTGAAGTAGCCGGCAGCTAAGGCAGCACTGCAGGTGAACTTAGATAGTATCCATGTAGTGAGAACAACCAAGAAACAGCGGAAACAAACGTCACTAACCAATATCACCGGAGGAAATTTGATAGAGGGTACATACTTCACTTATCGGGCCGGAAGGCACGGTTTCAACCACAGTTAATCAGAACCGATGTCGGCGTCAAAGCTGGCTAGAGTCGGGAATATCACGAAGTGGTGCAGTCTTTATAATTGGATGACAAGTTTTCGGGCATAAATTATTCCTGCTCAAATGTATATCGATTTTTTGTTTTAACCCAGTAATCACTGTTTGTTGAAATCAGCTAGCTAAGTAGAAGTGCCCTAGGGATATAGTCAAAAACAGTAGTGTTGTCTTCACAAGAGGCTAGGACAAACTTTGCACCTTCATCAAGACTTGAAACAATGTTGTGGTAGAGTACAACGACACCATCTAATGTGCCTCAACTGAATTTGTAAGCGAACTTCTTTGGGTTATTAAAAGATTTCAAAGAAGGTTGAGGAACATGTACAAGACTTTTCTCCATGGTTTTCAAGAATGGAATTTTGCCTAGACTTTAGACCTGATCCAGAAGATGGTGATTTTGCTATGGGCACCACCCTTATTTCTTTACAGGTAACAGGTACTGTTTCCCTGTGTAGGGATGCATTCAAGATTTGAGTAGGAGGATAACACCAAATGTCAGCATACGTTTGAGGCGAAATGCTTGTTACACCATCGGGTCCTAAGATATGTGATGAATTTAGAGATTTGAGACATGTTAATACATCCTTTTCATTGAAACCAGGGAAATGATCGTTTACATGACTGGAATCATCTGATGCAGTCACATTAGCCTGTTGCATTATTCAAAATCTATTTAAGGCATTTACATCAGGATAAATAGACATCAACCGAAATTTGTTCTGTAAGTTGATTAAAATGTTTCCAGATGTTAGGAGTGTTGTTAGTAACATGATAAAATGTCTTCATTGTCTATCCCATTTAGTCTGTGTAGTTCCGACTTGATCAGAGAGTTCATTGTTTGAACACTTGCATCATCATGTCATTTATACAAATTCTCTTTTGCACTTCTGCGCTTTCTCAGTTGTGGAGAAGAGATCCTGTCGAAACTCGTGAACAGTGAGTGTTTCAGTAGGACAGCGAATGACCCAACAGAACTTGAGATAGGAGGTGATGATTAAGACAGTAACGCCTTACACTTCATCAACGAATAGGTCCAAGTCAGTATCATCCGACATACATCTTACTTCTTGAATATTGTCGAGTTTTTGAATTTGGATCGTTCTTCAATTTCCCTTGTTCGGTGAACAGAGGCCTTCCTGTGTATGTTGCCATACACTTTCGGTAGATAACAAACAAATAATGCACCTCATATATGTCAGGATAGTTTATGAAAAGCAAGTCTAGAGTTTTGTGCAGACGAGTGCTGAGTTTGACCAAGTTCTCATGGCTAAGTGGTGTGAGAAAGCTGTGATAGCAAGAATTAATCTCCTCAAAGACTAGTGACAAGGAATTTCCGAGAATAGGAGCAGGAAATTTGTCTGAGAAGGTAGATATGTCGGGGGAACTGCAGTCTGGAGTCATATAAACATTGGTTACGTATACATTGGAATATTAATTTAAGTGCTTTAGACGACACCCAACAGTTTAATATTCTATGTTGTATACGATTGATGGATGGTGGCTAGCAGTGGAATCCAGGATGCGCATTTCGTCCTATTTGGGACTCAAGTGGCCCAAGTGGTCTAGTGGATAACGCTTTGGCGTTTGAAACTATGGGCACTGGGTTCGAGCCTCGGTGGGAACATCATCACTCACTGAGAAATGCAGGTACATCCAGCAGGAGGACGAGTCCCAAATAGGACGAAATGCGCATCCTGGATTCCACTACTAGCCACCATCCACCAATTGTATACTGATTAAATGACCAGACATCGTCGAAGCATCTGCACAAGAAGCCGACATGTCAACCTGAGACCGAGCACTTCGATCCAATCAATCGACGGGAAAGTCAAAACAAAAATTCAATTCAATAATTCTATATTGTTATTGGAAAACTCCAAAGATACGTGATGATATGTAAACCACTTTGTATGAATAACAAGTGGCTACTCCTCCACCATGCTTTTTCTTTGAACTATGTCTGTGGTGACGGAGAGTGTTGTATCTATTTTGGTGAGATTAGGTCGTCGTCATATTTCTGGTGGAGCCAAGTTTCTTCTATAGCCAAAACACCAGAATTTCGATAGACATTTGAGGATACTAGATATTGGAAGTAGTCGACTTTGTTAGGCAAGGACGTGCAGCTAGTGCTAACAACTTCGGTGACAGTCACACAATCAATGTTTTTACGCTATCAAACACCGTGATGTTTTTTCCTCAATTTTTGAGAATGACTCGGCGCGATAGGTTGAAAAGACTTTGAGAATACGCGATTGCAAATAATAATACAATATGAAGACATTTGTGATTGATTAAACCGGAAATATAAGAGCCAAATATAAGAGGACAAAGGTACGTTGATGGAAAATGGTAGTTTTTGGTAGTGGAAAATTCATGCCTGGCCTATTAGGTTGATAGCCAACTTGGTGAGTATTTCGACGAATAGAGCGATAAAATGAAATAGTCCAGAGTACGTACGCGTTCAAATAAATGAAGCATTTCCATTACGAGGACTAATTCAGAAATGATGTACGATTTCAATTCAGATTGGAATCGACTGCATTGTCGCTTCCCATTTGAAATGGCAAGTGGCCCAAACTCTTTGTGTCTGATTTTATTCGTGAGAACTGGAGGTCTTGAATTGTTGGGGGTGGCAATTGGTAATAAAGGGAATCCTCTGAAGTCAACTAACCACCGACTATATATATTTATAATTCTATCACATCGGTGACAAAACCAGGGTTGGGACTTACAGGTGCATATGTTTTCATATTTATCACCACACTACTGTTTAGTTGCCAAAGGTAAAATTACACAATTTTCACTGGTGAACTAAGAGTTTCAGCAGTGACCATTTCGTTCTCAGAGATACTTTCTTTCATAACTGTACGATCATATTCATAGATGACTTGAAATGGACAACAACAACAAGCAGTGTCTAAAAGTTTGATAATGAGGCGAAATACTGCAATGGAACAAGTTTGGTATATTGAGAACAGAATATTGAGCGAGGAGACTCTTTTCAGAGAATTTATTATCATGTTGTACAATCGTATATATATGGCTTTTAAGAATTTATATCCGGTGAGGGAATTAGGTCAAAGGTGTGAATGCATGAAATAATGATAACAGCATGAAATGCAATTAAAATATTTGTGATTATAATCATAGTTGAATGTCAAGTGGCAAAACAATTAATGTCATATATAGAATAATACAGTTGTATTTGTATTCATATTAGAATTCATGAGTTAATTGGTGGATGGTGACTAGCATTGGAATCGAGAATTCGCGTTTCGTCCTATTTGTGACTCGCCATCTTGATATATACTATATATATAGGAAGAAAAAAACCCATTTAAACATTTAGGCGGCAGAAGGATTCAGCGAAGAAATATTTGCTCCTCAATTAGATTCTCATCTCTGGCTCTATTCTATGTACTATATATTTATCCATAGCATTTTTAATACAATACACAACAATTTACCAATCAAGTGGCACTGATATGTTTGTTAACAGTAATTAGTCAGTATCAACTTGTCAACGGGGTGATATTTAGCGAAGCAAATTAATACACACACTAGAGGGGTAGCAATGGTTACAACAAGTGGAGTGCTGAATGCACCACCATTTTGCAAAAATCGAAGAGTTATTCAAGAATGAGTGAGTGATCAAGTTGAAAAAGTAACAGTTAACAAAAGAAAAAGAAATTGGGACAGTGATAACTTCTAATTACAAAAAGAAGTGGACAGAAAAAATACTGAAATAATTTAGACAATTGTAAATTTTCAAAGGCTCAGTGAAAGTGGAAGTGGAACGGCTGAAACATTCATGTAACCCAAGTCATGCCGAAGTCATAGATATTGGTTGTCGAATCTATTCTGAACATGATTGCATAACTTCTTCAGGCAGATGGCTAAGCTTTCAGTTGTATATAGAAGATGAATTTGTGAATGAAATTTTTAATATTAGTAGGAATGCGATAAATAGATTGAAACGCAGTGTTAGCATGAACAGTAGGCTCAATGTATACTAAGTGTGCTAATTAAAACAAAGCCAGGAATAGGTTGCCTTATTCACTGGCTTCGCCATGCAGTGGCTGGAAAAATTATCGATAAGGAACTCATTCTCCAGTGAAATAGAGAAAGCCATCATCATGCCAGTCAGTCGATGTGTCTTCTTTCTACAACGGCGAATTTAAGCATGAGGACATGCAACAACCACACAATGTCGATCCCAGCCTCGAAGACTTATTCGACTGTCAAAGGAATGAGAAGATGGGATATGCAAGTGCTAGTAATGTGTCAGTGGGGCAAACGAAATGGAAGTGGACTATCGAATTTGTTAACTCGTCAGTCAGTAATCAACAATCCTCTGGTCACCTGGACTATAAGGACGAGCACACCGAGAGATGTCACCAACAGCCACCACTGCTCTTATGTAATGACAATCAGTCTCATCCATCAAGAGCCAAGTCAGAATGCAGAGAAGGAGGTTACAGTTGTACAGTGAAGTTGTACGAACAGTGTATATCAGGAGAAGAAGGACGAAAATCAGAACAAGTGATTCTGTGAATAGTGCCATTTCAACGAATTCTTCATCAAGCTCTCCAAACCCATATGTATGTATTTATGTATGGCTTTTAATGTTAATGTGAACTCTCACGAACATAATTGGCCATTCACTCTAAAGTGTAGTCAATGAAATGTGTGAATCTCAAGAGAGTGTAGGATGACTGTAAGATCAGTGAGCAATGAGCACATTGATCATCAAAGTGATAATTGTGATATGATAACATTGGAGAAATCATTTTGGGTCAAATAAATCCAGGTGGCAAGTGAAATAATACCGGACGTCGTTCAGAGTAAAATTATTCATGATAGTGATAACAATAGATATAATATGGGTAGGAAATACTAACCGGATAGAGGAAGAAAGCGAAGAATTATTGGCGCCAGAGAGTGGATGACAATTTTCACACTTCGTTGAGAAGAGACTCCTCACTGACTCACTTTTCTCACAGGAAGCGAGCATTTTATGGAGAACTGCTATTGGTAATAGACAAAACGCCAAATGGTGACATTGAAATCCCAATGGGTGATATGAGTACCGGCTGAACTGGGAGCAAGCAACAATGGAGGCAGAGAATGCCTGATAGGTCAACAGGTATATTCCGCCTAGACGGAGGAAAGCATATCGTGCGTCGGTGGCACAGCGGTTAGGACTCTCGCCCACCATGCTCATGGTCCGGGGTTCGAGCCCGCACCGACGCACACCTGATATCTATGGTCGGACTGCAAAATTTGGGCTACCGATATCCATGCTGAAAATTCCATAATTGTACCGAAAATACAGTGTGGAATCAAGCTGTAAATAAAAAATAAAAATAAAAAAATAAAAATAAATAATCAAGAAACGAACTAAGAGAGTATCGAGAAACCACACCACTATTGCAGAAAGTTTGGAAGGAAGCAAGGAAGCATGGAGGGAAGGAAGGCAGAAAGGCACCTTCTGATTGGAATGGGAAGTTCCTTCTCAGACTACCAGAGAAGGGTGACTCAACCACTTTTCTTTGGAACTGGTCCGGAATCATTCTCCTGTCCACCCCGAACCAATCTTAATGCGAAACATTTTGACAATCTGACTACTCGTGATCTGCTAGTGTCTTTTTTCCTTCACGTTCCCAGTGGAACACAGGGCTTCAAGCTAGTGGCTTGAAGATTCTGTAGCAGTGTTTATGTTATAGGATGGGGTTGCTAGCCTAATGCCTAACCTTCCCTCTTCACCAGTCTTATTACTGGTTTAGTGAGGTCATGGAGTGCGTCCGTGGCCGGGGATTGAACCCGGACCATATGCATGGTTGGTGAGCGACCTAACCGCTGTGCCACCGACAATCTAACCACTCGCGATCTGCTAGTTTGATTGACCTATATAGGTGAACTAACTCACAGTCTTTGCACGGTATTTTGTAAATTATATTGTTTTGTCTAATTGAATCAACTGACAGTGTCCATTAAGCTACAGAGCTTATCCTACCGTAGTGAGTTTGCAAGTTTAAATGCCACTCTAACTACTGCTTCTTTAAGAATCTCACGTAGGGTTTCAGATGTCCCCTCCTTATATGGTATAACAGTAGAAGCTTTATATTCTCCCGGTTATTTTTATTTTGCTTTTGGCCTTTTCTGGTCTTCCTAATGAATTTTATACGATGGTTATTTGGTACCAACCAGCTATTCTTCTTTTAGTTTCAATTCATCATATAGGTTTCATTGTTGTTCTAATTAGGGATGTCGTCGCTCGGTTTCTTAGACTCTCAACTAAAACCGCCTACACAGATATCGTATGAGATGAAACGAAGTCGAAATATCTATTAGAATGCGTTGGTTATTTATTAACGCCAGTGTGCAGTTGACCTTCTTCCGTCCGTTTCATTTTCGAATCTACTATAGCCAATTGTCCTTGTTCATTTTCCCATTCCAATGTGAATTTTATTCCATTTACTAGTGAATTTATATGTGTGAAGAAGCTAGAGACATGTTCTGTGTCTTAACACTGTGAAAGTGTCAGCCACATATTCCAGCCATATATTTAGTGCAGGATTATATGTATCAGGAGCCAAATTTTCCCAGCTATCTATATGTTTGTTTATATATCTTGCCTTGGAATTGAAAGATGGTAGACGGTATCATGCTGGATTAAGGATGAAATCTCAACCCTACACAACATCATCGAACACAGCATAGAATGACAGTGAAATCTCTAACTGAACTTCAAACACTCTGATAGGGTGTTAGGTAAGGTGGACCGTGAGGTGGTCTGAAACCTCCTCAACACTGAAGAGTGCAGCGACTCAAACGTCATTCGCCAGCAACATGACGACGTTCCATGTCAAGTCACTTACACAGGAAAGCTCAACGAAGCCGTTGAAGTGAGATCAGGATGGAATAATACACAACTGTCTATTATGAGTGTTGCCATTTCTGATCGTGGTCGACTGGACCATGCCACAGACCGTAAGTGGGAAGCGAGAAGACTGAAACACGTTGGGTGGGAAAGAAGCCTCCAGACGACTAGGACCTCACCGATGATTTACGTCTAGTGTCACATAAACTTGTAAGTGTTGTAGTAGGGACATTCTGATTCGCTGAAATGCATGAATATCTGACAGTGGAGTACTGAATAGCATCAAACCTTCATCCCATATTCCACTGCTAACCATCAATGAACAAATGACACCAATGAAATAAACTATACTCCTATGAAATAGCCTGTGATCATTTCTCATCATCATCATCATCATCATTCCCGTGCTACCTGAACAACCGTGTGTCATTCATCACCAATCAATCAGTTTACATCTGCATATTTTGTTAGTAGGAGTTCATTTATCATCGCTCATTTCCACTTTCTTCCTTATGACAACAGGCCACCAGCTTGAGGAATTCTACGCATCACCCACCGTACCATATTATATAAAACGTTTAGCTTGTGAGCAGTGAAATGTATGTGTAGAGGACAAAGCTCTAGAATACGAGATTTGAAAAGGTGAATACAAACTGAAATGTTGAATCAAGATTTGCACTCTTCCACAAATCACGATAGGAATGTGACCTGAAATGACTTTGTCACAAAATAAAAAGTGAACAAATAGCTTTCCAACGAGAATCGGATAACTGTAATCAATGGGAGTGGTGGCTGGTATACACAATCACATCACAGAGTTTCACTTCACCTTGAAGCTTGTTATAGGGGCTTGTTCTCTGTTTCAGTAGGCACACTAAAATAACACCTAGTTAAACGTGAATACTCAGTAACATGTCGAATCAAGATTTGTACTTTTGCATAGAATGAAGATAAAGCTTACCTGACTATAGATATGCTAAACACAGAAGGCTCAGTTTCTCTGAGAAAAATATTTTTCACATAAACACCATGATGAAAGGAATCTATTGATTAGTAACAATTAGAAGTCACTCACTGCATCACCTTAACTTGACCGATACATTTTGTTCAATCTAAGGTGAATTTGTAATCTTCTTCCAACCGTTGTCGAGTATATAAGCGCCAAACCGTCTTCACGTTACTAGCTAGATTGAGAAAGTGAGAAAATGCAGGCAGCTGTGGGAAATCTATTCATCTGCTCTCTGGTATGTTCTCTAATTATCTTCGACGATATTTTGATCGATGTTTGTGTTTGCTACCGTAGATGACAGCACTTCTGTTGTGTCGCCTGAGTGAATGTAAGCCAGCTGGAAGCCATGAGAACTGTAACATTCAAAGGGAATATGAAAAGTGTGTTGCTGAAGCTAAGGATGACATACATAATCGTGAGTCCAGTATATTTAATTTCGAAATCATAGTGATGCGTAGTGATATTTTGAATAAATTTGTGCATATATTTGTGTAGAGAGTGAAGATTGCAGATGGCAAGGGGATGTGAAACTGTGCAGGAGTTAGTGTTGGTGTGTTTTCCCCTAATCGTATTTTACCATCTGCTCGAATCTTGTGTGATTATCACCTTCCATGATTATTTGTGTCTTGTTTGATTCATTCTGTTGATCTCCTTTCCACCTCACCTGCAGTTGCATTATTGAACGCAAACGCGACATTAGATTAATATGACTATTATCATTATTATTATTATTGTTATTATCACCATCACAGGAATGAACACATCAGTCAACTAAGCCTGTGTGATCAGGAAGGACATGACGAGCTGATATCATTACCGCTGTCAGTACAAGTCCGGGTAAATTTAGCAATGAACAGTCATTTGTCAATGTTGCTCATTATTAATACTTCTCGAAGGTGATGATTTGATTAGTAATATGCATATTACAACCAGTTAGAATCATTCATCTCTCCTAAAATGTAGTCACTGTATTTTGCTGTTTACTTCCACAGTGATTCCGGACTTCGATGTGTCCTCTTTGAAGAATGGTGTAAATTCGGACAACAATGGTTTCGAGAAGGAATGCCTGAAACACAAAGCTTGCTCAACGAAAATATTCTTGTGTTTCTTCGGTGAGCTAGTTAAACCTGAGTGGGCAGATTGCTTGAGTCAAAAGAAATTACAAGTGATAAAGAAGGCCTATGAGAATTTGAAAAGTGAGCAAAACACACCAATGGAATTGGATCTGGGAACATTTTAGACTTTCCACGAATTCAAATAATATCCAGTTGTCTAGCCTTAAATTCTGCGTATATCTTCAATATCTCTAACTCTCTCGCTCTCTCTCTCTCTCTCCCTGAATATCTTTCATTTACATACCTGCACGTAGAATGTGTTGACACATTAATGTGAGTGCACAACTGGACATATTCCCTTCTGATTTTCTTATCTACAGAAGAGATTTGATGATGTGGGAATGAGTCATTTCTAGTACTTCCACCTACTTGTTGTTCTGTATACCTGATTTTCAGCCATCCCTCCTGCATCCTCCATATTTCTACGTACTTATTACTCTTCAGTGTGTATTTCAGTTTTGTTTATTTATTGTGAAATACAGTCAACGATATCATATTGTTTTCTATTCTCACGTCAATTGGTTTTTAGTAATAAGTGTTGAATTTCACTGTCAGTGTTTTGGGAATGGTGTAAATATCATTCGATTGTTGAGTATTTCTTGTTTGTCATGCGACTGAAACGTAGTCTTTGTAAACCGAAATCTCTGTCATAAGGCATATTCTGGAATATTTTGCTGTAGTACATTCCGATGATGTTTGTATTATGGAGGATATTTTTTCACGGAATCAGACGATATCACTAGGCTATCCACAGTGCATACAGCATGTTCCTCACCGTAGTTTTGTCTAATTATTTATGTTTAGAACAACACATTTAAGCGAACAATATTGTTTTCAATTAGATCTCAGCAGGCTTAACTCTAATATATACAGGGTTTACAAATAAAAATTCAAATATAAACCAATCATGGTGTTTTGTCTATGTGATAATAAGAAGGTGAATATCAATTTTGCAATTGGTCATAATAATAGTAATGATGATAATAATAATAGTAATAATAATAATAATAATAATGGTCTTATCAATAATAATGATGAAAAAGTGAGGCAATCTCTGGTAACACGAATAATGAAAAACAGTATGATTAAACAAACAAATGTTCAGGTGGAAGTAGTCGATAAAGGGTAGTAAAAACAAATGAACCGATTATGTAATATTAGATTGTAAGGGAAGGAAATGAGACACGTTTATAATAAAGATGTGATAGGATTAAGGGATGATAGGAGAGGGCTTGAAAATATAAACAAGATGTGGTGTTGAAGTCATTATTTGGTTTCGCCTTAATAGCCCGAGGCAGGGAAAATGGGTTTACGAACTTCTTTTGAATGCATAGTTTAGGTTTAATAGTTCGAATGCCTATTGCCTCAGCTGTGTGCGGTAGACGAATACGAAGTCTATCAGAAAGATTCGGTGGGATACGATGAATTACTTTGAAGGCTCTCGTTTTCTCGACCACGTGACCGCTAGCAATTAAATGTGTCAGAATTGAGCTACGGATTGTTTTTTCTGTCCTTTGCCAAACCACGATGGGAGATGTTCACTGACACGTTGGGTAAGCTGTCCAGTAGTACGTGCAACATAACTGTCGCCACAGGTGCAGTTGAATTGATAAATGCACATAGATGTGGCAAATCTATCTAGCTTATCCTTCGTTTGCGTCCCTATCATTCGTCGGCTAGAGAATGACAAACATAGGTGTGCTGCGTAAAATGTTCTTCGTATACTCCTTGAAATTCTTTGGAATAGAATCTCACTCGATAAGTCACCATTAAATTGTAACTTAATAAATAGAGGTTTCTAACATGCAGTCAGTGTCTCAGGTTTATTCTCTGATGTTTTCATATGTTTCTTTATAAAACTACTCGGATAGCCCATCTCCGTCAAGGAATCGTGAATATATTCAAATTCCTTTTGTAAGAGGTCATCCGTACATATCTTTCTTGCTCTGCTCGCGAGACATTTCACAACATTCCTTTTGTATTTAATGGACGCCTAACCAAAGAAATGTGTGTATTGATTGCCCTGTGAATGTGCTTTTTCTGTACACTCTTCTCCCCAGTGACCCATCTTCTCTCCTACTTAGCGAGACATCCAGGAAATGTAGTTAATTCTCCTGCTCCTCTTCACAAGTAAAGGTAAGCGAAGGGTGGATTTCAGCAACAATTCGTCTATGTCAACATTCCCATCAGCTAAGATAAGTGTATCATCGACATATCGGTAATACATATCAAACTCCTTGATGATGTCCTTCGATTTCCCGTTTTCAAGTTTTGCGAGAAAGAAGTCAGGTAATATTGGGCCTAATGGTGAACCCATGGCTACTCCATCTACTTGTCGATAGTATGAATTATTGAAGACAACGTGAACATTCATTGTGCATTTAAGAAGTAATTCTTTGAGGCTACACAAAGGGATTGCTAAGTCTAATTGCCTTTCGGTGATTTCTTGACAAATATAATCTACTGTTTCCATAAGCGGTACGTTAGTGAATAGTGATGATACGTCCATGGATAACATGCGTTTATACCTGATATCAGTCTCGGATATTTTAGAAATAAAGTCGAAGACATCACTAATTCTATGTTGCACGATTTCTCTGTGCAAAGGACCCAGAATCTTAACTAACCACTTCGCTGTTCCGTGAAATGGAGAGTTATACATATCTAAAACAGAGCGAAGATGAAGACCCGGTTTGTGCACTTTTGGTAGACCGTAAATACGTGGAGTATTGGTACCCGTTGGTTCCATGGACTCATACGTGGTTGATGATAATACTCTTATTTGGTTTAGTTTTTTGAGGGAGTCTAATTATTTGTTTCAGACGGTTGGTAAGTCCGTACACTCCACACATCCGAACACAATGCCTCATTACTTTTGTCTTGTTCGATGTTGTAAAACTACGGAAAAGTCTGAGTTTGTGTCTTTCAAGTGAGTTACCAACCAGATTTTATAATCTAGGGTGGTGTGATTTCGGGATAGTCTTGTCCAGACAGTCTCATTCGAATCAAATTTATGGTGTTGACGCACGATTCACAAATGAATATTTGTCACTGTGTGAACCAGAGTTACACACTTCACGTTTCAGTGGAGATAGTTTGTGAATGATGAATTGGGGTGTTATCGCCAGATGATATGACACAGTAATTTGCATCTGCGTGCATGTTGGTATAAACCAATGACTGATAGTAGTCTTTGCCTGTCTACCATATCGACGAGCAGTGTTTGTTCCAGTGAGATCTCATGTGATATCTAGAAATTGTCTTCTGCATTCTCTGGCTTTAGCACTAGCTCAGTTGGCATCTATGCATATGAATTTTGGTTATTTTCAAGGTTGTTCACTGAACTGTGTGCCGTGGAGTTCTGCGGTATTTGCATTTTAATTATGCGGAGGAATTTATTTTGATGACGTCTCACAGTCTTATGCAGTATTACTTACTGATGACGTTTCTGGTACAATTCATTCCTCATCTCCCTCCTAATCATATCAAATCTGTACCATTCGCATGATAGTATATACTGAAGATTGATAGGAGTTTTCGGATTCTTCTCAGGTCAGCCAACAGTCAGCCGACAACGTGTGCTTCAGTGTGATTTGTTTTTTAACTGAGGTGGTCGACTAAGCATTCTCCAGCTTTAGGACTAGTTGAAGTGGCTTTCACAGTAATGAGAAGCAAGCAAACACACTGAGGAATAATAAATGGATGAGAAGTTTTCCATATAGACACGTACTTCTGAAAATTCTCCGTCACAAGAGCCTTGTGAGTGAACAAATCTTGGTGTGTATCGTTGGTGAAAACACTTTCCGAGAAATGCATCATTTAGCATCGAGCATCCTTCATTCAGGTAGCTCAGTTTCCAACGATTATCCGACTAACTGTTCATCGACCGATAGAAATCAATCCGACTGTTTTATTTTCATAAGACAAAGGTATATCATTCAGGATAATCATTATAGCTGCTGTGTATGTCAAGTGAGTTTCATTGTCAGTCCCGATCCTTCATTCATCTGATCTTTGTATATCATTTATTCTGTAAGTCAGATTCCAACAGTTTTATCTTGATTGAGCTGTGTCTACCAAATCGATTCATTGAATTTGTTCACCTCAGTAATGTCTGTTTGACATATCTGCGATTGGTGGGTCTTGGTTTTTTGCATCGAAATGTCGACTTGGATTAAATGTTAATACTTTCAATGAGAGACGTGGTTTGAAGGTTAGATATTCACTTCATCGAGTATGAGGACTCTCTTGTGTGTATTGGTCAGTTAGTGGTCTTCACAAATGAGGCGTGCGTGATATGCACGCCAGCACTTCTTTATTTATCAGGCTTATGTCTCCTATGTGTTTCATTAGTAGGTGTCGGAAGGGTCGATTTGTAATTAGTGTGTGATTTCTTATGTCCTATCATTGTTAAAGCCACTTCTGAAGCCTTGGACATTTTAACCACATCGAATGCAGTGAATAGGAAGCATGGGATAGACTTATCACCTATATGGCAAACTCTTATGAAACAAGATAGATGAAAAAACAACAAACACACTATGAGCCTTTTAAAACATGTAGTATCACGAATTTTCCATATGGCACAGAACATACACACACACTCATACAAAACTAATCTTTACAATTACAACAATAAGTCCCTTTAATAAATTTGAATAAGGCATTAATTAAGAAGACAAATTTCGTCGCGAGATGATGTCATTTCGTAGTTTTCTTACAACCGCTTTACAACTAACATGGTTAACAATAATAAAATTAAGCTCATGGCAATTACTCAGTTAAATAAAAACAAAAGGACGTACTAATGACCAATCATATTTAGATAGGTTATGTAGTCCATGGTAGGCGAAGATTGAAGTCTATTGATTTTTGTACACACAGTTTAGGCTGTATGGGATTAATCCTCCAAAGTGCTTCCATCACCTATAGTCACCAACCTTGAATTAGATTAATGTGAAATAATTGTGAAACAGTCATAAATATTGATTGATTTTGCGACCTGACATTAATAAGTGTTTTGCAATGGATGCTGCTGTGTAATCTACTTCAGACTATATCTACAAGTTCACCTGCAGTTACTGTGGCACCTATATAGTTAGAACAAACAGAATGTTCCATTGTCGTCGAAAAGAACGTGCTCCAAAATGGCTACTAAATCATACAGAAAATCCCAATGCGAGTAATCTGAATAGAAATCCAGCTTCATCCACTGTAAAACACTTATTAATGTCAGGTCACAAAATCAATCAGTATTTATGACTGTTTCACAGTTATTTCACATAACTCTGATTCAAGGTTGGTGATTAAAGGTGATGGAAGCACTTTGGGGGATTGATCACATACAGCCTAAACTGTGTGTACAAAAAACGATAGACTTCAATCTTCGCCTACCATGGACTAATAATTTTTTAAAAAAATTATTATTCATCTACCATGGACTACATAACCTATCTAAATATGATTGGTCAATAGTATGTACTTTTGTTTTTATTTAACTGAGTAATTGTCATGATCTTTATTTTATTATTGTTAACCATGTTAGTTGTAAAGCGGTTGCAAAGAAACTACGAAATGATGTCATCATCTCGCGAAATTTGTAATCTTTACAAATCAACTATAGAAGAATGAACACAACAACAATTTGACATTAGTCATTACAAATATATATGATGACTGCTCACATATTTCTACTGGTAAAAAATGTCCATGGACAAATCATCTTCAAATAAACTGACTTCACTTTATGTAAAAAAATTTGGTTATATACTTTGATGAATAGTAAAATTCCGAATAAATCTGCTGAAGAATCTGTGGCTTATACAGCGAAACGTTCAGAAAACAGATCTTGTTTTGATTTTCTTAACACGCTGGGACTAATTTAAATACTTTATAATGGACACTTCACCTGGTGTTAAAGTGAGATAATGCCGAATCGACCACTTGAACTTTAAATGAAATCGCACTGACGCAAACGGTGCTGGTCGTCAATAAAGGAATCTGAGTACTCCTATCAATCAAGAGTATATATACGATCATGCGAATGGTGTCAAATGTGAAATGATTATAAGCGATAAATCGCCCTCGAAACGTCACTAGTAAATATTACTATATAACACTGTGAGACTTCCTCACAATAAATTTGATCAATAATGGAATGTATATTGGTGTACATTTTTTGTCTCACGTAATCTAGTGAACACACTTGAAGATGATATCAGTGTGAAGAAATGATCAGCCATGTTGTTCATCGTTCATCGATCATATATTCCTAAACGAGAACTGCATAGCTCTGGTGCATGAAGAGACAGATATTCACACGTGAAGAAGTTCAGATTTCGATTTTGATTTTTGATTTACAGCTTGATACAACACTGTAATTTAGGTACAAGTATGGAATTTTCAGCATGGATTTCGGTAGCCCAAATTTGGCAGGCCGACCATAGATATCAGGTGTGCGTCAGGGCGGGCTCGAACCCCGCACCATGTGCATGGTCGGCGAGAGTCCTAACCACTGTGCCACCGATACACATAACATAATATCGTCTTCATTCAAATGAGGTTATCTAATCAAACGTGATCTGAAATCGCACTCTCGATGAGCATATGTGTGATAGTAAATATACCATAGCTTGAGTTAGTCTTTCAAGGATGTCACGGTCATTTCTGTTTCACACATTAGACGTTTTGAGTGTATGTCAAACAATAATAAATACTTGTGAATTGAATGATATTGCTATCATAACTAATGCACTGGTAGCGATGCCATCACGTATTACTATGAGATGATAGCCAACTGGATAGAAGACGATATCATAGCATTATCTATATTTCAATTTACAGAAAGTGAAGTGGAATACACATGAGAGAGCAATAAGTGATCAGGAAAAGAACTAAGTGTAGAAGATGCAGCATACACAGAAGGTCAAGTATTTTTTAATTGTTAGAACCATCAACAACATAACAACACAGTTAGCTGAAAATACTAAATATGACTCATTTCCACATCATCCAATCACTTGTGTAGATACGGAAATCAGTAGTTTGTCAAGGCAATAGGTCAAGTTGTACACTCACATTATTGTGTCAACACATTCTACGTACATGTGTGTGAATGAAAGATATTGAGAGAGATGCATTGAAGATATATGAAGACCTTAACGGTGGATGATGCCGTCCTATTTGAGTGGAAACATATTCTGAAATGTTTCCAGATCAAATTTCTCCGGTGTGTGTCGTATGCTATCCAAATATTTGTACGCAGCCATGGCTTGTTGTTTTGTCTTATCATCGAGACAGTGTTGCCATTCGGGTTGAAGTACGTGACCAATGCAATTCAATAAAATTCTCACTGCGCAGTTGTTGTAACTTAAGCACACTGCAGTAAATACTTGAGTGTCTAAGTCAACGGCATATCTGAGAGAGGACACATCCAATTCGGCACTACCTGAAGAAAGAATAAGAGAGGGGAACAATTCTAACTGATTTAAAATGTATATTACTCAAATCATCACCTCACGAAGTAAAATTATCACTTTAAAGTTATGCATGGCAACACTGGGAGACGAAGTCGTGTTGTTTAATTCGTATAAATAGATGTTTGGAGAGAGATGATATCAGTCTGTGTTGTTACAGTATCAAGGTTTGTTTGGTACGAACCGGTTAAAATTACCGATTAAAAATTACTTTCAAATTTCTGGTGTGTTGATGATGATAGTAATAAACTGGACTTACCTTTGACCGATGATAAGAGTACACCGTGTGAAGTAGAAGTCAAGTAGAGAAATCGACATATAACTTATCGAAGCTGTATGTAAGATGAGAATTGGAGAATTCGTTAGATGACTTTTAGGCGAGTACATAACTAAACTGATATTACAACGCACACACACACTAGTGTAGATTAGAGAACAAATTCACCACGTGAAGAAAACATTTCGAAATTATATTGGTTCATTGATATGAAAAACTGCTTGTGATTCTGGTTGACAGCCAGTGTATGTTTGTGGATTGATTCGAACAGGAGCGTAATGTCTAAGTTGGCCAGTATTATCTGTTGACGTTTGTTGTCATCTACGCCAGAAACGATGACGGATAGGCCCTAGTAGGTTCTGTATGTATTCAAACATACATATACATGAATTCGAACACGGACATTAAGGTAATATACACACACGCTTGAGCACCATCTATAATGATAACCTACTTAGCAGCTGTGTTTCATAGCTCAGCGGTCATAGCGATCCTCTGCTAAACCAAACCACTGGATACAGGTTTGATCCCCTGCAGAGATCCATATCCCCTTTTTTATCTCCAGTCATCACTCCTTACACTAACATATTCAACATATTCAAAGTGTTATTTTGAACCACTCTAACTTTGATAAAATACATTGGACTCACGATTGAAGGTCTCACGTTTTGTTAGATTCACACAGACTTCAAATTCTTTTGAGAGATCGCAGCTCATAGAAATTCCAGTAGGTGTGCATTCGTTAAAATGACACAAGAGAACTGCTGTCATCTACGGTAGCAAATACAATTCAAGACAATTACAGAACATACCAGAGAGCAGATGAATATATTTACCACAGCTCCGTTCATTTTCTCCGTTTCTAAATGAAGCCAGTCGCGTAATGATAGTTTCACGTTTATATACCTGCGAACGTCATGAAACGTGAGTATATATGCCTATGTGTGATGAAATTAAGTGGGTCAAGTCGGGATTTATATCTGCTGATTTCGTGAATTATTTATTTGATGAGTACTTATTGACAGGTAAGCTTACTGCTCATTAAATGGATGATAATAGATTTCGATTCCACATGATGCTTTTTGTGCACGCGTAGAATTATCCGTCATTCAACAGCTTTGACATGGACACATACAGTTTACTATTTAATAGATAAACATTCTACACGATGCAATGGTGAAAATTGTCGTGCTTGTGGTCTGTGATAAAGTAGCAAGTGCAGATGAACTACAAATGGATTCGTTCTAACGAAATATGTAGAGGTAAACTGATGGGTGGGTTGTTTATGTATCACAGAATGATGATGACAATTGATCACAGGCTGTTTCATTCGAGCACAGTTCATTTCATAGATGTCGTTTGTTCGATGTTGGTTAGCAGTGGAATATATGATGAACGTTTTATCCTATCCATTACTCGATGGACGCCTTTGCATTTCAGTATTTTATAGTGTCGCTATTGAAGCGATTAACAAGCTGGCGTCATCCACGGCGTGAGGTGTGGTCTCCCGATATAATCAGCTATGACAGTCATATCTCGCATTACAACTATCATCTTTATTCACTGAAGTTTACTCAGATAACTTTCTTTGGCTTCTAGAATTCATATGATACATTCCTCTCAGAGGAAGTTGATAATAATGCATAAAGCTTCATCTATATTTCACTGAATACATACTATTCCAATTATAATTGACGAAAACTTTACTATCGTTTGCATCACGTCTTTGATCTCCTTTAACTTGTCCTTCAGTTTTACTCAGCATTGACGAGTCATTTGTTGGAGAGAAATCTTCGTCAGGAAGCATGAAGAGATATCTCATCGAAGACCGTCACTCGTTGACATTCGACTTCTTCCGACATTCATGTCTCGGATAGAATGAAACACGCATCCTCGATTCCACCGCTTGTAATAATATTGGTCAACGCGAAGTACACAATTACTTCAGTAGTTTGTTGCCCCTTAGTTCTACCATCAGAAGGGGAACAGGAATGTAGGTGTAATGAAAAGGGAAGTGACAAATATTGAGTTTGACAGAGGAATCTAAGGAGGAAAGTGTTGAGTGTGTTAGCCTACACTTTCAGTAAAACAGTGAGTACTTAATGAATGTCAACTTCTGATGACATGATCAGAAATTTTGACTGTAAATTTTGTTTATAAAGCAAATCAAACCAACTACGTTTACACATATTTCAACGACAGGAGGCAGGATGCGGAAGCTTAGGTGTATTTTCAAGTGATAAAACTGCTGTAAATATATATAGATATATTGTCTACCCAATCATTGAGCGTTTGATTTCGGCCTGCATTAAACGAAATGGAATAGCATGTTCAAATAAATATTATTATTTCGTAGTCTCTTTACAACCGCTTTACAACTAACATGGTTAACAATAATAAAATAAAGCTGATGGCAATTACTCAGTTAAATAAAAACAAAAGTACGTACTAATGACCAATCATGTTTAAAAGGTCATGTAGTCCATGGTAGCCGAAGACTTCGGGCAGCTATCAAATGCACATTCTGCGCCACCATATCTCTTTTTCTCACTTGCCGAAAATTTTCGATCCCTGCACCTAACTATGATTAAAGGACGAAATTCTGTGGACTCCACTTCAAACTGTATCTACAAGTTCACCTGCTCCAGCTGCGGTGACACCTATATACGTAGAACCAACAAAATGTTCCATTGTCGTCGAAAAGAACATGTTCCAAAATGGCTATTCAATCATATCGAAAATCCTAACGCGATTAACCTGAATAGAAAACCAGCATCATCATCCACTACAAAACACTTATTAATGTCAGGTCACAAAATCAATCAATATTTATGACTGTTTCACAATTATTTCACATTAATCTAATTCAAGGTTGGTGACTATAGGTGATGGAAGCACTTTGGAGGATTAATCCCATACAGCCTAAACTGTGTGTACAAAAATCAATAGACTTCAATCTTCGCCTACCATGGACTACATAACCTATCTAAATATGATTGGTCATTAGTACGTCCTTTTGTTTTTATTTAACTGAGTAATTGCCATGAGCTTAATTTTATTATTGTTAACCATGTTAGTTGTAAAGCGGTTGTAAGAAAACTACGAAATGACATCAGCTCGCGAAATTCGTCTTCTTAATGCCTTATTCAAATTTATCAAAGGGACTAATCGTTTTAAATATTATTATGTTGTTACGGAGTATTTAATTATGGGAATAACATTCTGACTGGTTAACTACCTTCCAGTGCACAACTTGCAATTGGATTTCAACTAGGTATCTTGGATCTCTTGAAGGAAACACCGCAGATATCGCTTAGTGGCATTGATTGTGCTTCAGCTCAAAGACAACTGTGTCACAGAATACACCGTCAATCAATATTTTACTTGAGGATATTGTACGAAGGCAAGTTATCATGCAATCGACTCCTCCGAAAATTCTGAACACTCTATAAATACTGTCCGAAACAAAGATACTGTGATAATATTCCACTGCCAAGTTAACCAGTAACATCATGGAAACTCACAACTCTATTTCAAAAATTAAACTCATCATTAAGTTTCCATGAGGCGGATACTCTCACTTGCACAGTCATTAAACCGGAATTTGAGAAATCCCAGTCCAAAGTTTATAGCTAACTTAATCGTCATTCTTCTGCATGAGGTAACTTTTATGTCGTCGTTGTCAAGTTGGCCGGTGCGTAAATATGACAAATCCTCATGCAGGTTGTTGGATTCGACAAGTATATATATATATATATCTTATAAAAGCAGCGTATGTTTGCATCATATACACTTTCATCGGGTAAGGTGTTGCAGCTCGGTGAAATTCCTTTTCAGTCCATCATTCCTATTCAGATAATTTCAATTTCATTTGATATGAAGTGTTTCTGATATTAGACATTCTTTGTGATTTCTGGAGTATTTCTGGATAATGATTTCAATGTCAAAATCAATTTTCTGACCTGATTCTATCGCATGCAGACTGATGTAGGCTGATGGTTTTTCAAGCTTTTCTAGTTCAACTGGATTTCTGAGTGGTCGAACAGGCGCTCTACGGAGTTCATTTCTTCGTTCGTTTCTTGATTACGAGATTCTCTCCTCCCTCTAGGCGGAATATACCTGTGTTTTGCATTATCCGTTTCGGAAACCTTGTCTTCTGACCGCGTGAACTATATCGCACAATTATTTTCACATTATATCCATTTGTTTCGAACTACAGCCAAATATTCAGAGTCAACATATGTAGCAACATCTTACTCACTCGTTCACTAAAGCAGGACTTATTGGCCTGTGACGTTGTTGATGTGAAGCCGAGGTCTCTCTAAACTGCCGTTTATATGTTCAGCTTCAGTCGTGTGCTGAATTTCAATTGTGAACTCTGGCTATCTCCAGCTACTCTACAGCCTCAAAACTTCACCCTGTGAGTTCCTTATACTCAACAGTGGTGCTCTCGTTCATTTCCCCGAGATCTTGCTGACCTGTCAGGCATTCTCTGCCTCCATTGTTGCTTAATCCCAGTTCAGACGGTACTCATATCACCCATTGGGATTTCAATATCACCATTTGGCGTTTTGTCCCGTACCGATAGCAGTTCTCCACACAATTCTCGCTTCTTGTGAGAAAAGTGATTCAGTGAGGAGTCTCTTCTCAACGAAGTGTGATAATACCTATTCACACTCTGGCGCCAATAATTCTTCGCTTTCTTCCTCTATCCAGTTTGTATTTCCTTCCCATATTATATCTATTGTTATCTCTATAATGAACAATTTTACTCTGAACAATTTCCGGTATTATCTCACTTGCCACCTGTATTTATTTAACTAAATATATATTCTTTAATGTTATCATATCACAATTATCACTTTGATGATCGATGTGCTGATTACTCACTGATCTTACAGTCATCCTACACTCTCTCCAGATTCACACATTTCATTGACTACACTTTAGAGTGAATGGCCAATTATGTTCGTGAGAGTTCACATTAACATTAAAAGCCATACATACATACATACATACATATGGGTTTGGAGAGCTTGATGAAGAATTCGTTGAAATGGCACTATTCACAGAATCACTTGTTCTGATTTTCGTCCTTCTTCTCCTGATATACACTGTTCGTACAACTTCACTGTAAAACTGTAACCTCCTTCTCTGCATTCTGACTTGGCTCTTGATGGATGAGACTGATTGTCATTACATAAGAGCAGTGGTGGCTGTTGTTGATATCCCTCGGTGTGTTCATCCTTGTAGTTCAGGTGACCAGAGGATTGTTGATTACTGACTGCCCAGTTAACAATTTCGATAGTCCACTTCCATTTCGTTTGCCCCACTGACACATTACTAGCATTTGCATATCCCATCTTCTCATTCCTTTGACAGTCGAATAAGTCTTCGAGGCTGGGGTCGACATTGTGTGGTTGCTGCATGTCCTCATGCTTAAATTCGCCGTTGTAGAAAGAAGACACATCGACTGACTGGCATGATGAAGGCTTTCTCTATTCCACTGGTGAATGAGTTCCTTATCGATAATTTTTCCAGCCACTGCATGGCGAAGCCAGTGAAAAAGACGACCTATTCCTGTCCTTGTTTTAATTAGCACACCTAGTATACATTGAGCCTACTGTTCATGGCAATACTGCATTTAAATCTATTTATCGCATTCCTACTAATATTAAAAATTTCATTCACAAATTCATCTTCTATATACAACTGAAAGCCTAGCCATCTGCCTGAAGAAGTTATGCCGTCATGTTCAGAATAGATTCGACAACCAATATCTATGATTCCATGACTTGGGTTACATGAATGTTTCAGCCGTTCCACTTCCACTTTCACTGAGCCTTTGAAAATTTACAATTGTCTAAATTATTTCAGTATTTTTTCTGTCCACTTCTCTTTGTAATTAGAAGTTATCACTGTCCCAATTTCTTTTTCTTTTGTTAACTGTTACTTTTTCAACTTGAACACTCACTCATTCCTAAATAACTCTTCGCTTTTTCCAAAATGCTGGTGCATTCAGCACTCCACTTGTTGTAACCATTTCTACCCCTCTAGTGTGTGTATTAATTTGCTTCGTTAAATATCACCCCGTTGACAACTTGATACTGACTAATTACTGTTAACAAACATATCAGTGCCACTTGATTGGTAAATTGTTGTGTATTGTATTAAAAATGCTATGGATAAATATATAGTACATAGAATAGAGCCAGAGATGAGAATCTAATTGAGGAGCAAATATTTCTTCGCTGAATCCTTCTGCTGCCTAAATGTTTAAATGGGTTGTTTTCTTACTATATCTCACGTTTCTGTTTACTCATTCCGAAATCCGCGTGATTTGTCCGTTTATCATTTCTCTTGTATCCTATCCACCACCAGTGTTTCGAAATTTGGACTAATTTGACTGGGAGGTTATCATTTCGCCAATATAATCTTTATGTATTGTTATTTAAAATGAATGTGTGATTGATGACTGCCTATACCCTGCCATGCGTCGGTGGAACAGCGGTTAGTACGCTAGTCGACTATGCACATGGTTCGGGGTTCGATCCCCGGCCACGGACCCACTCCTTTACCTCGCTAAGCTAGTAATAAAAGATGGTAAGGAGGGAAGATTGGGCATGAGGCTAGCATCTTCATCCTGTGAAAATAAACACTGCTACAAAACTTCAAGCCTGTAGCTTGAAGCCTTATGTTCCTCTGGGAACGTGAAGGAATAAAAAAATACCCTCCTGGCCGCCTCCATGTGTATCTATCAGTTCATCTGCTCTTGTGGAGCAAAGTACATCAGTCGTAGCAAGACGACGCTTTCCACACGGATACGAGAACATATTCCAGCAACATGGTTTTACAAGGGAGAAAGGAAGTGTGTGGGAAGCTCTATTATTGAAAACCTGATCGACTGCTGTCACTGTGCCAACCCTGACCACGATTTTAAGATCATCGACCGAATCCATGCTAACTTGTCGCGTTTTTTCGTTGCAGAGTTCTAAAGACAGCACAGGCGTTGTTCGTTCATGAATTTAAGCCAGACCATTGTGTTGTATAAAAGAAGTATGTACAATCCTTACTTCTGCCTTGGCCGTAGATGGATACACATTTATTTATTTATTCATATAATTATTTATTTTGTTTATTCAGTTTTTCTACGCACATTTCCCTTATTTCTATGATTATTATTAGTAGTAGCACTAGTATTATTACTATTCTCACTCTGAATTGTTCTCACTTGTCCTACTTGTCATTCTAAATCCAAAATCATAGTTTTTATTTTCTTTTTTGTTATTACATACAATGTTGACTTCTATCTTATCTATTCCCAACCTTTCGTCTTTACCAGTCCTATTACTCATTTAGCTAGTTAAAGGTGTGAGTCGGCCGGGAATCGAACCTGGACCATGTGCATGGTCGGCGAGCGTCTTAACCATTGTGCCACCGGTGTCTCGGCGGAAACATCATCATTCACTGCGGAATGCAGACTCATCAAGATGACGAGTCTCAAATAGGACGAAACGCAAATTCTCGATTCCAATGCTAGTCACCATCCACCAATTAACTCATGAATTCTAATATGAATACAAATACAACTGTATTATTCTATATATGACATTAATTGTTTTGCTACTTGACATTCAACTATGATTATAATCACAAATATTTTAATTGCATTTCATGCTGTTATCATTATTTCATGCATTCACACCTTTGACCTAATTCCCTCACCGGATATAAATTCTTAAAAGCCATATATATACGGTTGTACAACATGATAATAAATTCTCTGAAAAGAGTCTCCTCGCTCAATATTCTGTTCTCAATATACCAAACTTGTTCCATTGCAGTATTTCGCCTCATTATCAAACTTTTAGACACTGCTTGTTGTTGTTGTCCATTTCAAGTCATCTATGAATATGATCATACAGTTATGAAAGAAAGTATCTCTGAGAACGAAATGGTCACTGCTGAAACTCTTAGTTCACCAGTGAAAATTGTGTAATTTTACCTTCGGCAACTAACAGTAGTGTGGTGATAAATATGAAAACATATGCACCTGTAAGTCCCAACCCTGGTTTTGTCACCGATGTGATAGAATTATAAATATATATAGTCGGTGGTTAGTTGACTTCAGAGGATTCCCTTTATTACCAATTGCCACCCCCAACAATTCAAGACCTCCAGTTCTCACGAATAAAATCAGACACAAAGAGTTTGGGCCACTTGCCATTTCAAATGGAAGCGACAATGCAGTCGATTCCAATCTGAATTGAAATCGTACATCATTTCTGAATTAGTCCTCGTAATGGAAATGCTTCATTTATTTGAACGCGTACGTACTCTGGACTATTTCATTTTATCGCTCTATTCGTCGAAATACTCACCAAGTTGGCTATCAACCTAATAGGCCAGGCATGAATTTTCCACTACCAAAAACTACCATTTTCCATCAACGTACCTTTGTCCTCTTATATTTGGCTCTTATATTTCCGGTTTAATCAATCACAAATGTCTTCATATTGTATTATTATTTGCAATCGCGTATTCTCAAAGTCTTTTCAACCTATCGCGCCGAGTCATTCTCAAAAATTGAGGAAAAAACATCACGGTGTTTGATAGCGTAAAAACATTGATTGTGTGACTGTCACCGAAGTTGTTAGCACTAGCTGCACGTCCTTGCCTAACAAAGTCGACTACTTCCAATATCTAGTATCCTCAAATGTCTATCGAAATTCTGGTGTTTTGGCTATAGAAGAAACTTGGCTCCACCAGAAATATGACGACGACCTAATCTCACCAAAATAGATACAACACTCTCCGTCACCACAGACATAGTTCAAAGAAAAAGCATGGTGGAGGAGTAGCCACTTGTTATTCATACAAAGTGGTTTACATATAATCACGTATCTTTGGAGTTTTCCAATAACAATATAGAATTATTGAATTGAATTTTTTTTTGACTTTCCCGTCGATTGATTGGATCGAAGTGCTCGGTCTCAGGTTGACATGTCGGCTTCTTGTGCAGATGCTTCGACGATGTCTGGTCATTTAATCAGTAAACAATTGGTGGATGGTGGCTAGTAGTGGAATCCAGGATGCGCATTTCGTCCTATTTGGGACTCGTCCTCCTGCTGGATGTACCTGCATTTCTCAGTGAGTGATGATGTTCCCACCGAGGCTCGAACCCAGTGCCCATAGTTTCAAACGCCAAAGCGTTATCCACTAGACCACTTGGGCCACTTGAGTCCCAAATAGGACGAAATGCGCATCCTGGATTCCACTGCTAGCCACCATCCATCAATCGTATACAACATAGAATATTAAACTGTTGGGTGTCGTCTAAAGCACTTAAATTAATATTCCAATGTATACGTAACCAATGTTTATATGACTCCAGACTGCAGTTCCCCCGACATATCTACCTTCTCAGACAAATTTCCTGCTCCTATTCTCGGAAATTCCTTGTCACTAGTCTTTGAGGAGATTAATTCTTGCTATCACAGCTTTCTCACACCACTTAGCCATGAGAACTTGGTCAAACTCAGCACTCGTCTGCACAAAACTCTAGACTTGCTTTTCATAAACTATCCTGACATATATGAGGTGCATTATTTGTTTGTTATCCACCGAAAGTGTATGGCAACATACACAGGAAGGCCTCTGTTCACCGAACAAGAGAAATTGAAGAACGATCCAAATTCAAAAACTCGACAATATTCAAGAAGTAAGATGTATGTCGGATGATACTGACTTGGACCTATTCGTTGATGAAGTGTAAGGCGTTACTGTCTTAATCATCACCTCCTATCTCAAGTTCTGTTGGGTCATTCGCTGTCCTACTGAAACACTCACTGTTCACGAGTTTCGACAGGATCTCTTCTCCACAACTAAGAAAGCGCAGAAGTGCAAAAGAGAATTTGTATAAATGACATGATGATGCAAGTGTTCAAACAATGAACTCTCTGATCAAGTCGGAACTACACAGACTAAATGGGATAGACAATGAAGACATTTTATCATGTTACTAACAACACTCCTAACATCTGGAAACATTTTAATCAACTTACAGAACAAATTTCGGTTGATGTCTATTTATCCTGATGTAAATGCCTTAAATAGATTTTGAATAATGCAACAGGCTAATGTGACTACATCAGATGATTCCAGTCATGTAAACGATCATTTCCCTGGTTTCAATGAAAAGGATGTATTAACATGTCTCAAATCTCTAAATTCATCACATATCTTAGGACACGATGGTGTAACAAGCATTTCGCCTCAAACGTATGCTGACATTTGGTGTTATCCTCCTACTCAAATCTTGAATGCATCCCTACACAGGGAAACAGTACCTGTTACCTGTAAAGAAATAAGGGTGGTGCCCATAGCAAAATCACCATCTTCTGGATCAGGTCTAAAGTCTAGGCAAAATTCCATTCTTGAAAACCATGGAGAAAAGTCTTGTACATGTTCCTCAACCTTCTTTGAAATCTTTTAATAACCCAAAGAAGTTCGCTTACAAATTCAGTTGAGGCACATTAGATGGTGTCGTTGTACTCTACAACAACATTGTTTCAAGTCTTGATGAAGGTGCAAAGTTTGTCCTAGCCTCTTGTGAAGACAACACTACTGTTTTTGACTATATCCCTAGGGCACTTCTACTTAGCTAGCTGATTTCAACAAACAGTGATTACTGGGTTAAAACAAAAAATCGATATACATTTGAGCAGGAATAATTTATGCCCGAAAACTTGTCATCCAATTATAAAGACTGCACCACTTCGTGATATTCCCGACTCTAGCCAGCTTTGACGCCGACATCGGTTCTGATTAACTGTGGTTGAAACCGTGCCTTCCGGCCCGATAAGTGAAGTATGTACCCTCTATCAAATTTCCTCCGGTGATATTGGTTAGTGACGTTTGTTTCCGCTGTTTCTTGGTTGTTCTCACTACATGGATACTATCTAAGTTCACCTGCAGTGCTGCCTTAGCTGCCGGCTACTTCAGCCAGTTTGGTGATATTCGCCTGCAAGTCTAAGAGGTTACCTGAGATCAAACATAAATCATCTGTGGAATAGAGATCTGCAAGATAAAAATCAACACCTTCGACTGCCGAAGGAATGAGAAGATGGGATATGCAAGTGCTAGTAATGTGTCAGTGGGGCAGATGAAATGGAAGTGGACTATCGAAATTGTTAACTGGGCAGTCAGTAATCAACAATCCTCTGGTCACCTGAACTACAAGGATGAACACACCGAGGGATAGCAACAACAGCCACCACTGCTCTTATGTAATGACAATCAGTCTCATCCATCAAGAGCCAAGTGAGAATGCAGAGAAGGAGGTTACAGTTTTACAGTGAAGTTGTACGAACAGTGTATATCAGGAGAAGAAGGACGAAAATCAGAACAAGTGATTCTGTGAATAGTGCCATTTCAACGAATTCTTCATCAAGCTCTCCAAACATATATGTATTTATGTATGGCTTTTAATGTTAATGTGAACTCTCACGAACATAATTGGCCATTCACTCTAAAGTGTAGTCAATGAAATGTGTGAATCTGGAGAGAGTGTAGGATGACTGTAAGATCAGTGAGCAATGAGCACATCGATCATCGAAGTGATAATTGTGATATGATAACATCGGAGAAATCATTTTGTGTCAAATAAATCCAGGTGGCAAGTGAGATAATACCGGAAGTTGCTCAGAGTAAAATTATTCATGATAGTGATAACAATAGATATAATATGGGAAGGATATACAAACCGGATAGAGGAAGAAAGCGAAGAATTATTGGCGCCAGAGTGTGAATAGGTATTATCACACTTCGTTGAGAAGAGACTCCTCACTGACTCACTTTTCTCCCACGAGGCGAGGATTGTATAGAGAACTGTGATCAATACTGGAAAAAACGCCAGATGGTAACAACAAATTCCCAATGGCTGATATAAGTTTCAGCTGAACTGGGAGCAAGCAACAATGGAGGCAGAGAACGCCTGACAGGTCAGCAGGATTTCGGAGAAATGAATCAGTGCAGTGAACGTCTCTCAGACTTCAGTGCCTCCAGTGATTTGGTGATTGGAGATGGCGTGCACAAACACCACGACGTACATGAAGTGACATGGCTTTCACTTGACGGACACATTAAAACTCAGTTGGACGTCGTCTCAGTGTCTCCCAAGGAATCGAAGAGGCAGTCTGCTGGCCAAAGAACCGAGAGAGATGTGAGCTGACACCATTGTTGAGTGCAAAGAACGCACAGGATGACTTCGGAAGATTCCAGAGCAGCTGGAGATAGACAAAATTCACAATTCAACTTAAACTTCGAGAAACGGAAGGAGGACACATTCACTGTGATCATCAGGACGAAGTCTGAGGGAGACATCACGTAGCGAGCATCACCGAAGAAACCTGTATGGAAGAACCCTGAGACTCGCAGAATGTGGTATTTGAAGAAAAGTGTATGGCTGGTCAAGGAAGGAAGGAAGGAAGGAATTAAGGAAGAAAGGAATGAAAGAAGGAAGGAAGGAGAGGACGAAGAAGAAGGAGCAAGACAACGGATGAGTGGCTATCTATGGACACGGGTAACATGGTAGTGGTGAGTAGAACGGTGGAACAGAAGATGAACCTATGCAAAGCTGGAAAACAGAAGGAGAAGTCGAGTTCCAATCACAACGCTCTGAATGGAGAAGTGAATAAGAGTTGGGAGGAAGACAAAATAAAATTATACAACACACTACAACTGAAGCTGAACAGAGAGACCGCAGGTTAAAGAGACCTCGGATTGACAGCAACAACGTCGCAGGCCAATAGGTCCTGCTTCTGTGAACGAGTGATTAAGATGTTGCTACAGATGTGGCCCCTGAAGCTTTGGTAGTAGTTCGTAGCAGCTAGACTTAACACAAATGGATACAATGTGAAAATAATTGTGCGATATAGTTCACCCGGTCAGAAGACAAGGTTTCCGAAACGGATAATGCAAAAATAGGTACATTCCGCTTAGAGAGGAGAATCCACGTCGTGATCAAGCAACGAACTAAAAGAGAATCGAGAATCCACACCACTATTGCGGAAACTTTGTAGGGAAGCAAGGAAGCATGGAGGGAAGTAAGGCAGAAAGGCACCTACTGATTGGAATAGGAAGTTCCTTCCCAGACTACCAGAGAAGGGCGACTCAACCACTTTTCAATGGAACTGGTCCGGAATCATTCTCCTGTCCACCCCGAACAAATCTTAGTGCAAAAGTTTTGTCAATTGGACTACTTCCGATCTACCATTTTGATTGATCTATATAGGTGAACTAACTCACAGTCTTTGCACGGTATTTTGCAAATTATATTGTTTTGTCTAATTGAATCAACTGACAGTGTCCATTAAGCTACAGAGCTTATCCTACCGTAGTGAGTTTGCAAGTTTAAATGCCACTCTAACTACTGCTTCTTTAAGAATCTCACGTAGGGTTTCAGATGTCCCCTCCTTATATGGTATAACAGTAGAAGCTTTATATTCTCCCGGTTATTTTTATTTTGCTTTTGGCCTTTCTGGTCTTCCTAATGAATTTTATACGATGGTTATTTGGTACCAACCAGCTATTCTTCTTTTAGTTTCAATTCATCATATAGGTTTCATTGTTGTTCTAATTAGGGATGTCGTCGCTCGGTTTCTTAGACTCTCAACTAAAACTGCCTACACAGATATCGTATGAGATGAAACGAAGTCGAAATATCTATTAGAATGCGTTGGTTATTTATTAACGCCAGTGTGCAGTTGACCTTCTTCCGTCCGTTTCATTTTCGAATCTACTATAGCCAATTGTCCTTGTTCATTTTCCCATTCCAATGTGAATTTTATTCCATTTACTAGTGAATTTATATGTGTGGTGAAGCTAGAGACCCGTTCTGTGTCTTAACACTGTGAAAGTGTCAGCCACATATTCCAGCCATATATTTAGTGCAGGATTATATGTATCAAGAGGGATATTTTCCCAGTTGTCCATAAAGAAATATGTCTGTTTATATTATTTTGACTTAGAATCTGAAGATTGTAGAAGTGATGTAGCATAGCTGAATTTCTGAAACAATTTCCTCAATGCACAGCTCTATCCTTCGAGTAGGTTGGAGATCAGCAGCTAGTTCCCTACCGACTGCTTCTAAATTCAATTTGATTTTTATATTGGTGCAAAGAGTAGTTACATCAAAACTAACCATTTTCCATAATTGAATGTAACTTAGTTTCCGTCTGATTTCATACGCATTAGTTAGCCTAGCATTTGAACGACTTCTAATGGGACATCATATTAGAGCTAGGTATTTCGATGAATTGTGCCCGAAACGTCATCCGTAAATCTTAATGTTTAACAGTGTGAAACTTAATCAAAATACAATTTATCTACGATGGAATAATGCTGTACCACAGTGCACACGTTCTAATCTCATATCAAGGAGTCTACTCAAAATTTACTAGATTAGACTTTCGACGAGAACACACACATATTAAACACAGACGAGACGAAATCAAAGTGTGAGTGAAAGTCACTTCAATTCTCCTTCAAATTGACAGTCAGCCTACTGTCATGGTAATCAGTAGCATCACGACAATTCACGGAACCAGCTGGTGCACTTCTCATTCCGATTGTTATCATAGTGGATTTTGCTGACAGTGTGACATGATCGTCACCGGCTGACAAATTACGCCATATGATGACGCATACTTCGTTGGATAGTATGCATGACATATTTCGACAGATTTCATGTGCACGATGTCTGATTGTCCACACTGAAATTGAGTCAGTGAAGTTTGTTAAAATTTGTCTACCCTTTCACTGAACATAATCCATTATTACTTAATTTTATGCACTAATCTGTGACTTATTGTTCACTATGTGTCAGTCTATAATTTTCACTTGATATCTGTGTGCTTGTTGGCTTGATAGTGTATGTCGTCATTTCGATGTGTTTGTTGTTCTGCATCGACTGCTTGAAATGCGTTCGTACAATGCGTCCAGTGATCATGTTGTTCGTATTCATTGAAACTAGACAGTGTAATTCGATTCAGTAATGTTCGAATGCTTTCTGTGCAATTCTGTCAGTCACACGAATCATAGACGGATTCCGGTTTTCGAAAACAACTGAGAGACGATCAGCCTTCAATTGTTCAATCGCTCAATTTGACTATTTCGATACAACCAGGGTAAAACTGATGATTAAATAGACTAAAGCTTACGATTCCTAATTTGTGAGTTCACTGTCTCTGTAGGGGTCTATTCGCTGTAATAGTTTTTACTTCACATGTGGATTCTTGTCATTGTTTTCAACTATGATCATTGAGATTGGAAAATATATAATGGCATTATTCTTCACCTGTGTCACTGTCCTTTTATATCCTATGTGTAAATGAGGATATTTGAAAGAATTTTCCTAAATCTTCAGCAGACTGAATTGACGAAGAATTACACATAGGCAGGTCACTGCAACTTCCAATTATTCAGGTGGTCATCGACCGACAGAAATCCATCCGACAGTTTTATTTTCATAAAGTTTCATTGTCACTCCCAATCCTTCATTCATCTGATCATTGTATGTCATTTATTCTGTAAGTCAGATTCCAACAGTTTTATCTTGATTGAGCTGTGTCTACCAAATCGATTCATTGGATTTGTTCACCTCAGTAATGTCTGTTTGACATATCTGCGATTGGTGAGTCTTAGAGTGTTGCATCGAAATGTCGACTTGGATTGAATGTCAATACTTCCAATGAGAGACGTGGTTTGAAGGTTGGGTATTCACTTCACCGAGTATTAAGACTCTCTTGTGCGTATTGGTCAGTTAGTGGTCTTCACAAATGAGGCGTGCGTGATATGCACGCCAGCACTTCTTTATTTATCAGGCTTATGTCTCCTATGTGTTTCATTAGTAGGTGTCGGGAGAGTCGATTTGTAATTAGTGTGTGATTTCTTATGTCATATCATTGTTAAAGCCACTTCACTTGGTGTTAAAGCTAGGTAATGGCGAATTGACCACCATAACTTTAAATAAATCGCACTGACGCAAACGGTGCTGGTCGTCAATGAAGGAATCTGAGTACTCCTATCAATCAAGAGTATATATACGATCATGCGAATGGTGTCAAATGTGAAATGATTATAAGCGATAAATCGCCCTCGAAACGTCACTAGTAAATATTACTATATAACACTGTGAGACTTCCTCACAATACATTTGATCAATAATGGAATGTATATTGGTGTACATTTTTTGTCTCACGTAATCTAGTGAACACACTTGAAGATGATATCAGTGTGAAGAAATGATCAGCCGTGTTGTTCATCGTCCACCGATCATATATTCCTAAACTAGAACTGCATAGCTCTGGTGCATGAAGAGACAGATATTCACACGTGAAGAAGTTAACATAATATCGTCTTCATTCAAATGAGGTTATCTAATCAAACGTGATCTGAAATCGCACTCTCGATGAGCATATGTGTGATAGTAAATATACGTATAGTTTGAGTTAGTCTTTCAAGGATGTCACGGTCATTTCTGTTTCACACATTAGACGTTTTGAGTGTATGTCAAACAATAATAAATACTTGTGAATTGAATGATATTGCTATCATAACTAATGCACTGGTAGCGATGACAACACGTATTACTATGAGATGATAGCCAACTGGATAGAAGACGATATCATGGCATTATCTATATTTCAATTTACAGAAAGTGAAGTGGAATACACATGAGAGAGCAATAAGTGATAAGGAAAAGAACTAAGTGTAGAAGATGCAGCATACACAGAAGGTCAAGTATTTTTTAATTGTCAGAACCATCAACAACATAACAACACAGTTAGCTGAAAATACTAAATATGACTCATTTCCACATCATCCAATCACTTGTGTAGATACGGAAATCAGTAGTTTGTCAAGGCAATAGGTCAAGTTGTACACTCACATTATTGTGTCAACACATTCTACGTAAATGTGTGTGAATGAAAGATATTGAGAGAGATGCATTGAAGATATATGAAGACCTTAACGGTGGATGATGCCGTCCTATTTGAGTGGAAACATATTCTGAAATGTTTCCAGATCAAATTTCTCCGGTGTGTGTCGTATGCTATCCAAATATTTGTACGCAGCCATGGCTTGTTGTTTTGTCTTATCATCGAGACAGTGTTGCCATTCGGGTTGAAGTACGTGACCAATGCAATTCAATAAAATTCTCACTGCGCAGTTGTTGTAACTTAAGCACACTGCAGTAAATACTTGAGTGTCTAAGTCAACGGCATATCTGAGAGAGGACACATCCAATTCGGCACTACCTGCAGAAAGAATAAGAGAGGGGAACAATTCTAACTGATTTAAAATGTATATTACTCAAATCATCACCTCACGAAGTAAAATTATCACTTTAAAGTTATGCATGGCAACACTGGGAGACGAAGTCGTGTTGTTTAATTCGTATAAATAGATGTTTGGAGGGAGATGATATCAGTCTGTGTTGTTACAGTATCAAGGTTTGTTTGGTACGAACCGGTTAAAATTACCGATTAAAAATTACTTTCAAATTTCTGGTGTGTTGATGATGATAGTAATAAACTGGACTTACCTTTGACCGATGATAAGAGTACACCGTGTGAAGTAGAAGTCAAGTAGAGAAATCGACATATAACTTATCGAAGCTGTATGTAAGATGAGAATTGGAGAATTCGTTAGATGACATTTAGGCGAGTTTTTTTTTTTTTTTTTTTTTTTTTTTTTTTTTTTTTTTTTTTTTTTTTTTTTTTTTTTTTTTTTTTTTTTTTTTTTTTTTTTTTTTTTTTTTTTTTTTTTTTTTTTTTTTTTTTTTTTTTTTTTTTTTTTTTTTTTTTTTTTTTTTTTTTTTTTTTTTTTTTTTTTTTTTTTTTTTTTTTTTTTTTTTTTTTTTTTTTTTTTTTTTTTTTTTTTTTTTTTTTTTTTTTTTTTTTTTTTTTTTTTTTTTTTTTTTTTTTTTTTTTTTTTTTTTTTTTTTTTTTTTTTTTTTTTTTTTTTTTTTTTTTTTTTTTTTTTTTTTTACCATCTATAATGATAACCTACATAGCAGCTGTGTTTCATATCTCAGCGGTCATAGCGATCCTCTGCTAAACCAAACCACTGGCTACAGGTTTGATCCCCTGCAGAGATCCATATCCCCTTTTTTATCTCCAGTCATCACTCCTTACACTAACATATTCAACATATTCAAAGTGTTATTTTGAACCACTCTAACTTTGATAAAATACATTGGACTCACGATTGAAGGTCTCACGTTTTGTTAGATTCACACAGACTTCAAATTCTTTTGAGAGATTGCAGCTCATAGAAATTCCAGTAGGTTTGCATTCGTTAAAATGACACAAGAGAACTGCTGTCATCTTCGGTAGCAAACACAAACATGGAATAAAATGTCTTTCAAGACAATTACAGAACATACCAGAGAGCAGATGAATATATTTACCACAGCTCCGTTCATTTTCTCCGTTTCTAAATGAAGCCAGTCGCGTAATGATAGTTTCACGTTTATATACCTGCGAACGTCATGAAACGTGAGTATATATGCCTATGTGTGATGAAATTAAGTGGGTCAAGTCGGGATTTATATCTACTGATTTCGTGAATTATTTATTTGATGAGTACTTATTGACAGGTAAGCTTACTGCTCATTAAATGGATGATAATAGATTTCGATTCCACATGATGCTTTTTGTGCACGCGTAGAATTATCCGTCATTCAACAGCTTTGACATGGACACATACAGTTTACTATTTAATAAATAAACATTCTACACGATGCAATGGTGAAAATTGTCGTGCTTGTGGTCTGTGATAAAGTAGCAAGTGCAGATGAACTACAAATGGATTCGTTCTAACGAAATATGTAGAGGTAAACTGATGGGTGGGTTGTTTATGTATCACAGAATGATGATGACAATTGATCACAGGCTGTTTCATTCGAGCACAGTTCATTTCATAGATGTCGTTTGTTCGATGTTGGTTAGCAGTGGAATATATGATGAACGTTTTATCCTATCCATTACTCGATGGACGCCTTTGCATTTCAGTATTTTATAGTGTCGCTATTGAAGCGATTAACAAGCTGGCGTCATCCACGGCGTGAGGTGTGGTCTCCCGATATAATCAGCTATGACAGTCATATCTCGCATTACAACTATCATGCTTTATTCACTGAAGTTTACTCAGATAACTTTCTTTGGCTTCTAGAATTCATATGATACATTCCTCTCAGAGGAAGTTGATAATAATGCATAAAGCTTCATCTATATTTCACTGAATACATACTATTCCAATTATAATTGACGAAAACTTTACTATCGTTTGCATCACGTCTTTGATCTCCTTTAACTTGTCCTTCAGTTTTACTCAGCATTGACGAGTCATTTGTTGGAGAGAAATCTTCGTCAGGAAGCATGAAGAGATATCTCATCGAAGACCGTCACTCGTTGACATTCGACTTCTTCCGACATTCATGTCTCGGATAGAATGAAACACGCATCCTCGATTCCACCGCTTGTAATAATATTGGTCAACGCGAAGTACACAATTACTTCAGTAGTTTGTTGCCCCTTAGTTCTACCATCAGAAAGGGGAACAGGAATGAAGGTGTAATGAAAAGGGAAGTGACAAATATTGAGTTTGACAGAGGAATCTAAGGAGGAAAGTGTTGAGTGTGTTAGCCTACACTTTCAGTAAAACAGTGAGTACTTAATGAATGTCAACTTCTGATGACATGATCAGGAATTTCTGACTGTAAATTTTGTTTATAAAGCAAATCAAACCAACTACGTTTACACATATTTCAACGACAGGAGGCAGGATGCGGAAGCTTAGGTGTATTTTCAAGTGATAAAACTGCTGTAAATATATATAGATATATTGTCTACCCAATCATTGAGCGTTTGATTTCGGCCTGCATTAAACGAAATGGAATAGCATGTTCAAATAAATATTATTATTTCGTAGTCTCTTTACAACCGCTTTACAACTAACATGGTTAACAATAATAAAATAAAGCTGATGGCAATTACTCAGTTAAATAAAAACAAAAGTACGTACTAATGACCAATCATGTTTAAAAGGTCATGTAGTCCATGGTAGCCGAAGACTTCGGGCAGCTATCAAATGCACATTCTGCGCCACCATATCTCTTTTTCTCACTTGCCGAAAATTTTCGATCCCTGCACCTAACTATGATTAAAGGACGAAATTCTGTGGACTCCACTTCAAACTGTATCTACAAGTTCACCTGCTCCAGCTGCGGTGACACCTATATACGTAGAACCAACAAAATGTTCCATTGTCGTCGAAAAGAACATGTTCCAAAATGGCTATTCAATCATATCGAAAATCCTAACGCGATTAACCTGAATAGAAAACCAGCATCATCATCCACTACAAAACACTTATTAATGTCAGGTCACAAAATCAATCAATATTTATGACTGTTTCACAATTATTTCACATTAATCTAATTCAAGGTTGGTGACTATAGGTGATGGAAGCACTTTGGAGGATTAATCCCATACAGCCTAAACTGTGTGTACAAAAATCAATAGACTTCAATCTTCGCCTACCATGGACTACATAACCTATCTAAATATGATTGGTCATTAGTACGTCCTTTTGTTTTTATTTAACTGAGTAATTGCCATGAGCTTAATTTTATTATTGTTAACCATGTTAGTTGTAAAGCGGTTGTAAGAAAACTACGAAATGACATCAGCTCGCGAAATTCGTCTTCTTAATGCCTTATTCAAATTTATCAAAGGGACTAATCGTTTTAAATATTATTATGTTGTTACGGAGTATTTAATTATGGGAATAACATTCTGACTGGTTAACTACCTTCCAGTGCACAACTTGCAATTGGATTTCAACTAGGTATCTTGGATCTCTTGAAGGAAACACCGCAGATATCGCTTAGTGGCATTGATTGTGCTTCAGCTCAAAGACAACTGTGTCACAGAATACACCGTCAATCAATATTTTACTTGAGGATATTGTACGAAGGCAAGTTATCATGCAATCGACTCCTCCGAAAATTCTGAACACTCTATAAATACTGTCCGAAACAAAGATACTGTGATAATATTCCACTGCCAAGTTAACCAGTAACATCATGGAAACTCACAACTCTATTTCAAAAATTAAACTCATCATTAAGTTTCCATGAGGCGGATACTCTCACTTGCACAGTCATTAAACCGGAATTTGAGAAATCCCAGTCCAAAGTTTATAGCTAACTTAATCGTCATTCTTCTGCATGAGGTAACTTTTATGTCGTCGTTGTCAAGTTGGCCGGTGCGTAAATATGACAAATCCTCATGCAGGTTGTTGGATTCGACAAGTATATATATATATATATATCTTATAAAAGCAGCGTATGTTTGCATCATATACACTTTCATCGGGTAAGGTGTTGCAGCTCGGTGAAATTCCTTTTCAGTCCATCATTCCTATTCAGATAATTTCAATTTCATTTGATATGAAGTGTTTCTGATATTAGACATTCTTTGTGATTTCTGGAGTATTTCTGGATAATGATTTCAATGTCAAAATCAATTTTCTGACCTGATTCTATCGCATGCAGACTGATGTAGGCTGATGGTTTTTCAAGCTTTTCTAGTTCAACTGGATTTCTGAGTGGTCGAACAGGCGCTCTACGGAGTTCATTTCTTCGTTCGTTTCTTGATTACGAGATTCTCTCCTCCCTCTAGGCGGAATATACCTGTGTTTTGCATTATCCGTTTCGGAAACCTTGTCTTCTGACCGCGTGAACTATATCGCACAATTATTTTCACATTATATCCATTTGTTTCGAACTACAGCCAAATATTCAGAGTCAACATATGTAGCAACATCTTACTCACTCGTTCACTAAAGCAGGACTTATTGGCCTGTGACGTTGTTGATGTGAAGCCGAGGTCTCTCTAAACTGCCGTTTATATGTTCAGCTTCAGTCGACAATGTGCTGAATTTCAATTGTGAACTCTGGCTATCTCCAGCTACTCTACAGCCTCAAAACTTCACCCTGTGAGTTCCTTATACTCAACAGTGGTGCTCTCGTTCATTTCCCCGAGATCTTGCTGACCTGTCAGGCATTCTCTGCCTCCATTGTTGCTTAATCCCAGTTCAGACGGTACTCATATCACCCATTGGGATTTCAATATCACCATTTGGCGTTTTGTCCCGTACCGATAGCAGTTCTCCACACAATTCTCGCTTCTTGTGAGAAAAGTGAGTCAGTGACGAGTCTCTTCTCAACGAAGTGTGATAATACCTATTCACACTCTGGCGCCAATAATTCTTCGCTTTCTTCCTCTATCCGGTTTGTATATCCTTCCCATATTTCGTCTATTGTTATCACTATCATGAATAATTTTACTCTGAGCAACTTCCGGTATTATCTCACTTGCCACCTGGATTTATTTGACACAAAATGATTTCTCCAATGTTATCATATCACAATTATCACTTCGATGATCGATGTGCTCATTGCTCACTGATCTTACAGTCATCCTACACTCTCTCCAGATTCACACATTTCATTGACTACACTTTAGAGTGAATGGCCAATTATGTTCGTGAGAGTTCACATTAACATTAAAAGCCATACATACATACATACATACATATGGGTTTGGAGAGCTTGATGAAGAATTCGTTGAAATGGCACTATTCACAGAATCACTTGTTCTGATTTTCGTCCTTCTTCTCCTGATATACACTGTTCGTACAACTTCACTGTAAAACTGTAACCTCCTTCTCTGCATTCTGACTTGGCTCTTGATGGATGAGACTGATTGTCATTACATAAGAGCAGTGGTGGCTGTTGTTGATATCCCTCGGTGTGTTCATCCTTGTAGTTCAGGTGACCAGAGGATTGTTGATTACTGACTGCCCAGTTAACAATTTCGATAGTCCACTTCCATTTCGTTTGCCCCACTGACACATTACTAGCATTTGCATATCCCATCTTCTCATTCCTTTGACAGTCGAATAAGTCTTCGAGGCTGGGGTCGACATTGTGTGGTTGCTGCATGTCCTCATGCTTAAATTCGCCGTTGTAGAAAGAAGACACATCGACTGACTGGCATGATGAAGGCTTTCTCTATTCCACTGGTGAATGAGTTCCTTATCGATAATTTTTCCAGCCACTGCATGGCGAAGCCAGTGAAAAAGACGACCTATTCCTGTCCTTGTTTTAATTAGCACACCTAGTATACATTGAGCCTACTGTTCATGGCAATACTGCATTTAAATCTATTTATCGCATTCCTACTAATATTAAAAATTTCATTCACAAATTCATCTTCTATATACAACTGAAAGCCTAGCCATCTGCCTGAAGAAGTTATGCCGTCATGTTCAGAATAGATTCGACAACCAATATCTATGATTTCGGCATGACTTGGGTTACATGAATGTTTCAGCCGTTCCACTTCCACTTTCACTGAGCCTTTGAAAATTTACAATTGTCTAAATTATTTCAGTATTTTTTCTGTCCACTTCTCTTTGTAATTAGAAGTTATCACTGTCCCAATTTCTTTTTCTTTTGTTAACTGTTACTTGTTCCACTTGATCACTCACTCATTCCTGAATAACTCTTCGCTTTTTCCAAAATGCTGGTGCATTCAGCACTCCACTTGTTGTAACCATTTCTACCCCTCTAGTGTGTGTATTAATTTGCTTCGTTAAATATCAGCCCGTTGACAAGTTGATGCTGACTAATTACTGTTAACAAACATATCAGTGCCACTTGATTGGTAAATTGTTGTGTATTGTATTAAAAATGCTATGGATAAATATATAGTACATAGAATAGAGCCAGAGATGAGAATCTAATTGAGGAGCAAATATTTCTTCGCTGAATCCTTCTGCTGCCTAAATGTTTAAATGGGTTTTTTTCTTCCTATATCTCATGTTTCTGTTTACTCATTTCGAAATCCACGTGATTTGTCCGTTTATCATTTCTCTTGTATCCTATCCACCACCAGGGTTTCAAAATGTGGACAACGTTGACGGGAGGTTATCATTTCGCCAATATAATCTTTATGTATTGTTATTTAAAATGAATGTGTGATTGATGACTTCCTATACCCTGCCATGCGTCGGTGGAACAGCGGTTAGTACGCTAGTCGACTATGCACATGGTTCGGGGTTCGATCCCCGGCCACGGACCCACTCCTTTACCTCGCTAAGCTAGTAATAAAAGATGGTAAGGAGGGAAGATTGGGCATGAGGCTAGCATCTTCATCCTGTGAAAATAAACACTGCTACAAAACTTCAAGTCTGTAGCTTGAAGCCTTATGTTCCTCTGGGAACGTGAAGGAATAAAAAAAATACCCTCCTGGCCGCCTCCATGTGTATCTATCAGTTCATCTGCTCTTGTGGAGCAAAGTATATCAGTCGTAGCAAGACGACGCTTTCCACACGGATACGAGAACATATTCCAGCAACATGGTTTTACAAGGGAGAAAGGAAGTGTGTGGGAAGCTCTATTATTGAAAACCTGATCGACTGCTGTCACTGTGCCAACCCTGACCACGATTTTAAGATCATCGACCGAATCCATGCTAACTTGTCGCGTTTTTTCGTTGCAGAGTTCTAAAGACAGCACAGGCGTTGTTCGTTCATGAATTTAAGCCAGACCATTGTGTTGTATAAAGGAAGTATGTACAATCCTTACTTCTGCCTTGGACGTAGACGGATACACACTTATTTATTTATTTGATTTATTCAGTTATTCTACACACATTTCCCTTATTTCTACGATTATTATTAGTAGAAGTGCTACTATTATTACTATTCTCACTCTGAATTGTTCTCACTTGTCCCACTTGTCATTCTAAATCCAAAATCAGAGGCTTTATATTTCGTTGTTATAATATTGAATTCTATCTTATGAAATTTCAAACCATGTTATGTAACATTTTGTATTCGCTTACTAATTCTATAATTATGTACCGCTTTCAAGCATCTATACACCTTATGCATTATTCTATATATGATATTGATTGTTTTGCTACTTGACAATTAACTAGGATTATGATCAAAAATATTTTAATTGAATTTCATACTGTTATTATTATTTCATGCATTCACACCTTTGACCTAATTCCCTCACAGGATATAAATTCTTAAAAGCCATCTATATATATATATATATATATATATATATATATATATATACGATTGTACTGCATGATAATAAATTCGTTGAAAAGACTCTCTTCGTTGAATATTGTGTTCTTGATATACCAAACTTGTTCCATTGCAGTATTTCGCCTCATTATCAAACTTTTAGACACTGCTTGTTGTTGTTGTCCATTTCAAGTCATCTATGAATATGATCGTACAGTTATGAAGATAAAATCTATGAGAACGAAACCGTGATTGCTGAAACTTTTAGTACAACGGTGAAAATTTCGTAATTTCACTTTCGGTTACTTAAAAGTAGTGTGACGATAAATATGAAAAGAATAAAACTTGTGCAATGTGGTTGAGTGTAATTCCATTATGGATAAATTTTGTTTTAATAAAGTCTCAAAGTGTTATACAGCAATGTTTACTGATGACGTCTCGAGCATAAATTATTGCCGCTCATAATCATATCAAGGTAATCTTACGACTTCCTAACTTCATTTATATAGTTCCTTCCATTGTTTTCCATCTGATTTTCACTTGATTTGATTGGTAATAGTATTTTCCATATTTCAGGTATGAGTGATGAGTCATTCCTATTGCATGTGTTTGGTGTAGACTCGATGAACAAGGATTCAGTAATCAACCTATCTCTCTTTCCACCTAACCAGATTACTTTTTAGAATTTTAACCCTATCCCACCCTATTGTGTGGTTGTGTGTTAATGCATGCATTGCAATTGCTGAGCTTTTTTCTAAATTACTAATTCTTCGCGGGGTCAATCATTCTTCCCTTAGCTAAATTCGTATGTTCTGACAATTTGACTACCCCTGACCTACTAGTTTGGCCTATGTAGTTGACCCCACAGTCATTGCAGCGTATTTTGTAAATTATATTATTAACCTACAGAGCTTGTCCCTGAGTGAGTTTGTAGGTTTAAATGCCACGCTAATTCCTGCTTTATTTAGAATCCTACTTAGTGTCTCAGATGTCCCCTCTTTATATGGTATAACTGTAGATGACTTAAATTCTCTCTTATTTGTGTTATTATTACTAGTTTCACAACTATTTTTATTTTGTTTTTGGCCTTTATATCATATTACGAAGAGTATTAAATGCTGTGAGTAGGGCTTGTGGTCTGCCACTGCATGAGCTCGCTAACACTATAGTCGAGAGGCATATAAATTCCTGTACAAAATGGGCAAACGCTATACTGTCAGACCCTCTGCAGCCCCTTTATTCACACCTATCCCCTTGTATCTCATCAGGTAGGACGAGAAGTCAATATAAAAAGTTATATGCTCGTACCACTAAGTATAGAAATTCTACAATACCCTATTTAGCCCGTACTTTATGTGACGAAGACTCTGTTAGACGTGAAAATTACAAGTTACTATGTAATTAGCACAGTAAATCGACCCTTTCATCGTTCATCTTTCTGTAATTTATGGTGTCACTTTTTCTATCGTTTAATTGTTACTCTGCTATTTTATTTTAGTTGGTATTACTATTATTACTACAATTTTGTACTTTATGCATATTTTTCTCCGTATGGCATACAGTATGTTGCTATGTAGCTGCTATAACAATCGTTTTATTACTATTATGTAATGCCTATTTTTAATTTTTTTGTCGTTTTGAGTAAATTAGATGCAATATTGTACTGAATGCTGAAAATTCCTTGCTGTATCATTATCACTGTTTTTGCAATAAAGCAAAAATTTATTTATTTATTTTATTTACTATTTATTTATATGCAAAATTTGCCCTACCATGCTCTAGCTAGATGGTTAGTAAATATTCTCAAAACTTTTTATGAGAAGATAGTGAAATATGGCATCAAAGATGTATTCGAATTCGTAGACAAAATAAAAGATATTAATATCAACGACAAAACCATGATATCTCTGGACATAACATCGTTATTCACAAATGTACCTCTAATAGAAACAGTTAACTATATATGTGAACAAGTGGATAACCAGTCGATAAACATTGGCATCCGCAGGTGAGGTGGAAAGGAGATCAACAGAATGAATCAAACAAGACACAAATAATCATGGAAGGTGATAATCACACAAGATTCGAGCAGATGGTAAGATACGATTAGGGGAAAACACACCAACACTAACTCCTGCACAGTTTCACATCCCCTTGCCATCTGCAATCATCACTCTCTACACAAATATATGCACAAATTTATTCAAAATATCACTACGCATCACTATGATTTCGAAATTAAATATACTGGACTCACGATTATGTATGTCATCCTTAGCTTCAGCAACACACTTTTCATATTCCCTTTGAATGTTACAGTTCTCATGGCTTCCAGCTGGCTTACATTCACTCAGGCGACACAACAGAAGTGCTGTCATCTACGGTAGCAAACACAAACATCGATCAAAATATCGTCGAAGATAATTAAAGAACATACCAGAGAGCAGATGAATAGATTTCCCACAGCTGCCTGCATTTTCTCACTTTCTCAATCTAGCTAGTAACGTGAAGATGGTTTGGCGCTTATATACTCGACAACGGTTGGAAGAAGATTACAAATTCACCTTAGATTGAACAAAATGTATCGGTCAAGTTAAGGTGATGCAGTGAGTGACTTCTAATTGTTACTAATCAATAGATTCCTTTCATCATGGTGTTTATGTGAAAAATATTTTTCTCAGAGAAACTGAGCCTTCTGTGTTTAGCATATCTATAGTCAGGTAAGCTTTATCTTCATTCTATGCAAAAGTACAAATCTTGATTCGACATGTTACTGAGTATTCACGTTTAACTAGGTGTTATTTTAGTGTGCCTACTGAAACAGAGAACAAGCCCCTATAACAAGCTTCAAGGTGAAGTGAAACTCTGTGATGTGATTGTGTATACCAGCCACCACTTGCATTGATTACAGTTATCCGATTCTCGTTGGAAAGCTATTTGTTCACTTTTTATTTTGTGACAAAGTCATTTCAGGTCACATTCCTATCGTGATTTGTGGAAGAGTGCAAATCTTGATTCAACATTTCAGTTTGTATTCACCTTTTCAAATCTCGTATTCTAGAGCTTTGTCCTCTACACATACATTTCACTGCTCACAAGCTAATCGTTTAATATAGTGTGGTACGGTGGGTGATGCGTAGAATTCCTCAAGCTGGTGGCCTGTTGTCATAAGGAAGAAAGTGGAAATGAGCGATGATAAATGAACTCCTACTAACAAAATATGCAGATGTAAACTGATTGATTGGTGATGAATGACACACGGTTGTTCAGGTAGCACGGGAATGATGATGATGATGATGATGATTATGATGAGAAATGATCACAGGCTATTTCATAGGAGTATAGTTTATTTCATTGGTGTCATTTGTTCATTGATGGTTAGCAGTGGAATATGGGATGAAGGTTTGATGCTATTCAGTACTCCACTGTCAGATATTCATGCATTTCAGCGAATCAGAATGTCCCTACTACAACACTTACAAGTTTATGTGACACTAGACGTAAATAATCGGTGAGGTCCTAGTCGTCTGGAGTCTTCTTCCCCACCCAACGTGTTTCAGTCTTCTCGCTTCCCACTTACGGTCTGTTGCATGGTCCAGTCGACCACGATCAGAAATGGCAACACTCATAATAGACAGTTGTGTATTATTCCATCCTGATCTCACTTCAACGGCTTCATTGAGCTTTCCTGTGTAAGTGACTTGACATGGAACGTCGTCATGTTGCTGGCGAATGACGTTTGAGTCGCTGCACTCTTCAGTGTTGAGGAGGTTTCAGACCACCTCACGGTCCACCTTACCCAACACCCTATCAGAGTGTCTGAAGTTCAGTTAGAGATTTCACTGTCATTCTATGCTGTGTTCGATGATGTTGTGTAGGGTTGAGATTTCATCCTTAATCCAGCATGATACCGTCTACCATCTTTCAATTCCAAGGCAAGATATATAAACAAACATATAGATAGCTGGGAAAATTTGGCTCCTGATACATATAATCCTGCACTAAATATATGGCTGGAATATGTGGCTGACACTTTCACAGTGTTAAGACACAGAACGGGTCTCTAGCTTCACCACACATATAAATTCACTAGTAAATGGAATAAAATTCACATTGGAATGGGAAAATGAACAAGGACAATTGGCTATAGTAGATTCGAAAATGAAACGAACGGAAGAAGGTCAACTGCACACTGGCGTTAATAAATAACCGACGCATTCTAATAGATATTTCGACTTCGTTTCATCTCATACGATATCTGTGTAGGCGGTTTTAGTTGAGAGTCTAAGAAACCGAGCGATGACATCCCTAATTAGAACAACAATGAAACCTATATGATGAATTGAAACTAAAAGAAGAATAGCTGGTTGGTACCAAATAACCATCGTATAAAATTCATTAGGAAGACCAGAAAAGGCCAAAAGCAAAATAAAAATAACCGGGAGAATATAAAGCTTCTACTGTTATACCATATAAGGAGGGGACATCTGAAACCCTACGTGAGATTCTTAAAGAAGCAGTAGTTAGATTGGCATTTAAACTTGCAAACTCACTACGGTAGGATAAGCTCTGTAGCTTAATGGACACTGTCAGTTGATTCAATTAGACAAAACAATATAATTTACGAAATACCGTGCAAAGACTGTGAATTAGTTCACCTATATAGGTTATTCAAACTAGCAGATCGCGAGTGGTCAGATTGTCGGTGGCACAGCGATTAGGACGCTCACCAACCATGCATATGGTCCGGGTTCAATCCCCGGCCACGGACGCACTCCATGACCTCACTAAACCAATAATAAGACTGGTGAAGAGGGAAGGTTAGGCATTAGGCTAGCAACCCCATCCTATAACATAAACACTGCTACAGAATCTTCAAGCCACTAGCTTGAAGCCCTGTGTTCCACGGGGAACGTGAAGAAAAAAAGACACTAGCAGATCACGAGTAGTCAGATTGTCAAAATGTTTCGCATTAAAATTGGTTCGGGGTGGACAGGAGAATGATTCCGGACCAGTTCCAATGAAAAGTGGTTGAGTCACCCTTCTCTGGTAGTCTGAGAAGGAACTTCCCATTCCAATCAGTAGTTGCCTTTCTGCCTTCCTTCCCTCCATGCTTACTTGCTTCCTTCCAAATTTTCTGCATTAGTGGTATGGTTTCTCGATACTCTCTTAGTTCGTTTCTTGATTACGATGTGCATTGCCCCCTCTAGGCGGAATATACCTGCTGACCTGTCAGGCATTCTCTGCCTCCATTGTTGCTTGCTCCCAGTTCAGCCAGTACTCATATCACCCATTGGGATTTCAATGTCACCATTTGGCGTTTTGTCCAGTACCGATAGCAGTTCTCCATACAATGCCCGCTTCCTGTGAGAAAAGTGAGTCAGTGAGGAGTCTCTTCTCAACGAAATGTGATAATTGTCATCCACACTCTGGCGCCAATAATTCTTCGCTTTCTTCCTCTATCCAGTTTGTATTTCCTTCCCATATTATATCTATTGTTATCTCTATAATGAACAATTTTACTCTGAACAATTTCCGGTATTATCTCACTTGCCACCTGTATTTATTTAACTAAATATATATTCTTTAATGTTATCATATCACAATTATCACTTTGATGATCGATGTGCTCATTGCTCACTAATCTTACAGTCATCCTACACTCTCTTGAGATTTACACATTTCATTGACTACACTTTAGAGTGAGTGGCCAATTATGTTCGTGAGAGTTCACATTAACATTAAAAGCCATACATAAATACATATAGGTTTGGAGAGCTTGATGAAGAATTCGTTGAAATGGCACTATTCACAGAATCACTTGTTCTGATTTTCGTCCTTCTTCTCCTGATATACACTGTTCGTACAACTTCACTGTACACCTGTAACCTTCTTCTCTGCATTCTGACTTGGCTCTTGATGGATGAGACTGATTGTCATTACATAAGAGCAGTGGCGGCTGTTGTTGATATCCCTCGGTGTGCTCGTCCTTGTAGTCCAGGTGACCAGAGGATTGTTGATTACTGACTGACGAGTTAACAAATTCGATAGTCCACTTCCATTTCGTTTGCCCCACTGACACATTACTAGCACTTGCATATCCCATCTTTTCATTCCTTTGACAGTCGAATTAGTCTTCGAGGCTGGGGTCGACATTGTGTGGTTGTTGCATGTCCTCATGCTTAAATTCGTCTTTGTAGAAAGAAGACACTTCGACTGACTGGCATGATGAAGGCTTGCTCTATTCCACTGGAGAATGAGTTCGTTTTTGATCACTTTCCAGGCCCTGAATAGTGAAGCAAGTGAAAAAGACTACCTTTTCCTGACCTTGTTTTAATTAGCACACCTAGTATACATTGAGCCTACTGTTATGGTAATACTGCATTTAAATCTATTTATCGCATTCCTACTAGTATTAAAAATTTCTTTGACAAATTCATCTTCTACATACAACTGAAAGCCTAGCCATTTGCCTGAAGAAATTATGCCGTCATGTTCAGAGTAGATTCGTACAATCAATATCTATGAATTGGGCATCGTTACATGAATGTTTCAGCCGTTCCACTTCCACTTTCACTGAGCCTTTGAAAATTTACAATTGTCTAAATTATTTCAGTATTTTTTCTGTCCACTTCTCTTTGTAATTAGAAGTTATCACTGTCCCAATTTCTTTTTCTTTTGTTAACTGTTACTTTTTCAACTTGATCACTCACTCATTCCTGAATAACTCTTCGCTTTTTCCAAAATGGTGGTGCATTCAGCACTCCACTTGTTGTAGCCATTTCTACCCCTCTAGTGTGTGTATTAATTTGCTTCGTTAAATATCAGCCCGTTGACAAGATGATACTGACTAATTACTGTTAACAAACATATCAGTGCCACTTGATTGGTAAATTGTTGTGTATTGTATTAAAAATGCTATGGATAAATATATAGTACATAGAATAGAGCCAGAGATGAGAATCTAATTGAGGAGCGAATATTTCTTCGCTGAATCCTTCTGCTGCCTACATGTTTAAATGGGTTTTCTTCTTACTATATCTCACGTTTCTGTTTACTCATTCCAAAATCCGCGTGATTTGTCCGTTTATCATTTCTCTTGTATCCTATCCACCATCAGGGTTTCGAAATTTGGACTAATTTGACTGGGAGGTTATCATTTCGCCAATATAATCTTTATGTATTGTTATTCAAAATGAACTTGTGATTGATAACTGTCTTTACTCGCCTGGCCGCCTCCACGTGCATCTGTCAGTTCATCTGCTCTTGTGGAGCAAAGTACATCAGTCGTAGCAAGACGACACTCTGCACACGGATACGAGAACATATTCCAGCAACATGGTTTTACAAGGGAGAAAGGAAGTGTGTGGGAAGCTCTATTATTGAAAACCTGATCGACTGCTGTCACTGTGCCAACCCTGACCACGATTTTAAGATCATTGACCGAATCCATGCTAACTTGTCGCGTTTTTTCGTTGCAGAGTTCTAAAGACAGCACAGGCGTTGTTCGTTCATGAATTTAAGCCAGACCATTGTGTTGTATAAAAGAAGTATGTACAATCCTTACTTCTGCCTTGGCCGTAGATGGATACACATTTATTTATTTATTCATATAATTAATTATTTATTTTGTTTATTCAGTTTTTCTACGCACATTTCCTTTATTTCTATGATTATTATTAGTAGTAGCACTAGTATTATTACTATTCTCACTCTGAATTGTTCTCACTTGTCCTACTTGTCATTCTAAATCCAAAATCATAGTTTTTATTTTCCTTTTTGTTATTACATACAATGTTGACTTCTATCTTATCTATTCCCAACCTTTCGTCTTTACCAGTCCTATTACTCATTTAGCTAGTGTGAGTCGGCCGTGAATCAAACCTGGACCATGTGCATGGTCGGCGAGCGTCTTAACCATTGTGCCACCGGTGTCTCGGAGGGAACATCATCATTCACTGCGGAATGCAGACTCATCAAGATGACGAGTCTCAAATAGGACGAAACGCGAATTCTCGATTCCAATGCTAGTCACCATCCACCAATTAACTCATGAATTCTAATATGAATACAAATACAACTGTATTATTCTATATATGACATTAATTGTTTTGCTACTTGACATTCAACTATGATTATAATCACAAATATTTTAATTGCATTTCATACCGTTATTATTATTTCATGCATTCACACCTTTGACCTAATTCCCTCACCGGATATAAATTCTTAAAAGCCATATATATACGGTTGTACAACATGATAATAAATTGAAAACATTTATTTCCCGATACGAATTTAAAACAAGCAATAAAGGTTAATAAAGCAGGATTTAATGAATTCATCAAATTTCGGTAGAACTCGTCAGCTGAATACTCTACATACGCGAATATATATACTTTTGAAATTACATAGGGAGATATAAGACTGATAAGTAAACAAACTACATTGAATTAATCATGCAGAGAGACAGGTGCGAATATTTTCCAGGTTATGTTCAAATAGATAAGGGGAGAGAGAGAGTATGAGAGATCAAAATTAAGATAAATTGCATTACGCTTCAATTACATCACTCACCATACCACAGATTAGCACAGTGGCTATGTGAACTGCTGCAGCCCTTGCTGAAACGTTTCGGAACACATATAGTCTCTGATTCATTTCAATTTGTCAATCAAATTAAAGATTTCAATGTATCCGATAAGCATTTAGTCTCTTTCGATGTTACCTCCCTTTTCACAAATGTGCCAGTCGTTGAAACTATCGACTTCATATGTAAAGAAGCTGAAGACATACCCATTCCAACATCGGAATTGAGGAAATTACTACTTTTATGTACTAAAAATGTCCAATTCCAATTCAACGGGCGTCTGTTCCGTCAAGTTGATGGTGTCGCAATGGGAAGCCCTTTGGGACCACTTTTCGCAGACTTATTCTTGTCACGCCTAGAAACCGGTACTTTGCAGCAATATATACAAGAAACAAATGCATACCTAAGATATGTTGATGACATTTTTATTGTCTGTGAAAGCAGATCAAAAGCGGAAGACATGTTAACAAAATTCAACTCATGCCATCCAAATCTCAATTTCACAGTAGAACACGAGGAAAACGATACTATTAAATTTCTAGACGTTCTTCTGACCAAAATGAATGATGGCACAATCGAAAGATCTATATTTAGAAAGTCCTCATGGACAGGACAGTACATGCATTTCAAGAGCTTTGTTCCAATCGAATACAAAAAGAACTTAGTCAGAACACTGTTCAATAGAGCACGAAAAATTTGTTCTGACAGTACTTTTGAACATGAAACAAAATCTTTGAAGGATATTTTATGTAAGAATGGATATCCTGAGAAGTTCATTAATAAATACTCTAAAGAAACTACCCCTTGCAAAACAATTCAGACAGTTCCAAAGAAACCTGTCTATATCAATTTGCCATTCAAAGGAGATGACGTACAGGAAATAGTGAAACGAAGACTTGACAAAGCCATCAAGAGAACTTATTATGCTGCAAAACTTGTTTTCCTTAACACCACCAAGCGAGTGCTTCAACAATCTGGGAAAGACCAGTCGCCAATCCTCGACACTTCAAACTGCATATATCAATTTGAGTGTGTTTGTGGCAGCAAATACATAGGTCGTACGGAAAGGCGATTGTCTACTCGCATGATGGAGCATTTGCCAAAATGGTTGAAAACAGCTGAGTGCAAAGTCCCAAAATCCTCAATAACAAAACATCTCGTGGATTACGGACATGATATCGACGCCGTCAAGTCATTCACCATCGTCAGCAAACAAAGAAACAAGAAGATGCTTGCAATTGCAGAGGCTTGTGCAATTCGAATTTACAAACCAGCCCTCTGTATACAAAAGGAGATGGTCGTCACTCTGAATCTACCATGGTAATACGCTTTACTTATTATTCTCTACTTGTTATTACTATTATTCTACCTCTTCTTCTTATTATTTTTGTTATTATTACTACCATTATTATTATTCTTGATTCATTTAAATCTATGCTTTATCCGTAAGATTATCTTAACTCACTTCAACACTATTATTATTATTGTTATTAAAACTATTACTATTGATATTAGTCTGTTTGCAATTCTCGTTATATTCCCTAATGACTAATTGTTTATCTAAGTGATGTAATTGAAGCGTAATGCAATTTATCTTAATTTTGATCTCTCATACTCTCTCTCTCCCCTTATCTATTTGAACATGACCTGGAAAATATTCGCACCTGTCTCTCTGCATGATTAATTCAATGTAGTTTGTTTACTTATCAGTCTTATATCTCCCTATGTAATTTCAAAAGTATATATATTCGTGTATGTAGAGTATTCAACTTATCAGTCTTATATCTCCCAATGTAATTTCAAAAGTATATATATTCGCGTATGTAGAGTATTCAGCTGACGAGTTCTACCGAAATTTGATGAATTCATTAAATCCTGCTTTATTAACCTTTATTGCTTGATAATAAATTCGCTGAAAAGAGTCTCCTCACTCAATATTCTGTTCTCAATAAACCGAACTTGTTTTACTGCAGCATTTCGCCTCATTATCAAACTTTTAGACACTGCTTGTTGTTGTCCATTTCAAGTAATCTATGAATATGATCGTACATTTATGAAGATAAAATCTATGAGAACGAAACGGTTATTGCTTAAACTTTTAGTACAACGGTGAAAATTTCGTAATTTCACTTTCGGTTACTTAAAAGTAGTGTGACGATAAATATGAAAAGAATAAAACTTGTGCAATGTGGTTGAGTGTAATTCCATTATGGATAAATTTTGTTTTGATAAAGTCTCAAAGTGTTATACAGCAATGTTTACTGATGACGTTTCGAGCACAATTTATTCCCGCTCATTATCATATCAATGTAATCACACGACTTCCTAAATTCATTTATATAGTTCCTTCCATCGTTTTTCATTTGATTTTCACTTGATTTGATTGGTAATAGTATTTTCCATATTTCAGGTATGAGTGACGAGTCATTCCTATTGCATGTGTTTGGTGTAGACTCGATGAACAAGGATTCAGTAATCAACCTATTTCTCTCCACCTACCTAGATTACTTTTTACAAATTTAACCCTATCCCACACACCTTATTGTGTGGTTGTGTGTTAATGCAGGCATTAGATATGATAGAGAAGATTTGTAGCTCAGGTGGATAATTTTGATGTGGTTTTGTTCTCTGAGCTGGATAGTTAGTTTGCGAAGCTTTCATCACCTTACTGGGTGACATCTTCAGCGCATACTTCAATTTGAAGTATGCGCTGAAGATGTCACCCAGTAAGGTGATGAAAGCTTCGCAAACTAACTATCCAGCTCAGAGAACAAAACCACATCAAAATGCAGGCATTGCAATTGCTGAGCTTTTTTCTAAATTACTTATCTTCTCGGGGTCAATCATTCTTCCCTTAGCTAAATTCGTATGTTCTGACAATTTGACTACCCCTGACCTACTAGTTTGACCTATGTAGTTGACCTCACAGTCATTGCAGCGTATTTTGTAAATTATATTATTAACCTACAGAGCTTGTCCCTGAGTGAGTTTGTAGGTTTAAATGCCACCCTAATTCCTGCTTTATTTAGAATCCTACTTAGTGCCTCAGATGTCCCCTCTTTATATGGTATGACTGTAGATGACTTATATTCTCTCTTATTTATGTTATTATTACTAGTTCCACAACTATTTTTATTTTATTTTTGGCCTTTAATGATCTTCCTAATGAATTTTATAGGATAGTCGTAAGAATTTACGCTCGTACAACTAAATATAAAAATTCTACCATACCATATTTAGCACAGATTTTGTGTGAAGAGGGAGTCAGGTGTCAGAAAAGAACTACTCACGAACTTTTTAAATCAGTAACTGAACTGCATAGTATAGGCAGAGATTCTTATTACATGTATTATCTGTGATACTATCTACTCACCCCGGCCGATAACTGCTACCTTGCCGTGGTGGTTGGGCTTGAATACCGCAATGACCCAGCAAGCTAAACTGACTGGGACTCTGTCCCTGCAGGTCCTACCATGTCAGGAAGGTTCTCTGGACAGCGGTTAAACTAAAAACAGTTACCATGAGGTACATGGGTTCCAGTATCCAATCGGATCAAATGGCGTATGAACCCATATGGGTCACCGTCAACCATGGGAATGCAGCTCCTGATGCTGCTCTGCTGCCTTTCGGATTAGACTCCAGGTCAAAGGCTCGGGGTGATCCCTTAATAAAACCACCTGCTTCGGTCTGGGCGCCTGGGCAGTATCTCAGCCCTCACACAATGAATGAAATAAAGCAACAAACTCTCATTGAAACTCATCGCGCGCTATTAACAATGATTTCAAGTAACACTGATGCCTCAAGTAACTTATGTCCTTCCTACCTTACTTTTATTTTTATACATAGTTTTCTGTATTTTACCTTTGCTAACTTTGACTTCTTAACCTTCGACAGCCTTTCGCCTTTGTTGAGATTCCCAGCCTATCTGTGTCGTTTCGAAATGTTAGTGAGTAATCCCCAAAATGGTTGCCCCAATGTGACATCTAACCCAGATATCCTGAAACCGCGTGCCGCGTTCAAGCTGGCCACCTACAGTGTTCGGACGCTGATGCAAATCGGACAACAGGCAGGGTTGGTAAGAACTTTGGAAAACCTCGCTATCGATGTCTGCTGCATTTCGGAGGCCCGCATTCAAGATCCCAGTGAAGTGCTTCGACTATCCTCTCCATCTGGAAGTTCTAGCAGTATGCACCACCTGCGCTTATCCGGGGACCCTGTGACGTCGGCATCCGGCGTAGCTGGTGTCAGTGTCGCACTGAGTGCTAGAGCCGAAGCTGCATTGCTCGGCTGGATTCCCATTAACAGTCGTTTATGTGCTGCGAGGCTGGAAGGTTAAACGAAAGCAAGGAGTAGTAGGCCAGATAGGCGGTGTCTATTTGTTGTCTCTGCCTATACACCGACGGATTGCAGCCCGGATGCATTGAAGGATGAGTTCTACTACCAACTCAGCGATCTCTTGAGACAGGCGGGTCGGAGGGATATCGTAGTGCTGGCTGGGGATTTGGATGCACAGGTCGGGCGTCTAAGCTCGGAGGAGAATCGTCTAAGTGGTCAATGGGGACTACATGGTCGCAAGTCAGATAATGGGGACCATCTTCTGCAGCTTTACGCGGATCACAACCTATTTCTAGCCAGCACCAACTTCCGGCACAGTCGTCGCCGTAGCGCTACCTGGCATCCTCCCTCTGCGAAGCAAGCTTGGACTCAGATTGATCATATTGCCGTCAGTTTCCGGTGGCGAGGATGCATACAAGACGTCGCTCCTTCTGGAGCACATGCCTGGACTCCGATCATGCGTTAGTGTGTGCCAAGTTCGTCTTGCGATTGGATTGGGTAGCTGCTTTTTGTCTAACCACTATCTAAACAACCTTTCTGGCATGGTAGGACCTCAAGAGACATAAGCCTCAGCCAGTATAGTTTGTTGGGACATTGTGGTGTTCAAGCCCGACCACTACATCAAGGTAGCAGCTTTCGGTCGGGAGAGCTCCAGTACAGTGGGAACCAATCTACTCCAGGATTATGACAGCAAGATTTAACTCAAAATGATAGAAGGTCACAATCACCTAATGCTATGCACCTATAAACAGCTCGGAACAAGACAAGGAAGATTTCTATAGACAACTGTAAACAGTAATTCACAACATCCCGAATGGTTACATCAAAATTCTCATGTACGATATGAATGCCAGCTGAACTGGGAGCAGATAATTCAGGAAGATGACTCATCATGGGTCGAGAGGCTTTCGCCTTAGGAAATTAATGAGAACGGAGAACTCTTGGAAGACTTCTGTGCTTTCAACAATTTGGTGATTGGAAGTAGCGTGTACAAACATGGATTTCACCTGATAGATACACCAAAAACCATACAGAGCTCATCTCAATCTCAAGGAACTGGTGATGCAGCCCACAGGACACAAAGTTGAGGAGGGGAGCAGATGTGAGCTCAGACTATTATCTAGTTTAAGGAACCATCAAGGTCAAGTTGAAAGTCTTCATAGCAATCGGCAAAAGACTGCAACTGAGGTTTAACACTCAGAAACTGAAAGACAAGACTATGAAAGACACCTTCACTGCAGCCGTCGCAGCAAAGCCTGAGACATTACGTGGCATCATTAAGAAAACGTGTGTGGAATAATATTAAAACTCTTTGAAGGCGATATTCAAGGAAGCATGCACCACCATTTTAGTAAGAAAGAAGAGGCAAGACAAGGGATGGCTCTCAACGGATACCCAGAGGCTAATAGAAGAGAGGAGGAGGATGCTGAAACAGAAGACAACTCAATGGACAGATGGACAACAGGAGTAATTGAGTTCAGTGTACACTGTACTGAATAAAGTAAAGAAAAGTGAGTTGAAAGATAAAAGACGATTCTATGACACACTACCAACTGAAGCAAAACAGACAACATCGAACGACCAGGTCAATCCGTATCCTGGATGAGGTCAACATACATGAAACTTATAAGAGATGGTTAAGGGAATCTAATTACCAAGGAGGAGAATACTGGGCTGATAACTTCAAAGGACTCTTGAATCGACCATCAGCTGCAACTCGTCCAGAAATACCACCATAGTTGGGCAACCCACTGCCAGTTTTGCAATGAGGTTACTGGGGCCTGTCAGGAACGCGGCAGGATCAGACGGAATTCTCCTCGAAGCACTGAGTACAGACCCACAGACTGCAGCAGATGTTTTCACGCCATTATTACAAAAAGCTTGGAAGGAAAGAAAAGTGAATACTGATTGGAAGAAAGGCTATCTTATATAGCTACTAAAAAACGGCTACTTAGGCCTCTGCAAGAAATTATGCGGAATCATGCTGATGTCTACACCAAACGAAATACCAAGCCATGTCATCCTGGAGAGAATAAAAGATGCACTGGATGCAGAACTCTACTCCCTGGAACAAGCTAGATTCAGGAAAAGCAACTCTACGCATCCTCATCAAACAAAACATAGAGTGCCAGTCAAACCTCTATGTCAATTTCATTGATTTTGAAAAGACCTTCGATAGCGTAATTTCGAAACTGCTTCAACACTACGGTATACAGCGCTCCAAACCTTTATCAACCTCAATCAACAGCCATATGACGATATCACATGTCAAGTGATCGACCACAGAAAAATCAGCGTAGCGTTTAAACTGAATACAGGAGTAAGACAAGGATGACTACTATCACCGATGATATCCCTAAGTGTGACGGACTGGATTATGTGGAAGACTGTGCGTGGAAGTGAGAAGACAGGAATATGCCGAGCCAATAAGAAGACTCCAGAAGATGTGGATTTCGCGGTGGATGATTTTGTCTAATGTCACACAAACTCGAAGACTAACAGGCGAAAACCAACAAACTGGCTGAACGGGCACGTAGCGAAAACAGGACTGCAGGTGAACATAGACAAGATGGAGATGATGAAGACAACCAACCAACAGTGGCAACAAACAGCACTAATCATTATCAACGGGAGAAATTTGACGGCAGTTCCTTCCTTTACTTATTTAGGAAGCATCATTTCAACCACAGGCAACCGGAACGGATAAAGATGTCAAAGCTGGCCAGAATCGGAAAGGCAAGACACACCTTCATCAACTTGGAACCAGTTTGGGAATCTTTTGCACTACACTCCATAGCATAAAGAACTAGATTCAGATTTTCAACACTAATGTCAAGTCGGTCTTCCTATATGGGTCAGAAACTTTGCCAGTGTGTCATGAAAAGGATTTCTAACAGGTTGCAGATTTTTATCAGTAGTTGCCTTCGCTGGCTCTATACTGAAGATCAAATGGACATTTAGAAACAATTGGTAACAAGAAACTCTGGCAAAAAACCAACCAGGAGCCGATTGATCAACAAATATATAGGAGGAAGTGGAGATGGAACGGGCCCACTTTGAGGTAGCTGTCGAATGAAATCGTGCGTCACTCGAGTTGAATCCCGACGCGAAGAGACGAGTGGGTCGTCCTAGGGTGACATGGAGGAGATACTGCGAGGAAGTGATGAGAGGTAGGTGGAGAGGAGAAGAGAATAAAACAAAGTGGAGATGTGTTGTTGAAGCCACTCGGAACCCAAGCGAATAATAATAATAACTTGAACTGTTGCACTTCTGCGCTAAGTTCTATGTTGAAACTCAATCAGTCAATCATTGAAATGATAAAACCCAATAAGTGAATTGTGAACTGAACAGAGAGGATAATAATGAGGTGAAGTAGTATTCACTGAATAAAACCTTATGGAATAAGCTAGGTGTAAACTGAATATTCACATATTCAACTTAAATACTGAGTTAAATAATAATAATTTTTCCTTCACGTCCCCAGTGGAACATAGGGCTTCAACCTAGTGGCTTGAAGTTTCTGTAGCAGTGTCTTATTATTTTTACAGGATGGGGTTGCTAGCCTCATGCCCAGACCAACCTTTTCTTTTTACCGGCATTATTTCTGGCTTAGCGGGGTAAAGAAGTGCGTCGGCCGGGGATCGAACCCCGGACCGTGTGCATGGTCGACGAGAGTCCTTACCGATGTGCCACCAACGTACCTGAGTTACAGAACCTTAATTCTCTCTAAGATTATGTTAATAAACCTTGTAGTTACCTTTTCCAGTTCCTACACATAAATAGATAACAATTTATTTCATGATGGATATTAATTACCAATTTTATAAAATAAACGGTTCCATTTATTTATATACACAAGTAACAGTTCCATTGAGAAAATGAATCCCAGCGACAAGAAGTGAAAATAAAAACTTTTCTTACATTATTAGTTCCTCTGTACATATTTTGCTTACAATTAAGCTCTCTCTAGCACTAATAAAACATTATGTAGTATAGTAACCAAAATAGTTTAGTAGTACTGAACTTTGTCAACATATATAAAATCTAACCATCAAAAAATATCTTTTCAAATTGTATGGAAATAAAAACAAATCGAAACAAAACAAATTTAAACCCATAGAGTTCGCAGATGAAAGATTTGTATATTACAAAGGATTCATTTTCATTAGGAAGCGGTTAGTTCTCCGTGAAGCATCATTCGACAACCAGTAATCATCAACACAAAGAACTAGCAGAAAAACTTAACACCTGCATCTCCCATTAATTCAGCTTTGCCACGTTTCTGCAGTACAGTCAACGCATCTATCAAAACCGTTATATCAAGTCCATGAAAAGCCTCTTGTCTTGTATTATCACTGTCAGTTAGCTCATAAAATGTGCAAACTGAATTTCCATGGCCAGTTGATCGAGCCCATTTAGAAATCAGATCAGCCCATTCTTCAGATGTTCGCCAAACAATCCTAGCGTTGTTATGAGATCTGGAAAATTTAACATACAAATTCTGCGTAGACTTAAAAATATAGATATCAGCTATATACAAGCAATTAAATTAAAAAAAAGTTGAAACGCTTTTAAAATGAACTCATGACAGTATATACTTGTTTGATTTGATTATATTACTATATCCGTCCTTACAGCAGGTATGTGCAATGCTCTACAGCCTATAGTTGCTAATCGAAGTAAGTTTCTGCTCAGTGCAATCAGGAGACTCTGAAAATTGAAGTCTTTGCCTAAAAAGGAAATTAGATTATCTAGTAAAATCTGCATCTCGGAAGCTCTCCTCTTCCGACGACCCAGCTCTTAAGAAACCAACGATAAACAGACTTCCATGTGCACATTTAAAAAAAATTTAAGGACAACGGCGTTCGCAACCGTGATAGATAATGTTGGATTACGGCAACATAAAGTTCGTATATGCCTGAGTTTACATTAATAGTTACTTGATTAGCATAGTGTGCATTTATTACTCCCTTTACAAATAGACATTACTAAAATACCTCTTGATTCACGCGTAACAGACGCAGAAAAACACGTGTTTTCAAAGCCCCTCGAAGGCTGAAGATCTACTCCATACACGACGACTAAATGGTTCTCTCAAGCTGCTTTTTAAATTCACCTATCTTGAAATAATTAGTGATGGTAGGTTCTTCTGGTAACTAACAGAGAAAGAACTGTCCACCTTTTAATAAAACCCTAACTAATGATCTACATCATTCTCGTGAAATCTCGACTCCACATGCCAACTACTACTCTAGCTATCGTAGTCAGTAAATCTTTACTAACCCGAAAAACACTGTTGTATTTAAACCACCAGGTCCTGTTGTTTTGCTTCAGTTGTAGCACTAATGTGTACGTTCGACCAAAGTTGGGTTTTAGTAGTGCGCGATCTCAGTGCTTTTGTACGTCAGTCGAACTGCTTCTTGAATTGTCCTACTCGAAGTTCCATTTATTAAGGATATTTTATTCATTATAATAATTCTGGCACCTATTTCTTTAATAAGTCTGAACCTTTGACGAGTACTAGTAAGTGAGAACAACCTTATACTTCATTTTCGTAGAAAATCACAGCTGTCACTATGTATAAGAGGACCTTGCTTTTCTAGTGCTCAGGATCCACTAACATCAATTCCCTCTGGTCAGTTACTCTGAATGAGACCAGAGGTCTACTGATTTTAACTAACACGCTGAGATGTCATCAGTATTCTAAACAGCAGGCAAGAGGATGAGTTTTGAGAATTATCACTAAGAAACTTAAAATGTTTTGTCAATTTGGTCTGATATCTTCGTTAACAAACTGAGCAGCCGCTTATTCTTTTAATCATATGCAAATACTGAAACAGTCAGGCAGCACCTATAGGATATTCCATTCAGAAACTCTAGTCGCTGTATTGTCACATTTCCCAAAAGCGCACCTGATTTTACTGCGGCACACATTATTAAGTGCAATTTGGCAGCTAGGAAGTCGAATCTCTTAGCACTCACCATTAAGACTGACTAAAGGCCACATCTAACAATAAAAGCATTCATGATGGCGGGCTAAATTGTTCTTAGAAACTACAGGTATTGGCAAAGCAATGTTACGCAATCATCATGCGCCCAAAATATGACGGTATACTTTACTCTGATCCATCGATTAGAATAAACTTAGATTCAAGAAAAATGAGAATGTGGGGTAGTGCTAGCCTATAACACTATTCCTCCACTCAGTCGAATATGTGGATAAGAACTAAGTCAGGGACTAACAACTGAAGAATCCAAAAAACAATGCCAGCTTTAGTCACATTAGTGCAGCGAAACTCGCAAAGAGTACCAAATAAATTATCAGCGATATGTAATATGATACAGCTAGAATAAAAATGGCAAATTTATATGTTAGTTTGCAGAGCTGAAGGAAACAGTAGAGGAAATTAACACAACTAGTAACTTCCCCATAAATTATCAACCAAAAGCGTGAGTCATATCAAAGATTAAATCTTATAAATTATAATTAAATTATATTATGGATACCGTACAACTATTACATATATGTAATAGTTGTACGGTATCCATAATATAATTTAATTATAATTTATAAGATTATAATTATTATTATAATTTATAAGTCCTCTAGAGGACCTTACGGTTCTCTCACACAAAACAGTGAAACTCACTTATCAAGCCACTCCAGATTTCCACGCCTACACAACTCATCCAATATGAGGGCAATTAAATCTGGACTGGCTGAACGTTGGATACTCTTATTATTAAAAAGAGGACAAGTGGGATCACGAATGGCGGCAACACTGACAGAGAATTGGTTTCTGCTTTTGAAATAATCAATTACTAATTGACACCATGCATTTATTTGCTTTCTTCGAGTTTCGACATTTGGTTGGAGGGTGAAAAACGGCGGGAAATTGTATTGCCACGGCCAAACAAAACCATCAGCCGGATTCAAGGACATCGGGTCGCGGATCAAATTCCCCGCTCTCCAGTGACCTTCGATGTTCAGTAAACTTGTATATAAAGTACAGTGTAAAAGCTAATAGATCAGTCTTCCTGTGCCAATTATCAAGGTTATTTTCCTTTCAACAGTACTGCTTGTGACTGCATCCACACTATGCTGTCGGAAGCACTATGTGATAGATAATGCGCAAAGGGAAACCTGCTGAAAATAATGCATCTTCAACTAAGATTCTAAAACCGACTTTATGAATTTGTTAATTTGTCGCTAAAATTTTCACGTTTAAAATAGTTGGATCAAAAGATTAAAAGATGCGAAGAAATAAGACTTTTCGGAGAGGTAGGTGCATTCCGACTGGTCAGTGGAGCGATGCTGACTGAATTCCATAATTTTCAAAAGTTGATTTGTAGAGATTTCATCTGTTAGAAAACCACTGAAAACCAGGCGATGACAGTGGTTGGTGGTTGCGCTAAAAATCACGAACTGCTAGAAGTTAGAATTCACCGGCCATTGGATCGGGTCCCAGTGACTGAATGGTATACGAAGTTGCCTTGTAAAAAAGATCCTGGTTTGGAAAGTGTGGGTGCGTGCTACCCATGGGTCCCCTACTAGAATGAAACAGCTGTTCAGTACCCTTTGGTGTCAGTGGTTGTCTAAGTGAAAGCAATACGTCGAGTATGCTACGTGATTGTAAGTGTTGAGGTTAGACTGAAGATAGTCTTCGAAATCACCATACTTACTAAAAAAACTTCACCGTCTTATGACTTTACTAGTACTCTACCTAACGTGTAAGTACTGATTAACTCAATCAAAGTTTAAAAGCTAACAATGGAAAGAATTCTTAGTATGAGTTGTATTTAACGTAACAGAATGACAGATTTAATAAATAAAGTGACTGTACAACTTATCTGCAGACGTTGCTGGAGGTAGGCTCGGAGAGTGTGCAAAAAGAGAGCACAACAAGAGAGCGAACCAATGAACGTACGGAAGACTCACAACTCAAATGTAAACGTGGATCCCCGTGGGTGAGTCAGTTTAAACAAAAGTTCAAAGGTACAATGTGCACTACAGGTTATCCCCCCCCCTTAGAAGGTTGGTGGGAAGCCAGCAAGCTTCGATATACAACAGTAGGATGGCTTGGCACAACAGCAATGGTTGAATGAGAAGGTTTGAAAATAGCAATAGTAAAAAAAAGAAATTTTACCGAAAGGAAAGAAAGCAAAAGAAAAGAGAAAAAATTAAGGTAAGTTGGAAGTGGTATGTACATGATTAGTGAAGTAAGACGGAATATGATAAGAAATGACGCTGGTGCCTTGTGTGGTTGTAAGCTTCTGTGGTCTGATGTTGTTTTTTTTTAATTTTTTCTTTTTTTTGTCTTTCATATTTTTATTAATCTTTTTTTTGGTATTTTTTCTAATTGTATCGATTCATTCTTTGTTTTTAATTCCGCACTATTACAAGCTTACTTATGTGGAGGTTTGATGGTAAACCTCTGGCGCCGAGGCTGTCGTAGCAAGAAGGTGACTCATTATGTCTAACTTTCATATGAGACCAATGCTCCCTTCCTCCGCTTCAACAGAACCTAGCAGTCATGTTAAAGGCAATCATTATACCAGCTGTCAGCAAAGTCTCATAAACCGTTAATGCCCAGCTCTCGCTACGCTCGGGCCCACGCTGTTCTTCGAAGATTTCGGAAACGCTTAGTTATAACGGACGCAAAAACCAAAACACCGATCTGCCGTTTGATATTTGTTTATTGTTACACCAACATATAAAAGGAATAAGCGAACTAAGCAAACTAAGGTCTGAAAACAAATATTACAATAATAAATCTCTGTATTACTTCTGACGATGTTTCAATCTTCTTTCTGAACAGCGACCGATGAGACGATGACTGTCGTATTGATGCTTCCGCGAAAATTGGGGAAGTTGATTTTGAGCAAACAACCAAGAATTGATCGTTCAAACTTCAACTCCATTGACACTCCCCGGCAAAAAAGGGATCCATCCCTTTTTTCTTTCACGATCAATGCACGTTGACTTGGATGCCATTACGAGAACCTGGGTCACACGGACAGAGCTGAAATGGAAAACAAACAGAAAAGCCAACACACCACAAACATACCCACAGCACAATCTCACACATCAATGACGACCTGCGCCTCCAGACAGAGACCTCCTCTTGACATCTTGCAACACAATCGCCACTTACTAGAATGACTCTTGCAGAATGCAACGTGACCATGGCAGGACCTCACGATACTCTACACACATCCTCTTAATTACCCACTACCAATTACCATTGAAATCGCTTGTCACTCATTCTGCCTCAGTTCTAGTAGCGGTGATGCATGCGAGCCTCAGTCGTTTACACTCTTTCTCCCCGGCGTGTCGGACCGCAGCTAACAATTATCTCAGTGTGCATTTCATTCTCAGCAATAGCCTAGCCTCCCCGGCGTATACGACCCATCTGCTGTCCTTAACATCAATCAATTCATTCATGGATGTAGAAGACTCGAAACAACTTCAGAAGTAATCACGACGAAAATTTTAACAAAATTACGCAATAACAACAAGATACGAAAACAACAAGTAAACACAATGAATCCAAAATACACCAATTGATATGACACACCACACATATATACAAACTGTACACAAAAACTCGCGGATCATGTCTTGATGGAATTCCTTTGAAGAATCGCAGGACTTACACCAGTACGCCTACAAACCTTCACAGGTTGACGATTGTAAGTTGTGGAATGTCCGGACACAAACAGAATTACCAACAGCTAGATGAAAGATGATATCAATTCAGTATATACAATATGAACATATATACAAAATCACACACCGAGCACATTAGACTGCTCACTGATGCGCTACCCTTTGAAGAATTGTAGGACTTACAGCAGTACGCCTACAACCCTTCTCAGGTTGACGCTCTAGGTTGGAAAATCATCTATTGTTTCATCCTCCGACTCTCTACTCTCAGCACCTTCCAGGAGACACAGTTTTCTGATATCTCGCACCAACATGCCACAACTAGTTCTCACCTCAACCGTCCTCACCAATCCATCACCACTACAGATCAGCCTTACTACCACTCCCAAAGGCCACCTACTTGTGGCACATTTATCTGCTACTAATACTATGTCACCAACCTTTAAGTTTCGGCACAACTTTTTCCACTTGTCCCTGGTCTGCAATGTTAGAACATACTCCTTTAACCATCTTTTCCAAAATATATCTTTCATGTGCCTGGCTTGTTTCCATCTTTTAATCGTAGGTATTCCTTCTCCGCTTGCGTCCTCTATGCCAGGGTTGCCTCTCAATAACAATAATTTATTTGGGGTTAACACATCAAAATCCTTGACGTCGTCCCTCACAGGTGATAACGGCCGGTCATTTAATATTCGTTCAGCTTCACAAAAAAATGTCTCCAGCGTTTCGTCATTCAAACTCTGGTTTGTAATTATGGAGCTTCAAATACGCTTGATAATTCCTATAAGTCTTTCCCATAGCCCACCTCTATGGCTGGCATGTGGTGGGTTGAAGTGCCACTCGATGTTCCTTTTCAGTAACTCTTCCTGAACTCTCGTTTGAGGACCTTCGAAGTATTCTTTAAGCTCGGCGTGACAGCCAACAAAATTAGTCCCTCTGTCGCTGAACATCATCTTCGGTACACCCCGGCGATTTATAAATCTATGTAATGCTAGCACGAATGAATCAGTAGTTAGAGAATGAACCATCTCAATATGCACAGCTCTCATTTTCAAACAGGTGAATAAACAGCCATATCTTTTACATAGGGTTCTGCCTTGGAATGCAAAATGCTGGCGAATTTGCCCATCGCCTGGTTGACACTGTCCTTCACCAGTCTAAGAATATCATCGAACCTTGGCTCGATACCCTCCTCCTCTATATGAGAGCTTATTTTTACCCATTTCCTTTGCAGCCGCGTAGGTAGGCGTCTTGCAATTACCTCTAGGACTGAGCTGGAGTTGAGATCACTCATGAAATTCATAGAAATCAAGGTATTCTTGTAAGTCATAAGATTGTCTAAAAACTCAGTGAGTGCTTTAGAGTCATCTTGAAGTTGACTGCCATTACCCTTGACAGCTTCGTATACGCTCCTTACAATCATCGAAGGCCTTCCAAACCTTTGACGTAATATGCTCATAGCCTCAGCGTATCCCTCATTAGGGGGCATGAGCTTACAGCACTGTATAGCTCTTGAAGCATCTCCAGTGCAATACCTCATCAAATACATCAATTTCAATTCATCACTTAATGAAAAACTACTCAGCATGATCTCAAACTCCTTAACAAGCTGTAAATAATCGGCCGGGTTTCCATCAAAACACCGTGGTTCAAACTTAGGGAGTTTGATGTACCTATCATCCCTGAACGGCGAAACAGTAACATCAACCATGTCATGCTTAACATCAGACACATCGTTACAATTAACAGACAAGTCACAATGACTTACTTTCCCGTTTGCATCCAAGACACTCTGTCCCTTCTTTGACCCAGGCATTGTTGAACTTGACCCAATTCCAAAAAGGTTCCAGATATTGCTTGTTCAAAGAGGACTTGACCGGCACCAGGAAAAATGAACGGCGACTATCCAAACTTTCACCAACTGTTTCAATCCACCAGATCTGTTTCTATCGTCAGAAACTGTCAGCCAAGACTCATAAACCGTTAATGCCCAGCTCTCGCTACGCTCGGGCCCACGCTGTTCTTAGAAGATTTCTCAGAAACGCTTAGTTATAACGGACGCAAAAACCAAAACACCGATCTGCCGTTTGATATTTGTTTATTGTTACACCAACATATAAAAGGAATAAGCGAACTAAGCAAACTAAGGTCTGAAAACAAATATTACAATAATAAATCTCTGTATTACTTCTGACGATGTTTCAATCTTCTTTCTGAACAGCGACCGATGAGACGATGACTGTCGTATTGATGCTTCCGCGAAAATTGGGGAAGTTGATTTTGAGCAAACAACCAAGAATTGATCGTTCAAACGTCAACTCCATTGACACCAGCGTATGATAAGGAGCAGGGTAAAAAATAACAGAAGAAAATGGGAAAGAAGGTTAAGATTTCAAAATCGGTGTAAAGGTACTACAAAAGCTTGTGCGAAATCAATGCGAGGAAAAGTGGTGCAACTTGGAAGTAGTACGTTAGAATGAGATAAAACAAAGGAAGTTTCTACCCTGTGAGAACTTATAAAATTACAGAGAAGTTAGTACATAACCAATAGCTATGAGTAGTTATCATTACCAAAATTACTTTGTTCATGTTGCTAAGTGCATAACTAAGATGATGCATAATGTTTATAAGTATGGTTCACAAAATAAATGAATTTGAGGAGGGCATAAACCCGAAGGAATATAGTACAGGCTGTGAAAATAAATTGAGCGGATTACTATGTACAGCATAGAAGTGAAGCATTTATGCGCAAAAAAATATGTATATCTGTCCATTTAACTATACAGTGGAAGTTTTTTTTTGAAATAATCTTTTTTTTATAAAAATTTTTTTTAATAATAATTAATTTTTTTTCTTTTTTGGAAGAAAATGGGCAGTGAAAGGTAATATACTGTTCATAATTCCTCTTTTGGTGTGGGTTACCAGATGACATGAGAAGCCAACTGATCTAGCGAGTAGATTGAGATGAAATAGATGAAAAATTAGGGGTAAAAACAAACTGCTGCTGGTCCTCTGTAACGAGAGATAAAGATTAAAAGGATTAGTGAGGGTTAAAACGACTACTCCCAGAAGCGGGACCAAATAGATTAAACATAGCAGAATTGGATAAGAAATTGTGACAAAGAATAAAAAATCACCAGTAGCATTACCTATGGATTAGTTCAGTGAAAGAATTCTACGAACCTCTTGGGCCAGTGAACACGTCGACCAGCACGTGTGACAGGGGTCTTACTGGTGACGGTAGGAGAATCATCATTCATCATCGGAGGTGAGGTAGTTGAGTCTGGACAAGGACTAGGTTCAGTGGGGCTATTTGATTGAGCCGATGGGGAGGGTGAAGGTTCTTCAGTGTATGCCGCTTTAAGTCTGTCTATGCTGACAGTGTCTGGGCGGCCGCATCGGTCAATAACGAAAAATTTATCTTTACGACTAAGGACCTTAAAAGGCTCGTCATACGGTGGTTGTAATGGCTTTCGTATGGCGTCGTGACGTACGAAAACGTGCGTACAGTCATCAAGTCGCCGATCAACCTGAACCTTTCGGTTCTGAGTGCGTGTGGAAACTGGTCGGAGTCGCTGCATAAAACTTTTAAGTTGCTGAGCGTAACGGGTGGTATCCGGGAAATTTGGCTCGAAAGTTTCGGGAGCGATTAGCTCGCCTGGTAAACGCATGGTGGTACCGTACACCAATTCAGCTGGCGAGCACTGCAGATCCCTCTTAAGCGTAGCCCGGATGCTAAGTAGGACCAGTGGTAGCGAATCTGTCCACTTACTGTTTTCCACTGCCATCAACGCAGCTTTGAGTTGACGGTGGAAACGTTCTACTAGGCCATTTGCCGCGGGATGATACGCGGTTGTGCGAATGCGTTTGCATCCCAGCATCTCTAACAATTCTTTGAAGCTTGTGGATTCAAACTGTTGTCCGCGGTCGGTAGTGACAGTTGCGGGACATCCAAAATGGGCAACCCAGCCATCCATGGAGGCACGACAGACGGTTTGAGCTGTTACATCTGGTATCGGAATGGCTTCCGGCCAACGTGTGAAACGATCCACACATGTGAGTAAATACGAGCAGCCGTTAGACGGGGGCAGAGGCCCTACTATATCCAGGTGGATATGATGGAACCGAGCGTCTGGGGTCGCAAACGTCCCCAACGGCGTGATAATAATAATAATTTATTTTCATATAAACATAAATTTACATGAAAATGCATGCCATTTTTACAGTCACGATCAAGGATGATATAATGTCAAATCTTAAATTGTCTACAAGTTAATAATGTCTCAACAGTTAAATATTTGATATATATATATAAATACACATTGTCTGAACTAGGCTGTATAGTTATTGAATTGTACAATTGTCCTCCAGGTTGAGCGGGAAAATCGACTTCGTTTCGTTTTCATCCCGTGGTTGTAGGCATACGATAATCAACCAATATTGAGGTAAGTACAACGTTTACAAGGAATTGGAAGCTTTTTTAGAAAAATTAAAGTGCTGTGGTGTAACATTAAAGTGTAATAGATTAAGTGAGTGAAATATATCATTAATAAACACATTTATATAGAAAACAGAATGGGGAAGTAATTAATCCTTAGGCCGACAACGTTCATTTGCAATGTATAATGAAACCAATATATTTTATACTATCATGCGTTCACTTTTGGCTTTAATACAATTATTTTCAAGCCAGTTGTCTTTATTTCATATCTTTTTTTCTATTTGGTGCACAACCGTACCCTCCAGAGAATAGGAATAGAATAAGTCGAATCAAATTCATAAAGAGCTATAAAATGTTAGGTTTAATGGAATATAATGAGAATCAAGTAAAGACGTTATTAGAAATTAAGTGAGACAAGATATTGTGAAGTGGTATTTAAAGATCTGACAATGGATAGCAAGTTAATTCATAAGATGCCCCATAAATCTGTGCAGATCCCACGTGGTCGCATCTCAACAATAGGCTGAGCGAATGGTATATATTTAAAGGTAGAAGCATTATCTGTCAAGGCGTTCACTATTATCTTTTTCAAGATAAAGATCTAAGCCCTCATAAAAATCAGAAATATCTCGAGCCTTTAATTTGTATATTGCTGTTCCTGCAGAATGGGGCGATTCACCTTAGTGACCACCACCATATCTACTGTTATGCTTGGTGACTTTAGCACGTTGGCATTGCACACAAGCACGTGTCCATTGACGCACATCACGGTTCATACCGGGCCACGCAAATCTCGCAGAAATCAACTTGTCCGTTGCTCGTATGCCAGGATGGGAGAGGTTGTGGAGTGACTCAAACACAGTTCGGCGTAAAGACGTGGGAACAATCGGTCGAGGAGTACCAGTTGACATATCGCAAAGTATAGTTGCCTCACTGTTTAGCAAGGGGACGCGTTCTATTTTCAGTGAGGTTTTATTTGACAGGTGTTCTAAGTTCAAATCGTTCAGTTGGAGTTCGGCCATTTTATGAAGATCGATGGTTGGTGGTACGGACGTAGCACATACGCGAGACAAAGCGTCTGCTACCGCGTTATCCGATCCAGAAACGTGCTGGATATCAGAAGTGAACTGGGAAATATAGTCTAAATGGCGTGATTCTCGCGGTGAATACCGGTCTGAAGTAGTGTGGAGGGCGTACGTCAATGGCTTATGGTCGGTAAATACCGTAAATTGCCGGCCTTCCACGAAGTGACGAAAATGCTTGACAGCAGCGTAGACAGCGAGAAGTTCCCTACCGAATGTGCTGTATCGAGATTCGCATGCGGTAAGTTTACGTGAAAAGAAAGCAATCGGTAGCCATACATTAGCCATACGCTGTTGAAGGACGGCTCCGATCGCAGTATTAGAGGCATCTACGGAGATGCTGATTGGAAGTTGAACATCTAGATGGACCAACATTGTGGCGTCAGCAATAGCTTTCTTGATAGCTGCAAAAGCTGTCGAGGCTTCCTTAGTGAACACCAAAGACTTGCATTTCCCTTTAAGCATGTCAGTCAAGGGGGTCACGATATGAGCACACTGTGGGATAAAGCGACGGTAGTAACTAACCATCCCGAGAAAAGTGCGTAGTGCCTTGGGAGAAGTGGGTAGAGGGAAGTTTTGAATAGCTTCTACCCGGTCAGGTAACGGATAAATTCCATCTTTGTCTATCCTATGTCCCAAAAATTTCAGGGAAGTGACTCCAATCTGACACTTCGGCAAGTTGAGTGTGAGGGAGTGTGTCACAAGTCTTTGGAAAACTGTCTGCAAATGAAGTTGATGAGTGGCTTCATCTGGACTAGCTACCAAGATATCGTCCAGATAGGCGAAGGCGAAATCAAGCCCGCGCAAAACGTCATGTATAAAACGCTGGAAGGTTTGGGCAGCGTTCCGTAAGCCAAAAGGCATTCGAAGAAACTCGAACAGGCCAAACGGTGTAATCACAGCAGTCTTAGGTATATCCTCGGGGTCGACGGGAATCTGGTAGTAAGCCCGTGTAAGGTCCAGTTTGCTGAATACTCGAGCTCCCTTGAGTGAGGCGGTTAAATCGTGTATGTGCGGGACAGGGTAGCGATCGGGAACAGTTTGTGCGTTTAGTCTGCGGTAGTCGCCACAAGGACGCCAATCTAAACCGTTATTCTTAGGTACCAGGTGCAACGGTGAGGACCACGGGCTGCTGGATGGCCTAATAATCCCCATTTCTAGCATATGCTCAAACTCCGCTTTGACAACCTTTAGTTTTTCTGGGGATAGTCGCCTCGGCTTTGCGAAAACTGGCGGGCCAGTAGTGACAATATGGTGTTTGACGTTGGAAGTCGCACATGGCAGGCCGCTGCTAGGTTTGAACAAATCTGAAAAAGACTGCAGTATATGCGAATAAGGACCAGTGCTAGTGGGTGTGGCATATACCGGGCTGAGGGCTGGGCCTTGTGTGACGATACCGCTGACGGAGAGGTTTGTGACAGGATTTCTTAACTTATGATTACCTGTATCTACCAGTAATTGGTAGTGCTGCAATAGATCCATGCCAATTATACCTGTGGTAACGTCTGCCACCAGGAAGACCCAACGAAGTGAACGACGCAAACCGATGTTAAGATCTATAAAGCGCCTGCCGAACGTAGCAATTGGCGAACCGTTTGCGGCTCGTAGTTGAAGAGACATTGGCCGCCTGCGCTCCTCTACTGTGGGTGGGATTACACTGACCTCTGCTCCGGTATCAATTAGGAAGCGTATCCCAGTGTTACGGTCGGTAACATAGAAGAGGCGACATGAGAGTGGTTCGCCAGCGACGTTAGTCGCCAGTACGTGCTGGCTTGCTAGTTTCCCGATCGTTGAACATCGAAGGTGCACGGGCGAGTGCACTTTTGGGCTTTTGCTCCGTAACGTCGATGATACCAGCACACTCCAGGCTGGTTACTTCGGGACTGTCGGCGCTTGCTGCTAGCACGTGGCAAGGGTCTACTACTACGCGAACTCGAGGGACTGCGTCCACGACTCCTGGAGTTCATCTCCTGTCGGATACTACAGATCTCCTCGTATAGCTTGGCTATATGGGCCACCGCGTCAAAGCTTGATGACCCCCCATCAGACGAATCTTTAGTCTGAGCGGGAGCAGCAGTTACTGTTGCGGAAATGCCAATTTTGGGATTGATGGCCTCTACGGCTCTATCAGCTGCCTCGGCTATCTCCTGTAAGGGGTACTTGTAGATCGGTGCTAAGATACCCTGGACTGCCTGAGGTAATCTTTGAAGCCAAAGTTGTTTGAGAAAAACCTCGTCAATTTTAAAGTCCGCCACTAGCTGCTTCATCTGCCTCAACATTTGTGAGGGCTTGCGGTCACCTAACTGAACATCGCGGAAAAGTTCCTGCACTTTCTGTTGGTCAGTAAGTGCGACTCGTTGAATTAACGCCTGTTTGAGCCGCTCGTACCGATCCGGAGACGGATCTGCGAGAACGTCAGCCACCTCGTCTATGACACTTTCGGGTAGGCTCACAATCACGTGGTTTACTCTGGTCTTTTGTGAGTGCATGTGTCAATGGAGTTGAAGATTGAACGATCAATTCTTGGTTGTTTGCTCAAAATCAACTTCCCCAATTTTCGCGGAAGCATCAATACGACAGTCATCGTCTCATCGGTCGCTGTTCAGAAAGAAGATTGAAACATCGTCAGAAGTAATACAGAGATTTATTATTGTAATATTTGTTTACAGACCTTAGTTTGCTTAGTTCCCTTGTTCCTTTTATATGTTGGTGTAACAATAAACAAATATCAAACGGCAGATCGGTGTTTTGGTTTTTGCGTCCGTTATAACTAAGCGTTTCTGAGAAATCTTCTAAGAACAGCGTGGGCCCGAGCGTAGCGAGAGCTGGGCATTAACGGTTTATGAGTCTTGGCTGACAGTTTCTGACGATAGAAACAGATCTGGTGGATTGAAACAGTTGGTGAAAGTTTGGATAGTCGCCGTTCATTTTTCCTGGTGCCGGTCAAGTCCTCTTTGAACAAGCAATATCTGGAACCTTTTTGGAATTGGGTCAAGTTCAACAATGCCTGGGTCAAAGAAGGGACAGAGTGTCTTGGATGCAAACGGGAAAGTAAGTCATTGTGACTTGTCTGTTAATTGTAACGATGTGTCTGATGTTAAGCATGACATGGTTGATGTTACTGTTTCGCCGTTCAGGGATGATAGGTACATCAAACTCCCTAAGTTTGAACCACGGTGTTTTGATGGAAACCCGGCCGATTATTTACAATTTGTAAAGGAGTTTGAGATCATGTTGAGTGGTTTTTTATTAAATGATGAATTGAAGTTAATGTATTTGATGAGATATTGCACTGGAGATGCTGCAAGAGCTATACAGTGCTGTAAGTTTATGAAGCCAAAAGAGGGCTACTACGAGTCTATGAGCATATTACGTCAAAGGTTTGGAAGGCCTTCGATGATTGCAAGGAAATTATTCGAGGCTGTTAAGGGTAATGGTGGTCAATTACAGGATGACTCCCAGGCACTCACTGAGTTTTTGGATAATTTGCTAATTTACAAGAATGGAATGATTTCGATGAATCGCATGAGTGACCTCAACTCGAGTTTTATACTAGAAGTAATAGGAAGACGTTTACCTACTCGACTGCAAAGGAAGTGGGTGAAGATAAGCTCCCGTATGGAGGATGAGGGTATCGAGCCAAGGTTTGATGATATCCTGAAACTGGTAAATACTAGTGTCAATCAATCTATGAGCAAGTTTGCCAGTCTATTGGATCCCACCCCTAGAATAGAGCAGTCTGAGGGAAAAACGCAATCATTGATGACGAATAGGCCTCAGAGAGGTGGATATCGAGAAAGCTCCATGATGTCTAGTAATGCATATAGACCTAGTGAGTGTAACAGGTTTCGTAGTACATCCTCAACAGATAAGTTACAAGGTGGAAGACAAACACGGTTGTGTTGTACACGTTTGCAAGAGATGCATACAAAGGTGAACTGTGAACCAGTGAGCAAGTTCAGTGATAAGCTAAATGTAAACTCCAGGCATGACTCCGAATTGTGTGACGATAACGGTGCGGTGAAGAAGTCTGTAGTTGCAACTGGTAAGCCATTGTTGAATAGAGTGTCACAGAATAGAGTTACTGCTTCAGAGTGGAGTTCTGACTCCACAAGTTTACAAAGTATTACTATTCAGAGTGAAGTTATAAAACCTTTTATGATATGCGAGGAGGAACCGAAATTGTCTACTTCTGTTATTAAAGAGTTTGAAACTGATGAAATTGACGGTAAAGTGAACATTCGTGATAATGATCATGATAGTGCACATTTCTCTTTGGTTGATTATGATGAGATGAGGGATGTGCCTACTACTGCTGAGTTGAACGAAAGTTCTGTACACTGTGAACGTGGAGTAGAGTTAAAGGCAGATGCAGTTGCAGAAGTTATGGATATTTGTGAGACCGTCAGTGTGAGTGATCAGCATGTAGCCCACCTATCATCAGATGATAGTGCTAAACCCGAACTAGTAGTGAAAGACAGCAATGGTGGTAATCTTGCAGTTGGACAACTATCTGAGAGCCGAGCAACAACAGCTTTTGATCCACTGCTAAGTTCATCAACTGATATCAATCAGTCGTCGTTGGTGCTGTCATCCACAATGAAACAGACACCCATCAACTCAAGTATCTTGTGCAATGACTATGGTAGTATCAGTTCGTTTGAAAGGACGAATATCAATGGTCAGTTTAGTGTGGATAAGCCAAGTGTAAACGAGAGAGTTATTGTTAAATTGACTTGCACGAATAAAGGCATTTCTAGTTTCAAGTTACTATTTGAATGTTATTATCTTTGGTGTAAATTACTCTGTGCCCAAGCTTGGTTGATTAGATACGTCGCGTGTTTGTTAGACATCTATATTCTACGATACAATGACATGGGCGTGTTGCCGTTCAGATTTGAGGATATAGCTGATAGAAGGAAGTTAGCAAATGAACTCTGCGACGATTTTCCAACTTAGAGCGTCAACGTGAGAAGGGTTGTAGGCGTACTGCTGTAAGTCCTACAATTCTTCAAAAGGTAGCGCATCACTGAGCAGCCCAACCTGCTTGGTGTGTGATTCTGTACATATATTCATGTTGTATATACTGAATTGGTATCATATTTCATCTGTCTGTTGGTAATTTTGTTTGTGTCCGGACGACTTCCACTTGTATCATCAACCTGAGAAGGAATGTAGGCGTACTGCTGTAAGTCCCACAGTTCTTCGAGGGTAGTTCGTCAAGCCAGAATCCACAACATTTGATGTGTTGATTGTACATATGTTTGTGATAAGCATTTGAGTGGGTTCCAATTAATGTAATCTTTGGTTATTCTTGTTTGTGTCCGGACATTCTTCAACCTACAATCGTCAACCTGAGAAGGGTTGCAGGCGTACTGGTGTAAGTCCTGCGATTATTCAAAGGAATTACATCAAGACATGATCGGCGAGGTTATGTGTACTGTTTGTATATATGTGTGGTGTGTTCTATCAATTGGTGTTTTTTGGATTCATTGTGTTTACTTGTTGTTTTCGTATCTTGTTGTTATTGCGTAATTTTGTTAAAATTTTCGTCGTGCTTACTTCTGAAGTTGTTTCGAGTCTTCTACGTCCATGAATGAATTGATTGATGTTGGAGACAGCAGATGGGTCGTATACGCCGGGGAGGCTAGGCTATTGCTGAGAATGAAATGCACACTGAGATAATTGTTAGCTGCGATCTGACACGCCGGGGAGAAAGAGTGTACACGACTGAGGCTCGCATGCATCACCGCTACTAGAACTGAGGCAGAATGAGTGACAAGCGATTTCAATGGTAATTGGTAGTGGGTAATTAAGAGGATGTGTGTAGAGTATCGTGAGGTCCTGCCATGGTCACGTTGCATTCTGCAAGAGTCATTCTAGTAAGTGGCGATTGTGTTGCAAGATGTCAAGAGGAGGTCTCTGTCTGGAGGCGCAGGTCGTCATTGATGTGTGAGATTGTGCTGTGGGTATGTTTGTGGTGTGTTGGCTTTTCTGTTTGTTTTCCATTTCAGCTCTGTCCGTGTGACCCAGGTTCTCGCAATGGCATCCAAGTCAACGTGCATTGATCGTGAAAGAAAAAAGGGATGGATCCCTTTTTTGCCGGGGAGTGTCAATGGAGTTGAAGTTTGAACGATCAATTCTTGGTTGTTTGCTCAAAATCAACTTCCCCAATTTTCGCGGAAGCATCAATACGACAGTCATCGTCTCATCGGTCGCTGTTCAGAAAGAAGATTGAAACATCGTCAGAAGTAATACAGAGATTTATTATTGTAATATTTGTTTACAGACCTTAGTTTGCTTAGTTCGCTTATTCCTTTTATATGTTGGTGTAACAATAAACGAATATCAAACGGCAGATCGGTGTTTTGGTTTTTGCGTCCGTTATAACTAAGCGTTTCTGAGAAATCTTCTAAGAACAGCGTGGGCCCGAGCGTAGCGAGAGCTGGGCATTAACGGTTTATGAGACTTGGCTGACAGCATGTGTCTAATGGCAAACTGAGCCTCTATATGATTAAACCATGCAGCTGGACGATGTATCCAGAAGGCGGGGAGTTGCAGCGTTATAGCCATCTCTGACGCAGAACTGTTGTCAGCCATCTTGCACACAGGGCAAAATATTAACAAGGTGATAAAAAACCAATATAAGTACAAATAAAACAAATCAAATCTTTATAACCGTGCGCGAAAAAAAAATAACAAAATAAACGGTACGTAAAAAGAATCGTTAACACGTTAAGCTACTATAGCGGAAAACGGTGAAAACGGGCTCACCACTTGTAAGTGTTGAGGTTAGACTGAAGATAGTCTTCGAAATCACCACACTTACTAAAAAACTTCACCGTCTTATGACTTTACGAGCACTCTACCTAACGTGTAAGTACTGATTAACTCAATCAAAGTTTAAAAGCTAACAATGGAAAGAATTCTTAGTATGAGTTGTATTTAACGTAACAGAATGACAGATTTAATAAATAAAGTGACTGTACAACTTATCTGCAGACGTTGCTGGAGGTAGGCTCGGAGAGTGTGCAAAAAGAGAGCACAACAAGAGAGCGAACCAATGAACGTACGGAAGACTCACAACTCAAATGTAAAACGTGGATCCCCGTGGGTGAGTCAGTTTAAACAAAAGTTCAAAGGTACAATGTGCACTACATGATCAACAAACCAGTACTCTCCACAAAGGTTCACTATTATATTGTTACTAAAACCAGAGTTTAAGAAAAATTGAAGGCGAGCCCGTGAGCCGGATTTTTATTGGCACTCGTCTATAATGAGTATCCAGAACATCCAACAAACTGAAGGTTGACTTCATTTAGCGAATCGTGGCATTAATAACTCCTGTTTGAGAATTCACAAGGTGGCTACCCACAGATCTTGGCATAATACACCCAGATTTAACATTTTTCGATCATGCGAATAAGGTTTATCTCAGGGTAGACAAGTTACTAGCCTTGTACTGCGTAACTTTTACATTCAAGGAGCAAGATTAGCTGTATATAAGACGTGTATTCTCCCAAAACTTGAATAGTGTGTTCTCCTACATAATAACCTAAGGTCTGTAGACCAAAAAATGTGGAAAATGTCCAGATATTCCCCACGAAACGCACAATAGTGTTTGACCAACAAGTGAAATATGTTGACAGGTGTATACGGCTGAAATTAGAACCTTCATGGCTAGGGAGAATGAAGTGCAACTAATTTCTACTCTTCAAAGTTATTGGGAAACATTGCTACGGTAACTCACCCATATCGTGAAAAAACATAAAATCATATCAGCTGAAAAGCCATGACTACTTTGTCAAAGTGGCTACCCACAGAAAATACGTTAAAGCAAACATTTTCACCACTAAATATCGCACACTTTGGAACAAATTACCATCTGAAATTAGATGTTGCGAAAAAGCTGGTGGGTTCAAACTGGGCCTAGAAATACACATTGACATGTCCACTCTACCCACCTAAAACACCACCACTATGAGGTGGAATGGTTAGCCAGAAACAGTACGGTCTTCAGTGTAGTCAGGCACGTATACCCAAACTCTACTACTCACGCACAGAGCGTTTCACTAATTTGATGATTTTCTGTCCTCTAAAACCTTCATTTAGGTGTGAAAGTGTAAATATTTCTAGAAACAATTATGTTAGAAATCACATCTATTCAAAATTTAACATATATATAAATAACCATGCAACACTAATTTTCGTGTTGAAATCACCACATTCAGTCGATAACTACCTTTTCTCATATACTTTCTAAAATATATAATTTCCTAACATTTTTGAGTGTTTTTTCAATAACATAAGTTCGTGGGCTACTTTGCAGTGTATAACGCATGACAAATAAAAAACACACATGAAAATCTGGCATAGCAAGTTCTTCGACCCAGTTGTTTCCTTCAGGATCATTCTACATAAATTCACCACTAATTTTTCCACTACACATCTCATTCTGCTAAATAGAATATAACTTAATTGCCGCAATACTCACTGTGTCAAGGAACTTATCCCTAAGTTCCTATTATTACGAAGACGCTCCGCACAAAGAAACACTATGTACTTTCTTCGACTTTAACTCCAAAACACCAGTATTGTAGGAAGGAAATTATCTTTTTTGGCAATTAAAGGGGAGAACACCACAAGTCTACAAACAAATTATTTATACAAATTTATCATGTACTTTTATTCGTTTTTGTACGTCTTCGTTGAACTTGTACACGATCAAACCATTCGCGCCATCGAGTTGCCCACAAGTGGCTACCAGTTACAAAAACGAACGTCCATTGACGCTCCCCGGTAAAAAAGGGTCCATCACGCAGTTCAATAGCGCCGATAACCTTGAAATGAACTGCCAACGACGGAGACTCGGCCAACCAGGAAGGGGCTAAAATGGAAAACAAGACAAGAAAGCCAATTACACAACAAGCATACCCACAGCACAATCTCACACATCGACGACGACCTACGCCTTCCAGTTAAAGGCATCTTCTTGACATCTTGCAACACAATCGCCACTTGCTAGAATGACTCTGGCAGAATGCAACGTGACCATAGCAGCACCTCATGATACTCTTCGCACATATTCTTATCTATTCACTACCAATTACCACTGCCATAGATTGTCACACACTCTGTCTGAGTCCTAGCAATGGTGACGCATGCAAGCTTCAGCCGTCCACATTCTCGCTCCGCGACGTGTGGGACTACAGCCTAAACAGAAACATTCACTTCCAATCGTTGATTCCACAGCTAATCATTATCTCCGTGTGCATTTCATTCCCAATATAGCCTCCCCGGCGTACACGACCCATCTGCTGTCTTTAACATCAATCAATTCATTTACGGATATAGAAAACACGAAACAACTTCAGAAGTAAGCACGACGAAAATTTTAACAAAATTATGCAATACAACAAGGTACGAAAACAAAAAGTAAACACAATGAATCCAAGAACACCAATTGATAGAACACACCACGCGTATATACAAACAGTACACATAACCTCGCCGATCATGTCTTGATGTAATTCCTTTGAATAATCGCAGGACTTACACCAGTACGCCTGCAACCCTCCTCAGGTTGACGACTGTAGGTTGAAGAATGTCCGGACACAAACAAGAATAACCAAAGATTACATTAATTGGAACCCACTCAAATGCTTATCACAAACATATGTACAATCAACACATCAAATGTTGTGGATTCTGGCTTGATGAACTACCCTCGAAGAACTGTGGGACTTACAGCAGTACGCCTACATTCCTTCTCAGGTTGATGATACAAGTGGAAGTCGTCCGGACACAAACAAAATTACCAACACACAGATGAAATATGATACCAATTCAGTATATACAACATGAATATATGTACAGAATCACACACCAAGCAGGTTGGGCTGCTCAGTGATGCGCTACCTTTTGAAGAATTGTAGGACTTACAGCAGTACGCCTACAACCCTTCTCAGGTTGACGCCCTAGGTTGGAAAGTTGTCTCAGAGTTCATTTCCTGACCTCCTTCCATCAACTGTATACTCAACTGTGAACGGTGACACGCCCATGTCATTGTATCGTAGAATATAGATGTCTAACAAACACGCGACGTATCTAATCAACCAAGCTTGGGCACAGAGTAATTTACACCAAAGATAATAACATTCAAATAGTAACTTTAAACTAGAATTGCCTTTTTTCGTGCTAGTCAGTCTAACAATTACCCTCTCATTTACAGTTGGCTTATCCTCACTAAACTGACCATTGAATTTCGTCCTTTGAAACGGACCAACACTAGCATAGTCATAGCACAAGACACGTGAGTTCATGGATAGCCCTCTCATTGTGGATGACAACACCAAAGACGACTGACTGATACCAGTCGATGAAATTACCGGTGCATCAGAAACTGTTGTATGTTCGACAGCGGGATTACCCTCACTGCTATCTTTTTTGATTAGCTCCAGTTTAGCATCAACATCTGTTGATTGGTGGGCTACACACTGATCATTTACACTGGAAGTGTCACGAGTATTCATACAACTGCATCTGCCTTTAACTCTACTCCACGTTCACAGTGTACAGAACTTTCGTTCAACTCAGCAGTAGTAGGCACATCCCTCATCTCATCATAATCAACCAAAGAGAAATGTGCACTATCATGATCATTATCACGAATGTTCACTTTACCGTCAATTTCATCAGTTTCAAACTCTTTAATAACAGCAGTATATGATTTGGATTCTTCCTCACAAATACCTATATGTTCTATACCTTAACTCCGACTAGTAATATCTTGTAAACTTAACGAGTCAAAATTGTCCTCTGAGACTGTAACTCTCTTCTGTGACACTCTAATCAACAATGGTTTACCAGTTGCAACTGCAGACTTCTTGACCACACCGTTATCGTCCCACAATTCAGAATCAGACCTTGATTTCACATTTAGCTTATCACTAAACTTGCTCACTGATTCACAGTTCACCCTTGTATGCACCTCTTGCAAACGTGTAAAACACAACCATGTTTGTCTTGCGGCTTGTAACCGATGTGTTGGCGATGTTCCACGAAAGCTGTTACACTCACTAAGTCTATACGCATTACTAGACACCATAGGGCCTTCTCGATATCGACCTCTGTGAGGCCCTTCCGTCATCAGTGATTGGGTTTTGCCCTCATACTGCTCTATTCTAGGGGTGAGATGCAATATACCGGCAAACTTGCTCATAGCTTGATTGACACTTCCTCTTACCAGTTTCAGAATATCATCGAACTTTGGCTCGGTACCTTCATCCTCCATACAAGAGCTTATCTCTACCCGCTTTCTTTGCAGTCAAGTAGGTAGGCGTCTCGTTATTACCTCTGGGACGGACCTTGAGTTGAGATCACTCATGCATTTCATCGAAATCATTGTATTCTTTTAAGTCAACAGATTATCCAGAAACTCAGAGGGTGACTTGGTGTCATCTTGTAATTGACCGCCATTACCCTTAACAGCCTCAAATAATTTCCTTACGATCATCGAAGATCATTCGAATCTTTGACGCAGGATATGCATCGCTTCAGTATATCCTTCATTTGTATAAAAAATTTGTTCGTAGACTTGTGGTGTTCTCCCCTTTACGCGCCAGATTCACCACACGACATGCCTCCCAAGCTTGATCCATCTGCTGTGACTTACTGTTATTTGAGAGTTATTGGAGGTGAAGTTGGGGCTACTTCATCGTTAGCACCTAAAATTGGTCCTCTTGGTTTGTCACCAAAAAAGGTTGGCGATGACATTGCAAAGGCCACTCAAGAATGGAAAGGACTACGTATATCTGTCAAACTGACAATTCAAAATCGACAGGCAACAATAAGCGTCGTACCAACGGCTTCTTCCCTTATTATCAAAGCCTTAAAGGAAGAGCCACGCGACAGAAAGAATAAACGAATAAAAGTACATGATAAATTTGTATAAATAATTTGTTTGTAGACTTGTGGTGTTCTCCCCTTTAATTGCCAAAAAAGATAATTTCCTTCCTACAATACTGGTGTTTTGGAGTTAAAGTCGAAGAAAGTACATAGTGTTTCTTTGTGCGGAGCGTCTTCGTAATAATAGGAACTTAGGGATAAGTAGCCCACGAACTTATGTTATTGAAAAAACACTCAAAAATGTTAGGAAATTATATATTTTAGAAAGTATATGAGAAAAGGTAGTTATCGACTGAAAGTGGTGATTTCAACACGAAAATTAGTGTTGCATGGTTATTTACATATGTGTGTAAAACAATCCAGAAAATTTCCAGGTAACAATTGTCCAAGGAAGACCCGCAGATACGAGGAAATACGAGCAGAATCTATCAGAAACTCTCACTGCCCATATCTTACTACATCGAACCTGGCGCTCTTCGCGGAAGCCTTTCAGAATCTATGCGTAGTAACTTACATTAAAAACCAGAACACGAATTAGTGACTCAAGAACCGTTTATTCTTGCACCAATACAGAGCCAACCATAAATTTGTTGTACACAAAGTCTAAGAATAAATGTCATAACAATAAATCACAAGAATACTTCGGACTATTTTTCTCTGTCCTCCATCGAACGGCGAACAATGAAGCGATGACTGCCGTATTGATGTCTCCTGCGAAAAATATGGAGTTGGGTTTGAACAAATAACCATGAATCGATCGTTTAATCTTCAAATACATTGACAAACGCATTCTTTACTCTCTCCAGAATGATGTGACTTAGACAATAGCATGTTTTCCCGCCATATTACTGGGGCCTATAAATAGCCCTTCTTTCGTAGTTTCACAAGGTAACGCCTCTTCAAATCAGCGATTAATTTCCCTCAAACTTCCTGAAAGGTGGTATCTACACATACGCCGAGATCCTTGGATCCGTCCTCGGTGTTATAGGAGGAATCCCAACCCGTCTGGCTGTCTTTCTGACTGGCTTTAATTAGCTGGAATGCACTCGGGGCTTACGATTTTGTTGGAGGATTGGTATCCACCGACAGTTCCGTGCCAGCTAACGGTAGTATTTTTGGACAAGCCGCATGTGATGATCGATTCGAGAGTCCTTTGAAGTGGTCGGAGTATCGTTTACAGCGATTTAACGGCAGCATTTAAGTTTTATATTTGCACGTGCAACATGATTATGCATGATGTTAAGCCAGCTTGTAAAATGACATGTGATCAGGAATATGAAATGACTACCATCAAGGGGGTGAGAATTAGCAGTTCTGGGAAATTTCATTGTGGCAGTTAAGAAACGGTGATTGGAAACATTCGTATGTGTTGATTTCGATGATATCTGTTGTGGAACACATCGCCGGACAGATTTAAACTTAGGTCAGATGACGTGTGATGAGGTTCTTTTCGATGAGAATGGACATCCCCGAAAGTTCATATTAAAGTATGGAAATGAAGAAACCCAGAAACCGAAACCCGACACCGTTGAAAAGAAACCAGTTTTCATCTGCCTAGCCTGCAAAGGTGAAGACGTACCCACAAGAACACAAAAAAGAATCTCAAGTGCATTAAAAAGAACATTTCCAGCTGCCAGACTGATCCTATTTCACAACACTGTGTGCTCATCAACCCAGTCAAAAGTAGATGAGTACCCTACTCACGTCAACTCCAACTCCATTTACCAATTCACGTGCACCTGCGGAAGCAAGTACATAGGAAGAACTGATAGGAGAGCATCTACTAGATTTTCTGAGCACATTCCTAAGGGCCTCCATACAAAGGGAAGAAAAGTGTTATCGAGTGCAATCGCCAGACTTTTAATTGACACAGGACACACAGTAGAAATCAGCCATGCCTTCAAAATAATCAATACGCAAAGAAACCCATGGCTACTTCGTTTCGCAGAAGCCATCGCCATCAAGAGACTTCGACCAGACCTCTGTACACAGAAAGATAGTGTGACTAATCTTTCACTACCCTGGTAACCCTAATCCTATTTTATTTATTTTTGTTTTTTGTTACTTACTTCACTGTGACTTCACTATTCACCCCCACCCTCTTAAACTCTCCACTACATGTGTAAATTCACTCTGTTCTCTGACCTTGACCCTATAATATGCCTCTGACCAATCTGCGTTTCCTAATAGTAATCTGAACTCTAAACCCTCTTATCTAATTCCACTATATATAATTAGTTTTTTTGACACTGAATAATCTGTCTACCTACATCAAATTCCGGAATTATGTTCCTTATACCTTCTATTTATAACTCCGAGTAATTATGAAAAAGTATGTTCCAAAACTTTTTTGAAACTTATAATTTGATTTTGTTTAGGATGTATGCAGTTGATGAGTATCCACGGAGTAAAACGAGCTCGTATTATCCTGCAAACATGTTCGTTCTTCCTCTCTTCACACTAATAAAGGGAACCGGTTGTATGAAATAATGTTATTACACAAATGTCTAGGAACAAATGTTATAACAATAAGTCACGATTATACTTCTGATAGTTTTTATTCTTCCTCTGAACAGCGAACGGTGAGACGATGACTGCTGGATTGACGAACCGCGAAAAATAGGGGGAAGTTGGGTTTGAGCAAACAACCATGAATTGATCGTTCAATCTTCAACTACATTGACAGAAAAACTTAGGATTTCCGATTCCCGATTTACTCTCCATTCCAATTAAATTAAATTATTTTGAAAAAACTACTTGGTGGAATGGGAAGGACTTTACTAATCAAGTCCACAGTTAGGGGCCCTAACAAAATTCTCCGTTAAACAAACATCCAATCGCCCACTGTGTAACGGCGAACGAAAATGATCATATATATTGCTTTGAAATTAGTGAAGGACTTTAAGCTAATCCCCAGCAACAAAAATAGTGAGCCATGAAATTCATAGGTTGATTAACGGTTTCGCAAATGAATTGGACATCGTCAGGCTCGAATTTGAATAGAGCGTTACTGTAGAGGGAATGAGTTCCTTGCTGAGAGTATGCTAAAGAGTTTTCTGCAACGTTTGTTGCATTTTACATGTACATTCCTAACATTTTTCTTGACATCAATGATTTAGCTAAGGCTCTCACAGCCGATACTAGTACCATTCAGAATTAATATGCCAAAAGCTGCAATGATTAATCATTGAAAAATGCACTGAAACATTGCAAATATGATATTTAACAATAAAGTTGTTCCTCATGCGTTGTAGGAATGTCTTCAAGTCACTACACATGACGTATAAAGCAGTCATCTCATGTGTGAGAGATGCATTCATGCAGGTGACTAGGTCATGGTACTCGGAGATTTATTCATATTTCTGACAGTTTAATTTAAATCACTCCATAATCTTACTACAATCCTAACTTTAATACTAGACCCTAAACTCTAATTTACAAAGCTGTATGCCTACCAAGCAGCATTGATTGATTTACAGAAAAAGTGCCCAGGGAATAAGTGGGATGCTGTATATACCTTCCCTAACTCCTAAAGGGCAGGTACGGTTTGATTTAGCATGAACTTTCACAGCAGTCCCTGTATGTGAAGGTCAACTATTGAAAGACTTTGGCTATGGTTATGATACTTTATCTTCACTTAAGGTTATCTCTATAGGATTGATATAAGTTAAGAGCTTTCCCATTTTTCGGTCCTGTATGCTACCCAGCCTCATTTATTTGTCGTTGCCTGAGATGCAGCATTGTCGATTACGTTACAAATCATCGTGACTCCGTTTTTGGAGAAGCTAGTCAATCTTCCCTGGCCAGTGATATAACATCCGGATGTGATACTGTAAAAACATATATTCTCAAACATTGACCTGGACCTCTGCACACTGTACGAAATGATGTCTCGGCGTACGTCAGATGGACGGCAGCTGCGTAGCACTTCGCCTATTATCACTAATGGGGTTATTGTCAGAACCGTAGATACTCTTATACTGGCACTACTGTATGTCCTCAAAGTTGATGATATTCCTGGTAAAATCCATATTATGAGACATCCTAGCTGAATACAGTTTTAGTGTCTGCTTATTCTGTTCTCCTGCTCCTAGTGAATGTTTTGATGTCTTGGTGTAAAGTTTATTTGAAAAGTCGGTTATATTGTAACAAGTTGCATCTATGCCCTATATTGAGGGTGTCATCCTCTGGAGTATTACACAAAGCTATTCTAAGGGGATTATTATCCCTTATTATAATCAATGATATACGGAATAACTGAGACTCATTCCCACACGATAATGGTGTGATGTCCTTCAGGGTTACTGAAGAGCTGAGGAGATTTATTAATCATGGAATTCACTACATGTTAACGTAGCCACTGCCCAGTCAGTTGACAGTTTCAAGAGAAGTCTGAGAGAGTGTGCAAGGTTGCGCAGACTTCTCATAATCATTTGTGAGGCAGTCTGATTCTCACGGATTACTAGCATTAATTTTATTTGTTTTTATTGCAGCTTGATGCCACACCGTATTTTTGGTACAAGTGTGGAATTTTCAGCATGTGATATCGGTAGCCCGAATGTTGCAGGCCGACCATAGATATCGGGTGTTCGTCGGCAGGGGATCGAACCCCGAACCATGTGCATGGTCGGCGAGAGTCCTAACCACTGTGCCACCGACGCACGACTAACCACTCAATACTACCTCTTTATTCTCACTTTTTCGTTGTCTTTCTTTCTTATCATTTGGCCTTTTCTTCAGATATAATTCAACAGTGTGTTTTATATATTCGTTTACCTTGATTTTCTTCTACCCGCGTTTTACCTGCTCACTAACAATTTTTTGTACTGGTATAGAGAATAGCCCACCGAAACGGCAGCTACCATTCACGCTTAAGACTATATCCTACTGTTAGATGTAGGCATACAGAACCTCAGGAGTCCCACAATTATTTGAAATCGTTTAGAGGTGAAATTAGTGGCGTACCTAAAGCTTACATACTTCCACAGGGGTCATGTTCTACTTATGTGCTGCTTTCACGTGATGTCTGATATCTGACTTAACATTGTTTTTCATACAACCGGTTCCTTTTATTAGTGTGAAGAGAGGAAGAACGAACATGTTTGCAGGATAATACGAGCTCGTTTTATTTCGTGGATACTCATCAACTGCATACATCCTAAACAAAATCAAATTATAAGTTTCAAAACTTCCAAAACTTTTTTGAAACTTATAATTTGATTTTGTTTAGGATGTATGCAGTTGATGAGTATCCACGAAATAAAACGAGCTCGTATTATCCTGCAAACATGTTCGTCCTTTCTCTCTTCAAATTAACATTGTTTCTTTGGAAAGTGGTTATTTTTAGCCCTGTAACTCGTGCTCACAACTATGAATCGCTTAGATTTAGTTACAAAAGCAAATTGAAAATTGTTTAGTGGCCTCTAAAATGGATAATGAAAGTTATATACACTGAAATCAATGGTAGACAATATAAATACTATAAATAAAAGTGAAAAACATGCTTATCTGATGTTAATTACGCAGTCTGATTCGCTGTCAATGTGATAACTGTGTTTATTGTTAAGTGGTCGAAGTTTGTATTCGTGTAGTATAAGTCCTATACTCAAAACATTTGCCTTCCGTGTATATGCCTAACCACCGCCTCCCCCGACGGGCATTGTTAGCTGATATAGGTTCAGGTTGGAAAAGAGCCAGTGGTGGCCAAACAAAAACATGGCATCAATCCATGAAATCCTTGACAGTTAAACTGAGTCAGGTAGGGAGATGCAGACTCCCGGGTTGGGGCCCTCGGGACTCTAGGAATCAATGGCTGGAGACAATAGGTGACATGGCTCAAAATCGTTGTCAATGGCTAGCGCAGATGTATTCAATCTCTGTAATCTTTCATATTCCTTTCTACCATTACCCATTCTGTTTCACTCTTATATTTGTCAAACTCTATAAATTCTCTTCACTCATCTTCTTGTCTACCTCTGTGTGCTATTTGGAAGGTGGCAACTCGAACTGGTGCACTTCGGTGCCAAGTTCTATGTTGAATCCAGACAGACCAGACATATGCGCGATTGAAGGGTACATATTTAATGGTGTTTGATAAAAATTGTGTTACATCTAAATAAGTCATTTGATATTCTCATATGGTTAAGTTATTTAATCCATCTCGTTCCGTGTGAGATATAGGGATTTACTCTTTAAAGTGCCAGTAACATTATCATTTTCTACGGTATGGGGTTGCCAACCTTATATCCAACCTCCTTTCTTTCCCTAGCCTAATGTCTTCTAGTAAGCCAGGCAGGGTTTGTGAATGCATCGGACGTGAATGAAATCCACGAGCATTCTCCCACCGATAAACTGATATAAGGATGAGAAAAAAAGTATTTCAGGTTTAAAAAACTCTGTGATTATACTTTAGGGTGAATTAGGAGAGATTACTACTCATCGGATGGTATATGCATCTTGTGGCGTTAGTGGTTTTGTCCTGCTGTATGAACACTAATTTGGTGTAAAGTATTTCATATTTATCGGATAATGTCATAGATGGTGTGGCCCCTCTTCCTAGCCTTAAGACATATGCACTGCCTGTTAAAAGCCAAGAATAGCTAAGGGTACAACTTAGTAGTTATAAATGTAACGGTCTATAAATCTTCACACTCATATGAGCTATTTACATTCTGTTGGCCAAAAGTTAGGGAAAACAAAATGGGGAATTAGCATTGTAATACTTAACCAAATACAACTGGCTATATCTACCAAGAAGCAAAAGTATCAATTTCAACTTTGAAACATATTATGAGAGCTTCAACCTCATCCTTTTCTAAATGACATCTTACAATATCTTAGATTTCGTCTAACATCCCTAATTTTGAGTGCAGGTTCAATACTTTAAGACTAATATTTTCCATTATATGCTATTATCAAGTATTGGCTTTGTAGGGATTTTGTTTGATTGTATGGAGGATATCACCATGAGCTGACATCTGATGCTCACTAGCGACTGGCCCTGTTCAGGCAGTTGACCTGGGGTTCTAGTGGGAAGCCGTGACCAGTAGGGTAAAGCAGGCCAACAATGAGGCAGTAACTCATCGAAGAAGACATTGCGAAGTGGTCGCGCTATGTCGTGAACTGGCAGAAGTTAGAAATCAAGAACCATTGGATCGGGTTCCAGTGGCTCAATGGTCTACGAGCTCGCCTTGTAACCAGAAGGTCCTGGGTTCGAACCCCGGTGTGTGCGTACCGCTGAAGAGTCCCAAACTAAGACGAAACAGTTGTCTAGTAATCCCAGATTTCGCAGTGGTTCTCTAACTGATGCCAGCTCATGGTTAAATCATCCATATGCTATTATGTTAAGCTTCTGGTATAGCGTCTAAGAATAATGAAAATTTGTAAATTTACTTAAGCTGTTTTTGTTGTACACTGTTTCTCATATTACAATACAGTAAAATAAACGCATCGTTTTTTGTGTTTTAGACTCTCATAACTTCAAAATTAGTAAAAGTCACTGTGAATGACTTTACTTTTGGAAGAAAACCTTATCTGTTTTCTGCATATCTGATGCCCTTGAATCGATATTGTACAAGTGCTGAAACGGTCAAAAACACGAATCAAACAAAGGAAAATCTTCAAACCAAGACGAATATTCGTAAAAATTACAAAAATAAACCATATAAACAAGCTGATTTGGCAACAAGCTTAGAGTATTTAAATTCTGATGGTATATGATTGGTTTGTTTAATTTATATTGTCTTAGTATATAGGAATACGTATAGGGGTAAACCTGTGTGGTTTTACTACAGACGTAACTACAAAGGACATTTTCCTCCAAGTTCCACAAGGAAAAATTGCGTTGTATGTTTAACAAGTTTAAATTCATTTGATAATTTTTCATTTCGTGATATTATTAACCTAAATTGTATTGTGGTATTAGATTTCTTTCTAGCAATTGCATTTCCCAAATGTGTTTCTTTCCTTGAAAAGAGACCCTAAATGTTTAGTTCTGAATTACTCGTGCCAATTAAATTCATTCCTTACAGATGCCCACATTTCGAACTAGTTAGAGAACCAGCCAAGGATGATGAAATTGATTTCAAGAGAAAACACAAAGGACATATATTATCATCGATCACTGCTACATAAAATGATAGTAACGAAATATACTGTCTTGCCTGAGATATAATCACCTAGGACCATTTGTGCAGTTAAGTAGGATACTTTCGGGTCCTTTTTACTGATTACGTCACTGTGTAGCGTCTACGCTGGAATTCAGTTGTTCAGGGTGATTGAATTTCCTTTTGTATCGACAATTTATACAGTACTACTGCTTAGATGGTTGGAGGCAATCGGACACAGGAAGCCTTGGACCTAGGTTTCGTGCTAGTTGGCACTCATCAGCAAGGCGTATCTGCAATCTTGAAGGAACTTATGTCCCTTCTGAGGTTCGAACCCGCGTCACCCAGTTCCAGCTCTAGTCAGAGATGTTACCACTGAGCTCTTCGGCCTCGCGATTGAACTCCTGTAGGATATTTTTGATTGGACGCTAGTCAGTAACTAGTTACTGACTAGCGTCCAATCAAAAATACAGTACTGCTTCATCTAACCACTAACTGACTAACATGTATTTTATTTCTTTTCATCAAATGATCGATTGATAATCCAAAAGTATCTTGGAAAATTGATAAGCTCAAATCCATGTCCTATTTGTCGCGATGAATATTTGGTTTTACATTATCAAGTAAGTTGCACTTAATTTTTCATTTCTATTTTAATTTTGTATCTGGAATCTGTTAGTCTTGATCTGAAGTTGACGCTTAAAATATTTCATAAGGACATTTTTCTGAAATATCGAGATCCTAATTGTTATTTAGCTGGACAGGAGAAAGATACGATGAGCTCAACTTACAAAGCACTGGACAAAGAAGTGAAGAAGAGTGCTAGGAAGGACAAAAGACGATTCTACGACAACCTGGCCACCGAAGCTGAGAAGGCAGCAGGCAAAAGGGACCTGAGGACACTGTATCAGATAACCAAATCTCTATCCGGGAAGAGATCAACACGCGAAACCTATAAAAGACAGCCAAGGAAACCCAATTACCAAGGAAGAAAAACAGATTAAACAATGGGCGGATCACTTCAAAGGACTCTGGAACCGACCACCACCTGCAACCCGTCCAGAAATACCAACAACAGTGCGCACACAACTGCAAGTTGACACCAATCCTCCAATCAGAGCTGAAGTCTTGAACGCAATCAAGCTTCTGAAAGCTGGAAAAGCAGCCGGACCAGATGGAATTCCCCCTGAAGCACTGAAAGCAGACCCAGAGTCTGTCTGTCTAGATTCAACATAGAACTTGGCACCGAAGTGCATCAGTTCCAGTTGCCACGTTCCAAATAGCACACAGAGGTAGACAAGAAGATGAGTGAAGAGAATTAATAGAGTTTGACAAGTATAAGAGTGAAACAGAATGGGTAATGGTAGAAAGGAATATGAAAGATTACAGAGACTGAATACATCTGCGCTGGCCATTGACAACGATTTTGAGCCATGTGTCACCTATTGTCTCCAGCCATTGATTCCTAGAGTCCCGAGGGCCCCAACCCCGAAGTCTGCATCTCCCTACCTGACTCAGTTTAACTGTCAAGGATTTCATGGATTGATGCCATGTTTTTGTTTGGCCACCACTGGCTCTTTTCCAACCTGAACCTATATCAGCTAACAATGCCCGTCGGGGGAGGCGGTGGTTAGGCATGCGCAGCACGTGACCTAGCCATCTTAGTCTATGCAACTTTATAGCCTCGTCGATTGATTTTCCCTCTTTGCCCAACACTCTACGCCTAACGTCAACATTACTTACCTTGTGAAACCACCTAACGTGAGACAGAGATCGCAGACATCTATGATCGAAAGCGGTCAACCTTTTCATGTCTTCAACGCGTATTGGCCATGTTTCAGAGCCATAGAGAAGGACGGAGTGAACTGCTGAACAGTACACACGTCCCTTGGTTGATAGCCGGATGTCACGCCTACGCCAGAGATGGTGTAAGTCAGCGAAAGCAGCTCGAGCTTTTTGGATCCTTGCTGAGATTTCGTCGCCAATCAGTCCGTTGGTGCTAATACAACTTCCCAAATAGGTGAAGTGGTCAACATGTTCTATCACTTCACTCCCTATCACTAAGCTAGGAGTTGACGTAGTCCAGTCCTGTAGCAGCCAGCATCTTACATTTTGCAGGGGCGAATCGCATGCCAAACATACGAAGATTGCTGCTCAAGGTGTTCAGAAGACTCTGCATTTTGTCAGCAACCTCCCCTAATAGGACTATGTCATCTGCATATTCTAAGTCCATAAGACTATTCCCTGGTAACAAGTCGATTCCTAAGTCGTCACGTTCAGTTAAGGATACTTCCATCAGCATATCTATGATGAAGTTAAACAGACCCAGAGACTACAGCAGACATGCTGACTCCATTATTGCAAAAGGTCTGGAAGGAGGGAAAGGTGCCTACTGACTGGAGGAAAGGTTACCTCGTGAGACTACCAAAGAAGGGCGACTTAGGACTCACCCTGCAAGAACTGGCGAGGAATCATGCTCGTATCGACACAATTAAAATCCTGAGTTGCATCATCCTGGAGAGAATAAAGAACGCACTGGATGCATAACTCCAACCAGAACAATCTGGATTAAGGAAAGGCAAATCATGTACTGACCAAAATGCAACTCTACGCATCATCATCGAACAAAGCATGGAATGGCAATCAAACCTCTACCTCAACTTTATAGACTTTGAGAAGGCCTTCGACAGCGTTGATCGTGAAGTAATTTGGAAATTACTCGAGTACTATGGCGTACCACAAATATTCATCAACCTTAATCAACAGCTGTCCGACAACGGCACATGTCAAGTGATCCACAACGGAAAACTCAGCAAGGTGTTTGCAGTAAACACAGGAGTCAGACAAGGGTGTTGGCTTATTATCTATCAACAATGATATTCCTAATTGTGGTGGACTGGATTATGCGTCGGACAGTGGGTGGCAAACGAGAAGACAGGAATATCCTGGACCGACGTGAAGAACCTAGAAGACCTGGACTTCGCGCGTGGATGACTTATGTTTGATGTCACACACAATCGAAGACTTACAAGCGAAAACCGACAAACTGGTCGAAGAAGCAGGCAGAAAAGATAGGACTCCAGGTAAACATAGACAAGACGGAGGTTATGAAAATAACCAACCAACAACAGCAGAAATATCCAACACTAATCACCATCAACGGGAGAGATTTGAAAGAGGTTACTTCATTCACTTATCTAGCATTGAGCATTGTCTCAGCTACAGGAGGAACGGACGAGGATCTCAAATCGAGAATCGGGAAGGCGAGGAACACATTCATCAATCTGAAACCAATCTGGAAATCTTCGTCACTCAGCCACCATCAACAACAAAATTCGGATTTTCAATACAAACGTCAAGTCAGTCAGTTCTCCTATACGGATTGATTCAGAAACTTGGCGGGCGAGCGGGTCACAAAGAATATTTCGAACAGCCTGTTGCAGACCTTTATTAACAACTGTCTTCGCTGGCTCTATACTGAAGATCAGATGGCCGGGTCGGAAAGAATCACCAACAAGAAACTATGGACACAAACAAACAAAACAAGAAGCAATTGCCAACCAACAAATATGCAGGAGAAAGTGGAGATAGATCGGACACTCGCTGAGGAGACCGCTGGGAGACATCGCACGTATGGCCATTGCTCGAGTGGAACCAGGCCGAAAAGGAAGCGGCGTGTGGGACGTCAGTGTGAGAGTGACATGGAGGAGATCGTGTGAAGAGGAGTTGAAAGAATATGGACTAAGATGGATGCAAGCGAAAAGTACAGCTGAAGGAAGACAGAAGAAAATGGAGACGTGCAGTTGAAGCCCTATGTTCCACTAGGAACCCAAGGGAGCAATAATAATAATTGTTATTTAGCTGCCAGTAGTATATCGCTCCAACGAATGGAAGAATACTGCCGTATAAACAGAAGTAGAGCATAAAGCATGTTAATGGAGTTGTTTGAAGTGTGAATAACGATCTCTATGTCACCCTCAGACCAATTCCAATCTCGTTTCTCATTCAGGCTGCACTCGAACGATGGCCTGGTGTCTGATGCGTATTTCCGACCCATCCCTATTTTCCTCGGGATATTTGTTTGGCAATAGGTTTTTGATTGGTTCGTTGCTACAGTTTATTGCTTGTATAATTCTTTCTTACTGTTTTTCTAACCTTCAGTATGGAGCCAATGAAGGTAGCTGTTAATAAAAGTCTAAAGCATGTTTAAAATGCTTTTGGAGATACAACCACCAAGTCTCTGAACCTTGTATAAAAAAATAGTTTGACATTAGTGTTGAAAATCTATATCTTGTTCTTTATGCTTAAGTACAGCCGATCTCCACACTGATTACAAATGAATTAAAATTCTGCCTTGTCGTTTCGACTCTAGTTGGCTTTGACATCTTCATCCGTGCTGCCAATTATTTGAGATGAAGCTGCCTAGGAAAGTGGAAGAAGTAACTTCCTTCAAATTCTCCTTTTGATAGTGATTGGTTGTTGTTGTTGTTTTTAGACTTCGGATATCTTCATCGCCTCTATCTTCTGTATATATGTTCCTTTGAAGTTCTATTTTCAATGCTTCTTCTGCCAACTTATTGATATTCTTCCGTAGATCTCCGAGTTTGTTTGACAATAGACATAAATCGTCCGCTAATTCCAGGTCTTCAAGTGTTGGTTTGTAGGGATTTGATTGGTTTCAGGATTTCATCATGAGCTGACATTAGTTAGAGAACCATTTTGAAACCTGGGAGTACTGGACAGCTGTTTCGTCCTAGTTTGGGACTCTTCATCAGTACGCACCCACCGGGATTCGAACCCGGGACCTTCCGGTTACAAGGTGAGCTTCTTGTCGGTCTAACATATTTCTGTCTTTTCGCTTCCCACGGCCTGTCTTATGGTTCAGTCCATGATAGTTTGTAATACTATTAGTTGATAATAGACAGCCTTTGCCTGTAGCAGTTTACAGAATTTTTCATATCAGGCAAAACTATAACAGTTAAGTGATTGAAAGGAGACTCAAGGTCGTCATCATTTTTATCCTTATCTACAAATGCAAAAAGGGTACATAAATTTCTAAAGTAAGTCGATTGCTTTTTACTGTCTAAAACTCATTTGTCTAACATATTAAGTCTTTATATCATTATGTACATCTGTTGTCCTTAGAAGGTAGCTGATACAGGTTTCGTGTCTTGGACGTTGATTGAATTCTGTCAAATAAGTGTACACTGTGATGTTATACAACGCCACTTTGCAGTGCGTTGCAGTGCATTATCTAATGTACAATTACAATACAACACAACTCAAAAACAGTCCCCTATCTCTTGATTTGATGGATCGTAAATAAACGACCTGATTCAGCTGAGTATGAGTAGATTTTGGTTTTCCTCTCGGAGTGCTTTCATGTAGCCACATGCTCACTGCCTTCACACGGGAAGCATTCTTCACAAAAATGGAAGGGTGGATTTGAACGTCTGACGCCTACAACTGGATTGGTGGACATACACCTCTTCACTTAGAGGAACTGAAAGACTCTGATTCTAAACTTATAATGTACATGAACCCCGGATTCCGAATGGATCGAATAGTATATGAACCTATTTTGGTCACCAGAAACCATGGGAACGCTGATCGACTGCCTTATGGATAAAACTTCAAGTCGAAGACTGGGAGGGAGGAATTGGTCTCTTAAGATAACCACCTGATTCTGTCTGGGTGTACAAGTAGTATACCAATCCCCCGACAAACTATGAGGTTTGGTTCGGTGCATCTTTTGGTGCCCATAATGCACCATGCTTGTGTTTTTAATAAATAATAAGCGAAATGTATCTGTTATTTTGATGACGACATTCCATGTCTGTCTGTCTGTCTGTCTATCTGTTTTCGACATAGAACTTTGCACAAATGTGCGGCAGTTCAAGTCGCCATATCTAGATAACAGATGCCGGTCAAGATACTCTTAACACTGGATAGATATATTCGTAGTTATTTCGCAGATTATTTATGTTTATCTGTCTACTTTATAGAGAGTGAATTGTAACCAGTATAGCTAAGTGGTAAATTTCGCATCTACACCTTATTAGTCAGTGTTAACAAACAGGAGAACCTATTGCTGTTCTACCTGTCGGTGGATTTCTTTTACAGTGTATGTGTTACTATTATTCATAAAGTTTCTACCATAACTCTGTAAGTGAATTTTAGTTATTTAATGAGTAGCTGAAGAACTATATACCCGGAAATTAGTGGTAATGATTATGAATAAATAGCTTTATTAGAAGGAATCTATCTTTAAAGTGTGATGTAATTATTACACATTATCTACCTTAATAGTTGTTAGCTGAGTGCGTCGGTGGCACAGCGGTAGAGTGCTCGCCAACCACGCAGGTGATGTGGGGTTCGGTTCCCGGCCGACACACTCCTTCACCTCGCTAAACCGGCAATAAGAAGGTAAAGAAGGAAGGTTGGGCATGGGGCTAGCAACCTCATCCTATAAAAATAATCACCACTGCTACAGAAACTTAAAGCCTCTAGCTTGAAGCTGCCCTATGCTCCACTGGGAACTTAAAGGAATAAAAATTTAAAAAAAGCTAAGTAATCTTGTCGCAACGTACTTATTCTTGCAGCATTACCTCCCTCCCTCCGGTCACTTATTTTAAAGTGTATTTATTTTGTTTATTTCAACTGATTTTCCTCTCTTTTTTTCGCTCTGCAAAGCAGTTGTGTTGCTCAAATGCTGTTATATATTTTTTCAGTTAGATGTTTTTTGTTAATTATTAACACTGCTAAATGTGCTTGTAATTTTCCTATTTGAATCAACTTACTCAAAGTCAAGCTCTTTTTTTTTCCTTCACGTCCCCCAATGGAACATAGGGCTTCAAGCTAGTGGCTTGAAGTTTCTGTAGCAGTAGTGATTATTTTTACAGGATGGGGGCGCTAGTCTCACGCCAAACCTTTCCTCTTTACCAGAATTATTTCTGGCTTAGTGAGGTAAAGGAGTGCGTCTGTGGACGGGGATCGAACCCCGGACCATGTGCATGGTCGGCGAGCGTCCTAACCGCTATACCACCGACACACAAGCTCTTTTAATTAAATAATACAGAGGTTGTTGTTGTTGTTGTTTTTTTTCATGTGTCATCTTTATGCTAAGTTGACATCTATACATGCTCAAATTAAAATAAAAATAAAATTATATTTCTTCTGCTTTATATTGTAGCATACTGAACTTTTAAAGCAGTTTTTAAATCCTGATACACTTCAAATTTTCTCAACTGCAAAAACGGGTAAGTTATATGTGTATCATATTTTATATCAATAGGTTAACTTTATCCTTCATTTTTTTTCAACATAAAGTTCACTAAACTGTGTAATTGACAACTACTCACATTATACTAAAAGCTTACATGAAACAGCATTTAATTATCTACTGCTGATTGATTGGCATGTGATTCGCTCCCACCAAATGCAAGATGATGTTACAGGAATGGACTATACTGCCTCTTAGATTAGAAATAGGAAGTGAAGTGGTAGAGCACGTTGACCGCTTCACTTATTTAGGAAGTACCATCAGCCAGTGCCAACGGGTTGATCTCCGACGAAATCGCAGCACGGATACAGAGGGCTAGTTTCGCATATGCCAGTTTACGCCGTCTCTGGCGTAGACGTGATATCCGGCTGGCTGTCGACCAAAGGGCGGGTGTGCTGCTCATCAGTCCGCTCCGTCCTCCTTTATGGCCAGCTGTGAGACGTGGCCATTGACAGTGGAAGACATGAAAAGATTAGCTGTCTTCGGCCATAGGTGCCTGCGCTCTATCTTCCGTGTGAAGTGGTATAATAAGGTGAGCAATATTGAGGTTAGGCCTCGGTCGAGTCATAGGTAAGGAGGGGAAATCAATCAACGAGACTGTGAAATTACATCGACTGAGATGGTTAGGACATGTGTTACATATTCCTAGTCATCGCCTTCCTCGACAACGGGGAATGTTAGCTGACATAGGATGGGTCAGGCTGGAAAACAGCTAGAGGTGGTCAAACAAAACAGTCAATGAAATTTACAACAGTTAGTTTAAGCCAGTCACGTAGGAAGGTGTAGACTTCCTGACTGACTGGCTGGGGTTCTCGGAACGGTAAAAACCAATGGTTGGAAACAATTGGTGACGTGGCTCAAAATCCTCGTTCTCAATAGCTGGCTCAGATGAATCCACTCCCTGTGACATATGATTTCCAATGAAACTGTTTTGTTCTTCGTTATTACTATTCCTTTGTCTCACACCTCTGTTTACTGTCTCTAATATGCACTTCTTGTACTTTCTTCTCTTGGTTAGTGTGCTACAAGGAGGGACTGTGGTGACTTGAACTGCCACACATTTGTGCAAAGTTCTATGTCGAAAACTGGCAGACAGACTACTGATTGATGGTGATGAGTAGTTGTATATACTACTTATAATAGCCGACTAGTGCTTCCTAGCCAGATTAATGAAGTGATCTAAACATTTTATGATCATTTTGATTGGACACTAGTAACTAGTGTGACGTGTCTAGTCCTTTCTTTGGTGCAGACTGAGTTTTATCAGTCAGGTTTTGTGATGTGGTCACTATTCTAGGTAGCTCGCCATCATGGTGCACATTAATTTGATGATATTAGATAGTTGGAAGCAATCGGCAAGAATTTAGTCTGCACCAAAGAAAGGAATAAAGACGTCACACTAGTTACTGGTGTCCAATCAAAATACCCACTACAATCCTACAGGAGGTTAATCGCGAGCCTGAATAGCTCGGTGGTTATGTCTCTCACTGCAGCACTCACTGGGTGACGCGGGTTTTAATCTCAGACGGGAGGGACATGAGTCCCTTCAAGGTTGCAGATACGCCTTGCTGATGAGTGCCAACTAGCACGAAACCTAGGTCTAAGGCTTCCTGTGGCCGATTGCCTCCAACTATCTAATATCATCAAATTGGATGATCATTTCGCTCGTTTGAGGCCGAGCTTATCAGCGGTGTGTGCCTATAGTTTGATTCAGCATAGACAACTGAATCGTTTCAAACCATCCGATTTCTGACTAGCTACTTGGGCTGAATCATACTGAGTGGGTACACCGTTGATGATGCGTTCAACCTGTAAATGAGTGAAACAGTCGTCTGATGTTTAGATCACTTCGTTAATTTGGCTAGCAAGAACTATTGGTTGATGTGGATGGTATAGAACTACTCATCTCCATTAAATTAGTAGTGCATAGTCCTGTGCAATTATGCCTTTAGTCTGATATATTCTGTCGGCGATCTTACTGTTTTAATTTTTGCATCTCTTTTTAAAGCTTCCTTAAAAAACAAAGTTTGGTGGAACCAATAAATTAAGCGCAGGGTCGTCAGCTGGTTGTTTTGAAAATCAGTAATTTAAGTACTGCTCAAACATCCTTTGACATTTCCAAATGTATCACTGTTGTACCTATTATGGTATATATATATATGTTAACGAAAAGTATATGAAGATTTTAATCATTAATGCTTTCTAAGTAATGTTTAATATACCCGTTGGTTGACTGGTGATTGAGTTTTCAACACAGAACTTTGCACACAAAAGTGCAACAGTTCAGTTCGTCACACTCCATTTAGCACTCCAAGGTAGAGAAAAGTAAATATTTAGAAAAAACTATAACGAAAAGAAATACTCTGGAAAAAGAATAATGACGTGTAGTATACTAAGCGATCGAATGAATTCAATAGTTTATAAAGGGTGAATGCATCTGTGTTACTGAGAAAAAGTTTAAGCCTTATCATCAACAGTCTCCAACTATTGATTAGTGTTATCTTGAGTACACTTTAGTCAAGCAGTCTGTATCCTCTGTGTTGCTTACACCAACAGTCGAATACTTCATGGATCGATGCAAGACTTTAGTGTAACCACTATTAAACTCTTTTCCAACTTAGTCCTATATCAGCTAACATTGCTCGACGAAGAAGCCGATAGCGCTTGGCATACAAACCAGGTAGGTATTCGTTAAAAGACTTAAATCAGTGGATAAATGTGGCAAAAAAATGTACATGGAGGATTGTGTTAGTTTGATGTATGTTTTCTGTAACAGTGGAGACTATTTACCCCGAAACCAAAGGTGTTTTGGCAGCGTTAATAGTTTCGTTTTGATATTTGTATACACAAGTGAAATGAGTTCACTTCTTTATTTGGAATACTGTCATTTTCAAATCTCATTTCATTAGTAAATCCTTAACTGATTAAATAATATCCATTGTTCATTAATCAGTCTTTTAAAATTCCTGATTAATCCACTAGAATACTGCTAAGAATCGGTGAATGTCGTTTTTTCCACTTTTTTCTGATCACTAGGGTTTTCAAGTATTGGTTTTTTAGTGATTTTGTTTGATTGTATGGAGGACTTCATCATGAGCTGACATCAGTTAGAGAACCACTGGAAAACCTGGGAGTACTGGACAGTTGTTTCGTCCTAGTTTGGGACTCTTCATCAGTACGCACCCACACTACGGGGTTGGAACCCAGGACCTTCTGGTTACAAGGCGAGCTCGTAGATCATTGAGCCACTGGGACCGGATCCGACGGTTCTTGAATTCCAACTTCTGCCAATTCATCACACAGCGCGACCATTTCGCAATGTCTCTTTCGATGAGTTACTGCCTCATCGTTGGCCTGCTGTACCCTACTGGTCACAGCTTCCCATTAGAACCCCAGGTCAACTGCCTGAATAGGGCCAGTCGCTAGTGAGCATCAGATTAATTTTCAAGTATTGATTTTGTAGGGATTTTGTTTGGTTGTATAGAGGATTTCACTATGAGCTGACATCAGTTTAGAATACATTGTGAACACAATGTCATACGAGAGGATTTTTAAGAAGAAAAAAATAAAGATTCTACTTGTCATTAGGTGGTGGCAATAAGATTGAAAAATTTGAAATTACCCAATTTGTATTACGTATTAAAACTCTATCTTATCTTGATTTACACTGCTCTTCAATACCCAGTCATTAATGGTGTATAAAAAAATCTATATGCCCGCAAAGTTCATCGTGTAAGATGGCTTAATGTGTAATCCTTTAACAACGGTATACATATTTGTAAACTTGACAATGAGTAGTCGCCTTTTTTGTTATATGAAAAATAACGACGCTTACTGGCTGTCGAAATAATCAGTAAGTACAGGAAACAACCTGCTTGTAAACCCCTGGTTTAAGGCTAATGACTAAATACCAGTGAATCATACCTGGCCGATAACTGCTACCTTGTCGTGGTGGTTGGGCTTGAATACCGTAATGACCTAACATGCTAAACTGACTGGGACTCTGTCCCTGCAGGTCCTACCATGTCAGGTAGGTTCTCTGGATAGCGGTTAAACTAAAAGCAGTTACCATGGGGTACATGGGCTTCAGTATCCAATCGGATCAAATGGCGTATGAACCTATATGGGTCACTGGAAACCATGGGAATGCAGCTCCTGACGCTGCTCCACTGCCTTGCGGATTAGACTCCAAGTCAAAGGCTCGGGGGGTGGTCCCTTAATAAAACCACCTGCTTCGGTCTGGGCGCCCGGGCAGTATCTCAGCCCTCACACAATGAATTGAATAAAGCAACAAACAATCAATGAAACTTATCGCGTGCTATTACACGTGTTGCGATTTACTTCTTTCTTCCCTTCTCGATGATAGTTAACGAATACTGTTTGAACTTGTTAAGCATGACTGTTTTCCTTCTAGATGGAATTCTTTATCCGTTCTCTACTTATATATATATATATATATATATATTCTTTTGATCTATGTTGTTTTATTATTATTGTGTGGCGCATCCTTCTTGGTGCCATATTGTACCAAGTTTTTATGCGATTAAATAAATAAATAGTGAACCATACATACACTGTTTGAGATTGTCGATTGCTTCATTTTATTTCACATTATTTTATCTTTAGGTCTGTGTCAACATCAGCATAAAATTCTTCAAATGGAAGTTGAGAAAGCACGTGATTTGGGTGAGTATTTCCAACCAAACAATGGCGACAATAATCGTAGTCATAGTAATAATGCCTTCTGATTTACAAAGAATGTTTCATACTAGAATATGAACCAAACTGAAATTGTGCGATACTACACCTTCCCCTTTCCATGCTTAATTGAATGGATTGAGATTTGATTAATCACACTTCATTTTTTTTACCTAATTGTTTACATGTATTTTTCATTCCTAACATGTATATGAATATATGCTGTTCAGTTCTGAGTTACCAGGGGTAATCTCGTTGACTTAGAATGTGTGGATGATATAGTCCTCCTCGCTGAAGACGTTAACAAAATGCAGAGTCTTCTGAACACCTTGAGGAGCAGCAGTCTTTGAATGTTTTTAGCATGCGATTCTCTCCTGTCAGTCAAATGCAAAATGATACTACAAGAATGGATTACATCGACTCAATCCTAGCTTTAATATAGGGACTAAAGAGTGGTAGAGCGTGTTGACCACCACTTATTTGGGGAGTTGCTGACGAAATCTCAGCATGAATGCAGAAGACTCGTTCAAAAAAACAACGTTTTTTGAAGAAAATCTTTGCGACTAAATTTCCTGACTGCTATGTCACTTATCTAGGGAGCATTGTCTCAGTCTACAGGAGGAACGGACGAGGATCTCAAATCGAGAATCGGGAAGGCGAGAAACACATTCATCAATCTGAAACCAATCTGGAAATCTTCGTAACTCGTCCAGAATCAACAACAAAATTCGGTCGGATTTTCAATACAAACGTCAAGTCAGTCAGTTCTCCTATACGGATCATAAACTTGGCGGGCGGGTCACAAAGAATATTTCGAACAGCCTGTTGCAGACCTTTATTAACAACTGTCTTCGCTGGCTCTATACTGAAGATCAGATGGCCGGGTCGGAAAGAATCACCAACAAGAAACTATGGACACAAACAAACAAAACAAGAAGCAATTGCCAACCAACAAATATGCAGGAGAAAGTGGATTGAGATGGATCGGACACTCGTGGCTGAGGAGACCGCTGAGTGACATCGCGCGCCAAGCCCTCGAGTGGAACCAGGCCGAAAGGGAAGCGGCGTGTGGGACGTCCAAGGGTGACATGGAGGAGATCGTGTGAAGAGGAGTTGAAAGAATATGGACTAATATGGATGCAGGCGAAAAGTACAGCTGAAGGAAGACAGAAGCAAATGGAGACGTGCAGTTGAAGCCCTATGTTCCACTTGGAACCCAAGGGAACAATAATAATAATAAATCGAAGTCTAGTGTCACTTAGATTTTCTATCAATTTCAGTCTTTATTTTTAGTGAATAATAATAATATAATAATAATTTGCTTTATTCCAAAACAGTACTAATGATACAGAAAGGAATTTTCAGCATTCAGTACAATATTGCATCTAGTTTACTCAAAAACGACAAAAAAAATTAAAAATAGGCATTACATAATAGTAATAAAACGATTGTTATAACAGTTACATGGCAACATACTATATGCCATACGGAGAAAAATATGCATAAAGTACAAAATTGTAGTAATAATAGTAATACCAACTAAAATAAAATAGCAGAGTAGTAATTAAACGACAGAAAGTGTGACACCTTAAAATACATCGATATCGATATCATTGAATGAAATACTTTGTTAAATTTTTCAAACTGTGATTAGTTCAATCTCGTTGATATCGTCATCCTCAACTGATATTGTTTCGAAAAACAAGAGAGAAGTTTTGTCAGTAAACACCCCCATTAAAATCCAAATGATAAGGAAGTTACATCGACCATTGTGGTCACGACCTGATCAGGGCTGTAGGGTAATATGAAACTATATACTCCTCATTGACGTGCCAATATGTTGTTGTCATAATGAACTGAGATTACCTTAATCTATGTACAATTTTATTTATTGATAATGTACTAACTGGGTGCAAAATACTGTAGTAAAATGCTAAGAATTCCATTCTGTATCACAAGCACTGTTTTGGAATAAAGCAAATTATTATTATTATTAAGTATACCACACGCATAACAACAAGTAGTGATTACTAACGAGATCAACGAAGTGATTTAAACACTCATCTACTGTTCCGGTCGTTTGGTACTGAGTCCATCATCGACGGCGTGTACTCGGTTCGGCTCAATTCAGAAAGTCGAACCAGTTTAAACCATCCTATTCCTAGCTAGCGTATTTTTGGTGAACTGCTATTACCCTAGATTAAATTCTCAAATTAGTTACCAATTTGTAATATGTAAATCACATACTCTAATGTGAATACTTTGCTTTCCAAAGAAAACTGTGTGAGGTGAAAAATTCACCCCTCGAAATGTGTGTACATTGCAAATTGCTAACTAATTTGCAAAGTTTGAATTTGATGAACAATAACACATGATGTGAAATTTAGCTGTCTTACACCTAATAGCTAATATAAGTCATTGGTACGCATAATGTATCGGTGGCACAGCGATTAGGACGCTCGCCGACCATGCACATGGTTGGGGGTTCGATCCCCGTCCACAGACGCACTCCTTTACCTCACTAAGCCAGAAATAATTCTGGTAAAGAGGAAAGGTTTGGCGTGAGACTAGCGCCCCCATCCTGTAAAAATAATCACTACTGCTACAGAAACTTCAAGCCACTAGCTTGAAGCCCTATGTTCCACTGGGGGACGTGAAGAAAAAAACCGCACAACTGAAATATCACAAACCAGGATGAAGCAGCCGTGCGACGCTTTTTGGCTCCAGGTGAGTAGGTTTCTCCCATGTAAGTTTGTTTATTAAATGTATCACACAGTGAAACAGTATTATTTACTGGATGACACAGTTTCGAACAAAATTTATCATTGTCCATAATCATATCAATTGTAAACACACGACTTTGAAACTTGAGTTTTATAGTTTTCTTTGTTGTCTCCTATTTGTCATCATTGGGGTAGTAGAATTTTCCAGATATCCAGCTGGACAGGTGTTGAATCATTCCTGTTACACGTGTTTGCAGTTGATTTGATAAACAAAGCTTCTGTTATCAATCTCTCCCTCCACCCTGGGACATTTGACTTTAAAACTGTCATCCTATCCCATCCTATTGTACTGTTGTGTGTAACTGCATGCATACAACAGGACGGGATAGGATGGCAGTTTTAAAATATTATATCACAGGGTGGGAGGGAGAGATTTATAACAGAAGCTCTGTTTATCGAATCGACTGAGAGTGAATACATGTAATAGGAAGGATTCATCACCTGTCCCAGATATCTGGAAAATTCTACTACCCCTATAACAAATAGGAGAAGACAAAGAAAACTATAAAACTGAAGTTTCGAAGTCGTGTGATTTCAACTGATATGATTATGAACAATAATAAATTTTGTTCGAAACTGTGTTATCCAGTAAATAGTATTGTTTCACTGTGCGATACATGTAATAAACAAACTAATATAAAATTACTTACTGCCACAGTGCCCAAGTTTTACACATATTAATGAGTAAGTTTTTTTCTAAAATAACTGATACCCGTTTTCGACAGAATCATTTTGGTACTTTATCCATAATAATAATAATATTATATATTCTATATTTGGTTTGTAAGGATTAGTTTTGTTTTTACGAGTTGACCACGGATTGATATTAATTAGAGAACCATTGAGAACCAGCACTGGAGTACTGGACGAATGTTTAATCCTAGTTTGGGAATCATCGCCAGTACGCACCCAACACAGAAGGTTCAAACCCAGGACTTTTGTGGTTACAAGACAAGCTCTTATATCTTTAGGGCTACGCTAAATGACCAATTGGTAGAAGTCAGAAATCATGGGTTGGCCGTTGAATCGGTTCCCAGTGGCTGAATGGTATACAAGCCAGCTTGCCTTGTAACCGGAACGTCCAGCGTTCGAACCTTCTGTGGTGGATGCATATTGGCGATGATTCCAAAACTAGGCTGAAAAGGGCTGTCCAGTACTCCCTGTGAGACTGGTTTTCACTGGTTCTCTAACTGATATCAATCCGTGATCAGGTCGTGAAAGTAATATTATTATTATTATATTCTTTTCTCTTGCATTATATATTATCCACTATCCAGGTACAATTCAAATGTCTTCACCTTTCTATTTATACGATTACAATGATTATTACGATTATCTACCAACTGATCAATTGAATGAATTACTTAAAATTAATGGTAGAAATATGAATATTTCTTCAACTGATTTAATAACATTACCACCTGATATACAAGATATACTAAAAAATTATCAGTCTATTCCACACGCAGTAGAATTTTATACTCATTTACCAAAAGTTGATATAATCCCACCGAAAATGGTCAATCGTTATCAAATGGAAGAAAAATACAAAGAATTACTTCAACGTAGACGACGCTCGCATTCACTTATTCTAAATTAAGATAAATTTTCAACTTCTCCTTTTTCTCCTTCCCGGAGGTGTTTTCTTTTTATTCAAAACTTTTACTATATTGTATAGATTGACTTGTAAATAAAAAAAAATAATGGATAAATAAAACAATTTTAATGCATATTTCATTTTAATGACAAACTTTTCTTATCTTTTCTTTGTGTTTGTAATTCCCGTGGTGTTTGTTGCTGTTTGTCTGTTTTCGACATAGAACTTTGCAGTGATGTGCTTCAGTTCGAGTCGCCACACTCCCTCCATGTAGCACACAAACCGAGAGAAGAAAGTAGAAGAAATGCATAATAGAGACATTAAACAGAGGTGTGAGACAAAGGAATAGTAATAACGAAGGAGAATATAGTTTCACTGGAAATCATAAGTCACAAGGAGTGGATGCATCTGAGACAGACATTGAGGACGATTTTGAGCCATATCACCAATTGTTTCCAACCATTGGTTTTTACCGTTCCGAGAACCCCAACCAGTCAGGAAGCCTGTCTACATCTTCCTACGTGACTGACTTAGACTAACTGTTGTAGACTTCATTGACTGATGAGGCCATGTTTTGGTTTGACCGCCACTAGTTCTTTTCGAGCCTTGACCCTATGTCAGCTAACATTCCCCGTTGTCGAGGAAGGCGATGACTAGGAATACGTAACACATGTCCTAACCATCTCAGTCGATGTAATTTCACAGTCTCGTCGATTGATTTCCCCTCCTTACCTAGGACTCGACCGAGGCCTAACCTCAAATTGCTCACCTTATTATACTACTTCACACAGGAGATAGAACGCATGCACCTATGATCGAAAACAGCTGTTTGGAATGATCACAGAGTCGCTATGATATGTCTCAAGTTTGATCACTAGTTGACGTCAGTTAGACAGTCACTGGAGAACTAGAGGAGTACTGGACAAAGCTGTTTTGTTCTAGTGCCTTGGAACGTTTTCAGAGGTACATACACCAAAACCAGTGTTCGAACCAAGGAGCTTTTGGTTACAAAGGGTAAGGTGAGTATTTGTCCTCAGTCTCTACATAATGAAATCCATTGGCTACGAATTCCTTCTAGAACTCTAGACAACTTCGTCTTGTGGCTGGTCACATTTACAGCTTGCCTTGTAACTGAAAGGTGCCGGGTTTGAACCCTGTTGGATGTGTACTTATGACGAGTCGGGGACAAGGACGAGACAGCTGTACTCCCTATGTGGTTGGTGGTGTGATGCAGACAACATATTCCAACGGAATATTTTTCTCACAGTAAGAATCATTGTATTTGTTGGTGCTAACGTCTGAATAATATTCACACAGTTCAATACTGCATTAGCAAAAAAATACTATATATTTATTTGAACATTCTATTACATGTCGTTTAATGTAAACTAAAATGACAAGCTTAGTGATTGGTTAGCGAAACAAATCAAATCCCTACAAACCAACTGTTTAAAACGTCTGTGATATGCTTCACCTGCATAATACCATCAAAATATTTTGCTTTATTTATGCAAGCATTTTTAGCTATTTTTTCTTCAAAGTTCAATGGCGAAACTGTCTGAGACAGTTTTAGCTTGAAATGAGAAATCGAGGTTGTGGTATAACATTCAAACCAGCAGTCTTCATCAAGTTTGTTAGTAGTTCAGTTGACAGAGTACCGTAGAACTATTAATTCTGTCATTACCATCACCCCCTTACACGAATAACCGTCTGCCAATGCAAAGTTATCTTCGATGGTCTCGTAGTCAATTTGACTGAATAAAACAAACGCTTAAGTTACACGCAAAATCCCAAACAAAGCATACGGTATGAAGACCTCAAACTGTGAGATATCATGGGCTGAATTAAATACTGTCAAACACACTATCACTATGCTTGAGAAGAAGTAACCAGGGGACTGTGTCAACGGTGATCCGCGGTCAGTATTTAAACAGCCTGCGAATGTCTAGAATAAGGAATAAGAATAAAGGCATTAGCATATTAGAACAATGTTCAAGAGAGAGTGGAATATAAGTAAAGTATGTACAGCAGATACCTTTACCTTCATAATGAAGATAATTAGTACAGATGAAATAAGATGAAAATTAAGTGAGATAAATTTCAACGGAAAACAATAGTTATGGTTTTAGGGCAACGATATGGTAAATAAAACTCACTCTTACTACTTATTAATAGTAAGCAGTATAAAGTTGAACACAAAGGAAACAGTGACAAGAGATAGATAAGAAAGAAATTAACGCTGACAGTGTCAATAATCCTCATATAAGTGGTTTAGCTTATTGTTCCGTGCAGAATCAATGTGTATGATTTTGTGTTTTATTACTGTTATTACTGTCACGTACAATTTTATGATAAAAGAACAAAGTTGGTAGGGGATGTTGAAATATACTATGTTGGTGCGACCAATTTCAACCCTTACTGTTTTAATTCTCTAACACTTGTTTAGGCTACCTTATAAATCTAAGTCCACTACATAAATTTAAAGGAAATTTATCAGGAATTTTTCCACGTTAGGGTTATGTTTTGATTTAACGAAATTAAGACTTCTCTGATTCTACTGTACATCATTTCACCGACTGTTTTCTTCATTAGTCTTCAGTGACTGTAGCACTGGGTGGTCAGGGTTCGAATTCCAGAATTTCAGATCATAGATACACCTTACTGACAAGTACCAACAGGCACGAAACCTAGGCTGAGCAATGGTTCTTGCCTATTGCCTCCAACCATTTAATAACAACAGTGCACAGTGATGTCGAGCCACCTAGCCATGATGGCCACATTGTAAACTGGAGCGATAGAATTCAGTCTGCGCCAATAGCGACGTCTAGACGCATCATACCAGTTACTACCCTAGTTTTCAGTCAAGGTATCCAGTATTCAAGTCTATATTCCTTATAGACTAATATATTTTTTCTTAAAGTTTTTTCTTCCTTCACATAAGGCCTCAAGCTAGCGGCTTGAAGTTTCTGTAGCAGTAGTGATTATTTTTACAGGATGAGGTTGCTAGCCTAATGCCCAGACCAACCTTTTCTCTTTACCAGCATTATTTCTGGCTTAGCAAGGTAAAGGAGTGTATCCGTGGCTGGGGATCGAATCCCGGACCATTTTCCCATGGTCGGTGAACGTACTAACCGCTATGCCACCGACGCACTTTATAAAAGTTACTGAAAGAAATTTACACTATAATTTTATGATTGAATTTCTAGTGCTTTTCTCTACTTTTTCTTCTTGTATTTCAGTTTCGCATATTAGGTAGTCATTTAATTTCTAACGAAGGAAGTTTATTGAAATGTAAACGATTTATATGGTAAGTGTATTGCCTGTATTTCTTATAATTCTATTCTTTGATTATCTTGCCTTTCTCTTATTACGTGCTTCGTGTTCAGAATTTATGCCTACTTAATTAGTTCTGCGTTTATGCTTCAGGAGTAGAATACATGCTTTCCAGCCGTACACCTACGTAGTCTAGGGTTCGATCCCACCCCCTACTGTCGACGCACTCCTAAACCTCGCTTAGTCGGTGGTAGGGAGTGAAGGTTGGGTGTGAGGCTGCAACTCCACCCCGTAAAATAAATAGATAAATAAATAGACACCATTCTTACTGAAACACCAAAGCTGAAATTCGAAGGCCTATGTTCCACACGGAATGCAAAAGAATAAAATTGCCTCTTGTTTATATACAAACTTGGTGGAAAAGCAATGTCATTTATTCAAATGAAATTTGTTTAGAAGCTATATGCCGGTAGTTTTGGAGAAAAGTTAGTCTTAAATTTTACTGTTAAAACTGTTATTTTTCAGTGGTAGTTCTTATTGTATCGCTGAATGAATTTAAACGTTGACCACTAAGTGATATCGACATATACTTCATTTCTTTGCTTTCCGAATGAAACATAGGTCTTTAGGCTTTGAGGTTCCAGTAGTTGAAGTCTTGTTTTAATTGGATGGGATTGCCAGACTCATACTAAACCTTCCTTCTATCTCGGGTTTATTACTAGCTAATACGCACATTGTGAAGTTAACAAGTGCGTTGGTCAGGAGTCGAACCAGGATCTCTTGCATGGCTGGCAAACCTACTACTAAACCACCACCAACACCAACACATATGCACAAGCACAGGTGTCAACATCAGGAGGAAATGACAGGTTTGTAGGGAGACAAATCGAAGAAAGGAATATATTCTTTTTAAAATCAGTATCTCATCAACGGCCATACGCTGACATACATAGATTTGCATTGAAATTATACCTGTTATGTAGGGATGTGGCGTCTGTGGCATAGCGGTTAGGACGCTCACCGACCATGCACATGCTCCGGTATTCGATCCCCGGCCGACGCACTGCTTTACCACGCTAAGCCAGAAATAATGCTGGTAAAGAGAAAAGGTTGGTCTGGGCATTAGGCTAGCAACCCCATCCTGTAAAAATGATCACTACTGCTACAGAAACTTCAAGCTTCTAGATTGAGGCCCTATGTTCCACTGGGGAACGTGAAGGAAAGAAAAAAAGTATAGTGATGTATCAGTTAGCAAGAACTATCAACTTTGAGGTAAAGGAGTGGTGAAAATAATTACGGAGTTTGCAGTGGCTCATTACGTAACCAGGAATTCTCAATATAATAACGTTTAAAAAGAATTATTATATTATTGTTTCCTTTAATTCCTAGAGGACCATAGGGCTTCAGCCGCACACCTCCATTGCGTTCAGTTCTCTGCCAACGTTTTCACCTGGCTCCACGTCTACCCACATGCTTTTCCCTCTTCTTCACGCGACCTCCTCCTCCATGTCACACTCGCACTAATGACCAACTCGCCGTTTCCCATTCGGGTTCCACTAGAGATAATAATAATATTATTAATGACGACACCAACAATAAGAAATCTAAATCATCAGTAGTAATATTCCATATAAGGAAGGAACCTCGGAAGCCTTACGCAGGAATAAAAGTGGCTGGTATTCAAACCAACCACAAACTCAATTAGAAACAAGCTTTGTCGGTTAAAGGATCAATCCTGTGGAGCCTTTAAAACAAAACAATTTAGTTTATCTAATACCCTACCTGCAATGATTGTCAGGTCAAATACATAAGTCAAACTAGTAGAGCATGGGCAGTCAGTCAGACTAGCCGAACATAAAAACCTAGAAAATCTAGATTGGTTGACCCAAATGAGATAAGAAATTGAGAGAATAGTTCAGCTATAGCATTACGTGCAGTAGTCACACACGACTATACAATAGGATGGGATAGGATGACAGTTTTAAAATCTAATGAAACAGGGTGGAGGGAGAGATTGACAATGGAAGCTTTGTCAATCGGATCAACTGCAAATACATGTAATAGGAATGATTCAACACCTGTCCAGCTGGATATCTGGAAAATTCTACTACCCCAACGACGACAAATAGGAGAAGACAAAGAAGTTAAAATTCAGGGACCATTGGATCGGGTCCCAGTGGCTCAATGGTCTACGAGCTCGCCTTGTAATCAGAACGTCCTGGGTTCGAACAGTGTCGGTGGGTGCTGAAGAGTCCCAAACTATGATGAAACAGCTGTCCAGTACTCCCAGGTTTTCCAGTGGTTCTCTAACTGATGTCAACTCATGATGAAATCCTCCGTGCAATAAAACTATAAAACTCAAGTTTCGAAGTCTCGTGATTACAATTGATATGATTATGGACAATGATAAATTTTGTTCGAAACTGTTTCATCCAGTAAATACTACTGTTTCACTGTATAATACATTTAATAAACAAACTTATATGGAATTACTTACTATCACAGTGCCCAAGTTTTAGACATATATTAATGCAACTGGTAATAGTTTCTTCAATTGTTATTTGATTTTTGTTTTAATTTTTAATCTTGTGTTGTATAGGACATGTGTAAATGAAGGTCATGGATGCTTAAATTATATTGCTCCACAAACACGGCTACGCGTTGTTGACAATAGTCCCTGGAGTAGTATAGCACCATCAAATATTACAACTAGTGGGAAAGATAATTCAGGCAAAAAAGTGACACCTAGTGAACAGAAAACATCTAGAATAGTTAAAGATGATAAAGATGTAAAACATTTACTTGCACTTGGCTCAAAAGCACTTACAATTAAACCAGCGAAATGTATTCGTGTTTATAATAAAAAGGATAGAGGAAAAATTGGTAAGTTGTAATTTGTGTTCTTCTCCTCTTTTCTTTTCTATTCCTGTTCAGTATTATGTTTAATAATTCTTCAAATAACATGCTTTATTATGCCTTTTTATATCATCATTGCGTTTATTATCAAGCTGTACAATCGTAGATTTATACGGTTTTTAAGAAGGTATATCCGATGAGGGAATTGAATCAAAGATGTGAATGCTTAAAATAATAATAATAGTAGTATGAAATGCAATTAAATACAAAAATGTTTGTGATTGTAATCATAGTTAAATGTCAAGTGGCAAAGCAAATTAATGTCATATGTAGAATAATTCATAGGATGGATAGAACTTAAAAAAGAGTGTGCAATTATAGGATTAGTAGGCAGATCGAATAAAAGTGAAACGTTACTTAATATTGTGTGAAATTTGATAGTCTAGAATTTAACGTTGTAAAAAAGAATTGATTTAGAATGACAAGTGGAACAAGTGAAATAATACGGGGAACATTTCAAAGTGAGAATGGTAATAGTAACTATTGACGTAATAAGGAAGAGTTTGTCTGTCTGTTTTCGACATGTGCGGAAGTTCAAGTCGCCACATTCCGTGTAGCACGCGAAGCAAGAGAAGAAAGTACAAGAAAAGCATGGTAGAGACAGTTAACAGAGGTGTGAGACAAAGGAGTAATAAAGAAGATTAAAACAGTTTCATTGGAGATCACAAGTCACAAGGAGTGGATGCATCTGCGCCACTGAGAACGACTTTGAGCCATGTCACCAATTGTTTCCAACCATAGATTTTTACCGTCCCCAGGACCCCAGCCTGGAAGTCTACACCTTCCTACGTGGCTTAGACCAACTGTTGTGGATTTCATTGACTGGTGCCAAGTTTTTGTTTGACCGCCGCTAGCTTTTTTCTAGCCTGACCCTATATCCGCTAAGATTGCTCGTCGAGGGAGGCGATGGCTTGGCATACGTAACACATGTCCTAACCATCTCAGTCTTTGTAGCTTCACGACTTCGTCGATTGATTTCCCCTGTTTAAATAAGGAAGAGTATATAAACTGAATATACAAAATGATGAAAAAATGATAGAGCCAAAATATGATTAGAGATTACCATACTTCGGCATAGAGGGATTAAGACCATGAAAGTTGGAGGGGTTGAACGAAGTTTTTCTGTACACAGAAATCTGGCTTTTCTGTTTCGATAGCCAAAGATGGCTTCAGCAATACAGATGAGTTGGGTACGTAAGGGTTTCGGTAAATTACCTCTTGCCTTGTAGATGACTTTAAAGATGGAGGCTATATAGAAATAGGTTACTTACTTACTTTACTTCGGCTATCTCCTACGGGAGGATGAGCCGGCTTCATGAACGTCTCGAATCATCGCTGCCCAGGCGCGGCAATTTGTAAGAGAGTTCATGAAGTTTCATGGGAATTTGGTACGAGTGATGTCCCCAGAATCGCTCGGCCTTTTGTTTGAGAGTGCAGCTCTAGCCTTTACACAACCAAGTGTGACCTACAAGGCAGTAGGAGTGGAGTAAGGAGTCCACTATCCATTGGCAGCCGATGACCGGAGTTCGGTTCATACGCCTTTTTGAATGGGGCCAGACATCCAGGAAAACCAACAAGCCCTTTGTCCATACGTCTGCCGGTGAGCTCCAGTGAGCTTCATACGCCAATCGTTGGAGGTTTGGAATCAGGGTTTAGCCATCTCCCCTAGGCTGTCATCCAATGGACAGTCAACCCGGTGGAGAGCGCCGGGCATCCACTTTCGCCCTCTCACTTTGGTGAGAAACACCTCCGCCACGTGAAGGCAGTGAGTAGGACTTCCTCAGGAGAGGCTATGTAAGACGCCCGGTCATATGGGAGCATTTCAAGAGGTGTGCGGAGGGGTGGCCAACCCGCAGCGCAAGGCACCCACCCCCGACCATCCTGAGGCTTTGGAGGCATAGAAATAGGTTGATCATTATCGACCAAGTGTTCAATGATCGTGCTTCTTATTGCTCCACTTCCACCTCTTCGTAACCATGCAGGATAGAGTTCTTTCACCTTCTTGGACAAAACTCGAGTCGAACGACCGATATACCTAGCTCCACGTGAGCAGGTGAATTGATAAACGCACATAGAGTTGGTCAACAACTGAGGGATCTTGTCCTTCAGGTTATTGAACAGTAATGGTCAACTGGTAAAAGCTATTCTCAAAGATACAACAAGGAATTTCGTTTTCAGGGACTGTGATATGCTTCTTTTCATGATATCGGAAGCTAAGTCACCTTTGAATTTCGAGCTCATGTACAGTGTTTTATTGACATTAATTGTTTTCCCACTTGACAATCACAAATATTTTAATTGCATTTCACACCTATAATTCAATTCCCTAACTGGATATAATTTCTTAAAACCGTATAAATATACAATTACACAGCTTGATGATAAATTCGTTGTTGAAAATAGTCTCTTCACCGAATCATCACTTGTTTTGATTTCCTATTTGTTGCAATGGGAATTTTCCACGAATCATTGCCTTTATCTTTTGTTGGCATTCAAAGTTGAATGATGAAAAACAAATGTCTCGCAGAGAGTAGATAAACTTTCTCAATGCAACACTAACTTGTCAGTGTCCTGCTTACATCTCGCTTCCCCGCGCACGCACACACCGTACATCTCCACAGGAATTGCAAGAGAAAAAAAGTAGTTTGAAGCTAAAATCACCAATGGTCAGCAGTTATGTTTGTCACCGTAGTCAGCCAAACTGTACATTAGCCTATACTGTTCAAAACAGCAGTTAGAATAATTTCCTTAACCAAGCTTTGACTAACCCAGGCTTTCTTCGAACTAACTTTGAACTACTTTCTTCTCTTGGTTTGTATGCTACATGAAGTGTGGTGACTTGAAATGCTGCATATCAGTGCTTAGTTCTATGTCAAAAACAGACAGGCAGTTTTCGAACTAATATCTCCTCACTTGATAAAACATTGGAGTCGATAAATGTATTCAGTGATCATTTATATCCATAAATGATAGTTATGCTTTTTAGTATCATAGTTACTCTTATTACCTAGTCATTAATAGTTCATTAGAATAATGTGGTAGTCATAGTGTCGAACAACTATTGACGATGTCGACCGTCTGTTTGTCTATTTTCGACATAGAACTTTGCACATATGTGCGGCACTTCAAGTCGCCACATTCCCTCCTTGTACCACACAAACCAAGAGAAGAAAGTAGAAGAAATGCATATTAGAGACAGTAAACAGAGGTGTGAGACAAAGGAATAGTAGTAACGAAGAACAATATAATTTCATTGGAAATCATAAGTCACAAGGAGTGGATGCATCTGCACCAGCCATTGAGAATGAGGATTTTGAGCCATGTCACCAATTGTTTCCAGCCCGTCATTGGGTTTTACCGCCTCGAGGACCCCGACAAGTCAGGAAGTCCACACCTTCCTACGTGACTGGCTTAAACTAACTGTTGTGAATTTCATCGACTGATGATACGTTTTGGTTTGACCACCGCTAGCTCTTCTACAGCCTGACCCTATGTCAGCCAACATTGCCCGTTGAGTAAGGCGATGACTACGCATATGTAACACATGTCCTAACCATCTGAGTCGATGTAGCTTCACAGCCTCGTCGATTTATTTCCCCTCCCCCCTTACCTAGCACTCGACCGAAGCCTAACCTCAATATTGCTCACCTTATTATACCACATCATACGATGTCGACTGGTCACTTAGAAGTTACCATTAGTATGATTCCTAATCCTTATCGCTGACTGAAGTCTATATCATTCAAGTTTCAAATGCTATCATCCAACTAGGAAACTTATTATCACAGCGTAATTTGGACTAGTGTTTGGTGGCAGTAGGTAAGATGCCATGGACTTAAGTTCCCTGCTTATTAGCTACCAGGGCGTCAGTGATGAGTCTGAATAGTTCAGTATCAGTGTTCATAATTACAGCGTTAGATTATACATGCTTGACTCTCACAGTGGTGGGGAGGCCGGGCTTGATCTCCTTCAAGGCTGTAGATACGCTATGATGACGAATGCCAACAAGCATACAACTTAAATCCAAGCCTTCCATGTTGATTGTCTTCAGCAGCCATATTCTTTCAATATAATTTTCATAAGTATCCTTTAAAAACTGTAACTCGTTTGCTTTAATGTTTGTATAATCCATGAAATAAGAATCACTTTTTTTATTTTTTTTCTTATTGTTTAATTTTTATTTAATTTAGGTGATAAAGTACTAGTCGCGGTTAATGGAGAAATGAAGAAAGGTTGGATTGTTGGTTGTCGATTACCATCTCAAGATGGTTGGCCGCGGTTTGAGTCAAATAATATCGTTCTTGTTGATGACGATGGCAATCCTTTAGGTACACGTATACTTGTACCAATACCTGCACGTTTACGAAGTTTATCAGGAGATATAACAAAAATTTTGTCAATAGCCAGTTCATTTGTATAAAAAAAGTATATATATATATATAAAATATATCTAGTTAATTTTGTCTTTGATGCCATTAATTTTTTATCTAGAATATTCTAGAATTATTAGGAATATGCTCTAGTTTACATGAGCAGTTAGTTTCATCTAGATTTTCATTATCTTCAAGGAGGGAATACACTCCAAGCAAGTGAGCTTATTCTTGGTATGTTAAAATCTTCAATCGTTTACACAGCCGTCCATTTTAATTTAATCGATGGATGGTGGCTAGCCGGGGGATCCAGGATAAGGCACATTTCGCCCTATTTTGGACTCGTCATCTGAATTCACCTGGATTTCCCAGTGAGTGATGGTTTTCCCATCCATCAAATAAATTCTGATTAAACGCCCAGACATCGTCGAAGCATCTGCACAAGAAGCTGACATGTCACCCTGAGACCGAGCACTTTGATCCAATCATTCGACGGGAAAATTTAAAATTCAATTAAAAGCTGTCCATTCAGTTGTCTAACTGAAATGTCAGCCCGTGATAAAACCTGTAACCAATCAAATCACTTGAATAGCATATCAATCAACCAATCAGAAGTCAATATCATCCTGTGTTTATGTTTGCTATACTAGCTGCCATGTTGAGGCGGGGGGGGGAAGGGAACGTATCGAACAGATTACATATTGTGATGATCTGAATTATTCCATGCACTTATTATTATTATTTACAAAGTGCAATCCCCCTCTATTCTACAGGTGTCTTGGATGGTACAATTTTGTGAAAATCTATTCACAAATCCGTATTAGTTACAGGATTTCATCATGAGCTGACATAAGTTATAGAACCATTGGAAAACCTGGAAGTACTGGACAGCTGTTTCGTCCTAGTTTGGGACTCTTTAGCAGTACGCACCCACCGAGACTGTTCGAACCCCAGGACCTTCTGGTTACAAGGCGGTGGGTGCGTACTGATGAAGAGTCCAAAACTAGGACGAAACAGCTGGCTGTCCAGTACTCCTAGGCTTTCCAATGGTTCTCTAATCAATGTCAGCTCATGATAAAATCCTGTAACCAATCAACCAAATCCCTACAAGCCAATACTTGAAATCAGTATTATTATTATTATTATTATTACTAGGAATTCTCAATTCTTTGAGATGAATAATGTCCCACATATTTCACACTTGATGAATATGTATTAAGATCGCTTATCTCACAGTTCCTCGGTGTCCAAGTGTTTAAAATACCTACAATAAATTCAAATTCAGAAATTAGCCTATTAGCTCTTCAATTCTGTGAACGATTGATTTGGTTACAATTTTGTAATGTCAACACGTCCTCATCTTTGTAATTAGGAAATTTCTTACTCCCTCTGGGGATGATGTGCAGAAGAGATTACACATTAAATCTGAAATGTAAACAAAGCGCTACAAAACATTTTACCTACTAATCTAAACCATTTATGCGTAGTTATAGTACGTCCTTTATTTATTGACTGATTGGTTTCAACATAGAACTTTGCACCGGTTTGCAGCACTTCGAGTCACCACACGTCACTCAGCACACAAAGTCAGAAAAGAAATGCAAAATAGGGACAAGTAAACTGAGATATGAGGCAAAAAGAATGGTAATGACGAAGAACAATATAGTTTTTTTTATCGGAAATTATGAGTTACAAGGAGTGGATGCATCTGCGCCATCATTGAGAACAATTTTGAGCCATATCACCAATTGTTTCCAGCTATTGGTGTTTACTGTCCCTTATTAATTTTCATGATAAATACTTAACCATTTTATTACAAAGCATGCTGATAATGAAACAAAAACTCCCAAAGTATTTGCTTTACAAATACTAGTAGCTAGAGGTCTTTTGGGCTGGTCTAAAAATGCTTTCTGTCTACAGTAATTTAATCACAAGTTAACATATAAGGGTCTCTTATAAGCTATTGGATAAAATTATGCTCTTTTGCAAAGCACACATGCTTGAATATATAATGCTGCCAAGTAAGAAGGCCTGATCATATATGGAGTCAAATAAATTCATCACTTCAATTGAACCTCAGACATTCCTTCGTCAATTGTAAATTTGTCTATCTGTGTTGATTGAATTATGAGAACTATTGAATTTTCAAGAAGCAATAGCACAATTGCTGTATTGTGGTGTGGTGCTTGTATATCTCTATACTCTTTTTACGCTATGGTTAACAATGACATCCTTGAACAACCTTAAGTATTATATTCTCCCCTCACTAGTTGAGGTGGCGCTAAAAACAGTCTGGTCATCCGGTTAGATGGATCGAGGTAAAGAGTTGCAATGTACAGGTTGTGCTGTTAATTAGCTACACTATGCCTACCTCACTTGACATAGTTTGCCCAAGTAACCAATTAATCAGCACTTTACTCGACTTGTATCTCCCCAGTGTGCCCTTTGCGAATCAATCCCTCAGGTATTTTGCACAGCCTGCGAAGCAAGACAGCAGCCAATATTTTAGACGCGACTGATAGCAGACTGATATCCCTGTGATTGTCACTTGAATTGCGTAGATCTGCTACCTGGAGATAGACTTTTCGACCTCGAATATGCAGACGATATCGTCCTACTGTACGATAGCATGCAGGCTGCCCAAATCGCACTTAGTCAGTTGGTGATCAGTGTCTGTAAGTATGGTATGTGCTTTGCGCCGTCTAAGGGCAAGGTACTGTTACAAGATTGACACGAGCCTGAACCTGCACTCACTCTTCCGGGTGGACTGCTTGAAATTGTTGATAAGTTTGTGTATCTGGGTAGTTGTGTGAGTGCTGGCGGAGGGGTAACGAGTGAGATTTCCAACCGTATACTGAAAGCTAGGGTGGCATACATCAACTTGAGCCACCACTGGCGCCGCCTCCACGTTAGCCTGACTATCAAAGGTCGGGTATACAATGCTTCGTTGTGGGCTGTCTTACTCTACGCCTGTGAAACCTGGCCCCTCCGAGTAGGCTGAGGATGTCCGGCTACTCTGCGTGTTCGATCATCGCTGGATTGCTTGCGTTCGATGGCATCATCATGTGAGTACTTCTGAGGTTCGACGGCGTGTGTTTGAACACAGTGGAGATCACCATCCACTGAGTGTCGTCATCTGGAAACACCGGCTCCGGTGGCTTGGACATGTACTGCGAATGTCATCCCAGAGGCTTCCGTACAGGTCTCTGTTCGCTAGCCAGCCCTAGGACGGGATGGAAAAGGCGGAGCGGTGGTCAGTCCATGACGTGGCGTCGTGGGATGAAGGGTGTTTGTGCTAGATTAGCATCGGTTGGTGCGTCACGACTCCCTGGTTGGGGTCCGAGAGATAGTTCGAATCGATGGCTCGAAACGGTATCGGATATGACCAAGAATCGTAATCAATGGCGAAGGTGTTGCAATTTCCTTCTTTCTTCCCTTCCCAATGATAGTTAACGAATACTGTTTGAACTTGCTAAGCATGACTGTTTTCCTTCCAGATGAAGTTCTTCATCCGTTCTCTACTTATATATATATTTTTTTTCTACTTTTGATCTATGTAGTTTTATTACTATTGTGTGGTGCATCTTTCTTGGTGCCATATTGTACCAATTTTTTCCGCGTTTAAATGAATAGATGTTGTCAATGGCCAGCTCTTACTACGCTGTCCCTGGAAGACTTTCAGAAACAATTTGTAATAACCAACGCGAGAAAACAGAACACAGATAGGGGACTCGAGAATCCTTTATTCTTACGCCAATATGTAACCAACAATAAGGTTATTACACACAAAGTTTGAGAATAGATCGTATAACAATAAATCACGATTATACTTCTGATAGTTTTCTGTCTTCCACTGAAGAGTGAACGATGACTGCTGGATTGATGACTCTCGCGAAAAATATGGAAGAGTTGGGTTTGAGCAAACAACCATGAATTGATCGTTCAATCTTCAACTACATTGACAAACTTATCTACAGATACCAAAACTCAAGTCAAAAAGACTCACTCAGTAATGTACTGTAGTGAGCATCATACTTGAATAAAATAAAAATTTAAGATTACATCAGGAAAAGATTCTAGAACTTATCTGTTTAGTATACTTGAACTGTGGATTCAAAGTCTGTGTGTGTGTGTGTTAAGAGTACACGGAAGGCGAGTGAAATTACCGTTCCAGCCTGCGCCGATGTGTATCCATTAAAATGGAACCAAAGACACTGTAGCGTGCCATACAGAACCAGCAGATAGTTGGCCCAAGGCACAGAATAGCTGTGTTATAGATCTGCCACCAGTTCACATGAACCGTGGTCAACTGATATTATGGTCTTATGCGTGAGTATAACAAAGCTGACGTGACAGACAACTCAACTGAGATGTTAGATACGGTTATTCGTCCTCGGTACCTTCTGCTTCGCTGAGCCGCATAAATATTAGAAGACAAAGAATGCCCTGTGATGGTCAGAGCACAATTTTATTGGGAAAGGGGCACATCACATTTATATATTTCTAACCATATTAAAATTCGGCTAGGGAAGTAAGAAATTACGACTCTGATTAGTTGACTCAAAACCAAGCTAAAAGTCATATGACTGAATTCTGCAGTCATCCAATCACAAAATGATTGCTATTTTAACTGCTTCCTATCAAGTTGACCATACGGCAATAATGAGCGCTCGTTCTAGTCTTAGTCAACCAGAAAACGAGCTAGAAGTCATTCAAGCAGCACAACTACGTGGTTCCTTAAAGTCCCATGACTGATAGACCAAGTATGTACTGCTGTTGAAATTAGAAAAACCCTTATTTCACACTGGCGACAAATCAAAATCTAATAAAAGGGCAGCTCCGTACATTTTTCCTGCGGAAACAAAGTAAAGGCAATTGGTAACCGCCAAATAAAATCTCTTAAACCCCTCTCAATTACTTAAAAGACTAATGGGAATTGTAATTCAAACTGTTTCTGTTCATAGTGAGAAGCACAAACACCTTAGATGTGAGCTAATCAACACTATTTTCACGGGATTTAAGTGGCAGAGGTAAAATGAACAGAGATGTTGTCTAATGCTGCACTTCCAGGTAATTAAGTTGTACTTGATGTGCCATTTTACCTTTTTTGTTAGTCAAACCATTTCTAGTTCATTGGTTTTCCCAACTCCTTATGAAATATTTAGCTTTTCTATCTCTTACGTAGTTCCTTTGTTTCTATTTGTATCCTAATCACAACTCATTCAATTGTTCATCTTACCACGTAACAGTGCTACGCTTACTCAACTTCTTTCATATGTTGATTAACATTGATAACTATGCTTTTTGACAACACATCACCACTACCGTCTTGCCTATCTTCGACCCCTTAGTTACAATTTGATTACTCATCACATTTTTAAAATATCTTGAAAACAATAGTGCTAAATTGTTTTTATTCTTATCGAACAAACCTAACGTACACACATACAAATATAAGGAAATACAGTTGTGACTGTACGCCTGTGTGAATGAATTCGCCAAAGTGAGACTCTTCGCTAAAATACGTGCCTTTGCATCAGTTTAAGTGTTTATCCGTATAAACATTACCGGGTTAGCCCCACTAGCCCCACCAACAGCTTTCACATTGGAACAGAGTGTTTCTTAACTAACCCGTACCGGTAGGTAATTCCTAAGAATTACTGGCCACAGCATTCATCAGTGAACATCGGATACTGACCCTCACTGTTTACGTCAACTTGTTTAGCTGAACGCTTCCGGTCGGGCATCCACGCCATTTGGCACGCTGTCGTGTCACGTTCGTTCGTTCGTGCACGATCCCTGGCTTAACATATTTATTTTCGCTTTGGGGAATGGACGATTTTTACAACATTTAAGCTGAGTACACACATACACAAATAAAATACAAAAAATCAATAGAAAAATAAGTACAAAATAATGATTCACAAATGACATAAGTAACCTTCGTAAAGATAAATAAATATATGAACGTAAATTAGTCAATTAAGCTATCAAAGATAATAGACAGAAGTGTTGAAAAATTAGTACAGCAGCCCGTGTTGAACCCGATAATGGGTACTTTTTCTGCAGCACTGCCAGGTAGAAGTGTTTGTACATATATGTGTAATTGTGATTTATTGTTTATGTCATATGTCGATGTGAGATATTCGTGAATGGTAAAAAAGTATGATTTTTAATCATTTGTGTTTACAGAATCATGAAATGTAATACACTTCTCTATTAATTTTGAGCATGTGAATGTTGCTTGCATGTATGAATCATAGGGTAGCATCGACAGCTGAATGTAGCAATAGTATTTAACATCGTGAGAAGATTATAGGGACAATGTGCTCTATGCGTGTATATAGTATGGAACAATTAGAATATATAGAATAGACAAAGTTATCAGGCATTTTAGGAGGTTAATAACAGTATTATCGCTTCAGTGAGTATATATGTGTTTATGAGTGTCACAATGTGTCTCGCTTGCGAATTAATCCAAGTGGTAGTAGAGTAAACGGCACAAAAAAGTATTCCTATATGGCCATAAATTTACAATACCACCGGTTCAATTCTTTTCTACGTCTGAGTCCATACGTTCCACGCATGTATCATAGATTTTCAAAGAGCCTTGAATGGTTGAGATGCAGAGGCGTGAAATGTCGAAGGAGGTGAAAATGAGTCTGCGAAGGTATTTTGCGGAGAGTTGACTGATCATCCCTCGGTAAGAGATTACGACAGGAATTTGCATGATTCTTCGAACTGTATGTCCCATTGTAGACAGGAATCCTTTACCTGCAGCAACCATCGTTGGAGCCCCGTATTTTGACATCTTCGACCCATGGCTGGTGTAAATGTGGGCGTCGCTGCAGATTGTTACGTCGAGAATGTATGCCACACCGTCTAAAAGGATAATCATATCTGGTTGACAGAAAGACGTGAGCGTCGTAACACGTGGCTCGATGTAAAATCTGGGGTTGGATTTGCGGAGTTTGTTGGCGATCAGCTTGAGGACGTCGTTGTGTCTCTTGCATCTGACCTCATGAGTAAGAGCGCAATGCTGAAGAATATGTTGAAGATTTTCTGGTTGACCACACCCGCCTCTGCAGTTGACGTCGACCCTAGGACATCCCCGCGCATTTCTCGTTTTTGTGCCCAAGAGTCCTCCACGCAGTTGAAGGGCCCGTATATAGAGTTTTGGCAACCCCATTTCAGGGTTGAGAAGCCATTTATGAGATTCAGGACATGTTGTTAATTCCATCAAACCATAACCATCCGCTGATGAGTGTAGCTGTTGTGCCCAGCTTTCACGTGCTTCTTCTGCTGATGTTACTTTTTGTCTGTGGGCTTGCATCGGAAGATTGCATATCCTAAAAAAAGGCGTGAAGGTGACGGAGGACGCTATGCTGCGTATGAGCGGATTCCTATTGTTGAGGAGTGCCTCGACTCTTTTGCGCCTATGTCTCGGAATCGTTGCTGAGAGATTCATGATTTCCAGATCTCCCTTTTTGATATCAGCGTGGAAGAATGCAGTCGGAGCGTCCTTCGGGAGGTGAAGCCATCGGCAGACAGCTGCACGAATAAGTTTGTCCATCGTTTTCAGTGTATTCCTGAGAGTGATGCTGAGAGTCAGTGAGTAGAGTAGACGAGGAATCAGATTGTTCTTCAGAATTTCGATTCGTTGATGAGGTTTGAGAGGGGGGCGTTTCCTGTTATCTAAGTATCCATTGAGGACGCCCACATGATCGAGGCAGCGCCTGTCTTTGTAATTGAAGGGAACACCCAGATAGGTGAATTCCTCTGTTGGTGAGATGGCTGGAATTGACTGGCAGTTGATATTGAAGATAGTTGGAGAAAGAGACATGATTTTACGCTGTCTTTCAGCGACTATGTTGATTGTACGGCTTTTGTTGACGTTGATAGATAATCCCGCAAGTTCCAGCGAGGCGGCGATACACCTGAGTTTGTTTTGAAGAGCCGCAGCGCTTGGAGCTAGGATGATGAGATCATCAGCATATGCTATGTAGTGCAAAGGATGACCATCAAAGTAGATGGAGTCATGGGCTTCAAGAACAGTGAGTATCTCATCCATTGTCATGCTGAAGAGAAGCGGTGACAGAGGGTCACCCTGTTTGACTCCCCGTGTTGGATGACACTTCACTTCGTGGAAGAGACTGTAGGAGACTGAATAGTAGTGTGTAAGATATTCTCTAAGCATTGAGGGTGCACCAAAACTTTGTTTGATGTAGGACGCTATAAAAAGCTTTCGAAATGTCGAGAATAGCTAATGCGCAACTTGTGTAGTTGGAGTGCGCTTCTCTCAAGATGGCGTGAAGAAGATTGGTCGCTTCGAAGCGGCCATCACGTCGCAGTAAGGCAAACTGTAGTTTTTCCATTGGGAATGCTCTGGACTAAAGCTTGGCGATAATCTTGTGCAGACAGCGCGTAACGACAGAAGTTATGGAGATAGGCCGGAAGTCAGTAGGGTTATCGAGGTGTGATGTCTCAGGAGTGAAGGTGACGATGGAAGCTTACAGGGGTGAAGGTAGAAAAGACGTCAGCAGAAGAGTGTTTAGATACCCAGTCAGACTAGTGTGGTTAATTTTCGGAAGGTCCCAAGCGGTTATGCGCTCAACACCGGCTGCGGATTTGGGGCGTTGATAAGGCATATCCCCTATTTGAGGTGGCGCCTCTGGCTTAACCTTGATGGCATTTGCGCGGCTTTGTTGATTCGAGTTGGAGCTAGTCGTCCAGGCAAACGCAGTAGACGCGATTTCGATGCTTATTTTTCTCCTGTTGGATGAATTTATATGAAAAATGTTGTTCGATATTCTTGAGCATTTACTGATTGCTTGTGTGACAGGACGCTTAAGTATATGGTTCATGCAATGATTATTTGGCATATTGAGTAAGCTTCCCGTACATTTCGACGACTGTCATTCGATAAATTTCCTTGCAGGCTGGCGGAAACCTGTATGCGATCGCAAATTTCCCTATCAGCTATTGCGCAGTACCTATTACTGTTGCAGGAACCAAAGAATATGGTTGATATCGAACTCGTGCATCCTTCCGCACTTTGTGTGCTGTTTTGAAAGCTGAAAGTCAATGAAATGCATAGATACAAACGAAAATTAGTGTTCACAAACGGGCAGAAACTGCAATATTTTCTATGATCACTTACAACATTCACTGTTTTCTGCCAAAATTTTTAAATGAGTTAAATGCACACAGCAACATTTTAGTAATTTGGTGGGTTTGAATACCATCCTCGTGGTCAGGTACGTAAAGACATCTGAGATGTACGGCTGCATAAAACGAATAAGTAGTATCCTGGCAATACCAATGACTAAAACAAGTCTAGAGATTATGCACTACAACTTTTACTTTACTGAATACTGCAGTAAACTTTACATAAACACTTGAAAAATATCAAATTTATACAGGAAGTCAGTAAAATTTAGTAAACTCAAAAAAGTGCTTTTGGTTTCCATAGGAGTTCTCCGTGCCGAATTTATTCCTCTGAGGGCCTACAGAGATTAAAACTTCAATTAAATAACGCTGAAGTTGGCTGTAAAGGGAATGCCGAAAAAATATATTGCACTGATTAAGGCACTCTACTCGTACTCATACAGCCAGGTGAGGGCTTACGGCGAGCTGTTATCCGAACTGGTGACCACTAGCGGTGTCCGTCAAGGATGCCCATTATCCCCTTTTCTATTCAACTTCATCATAGATGTGTTAATGGACTTAACCCTAGGTGACTTCAGTGACTCAGGGATTGACTTGCTACCAGGGAATAATCTTGTTGATTTAGAATATGCAGACAATATAGTCCTTCTAGGCGAAGACGCTGACGAAATGCAGAGTCTTCTAAACACCTTGAGCCGCAATCTACGAATGTTTGGCATGCGATTCGCTCCCGCCAAATGCAAGATGATGTTACAGGATTGGACAACACCGACTCCTAGATTAGAAATAGGAAGTGAAGTGGTAGAGCACGTTGACCGCTTCACTTATTTGGGAAGTACCATCAGCCAGTGCCAACGGGTTGATCTCTGACGAAATCTCAGCACGAATACAAGGGGCTCGTTTCGCATTTGTTAGTTTACGCCGACTCTGGCGTAGACGAGATGTTCGACTATCGACCGAAGGGCGTGTGCACTGCTCAACAGTCCGCTCCGCCCACCTTTATGGCTGTGAGACCTGGCCACTGAGAGTGGAAGATATGAAAAGACTAGCTGTCTTTGATCATAGGTGTCTGCGTTCTATTTCCCGTGTAAAGTGGCATAATAAGGTGAGCAACATTAAGGTTAGGCGTAGAGTTCTAGGTAAACAGGGGAAATCAATCGACGAAGTCGTGAAGCTACAAAGACTGAGATGGTTAGGACATGTGTTACGTATGCCAAGCCATCGCCTCCCTCGACGAGCAATGTTAGCGGATATAGGGCCAGGCTGGAAAAAAGCTAGTGGCGGTCAAATAAAACTTGGCATCAGTCAATGAAATCCACAACAGTTGGTCTAAGCCAGCCACGTAGGAAGGTGTAGACTTCCTGACTGACTGGCTGGGGTCCTCGGGACGGTAAAAATCTATGGTTGGAAACAATTGGTGACATGGCTCAAAATCGTTCTCAATAGCTGGCGCAGATGCATCCACTCCTTGTGACTTATGATTTCCACTGAAACTGTTTTGTTTTTCTTTATTTCTCCTTTGTCTCACAGCTCTGTTAACTGTCTCTATTATGCTTTTCTTGTACTTTCTTCTCTTGCTTCGTATGCTACATGGAGTGTGGCGACTTGAACTTCCGCACATTTGTGCAAAGTTCTATGTCGAAAACAGACAGACAGACACTGACGTGGAAGAAATTCCATTCTTCATGACTAAACTGAATGAAAAGAATCATGTTTTTTATTCTAAAAACAGGAGCATTCGTAATGTTTTAGTTTGTTTAAATGCAGTTACATACAGTTGCACTAAGAACTCAGTGTAACTCGAAATACAATAGTATATATACAAATAAACTGAAAAATAATGTCCTCCTTACCTTCTGAACAACTTGTCCTTATTCCAGGGTTATAACTCTCTTTCACCTATAAGCCTGAGTTATGTCTATGAAATCGCAATATTACATCAGATAAATCTTTCCCCAAAACCAAGGCCACTTGAAACCAATAGCAACATAGCAACAAGCGTCATTGAGGGGATATGCAATAAAGTCGCTCGCGGATTTGACCATTTCTTTTAGTGTCCATTTGATCTCTTCACTTGAAACTGGGGCGACCAGGTCGTTATTAGTTGGAAGGTATTCCTGAACCAGTCTAGCGTCTGGTAGGGCTGGGCGCGTGAAGGTTTCTATCCTAAATTCATTGAGGCCTCCTATAGCGGAAGGCTGACAGGTAAACGGGTCTCTCCATCTGCCATAAGGTACCGTGTTCGCAGCATCTTTGGCAAGCGGTGGAAGAGCGTTTGCATGTGGGCATATAAAATGCGACGCTTCTTCTTGTTGTTTAAGTTTGATGGGATACTAAGGACGTATCGCTGCTTGGATGGTTTCCATCCTGTAGGGAAGAGCTGTTGTGCCTGCTTATCCAGAATTTGAAACGTACCCTCAAGAGTAATATCATCCGCATATAGTTGCATAGTAATTTGTCGAGTGGATTCAGTGTCAAGTCGCTGAGATGAATTTGTCAGTTGTATGTTGGTGGCAGCCATGAGGTTAGCATGTATATTTTCCATGTGGAGGTCCCTATGGTGTGTCATATTCACTAGGGGAGTTAAATCATCTTGAGTGGGTCGAGTAGTTGGCATAATTTGTCGCTGAACTTCGTGTTCAAAGTTTGGAGTGGGTGAAGTTCGCTTGGGCGAGATAGTATAAGTTGAAACCGATTCGTCAATATCAATATTATCCAGAAGTGGTCGGATCATTGACACAGCAGTGGGAGAATATAAAATTGTTAAATAGACGGTACTTACTGCATAGCGGTACTGCGGTATTTGCATTGATTGGGTGGACTCATCGAATACGGTGTAATCATTAATGACGGCAAATTGGAGGGTTCGCTGTTCCTTCATCTGAGCCGGTGTATTCGATGAGATTATGATAGTTGGAGTTGAAGTTGTTCTACATGGACCTGTAGGGGCAGAGATTGATCAGTTGATGGTGAACATATCAGTGGGCGAGGTAATTGGCTCAGTTTGGCGATAAGGCGTAGTTGAAGTGAGGACTATTGTTGGTAGACATGAATTAAGTGTACGTCCCCATTTTAGCTTGTATAGACGCTTACAAACCGCACCGGCGGTGCGGTTGCCAATGGTTTCAGCGACAAGAGCGAAGAACTGTTTAGGCGCAAGTGAAGGGGTTTCGAGACATCTGGCAGTTGAGGTCAACCGAGTGTCTTCTTGTGCGGACCAGGTTTGACGCCTTGGACTTATATACAGTGCTAATCTAGTAGCATAGCTTTCATGTGATGATGTAGGTGAGAATGGAGTCGAATAGGAACCAACGGTTGATGCAAAGCATGTTGATGATGGGACGAATGTCATCCATTTGAGAGTTTGCAGACGGCGTTTGATGGCTTCAACTGAGCGATATGTCAGATGGTCGTGTAGGTGTTGATACAGTTCAGCTTTGCTGCTGAATCGATTCTCCTCAACGGTGAAACTCACGTGGTCGACTTCCAAGCCAAGCTCACTGAAAACCCTGACTAGTGTTGGTATCGCAATACATATGGTCTGGAGGCGAAAGTTGACGAAAACCTTGTAATTTCGGCAATTTCTCAAAGACTGTCGGGAACTATCCTGCCGACCGCGCCGGTGGTAACCGTCGCCGGTTGCACAAGTCCCCTACTTTACATTCGTGATGTGGTCAGCCAGACCCGACACTTAGTCGACAGAGGCGCCGAAGTCAGCGTCCTTACTGCTACAGCAGCAGATCGACAGCAGGGACCTACCTTCAACTTACAGGCTACAAATTGAAAACCAATTGCACTTTTTGGTGGGAAATACGTCTATCTAAACGTAGGTTTACGTAAACATATTCTTTCGATTTTCCTTCTCACTGACGTCACAAAGCCCATCATTGGCCCAGACCTACTTAACCGTCACGATTTACTCGTTGACGTCCGCCAAAGACGACCGACAGACGGTACTGCTAGAATCCTTATCAAAGGCATCACCTACGTAGGCCATAGGTTATCACTCGTTAAGATGAAAGCAATCTTCTATTCAACTTTCCAACCGATTGTTGAAAAATGTCCGGAACTTAAGTGCCCGTCTGACGATCTACCGTGCATAACCAGCAATGTAATGTATCACATCACAACCTCAGGACAACCCGTGAAATTTAGAGCACGACGACTTGCTCATGACAAACTACGACTCACGAGAAATGAGTCTGACAATATGCTCACCATCGGCATCATTCGACCTTCGAATATCCCATGAGCATCCCCACTGCACATGGTATTGAAAAAAGACAGCGATGATTGGCGACCCACTGGTTACTACCGGCGGGTGAACGCCAAAACAATCTCAGACTGCTATCCATTGCCTCATATACACGACTTGGCGTGAACATTATCTGGTGCAACTATTTTGTCGAAAATAGACTTGGCTAAAGCGTATGATCGAATCCAAGTGGCACCAGAAGATATTCCGAAAACGGCTATCGTTACGCCTCTTGGAATACAGCACAAACACCCCAACGCTTCATTGGCGGAACATTTCGCGGTCTTGACTCTGTATAGATATGGTTAGATGACTGCCTCATTACCAGTCCAGGCAGGTTAACTCATCCTAGACACTTAGACTTGGAATTCGAAAGGTTACGGTGAAATGTTAGTACCATGAATATCCAAAAGTGTGAGTTGGGCGTTGGCCCACTCAACTTTCTGGGCCACATCATTGGCTACAAAAGCTCAAGAGACATTAAGGGGAAGAAATTTGGGTCGAATGCAACGACTAAAACACCGTACTGGGAAATCGGTTAATAAGGCTGACTGAAATAATTCAAGGCCGTTTCCAGTTGGCTACAACCAGAAATGACGCTCTACCAGACCTGAGCGTTGATAATTTAGAGACTGAGGATGTTGATGTTCACAGATATTGCGAAGTATACTATATATACAAGCTGAGCACTAAAGCAAAGGCTGGTCAAGACCTGATGAAGCCTGAAGTTACTGACCCTGCAAAAGAATGCAAGCAGTCAAAGGCCGAACCTTAGTCTGAGGTCAGTCAGTTTAATTCTCTTATACTTTTTAATGCACCTGTGAGCTAGGATAGTTTGCTTGAACAACGGACTCTGTTTCATCAGGAATAGTGGTCCAACTTGTGCAATAAATTAGGTCCGAACAACAGTTCAGCGAAAGTGTGCAGGCTGTACAGGGGTGTCCACACGCCTCAGGGTAAGGCACTCCCATTAATGGTTACACTGAACTCTGCGGAAGAGTCCGAAAGAATACTGCTTATCGCCCAGGTACTAGCCATTGACAGAAGTTCTAGCATAAGATTGATACATATCAGAACTCGGATTAACAGACAAATGGCGAGGGAGTCACCAGAACTGATGCCTTCTACCTCTTTGGTGGTACACGGTGTTTCGGAGCTAGAAATGGCACTTCTTGTGAAAAACGCATGCATGACCTACAGCAATGGAGATGTCTGGGATCTCGGATGACCTTTGGCGCTTCTAAAGCAGTCTCCAATAATCGACTTCCCCGCCCCCGCTCACCTCGCACTGATTAGCTCCCCAAGTCTGCTAAGTGTCAAATTCAACTCCCCGGAACAGTTGGCCACAGCAATTCAACGGTGCAATGACACCAAGGGGAAAATGGGAGGACACATCCGATCCTGCAAAGGCAAACCCCGAACATTAAGGACGCAGCAAATTGAGGATTCAATACGTCCCCAAAGTTCAATGATATTAGAGCGATGCAGCACTGAGAATAACAGTCTGTGTGACAAAAGTGTCATACAAAAATCGATGGGAAAAAAACGACAAAGGGCCACGTCCATCAGAGTCCGACAATTTATCTTAAAATTAGGTCCAGCCAGGAAATTTATCCTTACGTTCCTACTGCTACGAAGACGCTCCGCACCAATAAATACTATGCACTTTCTTCGACTTTAAATCCAAAACACCAGTATTGTAAGAAGGAAGTTATATTGTTTGGCAATTAAAGCGGAGAACAGTAAAAGCCTATAACCAAAATTTTATACAAAATTATGAAGTACATTTACTCGTTTATGGTCGTCCTCGTCGAACTTGTACACGATCCAACCATTCACGCCTTCGAGTCGCCCACCAATGGCTACCACTTCTGTCAGCCACGTCTCGTAAACCGTTAATGCCCAGCTCTCGCTACGCCCGGGCTCACGCTGTTCCTTGAAGTTTCTCAGAAACGCTTAGTAATAACGGACGCAAAAACCAAAACACCGATTGGCCACTCGAGAATTCTTTGTTGTAACACCAACATATAAAAAATGTTTCCACTAAGGTCTGTGAACAAATATTACAATAATAAATCACAATATTACTTCTGACGATGTTTCACTCTTCTTTCTGAACAGCGACCGATGAGACGATGACTGTCGTATTGATGCCTCCGCGAAAATTGGGGAAGTTGATTTTGAGCAAACAACCAAGAATTGATCGTTCAATCTTCAACTCCATTGACACTCCCCGGCAAAATAGGGATCCAACCCTTTTTTTTTCCACGACCAATACACGTTGACTTGGATGCCATTGCGAGAACCTGGGTCACACGGACAGAGCTGAAATGGAAAACAAACAGAAAAGCCAACACACCACAAGCATACCCACAGCACAATCTCACACATCAATGACGACCTGCGCCTCCAGACAGAGACATCCTCTTGACATCTTGCAACACAATCGCCACTTGCTAGAATGACTCTTGCAGAATGCAACGTGACCATAGCACCAACTCATGATACTCTACGCACATCCTCTTATCTACTCACTACCAATTACCACTGAAATCGCTTGTCACTCATTCTGCCTCAGTTCTAGTAACGGTGACGCATGCGAGCCTCAGTCGTTTACACTCTTTCTCCCCGGCGTGTCGGACCGCAGCTAACAATTATCTCCGTGTGCATTTCATTCTCAGCAATAGCCTAGCCTCCCCGGCGTATACGACCCATCTGCTGTCCTTAACATCAATCAATTCATTCATGGATGTAGAAGACTCGAAACAACTTCAGAAATAATCACGACGAAAATTTTAACAAAATTATGCAATAACAACAAGACACGAAAACAAAAAGTAAACACAATGAATCCAAAATACACCAATTGCTATGACACACCACACGTATATACAAATAGTACAAACAACCTCGCCGATCATGTCTTGGTGGAATTCCTTTGAAGAATTGCAGGACTTACACCAGTACGCCTACAACCCTTCTCAGGTTGACGATTGTAAGTTGTGGAATGTACGGACACAAACAAGATTAACCAACAATTACATCAATTGGAACTCACACAATTATTTAACACAAACATATGTACAATCAACACATCAAATGTTGTGGATTCTGGCACGGCAAACTACCCTTGAAGAACTGTAGGACTTACAGCAGTACGCCTACATTCCTTCTCAGGTTGATGATCCAAGTGGAAGTCGTCCGGACACAAACAGAATTACCAACAGCTAGATGAAAGATGATATCAATTCAGTATATACAATATGAACATATGTACAAGATCACACACCAAGCACATTGGACTGCTCATTGATGCGCTACCCTTTGAAGAACTGTAGGACTTACAGCAGTACGCCTACAACCCTTCTCAGGTTGACGCCCTAGGTTGGAAAATCGTCGCAGAGTTCATTTGCTGACTTCCTTCTATGAGCTAAATCCTCAAATCTGAACGGCAACACGCCCATGTCATTGTATCGTAGAATATAGATGACGAACAAACACACGACATATCTCATCAACCAAGCGTAGAAACAGAGTAATTTACACCAAAGATAATAACATTCAATTAGTAACTTGAAACTAGAAATGCCTTTATTCGTGCAAGTCAATTTAACAATAACTCTCTCCTTTACACTTGGCTTATCCACACTAAACTGAGCAATATCTTTCGTCTTTTCAAACGCACCAATACTATCATAGTCATTGCAAAAGATACTTGAGTTGATGGGCATCTGTTTCATTGTGGATGAAAACACCAACGATGACTGAGTGACACAAGGTGATGAACTTAGCGGTGGATCAGAAGCTGTTCTTTTTCGGCTTTCAGATAGTTGTCCAACTGCAAGATTACCACCACTGCTGTCTTTCACTACTAGTTCGGGTTTAGCACTATCATCTGATGATAGGTGGGCTACACGCTGATCAATTACACTGACTGTCTCACAAGTATGCACACCTTCTGGAACTGCATCTGCGTTCAATTCTACTTCACGTTGTAGTTGTACAGAACCTTTATTTAACTTAGCAGTAGTAGGCATATCCCTCATCTCATCATGATCAACCAAAGACAAATGTGAAGTATCATGATCATTATCACGAATATTCACTTTACCGTCAACTTCATCATTTTCAAACTCTTTAATAACAGAAGTAGACAATTTTGGTTCCTCCTCGCAAATCATTAAAGGTTTTATAACTTCACTCTGACTAGTAATACTTTGTAAACTTGTGGAGTCAGAACTCCACTCTGAAGCAGTAACTCTATTCTGTGACACTCTATTCAACAATGGCTTACCAGTTGCAACTACAGACTTCTTCACCGCACCGTTATCGTCACACAATTCGGAGTCATGCCTGGAGTTTACATTTAGCTTATCACTGAACTTGCTCACTGGTTCACAGTTCACTTTTGTATGCACCTCTTGCAAACGTGTAAAACACAACCGTGTTTGTCTTGCATCTTGTAACTTATCTGTTGAGGATGTACTACGAAACCTGTTACACTCACTAGGTCTATATGCATTACTAGACATCATGGAGCTTTCTCGATATCCACCTCTCTGAGGCCTATTCGTCATCAATGATTGCGTTTTTCCCTCAGACTGCTCTATTCTAGGGGTGAGATGCAATAGACTGGCAAACTTGCTCATAGATTGATTGACACTAGTATTTACCAGTTTCAGGATATCATCAAACTTTGGCTCGATACCCTCATCCTCCATACGGGAGCTTATCTTCACCCACTTCCTTTGCAGTCGAGTAGGTAGACGTCTTGCTATTACTTCTAGTATAAAACTCGAGTTGAGGTCACTCATGCGATTCATCGAAATCATTCCATTCTTGTAAATTAGCAAATTATCTAAAAACTCAGTGAGTGCCTGGGAGTCATCCTGTAATTGACCACCATTACCCTTAACAGCCTCGAATAATTTCCCTGCAATCATCGAAGGTCTTCCAAACCTTTGACGTAATATGCTCATAGCCTCGTAGTAGCCCTCTTTTGGCTTCATAAACTTACAGCACTGTATAGCTCTTGCAGCATCTCCAGTGCAATATCTCATCAAATACATTAACTTCAATTCATCATTTAATAAAAAACCACTCAACATGATCTCAAACTCCTTTACAAATTGTAAATAATCAGCCGGGTTTCCATCAAAACACCGTGGTTCAAATTTAGGGAGTTTGATGTTCCTATTATCCCTGAACGGCGAAACAGTAACATCAACCATGTCATGCTTAACATCAGACACATCGTTACAATTAACAGACAAGTCACCATGACTTACTTTCCTGTTTGCATCCAAGACACTCTGTCCCTTCTTTGACCCAGGCATTGTTGAACTTGACCCAATTCCAAAAAGTTCCAGATATTGCTTGTTCAAAGAGGACTTGACCGGCACCAGGAAAGATGAACGGTGACTATCCAAACTTTCACCAACTGTTTGAATCCGCCAGATCTGTTTCTATCGTCAGAAACTGTCAATCACGTCTCATAAACCGTTAATGCCCAGCTCTCGCTACGCTCGGGCCCACGCTGTTCTTCGAAGATTTCAGAAACGCTTAGTTATAACGGACGAAAAACCAAAACACCGATCTGCCGTTTGATATTTCTTTATTGTTACACCAACATATAAAAAGAATAAGCGAACTAAGGTCTGAAAACAAATATTACAATAATAATTCATTGTATTACTTCTGACGATGTTTCACTCTTCTTTCTGAACAGCGACCGATGAGACGATGACTGTCGTATTGATGCCTCCGCGAAAATTGGGGAAGTTGATTTTAAGCAAACAACCAAGAATTGATCGTTCAATCTTCAACTCCATTGACATCATGAGATTATCTAAAAACTCAGTAAGTGCCTTGGAGTCATCTTGAAGCTGACTGTCGTTACCTTTGACAGCTTCGAATACGTTCCTTACAATCATTGAAGGTCTTCCGAACCCATGACTTAATATGCTCATAGCCTCAGCGTATCCCTCATTACGGGGCATGAGCTTACATCACTGTATAGCTCTTGAAGCATCTCCAGTGCAATACCTCATCAAATAAATCAATTTCAGTTCATCACCTTATAAAATACTACTCAGCATGATCTCAAACTCCTTTACAAATTGTAAATAATCAGCCGGGTTTCCATCGAAACACCGTGGTTCAAATTTAGGGAGTTTGATGTTCTTATTATCCCTGAACGGCGAAACAGTAACATCAACCATGTCATGCTTAACATCAGACACATCGCTACAATTAACAGACAAGTCACAATGACTTACTTTCCTGTTTGTATCCAAGACACTCTGTCCCTTCTTTGACCCAGGCATTGTTGAACTTGACCCAATCCAAAAAAGTTCCAGATATTGCTTGTTCAAAGAGGACTTGACCGGCACCAGGAAAGATGAACGGTGACTATCCAAACTTTCACCAACTGTTTGAATCCGCCAGATCTGTTTCTATCGTCAGAAACGGTCAATCACGTCTCATAAACCGTTAATGCCCAGCTCTCGCTACGCTCGGGCCCACGCTGTTCTTCGAAGATTTCAGAAACGCTTAGTTATAACGGGCGAAAAACCAAAACACCGATCTGCCGTTTGATATTTCTTTATTGTTACACCAACATATAAAAAGAATGAGCGAACTAAGGTCTGAAAACAAATATTACAATAATAATTCATTGTATTACTTCTGACGATGTTTCACTCTTCTTTCTGAACAGCGACCGATGAGACGATGACTGTCGTATTGATGCCTCTGCGAAAATTGGGGAAGTTGATTTTAAGCAAACAACCAAGAATTGATCGTTCAATCTTCAACTCCATTGACATCATGAGATTATCTAAAAACTCAGTAAGTGCCTTGGAGTCATCTTGAAGCTGACTGTCGTTACCTTTGACAGCTTCGAATACGTTCCTTACAATCATTGAAGGTCTTCCGAACCCATGACTTAATATGCTCATAGCCTCAGCGTATCCCTCATTACGGGGCATGAGCTTACATCACTGTATAGCTCTTGAAGCATCTCCAGTGCAATACCTCATCAAATAAATCAATTTCAGTTCATCACCTTATAAAATACTACTCAGCATGATCTCAAACTCCTTTACAAATTGTAAATAATCAGCTGGGTTTCCATCGAAACACCGTGGTTCAAATTTAGGGAGTTTGATGTTCTTATTATCCCTGAACAGCGAAACAGTAACATCAACCATGTCATGCTTAACATCAGACACATCGCTACAATTAACAGACAAGTCACAATGACTTACTTTCCTATTTGTATCCAAGACACTCTGTCCCTTCTTTGACCCAGGCATTGTTGAACTTGACCCAATCCAAAAAAGTTCCAGATATTGCTTGTTCAAAGAGGACTTGACCGGCACCAGGAAAGATGAACGGTGACTATCCAAACTTTCACCAACTGTTTGAATCCGCCAGATCTGTTTCTATCGTCAGAAACGGTCAATCACGTCTCATAAACCGTTAATGCCCAGCTCTCGCTACGCTTGGGCCCACGCTGTTCTTCGAAGATTTCAGAAACGCTTAGTTATAACGGGCGAAAAACCAAAACACCGATCTGCCGTTTGATATTTCTTTATTGTTACACCAACATATAAAAAGAATGAGCGAACTAAGGTCTGAAAACAAATATTACAATAATAATTCATTGTATTACTTCTGACGATGTTTCACTCTTCTTTCTGAACAGCGACCGATGAGACGATGACTGTCGTATTGATGCCTCCGCGAAAATTGGGGAAGTTGATTTTAAGCAAACAACCAAGAATTGATCGTTCAATCTTCAACTCCATTGACATCATGAGATTATCTAAAAACTCAGTAAGTGCCTTGGAGTCATCTTGAAGCTGACTGTCGTTACCTTTGACAGCTTCGAATACGTTCCTTACAATCATTGAAGGTCTTCCGAACCCATGACTTAATATGCTCATAGCCTCAGCGTATCCCTCATTACGGGGCATGAGCTTACATCACTGTATAGCTCTTGAAGCATCTCCAGTGCAATACCTCATCAAATAAATCAATTTCAGTTCATCACCTTATAAAATACTACTCAGCATGATCTCAAACTCCTTTACAAATTGTAAATAATCAGCTGGGTTTCCATCGAAACACCGTGGTTCAAATTTAGGGAGTTTGATGTTCTTATTATCCCTGAACAGCGAAACAGTAACATCAACCATGTCATGCTTAACATCAGACACATCGCTACAATTAACAGACAAGTCACAATGACTTACTTTCCTGTTTGTATCCAAGACACTCTGTCCCTTCTTTGACCCAGGCATTGTTGAACTTGACCCAATCCAAAAAAGTTCCAGATATTGCTTGTTCAAAGAGGACTTGACCGGCACCAGGAAAGATGAACGGCGACTATCCAAACTTTCACCAACTGTTTGAATCCGCCAGATCTGTTTCTATCGTCAGAAACGGTCAATCACGTCTCGTAAACCATTAATGCCCAGCTCTCGCTACGCTCGAGCCCACACTGTTCCTTGAAGTTTCTCAGAAACGCTTAGTAATAACGGACGCAAAAACCAAAACACCGATTGGCCACTCGAGAATTCTTTGTTGTAACACCAACATATAAAAAATGTTTCCACTAAGGTCTGTGAACAAATATTACAATAATAAATCACAATATTACTTCTGACGATGTTTCACTCTTCTTTCTGAACAGCGACCGATGAGACGATTACTGTCGTATTGATGCCTCCGCGAAAATTGGGGAAGTTGGTTTTGAGCAAACAACCAAGAATTGATCGTACAATCTTCAACTGCATTGACAACTTCCAAAGACAAATGTTGAATATTCACCTCCATTACTACTCCCCGTGAAGAAGGGGTCCATCCTTTTTTCCACGGAGATGAAAACCTCGGACTGAACCCTCAATGCAGGACCTGGGTCAACCGGAACTTTGCTAAAATGGAAAAGCAAGGCAAAAAAGCCAAATACACAACAAGTATACCCACAGCACAGTCTCACACATCGACAATGACCTACGCCTTTCAGTTAAAGGCATCCTCTTGACATCTTCCAACACAATCGCCACTTGCTAGAATGACTCTTGCAGAATGCAGCGTGACCATAGCAGCACCTCATGATACTCTTCGCACATATTCTTATGTATTCACTTCCAATTAACACTGCCGTCGATTGTCACACACTCTGTCTGAGTCCTAGTAATGGTGACGTATGCAAGCCTTAGTCGTCTACATTCTCGCTCCGCGACGTGTGGGACCACAGCCTAAACAGAAACGTTCACTCCCGATCGTTGATTCCACAGCTAATCATTATCTCCGTGTGCATGTCATTCCCAATATAACCTCCCTGGCGTACATGACCCATCTGCTGTCTTTAACATCAATCAATTCATTCACGGATATAGAAGACACGAAACAACTTCAGAAGTAATCACGACGAAAATTTTAACAAAATTACGCAATAACAACAAGGTACGAAAACAACAAGTAAACACAATGAATCCAAAAACACCGATTGATATGACAAACCACACTTATATACAAAGAGTACATACAAACTCGCGGATCGTGTCTCGATGTAATTTCTTTGAAGAACCGCAGGACTTACACCAGTACGCCTGCAACCCTTCTCAGGTTGATGATTGCATGTTGAAGAATTTCCGGGCACAAACAAGATTAGCCAACAATTACGTTAATTGAAATCCACTGAATTACCTAACACATACATATGTACAATCAATACATCAAATGTTATGGACTCTGCCTTGATGAGCTACCCTCGAAGAATTGTAGGACTTACAGCAGTACGCCTACAACCCTTCTCAGGTTGGCGCCCTAGGTTGGAAATTTGTTGCAGTTTATTTGCTGACCTCCTTCTATCATCTATATCGTCAACTCTGAACGGTGACACGCCCATGTCATTGTATCGTGGAATGTAGATGGCTAAAAAACGTACGACGTATCTGAACAACCAAGCGGAGGCACAGAGTAATTTACACCAACGATTATAACATTCAAATAGTAACTTTAAACTTGAAGGGCCTTTATTCATGCAAGTCAGTTTAACAGTTACACTCTCACACGCAGTTGGCTCGTCCTCAATAAGCTGACCATTGAATTTCATCCTTTCAAACGGACCAACACTAGCATAGTCATAGCATAAGACAGGTGAGTTCATGGACGTCCCTTTCATTGTGGATGACAACACCAACGACGACTGAGTGACACAAGTTGATGAACTTAGCGGTGCATCAGACGCTGTGTTTGTTCGGCCTTTAGTAGGTTGTCTAACTGCGAGATAACCACCACTGCTGTCTTTTATTATTAGCTCCATTTTAGCCTTAACATCTGTGGATAGGTGCACTACACATTGATCATTTATACTGACGGTCTCACTAGTATCCATACCTTCTGCAACCGCATCTGCCTTTAATTCTATTTCACGTTCAAAGTGTACAGAACCTTTGTTCAACTCAGTAGTAGCAGACATTCCGCTCGTCTCATCATGATCAGCCGAGGACAAATGTGCACTATCATGATCATTCTCACAAATATTCACTTTACCGCTGTTCGTATGATCGACTTCATCATTTCCAAACTCTTTAATAACGGCAGTAGATGATTTTGGCTCTTCCTCATAAATCCTTAAAGGTTTTATACCTTTAATCCGACTAGTAATACCTTGAAAACTTGTGGAGTCAAACTTGACGATGCTGATTTCACATTTAGCTTACCACTGAACTTGCTCACTGCTTCACAGTTCGTCTTTGTGTGCACTTCTTGCAAACGGACGAAACACGATCGTGTTCGTCTTGCAGCTTGTAACCTATCTGTTGGGAGTGTCCCACGAAAGCTTTCACACTCGTTAAGTTTGTTTGGATTACTAGACACCATAAAGCTTTCTTGATATCGTCTTCTCAGGGACTCTTTCCTCATAAATGATTGTGTTTTTTCTCTCTGACCTCTCAGTTTCAGAAGCCGGATGCAATATACTGGCAAATTTACTCATAGTCTGATTAAAATTATCTGTCACTAATCTCAGTATATCTTCGAACCATTCCTCTAGACCTTCTTCCTCTATACGAGAGCTTATCTTCACCCATTTTCTTTGCAGTCGAGTAGGTACGTATCTTGCTATTACCTTTAGGACGGAACTCGAGTCCAGATCGCTCATGCAGTTCATCAAAATCAACGTTTTCTTGTAGGTCATCAGATTATCCAGAAACTCAGTGAGTGCCTTGGAGTAATCTCGTATTTGACTACCATTATCTGTAGCAGTGGGTACCTTGGAGCGGGGTGAAAAAGTTGGCAGAAAACCGAAGGCAATGGAGACGCCTAGCTGAAGCCCTATGTTCCTCTAGGAGTTAAAGGATATAATAATAATACCTTTAACAGCCTCGAATACGTTCCTTACAATCGTCGAAGGCCTCCCGAATCTTTGACGCAGTATACTCATAGCCTCAGAGTATCCTTCGCTGGGTGGCATAACCTTACAGCACTGTATAGCTCTTGCAGCGACACCAGTGCAGTACCTCAACAAATACATTAAAATCGTTTCGTCATTTAAAATAAAACCGCTCAGCGTGACCTCAAACTCCTTGATAAACTGTGGGTAGTCGGCTGGGTTTCCATCAAAGCATCAAGTTCCAAACTTGGGGAGTCTTAAAGTACTACTATTCCTAAACGGCGAAGTGTGAACATCACACTCATCATGCTGAGCATCATGTATATCTTACAATTAACAGGCAACTCATCGTTATTTACTTTTTTGTCTGCTTCCATGGTGCCACGTCCCTTCCTTGACCTAGGCATTATCCAACGTCACAAAGAATCCGAATTGCGTTGATAATCCATGTCCAAAGAGATGCTGGATGCAGACCCAGTAAGTAATCCCGGAATTTCCAGAAGGCGCTCCAGAAAACGAACAGATGAATAGAAACTGCCCCAGAAGGCACTCAAGAAAACGAATAAAAACTGTCAAGGAACTCATCCTTAAGTTCCTACTGCTACGAAGACGCTCCGCACCAATAAATACTATGCACTTTCTTCGACTTTAAATCCAAAACACCAGTATTGTAAGAAGGAAGTTATATTGTTTGGCAATTAAAGCGGAGAACAGTAAAAGCCTATAACCAAAATTTTATACAAAATTATGAAGTACATTTACTCGTTTATGGTCGTCCTCGTCGAACTTGTACACGATCCAACCATTCACGCCTTCGAGTCGCCCACCAATGGCTACCACTTCCAAAAACAAACGTTCAATGTTCATCTCCTTTGACATATCCTCTACCGGCAGACAGCTTGACATCACCCTACAACCCGCCGAGATTATGGGACTCACTTTCAGCTGCCTATATAGCAATTTAATAGAAGTGAATGGGAAATTAGGCGAACTCATGTATCTCCAATCCCACTTTTAACCTAAAATAATCGTTCTCACTGAAACCTTTCTAACCCTCACTATCGCCGGCAACGAAATCAATACAGGCGATATGGTTCTGGTCAGGAGAGACAGGGGTAGTAATGAAGGAGGGGGAGTTGCGATATACTTTGACAGGCAACTTAAATGTGTACGCGCAGAGGACCTACCGCTTATTGAACTCCTAGACTCTATATGGTGTCATTTCACTGTAGGCCACACCAAGCACTTACTGGATGGCACCTACCGATCACCCACCTGTGGGGCAGAGCACAACAAGCTACTGCTCAGCACCATCACACGGATACGGGACTTGCGCTATGACCAGATCACCATAGCTGCAGATTTCAATGCCCCATCCCTGAACCTCGCTTTGGGATATGCTAAGGGAAAATTTGGCCGAAATCTTCCGCAAACTATTCGAAATATAGGACTGACTGAGAATGTTGGAGGGGGCACCAGGTGGGGGCCCAGTGGAAAGTCATCGAAACTAGACTACATTCTAACTAGTGACCAACTACCCGTCGAAAATGTTCAGATCATGACTCCTCTAGGAAGTAGTGACCATGCAGTCATGGGTTTCGATCTTGTCCTCCGTGAGCGTTTGCAGTGGGATGTTACGCAACCATGTCTGTGTTACATCAAAGTTGAATATGCTGAAGTGCGAACGCTCTCGTCCGACGCAGACTGGCCCTTAGCATATGATGAGCTATCTGTGGATGAACACTGGGAATTGATAAAAAAGATTATTCATGCAGTGATCTCGGATACCGTCCCTTTAGTCGCTACACAGCCCAAAAGAAAGTCATCATGGTTGAAGAGAGGCACGCAACGTATTCCACAAGTAAAGCGGAAGGCTTGGTTTACGTGGCGTGTATCTAAGAGTCAGACTGACCACAACGCATACCTGGAACTCAGGAACCAGTGAAATGCGAGAGTCAGCAGTGACGGGAGGTCATTCCAGGCTAACCTTGCCAAAAACTCCTGGCAAATCCCAAAAGCTTGTACCGATTCATGTCGGAAAGAAAACCAACCAACCAGGGGACATGTGCCTGAGTAGGCCCAAACGGTCAATATCTCACCAGTCTAGAGATGGCGGAAACATTCAGTTTAGCCTTCGCCATATAGTTAAACAACAATGTGGGTATTACCCATATGGACAAAACTGTTTCACCGAAGGAAGGCCTAGTGGCTATTCCCCAGATAAACCCGGCAATAGTACTAGGGAAGCCACAGTGACTCACACCTGGGAAGTCTCCAGGTTGTGACGACATCAGGCCATCTGTTCAGAAACAGTGCGTTGAAGCCCTCTGTTGGCCTTTATGCGACTTGTTCCAGCACTCAGTGGAATCGGGGAAACCTCCAAGGGAGTGAAAAAGACCCATCCTTTCTCTGATCTTCAAGTGTGGGGATAGGGGAAATGCCGCTTGTTATAGACCAGTAGCTCTACTCCCAGTGGTATCGAAAGTACCGGAAAGTTTTATTGATGATCACATCAGGGGTCACCTTGATAGGTCTGTATACTCCATGGAGCCCAGCACGGTTTCAGGAAATGCAGATCCTGAGTAACAAACCTACTATCAGCTTGGGACGATTGGACATCATGCTGGGATATGGATGTTCCAGCCCATGTGGTTGTACAAAACATACGTCAGACCACCCCCTGAGGTGCACAATATTATTGCACCACCAATGCTTAGAAGAAAAGCCAACCCCTTGGAAAGAGTCCAGCGACGAGCAACAAAAGGAGTGGTTGGTCTCCGAAATAAACCATAAGATGAAAGGCCAAAGACATTAAGCTCATTCACACTTAGCTACTGTCGGCTTAGGCGGGATTTGATTGCTGCCTAAAAAATAACGAATGACCAGAATCACCTAAGCGAAGGTGTTGTGCCATTGAGTAGGTATAGACTTCCTCGTGGAGATCCCAGAAGGATAGCTCGCCAGAGGTCAAGGACCCGGGCGCCCTCTCACTTCTCTTCACTGCGGGTTTACTGCCCCTGGAATTCCTTACCGGCAGATATAGCTATGGCACCGTCTGTAAACGCCTTTAAGAGAAGGCTAGACAATCATGCAGCGACACAAGAACTGCGTCCAAATGGCCTATCCTCTTAAAACCCATGCACCATTCAAGGGTAGACAACTAAACTGGTCGTTTTACTTCTTCAAATTCTCTCCCGTATTAACTCCTGACAACTCAAACTTCACTTGTTATTATTACCAACATATATATATATATATATATATATATATATCGACTTCAAATTTGATCAGTTGACCTTTGTTACGTTTTCTTTATTTATTTTTCTGTCTGTTAATCTGAATAACTTCACTAATTATATCTATCATCATTATTATTACCTCTTTTTTTCCGATACCGGAGGGCTAACTGGTGAAAGGATCAACTCCATTCACAGTAGTAACAGTCTTAACGCACCTCATACTACAAACCACACATAATTAATCCCTGCACTACTCCTAAAATAGTCAACCAAAGCTACGGCAGTCAAGTGGCGGGACGAGCTAAGCAGAAGTTTACCGAAGATAAGGAACTTATAGCTCACAAGAGGCGAGCAGAAAGAAATCAAATTGGTTTACACTACCTGGTAAAAACGACATTGGATATTGGATGTTGTACTGTGTAGCGCCAAATACGTCGGGTGGGCTTCGATGGCGGGATTTTGGTGTGAATGAAACGAAAGTTTGAATTTCCGAATAGGATGGAATCGGATATCTGATGGGAGGATATAATAGCAAACTTATAGTATCAAAAGATGAATCAAATCACACGAACAGGGTGAATATAGTTGATACAAACGAGAATTTTAAAACGACGGACAGCTATCGAGTGGATGGTAATTTTTAAGCTCTGTGACATTCTGCGATTACAGAAAAACTTCTCAGTGCTCGTCAGTGCATGAAAATGGACTTACAAAATCCCCCGGACTCTGTTATACCAAGCCGGGGTGAGATAATGATCGTATTGTATGATTTTGCTGAATCAATGAGCTCTCAAATCAGCATAAAGAGGGGTTAGTGCATTTCATCTAAATGATATTTATTTCCCTTACTAATATTCTGTTTTTAAGTTTTGGTACCTGTAAATATTTAGTTGAGTGCTTTTACTGAATTACTTGGAGGTTAATGTATCATATTTGATCACGGTTATTTCGGAACTCATTGACTTGGGCAGTTAACCTTTCCCAGTCCTCTCCGTATGGTGTGTTTAATGGCTTCCTTCATAAACTTGAAGTAGGTCTTTGAAGGGAAAATTATTTCAGCTTCGTAAATCGTAATGTACTTAGATTTCATTCTAACCATATGCTTTTTACCAGTCCCTTACCTGCTGGTTGATGTTACCACACAAATATATTTAACTTTGTCTGATAGTAACTTGATTTATTGACCTAAGGTCAGCGTTGAGATTTGTCTTTGGAGATCTTTATTGGTGTATCTTCGAAATTTTGTTAAATGCATTGCCTTAGTGAAGATCGTGTGCCTTAATATTACTGAATAGGCTAGACTTGTTTTAAGTGAACGCCTAGTCGTTTTATCATTATTAAGTTCTATCATCAAAAATCCACTAAAGCCCTCTTTTCTATACTTGACGGATGCTTTAGTGGGGGATTTTGGTGGGGAAACGTGTGCACGGATTTCTTAACTGGGTGTTAATTGTTAAGTCAAACTGCTCTGCATTGTTGTGTAATCTAATAGTGTAACAGTCCAATCCAGTAGTCATTTTCATTGTTCAACTGTATCCCTTGGGTTAGTGACACTCTTGGCATAGATAAAAGGGTGTCGAATGGTATCCATCAAATATAGTCTTTCACTTTACCGGTAACACGTCTCAATAACTATTAAAAATCACATCAAGTATATTGCATCTGTCTATGTCCCTCTGATGTGCATAAATTTTTACATGCTTGGAAACTCCAAACACTTTCGAAGCTCTTGCTTCCTTTTATAATGACTTTTTGCATAGAATTGCACCTGTTCTACCTGACACTCCGTGTAGCACATGGAGGTAAAGAAAAGAATTCATATGAACTATGATAAGCGGAAATAGGCAGAAGAAATAGTAACAAGGAAAATATGAGGACTTAGCAGGTCTGTGAGATTACAAAGTGTGGGTCCATCTGCTCCAGTAAGAACGGTTTTGAGGGATATCACCGACAGTCTCTATCCATCGGTTCTTAGTACTCCAGGGACTGCACAAAGGTAGTTTACTTCTCCTTGCTTGACGACGAAGGCAGTAGCTCGGAATACACGTTCTAGCCGTCGTAATCGATATAGCTTTAAAAACTTATTGATTCCATTATGGATAAGATTTTATTTTGATAAATCACACAGTGTTTTACAGTTATATTAACTGATGACGTTTCGAGCACAAACTATTGCTCATAATCATATCATATCACTTGATATGATTATGAGCGATAGTTTGTGCTCGAAACGTCATCACTTAATATAACTGTACAACACTGTGTGATTTATCAAAATAAAATCTTATCCATAATGGAGTTATACTGCACCACAGTGCCCAAGTTTTTTACTTATATCAATAAAACATTGATTGACATGCACTCCTTACCTAGTGCTCTGCGTCTAATCCCAATATTACTCACCATACTATACCACTGAATATGAAGGATAGGAGGAAACCATTTATGACCAAAGACAGCTGGTCTCTATCATATTTGGACCTTCAGTGGTTTTGTTTCACGGTCGTAAAGGACGGAGCAAGCTGCTGTGAAGTATATCGTTCCTTTGATTGATACCTGGAATAATGACTACAGAGATGACGTTATTTGGCAAATGCCACATGAACCACTTTGTATCTGCTGTGAAAATTCGTCAGTAGTCAGTCCATTAAGGAATTCTGCCAAAATAAAATCTAATCCATCAGTGAGGTCTTGTTAATATCCATTCGCTCACGTTACTGGTAGCGATGCGAGCTTATTGTTTTGGTTAGTCTTTTTGGGCAATCAGTTCACTAGTTTGTACTGTTTTTTTGTTTTATGATTTTGAAAGAAACTGTCACTAAACATCAGTGATCTTATATAACTGATATAACTTAATATATTCTGATAACTGTTTATTGCTCTTTTCGTTTCTTACCATTTTAATGTAGGTGAGTTAGTTCGCCTTCTAAGTTACAGTCCTGCTGGAGATTGGTCTGAAGTAGAAGCTTCCCTTGTCTTACAACCAATTTCCAAGACTGGACCTGGTAGCTCCACTTCTGGGTCAGAAAGTCATCCATCCCAGTGTAAAAGTGGAGCTAATACAAAGCATAATCAGGAGTCTGCCAGCGAAACTGGAAGTAATGTAAATGTTTCCTGCATGTATTTTTTCAACAATTACCGACGTGGATGGGTGCCAACAAGCTACTTAGCCACTGCAAATGTCTTTCAGAATTCTGTACCCCAGAAACAAGTTTTCCCTTCTCAGCAGCTAGTTACTTGTGGTAGTTCAGAAAAAGCAAGTTGTTCAATAAATTCTTCCCACTTGGTCAATCAACAAGCCGTTTTTACCAATGACCATATACAGCCAAGAGTATCGAATGTACCTAATAAGGGTCCACTCCATCCCGTTATTATGGATTCATCACCCTTAAGTCTTTTGGAACCAAGTCTTCTGTCCTACACATGGTACCATGGTGCTGTTTCAAGACAAGCTGGAGAGCACCTTCTTCGGAGTGGTATTACCGGCTCTTTTCTTGTTAGAGCATCAGAATCTGCACCTGGTCAACTTTCCGTTACAGTACGTCATTTAGGAAGGGTATATCATTATCGGATTAGCCAAGACAGCAGGGGAATGGTACGTAAGATAAACTTTCTTGATGTATTTTCATTGTTCCTGCTCCTAGTGTTATACTTAATTGATGTGTATAGCTACTCAGTTTGTACTGAATTCTGTCATTTTTGATTCGTACATCAGTGATTAGAAAAATTATTCTCACTGTGCGTTACTTTGTAATGAAGCATTTTTGGAAAAATATATGGAGAGTGAGAAATATAGTAATAAACTGCCAATTTTATGAGTAGTTTATTAACTAAGATGGACATTTTTCTATCATAGCTAATTTCTATGTATCGAGTTTTCTGCACGTAACTTAACCAGTAGCGTGTTATGAAACTAAGAGATTATGATAGTTTAAGGTCTTTAAATCAGTTTTAGCCGGATGTATTTTCGCATTGATTGATGGTTTGGCTTCAAAAATCGGTAACCAGTCAGTGTTGATCTTCGATTATTTATTTACTGAACAACTGCTACGTTATATATGAACTCTTGTTCCCCTGGTATGAAAATCCTGAAAAAGCGTCCCCAGAAACCCATATTACTTGTTAACATAACAATAAATTTTGTGTTATGTGCACACCTGTCAGTCGAATGATCACCCTAATCAAGTGATCACGGTTTAAAATAGTGAGACTACTCCTTTCACTTGGCTAATACTATTGACGTTCTCCGTCCAGAGATAAACTGTTAAAAATGTATCTAATCGTTCGTAGTTCAAACCATGTAAATTATTTGTTTTTGAATACAAAGTTTGTGGTTATATGTATCCTTAATTGACAGACTTGTTGTTGGTTCTATCAGTATGATCATTTCTAGTATTGATAATGTTGATTCTTAATTCTCTTCCTTTGCTTTCTCTTCTGAGTACTGAATCCCGAGGAAATGATAGATGCATTAATTTTTTTTTTAAAAACCAATGTACATATATCTAGTTAATAAAATCTTATAGCCATTTTTTATACAGCTCATTCTACTTCTTTCTCATGTTGTTACTTCCTTTTACCATTAAAAAATTCAATTCCACATTACAGTTTTATTCAAGTAGTCTATAATTATTATTAGGCAGTTTGTATCTCCATTGACTTCGTTTAAGATTGAGTCATTTGCCGGACAGTGATAACCCATATGCCTGTTTCCTCATAAATATGTTGATTAAAGTCGATTGAATTGACCAGGTATTTAGCTTAAAAATCTACTTGATGTTAAGTGTTTCAGGCGTTATTTTTTGTCTTAAAATAATAGCAAAGAATGTTAAACTTATGGTAGTATGACCACTGTTTGTAGCGAAATATAAGTGAAATGACATTTTGGTCATGTTGTTACGGGAATCTACCTGACGTAGATGTGCTTTACACACCGCTTAGATTGATTTTAACAAGCTTCGTTAAATTACCACTATATGAGAGAATTTTTTAGAGGGCAGGGAATAATCTCGCTGACTTAGAATCTTCTGGGCGAGGACGCTGACAAAATGCAGAGTCTTCTGAACACACACCCGTCAAATGTAAGATGATGTTACAGGAGTGGACTACACTGACTCCTAGTTTAGAAATAGGTAGTGAAGTGGTAGGGCACGTTGACCGCTTCACTTATTTGGGAATTTGCATCAGCTAGTGCCAACGAGTTGATCTCTGACGAAATCTCAGTACGGATAAAGAGGGCTAGTTTCGCATATGCCAGTCTAAACCGTCTCTGGCTTAATAGATATGATATGCGGTCTGGCTATAGACCGAAGGGCGTGTGTACTGCTCATCAGTCCGCTCCGTCCTCCTTTATGGCCAGCTGTGAGATGTGGCCATTGACAGTGGAAGACATGAAAAGATTAGCTGTCTTTGATCATAGGTGCTTGGGTTCTATCTCCCGTGTGAAGTGGTATAATAAGGTGAGGAATATTGAGGTTAGGCTTCGGTCGAGTTCTAGGTAGGTGGTAGGGGAAAATCAATCGACGAGGCTGTGAAATTACATTGACTGAGTGAGATGGTTAGGACATGTGGTACTCATGCATCCCTAGTTATCGCCTTCCTCGATAATGGGCAATGTTAGCCGATATAGGGCCAGGCTGGTTAAGAGCCAGCTAGCGGGGGTCAAACCAAAACATGGCTTCATCAGTCAATGAAATCCACAACAGTTAGTTTAAGCCAGTCACGTAGGAAGGTGTAGACTTCCTGACTGACTGGCTGGGGTCCTCGGGACGGTAAAAGCTAATGGCTGGAAACAATTGGTGATATGGCTCAAAATCCTCGTTCTCAGTGGCTGGCGGAGATGCATTCACTCCCTGTGGCGTATAATATCCAATAAAACTATATGGTTCTTCGTTATCACTATTCCTTTGTCTCACACCTCTGTTTACTGTCTCTTTAATGGATTTCTTGTACTTTCTTCTCTTGGTTTGTGTGCTACATGGAGGAAGTGTGGCGACTTGAAGTGCTGCACATATGTGCAAAGTTCTATGTGGAAAACAGACATACAGGACAAGTTAGTCATTTTTTTGTTTGAACAGGGATATAACAAATATTGGTACAGAATAATATGAATGCATTTCATTTCACTGGTTCTCGTCAGCTGCGTACAACCTATAATATTTAGTAAAACCAGTTATATTACAATATAACATACATTTTGTTTCTCTTTATGAATAAATTCTCCATTGAGGATCATTGCAAGAAAGGCATGGCGAAACAAAACATTAGGATATATATATATATATATATATATATATATATATAAAGTCCTAATGTTTCGTTTCACAGTGACTTTATTAGAACAATCCATACGCTAATGACTCCTGCGGACAAATAAAATGTTGAAATAGTAATATAACTTGTTTTACTAAATGATACAGGTTGTCTGCAGATGAGGAGAACCAACGAAATAAAATACATTCATATTATTTTGCATCAATCTTTGTCCTATCGGCGTTCAAATTTATAAAGGCGAATTGGTGTATAACCTTTGTGTTGTTGTCGTTGAAGTACCTGATCAAATAAGCATTATGAAATGCAGACGAAGTCTACTAAGAGGTGTAACTGTATGACAATGGTAATTTTGAAATCACTGCTCATTAAAACCAGCGTGCTGAACAGTCGTATAATAATTCCAGTTATGGAATTATGGTCATGATTTCTGCTAGGCGTATGCTGAATTAGTTACCCAATAAATCTAAGGTTCCAGTACCCAGGTAATATTAGACAAACTTTGCTGGTATATAACATGTGCACTTCAAAACACTATTCCTTTAATGCAGTCATTTTGAATCACAATTGTGACACATTTTTCACATTGACGAAAATGTAACATTTCATCTGGTACACTAGGGTTATTGAATTGCGATTATTTAGAAGTTTCTTTGGTTTGCTTTCTTTTTCCTTTCGTGTTCCCACTGCGATTTATTCGGACATTAAGTAACCCACATTGTCGCATAATTTATTTTCCCTACTTGAACCACTCAAATAAATAAGTAAAAGCCAAAAATCAGAGACATTTTGAACTGTATATTATTGATTTTTGTGTATGTGTTGCGTGCGCAGGAATCCTTAATTTTCTTTTTCTTTTTTGTGACGCTTATCATCTTATGTAGAGTCACACAGACATATACTGTCTGTTAGCTTTTTTGTAGTTTGTAATTGCTTGTCTAATATACATATATATATTCACTTGAAAAGACTATATACACATGCACTCCTAAGCATTTTCATGTATCATGGGTGTATTTGGAAAAAGAAATGATCTCGGTAACTTTTTTAAAAGTGGAAGTAGTTTAAACAAGCTATAATATAAGCTATATATGCGTATTTGCAAATCTACATATATTTTTGTATTTGTATAGGTCATTTTTGTGTCTTATCTTTAAAGGTATTTAGAAAGTTACTGGCTATATTCCATGAGAAATTCAATTATCTGGTCGTGTATGCGCTATCGTGTGTGTCTGTGTGTGTGTATCCTTAAAACAGAAAGTGTATGTGTTACCTAATCACACAGAAATCGTGTATTATCTTATACGTCCTAAAAGTGGAATATATTATTAATTGAAAATACTTCCTTTTATATCATGTTTTTACAATCAGACTGAATGTCTGTTAAGTTAATTCTCATGTTTTTTCCCATCTGTATATTGACTAGTGATCATGGATGGTACAATTTTTTTTAATTTTATTTAGTTCGGCCTTATCAGTTAACTCTTTAAAAAGATTTTTCAAAAAAGTCTAAATAAAACGTTTCATTAGTTGGGGAAATAGTATTTTTATATCCCTCTTAAACTATCTGGGTAGACTTCAGTCTTCCTGTCGAAATACTGTCATGCGATGACTACGCGTTCATAGCCTCTGCCACGTAAATCCTATTCATCAATGTCTACACGCGTCAGGGATGCCCATTATCCCCATTCCTATTCAATTTCATCATAGACGTACTAATGGATTTAACCCTAACTCACTTCAGAGACTCAGGGATTGACTTGCTACCAGGGAATAATCTTGTTGACTTAGAATATAGTCCTTATAGGCGAGGATGCTGACAAAATGCAGAGTCTTCTGAACACCTTGAGCTGCAATCTACGAGTGTTTGTCATGGGATTCGCTCCCGCCAAATGTAAGATGATGTAAGATGACCTGAGATGGCTAGGTCACGTACTGCGCATGCCTAACCATCGCCTCCCCCGACGGGCATTACTAGCTGATATAGGTGCAGGTTGGAAAAGGGTAAGTGGTGGCCAAACAAAAACATGGCATCGATCCATGAAATCCTTGACAGTTAAACTGAGTCAGGTAGGGAGATGCAGACTTCCGGGTTGGGGCCCTCGGGACTCTAGGAATCAATGGTTGGAGACAATAGGTGACATGGCTCAAAATCGTTGTCAATGGCTAGCGCAGATGTATTCAGTCTCTGTAATCTTTCATATTCCTTTCTACCATTACCCATTCTGTTTCACTCTTATACTTGTCAGACTGTATTGCTTCTCTTCACTCATCCTCTTGTCTACCTTTGTGTGTGTGCTATTTGGAACGTGGCAACTCGAACTGCTGCACTTCGGTGCCAAGTTCTATGTTGAATCCAGACAGAGACAGACAAGATGATGTTACAGGACTGGACGTGATATCCAGCTATCGACCAAAGGGTGTGTGTACTGCTCATCAGTCCACTCCGTCCTCATTTATTGCTGTGAGACCTGGCAATTGAGAGTGGAAGACATGAAAACGCTGGCCAGCTGCCTTTGATCATAGGTGCCTACATTCAATCTCCCCTACGAAATGGTATAATAAGGTGAGCAATATTGAGATTAGATGTCGAGTTCTAGGTAGGTGGGAGGGGAAATCAATCGACAAGGCTGTGAAGCTACATTGACTGAGATGGTTAGGACATGTGTTACGTATGCCTAGTCATCGCCTTCCTCACCAATGGGGAATGTTAGCTGACATAGGATGGGTCAGGCTGGAAAACAGCTAGCGGTGGTCAAACAAAACAGTCAATGAAATCTAAGCCACGTAGGAAGGTGTAGACTTCCTAACTGATTGGCTGGGGTCCTCGGGACGGTGAAAGCTAATGGCTGGAAACAATTGGTGATATGGCTCAAAATCCTCGTTCTCAGTGGCTGGCGGAGATGCATCCACTCCCTGTGGCGTATAATATCCAATAAAACTATATGGTTCTTCGTTATCACTATTCCTCTGTCTCACACCTCTGTTTACTGTCTCTTTAATGGATTTCTTGTACTTTCTTCTCTTGGTTTGTGTGCTACATGGAGGAAGTGTGGAGACTTGAAGTGCTGCACATATGTGCAAAGTTCTATGTGGAAAATGGATAGACAGACAGACACGCGCCGAGGGTGTTCCTCGGAAAAGTGAAAGGGTGAATTCGGATGTGTGGCGCTTACAGCCGGACTGGTGGACATGCAGGTCTATTTACCTAGGAGAGCTGGAAAACTCTGGTTCCAAACCTATATAGTGTACATGGACTTCAGAATCCGAACAGACTGAATGGCGTATAGATCTATCTTGGTCACCGGAAAACATGGGAACGCAACAGCTTCTGACTCGACTCCACTGCCTTCAGGACCAACTTTCAAATCAAAGGTTTGGGGGTGGTGACCGCTTTAAACAACCAACTGGTTCAGTTTCGGGTTTCGATCAGAGTTCCAGCCTCGCACAAACTATGGCGCATCAGTTTGTATCTATACTGTACCAAGTTTATAATACAGTAGTAACTTTTTATCGGTTATAAGCAAACTCCGTTTGTTGTTCTCAGATCTACTTATTATCACTGATTAAAAGATTAAATTTTATAAGGGATCGTGTAAATTAGGGTAAACTGTTTGCACTAATTCGGACAATTAGCAAATGAAACATTGTGCTCTTTTCTGTTTCAAAAGAGACCGATGATTATTTGAAGGATCTTTTATGTTTATCCAGCATTGTTTTTTTAGTATTTGAATCGTTTTCTATTTCGCTTCGATTGTTCATCAGAGCTGGCAAAACATTTCTGCAACACTCCACGTCTATTTTTGCAAGCTTGAGAGTGCTACCATTCAAGATTAAATCATCGAAGAGAGTAGTTACAGTTTTGTGTCATATCGTAGTGACTTATTACTTCAAGTTGATCATAGTCATTATTGCTGTCACTCTGCTTCTCTGGTAATACAATTCATTTTATATGTTATAAAAATCATATTCTGCTTACAGTTATGTTAATTATATCAACAAAGTTGTTAGAAAATATATCGAATTTATTTCACTGCAGGTATTTGAATCATACTAATGGTAAAACAATCAGGAAAAAGATGAAGTTATATTAGAATAAAACATTGTGACTTGTTTAAGTTAATTTTGTATTTTCTGATGAGTGGTTTTATGAGATCTGTCTATGTTGACATGTTGACTCATTGGGAACACCACCGCTCACTTGGTTACGTCTGCATGATGAAACTCAAATAGGATGAAATGCACATCGTGGATTCCACTGACAGTCCTCTGTCTAGTTTGCTGCAAAAAGCAAAACGCTCAGATATAGTTGTTTTAGCAAGCGACTTCAATGCCCAAGTAGGGAAGTTATGCCAGAGTAAGGAGTAGATAAGTGGTGCGTACGGAGTTCCCTGCCGACGAACCGACAACGGTGATTGTCTTCAGCACTGCTGTTCAGATAATCATTTGTTCTTAGTCAGCATTAACCTTAAGGAAAAAGAGAGATATTGCCTAACCTGGCGACCAACATCACCAAATCGACGATTTACTCAAATAGACCACATAGCTATCGTCGGTGAGGGTTAGTAGAAGACTGCCGCTCCTTCTGGAACACATGCGAAGACTCCGATCACGCCCTGGTTCTCTCACGTTTATGCTTACGACTAAACGGATATAAATAGCTGTTGGGAGAGATGCAGGTACGCTCCCAACTAGATCAAGACTCTGAGTCCCTACTTAAGAAAGAAATAGCGAAACGAGTGTCTGATTTCGACAGCAAGATTCCTCCAGAGATAGCCTGACATAGCATACAGTTAGTTGTAGACACAGCTGTAAAAGCTGTTATTAACATAAAACCATCAATTAGTAATAGCTAGTGGATTTCTACCACCTCATCCGAACTGATTGACACAAGAGGACTGATTCCGGTGGTTTTTGAAGACCGAAAGCTGCTACCTTGACGTGGTGGTCGGTCTTGAACACCGCAATGATCTATTCAAGCTATACTGGCTGAGACTTATGTCTCTTGAGGTCCTACCATGCCAGGCCAGGTTGTTTGGATAGCGCTTAAACAAAAAGCAGCTACCCAATCCAACATCATGACCAATACAAAATCACAAAATTTCATGCCGGATCGGCCGTGGCCCGGATTAACAACGACCGCGCTTCCTGCTGCCGTGTCACAGGGCAGGAGTGATAAGTATGCTACTGAGGCACACCAAACAAAAGAGAACAAACAAAAACAGGCGGCGTGTGACTGGCCTCAAGCAGTTGTCCCCTGGGCTCTGCGGTCACGCAACCAACTTCCACGATGTGGGCAGCCGGGAAGTAACAAACGCCCTCACAATCCGAAACGCACGCGAATCCGATTCCGGTGGGCTCCGAATATGATGAAGAGGAACGAAAGCTGCTCAAACGCAAACTGACAAGAAGTCTTCGCAACGACCTTGAACAGTGATAGGGGACATAGGCGAAAGAGATGGAAAAGGCAACAGTGGTAGGTAACACCAGACAAATATTTAGAATTATCAGGGAAACAGGTAGTAAAATGCGAAGGATAAGTGAAACAATCTCTGAGGAAAATGGCACCGTAATTAGCTCCCAGGATAGACGATTGGAACGCTGGAAAGAACACTATGAGGAGCAGTTTAATTGGCCTGCAGTCACGCTCAACTTACCGAACATACAACACCTCCCTGAATGGGATATAGACACAGGTCCTCCATCCCTAACTGAAGTTACTGAAGCTGTCACTAGTCTGAAACGAGGCAAAGCAGCAGGACCTGACGGAATGACTCCAGAGGTATTTAAGTACGATGGAGACATTTTACTGTCTGCATTAACTGGGGTACTAGGCAGCGTCTGGGAATCAGGGGAAGTTCCATCGAGATGGTGTAAGCCATTGATTGTCGCGATATATAGGAAGGGAGATAAATCTTCCTGTGATAATCACAGGGCGATGTGCTTGACCAATATAGTATCTAAAGTCCTAGGCTCAATAATCATGCGTAGACTAAACGGTCCACAGGAGGGACAAACACGAGAGAACCAGGCAGGCTTTAGACCAGGAAGAGAGTGTATTGATCATATCTTCACTCTCCGACAGATTCTGGAACATAGGCACACTTACAATTGTTATATTTATTGAATTAAAGGCGGCATTCGGTTTCATTGGCCGAGATACTTGGCTGTAAAGGGAATTCCGAGAGAATACATTGCACTGATCAAGGCACTGTACTTGAACTGATACAGTCAGCCTGATGAGGGCTTACGGCGAGTTGTCATCCAAAGTGATGACAACTAGTGGTGTCCGTCAGCGATGTCCACTATCCCTATTTCTATTCAATTTCATCAAAAGTCTGAGTATGTATATGGGACATGTGAATACCACAATTCAGGTGTGAAATCATGCTGTACCGAAGCCTAAGTTAAGGATAGGAAGTACCACTTTCGAATGTGTTCATGATGACTTTATCCGTCTGTACAGTTGCATCAACTTTAATAGACTTCATATTATCGAAATTTCAGAAAGTATAAGTTTCGTGCGGCATTTGTCAGCTTCTATATTTGGTCATATCCGGCTATCAGAGAATATATATATATATATATATATATATATATATATATATATAACATATATATAACGCCTTTGATTTTATTATCCCCTACTCATTGTGCAGATAGGATGGATGATGGTTTGGATTGTGATGTTTGATACCATGTTGATTAGTGTCTATTTTTCGGTGTGTGCTTCTTTCACACTTTACAATGTCCTACAATTCTAGACAATATTGTTATTACGATCAGTAGTAGTCTTTTCTTACCTACTTATGTGACGTCGTACATGTGCAGAGAGAGAGAGAGAGAGAGAGAGAGAGAGAGAGAGAGAGAGAGAGAGGGAGTAACTCAACATGCGTATTCACTGTCATATTGTCACGTAGAATTTCACAAATATTATAAATATGATAGATAGAGGATCTATCCATGGTCAGTAATGAAGTCAATTCGATAAAGTTTTTTCTTTCTTTATCTTTTCAATTTATAAGCGCGATAGTGAAACATTGAGTGTAATTTCGTTTAAGTGATTGACTTACTGATATAAACAAAATTCCTTTTTTTTTACCAATCTGTTATAATAAAAGTGTGAGGTGTATATTTTAAAATTAATGTAAGAGTCATACTTATATTTTTCATTTCAAACTGCATCAATTCTGGTAGGTTTTACATAATTGAATCAATTAAACTTCTGTAATAACTTTTGTAATATCACTCATTGTATTCACATTGTCTGATTGTTTCTTTTTTTTCTTTCTTGTGTACGGTTTTACTCTTGTGATTTATTGCATGGTAAGAACCGTCGACCTTCGTGCGTCGGTGGCACAGTGGTTAGGACTCTCGCCGACCATGTACACATGGTCCGGGGGTCGATCTCCTGCCAACGACGCACACCCTGATATATCTATGGTTGGCCTGCAAAATTTGGGCTACCGATATCACATGCTGAAAATTCCATACCTGTACCAAAAAAATACGGCGTGGCATCAAGCTGTAATTAAAATAAAAAATAGAAAAAAAAGCACGCTTGTGTATTCGTCACGATAGCAGGAATAATAATAATAATAATAGTAATCGTAGGTGCAGTATATATATATATATTGTTGTATCCTATCCCTATTGAAAATTGATCACAAAAACAAATCTAGACAGTGTGTTTTTTAGACAACTCTGGGAGTAGCACAAATTTGCAAGTCGCGTCCGCTCCAACCCACCCAGCCCCCTGTTTTAGTTTGTTTTTTTAACTTTTCCAATACATGCGCGTAGACACACATATATTGTATACTTTCACAACTTCAATTTTTCTCTGCATATCATCTTATATACATAAGAGAAAATGAAGAATATGTAAAGAAGGCATTAGTGTTTTCCTGTTAGCGCATTATTATTGTTGTTAATCAGCCTGAAACTTTACAAGTCTATACCAACCAGAGTGATATTATTATGACTGTTATTATTATTATTAATGGACAACTGTTGAAAATTTTCATTTTTGACCTGAATTTTGTCTTCTGTCCTACTCATGAGTATGTATGCATATGCATGTGCGCATATACAACATTTATACAACCTATATATATATATGTATATATATATATATATATATTTGACAGGCGTGTATTTGTCGTACCTTTTTTGTTTTTAAGCTTCTTAAAGATTATTCTCTGCAAGCAGCAATACAAACTGGTTTTCTTATTTTTACGTGATAAATTATTTCTCTTTTCGCCTAGACATATTCACTCGTCGATGTACATAGAATACTAATTGATCCTAATTGATATATGCATATATCTACGCCTATATATATATAGGCACAGTTTCGGATTAGTCAGCGAAGATACTACTAGTCTCCCAAGAAGTTTTTTTTATTATTTATTTCGTTATGTCTTTTCTTTTTCAAAATAAACAGGCTGCATACGTGTAAACATGACTGTTGTTATTTATTTTTTAAATCTTTCGTTTTCTTTTTTTTGTGGTTACTCATATTGGTTACTGTTTTTTTCATGGATATACATATACTGTCGTTTCAATAATTATTGTAATAGGCATGATAGAGACGACAAAGGTTTATTTGTAGTGAAATCTGTTGTTCCAATTTATGTGTAAGTGGAGAGAGAGACAGGGAGGGAGAGATACATTCATTTATGCATTCCGTTTTTTATCGATCAACTGGTTTGTCTTTACAATTCAAATATCCCTTGTTACTGTGATTCGTTGTAGAGTTTAGTTGTCTCTTTAGATAATTTTCACGTTTTTTTTTAAAATTTCATTTATTCATATGTTTCACTGTTTTCGTCAATTGAAAAATTGGCACTCTTCTTCGTTGATTTAATATAGATTGCTATGCTATTAATAGTGCGTTGGTAGAATACATGCCTAGCAGACGTTTGTGTGTAGTTTTAGGTTCGAACCGCTAGCCGAAGACATTGGCTAGCGGTTGTGCTATATCGTGAATTGGCAGAAGTTAGAATTCATGGGCTTGCCATTGGATCGGGTCTCAGTGGTTTAATGGTCTACGAGCTAGCTCGCCTTGTAACCAGAAGGTCCTGAGTTTGAACCCCGTTGGTGAGTGGGTGCGTACTGATGAAGAGTCCCAAACTAGAACGAAACAGCTGGCTGTCCAGTACTCCTAGGCTTTCCAATGGTTCTGTAATCAATGTCAGCTCATGATGAAATCCTGTAACCAATCAACCAAATCCCTACAAACCAATACTTGAATACCTACACATCACTTAGATGGTGGTAGTAAGCTTGCTAAATAAGGAGGGTTGAGTGTGACGCTAGTGACCACGCCCCCCCCCGCCCCCTACCACTGTAGAAAGAAACTCAAAGTTCAAGATATATATATATATATATATATATATATATATATATAATTACTGGGTTTTATGTTGGAATTTAACTGGATTGAAAGGAGTTTTCAACGTAGAAATTCGCACAGAAGTTCACCAATCCAGTCTACTGCATTTCGTCAAAGCACACTTTGGAAAAAAAGGAAGAAAGAAACTATAATAAATGGAAATGTGCTGGAGAAAGGATATTAACATTGAGAATAATAAGAATTTAAAGAGTGAATGCATTCCCGTCATTAAAAACGACTTCGAACCATATAACCAATAGTCTCTAGTCGTTAAATTCTTAACCTACGAAGGATCCCCGTCTCTGTGCCTCAAAGCGACTGTCAATGTCTTCACGGGTTGACCCTGTGTATTGACTTCACTACCCCTTGGACTCTTTTATAATCTAATCTTATGTTAGTTAACATTGCAGGCAGCATTCGACTCTGTCGATCGGGAAGTTCTCTGGAGATGCTTGGCTGTAAAGGGAATTCCAAGAAAATATATTGCACTGATTAAGGCACTCTATTCGTACTCACACAGCCAGGTGAGGGCTTACGGCGAGCTGTCATCTGAACTGATGACGACCAGTGGTGTCCGTCAAGGATGCCCATTATCTCCTTTTCTATTCAACTTCATCATAGATGTGTTAATGGACTTAACCCTAGGTGACTTCAGTGACTCAGGGATTGACTTGCTACCGGGGAATAATCTCGTTGACTTGGAATATGCAGACGATATAGTCCTTCTAGGCGAAGACGCTGACAAAATGCAGATCCTTCTAAACACCTTGAGCCGCAATCTACGAATGTTTGGCATGCGATTCGCTCCCGCCAAATGCAAGATGATGTTACAGGACTGGACTACATCGACGCCTAGTTTAAAAATAGGAAGTGAAGTGGTAGAGCACGTTGACCGCTTCACTTATTTTGGGAAGTACCATCAGCCCCAACGGGCTGATCTCTGACGAAATCTCAGCACGAATACAAGGGGCTCGTTTCGCATTTGTTAGTTTACGCCGTCTCTGGCGTAGACGAGATGTTCGACTATCGACCAAAGGGCGAGTGTACTGCTCATCAGTCCACTCCGTCCTCCTTTATGGCTGTGAGCCAGACCTGGCCACTGAGAGTGGAAGACATGAAAAGACTAGCTGTCTTTGATCATAGGTGCCTACGTTCTATTTCCCGTGTAAAGTGGCATAATAAGGTGAGCAACATGGAGGTTAGGCGTAGAGTTCTAGGTAAACAAGGGAAATCAATCGACGAAGTCGTGAAGTTACAAAGACTGAGATGGTTAGGACATGTGTTACGTATGCCAAGCCATCGCCTCCCTCGACAATGGGCAATGTTAGCGGATATAGGGTCAGGCTGGAAAAAAGCTAGCGGCGGTCAAACAAAAACTTGGCATCAGTCAATGAAATCCACAACAGTTGGTCTAAGCCACGTAGAAAGGTGTAGACTTCCAGGCTGGGGTCCTCGGGACGGTAAAAATCTATGGTTGGAAACAATTGGTGACATGGCTCAAAACCGTTCTCAGTGGCGCAGATACATCCACTCCTTGTGACTTATGATCTCCAATGAAACTATATTGTTCTTCGTTATTACTATTCTTTATGCCTCACACCTCTGTTTACTGTCTCTATTATGCTTTTCTTGTACTTTCTTCTCTTGCTTCGCGTGCTACATGGAGTGTGGCGACATTTGTGCAAAGTTCTATGTCGAAAACAGACAGACAGACAGTTAACATTGCTCAACGAGAAAGGTCATAGGTTGGTGTGCATAACACAGTGTCATCGATTGACTTCGCCTCCTTGCATATCACTACGCCTAACCTCAGTATTACTCACTATACTATCCCACCTAACATTAAAAACTGAGCGCCGACGCATGTCAAGAAATCTCCTAGTCTCTTATGTTCCGCCTTCAACAGCTGAATGTTACAGCTTTAAAGAGAGGGATAGGGTGAGCTACTGCTGGGATATAGAACTTATCGGTTTCATCACGAGTTGACATCAGTCAGAGAACCGTTGGAAAACTTCAGGGAGCACTGGACAGTTAGTATTCATGGGTTGGGTCCCGGTGGCTGAACGGTCTATGAGCTCGCCTTGCAGTCCTACGATCCTGGGTTCGAACCCCAGTTGTTACGTATTTCTGAAGAGTTGGACAAAACAGCTATCCAGTACTTCCTGGTTTTTCAATGATTCTTCAGATAATGTCAAACCGTAATCAAACTTGTAAGCAATCAAATCCCTGCAAACCGATACCTGATGCAATTTATTGTCTGATTTTAAATTTTTTAATGTTTTTTCGACGAGTATCATTTTCTAAAGTTTGTTAAGTTTCCTCAAAATACCAATTCGATTAGCGAACACTGACAAGTAATTTGTATGATTGAAAAAAAGTATTTTTCAGTTCAAAAAGCCTACAATCTGTGGTTGATTTTGTTTTGTAGTCTGGAGATTTTGATGTTTATTTTGTAATCTCAGACATACAGACTTGAGGGTTAGGTTTATAACATACTCTAATGACAACGCTTATTGTAGCGTTGCTATATTTATGTAATAAGACAAATATGTTATTTAGATATTTATTGGTGGATGGTGACTAGCAGTGGAATCCAGGATGCGCGTTTCGTCCTATTTGGGACTCGTCCTCCTGCTGGATGTATCTGCATTTCTCAGTGAGTGATGATGTTCCCACCGAGGCTCGAACCCAGTACCCATAGTTTCAAACGCCAAAGCGTTATCCACTAGACCACTTGGGCCACGAGAGCCACCTCTTGTGCAACGGGTCATATTAATTTTTTAATTAATTCCCAAATAGGGTGAAATGCGCATCCTGGATTCCAGTGCTAGTCACTATCCACCAATTAAATACTAACTAAATGCCCAGACATCATCGAAGCATCTGCACAAGAAGCCGACATGTCAACCTGAGACAGAGCACTTCGGTTCAGTCAATCGACAGGAAAATCTCAAATTCAATAAAAAAATTTACCATTAAATTAGAAATTAGTGAAATTTTATTTATTTGGATGTGTTCGGAGTTCCTACTAGTCTGTGACAGTAATTGTTGCTTCATTGTTATATTTAAGCTTCAGGTTGGATATTTAAAACACGAACTTGGGTGAGGCGTATGCATATAGCACACGCCTCGCCCTGATAATGTTTGCCTTGGGTGGTACAGTGGTAGCATGCTCTCCAACCACACATGTGACTCGAGGTTCGTTCCCCGGCCGACGCACTCTTAAATCCTCGCTAAGCCTGTGGTAAGATTGGTAAAGACGGAAGGTTGGCTATGAGCCTAGCAACCTCATCCCGTAAAAATAAACACTACTGCTACTGAAAATTCAAAGGTCTAGCTTGAAGCCCTATGTTCCATTAAAAAAGTGAAGGGAAAAAACTTGGGCGCTATGGTAGTACGTAATTCTATATTAATTTTTTTATTAGGTGTATCACACACTGAAACAATATTATTCACTGGACGACGTTTCGAACGATTTATTGTTTATAATCATATCAATTATAATCACACGACTTCGAAACTTTCGTTTAATAGTTTTCTTTATTCTTTCCTATTTGTCGTCGTAGGGGTAGTAGGATTTTCCAGATGTCTTGGTTGACAGGTGTTGAATCATTCCTATTACACTTATTTGCATTGACACAGCGGCTAGGACTCTCGCCGACCATGCACATGGTCCAAGGTTCGAGGCCCCGCCGACGCACACCTGATATCTATGGTCGGCCTGCAAAATTTGGGCTACCGATATCACATGCTGAAAATTCCATACTGGTACCAAAAATATGGCGTGGAGTCAAGCTGTAATAAAAATAGAAAATAAAAAAATAAATAAAATAAATTTGATAAACAAAGCTTCCGTTATCAATCTCTCCTTCCACCTTGTGATATTAGATTTTAAAACTGTCATCTTATTCCATCCTATTGTATGGTTGTGTGTAACTGCATGTAGTGCTGTCTACGGCTGAACTATTCTCTAGATTTCTTACCTTATTTGGGTCAACCAATCTAGATTTTCTAGGTTTTTATGCTTGGCTAGTGTGACTGCCCCTGTTCTACTAGTTTGGCCTATGTATTTGACCCGACATTTATTGTAGTCAGGGTATTAGATAAACTAAATTGTTTTGTTTTAAAGGCTCCACAGGATTGATCCTTTAACCGACAAAGCTTGTTTCTAATTGAATTTGTGGTTGGTTTGAACTCTGGCCACTTTTATTCCTGTCTGCCTTGTTAAGAATTCTGTGCAACGTGGTTTCCGAGGTTCCTTCCTTGTTTGGAATTACAGGATGACGATTTTTTCGAATGCAACTTCGAAACTTTTGTTTTATAGTGTTCTTTATTCTTTCCTAATTGTCGTACGGGTAGTACGCAGAGACAGATTGATAACGGAAGCTTCACTTGTCGAATAAACTGCAAACACCTGTGATAGGAATGATTCAACAGCTATCTAGCCGGGCATTTGGAGAATTCTACTACCCCGACGACGACAAATAGAAAGGAATAAAGAAAACCATAAAACAAAAGTTTCGAAGTTGTTTGACTGTAATTGACACAATGATGAACAATAAATTGTGTTCGAAACTGTGTCATCCAGTAAATAATAGTGTTTCACTGTGTGATATATCTAATAAACAAATTAATATGGTACTACATAAAATAGCATTTTCATGATTTTATGTATTGTATTGTTACAAGGATTTCTTCGTTTTTGGTTATCTGCAAGTGGTTGGTGCTCACCTAAACTGAGAGTATGTAGGCTATACCATACCATCGCTTGTCTAAAAATAATCTCTATACAATTGATGGATGGTGGCTAGCAGTGGAATCCAGGATGCGCATTTCGTCCTGTTTGGGACTCGTCCTCCTGCTGGATGTACCTGTATTTCTCAGTGAGTGATGATTTTCCCACCGAGGCTCGAACCCAGTGCCCAGATATCGTCGAAGCATCTGGACAAGAAGCCGACATGTCAACCTGAGACAGAGCACTTCGGTCCAATCAATCGATGGGAAAATCAAAAAAATTCAATTCATTAATCAAAATAATACTCTGTCTAAATTCCAAAGCTTACTTTAGGGTGTATGTTAGCACTAAACTACAAAAGAATATTGAAACTACTTGAAACTCTGATCAAGGTTTAATCTAATCGTTTCATAAACACTGATTGTCTAATGGAAAAGTAGGCATAATTGAGAAAAAAAAGTTACATTTTTATAAATCTCAATAATTATTTAAATAAAATAATTAAATTCCAACTTTTTTAATTTTAGTTTTATATCACAGAAGCGCATCGATTTCCAAATGTTGTACAATTAATTGAGCATCATTCTCGTTCTGCTGATGGATTAGTTTGTCCACTTCTTTATCCTGTGCCAAAACCACAATTTTTAAATCAACCTATGCAACAATCGTGTTATTCATCTGTTCCACAAACACTGCCCAATTCACGAGTAGTAGTAGTACCTGGTCAGAATCAATTTGAAGCTAATTCTATTTCACCTCAATCGAATAATGAATTGTCCAACTTCCCTGTACATCATATAAATGCTGGACAACATATACCTAAACCATTCATTCATTCTGGTCATGTAAATAATTCAGAAAGATTAAGTGCTTGTAGTGATTCTATTGGCAGTATGGAATTCGATGGATGGGAAATTGATCGATCGGAGATTATTATGCGTCAAAAGTTGGGTAAGGAAAACACTTTGCAAATCGATGTGTATATTTTCATGTATTATTATTATTGTTCCCTTGGGTTCCTAGTGGAACATAGGGCTTCAACTGCATGTCTACACTTGCTTCTGTCTTCCTTCTGCTGTACTTTTCACCTGCATCCATGTTAGTCCATATTGTTTCAACTCCTCTCCACACGATCTCCTCCATGTTACCCTCGCACTAACGTCCCACTCGTCGCTTCCCTTTCGGTTTCCACTCGAGGGCCTGACGCGCATATGTATATATGTATGTATTTACATAATGTTCAGGTAATCAAAGCTGACCGACAGCTCTCCAGCATATCAGTAAAATTTTATGAATTTACTAGGAGTACGCAAATCAAGTCTCAACAGACTCAGTCATTACCTACTAAAAGAATTCATGGTATAAACTTAGGAACTTCATAAAGAATACTGAGTGATAATGTCTACGTGCACCTTCTTTTGTAATGAAATCTTAGTTTTACTGGATTTGTTTCTTTTATGGCGGCATCCTTCTGGTGATCTGTTTAAAACAGGTTTTTTAGGGTATTTTTTTTCCGTTTTTCCAGTTGGGCCTATGTTTTCCGTATCTCTAGTTCTGCTTTCCATTAGGTTCCGAGTAGGAAATAGAGGGTGAAAAGCACATCTCCATTTCACACCCTTGGTGACTAAACTACAGCAGCCCAAAACGAAACTACCTCCAGCGACTAATCAAATTAGTAAGAAGTAGAAGTGCGCAATTTGAAATAATGTCTAATGTCTAATGAAATAAATGTCTATATACAAATAATGCAGTTTTAAAAAGTGGCTACATAGGATAATATTCTTGTATAAATTCCAAAAAAACTCCCAATTTCTCACGGGAATTCTCATAGTCAGGTTAAACCAATTTCTGTAAATAAATTTGTCAAGGTCATCAATCCGTTTATTAGGTAGTTTCGTTTTGAGCTGCTACAGTTTAGAGTCACCTCATCCTCTTCTCTCCAGTTGTCTTTAACTGGCTGCACGATTGTTCTTAGACTTTCATCTCCTCCGCGTCACCCTCGGACCCAAACCAAACTTACTGTTTCCCGTTCAATTCCACTCGAGGCTTTGATGCACAATGTTACTCGTATCCACAACCAGCTCATATTTCCCTATTTGGATTTTACTAGAGCGATGACTTGGAACACTGTGTCACTCAACGGTTTCTTCAATGTGTATCAGGTACATTTCTATTATCTTTAAGATATTTGTTGGGCACTAGGTTCCTTCTTGGTTAGTTCATTGCCTGACACAGTTCCATGTTGCTAATCCTTTCTGATCGGCCGTCTGTTCCTCACTATGGAATCAGCAAAGACAATCGTTGAACCATGTAGAATCACTGACTGACTTGATGTCAGTGCTGAGAATTATAATCGTATTCTTTATGCTGAGTGTATTATTATTATTATTTAAACGCAGAAAAAACTTGGTACAATATGGCACCAAGAAGGATGCACCACACACTAGTAATAAAACTACATAGATCAAAAGTAGAAAAAAAATATATATAAGTAGAGAACGGATGAAGAACTTCATCTGGAAGGAAAACAGTCATGCTTAACAAGTTCAAACAGTATTCGTTAACTATCATCGGGAAGGGAAGAAAGAAGGAAATTGCGACACCTTCGCCATTGATTACGATTCTTGGTCATATCCGATACCGTTTCGAGCCATCGATTCGAACTATCTCTCGGACCCCAACCAGGGAGTCGTGACGCACCAACCGATGCTAATCTAGCACAAACACCCTTCATCCCACGACGCCACGTCATGGACTGACCACCGCTCCGCCTTTTCCATACCGTCCCAGGGCTGGCTAGCGAACAGAGACCTGTACGGAAGCCTCTGGGATGACATTCGAAGCACATGTCCGAGCCACCGGAGCCGGCGTTTCCAGATGACGACACTCAGTGGATGGTGATCTCCACTGTGTTCAAACACACGCCGCCGAACCTCAGAAGTACTCACATGATGACGCTATCGAACGCAAGCAATCCAGCGATGATCGAACACGCAGAGTAGCCGGACATCCTCAGCCTACTCGGAGGGGCCAGGTTTCACAGGCGTAGAGTAAGACAGCCCACAACGAAGCATTGTATACCCGACCTTTGATAGTCAGGCTAACGTGGAGGCGGCGCCAGTGGTGGCTCAAGTTGATGTATGCCACCCTAGCCTTCATTATACGGTTGGAGATCTCATCCGTCAACACTCCGCCAGCACTCACACAACTACCCAGGTACACAAACGTATCAACAACTTCGAGCGGTTCACCCGTAAGAGTGAGTGCAGGTACAGGCTCGTGTCAATCTTGTAACAGTACTTTGCACTTAGACGGCGCAAAGCACATACCATACTTACAGACACTGATCACCAACTGATTAAGTGCGATTTGGGCAGCCTGCATGCTATCGTACAGTAGGACGATATCGTCTGCATACTCGGGGTCGAAAAGTCTATCTCCAGGTACCAGATCTACACCACCTCCACGCACATCCTTCAGAGCTAACTCCAGAATGTCATCGATGGGAAAGGTAAAGAGAAATGGAGAGAATGGGCGACCCTGTTATGCTGAGTGTAGTAGATTTTCAAACTGATTTCAGATTAATATGATGGTCTGTGTCTTGCTTTATTCGATCCTGGCTGGTTTTGATATCCTTATGTGTGTACTGTTTAAAAATCCTATAAGTTGTAATTTTTTGTTTTGGTATTCAGTACCTTGTGTTTTTTATCTGACATTTAAAGCTTTTTGTATAAATTATTTTTCTGCGTTCATTTAGGCTGTGGTCAATATGGTGATGTATATGAAGCTGTATGGAAGCGTTTCAATTCTGTTGTTGCAGTGAAAACACTCAAAGTAATTTTAATCACCTTTAATCTTTAAATTTATTCTTGTTTTTATCTTCCCCTTTAATTTTAAATTAGTAGTTATCTTGCCACTTTTATACGTCTCTACTTGAAAAAGAAATTTTTTTCCTTTACGTTCTCAGTGGAACATAGGGCCTCAAGCTAGTGGCTTGAAGTTTATGTAGCAGTGTAGCAGTTAGTCTAAGCCATGTAGGAAGGTGTAGACTTCCTGACTGACTGGTTGGGGTCCTCGGGACGGTAAACACCAATGATGGGCTGGAAACAATTGGGTGACATGGCTCAAAATCCTCGTTCTCAATGGCTGGTGCAGATGCATCCACTCCTTGTGACTTATGATTTCCAATGAAACTACATTGTTCTTCGTTATTACTCTTCCTTTGTCTCACACCTCTGTTTACTGTCTTTACTATGCATTTCTTGTACTTTCTTCTCTTGGTTTGTGTGCTACAAGGAGGGAGTGTGGCGACTTGAAGTCCCGCACATTTGTGCAAAATTCTATGTCGAAAACAGACAGACAGACAGTAGCAGTGTTTATTTTACAAGATGAGGTTGCTAGCCTCATGCCTAACCTTTCCTCTTTACCAGCATTATTTCTGGCTTGGTGAGGTAAAGGTGTGCGTCGGCCGGGGATGGAACTCCGGACGGTGTACATAGTCTGTGAGCTTCCTAACCCCTATGCCACCGCGCACATCTCTACTTAGTTTGACTTAAGTATGAAGCTCTTGTTTTCGATATTTTTGTTTTTAATAATGAAGCTGACTGCAATGTACAGTGAACTTTGCAGATTCTCTGTGAATGAAATACCTTTCTTTCTTTTCTGCTGATCCTCTATCTTTCTCATGAACGCGAATGCACCATCATCAATACAAATGATTACAATCATGAGAATGTTTCTGGGGACCGTCAGTTAAATTGAGCAATGGCTTCATTGGTCTAGACGCTTGACATGCAACCCTGCTTCGCCTATCAAGCTTTGGATAGCCTGGTAGTGTCACTAGCCTTCATACAATAGGTGCGATTCATGTTACCATCTTCATTGAATCCCAATTGATTGTTTAGTGTAAGATACCATTTCTTCATTACCAATCACAGTCAAGCTTCATGCATTTATTCCCCTTGATGCATTTGAATAAAGCGGGAACAACAGTGGTTTGTGCAGAATACTATGATACCATCATTTATTTCGTTGGTCTCTCATCATCTGCTTACAGCCCAAATAAATAATGAGGTTTACATACAGAACGTTTTAACATACTTGCAAATTTTACATGTTGTCAGGTGACAGAAAGTTCCACAATTAGTGAACAATGCGCAGAAAGTTTCGCTTATATAGTTGCTACACAGGTAGTTCAAGTTTAAACAAAATAAATTTATGCATACAATGGTAAAGGAGTTACGTAATAATGACGAGGTATGCGTTAGATGCAGAGTGACTAATAAATTAGGTAACAATGCATTTAGTTCAACTCAAATCATAGAAACAAGAGACCAGCAAAATTACAGATTATAAATGGGTTGAGGCTAAAGACAAAGATTACGTAATCAGATGAGAGGAGAAAGACATTCACTTATCAGGGCAAGGAAAAACTAATAACTGCTTCTTTCTGAACACATAAATCTGGTTTCAAGCGTTTGATAGAAATTGCTTCGGCCAACTTGAGGAAAATGGAGCTCGTTTGTCTATTGATAATTTTGAAGGATTTCTCGATTTCTACCTCATGACCCGTGTCGAGGAGATGTCTGGTAATAGCGCTACTATAAGAGTTTGTTTCCTTAAAACGTAGGCTTTTCGGCACATGTTCAGAAAATCGGAGGTATGCCCTTCTTTCTGTTCTCCCAATGTAACTGCTCCCGCAGATACACGTAAATTTGTATACACAGTTGGAGTTAACATCAGAAGGATATCTATCGACTTTTGACTGCACCAAAGAGCATACTGTTCGATGGACGAGAACCAACTTAGCTGCAGGATAGGCTCTGGCTAGTGACGTTCTCAGTCTTTTGTTGACCATTTCTGCAATGTTTACACCTTTAAAATGTAGTTGAATGAAGACAGGCTTTTTTTCAACTGTTACTTGTTTGGTATTCGAGCCTTCACATCTGCCATATTTGTTAATGAATGTTTGAGGATAGCTGTTGTTTTTCAGCACCTTTTCTTCTAGTTTCTCTGTAGAGCATATTCTCCTCGCTCTATAGTACAGAGTCTTGACTAGTGCTCGTTTATAGCTATTTGGACAAATATTATTAAAATATAAATGTAAAATGTCCATTCCATGTGGGCCTTCGGTAGACTGACTTCTGGAGACTGCCATCTTCCAGGCTTTGTTGCATGGCGATGTCAAGGAAACGGAGCTTTCCATCATTTTCGTGTTCCCTAGTAAATACAATATTTGTATGTGCGTTGTTGAATAGTCTGAGTAGGTAGGAAGCATGACTTTCGTTGTTGCATACTGCAAATATGTTATCGAAATATCGACAATAGAAGTTGTTTGATCAATTGCATGCTTCAACTTTGTTTTCTCAAGGTTTGACATGAAGATATCTACTGAAACAGGGTTACACAGTCAAGCTGTGTATCGCCATAACCGGCGGATTTTTCCTTCATGAAAAAATTCGGAAGAATTATTTCACATTGAAGTTGAAGCTTAAAATTTTATCCTGTTCAGCTTAGAAAGCACAACCACTAGTGCCAAAAACGTCCACCTTCTCCATTGACTTATTTGTATTACATATCTGGAGAATTTTGCAGAAATCGTTAAAAATGGTTAATAATTGGGACTACTGCTAGACTGTCTACTTATGAGACTGGTCAAATGATAACATCACTTATTTTTTGTCTAATCTAATCGAATTCTATGAGTTCATGCGGGGCAGAGGGAAGGCGATAGAAAAACGATTTCTTAAAGCATTTTACTTTATAAGATAGTATAATAATATGTGTAAAGAAGATCTCACCATGCAAAGACTGAACTCATATTTGATGATTAGATCTCATTAATTTTTTTGGCCTAAAATTGCCAAAAAGAGGAAAATTGTTACATTCTACAAAAATGACCCTGTTAACTTCTATACCTTTTCATATGATCACTCGTATCGTTCAATTATCTTGAAAGAGAAGGAGAGAGAGAGAGAGGGGTGTTAGCTTTCGCCCTAGCTAAGATAATTTCAGGTAATACTCCCCAATGGCTGAGTCATTTCAAGGATTTTTGTGGACAAGATTAATAGGCACATCACTACTCTCAAAGGGTTATTCAACAATAAGTTTAATTATCTACTTATTGTGTAATTAGTCTCTGAGTAATTTTCAGATTGATAAATTTGTTGAAAGTATGTTTGCCTAAATAATTTTGATATATTTACTTTATGAGTATACCTAATTAGCGTGTATCGATAGACACATAGTTCGATGTATATCCTGCTCTGGAATCGACTGATATTTAAACCAGGCTTTACCTCATCTTTTGTCAATAAAACTTTATTCAGAATGCAAAATATATCGTGGTGTACACAGTCAGTGTATACTTTTAGATATTGCTTTATTTATCTATTTTATTTCTTTGCTTTCTGAGTGGGAGCATAGGGCTTCAAGTCTTCAGCATGTAAATTCCAGTAGCAATAGTGGTGTTATTCTTTTTTGATGGAGTTAGAGTCGCTAACCTGACACCCAACCTGCCGTCTTTACCGGGCTTACTGTCTGTCTGTCTGTTTTCGACATAGAATTTTGCACAAATGTGCGGGACTTCAAGTCGCCACACTCCCTCCTTGTAGCACACAAACCAAGAGAAGAAAGTACAAGAAATGCATAGTAAAGACAGTAAACAGAGGTGTGAGACAAAGGAAGAGTAATAACGAAGAACAATGTAGTTTCATTGGAAATCATAAGTCACAAGGAGTGGATGCATCTGCACCAGCCATTGAGAACGAGGATTTTGAGCCATGTCACCCAATTGTTTCCAGCCCATCATTGGTGTTTACCGTCCCGAGGACCCCAACCAGTCAGTCAGGAAGTCTACACCTTCCTAAGTGGCTTAAGCTAACAGTTGTAAATTTCATTGATTGGTGCCATGTTTTGGTCTGACCTCCGCTAGCTCTTTTCCAGCCTGACCGTATGTCAGCTAACGAGGAAGGCGATGACTAGGCATACGTAAGACATACCCTAACCATCTCAGTCTATGTAACTTCACAGCCCCGTCGATTGAATTCCTCTCCCACCTACCAAGCACTCGACCGATGCCTAACCTCAATATTGCTCACTTGATTATACCACTTCACATGGGAGATAGAACGCAGTTACCTATGATCAAAGACAGCTAACCAGCCTTTTCATGTCTTCCACTCTCAATAGCCAGTTCTCACAGCTGGCCATAGAGGAGGACGGAGCGAACTGACGAGCAGTACACCCGCTCTTTGGTTAATAACCAGCCGGATATCACGTCTATACCAGAGATGGGATAAACTGGCATGTACGAAACCAACCCTCTGTATGCGTGCTGAGATTTCGTCAGAGATCAACTCGTCGGCACTGGCTGATGAAACTTCTTAAATAAGTGAGGCGGTCAATGTGCTCTACCACTTCACTCCCTATTTCTAAACTAGGAGTGAGTTCTTGTAGTCCAGTCCTCTACCATCATCTTACATTTGGCGGGAGCGAATCGCATGACAAACATTCGTAGATTGCAGCTCAAGGTGTTTAGAAGACTGTACATTTTGTCAGCGTCCTCACCTAGAAGGACTATATCGTCTGCATATTCTAAGTCAACGAGATTATTCCCTGGTAGCAAGTCAATCCCTGAGTCGCTGAAGTGAGTTAGGGTTAAGTCCATTGGTACATCTATGATGAAGTTGAGTAGGAATAGAGATAATGGGCATCCGTGACGGGCACTACTAGTCGTCACCACTTCAGGTGACAACTCGCCGTAAGCCCTCACCTGGCTGCATGAGTTCGAGTAGAGTAGAGTGCCTTAATCAGTGCAATGTATTTTCTCGTCATTCCCTTTACAGCCAAGCATCGCCAGAGTACCTCTCCGTCGACAGAATTGAATTCCGCTTTTAGGTCAAGAAATACAGTGATTGTTGGACGCCGGTAGGAATGCCACTTTTCTAGAATCTGTCGAAGGGTGAAGATATGATTCCATACGGGCTTACTAACATCTAAAGAAGGTGTCAGATATCCAGATCGCAGAGATCCTGGACTTATCGCTGGTTTCAGAAGATTAAGCTTAATGCTCAGTATATTACTCACTGCAACCGACGCAGAACAAAAGAAAATGGTTGGGTAACAGGATTATTAATTTTTCAAGCGACAAAGAAAAAATTACAGTGGTTAATCAGTGCTAGTCTGTAAATAAGCGTTAATATAATATACAAGAATACTTCTGATCGTGTTTCTCCAGTCTTCTGCCAACCAGTATACAATTAAGCAATGACAGCCTTCTTGTCTCCCGCCAAACGGAGAGAAGTTCACCAACATTGACCCAAGGTTTACGGATACGTTAGGCAGGAGTCAAACCCCCAGATTACACATGCGTAGTTGGTACGCATTCTACCACTCATCCACCACCAACTCACTCACTAGGTCACTTTTCGCTATATTGATTAGTAAAATGTTCACGGAAGATCTTTATTAGACAATCAGTAAATTGGAATATAACACATTGATTGATATACTGTTCATTTAGCACAGAATGCAACCTAAAAATTACTTGAATTAATGATCAATAATAGTGAATTCTTTGATATACGCCTTTAAAAATGATTTCAACTAGACAGTTATTATAATTACTTTTCTGCCTTAGATATTATGAAATGTAAAATGATTGGCATACATACACCGTCTTGACTTGTACACCTGTTTATTCCTTCTATCCTTACTATATTAGAAAAGACCTCATAAACAAGGCTAATCTCATGTTGTTGCATTTGTCTAAAATTACTTACTTAATACCTGCGTTGCATATTGTGTTTTTTTGTGTGTAGCAAGATGTCAATCTGAATGTAAATGATTTCCTTAAAGAAGCGGCTATTATGAAGAAATTACGCAACAGAAACTTGGTACAATTGTTAGGTATGTGTGCAGTATCAATTTTTTTGTTTATACTGTAGTATTTGTGGATATTTTTACAATAACTTAAAAGTTTGCAACAGTCTTTCAAAGTGTGTTTAGTCAACAGATTCGAAATATGCTCCGAGTGAGATGAATGGGCAGGAAACTCGATTCTTAATTTAAAGGTCCTGGACTTGATCCCCTTCGGATTCATGCATACTTGTTGCTGAAGAGCCTCAAAGCAGGACGAAACATGAGATACAAATTCGTTTTGTAATAGGACATTTCAAGAATTAAAAGTGCTGACACAATAGATGTCTTATACCCTTTTATTTCTCATAGTAAAGCTAGTACTAGTAGTCAAACTGTTTACTGTTGCTTGACTGAGATTAATAATATTATAGCATTCATATCAGTTAATAGTGTTTGCTAGCCAGGTCATTGAAGTGATGGTCGTTTTGCTCTTTTGACGCCGAGCCCATCACCGGTGTATCCGGTTTTACTGAGCTTAGGCGCAGCTAACTCTGTTTAAACCATTCGATTTCTGGTCAGTTACTTGGACGAACTAGTAACGCCTTAAAGTCAAATTCTCAATTTACAGTGTACACAATTTGAGAAGGGGAAATTTCACGAGAGTTTCTTTCGGAAAGCTAAATTATTCAGGTGAAAATATCGATGATCTGCTTGATACTATAAATGGTAATCAATGAAGTAAGTATTAGTAATTACTTAAGTGTTGGTTTGTAGGGATTTAGTTGGTTACAGGATTTCATTATGAGCTGACATTAGTCAGAGAACCATAGGAAAACCTGGGAGTACTGGACAGCCAGCTGTTTCGTCCTAGTTTGGGACTCTTTGTCAGTACGCACCCACCGCCAGGGTTCGAACCCAGGACCTTCTGGTTGCAAGGCAAGGTCGTATACCATTAAGCCACTGGGACGCGATCCAATGGCCAGCCCATGAATTCTAACTCCTGACAATTCACGACATAGCGCGACCCTAACCAATGTCTTCTGGCGAGTATTTGTCCTCACACCTGACCTGCTGCACCCTACTGGTCACGACTTCTCACTTTCTTCTTCTTTCCTTATTTCTCTATCATTTTGTTACACTTATATCTATGATATGGAATAGATGTTGCTTGCTGCAAACATTATTACTAAACGGATTAGAATATGCTCCAGATTTTATGAACAGCGGTGTGAAAAAATGAAGTGTATATTAACGTTTTTCAAAAGATAGAACCCACACACACATACACACACACACTTTCTGTTACCTTTTCATTGGGTTCGTGTTAAGAAAAGTTCCTCAGTGTGAACTTCACTGGGTGCTTAATGTTGAAGAGACCCAAACTAGGACGAGACAGATGTCCTTTAGCGGATGACAACTCGTAATCATATCTGTAACCAAGATATATTGCACAGATAATTCTTGTTATGCATATCTTACCATGTTTGGTGAAAAAAAGGATTTATTGCGTTACATTAATTGCTCTTCTCGCCTTACATATATATATCGATATATATATCAAAGGGAGGTGTAGAAATAATAAGATTAGTAGTCAATTAAAGCATTACGCAACAAGGTGGTGATAACTATGATAAGCGAGCATTGGAAAAAATCGATATTGAAGTATGTAATTAAAGGTAGCAAGTGAGATAAATGCTGGAAAATTTTCAAGGTGAAATTAGTAATGACAATCAACATAATAAGGGAAGGAAATACAAACTTAATAGACAAAACGAAAAATGAATGGGGCGAAAGTATGAATAAGGACTATTATACTTTAGCATAAGCAGATTTGTGCGTCGGCGGCATAGTGGTTAGGACGCTCGTTGACCATGGACATGGTCCGGGGTTCGATCCCCGGCCGGACGCACTCCTTTACCTCGTTAAGCCAGAAATAATGCTGGTAAAGAGGAAAGGTTGGGTATGAGACAAGCAACGTCATCCTGTAAAATAAACACTGCTACAGAAACTACAAGCCTCTAACTTGAAGGCCTATATTCCACTGGGGAACGTGAAGGAAAAAAAAGATTTAGATGATGAGAGATGGACGGGTTGAACAAACATTTTTTTGTGTACAAAGAACTGACTTTTCTATTTCAATGACCAAAGTTTCAGCAACATAGATGAGGTAGAGCAGGTTATTTTTTGCTTTTAGGAGATAACTTAAGAGAAAGATGCTGTAGAAATAAGGTGACCCCAGTATCGACTAGATGTTTGGTTGTTATTGCACTTACAATAGCGCCCCACCATCACCTTTTTGTGACCATGTATAATTGTGTTCTTACATCCTCTTGGACAAAACGATAGATATGCTTATCCCCACGTGAGTAGATGAGCGTATCAGTCCATATAGGTTAGTTAGCTGCCGGATTTTGTCCTTCAACCTATTGGACAGTAATGGTCGACTTGAAAACACTATTCTCAACGATGCTTCAGTGAATGTCCTTTTCTAGGACTGCGAGACCGTTATTTTAAGGTTACCTTTAAACTCAAGATTCATGTATAGCATTTGCTGGGTTAAGTCTCATTTCATAGGTTTTAACTGTATGTTGTTGTTTATTAAACGTGGCGGGGAACTATTTTCTATCAGGACTTTTTTTAAAAGATTGAACTTTTTCTTCAGGACTATATATATATATCTGTGTGTGTGTGTGTTGTAGTTTTTTCTGTCTGCGTGATACCACTGAAATTGTAGACAATCATGGTGAATGTTTTGTTTTTCCTGATAAAAAGAGCTTGCTTCCTTGTAGAATCAGCCATTTCTCCTTTTTATTTTTATTTTTAAAAAATGAAATGCAATTTTAATAAATTTCAATTTTTTTGTAAGAATAAAAGTTTCTTGTGGTAAATATACCATAATTGACTGCAGGCAGTTTTTGTTGTTGTTGTTGATGTTTTTCAGTTTTTGTTTTTCATATCAACAATGCAAATGATAATATACATATATATGTTTGTAAAAAGGGAGTAGTCTCCTTTTATTTTCACTGTGATTCGTGTTTCTTTTTATCTGATCACGTGTGTGTGTGTGTGTGTCTGTTCGATACCTTAATCTAGGGGAAGAGTTTTGTTATAGGTGTTAATAAGATTCTCTATTGCAACATTTACTGTTTATCATTGGTTGGACTTTTCTTTACATACTACTGTTATTATTATTATTATTATTACTGTTGTGTTCACTCAACGAAACAAATGAAGATGATAAATGCAATAGTGAGAAATGATTTACTTGACTCTAGGGAGAAGGTATTTACTGTTGAGATGCATCATTTTTGTGAGGTAATAGGTGTTTAGCTTCAGTAAGACAACTGTGTCTTGTTAGCTTAGCTTTCAGATAAAAATTTAAGCATAGAAGTACATCAGTTCAACTTGTCACCCTCCATGAAACATACAAAGAGATAGACAAAAGAGATTCAAAGGACTACATTCAAGAGAAAATTGGTTGTGGAAATCATGAAGAATGATTGCATCTACGCCAATGAGAACGATTTTGAACTATATCTCTAATACGCTTCAAATATTTAGTTCTTAGAATCCCGAGTATTCCAATCAAGTAGGCCTACATCTGCCTGTCTGTTTTCGACATAGAACTTTGCACCGATGTGCACCAGTTCAAGTCGCCACATTCCCTCCTTGTACCACACATAGCAAAAGAAGAAGGTAGGAGAAACGCATATTAGAGACAGTAAACAGAGGTGTGGGACAAAGAAATAGTAATAATGAAGAACGATGTAGTCTCATTGGATATCATAAGTCACAAGGAGTGGATGCATCTGCACTAGCCATTGAGAACGATCACCTTGAGCCGTATCACCAACTCTCTCCATCCATTGGTTTTTACCGTCCCGAGGACCCCAACCAGCCAGTCAGGAAGTCTATACCTTCCTATGTGACTGGCTTAAACTAACTGTTGTGGATTTCATTGACTGGTGACATGTTTTGGTTTGACTGCTGCTAGCCAGCTCTCTTCCAGCCTGACCCTGTGTCAGCTAACACTGCTAGTCGGTCGAGGAGGGCAATCGATGGCTAGGCATTTAGGCGTAACACATGTCCTAACCATCTCAGTCGATGTAGCTTCACAGCCTCGTTGATTGATTTTCTCTACTTACGTAGAACTCGACGCCTAATTTCAATATTGCTCACCTTATTATACCACTTCACACGGGAGATAGAACTCAGACACCTATGATCAAAGACAGCTAGTCTTTTCATGTCTCCCACTCTCAATGGCCAGGTCTCACAGCTGGTCATAAAGGAGGACGAAGCGGACTGATGAGCAGTATATTCGGCCTTTGGTTGATAGCAAGCCGGATATCACATATATGCCAGAGACGGCGTAAACTAGCCCTGTGTATCCGTGATGAGATTTCGTCAGAGATCAACCTGTTGGCACTAACTGATGGTACTTCCTAAATGAGTGGAGCAGTGAAGTGAAGGCCTACATCTCCCTATGTTTGTCTGCCTCAGACCAACTACTAAAGGTTTTATTGACTGATTTCAGGTTTTTGATCTAACCAGCCCCAACGTTTTGCTAACCTAAATCCTATGTTGGCCAAGAGTACCAGTATAGGTGGGCGATGAATTAGTGTGCGTGTGCAACAAGTATCCTAGTTATCGGAATCTCTATATAGCTTCAAAATCTTGCAGATTGTGACTTACACCATTCTTACCTAACACTACACGTCATCTCAATATTGCCCACCACTTAAAACGGAAGACAGAACACAAACACCTGTATTGATGGACATCTAGTCTTTTCATATCTACCGCTTTCAGTGACCATATCTCACAACCATACTACACATTTTTACCCACTGATTAGTAGGTTGTACTCTACTTGATTTACTCTGGATGTTACCATAAATTTTGACTTACCTCTTAGTGCATGAAAAAGTGTGTACTAGATAGTTGCGGTTTTTTTTGTTAGTTCAAGTTCTCCCCGAGAAATTGTGGTATGTTGGTACTTTGCACAACGCAGTGTGCTCATTTGTCTTTGTCAGCAAGAATTATTGAGATAACATTTTTGCTTTGTATGATTTATTTTGCCTAATTATTTTTCTTTGTATAGGTGTATGTACACGAGAACCACCACTTTACTTAATCACTGAATATATGCCAAATGGAAATCTGCTAAATTATCTACGCACACGTAGTCCAGGTGAATTAACTCCACTTACTTTATTGTATATGGCTGTACAAATCGCCTCTGGTATGGCATATTTAGAAGCCAATAACTTTATTCACAGGTAATCGCTTTGTGAAATATCATGAAATATCGAGTTTTTTTTTTAAGTCTTAACAGCTTTCATCATTTGACATAACTTCTGTTTTTCAGGTGTTTAAAAAAAAGTTTAGTTATAGTAAGCTTATCACACAAAACTACCTGCAGTATATATATATATATATATATATATATATATATATATATATATTACGGATAAAACTGCAGCGAAGCTGTAGGTCATTAGTCTGTGTAATTACAACTTAAACATTTAGGCCACCAGAAGTTCATTGGTAGATGGTAGTAGACTAGCAGTGGAATCCAGGATGCCCATTTCGTACTATTTGGGACTGGTGGTCAGTTGAATGTACCTGCACACCTCAGCGAATGACGATGTTCCCACCGAGGCTCGAACCCAGTACCCATAGTTTCAAAACCCAAAGCGTTATTCGCCAGACCACTCGGGCATCGGTGGCAACATCATCACTTACTGCGGAATGCAGGTACATTCAACTGACCACCAGTCCCAAATAGAACGAAATGCGCATCCTCGATTCCATTGCTAATTACATGCCCAGACGTCGTCGAAGCATCTGCACAAGAAGCTGACATGTCAACCTGAGACCGAGCAATTCAGTTCGATTAATCGACGGGAAAATCTAAAATTGAATGAAATATATTTAAGCCACCAGTTTGAAATCTTTACTTATCAAAGTTTCAGTAGGTAGGTATACAAGTGTTTGCCAGTCGACTGTATATACCAACAACGGAAGCAGAACTACCAGTGAACACTGACCCCCCGACGAAATCAGAAATCCTGAATGCAATCAAGATGCTTAAAGCTGGGAAAACACCGGGACCAGATGGAATCCCAGCAGAAGCTTTGAAAATAGACCCAGAGACAACAGCGGACTTGATGACACCACTGCTGGAGAAGGTGTGGAAAGAGGGCAAAGTACCCGAGGATTGGAAGAACGGATACTTATTCAAACTTCCAAAGAAAGGAGACTTAAGTCAATGTAAAAACTGGCGTGGAATTATGCTTCTGTCCATTCCAAGCAAGATACTAAGTCGCATCATCCTGGAGAGAATCAAACAAGCCCTAGATGAAAAACTTCGTCCGGAACAGGCCGGGTTCAGGAGAAACAAATCATGTATTGATCAAATCGCCACTCTACGGATCATCATTGAACAAAGCTTGGAATGGCAGTCACCTCTCTATCTCAACTTCATCGACTTTGAAAAGGCCTTCGACAGCGTCGATCGAGAGGTCATTTGGAAACTACTTCGCTACTACGGGGTCCCATCGACAATTATACACCTCATCCAACAGTTATACGACAATGCTGCATGCCAAGTAATCCACAACGGGAAACTTACGGAAGCCTTCGAAGTGAGGACGGGAGTGAGGCAAGGCTGTCTACTATCACCAATGATCTTCCTGATTGCAATTGATTGGATAATGCGACAGACAACGGCAACCAACGAGGGAACAGGCATAAAATGGACTGACACAAAAGACTTGGAGGATCTGGATTTCACCGATGATATATGTCTGATTTCCCATAAACTGGAAGATATGCAAGTGAAAAGTAACAAGTTGGCAGAAGAAGCATCAAAGATAGGACTTCAAGTGAAAATAGATAAAACCGAGGTGATGAAGATTCCTAGCCAACATCAACAGCAACAACAACAACAACAGACAACAATCAGCATAAATGGGAGGAACCTGAAAGAAACAACCTCCTTTACCTACCTGGGAAGCATCGTTTCAACTACAGGCGGAACTGACGAGGATATCAAAGCCAGAATCGGAAAAGCAAGACAAGCTTTCATTACTCTCAAATCTGTGTGGAGGTCAACAGCACTCAGCATCAAAAATAAGATCCGGATTTTCAGCTCCAATGTGAAGTCAGTGCTACTATACGGATCAGAGACTTGGCGAGTCATAAAGAGCATCTCAAACAAACTTCAAACCTTCATTAACAGCTGTCTCCGCTCAATACTCAAGATCAGATGGCCAGAAAAGATCAGCAACAGGGATCTCTGGGAGCGAACCAATCAGGAACCGATTGTGCAACAAATAGGCAGAAAGAAATGGAGGTGGCTTGGGCCATACTCTGAGGAAGCCATCAAGTGACATCACTAGGCAAGCCATTGCTCGAGTGGAACCCGGAAGGGAGGCGGCGAGTTGGTCGTCTGTGCAAGGGTGACTTGGAGGAGGTCATGCGAGGAGGAGATGAAAGCATGTGGACATACCTGGAGCAGGGTGAAAAAGTTGTCAGAAAACCGAAGGCAATGGAGGTGCGCAGCTGAAGCCCTATGTTCCTCTAGGAACTAAAGGATACAATAATATAGTAATAATAATAATAATAATAATAATAATAATAATAATAGTTCTACTTCAAATGCTTCGTTTTTGTTCTTGTTTATGTCACAGCAGTGGGATAGTATTAGCGTTAAAGGACTTATTTCATTTTTAGTACCAATGGAATTTTCTTATAAATGTGTACTTACATTTTAAAATGTTTTAAGCGGTTGTTTGGTAATTACGCTTTAGTTTGCGAATAAATTCTAGTCGTTAGCCTGCATATATATTGGGCAGAAGAGAGGATGGTTCACTCAAGAGAGTTGTCTATAGAAAACCTTCATCTTTAGGACAGTATACACATTTCCTCAGTTTTTTACCAATCCGATTCAAAGTCAATTTGGTCAGATGCCTCATGAATAGAGCAAGACGTATCTGTACAGATGACCCCCTAGAAAATGAGCTAAGATGCATCCAAAATACGCTGGTCCAAATGGGGTTATCCTAGTAGATTTGTAAGGAGACACATGAATACCAGGTACAATAAAGAGAAACTGACAACAGTTGAAAAGAAACAACTGTTCATGAAACTGCAATTTAATGGGGACGTGGCTAGCGAAGTCTTACATGAGAGATTATCGAGAGCGATAAAACGGACTTATACTGCCACCACCTTTTGTTTGTCATTTTCCAGCCGACCAATTTTGATTGCTCAAGTGAAAGATAAGCTATCTAGCTGTACCCCTTCGGTGTGTATCTATAAATTTACTTGCTCCTGTGGATAAAGTTACATAGGCTGAACAACTAGACAGCTTAACAAACGCATTAATGAGCATCTTCCTTCATGGTTCAGAAAAGGTTAAATAAAATCTATGAGGAGTTCTATTTTGGCTCATTTGATTGATAGCGGTCACCAAGTGGACAAAAATAGTGCCTTCAAAGTTATCTATCGCATTCCATCGAGCCTTTCGAACGGAATTCGAATCCGTCTTTTACACATAGCCGAAGCTATGGGAATTCGAGAGAACAATCCTAGTCTTTGCATACAACAAAAGAAGTTTTTTCTACCTTTGTCTCTCCCTTGGCCTGGGTGAATTCTATTCAAAACCCTCCTTTTTATCTTCTATCTCCTTCGTACTTTTATGATATTTATTTAAACGCTGATTATCTGTCCACTTCACCTTTTAAGATTTTACCTAATTTATTTATTTATGGAATTGTCTACATATACACATATTACTGCCTTTGTTATTCTTATCATCTGCATAAACCATATTATCAATATTTTGTTATCATTATAATCATCGTTATTAATTTCGTTCAAAACATTTACCACACTATCATTGTTATTATTACTATTTGATCCACAAAATCACCGTCATTGGTTAAAAAATTTTATTTATGTCTATGTAAATTAGAGTAAAGCCTGAAGAAGATCTAATTGAAAACAATATTGTTCGGTTATATGCCCTGCATATGTATGCCATGCATTTACAAATTACAATAGCCATAAATACAGTTATGCGAAAACAACTGCTGACTACTGAGTGGGTGGGTGTGAAATGAAATTTGTCCTAGAATCTTGATTAGCGTCAAAAAGTGCTCTAAATCATTGTATGTTTGAATATCTTTTTGTCTAGGGAGCATTGTCTCAACTACAGGATGTCGGAACGGATGAGGATCTCAAATCGAGCGAGAATCGGGAAGGCGAGAAACAAATTACTCATCAACCTGAAACAAATCTGGAAATCTTCGTCACTCAGCCAGAATCAACAACAAAATTCGGTCAGATTTTCAATGCAAACAACATCGTCAGTCAGTTCTTCTATACGGATTGATTCAGAAACTTGGCGGGTGAGCGGGTCTCAAAGAATATTTCCAACAGGCTATTGCAGACCTTTATTAACAACTGTCTTCGCTGTATACTGAACATTAGATGGCCGGGTCGGAAAGAATCACCGATAAGAAACTGTGGGAACAGACAAAGCTATAACGAATCGCCAACCAACAAATAAGCAGGAGAAAGTGGAGATGGATTGGACACTCGTGGCTGAGGAGGCCCGCTGGGTGACATAGCGCATCAAGCCCTCGAGTGGAACCAGGCCGAAAGGGAAGCAGGCGGCGAGTGGGACGTCAGTGTGAGGGTGATATGAAGGAGATGGTGTGAAGAGGAGTTGAAAGGGTATGGACTAACTGACATGGATTCAGGTGAAAAGTACAGCAGAAGGAAGACAGAAGCAAGTGGAGACGTGCAGTTGAAGCCCTATGTTCCACTAGGAATCCGTAGGAGCAATAATAATAATAACATCCTTTGTTGAATGACAAAGTGAACAATAATCAGAGTTTGAGATAACTTGCCATTTAAAATGTATAAAATGCAAAAGTCTTTGTAGAAGTAACCCACTGGAAAATTGGAGACATTGCCAGTCAAAGTAATTGGAGAGTATCTGTCCTCACATCTTACCCAGGGTTGTTCCCACCGGTCACGAATTCTTATCAGTACTTTTCCTGTAACCAGTCACTAACGAGCATCGGATTCATTTCAAGAGTTTGTTAATGATGTGACAGAAGTTAAAATTCATGGGTGATTGGATTCCTACCGGCGTGGTTGAACTGTCAACGGGCTCAACGAGCGTCACAATTTGAAGGTAGCCAGTAGTGGGGGTTGTGGGTGCGGGTTTCTGAAGGGCCCCAAACTAGAATAGAACAGTTATCCAGTACTCCTCCGTGGTTTCCAGTGGTTGCCTAACTGACATCAACGCGTGATCGAATTTAAAACAAATCAAGTCTCTACAAACTGACTCTTGAAAATAGTTAGTTGTCTTTCCTAGATATATTATTTTTACATTTTTGGAATCTGTTGCCAACTTATGCATAAACTGTATTCGAAAAATTGTATATATTTTTTATATGTAGGGATTTGGCTGCAAGAAACTGTCTGGTTGGTGAGCGACACTTGATTAAAGTTGCTGATTTTGGCCTTGCTCGATATATGCAACGTCAAGACACATACACTGCTAGAAATGGTGCTAAATTCCCAATTAAATGGACTGCTCCTGAAGGCCTTTCTTATTATATTTTCTCATCAAAGTAAGTCAACTATTTTCGATGCTTGAATGAATGAATATTTTTCATTTTTCGGCTTTAAGTTTTTAAATTCTAATTTAAAAAGTGATTTACTGACTAGTTAAGGACTAGTCACTGCTTTTTTTTATGCACACCAGCAGGATATAATTCTGCTGGACAGATCAATCACCGTAGATGTCAGTGTTTATCATGCAGGTATCATAGGAGTATTTTTTTTACTAAACCTTCATTTCGCGTTTATGCTCCTATGTGCCCGAGGGTAAGTGGACTTCGGTCCTCTTCTTGTAGTGCGATGGCGGCACAGAAGTAAAAGAATGAATACAAACGTCAGGTGCTTATACCCTGACTGATGGACATGCTGGTTTGTCTATCTAGGGAAGCTATACATGACCTCCGGAATCTAAAAGGATCAAACGCCGTATGGCCTTGTTTTGATCACCGTAGACTGTCAGACGCAGATTATAAGTATCCAGACGTAGATGTTACGAATTTCCTGGAATAATTTGAGTACCGAGTCAGACTGAATCATTATAAATTATATAAAATAATCCCGGCGTATTTAAGAAATCAAAATAAGATTTTTCTGAACGTTCCACTGTATAAGCCACAGCTTCTTCAGCAGAATTATTCGGGTTTCATTAACCATCAAAATATCTAGTCAAAAAATTACATAAACTGAAGTGAGTTCCTTTGAAGTTCACTTGTCGGCAAACATTTCTACCAACAGGAAAAGTAAATAGTCATCACATATTTCTAATGACTAATGTCAAATCTCTACAGCCTTCACCTATAAAGTCATCTACAAAGCAGAAAGTATTTTGTCCAAATCACCATGTATCCGACTGTATCTGTATTGCTGAAGCCAACTTTGACCGTCACAACGGAAAAGCAAGATCCCCTTCAACTTTCGTGGTCTTAATCCCTCTATGCTAAAGTATGGTAATCCTTGATCATATTTCGGTTCTACCTATTTTTCGTTTTGTTTATTCAATTTGCATTCTCTTCCCCTCATAACGTCAATCGCTACTATTACTATTCTCACTTTGAACTGTCACCCGGTATTATTTCACTTGTTCCACTTGTCATTCCAAATCGATTTTGTTTTCCAATGTTGCATTTTATGTTTTCAAATTTCGCACAATGTTATGTAACGTTTTCATTTTTGTTCTATTCGCCTACTAATCCTATAATTTCACACCCCTTCCAATTTCTATACATCCTTGATGTCAAATTATCACATGTGCATATTTGTCCGAGTGAGTGTGTGTGCGTGCAGTTCATAACACTTCTCCACCACCTTGTGGATCAGACATCCAGTCGAAAATTCTGGAAGTGGCAGCCCTATAAGACAACCACCAGGCTTTCGAGGTTCCTGTGTATGGGATTACTACTGATGATTTAGATTCCTTATTGTTGGTGTCGTCGTTAATGTTATTATTATTGTTATTATCATTATTATTGTTATTATCATTATTATTATTATTATTATTATTATCATCATTATTATTGTTATTGTTATTAATATTGTCACTATCGCTGCTATCATTATTTATTTTATTTTTACATTTCCTTACATATTTCCTCACTGGTTTATCCGGGTAATTATTAAGTTTCAAGACTTTTTTATGTGTATCACTTCCTGTCTTAGATTTTTCTTGGTACTACTTAGTTTTTGTGCTCTGTCACTGAAACATTTCACCAATTTTATGTTTACTGACATAGGATGAGATGATCTGCAGTCCAATTATCTGTTTGAATGTGTGGGTTTCCTGTAAACACTAGCGTGTTTAACTTCCCATCGTCTTTCCTTTTCACGTTGCAATCTAACATTGGAAGCTCCCCTTCCTGGCTTTCCAATTCATAAGTGAATTGAATTGCCTCCACCTTTGAGTTAATGTGTTCAAAAAATCTGTCTACATCTTGTGTTCTGAATACAGTGAATGTGTCATCTACCTACCTCCACCATACTTTTGGGGTGGGGGTGAACGTTTCAATCACTATGTTTTCCCACCATTTCATGAATATATCTGCTACAACGGGGGATATTGGTGATCCAATGGAAACTCCCTCAGTTTGTTTGTATATTTTCCCTTGGAATTTAAATGCTGTGGAAGTCAGGCATAGCTGCACTCCCAACATTATGTCCTCGAGTGGCACTTTTGTCCTAAGTTCGAGTTCTTGATCAGAAATGAGTTCGTTTCTGACCGCCTCTATAGCCATATTTATTGGTATACGTGTATATAAACTGATAATGTCAAAACTAACCATTTTTTCTTCATTATCTAATTTTAAATTATCTAATCTGTGTTTTAGTTCATAAGAATTAGTTTGTCTAGATTTCGAGTGGATTTTTAGGGGATTTAATACCATGGCTAAATATTTAGATAATTCATAGGTAGGTGAATTTCTAAAATCAACTATAGGCCTAATAGGGCATCCTAATTTATGAACTTTGACAACACCATACATCCGACTAGGGTTATTAGTTTTGGTCATTAAATTAAACCATTCAGTTTCATCTAGAAACGACTTAATTCGGCGTATAAGGTCTTCTGTGGATTTCTTAACTTTAGACTTAACTATAAAACTCAAGTTTCAAAGTCGTGCGATTACAATTGATATGACTGTGAACAATAAATTGTGTTCGAAACTGTGTCTTCCAGTTAATGATACTGTTTCACTGTGTGATACATCTAATAAACAAACTCACTGTTTCTATTATGCTTTTCTTGTACTTTCTTCTCTTGCTTCGCGTGCTACACGGAGTGTGGCGACTTGAACTTCCGCACATTTGTGCAAAGTTCTATGTCGAAAACAGATAGACAGACAGACAATATGGAATTACTTACTAGCACAGTGGTCAAGTTTTACACATATACTTATAGTCACATATTTTTTGACAACTCATTGATGATTAAGACTTCCGTCCCGATAACAATTACTTTTTTATTTAAACAGAAATTCGGTACACCTAGGGCACCCAGTGTCAGTTTGTATGAGATACTGCAGGATATTGCCTCAACACACAAACTAAAGCAAGTGATTATCTTAAGGAACCACTCTACTCCTTAGCCTTTGACTTCAAGCGTGATTTTCAAGGCAGTGGTACTGTGTTCCTATAGTTTTCAGTGACCGAAACTCGTTCATACGCTCTTTACTCCTTACGTATTCACCCTTTCACTTTTTTGGAGAGTACCATCTCTTCGTGAAGGCGATGGGTAGGGATCTACCTGTTAAAGGCTATGAATGTGTGGTCATATGAAAGAGCATTTCTAGAGGAGAGCCAAAGTCTCGCCACTCTCGGCAGTACAAAATCGTTTATGAAGGTCTGCACGATTTTATGTCTCTAAGAACTGGTTGTTCTTTCCACCAGTATGCCTCCGTATTCTTGTTTCTTTTGATGCAACTAATGTGTGTGTTGGTGTATGTGCGTCTGATCTTGACCAGTTGAAATATGATTGTAATGGATCTCTTCAGTAAACAACCAGCGATGAGATTCGCAAATATCTTTCTTTTTAATATCATCAGCAGATATTTTTATGTCCAAGGTATCTTAGATAGGTGATGTTTGAAAGTGAATGGTTGCCATAAAGGAGTTTATCAAAAGGGAACTAGTGCACAATTTTTTCTTCTTGGTTTTCATATACTCCTTGCTTAACTAACTCAATAAAACCATATAATTCATATTATAGTCCACTGGATTGTTAGATTAAACTCATCTCTTTATCAACCCCAATACCATGTAATGCATGAATTAATAAAAATAATTCTTTAAACATGTTTCATTGCAAAATTTTCATTATTTCGTTAGTGTGCATAAAAAGGCATTTCTATGTGTTGCCGTATTATTAATCTCTTACGAGAATTTTCACATATGTACACTGTGTTCATCAAGAAAACCACCTTGACCTGAGTGAAATCTTTGTGTCCTTATTATTCAATTATTTGATTTTCCACTTTATAACGCTAAGCCTTGTACAAGCATAACGTTTGTCAGTAAATATTATTTAAACTAACAAGTTTCTCATAGTAGTGTGTAACAACTGGACAACAACAACAGTAACAAGTGTTATATTATGTGAGGTGATTATTAGAGAAGGGTGTGTATTATTATTATTTCCTTTAATTCCTAGAGGAACATAGAGCTTCAGCCGCGCGTCCCCATTGCCTTCGGTTCTCTGCTAAAGTTTTCACCTAGAACTAAGTCTGCCCACATGCTTTCGTTCCCTCTTCACATGACACCCCTCCCTTGCACTGACTCCCAACTCGCCGCTTCCCTTTCGGGTTCCACTCGAGCAATGGCTTGTCTAGTGATGTCACTTGATGGTTTTCTCAGAGTATGGCCAGCCAATCCATCTCCACTTCTTCCTGCAGATTTGTTTCACAATCGGTTCCTGGTTGGTTCGCTCACTGCCAGAGATTCCTATTGCTGATCTTTTCTGGTCGACCATCTGATCTTGAGTGGTATTGAGCGAAGACAACTGTAAATGAAGGTCTGTAGTTTGTTTGATGTGCTCTTTATGACGCACCAAGTTTCTGATCCGTATAGTAGCACTGACTTCACATTGGAGTTGAAAATCCGGATGTTATTTTTGATGCTGAGTGCTGTTGACTTATCTCTACACAGACTTGAGAGTAATGAGAGCTTATCTTGCTTTTCCGATTCTGGCTTTGATATCTTAGTCAGTTCCATCCACCCGTAGTTGAAACGATGCTTCCCAGGTAGGTCAAGGAGGTTGTTTCTTTCAGGTTCCTCCCATTTATGCTGGCTGATTGTTATCTGTTGGTATTGGCCAGGAATCTTCATCACCTCTGTTTTTATCTGTGTTCACTTGAAGTCCTATCTTTGATGCTTCTTCTGCTAGCTTGTTGCTTTTCACTTGCATATCTTCCAGTTTGTGGGAAATGAGACATAAAGACATCATCGGTGAAGCCCGGGGTGTGTGCGTGTGCCATTTTCCCAGTGTTTGTCTAACAAATCAGATGTTGTTAAATTGTATACCTAATGGACAATATATATATATATATTCACGAGTTAGTTTGTAGAGATTTGATTTGTTTCAGTTTTGACCACGGAATGTAAAATCAGTTAGAGAACCATTTAAGACCAGGTGTGAGTTGTGGATAGCTATTTCGTCTTAGTTTGAGACTCAATGAAATTAAGAACCTTCCGGTTACAAGGCGAACTCGTATACCATTCAGCCACCGGGGGTCGACTGACTGCTTGACTACTGTGGATAAATAATTCAAGTTTACATGCTGAAAACGATGTTACATATTTCTCTACCATACGTGTTCTATGCCGTATTGTGATGAATTAAAATGTCTTCATCAAAGTTATTGGGATACTTTCTTATCAACTATTATTATTACTATTGTTATTACTATTATTATCTTAAACCAGAATTCCATGAAAAGCTTATGATTTATCCACTGAGTTCCTATGATGTTGTTTGTTAACCCGAGTCAGTAAAAATATTTGAGTACCTCTACCAAACATTAGCTCAACTACTTAGAAGATGAGAAGGAACAAGGAGGCCAGTGCGCAAGTTCTACATTTATATTAATAGAAGTTGGATTTTACAGGCTATTGGGTTGTGCTTCCCAATGACTGAATGGTCAACGAGCTTGCCTTGTAACAGAAAGGTCCTGGGTTCGAACCATAGTGGGTGCATACTCTTCTCGAGTCCCAAAACTAGGACGAAACAATTATCCGCCACTCCCAGGTTTCTAATGATTCCCTGACTGATGTCAGTCTGTGGGTAAATTATATATATATATATATATATATATATATATATATATATATATATATATATATATATAATACTTATCTGGCTGTCCAAACGTGTGTGTATGAAGCTGGATTCAGACCTATAGCTTGGTGACTGATAGTCAAGCATCTAAAATCGGTGAGCCATACTGTCTCCACACATTACAGGAAAACGTTTAATCAATCAGTGAGTAGTGAATATGAAAATATGTATTGTGAGGGACACCATATGAGTATGTGAAAATGCTTACGCACAAGTTTTTTTCCTTCGATGATAGATAATCGTAGCTGTAAATCTATTATCAGTCAGCTGTTTCATGTACCGAAGTGTGTGTATGAGAGAGAGAGAGTATCTGTACTTCTAAACTTGATTGCATAAATTATTTAGTTTAATCAATTCATGCATAAAACTATGCAAACAGTTTATACTCTAATAACGATTCACATTTGGGTAAACATACCTTCTATAAATACACGTACATATCACAAATTTACGTTTTTAAAGGGAACCTCTTTAACCGATATTAGACGACTAGCTTGGAGAAAAGTTTGGGCTGGTCAAAACAACACCTGAAATTAGTCAATACAATCTTTTTTCAAGTATTGGTTTTGTAGGGATTTCGTTTGATTGCATGGGGGATTTCATCATGAGCTGACATCAGTTAGAGAACCACTGGAAAACCTAGGAGTACTGGACGGCTGTTTCATCCTAGTTTGGGACTCTTCAGCAGAACGCGTCCACCGTGGTTCGAACTCAGGACTTTCTGGTTACAAGGTGAGCTACTGGGAATCGATCCAGAAAATCCTGAGTTTGAACCCCGATGGTGAGTGGGTGCGTACTGATGAAGAGTCCCAAACTAGGACGGGTGAAACAGCTGTCCAGTACTCCCAGATTTTCAGTGGTTCTCTAACTGATGTCACCTCGTGATGAAATCCTCCACGCAATGAATGCAATCTTTAACAGTTGTTTTGAGGCAACCACGTAAGGATATGTAAGCCTACTGGTTAGGTTGCTCAGGGGATTCTATGAACCAGATACCCGGAAACAATTAGTCAAATGGCTCGAAATTGTTCTCAGCGGTGTTGATGCATTCGCTGATCTGTGTTTTCTTATGTCACTGTAGTTATAGTTCTGCCTATTATATATAGTTCTTACGAATCTTACTTTCCTCTCATTTATCTGCCTTTATGGGCTACATACTGTGTGGTAAATTGAACTGATGCAATTCTGTGCAAAGTTCTCCGTCAAAATTCCAGTCAGTTAGTCAGTCAAATGGCACCTTAAAGGTAGTCGTAAATATTTCACCTTTGTCTGTCTGTTTTCGACATAGAACTTTGCACATATGTGCACCAGTCCAAGTCGCCACACTCCCTCCTTGTAGCACACAAACCAAGAGAAGAAAGTAGAAGAAATGCATAACATAGACAGTAAACAGAGGTGTGAGACAAAGGAATAGTAATAACGAAGAACAATATAGTTTCATTTGAAATCATAAGTCACAAGGAGTGGATGCATCTGAGCCAACCATTGAGAGCGAGGATTTTGAGCCATGTCACCAATTGTTTCCAACCCATCATTGGTTTTTACCGTCCTGAGAACCCCAACCAGCCAGTCAGGAAGTCTACACCTTCCTAGGTGACTGGATTAAACTAACTGTTGTGGATTTAATTGACTGGTGCCTTGTTTTGGTTTGACCGCCGCTAGCTCCTTTCCAGCCTGACACTGTGTCAGCTAACCCTGCTAGTCGGTCGAGGAAGGCGATGACTAGGGATGCATGTGTAACATATGTCCTAACCATCTCAGTCGATGTAGCTTCACAGCCTCGTCGATTGATTCCCACTCTCCCCCCGCCCTTACCTAGCACTCGACCGAAGCCTAACCTCAGTATTGCTCACCTTATTATACCGCTTCACACGGAAGACTAAAAACGCAGGCCCTTATGATCGAAGACAGCTTATATTTTGTCTCTAGAGTATTATCTGCTTAAACAAAAAGGTTTACTTTAATTCTGATTGAATTTTAAAAATTAAAAGTGATGAATCTTCTGTGACGTAATAAGAAAAATAATACTCATAATAAAAATAAAATTAAAAAAGAAAATATATGTCCATGTTGTTGCAATAATTTTTTGAACTTTCTGCCTACATGCTTTCCCTTTTTTACTAGTTGATTATTGTACGATAGTGGTGTGTGTGTGTGCATGCATGGATATTTTCATTCTGTTTAGCATCAATCATTCCAACTAAAAGTAAAGTACCCATAGTACACTTTGGGATTACGTAAGTAAGAATGTTAGGCATTATAGAAGGAACTTTCCGTTATGCATATGTACTATTTTGCCATTTATGCCTATTGATTATTTCTTAACTACCATATACATGGTTGGGAAACAGTTCGCGTAATCTATAATCTATTTACCACAAGTACAATAGAAATAAGCAATTCATGGATATGTATTCATGATATGGTTTTTTTATTCCTTCACGTTCCCAGTGGAACATAGGGCCTGAAGCTAGAGGCTTGAAGTTTCTGTAGCAGTGTTTATTTTTACAGGATAGGGTTGCTAGCCCCATGCCCAACCTTTCCTCTTCACCAGAATTATTTCTGGCTTAGCGAGGTAAAGGAATGCGTCCGTGGCCGGGGATCGAACCCCGGACCATGTGCATGGTCGGCGAGCGTCCTAACCGCTGTGCCACCGACGCATTATATGGTTTGGTATTATTTATTATCAACTGGGTATGACGATGCTTGGAACTCTCAAGGCTTTTAGCTAGATGGAATCTGATAGCCTGTAATCATTTTTTTTGTAGACAAATGTACAGTAGATAATGTTTATTTAATTTTGTTCCTTTGTCTTCACAGTGGAATGTAGGATTCGAAGCTTGAACTTTGAAGTTTCGCTGGTATTGGTTTTAGTCTTTTATACGGCCTCATTTCCAATCTTTCCTCTTTGCTGAGCTTACTCACCAGCCGAGTTGAGGTTTCAAGAGTGTGTCGAACGCCGGATGACACTAGAGTGGGGTTGATGAGCATTCTGCAAATGAGTCACTGACTTACACAGTAGAAAATGGTATGCACTGAAGGGGCTTGTAAGTCAGTCACTAGTAGTTGTTCTTAGCAAGTTGACTTCTTTTATGTGATGATTTGTTGACGTAATTGTGTCCAATGGGAAGTCAGTGCTACTCACTATACGGATCAGAAACTTGCAGTGCACGTCTTAAAGAGCACATCAAACAAACTACAGACCTTCATTAACAGCTGTTTTCGCTCAATACCACTCAAGATCAGAAAAGATCAGCAATAGGGATCTCTGGCAGTGAGCGAACCAACCAGGAACCGATTGCGAAACAAATGGGCAGGAAGAAGTGGAGATGGATTGGCTGGCCATACTCTGAGAAAACCATCAAGTGATATCACTAGACAAGCCATTGCTCGAGTGGAACCCGAAAGGGAAGCGGCGAGTTGGGAGTCAGTGCAAGGTAGGGGTGACTTGGAGGATGTCATGTGAAGAGGAAACGAAAGCATGTGGGCAGACTTGGAGTCAGGTGAAAACTGTAGCAGAGAACCGAAGGCAATGGAGACGCGCGGCTGAAGCTCTATGTTCCTCTTGGAATTAAAGGAAATAATAATTATAATAATTGTGTCAGCTTAGATTCCAACCATTTCCATATCATAAGGTAGCAGGATGAATTGTATTTGTTGATGAGTTTAAATAATAACAATAACACAATTAGTGTCAAATGGATGGTGATTAGTCATAATAAATTCACATAATGCAGAGAAGGGGAATTAATCATTTGTGGAATATGCTTGATAAATCGTTTATACACAAACAGAATGCCATAAGAAAAATAATATAGTAATAAAACTACAGTGAATAATTCATGAAATAATCAAATAATGTAAAATGGATGAGAGGGAATCATACAATAATGAGTAATAATAACAGTGAGAGTAAGTCATGATAGACAGGCTTTCGATAACAGTCTGTATATAGTGGGAAAATCCGAGGAAATGTGTAAAGATTATTGCAGTGAAAAAATAGTTTTCAAGTTGGATCAATCAGGGGACCGTTAGAAATCATGGAGTCTTGGGCATCCATTTCTCCCTAGTTTGGGGCTGTTCAGTAGTACGCTCCTAGCACACTCAAATCCTTTCAGACGAACACGTGAAAATTAATCTCATGCTCTCTAGTGATTTACTGCTGGGATGAAGTTGCTGAGTCAGAGGAAAACATGGTATCAGCCAATGAAATCCACAACAGTTAGTTTAAGGTAGTCAGTCACGTAGGAAGGTGTAGACTTTCTGACTGACTGGTCGGGGTCCTCGGGACGGTAAAAACCAATGAAGGCTGGAGATAATCGATATTATGGTTCAAAATCGTTCTCAATGGTGCAGATGTATCCAATAAAAGTATATTGTTCTTCCATATTACTATTCTGTTTGCTTCATATTTCTGTTTACTATGTCTGTTTTGAATATCTTTTTACTTTCTTCTTCTTCTGTTGCTTTGTGTGCTGAGTAGTGAAGTGTGGCGACTCGAACTGCTTCTGCATATCGGTGCAAAGTTCTATGTTGAAGCCAGTCAGTCAGAAGTTGTCGGGAATTCTAGTTGAGAGAAGTCGTGATGATTAGTGGGGTCCACGGAATCGGGTGTGATCGCAAATTCTCGCTTGTGACAGTGACTGGTGGCTGCACTATGTATCCTGAATTGGTTGTAGTTAGAATTAGTCGATAATTGGGTTCCGTCCTGGTGAATGAATGGTTAGTGGTTGACCTCGTAAATTGAAGCCTCTGGGTTCCACCCTTGGTGTGGCATCGTGGTGCCTACTGCTGAACGGTCTCAAACTAGGAGGGAATATTTTTCCAGTACTCCCTGGTTTCTGGTTGTCCTCTCACTAATGTCAATTTTTAATGTACTTTGAAGTGAAATCATATAAGTTATAGATTATTGTGGTTAAAACTGGTTGAAGAAAAAATAGGGAGAAAAGACCAAAAGGAAGAGAAACTTATTAATGAAAGGGTAGTTTGTAATTGAAACAGTTTGAAGGAGGACTAACTCCTGAATGGGCTCCTTGTGAATACACAGTTCTGATCTGTTGTCACACCTTCAGCTATGTGAAGAATATGTCGGCATTCTGTAAGTCACAAAGTTTTTGGTATCGGGCATATCAGAATAAACACTATAGTGTGAAGTCTACTTGATGCCCTGTGCCTACTAGTTGTGCTCGAATATAGTTTTTACTGAATACGATTTTCTAAACCCGTTGTACAAGTGTTCTTGAACACGGAGACTCACCAGTCCATTCGTACGCCATGCATGCAGAATATACATGAATGTGAAGTAAGCTTGGATAAACTATCTGATATGAATCTGTACCTAATTATCAATTTAAGAATATAGTCCACTCCTTCAGTTGATACAGTGCTAAAAGCTATCGTTTTAAATCAATGGAACTAAGCGCCCCTCCTTTATATTGTCTATCAGCTTAAAAAAATATTTTACGGTGGTCAAAACGAAGTTGTGTTGCCGTCTCTGTCGGAGTTTCTCAAATACAATCAGACCTTACTTTCTTATATGGAAATGAGATTAGTAAATGTTTGCTTCAAAGTGGCACATAACTTTGCTAAATACTGTATGTATGTATTATCGTGGTCAGTGGTTGACATGTTCATTGAATAAGAGTGTCTTGATCACTACTGATTATCTTTTTTCTGTCCCTTTGCTTTCTGATCAGAGTATAGGCATTGAAGCTTTAAAGTTTAGGAATGATGGTGTTGTTTTTTCTTACGCGGCGGGGATGTTATCTTCACGCCTAACTCTTCTCCCTCCTTTCCGGACTTAGTAACAGTTAGTATGGTATGTGATTCACTCCCTCCAAATGTAAGATGATGAGGCTACAGAGTTGGACTACACTGACTCCCAGTTTAGAAATAGGGAGTGAAGTGGTAGAGCACATTGCCCGCTTATGTTAAGGTTAGGCGTCGAGCGCAAGGTAAGGAGGGCAAATCAATCGACGAGGCTGTGAAGCTACATCGACTGAGATGGTTATGACATGTGTTACGCCTAAATGCCGAGCCATCGATTGCCCTCCTCGACCGACTAGCAGTGTTAGCTGACACAGGGCCAGGCTGGAAAAGAGCTAGCGGCGGTCAAACCAAAACAAGGCACCAGTCAATGAAATCCACAACAGTTAGTTTAAGCCAGCCAGTCACATAGGGAGGTGTACACAAGCTTCCTGGTTGGAGTCCTCAGGACGGTAAAAACCAATGATGGGTTGGAAACAATTGGTGACATGGCTCAAAATCCTCGCTCTCAATGGTTGGCTCAGATGCATCCACTCCTTGTGACTTATGATTTCAAATGAAACTATATTGTTCTTCGTTATTACTATTCCTTTGTCTCACACCTCTGTTTACTGTCTATGTTATGCATTTCTTCTGCTTTCTTCTCTTGGTTTGTGTGCTACAAGGAGGGAGTATGGTGACTTGAACTGGTGCACATATGTGCAAAGTTCTATGTGGAAAACAGACAGACAACGGTTAGTAAATTAGATAAGCTTCCTAAGTGTATTGGTCAGAAATAAAATTTGGATATACCGCGTAACTGGCGAGCATTCTACAATTTAATCGCCGGTACAACTCGCTCTTAATACGATAGTATATTCTTTTTTAAGAAAATTTCATAGTTGGCTTAACTGGTTGAAAATTTCTCATTATCATTGACAGATATTATTGTTTTCTAAGCTAGGTAGGTGTACAGTGTTTCTCTAAAGAAGTAAATGTATATTATGCTTCTATTATGTTTCTTCTCTACCATTCTAGATCTGATGTATGGGCTTTTGGTGTTGTTCTCTGGGAACTTGCTACATATGGTCTTTCGCCTTATCCAGGAGTTGAACTGCACGATGTTTATCATCTTTTAGAAAAAGGCTACAGAATGGAACGACCACATGGATGTCCAGAAGCAGTCTATTCTATTATGCTAAGATGTAAGTGCTGTTTGTTATATGAGTATCATTCACCTCTTCTGATATTGTTATTAGTTTCTTTTCTTCTTCTTCTCATAAAAAATTGAGCCTTTTTCACAAACTTCGTCATCATCGACCAATTCTCTTTTTTTTGGTAAAGTACCTGTATATTTGTTTTTGTTCATTGTCTTTAGATTTTACATTATTTATTCTCTAGAAGAAGATGAATACTAAACTTTTGTCTAAAATAACCAGCTTAGTGCTGGCTAGTGTATGGATTTCCTTGCGACTGTAGTGAGTTTTCACCAGTTGGCTCCTCTCCAACACACTATGTCAACGTGGAAGTAGTGCTATATCACGAGTTCATCAAGTTAGAATTCATGGGTCCATTTAATTCCTATCTGTGAGCTTGGCCTCGCAACTTGAAGGTCTCAGGTTCGATCCCTGGTGGGATTATGGACGCTCTCTGTTGAAAAGCCTTTAAATAGTATCAAACAACTGCCCAGTGCTCCTTTGTTTTTAATGATCTCTTTAACTGTTGTTAGGTTTGCAACGAAAATATAACAATACAAACTAATCCAAAATCCCGACAAATCCTATGATCTAAAATTTATTTGATAGTACGAATACTTTGATTGGATACTAGGTTGTAGGTACTTACTTACTTTACTTTACTTCGGCTATCTCCTACGGGAGGATGAGCCGGCTTCATGAACGTCTCGAATCATCGCCGCCCAGGCGCGGCAATTTGTAAGAGAGTTCATGGAGTTTCATGGGAATTTGGTACGAGTGATGTCCCCAGCATCGCTCGGTTGTAGGTAAGGTCATGCGTCTGAATTCTATCATTCAGGTTATCAGTGCAGCCATTGTAGCTAGATAGACATCTAGCCATTATGGTGCACTTTGGATTTCACCTTCAATGGTTGGAGACAATTAACTAAAGGAAGCCTTGCCTCACCTGGATTTCATGCTTGTTGGCACTCACCAGGGCGTATCTACAATGTTGAAGGTACTCATGTCCCTTCTGAGATTCAAATTCGAGGGAAGTGAATTCCTTCAAGATATCAAATATACCTCTTTGTGTAGTGATTGTCAACAAGCATGAAATTGTCTCCAACCGTTTAAATGAGCACAGTTCGACCACATTGACTTTTTCTTTCTCCCCCTCCCCTCCAAGATTCATCATCAGTATGAGGTAAATTACGTCCTAGTTGTATCCTGCCTTCATAAAACGAGTTGCATAATTGTTTACTTTATCTTGTGTTTAACCATTCAATACCGCTTCAGTGTATTTTATATAGTTGGGGGTGAATGAATCAAGTGTACGTATATTCTGATCAAATAAATGGTTCGGTCGGTTAAACTAGAGATTGTTACCTATACTTCATTTTTTCGTCTGATCATTAGTCGACTTTTCATAAAATCCACTGAGGTTATTATTATTATTATTATTGATTCGATGTTATTTAAACAACATTCACATTGGAATTGAAAATCCGGATCTTATTTTTGATGCTGAGTGCTGTTGACCTCCACGCAGAGTTGAGAGTAATGAAAGCTTGTCTTGTTTTCTCGATTCTTGCTTTGATATCCTCGTCAGTTCCGCCTGTAGTTGAAACGATGCTTCCCAGGTAGGTAGGTAAAGGAGGTTGTGTCTTTCAGGTTCCTCCCACTTATACTGGCTGATTGTTGTCTGTTGTCCAGGAATCTTCATCACCTCTATCTTCTCAATGTTCACCTGAAGTCCTAACTTCTCTGAATGCTTCTGCCAACTTGTTGCTTTTCAAAAATAAGATCCGGATTTTCAACTCCAATGTGAAGCCAGTGCTACTCACTATATGGATCACAGACTTGGCGCGTCATAAAGAGCACATCAAACAAACTACAGACCTTCAATTACAGTTGTCTTCGCTCAATACCACTCAAGATCAGATGGCCGACCAGAAAAGATCAGCAATAGGAATCTCTGGCAGTGAGCGAACCAACCAGGAACCGATTGTGCAACAAATCTGCAGGAAGAAGTGGAGATGGATTGGCTGGTCATACTCTGAGAAAACCATCAAGTGATATCACTAAACAAGCCATTGCTCGAGTGGAACCCGAAAGGGAAGCGGCGAGTTGGAAGTCAGTGCAAGAGAGGGGTGACTTGGAGGAGGTTATGTGAAGAGGAGATGAAAGCATGTGGGGAGACTTGTCTGTCTGTCTGCTTTCGACATAGAACTTTGCACAAATGTGCGGAAGTTCAAGTCGCCACACTCCGTGTAGCACGCGAAGCAAGAGAAGAAAGTACAAGAAAAGCATAATAGAAACAGTGAGCAGAGGTGTGAGACAAAGGAGTAATAAAGAAAAACAAAACAGTTTCATTGGAGATCATAAGTCACAAGGAGTGGATGCATCTGCACCAGGCATTGAGAACGATTTTGAGCCATGTCACCAATTGTTTCCAACCATAGATTTTTACCGTCCCGAGGACCCCAGCCAGTCAGTCAGGAAGTCTACACCTTCCTACGTGGCTTAGACCAACTGTTGTGGATTTCATTGACTGATGCCAAGTTTTTGTTTGACCGCCACTAGCTTTTTTCCAGTCTGACCCTATATCCGCCAACATTGCTCGACGAGGGAGGCGATGGCTTGGCATACCTAACACATGTCCTAACCATCTCAGTCTTTTTAACTTCACGACTTCGTCGATTGATTTCCCCTGTTTACCTAGAACTCGACGCCTAACCTCAGTGTTGCTCACCTTATTATGCCACTTTACACGGGAAATAGAACGCAGGCACCTATGATCAAAGACAGCTAGTCAGTCTTTTCATGCCTTCCACTCTCAGTGGCCAGGTCTCACAACCATAAAGGTGGACGGAGCGGACTGATGAGCAGTACACCCGTCCTTTGGTCGATAGTCGAACATCTCGTCTACGCCAGAGTCGGCGTAAACTAACAAATGCGAAACGAGCCCCCTTGTATTCGTGCTGAGATTTCGTCAGAGATCAACCCGTTGGCGTTGGCTGATGGTACTTCCCAAATAAGTGAAGCGGTCAACGTGCTCTACCACTTCACTTCCTATTTTTAAACTAGGCGTCGATGTAGTCCAGTCCTGTAACATCATCTTGCATTTGGCGGGGAGACTTGGAGCGGGGTGAAACAGTTGGCAGAAAACAGAAGGCAATGGAGATGCGCGGCTGAAGCCCTATGTTCCTCTAGGAATTAAAGGAAATAATAATAAACATTCATGTTGTTAATCATACTCACTGTGTAGAAACAGAGAAAATGCACTGTCTGTATTCAAACGAAAGATAGTGACACATGGTGTGTTACTTAACGGTCTCCTCTGTGTATATTGAATCCATTCACCTCCATTTTCTTCTGCGTATTTCTTGGCTCGTTTGTTGCCAGAGTTGCAAAACTGTTGTTGTTAATCCATTTTTACTAGCCATCTGATCTTCAGTATGAGGAGCCATTGGAGGCATTAGAGGTTGATAAAAGTTTCTAGCAGGCTGTTGGAAATGTTTTTGCCGACATGTGCGCACCAAGTCTCTGACTCATACAACGGAAGAAATGGCGTAATATTGGTGTTGAAAGTCCTTAGGTTAAGTAGAGTAGATTGCAACACTGATTTTAGTCTCGCTGTTTTTTTATCCTGTCTTCAACATTACCTGTGCCGCGTGTAGTAATGACACGAAGCAGCAGCCTAGATAAGTGAAAGAAGTGACTTCTGTCAAATTTCTTCCTTTGATAGTGATTGGTGCTTATTGTGGTTGTTGTTGTTGCTGGTTATACATTGTATGTTAATTGGTAACATCAAACAACTATTTAGGCTTATCATGGAAACAGATGGTAAAAGGTGAATGATAAGTGAAACAATCTCGGAGAAAAATGGCACCATAATTAGCTCCCAGGATGGATGACTGGAACTCTGGAAAGAACACTATGAGGAGCAGTTTAATTAGCCTACAGTCACACTCAACTTACCGGACATACAACACCTCCCTGAGTGGGATATAGACACAGGTCCTCCATCCCTAACTGAAGTTACTGAAGCTGTCACTAGTCTGAAACGAGGCAAAGCAGCGGGACCTGATGGAATGACTCCAGAGGTATTTAAGTACGGTGGAGATAGTTTACTGTCTGAGTTAACTGAGGTTCTAGGCAGCGTCTAGTAATCAGAGGGAGTCCCATCGCGTTGGTGTAAGCCATTGATTATCGCAATATACAAGAAGGGAGACAAGTCTTCCTGTGATAATCACAGGGGGATTACCTTGACTAATATATTATGTAAAGTCCTAGGCTCAATAGTATAAAACATGGCACCAGTTAATGAAATCTACAACAGTTAGTTTAAGCCAGTCACGTAGGAGGTGTAGACTTCCTGACTGACTGGTTGGGGTCCTCGGGACGGTAAACACCAGTGGCCTGGAGATGATCGATGTTATCGCTCAAAATCGTTCCCCTCGGCTGGTACAGATGCATCCACTCCCTGTGGCATATAATATCCAATAAGACTATATTGTTCTTCCATATTACTATTCTGTTTTGAATATCTTTTTACTTTCTTCTTCTTCTGTTGCTTTGTGTACTGAGTAGTGAAGTGTGGCGACTCGAACTGCTTCTGCACATCGGTGCAAAGTTCTATGTTGAAAACAGACAGAATTATATATGTATTTTAGTGTCTTCCCTTTTCGCTTGCGACAAAGATTACACTTTTTTATGGAAAGAGAGTTATAAACTAACTTACGAAATCAACAGTAACTGAAACCACCCCTTAGGTAGGACAAAAATACAGATTAACATCAAAGTGTAATATACAGGCAACATATTGAATTCAGTTGGGTTACAGTTTTATAGGTGTGTGTGTGTGTGTGTATGTTTACGAATATTAGTAGCGTTAGTCATTGTTCTGATGATAAAGCTTTTAGTTATCACAAAGATGTAAACATTTGTTCAAAAATCGATAGCCTATATGTATATATATGACTCATTGATTGATTAGCATTCGCCTGTTTCGTATCCATCGTAGCAACTATATGTTTATCACTCTGTAACCGATGTAGTTTGGTACTCGACATTTTTCGAACATTTTTACACCTGGTGGTATATTGTAACGTGTACTTTCCTATTTGTTAGCTATTTTCGGTAGGTATATTATCCTTACTGACTGAAAGAAAGCTTACCCTATGAAACTACCAGAAGGGCCACTTAGGACTATGCAAGAACTGGCGAGGAATGATGCTCCTATCGACGCCAAGTAAAATCCTGAGTCGCATCATCCTAGAGAGAATAAAGGACGCACTGGATACAGAACTCCGACGAGAACAAGCTGGATTCAGGAAAGGCAAATCATGTACTGACCAAAATGCAACTCTACGCATCATCATCGAGCAAAGCATGGAATGGCAATCAAACCTCTACCTCAACTTTATAGACTTTGAGAAGGCCTTCGACAGCGTTGATCGTGAATTAATTTGGAAATTACTCGAGTACTATGGCGTACCACAAATATTCATCAACCTTAATCAACAGCTGTTGTTAAGTGAATTTGAGTGCAACTCAGCAAGTACAAATCAAAATTAAACGAAGTGTTACTCAACAGAAACAAACACAATAGAATAATTACGGTTACCAAAGTATTGAAAGTAATTTGAAAACTACTCGACTGCTTCGGCGTACCCCAAATATTCATCAACCTTATTCAACAGCTGTACGACAACCGTACATGTCAAGTGATCCACAACGGAAAACTCAGTGAGGCGTTTGGAGTAAATACAGGAGTCAGACAAGGGTGCTTATTATCACCCACGATGATATTCCTAATTGTGGTGGACTGGATTATGCGTCAGACAGTAGGAAACGAGAAGACAGGGATATCCTGGACCGACTGACGTGAAGAACCTAGAAGACCTTGACTTCGCGCGTGGATGACTTATGTTTGATGTCACACACAATCGAAGACTTACAAGCGGAAACCGACAAGCTGGTCGAAGAAGCAGGTAGCAAAGACAGGACTCCAGGTAAACATAGACAAGACGGAGGTTATGAAAATAACCAACCAACAACAACAACAACAACATCCAGCGTCAATCACCATCAACGGGAGGGATTTGAAAGAGGTTACTTCATTCATTCACTTATCTAGGCAGCATTGTCTCAACTACGGGGAGGCGAGAAACACATTAATCAACCTGAAATCAATCTGGAAATCTTCGTCACTCAGCCAGAATCAACAACAAAATTTTCAATGCAAACAACGTCGTCAGTCAGTTCTTTTATACGGATTGGTTCAGAAACTTGGCGGGCGAGCGGGTCACAAAGAATATTTCCAACAGCCTGTTGCAAACCTTTATCAACAACTAACTGTCTTCGCTGGCTCTATACTGAAGATCAGATGGCCGGGTCGGAAAGAATCACCAACAAGAAACTATGGACACAAACAAACAAAACAAGAAGCAATCGCCAACCAACAAATATGCAGGAGAAAGTGGAGATGGATTGGACACTCGTGGCTGAGGAGGCCGCCGGGTGACATCGCGCGTCAAGCCCTCGAGTGGAACCAGGCCGAAAGGGAAGCGGCGAGTGGGACGTCAGTGTGAGGGTGATATGAAGGAGATGGTGTGAAGAGGAGTTGAAAGAGTATGGACTAACTGACATGGATGCAGGTGAAAAGTACAGCAGAAGGAAGACAGAAGCCAGTGGAGACGTGCAGTTGAAGCCCTATGTTCCACTAGGAATCCATGGGAGCAATAATAATAATTAGTCACCTGGTAAATGAGATAGAAGGATTCTTCAATGCTGGCTGGCTTGGTGGCCGGTTTGCACCAGATGGTCCAGTATCGAACTATCAATGGTTTTAACTACACCTTTACTTAGGCATAGTGGGATATGTTCTGGAGCATGAAAAGTCAAGTTCCTAGAGCAACGGCCATTATAACTCACTCCACAAGCGCAGTTTAATTGGTAGACACAACTTGAATTGACTAGTCCAGTCCTTTTTTATTTTGTTTTATTAACCCATTTTGATCTTTTGTTGTCTTGTTGCCAAATGACTGTTCATCACTTAGGTAGTCAATCAACTGTCAGCCTTCTATAATTTTTTATTTTTAAATATTGTTACTTTGACCTCTGTTACGTAGCCCCTCTAAATAACCGTACAGCTTTTAAGTAAAGTTACAAACTTGCTGACTTCTGTGTTAATAGTTCTTGGACTTTCATTTGATCATATTCAAAAACAACCACCTTTACCTTCAAATGGCTTTGTTATCTCGCATGTGTGAATGCTCAGCAGGTTATCTGTAAACTTGAATTTGAATAAAGCAAGAACAATAGTGGTTTTTATAGAATAAAATGTTATCATCATTGTCTATTTCATTGGCTTCTCATCAGTTGCTTACAGCCTAAAGACGTTATTATGTTTATCTACAGAAACAATTTCAATGTAGCTCATTTTCAAACAAAAAGTCAATCATTCAATCAATATATGCATACAGTGCTAGTAATATTAATAATAATAACTACTTTATCCCAAACAATAATCATCATACATAATGGAATCTTTTGGCGTTACGTAATCAAATGAAAGAGGATGAAAACATTAAGTTACCAGGGTAAAGAAAAACTGATAACTGGTTCTTTCTGAAAGCACAATTCAGGTTTCAGGTGCTCGATGGAGATGGCTTCAGCAAAGTTAGGGGGAACTGAACTCTTCTGCCTATTGATAATTTTGAACAATCTTGTGACGTCCACCTCATAAATCGTGTGAAGGAGAGGCTCAGCGATGGCACTGTTGAAAGCATTTGTCCCCTTTAGACATAGGCATTTTGGCACATGTTCTTTCGGTTCTTCCAATATAACTGCTCCTATAGCTGCGTGTAAATTTATAAATACAGTTGGAGTTGACTTGAGAAGGATATCTGTCGACTTCTGACTGCACCGAAGAGCAAGTTGTTCGATAGACGGGAATATCCGCTTAGCTGTAGGATAGGCTAGACTCCGGCTAGTAACGTCGTCAATCTTCTGTTTGACAATTAATGTAATATTTTCACCTTTAAAATCAAGTTGAATGAGCCTTCAGATGATGGTACCATTTTAAATTCTGCAAAAACCATTGTTCTTGCTTTAATCAATCAAATTTATAAAGGGGAATAATTGTATGAAGTATCTATAAACCATTGAATTAATCCTACATTGTTGTTATTTGGAGGCTGTGTTTTTATACTAATCAATCTTATTTTCTGTGTGTCATCTAGGCTGGGCTTGGGATCCAAATTTACGACCATCATTCAGTGAAATACACGCGGAACTTGAACAGATGTATGCAACTATGAATATTGAAGCAGGTGAGTGGGTCTAGTGTATTCTCTACACACTTAATCATTGAAACAGTTTTGATTGAAAACAACTGGTAGTCTTCATCATAGTATATGTAGTTTGCCAGTTTTTGTCTGTGACGTTAAAGGAATGTTTATTTCGAAATTGGTATCTCCAGGTAGCTAGGTTTGTGCGTCGATGGTAGAGCGGTTAGGAGGCTACCAGGCCATGCAAATGGTCCGGGGTTCGATCACCAGCTGACGTACTCCTTAACCTCCCTAAGCAAGTAATAAGACTGGTAAAGAGGGTAGGTTGGGCATGAGGCTAGCAACCCTATCCTGTAAAAAAGATCACCACTGCTACAAAAACTTCAAGCCTCTATCTTGAAGCCCTATATTCCACTGGGAACGTGAAGGAGTATGAAAAAAAAATAGCTAAATTATGTTTACCTTATGTTCAACCTACCATTTGTACAGATCTTCGTGTTGTGGTACTTCTGGACTTTATGTTGTGTTTCTTTGGATTCCTTTCACGTCTCCAATGTATCCTCACGACGCTGTATCATTTGCCTTCTCTGAAATCAGATGTATCTCCCTGCTATTTGATGTTTTTATGTCGATGAATGTCTCTTTATATACTACGGATAAATCTTACCAGTAGCAATCGATACAACGCCACCTCGTCTTGAATGTTAAAGGAAGGGGAATTTATTTTGTGAGCCATAATCGTTTGTCTCTGTTTCTTTAGAGACACTTAGTCACTATAAATGTTAGTTATATTATCAATTCTTGTTAGAGTTCTTCATTCTGTAATCTATACAAGCTGAAAGCAAAGCTTACTCTGAATTGTTATCATTGTTTAAATAATATGTGTTTGTGATTACTGAGTTCTTATGTAACCATCTCATTTATACACTAAATTGTAAAGAATTTATCTAATACTTCACAATTTAGAGCTACTGGCACTGTTTTTCCCCAGTATCCCTTTGAAAGAGCCGTTAAATCTTTAGTTTTATCCCCTTGTTTGAGCTTAGCTACATGGAGCAAATCTTTTGTATGTCCCCCAGGGCTGTTGATACTGATATGGCTAAAGATGCTAAGAGGAGAACTAGGAATGGAAAAACATCATATTTAGACATTTTTAACCCATTTTAACAGTCGACAAGGTCAAACGGGCAATAAGCTGTTTTGATTGCTTGGCAATTGGCCCAGTGTTAAACAATGGAAGACAAATCGTTGTCCAATGAGGTTATTTCATGTCTACATAGTAAACTAAATCCAGATTTGAGGAATTAACATATCTGCCTCTGCAGCTATTGACTTAAAGAGTTGATTTCATTTTTAATCGCTTCCTTACCCAATCTGCATCTATGTGGCACACGTCATAATACTATCTAGTCGTCTATGTGTTGAAGTATTGTGAAGCAGGACTCGAACGCGTAACCTATCGTCTTAAAACCCACTACCCAAGCTAATCATCCACATCTTTATTTGTTTTTGTATTCTGTACTCACTAAGTTCGAACATAACATTGTGTCATGTGTGGTGTATCACAAAACCCCTCTCGTTGCTAGTGTGTAAAATATTCTTTTTTCGGTCTCATTCTAAACCACAGTGTTATATTTTACATTGTGTTAAAGGAGATGCTTTGTCATTCCCATAAATTACAAGTACATATATATATATATATATATATATATATACTTGTTTTTATAATGTACAGAAATTTATAGCGAAGTTTGTTGCATAATAGTTTCTCCTCGTCCAGAATCTTCAAATAAAGAGTTAACTGATAGTAGTTCGTGTAACACAGTTCTATATGACCTGAAGCGCAAACTAATCCAATATGATATCTCGAATTGGTAGAATTCATAGGTTGACCATTGAGTCGGGTCTCAGTGGATGAATGGTATACAAGCCAGCTTGTCTTGTAACTGAAAGGCCGTAGGTTCGAAGCCCACTGGTTGCGTACTGCCGATGATTCCCAAACTAGGATGAAACAGCTGTCCAGTACTCCCTGGTTTTTATTGGTGCTCTATAATCGAATTTTAATCAGTGTTCTAACCTTAAACAAATAGATTCCCTACAAACGAATTCATGAAAATTTGATATAATAGGAAAGAATTCCAGTTTTCTTTAATCGTTGAATTCAAGAATGAAGATGCATTTGGAGGAATTAAATATAGAAGAAATCCTACCTGCCTTGAAGCAAACTTATCACACTATCAAACAAGTCACAGATTACCGAATCAAGTGCTCACTGACACAATTTAAGGTTGACAAGTCCTCCTTTCATGTTACTTCCATGTGCATACGCCAATTCATATATACCTGCCAAATCAAACAGGTTAGACATGTAGAAACAAGGAATTATGGCCGCATGTATATCTGATCATATTCCCAGAAATGTGCATCAGGAAAGGTGCAAAATTGCTTTGTAGTGGTGTGACAGCTCGCCACGTGTTGTTAGACAGTGATTATGAAATTGATGTATCAAAATCCTTCAAGATAATTATAGTCCAAGACAGCTCCAGATTCCAATATATCACCTGAAGAAGTTGTAAGTGAACAGCTGAAACTAAATTTATGCAACTAGAAAGGGAATCGCTGTTCATCTTGCTTCAACTTAGTAAATATCTTTTACCTTGTTTAACTGTTATTATTGTTGTTAATTTTGTCATCTTAGTTATATTATGTTTTAACAATGTAAAAGCTCCCAAACCTAATTTTGTCTATATATATGTAGTGTGTGTGTGTGTGTGTGTGTGTGTGTCGGTGGCACATCGGTAGAATGCTCGCCGACCACGCAGGTGGTCCGATCTCTGGTCGACACACTCATTTACCTAGCTAAGCCAGTATTAAGACTGGTAAAGAGGGAAGGTTGGGCATGAGGCTAGCAACCCCATCCCGTAAAAGTAAACACCACTGCTACAGAATCTGCCAGGCTCCAGATTGAAGCCCTATGTTTCACCGGGAACATAAAAGAATAAAAATTAGAATATATATATATGCGTTGAAGTTTCTATTTGATTAAGTTTTAGGAGTGGAGTTGCTAGCATCACGCCCCAACCTTCCCTCTTTACCCGGGCTTAGGATTGACTAGAAAACTAGCGAGTGAAAAATGGGAAAGTGAGAAACACATTTGTCAATCAACCTGAAACCAATCTGGAAATCTTCGTCACTCAGCCAGAATCAACAACAAAATTCAGTCGGTTGGATTTTCAATACAAACGTCAAGTCAGTTAGCTCTTTTATATGGATCGGATGAGAAACTTGGAGGGCGGGCGGGTCTCAAAGAATATTTCCAACAGCCTGTTGCAAACCTTTATCAACAACTAACTGTCTTCGCTGGCTCTATACTGAAGATCAGATGGCCGGGCCAGAAAGAATCACCAACAAGAAACTATGGGAACAAACAAAACAAAACAAAAACCAATCGCCAACCAACAAATATGCAGGAGAAAGTGGAGATGGATTGGACACTCGTGGCTGAGGGGGCCAATGAGTGACATCGCGCGCGCCTCAGACCATTGGTCGAGTGGAACCAGGCCGAAAAGGAGGCGGCGAGTGGGACGTCAGTGTGAGGGTGATATGAAGGAGATGGTGTGAAGAGGAGTTGAAAGAGTATGGAGTAACATGGATGCAGGTGAAAAGTACAGCAGAAGAAAAACAGAAGCCAGTGGAGACGTGCAGTTGAAGCCCTATGTTCCACTAGGAATACAAGGGAATAATAATAATAATAGAAAAGTTGTAGCATTCGTTCATAATTCTAGAATATTCTTGTAATTATTTCTATACGAAATAAAGAGTTTAACAATGGCTTTTATGCCTTCTCATTATGTTGTTCAATCATGTGATTGAGGTTATATCACGTGATATCACCTCAATCAACAATGTCTACAGTATTTGAGTATGTATATATTTTAATATACCAATATTAAATTGATCATTGTGATTGTACTCAGCTGACAAGAACCAATCTACTATTGATGACATGCTTCATTTTATCCTGCACAATATCATCCTTTTTTTGCTTTGTTTAGTCAAAAGAAATAACTGTATACACTTTTACAAGTGTAGAAAATAAATTGATTGAATTATTAATTACAAGGGGGGAAATTTATCCTATGCATAAATGTTTATTTCTTTAGTGCATTGGGCGTCTTACAAGTTACTGTATTCTGGTAAACAGTATCATCGTATACCTACAAGTATGTGCTTGTGTATGCGTGTGTGTGTGTGTGCCTAATATACCATCATAATGGTTTTCTCTCATTTCATTCCTATAAAATTACAATATTTTTATCTACACATAACATTTTCTTACTCATTGTGGATCATTGAATCATTCGCGTAAGTGTGTAGCTTCACATATTTAGCTCTCCTATGTATGCATGTATTTATAACTCCAGAGGGTGTCATCAAGTGTATTCTTCGTTCATATCGTCGTATTTACTATCTTTATTTTCTTTTCCGTTTGGTTTATTTTCAAATTTATATAACTTAATAATTTAACCAAATTATGAAGGCGTTGAAAGTAATTCTATTCTTCTAACAACCACCACCGGCTGTAAAGATATGTATATAATATTTATCTAATTTTGACATTCGAATTTAATATTTATTTTGTTCACTTTTGAATGCACTATCTAACACACAACACAGTTATACGATTAATTGGTGGGTGATATGGTCTAATAATTAATTTTATGATATCTGATTGACCTTATTTTTAGAGTCTGTCTGTCTGTTTTCGACATAGAACTTTGCACATATGTGCACCACTTCAAGTCACCACACTCCCTCCTAGTAGTACACAAAGCAAGACAAAAAAGTAGAAGAAATGCATATAATTTTTTTAAAATTTTTTTGGTTACAGCTTGATTCCACACCGTATTTTTGGTACAAGTGTGGAATTTTCAGCGTGGATATCGGACAGAGACAGTAAACAGAGGTGTGAGACAAGGAAATGGTAAAAACGAAGAAACAATACAGTATCATTGGAAATCATAAGTCACAGGGAGTGGATGCATCTGTACCAGCCATTGAGAACGATTTTGAACCATATCATTAACTGTCTCCATCCACTGGTTTTTACCGTCCCGAGGAAACCCAACCAGCTAGTCTACACACCTTCCTACATGACTGGCTTAAACGAACTGTTGTAGATTTAATTGACTGGTGACGCTAGCTCTTTTCCGAGAGTAAACTTCAATATATATATACAATATATTTCCACAGTTGTATTCAAAGTATTTTCTAATTAGCCCAGGCTTTAAATCGTTTTTCTTTTCATAATTCCCCTTGTGATAATGAAAGCAGAGTTATCATGTATTGATTTGATTGGTTACATCTTTGATCGCCAGTCGATATCATTTAAAGAGCTAACTATTGGAAAATCAGCAGGGATTAATGTGCTTGATAGCTGTTATTTTGTCCTAGTCTGGTACTCTTCGTCAGTTCGCATTCCCTGAACCTTCCAGTTACACGGTGATCTTGTAGACCAACCTCCCATTGAGACCTAAACCAATGTTTGATGAATTCTAACTTCTGTTGGTTCTCATCATTATGGTTCAACAGCCAGCCAGTGTCATTGGCGAGTAACTGGTCTCTTACTTGACTTAGTGTATTCAGCTGGTCATGATGACTTCTTGTTTTTGGAACAAGTCGTTAATGAGCATTAGAATTATTATCAAGTATGGGTTTTCCAATGATTCTTTAACTCATGCCATCTCCTTTTAATGTAAATGAACAGGTTTTAGAATTGAGTCGTTACTTGATGTGATAGTGGTCATGTGTCATCAGTTGTTTTTTTGTTGAATCCTTCAAACGTGTATCATAACTATAAGTAATAGAGAGTGGAGTGGAATTGTTTTAGATCTCTGCATTCATGTTGAGAGTGGAAGACATGAAAAGATTAGCTGTCTTCGATCATAGGTGACTGCACTCTACCTCCCGTGTGAAGTGGTATAATAAGGTGAAGAATATTGAGGTTAGGCATCGGTCGAGTGCTAGATAAACAGGGGAAATCAATCAACGAGGGTGTGAAATTACATCGACTAAGATAATTAGGATACATGTTAGGTATGCCTAGTCATCGCCTTCCTTGACGGCCAATGTTAGTTGACATACGGTCAGGCTGGAAAAGAGCTAGCGGCGGTCAAACCATAACATGGGACCAGTCAATGAAATCCACAACAGTTAGTTCCAGCTAGTCAGTCATGTAGGAAGATGTAGACAGGCTCCTTGGTTGGGTTTCCTCGGGACGGTAAAAACCAATGGTTGGGGATAATCGGTGATATGGCTCAAAATCGTTGTCAATGGCTGGTGGAGATGCATCCACTCCCTGTGACTTATGATTTCGAATGATACTATATTGTTCTTCGTTATTACCATTCCCTTGTCTCTTACCTCTGTTTACTGTCTCTATTATGCATTTCTTCTACTTTCTTGTCTTGTTTTGTGTGCTACTAGGAGGGAGTGTGGTGACTTGAAGTGTTGCACATATGTGCAAAGTTCTATGTCGAAAAGAGACAGATAAACCCATGTTTAGGAAACTTAAATTACTTACTAGGAATGTTGGGAAAAATCTCTCAATGTTTTCACTAATTGAGGTTTCTTAATAGCCATCGCCATATACCGGATCTATGCAATAGCATTTAAAGTTGTTTATCGCATTCCTACCAATCTTGGTTTTTTTCGCTGTACGAGTTCGTCTCATACACACAGCTGAAGCAACAGGAATCCATCTGAAGAAGCCAAACCTGTGTGTTTAGAAGAAATTCATTAAGTTAGAAATAACGGATCATTGAATCCCAGGTCAAAGTGGGTGTAAATAGTCAACTTGGAAGTCCCCTGGTTTAATTGTCTGTGCGACTTTAAGGTGCGTGGTACTGAAGATTCGTGAAACTAAGACACTACAGTCGTCCATTGTTCTTCTCTTTGAAGGGTCTTCTTCCCCCCCCATCCGCTCCTAACTGATATTGGTTAATGACAATCACTCTAACAGTTGACAATTATACATTTGATCTAACAGTCCTTACGTCATTTAAAAAAAGTAATAGATAACTTTATTTTATATTTCTTAAAAGCAAATGGAATATTGTTAGGTTATTTTTTTCTACGCTTCTTTTTTTCTTATCGCTTGACACACTTCATTTTCATCTTATTATTTCTATTTTCTAATAGAAGTTGCTATGGAATTAGAGAAACAACAAACTGGTAATTTTATACCACCATCACAACAACAACACCAACAACCACCACATCAACAATCTATTGGTTCACATAGATTTACAGATATTCAATCACATGATTTTCAAGGGAATTCAATTAATCAACAAATAATAAATGCTGGTGGTAGTGGTTTTAAAGAATCATCATTTACAGAAAATATGAACTCGGATCAACAGCCTCATCAGCAGCTGCATCATCCTCAAATGTTATTCAAACAGATGATGAATTCTATTCCGCCTAGCTCTAATTTTGAACAGAATTGTCAAAGCGCTGGTGTTATATCCTCATCATCCTATGTTACAATGAATACAACTGGATATCCTATTAATCATCATCATAATAATAATAATATTGATAATATTACTTCATCAAGTAATTGTACAAAACAAGATAAAGTGATATTTATTGATCAAAATCGTTTGACTAATAATAAGGAGAAAACTGAAGGTGCGCCTTCTTCATCATCATCATCCTCTGCTGCTGTTGCTGGTGGTCATATCACTGATGCATTAGCAATGATTTCACTTGATGATAATGAAGAGAATAAGAAACGTTTTTTTAATCATGATATTCATTCAATTCAATGTGCAAATAATTCTGATTTAAATTCAAGTAAGTGGATAATACATGTGTGTCTGTGTGTGTTTCGTTTGGTTGCCTGTTTTTCTCTGCTGTTTTCCGTTATTGAAAAACATCCGTGTTGTTTGTTGTACTTGTGTCCAGTTGTCTAGCTATGAAATCTTATTGAATTTTCTTGCTTGTTGATTTGCTTATTGTGTTAAACAACTGTTTTTTTTCTTTAATTATGAAAAATACTATTATTATTATTCTTCCGTTGGATTCCTAGTGGAACATAAGGCTTCAACTGCACATCTCCACTTGCTTCTGTCTGCCTTCTGCTGTATTTTTCACCTGAATCCATGTTAGTCCATAGTCTTTCAACTCCTCTTCACACCATCTCCTCCATGTCACCCGTGCACCGACGACTCACTCGCCGCTTCCCTTTCGGCCTGGTTCCACTCAACCAATGGTCTGAGGTGCGCGCGATGTCACTCACCGGCCTCTTCAGCCACAAGTGTCCAATCCATTTCCACTTCCTCGTGGATATTTGTTGGTTGGCGATTGGTTTTTGTTTTGTTTTGTTTGTTCCCATAGTTTCTTGTTGGTGATTTTTTCCGACCCAGCCATCTGATATTCAGTATAGAGCCAGCGAAGACAGTTAGTTGTTGATGAAGGTCTGCAACAGGCTGTTGGAAATATTTTTTGAGATCCGCCCGCCCTCCAAGTTTTTCATCCGATCCGTATAAAAGAGCTAACTGACTTGACGTTTGTATTGAAAATCCTACGGAATTTTGTTGTTGATTCTGGCTGAGCGACGAAGATTTCCAGATTGATATCAGGTTGATTGACAAATGTGTTTGTCGCCTTCCCGATTCTCGCTCGATTCGACATCCTCGTCTTTTCGACTGCCTATAGTTGAGACAATGCTCCCTAGCTAGATAAGTGAATGAATGAAGTAACCTCTTTCAAATCCCTCCCGTTGATGGTGATTGACGCTGGATGTTGCTGCTGTTGTTGTTGTTGTTGGTTGATTATTTTCATAACCTCCGTGTTGTCTATGTTCACTTGGAGTCCTGTCTTCGCCAGCTGCTTCTTCGACCAGTTTGTCGGTTTTCGCTCGCTTGTAAGTATTCGATTTTGTGTGACATCAAACATAAATCATCCACTCGCGAAATACATGTCTTGTAGGTTCTTCACGTCGATCTGTTATTATTATTATCATTAAAACACGAACTTGTTAGATTATGAGCACCAATAGATAGATGCGCCATACGAAATCCTACACTGTATGAGCGCTGAAATACTTTTAGGAAGCCCCTGGATTGAAGCAAAAATGGTTATTTTACAGAGGCGCAATCCTTTCCGAGTCTTTCATTTGAAGTTTGATCCACAAGCCAATGGAGCTTCTTTTCCACATATTTTTTGATGACCAGAACAGATTCATACACCCATTCCCCATCCATTCGTATTCTTCAGCCCATGTGATCAGGGATTTTCACCTCTCCGCTGTGTAGACAGACTAGCTTCTCCACCAGTGTAGTTGTTAGGACTACATGTTCATATTTTCCCTTTCACACATTTGTGAGGTACTTCCCCGGTTGCATGTAGACAGTGGAACTTACATAGTAGCAGCTATTGACGCATCACTATATGAGAGAGCGTTTCGAGAGGGAAGACCGGGGTCAACCTCTGTTGGTGCTATCAGGTCATTTTTATGATGTATATATACATTTATGTATAGCTGTGTTATTATGCATGTACATATAATGACGAAACATGTATTATGTAGTTGTTCACTGATGAGATTACTGTAACACAGGCAGACCTCAAAAATATCCGTACTTCTCATTTACTCAGTTATCAAATACTATTGGCGTGTTATATCAACAATATTTCCTTCCATTTCTTATTCATCGTTTCTGTAAACATGTTTGTTATTTTTTTAAACCGGCGGATTTTTTTATCATTATCTGTACTGATGATGATAATTCTGTCAGTGTGTTTAATGTCTGTCACCTATGTACTTAACAAGAAAAATCAACAACTTGCTTTTAGTTTATATGACACACTTTGTTAACTAGGCATTTTATGAAACGACGAAAATGTTTTATGTAACAGCTGGAAAGAAAACTCTAGTACATTGTGTGATAGATTATCTATGATAGAAGTTAACTATCTGTCGTCTACTTTGAAAAAGTTGTCTTGCTGTAATATATTTTGTGATATGCATATATGTATAATAGTATCTTGAATTTGGTCAATCATCTGAGGCACAGTAATTCCGATGGCTCATAAAATGTGTTCATCTGTTGCACAATCCATGTAATCCCTTTATTTTTAGGCATGTCAAATTCAACTGGGTGATGTAATATGTAGTATAGTCAGCAATTTTGTCACGTTTGTGTAGTAATCCTTAATGAGATTGTTTATGCCACTTAATCTATTTTGCTTCAGCAATTTTGTGTTAAGTATTGTGATTATTGTGGCGCTCGACGCTGCCACCGCCCAAAAAATGTTAGGAGAAAAAAATTAGTGACAATCTGAAGTTTCAGTGAATGAATAGAATTCACTGGTTGTTAATGAAATCAGAGCATTTGTTTTCCTTCACATTCCCCAGTGGAACATAGGGCCTCAAGCTAGTCGCTTGAAGTTTCTGTAGCAGTGTTTGTTTTTACAGGATGGGTTCGCTAGTCTCATCTCCAACCTTTCCTCTTTACCGGCATTATTTCTGGTTTAGCGATGTAAAGGAGTGCGTCTGTGGCCGGGAATCGAACCCCGGACTATGGTGGGCGATCGTCCTAACCGCTATGCCATCGACGCACAAATCAGGGCACGCAATACAAGAAAACACCACACACAAATAGTGTCAGGCAACTTGAAAATCGATACTGAAAATAGAGAGAGTAGGCTTTTCAAAGTACTTGTCACCGATAATTATAGGATATTTTTTTCGAAGTGAGACACCGTCTCTTCTTTCAACCTATTTTAATAATCATGATAGTAATAATAGCTTTAGGTCCATTGTGGGGTAAAATTTATTTTGATAAAGTCTCACATTGTTATACAGTAATGTTTACTGATGACGTTTCGGGCACAATTTATTGCTCATTATGATATCAAGGCATTCCCACAACTTTCTAACTTCGTTTATATAATTCCATTATTTTCCATCGCTTGATTTGATTGGTAATAGTATTTTCCGTATTTTCGGAATGAGTGATGAGTCATTCCTATTGCATGTATTGGGTATAGACTGGATGAACCAAGTTTTAGCAATCAACCTCTCTCTCCACCTACCTATATTGCTTCTTGGAATTTTAACCCTCTCCCACCCTATTGTGTGGTTGTGTGTTAATGCATGCAGCGCAATTGCTGAGCTTTTTTTGCTAAATTTCTCATCTTCTTCGGGGTCAACCATTCTAACCTTAGCTAAATTCTTATATTCTGACAATCTGACTACCCCTAATCCACGAGTCTGACTCAACCACAGTTCACAATATTTATGCATAAATAACTGCTTTATTCTGGACAAAATGTCTTCATGATGCATAGAAATAATTCTCAGTATGGCTTTTTGCATTATATTATCTCTTCATCGAAGATATTCAAATAAAATAACCGTTTATAGTGTATTGTGTTCGATTATAGACATAGATGTGTAACCCCTTGATAACATTTCTGCTTCATCTCCGAGAAATGCTCACCCGTAGTTTGAAAGCTAATCAGAATTGTGAGCATGATGAGTACGTTGTGCGAATCACAGGCATAACTGAATGGTTACAAAAGATAAAAATTAGAGAAAATATGAGATGCATATCATATGCATTCAATCTCTGTAATCTTTCATATTCCTTTCTACCATTACCCATTCTGTCTCACTCTTATATTTGCCAAACTCTATTAATTCTCTTCACTCATCTTCTTGTCTACCTCTGTGTGCTATTTGGAACGTGGCAACTCGAACTGCTGCACTTCGGTGCCAAGTTCTATGTTGAATCCAGACAGACAGACAGATATCATATGCATTGTATTGTTGAATGGAAATTCAGGTAGCTCAATGATGTAAACTAGACCGTTAGGTATTACCAATTGAGTCTGTTTTGAGCTTGTGACATATATATGCTGGCATATTTGCACGATTTAATCGTTCGTAATACGGTGTTTAAATTCACAAAACATTTAAACTTGACAGAAAATTACACTGTAAATGAAACTGAATCATTGGCGATTGCTTCTTCATTATATTCCTAGAAACTTGTTCCGTGGAAGGTACAAAAGGGCTTAAAATAGTGCGATTGCTCACCACCCGTTATCAAATCGATGCATTAAAATCTTTTTGAAGATATTTTATTATTTTTATTTATTTAAACGCAATTTATTATTTATTTATTTAAATGCAATATGGCACCGAGAAAGATACGCCACACTAAATTTCATTTGTTGTGTGAGGGCTGAGTTACTGCCCGGCCGCCCAGACCGAAGCAGGCGGTTTTACTAAGGGACGAGCCTTTGACTTGGAGTCTAATCCGCAAGGCAGCGGAGCAGCGTCAGGAGCTGCATTCCCATGGTTGACGGTGACCCATATGGGTTCATACGCCATTTGATCCGATTGGATTCTGGAGCTCATATATCCCATGGTAACTGCTTTTAGTCTAACCACCATCCAATCAACCTTCCTGACATGATAGAACCTGCAGGGACATGAGTCCCAGCCAGTTTAGCTTGTTGGGTCACTGTGGTATTCAAGCCTGACCACCACGACAAGGTAGCAGTTGTCGACTAGGTTCTCTATATGAACTTCATTTTAAATGCTTTAATCTAAACGAAAAAAGTTAACAGATGTATTATAACTTCTGTTTAAAGTGAAGTCGACTACTACTAGTAGTCAACTTTTTTGTGGAAAAGCAACAGGTGTATTTTATCAATAGAGATATTAATTTTCTATTAGCAAGTAATTTTAATGCTACTTATTTTTTTATTCGTTAATGGGCATTATTTGATATTTTTTACTTAAAAAAAAACATAGTACATTATGGACATCAAGAGGTACACCATAAAATCTTTTAGTTTATGGATACTACCTGAACTCCCATTACGAAGCATTTGGTTATCTTAAAAGGCTAACCCTTCCCCTCCCCACCCCCAAAATCTTCGGTTTTAAGTCTTGCTACAAAAATCACATTAGATCTGTGTTTTCCCATGGTTTCCGGTGTCCGAAACCGGTTCATACACCATTCGATCCGTTCCAATTACGGAGCCCATTGTACACCATAGATTTAGAATCTATGTTTTCCAGTTTCCTTATGAAGTCAGACCCCCATGTTCATCAGTCGGGTTGTAAGGGCTAAATGTTAGAATTCTCCTTTTCATTTTTATGAGGAACACCCTTGCTGCATGAAGGCAACGTGGCGCTTACTTGTCAGACGCTATACATGATGAGTGGCCATATGTGAGAGTATTTGGGGGAGGAAGACCGAAGTCTACACACCTTTAACCCTATTTGCTTGTGGGTATTATAAATTGGTTGAAAACTGTCCCAGAATCAAGATTACTTAAGTTTCGTTTTCGTACAAAATTAACTCATAATAGTAGTTGAAATATGTTTAAATATAAGCTAGTAAAGGTGTACAATCCTGTGTAGACCACTTATTTATAAGCATATTCTAGAGCTCATTATTTCCCACTTTCAGGGATTTTTTCCCAGTTATTTATTTAGAAATTCTCCTCTTATATTAATTTATATATTTTTGAAATATGAATTGTGTAATTCCACTTATGAAAAATTCCACTTTGCAAGGGTTTCGCTGGAGTAGTCATATTTGGCGCCTTAGCCGACGTACTGCTAAATCTCTTTTGGTTGGTAATAACTCCAACCAAAAGGGAGGGTTCGGTATCGAGAATAGTAACCTCATCATGTAAAAGCAACCATTGCTAGCGAAACTCCAAAGCTGTAGTTTGCAGCAATATGTTCCACTCGGAACGCTGTCTGTCTGTTTTCGACATAGAACTTTGCACATATGTGCACCAGTCCATGTGGCCACACTGTCTCCTTGTAGCATACAAAGCACAAAAGAAAGTAGAAGAAATGCATAATAGAGACAGTAAACAGAGGTGTGAGACAAGGGAATGGTAATAACGGAGAACAATATAGTTTTATTGGATATTATACGCCACAGGGAGTGGATGCATCTGTACCAACCATTGAGAACGAGGATTTTGAGCCATATCACTAATTGTTTCCAACCATTGGTTTTTACCATCCCGAGGACCCCAACCAAGGAGCCTGTCTACATCTTCCTATGTGACTGACTAGCTGAAACTTACTGTTGTGAATTTCATTGAGTGATGACGCCATGTTATGGTTTGGCCGCCGCTAGCTCTTCTCCAGCGTGACCCTTTATCAGCTAAAACTCCTAGTCCGTCGAGGAAGCCGATGGCTAGGGATGCATTCGTAACACATGTTCTAACCATCTCAGTCGATGTGGCTTCACAGCCTCGTTGATTGATTTCCCCTCCCACCTTATCTAGCACTCGACCAATGCCTCACCTCAATATTCCTCACCTTATTTTACCACTTCACACGGGAGGTAGAGCGCAGTCACCTATGATCAAAGACGGCTGATTTTTTCATGTCTTCCACTGTCAATGGCCACGTCTCATAGCTGGCCATAAAGAAGGACGGAGCGGACTGATGAGCAGTACACACTCCCTTTGGTCGATACCAAGCCGGATATCATGTCTACTAAGCCAGAGACGGCGTAAACTGGCGCATATGCGAAACTAGCCCTCTGTATTTGTGCTGAGATTTTGTCAGAGATCAACCCGTTGGCGTTGGCTGATGGTACTTCCCAAATAAGTGAAGCGGTCAACGTTATACGGTCAACGATGTACTACTGATAAAGCTTATCAGTAGCACACGCTACAATTACGTGCTTGAATCTAACACAAAGTTCGACTGATCTAGGTTTCCCCTTGATTTCCAAAAATAGTTTGCATCATTTATCCACGCGTATTTCCTGTGATTCCACGCATAAATAACAACTGATACTAATTCCATAAGACATCGTGGCTTAGTAGCTTAATGGATTACGCATTGGTGTTTGAAGTGAGGACGGTTGCTGTTGTTGTTGTTATTCGAGTGTCACTACGCGAGTACCATCATTCATTGAGAAACAGCTGTATCCAGCTAAAAGAGTCTAAAATAAGGTATTATGCACGCATTATTGATTTATTGGTTTATTTAAACTCAGAAAAAACTTGGTGCAATATGGCACCAAGAAAGATGCGCCACACAATAATAATGAAACAACATAGATCAAAAGAAAAGAAGAAAGAGAAGAAAAAATATATATAGGTAGAGAACGGATGAAGAACTTCATCTGGAAGGAAAACAGTCAGGCTTAGCAAGTTCAAACCGTATTCGTTAACTATCATCGGGAAGGGAAGAAAGCAGGAAATTGCAACACGTTCGCTGTTGATTACGATTCTTGGTCATATCCGATAACGTTTCGAGCCATTGATTCGAGTTATCTCGCGGAACACAATCAGGGAGTCGTGACACACCAACCGATGCTAATCTAGCACAAACATCCTTCATCCCACGACACCACGTCATGCACTGACCACCGCTCCGCCTTTTCTATCTCGTCCCAGGGCTGGCTATCGAACAGAGACCTGTACGGAGCACAACATTCGAAGCACATGTCCAAGCCACCGGAACCGGTGTTTCCAGATGACGACCACACTCAATGAATGGGGATCTCCGCTGTGTTCAAACACACGCCACTGAACCTCAGAATTACTCACGCGATGATGCCATCCATCGAACGCAAACAATCCTGCGGAGACAGCGTTGATCGAACACGCAGAGTCGCCACACATCCTCAGCCTATTCGGAGAGGCCAGGCTTCACAGGCCTGGCGTGGAGCAAGACAGCCCGCACCGAAACATTGTATACCAGACGTTTGACAGCCAGACTAACGTGGTGACGGCGCCAGAGGTGGCTCAAGTTGATGTATGCCACCCTAGCCTTCATTACACGGTTGGAAATCTCATCCGTCACCCATCTGCCAGCACTCACACAACTACCCAGATACACAAACTTATCAACAACTTCAAGCGGTTCACCCGGAAGAGTGAGTGCAGGTACAGGCTCGTGTCAATCTTGTAACAGTACTTTGCACTTAGACGGTGCACGCATGGTATTCCACCGCTCATGTTCCATCAGCTAGACAGTATCAAATTAAAAGTTGAATACAAGGGAATAACAGTTCAACTTACTGTGTTTTGCTCTGGTCGAAGAATAAATTACCCTTTATTTACTGTTAAAAAAAAGATTCACACGTAGAAAGATGATATTAACATTTGTGATGTGAAAATATTAGTTATGCGCGTATAATATATCCCTATTGAAACACGGAGATAAGGAAAAAAAAGTGGTCTAGTAAAGTGATTCATTTCAGCAAATTCATTCACACTTTGAAGTACAGTTGTATTGTATATACATTTAGCCTGTCAAATATATAACAAAACAGATAAAAATAAATTATTTTGAAATATTGTTTACATTATTAGAATATTTTAAAACAGTGTGAAGATTAGTCAAATTGTAATTCATGGAGAAAAAGGTAAGTTTTGACTAAAGATTGCGTAATGCGAAAACAAACGTCTAAAAATATCGGATTTTCAAGGGAGAAGCATAGACATATTTTAAGTATCAAAATATATTACGTAACAGGTGAATATAAGGAAGAAAAGGTTGGTTAGAAAATATTGTGTTAATACTTACCAAGCGAAAAGATACAAAAAGGTTTGTGATAACAAAATATTGATAAAAAATTTAGCTTGTAATTATGTCCCAGGTAGGAGTAGGTGAAAAGGTTCCTTCTGTGTCTATAAATCACAGTTTCTTTTTTCGAGTGACTTAGGCCTCAACAAACCAATAAATACAGTAATCATCTCATTTTTTGGAGGCTTCTTTTAACTTTATCTTTGAATGGGTTTCCTCTAGATTCTCGAAGGTCCTGGGTTCGAACCGTCTATATATATATATATATATATATATATATATATATATATATATATATATATATATGAGAAAGTTGGGCAGCAGAATGATACCAGTCTTAATTAAGATGCAAAGAATATTCTTTTCAGGCTGTTTTATACTCTCTTTCGTAGAGTGTCGACCAGAAGGTTTCCTGTGAACGTCACGTTTGTGTATAACATTGTCTCTGGCATTTGCCAATGAATCACATTTATGTTTTTAGAGTTGATAATACTATCTTACTATTCAGACTTTAATAGATGAAACAGAATTTGTTTCTGGGACTTCAGTGATTGAAAGTGAATCAAATTCAAAATGAACTATGTAAGTCATGAGAAGAATCACCGAATAATTACCTACTTTGATGAATGCATTGTCTTATACATATACAAAGGAACGTACTGCCAGTAGTTTCTTTATAGTTTCTTTGAAATTTATCTGTCGATTCTTTAAAGAAAAACAAGAAAACCATACACAGATAGTGAAATCAACTTCCAGAAAAGACTAGTTATGGGTGGTGCGTCGGTGGTTCAGTGGTCGAACACTAGCGGACCACTCAAGTAATTCGGGTTTCGATCCCCAAAAGGTTGGTTTTGAGGCTAGCAACTCTATCTCCTAAAAGACACAACCGTATTGAAACTTTAAAGCTGTAGCTTGGAGCTCTATGTTTCACTTGGAACACAAGAGAATAAATTTGAAAAATATCATTAAATAGGAGGTGCCTATGTTGGTGCCCATAATGTACACATTTTGTTCCTGAAATTTGCGAAAAATTTAAATCATATGGTGTTTAAAACTTCGTATGTGTTGATGTCACTAGTAATGTCCGTTGCAGCCTATTGATAATCTTCATGATAAATAAAAAAACGACAAAATGAGATTGTTCCTGAAAGTAACCTACAGAATTTTAAAAGTTTTCAATTTATTGAGATTATGCGTTTTCTGGGGATTAGGATTAATTTGAACTCCCAGATGTATTCACGAACCATCATCAGCTGGAAAAGTCACTGAACAAGACCACGGAGCACTGGACAACTATCTTGTCCTATTTGGAAACTCTTCATCGGCGCGCACCTACGGCAGTACGTGGTCGTTCCTCCCTCTTTAGGGCTCGTGGCTGCATGTACCTACATTCTTAAGTGAGTGATGGTGTTGAGTTAGGGTTAGGCTTGATAGTTTTGTGACATCTATGTGCATTTACCAATTCAACTGCACCTGCGGTGACAGTTATGTTGGGCGTATTACTAGACAGCTTAGCCAACGTGTTCGTGAACATCTGCCATCGTGGTTTGGCAAAGGACAGACAAAAACAATCCGTAGCTCAATTTTGTCACATTTAATTGATAGTGGTCATGTAGTGGAGGAAAGGAGATCCTTCAAAGTATTTCATCGTATCCCACCGAATCTTTCCAATAGACTTCTTATTCGTCTACTGCACACAGCTGAGGCGATAGACATTCGAATAACTATTAGGCCTTAACTATGTATTCAAAAGAAGTTCGTACAGCCATTATCCCTCCCTTATTGGCCTATTAAGACATAACCAACTAATGACTTCTACACTACCTCTTGTTTATATTTTCAACCCCTTTCTTATCATCCCTTAATCTTATCACATCCTCATTGAGAACGTGTTTCATTTACCTTCCTAACAATCAGTCTATCATTACTTAATCGGTTCATTTGTGTTTACTAGCCTTTATCGACTACTATGTCCACCTGAACATTTGTTTGTTTAATCATGCTGTTTTTTCATTATTCGTGTTATCACAGATTGCCTCACTTTTTCATCATTATTATTGATAAAACCATTATTACTATTATTATTATCATCATTACTATTATTATGACTAATTGCACAATTTATATTCACCATCGTATTATCCTATAGACAAAACACCATGATTGGTTTATATTTGAATTTTTATTTGTAAACCCTGTATATATTAGAGTTAAGCCTGATGAGTTCTGATTGAAAACAATATTGTTCGCTTAAATGTGTTGTTCGAAATTCTACTATGGGAATATTTAATATATTTAAAAAGAAAGATGACAAAATTTTGTCATATTTCGATAGCGCGTATAGGCGATGTAGTGATTTGGTTAGATTTTTTTACCTTTTTTGCTGGTTACAACTGATGTATTTTGATACACATTTAAATTAGATTGCTGATATACAATATTTAAGAAACATCTGCCTTTTCTAACGAATGGTATTCTTTTATTTCATGCAGATCATATTCTTTTACCAACTAGTAATCTTGGTCAGATCAGATTCTTACCAAATTCTGTAGCCTCCTCATGCTCTCCACAAATGGCACCAATACTTATTGAATCTGGACAAAATGGATTCCCCACCACCTCCGTACAGTGTCAAACAACACAATTTCCAAATGGTTTAACACACACCCAGTATTCACCGGCGTCATCACCTGACAATGGTGGATGTCAGCCTATTGGTGAAAAGTTGTGTTATTTTATCCCGGTTAGTAGTAGTAATTCTTCTTCCTATCAGCCGAATTCATCGCATACTACCTCTACAAATATTACATCGAATCTTACTCAATTTTCTAATATCAACACAATTTCACCTGTTTCTAAAATATCTCATCCACATATGATGAATTCAACGAAAGTAATCAATGATAAATTGTCTATTCGACCTAATCGTTCAGTTCATCATCGTAATACTACTACGACTACTCCTGGTAGTAATACTCAAAATAGTAGTCAACAGAGTAAGTTGAAATTGAAAAAAATTTGTGTGTAGAGTGTTTGTTTTATGACTTCTTTGTTTTTGGAGTAGTATATTCCATGTTTGTATATTTGAATTTTATGTGTGTTTTTTTAAAGTTTGTCATGTATACTTCCTTTATCAATCAACTTCCCATTCTATGAAAATAGGGAAGTCTTTTAGTATCTGTCTCTTAACTGTTAATATCAAGGGGTAGGTGAACTTATCAAATGATGTTCCATCAGAAGGAATATGAGTGTAACAGAAGCATGTGGATATATATGAAGGCTTGTCAAAATGATGAAAGGTAATAGTGGTAATAATAATAATCATTATCAAAACTGATTGATGTTCTGCTGACACATACTTCCTGAGTTCGATCAGCTTGACATTTTAATGTTTCTAATTCATCCTTTTATTCTCTTATCCTTTGTTATGATATGTTGTCATTTGTATACAACTCAACTGAATTGAAAATGTCATCTTGAAACTTTGCACAAGAATGCAGTAGTAGTTCAGGTTGCCATTCTTCATTAAAGCAGAAATACTATAGAAAACAAAGAATGCTTACTTGGAGGGATGTCCCACCGACGACATTGGTTGGGGTGGCGCTAAATCACAAATTGGTAGAAGTCTGTCTTTTCGTTATTGTTTTGTGTGTCTCAGTAGCATATTTGTCACTCCTGCCCTGTGACACGGTAGCAGGAAGCGCGGTCGTTGTTAGTCCGGGCCACGGCCGACCCGGCATGATATTTTGTGATTTTCTATTTATCATAATGTTGGATTGGGTAGCTGCTTTTTGTTTAACCGCTATCCAAACAACCTTTCTGGCATGGTAGGACCTCAAGAGACGTAAGTCTCAGCCAGTATAGCTTGATTAGGTCATTACGGTGTTCAAGCCCGACCACCACGTCAAGGTAGCAGCTTTTGGTCGGGGGTAGAAGTTAAAATTCATGCGTTGGCCATTGAATTGGGTCCCAGTGGCTGAATGGTATGCGATCTTGCCTTGTAACTGGAAAGTCCTGGGTTCTAAACTTCTGTGGTGGGTGCGTACTTCCGATGATTCCGAAACTAGAATGAAACAGCTGTCCAGTACTCCTGGTTTTCAATGGTTCTCTAACTGATATCAATCCGTGATCAACTCGTAAAAATAAGAATTCAATAGATTTAAGAGTTCACTTTCCAGTGATTGGTTCTTAGTGTCTTGCCTATCCAAATCAGCAGGAAGTTTATATCTCTATACATGGCGAAGACCAACGCTCAAGGACTTCATCGAATGATGCTGTGTTTAAATTTGATTACCGCTAATCCTATATGAGTGCTAACACTGGTCGACGTGAAAGATGATGATGAGTTGGCATCTCAATCGATGCATTTTTACAGCCTCATCGACTGACTTTCCTTCGTCCCCTAACACTCTACACCTAAGCTGAATATTACTCGCCATATTATATCATTTAATATGGAAGACAGAATATAAACACTTCAATTTTAAACGCCCATGTCTCACAGGCGTAAAGAAATACGGAGTGAACCTTCTGTGCAGTAACACATCCTGTTGACGAACAACCCGATATCACATTTATGCCAGAGATGACGTAATTTGAATTACACACAGCTGACATCCTAAGTATTGTTTTGATGGCAATAACTGTCATTATTAATTGTATAAATCCATTTGATTTGCGGGGAGTGTTTTACCATTTTACATTTTAACAGATTTATTACTTCTATGTACTAACAATGTTAGGTGTACATTTGAAGGCGATTGTTTCTACCAAGTTGATGGTGTTACTATGGGAAGTCCGTTAGGGTAGATATTTATATGTCGTACATTGAGAGTTTATCGGAGAATTTAATCGAAAATATGCCACCTTATAGAAGGTATGTAGATGATATTTTAATCATAAGTGATAAGTCTTGTTCTGTCACCTCAATTTTAAATCGAATGATGAATGAATTTCAGAATAGCATATCACTTACATCTGTAGAAAAGAAAGATAATTCTTTATCTTTCCTGGACATATTGCTTAGTCGCCGGCTTGATGAGTCAATAAAAAGATCTATTTATAGAAAACCTACTGGACAGGACAGTATCTTAATTACCACGGTTTCTGCCCTGTTCGGTACAAAACAGCCTTAGTGGGTGAGGTGCTTCCTCAGTAGAATCCAACAAATGTGCACCGAAGACACATCTGATGAAGAAGAAAGAAATCTGACACAAACTCTGGTTGATAACAATTATCCAGACAAGTTAATTAAGAGATATAAAATGGTAAGAACACCAAGACCCATTCTCCATCTCGCTGCCAAGAAAGACCTGTACATCAAGCTACCCTATATGGGGCATCATAGCAGGTTGATAACTAGACAAAGATTGAACGCTGTTGTTAATAAAAGACTTTTTATGCAGCTAATATCATAATAATTGAGAATGTGAAGCCAATATATCTATCTAAGCCCTTTGAACATACGAAAAATGATGTCACATCCCACTGTATTTACCAATTTGAATGTACGTGTGGACACACATACAAAGGTAGGACTCCTTGATCTCTGCAAGCAAGGGCTGACTTCAGAGCATATTCTTAGGTGGCTACAGAAACAAACAGAATCTTCAGAGCCCACTAGTGGTGAGCATAGGAGACCTAGCTCCTCTATTGCCAAACATATTGTAGAGACAGGACATGAAATTGATGTTTACACGTCTTTTAAATCTATCTATAAAACGTGTTTTGGGGCGTATCCTGAAGTTTGTAGAAGCCCTATTTAGCAATTACGAAGTTTAAAGCACCTTTATGCGTTCAAAGCAACAATTCGTCATCACACTAAACTTTCTTTGGTGAACTTTGTTTGGATACCATAGCAGATGTACTATTACCTCTGTTATTTGGTTTAGTGGTCTTCATTGTTATTTTGACCTTGAGTATATCCTTTTAATTTGACCTAAGTCTATTTTTCTCACCTCTTAACTACTTAATTATTTCATATATGACAAGTCCGTGTGTGATCAGATTGTTCGAAATGTGTTGCGCAAATACATTACACGATTCAGACAAATTACGTCTTCTTATTGCTTTATCTAAATCCATAAAGGGAACTAATTGTTTCAAATATACAAGAATATTATCCTAAGTAGCCATTATATATATATATCAAGCAACCAACAACAACAAGCACCAGTGGCTATTGACAGAAGATATTTGAAGGAGGTTGCCACTTTCATTATTCATCTAACCAGAATCCTTTCAAATATTGGCGACACGAATGAAGGTGTTAAAGCCAGTTAGGACTGGAATAGCAAGATAGACCTTCATTACTCTGAAATCAGTATGAAAATCTAAAGTGTTAAGCATCAAAAACAAGATTCCGATTTTCAACACCAATGTCAAATCAGACAGTGCTTCTATATGGTTCAGAAAAATAACAGCGCACTAGACAGGCTGTAGACTTTCGTCAACGGTTACTTTCGCTCCGTACTGAAGATTAGATGGCCAAAAAAGAATAACTACAAGGAACTCTTGTCAGACAACAAACAAATCAAGAATACATCGCCTAACAAATAAGCAGAATCTAATGGGGACTGATCAGGCACATACTGAGAAGACTGTTGAGTAGCATGACACGCTAGGCTATTGCTCGAGTGCAACCCTCGAATAGGTGTTGACAAATTGCAGAGTCTTCTGAACACCTTGAGCAGCAATCTTCGCGATTCGCTCCTGTAAAATGTAAGATGCTGCTACAGGACTGGACTACGTCAACTTCTAGCTTAGTGATAGGGAGTGAAGTGATAGAACATGTTGACCACTTCACTAATTTGGGAAGTTGTATTAGCACCAACGGACTGATTGTAGACAAAATCTCAGCACGGATCCAAAAAGCTCGAGCTTCTCTCGCTGACTTATACCATCTCTGGCGTAGGCGTGACATCCGGCTATCAACCAAGGGACGTGTGTACTGCTCAGCAGTTCGCTTCGTCCGTCCTTCTCTATGGCTCTGAAACATGGTCAATACGCGTTGAAGACATGAAAAGGTTGACTGCTTTCGATCATAGATGTCTGCGATCTCTTTCTCACGTTAGGTGGTATGATAAGGCAAGGCAAAGAGGGGAAATCAATTGACGAGGCTATAAAGTTACATAGATTGAAATGGCTAGGTCACGTGCTGCGCATGCCTAACCATCGCCTCCCCCGACGGGCATTACTAGCTAATATAGGTGCAGGTTGGAAAAGAGTAAGTGGTGGCCAAACAAAAACATGTCATCGATCCATGAAATCCTTGACAGTTAAACTGAGTCGGTCAGGTAGGGAGGGAGATGCAGACTCCCGGGTTGGGGCCCTCGGGACACTAGGAATCAATGGCTGGAGACAATAGGTGACATGGCTCAAAATCGTTGTCAATGGCCAGCGCAGATGTATTCAGTCTCTGTAATCTTTCATATTCCTTTCTACCATTACCCATTCTGTTTCATTCTTATACTTGTCAGACTGTATTGGTTCTCTTCACTCATCTTCTTGTCTACCTCTGTGTGCTATTTGGAAGGTGGCAACTGGAACTGCTGCACTTCGGTGCCAAGTTCTATGTTGAATCCAGACATACAGAACCCAAATAGGAAACGACAAGTTGAGTGTAGGTCCAACGATGAAATGGTGGAGATATGAGACTATGAACAATCGTCAGGCAAGCTTAAGATGACCAGAGAAGGCGATGTTATTGAGATGTACTATTGAAGGCCTACGTTCCGCGCAGAACCCAAGGGGTTGTTAATAGTAAACTTACATTGTAAAATAATGAATTATAAGCAACCTCGTTTACCTGTTTACCTACCTGGGAAGCATCGTTCAAACTACAGGAAGACGGAACTGATGAGGATATCAAAGCGAGAATCGAGAAGCAAGACATGCTTTCATTACTTTCAAGTCTGTATGGAGGTCAACAGCACTGAGCATGAAAAATAAGACCTGGATTTTCATCTCCCAGGTGAAGCCAGTGCTAGTCGCTATACGGATCCGAGACTTGGGTTCGCATCATAAAAGGCACTTCGAACAAACTACACACCTTCATCAAAAACTGTCTTCGCTCAATACTTAGCTCAAGATCAGATGACCCGCCAGAAAAGATTAGTAATAGTGAAGGATCTCTGGGAGAGAATCAACCAGGAACCGACTGTGCAACAAATATGCAGGAAGAAATGGAGATGGATTGGCTGACCATACCCTTAGAAAACAAAACATCAAGTGACATCACACTCCAGATCATTGCTCGAGTGGAACCCGGACGTGAAGCGACGAGTTGGGAGTCAGTGTAAGGGTGACATGGAGGAGATCATGAGAAGAAGAGATGTAAGCATGTGGGCAGACGTGGAGCCAGGTGAAAAGTTTGGCAGGAAACCCAACGCAATGGAGACGTGTGGTTGAAGCCCTGTGGTCCTCTAGGAACCAAATGAAATAATAATATAATACTAATTTGAATGGTTTGTTAATTTTATGATAAAAGAAAAGATTATTGAGAGTTGTCACGTATAATGTGGTTTTTTTTAAATTGCTATAATTTGTTTATAGACGGTACAACACGAAGTCAAGACACAGATACACCAGATGAAAGTGGTGTTGGTGAATCAATTATATCGAATGAATCACCAGCAGAGAGTAGAGCATGCGGTGGTGTTGGTGGCAGTGTTAGTGTCAGTGGGGCGATCAATAGTGCTGCATCAAATTCTGTCGCGTGCAATACACCTAGTCAAGTTGACTGGCGATTGAATATGGTGAGTGTTTTTATTTTCCGTTACTACCGTTTTTTTTTTATTTCAAAAGGTAATTACCATGTCTTATTCCAATATGTGGTAGTAAGTGAATAGTACACATGATCGACATATTAGCATGTATTCTGACTGGAACTAAAGAGGTGAATATATGTATGTAGTTAGTTGACTGAAGCACTCAGTGCTCAGTTAAAGATCATAGGGTTGAGATTACTCTGTTTTCCAATCTAAGCTTTCATATCATGTGTCAAACACAGTTCTTGGCACAGAAGAAATTCTATCCAGGTAACTGAGTTTTAATAAGTTTGGCACAGACAACATGTCACTGACTCATGATGGACAGTTCCATGAAAATCTCATCTGATACTTTGAAGTTTTGTAATTGGACGTTTTCCCTTTTTAAATTACTGTTTAGTCTGTTTGATAGTGTAGACGGTATATAATGACACTTTGTTTCACATCTTTTTTGTTGAGTAGATCATTAGAACTACTTGAATATGATTTCATTAAAAGCTCTAATTGTAAATATTTGTGCCATGACTTTAGTACATTTTTTCGGGAATTGGCAAAAGTCATGGAACATTAGAACGTATCCTAGTGGCTGAATGGTTTACGAGCTCGCCTTGTAACCATCAGAACCTTGGTCTCTAATCCCGATGTGTTCATGTTGTCCAGTACTCCTTGGTTTTCGAATAGTTCTCCAAGTGATGCCAACTCGCGATCAAACCTCCTGTAACTTGTAAATGTATTGGTAGTTTTGTTTCCACCCTTGGTTGTGGTTTTCGTCTTTAGAACCACCTCGTGATTATGCCTTACTTATTTGTTCAGATTTGTCTACTCACGACAAGTGTGGACGCTAGTTTGTTCAAAATCTGCTGCTCTATCTAATTACCTTTAATTATAACTCTTGCATTGCTGTCATTTTTGCATGTAATTCTAATTGTTTAGTTTTATTAATTTGACCTTTGACCGGAAATTATTCTGTAACTTTCCCACCCATTCATTATAAATACACGAATGTACAGCCCAGTTGATGACACTTCGTCGAAAAGTAAAATTTTCTTCATTGCAACCGTCTTCTTTTTAGTAATTATAATCATCCCCAAAATGTTATCATCGCATTATATATATACATATATATGCGTCTCTGTTATCTTTCAGCCTTTTGAAATATCTCTGCCAACTGATCATCCTTCACATCATCAGTTTAATGCACCAGTTATTGTGTCTCATTCGAACGGTATCCAACAACAACAACAGCATTCACATCCACACGTTGTCCTGCATAGTTCTCATTTCTCTACAGGTACAACTCAATTCACTGTAGATCCTATGGATCAATTTTCAACAATACCACCACAAGATCGTATAGGCAGTTATTTGAAAAGTTTGGGAGAATTAGATACAAATCGTAGGATGGAGATATTTCACTCGTATCAATTACAACAAAATCAAAATTGTTTAAATTCAACTGATTTAATGGATACTACTAAGAACTTGCATCCATCGAATTTCTTGCATTATCCGCCACCGCTACCACCTCCTTCTTTCCCGCCTCCTCCGACAGCTCAACCACCACCTCCAACAGCAACAACAACAACAATACTAGCGACATCAGCAACTGGATGCACTGTGTCATTGCCTACACCGACTGATGGAGCATCCCAATTGAGGTAATTTAAGTCATAACATGTACTCTGTCATAAATTCCCTTTCTTCTTTACTCGATAAAGTGTATGTCACTCACATGTTTTAATTTTTTCTGTACGGCATGTTCACTCAATCGATTCATTTGTATACGCAGTGATTAATTGAACCTTGGTTCTTTTAGATTTGAATTTATTCGTAAATATCGAATGCATACCTAGCAGTATTAGTCAGTCTTTTTTTTCTTTTACCTGGCTAAACGTCACACCAAAGGCTACTGATATCGCCTAGTTGTCCACGTTGAAGATGGATGGAGCGGGATTCGAACCCATTAACCTATGGGTTGAAACGAGCTGATTAAGCCGATGAATGATACCACCGTATTAGCAGCCTTCTTTTTTTACTTTTCTGTCTGTTTACTGATTTGTAATTAGTATTCGTGAAGCCGTAATTGTGTTTTGTAAGATTGGTTTAAGTGTTAACTTGCATTTACGTGTTTGTTTTTTTATAGTCTAATTTACTCAAAACACAAATGGTTTGCGGTATATTGCTTAGGGAATTACATTAAAGACAGACAAATGAGTCTTGTTTTAATTATTTTGTTTGATATGCTATTGAATTTTGATTGTATTTCTTCTTCTGTAGATAAAAGAAAATGGATTCTAATCTTATCTCTGATTATCATCAGTATTCTTGTTTTTTTTTTAATTTCTTGATCTTGTGTTGCCTGTTTCGAATGTGGTGTCGTACAGCCATTGGTGCTGACACTGGAATACTTGACCACCACTAATCCTTTTCCATCCTGATCTTGTTTCAGGTTGGAAGAGAGTTAGGGTATGACATGCCTGAACTTGGAATCATTTAACAGCCTGAGCAGCCATGTAGGGAGGTGTAGGCTTCTTGATTGACGTGCTCGGGATTCTACGAACTAATCCCTGGAGACAGTTGGTGATATGACTCAAAATCGTTGTCAATGACATAGATGCATTCACTGTTCATGATCTACTACACTGACTCCTAGTTTAGAAGTAGGAAGTGAAGTGGTAGAGCACGTTGACCGCTTCATTTATTTGGGAAGTACCATCAGCCAACCCCAACGGACTGATCTCTGACGAAATCTCAGTACGGATACAGTGGGCTAGTTTCGCATATGCGCCAGCTTACGCCGTCTACGGCGTAGACGTGATATCCGACTAGCTATCAACCAAAAGGCGTGTGTATTGCTCATCAGTCCGCTCCGTCCTCCTTTATGGCCAGCTATGAGATGTGGCCATTGACAGTGGAAGACATGAAAAGATTAGCTGTCTTCGATCATAGGTGACTGCACTCTACCTCCCGTGTGAAGTGGTATAATAAGGTGAGGCATTGGTCGAGTGCTAGATAAGGTGGGAGGGGAAATCAATCGACGAGGCTGTGAAATTACATCGACTGAGATGGTTAGGACACGTGTTACACATGCATCTTTAGCCATCGCTTTCCTCGACCGATTAGCAGTGTTAGCTAACATAGGGTCAGGTTGGAAAAGAGCTAGCTAGTGGCGGTTAAACCAAAACATGGCCTCATCAGTCAATGAAATTCACAACAGTTAGTTTTAGCCAGTCACCTAGGTGGGTGTAGACAGGCTTTCTAGTTGGGGTCCTCGGGACGGTAAAAACCAATGGTTGGAAACAATTGGTGATATGGCTCAAAATCCTCGTTCTCAATGGCTGGTACAGATGCATCCACTCCCTGTTACTTATGGTTTCCAATGAAACTATATTGTTCTTCGTTATTATTATTCCTTTGTCTCACACCTCTGTTTGCTGTCTCTTATATGCATTTCTTCTACTTTCTCCTTTTGCTTTGTGTGCCATATGGAGGGAGTGTGGTGACTTGAACTGGTGCACATATGTGCAAAGTTCTATGTTGGAAATAGACAGACAGACTTCCTGATCGGCCATGTTCATTAAACGCTAATCTGTTTCTCTGTGTGACTATTCTTTCTCCCATTTCTCTCTCCCTCTCCTTTCTCTGTCTTTGTTTGCTACATAGAGTGTGGCAACTTGAAATAGTGCATATTTGTGCGCATCCAACTAGGTGGTATCATTAACAGAGTCATACACGTGTGTTTCATTACTGATATGCATGAACATCAATGTATTGAGCGTGACTTGTTTGCTAGTCTTCTCCATCAGTATGACACTGTGCAAATTAAGTCTCTTCAAATTCCCTATTGATTGATCATATATGGAATTGAAATGCTCAACCTTTGTCGACAGAGAGAGAGGGTGGACACTATCATTCACTGGCGAGTTCAAAATAGGATGAAAAGACGCGAGTCATACGTATTCTACTGCTGCCCCAGCCACCATTGACCGTGTAATCTAATCTAACTTGTTATTGGGCTTGTATGGGCTTTATTTTTCAGTTACCTTCAAATTTAATATATATTCTTTCCTGATAACTATCTGTGGAGGGGTATCTTACCTATTATTTTACATGGATTTGTAATTTTCTGTATGCTGTGAAAAATGCCTATCTCATGTAATTAAGACTATATGAGTCAGCAAAGAGGTGTCCTTTTTTAAAACCTTATTTCAAAGCTGTGCAAGGGGGGGGGTACATATCCAATGTAGATTGACAGCAAAGGTCAAGAGGTTTGCATATATAAAGTATGACCAAGTCGGTCGAAAGGATTTCCGCTAACATCTTCTTCATGAAGCTGAAGCCTTAACAGCCTTTAAGGAAAGAAACCTTAACTTTGTGTTCAGAAACATTTTATCCAGTTTTGGTTTTCACCATCATGGCCTTAGTAGTAGTTTGTTTTTCCTTATTTTTTATTTTACGGAGTAACTGTATGATAATAAGCTCTATGTAGTCCGTTTTTTGATAAAGAAATGAAGACGAAATTTTCAGTATAAAATGATGCCATCATTCCATTTCACAGGTTCTCATCATCTGCAGACCACCTGAAATTACAATGGTTTTATAGATGATAATAACATACTTTAATGTTTGAGTGGTGGCAGAGAAGAGATACTATAAAATTGACGCATCCAAAATGAAAGCATTACCCTTTTGCATTTACCAGACACCTTGTTGATACCGGACATCTCGTAGAGATTTCTAAGTCCTTCAAAATATTAAATAGACAAAGGACAGTAAATTTACTACGATTTGCCGAAGCGATCGCAATTAAACGACTTAAACCAGACTTATGCATACACAAAGAGAATGTGATCAACCTTTCACTCCCTTGGTAACAGAATTTTGATTAGTCATCTAATTCAGTGATCTCAACTCAATGAACAAATCTTAATCTCACAAACTGTAACCGCTTTTGTGTCTTGAGTTGCTATGTGAACCTAAAAGCTAACACTGTTCTGTTAATCAATTTTTCTGTTTTCTGTCTTACCCCTTCCCCTCACTCTTTTCAACTTTAAAAGCGTATAAATTGATGATAAAAACTTAAACTAAAAACATTGTAATCCTTTCATTTTGGATGCGTCAATTTTATAGTATCTCTTCTCTGCCACCACTCAAACATTAAAGTATGTTATTATCATCTATAAAACCATTGTAATTTCAGGTGGTCTGCAGATGATGAGAACCTGTGAAATAGAATGATGGCATCATTTTATACTGAAAACGTGGTCTTTCTTTCTCTATCGAAATTTATCAAGGGAACCAAATGTATGAAGTTTTTGAAAAGACGCCTCCCAGTCGCTTTTTTATTTTCATTATTTCCATGTTTTCGGGAACTACTTTCAATCCTTCGTTGTCTTATTTTCTTTTATCAGTTATTTCCAAACGATTATTCTTTTCCTCAGATAAGTTAATTGTCAACTCTCTTGATTACGTAATACTACTGCCAATTTTTCAAGCTTTAGTTTCTACTCATACACTTTGCTATTTTAAACTTTGTTACTAATTAACTGATAGTAACCTTTGATTTCTGTTGTAAATCTACATTGGACATACTAAACCACCTAAATAATTGTATATCTTTGAAGTGAAGCTTCGAAAAAGAGATCTCTTTACTGACTCATGTCTTCTTAATATAATTGTAATTTACACCTATGGCGACTGAAAATGATCCTGTTTAATCGTTTCTCTTAACAATTGGTTCTCGAATGAATATGTAGATTTCAAATTCCAGCTTGCACAGTAAGCCCAATTGTCGTAGAACAGTGTACAACTTTAAATCCTACGTATACAAGTGTAGCTTGTATTGTGTAATTGATTTGCATTTCTGAGATTTGAATGGATTCTTTTTTTCAAATCGTGGAAAATATCCATCAGGACACTTGAAAGTAGGAAACAAGAAGATTAGCACAGATATTATTTCGATGATTTCACCACCGAAAGCAACTGTACAATAACACTGATACATACATAAGTCCACTTGGATACAATTAGCATTATTTAACTCCATATAATACTAACAATGGAGACCAAGACTGATAATTATTTTCAAATTGGTATGAAAGTTGGAAGGTGTGAGTGAATATAGAGGAGACTGCAAAACAAAATTACACAGGGATTAGGAAATAGTTGTATTATATGTAAAATAGCTTGTTTATTTGTTAACAAACACAAGTGTGAACGGGATGAGCATAGGTACAAATCGTTTTTTTTCGGTATAACTGAAGATGAAAAACTGACTGAAGGGAATGAAAAGAGAGGAGGAGAAAACAAAAACGAAAATCAAGGAGTCAAACATGAACTAGATCCATGGTATATGTAGACGTTGGACTAGTTTCTTTTAAAGCATATAGCTCCGTGTTTTTTATGCATATGACAGTATAAAGAAGTCACTTTGTAAGTAACTCTGAATGATAGATCAGTCCTGTTGAGATGCTGTGATAGGTATTGATGAGATGTTCAACTTTAGCGCTTCTCATTATAAACTAGGTTACCCTGTTTGCAGTCACATTTTCACGAGATCTAAGCTTCCCGTGTAACCTCCTCTATATTCACTCATACCTTCAAACTTTCATACTAAGTTGAAAGTCATTATCACCTTTTGGTCTTCTTTGTTAATTATTATTATATACTTTAATTCTTAGAGGAACATAGGGCTTCAGCTGCGCATCTCCTCCATTGCCTTCTGTTTTCTGCAAAATTTTTCACCCCGCTCCAAGTCTCTCCACATGCTTTCATCTCCTCTTCAGATGACCTACTCCAAGTCACCCCTCCCTTGCACTGACTCCCAACTCGCCTCTTCCCTTTCGGGTTCCACTTGAGCAATGGCTTGTCTAGTGATGTCACTTGATGGTTTCCTCAGAGTATGGCCTAGCAAGCCACCTCCATTTCTTCCTGCCTATTTGTTTCGCAATCGGTTCCTGGTTGGTTCGCTCACTCCCAGAGATCTCTGTTGCTGATCTTTTCTGGTCGGCCATCTGATCTTGAGTGGTATTGAGCGAAGACAACTGTAAATGAAGGTTTGAAGTTTGTTTGAGATGCTCTATATGACGCACCAAGTCTCTGATCCGTATAGTGAGTATCACTGACTTCACATTGGAGTTGAAAATCCGGATCTTATTTTGATGCTGATTGCTGTTGACTTATTTCCACACAGACGAGAGTAATGAAAGCTTGTCTTACTTTTCCGATTCTGGCTTTGATATCCTCGTCAGTTCTGTCCGCCTGTAGTTGAAATGATGCTTCCCACGTAGGTGGGTAGGTAAAGGAGGTTGTTTCTTTCAGGTTCCTCCCATTTATGCTGGGTGATTGTTGTCTGTTGTTGTTGTTGCTGTTGATGTTGGCCAGGAATCTTCATCACCTCTGTTTTTATCTATGTTCACTTGAAGTCCTATCTTCGATGCTTCTTCTGCCAGCTTGTTGCTTTTCACTTGCATATCTTCCAGTTTGTGGGAAATCAGACATACATAAATCATCGGCGAAGTCCAGATCCTCCAAGTCTTTTGTGTGAGTCTATTTTATGCCTGTTTCCTTATTGCCCGTCGCTGTCTGTCGCATTATCCAATCTACTGTATCCAAGTAGACTTATGCATATATCAATGTGATTGTACAATTGGTTTCGGTGATGAAATCGTCGAGAAGTTTTGTATTTTACTGAATTTCTCGTTCTTGTCTTTCTTAAATGTTTAATTTTGATCATCATCACACCCGTCAGTTTTAATAACGTTGTTTTCAAAAATCTTTTTAACGTTGGTGCAATTGTGGGTTTTATTTTTCTAATATTTTCTATTTAGTCTGCATTTAAGTCCAGTCAGTGAACCTTCTAAATCAAGTATTTCTCAGTCTCAATTCGTTGGCAAATTTAATGAACAAGCCTTTCAATCGAATGGAAAATTAGAAAATGAACTTAATCAATCGAATAATTGTTCGCTGAACATTAATAGTTCACGGATTCATTCAAAAAATTTATGTGAATCAATTAAATCGCCTCATAATAATCGGAATGATGATGATCATGATCATGATGATGGTACCTCTTCGAAAAATAAAGAGACACCACATCCTCCTTATACATTTTCACATTCAAAAGTTTCTCATATACGTCGACGAAATAAACAACTCGACATGGAACGTGTTGGTGGTGTTGGTGGTGACTCACATTTTGACTGTCCCAATGGACGTCGGCATATATGTGATGATCGATCAGAAGAAGAATCAAATACCGAAGAAGTACCAAGATCATTAGAAGATGAAACTTTGTCTATTGCATCTGATTCACCAAATAATTCATCATCATCGATTAAACCAGATGCTGCTGTTGCAGCTGCCGCCGCCGCCGCTGATCTTTCAGGTGAAGCTGATGATAATGATGATGAGGATGGCGACGAAGATGAAGATGATGTTTATCAAGCCCCTGATTGTTACTACTTACCTAATCATACTACTAATCAAAATTCACAAAATATTCATGCAAATCCTTTATCAGCTCATCCATCACTGAAGTATCTATTTGAACAAGTTGTAGAATTACTCAATCAGAGTAAAACGCTTATTGATAACTCTGAGCAAGACAGCAATACAAATTCACAGTCAACTTATACTACTAAATTGTGTAATAGCATAGACACTTTCAGAATTGACTTAGAAGCTCATATTGTTCAGTATATCGACATAAATTCAATGCTTGTTAAAGATATTTTAATTGCATGTGATCATTTAAGTAAACAAACAGCAGACTGTCTTTTGCATTTAAATACTACAGAAAATAAATATTCACTTAATTCATGTTATAAATGTTTAAAAGATCTACATGATTATCTATATGAATTGTTGGATAAATCAAAATCTACGAATACAAGTTCATCAGTAGTATCTGGTGGCAATCAAACTCATTCCGATGATCGATCTTTCAATACGACTACTACTGCCACTCCTACTCCTGCTGCTGCTGCTGCTGCCACGACTACAACTCATGTATTCGGCAAGGTATGAGATCTCTGCACAATAACCTCTAATTCAATAAATAATTACAATCATAGTAACCTAACAATGTTGCCGGAAGTTGGAATTCACAGTTATACAGTGTAGTACAGTGCACTTGGTACTTGTACACTTGCCCTTCAAGATATGATGTCCAGTTTAGTCGTTTTGCTTTCATTTAAAAGAAAATATATAATGTAATATTTAGCTTATTCATCAAAAATAAATCTTAGCAATGCCAAGTACTACCAGTGTGTTTGTGTGTGTGCGCGCGTGCATGCTCGCATGACTTGTATTCACACATTGCTGTTTTCTTTTCTTTTTTCTTTTCTCCATGTCTATAAAGCAAACAAATCCTAATCCCCCCCATATGTATGGATGTATGTATGTATGTATTATCTTTGATAATTTCCCATTCACCCACCACAAATGTACCCTCCCCCTCTCCCCCAATTCGTTTTCTTCCCCTTTTGGGATTACCTATGTCTTTCGATTATGTTAACTTTCTGTCGTTTATAATAATAATAATAATTATTATTATTATATGCACATATAAAGTGGCCAGTACATGTATGATGTTATTACTACTACTGATGATGATGATGGTCTTTTGAGTGTAAGTAAGAACTTTCTTTTATATATATAATTTTCAGCTAACTGTCATTGCTGCCTTCTTGTACTGTACAATCAATATTCCTATGTTGTATTCTTTCTTTCTTTTGCTTGCCCTTTGTCTATCACATATATATATATATATATATATATATATATGCAATATTTGTATAGAATTCATTTTGCATGTGTCTTATTTTATCCCTCTTTCTTGTTTTTTCTCTTGTTTTGTTTATTCTAATTTTGTTCACGTTGACTTTTTTCGCTTATTATTATTAGTAGTAATATTTTTATCATTACTTTGATCATTTTGTGAATCACAGGATATACCTGTCTATTATCATGCTCTGATGATGATGATGATGGTAATCAGCACATCAAATGTCAATTAAATAAAAAGAAAATTATGCATATACATATATATATATATCCTCTTGATGACTTCCACTGAGTTGTCTGAGCAGCCCACTCCTCCTCATCCTCCCGCCCACCGCCGCCGTACTCTTCAATTCTAACTTCCACTGTGTTTCATAGTTAGTCAGTGGAAGAATAGTAAACTCATTATCTATCTTCTATTTTCTTTTGCACAAGCAATATTTATTTGCCTAAATATTGTTGTTGTTGTTTTGTGATCTTTTGTTTACAATCGGTGTTTCTTTCTTTCTTTCACCTTGGCTTAGTTGTTAATAGATTTTTCGAGCTAATGATTACAGTCTTGGTGATGTTGGTGATGGTCATGGTGCTGTTACATAATTTTAGTCCTATATATATATATATATATTAGTTTGTTATAGTGATAACTTCTTGTTTGTCTGTCTGTCTGTACATCTCTGTATGTGTGTGCGGGGGTGTGTGTCTCTGTGTATTTATTCGTTTGCGTTCTCTTACTCATATAATCATCATCATCATTATGCGATCATCGGGAAGAGAACCTACTTACTTACTTTACTTATATTTTTATTTTGTAATGAATTTCACATTTCATGGTGAATAGAAAAAAGCCTATCTGACAGGTGGGATAGGTGGATAGACAGACGGGTGGAGTGCGACAGAGAAAGGAGGAAGGAAGCCATTCACACCTCCTGTCGTTTTGGTTTGCTTTGTAGAAAAAAAGAAATTTATTTCCCTGTATATTTTATGAAAAAACAAACAAACGGAACAGACAGACAGTCATAAGATAATTTCTTTTGCCAAGAATGTTATTTCTAATTTTTATTTTGCCTTTTATTCTCTATTGTCGTTATTATTGTTGTAGCTGGTGATGATTGTCCTGTCTCTCTCTCCCTCCCTCTCTCTCTGCAGTCTTTTTTCTCAGTCTCTCCATCCGTTTGAGATAAAGGCTACTTCAACTACTACTACTGCGATAATGATGATGTCACTTAGATGCTGATTGATTTAAGTAGATGCTGTGAATGCCTACACTACACATTGTAAGAGCTGTTCTTGGTGTTGTTCTTGTCGGCTTCTGTCTTTATTTCCCTTTATTCACACACACACACACTAATATTTATTAATTTATTATTCTTATTATTATCATTATTATTATTATTAATGAATTACACGTATTATATTACTTGTGCAAATTTATTTAATATTTAGTTATTCTGCGTACTTAAACGAAAAAAAACAAATATCCAAAATTAATTAATTTTATTACTTCCACTAATTATATTAATAATAATAATAAATTATTGTTATTATCATGATGATATCTGCATTATTTTATTATTATTATTTTTTGTTGTTGTTATTTGATGAAGGAGTGTGTGTATCGGCCGGGACGGGGGGGGGTAAAGGGTGCTTTGTCCAGTGGAGCTGGTACTAGTGACTTTTTATTAATTACACTTGACAACTGAACGCTTTTGAGTAATTATCACATGTGATACACTGCTACAGAAACTTCAAGCGTCTAGCTTGGAGCCCTATGTTCTACTGGTAACGTGAAGGAAATAAAAAAATACGAGGTTGGATTTAGAGATTTACATTAAAGATCATTGTCAGAATAAAAAGGGATTCTGATAAAAAGAAATAGAAAGGAAAGACCAAATTTTTACAGTATTAAAATAATATCACACAGTGTTTCACAAGTTGTAATCAGTTGAAGACCACTCCGCTGAAATCACAATGGTTATAAAACAATCAGTTTGATTGGTAGTAAAAAAAATTTACATACCAAAAGTATGGTGGTGGTATGCAGATGACACATTCATTGTGAAAAGTCGTGACCAGTTGGGTGCAACAGGTCAGATGGGAGGACAAATACTCGTCCCTGAAGACATTGGCTCGGAGTCGCGCTATGTCGTGAATTGGCAGAAGTCAGAATTCATGGATTGGTGATTGGATCAGTTCCCAGTGGTTTAATGGAATACGAGCTCGCCTTGTAACCAGAAGGTCCTGGATTGGAACTTCCTCTGTGGTAGGTGTGTACTTCTGAAGAGTCCCAGACTAGGACGAAACAGCTGGTTCTCTAACCCATGTCAACTCATGATGTAATCCTGTAACCAATCAATTCCCTATAAACCAACACTTGAACATTCACTGTACTTAGAACACAGGATATAAACAGATTTTTTGAACACATTAACTCAAAAGTGGAGGCACTTCAATTCACTTATGAATGGGAAAGTCAGGAAAGGGAGCTTCCAATGTTAGATTGTAGCGTAAAAAGGAAAGAAGATTGGAAGTTAAACACATTCAAACAGATATTTGGACCTCCGATCATCCCAGCCTATGTCAGTAAAAATAGGATTAGTGAAATGTCTAAGTGACAGAGCACAAAAACTAAGTAGTACCAAAGAAAATCTAAGACAGGAAGTGATACATATAAGAGAAGCCTTGAAACTTAATAATTACCCGGATAAATTAGTCAGGAAATGTAAAAATAAAATAAATAATGATAGTAGCGATAGTGATAATAATAGTAATAATAATATTATTGACACATGTTTTTACCTAGTTTGGGACTCTTCAGCAATACGTACCCACGGAGGTTCGAACTCAGGACCTTCTAGTGGGTGAGTACTTATGAAGATTCCCAAGGTAGGATGAAATAGGTCTTCAGTACTCCCAGGTTTTCCAGTGGTTCTCTGACTAATAATATCAGCTCATGATGAAATCCTGTAACCAATCAAACAAATCCCTACAAAACCAATACTTGAAAGTTAATTCAAATAAGAAACGACAATTGGGACTCTCAAGAATGACAAGGAAGAGACCATATGAGGAGTAGATGAGAGTTTACGTATGGAAACGAAACAAGAAATTCATGTGAGTATCTTGATATGATTATGAGCAACAAATTGTGCTCGAAACTTTGTCATCAATAAATATTACTGTATGACTATCAAAATAAAATTTTATCCATAATGGAATTATACTCTACCACATTGCACAAGTTTTTTCCTCTATATCAATAATCACGGAGCCAGCTAAACAGCACTGAAGACAAGAGAGTGAAATGGAAATTTTGAAGTCTCAAAGGAATAATATTATTATTTGTGCTGATTGTGTACGTCAACTTTTGAAGCAGGATTTCGTCTAACTTTCTCAGAGTAGTCTTCAAAATGAACTCCGAACCCATATCCTTTATATTTTCTCGTTACTGTTTTCAGCGTAGACAGTCAGAAAGGCAATGTCCTACACTCATTTATCCAACTCTCTTGCTACTTGTGTTCCTTACAAATTTTTTTTCTTTTGGAGGTGGTGTTTTACAGGAGGTTTTTTTCTTCCAAAAATGCATCACTGATTACATGTTGTAATTTTTTTCCTTAATAACAATAATAATAATAACACCAGCTGTTGTTACATTAAATATTGGCATTTTTCATTGCTTGTTTTTACACCTCAACAGCTGACGGTATTTAAATCCCGTTGATTATCAGAAAAAAGGGAAGATCTTAAAAAAAAGTAAATCGGATATCTGTGAACTTCATCTCCTTGTGGATTAGTGGAGGTTATTTTACAATGCCAAGGAAGAATATTTTTGTGCGTCGGTGGCACAGTGGTTAGGACTCTCGCCGGCCATGCACATGGTCCGAGGTTCGAACCCCGTGCCGACGCACACCTGATATCTATGATCGGCCTGCAAAATTTGGGCTACCGATATCACATGCTGAAAATTCCATATTTCTACTAAAAAGTACTGTGTGGAATCAAGCTGTAATAAAAAAAAGTGTTATTTACAAATATTTGTTGGTAACCTGATGATGTTAAACAACTGCATTCACTGGCTTCATTTTGAAATATAAGCTCTTTGAATCGACTATATTATTATCATTATTGTTTCCTTGAGTTCCATTTGGAATACAGGGCCACAACAGCATATCTTCACTTTCGTCTCTCTTCTGCTGCCTTCTTTAGCTGGGCCTATTAGATTGCCCATGATCTCTCATTCTCTTCATATGATCCGAGGACGACTCGTAGGTCTGGGGGTGCGATATCGTTTGGCCATCTCCTTAGTGTATGCCCAATCCATCTCTATTTTCTCTTACATATTTTTTGAACAGTCGGCTCTTGGTTGGTTGGTTGGTTTCCTCAGTTTCTGGTGCTAATTCTTTCTGGTCATTTGATCTTCAATATAGATCGAAGGTGGCGGTCGATCAAAATCTGCAATCTTGAAAAGATACTTCGATGGCACTGTGATTGATTACTCAAAGTTGCATGTTTTGATTTTAATTATAGCCTGATTCCACACAATACTTTTGGTAGAAGTATGGAATTTTCAGCATGTGATATCGGTAGCCCTAATTTTGCAGACCGACCATTGATATCGAGTGTGCGTCAGCATGCGTCCGGATTGAACACTGGACCATGTGCATGTTAGGCGAGAGTCCTAACTGCTGTGCCACTGGTGTATTACAGTGGTATCCAAGATGCCAAAATGAAATTGATCAATTCGGTCAAGATGTATATATATATCAAAGGGAAATCACAAGTATTAATAGTTTCAAATCGTATCCATTGCATGCGAGATAGATCTTAATGATGGTACAGTAGACTAGTGGATAAGCCTTAAGCGTTTGAAGCTCTGAGTTCTTGTCTCAATGGAAATACTATCAATCAATGGGTAAGACAAGGTGTATCCAGTTAACAAGTACAAATTGAGACGAAATACTCATCCTCAGATCTTCTGTTAGTCAACATCAACCAAGTACATACAATAAAGTATGTTTAACAGTTATGTGGTTGTGAATATTTATTCATCTTATTGGTAAAACAGTAATGGCAGAGGTGGACTCCTGGTGAATTTGAACCCTGTTTTCCATGTTATCGGCCTAACAAGCTTGTAATTCAGTCACTGACAGTTACTCTAAGCTGTTATGTTCGCTCATCACGGAATAATCTAAATAACTAATAACTTTTTACTCAAGCTTAAACTGTCCTGAAATATATGTGGGAATCGATTGACTGATTGATTAAATACAACTTTTCAATTCAGTTTAATCCACAACCTCCTTGTCTGTAAAACAAAGACTATCTTTGATAGCTTTCTCAATAATAATGATGACAATAAAAATAAGACTAACATTATTCTAGACAAAATAAATGCACAATTTACAGAATTCACAGCGTAATTTATCGCATAACACTTTCTCTTTATCTGTGAACTTAGAGAAAAATAAGAATTTATAACATCTGGGATTTCGCATTAATTAATATCAATCATCACTTCCCTGATGGCTGCTGGACTAGTTTCCTGAATCTGCAGTGGAAATTCATGACTAGTGGAGTCCACTGTCTCTTGTGGCGGGGTGGGTCCTCATCGAAGAAATTAGTGAGTGCAGCTGTATATCACGAGTTGATAAAAGTGAAACTCAGGGGTCAATAAATGTTAACCTAAGAGGCTGAATAAGTCTGACCTCGTAACCAGATGTTCCGGCGTTATAACCTTTGGTGGAGTCGTGGATGTACACTGATGGAGAGTCCTGAAATAAGACAAGGCGGCTGTTGAGTATTTCTCCGTTTGTGAGCAAAACCTAGCAAGTGATGAAAATCATTTATAAACTGATCAGTGATCTGATTAGTGGTCAGCTTTCTTATAAGTTCTATAGTAGTCATTTCGTGGGTAAATTTCAACACTTCTGTAAGAACAGTGGTTACAGAATAATGTAAATTATAATATAAATATAATTCCCGTTAAGTCTCAGTCAGACTGCTTCAAATTAAATAGCTTCCTGTCGGACATCAGTCAGTAGCCTAAACTAAATGGCCTCATGCTGAATCCCTCAAAATGCCAGACTACTGACTTCTCCTTTAAGCATAAACGAGATCTACAAACACTATTAAGTACTCATGAAGCCTGTAGCATTGAGGGGACTATAATTGAAACAAAGTCTAATGCAAAATACCTCGAATTAGTTATATCTTCCGACCTTACCTGGTCATCTCATATCCAAATGATTTCCAAGAAAGTGTTTCGTCTTACCTACTACATTAAGAAACTCAGACTAACTGGAGTCCCTCAACCTCTGCTTTCACAATTTGTCAACTCTCGTATCCTACCTATTCTACTTTACTGTTCCCCGTTAGTCTTTCCTGGGTTACTGAAAAAGGATTATACCATCCTGAGAAGGATGTTGAAGGTAGTTAGTAGGACTAGCGGTGTAAAACTCAGTCAGCTCGTCACAACATTAGTGGATAAGCATCTGAATACATGTGAGAAATGGTCTAAAACCATACTCTCTGACCCCCAGCACCCCCTCTATTCCCAACTCTCTCCTTGCATCTCATCAGGTAGAGCCAGAAATCAGTACAAAATAATATATGTTTGTACAACCAAGTATAGGAACTCAACGATACCATATTTGGCCCGTGTTCTAAGTGACAGAGACAATATTAAGCGTGAAACTTATGACTTGCTTTGTTGTTAATAACATAATTTTGGTCCTTGTTATTTCCCCCTTATACTCTCTTATTTGTATTCTATAGTGAACAACCGTCTTAAACATACTTAGCTACCTAAAATTATTAACATTGGCCTACTTTTTTATTCTTTATTCTATTCCTTCTTTTGTGTATCTACTGGTCCTGACTATGTTATCACTATGGGTTTTACAAAATTGTCCCGTCATTAACCATCATGTAATATTAGTTTTGTGATTGTTGTTTTTTGTTCGGCAATATTAACTGACAATCTTGGTTGTGTACGCCGTTATCCCCATCCTAAAAATTTTTGTATTATGCAGGATTACTCACACTACCACAACAAACACTGCATTAGTGCTAACAATAAAAAAACTGAAATGTTTATTTTACGATTGTTTAGTGTTCAATCAAATTAACTGATCATCTTGGCTATAAACATTTTTGAGAATATTTCATAACCTCTTGTATGATTGTAGCTGTTATTGTTCACCGCGCATACACACATCATAGCTCCCACTACCAAATACTGAAATATTAATCATTATTGGTGTTTATCTTCCTTTCTACTTGGTATTTTTATTTGCATTTTTTGTTATTTTTTGTGTTTCTTTTTGGTTTTGTTGTTGTCTTTTTATATTTGTTTTTTTGAAATACTCCTTTTAAATGTGCGATGAAATTAGATGCAATATTGTAGATATGTGCTGAAAATTCCACACTGTACCACAAGTACTGTTTCTGGAATAAAAGCGAAATTCAAGTGATGGTTTGTAGGGATTTGATTGGTTTCAAGATGTCAGCTCATGATGAAATCCTGAAAAGCGAAATTATTATTATTATTGTGAACTTATTTTCAAGTTTGTGAAGTCTATAACTTAATCACCAGCATATGATTATAAATATCTATTGAGAGTCTTTTGTGATATTCCTGGTATAAAACAGGAGACAAGAAACCGGTACTTTACATGAGAATAAGACTTTGTAAATACTTTTTGTTTATGCTAAGGGTTCTGGATAGTGTAACAGTCGGGTTTTATGAAGGATCACTTATCAGGAAGCTTTGTCTAACCTATGCTTTGTTACATTTCTGTGATTCACCAGCAAAATGTAATTACAACCGATGAAGAAGTCGTATTCCCCTAAATAATTCAAATTGGCGTCAAAAAAAACTAACACTTCTGTACAGGCCACAATTAACCTCATGTATGGTTTGCTTACTAATCGAAATCGATCGAATTTTGTCGATCAGGTATGTCATGTAATCACTAAGCTAACTGACACAGAAATTCTCCTAGTAACAAGTTACAGCATTAGCTAGTACCCGCCATAGCCGATCAATAGATTTCAGCTACTAACACATTCTAGAATGGATGACTGCATTGGTTATCATTCGACGATAAGTTAACATAAATTCAAATGTGTTTAGTCACAGGGTATATTGTGTTTATTAAGAGACATAAAAAGAATGAAACTGTAAATTATAAAAACATTGAGGAATTGTAATTTAATTATCTGGACAGATCCTAGATAGATGGATAGAGGAAGGAATATGATGCATGACCTGATACAGAAAATTTAGAAAGTTATGCTAGTTGGTGTTTGTTAAGTATTCATTACAGTTTCTTGTTGTTTTATTCTTGTTAGATGGTTTCTGGCAGTTGGCAGGAAGCGTTAGACCTAGTTTTAGTGCTTATCAGTGTGTGTCTGAGATCTTCGAAGAACTCATTTCCCCTCCGATAATTTAAACCTGGGCGAATTCGACTGACAGAATTAGGTCTGCACCAACAACAACAAGGGCTACAAGCATGAAATTAGTCAGTGCTTAGTATTTAATCAAAGGTATGCACTAGAGTCCTCACAAGAGGTCAACTGCAAACCCGAATAGCACACTGCACCATTGGGTGACCCGAGTTTCAAACCACAGAAGGAATATGAGTTTCTTCAAGATTGTAGATAGGCCGTGTTGATAATCACCAACAAGAACGAAACCTGGCTGAAGTAAGGCTTCCTACCGATTGCCTCCAACCATCTAATAATAACAGGTCAGAGTACACCTTGACGGTGAAGCATCTAGAATGGTAACACACTGTAAACTTGACTAATAGAATTCAGTCTACACTAAAAAAACAAAGACTAGATGCAGAAAACTAGTGTTGCACCAAAGTTCTTTGACTCACATTAGTAACTATGCTCACTCATCATGTATCAGATAAGTGTGCGTCGCTGACACAGTGGTTTGGACGCTCACCGACTATGCACACGATCTGGAGTTCGATCACCGGCCATCGACGTACTACTTTACCTCGATAAGTCAGTAAAAAACCTGGTAAAGAGGAAAGGTTGGGCATGAGGCTTGCAACGCCATCCTGTAAAAATATTCACCACTGCTGAAGAAACTTCAAGCCTCCAACTTGAAGGTGCCTATGTTCCACTGGGAACGTAAAGTAACAAAAAAAACTGTATTTTGATTATTCACTTTCAACTTTTCTCATTCATTTATTGATGACCTACTGGACAGCTTTCTTTTATTACCTTTTCTTCAGTTTAACCATTCTTTCGCTTTCTGAAAAATCTTACACAGATTTCTGTAGATTGAAACCATGATTTTATAATTCCTGTTGCTTTATATCCCCTGTACTCAAAATTTGTTTCTGCTGTTTTCCACCTTATATCAGTCATATTGTGTGTGTGTGTCTGTGTGTGACTGCGTTTATAGACGTTTTGATAGTTAAACTACCATTTGTGCAAACTTCCCAACATCTTCAGTTTTATTATCACGATAGTAAAACTGTTAGATTCTTCATGAGTATTTATTTATTCCTGGGATGAATGTTAAGGTGATTGTTTGATGCATACTTTTTCTTACCAATAGATCTATTGATGAAAAAAAACGCTTTTTTTATTATTTAATTTTTAATTCTGCTATTTGTCTTCCTCTATATCTTTTCTTTCAATCTGTCAACTGTCTGTTTTGCTATTTTATTTTGATGTTAGTAGAAACACCTCCATGATTTTGTTTTTCTACAACCGTTTATAAATATATCGATCTAACTCGTTTTTTTTCAATCGATGGAGTTCTAACTTTACAGAGATTTGATTGGTTACATGTGTGACCATGAGTTGAAACCAGTTAAAAAAAGACAATGGATAAGAAGGGAATACTGGACAGCTGTTTCGACCCAGTTTGGAACTCTTTACCAGTTCACAGTCACTGGGTTCCGAATACAGGACCTTCCGGTTACAAAGCGAGATAATAAATCATTCAGCGATTGGAACCTGATCCAACAGATTATGAAATTGGACTTCTACTGATTCGTGATATATGTATAACCCGATCGCCAGCCAGTGTCACCAGCGAGTAACTGTCTTTTTACTTAACTTAGCGGACCCCACTAGTTATGATATCTCACTGGAGGAATTCTAGGTAACATCCTGTATAGAGTTAGTGGCTAGTGAGTATCATGAACTGGAACGAAACAGTTGTACTATAATACTCCCTGATTTTTCAATGGTTCTGCGACGGATCTGTAATTATTATTGAAATCTTCTTGTAGGTTGATTGCGTTCTCTGCTGAATGTTATACCTTTAGTAGTCGTCCTACTGTTTTTTTCTCCACTATACGTATTCTAAATCTCAAAGATTTTCCCATCAAAGCTGTGTGCTTATTAATTGATATATAAAGTGAGACAGATGATTTCGCGTTACGGCCGCTAACCAGTATTTTGTACTCATTGTTGTTGTGACCACCCATGTAGGCTTATTGCCTCATTGTTTGCACAACAGAATTAAGCAGTCTTCTTAGATTACTTACTTTGCTCAGACTGTGGTGTGAGCTGGCTACCAGTCAAATTGGTAGACAGTATTTTACGTCAATGTTTATGTCCCCAATGTTGGTCATGAGAAAAATAAGAACAAAGAATTTGCGTAGGAGGATACAGTTAGCATATAGATGATCTGACATTCAAGAAACAGCCACAAAGAGATGAAAGACTAACTTTCAATGAGAAACAACCAATCAGAAGAATGTGTTTGTTTGCTAACAATAATCTATAATAATGTATATGAAAATGTATAAATATATGTTGATTTCCTTAATAAAGGATCTGTTGCCCGGGCCTTGTCTTCTGTTGTTACATTTGGTGTCGCTGCCTACCAACAAATGGAAAGCCTATGCCCTACAGTTATTGATGGAGACATATGGATCTTCGGGTAGGACTTCGAGGCTTCTGCGCAGCTGAGTGGCGTTTAAGATCTGTCGGCGATGAGGCCGCTACTTGAGACGCTACTGGGAGGTCGGGAGAAAGCAGCATATGGAAGTGCGAGTCGAAATACCAACGAACGTGCGACAGGGTAGGGCAAACAGTTTCCAAAGTGAGAAGGACCACATATAGTCACATTGAGACGGGGTTACGCAGACACAATCGCAATGGCAACCAAAGAGAAACAGGTGAACATCAGCGAGCGGCGAGATTCCAGACAGCAAGACGAACGAACAAACCTCCTAGAAACTAGAAGACCGAACCAACTTCAGTCGCCAGTCTTTGACGAGGAGACGAGTGTGGTGAGAGCTGGCTGCTAGCCAAATTGGTAGACAGTATTTTACGTCAATGTTTATGTCCCCAATATTGGTCGTGAGAAAAATGAGAACAAAGACTTTGGGTAGGCGGATATAGTTAGCATATGGATTACCTAACATTCAAGAAACAGCCACAAAGAGATGAAAGATTAACTTTCAATGAGAAACAACCAACAATCAGAAGACTGTGTTTGTTTGCTAACAATAATCTATAATAATGTACATGAAAATCTATAAATATGTGTTGATTTTTTTAATAAAGGATCTGTTGTCTGACTCTTACCTTCTGTTGTTAGAAGACAACTTTGTCAATCGGTATTCGTCTGCATTCATAATTTCCAGTAAATTATTAGCTGACAAAATTCAAATGAAATATGATTATCTCAGTGTGTTTTCCACTTGAATATGATCCTTTTTTCTTACTTTAAATTGGTATTTTTAACCTCGTGCACCGGTGGCATAGCACAGCAGTAGAGTGCTATCCAATCAAGCAGGTCGTTCGGAGTTCTAGCTCCGTCCGACGCACTCTTTTACCTCGCTAAGCCAGTAATTAGACTAGTAAAGAGGGGAGGTTGAGCATGAAGCTAACAACCGCACCCCGCGGAAAAATGAACACCACTGCTACTGAAACCTCAAAGCTGTAGCATGAAGCCCTCTGTATTATGCACAAATAATATACATTGATAGAAACAAATGTGAATGCAAAGAAGAAAATGGGATTGAAGTCGAAATAAAGCTCTGAATTCAAATCAATGTTTCGTTGAGTACAACTTATTTTTGATGATATTAGATAATTGGAGGCAATTGGACACAAGAAGCCTTGAACCTAGGTTTTATGCTAGTTGGCACTCGTCAGCAGGGCGTATCTGCAAACTTGAAGCAACTCATGTCCTTTCTGAGATTCGAACCCGCGTCACCCAGTGCTGCGGTCAGAGACGTTCCCACTGAGCTATTCGGGCTCGCTATTGACCTCCTGTAGGACTGTAGTAGGTAGTTTGATTGGTGGCCACATTGCAAAACCTGACTGATAGAATTTAGTCTGCACCAAAGAAAGGACTAGAGATGTCACAGTAGTTACTAGTGTCCCGTCAAACAACTTATTTTTCTCAAAATATTACTTTTAAATTTACAATGCGATGAGGTTTTTTTTATTTCCTCCCACTTATGATCTCTGTATCCAATTGGTTGTTAACTATTCAGCGATTCAAATGAAGGTCATTTAAATCAAGGACATTTGAGCCGATATGAAACAACTGTCAAGTTTTTCATGTGAGATTATCTGACATATACCTTTTTTGAAATGGCGCCACCTGTTTTATCCGACGGGTATTACCACTTTTCAACACATAGGCCAAATATACTAGCGTGATCTCGTGAAAATTCAAAAATATGCTTGGAACTTTTGAACCTACTTCCGCCTTTAATCCATTACAAGTCGCAAATATCAAATATTATGTGACATTTTCTGTTGCGAGTACAGCAAATGTAACACAGTCGAAGTACATTAAGCAACCGATATTATATATGTCAGAAAAATTTTTAATGAGAAATTTCACTTAAAAAGCATATAAAAAAGTACAACTTGTCATTAAATCACTACAGCGATGGACTACGGCGTAACAGTTGGCGGGATATGCAATAAAGTTATTCATTTTCCATTGTCGACTCGAGAAAGTAAAAGCACTCCACTTCACGGTCTATCTTCTTCCTTCTGTTATTTTTACATCACGTTGTGGTGGTTGTCTTTGGGAATAGTGATTAGCGCAGTACTCTTGCAAATCTGCTAGTTAAAAATTTCGACAACGCAAGAGACTACTGCGTCGGTGGCACAGTGGTTAGGACGTTTGCCGACCATTCCCATGGTTCGGGGTTCGACCACCGGCCGACACACTCCTTTACCTCGCTAGGCCAGAAATAATGCTGGTAAAGAGGAAAGGTTGTGAATGAAGCTAGCAACCCCATCCCGTAAAAATTAAACACTGCTACAGAAACTTCAAGCCACTAGCCTGAGGGCTTATGTTCTACTGGGGAACGTAAAGGAAATAAAAAAGAGACTACTACGTTGTATCTTGAAGATAACATGACATTTTTAGGAAATTAATTATAAATCAATCTGATTATCAATTAAGTTGGTTATACCAATCCAGCTATATCACTAATTGTCAGAAGTGAGAATGGATGATTCACTGGATTCCATCACAGTGATTGAATAAGTACACGAGTTTGTCTCGTAACCTGAAATTCCCTGAGTTCGATCTCTGGTGAGCTCATGGCACGTACTGTTGATTGAGAGTCACAAACTAGGACGAGTTAGCTGCCCAGTGTTGTCTGGTTTTCAGTGGGTCTCTAAATGAACTCGGAATCGTGATTAAAATTAATTTCTATCAAATTCATCATCTGAAGACAACAGAGCTTGAGATGAGAAATCATGATAGTTAACCAGCAGGGCTCAGCAACTAATTCGAAGTCACCTAAACACCACAGAGCCTCTTTTGTGAAGCTATTTGTCTTGCCTTATTGAACAATATTTATGTTGTGAAGTAAATTATACACTGTGATCTGAAAACTGTTTGTTTTACAGGTTAACCTTAGCCAGATTTTCACCTCTAACTGTGTAATTTGCAGGTGACAAATTTCTTTTATCATTACTACCTGTTTGCATCAGTTCAGGTAGCTAGTCAGAGTGTCATCGGATTGAACTCATTCATCTGTGTGAACAGTGATTCACACCAGGCCCACCCTTGATGATGTTTGGCTCCAAACCATCGAAAAGTTAGTCCAGTATTTTGATCACTTCAATCTAGCCAGTAAGGACTACTGGTTAACGAAAATAGTTTCCAGTTACCCACAGTGATCAACCAGTAGTTCCTTGAATTCCCTCGGGTAGTCTGAACTAAAAACACAATAAACAAATTTACAGGATAATACAAACTCATTTTATTTCAAAGATTCTTTTCAACTGCGTACAACTTTCATCACGATCACATCGAGTTATAGATAGAAAGTATAAGCAGCATAATTCCTAAATGACGTGAACAGTACAAATTATTCGTCGTTGGAAGGCTGACTATTCATAGTATTAATAGACAGGAGGGGAGGGGGTGGTGGACAGAGTTCACAGTTTGCATAGAAACAAGAAGTGACTAGGTGAAGAACACAAAATCGGAAAACAGCGATTCCATACAATATATAAGACGAGAATTTCAAGATGGTGATGGAGTGGGAAGTAAAATTATGACATAAGCACTCGACTGTGACGGAAGATACAGTGGAAATTAGTCCAACTTTCAATTTATTAATTAGGAAAAGGCACATGAGCTAACGATATTCTTTTCAATTAGATCTTCTTCAGGCTTTACTCTAATTTACATAGATTTATATATAAAAATTTTTAACCAATGATGGTGATTTTGTGGATCAAATAATCTTAATAATAATAATTATTATTAATATAATAATGTGGTTAATGTTTTGAACGTAGTTAATAACGATGATTATGACAACAAAATATTGATAATAAGGTTTATTCAGGTGGCGATAAGAATAACAAAGGTAGTAATATATGCATATGTAGACAGTTCAATAAATAAATTAGATCAAATCTTAAAAGTTACGTAATACTAGAGATGAAGTGGACAGATAATCAGAATTTAAATAAATATCATAAAAATACGGAGATACAAGATAAGAAGGAGGGTTTTGAATAGAATTCACCCAGGCCAAGGGAGAGACAAAGGTAGAACAAAGTTATTTCACTGCATGTAAAGACTAGGATTGTTCTCTCGAATTCCCACAGCTTCGGCTATGTGTAAAAGACGGATTCGAATTCCGTTCGAAAGGCTCGATGGAATGCGATAGATAACTTTGAAGGCACTATTTTTGTCCACTTGGTGACCGCTATCAATCAAATGAGCCAAAATAGAACTCCTCATAGATTTTATTTAACCTTTTCGGAACCATGAAGGAAGATGCTCATTAATGCGTTTGTTAAGCTGTCTAGCTGTTCAGCCTATGTAACTTTATCCACAGGAGCAAGTAAATTTATAGATACACACCGAAGGGGTACAGATAGATAGCTTATCTTTCACTTGAGCAATCAAAATTGGTCGGCTGGAAAATGACAAACAAAAGGTGGTGGCAGTATAAGTCCGTTTTATCGCTCTCAATAATCTCTCATGTAAGACTTCGCTAGCCACGTCCCCATTAAATTGCAGTTTCATGAACAGTTATTTCTTTTCAACTGTTGTCAGTTTCTCTTTATTGTACCTGGTGCTCATGTGTTTCTTTACAAATCTACTGGGATAACCCATTTGGACCAGCGTATTTTGGATGCATCTTAGCTCATTTTCTAGCGGGTCATCTGTACAGATACGTCTTGCTCTATTCGTGAGGCATCTGACCAAATCGACTTTGAATCGGATTGGAACAAAACTGCGGAAATGTGTATACTGTCCTAAAGATGAAGGTTTTCTATAGACAACTCTCTTGAGTGAACCATTCTCTCTTCTGCTCAATTGGACGTCAAGGAAATGTAGTCTACCATCATGTTCTTCTTCACAAGTGAAGATGAGCGATGGATGTGCATCACTAAATTTTATTAACATTTCATTCTTGTCAGCTTTCACATCAAGAATAATAAACGTATCATCAACATAACGAAAATAAGAATTGGTTTTCTCTATTACTTGTTTCAATGGACCATTTTCAAACTTAGCAAGAAATAAATCTGCCAAAATTGGCCCCAATGGAGAACCCATAGCAATATCGTCGATTTGCCTATAGTAAAGGTTGTTGAATGTGAAGTGTACATTCATAGTACATCTTTTAGACTAATAATCGGAATTCCGATGTCGATCTACTTTTCTAGTATCTGTTGGCATATGAATTCTACAGTCTCCATTAGTGGTACATTGGTGAGCAGTGATGCTACATCTAAGGATAGCATTTGTTTCCCATTTACATTGATATCATCAACGTTAGCAATGAATTCAACAAATAAAATCCTTGTTACTTCATTTCATAAAAGCCATTGCTATCAAAAAACTTCAACCCAACCTATGTATGCATAGAGACAGAATGTTTAACCTTCCAATACTTTTATTATTATTATTATTATTGTTCCCTTGGGTTCCTAGTGGAACATAAGGATTCAACTGCACGTTTCCACTTGCATCTGTCTTCCTTCTGCAGTACGTTTCACCTGCATCCATGTTAGTCCATACTGTTTCAACTTTTCTTCACACGATCTCCTTCATGTCACCCTTGCACTGACGTCCCACTTGCTACTTCCCTTTCGGGTTCCTCTCGAGCAATGGCCTGAGGCGCGCACGATGTCACCTAGCGGCCTCCTGCTCAGCGAGTGTCCAATCCATCTCCACTTTTTCCTACATATTTGTTGGTTAGCGATTGGTTCTTGTTTTGTTTGTTTGTTCCCATAGTTTCTAGTTGGTGATTCTTTCTGGCCCGGCCATCTGATCTTCAATATAGAGCGAAGACAGTTAGTTGTTGATAAAGGTCTTCAACAGGCTGTTGGAAATATTCTCTTTGACCCGCCCGCCCCCCAAGTTTCTCATCCAATCCGTATAGAAGAACTCATTGACATGACGTGTGTATTGAAAATCCGACTGAATTTTGTTGTTGATGCTGGCTGAGTGACGAAGATTTCCAGATTGGTTTCAGGTTGATGAATGTGTTTCTCGCCTTCCCGATTCTCGCTCGATTTGACATCCTCGTCCGTTCCAATCGCCTGTAGTTGAGACAATGCTCCCTAGATAAGTGAGTAAAGTAACCTCTTTCAAATCCTTCCCGCTGATGTTGGTTGGCGCTGGATGTTTCTGTTGTTGTTGGTTGGTTATTTTAATAACCTCTGTGTTGTCTATGTTCACCTGGAGTTCTGTCTTCGCCGACTGCTTCTTCGACCAGTTTGTCGGTCAGTTTTCGCTTGTAAGTCTTCGATTGTGTGTGACATCAAACATAAGTAATCCACGCGCGAAGTCCAGGTCTTCTAGGTTCTTCACGTCGGTCCAAGATATCCCTGTCTTCTCGTTTCCTACTGTCTGACGCATAATCCAGTCAGTTCACCACAATTAGGAATATCATTGGTGACACTTGACATGTGCTGTTGTCGTACAGCTGTTGAATAAGGTTGATGAATATTTGGGGTACGCCGAAGCAGTCGAGTAGTTTTCAAATAACTTTCAATACTTTGGTAACCACAATTATTCTATTCATGTGATTTTGTGTTTGTTTATGTTGAGTAACATTTCGTTTAATTTTGATTTGTACTTGCTGAGTTGCACTCATTATTAAGTTTCCAAATTCACTTAACAACCCAATTTAAATCCCTCTACAGTAGCAGTCAGAATGGAAGATCCACCAAAGGGGAGGTGAAATCAGTTTATGCCTAACCGTAAAGGGAATGTGAAGAGACACTAAACTTATGTTTCATAATTGTATGTGTGAGAGAGAGAGAACAGTGAAATACCAATTCAATTTTATTGATTTTTACTAAATAAAAGAAAGAAACACTCGTCGTGTCTTTTAATTCTTACATTCCTGTCAGTGCTAAAAATGGTTTCTTTTTCTGTTTCCATAGTTAAAATGACTTGAGTCATATAGTTGACCATTTATTTCAGTAAATTTAAAACGTAATTTCGTGTAATTTTCTCTCTCTCTCTCTCTCTACATATATATATATATATATATATATATATATATATATATACTTCCTTTGAGTGAAATCGTAACTCAATGACAAGTGTATTTTGCTCTGGCGGTCATTAGCACACCTGAATTTCATGTGAACGCATTGTTGAATGACTTCATCGACATAGACAGAGTAAGTATTTCTCCAGTATAATCTGTGCCTGTTTTGTGTTTCTTCTCAGCTAACTAGTGGGCCCAATGTTCGAACCCTGCTTCACTCACCGAGATTACAGCATCACTAAATTTCACGCAGTAGATGTGGCTCATCGCCAACTACATTAGAAGTTACAGGATTTCATCATGAGCTGACATTGGTTAGAGAACCATTGGAAAACCACCTGGGAGTATTGGACAGTTGTTTTGCCCCACTTGTTGGGGACTCATCAGTGGTACGTACCCACTCACCAACGGGGTTCGAACCCAGGAAGTTCTGGTTACAAGGCCAGCAAACTCGTAGACCATTAAGCCATTGGGATCCGATCCAGTGGCCAGTCAGCCAATGAACTCCAACTTCTGCCAATTCACGACACAGAGCGACCCCTACCCAATGTCTTCGGGGGCGAGTATTTGTCCTCACACCCGACCTGCTGAACCCTACTGGTCACGACTTCTCACTAGAACCCCAGGTAACTACCTACCTGAATAGGGCCAGTCGCCGGAGAGCATCTCATTGATATTTAAGTGTTGGTTTGTGGGGATTTGATTGGTTACAGGATTTCATTATGGGCTGACATTAGAAGTGTCAGTGTTTGTTCAGTAACATTTCATAGATGGAGAAATTATAGATTTCTAGAGAAAATAGCTTAATATTTCGGATTCGACCTGCTCTCAGTTTTATATCCTATCTTACACACTTCAAGCTGGTCAACTCAATAATACTGATAATTGTTATACGACAAGCGTAAAACTCATAGCTTCGGTAACTCAGTCCATATCAAATTACATTATCAGCAAATAGGAAAAAAGTGATACATAAGTTTATTTGATAAAAACGATATAGTAGTGTTACAGTATTAATAACTGGATGACGTTTTGAGCACAATTTACTCCTAACTTTCTTTACATAGCCTTACTATCTCCTGTATTTTCATGGTAATATACCATATTTTCGGTATAGGCGTTGCGTCATTTCTATTGCATGCGTTTAACGTTAATTCAGTGAACAAAGGATTCACTGACCAGTGAGTTTCAATTAGATTTCACGTGTGTGGATGGATATCCCAGAAACGGCAATGGTTGGGGTCGCGCTAAATCACGAATCGCTAGACGTTAGAATCCATGAGCAATTGAATAGGGTTTCAGTGGCTGAATGTTATATGAGCCAGCTTGCCTTGTAACAGGAAGATCCTGGGTTCGAACCTTCTGCATACTGCCAATGATTCCCAAACAAGGATGAAACAGCTGTCCAGTACTGTCTGGTGATTTTCAACGGTTCTCTAATTGATGTCAATCCGTGATCAACTCGTAAAAACATAACTAATCCTTACAAACCAAACTATAGAAAATATCTCACTTAACTTAACTTTGTTACTTTTTGACACCTTTAACTGTACTCCACTATGAATGCATTGTAATCGCCTTAATTTTTTTTCTAGATTACTTAACTTTGCAGAATAAATCATTCTTGTTCCAACTAAATTTTTTCCCTCCAAACCAATACTTGAATATCAATGAGATGCTCTCCGGCGACTGGCCCTATTCAGGTAGGTAGTTACTTGGGGTTCTAGTGAGAAGTCGTGACCAGTAGGGTTCAGCAGGTCGGGTGTGAGGACAAATACTCGCCCCCGAAGACATTGGGTAGGGGTCGCTCTGTGTCGTGAATTGGCAGAAGTTGGAGTTCATTGGCTGACTGGCCACTGGATCGGATCCCAATGGCTTAATGGTCTACGAGTTTGCTGGCCTTGTAACCAGAACTTCCTGGGTTCGAACCCCGTTGGTGAGTGGGTACGTACTTCTGAAGAGTCCGAAACATGGTTGTCGAGTCAGCTGTTCAGTACTCCCAGGTCTTTTAATGGTTCTCTAATCAATGTCAGCTCATGATGAAATCCCGTAACTAGTCAAATCCCTACAAACTAACACTTTAATTTTTATGTTCTGATAATCTAACTAATTCCTATCTTCCAGTTTGATCTATGTAATTGACCTCACGGTCATTATATGTCAATTAGGAAATTCGATTGCTTTTCTCTTAAGCAAACCAAGACTTTCCTCTGAGTGAGTTACTTGGGTTTAAATGCCACCGTTATTCCAATTGTATGAAGAATCCTACATAACGCCCCGTACAAGGAAGCCTAGATCATTTAGTATTCCTTGTCGAGAAACACACAATGTGAAACACTAAAGTAAAACTGGAAGGCGACGCATATAGCCATACCGTTTCACTTACTTAACTAGACCCTGGTCAGGTTTGTTATGAAGCTGGAGCTTTGTCTCGAGGTAACTGCTTAACTATTGACCAGTGCCCACTTAACTGGTAAAGCAGAACACGCGAGAATCAGCGGTAAAACCAGGTTCATTTATTTATGACAAAAGTGACTGTATTTATACAAAAATACGGTAGACTGGAAACCAACCAATCCGGTTGAGAGTTTGGAATTGTGCAAGCGTCCAATCAGAAAGCAGAAACAAATCCATGTTAACGACACGCTAATAACTTGACTGAGACATGATAATGACCTGATAATTGCATGTGTTTTTGCCTCTTCCTAACAAGATTGACTAATACTCGAAGAGCGACCTAGGATGTTGTATTTCTATTAAATCACAGTGAGCACTCGTAAGAAGACTAAAAGACATTCATTCGAAACAGCAAAATTATTATTATTATTACTGTTATTGATCTGTTTATCTAAAATTAAAACAATTCTTGATCGGATTTAATTTCTGTTATTCACTGTTCAGCATTTTACACTGCTTTATAATTTTTTAGGTTTTAAGTGAAAATTTATTCAACCAAATCTTAATGTACTCGGCCCTCGTGGTGGTGTAAATCTCTGCGGTCCAGCTGTTCGTATTCCACTGAATAGTTTATTCCAAAATTTCTTCTCCTCTGCAACTGTCATATAACGCTTAGATGTAAATGGATATTGCTGTTTAAGCTGAGTGTTATAATCATCACCATATAACTCTGAAATTGAAAATAGAAAGAAAAACTGCACAGTATTATTTATTAATATAACATTTTCAAAACTACTGAAATCTGTACATATAAATAGTATGCTAGAGTTCTAGAGAAGTGGTGTGCTCACCAAGTTGGCTGCGAGAACAAATATTCTCCGATGACAATAGTTGGCAGTCGCTCGGAAATAACTAACTGACAGAAGTTAGAATTCGTGAGTCACCAGATATCACCAGTAGGCGGATGGACAAAAAGATCGTTTCGTAACCTGAGGGTCTTTGTTTCTATCCCAGATGGGTTTATGGATGCATAAAACTTGGAAGTTCCAAACCAGAAGAAAACAGCCTCCCAATACTTTCTGGTCTTCAAGAGTTCTTTAAATGATATCGATCCGTCCTTAAACTTGGAACAAATTAACTCCCTTTAAAATAACTTTTGTTTTTTGTACACATGTATGTATATAAAGTGTACTCTCTAACTTATGTCAGATCATGATGAAATCCTGAAACCAATCAAATCCCTACAAACCAACATTTGAAAACGTATTCAATCGAATTTGAGTTTTTCCCGTCGTTTGATTGGACCGAAGTGCTCGGTCTCAGGTTCCCATGTCGGCTTCCTGTGCAGGTGCTTTGACGATGTCTGGGCATTTAATTAGTATTTAAATGGTGGATAGGGACTGGCAGTGGAATCCAGGATGCTCATTTCGTCCTATTTGGGACTCGTCACTGGATGTACCTGCATTCTTGTCTTCACAACGCGAGGGTATTCATCATAAAACTGAAACCGTGAATACAAACGTCTGGCACACTTACAGCAGGACTGGTGGGACATGTAGATCTACGTCAGGGAGCTGGACAACCCTGATTCGAAACCTCTTTTGCACATGCATACTGAAATCCGAATGGATCGAATGGTGTATGTATTCATTTTGGTCATCGGAAAGCACGGGACTGCCACTCGACCACCTGGTGGATGAGAGTTCAAGTCAGAGAGACGGGGGATAGTCCCTTTATTAAAATAACCACCTGCTTGGAGCTAGTCTTCCGAGAAGTATCCTAGACGTCGCATAAACTAGAGCATTTTATATGTTGCATCGTTTGCAGAGCACAAAAACTAAGTAGTACCAAAGAAAATCTAAGACAGGAAGCGATACACATAAAAGAAGCCTTGAAACTTAATAATTCTGATAAATTAGTCAGCAAATATGTAAGGAAATGTAAAAATAAAATAAATAATGATAGAAGCAATAGTGGCCATAACAATAATTATAACGATAACAATAATAATAGTACTAATAATAATATTAATATTAATGATGACACCAACAATAATGAATCTAAATCATCAGTAGTAATTTCATACAAGGAAGGAACCTCGGAAGCCTTACGCAGAATACTTAACAAGGCAGGAATAAAAGTGGCTGGCATTCAAACCAACCACAAACTCAATTAGAAACAAGCTTTGCCGGTTAAAGGATCAATCCTGTGGAGTCTTTAAAACAAAACAATTTAGTTTATCTAATACCGCACCTACAATGATTGTCAGAATCCAAAGGAATAATAATAGCAATAAATAATAATTGTATAAATAATAATTGCATCATTCTAACCACCTTATTCTCTCTTTACAGCTGTTGTACCTTCAAACTTATATGATAAAAAAAGGATAATAATCTGGTCTAAAAATCTTTGCATCTACTGTTCCACTCCTCTAGATTTGGATTCTTTAGCCTAGAATACTTCTTTTGCTACTGTTTCGACATTTAAAGTACACTATTTTTTATTCTTTTACAACTACTGGAAGGTCATGCAGTCTGCGCTTAATGAAAACAATCAATCTAAAATAGTATCGTTTTTATTCTGCAAATTTTGATCTTTCTTGCTTTACTGTCATTTAAGAAAAGAATTATATGTTGACCAACTATTTGTAGTAATAAATATGAACAATGAAATAAAAACCAATGTTCATTCAACCAAGTGAAAATTGTCTTATTTACGTTGACAGTGATTAGAAGTGGAATCCAGGATGCACCTCTCATCCTATTTGTGATTTGTCAGGCGGATGTATCTGGATCCTCGTTGAAGGATGGTTTTACCAAGGATCCTTGAAGCTTGCATCACTTGATTCACTGTGCAACGACAGCCACCAATTGTGCAACAGGTATCAGTTAATATTGATGCCATATATATCAAGTGACTCATAATGCAGAACTCAGCAGAGCTTTTGGAATGAAGACAGAATGGAATTAGACAACGCTGCGAATTATTACCGGTGATATTCCTAATGGTGGACTCCTGGATCATGCAAAAAATCGTCAGGGGAAGAAGACAAAAATACGTTGGACCAAGGAGAAGACTCTAGAAGATTTGGAATTTGAGGATGATTTACTCCTAATGACACATAAAGCCAAAGATCTATAGACGAAAGGCGAGAAATTTGCAGAAGAGGCACGCAGGATTTCAAGAAAACATAGGGAAGATGGAGGTGATGAAGACACCCAGTGAATGATAAAAAGCATGAATATTACAAAGTTTCAGATGATAGATGTTATAAATTTCCTTGAATAAGATGCAAACACTATCAACAAGAGATACCTGAGGGAGGCCAATTCCTTCACTTATCTAGGCTCTATCCTTTCAACTACAAGCGGTACAAATAAGAAAGTCAAAGCCAGCCAAAAACAGAAAGGAAAAACCGACATTTAACACTCTGAAATCAAGTGTTGGTTTGTAGGGTTTGATTGGTTATAGGATTTCATCATGAGATGACCCTAGTTAGAGAACCATTAGAAGACCTAGGAGTACTGGACAGCTGTTTCGTCAACGCTAGTTTGGAACTCTTCAGCAGTACGCGACCACTCACCAACGGGATTCAAACCCAGGACCTTCTGGTTACAAGGCCAGAGAGCTCGCAGACCATTAAGTTACTGGGACCCGATTCAATGACCAGTTAGCAAATGAATTCTAACTTCTGCCAGTTCAAGACATAGTGCGTGACCTCCCTCTGAGATCAATAAGGAAATCAAGAGCTCTGTACATAAAACACGAGATATGAATTTTCAACACCAATATCAAGTTAGACACATCTTTTATCTGGTTCAGAGACATGATATGTCTTCAAAAGCATTTCGAACAGGCTACTACAGACTTTTACCAACAGCTACGTTCGCTAGCTCCATACTGAAGAGTAGATGACCAGTTACAAAGGATAGGCCACAAGGACTGCTGGCAGGCAACCAGTCAACCAAAAACCTATAGCCTAACAAATATCCCTGAGAAAATGAAGATATATCAGATACATGCTGATGAGACAGATGAACGACATCGTAAGTCAGACCGTCGAATGGAACTTGAACATGAAACAATAAGTTTGGCTTGGGTTTGACGATGAGGCGGAGGAGATCATGTTAAGACGAGATGATGGAATATATTTAATCTTAGAGCCAGCTAAGCTTGACTGCACATGACAGAATGAAATCCACATGTACTGGTGAAGCTGTGTTCCATTCAGAACCAAAGGAAAAATGATAAGAACTTGCATTTCGTGTTGCTTGATTATGTTGGATCAGAATGCTTGTTGGAGCATTCGAAATCATTGCTGTTGGGTTTCTGTCTCAATGGTGATACCATCACCCACTGAAGATAGAGACGTACTCAGAATGATAAGAGCCAAGAGTGCATCCTCAGTTACACTGCTAATCAACATCAATGCCATATATTAATCTTTAGGCTGAGATGTCAGTACTAGGGATCATCGCATCAATAGAGACCTAGCATTTTAATTCAAATTGATCAATCAACATGAAATACAAGTTAAGTTTAAAAAAGTAATCTCATTTTACTGATTCTCATTAGCTGGATGAAACTTCAGATAAACTATGAAAACACATTTTGTGAAACTATAAGATACTCCGAAAATCTCCATTAACGTATTCACAAAGTAGATATAGATATTATTATATCAAAATAATTTCAAACATATAGTCATAAAAGCCTATGAAACTAGTTCCTGACAAGTAGTGATAGGTATTTGAGATCGATAATAGTAATATACCTATCACTAGATAGCTTAAATTATTATTGATCGTCTACTGTTTTAGATTTTATTCAAAAAAAAATAGTGAAGAAAGTTCTGATAAAGTTAACGATTTAACGGCCTTTGAGAATTGCTAATTTAGGCGGAGAAATTATCTACATTACAAACAAACAACTGTCTTATTTAGAATTCGATTATATAGAAAATCACAGATATTTTCTACTCAAATGATCTAGAACAAGACATTTAAGCGAACAATATTGTGTTTTCAATTAGATCTCATCAGGCTCAACTCTAATATATATATATATATATATATATATATATATATATATATATAAGTTTAAAAATAAAAATTCAAATATAAACCAATCCTGGTGTTTTGTCTATAGGATAATAAGAAGGTGAATATAAATTGTACAATTAGTCATAATAGTTGTAATGATAATGGTTTTATCAATAATAAGGATGAAAAAGTGAGGCAATCTGTGATAACACGAATAATGAAAAAACAGCATGATTAAACAAACAAATGTTCAGGTGGACATAGTAGTCGATAAAGGCTAGTAAACACAAATGAACCGATTAAGTAATGATAAGCTGATTGTTAGGGAGGTAAATGAAACACTTTCTCAATGAAGATGTGATAAGACTAAGGGATGATAAGAAAGGGGTTGAAAATATAAACAAGAGGTAGTGTAGAAGTCATTAGTTGGTTATGTCTTAATAGGCCAACAAGGGAGGGATAATGGCTGTACGAACGTCTTTTGAATGCGTAGTTTAGCTTTAATAGTTCGAATGCCTATCGCCTCAGCTGTATGCAGTAGACGAATACGAAGCCTACTACAAAAATTCGGTGGGATACGATGAATTACTTTGAAGGCTCTCGTTTTCTCGACTACATGACCACTAACAACTAAATGTGACAGAATTCAGCTACGGATTGTTTTTTGTTCGTCCTTTCCCAAACCACGATGGGAGATGTCCACTAACACGTTGGCTAAGCTGTCTAGTAATACGCCCAACATAACTGTCACCACAGGTGCAGTTGAATTGATAAATGCACATAGATGTCACAAAACTATCGAGCTTATCCTTCGTTTGCGTCCCAATCATTCATCTGCTAGAGAATGACAAATATAGGTCTCCTCCATAAAACGTCCGCCGTATACTCCTGGATAGTCTCTGGGACAAAGTCTCATTAGATAAGTCACCATTAAATTGTAACTTAATAAATAGAGGTTTCTAACATGCAGTCAGTGTCTCAGGTTTTCTTTCTGATGTTTTCATATGTTTCTTTATGAAACTACTCGGATAGCCCATTTCCGTCAAGGAATCTTGAATATATTCAAATTCCTTTCGTGAGAGGTCATCCGTACATATCTTTTTTGCTCTGCTCGCGAGATATTTTACAACATTCCTTTCATATTTAATGGGCACGTAACTAAGGAAGTGTGTGTATTGCCCTGTGAATGTGCTTTTCCTATACACGCTTCTCCCAAGTGACCCATCTTCTCGCCTACTTATCAAGACATCCAGAAAATTCAGTTTATTCTCTTGTTCCTCTTCACAAGTAAAAGAAAGCGAAGGGTGGAAGCTGTTGAATTTCAGCAACGATTCGTCTATGTTAACATTCCCATCAGCTAAGATAAATGTATCATCGACATATCGGTAATACATATCAAACTCTCTGATGATGTCCTTCAATCTCCCGTTTTCAAGTTTGACGAGAAAGAAGTCAGCTAATATTGGGCCTAATGGTGAACCCATAGCTATTTGTCTGTTTTTAAGCCGTAGCACATAACGAAGACAAACTTCAATAATCTAACGTTAAAGATAAGGTACCGCTCTTGGCCAATTCACTGTGTATTTATCAGTTTACTTGCTCATGTGGAGCAAAGTTTATCAACCGTAGGCAAAGAAAAGCCCACAAACGTATTCTGGAACACTGTCCAGCTTGGCTAGCCAGAGGAGAAAAGAACAATAGTGAACAGCAGTGAACACCTTGTCATCTCCGGACATTGAGCACCCTCGCACGAACGGTTCACAGTGCTACACAGAGTCCCTCAATATCGCATTCGTTATCTGTACTGAGGTGAAGCATTAGCTATCGAACCTGACATCTGCATTCAGAAACGATGCATACATTCACTCGCCCTGCTGTGGCTAGAGTTAATTTCTTACTATAATTTTGCTCCTTTTTTATTGTGTAAGTTCGCCATTAATATTGTTATTACTACTATTTTTTTATTATCATTATTATTCCCATCATCCATATTTTATTACCACTATATTACTGTTTATTAGCAACATTGCTTTGTCATACAGATTTTATACAAAAACACTTTATCGCCTTTCCACCAGTTCCTCTCCATTTTACACGAGTTTAGTGACTATTCATTACCTCACACTTATTACATCATGCCAACTTCTGCCTCTTTTCTAAGTCACAATTAATCATCCCTTCTTACACCTTACATTATGTAACGCAATTTTCGAGGACACAGTTTACCAGTATCTTATTGGTCTAAAGATTTCTTTGTTAAATATATAATTACAATTGTACAGTTAATAAAAAGGAATCGTCGAAACGAAAATTTTCTTCGCTGTTTACGCCTTCTTCTTACACTAATCTATTTGTTTCGAAATCGTTTTTGTAAATTAAAAAAAAATGGAGATGAATTATAGGCAGACACTGGTGATGACAGACTTCTTTAGCATTAATCGATTTCCAATAATTCTGTTAGCTACAACTACAACGTTGAATACAATCCACCTTGAGTTCACAATATTCCTTACAATAATCACGAATTATTTACCGTATACAAACAGTTTTTTTATCTTATGCTGTATATAAATACTGGTCAAAAAATATCAGTAGACACAGTAGTATGTAGTAACAGAGATATTTATATGCCACAAACGAAATATACAATTCCAGCAAAGCACAAAACTGTTTCATTGAAATTTCACTTTGGCAAAAAAGTTAATGATATTCTGCCTTTTTTTTAAATCGTCATTGTATTATTTATTTTGTATTATTTTGTTTCATAGTTACCTCTATTTCTCTTCTTCACTATTTAATCCGTCATTCAGCTATGTCAATTTCTTGTCAATAGTTCACATGACACTGAAAGGAAGTAGTCTCTCTAGAGCTTCTTGACGCATATAAACTCATAGTTGACTCGGAAAATGAACAAGGAGAATTAGCTATGTCCGACTGTAAAATGAAACGAATAGAAGAAGGTGAACTACACACTAGTGTATATAGAAAACCAACGCAGTCTAATAGATACTTAGACTTTAATTCATCTCATCCGTTTTCTGTAAAGCCAGATTTAGTTAAATGTCTAACAAACCGTGCAGTAACACTAAGTAGCACAAAAAAAGACATGAAATGAAACAGATAGAAGAATAGCATATCGGTGTTAAATAACTATCCTATGAAATTCGTTAGGAAGATCAGAAAAGGTCAAAAGCAAAATGAAAATAATAGGAAAACTGGTAATGACAACATGACCAAGAGAGAATATAAAGCCTCTACATGTATACCACATGACGAAGCGACATCTGAGATCCTACGTAGGTCTCTCGATAAAGCAGGAATTAAGATGGCATTCAAACACACAAACTCCCTTAAGTAGGACAAGCTCTGTAGACTAAACGACCTGGTGCAACCAAATAAGACAAAATATTATAATTTACAAAATACCTTGCAATGACTGTCAGCCAAGTCAACTACATAGGTCAGACTAGTAGATCGGAGGTAGTCAAGTTGTCGGAACATAAGAATTTAGCGAATGTTAGGATGATTGAAGATAAGAAGTTATTTAGAAAAAGTTTAGCAATTGCACTTCATGCATTAACACACAATCACACAATAGGGTGGGAGAGGGTTAAAATTCTAAGAAGTTATATAAGTAGGTAGAGAGAGACTGATTACTGAATCCTTCCTGGTTCATCGAGTCTACATTCAACACATGCAACAGAAATGACTCAATGCAAATACCACAGATATGGAAGATTTTATTGCCACCAGTCAGTCAAATCAGAGGAAGATAATTTCAATTCATGTACATCATAACATTCTAACAGGTTACTTATTTTGACTATAAAAGCAACACAAAACATAAGACAGCGGAGACAGTACAGCTCCTTGAGGTGAACTAGTTTCCTATAGCTCTTTGTATTCAAAACAGTATGATGTTTTCTACCCACCTTGTGACTCAGGACTCAGTATGTGGTGAAATCAACTTGCTTAATAAAAAAAACGTGCCCTGAGGATAGGGTCAAAAGCAGCAGTATAGTCTAAAAAGGAGGCTTGGTTAAACTTTGCATCTTTATTAAGACTTGAACAAAGAATTTGAAAATATTAAAACTATCTCACAGATTTACGTATAATCACCTTTTTTTCTCAAATGTTTTTATGACACCTTGAAAAATGAAAAAAATAATAAAGACACATATATATATATACACTTTTCTGGATTTATAGAATGTTTAACATTGGTGAAAGTCGAAAAGTGCTGAGAAAGTTGATCATCCAACAGTGCTTAGTAATTCTAAAGGTTTTCACATCTGTTTAGAATATGACATTTGTCACTTTAATATCTGGCGAAAATTCACATTAGATGGTAGGAGGCAATCGATAGGAGACCTTGGACCTAGGTTTTGTGCTAGTTGGCACTCAACAGCAGGGCGCGCCTACATCTTTGAAGGAACTCATGTCCCTTCTGAGATTCGAACCCACATCACCCAGTGCTGCAGCCAGAGACGCCGCCACTGAGCTATTCGGGCTCGCAAATGACCTCCATTAAGAGTGTATTGGAAACTTGCATTGGATACTAGTAATTACAACTAGTGAGACACACCACAGAAATTAGTAGTGTCCGATGGAAGTATCCAATAAAGTCCTAAAGGAGGTCAATCACGAGCTCAAATAACTCAATGGTAACGTCTCTGACTGCAGCACTGGGTGACGTGGGTTCGAATCGCAAAAGGGATATGAATTCCTTCAAGGTTGTACATAAGCCTTGCTGTTTAGTGCCAACTAGCACGAGACCTTGGTCCGAGGCTTTCTGTCAAGACTGCATCCAACCATCTAATATCATCAAATCAATATGCACTGTGATGGCAAGCTACCTAGAATAGTGGCCACTTTTCAAAGCTGACTGATAGAATTCAGTTTGCACCAAACAAAGGACTAGCTACACACAACACACTAGTTACTAGTGTCGAATCAAAGAAAATTCCCATTCAAACATTTAAAAGACAAAAGAAATTTTGAGAAATCGCTTTCCTGGCTCTAAAATTATATACATATATATATATATATATATATATATATATATATACCCAGTCTGGTTGGTAAAAGGAGACCAAAAGCGTGTATACAGTTCAGTGACAGAACATATGGTTAATTCAGGATACCCAGGGCCTTTCGAAAAATCTTTCAAAGTAATATGCAAGGTTCAATCAAACCTACCAAAGGGAGTGAAATCAAGACATCTGGGCATAGCCGAGGCGCTAGCTATAGAAAAGCTCAAAACCACGCTTTGTATACAAAAGAAATATGTCCAACCCCTATCCCTGCCATGGCCATCCTAAACAGGTAATTTTTTAGTAATGATCATCCCATCGCCTTTCTTATCTAAACTTCCTGTCTATTCATGTTATTTTAAGTTTTTCTTAATCCCTGTTTACACTACCATATTTTCATACCCAAACTTCGTGTTTATTTTGTCATTTTACTATTTCTACATATTTAATCCCTGATTGCATAAACAATTATTCATCACATTAGTTTTTATCCAAACATCCTGTCTATTTTGTTATTTCTACATTTCTAGCCCCTAATTGCACAATGTCAACCTTCTTAGTTATTATGATGCTACTTTGTTTGAGTTTTAACCGTCCCCTGTTTATTATGGCATTCTAATGCCTAATTGTAATTTTTATTAATTTGACCCTTGACCGGAAATTATTCTGAAACTTCACCATTCATTTGATATAAATACACGAATGTACAGCCTAGATGATGACTTCGTCGAAAAGAAAGTTTTCTTCACTGCAATTGTCTTCTTAATAACTCCTGTGACCCAATGTATATATATATATATAGCTTTTAAGAATAATCATTTTTGACAATATTTTTGTTTTTTAAATAATATTTGTTTGCTAAGATAAGTGGAATTATAGCTCAGGAAAGATGCGCACGTTTTAATAAGCATAAGAAATGCAATACAAAATAGAATATCAGCTAAAATTTAAGGGAAGGTATGCGATAAGGAGAATTGAAAAATTGCTTGCTAAGGGAAAGAAAGCATCTGAACCGACTACTTTTGGAGACATAGGTTAGGCTTCTTAATGCAGATTGCGACAACATCAGCAATATGTAACAGATGAACCCTCGTGGTAAAATTAAGAATAGTAGGAATACGGTGTCGGTGGTATAGTGGTTAGGATGCTCGCGACCATGCACATGGTCCGGGTTCGATTCCCTACCGACTCACTCCTTTACCTCACTAAGCCAGAAATAATAATGCCGGTAAAGAGGAAAGCTTGGGCATGAGGCTAGCAACCTCATCCTGTAAAATTAAACATTGCTACAAGAAACTTCAAGCCACTAGCTTGAGGCCCTATGTTCCACCGGGAACGTGAAGGAAAAAAATTAAAAAAGGAATACGGCAGGTAACTTTTAAAGACTTGTGAAAGTCACCTTTGTGTTCTGTTTCCACGAGCTGAGACAGAATACAGCTACGAATGGATATTGTTTGTCCTTTGCCTAACCACTCAGGGTGGTTTTCGGAAATCCAACAATAAACACACCTAATAGTGTAGCCATTAGCAGTCAAAATAATAGGCATACATGGTGGAGACAAAATTAAGCAGTTCATGTTTAATTAGTGAACGTAAAATAGAGGTGGTTATGAAGAGACACAATATTTTAGCGGCATCGATTCCTACGTTTACCGAATTCCGTAGGCGTTTTGTTAATATCTCACTCATGGTATCCCTGAGGAACTGAAGCTGTAAGAACAAGGCCTTTTTCGGAACTGTTGGTACTATAGCCTACCATCACTTTGGATTCTTATTCTTTTTCTGGGTGACTGTGCTCTCTAAGCAACTGTTTAATAATATTAAGTTCTTCAATAAAGCATTCATCAGAGCAGATTCATCTTGCTCTATGGACAAATCACTTCATTAGATTACGTTGATATTTCCAGGGTACGAAGCTCAAACAGTGAGTTTACTAATCAATTGATGTGGGCTTTCTATATACTCTTCTTTTTGTATATCACCGTCTTTCTTAGTCACACGGACGTCTAGAAATAAAATAATAAATTAGCTTCCTGTCTCGGTGGTAAATTTTATTGCACGATGAACATCGTTACATTTGTCAAGAGTGCTCTTTACTTCATTCCTATTTTTCATAATCAAAAATATGTCATGCATGTAACGAATATAGGATTCTAATTCACCAATTGTATCTTTCAAAGATTCATTCTGTAATGCTGCAAAGAAAATGTCTGCTAAAATTGATCCTATTATTATTATTTCCTTTAATTCCTAGAGGAACATAGGGCTTCAGCCGTGCGTCTCCACTACTTTCGGTTTTCTGCCCACGTTTTCTCCCTGCTCCACGTCTGCCCCCACGCTTTAATCTCCTATTCACATGACCCTTGGACAACCAAATCACCTCTTCTCTTTCGGGCTCCACTCGAGGGCTTGCCTAGTGATGTCACTTGATGGTTTGTTTTCTCAGAGTATGGCCAGCCAATCCATCTCCATTTCTTCCTGCAGATTTGTTACACAGTTGGTTCCTGGTTGATTCGCTCCCAGAGATCCTTGCTGCTGATCTTTTCTGGCCATCTGATCTTCAGTAATGAGCGAAGACAGCTATTAATGAAAGTCTGTAGTTTGTTCAAAGTGCCCTTCATAATGTGGCACCAAGTCTTTGATCCATATGGTAGGACTGATTTCACATTGGAGTTGTAAATCCGGATCTTATTTTTGATGCTGAATGCTGTTGACTTATTTCCACACAGACTTGAGAGTAATGGAAGCTCGTCTTGCTTTCCCGATCCTTGCTTTAAATCCTCGTCAGTTCAGCCTGTAGTTGAAACGATACTTCCCAGGTAGGTAGGTAAAGGAGGTTGTTTCTTTCAGGTTCCTCCCATTTATGCTGGCTGATTGTTGTCTGTCTGTTGTCGCTCTTGTTGCTGTTGGTGTTGGCCAGGAATCTTCATCACCTACATCTGTTTTCTCTATGTTCACCTGAAGGAATTCATATCTTTATCGGATGCTTCTTCTGCCAACTTGTCGCTTTTCACTTGCGTATCTTCCAGTTTGTGGGAAATCATCCTAGTTAAACTATTAATTTGTCTTTGGAATTCCTTATTTAATAAAAAAAAAGGCGTACATTCATTGTGCATCTGAAAAGATTCTCTTTCGTAAAATATCTAAAGATGTCAACATCAATCTTCCATCGGATAAATTCTTGGCTTATAAAGTCAACTATTTCTATCAATGGTGTAGTAAATACTTGCCAACCACACAGGAGAGATTCGCGTTTAATTATCGGCCAACGCTTTCATCCAGCTCATCCAATTTATTAGATGGTAATGAGCTCCAAAATAAAAGGATAGAATAGTTTGGTTATTAAAAACTAGCACCACAGTTAATGAATTTTTTAAGCTCGATGTACTATGTTCCAATTAGAAAGCAAAAGAATTATAAGAGGCAGAAGAAGTTTATCTCACGTTAATACACAACTCTATAGATTATTCCAAAATAATTAAATTAAAAAATATTGAGAAATAGTCATTTTGAATGGAGGATTTCATCATGAGCTGACATCAGTTAGAGAACCATTGAAAACCAGCAACGAGTACTGGATAGCTGTTACTACCTAGTTTGGGATTCTTCAGCAGTACACACTCACCACAGAAGGTTCGAACCCAGAGCCTTCAGGTTACAAGGCAAGCTCGAATACCATTCAGCCATTTACCGGAAGTAGACAACAAAAAAGATAACAAGGTTTAAAGCATATTTAGCTGTCATTATTAGAATACCTTTAACTGTGTAATAAACTTAACAATTTATTGATCCATTGAGCACCATTCAACCTTCGATTCAATTCATCACATTATTATTATTGTTATTTTATTTCATAAAATATATTTCATCTTACTTTAAAATACTGTTTTTTAGAATTAAACAATAAAACTTAAGGTATGCATAGTAAACATCTTTGATTATACTACTCATTTGAGCGGTATACACAACATACACACAAACGTATATATATATATGCAGTGCATATAGTGTGTTTTTTTAAAATTCACCAGCATATTTCAAATTATTGCATTCTTTCTGCTGAATAACTTCTGTCATAAATGCGACTACCATTACTCCTACTACTTATGTTATCAATATTACAAATTCTAATGAGTAAGAAATATAGGAATGACTGAGTAATAATCACTTTCATAGATCTTATCATATATATATATATATATATATATATATATATATATATATATATATATATAGGTCTTCTCAGCATTGACAACTGGATTTTTAGTCAGTTTAATGATAGTAGTAGCAATAATAACAATAATAATGGCTTTATTCCGAACATTATGTTTGATACAATGGGGAATTTTCAACACACATAGTAAAATTTTCTTCAAAAATTGATTTGTAAAGCTTAGGTTTGGTTTCTTTCAACTCTTGAAAATTTCGAATCCCGGTGGGTGCGTACTGCTGAAGAGTCCCAAACCAGGACGAAACAGCTGTCCAGTACTCCCAGGTTTTCCAATGGTTCTCTAACTAATGTCATCTCATGATGAAATCCTAAAACCAATCAAATCTCTACAAACCAACTCTTGAAAATTAATTTGATACCTGCTAGTAACTAGCTACAGCATGAAGTTCTAGCGGGAAGTCGTGACCAGTGAGGTCCATTCAGATGTCACTTGTAAGGATGGATATCCCACCTACGACAATGGTTGGGGTCGCGCTAAATCATGAATTGGTAGAAGTTAGAATTCATAGGTTGACCATTGAATCGGCTCCCAGTGGCTGAATGGTATACGAGCCAGCTTGCCTTGTAACTGGAAGGCAGTGGGTTCGAAGCCTACTGGATGCGTACTGCCGATAAATCCCATACTAGGATGAAACAGCTGTCCAGTTCTCCCTGTAGGTATTCAACGGTTTCTTAAATGATACAGTTAAACGTTACATTTAATTTCATCTTCACATTTACGTAGTACAGGAACAGAACAATAGTACATGCTTCATTTTACATTGATAGTATTGCCAATAAAGAATATGAATGTAAAATTGGAAGTGGACAGAGTGGCGATGGGCTCCCTATTGGGTCCCATTCTGGCTGATTTCTTTCTAAGTAAACTAGAAAACGGATCTTTGAACAACTTTATCAGTAAGCACTCATTTTATTGCTGATATATGGATGATACATTCATTCTTTGCGATAAGAGTACAATAATTACTGAATTCAACGTAGTACATTAGGCTATGAAGTTCACATGCGAAGAGGAAACCCTAAAACATAATTGCCTTCCTGGATGTCCTACTTACAATAAAACCAGATGGTAGCATAAAAAGAAATTTGCACAGGAAAAGTACTTGGACAGGACAATATATACATTTCCACAGCTTCGTTCCTATCAAGTACAAAAGAAATTTAGTGAAGATCCTCAGTAACAGACTTAGAGCTATATTCTCAGAAGAAGTAACTGAAGGTGAATTAAGCATTGTATATGATACTTTGATCGAAAATAACCATCCCAAAAAAAAATTTAACAAGATGCACGTGAAAAAGAAAACGGAAAAGGACTGCTCACTATCTTTAAACAAGAAGCCACTTTATATACGAATACAATTCATGGGCGATATACCAAGTGAGATAATTACGAGGAAATTAAAAGAAACATTTCAAAGAACTTTTAATGCTGGTGAACTGCACGTATTATTCTCTACACGACCGATAGTGCTACCTTGACTGAAAGATGAAGTACCTAGACTAGCCACTTCCAACCCTTTCTATCAATTCAACTGCGGTTTCGGAGTGAGTTATATTGGCCGTTGCTCTAGGAACTTGATTTTTGTGCTCACTTGATAACATCTCCAACTATGGCTAAGTAAAGGTGTAGTTAAAACCATTAACAGTTCGATATTGAACCATCCGGTGCAAACTAGCCACAAAACCGGCGTGGAAGAATCCTTCCCTATAATCTACCGGGCGCCTAATAAATTGCCAAAATCATCAAAGCACAGCATGCTCCAAGCAGGAGAGGCTATTGCAATTTGCTTCAAACAACCAGTGCTCTGTGTTCAAAAGAAGCAAGTCCAGCTAGCCATTACTACTGCCCTGGCCTTCAGTAGAGACTAAAAATTCATGAATTTGTAATATTATCTTGCCTAATTTTTCTGACATTCAGCTTATTGTCGTTATGTTGATGCTATTGAGCTGTAATCTATCAATATTACTGATTCGACGTTATTTAAACAACATTAATGTCGTTCATAACACTAATTCATTCATTCGCTATAACGCATATATAAATACAGAGCCTGATGATGAAGTTATTGAAAGGAGTACTCTTTGTTCAGTATCCAATCTTGTAAAAGTTAACAGAAATTGTGAGAACACAAAAAACTGATGACTGAAAGAATAAAAGGGACCCGTTATATACTGCTTAAGATTAAATAAGTGGTTTCATATCTAATCTATTTCTCATCACAAAAATGTCAGCCAAATAAAGTATAGCAGAAGATTTTACTGAATCGTGTGAGTGTTTAGCCTTTTATAGGTATTTCTGGTCCTACTTGATGAGATATAAGGAGGGAATTCTGTGCAAAGAGGATGCTCAGATTTCGACAAAATGATATTCACCAATTTATTGTATCATTTCAAGTGTTTGTATTCACAACAGTTTTAACCAGTTGGTTTAACGACACACTACTCAACCTACTGACAGATTTTAATGCCCTTCGAAGGGTAACAAAATCTTTCTTAAACAAACCAGGAAAGACTAAGTTTGGGGGAGCAATAAAGCAGAATAGGTCGAATACAAGAATTGACAAACTGAAAAAATAGAGACTGACAGAGTGATACCATATCGTCTTAACTTCCTCACGTGGAATGTTCAACGAAATATCTTTCCATGATGTGTGTGTGTGTGAACACCAGGAAAGATCAAAGGAAATCCACTATCCAAAGGATTTAACATTCGACTTAGTTTCAATTTCACTGCCTTCTATCGTACAAGAACCATAGGAACGAATCAGTTCATGTAAATCATGTTTGTGTCTGAAATGGAATTACCAAGTGACATTTGGAGTGATTTAGCTAAAGACCATTCGATAAAGATTACTAACTGATTTCTGATATAAAGTTATTCATTTTTGAACAATCTGACTGAGAATTAACCGGCACAGGAACAATCAAATCATTGGTACATACTTAACAAAACTGCCTTCATCAGAATGAGACAAGTTATTTAAGAAAGAAGAATGAAGAGAAAACGGAGCACCTTAAGGAATACTGGCTTCAGGAATTACAGCAGTGGAAGACTTCCCTGTATGTACTTCCCAACAGAAAATATATGAATGCAACCACTTATTAATCCACCACCCTGCTTGTATTCTTAAGAAGTTGGTTCGAGTGAAGAGGCCTAGATAACAAGTCGGAGGTAGATGTGTAATCAGGGAAGTCAAATAGAACATGTTTAGTGCCTTTTTTCAACTGTGGACAATATTATGGCATAAAATGACAGTGGGATCTAAATTTTATAAGCAAATTGTTTTGGGTCATTAAAAGCTTTCAATGAGGGTTTAAGGTCAAGTAAGACCAATTTTTCTGCACATTTTCTGTGGATACAAAAGGTTTCATGGACTGGAGATATTTGAGAATAACCATGAAAGCAAACCTACTTTTTTATTTGTTTGTTCAACGTACAATTTGTTTAAATGCATAAACAAATCATAATCAATTCACTGTGTGTTTATTTGTTAATAGAATTAAATCAGGCAGTCTACACTTTTAACGCAATGTATATGTCTACATATATATTATCTAATGCACAAACCTAATTTTGATAGCATAAATTAAATTCTTTGTTTGAAAAATATTTACATTTTTGATCTACTTACTGATGGAAAAAAATGATTAGTTTCTCATGAAAATATTTACTTCAAGGGCCTTAAATGTACACGATATTTTTACAATATATTACAGTTATTATTCCGTTTCCCATTGAGTCAGGAAGAAAATAAAAGATAGATTCAGCGAAGAAAATTTTCTTTACCGACAGAATCATCTTCAGAGGCTGTACAGTCGTATTTGTACTTACCAAAAATATATACTAGTCTATTATTGAGTAATAGGGGGTGACATAATTGATATAATTGATACTCAGAAGTGGCTTTAGAAGTGAAAATTAAAAGTTGTAAATTAGAGGTGGTACTCAACCGTACAAAGATAGAAATTTGGTAAGGTAAAAATTGCTATTAAGCGAGAATAAAGATATTTGAGTGTCAATTTAACAAGTGTGAAGAGGGTGTGAAAATGTACAGATGGATCATATGAGAGTGATAATAGTGAATTAATTATTAAAGCAAAAGTAAACTAAAAGTCAAAATAAAAATTAAAAAAAGAAAGACAAAAATCAAAACATTTTACAGGGAATGATTAGTGAAGAGGTTAAATCGGCTGCACAAACCGCAAGCTTTCCAAACGCATCTGTTAACACTATCCGGTATTATTAGCAAAAGGACAATGCAAGACAATCACTAGCTTATTCCTCGAGCATTTGGTGAACTCAGGACACGTAGCTCCACCTGAGTCGTCTTTGAACATCATCTACAAAGTGAAGCCAAAGGGGTACAAAGGGTGTCAGGTTTCAGCTTTTGTGTATGCCAGAGGCGCTGGCAATTCCTCAGTACAACCCTGAACTCTGTATACAGAAAACGTTTGTCCAGTCTCTTATTCTACCTTGGTCTCAACCTCTTCACTAATCGTTCCCTGTAAAAAAAACTTTTGATTTTTGCTTTCTTTTTTTAAATTTTAATTTTGACTTTTAGTTTACTTTTGCTTTAATAATTAATTCACTATTATCACTCTCATATGCACCTTCTGTACATTTTCACACCCTCTTCACACTTGTTAAATTGACACTCAAATATCTTTATTCTCGCTTAATAGCAATTTTTACCTTACCAAATTTCTATCTTTGTGCGGTTGAGTACCACCTCTAATTTACAACTTTTAATTTTCACTTCTAAAGCCACTTCTGAGTATCAATTATATCAATTATGTCACCCCTATTACTCAATAATAGACCACTATATACGACAATGCTGCTTGTTAAGTAATCCACAACAGGAAACTTAAGGAATTCTTCGAAGTGAGGACGGTAGTGAGGCAAGACTGTCTACTACTGCCAATTATTTTCCTGATTACAGTAGATTGGATAATGCGACAGACAGTGCGCAATCAGGAAACAGACATAAAATGGACCCTCACGAAAAACTTGGAGGATCTGGACTTCGCTGATGAGATATATCTGATTTCCCAAAAACTGGAAGACATGCAAGTGAAAAGCAACAAGTTGGCAGAAGAAGCATCCAGAGAAAGTAGGACTTCCTTCAGGTGAACATAGAGAAAACAACGATGAAGAAGATTCCTGGCCAACATCAACAGCAACAACAACAACAGACAACAATCACCCAGCATAAATGGGAGGAACCTGAAAGAAACAACCTCCTTTACCTACCTACCTGGGAAGCACCGTTTCAACTACAGGTGGACGGAACTGATGAGGATATGAAAGCAAGAATCGGAAAAGCGAGACAAGCTTTCATTACTCTTAAGTCTGTGTGGAGGTCAACAGCACTCACCACCAAAAATATGATCCGGATTTTCAACTCCAATGTGAAATCAGTTCTACTTACTATACGGACGGGAGACTTGAAGAGTCATAAAGAGCATCTCAAACAAACTTCAGATATTCATTAACAGTTGTCTTCGCTCAATACCACTCAAATCAGATGACCGGCCAGAAAAGATCAGCAATAGGGATCTCTGGCAATGAGCAATCCAACCAGGAACCGGTTGCGAAACAAATCTGCAGGAAGAAATGGAGATGGACTGGCTGACCATACTCTGAGGAAACCATCAAGTGACATCACTAGACAAGCCCTCGAGTGAAGCCCAAAAGAGAAGCGGCGAGTTGGTCGTCCAAGGGTGACTTGGAAGAGGTCATGTTAAGAGGAGGTGAAAGCATGTGGTCAGACTTGGACCGGGGTGAAAACGTTGTCAGAAAACAGAAGGCAATGGAGACGCGCTGTTGAAGCCCTTTGTTCCGCTAGGAACTAAAGGATACAATAATAATAATAATTTATTTTTGTAAGTATAAATACGACTGTACAGTCTCTGAAGATGATTTCGTCAATAAAGAAAAATTTCCTTCGCTGAATCTGTCGTTTATTTTATTCTATTTCCCCTGAAACAGTTCTTTATTGATAACACACACACCTAGAGTACATGTATGTATTAATAATAGTAATGGTAATAATCAGTGCTTGCTTGCATGCGCGTATTTATCATGTTATAATCAACAGATTTAGTAAACTAAGGAAAATGTCGTAATCATTGTCCATGACATTTTTCATACTTTTCTCTTCTTTCATTCCCCTATCACATAGTCGCTCATATAAATGTATACGAATAAGTAGAATCCAGCGAAGAAGAAGAAGACAGAAAACAACAACTGTTAAACACGATGGGTAAAAGTAATCAGACAAGTAAAATGAAAAAGTTTTCTTTCATTCTTCTCGTCAAATAGGATAAATATAAAAAAAAATATTTTTCCTTTTTTTTCTTTTTTGTAAAGACTTTGAATAAATGTCACTAGAGAATATTAATGTATAAACAAATCAACGTTAGTTAAGAAGATATTCACTGTTGTGTAATAATTAATTCATTTCTAAAGAGAATTTCTAGTTGAATTCCAAATGCTTTTAAACGACAAATTAAATTGAGAATAGGTCAATGAGCTTATAATTTCAGTTCTGTGTTTCTTTTAAATGATTTAAATATGGACTGACACATAACAGATTGAATCGTCCATTTCATTGAACATAGAGTGTATTACTATTGTAACAACAGAAGACAAGGGTCAGGCAACAGATCGTTTTATTATGAAAAATCAACACGTATTTATATATATTTCACATACATTATTATAGTTTATGCAAGTAGAAAAGCGCAGTCATCTGATTGGTTGCAGACAAACGCAGGCTTCTGATTGGTTGTTTCGGGATTCCTTGACAAATAGAGTTCTCTATCTGCGAATCATATTTTGCCACGTTAACTTTGCTGTGATTGGTTGTTGACTCAGCCTTGTTCATATTTTCTCACGGCCCATATTAGTGACCTAGACATTAACGTAGATTAGTGTCAACCAATCGGCTAGCAGCCTGCTCGCACCACACTATTGTTATTATTATTATTATTTATTGTTCCGTTTGAGTCCCGAGTTAAACACTGACCTTCAACAGCATACCTTCAATTCGCCCTATTTTTCTCAGGTCTTCCTTAGTTGGCCCCGCAACTGAACATAATGTCTCATCTCCTCCTCGCACGATCTCCGTCACATCATCATCGAACACACACACACACACTCAACTCATCGTTTCCCCTTCATCTTCCTCTCGAGTGATAGACTGACGATCTCCTCAGAGTGTAGCCAATCCATCTCCATTTTCTCCTACATATTTAATGACCAATAGCTCCTCGGTTAATTCGTCGCCTCACACAGTCTCCTGTTAATAGCCCTTACTCACTGGTCATCTGATTTTCAATATGCACACAGAGGAGCCAACTACTGACTGATATTTGAAGTAAGCTACTGCTAATGCTCTGCATAACCTAGTGGTCAAGCTTACGACCCATAGAGAAGAACTGACTGCCCGACTGACTGACTTGACACTAGCGTCCAAAATCCGAATCTTGTTCTTTATGCTGACACGGAGTGGAGAAGATTAGCCAATTGATTTTTGAGTGTTGAAGATCTGTCTGGCCTCTCCGATCCTGACTGGATTTGGCATCTTAATCCGTGCTGTCACCTGTAGTTGAAGTGATGTTTCCTGACGAGATAAGTGAAGGAAGTGATCTCTTTCAAAAATTTCTTCTGTTGACATTGATTATTATTGCTTGCTGTTGTTCTTGGTTGGATATCTTCATCACCTCAGTCTTTTCTATATTCAGCTGAGAAGATATAGTGTACTAGGAATTAAATTTCAAGTTAAGTCTGAACTGGACAGCGATGCTCTAGGTATAGATGGATTTTATGAAGATGTCAACGTTAGCGAGGATCGGTAGGGCAAAGCAGACTTTCATTACTCTGAAGGGAGTCTGAAAACTCACTGAAACAAGATCTAGATTTTCAACACAAATGGCAAGTTAGTCAGCGCTTCTATATGATTTTAGAGACTTGACACTATTGGAAACTTTCATAAACACCTGCTTTTGTTCAATACTGAAGATCAGATGTTCAGCCAGAAAGGAAAAGCAGTAAAGAACTCTGGGAGGTAATGAACCGAAAGGGAACCTATCGGCCAACAAATATCTCGAAGGAAATGGAGATACACACTGATAAAACCGCTGAGTGACATCACGGGATAAGTAATTGCCTCCAGTGGGACTTAAATGAGGAATAGTGAGTTGGGCCTCCAAAGGTGACTAGGAGGAGATTCTGTGAGGAGGAATGAAAGCGAAGTAAACTAAAAGAGACTGTGGCGAACGTAGCAAAAGGGTGAAGTGATGCTGAAGCTCTAAACTCCACTATGAACCCAATAATAAAAATAATAACAGAATTTCTTAGTAACCAATGATATGTTCTCTATTAACTTAACAGTTTCTTTCTTGCATTTCATTGATTAAAATCTCCTCTTTGGCATGGAAATATCCATCTAAATCAACTCTTGATCCACTCAATAACAATAATCTATAATCATCTTTCGTAGATGTTTTTAACTACCGGTGAATTACAAGACTTTCAAATGAATTCCGATGACACCATTATTGAATTATTGACTATCTAACAGGCAGAAGGTTTCATAAGTCGTATAACATACTATATACCATACTACTTAATGCCTATTTCAAGTAATATAACACTAACCGAGTGGACAGCACTGTATATAGAGATAAGAAAGGACTAATTATACACGAGCTGTATATTTTAATCCGTTTAGGTGGAATACAACAGTAAGAAATCATTTCTGCTATAAAAACTATAAAATTCTTGAAAGATAAGTAAGAAATAAACGTTTTTAGAAATTGAAATGGCACTTAAATCCTTTCAGATTTAAATGTCCATTGGGCAAAACTATCCGTCAACGCTACATTGCATACTTGTTGATATAATGGCCATTCGAAACACTCTGAAAAACAAACTCATCTTCCTTTAAAAACACTCAGTCTTCATGACTCAATATCCCAATCACAGACGTTACCACTCAGTTCGATTAATGGTGTGGTACATAGGCTTTAACACTTCACTTTCATCCTTCCTTTACCTACTTCATCAAGGGTGAATATCTGGCATCATTAATGATCATACAATAAGTGTGCTTCACAGTCTGGTAGATAAAAAATCTATTCTCCCATGCACTTACTCCTTACAATAGTCCTGAAGAATCTACATTTAAAGTAAGAGCCAATATGGACGAGAGGTATGAAGAAAAGTTGTATTTCTTCAAGTGTTGGTTTGCAGGGATTTGATTCGATTGATTAAATAATTTTATCATGTGCTGACATCTGTTAGAGGAACATATGCTAAACCTGGGAGTACTGGACAGCTGTTTCGTCCTAGTCTTGGATTCTTCATCAATGTGCCCAATTAAAGTTCGAATCCAGGACCTTCCGGTTATAAAGACAGCTCGTATTTCTATTAGAATTGTATCGACAGATGTTACAAGACTGGTATTTACTTATTGATCATTTTCAAAGATAGGGTGTGAAACGATCATCCCTAGATTACCAACCAAATGGTGTGAGAGAATCTTAAAAAATGCTACATTTCACTCTATGGTTAGTGTGCATCGGTGGTTCAGGAATAGAATACTCGCCAACCATGCGTCATGTGGTCCGAGTCCAGTCCCCAATTGACGAACTTCTAAGCCTTGATTAAGTGGTAGTAGGCACGAAAGAAAAGAAACGCTGAGCGTTAGCCTGACAATCCATTCGGTAAGCGCAACACCACTCTCACTGGAATTCTAAAACTCAAATCGTGAAGTCCTACTTTCCACTCGGAATGGGAAGGAATGAGAAAAACCCTATGGTGTAATACCTTTGAGTCGCTTACTTCTTACTATAATAATTCAAGGTGTGTGAGTGATACCTTGGAGTGAAAAAAGTCAGTTTCACTAATTATTGATTTCAAAGTATTTAGCAGTCATTGGTGGTGTTATTCGCTAGTGAAAACTGTCAGTCTTAGCCAAGAAATAAACTTAAGTTTAAGTGGGTTGCAAGTGAGCAGGTTAACCAAGTATACACCGAAATTATGTTTATTTTATTCCAATGCATTCCCAGTGGAACATACGACTTCAAACTTTGAGCTCTGAAGTTCTCAATGCAATGGTGTTATTCTTTTTGACTCAATGGGCTGCTACCCTCATGCCCAACCTTTTCTTTTTTTCTTGCCTACCACCCAGTAATCGAAGTTTAAGAGCTCCTCGACCGGGAGTCGAACCCGGGCCACATGAGGCGTAGTTGGCGAGTATTTTACCCCTTAACCACCGATGCACCGACATCACGCGTGAATTGATAAAATATTCCTCAGAGCAAATAGTGACAGGAAAATAAAACAAGCGTGGTTAGATACTTAGAAATATAAAGTACATAACACAATGGAGGGATAAAACATTGATTATCAGTAAAGAGAAGGCGATGAGTGATTAGTGTATGTAAATTAACCATTGTGAATAAAAACAAAAAAATCTCTTTTGGTTTAGGCTAATGAAGTGAGAATAAATTAAATTGATTACTAAATTTGTTTTCAAGTATTGGTTTTGTAGGGATTTTTTGTTTGATTGCATGGATGATTTCATCATGACTTGACATCAGCTAGATAAATCCCTACAAACATCTCCCTACAAAACCAGTACTTGAAAATTATTCTGATGCTCACCAGCGACTCGCTCTATTCAGGCAGTGACCTGGGGTTCTAGTGGGAAGATGTGACCAGTGGGGTACAGCAGGTTGAAAACTAGGCTTCGACTAATCGAAGAAGACATTGCGAAGTGGTCGCGCTATGTTGTGAATTGGCAGAAGTTAGAATTCAAGGACCATTGCATCCCAGTGGCTCAATAGTCTATCAGTCCGCCTTGTAACTAGAAGGTCACGGGTTCAAACCCTGGTAGGTGCGTACTGATGAAGAGTCCCGAACTAGGGCGAAAAAGCTGTCCATTACTCCCAGCTGGTTTTCCAGTGGTTCTCTAACTGATGTCACCTCATGATGAAATCCTCCATGCATCTTTGATTTGTTCTTATTATTGATCGTCAAGAATTTTGTATAGACGGACAGACTAATTCCCCATGTCATGAGGTAATTACTCAGTTATTTCTTCGACTTAATTGTCTCAGTAAGTAGGAATTCAGATGAACAGATATAGTTCATTAATTAGTTCAATCAGCAGAGTGCAGTTCAGTGTGTATCTCTAAGTATAACATGTAACTTAAGCATGCTTACTCAGTTGTTCCATTGAAACTGAAAACATTGACTGTTAATTAACTTTAAAATTCAGCTGACAAACTAAAAAAAACTATCCTGGAGAGAGTAAAGGATGCACTGAATACAGAAATCCCCCAGCCTCACAGGAAATAGCTGGCTGGATTCAGAAAAGGCAAATCATGTGCAGATCAAATTGCAACTCTACGAATCAACATCACACAAAGCATAGAATGGTAGTCAAACCTGTACCTCAGCTTCATCGGCTTTGAAAAGGCCTTCGACAGAGTAGCGTTAACCGAGAATAAATTTGGAAACTACTTCAGCATTACGGCGTGCCTCAAGTCTTTGTCAACCTCATCCAACAGGTGGCTGTATGACAATGCTACGTGTCAGATGATCCAAAACGGAAAACTCAGCTAGGCGTTCGAAGTGAATACACGAGTATGACAAGCTGGCTGCCCATTATCACCGATGATATTCTTAATTGTGGTGGACTAGATTATGCATCAGACTGTTGGGGGCTAGAAGTAGGGAACACGCTGGACGACCGATAAGAAGATTCTAGAAGATCTGGATATTGCAGATGATATATGTGTATTGCCACACAAACTCGAAGACTTAAAAACAATAACTGACAAACTGAGTGAAGAGGCAGGCAGCGAAAACAGGACTACAGGTGAACACGGAAAAAAGGGAGTTGATTAAGATAACCAACGAACCACCGCAGCAGCAACAATCAGCACCAATCACCAACAACGGGAGAGCTTTAACAGACATTGCTTCCTTCACTTATCTGGAAAACATCGTTTGAGCTACAGGAAGCCGGAACGGACGAAGATGTCAAAGTCAGAATTGGAAAGACCTGTCAAGATACGCCTTCATCAACCTGAAACCAGTTTGAAGATCTTCCGCGCTCAGCATAAGGAACAAGATTCACATTTTCAACAGAAATATGAAGTTGGTTCTTCTGTATGGATCAGAAACGTATACTGCGAGTCACGAAAAGGACTTCCAACAGGTTGCAGATTTTCATCAACAGCCGCCTTTTTCTCCGGCTAGCTCCATACTGAAGATCAAATAGCCGATCGGAAAGAATAAGCAGCAAGAAACTCCGGCTGGGAACAAACCAACCAAGAAACGATCAATTAACAAATATGTAGGAGAAGGTGTAGATGGGTCGGGCATACATTGAGGAGGCCACCGAATGACATCATACGCCAGGCCACTACTCAAATGGAATCCAAATAGGAGGCGACGAGTGGGTCATCAATGCCAGGATGACTTGGAGGAAATCGTGTGAGGAAGAGATCAGGGAGTTTGGTCAATCGTGTACCCAAGTGAAGAGGACGGCAGAAAACACAACAAAGTGGAGATTTTCTGTTGAAGCCCTATGTTCCACTCGGAGAGCAAGAGAATTATATACATATATATTTAGAAAAGAGAAAGACTGATCGAAGAAATATTTACTTTTCAATTAGATCCTCATCTCTGGCTCTACTCTAATATATATATATATAGCATTTTAATTACAATACACAACAGTAGAGCAGAGCCAGAGATGAGGATCTAATTGAAAAGTAAATATTTCTTCGCTCAATCTTTCTCTTTTCTAAATGTCTAAATGGGGATATTTTCTACATCCTTCGCTTCCGACTGGAATATAGAACTTTAGTTGCACAACTCCATTTAACCCTGTTCCCTTCGTTGCTGTTTATCTGGCTCCACAAAAGTCTATAACCTCTTATCTCATTCTTACAAAATCTCTTCTAAATTACTCTTCGAGTCAAGCCAAACACGTCGTTTTCCGCTTAGGTTTCAGTCAAGTGCCTGACCCGCGATGTCACTCAATTGTCTCATCAGTGTTTGTCTAATCCTATCTCCATATCCTTCAACATATTTGTTGTTGGCTGTTTCGCCGTCTACAAGAGTTCCTTGTTGCGTATCCTTTCTGCCCAACCATCTAATCGACGGGAATGAGTGTAGGCAGCTTTTAATGAAAGTCAGCAATAGCCTGTTGGAAATTCTGTTAGTGACACGCCTTCAAGTTCTTGAACCAGATGAAAGTACTGATTGATTTGATATTAGTTTCGGAAATTCAGATCTTATTTCTTATATTGAGTGCAGCAGATTTCCACACTAATTTTTCAAAGTAATAAATACAAGTCTTGACTTAACAGTCCCGGATTTGATACTCCACACTAAAACCAACTGTAGTCGAAATGGAAGGTTAATTTGAATATTATCCTCTTCCTTATCTTATTTCTGTGCTAGTAAAATACTCTAGTTTTTGAGTTTTTAATTACTTTTATGGAATATTCATTATACCCTTCTGAAAGTATATTGCACTGAAGAGGATTTTCACTTGTTACAAAAATCACAGTATCTATCCAAGGATTTATAACCCCCTCTCATACGGTTTTCGCCAATTTTTTCATCTTCAAGTACTGGTTTTGTAGGGATTTACTTTAATCGGATGGAGGATTTCATCATGAGCTGACATCAGTTAGAGAACCACTGGAAAACTAGCTAAGAGTACTGGACAGCCAGCTGTTTCGTCCTAGTTTGGGAGTCTTCAGCAGTACGCACCCACCTGGGTTTGAACCTAGGACCTTCTGGTTACAAGGTGAGCTCGTAAACCATTGAGTTACTGGGATATCAGCACTTTCTAACCATCACTTAATGTAAAATGATGAGAAAATTATTGAAAATATGCTTTGCTGTAATAAAAACTGAGCAGAAATAAACTTGTTATATGTCCTGATTATCAATATGTCAAAGAGCTTGAATGATTCAAGAATATACAATGATTCATCAACTGGACAGTGTCATGTGTCTATTCATTGGTATTGAAGCCCGACTAAATTCTATCTGTGGTGCTTTGAAATCTGTTCGCTAGACTACGTGTTTGACTATCAGGGAGACATTGATCTCCTTCGATGGTGCGGATGCGCCTCTCTGATAAGTATTAACGAGCATTGAATCTATGTCCAAGATATATTGTCAAGTTATTGCAACTAACTAACATCGATTCTAGTCCAAATTCATTTCCAACTGTGATTTCATTATTTTCTACATCAAAACCTAGTACTCTAGTAACTAGGTTACTAAAGAGTTATGAAATTCAAATCTCAGAAGTTATTTATCAAAAATCCGACTTCAACCCCCTAACTAATAATAATAAAGCATTATTTCAGACATTATGTAAATATACAGCACAGAGTTTTTCGGCGTATTTAGTTCCGAAATATCTCCTCTTTAGACAGGATTTATATGTAAAGTTTTTTTATTTCCTTCAAGTTCCCTAAGGAACATAGGGCTTCAAGGTAGAGACTTGAATTTTCTGTAGCAGTGTTTATTTTTACACGATAGGGTTGCTTGCCTCATGCCCAACCTTCCCTCTGTACCAATCTTATTACTGGATAAGTGAGGTAAAGGAGTGTGTCGGCCGGTGATCGAACCCCGAACCATGTGCATGGTCGGCTAGCATGCTAACCACTGTGCCATCGACGCACTATGTAAAGTATTAATATGAAATACATCATGTAACGCAAGGTTGTAGCGTATGAGCAGACAACCAATTCTGTACACTTTTTCTTCAAGAATTGCACAGTGTTTAAAACTAGAAGCTAATTAAATATCCACGTGAGTTCATCTAGTGATCATTTGATATCAGTGCATGATTAAAACAATAAGAAATGCAGAAGAGTTTAAGCAGCATTTTGATGGATGAAAATTCTGTTGGCCCAGTGATTTAAATACGCCTCTGTAACGCTATCTCACAGTTTAATTTGTAAACCTCTGAAAACTTAGAAATTCTACTTTTTTTTGAATCCGCATAAAAAAAAATCATTCACATACTACTTAACTTTTCTTAAGTAATTACCAATGATTAATTAATTCATAAGCTGGGTCACTTTCATCAATATTCATATTATATTGATTATTGAAAGTGAGCTCACAATAGGGAAAATGTCCCAACCGACCTTGAAAATCTACCAAAGGCCACGACATTTTTTGTTTATAAAAGTACACATGAAGGATGATGAAAATGTTCTTAAGGGGATGAGAATAGTAGAAATGTTTCTTTCAAAAATATCTTAGAAATCAAATTTAAATCCTTCACTTTGTTTATAACGGGTGAGGATAAAGGCTATCGTAATGCATTTTCGCTCACTGTATGGGTTATCGCGTTCATGCCTATAGAGGCGTTATAAGAGTGAAAATGGAGCATATTTAATTAGTTTCAAGATTCTGCAGTCAAAAAGAGAGATATTTTGTGTTTTGTTCGTTTAAATTCTTCCGCAATTCAAGCAAACAGAAATGTATGCTTACATCCAAAGTAATCTGGCATGACTGAAACAAAGAATATCTGTGTGGCTATGTGTGGACTCACCTTCCCTTGGTATTGTATGCGGAATCAATTCCTATAAGTGAGTATAAAAGTGCACCTGGTGATAAGTCGTAGAACACTCGTTAGTGGATTTTGGCTGTCTTCATCTGAAAGCGAATACATCAGCTTCTCATTGGATTTAACCTAGAGACCACATTACAGCTCGACATTCCTAAGAGCGATACAGATTAAATTCGCATTTACATGAATAACACGCATGATCATATATGATTTAAGTGCTCAATAAATTGTTATTCTTTGAAAGTGTGGAACATATCAGCGGTGCAAAAAATATCATGAAAATTACGCTGTAATAGTATGATTAACTGCTAATGATTATGCAATCGAATCATCCTACTAGAATACATATGACAAAAATTTGATAGTGGTTTACCGGGACAGAAATGTTAAAAAGAAACATACACACCAGATAACAGTTCCATAAAGTTGTCTCACTACTTCTCAATATATCTGATCCGCCAATTTTTCCATTGGATGTAAACGTAGTATGTGCAAAAGGTTGACACTGTTAACAATTTGTAAGGTTCTCACTTCTTGACAGTCTTCCAAGGCGTTCTCAGCTTCTTATATCTGTGCTGCTTCCGTAGAACTGATTGCCTGCGTTAACTAAGGAAATTATTGCCACGGCTTGTCACAGTCAAATAGCAAGAAATAAGGAATATTACAATACGTGAGTAAAGGAGAAATTATACGTGTAACCACAGCTCAAGAAATGCATTGAGACCCACGGGATCGTAGTCACTGATAACAACCATAATGGCTAACCAGTTTCAAGAGAGTATACCACGAAAAGAGCATTGTGTCTGTATTAAAACCGGTGAAACAACGTTAGAATAGTCAAGTGTTACATTTATATTCATCACAGTTGGTTGGAAACAATGTATAACACAACCACACAAAACGGTACACGACAGCGCCCACCTATGACAAATCAGAAATTCAATCGACCGCCACGGTTCTAGCCAATGAAAGACGAGAGAACAAGAAGTAAGGTAAGTTTAAAATGCGTTTGTAAGCTAACCATTCGCATTTAACCACCAGTTACTACTGTTTCATGTAATTTTCTAGTAACAGCATGCCTTGTACAGTAATAAGTGGTGATAGGTGACATGTATGTTACATGTTTGTAACAACACGCAACTGATTAGTGTTTATATAGTTTTTCACGTAAAAGCTACCTCAAAGTCAAACTATAGCGGTAGAAGTCATGAACTATGAAAACTTGAATTTCGAGAACCAACCAATCAGAGAGAAGGAAAGCTACGATAAGATAATGTCTGCTTTCATTGATTTACTGAATGAGTTCCATGAAGATGGAGTATTTGACCACTGAGTCAATAATGTACTGATTGAAGTTACTAAAACCGGTGTATATGCATGCGTGAGTGGCGGTGGGATGAGAAGAGCTTGTCAATAAGACAATACAACCTTGTAATGAATAAATATTGGTATTCATGCAGAGTAGATACAGTACACTACTTGTTCCCTAGGTCCTTTTTTCTGTAAATCTATGCTGTTGAGTAGAGCTAGGGTCAAGTTAACCAACAGAGTGAGGAATACAAATGGATCTCAAAGTACCGCGTTATCCAATCGTCTGGATGAATATATATTTATAGTGTATGGTATGATTTGTCTACGAACTGTGCTATGAGTTACTGAGAGACATTCTCACAGCAGATAAGATGAGATTATCATCCAGCGTGATATCGTGTTTGCAATGTTTGTTTTTTCTTAAAATACATTTTTTAAACAATTATGAGACTTTAATTTGTGGATGGTGACTAGCAGTGGAATCCAGAGTAACGCGCATTTCGTCCTATTTGGGACTCGTCAGCCGATGTACCTGCATTTCCCAGTGAGTGGTAATGTTCCCACAGGGAAATGTAGGTACATCCAGCTGACGAGTCCCAAACAGGACGAAATAAGTCTCTTGGATTCCACTGCTAGTCACCACCCACCAGTTAAATTCTAATTAAATGCACAGGCATCGTCGAAGCATCTGCATAAAAAGTCGAAATGTCAACCTGAGACTGGGCACTTCGGTTCAATCAATCAACGGGAAAATCTAAAATTCAACAAAATTATGCGACTTTTTCTTTCCGAATTCTAATTGGTTGTCCAAGGTCACTGTGGTTTTTTGCTGTCATAGTTTAACTATGTCAAAATTACTTTGCCCTTATCTTAAGATCAAGATTTACAATGAATATTATAAAAGATAAGGCTTCAGTTTGGAAGAAAATGAAAGGAGATATTGTACCCTAGCACCTTAGTTGCATTAATAATAATTTATTTTACTTTATTCCAAAAACAGTACTTATAATACAGAGTGGAATTCCCAGCATTCATCACAATATTGCATCCGATTTACTTAAAATATAAATAAAATTAAAAATTAAAACAAAAGTAACCAGAGGAATTTGTCCATGTTTACGATATAAAGTCAAAACTATTCTCAGCACGAAATGAGATCATTAAATAATAATAATAATAACAGTGAGTTTGTTTCAAACAGTACTGTCGATTCAGTTTGAAAATTTTAGCATGTTACTATAGAGTATTGAATCTAATGTTCGGTTGATGTAGTATAGTGAGGGGAAATACAAGATTAACAGTGGTAACACAACTTAAACGATGTTCACACTTATAAAAAATAAATAAAAACAAAAAATTGAGAGGATTATAAATATAACAATTACAATAACAATAAATTTCGCTACTGTAAGGGTGGAAGAAATGGTTTATTTAGTAGTGCGAAGAAGGTTAGTTAGTTCATGCCTGACACTATTTTCATCACATAAAGTACGTGCTAAATATGGTGTAGTGTAATTTTTATACTTCTTCTTTTACCCGAGGAGATACAAGGTTGGAGCTGAGAATAGAGTGGGTGCTCAGAGTCTGACAAAATTCCTTCAGCAAATTTGTTACATGACACCAAGTGCCTTTCAGTGACAATGTCAACGATATGGCCCAATGGGATACCAATCACCTAACTGACTGACAGTCTTCAGAGTTCTACGAAGTATGACATAGTCTTTTTTAAGCAATCCAGGAAAGAATAAGGGTGAATAGTAAAGACGAATAGGTAAGATGCATGAGTTGACATACTATAAGAGAAGTAGGTGTTGGGTTATGCCTGAGGGCCTTAACTTCTTAATGTAAAAAGTTAGACAAAGTATTCTTTCAGAAATCGCTAAGACAAGGGAAGACCAGGATAGGTGAGAAGAAAGAATTAATCCAAGATAGGATACTTCAGACTTGATTTCTATATCAGTATCATCAATTTTGCAAGGGTCATAGGAGCCAACGGCTTCATTTAACTTTCTTTTACATCGGAAACTGAAATTAACAGTTTGGCATTTGGAAGGATCTAGTTTAACTTCATGAGAAGAAAAAAAACCTGTGGATGTCGTTTAAATGAGGTTAGGAAAAGAGGAGTGAGAAGTATTTCAGGTGACTGGTAAGAGATCGTTCTAAAACAACTGCCTTTTCTGTGTCAAGTGGTATTTTTGAAGACACGAAGGGGAATATAATTGATTGACTCTATAAACCTAATGAATGTCAATGCTGACACTTAATTTCAAATAACCAAACTACTCAGATCGATCAGTTTTGATATTTAAGCATCATATGTCAACATCTCCTTGGTATATTATGAATCACACGTAATCTGTTCACAGAACTGCTGAGAAATATTAACCATTCAGATATGCTAGACTTCACCACTAATTCAATAATTCGTCAAAATAACTAACAGAATTACATTTCCCATAATAAATCAAATAATTCAATCGAAATAAAATCGAAATAATTTTTTTTGTTTACTTTCCCCCATCCCACACACCACCATCCTACCCCTAACCTGTGTGTGTAATCATATTGATGGTGACAGTAATAATAATAATAATAATAATAATAATAATAATAATAATAACATTGTGAAATCAATTTATCCAAACTATCTTTGACAAGAAATCTCTACTTACGAGTAATCCTGTTGATCAGTTCTACTTTTTGCTTTCTTTTTTTCTTGATATAAAATACTTTTTATCAATCAACTAAGTAACAATCAAGGCAAGTTAAGTCCCTCCTTCTCACCCTTTCACACACATACACACACACACACGTAAACAAACGTGTAGAAATCTACTTTTTACTAGTGCATGAAAATAATTCTGTTGAACTTATCAGTCAGTTGGAAAGGGGAAAAACAAGGCAGGAAGAAAGACAACAATTTTGTTTACAAAACAACCCTGTAGGCAGATTTAATTCAGTAATAAATCATTGTATATCTATCTATCTGTTTATTGATTTTTCTGGTTGTCATTGGTAATATATGTGATTTGCTATAATTATTATAAATAAATATAAGTAAGGCAAACAAACAAATCTACAATTGTACATTTTAGTGAGCTGAGTAAACTCTTTTGATAATAATAATAATAATATTAAAAATATATAGTAGTAGTTTTATGAGTAGTATGAGATGTGAGAGTCCAATTAGTGTAACAAAAAACATGCAAGTAGCGTTCAATGTCCAACCAGGTAAACCATATTTTTTTAAATGTTGAAAAAAGGAGAGAGTGGAAAGTGAATGAATATATCACTTAAAAAAAACCAACAAACAAGCATTAGACTGGAAGTTAAAAACTACACACAGTCTGTTGAGGAAATATTGTTTTTGGAGAAATTTTTTTTCCAATTCTGTCGTTTGTTTTCTAGCGTTACTATGGTGCCAGTAAATAAGAAAATGATTTACCTTTAAAACCTTTAAAAATGTAAACCATATTTTAAAATGAATAATTAGTAGGAAGCCTTTGAGCTGAGCTTTATGCGCATTGAATCTTCATCACCAATACGTAAATACAACTTCGAAAGAAACGAATTCCCATCAGATATTTTAAATTCAATACAATACCAGTGAACTATTTTGTTACAATTCACTTCCTGTAGAACCAATACAATATAAGGAGAAGTCTGTTTGTAAACAAGTGATTTGAATGAATCCATTTTATTTAAAAGACTTATAACTTTACTGAGAAGTGTAACAGGAAATCCCTCCTGGACCACGTATTCACAATATTTACACTTATTGGAACCTTTCAACTAACCTTGTAATCATTGTCCGTTTTTCTTCAAGACTTTATATCATCATTATTTTGACATTTGTATATCACATCTTGATTTCATCCTCATTGTGAGTCTCCAATTTTAATGCTTCCCCTTATGAATGTGTGTATATTCATAAAGGTGTTGTTGTACGGTGTTATTTTGTCCGAAATAAATCAAAGTCAATTCTGACCTTGAAATGTCTACAGGAATTGTTTGTTGATGAGTAACTCTTATGGACAAAATGTTTGACCTTATCTTTTTTGGGAATATTCTACTTTTTTCTAAGTGCTCACTTTGTATTTAGACTGAACTGTATAGCTGTCAAACGTCATCGTTGAGTTAACTTTAAGTTTTTGATGTTGTTGTTGTTGTTATTGTTTAACAGAACCGTAGAATTATTCCAGTAGAATCGTCTTCTTCCTGTCGTTGGAGGGTTTTGTAATTGCGTATGCCTTAAGAACGTTTTGTCAGCTATTTAGTAGAATGCAGAAATCACTTTCCTGTGTTCAGACCATAACAAGTCAGTTTTGTTCGCTACAGGTAGTTAATTCTGTGTAAACATCATATTAAGTAATACCGTCTATCCTCAAACACACATGTCTGATGACATTACCGATTTCTAATTCTTTGTCGACACTGCTTTCATCCTCTTTTACTTCTTCCAGACTTTTTCCATTCCTCAGCATTCCAAGTGGAACATAGGGCTTTAAGCTTGAGGCTTGAAATTTCATTGACAGTGGTGTTATTCTTTCATGATGAAAATAACCAACCAATTAACAACTACAAGCAATACCAATCACTGTCAACAGAAGAAATTTTTGAAAGAGGTCACTTCCTTCACTTATCTCATCAGGAAGCATCACTTCAACTACAGGTGACAGCACAGATGAAAATGTCCAAACCAGTCAGGATCGGAAAGGCCAGACAGATCTTCAACACTCCAAAATCAATTGGCTAATCTTCTACACTCCGCTTCAACATGAAGAACAGGATTCGGATTTTGAACAATAGTGTCAAATCAGTCAGTCGGTTCTTCTCTATGGGTCGTAAATATGACCAGAGCGTTATGGAGAGCACAAGCAGACATTTGTTGCTAGTTGGCTTCTCTCTCTACATATTGAAGATGAGAATGCCAGTGAGTAAGGGTTATTAACAGGAGACTGTGTCAGGCGACGAACCAACTGAGGAGCTATTGCTCATGAAATATGTAGGAGAAAATGGAGATGGATTGGCTACACTCTGAAGAGATCGTCAGTCTATCACTAGAGGGGAAGATGAATAGGAAACCATGAGTTGAGTGTGTGTGTGTGTGTTCGATGATAGGGTGGAGGAGATCGTGCGAGAAGGAGCTGAGACATTATGGTCGATCGTGGGACCATCCAAAGAAGACCTCAGAAAATTTAGCAAATTGGAGGTGTGCTGTTGAAGGCCAGTGTTTAACTCGGGACCCAAAGGAATAATATTAAAAAAATAATAATATAGATTGAAATATATAGCAGGATTGATTAAATACCGTTCAGTATTTCTTTTTTTCTTTCATGTATTGTCAACTTGAATAAACAAATACAGAGGTGGATCGATTCCCTTGCTTAAATTAGCTGAGAGATTATATAATTCATATTTGCACGATTTGATTACATTTCATTTTTCTGCCTGGTTTCCTTTCACAATTTGTAAGGTTTAAAAAAGTAAATAATTATTGAACCTATTGAATCAACCTTTGTTTATTTAAACAGAATAATTCCATACCCCTGTTTATTATTTATGAATGAATAAGGAGTGAAGGAGTTAGAGAAAAGAAGAGCTCGCGCGCGAGCGAGGGAGAAGTAGATTTTCCATATTTTTTTTAAACTAATATTATTAGTCTCTAATATAAAGAAAGGCAAGGGAAAAAGAGAAGAAATAATCTGATTACTTCATTCACCCTACAGTATTTTTTATCACAGATCTTAATTTCTAATAGAGTAGAAATATAAACAAAGAAGAGAAGATGGTCAGAAGGTGGGTAAACACAGGAGAAGATAAATCTTTCTCTTCTTCTTTTTTTTCATTATACAGTTTGGACCACTTGAATTCGTGTGATTGTCTCTGCTTATATCTCTCTCTATGAGTGTGTATATACATTTAGCGAAGTGAATGTTTATAATTAGTAGACTGTATAACAGAAATGACCACAGAAAATAATTTATACTTGAATATTACATACATATACTGCACGAAATGTACTTACATACATTTCAGTGTGTTGTTTCATATTTTAGAGAGATTGTATATCAATAATGCGTAAATTTAGGGACAAGGATTTAAGTTAAGTAGGAGTGACAGTCATGTTTATAAGTCATGTGTCTATTGTGGTATTTACATATCCTGTGTAATCAATCAGAGACATATATATATATATATATATATATATATATATATATATATATATATATATATATATATATATATATATAATGTGAATAAGTGAATTTTACTAGGATAATGTGAACTAAGTAGGCAGTACAAATGAGTTTTTATTTAATGCTTCATCAAATAATTGGCAGAAGAAGCATCCAGAGAAGATAGGACTTCCTTCAGGTGAACATAGAGAAAACAGAGGTGATGAAGATTCCTGGCCAACAACAACAGACAGCAATCACCCAGCATAAATGGGAGAAACCTGAAAGAAACAACCTCCTTTACCTACCTGGGAAGCATCGTTTCAACTACAGGCAGGCGGAACTGACGAGGATATCAAAGCAGCAACGATCGAGAAAGCAAGACAAGCTTTCATTACTCTGAAGTCTGTGTAGAGATTAGCCAACAGCACTCAGCATCAAAAATAACATCCGGATTTTCAACTCCAATGTGAAGTCAGTGCTACTCACTATACGGATTAGAAATTTGCAGTGCGCGTCATAAAGAGCATATCAAACAAACTACAGACCTTCATTAATAGCTGTCTTCGCTCAATACTCAAGATCAGATGGGCAGAAAAGATCAGAAACAGGAATCTCTGGCAGCGTACCAACCCAGCAGCAACCGATTGTGCTACAAATAGGCAGGAAGAAATGGAGGTGGATTGGCCATACGCTGAGGAAACCATCAAGTGACATCACTAGACAAACCATTGCTCGAGTGGAACCCGAAAGGGAAGCGGCGAGTTTGTCATCAGTGAGAGCGTGACTTGGAGGAGGTCATGTGAAGAGGAGATGAAAGCATGTAGGCAGACTTGGAGCGGGGTGAAAAAGTTGGCAGAAAACAGAAGGCAGTGGAGACGTGCAGCTGAAGCCCTACTTTCCTCTAGGAATTAAAGGATATAATAATAATTAGTAATAATCATCAGCTAAGGTCATTTAACGCTGAACATTCAGCTGAATTCGGGATATTCGAAAGTAAAACTGTTTTACTTCTTTACGTTCCCAGTTGAACACAGGGCACCTTCAAGCTAAAGGCTTGAATTTTCTGTAGCAGTGGTGATCATTTTTATAGGATTGGGTTGCTAGCCTGATGCCCAACCTTCCCTCTTTACCAGTCTTAGCAAGGTTTAGGAGTGCGTTGGTGGCCGGGGATCGAACCCCTTACCACGTGAGGCGTAGTCAGCGAGCATCCCAGCCGCTGTGGCACTGACGCACCTTAATATTAGGTAATAAATTGCTAAAGTGATTAGAATTACAGTTTCATGCTTTAGATTCCACGTCAACTGGATAACATTAACAAGATGTATGTGCAGCTTGCAACTAATGTGTCTTCAGAAGATTGAAACACACATCGTGGATTCAACCACCACCCACTGCCGAATAAATTATTTCGAGTTACTAATCCTCCTACCATCAAAGCATATGTTCAAGAAACCCATTTAATAATATGAGGCTGATCAATATGGTCACTGCACAACAACAATCGTTAGCATATAAGTATATACAAATATTAGTATTGTTATTTTCTTAGATTCTAGGTGGAACAGAAGGCTTCACAAAGACAACTCCATTCCATCCTACTCTCGATATTGCCCTTCAGCTGGCTCCACGAGTGTCCGTAGGCTGTCATCTCCTTTTCACACAGCTTCCTCTATGTCACTTCTAGAGACAAGACAAACTCATCATTACCTGTTCAGGTTCCACTCGACGGCCTGCGAGGCATTTGATCTCACTCAGCAGTCTCTCCAGTATGGATCCCATCGATCCCTATTTCCTTCAGGATTATTTGTCGGGCTATGGGTCCTTGGTTGGTTCGTTATCTGACATAGTTCCCTGTTGCTAATTCCTTTGACTGGACAACAGATCTTCGCTATGGAGGTAACGAAGTCAGCTGTTAATAAAGGTGTACAGTAGTCAGTTGAAAATGCGTTTTGTGGCGCGCTTCTGAGCTTCTGATCCGTATCAAAGTATTGGATGATCTTAAATTGATATTGAAAATCTTATCCTTTATGCTCATTGTAGTAGATTTCTGCAATGATTTCAGAATAATGAATGTCCATTTTGCCATTCTGATCCTGGCTGACTTTGACGTCCCCGTCCGTATCGCCTGTAGTTGAAACGATGCTGCTTAGAGAAGTGAATTTTGAATTTTTTTACTAGTGCTTGTCACTGTTGTTGGTTGTTGGATATCTTAATCACTTACGTCTTCTCTATGTTCATTATGGGTAAATTTACCCATAATGGAATTACACTCTACCACAGTGCACAAGTTTTATTCTCTATGTTCACTTGAATATCTGTCATCTCGGCCTGCCTCTTCTGCAAACTTATTGGTTATCAGTTACAGATTTTCGAGTTCGTGTGACGTTAGACATAAGTCATCCTCAATGTCCAGATCTTCTAGAGTGTTCTTGTCGGTTAAACGTATTGCTGTCTTCTTGTTCCCCACAGCCTGCTGCATGATCCAGCTTTTTATTAGGGAGGAATGGCTTTTTTTTATTCCTTCACATTCCCAAGGGAACATAGAACACCTTCAAGCTAGAGGCTTGAATTTTCTGCAGCAGTGGTGATCATTTTTACAGAATGGGGTTGCCTCATGCCTCACGCCCAACCTTCCTCTTTGCCAGTTCTGTTACTGGCTTAGGGAGGTTTAGGAGTGCGTTGGTGGCCGAGGATCTAACCCCGGACGATGTGCATGGTCGGCGAGCACCCTAACCTCTGTAACGCCGATGCAAAGAGGAATAGTGAAGCTGTAAAATATGCAGTTCAGTATTTTTTTTTATGCAATAGTGTACTTGCTATACATATTTATATCAAGGGAAAAGGTTTAAAACTTAACGAATAATAGTCATAATATCTGAACAGTAGTATCATGTCTTAGTGTACTTACTGATTCACATCTATGTATCGTCACTTGTACAAATGGATGACCTTTAAATTGTGGTCAATTGAAAATTCACTTGTTCATATGAAGAATCATGGATTAATTTAGAACGTTCAGACGAAGTTGGATTAAACATTACTGAGCACCTAATTGGTCTTTCATATTTCGGTAGTAGTGCGTGGCTGCTTCACAAAAGGAGAAAGTCTACGGTATGGAGTGTCAGTTTACTCCAGTACAGCATGCGTAACCGTATGGTGAGTGTGTGTTTCTAGTATACGAAATGCAACCTAATGATGGCCGGGCATCTGAAAAGGAACAAAACAAGCCCAATTACATTATATTGTAGTGTTGAATAGTGCGTCGGTGGTGCAGTGGTAGAATGCTCTCCGACTATGCATGTGGCCACCGGTTAGATCACCTGCCAACACACTCCCAAACCTTGCTATTTACTTGGTAGTAGGCTCAGAGAAGAAGGAAGATTGAGCCTGAAGTTAGTAAATACACCTCGTGAAAATATTACTACTGCTAGTGAAACTTCAGAGCTCAAGCTTGAAGCCCTAAGTTCCATTCGTACAGCAAAACAATAACCAACGGTGTCAAATAAGGACCGCAAAGCAACTGTAATTCAAAGAAACAAACATGTCCATAAGGTGGTGATTATAAATGAACTTAGACTATTTAACAAGTTATGTATGTGCATGGAGGGAGTCTTCTTTTCAAAAATTTAAAACAATTAGTCCCTTTTATAAATTTTGATAGCGTTATTAGGAGACGGAGACTATCTGAAAAATGTGATGTATTAGCGGTATACATTTCGAACAATCTGGTCTCACATTTACTTGTCAAGTCAATATATATAGAAAGGTTAAATTAAACAAAGTGAGAGAAAACGGAATTAAGAATAATTAACACAAACGTTTGGTAATCCAATCAAATAAGGATTACCAGATTGTTCAGATTGTTTGAAATGTATAGCGCTAATACATCACATTTTTCAGATAGTCTCCGTCTTCTAATAACGCTATCAAAAGTTATGTATGCCCATGTGAAGCTGTGACAAGGATGTCTGTGAACATATTATAATTTTTCACAATTGGTATTCTAACTTATAGTTTAAGTCACTCCGAAAATCAATATTCTGGGCTGTGAGTTATAAATCACTTTACCTTTGTCCAACAAAATAGTTTGGTAGGTCGAAGAACAAAGAGAACTTTCGACATCTCTGATTCTGTTCACATTTTGCTCCGTCTATTTCAGTAGATATTCCTGCTATTTCCATGATGCTATTTTAAAACCAATGCATTTTTATAGTAACCGTTGAATAAGACCACAGATTATCTAAATAAGACGCATATATATATATATATATATATATATATATATATATATGTCGTGGCCAGTTTAAAACAATGAGCTACCTAAATGTTTCACTCCTGTTCTTTTTTTTAAGGCGCACTTAACCATAACGGACTAACAGTGGCACTCCTCGTGTAAGGGTTTAAATAGATGGAGTGTGACTCAAAACTGTGACCCATTCAAGGAAAACCGAGGGATAAACATCTTAATGTAGGAAGAATACTGGGTGATGTTGAAGAAGTAAATGGCTTACCACGAGAAGCACCGAAAATTCGCATTTTTAAAGAATAAATCTCTTATTATTATTTCCATGAATATGATTACACGATAAAGGTACTAAGTAGAATTTTAACTAACAGAATTCTTGTCAACAGGCAATGACTGCTAGTCTGGACAAGTTGAGCAGTTTAATGGCTGGACGTTAGTAAAGTGAATATTCGAACTGTACTCAATAGTTACACTCTGATATATTTCTCTGCCAACACACTGCACATACGATTTTCATTTTATTCAAATTAAGAATAGTAGTACTGTTGTGAGAGCTGCCTGCTAGCCAGAGTTGGTAGACATTAATTTACGTCAATGTTTATGTCCCCAATATTGGTCGTGAGAAAAATGATAACAAAGGCTTTGCGTAGGCAGATACAGTTAACATATAGATGATCTGACATTCAAGAAACAGCCACAAAGAGATGAAAGATTAACTTTCAATGAGAAACAACCAATCAGAAGAATGCGTTTGTTTGCTAACAATAATCTATAATAATGTACATGAAAATGTATAAATATGTGTTGATTTCCTTAATAAAGGATCTGTTGCCTGGCCCCTTGTATGATATCTATCGATAAATCTCATCTGACTGAAGTACATACTGACTCACCACCTGTTAGCTCGTTCTAATTAGTGATTGCATAACTAACGGGCATGCAGTCCTCATAAGGACAAACTATATACTCATAAACCGTGTAAAAAGTTTACAATGTGAGAAATAAAAGGTTAAATTTTCATTATTAAAAAATGATCTAGTGATTGGTGTAAGACTAGAACTTGGGCATTGTGGTAAAGTATAGTATGGTGTGTCCGTGGCACAGCGGTTAGGATGCTCGCCGACCATGCATATGGTCTGGGGTTCGATGCCCGGCCGACACACTCCTTTACTTCGCTAAGCCAGAAAGAATGCTGGTAAAAAGAAAAGGTTGGGCATGACGCTAGAAACCCCATCCTGTAAAATAAACACTGCTACAGGAACTTCAAACCATTAGCTTGAAGCCGTGTGTTCTACTAGAGAACGTGAAGGAAAAAATAATTTCATCATGGAGAAAATTTATTTTGATAAAGTCTTATGGTACTATGCAGCAATATATAATGATGACCACGTTACGAGCACAATTTATTGCTGCTCATAATTGCATCAAGTTACACAACTTTATAACTGCGTTCATATAATTCCATTATTTTTCACAGCTTGACTTGATTGGTAGTAGTATTTTCCATATTTCCAGTATGAGTGATGAGTCATTCCTATTGTACTTGTTGGGTGTACACTCAATGAACAAGGATTCAGTAATCAACCTCTCTGTATCTCCACCTACCTATATTGCTCTTTAGAATTATGACTATCTATCACCCTATTGTGCGGTTGTGTTAATGCATGCAGTGCAATTGCTGAACTTTTTTCTAAATAACTTCCTATCTTCAGTCATTCTAACATTCGTTAAATTCTTATGCTCTGACAATCTGACCACTCCTTCCCACCTACTAATTTGACCTATGTAGTTGACTTGGATCACAGTCATTGCAAGGTATTTTGTAAATTATATTATTTTGTTTGTTTGAGCGCGCCAGGTCTTTTAGCCTACAGAGCTTGTCCTACCTGAGTGAGTTTGGAGGTCCGAATGCCACCACCCTAATTCCTGCTTTATTGAGAATCCTACGTAGGATCTCAGATGTCCCCTGCTCATATGGTAAAACTGTAGATGACTTATATTCTCTATTATTTATGTTATCATTATTAGTTTCACCATTATTTTCATTTTGCTTTCAACCCTCTTTGATCTTCCTAATGAATTTCATAGAATAGTTATTTAACACCGTCCAGATATTCTTCTATCTGTTTCATTTCATTGTTTAGGTCGTTTTTGGGCTACTTATTGCTACTGCTCGGTTTGTTTGACACTTAACTAAGCCTGCCATAACAGACAACGGATGAGATGAATTAAAGTCTAAATATCTATTCGAATGCGTTGGCTTTTAATAAATGCTAGTGTACAGTTTAACTTCTTCTGTTCATTTTATTGTACAATCCAACATCATGGCTAATTCTCTTTGTTCATTTCCGTATTCAAATGTGAATTTAATTCCCTTCACTAGTGAGTTGATATGTGGCAAACAACACCTAAAGAATATCAGGAAACACAATGAACTCGCTTTGATTTACATAAAATTTAACTCGTAAATTATATTGAATATTAAAATCTGTAGTCATTTGCATTTTTATTTCCGACATATTTAAAAAAAAGCCAAAAAACCAAATGACCTGTTACCCTGTTTGGCTGCCTGTAAACGGCCTGTCGTCATATAGGTTTATTGTATCGAAATGAGAGGTTTTTGCTAACACTGAAATTTCACCTGTAAAATATTTAAATAGAAGTCATTTTAAATAAAATTGTGTAATAATTTGTCAAGGATGTGATTAATCGTGTCATGTCGGCATGCTTACATAGCATGTTGGCATAGTGTGTGACACTGTAGTACTTTCTCTTTACATCTTGGTTGGAAACATTTATGTTTCATTCAGGTGAACTATGTTGAAATAGTCTTGCTATAATAAGAAAAGAATTATTAGGTGATATTTCTGACATCACTCTGACATCATCAACCTTATTCAACAGCTGTACTACAACGGCACCTGCCAAGTGATCCACAACGGAAAACTCAGCGAGGCGTTTGGAGTAAACACAGGAGTCAGACAAGGGTGCTTACTATCACCAATGATATTCCTAATTGTGGTGGACTGACTGGATTATGCGTCAGACAGTGGGAAACGAGAAGACAGGAATATCCTGGACCGACTGACGTGAAGAACGTAGAAGACCTGGATTTCGCGCGTGGATGACTTATGTTTGATGTCACACAAAATCGAAGACTTACAAGCGAAAACCGACAAACTGGTCGAAGAAGCAGCCGGCGAAGACAGGACTCCAGGTAAACATAGACAAGACGGAGGTTATGAAAATAACCAACCAACAACAGCAACAACATCCAATGTCAATCACCATCAACGGGAGGAATTTGAAAGAGGCTACTTCAGTCACTTATCTAGAGAGCATTGTCTCAACTACAGCCAGTCGGAACGGACGAAGATGTCAAATCGAGAATCGGGAAGGCGAGAAACACATTCATCAACCTGAAACCAATCTGGAAATCTCCGTCACTCAGCCAGCATCACCAACAAAATTCAGTCGGATTTTCAATACAAACGTAAAGTCAGTCAGTTCTCCTATACGGATCAGAAACTTGGTGGGCGGGTCACAAAGAATATTTCCAAAAGGCTGCAGACCTTTATTAACAACTGTCTTCGCTCAATACTGAAGATCAGATGGCCGGAAAGAATCACCAACAAGGAATTATGGGAACAAACAAAGCAAGAACCAATCACCCAACAAATATGCAGGAGAAAGTGGAGATGGATCGGACACTCGCTGAGGAGACCGCTGGGAGACATCGCGCGTCTGGCCATTGCTCGAGTGGAACCAGGCCGAAAAGGAAGCGGCGTGTGGGACGTCCAAGGGTGACATGGAGGAGATCGTGTGAAGAGGAGTTGAAAGAAGATGGATTAACATGGATGCAGGCGAAAAGTATAGCAGAAGAGAGAAGAAAATGGAGACGTGCAGTTGAAGCCCTATGTTCCACTAGGAACCCAAGGGAGCAATAATAAATAATAATAATAATCTGACATCACGATAAAACAACTAAAAGATGGTAGTCTCCAGAGATGAATTTACTAAAAGCCTACATGGAATGGACACTACTCGTATTTTAATAGATTTTTGTCTAAATAGATATAAACGACCACTGGTCAAAACTCTTTCTTACAGAGTCAGAAGAGTGTGCTGTTTGTATTTGCCAATGAATGAAAAACAAAACGATATTGCTTTTCAAGTATTGGTTTGTAGGGATTTGGTTGACTGGTTACAGGATTTCATCACGAGCTGACAATGGTTAGCGAATCATAGGAAAAAACCTACGAGTACTGGACAGCTGTCTCGACAACCTTGTTTGTGGCTCTTCAGCAGTACGTACACACCGGAGTTCGAACCCAGGACCTTCTGGTCACAAGGCGAGCTCGCATACAATTAAGCCACTGGGACCCGATCCAATCTCCATGAATTCCAACTTCTGCCGATTCACGACATAGCGCGACCGCTAGCCAATGTCTTCGGCGAGTATTTGTCCTCACGCCCGACCTACTGCACCCTACTGGTCACGACTTCCCACCGGAACCCAGGGGACTACCTACCTGAATAGGGCCAGTGGCCAGTGAGCATCTCATTGATATTCAAGTATTGGTTTGTAGGGATTTGGTTGATTGGTTACAGAATTTCATCATGAGCTGACATTAGTTAGAGAACCATTGGAAAACCAGCTGGGAGTACTGGACAGCTTTTTCGTCCTAGTTTGGTACTCTTCAGCAGTACGCATCCACCAGAGTTCCGACCCAGTTTACTGAAGTTTCGCTACTTAATGCTCTAATAGCTTTATCAAAGTATTATTAAACCAGAATTTACAAAATCCAAGTTGCCTGAATAGGAATGAATGATGGACTAAAACAGAATTTGACCTGGTTACAACACATCTCCTTCCCCCATGAAGTGACAAAATCAACACGAATTTGATAAGCAGTTTCATTATGTAAACACACACTGCTTTTATAATTTTTGCACATTTATTAAATCCGACAGTCTACACCTGGTTTTGTTATCTTTACCAATTGGCCAGTTTTACAACGATAAATGACTTCATGCTGAGGAGTGATGGTTAAGTTGTTGTGTATATGCTGAGAATTTGTAAATCTTGCTTTCGTAATACTTTGATAAGGCTATTAGCAGCATTAAATAGCAAAACATAAGTAAAAACAATATAGTTTTGTTTTTCATTCATTGGGAAATACAAAAATCCTAATTATAATGAATATCATATATCCAATGCCCAAATTTTTTTCACAAACTGTTAAAAGTGAACTTCGTTTGGACATATGTAAATCAGGTGAATATGCTGCACAGAAAAATTAGAAGAGGGATTTTTGATTCTTGAAGAGATGCTGGAAAACTATTTTTATGTTCAGAAATTCATTAACAAGTACGGTAGATATGAAGACTCCAAAACCAGAAAAATTACACAGTGGAGGAAAAGAAACCTGTCTTCATTCAACTCTATTTTTAAGGTGATAATGTAATGTAGAAATAGTTGGCAGACGATTGAGTTCTTCACTGACCAGAATCCATTCTGCAGGTAAGTTGATTCTCGTTTATCGGACAAGATGCTGATTTGGTGTAATCAAAAGTCCACAGATATTCTTCGCAGATTATTACTAAGTGTATATACATCTACTTTGAGAGACCACTCACCTTCGATTTTCTGAACATGTACCAAAAAGCCGACGTCTCGAGAAAGTAAACATTTACAATAGTGCCATTACAGGATTTCATCAGTACGCATCCACCAGGGTTCGAACTCAGGACCTTCTGGTTACAAGGTGAGCTCGTATACCATTAAGCCACTGGGTCCTTATCCAATGGCACATGAATTCTTACTTGCCGAAGACATTGGCTAAGGGTCATGCTATGTCTTGAATCGGCAGAAGTTAGAATTCACGTGCAAGCTCGCCTTGTAACCAGAAGGTCCTGAGTTCAAACCCTGGTGGATGCGTACTGATAAAAAGTCCAAAACTAGGACGAAACAGCTATCCAGTACTCCCAGGTTTATGAATGGTTCTCTAACCAATGTCAGTTGGTGATGAAATCCCGTAACCAATCAACCAAATCCCTACAAACCAACACTTAAATAGTGCCATCGTCAGACATCTTAGCAATACGGACCATGAGGTAGACGTCACGAAATCCTTTAAAAGAAATAACAGCACACAAAATATTTCACATCTCCTGAAGTTTCCTGAAGCAACTTTTTTATCAAACGCATGAAATTAGATTTATATATTCATAAAGAAGCAGTTATCAGTTTTCTCGGTCTTGGTAACTGAGTGTCTTTGCTGTCTCTTTCATGTGGTTACGCGATCTTTGGCTTTAACTCCACCCTTCTTTGACATATTGTAACGCCGCCTATCTCAGTGATATGAGTTGAACTGCATAAGTCTTTGGCCATTGTGTTCAAGTTTTCACTTTTTGTTTAAACTTGAACTTTCTTTGCATAGGCTCTCTTTTTTATTCCTTCACATTCCCAGTGGATCATGGGACTTCAACCTAAGGGCTTGAAGTTTCGGTAAGCAGTGCTATTTATTTTTACAGGATGGATCTGCTAGTCTCATATCTAACCTCCCCTTTTACCAGTCTTAATACTGGCTGAGTGAGGTTTAGGAGTGCATTAATGGCCGGTGATCGAACTCTTAACCACACGCCTGCTTGGCGAGCATTCTACTGACCACTGTAAACTTATATAAATGTAATTTCTGGGCCCTGTTTACTAAGTTTTCAGCCTCATATATCATTTGCAAGTATGTTAAGATTGTTGTGTACATAGGCAATTCATAATTTCCTTAGGCTGTAGGAAGCTGATGAGAAGCCAACGAAACAACCGATGATATCACCTTATTCTCAACAAACTTTTGTTCTTGCCTTATCAAAATGTTTTAACCTCTTGTGAAAGCTGTTCATCTTTTTGATGTACATTCATTTCATGAAAACTTTATTGGTTTCATCAGTCATCGAGAATTTTCACTATTATTTAAAAAGGAAGTGTCGGTTACCTTCAACCAATGCTTAGTTGAAAAAGTTTGACATAGTTGAATGTCACCTTCCGAAACTTGTTTTCCAAATTTACGAGTTGATAATGGATTGATATCAGTTGGAGAACCATTGAAAACCAGCATAGAGTAATGGAGAGCTGTTTCATCCTAGTTTGAGAATCAGCTGTAGTAGGCACCCACACACCAGGGTTCGAACCCAGGACATTCCGGTTACAACGCAAGCTGGCTCGTATACCATTCAGCCACTGGGACCCCATTCAATGGCCAGTCCATGAATTCTAACTTCTAACAATTCATGATTTAGTGCGACCCCAACCATTGTCGTTCGTGGGACATCCATCCACACACGTGCCATATAATTGGACCTCACTGGTCACGACTTCTCACTAGAACTTCAGGAAACTCCATCCTGTAACAAGTCACAAGCGAGCATCAGATTAATTTTCTATAGTTTGGTTTGTAAAGATTAGTTATGTTTTTACGAGTTGATCGCGGATGGATATCAGTGGGTGTGGGTGCGTACTATCAATGATTCCCAAAACTAGGATGAAACAGAAGCTATCCAGTACTCCCTGGTTTTCAATGGTTCTGTAACTGATATCAATCCATGATGAACTCGTAAAAACACAACTAACCCTTACAAACCAAACTATAGATAATTTCCAAATTTACTCGATTGTAAATCTACTCACAACAGTTGAACTATTTTAGCGACTGTACACATTGTCATTTTAGAAAAAAAAAAGAAATTTAAAAGAAAGTTCATTATGTTTTGATAAGGTCAAGAATTAATTATTAAAACATAATCGTAATTTACCATCAGTTAAATAGGACTTTAAAAGAAATATTTATTGGCTCATTGAAATGGAAATAATTAAATTTTTGAACAGCTGGTCTACACTCCATACTAACTAAATATTTTGAAAACATCCAAATATATAGTGAATCAAGCGGGATTGATGAATATTTTTTTTAATTTTCTCTTGAAACATTTGCCTCAGCCGAAAAAGTAGGTCAAGTGAAAAACGAAAAGTCAGAAGATAAGTTTATTAGACAAAAGCATTCATCATTCATCTCCCCCAGGCCGTTTCCGTCATCCTACCTGCCAACACACACACATAGACCCTACCAAGTGGATATGACAACGCATATAGGAAAAGATGTGGAGTCAGCCTGTAGTATATTAAATAGTTTATATCATTCCAGAAAGATCATATGAAGAGAAATTATGAAATCACTTGGATATACTTTCTTAAAATAAATAAATAACAATTAAATGAAGACGATGGAAGTTTCTAGACATCAGGTAAAACATTAGCATAATATTCTGTCTTTTTTCGACATAGGACTTTGCACAAATGTGCACCAGTTCAAGTCGCCACACTCCCTCCTTGTATCACACAGAGTAACAGAAGAAAGTAGAAGAAGTGCATAATAAAGACAGTAAACAGAGGTGTGAGACAAAGGAATAGTAATAACGAAGAACAATGTAGTTTCATTGGAAATCATAAGTCACAAGGAGTGGATGCATCTGCACCAGCCATTGAGAACGAGGATTTTGAGCCATATCACCAATTGTTTCCAACCATAAGTTTTTACCGTCCCGAGGATCCCAACCAGCCAGTCAGGAAGTCTACACCTTCCTAGGTGACTGGATTAAACTAACTGTTTTGGATTTCATTGACTGGTGCCATGTTTTGGTTTGACCGCCACTAGCTCTTTTCCAGCCTGACCCTATGTCAGCTAACATTGCCCACTGTCGAGGAAGGCAATGAGTAGGCCTACGTAACACATGTCCTGACCATCTCAGTCGATGTAGCTTCACAAGCTCGTCTATTGATTTTCCCTCCATGCCTAACCTCATTATCGCTCACCCTATTGTACCACTTCACACGGGAAATAGCACTCAGGCACCTATCATCAAAGGCAGCTAGCCAGTCTTTTCATGTCTTGCACTCTCAATAGCCAAGCCTCACAGCCATAAAGGTGGACGCAGCGGACTGCTGAGCAGTACACAAGCTCTTTGGTTGATAGCCAGCCGGATATCACGTCTACGCCAGAGACGGCGTAAACTGGCATATGCGAAACTAGCCCTCTGTGTCCGTCCTGAGATTTCGTCAGAGATCAATCCGTTGGCACTAGCTAATGGTACTTCCAAAATAAATGAAGTGGTCAACGTGCTCTACCACTTCACTCCATATTTCTAAACTAGGAGTCAGTGTAGTCCAGTCTTGCAACATCATCTTACATTTGGCGGGAGCGAATCGCATGCCAAACATTCGTAGATTGCAACTCAGGGTGTTCAGAAGACCATGTCTGAATTTTGTCAGCGTCCTCGCCTAGAAGGACTATATCGTCTGCATATTCTAAGTCAACAAGATTATTCCCTGGTAGCAAGTCAATTCCTGTGTCTCTGAAGTTACTTAGGATTAAGTCCATTAGTACATCTATGGTGATATTGAATAGAAATGGGGATAATGGGCATCCTTGATGGACACCACTAGTCGTCCCCATTTTAGATGACAACTCGCCGTAAGCCCTCACCTGGCTGCATGAGTTCGAGTAGAGTAGAGTGCCTTAATCAGTGCAATGTATTTTCTCGGCATTCCCTTTACAACCAAGCATGGCCGGAGAACCTCTCGGTCAACAGAATGGAATTCCGCCTTTAGGTCAAGAAATGTAATGATTGTTGGAAGCTGGCATAATATTATTCATATATTACAAGTGATGTAATTAATTCAATAGGAATCAGTAACTAGTGTGTTGCAATCGACTATGTTACATCTTAATTTCTTTTTCAGCATGTTAACTGTGTATAAATCATACATGCCGATCTTTTGTGAGAAGGCGAACGGAAGTGAAATATTAGAATGTAGAGCGAACTGAAAGCATGATATCTTCGAAGATTGTCACCAAAGGACTGTTTTTGAACCACAGTAAACCTGCTTTATCACGAGTTCGAACCTCAAATTTTATAGACCCACTACAATAAAAAGCATCGCTACAACCATCAAACAGTGGATATATCCAGTATTTATTATCATTCCCATAGGTTCCAAGCGGGACATACAGCTTTACAAAACACATCTCTCCACTTTCTTCTATTTTCTGCCATCCTCTTCAGCTGGTTAGCCAAACGATTTCCAATAATCTTTCATCTCCACTTCACACGATCTCCTCCATGTCACCTTCGCACTGACAACTGATCTGCCGCTTCTTATTTTGATTCCAGTCGAATGATGGCCTGATACGCGATTTCATTCGATGGCCTTCCCGTTGGCGTTTTCCCGATCCCTTTCCATTTCCTCCTACATATTTTTTCAGTGATCAGTTTTTGGTTGGTTTTTTGCTAGAATTTCTTTTCACTAATTCTTTCTGGCTGGTCGTTTGACGTTCAGTAGGGAGCCAGAGAAGATGGCAGCTGTTGATAAAAGTCTGTCACTAGTTGACAATCCTTTTCGTGACACACTGGTCAAGTTTCTAATCCATAGAGAAGAAGTGACTGACTTTACATTTGTGTTGAAAAAAACCAGATGTTGTTATTTATGCTGAGAAGGATTGCACAAGAACTGCAAACTGGTATCAGGGTGATGAAGGCGTGTCTTAACCTTCCAATTCTGACTCTGACATTCTCATCCGTTCCGTCTGTCTGTAGTTGAAACGATGCAGACACAGATTTTACTTACTCTTCAGAGTTAGCTAAACAACTGAACAGTTTTATGCTGTTTATCTTTTTTCAAGTTTAGCCTTGCTGTTGACACGCGTACCGCTTTCATACTCATAAAATCCACCACAGTATAAGAGATATCCAAAATCTTACTTTGATAAATCCTTAACAGGAAAATTTCACAGGGATTTGTTATTTTTAAAATATACAGTATATTTCGACTGGACATTGGGTATCAACTAATATCATGCCTCGAGTCCTTTGTTTTGGTGTAGACTAAATCCTGTCAGTTAAGTTTGCAATATCCCAACCATATTACGTGGCTTACCATCAAGTTACACTCTGAATTGTTTCTGTTAGATTGTTGGAGGTAATAGGCAAGAAACCTTGGACTCAGATTTCGTGGTTGCTGGCACTCGTCAGCAAGACCTACCCGCAATCTTGAAGAACATATAGTATTTTTAATGTTAATTTCTGAATAATCACCAAAAGACTTTTCGTCTGAATCTGTCGTGTTCGATAGGCTTACATCATGAACAAGCAGCTGTTACTTCAACTTTAAACCAACCTAATAAGTGTTACAGACTGTGTTGGCTTGCAAAAACAAAACTAACATAATTAAAAGTTTTCATGGTGTAATTATACTACTCTCCAGTAGTTTAATCCTTATAATGCTTATCATGTGTTTCAAAAACTTTGATCAGTCGGGAAACAGCTTATTCACTCATGAATAAGACACATTTTATGGTCTTGAAGGCTTTAGGCTCTATGTTCTGTCAGCATGACCATCACATTTCATGATGGTACAAAATGAAGTACAGGGCTCCAAGCTTTTGGGTCTCAATAACGACAGTGTTGTTGTCACACAGTGGGGTGGGTATCCTCAGACTCTATCTTTCCTCATTTTCAGGCTTATTAACAGCCAGTAAACTAGATAGAGTTTAGGATTGTGTCTACTGAGGATTGGAATGGAACCATGTATGGGGCTAGCGAGTATTCCACAGATGAATCACCGACTTACTAGTACGGAACAATTAACTACTTATTCACCGTTAGTATCATTCTTGACTGATTACTTATAACGATATATGACCTGTTTGACACCATAAATAGTAATCTAAAAAGCAAACATAATTTTGTAGAACTCTATACTACTGACTAACTGAGGTGAGTAGTCGCATATACTACTCATATCAGCCAGTAGTACTCGTTGGTCAGATTATCGTGATGACCTAAAAAACAGGATGGACGTTTCACTCTCTTGGAGGGTCTAGGTTACCAGTGGTGTATCAGGTTTGACTTAGCTCGGAAAGGCGAATCAATTCAAACCTCCTGTTTTCTTGATAAACCAGAAACATCTTAAATAAAATTCACAATTTACACAGTTCGAAGAGTGGCATTTTACCTCAGTTTCTTTTGGAAACTGGGATCATTCAGATCACAGTATGTGATCTAACTGATACTATAAACAGTATTCGAGAAGGTAGGCATAAATGTGAAGAGCCGCATACTACTCATCACAATCAATCGGTTGTATATAGCTTTAAGCATTCACCAGTATTTAGTCTATCGCATACTAGCTTTATCATTATTATTGTTATACGGCATACGCCGAAGTGTTAGGTGCTTTCAGGCTTACTTGTGTGTGCCACAGCGATTAGAAAACATCAGAACCATAGTGATTTGCTCGATGGTGTCGCAATGGGAAGCACCTTGGTGTCACTTTTTGCGGACTTATTCTTGTTACCCCCAGAAGCTGGTAATTTGCAGCAACATATACAACAAACAGATGTATACCTAACATATATATTGATGACATTTTTATTGTCTGTGGAAGCAGATCAAAAGTTGAAGACATGGTGATGAAATTAAACTCATGCCACCCGGATCACAATTTCACAATCGAACACGAATAAAATGATACTACTCAATTCTTAGACGTTTTTCTAGTGAAAAAACCAATGGCACAATCCAAAGATCTATATTTAGAAAGTCTTCATGGACAGGACAGTACATGCATTTCAAGAGCTTTATTCCAAACAAGTATAAAAAGAACAAATTCAGAAAACTTTTCAATAGAGCACGAAATATTTGTTTTGACAATACTATTGAGCACAAAATAAAATCTCTGAAGGATATTTTATCTAAAAATGGATATCCTGAGAAGTTCATTAATAAATACTCTAAAGAAATTAGCCCCAACAAAACTATCCAAACAGTTCCGAAGAAATCTGTCTATATCAGTTCGGCATTCAAAGGAGATGACGTACAAGAAGTAGTCAGATAAAGACTCGATAAAGCTATCAAGAGAACTTATTATGCTGTAAAACTTGTTTTGCTTAACACCACCAAGAGAGTGCTTCAACAATCTGGGAAAGACCAGTAGCCAAGCCTCGACAGTTCAAACTGCGTATATCAATTTGATTAGTGTTTTTGGAAGCTAATACATAGGTCGTACAGAAAGGCGATTGTCTACTCTCATGATGGAGCATTTTCCAAAATGATTGAAAACAGTTGAGTGCCAAGTACCGAAATCCTCAATAACAAAACATCCTGTGGATTACGGATATGATATCGACGCGGCCAAGTCATTCACTATTGTCAGCAGACAAAGAAACAAGAAGATGCCTGCAACTGTAGAGGCTTCTGCAATTTGGATTTATAAACCAGGTCTCTGTATACAAAAGGAGATGGTTATGACTCTGAATCTACCATGGTAATACATTTTACTTATTATTCTGCCTCTTATTATTATTATTCTTAATTCATTTAAAAATATCTTTTATCAGTAGGATTATCTTAACTATTGATATTGCTCTGTTTGCAATTCTTGATATACTCTCTAATAACTAATTGTTTATCTAAGTGATTTTATTGAAGCGTAATGCATTTTATCTTAATTTTAATCTCTTATAGCCCTTCTCCCCTTATCCATTTGAACATGACCTGGGAAACATTCACACCTGTCTTTCTGCATAATTAATTCAATGTAGTTTATTTGCTTATCAGTCTTATAACCCCCAGTGGAATTTCAATAGTATATATATATATATATTACGAGTTGACCGTGGATCGATATCAGCTAGAGAACCATTGAAAACCAGCATAGAGTAATGGACAACTGCTGTTTCATACTAGTTTGAGAATCATCGCCAGTAGGCACCCACACACCAGGGTTCGAACCCAGGACCTTCCGGTTACAAGGTAAGCTGGCTCGACAACCATTCAGCCACTGGGACCCCATTCAATGGCCAGCCCATGAATTCTAACCTCTACCAATTCGTGATTTAGCGCTACCCCAACCATTGTCGTTGGTGGGACATCCATCCACACACGTGCCATATAATTGGACCTCACTGGTCACGACTTCTCATTAGAACTCCAGGAAACTCCATCCTGTAGCAAGTCACTAGCGAGCATCAGATTAACTTTCTATAGTTTGGTTTTGTAAGGGCTAGTTATGTTTTTACGAGTTGATCACGGATTGATATCAGTTAGAGAACCACTGAATTCATGAGCCATTTAATCAGGTCCCAGTGGCTGAATGGTATAAGAGCCAGCTTACCTTGTAACCGGAATGTCCTGGGTTCAAATCCCATTGGGTGCGCACTCCCGATGATTCCCAAACTAGTATGAAACAGCAGTTGTCCAGTACTCCCTGGTTTTCAATGGTTCTCTAACTGATATCAATCCGTGATGAACTCGTAAAAACACAACTAACCCTTACAAACCAAACTATAGAAATATATATATATCTGTATTTGTAGGGAATTCAGTTGACGAGTTCTACCAAAATTTGGTGAATTTTATTAAATCCTGCTTTATTATTCTTTGTTACTTGTTTTAAATTTGCTTGAGACAGTCAGAACAATGTCTGAGAACTGGTATAAGTCCAACTACTATTACCATTATGTCAGGCTGTGGATTCTATAAACTCCTAAATGCTGTCTCATCACATGCCTTCTAGATATCACCTTTTATCCTCCATGCAAACAATAACCGAATCTTTATTTTTACTTAAAATTTATATGATTAAATTACACTTGTGTGTCTACACTTGTGGGAATATACCTTTTATTTCCCTAGTTTATTTTTTCGTTATCCGGCATTAAATTCAACTGAACACTGACACGCACATACAACTTTCGACACCATTTGCATTTCCTGTATTTGATGTCAACATTCACTTACAATGAAAGCGATAGAAAGAAAGGAAATACGTCTTAAATCTTAATCAAAATGTGAATAAAAGTTATTCAATAATTTTGAAATCGTTGTAACAAACACGTGAACTGTTCCTCAGCTTACAAGATAACAGAAAAAAAAATTAACTGTGAAGTTATCACGAATTTGAAAATATATCTAAAAATCATGAATTATTGGCATCGGAATTGTAACACATACATCTAGTTACTTAAGAGTTCTCAGCTAAACATTTCTCAGGATTATCGATTAGTAGTGTTGAAGAACTTTGGACTATGATATAAAAAAACATCAGTCCAGTGTTTCGTGATTCTCAGTAATTCTTTTTCGATGAAGCCGTTTCCACTAATATCAATAACCTTCAAATGATATCCTGGATATTATCAATAGTATGTGAGAGTGAAAGGAAATGACGAAGAAAACACTGATCACCGGATCAATATCTTCTTCAACGAAGTCAGATTTACAAGTGAAGAAGGGTTTGGTCAAGCCAAGAAGCAAATATGAGGGAAACTAACCCATATAGGTAGAATACTTGAGTATATAACAGAAGGCAAAAAGAGTTACGTGTAAAAATGCGATTCAGACATCACGGATGCATTGAAGTATCCCTGTTTTGAGGAGAATAGAGAAGAAATATCAGATAACCATATTCCAGGAAAAACTGATATTCATGAAAATTTATCAAAAGAGGTCTCCTATCAACTCAGCTGATTAACCCAAAATTCAAGTGTTGGTTTGTAGGAATTTGAATGGTTGCAGAATTTCAACATGAGGACAAATACTTGCCAAAGACATTGGCTAAGGATCGCGCTATGTGGTCAATTGGCAGAAGTTAGAATTCATGGACTGGTCATTGGATCAGGAACCAGCGGCTTAATGGTCTACGAGCTCACCTTGTGACCAGAAGGTCCTGGGTTCGAACCCCGTTGGGTGCGTACTGATGAAGGGTCCCGGACCAGGAGAAAACAGTTGTCCAGTACTCGTTGCTGGTTTTCAATGGTTCTCTAACTAATGTCAGCCAATGATGAAATCCTGTAACTCAAAATTATCTGATGAAGGCACAGAGAACATCATCTTACCACAAATTAAGGAAATCTCTGAAATCACTGCAAAACTACTGAAACCTTTTTTAAGCATATGTTGCCTACAAGCTAACAAAACCATCTCGATCAGCTATAAGTCAAGTAAAAGACTCAGTGACTAAAGAAGACAAAGGTGAAATCACTTACAGGATAAACTGTAACAATTGTAAACAAATATTATATTGGTCCAAGTGGACACTTCCTCATCCACGAACATTAATCGATAGTCAAATTACATGATACCCATTTCTCCCTTGTCTACGTATGCAAACAACTACGGATACTGATTCGACTGGGAAGGTGTACGCTTTTTAGACAAAGGAAGCACCAAAAAACGAAAGTGAACTCCTGATAACTTTATACTCAGATAACAGACATATAAACATAGATCAAATTTATCAACTAATAAAGAATAAGTCAAATGATAAGTAGTCAATACTAATGCAAATCGATATTAGATGATTATAGGATTTCATCGTGGGCTGACCAATAATGAAGTCATCCAACCAATCACATTCCTGTAAACCAGCACTTCATATTCAGTGGTTTGAGGCAATCGGTAGGAAGCTTTGCTTGACCTACGTTTCGTGGTTCTTGGCAAGGCGTATCTACAACCTTGAAGAAACGCATGTCCCTTCTGTGAGTCTAACCCACGTCGCTCAGTGCGACGTTATCACTCAGCTACTCGGGTTCTCAGTTGACCAACTGTAGGTTTATGTTAGATATTCACATGGGGCACTAATTAGTGATCAGTGCAGGGTATCGCGTCCTTTGTTTGGTGCAGACTGAATTCTATTAGTTAGCTTTGCGATGTCGCCAGCATACTAGGCGACTTGCGCCAAGGTTCAATGTGAATTGTTGATATGAGATAGATGGAAGCATTCGGTATTAAGCAAATTAATAAAAAAAAATCACAAACAAAGTCCTCAGGTGAAACGATGGCATCATTCATGGAGAATTTAGAAAAGTTCGCTACATACTGAAGTCAGCTCTGAAAATGCTTCCGAGAAAGACAATGAGAGTTTCTTTAACAAACCATTTCATCGAAATAACATAAATATGTATTTTGTGATAAATCACAGTGTGACCAGTTCAAATTCCAACAATTTTACCAAAACTTATATATATATATATATATATATATATATAATTCACTTTAATACTTTATTTGCGTCCTATTCTTTTTCTTATAATTATAAAAATTGTTCATGGAAGTTTTGATGGTATTTTCGTTTAGTAATATTTTTCAACTCAAATTTATTCATTTAAAATAACACACAACATACAAGAATTCAAGTGGTAAACCTATTGTTCACTTTACGCGCCAGTATATTTAAATGGAAATATGTTTCATATTCAGTGTATTTAAACAAGTCAGATATGCTTTTATTTTATTCTATCTCTTTTTCTTGTTTCCTATGATGACTCATAAAATCGATCGAATGGTAAAATGATGAATCATCCTATTAGTTATCTATGATGTATTAATAATAATGCTATCAAGATACTGATGTATGCCATCATTTGAACTACAGAAAAAGCAGCCTTTTAAAAAAAACTTGGGCTGTCCGGTGGTTTCAAAAAAAGAATACAAAGAATAAAAAACAACAATTCAACTAAATAAATGAAATTATAAGCTAATTAAAGTTAAAAGAAGACAGGAATAGTGCTATTAGTCAACTGCAAGTGAGGCTTACGATTGAATTATGGTCTGGCATACTTGTCATACTAATAATTTTCACAGTGTGGTTATCAAACTGAGTCATTTTTGGGATGGTTAGGGTTGGCCTAATCATATTCAATGTGTTGTCAAGTTGCTGAAAAGCCTATAGATTATAAATGAACTCGCATTTGGAAGTGTTAAACGAAATGAAGTGTATAGTTCTTGTAAGTTGTGGTAACACGACTGATGAGAACTGGATGGTTTGAAAGACTACTGTTGATATTTTTCCAGTGAAAATCTCAAAGGATTTGAAATCAATAATCTGTCTTTCTAGAGGAAGGAGAAACAGTTCTTGAAGGTATGATATTCATTTATATATTGTTATCAGATCTGGTAGAGATAAGGAAGGATATGTCACACTTAAAAGCTGGTGTGTGACTGTAGAATTCTCACCGTTATCGATTATTTATTAATCAAGTATTGGTTTGTAGGGATTTGGTTGATTCTTTCCTTCACGTTCCCAGTGGAACATAAGGCTGCTTAAACCTAGAGGCTTAAAGTTTCTGTATCAGTGTTAATTTTTACAGGATGGGGTAGCTAGCCTCATGCCCAACCTTTCCTCTTTACTAGTGTCACTACTGGCTTAGCGAGGTAAAGGAGTGCGTCAATGACCGGGGTCGAACCCGGACCATATGCATGGTCGGCGAGCGTCCTAACTGCCGTGCCACCGACGCAATTTGGTTGATTGGTCACAGGATTTCATCATGAGCTGACATTGGTTAGAGAACCATTGGAAAACCTGGGAATGCCGGAGAGCTGTTTCGTCCTAGTTTGAGACTCTTCATCAGTACGTACACACAGGAGTTCGAACCCAGGACTTTCTAGTCACAAGGCGAGCTCGTATACCACTAAGCCACTGAGGCCCGATCCAATGGCCCATGAATTCTAACCTTTGCCAATTCACGATATAGCGCAACCGCCAGCAATGTCTTCGGCGAGTATTTGTTATTTATTAGTTAGTCAGACTACATTGCAGCAATATGAATGCACTGCAAACTTATAAATCATTTTCTTACAATCCGTCTATTCGTATCCTGAGAAAATGTACAGAAAAAATGGTCTTATTTAACCTTAAACCCTCATTGAAAGCTTTTAATGACCCAAAACAATTTGCTTATGAAATTTAGATCCCACTGTCATTTTATATCATAATGTTGTCCGCAGTTTAGACAAAGGCACTAAATATGTTCTGTTTAACTACCCTGATTACACATCTGTCTCTGACTTGCTATCTGGGCCTCTTCACTCAAACCAACTTCGTAAGAACACAAGCAGGGTGCCCGATTGATATGTGATTGTTCGAAAATGAATAACTTTATATCAGAAATCAGTTAGTGATCTTTATCGAATGGTCTTTAGCTAAATCACTCCAAATGTCACTTGGTAATTCCATTTTCAGACACAAACATGATTTACATGAACTGATTCGTTCCTATGGTTCTTGTACGATAGAAGGCAGTGAAATTGAAACTAAGTCGAATGTTAAATCCTTTGGATAGTGGATTTCCTTTGATCTTTCCTGATCTTCACACACATCATGTTAGTGGTTGGAAGTTAAGACGATATAGTATCACTCAGTCTCTACTTTTACATTTTGATAATTCTTGCGTTCTGTCTATCCATATATCTTTACTGCTGTCCCTAATCTATCCTAGGTCATTTAAGAAAGAGTTTATCTCACTGCGAAGGGAATTTAAACCTGTCAGTAGGTTGAGTAGTGTGTCGTTAAACCAACTGGTTAAAGCTGTTGTGAACATAGGCACTTGAAATGGTGCAAGAAACTGGAGAATATAATCTTGTAGGAATTTGAGCACACAGTGCTACACTTTATTTAGCAGACATTGTATGTGATAAGGATAGTGAAAGGCATAGCACTACTAACTTACAGCGTGACACCAAGTGAACGGCCCTCTCTTTTATTTTTATTATTAAATCGCTAATCCACCTATATGTCACTGCTGTATCGTGCATAAACTTCATTGTTTTAATCATCTAATTACGGTTTTGAATCTTAACATGAACTCTTAGATATTTCTAGTCTGCTGTCAATGTAATGTAGTGGACTTCAGGAATGCAAATGAAGGAAAATTATTATAGAGGGCAGGATATTGCATTGAATAGAACAGTACAAATATTTTCACAACGTAATGTTGAATACAAATTTACTTAAAGAGTACATATTTTTTGCAATTTAAATACTCTGAAAATTCTCAATAATGTATATTAACAATAATGTGGAAATTAGAGCTGTAATAATTATTAAATATTGAATGTGAAACAGGAGCAGAAGTAGCCAGTTCTTCAAAAAAGGCGGTTTTATTCAACTAATTCTACATAAACAAGTAGTCACAACACCTACGTAAAACTAAGTGATCATGATCCGAGAAAGCGGAATATCCATTAACTCACAGTAGAGTGACACAGAGTAGTGCGTCATTGGCACAGAGGTTGAGACACTTTCCGACTATACACATGGTCCGAGTTTCAATCCCTGGTCACCAACGCACTCCTAAACCTCACTAAACCAGTAATAAGGCTGGTAAAGAGGAAAGGTTGGACATGAGGCTAGCTACCCCATCCTGTAAAAATGATCACCACTGATACAGAAACTTCAAGCCTCTAGGTTGAAGTAGCCCTATGTTACACTGGAAACATAAAGGAATAGAGAAAGAGTGATACAAAGAAATGTAAGAAGAACGAATGACGATGGCCAATGGAGCTCACTATGTGACTGGTGAATAATTAAAAACTGTTTCTCTTCTACTCAAATGATCAGCACAAAACAATCCTCCCTTATACGAATAACAGTGAATATGGCTATCGCTTCTAGAATATTGAAGTCATTCAAAGTATATCTCCTACGGTTGTTTCATTTTTTACACTACATAAACTGTAAGTTGCTACAATCAAAGAAGACCGATTGGGTATGAAATATTGATTTACAGGGATTTGAAAGGTTGTACACTTGATGACAAGCTGATATCAGTTAGAGAACGACTGGAAACCAGAGAGTAATGCAAGGCTGTTTTACGTTAGTTCGGAACCAACTAGGAGTTTAGACCTAGAAACTGCAGGTTATTAGGTAAGCTCACAGACTATTCATCTACAGGGGTTCCGGTTCACTGGTCTATAAATTCCAAACTATCTCAACTTCTAGTTAGAAGTAGTGACCAATATGTGCATCGGATATGGTCTCAGTGACTCAGTGACCTACACAATTGCCTTGTAACTGGGAAGTCATGGGTTCCGAAACCGGTGGAAGCATCTTGTTAAAGCGTCTCAAATTCAGTATAGGACCAACTGGGTCAAATCTGAAAATAAACACAAAAATGATCAAGGAAGTCGACTAGTTCACCTTTGGATCCAAGGACAGAACTTTTCATTGAAACGATGTAATATCAATTCCTGAGTCAGACAAAAGTGCTCATTATCACCAATGATATTCCTAATTGTGGTGGACTGACTGGATTATGCGTCAGACAGTCAGTGGGAAACGAGAAGACAGGGAAAGATATCCTGGACTGACTGGCGTGAAGAATTTAAAAGACCTGGATTTCGCGAGTGGATTATTTCTGTTTGATGTCACACAAAATCGAAGACATACAAGCGAAAACCGATAAACTGGTCGAAGAAGCAGCCGGCGAAGACAGGATTCCAGGTGAACATAGACAAGACGGAGGCTATGAAAATAACTATCCAACAACAACAACAGCAATATCCAGCGCCAATCACCATCAACGGGAGGAATTTGAAAGAGGTAAGTGACTTGACTCACTCATCTAGGGACCATTGTCTCAACTACAGGCAGTCGAAACGGACGAGGATGCCAAATCGAGAATCGGGAAGGCGAGAAACACATTCATCAATCAACCTGAAACCAATCTGGAAATCTTCCTCACTCAGCCAGAATAAACAAGGAAATTCGGTCGGATTTTCAATGCAAACAGCGTCAAGTCAGTCAGTTCTTCTATATGGATCGGATCAGAAACTTGGCGGGCTGGTCACAAATACTTTTCCCAACAGGCTATTGCACACCCGTATCAACAACTAACTGTCTTTGCTGGCTCTATACTAAATGAAGATCAGATCAGATGGCCGGGCCGGAAAGAATCACCAACAAGAAACTCTAACTGGGAACAAACAAAACAAAACAAGAACCAATCGTCAACCAACAAATATGCAGGAGAAAGTGGATTGAGATGGATTGGACACTCGTGGCTGAGGAGGTCGCCGGGTTACATCGCGCGCGTGTCAGGCCATTGGTCGAGTGGAACCAGGCCGAAAGGGAAGCGGCAAGTGGTGGGTGACATGGAGGAGATGGTGTGAAGAGGAGTTGAAAGAGTATTGGCTAACATGGATGTAGGTGAAAAGTACATCAGAAGGAAGACAGAAGCAAGTGGAGGGAGATGTGCAGTTGAAGGCGTATTTTCCACTAGGAACCCAAGGGAACAATAATAATAATATCAATTCCTGAGTCTGAAAGCCTGCATACAAACAACTACCGACATCAGCTCAACCAGAAATAATCAAAGACTTGAAAAGGAAAACGAACTTAATAATTACTACATAGCGGCTATATACCCAGAAAACCTCCTTACTTATTTACTGTTTGGTATCCTTTCTCATTTTCTTATCATAGTTATTCAGTTGTCTATCAATCCGATAAAAGTTTGTATAATTTTAAAGGCTGAAACGTTTTATTTTTCAATTTCCATCAAGTAATATCAATGTCAACTTCGCAACTACAATTCAGTGAGTCTCTTATCAAATGAATCAAAGCATGAAAGTGTATAGGTGCCTTAAGTTGTAAACAATTGGAAAACATCAATGGTATTCGATTTTTATCAACTCAAAAAATATTATTCCTAACTGAGTCAAGAATATCAGGTGATGTGTGTTATTACTCCTACAGTTATTGAGCGGAGTAGTTTATAAGTCGGAAAAATACCCGCTCGCAAAATATATACTTATAATAATTCAATATTCAAAATTTAAACAAAAACTAAGGGGAAGAGAATGCAAACTGATCTTGGTTGAAAAAAAAATGGAATGAGGAAGAAGCGACAGAAATCAGCATATTGAGCTCTTATTGGCTTTTATCCCCGTTGTGACATAGAATAATAATAATAGTTTTCTATAGTTTGGTTTTGTAAAGGTTAGTTATGCTTTTACGAGTTGATCGTGGATTGATATCAGCTAGAGAACCATTGAAAACCAGCATAGAGTAATGGAGAGCTGTTTCATCCTAGTTTGGGAATCATCGGCAGTATGCACCCACACACCAGGGTTCGAACCCAGGACCTTCCGGTTACAAGGCAAACTGGCTCGTATACCATTCAGCCACTGGGAACCCATTCAATGGCCAGCCCATGAATTCTAACCTCTACCAATTCGTGATTTAGCGCTACCCCAACCATTGTCGTTGGTGGGACATCCATCCACACACGTGCCATATAATTGGACCTCACTGGTCACGACTTCTCATTAGAACTCCAGGAAACTCCATCCTGTAGCAAGTCACTAGCGAGCATCAGATTAACTTTCTATAGTTTGGTTTTGTAAGGGCTAGTTATGTTTTTACGAGTTGATCACGGATTGATATCAGTTAGAGAACCACTGAATTCATGAGCCATTGAATCAGGTCCCAGTGGCTGAATGGTATACGAGCCAGCTTACCTTGTAACCGGAAGGTCCCGGGTTCGAATCCCAGTGGGTGCGCACTCCCAATGATTCCCAAACTAGTATGAAACAGTAGTTGCCAGTACTCCCTGGTTTTCAATGGTTCTCTAACTGATATCAATCCGTGATCAAATCGTAAAATAATAATATTGCAATTCTGTCTCATCTAGTGGATAGCGAACACAGCATCAAAGTAGATGAGTCATTTACAGTTGTGTATCGAGTATCGAATAATCTCCCCAAAGGCACACGATTACGCCTACTAGCCATAGCTGAGGCTTTAGAGATTAATAGAGAGAGACCAGACCTATGTGTGCAGAAAAAACTTATTCACTCTCTTTGTCTACCCTGGCCCACTATAAGGTCACCCGGATCATAATTTTTCGTACTATTATTATCATTATTATCATTTTGTGATATCATGTCTTTATTATCCATTTGTCCACCCAGTTGATTTCACCTCATTGTTACCCTTATTTTGTCAACCTTTATGATTTTATACTAAACCTACCAATTCTGTAACATCTTATTACAATTTACAATTTAGCCTCTTTATTTTATCATCAGACATTATTGGTCAGCCCCCAAATTCAGTGTCCCACTTTGTTAATGTGTGTGTTGTATGTATTTTGTGGTTATCGCATTTCTCTCACCCCAAGGACACTTGTATTCTGTTGATTATAAAACAACACTATATTACCCAATGGTTCATTCACACTTCATCAAATTTTTCCTGACTGACTATACACCCTATACACATTTAATTGATTGATGTTAACTAATGGACTATCATCATCTCGCCTTACACATGCACCCCAATACAGTTTCTGATATTATTTTCATTTGCCTTTTTTGGCTATATGTACTCTATTATTCATGGATTTATAACTGTAGAGCCTGAAGAAAAAGTTATCCAAACCACAATTGTTCGCTCAAAATCTTGTTTTGATTTCAATATGAGGATTTTTAATTTACTATAATAATAATCAAGACAGAGGTGATGAAGACACCGAACCAAAAACAACAACCATCAATCACTTTCAAAGGGGTGATTTGAAGGGAGTCTACTGCCTTAACATTTAACTGACCTCAGAAGCATAGTTTCATTTACAGGAGGAACCTATGAAGGTACCAAAGGCAACCAGTATATGAGAGGCAAGATATATTTCTGGAAATCGACAGCATACAACATCCTAGAGACAAAATTCGGATTTTCAATACTAATGACATGCCTGTTCTTCTGTGTGGATGAGAGAATCGGTATGTTACAATACAGATTTCCAAAAGATATCCACAGACTTTCACCAGCAACAGGCTTGATTAGCTCTATACTGGAACTAAGATGGCCGATCGAAAAGGAGCAGTAAATGACTGCTTATTGAGTCAGCTAAAGAGGATTTCAAAGAGAAGATAATGATATGGAGATGTACTGCTGAAGTCTTATGTTTCCCTTGAAACTCAAGGGAATACGAATAGTAAAAGAGTAGTCCATTGAAATAAACGAAATGGAAAAAACAACTGATAAGCTACTTAAGAAATAACTTGACATTTGTTTTCAAGTTTACAGTAGATCCGTCTTCTAAATGAGTATGAATAATATTATAAATTTGCCCACAGGGAAATGATATCTTCATACGTAAAAATACTGATTCTAGTTTTCAGACATTTATTCCCATCAGTGAATTCCAATAAAGCGAGACCTGCAGGTTTTGCAGAATAAAGTGGTAACATCATTGCTTATTTGCGTTGTGTTCTCATCAGCCGCTTACAGGCCAGAGTCATTATTAAGTATATCTACAGAAAAAAGTTTGACATACTTGCACAGGGTTCATTTTGAACAAAAATCAATCAATCAATCAACATATGCATACAGTAATAATATATATATGTAATATTAAACACTATTCCGAACAGTAGTGATCATACACAATGGAAACGTTTTGGTATTAGGTATTCAGAAGAAAGAGACATGAAAATATCCAGTTATCAGGTAGGGCAAAGAAAGACTGATAACCGCTTCTTTCTGAACGCATAAATCAGGTTTCAGGAGCTTGGTGGAAATGGCTTCAGCAAACTTGAGGCAAATTGAGCTATTTTGCATATCGATAATTTTGAACGATTCTGCGACATCCACCTCATGACCCGTATCAAAGAGATGCCTGGCGATGGTACTATTTAAAGTATTTGTTCCCTTTAGACATAAGCTTTTTGGTACATGTTCAGAAAATCGTAGATATGCACTTCTTTCTCTCCTTCCAATGTAACTGCTCCCACAGATACATGCAAAGTTGTATATACAGCTGGAGTTAACATGAGAAGGATGTCTGTCAATTTTTGATTGCACTAGAGAGTAGGTTGTTCGATAGACGGGAATATTAGCTTAACTGTAGGATAGGCTCTGACTAGTGACCTACTCAGTCTTCTGTTGACTATTGCTGCAATGTTTCCATCTTTATAATCAAGTTGAATTTGATTTGTTTGACATTTGAGATTTCAGATCTCCCGTACTTGTTAATCATTTATTGAGGGTAACCATTGCTCTTCAACATCTTTCCGAGAAACACAAATTCTTCATCTAATTTCTCTATAGAGCATAATCTCCTAGCTCTATAGCATTAAGTCTTGACTTGTCCACGTTTAGAGCTATTTGGATAAAAACGGTAGTCTTCAGAACAGTCCACACATTTTAACCTTCATGCCTCAACTGGGATACAATCAACATTTTGTACCTCTTTTTTCGTTCCTTGATTACTGATTGGAACATGCCTCAAGCCTTCGAAATCTCAGTAGCAGGGATGTTGTTATTAAGATGTGGAGTCGGTAGTCTCTCTCTGACACACACACACACACAACCTTCCCTATTTTTCAGACTCATTGTCGACTGACCACAGCTTAGGTATGCATCATCTGGAAATCAAACCTTGACCTTCTGTTCGGTTCTAGCCTAGCTGCTGAATAAAACACTTGCTTCTGTTATGATCTGAATGTCCCAATTTAGATTCCTGGTAATGACATAGATGTAGACTGTTGAAGACTCTCAAACTAGAACGAAATTGCTATCCAGTGTTCTCTTACTTTCAACAATACTAATTCTTTCAAAACTTGGTTTGAAAGGATTAGATGTGTTTTACGAGTTGATTACGGATTGATATCAGTTAGAGAACCATTGAAAACCAGCCACAGGGAGTACTGGACAACTGTTTCATCGGTAGTACACAGCCACTGTGATTCGAACCAAGGACATTCCGGTTACAAGGGAAGCTGGCTCGTATACCATTCAGCCACTGGGACCCAATTTAATGGCCAGCTCATGAATTATAACTTCTACCAATTTGCGATCTAGCGCGACTGGCACCAACCAATGTCATGGGCGGGAAATCCATCCTTACACTTGACTGGATGAACCTTACTGGTCACGACTTCCTACCAGAACTCCAGGGAATTCCGTCCTATAGCCAGTCACTCGCTAGAGAGCATCAGATTAGTTTTCAAGAGTTGTTTTCTAAGGATTAGATCTGTGTTTTGTTTTTTTTGAATTCTTGACGAAATATTTAACTTTTCACCAAATTAGCTTTCGATTTTTTCCTTCCTCACACTTATATTCAATGAATTTATCAAATTAATTAAAACAATCAATAATCGATTTTTATTCTTTGGCATTGAGTATGTTTTTCATTGATACAAAAATGTTGATGTATTGGAAATAATTATGAAGAAGTCACAATTTGAGTTGTAAATTCTCTACTTTCAACAGTTTTGAACACTACTCAATTATTCTGTTACAATTCACTCAAAATTTAGGAAGAGGAGAAGGAGGACGAGGTGAAATTATTGATTTGGCTTCACTTGTAATCCCCAGATTTGTATAAATTTAGATCAAAGCATCAGAGATAATGATGCCTTATTAATTTCTTCGCTGTGTGTATTCCTTTCCTTCTCTCTTTCTCTCCCTCTCGCTCTCAAAGGAATACTATTTCACAAAAATGGACAGAAAAACATTCATTATTGATCGTAGACAGTTTTTTTTAACGTATTATTATAAAATGTTAAGTAACAATCATTACTATAGTAACTGAAAAGAAGAATATCCGCGTTGTTTTCAACATGAAATAATTATTGAAGCAAGATATTTTCTCTCTAAGATGATAGATAAAGTTTTGTTAAGATTTGTGAATACACTACACTGATTATATTATTATTGTTTCCTTGGGTTCCTAGTGGAAAATAGGGCTTCAACTGCACATCTCCCTCCACTTGCTTCTGTCTTCCTTCTGATGTACTTTTCACCTACATCCATGTTAGCCCATACTCTCTCAACTCCTCTTCACATAATCTCCTCCATGTCACCCACCATTGGACACGTCCCACTTGACGCTTCCCCTGACGCCTCCTCAGCCACGAGTGTCCAATCCATCTTAATCCACTTTCTCCTGCATATTTGTTGGTTGGCGATTGGTTCTTGTTTTGTTTTGTTTGTTCCCAGTTAGAGTTTCTTGTTGGTGATTCTTTCCGGCCGGGTCATCTGATCTGATCTTCATTTAGTATAGAGCCAGCGAAGACAGTTAGTTGTTGATACGGGTGTGCAATAGCCTGTTGGGAAAAGTATTTGTGACCCGCCCGCCCGCCAAGTCTTTGATCCGATCCGTATAGAAGAACTGACTGACTTGACGTATGTATTGAAAATCCGAATTTCGTTGTTGATGTTGGGACGTTATCCATTACTGATTATAACTGCCTGTAGAAATCCTCCTTCTTCTCTTGTTCTGAGACGTTTGTAGGCGCTTAGCATTGAATGATTGTAACCTTCCTTCATTTTGAGTTGAACTTGGCTGTCATTATCCTGGAGGAGTTTGGCTCCCACTGCATGAGAGTTACACTGATGATTATGTCTTTCTTATATTGTACACTGAAATTATTATTATAGTTTCCTTTAGTTCCTAGAGGAGTATACGGCTTCAGCCACACGTCTACATTGCGTTCAGTTCTCTGACAACGTTTTCACCTGGCTTCAAGTCTGCACACATGCTTTCATCCCTTCTACACATGACCTATTCTATGTCACCCTTGCACTGATGACCAAATCACTGCTTCCCGTTTGGGTTCCATTGAAGAGTCTGTACGCTGAATATATTTCACTTATTTTATTCCTTTGTGTTATGAGTGGGGCATAAAGCTTCAAGGATTAAGCTTTGACGTTTCATTAGCGCTGGTGTTCATTGTTTTTTTCATGGATTGGGGTTGCTAACCTCAGGCCCAACATTTACACTTTATTAGGTATACTACCAGCTAATTGAGTTAGAGGAATCGAACCCTGAACCCATTGCGGTGGTTGTTGGGTATTCTAGCACTAAATCATTGATTATGAATGAACAGTTAGATTGGAAATCATTCACTCGAAAATTAAGTAAAAAAAATATGACTGTATGAAGTGATACGGGAATCATTTCGATTCAATGAAGGGAATATCTGATGTAAAGGTTAATAATTAATTGTCATGAGTTAGTTTTTAGGGATCAGAAATACGCTGACGTATGGATTATCAAAAAACTTAACTCATCTACTGTCCCATTAGAAATCATTCAAACTCGAGGCTGACTAATTCATATGAAATGAAAAAGAAACTAAATTACATTCAATCAAAAAATCATGAGGAAAATGGTCAGTTTTGATATAACTAGTCTTTATACTAATATACCAATCACTATGGCCTTAGAGGCGGTTAAAGTGGAACTAACTTCTGATCCCGAGCTTAGTCATAGGACAGAGCTGCCCATTAAGAAAATTATTTTAGGAATTCAGTTATGCCTCACATCTACTTTCTTTAAATTCCAAGGTAAAATATATAGACAAACAGAAGGTGTAGCAATGGGATCACCAATATCCCCTATCGTAGCAGATATCTAAATGGACAGCTGGGAAAATATGGCTCTTTATACATTTAATCATACTCCAAAAGTATGGTGGAGATACGTGGATGACACTTTCACAGTGTTAAAAAACAGAACATATCTCTAGCTTCTTGACACATATAAACTCGCAAGTAGAGGGAATAAAATTCACATTTGAAGCGGAAAATGAACAAGGAGAATTAGCTATGATGTGTTAGATTGTAAAATCAAACGAACAGAAAAAAGGTAAACTGCACGCTAGTGTTTATAAAAAACCAACGCATTCTAATAGATATTTAGACTTTAATTCATCTCATCCGTTAACTGTTAAGGCAGGCTTAGTTAAGTGTCAAACAAACCGAGCAGTAGCAATAAGTAGAACAAAAAAGACCTAAACGATGAAATGAAACAGATAGAAGAATGTCTGGACGGTGTTAAATAACTATCCTATGAAATTCATTAGGAAGATCAGAGAGGGTTAGAAGCAAAATGAAAATAATGGTGAAGCTAATAATGGTAAAATAAATAAGAAAGAATATAAAGCATCTACAGTCACACCATAAAAGGAAAGGACATCTGAGACTCTACGTAGGATTCTCAATAAATCAGGAATTAGGGTGGCATTCAAACCTCCAAACTCACTCAGGTAAGACAAGCTCTGTAGGCTAAAAGACCCGGTGTACCCAAACAAACAAAATATTATAATTTACAAAATACCTTGCAATGACTGTGAGCCAAGTCAACTACATGGGCCAAACTAGTAGATCGTAGGTAGTCAAGTTGTTGGAACATAAGAATTTAGCTGAGGTTAGAATGATTCACCTCACACGCGAAGATAAGTAATTTAGAAAAAAGTTCAGAGATTACACAGCATGCATTAACACACAATCGGGTTGGAGAGGGTTAAAATTCTAAGAAGTAATATAGGAAGTTGGAGAGAGAGAGAGAGAGACAGATTAATTACTGAATCCTGCCTGATTCATCGAGTCTACATCCAACACAACACATTCAACAGAAATGACTCAATGCAAATACCACAGATATGGATGATATTACCACCACCAGTCAGTCAAATCATAAGAGGATAATGAGCAATCTTAAAATTTCATTTCAATTCACGTACATCACAACATTCTAACAAGTTACTTATTATGACTATAAAAACACTCGTCTTATTTCCCATCTGATTGTATTTGATCAATAACACTCATATTATTAATGTTTCTGGATGTACATTATCTCAAACTGATTTTTATTCAAATGTCTAAACATTAATTTTCACTCATGTATATAAATGAAGTGAAAAGGTTGTATGAGTGACTTGATATGATTATGAGCAATGGTCTATGCTCTAAATGTCATCAGTTAATAACACTGTATAACACTGTGTAATTTATCAAAATGAAATCTTGTCTTTAATTGAGTTATATTCTACCACGGTGCCTAAGTTTTATACTTATATGAATATGTTTATACGATTATGACCACGGGTTGATATCAGTTAGAGAACCACTAAAAACCGGGGAGTACTAGACAACTCTTTCATCCCAATGTGAGGTTCAACGGCAATACACATCTGCCGAAAATCAAATCTTGGACCAATTGTTTATACTTCATTGTTAATTTTATTCTTATCAGTGCATTACCAGCAATACTAAATAGCTTAATAAACTTGGTTAAAGTGGCCTTGCTAACATAAAACGGTAGCTTACGCCATTCCCTGGATATTCTTAACATACATATGTAGTTATACTATTTGTCTAATTTTTAACAACAACAATAATAAAAGTAATAATAGCTTTACTCTGGAAAAGATGTTTACACAGTGTGTGGATTTCTTAGTCTGTTTTGCGGCGTTATACTTACTCTTCATTCAGGATCTTCAAAGTAGAATAATAATAATAATAATAATAATAATAATAATAATAATAGACACTATAATGCATGTAGCGATGTCGTTCAACCTGGAATAAAATGTTGATGCTGTTGTTGTTGTTGGTTGATTGGTTATTTTCGTAACCTCCGTCTTGTCTATGTTCACCTGGAATCCTGTCTTCGCCGGCTGCTTCTTCGACCAGTTTATCGGTTTTCGCTTGTATGTCTTCGATTTTGTGTGACATTAAACAGAAATCATCCACTCCCGAAATCTAGGTCTTCTAGATATCCCTATCTTCTCGTTTCCCACTCACTGTCTGACGCATAATCCAGTCAGTCCACCACAATTAGGAATATCATTGGTGATAATGAGCACTTTTGTCTGACTCAGGAATTGATATTGCATCGTTTCAATGAAAAGTTTTGTCCTTGAATCCAAAGGTGAACTAGTCGACTTCCTTGATCATTTTTGTGTTTATTTTCAGATTTGACCCAGTTGGTCCTATACTGAATTTGAGACGCTTTAACAAGATGCTTCCACCGGTTTCGGAACCCATGACTTCCCAGTTACAAGGCAATTGTGTAGGTCACTGAGTCACTGAGACCATATCCGATGCACATATTGGTCACTACTTCTAACTAGAAGTCCAGATAGTTTGGAATTTATAGGCCAGTGAACCGGAACCCCTGTAGATGAATAATCTGTGAGCTTACCTAATAACCTGCCGTTTCTAGGTCTAAACTCCTAGTTAGTTCCGAACTAACGTAAAACAGCCTTGCATTACTCTCTGGTCTTCAGTCGTCCTCTAACTGACCGAAGTGCTCGGTCTCAGGTTGACATGAGACCGAGTACTTCACTCCAATCAATCGACGGGAAAATCGAAAATTCAATTAAATCACTATTATTATTATTATTATTATTATTATCAGAGTTATTACTTTCAGTTCGTACTTCGAATATTTTTGACTTTACACCGTAAATGTGGACCAATTCTTCCGGTTAATTTTGTTTTAATTTTTAGTTTTATTTATACTTTAAGTAAATCAGATGCAATATTGTGACAAATGCTGAGAATTTCCATTCTGCATTATAAGCACTGTTTTTTGACTAAAGTAGATTATTATTATTATTATTAACATGTCAGGTAACGCACCAACAAAGAACATATCCCTCAACAAATATGTTGTAGGGAATGGGAAGACTATTAAGTGACATTACACTCCAGGTCACCCCTCCATTGGAGCCTGAATGAGGAACGATTAGTTCGGTCTGGATATGAGAGTGACACGGAAATGATCGTGTAAGAGAAGATGAGAGATTACGGTCAGTCGTTGAGCTAGCTGAGGTCGACTGCAGAGAACAAGATAAAATGGAGATGTGTTCCACTCGGAACCCAAGGAAGTAATAATAATAATAATGTTAAAGAGTCGGAAGACAATTAGAAACAGCTGTTTAGAGTAGACTATTTTTCAATGGATTTCAAATTCATGTTAAATTGTTACGTAACTTACCCTGAAAACATAGCAGTTTCCTACGAGCTATTGAGTAATTTATACAAGAGTTGGTTTCAGGATTTCACCATAAGCTTATATCGGTTACAGAAACATTGGAAAACCTCAGAGTACTGGACAGTTGTTTCGTCCTAGTTTGGCACTCTTCAACAGCACACACACCAAGATTTACGGATATACAATCTGAAGGTTCATTAGGCAAATAAAAGAACTTGTGATGCATTATTAGCAGCATTATACCACAAACTATTATATTATTTTGAAGATTCTTATAATACGTCCCTACCTATCCTGGTTATCCTAGTTCATAATCATAGGTGAAAAAACCACTGAATAAATTACCATGTGATACATATTAATATAAACAAAATGCTTCTTACTGTTTAATCAGTACATCATAAAATACGTCATGAATGAAAGGCAAATGAGGATAAATTCGAAGTGGTAAAATATGTAACCAATTATGATATGTGTTCCTCCTGATTATATAATCATGTGAAGGAGAATAAACTCCATCTTGTTTAATATTATACACAGTGGACTTACATAGATAAAAATCAATAATAGACTGAATATTATTCGCCTTATTCGTATTCATATTATTTCTCAAACAAATGTAACACGTATAGTTGGAAAAATGAAACTCGAAAAAGTTTAATAAAACAATAAGCATAAAAAATTAGTTTCAATTATTTTTGTTGAACACACTTTCTTCTCATTTATTGAACAGGTTATTACTATTCTTGTTTACTTATTTATTTGTTCAATGTTAAATGTTACATTTCTGGTTGTTTAAATTGTTCAATTTAACTATACGTATGTAGATTGCGAAATATGCTTTTATGCGAAGAAACTACTTGTTAATCAACAGTAGGCACAAAATGATATATAATCTGATCATCAATTCAGAACATCACATTAGACACTAAGATATAAAAAACATTATGAATAACGTTTTAGAAAAACATGAAAGTCTACGTCCCTTAACACTCGATCCCTCAGTATGTTGTAAGACCTTTAAGAATTGAAGCCTTACGATAAAAACTGTGACAGTTAGATGATTTTCAAACATCCCTGAATGCCATCTACTTATGCATAGTCATCCATTCGATAATACTTATAACAGATCAGACAAGAGTAAAATATTAAGTGTTTTTTAATTCAATATTAAATTTCCCCATTGATTGATTGAATCTGAAATATTCGGTCTGAATTATAAACAAATAATAACTGGCGTCCGCTGTTCAAGAGGTGGCTCTCATAGCTCAAGTAGACTGGTGAAGAAAGCTTTGGCGTTTGAAACGATGGATAATAGTTTTGAGTCCCAGTAGGGACACTGTCACTCACTGGGGAATGAAGGTTCGCCCGGATAACGAGTCCTGAATGGGACGAATTGAGTATCCTTGATTCCACTGGTCATCATTCATCATCCACCAAATTCCTTTAAGAATAGTTAAACATTTTTTCTAAGAGAAAACAATTTCGAATTGCATATCAACCTGATTGGAACTATACTTATTAAAACACAGAATAAGCAGTTTGTGGTAGTGACATTATTTTTGTTGCTTGCATGATGTACTCATTCTCAGAACACTGATATCATGTCACTGTTTAGCTCATGAACATCAGTATCATGAAAAAATTCAGAATCAATTATTTATCATGGTCATTATAGTGATTCAGTGACACATTTCCAGTCTAGTGATTTCACCACAATCATTTTCATTTCCTTCTTATATGATATCCTTCACATGACACTTGGACACTCAGTTAGTCGCTTCTCATTCTGGTCGATACCATATAGTCTCCTCAGCGTATATGCCTAATCCGTCTCCACTTACTTCTGTCTAGTTTTCTGACAGTAGGTTGTTGACTAGTTAACCGACAGAGTTCTTTGTTGTTTATCTTTTCTGACAGACCAGATGAAGTTCAGTATCGAGTGGAAGTAGACGTTAGTTGATGAATGTTTTTGCAGCAGACAACTGGAAAAACTTTTGGTGACGGGCTAGTATATGCAGTTTTTCTAAGGATAATTGGATAACATTTAATTGAAATAAAACTGTTCTCACAAATAACCGTTTCATAGCAATAAATGTTACTTAGCATTTTAATTAAATATGCATTTTGGGTTGTCATGGTGACTGGTAGACTCTTGAAATTGTCAATCATTCTTCTGAAGCATTAGAATATCTGATGTAGAATGCAACCAAATTCCAGTCAAATAATATGTTATGACATGTTATATTCACTTATGATATAGTTTTCTTAAATGTGTACTTATCCTGTGTCTTAAGGATATTTTTACATTTAAACAAATTTATCAACTCACATGAACTGTGATCAAGATTTAACCGAATAATTCCCACATAACTGGGCGTCGAGTGAGAAGTAGACATTTGTAAAGATTATATTTGTAAAATCTCAGATGTCTTTTTAAATATACATATAAACCTCTGTTATGTTAATTTCAGTTAATTTCCCTGAAGAAGTTCAGACCAGATTTTCGAACGAAACGTTGGAATTAATCATTTCAATTTCTCTGAGATTTTACAAATATAACTTTTACTAATTAATCAACTGTTGTTAATAATTAGTCGGATATAGTCTACAGGAAGCCTTGTTTGACGTAGGTTTCGTGCCTGTTTGACACTCGACAACAAGGCATGTCTGAAGAAACTCCTACTACTCCTCAGTCCTAAAGCAAGTCAGTCGCGAGTACAAATAGCTCACATGGTAATATTTTTCACTGTAACATTGGGTAACTTGGGTTTGTCGACGAGTGTCAACCAACAAGCAAAGCATCCTACCGATTGTCTTCAACCATCTGATAACAACAATTTACAGTGCACAGTGATATAGAGCCACCTAACATGATGACCACATTGAGAACTTGACTTAGAGAATTCAATTTGCAACTACAACAATAAGAAAAGATTGGATACATGACACTAATTACTAACTAGAGTACAATTAAAGTAATTAATGAACTAATAAAACAAAAGGGATTTTTAGGACATACCGTCGTCACCGTCATTATTATCCAACAGGGAATTTGACCAGTGTACAGCAGACTCACAAACTAACCAATTTATTGAACACATTAAGTAAATAAAAGATATCGCTGATAGTAGACACATAATTAATTTATTATTTGAAAATTTTGCTAATGTCTTTTTGGAGTTACTTTATTGAAATTTTAACTTCTAGTATGTATTACTAACAAGTAAATGCATTTTATGCTTAAGTAACACGAATGATATTTATATGAAACGATGAACTGAATATTCTGTATTGGCCATACATATATATATTTGTTAAAAGCATATATGATAGACTGTATGTTCTCTAACATGTGTGACTGAATAAAATAATTGTCAAATTGTCACCCGATAGTATCGCATTCTTTCTGTCCATTTCAGAGTTGACAACAAAATGTATTACTGCCTACTTTCTTTATTCACAAAGTTGACAACAACATCAAACTGTTTAGCACTTCTTCTGTGATGAATAAAATGAATAATATTTGACAGCCTACATAGAGTTAACGAGAGTGAGGGCGATACAGAAGGAGGGAAATTTGTATAATGTGTTTACAGGTGAAATCCTACTCTCTGTCTCTGTGTCATAATCAAGATAAGAATTTTGATGCAGTGAAAACTATTCATATTGTTATTATCATTATTATTATTATTGCTGTTTTTATTTTTTTTATTCTTATCCAAAGGAAGTGTAGGAGTGGTACTATTCCATTCAACAGATAGATCGACATTTTGAGATTATATACTTGGCGGCATCATTTAGTAATAATTAAAACAAAATAAATATATGATTATTGCATAAACATGTAAATAAAAACGACAATAAAGTTTGTAATATGTTGACTACATTTTTGTATCATTAACAGATTTTTCTGCTTTTCATCAAGTGATGAAAATATATGTCAATGTATTATTTGTTGAAAACAATGAGAAATTGAACACATTGAATTGTATATCAATACTTTACACGGTATTTATAAACTAATAACATGTAGGCTAGTAATAATAATAATAATTTAGTAGAAGATGAAATGATCACATAATGTCTGAGTGAGTATTAATGGTTCTTACATTTTTCATGTCATCTGACAGATATAGTCTCTTTGAAATCAGACAGATGAACATGATTCTATTTGAAAAAAATTTGATTTGCACTGTAATATTAACAATGTCATTATTCCATTAATTTCCCAGTGGAATATAAGGCATTGACAATACATCTCCGTTCCCTCTTGCTCCCTTCAGTCTCCTCCACGATTGCAAAGAGACTCTCATCTCTGCCGTATCACCTTCACATCCTAGACAAACTCTCTGTTTACCACTCGGGTTCTACTGAAGGGTTTACGTGGCACGTGGTGTTATTGAGTAGTCTTCTCAGTGTGTGCTTAATCCATCTTTATTCCCCTCAGAAACATTGTTTAAGCATAGAGCCCTGGTTGGTTTGTTGCCAGAATCTTTGCTGTTTATTCTTTCTAACTGGACAGCGGATCTTCAGTGTGGAAATAGCGAAGACAGTTATCTATAAAAGTGTGCAGTAGCCAGTTGAAAACGCCCTTCATGACGCACCGCTATGTTTTTGAACCATATTGAATTACTGAATGATTTGACACTGGTGTTGAGAATCTGAACCTTATTCTTCACTTCTAGTGCAATAGATTTCCAAATTGATTTCCAATTAATGAATGTCAGTCTTGCCTAATCTATAGTGAGTGGCCTCAGCATCTTCATCTGTATCGTCTGTAGTTGAATCTATGCTCCTCTAAATTTATCCCCTTGATAATGATTGACAATTGTGGTTAGTTAGATAATTTCATCTCATGTGTCTTCTACATGTTCACTTGACCGACTGTCTTCTCTGCCTGCCTCTTCCGACAACTTTTTGGTTATCGCTTGTAGATCTTCGACTTTATTTGAAACTATACATAAATTGTCCGCAAAGTCCGAATCTTCTAAAGTCTTCTTATCAGTTCAATATATTTCTGTCTCCACAATTCCCATGGTATGATGCATGGTCCATACCACGACCACACTAAGGAGAATCATCGGTGATACCAGGTAGCCGTGTTTTTCTCCTGTCTTCTTCTCAAATGCGTCTTTGAGTTTTCCAATGTGGATCACTTAACATGTGACAGCCATGGGATATCATCACACTTGATGCTATCCTAGGCTTTTCCAAAGTTGATGAAGTTATGGTAGAGATTTGACTACCATTCTATACTCTGTTATAGGATGATGATGTGCAGGGTTGTACTTTGATTCTCACATGGTTTGCTTCTCCTGAATTCACCTTGTTTGGTGTGGATATTTGCAATGAAATTCAGAACTTTGGAGGGCAATATCCTACCTGCCTCAAGGCAAATGAACATCTGACCATGAGAAAACTGAACAATAAAAAATATCAGTGAATATTTAAAAAATGCTAGCACACGACATTATCGACCACACAGTGGAAGCTAACGGATAATGGGACAATTTCCCTATGTGTATATATACGTAACACTTAAAATAAAACATTTCTGATCGAAAGGGTAGAAATGCTAATCCGATGGTGAGATCCCATATACTTGGCTTCTAAAGTCTACCGTTTTCTTGTGGTTGGTTTTAAACTACTCATTATCGTCAAACAGGAGGCATTGCTATGGGATCACCAGTATCTCCGCTAGTCGCCAATTTGTTTATGCACTCATTAGAAACAAATGCAATTATGAGATACCCTAGTCCCCAAAGATGTGGTTAAGATACGTAGATGTTACCTTCATCATAATCAAACGTAGTTTGTTAAATGAACTTTTTCAGTTAATAAACAATATGTCAGAAACCATCAAGTTCTCCAAAGAGGTTGAATCCGATGAAAATGAGTTGGCGTTTCTGGACTGTTTAGTAAAAAGAAAATTAGACGGCGAATTTAAAATAAACATTTTCAGAAAGCCGATAAATTCGGATAGATACGTAGATTATCATTCAGCTCACCCATTTACCACCAAAGGAACTGTAGCCAAGAATCTGATCAACAGAGCGAAACGTCTAGTTACTGAGGAGGAAGATATTAACAAGGAACTAAAATTAGTTCAATCCACTCTTGAGTCAAATAATTATCCTAAAGCCTTCATAAAAAGATACTTAAAATGTGAAGATAAGGATGAATCAAAACCTGCTGCTAAGAATTGGGTTAGTACAGCGGTGGTTCCTTACCGCAAAGAAACATCCGATGAAATAAAGCGAATCCTTAACGAACATAACATAACAGTGTACTTTCGTGCATCTAACACCTTACGCTCATTACTGGTGAAGGTTAAGGATAAAATAGAAGAGAAAAAACCAGCAGAATTGCGTATACCAGATCAATTGTGGGGATTGTAACGCCATATATGTCGGAGATACTTCCAGACAGAGAAATGTAAGAGTGAAAGAGCATAAACAATGTCCAAAGGTGGTTCCAAAGAGCTCTGCAGACTTGGAGAAGCTAGAAAACAACTCAGCAATTGCACTACATTTAATAGAAACGGGACACAAAATCAACTTTGATAAAACTAAGGTTTTACAGAAAGGTTTTGGTTCATATCAAGAAAGACTGATTGCAGAAGCCCTACATATATGGGTGAATCCTAACAGTTTAAACAGACGTGAAGGTATGATGTTAGCTGATGCATGGCAAATCCTGACTAATAAATAAAATAAAAATTTGATATGTATGAACAAGTAGTCACACTCGGTCAAATTCCCGATTGTCTACGTCTTCTTATGGAGAGAATAACAAATTTATAAAAAATTAAATTATATTTATCAAAATCTCAATTATTTTGTAACTTGCATGGAGGATTTAATCATGAGCTGACATCAGTTAGAGAACCACTGGAAAACCTGGGAGTACTGGACAGCTGTTTCGTCAGCCTATTTTGGGACTCCTCAGCAGTACGCACCCACCGGGGTTCGAACCCAGGACCTTCTGTTTACAAGGCGAGCTCGTAGACCATTGAGCCACAGTATTTTGGAACTATCCGGTCAAATCTTGATCACAGCTCATATGAGAATAGCAAATGTTTTATGACTTTTCCACCCACACACACATACACACACACACACACACCACTGTATCCTGCATATACTGCATATACACATATATTTTAACAAAAGTAGACAAATTTTTGAAAGTCTGAGGTCAAAAAGTTTTTGATCATAGTTCATACAATTTTTGTTTTGTTTTGTTTAGTATACTTATTGATTCATATTTAAAAATAAGAGATGTACTTTTATATAAACATACAATTCTATTTATTTATTTATTTATTATACATATTGATACCTGTTGCATGACTCATGATTGGGCAAAATTTTAAAAAACAAGAGGTGTCCCTTTATATATAAACCTTTGTTATGTTAATTTCGATTAATTTCCCTGAAGAAATTCGGACCAGATTGCCGAACGAAACGTTGGAATTAATCATTTCAATTTCGCTGAGATTTTACAAATATAAATTTATAAATGTCTACTCACTCAGCGCTCAATTATTTTGCAACTATCCGGTCAAATCTTGATCATAGTTCGTATGTATACTTATATCAAGCTTCAGTAGTATACTGTATCGCGATAAATAAAGATAGTTTCAGAATGGACCATTACTCAAATCATCTCCATCGTCTAGATTCAACGACCACTAATACAAGTTATGAAGCATTTTACAGAGTTTAAAAAGTCTGCAAAATACTGCTGAATAAATTCTAAACAGGAATTCACTGAATAAGTGATTTTTCTTTTTAACACGACTAAATTGTTCTGATTTATGAAATTAAATTAATTAGTTTGTTTACAGAAATAAGTATAATACTTATCCAAATCACATCTTTGATATAACTAGGAATTTTCTATAGTTTGGTTTGTAAGGATTAGTTATGTTTTATGAATCGATCACGGATTGATATCAGTTAGAGAACCATTGAAAACCAGGGAGTATTGGACAGCTGCTGTTTCATTCTAGTTTGGTAATCGTCGGCAGTACGCACACACTGGGATTCGAACCGAGGACCTTCCGGTTACAAGGTAAGCTGGCTCGTATACCATTCAGCCACTGGGACCCGATTCAATGGCTCGTGAATTCTAACTTCTACTAATTCGTGATTTAGCGCGACCCCAACCATTGTCGTTGGTGGGACATCCATCCACACACGTGACATCTAATTGGACCTCACTGGTCACGACTTCTCACTAGAACTCAGGAAACTCCAACCTGTAGCAAGTCACAAGCGAGCATCAGATCAACTTTCTATAGTTTGGTTTGTAAGGATTAGTTATGTTTCTACGAGTTGATCACGGATTGATATCAGTTAGAGAACCATTGAAAACCAGGGAGTACTGGACAGCTGCTGTTTCATCCTAGTTTGGGAATCATCGGCAGTACGCGCCCACTGGGATTCGAACCCGGGACCTTCCGGTTACAAGGCAAGCTCGTATACCATTCAGCCACTGGGACCCGATTCAATGGTTCATGAATTCAGTGGTTCTCTAATTGATATCAATCCTTGATCAACTCGTAAAACATAACTAGGAATTCTCAGATTTGTATTAATGAAACGAATTCACTAGCTGAGTAAATCTCTCTTTTTTGAAAGAATGACCACAGCTAATCATCACCCAGAAAATTACATCATGTTCATTTATATATGTCCAAACTAAGTTCACTTCTAACATTTTAAAAAAAGCTGGGCATTGGGTACATGATATTGGATACAATAAAGGTTTAAGGTATTTCCCAATGATTGAAAAACAGAACGATATTGTTTTTACTGGCGTTTCACTATTTAGTACTGTTAATAGCTTTATCAAACTATTATGAAACCAGAATTCACGAAATGCACTCAGCTTTTATACAACAACTTAATCATCCTTCATCAGCATGGAGTAACTTTTATTTCGTCGTTGTCAAATTGGCCAACAGGTAAAGATAATAAAACCAAGTGTAGATTTTTGAATTTGATAAGTGTGTAAAATTATAAAAGCAGAGTGTGTTTACATAATGAAATTGCTTATTACATCCGTGTTGATTTTGTCATTTCATGGAGGAGGAGTGTGTTGTAACCAGGTGAAATTCTGTTTTAGTCCATCACTCCTATTCAGACAATTTAGATTCCACCTGATATAAAGTGCTTTGATGATCTGAGACGTTACTTGTGATTGGTGAAATTTTTCTGGAAGATGATTTCAATATTGTCATAACCAATTTTTTGGCCTGATTCTATTCTGTGTAGATGTATGGCTGATAACTTTTCAAGCTTTTCTAGTTCAACTGGATTTTCCGGTGGTCGAACAGATGCTCTACGGTGTTCACTTCTTCTAATTTTGATTTCTCGCTATGTTTGTCCGATGTAGATCGCATCACATTCCAAGCATTTTCTTTTATAGACTCAATTGGATAGAGTATTTTAAGGGATTTTGTCTTTTATACGGACTAGATTGTTTCGCAGTGTGTCTCATGTTTTGAAGAAAACTCTGATGTCGAGATTATTGATTACTCTTCTGATATTGTCTGACGTCTCCACCCTATATGGAATGACAACTGTTGAGGTCCATAGCTTCGGAGTACGTTTCCGGCCACACTTAATGTCAGTGCCGATTTTGTTGATGAAGTTCCTTGGGTAGTTGTTTTGCTTGAGAGTTTCAGTAATGTTTAATATTTCTTCTTCTTTTTGTTTTTCATCCGTTATCAACCAGTGTCCTTTGTCTAAGAAGACTTGAAACAATTGATACCTTTGCGCTGATAAAGTGTGATGATCCGAAGTCTAAATATTTATTGGAGTGGGTTTTCTTCCTGAATATAGATACTCTAAAATATCCGTTTTCCCTCCTCTTAACTAAGGCAGACAATCTAGAAATGGTAGTTCACTGACGTCTGGTTCTGCTTCCGAAGTAAACTGGATTCCAGGAGGCAGACTGTTTATTTTCTCCAAGAATGAACTGTGTAGATTTCGTTCTAGCACTACGAAAGTATCGTCTGCATATCTTAACCATATTTTAGGAGTGAATATGTTTGAAGAGATGTTATCTTCGAATGTCTTCATAAAAAGGTCAGCGACTACTGAGGAAACTGGTGAACCCATAGCAACACCATTTGTCTGTCTATATAAATTCCTTTTAAATGAAGAATAACTACTTTCTAGACGGAATTTCATGTTAATGTTCAGACATCATTGAAGCGTCTGTAATAAGGAGCTGATTTGTCAACAAAGACGAAACATTTTGATCTAATATAGCTAGTCAATGAGAAACATAAAAGTCAGCTCAAAAAATAATAACTCATTCGTATCCGAAAAGAGGTGACTGCCGTGACTCATCAGTCAGGTGGATAACGTTTTGTTATCTAAAACGATGGGTACTGGGTTTGAATCTCATTGGAAACATCATCACTCACTGTAGACTGATGAGGCTTCCAGGTAATAAATCACATATAGGACTAAATGCGAATACTGGATTCCACTACCAGTTACTATTCACCAAATAGTATCATGGTAGACCTGAGACATTCTCGGAGTATTCGGATTAAGACCTGATATGTCAAGAACTACAGAACACTTAGGTTAAATACAATTACTTAAGAGGAAATGTAAAGTTAACGTTGATAAATTAATAACACTAACATTACTGAATAATATTTGACGAATTAGAAGAGTGATAGAGCTTTTCAATTTCTGACTACATACTTAATGCATCAGTTCTGTTAAAAAGTATATTTCATCACTTAAGTTGAGTACCTTAAGTCGCAAATGTTGGAATTTTGTTTACAAAATAAAAGTCACTGAGAAGAAAAATATTACTAGATGATTTCGTTTCTTAGCTTCTCTACAATAGTTTCACAACTACGAAGATTACCAAGAGTAAAATAATGCCTTTGACACTCAAGCGTTTGTTTTTAGAGACTTGACTGATTAGGTACAGGATGTCATAATGAGTTGACATCAGCTAGAGAACCATTGGAAAATCTGGGAGCAAAGGACAGCCGTTTCCTAAGCCTCGTCTGGGACTGTTGTTATTATTGTTGAATAGAATCAGTTTATACCTGTGTCTTTCTTGCTTGTCACTGTCTGTCGCATTATCCAGTCTACTGCAATCAGGAAAATCATTGGAGATAATAGTCAGCCAGCTTGTCTTTCACCCGTCTTCACTTCGAAGGATTCCGTGAGTTTCCCCTTTGTGGATTACTTGGCATGCAGGATTGTCGTACAACTGTTTGATGAGATGTATAATTGTTGGCGGCACCCCTTAGTAGCAGCGAAGTAGTTGCCAAATCAACTCTCGATCGATGCTGTCAAAGGCATTTTCAAAATCAATAAAGTTGAGATAGAGAGGTGACTACCATTCCAAGCTTTGTTCAATTACGGTTCGTAGTGTGGCGATTTAATCGATGCATGGCTTGTTTCTCCTGAATCCAGCCTATACCTGTCGAAGTTTTTCATCCAGGTTGGCGTGTTTGATTCTCTCCAGGATGATATGGCTCAGTATTTAGGTTGAGATAGACATGAGCATAACGCTGAACTCATACGATATGCTGATTTCAAAATAATGATACGCAATCAAGTAGAAAAACGAATAATAATTAAAACGTTTGTTGAAATATCCAAATAGTTAAAAAATATTGTAATTAGATTGTTTAAAGGGGTTTTACAAACAGCCAATCCCTCAGACTTAGTATCTAGAAGAATCAAGGTTGAACTAACACGTTTGAGTCGAGCCGACTACAGTTTTTATCATTTGTTGTTTTACAAAACACAGCTGTACTGTTGTTGAATTTCAAAAGTAAGTGAGTAAGTGTTTTCTCATTTAAAATGATGGAAATTACTGGCTATATAGCCTCGTCATATTCTCAAGACAATGCTTCACGGCAAGTAATCCACAACAGGAAACTTATGGAATCCTTCGAAGTGAGGGCGGGAGTAAGGCAAGGCTGTCTACTGTGGCCAATGATCTTCCTGATTGCAGTAGATTGCGACAGTAGATAATGCGACAAACAGCAGGCAATGAGGAAACAGGAATAAAATGGATTCATACAAAATACTTCGAGGATCTGGACTTCGCCGACGATGTCTTTATGTCTGATTTCACACCAACTGGAAGATATGCAGGTGAAAATCAACAAGTTAGCAGAAGAAGCATCCAGGGAAGATATGACTTCCTTCAGGTGGACATATAGAAAACAGAAGTAGGTGATGACGATTCCTGACCAACAGCTACACCAACAACAACAGACAACAATCAGCCAGCATAAATGGGAGGAACCGGAAAGAAACAGCCTCCTTTACCTACCCACCTGGGAAGCACCGTTTCAACTACAGACGGACGGAACTGACGAGGATATATAAGCGAGGATCATCGGAAAAGCAAGACAAGCTTTCATTACTCTCAAATCTCTCTGGAGGTCAACAGCACTACTCAGCATGAAAAATAATATCCGGATTTTCAACTCCAATGTGAATTCAGTCAGTGCTATTATATGGATAAGAGACTTGGCACAGCATCACAAAGGGCACTTCGAACAAACTACACACCTTTATCAAAAATTGTCTTCGCTCAGTACTTCGCTCAAGATCAGATAGCCAGCCAGAAAAGATCGGGAATAGTGAGCGATCTCTGAGAGAGGATCAGCAAGGAACTAATTGTGCAACCAATCTGCTGGAAGAAATTGAGGTGGTTTGGCCATACTCTGAAAAAATAAACCATCAAGTGACAACATCACACGCCAGTTCATCACTCGAGAAGAATCCGAACGGGAAGCGCTGAGTTGGTCATCAGTGCAAGGGTGACTTAGAGGAGCTCATGTGAAGAGAAGATGAAAGCATGTGGTCAGACTTGGAGCCAGGTGAAAACTTTACCAGAGAACCGAACGCAATAGAGACATGCAGCTGAAGCCCTATGTTCCTCTAGTAATTAAGGGAAATAATAATCTTAAGAAGTCTGTTTTTAAGAGTATTGAATAATGAATGGTTGATTATCACGTGATAGTTGGAAATCGGAATCAAGATAGTTTTCAAGGTTAAGTAGTAGTAGTAGTGTGGCATTTTTTTTATTTACAGCTTGATTCCACAGCGTATTTCTGGTATAAGTAAGGAATTTTCAGCATGGATATCGGTAGCCCAAATTTTGCAGGCCGACCATAGATGTCAGGTGTGCGTCGTCGCGGGCTTGAACCCCAGACTATGTTCATGGTCAGCGAGAGTCCTAACCACTGTCCCACCGATGCACTGATAAGATTTAACATTAGTGTATCAAGAGACGTTCGTCGGCATGAAGCATCAAATTGCAGGGAGACAGACTTCATGTCAGAGAAAGCAAACGAATCGTAGTTGCAGATAAACATGGGAGAAATTAGAAGAACATAAAGGAAATACAATACACGAAGGACAGAATGAGCACAATACAGAAAATCTGTACAAAGAGTGGTTTGAAGATAAAGCGTACATAATTTCAATATGGCGCTACCAAATTATAAACAAGCATTCCATTCATTATCAAGTCTCTCGTTTTCTATCGTTAAAGTAGTAAGCAACCAATCAATTAAATCAAACGTGTCATTCAGTAAAGGAAAATGTTAAATGTTTCTAAACGTGACTCCCAAGCTTATATCAAAGTATTTTTCACGGATTCACTGTACAGTATATTTGTCTGATAGAAATCCGTTGACAATTCAGTTTTAAAATCGTGCAAGCCTAAATTATACGAATAATTTGTGAGTGACAAAGCTGTCTACTGTCACTGATGACATTCTTCATTATGGTGTATAGGATCGTGTAACATACTGTAGGCAGAAAGAAGACCAAAACACGTTGAACCGATAAGTAAACTTTAGAAGATATGAACTTCGCGGGTAATTTATGTTTAAAGTCATACGAAAATGATGATCTACAGACAGAAACCATAAAAACTGACAGAAGAGGCTGATAGTGAAGACATGACCTCAAGTGAACATGAGGAAGACACAACTAATGAAGATACGTGAAGACCAACAACAACAAGCATGGATCACCATCAACAGAAGACGTTTTCAATAGCAAACGTAATGACGGATCTATCCACCGGAAACGTACATCGAAAGGACAACTAACTATTTTTATAGTTGGATGCTTATCACCAGGAAAGGGAACCTAATTCATTCACTCTGCTTTAGGATAAGAAACATCTGTAGTTCTGATTGTGTTGACTCCAAACTTGACTTCCTTAAAGCCACACTCGCAGAAAATGGTTACTTGAACCAATTTATTGACAGTATCACGAAAGATAAGCAGTCTAAATTGGTCACCGACTCCGTTCCAAAGAAAACTTTTTTCTTGAACTTGGATTTCAAAGGTGATAAAGTTTCAGATATGCTCAAAACCGTCTCTCTAAAGCAGTCAGTAAGACGTTCTTCGCAGCAAAATTACAAATGACGTTCACCAGCCGCAAGTTGTTCTCTACCTCTGTAAAAGACAAGCTCCCCCGTCTGACCGCCACCATGTGCATCTATCAGTTCACCTGCTCTTGTGGAGCAAGTTATACTGGTCATAGCCAGAGGACGCTCTCCACACGGATACGAGAACATATTCCAGCAGTATGGTTTTACAAGGGAGGAAGGAAGTGTGAGCGAAGCTCTATTCTGAAACATCTGATAAACTCGTGTCACTCTGCTAACCCTGACCACAATTTTAAGATCATCTACCGAATCCATGCTAACTTGCCAGGTTTTTTTTCATTACAGACTTCTGAAGACAGCAGAGGCCTTGACCGTTCATGAATTTAAGCCAGAGCTTTGTGCACAAAAGAAGTGTGTACAATCTTTACTTCTGCCTTGGCCGTAGACGGATACACATTTATTTATTTATTTGGTTTATTCAGTTATTGTACGTACATTTCCCTCATATCTACGATTATTATTATTCTCACTTTGAATTGTTTCCGCTTGTCTCACTTGTCATCCTAAATCCAAAACTATTATTTTTTTGTTTTTACAATATTGAATTCTATCTCATCAAATTTCACACCATATTATGTAACATTTTATATTCGTCTAATAATCCTATAGCTATGCTCCCTTTTCCAACATCTATTCACCTTATGTATTATTCTATATAAAGACTCTCTTCGCTGAATATTGTGTTCTTAAATCTATGGAAGTTTACCCCTTTCATCTGACTAATCTGGGCAACAGGTTGTTTAGATGAAGACTTCAAAACTAGCCCTCCATTGCTCTGAAATCTATTTAGAAATGCACTACACTCACCATGACGAAAAAGGTACGTATTTTTATGACAAACGGTAAATCACTTCTTCTACATGGATTGGTAACTTAGTGAGTCACGGCATGCATATCCATCTGGCAACTGCCGACTTTTATTAACACTTTCCTCCACTCAATACTGAATATCAGATGACTGATCAGAAACGATAATCAACAAATAACTTGGTCAAGCAACAAACCAACCAGGAGCCTCTCACCCAAGTAAGAATTCGAATGAAACTGAGGTGAATAAGACGTACCCTGAGGAGACTGTTGACTGTCATAACGCGTTAGAAATTCGAGTGGAACCCCGACAGAAAACAAGAAGTTGCGTGTAGGCCCGAGTGTAGCATGAAGGAACCTTTGTGAGAAGTAAACAGAACCTCATGGGCAGTTGTGGAGCAAGATAAAAAGGCTGCATATAACAGAGCAAAATCAGCATGTTGTGTTGAAGGCCTGTGAACTCAGGGAAACAATAATAATGATATATTAATATTTGGTAACTGGTAAGACTCTCAATTGTGTCTGGGTGAATTTAATACAATAACTTGCTATTAGGAAATTGAAACTCTATATGAAGTTAAGAGGTTTCAAACATGATCATACTGTAACAACAAAAGACAAGGGCTAGGCAACAGATCGTTTATTTACGAAATCAACAGATATTTATACATTTTCATGTACATTATTACAGATTATTGTAAGCAAACAAACACAGTCTTCTGATTGGTGCCTTCTTGCTGAACGTTAATTTTTCATCTCTTAAAGGTTGTCAGCAGGGTAAGCAACGTTCCACTTAACCAGCTTGTCAATATTCTGGTTGACAGGCACATTGACTCATGGGAAAAATGGGCTAAATGCATTTTATCTAATTCACACCACCCTCTTCATTCACAACTCTCCCCCACCTTGTATCTCATCAGGCAAAATCAGAAGCCTATAAAGAAAACTATATGCTCGCACTAGAAAGTACAAAAATTCAACCATACCCTACTTAGCTTGTGTTCTATGCGATAAAGAAAGCATTAAGCGTGATACCTATAACTTATTAAGTAGTCAGTAGAACAATTGGATCTCGTCTTTCCAACTCATATCATTTATAGGTGCAACGTTTTCTTTCTTTTCCTTTTCTCTCTCTTTTTTTCTGTTATGTGTTGCTTTGTTTCTTTCTTTTGCTTACGGCAGTAAATATGCTACCATCTACTTTTCTAACACCTTCAAACACTCTGTTCAATTTTGGCTTTGCTACCGACATGCTAATATGTTGTTGTCATAATGAACTGAGATTACCTTTATCTATGTAGAATTTTCTTTATTGATAATGTACTAACTGGATGCAATACTGTAGTAAAATGCTGAGAATTCCATTCTGTATTCGCAAATACTGTTTTGGAATAAAGCTTATTATTATTATTATTGTGGCCGTTTATCGAAATGGAGATTGTCTATCTGCAAATTGTATCCACCTACGCAAAGTCTGCTGTGATTGGTTGTTGATTCAGTCTTTGTTCATATTTTTCTCACGGCCAATATTCGGGACGTAAACATTGACGTAAATTATTGTCCACCAATTTGGCTAGCAACCAGCTCTCACCACAATATTATATAGAATGTGTGGATTGATGGTGATCATTCTCATTAATTTTAAAGTTTGTGGTCACGTGACATAGAAGCACGACATAATTACCATCTTAAAAAATTGTTTCTAAAATAACTTGACTCACTTTTTCACAATTTTTGACGAGACTGACGGAATACAGTCATGTTATATAATAATATTTTTGTAAAAGATAGACAAAATTTTTAGACTTCAGTGAGTTATTTTCTTACAGTTGTTTGACTGATTCTCCAACAGTCACATTCCATGTGGATGTTTAATTGAACTCGAGAGTTTCAAGGATTTCAAACTGTCAATTGAATGCAAGCTACTGAAAGACTCAGATTACGGCTTTTTAGTTTTTTTAATTTTATGGAACGTCGCTTTGAACCGTAGAAGCAATTAGTATAAAATTCTCAGGTCTAGGTTTCATTCTTGTTTATACTCGTCAGCATGGGGTACATGCCGCATCAAATAAAAGTGTTCTATGATGGTGACACAGTTAGTCTGGTGACAACATTGATAACTTTAATTGATACAGTTTAGCTGGTAAAAACATACTAAGGCCTAGACACACGATATTCCTCTACCATTTTAGTCCATAGTGACCAAATTACTTAGTAACATCCGTTATCATTATTATCATTCTCCTGGGTTCACAGATGAACATAGGACGTCAATCGCACATCTTCAATTCATCCTCATCCCTGCAGTCCACTTTAGCTGGCTTCATGATTAACCCAAGGCTATCAACTCCTCCTCACGCTTCTTCGTCCATGTCTTCCCCGGACCCAAGCAAAACTCAACATTTCCCATTCGCGTTCCATCCAAGCGATGGGCTGGCATGCGATGTCAATCAAAAATCTCCTCAGCGTATGCCCAATCAATCTCGACCTCTTTCAGGGTATTTGTTTTGCGATAGGTTTTTAGTTGGCTCATCGCTTTATATAGCCTTCTGATGTTAATCCTATCGGGTTGTACATCTGATCTTCATTGATGGACCAGAGAAGACAGATGTTGATAAAAGCCTACAGTGACCTATTGAACACGCTTTCCATGACACCATTTTTAACATTTCCGTTAAAAATCCGGTTTGTGTCCTTTATACTGATTGAATTAAATCTCCAGACTGCTTTTGATAGTAAAAAAAGGCCTGTCCTGATATCAGGATCCTGACCGGATGCGGCATCTTCATCTATGACGCGAGTATTTGAAATGATGCCGCCTAGATAAGTGAAATCGGTGAACTCCTTGTTATTTATCCTGTTGGAAGTGACATGCTTGTTTTCGTTGTAGTTGATAAGATATCTCTATTAACACTGTTTTCTCCATTTTCACTCCCACCATTCGTCAGGAACTGACAAATGATAAATACAAAATAAGTGAGCAAAGAATATCCTTTTCGATAATTTCCTCTTCTGGGTCTACAACTATACATTATTATTTTATTATTGTTCCCTTGGGTTCCTAGTGGAACAGAGGGCTTCAACTGCACGTCTCCATTTTCTTCTGTCTTCTGCTATACTTTTCGCCTGCATCCATGTGAATCCATCTTCTTTCAACTCCTCTTCACACGATCTCCTCCATGTCACCCTTGCACTGACGTCCCACACGCCGCTTCCCTTTCGGGTTCCACTCGAGGGCTTGGCGCGCGATGTCACCCAGCGGTCTCCTCAGCGAGTGTCCGATCCATCTCCACTTTCTCCTGCATATTTGTTGGGCGATTGGTTCTTGCTTTGTTTGTTCCCATAATTCCTTGTTGGTGATTCTTTCCGACCTGGCCATCTGATCTTCAGTATTGAGCAAAGACAGTTGTTAATAAAGGTCTGCAACCTTTTGGAAATATTCTTTGTGACCCGCCCGCCAAGTTTCTGAATCAATCCGTATAGGAGAACTGACTGACTTGACGTTTGTATTGAAAATCCGACCGGATTTTGTTGTTGATTCTGGCCGAGTGACGAAGATTTCCAGATTGGTTTCAGATTGATGAATGTGTTTCTCGCCTTCCCGATTCTCGATTTGACATCCTCGTCAGCTCCTCCTGTAGTTGAGACAATGCTCCCTAGATAAGTGAATGAAGTAACCTCTTTCAAATCCCTCCCGTTGATGGTGATTAGCGTTGGATATTTCTGCTGTTGTTGGTTGGTTATATTCACAACCTTCGTCTTGTCTATGTTTACCTGGAGTCCTGTCTTCGCCGGCTGCTTCTTCGACCAGTTTGTCGGTTTTCGCTCGCTTGTTAGTCTTCGATTGTGTGTGACATCAAACATAAGTCATCCGCGAAATCCAGGTCTTCTAGGTTCTTCACGTCAGTCCAGGATATTCCTGTCTTCTCGTTTCCCACAGTCTGACGCATAATCCAGTCCACCACAATTAGGAATATCATTCATTGGTGATAATAAGCACCCTTGTCTGACTCCTTTGTTTACTCTAAACGCCTTGCTGAGTTTTCCGTTGTGGATCACTTGACATGTGCCGTTGTCGTACAGCTGTTGAATAAGGTTGATGAATGTTTGGGGTACGCCATAGTACTCGAGTAATTTCCAAATTACTTCACGATCAACGCTAACTGTCGAAGGCCTTCTCAAAGTCTATAAAGTTGAGGTAGAGGTTTGATTGCCATTCCATGCTTTGTTCGATGATGATGCGTAGAGTTGCAATTTGGTCAGTACATGATTTGCCTGACTTTCCTGAATCCAGCTTGTTCTGGTCGGAGTTCTGTCTCCAGTGCGTCCTTTAATCTCTCCAGGATGATGCGACTCAGGATTTTACTTAGCGCCGACAGGAGCATCATTCCTCGCCAGTTCTTGCAGAGTCCTAAGTTGCCCTTCTTTGGTAGTTTCACGAGGTAACCTTTCCTCCAGTCAGTAGGCACCTTTCCTACTGACTGGATGCGCAATGAATGTCCACTTTTTTATTTATAAGGAACCATATAAACAATCGACGGTGTGGCAATGGGGCCACCACTAGGATCCATTCTAGTCAACATTTTCCTTGCGAAACTAGAAAACGGGTCTTTGAAGGATGTTACTGACGAACTTGAATTCTATTGCCAGTACACAGATCATGCATTTTTGATTTTGAAAAATGAGGAGGAAGCAAAGAGTATCCTGGATAAATTTAACGTGTTCCAACTTTCAATAAATTTTACTATTGAGAAAGAAAAAGACTCCAGTATTTCATTTCTAGACGTCCTCATGACCGAAAAAGAGGATGGCACATTAAGAGGAAGTGTATATAGAAAACCTACATCAACGGATCAGTATACTCATTTTTTCAGCTTCGTGCCCTTGGAATACAAACGCAATCTGATAAAGTGGTTGGTTCACAGAGCAAGAGCAATCTTCTCGGATGAATGTCTTGATGATGAACTTATTAATATTAAATGGTTGCTGAGTGAAAATGGTTATCCAAAAAAGTTTATTGATAAGAATATGAATCTAAAATCAAAGCAGCTCAAGGTACCAACGATTCCAAAAAAGGCCTTATTCTTACAAATGCAGTTCCTTAGGGACAACACCAGCAAGATACTAACACAACGCCTTAGAAATGCGGGAAAGTGAAGAGCATTCCCTGCTACCGAACTACACTACGTCTTCAAAACCACTCCTCTTTTACATTCAGGAGTAAAGGATAAGCTGCTTAATTTCTCCTCTTCGATGTGTATCTACCAATTTAACTGCTCCTGTGGAGCCAGTTACATAGGCCGCACAAATGAGCGTGTTTCTCGTCGAATTTCCGAACATCACTTTGCCTGGTTAAATAAAGGACAAACAAAATCTATCCCATTGAATCTCGTGGATAGAGAACACAAGATTGATGTTAACGACGCCACCTTTAAAGTCATTTATCGCATACCAACAAATCATAATTTCGCCTTAACAGTTCGATTACTAAATATCGCTGGGGCTGGCTGTTGGAATCCATATCAAGAAGTCTTATTTATATATCTAAAAGAAGCTAGTTCAGACATTGTCCTTACCTTGGACATCTAGGTTTGAATGTTCCTTAGTTTTTGTGGAATGTTCCTAATTTTAGTTGATATTCTATTTGCTACTATATCTTTGTTTTTATTATTACTGTTATAACTTAAGCATGTTTAGTGAACTGTAATTCCATTGATCTTACTTTGCAAACCAATATTATTTAAAAGGTACTAGTATTGTCATTGACTACTATTCTAGAATATTCTGTTTAGACGAAGAATATATATATATATATATATATATATATACATATATAACTGTAGAGCCAGAAGAGTAATTTACCGAAAAGGATATTCTTTCCTCAATTATTTTGCTTTTTATAGATGTATGAATCAATATTTTCGCTAAAATGAAAAATAATTGATGGAAATTGAAACTGGACAGAGATATTTCATTTTCTCTTTATTTCAAACTACTCAACTTTTGCATGCATAATAGATTTAGTTCAAAGAACACCAAAAGTGAATATTGACTTCAGTTTCAACGTATTAGCATGTATGTACTCCAAATAGGTGATATAGGACAAGCACTGCTGGTGCAGAATAATATGCATCCACTTTATTTCATCGACATAGGTCAGTTGTTCACAACCTATAAAACCATTTTAAAGCACATTTTGTTTATCATCATGTATCAGTCCTCCAGTAATGAATGATTGTTGTCAGGAAGTCATAGTGAAACAATGATACGATCAACCTTTATCGCAAGTTTCCAGAAATATTTGGAATTGATTTTACTTATAAAATGAATAAGATGGGGGGTTACTGACAGTACAAGAAGGTACAAATCAGAAGAAATGAACACCGTAGATCATCTCTTCGACCATTGAGAAATCTGGTTAAACTAGAAAAACTTGAAAAATCATCAACCATAGGTCGTCTACACACCACGATATAGAATCAGGACACAAAATTGATTTTGACAATAATGAAATCGTCATCCAGAAAAACTTCAGAAATCACAAAGAACGTCTAATATCGAAAGCACTTCATATCAAGTGGAATCCAAATTGTCTGAATAAGAATGATAGACTAAAAGAGAATTTGATCTGGTTACAACACCCCCAATCCCCCATGAAGTGACAAAATAAACACGAATGGGATAAGCAAGTTCACTACGTAAACACACACACACACACACTGCTTTTATAATTTTACACACTGAACACATCCAACAATCTACACTTGGTTTTGCCATCTTTACCAATTGATCAACTTGACAACAAAAAATGCCCTTAGACTGAAGAACGATAATCAAGTTAGTAAACTTTATTTTGATATCATAACAGACGTACTATCGTTATTTATTTTTTGGTTTAGTGATCTTCATTGTTATTTTGACCTTCACATTGTCCTTCTAATTTGACCTAAGTAGTCTATTTTCTCACCTCTTAACTCTTCTTTATATATATGCTGAGATTTTGTAAATTCCGGTTTAATAATACTTTGATAAAGCTATTAGCAGCAGGATTAAATAGTGAAACGTCAGTAAACAAAACAATATCGTTCATTGGGAAATACAAAAAAACCTTTATTATAATGAATATCAAATACCCAATGCCGAAATTTTCTCAAACTGTTAAAAGTGAACTTGGTTTGGACATATATTATTATAGATGGTCTTTATGTCAGTTTGTGTAGATTGATGGATTTGGAAGAGAATGAACAATTGTATTTTCTCTGACTAGAAGGGAAAGGTTTGCAAATATGAAAGAAATTTTGAAGACGTTTTTGAGAGATTTCATTTTAAGAGGTTAATTATTTCATGACGAAAAGATCTTGACAGTGAGCTGGAAGATTTTGAGTGATCTGTGTCTCATTTACTATGTTTTATCAGCCGAAGGTTAATCGGTCTAGTAAATCCTAAAATAACTGTGACTAACAAGATCCATCACTTATGCTGTCCTAAACCTTAAAGGGTTAACTAGATTGCCATTAAATTTCATTTTGTCCTATGAACAGTTTACTATCTTAGTCAAATGTGATAAGCAAGTTCACTATGTAAATACACACTACTTTCATAATTCTACACACTGATAAAATCCAACAATCTACACTTGATTTTGTTATTTTTACCAATTCGCCAGCTTGACAACAAAAAACGACCCAGACTGATGAACGATGATCAAGTATTTCACAATCTACACTTAGTTTTTATCACAATTATTAACCTTTCGAACACTGAATCCAAAAAATACAATCTTATTGACAGATAATACACATAACTAACTGTTTGGATTTGTGGAATTTTTAAACATAAACACATCTATAATTGTATATATTGTTGGATTTATATGTTCAAGTTGCTCCAAGTCAGTGAGTTTATGGTTAAGATATCATTTTAGTTAAATGTACTGAACTATATTGCATGTTGTCTTATTGTATAGTTGTCGTCGCTTTTTGCCCTTTTTTCTGTGAACTGTTTCCTTTGTTGATGTTGTTCTCATTGTTTGTCCGTTATTTTCTGATTTTGAGGGGAGCAACCCAAAAAGTTGCTTCTCTCTAAACTTTTACTTAATGTAATCATTCTTTTCTCAGGCGTGAGGCTAGCAACCCCACCCTGTAAACAAAAATTGCTAAAGAAACTTCAGTATGTGAACCTCCTTGCACCAAAAGAAAAAGTCTGTGTAGGAACATGGAACGTCCGAACTATGTACGAGACTGGAAAGCTGCCCAGATCGCCAACGAGATGAAAAGATACGGAATACAAGTGCTGGGAATATGTGAGAGCAGATGGAATGGGAGTGGACTCACCAAATTGTCAACAGGTGAGTCAGTGATCTACTCCGGTCACCCAGAAGATAACCACACGCACACCGAGGGCGTGGCTATCATGATGTCACCAACGGCAACGAAAGCCCTGATACAATGGGAGGCGATTTCGTCCAGGATAATGACCGCCAGGTTCAACTCCAAAGGAAGGAAAGTGTCAATCATACAATGTTATGCACCCACAAACAACGCAGACCTCGAGAAGAAAGAAGAATTCTACAGGCAACTACAGGCAACAATGGACAATACTCCAGCTGGCGACATGAAAATACTAATGGGAGACATGAACGCCAAACTGGGACCAGACAATACGGGAAGGGAACTCATCATGGGTAGAGAAGCTCTAGGAGAAATGAATGAAAACGGAGAACTCTTCGCCGACTTCTGCGCCTTCAACGAACTGGTGATTGGTGGCAGTGTATACAAGCACAAAGATATCCACAAGGCTACATGGGTGTCACCAGACGGGCAAACCAAAAACCAAATCGACTTCATCTCAATCTCAAGGAAGTGGAGGCGCAGCCTACTGGACACAAAAGCAAGAAGAGGAGCAGACGTTGGCTCAGACCACTATCTCGTACAAGGGACAATCCAAATCAAATTAAAAGCTTTCAGGGAATCAGGAGCTGCAGATAGACCACAAGCCAAGTTCAACACTCAAAAGCTGAAGGACCAGGCTACAAAGGACATCTTCATTGCAAGCATAAAGGACAAAGCCGAGACACAAATCAACACTAGCGAAGAGGTCGGCGTTGAAAAGCACTGGAACAACTTGAAAACGGTGTGGAGCCAAACCTGCATAGAAATTCTAGGCAGAAAAAAGAGACAGGACAAACAGTGGCTCACTACGGACACTTGGAAACTAATAGAAGAGAGAAGGACAGTGAAGCAAAAGATTATCCAGTGCACTGACGAGCAACAAAAACAGGAGCTGAATGCAAGCTACAATACACTGAACAAAAGAGTGAAGAAAAGTGCCAGGGAAGACAAAAGAAAATATTATGAAACCATGGCAAACGAAGCAGAACAAGCTGCAGGCAAAGGAGACCTCGCCACACTCTACCAAACAACTAGGAACCTTTCGGGCAAACGTTCGACACAGATTAAGCCAATAAAGGACGACAATGGAAAGTCAATCACCAAAGAGGTGGAACAGAGAAAGCACTGGGTTGAACACTTCAAAAGACTTCTAAATCGTCCGCCACCTACAACACGTCCAGCAATACCAACAACGGAAGCAGAACTACCAGTGAACACTGACCCCCCGACGAAATCAGAAGTCCTGAATGCAATCAAGATGCTTAAAACTGGGAAAACACCGGGACCAGATGGAATCCCAGCAGAGGCTTTGAAAATAGACCCAGAGACAACAGCGGACTTGATGACACCACTACTGGAGAAGGTGTGGAAAGAGGGCAAAGTACCCGAGGATTGGAAGAACAGTTACTTATTCAAACTTCCAAAGAAAGGAGACTTAAGTCAATGTAAAAACTGGCGTGGAATTATGCTTCTGTCCATTCCAAGCAAGATACTAAGTCGCATCATCCTGGAGAGAATCAAACAAGCCCTAGATGAAAAACTTCGTCCGGAACAGGCTGGATTCAGGAGAAACAAATCATGTATTGATCAAATCGCCACTCTACGGATCATCATTGAACAAAGCTTGGAATGGCAGTCACCTCTCTATCTCAACTTCATCGACTTTGAAAAGGCCTTCGACAGCGTCGATCGAGAGGTCATTTGGAAACTACTTCGCTACTACGGGGTCCCATCGACAATTATACACCTCATCCAACAGTTATACGACAATGCTGCATGCCAAGTAATCCACAACGGGAAACTTACGGAAGCCTTCGAAGTGAGGACGGGAGTGAGGCAAGGCTGTCTACTATCACCAATGATCTTCCTGATTGCAATTGATTGGATAATGCGACAGACAACGGCAACCAACGAGGGAACAGGCATAAAATGGACTGACACAAAAGACTTGGAGGATCTGGATTTCGCCGATGATATATGTCTGATTTCCCATAAACTGGAAGATATGCAAGTGAAAAGTAACAAGTTGGCAGAAGAAGCATCAAAGATAGGACTTCACGTGAACATAGATAAAACAGAGATGATGAAGATTCCTAGCCAACATCAACAGCAACAACAGACCACAATAAGCATAAATGGGAAGAACCTGAAAGAAACAACCTCCTTCACCTACCTGGGAAGCATCGTCTCAACTACAGGCGGAACTGACGAGGACATCAAAGCCAGAATCGGAAAAGCAAGACAAGCTTTCATTACTCTCAAATCTGTGTGGAGGTCAACAGCAATCAGCATCAAAAATAAGATCCGGATTTTCAACTCCAATGTGAAGTCAGTGCTACTATACGGATCAGAGACTTGGCGAGTCATAAAGAGCATCTCAAACAAACTTCAAACCTTCATTAACAACTGTCTCCGCTCAATACTCAAGATCAGATGGCCAGAAAAGATCAGCAACAGGGATCTCTGGGAGCGAACCAATCAGGAACCGATTGTGAAACAAATAGGCAGAAAGAAATGGAGATGGATTGGCCATACGCTGAGGAAACCATCAAGTGACATCACTAGACAAGCCCTCGAGTGGAACCCGAAAGGGAGGCGGCGAGTTGGTCGTCCAAGGGTGACTTGGAGGAGGTCATGCGAGGAGGAGATGAAAGCATGTGGACAGACCTGGAGCAGGGTGAAAAAGTTGTCAGAAAACCGAAGTCAATGGAGGTGCGCAGCTGAAGCCCTATGTTCCTCTAGGAACTAAAGGATACAATAATAATAATAATACACTTAGTTTTGTTATCTTTACCAATTCGCCAACTTGACAAACAAAAATGACCCCAGACTAACGAACGATGATCAAGTTAGTAAACTTTATTTCGGTATAATAACATAGATACTATTACCTTTGATATTTGGTTTGAACGATCTTCATTGTTATTTTGACTTTCAATATGTCCTTTTAAGTTGAACTAAGTGTATATTTTTTCTCAACCCCTAACTCTTTGTTATGCTGAGATTTTGTAAATTCCGGTTTAATAATACTTTGATAAAGCTATTAGCAGCAGGATTAAATAGTGAAACGTCAGTAAACAAAACAATATCGTTCATTGGGAAATACAAAAAAACCTTTATTATAATGAATATCAAATACCCAATGCCGAAATTTTCTCAAACTGTTAAAAGTGAACTTGGTTTGGACATATATAATTTAATGGCTGTCAACTTCAGACTACAAATAAGCTTACTGTAGAATCCAGTAACAGAAATTGACGGCGACAGTAAAGAATAGACACCAACTTCAGGCGACCTTGAAACAGCCAGTGAGATTCTTCTAGGTGAGAAGTGGCACTTAATTTACGCAGAAGCATATTTACGAGATATGTGTATTAAAAATGAATCATATAAGGCATATATCTCTAATATGCTGCAAACCTGGTTCCAGATTCTCATGGAAGCGGTTATAGACACATGAAACCAATGTATTCTCTATTTCTCCAGCTGTAGCAGATACTGGTTGCATATACGCAGTATATTACTAAGGGTGAGATTTGATTTCGAGAAGAAAGTATTCAAAAAAATCACCAATTATATAAAAATTACCAACTTATTATAGACTTCCTCATGTGAAAGGGTTGCATCTGAATGTATAACCATCAGTAGCCCGGCAATACTTTTACAGAGCCATTATCTCTCAAAATATGCATGTTTTATTCCTCCCTATCAACACATTTTTCACAGAGAGGTCAAAAACCAAATCTAGGAGATATATTTTCAACGAGGATTATGACTAGCAACCATTTCTCTAACGCTGAGCTATCTGACTGGTCAAATCAAGGTCACTTGACTTTGGTGTCTGTTGTTTACTCTTGCCAAACTGATGCCTACATGTTACAATACACAAAACGTTAAAATTAAATCTGTAAATTTCAGTGGCGAACTAATTCTCAAAAACATATAACCAGTAAACGCGGGAACTCATTATGACCTTGAATCTGGATTTACTCTCTTTCAAACGATAAGGTTATCTCAAATTATTGGTGTAAATACACATTTCATGAGCATAAAGTTCCTCTTATGAATAAATAAATTTATTGTCAGAGTGGTGGAAAGTTAGACAGAACTTAATAATCAGAAGAGTGGAAAATGAAAAGTCGGTGTGTATGAAGTCAAACGATGTCACACAGTGAGTATAATTCAAAGGATCATAGATTAAGTCCAATAAGAAAGTGAAGCGAACAATGGTGAAAACAAAATGGTTGGATCGGAAGACGAAGGGTTAGAAAGCAGATAGTTATGAGGGCAACTGAAGTCACAATATGGATTCCTTTTGAACACATCCCACATTTCAGTTGTTTTATTGGGTTAGTCTCACGAAATAGAAAAAAAGTTGGCCTGTTTTGCTTGCTAATTACTTTGAATGCTGCCAACGAGTCTACTCAGTGTCCTGTGTCTATCAAGTGCTTGTTAATTGATAAGTTTAGACTATCAGACTGTTATAATGGAAGGCTTTTTGGTACATGTTCAAAGAATCTGACATAGACACACACTTCTTTCTATATTCTCCGAATGTAACTGACCCCTCATTTACAGGTAAATCATTATACATAACTGAAGGTAAAATACCAAAGGCGGGAGTTGAATTCTGATTTCCAACTAAGCCAATTAGCAGAATTTACAGAGTAGAGAGACAACGTTTGCTGCAGGATAAGCTATAGACATTAGCGTACTTAAAACTTTATTTATCATTCTCATAATATCATCCCCCTTTGAAGTCAATTATTGTTTATTTTAATCCTTTACTTCCCAAGTGGAACATAAGGCTTCAAAAACTTTAGCTTACCATCACGCAAATGAGGTTAAGGAGTATATCGGTTGGGGATGGGACCCTAGATCACGTGCATGGATGGTAAGTATTCTACCTCAGGATCGCTGCAGCACTCCTATGAAGTCGAATTAAATGGAAATCAGTTCTTTGTTGTTTATTGTTGTTATTATTCCCTTGCCTTCCGAGTGGAACAAAGCACTTCAACAACACATCTCCCTTTTGTTCAATTTTCTGCCGTCCTGTTCAACTGGCTCTACCATCGCCCTAACTCTGCCATCTACTCCAACTCACACAATCTTCTCCATTTCACCCTCCGACGACTCACTCGTCGCTTCCTGTTTGGATTCCACTCGAGTAATAGCCTGGCGTGAGATGTCATTCGGCGGCCTCCTCAATGTATACCCGATTCATCTGCATTTTCTCCTACATATTTGTTGAGCGATCAGCTAATGGTCGGTTTGTTCCCATAGTTTATTGTTGCTTATTCCTTCTGGCCATTTAACCTTCAGTATGGAGCCAGCCAGCCAGCAAAGGGGGCAGCTGTTGATGAAAATCTGCAGCCTATTAGAAATCCTTTTCGTGACACGCTGGCCAAGTTTCTGACCCGTATAGAAGAACCGACTTCACATTAATGTTGAAAATGCGAATCTTGTTCCTTATGCTGTGTGTGTGTGGAAGATTTCCAAACAAGTTTCAAGTTGATGAAGGCATATCTTGCCTTTCCGATTCCAGCCACCTGTGACATCTTCGTCAATTCTGCCTGTAGTTGAGACAATGCTTTCCATATAAGTGAAGGAGACAACCTCTGTTAAATCTCTCCCGATGATAGTGATTGGTGCTGGTTGTTGTTTTTGCTGCTATTCGTTGGTTGGTTGGTTATTTTCATCACCTCCGTCTTCTCTGTGTTCACCAGCAGTCCTGATTTCGCTGCCCGTCTCTTCAGCCAGTTTGTTGGTGTTCGCTTGCAAGTCCTTGAGTTTGTGTGACATAAGATATATATCATCTGAGAAATCCAGATCTTCTAGAGTCCCTTTTTATCAGTAGTCTCACGTATTCCTGACTCCTCACTGCCAATGGTTTGATGCATAATTCAGTCCACCAATAATTAAGAATATCATCGGTGATAATAAGCAGCCAGCTTGTCTTGAGGTACAGGTGTGACTTCCGTTTCTATGCTTTGAGTGATGATGATTCGTAGAGTTGCAATTTGATCAGCACATGATTTGCTGATCGTAATTTATATCTAGGTTCTTCTTTTTGTATGCGTGCGTCGGTGGCACAGTGGTTAGGACTCTCGCCGACCATGTACATGGTCCGGGGTTCGAGCCCGCACCGACGCACACCTGATATCTATGGTCGACCTGCAAAATTTGGGCTACCGATATCCATGCTGAAAATTCCATACTTGTACCGAAAATGCAGTGTGGAATCAAGCTGTAAATCAAAAATAAAATATTCTTTCATGAAATATATATTGATGAAACATTTTAGGTAGACAATTTCTCTCAGGCAGATTTTTTAAATAACATAAAAGAGGAATTCGTGTTTTATGAAGATACATTGATACATTGAACAAATCGACTTGTCTCAATATGTTTTGATATCGTTTAAAAATTTAAAATGTATAGAAATTAATCTGATTGATTCTCAGGATTTATGGGGAAAATAAAATAAGATAAACATTTCTTTTCTGTCGTTTTTTTTCTTTGCTTAGATTTAAATACCTAGATTGATTGGTGCAGGTTCTAGACAGAGACATTCATGCTGGAAGGATGTGTATGATGATGCATATGTGTTAACACGAAAGTAAAATTCAAATCTCAAGCTGCTAATGACAAATAGGCCGATAAATTTTGTGTTACGTGAGGAATAAAATAAAATGTTTGGGAAATTTTGAAGAGAAAAATAAGTGGAAATGATAACATTGAATTAGCTCGACTTAAAGTAATTTGTAAAAAGTATACTTGTACAATCTCAGAGAAATTGATATGATTAATTCCAACGTTTCGTCTGACATAGGTATAAAACTTGGGCGCTGTAAAAAATAAATAATTTTTCCTTCACGTTCCCAGTGGAACATAGGGCTTCAAGTTAGCGGCTTGAAGTTTCTGTAGCAGTGTTTATTTTACAGGATGGGGTTGCTAGCCTCACGCCCAACCTTTCCTCTTTACTAGCATTATTTCTGACTTAGCGAAGCAAAGGAGTGCGTCCGTCGGGGATCGAACCCCGGACTATGTGCATGGTCGGCGAGCGTCCTAACCGCTATACCACCGACGCACAAAATCGGCAACATCCGGTATTCCCAGCCGGTCACCCATGCAAGTACTAACCGGGCCCAACGTTGCTTAACTTCAATGATCGGAAGAACTGGTGCTTTCAACACTATAGATAAGATTTTATTTTGATAAATCAAACAGTGTTACACAGTAATATTAACTGATGACCACATTTCGAGCACAAATTATTGCCACTCATAATCCTATCAAGTCACTCATACAATTTTTTTCCTTCATTTATATACATGAGTGAAAATTAATGTTTAGACATTTGAATAAAAATCGGTATGAGATAATGTACATCCAGAAATAATAATATGAGTGTTATTGATCAATTACAATCAGATGGGAAATAAGACGAGCGTTTTTATAGTCATAATAAGTAACTTGTTAGAATGTTGTGGTGCACGTGAATTGAAATTTTAAGATTACTCATTATCCTCTTATGATTTGACTGGTGGTGGTAATATCTTCCATATCTGTGGTATTTGCATTGAGTCATTTCTGTTGCATGTGATGGGTGTAGAGTCGGTGAACCAGACAGGATTCAGTAATCAAACTGTTTCTATCTATACCTTCCTATATTACTTCTTAAAATTCTAACCCTCTCCCACTCACCCTATTGTGTGATTTTGTGTCAATGAATGCAGTGTGATTGCTAAGCTTTTTTCTCTTAATTACTTATCTTCGCGGATGGGATCAATCATTCTAACCTGTGCTAAATACTTATATTCCGACAGTCTGACTACCCCCGCTCCCCCCACATTTACCAGTTTGACCTATGTAGTTCACTTAGATCACAGTCAGTGCAAGGTATTCTGTAAATTATGTTATTTTCTTTATTTGTGTGCACCAGGTCAAAAGTGTTTGAGCTCCAGAATACAAAAGAAAAATTGAGAATAATCTTTATTAACAATAGTGGTATTTTTTCTAATAATATTAGTTTATTAAAATCACTACGATTAAACCTCAAAAACAAGTGCAAGTATAAATCACCTGTTTAAATCACTGGGTCAGCAGAATTCCCATCTATCAAAAGGCTACTTTAAACCCATCTGCATCTCATACATTTATTCCCCTTAGTGAATTTAAATGAAGCAAGAACAAGAGTTTTGAAGAATAAAACGGTACCATCATTGTGTTATTCCATTGGCTTCTCATAATCTGCTTACAGCCCACAGACGTTATTAAGTCCATTTTATGCCCATTTCCTCACTGCCCATTGTCTGTCGAATTATCCAATCTACGGCAATCAGGAAAATCTTTGGCGATAGTAGACAGCCTTGCCTCACTCCTGTCCTCACTTCGAAGGCTTCCGTAAGTTTCCCGTTGTGGATTACTTGGCAGCGTGCAGCATTGTCGTATAACTGCTGGATGAGATGTATAATTGTCGATGTCACCCCATAGAAGTAGCGAAGTAGTCACCTCTCGACCAACGCTGCGCTGTCAAAGGCCTTTTCAAAGTCGATAAAGTTGAGATAGAGAGGTGACTACCATTCTAAGCTTTGTTCAATGATGATCCGTAGAGTGGCGATTTGATCAATACATAACTTGTTTCTCCTGAATCCAACCTTTTCCGGTCGAAGTTTTTCATTCAGGCCTTGTTAGATTCTCTCCAGGATGATGCGGCTTAGTATTTTGCTTGGGATGGACAGGAGCATAATTCCGCGCCAGTTTTTACACTGACTTAAGTCTCCTTTCTTTGGTAGTTTGAATAAGTATCCTTTCTTCCAGTCCTCGGGTACTTTGCCCTCTTTCCACACCTTCTCCAGCAATGGCGTCATCAAGTCCTCTGTTATCTCTGGGTCCATTTTCAATGCTTCTGCTGGGATTCCATCTGGTGCTGCTGCTTTTCCAGCTTTTAGCATCTTGATTGCATTCAAGACTTCTGATTTCGCCGGGGGCTCGATGTTCACTGGTAGTTCTGCTTCTGTTGTTGGTATTGTTGGGCGTGTTTTACGTAGCGGTTGATTTAGAAGTCTTTTGAAGTGTTCAGCCCATAAATTTCTTTGATCCACCTTTTTGGTGATTAACTTTTCATTTTCACCCTTTACTGGCTTAACCTGTGTCGAACTTTTTCCCGATAGGTGCCTAGTTGTATGGTAGAGTGTGGCGAGGTCTCCTTTGCCTGCAGCTTTGTTATGTACTGGTCGAGTAATTAATAGTCCTGACGCAAGAAGGCGGAAATCAGAAGACCACCAGGTTCACGATGATACTTGTATTTTTCAAACATAAGGAAAATCAATGTCACACAAGTGTGTGAGTGAAATAGTATAAATGTCCGAACAAGTGTGTGAACACAAGTGTATAAGCGAATGTTCAAAATGAACGAATCAATAGACAGTCTTAACATGACTGTTAATTATAATGGAATATCGATCCATATACACATAGCAAAATATAACAGACTGTCAGACAAACACACATATTATATGGATACATATCAAGCTTGTTCTCCTTCGCTTTCCATGGCTTCATAATATTTTCTTTTGTCTTTCCTGGCACTCTTCTTCATTCTTTTGTTCAGTGTATTGTAGCTTGAATTTAACTTCTGTTTTTGTTGCTCGTCGGTGCACTGGATAATCTTATGTTTCACTGTCCTTCTCTCTTCTATTAGTTTCTAAGTGTCCGTAGTGAGCCACTGTTTGTCCTGCCTCTTCTTTCTGCCTAGAACTTCCATGCAGGTTTGACTCCACACCGTTTTCAAGTTGTTCCAGTGCTTTTCGACGCCGACCTCTTCGCTAATGTTGATTTGTGACTCGGCTTTGTCCCTTATGCTTGCAATGATGATGTCGTTTGTAGCCTGGTCCTTCAGCTTTTGAGTGTTGAACTTGGCTTGTGGTCCATCTGCAGTTCCTGTTTCCCTGAAAGCTTTTAATTTGATTTGGATTGTTACTTGTACGAGATAGTGGTCTGAGCCAACGTCTGCTCCTCTTCTTACTTTTGTGTCCAGTAGGCGGCGCCTCCACTTCCTTGAGCAGCATTGAGATGAAGTCAATTTGGTTTTGCTTTGCCCGTCTGGTGACACCCTTGTAGCCTTGTGGATATCTTTGTGTTTGCATACGCTGCCACCAATCACTAGTTAGTTGAAGGCGCAGAAGTCGGTGAAGAGTTCTTCATTTTCATTCATTTCTCCGAGAGCCTCTCTACCCATGATGAGTTCCCTTCCTGAGTTGTCTGGTCCCAGTTTGGCGTTCATGTCTCCCATTAGAATTTTAATGTCACCAACTGGAGTATTGTCCATTGTTGCCTGTAGTTGTCTGTAGAATTCTTCTTTCTTTTCGAGGTCTGCGTTGTTTGTGGGTGCATAACATTGTATAATTAACACTTTCCTTCCTTTGGAGTTGAGTCTGGCGGTCATTATCCTGGACGAGATCACCTCTCATTGCATCAAGGCCTTCGTTGCCGTTGGTGACATCATGATAGCCACGCCCTCGGTGTGCGTGTGGTCATCTTCTGGGTAACCGGAGTAGATCACTGACTCACCCGTTGCCAATTTGGTGAGTCCATTCCCGTTCCATCTGCTTTCACATATTCCCAGTATTTGGATTGCGTATCTTTTCATCTCGTTTGCGATCTGGGAAGCTTTGCCAATCTCGTACATGGTGCGGACGTCCCACGTCCCCACAAAGACTTTTTCTTTTGGCGCAGGGAGATTCATCGTGCTGAAGTTTCTGTATCGACTTTGTTTACAGGTTGGAGTTGCTAGCCTCATGCCTGAGAAAGGAATTGTTATATTAAGATAATGTTTAGAGAGAAGCGACCTTTTGGGTTGCTCCCCTCAAAATCGGAAAACAAGGGATACAACAATCAGAACAACACCAGCAAAAGGAAATTAATTCACAGCAAAAAGGGCAACAAGCGACAACAACCATACAATACAACAACATGCAATATAGTTCAGCACAGTTAACTAAAATGATACCAAAACCACAGACTCACTGACTTAGGTCAACTTAAAGATATAAATCCAACAATATACACAATTATAGATATGAGTTATTGTTAAAAGTCACAAATATCAAAAACTTTGTTATAGGTATTAGTAGTCAATGTTATTATATCCACAGTTTAAGTGTTCGAAAGTAAACGGATTTCAATAATTTCCAGAACTTCGTTGTGAGCAACAACAAAGAAATGAGAGTTTTATATATCACAGCAAAAAGTAACGCACTAATCGAAAAGCGCGCACAGCAATTAGTGTCCCTTACAATCTAGCATTACTTAATCGATTCATTTGTTTTTAATAGCCTTTATCGACTACTATGTCTACCTGAACATTTGTTTGTTTGTTTAATCATGCTGTTTTTCATTATTGGTGTTATCATAGATTGCCTCACTTTTTCATCCTTATTATTATTACTATTATTATTATTATCATCATCATCATTACTACTATTATGTCTGATTGCACAATTTATATTCACCATCGTATCATCCTATAGACGAAACACCATGATTGGTTTATTGAATTGAATTTTTGATTTTCCCGTCGATTGATTGAACCGAAGTTCAATAATAATATGACCCGTTGCACAAGAGGTGGCCAGCTCTCGTGGCCCAAGTGGTCTAGTGGATAACGCTTTGGCGTTTGAAACTATGGGTACTGGGTTCGAGCCTCGGTGGGAACGTCATCACTCACTGAGAAATGCAGGTACATCCAGATGACGAGTCCCAAATAGGACGAAATGCGCGTCCTGGATTCCACTTCTAGTCACCATTCACCAATTAAATAATGATTGGTTTATATTTGAACTTTTATTTGTGAAGTTATGAATATTAGAGTTAAGCCTGATGAGATCCCATTGAAAACAATATTGTTCGCTTAAATGTATTTTTCTCAAAAGAAGGTAGGCTGGGTATGAGGCTAGCAACCGCAAACCGTAAAAATAAACATCAGTGCTACCGAAACTTCAGAGCTCTAGCTTGAAGCCCAATGCTCCACTGGGAACTCAAAAGAATAAAAAGAAATCCCTCTTATTTTTACTGACACTTTAGAACTATAAGTTATCGATGTTAATCAATCAATGTTAATTAAAACTTTAATACTATTAATTAAGAATAATTATGTATGGATATATAACTGCAGAACTTGATAATGGAGATGTTGGAAAGAATATGCTTTCAAAATTCAAAGTGTGGATTTCTTTTATTCAATTAAAATATAAAATGAAGAATAATATAGAAACCAGCTAAAGAACATTACAAGGCTACACACGATTTTATGGAACTAAGACAATGAAGCGTAACTACTCTTTGAAGGCATGCGATATAATCTACTAGTCGGCCTAGACGTCAGGAGATTTAATGGTAGTTCTAGTCTACTATGTAAGAATAGCGAATTTAAGTGTTGGTTTGTAGGGATTTTGTTGATTGGTTACAGGATTTCATCATGAGCTGACATTAGTTAGAGAACCATTGGAAAACCTAGGAGTACTGGACATCTGTTTCGTCAGCCTATTTTGGGACTCTTCATTAGTACGCACACACCGGGATTCGAACCCAGGACCTTCCGGTTACAAGGCGAGCTCGTATACCATTAAGCCACTGGGACCCGATCCAATGGTCCTTGAATTCTAACTCCTGCCAATTCACGACATAGCGCGACACCTAGCCAATGTCTTTGGCGAGTATTTGTCCTCACACCCGACCGGCTGCATCCTACTGGTCACGACTTCCCACTGGAACCCAGGTAACTACCTACCTGAATAGGGCCAGTCGCCAGCGAATTTCCCTGACTGACTGGTTTCACAGGGGACTTTGTGCAAATGTGCAGCAGTTCAAGCTGCCACACTCCATTTAGCAAACAACGCAAGACAAGAGAGTAATAAGAGATTCAAACGAGAGAGAGATAATAAGCAGAAATATGAGGTGAAAAGAATAGTGATATGAAAGAACAGTCGATTTTTGTTGGATAATAAAAATCACAAAGAGTGAACGCATCTATGATATTGACAACGGTTTCGAGTTATATCATCGATTGTCTCTAGTCATTGATTTTTATCATTCCCGAGGATCCCAACCAAGAAGCCAGTATACACCATCCTACGTGATTGGCTTGTGGATTTCATTAACTGATGTCATGCTTTGGTTTGACCACCGCTAGGCATGCGTAGCACATGTACCAACCATCTTACTCAATTAATGTATTTTCACAACTTCATCCGCTGATTTACTCTCCAGCCTACTTAGCGCTCTAGGCCTAACCTAAATATTGCTCACCCTATTATATCATCAAACACGAGAGAGAACACCGACACCTATGATCGAAGACACCTAGCCAGCCTTTCCATGTCTTCCGCTCCAAATGGTCATATTTAACACCCAGATATAAAAGGAGGACGGAGCGAACTTTTGAGCAGTTCACCCGTCCTTTGGTCGACAGCCAGCCGGATATCATCAAGACAAAGATGGCATAAGTTGGCACATGCATGCCAAACGAGCCTTCTGTATTCGTGCTAAGATTTTATCAGCGATCAACTCGTCTGTCTGCCGCCAGCATCTATGGACACGGTTTATCGTAACGCAATTAGGATCTTTTGGTGACGTTGGATGATGCTTGGGCCAAGGAAGGGACGTGGCGATTTGGAAGCAGATAGAAAAGTAAGTAATGATGAGTTGTCTATTATTTGTAATGATGTGTATGATGCTCAGCATGATGTTCATGTTTCGCCGTCTAGTGATAGTAAGGGTTTCAAACCACAAAAATTTGAGCCTCGGTATTTTGATGGAAACCCAGCTGACTATCCACAGTCTGTAAAGGAGTTTGAAGTCATGTTGAGCGGTTTTGTAATAAATGACGAAATGAAGTTGATGTATTTGTTGAGGTATTGGACTGGAGTCGCTGCAAGAGTTATAAAGTGTTGCAAGTTCATGCCCCCAAACGAAGGATACACAAAGGCTATGAGGATATTACGTCAAAGGTTTGGAAAGCCATTTATGATATCCAGAAGTGTTTTTGAGACCATTAAAGGTAATGGGGCGTAGTTAAGTGATAACTCCGCGGAACTCGCAGAGTTTTTGGATAATTTAATGGAGTATAGAAACACTTAATTATGTGGAATAATTGAACTCGAGTTCTGTGCTTGAGGTAATCGCTAAGAGATTACCCGTTCGCTTACAAATAAAGTTCATAAAAATCAGCTCCCATTTAGAAGAGGATTCGATGATATCGTGAGATTGCTAAAAGACAATGCCAATCAAGCGACGGGCAAGTTTATCAGCATTTTGCAATAGTAGAACCTAAGAAATCAGTGAAATGCACTTGTAGTGAATGCACAAGGCACGATGAGAAAGGTTAGAGTGTATCATTTGCCGTAACACGCACCACCTTAGTGATTGTAATCGTTTCATTGTAATGCCTCCTATAGAAAGGTTGAGAATGTCAAAGCACAAACGGTTGTGTTTTAGTTGCTTAAAGGTGGGACACACAAGGTTGAACTGTAAGGCAACAGACAAAGGAGGTAGCAGATCAACAGATCCGCATCCACTTTTGAGGATAGTAAACAAACCGGTGAATTCCATTAATTGTAACAGTACCTGTAGACCCCATGATGAGAATGGTGTGGTGAAGAAGCCTTTAGTTACAATTGATAAGCCATTGTTGAATAGCGTGTTACAGACGACACCGCAGTTTGTGCAGAAGAAGCGACTTACAGTTTCAGAGTCCAGTTCTGACTCCACAAGTTTACAAGGTATTACTGGTCACAGTAAAGGGATAAAACCTTTAAAATTTCATGAGGAAGAATCCAAACTGCCTACTGTTGTTATTAAAGAGGTTGAAAATGGTGAAGTTGACCATACAAACGGCGGTAAAGTGAATATTTGTGATAATGATCATGACGGTGCACATTTGTCTTTGGTTGATCATGATGAGAAGAGCGGAATGCCTACTACTACTGAGTTGAACAAAAGTTCTGTACTAACCTCGATCTTAATTGCCAAACAATACAAATTCTTTCTTACAAGTACTGGTGTTTCGGAATTAAAGGTTGAGAAGCGGTTGCAGTAATTATCGATTCGGAGCGTCTCCGCAAATAATAGGAACTTAGGGTTAAGTCCCTTGAATCCTTGTTATTTGTAGTACCTTCATTACTACTTTTATCTCCACAAGTATTGGTTTGTGTAGGGATTTTTTTTGTTTCACTGGTTACGGGATTTCATCATGAACTGATATTAGTTAGAGAACCATTGAAAAACCTGGCAGTACTAGACAGATGTTTCACCTCAGTTTGGGACTCTTCCGCAGTGTGCAGCCACCTCCAGAGGTCGAACCCAAAACCTTCTGGTTAAAAGGCCAACTCATAGACCACTGAACCACTGGGAGCCGATCCAACGGTCCATGAATTCTTTATTTGTTTGATTTAATTATTTAAATTTTCTAACTTACAAGTTACATTCTTGGTTTGATTATAGAAACACTTAACTAAACCTACTTTTACAGATTTTGGGAAGGATGGATTAAAGTTCAGGTATTTATTAGAATGCATCAAGACGTGGTACAACTACATAAAGTGAGCTATCAAGTCGTATAAATTACCCCCAATATATATGAGTATGAGCAAAACAGTTGTGTTTAAAAAGTCATTCAAGAGTTAGTAATATTGTATCACACATTGTGTGTTATATGAAACAAACTTATCCAGTATGGAATTAGTCTTCAATTCGTCTGTCTGTCTGTTTTCGACATAGAACTTTGCACAAATGTGCACCAGTTCAAGTCGCCACACTCCCTCCTTGTAGCACACAAAGAAAGAGAAGTAGAAAAGAAATGCATAATAGAGACAGTAAGCAGAGGTGTGAGACAAAGGAATAGTGATAACGAAGAACAAAACAGTTTCATTGGGTATTATAAGTCACAAGGAGTGGATGCGTCTGAGCCAGCCATTGACAACGATTTTGAGCCATATCACCAATTGTTTCCAACCATTGGGTTTTACCGTCCTGAGGACCCCAAATAGGAGGCCAGTCTACACATTCCTACGTGACTGACTTAAACTAACTGTTGTGGATTTCATTGACTGATGAAGCCATGTTTTGGTTTGACCGCCGCTAGTTCTTTTCCAGCCTGACCCTATGTCAGCTAACATTGCCTATTCTCGGGGAAGGCGATGACTAGGCATGCATGCGTAACACATGTCCTAACCATCTCAGTCAATATAACTTCACAGCCTCGTCGATTGATTTCTCCTCATTACCTAGCACTCGACGCCTAACCTCAATATTAATTTCTCCAATTTATTAGATAATCACCATGTTTTTGGCATCGCGAGTGGATTCATAGGGGCTTCAGTAACGGCGATGTCCTCTTTCTCTTACGGGGTCTACGAATGCGTCGTCGACCAGGAAACACAACCAAACTACTTGTCCCTATTATTATTATCATTATTATTAAAACTTTAATTACTCATCATTTCATAAACACATAATCATCTTCTATAGTTATGTAATCATCAAAATATATAACTGATCACCCAGTATGTATCGTAAAACCAAATGGTATACAAACAAACACCATACCCACCGTCCCAATAATACTCTATTCTACGATTAGTAGTGGTGGTGGTAGTAATAATAATAAGTATGTGTATCAATGCAGAAAGCAGTATACAAATACCGAGTTGTTTCTCAAAAGACAAAAACACAAAATGAAAAGGGCAAACCAATAAACTGACTGCAGATAGATAAATGATTAGCTACATGAATGGCAAAAAAAAACAGCAACTGAGAAAAGATGAAGTCAGCAAGACAGAACAAAGCCAACGAACGAACGAAAGAACACCAAAAGTGTTTCCTTATAATGAATGATCAAAAGAGAAAAACAGATAGTGATATTATTGAAAAAGAAGAAAGCAAAAATTGATATATTGCACAATACGCTTCGCACACATACATACACACACGTAAGCACCAACGCACTCGATCACATACACAAGCATACTGATAGAAGCAAACATGTCATTTGTACCCAATAACACCATGACTATGTGAACATAATATGAAGAATCTCTTGTTTGCATATTTTTCGTAAGTAATTATAGCAGTAGTAGTATATGTGCGGACAAGTAAAATAAAACAAAATGAGGTAAATAATGCTGTTGTAGTTGTTGATGATAATGATGATGATGATGATGGCCGTTTCTCCACTTGTTGTAGAAGGCAGCGTAATATATAATTTTGAAAAAAAAATATCACATTAGCAAGTTAAGTGACTTGTGATAGTGAAATTATTGATTATTTTTCAAGGACTAAGGTATAAATAAATATTAACCAATGAAATTAAAATGACTATCAAGGACAAAAAGTAAGCGTAAGACAATTAGAATAAATAAACAAAAAAAGGAAGTTTATAATTATTGAACAATGGATTCATTCACATTCATATCCATTGTATCGTGAGTTGTTGTTGTTATTATTTTTTGATGATCAAATATTATTTCACAGCCTAAAAATTGAAATGAAAGTCTAGTTACACACGTATACACATTTCAGTATGTACAGTTCGAAATTAAGGTTGGCGGGTATTCTTTTTTTGTTGTTTGTTCAATGATCAATAATGTGAGTAGGAACATACGCTGTAAATATTAATAATTAACTATGAGCTATAGGTGATCCCATTAAATTCGCTGAAGTTGGACGAGTTGTACTACCAGAATTATTACCAGTATTGTTCACAGTTGAATTACTACTATTTGGAATAATTGAACGACGTGATTTTGATGTTTCTTTAAGTGTTTTATAATTATTCCATCTATCATTAATATGTTCAGTAAATGGTTTACCATTAGATAAGAGAAAATTTGATGAACTTTTCGCTTCATATTGTTCAATAGCTGATAAGGCTTCTTTTTCAGTACGTTCAACTTCTTTCAGTAAACGTTTTTTTTCTTTTTCAGTTTTTAATAATATACCACCACGATTTAAAAATATTGCTGGATCTTTAAGACGTGCTTCTACATCAATTAATTGTTTCCAACAATTTTCATAGACAGCAATACATTCATATACAGGACGATATAATGAATAGGTTTGATTTAATTGTTCTAATACAGTCTCTAAATGATTGACTAAAACTTCAGGATCACGTTTATCACAACCATTGGGCAGTTGAACAATCTTTTCATCAACACAACAAAGATTAGCTAATCGAAGTGCTTCACTTTCTAAACGAGTTAAATAGGTTTGCATATTTTCCCATTTCAATTGCTGACATCGATCAACTTCTTCCTTTAATGATAAAGAAAACAGAAAGAAGATAATTCACGTATATTTCATGAATCAGTAAGTAACTAAAAAGAAGGTGGGAAAAACAACGCAATAGCAATAAAAAAGAACTATTTTTGTTTATGAATACAACTCATTCAATAGTGGTTACACGTTTAATGACTTTCAAGAACACAAAACTAGGAAATATGATATTCGTGACAAACTAGTTATAATTGAGATGTAAGCAAATGACAATTAAGTTTCACGAGTTGATCACGGATTGATATCAGTTAGAGAACCATTGAAAACCAGCAGGGAGTACTGGACAGCTGCTGTTTCATCCTAGTTTGGGGATCATCGGCAGTACGCACCCACTGGGATTCGAACCCAGGACCTTCCGGTTACAAGGCAAGCTCGTATACCATACTGTCGATGATTCCCAAACTAGGATGAAACAGCAGCTGTCCAGTACTCCCTGCTGGTTTTCAATGGTTCTCTAACTGATATCAATCCGTGATCAACTCGTAAAAACATAACAAACCCTTACAAACCAAACTATAGAAAATTAGGTTTCATCCCATCTGTGTCTGCTGAATAAATTCCAGAAAGGGGGAATATTGAAAGTGAGCTGGTGGCGGATGTCAGTTTTTTAAATGCAAAATGAAAACCAATAGCTTCTAATTTCCAGCTATTCTCAATAACTAATTAAACTGGTGGATGGTGACTAGCAGTAGAATGCGGGATGCGCATTCCGTCAGATTTGGGACTCGCCAGCCGGGTGTACCTGCACTCCCCAGTGACTCATAATATTCCCAGCGAGGCTCGAACCCAGTGCTCCTAGTTTCAAACGCCAAAGAGTTTATTTATAGACCACTTGGATTCGAGCCTCGGTGGGAACATTATCACTCACTAAGGAATTCAGGTACATCCAACTGACGAGTCCTAAATAGGACGAAATGCGCATCCTGACAGATTCCACTGTTAGTCACCATCATCCACCAGTTAAATTCTAACTACACGCCCTGACATCATCGAAGCGTCTGCACAAGAAGCTGATAGACACGTCAACCTGAGACTGAGCACTTCGGTTCAATCAATTGACGGAAAAATCTAAAATTCAACAACAACAACAGCAAGAACAAAAACCAATTAGTAATGAGAACTGTTTTGAAGACTTACAGTGTGTAGGGATTTGATTTACTTCAAGTTTAATCGCAGATTGATGTCAGTTAGTGAAACTATCGGAAACTATCAATGGGAATTGGACAGATGTTTTGTCCTAGTTTGGAACTCTTTAGTAGTAATCACGAATGACTCAATCAGGGATTGAACCCAACTCCTTCAGATAACGAGGCGAGTCTCATTGACCATTCAGTGACTTCGGTCAGAATCCAGTGGTACAGTACTCTCAGATTTTTAATGGTTGTCTCTAACAGACATCAATCTGTGATCAAACTTGAAACAGAACTGTTTTCAAAAAATTCTATACAAGAACTAACTATTTATAGATATATGTATATAATTGAACGTGATATGAAGATTGTAAAACAGGAGTAGCTAAATTAAATTAGACACTTGTATACAATTGGTGGATGGTGGCTAGCAGTGGAATCCAGGATGCGCATTTCGTCCTAATTGGGACTCGTCAGCTGGATGTACCTGCATTTCTCAGTGAGTGATGATGTTCCCACCGAGGCTCGAACCCAGTGCCCATAGTTTCAAACGCCAAAGCGTTATCCACTAGACCACTTGGGCCACGAGAGCCACCTCTTGTGCAACGGTCGAAGCATCTGCACAAGAAGCCGACATGTCAACCTGAGACCGAACACTTCGGTCCAATCAATCGACGGGAAAATCAAAAATTCAATTCAATAATTAAATTAGACACTTCTGTTTAAAAAAAACACTTCTCCAGATATTGATAAATCAGTTCAACAAGACTGAGTTGATGTCAGGGGAATACACGAAGCTAAATGACGTTTGTTCATATTCAATAGGTATTATTACTGTCTTTAAATACTTGTCTTTAATGCGAACGAAGTTATTCGTGTGGTGACTGTATTCCGTTGTACTTTAAAGAGTATGGAGTGGTTTCAAGTCATAACTACCTTTCTCTCTCTCTCTATTTATCAGAATATCTTTTGAATTTTGGGGATCTACTTTGATATTTCTTTCAAAAAGAATCTGCGAATGTTTGGCATGCGATTCGCTCCTGCTGTCAAATGTAATATGAGGCTACAGGACTGGACTACATCGACGCCTAGTTTAAAAGTAGGAAGTGAAGTGGTAGAGCACGTTGACCACTTCACTTATTTGGGAAGTACCATCAGCCAACGCCAACGGGTTGATCTCTGACGAAATCTCAGCACGAATACAAGGGGCTCGTTTCGCATTTACCAGTTTACACCGACTCTGGCGTAGACGAGATGTTCGACTATCGACCAAAGGGCGGGTGTACTGCTCATCAGTCCGCTCCGTCCTCCTTTATGGCTGTTGGTGAAACCTGGCCATTGAGAGTGGAAGACATGAAAGCACTGATTAGCTGTCTTTGATCATAGGTGCCTGCGTTCTATTTCCCGTGTAAAGTGGCATAATAAGGTGAGCAACATTGAGGTTAGGCATCGAGTTCTAAGTAAACAGGGGAAATCAATCGACGAAGTCGTGAAGTTACAAAGACTGAGATGGTTAGGACATGTGTTACGTATGCCAAGCCATCGCCTCCCTCGACGAGCAATGTTAGCGGATATAGGGTCAGGCTGAAAAAAAGCTAGTGGCGGTCAAACAAAAACTTGGCTTCACCAGTCAATGAAATCCACAACAGTTGGTCTAAGCCACGTAGAAAGGTGTAGACTTCCAGGCTGGGGTCCTCGGGACGGTAAAAATCTATGGTTGGAAACAATTGGTGACATGGCTCAAAATCGTTCTCAGTGGCTATCGCATATCCACCCACTCCTTGTGACTTATGATCTCCAATGAAACTGTTCTGTTTTTCTTTATTACTCCTTTGTCTCACACTTCTGCTCACTGTCTCTATTATGCTTTTCTTGTACTTTCTTCTCTTGCTTCGCGTGCTACACGGAGTGTGGCGACTTGAACTTCCGCACATTTGTGCAAAGTTCTATGTCGAAAACAGATAGACAGACAGTACTGCTCAACAGTTCACTGTGTCTTCCCTTTGTGGCTGGCTGTGAAACATGGCCATTGAAAGTGGAAGATATAAAAAGGCCGGCTAGCTGTGTTCGATCATAGGTGTCTGGGGTATTTTCTCTCGTGTTTGATGATAAATTAGGGTGAGCAATATCGAGGTTAGACGTCGAGTGTTAGGTAAGGAGGAAAAATCAATAGACAAGGCTGTTAAGTAACTTCAACTGAGATGGTTAGGGCATGTGTTACGCATGCATCCCTAGCTAACGCCTTCCTCGACTAACGGGTAGCTGGTAGCTGACACACAGTCAGGTTGGAAAACAGCCAGTAATAGTCAAACGAAAACATAGCTTCATCAGTCAATGAAATCTACAACAGTTATTTTGAGCCAGTCACGACTGCTTGGGATCCTCGGGATGGTAACAACCAATGAAGGCTGAAGACAATTGGTGATATGGCTCAAAATCCTCGTTCTCAATGGCTGACGGAGATGCATCCACTCCTTGTGACTTAAAATGTTGTCCTTCTATATTACTATTGTTTTCGCCTTATATTTCTATTTACTGTTTCTATTTTGCATTTCTTTTAACTTTCTTCTTCTTCTCTGGCTTTGTGTGCTGAGTGAAGAGTGTGACGAGTCGAACTAGTGCATATCGGTGCAAAGTTTTATGCTGAAATCAGTCTGTTAGTTACTTCTGATTGAAACATTTCTTAGGTATGACAAAATAGTCTGTCTGTCTATCTGTCTGGATTCAACATAGAACTTGCCACCGAAGTGCAACAGTTCGAGTTGCCACGTTCCAATTGGCACACAAGGTAGACAAGAAGATGAGTGAAGAGAATCAATACAGTCTGACAAGTATACGAGTGAAACAGAATGGGTAATGGTAGAAAGGAATATGAAAGATTACAGAGACTGAATACATCTGCACCAGTCACTGACAACGATTTTGAGCCATGTCACATATTGTCTCCAGCCATTGATTCCTAGAGTCCCAAGGGCCCCAACCCGGGAGTCTGCATCTCCCTACCTGACCAACTCAGTTTAACTGTCAGGGATTTCATGGATTGATGAGGCCATGTTTTTGTTTGGCCACCACTGGCTCTTTTCCAACCTACACCTATATCAGCTAGTAATGCCCGTCGGGGAGGCGGTGGTTAGGCATGCGCACCACCTGACCTAGCCATCTTAGTTTATGTAACTTTATAGCCTCGTCGATTGATTTTCCCTCTTTGCCCAACACTCTACGCCTAACGTCAGCATTACTTACCTTGTTAAACCACCTAACGTGAGACAGAGATCGCAGACATCTATGATCGAAGGCAGTCAACCTTTTCATGTCTTCAACTCATATTGGCCATGTTTCAGAGCCATAGAGAAGGACGAAATAGTAGTGAAAAATAGTGACAATAGTAGTGACAAAATAGTAGTGAAGACAATGAGAATTGTAGGATATGAGAATACTATTGTCCAAACACATAACAAGGTAATTCTTATAAACAAAAATTTTCAACATAATCATAAAACGGTTTTGTCATATAATTAATCAAGTACATAAATCACAATAGTTGGTGAGAGCGAGAACATGAAAGGCTTACCTGAAGGGCTTCTAAATCCTCAGGTTTATAACCAGAATGTGCATCAAGAAATTCTTTTTGTTCTGACTCAGGTTTATCTAGTCTCCTCCACATTTGTAATAGATAAGCTCTCAATTCTTCACAGGTGCCGACTAAACGAGCTTTCTCCTTTACAAGTCTTAAACGCCAATCAGTTAACCACTAGAAGGGAGACAAAAATACGAGGGAAAAATTGTTTTACGGAGGAAAAAGTACAAGGAAGAGGAAAATATCTGTATGATTAGAAACAATGTAAGTAAAAAGACACTAAAGGTAATAATCAATAATATTTGAAGGTGTGGTATCCACCGATTTTCACAATGACTATAACAAGAATAAATGATACGGAGTGAAAAGCAAAAGCAAACTGGTACACAATATTAACTTGGTTTGACTACTCTGTTAATTTTCGAGTGGAACATAAGCACTCGATAGCAGGTCACTGAAGCATATAGAAGAATTGATTTGACAGTAGTACTGAAGATTCGAATCCTGTTTGTTAAGTCTAGTGAGACAAATTTCCACACTGATTTCAGGTTAAATGAAGGGCTGTGTTTGACTTGCTGCCTTGGCTGCCTCCCGCTTTAACATCTTCATCCACGCCACCTATTGTTAACATTCACTGTTTAACTGTTTTTATGAAACTTTAGTCACTTATTTTCATCCCCTTGTGCCTAAAAATGATAATTCTTATGGACTAAAATAACCACATGATTGGGTATTACTAAGATGTAAAAAACTATAGATCAGTGTGAAGTTGATGATGTGGAACTAGCTGAAGAGATGGATTTCATCGCTCAATCTGCTGATTTTACTAACTGTGTAAGTGGGAATTTTCTATTTACTGAAATTATCTGAGGAACAATTTAATTGAATTTGAGATTTTTCCCGTCGACTGATTGTACTGAAGTGCTCGGTCTTCTGCAGATGCTTTGACGATGCCTGAACATTTAGTTAGTACTTAATTGGTGGACTGAGCACTTCGGTCCAATCAGTCGACAGGAAAATCTGAAATTAAATTAATATATGACCAGTTGCAAAAGAGGTGGCTCTCGTGGCCCAAGTTGTCTACTGGATAACGCTTTGGCGTTTGAAACTATGGGCTCTGGGTTCGAGCTTCCGTGGCAACATCATCACTCACTGAGAAATGCAGGTACATCCAGATGATGAGTCCCAAATAGGACGAAATGCGAATCCTAGATTCCACTGCTAGTCACCATCCACCAATTAAATATATCCGGTGAATAGTTTTTCACAAAACTGAAATATGATTGATATCCAGTGTCAAATGAAAGCTTACTAATGGCCTTTGGAAATCTTCTTGTTTACGCACGCTGTATAATCATCACAAGTAAAAGCAGTTGAAATAGAATACGGACATAAAGTAAAATCTTCAAAATGGCACTATCAAACACAAAGCCTTACACTTTCGGTTAGTGTATGATAAAATAAGACTTGGATAAACATCAGAAAGTGATTTGTGGAAAAATCAACAGCATAGATATCTGAAAAACCACGTTTTCGATGTGATTGTGTTCTCAGATATGGATAGTTAATTTGTGAAGCTTTTCATTGCCCTGTTAGGCAACATCAGCGTATTTTTGTTCATCTGTAGGTACCAGAGCGAATACTTTAAGCTTTCACTATGTAACTACTAATAAGTAGTTTGAAATATGCAGCATAATTTTACACTACCAAGATATACATATATTTGACTGGACACTTGTGTAACGTGTGTAGTCCTCTGTTTAGTGCAGACTGAATTCTATCAGTCGAATTTGCAATTTAGCCACCATGCTAGGTGGCTCATAATCACAGTGGACTGTGAATCCACAAGTCATCGAAATGCAAAAGCTCGCTTCCTAATTTCGAGGTTGCGGTAGTCATAAGTGCGTACTACTACTGAAGAGTCCCAAACTACGACAGCACAACAGCTGTCCAGTTATCCTCGATTTTGAATAGTTCATTAGATGATATCCATCCGTGGTATAACTTCAAAATATGATAGTAATAGACACTGAAGTCAAAATTTACCATATAAAGTGCACAAGTGTAGCTTGTATATATAGTGTCTGAATATTTTGCAAATAAACTAATTTTCAAAAAAATTGTACACCAAAAATCACATAAGATAAACAGGACTAAAATAAATGCACAGGAAAATTTTTAAAATCAGGATTAGGTTATATTAACAGTATTGATAATAATTCTAGTAGTCCTAGACTAATCAGTCAAATAATAAGGGCAAATTGATATAAATCCCTCCTACAGTGAAAATTCTCTAAATAGTAATATACACATCATGTTACTTAGCGTAATAATAAGTCCGAAAAGCACACACGCACACACACACACACACACAAAATCAATCCAGCTGTTCAAGACATGAAAAGTTAATCTGTCTACAGATTTACTTAAAATGCGTCAAAACATTTCCTAATTTCAGAAACATAAACTATTGTATGTAAAAGATGTTGTATAAAAAGATTTTTTACAGATTCAACCACGAGCTCATATCAGTTAGAGAACCAGTAGAAAACCAACAGGCGGAACTGGATAGCTATTTCATCCCAGTTTTGGACTCTTCACAGCATTACGCACTACTTACTGGGGTTCCAACCCACGACTTTACGGTTTTCAGTCAGGGTCGTAAACCATTCAGCTATTATAATGGGACACGATCTAATTTCAGATTCTGCCAACTCGAGGTATATAGCGCAACATTTGTGGACAACTATTCTCTTGCCAAACTGGGTAAACTGCACTGTTCACAACTCCTCAATAGAATTCCAGATAACTTTCTGTAAAGAGTAGATCGCTAGTGAACATCCGATTAATTATGAAGAGTTGATTTGCAGGGATTCCTGTTAGTTACCTGGATGAAACAGCTATACAGTACACCATGGTTTTCCAATGGTTCTCTGTCCCTGATGAGTTCGTGATCACACCTGTAACTAATCAATCGAATGTGTGCAAAGTAACACTCGATAATATAAATTTTTATCACTCTTACAATCATACAAGTGTTAACCTTAACTATAGTCGAAGTGCTTTCGATATTGATATTTTATGATTACTGGTTTATATCAATCAAATAAACATCTAATATTCAAGTATTGGTTTGTAGGGATTTGGTTGATTGGTTACAGGATTTCACCATGAGCTGACATCAGTTAGAGAACCATTGGAAAACCTGGGAGTACTGGACAGCTGTTTCGTCAGCCTATTTTGGGACTCTTCGGTAGTACGCACACACCGGGATTTGAACTCAGGACCTTCTGGTTACAAGGCGAGCTCGTATACCATTCAGCCACTGGGACCCGGTCTAATGGCCAGTCCATGAATTCTAACTTCTACCAATTCAAGATGGTATACGAGCTCGCCTTGTAACCAGAAGGTCCCGGGTTCGAATCTCGGTGGGGCGTACTGCTGAAGAGCCCCGAACTAGGACGAAACAACTGTCCAGTACTCCCAGCTGGTTTTCCAATGGTTCTCTAATCGATGTCAGCTCATGATGAAATCCTGTATCCAATCAACCAAATCCCTACAAACCAATACTTGTATACCAATGAGATGCTCACTGGAGACTGGCCCTATTCAGGTAGGTAGTCACCTGGGGTTCCAGTGGGAAGTCGTGACCAGTAGGGTGCAGCAGGTCGGGTGTGAGGACAAATACTCGCCGAAGACATTGGCTAGGGGTCACGCCTTGTCGCGAATTGGCAGAAGTTAGAATTCATGGACAGGCCATTGGATCGGGTCCCAGTGGCTGAATGGTATACGAGCTCGCCTTGTAACCGGAAGGTCCTGGGTTCGAACCCACTTGGTGTATGCGTACTGATGAAGAATTCCAAACTAGCGTAGACGAAACAGTTGTCCAGTACTCTCAGGTTTTCCAATGGTTCTCCAACCAATGTCAGCTCATGATGAAATCCTGTAACTAAACATCTAATAATTATCTTTACAAAGTGTTGCATTGGTAGATATTGAAATGACTTGAAGACATATTATATCACGAGCCAATTTCTGTTAAAGAGTAATCAAACAGTAGAGAGTACTGGAAAGTCGTTTCATTCTCCTTTTTGGAAGATCCTATGATCCTACCCCACTATATCGCAAACGAATAGGGGCTAAAGTGTATAAGTCATTGGACTTCAGACATGCGGCTGAATCATGAATCGCTCACCTCCTAATCTCAAGGTTATCAATAAGTACTGAAGAGGAGTTTCAAACTGGGATGAAACATCTATCCAGTGACTACTTATTTAAGTGATGCATTCGCAATCTCTCCTATCATCTGATACTTATCACAACACGACTATAACCACACTATAAGAAAAATGGCTCCATGAACTATGTGGCGATACGATGGCATCACTAAATGGTTTTACATTATTCAGACAATACCGACTTTGTTCTGAGAAGAGATGCGTAGGACGACTTGAAAATTTTATTTATTCCAAGTGGTCGATTTCAAACAATGTACGTTTTACATTCTCAAGTGTTTTTGTTGACTGTTTTACTGCCAAATGTCATCCCAAAACACTTGTCAAAGTACAAATACATTTTCAACTAAAATATTCATGTTACGCCCAGTTGTGCTGTATCGGATCTATCTGATTGTAAAAACTTCATGCAATTCTTCCTATTAATAAACTTGAACAAAGCAAGGACAACAACTGTACCAGGATAATACGAGCTAATCTTTTATTATTTCGAGGATTCTTCTCAACTGGTTACAACCTGAACGTTAAAAAATATGAATTACATTAAAGATATGAACATACTTTTCCACGATCATAAGAAGTAATTGGTAGGAATTAAAAGTAACATTAGTCCGGAATGATTTAACTAATTCGGAGTTACAAACACTGACTATTTATAGAATAATTAGACAATTAGGCTTGGAAACAAAAACAGGGTTGCGTATATATATATGTGTGTGTATAGAAACAAGGTTTAGCTAGAAAGAGCATAACAACAAAGTAGATTACGTAACTAAAGAAAACGTCTTATCTAATAGCCAATAGAAAAAGGAAAGAAAAGAAACAAGGTAGGGTGAGTCATGTTTAGATGAGAGATGATGAGAACTCTCTGTCAATACTCACTGGTGACTTGGATTCCTGTGACTATTCCCTCCGTGAGTAACTTAACCATGCAAATATATTGTCAACTTTGAGACTAGACTTGACAGAACATTGAACTTAGTATTCACAAAATGATGTTGAAATATATGAAGTACGTAAATGTGCCTCCATAATGAACTCAGATCACTGTGTAATTCGAGTGTTGCCCACACACCTTTCCACAAGAAACCAACAAAAATGCAACTCACAAGATAATATATATAAATTTAGACACATGCTAAGTGACACTAACTGAGAACTATTTACTCACCACACGAACACAAGCACACACACACACACGCTGTGAATGATACAATCGCAAATATTACGAATTATTATCTTAAATTCTGCCTTGATGCATGCTGCCGTAAAAACAAACGCTATTTATAAGGTTTGTCCGTTTCTCATCTCCTCATATCAAATGTCAGTTTATGATGAAATTCATTAAGGAATTATATTTATTGATTGTATGAATTGATGTTTACATTCAAAATTTATGATTATTATTAAATATTCAACCGCCAACTTGTAGAGAAGATTGTGCAACAAAGAATCACACCACAAAATGCGATGTTTGATAATACAAATAACCCTAATTTAAGCTCACGTTCCGATGTATACACATACAAATGTCCACCGAGTGTAATTATGATAAATAGCAAACACTCAGAACTTGGCAAAACACCTAATGAATCATTGTGTATGACTTTCTTAAGAAAATGTTTTTCTTAAATGTAACCAAAATTATGCAAATTTAAAATTAAAGAAAAAGATAAAATCGAAGAAATAAAATCAAACTACGCTATAATTTATTGGCTTAACACTTATTTATTATTATTATTATTATTGTTCCCTTGGGTTCCTAGTCGAACATAGGGCTTCAACTACACGTCTCCACTTGCCACTTCTGTCTTCCTTCTGCTGTACTTTTCACCTACATCCATCTCAGTCCATACTCTTTCAACTCCTCTTCACACCATCTCCTCCATTTCACCCACACTTCCACTGACGTCCCACTCGCCGCTTCCCTTTCGGCCTGGTTCCACTCGACCAATGGCCTGACGCGCGCGCGATGTCACCCAGCGGTCTCCTCAGCCACGAGTGTCTAACCCATCTCCACTTTCTCCTGCTTATTTGTTGGGCGATTGCTTCTTGTTTTGTTTTGTTTGTTCCCATAGTTTCTTGTTGGTGATTCTTTCCAGCCATCTGATCTCCAGCACAGAACGAAGACAGCTAGTTGTTGATGAAGGTCTGCAATAGCCAGCCTGTTGGAAATTTTCTTTGTGACCCGCTCGCCCGCCAAGTTTCTGATCCCATCCATATAGAAGAACTGACTGACTTGACGTTTGTATTGAAAATCCGACCGAATTTTGTTGTTGATTCTGGCTGAGTGACGAAGATTCCCAGATTGGTTTCAGGTTGACTGATGAATGTGTTTCTCGCCTTTCTGATTCTCGCTCGATTTGACATCCTCGTCCGTTCCGACTTCCTGTAGTTGAGACAATGCTCCCTAGATAAGTGAATAAATGAAGTAACCTCTTTCAAATCCCTCCCGTTGATGGTGATTGGCACTGGATGTTGCTGCTGTTATTGTTGTTGGTTGGTTGGTTGGTTATTTTCATAACCTCGGTCTTGTCTATGTTCACCTGGAGTCCTGTCTTCACCGGCTGCTTCTTAGACCAGTTTGTCGGTTTTCGCTTGTAAGTCTTCGACTTTGTGTGACATAACTTGATATGATTATGAGCGTCAATAAAATTGTGCTCGAAACGTGGTCGCATCAGTAAATATTACTGTATAACACTGTGAGACTTTATCAAAATAAATTTTACACATAATGGAATAACCAGAAAGTCTTGAGTTTAACTCAAGGACGAAACAGCTCTCCATCAACTCCCTGATGTCCACTTCATTATTCAACCCCCTGTAACCAATCAAATCTCTGCAAACCAACACCTGAAACTAACTATAACACACAGATAATGAAATTTGTGAACAAAAAAAAGGTGTAGTCAATCAGATGATAAGAATGGACTAATTTAACTTATGGAGAAGAAAAATTACAAAATATAAAAATATCAACAAGAATAGTTGTAGCAGAAAAAAAGGTCGATGCATACGTAGACATAACTCGAGAGAGAGAGAGAGATAAACATGGGGCTGTTGCATTTGGACACAGCTTTTTCTTTTCTTATAGTACAGAAACTGGTTCATCGCTTAATCAATCCATCAATCAATCGTACACCTTAGACACGATAAAAACTAAATATTTTCGTCTAATGGTGCTAATTATTAAATATATTTTTTAAAATTGCGTTTGTTTTTTGAACCAGTTTTTTATTACATGAGAAGTGAAAACGAAGTTTCTCTGTACTATAAACAAGTGGGTGTGGGTGTTGCGGGGGGGGGGGGTGAGAGAGTGAACCAAGAATGATGAAACAAAGAATTCGATATCCTTAGGCAAATATCCATCAACTACTTGTGATATTTCACAATGTTATAGAGAGCATTAAGTTAAAAAAAATGCAATAATTAAAACAAAGAATAAAAGTCGAAAAGTGATAAAAGATACATACAATTTTAGACTTGACGTAAACAACAAAAGTAAGTGAAATGCATCACACACATTCATTACATTTCAAAAACGGTGGACTTACAAAGTTACAATTCAGTGTCTACATTTCATTCTACTATAGAGATGAGTAGGTGGTTATTATTATTATTACCATTATTATTATTAATATCTAATGATCTCAATTCGTATATATATATATATATATATATATATATATAATTATTACTTGCACTTGTTTTTGAGCTGTAATCACATTCATCCTAATATCTTTATATTATTTTTAAAAAAAATATCTCTGCTAATAAGGATTGTTCCCAACTTTTTTGTATTCTGGAGCCAAAAAACTTTTGACCCGGTGTACCCAAATAAACAAAATATTATATTTTACAAAATACCTTGCAGTGACTGTGAGCCAAGTCAACTACATAGGTCAAACTAGTAGATCGGAGGTAGTCAAGTTGTTGGAACATAAAAATTAAGCCGAGGTTAGAATATTCACCTCACACGCGAAGATAAGTAATTTAGAAAAAAGTTCAGCGATTACACAGCATGCATTAACACACAATCGGGTTGGAGCGGGGTTAAAATTCTAAGAAGTAATATAGGAAGGTGGAGAGAGAGAGACAGATAAATTACTGAATCCTGCCTGGTTCATCGAGTCTACATCCAACACAACACATTCAACAGAAATGACTCAATGCAAATACCACAGATATGGATGATATTACCACCACCAGTCAGTCAAATAATAAGAGGATAATGAGTAATCTTAAAATTTCATTTCAATTCACGTACATCACAACATTCTAACAAGTTACTTATTATGACTATAAAAACACTCATCTTATTTCCCATCTGATTGTAATTGATCAATAATACTCATATTATTATTTCCAAATGTACTTTATCTTATACTGATTTTTATTCAATTGTCTAATCAGTTTGTACCCATGTATACAAATGAAACAAAAAAGGTTTTGTGTTGTGACTTGATATGATTTGAGCAGCAATAGTTTGTGCTCAAAACGTGATCATCAGTTAATACTACTGTATAACACTGTGTGAATTATTAAAATAAAATCGTATCTGTAATGGAGTTGCATAGCACTCAGGGTGTGCAAGAATTAAGAAGAATGTTTTAAATAGAGTTTTTAAGGAAGAAAGAAACAAAGCAGCACATAACAGAAAAGAAAAAGAAAAGAGAGAGAGAAAAGGAAAAGAAAGAAAGAAAACGTTGTACCTATAAATGATATGAGTTGGAAAGACGAGATCGAGTTGTTCTACTGACTACTTAATAAGTTATAGGTATCACGCCTAATGCATTCTTTATCGCACACAACACGAGTTAAGTAGGATATGGTTGAGTTTTTGTACTTACTAGTGCGAGCATATAGTTTTCTATATAGGCTTCTGATGAGATACAAGGTGGGGGAGAGTTGTGAATGAAGAGGGTGGTGTAGGTTAGATAGAATGGATTTAGCCCATTTTTCACATGAGTCCATGTGCCTGTCAACCAGAATATTAACAAGCTGGTTAAGTGGCAGCTTTAAACATCAACACATTCGTAAAATGGTACTTTGAAAAAAATGATAGAGAAAACAAATTACTACCATATTGAGAATTCTGATTATTTCATCACTTATTATTCATCTAGTGCTGTAAACTAAAAAGTGAATCAAACTGTTTTGAACAGTTTCTCTCATTTTGTAAGTAAAACCTATCTCTCTGTCTCTCTTCCTCCATCAAATAACCAATCCCTTTTGAGTCGTTCACTCAAAACAAGAAATAACCACTCCTTTAGGTGCTATGTGGCTGTGTGTGTGTGTGTGTGAAAGTGCTTCTAATGACAAAAAACAACAGTCATTGACCTCACTTTATATGTGTATCTCTGTTGATAAACACAATATAATGTTACGTACAAATGTTTTTTAGAGAATGATGCACTACAGATAAAAGTATCTTGCATATTATACACAAGAAATAAGATCGGTCATGCATTCTCACTTATTTATTTGTCTGCTTTATTTGCTTTTAATTCCCAATGGAACATACAGCTTCACGCTAGAACTTTTAAGTATCAGTAAAAATGATCGTTTTTACGGGATAAGATTGCTAACTCCACGTTCAAACTTCCCTCTTAACAATAATAATAATAATTTATCAATCCGTGATCAACTCGTAAAACTGATATCAATCCGTGATCAACTCGTAAAACATAACTAATCCTTACAAACCAAACTATAGAAAGTTAATCTGATGCTCGCTAGTGACTTGCTACAGGTTGGAGTTTCCTGAGTTCTAGTGAGAAGTCGTGACCAGTGAGGTCCAATTAGATGTCACGTGTGTGGATGGATGTCCCACCAACGACAATGGTTGGGGTCGCGCTAAATCACGAATTGGTAGAAGTTAGAATTCACGAGCCATTGAATCGGGTCCCAGTGGCTGAATGGTATACGAGCTTGCCTTGTAACCGGAAGGTCCTGGGTTCGAAACCCAGTGGGTGCGTACTGCCGATGATTCCCAAACTAGGATGAAACAGCAGTTGTCCAGTACTCCCTGGTTTTCACTGGTTCTCTAACTGATATCAATCCGTGATCAACTCGTAAAACATAACTAATCCTTACAAACCAAACTATAGAAAATAATAATTTACTTTATTCCAAAAACAGTACTTATAATACAGAATGGAATTCTCAGCATCTGTCACAATATTCTATCTGATTTACTCCTCAAAATATAAATAAAATTAAAACAAAATTAACCATAGGAATTTGTCCACGCTTACGATATAAAGTCAAAAATATTTTAAGCACGAATTGAGATCATTAAATATTAATAATAATAATAATAATAATAATAATAATGGTAATAATAATAACAGTGAGTTTGTTTCAAACAGTATTGTCGATTCAGTTTGAAAATTTTAGCATCTTATAGAGTATTGAAACCAATGTTCTGTTGATACAGTATGGTGAGGGGGAATACAAAATTAACAGTCTTAACACAGCTTAAATGATGTTCACACTTATGAAAAAATAAACAAATAAAAACAAAAATTCGAGAGGATTATAGATATAAGAAGTACAATAACAATAAAGGCTGGTGTAATAATGGTGGAGGAAATGGTTTATTTAATAGTGCAAAGAAAGTTAGTTAGTTCATGCCTAACGCTATTTTCATCACATAAAGTACGTGCCGTCAAATATGGCATAGTGGAATTTTCACACTTAGACGTACGTGCATAAAGTCTTCTGAAAAGACTTCTTGTTTTACCTGAGCAGACATAAGGTTGGAGCTGCGGTTAAGTAAAGTGGATTCTCGCATTCTGACAAAATATGTACAGCAAATTTGTTGCATGACATCGAGTGCCTATCATTCACAATGTCAACGATATGACCCAATGAGACACCAGTCACCCTACTGATAGTCTTCAGCATTCTACGAATTGTGACATAGTCCTTTTTAAGCAATCCAGGAAAGAATAAGGGTGAACAGTAAAGAAGAATATACAAGATGCACGAGTTATCAAACTGTACGGGGAGGAGGGTGTGAGTTCTGTCTGAGTGCCTTAACTTCTTAATGTCAAAAGTCAGACAAAGTATTCTTTTAGAAATCTCTAAGACATGGTAAGACCAGGATAGGTGAGAAGAAAGAATTAATCCAAGCTACTTAACTTCAGACTTAATTTCTATATCAGTATCATCAATTTCGAAACGGTCATAGGAATTAACAGTCTAACATTTGGAAAAATTCAGCTTAAGACCATTAGCTGACTCCTCATAGAAAGCTGCTCATCTTAGTACAGTCTAACTGTGAGTTAAATGACATTGAAATAGATCGACCACATATTTAGCAAAGTTCATTTCATCATGAGCATGATGAAATCCTCCATGCAATCAAACAAAAGCCCTACAAAACCAATACTTGAAAGTTCATTTCATCAGAGTTTAACTAACGGCTAAACGACGTTTAGGCGTTTATCAGCTGGGAATTCTTATATGTAGAGTGTTTATCTAGTTTAAAAGTTCTATCGATATTTGACGAATTCATTGGTTATTTTAAAATAATTTAGTATCGCAGAATAACGGTTGCGAATTCAAAGCACTAGCTTGAAGCCGTATGTTTGATTGAGAGAGCGCTAAATAAACAGATGAGAATACTTTTACCTGTAGTGCACCATTCTCTAAAAAACTTTCGTACATAACATTATGCTGCGTTTATCAACAGAGATACACTGAGGTCAATGATTGTTGTTTTCTTGTCGCTTGAAGCACTTTCACACACACGCACACACACACACACTCTCACACACAGCCACATAGCACCTAAACAGGTTACTTATTTCTTTTTGTGAATGAACGACCCAATAAGGATTGAATATTCGATGGAGAGAGAGAGATGAGGTGTTTCCTTACAAAATGAGAGAAACTATTCAAAACAGTTTTACTTACTTTTTAGTTTATAACACTAAATGTGTTATAACTGATAAAATAATTAGAAAAAGAGATAAACCAATGCTAAACGAACACTTTATTTGATGATGGTGACAATTATATCTCAATTACCCAGTACTGTGTTATAAGCCATATACACTGTGAGTGTGTGTGGAGGGGTGGGGGGTGGGGGGCTAATGGTGCTACTCAACTGCTCAGGCTGAAGTACATGAAGCAGGATTCGAAACCGGGACTCATTGACTGAAAGGCGAGTGCATAAGCCAATATATCTCATCTAATAATATGCACATATTTTGTACACTCAATGACTGAGTCTCAGCATAGAACTTTGCACAGAAGTGAGCCCGTTCAACTTGCTACATTCCATGTAGTACAAAAAGGGTAGATAAAGGAAGGGAGGAAAAGGCATCCAAAAGAACTATGATAAGTAGATATGTAAAGGAGAAAGAATAGGTAGCATGGAATGAATGGGATATCATAATGAGTGGTCGTCATATGCAACACTGAGAGCAGCTTCGAGACATATTCCATATCCTCAATAGTATCAATCCATTGGTTATTAGAATCGTAAGGACCTCAACCAGGAACAGTTTACACCTCCCCCCTACGTGGCTGGCTAAAACCAACTGTCAACAACCTCATGGATTGATACCAAATTTTAGTTTGGTCACTTCCAACTCTTTTTCAACATAGTCATATGCCAATTAACATTGGTCGTCGACGAAGCCGGTGACTCATCATGTATAACATGTATCATAGTTGTCTAAATCCAATCATCATGAGAAGAAAATCGCCCAAGAAATATGCAGGAGAAAGTGGAGATGGGTTGGACACTCGTGGCTGAGGAGGCCGCTGGGTGACATCGAGTGTGCGTCAGGCCATTGGTCGAGTGGAACCAGGCCGAAAGGGAAGCGGCGAGTGGGACGTCAGTGGAAGGGTGGGTGACATGGAGGAGATGGTGTGAAGAGGAGTTGAAAGAGTATGGACTAAGATGGATGCAGGTGAAAAGTACAGCAGAAGGAAGACATAAGCAAGTGGAGGGAAACGTGCAGTTGAAGCCCTATGTTCCACTAGGAACACAAGGGAACAATAATAATGATATAATAACAATCACCACTCTACGCTTAACCTTAATATTGCCCCCTCCCCATATTATCGCGTTTAACAAGTGAGACAGAATGCTGACATCTGCAGTCAAAGACAGCTAGCCAAACACTTTCAACGGTTACACCTCAGAGTTATACAGGAGTACTGAGCCAAATGCTACACAGTACATACGTACCTTGATCGATAGCCAAATATCACGTGTACGCTAACGATGACGTAATTTGGCAAACTGCACATCAGTCTTTTGTATCTGTGCTGAAATTCTGTCAGCAACTAGTCCATTGGAGCAGCATTATTTGAAAGGAGTGTATCTCATGTCAAAATTTCAAAGATTTTGCAAAAGATATTCAGAAGACTGTGCACTTTGTCAGGATCATCGCCCAGTGGAACAATTCCACCTGCATACTCTAAGCCCATAAGACTGTTCACCGGTATTAACTCAGTGACTATGACTAAGCGGTCGATTCCAGTTACATCTGCTATTTCTTATTTTGATGAAATTAAACATAATAAGGGGGAGTATAGGCATCATTTCAGATGACAACTCTTTCTCAACCCCCCCCCGCCGCTTGTTATTTATCCACAAATATACAGATAAGGAGAAAAGAAGAAAAATGTTTCTCCTTAATTGTAGACACCTTTCTGTCTCTCCTTTCTGTAAAATTTAATTTATGCAGAAGACGCGTGTTTCAAACGGCATGACACTCAAGAAACTGAGCACTATTCACAATAAAATGAAGAAATTGAACAACAATATTAATAACAATAAGACAATTGAATGTAAGTAAATCAATGCTTACTCTGAGTATTTCTTTATTTACAACAGGTTCGTAGACACCATCACTGTTTAAGTATTTTGTACTTGTATCAATATTTTCATTTGATGCAGACATGGAATTCGTAGGCGTAGGTGTAACACTAGCTCGTCGAACTACACCAGGAGTTGAACACACATTACCATTTTTGCATAAATGTTTTAGCCCAACTATTTTCAATATTTCCGCTTCTTTATCTGATTGTGGTTGATAGAGAATATCAGCAGCAACACGAGCTATATCCTCACGAAGTGCAGCATGTTGAGCAGCTAATGGTGCATACACAGAATTTAATTCATTATGAAGTTTTGTTAACTTTTCAATACTTTCTTGATCTGGTAATGTTTGAATAGATGCTGAACAAGTGAATAAAATGAAGAGAAAAAGTATTTCTAGTCAGTCACAGTCAACAAGAGATGTCACACAGAGTTCTTCATCGTAGTCACTGAAACACTCTGCAGTAAATTTAAACAACAGTACGCAGTGGACTTTCTACACTTTACATATAGAATAAATAACTAAACAGAATAAGTAGGTTACATATGCAGACTGAAGTTGAACATCCTGTCTTTACTGGGCCTACACATTCTAGGTTGGGCGGTGTGTCGGCCGAGAATCGAATCCCGAACTGTCTGAGTCTCTGTCCGTCTGCCAGTTTCGACATTGAACTTTACACCGATGTGGAGCAGTTCAAGTCGTCACACTCCATCCACATAGCACACAAAACAAGAGAAGAAAGTAGAGACAGTAAACAGTGACATGAGGCAAAAAGAATAGTAATAATGAAGAATAATATAGTTTTATTGGGTATTACAAGTCACAAGAAGTGGATGCATCTCCGCCAGCCATTCAGAACGAGGATTTTGAGCCATATCACCGATTGTATCCAGCCTCCATCGATGTTTTAACGTCCCGAGGACCACAACTAACCAAGGAGCCTACATCTTCCTACGTGGGTGGCTTAAACTAACTGTTGTGTATTTCGTGAATATTAACTACCTTATGTTTTGTTTCTATGTTGAATCCCCTTCCAGCTGAACTGATTTTGAAGTATTGCACACATTTATGGTAATTAATAACTGATGAAATTTTCAAGGTGTTAGCGAATATCTCCATTTCTATTTTGTTTGATGATCATGTTTGACAATAATCCAATGAAAGTTATTAAAATTTTGATCACAAATTGACTTTAGTTAAAGAGGAACTATTGAAAACCAGGGAGAGTACTGAGAGTCTTTAGTAGCATGTGCTTACGACTCCACTGACTACCAAACCCAAAACCTTGAAGTTACACGCGACACACTCGTCGAGCATTCAGCCACTGGGATCGGCGATCCAGTGGTCCATCAATTCTAACCTCTCTCAATTCTCAATATGTAACACGACCACCAGACAATTTTCATCGATCAGTATCTATCCTCATACCCAACTTGGTGAACTCTGTCGGTCACAATTTCTCACAAAAACTTCAAGCAACACTTCATCCTGGAGTGAATCACTCACTAGTAGTGAGTACTAGATTTGAGTTTGCTTTAATAACCTAAAGGTTCTGGATTCGACGCCTTGTGAGTTTGTTGGTGTGTAACGCTGAAGAGTCTCAAACAATTTATTGATTAGAGTAAGAAAGACAACATTTCTTCGTCACACTGATGTTGATTGGAATGGAGAAGTGATGACTGAAGTTAAAGCGAAAAATTCAGCTTTAGAAAGATTCGCACTTCAAGTCTGTTGACCGGTTAAAATGAACTTTTTAAAAATGATACATGAATCAGTAAGTCAGTTCACATATAAACACTGACAAAACAACAAGGAAGACCACTAAGGGTTTCAAAGAACATCGAAGTTTAGCATAACATTTACAACCTATATATATCATGAACTAAATATACTATAACTATGCATGTTGCTTGAATATATCTAGCTGATTTACACTACCAAATAAGTTGCTTATTCTAATAGAAATATCTTCAGTACGAAGTTATTTTACAGCTTCAATTTAAGGAACAATAGGGATAAATGTCTCTGGATGATGATCGTAATGCATCACAGCAATCACATGTTGAGAAACGCCAAGTCAGGTAGATCAGCGTCACAAGTATCGCAAATTGGCAGAGGTCAGAATTTATAGGCCATCGGTTCAGGTCCCAGTGACTGAATAGTCTACAAGCTTGCCTTGCAACCGGAAGGTGTTGGGTTGAAACTCTAGTGGGTACATACTGATGAAGAGTCCCGGAATAGGACGAAACAGTTATCCAGTACTCCAAGGTTTTGCGATGATTCTCTAACTGATGTCAACTCGTGATCAAACCTGAAATGACAATCATTCAAACATGACATGCATACTTTTTGAGCAGAAAGTATTCAAATCAATCCAATTTGTGATTTGAGACAACCAAACTGATGAAGAGTTTTACACTGAACTCGAACTTGTGTCTAAAAGAGGTACATAATTATGACAATAATAATAATGGCGCCTGTATTCAAAAACAGTACGTTTGATACAATAGGGAATTTCTACCTAATAAAGTGCATAAGTGCATCAAGTTTTCTCTTTACATTTATATAGTACAGGGAGAAAATAATTAATAGGACATTCAGATTTTGATAATGATGTCAGTATAAACAGTAAAAACATAACCCTAACTGACTTTAGCGACTCAGGGATTTGCTTATTACCATCAGGGAATATTCATGTTAACTTTATGTAAATGATATAGTCCTTTTAGGTAAAGACGTTGACAAAATGCAGGGTCTTCTGAACATCTTGAGCTGCAATCTACAAATGTGTGGCATGCGATTAGCTCCCGCCAAATGCAACATGATGCTACAGGACTGGACTACATTGATACACACCTGGCTTAGAAATAGAGAGTGAGGTGGTAGAGCGTGCTGAGCGCCAGTAATATACAGCAGGTTATAGACCAAAAGGCGTGTGTACCGCTCAGCAGTCCGTTGCGTCGTCCTTTATAGCTAGCTGCGACATCTGGCCATTGAGAGTAGAAGACACGAAAAGGCTGGCTAGCTGTCTTTGATCATAGGTGCCTGCGTTCTGTCTCCCGTGTGAAGTGGTATAATAAGGTAAGCAATATCGAGGTTAGGCATCGAGTGTTAGGTAAACAGAGGAAATCAATCGACGAGGCTGTGAAGCTACATCGACTAAAATAGTTTGGACATGTGTTGTGCACGCTTTCCTCGACTGACGGGCAATGACAGCTGATATAGGATGAGTCAGCTTGGAAAAGAGCCAGTGGTGGTCAAACCAAAACACGGCTTCAACAGTGAATGAAATCTACAACAGTTAGTTTAAGCCACCCACGTATGAAGACGTAGACTTTCTGGTTGGGGTTCTCGGGACAGTAGAAAACAATGGAGGCTGGATACAATCGGTGATATGGCTCAAAATCCTCGCTCTCAATGGCTGGCGGAGATGCATCCACTCCTTGTGACTTACAATACCCAATAAAACTATATTGTCCTTCTATATTACTGTTTACTGTCTCTATTTTGAATTTCTTCTACTTTCTTCTCTTTCTTTGTGTTGTGGCACATGGAGTGTGGCGACTCGAACTGGTGCACATCGATGCAAAGTTCTACGCTGAAACCAGTCAGCCAGTGAGTCAAATAGTATGAATGTAATATTAATCTCCCAAACATAAAGTCCATTCCCAACAAGATGCTTGCTGATAGAGTTGTGTGTGTAGCGAGAGAGACAGAGACGGTGGTTAGAGTCTGACATACTAATATTTGCCAGTTTATTGAATGAGTCAAAGTGTCTGTGCACAAGAGTTTTAGAATTAATTTAACAACACCCAAGCCCACAATTTCCCTACCCGCATTTTAATGCTCTCCGTAATGTAACAAAAAAGTCTGTCACAAATATCCCAAGGAAGATTAAGAGGGGATAATAAACAAGAATTGTTAAAACACAAGAAGCTGCTGTGGAACCAGGTACATCGGCCGTTCGACGCGCACCCCCTGTCCAAGAGGATTCAAGAACACTATCCAGCCAGCGTGGTTACGAAAAGGCAATAGTGGTGCAATAAGGAGTGCGATAATTCAACACCTGGTTAACACTGATCATTCCATTTCAACAAACGCCTCCTGCTTCAAAGTAATCTACAGAGTCAAGAATAACCTATCAAAGGCAATACGGTTGCGTCTTCTATGTATCGCTGAAGCTCGGGCCATTCACTTAGAAAAGCTGTGCATACAAAAGAGGATTACTCAACCACTTCTACTGTCTTGGTAACAACCTCTTCGATTTTGATGACTTAATTTTGTTTCTTTGCCTGCTCTTTACTTGTTTATAATTCTTGTATTCATTTAGAACTCTTACGTATTTTAGTATTATCTACTTTGTTCATATGTGCATCCTGAGTAAAACTCACTCGTCAAACTATTCACATTATTGCATAACTTCTTTTAACAACTGTTTGTGACAACTCATCACCTTTGTTACTACCCTAATTTCATCAACACCTAATTTTCTTGACTTGTATTACCAATCTTCACCTGTTTAGTTAAAATAACTATAACCAATTGTATTATTGTTTGACAAACTTAATGTACACATACATACAAAATAACACACATATATATTTACGATTATACAGCTAAGAAAATGAATTCGCTGAAAAAAGACTCTTCGCTGATCTACGTGTTTTGTTTTCACTAATGCCTGGATGGGGATTATCCATGAATTAAGAAACTACACAAGTGTTCACTGAATAACTTTCTTACATAGATGAAATATCCTTCTAGAAATTAACATGATATGTAAAGATCAAGAAAGATCAGACGAAGGATATAATAACCCCAAGCACTTATGACTCAACTTAATTTCAACTTTACTGCCTTCTATGATACCAGAATCACAGGAATTGACCGATTCATGTAGAAATCATGTCTGTGTCATTTGAAGGGATTTAGCTTAAAACCATCTGATGATAAAGTCTACTAACGAATAATTTCTGATAAAAATGCGGCTATTTATAGGTTTAAGAGTTTACTCAACTCATCTTTCTTCATTTGCTTTTTTGTCACATATATTAACTACCCTTGAATAAATGAATAAACGATATCAAAACAACGAAAAAAAACACCTACTGCATATAAAATATATATCTAGATAAAGGCTATATTGTTTAATTGAATTGAAGTATCGATTTATTTAAGAAATCAATAAATATATTAGATCAATGTATCAAGATATCCTCCTCCTTATCTACTACTAATTTTGAATCATGAAAAGAAACGAAAACAAAAACAGACTAATCGAAGCATCATATTTATGAAACAGTATACCACAAGTATACTTGATAATCAGGAGGGAAATAGAAAATAAAAAAAAATTACAACACTGGCGTACACACTATGATCAGCTATTGAAAGCCAATAATCGTGTTTATAGAATGATCGACGATTTAGACTGATCTGTATCATGGTCAGAAATCAATGGAAGTGATATCTAGTCTAGTCTCAGAGTTTTGTAATTTAAACGATCTAATCCTTACAAATCAACTATTGAAAATTAATCTGATGCTCGCTAGTGACTGACTGGGGCTATAGGACGGAGTTTCCTGGAGTTCTGGTGAGAAGTCGTGCCCAGTGAGGTCCGTCCAGTCACGTGTGAGGATGGATCTCCCACCGATGACATTGGTTGGTACCAATCCCGCTAAATCACGAATTGGCAGAACTTAGAATTCATGGACTGACTATTGAACCGAGTCCCAATGGCTGAATGGTCTACGAGCTTGCCTTGTGACCGGAAGGTCCTGGGTTCGAGCCCGCTGTGGTGGGTGCGTACTGCCGATGATTCTCAAGCTAGAATGAAACAGATGTCCAGTTCTCCCTGGTTATCAATGGTTCACTAACTAATACCAATCTATGGTCAAACTCGTAAAAGCAAATTAAAAAAACCTAAGAGTTGACTGGTTACTTACGGGTGGGATACAATTTGAACGCATCCTGTGTTATTGTGAAAAAAATTTCATCCGACCTAACGTCGATTCATGGCAGTTCTCTTTAGCTGACTTAATAATTGCACATATAAGTTATCACCTACGCCTGACACCGTTTCCTTCAATGTCACCATCGGAATCAAGCCAAACTTTTCGTTTCACATTCAGACTAGACTTAATGCCACATAGATAACTGAAGGAAGCGACCTCTTTCAAAATTTATACAATTAACTTTGGTTTGTGCTTAATTGTTGATTGGTTGGTTACCTTAATCACATCCGTCTTCTTTATACCCACATGAATTCCTGTTTACACTGCTTCCTCAGTCACAGTTTGTTGCTTTTCGACTGTAAGTCTTCGAATTTACGTAGCATTAGATATAAACCATCCACATCTTCTAGAGTTTTTCTATGGGTACAATGTATATCTATCTTCTCTCTCCCGACAGTCTGCCGTCTCATAATCCACTTCACCACAATCAAGAATATCATCGGGGATAATATAAGGTCTTGTCTGACTCTTATATTCACTTCAAACGACTCGCTGAGTTTTCCGTTGTGGATCACCTGAAACATACCAGTGTTGTATAGCTGTTGAATGAGGTTAATAAATACCTGGGTCACTGCACTCCATAGTGTTGAAATAGTTTCCAGATTACCTCGCAATCAATGCTGTCGAAAGCCCTTTCAAAGTCGATGTATTTGAGACAGACATGTGACTGCCATTCTATGCTTTGTTCGATGATGATGATGCAAAAGAGTTGCGATTCGATCCACACAACATTTGCATTTCATGGATCTAACCTGTTCCGGCGCGTGAAATACTGCGTCCAGTGAATCCTTTATTCGTTCCAGGAGATAACGCAACTTAATAGTTAATTTGGCGTGGATAACAGCATGATTCCACGTCAATTCTTGCACAGACCCAAGTCACCTTTCTTCGATGGTTTTACCTGGTAGCCAATCTTCCGGTCAGTAGGCACCTTTCCTCCTTTCCAAAACTTTTGCAATAGTGGCGTCAGTTAATCCACTGTAGTCTTTTGGCCCTTTCTCAGTGCTTCAATAGGAATTCCATCTAGTCCTGCTGCCTTCCCGATTAGCTTTCAGTAGCATCATTATATCCAAGACTTCTGCTTGTATTGCGGGACTGGTGTCCACTGGCAGTTCTGATATTTCTGGACGATTTGAAAGTGATGATCGACTCAAGAAACTTTTGAAGTGATCAAACCACTGTTTTCTTTGTTTCTCTTCTTTGATAATTAGATTCACTTGACTTCATCTATGCTTCATCTCTTCGCGAATAACTATGCATACACATATAAGTAATTTCCAGGATAGTGATTAGCAGTAGAATCCACTTGCACCTGAATGGTCTAGTGGATAACTCCTCGGTGTTTGTAATGATGTATACTGGGCTTGAGTCTCAGTAGGAACACCATCAGTCACTCAGTGCGAATGCAGATATATCTAGCTAACGATACACATATGCGAGGAAATGAGCCTATTGGATTCCACTACTAGTGACCATCGATTAAAATAACTTCACGTTAATCCTCAGACACTGTCGAAGTGTCCGTACTTAGCGTCGACATGTTAATAGAGACCAAACATTTCAGTCCAATCCATCGACGTGGAAATAACAATTGACTTCAAAGGTGAAAGGCAACTTCATTGTCTATTTAAATCCCTTAACAGAATCTTTAAACTATGATTAACAATGAAAATGACGTGGAAATTTCTCTACACCATACCTCCATTTATAGTATGCAGAACAATCAGAATGGCTAACAATTTGAACAGTGGGTCGCCATGTAACCACACTGCTAAAGCGTAGGAAAATGCGACGAACTAACTATCACTGCACTCACTGGATTTCAATAATTCTTCAACTAACGTTTTACTCTTGATAAAATTTGAATCGCCACTAAAATGCTAAATGTGAAGAACAATATAGACTAATCCACTGTCTGACTGACTGACTGGTTTCAACATAGAACTTTGAACTGAAGTGAATCAGTTCAAGTCACCACACTCCATGTATCACGACGGAGAACAAAAGAGAGAAAAAGAGGAGATTCAAGAGAACAATTATGAACAGACCTCCTTATGTAGCTGGCTAAAACTAACTGCTGCAGATTTCATGGGCTGCTAACATTGTCAGTCAGTCGAGGAAAGCGATACCTAGGCATGCCTAACGCATGTCCCAGCCATCATAATCGATATAGCTTCACAACTTCATCCACTGACTTCTCCTTCTTAGCTGGCACTCAATGCTTAACCTCAATATTACTCACCCTATTATACCACCTAACACGGGGGAACCCGGCCGACAACTGCTACCTTGTCGTGGTGGTCGGGCTTGAATACTGCAGTGACCCAACAAGCTAAACTAGCTGGGACTCATGTATCTGAAGGTCCTACCATATGAGGAAGGTTGTATGGATAGCGGTTAGACTATAAGCAGTTACCATGGGGTACCGTTGGGCTCCAGAATCCAATCGGATCGAATGGCGTATGAACCCATATTGATTACCAGAAACCATGGGAATGCAGCTCCTGACGCTGCTCCGCTGCCTTGCGGATTAGACTCTAAGTCAAATGCTCGAGGGGTGGTCCCTTAAGAAAACCACCTGCTTCGGTCTGGGCGCCCGCGCAGTATCTCAGCCATCACACAATAAATGAAATAAAGCAACACACTATCAGTGAAACTTATCGAACGCTCGTAACAATGCTTTCAAGCAATAATGATGTCTCAAGTAACTTATGTCTTTCCAACCTTACTTTTATTTTTATACATAGACTCCTGTATTTTAAACTTTGCTAACCTTAACTTCTTCCCCTTCGACAGCCTTTCGCCTTTGTCTATATTCTCAGCCTATCTATGTCGTTTCGAGATGTTAGTGAGTGGCGCTCAAAATGGTTGTCCCCAATATGACAAATGTGTCCCAAATGTCGTCATCTGGAAACACCGGCTCCGGTGGCTTAGACATGTGCTGCGAATGTCATCCCAGAGGCTTCCGTACAGGTCTCTGTTCGCTAGCCAGCCCTGGGACGGGATGGAAAAGGCGGAGCGGTGGTCAGTCCATGACGTGGCATCGTGGGATGAAGGGTGTTTGTGCTAGATTAGCATCGGTTGGTGCGTCACGACTCCCTGGTTGGGGTCCGAGAGATAGTTCGAATCGATGGCTCGAAACGTTATCGGATATGGCCAAGAATCGTAATCAATGGCGAACGTGTTGCAATTAACCTCTTTTTTCCCTTCCCGATGATAGTTAACGAATACTGTGTGAACCTGTTAAGTATGACTGTTTTCCTTCCAGATGAAATTCTTTATTCCTTCTCCATCTGTATATTTTACTTTTGATCTATGCTGTTTTATTATTATTGTGTGACGATGTGCATCTTTCTTGGTGCCATTTTGTACCAAGTTTTTTCTGTGTTTAAATAGATAAATAAATGATAGATAACAGGGGGGGAATGAATGCAAACACCTATGATGAAAGACAGTCAGTCAGTCTTTTCATACCTTCCACTTCCAATGCTTATGTCTCAAAACCATAAACAAGGCAGAGGGGGTTGGACTTCTGTGCATTACACAGGTATTTTGATCAATATTCGGATATTACGTGGAACAATATAGATAGAGTTTTCGAAAGTTATTACAGTCTATATATCATACACATACATACAAAAATTAGATTAAAAAAAAGGAGACAACACTTACAAATTATTGAAGGATCAAATTTTTCTGGTTCACTAAAATTATTGTTGTTATTATTTTTATTATCATCAGCATTACTATCCTTATGGTCTGTACCATTTGACTGATTAGTAAATTTAGTAATTGGTGGAAATTTAGTATGGAAGTCGGTGTCAAGGTTTTGTTTTGTAATCTCACTCAGATGATCCCCGTCATCAAGCAAGTTATTCAATCGTAATATTTTTGATCTTAACCAAAAGTAACGTTCACAACGAGCACTTTTCTGTTGAACAAGCTCTTCAGCTTTATCATTTAATGACTTTAAAGAAAAGGAGAAAAGAAACAGGGAGAAAAAGAGTTTAAAGAAAAGTTGATGGATGAAAAATACTCGTAAGCTGAATGACATTAATTTTGTCTGATATGCTGACAACATGACTGTATCTTTACCTGTCAAATGTCAAAGTGACTGCTCTAAACTAAATGGCTTTTTATCAGAAATCAGCCAGTGATCCAAGGAAAACGGTCTTACCTTAAACCTCTCCAAATGCCAAACAGTTAATTTCACCTTTAGGCATAAATCTGACCTAAACAAACTGGTAGTTAGCACTCACGAGGTGTGCAACAAAGGTGGCACGGAAATAAAATATCTAGCCGTCATTCTATCAGCTGATCTTTCCTGGTCGTCTCATATCTTGATGATTTTTAAGAAAATATTCCGTCTTACCTTCTACATCAAGAAGTTAAGACATTCTGGTATAACCCAACCCTTACTCCTACGATTCGTTAACTCTTGCATTCTGCCTATTATTCTCTTTTGTTCCCCCTTAGTTTTTCCAGGGCTACTGAAGAAAGACTTTACCTTATTACGCAGGATGTTAACGGTTGTCAGCAGGGTAAGCTACGTGCCATTTAACCAGCTTGTTAATATTCTGGTTGACACGCACTTGGACTCATGTGAAAAATGCGCTTAATCCATTTTATCTACCTAACTCACACCACACTCTTCGTTCACAACTCTCCCCTTGTATCTCATCAGGCAAAACCAGAAGCCTATATAGAAAACTATATGCTCGCACTAGAAAGAACGAAAACTCAACAATACTCTACTTAGCTCGTGTTCTGTGCGATAAAGAAAGCATTAGGCGTGATATCTATAACTTAACCAATAGTCGGCAGAACAACTGGATCTCGTCTTTCCAACTCATATCATTTATAGGTTCAACGTTTTCTTTCTTTCTTTCTTTTCCTTTTCTCACTCTCTCTCTTTTCTTTTTCTTTTTTTTCTGTTATGTGCTGCTTTGTTTCTTTCTTCTGCTTACGGTAGTAAATATGCTAGAAGCTACTTTTCTAACACCTTCAAACACTGTTCAATTTTGGCTTTGCTACCGACATGCTAATATGTTGTTGTCATAATGAACTGAGATTACCCATAATCTATGTAGAATTTTATTTATTGTTAATGTACAAATTGGACGCAATACTGTAGTAGAATGCTGAGAATTCTATTCTGTATCACAAGTACTGTTTTGGAATAAAGCAAATTATTATTATTATTATTAAACAGCACACTGAGTAGTCATCAGAAAAAGTCATTATTAAAGAACATTTTTGTTGCATACTACGTGATTTATTTAAGCTGAAGTTCACTTCAAACTGGTGCTAGCGGAAGTCTGCTGGAGGAGGAGGTCTCTAACTTTATAGTAAAAACTAGGGTGTCATATGCCAATTTAAGCTACCTCTGGCACCATCGCGACACGCCAGTCTGACTTTCAAAGGTCGGGTCCAAAATGGTTCGATGAAAGCAGTCTCGTAAAGCAGCCCGTAAAAAGTGGCGTATCCAAACAAAAGATGTGCAGCGACTCTTAGTATTGGGTCGTCATTGCCTCCGTAGAATTTTCTGCGTCCAACGATATCATTCTGTGAGTAATTCTAAGGATAGACAGTGTGCGTTTGAGCACGGTGAAGATTAATTGTTGTCATCTGAAAAGATCAGCTCAAGTGCCTTGGAAATATGCTATAAATTCATCCCAGAGACTTGCCTACCTTCCCTGGGACTGGATGCAGAAGGCGAAGAGGTGATCAGTCTATGATGTAGTGCCATTGGATGAAGGATGTCTGTGTTAACTTAGCATCACAGTTGGCAAATCACAACTCCCTGGTTGGAGTCTGAGAGATAATTTAAACTAGTGGGTTGAGACGTTATCAGAAAATAGCAAGGTCATATTTAAAAACAATTGACATCTAACGAATTGTAGTTGAAAATTAACCAACAAAGGATTTCATCTCCCTCCCCCCCCCCAAAAAAAAACACCTACGCTTTAATTCTCCTTAATATGTAAAGGTTGAAAACAAAAATGGAACGCGGAATAAAGAGGGATAGCGAAGTAATTATGTAAAATTACATGGTAAAATCAAGATGGTGGTAACGAAACAGATCGTAAAAAATTGTTTTTGTACACAAAATTCTAGCTTTAAATAATGTCACGGCAAGGAAGCCATCATCACTAGTCAGTGCTTAGTACTCAAGATTCTCTTTTGCATTCAGTAAAAATCAAGGATACTGGTCAATGATTTCCAATTTACTGTGAATGTGCTTGTGGAGCGAGTTATACTAGCTGTTATTCTAGGAACTTGATTTTTCGTGCTCGAGAACATCTCTCACTATGGCTGAGTAAAGGTGTAGTTAAAACCACTAACAGTTCAACATTGGACCATCTGGTGCAAACCGGCCAGCCACAAAGCCAGCCAGTGTGGAAGAATCCTTCTCTATCATCATCTACCGGGTGCCTAATAAATTGCCAAAATCATCGAAGCACCACCTGCTCCAAACAGCAGAGGCTATTGTGATTCGCCTCAAACAACCAGTGCTCTGGGTTCAAAAGAAGCAAGTCCAGCTAACCACTACTACTACTACTACTGTCCTGACTGGCCTTCAGTAGAGACTAAAAATTCATGAATTTGTAATATTATCTTGCCTAATTTTTCTGACATTCAGCTTATTGTTTTTATGTTGATGCTATTGAGCTGTAATCTATCAATATTACTGATTCGATGTTATTTAAACAACACTAATGTTGTTCATAACACTAATTCATTCATTCATTCACTATAATGTATATATAATTGTATAGCCTGATGATGAAGTTATCGAAAAGAGTATTCTTTGTTCACTAGGCATTCTTTTGAAAAATTTTAATGGGCATTTTTAATCAATTAGCGAATTAACAGGTAAGTAGGTAAATAAGCTAATCTGATCAAAATAATAATAATAATAATAGTTAACTTATATTTGAAATCAATAATATTGATTTTCACATGCGGAAGTCAAAACAAATATAAGTATCACATGACATGAAATGTATATGGAATGTTGTTTTTCCAGTGTAATGTGAAAAACTTAACAATAGTAAATGATAGAGGTTAACTTTTAGAAATTTATTAAAACCAGAAAATCCTTGAAACGTGGGAATAGGTGGTGAAGACGGTAGTCGCGTAGCACCACAAGAGGAACCACAGGAACCGGTGGAAGTGAATAATTAATTGACGGTGGCATTAATCCAAGAGCAAACGACTAACTATGTGGCATTTAAATGTTCTAATGATGAATAGATGGAAGGGGGTTGGCATCATGGTAAACGATGCCACAGCAGGTATTCCCATCAATGTCACTGATACAACAGAATAACCCATATTGCCTGCAAGGCAAAGTAGGTGGAGGATTATGTAATTCAAATACTGATAAGATGTAGACATCCCTTCAGTCACCGAGAGTTTCACTCATCTCATAGATGAATATGTCTTGATTGAAGAGTAAACACAAAGATTCAATAATACAGATATACGACGCTTTCACGAGGAAAGATAGTTTAATACGTAAGAGTTGGAAAAGATGTCACTACAGTAGTACAACACACCCACTGGGTTTCGAACTCAGGACCTTTGGGTCACAAGGCAAGCTCGTAGACGATTCAATCACTGGGAGCCCAGTGGTTCCTCAGAGTATGGCCAATCCACCTCCCTTTCTCCCTGTATATTTGTTGCACAATTGGTTACTGAATGGTTCGCTCACACACACACACACATACTGTCCAGACAAAAAACTATTACTGTTATTATCATTATAATTATTCAATTCACAGTAGAGGTGATGTTATTCTTAGGAGATGTGGCTGTTGGCCCCACATCTAACCTTCCCACTTTCCAACCCTACTACCTACCATCTAGGCGAGGTTTAAGAACACATCGGCTGAGAATGAAACTCTAATCACCCGTGTATATGTAGTACACTTTAAATCGTACACACTCTCTGAGTTCACAATATTTTAATGACAAAAATAATAACGCCAATCATGATGATGATGATGATCGATTTCAGAGCAATCGAAACAAAACGTTTAACACATTGAATTCAATAAAGGTGAATGAGAATTATTAAACAATATTTGAATATGTTTCATTTATGCTTAAAAATGTCCTAATAATTAAAAATAGATATATGCATAGATATTGAGGACACACACTGTGAACTGAGTTTACTTTTTTTTTCCAAACACTAAAAATCGATTAGCAGGGCAGTCATAACAATAATAACAATAAATTTTTTTTTTTAAAAGTTATAAACCGATAATTCAATTCACAATACCTACTCGCATTAATTCACTCGACGTAAGTCCACGTTCAGGTAGAAATGGTGCCAATCCTAATTGTTGACACATATCAGCTATTTCACGACGTCTTAATTCAATTTTCTGTTCCATAGCTAATCGTGCTGAATTCTCTTCTTTAATTACTTCACATAGAACTGTTTGTAATTTCTGGACAAATTGTTGTATACGCTCTGAACGTTCTAATTTATTGAAGCCTATATTTAGGGATTAGGAAAATAAAAGTATACGTTCATTGATTACATTTAACAAATGCATATATATATATATATATATATATATATATATATATACGCGCAGCTGAAGCCCTATGTTCCTCTAAGAATTAAAGGAAATAATAATAATCATCTGTATATTTAATTTTGTTCATTGTCTTTAGATTTTACATTATTTATTCTCTAGAAGGAAATGAGTCCTGCACTTTTGTCTAAAATAACCAGCTTAGTGCTGGCTAGTGTATGGATTTCCTTGCGACTGTAGTGAGTTTTCACCAGTTGGCTCCTTTCCAGCACACCATGTCAACGTGAAGTCGATGCCAATTGAAGGTAGATCTATATCACGAGTTGATAAAGTTAGAATTCATGGGCCCATTGAATTCCTATCTATGAGCTTGGTCTCGAAACTTGAAGTATCCTGGTTCGATCCCTGGTGGGGTTATGGACGCGCCCTGTTGAAGGGCCCTCTAAATAGTACCAAACAACTGTCCAGTACTCCCTTGTTTCTAATTATCTCTTTAACTGTTGTTAGTTTATAACGAAAATATAACAATACAAACTAATCCAAAATCCTGACATATCCTATGATCTAAACTTTTTTTTTCATAGTACGAATACTTTGATTGGATACTAGGTTGTAAGTAATGTCATGCGTCTGAACTCTATCATTCAGGTTTTCAGTGAAGCCGCCAAGCTAGATTATTTTGATATAGTTGTGTTCTCTTAGCTGGATAGTTAATTTGCAAAGCTTTCATCACCCCACCACTAGGCAACAATCTTCAGCGCATACTTCAACTTGAAGTCAGCTTTTAGATTTCTCCACGAGTTTATTAATCATCTCTCCTGGTCGGTGACCTTGGATGCCGTGATTGGTTGTTTTTGTGTGTTTTCACACCTTCTAGGTTACTTGTTTTTGAACTGATTGTTACTTTGGCTTGAACTTTGACCCTTTGTGTGTGAGGTCTCTTTCTTATTGGTTGATAAATTTTGTCTATCTCGATGTGTCTATTGATTGATGATTCACTGGAATGCCAAGCTTCTAAACATTCTCTAGCATTATTGTTGTATCCTTTTAATCACCTTTATTTTCTCTATGTTCACCTGAAGGAAGTCCTGTCTTCTCTGGATGCTTCTTCTGCAAGCTTGTTCCTTTTCACTAAGTTGGCAGAAGAAGCATCCAGAGAAGATAGGGCTTCCTTCAGGTGAACATAGAGAAACCAGAGGTGATGAAGATTCCTGGCTAACAACGGACAACAATCAGCATAAATGGAAGGAATCTGAAAGAAACAACCTCCTTTACCTACCTACTTACCTACCTGGGAAGCATCATTTTAACTACAGGTGGACGGAACTGATGAGGATATCAAAGAAAGAATCGGGAAAGCAAGATACGCTTTCATTACTCTCAAGTCTGTATGGAGATAAGTCAACAGCAGTCAGCATCAAAAATAAGATCCGGATTTTCAACTCCAATGTAAAGTCAGTGCTACCATACGTATCAGAGACTTGGCGCGTCATAAAGAGCGCCTGAAACAACCTACAGACCTTCATTAATAGCTGTCTTCGCTCAATACTGAAGATCAGATGGCCAGAAAAGATCAGCAGCAAGGATATCTGTGAGCGAACCAACCAGGAACCGATTGTGAAACAAATAGGCAGGAAGAAATGGAGGTGGATTGTCCACACAGTGAGGAAACCATCAAGTGACATCACTAGACAGACCCTCATGTGGAACCCGAAAGGGAAGTGGCGAGTTGGTCGTCAGTGCAAGGGTGACTTGGAGGAGGCCATGTGAACAGGAGATGAAAGCATGTGGCCAGACCTGGAGCCAGGTGAAAGCTCTAGCAGAGAACCGAACGCAATGGAGACGCGCGGCTGAAGCCCTATGTTCCTCTAGGAATTAAAGGAAATTATATATATATATATATATATATATATATATATATATATATATATATATATCCACTAATCAGAAGAAACCCTTCTAGTAAGCAGTACATTTAGATGAAGACAGGTGAGATACTAATCAGTAGATCTCATAAAACAATATACCGAAATGATTGGGTCCATATATCCCCTGGCCAGATAAATCGTATTCACCACGTCCAGGCAATACAGCTGTTCCCCACACAAAAGTGGAAAGGCGAATGAGAACGTCAGGCACTTTCAACCGAACCGGTGGACATTCTAGTCTGGAATGGCGTATGGACCTGTTTCGGCAACTGGAATCTATGAGCACAGAGCTCTTGACGCTTCTCCACTACCTTATGGAAATGACTTAAAGTCAAAGGCTCCGAAGATGACCCCTTCGGTCTGGTGATATCGGCTGGCAGCATCCCAGCCTCCACACAAACTATCTGGCTTTGTATGGAGCATCTCTTGACTCCAATAATATACCGAGTTCGTGTTTTAATATTTTAAAAAATGATAAATAAAGTGACGCGGATCTAAAGAATCAGAGTTATAAAAGTTGTTTTTTCTTTTAAATTGGCAGCGTATTTGAATCAATGAGCTAGCTGAATTTCCATACAACACACTGTATCATATTTTCCCTAGTTCGTATTGTTTAAACCATTTAGTTATGTCTTTGAGTCGTAAAATACACTCAGTCAGGCATATGTTTTATTGCTTTTCAAACTAACTGGTGCGTATATCCCGGAGACGAAGGCAATATACCATAAAGGATTAGTCTATGCTTCATTTTTACAACAGCCCTGTGTTAAATGATGTACTACAAATTTATACTTTACTTGAACAAATAACCTGGATAAAGACAGAATATTATGAAGTAAATAACTCTTAGAATTCCGGACATTGTATAAACATATTGTCCAGAATAAAGCCATTAGTATAATGATTATTATTATTTTTTTTTCAGTGTTATAAAATTCTATCCCAAAGTTAAAATGCAACAATTTCTAGTGTGACATAAGAGCGAACAACAGACAAGCTTTGAATCACACTAGGTCTGCTGCCTATCTGTCTGTTTTCCCGATGTGCAGCAGTTCAAATCGCCACACTCCATGTACCACACAAAGAAAGAGAAGAAAGTAGAAGAAATTCAAAATGGAGACAGTAAACAGAGGCATGAGGCAAAAAGACCAGTAATACAGAAGGACAATATAGTTTTATTGAAAAATTGTAAGTCACAAGGACTGGATGAATCTGCACCAGTCACTGAGGACGATTTTGAGCCATGTCACCGATTGTTTTCAGTCTTCATTGGTTTCTACCGTCCCGAGAACCCCAACCAGAAAGTCTACATCTTCCCACGTGAGTGGCTTAAACTAACTGTTGTAGAAATCATTGACTGATGAGGCCATGTTTTGGTTTGATCACCATTGGTTCTTCGCCAACCTGACTGTATGTCAGCTATCATTGCCCGTCAGTCGAGGAAGGCGTTGACTAGGCATACGTAATACATGTCCTAACCTTCTCACTCAGTCAATGTAGCTTTACAGCCTCGTCGATTGATTTCCCCTCCTTACCTAGCACTCGACCGAAGCCTAACCTCGATATTGCTCACTCTATTATACCACTTCACACGGAAGGAAGAACGCAGGCAACTATGATCAGAGACAGTTGGCATTTTCATGTCTTCCACTCTTTAGGTCTGCTAAACAGGATGGCCTAAACACACACACACAAACGAATACACTATTCTTTCTCAACTTAGTAAATACAATCTCCCCACTTGAAAAATATGTTTTAGCTGGTTGAATTTTGACGTAAATAAGCCCATTTTGTTCAGTTGACGATTGATAGTTCTCAGCATTTCAATGATCCCAAACACCTCCTTAGATAGTACAAACTAGTAGGTAAAGAATTCACAAAATGATGCTCTGTTTTCGTCACATTTCAGCTAGCGTCGTTAGTCTAAGTAAACGACTGTTCCCTACACATAACATACACACACACACTCTCCTTCCTCGACTAACCAGAACTCTGTAATAATGAAGAAGACTTGTAGCTAAGTGGGATGTTTTTGATGTGGTTGCATTCTATGCGCTTGGCGATTTATTTGCGAATTTTTCATTGCCTTTCTAGACATCATAGTCAGTGTTGAATTTAGTGACCAGAATTCTCCCTCTCACTTAAATATAATAACCTTTTAAGTAGTGAGATAGATAGACCTTGTGAATGTTTTTACGATTAACAGTTGTGTGTATTAGTCCCAAGTGCGTCGGCGGCGCAGCGGTTCGAACGCTCACCAACCAAGCACATGGTCCGGAGTTCAATCCCCGGCCACGGACGCACTCCTTGACCTCGCTAAGCCAGTAATTGAGAAAAGCTGGTAAATATGAAAGGTTGGGCATGAGGCTAGCAACCCCATCCTGTAAAAATTAACACCACGGTTACAGAAACTTCAAGCTTCTAGCTTGAAGTTGCCTTATGTTCCACTGGGAACGTGAAGCAATAACAACAATATATTAGTTCAACACCTTATGAATTGTAACTTTTATGCTCCTACTGGTGTGCTATATCACTATAAGGCCAAGTTAAACTTTAAGTACCACTAAATAACAGTAGCGTGCGACCGCACCAATAACCTTGAAACGCTCACTGAGCAAGTTAATCAAACCTGATAAATAATATTGCCATCATCAATAAAATATCCTCATCGAAATGTTATCCTATTAAATGAGATATCTGTCAAGTTACAGCTTAGGTTTGTGAAAGATTAAGGTACTCTTTAAGCCAATTACAAGTCGGGTTTGGGTTAACCTGATAATTAAGGCGACATTAGGGCTCGTTCGATTTAGACTAGAGTTAGTTTAGAGATTTTCGCCCGTTAGGAGTAGATTCAAAAAAGATTAGGGTCACTGTTAGGGATAGAAGACCTATATGACTACATGCATAGAATGTGGTCAAATTACTCTGTTGATATAAGAATAAAACTTGTACACTGTGGTAGAGTATAATTCCGTTGTGGGCAAAATTTATTTTGATAAAGTTTCACAGTGTTATGCAGTAAAATTTACAGATGAAGTTTCGAGTATAATTTATTTCCCTGTACATATGACTGTATTACATTATGAGACATTATCAAAATAGATTTTACCCACAATGGAACTATACTCTCTGTTGATACTCTCCACCCTAAAACTGAGAGCTATTTTTATAACATGTGAGAGGAAGGTATCCTCTGTAACACTTTTTCCACCGTTTTATGCATCTTTTTCATAAATATATGTATTCCATACACAAAAATGCCTGCCTCCTTCACGTGATTGGTGCGTTCGAGGTCATTCGTTGGTTAGTATTTAGTGGTGATTAAAGTTTAACTTTACCCACTATAAGAAGCAACCGCTTCACATTCAACCCTACTAATGACTACGGATGGCTTTTAATTTCAGTGCAATCATCCTGATCACAGTTACAAATGAAGGGGGTGTTCAGAATTTGGGTGTTGCTACACGACTGGCAGAAATATTTACATACTAAGCGAAAATAAAAACTGTTTCCTTTAGTTAACGTTAAAAAAAAGAAGTTATACACAGTTTAAAAACACGCCTTACCAACATAATTCCATATACGTAACAGCTCTGTTAAGTTGGGTCGCATAGATTGAATAAGTTCCTTCTCCAATTCTTCTGTTTCCATAATTATGATTATTATTAAATATTATAAATTAATAACCACCTAAAATGTTGATTAAAAACAAAAATCAATAGAATAAAATGGGAAGAATCATAAGAATTCAATAGAATGGTAAATATGGAAATGTTCTATGCGGAAATGCAAATAGATGACCTTCAGAAAGCCAATCAAAAGATTCGAAAGAAAAATCAAAATAGGATCCAGACAAAAATTGTTTTTCAAATGTAGGTGGTCATTAAGGACACATACCTGCATGCTAAATATGTATTGCATATTTAGTAGATGAGAATGTCTAGAATGGTATGTGTGTATGTATTTCCCGGATAGTATGGATTGGAATCAACTTACATGTATGAGGTTATGCCACGTGTTTGGTGATCCAAAACGGAAAACTTATTGGAGCCTGCCTACTATCATCGATGATATTCCTAACTGTGGTGTTGGACTGGATTATGCGGAAAACTGTGCGTCTGAGGTGAGAAGCCAGGAATACGTTGGGCTGATAAGAAGGCTGTGGATGGTCTGGATTTCGCGGATGATTTGTCTCTAATGTCATACAAACTCAAAGATTTACCGGTGAAAGTCAACAAGCAGACAGAAGAAGCAGTAAAGACAGAACTCCAAAGGAACAAAGAAAGGATAGAAGTGATGGAAATAACCAACCAACCAACCAACAACAAACACCAATCACTATCAAATATAGGAGACAGTAAAGATGACGATGTCAAAACCAGAATCGTAAGGGAGAGATAGACCTAAATCACTGTGAAATCAGTGTGGAAATATCTTCTGCACTCCGCATATATGGTCGGAAATTTTGCTAGTGCATGACTAAAGACATTGCCAACAGACCAATGCGAACTTTCACCAACAGCTGACTTCGCTCTGTATTGAAGATCAAGTGACAAGAAATAATTATCAACAAGAAACTCCGAGAACGAACCAGTTAAGAACATATCACTCACCAGATATGCCGAAGAAACTGAAGAGGGGTTGGACACACACTGAGAGGACCGTCGAGTGACATGGCGTACCAGGCCAGAGCTCGAGTGCAACTCGAATGAAAAACGATGACACTATATATATATCATTGGTTCAGTCAAAGATTGACAAGTACCCCTCACATGTTACCTCCAACTGTGTATACCAATTCACATGTATCTGCGGGAGCAGTTACTTTGGAAGAACAGAGAGGAGAGCCTAAGTCAGATTCTGCAAACATGTACCAAGGAGCCTCCGGTTAAACGGACCGAATTGTTCAAACTCTTCAATCGCCAAACACCTGATCGACACAGGACACCGAGTAGATGTGCTGGAATTATTCAAAATAATTAACAGACAAAGTACCTCAAGTCTTCTCAGATTTGCTGAAGCTATAGCAATAAAACGATTGAAGCCTGATTTATGTGTCTAAAAAGAATCTGTTGTTGGACTTCAATTACCCTGGTCACTCACATCTTAGTAACTCTTTGTTTTCTAATTTTATTACCGTATCTTTTCACTCCACCCCCTCCCTTTATTTTTTGCTTGACTATCTTAAGAGATAATTTTTCTTGATCTTCTGAGTTCTGCTCACTGTATTCCATCATCAACTTCTCATCTGACCTCATGTGCGCCGAAATTGTTAAATTTTGGTCTTCTCTTATCTAATTACGTAACTTTTACTTAATTGTCTTTTGTTACCAACCAAACAACACAACTGTAAATGATTTTTTTTCAAGAAACTTCTATCTACCAAGATATATATGTATGTCGTAACACTTTAAACACCCTGTAAATCTTAACGCCTTATTTTACCATGACGTTTTGACAATATGCTTGCTAATGGACAAAGGTTTGTTAAAATTGTACACTTTTTTATTTTTAGTTTATTGAAAAATTCAGGTTGTACGCAGTTGATGAGAACCAAAGAAATAAAAGGGATCCAGATTATTTTGCGCCAATGTTTCCTCTTTCTTTGTTCAAATTTATAAAAGGGAATCATTGTATGAAATATATATATATATATATATATATATATATATATATATATATATATATATATATATATATATATATATATATATATATATATATATATATATATATAATATTCTAAAGGCACGAACTATTTAATTCATCCTTACGTACACGTGAAAGTGTTCATTTTGTCTAATATACAAATATAGACAACGAATGTGATGTAGACCGTTCATCATTATCAGCCTAGTCTCCAATCACATGTAACATTGATGTTGTTTTTCTAGCCATATTCAAGCAGGAAAATCAGCTTACATGTCTGCCTATTTACATGTCTCTAATTTTTCCCTACTAAGCGAAAAGCAACAAACACTGATTGGAGATGACGAGTTTGGCTATGTACAGATAATGCATTCCACCTATGAAGCAATAATTGATCGAATTCCACTAAATTCCTATCGTCATTGATCAGAATAATAAATAAAAAAAATTATATATATTGTAGTGATTGACAGGAAAATCTGATTTTGTAATTTCGTTAACAAAAACACACACAAAAAATATTCACCATGCGATTGGCGCAATTACTTGTGTAGGCGGCAATAATTTTAAAAGTGCTTTATTTCACTGATACCTTTGGTTTGCTGCTGACGCGTCACAACAGGTTCGAGTCTTGTTCAGCCTGAACACCTGGGTAGTATCGTTCTCAGTTTAGTACATCTGTCTAGTCCAAAGCCATACAAAAGACACGATATTTTCCTCTAATCTATAACGCAAACTTAATTGGTGGATGGTGACTAGCAGTGGAATCCATCGGGATGCGCATTTCGTTCTACTTGAGACTCGTCGGCTGGATGTACCTGCATTTCTCCCAGTGAGTGATGGTGTTCCCAACACTGAGGCGCGAACCCAGTGCCCATAGTGTCAAACGCCAAAGCGTTATCCACTAGACCACTTGGCCCACAAGAGCCAACTCTTGTGCAACGGGTCATATTAATTATTTAATTGAATTTTAGATTTTTCCGTCGAATGATTGGACCGAAGTGCTCGGTCCAACAATTAAATACTAATTAAATTCCCAGGCATCATCGAAGCATCTGCACAAGAAGCCAACAGACATGTCAACCTGAGACCGAGCACTTCGGTCCAATTAATCGACGAGAAAATCTAAAATTCAAGTAAATATTACGCAAACTGTTCCGTGAACAGTATATAAACATAATTGAATTCGGTATCGAATAAGCACATTTTAAGGAATAGCCGTAAACGACTTAGTAAATTAGGTGTTTTTCAGTTAATGGTTAGGTGCTCTAAATAGACAAAGAGAACACTCAGTACCATTTTATTCCAGAAAACAATGAGAAAAGTTACTTTTACATAAACTGAAGTCGATTGCCTCTGAATTTTGTTTACTGGACTACAGTAAAAAAAAAGTAAACGGCATATTTATTTCACATTTTAACGCACTTCAGTACAGCGGTATACATTCAGTAAAACGTATTCGGGAACTCACATTTTAATATTACCATAGGAAGAGGGACTTTTTGAAGTCCAGCTATGGTGCATTTGACTGACTATGACTACTAGATGGATCGGGTGTTAGATAAGGAGGATAAGTCAATCGATAAAGTTGTGAAGCACTACGCATGCCTAGCTATCGCCTTCCTCGATGGTCAATGTTAGCTGACATAGGATCAGGTTTGAAAAGAGCTAGTGGTGGTCAAACAAAAGCGTACTGATGAAGAACCCCAAACTAGGATGAAGCAGCTGTCCAGTACTCCCTGGTCAGTCGATTGAATTTCATCACAGAACTCTACACACAAGTGCAGCAGTTCAACTCACTACACTCCATGTACCACATAAAAGAAGACAGAAAACAGAGGAAAAAGGACACTCAGAAATATGAAGGAGGTAAAATAGGTATAGAGATTATGTAGATCACGCAACATTGAGACAATATCACCAATTTTCTCCAGCCACTGGTTTTTACTACCATGAGGATACCTCCATACCTACCTTAAACCAATTATCAAAGATTTCAAAGAATGAAACCATGTTTCTGATCGACCCAAACTAATGTCAGCTGACATGGCTCGTCGAAGAAGGCAATGGCAAGCCATACACAACTTGTATCTTAAAATCATCTGAAAAGATGTAGCTTCACAACCCCATCTATTGACTTACCCTCCTTATCTAACACTCAACGTTTAACCCTAATACTAATCACCTTACTAAATCACCTAACACGGGAGACAGAACGCAGATACCTATGATCAAAGAGACTTAGCCAACCTTTTCATACCTTCCACTTTCAATAAACTGTGTCTCACAACCGTAAAAGAGGACAAAGCGAACTGCTGTGCAGTACACACACGTCCTTTGGCTGATAGACGGTGAATGCCGGATTACAGTATATTGTTTTACATAGACCTTAAATAAATTTATGCCAACTAGTATACACTAATTACTCGACATCCTGTAATAAATATAATACGAATCAAAATTTATTCAACTAATTTACTACGAATATATTGATTTGACGACATCAAAAGTGACATAATATTCAGTGAATTGTATGCCAATTTTCAGTGTACATAAAAACACACACACACGCATACCGATATGAGCCATATATGTATATATGCATATAATATAAGACTTGGACAGGAAGTCTAAACGAATCAGGCTTTCAGTGTAGACGCACACTTAGACTATAGTGAAATTGATAACAAAAGTCAGACTGGGAAAAGTGATAACAATAACAACCTGTATAAGATGAGACATATAGTAGTATAGCATATAGCAGTACTAACACCGCAGCTGCATCTGTTCGACCACCGAGAAAACCAGTTGAACTACAAAAGCTTGAAAAATCATCAGCCATAGGTCTACACACTATAGAATCAGGCCACAAAATTGATTTTGACAATATTGAAATCATCATCCAGAAAAACTTGAGAAATCACAAAGAACGTCTAATATCAGAAACACTTCATATCAAGTGGAATCCAAATTGCCTGATGAATAGGAATGATGGACTAAAACAGAATCGGACCTGGTTACAACACCTCCCTCCCCTCCCCTATGAAGTGACAAAATCAACACGAATGTGATAAGCAAGTTCACTATGTAAACACACACTGTTTTTATAATTTTACATACTGATCACATCCAACAATCTACACTTGATTTTGTTATCTTTACCAATTGACCAATTTGACAACAAAAAAACGACCCCAGACAGACAAACGATGATCAAGTTAGTAAGCTTTATTTTGATATCATAACAGATGTACTATTACCTTCGTTATTTGTGATCTTATTAGTTATTAGTGATCTTCATTACTATTCTGACTTTCTATACGTCCCTTTAACTTGACCTAAGTCTATTTTCTCACCCCTTAACTCTTTGCTATATATGTGCTGAGACTTTGTAAATTCTGGTTTAATAATACTTTGATAAAGCTATTAGCAGCAGGATTAAATAGTGAAACGTCAGTAAACACAACAATATCGTTCATTGTTTTTCATTCATTGGGAAATACAAAAACCTTTATTATAATAGAGATATAAAGTATATTATATTTACCAAAATCTGGGAAATTTTAGCCATATATAAACAAGTTCAATTGGTTGTCTAACAACAGAAAATTAGGTAATATATAAACGAATTAAAACTGTCCAATCATATTACTGCGTTGGTGGTACAGCGGTAGAATGCTCGTCAACCATGCCTCAAGGGGTTCGGGGTTCGATCCCCGGCCATTGACGCATTCTTTCGCCTTCCTAAACCAGTAAGACGACTGGTAAAGAGGGAAGGTTGGGCATGAGGCTAACAACCCTATCCCGTAAAAATTAACACCACTGCTACCGAAACTTTAAGACTGTACCTTGAAGCCCTATGTTCCACTAGGAACATAAAGGAATAAAAAATATATATATCAGGTTATCATGTCGATCAGTGTACAAATCATAAATTCACTGGCTAAGAAAGAAGTTGACCCATTGTAACAGCAGTATGCACTCATGCAACAATCTATCTATCGTTGAACCTAAACATTTTTTTTTACTCAAAAAGCGAGTGGAATATTAACCTTTGAAGATCTAATCCTTGCATTATATTCCTAATAAACATATTCCCAATGAAAGTGTGAATAAATTTTCATTATCCAATATACTGTGCACACTAATAATAAGAATAAATAAGAATCGTCGACAATAATAAGATCAAAATCAATGTACACAATGTATGAGTTATTAAACAACCCCTCAGAATCGCATACAGTTGGTGCAGCTTAATGATACTATTTGACTGTCCAAACTACGGTAGGTGGTAATGCTGCATCTCAACCTGTAACTAATTGGTTAGAAGTCGAAGACTGACACCAATGAATCTCATCTCCACAGAGTACAAAACTAACGATGACAAAAAACCAAAACCTAAATATTTCAGATAACTTCATTCAATAATTAGAGATAATCTTTGACAAACAGAATAATTAGAGAATCACTACTTAGAAAATATACAAGGAGATTTTCAACACCTTTAACTTCATTATACTTAACTGTTATAAACCAACACTTGAATATCGATGAGATGCTCGCTGGTGACTGGCCCTATTCAGGTAGGTAGTTACCTGGGGTTCCAGTGGGAAGTCGTGACCAGTAGGGTACAGCAAGCCTATTGTGAGGACAACTACACGCTGAAGGCATTAGCTAGGGGTCGCGCTATGTCGTGAATTGGCAGAAGTTAGAATTCATGGCCTGGCCATTGGATCGGGTCCCAGTGGCCAAATGGTTTACGAGCTTGCCTTGTAACCAGAAAGTCCTGGGTTCGAACCCACTTGGCGTGTGCGTACTGCTGAAGAATTCCAAACTAGCGTAGACGAAACAGTTGTCCAGTACTCTCAGGTTTTCCAATGGTTTTCCAACCAATGTCAGCTCATGATGAAATCCTGTAACCAATGAAATTCCTACAAACCAACACTTCAATACCCTCAATTTTGTCTAATAACAGTTGCATTTTTGTAATAACGCGCATTTTAGTTAAATACAGGCTTAAAACGGAGTCAACAGTTTAACTGATAATGTTGTCCTAATTTGATTGGACAACCTTCGAGGCCCTACGATATACAAACAACCAACTTATTGGTTGGTACAATATATATATAATGTATTGTTCGTCTAATAATGTTCATTCTCATCCGTATAGACAAGTCTTCCTTTCTCCTTTTTCTCTTGTGTTCGATGGAGCAAAAAGTGTTTGAGAGGGGAAAATATCGTATTCCGTGTTCATTTGAGTCGTCTATTGCATTTCAGTATCGATCCTGATTCTTATTCTCAGTTATAAGAAACTTGGGTGCTGAAGCGAATTTCTCCCCTTATATAAAATTATTATACCCTTAAGTTTCAGGTGGAACATACAGTCTCAACACGATATCTCCATTACATCCTCTTCTTTGCAGTCGTCTTTAGCTAGCTGTAACGTTTACCCATGAGCTCTAATCTTCACTTCCCCACACGAGCTTCTCTATGTCATCCTTGGACCCAAGGCAGTTTACCATTCGGCATATTCATTGAGTAATAAGTTATTGGCTGATTTCTTTCCCAAAGTTCTTTGTTCCGAATTCTTTTAAACCAGCCATCTGATCTTCAGTATGAAAAGCAGGAAACCGTTTATGAAAGTCTGCAATAGCCTCTTTGAAATGCTCTAGGTGACGCAGCCGCCGACTCCCTGTACAATGAATAAGTGTTGACTGATTTGACATTAATGTTGAAAATCAGAATCTTCTTCCCTAAACTTGGCACAGTAGATTTCCAGACTGATTTCAGATAAATGAAGATCTGTCTAGCTTTTCTGATCTTGATTAACTTTGACATCCTCATCCATGCTGTTGCGTCTACTTGAAAGAATCCTGCCTACATAAATGGAAGAATTGACTCCTTTAGGATTCCTTTCGTTAATAGTGATTGATGCTTGTTGTTATTGTGGGTCGTGATGGTGACTAGGTTTCCCCATCACTTCTGCCTTTTCTGTGTTAACTTGACTCGACCGATAGCTGCCACCTTAACGTGGTGGTCAGGCTTTCACATTGTGATGACCCAACAAGCTACACTGGCCGGAACTAATGTTCCTGCAGGTGTAACAACAGAAGACAAGGGCCAGGCAACAGATCGTTTTATTATGAAAATCAACACGTATTTATACATCTTTCAACTACATTATTATAGACAAGCGCAGTCATCTGATTGGTTGTTTAGGTAGACAAACGCAGGCTTCTGATTGGTTGTTTCGGGATTCCTTGACAAATAGAGTTCTCTCTGCGAATCATATTCTGCCACGTTAACTTTTCTGTGATTGGTTGTTGACTCAGGCTTGTTCATATTTTCTCACGGCCCATATTAGTGACCTAGACCTTAACGTAGATTAGTGCCAACCAATCGGCTAGCAGCCTGCTCTCACCACACTCGTCCCCCCGTCAAATACGTGCGACTGAAGTCGGCTTGATCTACTTGGTGCAGGCGTCATCGTTGGCTTGTCTCGCTGTATCCATTTCTGGAGCTCGCTGACGTTCACGCGCCTCTCATTGTTCGCCATTGCGACTGTGTCTGCGTAACCCCATCTCGAAGTGACCATATATGGTCCTTCCCACTTTGGAAACTGTTTGCCTGACCCTGTCGAACATTCGTCCATACTTCGGCCCACACCTTCATATGCTGCTTTTGCCCGACCTCCCAGCAGCGTCTCAAGTAGCAGCTCTATCGCTGACAGATCTTGAACGCCACTCAACTGCGCAGAAGCCTTGAAGTCCTGCCCGAAGATCCATATGTCTCCATCAAAAACTGCAGGGTATAGGCTTTTCATTTGTCGGTAGGCAGCGACACCAAATGTAACAACAGAAGACAAGGGCCAGGCAACAGATCGTTTTATTATGAAAATCAACACGTATTTATACATCTTTCAACTACATTATTATAGACAAGCGCAGTCATCTGATTGGTTGTTTAGGTAGACAAACGCAGGCTTCTGATTGGTTGTTTCGGGATTCCTTGACAAATAGAGTTCTCTCTGCGAATCATATTCTGCCACGTTAACTTTTCTGTGATTGGTTGTTGACTCAGGCTTGTTCATATTTTCTCACGGCCCATATTAGTGACCTAGACCTTAACGTAGATTAGTGCCAACCAATCGGCTAGCAGCCTGCTCTCACCACACAGGTTCTACCACGCTAGGAAGGTTGTTAGGATAGCGATTAGACTAAAAGCAGTTACCGGCATTGTGTAAGAATCTTTCTTACACTATGCTGGGGAACAGGGGTGTAACAGCAGCGAGGTGTTTCCCTCAGATGACAAGCATGCCAGCCAACTATTCTGTCTCTCCACTCCGGAAAGAGGGGGTTAGAAAATGTCGACCCCAACAATTGTACAACCCGACTTACCCTACGGTGGTCCATAACCGGAGGTAAATTTACTAATACGCAGCCAATCCCAGAAACCAGTTCATACAGGCCGTATGTGACCGGCCAGCATCAAGCAGTTGTCCCTGGGCTCTGCGGTCACGCAACACTCTTTCTGTTTCAGGTACCCGAAGAATTAATCAACTTCCACGGTGTGGGCAGCCGGAAAGTAACAACCGCCCACACACTTCCGAAAGCACACGAAGCCTTCCTGAGCATCATTCTCCTTAACCCACATCACCATCATCTTACTTCCTTACTACAGTCAGTAGTATTCAGTCTAGTGAGTCATCTTCACTTCACTTTGTGACCACAAACAAGGATGAGAGCCATAGAAACACCCCCAACAGCCCCTTAAAGCCATGTCGCTAACTTAATATAGGAGTATCCAACGTAAGGATCGTCTTCCAAATCAGACAACAGGCATCACTAGCAAGAACTCTGGTATCTCGAACCGTGGATGTATGTTGTGATTCGGAGACATGCATATAAGATTCGAGTGTGGTCATTCACTTAACCTCACCTGGTCAACAAGGTGAATCTACAAAATTCGCTTCAAAGGTGTGAGGAGACCCCTCAGCTAGTTCGCGAAGACTCGCAGGTGTAGGGATAGCACTGAGTATTAGGGCGGAAAAATCACCTCTTGACTGGATCCCAGCAGATAGTCGTAAGTGTGCGGTCCGTCTGAATGGGTCCGTTAAAAGAAGGAAAGACGGCGCTACCCATTGTTGCCTTTTCTTAGCCTCCGCTTATGCCCCGACCGACTGCAGTTCGGATGAACTAAAAGATGATTTCTACCTGAAACTATCTTATTTGCTGCAAAAAAGCAAGACGTTCAGATACACTTGTTTTAACAGGCGACTTTAATACCCAAGTGGAGAAGTTGTCCCAGACTGAGAAATATTTAGGTGGTATGTATGGAGTTCCCTGCCGACAAACCGACAACGGCGATCGTCTTTTACAGTTTTGATCAGATAATCACCTGTTCCTAGTCAGCACTAACTTTAGGCACAAAGATAGACACTGCATAACCGGGTGACCTCCATCACCAAATAAAGTTTGGACTCAGATAGACCACATAGCAATAGGGTATCGTTGGCAAGGGTCAGTAAAAGACTGTCGCGCCTTTTTGGAACACGTGCATAGACTCTGATCACGCTCTGATCCGCGTACGTTTATGCTTAAGAATAAAAGGACTAAAGAAATTGATGGCAGACAGTTAACTTGAAGTCTTATCTTCGCCATCTGATTCTTCTGCCAACTTGTTGGTTTTCGTCTGTAGATCTTCGAGTTAATGTGGCATCCGAGAGGTTCAAATCTTTTAGATTCTTTTTATCGGCCCAACTTCCCTCATATATAGAAATATATGCATATATATACCCCTAAATATGTACTGCTTTGAAAACATTTGAAAGACGAAGGAAATAGTAAAACAAAGAAATAACCACCTGCTTAATCATCTGAAAATTTATGTACAAATGTGTACGTAAACATTTACTCTGCATTACCACTCTCTCTCTCTCTCCCTTTGCATACAATGTCTGTTAATGGTTACACAGGAGTATGTACACATCTATGTCTACTGTTTTCTATATTGTTTGCTGTGTTTTTTTCCTCCACTTTTGTTTTCTTCTTGTAATCAATATTCTCTTATGAACAATACAAACTGAACAAATAATCAAAGTTTTTAATCTATTTTAACTGTTTTTCACACACATATCCACTCAAACCACAAACACGCACACATACACAAATGTGTAAGTGTGAGCGTTACTATAGCAACATTTTTGATTATATACACATATATATATATACACACACATTTATACGCATGCTCAGATCTAACTAAAAACAATACGTACTACCCATAGGTTTTTTTTTATACTTCTGAAACCGTCTTTTGTCTTAACAAACAGATAAATTTAATTCCCATTGTCGGTTAACTATGATTACTTTCTGTAGGTAGGGAGAGGGGGAGAGAAAAGACACTCATTATTGTCTAATATTCACACGTGCCTACATTTATACATATATTACGCCACTGATAAAGAAAAATAATTGTCTAGTGGATAATTTTACTATGCGTCGGTGGCACAGTGGTTAGGACTCTCGCCAACCATGCACATAGTCCGGAGTTCGATCCCCTGCCGAAGTAGCACACCTGATATCTATGGTCGGCCTGCAAAATTTTTGGCTACCGATATCACATGCTGAAAATTCAATACTTCTACCGAAAATACGGTGTGGTATCAAGTTGTAATCAAAAAAATAAATAAATAAAAATAAAAACAGAGAATTTGTGCGTCAGTGGTAGAATACTCGCCAACCAGGCATACGGTCTGGAGCTCAGGTCGATTCCTGGCCGACACGCTCCCACGCCTCGTTAAGCCAATAGAAGTAAGCCATCCAGTAAAGAAGGAAGGTTTGACAAGGTAAGGCAAGCAACCCCCCCACCCCCCCACCGTCACACCATGAAATAAGTAAAGAGAAAATCTCACCGCCACTGGAACTTCAAAGCTCAAACTTCAAGGTTTATAATCCACTCGGAACTCAAAGGAATTAAATAAATAAGAGCATAGAATTTCGGCAGCAGAGTTAGTTTAATTCACTCATAGAATAGAATAACTTAATTTAGTGTAGTACACGATACAGTATTATTGATTTATTGATGACATTTAGCTGACTACTGAATCCTTGTTGATTGAGTCTACTCTCAGCACATTCAGTAATAGGAATGACGCAACACTAATCTCGTAGAAATGTAAAGCCGATAAAATCAAGGGATAAAGAGCAAGGAAAGTAAAAAAAAGAAAAAACAATGTCTGAAAGTTATGTGACCACCATGATATGATAATGAGTAATCAACTGTGCTAGAGACATCATCGGTAAACAAATCATGTTGTATCATTCTGTGTGTAATATCAATTAGGGTTGTCTTACTGTGAAAAATGTTATTCTATTTGATATATTACTCAACATGTTACGTAATTATTATTACTATTATTATTCCCTTTGGTTCCGAGTGAACACAGGGCATCACAGTAGGACACCTCTATTTCATCCTGCTTTCTGAAGGCTTTTTAGCTACCTCCATGATTACCTACAGGCCTTCATACTACCCCTTACAACACAATCTCCTCCATGTCACTCTCGGACGCCTAGTTCATTAGCCAGTTCTAAGTCTGAAAAGAGAGGGAAGATTGCAGGGGCGGAAGGGGATTGTAACCAGCGAACCTACTCACAATACAATCAATCCATCCGCTACAGAGACTTAAAAACATACACAATTATATTAGATTTCTTACTCGAAAGAAGCAACCTTGTTACAAACACATAATTAACCTCCAAGAATAGCGATAGCGATCTGATAAGCATTTCATTCAAGTATAAACATATATATACTGCAGTAGACTAACAAGTAATCGGCTCAAAAATCGTCACCTATGGAGAAGTATTCATTTCGCATTATGGAAATCATTATTAACTTTTACATGGTTTATCTTACTCTTGAGTAATTCCATATTAGTTTGTTTATTAAATGTATCACATGGTGAAACAGTATTATTTACTGGATGGTAACAGAGGCAGTCAGAAACGAACTCATTTCTGACCTAGAACTTGAACTTAGGACAAAAGTGCCACTTGAGGACATAATGCTGGGAGTGCGGCTATTTATGTCTGACTTCCACAGTATTTAAATTCCAAGGGAAATATATACAAACTAACTGAGGGAGTTGCCATGGGATCACCAATATCCCCGGTTATAGAAGATATATTCATGGATAGGTGGGAAAACATAGCGATTGAAACGCTCAACCCCACCTCGAAAGTATGGGGAAGGTATGTAGATGACACATTCATTTTACTTAGAACACAAGATATAGAAAGATTTTTCGAACACATCAACTCAAACGTGAAGGCAATTCAATTCACTTATGAATTGGAAAGTCAGGAAGGGGAACTTCCAATGTTAGATTGCAACGTAAAAAGGAAAGAAGATGGGAAGTTAAACACCAGTGTTTACAGGAAACCCACACATTCGAACAGATATCTGGACTTCCGATCATCCCAACCTGTGTCAGTAAAAATAGGATTGGTGAAATGTTTAACTGACAGAGCACAAAAACTAAGTAGTACCAAGAAAAACCTAAGACAGGAAGTGGTACACATAAAAAAAGCCTTGAAACTAAATAATTACTCTGATAAATTAGTCAGGAAATATGCAGGGAAATGTAAAAATATAATAAATAATGACAGTAGCAATAGTGATGATAATAATAATATTAATGGCAACATGCATGTCAAACATGCACAACACCAAAAATAAGGAATCTAAATCATCAGTAGTAATTCCATACAAGGAAGAAACCTCGGAAACCACCTTACGCAGAATTCTCAACAAGGCAGGAATAAAAGTGGCTGGCATTCAAAACACCCACAAACTCAATTAGAAATAGGCTTTGTCGGTTGAAGGATCAATCCTGTGGAGAGAAACAGTTTAGTTCATCTAATACCCTCCTCTAATGATTGTCAGGTCAAATACATAGGTTAAACTAGTAGAATAGGGGTAGTCAGACTAGCTGAGCATAAAAATCTAGCTGCAAAATCCAGATTGGTTGACCCAAATAAGACAAGAAATCTAGAGAATAGTTCAGCCGTAAATAGCACTACATGCAATTACACACAACCATACAATAGGATTGGTTGGATAAAATGACAGTTTTAAAATCTAATATAACAATAGGGTGGAGGGAGAGATTGGTAACAGAAGCTTTGTTTATCGAATCAACTGCAAACACATGTAATAGAAAAATCCAGTAAATAATACTGTTTCACTGTATGATACATTTAACAAACAAACTAATATGGAATTACTTACTACCACAGTGCCCAACTGCCTCTTGAGTATTTTCGCCAATTTTAGTTTTATTGTATTACCTCTCTGTACTACTACTACTATGTGGAACAAGTAGAACAGATGAACTTTCATGTAAAGTCTCACGTTGATAATTTACTTCAATCAGTTATAACTGTAAATACTACATAGCAGCTTGATCAGCGAAACTGTATCATTAAGCCCATTGTGAAGCGATTATGCGAGGGTCCCTAATGTCTACAGTTGACCAGCGCTTCGAAGATAACACCGCTGGTAATAATTACTCAAAGTATTTTCATAGGTTAAGTAGTGGGCGTCTACCAGAATGGTAAAGTCTGATTGATTGTTCATCCGACCAATGAAAATGCACAGTCTACATTCATATAATAGAAATTCTGGTTGACAGAGTATCGACTAACTCTACGATAATTGGACATAAAAACTTCAAAAATGGTGAATGATTACGAGGGTACATTATCAAGCTATGCTACTGAACAAACACCTCCAGTCTAAAGTATCCTCAATGTGATTTTATTATTATTCCCTTCGGTTCCGGTTTCAGTAGCACATTTCTATTTAATTCTGTTGTCTTAAGTTTTTATTTTAGCTGGTTCCATGATTGCCCACAAGCTCTTTCGGGTTTCACTCAAGCAATGGTCTGGCTCGTGATTTCACTTAATGGTTTCCCACACGATGCATCTGACCCATCTCCATTTAATTCTGCATGTACGTTGGGCAATAGATCCTCGCTTGGTGATCTACTAGAGTTCTTTGTTATTTGTCCTTTATGATAGGCCATCTGACGTTGAGTATTCATTGAAATTGACAGCAGTAGATGAAAACCAGTGGAGTCCACCAAGTCAGGTAGGGGATCAGTAACTCACCAATGACAATGACTAGCGGTTAAGCCACATATATCGCCAAATGGCCAGTGACTGGATGCCCAACGAGCTCAACTTGTAACCGGAAAGTCATAAGTTCAAGCCCTACTGAGCCCATACTGAAGAGAAGTACCATACTAGGACGAGAAAGTTGTCCAGTACTCCCAGGTTTTCCAATGATTCTTCTTCAACTGATGTCAACTCGTGGTGAATCAAATTTTTTTTGAATCAACAGAGGTACGTACGTTTAATTTTTGTTAACCATTTACTAACACCTGTGTTTAAAATCAATATATGCAATAATTATACACTGTCATCACCACAACGATTATTACTATTCTGAGTTTAAGGATGCATTCAAGTCAATAATCGATATATTGATCAATATTTTAAATTAAAGCAAAAAAAATAATAAAATAAAATTGCAGAGAAGAAGAAACAGAAAAACAGACTTGTGATCGCCTACTTTCAAAAAGTCAATCTGATCTGTCAACTAGTCAGTCAGTCTACTGTCAAATTAATTCTTCTACAGAAAGAAAAAAAAGATGGGTAGGATTTGTAAATTGACTTATGTGATAACATTATAATGACCAACTAATTGAAAAGTTACTTAGCTGAGAACTGATTGATTTAAAGTGGAAGTTTTCTGCCAAGAGGTAATCCTTCGTAATGTCGATTACACTACACTACGGTGGGGGAGGAGCTTGGAATTAATTAATTAATCAGAAAACATTTTCTTATTCTTTTGCGTTCCAGTTGCAATACATTGGGGGGGGGGCTTCAAGAGCTTTAGCTTTGAAGTTTCAGTAGCGATGGTATTCCTTTTAAAGGGTAGGGGTGGTGGTCTCAATCTCTACCAATTTCTTCTTTACCAGGTGGCTTACCAGCAACTTAGCAATATTTAGGAATGAGTATGTTCAACTTTAACATTATAAGAAGCCGATTTGCTACCAGTAAAACAAGTCTTGAATTTAATTTACTCAGAAGATAGAATCCTATCGTCAAGTGGAAATGTTGAGAAAATACAATTTTGTACAGACAGGTGTGTGTGGGTGTGTCATACACTTTACTCGAGTCAAATGGGAACGGTCACAATGTAATGGTGCTTAGACCTAGAGACACAGAGTGAAGTCATTGAATATGCTGACCACCTCTTACTAACTTGGCAGATAGTATCAGCCCTAATGAACTATTCAGTGACAGAACAGAATATCACTATAGATAAAAAAAGGTTAGTCTGACATTTGGCAACTTGCATAATATTTTTTATTTAAGCGTAGTTTCCAGCTGTTCATATAAGGCTAGTGATTTTGTCTCTCATTTTCTACATCTTTGAGGAATGCCCACTGGAAGCAGAAAACACGAAACAATAAATAATATCAGCTCATGATGAAATCCTGAAACCAACCAAATCCCTACAAACCAACACTTAAATACCAATGAGATGCTCACTGGCGACTGGCCCTATTCAGGTAGGAAGTTACCTGGGTTCCAGTGGGAAGTCGTGACCAGTAGGGTGCAGATGGTCGGGTGTGAGGACAAATACTCGCCGAAGACATTGGCTAGCGGTCGCGCTATGTCGTGAATTGGCAGAAGTTAGAATTCATGGACAGGCCATTGGATCGGGTCCCAGTGGCTTAATGGTATACGAGCTCGCCTTGTAACCGGAAGGTCCTGGGTTCGAATCCCGGTGGGCGCGTACTGCTGAAGAGTCCCAAAATAGGTTGACGAAACAGCTGTCCAGTACTCCCAGGTTTTCCAATGGTTCTCTAACCAATGTCAGCTCATGATGAAATCCTATAACCAATCAACCAAATCCCTACAAACCAACACTTAAACAGTTTTTTTGACCACATGTGTCTTCATTTGTCAGTGCTTGTTGGATGAAGCATTGCAGATAATAACAAGGTAAAGGCTTTATCAGTTAAGACGGTATGAAATATTACACAAGCCAAATACCAATGCCTTCCTCAAAGAGTAATGTTAGTTGAAGTGGAATTAGGTAGAAAAGCGGGGGAAGGGAGGGTATGTAAACTGTCTGGCTGTTGTCTCCAGGATACCAAGAATGTATAGCTGGAGACTCTCAGTGAAATAGTTCAAAATTGTTCAATCTTTTTTTTTATCAAAACTGCGAATATCGCCATTTTTATTCCACCCACATACACATTTTCGGGTTGTTTTATTTTTTTCATTTTTAAAGTGTTGTAACTTGAACTAATGCACTCTCCTATGCAAAGTACTATGCTGATTCATCAGGCAGTTAATCATCTACATGACTTATGCACCGGCTGAGGTAATTTACGCATACTCAAATAGCCGAATAATATTCGCTAATACAAAACCACTGAAACTGCTGTGTAATTCAATCGTTTTCTTTACATCTTCATATGAAAATGAATACATACAAACCTGTTTCACTATGTCATATATGATCATTTAAATATATCAAATTTACATATGCACCTTGTTGATAAATTATGTGATTATTTCATAATAAGATGAAGGCAGGAATAAGGAAGCAGTAAGAATAATAATAGTAAAAATAATTGGCAGAAGTTAGAATTCATGGGCTGGCCATTGGATCGGGTCCCAGTGGCTTAGTGGTATACGAGCTCGCCTTGTAACCAGAAGGTTCTGGGTTCGAATTCCAGTGGGTGTGTACTGATGAAGAGTCCCAAAATAGACTGACGAAACAGCTGTCCAGTACTCCCATGTTTTCCAATAGTTCTCTAATTAATGTCAGCTCATGATGAAATCCTGTAACCAATCAACCAAATCCCTACAAACCAACACTTGAATAATAACAACCGTTTTTTTTTCACCCGGAACCAGGGGCTAGGTGACACACACTTATTGTATAAGGTCTGACGACACTACCCAGTCAGTCAGCGAGGCTGAAGATGGATAGGCAGTGACTCACACCTGTATTTGATTAGCTGAAAATCAAGTGTTTACAGGAATGAGCCATTTCTCTGGAACAACAAAACTAGTGACTACAGGAATCATTATTATTAATTATGTTGAAACAATAAGCATTTCCAAAAGCCTCCTGCGGACTTATATCAGTAGCTGACTTCGCTAACTCATAAATGAAGATCAGATGCTCCAACAGAAAGGATTACCAACCAGGAACTCTGTCAGGCAACAAACAAACCAAGAACATATTCCTCAAGAAATATACCAAAGAAAATGGAGATAACCGGGACACACGCTGAGGAGACCATAGGGTGACATCGAGTGCTAAGCATACCCCAGATTGGGAGTTTGGCATGGTTCCAAGGGTGACATGGAGGAAATCAAGTGAGGAGGAAATGAAAGCTTGTGAGGCCAGCTGAAGAGGACTGCCGAGACCGACATAAATTGAAGGTATGCCGTAGAAATCCTATTGTGGTGACAGCTGACTGCTAGCCAAATTGGTAGACAGTAATTTACGTCAATTTTTACCTCCTCAATATCGGTCGGGAGAAAAGACAAGAACATAGACTGATTGAACAACCAACCACAACAGACCTTGTGTAGGCGGATACAGTTAGCATATGAATTATCTGACATTCGAGAGACAGCCACAAAGAGATGAAAGACTAACTTTCAGTGAGAAACAACCAATCAGATGACTGTGTTTTCCTGCTAACAATAATCTATAATAATGTGCATGAAAATCTATAAATATGTGTTGATTTCCCTAATAAACGATCTGTTGCTTGGCCCTTGTCTTTTGTTGTTACACTATGTCCCACTAGGAACTTAGGGGAATAATAATAAATTATAATGATATATTGACCAAGAGGTAAATAACCGTCATATGAATACACTAAGTGGTTTTGTTTTTGAGTCTTTTATTCCCTCACTTATGATTGATTACTCATAATATCGGTATAAAGACAATAACGTGAATAACTTTAAGAGTAAGGGTAAGGCAAACTGAAATATGGGAGTGGAAAGCAGCCAGCCTATCAACTGTGTTTAAAAGAATTAACCAATCAGAAAGCCGACAAAATTGATTGCCTGCATTTTGAAAGTGGATCGATAGATAAGTAATCTCAACTTGCCTATAACATAGTATAGCTGTAACGGTTTACTATTTACAGTGATAGAAAAGAAATACTTTTTTGTTGACTGATGGATTAAAACACTAAATTCTTAAAAGACTTCAATAAAAGATTGAAGACATTTTTTTTCCAGCTGAAGAGTACCAAGCCAAGAAAAAGCAACTCTCTAGTGTTCCCTGATTTTCAGTGATTTTCTAACTACTGTCGATCCGTGACGAAATCTACATTGAAATTAATTTATTTGATGAGAAAGTATGAGGGTATTTCATTTATTCCAGTATCAACTTGGTCTTGACATGATCATTATTATTATTATTCCTTTGTTTCTCGTTTGGAACATACAGAGCTTCAGTAGTACATCTTCATCTTACTCTGTTGTCTGTAATCCTCTTTAGCTGACTCCATGATCACCCAAAAGCTCCTTCATTTTATCCTAGGACACATAACTAGTCGTTCCGCGCTCGAGATCCACTCGAAAGCATGGCTGGTGATATTGGCCGATGGTCTTCCCAGCGTATATCCACCAATCCACCTCCGTATCCATCGGAATATTCGTTGGCCGGTTATCTGCCAGAGTTCTCTGTTGCTGAGTCTTTTTGACTTGCTATCTAACCTTCAGTATGGAACTAGAGAAGGCAGCTGTTGATGAAATTCTGAGGTAGCCAGTCGTAAATTTCTTCGGTAATGCACCGCTAAGTTTTTGAAATATATAGAACTGACTGACTTGACATGTGTGTTGAAGACCCAAATATTGTTCCTCATAATTCGTGTAGTAAGTAGATTCTCACATTGATTTCAGATAAATAAAGGTCTATCTTACTTCTCCAACCATGACATACTTATCCATGTCGCCTGAAATTGAAACAATTTTGCCTAGGTAAGCGAAGCAGGTGACTTCTTTTAGATTTCTTCTGTTGATCGTTGCCACGGTCCTGATATGATAGGCGTAGAAGCTAATTTAAGTGTCCACAACCTAATATAATGTAGTTGACATCACAGTACGCCAGTGGTTCAGTGGTAGAACGCTTGCCAACCACGTCTCACGTGGTTCGGGGTTCGATCCCAGGCCACAGACGCACTCCTTTGTTTCGCTAAGGCAGTAATAAGACTGGTAAACAGGAAAGGCCGGGTATGAGGCTAGCCACCACCTTCCGTAAAAAGAAATACCACTGCTACCGAGACTTCAAGTCTCTAGCTTGAAACCTGATATTCCACTGGGAATGTAAAGGAATAAAATAATAACTACCACTATGACGAAGGGGAAGGAACAAAGAGAGCTATAAAGATCATAAAATATCGCTTCACAATGCTATCCAGTAGATTACAATGTTTCATTGTATGCTAATATATCTAACAGACAAATTAACATGGAATTACAAAGATTACTCACCTTCTAAAGGCCAGAATAATAATCATTACTACTACTACTACTAGTGTGGTAGTGTACTTTATAGTTAAATCTGAAACAATCAATATTCTACTAAATGCTCATGATTCGTAATCCAAAAAATATGTGTAGGCTTAACATAAACTTTAAAATGTGGGATGTGACCACAGGTTCAGTTATAATGAGTTATTCACCTAAGGCTAAATCCCTATCTCTTTTTTTTAAACTAAAACTTCTCTTCAAATAATCTGTTTTCCATATTAGTTTGTTTATTAGATGTAACAGTCTGTGAAACGGTGTTATTTACTGGACGACACAGTTTCGAACAAAATTTATTGTGGTTCATAACCATAACAATTATAATCACACGACTTCGAAACTGGAGTTTAATGGTTTTATTTGTTCTCTCCTATTTGTTGTCGTAGGGGTAGTAGAATTGTTCAGATATCTTGGTGGACAGGTGTTGAATCATTCCTATTATATGAATTTGCAGTTGATTCGATAAACAAAGCTTCTGTTACCAATCTCTCCCTCCACCCTGTTGTTATATTAGATTTTAAAACTGTCATTTTATCCCACCAATCCTATTGTATGGTTGTGTGTAATTGCATGTACTGCTATCTACGGCTGAACTATTCTCTAGATTTCTTATCTTTTCGCGTCAACTAATCTAGATTTTACTAGGTTTTTATGCTCAGCTAGTCTAACTGCCCCTGTTTTACTACTTTGACCTATGTATCTGACATGACAATCATTGTAGGGTTTTAATCGTCACGGTTTTACTCTTGTGATTTTTAGCGTGGTAAGAACCATCGACTAAGAATCGAATCATTATTTGGCAGTCCTTCACGGGGCTAACTGTGTACGTCGGTGACATAGCGGTTAGGACGCTCACCGATCATGCACATGGTCAGTAGTTCAATCTTTTAAGATTTCGTCAGCAATAAGTCCACAAGAGTTGATGCAACTTCCCTAATAAATGAGGCAGTCAACAAGTGGTCAACCCCTTCACTCCAGTCTATCTTTAAGTTAGAGATTGGTGTGGTCCAGTCCTACTGTGTCATCTTACATTTAACAAGGTGTTCAGAAGACTCTGCGTTTTTTTCTTCAGTGTCTTAATGCTAGTAAATCCATTTTAATAAGAGCTGTAGTACATTATGTAAAATGAGTCATATGACTGTCAGCGCATACATATCAATGATCCGTAGAAGTATTTCAATTTCCAACATGATACACGTGTTTTATGATAAGAGCTTAGACCAAAAAAAAATATAACACATGATCAGTAATTAAATACGTCATCAAGATAACAAATAAATACTTTTACATAAATGCATATTTTATACATAGTAATATGTACACACAAAAAAAAGCCATCAGGATGTAATGGATTTCATAAGAGAAGAAGAGACAAACAGTTTTAATTCTTTTAAATCTATATAATATTAATGAGATGAGGTGATGGTTGTTGAATGAAGCTGAAAATAAAGAACTGAGAGTTGTGGTAGGGATCGAATTAGCAACACTTGGAACAGTCTACTAACGAGTCCTTAAAGTTAGATATCTGTTAAATGTAAATGAAATTTTAATTAAATCTCTTGTCACTTTCATCCGACCAGATTTGTAGTCCTGACATCCTAGAAGTAGAACTAGATCTTTTGAAAGAAACCTTCATTCGAAATAGATACTCACTCACCAAGAGTCATTGACAAGAATATTAAACTAAAAGTTCAAAATTACGAAATATCACTTGTACCTAAAATGAAACTTTACATGAATGTGGCCTTCACGCCAGATATCTCTGAGAGAAGAGTTTCATCGTCTTTGAAAAGAACATTCTTCGCAACAGTTATGTTCTCCAGTCGGCTATTGATCTACAAAAGCCTTAAGGACAAGATATCGCTTTTCACTACTTCTATGTACATATATATAAGTTCACTTGTTGAATTGAAACCATGTATACTGGTAATGCGACGTGTATCCTGTCTAAAAGGGTTCAGGAACATTATACCCCCATCGTTGCAAACAGACTGTAGTGGCTATATAAGGAGTGTAACAATCGAACATCTCGTGTCAACATTGGTCATTGTCATTTCATCTCAACAAACGAGTCCTCTTACAAAGTAGCCTACAAAGTCAAAAACAACCTGACAGAGACACCAGACACGTCCACCTCCTTTACATTGCTGAAGCTTTGGTTACTCAGCTAGAAAAACCGGCGATATGTATGCAAAAGAAATTTATTCAACCACTTCTACTATCATGGTAACAACCTTGTTGGTCTCTAATTACCTTGATATCTGTATCCTTGCTTTTTAACTCCTTATAACTAGTGTATTCCTTTAGACCTCTTACACATTTCCACAGTTTCCTTCATTTCTATGTGTGTCCTGATCACAACTCAATCATCTTGTATTTATCTTGCCAAGAAACTGTAATATACTTATTCAACTCGTTCTGTCTGTCTGTCTATTTTCGACATAGAACATTGCACCAGTTCAAGTCGCCACACTCCCTCCTTGTACCACACAAAGCAACAGAAGAAAGTAGAAGAAATGCACACTAGAGACAGTAAACAGAGGTGTGACACAAAGGAATAGTAATAACGAAGAACAATATAGTTTCATGGGAAATCCCAAGTCACAAGGAGTGGATATATCTGCACCAGCCATTGAGAACGATTTTGAGCCATATCACCGATTGTCCCAGCCATTGGTTTTTAACCGTCCCCAGGACTCCAACCAGGAAGCCAGTCTACACCTTTCAACGTGGCTTAAAATAACTGTTGTGGATTTCATTGACTGGTGTCATGTTTTGGTTTGACCGCCGCTAGCTCTTTTCCAGCCTGACCAATCCTATGTCAGCTAACATTGCCCGTCAGTCGAGGAAGGCGATGACTAGGCATGCATAACACATGTCCTAACCATCTTAGTCGATGTAATTTCACAGCCCCGTCGATTGATTTCCCCTCCTCGTCTTTTCAACTCGTCTTATCCATTGACTAATACTAACAACTGTGATTATGACAACTTATCACTTTTGGTGCTACCATATTCCATGAAAAAGACATAGTATACAAATGCGAAAGAATGAATTCGCCGAAAACAGACTCTTCGCTGAACTACACATTTTGTTTTTAATAACAGTATACTCATAAATGATATTTATGATATATTTTGAAAGACATATTTGCAAGCGATTAAAAGTATATACATGTTAGTATATATATAGAAACTTTTATTTCAGTGCCCCGTCAGTTGAAGATGTAAGCGATATCTCGCTGTCCCGCTAGTCATTATATTTCATTTCAAATCATTCTAGAAGCGTAAAAACTGGTAAGGTCACTCAGTGGTAATTAAAAAAACTACTTCAACCAGATTAGTTAGTCGGTGGTTCACTGGCGAAATCCTCAACAACCACGCCTCACACGGTCCGACGCTTGACTCCCAGCTGACACACTCCTAAACCTCGCTTAGCCGGTAGTAAGCTCAGTAGCGAGGGAAGGTGTGGAGTGAGGCTAACAAACTCACCGCATAAAAGATAAAACGCATCACCACTGAAACTTCAGAGCTGAAGCTTGAAGCTCTATGTACCACTGGGGCGCAAAGGAATAAAACCAATATTAATAGTCCACCTAACTTGTCAGTCGAAAGCTACCGACTAAAGCAAGAAGAACAAGATTTACAGACTTGCTGGGATTTAAAGCATCCAAATGACAAGTTTCAACCAGAATGAAAACCAACATCCGCAGTCAAATTTGCTTTTATATCAAAGAGACTTGGTCTATGTGATTTCATGTGTTAATAAGTGCAAAACAGTGTACACAATAAATAATATTTAACTCAACATCTGCATGCATGTTGGTATATTCATTAAATAATCAATAACACCCATCGTGTGAGAGCCAGTCATATTACCTTTCCGGCCATAACTCAGGAGGTGGAAGGGGATTCAAACGTAATGACTTGTCGATTGAAAGTATAATCGATTGTCTAATTCAGTGAGTTGAACCAGTTTATACCATAAAAAAATGAACTAAGGAATTATTGCAGGTGTATCTGAAATCCTGCTTTATAGTTAATGTACTTATACTATTATGTGGGGATTTGAATAAGTAAAACTGGATTTACACTGTAGCGTGGTGTGCACGTTGAAAACTTCGCTGAGAGAATTCAGTATGTACCATAGTGACCAAGTTTTATACTTATACCCACTACAATCTTGCAAGACGTCAATAGCGAGTTTGAATAGCTCAGTAGTAACGTCTCTGAGTGCAGCATTGGGTGACACGGGGTCCAAATCTCAGAAGCGACATAAATCCCTTCAAGATTGTAGATACGCCTTTCTGACAAGTGCCGACAAGCACAAAACCTGGGACCATCCAACAGAGAGGATAATTTCTGGCAGAAAGTGTATACATGAGAGAAATAAATTAACTTTTCTGTAAGTGCACATCCTAAAATATCAGTCCAGAAAAGTTTCTTATCTTATGATCGTAAGTTATTAGAAATAAAACTCTTGGAGAAACAGAGGTCTGTTTCGATAGCCTAAGCATAGTTAGAGAGTTCCGGATTTGAGACCTATTTCTTCTATTTAGATCTGACCTACCGGATAGCATTATAAGTCCACATGTATCAAATATGACTAAAAGTGAGTAACATTCAAAAAACTTAAGCAATATCTGAAAAAGTATCTAGTTATCCATATCACGGAATTGTAGTACATATAAAATAAACCATTCCTATTCATTATATTGGGGAATAAGGAATGAGAAAAGACAAAATGTCATCAACCAGAAAAGGTGCGCTTAAAAAGGAAGGTCCCCCCCCAACAAACTGGAAAATCAATATAGCAGTGAAATAGTATTTAAAGTATGCTATATTTTGAATGGCTGCATAGAACAATAATGCTTTATAGTAAAGCAGAAAATTACCTTCCAAAAACACTACATTCATTTTCAACTTATCCTGTTTACCAATAAGTGAACTCCATATATGATAAAATAATTAAACTATAGGTAAATAAAAGGCAGATTTATCGACCAATTTAAGATGTACATTGACTTAAGACCTGAAAACAAGGAAGGCTATTCATTCAAATCGAAATATGAAGTGTATATAGTTACTTCCAAACAAAAGGTATCATGCAGAAATAGTTTCAGTGAGTACATATCATGAACAGCGAAGTCAAATTTAACATTTAATACATACTAAAAGTTAAAGCAGCTCGATTCCTTAAGATTAACCAAATAAAGGGAGAGTATAAAGACTGTCGGTAAATATGAATATCTAAAGCTACTCATAGATTTAGAAAGGTGTGTAGATCTGACACCATGCTCAACTCCAATTACGAATATTACTGTAATCAGAAACTAATTATATCGAAGCAATATAATAACTAAAACACCTGTCTATGACATAAAACGTATAGTGCTAGAAAAGAAGTTATTTGACTGTAAGACCAATAAAATATAATCTGATACACAACAAAAATATGCCCTAAACAGATTCACCAATAAACAAAAGCAAATACAACAGTCAGACCAAGACCGATGTTCACCGATAAAACCACACGACAGGGCAGAACAACCTTCATCTCAGGAATAGTAAAATTCTGTGACAACAACTCATATCGCCTTGAAATATTACCGCTAAATTCATTCCCTAAATTTGGGAAATAACTCACACAGTTTCATCTTGTAATGTCTAGGGAGTATACTATTTTCAATGCCTTGTAACAAGCTATCATAATTGACTGACTAACTGGTTTCAACGTAGAACTTTGCAGAGATATGCAGCAGTTCAAGTTGCCACACTACCTCCATGTAGCACACAAAGCAAGAGAAGAGAGTAAAGGGAGGTTAAAAAGGACACATAATAAACAGAAGTGTGAGGCAAACAGAATTGTAATTTGGAAGAACAGCTGATTTCTATTGGATATGACAAATCACAAAGAGTGAATGCATTTACGCCATTGACAACAATTTTGAAGCATATCGCCGATTTTCTCCAGCCTTCATTGCCTTTTACCATCCCAATCACCCCAACCCCTCTAAGTGGCTTAAACTGACTGTTGAGGGTTTCAGTGACTGATAAAGCAGTGTTATAATTTGACCTCCACTGACTTTTACAACCAACCTGATCCTATATCAGCTAACATCGCCCGTCGAGGACGACGCAAATATCAACCACAAAAAAACAAGCTACACCACAACAAAACCTTAAGATTCTAAAGCACATTACACTCTCCAATCAAAAAAATTTATAAATCAAAGCAATATGACTTACGTCTAAAATGTTTCTTAGTATCGTCGCAAAATACTGAAGTCAATCACCAACCAGCAAACACGAGCTTTGCGAACACAAATTTTTCGACTGAGGTCAACGCTGTGTGAACCAGATAGTCCTTATTTTCGACTTACGGCACCCCTGAAATAATGCGTGACAACAAGCAGTATGAGGGAGGACATCTAAGTACGAAAATGTAACATATATCCAAAAATGAATATTCAACTAATTCGCACCGAAAAAGCAAACAAGAAATGAAATTATCGAGTAAAATGCCGGCCATGGTTCTCCGGATATGTACTTCAAATCATGACCGAATGTGAAGCACCAGTCGGGCTTAATGATCCCAGCGCCGTTCTCTTCACATAACCATTGTTGAACGTAGCCATGCATGTTCACACACATATACATCCAGTCAGTGACTGTATTTATCTCAGACTACTGCTGAAAACGCCTGAATCGAGTTCAGAGAACCTAGTGAGACAGTCTGGTTACCTCACCTACACTGAACTCCAAACTTTACTAAATCCGTCCACGGAGTTGGATTTTGTGGCACACGAGAACGCGAATATGTCAAATTACCCTCATGTAATTGGCTGAACGAGACATTATAATACTGTATCTCTATCTTTCACGTCACGCTGAATGTACAGAAGACAGGCTTTCCATGACTTTTAAAAGCAACTCCCAATTTTGACAAAATCTTTCTGCTAACGGATAAACAGTTAGCGTCAATTCTCAGGTATAAATGACTGCTTAGATACCAATATATAAAAGTTGTTTGGAAATTCATGCAAAATATGGTGGAGAAGATCACACACATCGAACAAACCATAACGAAGAAATGCACTGATATGAACGCCAAAAGATCTCGAGGAATACCTTGCTGCTAAATGAGGTGAAACGAAGAACAGGAATTCAATTAACAAAGTGTCAAAACCGAAAAAGCACACGATATTTCTTACCCAGATACTGTAGAAGAGTGAAGAGGGCAAGCAAACCCCTATGGTTAACCGCTCATTATGCACAGCCATCTCAAACTGTGTATCCGTTGAGGTTCACCAATTCAGACAAAATTCTGTCAAGTTGTTTGTCAGGCTCTTCCGTGTATGTGAATATGAGTTGGATAATCACCTTGACGACCCACTGAAGCATCTCACTTTACACATTTGTGCCTTAGATGATCACAAAACTACCACTGATGCGTCTCAGTAGGCTTGGAGAGCTTCACCTCTGTGCTCATAAAGTTAATAACCACAGTCTACACAGAATTCGTCAAAGTGGGCATTAATATACATCTGTATTTTATTTGGTGTGAGTCATTCTGAAGTGTGAAAAATTCACCGACAGTCAATCGACAACCCCTCACCTAAATCATCACCCGCACACATGCTACAAACCCACCAAGGAATGAAGTAAGTATTTGAACTAAGTATCCATGGTCCTGCTATAATTCAGACGCTGATGATACACTGCTGTTTAAAATGGGACCATTCTGCCGGCTGCGCGACACAGAAATGGTAATTCCAACATCCGGAGACAGTGTAGTAAGGTGACACCTGTAGACCAATTTCTCACAGTAAACATTTGTCGGAGATGAGTCAGAGTAGCACGTGATGAAAACACCCTCCAAAATACATCATTTTATCGCGTCCTTCTGCATGCCTAGATATCCATTCATCCAGTTCGAGATACGCCCATTTACTGACAGAAGTGAGATTCATTCTCAGTCCAAGGTGGCAAGTATCCTAGGACATCTTTGGAAATCTGGACCTTATCCACCTGGGAATTACTAAAACAATAAGCGTGAAAATGCAGAAACTCGAAGTCTTTCCCAATATCATCGTATTTCCGTCGACTGTTGTGCGTCGGTGGCACAGTGGTAGAGTGCTTGCCGACCACGCAGGTGGTCCAGGGTTCGATCCCCGGCCACGGATGCACTCCTTTACCTCGCTAAGCTATTAGTAAGACTGGTAAACAGGAAAGGTTAGGCATGAGGCTAGCAACCTCATCCTGTAAAAAGTATCACCACTGCTACAGAAACTTTGAGCCTCTAGCTTGAAGCCCTATGTTTCGCTGCCAACGTAAAGGAATAGAGAAAAAATAACACCTCGTCGCAAAAGGCCATATACTCTATCCCTCCGCTTGTAGTCTACACAGGATTTCATCAGTCGGATAAGCATTCAGTTCATGTCACTGAGTAGAATAAGGGAGAATCACAGTATTACCCAACACTACATAAGTCCACGGACCTGAAGTACACCCTGGATGACATGCGGAATAGCTACATAGCTGAAGCTGTTAATTTTCAGTTGACGTTTCAGAGTGGGGCATTTGAAATGAGGCACACAACAGAATGCTTAAAATCTAAACAAAACTAGGCACCACACACATCCCAAAAGAAGTTTCAATTGGGACACAAACATGTTATTTGATATTTTCACTACATGATCAGACCAATGTGAAAAGTTTATAAGTAGTGGTAAAGTAACGGGACAAAAAGAGACAGGAAATAGCAATAAACAAACCTCTAGTGTCCTGAAAAATTTACAAAGCAAAAGCCAATGAAGAACTGGTGATAAGCCGTAGGCCTAACAGAACGACTGCCGAAGGAATGTGTAGAAGAGGACACGAGAACAAATATGTGCAAGTAGTTCCATAGACCTACGTCTCACTTGCAATTATAGCAGTAACTATATTGACGAGGAATAGTGGTCGCAGATGTTACTGAAAATACTACAGCGGGAGATTAGTGCTTCGGCTCTGCTTGTCCCTCAGATGGACCAGAAAGGTCAATGAGATCATGTGACCCCAACTACTTGAAATCCTACAAACCAACTCTACATCTCAACACTCTCTGTGGCAAACTAGTTCTTGTAGTGCATATTGAACCTTTACATTCTCATATTCAATGTCCTTCTCATTAACGCTACAACACCCCTCATTTTCCAGCCTCGGGCCCTTCTAGATAAGTCGCCGTCTTATTCCCAAAACAAGTCGTACAGCGGTTTTATGAACCTTTAAGTGGCACCTAGGAGTGACACTTATCTCAGCTGATCGGTTGAGATATATATCGCAGGTGTTGAAAAATTAAGACATCTAAGTTCAAACTATCTGAAAAATGAATGTTCATTAAAATATAATCGTTCTCCAGTGGAATATATGTGGAAAAAAGTTGGCAGTGAAAAATCAAGCTACTGAAACATACGACTTTCCAAGAGTGCAACAAAACCGCACTTTGTACTCAGCGCGGCTTCTCTGCAACCTGGAAATTCAAGCATTCAAACCCTACCACCAAAATATTTATCACACCCACCCAGTGATAACTCAAGACTAAATACAGCCTTGATAATCGTCACGGAGATAGGTGATGTTTCAGTGAGAAGTTAATTCAATCTTCTGAAGGCCTAGAACCCGCAAGACAAGCTGACCTAGGGCACATGGGGTGGCATCTTGACAAGAAGCTGAACAGGCTCGCTGATTTTAGGAGCGATCGGATCGGAGCGATTCACATTTGTGGCCAATACCATATGTGCTGATCAGCATGCGCCACCCTCCTTTCTGTTTTAGTGTTGAGCTCTGGGATTTTTCGCCAATAATTGTAGTTGCAGTATTACATTTCTTTTAACCCATCCCAGTCGTACAGTATGCTGCACATTAATGGCTTTCATGGCAAGTGCTTCCCATTATGTCACCAGAGAGATCGATACCTGAGGACATTGTTAGTAGCATTACTTTTAAACATGTATAAAGGTAGTTAGTACAAAGGACTAGGAAATTAAGTTTCCCTCAAGAATTATGAAGTATAGAAGTAGCTAGTATTACTGCAGCTAAGTGATAGTCTATTTAACAGAGTGAAATGAGTAGTGGAACGATTGGTGATGAAGTTATGTGGAATGACCCTGAATAAAACAGCTGAGAAGCGAAATTTGTTATGCTAAATTTCCATATCTGCTCTTTATTTGGCATTTCTTAGACATCGTGACCCATGAACCTACATTATGGAAAAAACACTGCAATGTTTCGACATTATACATTTCAGAAAGGTTCATGATAACAGGTAGCCATATACTGAAGGTAGTCATTTCTACACAAAATATCATTAGATTATACTAATTATACATGTGCATATACATGGCATAACGGTTAGGAATTCGCTGACCACGCACATCTTCCGGGGTTCGATCGTCAGCCACCGCACACCTGATAGGTCGGGCGGCAATATTCGGGCTACCCAAGGCACATGCTGAAAATTCCATACCTGTACCGATACTACGGTGTAGAACCAAGCCATAATCGAAAAATATGCACTAAAAATAAAAAAAGTTATGGTTCCTAGTATAAAAGTTTTTAGGAACAGTCACACTAATACACCTACTGGAGATGATAGGGAAAAGGAAATCAGCAAAGTGACTGGACAGCTGCCACATAACTAATGGAACCGAAATGGATGTAACTGACTTCAATGAAGACAGGCTTTCATTTACCATTCTACCAAAAGTTGTTGTCTTTTGGACAAGCTAGGATCGACCTCTTAATGTGTACTTCTTGGCTCCGTTTTAGCCCATCGGAGTTTTCACAACACCTAATCACAGATGGTAGTTCGTTCCAAAGTGTGTAATATTGGTGGTGAAGACGTCTTCCCCAATGGCTTTTCTGTGAGTAGTCACCTAGAGAAGGAAGTCGTGGTTTCGCAACCTGCATCATTAAGTATTTGTCCATGTTACGGATGCGTTACTGTAACAATATTTCCTGATAACTTTGAAGAGTAACAATAAGTTCCACTCCACTCTGTTTAATCACAGGTGCTCTAATTACAGTCGTAAACACCCGTCAATATAAAAATCTATTTATTCTTACCTATGTGGATCACACAAGTTTCACAGGCACGCACAAGTATTATTAAATTACATAGATGGGATTTATGGTGAAATTACATGGTTGCTTTCTTTTTTGACACTAGTTTGTAGGAATAATCTGCTAACTAGTCATTCAATGGAGCACCTCAAGAAATATTGAAATACTGTCTCTGCATTAAAAAAAACCGAGTATGTGTTAGATGCATTACAAATTGTAATTGGTAGAACCATGTTTTGCGTCTCGTGAGGAATCTCCGAACACTTTCGACTTTCTTCCAGTCTCTGGACCATAGGTTACTATATAGGAGAGCACAACATTCAAGTTTGGGGCGAATCCATGTCTTATATACAGCTAATCTTTAATATCTTCTCAAATCTGTCCAAGAAAACACAGCAAAGTTGTTACTCACAAGAAAATATGCTCAAACTAAGATGCATGCTAAATGACACTAACTGGGAACTTTTCAACGAACACAAACTGGATGATACTATTTCCAATTTGACTGACTATCTTAAATTCTGTCTTGATATATGCTGTCCAAAACAGATAATTTTCAAAAGAATGGATCGTTTCGCTTCCCCTCATCTCAAAAAACTTTGTAGAGAAAAAGAGAAGCTGTACAAGACAAAGAATAAATCTGGTCTTAAGAAGATAAACACCCAAATTAAATCTGAAATCAAGAGACTAAACAACATTTATAATCAAACAATACTATTTTGTAAAACCTCAGAAAACATATGGAAGCTTTTTAGAGAAATTACTGGTTGTGGTAAGCATAATAATTTTGCCTCTTCTATTGATGTAAATACTCTCAATAGATCTTTCATCCGCCCTCCAAATGTCCTTTCTGCCTTCAATTTAACTAATAACACGACCAGTGACTTTCATCGTTTCAATACTTCTGATGTTCTTAAATGTTTGAAATCTCTTAAACCTTCCCAGAGTCTAGGCCCTGATGGTATACCTGCCATTGTTTTAAAGGTATGTGCTGATATTTTAAGTAACCCACTTACAAGCATTTTCAATACTTCTTTTTCTAATAATAATGTACCTTCTCTGTGAAAAGATATTAAAATCATCCCTGTACCCAAGTCTGGTTCTGGAGATAGTGTTAAGTTTGGACCAATTGTCATTACCTCTCCTTTTTTGAAACTGATGGAGAAATTACTGTTACAAAAATTCATTCCCTCCCTAAGCTTCTCAAACGATCCAAAGCAGTTTGCTTACAAACAGGGTAGAAGTACTTTGGATGCTGCTGCTGTGTTTCATCACAACATTGTATCCTCCTTAGACAAAGGAGCCAAGTATGTTCGTTGTACTTTCCTTGATTACACATCTGCTTTTGACTCTGTACCTAGAGGCCTTTTGTTAAACAAGCTTAGCCTTACACAAACTGAGTCCTGGGCTATCAACTGGCTGCACTCTTACTTCTCCAATAGGACGCAGGACACGGTATATAATGGTGTAGCTTCCTCTCCTTTGCTTACTGAAGCTGGTGTTCCTCAGGGTGCTGTTCTCTCGCCGTTTCTCTTTTCCTTCTTCTTACATGACTTACCTCTCTCAGACGAAATCAACTTCGTCAAATATGCAGATGACCTGACTGTTTCGCTTCCCGTTAAGTCTCAGTCAGACTGCTTCAAATTAAATAGCTTCCTGTCGGACATCAGTCAGTGGTCTCAACTAAATGGCCTAACGCTGAATCCCTCGAAATGCCAGACTATTGACTTCTTCTTTAGGCATAAACGAGATCTACAAACACTAGTAAGCACTCATGATGTCTGTAGAATTGAGGGGACTATAATTGAAACAAAGTCTAATGCAAAATACCTCGGATTAGTTATATCTTCCGACCTTACCTGGTCATCTCATATCCAAATGATTTCCAAGAAAGTGTTTCGTCTAACCTACTACATTAAGAAACTCAGACTAACTGGAGTCCCTCAACCTCTGCTTTCACAATTTGTCAACTCTCGTATCCTACCTATTCTACTTTACTGTTCCCCGTTAGTCTTTCCTGGGTTACTGAAAAAGGATTATACCATCCTGAGAAGGATGTTGAAGGTAGTTAGTAGGACTAGCGGTGTAAAACTCAGTCAGCTCGTCACAACATTAGTGGATAAACATCTGAATACATGTGAGAAATGGTCTAAAACCATACTCTCTGACCCCCAACACCCCCTCTGTCAATGTAGTTGAAGATTGAACGATCAATTCTTGGTTGTTTGCTCAAAATCAACTTCCCCAATTTTCGCGGAGGCATCAATACGACAGTCATCGTCTCATCGGTCGCTGTTCAGAAAGAAGAGTGAAACATCGTCAGAAGTAATACAGAGATTTATTATTGTAATATTTGTTTTCAGACCTTAGTTTGCTTAGTTCGCTTATTCCTTTTATATGTTGGTGTAACAATACAGAAATATCAAACGGCAGATCGGTGTTTTGGTTTTTGCGTCCGTTATAACTAAGCGTTTCTGAGAAATCTTCTAAGAACAGCGTGAGCCCGAGCGTAGCGAGAGCTGGGCATTAACGGTTTATGAGACTTTGCTGACAGTTTCTGACGATGGAAACAGATCTGGCGGATTGAAACAGTTGGTGAAAGTTTGTATAGTCGCCGTTCATTTTTCCTGGTGCCGGTCAAGTCCTCTTTGAACAAGCAATATCTGGAACTTTTTGGAATTGGGTCAAGTTCAACAATGCCTGGGTCAAAGAAGGGACAGAGTGTCTTGGATGCAAACAGGAAAGTAAGTCATGGTGACTTGTCTGTTAATTGTAACGATGTGTCTGATGTTGAGCATGACATGGTTGATGTTACTGTTTCGCCGTTCAGAGATAATAGGAACATCAAACTCCCTAAATTTGAACCACGGTGTTTCGATGGAAACCCAGCTGATTATTTACAATTTGCAAAGGAGTTTGAGATCATGTTGAGTGGTTTTTTATTAAATGATGAATTGAAATTGATGTATTTGATGAGATATTGCACTGGAGATGCTGCAAGAGCTATACAGTGTTGTAAGTTTATGAAGCCAAAGGAGGGCTACGATGAGGCTATGAGTATATTACGTCACAGGTTCGGAGGACCTTCGATGATTGCAGGGAAATTATTCGAGGCTGTTGAGGGTAATGGTGGTCAATTACAGGATGACTCCCAGGCACTCACTGAGTTTTTAGATAATTTGCTAATTTACAAGAATGGAATGATTTCGATGAATCGAATGAGTGACCTCAACTCGAGTTTTATCCTAGAAGTAATAGCAAGACGTCTACCTACTCGATTGCAAAGGAAGTGGGTGAAGATAAGCTCCCGTATGGAGGATGAGGGTATCGAGCCAAAGTTTGATGATATCCTGAAACTGGTAAATACTAGTGTCAATCAATCTATGAGCAAGTTTTCCAGTCTGTTAGATCTCACCCCTAGAATAGAGCAGTCTGAGGGTAAAACGCACTCATTGATGACGAATAAGCCTCAGAGAGGTGGATATCGAGAAGACTCCATGATGTCTAGTAATGCATATAGACCTAGTGAGTGTAACAGTTTTCGTAGTACATCCTCAACAGATAAGTTACAAGATGCAAGACAAACACGGCTTTGTTCTACACGTGTGCAAGAGGTGCATACAGAAGTGAACTGTGAACCAATGAGCAAGTTCTGTGATAAGATAAATGTAAACTCCAGGCCTTACTCCGAATTGTGTGACGATAACGTTGTTGTGAAGAAGTCTGTAGTTGCAACTGGTAAGCCGTTGCTGAATAAAGTGTCACAGAATAGAGTTACTGCTTCAGAGTGGAGTTCTGACTCCAAAAGTTTACAAAGTATAACTAGTCAGAGTGAAGATGTAAAACCTTTAATGATTTGTGAGGAGGAACCAAAATTGTCTACTTCTGTTATTAAAGAGTTTGAAAATGATGAACTTGACGGTAAATTGGATATTTGTGATAATGATCATGATAGTGCAGATTTGTCTTTGGTTGATCATGATGAAATGGAGGGAATGCCTACTACTGCTAAGTTAAATAAAGGTTCTGTACAACTTGAACGTGAAGTAGAAATAAATGCAGATTCAGTTGCAGAAGATGTGCATACTTGTGAGACAGTCAGTGTAATTGATCAGCGTGTAGCCCACCTATCATCAGATGATAGTGCTAAACCCGAACTAGTAGTGAAAGACAGCAGTGGTGGTAATCTTGCAGTTGGACAACTATCCGAAAGCCGAAAAAGAACAGCTTCTGATCCACCGCTAACTTCATTACCTTGTGTCACTCAGTCATCGTTGGTGTTTTCATCCACAATGAAACAGATGCCCATCAACTCAACTATCTTGTGCAATGACTATGATAGTATTGGTGCGTTTGAAAAGACGAAAGATATTGCTCAGTTTAGTGTGGATAAGCCAAGTGTAAAGGAGAGAGTTATTGTTAAATTGACTTGTACGAATAAAGGCATTTCTAGTTTCAAGTTACTATTTGAATGTTATTATCTTTGGTGTAAATTACTCTGTTTCTATACTTGGTTGATGAGATATGTCGTGTGTTTGTTGGTCATCTATATTCTACGATACAATGACATGGGCGTGTTGCCGTTCAGATTTGAGGATATAGCTGATAGAAGGAAGTTAGCAAATGAAGTCTGCGACGATTTTCCAACCTAGGGCGTCAACCTGTGAAGGGTTGTAGGCGTACTGCTGTAAGTCCTACAATTCTTCAAAGGGTAGCGCATCAATGAGCAGTCTAATGTGCTCGGTGTGTGATTTTGTACATATGTTCATATTGTATATACTGAATTGATATCATCTGTCATCTAGCTGTTGGTAATTCTGTTTGTGTCCGGACATTCCACAACTTACAATGGTCAACCTGTGAAGGTTTGTAGGCGTACTGGTGTAAGTCCTGCAATTCTTCAAGGGTATTCCATCAAGACATGAAATGCGAGTTTGTGTGTACTGTTTGTATATACGTGCGGTGTGTCATATCAATATTTTTTTTTTTTTTGATTTACAGCTTGATTCCACACTGTATTTTTGGTACAAGTATGGAATTTTCAGCATGGATATCGGTAGCCCAGATTTTGCAGGCCGACCATAGATATCAAGTGTGCGTCGGCGGGGGTTTGAACCTCGGACCATGTGCATGGTCGGCGAGAGTCCTAACCACTGTGTGTTATTTGAATTCATTGTGTTTACTCGTTGTTTTCGTACCTTGTTTTTATTGCATAATTTTGTTAAAATTTTCGTCGTGATTACTTCTGAAGTTGTTTCGAGTCTTCTACATCCGTGAATGAATTGATTGATGTTAAGGACAGCAGATGGGTCGTATACGCCGGGGAGGCTATTGGTGAGAATGAAATGCACACGGAGATAATTGTTAGCTGCGGTCCGACACGCCGGGGAGAAAGAGTGTAAACGACTGAGGCTCGCATGCGTCACCGCTACTAGAACTGAGGCAGAATGAGTGACAAGCGATTGCAGTGATAATTGATAGTGAATAGAAAAGAGGATGCTTGAAGAGTATCATGAGGTGCTGCTATGGTCACTTTGCATTCTGTAAGAGTCATTCTAGCAAGTGGCGATTGTGTTGCAAGATGTCAAGAGGAGGTCTCTGTCTGGAAGCGCAGGTCGTCAGCGATGTGTGAGATTGTGCTGTGGGTATGCTTCTGGTGTGTTGGCTTTCCTGTTTGTTTTCCATTTCAGCTCTGTCCGTGTGACCCAGGTTCTCGCAATGGCATCCAAGTCAACGTGCATTGATCGTGAAGGAAAAAAGGGTTGGATCCCTTTTTGCCGGGGAGCGTCAATGTAGTTGAAGATTGAACGATCAATTCTTGGTTGTTTGCTCAAAATCAACTTCCCCAATTTTCGCGGAGGCATCAATACGACAGTCATCGTCTCATCGGTCGCTGTTCAGAAAGAAGAGTGAAACATCGTCAGAAGTAATACAGAGATTTATTATTGTAATATTTGTTTTCAGACCTTAGTTTGCTTAGTTCGCTTATTCCTTTTATATGTTGGTGTAACAATACAGAAATATCAAACGGCAGATCGGTGTTTTGGTTTTTGCGTCCGTTATAACTAAGCGTTTCTGAGAAATCTTCTAAGAACAGCGTGGGCCCGAGCGTAGCGAGAGCTGGGCATTAACGGTTTATGAGACTTTGCTGACACCCTCTATTCCCAACTCTCTCCCTGCATCCCATCAGGTAGAACCAGAAATCAGTACAAAATAATATATGCTCGTACAACCAAGTATAGGAACTCAACGATACCATATTTGGCCAGCCCGTGTTCTAAGTGACAGAGACAATGTTAAGCGTGAAACCTATGACTTGCTTTGTTGTTAATAACATAATTTTGGCCCTTGTTATTTCCCCCTTATACTCTCTTATTTGTACTATATAGTGAACAACCTTCTTAAACATACTTAGCTACTTAATATTATTATCACTGGCTTATTTTTTGTACTTTACTCTATTCCTTCTTTTGTGTATCTACTGGGTCCGACTATATTATCACTATGATTATTAAAAAATTGTCCCGTCATTAACCATCATGTAACATTAGTTTTGTGGTTGTTCTTTGTTCGGCATTATTTAACTGACAATCTTGTTTGTTATTGCCACTATCACCATCTTAAAAAAATTTTGTATTATGCATGATTCCTCACACTACCACTACAAACACCGCATTAGTGCTGACAATAGAAAGAAACACAACCTGAAATGTTTATCTTATGATTGTTTAGTGTTGTTCAATCAAATTAACTGATCATCTTGGCTATAAACATTTTAAGAACATCTCATAATTTCCTGTATGGTTATAGCTGTTACTGTTCACCACGCATACACATATCGTAGCTTCCACTAACCAATACTGAAATATTTTTTTCATTATTTGTGTTTATCTTCCTTTCTACTTGGTATTTTTATTTGCATTTTTTTGTTATTTCTGTGTTTCTTTTTGTGGTTTTTTGTTTTTTTTATATATTTTTTTTATAAATACTCCTTTTAAATGTACGATGAAATTAGATGCAATATTGTAGATATGTGCTGAAAATTCCACACTGTACCACAAGTACTGTTTCTGGAATAAAACGAAATTGTTATTGTTATTCTTGAGTGTAAACGTTACGCAGTACAGAGCCAGTGAGTCGTTTACAGTTAAATACTACCTTATTCGCATGATCGATAAAGGTTAGATCTGGGTTTGTTATCCCAAAATCTGTGACTGTGTTCAGTTTTGAGAGGGGCTTGCCGTACATGTATAGGCACATTCTCGGTGTCCAGCGTCCAAGTTGGGCTATACAGTGCTTGTCTGGGTTGAAATTCAGTTGCCGTTTTTATCTTCAATCATCTAGACTGTTTAAGTCTTTTTGTATTCAAATTAAAATGCAACAGGGCTTCTCTTAAGCTGCCCCTCACCCTTCTTGTGACTTGACACAAATGTGATTCATCAGAGAAGGCTGAAAACAAATCCAAGCAGCCATGTGTGCAGGTATTCCTAGCTAAGTGTTGTAGAGCATGCACATTATAAACCAAACCATCAAGATAAAGACTGTCAAGAAACGGTGATTTTTTAGGTTGTTGTTTCTGCACGTCGCAAAACTTATGGTGGCAAAGCGGATGACATAATGTATATACACTGGTTAACAACCTGAGTCACCTAATTATTGTTCGCTCTGCATCCATGTATCATATAACTTATTCGGCCGAAAGCAGATTTCAAATATCATCTACTTACTTATCTGTACTTTTCCTTTCCCGTGTTTCTCTCACATAAATCAGTGTTCAGTCTACATCTAAATGACCAATTCTTATTACATATTCTATCAGTTCCAATTAATGTACGTATGTTCATGCCTCTAAAAATGGCCGGTTTTTGTTCCAGGAATAAATTATTATTGTTATTAAAGTCACAGCACAGCAGAGCTGGTAAAATGTCATTCGAGACCACCGGGTCTAAATACAAGAATATCCGGCGCTAAGTAACTTTTCAAAGTATAACTTGAGTAGGAGTAAATTCTTGTCATTACCACCGTTTTTCAGGAGAATGGTAGATATACCGTCTGGACCAATAGTGTTACTACGCTTAAGATTTGGGATAGCTTTGTCGACTTCTTGCTTGGCGAAAAGTATTTCACTTAGAGATTCGTCTGTTTTTCGCGGGAGATCCACGGCCTGATTGTTTTTCATGGTGTCCGGTCTAGCGAAGGGCTTGTTAAACAGTTCATATGCCACCTCAATATTCTCATAAGCGATTCTATCCCAGTATATAAATTTGTGATAGGCTGTTTTGGAGTTCGTTAGTCTGTTTTTGAAAGTTAAGCTACCTCCCCTGGGTTACGACGTGGCTGAGTGGCCCGCATTTTGTTATTTATGAGGCTTATATTTTTTAACTCTTGAATTCTAGTGAGAAGGGAAGTAGTAGCAATTAATGATGATAAATCATGATATCTGTAGTATTTTTTGAGTGCTCATCCCTCCATCATAATAAGTTTAACAGCACACGGAAATTTCTTCGCAAGATTCTTTTTAATAAGTTGAGTAAGGATGAACAGAAGGTTTTCTTCAGTGTTATATGTATGAAGTTGTGAGCTGTGTTGTCCCTGTAGTAATACATTTGACATGGAGAACTCTTGAAATCAAAAGTGTTTGTGCTTTATTGAGTCTTATGTACTTCCTGCATAGATTTAATCTGTCGTGTGTTCATTTAACAATTGCCAGAGTTTGTGATCGAGTTAAAATTATTGTTCAAAATTCCAAGAGTTGTTGTCAGTTACACTGCCACGAGTTCACTACTTGTTAAGTTCATGCGACCAAAATATCCGTTTCTAACTTTAGTGAGGAAACACTTGCTATTAGTTTTAAAAAGTAGTACATAAAAGTTTGAGTTTCATAAACTCCACAGAATGTGTTCCATTCACATAGTACTATTTCTGAATTATCGAATAAAACGTATATCCAAGCCTCATGTAAAACAAGAGTGTAACAACAGAAGACAAGGGCCAGGCAACAGATCGTTTTATTACGAAAATCAACACGTATTTATATAAATTTCACATACATTAATATAGCCTAGTCAAGTAGACAAACGCAGTTTTCTGATTGGTTGTTTTCGAGTTCCTCGGAAAGTGGAGCCATCTATCTGCGAATCATATTTGCCCACGTTTAAGTTTGCCGTGATTGGTTGTTGAAACAGCCTTATTCATATTTGCTCACGGCCCATATTAGTGACCTAGAAATTGACGTAGATTAATGTCAACTAATTGGCTAGCAGGCTGCTCTCACCACAAACAGTCATTTCTCCAAAAATCTCTCTTATGTATATTTGATTCCATCATACGATTCAAACGATTGGCCTTGTCAAATTTATCTCTCCTCGCAATCGTACTGATTAGATTTATGTTGAATATTTGTCAGCCAACTGTCAGAAACTGCCATTGTCCAGCTCTTACCACACTGGACTTCATGCAGTCACTCGAAGAATTTCAGAAACAATGTGTAATAACCAACGCGAAAAACCAGAACATAGATTGGCGAATCGAGAATCCTTTATTCTTACTCAAATGTTCAACCAACAATAAGTCTGAGAATAAATGTTATAACAATAAATCTCGATAACACTTCCTATAGTTTTCTCTCCCCCACGGGACAGCGAAAGATGAGACGATGACTGCTGGATTGATGACTCCCGCGAAAAATATGGAGGAGTTGGGTTTGAGCAGATAACCATGAATTGATCGTTCAGTCTTCAACTACATTCACAATCCCCACCAAAAAAGGGATCCAACCCCTTTTTTCTATCACGACCAATACACGTTGACTTAGATGCCATTGCAAGAACCTGGGTCACATGGACAGAGCTGAAATGGAAAACAAACAGAAAAGCCAACACACCACAGGCATACCCAGAGCACAATCACACTCATCGATGACGACCTACGCCTTCCAGTTAAAGGCATCCTCTTGCAACACAATCTCCACTTGCTAGAATGACTCTTGCAGAAATCAACATAACCGTAGCAGCACCTCATCATACTCTTCGCACATCCTCTTATCTATCCACTACCGATTACCACTGTGATCGCCTGTCACCCATTCCGCCTCAGTCCTAGTAATGGTGACGTTTGAAAGCCTCAGTTTTCTACACTCTCGCTCCCCAGCGTGTGTGACCATAGCCTAAATAGAAACATTTATTCTCAGTCATTGATTCCGCAGCTAACCCTTATCTCAGAAACAACCTCCCTGTCGTGTATGATCCATCTGCCGACTTTAACATCAATCAATTCATTCACGGATGTAGAAGACTCGAAACAACTTCAGAAGTAAACACAACGAAAATTTTAACAAAATTATGCAATAACAACAAGTAAACACAGTGGATCCAAAAACATCAATTGATATGACAAACCGCACGTATATACAAACAGTACACATAAGCTCGCAGATCATGTCTTGATGAAATTCCTTTGAAAAATTGCAGGACTTACAACAGTACGCCGGCAACCATTCTCAGGTTGACGATTGTTAACTGAAGAATATCCGGACACAAACAAGATTAACCAACAATTACATTAAATTGAAACCCACCCAATTACTTAACACAAACATATACACAATCAGATATGATAGAGAAGATTTGTAGCTCAGGTGGATAATTTTGATGTGGTTTTGTTCTCTGAGCTGGATAGTTAGTTTGCGCAAACTAACTATCCAGCTCAGAGAACAAAACCACATCAAAAATATACACAATCAACACATCAAATGTTGTGGACTCTGCAATGACGAACTACCCATGAAGAACTGTAGGACTTACAGCAGTACGCCTACAACCCTTCTCAGGTTGACGCCCTAGGTTAGAAAATCGTCGCAGAGTTCGTTTTCTCACCTCCTTCTATCAGCTATATCCTCAACTCTGAACGCTGACACGCCCATGTAATTGTGTCTCAGAATATGGATGACTAACAGGCACACAACGTATCTAGCCAACCAAGCTTGGATATAAAGTAATTTACACCAAAGATAATAGCATTCAAATGGTAACTTTAAGCTAGAAAGACCTTTATTCGTGCAAGTCAATTTAACAATTACCCTCTCGTATACACTTGGCTTATCCTCATTAAACTGACCAATATCTTTCGTCTTTCCAAACGGACTGATGCTAGCATAATCATAGCACAAGACACTTGAGTTCACGGACGTCTCTTTCATTGTGGATGACAACACCAACGACGACTGAGTGACACAAGTTGACGAACTTAGCGGTGCATCAGAAGCTGTTGTTGTTCAACTTTCAGAAAGTTGTCTACCTGCAAGACCACCACCACTGGTGTCTTTTACTATCAGCTCAGGTTTAACACTAGCATCTGATGATAGGTGGGCTACACGCTGATCATTTACACTGTCGGTCTCATGAGTATCCATACCTTCAACCACCGCATCTGCTCATAAACCTACTTCACGTTCAAGTTGCACAGAACCTTTGTTCAACTCAGCAGTAGTAGGCATTCCCTTCATCTCATCATGATCAACCAAAGACAAAAGTGCACTATCATGATCATTATCACAAATATTCACTTTACCGCTGTTCGTATGATCGACTTCATCATTTTCAAACTCTTTAATAACAGCAGTAGATGATTTGGATTCTTCCTCATAAATTTTTAAAGGTTCTATACCTTTATTCTGACTAGTAATACCTTGTAAACTTGTGGAGTCAGAACTGGACTCTGAAGCTCTAACTTCCTTCTGCACAAACTGTGGTGTCGTCAGTGACACTCTATTCAACAATGGCCTACCATTTGCAACTACAGGCTTCTTCACTGCACCATTATAGTCACGCAATTCGGAGACAGAACTTAGTGACGCTGATTCCACATTTAGCTTACTACTAAACTTGCTCACTGATTCACAGTTCACCTTTGTGTGCACTTCTTGCAAACTTGTAAAACACAACCGTGTTTGTCTCGCAACCTGTAACCTATCTCATGATACATAAATAAATAAATTTATTCTCATGATACAGTACATGAAGGACGCCAGTTTACAGGCATCATCTGTTGGGGATGTCCCACGAAAGCAGCTACACTCACTTAGTTTATATGGATTACTGGACACCATAAAGCTTTCTTAATATACACTCCTTTTAGACCCTTTCGTCATAAATGTTTGCGTTTCGCTCTCAGACCTCTCTATTCTAGGGGTGGGATGCAATATACTGGCAAACTTGCTCATAGCTTGATTGACAGTATCTTTTGCCAGTTTCAGAATATCATCGAACTTTGACTCAATACCTTCATCCTCTATACGAGAGCCTATCTTCACCAACTTCCTTCGTATAATATATATTTCCTCCTTTTCATGCAAGAACATACCGTACAGGTAAATAATTCCCCAAAATTATTGACCACAGCAATCACTCATTGGATGCTGACCACCACTGTTTAAGTCGACTTGTTTAGCTGAAGGCTACCGGTCAAGCATCCCCGCCATTTGGCACCTCATCGTGCCACGTACACGATCACTGGCTAGCTAAACGTTCGTCTGAAGGCTTGTTTTGATCCCGAAATATATCACGAAGCTTGGACGATCAATTATTGGCTTTTGCTTTGTTTTCGGTACGCGAGAATAATTTAGAGGCTGTGTAAGATAATTCCATCAACCCCTCTAAACTGGTGAGCCCAACCGCGAACTTCATTCACGATAAATCCGCAGATAACCCCGGTGAGTTCGTTCCATTTTGTATTTGTTCTTGTACCATATATTATTCGACAAAATTTTCGTCATGAGTGATCTTAGTCCCAAGGTCATCCGTATCCGCTCAACTCCTAAAACCATTCAGCTCGTACCATACTGGCCAGATAATGCTGAAACGTGGTTTCTGCTAGCTGAAGCAGATTTTTGTGAGCATGGGATAACCGATCAACGTACACAGTTACTTGCGGTTATTCACGCCCTACCGCAGGAATTCAGCAAGTACGTAACATCACAGATGTTGAGTCCCGAGGAAAGTAACTCGTACGAGTTGCTCAAAGCATCCCTCCTCAGAAGAAACGTTCTCACGGACCGACAACGTCTAGATGAATTATTTCGTAACATCGAGTTAGGAGATCAGTCAGCCGTGAGTATGCTGACAAGAATGAAACAAATTGTTGGTCAAAGTCAGTTCGACGAAGGACTATTTAGAGAACTCTTCTTATCCAAGTTGCCACAGTCTGTACAGACCGTACTTGTGACACTTCAGGGTAGTGTAATAGAGGACTTAGCTATTACTGCAGATAGGATTCTAGGAAAAACTAAACGGTCAGTTCCCGAAATATGCTCGATGACTAAGCAGACTTCGAGTAAGGATCCTGCAATGATAGAGTTATGCAACTCCATCCAACAGATGTTTAGGTCAAACATGGCTTCTAAATCCTCCGACCGTCGTCCTAAATCTCCTCAACGCAGGAACTCACGTGGTCGATCTAAGTCCAGACCACGTTCACTGAAAAACCCGGACTGGTGCTGGTACCACAACACCTATGGCCAAGAAGCGAAGTGTTGCCGTAAGCCTTGTAACTTCGGAAATGTCTCAAAGTCTGTGGGAAACTATCCCACCGGCACGCGTTAGCGGCAACCGTCGCCGGTGGAACTAGCCGCCTTCTTTACATCCATGATGTGATAAGCCAGACTCGATATTTAATCGACACGGGCGCCGAAGTCAGCGTCCTTCCTGCTACAGCAGCAGATCGACAGAAGGAACCTACCTTCAACTTACAGGCTGCAAATGGAAAACCAATCGCAACCTTTGGTAGAAAATACGTCTATCTGAACGTAGGTTTACGCAAACCTATTCGATGGATTTTCCTTCTCCCTGACGTTACAATGCCCATCATTGGCACGGACCTACTTAATCATCATGATTTACTCGTAGACGTCCGCCTAAAACGACTGATTGACAATACTACTAGTCTGTCTATCAAAGGCATCAGCTACATAGTCCCTAGTTTGTCGCCCGTTAAGATAAAGGCAATCCTTGATCCAACTTTTCAACCTATTGTTGACAAGTATCCGGAACTTAACTGCCCGTCGAACGACCTACCGTGCATAACCAGCAATGTTATGCACCACATCATTACCACAGGACAACCTGTGACATCTAAAGTACGACGATTAGCTCCTGACAAACTGAGAATCGCCAGGAATGAATTTGACCATATGCTTACCCTTGGCATCATTCGACCTTCGAATAGCCCATGGGCATCCCCACTTCATATGGTTCTGAAAAAGGATAGCAATGATTGGTGACCCACCGGTGATTACCGGCAAGTGAATGCCAAAACAACCCCTGATTGCTATCCGTTGCCTCATATACACGACTTGACGGCAACCTTATCCGGCGCGACTATATTCTCCAAAATCGACTTGGTTAAAGCGTATAACCAAATCCCGATGGCAACAGAAGATATCCCGAAAACGGCTATCATTACGCCTTTCGGACTTTTTGAATTTCTACGTATGCCATTCGGTCTCCGGAATGCAGCCCAAACATTCCAACGCTTCATTGACGAAGTATTTCGCGGTCTCGACTTTGTTAACGCATACTTAGACGACTGCCTCATTGCCAGTTCAGACAAGGAAACTCACCTTAGGCACTTGGACTTGGCATTTTACAGGTTACGCCAACATGGTGTTACCAACAATATTCAAAAGTGTCAAATCGGTGTTGACTCACTCGACTTCCTGGGTCAAACCATTGACAGCAAGGGCACTCGCCCACTGGATACTAAGGTCGAGGCTATACTGAACTTTCCAGAGCCACAGACGGTGAAAAGTCTCCGCACTTTTGACGGCTTAGTAAGCTATTATCGATGCTTTATTCCCAACTGTGCCTCTTTGATTCAGCCATTGACAGACCTCCTTCGAGGGAATAACAAGTCCATAGAACTTGACGCGTCTGCTCGAAATGCTTTTACCCGGATTAAAAAAGCTATTGTGAATGCCACACTTCTGATGTATCAGGATCCAACGGCACCGTTGAGTATCTCGGTCGATGCATCAAACACTGCAATCGGCGCAGTTCTACAACAGCTAGTTGACAATGAGTGCTGAAACAGTCGCACGCGTCTTCGTAGAAAGATGGATCGCTAACTTTGGATGCCCATCTTCCACAACAACTGATCACGGGCGGCAATTCGAAAGTGGCTTATTCTTCGCCCTGACTAAAATCATAGGTTGCATGCGTTGCAGCTGAAAGCTGGTCTGTCAGCCGCAAACACCATCCATTGGACTGAATCTCTTCCGTTATTTCTCCTAGGGATACGAAACGCCTTGAAAACCGATGCTGGCTGTACTAGCGCCGAGCTAGTATATGGCACGACACTGCGACTGCCTGGTGAATTCGTTTCTTCCTCGAGCAACCCACCAGTGGTAGATCACGCTTCATACGTCAGCAGGCTTACAAACGCAATGCGTTAAGTTAAACCTGCTCCCCTTCGTCCACAGTCCATTGATGTTTTCGTTCATCCGTGTTTGAAAACTTCTTCACAGGTATTTGCTCGTCGCGACTCTGTGCGCAGACCCCTGGAACCCCCACACGACGGACCTTATAAAGTAATTAAACGTTCTGATAAATTCTTTGTCTTGGACAAAAACGGCCGCGAGGACACCGTCAGCATTGACCGTCTGAAACCGGCTTACTTGGAGGGTAATCCTATTAGCATAGAGCTCAACATACCCTAAAATCCACAAGTAACAGAAGATTGTTTAGACATCGATGAAGTCACTAGCACAGCGACAGCTACCGAACCTTCTATCGAGCCTCACAAGAAAACCCGTTCTGGACGCACCGTAAGGTTCCCAGAGTATCTGCACACTTATTTGACTCAACGAAGTCGTGTGATTCACGCGACTCATTCGTTTGTGGTACTGACTATTTTTTTTGACGTATCAATTTTTTTACATACAGTACCACCGAACACAAAAATTCTTTTTCAACAGTTCATGTAACATACACAAAAAATTGATTAGATGTATTTTTTTCGATGTTCTGAACTTAGCATTATTTTAATGTATAGTACGCGGTACGTTCAAAGTTTGCGTCACATTTTTACGTGATTCGTTACATAAAATTTATCTTGTTGTAGTACTTGCACAAGTACTATACCACTTCCATACTTGTAACCACTAACTCTCATTTCTAATAGTTATGGTTAATCAAAGTAAAAAGCAACGAACCCAATCCCCTGTAAAACTGGTGTCTAATTTAACGTCCTTGATTGCTACATCAAGCAACACACCCCTTACAAACGGCTATAATGAGTCACATAACTCACTTGTATGCCGTAAGCGTCGAGCTGAACTGAGGATAAAACTGTACTGACAGCTAGTATTAGCACTACTCCTAAAAATTCAGTACCCTCTGCTCATACAGAACCCCTCCCTTCACCTTATGTGCTTATCGAGAAACTCCAGCCATCAAGCTCTTTTTCAGTACTATCTTCAGAAATAGAACTTCTAAAGTTGTCTATAGGAGAACTTAAGGCTGAGTTAAGGGAAATAAAAAACAGTAAGTCAGTAAATGCTGGAAACATCGAAACCAATACCGAGATATCCAAATTATCAGATCAGATCAGCGATATCAGATCGCAGGTCTGTGAACTGACACCTCTAACTATCCTCATGAAAACTGTAAACCTTAACAAGCTTGACACAGAATCGGTAACTAAGGTAGATAACCTCATTAATTTTGTTACCACAGAAGTAACAAAACGACTCGACGCAAAACTGAGTGCTATTGTCTACAACGTTCCGGACAATGAGGCACTAAAAAAGGTACAGCGCATCTTACTTAGTGAAGCGAAAATGCCTAACTCCAAGACTAAGTGCTATAGGCTGAAGAAGAGTCAACATGAAAAGTGTTGTCCTATTCGTTTTCAGTTCGAAACACCGGCAGAGACCAGAAAATTCATTCACTCCCAACACACCCTATCGCAAGCCAGAAACTACAAACATATAAAGGTCGGGGTGGACAAAACAGTCATAGAAAGGCGCGCATACAACTATCTCGCTAAGACTAATTGTGAAATAGGTAATAGGACATTGCAAGCAGCCATTATTCCCAACCCTGTGAAAGATACAGTAGACCCCACCGCATCACCCCTCTCAAAACACACAGAAATATCCCATCAGAGTGCAACACCAGCCGAAAGGCCACTAGACTGTAACCAAATAAATAACAAAACCATACCACCTATCACCGCAGAATCTAAAATGCCATTAAATAACCCCAGAAAAAAAGTCAAAACCCCCGAAATTCGACTTTGTCCTCTCCTAGCCATAACTTCATTGCTAAAGATAAGGAAAATATGCCCCTAAATCATACCAACAAAAACAGTGGCAGCTTAAATAAACCCACACTCCCACGGTCAATAGTATTAGCACCCACAACGTGCTAAATCGCACCATGGCACACACTGATATCCAATGTCACAACAATGTCACCCTCAATAGTACAAGTGGTAATAGTCAGAACTCGGCTACCAACAACTCAGGGTCTTCAGAGTATGGCACACAAACAAATTTTGACCGGATATATGGTACAAGTCTGCTGGGAACTAACCCACAATGCAGTACACACGAAACCCACACAAGGACACAACTAGCATCAAACAATAGGTGGAATAATAAGCCATGGTCATCACAAGGATCCAATCATTTTTTATCCCCCGCGTCCCTGTCAGCGTTGAAAAAACAGCTGGTAGGGATGTTAACACTCCTAAACCACTAGTGCTGGCTCCCTCCTTGCATGAAAACAGGAACGGTCTAGTGCACCCGTATCCATTAGGCACACTTGACACTTGCACAAGTATAGGTCAAATAAAGAACCCTACCCACTTCTGTAACCTAACTAAAAATAAAAGTTCCTTAGTCTATAGCAAATCCAGTACTCCAACTCCTAATTCTCCACCGAAAACAGCACACACCAACTCGATAGACATAGGTGAGCATGATGCTGAAACTCCTCTTAACATAGGATCGTCATGTCAAGCAGAACTACTGGGTGCTGAACCATATTCGGGGCTGACTAACGAACTTAAATACTTCAAATGCTACTTCAACTCTCATCTTTACCTAATCCTCATAAATGCTAGATCTGTTCTAAATAAATTGCCGATGCTCAGAGCACTCACAGTAATATACAAACCCCCTGTAATTGTCATCACTGAATCTTGGTGTCATTCGAACATCTTGGATGAAGAAATAAGCTTAGATAACTACACACACTTTCGGTGTGACAGGGAAGGTGGTAAGGGAGGGGGTTGTCTCATGTACTTTCTGAATGCACTTACTGTATCACAGCTAGAAAGTAGTACACTTAACATGCCTGAGACTCTATGGGTTAATGTACACTTAAATAACGTAACAGCATTAATTGGATGCACCTACAGAGCACCTGGCACCTTTAGTAATTACGAGACCCAACTTATTAATACTCTGGAGCAATTATCCGACTTACAATACGATCATAAGATCCTATGTGGGGACTTTAACTTACCTGAAATCAACTGGGATATACCCACAGGCCCAACTAAATTTGATAAGTTCTTAGACACACTGGATATACTTGGCTGGAAACAAACTGTCACTACTCCCACAAGAGGTAATAACGTACTAGACTTAATCTTCTGCCACAATATAAGCCCCCTTTCAACGCTAGTAGGTTCTGAGTTTCCAGGGAGCGACCACAAAACAGTGATATGTGCACTGCCAATTCCGCTGAGTAGCAATGCATCTCATACCTCCACTTCACAACAAGTAATATATAGGAACTATAGTAAGGCAAACTGGGCCTTGGTAGAATCAATGCTAAGATCCTCCAAATGGGATGAATACTTCACTACTGATGACCTATCGAGAGCCCTAACCATCTTCTACCATAACTCTAACACATGCTTAGATGCTGTCATTCCACTCCAAACACTAAAGGTTTCCCCACACAGAAAGTCATTCATAAAACCAAAGGATCGTACGAAACTGAAGAGACTCTCAACAAGTTACTTCAAACACCACGACTTTGGCACTCTAGGTCTAATACTTAACACCCTTAGCTCCATCTCACAAGCTCGAGATTTCCGTATGAGAAAGGAAGAACGCATCGCGGTAGCCAGTCCTGCTAGAGGAGGGAGGGTGGCGTTAGCTGATCAGTAGATATGGTGGGGGTCACTAAGGTGAATCGCCCCATTCTGCAGGAACAGCAATATACAATTTGAAGGCTCGAGATATTTCCGGTTTTTATGAGGGCTTAGATCTTTATCTTGAAAAAGATAATAATGAATGCCTAAACAGATCATGCTTCTACCTTTAAATATATACCATTCACTCAGCCTATTGTTGAGACGCGACCACGCGGGATCTGCACAGATTTATGGGGCATCTTATAAATTAACTTGCTATCCATTGTCGGATCTTTAAATACCACTTCACAATGTCTTATCTCATTCATTTTCCAATAACGTCTTTACTTGATCCTCATTATATCCCATTAAACCTAACATTTTACAGCTCTTTATGACTTATTATATTCCTTTTCTCTGGGGGGTACGGTTGTGCACTAAATGCACAAAAAGGTATAAAACAAAAACAGCTGGCACAACTGAGGATAAATGTATTAAAACCAAAAGTGGACATCATGATAGTACGAGATATACGTGTAGCGTTATACATTGCAAATGAACGTTGTCAGCCTAGGGAGTTTCCTTTATTAATGCATTTATTAATGATACTCGCACTTACCTATTTCATTACAATTTAATGATTCACCTCAGCACTTTTACTTTTCTAAAACAGCTTCCAATCCCTTGTAAACGTTGTACCTACCTCAATATTGGTTGGTTATCGTATGCCGACAACCACGGGATGAAAACGAAACGAAGTCGATTTTCCCGCTCAATCTGGAGGACAATTGTACAATTCAATAACTATACAGCCTAGTTCAGACAATGTGTATTTATATATATATCAAATATTTAACTGTTGAAACATTATTAACTTGTAGACAATCTACGGTTTGATATTATATCATACTTGATCGTGCCTGTAAAAATGGCATGCATTTTCATGTAAATTTATGTTTATATGAGAATATACATTATTATTATTATTATTATAGAGTGTATGCACTCACAGAAATCTTAAGGAGGTGAATGAATCGCAACAATCACAGCATTTCTCTCCGCATAGACAAAGGTAGGCTATGCACTAACTCTGCAGACATATGTGAACTATTCAACAAAACGTTTGCAAGCAACTACCTTAAGCCCTCAGTCCAGCTACTCGATTTACACCCTATTACTAATATGGCACAAACTCCATCTCCACTCACACCAAACCAATTAGCACCGTTGAATTCAACTACACTAATATTAACCAAACTCTAAGGAATTCCATATTAATTTGATTATTAAATGTATCACACAGTGAAACAGTATTGTATACTGGATGACGTTTCGAACACAATTTATTGTTCACAATCATATCAATTTTTGTCACACGACTTCGAGATTTGATTTTTATAGTTTTCTCTGTCTTCTCCTATTTGTTGTATGGGCAGTAGAATTTTCCATATATCTTGGTGGACAGGTGTTGAATCATTCCTATTACATGTATTTGCAGTTGATTCGATGAAAAAAGCTTCTGTTATCAATCTCTCCCTATCAAACTATAAGAATCCTCAAAATTTCAAAAGGTTTCGGTACCGATGGTATATCATCCTACTTCTATAAATGTGGTGGCCCTGACATTCCTCTACTGCTGCTTAAAATATTCACAATGTCCCTAGAAACCCAAACTTACCCTGACATATGGAAGACTACATTCATTATGCCTAAACACAAATCTGGCTCGAAAACTGAAGTCAGTAACTACCGACCAATCAATATCACACCTTTAGTATCTAGAATCATGGAGAGACTGGTCAAAGATAACTTAATCAAACATATGCTTAGCCGCAATGTTATAAGTCCGAACCAACATGGATCCCTGAAATCCAGATCATGTTTAACATGTCACCTAGACTTCTTCAATTTTGTAACCAGCAGTCGTGACACACGGCAACTAGTACTTGTCATCTACTTTGACATCTCTAAGGCATTTGACCGTGTTGACCATTTACTGCTAATACATAAGCTGAACTCCTTAGGAATACAAGACCCATTATTAGGATGGCTTAAATCATTCCTTAACAATAGGTCCCAAATAGTTAAACTCGGGTCTGCAACCTCCAAACCTAGCCCTATCACTTCTGGTGTAGTACAAGGTAGTGTCATTGGACCCCTCCTATTTACACTATACATCAATGACATATGCCCGTGCTTCACGCACGGGAAGCCATTCATCTTCGCAGATGACCTAAAAGTAGCTTATACATTCCAATGTGATGACTTAGGGAACTTCGAGAATGTAGTGCAGAAGGCATAAGATAAAATGCCTTATTGGTCGTCCCTATGAAATCTCCAATTTAATCTGAACAAATGTGGCTGGATCTGCTTCGGCGCACGCTCAATTGACCTGAAATTAACTCTTCAATCCGCTAACCTAACCAGACTCCGAAGTGTCGTTGACCTAGGCCTAAGGTACTCTAGTAACTTGACATTCTCTGAGCAAGTAGTATCACAGACTAGAAAATCCAGGATCCTTTTAGGATGAATATTCAGGAACTTTCACGACAATGAAGCCAGGCTAATTCTGTACAAAACATGTGTCAGACCACTACTAGAATATTGTCAATTTATTATAAGCAGCAATTCGCAAAGGTAACAAGTTAAGGATGGAAAGTATCCAACGATATTTTACCTCAAAACTACTTGCCTATGATTGTAAGAAAGACTACATCTCACGGTGCATGATCCCAAAGCTTGACCCACTTTGGACAAGGCGACTTATTATAAACCTTCTTTAAGGTCCTTCACAAAATATCATTCTCAGGTAACAGGGACATACAATTCGCACAGGAAGGTCCTTACGATCTGCGTAGCCAAACTTCCACAGTGACAACTCATTCTTTTAAGTCAACACTCCGTGAAGACTTCTTCACAGTCATGCATTCTAAAATATGGAATAGCCTACCCCTAGATGTCAGAACTTGCTCTTCGGTTACAAACTTCAAGCGCCCTCTATGCAGACTGTTTCACTCTACTGATTATATTAATAAACTATTTACCCCTAGAACGAATCAACTACTAACCTACTACAGCACCTAAAAGACGCACTTCAACACCCTTAGCAATCTGAAAACTATGAATAAACTAGCAGCACGGATGCATAAAGACTTAGTACGGAACATACAGGATTAGTTTACGCTTAGAAATAGGACCTGTCACTCTATTGTAACCTTCAAACGCTTGCTATATAAGCTTTTATCTCAATGACTATCCCTGCCAGAACCCTTCACTTATTTCTAAAACGCATCAGTCATTAGAACACTAAAACGCTCAGACTCATTAATACCCATCATGACACTAAATAAACTCTAAGACTTCGCATAAATACGTGAAAACACAACTACAATATAGAAAACTATTTACTTAAGTATAACATACAATTGACATAAACATTTATATATGCATGAAATATTAAATGTCCTTTTCATGTTCACATATTTTCTCTTTCTGGCATTCTGCTGCTCCTATTCATCTTCTGGTCGAGGTCGAACAACCCTGCACCTTAACTGAAATGAAGATTAATTCCAAACCGTCTATCTCATAACCACTCAAATTCCATGAACGATCCAATTCTACCATTTGAAGACGCTGGCGAACATGCTGTAAATGAGTATTCATGATCTGAAATGAAGAAGCAACTGGTTTTCAAACGGTTTTCAACATTTTACTCAACTTACGTGTACAGTCCGCCATGCAGACACAAATGGAGCAATTGGAGAATTCTGGAATCGACCTCGGCACCATTTGATGCAGTAAAACAACTTAACATGACCTTATCTAGTTTTCGCATGCACGATCAAATTTCTTTCCTGTTATGAAACTACGATAAGACTGCTGAAAAATGGAATACATATATCACTGATTTCAACATAATACGCCAATAAACTTTAAGCCAAGGGTGCTGTTCACAACAAAGTTATATAGGAGAATTGACTTCAAGCTTTATTTTTCCCAGATATTTGTATTACATTCATCTGATGTCTGGTTTTTTCTTAATGCGAAGACAATATTTCTATATCTCTTTATGTGCTACACAAACAAACTTTATAGCAGACTGTTCCGACTGACTCTGATGTCAGAAATAACAACCAAACTGTAAGTCCATTATACATCAAATTATGTGTGATTTATACAATAATTTATCCATGCCTGTACAATTGGTATTTTAGAGGGTTTGACAGAATTATCTTACACAGCCTCTAAATTATTCTCGCGTACCGAAAACAAAGCAAAAGCCAATAATTGATCGTCCAAGCTTCGTGATATATTTCGGGATCAAAACAAGCCTTCAGACGAACGTTTAGCTAGCTAGTGATCGTGTACGTGGCACGATGAGGTACCAAATGGCGGGGATGCTTGACCGGTAGCCTTCAGCTAAACAAGTCGACTTAAACAGTGGTGGTCAGCATCCAATGAGTGATTGCTGTGGTTAATAATTTTGGGGAATTATTTACCGCTACAGCTCACTCCCCCCCTAGTGGGGTCGTGAGGACCCTAAGACAGAACCAACCGGAAGTAAAAAAACTCGATGGTTCCCTTTCAGGAGAAAAAATATTCCGAGCGGCTTGGTGGTATGCCTACTGGTTTGTCTGCCTATGCTGGTAGGGTGTTTGTACATAGCCTACTTTTTGTTGTTCGTTGGATCCCGTGCTTCGTTTGTTTCCTGTCCAGTGCGCGTCGCATCTGGAAAAGAAAACAAGAGCTCTAAGAACCATGTCGAGGAAAATGTACCAAATCAGCTTTTTGGTTAAAAAAATGATGTACATTTATATATATGTATTTCTTCCTGTTTATACAGGAACATACCTATTGTACAGGCATGGATAAGTTATTATATAAATTACACATAATTTGATGTATAATGGACTTACAGTTTGGTTGTTATTTCTGACATCAGAGTCAGTCGGAACAGTCTGCTATAAAGTTTGTTTGTGTAGCACATAAAGAGATATAGAAATATTGTCTTCGCATTAAGAAAAAACCAGACATCAGATGAATGTAATACAAATATCTGGGAAAAATAAAGCTTGAAGTCAATTCTCCTATATAACTTTGTTGTGAACAGCACCCTTGGCTTAAAGTTTATTGGCGTATTATGTTGAAATCAGTGATATATGTATTCCATTTTTCAGCAGTCTTATCGTAGTTTCATAACAGGAAAGAAATTTGATCGTGCATGCGAAAACTAGATAAGGTCATGTTAAGTTGTTTTACTGCATCAAATGGTGCCGAGGTCGATTCCAGAATTCTCCAATTGCTCCATTTGTGTCTGCATGGCGGACTGTACACGTAAGTTGAGTAAAATGTTGAAAACCGTTTGAAAACCAGTTGCTTCTTCATTTCAGATCATGAATACTCATTTACAGCATGTTCGCCAGCGTCTTCAAATGGTAGAATTGGATCGTTCATGGAATTTGAGTGGTTATGAGATAGACGGTTTGGAATTAATCTTCATTTCAGTTAAGGTGCAGGGTTGTTCGACCTCGACCAGAAGATGAATAGGAGCAGCAGAATGCCAGAAAGAGAAAATATGTGAACATGAAAAGGACATTTAATATTTCATGCATATATAAATGTTTATGTCAATTGTATGTTATACTTAAGTAAATAGTTTTCTATATTGTAGTTGTGTTTTCACGTATTTATGCGAAGTCTTAGAGTTTATTTAGTGTCATGATGGGTATTAATGAGTCTGAGCGTTTTAGTGTTCTAATGACTGATGCGTTTTAGAAATAAGTGAAGGGTTCTGGCAGGGATAGTCATTGAGATAAAAGCTTATATATCAAGCGTTTGAAGGTTACAATAGAGTGACAGGTCCTATTTCTAAGCGTAAACTAATCCTGTATGTTCCGTACTAAGTCTTTATGCATCCGTGCTGCTAGTTTATTCATAGTTTTCAGATTGCTAAGGGTGTTGAAGTGCGTCTTTTAGGTGCTGTAGTAGGTTAGTAGTTGATTCGTTCTAGGGGTAAATAGTTTATTAATATAATCAGTAGAGTGAAACAGTCTGCATAGAGGGCGCTTGAAGTTTGTAACCGAAGAGCAAGTTCTGACATCTAGGGGTAGGCTATTCCATATTTTAGAATGCATGACTGTGAAGAAGTCTTCACGGAGTGTTGACTTAAAAGAATGAGTTGTCACTGTGGAAGTTTGGCTACGCAGATCGTAAGGACCTTCCTGTGCGAATTGTATGTCCCTGTTACCTGAGAATGATATTTTGTGAAGGACCTTAAAGAAGGTTTATAATAAGTCGCCTTGTCCAAAGTGGGTCAAGCTTTGGGATCATGCACCGTGAGATGTAGTCTTTCTTACAATCGTAGCCAAGCAGTTTTGAGGTAAAATATCGTTGGATACTTTCCATCCTTATTTTATCGCCTGTGGGACTGCTCGCAACCACATTTTCATGCGGTTTCCTTATTCATTATATTTTCTGTACCATGTTTTTTATTATTAACCTGCAGATCAACTGCACCTGAATATTTAATTGTTTTGTTCACCCTCTCTTTTTATATGCATGTATGTATGAGTGTTTTCACTGTACAGCCTGCAAATTGGGATTGCAAGAGTGGTGGAAGACGAAATACTGAACGAGGTACCTGATTCCCTGTGGGTCGTCTTACATGGTCCTCTTAAAAAATGGTGGAAATGACATGAATCTACTTCTTCTCAAGATATTTTCAACTTCGATAAGGAGTGGAACATATCCAAATAGCTGGAAGAAATCCTACGTTGTACCCATTCACAAAACCGGACCTACAGCGGACATAGATAGTTACCGCCCCATCAACATTACTTCCGTAGTTTCACGTGTGATGGAAAAGATTGTAAAGAAGCAAATTGTTCAGTATTTGCTCTCGAATGACTTAATATCCCCTTTCCAATACGGTTTCCTAAATAGAAGATCGTGCATTACGTGCCAGTTAGATTATTTCGACCACATTACTGAATGTGTAGACAAAGGTCGTTCGGCAGCAACATTATTCCTAGATGTTAGGAAAGCTTTTGATAAAGTCCCACATAACAGACTCATATTGAAACTCCTATCTTATGGAATAAGTGGAAGGCTTCTTGAGTGGATAACTTCCTTTCTTACAGGAAGAGAACAGTTAGTTAAAGTCAACCATCACTTATCAACATCCAAACCGATAACCAGCGGCGTGATACAAGGTAGTGTTCTTGGCCCTACCCTATTCATTGTATTCATAAATGATATTGTCTCTATGATCAAGTATGGCAAGCCATACCTCTTTGCAGATGACCTCAAAGTTGTCTATGATTTTGACTATAATGATATGAATATTGTTAGTAAAATCCAAGAAGACCTAAATAGTCTATGTAATTGGAGTGAAAAGTGGCAGTTAACGTTCAATCCAGCTAAATCTGGGATAACATACTTTGGACGTTGGAAACCTAGCATGTGTCTATACATGTACGGTGACCTTGTCTCAAACACAAACACAGTCACAGATCTCGGGATAACATACTCAGATCTTACCTTTACTGAACATGCAAATAAGGTGGTATCTGATTGTAAACGTCTAACCGGCTTTGTGCTACGCAACTTTTACACTCCAGACGCCAGATTAGCCATATATAAGATATGCATTCGCCCCAAACTTGAATACTGTGCCCACTTATACAGTAGCTTTAAATCAGCAGACAGAAAAAAAGTTGAAAGTGTCCGAAGATTCCTTACGAAACACATATTAGGCTATGGTCAGCAGATAGAATACCTTGACAGATGTATTCGACTGAAATTAGAGCCCTTATGGTTAAGGAGAGTGAAGTGCAATTTATTTCTCGTATTCAAAGTTATAAGAAAGCACTGTAACAGTAACTCGTCCATAACCTGGGTTAATCCAAAATCGTATGGACTACGCAACCACAACTATCTTCTCAAGGTTAACACCCATAAACTCACCACTAGAGCTAACTTCTTCACCATTAAATATTCCAAACTTTGGAACCAACTACCCTCTGAGATAAGATCCTGTGAAAGGCCTGACAGTTTCAAAAGGAGCCTAGAAAAACATATAAACATGTTATAACACTCAGTTATTGAGCCTAATGTATTCTTTCATAATAAGAATTATGACACTGACTATGCTCTTATTAAACATAGATTGATTTACTTCAAGACTACCTGTAGTACTAACTACCCTTCTGTAGTATTGTTAACCGAATGCTGAAATTTTGTTGGTTCTGTTAATATCTTTTTATAATATATGTAGACAGGTTACTTTGCAATGTCAAATGTTGACTATATATAAGACTGTCATGATAATTTAGTACACTAAGTCCTGCCAACCGACCTTACCTTCAGTCCATACTACCTAAATTGAACCTTAACTATAGTGTTCTGCTAAATCTTGTTCCACTATTCACAATACCTATTCGTTTCACTCTTTAAGTTTTTGACTTCTTATAAAGTAATCTGTTCATTAGGATGCATGCACACATATATAATATGTTCGTAAAGATGAACGTGGAGACCTATTGGAAGCACTCATTAAGAAAGCTAGGGAGATGGAATATGGGGTACGAACATGTCTGGTACCAAGCAATATATTTGCGGTAGCCATAATAATCATAGTCTCAGAGCCTAACATCAAAAAAGGAGGGAGGGTGGCGTTAGCTGATCAGTAGATATGGTGGGGGTCACTAAGGTGAATCGCCCCATTCTGCAGGAACAGCAATATACAATTTGAAGGCTCGAGATATTTCCGGTTTTTATGAGGGCTTAGATCTTTATCTTGAAAAAGACAATAATGAATGCCTAAACAGATCATGCTTCTACCTTTAAATATATACCATTCACTCAGCCTATTGTTGAGACGCGACCACGCGGGATCTGCACAGATTTATGGGGCATCTTATAAATTAACTTGCTATCCATTGTCGGATCTTTAAATACCACTTCACAATGTCTTATCTCATTCATTTTCCAATAACGTCTTTACTTGATCCTCATTATATCCCATTAAACCTAACATTTTACAGCTCTTTATGACTTATTATATTCCTTTTCTCTGGGGGGTACGGTTGTGCACTAAATGCACAAAAAGGTATAAAACAAAAACAGCTGGCACAACTGAGGATAAATGTATTAAAACCAAAAGTGGACATCATGATAGTACGAGATATACGTGTAGCGTTATACATTGCAAATGAACGTTGTCAGCCTAGGGAGTTTCCTTTATTAATGCATTTATTAATGATACTCGCACTTACCTATTTCATTACAATTTAATGATTCACCTCAGCACTTTTACTTTTCTAAAACAGCTTCCAATCCCTTGTAAACGTTGTACCTACCTCAATATTGGTTGGTTATCGTATGCCGACAACCACGGGATGAAAACGAAACGAAGTCGATTTTCCCGCTCAATCTGGAGGACAATTGTACAATTCAATAACTATACAGCCTAGTTCAGACAATGTGTATTTATATATATATCAAATATTTAACTGTTGAAACATTATTAACTTGTAGACAATCTACGGTTTGATATTATATCATACTTGATCGTGCCTGTAAAAATGGCATGCATTTTCATGTAAATTTATGTTTATATGAGAATATACATTATTATTATTATTATTATGGAGATAAGTCCAAAATCCTCACAGGCCGTGTTTATCCAACACCATGCTCAACCAAAGAAACTGATGCGTTATTAGCTAAATCGTTTGCACACGCCTCCTCGTTGAGCACTAATTACGAAATAATTGCAGGCGACTTCAATCTCCCAGAAGTCAATTGGCTAAGTAGTTCCGGCCTCCAGCGTTTCGACGAATTACCTGCCACTATCGACTGTTATGGATGGCAGCAACACGTCCAGACACCTACGCGTGATGACAACATGTTGGACCTTGTGTATTGTCATGGCACAATCCCAGTCTCCAACCATGTTGATTATAGATTTTCCAGTGGTGATCATAGAATGGTACTGTGTTCTCTGACATTCTCACCACTAAATACAGGAAAAAACAAGATTTAGGGAGCTTGATATGTTGAAGTTACAAACATACAGACTGCAGTGTCAATGTAGTTGAAGATTGAACGGTCAATTCATGGTTGTTTGCTCAAACCCAACTCCTCCATATTTTTCGCGGGAGTCATCAATCCAGCAGTCATCGTCTCATCGTTCGCTGTTCAGTGAGAGAGAGAAAACTATAGGAAGTGTTATCGTGATTTATTGTTATAACATTTATTCTTAGACTTTCTGTACAGTAACCTGGTGGTTGGCTCTGTATTGGTGCGAGAATAAACGGTTCTCGAGTAGGCAATTTGTGTTCTTGTTTTTTGTGTTAATCATTACGCACGCTTCCTGAAAGACTTCCAAGGACATTGTGAAGTCCAAAGTAGCTAGACCTGGACAGTGACATGGGGATTAGACTGAGAACTTATTCGACTCTATCAGGGGGATGTCTATTTTACTACTGACTCCCTGGAGGCTGCAGTGTCCCTAGTTTACAGGAATGTTACCCTTTTTGTTGCTCCAAAAAATAGTTAAATTATGTTGACACCAAGCTGAATATATTCCAAGGGCACACCGCAGAAAGTTAAGGAAGTTGAAGAAACAGTACTACTCCACTAAGGATATATCACTACTGCTCTCAACCCACGAGTCTCTTGAACCTATCAAGCGTCTACGCTCTCAAAATGACCTCGACGAAGAGTAAACGGCACTTGGAAGCACCTCCAAAGTTTATAACTTAACAGCACTTTTTAAAATACGAATTCAGTCGACGAGGGAAATCCCCTACTCACTTCACGACAAAGTAATCTACAATGAGCCCGCCACCATTTGTGAACTTTTCGGTGATTGGTTTGCAAAATTTAGTTTAGAAGCGCGTATGCATGGCGAAACCACCTCCTAACTAGCTCTTCCCTCGGGAGCATAGCTTTTACCAACCAATTAATAGAACAAGCAGGTAAAAACCTCATACCTTCTACTAGTACCGGACCGGATGGCCTTGCTTCAATAATTTTCAAAAATAGTGGGTGTGACATACCCCAATTACTTCTTAAATTCTCCTCAATATCTATGGACACTAGCGGTTACCCTGATGGGTGGAAAACTAGCTTCATAATTCCACACTACAAATCTGGTGATAAGGCAAGCTTTCACAACTACAGACCTGTAAATATAACCCCAGTTGTCTCGCAAATCATGAGGGTAGTTGTCAAAGATCAATTATCGCACTGTCTACTTAGGGAAGATCTGGTTGCAAGGTCTCAACACGGATTTCTCAAAAGTAGCTCCTGAGATACTTGCCACTCTGAATTTTTCAACTGCATCACTAGTAGTCGCAAAGCGCGCAAGCTAGTCGTTGTTCTCCACTTCGATATATCTAAGGCATTTGACATGGTATCTCACAGTATTCTCTTTGAGAAGCTGTACCCATGTCGCACTCGTAATCCATTATTGAACTGGTTAAAATCGTTTTTAAGCAATAGGGTACAAATAACTTAAGTTGGATCCGTATTGTCTCATTCTAGAAACATCTCAAGTGGGGTTGTCAAAATAATGTCTAAGGGCCACTTTTATTTACAGTCTACATTAACAGAATTTGCAAGTGCTTCACCTCAGGTAAACCATTCCCATATTCTGAAGACTTCAAAGTCGACCACTCCTGCTACACTCATGAATCAAGCAATATGATTAATAAAATATATGCTCAACCACGTAGACTCCGAACATGGTGTCCTGAATTTTCTCTATATTTTTATATTAATGTCAATGTAGTTGAAGATTGAACGATCAATTCATGGTTGTTTGCTCAAAACCAAATTCCCCAATTTTCGCGGAGGCATCAATACGACAGTCATCGTCTCATCGGTCGCTGTTCAGAAAGAAGTCAGTAGCAAACCATCAGAAGTAATCTTATGATTTATTATTGTAATATTTGTTCACAGACCTTAGTAGAAATATTTTTTATATGTTGGTGTTACAATAAAGAATTCTCAAGCGGCCAATCGGTGTTTTGGTTTTTGCGTCCGTTATTATCAAGCGTTTCTGAAAAACTTCAAGGAACAGCGTGAGCCCGAGCGTAGCAAGAGCTGGGCATTAACGGTTTACGAGACGTGGCTGACAGTTTCTGACGGTAGAAACAGATTCTGGCCGATTCAGATAGCTGGTAACAGTTTGGATAGTCACCGTTCATCTTTCCTGGTGCCGGTCAAGTCCTCTTTGAACAAGCAATATCTGGAACTTTTTTCGAATTGGGTCAAGTTCAACAATGCCTGGGTCAAAGAAGGGACAGAGTGTCTTGGATGCAAACAGGAAAGTAAGTCATGTTGACTTGTCTGTTAATTGTAACGATGTGTCTGATGTTGAGCATGACATGGTTGATGTTACTGTTTCGCCGTTCAGAGATAATAGGAACATCAAACTCCCTAAATTTGAACCACGGTGTTTCGATGGAAACCCAGCTGATTATTTACAATTTGTAAAGGAGTTTGAGATCATGATAAGTGGTTTTTTATTAAGTGATGAAATGAAGTTAATGTATTTGATGAGGTATTGCACTGGAGTTGCTGCAAGAGCTATACAGTGTTGTAAGTTTATGAAGCCAAAAGAGGGCTACTACGAGGCTATGAGCATACTACGTCAAAGGTTTGGAAGACCTTCGATGATTGCAGGGAAATTATTCGAGGCTGTTAGGGGTAATGGTAGTCAACTACAAGATGACTCTAAGGTACTTACTGAGTTTTTGAATAATTTGCTGATTTACAAGAATGCAATGATTTCGATGAATTGCATGAGTGACCTCAACTCGAGTTTTATACTAGAAGTAATAGCAAGACGCCTACCTACTCGACTGCAAAGGAAGTGGGTGAAGATAAGCTCCCGTATGGAGGATGAGGGTATTGAGCCAAAATTTGATGTTATCCTGAAACTAGTAAAAGATAGTGTCAATCAATCGATGAGCAAGTTTGCCAGTATATTGAATCTCACCCCTAGAATAGAGCAGTCTGAGGGTAAAACGAAATAACTGATGACGAATAGGCCTCAAAGAGGTGGATATCGAGAAGGCTCCATGATGTTAAGTAATGAATATAGACCTAGTGAGTGTAACAGGTTTCGTAGTACATCCTCAACAGATGAGTTACAAGATACAAGACAAGCACGGTTGTGTTTTACACGTTTTCAAGAGGTGCATACAAAGGTGAACTGTGAACCAGTAAGCAAGTTCAGTGATAAGCTCAATGTAAACTCCAGGCCTGACTCCGAATTGTGTGACGATAACGGTGCGGTGAAGAAGTCTGTAGTTGCAACTGGTAAGCCATTGTTGAATAAAGTGTCACAGAATAGAGTTGCTGCTTCAGAGTGCAGTTCTGACCCTACAAGTTTACAAGGTATTACTAGTCAGAGTGAAGTTATAAAACCTTTTAGGATTTGCGAGGAGGAACCGAAATTGTCTACTTCTGTTATTAAAGAGTTTGAAAATGATGAAGTTGACGGTAAAGTGAATATTCGTGATAATGATCATGATACTTCACAGTTGTCTTTGGTTGATCATGATGAGATGATAGATATGCCTACTACTTCTAAGTTGAACAAGGGTTCTGTACAACTTGAACGTGAAGTAGAAATAAATGCAGATGCAGTTGCAGAAGGCATGCATACTTGTGAGACCGTCAGTGTAAGTGATCAGCATGTAGCCCACCTATCATCAAATGCTAGTGCTAAACCTGAGCTGATAGTAAAAGACACCAGTGGTGGTGGTCTTGCAAGTAGACAAACTTCTGAAAGCCGAGCAACAACAGCTTTTGACCCACCGCTAACTTCATCAACTGATATCAATCAGTCGTCGTTGGTGCTGTCATCCACAATGAAACAGACGCCCATCAACTCAAGTATCTTGTGCAATGACTATGATAGTATTGGTGCATTTGAAAAGACGAAAGATATTGGTCAGTTTAGTGAGGATAAGCCAAGTGTAAATGAGAGAGTAATTGTTAAATTGACTTGCACGAATAAAGGCATTTCTAGTTTCAAGTTACTATTTGAATGCTATTATCTTTGGTGTAAATTACTCTGTGCCTACGCTTGGTTGACCAGATACTTCGTGTGTTTGTTCGTCATCTATATTCTACGATACAATGACATGAGCGTGTTTCCGTTCAGATTTGAGGATATAGCTGATAGAAGGAAGTCAGCAAATGAACTCTGCAACGATTTTCCAACCTAGAGCGTCAACCTGAGAGGGGTTGTAGGCGTACTGCTGTAAGTTCTACAATTCTTCAAAGGGTAGCGCATCAATGAGCAGTCCAATGTGCTTGGTGTGCGATTTTGTACATATGTTCATATTGTATATACTAAATTGATATCATCTGTCATCTAGCTGTTGGTAGTTCTCTTTGTGTCCCGACATCCCACAACTTACAATCGTCAACCTGAGAAGAAATGTAGGCGTACTGCTGTAAGTCCCGCGATTCTTCAAAGGAATTCCATCAAGACATGATCCCCGAGTTTGTGTGTACTGTTTGTATATACGTGTGGTGTGTCATATCAATTGGTGCTTTTGGATTTATTCTGTTTACTCGTTGTTTTCGTACCTTGTTTTATTGCATAATTTTGTTAAAATTTTCGTCGTGATTACTTCTGAAGTTGTTTCGAGTCTTCTACATCCGTGAATGAATTGATTGATGTTAAGGACAGCAGATGGGTCGTATACGCCGGGGAGGCTATTGGTGAGAATGAAATGCACATGGAGATAATTGTTAGGTGTGATCCCACAGGCCGAGGAGCGGGAGTGTAGACGACTGAGGCTCGCATACGTCACCGTTACTAGAATTGAGGCAGAATGAGTGACAAGCGATTGCAGTGATAATTGGTTGTGAGTAGATAAGAGGATGAGCGTAGAGTATCGTGAGGTGCTGCCATGGTCACGTTGTATTCTGCAAGAGTCATTCTAGCAAGTGGCGATTGTGTTGCAAGAGGAGTTGTCAAGAGGATGCCTTTAACTGGAAGGCGCAGGTCTTCATTGATGTGTGAGATTGTACTGTGGGTATGCTTGTGGTGTGTTGGCTTTTCTGTTTGTTTTCCATTTCAGCTCTGTCCGTGTGATCCAGGTTCTCGCAATGGCATCCAAGTCAACGTGTATTGGTCGTGATGGAAAAAAGGGATGGATCCCTTTTTTGGCGGGGAGTGTCAATGTAGTTGAAGATTGAACGATCAATTCATGGTTGTTTGCTCAAAACCAAATTCCCCAATTTTCGCGGAGGCATCAATACGACAGTCATCGTCTCATCGGTCGCTGTTCAGAAAGAAGTCAGTAGCAAACCATCAGAAGTAATCTTATGATTTATTATTGTAATATTTGTTCACAGACCTTAGTAGAAATATTTTTTATATGTTGGTGTTACAATAAAGAATTCTCAAGCGGCCAATCGGTGTTTTGGTTTTTGCGTCCGTTATTATCAAGCGTTTCTGAAAAACTTCAAGGAACAGCGTGAGCCCGAGCGTAGCAAGAGCTGGGCATTAACGGTTTACGAGACGTGGCTGACAGTTCGAAATTGGTGACATTTTTGCACGTATTTGCTCTGATATTCTTTTGCTGCTCATTGACATATGATGTTTAAAATATTTTTCAAATCTCTAAAGAAACTTCTTCGTAGAAACAGAGTTGTTTTAGATGGTAGCTCAAATTCGGTTATAACTGCATTCCCGCTTTTTAAACAGCATCAACTAGTGGCTAACAAAATGGCTTGAGTGCAGATCCCACTCCTGTGATACAGATGAATGATGTTCTGTTAAAGAACTCTGAGTTCTGTAAATTTAACCTCCTTGTGAACGATATCGAGAGGCAAGGAAGTGAGCTTCGGGAAAAATTATGTCAGTTTGATAGCATGTCACTGCCACTCTCAAATATCCCGGAGAGCCGTTCTGATATTGGCCAGGTTAAATTTTTACCGGTTGTAACCAAAGCAAGCTTGGAGATTTAGACCCAATAACCTGCCTGTTGAAAACATCCTAAAATGCCTCCAGACAACCTAAATAAAGCTGGAAATCCGACTGATTGGCTGCGGAAGTGATGAATTCTCTTGATGCTTATAAGTTTACCAAATGTCAGGATCAATTAAGACTGAATAGCAGTTAAAAGTCTGTAACCATAGCTCAGGATAAAACACCGTGTCAGAGCAGAAAAATGCGTAGTAATAACCTGGTGTCCTCCTCTGACTTAAATTTACCAAAAATGGTTCGGGTACAGCAACAGTCACTCAGTGCTGACAGCATAATAATAATGATTTATTCTCATTTCGTACATGAGGGACGCCAGTTTACAGGCATCATCAATGTGATAAATTACATATACGATTAGCAATCATACTTAATAATGATGTTTTAATAAAACACACTTTCTTTCCTACCTGTGTAGGACACACCAAATTTACTGGCATGGATAAGCATTATTTAAATTTCATATATTAGGTTTATGTTTAAATTACATGGTTGCTGAAATTTTTGTCTCTGGTTTGCGGGAACAATATGATAACTAGTCATTCAATGCAGCACATCAATAAATATTGTCTTCGCATTAACAAAAAACCCAAGTATGTTTTGGATGGATTACAAATAATTGGGAAAAAATAAAGCTTGAAGTAATTCCCCAATATAACTTAGGCGTGTACAAAACCGAATCTTATTCTTGATTTCTATCCAAATTTGTTAATAATTAAAATAAGTGATACACTTGTATAGCTTTGTCAGCATTTTCATCGTAACATCACGAGTGAATTGTGCTCAATGTAGAATAATATTAATGATTGTATATATTTTCTTATACATGGGTGTTTCCAAGAAAAGAAAGCTATTTTTACAGATATGATCAGTTATGTTATAAGTTACAATAAGTTACAATTATAAATTAATACTTTTCCATTGGTATAAGAGTATATTCCACAAATGTAATCCAGGTTGCGTCGTGGGGAATGTAATACGTAATTCACGAAGGAAATGTAGGATATGGGACCCCAAAGTGATTATATTCCGACATCGTTTAGAAGAAGTCTACGAAAGCACTCAATAAAATACTACAGATATCATGACTTATCGTCATTAATTGCCATAACGTCCCTTCTCAGTAGAATTGAAGAGTTGAGAAATATAGGCCTCAGAAACAAAGAAATGCAGGCCATTAATGCACCGCATAACTCAGGAGAAATAGCCAAACTTTTTAAAAGTAGGTTGACGAACTCCGAAACACCCTATCCGAAAATAATATACTTAGACGGCATTGCTTACGAAAATAATGAGGCGATATGTGAACTGTTTAGCAAGCACTTCGCCAGATTATACACCTAAGAGAACGATGAGGTCGTGGATTTCCCACGTAAAACAGACGAATGTTTAAGTGGAAGTGGTGTAATACAAGATAGTGTTCTTGGCCCTAATACTTAGTAATTATGTAGGTTCAATACTTGAAATTAGATTGTCATTAAAATACTTGAAATGATTAAAATACTCATGCGGCAAATGTTCTCTTGGTTTACCGCTCTTATTTCCATTATAACACTCAGTTATTGAGCCTAATGTATTCTTTGATAATACGAATTATGACACTGATAATGCTCCTATTAAACATAGATTGATTTACTTCACGACTACCTGTAGTACTAACTGTCTGTCTGTCTGTCTGGATTCAACATAGAACTTGGCACCGAAGTGCAGCAGTTCGAGTTGCCACGTTCCAAATAGCCCACAGAGGTAGGCAAGAAGATGAGTGAAGAGAATTAATAGAGTTTGACAAGTATGAGAGTGAAACAGAATGGGTAATGGTAGAAAGGAATATGAAAGATTACAGAGACTGAATACATCTGCGCCATTGACAACGATTTTGAGCCATGTCACCTATTGTCTCCAGCCATTGATTCCTAGAGTCCCGAGGGCCCCAACCCGGAAGTCTGCATCTCCCTACCTGACTCAGTTTAACTGTCAAGGATTTCATGGATTGATGAGGCCATGTTTTTGTTTGGCCACCACTGGCTCTTTTCCAACCTGAACCTATATCAGCTAGCAAAGCCCGTCGGGGGAGGCGGTGGTTAGGCATGCGCAGCACGTGACCTAGCCATCATAGTCTATGTAACTTTATAGCCTCGGCGATTGATTTTCCCTCTTTGCCCAACACTAACTACCCTTCTGTAGTATTGTTAACCGAATGCTGAAATTTTGTTGGTTCTGTTAATATCTTTTTATAATATATGTAGACAGGTTACTTTGCAATGTCAAATGTTGACTATATATAAGACTGTCATGATAATTTAGTACACTAAGTCCTGCCAACCGACCTTACCTTCAGTCCATACTACCTAAATTGAACCTTAACTATAGTGTTCTGCTAAATCTTGTTCCACTATTCACAATACCTATTCGTTTCACTCTTTAAGTTTTTGACTTCTTATAAAGTAATCTGTTCATTAGGATGCATGCACACATATATAATATGTTCGTAAAGATGAACGTGGAGACCTATTGGAAGCACTCATTAAGAAAGCTAGGGAGATGGAATATGGGGTACGAACATGTCTGGTACCAAGCAATATATTTGCGGTAGCCATAATAATCATAGTCTCAGAGCCTAACATCAAAAAAGGAGGGAGGGTGGCGTTAGCTGATCAGTAGATATGGTGGGGGTCACTAAGGTGAATCGCCCCATTCTGCAGGAACAGCAATATACAATTTGAAGGCTCGAGATATTTCCGGTTTTTATGAGGGCTTAGATCTTTATCTTGAAAAAGATAATAATGAATGCCTAAACAGATCATGCTTCTACCTTTAAATATATACCATTCACTCAGCCTATTGTTGAGACGCGACCACGCGGGATCTGCACAGATTTATGGGGCATCTTATAAATTAACTTGCTATCCATTGTCGGATCTTTAAATACCACTTCACAATGTCTTATCTCATTCATTTTCCAATAACGTCTTTACTTAATCCTCATTATATCCCATTAAACCTAACATTTTACAGCTCTTTATGACTTATTAAATTCCTTTTCTCTGGAGGGCACGGTTGTGCACTAAATGCACAAAAAGGCATGAAATAAAAACAACTGGCTTGAAAATAGTTGTATTAAAGCCAAAAGTGGACATCATGATAGTACGAAATATATTGGTTTTATTACACATTGCAAATGAACGTTGTCGGCCTAAGGATTAATCACTTCCCCATTCTGTTTTCTATATAAATGTGTTTATCAATGAATATTTCACTCACGTAATCTATTATACTTTAATGTTTCACCTTAGCGCTTTATCTTTTCTAAAGCAGCTTCCAATCCCTTGTAAACGTTGTACTTACCTCAATATTGATCGGTTACCGTATGGCTACAACCACGGATGAAAACGAAACGAAGTCGATTTTCCCGCTCATCCTGGAGGACAGCTCTACAATTCAAGAACTATACGGCCTGGTTCAGACAATGAGTGTAATTATATATATGTATCAAATATTTAACTGTTGAAACATTATTAACTTGTAGACATTATAAGATTTGACATTATAACATACTTGATCGTGCCTGTGAAAATGGCATGCATTTTCATGTAAATTAATGTTTATATGAAAATAAAATTATTGTTATTAATAATTTTTGCAGATCATTTGTGATTGTTGATGGTGAAATATCCACATTATTCATTCTCATTCAAAAAGTCAAATGTAAGCTTAAATGTTGAGACAAACAAGAAGACGAACAACAGCAACACAAAATAAAGCAAGAGGAGTCTTTAAGGAGTGACTAGTAAATATATACATATATATTCTGTCTAGTAACTATGGTTATTTTTTTTTTAATAATAATATATATTCTCATGTTTTACATGAGGGACGCCAGTTTACAGGCATCATCAATTCGACAATTTACACATAATATTAATAAGCATATTTAGTAAAGATAATATAATAAAGTACATTTTTTTCCCTTGCTATGTAGGGTACACCAATTGTATAGGCATGCATAAATATTGTTTTAATAATAATAATATATTCCTTCCTGTTTATGCAGGAACATACCTATTGTACAGGCATGGATAAGTTATTATATAAATTACACATAATTTGATGTATAATGGACTTACAGTTTGGTTGTTCTTTCCGACATTAGAGTCAGTCGGAACAGTCTGCTATAAAGTTTGTTTGTGTAGCACATAAAGAGATATAGAAATATTGTCTTCGCATTAACAAAAAACCCCGACATCACATGAATGTAATACAGATATATGGGAAAAATAAAGCTTGAAGTTAATTCTCTTATATAACTTTGTTGTGAACAGCACCCTTGGCTTAAACATTATTGATGTATTATGTTGAGATCAGTGATATATGTATTCCATTTTTCAGCAGTCATATCGTAGTTTCATAACAGGAAAGAAATTTGATCGTGGATGCGAAAATTAGATAAGGTCATGTCGGGTTGTTTTACTGCATCAAATGGTCCCGAGGTCGATTCCAGAATTCCCCATTTGCGCCATTTGTGTCTGCATGGCGGACTGTACACGTAAGTTGAGTAAAATGTTGAAAACCAGTTGCTTCTTCATTTCAGATCGTGAATACTCATTTACATCGTGTCCGCCAGCTTCTTTAAATGGTAGAATTGGATCGTTCCTGGAATTTGAGTGATTATGGGATAAATGGTTTGGAATTAATCATAGCAGTTAGAATACAGTTAAACATGCAGAGAAGTACTTTTGATTCAGCAACCGGTGAATTTTTTATTCTTTTCGATCTAGTACCAGAATAACTGCGAACCATTTCATTCAATATGTCGAATAAGGCACGCAGGAGGAGATCATTACCATGGAATGAGTCAACTTGATCTGAGATGCAGCTTCCAGCATGTTTTCGTTATATCATAGATATCCAGGTCTATTGGCGCTGTAGAGGCAGTGATTTGGATTATGACGTATTCTACAAAGTCTCCGTGCCCATTTGAAGTATACATGTGCTTTGAAAGGATTACTTTGTTGGCTCCTAGCCCCACTGAGTGTTAACAACAGCTGCTGTGGGTTTATGTATTTCCTCGCCTTTTTGGGTAAAACATCGCCGCATTCTTTTTGGGTAGGAGACCAGTTGGTGGATTATAAATGATATCCAAGTAACTTTTATCTTTTCATGTGGTGTTGCGGTAAGTTTCGACCTTGTTTTCTCATATTTCATTCGTATGTTGATTATGGTTCGCCCTTTGTATCGGGTAGACATAGTTTGATCGACTCTTGGTTGAATGGGTGTTATTGTCATGACTGCTGCTTTTTTGTCTGGAATTATATATAGAGACAAAACAAACAACAGGTGTAGTCTCTGAGTTCATACATTAAATGGGCCTATGATTTCTGAAACTCTTACATGGGAATTACCATTGGTGTCAATTACAAACTCACTTAGTGTGTCATTAAGCGCCTTTTCAAAGGAGGCCAATGTGCTTGCTAGTCGTATTTTCTCAGGTAGTTTGTTCCATATTTGGGCATACCTAATCAAGAAAATTTTTTGCCTGGTGGCTGTTTTATATGGTTCTATAGCCACTGTACCTTTAGTGTGCCTAAGGTTGTATCTTGTGTTACCTGAGAACCGAGTATAGTTAGCAGGGGTATACACTATTTGGTTAAGAAGCTTATAGAAGAGTAACAGATTTAGTCGCAGTCGCCTTAACCATAATGTTTCTAGTCCCAGGATTTCACATCTGGTAGAGTAGTTTGTGCCGTTATCGGTTCCGAGTACTTTTCGCGTGAAGTACCTCTGTACTCCTTCTACTTTCAGTTTGTCTTCTATGCGTGTACTGCTGAATATGAATGAGCAGTAATCTAGGAGTGGGCGCACACATACCTTGTACAGTAGTATTCTGGATTCGTTTCTGTAGAAGTTCCTGAGTAGGAAACCAATAAGCCTTCGTGATTTCGATACTTGTTCATTAACTAACTGGTCCCGTTATGCTAACTTTTGTATTATGTGTGAACTAATATCACTGTCCTGTGTAGAAATGTTTATCATCTAGTTCCAATAATATTAAAATTTATCATTGTAGTTTGTTGTAACTACACGTTTAAAGAACTTAAAATATCTATGTAGGGTGAAAAAGAGGGTGTAGGAGTCAAACGTAGGAGTGCATTGTCATCTTTGAGCAGTCTGGTGAGTGAGGAGATGAACACTGGAAGTGTGTCCGCATCACGCCCATTAGCTGATAGTCTATTCCAAATGACTGAAAACTTATTTAAGAAGAAGTTGTACCGCACGTAAGTCTGACAGTGCTCTATAGCAGCCAGGTTGTGATGATTTCTAAGATTGTAACTGATGACAGTGGTAGGTTTAGTTATTAGCTTGGAGGAGTGCAAGAGGTGATTAGTTAGCTTGTAGTGATAGATAAGGTTTAGCTTAAGACATCTTTAACAGAGTGGTTCTAATCTTAGTCTGTCGCATCGCTCATGGTATTCCAGACCACTACCTGAACCAAGAGTTCTTGAGGTAAACTGCCGTTGCACTCCCTCTAATTTAAGCTTATCATTTTGTTTGAGTTCGCTAAGAAAAAACGGGCAGTATTCTAAAACAGGTCGGACACATACTTTGTAAAATAAAACTCTAGTTTCACAACAAAAGAAATTGCGTGTTATGCATCCTATCAGCCTTCGTGTTTTACGCCTGGCATAATCAGATTGTTCAGCGAACGTAAGTTTACTAGAGTATCAAATACCGAGATCTACGACTTAGTTGAGCTTAGCTAGTTTTCACAGATTTATTTCAAGAGTTAAGTGAAGGTGACTGTTTCCGATACAAATCAAGCCGCATTTGTAAATTGTCAGTCACGTCTCGTAAACCGTTAATGCCAAGCTCTTGCTACGCTCGGGCTCACGCTGTTCCTTGAAGTTTTTCAGAAACGCTTGATAATAACGGACGCAAAAACCAAAACACCGATTGGCCGCTTGAGAATTCTTTATTGTAACACCAACATATAAAAAATATTTCTACTAAGGTCTGTGAACAAATATTACAATAATAAATCATAAGATTACTTCTGATGGTTTGCTACTGACTTCTTTCTGAACAGCGACCGATGAGACGATGACTGTCGTATTGATGCCTCCGCGAAAATTGGGGAATTTGGTTTTGAGCAAACAACCATGAATTGATCGTTCAATCTTCAACTACATTGACACTCCCCGCCAAAAAAGGGATCCATCCCTTTTTTCCATCACGACCAATACACGTTGACTTGGATGCCATTGCGAGAACCTGGATCACACGGACAGAGCTGAAATGGAAAACAAACAGAAAAGCCAACACACCACAAGCATACCCACAGTACAATCTCACACATCAATGAAGACCTGCGCCTTCCAGTTAAAGGCATCCTCTTGACACCTCCTCTTGCAACACAATCGCCACTTGCTAGAATGACTCTTGCAGAATACAACGTGACCATGGCAGCACCTCACGATACTCTACGCTCATCCTCTTATCTACTCACTACCAATTACCACTGAAATCGCTTGTCACTCATTCTGCCTCAATTCTAGTAACGGTGACGTATGCGAGCCTCAGTCGTCTACACTCCCGCTCCTCGGCCTGTGGGATCACACCTAACAATTATCTCCATGTGCATTTCATTCTCACCAATAGCCTCCCCGGCGTATACGACCCATCTGCTGTCCTTAACATCAATCAATTCATTCACGGATGTAGAAGACTCGAAACAACTTCAGAAGTAATCACGACGAAAATTTTAACAAAATTATGCAATAAAACAAGGTACGAAAACAACGAGTAAACAGAATAAATCCAAAAGCACCAATTGATATGACACACCACACGTATATACAAACAGTACACACAAACTCGGGGATCATGTCTTGATGGAATTCCTTTGAAGAATCGCGGGACTTACAGCAGTACGCCTACATTTCTTCTCAGGTTGACGATTGTAAGTTGTGGAATGTCGGGACACAAAGAGAACTACCAACAGCTAGATGACAGATGATATCAATTTAGTATATACAATATGAACATATGTACAAAATCGCACACCAAGCACATTGGACTGCTCATTGATGCGCTACCCTTTGAAGAATTGTAGAACTTACAGCAGTACGCCTACAACCCCTCTCAGGTTGACGCTCTAGGTTGGAAAATCGTTGCAGAGTTCATTTGCTGACTTCCTTCTATCAGCTATATCCTCAAATCTGAACGGAAACACGCTCATGTCATTGTATCGTAGAATATAGATGACGAACAAACACACGAAGTATCTGGTCAACCAAGCGTAGGCACAGAGTAATTTACACCAAAGATAATAGCATTCAAATAGTAACTTGAAACTAGAAATGCCTTTATTCGTGCAAGTCAATTTAACAATTACTCTCTCATTTACACTTGGCTTATCCTCACTAAACTGACCAATATCTTTCGTCTTTTCAAATGCACCAATACTATCATAGTCATTGCACAAGATACTTGAGTTGATGGGCGTCTGTTTCATTGTGGATGACAGCACCAACGACGACTGATTGATATCAGTTGATGAAGTTAGCGGTGGGTCAAAAGCTGTTGTTGCTCGGCTTTCAGAAGTTTGTCTACTTGCAAGACCACCACCACTGGTGTCTTTTACTATCAGCTCAGGTTTAGCACTAGCATTTGATGATAGGTGGGCTACATGCTGATCACTTACACTGACGGTCTCACAAGTATGCATGCCTTCTGCAACTGCATCTGCATTTATTTCTACTTCACGTTCAAGTTGTACAGAACCCTTGTTCAACTTAGAAGTAGTAGGCATATCTATCATCTCATCATGATCAACCAAAGACAACTGTGAAGTATCATGATCATTATCACGAATATTCACTTTACCGTCAACTTCATCATTTTCAAACTCTTTAATAACAGAAGTAGACAATTTCGGTTCCTCCTCGCAAATCCTAAAAGGTTTTATAACTTCACTCTGACTAGTAATACCTTGTAAACTTGTAGGGTCAGAACTGCACTCTGAAGCAGCAACTCTATTCTGTGACACTTTATTCAACAATGGCTTACCAGTTGCAACTACAGACTTCTTCACCGCACCGTTATCGTCACACAATTCGGAGTCAGGCCTGGAGTTTACATTGAGCTTATCACTGAACTTGCTTACTGGTTCACAGTTCACCTTTGTATGCACCTCTTGAAAACGTGTAAAACACAACCGTGCTTGTCTTGCATCTTGTAACTCATCTGTTGAGGAAACATTAAAGTATAATATATTAAGTGAGTTAAATATATCATTGATAAACACATTTATATAGAAAACAGAATGGGGAAGTGATTAATCCTTAGGCCGACAACGTTCATTTGCAATGTGTAATAAAACCAATATATTTCGTACTATCATGATGTCCACTTTTGGCTTTAATACAACTATTTTCAAGCCAGTTGTTTTTATTTCATGCCTTTTTCTGCATTTGGTGCACGACCGTACCCTCCAGAGAGAAGGAATAGAATAAGTCGAATCAAATTCATAAAGAGCGATAAAATGTTAGGTTTAATGGGATATAATGAGGATCAAGTAAAGACGTTGTCAATCACGTCTCATAAACCGTTAATGCCCAGCTCTCGCTACGCTCGGGCCCACGCTGTTCCTTTGAGTTTCAGAAACGCTTAGTTATAACGGACGAAAAAACCAAAACACCGATCTGCCGTTTGATATTTCTGTATTGTTACACCAACATATAAAAGGAATAAGCGAACTAAGGTCTGAAAACAAATATTACAATAATAAATCTCTGTATTACTTCTGACGATGTTTCACTCTTCTTTCTGAACAGCGACCGATGAGACGATGACTGTCGTATTGATGCCTCCGCGAAAATTGGGGAAGTTGATTTTGAGCAAACAACCAAGAATTGATCGTTCAATCTTCAACTCCATTGACACTCCCCGGCAAAAAAGGGATCCAACCCTTTTTTCCTTCACGACCAATGCACGTTGACTTGGATGCCATTGCGAGAACCTGGGTCACACGGACAGAGCTGAAATGGAAAACAAACAGAAAAGCCAACACACCACAAGCATACCCACAGCACAATCTCACACATCAATGACGACCTGCGCCTCCAGACAGAGACCTCCTCTTGACATCTTGCAACACAATCGCCACTTGCTAGAATGACTCTTGCAGAATGCAACGTGACCATGGCAGCACCTCACGATACTCTACGCACATCCTCTTATCTACTCACTACCAATTACCACTGCAATCGCTTGTCACTCATTCTGCCTCAGTTCTAGTAGCGGTGACGCATGCGAGCCTCAGTCGTTTACACTCTTTCTCCCCGGCGTGTCGGACCGCAGCTAACAATTATCTCCGTGTGCATTTCATTCTCAGCAATAGCCTAGCCTCCCCGGCGTATACGACCCATCTGCTGTCCTTAACATCAATCAATTCATTCATGGATGTAGAAGACTCGAAACAACTTCAGAAGTAATCACGACGAAAATTTTAACAAAATTATGCAATAACAACAAGATACGAAAACAACGAGTAAACACAATGAATCCAAAAACACCAATTGATATGACACACCACACGTATATACAAACAGTACACACAAACTCGCATTTCATGTCTTGATGGAATACCCTTGAAGAATTGCAGGACTTACACCAGTACGCCTACAAACCTTCACAGGTTGACGATTGTAAGTTGTGGAATGTCCGGACACAAACAGAATTACCAACAGCTAGATGACAGATGATATCAATTCAGTATATACAATATGAACATATGTACAAAATCACACACCGAGCACATTAGACTGCTCATTGATGCGCTACCCTTTGAAGAATTGTAGGACTTACAGCAGTACGCCTACAACCCTTCTCAGGTTGACGCTCTAGGTTGGAAAATCATCTATTGTTTCATCCTCCGACTCTCTACTCTCAGCACCTTCCAGGAGACACAGTTTTCTGATATCTCGCACCAACATGCCACAACTAGTTCTCACCTCAACCGTCCTCACCAATCCATCACCACTACAGATCAGCCTTACTACCACTCCCAAAGGCCACCTACCTGTGGCACATTTATCTGCTACTAATACTATGTCACCAACCTTTAAGTTTCGGCACAACTTTTTCCACTTGTCCCTGGTCTGCAATGTTAGAACATACTCCTTTAACCATCTTTTCCAAAATATATCTTTCATGTGCCTGGCTTGTTTCCATCTTTTAATCGTAGGTATTCCTTCCCCGCTTGCGTCCTCTATGCCAGGGTTGCCTCTCAATAACAATAATTTATTTGGGGTTAACACATCAAAATCCTTGACGTCGTCCCTCACAGGTGATAACGGCCGGTCATTTAATATTCGTTCAGCTTCACAAAAAAATGTCTCCAGCGTTTCGTCATTCAAACTCTGGTTTTTAATTATGGAGCTTAAAATACGCTTGATAATTCCTATAAGTCTTTCCCATAGCCCACCTCTATGGCTGGCATGTGGTGGATTGAAGTGCCACTCGATGTTCCTTTTCAGTAACTCTTCCTGAACTCTCGTTTGAGGACCTTCGAAGTATTCTTTAAGCTCGGCGTGACAGCCAACAAAATTAGTCCCTCTGTCGCTGAACATCATCTTCGGTACACCCCGGCGATTTATAAATCTATGTAATGCTAGCACGAATGAATCAGTAGTTAGCGTATGAACCATCTCAATATGCACAGCTCTCATTTTCAAACAGGTGAATAAACAGCCATATCTTTTACATAGGGTTCTGCCTCTCTTCACTACAAAAGGTCCGAACAAATCCACCCCAACGTACTCAAATGGATAATTCCCTTCAGAAGCTTGCCACGCTGGAGTGGTGCCATTATCTGCTGTACTGGACGAGCATTTCGGAGTTTACATTCCATGCACTTATCAATTATTTTACGGACAGCAGTACCTCCCTTCACTATCCAGAACTTACATCGAATACTTGATAGTACTTGCGAAGTACCCAAATGACCTTCAAGAACATGGTAGTGTCTTATAATGAGATCAGTGACTGGATGGTAGCAAGGTAATAAAGCCGGATGACGGGTCTCATATGACGATTCTAACATTTGTAGACGTCCACCAACTCTAGCGATCCCTTCGGAAACTATCGGAGATAATCTATCTAACCGCACCTTGAAATCTGCGAAATCGGGACTATCCTCCTTGGTAATCTCACCCCACGCTTCCCACTGAGCAGCCCTCAAAATCGTTAACTCTGCATTTCTAATATCTTCGACTCTCAAAGGCCCCACATTCATATTTTCGTATCCCGCAAGATGCATGACCTTTAAATACGTAACATATCGTGTCAACCACGCAACCGCTTTCAGTAGTTTGTACCAAGAAGAATAATATTTAAAAAGTGGATGTAAACCTGAATGTCTTTCTTGAGTAGATGTTAAACTGACACTTGTCTTCAACTCCAAGGCACACTCGTTTATCGGTGGTTCATCTTCTCTACGAGGCCACATACTATCAGCCCTTAGCAAGAACTCTGGACCTTTCCACCACTTATTTTTAACAACATTCATATCAATAACTCCTCGCGATGCTAGATCAGCTGGGTTTTTTCCAGACGGTACGTACCTCCACTGCTCAACAGTTGTTAGTTCACGAATTTGAGATACTCTGTTAGCTACAAAACATGCATATCTTGCTGACTCGTTGCGTATATAATATATCACAGACATCGAATCAGTCCAAAACGTTACGGGATGCTTGGGGTAATCCAACTCTTTACACACTGTTGTGAATAACTGCGCAGCTAGTAAGGCGGCATTAAGTTCTAATCTCGGAATCGAAACCGTCTTTAGAGGTGCAACTCTGGATTTACCCATCACCAGGCTAACATCTATATCATTCATTAAGGTGGTTCTGATGTATACGGCTGCACCAAATCCAACCTCAGAGGCATCAGAAAAAACATGGAAGTCAATTATATCATGATTTCTCGACGGCTTAAGTGGACGTGAGACGGAATGTAGATTCAGCATTCTTAAACTGTTAACCCACCCCTTCCACTCTTCTCTCTGCCTCTCACTTAATGGTTCATCCCACTGTAACCCTTTCCTGCATGTCTCTTGAAATAACCTCCTAGCCGGAAGTAGATAAGGTGCTACTAATCCAAGTGGGTCAAACACGGACGACAACACAGAGAGCACACCTCTCCGAGTAACTGGCTTATCAATATCACCAACACTAAATCCAAAGGTATCAGAGTTCACATCCCATCGCATACCTAATGTGCGTTCAACTGGTAGAGTATCAACAGGCAAATCTCGTACGGTAGGTGCTCTGTCTTCTGGATCTATATGCTTCAAAACGTCTAGGCTGTTCGAGACCCACTTAGTTAGACGAAAGCCGGCCTTAGCTAACACTTCAGTGATGCTTGTTGCAAATCTAACTGCAGACTTATCATCATCGAAGGAGGCTAAACAATCATCCACGTAGAAGCAACAATCTATGACGTCCAGCAAATCATTAGAACCAAATGTGGACACTGCCTTTCGTAGAGCAAAATTAGCACAAAATGGGGAGGATGTGGCACCAAATGGATGCACTGTCATCCTATATTCTGACACCTTACCACAAGGACCGTCATCAAACCACAAAAACCTCAAGTGATCTCTGTCACTCTCTGGCACCTTCACCTGAAGGAACATTTCCTCAATATCCGCCGCGACAGCAACTGTAAACTTTCTGAATCTCAATAGCAGTCCCACTAATGAGCTCACGCAATCTGGGCCACTATACAGATTATCATTTAAAGAGACTCCTTCGTGTTTCGCAGAACAATCAAACACCACACGGAGTTTACCTGGCTTCCTCGGGTTAAAGACGGGATGATGGGGCAAATACCACTTCCCTGGCTCACTTTGATCAACTAGTCTTTCAACGTAACCCTTCACTATATGTTTATCGACGACTTCCTTATATTTGGACCAGAGTTCTGCATCTGACAGGAATTTCTTCTGTAAACCCATTAGTCTCTTAAGAGCAACTTTCCTATTACAAACCAACTGTCTATCTTTGAATCTCCATGGTAGGCCAACGCTGAAACGCCCGTTTTCGTATTTACAAGAGTCCTCGGCTATTTTAACTGCTTTCAAGTCTTCTACAGAACGACCTTTCCCTGGGACACCGCAGTCACAAAACTCCTTGTCATACATATTTTTAATCATAGTTTCTAGTTTGTCCCCATCGTTTGTAACTAATGATGATATGTGGACTATGGGTATAGGTCCTCTCACTGTCCATCCCAGTGGTGTTTTTGTCGCAAACAGATCATCTCTACCTCCAAATCTCTCTTCTAATACCTTGTGAGCTTCTGGCACACTACATCCAATGAGTACTCTCACTCTTCCATCTTGCAATGTTGGAAGAGGTATGTCACACAGGTACGGCTTACCGACAACCGTTTCACGACTAGGTACTATAGCTTCGCCAAGTTTCATACTGGAGGTAGTGTAAGCAGTATCCACTTCCACGGTCTCCCCAGTAGCCAAGGATTCTAACTGAAATGACACTCGCTCACATACTACTGTTTTCGCAGAATTGAAAGTATTTACAACCAAGGGTTGCTTTGGGCCTTTAATACCCAAGCAACCAGCCAGTTCAGCATCTATCAATGTAACGTCTGAACCATTATCCAACAATGCATAAGTCTCTACTGAAGATTTCGGTCCTTTCACCTTAACTGGTAATACCCCTAAGAAAACTTGTGGGATGTCAAGGGGTCTAGAGATACTATTACAATTAACCGAACTCCCAGGTTCGTTCACTGTTCTCAGAAGTGGGTGCATATCCGTTAAACCACTACTTCCTTTATTTGTCGCCTTACAATTCCACTTTGTATGCCCAATCTTTAAACAACTGAAACACAGCCGCTTCTGCTTTGCCATTTTTAACCTTTCTACGGGTGACATAGCGATAAAGCGATTACAATCACTCAATTGATGCATGTTATGGCAGACAATACACTCATCCTTTCTCGTTGTGTCTTGAGACTTCACCACAAATGCCTTCCTTATATTCACTGGTTCCTTAGGTTCTACCTTAGAATGCAAAATGCTGGCGAATTTGCCCATCGCCTGGTTGACACTGTCCTTCACCAGTCTAAGAATATCATCAAACCTTGGCTCGATACCCTCCTCCTCTATACGAGAGCTTATTTTTACCCATTTCCTTTGCAGCCGCGTAGGTAGGCGTCTTGCAATTACCTCTAGGACTGAGCTGGAGTTGAGGTCACTCATGAAATTCATAGAAATCAAGGTATTCTTGTAAGTCATAAGATTGTCTAAAAACTCAGTGAGTGCCTTGGAGTCATCTTGAAGTTGACTGCCATTACCTTTGACAGCTTCGTATACGTTCCTTACAATCATCGAAGGTCTTCCAAACCTTTGACGTAATATGCTCATAGCCTCAGCGTATCCCTCATTAGGGGGCATGAGCTTACAGCACTGTATAGCTCTTGAAGCATCTCCAGTGCAATACCTCATCAAATACATCAATTTCAATTCATCACTTAATAAAAAACTACTCAGCATGATCTCAAACTCCTTTACAAATTGTAAATAATCGGCCGGGTTTCCATCAAAACACCGTGGTTCAAATTTAGGGAGTTTGATGTTCCTATTATCCCTGAACGGCGAAACAGTAACATCAACCATGTCATGCTTAACATCAGACACATCGTTACAATTAACAGACAAGTCACCATGACTTACTTTCCTGTTTGTATCCAAGACACTCTGTCCCTTCTTTGACCCAGGCATTGTTGAACTTGACCCAATTCCAAAAAAGTTCCAGATATTGCTTGTTCAAAGAGGACTTGACCGGCACCAGGAAAGATGAACGGTGACTATCCAAACTTTCACCAACTATCTGAATCGGCCAGAATCTGTTTCTACCGTCAGAAACTGTCAGCCACGTCTCGTAAACCGTTAATGCCCAGCTCTTGCTACGCTCGGGCTCACGCTGTTCCTTGAAGTTTTCAGAAACGCTTAGTAATAACGGACGCAAAAACCAAAACACCGATTGGCCGCTTGAGAATTCTTTATTGTAACACCAACATATAAAAAATATTTCTACTAAGGTCTGTGAACAAATATTACAATAATAAATCATAAGATTACTTCTGATGGTTTGCTACTGACTTCTTTCTGAACAGCGACCGATGAGACGATGACTGTCGTATTGATGCCTCCGCGAAAATTGGGGAAGTTGGTTTTGAGCAAACAACCAAGAATTGATCGTTCAATCTTCAAGTACATTGACACGAACCTACTTCCAAACAAATTTATGAATAAAAAATTTTGTCACCGGTAAATAATAATACTCTTTTGCTGTGTGATTTATCGGCCAATAAACTAATATCAAAGTACTTTAATCGCTGTTGAGTACTTCCTTGCCGTCACATCAGTTTCGAAAACATCTGATATCTTGTGGGATCGATTGTTCTGAACAATGATGGTACTACAATACAATGAGACATGGTTCACATTAGATGTGACCTGGTAAGCACACCAAAGCAGAACAACAATTGAACTTTCTTAAACACGGGATATATTTTAAGGATGGTAGGGTTGATGGCTCATACGTGCTTAACTAACAAGAACGAACGACCTGAATTAATATAGCTTTAACGGTTGACGGTATGGACGTCCACGAAGAATACTGAGTATATTAAAGCAAGATCTTATACCAACAACTTCTAACTTATTTGTATACCAAAAGCAAAGCAAAAGAGCATAATCGATTGTCCAAATTACGAGATATATTTCGGAACCAAATCGCGGATTGAAGCAGAAGCTAAGCTCGCTAGTTATCGTGCACGACAGTGACACGACATGGTATCAAATGGCGGGGATGCTTGACGGGAAGCCTTCAGCTAAACAAGTCGACTTGAACTCTAGGGGCCAGCATCCAAAGTTCACTGATGATTCTTATGGTTAATAATTTTGGGGCATTATTTACCTCTACATAGCAGAGTAACATATGACACAAATTGTTGACAAAGCATCATTAACTTAGCCAGAGAACTAAATAGTGGAAACTGTATCCAATATATGGTGACACTGGAGGCTTATGTCATGAATTCTGAGATAATATTTGAAGCTTAGGTTTCGTCTGGTGAAGATGAAGGTTATTGGACTCTTCAGTGTTATACTTGTGCTCATTCCACTGGATTACCAACCAAAACATTTGAAGAACAGTGTCCCAGGTTAACTTCCAGCCCAATAGATTTGTGATGAGTTTTCACAAGCAAAAATTGAGAGTATTAATCATGGCGAATGTTGTTCAGGATTCGGTGAAAGAGTGCCGTTCGGATGAGTGTTTTAAGGTGAGCTGTAACTAGCACTTCCCATTTCAGTCCATAACTCTCAAGACAGATATCTGAATGGATACAGACATGCCTCTAGATAACCTGGAATTATTGTCGCAGGGTGACTCTAAACTGTAGCAGCCCAAAACGAAACTACCCCTAGCAGCCAATCAAATTCGTAAGAAGTACAGGTGCGCAGTTTGAAATAAACGTCTATATACAGGTAATGCAACGTTCGAAATGGTTACAGAGGATAAAATTCTTGTGTATGCTACAAAAAGCCTCCCAGTTCCTCACATGAGCTCTCATAGTCAGATTAAACCAATTTTTGTAAATAAATTTGTCAAGGCCATCAATAAGTTCATTAGGTAGTTTCGTATTGTGCTGCTATTGTTTAAAGCCACCTGTCGCAGAACTTAAAAAGAAATTTTCCATTAAAAATACTTGTAATTCTTAAGGCTCCCATATATTCCGCAATAAATGCCGTTATCCACACAAATATCCTGCTGATTTCTGATTGACCTGTTCAAGGTCATTCAACAGGTCAATTGTATGGTTTAGTATTCTTCAACTTCTCTCATATTTCCTATTATTTCGTAAGTCGGTGACTCTAAAGAATAGCGGCCCAAACCGAAACGACCTTTCAACGCAAAAATGACCTTGACAGGGACAACTTCGACCAATGAGAAGGCTCAAAATGAAAGGCGCATAATTGTAAAAAACGGTTTATATATAAGTAATGCAGTCATAATAAATAGTTACAAAGGATAACGTTCGCGTATATGTTGCAAAAAAACCTCCCAGTTTCTCATAGGAGTCTTCATTGTCATATTAAACCAGTTTCTATACATAAATTCATCTAGATAACTGTAAATCATTGGATTTCTTGATCCATTAACAGCTCTTATCCGTCTTTTCAGACGACTCCATAAACTTTCGATGGAATTAGTGTGCGTTCCATCCACAGGATTCCTGAAACCCTCCGTGTGATTGACGACATGATGAATATACCCATGATTGGATAATTGACGGTAGGCACTCCATTCATCTGTGTGAATAGTCGTCCCAGGCAGCACCAAACGCTGAATAATAGGCAATAATACACCTGCACTGCGATTTGGAATCGCCTCTATATACCCTTTTCGTAGTGTTGTGTCGTATATACCCAATATCCACTGCTGTTTGAATTGTAATCTCCCCCGGTTATATTTCCTTTTTATCAATACAGTTTCATCAATATGTACGATTACACCGACTCCTCCAAGAACTTGAGTCAGACTGTTCATTTTCCACGAGGAAACATCTCTGCAGTAATTGTACCACTGCACTGCTGACACCTCTGAATTTTCTGTTTCGTAAGCCGTAGCTGTAACTGGTCTTTTGAGGACCCAGAAGTTACATATCATTAAGATTTTCGTTAACGGTAGTTTAGACCTAGAGAAAAAATTTTTTAAGGGATCTGTAAACTAAAAAACAACGACAAACCATCTCGAAACGATTTCCTCCTTCGGCACTCAATACATCTGTATACAAAGCCATCGATGGCCTCTGCTTATATTTGTATATGCATAACTCCTCCGCACTGGCAAATTTTCGACAAAGCTATGAGTCCGCTATCCAAACAGTAATCGAAAACATCCATGATTACTTCCGAAAATGATACAGTCAGCTGATTCCTTGCTCAAGGTCACTTTTTTGTTCGAAGGTCATTTCGGTTTGGGCCGCTATTCTTTAGAGTCACCCGTAAGTCAAATATTAATGAAGTATCAGTTCAGCCTGACAGTATGAAGGCAGCCGATGGACATCATCCATGTTGCTGGAGTAACAACTCAGTTACTTGTTCGAAGTTGTTTGTTAAGACATTTCATTTGGTTGGTATTTTCACAGAGGAATAAAGCCCGAAGGAATATCTTACCTTAAATATTTATTTTGTAGCTTACTTCTATTACTTGTTAGATTGGGATGATTCGAGTTTTGGGCTGCGCAAATAAATTACCTAAATGGGTTACGCACTTTTCAATTGGCCACGCTGCAGTTAATTGTAAGTTATTTCGCATGGGGCTTGTTCCGGATCTTCTTTTCGATCTGAACAACCATAGTGGTCACTTTAATTTTGACCAATGTAAATGAAAAATCTGTCTCATATCCGTAGTACAAGTCAGTAAGCCTTTCATAGATAAAACGTTTCTTTGCATGATGTCGACATTCCGGAAATGAAACTACACAAGTCGAATCAGGTAGGCATGGTACTATGCCGGTAGCCATAGTATGTCTACTTGTCGTGCTTAGCGAGACTAAAATGAAACGTTAGTTACGTCACAAAATCAAGACCTGGAAGGTGTTTTCTGGGAAAACTGATGACTGCCAGGTTTGCGGTTCTGTCATTTGGATGAGTAATTCGGCCTCAAATACAGCTTTCGCAATGAATAGGTGCACTGGCGATGTGCGAAGGAGTATCAAAACTATACTGTGAGTTTATGCTGAATAACCCATGTCCGTAGTCCTAGCATATATGCTCATGTCCAAGTTCAACTTTAAGCACCAGTAAGTACCAGTGCAGTGAGACCGTACCGATGATCTTAAACAGCCCAGTGAGCAAGTCAGTGAAACCCCTAAACAACGCTGTTATCATGCACAATCTGTCACCCCGACCCAGTCATGCAGTGTTTCATCAGAAAGCCGAAAATCATGAACAAGACACTTCATCCCAACCGATTAGGAGTTTAAATCTAGTGGAACCGAAGATACTCGAAGCTATACCTGATAAACATCCTACTCATATATGTCCTACACTGAGCAGCAGGTATTTCCAGTGCTGTCGACATACCATCTCTATGCTCTAGCAAACATGGTCTTTGTAGTGTACTACAAAATAGTAGCGCACTCAAGCAGTCTAAGGCTACTGATGCTAGAACGGGAAACAAGCAATCAAGGATTGAACGTAAGCCCGAGTGCGGTTGATCAAACTGTCTCATTCTGTACACAGTACCGATGTGCAGCTTCCGTCTACCATAAAAGGGACTGTTTGTTCAGGAACAGTGTTTTAATTTGTGTAACAAACTAGGGCTCAAAATCCAGTGTGTAAAGCTGCTTAAACTGCTGCAGAGTGTTCAGGTACCTCATGGAAGATGCCTACTACTCATCTAACTCCTAGCTATGGAGAGACCTTCCAGTATACGAATACAACCTGAGAGCTCATGGTTAGTCAAGGGAATGGCGAGGCGGTAGCTGGAACTAATGACCTCCATGGTCATATGTTGTGTTTCAGAGTTGGAGATAGGCAATCCTTGCTAGTAGCGTGCATGATCCGCAACAATCTTGTTTATTGTAATTTTACATATATCTGGTATAGGCGCTGCATCATTTCGATTGCACGTGTACGGTGTTGATTTGGTGAACAGAGATTCAGTGATCAACCTCTCCCCACCCAACTATATTACTTTTTTTACTCCACTTTCCCAGTGGAACACAGGGCTTCAAGCTAGATGCTTGGAGCCTCGGTAGCAGTGGTGTTTATTTTTACGGGATGGGGTTGCTAGCTTCATGCCCAACCTTCCCTCTTTACCAGTCTTACTACTGGCTTAACGAGGTAAAGTAGTGCGTCGGCTGGGGATCGAACCCCTGACCATGTGCATGGTCGGCGAGCGTCCTAAGCGCTATGCCACCGACAAATAATTTATAATAATAATAATAATAATTTGCTTTATTCCACAACAGTACTTGTGATGCAGAATGGAATTCTCAGCATTTCATTACAGTATTGCGCATCCAGTTTGTACATTAAAAAGTAAATAAAATTCTACATAGATTATAGGTAGTCTCAGTTAGTTTTTGACAACAACATATTAGCATATCGGTCGGTAGCAAAGTCAAAATTGAACAGAATGTTGGAAGGTGTTAGAAAAGTAGATACTACTAGCATATTTACTGGCGTAAGCGGTAACAAAAAGGTCGAGATATACAGTGTCAAAGAACTCTTATCCTGTCCCATCCTATTGTTTGATTACATGCAAATGAGTGCATTGCAATGGCAGTCTTTTTCTATATTACTTAACTTAGCAGGGTTAATCATTTCAGCAATAGTGAAATTTCCACGTTCCGATGATCTAATTGATTTGATACTCATTACATGGTATTTAACAGATTACGTATTTCTCAATAGGATGTACTGCGTCTTTGAGCTGAAAAAATTCTAGGAGTTAGTTTAAATACCATCTTAAATCTAGCCTTATCAAGAATCTTGTGTAAGGCTTCTAATGCTGTTTTTATGTGACAGTACTATGGAAGCTTTAAGTCCCTTTTTATTCATATTACCTTTATTATTAACATTATTACTTTTATTTTTTTCTTACGTGCCTTCATACATTTTTGAATGAATCGTGGTGGGCACTAGTTGACTATTAATATTCACCTTATTAGTTTGACTTCACTATTTAAATCTAATATACTGGTTAGGCTCCTAACCCCCTTGTATCAACACTTAACTAAACCTGCCTTCACGGGTCCTGGGTGGAACGAATTAGTTTAATTTTATATTAGGCTGTGTTGGTTTGCTGAAAATGTATCTATCCGTAAGATGTGTGCTGAAAAGCAGCACCCTTGTATATATTTAGATAGGGTTCCTTTACAATTGGCTTGGATTTGTTCATGCAGTTATTTTCGTCATGTTTATTAAATACAAAGTATTCTCCCCCACTGTTAGATATAACCCGGTGAGATTTATTTATCGTAGTGTGATTGCTGCACTTACGCCTACTTACACTGATGCTTGCTAGTTTAGTATCTTTTTGTACGGATTTAGCTACAGGGATACTATTATGTAAATCAGTCCCTAGTTCCATTGAGAGGTGTGCAGGTTGGGCATTTCACTCAATGTTACTGTCACTACCGGCTGATGGTTAAGGTGCACAACCAGACTTCGGTGAGTTTAAGCCCGAAACGGTAACAGAATTGTCGCTACACAGTCTGTCTGTTTTCGACATAGAACTTTGCACATATGTGCGCAGTTCAAGTCGCCACACTCCATGTAGCACTCAAAGCAAGAGAAGAAAGTACAAGAAAAGCATAACAGAGACAGTAAGCTGAGGTGTTAGACAAAGGAAGAGTAATAACGAAGAACAAAACAGTTTCATTGGAAGTCATAAGTCACAAGGAGTGTATGCATCTGCACCAGCCATTGAGAACGAGGATTTTGAGCCATATCACCAATTGTTTCCAACCACTGGTTTTCACCGTCCCGAGGACCCCAACCAGTCAGGAAGTCTACACCTTCCTACGTGGCTGATTTAAACTAACTGTTGTAGATTTCATTGACTGGTGCCGAATTGACAGGGTGTTTTGTTCCGAGCTATAGTGATGGACTTAAAATGACTGTTTAATCATAGATGCTCTTGAAATTCAGTGAAATTGCTAGCATCAAGAGAGTTACTAAACCCAAAATTTATTGGGCAGTTAGAGTGGAGCGACGTTTTATGGAGCCATTTGCATTCACTGGTTACGTTTACCATGCCAAAATTCAAGACATTGTTTTTGTTAGTGTTAACAACCGTTAAGTCTGATATATTATAAACTGTCTGTCTGTCTGTCTGTTTTCGACATAGAACTTTGCACAAATGTGCGGAAGTTCAAGTCGCCACACTCCGTGCAGCACGCGAAGCAAGAGAAGAAAGTACAAGAAAAGCATAATAGAAACAGTAAGCTGAGGTGTTAGACAAAGGAAGAGTAATAACGAAGAACAAAACAGTTTCATTGGAGATCATAAGTCACAAGGAGTGTATGCATCTGCGCCACTGTGAACGATTTTGAGCCATGTCACCAATTGTTTTCAACCATAGATTTTTACCGTCCCGAGGACCCCAGCCTGGAAGTCTACACCTTCCTACGTGGCTTAGACCAACTGTTGTGGATTTCATTGACTGATGCCAAGTTTTTGTTTGACCGCCGCTTGCTTTTTTCCAGCCTGACCCTATATCCACTAACATAGCTCGTCGAGGGAGGCGATGGCTTGGCATACGTAACACATGTCCTAACCATCTCAGTCTTTGTAGCTTCACGACTTCGTCGATTGATTTCCCCTGTTTACCTAGAACTCTACGCCTAACCTCCATGTTGCTCACCTTATTATGCCACTTTACACGGGAATTAGAACGCAGGCACCTATGATCAAAGACAGCTAGTCTTTTCATGTCTTCCACTCTCAGTGGCCAGGTCTCACAGCTGGCCATAAAGGAGGACGGAGCGGACTGATGAGCAGTACACCCGCCCTTTGGTCGATAGTCGAACATCTCGTCTACGTCAGAGTCGGCGTAAACTGGTAAATGCGAAACGAGCCCCCTGTATTCGTGCTGAGATTTCGTCAGAGATCTGTAGTCTTTTGTAACAGTACTATACGCTTCATCACCTTGGTGCCCAATCAGTCAATGGGGTGTTCCACCTTAGTTAATTTTTCTGTAACAATTTTGAGACGTTACTCTGGAAGACAGGCTATTGGGTCTAAATCTACAAGTTTTCTCTGAGTTGCATTCTTTAAAGACTTTATATGCTCCAGTATCTGAGCGATTTTCTGTGATATTTGTAACTGCTTTTGTATGCCGTCAAGTAAATTTAGTATCGTCAGAAGTTTTTTGTGTAATTTACAAAGCAGTTTAAGTTCAGAAGCTCAAAATTTCCCGAAAGAACATTTCCGTCGTATTACATGAATGAGCATTGTGCTGTAGTTGCTTAAATTCGGTGAGCTGATCGTTGTAACAGTTCCACAAAGTGGTATTGTAGTATCAGTCGAGCCTGTGCTACTATCTAAAATACGTGTTCCAATGAACACGCTTTTTAGAAATTTGGACCACAATTATTGAAAAGTAGATATAACAATGCAATAAATATCAGCAAAAATACGTGCAAAAGTGTCAGCTATTCCAAACACACGCTGATATTGTTGACGCCCCATAGCAAGCCTAATTTACTTTCGGTCATCAGCGAATCAACTGATAAGTCACGTACAGTAGACTTCTGGGGTTATCTGTTTTGAAATATCTAGGTTGTTCGACATTCATTTAGCGAAACGAAAGCTAGTTATCAGCATATCCTAGAGTTTATCAGAAAATTTGGTTGAAAATCTATCACTTTATAGATGATACGTCGATGATAATCCTTGCTCTGCCACTTCAATCTGAGTTCTATTGAATTAAGTTCAAAATAAAATATCACTTAAATTATGTATGTCCAAACCAAGTTCACTTTTAACGGTTTGAAAAAATTTGGGCATTGGGTATATGATATTCATTATAATAAAGGTTTTTTTGTATTTCCCAATGAATTTACCAATATCGTTTTGTTTTCCATTCATTGGGAAATACAAAATAACCTTAATCATAATGAAAAAATATCACTTTAGTTTGTAGAAAAGAAAGATAATTCTTTATCTTTCCCACATACCGCTTAGTCGATACCTGACGGATCAGTACAATGATATACTTACAGAAAACTCTACTTTCACAGGACAGTAACTTAATTCATGGAAAATTCCCATTGTAACATACAGAAAATCAAAACAAGTGATTCAGCGAAAAGACTCTTTTCAACGAATTTATCATCAAGCTGTACAGTCGTATATATAAGGTTTTCAAGAAGTTATATCTGGTGAGGGAATTGAATCTTAGGTGTGAATGCATAAAATAATAATAATATGACATTAATTTGCTTTGCCACTTGACATTTAACTATGAGTATAATCACAAACGTTTTAGTTTTTTAATTGCATTTCATACTACTATCATTATTATTTTATGCATTCACACCTAAGATTCAATTCCCTCACCGGATATAACTTCTTAAAAACCATACATACATACGATTGTACAGCTTGATGATAAATTCGTTGAAAAGAGTCTCTTCGCTGAATCACTTGTTTTGAAGTATCTTAATTACCACAACTCTCCTATTCTGTACGAAAAAGCCTTGGTGAGGAGCCTCTTTGGTAAGATCCAACGAACATGGATACACTTGAAGATGAAAAAAGAACTGACAGAAACTCTTTTTGATAATCATTGTCCAGTGAAGTCTCCAAGGTAGTGGAAAGTGGTCAAAACACCATGATCCATTCTCCAGCTCACCGCTAAGAAGGACGTATATACCAAGCTACCTTACATGGGTGATCATAGCAACTCGGTAACTAGAGAAAGATTGAATGGTGCGGTTAAAAAACTTTTTATGCAGCTAAGATACAAATAATTTATAATGTGAAGCGTATATATCCATCTAAACCCTTAGAACAGATGAGAAATGATGTCACATCCCAATCTATCTACCCGTTTAAATGTGTGGTTGCACATACGTAGGGAGGACTCGTCGATCTCTGCAAGTAAGGCCTTCAGAGAATATTCTTAGATAACTTCAGAGGCAAACATAGTCCCCAGAATCCATTAATGGTAAGAACAGGAGACCTAGCTCCTCTATTGCCAAACATATTATAGAGACGGTGTAAAATTGATGTTTACACGTCTTTTAAACCTATTTATAAAACGTGTTTGGGGCGATTCCTAAATTTTGTCGAAGCCCTGGAGATTAAGAAGTTTAAACTAAGTTTATGCGTCCAAAAACAAGTGGTCACCACACTACATCTGTTTTGATAAAATGGCAGACGTACTGTTATCTCTGTTATTTGGTTTATTGATCTGCATTGTTACTTTGACCTTCAATATAGCCTTTTAACTTGACCTATATCTATTCTCTCACCCCTTAATGCTTTATTATTTTTATATGTATTCCTTTGAGAAGTACGTGTGTGGTCTGAGTGTTCAAAATGTGCTGTGCAAATACATACATGAATCACGTCCTCTTATTGTTTTCGACTTCACCTTGAGGTTTCAGTTTATTTGGTCTCAAGATGCTACTACAAAAGTAGCATCTGAAACCGTGACAGTAGTTTGAGACAGCCGAATTTACCACATAGAAATTAGATGTGGAAGAAATGGTTGAAAAAGGTTCATCGACTATGAAGATCAGGTTTTCTAACCGGATAATTCAGAATAGAGGATATTTATTGTTAGGGAGGATAACGTACATCCATGCAAAACCTTGAGTTTTCTGTAGTTCTTTTGGAAAGATTGACAAGACTTTGCTCTTATGTTATCGTGTTCAGTATTGACATTTAGGTTACGTTTCTGACTAACATATCATCTTATTAACAGAAGTGACTATATCTTTCAGATATGTCTTTAGAGGGTAATCTAAAATGCATTTTGTTGGAATAATCATACCTGTTAAAAGCTATTGTAGCATTTGTGAAAACTGTAGAGGAAACTGAACGCTTAGGAAGTACTAAGAAATCGGGACACTAGATGGTATTATTGACTTTGTATCAATATGAAATCTTCCATAACTCTCACTGTTAGGTAGTTTGTGGTCGTTTGGTGGGAGGGGGATTCCAATGTTTTGATGCATTTCCGCAAACATTTTTACACTAATTAAGCCGCCCCAAAAATTTTCACTTGGGTCTGACTGACTGAACGCATCTCTGTTGTTAGCAGCAACTTTGATTTACATCGAATTGTATGAATATTTTTGATCTATCCTTTTGACACTTGGAATTTATTTTAATGCACTTTTAACGATAATTAGCCTTTCACTGTTTTACTGGGTATAGATAAAAGTATCATTTTTTATGACATTTTCGTCAGCGTCCTTTCCGAAGATCTTCTGTTATATGGAAGTGTTAGATTCCAACTTATCATACTATCTTCATGAATATGACAGAAGCGAAGCGTAGACCAACTTTGCCTCGTCGGATCCTCCGAAATAGGCTTATAATGCTGTTGTAAGCACAAAAACCACTCCTTATCATTCATGTGTTTGGGATCACATGTATGGTCTCATTTTCCTCCACTTAAACGATAAGAGATTCATTAGGAATTGGATTCTGTAAAGCTGAAGTTAATGAAATGAATAGGGATGAAGTTTGCATGCACACGAAATAGGTGTGTAAAAATTGACAGCTTGTGTATACCTACTCTTATAAAAGTTGAAGTTAAACTTTCGCTCGAACGCAATTACTACTTTAAAAAATGAGTCAAATAGCGAACGCATTTGGAAACTGAATACTTTGATGTTCAAAAAAACATAGCCAACTTCCAATTCGTCAGTTCATGTAGTCAAGGTCTAGGAATCTTGATCGTATAATAGAAGCATTTATATCGAAAGAATTCTCGGTTAGTTACTGTTCATTATGTTGGAAAACATTTGGAGACATCATTGACAGACTAATGACTTCACAAATGTTCCAAAATCAAAGGTATTAGTATATTTTTTACCTTCTTATTTGCTGTAATAGGATTCGTACTAACTTATCACAGTAAGCAGCGTAACAAGCCGACAGTTAAATAATACTTGAAATTGCATCTTTTACAAATTGTCATTTAAAGTGATGACAACTAGTGGTGTCCATCACTAGTGTCCACTGTCCCCATAAATGTACCAATGGAATTTACCCTGACTGACTTCACGGATTCGCTTATTACCATGGGACAGTCTCTTTGACTTAGAATATGTGTATGATATAGTCCTCCCAGGTGAAGAGTCTTGAAATGTAGTCTCGGAATGTTTGGCATGCAATTCACTCCTGTAAAATGTAAGATATTGCTATGTGACTGAACTACATTGACTCCTGGCGTCTATCTGTCTGTTTTCGACAAAGATCTTTGCACCGATGTGCGACTCCTGGCGTAAAATAGGGAGTAAAATAGTAAAGCGTGTTGATCACTTCACTTATTTGGGCACTGGCATTAGACCAAACGGACTAATCGTTGACGAAATCTCAGCGCGGATACTAAAGACTCGTGCGAATTTACCAGCATGCATCATATATGGTGTAGACGTAATATCTGACTATTGGTCAAACAACGTATGTATTACTCAGCAGTCCACTCCGTCCTCTTTTATGACTGCGAGATATGGCCATTGAAAGACTAGTTGTCTTTGATTATAGGTGCTTGCGTTCTGTCTCTTATGTTAGGTGGTGTAATTTGGTGAGTAATATTGAGGTAAGGCGTCAAGTGTTAGGTTAAGAGAGAAGATCTGTCGATGAGGATGTGAAGCTACATTGATTGAGGTGACTAGAACATGTGCTATGCGTGCCTAACCATTGCCCTCCTCGACAGGCAGTGTTGGCTGACATAGGATTAGGTAGGAAAAGAGCTAGTAGTGGTTAAACCGAAACTTAGAATCAGTCCGTGAAATCTTTGGCAATTAGTTCGAGCCAGTCACGTGGGTAGGTGTAAACTGCTTGATTGGGGTCCTCTGGATTCTAAGAAGAAGCGGCTTAAGGCAGTTGATGATATAGTTCGAAGTCGTTGTCAGTAGCGCTGATGCACTCACTCTTTATGGTGTGTCATGTTCATTGAACCCTACTGTTTTTTCATGTCACTATTCTTTCTTTATCCCTCACACTTCTCATTATCATTCTTTCGAATTTCTTGTCTTCCTTTATCTGTTTGATGGAGTGTACTTGATGATGTACTTCTGTGCAAAGTTCTGTGTTGAAACCAGTTAGTCAGATACATTTTACAGATTAAGTATTAAGAATAATACTTCATAATACTTACTTACTTACTTCACTTTACTTCGGCTATCTCCTACGGAGGATGAACCGGCTTCATGAACATCTCGAATGTTTGTAAGAGAGTTGATGAAGTTTCATGGGAATTGGGTACGAGTGATGTCCCCAGCATCGCTCGGAATACTTCATAATTCTGTGTAGTAACTCCCAGACAGGCATTCGTAAATTATATTGCTAAATCCTAAGCATCCCTGTGCGCCTTGGATTTGAATGACGATAAATCATCATTATAGTCAGAGTATTATTTTGTCCGACCATATGTTAAAAATGATTCCGCCTGGTATTTTCCACTTCTACAATTATCCCTTGTTTACATACAACGAATATAGCATCCACTGAATAATGATGTAAATGTTGTGTTTAAGTATGTTATCTTATCTTTGTTCGTTTCTACGGTATTAAGATTGCCTTCCAATTCCTTGCTCAGCAGAACACTAAGTAGCCTGCTTGATTACAGTATACGGAGGAGGGATAGATACTCTAGTTCTCTATATTTAAGATTCAAAGGGGAATACACTGAAAGTTTCCAACATCACTTGTTACTCCATAAGCATTGTATACAATAGGTCTATTAATGCAACACCTTTTGCTTTCCAGTAACAATTCATATTGATTTATCTTTATAATTATCATAGACTCCAAAAACATGAGTGTGGATCTCGCTGAATATGATGTTGAAATTATGGAGTTATGCAGGCAAGAGAAAAAGCGTCAGCGACTTGGCTTAGAATTGATAGCTTCAGAGAATTTCGCTAGTAAAGCAGTCCTACAGGCTTTATCCTCTTCATTCCACAATAAATATTCTGAAGGTCAAGTGGGTGCCAGGTAAGCTTATTGAACACTTTTGATTAGTGTATGATTATACTGTTTTTTGTTAATAATCATTTTCAAATCTACCGGATTTTAGCCAAAAATGAAATAGCTAATAAATAATGACTTGTTTCATTCCATAACAGTTACTTACGATACAACATGCAATTCTCAGTTTTTGATACAATATTGCACTGAATTCATTCAATAGCAAAAAAAGATAAAAACGAAAAGTCATATTACAGGGTATAGGTAACCAAAAAATGATATTAGTAGCCTTTTTAATATTAACAGTGACAATAAAGTTGTAAGTATAAAGTGACTAATAATAATGTTAGTAACTGAAATTATAAGATAATTGAAACGATGTCATCATAAATTACAAATAAGAGATGTAGAAACAGTCGTTTATTTTGCTAATGACATAGTAAGTTGTAAATTTCACACTTCACACATTCTTCCTATCACATAGAAGGTGGATCAAATAGGGTATCGCCGACTTTTTATACTTGGTTTTACGAGCTCAAAGTCGTTTGTGATGACTTCAAGTCCTCTAACTGATGAGATGCAAGTGAAAAGGAAAGTTGTGAATAAAGAGGGTGTTGGTAGTCAGACAATGTGAATTTAGACCATTTCTCGCATGAGTTAAGGTGTGTTTCGACTACAGTGATTACAAGGTGACTTAGTGGTGCTACACCACTTCCCTTACTGACAACCTGTAGTACCCTTCACCATTTTGCATAGTCGTTTTTGATTGGTAGCCCAGGAAAGATGAAGTGTGGGAGAACAATAAAGAACAATAGATAAGAGTTAACAATTTATAAAAGTAAAGATTGAGTGTTTCCTGATTGTCTTAACTTCTTAATATAGTAGTATTCATATATGTGTAAAACTTGGGCACTATTGTAGTAAGTGATTCCATATTAGTTTTTTTATTAGATGTATCACAGTGAAACAGTATTATTTACTAGATGACACAGTTTCGAACAAAATTTATTGTTCATAATCATATCAATTATGTAATCACAAGACTTTGAAACTTGAGCTTTATAGTTTTCTTTGTTGTATCCTATTTGTCGTCGTTGGGGTAGTAGAATTTTCCAGATATCTGTGACAGGTGTTGAATCATTCCTATTACATGTATTTGCAGTTGATTCGATAAACAAATCTTCCGATCATCCGATCCATTGTCAGTAAAAATAGGATTGGTGAAATGTTTAAGTGACAGAGCACAAAAACTAAGTAGTACCAAGGAAAATCTTTGACAGGAATTGATACATATAAGAGAAACCTTGAAACTTAATAATTACCCTGATAAATTAGTCAGGAAATATATAGGGAAATGTAAAAATAAAATAAATAATGATAGTAGTGATAATAATAATATTAATGACGACATGCAAGTCGAATGTACACAAGACAACACCAACAATAAGGAATCTAAATCATCAGTAGTAATTCCATACAAGGAAGGAACCTGGGAAACCACCTTACGCAGAATTCTTAACGAGGCAGGCAGCAATAAAAGCGACTGGCATTCAAACCACTCACAAACTCAATTAGAAACAAGCTTTGTCGGTTAAAGGATCAATCCTGTGGAGCCTTTAAAACAAAACAATTTAGTTCATCTAATACCCTGCTCTAATGATTGTCAGGTCAAATATATAGGTCAAACTAGTAGAACAGTGGCAGTCAGACTAGCGGAACATAAATACCTAGCAAAATTTAAATTAGTTGATCCAAATAAGATAAGAAATCTAGAGAGAAGTTCAGCTATAGCACTACATGCAATTACACACAACCATATAATAGGATGGGATAAGATGACAGTTTTAAAATCTAATGTCACAGGATGGAGGGAGGGAGAGATTGATAACAGAAGCTTTGTTTATTGAATCAACTGCAAATACATTTAGTAAGAATGATTCATCACTTATCCCTGATATCTGAAAAATTCTACTACCCCAACGACGACAAATAGGAGAGAAAAAAGAAAACTATAAAAGTGAAGTTTCGAAGTCGTGTGATTATAATTGATGATATGATTATGAACAATAAATTTTGTTCGAAACTGTGTCATCTAATAAATAATACTGTTTCACTGACTGTGTCATACATCTAATAAACAAACTAGTATGGAATTAATACAATGTGTTAGATGGAGTGTTTTGTTAGAAATCAACAAGATGTGGTATGACCAAGTGAGGTCAGAGGGAAGAACTATTCCAGGGTATTTTATGCTTGACTTAGATTCTTCTTCAATGCCCTCTGTGCTACTGGCATCTTGTGAACGAACTAGTTCATGTAGATCGTGTTTATACCCACAGGCGAAGTTAAATATCGGACATTTAGAAGAATTTAACGCAAAACTACTTAGCATGGACGACGAGAACCTATTAAGTTTGGAAAAGTCAGATCGAGATGTAACTGACAACGAGACAGTCATATCATCAGCGTATTTAACGAAGTTGGTTTCTTCCGAAAGATGCAAGTCGTGTAAGAAGAGAGAATAAAGGTGGGGGGGAGAGAACAGCATCTTGAAGGACTCCAGCTTCAGTAAGCAAGGCAGGGGAAGATTCGCTTTCATATACCGTACACAGCATTCTGTTTGAGAAATAAGAATGCAACCGGTTAGCAGTCCAGGACTAGGTTTGTGTCAGGGAGAGCTTATTTAGCGAAAGGCATATATGGGTACAAAGTCGAAAACGGATTTGTAGTTAGGGTAGATACATGGGAAATGTATTTGGCTCCCTTGTCTAAAAAGGAAACAATATTATGATGTAAGGCAACAGCAGCAGCATCCAAAGTACTTCTGCCTTGTTTACATGCAAACTGTTTAGGGCGATTAAAACTTTTCAAGGTTGAGCAAAAGTAATTTTTCCATTAATTTAAAAAAAACGGAGAAGTAATTACAATAGGCCTGAACTTAACATTTATATCAGTACATGATTCGGGTGATGAAGATTCCTGGCCAACATCAACAGCAACAACAACAGACAACAAACAGCCAGCATAAATGGGAGGAACCTGAAAGAAACAGCCTCCTTTACCTACCGACATGGGAAGCATCCTTTCAACTACAGGCGGAACTGATGAGGATATCAAAGCCAGAATCGGAAAAGCGAGACAAGTTTTCATTACTCTCAAGTCTGTGTGGAGATAAGTCAACAGCACTCAGCACGAAAAATGAAACTAAGATCCGGATTTTCAACTCCAATGTAAAGTCAGTGTTACCATACGTATCAGAGACTTGGCGCGTCATAAAGAGCGCCTAAAACAACCTACAGACCTCCATTAATAGCTGTCTTCGCTCAATACTGAAGATCAGATGGTCAGAAAAGATCAGCAGCAAGGATATCTGTGAGCGAACCAACCAGGAACCGATTGTGCAACAAATAGGCAGGAAGAAATGGAGGTGGATTGTCCACACAGTGAGGAAACCATCAAGTGACATCACTAGACAGACCCTCATGTGGAACCCGAAAGGGAAGTGGCGAGTTGGTCGTCAGTGTAAGGGTGACTTGGAGGAGGTCATGCGAGGAGGAGATTAAAGAATGTGGACAGACCTGGAGCGGGGTGAAAAAGTTGTCAGAAAACAGAAGGCAATGGGGGTGCGCAGCTGAAGCCCTATGTTCCTCTAGGAACTAAAAGATACAATAATAATAGTACATGATTCGGGTACCGAAATACTTTTAATGCCTTTCCATCCTATGGATACAACATTACTGGAAAAAGAAGTACTGAAATTGTTCGTAACATATAAAATATCCACACAGGTTCTAAGGACGACAACAAATAGCGCATCAGAACTAAGACCAAAACTTTTTTTCATTTTTTAAATGATCTGATAAACTGTGCGGTTGGAACGGTCACCGACCATGCATATGGTCCGGGGTTCGATCCTGGTCGACGCATTCATTTACCTCGCTAAGCCAGAAATAAGGCTGGTAAAGAGGGAAAGTTGGGCATGAAGCTAGCAACCCCATCCTGTAAAAATAAAAAACTGCTACAGAAACTTCAAGCCTTTAGCTTGAAGCGCTATTTTCCACTGTGGACGTGAAGGAAAAAAATAATCTGATAAACTACAGTTGCTTTCTGGGGCATTGCTATTATTTCAGTTGATCACGTAAAATTTGTGAAAGGTTTTCTCAATGGGCTAGTTTTTTAATTTTCTACTTAGTAACAATTTCGGTTTTTCTTACTCAAACATTATTTTTTCTACCATCTGACGATTCCAACAATATTCAAGTGTTGGTTTGTAGGAATTTTATGGGTTTCAGGATTTCATTATGAGCTGACATTATTTAGAGAACCATTGGAAAACCTGAGAGTACTGGACAACTGTTTCGTCCTAGTTTGGGACTCTTCATCAGTACGCACCCACCGGGATTCAAACCAATGGTTCGCTAACTAATGTCAGCTCATGATGAAATCCTGATTCCAACAATATCTGAAAATACGTGTGAAAAATTAAGTAATTCAGTTAATTATAGATTTACCGGTTATTCCTTTTGTGTATTTTCACTAGATTTCTGTACTTTATCAGAATGTGACAACTCGAGCTAAAGTATACTTCAGTGTCAAAACCGTGTTAGCATCTCGACAGCATCAGAAATTTCCCTACTTGATATACCTGACTCTCACTTCCTATACACGATTGGAAATCACGTCCGTTACACTTCCGTCAACCCCGCTTACTTAAATGCACAGACTTTCCTAATACTTCTAACTTCATATGTTAGCGCGTATAAATGCAGATACAAGCTGTTGAAAGTCTTGTAAAAATTACCTTGTACTTTGACGGTGCTGACTGACTGGTTTCAAAATAGAACTTTGCACAAATGTGCAGCAGTTCAAGTCGCCACACTCCCTCCTTGTAGCACACAAAGCAAGAGAAGAAAGTGGAAGAAATGCACAATAGAGACAGTAAACAGAGGTGTGAGGCATAAAGAATAGTAATAACGAAGAACAATATAGTTTCATTGGAAATTATAAGTCACAAGGAGTGGATGCATATGCGCCAGTCATTGACAACAATGTTGAGCCATATCACCGATTGCCTCCAGCCTTTATTAACTTTTACCACCCCGAAGACCCCAACGAGCAAGAAAATCTATATCTCCCTACCTGGCTGGGTCAAGCTAACTGTTGTGGATTTCATAGACTGATGAAGCCGTGTTTTGGTTTGACTACCACCTAATAGCTCTTTTCCAACCTGATCAGTCCTATGTCAGTCAGCTAACATTGCCTGTCAATCGAAGAAAGTGATGGTTAGGGATGCATGCATAACACATGTCCTAGCCATCTCACTCAGTCGATGTAGCTTCACAGCCTCGTCGATTGATTTCACTTCCTTATCTAGCAATTGACCCCTAACCTCGATGTTGCTCACCATATTATACCATTTCACACGGGAGATGTAACGCAGGCACCTATGATCAAAGACAACCAGCTAGTCTTTTTATGCCTTCCACAGTGCAAACTGCATGATATAGTTATAGATGCTTATCGCCACTTGATCAAGTGTGATTTAGACAGCCTGTGTGTCACCATACGGAAGGGAACGTTTCTGTATACTTAAAATCAAGTAATTTATGAACTCAATTTGTTTTCAATCGAATTTGCAGTGATACCTCAAAGTTTATTGTGTTGTAATTTTAATGTATTATAATTTGGCTATAGAATTATTTTTGCATATATAAGGTTATATGAGCCACAATCTTTTTTATTCCTTTGCGTTCCCAGTGGAAAATAGGGCTTTTACCTTCAGTCTTAAAGTGTTGGTAGCGGCGGTGTTTATTTTTACAGGATGGGGGTGCTAGCTTCACACCCAACCTTCCTTCTTTACCAGTCTTATTACTGGCTTTAGCGAGGTAAAGGAGTGTGTTTGCGGCCGGGAATCGAACCCCGAACCACGTGAGGCGTGGTTAGCTAGCGTTCCTACCGCTGTGCCACAGATACACATATGAGCCACATAGATATGTAGAAGCGTACGACACTATATAGTTGTCCATATAATGGCAGTTAGAGTAAGGTTTAATTTGGGCATTTTGTTCGCCAGTGTAGGGATTTATCCATTTAGCTTGAACACTCAGTCTATACTCATTATTATTAACTGAGTGATTCTAACTATAACGCTTGATGAAAGCCGAAATTATCCTCCATCTTCAATAAGAGGAATACATTTCTGTAGTTCTGCCTAAAGTATATCAACATGGTAGTGTAAGTACCAGCAGTGCTATATTGCTAAAAAGATACGATGTTAACATTCTATAACGTATCCGTTTGTCTTTTCTCTTATTTTCTATTTTCTAGATATTATGGTGGTAACGAAATTGTCGATAAAATGGAAACTTTATGCCAGAAACGTGCTTTGTCCTTATTCGGTCTCAATGAATGCGAATGGGGTGTTAATGTACAACCTTACAGTGGATCACCTGCTAACTTTGCTGTGTATACAGCATTAGTTGGTCCTCATGGTCGTATTATGGGACTAGATCTACCTGATGGTGGACATCTTACACATGGATTTCAAGCTGCATCTGGTCGAAAGGTGAGTAACTTCACTACATTCTTCTTATTTCATGAAAGATGTCGTATATGTATAGTAATACCTTCATTATTATTCCTAAAGAATGTGTCGATATGTTATATGAATCAAGTGAGCACATATTTATCCATTCAGAATATGGAAAAAGATGCTAATTTTCAGCGCTAATGTCAAGTCACTGCTACTATATGGTTCAAAGATTTTATGCGTCATGGGAAGCATTTCCAACAGGCTACAGACTTCTATCAACAGCTGGCTTCACTTCACATTGCAAAACAAACGATCGGTTCATAAAGGAGAAACAACAAGGAACTCTGGGAACAAACTAGTCAAGAACCCATCAGCCAATGAATGTTCAAAGGCAAACGGAGGTGGATCAAACACACGCTGAAGAGACTATTGAGTAATATTGCGTGCCAGACCAGAGTTCGAATGGAACCCGAATGAGAAACAACGAATTAGGTATCTAAGGGTTACATGGAAGCAGTCAATCTCATGAGGAGGAGACGAAAGCTTATTGGTAATCATGAAGTCAGCTAAAGATGACTGTATATGATAGAGTAAAATGGAAATGTACTTCGGATATCCTGTGTTTTATTCAGAATCCAAAAAATAACACAAAAGGGAGATTGAAAACAAAGTTAGTTAGTAAGTAATTTGCAAAGTTTATGGAAAAATGCATTTAAAAAAAAATAACTACCTCTAGGGCACGGTCAATGCAAGTACTGTCGCGGCATTATGCTCCTGTCTATCCCAAGCAAAATACTAAGTCGCACCATCCTGGAGGGAATCAAACACACCCTGGATGAAAAACTTTTACCGGCACAGGTTGGATTCAGGAGAAACAAGTCGTGCATCGATCAAATCGCAACACTACGGATCATCATTGAACAGAGCTTGGAATGGCAGTCACCTCTCTATCTCAACTTCAGTGACTTTCAAAATGCTTTTGACAGCGACGATCAAGGGGTGATTTGGAAACTACTTCGCTACCACGGGATGCTGCCAAAAATTATACACCCCATCCAACAGTTGTACGACAATGCTGCATGCCAATTAATCCACAACGGGGAACCTACGGAATCCTTCGAAGTGAAGGCGGGAGTAAGACAAGCTGGCTGACTACTGTCTCCAATGATTTTCCTGATTGTGGGCGGTAGACTGGATAATGCACCAGACAGTGGGCAACGAGGGAACAAGCATAAAATGAACTCACACAAAAACTTGGAGGATCTGAACTTCGCCGATGATATACGTATGTCTGATTTCCCACAAAATGGAAGATAAATGGAAGAAAAGCAACAATTTGGCAGAAGAAGGATCCAGAAAAGATAGGACTTCCTTCAGGTGAACATGGAGAAAACAGAGGTGATGAAGATTCCTGGTCAACAGCAACAGCAACCCCAACAAAAGACAACAATCAACATAAATGGGAGGAATCTGAAAGAAGCAATCTCCTTTACCTACCTACCTACCCAGATACCTGGGAAGCATAGTTTCAACTACAGGCGACGGAAGTGATAAGGATATGAAAGCGTGGATCATCGGGAAAGCAGGGCAAGCTTTTATTTCTCTCAAGGCCGTGTGGAGATGTACAGCACTCAGCATGAAAAATAAGATCCGAATTTTCCACTCTAATGTGAAGTCAGTACTACTCACTATACGGATCAGAGACTTGACCCCGGGTCACGAACGTTACATCGAACAAACTACAGACTTTCATCAACAGCTGTCTTCGCTCAATAACACTCAGGATCAGATGACCAGAAAAGATCAGCAACAGTGAGGGATTTCTTGGAGCGAACCGACCCAGCAGGAACCAGTTGTACAACAAATATGCTGTTAGAAATTTAGGTAGACATCAGTGACATCTGTCTATCTGTCTGTTTTCGACATAAAACTTTGCACAAATGTGCGGAAGTTCAAGTCGCCACACCGTGTAGCACGCGAAGCAATAGAAGAAAGTACAAGAAAAGCATAATAGAGACAGTAAGCTGAGGTGTTAGACAAAGGAAGAGTAATAACGAAGAACAAAACAGTTTCATTGTAAGTCATAAGTCACAAGGAGTGTATGCATCTGCACCAGCCATTGAGAACGAGGATTTTGAGCCATATCACCAATTGTTTCCAACCACTGGTTTTATCACCGTCCCGAGGACCCCAACCAGTCAGGAAGTTTACACCTTCCTACGTGGCTTAGACCAACTGTTGTGGATTTCATTGACTGGTGCCAAGTTTTTGTTTGACCACCACTAACTTTTTTCCAGCCTGACCCTATATCCGCCAACATTGCTCGTCGAGGGAGGCGATGACTTGGCATACGTAACACATGTCCTAACCATCTCAGTCTTTGTAACTTCACGACTTCGTCGATTGATTTCCCCTGTTTACCTAGAACTCTACGCCTAACCTCCATGTTGCTCACCTTATTATGCCACTTTACACGGGAAACAGAACGCAGGCACCTATGATCAAAGACAGCTAGTCAGTCTTTTCATGTCTTCCACTCTCAGTGGCCAGGTCTCACAACCATGAAGGAGGACGGAGCGGACTGATGAGCAGTACACCCGCCCTTTGGTCGATAGTCGAACATCTCGTCTACGCCAGAGTCGGCGTAAACTAACAAATGCGAAACGAGCCCCTTGTATTCGTGCTGAGATTTCTTCAGAGATCAACCCGTTGGCGTTGGCTGATGGTACTTCCCAAATAAGTGAAGCGGTCAACGTGCTCTACCACTTCACTTCCTATTTTTAAACTAGGCGTCGATGTAGTCCAGTCCTGTAACATCATTTTGCATTTGGCGGGAGCGAATCGCATGCTAAACATTCGTAGATTGCGGCGTAGATCAGTGACATCACCCGCAATCCATGCCATTATTCGAGTAGAAGGCGAATGGGAAGCGGTGAGTTGGTTGTCAGTGCAAGGGTGACATGGAGGAGGTCATATGAAGAGGAGATGTAAGCATGTGGCCAGACGTGGAGCCAGGTGAAAACGTTGGCGGAGAACCGAACGCAGTGGAGAAGTGCTTTTGAAGCCTTATGTTCATCTAGAAATTAAAGGAGGTAATCATAATAATAATAATCCAGGGCACGGTCAGATTGACTTCAAAGCGTATAACAAACTTCTCCTAGTCATTCACGCTTCCAAAGTCAACGATTTACAGTAATTTAATTAGGAAATTGTTTGAAATATAGTATTTTTAAATTACACTTCCAATAATGGGATTAAACAAAAATATTTGTCAGACAATTTTTTTTAAGTAGCAGTTTAAAAGTAGATGTAAGAATTGAATTTGGGCATAATTTATTGCCCATAATCGTAGTAAGGCACTCACTTTCTATCTACCAATAAAGTCAAAGAATAAGAAATAATGGAAGTATTGACAGAATTGCTCAGAAATGGTTTCTAAACATAGGAAATTACACAGTAGTCAGTCAGTGACACCATGGAAGAAGAAAAAGAGTTTGACTTTTCATAAGGTGAAAATTGTTATTCGATGAAAGGGTATGGTAAGGTTAGGGTCAAGTGAACCCTCAAATACCTACCCTACTTCTCATCAGTAAATAAATAAATAATATTGTATCGTTGAGGTTTTTATCACATAAAATTCTTATATGATTAAGATCTTGTACGGTTGGTTAGCAGCATCAACTACTAATTGAGAGATAGGAAGTAGATTTTTGACTGAATTTGTTTTTCATTACGCTTATCCTGGGAGTTGTATTAGCCATTATAGGTCAGTTGACGTTGGTGGCTGGCAACACAGAATTCATAATTCACATTTTGACTATATTTGGGACTCGTCAGTTGAGTGTGAGCAATGATGTCTCCACTAGTACTCGAATCTAGAATTCACTGTCATTTCGACGTTACTGTAGTTGTCCATATAAGCGTCAATGGGTGAAGTGAAGGTGTGGGGTTCCGACTGAATCCTGAGTTTAACGTTAATTTCAGTGGTAGCAGTAATATAAAACTTGACTGAGAATGACTACAAGACTATTACTCCTATTATTCTTAAGGATTTTGTCAAGAACTATTCGTTCAGTGAGAGATTGTTTTACTTGACCAGGTGAACTTAAATTGTTGTTATGGTTGGGAATGTTACTAGTTACTGAAATTAGTTGGTTCATTGTTAAGCAACTCTTTTCTGATAAGAAAAATCAAGTGGTTTTTACAATAATATTTGAGTTGATTATTTTTTGTCTTCTTTTTTTTGAGGCAAATTAAATTCAACTTCAGGGTTACATAATTCATCACTTTTTATTGTGCAATGCTAAAAATAACATTTCGGAGAAAAAAGAGAAAAAAATTAACAAATTTGCATATCTTATACTAACATCCGTTTTTAGTAAAGTCGAGTTAAATTTGATGTCTCATTTCATTATAAGAAGAGTCACTTTTTTTTTTACTTGGTTGTATTCTCTGAGTTGGTTGATTTATTTGGAAAGCTTCTATTGCCTTCCTAGACAATATGTTCAGTGCAAGCCCTACGTAGGATTCTCAATAAAGAAGGAATTAGAGTGGTGGCATTCAAACCTACAAACTCACACAGAAGATTAAGCTCTGTAGGCCCGGTGGACCCAATTAAACAAAAGAAAAAGGCATAAACAGCGAAGAAAATTTTCTTTTCGACGATTCATTTTAATGAGCTGTACAATCGTAATTATAATTAACACAAATCTGTAGACCAATCAGATACGGGTAAACTTTGTCCTTGAAAATTGTACTACATAATCCAAAGTGTAAGATGGGATGACTAATTGTAAGTTAGAAAGGAGACAGAAGTTGGCATGTCTTAACAAGAGTGAGATAATGACTAATCAGTAAGCTAGTGTAGAATGGACAGGAGCAAGTGGAAAGGCTATAAAGTAGTTTTGTATAAAATCTGTGTGAAAAAGCAATGTTATTAATAAACAGTAATAGAGTGGTAATAAAATGTGGATGATGGGAATAGTAATAATAATAAAAGTATTAAGGACAATAATAATAATAGTGGACTTACATATTAAAAGAAGGGAGCAAAATTGTGGTAAGAACTTTACTCTGGCCATGGTAGGGTCAGAGAATGTATGTATCGTTTTTGTATGCGCAGGTCCGGTTTCAGGTCTCGAATAGCTAATGCCCCAGCCATGTACAGATGTTGTATCTGAAGTCCCTTTGTATGATATTGAGGGAGTCTGTGTACCACTGTGAAGCATTCATGTGGGGGGCTCAACGTCTGTAGATGACAAGGTGTTCGTGGATCGAGCTGTTGTTATTCTTCTTTTCTCCTCTGGCTAACCAAGCTGGGCAGTGTTCCAGGATACGTTTGTGAACTTGACGTTGCGTACGGCTGATATACTTTGTTCCACACGAGCAAGTAAATTGATAAATACACATTGAAGTGGCCGAAAGCGGTATCTTGTCCTTAACGTTAGACTGGATTAACTGTCTGCAGGAAAATGTTATATGTAGAGTGGCTGTTGGGAATGTCTTCTTCAGACGTTTAGAAAGGCGGTTTCTGAGAATTTCCGCTGCGATATCACCTTTGAATTCTAGGTTCATGAAGAGAGTCTTCTTAGGAACCGTTGTGATGTTTGACACCGGAGGCTTCTCCTTCATGTTTTTGTCGATGAATCTTGGTGAATACCCATTTTATAGTAGGGTTTCACGCAATAAATTTAATTCTTTCTCTACCGTGTCTTCCGAGCAGATTTTTCTAGTCCTTAAACACTATGTACGTACCAAGTTTCTCTTTCGGGTCAGTGGAACAAAGCTCTGGAAGTTGATAAACTGTCCAGTCCATGTTGGCTTACGGTATAATTTACAAAATACCTTGCAATGACTGTGAGGTCAACTACATAGGTCAAACTAATAGATCGAGGGATACTCAGATTATCAGAACATAAGAATTTAACTAAGTGGGTAGAATGATTGACCCCGCGAAGAATGAGTAATTTAGAAAAAAGCTCAACAATTGCACTTCACGTATTAACACACAACCACACAATAGGGTGGCATAGGATTAAAATTCTAAAAAGTAATATAGGTAGGTGGAGACAGAGAGAGAGGTTGATTACTGGATCCTGCCTGGTTCATCGAGTCTACACCCAACACAACACATGCAACAGAAATGACTCAATGCAAATACCAGAGATATGCATAGAAGATATTATTACCACTAGTCAGTCAAATCAGAGGAGGATAATAAATAATCTTAAAATTCCATTTCAATTCAAACACATCATAACATTCTAACAAGTTACATATTTTGGCTATAAAAAAACACTCGTCTTATTTCCCATTTGATTGTATTTGATCAATAATACTACGTATATTATTATTTCTGAATGTACTTTGTCTTATTGAATTGAATTTTTGATTTTCCCGTCGATTGATTGGACGGAAGTGCTCGGTCTCAGGTTGACATGTCGGCTTCTTATGCAGATGCTTCGACGATGTCTGGGCATTTAATTAGTATACGATTGGTGGATGGTGGCTAGCAGTGGAATCCAGGATGCGCATTTCGTTCTATTTGGGGCGGAGCACTTCGGTCGAATCAATCGACGGGAAAATCAAAAATTCAATTCAATAATTAATGTGACCCGTTGCACAAGAGGTGGCTCTCGTGGCCCAAGTGGTCTAGTGGATAACGCTTTGGCGTTTGAAACTATGGGCACTGGGTTCGAGCCTCAGTGGAAACATCATCACTCACTGAGAAATGCAGGTACATCCAGTTGACGAGTCCCATTTAGGACGAAATGCGCCTTATCCTGGATTCCACTGCTAGCCACCATCCACCAATCGTATACTTTGTCTTATATTGATTTTATTCAAATGTCTAATCAGTTTGTACTCAAGTATATAAATGAGGGAAAAAAAGTTGTGTGAGTGACTAGATATGATTATGAGTGACAACAGTTTGTGCTCAAAACATGGTCTTCAGTTAATATTAGTGTATAACACTGTGAGACTTTATCAAAATAAATTAGTATCCATAATGAAGTTATACTCCATAGTGCCCAAGTTTTATGATATGATTGTATTCTTAATTATATAATTCATGGAGAATTCCAGTAAGTTGTCTTCATATTAGGGTTTGCACTGAAGATATTGTCTAGGAAGACAGTAGAAGCATTCCAATTAAATCAACCAGCTCAGAGAATACAACCACATCGAAATCATTCATCTGGGGTAGAAATCTTCTCTATTATTATTTCAAGAAGAGTCTTTGTTATTCTTAGCACAGACTACAATATAAAACATTATTTTGTGAATTTTTATTACAGATTATGATTTTCTTTAAGATTTTGTAATTGCTTATTATTATTGTGTTGAATATTTTTTTTCTTACTAGGTGTCAGCTACTTCGTTGTACTTTGAATCGATTCCGTACAAAGTTGATCCTGATACCGGATTGATAGATTATAATCGTTTAGAGATGTTAGCTCGTGCTGTTCGTCCAAAATTAATTATTGCTGGAACTTCAGCTTACTCTCGTCATTTGGACTATGCACGATTTCAGCAAATTGCTGACTCGGTTTCAGCTGTTTTATTTGCTGATATGGTAAATACTTTATTTGATATCATATTTCTATATATTAAGAGGAAAATGGTGTTATTTTTGTTGTTCTTTTTTTAACATAAGCATTTTATATACTTGTATGATAAAATGCCTAGATGTTAAGCAAGCTATGCAGTTTAGAGGAATTATGTTAAAATATGTTTGAAATTATCGAGTTATGCTAAAGCTTTTTATAAGTTGTTATTTATGGTAACCGAAATGATTATTGTTCTTCAAAAATATCTGGGTTTTTTCTTCAATTTAATCATAGCTTTACTGATAGAAGTGACTTTGATTGCCTGTCATACTTGTCGAGAAAAAACTGACTATATGGAGAGAGTAGCCATACTTGTAACAACAGAAGACAAGAGTCAGGCAACAGACTGTTTATTGAGAAAATCAACAGATATTTATAGATTTTTTTGTACATTGTTAGCAGAGAACCAACGTCTTCTGATTGGTTGTTGTTTTCCTGCTGAAGGTTATTCTGTGATTCTCTTCGTTGCCGTTTCTTAGACAGTCCCTTGATGTATCTGTGATTCGTATCCACCCACGCTATGTCTGCTTTGATTGGTTGTTGAGTTCCTCAAGGTTAGGCTTTGTTCTTTTTCTTTTTCTCATGACCAATATTTGGGACGTAAACATTGACGTCAATTGTTGTCTACAATTTTGTCTTGCAGACAGCTCTCACCACATGCTAATTTAGCTCACTCAGGTAATATAACTGATTTACGCAAAGACGCTGAAAAAGAGTAGTCAGTCTTCTAACGTACTGAGTAAAATCCAAGTTTGTTTGGTATATTTTTTCCTTTTGTCAAAAATACTGTAATAAGTCTGGTAAGATCAGATGTCCAGAAGGGATTAGCAACAAGGAAATCTGAGAATGAACCAATCAAGAACCTAGTCGGCCTGTAACAACAGAAGACAAGGGCCAAGAAACAGATCCTTTATTAAGGAAATCAACACATATTTATATATTTTCATGTACATCATTATGTATTATTTAAGCAAACAAACACCGTCTTCTGATTGGTTGTTTCTCACAGAAAGTTAATCCTTTCATCGCTTTATGGCTGTTTCTTCAATGTCAGATCATCTATCTGCTAATTGTATCCGCCTACACAAAGTCTCCTGTGATTGGTTGTTGAATCAGTCTTTGTTCATATTTTTCTCACGACCAATATTGGGGACGTAAACACTGACGTAAATTAGTGTCTACCAATCTGGCTAGCAGCCAGCCCTCACCACAAGGCCAACAAACATTTTTAAAAAATTTTTTATTTTGGTTACAGCTTGATTTCACACCGTATTTTTGGTAATAGTGTGGTATTTTCAGCACGGACATCGGTAGTCCAAATTTTGCAAGCCGATCATAGATATCAGGTGTGCATCGTCAGGGGGTCGAACCCCGGACTATGTGCACGGTCGGCGAGAGTCCTAACCGCTGTGCACCGACGAAGAAAAAGGAGATGGATTAGATACGCACTGAGGTCATTGAGTGATATCACATGCCAGGCCTGGAGCTCTAATGGAACCCAAACAGGAAACGATGAATTGAGCGTGTGAAATCTTCTGGGCAATTGTGTAGTCAGCTAAAGATGACTGCATAGAACAGAGTGAAATGCAAACGTGCTTCGAATGTCCTATGTCGCACTCGAAACCTAAAGGAGTAAATATTACATAAGACTAGGTTAGCGTAAGCTTTAATTTTAAGGATACACAGTAAAATGATGAAATCCTTTGAAGTACTGTTTCTGGAATAAAAGCGAAATTGTTAAAAAAAAAAAGAATAGTTTACTTGTATGTTTGTTTCTGTGTGTATGTGTGTTTTATCAGCCCTAGTGAATTGGTTCCTAAAACGTCTTGCATTGATCTGTCTAATTCTTCTGCATATTTTCTTAATAGAAAATTATGACTATTTGCATTGCATTTTATCACTATAAGTTTATTCGTCTGTGTTGTGTGTTATACGCGTGACTGGTCAGCAGTTTCTCATTCTATTAGATTTAAATGTAAATCTAAAATATGTGTCAAATTATTGAATTTTAATTTTCTAATGTAAAATATATTTTAATATCAATTCACTATAGAATAATTTTACTTGATAAAAAGTACACAGTGATGCACTATTATTGTTATTTGTTTACTTGATGATGTTTTGAGCACAGATTATCGCTGCTGGTGAACATTATATCATCAAGGCACTTATTACATAACTTTCAAAATTGAAAAAAATAATATAGATCGACTATGGTTTAATGATCTACGAGATCGCCTTATAACCAGAAGACCCTGGGTTCAAACCCTAGCAGTGGGTGCGTACTACTGGAGAGTCCCAAACTAAGACGAAACAGCTGTCCAGTACTCCCTGCAGGTTTTCCAGTAATTCTCTGACTGATGTCGACTCATGATGAAATCCCCCAACCATTTCGATCATTTTCTATCCTTTGATGAAATTTTACTCTGCAACCGATACACATTCGATAGTAGTGAATCTCATACCAAACCTCTAAAGGTTGCTGCTTTTTCTAAGGTGTTCAGAAGACTGCATTTTATCAGCGTCTTCATCTTGGAGGACAACGTCAGCCGCATACTCCAAGTTGACTAAAATAAACGCTGGGAACCAGTCAATCTCTAAGTCGTTAAAGTCAAAAGAATAACCGAAATAAAGTCCCCTTTGTCATATATATATATATATATATATATATATATATATATATATATATATATATTAAAACAAAATGTTTATTTTAAAGGAAGTGAACTTCAAAATAAAACTTTTTGTGTCAGAACTTTGATGAATTCGTACGCTTTTTAATGTTTGATAGTATGCGTAACTTGCTGCGTTCTATCTCCCCCGTTAAGTAGTATAAGTAGGATTAGGCGTCGAGTGCTAGGTTAAGAGGGGAAATCAATAGACAAGGCTGTGAAGCTACATCGACTGAGTGAGATGATTAGGACATGTGTTACACATGCACCCCTAGCCATCACCTTCCTCGACTGACAGGCAATGTTAGCTGACTGACATAGGACTGATCAGGTAGAAAAAGAGCTAGTAGGCGGTGGTCGAACCAAAACATGGCTTCATCAGTCAATGAAATCCCCAACAGTTAGTTTAAACCAGCCACGTAGGAAGATGTAGACTTCCTGGTCGGCGTCGTCAGGACGGTAGTAAGCAATGAAGGCTGGAGATAATTGGTGATATGGTTCAAAATCGTTCTCAATGGCTGGCGTAGATGCATCCACTCTTTGTGATTTATAATATCCAATAAAATTATATTTTTCTTTCATCATATAGTTCTTTTTGCCACGTATTTCTGCTTACTGTGTCTTTTTTCAATCTCTTCTCCTGCTATGTGAGCTACATGGAGAGAGTGTGGCAAGTCGAACTGCTGCACATCTGTTCGAAGTTCTATGCTGAAACCAGTCAGCGAATCAGTCTGTCTTGTGTAAATTGAGATAGAGGAAAATGGTTATCACAGTGTTGGGTAAATTAAAAGAAATTGTAGATCATAAGTAATTCAGTTGTAAAAGCCAATTGATTAAATTAAAATACTCTTTAAATTGACTGTTCTGATCCGTGTATCTCTAGTCCAATTATAGGTATGAACTTTTAAAGGATCTAGAGCTTGAAAAGGGAACAACTCTCAATTGTTTTAATATTTATTGGCTTTTTCAAGCGGCGTTATTATAATAATAGCTTTTGATATGTATCCATATATATATATATATATATATATATATATATATATATATATATGGTGATCTCTCTTTCTGTTTTCTCGCTTAGTCTGTGACCATTTCATTTTGATGAACCTGTCTCCTTTAACAATGTATATTCTCCTTATATTATATATAATGTAATATGAGTGTTGACAGTCCGTCGCTTGGTGACATATATCCATATATGGTGGTTGTTGACATGTCTGCTATATTTTGCTATGTATAATTGGATCGACACTCCATTATAATTAGCCATTCATGTTAAGACTGTCTATTGATTTGTTCACATCCTTGTCTGGACGGTCAAATATATATTTCGTTCTCACAATCTTGTGACTACTTTTTTGGTGTGATACCACTTATTGCTTCTCCTTGTGTTTGGAAAATAGAAGTATCATCGCAAACCTAGTGGTCTTCTGATTTCCGCCTTCTTGCGTCAGGACTATTAAATTCCCGACCAGTACATAATAATAATTTGGCGACGAGTACATAACAATTTGGCGACGGGGAAAACTACTATTAACCACTCAGCAGCAGCAACATAACAGCTTTCTTCCAAACGATAATTTTGATACAGATGTGGAATTTTCAGCATGTATAAAATATTGCATCTAATTTTCTGATTACATAATACAAGGGTTACAATTAAGCAGGGTGTTTACACTGGTAATATTGTTGAATAAGAACATGCATATAAAATTGAAATTTAAGTGGAAATATTAACAACAATATATATATATATATATATATATATATATATATATATATATATATATGAGAAGCGTCGGTGGCACAGCGGTAGATTGCTAACCAACCACGCCTCACGAGGTTCGGGGTTCGATTCATGGCTACAGACGCATTCCTCTACCTCGCTAAGGCAGTAATAAGACTGGCAAAGAGGAAAGGTTAGCCATGAGGCTAACAACCTTATCCCGTAAAAATAAACACCACTGCTTCCGAAACTTCAAAGGTGAAGTTTGAAACCCTATTTTTCACTGGGAACATTAAGGAACAAAAAAACTATTGATGAGAGAAAGAATAAAAAGTACCGTTTGCTAAGTGTTTCTTAGTAAGTTGGTAGTTTCATGCCTTAGATGCACTTTATTCATCACATAAGATGTGTGCCTGAAAAATAACGTATTGTAGAGTTTTCGTTCTTAGTCATCCGAGCACACGGTGTTCTACAGTTTCTTCCAGTTCTACTGGATGAAATGCTAGGAGAGAGTTTTGTATAAAGACGATGATAGGGGTCCGACAAGGTAATATTCTCTATCTGTAATAGTATTAACGAGTTGGTTTTAGTGACACGCCACTCGCCCTACTGACAGCTTTTAGTTCCCTTCACCAGTGTAACAGAGTCCTTCTCAAGAAGCCCAGGAGCAATAAAGAAGAATAAGTACAACACACAAACTAACATAGCTTTAGAAAGGAAACTGAGTGATACCAGACTGTCTTAACTTCTTTACGTAGAACATCAACTACAATATCTTTCTAGAAATAAGCATGATATGGGAAGACCAAGAAAAAGCAGTAAAAACACAACATTCGATTTAGTTTCAATTTCAGTGCCATCTATGATACAAGAATCATGAGAACAAACCAGTTTATGTAAATCATGTTTTCGTCTGAAAGTGGAATTAACAAACCTGACATCTGAAGGGATTTAGCTGAAAACTACTTTCTGATAGGAAGTTATTTATTTGAGAATAATATAATTGATAAGTAACTGGCAGATCATCGGTACAAACGTAACAAAATTGGTTTCATCAAAATGGGGCTAATCATGTAAAAGGAAAGAAAACACCTTGAGGAAAACCAGCCACAGTGTGGAGAGAGCTAGCTTTTAGATATGATAGAGAAGATTTGTAGCTCAGGTGGATAATTTTGATGTGGTTTTGTTCTCTGAGCTGGATGGTTAGTTTGCGAAGCTTTCATCGCCCTACTGGGTGACATCTTCAGCGCATACTTCAATTTGAAGTGAGCTTTTAGGTTTCTCCACGAGTTTATTAATCATTCCTCCTGGTGACCTTGGACGTGATTGGTTGTTTATGTGTGTTTTCACACCTTCTAGGTTACTTGTATTGGAACCGGTTGTTTCTTTGACTTGAATTTTGACCCTTTGTCTGTGAAGTTTCTTTCTTATTGGTTGATAAATTTTGTCTATCTCGATGTGTCTATTGATTGATGATTCACTGGAATGCCAAGCTTCTAAAAATTCTCTAGCATTCTTGTTATTTCCTTTGTCTAATATTTGAACGTTGTCGCAGTCGAATTGATGTCCGTGGTTGTCTGTGTGTAGTGATATGAGGGAGTGGATATCATGTCTTTTGATGGCTAGCTTATGATCGTGGATACGAAGACGAAGGGGACGTCCACTTTGGCCGATGTAGTGTTTTTCACAGTTGTTACAGTTTATTTTGTAGATGATGTTGGTTTTGTCTTCTTTCGCTGTTGAGTCTTTTGGTTGACATAGAATTGAGTGCAGCGACTTTGTTGGTTTGTGTACGACGTCAATTCCTAAAGGTTTGAAGAGTCTTGTAGTGATTTCTGAGATATCCTTTATATATGGTAAGGCGATTTTCTTTGTGTTTTCCTTGGTGGCTTTTGTTTTGGTAGGTTGGCTTGGGGGTATATGTCTCTTGATAAAATTCCGTGGATATCCATTCTTTTGGAAGACGTCCATGAGATACTTTTCTTCAATTTTTCTTAAGGTGGGAGTGCTGCAGTGAGTCCTTGCTCTCTTGAATAGTGTTTGTATGCAGTTCCTTTTGTGTGCTATTGGGTTGTTGCTGTTGTAATTCAGTATTTGGTCTGTGTGAGTTGATTTCCTATAAACTTGAGTTTCTAATTCTCCTGTAGTTGTTCGCCTGACTAAGACGTCCAAAAATGGTATTTTGTTCTCGGATTCCTCTTCTCTTGTGAATTTGATGTCGTTGAAGACGTTGTTTATTAAGTTGTGAGTTTTGTCTAATTCGTTTCTTTTGATTATTACAAATGTGTCGTCGACGTAGCGTATCCAAATCTTGGGTTTGATCTTTGGTAGACCAAATACTGAATTACAACAGCAACAACCCAATAGCACACAAAAGGAACTGCATACAAACACTATTCAAGAGAGCAAGGACTCACTGCAGCACTCCCACCTTAAGAAAAATTGAAGAAAAGTATCTCATGGACGTCTTCCAAAAGAATGGATATCCACGGAATTTTATCAAGAGACATATACCCCCAAGCCAACCTACCAAAACAAAAGCCACCAAGGAAAACACAAAGAAAATCGCCTTACCATATATAAAGGATATCTCAGAAATCACTACAAGACTCTTCAAACCTTTAGGAATTGACGTCGTACACAAACCAACAAAGTCGCTGCACTCAATTCTATGTCAACCAAAAGACTCAACAGCGAAAGAAGACAAAACCAACATCATCTACAAAATAAACTGTAACAACTGTGAAAAACACTACATTGGCCAAAGTGGACGTCCCCTTCGTCTTCGTATCCACGATCATAAGCTAGCCATCAAAAGACATGATATCCACTCCCTCATATCACTACACACAGACAACCACGGACATCAATTCGACTGCGACAACGTTCAAATATTAGACAAAGGAAATAACAAGAATGCTAGAGAATTTTTAGAAGCTTGGCATTCCAGTGAATCATCAATCAATAGACACATCGAGATAGACAAAATTTATCAACCAATAAGAAAGAAACTTCACAGACAAAGGGTCAAAATTCAAGTCAAAGAAACAACCGGTTCCAATACAAGTAACCTAGAAGGTGTGAAAACACACATAAACAACCAATCACGTCCAAGGTCACCAGGAGGAATGATTAATAAACTCGTGGAGAAACCTAAAAGCTCACTTCAAATTGAAGTATGCGCTGAAGATGTCACCCAGTAGGGCGATGAAAGCTTCGCAAACTAACCATCCAGCTCAGAGAACAAAACCACATCAAAAGAGCTAGCTTTTAGACAAAATTGATGGACAGTAATTTACGTCATTGTGTATGTCCCAAATACTGGTCGTGAGAAAAATAAGAACAAAGATTGATTTAACAATCAACCAGAGCAGACTTTGCGTAGGCGGATACAGTTAACATATAGTTGATCTGACATTCAAGAAACAGCCACAAAGAGATGCTAGGTTAACTTTCGGTGAGAAACAGCCAATCAGAAAACTGTGTTTTTCTGCTAACATTAATCTATAATAATGTACATGAAAATCTATAAATATGTGTGTAAAATTCGTAAATAAACGATCTGTTGCCTGGCCCTTGTTTTCTGTTGTTATACTACTTCCTATCAGAAAAGTAAGAATGTAACCATTTATTCATTCAGCACCCTGCTTGTGTTACTACAAGCTTGTTTAACAATAGACGACCAGGTATAGTTTCACAGGCAGATATTTAGTCAAGGAAAATACATTGAACATATCTGATACCTCTATGTAAGTCAGAGACACATTATAGTGCAAATAACTGAAGCAACGGTTTATTACCCTGACGGCAATCTCATTTGTGACTTTGCATTAATCAAAAGAGTAGCCAATTTTTTCATTATGGTAGATAGTGATTAGAGGTTTTTTAAAGTTTCTTTTATTTTTCATTACTATTTGTTTACTATAGTTTGGTTTGTAAGGGTTAGTTTTGTTTTTACGAATTGATCACGAATTGATATCAGTTAGAGAAGCCTTGAAAACCAGGGAGTACTAGACAGCCAAATGTTTCAAACTAGTTTGAGAATCATCGACAGTATGCACCCACTGGGGTTCGAATCCAGGACCTTCCGGTTACAAGGCAAGCTCGTATACCATTCATCAGCCACTGGGACTCGACTCAATGGCTCATAAATTCTAACTTCTGAATGGTATACGAGCTTGCCTTGTAACTGGAAAGTCCTGGGTTCGAACCCGCTGTGGTGGGTGCGTACTGCCGATGATTCCCAAACTAGGATGAAACAGCAGCTGTCCAGTACTCCCTGGTTTTCAGTGCTTCTCTAACTGATATCAATCCGTGATCAACTCGTAAAAAACAAAACTAACCCTTACAAACCAAAACTATTGGAAATTAATCTGATGCTTGCTAGTGACTTACTACAGGATGAAGTTTCCTGGAGTTCTAGTGAGAAGTCGTGACCAGTGAGGTCCAATTAGATGTCATGTGTGTGGATGGATGTCCCACCAACAACAATGGTTGTGGTCACGCTAAATCACGAATTGGTAGAAGTTAGAATTCATGGGCTGGCTGGCCATTGAATTGGGTCGGGTCCCACTGGCTGAATGGTATACGAGCTTGCCTTGTAACCGGATGGTCCCAGGTTCGAACCCCAGTGGGTGCGTACTGCCGATGATTACTTTCTATTGCCTGGAATTTTTAGTTTCCATTATGCTAAAAGTAAATGAAGATGTATAAACCCGTTCAGGTGTCATTGAACTTTATTTAGTAGCTAAATGTTTTCAAAATTCACTGATCTAATCAACTGTTCATATTTAGTATGTTAACACTGAGACTTAATGTTTTACTGTTTTTATCTTATTGCTTACGTAATTATGAGGAATTATTTTTTCATTTTTTAGGCCCATATTAGTGGTTTGGTAGCAGCTGGTGTCCATCCTAGTCCTTTTCAATATTGTGATATAGTGATGACTACCACGCATAAAACACTTCGTGGCCCTCGTGGTGCAATGATATTTTATCGTAAAGTTGCTAGACTTCAGAAAAGTGGTGTCATGGTAAGTGGCCTATGATCTCATTTCTCCTCTAAGTACTACTTTTTGTTTGTTTTTTAAACAAGTTGTCCTATAAAATCTGTGGAGATAAGTACATTAGGTTGTACCAGTAGGGACATACATTGTCCAGACGTGCTTATGAACACTCACCAGCATGGTTGTCAAAGGGAGAACATATAACAGTCAACAGCTCAATTCTCGGGCATATTATTACTTCTGGCCACGCAGTATTAGCAGAGACTACTCTCAGAGACATTTATAAAGTAATACCAAATCGTTCGCCGAAGATTTCGCCTAAGTCTTCTTCATACAGCTGAAGCCTTAGCGGCCCTTAAGGAGAGAAATATGAACTTTGCTTTCAGAATCGTTTTATCCAGCCTCTTTTACTGCCATGGTCTTAGTAATATGTTTTCTTTTTCTTCTTCCTTCTCTGTCTTCCTGAATAACTACGTAGTCTGTTTTAATTCTTTTTCCATCTCATGTTCATTCTTGTATTCCCTTGTCAACTGTTTCCAAAGGATTATTCATCACTCAGCTGATCAGTTGTCAACCCTCTTGATTACGTATGACTATTTCTAAGTTTTCAAACATAGTTATCACTCATTTAATTTAATTTTAGATCGATGGGGAAATCTAAAATTGAATTAAATAGTTAATATGACCCACTGCACAAAAGGTGGCCCAATTGGTCTATTGGATATAACGCTTTGGTGTTTGAAACACTATGGGCACTGGGTTCGAGCCTCAGTGGGAAAATCATCACTGACTGCAGAATGCAGGTACATCTAGATGAAGAGTCTCAAATAGGACGAAACGCGCGTCCTGGATTCCACTGCTAATCAGTCACCATCCACCAATAGTCACTACTCATTTTGAATAATTTATAATGATTAAATCTTACTCGAGGCTCAAATTATTCCAGGAAATAATTATTACCTATACACTTTGATTTGTCTTTTTACTAAGTGACAATAACTTTTGACCAGTTGTTGTTGTCACTCTACACTGTAGATGATAAACACCTTTAATAAAGTGTACAACCTTGGATCTCTTTACTCACTCATGTGTTCTTAATTACATTACCTTGTAGAAACAGTTTTGGAGAATCATCACCTTACTGAAACCATTAAGTGTATACCCGACCGATAGCTGCTACCTTGACGTGGTGGTCGGGCTTGCACATTGCGATGACCCAACAATCCGCACTGGCTGGAACCAATGTTCCTGCAGGTCGTACCATGCCAGGAAGGTTTTTAAGATAGCAACTGGACTAAAAACAATTACCGGTATTGTGTAAGAACCTTTCTTACGCTATGCTGGAGGTCTAAGGGCGAAGTCGTACCGCTGGGGAACAGGGATGTAACAGCATTAAGGTGTTTCTCTCAGATGACCAGCATGATAGCTATTCTGTCTCTCCACTCCGGAGAGAGGGGGTTAGAAAAGGTCGACCCCAACAATTGTACATCCTGAATTACTCTACGGTGCTCAGTAACCGGCGGTAAGTTTACTAATACGGAACCAATCCAAGAAACCAGTTCATACAGGTTGTGTGTGACGTGCCACCATCAAGCAGTTGTCCTCTGGGCTCTGCGGTCACGCAACACTAACCCTCTCTCTGTTTCAGGTACCCGAAGAATTAATCAACCTCCACGGTGTGGGCAGCCGGGATGTAACAACCGCCCACACATTTCCAAAAGCACACGAAGCCTTCATGAGCATCATTCTCCTTTACTCACATCACCTTCCTCATCTTGCTTCTCTACTACAGTTAGTACTATTCTGCAGGCTAGTGAGTCATCTTCACTTCACTCTGTGACTACAAACAACGGTGAGAGCCATAGAAACACCCAAGATAGCCTTTTAAAGCCATGAGTCTATGAATCATGCTACTAAGTTAATAGAGACTATATAGCAATATGAGGAAGAATACCTACAGAAATCACTCGAAGGAAAATGGATAACACCAGAGTTGTTTGAAATCTTGTTAACAGTATTGTCAAATTTTCACTTAGTTATTACTTATGAATAACTGTTGTATGTAAAGATCATTCATCTAGAGGAATACATGAGAGATTCACCTGAAAAGTACGAGTATTTGTCTTAGATTATGATTATACTGGACTTTAATTGTTTTAAAAAGATTACAGAAATGTGTCTTCTTCGTATGCAAAATAAAAGATCTATTTGTCTAATTAGTGTTGCACCAGAGCGAGATTTTCTACTTACATGAATTCTGATAGTGCAATCGATGGTGAAATCTCTTTACTACTTGTATGAAAGGCTACTTGACTGCCCGTCCACTCTTTGTCTATTTTGAAGATATAAAATTATCGCCTGGCCATTGAGAGTGGAAGACATGAAGAGATTAGCTGCCTTTGATCATAGGTACCTGCGCTCTATCTCCCATGTGAAGTGGTATACTAGGGTGAGCAGTATTGAGGTTAGGCGTCGAGTGCGAAGTAGGTGGGAGGGGAAATCAATCGACGAAGCTGTGAAATTACATCGAACGAGATGGTTAGGACATGTGTTACGTATGCCTAGTCATCGCCTTCCTCGACTGACAGGCAATGTTAGCTGACATAGGATGGGTCAAGTTGGTAAAGAGCCAGTGGTGGTCAAACTAAAACATGACCTCATCAGTCAGTGAAATCCACAACAGTTAGTTTAAACCAGCCACGTCGGAAGGTGTGTAGACTGTCTGGCTGGTTGGGGTCCTCAGGACGGTAAAAACCAATGGTTGGAAACAATTGGTGATATGGCTCAAAATCGTTCTCAATGGCTGACGCAGATGGATCCACTCCTTGTGACTTGTGATTTCCAATGAAACTATATTGTTCTTCGTTATTACTATTCCTTTGTCTCACTCCTCTGTTTACTGTCTCTATTATGTATTTCTTCTACTTTCTTCTCATGCCTTGTGTGCTACAAGGAGGGAGTGTGGCGACTTGAACTGCCTCACATCGGTGCAAAGTTCTATGTCGAAAACAGACAGACAGAAAAGTATCGCTGATTGACTGAAGCATTTGATTACCAGTCAGTGGGTCCGTGACTTGAACCGCGCCTACTTTTTTTCGGGCGACCGGGGTTATGTGTGGGGAGATAGTATCGCCAAACCTCATACAATAAGTGTTTTTCATCACACAGAACCGGATAAATGACGGTTACTATTGTTGATCACTGGCGAGATTTCCTATGGAGATATAGAAGAAAAATGGATTCATCCTCTTTTTTCTCTTAACCACCCTCCAGATAATATTACTGCTTAATGAGGCCCTACTTTTTTTCTAAATCTATGCTCTATAGCAAAATGGAAGCCATGGTGATCCAGTACCGACAGATTTTGAACGTCGCATAAATGAAGCTGTCTTTCCAGGACTACAAGGTGGACCTCATAATAATACAATTGCCGCTTTAGCTGTCGCTTTAAAGGAAGCAGCATCACCAGAATTTCGAACTTATCAACAACAAGTGCTGAAAAATATGAAACAACTTTGCACATCATTAAAAGCCTTTGGCTACGAGGTAATTTATTTCTATGCGTCAATTATATTAAAACAATTTTATACCTTCTTCTTGGAGTAGAGCTGTGAAAAATATATTAATATTTAATATTAATGTAGTTTTTGTCTTGAGCTAATATCAGCTACACAGTCACTGAAAGGTGACAGAGCACTGGACAGATGTTTCTTTCTTCTAGTTTAAGATTTTTCAGCAGTCCACCTCCTCGTGACCCTACGCGGCATCAAATCCATGACTATCAGGTTGAATATTCAACCATTGGTGAATCCGATCATTTGTCAACTTGTGAGTTAATGCTGTGACTCTAACAAGTACCATCAATGAGCTCCCGCTTCAATTTTGTCGTGTTGGACCGATTTGTCGGCCAATGACGATATTTAGAATAAAAATTAACCGAAATTTTTAGACCTCACGGAGTCTAAATATAATACACATTGTTAATATTTTCTAGGGATTTGCTTTCTGTTGTGGTTTTTTCTCGCAACTTTGTGTCTTTCCTTTTTTAAGAATCACTTATTGTATTATTTTCCTGTAATATCTGGCTATCGACTAAAGAACAGATGTGTACTGTGCAGCCAGTTCACTTCTTTCTTCCTCCTCACTGTGAAACATGGTTATTGAAAGTGGAAGACATGAGAAGGGTTGGCTAGTTGTCTTTGACCATGAGTATTCGTGTCCTATCTCACGTCTTAAGTGGTATCCTATGGTGAGTAATATCGAGGTTAGGCGTGGAGTGCTAAATAAAGGGGGTAAGCCAGCCGATGAAGTTGTGAAGGTACATCGATTGAGATGGCTAAGATACATGTCGCACATCCTGAGCCATCGCCTTACTCGACTTATAATGTTAGCCGATGTAGTATTAGGTGAGAAAACTTCTCATCACTTTATGAAGTCTTTGAAAAGTAGTTAGTTTTGAGCCAGCCATGTATGGAGGTGTAAAGTGCCTTCTTGGGATTCTAAGAACCAGTGGCTGGAGATAGTTAGTGATATGGCTCAAGATCTTTTTCTTTGGCATATATGCATCCACTCTTTGTGTCTTCCCCTGCCCCCGCCCACTCTGTCTACTAAACCGTTACATCTTTCTGTGTTACTAATGTTTCTTTTCGGCGATCTCATTTTCATAGCTGTACGATCGCAAATATATATGGTTGTTTTGTATATATATATATATATATATATACATTCAATTTGTCAAACGAAAATACAATTAGTGAGTTCAGATGAATTAGATGTTGTTATAAGAGGGTAGTAGCAAAAGTTATGAGTTGTCATAAATGATTGTTAAATAAGAGTTACGTGATGGCGTGAATAGTTTGATGAAAGCGTTGTGCTCAGGGTGTACATGGAAACAAAATAATATACAAAATACACAAGATAGTAGTAGTCAGAAAAATAAGCATACAAACAAAAGTTAAGTCAAATCAAACAAACAAACAAAAGTAAAGTCAAATCAACGGAGTTGTTACCATGAGAGTAAAAGTGGTTGAATAATTTTCTTTTGTATGCGCAGTTCTGGTTCCCCCAACTGAATGGCTACGGCTTCTGTGATGCAAAGAAGACGAAATCGTACTGTCTTTGGAAGATTGTTCTTCACTTTGTAGATTACTTTGAAGGAAGAGTTTGTTGAGATCGAATGGACCAGTGGTGACGAGATGTTCGATTTTCGCACTCCTCCGGCCATTACTTCCTTTTTGCAGCCACGCTGGATAGTGCTCTTTGACCCTTTTTGACGGGATGCGCGTTGAATTTTTGTTTGTATGCTACTTAAAACCCTTGTGTAATTCTGTATATTATTTTGTTTCCATGTACACCCTGAGCACAACTCTTTCATCAAACTATTCACGCCATCACGTAACTCTTATTTAACAATCATTTATGACAACTCATAACTTTTGTTACTATCCTCTTATAACAACATCTAATTCATCTGAACTCACTAATTGTATTTTCATTTGTCAAATTTAATGTACACACACACACACACACACACACACACACACAAAACAACCATATATATTTGCAATTGTACGGCTATGAAAATGAATTCGCCGAAAAGAGATTCTTCGCTGAACTACTTGTTATTTGTCTATTAATATTCGAATGGGAATTGTTCATGAACTACCGTTTCTTCCTCGCATTTCTGCCTGTCATTATTCTTTAGAATCTTTTTCCTTTCTTTGCGTGATACATGAAGTGTGGTAGCCTAAACTTCTGCGCTTCTGTGCAAAGTTCTATCTTGAAACCGGTCAATCACAAATATTACTTTCGGCTTTTACACACGACCATTCCATTTGATGTGACTAGATATAATGTAAATATATATGCGTCGATTGCTGCATTTTTATTGAGTTGTTTCTGCCAGCATTCACTCTCAAAACATGAGGTTGTTTATACAAAACAATTAAGTAACGGTTGGCTAAGTTCGTATAACCGGTGAACCATTTGCTGCTTACATTCCACGTACCAAATTATGAGTCTTTGTATCCTCTCATAGTTAAGCATTCAGCAAGTTGTTAAAATTGGCTAAAATCAATAGGTAATATCATTAAGATTCAAGTGTTGGTTTGTAGGGATTTGATTGGTTTCAGGATTTCATCATGAGCTGACATTAGTTAGAGAACCATTGGAAAACCTGGGAGTACTGGACAACTGTTTCGTCCTAGTTTGGGACTCTTCAGCAGTACGCACCCAGGACCTTCCGGTTACAAGGCAAGCTCGTATACCATAAGGCCACTGGGACCCGATCCAATGGTCCTTGAATTCTAACTTCTGCCAATTCACGACATAGCGCGACCGCTAGCCAATGTCTTCGGCGAGTATTTGTCCTCACACCCGACCAGCTGCACCCTACTGGTCACGACTTCCCACTGGAACCCAGGTACCTACCTACCTGAATGTCGTGAATTGGCAGAAGTTAGAATTCAAGGACCATTGGATCGGGTCCCAGTGGCCTTATGGTATACGAGCTTGCCTTGTAACCGGAAGGTCCTGGGTGCGTACTGCTGAAGAGTCCCAAACTAGGACGAAACAGCTGTCTAGTACTCCCAGGTTTTCCAATGGTTCTCTAACTAATGTCAGCTCATGATGAAATCTTGAATATCATTAAGAGTTTGGGTTTTTAATGCGTGTGTGTGTGTGTGCAGATTTCAACTGTAATCCAGTCTTTGGTGTCTTTACGTTAATTTACATTCCCGTTGATTATGTTGTGAAGCGAAATGCCTAGTCTCTTTTGACCTGTCATCTAGTATATACGCTGTGGCAGTGTGACCGACAACAGAATCTAAAAGGTGCATTTCGTTCCATTTAGAACTCGTCATCTGAGAAAAGCCGCATTCCCAGTGAGTAGATAATTATTTGGCGTTTGAAACAATGCCAGTGAATGCGAATACATCCAGATGAAGAGTCGTAAATAGGACAAAATGCACATCTCTTAGATTCCACTATTGGTCACCATCAATCAGAATCACTTCATGTAAGCCATTCTATCACAAATTCAAATATACATTCCAATGAGTTTAATTGATACTCCTTTCCCCTCTTTTTTTCATCCATACGGGTACTGCACTTTATATCCATAGTATAAAATTTTTTTTTAAATATATAAAATTAAACTCATTTAATCTTATTTTTACTCTATGTCTGAACATGTAGTTAGTAACTGGAGGCAGTGATACACATTTATGCTTGGTAGATCTTCGTCCAATGAAAATAGATGGTGCACGAGCTGAAAAAGTTATGGAGCTAGCACATATTACTGTGAACAAAAATACTTGTCCTGGTGATGTTAATGCTTTAAGGTAAATTATTCTAAATTGTCTAAAATAAAATTGTATAGTTTCATTTATGTATAGTTTTCGTATATATTTATGCGTAGAAGTTTCTGTAGCAATTTGGTTAAGTTTTGGGGGTGGAGTTTCTAGTACCACGACCCAACCCTCCCTCTTTATCCGGGCTTGGGACCGGCTAAAAAACTAGCAAGCTAGTAATCTAGGCGAGGTTGATGACTGCAAATCAACATCAACGGGAGGGATTTGAAAGAGGTTAGTTCATTCATTCGCTTATTTAGGGAGCATTGTTTCAACTACAGGCAGTCGAAACGGATGAGGATGTCAAATCGAGCGAGAATCAGGAAGGCGACAAACACATTCATCAGTCAACCTGAAACAACCAATCTGGAAATCTTCGTCACTCAGCCAGAATCAACAACAAAGTTCACTCGGATTTTCAATACAAACGTCAAGTCGGTCAGTTCTTCTATACGGATGGGATCAGAAACTTGGCGGGCGGGCGGGTCACAAAGAATATTTCCAACAGGCTGGCTATTGCAAACCTTTATCAACAACTAACTGTCTTCGCTCTATACTGAAACAAGATCAGATGGCCGGGCGGGAAAGAATCACCAACAAGAAACTATGGCTGGGAACAAACAAAACAAAACAAGAACCAATCGCCAGCCAACAAATATGCAGGAGAAAGTGGATTGAGATGGATTGGATACTCGTGGCTGAGGAGGCCGCTGGGTGACATCGAGTGCGCGTCAGGCCATTTCTCGAGTGTAACCAGGCCGAAAGGGAAGCGGCGAGTGGGACGTCAGTGCGAGGGTGGGTGACATGGAGGAGATGGTGTGAAGAGGAGTTGAAAGAGTATGGACTAAGATGGATGCAGGTGAAAAGTACAGCAGTAGGAAGACAGAAGGAAGTGGAGACATGCAGTTGAAGCCCTATGTTCCACTAGGAACCCTAGGGAACAATAATAATAGTAATAGTTTTCGTATAGTAACTTTAATAGTTTCTTTGGGCAACAGGCTATCTGAAGTGGTTTGGTCTGGTGGTGTTGGTGTTCACACAAGATGTCTAACTGATAGTTTTTCTTAGATGATTATAAGCAAATGACTGGAAGCCATGGAAATATGCTTCGTGCTTGTTGGAATTCGTCAGCAAGGAACTTATGTCTCCTTGTGAGATTCAAACAACAAATTATAGTGTACTGTGATGACGAAGTCAACAAACATCGTGGCCGCATTGTAAACTTAACTGACCGTTGTTCGTGGTCACAGAGTCAAGTGAAGATGACTCATTAGCCTGCAGAATAGTACTAACTGTAGTAGAGAAGCAAGATGAGGAAGGTGATGTGAGTAAAGGAGAATGATGCTCAGGAAGGCTTCGTGTGCTTTTGGAAATGTGTGGGCGGTTGTTACATCCCGGCTGCCCACACCGTGGAGGTTGATTGATTCTTCGGGTACCTGAAACAGAGAGAGGGTTAGTGTTGCGTGATCGCAGAGCCCAAGGGACAGCTGCTTGAGGCCGGTCACACGCGGCCTGTTTCTGTTTTTTCTTTTATTTGGTGTGTCTCAGTAGCATATTTATCACTTCTGCCCTGTGACACCACAGCAGGAAGCGCGGTCGTTGTTAATCCGACCGATCGGCATGATATTTTGTGATTTTGTTTGAGTCATAGCATTGGATTGGATAGCTGCTTTTTGTCTAACCGCTACCCAAACAACGTTTCTGGCATGGTAGGACCTCAAGCGACATAAGTCTCAGCCAGTATAGCTTGTTGGATCATTGCGGTGTTCAAGCCCGACCATCACGTCAAGTTAGGAGCTTTCGGTCGGGAAAAGAGCTAGGGGTGGTCAAACCAAAACATGTCACCAGTCAATGAAATACACAACAGTTAGTCTAACCACTTAGGAAGGTGTAGACTTCCTGGTTGGGTTCCTCGGGACGGTAAAAACCAATGGTTGGAAACATTTGTTAATATAGTTCAAAATCGTTCTCAATGGCTGGCTCAGATGCATCCACTCTTTGTGACGTATGATTTCCAATGAAACTCATACCTCTGTTTACTGTCTCTGTTATGCATTTCTTTTCTTGCTTTGTATCATAATAATAATAACAGCTTTATTCCAAACAGTATTTGTGGTACAGGTATGGAGTTTTCAGCATGCATTACAATATATTGCATCTAATTACCTCATAACTTTTATAAGATTTTTAAAATCAAAAAAATAAATAAAAGACTAACGCCAAAAAATAAAAGATAAATATGCTACATGGAGTGTGGCGACTTGAACTGGTGCACATATGTGCCAAGTTCTATGTCGAAAATAGACAGACAGGTTTGACTGACAGAATTCATCCTACATGACAGTAGTTACAGTCTAGTATCCAATCAGAGTAATAAATTTTCATCGATACATTTACTCTGACGCCAATTTCAAATTACAGTGTGGCCTAGTAGTAAAGTCTATGACTTTGAGCAGACTGACCAACCCAAGATTTTAATCACATACGGAACATAATAGTCTTGGAAATCGCGGATGTGCTGTGTTAATGAATATCAATACATATTTAGTCTAGATATGTTAGAGAAGATTTGTAGCTCAGGTGGATGATTTCGAGGTGGTTGTGTTCTTGGAGCTGGATAGTTAATTTGAGAAGCTTTCATCCCCTACTAGGCGACATCTTCAGTGCATACTTCAATTTGAAGTGAGCTTGTAGATAGAAGGTGTGAAAACCCACGGAAACAACCGTGTTGGAAAAGAGCCAGTGGTGGCCAAACAAAAACATGGCCTCATCAATCCATGAAATCCTTGATAGTTAAATTGAGTCAGGTAGGGAGGGAGATGCAGACTTCCGGGTTGGGGCCCTCGGGACTCTAGGAATCAATGGCTGGAGACAATAGGTGACATGGCTCAAAATCGTTGTCAATGGCCAGCGCAGATGTATTCAGTCTCTGTAATCTTTCATATTCCTTTCTACCATTACCCATTCTGTTTCACTCTTATACTTATCAGACTGTATTGATTCTCTTCATTCATCTTCTTGTTTACCGTTGTGTGCTATTTGGAACGTGGCAACTCGAACTGGTGCGCTTCGGTGCCAAGTTCTATGTTGAATCCAGACAGACAGAGATTACTGCTCATAAGCATGTGCGGAATCGATTAAATATTGGAATAAAAATCAATATGAGATAATGCACATTCAGAAATAATAATACGAGTGTTATTGAACAATAACAATTAGATGGGAAATAAGACGAGTGTTTTTTTTATAGTCAAAATATGTAACTTGTTAGAATGTTGTGATGTGTTTGAATTGAAATAGAAATTAGAGATTATTTATTATCCTCCTCTGATTTGACTGACTGGTGGTAATAATATCTTCTATGCATATCTCTGGTATTTGCATTGAGTCATTTCTGTTGTATGTGTTGTGTTGGGTGTAGACTCGACGAACCAGGCAGGATTCAGAAATCAACCTCTCTCTGTCTCCACCTACCTATATTACTTTTTAGAATTTTAATCCTATACCACCCTATTGTGTGGTTGTGTGTTAATACGTGAAGTGCAATTGTTGAGCTTTTTTCTAAATTACTTATCTTCTCGGGGTTAACCATCCTTCCCTTAGCTAAATTCTTATGTTCCGACAATCTGAGTATCCCTCGATCTACTAGTTTGACCCATGTAGTTGACCTCACAGTGATTGGAGGGTATTTTGTAAATGATATAATTTTGTCAAATTGGGTCAACTGGATCCTTTAACCGACAGAGCTTGTCCCTGAGTGGTTAAATGACCCTGTTAACCCAATTAGACAAAGTAATATAATTTACAAAATACCTTGCAGTGACTGTGAGGTCAAGTACATAGATCAAAGTAGTAAATGGAAGGGGGGTAGTCAAGATGTCAGAAAATAAGGCAAGAATGGTTGATCCCGAGAAGATAGGTAATTTAGAAAAAAGCTTAGCGATCGCACTGCACGCATTAACACGCAATAGGATGGGAGAGGGTTAAAATTCTAAAAAGTAATCTAAGTAGGTGGAGATAGAGAGAGGTTGCTTACTGAATCCTTGTTCATCGAGGAGGATAATAAATATTACTGATATAAGTATAAAACTTGGGCACTGTGGTAGAGTATAATTCCATTATAGATAAGATTTTATTTTGATAAATCGCACAGTGTTTACAGTTATATGAACTGATGACGTTTCGAGCACAAACTATTGCTCATAATCATATCAAGTTACTCACACAACTTTGATCTCTCATTTATATACATATGTGGAATGGATTAGATATTGGATTAAAAATCAATGTAAGATAATGTACATTCAGAAATAATCGTACGAGTGTTGTTGATCAATTGCAATTAGATGGGAAAATTGGACGAGTGTTTTTACAGTCATAATAAGCTGCTTGTTAGAATGTGTTTGAATTGAAATAGAATTTTAAGATTATTTATTATCTTCTTCTGGTTTGACTGATGGCATTAATACGAGTGTTATTGATCTACTATAATCAGATGGAAGATACGACGAGTGTTTTAATAGTCATAATAAGTTTTTTGTTAGGATGTTGTGATGTGTTTGAATCGAAATAGAATTTTAATATTATTTATTACCCTCTTCTGATTTGACCTGCGGTAATAATATCTTCCATATCTCTGGTATTTGCATTGAGTCATTTTTGTTGCATGTGTTGGGTGTGGACTCGATAAATAAGGATTCCGTAATCAACCTCTCTCTCCACTTAGCTATATTACTTTTTAGAATTTTAACCCTATCCCACCCTATTGTGTGGTTGTTTGTTATTGCATGAAGTGCAATATCTGAGCTTTTACTTCTTATCTTATCTTATCTTCTCGGGGTCAACCATTCTTACCTTAGCTAAATTCTTATTTTCTGTTAATCTGACTATCCCTGACCTACTAGTTTGACCTATGTAGTTGACCTCACAGTTATTGCAGGGTATTTTGTAAATTATATTATTTTGTTTAATTGGATCCACCGGGTCTTTTAGCCTACAGAGCTTGTCTCTGAGTGAGTTTGTCCATTCCACATATGTATATAAATGAGAGATCAAAGTTGTGTGAGTAACTTGATATGATTATGAGCAATAGTTTGTGCTCGAAACGTCATCAGTTAATATTACTGTATAACGCCACTGTGTGATTTATCAAAATAAAATCTTATCCATAATGAAGTTATACTCCACCACAGTGCCCAAGTTTTATACTTACATCAACGAAAACCAACAAACTTCCTGAAGAAGCAGTGAAGACTGAACTTCAAACGGACATGGAGGAAACGCAGGTGATAAAGGTAACCAACCAACCAACAACAACAACTAGCACCAATCACTATCAACGGAAGAAATTTGAAATTCTTTCACACACCTGTCTAGGAAGCATCATGTCAACTACCGGCGACAGCACAGATGATGATGATGATGATGTCGAAACCAGATTCGGAGAGGTAAGACAGCCCTTGATGACTCTGAAATTAGTTTGGAAATCTTCTGCACTCAGCAAAACGAATAATATGTGGATTTTCAACACCAATGCTAAACCAGTCAGTTCTTCGATATGAGTCACAATCTTGACACATGTGTGTGAAGAAAAGCATTTTCAACAGGTTACTGCAGACGACAGCTGCCTTAGCCGGTTCCATATTGAAGATCAAATGGCTAGTCAGAAAGAATTAGCAACCAGATACTCTGGGAATGGACCAATAAGGAACTTATTTCTGGACGGAGGAGATGGAGATGGAACGGACTGCGCTCAAGACCACTGCTGGAGTTTAACCCGAAGGGGAAACGTAGAGTTGGGTGTTGGCCTAGGGCCAAGGGCGACTTAGAGAAGGTTGTGCAAGGATGAAACGAGAGCTTATGGGTCATCGTGTGTGGCCTACTAAAGAGGGCCACAGAGAATAGGACAAAGTTGAGGTGCGCTGTTGAAGCCGCATGTCCCACTCTGGATCTGAGGGAACAATCATAAAATAACTGTCATTTACGGTAAACTACTGAAGTGTAAATACGTGTGTTTGATTGATTGACTTATCGTCAATTACTATATTATTCCCCGTGAATATTTATTGTATAATTTAATTTTTTTTTTCACCTCTCTAATGTATAATATACTTACAGACCTGGTGGTTTACGTCTTGGAAGTGCTCCATTAACATCACGTGGTTTCTGTGAAGAAGATTTCATTAAAGTAGCCGAATTTCTACACCAAGGTATCCAAATTGCTATTAAAGCGAATCAAGCAGCAGGTGGCAAATTGTTAAAAGATTATGAAGTATGTGTGTTCTTTTCCTTTTCTTTTCACCATTTATCATCTGTAGCCGTAATCGGCTAAAGTTTTTTTTCATTTTTCTCCTTAAAATTGCTAATCCCTATTGAGACATAAGTGTGTCGGTGGCACTGCAGTTAGAATGCTTGCCGATCATGCACATGATCCGGAGTTTGATCCCCGGCCACGGATGCACTCCTTTACCCTCGCTGAGCCAGAAACAATGCTGGTAAAGAGGAAAGGTTGGGCATGAGGCTAGCAACCCCATCCTGTAAAAATAAACACCATTACCACAGAAACTTCAAGCCTTCTAGCTTGAAGCCCTATGTTCCACTGGGAATGTGAAGGAAAAAATGAATAAAAATTAAGACATAAAACAAAGAATTCTACGAAAGAAATTCTCTTTTCAACGACTTGATTTTCATAGCTGAACAATCGTGTATATGAACTACCGATAGATGATAACAATTAGTTTGTGTGTGTGTGTGTGTATGTCAAAGTTTGACAGTGGTATTAATTCAAATATATACAAAATAATTATGTTAATAACTTAAATCATAAGATAATTGTAATGATTTCATCATAAATTACAAATAAGAAAAGTAGAAACAGTTGTTCTTTTTTCTAATGACACAGTAAGTTGTAAGTTTCACACTTCACACTTTTTTCGTATCATATAGAAGGTGGGTAAAATAGGGTTGTTGGTTGTACAAGCATATAATCGTTTGTGATGACTTCGAATCCTCTACGTGATGAGATGTAAGGTGGGGAATAGTTGTGAATACAGAGGGTGTTGATAGTCACACAATATGGATTTAGCCTATTTGTCGCAGGAGTTAAGGTGTCTATCGACTACAACGGTTTCGAGCTGATTAACCGGTGCCTTACTGACAACCTGTAATACCCTTCCCGATATGACATAGTCGTTTTTGATTGGTAGCCCATGGAGACTAAGGGTGGGGGAGCAATAAAGAACAATAGATAAGAGTTAACAATTTATAAATATCGAGGTTGAGTGATTCCTGATTCTGTTAACTTCGTAATATGGTAGGTTAGATGGAGTATTTTGTTAGAAATTGACAAGATATTGTATGACCAAGGGAGGTTAAAGAAAAGAACTATTCCAAGGTATTTGATGCCTGATTTAGTTCAATTATTTATTATTATTATTATTGTTCCCTTGGGTTCCTAGTGGAACATAGGGCTTCAACTGCACGTCTCCACTTGCTTCTGTCTTCCTACTGCTGTACTTTTCACCTACATCCATGTTAGTCCATACTCTTTCAACTACTCTTCACACCACTCTTCACTCCATGTCACTTTTGCACTGACGTCCCACTCGCCGCTTCCCTTTCGGCCTGGTTCCACTCGAGCGATGGCCTGACGCGCACTCGATGTCATCCAGCGGCCTTCTCAGCCACGAGTGTCCAATCCATCTTAATCCACTTTCTCCTGCATATTTGTTGGTTGGCGATTGGTTCTTGTTTTGTTTGTTTCCATAGTTTCTTGTTGGTGATTCTTTCCCGCCCGGCCATCTGATCTTCGGTATAGAAAGAAGGCAGTTGTTGTTGATAAAGGCCTGTAACAGGCTGTTGGAAATATATTTTGTGACCCGCCCACCAAGTTTCTGATCCGTTCCGTATAGAAGAACTGACTGACTTGACGTTTGTATTGAAAATCCGACTGAAAATTGTTGTTGATGCTGAGTGATGGTGATTTTCAGATTGGTTTCAGGTTGATGAATCTGTTTCTCACCTTCCTTTCTTGCCTTAGTTCAATAGCAATGTGCAAAATAGATGATAGGAGGATAATGTACATTCAGAAATGTGAAAATGTGAGTGCAATAAGATGAGTGAAGTGTCTCACTGACTTCACTCACTTGATTACCCTTAAATTCTAAGTTTAGATACAACACTTTCTTAGGTAACTTATCCCATTCGGCATATTTCTTTCATATAATTTACTACTGATCTCTACAAAACTTACTGGAGACCTATTCTCCATAAAAGTTTTGTTTTTAATTGTTTAAGTTCATCATCAGCTTAATCTTTTCTCAGTTTTCCTTTGGAGCCATGTTGAAAGAAAAAGAGTTAAATTCTTTTTTCTCTCAATTGTCCTGTCCATGTTGATTTTCTGAAAATCGATCTGTTCAACCACTACTTATATCAGCTCTCCTGATGAGTAAATGACACATCAAGGAAAGATATATTACCATCACTTTCTTTTCCTAACGTGATACGGATAGTAAGATGACTGTCATTGAATACTTTCACGATATCTTCCAAATCAAAGTTCTCCCCATAAATAATGATCGTGCATTCACGTATTTGTAAATGTTTCATCCCTTGATAGCAGGTGCAAGAGCACTGATTTCAGTTGTTACTTCAACACTTCCGCTCATTTTAACACAAGGAAACTGACTCACCGCTTTGAAAGGAGAAATTCGCACAGAATACATTTAAGAGAGGTAATAAACAGAAGTGTGAGGCATAAAGAAAAGTAATATGCAAGAACAGTAGATTTTTATTGGATATTATAAATCACGAAGAGTGAATGCATCTACACCAGCCATTGAGAACCATTTTGAGCCATATCACCGACTGTCTCCAGCCTTCATTAGCTTTTACCAACCCGAGGACTCCAACCAGCTACGAAGTCTATTTCTCCCTACGTGGGTAGCTTAAACTAACTGTTGTGGATTTCATTGGTTGATGAAGCCATGCTTTGGTTTGACCATCACTAACTAGCTCTTTTCCAACCTGATCTGTCTGTCTGTCTGTTTTCGACATAGAACTTTGCACAAATGTGCGGAAGTTCAAGTCGCCACATTCCGTGTAGCACGCGAAGCAAGAGAAGAAAGTACAAGAAAAGCATAATAGAAACAGTGAGCAGAGGTGTGAGACAAAGGAGTAATAAAGAAATACAAAACAGTTTCATTGGAGATCATAAGTCACAGGGAGTGGATGCATCTGCGCCACTGAGAACGATTTTGAGCCATGTCACCAATTGTTTCCAACCATAGATTTTTGCCGTCCCGAGGACCCCAGCCTGGAAGTCTACACCTTCCTACGTGGCTAAGACCAACTGTTGTGGATTTCATTGACTGATGCCAAGTTTTTGTTTGACCGCCGCTAGCTTTTTTCCAGCCTGACCCTATATCCGCTAACATTGCTCGTCGAGGGAGGCGATGGCTTGGCATACGTAACACATGTCCTAACCATCTCAGTCTTTGTAGCTTCACGACTTCGTCGATTGATTTCCCCTGTTTACCTAGAACTCTACGCCTAACCTCCATGTTGCTCACCTTATTATGCCACTTTACACGGGAAATAGAACGCAGGCACCTATGATCAAAGACAGCTAGTCTTTTCATGTCTTCCACTCTCAGTGGCCAGGTCTCACAACCATAAAGGAGGACGGAGCGGACTGATGAGCAGTACACCCGCCCTTTGGTCGATAGTCGAACATCTCGTCTACGCCAGAGTCGGCGTAAACTAACAAATGCGAAACGAGCCCCTTGTATTCGTGCTGAGATTTCGTCAGAGATCAGCCCGTTGGGGCTGATGGTACTTCCCAAATAAGTGAAGCGGTCAACGTGCTCTACCACTTCACTTCCTATTTCTAAACTAGGCGCCAGCGTAGTCCAGTCCTGTAACATCATCTTGCATTTGGCGGGAGCGAATCGCATGCCAAACATTCGTAGATTGCTGTTCAAGGTGTTTAGAAGACTCTGCATTTCGTCAGCGTCTTCGCCTAGAAGGACTATATCGTCTGCATATTCCAAGTCAACGAGATTATTCCCAGGTAGCAAGTCAATCCCTGAATCGCTGAAGTCACCTAGGGTTAAGTCCATTAACACATCTATGATGAAGTTGAATAGAAAAGGAGATAATGGGCATCCTTGACGGACACCACTGGTCGTCACCAGTTCAGATGACAGCTCGCCGTAAGCCCTCACCTGGCTGTATGAGTACGAATAGAGTGCCTTAATCAGTGCAATATATTTTCTCGGAATTCCCTTGACAGCCAAGCATCTCCAGAGAACTTCCCGATCGACAGAGTCGAATGCTGCCTTTAGGTCAAGAAATATAATGACTGTTGGACGCCGGTAGGAATGCCTATGTTCTAGAATCTGTCGGAGGGTGAAGATATGATCAATACACCCTCTTCCTGGTCTAAAGCCTGCCTGGCTCTCTCGTGTTTGTGCTTCCCGAGCACCACTCAGTCTACGCATGATTATTGAGCCTAAGACTTTAGATACTATATTAGTCAAGCTAATCCCTCTGTGATTATCACAGGAAGACTTGTCTCCCTTCTTGTATATGGGGATAATCAGTGACTTACACCAACCCGATGGGACTTCTTCTGATTCCCAAACGTTGCCTAGTACCTCAGTTAATCCGGACAGTAAGCTGTCTCCACCGTACTTAAATACCTCTGGAGTCATTCCATCAGGTCCCGCTGCTTTGCCTAGTTTCAGATTGGTGACAGCTTTAGTAACCTCAGTTAGTGACGGAGGACCTGTATCTATATCCCATTCAGGGAGGTGTTGGATGCTCGGAAGGTTGAGCGTGGCTGTGGGCAAATTAAACTGCTCCTCATAATGCTCTTTCCAACGATCCAGTCGTCTATCCTGTGAGCTAATTATAGTGCCATTTTTTTCCGAGATTGTCTCACTAATGATTTGTCTTCTCCCACCCGTTTCCCTGATGAGTCCAAAGAGTTGCCTGGTGTTGCCTATCCTCGAAGCTTTCTCCATCTCTTTGGCTTTTGTCGCCCACCACTGTTCACGGTCCAACCTGATCAGTCCTATGTCAGTCAGCTAACATTACTCGTCAGTCGAGGGAGGCGATGGCTAGGGATGCATGCGTAACACATGCCCTAACCATCTCACTGAGTCGATATAGTTTCACAGCCTCGTCTATTGACTCCCCCTCCTTACCTAGCACTCGACGCCTAACCTCAATATTGCCCACCCTATTATACCACTTAGCACGGGAGACAGAACGCGGGCACCTGTAATCAAAGACTGCTAGCCTTTTCATGCCTTCCGCTTTCAGTAGCTGTCTCACAGCCATATAAGAGAACAAAGCGAACTGCTGAGCAGCATACACGTCCTTTGGTTGACACCCAGCAGGATATCACGTTTACGCCAGATATAGCGTGAGCTGGTATATGCCAAACGATTCTTCTGTATTTGTGAGGAAATTTCGTCAGCAATCAACCCGCTTGATTTAATGCAACTCCCCAAATAACTGAAGTAGCCAATGTATCCTACCACTTCACTCCTGCCTATCTTTAAGCCAGCTAGGAGTCGATGTAGTCCAGTCATTTAGGATATATATATATATATATATATATATATATATATATATATATACGAGTATGCAGCTCTGAAAATGAAATCGTAGAAAAGAGAATTTTCTCCCCCTGAAAACTTTTTTTTACTGAATCACTACTAAATGAAGAGATTCCTTGATAAAGAAGAAAAATTTGTCTCTTGTAATTTCTTTTTTTTTCAATATATTGATTGACATATAGTAAGTAGCACAGTTGGTTACTTCTGTGCACCGTACTTATAAATCTACTTAGTTGGCCTTTTATATTCATGTAAGCTTATACTTGAATAAGTTGTTTCGTATACATCAGTAAGCAAATATTATCATTGCAATAATTCAGTGGGCAAAGTTCAACGTTAGCGTCCCAAGGGATGCGAATGCACGAGTGACCTTCAGCTGACCAGTCATAAAAATAAATGACTTCTGCACAGAAAATGACGTATATTTACAAGAAAATGTATGAAAACACATTAAACAGGGTATCTTTCTCTGACATGACTTGAAAATGTGTCCAAGTTATAATGAGGAGTATCAGTTGTTAAGTTAGACTAGTTGTTCCTGCACATATATTCACCGAGGTGACTCAAGATGAGCTGTTTTTGTGAATTGTTTATCTCTCTTATCCTGTTGTGCAGTCTTCCCCAAAAGCCCTCGGGTGAATTACTATGGTTTCCAGTAAGAGGATAGACGACTGCTTACCTGGAAAATGTGGATAATAAAACAAACTAAAATGAATAATATCAACTGTAAGTCAGTCTATCCCTAGTCATAACCCTAACCTTAATCCTGACCCTAATCATAACCCTTCACCAAACCGTAATTCTAACCCTAATCCTAACTATAACCCCAAATACTTACCTTAATCCTAACAAGCTATTAACACATTGTCCAAACAGTACTTAAAGACGTTGGTGAATAGCGTTGATATTTCAGCTATGATAATGTGATAGGTGCCGTCAGTCAACGGCTAGTATGCGTTCAAGGTCATTTGAGGGTTCGCACTCCTGGGGCGCTATTGGTGAACTTCGCCGTAAAGTGATACTTATAAATGAGCATAGGATATAAATATATTTAAGTCAATGTAGTTATGATTTTCAAACATAGCGTGATCATTAGATAGATTTAATTGATACTAGTTTGAAAGAAATTCAAAAGCTAGTTGTCTTTGATCAAAGGTGTCTGCATTCTATTTCCCATGTTGGTTGGTTTAATAGAGAAAGTAATATTGAGCTCATCTATAGAATGTATTAGATAAGGGAGGAAAGTCAATCATTTAGGTTGTGAAGGTGAACCGATTAAAATGTCTTAGAAATGTGTTAAGTGTTTGAGCTATGTAAGAGGGTGTAGATCCTTGGGATGCTAAGAGCCAACGGCTTGAGACTGTTAGTGATATACCTCAAAATTCTTCTCAGTAGCTCAGATGCATTCACTATTCTGTGATCTGTCGTATTCATTGAACCCTCATGCTTTTCCATATTACTTTACTTTCTTTCTCCACCACATTTCTGTTCATTATGGTTCTCTCGTATGTTTGATGTCACACAAAATCGAAGACTTACAAGCGAAAACAGACAAACTGGTCGAAGAAGCAGTCGGCGAAGACAGGACTCCAGGTGAACATCGACAAGACGGAGGTTATGAAAATAACCAACAACAACAGCAACATCCAGCGCCAATCACCATCAACGGGAGGGATTTGAAAGAGGTTACTTCACTCACTTATCTAGGGAGCATTGTCTCAACTACAGGAGGAACGGACAAAGATGCCAAATTGAGAATCGGGAAGACGAGAAACACATTCATCAACCTGACACCAATCTGGAAATCTTCGTCACTCAGCCAGCATCAACAACAAAATTCGGTCGGATTTTCAATACAAATGTTGAGTCAGTTCTTCGTGGAGGGTCACAAAGAATATTCCCAACAGGTTGGCTATTGCAGACCTTTATCAACAACTAACTGTCTTCGCTCTATACTAAATGAAGATCAGATGACCGGTCTGGAAAGAATCACCAACAAGAAACTATGGAAACAAACAAAACAAAACAAGAAGCAGTCACCAACCAATAAATATGCAGGAGAAAGTGGATTAAAATGGATTGGACACTCGTGGCTGAGAAGGCCGCTGGATGAGATCGAGTGCGCGTCAGGCCATCGCTCGAGTGGAACGAGGCCAAAAGGGAAGCGGCGAGTGGGACGTTAGTGCGAGGGTGACATGGAGGAGATGGTGTGAAGAGGAGTTGAAATAGTATGGACTAAGATGGATGTAGGTGAAAAGTACAGCAGTAGGAAGACAGAAGCAAGTGGTGATGTGCAGTTGAAGCCCTATGTTCCACTAGGAACCCAAGGGAACACTAATAATAATAATGGTTTTCTCGAATATACTTTTTCCGTCTTTTATCTTCCTTTGTGTGCAATATAGAGGAAGTGTGGCAACTGGAATTGGTGCACTCCTGTGCAAAGTTCTATGTTGAAAGCGATCAGTCAGTCAGTTTGGAAAAAGGTCAGGCACTGTTAGATAAAAATACTGAAATGTTGAAGTTTCACCTTCAAGTGTGTTTGCTACCTATCAGTAGTTAACAGTTTTTTTTAGAAATTCCAGCTGAAATTCCTACACATCGACCGCAACAGTATACACGTACTGTCCACAGTTTCTTTTAAATGACTATCCTCTTCCTCCTGGAGCCCCACTTAGTCTCCTAAACACCCCTTTACTCTCAGAAACAAGCTAACAAATTCATTAAAATACGGCATAAAATGCATGTATACACGTTAATCTCACTCATATACCTGCATATTATTTTATTTGAAGCCTTAACAACTGAAAAAAGTTTAAGTCACAAACCATTTTTCATAACATTAAACCTTTCGAGTTGATTTTTGATTTCGAATTCTAGGTTATTCTATTGTACTAGTGATAAATAACTTCCTGCCTTATCGATCTGTATAATTATAATTTTGACCTAAAATTCAACCATCTCATCATTTATGACTTACTTTCGTTCGTGTGTTTTTTTTTCACATAACCTATCAGACTGCTAGAACATAGAACATGGTTATACTATCGCACGATTTGTACAGACTACATATAACTTTGCTGTTTTATTCGATATTTATACTGTACACACTTTGAATTTCATGTTATTCTGTTGTCGATAATTTGGCTTCTTTCTCAGGTGAATTGCCAATAATACTAGTCTTTGTTAACTTAAATGAAACTCACAATTTGCAATGTATGCAGTTTCAGGGGTGAAATTTTCACCGCAGTTTCCTTTAAAAAACCAAATTATTCAGATTACAGTACCTGATCTGCTTGAGACTATTGATTTTTTCCGTCTTATTTCTTTACATTCCCAGTGGAAGTGTTTATTTTTTCCTGGTTGGCCAACATTCCCTCTTAACCAGTCTTATTACTGACTTAGGGGGGGGGGCTAGAGGAGTGTGTCTGTACGTCTGGGAATTGAACCCCGGATCACATGCGTAGTTGGCGAGCATTCTACAACTGTAACACTGATACTATTGATGATAATCGAGAAAGCAAGCATATTAGTATAAAAGTACATACATACATACTACTATTACTGATTGATTGAGATGATTAATTGTATACTACTGATATCAGCCGCTAGTAGTACTCACTAGCCAGAGTGAGTTGATCCAAACACCGGGATACATGTTTTGCTGGTTGTAAAGCCGAATTCATCCAAGGTATACCTAGCCAGTTTAACTCAGCTAAGAAAGTCGAATCGGTTCAAACACACATTCACATAGGGAAAATCGTTGACTTTATGCTTCTAATCCTCCAGTATCTGTTTATTTTGACTTTTTGTTGTTATAAATTCTACTCACGCAAAACTATGCTCTTCTTTTTTTGTTTTATAATCTTACTTAGAATGTACTTAACACCAATGATGAAATTCGCGGAATGATCAGTGATTTGAGACTTCAGGTGGAGAATTTCGCTTCCAAATTCTATATGCCTGGACTTGAAGATTTTTAATTCGTTAAAACAGCTATTTTTTGATAGGATAAAAGATTTTTGGTTTTTCTAAATTGTAATTCGTAAATATATATGTGCATGTATATAACACACAGAAAACCCTTATCTTGCGAAAAATGTTTTGCACTAACTTTGAATCATTCATTGTACGAACCCCTACCAGGTATATTGGCGGTTTTAATTTTAAGCGTTTCAGCATATGCGTTAGGGTGATGCAATCAATCATACGACAGGAATGTATAGTACTTAATTTTGATTTCCTTCGATATGATTTGGTAGTGTCAATGGTAGAATCCTCGCCAACCAAGTGTGTGGTTCCGTTTCGACTTCCAGCTGACGCATTTCCAAACGTCTCCTAGTCGGTAGTAGGACTGGTGAAGAGTAGAGATCGGGCATGCGGGGAACAATCCCAATCCGTGAAAACAATACAATTACTGAATCTTGAAAACTGAAGTCTTATGTTCCACTTGGATCACGTAGGAAACTATATATATATATATATATATATATATATATATATATAGCCGAATAAAATGGTACCATCTTTTATAAAGGTGAAAACATTGCAGCGGTGATCAACAGAAGGCTGAGTACATCACTAGCCATAGCCTACCCTGCAGCTAAGCTCGTTCCCGTCTATCGAACAACTTGCTCTTTGGTGCAATCAAAAATCAATAGATATCCTTCTCATGTTAACTCCAACCGTATACACAAATTTACATGTATCTGAATGAGCAGTTACATTGGAAGGACAGAAAGAAGGGCATATCTACGATTTTCTGAACATGTAACAAAAAGCTTGTGTCTAAAGGAAACAAATGCTTTAAACAGTGCCATCGCCAGACATCTCCTTGTTATGTACTCGTCGCTGAATTATTCTTATAGACTGGTCGAGAAACTAATAGTCCTGACGCGAGAAGGCGGAAATCAGAAGACCACTAGGTTTGCGATGATACTTCTATTGTCCAAACACAAGGAGACGAAAATAAATGGTCTCACACCAAAGTGGTAAGTAAGTAAAGTAGTTGTAAAGTAGTTCACACAAATTGTGAATGCGAATATATATAAATAATTCAGACAAGCGTGGGAAAAATCATTAGACAGTCTTAACATGAATGGCTAATTATAATGGAGTGTCGATCCAATTATACATAGCGAATATAGCAGACATGCCAACAAACATATATGGATATATGTCACCAAGCAACGGACTGTCAACAAACACTCATATTATATATAATATAATATAAGGAGAATACGCATTATTAAAGGAGACAAGTTCATACAAGTGAAGTGGTCACAGACTAACCGAGCAAACAGAAAGAGAGACCAACATGCACACACACACATAAATATATATATGTGGATACATATCACTCCTCGACACAGGTCATGAGGTGGACGTCGAAAAGTTGTTCAAAATTATCAATAGGCAAAAAAGCTCAATTCTTCTTAAGTTCGCTGAAGCCATTTTCATCCAGCGCCTGAAACCTGATTTATGCGTCCAGAAAGAAGCGGTTATCAGCCTTTCTTTGCCTTGGTAACTGGATATTTTTCATCCGAATGCGAAATGCTGGAAAGTTTCCATTGTGTATGACTATTATTTTGTTCGGAATAGTGTTTAATATTGCATATATATAATTTACTCCAAAGCAGTGTTTGTTGTCAAAATGTCCAAATTCCCCAGCTACTAGTCTTAGATAATTAACGCTGACAGTGGTATTGATCTCCGCCTCTCAAACACAAATCCAACCAACTTTAGATCTAGTTTAATATTGTTATTATTGCTACTATGTAGTAGAAATGAGTGGACATGGTTGAAAAACTATTTGCTACAAATACACAGTAAAAATGGACCTTGTAAATCAATTCTAATTGTGCCTGTCATTATATGTGATGTGTAATAACAATAATAGTGATCTGGTTTATTCCAAAAAACACAGTACTTATACTACAGCATGAAATTCTCAGCATTTGTCACAATATTTTATCTAGTTTACGCAAAATATAAATAAAGTTAACCACAGGAACGATTCCGCATTTACATTAGGAGTAAATTCAAAAATGTGCAAAATATAGTAATGAGAATAACAAGTATAATGATAATAGTAATAATATAAAGTAGGTTTATTGATGTTAGATGGTTAGAGGTAGTCGGCCAAAGGATGCCTCGCTTAACCTGGGTTTCGTACTAATTGACACTCACAAGTCAGCAACCTTGAAGGAACAACGCATGTCCCTTCTTCTGAGATTCGAACCCGCGCCATCCAGTGCTGCAGTCAAAGACGTTACCACTGAGTTATTCGGACTAGTGATTGACGTCCTGTAGGACTGTATTGAATACTAGTAACTGGTGTCCACTGAAAGTAAAAGTAGGTTTATTTCGAACAATATTGTCAATGCAGTGTGTAAATCTTAGCATATCATAGAATATTGAATCTAATGGCCTCTTGATATAGCATGATTGATGGAGAAAAACATAAAAACCATAACAATTATTATTACAGAGCACCAAATAGTGTTTACATTTATGCAGAAAAATAGGGAAACAGGAGGACTGTAAACAATAATAGGAATTAATAACTGTAAAGCTTGATGGAGAAAATTGTTTATTTACTTACCGGTGTAGAGAAAGAAGGTTAGTTAGTTAGATCGTGTCTGAAACTGTTTTCATCACATAAAATATGCGTCATTACTTCATTTTCTTTTCTTTACGATGTATTTACTTGGCAAGAACTAACTATTCCTTACATTGAAGATAGGACTCTAGCCTCTAGTACTTTTCGCATGATCATTTATAAATCTGATGGAAGGAGAAGGAAGCTTGTAAGCAAAATGATAAGGTAATAAACACATATTGATTGTTATATATGTGCTAAGAAATTCGTCCTAGTTTTTTCTTGTCTATTGTGAACTGGTTGCACACTTGATTTATACAGGTTTGTAGTTCTTGGATGTTGTCAACTCAATAGCATGCATCGATTTACATCTTTTGTTAGATAGTTTAATTATTTATTGGTTTACCTGTTCTGTTAATCGTGAAGTATCGTTCATTATCGAGAACATTAAATCTATGCGATCATCTTAAAATCAGCAGTTCGTATGTCTGAGGTAAATTTCATCCACCCACTTCTGCATAAAAATGTTATTGTCATTCTTAAATTCCTCCCTAGTTTCTATAAGTATTGTATTTACTTTGTACCGTCTAAGTACAAAGTGTTGTTGCAAGACTGGCAGCAGCCTGTACCTCCACTCATCCTTGCAGGTGACCCGGCTTAAAGTTGTCGATTAGTCCGGGTAATCTAGGTTTCTGTGTGAATACCGGTGGAGATGTGACAGACGAAATCTCTAGTCGTATAGTGAAAGCATGCGCCAACGTGGGCCGCCTTTGGCACCGTAGCGACGTCATTCTGTTTCGCAAATTTTGGATTCACAATATTTTGGTGCGCTTAGTCTCGCTCTGTGCGTCGGTGGCATAGCGGTCAGAACGCTCGCCGACTATGCACATGGTCTGGTGTTCGATCACCGGCCGACCCACACCTTTTACCTCGCTATGCCAGAAATAATGGTGGTAAAGAGGAAAGGTTGGGCATGAGGCTAGCAACCCCATCCTGTAAAAATATATAAAACACTGCTACAGAAACTTCAAGCCACTAGCTTGAAGCCCTATGTTTCACTAGGGAACGTGAAGGAAAAGAAATCGAAAGTTTCCCTGTACGCCTGTGGAACTGGGCTTCTAAGCTGAGGATGTGCCGCTACTCTGCGTATTCAACCACTACTGCCCCATAGATTTGCTAGCGTCCGGTGGTGTCATCATGCAGGCAATTCTGACGGTCGGTGGCGTGTGGCTGGTTACGGTGGAGATCACCACCATTGTCGTCCTTTAAAACTGGCTTCGGTGGCTTGGATATGTGTCATGAGCGTCACCCAGAAATCTACAATACCAGCCATTGTTCGCTAGCCATGAAACTGATGGAAAGGCGGAGAGATGACTTAGCGCCTCCTGTAGTTGAGACAATGCTCCCTAGATAAGTGAGTGAAGTAACTTCTTTCAAATCCCTCCCGTTGATGGTGATTGGCGCTGGATGTTGCTGTTGTTGTTGGTTATTTTCATAACCTCCGTCTTGTCTATGTTCACCTGGAGTCCTGTCTTCGCCGACTGCTTCTTCGACCAGTTTGTCGGTTTTCGCTTGTAAGTCTTCGATTTTTTGTGACACCAAACATAAATCATCCACGCGCGAAATCCAGGTCTTCTAGGTTCTTCACGTCGGTCCAGTATATTCCTGTCTGCTCTTTCCCACTGTCTGACGCATAATCCAGTCCACCATAATTAGGAACATCATTGGTGATAATAAGCACCCTTGTTTGACTCCTTTGTTTACTATAAACGCCTCGCTGAGTTTTCCGTTGTGGATCACTTGACATGTCCCGTTGCCGTACAGCTGTTGAATAAGGTTGATGAATATTTGGGGTGCGCCATAGTGCTCGAGTAATTTCCAAATTACTTCGCGGTCAACGCTGACTGTCGAAGGCCTTCTCAAAGTCTATAAAGTTGAGGTAGAGGTTTGATTGCTATTCCGTGCTTTGTTCTGTGATGATGATGCGTAGAGTAGAACATGATTTGCCTTTCCTGAATCCAGCTTGTTCTGGTCGGAGTTCTGTATCCAGTGCGTCCTTTATTCTCTCCAGGATGATGCGACTCAGGATTTTACTTGGCGTCGACAGGAGCATGATTCCTCGCCAGTTCTTGCAGAGTGAGACGTAAGTCACCATTCTTTGGTAGTTTCACGAGGTAACCTTTCCTCCAGTCAGTAGGCACCTTTCCCTCCTTCCATACCTTTTGCAATAATGGAGTCAGCATGTCTGCTGTAGTCTCTGGGTCTGCTTTCAGTGCTTCGGGGGGTATTCCATCTGGTCCAGCTGCTTTTCTAGCTTTCAGAAGCTTGATTGCATTCAAGACTTCAGCTCTCGTTGGAGGATTGGTGTCAACTTGCAGTTGTGTGCGCGCTGTTGTTGGTGTTTCTTGACAGGTTGCAGGTGATGGTCGGTTCAAGAATCCTTTGAAGTGGTCCGCCCATTGTTTAATCTGTTTTTCTTCCTTGGTAATTGGGTTCCCTTGGCTGTTTTTTATAGGTTTCACTTGTGGTGATTTCTTCCCGGATAGAGACTAAACGACATGAAATAGACTGTTCGAATACACATAGTATTCTGTTGCCAATGCAGTAGTGAACTGTGGGAATATTTGAGAATAACGTTTCGTTGGCACACACTGTCTGTATCACACCATCACAATATGAATTCACTACAAACAATAAATTCATTTACGTATACCAATAAGAGATTGGTATTTAGGCGAGATAAGTGTGTTTCCGAAATCGTATCATTGCTGAAGATGAGAATACGGTTTAATTTAATGCCTAAAACTAATAATGCTAGTAGAATATGTGGTACTATAAAAATACATAAACCAGGTAACTCCATAAAACCAATGGTAGATTTCAGAAATACGCCGACGTACGAACTATCGAAACACTTAGCTCTAATATTATGTCCCATTGGGAATCATTCAAACTCTAGGCTGACTAATTGATATGAAATGAAAAAGAAACTGAATTACACTCAATTAAAGAATAATGAAAAAATGATCAGTTTTGATATAACTAGTCTGTACACTAACATACCAATCAATATGGCTTTAGAAGCGGTTAAAAGAGAACTAACTTCTGATTCCGAACTTGGTCATAAGACAAAGCTGCCCACTGCGGAAATTATTTTAGGAATTCACTTATGCCTCACATCTACTATCTTTAAGTTCTAAGGCAAAATATATAGACAAACAGATGGCGTAGCGATGGTAGCAGACATCTTTATGGACAGCTGAGAAAATATTGCTCTAAATATATTTAATCCTACTCCAAAAATATGGTGGAGATATGTGGATGACACTTTCACAGTGTTAGAAACAGAACATATCTCTACCTTCTTGACACACATAAACTCACTACTAGTGGAGGGAATAAAATCCACATTTGAATCGGAAAATGAACAAGGAGAATTGTAAATTGTAAAATAAAACGAATAGAAGAAGGTAAACTGCACACTAGTGTGTACAGAAAACCAACTCATTCTAATAGATACTTAGACTTTAATTCATCTCATCCGTTGTCTGTTAAGTGTCTAACAAACCGAGCAATAATACTAAGTAGCACAAAAAAACCTAAACGATGAAATGAAAAAAATAGAAGAGGCGTTGATGTTGAATAACTATCCTAAAAGTTTCATTGGGAATATCAAAAAAGGTCAAAAGCAAAATAAAAATCATGGTAAAATTAATAATGATAGCATATGTAAGGCATCTACAGTTATACCATATAAGGAGGGGATATCTGAGGTCCTACGTAGGATTCTCAATAAAGCAAGAATTAGGGTGGCATTCAAACCTACAAACTCACTCAGGTAGGACAAGCTCTGTAGGTTAAAGGACCCTGTTGACCCAATTAGACAAAATAATATAACTTACAAAATACCCTGCAATGACTGTGAGCGAGGTCAAACTAGTAGGTTGGGGGTAGTCAGATTTTCGGAACATAAGAACTTAGCTAATTTTAGAATGACTGATCTCACCCGCGAAGATAAGTAATTTAGGAAAAAGTTCAGCGATTGCACTGCATGCATTGACACACAATAAGGCGGAAGAGGGTTAAAATTCTAAGAAGTAATATAAGTAGGTTGAGAGAGAGAGATTGATTACTGAATCCGTGTTCATTGAGTCTACACCCAACACATTCAACATAAGTGACTCAATGCAATTACCAGAGATATGGAAGATATTATTACCATCAGTAAGTCAAATCGGAGGAGGATAATAAATAATCTTTAAATTCCATTTCAATTCACATACATCACAAAGTTCTAACAAGTTACTTAATTTGACGATAGAAACATCTTATTTCCCATTTGATTGTATTTGATCAATAATACTACGCACATTATTATTTCCGAATGTACTTTGTCTTATATTGATTTTATTCAAATGTCTAGTCGGTTTGTACTCATGTATATAAATGAAGCAAAAAAAATAGTTGTGTAAGTGACTTGATGTGATTATGAGTGGCAGTAGTTTGTGCTCGAAAAATGGTCATCAGTTAATATTACTGTATAACAACACTGTGTGATATATCAAAATAAAATCCTATCCATAATGAAGTTATACTCTACCACAGTGCCCAAGTCTTACACTTATATCAAGAAGAATATTTCTTTGAAAGTCAGACTCACCTTGGGAACAGAAATCACAAATCCTGTTGTATTCCACAGATTGTATGCAGTGTCGATAAGTAAATAGTTTCTTTTTTCGAATTACTAGACAAATAATATCGTAGGAGAATAATAATTACCATTGTCAAACATTGAGGTGAACTCTGTGTACATCAGGGAATGTCGTTTTAATCTAGAAGCTTCGATTGTAATTATTGGAGTCAACCGGAATTAAATATTAGAATTTACAACGCTCAGTCAGCATTCCTAAGAGTTTACGTTTGTTACGTACAAACTCGAAGCACTAAGAAATATTATAAAGTCAGAATTTGGGCACTGTGGAAGTATGTAGTGCCATATAAGTGCACTTGCATGTTATCACACAGTGGGGTAAAATTAGCATAGTTAGGTGGAAAGAGAAATTAGTCACTGAATCTTTGTGAGACATGACCATTGAAAGTGGAAGACATGAAAAGTTTGGCTAAGTGTATTTCACCGTAGGTGTCTGTGTGTTTATCTCCCGTATTAAGTGGTATAATATGGTGAGCAACATCGAGTGCTAGATAAGGAGGGGAAATCAGTCGACCAGGCTGTGAAGTTACATCGATTGGGTGAGATGTTTTGGACATGTGTTACGCATGCATTCCTAGCCATCGACTGACGAGTAATGTTAGCTGACTGACATAGGACCGATCAGGTTGGAAAGGCTAGTTAGTGATGGTCAAACCAAAACATCACTTCATCAGCCAATGAAATTCACAACAGTTAGTTTAAGCCACCCACGTAGGGAGATATAGACTTCGTAGCTGGTTGGAGTCCTCGGGTTGGTAAAAGCTAATGAAGGCTGGAGACAGTCGGTGATATGGCTCAAAATGGTTCTCAATGGCTGGTGTAGATGCATTCACTCTTTTTGATTGATAATATCCAAATAAATTCTATTGTTCTCCCATATTACTTTTCTTTTTGCCTCACATTCCTGCTTATTATCTCTCTTCTCTTGCTTTGTCTGGCTACAGGGAGAGTGTGTGGCAACTTGAACTACTGCACATCTATGATAAGTTCTACGCTGAAACGAGTCAGACAAAACATATACTGTATATATGGAAAATGACATTCAAAAAAAAGGAGGGATACTATAAAGTGGATCAGGCAGTTGCATGAATCTACTGACATAATTATGAGCAGTAAGTTTTGCTCGAAATACATCCCACTTTTTTTTAAATACTGTATCACAGTGTTATATCAAACAAACTTATCTAGTTTGGGAAGTATTGAGAAAGTTGAAATCTTAAGCATCGTCACCTACTCGACTGGTGCTTGTTATTGAAGTTTTCTATCGCCTACATTGTCACCATCAAACTATGCTGCGATCTTAAGGCGCATCAAAACACTTACATGGTCATACGAGGTTAAATGAAAGAAACTCCAAAACAATTGTTAATTAAGCTCTTAATTATTACTAGCTACTATATTACTGAAATGGAAGTATAAGCATTATCCTTCTAAGAAATGAACTTTTATTGCACACAAGAATTCTTCATTCATGACAGACATGAATGATGGCTTATCAATAGTCTATCGATTCTTACTCTTAATCGATTACTATGCTATGTTATGTCTCCTGCATATATGTGTGCCTTTCTTACTATGAGAACAACATAAACCACGGTTAAGTTGTTAAGCAGTTACTTGTAGCTGTAAATAATCCCCTAAAATCGTCGCTCAACACTGGATGCTGACCTTCATTCACTGTTTAAGTCGACTCGTTAAGCCGAAGGTCCACAGTCAAACATTCACGCCATCTGTCGTGTTACGTTTTAATCGTCTGTTGTCGAATCCTAGATACCTAAGGAATCATCATAGCACTCACTACACGATTCTGATCCTGAAATATAACTCGTATTTTGGACGATGAATTTGGTGTTTTTCTGTTAGTCTTTGGTGCTTTAAGCAGAACAAATACGATAAGGCGCTGGAAAATAAGAACTTGCGTTATGTATACATCGAACTCTGCGTAAACGTCAACACTCCTCTTGAAATATTATTCAAACTAGCTAGCTAGTTAGTAAATATTTGAATATTCTAACCTATATTTTAGTCAATAAAAATTGACGTCATATTTTCTTCGTCTATAACTGTCAGCATCTAGAAGCAACATTTGCTTACTCTCCGGCTTGTTTCATTACTTTGCGTTAAATCGATGTAGCTTTTACCTTTTTTTTTGATCGATAACTCCATATGTGTAACTAACTACATGGCGTTTGTGAAAAATCATAACATATAAATGCATTTTAATCAGAAAGATTACAAATTATTCTAATTTATTCAATAAAAACGAGAGAAAAAAAATTGTACAACACATTAATGAATTTCTTCTGACTATACATGAGAACAATTATAGTGTTATTAATATTATTAATTCAATTAAAAAGTAAACGCTGTATTACATACAATAAACAGTATTACAATGTAGACCAGGTATTTTATATTTGAGCTTAAACCAGCTAGCATCGAGTTGACTATGTTCTCTAGTAGAGAGATTGACATACCAACTGTCATAAGGCTAGGAGAAAGCTCAAATATTCCAGTCGTACATGCTTGATCAACAACAAAAAACACTTGAACGTGTATAAGTGCACAATAAGCTCATACAACTCTACAATGGTGGAACAGAGGATTGAGAAACTTTTCCTGGGCCTCGGAACATAAGATGGTTATCAATTATCTTAAGGAGCTCTTCAGGTTGTGGGAAACGATTTGTATACAATTTGGACCAGATTGGCATATCTACAAAGTGAAAATAGAGGAAAACTTTTAAATACGTTCATGTGAAGGCAGTAAAAACCCTCTAAATTGAATGAATTAGTCACTCAGCTAAGCACCAATTCATCAAAACTGTAATAGTCTAGAAAATAATTTTCTTAACTTGGACAGTCGGTAAAAGCATGCGGCTTAACAATCCCCAGATTCCTACCGACTTTATAACATACGTTCTGTCCTCCGATACTGGAGTGTAAGCATTCTATCACCAGGTACAGTGAATGTGTCACTACTAATTTCATAAAGCAACTTACTTGACGTGATGCCTTCTTCGACAGGCGATGTTAGCTGACTGACAGGACTGATCAGGTTTCAAAAGAGCTAATTAGTGATGATCAAACCAAAACATGGAATCACTCAATGAAATCTACAGCAGTTAGTTTGAACCAGCCACGTAGGTAGATGTAGGCCTCCTGACTCGTTGGGGTCCTCGGGATGGTAAAAACCAATGAAGGCTGGAGACAATCGGTGTTATACGGCATAAAATCGTTCTCAGTGCTGCGCAGATGCATTCAATGTTCAGAAAAGCCCTATTGTTTTTCCATGTTATTATTATTTCACTCTCACATTTAGGTTTTTCATCGTTTTTCCAAATCTTTTTTTTCTTTTTTGTCTTTCTTTGTGTGCTTCATGAAGTGTGGCAATTTGAACTGATGTAAGTCTGTGCAAAGTTCCAGTCGGTCAGTTACTTGATGTGAAGGCGAAAATTGTGTTCAGGACATCATACAAGTAAGTGTTTCTACGAGTTGATCACGGATTAATATCAGTTAGAGAACCATTGAAAACCAGGGAGTACTGGACAGCTGTTTCATCCTAGTTCGGGAATCATCGGCGGTTGGTGTCGCGCAAAATCACGAATTGGTAGAAGTTAGAATTCATGAGCCATTGAATCGGGTCCCAGTGGCTGAATGGTATACGAGCTTGCCTTGTAACCAGAAGGTCCTGCGTTCGAACCCCAGTGGGTGCGTACTATCGATGATTCCCAAACTAGGATGAAACAGCTGTCCAGTACTCCCTGTAGCTGGTTTTCACTGGTTCTCTAACTGATATCAATCCGTGATCCGTCTGAGGTATATTTCATCCACCCACTTCTGCATAAAAATGTTATTGTCATTCTTAAATTCCTCCCTAGTTTCTATAAGTATTGTATTTACTTTCTGTACAAAGTGTTGTTGCAAGACTGGCAGCAGCCTGTACCTCCACTCATCCTTGCAGGTGACCCGGCTTAAAGTTGTCGATTAGTCCGGGTAATCTAGGTTTCTGTGTGAATACCGGTGGAGATGTGACAGACGAAATCTCTAGTCGTACAGTGAAAGCATGCGCCAACGTGGGCCGCCTTTGGCACCGTAGCGACGTCATTCTGTTTGGCAAATTTTGGATTCACAATATTTTGGTGCGCTTAGTCTCGCTCTGTGCGTCGGTGGCATAGCGGTCAGAACGCTCGCCGACTATGCACATGGTCTGGTGTTCGATCACCGGCCGACCCACACCTTTTACCTCGCTATGCCAGAAATAATGGTGGTAAAGAGGAAAGGTTGGGCATGAGGCTAGCAACCCCATCCTGTAAAAATATATAAAACACTGCTACAGAAACTTCAAGCCACTAGCTTGAAGCCCTATGTTTCACTAGGGAACGTGAAGGAAAAGAAATAGAAAGTCTCCCTGTACGCCTGTGGAACTGGGCTTCTAAGCTGAGGATGTGCCGCTACTCTGCGTATTCAACCACTACTGCCCCATAGATTTGCTAGCGTCCGGTGGTGTCATCATGCAGGCAATTCTGACGGTCGGTGGCGTGTGGCTGGTTACGGTGGAGATCACCACTCACCGACCATTGTCGTCCTTTAAAACTGGCTTCGGTGGCTTGGATATGTGTCATGAGCGTCACCCAGAAATCTACAATACCAGCCATTGTTCGCTAGCCATGAAACTGATGGAAAGGCGGAGAGATGACTTAGCGCCTCCTGTAGTTGAGACAATGCTCCCTAGATAAGTGAGTGAAGTAACCTCTTTCAAATCCCTCCCGTTGATGGTGATTGGCGCTGGATGTTGTTGCTGGTTGGTTATTTTCATAACCTTCGTCTTGTCTATGTTCACCTGGAGTCCTGTCTTCGCCGACTGCTTCTTCGACCAGTTTGTCGGTTTTCGCTTGTAAGTCTTCGATTTTTTGTGACACCAAACATAAATCATCCACGCGCGAAATCCAGGTCTTCTAGGTTCTTCACGTTGGTCCAGTATATTCCTGTCTGCTCTTTCCCGCTGTCTGACGCATAATCCAGTCCACCATAATTAGGAACATCATTGGTGATAATAAGCACCCTTGTTTGACTCCTTTGTTTACTATAAACGCCTCGCTGAGTTTTCCGTTGTGGATCACTTGACATGTCCCGTTGCCGTACAGCTGTTGAATAAGGTTGATGAATATTTGGGGTGCGCCATAGTGCTCGAGTAATTTCCAAATTACTTCGCGGTCAACGCTGACTGTCGAAGGCCTTCTCAAAGTCTATAAAGTTGAGGTAGAGGTTTGATTGCTATTCCGTGCTTTGTTCTGTGATGATGATGCGTAGAGTAGAACATGATTTGCCTTTCCTGAATCCAGCTTGTTCTGGTCGGAGTTCTGTATCCAGCGCGTCCTTTATTCTCTCCAGGATGATGCTACTCAGGATTTTACTTGGCGTCGATAGGAGCATGATTCCTCGCCAGTTCTTGCAGAGTGAGACGTAAGTCACCATTCTTTGGTAGTTTCACGAGGTAACCTTTCCTCCAGTCAGTAGGCACCTTTCCCTCCTTCCATACCTTTTGCAATAATGGAGTCAGCATGTCTGCTGTAGTCTCTGGGTCTGCTTTCAGTGCTTCGGGGGGTATTCCATCTGGTCCAGCTGCTTTTCTAGCTTTCAGAAGCTTGATTGCATTCAAGACTTCAGCTCTCGTTGGAGGATTGGTGTCAACTTGCAGTTGTGTGCGCGCTGTTGTTGGTATTTCTTGACGGGTTGCAGGTGATGGTCGGTTCAAGAATCCTTTGAAGTGATCCGCCCATTGTTTAATCTGTTTTTCTTCCTTGGTAATTGGGTTCCCTTGGCTGTTTTTTATAGGTTTCACTTGTGGTGATCTCTTCCCGGATAGAGACTAAACGACATGAAATAGACTGTTCGAATACACATAGTATTCTGTTGCCAATGCAGTAGTGAACTGTGGGAATATTTGAGAATAACATTTCGTTGGTACACACTGTCTGTATCACACCATCACAATATGAATTCACTACAAACAATAAATTCATTTACGTATACCAATAAGAGATTGGTATTTAGGCGAGATAAGTGTGTTTCCGAAATCGTATCATTGCTGAAGATGAGAATACGGTTTAATTTAATGCCTAAAACTAATAATGCTAGTAGAATATGTGGTACTATAAAAATACATAAACCAGGTAACTCCATAAAACCAATCGTAGATTTCAGAAATACGCCGACGTACGAACTATCGAAACACTTAGCTCTAATATTATGTCCCATTGGGAATCATTCAAACTCTAGGCTGACTAATTGATATGAAATGAAAAAGAAACTAAATTACACTCAATTAAAGAATAATGAAAAAATGATCAGTTTTGATATAACTAGTCTGTACACTAACATACCAATCAATATGGCTTTAGAAGCGGTTAAAAGAGAACTAACTTATGATTCCGAACTTGGTCATAAGACAAAGCTGCCCACTGCGGAAATTATTTTAGGAATTCAGTTATGCCTCACATCTACTATCTTTAAGTTCTAAGGCAAAATATATAGACAAACAGATGGTGTAGCGATGGTAGCAGACATCTTTATGGACAGCTGAGAAAATATTGCTCTAAATACATTTAATCCTACTCCAACAATATGGTGGAGATATGTGGATGACACTTTCACAGTGTTAGAAACAGAACATATCTCTAGCTTCTTGACACACATAAACTCACAAGTAGAGGGAATGAAATTCACATTTGAATCGGAAAATGAACAAGAAGAATTGTAAATTGTAAAATAAAACGAATAGAAGAAGGTAAACTGCACACTAGTGTGTACAGAAAACCAACTCATTCTAATAGATACTTAGACTTTAATTCATCTCATCCGTTGTCTGTTAAGTGTCTAACGAACCGAGCAATAGTACTAAGTAGCACAAAAAAACCTAAACGATGAAATGAAAAAAATAGAAGAGGCGTTGATGTTGAATAACTATCCTAAAAGTTTCATCAGGAATATCAAAAAAGGTCAAAAGCAAAATAAAAATCATGGTAAAATTAATAATGATAGCATATGTAAGAGAAAATATAAGGCATCTACAGTTATACCATATAAGGAGGGGATATCTGAGGCCCTACGTAGGATTCTCAATAAAGCAAGAATTAGGGTGGCATTCAAACCTACAAACTCACTCAGGTAGGACAAGCTCTGTAGGTTAAAGGACCCTGTTGACCCAATTAGACAAAATAATATAACTTACAAAATACCCTGCAATGACTGTGAGCGAGGTCAAACTAGTAGGTTGGGGGTAGTCAGATTTTCGGAACATAAGAACTTAGCTAATTTTAGAATGACTGATCTCACCCGCGAAGATAAGTAATTTAGGAAAAAGTTCAGCGATTGCACTGCATGCATTAACACACAATAGGGCGGAAGAGGGTTAAAATTCTAAGAAGTAATATAAGTAGGTTGAGAGAGATAGATTGATTACTGAATCCGTGTTCATTGAGTCTACACCCAACACATTCAACATAAGTGACTCAATGCAATTACCAGAGATATGGAAGATATTATTACCATCAGTAAGTCAAATCGGAGGAGGATAATAAATAATTTTAAATTCCATTTCAATTCAAAGAAACACATTCTAACAAGTTACTTAATTTGACGATAAAAACACTCTTATTTCCCATTTGATTGTATTTGATCAATAATACTACGCATATTATTATTTCCGAATGTACTTTGTCTTATATTGATTTTATTCAAATGTCTAGTCGGTTTGTACTCATGTATATAAATGAAGCAAAAAAAATAGTTGTGTAAGTGACTTGATGTGATTATGAGTGGCAGTAGTTTGTGCTCGAATCGTCATCTGTCAATATTACTGTATAACAACACTGCGTGATATATCAAAATAAAATCTTATCCATAATGAAGTTATACTCCACCACAGTGCCCAAGTCTTAGACTTATATCAAGAAGAATATTTCTTTGAAAGTCAGACTCACCTTGGGAACAGAAATCACAAATCCTGTTGTATTCCACAGATTGTATGCAGTGTCGATAAGTAAATAGTTTCTTTTTTCGAATTACTAGACAAATAATATCGTAGGCGAATAATAATTACCATTGGCAAACATTGAGGTGAACTCTGTGTACATCAGGGAATGTCGTTTTAATCTAGAAGCTTCGATTGTAATTATTGGAGTCAACCGGAATTAAATATTAGAATTTACAACGCTCAGTCAGCATTCCTAAGAGTTTACGTTTGTTACGTACAAACTCGAAGCACTAAGAAATATTATAAGGTCAGGATTTGGGCACTGTGGAAGTATGCAGTGCCATATAAGTGCACTTGCATGTTATCTCACACAGTGGGGTAAAATTAGCATAGTTAGGTGGAAAGAGAAATTAGTCACTGAATCTTTGTGAGACATGACCATTGAAAGTGGAAGACATGAAAAGGTTGGCTAAGTGTATTTCACCGTAGGTGTCTGTGTGTTTATCTCCCGTATTAAGTGGTATAATATGGTGAGCAACATCGAGTGCTAGATAAGGAGGGGGAATCAATAGACGAGGCTGTGAAACTATATCGACTGAGTGAGATGGTTAGGGCATGTGTTACGCATGCATTCCTAGCCATCGCCTCCCTCGACTGACGAGTAATGTTAGCTGACTGACATAGGACTGATCAGGTTGGAAAAGAGCTGGTTAGTGATGGTCAAACCAAAACATCACTTCATCAGCCAATGAAATTCACAACAGTTAGTTTAAGCCACCCACGTAGGGAGATATAGACTTCGTAGCTGGTTGGAGTCCTCGGGTTGGTAAAAGCTAATGAAGGCTGGAGACAGTCGGTGATATGGCTCAAAATGGTTCTCAATCGCTGGTGTAGATGCATTCACTCTTTTTGATTGATAATATCCAATAAAATTCTATTGTTCTCCCATATTACTTTTCTTTTTGCCTCACATTCCTGCTTATTATCTCTCTTCTCTTGCTTTGTCTGGCTACAGGGAGAGTGTGTGGCAACTTGAACTACTGCACATCTATGATAAGTTCTACGCTGAAACCAGTCAGACAAAACATATACCGGATATATGGAAAATGACATTCAAAAAAACAGGAGGGATACTATAAAGTGGATCAGGCAGTTGCATGAATCTACTGACATAATTATGAGCAGTAAGTTTTGCTCGAAATACATCCCACTTTTTTTTAAATACTGTATCACAGTGTTATATCAAACAAACTTATCTAGTTTGGGAAGTATTGAGAAAGTTGAAATCTTAAGCATCGTCACCTACTCGACTGGTGCTTGTTATTGAAGTTTTCTATCGCTTACATTGTCACCATCAAACTATGCTGCGATCTTAAGGCGCATCAAAACACTTACATGGTCATACGGGTTAAATGAAAGAAACTCCAAAACAATTGTTAATTAAGCTCTTAATTATTACTAGCTACTATATTACTGAAATGGAAGTATAAGCATTATCCTTCTAAGAAATGAACTTCTATTGCACACAAGAATTCTTCATTCATGACAGACATGAATGATGGCTTATCAATAGTCTATCGATTCTTACTCTTAATCAATTACTATGCTATGTTATGTCTCCTGCATATATGTGTGCCTTTCTTACTATGAGAACAACATAAACCACGGTTAAGTTGTTGCGCAGTTACTTGTAGCTGTAAATAATCCCCTAAAGTCGTCGCTCAACACTGGATGCTGACCTTCATTCACTGTTTAAGTCGACTCGTTAAGCCGAAGGTCCACAGTCAAACATTCACGCCATCTGTCGTGTTACGTTTTAATCGTCCGTTGTCGATTCCTAGATACCTATGCAATCATCATAGCACTCACTACACGATTCTGATCCTGAAATATAACTCGTATTTTGGACGATGAATTTGGTGTTTTTCTGTTAGTCTTTGGTGCTTTGAGCAGAAGAAATACGATAAGGCGCTGGAGAATAAGAACTTGCGTTATGTATACATCGAACTCTGCGTAAACGTCAACACTCCTCTTGAAATATCATTCAAACTAGCTAGCTAGTGAGTAAATATTTGAATATTCTAACCTATATTTTAGTCAATAAGAAATTGACGTCATATTTTCTTCGTCCATCTAGAAGCAACATTTGCCTACTCTCCGGCTTGTTTCATTACTTTGCGTTAAATCGATGTAGCTTTTACCTTTTTTTGATCGATAACTCCATATGTGTAACTAACTACATGGCGTTTGTGAAAAATCATAACATATAAATGCATTTTAATCAGAAAGATTACAAATTATTCTAATTTATTCAATAAAAACGAGAGAAAAAAAATTGTACAACACATTAATGAATTTCTTCTGACTATACATGAGAACAATTATAGTGTTATTAATATTATTAATTCAATTAAAAAGTAAACGCTGTATTACATACAATAAACAGTATTACAATGTAGACCAGGTATTTTATATTTGAGCTTAAACCAGCTAGCATCGAGTTGACTATGTTCTCTAGTAGAGAGATTGACATACCAACTGTCATAAGCTAGGAGAAAGCTCAAATATTCCAGTCGTACATGCTTGATCAACAACAAAAAACACTTGAACGTGTATAAGTGCACAATAAGCTCATACAACTCTACAATGGTGGAACAGAGGATTGAGAAACTTTTCCTGGGCCTCGGAACATAAGATGGTTATCAATTATCTTAAGGAGCTCTTCAGGTTGTGGGAAACGATTTGTATACAATTTGGACCAGATTGGCATATCTACAAAGTGAAAATAGAGGAAAACTTTTAAATACGTTCATGTGAAGGCAGTAAAAACCCTCTAAATTGAATGAATTAGTCACTCAGCTAAGCACCAATTCATCAAAACTGTAATAGTCTAGAAAATAATTTTCTTAACTTGGACAGTCGGTAAAAGCATGCGGCTTAACAATCCCCAGATTCCTACCGACTTTATAACATACGTTCTGTCCTCCGATACTGGAGTGTAAGCATTCTATCACCAGGTACAGTGAATGTGTCACTACTAATTTCATAAAGCAACTTACTTGACGTGATGCCTTCTTCGACAGGCGATGTTAGCTGACTGACAGGACTGATCAGGTTTCAAAAGAGCTAATTAGTGGTGGTCAAACCAAAACATGGAATCACTCAATGAAATCTACAGCAGTTAGTTTGAACCAGCCACGGAGGTAGATGTAGGCCTCCTGACTCGTTGGGGTCCTCGGGATGGTAAAAACCAATGAAGGCTGGAGACAATCGGTGTTATACGGCTTAAAATCGTTCTCAGTGCTGCGCAGATGCATTCAATGTTCAGAAAAGCCCTATTGTTTTTCCATGTTATTATTATTTCACTCTCACATTTAGGTTTTTCATCGTTCTTCCAAATCTTTTTTTTCTTTTTTGTCTTTCTTTGTGTGCTTCATGAAGTGTGGCAATTTGAACTGACGTAAGTCTGTGCAAAGTTCCAGTCGGTCAGTTACTTGATGTGAAGGCGAAAATTGTGTTCAGGACATCATACAAGTAAGTGTTTCTACGAGTTGATCACGGATTAATATCAGTTAGAGAACCATTGAAAACCAGGGAGTACTGGACAGCTGTTTCATCCTAGTTCGGGAATCATCGGCGGTTGGTGTCGCGCGAAATCACGAATTGGTAGAAGTTAGAATTCATGAGCCATTGAATCGGGTCCCAGTGGCTGAATGGTATACGAGCTTGCCTTGTAACCAGAAGGTCCTGGGTTCGAACCCCAGTGGGTGCGTACTGTCGATGATTCCCAAAATATGATGAAATAGGTATCCAGTACTCCCTGTGGCTGGTTTTCACTGGTTCTCTAACTGATATCAATCCATGATCAACTCGTAAAAACAAAAGTAACCCTTAAAAACCAAACCATAGAAAAGCAAGTGTTTCAATTAAAGTAACCACGATAAATATTGTGAATATTCTAGATTCAAGCCCCAGGAAACCTTTGTCAAAATACAAAAAGAAACTGTCAATCATAATCTAACAACTAGAGATGTCGATAACTGTGACAGAAATTTTGTCAACTAAATTTTAAAAAACAAAAACGACAGTGACATTAATTCACTTCACAAAATGGATTAACTTCAATTCACACACTGAAATGAGTAGCATACAATTTTACTGGATCATTACAAAATAATGTTCACTCACAAACTGAGGCATTCATTGATATGAATGATAAGATTTCGCAGAAAACTATGAAGTTTAAATTCCATGAAAATAATTGCTTTTAGTTTTAGTATAAACACACAACTTGAATTTGAGTGGATGAATGCAGTGACCCTACTTAAAGCTAACTTAACACTAGCAAAAAACCTCTGACGGATAGATATTTAGACAAAATGCTAATCAACAGACTCGATTTACATTTCACTTCAGGAAGACGATGATTTTACTAAATGATACACATTAGTTGGAACCAAAACCAAGAAAGGACACATAGCACGTGTTAATGTGGGGGATGTGACCCGTTGGTTTAAATCAATAAGTTCTCGGTTTGAACAGAGCTCCACTTGTAACAGCAGAATGCAAGACACGAGAGCCAAGGTATACTTTCTGTTGATTGAATCGTTGTTTATATATGTACCGTTTATACTCTTTAACCAATCACTAAGTGTGATTTTGGTTTACATTAAACGACATGAAATAGAATGTTCAAATACAACAACAACAACAACGCAGTATTGAACTGAGAGGAAAGTATTGTCTCTAACATCAAACAAAAAGTTCAAATAGATATACTGTATTCTGTTGCTAATGCCCAACTGAACTGTGGGAATATGTGAGAATAATATTCCGTTGGCACACATTCTCTGTAGCCTAAACGAGTGACTAGTAACGCCGCCCTTCATAGAACAAGTGTACCTAATAGACTAAAAAATCTGTTACGGATAACCAAGTTCTAACTATAACAAATGCTGTGAAACCATTTGAAAGTATGGGATTATGTGTGATGTGATTATGCGTGATGAATAGTGCTCAAAATGGTATACTATTACTAACACTGCATCTCCGTGTTTTATAAACGTGTCTAATATGAAACTCTACTCACCCACTGCCTAAATACTAATCTTACACTATGAGTATTGGGTTCGAGCCTCGGTGGGAACATCATCACTCACTGGGGAATGCAGGTACGTCCAGATGACGACTCCCCAAAAAGGACGAAATGCGCATCCTGGATTCCACTGCCAGTCACCATCAACCAGTTAAAGTCTCAACATAGTTAACCGAAATTGTGTTGAATGAAATATTTTTATGAGAAACTTAGAAACTGAAGCTTAACATAAATTCTCATTAAACCTTCATAGCTGGCGTGATTTGAAATTAACGATTTAAAACACTAATGAAATAATGAAGAAAGCGATTCTGTAAACACCACATTGAGTTAATACTTAAGAGATGGTAAATAAAAAAAGAACAACTAATTCGACTATTCGATACATCTGTGGAGTCTGTAACGATACGATTGTACATTTTTTGTTAGATGTTGAAATTAAAATAATCGCACACAACTTTTGTTTAAAACGATTCATGTTGAAATATACATAAGTGCTGAGTACCATCTAAAGCACAGTGTGCTGCTTGTCACTTTGTCTTCTCACTGGTCTATACTGTCTACTCACTCCACCACTAACCGTATTGTATACTTCGGATTTTGCAGGAACCTCTTATCCTCATCCAAAAACTACTTTACAACCGGTGCACAGATTCTACCAGTGGACACTACTCCAGCAGTGAACACTACTGTGGATTATATTATTAATTCGTAACCGTGGACTTTAACTGTATATCCAAATAACTGATTAATTTATATAATTCATTAACTGATTTTTTATAATATACTGTTACACTAACATTTCATTACCTTGGATTCTATTCAAATGCATGCTCTGTTACTGAGCTTGCTAGAAAGTCCCCTACACATTGAATTTACACTACAGTCGTTTATATCTAACTGTAACGAGTCTTTAGAGCAACAAAATAAAATGACGTATTGGATGTAAGAAAATCAAACGAAGGTTAGCATTGTACACACATGACTAAGTTATATGGAGGTAGGAAAATCACAAAAATGGGAAATACAACTTCCGAAAAATAATACCTATAAACTATGAATAATGTAAGTTAGTTTTGCGTATTGGTTATCGGAGAATATTTGTTCTTACACCTGACCTAGTAGGTCCATCTGGTTACGATCTTGTAGTCATTCACCAGTGAGCATCAGATTAATTTTAAAATGTTAGTTTGAAACTAATCAAACCCCTACAAACTAACACACTTGGCAATCAATTTGATCCTCATGAGTGACTGACTACAGGATGAAGTCACCTGACGTACTGGTGAGAAATAGAAATATCACACTACTATGTTACACTTTAAATTGAATAAATGAGTTTAGTAAAAGACATGGCACTTACCATCTAAATAGATTTCGAAAGCACCTGTAGATACTAACTGTCCTTCAATAATATTTCCCAATAGGAACGTCATCAAACAAAAAGAGACCTTTAGATGAAGAAATTTATAAAGAAATATTTCAGGATGACGAAATGCAACTCAAGTATGAACAGATAAATTTATGTAAAACAATTGAAATCTAAGGTACGTTAATAATGACTTACAACGCTGTGACTTCTGTATCCACTAATTCTTTTTATGGACGCTTGTTTTTGATACTTTTACAACTCGCATTTGGATCAATTATGCCAAATCTTATTTTACTACCATCTTGGTTGAAAATGACTAAAGCAAGCGACTGTTAAACCGACCAAGTACTGCACTGAAATACTACATCTTTTAGATAGAGAAGTCAATGGTCTTAGCTAAATTTTTGAATATGATAAGATTATACAAGTATAAAGTGTTCGTTAGACATATATTTTGGAGTGTATGAACCAAAATTTAGCTAACACTTAGCTACAAGTCTTCACATTAAAAAAAGGATTTCACTGAAGCCTATACAGAATCACAGGAAAAGGACAGAATCCTGGGCCATCAATAGACATCGCTTTCTTACAATTAAGATAGTAAAATAGGATATTCTTGTTGCATTCATTTATCTCAATGCATCAATTAAACTGAAAATGCATTCGATAGGCATGAAGTTCAGTTGCAGAACCCGGTGTATTGACTAAAAGTTACTTAGCCAGATTTCACTTCCATGAGACTTCCCAAGACTTCTCATATGATATTTTCCCTTGAATATTAATCATCCCATGACAATAAGAAAAATAACAATAATAGTGTGCGTCGTTAACAGTTGGTATGAACAGAAAACTAACAAAAGTGTTACGTAACAATGAGTCAGCCAAAAAGATGCACTACAACTGACAGGAAACTCGTTGTTAGGCTTTTATAAAATGATTTAGATTCCATGAAAATATTGAGCATAAATGGATATACTCCCCAAGTAGAACTAACTGACACAAACCTCACTCCGTTTCTACGTAAATAAAGCAAAAATACTTGACGACCTAGCAAGTAAAATGCCTCATGTGAAAAACATACTTATAATGAAAAATAATATGAATACAAATAAATCTTACTTGCAGCCAACTTACTTTATTTTCAGATGCATAAGACACAATGTTAGGAGTGGGATATCCAAAATAAGCAAAAGGATCAAAACTGGAAACAGTCATAAGAATAATGGAATATTTAACAAGTTGAGAAAGATTTGCTAAGTGAGCACGCCAGGCGGGTGGAGGATAAGTATCGCCTTCAATAATAAACGAAGGATATTTCTGTAAGACGATCCTTGATATCTCCTCAAACACCCGCCGATATCCTCAGGAAACACTGAGGAAGTAGAGATAAGAATTTATCAACTTACCAAAACATAAACTGAAGAGTAGGAAGTGGATTTGCAGGCTTTTTCAGGTTGGTATTGTCTTTTCCAATACATTATTGCCTTTCATTCCACCAAGGTCAAACCATGTGAGGATAACACAGCAGAAAATCACCAAAGCCCATACACCTACATTTGCCATAGCTGGTAAATATTACCAGTCAGTAGCAAATCTTCCTACAACCAATGAGTCAGAAATGTTGGGGCGATTTCACCTACAAAATGGATACGAGAAAGAATAAGAGTAAAGTGATTCAGAAATAGAGGAAAATTGAACCCAAAAAGTTTCATTTAATCTCTCTTGGCCGGTAGTAGTTAAGTGTAAGAAAACGTAATTTCAGCGAGCTTTCGTCATACAGTCTGTTCCAGACACCCGTAGCCCCTTGTAAATAACAGAAAAAGCTGCAATCGTATACAGGTTTTGTACAGCACTGGAAAAAGGACATGCATGAGTGAGCTTGTATGCCCATGAAGTGTAATCTCCTATATGTCTTGGTTACGCAACTCAAGTAGTCCACGCTTTTATCCAGTTTCCCAGTTAAAACCGGACCTAGTTCGCACCTTGACACTCCACAGGACAATTTACAACCACCACTTTGCATCGTTTAGACACGTATTTGTACTAGTGAATTTGTATATTTGAAAGACGTACTACTGAACTTTATCTATCATCCAGAGTTAGGTCTGTCTGTAACCTGTTTAAGTCTGTCAAACATTTTATTGACTAACCAATCTTCACGTCATCAGCATAAAGATTCAGGCGGTTTAAACAGTATGGTAGGACATCGATAAAAACTAAACACACCAAGGGTCTAAGAACAGAACCCGGGGACTTCGGAGGCTGAGCTGTTCTGAAATGGCAGGATACAAGCGACTTTCAATATGAATTTCCCTCTGTTTAGGTACTCCACAAACCATAGTAGAAGTGGAACACCAACACATGCTTGGTCTTTTTCGTGAAGACAAACCTCATGCTGAACCCTTGAAAATAGTTTCCACCGCTTTGACAATTTCTGACTTTATGGAGTGTCGGAACATGTCATCTAAGAGTCTGTAGAGGGCTTTTGTACACTGTCTTAGAACCGAACGGCAACTGTCATCACATTCTGGAGACTTTACATGGATGGGTCCACAATAGCTATGTTAGCACCATTGTGTGGTTCATTTGGCATGCACTTACTAGGTTTGTGTTGTAACTCATCAACGACAGTATTGTAGTTTGAGGTCGTAGTATCTAATAGGTGCCTGCCATAGCCCAAACTCAGTTTTACCACACCAATGCCAGTGAGACCTATGACAGCATGGATCCCCTGGTCGGTAGACTACCTTTCGGAATTCGGTCAGCATAACACCAGTGTGGAACTTTCAAACACTGATAACACTTGGATTCACATATTCTACTACTGCACCTTGCATATATAAATCATACACAAATTAATCTCCCTTCATCTAAATAAGACTTACAGTAGACCGGAATCATTTCCTACCCTATATGATGGTTATGCTGTTAAACCCAACTTCACCAAAGCCTACAGTCGCTAGCATGTAAGACGTAAAATTAAAAACCAAAATTTTACTGCCACATATTTCTCGAAAAATGGCACTAAGAAAGTTGTCCAGATATTCCAAACATTGTGTAGCCTTCACACCTTAAGATCTCTTGAAAAACCACTTTCAAGAAACTAGCACTGAGTAACCATTCAATAAATATGACTGTTAATAGTCAAAATACGGACTTTTGAAATATTCTGGACTACTATTCTGTACTTTGCCTTATCCACCTTAAACATCATTGGTACGCTGGTGCCCCAATGCACAAGGATCTGACAGTGTTAAACCATAGCACCTTTTGTCCACCTTGCGACCGACCGTGAGTAAAATAACCAACAATGAGGAGCACAAAAAAGGGAGGCGATTTGATTGTACTAACTCTATCTTCAGTCGCTTATTCAAGGGCAGGTAATGAAATGGTTTCTACAGTTTAGCTCTTTCTATTTTACTAGGCGTTCAAAAAAACTGATATGGTATATAGGTGAAAACTACATAACAATTTTCAGGAGACATTAGATAAACCAAACACACAAAAGTACCTGATTTCAGACAGAGTTGTAACCACCGCCGTTGAAGGTGTGAAACATTGGTAGTCCCAAGCGCATCAAAACAAACTTCCGACACCTCAAGACGACAGAAGCCCAACTCACAAAGAAGTACATTTTTCATAGCATAGTGAAGGTAAAGTATTTGCAACAGTAAAGAATAGACGCCAAAGTCAAATGGCTTTCAATCGACCAATAAGATAGCTCGGCATTACACATGGATGTTGTTCATAATCTTCGTTGAAAGTTTCACCCAGATGTTTTAATACAAGTAATGCATTCACTAGTCCTTCTCAGCACTGCACTTCACAAAAACGAGTGGAAAGTTTATTCACACTGATTTGATGTGTCAGATAACCTTGGATCTACCACTTATATTCTTCTACGTTAAAAGTGGCATTTATAAGAAGTGTATAATAAAACTGATTTATACGGGGTGTATAACTCTAAAATGCCGTAACAACTGGTCACACTTTCTCATAGGAGTGCCTGTAGACATATCGAATTAACACCGATACAAAAAATCTCGCACAAGCAAGACAGTCTACCTGTCACCATTGACATTGAGTCCTGATAGGTGCTATGTCTCTTACTCCACGAGATAGACTCCTGGGTGTTTCTATGAGTTGGAGAAAAGAAAACAGTTCTAATTACTCTATTGTGGTTTTCATCTTGTTACATAGCCCCCTCTCCTCTCGAGGCGCTGTCTCCAGTAACTGATTCTGGCATCGGATATGCGTCGCCATCTACTTCTGGAACCTCGTAGTGATAGGTGGCAGGTGGTGGTCAAGATGGGTATGGCGGTTCTTTTGGGCTGGTTGGATCGTGTTGTCTCGCTTGGTTATCATGGGCAGTGATGACGTTGTCTTGACGTCGCTGCAGGTTCCTAAGAACATATGTGGTGTTGTAGTCGATCTGGACGATCTCATACGACCCTTGCCAAGGGGCGTAAAATTTGGGACACATTCTGGCCGGGGCTCATGGTTGATGAAGCCAGACATAACCACCGAATGAATACGTGGGTCTGTGCGTGAACAGATCAAAGATTCTCTCTAGGTGCTCGGTAGAGGAATGTAGGTGAGAAAGCAAAGACTGCTTCAATGCCGCAGCGTGAGTATAAACCCTCTGAAAACCAGCTCACGGTATGATTTCTCTGCTTCAGAAGGACATCTAGCTATATTAATCCGAACAAAAGCATGAATACCAATAAAATTCCGTCTTTCTCCTACATATTTAATGTACTTTGGCGTTTGGATTTAACTTATTCAGTACCTATTCCCACCATCACCCTACATAGGTGGGAACAATCATCATTCCTTTCTCTCTTATTTTCTTTACTACCTTAAACATGAAATAACCGTTAGTACGAAAGACCATAAAATTCAGTGACTATAAACACATCACAATAAAATACAGAATGGACCCTGCGTTTATCGGATGTTGTTTGTTTAACTAATTAGCATTTGCCGTCTGTCTCTACTCCTCCCTTCCTGTTTTCTTCTGTCTTCTCTTTTCGAAGGCACTGCATTAGAGCACTGCGAATGTACAGTAATGCTGCCTTCTACATCTGTCCTACCTGAACGGAATTTGTATTCACTAGAACCTACGTTTAGCAGATATTCAGAATATTGTTAGCATGAATGATGGACAACCTCCATCATGAAATCTGTTTATAATCGTAAAGGTGGTTCCATAAATCTGCTGATATCAAAACAACGCCGTACTTACCGCTTAATGTAGAATTTTATAAAGTTTCAAACGCTTCACAACTGATCAACTGATAATGGCTGTAAGTTCTGCATTCATTGTGTCTTAATTTAGTACATGTGTATCATATTTCTCACCCTCCAATAACGCAACCCGTGTATTTCATCAGAGAAGTATATTAACAATCAAAATTTAGACTTATAATAATATATATTCTTACTATATTTACAAGAGGGAAGCCAGTCTCCAGACATCACAGATATGAAAATGATGAATACAAGGAGTAATCACGCTTTCAATTTTCCACTTCCATAGGCCATATATGTTTATATGACGAAAGGTAATGAAATAATGATAGTGAGCAGAGCTTGTGTCAGCTAAAACTCATAAACTGTCAATAATCAGCTCTTGCTACGCTGGACCTCACGCTGTCCCTGGAAGACTCAGAAACACTTTGTATTAACCAACATGAAAACCAGAACACTGATTGGCGACTCAAAAATCCTTTATTCTTGCGCCAACATATAACCAACAATAAGGCTATTACACAAGGTCTAAGAATGAATGTTATAACAATAAATCACGATAATATTCCTGACAGTTTTCCCTCTTCCATTGAACATCGAACGATGAGACGATGACTGCCGGATTGATGACCCGCGAAAAATATGGAGGAGTTGGGTTTGAGCAAACAACCATGAATTGATCGTTCAATCCTCAACTACATTGACACTCCCCGGCAAATAACGGATACATCCCTTTTTCTCATCACGACCAATACACGTTGACTTGGATGCCACGGACAAAGCTGAAATGGAAAACAAACAGAAAAGCCAACACACCACAAGCATACCCACAGCACAATCTCACACATCAGTGACGACCTACACCTTTCAGTTAAAGGCATCCTCTTGACATCTTGCAACACAATCGCCACTTGCAGAACGCAAGGTGATCATAGCAGCACCTCATGATACTCCACGCACATCCTCTTATCTATTCACTACCAATTACCACTGCAATCGCTTGTCACTCATTCTGCCTCAGTTCTAGCAACGGTGACGTATGCAAGCCTCAGTTTTCCACACTCTCGCTCCCCGGCGTGTGGGACCACAGCTAATCATTATCTCCGTGTGCATGTCGTTCTCAGCAATAGCCTCCCCGGCGTGTACGACCCATCTGCTGTCTTTAGCATCAATCAGTTCATTCACGGATGTAGAAGCCTGGAACAACTTCAGAAGTAAGTACGACGAAAAATTCAACATGCAATAACAACAAGATACGAAAACAACAAGTAAAAACAATGAATCCAAAAAACATTAACTGATATGACACACCACACATATATACAAACAATACACACAAACTCGCAGATCATGTTTTGATGTAATTCCTTTGAAGAACCGCAGGACTTACAACAGTACGCCTGCAACCATTCTCAAGTGGACGATTGTTAGCTGAAGAATATCCGGACACAAACAAGATTAACCAACAATTACATTAATTGGAACCCACTCAATTACTTAACACAAACATATACGCAATCAATACAGCAAACGTTGTGGATTCTGCCTTGACGACCTACCCTTGAAGAAATGTAGGACTTACAGCAGTACGCCTACAACCCTTCTCAGGTTGACATCCTTGGTTGGAAAATCGTCGCAGAGTTCGTTTGCTGACCTCCTTCCAGCATCTATATCCTCAACTCTGAACGCTGACACGCCCATGTAGTTGTATCTCAGAATATAGATGACTAACAGACACACAACGTATCTGACAAACCAAGCTTGGATAGAGAGTAATTTACGCCCCAGATAATAGCATTCAAATAGTAACTTTAAACTAGAAAGGCCTTTATTCGTGCAAGTCAACTTAACAATTACCCTCTCGTATACACTTGGCTTATCCTCAATAAACTGACCAATATCTTTCGTCCTTCCGAGCGGACTGATGCTAGCATAACCATAGCATAAGACACTTGAGTTCACGGACGTCCCTTTCATTGTGGATGGCAACAGCAACGACGACTGAGTGACACAAGTTGATGAACTTAGCGGTGCATCAGAAGCTGTTGTTGTTCGACTTTCAGATAGTTGTCCAACTGCAAGATTACCACCACTGCTGTCTTTCATTATTAGCTCAAGTTTAGCATCAACATCTGTTGATAGGTGGGCTACACGCTGATCATTTACACTGACGGTCTCATGAGTATCCATACCTTCAACTACCGCATCTGCTCATAAATCTACTTCACGTTCAAGTTGCACAGAACCTTTGTTCAACTCAGCAGTAGTAGGCATTCCCTTCAACTCATCATCATCAGCGAAAGACAAGAGTGCACTATCATGACCATTATAATAATAATGTATATTCTCATATAAACCTACAAATTTGCATGAAAATGCATGCCATTTTTGCAGGCACGATCAAGTATGATATAATATCAAATCGTAGATTGTCTACAAGTTAATAATGTTTCGACAGTTAAATATTTGATATATATATATAAATACGCTCATTGTCTGAACTAAGCTGTATGGTTTTTGTATTGTACAATTGTCCTCCAGTTTGAGCGGGAAAATCGACTTCGTTTCGCTTTAATCCCGTGGTTGTCGGCATACCATAACCAACCAATATTGAGGCAAGTACAACGTTTACAAGAGATTGAAAGCCGTTTTTAGAAAAGTAAAAGTGCTAAGGTGAATCAATAAAGTGTAATGAAATGGGTAAGTGCAAGTATCACTAATAAATGCATTAATAAAGGAAACTCCTTAAGCTGACAACGTTCATTTGCAATGTATAATGCTTCCTGTACTGTTTCCACTATCATGATGTCGAGCGACTTTATTGCATATCCCCTCAATGACGCTTGTTGCTATGTTGCTACTGGTTTCAAGTGACCTTGGTTTTGGAAGAAGATTTAACTGATGTAGTATTGCGATTTCATAGACATAACTCAGGCTCATAGATGAAAGAAAGTTATAATCCTGGAATAAGAGCAAGTTGTTCATAAGGCAAGGAGGACATTATTTTTCAGTTTATTTGTATATATACTATCGTGCATTGAGTTGTACTGAGTTCTTAGTGCAACTGTATGTAACTTCATTTACATAAAGTAAGACATTACGAATACTCCTGTTTTTAGAATAAAAAACGTGATTATTTCCATTAATTTTAGCACTGAAGAATGGAATTTCTTCCACGTCAGTGTTATTTGATTGAAGTTTTAATCTCTGTAGGCCCTTAAAGGTATAAATTCGGCACGGAGAAGTGCTATGGAAACCGAAAGTACTTTTAGTTTACTAAATCTTACTGACTTCCCGTATAAATTTGATATCTGTCAAGTGTTTATGTAAAGTCTGCCGCAGTATTCAGCAAAGTAAATGTTGTAGTGCATAATTCCTAGACTTGCTGTAGTCATTGGTATTGCCAGGATATCACTTACTCGTTTTAATGCAGCCGAAATATCCGATTTTCACTTTATTGAGGAAACACTATGTTGCCTGCAAAAGTAGTGCGTCAATTTATGAGTTTCATTAGGCCTACAGAATATATTCTGTAGGCTGAAAAAATTGCCACTATGTGCTGAATTAAGTCTTTTCGTTCTGAATTAGTGCTAGTCAGTGCTGAAAATGATCTGCAAAGGCTTGAATTAGGCTGAAAAAATTGCCACTATGTGCTGAATTAAGTCTTTTCGTTCTGAATTAGTGCTAGTCAGTGCTGAAAATGATCTGCAAAGGCTTAAATTAGGCTGAAAAAATTGCCACTATGTGCTGAATTTAGTCTTTGCTATGCTTAAAAGAAGAACACGGTTCTGAATTAGCGCTAGTTATGCTGAAAACTAGCACTTAGTTCTAGTCTGTGCCACTAAACAAACGATTTCAGAACAAATTCAGAATTTACTCACTATAGGATGCTAGAATTATTTCAGAATTATTGAGATTTAATTCAGAATTATAACAAGACTATATATAGTCTCATCAACTTACAGTTTGCTGATGATATCGTCCACCTAGACTATGCGAAGTAACCCCTGATGCTGTAGGATACGAAAATAATACCGGTGTTTGATTACAGGTGTCTGCGTTCTATCTCATGAGTAAAGCAGTATAATATGGCGAGTGCTGTTGAGGTTACGCATAAATGTTTAGGTGGGGAGGGTATATTAGTCTTCAAGGTAGGGAAGCTGAATAGGTTGAGATGGCTAGAACGTGCTGGCATATCAAGCCATCGCCTTCCTCCAGGGACAATGCTGGCCAGCACATGTTAAGGTTTAAAATGTGTTTGGGTCAGTCAAATGGAAAACTGGTATTGGTTCATAAAATCGTTGACGGTCAGCTGGAAGAACTACTAGAGATATGACTGCAAATCTTTGTTACTGGCACAGATGCATTCACTCTATGTAATCTCACGTATCTGTTCAACTCATGTTTTTCGTTGTCACTATTTATTCTCCCTCACACTTTCGCTCGTTAAACTTGCATTTAGTTTTATGTCTCTACCTACGTGTTCTACATGGAATGTGGTAAATTAAACAGGTGGACTTCTCTGCAAACTCATACTGAAAGCTAGTCAGAATGACACAGTCTAGGCATAACTAAATGCGAAACATTGATAAATGATCTCCAAAATTTCAACAAATGATAGGTGTAGTTCTTAATCTTGTTCTTTGCCAAATGAAAAATAGATACCTTTCAGTAATCTCTTCTTTCACCCGGGACTCGTCTCCTACTTTGCAAGTTTTTGTGCTTTGTCACTTTTGTGCTAAGCTTTCAGTCAGCATATGCCGTTGTTGTCGACTCAGGACATAGATGACTTTAGTTGAATAAGTTTTCGGTCGTGAAAACACGGGTCCTGAGGAGTTGACTGGTTGCATTATCATTTCTCAAATGGAATGCAGCATACTGTATATTAGGGTAAATATTCCGCCTCGTTTGCTGAAGCTGGTGTTCCTCAGGGTATTGTTATCTCTCCTCTTCTTTTTTCTCCCTCGTCTTACATGACTTTTCTCCTTCTAATGAGAGCAACTTCGTCAAATACGCTGGTGATCTGACCGTCTCACTTCCTGTCATGTTACAATGTGACTGCAGCAAACCTAACTGCTTCCTGTCTGTAGTCTAAGGCATATGGTCTTACGTTAAATCCCTCTAAATTTCAGGCAGTTAACTTTCCCTTCACTCATAAGCGTGAATTACAAGAATTGTGTTGTTTACAAGATGCTCGTATCAAAGAGGGCACTGAAACAGAAACTAAGTCTAACATAAAATACCTTGAAGTAGTTCTATCCTCTGGTCTTTCTTGGTCATTCTATATCTTGTCGATTTCTAAGAAAACCTTCAGTCTAGCTTACCACGTTATGTGGTCAAGACAGTCAGGAATCATTCAACCTCCTTTTACAATTTGTTAACTCTTGCATCGGTCTTTACTGCTCCCCCTTATTCTTTCCTGAATTACTCAAAAACGGCTATGTCGTATTGTGCAGGGTATTAAGGCTGTCATTAGGGCAAGTGGCGTACCATTTAGTCAACTCGTTAATGGATTAGTTGAAAGACATCTAAACTCATGCGATAAATGGTCTAAAACTATACTATCTAACCCTCAACATCTCCTATATTCTCAGCTCTTGCCTTTAACTTCATCTGATCGAACCAGAAGTCAGTGTCAAAGATTATATGATCGGTTTCGGAATTACGTAATACCAAAAATTGCTGTCGATTTCATTGGCAGCAGTTCACAGCCTACTGAGTTTACAGAAGTGCAATGCTCATCTCCCACTTTCTTGAGGAGACGTCAACTAGGATTCTAGGAAAGTAGCGCGTCAGTATGTGAATTTCATGAATCTGTAGACTGCATTCCATTCACTTAATACTGAAACTAAACTATGAGGGAACTGATATTTCCAAGAAGGGTATAATACAAGGCTCATTTCTACAACTGTAGTCCTTATTTTAGTTCACGTTCATCCTAAATGTATTAACCGAATTATCTATCACCCACTTTAGGGACTTACCAGAGAACAGTCTTGTCAACTTAGTGTATGCTGATGGTATTGCCCACTTAGGCTGCGATAAGTGACCATTGAAACTGGAAGATATGAAAAGACTACTGGTTTTTGATCGTAGTGTCTGTACCCTTTCTTCTGTGTTAAGTAGTCTAATATGGTGAGTAATATTGGGGTTAAGTTTAGTGTTAAGTAGAAATGTGATTCCAAACGTTGTTAATGACACAGATGCATTCACTGTGTGTAATCTCACATATCTGAGCAACCCTTATATTTTTTCCATATGACAGTTTGTTTTTCATCACATTTATGCTCATTATAGTGACATTTAATTTCTTTTTTCTTCTACCTTTGTGTGCTACATGGAATGTGCTAACTTAAGCGGGTGCACTTGTGTGCAAGCTTCTATGTTGAAAGTCAGTCTGTCAGAATGTTCTATAGTCCAGATATAGTGAAATGCTAAAACGTGGATAAAAATAGGCAAAATGTCAACAAATGGTAATCGTATTTTCCCATTTAGTTCTTGTCTAACTGAAAAAAAGTGATCTTACAATAATTTCTCCTCTTACCCGAGATAACTCTCACACTCTTTCTCGTTATATCTCATGAGTTAGTTAATTTTATCGCTTAGCCCAAATGCGAAGTCGAAACACATCTGATGAAATATGTTTTGCTTATTACTAACTAAATATAATATTTTCAAGTGTGGAACGTCACAAATTGGACTGCTACACTTCTGTGCTCATTTCCATGTTAAAACTCAGTCAGTCAGCTTTGTCACTGCAGATGCGTAGTGTCACAACTACCTAGTGTTAATTAGCTTAAACAATTATTCATACCGTTTCCTAAGTACTCTATGCACTTCCTAATTCCTTAAATTGTCCAGATAAAGTGCACCGAAGAGGAAAACATAAACCAAAAGTCAGTAACACGGACATAAGAATTAGTGTGAATAGAAGTGAATGAGATGAGTGACCTTTTATCCCTGTAGTACGCTTAACTAAAATACTCATGTGTATGAATGAGGCAAAAAGTTGTGTGACTGACTTGATACGATTATGAGCAATAATTTGTGCTCGAAACGTCATCAGATAATATTGCTGTACAACACTGTGTGATTTATCAAAATAAAGTCGTATCCATAATGTAGTTATACTCTACCATATTGCCCAAGTTTTACACACATATCAAAAATATTCATCTTATCCATAATGTGTCACCCAACTGTTTCATTTTTATCTTCCTCATTTTAGGTTGTCAGTCTTCGTAGACATTCTGCTAGATGTCGTCGTACATAGTGTCTGCAAGCAGTCTTTCAATACATCTACCTCCCGCAAAGTTTTTGTTACGACGCCTTTAGATTATTTACATTTGGCCGTAATACAATTAGTATGCTAATATTACTGATGCAATGACATGCAAGACCTGTACATGTTACTGTGAAGTTTGCCTGTAATAACATTCCCTCCATAGTAAATACAATGCTTGTGATAACAATTCGTCATTATCTTTTCATTGCGTTGATAGGTGCGTATATATTAGAAAAAAGCTAACCTTGTCGTATTAGTTCTCTAAATTACAATCACTAAGTGCCCATTACCTCTGCTGAATACCAAGTGCTACTCGTGGCCCATGAACTACTTATTACTGCATTCGTAAATAACTGTCAAACTATTATTACATAGAGTAGTGAAACAGAAGGCGTATGAAATTTAGATATTAATGTGTATCTGAAGTTAACGACACAATATATATGTACATGTTTCATTTCCAAGCAAGAGAATTTTATAGGGTGATGTAGGGCTGAGCGCAGTGAGTTAAGAGTGTATTCTTTACTGTATACATATTGTATGAGTGAAATGCTTCTATTCAATTTTCGGCAAAGCTTCAATATCGTCCTGCAGGGTTTCTTCAATGCACTCTCAGGGAACAATACTTGGTACTGAGGAATCCAGCCAAAAGCATCTGTGACACAGTCGAATGACTTTTTCAACTAAAAGCCGCAATACTGATATTAAGTGTGATTTACCTGTAAACTGAGGGACTCTAGTGTAACACAGCACCATATCCCAGCAGGGTATTCTTTGTGTTTTACAGGTACAAGTAGAATTCATGGACTGAGCATTTGTCAAATATGGAGGCGACCCACTGAGTCACTTAGACGAAGGGCTGAGGAAATGCGATACCTTATACACGCACCTTCAGATGTAGGCATGTGTCACTTCACATGAACTCTGAGCCATATCGAGTAGGCATTCCTTTAAATCTACCCTACCTTGTACGCTGAATTATTGTTCGTATATACGTGATGACTTGGTGCGTTTCCTGGTTTGCCTATAATTACGGAATGTACATTATATTAGGGAACACAAATGGATTTTGTGAAAACCAGTGGTGTTCCTTTTCTAGTCTTAACTGATGTCACATTGATTGACACGATTAAAGGAATAGATTGTAACATGGTGTTTTCTGTAGCTGCGAAACATAGATACCTAGTTTCGAATTGACATCATGCGTCTAATCCTGTTAACCTACGGGCATAGTTTATCCTTCACGATACCTAGAAGTCAAGAGCAGACTGTCTTGGACAGACCTAGTTTTACTTTGTGACTAATTGGTGAGTCACCTGGTGTTGTGGTAGTAGAAAAAACAACTCCAAACCTTAGTATTTTCTAGATATGAACATATTTACTTACTTTGGCGACAATTTCATATTAGGGATATTAACCTTTACTTAGTAATTTGGATCCGAAAGTAAACGCCATATTACTAAGTTATTCAAAAGACAGAATGATGAGTGAAATAGTACTCGGATACTTATTCTAACGAAACCGAATAATGATAATCGTTTAGCCTACCAATATGCCGCTTACTTTCAGTCTTAATTTAAAGACAAATTTAGTTGCTCACTAAATTAATAGTTTCAGAAGACTGCTCTACTCCTGTCTTCGAAATACTTTGCCCGATCGTGTTTTACTTCAAAATATTTGTATACTGGCCAGTTGATGTTGCTTATCCAGTTACACTGTTTTTCAGTTAATGTCCCACCTATTTCCTATCAAACGAAATATCCCTCAAACCATCAACGAGTAGCCATCGTTTTTAAATAAATAACCTTAACTATTCGCATGTAAACAATGCTAATGACTTTATCACTTACGTGATGTTTCAACTTTCGATTAATCAGTTTTCCCATTCATGAGCACCTGTTTCAATTTTAACGGATAGTTCTAGCCTTTGACTACTGAATTAATACGTTTCGTTATATACCATCCTTACGAATTATAGGTACTAATAATAATCACTGCTAACAGATTTATCACGAGAACGAGAATGCACTCCATACTGACGACAATATACCTCAGAGGCGGTAGCATCTTCTAAACGCACTACTCAATACAACACATGACCCTAACTCTGTAGCTCACAACATTCTATAAAGTTAGTGGTGACTATTAACAAGTAGAATGTCTATTTGAGGTATAGGGAATATATTTATTAGTGATTCGACACAAAATACAAAATCAACGGTACTGGAAACCACTTTCTTCAGCAACGAATCCAACGAGGTCACTGGAACTACAGATTACCTAAAAAAGAAAAGGGTGCACAGCATGTATACATGAATATAACTGCCAATATAATATTAACGAGATACCAAAGTAAGAATTAATGAAAGTTTATATCAATATGCGATTACATCAATTACTATTTTTGACACAAGTGGATATTTAGACGAAGTAATAAGACGTAATTTGTCTGAGTCGTGCATTGTTGTATTTGTGCAACACAATTTGGACAATCTGGTCACGCATGGACTTGTCATAGGAATACATATGAAATTAATACAGTTAAGAGGTCAGAAAATAAATTCACGTCGAATTAAGATCACATATCGAAGGTCAAAATAACAATGAACATCACTAAACCAAATAACAGGTATTAGTACATCTACCCTGACTGGTATCCAAACCAAGTTTAACAAAGAAGGTTTCGTGTGATGACAAATAGTTTTGGAACTCACAAAAGTGGTTTAAACTTCCGAATCACACTTCGGATTCCACAAACTTTAGGACCCAATCCAAACACGTTTTACAGATAGGTTTAAAAAAATGTGCAAACGTCAATTTTATGTTCTGTCCATATAATATGTTTCGAAATAGAGGAGCTGGGACCCCAATAATGGCTTCTGAAGATTCTGTTGCTTCTGGAGGCATTTAGAAATATGATGCGTAGCCCTTACTTGCAGAAATCGATGAGTCCCCCCTAAATGGATACAGCAACCGCTTCTAAACCTTACGTCCATAGCTTTAAGAGATGTCGGACACTACTTCTACGTGGTTTCAAATTAATTTTGTGAATTAACTTTGAACAAACGCATATAATTTGGCGTCAGGGCAATAACAAAAATCGGAAGTTTATGAAACCAAACTCAATAATAGAACAAAATGACGCACACCACAGATGTCTTTACGTACCTGATCACGAGGATGGTATTGAAATCCACCAAATTACTAAAATGTTGCAGTGTGCATTTAAATCATTTAAAAATTTTGGCAGAAAACAGTGAATGTTGTAGGTTATCGCAAAACATATCGCAGTTTCTGCCCATTCGTGAACACTAATTTTCCCTTGTATCTATGCATCCCATTGACTTTCAGCCATCAAAACACCACACGAAAGTGCGGAAGGATGCACGAATTCGATATCAATCATATTTCGGTTCCTGCAACAGTAATAGGTACTGCACAACAGCTGATAGGGAAATTCGAGATCGAGTACAGGTTTCCGCCAAGCTGCAAGGAAATCTATCGAATGACAGTCGTCGAAATGTACGCAAAGCTTACTCGGTATGCCAAATAATCATTGCATGAACCATGTATTTAAGCGTCCTGTCACACAAGCAATCAGTAAATGCTCAAGAACGATATCGAACAACAATTTTCATATAAATTCATCCAACAAGAGCAAAATAAGCACCGAAATCGCGTCTACTGCGTTTGCTGGACGGCTAGCTACAACTCGAATCAACGAAACCGCGCAAATGCCGTCAAGGTTAAGCCAGAGGCGCCACTTCAAATAGGGGATATGCTTTATCAACGCCCCATGATGTCCACTTTTGGTTTTATTACATTTTTTCCACATGCCGGTTTTTTTTATATTTTATGCCTTTTTGTGCATTTGGTGCACAACCGTACCCTACAGAGAAGAGGAATAGAATAGGTTGAATGAAATTCATAAAGAGCTATAAAATGTTAGGTTTAATGGGATATAATGAGGATCAAGTAAAGACGTTATTAGAAAATAAGTGAGATAAGAAATTGTGAAGTGGTATTTAAAGATCCGACAATGGACAGCAAGTTAGTTTATAAGATGCCCCATAAATCTGTGCAGATCCCGCGTGGTCGCATCTCAACAATAGGCTGAGCGAATGGTATATATTTAAAGGTAGAAGCATGATCTGCCTAGGCGTTCATTATTATCTTTTTCAAGATAAAGATCTAAGCCCTCATAAAAATCAGAAACATCTCGAGCCTTTAATTTGTATATTGCTGTTCCTGCAGAATGGGGCGATTCACCTTAGTGACCACCACCATATCTACTGATCAGTTAGCGCCACCCTCCCTCCTTTTTTGATGTTAGGCTCTGAGACTATGATTATTATGGCTACCGCAAATATATTGCTTGGTACCAGACATGTTCGTACCTCATATTCCATCTCCCTAGCTTTCTTAATGAGTGTTTCCAATAGGTGTCCGCGTACATCTTTATGAACATTATATATGTATGCATGCGTCCTAATGAACAGACTACTTAACAAGAAGTTAAAACCCTAAAGAATAAAAAGAACAGGTTTTGTGAATAGTGGAGCAAGATTCAGCAGAACAATATAGTTAAGGATCAATTTAGGTAGTATGGACTGAAGGTAAGGTCGGTTGGCAGGACTTAGTGTACTAAATTATCATGACAGTCTTATATATAGTAAACATTTGACATTGCAAAGTAACCTGTCTACATATATTATAAAAAGATATTAACAGAACCAACAAAATTTCAGCATTTGTTTAACAATACTACAGAAGGGTAGTTAGTACTACAGGTAGTCGTAAAGTAAATCAATCTATATATGATAAGAGCATAATCAATGTTACAATTCGCATTATAAAAGAATACATTAGGCTCAATAACTGAGTGTTATAAGGGAAATAAGAGTGGTAAACCAAGAGAACATTTGCCGCATAAGTATTTTAATCATTTTAAGTATTTTAATGACAATCGAATTTCAAGTATTGAACCTACATAATTACTAAGTATTATTATGTTAGTCTGGGAACTTTATCACAAATATTCATTTTACCGCTGTTCGTATGACCCACTTCATCATTTTCAAACTCTTTAATAACAGCAGTAGATGATTTGGGTTCTTCCTCATAAATTTTTAAAGGTTCTATACCTTTATTCTGACTAGTAATACCTTGTAAACTTGTGGAGTCAGAAGTGGACTCTGAAACTGTAACTCTCTTCTTCTGCTCAAACTGTGGTGTCGTCTGTGACACTCCACTCAACAATGGCTTACCAGTTGCAACTACTGGCCTCTTCACTGCACCATTATAGCCACACAATTGGAAGTCACACCTTGATGAGGCTGATTCCACATTTATCTTACTACTAAACTTGCTCACTGATTCACGGTTCACCTTTGTGTGCACCTCTTGCAAACGTGTTAAACACAACCGTGTTTGTCTCGCAACTTGTAACCTATCTTTTCGAGATGTCCCACCAGGGCTGTCACACTCACTAGACTTATATGGATTACTAGACACCACCAAGCCTTCTCGATATCCCCTACTCTGAAACCTTTTTGCCGTAAATGATTGCGTTTTGCTCTCAGACTTCTCTATTCTAGAGGTGGGATGCAGTAGGCTGTCAAGCTTGCTCATAGCTTGATTGACACTATCTTTTACCAGTTTCAGAATATTATCAAACTTTGGTTCAATACCTTCATCATCTATGCGAGAGCTTATCTTCACCCACTTTCTTTGCAGTCGAGTAGGTAGGCACTAGCTATTGCCTCTAGGACTGAACTTGAGTTCAGATCACCCACGCAATTCATCGATATCAACGTATTCTTATAAGTCAACAGATTATACAGAAACTCAGAGTGCACTGGAGTCATCTTGTAATTGACCACCATTATCTTTAACAGCCTCGAATACGTTTCTTACAATCATCGAAAGTCTTCCGAATCTTTGACGCAGTATACTCATAGCCTCAGAGTATCCTTCGTCAGGGGACATAAACTTACAGCACTGTATAGCTCTTGCAGCAACTCCAGTGCAGTGCCTCAACAAATAAATCGACTTCATTTCATTATTTAATAAAAAAACTACTCAACATGATTTCAAACTCCTTTACAAACTGTAAATAGTCAGCTGGGTTTCCGTCGAAACACCGAAGTTCAAATTTAGGCCTGTTATCCTTAGACTGCCTAACATAAACAACAGACTCATCACGCTGAGCATCATACATATCATTACAATTACCAAGCAACTCAGCATTACTTACTTTCCTGTCTGCTTCCAAGATGATTTGTCCCTTCTTTGACCCAGGCATCATTGAACTTGACCAAAAATTCCAGAAAAGTTCCAGATAATACTTGTTCAAAGAAGACTGGCAGGCACCAGGAAGGACGAACGGAACCTATCCAAATACTATCAGAAGCTCTCAGTCAAGTCTCACAAACTGTCAGTAATCAGCTCTTGCTACGCTGGACCTCACGCTGTCCCTGGAAGACTCAGAAACACTTTGTATTAACCAACATGAAAACCAGAACACTGATTGGCGACTCAAAAATCCTTTATTCTTGCGCCAACATATAACCAACAATAAGGCTATTACACAAGGTCTAAGAATGAATGTTATAACAATAAATCACGATAATATTCCTGACAGTTTTCCCTCTTCCATTGAACATCGAACGATGAGACGATGACTGCCGGATTGATGACCCGCGAAAAATATGGAGGAGTTGGGTTTGAGCAAACAACCATGAATTGATCGTTCAATCCTCAACTACATTGACACGTTACACAGGTAAAAACAATTTTCTTGATAATTCCAACACCATTTTCTCTTGAATTTGGCGGTACCTTTGGAATCGGTGACACTCTTATACGTGTTTTCTCTGATATTTATTTACTGCTTGTTTTCATATAATCCCTGAAATTACGTTCCAAATCTCAAAAAACACAATTTTTTTAAATAGTGGCTCAAATTTAGTTATAACTGCATTATCCCCCTGTAATACAGTATCAACTACTTGCTCAGAAAATGGCCTGAGTGCAGATCTCACTCCTGTGATGCAGGTGGAAAATATTGTTTTAGAGAACTCTGAGATCCGTAAATTTAACCTCCTTGTGAAAGATATCCAGAAGCATATAAGTGAACTTCAGGAGAAATTCGGTCAGTTTGATAGCGTGTCACTGCCAATCTCAAATATCCCGGAGAGCCGTTCTGATATTGGCCAGGTTAAGTCTCTACTGGGAATAACTCAAAACAAGCTTGGAGATTTAGACCCAATAGCCTGTCTGTTAAAACAACATCCTTAAATGCCTCCAGACAACCTGAATAAAGCTGAAAAAACGATTGACTGCTTGGCTACGGAAGTGATGAAGCGATTAAACTCTTCTCATCAGGTTTTACTTTACAACATCCCAGATTCTTTGCCTCTAAAGATAATAAAAAACAAAATCCTCGACTGTTGCGGCATTGCTAGTGTTCCATGTGAATGCAAAAGACTTCGTAAAAGTCTAACCAGGCTAATTGTCCCGTCATTTTTAAATTCAGTAATTTCCTTGATGCCAGTAAGTTTACTAAATGTTAGGATCATTTAAGACTGAATAGCAGTTATAAATCTGTTACCATAGCCCAGGTTAAAACACCGCGTCAGCGCAGAAAAATGCGTAGTAATAACCTGGTGACCTCCTCTGACTTAAATTTACCAAAAAGGAATCGTGCACAGCAACAGTCACTTAATGCTGACTGTAGCACTCAGCAAACTACACAACAAACACGCTTGCCAATGGAACTAGGAACTGATTTAGATACCAGTACCCCAATGAATTAAGCCTCATCGAAAGATGCTAAAAAAGCTAGAACTTCGGCAAACGTCCCTGTAAACAAGGCCTCACTGGAAAGTATCAAAATAGCTAGTACTGCTGTAAGTCGTCCTGAAAAATTTTCAGCCAAACGTGGTAATCTCACCACGATGAACGAATTTCGCAGGATTGAGACTAATGATGGGGAAGAATACTTCGTGTTCAATAAGCCTACTGAGAGTATGACTTTCAACAAACCCACACTTGTTACTAAATAATCCTCTCGAAACACAAGTGTATCTGGAGGTTTGCAGCATGCTCCACCTAATAGAAAGTCAGGCTCCAAGACCCTTAAAGTCTTACAACCAAAGCAACTTCCCTCACAATTTCATTTAAGTTATAAAAACAATACGAAGATGTGTACCGGTATGACGAATAGCAGATGGATGGGTAGACCTCTACTATCCTTGTACCCAGAAACACGTGGTACATTTTCCAAATGTCCCGAATCACTGGTACGACCCACGGCACATAGGACCACTTCACTGCACTCTAACGCCGGAGCTGACGCACAAACAGAACTAGGTTGTGGTGATATTTTAAGCCAGTCTGTAGTATCCCGTGACTTATTCACGACATTGCTAATTAATGCACGTTCCTTATTCAATAAGATGTCTGAACTAAGGACATTATTAATGATCGCCAAGCCTACTTGTCAATCAAGTCTCATAAACGGTTAATGCCCCGCTCTTACTACGCTGGACCTCACGCTGTCCCTCGAAGATTTTCAGAAACGCTTAGTATTAACCGACGCAAAAAACCAAAACACTGTTTGACGAATCAAGAATTCTCTATTCTAACGCCAACAAATAACCAGCAATACTGGCATTACAGACTAAGGTCTAAGAACAAATATTACAAAAATAAATCACGATGATACTTCTGATAGTTTTTGACCTTTCTGAACAGCTACCGATGAGACAATGACCGATTAGAATATATTTCTTCCTGTTTATGCAGGAACATACCAGTTGTACAGGCATGGATAAGTTATTATATAAATTACACATAATTTGATTTATGATGAATTTACAGTTTGGTTGTTCTCTCTGACATGAGAGTCAGTCGAAACAGTCTGCTATAAAGTCTGTTTGTGCAACAAATATAGAAATATTGTCTTCGCATTAACAAAAAACCCAGACATCAGATGAATGTAATACAAATATCTGGGAAAAATAAAGCTTGAAGTCAATTCTCTTATATAACTTTGTTGTGAACAGCACCCTTGGCTTAAAGATTATTGATGTATTATGTTGAAATCAGTGATATATTTATTCCATTTTTCAGCAGTCTTATCGTAGTTTTATAACAGGAAAGAAATTTGATCGTGGATACGAAAACTAGATAAGGTCATGTTAAGTTGTTTTACTGCATCAAATGGTGCCGAGGTCGATTCCAGGATTCTCCATTTGCTCCATTTGTGTCTGCATGGCGGACTGTACACGTAAGTTGAGTAAAATGTTGAAAACCGTTTGAAAACCAGTTGCTTCTTCATTTCAGATCATGAATACTCATTTACAGCATGTTCGCCAGCGTCTTCAAATGGTAGAATTGGATCGTTCATGGAATTTGAGTGGTTATGAGATAGACGGTTTGGAATTAATCTTCATTTCAGTTTAGATGCAGGGTTGTTCGACCTCGACCAGAAGATGAATAGGAGCAGCAGAATACCAGAAAGAGAAAGTATGTGAACATGAAAAGGACATTTAATATTTCATGCATATATAAATGTTTATGTCAATTATATATTATACTTAAGTAAATATTTTTCTATATTGTAGTTGTGTTTTCACGTATTTATGCGAAGTCTTAGAGTTTATTTAGTGTCATAATGTGTATTAATGAGTCTGAGCGTTTTAGTGTTCTAATGACTGATGCGTTTTAGAAATAAGTGATGAGTTCTGGTAGGGATAGTCATTGGGACAAGAGTTTATATAGCAAGCGTTTGAAGGTTACAATAGAGTGACAGGTCCTATTTCTAAGGGTAAACTAATCCTGTATGTTCCGTACTAAGTCTTTATGCATCCATGCTGCTAGTTTATTTATAGTTTTTAGATTGCTAAGGGTGTTGAAGTGCGTCTTTTAGGTGCTGTAGTAGATTAGTAGTTGATTCGTTCTAGGAGTAAATAGTTTATTAATATAATCAGTAGAGTGAAACAGTCTGTATAGAGAGCGTTTGAAGCTTGTAACCGAAGAGCAAGTTCTGACATCTAGGGGTAGGCTATTCCATATTTTAGAATACATGACTGTGAAGAAGTTTTCACGGAGTGTTGACTTAAAAGAATGAGTTGTCACTGTGGAAGTTTGGTTACGCAGATCGTAAGAACCTTCCTGTGCGAATTGTATGTCCCTGTTACCTGAGAATGATATTTTGTGAAGGACCTTAAAGAAGAATATTAGGTTTATAATAAGTCGCCTTGTCCAAAGTGGGTCAAGTTTTAGGATCATGCACCGTGAGATGTAGTCTTTCTTACAATCGTAGCCAAGCAGTTTTGAGGTAAAATATCGTTGGATACTTTCCATCCTTAGCTTGTCACGTGTGCGAGTGCTGCTTATAATAAATGGACAGTATTCTAGTAGTGGTCTGACACATGTTTTGTACAGAATTAGCTTGGCTTCATTGTCGTGAAAGTTCCTGAGTATGCATCCTAAGAGCATCCTCGATTTTCTAGTCTGTGATGCTACTTGCTCAGAGAATGTCAAGTCACTAGAGTACCTCAGGCCTAGGTCAACGACACTTCGGAGTCTGGTTAGGTTAGCAGATTGGAGCGTTAATTTCAGGTCAATTGAGGGTGCACCGAAGCAGATCCAGCCACATTTGTTCAGATTAAATTGGAGATTCCATAGGGACGACCAAGCAGCCATTTTATCTAATTCCTTCTGTACTACATTCTCGAAGTTCCCTAAGTCATCACGTTGGAATGTATAAGCTACTTTTAGGTCATCTGCAAAGATGAATGGTTTCCCGTGCGTGAAGCAAGCGCATATGTCATTGATGTATAGTGTAAATAGGAGGGGTCCAATGACACTACCTTGTACTACACCAGAAGTGATAGGGCTAGGTTTGGAGGTTGCAGACCCGAGTTTAACTATTTGGGACCTATTGTTAAGGAATGATTTAAGCCATCCTAATAATGGGTCACGTATTCCTAAGGAGTTCAGCTTATTTGTTAGCAGTAAATGGTCAACACGGTCAAATGCCTTAGAAATGTCAAAGTAGATGACAAGTACTAGTTGCCGTCTGTCACGACTGCTGGTTACAAAATTGAAGAAGTCTAGGTGACATGTTAAACATGATCTGGATTTCAGGAATCCATGTTGGTTCGGACTTATAATATTGCAGCTAAGCATATGTTTGATTAAGTTATCTTTGACTAGTCTCTCCATGATTCTAGATGCTATAGGTGTGATATTGATTGGCCGGTAGTTACTGACTTCAGTTTTCGAGCCAGATTTGTGTTTAGGCATAATGAATGTTGTCTTCCATATGTCAGGGTAAGTTTGGGTTTCTAGGGACATTGTGAATATTTTAAGCAGCAGTAGAGGAATGTCAGGGCCACCATATTTATAGAAGTAAGATGATATACCGTCAGTACCGAAACCTTTTGAACTTTTGAGGGTTCTTATAGTTTGGTTAATATTAGTGTAATTGAATTCAACAGTGCTAATTTGGTTTGGTGTGAGTGGAGATGGAGTTTGTGCCATATTAGTAATAGGGTGTATATCGAGTAGCTGGACTGAGGGCTTAATGTAGTTACCTGCAAACGTTTTGTTGAATAGTTCACATATGTCTGCAGAGTTAGTGCATAGCCTACCTTTGTCTATGAGGAGAGAAATGCTGTGATTTTTGCGATTCATTCGCTTCCTTAAGATTTCTGTGAGTGCATACACTCTAGCAGGACTGGCTACTGCGATGCGTTCTTCCTTTCTCATACGGAAATCTCGAGCTTGTGAGGTGGAGCTAAGGGTGTTAAGTATTAGACCTAGAGTGCCAAAGTCGTGGTGTTTGAAGTAACTTGTTGAGAGTTTCTTCAGTTTCATACGATCCTTTGGTTTTATGAATGACTTTCTGTGTGGGGAAACCTTTAGTGTTTGGAGTGGAATGACAGCATCTAAGCATGTGTTAGAGTTATGGTAGAAGATGGTTAGGGCTCTCGATAGGTCATCAGTAGTGAAGTATTCATCCCATTTGGAGGATCTTAGCATCGATTCAACTAAGGCCCAGTTTGCCTTACTATAGTTCCTATATATTACTTGTTGTGAAGTGGAGGTATGAGATGCATTGCTACTCAGCGGAATTGGCAGTGCACACATCACTGTTTTGTGGTCGCTCCCTGGAAACTCAGAACCTACTAGCGTTGAAAGGGGGCTTATATTGTGGCAGAAGATTAAGTCTAGTACGTTATTACCTCTTGTGGGAGTAGTGACAGTTTGTTTCCAGCCAAGTATATCCAGTGTGCCTAAGAACTTATCAAATTTAGTTGGGCCTGTGGGTATATCCCAGTTGATTTCAGGTAAGTTAAAGTCCCCACATAGGATCTTATGATCGTATTGTAAGTCGGATAATTGCTCCAGAGTATTAATAAGTTGGGTCTCGTAATTACTAAAGGTGCCAGGTGCTCTGTAGGTGCATCCAATTAATGCTGTTACGTTATTTAAGTGTACATTAACCCATAGAGTCTCAGGCATGTTAAGTGTACTACTTTCTAGCTGTGATACAGTAAGTGCATTCAGAAAGTACATGAGACAACCCCCTCCCTTACCACCTTCCCTGTCACACCGAAAGTGTGTGTAGTTATCTAAGCTTATTTCTTCATCCAGGATGTTCGAATGACACCAAGATTCAGTGATGACAATTACAGGGGGTTTGTATATTACTGTGAGTGCTCTGAGCATCGGCAATTTATTTAGAACAGATCTAGCATTTATGAGGATTAGGTAAAGATGAGAGTTGAAGTAGCATTTGAAGTATTTAAGTTCGTTAGTCAGCCCCGAATATGGTTCAGCACCCAGTAGTTCTGCTGGACATGACGATCCTATGTTAAGAGGAGTTTCAGCATCATGCTCACCTATGTCTATCGAGTTGGTGTGTGCTGTTTTCGGTGAAGAATTAGGAGTTGGAGTACTGGATTTGCTATAGACTAAGGAACTTTTATTTTTAGTTAGGTTACAGAAGTGGGTAGGGTTCTTTATTTGGCCTATACTTGTGCAAGTGTCAAGTGTGCCTAATGGATACGGGTGCACTAGACCGTTCCTGTTTTCATGCAAGGAGGGAGCCAGCACTAGTGGTTTAGGAGTGTTAACATCCCTACCAGCTGTTTTTTCAACGCTGACAGGGACGCGGGGGATAAAAAATGATTGGATCCTTGTGATGACCATGGCTTATTATTCCACCTATTGTTTGATGCTAGTTGTGTCCTTGTGTGGGTTTCGTGTGTACTGCATTGTGGGTTAGTTCCCAGCAGACTTGTACCATATATCCGGTCGAAATTTGTTTGTGTGCCATACTCTGAAGACCCTGAGTTGTTGGTAGCCGAGTTCTGACTATTACCACTTGTACTATTGAGGGTGACATCGTTGTGACATTGGATATTAGTGTGTGCCACGGTGCGATTTAGCACGTTGTGAGTGCTAATATTATTAACCGTGGGAGTGTGGGCTTATTTAAGCTGCCACTGTTTTTGTTGGTATGATTTAGGGGCATATTTTCCTTATCTTTAGCAATGGAATTATGGCTAGGAGAGGACAAAGTCGAATTTCGGGGGGTTTTGACTTTTTTTCTGGGGTTATTTAATGGCATTTTAGATTCTGCGGTGATGGGTGGTATGGTTTTATTATTTATTTGGTTACAGTCTAGTGGCCTTTCGGCTGGTGTTGCACTCTGATGGGATATTTCTGTGTGTTTTGAGAGGGGTGATGCGGTGGGGTCTACTGTATCTTTCACAGGGTTGGGAATAATGGCTGCTTGCAATGTCCTATTACCTATTTCACAATTAGTCTTAGTGAGATAGTTGTATGCGCGCCTTTCTATGACTGTTTTGTCCACCCCGACCTTTATATGTTTGTAGTTTCTGGCTTGCGATAGGGTGTGTTGGGAGTGGATGAATTTTCTGGTCTCTGCCGGTGTTTCGAACTGAAAACGAATAGGACAACACTTTTCATGTTGACTCTTCTTCAGCCTATAGCACTTAGTCTTGGAGTTAGGCATTTTCGCTTCACTAAGTAAGATGCGCTGTACCTTTTTTAGTGCCTCATTGTCCGGAACGTTGTAGACAATAGCACTCAGTTTTGCGTCGAGTCGTTTTGTTACTTCTGTGGTAACAAAGTTAATGAGGTTATCTACCTTAGTTACCGATTCTGTGTCAAGCTTGTTAAGGTTTACCGTTTTCATGAGGATAGTTAGAGGTGTCAGTTCACAGACCTGCGATCTGATATCGCTGATCTGATCTGATAATTTGGATATCTCGGTATTGGTTTCGATGTTTCCAGCATTTACTGACTTACTGTTTTTTATTTCCCTTAACTCAGCCTTAAGTTCTCCTATAGACAACTTTAGAAGTTCTATTTCTGAAGATAGTACTGAAAAAGAGCTTGATGGCTGGAGTTTTTCGATAAGCACATAAGGTGAAGGGAGGAGTTCTGTATGAGCAGAGGGTACTGAATTTTTAGGAGTAGTGCTAATACTAGCTGTCAGTACAGTTTTATCCTCAGTTTCAGCTCGACGCTTACGGCATACAAGTGAGTTATGTGACTCACTATAGCCGTTTGTAGGGGGTGTGTTGCTTGATGTAGCAATCAAGGACGTTAAATTAGACACCAGTTTTACAGGGGAATGTGTTCGTTGCTTTTTACTTTGATTAACCATAACTGTTAGAAATGGGAGTTAGTGGTTACAAGTATGGAAGTAGTGTAGTACTTGTGCAAGTACTAAAACATGATAAATTTTATGTAACGAATCACGTAGAATGTAATGCAAACGTTGAACGTTCCGCGATACCGCGATTTCGGAAAGCTGGCAGAATGGATAACAGGTATAAGAATTGAACTTAGCAATCTATTTCTGCAGCAAATTGTGATACGTAGAGTAAGCTTTGCGCGTGAATTACTACGCTACGCTGCAGGTAACGCATTAGTGTGATCTCCGTATCTGAAACGAAAACTAACTATATTTAGTTAAAGTAGATATAGATGTAATATAGTGCCAAACCATTAATGTCAATGTAGTTGAAGATTGAACGATCAATTCATGGTTGTTTGCTAAAACCCAACTTCCCCATATTTTAGCGGATTCATCAATCCATCGCCAGTAGGCCAGTTAAATTGCTCCTCAGAATGTTCCCTCTAATCACAGTTTCAGATTGTTTCACCTATTATTTGTCTTTTGCACCTGCTTCCCGGATAAGTCTTAATTAGGGCTCGCTGGAATCAGTCTTCTTGTGTCAATCAGTTCGGATGAGGTGCATGAAATCCACCATCTCTTACTAACCCTAGGTTCCAGATTATTAACAGAGTTTACAGCTATGTCTACATTCCCAGGGTTTCTCGGTAGGGGTCCTGCTGTCGACCTCAGGTATTCGTTTCCCTGTTGCCTCCTTAAATAGGCATTCAGTGTCTTGATCTAGTTGGAGACGCAATTGTTTTGCTGCCAATAGTTTCTTATGTCCGTTTAATCGTAAGTAGAAACGTGCGCGGATCAGAGCGTGATCAGAGTCTACGCGCGTGTTTCAGAAGGGGCGGCAGTTTTCTACTGACCCTCGCCAACAGTACCCTATGGCTATGTGGTCTATCTAAGTCCAGCGTTGAGTTGGTGATGGAGGTTGCCAGGTTGCACAATGTCTCTGTTTGTGCCTAAAGTTAATGCTGATTAGGAACAAATGATTATCTGAGCAAAACTGTAGAAGACGATCACCGTTGTCGTTTTGTCGTCAGGGAACTCCATGCGTACCACCTACATACTTCTCAGTCTGGAACAACTTTCCTACTTGGGCAGTGAAGCCGCCTGCTAAAATAACCATATCTGAGCGTTTCGCTTTTAGCAGCAAATTAGACAGTTTCTGGTTGAAGTCATCCTTTATTTCATCCAAAATGAAGGCTGTTTGAGCGTAAGCAGAAACTACGAAAAGACAACGACGGGCAACGCCGTCCTTTCTCCTTCTAAGAGACCCGTTTAGATGTACGGCACACGTATGATTTTCTACTGGGACCCAGTAGAGAATTGATTTTCCGCCCTAAGACTAAATGCCTTCCTTACACCTGCGAGTCCTCATGAACTAGCTGAAGGGTCTTTGACACCTTTGAAGTGAATTTCACATATTCAATTTCCTGGCCGGGCGAGGTTTAGTGAATGACTGCACTTGGGTCTTGTTTGCATCTATGGCTCAAGATGCCAGAGTTCTTGCTAGTGACGTCTGTTGTCCTATTCGGCAGAGGAACCTGACGTTGAATTCGCCAATATGAAGCTGGCGAAATGGCTTTAAAAGACTATCGGGAATGTTTTTCTGGCTCTCGTCGCTACCTATGGTCACATAATTAAATGACGATGACTGACCAGCCCGCTCAATAGTATTAACAGCAGGAGGGAGACAGGATGATGAGGGTGGAGAAGATAAGTGAGAGTGATAGTCAACAGGGTTTCGCGTGCTTTTAGAAGTATATGGGCGGCTGTTATTTCCGGATGCCCACACCGCGGAAGGTGATTTTTTTGCTTAGGGTACCTAAAACAAGAAGAGAATAAGTGTTGCATGACCGCAGAGCCCAGGCGACAACTACTTGAAATCAGCCACGCATGACCAATCTAAACTGGCCTTTTGGTTTGATTCCGTATTAGTGACTTTCCACCAGCTACAGACCACCGTAGGGTAAGTCGGGATGTACGATTTTCGGGGTTGATCCTTTCTAACCCCGTCTCTCTAGAGTGGAGTGGCAGCATAGCTGTCTGCCATGCTGGTCATCTGAAGGAAACACCATACTGCTGTTACTTCTCTGTTCTCCATCAGTATCACTTTGCCAACATGCCGCCGTTGCAGTTTAAAACATCGTACATCATTCCTATATCCTAACTGTAAACTGACCGTAAAGGTAAAACTTCCGTCTAGGGATACCAGATACACGTTTGTGCAACCTTCTGCATATCCATAAATCTAGCAGTGATATAAAAATTTTGCATGTCATTTGTTAACGCTACTACTTGCTGCTTAAGAAAGCACACTGTCCTAACCAGGGAACCTCATTCCCACGACATGCACAATAAATATCAGAAGGTTATTGTGTTCATAGGGACCAATTCACCTCGAAATATTATCACCATAGGCAGTCTCTAACTAAATTACATCCTATTTTTACTCAAAACCGTGATTTCGTTGGGTGTTCTCATACGAGAGAGATCTACCTATCTAGACGGACTTTAGCATTTTAGAAACCTCTTCAAACATTACAGGTGAGCCCAATAGTGCTCACTAATGGAAATATTTTTTGATCAAGTAGTTGGAAACATTCCTATTAAAATAAAGAATGATAAGAACTGTGTAGTCTTAAATGCTTGCCAAATCGTCATCTGAATCAGACAATCATCATGAAATTGAAGTTTTTCTTGGTATTCAAAATCTACCTCGAAACAATAAATAATTATGTGGCAAGACGCAGATTAAACTAGTAAAGGATGACAATGGAAATTCAATCACCAAAGAAGTAGAGAAAAGAAAACACTGGACTGTACACTTCAAAAGACTTCTAAATAGACCGCCACCTACAACGCGCCCAACAATACTAACAACGGAAGCAGAACTACCAGTGAACATCGACCTCTCGACGAAATCAGAAGTCTTGAATGCAATCAAGACACTAAAAGCTGGAAAAGCAGCAGGACCAGATGGAATCCCAGCAAAGCATTGAAAATGGACCCAGAGACAACAGCGGGCTTGATGACGCCACTACTGGAGAAGATGTGGAAAGAGGGCAAAGTACCCGAGGATTGGAAGAAAGGGTACTTATTCAAACTACCAAAGAAAGGAGACTTAAGTCAATGCAAAAAAAATGGCGTGGAATTATGCTCCTGTCCATTCCAAGCAAAATACTAGGCCGAATCATCCTGTAGAGAATCAAACACGCCAACCCGGATGAAAAACCTGGACCGGAACAGGGTGGATTCAGGAGAAACAAGTCATGTATTGATCAAATCGCCACTCTACGGATCATCATTGAACAAAGCTTGGAATGGCAGTCACCTCTCCACCTCACTCAACTTCATCGACTTTGAAAATGCCTACAACAGCGTCGATCGAGAGGTCATTTGGAAACTACTTCGCTACTACTGTGGGGTGCTATCGACAACTATACATCTCATCCAACAGTTATACTACAATGCTGCACGCTACCAAGTAATCCACAACGGGAAACTTACAGAAGCCTTCGAAGCGAAGACGGGAGTAAGACAAGCTGGCTGTCTACTATCGCCAATGATTTTCCTGATTACAGTAGATTGGGTAATGCGACAGAAAACGGGCATAAAATGGACTCACACAAAAAACTTGGAGGATCTGGACTTCGCCGATGGTATAAGTCTGATTTTCCACAAACTGGAAGATATGCAAGTGAAAAGCAACAAGTTGGAGATAGGAGAAGATAGGACTTCAGGTGAACATAGATAAAAAAGAGGTGATGAAGATTCCTAGCCAACTGCAACATCAACAACAACAGACAGACAACAATCAGCCAGCATAAATGGGAGAAACAACCTCCTCTACCAACCTACCTACCTACCTACCTACCTACCTACCTACCTACCTACCTACCTACCTACCTACCTACCTACCTACCTACCTACCTACCTACCTACCTACCTACCTACCTACCTACCTACCTACCTACCTACCTACCTACCTACCTACCTACCTACCTACCTACCTACCTACCTACCTACCTACCTACCTACCTACCTACCTACCTACCTACCTATTTACCTACCTACCTGGGAATCATCGTTTCAACTACAGGCGGAACTGACGGGGATATCAAAGCCAGAATCGGAAAAGCAAGAAAAGCTCTCATTACTCCTAAGTCTATGTGGAGGTCAGCAGCACTCAGCATCAAAAATAGGATCCGGATTTTCAACTCCAATGTGAAGTCAGTGCTACTCACTATACGGATCAGAGACTTGGCGAGTCATGAAGAGCATTTCAAACAAACTTCAGACCTTCATTAACAGTTGTCTTCGCTGAATACTCAAGATCAGATGGCCGGCCAGGAAAGATCAGCAACAAGAATCTCTGGCAATGAGCGAACCAACACAGCAGGAACCAACTGTGCAACAAATGGGTAGGAAGAAATGGAGGTGGATTGGATTGACCATACTCTGAGGAAACCATCAAGTGACATCACTAGACAAGCCATTGCTCGAGTGGAATCCGAAAGGGAAGCGGCGAGTTGGTCGTCAGTGCGAGGGTGGGGTGACTTGGAGGAGGTCATGTGAAGAGGAGATGAAAGCATGTAGGCAGACTTGGAGAGGGGTGAAAAAGTTGGTAGAAAACAGAAGGCAATGGAGACGTGCAGCTGAAGCCCTATATTCCCCTAGGAATTAAAGGACATGATAGTAATAATAATAATATTATTATTAAATAATTGGAGGCAGTTGACAGAAAGTCTTCAACCTATGTCGCATGCTGGTTAGCACTCATCAGCAAGGTGTATTTACAAACTTGAATAAACTCATGTCCCTTCTGAGATTGGAAGCCATGTCATCAGTGCTGAATGCAGAGGTGTTATCACTGAGCTATTCCGACCAGCGATTGACCTCTTGTAGGACTGACTGTATAGGATACTTTGATTGAACACAAGCTAGTGTCATGATTCTAGTCCTCTCTTTATTGCAGACTGAACTCTATCAGTTCCTTCGAGACTACAGACACGCTTTGCTGAAGAGTGCCAACAAGCACAAAACCTAGTTGCAGGGCTTCCTGCCGATTGTCTCCAACCATGTAATACCAACATTTCACATTGAATTGTGGTGGAGAGCCACCTAGCATGGTGGCCTCTTTGCAAACTTGTCTAACACAATTCAGTCTGCATCAAAAACAGGACCGGATATATCACACTAGTTGCTAGCCAGTGTTCAATCAAATGCAGCCTAATAACAACGAATAGGTTTATGTTCAAAACTGTAATCGCTCTTGATTATCGAAAAAAGTACCTAGAGTCAGGTTTTAATTCACAATGGATTATTTGAAAGTCTAGTATCCGAATCATTAGGCGACGCTTCCATGTAAGCATTAGTATCACGGTTCACTCATTCGACTTTAAACCTAGTATACCAATACTACGACATAATTACAGTAAGTCACCATACACCGCTACTCCCATTAATGTCCATATATACAGCACCTTTTGGTGTGGTTCTGTTTCTCCAGCTGATTTCGTGTGAACAAACAATAACACCACTACAAAATGTTCGTCTCAAGTGGATTGGATATCGAAGTTTCAGTGCCTGTTAACTCCCAGTTAAATTGTGCTAAGATAAACAGTTTTCTATCGGTAGTCAGGAAATGGCCTATCCGATAGTCTTAAACTAAATCCTTCTAAATGTCAGTCTCTTGATTTCACTTCTAGATGTAAAAGAAAGTTAAGTGAAGCTGTTCATTCCCATGACAGTTGTAAAATTGATGATACTGACATAGAAATCAAGTCATATGTTAAGTATCTGCAGCTAGTTCTTTCTTCTGATCAATCCTGGTCTTCCTATATCTTAGCAATTTCTAGTAAAATATCGCGTCTGAAATTTTTTCGTTAAGAAGTTAAGGTGTTCGGGCATAACTCAACCCTTCGTCTTACAGTTTGTTAACTCTCATATTTTGACTATTCTTCTTTATTGTTTACCCCTATTCTTTCTTCGGTTGCTTAAAAAAAAGACTATGTCATACTTCGTAGAACTCTTAAGGCTGTGAGTAGGCGAGTGGTATCCTATCCCATTGGGCCATATTGTTGACATCGCCATTGATTATAAGCATTTGATTTCATACAATTAATTTGCTGAAGGGATTTTATCAGACCGTGAGCATCCACTTCACCCACAGAGCTTTCATCTTTCATCTCCTCAAGTGGAACAACGGGTCACTTCAAAAGACTTTATGAGTACACGTCTGAGTATAAAACTTCCACAATACCATATTTGGCACATATTTTATGAGATGAAAATCATGTCAGACACGAACTAACTAATCATCTTTCCATTAGTAAATAAACAAATTTCCCCATCCTTATACCAACAAGTGTTACTGTTATCATTCATCTTACATTTATATTCCACTCATTTTTTTCCTCAGAAGTGTAAACACCATTTCAGCTCTGTAATAATTGTCATTTTTTTCGTACAACCACTTTCCATTATTAGTGTGAATAAAGAAAGTAGGAACATATCTGAAAGATACCACCAGCTCGTTTTATTTCGTGGACTCTTTCGTCAACTATGTACATCCTAAATAAATCAATTATATGTTACAAAATATTTTTTTTATTTTTGAGTCTGTGCGTCGGTGGCACAGTGGTTAGGACTCTCGCCGACCATGCACATGGTCCGGGATTCGAGCCCACGCCGACGCACACCTGATATCTATGGTCGGCCTGCGAATTTTGGGCTACCGATATCCACGCTGAAAATTCCACACTTGTACAAAAAATACGGTGTGGAATCAAGCTGTAATCAAAAATATAAAAAAATTAAAAAAAATAAATAAAATAAATAAACATACTTTTTACAATGACTTCAAGTTATAGATAGAAGGTATAAACAAGATAATTTCAAAGTTTACGTAAGTAGACAATTATTTAGTGCTAAAAGAGTAACCATTTATATAGTAATTAGACAAGGGGGTGAACAGTTCAGATTTCACTTGGAAACAAGGATGCACTAGACAAATAGAAGAGAACAACAGAGTGGATTAAATATACAAAATATCACGATTTAGGCATTTAGAAAACAGAAAGATTGAGCGGGCGAAGAAATATTTACTTTTCAATTAGATTCTCATCTCACACTAGCTCTACTCTAATATGTGCATATAGCATTTTTATTACAATACACAACAATTTACCAGTCAAGTGGCACTGATATGTTTGTTAACAATAATTAGTCAGTGTCAAAATGTCAATGGGGTGATAATTAAGGAAGAAAATTAATACAAACAATTAAAAGATAGAAATGGTTACAAAAAATGGGTCGCATAATTTTGGAAACATGAAAAGTAGTTAGGGGACATGTGTGTGTACACGGGTTGATTACGAAACAGACTGTTGAAGAAAATTAAACGATTTAGATCATGATAACTTGTAATTAAGGTTGAAGTGGTCATAAGAATAAAATAATTTTACAAGGATAACATGGAATTAATTAAAGATGAAGTAGTCAGAAAGGAAGCAAATATTCTCAGAGTGCATTTACCAGACACACTGTTGATACCGGTCATCTCGTAGAGATTTTTAAGTCCTTCAAAATATTAAATAGACAAAGGACAGCAAATTTACAACGATTTGCCGAAGCAATCACAATCAAAAGACTTAAACCAGACTTATGCATACAGAAAGAGAGTGTGATTAACCTCTCACTCCCTTAGTAACTGAATTTTGATTAGTCATTTAATTCAGTGATCTCAACTCACTGAACAAATCTTAATCTCATAAACTGTAACCGTTTTTGTTTCTTGAGTTGCTATGTGAACCTAAAAGCTAACACTGTTCTGTTAATCAATTTTTTCTGTTTTCTGTCTTACCCCTCCCCCTCTTTTCAACTTTAAAAAAAGCCTTATAAATTGATGATGAAAAATTAAACTAAATAATTGTAATACTTTCATTTTGGGTGCGTATCTCTTGTCTACTACCACTCAAACATTAAAGTATGTTATTATCATCATCTATATAACCACTGTAATTTCATGTAGTCTGCAGCTGATGAGAACCTGTGAAATAGAATGATGATATCATTTTATATTGCAAATTTCGTCTTCCTTTCTTTACCGAAATATAAAATAATTTGGACAATTATAATTTTTAAAGGTTTAGGGGGAGGGGGTGAAGTAGTCAGCTTTATACATTTATGTGTTTATACATATTACGGTGGAGATTTCAGGAGGGTGGGTGGGGGTAAAGAGTGAGGTATAATTATGCAATAGATAAAATAATTTAGTTTAGTAGATTTGAAACCTTAGTAGTGAACACAACTCAGTGAGTGAAAATCAAGCTAAGGATTCAGTGGAATGTTATGCAATAGAACAAAACACAAAAGAATTATAGTTATGATATGTAGTGACATGATGTCTGCCATCTTTTGCCAGTCTGATATATTTTGCTATATGTCTAGTGATCGTTAGTCCATTATAACTCATAGTCCATCTTGTCTGTATATTAACTAAATTTAGGACAACACATTCAAGCGAACAATATTGTTTTAAACTAGATTTCATCAGGCTTAACTCTAATATATACAACTTTACAAATACAAATTCAAATATAAACCAACCATGGTGTTTTGTCTATAGGATAATAAGATGGTGAATATAAATTATGCTTTTGACTCGGTTCCTAGGGACATCTTATTAAATAAACTTGCTGCTAGTCAAACAGAATGTTGGGCTGTTAACTGGTTACATTCCTATTTCTCAGAAAGAAAGCAGTACACCGTATATAAAGGGAAGTCTTCCACTTCATTGCCTACTGAAGCTGGTGTCCCTCAAGGCGCTGTCCTTTCTCCTTTTCTTTTTTCTTTATTCTTGCATGACCTGCCTCACTCTGATAAAATAAACTTTGTGAAGTATGCTGATGACTTAACAGTTCCAATGGCTGTTAACTCCCAGCTAGATTGTACCAAAATAAATAGCTTTCTGTCGGGAGTCAGCCAATGATCTGAGTCTAACGGTCCTAAACTGAATCCATCTAAATGTCAAAAGCATCCACTTCACCCACAGAGCTTTCACCTTGCATCTCCTCCTCAGGTAGAACAAGGGGTAACTTCAGAAAACTGTATGCTCGCACGTCTAAGTATAGGAATTCTATGATACCATACTTGGCACGTATTTTATGTGATGAAAATAGCGTCAGGCAAGAACTAACTAACCTTTTTTCATCTAGTAAATAAACAACTTCCTCCATCCATCCTTATATACCTTGAAGTTTTACTTTTATTATTTCTATTATATTTATGGTCCTGTTACTTCTTTGTTTTACTCTCATAATTCCAAACACCAACTTATCTCTATGACTGCTGTAATCTTTGTTTTTCCCCTCACCATATCATGTAAAGAGAACATTATATTCAATATTTTTAAACATGTTAGGATTTCTATACCGCATCGACAATACTATGTGAAACAAGGCCACGGGAATTTTCACTTGTATTACTATTATTACCCTAGCTGTAATCATTATTATTGTTATTTCCATTTTATATGCTGCATGTTTTTGACATTACTCCTATTGTAAATGTGGAAAATTTTCTGTGTGATTAATTTTTATTTATAATTTGAGGAAACTAGATGCAATATTGTGATTAATGCTGAAAATTCCATTCTGTATCACAAGTACTGTTTTTGGAATAAATTAAATCATTATCATTAATAATTAGTCGTAATGTTGCTAATAATAATAATAATGGTTTTATCAACATTAAGGATGAAAAAGTGAGGCAAAAACAATCCGTAGCTCAATTTTGTCACATTTAGTTTATAGTGATCATGTAGTCAAGAGAACGAAAGCCTACAAAGTAATTCATCGTATCCCACCGAATCTTTCCAATAGACTTCGTATTCATCTACTGCACACAGCTGAGGCGATAGCCATTCGAACTATTAAACCTAAACTACGTCTTCATTCAAAAAAAGTCCGTACAGCCATTATCCCTCCCTTATTGGCCTATTAAGACATAACCAACTAATGACTTCTACACCATCCCTTGCTTATATTTTCAACCCCTTTCTTATCATCCCTTAATCTTATCACATCTTCATTAAAAACGTGTTTCACTTACTTCCCTTACAATCTAGTACCACGTAATCGGTTCATTTGTTTTTCTTAGCCTTTATCGACTACTTCAACCTTGTTTAATCATATTGGGTTTCCTTATTCATGTTATTACAGATTGCCTGAGTTTTTCATCCTTCTTATTGATAAGACCATTACAAATAATAATTATTATTATCAAGTATTATTATTATTATGACTAATTGCACAGTTTTTATTCAACATCTTATTATCCTATCAACAAAAAACACCATGATTGGTTTATATTTGAATTTGTATTTGCAAAGTTATGTATATAAGAGTTAAGCATGGTGAGATCTAATTGAAAACACTATTGTCCGCTTAGATGTATTGTTCTAAATTTTATTATGGGAATATTTAATGTATTAACTAAATAATAATGTATGACGTTTGTTACATGACATTCCAACCAATCAGAATCCAGTTGGTGGTAAGAGAAACTGCTTATCTATCTTGTTAGTTCATGTATGTCAGATATTTTCTATGTTCTCTTGTATTGTACGGTTGATTGACACACTTTCCTACTTTTCCATTCACACTCTTGTGTGACAGTTAATTTCCCTTGTCGAAAAGTACACGTATTTATTCGTGAACGTGATGAGTCTTCCGGACAGGGCAAAATTTTTTTTTAATTTTTGATTACAGCTTGATTCCACATTGTATTTTTGGTACAAGTATGGAATTTTCAGCATGGATATCGGTAGCCCAAATTTCGCAAGCCGACCATAGATATCAGGTGTGCGTCGGTAGGGGATCGAACCTCGGACCATGTGCACGGTCGGCAAGAGTCCTAACCACTGTGCCACCGACGCACTACTAAGCAATAATTCCATATCTTGATATGATTATCAACAATAAACTCTGCTCGAAACGTCATCAGCAAATAATAATAATAATTTTTTTTGCACTGTGGCACTTTATCGAAATAAATTTCACCCATATTGGTATTATACTCTACCACAGTGCACAAGTATTATTCTTATATCAATGATACTAAGCAATACCATTCTTTACGTCATCGTCCGTTATGTCTTGTTAGCCATATTTACACTCGGTGACACCATAACTGTCTCTGTCTGTCTGTTTTCGACATAGAACTTTGCACAAATGTGCGGAAGTTCAAGTCGCCACACTCCGTGTAGCACGCGAAGTAAGAGAAGAAAGTACAAGAAAAGCATAATAGAAACAGTGAGCAGAGGTGTGAGACAAAGGAGTAATAAAGAAAAACAAAACAGTTTCATTGGAGATCATAAGTCACAAGGAGTGGATGCATCTGCGCCACTGAGAACGATCACTTTGAGCCATGTCACCAATTGTTTCCAACCATAGATTTTTACCGTCCCGAGGACCCCAACCAGTCAGGAAGTATACACCTTCCTACGTGGCTTAGACCAACTGTTGTGGATTTCATTGACTGGTGACACCATAACAGATTACCTGGGTAATGAGAGATTAGTCACACTCTCTTTTTGTATGCATAGGTTGGGTCGAAGTCTTTTGATGGTAATAGTTTCAGCGAACCAGAGTAACTATGCTTTTCTTTGTGTACGGAACGCCTGACTAATTTCCACTGTATGTTTCGTGTATAGCAGGTGTCTAGCTTGAGAGAATACGTTGCTGCCTTTTAGATGGAAACTTTTAAGGAAGTACATAGAGAATCTAGTTTCTTCTGTTTTTCCCCTTACCATGCAGTGTCAAGAGAATACTAGATTCAATATTCTCTAACATGCTTAGATTTCCATAATGTATCGACGATAATGCTTGAAACAAACCTACTGTTATTATTACTATTATTCATATTATTATCATAGTTCCTATTCTCATTTTATACTTTGCACATTTTTAACATTATTCATACGGTAAATTAAAAGTCAATCTGAACGAAGAATATTCTTTTCAATAATTTCTCTTCAGGTTCGTACAATTATTAAATATAATATTTATTGTCTTTACAATAATGACCAGTTATGCGGTGGATACATGTTTTAACGTAGAATAATGGATTAGTTATGGGTTGTCAAAATAAATAGTCGTATTTGTGTGATAAATGTGTTAGGCTGAAATCGATTACAAAACATTGTAAAATGTGGGACACCGGTGGTTAGCTTACGTCTTCTACATATAGCTGAAGCTGTTGCAGTAAGATCGATTAAACCGGAACTTTGTATCCCAAAAAAAGCACGTCCAGACACTGTTCCTACCGTGGCCAAACTTGGAGTGGTGATTCTTTTTCTCACCAAGAGTGCTCCTTCCCCTTAACCCTCTTGGTGTTTTTTCCTTCGCTTATTATTACAATTATTATTATTCGTCATAATTTATGCCCTTCATGCAAACATTCCCTCAATACTATCGAATTTTTCATTTATACTATTCAGACTTATTAATAGTGATATTATCCCTTTTCTCAATATATGCCTCCACCTGTTTCATTTCACATATTCGTTATTTCATTATGAACCTCTCATTGCAGTCTTATTATCTCCTGTTTAGTACATACCACTTTGTGCTAGTCACTCACCTGGCACCTTTTATAACCTTGAATTGACTTGTCAATTTTCCTACCCCACACTCTACAAATCTATTATGACTAATTATTATGTACTCGTCGCCAAATTATTGTTATGTACTGGTCGAGAATTTAATAGTCCTGACGCAAGAAAGACGGAAATCAGAAGACCACTAGGTTTGCGATGATACTTCTATTTTCCAAACACAAAGAGAATCCAAGTCACACAAGAGTGTGAGAGCAAAAATATATATGAATGTCCGAACAACTGTGTGAACACAAGTGTGAGAGCGAATATTCAAAATGAACGAATCAATAGACAGTCTTAACATGATTGGCTAATTATAATGGAATATCAATCCATATATATATATATATATATATATATATATATATATATATATATATATATATATAGCAAAATATATCAGACTGTCAAACAAACACACATATTATATGGATATATATATCACTAATCACCACCACCATCTCCCATTTTACAACATTTTGGTAATCGATTTCTTCCTAGCACGATTGTCACACAAATATGACTATTTATTTTGACAACCCATAACTAATCCATTATTCTACGTTAAAACATGTATCCGCCGCATAACTGGCCATTATTGTAACGACAATAATTATTATATTTAATAATTGTAAGAACCTGAAGAGAAATTATTGAAAAGAATACTCTTCGTTCAGATTGACTTTTAATTCATGACAAATTTCTACAGCTGGGTACTCATTGGTCGAAAACGAAACCTGGTCCGTTCGCTTGCCACTTGCATTCGGCGCATATGTAGCCCTGATATTGTGGAAGATGAGTTATATCTTTTGAGGAAAATCCCGATAGAAAATGGATTTCCACCACGTTTTATAGATATAAATATACATTCAAATCCTATAAAAAATGACTTATCATCTGTACCCAAGAAAATACTCTACATGTGCTTGGAATTCAAAGGGGACTTAGCTTCCGATATCATGAAACGAAGGATATCCCAGTTCCTAAAAAGAACATTCCCTGCTGCATCTCTGAGAATAGCCTTTACTAGTCGACCATTACTGTTCAATAACCTGAAGGACAATATCCCGCTGTTGACCAACTCTATGTGTGTTTATCAATTCACCTGCTCGTGTGGAGCTAGGTATATCGGTCGTTGGACTCGAGTTTTGTCCAAGAGGGCGCAAGAACACTACCCTGCATGGCAGTTATGAAGAGGTGGAAGTGGAGCAGTAAGTAACACGATCATTGAACATCTGGTCGATAATGATCACCCTAACTCTATAGCCTCCACCCTTAAATTCATCTACAAGGCAAAGAGTAATTTACCCAAATCCCTATGTACCCGACTCATCTGTGTTGCTGAAGCTTTGGCTATCGAAACATAGAAGCCATATCTCTGTGTAGAGAAAAAGTTCGTTCGAACCCTCCAACTTCCATGGTCTTAATCCCTTTATGCTAAAGTATGATAATTCCTAATCATATTTTGGCCCTACTAATTTATTTTTCATTTTGTCTATTCGACTTGTATACTCTTCCTTTATTACTTCAATTGTTACTATTACCATTCTCACTTTGAGCTGTCCCCGGTATTATTTCACTTGTTCCTCTTGTCATTCTAAATCATTTCTTTTTTACCAACGTTAAATGCTATGCTATCAAATTTCACACAATATTACGTAACGTTTTTATTTTATCGATTTGTCTACTACTCCTATAATTGCACACCCTTTCCAAGTCCTATACATCCAATGAATTTCTCTATATATGACATTAATTCGCCACTTGACATTTAACTATGATTGTAATCACAAACATTTTAGTTGTAATATAGAAAATAAACCCCATTTAGACATTTAGAAAACAGAAAGATTGAGCGAAGGAATATTTACTTTTCAATTAGATCCTCATCTCTGGCTCTGCTCTAATATACACATATAGTATTTTTATTACAATACACAACAGTTTACCGATCAAGTGGCACTGTTAAGGACAACAACGTTATTTAAGATGAAGTCGTCAGAAAAAGTAATAAAATAATTTAGAGAATTATAATTTTAAATGTTTAGAGGGAGGGAGGCGAAGTAGTCCGGTTTATTCAATCATGTGATGATGGCCAAGGTAAGGAAAGTGGCTGTACAAATTTCTTCTGAACACAGAGGTTTGGCTTCTTCAGGTGGATTCCTATACCTCCCTTCAGCTGTATGTAGAAGACAAACTCGTAGAGCAAAATTAAGATTAGTCGGAATGCGATAAATAATTTTAAATGCAGTATTAACGCCCATCTTGTGCTCACTATCTACAAGGTGTGCTAAAATAGATCTACGAATAGATGGTATTTGTCCCTTGCTTAACCACGTTGGATGATGTTCGGAAATACGATGATGAACCTGCCTAATTGTACGCCCAATGGCTCCGCAGCTGCAGTCAAACTGGTAGATACACATAGAAGAGGCAAATTTAGGTAGTTTATCCTTATTACTCGAATGTAGAATAGGGATGGTTGTGAAGAGACAACGTACCTCTGCTGCACAGTAAACTCTTTTAACTGCATTCTTCAGGCGCTGTGTTATTATTTCGCTGATGTTGTCACCGAGGAACTGCAATTTTATGAACATTGGTTTTTTCGGAACTGTTGCCATACTGACTCTCCTTGGTGCTGAATTCATGTTTTAATTTTAATTGCATTTCATATTATTATTATTTTAAGCACCTATGATTCAATACCCTCACTGGATATAACTTCTTAAAAACCATATATATATATACGACTGTACAGCTTGATGATAAATTCGTAGAAAAGAGTCTCTTCGCTGGACCACTTGTTTCGATTTTCTATATGGGAATATTTAACACTATTAAATCCCATACTGTAAATGTCAAAACATTCCTGTGGTTAATTTAACTAATATTCTGAGTAAAGTAGATACAACATTATGACAAATGCTGAAAATTCAATGCTGCATTATAAGTATTGTTTCTGAAATAAAGACCATTATTATTGTTATCATTATTATTCTATCATTCATTCAAATAGGTTCACTTTATATCAAAGTTTGCGATGAAGATGCTGAATACAAAAGACAACGAAAGGTCCACCCATATCTCAGTAGAAAACCAGATCACAATTAACCATCTGAGCTACAAATCTTCTCTATTGCACATAGCACTTCTTGCAGTTCTCCATTGTCACCATGACAACACTAAACTGTATCAACCAGTCCAATAAATGATGCTAGGCAACTTCTTGAAAATTACCTGTCAGCAGTAGTAGCAGTGTAACAACAGAAGACAAGGGCCAGGGGACAGATCGTTTATTTAGGAAATCAACACATATTTATAGATTTTCATGTACATATTATAGATTATTGTTAGCAGAAAAACATAGTCTTCTGATTGGTGGTTGATTCTCACAGAAAGTTAACCTTGCATTTTTTTCTGCCTGTTTCTTGAATGTCAGATGCTAAATGTATCCGCCTACGGAAAGCCTTTGTTCTCATTTTTCTCACGCCGAATATTGGGGACATAAACACTGACGTAAATTACTGTCTACCAAATTGGCTAGCAGCCAGCTCTCACCACAGAAGTAGTTATGCCTAGTCGGCTGAGTTGGGTCATGTATTCCTTCTACCTTTATACAACGATTATAACTTTATTCAAGTGTTGGTTTGTAGGGATTTGATTGGTTACAAGATTTCATCATGAGCTGGCATCAGTTAGAGAACCACTAGAAAACCTGGGAGTACTGGACAGCTGTTTCGACCTAGTTTGGGACTCTTCAACAGTACGCACCCACCAGGATTCGAAACCAGGACCTTCTGGTTACAAGGCAAGCTCGCATACAATTAAGCCACTGGGACCCGATCCAATGGCCCATGAATTCTAACCTCTGCCGATTCACGACAAAGAGCAACTCCTAGCCAATGAAATGAAAATTGTTAGATTTTCACCACTCCCAAAGTCTTACAAGTTAACGTGCCACCTAAAAGTGTACTTATATGTGATTTAAGGCATACACCGACACTATCATTACTTGTGCTATACTCTGTATTGAAATGAAAGAAAACTGCAATTGAGAATATGCAGGAAATTGTATACTGCAAAAATGACTATTTCTGTCAAGTACGAATTTATTCTCGAGTAGAACAACAATAACTTATATATATATATATATATATATATATATATATATATATATATATATATATATATATATATGTTTTTTATACACCATGAATCATACGTTCCTTATTGATAAGATGTGTTGTTTGATTAATCAATGCCATTAGGTTCCGAGTATTGTAAGACCAATCGTTTAAAACTTCAGTGGGCATCTTTTTTGACGTGAAATGTACAACACCTTCAAGTCGATCAATTTTCGCGTAGACTGTCTTACTCACAACTAAATTCGATAAATACTCTTCTGCTTTCTAAAAAGAAGGAAAAAGCAAGACGTAGAGAGGGAGAGAGAGGCAGGCAAAATAAATTGCATAAAAAGAAGATATTTAGTACTATAAAAAACAGTATACAATGATTAAAATGGTCTCCATTCGCAAAATCACAAGCAATAACTAACGTATATATATATATATATATATATATATATGGTCAATGTTTCTTCGCTCAATTCTTTTGCTTTCTAAATATCTAAATATATGTTTGCAATGTATCTCTAATGAGTAGCACATGGCTGAAATGACGCCGACAACAACGGTGATCGTCTTTTGTGATTCGGTTCAAATAATCACCACAATTAATTTCACTCATTAACGGAGACAATTTTAATTGGTGATTGCAGACATCAATGCGAGAATGAACATACAGAGAGAGAGATAACTTTGAAACAACACATATAGACGGAGATAATTCGTAGAAGATTGTCACTCCTTCACTGACCATTCACTCGTTGTTCATGCATAAGAACAACCAAAATGGTCGTAAAAGCAGAAGCAGTGATGTATAAGTCCGTCCATACACCTACAGCTTTCTAATGAACACATATAATGTCTGTATTTTAAATGACTGACTGAACCAACTGAATAAAAGTGTTGACATGCTTTATTAGGCTTACACTAAGGTAGAGAAATAAATTCAAAGAAGTTAAAATAAACAGAAATGTATGAGGGAAAGAAAACACCGCTGGACGAGGAAGGCTCTAGTTTGGCACACGTGACACACAATATCCTAGCCGTATCAATTCATACCGTTTTACATCTCCATTAATATACTTCCCCTTCCTGACTAACACACTATGTTCAACCTCAAACTTACCATATCGATGGAAAGAATTGATTTCAACAGACCAAAAACATGATGAGCAAAAGCTATTCAAACATAAACTAACGTCTATAACATTGAGTAAAACACTATGCAAAGTAATTCAACTGACTTATAAATACCTTATTGTCACCCATTAAGCAAAATCAGCCTAAAATGGATTTAGACTCTACTGATCCACATGAGAACACAAACGCCACCTGTAATCTGAAATGAGACAAATGGGCAACATGCGGCGCTTGGCTTCATGTGTTTCACAATCGTGACATCAATCACTAACAAAGAATAATCTGGCATCACAATGACCAACCAAGTTTATAAAAATATAATAAATCTCTCTGTGATAGCCACAGATGCAACAGACTAATTAATACAATATCTTTGACCCCAAGGTTCAGTCATATGAAAATTAGGAGGAAATCGGGAAAATAAGTCACGTTTTACTTCCAATTCACGGTGCCCGACACTTGCCACGCTTCACGACTTGACGACGCTGTCTAACTTGTTCGACCTAAAAGTGTTGCGAAAAACGTGTCCGACCAATAGCTACTACCTTGACGTCGTGATCGGGCTTCCATATCGCGATGGCCCAACAAGCTACATTGGCTGGAACTTATGTCCCTGCAAGTCCTACCATGCCAGGAAGATTGTTAGCGGTTAGACTAAAAGCAGCTACCGCATTGTATAAGATTTTTTTTACAATATGCTGGGAGTCTGTGGGCAAAGCGATACTGATGGGGAACAGAGATGCAACAGCAGTAAGCTGTTTCCTTCAGATGACCAGCATGGCAGACAGCTATGCTGCCACTCCACTCTAGAGAGACGGGGTTAGAAAAAGTCAACCGCAAAAATCGTACATCCCGACTTATCCTACGGTGGACTGAAGCTGGCGGAAAGTCACTAATACGGAACCAAACCAAAAGACCAGTTCAGATAGGCCGTGCGTGGCCGATTTCAAGTACTTGTCGCCTGGGCTCTGCGGCCACGCAACACTAATTCTCTTCTTGTTTCAGGGGCCCTTAGAAGTAAAATCACCTTCCACGGTGTGGGCATCCGAGAAATAACAGCCGCCCACACACTTTTAAAAGCACACGAAGACCCCGTGATCAGTCAGTCAGCACAACAGGCGTATACCGTGGTGTGACTGGAATTACACAGTAGTGCTACAGCTTACGAGGAGTTTCCAGCTGAAGTTGTCGCAACCAGTATTCCATATATATATATATATATATATATATATATATATATATATATATATATATATATATATATATATATATATATATATATAATATAATATAATATAAACTAAACGTAAAATAGTAACAAAGGATACTAAGAAAGGTATGAATAGTAAGCAAATACTTACATCAATGTCCAAGTCTAATAACTGTGCTAAGCGATGAAGACGAATTTTAGTATAATAACCAGATATTACACGAATGTTATGTTCAACCACTCGTAGGTGTAAGTCACGCCAACGTTTTTCAGACTCCGATGGATCAACTTCATTGGAAAATATGTCAGTTTCTGTACGTAAGACAGATTCATACCGAATACAAAATTCATCCCATTTTAATAATTCTTGAGTAGTAAATGCTATGAGCATATCACTGGGGAAAAAAAGTGTAAAAAGGAAATTCGGAATAGTAATTCAGCAAACGAATATTTTAAAGTAGGATAACATTAACGACTGCTTCAATCCATGTCAGATGGAATTTTAAGTTAGAAGAATCACATAGTGATTTTATTCAAGTTTGATAGTACGATTGTTAAGAAAAAAATACTAGTAAATGTATGTTATCGTATTTCACATGTTTACTAAGATTTCACAATACTAGCTAAGAGTCAAGGGTTTAAATCAAGATGGAAGACCAGGAAGTACTCACGTCTAGTCAAAAACATGGCAGGTATACTTACCATTCCCTAAGATTACCAATACAATTAGTTCAACTTATGAATCTTTTATACGTTATACCTATTAACAAACTTACCAACGACAACCACGTTTAGATTATAATGCATATGCTGTCCAATAGTTATTTCTAATCCGGCAGAGCACTTGAGCATAATACGAAAGCAAAAGAAACCTCACTTGTGGTTAAGTTCAACTAAAAGTTTCAGAGTACAATGAAGTCGGTTCACCTAGTTTTTAGTAGTTTATCCTATTAACAGAGATTAAGTTCAAGAATCCTATAAAAGTATTGGTTTGTAGGGATTTGGTTGATTGGTTACAGGATTTCATCATGAGCTGACATTGGTTAGAGAACCATTGGAAAACCTGGGAGTACTGGACAGCTGTTTCGCTCTAGTTTGATACTCTTCGGCAGTACGCACCCACCGCCAAGGTTAAAATTCAAGAACTTCCGATTACAAGGCTAGCAAGCTCGTAGACCATTAAGCCACTGGGACCCGATCCAATGGCCAGCCCATGAATTCCAACTTCTGCCAATTCATGATATAACTCAACCGCTAGCCTATGTCTTCGGCGAGTATTTGTCCTCACACCCGACCTGCTGCGCCCTACTGGTCACGACTTCCCACTGGAACTCCAGGTAACTACCTATCTGAATAGGGCTAGTCGCCAGTGAGCATCTCATGGATATTCAAGTATTGGGTCCTAGTGGCTTAATGGTCTACGAGCTCGCTTTGTAACCAGAAGGTCCTGGGTTCGAACCCCTATGGGTGCGTACTATTGAGAAGTCCCAAAGTAGGACGAAACAGTCGTCCAGTACTCCCAGGTTTTCCAATGGTTCTCTAACTAATGTCAGCTCATGATGAAATCCTGCAACCAATCCTATAAGAGTTAGCTTTAATAGAGATGTCTTATTTATTGTCACAATAACAAGTCCACTGTTAAGCAGCTAAAATCTATGTATGATCACTAAAATTATGAAAATGTAACCGAGGAAACATATAAACAATCCAACCAATCCCTATGCAGTATGACTTGTTACACCTGCTCTAAGTGGTGCATCACTAGATACCTGGTGGCTGTTATGCAGTAAAAATACTTCCTCGCCTCTCCCATTTTTTCCTTCCAAAAGCCTCTACAGTAAACACGTACAATCTATATGGGATAAAATCTAATCTTAACATATTTGGGAAGCTATGTGTATCACAAAACTATTATAGGACGAAAAGAGTATGCATAATATAAATTCCGAAATATTTTGATCAAGATCAACAGTAAACTTACAGGTAATTTTGAATTTTTTCCATATCTTTACCAATTTTCTACGGCACATCAAATCATGCTGCTCGTTGTCATAAGGAGACAGTAATAAATATACAATCACATGCCTAAGTATCTAAGGGATTATTATTTATAACTTTAAAATACTTGGAGTCGCTTTGCCTCATCCTCTTGTATGCTTTTGGAGTTATAAATTTCCCAGTAGTTTTTGCTTATGTTCAGGTAAAGACAGTCGTGGGCATTTAAGTTGACCATTAAATTGTAGTACTTCAACTTCAAATCCTCGTTTTCGACATCAGCAAAGAACTTTGTTGATATTTTCTTGCTGATGATTTGAGTACGAATGAAGTCCTTTTTGGCTAAACAAAGTCTCATTTGTTCCAGCATGAATTCAACTTTTTCTCTTTTTTCCATAGAACCAAATGTTTCAACCTGACATGTTACATAATGAAATAACTTACTTGAAGGTCCTGTAGCACTGTGGCAGCCCCATCAATATCACCATGGGACTCTTTGATCCGTGCTAACTCTTTAGTCAAGCGTGCTCTCTCGGTTTCTACATATATCTGCGAAAAATTCGACACGAAAACTATCTAACCTTTCCTTCTGTAACAGTTCGGAGAGCTTCTATCAACTCAAGTTTAGTTTTCTCGTCCGGTGTTTTCTCCAGATATTCCATTGCCTTTTGAACCATTTTAGAAACGGCTTGTTTCATTTGCCCATGCTTTTTAGTCATTAGGATAAGATGTTCGTTGAGTCTGGACCACTGTAAACTGTCACCCAATATCTCCACAATAGCCTCCAGAAGTCGACCAGTGGAAATTGCGTCAGAAGCCTACCATAAAGTTGGTTATTATAATCAAACTACCGTTCTCGTTTGTTTCTCAAGAGAAATGCACTGTTCAAGGGCAGACTCGAAATTACCAGCCTAAAAATTGAGTAAATTTTAATGGTTATCCATCAATATACGTAGAGCTTATGAATATTAGGAATTATGGCTTACCAGTGATAAAGACTTCACAGTTACAAGCAAATCATCGACAGTACTGGAGTAATCAACCTCCATTTTATGTTGAATCTTCTCGTCCATGTTGAATTACTAAGGTGTCGTCTCAAAACAACAATTGCGCTCTACTGGTCCCACATCCAATTTCCAATACTCTTGCTAGGAACTTGTTTTAACCTATTAACTTTTTTATGCATGCCTCTTGATAATACAAAACGGTTTTAGATATCTGGCGAAGTTCATCAATAGAGTCCCAGGATTGCTAAAGCCCAAATGACCTTGAACACATGCCAGTCGTTGACTGACTACACCGGTCACTATCATAACTGAAATATCAAAGATATTCACCAACTAAGCATCAAATCTGAGTCCTTGGAAAAGATAATAGTAACCCAGAAAATGCTAAGGAGTAGAGCTATCACCTACCGAGGTTGTAATTAAATCGGGTTGTCCGAGTTCGCAGTTTAATGATCCGAAACCTATGTGGGTAGGCCGGGGAAGCACCAAACTGAATTGATAGTTTGCTACACAAACGCCCGCAGCCTGTTGAATGAATGGGCTGATAGGCTCTGGAAACCAGGATGTAATTATCATCACAGAGACATGGCTCACACCCGATGTCACTGACAACGAAGTTAACCTGCCAAGCTCCGAAGTGTATAGGGTGGACCGAATAAACCGCAAAGGAGATGGCGTAGTCACCTACCTCAAGAAACGCGTAGTGCGTAGTATCAAAGCACTCGCTCACGAAAGTGAGTCGTGCGAACTTCTACGCAGCAGACTTAAATGCATAGGCCAAGACATTGACCTCACTGCTACGTACCGCGGTCCTGGCTGCAGTGCAGATGACTTCTTAATAGAGAAGCTAGGCTCCTGGACATCGAAATGTCGAAGTCTCGAAGTCGGCGACCTCAACGCCCCAGCAGTTGATTGAACGAGCCTAACAACTCCATCTTCAGTCAACTCCTTTGACCATAAACTGCTGGGATTTAGTATATCGCTAACCCTAGTCTAACATATCAATAAGCCCACGCGCTATGACTCACAGCACTCCTCCTCAACTGTGAACTTAGTATTCTCCCACGGGGAGGATGTGCATCTTGTCCATCTTCCTCCATTAAGAAGAAGTGACCATGCTGTGCTCACTTTCAAGTTCACAGCAACGGCAGTAAGGGCCAAAACCACAGCTCGACCAAACGTTTGGAAAGCCGATATAAATGCAATCGTCTCAGCAGTCAACTCAGTAAACTGACTCTGGCGGTACGTTCGAAAGTGATGACATTTTTGCACGTGTTTGCTCTGATATTCATTTACTGCTTATTGTAATATAATTCTTGAAATTATGATCCAAATCTTTAAAAACATGTTCGTAGAAACACAATTGTTTTAGATAGTGGCTCAAATTCGGTTATAACTGCATTATCGCCTTGTAATACAGTATCACAAAGTGGCTTGAGTGCAGATCCCACTCCTGTGATACAGGTGGAAGATGTTCTGTTAAAGAACTCTGAGTTCTGTAAATTTAACCTCCTTGTGAAAGATATCCAGAAGCATATAAGTGAACTTCAGGAAAAATTTGGTCATTTTGAATGCATGTCACTGCCTATCTCAAATATCACGAAGAGCCGTTCTGATATTGGCCAGGTTAAGTCTCTACTGGGAATAACTCAAAACAAGCTTGGAGATTTAGACCCAATAGCCTGTCTGTTAAAAACATCCTAAAATGCCTCCAGACAACCTAAATAAAGCTGAAAACAACGATTGACTGCTTGGCTACGGAAGTGATGAAGCGTATGGCCTCTTCTCATCAGATTTTACTTTACAACATCCCAGATTCTCTGCCTCTGAAGACTGTAAAACGCAAAATCCTCGACTGTTGCGGCATTGCTAGTGTTCCATGTGAATGCAAAAGACCTCGTAAAAAGTCTAATCAGGCTAATTTTCCCGTCATTTTTAAGCTCATTAATTCCCTTGATGCCAGTAAGTTTACTAAATGTCAGGATCACTTAAGACTGAATAGCAGTTATAAATCAGTAACCTTAGCCCAGGTTAAAACACCGTGTCAGCGCAGAAAAATGCGTAGTAATAACCTGGTGACTTCCTCTGACTTAAATTTACCAAAAAAAGGATCGTGTACAGCAACAGTCACTTAATGCTGACTGTAGCATTCAGCAAACTACACAACAAACACGCTTGCCAATGGAACTAGGAACCGATTTAGATACCAGTACCCCTATGAATTAAGCCTCATCGAAAGATGCTAAAAAAGCTAGAACTTCGGCAAACAACCCTGTAAACAAGGCCTCACTGGAAAGTATCAAAATAGCTAGTACTGCTGTAAGTCGTCCTGAAAAATTTTCAACCAAACGTGGTAACCTCACCACGATGAACGAATTTCGCAGGATTGAGACTAATGATGGGGAAGAATACTTTGTGTTCAATAGGCCTGCTAAGAGTAAGAGCGTCAAGAAACCCTCACTCGTTATGAAAAAGTCCTCTCGAAACAATAGCATATATGAAGGTTTTCAGCATGTTCCACCTTTTATTTTAATTTTTTATTTTTGATTACAGCTTGATTCCACACCGTATGCGTTTGGTAGAGGTATGGAATTTTCAGCATGGATATCGACAGCCTAAATTTTGCAGGCCGACCACAGATATCAGGTGTGCGTCGGCAGGAGATAGAACCTTGCACCATGTGCATGGTAGGTGACAGTCCTAAACACTGTCCCACCAACGCACAAGTCGAAGGCCCCAAAACCTAGCAACCAAAGCACCTTCCCTCACAATAACTTTTAAGTTATAGAAACAACATAAAGATGTATACAGGTGTGAGGAATAGCAGATGTATGGGTAGACCTTTTGATGCTATGCTTTTTAACCATCAACCCAGGCCTAACCTCTACTACCCTTACATCCAGAAACACATGGTAAATTTTCCAGTTGTCCCCAATCACTGGTACGACCCATGGCACCTAGGACCACCTCATTGGAATATAACCCGATGTACAGACACCCAGTCTGACCTCCTTATTACTCATAAACTCTTGCGGTGCTGACGCACAAACGGATTTAGGTTATGGCGATAAATATAAATAGATTTATTCCCATAGTACAGTACTTGAGGAATGCCAGTTTACAGGAATCATCAAATTGTTACAGAAATAGAACTATATAATTCAATCACAATTTACAGGCGGTAGCAAGATATGCTTCACATGTTCACTGGAGATTATACATACACTTGATAAATGTTAATCCCAGTAGTATAAAACAGCTTTTTCAATTATATGCAATGATTTCTGTGTACAGTTGGAAAAATCTGCTAGATTGTCAGTGAGTGCAACACATCAGGAAATACAGAAGTATTGTCTTCGCATTAACAAAATAACCAGGTCTTTGGTGGATGGATTATAAGTCCCTGGGAAAAAAATAAAGCTTGAAGTCATTTTCCATACAGAACCTTGTTGTGTGCAGAATCCTTGAATTATAGTTCATTGATGTGTTATTTTGAAATCAGTGATATGTTTATCTCATTTGATCTGCAATGTCATTGTTGGGAGTAAATACATAAGCTTTAGACGCATCAATTAATGGATTTCTACTGCTTGTGGGTATTTACTTCTCATGAGGAGGGTTTTTGAATTTTAGTTGTTCCGATAGGAGTTGTGGATATCAACTGCTCGGCAACATTACGGATATAAGTTCATCACATTATCTTAGGAAATTTGGGTTGTAGTTGGTGAGGTATATATGGTGCCCAACGAGCGTACATCTGTCCATGTGATGTGGTGAGTTATACCTTTTTCATGTTGTCGGTTTATGTCCATTTTATTCCACTTATTGTGTTGGGTAGAAGTTTTACAAACGAAATTTTTTCTCTGTTTGAGGGTAAGTATCTTAATCGTTAATGTTTTATCTAAAATTATAAATATAGGCAAAAAACAACAGGTGTGGTACTTAAGTTTATACATTAAATGAACCTATAATTCCGGAGGCTCTCAGATAGGAACTAGAACTACTATCGTTTGCAAACTCTTGTAGTTTGTCATTAAGCACCTTTTCGAAGGAGGCTAATGTACTCGCTTGACGCATTTCCATTGGTAGTTTATTCCATATCTGTGCATACCTAATCAAGTAAAACTTTTGCCTTGCAGCTGTTTTACATTGTTCGATAGCTACTGTACCCTTAGTGTGTCTTAGTTTGTAGCCATTGTCATCTGAAAGTCGAGTGCCATTAGTAGAGGTAAAAACTAAGTGGTTTAGAAGCTTATAGTAAAGTGTTAAGTTTAGTCTCAGGCGTCTTAGCCATAGTGTTTCTAGTCCTAGGGTATCACATCTAGTGGAGTAGTTCGCACCATTTTCTGTTCCGAGTAATTTTAACGTGAAGTACCTCTGCACTCCCTCGACTTTCAATTTGTCCTCTATGCGTATACTACTATACATGAATGAACAGTAATCAAATAAAGGACGCACACAAACCTTGTACAACAGAATTCTAGACTCATTTCTGTAGAAGTTCCTGAGTAGAAAGCCGATAAGTCTGCATGACTTTGACAATTGTATGGAGATATGTTCAGAAAATGATAAGTCATATGAATATTTCAGTCCTAGGTCCAATACACATTCCAGTCGTGGAAGTGCATGGCCTTGAATTGTCAGGTCAAGTTCTAAAGTGTTGCAACCTATGCAGAGCCAGCCACATTTTTCGACATTAAACTGGAGTTGCCAGGTGTCACATCATCTATCCATTTTTTCTAATTCTTGCTGTATGGCGTTTACTGTTATTCCAAAATCTGTATTCTTGCATTTATAGGTCACTTTTAAGTCATCTGCATATAGTATTGGTTTCCCTACACTAAAGCATTCACAGATACTGTTTATATATATTATGAATAGGAGTGGGCCTAATACGCTTCTCTGGATTACACTACTACTAACTGGTTTAGGCCTTGAGGTTATCGAGCCAACTTTCGTTGTCTGACTTCGGCCACAGAGAAATGATTTTATCCAGCTTAGGAGAGGGTTACATATCCCCAGTGAGCATAACCCGCTGACTAGCATATTATGGGGACTCTGTCGAAGGCTTTTGTTATACCGAAATATAGCACAATTACTAGTTCTCTGTTGTCCCTACTTCGTGTAACTTCGTTGAAAAAGTCTATGTGACAGGTCACACATTATCTCTTTTTGGGGAATCCTTGTTGTGATGCCCCATATATCTGTGCAGAGCCCACGTGGTCGCATCTCAACAATAGGCTGGGCGAATGGTATATTTTTGAAGGCAGAAGCATGATCTGTCTAGGCGTTCATTATTATCTTTTTGAAGATAAAGATCTTAGCCCTCACATAATATATCTATGTCAAAAAGGAATAGGGCTTATAAATAAATAAATTTATTCTCATGGTACAGTATATGAGGGACGCCAGTTTACAGGAATCATCAAACTGTTACAGAAATAGAACTATATAATTCAATCACAATTTACAGGCGGTAGCAAGATATGCTTTACATGTTCGCTGGAGATTATACATACACATGATAAATGTTAATCCCAGTTTGTAGTATCCCGTGACTTATTCACGATATGGCTAATTAACGCACGTTCCTTGTTCAATGAGATATATGAACTAGGGACACTATTAATAATCACCAAGCCTACTGTAGCTCTGATTATTGAATCATGGTGCTCATCCTCTGTCCTTGGTGTGCATATAGGTATAGAAGATTACACTGTACACCGTGCGAATAGAGACATCAAGCGTGGTGGAGGATGTCTCATATACATATATATATATATACATAACAAATTCGTGGTCAGTAAGGTGGAAGCTGGAATAATGAATAAGGTACATGTCAGCCACGTCTCGTAAACCGTTAATGCCCAGCTCTTGCTACGCTGGGACTCACGCTGTTCCTCGAAGTTTCTCAGAAACGCTTAGTAATAACGGACGCAAAAACCAAAACACCGATTGGCGACTCGAGAATTCTTTATTGTAACACCAACATATAGCCAACTTTAAAACTAAGCTTTACAACTAAGGTCTATGAACAAATATTACAGTAATGAATCACAATATTACTTCTGACGGTTTTGTCCTGACTTCTTTCTGAACAGCGACCGATGAGACGACGACTGGCTGATTGATGCCTCCGCGAAAATCGGGGAAGTTGGTTCTGAGCAAACAACCATGCGTTGATCGTTCAACCTTCAACTACATTGACAGTACCTGACTCACTCTGGGTCGTCTTACATGGAGATAAGTACAAACTTCTAATTGGCTGTGTTTATCGAGCACCAAGCGCAACAAACAGACTGATGCGTTATTAGATGAATCGTTTCCACACACCTCGTTTAGCACTAATTACAAAATAATCGCAGGGGACTTCCATCTTCTAGAAGTCAAATGGTTAAAGAGTTCCGGCCCCCAACGCTCCGACGAATTACTTGCCATTATCGACTGTTATGGATGGCAGCAACACGTTCAGATATCTACCCGCGGTGACAACATGTTGGACCTTGTGTTTTATCGTGACACAATCCCAGTCTCCGCCTACTTATATAAGCATAAAACTTAGGCACCGTGATAGAGCATAACTCCACTATGGATAAGATTACTGTACAGTACTGTGTGATTTATCAAAATAAAATCTTGTCCATAATGGAGTCTCCACCTATGTTGGTAACAGATTTTCCAGTAGTGACCATGGAATGGTACTCTGCTCCCTGCCTTTCTCACCACTACGTACAGGAAACAAACAAGATTCAGGAAGCATGATATGCCGTAGTTGCAAACATACAGTTTGGGAATTAGTCCAAGAACTTATTGGACTCTGTCAGTGGGATGACTATTTTACCACAGACTCCCTGGACGCTATAGTGCCCCTATTTTACAGGAATATTACCCTTTGTCTAGATACTGTTGCTCCCAAGAAAATAGTGAAATTAAGTGGACACCAAGCTGAATATATTCCAAGGGTATATCTCAATAAGTTAAGGAAGTTGATGAGACAGTACTATTCCACTAAGGGTATATCACTACTGCTCTCAATCCACGAGACTATTGAATCTGTCAGGCGCCTGTGTTCTCAAAATGACCTCGACGAGGAGTTAAGGGCACTTGAAAGTACCTCCAAAGTTTATAACTTAACAGCACTTCTTAAAAAACCAATGCAGTCTACGAGGGAAATTCCCTACTCACTTCACGACAAAGTAATCTACAATGAACCTGCCACCATTTGTGAACTTTTCAGTGATTGGTTTGCAAACTTTGGTTTAGAAACGCGTAGGCCTGGTGGAACCGCCCCACTTACTGCTTCCTCCCTCGAAAGCATTGTGTTCACTAACCAGTTAATAGAACAAGCAATTTGAAGCCGTACACCTATTAGTACGGGACCGGATGGCCTTGCTTCAATAATTTTCAAAAACAGTGGGTGTGATATATGGAAGTTTACCTCAAGAACTCTTGGTTTAGAAAGTGGTCTGGAATACTATGAGCGATGCGACAGACTAAGATTGGAGCGACTCTGGAAAAGACGTCCTAAGCTAAACCTAATCTTTTATTACAAGCTGACTAATCTTCTCTTGCACTCCTCCGACCCAATAATTAAACCTACCACTGTCATCAGTTACAATCTTAGGAATCATCACAGCCTAGCTGCTATAGAGCATTGTCAGACTTACATGCGGTACAACTTCCTCTAAAATAAGTTTTCAGTCATTTGGAATAGACTACCAGCTAATGTGCGTGATGCAAACACACTTCCAGTGTTCATCTCCTCAGTCACTAGACTGCTCAAAGGTGACAATGCACACTTGTGTCTAACTCTTACACCCTCTTTTTGACCCTACATAGATATTTTATGTTCATCAAACGTGTACTTACAACAAACTAAAAGTATAAATTTTAATATTATTGGAACCAGATGATAAACATTTCTACACAGGACAGTAATATTAGTTCACACATAATATAAAAGTGAGCATGATGGGACTAGTTAGTTTGTGTACCGAAATAACCGCAGTTACTACACAGAATATATATGTATATATTTATTAATCGCTCCTTAAGAACTTCTCTTGCTTTCTTTTGCGTTGCTGTTGTTTGTCTTCTTTTTTCTCTCACCATTTGGCTTCCATTTGACTTTATGAATGAGAATGAAGAACGTGGATATTTGACCATTTACAATGACAAATGACCTGCAAACATTATTGGTCCCATACCTTACAATTCCTTCGCGATTTACGCATTACCTTCCCCCACGACTCAACCTGGATTACAGTTGTGGAATATACATTTATACCAATGAAAAATTATATAATTTATAATTATACTTATTTAATTTATAATACTTCACGATTGTAGCTTACAACATAACTGATCGTATCTGTAAAAATAGCTTTCATTTCTCGAAAGCACTCAGTTTACAGTTTATTTTGGATAGTAGGCTATATGCCTGTGTTAATCCTTTCGATTTATTGCATACAGGAGGTCCAATCTCGCCTTGAATGAATCAACGGATGGCGCTGATACGACGTGTTCCGGTAGGGAGTTCCAATGGTTCACAATTCGATGCGAAAAACGGATTTCCAGACGCAGACGATTCGACCGTGGTTTTTGAACCTTGAGGTGATGTCCTCGCAATTGGTTGGTGCTAGAAGGAAGAAATAATTTAGATAAATTAGCTCCAAAATCATTTCTTAGGATACGGTATGCTAGTATTAGGTCACCCCTAAGTCGTCTGTATGACAGTGGAAATAAACCCAGTCGACTTAACCTCTCCTCATATGACAGGGTTGAGAAACCCTTTATTAGCTTAGTTCCTACTCTTTGCACCCTTTCTAATAAGTCTATTTCGTATTTGAAACACGGGCTCGCTGCCTGGATCCCATATTCCAAATGAGGTCTGATATAAGTCGGATATAATATACGAAATATATCAGCGTCAAAGTTCGCAAAAGCCTTGCGTATGGCCCATAACATTCGAAAACCCTTAGTGGCTGCAGTTCTACAGTTTGTTGCTGTTTTCAAGTCATGCTGCACAACCACTCCCAAGTCCTTGTACTCAGTGACCACTGGGAGAGTAATGCCATTCATTGAGTAATTGTGCACGTGACTATGGGATACATGCATAACTACACTCTTGCTTAAGTTAATCTCCAAGGCCCAGTGCTTACACCAATCACTTAACAAGTTTAAATCTTCCTGCAAAGCAAGTTGATCACTGTCATCGTGCAAAGCCCTCCATATCTTGATGTCATCAGCAAACAGTAAGCAGGATGACTTAACTACCGATGGAATCTCATTAACATAAATCAGGAAAAGAAGTGGGCCTAGAATTGTACCCTGAGGAACGCCACTCTTAACCGATTCCCATGTTGATAAAACCCCGTTAACTCGTACTCTTTGTCTTCTGTCCTTTAGAAAGTCTTGAATCCAGTCGGTAACCACTTTATTGATTCCCAGACTACCTAACTTTACTAGAAGACCTGAATGAGAAACCCTGTCAAACGCCTTGCTAAGGTCTATGAATATGGCATCCACCGGTATATTAGCATCAGCTGAGCTTGCCCAACTTTCTCTGGCCAAAAGAAGGTTGGTCAAGCAAGAATGACCTGCTCTAAAACCGTGCTGTTCCACAGCGAAAAGTTTGTTCCCTTCAATGAACTGAATGATAGCATCACGAATTATTCTTTCTAGTAGTTTAACAACAATACTGGTCAAACTAACAGGACGATAGTTCTGAACTAAGTTTCTAGATCCGGTTTTGAAGACCGGACTAATGATGGCATCTTTCCAGTCTCTTGGACATTTAGACTGGTCCAGAGACATATTGAAGATTACCGACAATGGCTCGGCTATGCTTTCAGCCAATGCTGTTAATATACGTGGGTGGAGTTCATCAGGGCCACTGGACTTACCAGGATTGAGCCTTAGAAGCCACTTTAGGACAGTATCCTTTCCAATGTATAAGGGTGCCATTTTCAAGTTACCTTCTGGAAAATTTACAAAGCTGGTATCAATATTATCAGAGAATACTTGACTAAAGTGCTTGGACAAAGCCTCAGCCTTAGTCAAGTTATCCTCAGCCATGTTTGTCTGGTCATCTTCAAGCATAAGAGGTGGGATAGCATCACTCTTACGTGTTCTTCTCTTGATATATGAGAAGAGTCTTTTTGGGCAGCCTGGTGAACTTTTAACTAACTGGGTTTCGTAAGCTATCCTTGACTGGTGGATCAAAGTTTTACACTGGTTTCTGGTTTCACAGTATTTCAGCCGGAACTGCTGTAGCCCAGTAGAAACAAAGAGATTCCAGAACCTTTTTCTCCGTCTCAGGAGTGTTATAGCTTGTCTATTTATCCATGGTGGCCGATTTGTTGGCCTTTTAGGAACCCTCCAGGGGATGAGATCAGTGGTAACCCTCTCAAGTGTATTCTTAAATCTATCCCATTCATCTTCAATGGATGAGACAATGTTGACTGACCAGTCGGCAGTTGAAGCACGCTCCTTTATAGCCACTATGTCAGCATGCCAAACACTAGGCCGGGATTTGGGTTGAAAACTGACTAAATTGCCAGCCCTTAAGTTAAAATCTAACACCCCATGATCACTGTTTGCTAGAGGTGGATGAATAACTAGACCATCCACGTCGTCGTTGTCATGAGTAAGCACTAAGTCCAGCAAGGAAGATCCTTGGGTAGAACCGAATCTTGTACTACCTAAGACATGTTGTGTCAGGGCATTTTCCATGGTTGTCAAGAGTAACCGGCTGTCAAACTTATCAGCGGATCCTGGAGATGTGACAGCTACCCAGTCTATATGAGGTGCATTAAAATCACCTAGAATAAGACAGCTACTGTGTTTACTCCATTGTTTGAGGTGATCTAAAATGAAGTCATCACACTGACAATAGGGACTTCTATACAGAACTCCAATGAGTAGAGTGCCGGTTGCAAAGCTTACTTCACAGCTAATTACCTCACCTGTCCCACTGTCATGAGCTTCAGATTTCACGGAACGAACATGTAGGGAGTTGTTGATGTACAGAGCAACCCCGCCACCTCTACGACCCTTAACTCTGTCGCTGCGCAAGCAACTAAATCCGCATAGCTCAGGTGTGTCATCTAATCCCGAAACCAGCCATGTTTCAGTAATGGCCACAATACCTGGGCTAAGGTCTTCTACTAATACACCTAGCTCGTGAAATTTGTTCCCGATACTACGTATATTAGTGTACACTACCTTCAGGCTTCCTATGCGGTCTGGCTTATCCACACAGGTCTTGGAAGCATACGTTTCCAAGACCTGACTATTTGAAAACCCACCAGTTTAAGGTTAGTCTCACCATTTTTACGTCTTGTTTCTAGCTGGGACAAAACTTCTTTTCGTTTAAGTCTGTCTTCAAGAGATAAATCAGGTCTGGCTGAAATTCCTGACCCGGCAAGGTTGTGTACATTAGCCAGTAGATGATTCCGTTCATCAGGAGAACCTAAGACTACTTTAAGCAACCTACGCTGACTAGAACATTCATCATCTCTTTTGCCTATTCTAATCAGCTTTTTAATCGATACTCCAGGGAAATTCGCTGGGAGCATCTTCCTTATAATACTACTCACTAATTTAAGGTCGTGATCGTGCCTTTTCACGGGATCAGATTCTTTGGACTCTTCCAAATTTCCAACAATTATGTTAGAGTCTAAGGAGAGCTTGTCGTATTTAGCAGTGGCTACGTCCTTTCTCACCACTATTGATGCAGCCTGGCTACAGGTGACAGACGTTTGCCTACCATCAATATTACTATATTTCTTCCGACTGCTTATTTTTGTTACCCATTTATCATCTGCCTGCAGTTGCTTCTCAGGGCTGCTGCAGTTTTTGATGGTACAATCAAGATCAGTGTCTGCACCACCTTCATGGTGAACTTCGCTTACGGTGTTCTCTGGTTCTGAGATGCTGTTTACAGCTTCCGTTTTGTTACCTTTTCGCTTACTAAGACGCTTCGAACGCCTAGTAGGTTTTACTTCCGGGGTAACTGGGATAGTAACCGCCGGTGTGATAACATTCATGATGGCACTTACTGCTTCATCTTCAGACGGGCAGTCCGTGTCACTCTTACTAGCCACGCTATCATCAGGAAGTTCCATGGCTTTAGACAGCAGTTCGTGAGCCTCCCTTATTAAGGTCATCTTTGGGGAGCAACACATTCTGCACATCCAGTGGGATGTTGGAGCAGTACAACGTTTGTATGCAGCTGGACGTAATCCAGTACACATCTTATGATACCACTTTTCACAGTTATTACACTGTATTCCATCATCTACCAAAAAGTAACACTCCGCCCTATTACATTTATGTGGTACTTTTGACATAATGAACTTCTACTGGAAACAGCCAAGACAATTTACCCAATATAGACTATATAAGTGGTTAAAATCAAAACTTAACAGACAAAAGTCAAGTTAAAGTTTTTTTAAATGTTCTTGAAGTGAATAACACAACAAAACAGCGATTTGTCAAAAACGTGAAATACGTGAAAAAAGCACTCCCTTTCAAACAGCGCGCGATGAAAATATAAACTATTAATATTATAAAGGTTTTTGTATTTCCCAATGAGTGAAAAACAAAATGACATTGTTTTTACTGACGCTTCGCTACTTAATGCTTTCAAGTGCTTTCTCAAAATATTATATAATATCATTATTATTAGTCTACATTGAGTACAATTCACTTGTGATGTTACAATGAACATGCTGACAAAACCATACAAGTGTATCACTTATTTTAAATTATTACCAAATTTGGATATAAATCAAGAATAAGACTCGGTGCCGTACACACCAAAGTTATGTGGGGGAATTACTTCAAGCTTTATTTTTTCTCAATTATTTGTAATCCATCCAAAACATGCTTGGGTTTTTTTGTTAATGCGAAGACAATATTTCTATGTTTCTTGATGTGCTCCACTGAATGACTAGTTATCATATTGTTCCCACAAACCAAAGACAAAAACGTCAGCAACCATGTAATTTATTCATCAACCAAATTTATGAAATTTAAATAATGCTTATCCATGCCTTTACAATCGGTGTGTAGGTAGGAAAAAAATATGTATTTTATTAAATCATTGTTAGTAAATATGCCTTCTAATCGTATATGTAATTTATCATATTGATGATGCCTGTAAACTGGTGTCCCTCATTTGCAAAATGAGAATATATATTAGTATTATTATTTGAAAGCTGGGTCAGATCAAGGGACAACAGAAGACCCGTTGACGTCGTCTTCATAGACTTCGGCAAAGCCTTTGGTAAAGTACCTCACAAAAGACTACTCATGAAATTGGAAAGTCTTGGTATTAAAGGCAGTTTACTAAACTAGCTCGGGGAGTTCCTCATAGATGGGAGGCAGAGGGTTAAGACCGACTCAAAACTCTCCTCTTGGACAGCAGCACGTAGCGGAGTGCCACAGGGCACGGTACTCGGACCTCCCCTATTTATTTTGTATATCTGTGAGTTATCTCTGCTCACAGACTCCCCTATGGTCCTGTACGCAGATGACTTAAAAATTTAGAGAGGCAAAATGTGCAACCATGAGCACTGGACAAGCAAACACGGGCTCCTACGAACTAGAGGGAATAACACTTCCATCATTTCAGACTCCCTTGGACTTAGGCGTCATAGTTGGCCGAGACTTAAAATCTGCAGCACACTGTCGTGCGGTGGCTGCACGTAGTCTCAGATCCTTGTGAGCAATTCGCAGAGCCTTTACTAGAATCACCAGAGATATGTTCACCTCCTTATATACATCTCTGGTGAGGTCAAGACGGTAAAACTGCATCCAGGCCGCCAGTCCTTGTCTAAAAGGGGACTCACACATTCTAGAAAGGGTTCAAAGGAAGGCGACACGTACGGTTCACTGCATGACTAACTTATCATACGAGGAAAGACCAGACAGTTTAAATCTCTTCCCCTGTCATACCGTAGGGAGAGAGGAGATTCAATCACGATGTTTAAAATTTTAAATAATGACTACAGACCTGACCTATTTTCTATTTTCCTACCCACCAGGTCGGAACACCTTAGAGCACATAGCAGGAGAGTTCAAAAGTCAAAAAGAAATCATATCGCTGCTGAGTTCTGGTTCTTACACAGAGTCATAAACTCTCGGAACCGACTCCCAGAAGAAATGGTGTCTGCAACCTCAATCGATTAGTTGAAGAAGGGTTTGGACAGCAACGAAAATTTACTAGAAAAGGATTAACATAGGTTCCAAGCCTTCTATCCTCAACCAATAAATCTGGATATAATCTGGAAAGTATAAAACTTGGGCGCTGTGGTAGAGTATAACTCCATTATGGATAAGAATTTATTTTGATGAATCACAGTGTTATATATATCCAAACCAAGTTCACTTTTAACGGTTTGAAAAAATTTGGGCATTGAGTATATGATATTCATTATAATAGAGGTTTTTGTATTTCCCAATGAATGAAAAACCTCTATTATAATGAATCACAGTGTTGTACATTTATAACGTTATCAGTTAATATAACTGTACAACACTGTGTGATTTATCAAAATAAAATCTTATCCATAATGGAGTTATAATCTGGAAAGCTTCTCCTTGATTCTACTTTCACATTAAGTTTATCAAAATTAATTCAATCAATTGAATCTGCAGTGGCAGTACACTTCAACTTATTGATTGCTATTTTTACCACATTGTTCCTTCTAGTATTATCTTTTGCCAGCACTACTGTCAAAACGAAATATTGCCAGCTGTACGTGATTTGACACCATTTTTGCGGTAAGCTCCACATGACTGCCATCTTAATCTATTATAGTAGGTATCTCGCTAAACACTACACTGCAGAGTCGTCTCAACAACTTCAGTGGTCATCTTGCTGTTACCATCTTTTGACGCCGCGTACCCGACTGGCAATTGCCAGTTTTACCTCGTTTCTTCTGTCGTGCTTTATATCGGATCACATCGTTGGGCTCCCATACGGTCTTTCCCAGTTATGAATTACTTTGTCTGATGCCTTATATTTAAATTTCACACTTCTCAAATTTTCTATTTCACACTTCATTTCTACCCAACCTTACGCACATGCACCACTCGTCTTCTCGGATTCAGTTGAGTTTATTTCGAACAATTTTTTATTCCGTGTTTCGTTGAAGGCTACAAGTCTGTATCCTCTGGAATTACTCGAGCGGCGCCTCCAAGAATTAGCCTTGGTGTTAAAGTAACTGTCAAGCGGCCTAGTCTTCCCAGCTCCCCAGTTTTCAAACACGTGATCCTTTCCAGTCTCATAATGCTTCCCCTGAGCACTGTCAAAGCAAGTTTAGCATGCCCGACAACTGCACCTGTTTGTCGCGGGACTGCGTCTACACCACAAACCCTCAAATATTTGAAGACTATAAGCTGATTCAGAGCTGCTCGTGAACTAGTCATCATTTTTCGGTCATCTTAAGGTTCTTTGATGGATTCAAGCATTTCATGTTTCAACATAAATCTCATTCTGCTTAGTAAGTTGTGTAGTATGCATAACCTGAATGTGAGTTTGCATAGTTTTGCACCTCATTAAAAACTACTCCTTGAAAACGGTATCACGATAATCTTAAAAATCAGTATCTTTCACATAGTAGTTAATCCGTTCCTTTTACTACTGCTTCTAAAACAAGTCTTGGTAATAATTATTTATTGCCTAGTGAAACGAACCCTGAAGGACGAAATCCAGCGCATTTCCGAAGTTTGCGTTACTGTCAACAGTCTTGTCATTACATCTGCACTAATGACTGTAGATATTGTAAATTTGCTTAATTCTGCTGCCTGTGGAGATCCAAAAGTTATGCTTCCTGCCAGCCAACAGCTTACAATGCTAACTGAAATGAAGGAAAACTACAGTGAAGTTTGTTCAGCAATTGCCGCATGCGTTTTCTCGTGTGATAATCATTTGTCAGCTGATGGACGTTTTATTGGTCTTATTCACCTCAAAAATATTATTATCGACTGCAAAGTTTGGCCAAATGTCGATATCAGTGTCAAAAAAGAGTTAGAAGGGCTTTTGTTTGGTTATATATCTCGTGGAGTGGAACACACTACCCTTAACAATTCTGTAGAAAATTCCCCACGAAGTGGTGCGATTATTGCAGAACTCGTTGCAAGTTTTGTAAGAAATGAGTGGATGAAGAATGATTGGTCAGATTCCTTTTGGCTCAGGCTTGTTGATTGGCATGCGTGGTCATGCTTAAGATCTGGACTAAAAGCTGCTGGAAGTTTTAGGTTACCTTGGAGACGTCGGGCTTTCAACTCACTAGTCAAGGATTTGTTACCAAATATTATAGAGTCGTTCCGAATAGCTTTGGGAAGCCCGGAAATAAATATTGACCCTGGCATTAAGTTGGCGAGATTACTTTATTCGTGCTTCACTTTAATAGACTACAGTAGCTGCATGAGTTCAGAAAACACAGATAAGTTGTTCAAAGAAGCTCTTACAGTTTCCATCCAGTCTCTGGACCTCGCATTTCAAGATCTCTCACGTAAAGGAGACTCCCCTCTAATATCTGTTTTTCGTCGACGCGTATCAAAATTGCTATTTTCTGTGTTTCTATCTGCATCTCCAGAAGTTCGCGACGGCTTTGTCGAGTCTGTGCTAGAGCATATTTTGTTTTTTGTTTCATGTCCAACTGGGACAGAAATAAGCTTCAAGGATAGAAGGGCACTAAAGTGGCTTTTAGCAGTTACATACAACGTGTTGCTCTCCAAATCTTCAGAACACAGGGGTCACATTCCACTTACTGAAGAGGGGAAACACAAAGTACGTGTTTTGATATACTTTATGGTATTTGATAGTATTTCAGTCAGTTTTATTGTTAAACATAAAACTAGTTATAATGTACCGGAAAATTTAAAGTAGTTCATCTGTCTTCCAGTTATATTATGGTTTATATGCTTCCAGACCGTAGGTGTTACGAACTTCCTGGAATAATTTAAGCGCCAAGTGAGGTTGATTCATTATAAACTATTTAAATTAATCCGAGAGTGGTAAGAAAATCAAAACAAGATTTTTCTGAACGTTTGGCTTTGTAAGCCACAGCTTCTTCAGCAGATTTATTCGGATTTTTATTAGTTACCAAAATATATTTTTATGGGATTAATTTAAATAATTTATAATATATATTATGGTTTCATAAAGTACTGAGTACTGTAAAACCTTCAGACTTCTGATATTCCAGTAAAATTTTCCACTTAGCTATAGTAATCACCATAAAAAGAAAGCATTAGCACTAATCATAACTTCATTCCGGAATTCTGTCGCTATTGTTTATGACTTACATTACGGAAACTACTTATAATCCATATACCTTTCCTGTGTGCTACCAAATACTTTATTCCGGGTGACAAGTTATTATATTTATTTGCGAGCAAGACTTCATCCGTCTATGCTTCCTTTAGGTTAGCATACACTCACTACTGAAATTATTCTGCCCACAAATATTCACTTTAAAACTGGTTACATGTAAATAAAGCCACTAATGTAACAGTGGGATTTGAACACTATGGTAGAGTATAATTCCCTATTAGCATTACTGTGTGTTCTGTCAAGTAAACTTTCCTAATATGGGATTAAATGAAACCATCTGACGCAAAACTTCTAATTTCGCTTCTCCGTCATACATACCTTTTAGTTGTTATTATTACCAGATTGGTTATCTTTGTCTTTGTAATGTTCATTCCTTCACCTTATATGCTATTTGCCGTCCGGGTAGTTCTTGTTGGTGATATTTTTAAATTGGCACTATCTTCATTCTTTTTATAATTCGTATTTCACATATCTTGTTGATTGTAGATATAGATATAAATATCACGCATAAATTTCGTCCTTTAAGCTTTTTCTATACACTACACAGAATGTTTTAAGCATTTTCGAGCTTTGTGCTAATGTTTATGCTATTACACTTTAATATTTCAGCTAGAATTATGGATGTCCCAGCCTTGTCTATCAAACAATGGACAAGTAAATAACAAGTTGTCATATTTTGTTATGTCTCTCTTTGAACATTGGTTTCTGCTCACACCAAAAGAATTTCAACTTCTTACTAGTGATCCAGAAGCTTGTTTAGCCTCAGGTGGTATTACCAACACAAGTGCAAGCAATGAAGCTGAGGATGTTCAAGAGTATGTTAGTCTCAATTCTTTCTGGAATGTTGACTGTCAAACAAATGAGTTGTGGAGGTGTAATATTCAAACATTGATGGGGATCTCTGACAGTTCTCAGCATATGCTTAATGCTGAACCATGTCGTCAGTTAGCAGAACTTATATTTACAGTATATTCTCGATTTTATGAGATGTGAATCCTTTACTTTATCAGATAATTCAGGTTAGTTTATCTTAAGCGTATGTCTGTCTGTTTTCTACATAGAACTTTGCACATATGTGCGGAAGTTCAAGTCGCTATACTCCATGTAACACACAAAGCAAGAGAAGAAAGTAGAAGAAATGCACACTAGAGACAGTAAACAGAGGTGTGAGACAAAGGAATAGTAATAACGAAGAACAAAACAGTTTCATTGGAAATCATAAGTCACAAGGAGTGGATGCATCTGCGACAGCCATTGAGAACGATCTTGAGCCATATTACCGATTGTTTCCAACCATTGGTTTTTACCGTCCGGAGAACCCCAACCAGGAAGTCTACACCTTCCTACGGGGTGGCTTAAACTGATTCTTGTGGATTTCTTTGACCGACGAAGCTTTGTTTTGGTTTGACGGCCTCTAGCTGTTTTCCAGCCTGACTGTATATCAGCTAACATTGCCCGTCGAAGAAGGCGATGAGTAGGCATGCGTAACACTTGTCCTAACCATCTCAGTCGATGTAGCTTTACAGCCTCGTCGATTGATTTCCCCTCCCTCTATGCCTAGTACTCGACCGAAGCCTGACCTCAATATTGCTCACTCCATTATACCACTTCACACGGGATATAGAGCGCAAGCACCTATGATGAAAGACAACTAGCCAGCCTTTTCATATCTTCCACTCTCAATGGCCATGTCTCACAGCCATGAAGGAGGACGGGGCAAAATGCTGAGCAGTACACCCGCCCTTTGGTCGATAGCCGGATATCACGTCTACGCCAGAGACCGCGTAAACTGGCATATTCGAAACAAGCCCTCTGTATCCGTGCTGAGATTTCATCAGAGATCAACCCGTTGGCGTTGGCTGATGGTACTTCCCAAATAAGTGAAGCGGTCAACGTGCTCTACCACTTCACTTCCTATTTCTAAACTAGGAGTCGGTGTAGTCCAGTCCTGTAACATCATCTTGCATTCGACGGGAGGGAATCGCATGCCAAACATTCGTAGATTGCAGTTCAAGGTGTTAAGATTCTGCATTTTGTCAGCGTCCTCGCCCAGAAGGACTATGTCGTCTGCATATTCTAAGTCAACGAGATTATTCCCTGGTAGCAAGTCAATCCCTGAGTCGCTGAAGTGAGTTAGGGTTAAGCCCATAAGTATATCCTTTTTATGTCCTCATACTTAGTTAGAAGGTTTGCCATTTATCGTAAGTAATGCTTATCAACTTCATTTTCAGTTCCATTATGGGTAAATTTTGTTTTGATAAAGTCTCACAGTGTTATACAGTAATGTTTACTGATGACCGCGTTTCGAGCACAATTTATTGCTCATAATCATATCAAGGTGATATGATTATGAGCAATAAATTGTGCTCGAAACGTCATCAGTAAACATTACTGTATAACACTGTGAGACTTTATCAAAACAAAATTTACCCATAATGGAATTACACTCTACCACAGTACACAAGTTTTATTCTTATTTCATTTTCAGTTCCATGAAGATATTTACCACTGCGTTTGAGATTGTAATGCTGTTTCACTCAATGGACACTGATCATTCAGATGAGACAATTATGCCTAACATAATCGACATAAAGTATAACAACACATAAAACAACGTCTATTGCTTAGAATTCGATTGTAGGTGAATTTAGTTGCACCGACTCGTTAAGTAGAAACATTTCAAAAGCTTTTGATGAATACAACAACAAAATAAGTGGGATATAACCAAGACACGAGACCACGAAGTCGTTAGAGTAATGTCATTGTCATAGTAATTAAGTATCTATTCTGTCTTCGTTCATTCGACAGAGTCCCGGACGAGTTTTCCAGAAGCATCTGACTTTAATCATGCTGTGATAGAGGTTTTCATTTTACGCCCAGCTATCATCTGTCACAACAGTAGTAGTCTGCCAGCGCATAAGTATCACAGAGTCTAACAGCCAACTAAAATATATATGTTATGTATTCATCTTTTCTGGGTAAGGTTACCAATGTTTCGTTGTTTTAATATGTGTGTGGGATAAAAGCAGTGTATGGTACACAATTTGGAGAAGTGGTCTGAAGATAAAACTTATTTTAGTTTTATTTCCGACATTCCGATATAGGTAGCATCTAAGCAGGTAACATCTTTTGATGTAATTTATTGTTATGATATATGTGAAAGGCCAACAACAATGAATTTCATCAGATACAGTTCATTCGTGATTTTGTACTCATCATCCTTTATGTTATGCCACTAGATATAATACCATAATAACATCTGTTATTTAAGAGTATGTTTTTAAGAAAAAAACAAGTTATCAATATGTTTGGTATTACATAATTAGCTTCTTTGTTCGATACTGCCCAAACTTCCTGCCAAAGTCGGTTCTGTTATATACATATACTATATTCTTTGAGAGCTTGCTGATACTCCTCTTGTTAATATTATTTACAAATCAATGCTATCCCACATGGTATATTTCTGCTTTCACTCGTAATTGATGAGCTAAAGCATTTCTATCTCCCGTGTGAAGTGGTATTAATAGGCTGAGGAATATCGAGGTTAGACGTCGGTCGAGTGCTAGGTAAGGGGGTGGGGGTGGGGGGAAATCAATCGACGAAGCTGTGAAGCTACATCGACCGGGTGAGATGGTTAGGACATGTGTTACGCATGCATCCCTAGTCATCGCCTTCCTCGACTGACGGGCAGTTTTAGCTGACACTCCGGCCATACCGGGACGATCTAAATACTGGGCAACTGTTCGCTCGTTTGGGACCATGCTTATCAGCGATTTGACCCAGCTGAGTGATCCAAGTCAGTTCAAACTACCAGATTTTTGACTAGATGTTTGATCGAAGTAGTAGCACCATTAATCAAATTCGTAATTTGTAATTTACACAGTTCGAGGAGGAGGAGAAATCTCACTACAATTTCCTTTGAAAACCAAATTTTCAGATCGCAGTATGTAATCTGCTAGATACCATAGATGGTGGGTTAGATAACTAGCATTTATAGGAAACCGATGCACAGTCTAATAAATACTTAGAATTTAGTTCATCTCATCCAGAATTCGTTAAAGACTGGTTTAGTCAGACGTCTATATAATCGAGCTCGGAGACTAACTAGTAAGCCAGAAGATTCAAATATTGAAATCAAACAAATAAAGAAAATATTACTAGTGAATAACACACTAACCACCAGAATTTATTGACAAATATATGAAAACCAGTAGCAAAAATTAGATTACTAAGGAAAGGGGTAGAAATAACATAAATAATATAGAATTTAAAGCCTCTATAGCACTGCCATTTTTTTTTTGGATTTACAGCTTGATTCCACACTGTATTTTCGGTACAAGTATGGAATTTTCAGCATGGATATCGGTAGCCCAAATTTTGCAGGCCGACCATAGATATCAGGTGTGCGTCGGTGCGGGCTCGAACCCCGGACCATGTGCATGGTCGGCGAGAGTCCTAACCATTGTGCCACTGACGCACTGAAGAAGGAACATCAGAAGTCTTAGCTAGGATTCTCAATGAGGCTGGAATTAAGGTGACGTTTAAACCAACAAACTTTGTTGGCTTTAAGGACCCGAAAGATCCAATTAGGAGAAAATAATATAATTTTTACGAGTTGATCACGGATTGATATTAGTTAGAGAACCATTGAAAACCAGGGAGTACTGGACAGCTGCTGTTTCATCCTAGTTTGGGAATCATCGCCAGTACTCACCCACTGGGATTCGGATCCAGGAGCTTCCGGTTACTAGGCAAGCTCGTATACCATTCAGCCACTGGGACCCGACCCGACCAATTCAATGGCCAGCCAACCCATGAATTCTAACTTCTACCAATTCGTGATTTAGCGTGGCCCCGACCATTGTTGTTGGTGGGACATCCATCCACACACATGACATCTAATTGGACCTCACTGGTCACGACTTCTCACTAGAACTCTAGGAAACTTCATCCTGTAGCAAGTAACTAGTGAGCATCAGATTAATCACGAATTGGTAGAAGTTAGAATTCATGGACTGGCCATTGAATCGGGTCCCAGTGGCTGAATGGTATACGAACTTGCTAGCCTTGGATTTTAACCTTAGCGGTGGGTGCGTACTGATGAAGAGTCCCAAACTAGCGTTGACGAAACAGCTGTCCAGCACTCCCTGCAGGTTTTCCAATAGTTGTCTAAGTGATATCAGCTCATGATGAAATCCTGTAACAAATAAACTTATGTTATATGGAATGACATTTCATCATAACATCCAATATCTACACTTCCATATTAATGATAGGTAATCAACAAAGCAAGCTTATTTGCAGGACACTGATATTGTTCCCGAATAGTAGGATGAATGCAAGATTTTGTTATCTTTGTCTATCTTCACTGTAATTTGTCCTTTATAGACGTTACATTTGTTCTTGAAAGTTCTAATCACTACCTCATTGTACTTGTTTTTATTAAATTTACATTTTAATTTCTTTTTCCCTCAATCTATCATCAGGGCGTAAATGCTGGAACTGACAAACCATTTATTTATGAAGCTGTTATGAGACTGACACAATTATGCCTGCCTTATTTTGGCACCAAAGAAAATTGGATTAATCTAACTAAACACCTTATAACTGAAGGTTTAGCCATAGGGAATTCTATACAGAATAATCTTGGATCGCATCCAATAGAAGATGAAATACCTCCTGTTGTTATTTTGACTCGAACTCTCTGCCTCTTGTCGCGATACGGTATAATGTGTATTCCGTCAAATGATATGGAGTCGTAAGTATGTTAACGAGTATTTACCCCGGTATTTTCAAGGTATTTAAAAGGCATATATTTGTGAAATTTTTACCTGAATTTTGAGCTACTTATATCATTATTATTATTATTATTGTATCCTTTAGTTCCTAGAGGAACATAGGGCTTCAGCTGCGCACCTCCATTGCCTTCTGTTTTCTGACAACTTTTTCACCCCGCTCCAGGTCTGTCCACATTCTTTCATCTCCTCTTCGCATGAACCCCTCCAAGTCACCCTTGCACTGACGACCAACTCGCCGCCTCCCTTTCGGGTTCCACTCGAGGGCTTGTCTAGTGATGTCACTTATAAGTAGTTCGTTTTTCCGGTGTAAAATTATTAAAACATACTGCAGTTGTCCAATGAGTAGTTGAATTACTTTCTTGTTCAAAACTGGTGTTATCGACGAATTATACTTATCGGTATATTAGTAAACTGGTCAATTTAAAATTACGTTTGTGATAAAGAAAAGCTATCAGTTATTGTTGGATAGTTGGAGGCACTTGTCAGGAATCCTTGCTTGACCTAGGTATCGTGCTTATTGGCCTCGTCAGAAAGGCAATATCATCAGTCTTGAAGAAAAAAATATTCATGTCCCCTCTGAGATCCATCCAGTTCTTCAGTCCGGGACGCTACTGCTGAGCTATCTGGGCTCACACATAACTGCACTGGGTGACCAGGGTTTGAATCTCAAAAGGGACATGAGTTCCTTGACATTGCAAACTTTAATCATAGAATTCTAGTCTACACCAGTAGCATAGACTAGACCCAATAACATTAATTATTTCGCAGTGTTCAGTCGTAGTAAAAGCTGTAATGTATATCAAGCAAATATTTATGTGTGTATATATGTGTTTCTTTTTCCGTAAACTGTTAAACTCAATTTTTAAAAACACTTTTTCTTCAACTATTTTCTTTCAAATGACTAGTTCATCATTGAAGTCAAGGTGTAATGATGCTCTTTTACATCTAAATCAATTTCTACGCCGGCCTACCAACTGGGGTCAACAGATTTCTAGAAATCAAATGATATTATGTATTCGACTTGCAGCTGTATATGGTGTTGCATGGCTTTTACAAGAACCAGTACTTCCTGAGGATATTTTAGCAATTCATGCAGAAAGCTTACTCAATGATACACTTGTATTGATTCAGGTCAGATGACAACTTTTATTTGAGTTTGTTTCTTTAAACTTTTGTTTTTTTGTTATCGTCATAGGCGATGTATTATTATTATTTTCTTTAATTCCTAGAGGAACAAAGGGCTTTAACCGAACGTCTCCATTGCGTTCGGTCCTCTGTCAACGTTTTCACCCCACTCCAAGTCTGCCCACACGCTTCCATCTCCTTTTCACATAACCTCCTCCATGTCACCCTCGTACTCACGACCAACTCGCCACTTCCCTTTCGTGTTCCACTCGAGCAATGGCTTGTCTAGTGATGTCACTTGATGGTTTCCTCTGAGTATGGTCAGTCCATCTCCATTTCTTCCTGCATATTCGTTGCACAATCGGTTCCTGCTGAGTAGGTTCGCTTCTGGAGATCCCTGTTGCTGATCTTTTCTGGCCGTCTGATCTTGAGTGGTGTTGAGCGAAGACAGCTGTTGATGAAATTCTGTAGCTTGTTTGAGGTGCTCTTTATGACGCGCCAAGTCTCTGATCCGTATGGTAGCACTGATTTCATTTTAGAGTTGAAAATCCGGATCTCATAGGCGATGTCCACATAGTATATGTACATTCTTACTGTTACAAGTTTCAATTGTATTAAATATTTCGTTAAATAGGTGAAATCATTATAGTTTCATGTGTTTTCGGAGAAAACACTCATAAAAAAGTTCAGTCTTATCAGTACATTTGACAAATTTATTTATATCATGATAAGTTAAGCTGCTACATTAGCTATATTATTCATCATGTGTAGCTAGAAGTTTAGTAGATTTCTGATTGACAGTTATCTCACGTAGGAATAATTAATGCACCTATCTTCCAGCCACGTAGGAAGGTGTAGACTTCCAGGCTGGGGTCCTCGGGACGGTAAAAATCTATGGTTGGAAACAATTGGTGACATGGCTCAAAATCGTTCTCAGTGGCGCAGAAGCACCCACTCCTTGTGACTTATGATCTCCAATGAAACTGTTTTGTTTTTCTTTATTACTCCTTTGTCTCACACCTCTGCTCACTGTTTCTATTATGCTTTTCTTGTACTTTCTTCTCTTGCTTCGCGTGCTACACGGAGTGTGGCGACTTGAACTTCCGCACATTTGTGCAAAGTTCTATGTCGAAAACAGACAGACAGACAGATATCGAAGCAACACTACGCGACAATATTAGGCAGTAAATTTAATCTTCAACGGGAAGTTTAACACATATAAATGACACTGCTTGGTGTACTTTTTCTAAAATCTCATCAATCATCAGCGCAGTATACTAGAGTTGGTGTGACTTTTCAGATAACTGAAGTCGTCAATATATATGAGCCACTGCAGGATAGGATATCGATGGAGACTACTCGTGAAGTAACTGTTTGGTTACACTTCGGGGATAATAAGCGCTTTCTGGTCGTTTGAGGTAGACATTTTATTGTGACCTCAAATATTCCTGTCACTGTTTACACTCTTTTTGGTCCTATAGTTAGCTAACCGACATGTTTGGCATGTTAGTATGATTTATTGGTTCATTGCTAATACGCGAACCTGATAACCATATTAAAATGGCAACTGTCAGTCAAGATACATTACAATTATTTTTTCTAATATCATCTGTACATCTTTACTCCATCCTTCTAGTTTTTGTATGTTTGAAATTCTCACACTGAATCGTCGAAAAATTCTCCTTGAGTAAAAGAAACCCATTTTAGGTGTCTGGATTTACAGTGGATTTTACGATACTATTATTATTATTGTTTCCTTTAGTTCCTAGAGGAACATATGGCTTCAGCCGCACGTCTCCACTGCGTTCGGTTCTCTGCCAATTTTCTCATTTGGCTTCACAGCTGCCCACATCTCCTCTTCACATGACCTCTTCCGAGTCGCCCTTGAATGACGAACTCGCCGCTTCCCGTTCGCGTTCCACTAGAGTGATGGCCTGGCATGTGATGTCACTAGGTGTTTTGTTTTCTCAGAGTATGGCGAATCCACCTCTATTTCTTCCTGCATATTTGTTGCACAATTGGTTCCTGCTGAGTTGGTTCGCTCCAAGAGGTCCTTCACTATTGCTGATTTTATCTGGCCGGCCATCTGATCTTGAGTGGTATTGAGTGAAGACAGCTGTTGATGAAGGTCTGTAGTTTGTTTGAAGTGGCCTTCTTAGACGCGTCAAGTCCCTGATCCATATAATAGCACTGATTTAACATTAGAGTTGAAAATCCAGGTCTCATTTTTCATGCTGAATGCTGTTGATCTCCACACAGACTTGAGAGTAATAAAGGTTTGCCTTGCTTTTCCGATTCTTGTTTTGATATCCTCGTCATTTCCGCCTGTAGTTGAAACGATGCTCCAGAGGTAGGTAAAGGAGATTGCTTCTATCAGACTCCTCTCACTTAGTCTGGCTGATTGTTGTCTGTTGTTGTTGGCCAGGAGTCTTCATCACCTCTGTTTTCTCTATGTTCCCCTGAAGTCCTTCCTATCTTTGATGCTTTTCACTTGCATATCTTCCAGTTTGTGGAAAATCAGACATATATAAGTCATCGGCAAAGTCCAGATACTCCAAGTTTTGTGTGGGTCCATTTTATGCCTGTTTCCTCGCTGCCCGTCACTGTCTGTCGCATTATCCAGTCTACCGAAATCAGGAAGATCATTGGCGATAGTAGACAGCCTTGCCTCACTCCCGTCCTCACTTCGAAGGCTTCCGTAAGTTTCCCGTTGTGGATTACTTGGCATGCAGTATTGTCGTACAACTGTTGGATGCGATGTACCATATAAAACATTTTAAATATGTGATTAAAATCATTCGAAACAGTAGGCAGCCAGCTTGTCTTACTCCCATCTTCACTTCTTCGAAGGATTCCATGAGTTTCCAGTTGTGGATTACTTGGCATGCAGCATTATCACACAAGTGTTGGATGAGATGCATAATTGTTGGTGGCCCCCACTAGTAGCGAAGCAGTTTTTGAACCACCTCTCGATCGACGCTGTCGAAGTCCTTTTCAAAGTCAATGAAGTTGAGATAGAGAACTGACTTCCATTTCAAGCCATTTCACGATACTAGAATATCGTTATTTGCTAATTACTCTACTCCTTTACCTTCCGAGTGGGACATACGGCTTAAACAATGAATTTTGAAGTTTCAGTAGCAGTAGCCTTTTTACTTTTTACGGGTTAAGGTTGTTGCTGGTCTAACGCTCAACCTTTCCTCTTGGCTGGGCTTACTACCGTCTAAACGAGGTTTTAAGAGTGTGTCGGACGGGGATCGAATCGTAAACCACCAAAGCCTGGACTAGCATGGATTGCTTCATGAAGTTTATTTTTTTTTTTGTCTCCAATAATTCTTAAACAAGTTATTATCTTCATCATTGTTGTTTAATTTTTTTTAATTATTTGTTTAGGATGTCAGAGAATGCGAAACACGGATTTATTTACTGACTGTATTACGTAATATAATTCAAAGAATTGATCTGATTTCCTTTCCGCAACTTACATCTCCTATCTTAAGCACTTTAGATCACCTATGGAGTCTTAGTAAGTATTCCATAATCATTTGTGTTAATATAAATTCGTTTGGAATTATATCTAGTACAATTTTGTAGGTCTTTGTATTACTACTCAAATGCTCCATTGACTGAGGAGTCGATCAGGTCAATTGTTGGCATGGCAACTATTAAGTGTTCTACGTACCTGTTTGCTATGTTTAATGGGTGAGGTGTAGACCAGTCAGAAAAACTTCTAAAGCCATTGTGTATCATTCTTAACTTTAAATATTGATTGTTTTTTTTGTTGTTTATCGAATGTGCATCGGTGATCCCACGGTAGTTTACTCGTCAGTTACACATGTCACCGGGGGTCCGACCCTTGGCTGACGCACTCTTAGGCCGCCAGTAACCCCAGTAAGGAGAAAAGATGGAGCGTGAGGCTAGCAACACCAGCGTGTATAAATAAATACCGTGGTTACTGAAAATTCAAAACTTTAGTTTGAGACCGTATGTTACCCCCCCCTGAAACAGAATAAATAAATAAAAGTAGTTCATCCAATGAAAGACAAGGATTTTACCAAGTTTTGATGTTGTTTTACATCCTTCAAAATAGACGGCAAAGTGATACATCAACTTCTACCCTGATAGAAAAAATTTGATTATTTTGAGACACATTTTTCAATTACTACTTAAGAATTAGTTTGCAGTGATACGCTATCTAATCTTAAGGTGTGAAATGGCTTATTATGTATTGACTACTTCACTTAATTCTTTGACTAAAATCTCAATTTACACCGTCTCTGGCGTAGACGTGATATCCGGCTATCGACCAAACGGCATGTGTACTGCTCATCATTCCGCTCCCTTCTCATCTATGGATGTGAGACGTTGCCATTGAGAGTGGAAGATATGAAAAGATTAGCTGTCTTCGATCATAGGTGTCTGAGTTCTATCTCCCGTGTGAAGTGGTATAATAAGGTGAGGAATATTGAGGTTAGTCTTTGGTCGAGTGCTAGGTAGGTGGAAGGGGAAATCAATCGATGAGGCTGTGAAGTTACATCGACTGAGTGAGATGGTTAGGACATGTGTTACGCATGCATGCCTAGAAATCGCCTTCCTCGACGGCCACTGTTAGCTAATATAGGGTTAGACTGGAAAAGAGCTAGCTAGTGGTGGTGAAACCAAAACATGGCACCAGTCAATGAAATCCACAACAGCTAGTTTAAGCCATTCACATAGGAAGGTGTAGACTTCCTGGTCGGGGTCATCGGGATGTTGGAAACTAATGAAGGCTGGAGACAATTGGTGATATGACACAAAATCGTCCTCAATGTCTGTCTCAGATGCATCCACTCCTTGTGAATTGTGATTTCCAGTGAAACTGTTTTGCTCTTCATTATTACTATTCCCTGTCTCACACCTCTGTTTTCTTCTACTTTCTTCTGTTGATTTTTTCGCTACATGGAGTGTGGCGACTTGAGCTGCCGCACATCAGTGCAAAGTTCTATGTCGAAAACAGCCAGACAGACAGATAATACGGATTTAACACTCGTTTGTTACATATTCTTTAGGGGTTGCGAGTAGAACATAAGGCTTCACCAGCACATCTTTGTTTCACTGTGTTCTCTGCCGTCTCTTTTTGACTGTTTTTATGATTGCCTACGAGTATTCGTCTCCTCACACTATCTCCAATATGTTACCCTCGCACAAACAACTTGTCGCACTCCATTCAGATTCCATTCGATGCCCCGCTGTGTGATGCCAATAAAAGGTCTCTTTAGTATATGTCAAATCCCTTTCCATTCTCTCCTGCATATTTATTGTGTGATAGATTCGCCGTTGACTTGTTCCCAGAGTTCCTTATTACTAACGCCTTCTGGTCATCTGATCTTCAGTACCGGAGCCAGCGAAGGAGCAGCTGGTGACAAATGTCTACTACTACTACAGTCTGTTCGAAAGGTTTTTTTTTGACTCACCAAGACTATGTACCTAAAAGAAGAACTGGTTTGACATGTGGATTGAAAAGCTGAGTCTTATTAATGAAGGTCTGTCTCGCTTTTCCGATTTGGACTGGCTTTGATATCCCCATCCCTGTCGTCTGCGGTTGAAACAATTCTGCATAGATATTATTAGAAAGCAGTGACTTCTTTCTAATTTCTCTTGCTGGTTGTAGTTGGTGCTTGTTACTTATTGACTAGATATTTTCATCTCTTCTGTAGATTTCTTCTAAGAAATCTGGAGCAGTAATTCCAATCGACTAATTAAATCACACGTTTGAGTTACGCTTAATATCCCAAACACCGGATTATTCTAAAGCATGGTATTATATTGTTAACAAAATAATGAAGTCTTATGTACAAACCTCGAATACTGAAGTATCTGTGAGTGAATACTGCTAGACGCACAGCCACTGCGCGTCAATAAGAAAAAAGCAAAGCTGCGTCATGGGCGATCCACGGGTAGATTAAGTAGTGCACTAATGCCGGACAAATAATAAACGAATTCAAACAAGCACTGTTTAACAAACACGGGTAAATAAATAAACCATATATAGCGGATGTTGTTTAACTATAAGGAGATACGATATATATATATATATATATATATATATATATATATATATAACAAACAACTATGGTTGTGAAATAACAACACAAACTCATACTACTTATTGCTGATAAGTAGTATAAGATTGAACACAAAAAGAAAAATGACAAACGATGGTTAAGAAAGGAATTACCAACTTGTTGATTTTTGTCTGTAGATCTTCAAGTTTGTGTCAGATTATACATCAATCATCTTCATAGTGTACATCGTTATTTTAGAGTCTTTTTGTAGCTCCAACATATACCTGTCTTCTTGGTGCTGCCCAACGGTTTGTTGTATGATCCACTCCACCATCATCAAAAAGAATCATTAGGGATAGTAAACAGCCTTGTTTTACTCCTTTCTGCACTTCAGAGGCTTCTTTAAGCGTTTTGTTATGAATCATCTGATATATACAGCACTGTCAAATAGAGCTGGTGAATGGGGTCTATAAAAGTTTGAGTCACTTTAGTAACGCCATTTATGCCAGTAGTGCATATGTTTGACTGCCGGTTAAAGATCTAGCTAACTGCTCAATACATGACCTGTTTCTAATTAAACAAGGAAAATTGGTGAAGATAGTCGTTGCCAATATGCAATCTCCATAGTATTATTTGCATCTTAATCTACACGGTCTCTCCAAGCATGTTCATGGTGCTTTCTTGTGATAATTCTCTCATTCAAATATGCCAAGAAATATTCATTGTTGTATGAATAGTAAATCATTTGATTTTCTAGTCTGGCACTAAATTGCTCAGACTGATAATATGTGTTGCTTTTTTTTTCATTTTTTATAGGTGGTCAAAGTGCTGCACTTCGAGGCAACATTCTGGATACTGTTTGCCTTCTAGTTACTGAACTTAATGCATCTAACGAAAATCTTTCACTGCTACCTGAATTCAACACCTTGTTACGTAATCCTGTAATCAGTTTAATTCAAATGTCATTAGACAATGTAACGGAGAATAGATTATCTGGTTCAGAGGCTTTATTTGAACCAGGTCTACGTTTATGGGTTAGTTTAGTTGAGGGCAACGGTTCAATATGGTCATCAGATCTGGTCAATTTAATGCCTTTACTAGTTGGTGATAGTATACGTTTAATACAATCTGGTGGAGATATGTCTTTGAATAAATCCTTAAGACAGCCTTTACTTGCTCGTGTAGATTCTGGGGAACAAGTCGATGTAAGTTAAATAATTGTTTATATATACATATGCATTGAAATTAGGCGTACCTCTGCAGCTTTACATGAAATTCTATAAAACATGATGCAGTTATATGAAAGAAGTTTAAATGACATATTTGATTATGATTTAGAATTGTTACATAACTTGTTTGAAGTTAGTCTTAGTTTTCCCCATTTTTTTTAGTCATAAGGTTACTCAATACAGCAATAATTGTTGAGGAAACTGTCTGACTGCTTTCAACGTAGAACTCTGCACCGATATGCAGCAGTTTGAGTCACCACACTTCATTAAGCACACAAAGCAAGATAAGAGGGTAGAGAGGGATTCAAAAGACAGATAATAAACTGAAGTGTGAGGGAAAATAACAGTATTATCGAAGAACAATAGAATTTTATAAGATGTGAGAAATCACAAAGAGTAAATGCATCTGTGCCACTGAGAACGATTTTGAGCTATATCACCGATTGTCTCCAGCCTTCATTAGTTTTCATCATCCCAAGGATCCCAACCAAGAAGTCTACATCTCCCTACGTGGGTGGCTTAAACTAATTGTTGTGGATTTCAGTGACCGATGAGGCCATGTTTCGGATTGACCACCACTGGCTCTTTTCCAACCTGACTGTATGTCAGCTAACATTGCCTATTGTCGAGGAAGGCAATGGCTAGGGATGCATGCGTAACACATGTCCTAACTATCGCATTCAATTGATGTAACTTTACAACCCAACCATCGAACAACATGCTCTTTGGTGCAGTCAAAAGTCGATAGATACCCTTCACATGTTAACTCCAACTGTGTATACAAATTTACGTGTATCTGCGGGAGCAGTTACATTGGGAGAACAGAAAGAAGGGAACACCTCCGATTTTCTGAACATGTGCCTGAAAGCCTACGTCTCAAGGGAACAAACTCTTATAGTAGCGTTATTACCAGACATCTCCTCGACACGGGTCATGAGGTAGAAATCGAGGAATCCTTAAAAATTACTAGTAGACAAAGGAGCTCCATTCTCCTCAAGTTGACCGAAGCAATTTCTATCAAACGCTTGAAATCAGATTTATGCGTTTAGAAAGAAACAGTTATTAGTCTTCCCTTGCCCTGGTAACTGAGTGTCTTTATTCTCTCATCTGTTTACATAATCTTTGTCTTTAACCTCACTTCTTTTATACTCTTTAATTTTGTCTGTCTCATGTTTCTATGATTTGACTTGAACTCAGTACACTGTTACCTAATTTATTAGTCCCTCGGCATCTAACGCATATTTCATCTTTATTGAGTAACTCCTTTACCATTGTATGCTTACATTTATTTTGTTTAAACTTGAACTGCCTATGTAAAAACTTTTCAAACGCAATTTTTTGAGCACTGTTCACTAATTGTGGAACTTTCTGTCAACTGAGGTCATGAAAAAATTTGCAAGTATGTTAAAACTTTTCTGTACGTAAACCTTATAATTTATTTAGGCTGTGAGCAGATGATGAGAAGCCAAGGAAACAAGCAATGTTGGCAGCACACATTCCTGTTGTTCTTGCTTTATTCCAATTCCTAAGAATCTATTCACTGTCTTTTTTTACATACATCATGTTGCGTAATCAGTTGTGTTTTTTTTGTTTGTTTGTTTGTGTACATTTTATTTCAGTTAGTCTTTCGTATTGCTTTTGGGACTTTGAGACTAGCTCATAAAGCTGGTTGTGATATTTTACACAATTTTGTTAGCCAATGGTCTGAAGCATTTTGGATGTCTATTTTAATGGTCAGTTTAAATTGGGGATCATGTGAACAAGTGAATTTAGAAGAGTTGTACTCACAAGCTGCTTGTGTCGGGGATGACAATAGATCAGATGAAGAATCAAAATATCGGTATGAAGTCCGTTTTTATTATTATTATTATTAAAAATGCTCACACTTATGCATTGTCACATTTGACTAGTTACTTTTTCTCATACGTGTTTTTGTTCACATGACGAATAGTTTCTTTAAGTGCTGTTGGTTTACAACAGTTTGACTGGATAGAGGTTCGATCATAAGCGCTTACATCAGTTACAGAACCATTCTAAACCAGAGGGCACGGAACAGCTGTTTCATCAATCTAGTTTGGGACTACTCAACGGTATGCACCCACAGGGAGTCGAATCCAAAACCTTCTGGTTACAAGAGGAGCTCGTAAACCATCCAACCGCTGGGAACCGACCTAATGGTTCATAAATTTCAACTTTTGCAAATTGACGACATACACAGTACAATCGCCAGCCAATATCATCGGCAAGTAACTGTCCATGAGGCCATTGTATCGGATGCAAGTGTCTGAATAGTTTACAAGCTCAGCTTGTAACCGGAGGGTCCTGGGTTGCAACCCCGGTGGATGCGTAACACCAGAGTCTCAAACTGGAACAAAACAGCTAACACTAACTCGTAATCTAATGGTTCTCTAGCTAGTGATCTGTTAGTTTTCATTCTACTTCTAGTTACGACTTCTTTTTTCTACTGATGTGTCTTCGTGACACTTCGGTGGAGATTGATACGATTATATCAATCAAGTGTTACTCGTTTAGCTTATTATCAGATGTATATTTGAAGATAGCTGTTACCAGGCGAACATACGTGTTTTTAACTAACTAGGCTCTTTCATGAACAACTGAGCATATAAAATGACAGGGTGCTCGATGAAGTGTCGTTAGCTCTGCAATTTCTTTAAAACAATGCAGGATTATAACCAGTCTATAATGTTTGTTCATCTGTAGGCTATTTAGCGGAGCTGTAGGTGGTTGGTCTAGGCAATCGACTTCCAACTGCTTGGTAGCCGGTTGAAACCTCATCCCGTCTATCGAAGTTTTCACAGCCAGGTAGTAGAATTAGCCTTCACACAATAAGTGTGGCTGAATGCCAACTGCATGTGTATTCAAGTGTTTGTTGAGTAACATTTCTATTGCTTTTCCTATTCTGTAAATAAATTTGTACTTTATGGGCATCAAGAGATACACCACACAGAATTTCGTAGTTTGTGCGAGGACCGGGACACTTCCTGAACGCCCGGACCGAAGTAGGTGATTGTCTTAAGGAGCCACCGGTCTTCTTACTGACTTAAGGAGGTTTGGGAGTTCGTCAGCCGGGGATCGAATCGGACATCACAAGCGCGGTTGGCGAGCATTCTATCGCTGTCACCGACGCATATATATATATATATATATATATATATATATATATACAATGTGTCAACGGAACTGCAGGTAAACTTGTGCATACAGCGTGAGTTAGAATCGCATGACAGGATGAGACGAAGAAAAAATTAAGTGGTCAGTATTTCTCAAACAGATATAGAGTAGACGATATCTTCATTTTAGGAGTTTTGTTCCTATCCGATATAAAAACATCCCCTAGTGAGCCTGTAAAATTTGTACGAGTGACACAGTACTGCATGAGCTACGTTGCATGCATTCAGTTTTGTCGGTTAATGAATATTCTGAAAACTTGATTAAATGTCATAGTAAAGACAAACTGTCCCTTGGAAAGATAGTTTCGGTACCAAAGTTATCTTTATCTTTAATCATGCAATCGACAACTCAAAGGCTTCAGTCAGCTATCAAGTGTACATTTTACGCCGCATCACTTTTCCTTACATCCTGAACATTTTCAATTCTTGTGCTTACGATTAAAGGATGAAATTCTGTTGACTGTACTTCACACTTTATCTAGAAGTTCATCTGCAGTTGCAGTGACACATTTATATAGGTAGGACCAATAGAATGTTTCAATGTTGTCGAAAAGAAAGTGTTACCTAAATGGTTATTAATTTTATAGTTAACTCTGAATTAGTAGGAGTAACAGTTTCAAACTTCATTTCACTTATTTACGTTTAAGTGTCACCAGAGTAATAGTGCAGATTCACATTTGTGTAGCTTATTGCAAAAGAATAAGTGTCGACTTTCTAACTTAGTTACTTAATTCTCACTTTTCAGCCAGCTGGTGTCAAAATATTTGAAAGAAAGTAAACAGTCATAGGTCATGCTGTTATTTATCCACTTATTTTTGTTTGTAGAGGTTAGAATTTATGGGTTGACCATTGAGTCAGATTCCAGTGGCTGAATGGTCTACAAGTTTGCCTTGTAACCACCTAAAAGGTCTGCGTTTGAACCGTGGCGGTGCGAGTCCACAAACACGAGAGAATCAGGCAGGCTTTAAACCAGGAAGAGGATGCGTTGATCATATCTTCATCCTCCCGCAGATTCTGGAACACAGGCATACTTACCGGCGTCCAACAATCGTTATGTTTCTTCACCTAAAGGTGGCATTCGATTCTGTCGACCAAGAGGTACTATGGAGATGTTTGGCTGTGAAAGGAATACCGAGGAAATACATTGCAGTGGTCAACGCACTCATTCTATTCGAACACATGCAGCCAGCCAAGTGATAGCTTACGGCGAGTTGTCATATGAAGTAGTGACAACTAGTGGTGGTCGACAGGGATGCCCACTATCCTCATTTTTACTTAATTTCATCATAGATGTACTAATGGACTTAACCCTAACTCACTTCAGAGATTCAGGGATTGAATTGTTACCAGGGGATAATCTCGTTGACTTAGAATATTCAGATGATATAGTGCTTCTAGGTGAGGACGCTGACATGGTATTCAGAGTCTTCTGAACACCTTGAGTTGGAATCTACCAATGTTTGGCATGAGAGCGATTCTCTCCCGCCAAATGTAAGATGATGCTACAGGATTGGACTACACTGATCCACTCTTAGCTTAGAAATAGGGAGTGAAGCGGTTTGTGGAACGTGTAGACCACTTCATTTATTCAGGAAGTTGCGTCAGCCAGTGCCAACGGGTTGATCAGCACGGATACTGAAGGCTAGTTTCTCATATGCCAGTCTACGCTGTCTCTGGCGTAGACATGATATCCGGCTGGCTGTCGACCAACGGGGCAATCGTCTCCGTCCTCCTTCATGGCTGTGAGTGAGACCTGGCCCTCGAAAGTGGAAGACATGAAAAGGTGGGCTATCGGTCTTTCATCATAGTTGCCTGCGTTCTATCTCCCATATGAAATGGTATAATAGGGTGTGCAATATCGAGTTTGGGCGTCGAGTGCTACGTAGGTGGGAGGGGAAATCAATAGACGAGGTTGTGAAGTTACAACTATTGAGTGAAATAGTTAGCACATGTGTCACGCATGTTTGTATTTAGTCTGTTTTCTTTATTACTGGAGAAGGAACAACTACTAATATTGGAGTCAAACTGTTACATCATGTTAAACACCTCCCAACTTTTCTTTTCCTCTTCTCTATCGTTATTTCCCCCTCCGCCATCAGCCTAAATCAACTGAAATTATTCATTCTATGGTTTACAATCTATTTGGATATTGAATGTTTTAAACAGTCAACAACAGCAGCAACAGCAACAGCGGCATTATTATCATCACCAAGTGGAATTGGTTTACTTATTTTAGCGGCTAGATATTGTTTAATTCGTGCACCACAAAATGCTCATGATGATGTCACTCCAAAGGCAACAGAACTTCGTTTAGTACTGCTTGCTAGATTAGTATTATATCCAAATATGTGGTGAGTTGTTCTTTTGGTTCTTCATCTTCATCATGTTGTTGTTGTCGTTGTTGTATTTAACTAGAAAAAAATAGGTACACACATTGTTTTGCTTTGTGTTTTTTGTTTTACATTCAGAATACTTCATATGACTAACACATCGGTTGTGAGATCTTATCCTCTGGTGATTTCAGCGGCTAAAATGAATTGGAGTTTAAAAAAAAACAAAAACAATTAAATACGACAGTAAAAGAAACACAGAGACAGAAAAGAAGTAAAGAAATTGATGAATTTTCAAGTATTGATTTTGCAGGGATTTTGTTTGGTTGCATGGAGGATTTCATCATGAGCTGACATCATTTAGAGAACCACTGGAAAACCTGCAGGGAGTACTGGACAGCTAACTGTTTCGTCAGCCTAGTTTGGGACTTTTCAGCAGTCCCGGGGTGCGCACCCACCGGGGCTAGAACCCAGAACATTCTGGGTTCTCTAACTGATGTTAGCTCATGATAAAATCCTCCATGCAATCAAATTGATAATTGACAAAAGACTGATAGTCAAAAAACCTCATAAAGGATTAGAAGGACTAGTCCTGCTTGATAGAAGTGACTTTATTAAAAAGATGAATGATAATGTTGAAAACACACACAAAACTTTCAAAAACGTGAGGAAAAGAAAGATTTCAATAACGAAATAGAGAATGAATTAACCAGATGACAACAAAAAAGAGATTCCTGGGCAACACCACCACCAACAACAACAGACAACAATCAGCATAAATGTGAGGAACGTGAAAGAAACCACCTCTTTTATCTGCCTGGGAAGTATCGTTTCAACCACAGGCGCAACTGACAAGGATATCGCAGTGAGGATCTGGAAAGCACGACAAGCTTTCATTACTCTTAAGTCTGTGTGGAGATAAGTCAACAGCATTCAGCATCAAAAATGAGATTCGGATTTTCAACTCCAGTGTGACACCAGTGCTACTTCATTGATAAGAGATCTGGCGCGTCATGTAGAGCACATCAAACAAACTACAGACCTTCATAAACAGCTATCTTCGCTCAATACTACTGAAGATTAGATGGCCACAAAAGATCAGCAACAAGGATCTCTGGCAATGAGCGAACCAACACAGTAGGAACCGATTGTGCAACAAATAGGCAGGAGGAAATGGAGATGGATTGACCATACTCTGAGGAAACCATCAAATGACATCACTAGACTAGCCCTCGAGTGGAACCCGAAAGGGAAGTGGCGAGTTGGTCGTTAGTTTCTCCAGGAATTAAAGGAAATAATAATAAATTTTAAAAAAACTATAGGGAGGAGCAGGTATTTTCTGAAAGTTTATGTGAAAAATTCAGGTCAACGGATACACACACGCCGAGACTGTATGACCTACCTAAAGTATATAAACTGTGGGGGGGGCACTAAGGTCAATACCGGATGTGCGAAATTCTCCCTACCATGGTCTCTAGCTAAATGGCTAGTAAATATTCTCAAACCTTTGCATAAGCAGATGGTGAAACATAGCGTCAAAGATGTACTTGAATTCGTAGACAAAATCAATGGTATTGATATCAAGGGTAAAACTATGATATCTTTGGACATAACATTGTTATTCACAAATGTACCTCTAGTAGAAACGGTGAACTACATATGTAAACAACTGTATAACCCGTCGATAAATACCGGTATCCCGACAGAAATCCTAAAAGAATTGTTATTAAGGTGAAGTATGACTGGCACACTTTACAGACGTGTGGATAGGGTGACGATGGACTCCCCATTGGGATTTCTTTCCAAGTTAACTAGGAAATGGACTCTTGAACAACCTGGTGAGAAAATTCTCATTTTATTGCCAGGATATGAATGAAACCTTTATTCCTTGTGATAATGATTGGGGTAGGAACACAAAAATAACTCAATTCAATGAAGTATATCCTGCTATCGAATTCACGTGCAAAGAGTAGAGTTGTCTTCCTGGATGTCCTACTTACAAGAAAACCAGATGGTAGTATAAAAAGAAATTTGCATAGAAAAAGTACTTGGACAGGACAATGTACACATTTTCACAGCTTCGTTTCTATCAAGTACAAAAGAGATTTAGTGAAGACCCTCAACAACGGAGTTAGACCTATATGCTCAAAAGAAGTAACTGAAGATGAATTAAGCATTGTATATGATACTTTGATTGGGAATAGCTATCCCGAAAAATTGATCAAGAAACACATGACAAAGAAAGCTGAAAAAGAATACCCACTATCTGTTAGCAAGAAGCCACTTTATATACGACTGCAATTCAAGGCGTATACACCAAATGAGATCATTACAAGGAAATTAAGAAAATCAGTTCAAAGAACTTTTAATGCTGGCGAATTACAAGTCTTATTTTCCACTCGATCGGTAGTGATTCCACAATTAAAAGATGAAGTGCCTAGATTAGCCACTTCTAATTGTATCTACCAATTCAATTGTGCTTGTGGTGCGAGTTATATTGGCCGTTGCTCTAGGTACTTGATTTTTCCTGCTGGAGAGAACATCTCCCAGTATGGCTAAGTAAAGGTGTAGTAAAAACCATCCACATTTCGATATTAGACCATCTGGTCCAAACCGCCCACAAAGCCAAAATTGAATAGTCCTTCTCTGTCATATATCGGGTACCAAACAAATCACCAAAAACATCCAGATACCGCATACTCCAAAAGGTAGAGTCTATCGGTGCTGTGTGCAGAAGAAGCAAGTCCAGACACTTCTTCAGCGAAGACTATAAATTCATGAATTTGTAATATTATTTTTCCTTAATTTTTCTGATATTCAGTGTATTGTTATGTTGAGACTATAGAACTGTAATCTATTGATATTATTATTGATTTGATGTTATTTAAACAACAATAATGTGGTAATAACACTGATTCATTGACATATATATATATATATATATATATATACCTTCGCTTCAATGTCTTACATTCTGTTGTTACAGTAGTAGTGTAACAACAGAAGACAAGAGCTGGCACCAGATCGTTTTATTACGGAAATCAACACGTATTTATATAAATTTCACATACATTAATATAGCCTAGTCAAGTAGACAAACGCAGCCTTTTGATTGGTTGTTTTCGAGTTCCTCGGAAAGTGGAGCCATCTATCTGCGAATCATATTTGCCCACGTTTAAATTTGTTGTGATTGGTTGTTGAAACAGCCTTGTTCATATTTTCTCACGGCCCATATTAGTGACCTAGACTTTGACGTAGATTAATGTCAACCAATTGGCTAGCAGCCTGCTCTCACCACAGTAGTAGCAACTGCCTGAGGTGAAAAGTGTAGGCTGTAAGCTACATTGTCTTCTTTAATAGACAATCTTTCAACAGCATTATAGAAACTACTACATCATACTGTTAAACAACGTATATAAACAGCTTGTATAATGGACAACACTGTTGTGAATACACCTCTTTGCACACCTGACCTCCTACTTATGCTAAAATATTCCTCTAATCAGTTTGCTTCTCATATTATAGATAGCATTAAAAAAAACCTTTTCCCTTTTCTTCCTTCCCCATTTTCATTTCAGGTTATACTTCATGAATATATTACAATTAATTCATAAATATACTGATGAGAATTGTTTTCATAGTATTCCTTTACTTCTACAACAGTGTAATTCACTAATTAATCAACACTGTTCAATTTCACTGCCTGAATTACGTAATCTTCTGACTGCTCCACTTACTCGTTGGTTAGGACGAGTTGATTCTCTTTCAACTTATATAGATCGACGTTGTATAGCTATTGCTTGTATTATTTGTTTAAGACAAGGTGTTCAACAATATACTCTCAATGAAATTCAATTAAATGATTCAAAATTATTAGAAGAATTAGCCGTAAATGATAGTTGGCATGCTGAATGGCTTGAACGTGTGATCAATATTATTATACAGGTTTGTAAAAAATATTTTTGTTTTTATCTTTTTTGAATGACACTGACTCATACGCATTATACCAACTAGGCAATATCTGTCTATTAAGTTTGACCACGGATTGATATCAGTTAAAGACTTATTGCAAAAATCAGTACTGGAGTACTGGACAAGTGTTTCATCCCAGCATGGGACTCATCGACAATGCTCACCCATTGAGTATAGAACCCAAGACTTTCTGACCACATGACAATTGCCTAGACCATTCAACCACCTGGACCGGGGGCACCCAGTCGGTAGTGAGGACAGATACTCGCGGGTGACATTGGTTGGTGGTAACGCTAAAATCACGAATTAATAGAAGTTAGAATTCACGGGTTGACCACTGAATCGGGTGCCAGTGGGCTAAAGGGTCTGCTAGCTTGCCTTGTAACCAGAAGGTCCTGTGTTCGAACCCCCCTGTGGGGAGAGTGTGTACCGCCGATGAGTCGGAAACTAGGACGAAACAGCTGTTTAGTACTCCCTGCTGTTTTTTCAACGGTTCTCTAACTGAAATCAATCCGTGATAAAACTTGGAACAGATGAAATCTTTGAGAATATTTGTTTGTTACATTCCTTTTTTTTGTGTGTGTGTTTATTTTTAACTATATGTGAGGCATAATTTGAGCAAATGTGTTGATAAGTGTAATGAAAGCATCTTTTATTACAACAAATAACAGAATGATGATTTACGTTGTGTTGGTTTTTTATTTGATAGCCTTTATATAACCAGCTTAAAACTCTTTTATAGACTTTATGATTTATATATATCACACTTTCTAGTTTACACAGACTAGCTGGACGACGGACTTTGTTTGAAAGTGATTGTTTTTTTCTTTCTTTTGAGGCAATAAACTCTAGAAGCTATTCTAACAAAAATGTGAATTTATATTTCTTATGTCTCCATTGGATTCAGGGGTGCGCACTTTTCGATTAGTGCGCTACATTTTCCTTAGATACATAAAACTCTCATTTCTCTGTTGTTTCTCATCACAAAGTTCTGGAAATTATTGCAATCCGTTCATACTTTCGAACACTAAACCTGTGGATATAATCTTGTTGACTACTAATACCTATAACAAACTGTTTGACATTTTGTGACCTTTAAACACTAACTCATATCTGTAATTGTATATATTGTTGGATCTATATGTTCAAGTTGACCCACAAACTGGAAGATATGCAAGTTAAAAGCAACAAGCTGGCAGAAGAAGCATCAAAGATAGGACTTCAGGTGAACATAGATAAAATAGAGGTGATGAAGATTCCTGGCCAACACCAACAGCAACAACAACAACAGACAACAATCAGCAAGCATAAATGGGAGGAATCTGAAAGAAACAACCTCCTTCACCTACCTACTTACCTATCTGGGAAGCATCATTTCAACTACAGGCGAAAGCGATGAAGATGTTAAAGCGAGGATCATCGGGAAAGCAAGGTAAGCTTTCACTACTGTCCAGCCTGTGTGGAGATGTGCAGCACTCACCATCAAAAATAAGATCCGGATTTTCTGTGCCAATGTGAATTCAGTGCTACTATACGGATGAGAGACTTGGCGCGTCATAAAGAGCATCTCAAACAAACTTCAGACCTTCATTAACAGTTGTCTTCGCTCAATACCACTCAAGATCAGATGGCTGGCCAGAAAAGATCAGCAACACGGATCTCTGGGAGCAAACCAACCAGGAACCGATTTTGAAACAAAAAGGCAGGAAGAAATGGAGGTGGATTAGCCATACTCTGAGAAAACACGCCATCAAGTGACATCACATGCCAGGCCATTGCTCGAGTGGAACCCGAAAGGGAAGCGGCGAGGTGGTGGTCAGTGCGAGGGTGGGGTGACTTGGAGGAGGTCATGTGAAGAGGAGATGAAAGCATGTGGGCAGACTTGGAGCGGGGTGAAAACGTTGGCAGAAAACAGAAGGAAATGGAGATATTTGGCTGAAGCCCTATGTTCCTCTAGGAATTAAAGGACATAATAATAATAATGTCTCCATTGGCTTCAACAATCAACTTTCAGTCAGAGTGGCGTGAGTTCGAATCTTGCCGCATATAATTTGTAGAACACGTATTTCTGCTAAATTCTCATCAGGCTTTACAGTTACATAATAAAATCACTTGTCATAGACATTTAAAACAATATGGATCATTAAATGATTGGAAGTAATTGGTAGGAAGGCTTGCTTGACCTTGGGTTTTATGCTTGTTGACACTCGTCAGAAAAGTGTATCGTTTAGTCTTGAAGGAACTCATTTCCACTATGAGATTCGAAGCTGTTTCAGCCAGTGTGGGGCAGTCAGAGAGATTAACACTGAGCTATTCGGGCTGTTGATTGACTTCGTGTGGATCAATGGGATCCTAATCAAAGTTCAGGGATGTGCTTTAGTGGATCACAATCGAGGTGACCATAATAGTAATAATAATGACAAGCATAAATTCAGTCAGGTAGTACAAATATAAGACAATATTTACAGTTATCCAGTGTCACCGAAATAGATAACTATTTTGGGTTGAGTTTGAAGGCCATAGGAAGGAGACGGATTGAGCAAACCTTTTCTGAACACAGAGATTGGGTTGAAAACTTTTTTAAAGTAACTGCCGTGAATATGCTCAGCATAACATGGCTTGCCAAACTCAGGGAATTTAAGTGGTACCTTATATAGAACTGTAAAGGCTCAATTTCATTTCGAATTTTGGTTTCCAGGGATGTCATTGGTTTCAAGATTTCATCATCTTGAACTGACATTGGTTAGAGGACGATTGGAAAACCTGGGAGTACTGGACAGCTGTTTCATCCTAGTTTGAGACTCGTCAACAGCATGCATCTACCACCAAGGTTTGAACTCAAGACTTTCCGACTACATGGCTAACGAGCTCACAGACCACTGAGAATCGATCCAATGGTTCATGATGAAATCCTAAAACCAATCAAATCCCTGCAAACCAACCCTTGAATATCAATTTAGGGCTCACTAGTGACTGGTCCTATTCAGGTATGTAGTTACTTCAGTTCTGGTGGAAAGTTGTGACAAATGTTGTACAGCAGGTCTGGTGTGAGGACAAATATTCGCCAGTGACATTCGCTGGTAGTCATGCCATATCGTGAATTAACAGAACTTGGCATTTATGGGTTGGCTATTATTTTTTTTTATATTTTGGAATACAGCTTGATTCCACACAGTATTTATGATACAGGTATGGAATTTTCAGCCTCCGTAGTCCAAATTTTGCAGGCCGACCATAGATATCAGGTGTGCGTCGGCAGGGGGTCGAACCCTGGACCGTGTATATGATCGGTGAGAGTCATAACCACTGTGCCACCGAAGCACAGGTGCCACTAGCTTGATGGTCTACGAGCTTGCTAGCCTTGTAGTCGAAAGGTCTTGTATTTTAATCTTGGCGTACTGATGAAGAGTCCCGTAATAGGCCGACGAACCAGCTGTCCAATGCTCCCAGCTGGTTTTCGAACGGTCCTCTAACCAATGTCAGTTCGTGATGAAATCCTGAAATCAAATTCTCTTATCAATCTTGTGCTTTGTATCTACAGGGTGTACTAGTATAGATTGACTTTACGATACCTTCACCCAACCGCTTTGGACAACGCTCAAGAAGGCGACGGTGGGCTTTCCGGGTCGTTCTACCTATGTAACAGTCTCCACAAGAACAATTTAATTTATAAATGGAAACTGAAGTGGCCAAACTTCGTAGCCTTATCCTTTCACCTGCATTGGAATTATACAACAAATGATGGTGATAAGCCTTGGCAAATTAGAGTGGCATCATCAGCTCTCACACAAATGGATTTGGCTTATAGCCTGGTTCATTGAAAATCTCTTCGGAGCAATCGAGTTAAATTAATAATAGTAACGCCTAAATGAATTATTGTTATGAAGACTTAAAAGTTTCAAAATAGATACTTTAATATAAGACTGTGCATCATAAAGGTGCTTCAATTTCAAATTCCATATTTCAAAACAACCAGAGGGATCCACCGAGTCACGTATTACTAATAAAACTACGAATTGAAATAATGGGAGGTACTGGCGAACACTCACTATTATTGTTTTAGCCTGTCATTTTTCACACACACACACCTTTCTGTGTTTCTACAATTGAAGCTTAAAACTACAGCTTGCTGTGATAAACTTGTAACTACCCAATCATTAGAGTGGAATTCAACAGATTGCCTGAATGGTCAACGAGTTCGTCTTGTGACCTGAAGGTCGTGGGTTCCATCCCTGGGTAGAGACGTGGGTATGTGCTGATGAAGAGTCCTAAACTAGGACGAAACGTCTGTTCAATGCTTGTTAGTTTTCAATGGTCCCCTAACTGATATCAATCTGTGATCAAACCTGGAACTCATCAAATCCCTACATACAGTATTTTTATTATTGTGTCCTTTAGTTCCTAGAGGCTTCAAAAGCGCATCTCCATTGCGTTCGGTTCTCTGCTAGAGTTTTCACCTGGCTCCACGTCTGCCCACATGCTTTCATCTCCTCCTCACATGACCTCGTCCAAGTCTTCCTTGTTTGACCAACTCGCCGCCTTCCGTTCGGATTCCACTCGAGCAATGAATGGCCTGTCTTGTGATATCACTTGATGGTTTGTTTTCTCAGAGTATGGCCATCCAATCCACCTCCATTTCTTCCTGCTTATTTGTTGCACAATTGGTTCCTGCTAGGTTGATTCACTCCAAGAGAGATCCCTGTTGCTGATCTCTTCTTGGCCACCGTACATACAAATAATTGCAAAATATTTCTGTATTCTTTTATTATTATTATTATTATTATTATTATTATTATTATTGGGAGTACTTATTTTTCTCCTCTTCTCAACAGGTTCTATATGATGAAGATGAATTGACAATACAAGATGAAAATATTCAATTTTATTATGTCTATCCAATCGACATTGCTACAAAGAATAGTCTGAAACACAGAATTCGTAATGAATTAACATTATGGCAAAATCAATTAGGCAATCCTGTATTAGCTGATGTTTTGATCAAATGTCATGTAGATCCAGCTCTACGTGTACAATTAGAAAGCCAATTAAATCAATGTGAATGAATAATTTGTATTATATATAAATGTTTTCTACATTAGTCAAATACTTTTCCTGAAATTCGTCTTTTCTGTAATAAAATAGCTTGACAATCTCCCATCAAGTTATATAAAAAAGAAATGTCCATCGAAGTGTTACTCTTCTCAGAGGTATCTGACTGTCTGGTGTGCAGAAGTGCACGGCTTGATCTCTGACGAAATCTCAGCACAGATACAGAAGGCTAGTTTCGCATATACCAGTTTACGCCGTCTCTAAAGTAGACGTGATATCCAGCTGGCTGTAGACCAAAGGGCGTGTGTACTGCTCAGCAGTCCGCTCCGTCCTCCTTTAATATGGCTGTGAGACCTGGCTATTAAGAGTGGAAGACATGAAAAGGCTGGCTAGTTGTCTTTCATTATAGGTGCCTACGCTCTGTCTCCCGTGTGAAGTGGTATAATAAGGTGAGCAATATTGAGGTTAGGCTTCGGTCGAGTGCAAGGAAATCAATCGACAAGGCTGTGAAGTTACACCGATTGAAATGGCTAGGACATGTGTTATGCATCCCTAGTCATCGCCTTCCTCGACGAGCAGTGTTAGCTGATATAGGGTCAGGCTGGAAACGAGCCAGCTAGCGGCGGTCAAACCAAAACATAGCTTCGTCGGTCAATGAAATCCACAACAGTTAGTTTAAGCCAGCCACGTAGGAAGGTATAGACTGCCTACCTGGTTAGGGTCCTCGGGACGGTAGAATCCAATGGTTGGAAACAATTGGTGATGTAGCTCAAAACCTTTCTCAATGGCTGGCTCAGATACATCCACTCCTTGTGACTTATGATTTCCAATGAAACCATATTGTTCTTCGTTACTATTACTATTCCTTTTGTCTCACACCTCTGTTCACTGTCTCTATTATTCATTTCTTCTTCTACTTTCTTCTCTTGGTTTGTGTGCTACAAGGAGGGAGCGTGATGACTTGAACTGGTGCACATCGGTGCAAAGTAGTTCTATGTTCGAAAACAGACAGACAGACAGTGCACTAGTTTCATCTTACCACATTCCATGTCCTATACATAAGGAGACAAAAGAGTCAAAAAAAAAGAGATTCGAAATAACAATAAGAGATGCAGAAATGCTTTATGAGAGAAAGAGGGAATAGTAACATGGAAAACCATTGCAGTTTAGTCGATATATGAAGAATCATAGTGAGTGAATTCATCTGCTCCATTGAGAATGATTTTGAAGCACTGATGCACCAGTTTTCTCCAGCCATTGGTTCTTACCATCTCGAGAATCCCAACCATTCAGGAAGTCGACAACTCCCTACGTGGCTAGCTCAAACTAATTGTTATGAATTTCATTGACTGATGAAGCTATGTTTTCTTTTGACTATCACTGACTTATTTGTAAACTGATTATTGTTTCAGCTAACAATGTTCATCGAAGAAAGCAATGGCTAGGCATGCCTAACAAATGTCCTAGTCATCTCATTTACAACGTTATATATATATATATATATATATATATATATATATATATATATATATATATATATATAGATTTTGCCTCATTACCTAACACTCGATGTCCAACCTCAATATCACTCAGAAATATTATTCTCAGGCTGTTATTATTATTGTTCCCTTGGGTTCCTAGTGGAACATAGCGCTTCAACTGCACGTCTCCACTTCCTTCTGTCTTTTGCTGTACTTTCCACCTGCATTCATGTTAGTCCATTCTTTTTCAACTTCTCTTCACACCATCTCCTCCATGTCACTCTTGCACTGACGTCCCACACGCCGCTTCCCTTTCGGCCTGGTTCCACTCGAGGGCTTGACGCGCGATGTCACCCAGTGGCCTCCTCAGCGAGCGAGTGTCCAATCCATCTCCACTTTCTCCTGCATATTTGCTGGGTTGGCGATTGCTTCTTGTTTTGTTTGTTTGTGCTGATAGTTTCTTGTTGATGATTCTTTCCGGCCCGGCCATCTAGACTTTCTTCAGTATAGAGCGAAGACAATTAGTTGTTGATAAAGGTCTGCAATAGCCGGCGTGTTGGAAATATTCTTTGTGACCCGCCCGCCTGCCAAGTTTCTGATCTGATCCGTATAGAAGAACTGACTGACTTGACGTTTGTATTGAAAATCCAACCGACTGAATTTTGTTGTTGATGGTGGCTGAGTGACGAAGATTTCCAGATTGGTTCCAGGTTGATGAATGTGTGTGTTCTCGCCTTCCCGATTCTCGCTCGATTTGATATTTGATGAGATTTCAATAACAGTGAAGAGATTTTGAATTGCCCAGTACACGATGTACTCACGCCATTATTGCAAAAGGTTTGGAAAGAAGGAAAGGCACCTACCGGTTGGAAGAAAGGCTAGCTACCTTGTCAACCTGCGAAAGAAGGGCGATTTCGGCTTCACTATGCAAGAGCTTGCATCGGATAATGCTTTTGTCCACGGCAAGTAAATTATTAAGTCGTATCATCCTGGACAGAATAAAGGATGCACTGGATACAGAACTTCGCGCACCATCCACCTGAACAAGCTGGATTCAGGAAAGGCAAGTCATGTACTGATCAAATTGCTACTCTATGCATCGTCATCACAGAACAAAGCATAGAGTGGCAGTCAGACCTCTCTCTACATCAACTTCATCGACGTCGAAAATGCCTTCACCGAACAGCATCGACCAAGAAGTAATTTGGAAACTACTTCAACACTACGGCGTGCAGTGCTCAAGTCTTTATCAACCTCTATCAACAGCTGGCTATATGACAATGCCACATGTCAAGTGACCTACAACGAAAAACTCGGCGAGGTGTTCGAAGTGCATACAGGAGTAAGACAAGCTGGCTGCCTTTTATCACCGATGTTATTCTTAATTGTGGGGAACTAGGTTATGCGTCGTCAGTCTGTGCGTGGGAGCGAGGAGACAGGAGTACACTGGACCAATAAGAAAATTCTAGAAGATTTGGATTTCTCGCGTGGATGATTTATATTTAACGTGACACAAATTCGAAGACTCGCAGGCGAAAACCCACAACTTGGCAGAAGAGGTAGGCAAACACAGAATACTGGACTGCAGGTGAACATAGAGAAGGTGGATACAGAGGTGATGAAGATAACCAAGCACCACCACCAACAACAACAACAACCAGCACCAATCCTCATCAACGCAAAAGATTTGACAGAGGTTACTTCCTTCACTTATCTGGCTAGGAAGCATCGTTTCAGCTACAGACACACGGAGAGGATGAAGATGTCAAACTCGGACAGAATCGGAAAGGCAAGGCAAGCAACGCCTTCATCAACCCGAAATCACTTTGGAAATCTTCTACACTCAGCATAAGGAACAGAATTCGGATTTTCAACACCATTATCAATTCAGTCTTTCTATATAGGTCCGGAACTTGGCCAGTGTGTCATGAAAAGGATTTACAGCAGGTTGGAGACTTTAGTCAACAGCTGCCACCATCGCTGGCTGCATACTGAAGATCGATTGACTGGTCAGAAAGAATGAGTAATAAGAAACTCTGGCTGGGGGAACAAAACAACTAAAAGCCGATCGCTGAATAAATTTGTAGGAGAAAATGGAGATGGATTGGGCATATATATTAAGGAAACCGTCGAATGACATCGCGCGCAATGCGGGCCATAGATCAAGTGGAATCCCAATGGGAAGCGATGAGTGGGTCGTCGGTGCGAGGGTGACATGGAGGTGATCGCGCGTGGGGAAGGGATGAGAGAGTTTGGACAATCATGTACCCAAATTAAGAGGATAGCAGAAAATAGGAGAAAGTGGAGATGTGTTGTTGAAGCCCTATGTTCCACTCGGAACCCAAGGGAATCACAAATATGATATAAACACAGGAGCATTGGAATGAAGCAAATTATTGTTATTAAATAATATGAAGAACTTGGTAGAGACTTAATCAAAATTAATTTAAGTAAACTGAGTGATTTAACACACTTTTCAGAATTGAGTAGGGTTCAAGGTCTTGTCAAAATCAATGTCATTAGCTGTAGAAGTGTAATAGTGAGAAGCGACATTTTTGAAAACGTCATGTATCACATGTTTAGACAAGTCAGGCTCATTATAAGTTCAGTGACTGAACAAACTTATGCTGCATGTAGAGTTAAAAATTTAACATGTAGATTGGCGTAGCTTCCAATGTTTGAAGAAGTGTCATTCATATTCCATTGACAGGATTCTTGCGTATATCAAAGTTGGTTTATGAGTTCGATTGGAAAATAAAGTTTCTACAGCACATCTCTGTTTTGTCCTTTTCTACTGCAGTCATCTTTAACTGACCCCCCCACAATTGCCCATATCCTATCATCTCCTCACATGATCTTCATGTCACTCTGCGACGCCTATTTCAGTGTCTTGTATCCAGGTTCCACTCGACTGGGGGTGGCCTTGGGTTCTGAGTCACTCAACGGTTTACTCAGTGTGCATCCTATTCATCTCCATTTTCTTAATAATAATAATAATGATTTATTTCAGGATTTCATCATGAGCTGACATTAGTTAGAGAACCATTGGAAAACCAACTAGGAGTACTGGATAGCTGTTTCGTCAGCCTATTTTGGGACTCTTCATCAGTACGCACCCACCGGGATTCGAACCCAGGACCTTCCGGTTACAAGGCGAGCTCTAATACCATTAAGCCACTGGGACCCGATCCAATGGTCCTTGAATTCTAACTTCTACCAATTCACGACATAGCGCGACCGCTAGCCAATGTCTTCGGCGAGTATTTGTCCTCACACCCGACCAGCTGCACCCTACAGGTCACAACTTCCCACTGGTTCTCTAACTAATGTCAGCTCATGATGAAATCCTGAAACCAATCAAATCCCCACAAACCAACACTTGAATAATAATGATTTACTTTATTCCAAAAACAGTACTTGTGATACAGAATGGAATTTTCAGCATTAATCACAATATTGCATCTAATTTCCTCAAATTATAAATAAAAATTAATCACACAGAAAATTTTCCACATTTACAATAGAGGTAGTGTCAAAAACATGTAGCATGTAAAATGGAAATAACAATAATAATGATAACAGCTAGGGTAATAATAGTAATACAAGTGCAAATTCCCGTGGCCTTGTTTCACACAGTATCGTCGATGCGGTAAAGAAATCCTAACATGTTTAAAAATATTGAATATAGTGTTCTCCTTATATGATATGGTGAGGGGAAAAACAAAGATTACAGCAGTCATGGAGATAAGTTGGTGTTTGGAACTATGAGAGTAAAACAAAGAAGTAACAGCACCATAAATATAATAGAAATAATAAAAGTAAGACTTCAAGGTATATAAGGATGGTTGGAGGAAGTTGTTTATTTACTAGATGAAAAAAAAGGTTAGTTAATTGTTGCCTGACACTATTTTCATCACATAAAATACGTGACAAGTATGGTATCATAGAATTCCTATACTTAGACGTGTGAGCATACAGTTTTCTGAAGTTACTCCTTGTTCTACCTGAGGAGGAGATGCAAGGTGAGAGCTGAGGATAAAGTGGATGCTCCAAGTTAGACCAAATGCCTTTAGCAAATTTATTGCACGAAGTCAAGTGCCTATCAACAACGACGTTAACTATGTGGTCCACTGGGACACCACTCACCCTACTGACAGTCTTCAGTATTCTACGAATTGTGACATAGTCTTGTTTAAGCAACCCAGGAAAGAATAAGCAAGGGTGGACAATAAAGAAGAATAGGTAGGATGCAAGAGTTTATGAACTGTAAGAGGAGTGGTTGAGTTATACCTGAGTGTCTTAACTTCTTGATGTAAAATGTCAGGCGGAATATTTTACTGGAGATTGCTAAGACATGGGAAGTCCAGGAGAGATCAGAAGAGAGAATAAGTCCAAGATACTTAATTTCTGATGTAATTCTTATATCATTGTCGTCAATTTTACAACTGTCATGAGAATCGACAACTTCTTTTAACTGTCTTTTACATCTTGAGCTGAAGTTAACAGTTTGACATTTAGAAGGATTCAGTTTAAAACCGTTGGACTCGGACCACTTGCTGACTCCTGACAGAAAGCTATTTATTTTGGTACAATCTAGCTGGGAGTTAACAGCCATTGGAACTGTTAAGTCATCAGCATACTACACAAAGTTTATTTATCAGAGTGAGGCAGTTCATGCAAGAATATAGAAAAAAGAAAAGGAGAAAGGACAGCGCCTTGAGGGACACCAGCTTCAGTAGGCAATGAAGTGGAAGACTTCCCTTTATATACGGTGTACTGCTTTCTTTCTGAGAAATAGGAATGTAACCAGTTAACAGCGCAACATTCTGTTTGACTAGCAGCAAGTTTATTTAATAAGATGTCCCTAGGGACCTAGTCGAAAGCAGATGTATAGTCTAGGAAGGCACAACGAACAAATTTAGCCCCCTTGTCGTATTTTTGAGCAATAGGCTCTTGGCTGATTCGTTCCCAAAGTTTACTGTTGCTAAACCATTTCTGGCAATTCATCTGATCTTTGGTATGCAGTCGGCGAAGATAGTCGTTGATGAAGCTCTTCACCAACCTGTTGGAAATACTTTCCGTGACACATCAAGCTTCTGACCCATATAGAAGAAATGACTTCACCTTAGTGTTGAAAATCTGAATCTTCTTGTTTATACTGAATGCAGAAGATTTCCAAATTGATTTCAGAATGATGAAGGTTTAACTTTCCTTTCCGATCCTTGTTAGCTTCGACATCGTCATCTGTACTGTCGCCTGTAGTTGAAACGATTGTGCCTAGATATAAGTGAAGGAAATGGCCACTTTCAAATTTAGAAAAGAGAAAGATTGAGCGAAGAAATATTTACTTTTCAATTAGATCCTCATCTCTGGCTCTACTCTAATATATATAGCATTTTAATTACAATACACAACAATTTACCAATCAAGTGGCGATATGTTTGTTAACAATAATTAGTCGGTGTCAAAATGTCAATGGGGTGATAATTAACGAAGAAAAATTAATATATATAATTAAAAGGTGGAAATGGTTACAACACGTGGATTGCATAATGCATAATTTTGGAAAAATGAAGAGCAATTAAGGAATAAGCGTGTGCACAGGTCGATTACGTAACAGATTGTTAAAGAAAATAAAACAATTTGGATAATGATAATTTGTAACTAAAGTTGAAGTGGTCATAAGAATAAAATAATTCATACATTTGGTTCCCTTGATAAATTTCGATAAAGAAAGAAGACGAAATTTGCAGTATAAAATGATATCATTCTATTTCACAGGTTCTCGTCAGCTGCAGACTACCTGAAATTACAATGGTTATATAGATGATAATAACATACTTTAATGTTCGAGTGGTGGTAGAAAAGAGATACTATAAAATTGACGCATCTAAATGAAAGCATTACAATGTTTTTAGTTTAAGTTTTCATCATCAATTTATAAGGTTTTAAAGTTGAAAAGAGGGGGAGGGGTAAGATAGAAAACAGAAAAAATTGATTAACAGAACAGTGTTAGCTTTTAGGTTCACATAGCAACTCAAGAAACAAAAAACGGTTACAGTTTATGAGATAAAGATTTGTTCAGTGAGTTGAGATCACTGAATTAGATGACTAATCAAAATCAAAATTCTGTTACCAAGGGAGTGAGAGGTTAATCACACTCTCTTTCTGTATGCATAAGTCTGGTTTAAGTCTTTTGATTGCGATTGCTTCGGCGAATCGTAGTAAATTTGCTGTCCTTTGTCTATTTAATATTTTGAAGGACTTAGAAATCTCTACGAGATGTCCGGTATCAACAGTGTGTCTGGTAATTGCACTCTGGGAATATTTGCTTCCTTTCACGCACAGGTTTTTTGGAATATGTTCAGAAAACCAGATAGAAGCCCTTCTTTCTGTCCTTCCAATGTACTTGCTCCCGTAAGTGCACGTGAATTCATAAACGAAGTTGGAGGTGACATCAGTAGGGTATATATCCAGTTTTGAGTGGATTAAAGAAGGAGTGGTCGTCTTCCTTTCTTTATCGAAATTTATCAAGGGAACCAAATGATATAATCTCGTTGACAGTCGACCTGACCGAGGGAATTTATGCTTGAATATAATAATACTGACCCAACGAATAACCTAACCGATATTTAATTCAATCTTAGATTTTCCCGTCGATTGATTGGACCGAAGTACTCGCTCTCAGGTTGACATGTCCGTTGGCTTCTTGTGCAGATGTTTCAACGATGTCTGGGCATGTAATTAGTAGTTAACTGAATGATCCGTTGCACAAGTGGTGACTCTCGTGGCCCAATTGGTCTAGTGGATAACGCTTTAGAGTTTGAAACTATGGTCACTGGGTTCAAGCCTCCGCGGGAACATCATCATTTACGGCTGAATGCAGGTACATCCAGATGACAAGTCCCAAATAGGACGAAATGTGCATCCTGGATTCCACCGCTAGTCACCATCCATCAGTTAACTTCTGACCTAAGTGATATGCTAGACATACACTAAGACAAAGTCTGGTCTTTGACTGTTAGGATACGTTTCTTATTAAGAAAGAAACGTCAGATTTATTTATCTTTTTAACCACATTAAAATCAGCCCAAGTCAGTAGAAATGGATAGTTCTGGTCGATTGGCGATTCCGGTGAGGTAGGCGAAAATAAATATTCTATTTGGTTGGAGATCTAACTAAGACCAAGGTGAGAAAAAGATGAAATTTTTCAGTAATCCAATGCATCACATGATGAATCATAAGGTGATTACTATTCTAAGCTGATACCTATCACCCCCGTAAAAATGTAGGACTGTCTTCTTGTATCTGTTTGGAGAATTTTTGATTTTTCGACCAAAAATAATTCAAGATGGAGATAACTCATTTGAAGCAGAAGCTTTGAGTGCCGCATAATCAGGCAGCGAAAACCTATCTAAGATATCTCTCATTGTTCCCTCCCCATTTCGATCTCATGAAAGCACGCTTATAGGCATCGACGAAGAGGTCACCTTGTCCATTGGACTAGAGTTGATACAGAACCGCATGTTTATCAGGGGAAGCAAGCTTCAGAGGTGAAGAGACTTGCGGCGACCAAAATTTTCCCGACAGACTAGGGTATGCTTTCGACACAAGTGTTACAACTGAGATATACGTGATGTGCATGTGAAATCATTTGATGAAGGTGACACGTTAGAACAAACTGAATTTAATGAAACATTTGGCAGATTGAGCTTATCTAACTAGTCAAGACCAAGTAAATTCAAATCATGGTGAGTTAACATGAGTTAACATATATCATCAAATTGACGCTCACCAAGCTGAACATGGCAGTTGATCTCACCCATGGGTTTCTCACATCTCTAAAAGCATTCTGTAGGAAGAATCTGCGGGCACCCAAGTGCACTGCATATGTTACGCAAAATTAAGGTGATATCAAATACCGTTTTCAACTGAAGATGAATAGTTTTGCTGTTAATTGAAAGGTAAAATACTTTCGTCTACTGGCAAAATCGACTATGGTTGTTGCGACATTGTTCTCTACCCGAGGGGTGTATTTCTGCTTGAAGGGACCACATTTGTTACTCGTAAGACAGTTTTTCTGTGGCAAGCAGTAACTCTCTTTATTGACCTGTAGAAATGTAATGGATTCATCGACTGGACACTAAGGCAGTAACAAGTTGGGCGTCAGACTATTGACTTGGAGGAGGTGAGAGCCTATGGGCAATCATGAAGGCAGCTAAAATTAACTTTAGAAAGCAGGATAAAATAGAGATATACCTCGGTTGAAGCCCAGTGTTCCACTTGGGACCTTAAGGAATAAGAATGTTATGTATCTAGTCCTTAGGACTGGTGTTGACTGTATTCCATCAGTCATGTTGGCAATGTGAACTTTGTGACACATAACACAAAGATAACTTTTCTGCCAGGTGTAATTATTGATGAAATGAGAATCTTCATGGATGTTAAGGTGATTTACGTAGTCAACTAAATCACCTGACACGTAATAAATTTCCATCTGAATTTTATCGTCACTGCAAATATTCTTAGCACCATAGAAAGCATAAAAACGATGCTTTCAGGTGGGGAGTAGGGGTGCGATGCTTTTTTTTAATTGAAGTCGTCATCTAGACTATACATTCGTGAATCTAATCTCATAATTATTTCGAATCAGGAGCGAAATCCAGTAAATAATGTAAATAAATTGCTTAATACAAACAGGTTCAGAATACACTTCGGATGCATAGCTTAGTCTGAAATTTCAGATTGCTTATGTATTATTATTATTCCCTTTAACATAGAGCTTCAGCCCCACGTCTCCACTGCCTTCGGTTCTCTGCCAACGTTTTCACCTGGCTCCAGGTCTGCCCACATGTTCTCATCTCCTCTTCACATCACCTCCACCAAGTCACCCTTGCACTGACGATCAACTCGTCGCTTCCCTTTCGGGTTCCACTCGAGCAGTGGCTTGTTTAGTGATGTCACTTGATGGTTTCCTCAGAGTATGGTCAATCCAATCCACCTCCATTTCTTCCTACCTATTTGTTTCACAATCGGTCCCTGCTGTGTCGATTCGCTCCCATAGATCCTTCACTATTGCTGATCTTTTCCGGCCGGCCGTCTGGTCTTGAGTGGTATTGAGCGAAGACGGCTGTTGATGAAGGTCTGTAGTTTGTTTGATGTGCTCTTTATGACACGCCGCCAAGTCTCTGATCCGTATAGTGAGTAGCAGTGACTGAGTTCAGATTGGAGTTGAAAATCAGGATCTTATTTTCATTTCCATGCTGAGTGCTGTTGACTTATCTCCACACAGACTTGAGAGTAATCAAAGCTTCTCTTGCTTTCTTGATCCTTGCTTTGATATCCTCGTGGATTGCTTATGCGTTTAGCTTTATCCAGACAACACCTTTGATAAGTTTGATTGAACTGTTGGTTTCGAACTGAACTTTGAAGGATTTCTCAAATAGGTCCGAGTGCTCTGTGTTCACAGGATGTTGCACTATCCAAATCTAGATTATTTCCATCCTCTTTGTACTAATCGTTGAACTGTACTTCACAGGTCTACGTGATGTTTTAGTCTATTAACTATTTTCACTCTGGGAATAAGAAAACCTGATTGACAATAAATTTATGTAAAAAGAAAAGTCAAAAAGAAGAATTTTCATTTGCAAAGTGAAGCATAGAAATTCACATAGAAAAAAAATTATATTATAACAAACCAATGTTATATCAATTGAGAAAAAAACTATTATTTCGACAAATTTTATGTTGTCTCTCTTTGTTACATCTATATGTTAAACTACTAACAAAATTGTGGGTGATTTTTCCAGCACACTTGACTCCTTATATTAATGTATTCACAACTAGGTTTCATGTTAGCTTATATACTTCAATTTCCTTATTACGACTTCCCATATATATCCGAGATGGGCATCGGTGGTTCAGTGGAAGAACGCCGGCCAACTATCATGCCTCATATGGTCCATGGCTCATTCTGCTACCAACTCATGCCTAAATCTCGCTAAGTTCGCAGTAAAGCCGATAAGGAGGATGAATGTAGGGGTCGGGCGTAAGTCCAGCAACCCCACCTCGTAAAAATAAAACCAGTGCTACCCGCTAAATGAAATGCTCTAACGAAAAACTCTACGTTATACTTGGAATGTAAAAGCAATTAAAATCAAAAGTGATATTTAAGTATTGGTTTTGTAGGAATTTTTTCTGATTGATCGGAGGATTTCATGATGAACTGACATCAGTTAGAGAACCATCGGAAAACCTGCAGGGAGTACTGGACATCTAGCTGTTTCGTCAGCCCAGTTTGGGACTCTTCATCATCACGCACCCACCACAAGGGTTCGGACCCAGGACCTTCTGGTTACAAGGCGAGCTAGCTCGCTGACCATTCAGCAGCCACTGAGACCCGATCCAATCGACAGCCCATAAATTCTAACTTCTGTCAGTTCAAGATATAGCATGACTTCTTCGTAAGGTCTTCTTTGATGAGTTACCGCCTCACTCTCAACCTGTTGTAACATAGAATTTAACGCGTCAAAACAAAATTGATTAAGAATGACAAGTGAAATGACCAGTAAAATAATACCGGAGATAATTCAAATTGCGAATATAAATAGTACCATTTGGCGTAGTAAAGGAAGGATATACAATCTGAAATATGATAAAGGATTACCATGCTTCAGCATAGAGGGAGTAAGACCATGAAATTCGTAGGGGTTGAACGACCATTTTCTATATACAGAGATTTGGTTTTCCTGTTTCGCTAGCCATAGCTTCATCAACACGGATAAGTTAGATACATAATGATTTGGGCAAATTCCTTTTCATTTTGTAAATGACTTTATAGACGGAGGCTGTAGTGATAGGGTGGTCATTATCGACTAGATGTTCAATGATCGCGCTTCTTATTTCTCCACTTCCACATCTTTGTAACCATACAAGATAGTGTTCTTGCACACTCTTGGACAAAACTCGAGTCAAACGACCGATATACCGAGCTCAACACGAGCAAGTGAATTAATAAACGAACATGATAAATTCGTTAAAAAGGGTCTTTTCACTGAATCACTTATTTTGATTTTCCATATATGGGTTAAATAATCTGAAAAAAGAAGCTCAGCCAGTGCAATACATTCACTTGCTTGTAATCAGAAAATAAAGTGGAACATGGTGAAAGTATTAAAAAGTAATATGGTTCGGTGGAGAGATTGAGAGGTTAATCACCACCGTATCTTTATCCATTGATACAACACTAAACACATACATTCGAAATGACGTCACGCCTATATCGGATATATGGTGTATCACAACAAAAAACAGAAGGCAGTGAGGCTATATCAAGCAATTCATAAAGTTGAGGGAATACACTGAGATGTAATTATGTGCAACAGATTGTGCTGGAAACAACATTCAATTATTAAGGCTATATCACTCACTTTGTTTAATATCAGATAAATGTTTCTAATGTGGAATTTTTTTTATTTATTTAACTCGAAGAAATGAGACAAGAAAATAGTTTAAACTTATACCAATCACTAAGCTTGAGGGTTGATATTGGTTTACAGAGTACATCAATGAGTGAATGAATGAATGTATTCAGTAAGGCTGTCAGAGGTTGTTGATTACTTTCTTCAAGCGAAAGGTAGTTAGTCAAACAACAAAGTAAAAAGAATATTCCCTTTAATGGATGAATGGAATTTCCTATCTATTAAAGCAATTTTTTTGTTTAAAATGTCTCCATTTTTTGTTAAATGTTATCATAGATGTAACAATGGAACTAAATCTAGTTTACTTTAGGATTGACCAGTGAAAATTCTTTGTTAACTTTGAAAATTTAAATGATTATTATCTCCTAGGTCAAGGTACTAACAACATGCTGAGTATTCTTAAAACCTTCAGCAGAAATCATCGAATGTTTCACTTGCGACTCACTTCTAATTATGCAGGAATGGACTCCATCGTCTCCTAACTCAAAGATAGGTTGTGAAGTAGTTGAGGAAGTTAATTCCTTGACTTAATTGAGAAGTTTCATCAGCCCTAATGAAATGATTACTGGCGAAATCTCAGCACACAAACAGAAGGCCAGCTTATGTCATCTCTGGTTTAGACATGACACCGACCAAGGAACGTGAGTACCGCCGGTTTTATGATGGTGGGACATGACTATTGGATGTGAAAGATATGAAAACGTTAGCTAGCTGACTTTGACCACAGATGTTTGCGTTCTGTCTCCTTTCCTTCGTATTAAGTTGTGAATAATATTGAAGTTAGGTGTCGAATGTTGAATAAGGACAGTGAGTTAATCAATGATGTTGTGAAGCTTCATCAATTGGGATGGCTAGGATTTGTGTTAATCGACATAGGGTTAAGTTGTAAAGGAGTTTAGGGTGTCCAAAGCCAAAACGTGGTATCACTCCACGAAGACTTTAACAGTTGGTTTGAAGCAGCCAAATAGGTGGGGGTCTAAGGATGCTAAGAACCAGTGACCGGAGACTACCGGTAATACTACTCAGAATCATTCTAAATAGCACAGACACATTCATACTGTCTGTACCGTTCACTCATATCCGCTAAACTTTTATCTTTCACCTCACATTTCGGCTTATTATAATTCTTTGAGTTATTATTTGTTTTCTTACTATCTTTTGTCTATCTTTGTGTTTTTACTACCTGGAATTTGGAAAGTTGAACTGGGTACCCTTCTGTGCAAAGCTCTACGCTAAAAACCCTCAGTCAGTCAAAGTAATATTTAGCAGTTGAATTAATTAGTGCTGAAGAGAATTTATCGATTACTTTTCTTTATAAGAAAATCTAAGTAGACTAGTTTCACTATTTTTTTCTCTCTCTCTTACTGTTTATGTATTAGCGCTTATTATATATACTTCCATCATTTGCGTAAATATTTGTTCACTGTATATAATACCTACACATATTCACGGTAAAGATAAATAATAATATACAATTTACTAGTGATATAATTTTATAAACAGTCAATATGACCTTGCATAGGCATTCACTAATTAATTTATGTCTGTGCTTTAATTTTTATTATATAAGATTACAAGTACAAGGTGTTTTATGTATGTGGTGATAATTACTAATGCTTTTCAAGTAATGGGTTTTAGGGATTTCATTGATTGCTTACAGGGTTTAATAATGAGCGCTGACGTTGGTTACTTGGGCGGGGTTCTAGTGGGAAGTTGTCACCATTAGGGTGTAGAAGGTCTGATGTGAGGACAACTACTCGCTGAAGACACTAGCTAGCGGTTGCGCTATGTCATGAATGCGTAGGATTTGGAATTCATGGGCTGTCGATTGGATTGAGTCTCAGTGACTGCTGAATGATCAACGAGCTCGCCTTGTAACCGGAAGGTCAAAGGTTCGAATCTTGGCGGTAGGTGCGTAGTGATGAAGAACCTCAAGGTAGGCTGACGAAACAGCTAGCTGTCCGGTATTCGCTGCAGGGTTTCCGATGGTTCTCTAACCGATGTCAGCTCATGACGGAATCCTCCAGCCAATTACTTATGAAACGAAAAGTCAAAGATATTCCCTTCATTAAAAAAATAACAACTTGCTAAATACAATATCAACGATATATTTTCAACATTATGTTACAGTATTATTATTATGATTCCCTTAGGTTCTGCGTGGAATATAGGGCTTCAGCAGCAGATCTCAGTTAAACTCTCTGTAGTCTTTGTAAGCTTATAAGCTCTACTATCTGCCTCACAGTAAGTAATACAAGGCTGCCTAATATCGCTAATGATTTTACTGATTGTGCTAGACTGGATAATGTGACAGACAGTGACAGGGAGCGGGGAAACAGGCATAAAATGGACTCACACAAAAAACTTGGAGGATCTGGACATCGCCGATCATATATGTCTGATTTCCCACAAACTGGAAGATATGCAAGTCAAAAGCAACTAGTTGGCAGAAGAAGCATCAAAAATGGGAGAGACTTCAGGTGAACATAGAGAAAACAGAGGTGATGAAGATTCCTGGCCAACAGAAACAGCAACCACAACAACAGACAACAATCGGCCAGCATGAATGGGAGGAACCTGAAAGAAACAAACTCCTTTATCTACCTGGGAAGCATCATTTCAACTAAAGGCGGAAGTGATTAAGATATCAAAGCGAGGATCATCGAGAAAGCAAGGTAGGCTTTCATTACTCTCAAGTCTGTGTGGGGGTCAACAACACTCAGTATCAAAAATAACATCCGGATTTTCAACTCCAATGTGAAGTCAGTCACTGCTACTCACTATACGGATCAGAGACTTGGCGACGTGTCATAAAGAGCACATCAAACAAGCTACAGACCTTCATCAGCAGCTGCCTTCGCTCAATACTCAAGATCAGATGGCCGGCCGGAAAAGATCAGCAACAAGGATCTCTGGCAATGAGCGAACCAACACATCAGGGACCAATTGTGAAACAAATAGGTAGGAAGAAATGGAGGTGGATTGGATTGACCATACTCTGAGGAAACCATCAAGTGACATCACTAAACAAGCCACTGCTCGAGTGGAACCCGAAAGGGAAGCGGCGAGTTGATCGTCAGTGCGAGGGTGGGGTGACTTGGAGGAGGTGATGTGAAGAGGAGATGAGAACATGTGGGCAGACCTGGAGCCAGGTGAAAACGTTTGCAGAGAACCGAAGGCAGTGGAGATGTGCAGCTGAAGCTCTATGTTCTTCTAGGAATTAAAGGAAATAGTAGTAATATAATCATCTGCCTCACACGATTCCTTGCATATCACCATCGGACCAAAGCTTAAGGCGTTGTTTCTCACTTGGATACTACTCGAGCGATGATATGGTGCGTGATGTCACTCAAAAACCTCCTCAAAGTATGTCCAGTTCATCACCATTTCCATCCATATATTTGTTGATTGTTTAACCTTTTGATTGGTCCATTGCCAGACCTCCGTATTTCTTATACCTTTTGTGAAAGGTCAACTGATCTTCAGTATGCAGCAAAGGCAGCTGTTGATGATGGTCTGCAGTAGACTGCTAAAAATGGTTTTGGTGACACATCAAATCTCTGAGTGACATTTAAGTTAGTAACAAGATATTTAACAAGAATCTATCAACTAAAAAATACAGCAGCAAATAATGAAAGAAATTTAACAGAGTCTTTAAATAAGTTGAAACAACAAGGTCATATTTCAACTACCTTGGATGAAATACTAAACCCTACTGGCATGGTTATACGGCTTACCAAAGATTCGCAAAAACGGCTTGCCACTTAGACCGGTCCTCGATGTGTCTAGCTCACCATATCATTTAACTGTGAAATGACTGGTGGAACTTTGACAGCCGTTGTATAAGAAACTTATGAAGAGATAGTTTCGAGTTTGCTGAAAGGATCAAGGAATCAAATATGAAGTATAAATAAATGATATCATTGGATCCATCTTCCTTTTTCACTATTGTGATTCTGATGGAAACAGTTGATTACACGGGTAATAAATTGATAGGGCAAGGCACACAGATTGGAATTCCTGTACCTTCCCTAAAGGAACTTCTTCTAAGGTGTACAATGTAGGTAAACTTTCTGTTCATTAAGAAAATGGATAGACAATCCTATGGTGTTGCCATGAGGTCACCACTAGGCCCAATCCTAACAGAGTTTTTCCCCGCGAAACTAAAAATGGTCCTCTTAAGGATGTAATGTATAATCTTGATTTTTATTACCGATATGTCCATGATACATTCATAGTTGGGAAGAATTAAAGTTAGACTAAGGACATATTGGAGAAATTCAATTAAGCATAACCTGAAATAAGCTTCACTAAAGAAGAAGAAGAAAGTGGATCTATGCTGTATATTCATTAGCCAAACAATACTTAGTTCAAGAAATAAAGACAAACTGTCCTGTTTCTCCTCTTCAGTGTGTATTTACAAGTCTAATAGTTCATGCGGAGCTAGTAACATTGGGCGTATGATCAGACAGGCTCATCATCGAATTTATGAATGCCTCCCATCTTGATTGTCAAAGGTTCGAATAAAGCTATACGTGGCTTAATAGTAGCTCTTTTCGTAGATGCTGAGTGGACATCAAATCGACTCTAACAAAGCTTTTAAAGTTATGTATCATATATCGCCTAGCCTCTCACATGGTCTAAGAGTACGACTTTTACATACAGCAGAGAAAATCGGAATTCATCTGATCAAACTATATCTGTGGGTTCATACGAAATCCGGACAGCCTCTTTACTAATAACTGACTAGTGTCCAATAGAAAATATCCAGTACAGTCCTACAGGAGGTCAATCGTAAGCCTGAATAGCCCAGTGGTAACGTATGTGACAGCGTCATTGGGTGACGCGTGTTCAAACCTCAGAAGGGACATGAGTGTCGACCAACCTGAAACCTAGGTCAAGCAAGGCTTCCTGTGGCCGATTGCCTCCAACCATCTAATACCGACTTTACACAGTGCACTATAATGGCGAGTCACCTACCATGTTGGCCACATTGCAAGCTTGACTGATAGATTTCATTCTGCACCGAAGATAGGACCAGAAACATTACGCTAGTTACTGACTGGTGTTCAATCAAAAGTACAGCCCCTTCCTTCCCCATGGTCAACTACATAATATGTATTAAGTTTTTAAAACCGATTTTCCCCTCCTATTGTTATTCTCATAAATCCAGCTAATTCTATTACCTTGTTTATATTTTACGTAATTCATCTGAGACATTCTATTCTTCTTAATCATCATTGGTTATTTTTCAAATTTCTTGATAATGTAATAACTTGTTTGTAACGCCTAAGAATCAACTAATCCTAAATTCCGTAATTAATTGTCACCCCTCTCTTAAAAACATAGATATTTTGTTGCTATTATTTCTTGTAAATGCTCAAAAAGGTATTTGAAATGTGGAATTAATTTGCTGGAGCTATTTTTGAATTTCGCGTTGACTGATTTCAATGCAGCTGTCGAAATGCTTGACCTCTGTTAGTTAATATTTTGGTTTCCAATACAGACGTTTTGACGACGTTTTGAAGTAAAGGTGATCTCACTTGGTTGATATTGGCTAACAGTGGATTCCACGATTCGAAACTCGTCAACTGGATCACACTAGTGAGTGATTATATTCCTATTGAGACTCGATTATGACGCCTGTTGTTTCAAATGCACAATTTTAGGTTAGAGATTTCAAGGACTTATTCACGGCGGTGGGATTCACTCTGCAAATTTATGGTTTATAGTAATAGTAATATTATTATTATTTCCTTACGCTCTCAGTGGAACACCCGGCTTCAGCAGCACATCTGTGGAGTACGTAACAATGTGATTGTACACTTTTTGTTAGTTGTTGAAATGAGAGACATTGTACATGATTCTTGTTTAAAACGATTCATGTTTAAATATATATAACTTCCACGTACAATTCAAAATACACTATACTGTTGGAAGCTTCGCCTTCTCTCTGGCTATTACTGCTTACTTGCTCCACTCATACCATGTTGTATACTTTGGATTTATTGCAGGAGTTTATTATCCTTATCCGATGACAACTCTACAACCGGTCCACAGAATCTACCAGCAGACGCCATTCCAACAGTGAACGTTCCCGTGGATTATATTAATAATTTGTAGCAGCGGACTTTAACATTATACTCAAGTAACCTTTTTATAAATATAACTCATTTCTGCATATTTTGATAATATATTGTTACTCTACCATCTCAATGACTTGGATTTTTATTCACCTATTTGTAGTCTTGAGGAGCTCTCCTCACAGTCCCCCACACATCTCTACTGCACTCGGTGGTCTAATATCACTTTCAGGTGGTACACACACAATGGGTTCACTTCTATTTTACATGAACTGCTTGAAATCAACTTCAGATGCCAAACGCATCACCGATTATTCGGGTTCCACTTGGAGGCTTCCTTGGCATGTGATTTCATTTGAATATCATATTAAGCTGAGTAATTCGATGCCTGAGAGATTTATTTATTGTTTATTTCTGTCGTCTATCTGATCTTCTGTAGGGCAGTGGAAGCTAGTGTACATAAAAGACTTTAGTCTGCTGAAAGTGCTTTTGAGTCAAGTATGTACCATATAAAAGCCGTGACTAACTTGACACTAGTGTTAAGAATTCGGATCTTTTGATATCTAAGGTCTGTAGATCTCTACAGTGATTTCATAATGATGAATGCTCGTCTCACCTTTCGGATCATGGCTTTGACATCCTTATCTATTTGCACTTGTTGCCTGGGCGACTAATTAAATGAGATAACATTCTTTAGATTTCTCTTAAATGTATACTGTGAGAGTCATCGAAGAGGAAGTCTAAGATCAAAGTAGCACTGGAATGTTTAGAGGTTCGTGAGAAGACATTTTAAAAACATTGAATATAGAACTAACATGACTTGGTGACGTAACATTTTTGTATTGTTCGCTAGTGAAGTAACTATCTTACATCAAAACAAATGTATAGTAAAGTAATTAATTATTTTCGATAATGAATTTTCCGTAAAAATCGGTTATACCCGCAGAAGTGTTGATGTAAAAATAGGCATGAAAATACAGAAATATCAGTGATTGGATATCAGTCAATGTATCTGTGTATTCTTAGGTAAAAGAAATACTGTTTCACTGTGTGATACATCTAATAAACAAACTAATATGGAATTACTTACTACCACAGTGCCCAAGTTTTACACATATATTGTCCACGTAATGGTATCAGTTAGAGAACCATGTTCAGGACTCATTGGTGGTAAGCACCCCACAGGCATTGAGCCAAGGTCCTTCCAGTTACAAGACAAGTTCGTATACCATTCAGTCACTGGGACCCGACTCAATGGTCCAGTAGCGCCTTTTTTAAGGAAGTTCTCTAACTGATATTAATCCATGGTCAAGCTTGAAATAAATCGAATGCATAAAAACTAACTCGTCAATCTGATGCTCGCTGGTGAGTGATTGGCTAAAGGACGAAGTTGCCTGAAGTTTTAGTGAGAATTCGTAACCAACGGTGTCTGCTCACTCGCCGATGATGCCGGCTGATGGCCATGATGAAAGCATAAATTGTAAGAAGTTAGAAGCCACTGAGTTATTTCCCAATAGTTGAATGGTCTGTGAGCTTCTTTTTTTTACCAGAGCGTGCTGAGTTCTAACCCGGTGAGTGCGTGCTACTAAACAGGATAAGACAGAAGTCTAGTATCGCTTTTTGACAGTTATTTTGTAGACAGAAGACAAGTAGTTCAGCGAAGAGTCTCTTTTCGGCGAATTCATTTTCATAGCTGTACAATCGCAAATATATATGGTTATTTTGTGTGTGTGTGTGTTATACATTAAATTTGTCAAACGAAAATACAATTAGTAAGTTCAGATGAATTGGATGTTGATAAGAGGATAGCAACAAAAGTGATGAGTTGTCATAAATGATTGTTAAATAAGAGTTACGTAATGGCATGAATAGTTTGATGAATGAGTTGTGCTCAAAGGGTGTACATGGAAACAAAATAATATACAGAATTACACAAGGGTTTTAAGTTAGAAAAATAAGCATACAAACAGAAGTAAGGTCAAATCAAACAAACAAAGAAAAGTTAGGTCAAATCAAAGGAGTTGTTACCATGCGAGTAGAAGTGGTTGGATAATTTTCTTTTGTATGCATAGTTCTGGTTCCTCCAACTGGATGGCTAGGGCTTCTGCGATGCAAAGAAGACGGAATCGTACTGTCTTTGGAAGGTTGTTCTTCACTTTGTAGATTACTTTGAAGGAGGCGTTCGTTGAGATGGAATGACCAGTATTGACGAGATGTTCGATTATTGCACTCCTTATATGGCCATTATTTCCTTTCTGTAGCCACGCTGGATAGTGTTCTTTTACCCTTTTAGACAGGATGCGCGTTGAACGACCGATGTACCTGGCTCCACAGCAACAGGTGAACTGATATATACACATAGAAGTGGTCATGTGCGGAATCTTGTCCTTTGGGTTTCTGCAGATCAGCGGGCGACTGGAGAACACTATTCTTAGTGTTGCCGCAGGGAAAGTTCTTCCTAAAGAGGTGGAAATTCTCCTTCTGAGGACGTCACTAAATAGGTCTCCTTTGAAGTCTAGGTTCATATAAAGTATCTTTTTCGGCACGGATAGTGTCTCTTGCTTTTGGTTTTTCTGTTTGATGTTTTTCTCTACAAATCTTGGTGGGTAGCCATTTTGTATGAAGATTTCTTTCAGGAAGTTTAGTTCTTCTTCCATGGTGTCGGAGCTGCAGATGCGTCTGACGCGAGTGGCAAGGGATTTAATTAGGTTTCTTTTCCGACTGATTGGTACCCAGCTGTAGAAACTTGTTAATTGTCCGTTCCAAGTCGGTTTCCTATGGATTGACCTTCTTAAAGTTCCGTCATCTCTCCTTGTAAGCTCGACATCAAGAAAAGGGATTTTAGATTCATTTTCAGTTTCCAAAGTGAACTTTGTGGCTGGATGGCATTTGTTGAATATTTGCAGTAGTTGATTGAGATCGTGACCGTCATCACAGATGATAAAGATGTCGTCAACATATCTAACGTACAACTGGAAATTGTCGATGGTTGATTTGAGTGGGCCATTCTCGAGGCTTGCCATGAAGCAGTCTGCTAGTAATGGGCCCAGTGGAGATCCCATTGCGATCCCATCTTGTTGTCTGTAAATAATGTCGTTGAATGTGAATTGCACATTTAGTGTACATCTCAGTAGTAGCTCTTTTAAACAGGTTATTTTTGTCTCTACCCCTATAATTGTACGCATTTTCACTACCTAGATTGTGTAAACACTTATCAAAGAACACTTGAATGAATTAATACTTCTTATTACTTATATTATTATAATGATTACCTTGATTGCTATTTATACTACATAGTGATGGAGTATTAACAAGTGGATGACGTTTCTAGCACAATTTATGGCTCATTTTCATATTACTCTAGTCACACAGTTTCTTAATTTGTCTTAAATATATTTTTGATTGATTGGAGGAATTCATCATAGGTTCACGTCAATTAAAGAGAACCATTAGAAAACCAGCTGGGAGCTCTAGACAGCTGTTTCGTCAGCTTAATTTGTGACTCCTCACCAGTACGCACCCGCTGGGACTCGAACCCAAGACCATTCAGCAACCACTGGGACCAAATCCAATGGCCCATGAATTATGACTTTCTGTCTATCCAACTTCATTTTGTCGTTTTGTTGACATTTTCTATATGTCTGGTATAGGCGTTGCATCATTTCGATTGCACAGATGAGTCGTTGAGTAGATAGTAAACAAAGCTTCAGTGATTAAGCTCTCTGTCACCCTATCCCACCCCTTGAATCGTGTGATTACGTGCAAGAAAATACAATGCGATGGTTGAGATTCTTTCTAGGTTATTTAACTTATCATGGTCAATTAATAATAATAATAATAATGGTAAAGCTTTATGTAAGACAGTATGCGAATATACGGTACAAAAATTTTCAGCGTATTCAGTTCCAAAGTACTTTTTTTCTTCACACAGGATTCACATGTAAAGTAATAATCTGAAGTATAATAATAATATAATAATAATAATCACTTTATTCCACAACAATAAAAATTTACAGCATGGAATTTTCAGCGTTTCTTTTACATATTGCAATGGTTTAGCTCTGTTTATAATTATATAAATGTATAAAATGTTAAAATATTGATAGTTAATAGGAAAAAACAAAACAAAAAAAATAATAATAAAAAAAACCCATTTCGTTGAAGAATTGTACAGCGTTTACTTGAGAGCAAGTTAAATCATCGCGTAAGTTTATGTATAGGTCATTTGATATAACTGGACAATTAAAACAATGATAAATCCAATTAATTAAGCACTTTGGAGGAAAGTAATTTCGGTAGCCCAATGATTTAAACAGGCCGCCTTTATCCTAGGCCCGATCTACTAGTATAACCTATGTTATCGATCTCACAGTCATTGCAGCATGGTATTTGGTAAATTATATTATTTTTTCATAATTGGATCTATTGGATCCTTAAGCCGAAAATGTTTATCTCAGAGAGAGAGAGAGAGAGAGAGTAAGTTGATTTAAATGCCACCCTGACTCCAGCCTCCTTGATAATCCTACGTAAGGCGTCTGACGTTCTTTCTTTTTACAGCGGTACTACAGAAGCTTCGAATTCCATAACATTTTCGTCATTTTTATTACTAATCTTAGTTTTTCTATGGTTCTTCATATATTTCTGAATAAATTCTGGTGGGTAGTTATCCGCTAGTAATAATTCCTTTATTTGTTTTATTTCGTTATTTAAATCTAGCTTATTAGTTAGGTTCTGAACTCAATCATAGGACAAAGCTGCCCATTGAAGAAATTATTTTAGGGATTCAGTTATGCCTCACATCTACTATCTTTAAATTCCAAGTTAAAATATATAGACAAACAGAAGGTGCAGCAATGGGATCACCAATATCCCCTATCGTAACAGACATATTTGTGGACAGCTGGGAAAGTAATGCTCTTAATACGTTTACTTCTACTCCAAAAATATGGTGGAGATATGTAGATGACACTTTCACGGTGTTAAAAACAGAACATATCTCTAGCTTCTTGACACACATAAACTCACTACTAGTGGAGGGAATAAAATTCACATTTGAATCGGAAAATGAATAAGGAGAATTAGCTATGTTAGATTGTAAAATAAAACGATTAGAAGAAGGTAAACTGCACACAAGTGTGTACAGAAAACCAACTCAATCTAATAGATACTTAAACTTTAATTCATCTCATCCGTTGACTGTTAAGGCAGGCTTAGTTAAGTGTTTAACAAACCGAGCAGTGGCACTAAGTAGCACAAGAAAAGACCTAAATGATGAACTAAAACAGATAGAAGAGGCTTTGGTGTTCAATAACTCTCCTGTAAAATTCATTAGGAAGATCGAGAAAGGCCAAACGAAAAATAAAAATAATTGTGAAACTAGTAATAATAACATAAATCAGAGAGAATATAAGTCATCTACAGTTATACCATATAAAGAGGGGACATCTGAGACCCTACGTAGGATTCTAAATAAAGCAGGAATTAGGGTGGCATTTAAAGCTACAAACTCATTCAGGGACAGGTTCTGTAGGCTAAAGGACCCAGCTGACCCAATTAGATAAGATAATATAATTTACAAAATACCCTGCCTGCGATGACTGTGAGGTCAACTACATAGGTCAAATTAGTAGGTCAGGGGTAGTCAGATTGTCGGAAAATAAGAATTTAGCTAAGGTAAGAATGGTTGACCCTGAAAAGATAAGCAATTCAGAAAAAAGCTGACCAACTGCACTACTTGCATTAACACACAACCACACAATAGGGTGGGGTAGGGTTAAAATTCTAAAAAGTAATCTAGATAGGTGGAGAGAGAGGCTGATTACTGAATCCTTGTTCACCGAGTCTACACCAAACACATGCAACAGGAATGATTCATCACTCATACCTGAAATATGGAAAATAATACTGCCAATCAAATCAAGTGAAAAATAATGGAACTATATGAATGAATTTAGGAAGTCGTGTGATTACCTTGATATGATTATGAGTGGCAATAAATTGTGCTCGAAACGTCATCAGTAAATATTACTGTACAACACTGTGAGACCTTATCAAGACAAAAATTTACCCATAATGGAATTATACTCAACCGCAGTGCACAAGTTTTATTCTTATATCATAGTTAGGTCCTTGGTCTGATTATAAGGACATTTAACTAACCCGATCTTTACCGACTCTGGATGGAATGAATTAAAGTTTAGGTATATATTAGTGTTTCGGTTTCCCGTAAATGCTAGTGTCTAACCACTCACCATGTTGTTTTCGTTTTGTTCCACAGTCTATCATGGGCACTTTACCCTCTTTATTTTCTGACTGAGAGGTGAATCGGATTCCGTCTACTATTGCGTTTATATATATGGAATAATTAAACATATGTTCAGATTTGAGCACTGAGAATGTGTCATCCACATATCTCCACAATAACCGAGGAGCAGGACTGAACGTACTATGTTCCCAACTATCCATAAATATGTATGCTACTATCGGGAATGTCGGTGACCCCATTGTTATCCAAATTAGTTTATTTAAATAGCTTATTTTGAAATTTGAATACAGTGTAGGTTAGGCATAACTGAACACTTAATATTATTTCACCAACTGAAAGCTCAGTCCTGCTTTTGAGTTCAAGATCAATGTTCAGTTCATTCCTAACAGCCTGCGGAGCTAAAATAGTGGGGATATTAGTATATAGACTGGTTCTATCAAACTAATCACTTTTTCATCCTTTTCTAATTGAATTTCCTCTAGTTTCTGTTTCATTACCTAGGAATTACATAGTTAGCTTGGAATTTAAATTATCTCTAATGAGGCATAACACTCGTACTTTGGGTCGTCTCCAAAGTCAATTATTGGTCTGATAGGGTATCCTGCTTTATGAATTTTAACAGTCCCATATATTCTACTAGGATTATTAGTTTTAGGCATAGGATTTAGCCATTTCGACTCACCTGAAGATGACTCATTACGGTGTATTAGAACACTAGCAGATATTTTGATTTTATTCATAATCGGGTCTACAGGTTTTTTAGCTTCCTCATATAGGCCTGTGCTGATTATGTTGGCTGACCTTGTTTATGTAGTCTAATTCGTCCATGACTACTGTTGTGCTACCCTTGTCCGCCTTTGCAGTCACTATCTTCCTGTCGTTTCTCAGGCTTTTAAGAGCCGCTCTTTATTTTTGTAATAAGCTGCTTCTTTATTTCTTCTGATTTTTTAGTATCAAGTCACAATGGGCTCTGACTTGTTCCGCAGTAGTTGTGTGTATTTTACGTAATGCTAATTCTGTACTAGGAATGATGTCTTAGGGTTATATCCTGTTAACAGCTACATTGAAGTTTAACTCCTTTTCAAGTACGTCTATTTCATTAGAACTTAAGGCTCTTGTTAAGAGGTTAATTACCCACTTTGTTCCATCGATACTTGACGGCGTTTCATTAGTGATTTGTTTTTCTTAGATGAATTTGTTGAACGTTTTGATCTGAATATTTTTGAATTTACTGAACACAGCCGAACTTGACTTTTTGTCTGTCTGTCTGTTTTCGACATAAACTTTGCACAAATGTGCACCAGTTCAAGTCGCCACACTCCATTTAGCAGACAAAGAAAGAGAAGAAAGTAGAAGAAATGCATAATAGAGACAGTAAACAGAGGTGTGAGACAAAGGAATAGTAATAACGAAGAACAACATAGTTTCATTTGAAATCATAAGTCACAAGGAGTGTATGCATCTGCGCCAGCCGTTGAGAACGATTTTAAGCCAAATCACTTGATTTTCTAGCTATCTCTAGTAACACTTCATAATCCTTGTTATTTACGATACTTTTTAGTTTGCATTTCAGTTGTTCAATCTTAAGTCTGATGCTAGCTGCCTGGTGATTCTATTGATCTCTTCTCTTATAAACAGAGTTTACTGAGGTGTTCGCCTGCTGCTTTCACCTTTCTTGTTTTGATCAGAATGCGTATACGAAGATACTTAGGAATAATTCCATTTTTCAGAAATAAACGTTAAAAATACGGTGATTTGCAAATCTTGATTCTTTTTAAGGTAATTATGTGAGTTTATTGACTTGTCTTGGAACAGGAAGACCATAAGTATCATTAAGGTAAGTGTAGAATTTTGGCACTCTGGTGGAATTTAATTCTAGGGAATAATAAAAATACGGTTGCAGCGAAGAAAATTTTCTTTTCGAAGATTTCATCAACTGGGCTGTACATTCGTGTATTTATGATAAATGGGTGGGAAAGGTTCAGAATAATTTCCAGTCAGGAGTTAAATTTATCAAAATTACAATTAGGAATTCAAATGGCATAATAAACTGGCGGTGGATAAAAAATTCAAACAAAGTAGCAACATAAATTACTGAGAAGATAAATATTTTGTGCAGTTAGGCGTTAGAAATGTAGAAATAACAACAATAGACAAGATGTTTGAATAAAAAAACTAATGTGACGAATAGTTGTTTATGCAGTTAGGGATAAAATATGTAGAAATAATAAAATGACAAAATAGACAGGAAATTTGGATATGAAAATAAGGTAGTATAAATAGGGATTAAGAAAAACTTAAAATTAACATGAATAAACAAGAAGTTTGGATAAGAAAGGCAATGGGATAGTCACTATTAAAAGAATAACCTGTTTATGATGACCATCGCAGGGACAAGAGTTGGACGTATTTCTTTTGGATACAGAACGTGGGTTTGAGCTTTAGGATGGCTAGTGTAATTCCATATTAGATAAGTTTTTTTTTAATAATCACACAGTGACGCATTATTAAAAACTGGATAACAGGGTGAGATTATTAAAAAGTAATATAGTTCGGTGGAGAGACAGAGAGATTATTCACTGAAGCTTCGTCTATCATCGACTCAACACTTGCCATCGGAATGACGCAATGCCTATACCAGAGATATGCAAAGTGGCAACAAATAACAGAGGAAGTTGGAGAGGCAAAAGGAGTATATATATATATATACATATATATATATAAATTTTCCATAGTTTGGTTTGTAAGGGTTAGTTATGTTTTTACGAGTTGATCACGGATTGATATCACTTAGAGAACCATTGAAAACCAGGAGTACTGGACAGCTACTGTTTCATCCTAGTTTAAGAATCATCGGTAGTACGCACCCAGGACCTTCCTGTTACAAGGAAAGCTCGTATACCATTCAGCCACTGGGACACGATTCAGTGGCTCATGAATTCTAACTTCTACTAATTCTTGATTTAGCGCGACCTCAATCATCGTCGTTGGTGGGACATCCATCCAACTTTAGAAAATTAATCTGATGCTCGCTAGTGACTTACTAAAGGTTGGAGTTTCCTGAGTTCTAGTGAGAAGTCGTGACCAGTGAGGTTCAATTAGATGTCACGTGTGTGGATGGATGTCCCACCAACGATAGTGATTGGGGTCGCGCTAAATCACGAATTGGTAGAAGTTAGAATTCATGAGCTGGCCATTGAATCGGGTCCCAGTGGGTGAATGGTATATATTTAAAACAATTAGTTCCCTTTATGAATTTAGTTAAAGTAATAAGATGACGTAATTTGTCTGAATCATGTGATGTATTTGCGCTCACAACACATGTCCAACAATATGATCACATATTGACTTATCATAGGAATATATATGAAATTAATAGTGTTAGCAGGTGAGAAAATGGACTTAGGTCAAGTTAAAGGGACATATGGAAGGTCAAAATAACAATGAAGATCACTAAACCAAATAACAGAGGTAATAGTACATCTGCTATGATATCAAAATAAAGTTTACCAAAGAAGGTAGGTTTAGTGTGATGACGAATTGTTTTTGAACGCAAAGAGGTGGTTTAAACTTTATAATTGCTAGCTAGGGCTTCCACAAACTTTAGGATACGCCCTTCCTCAAACACGTGTTATAGATAGGCTTAAAAGATCTGTTAACGTCAATTTTATGTCCTGTCTCTATAATGTGTTTCGCAATAGAGGAGACTGGTCGTGTGTTCTCACCATTAATGGGTTCTGAAGATTTCATTTATTTCTGGAGCCATTTAGGAATATGCTCTGAAGCCAGCCCTTACTTTCAGAGTTCGATGAGTCCTCCCCATATATGTATGTGTGTCCACGCGTACATTCAAATAGGTAAATACAGCGGGATGTGACATCATTTTTCGCATGCTCAAAGGGCTTAGATAGATATATTACTTACATTTATTCCCCTTAATGAATTTTAACAATGCAAGAACTACAGTTTTAGCAGAATAAAATGGTACCATCTTTTATTTCGTTGCCTTCTCGTCAGCTGCTTACATGGCAAAGACATTATTAAATATATCTACAACAACAATTTTAACATACTTGCACAGAGTTCAGTTTAAACAAAAATCAAACGATCAATATGCGCATACACTATAGAGCGAGGAGAATATGCTCTACAGAGAAACTAGAAGAGGAGTTTGAGTTACTTGAAAATATATTGAAGAGAAATGGGTATCCTCAAAGGTTCATCAACAAGTATGGAAGATCTGAAGTCAAAAGAGTAGAACAAATCACAGTGGAAAAAAAGCCAGTCTACCTTCAGCTTGATTACAAAGGTGAAAATATTGCAGCGATGATCAACAGAAGGCTGAGTACATCACTAGCCATAGCGTATCCTGCAGCTAAGCTCGTTCCCGTCTATCGAACAACTTACTCTTTGGTGCAATCGAAAATCGATAGATATCCTTCTCATGTTACCTCCAACTGTGTATACAAATTTACATGTATCTGCGGGAGCAGTTACATTGGAAGGACAGAAAGAAGGGCATATCTACGATTTTCTGAACATGTACCAAAAAGCTTACGTCTAAAGGGAACAAATGCTTTAAACAGTGCCATCACCAGGCATCTTCTCGACACGGGTCATGAGGTGGACGTTGAAAAGTCGTTCAAAATTATCAATAAGCAAAATAGCTCAATTCTCCTTAAGTTTGCTGAAGCCATTTCCATCAAGCGCATGAAACCTGATTTATGCGTCCAGAAAGAAGCGGTTATCAGCCTTTCTTTGCCCTGGTAACTGGATAATTTCACCTCTCTTTCCTCCGAATGTGAAATGCTAAAAGTTTCCATTGTGTTTGATTATTATTGTTCGGAATAGTGGTTAATATTGCATATTTATATATGTATATATTTTTAGTGTATGCGTATATTGATCGATTGATTTTTGTTTAAAATGAACTCTGTGCAAGTATGTTAAAATTGTTGTTGTAGATATATTTAATAATGTCTTTGCCATGTAAGCAGCTGACGAGAAGGCAACGAAATAAAAGATGGTACCATTTTATTCTGCTAAAACTGTAGTTCTTGCATTGTTCAAATAGATATATTAGTTTCACATTTTCAATTACTGTGATATCAGGTGAATAAAAATTCTTTTTCACAGCAGCGTTCAGCCTTTGTCTAGTTATCAACCTGCTATGATGCCCCATATAGGGTAGCTTGATGTACAGGTCTTTCTTGGCAGCGAGATGGAGAATGGGTCTTGGTGTTCTTACCATTTTATATCTCTTAATTAACTTGTCTGGATAATTGTTATCAACCAGAGTTTGTGTCAGCTTTCTTTCTTCTTCATCAGATGTGTCTTCGGTGCACATTTGTTGGATTCTACTGAGGAAGCACCTCACCCACTAACGCTCTTTTGTACCGAACAGGGCAGAAACTGTAGTAATTAAGACACTATTCTGTCCAGGTAGGTTTTCTATAAGTAGATCTTTTTATTGACCCATCAAGCTGCCGACTAAACAATATACCTAGGAAACATAAACAATTATCTTCCTCTTCTACAGATTTAAGTGATATGCTTTTCTGAACTTCATTCATTATTCGATTTAAAATTGAAGTGACAGAACAAGACTTATCACTTATGATTAAAATATCATCTACATATCTTCTATAAAGTGGCACATTTTCGACTAAATCCTCTGAGAAATTCTCAATGTACGACATATATATATCTGCTAAATTTTTTTTATTTATTTTTATTTTTGATTACAGCTTGATTCCACATTGTATTTTTAGTACAAGTATGGAATTTTCAGCGTGGATATCGGTAGCCCAAATTTCGCAGGCCGACCATAGATATCAGGTGTGCGTCGGCGAGGGCTCGAACCTCGGACCATGTGCATGGTCGTCGAGAGTCCTAACCACTGTGCCACCACAAAGAGGCCCTAACAGACTTCCCATAGCCACACCATCAACTCGGTGGAAACAATCGCCTTCAAATGTAAACCTAACATTGTTAGTACACAGAAGTAATAAATCCCCTAAATAAGATATATATATAAGAAAAATTGTGAAACCATGTGAATAAATTGATATGATTATTAGTAGTAATGAATTATTCTCGAAACCTTGTCATCCAGTTGTTAATACGGCATCATCGCTGTGTGATAAATAAAATAAACTTATCTAATATAAGAGACTTGGCACGTCATAAAGAGCGCCTCAAACAAACTAAAGAACTTCATCAACAGCTAGCTGTCTTCGCTTAGTACCACTCAAGATCAGATGGCTGGCCAGAAAAGATCAACAACAGGTTGAGATCTCTGGCAACCAGCGAACCAACCAGGAACCGATTGTGCAACAAATATGCAGGAAAAAATGGAGATGGATTGGCTGGCCATGCTCTGAGGAAACAAACCATCAAGTGACACCACTAACAAGCGATTGCTCGAGTGGAACCCGAAAGGGAAGCGGCGAGTTGGCCGTCAGTGCCAAGGTGACTTGGAGGAGGTGATGTGAACAGGAGGTGAAAGCATATGGGCAACTGTGAAGCCAGGTGAGAACATTGGCAGAGAACCGAACTCAATGGAGACGCGTGACTGAAGCCCTATATTCCTCTAGGAATTAAAGGAAATAATAATAATAATAATACGGAATCACATCGTACCATAGTGCCGAAGTTTTATACTTACATTATTGTTTGCAATTCGTTAACTCATATTCCTGAAGCTTAATTATATTTAATTCTAATAGTCCACATTTTTTCAAATATCTATGATTGGCATGTTATTATGTAATTGCAAAGCTTAGTGAGAATTTACCGAAAATAGGTATTTACTTGTTTAAATCGTGTTCTGCCATAATAACACAAGAAAAAGAAATCGATCAACCGATAAGTTACTCTACCGAAATTGAAATTTCACCGCAATGCTTGTTTAAGTGTGGATTGCCAACAGAATTGTAGACATACCTATAGAAGTATTAATACACCAGAATATTAGAAGAATGTAAGAAAAAAATAATAAAGGCAATTTATTTCACTTTTAAGTCCTTTTATTTACTTTTATTATTAATAAGTACTGGTGTAAAAGATGTACATATATGCATGTTTTTATGGCGTGATAAATTATTATCGTACGATTTTATACACGATAATGCCATAACAGATGCTTGAAATACTATTTATGTTATGTCTAAGTGATTAATAATTTTGGATAAACGTTGCAGATAGATAAATATATATGGGATGCACTGACACCTCTGTATATGTATGCTTAGTAACCAGTACGCACTGACGAAGATAATTTGTTAACTCCCGTATTCTGCCTATTATTCTCTATTGCTCCCCCTTAGTCTTTCCTGGGCTACTGAAGAAAGACTATACCTTATTACGCAGGATGTTAAAGGTTGTCAGCAGGGTAAGCAGTTTGCCACTTAGCCAGCTAGTTAATATTCTGGTGGACAGGCACATGGACTCATGTGAAAAATGGGCGAAATCCATTTTATCTGACTCACAACACCCTCTACATTCACAACTCTCCCCATGTATCTCTTCAGGGAAAACAAGAAGCCTATATAGGAAACTATATGCCCGCACTAGTAAGTACAAAAACTCATCCATACCCTACTTAGCTCGTGTTCTGTGCGATAAAGAATGCATCAGGCATGAAACCTTTAACTTATTAAATAGTCAGTAGAACCAATGGATCTTGTCTTTTCAACTCACATCATTTATAGGTACAACGTTTTCTCGCTCTTCATTCTGTATTTTTTTTTTTTTATGTGCTGTTTTGTTTCTCTCTTCCTTGCAAACTCTACTTAAAACATTCTTGTTCGTTCTTTCACGCTCTGTACATCTCGAACATTTTGCTATCGCTTACGCCAGTAAATATGCTAGTAGTATCTACTTTTCTAACACCTTCAAACACTTTAATTTTGGCTTTGCTACCGACATACTAATATGTTGTTGAGATAACTTTAATCTATGTAGAACTTTATTTATTGTTAATGTAAAAAACTGGATGCAATATTGTAGTAAAATGCTGAGAATTCCATTCTGTATCACAAGTACTGATTTAGAATAAAGCTTATGTTATGTTATGTTATGTTAATAACGCCGTGGGCAGATTAACATTTAACTCACTGTCTGTATTTTTGTCTGTTATTTGTGTCATTCTTCTATGTTCCTGGTATACTTCGTCTTCTTTTTTGTGAGTATATCTGTCTCTACTTATGAATCATTTGAGCTTCAATTCATGACATTATATTTATTGAAAAATTCGCTGGTGACTTGGGAGTAATCATGGATATATCGGTTTTCTTCCTTAAGTCTAACTGAAGTTTGTCTTCCTAGTTTGTACTGTAGTCATAAAGTTTGATGACTTGCAGTCATAATGCACTCTGGATCAATGTTAGGTGGCTAGTGGTATTCTACAGGAAGCCATAAACCAAGGTCTTGAGTTTATTGTACTTATCATCAAGTCATATGTATAACCCTGAAGGAAATCAAATCCTCCCTGATATTTGAACTTGCGTCAAAGATCGATGCAGCCAAAGATGCTGGCATTGCGATATCAGTAAATGAAGCCAGAGATCGTCCTGGACAGGTGCCACAGTTTAGCGTGTGACTGTTTACTTGTACTTACTCATCACCCAACTGGTAATCGCACTCAGGATCTTCAGATACCAGGTGAAGTCATTAATCAATCTACTCAGATAGTACCAGTTTTCAATATTGAGAGCTTTTTGTTTAATTTAATTGACGTTAATAAACTTGAACAAAGCAAGACAACAATTGTACCAGGATAATATGAGCTCGTCACCATCATTATTTCGAGGATTCTTCTCAACTAGTTACAACCTGAACGATAAAAAATATGAATTACATTAAAGATTTGGACATACTTTTCCATGATCATAAAGAGTAATTGGTAGGAATTAAAAGTAACATTAGTCCGGAATGATTTAACAAATTAGGAGGTACAAACACTGACTATCTATCGAATAATTAGACAATTAGGCTTGGAAACAAAAGCAGGGTTGCGTATATATGTGTGTGTATACAAACAAGGTTTAGCTAGAAAGAGCATAACAACAAAGTAGATTACGTAACTAAAGAAAACATCTTATCTAATAGCCAATAGAAAAAAGCAAAGAAACAGGGTAGGGTGAGTCATGTTTAGATGAGAGAGTAGAGTTTTCTAAACAAGAAAAAAGGTGACTGATGAAAGTTGTATATTTTTTGCTATCACCAGGGCAGTGCAAGATTCACCACTGTCTCTTTCTGTGTACATAGATTTGGTTTAAGTCGTTTGATGGCAATTGCTTCAGCAAAGCGTAGCAAGCTAGGTTTCTTTTGCTCATTGATGATTTTGAACGACTTCAGGCTGTTTACAATATGACCAGTGTCCAAAAGGTGACGAGCAATCACACTGTCTAATGCTTGAGGATCTTTCAGTCTCAGGTTCTTTGGTATGTGTTCATAAATGCGGACACCAACCCTTCTCTCTGTTCTTCCAATTTATGTGCTTTGGCACGTACATGTATATTGGTAGACACAGATGGAGGTAACATGAGGTGGGTATTTATCCACTTTTGATTGTATCAAACAAGTAGTTGCTTGATAAACACATACAAGCTTGGCGGCTGGATATGTTGTTTTCAGGGGAGCGTTCAGTCTGCATCTCATTCTAATAGCAGTATCATCACCTTTGAACGCAAGCTGCAGAAAGATAGGCTTTTTATCTACTGTGCTGCTTTTTACTTTTTCAACACGACGTCTCCCATACTTGTTGATGAACCTTTGTGGGTAACCGTTGTCGCGTAGGCATTTCTCCACAATGGATAGCTCTTCCTCAATCTTTTCTTCTGAACACAGTTTCCTCACACGATCAAATAATGTTCTCACCAATCCCTTTTTGTAACTTATAGGGCAGAAGCTTTTGAGGTTAAGATAAACCGCCCTCCAGGTCTCTTTTCTGTGTGTATATATCTTATGATTTTGCCGTCTTTATCTCGTTGGATACCCAAGTCCAGGAAATGGAACTTCTCTTCATTTTCATACTCCATTGTGAACTTGATATTAGGGTGGGCGCTGTTCAAGACTTCTAATACTTGAGATGCATCACTAAAAGAGTTACAAATAACGAAAGTTTCATCGACATACCTGGTATAGAAGTTTCTCTGATTGATTGCGGATTTTAACCTTGTTTGTTCTAGACTACCCATAAAAATATCTGCCAGAATCAGACCCCAGTGGGGGGATATAATTTGTATTGTTTCCTCCAATGGGATCTTTGTAAACAGTGAAGACACATCAAATTGACGTTACCTTATTTGTGATGTTAGAACAAATGGAGGTGACGCAGATCACCAAATGAAATAGCGACAGCATCGTTTCAACTGCAGGCGACAACATGGATCAGAATATCAAAACCAGAGTCGGAAAGACAAGTCAGACACATATCACTCTGTGAAATCCTTTGGAAATCTTTCGCATTCAGCATAATCAACAGATTTGCAACACCACTGTTAAGTCAACCCTTTTATATTGGTTAGAAACCTGGCCAGGATGTCACTTAAAGGATTTCCAATTCCAATAGGTTATTGCAGACTTATATCAGCAACCGTCTTCGCAGGCTCCAAAGCAAAAATCAAATGGTCAACCGGAAAGAATTAACAGAAAAAGAACTCTGGGAATGAAACCACCAAGAACCTGTTGTTCAGCAAATAAGTCAAAGAAAATGGAAGTTGATTGAACTCACGCTGAGGAGACCATCAGTTGAAATCTCTCGACAGGACAGAGCTCAGTTAGAGCCTGAATGGAAAACAACGAGTTGGGTGTTGTCCTGAGGGTGATATGGAGGAGAGTGGATGAAGAGGATGAGGTAAAATCCTACCTATAGGCAATAGTGGGCCATCTACACAGGATTGCAGAGGAAAAAGTCAGATAGATATGCTGAGCGAAGAAATATTTACTTTCAATTAGATCCTCATCTCTCTCTCTGACTCCATTGTAATATACACGTACAGCATTTTTTATTACAATACACAACAGTTTACCAATCATCAAGTGGTATCAATATGTTTGTTAACAATAATTATTCAATGTCAAAATGTCAATGAATTGATAATTAACGGAGACAATCAATGCACACAATTAAAAGGTAGAAACGGTTAGAATAAATCAGTTTTACAAGGATAACACGTAATTAAAGATGAAGTGGTCAGGAAAGATAAAATAATTTGGGCAATTATAATTTTTTATAGTTTTTAAAGGTTTACGGGGAGAGGGACGAAGTAGTCCTGTTCATGCATTCTTGTAACAATGGCCACGGTCAGGAAAGTGGCTGTACAAATATTTTCTGTACACATAGGCTTGGCTTCTTCAGGTGAATTCCGATTGCTTTAGCCGTCTGTAGAAGACGAACTCGCAGAGCAAAATTAAGATAAGTCGGAATGCGATAGATAATTTTAAATGCAGTATTCACATGAACCTTGTGCTCAGTACCAACAAGGTGGGCTAAAATACAGCTACGAATAGATCTTATTTGTCCCTTGCTTAACCATGTTGGATGATGTTCGGAAATACAATGATGAACCTGCCTAATTGTACTCCCGACGTATCTGGCTCCGCAGCTGCAGTGAAAGTGATAGATAAACATAGAAGAGGCGAATTTAGGTAGTTTATTCTTATTACTCGGACGTAGAATAGGTGTGGTTGTGAAGAGACGGCATACCTCTGCTGCATAATAAGCTCTTTTAACTGCATTCTTCAGTCGTTGTGTTATTATTTCGCTGATGTTGTCACCGAGGAACTGAAGAGCGGTTTTTTTCGGAACTGTTGCCGTAGTGACTGTCCTAGGTGATGAATTCATATACTTGTCTCAATAAACTTATCTGAATAACCATTTTTTTAAGTAATTTTCTGATAATCTTAATCTCCTCATTGAAGCAGTCGTCTGAACAGATTAACCTAGCTCTATAAACCAGACACTTTACCAGGTTACGTTTATATTTCAAAGGTACAAAACTCAAAAAATGAGTGTACTGACCTGTTGTTGTTGTAGGTTTCCTGTACACACTCCTTCTTAGTGTGCCATCTTCTTTCCTTGCCATGAAGACGTCTAGGAATGAGATACTGTCATTACTTTCTTTCTCTATGGTAAAGTTTAGTGCTGAATGGGTAGCATTAAACTTGTCAAGGATGTTCATTGCATTGTCCTTGTTTTTCATGACCAGTAGAAATAGAGTAGAGCCAGAGTGAGATGAGTATCTAATCGAAAAGTAAGTATTTCTTCGCTCGCTCAATCTTTCTGTTTTCTAAATGTCTAAATGGGGATTTTTTTTCTAGATAGACATGTGTTGTTGAATCTATATATATATATATATATATATATATATATTCCACTTGGAACCCAAGTGAATCATAATAATAATAATGAATGGTGATATTTGCCAAGTAGTGGAGAATGCTTGTCACCATCAAAATCAATAAATGAATCAACATATAGACACACAGAAAAAGAAAATTTTAATAGTTTTTAAGTTAGCATCTAGAATATCTCAGAATCACACCACATACCACGTTAACAGAGCTGAGTTTGTCTATGCTAAGCACTACGCTGAAGCTTTTCATTTAATACTTTAAAAGAGTTTCTATTTTTTTTTAAAATTTATTTTTGTTTTTCATATTACATATGGTGTGATGAAACTATTTCTACTTAGCCTACGGATGATGTGTAGTAGTACACTGGCACGTTTAACGTAGTCATCCGATAAAAAACAATTTCAAACAAAGTCAAAGAAACTTTACGCCTTTTTCTCTAGTGAAGCTTTTTGTTTTTTGTTAATTTACCGTAGAGAATATGGTAATTAGTAGGCCATTTTTACATTAAAAAAAAGTTTATACAATCTAAATATGTTTACTTTTTATATATAGAAAAAAGAGAGAGAAATGCAACCAGCCACTTTATATTTTTTGTTTTCATCGCCTCTAATAACACATACTTGATAATGGAATGTTAGGTCTGATTGGCATAAAACAGGAGTTTTGCCGTTGCTGGCATTCATCAGTATGAGAGAATCTGAAGAGATTTAACTTCCAAGTATTGGTTTTGTAGGGATTTTGTTTGATTGCATGGAGGATTTAATCATGAGCTGACATCAGTTAGAGAACCACTGGAAAACCCGCAAGGAGTACTGGGTAGCTGTTTCACCCTAGTCTTGGACTCTTCATCAGTACGCACCACCGGGATTCGAACCCAGGACCTTCTGGTTACAAGGCGAGCTCGTAGACCATTGAGCCACTGGGACCCGATCCAATGGTCCTTGAATTCTAACTTCTGCCAATTCACGACATAGCGCGACCACTTCGCAATGTCTTCTTCGATGAGTTACTGCCTAGTGGGTTCTAGTGGGAAGCCGTGACCAGTAGGGTACAGCAGGTTGAAGATGAGGGAGTAACTCATCGAAGAAGACATTGCGAAGTGGTCGCGCTATGTCGTGAATTGGCAGAAGTTAGAATTCAAGGACCATTGGATCGGGTCCCAGTGGCTCAATGGTCTACGAGCTCGCCTTGTAACCAGAAGGTCCTGGGTTCGAATCCCGGTGGGTGCGTACTGATGAAGAGTCCCAAACTAGGACGAAAAAGCTGTCCAGTACTCCCAGGTTTTCCAGTGGTTCTCTAACTGATGTCAGCTCATGATTAAATCCTCCATGCAAGATTTAACTTCTCTTATTTGGTGTGTAAACTCTCCGAATACACTGTGATGTTAAGTTAGTATTAATTACTATTATTCCTTTTGGTTATGGAGTGGAAAACACAACTTCAGCTGAAATATATCCTTATGTCATCGTGTTCTTTGCAACCCTCTTCAGCTGATTCCACGGTCACCCATAGGCTGTGATCTTCCTAATTTCACTCTCTGACTCATTCTCAACCCATGATTTTCAATGCCTATTCTATTCTAGAGTATGCCTGTGACGTGATATTAAACGACCGTCTGCTCAGAGATTCTCCGAACCATCTACATTTTCTTTGGAATATTCTCTGAGAAATAGGATCTTGGTAGTTCGGTTCCCAGGATTTCTTGCTGCTAATTCGTTCTCACCGACCACCTGATCTTCACTATGAATCCGGTGAAGGTAGCCATTGACGAAACTGTACATCAGCCTATTGGAAACTCTTTCCGTGACACGCTGTCCAAATTTCTGGACCATATTGAACAGCTGATGTAACATTGGTGATGAAAATTCAAATTTTCTACCTTACGCTGAGATCAGTAGATTTCCACACTGATCTTTCCGATTCTCGTTTTGACATCCTCATCCTTACCGTCGCCTATAGTTGAAACGATGGCGCCCAGATAAATGGAAGAAGTGACTTCCTTCAAATTTCTCCAATCGATAATGATTGGTGCTTGTTATTTTCGTTATTTATTCCCTTTATGATCATCTGAAATCCCGTACTGGCTGTCTGCTAATACTAGTAAATTTTTAGTCTTTGAATGTAGATCTTCAATTTTACATCACTAAAGACATAAGTCATCCTTGTAGTGCAAATCCTCTAGAGTTTTCACTCAGGTATAACGCTTTCTTCTCATCCCACTGCCAACAGTCTGCCACTGCGCGATCCAGTCTACCACAATTAGAAATATCTTTGGGTGATAGTAGGCAGTCCAGTCTTATTATTGTTCTCACTTGGGAGGCTTTGGTACTTTCATATATCTGCTGAATGAGGATGATGAAAGTTTGTGTCAGTTCTTCATGCTGACGAAGTTTCCAACTTAATTCACAATCGGCCCTGTCGTAGTCCTCTATGAGGTTGGGGAAGATGAGGTGGAGATTTGCCTTTGGTTCTAAGTTCTATTCTAAGATGACACGTTGTCTTACAATTTTATCAGCACATGATTTGGTGTTGAGTGGTTAAAGGCAATCAGTCGAAGGCCTTGAATCAAGGTTTCACACTTATTTTCATCCATCAACAAGGCTGAATCCATGCACCATTGAATGAAATGAGTTTCAACGAAGGAAGGGTTATCTATTTTCTTTTGGCTTTTCACAAATGCCTCATTGTTGAGTGCCTACAGGTGTGAAACCTGAGTCTACAGCTACCTTTCGATTTCCTCCGATCATCTAGGAACACTTCAAAGTAACACATTTTCTTATGAAGATCAAGAGAAATTTCTGAGCCTTAGTTAGCTCTACTTGTTGTCCCATGATTATTGCTATATCCTCATGAGAAAATATGTTAATCAGGTTTCTTCATCAGCTTCGTAGATGACATTCACTGATAGATCTCACTATGCGCAACAATAACATCAATTGCCGACTTCTAAATATATTTTTCTAATCAAATAGCCTTATTTTTAACTCATTACATCACACCATTCCGTTGCGTATTAAGTTCTCATTATTTGATGGTGCATGGTCAGTAAATGGCTCAGTGTGGTGGCGTACGCCAGTAATTTAGCTACTTGGGGGCCAGAATGCGGAGTTCGCGGGAACGGGAGTTCTGGAGTATGGGTGCTCATGTTGACCGGGCGTCCACACTAAGCACGGTGCCGATATGGATGATCTGTCAGAGGACGGTTTGTCCAGGTCGACTAAAGAGGGGCGCACCACCCCAGGTAGGAAACCCAGAAGGCAGAAGTCCCCACATGTTGCGATGGCGGGATAGCGCCTGTGAATGGTGGCCATGTGATAGCCTGGTTGGCATGTGGAGCCACCTCCTTTGAGGTGCGTCGGTGGCACTGTGGTTAGGATTCTTGCCGACCACGCAGATGGTCCGGAGTTCGATACCCGGCGACAGACGCACTCTTTTACCTCGCCAAAGCAGTAAGTAAAAAAAGCTGGTAAAGAAGAAGGGTTGGAAATGAGGCTAGCAACCCCATCCTAAAGAAATAATCATTACTTCCACAGAAACTTCAAGCTTCTAGCTTGAAGCCCTACGTTCACTGGGAACATGAGGGAATACAAAAAAGATCAGTGAATGAAACTTCAGAAATAGAGTAAAATCTGGAGTTTGTTGACAGTGTTCTTCAAGTTTTCAGATTTGTTTGTGGATATTTCACTATCAAGCTAGATAATATCCAAAATGTTAAATTATTGGGCATTCAGATGTATTCACAGGCTGTATGGATTTTTTTTGGCGTTACTATTGAACTTTATTCAATTGCTCTTCAACCCTAAACTGGAGGAGGTTTCATGAATGAAGATAACTAAATAATCACACAACTTTTGAATATGTTTTACCTTTCAGTAAATGCAGGGCCGACAAAAATTGTCCTCTCATTTGGCAATGAAACGTCCACAATCCAGTGACAACGATCGAAGGACAGTAAACAGTTTACGATATGATCAGTAACCTGTCACAAAATATGTCACCATCTGGGAATAATAAAATTTAGTTCCAAACTGAAGACTTAATATGGCTTCTCTTCCTCAGTACTTTAGTTACCATGACACTGAAGACAGGACTGATCTGTGCTGGTGCGAATATCAACATTTTCAGACAAAAAGATATCACGTATAAAGGTATATATTTAAAACACCGAATTGGAACAGTACAAGCACCAAGAAGATGCGTTATACAACGATAATAAAACAGAAATATATAAAGAAAATTAGGAGAAAATGAATAAAATGTCTCATCCAGAAAGGAAGCAAGTATATTTGACAAGACTAAGCAACATTCGTCGAATTACTATCGGAAAAGGAAGAAAGAAGGAAATCGCAGCACGTTCGCTATTGATTTCAATTCTTGGCTATATAAGATAACATCTCACCCCACGTATTCAAACTATCTCTCTGACCCCCACCAGGGAGTCGTGACGTATCAACCGATGCTAACCTAACAAAAATATCCTTCATCCTATAAAGCTACATGGTAGGTGGGCTACCCCTCCGCTATTTCCATACCGTCCCAGGCCAGCGAACACAGACAGGTACGAAAGCCCCTAGGATGATATTCGTAGCACATATCCAAGCCACCACAGCTAGTGTTTCCAGATTAAAACACTCAATGAACGACTATCTCCATTGTATCCGGACCTCAGAATTGCTAATACAATGATGATTTAGGATGCAAGCAATACTACGGAGACAGCAGTGGTCAAATACACAGAGTCACCACACATCCTCAGCTCGCAGAGGCCAAAGTTCACTGGCATAAAGCAAGACTGCGCTCACCAGACAGACACGCTAACATCTCAGCGGCACCAGAGGTGGCTCAAGTTGACGTATGCCACCCTGGCTTTCATGATACGGTTGGAAATCTCATCTGTCAAGTCTCTTCAAGCTCTCGCACAGATGCCCAGATACCCTAACATATAGACAAATTCATCAAGCGGATCGCCTGTAAGAGTGAGTCCAGGTACAGACTCTTGCCAATCTTGTGATAGTACCTTGCACTTAGACGGTGCAAAGCACATACCATACTTACTGATATTGAACGCCAACTGATTAAGGGCGATTTGGGTAGCCTGCATTCTATCGCACAGTGAGGCGGTATTGTCTGCATACTCGAGGTCAATAGGTTCTCCAGGAAGCAGATTTACACCACCTCCATGCACGTACTTCAGAGCTGACTCCAGAATGTCAACCGATGGCAAAGCCAAAGAGAAATGGAGAGATCGGGAAACCCTGTCTAACCCCACTGTTGGTTGGGAACAGTGATGACAGTTGGTTGTATGCCTTCACTGTACCTGAGGTGTTTCTGTATTGGGCTTTCTGGATGTGAACAAACTTCCCAGGTACACCCCTCTATAACAAACAGTTCCAGAGAACAGTTCTATCCAACGGATCTAAGGCAGCTGTAATATCAAAAAACACAACCGTTGTCGGCCTGCAATACGTGTGGCGGTGTTTCAACAACTGACGACGGGTGATTACGTGATCAGTGTATCCATAGCCTGAACGAAACCCAGACTTCTCTCCGCAAATCAACTCCTTACGTGTTTTGCGCAGCCTGAGAAGCTTCACAACAACCAATGGCTTCATCCCACAATGCCGGAACATCTTCACTTTCCTATACTTTCCTGAACAATCCAGTTAAAGCCACAGTGAAAGTCTCGCCATCATCTTTAAAAATGGCTGCGGTAGATTATCTGGATCAAGTAGCTTATAATGTTTCTAGAATTCCCCTGGCATTTTTGGTGCCTCCCCTGTTTAAAGTGTTTACATTCTCCCAGTCAAATTGATGCCCATGACTGTCTGCACCCTACCAGTTTACTCACATCAATAATCAGAACATACCGTTTATTAACCTTACCAAATCGCGAGACGAACCTCGAACACTAAAGCGATGTCTGAGTTCAGGTATGCACTTCTGAAGGAGCGCCAGTCGTGTGTGCATTCTCGTCATTGGAAAATGACAGCAACGTGACCAATCTAGGTTCAGACTTTGTTGGCAGAATGACAACGCCAGGTAGCGCTACGGCTACGGCTTTGGTGGAAGTTGGTGTTGGCTAGAAATAGGTTGTGATCTATCCAAAGCTGCAGAAGACAGTCCTCATTATTTGACCTGCGACCACGTAATCCTTACTGACCGCCTGGATGACTCTTCTCTTAGCCTAGATGCCTGACTTGTGCATTCAAGTCCACAGCTATCAATAGTGCATCCGTCTGATGCTCCTGTTTTTCAGGAACTCGCTCAGTTAATGGTAAAACTCATCCCTAATTGCATCCGGGCTGCAACTCATCGATACATGGGCACAGATAATAAATAGATACCTCCTATCTTGCCTACTGCTTCTTACTCTCGTATGACCTTCCAGTCCCACTGCTGATAGGGACCCAGTCAAATAATGCAGCTACAGCTGTATCACCGAGTGCGATACCGACACCAGCTACGCCGGATGCTGACGCTACCGGTTCCTCGTATAAGCCCATGTGATACATACCATTCCAGTTTCCGGATAGAGAAGATATTTGAAACACTTCACTTTGATCTTGAATACGGTCCCCTGAAATGCAGCAGATTTCGATAGAAAAGCTTCCCGATATGCTTACCATGTCTGCGTGTTGTCCCATTTGCATCAGTGTGCGAACATTGTAGGTGGTAAGCTTGAACGCGGTACTGGGTCTCAGGACGTCACACTGGGAACACTATTTTGAAGGCTACTTGCTGATATTTCGAAACGGCACAGATAGGCTTAAAATTCAGACAAAGTCGTGAGGCTGGCAAGAGTGAAGATACCAAGGATATAATAAGTGAAACACAAAAGTTTATGTATAAAAAATTAGGTTGAAAAAAAACGCATTGCTATAAATATCATTTTTGGTCGTGAGCGTGCGATAAGACTAACTCATTATTTGTTAGTGTAGTGGCTGGGATACTGCTCGGGCCCGCAGACAAAAGCAGATAGCTCTCTGAGGGAAACACCCACCCCGAGCCTTTCGAATAAAGTCACATCCGCAAGGCAGCGGAGCAGTGTCAGGAGCTACGTTCCCATGGTTTCCGGCTACCAATACAGGTTTGTACGCCAATTGATCTGTTGGATTCTGGGACTATGTACATCATATTAACTGTTTCTAGTCTAGCTGCTATCCAAATAACATTCCTGGCATGACAGGACATACAGGAACATTAGTTCCAGACAGTGTAGCTTGCTTCATCAATGAGATATGCAAGCCCGACCACCAAATCAAGGTAGTAGCCATCGTTCGGCCATCATATATATATATATATATATATATATATGCATGCTACCAACAACTGGTTTAGTCTACTGTATAAGATTAAACATCAAAAACTATCCAATAATTTTGTATTTTACTTAATTTACTTGCTTGTTAATAAATCGCACGAATTATAAGGCCACATTGACCTAAGAATCGAAAAAGAACACACAACGACAGAGACAAAAAGTGCATGTCGTCTAGTAGGTAATAAAAGCGATATAATGACCAGAGAAATGGAGTGATTTGAAAAAGACTGAATCAGTCGATACATGATATATCGACATTCATGTAAAATCAAATTAATTCAGGAGCCAGATGGCCGTTGAAGCCGGTTTCAGAATTTATTGAAATTGTTTTATCGTTAGTTCATTTAATGTTGTTCTGATTTTGTTATCTAATGCGACCATTCTATCAATTCGTCAAAATAATTTTTTGCATTGAGGATTTAATCATGAGCTGAGAGAACCACTGGAAAACCTGGGACTACTGGACAGCTGTTTCGTTCTAGTTTGAAACTCTTCAGCCAATTTTTAGAGAAAAACCCAAAAACATTCAGGTAGAAGACAATGAAATAACAATGGTGTCCTTTGATGATGTCACAGTACTATATACTTCAATTAGTCCCAAACTAGCAACAGAAACTATGCAACAATTACTCTATAGTGATGAATTACATACAAACGCAGTGATGTTCAACTTGGATAGAACTCATAAAATTATGCCTTACAACATACTTCGAATTCAATACTCAAATATATGAACAAATAAAAGGAACGCCGATGGGACTATCGCCCATATCAGGATTAACAGCTGAAGCCATCATGCAAAGATTAGAATTAATAGCCCTACCCACCCATAATTAAACCGAAATTCTGAGGACGTTACATTGATGATACATTTGTAATAATTAAGAAAAATGATTTAGAATATACCAATAAATTAATAAACAACATATTTGAAGACATCAAATTCACCACAAGAGAAGAAGACTTAGATAACAAAATCCCATTTTTAGATGTCTTAATCAGGAGAACCAACACAGGAGATTTAGAAACACAAGTATATAGAAAATCAACGCACACACACAGATCAAATACTCAACTATACTAGCAACAATCTAATTACTCAGTCACAAAAGAAACTGTGTCCAGACATTGTTTAGAAGAGTTTAAACACATTGTAGCACACCAGAGTTGAAAGGAATGGAAGAAAAATGCCTACAAACGGCCTTCAGAAAGAATGGTTATCCACAAAATTTCATCGAAAAGTGTTTAAAATCGAATCACAACACGAAGAAAGAACCATTATCAAAGACTACGAGAAAATTCATCCTGCCATACACGAAAAGTATATCTGAAATAACAGCTAGAATACTGAAACCGTTTGATATGTATGTAGCGCAAAATCCAGTCAAGACGCTTAATTCGACATTGTGCAAACCGAAAGATCCAACAGAAAGAGGAGATAAAATTAATACCATTTACAAAATAAATTGTATGAACTGTAACAGGCATTTCATCAGCCAAAGTGGGCGTCCCCTTCGAATTAGAATCCAAGAACACAAATCAGCCGTGGAAAGATAAGATATGTATTCTTGTTTCATATCAATGCATACAGACAATTGTGGACATCAATTTTATTGGGATAATGTCAAAATCTTAGACAAAGGAAACACCAAAGTGCAGTCAGGGAACTCCTAGAAGCCTGGTACTCAAACAAATCAGCCAGTGATTAACAAATACGTTAATATGGACGAAATATACCAACTAATAAAAAGTAAATCAGGTGACCAGAAAGTTTTAAATCCATCCAAGTCAATAGAAAATGGTCAATACAAATGTAAAGATGGTTACTGGGAGACGCAATTATATCACTCACGAAAAATTTAAATCATTTCACTTTATGCTAAAAATTGTACTGAAGGGGAATGTTGTCCAGCAGGAGGGGGGACGACGAAAGCTCCGCAACTAAACCAACCAGCTCAGAGAACACTGGTAATTGCAAATCATCCACCTGAGCTGCAATTCTTCTCTATTATTTCTTTGTGATTGATAATCATGAAAATTCTACAAATAAAACCGACCTGGTCAGTATTGTTTTCCGAATAAACCTAAGATGAACTTTCGGCAACAAATGCAATATGATATGTAGGAATAGTAGTATGTGTTATTATTCCCTTTGGTTCCGAGTAGAACAGAGCTTCAACAAAACATCCCCACTTTGCCTTGTTTCTTTACTCCCCCTTCAGCTGGCTGCAAGACTGCCCATGAGCTGTCATCTCTTTCTCACACCAATTCTAACATGCCACCTTCTGGCCCGTTCCCAACCCCGTGTTTTCCATTCGCGTACCACTCTAGCAACAGCCTGGCGTGCGATGTCACTAGACGGACTCTTTCGGGTGTGTCCGATCCATCTCCATTTTCTTCGACATATTTGTTGAGAAAAAGGCTCTTGGTTGGTCTATTCCAAGATTTCCTTCCTGGCCATCTGATATTCAATATGGAGCTAGCGAAGGCAACTGTTGATAAAAGTCTTCAGTGGCCTGTTGAAAATGCCCTTCTTGATTCTCTGGTCAAGTTTCTAAACTGCATCGAAGAACTGGCTTAACATTAGTGTTTAAAATATCAGTCTGTTTCTTCATGCTGAGTACGGTAGATTTCCAGATTGATGAAGGCCCGTCTTACTTTTCTAATCCGTAGAAGAATAGCAGTTTATAAAGATACTTATCTGATCATTTCATTTTTAACTATTTAGCAATTTTATTCATATACAAGTTAGTAATTAGAAAAATGGACTGATTTAGTGAGGAATTTTAATTAATTTTACTTGAATTTTCTTATATTATGGATCTTAAAACTATTACATCAGAGTAAACATCATGTTATAATTGTCACTAGAATTTGATTGGACAAAACGACTGCAAAGTGACCTTGATTCCTATTGGTCCCCGTGTACAACTATTGAATATTGAACAATTGAAGAATTTATAACATTCTGCTTTTATTTACTTATTTATTTACTCAGAAGAACAGTATACCATCTTTAATAGCCATAATAATAATAACAACAGCGATTCTTTATTAACTTAAGTTCTTCAATTCCATTATATGGATGGAACAAGTTAATAATATAAAAATTAACTATAATTCTTCGTCGTTGTCACAGGTAACACCATCAACAACATCTTCATCTTCAGAATCATTATTGCCTAGAACTGTACATGCACTTCATTTACTCACCTACTCTCCAATCACATTTACTAATGTCTATGAATTTTGTAATAATGAAATTAAAACATCAATTTATACAATATGGAATTTTTTACCAAAAGTTATCTATGAACAATTGCATTCTATGTCAGTGGTATTTTTTTTACTTGTTGCTATTATCCATATGTTTGCTGATGGTGCCACATCAGTATTTGCAATTATCGGTCCATTATCGTTTGTATTATTAGTAAGTCTATTAAAAGATGCAATTTATGATATTCTACGACATCGTAGAGACAAGCAAGTCAATGAAAGAAAATATCCTGTCATGTATATTGATCAAGAAAGTAATACACTTCAATGGAAATCTATCCAGTCAAAGGATATAACTGTTGGTGATGTAATTATGTGTAAAAATGATGAAGAATTCCCGTGTGATTTAATTATTTTAGCAACAAGTTCTAATGACTGTTCATGTCGACTGACAACAGTTAATTTAGACGGAGAAAGTACTATTAAAACACATTATTCTATGTTAGATACACATAATATATATAAAAATTATTTAAATGATTCAATTACTTATTCATTAAATAATGAATTTAATGATATTCTTAAAACATTATATATTAAAGTGGATTGTCAACATCCAAATGAAGATTTTACACATTTTGAAGGTTGTATTACCCTAAGTAATGGTAAATTAAATCAACCGCTGAAATTAAATAATATCTTATATAGAGGTGCTAAATTAAAAACAACACGATGTATTATTGGTCTGGTTGTCTATACTGGACGAGAAACAAAATTATTACTGAACTCGAAACAACCTAAACGAAAGTATAGTTCACGTGAAAGTAAAGCGAATGTAATTCTATTCACTTTTATGATTATTATGTCAGCACTTTGTATTATCTTTTCTGTAATTACAAAAAATTGGTCTATCAGTCATTTAACAAATCCATTTATACCTGCACCAAATTTTAAATATTGGTCACAAGTAAAAGATGTATTTCGTTTTTTATTTATATTAAATTATTTAATACCTATTTCATTAATTATTACAGTTGAAATTCAACAAATATTAGCAGCCTATTTTATTTCATCTGATCTACGAATGTATGATAGTGAACAAGATATTGCAACCAAGTCGAATACACCCCAGTTAATTGATGAATTAGGACAAATCAAGTATTTATTCAGTGATAAAACTGGTACACTAACACAAAATGAAATGCTTTTACATACAATAGCTGTTTTAAACACAAATAAAGTCTATTTGTTCAATGATGAATATGAAAATATCAATGATATCCATGAGGAGACTAATTCATATAAATCTTATATTTGTAAATCAGAAATGTATAGATTAAAAGAAATTTCCAGAAGGAAGAATCGCTTTGGACATATTGGTGTTATCTATGAAAAGTTAATAGATTCTAACGCTGACTGTTATGAAGATAATCCTGCTTTTGAATCATCCTCTGATTCAGAGACAGACATTGAGGATGACATGGATGAAATAGCTGATGATATTAGAAATAGACAACAGGTCAATAAAATCAAAGCTGTAAACAGAAAAGTCAATAATCTATCCATAACTGGAAATCATCCTAGATTTAACAATGAGGAACAATTACCTGATGAATTATTAAAATGTCTTACAACACTAGCATTATGTCATACAGTGGAAATTAATCAAAGCGATGAAGATAAACAGAATTCTTCTGTTGATCAGCTGACAAAATACTTGAATATGGAAAATTTTTATCAGGTAATAATTTGTTGAAATTATAAGTGAAAATGTTTTGCTTTCGCCTATTCAATATTATTTATTTCATATATCCTTTTCTTTTTGTCATAAATATGTGTAGCTCAGTAAGTATTGAACAGATGTTTCTTCCTGGTTTTGGGCTCTTCAGAAGTGCTCATATACGACCTCATTAGGGATGCAACCCACTGGTTTGAAATCTAGTCATTATTATTATTATTCCTTTACGTGCCCAGTGAAACATAGGGCTTCAAGCCACAGGCTCGAAATTTTGTTGGCGGTGGTGCTTATTTTTAAGGGATGAGATTGCTAGCCTCATGCCCAACTTCCCCTCTTTACCAGTCTTATTGATGACTTAGCGAGGTAAAGTAGTGCGTCGGCCAGGGGATCGAACCCTGAACCAGTTGCATGGTTGGCGCGGATTGAAATCTAATAACCTGTAAAATCTAGCTTTTGCAGATTCTTTATACACATAGTAATCGCTATCCATTATTTTCGTCAGGTGCCTGTCCACACACTGCACTTGGTGGACCCCACTGACCATCATCTATCAGCAGAACTATTGGTGCTAGCGATCTGATAGTTAAAATTCACGAGTTATTCGATGCTCACTCAGTGGTTGAATGGCCAGTGAGCTTGTCTCGTGACACGAAGACACTCGGTTCAGTTTCTAGTGGGGTGATGAGTGTGTATCGCTGAAGAGTCTCAAACTGGAGTAAAACTGCTGTCTAGTACGACCTGGTTCCTATGCGTTCTCTAAGTGATTTAGGCCCTTACCTCACTTGAAATATATCATATTTGTGCAAACTAAGTTAATTTACTTAAGTTTGTCTTCATCAATTATCAACATCTGATAATTTTTTTAAGATTACAAGAAGCATTGAAATAATTATTTGGCCGCTGTTTCGGGCAGTTCATTAGTCGATGACCATGTTCTTTTGCTAGTATCCTACCGACAGCCTTCAGATTACCATCAAGTTAAATACTTCTTTCTAGATGGTTTCAGTTTATGACAAAACTATTTTTGGAAATCAATAGGGCTTTAATGAAGACGGCTTCTGAGCCAATGAGAACGATTTTAAGCTATATCATGCATTGTTTCTAGCCATTGGTTCTAAAAATTTCGTAGACCCTAATCAGATAATCTGTACTTCTCCACGTGATTGGCTAAACTAACTGTTAAAAATTTCATGGACTGATTTCAAGATTTTGTTTAACCGCCATTAGTTCTTTTCCAACCTAATCTTATGTCAGTTGACATTGCCTTCTGAGGAAGACGAGGGCTAGTTATGCACAGTATGCGTCCTAGCCATCTCAATCGATTTAGTTTCACAACTTCAGTGATTGAATTTCCCTCCTTATCTAACCAACACTCTATGCCTAAACTCAACATCACTCACCAAAGAAAGAACACAGACACCTATAATCAAAGACAGTTAAACAGGCTTTTTGTGTTTTCTAATTTTAATGGTGATGTCTCACAGCCATAAAAGAGGATGGTTTGCACTGTTGTTGTGTGGTACACACACACACACACATCCTTTAACTGAGAGACGAATATCACATTTACACATGGGCTGGTGTAGGTTGCCACATGATATTTCCATTATCACCTTCTATATATCTTTGCTATTTTTTAATTCACGGAAAATTCCCATTGTAACATATAGAAAATCAAAACAAGTAGTGATTCAGCGAAGAGACTCTTTTCAACAACGAATTTATTATCAAACTGTACAATCGTATATCTAAATAGTTTTTAAGAAGTTATATCTGGTGAGGGAATTGAATCATAGGTGTGAATGCATAACATAATAATAATAGTAGTATGAAATGCAATTGAAACTAAAATGTTTGTGACTGTAATCACAGTTAAATGTCAAATGGCAAAACAATTAATGTCATAGATAGAATAATTCATAGGATGGTTAGAACTTGGAAAGGGTGTGCAATTATAGGAGTAGTAGACATATCGAATAAAAGTGAAACGTTACGTAATATTGTGTAAAAATTGATAGCATAGAATTTAATGTAACAAGACAGAATTAATTTAGCATGACAAGTGGAACGAGTGAAGTGAAGTTCAAAGTGAGAATGGTAATAGTAACAATTGAAGTAATAAAGGAAGAGTATACAAATTGAATAGACAAAATGAAAAATAAAGTAGTAGATTCAAAATAGGATTACAGATTACCATACTTTCAGCATAGAGGGAGTAAGACCATGAAAGTTGGAGTGGTTGAACGAACTTTTTCTCTACACAGAGATCTTGCTTTCCATTTTTGATGGACAAAGATGCCTTCAGCAATATAGATGAGCCAGGTACGTAGGAACTTGGATAAATTATTCTATGCCTTGTAGATGACTTTAAGGGTGGAGGCTATAGAGATAGGGTGATAACTATCGACTAGATGTTCACTGATCGCGCTTATTATTGCTCCACTTCCACCTTTTCGTAACCATACAGGAGAGTGTTCTTGCACCCTCTTGGACAAAAACCGAGTCGAACGACCGATACACCTAGCTCCACAAGAGCAGGTGAATTGATAAACACACACAGAGTTGGTCAACAGCGAGATCTTGTCCTTCAGGTTATTGAACAGTAATGGTCGACTAGTAAAGGCTATTCTCAGAGATGCAGCAGGGAAAGTTCATTTGAAGGACTGTGATCTCCCTCTTTTCATAATGTCGCAAGCTAAGTCACCTTTGAATTCCAAGCTCATGTAGAGTATTTTTTTGGGTGCGGATGACCATATATATACACACGACTGTACGGCTTGATAATAAATTCTTTGTTGAAAAGAGTCTCTTTGCTAAATCACTTGTTAGATTTTCCATATATATCTTTCAAAGTAAACGTATTGAAAAACTCAATGAAAATATTTTTGACTTCTATTGAAATCTGTAGAAAGTGTAACTGAATAAAGAAGAATATTATTATTATTAATGGTACTACTATGACTACTACTACTATTACAACTGGAACATAATTACTTATTAATGAATTTATCATATCTTTTATATTTATTATTATTTTCTACTTGACTTAAACTAGCAGTCACATATTTTGTAGAATGCCACACATTCCTTGAATATCGTTGTACTATTTATTGTTCACCTGTAAACCAACACATAAAATAGTATTCACCAAAAATCAATCAATATTGACATTCTTTAAAAATGAGGATTTCCGCAATTAATTTAAGAATAAAGAAAACAAAATAAAACCTTATGTACTAATCTGTTATGCATAGTAGTGCTGAAAAATTTGTCATCTCATTTTGGAGAATTGAACTATTCATTTCAAAGTAGTGTTCATTGAAACACTGATTAGTAAAACAAAACCAGAATATTCTCTTTCACAAATCCTCTGTCAGGTTCTACATTTATATGATAGTAATAAATAAGACGTTATTGTTAATAACAACATCAATGCTGCGTCGATGGCACAGTGGTTAGGACTCTCGCCGACCATGCACATGGTCCGAGGTTCGATCCCCTGCCGACGCACACCTGATATCTATGGTCGGCCTGCGAAATTTGGGCTACCGATATCCATGTTGAAAATTCCATACTTGTACCAAAAATACGGTGTGAAATCAAGCTGTATTCAAAAATAAATAAGTAAATAAATCACCCTGAATCAACTGCATCGACAGACAATGTTACAATTGCACCAGTAAGACAGAGACAGATATAATACACGTTAATATGTAAGACTAAGCTAACTGAGTAACAGACAAAGTAAGGGAAGAAACATAAATTTTGTGAATCCATATGTTCGACAGCAGGCAACAACAAGGCAGCTATACTGACTGGCTAGACCTGCTTAATTTGTTCTCAGATATCTGGTTGATTCAAGCGAATTTTAGTGGCCTCTGCTGTCCAGAGTGTTAGCTAATAACGGCTACCCTCACAATTAGCTCACCACTAAACACAAGACCAAGATTATAGAAAAGAATTATTCTTTATCTGAATAACATGAAACCTCCATACATATATGACTACAAATCATAAGTGATATACAGCATGAAATAATAACCAACCAACTGAGGAAATGAATTCGAAGAACGTTTAACACCAGCAAGCTGAAGCATTTATTCTTCGCATAACTGTCCGTGATTCCGAATCTGGAAGATGGCGTACCTAGGATATCCAACCCTCATTGTAGTTATCAATTCAACTGCTCCTCCAAAACATCTTACATTAGCCATTGCTCTAGCAGAGCAATCTCTCATAGTCAGGATCATCTTCACAATTGTGGCTAAATGAAGGTGTTCTTCAGGGTGAACGACGCTCGTATTTTATTCATCTCAAAGCATAAACAAACCACAAAGCTAACATTGAAGCGTCTTTCTCCACCATTTGTCATCCAGTAAATTAATTATCAAAGACTATTAGACAGCGAACAATCGAAACAGCAGGACAACAACACTGCAATTTTTCTAAATCACACGGAGCTCTGTGTGTCAAAGAAGCAGGTCAAGCCAATCACTATTGATACTCTGCTATTACCGACCGAATTATTCGAATCTATAAATTCATGAATTCACTGTTACTTTCCTTAGTTTATCTGATATTCAGTCAGTTTAGTGTAATATATTAATGCCTATTACCTCACTGTCTCTAGTACTGATGCTTTTGTAATGTAACTTGTTGATACCGTTGATTCGATGTAATTTAAAACAATATTAGTTTTGTGAATAGCGATAATTCTTTCATTATAATGCTGTTCTGTTCTAATAAATGCACCCGTACCCCTGCGGATCATGGCATAATTGCATATATTAGCTCTAGAATGTATAGGTAAGCATTGTTAAGCCAATCATTGATCGCGGCAAGCAATTATGCACTGCATAGACAAGCCCAATAGAACTCATCTCGCATACAAGTCTAGCCAAACGTATTATTATATGCAAAAGTAGCACGCACAGTGACGCTACAAACGAAGCCAGCAACCACTAGATTCAATAAAATCGTTACCCCTGCCAACGAATTTAGAATGCAAATAGCTTCTATACGCCCACCAAGACTATAGAAAACCGTACACAGTCATATAAGCGAGCCGTGAGAACAATTTAACCCACGCTCATATCGTCTATATAGCTTATGTTGTGTTTACTATAGAATTTTAGGGTTATGAGCAAGACAGACTAGCTGGGCACTATTAGGCCTAAACAAGATCAAAACCCCATGGTCACAGAAACCAAAACATATTTCACGCATTCCTCTGTCATTTGGCAGCATTTTCGAAATTTTCAATTTTTCGACTTTTTCTGGACCCGACTTAGAGGTAGTATCCTTGATGATGGAGTTATCAAAAAGCATATTCTTTGTTCATTAATCAGTTTTTCAAATTTCAAGTATTATTATTATTTGTTATTTTATCCTTTAATTCCTAGAGGAACATAGGGCTTCAGCCAAACGTCTCCATTGCCTTCTGTTTTCTGCCAAGTTTTTCACTCCACTTCAAGTCTGCCCACATGCTTTCATCTCCTCTTCACATCACCTCCTTCAAGTCACCCTTGGACGACCAACTCGCCACTTCCCTTTCGGGTTCCACTCGAGCAACGGCTTGTCACTTGATGGTTTCCTCAGAGTATAGCCAGCCAATCCATCTCCATTTCTTCCTGCCTATTTGTTTCACAATCGGTTCCTGGTTGGTTCGCCCCCAGAGATCTTTGTTGCCGATCTTTTCTGGCCATCTGATCTTGAGTGGTATTGAGCGAAGACAATTGTTAATGAAGGTCTGAAGTTTGTTTGAGATGCTCTTTATGACGCGCACTGCAAGTCTGTGATCCGTATAGTGAGTAGAACTGACTGACTTCACATTGGAGTTGAAAATCCGGATCTTATCAAATTTCAAGTACTGTATTTTAAGTAGTAGTCAGTCACTTCCGATAGTAATACAGAAATAACGAAGAAAAAACAATATGACGAAGGTATTATTTGGTTTAACCTGACTTTCAGTGGAATTCAGGATTTGCCTTTCATCCCGCTCTAGTCTCTTCAACTGCATGTCCCAGCACCCTCCGCGCCTTATTGTTTTCCTCCTGAGACTCAAAGCTAGCATTCACTGCGGAAAACCGCAAAGCTTATCCATCAAGCCACCGAGCAGTAGCGACCTCCTTTGGTATACTAGGCATCGGGTGTTATTTTTCTGGTCAGATGTCGTATTTTCTGTTGACTGATTATAATGGATGGAAATATTCAAAGATTGTCGACAGAAATATCGATTTTTAGTATTGACGCATTAATGATGTCTGATGAGAATGAACTGCACAAACAATCAAAGTGAAATACCTTAGACAAACTTTAACGGAAATAGGCATTAGTGCCTTTTATTAGTGCAGCGTAAAATATCAGAAACAGAAATGAGATTTAAAATTATACAGTAATGATCTAGAAGGAGACATTATATTATGTTTTAACGGAAGAACACGGTGAAATTCAAGGGTGATTCACATATCATCAAGTTACTTCGTCGCAAATGAAATGAAGTTTTGGGTAATTAGGGTGAAAGAGTCATGGCTTGCCATGACAGTAATAAGCTAGTAACAGTCTCTTTTTCGGCACACCATTTTGGCTCTACTGTTTAGCTGGTGACACCTTCAGCGGCTCGATATAGTACTAGAAGTGCTCTGTCTCTTTATCACTTTAAAGATTCTGATCTCTTGAACTAGCGTCCTATAACATCCAAGTGCCGAACTATAACGTTTCTGAAAGAAGCTGAATCTCTAGGACACAGACTCTTGAACACGTGTTCAACAATCCTCGTAGACGGCTGTCTGTCCATATTTTCGACACATTCACCATTGTTCATACGTTTCAATGCATAAGTATGTTTGGATTTAACGAACCAAACAGTTTTATTTTTTGGGAGGATATTTATCATTTCTCATTTTGGTTGAATAACGCCTTTCTCATGAGTGCGCAACCATCTCTATTCATACGTAAATTATTGATATTAGTATAACACTTGGGCACTGTGGTAGAGTATAACTCCATTATAAATAAGATTTTATTTTGATAAGTTACAATGTGTTACACAGTAATATTAACCGATGACGTTACGAGCACAAACTATCGCTCATAATCATATCAAGCTACTCACATAACTTTTGCTTTCATTTATATACATATGTAGAATTGACCAGATATTTGAATAAAAATCAATATGTGATAATGTAGATTCAGAAATAATAATATGAGTGTTATTGATCAATTATAATCAAATGGGAAATAAGACATTCCATATCAAAGGCTTGGACTCCTACAATAATTTCACTTGAGAAATGGTTATATGAGACTGAACAATGAACAAGAAAAGCACAGAATTTATTACAAACTAGCTTATGAAAGTTCGATGACATATAAAAAATATTCAATTATTAGTTTGTAGGGATTTGGTTGATTAGTTACAGGATTTCATCATGAGCTGACATCAGTTAGAGAACCACTGGAAAACCCGCAAGGAGTACTTGGTAGCTGTTTCATCCTAGTCTTGGACTCTTCACCGGTACGCACCCACCTGGGTTCGAACCTAGGGCCTTCTAGTTACAAGGGGAGCTCGTATACCATTAAGCCACTGCGACCCGATCCAATGGCCCATAAATTCTAACCTCTGCTAATTCACGACATAGTGCGACGGCTATCCAAAGTCTTCGGTGAGTATTTGCCCTCACACTCGACTTGATGCACCCTACTGGTCACGACTTTCCACTAGAACCCCAGATGACTATCTACCTGAATAGGACCAGTCGCCAGGATCATATATTTTAGTTAGCTATCTTTAAATAGTATAATTAACACAATAACTCAATAAGATACTCTGGTTGAGCATGCTGATTAAGCTTATGTTAGAAAATAATTGTAGATATTGATCTATTAAATAAGATGATACCATTTCAAACATATTATTTGTTTACATAATTCTATTTACCAATTTCTTCGACATCAAATGTTGCATTTAACAAATAGATTACTTCTTGTTGTTGTTAGAAAATGATATTTCTAAAAATATACTGTCCAGATGGTTTAAATAGGATGATAGAGACTTCATAGTCAGTTGTTTAAAATACATGTAGTGTTACGGATTCTAATCAGACTAAAGACATTTGTCTCATTCGATCCATTCACTTCATTTCATGTCCTTCAAATGCAAAGCGATTAACGCAGATAGATAGATTGGTTGGATCTGATACTGACTATTCATTAGAAGATGCATATGAGCCGATAGGATCACCATGTTCACTAGAGTTAAAAGACTCTACATTTCCTACTTTGAAAGGAATCACAAGGTATGTAAATGACACAGCATCCAATCCTATCAATGTGTTGGAATTTAGTAAAAAGCTGTTTGAAGTAATTAACGGCACACGCCGAACATATGACTTTTCAAACATGACATGATACTGAATAGACTGTCAACAGTAACCAAAAGGATGTAGTCTAGCATCAATCTTTTTCAGGGTTCAAGGTATGCCTTGTTAAAAGTAATCATGACATATATAGGTCTAGAAATTTCTTCACGGTATCTAACAACAAAATGTTCATCAGTGCACTGTGGTAATATCAGTCTTCTAGTTTAGTGATCGCATTACTAAAACGATTACCACAACGTGTTCAATTATTATTATGTCATTGTTGTTCTCTTAGGTTCCGAGTGGAACAAACGGGTTTAACACCACATCTCCATTTCAATCTCTTCTTTACAATCCTCTTCAGCGGACCTAACGATTGCCTATAAGCTTTGATCTTCTCATCATATAACCTCCTGTATTTCACCGTTGAACACACAACTCACTGCTTCTCATTCGGGTTCCAGTTAAGCAATGGCATCGCAAGTGATGTCACTCAACGGTCTGCTTAGCATGTGTCAAATCCATCTCCACTTCGTTCTATATATTTTTGTTGAACAGTAGGTTCTTTGATGAGTTCGTTCTTTTCTGCTGCTTCTTCTTCTTCTAATCTGTTGGTTTTCGTTTCTAAGTCTTAAAATTTATGCTACAGTGGATACAAACCATCTGGTAACTCAGGGTCTTCTGGTCTTCATATCGGTCCAAAGTATTTTGTCTTCTCGTTCCACATACACTACAGCACGATTCAATCCATCAAAATTCGGGATACCATCGGTGATAGTAGACACTTTTGTCTTTCCTGGTCGTCTCATATCTTGATGATTTCTAAGAAAATATTCCGTCTTACCTTCTACATCAAGAAGTTAAGACATTCTGGTATAACCCAGCCCTTACTCCTACAATCCGTTAACTCTCGCATTCCGCCTATTATTCTCTATTGTTCCACCTTAGCTTTTCCAGGGCTACTGAAGAAAGACTATACCTTATTACGCAGGATTTTAAAAGTTGTCAGCAGGGTAAGCTACAGGGTGCCACTTAAACAGCTTGTTAATATTTTGATCGACAAGCACTTGGACTCATGTGAAAAACGGGCTAAATCCATCCTATCTAACTCACACTACCCTCTTCATTCACAACTCTCCCCTTGTATCTCATCAGGGAAAACCAGAAGCCTACATAGAAAACTATACGCTCGCACTAGCAAGTACGAAAACTCAACCATACCCTAATTAGCTCGTGTTCTGTGCGATAAAAAAAAAGCATTAGGCGTGATACCTATAACTTATTAAATAGACAGTAAAACAACTGGATCTCGTCTTTCCAACTCATATCATTTATAGGTACAAAGTTTTCTTTCTTTCTTTTCCTTTTCTCTCTCTCTTTTTTCTGTTATGTGCTGCTTTGTTCCTCTCTTCCTTACTAACTCTATTTATAACATTCTTCTTCGTTCTTTCACACTCTGCTGTATACCTCGACCCTTTTGTTACCGCTTCCACCAGTAAATATGCTACCATCTACTTTTCTAACACCTTCAAACACTCTGTTCAATTTTGGTTTTGCTACTGACATGCCAATATGTTGTTGTCATAATGAACTGAGATTACCCATAATCTATGTAGAATTTTATTTATTGTTAATGTACAAACTGGATGTAATACTGTAGTAAAAGTGTTAAGAATTCCATTGTGTATCACAAGTACTATTTTGAAATAAGGCAAATTATTATTATTATTAATACTGTCTTCAATTCACTTCATCATCATGACTAAAACTGAACTATAACTGTGATAAAAACAGTTTAGTAGACATAAGAATTGAGTGAAGAAATATTTACTTTTCAGTCTGACACTGATCCATGGCTCTACTTTAATATGTACATATATATATATATATATATAATCTTAAGTTCTTTATGGATGAAAATACTAATTTAGCCCCAAGGTAACTCGGTATGGCAACATATCCAAGAGTGTAGATGATTGTGACACGTGGACTACACAATGCATAGTTTTAGAAAAATAAGGGGTCAATTAAAAACAAATTAGTCTTCAAATTGATTACTTCACGAACATTCTAAGATAAAAATTAATTAATTTGAACAATGATAACCCTGACGAACTTGCCTTGTAATCAGTAGATTGTGAGTTCGCACCTCAGTGGGTGCGTACTGACGATGAGTCCAAAACCAGGACGAAACAGCTCTCCAGTACTCTCTTTTGACTTTCACTAGTTCTCTTACTGATATTAATCAGAGGTCAAACTTGAAACAAATTAAAACCCATATGAACTAACTCTTGAAAACTTGAGAAATGTTTACGTGAAGGTCATCAAAGTTATGTAAGGATTGCAAAGATAAAGAAATTGATTGTACGAATTCCTTGTGAACTCATGCGTTTGACTTCTTCAACTGAATTCTGATGGCTTGAGCTGTATGTAGAAGATAAAGTCGGAAAGAAAAACTAAGAGTAGTGGGGATGCGATAAATACCTTTAAATGCTCTATGAAGATCAACTTTATTTTCATTGTCTTTAATGTGTGTTTTGTGCGTCGGTGGCATAGCGGTTAGGACGCTCGGTGACCATGAACATGGTTCGGGGTTTGATCCCCGGGAACGGACGCACTCCTTTACCTCGCTAAGCCAGAAATAATGCTGGTAAAGAGGGAAGGTTGGGCATGAGGCTAGCAACCCCATCCTGTAAAAATTAAACACTGCTACAGAAACTTCAAGCCAGTAGCTTGAGGCTCTATGTTCCACTGGGGACGTGAAGGTAAAACACCAATGAGTGTTTAAACAGAACTATGAACAGATCTTGTTTGTCACTTGTTTAAGGATACGGATGATGTCAGAAAGTATGATGATAAACCTGCCTAATTGTACGCCAAATGTAACTAGCTCCGTAGAAGTATTCAGACTGGTGGATACACATAGAGGAGGAGAAATTAGATAGTTAGTCCCTATTTCCTGAATGTAAGATTGGAGTTATTGTAAAGAGACAGTGTACCTCTGCTGCACTGAGTGCTTTTTTAACTGTATTTTTCAGGTTTTTTGTTGCTATTTTGCCTATGTGATCACTAAGAAACTACAGTTTTGATGAACAAATGTATTTTCGGATATGTTACCATACCGAGTTACCTTGATGTTAAATTCATATTTTTATTCATGAGGAATTCACAATTACTCAATAAAAATGGCTATCTAGACAATTTCACTGATAAAAGTAAATATTTAGCACCAAATCAAGCAGCTGCGCCCCCCCTCCACCGTCAATTCTACATTCAGTAATTAGGGAACCCCGCCCCCCTCCCTGACACGTTATTATTGGCTAATTATTGTTTACAAACTTGTCAACATTAGAGTTGCAAATGTTCTGAAGCGTATTAAAAATATAATGTGTATATATTAGACTAGAGACATAGATAAGATAATTTATTCAATCAACCCTTCTGTCCTCGATATGTCCAAAAAGGGATTTTTTTCAATAATCAATTTACACAAATGATTGTTACAAACTAATATGAAATCGTGATCCTTTCATGTGAACATCAATTAAACTTGCATCAGAGAATCTTTTAAATACAACAGAAGACTGAATAGTTGCAATGAGAGTGTTTTTTTTTGTTTGTTGTTATTATCATCAGACATGTTCGCTGACCATGCATATGGTTCGGAGTTCAATCCCCGGCCATGGACGCATTCTCAAACCTCGTTAAGCTAGTAATTAGACTGGTAAAGAAGGAAAGTTGGGCATGCAGCCAGCAAACCAATCCCATAAAATTAAGCATCACTGTCACTGAAACTTCAAGCCTGTAGTTTGGAGTAGCCCTATGTTCCACTGGGAACGTAAAGGAATAAAAAAAAAGAGAACAATATCATTGAAAGATAAAAATTTTCACAAAAAAGTTTAGTAATTTTATATCATTGATGACTTAATCAACTAACACAAAGTTAAACTTTTAGGGTCAGTTATTTCAAGGTAATAATGTCTGTTAAGGTAAAATATGCTTTATGTAATTATTGTAAGGACTAAAATCAATATACCCTTAGGTAGCATTATTACCAGTATTATTTATTATTACTATTATCGTTACTACTTTTATTTGTAGATGCTGAACTGACTAAAAGACTGTTTACCGAATCAGATGTACAATTACACAGATTTGGCTTAAATTTGTCCATTGTTATATTGAACCTTTTCGAGTACTTCGGCTAAAGAAGTAATCCTCCATAGGTGTTAGGTATTCATGTCCTAATACTTTACTCAATGAGTCCACTATATGCCTAGTGTTATTCATAAATAAATAAATGAAAAATCCCCATATTGAAGTCAAAACAAGATTTTGAGCGAACAATTGTGGTCTGGATAACTTCTTCTGAAGGCTCTACAGTCATAAATCCATGAATAATAGAGTACATATAGCCAATAAAGGCAAATGATAATAATATCACAAACTCTATTGGGGTGCATGTATAAGTTGAGATGATGATAGTCCATTACATAACATAGTCAATTTAATGTGTATAGGGTGTATAGTCAGGAAAATTGTGATGAAGTGTGAATGAACAATTGGGTGGTGTATAGTGTTGTTTTATAGTCAACAGATTACAAGTGTCATTGGGGTGAGAGAAATGCGGTAACCACCAAATACATACAAATACACATATTAACAAAGGGGATACTGAATGTGAGGGCTGACTGATAATGTGTGATGATAAAATAAAGAGGCTAAATTGCAAATTATAATAAGATGTTACAGATTTGGCAGGCTTAGTATAAAATCATAAAGGTTGACAAAAAGTAAGGGTGACGATGAGGTGAAATAAACTGGGTGAAGAAATGGATAATAAAAACATGATATCACAAAATGACAATAATGGTAATAGTAGTATGAAAAATTATGATCCTGGTGACCTTATAGTGGGCCAGGGTGGACAAAGAGAGTGAATAAGTTTTTTCTGTACATATAGGTCTAGTCTCTCTCTATTAATCTCTAAAGCCTCAGGTGTGGCTAATAGGCGTAATCGTGTGCCTTTGGGGAGATTATTCGGTACTCGATACACAACTGTAAATGGCTCATCTACTTTGATGCTGTGTTCGCTATCCACTAGACGAGACAGAATTGCACTATTTAATGATTTGGTTGCTCTTTTCCCAAGCCAAACTGGAATATGTTTACGAGTGCGTAAAGATAAATTCCTTTGAGTACGACCTATATGTACTCTATTATTCATGGATTTTTAACTGTAGAGCCTGAAGAAGAAGTTATCGGAAACAATTGTTCGCTCAAAATCTTGTTTCCATAAATAAATTTCGAAATAGATCAAGCATCGTACTTTCTTCAAATTAATTGAAAAATTGATTTTCTATCCCAAAGAGATAGAAGTAAAATGCTGAAGATTGATGATGAAAGTAACGGTAGGAAGTGAATGATGAATAATAACTTGTTTGTACTGCCTCCAAAAAATAAAAAGAGTCATCAACTCAATTCTATATATATGAGATCATGCATTACTAAAAGGTCCCAGAATAGGGAGAATCAACTATCTGATGCTTCCTGGTTTTGAGTAATTCTCTAGTCGATTTTTACTTTGATGTCATCATCAATAGCATCATCACCACCACCACCACCACCACTACACCCAAACATGTTTCAACCAAATTAGTTCAAATACACAGCCAGAACATTGCTCTGGTTGATGGTGACTAGACATGCATTCTAGAATGTGGATTTCATGTTCGTCTATTGTCGTTCATTTCACCGAAGGCCTCACGACCCATAGTGAGTTCTCTTCCTGTATTGTCTCCTCCTAGCTTCGCAGTCATATCACCCATCAGGATTCTTATATCGCCATTTGGGACGTTATCCATTATTGTTTGTAGTTGTCTGTAGAACTCCTCCTTCTTCTCTTGTTCTGAGACGTTTGTAGGCGCATAGCATTGAATGATTGTAACCTTCCTTCCTTCCTTCCTTTTGAGTTGAACCTGGCTGTCATTATCCTGGAGGAGATTGGTTCCCACTACATGAGAGCTTTGGCTGCTGTTGGTGACATCATGATGGCCACTCCCTCGGTGTGCTCGTGATTGTCCTCTGGGTGACCGGAATAGATTACTATCTCTCCAGTTGATAGTTGGCACCTTCCACATCGGTTCCATCTGCTCTCACAGAATCCCAACACTTCTATTCCATATCTTCTCATTTCCGTGACTACATGGGCAGCCTTTCCAGCCTCATACATTGTACGAACATTCCAGTTACCCATCCTCATTTTTGCTTTCATCGAAAGAAGGCACATCGGCTGACTGGCTTCCCGAAGGCTTTCACCAGCCTGCGTCATTTCACTTCCCCGATTCCAGCGAAAAATAAGGTTATTGTTTAAATTTTTAGTATTTTTAATATATTTATGCTTTGAAGTTTCTATAGCCATTTTGGTTAAGTTTTGGGTGAAGTTGCTAGAACCACGCCACAACCCTACCTCTTTATCCAGGCTTGGGACCGGCTAGAAAACCAACGAGGTAGTAATCTAGGCGAGGTTTACTGAACAATAAGTGCTGGTGAAATTGAAAACAAACCCCATGTCGGGATTTTATTTCGATGACTGAGTGTACTTTCATTTTAAAAAGAAGTTTTGTAAAGCATTATCAAACCAACTGACTTCAGACTTTATCTGGCTGAGAACTCAGTGTTGGTGAAAATTCAATCCCATACAACGTCGAAATATGTTGATTCATTCAACTTATGAGAAAGTCAGATTTTATTTCAACGAAAATAGCATGTTGCTCGACATATAACTTTGGTAAACATTCAAAAACCTGAGTAGATATATGCTATTTGACGTTAGCCACTATAGAAATCAAAAAGAGTAGGAGTGATAACAATTGCTTACAATGCACTCATTGAATCACACCTGAAACTACAACGTGTCAAATCACCGAACCACAGTATAAAATGATCCTGTACCGTGTGTTCTTTGAAATGTGATTACTTCGCAGATTTAGGTGAATCATTTGACCATTTGTGAATATACCATTTGAAATATATCACAATTTATGCGTCAGTCACACTGATTGAAGCATTGATATTGTTTGGTTTCAACTTATTTTGGAAATGATAGGTAACGGAGACAACTGAAAACGATATGTGTTACATAGACGAAACTAAACTATCCTCGAACATTCATCCAAGGATTGAACAGATATAGTTCCAGGCATGCAGAATGAAACCATAGAAGTGCTCTTTGGGGTACAATAAGACACCATGTTAACATTTATTTATTTATTTTTATTTTATTTTATTTTTGGTTACAGCTTGATTCTACACTGTATTTTTGGTACAAGTATGGAATTTTGCAGCATGGATATCGGTAGCCCAAATTTTGCAGGCCGACCATAGATATCAGGTGTGCGTCGGCAGGGGATCGAACCTCGGACCATGTGCATGGTCGGCGAGAGTCCTCACCACTGTGCCACCGACGCAGGCTGTGACATAAGCCTTAAAAAAACTAGTAGAGACGTCGGTGAACGTCGATGAGAAAAGCAGGAGTTACAAAAGTAGTATTTCTTTTTCTTTTTTTCTATTTCCCGCTATTATAACTGCTGTACAGACTTCTGAAAAATTTTACATGCTTACATGTGATTATGAAGCAGCATTTACTGTCAGAGAATAGCAAGAACTCTTAGGTCATCCAAATGAATACCTCATAAAAAAACAATTATCTATTCAGAATTTAATATCAAATATCTAAACAATGTACTACTTATTTCACTATATGATTATAGAAATGCTATGATAAGCGTTGTTTTTTAGGCTATGCTATAAGACCAGTCAGCTTTTTATATTAATTTAATTCAATTTACACGGTTTAAAAAGACGAACTGAGTTTTAAATTCATCTAAACTACATTCAAGTTTTATTTATACTTGCTCCTGTCATTTCTTCGCATTCCACTCTTCGAGGAGTTGATTTACAGTCAGCCGTGTGGGGAAATGGATTAAAGTTAAATATTGACGCTTTCTTCTTTCCAGAAATGTCCACCTACTCGCTATACAGCGTCGGTGGCACAGTGGTTAGGACTCTCGCTGACCATGCACATGGTTCAGCGTTCGAACCCGCGGTGACGCACACCTGATATCTATGGTCGGCCAGCAAAATTTGGGCCACCGATATCCATGCTGCGAAATTCCATACTTGTACCAAAAATACAGTGTGGAATCAAGCTGTAAATTAAAAAAAAATCAGTTGATGTGTTAGCTGGGCCGATTGGTTTGGCTATTTCATCATTAGCTGGCATAAGTAAGACAGCTATTGGAAAACCTGCAAGGAATACTGGACAGCTGTTCTATCCTAGTTTTGGGAATCTTCATCAGTACCCATCCACTGCCAGGGTTCGAACCCAGAACCTTCTGGTGACAAAGCAAGCTCGTAGACCATTTTGTTTTAATCTACTAAGATATAACCTCTAATCGTATTTTTTACCTTGACGAGTATTTAGAATATTTACAACCTACCGGTTTGTTAATTTCTACTAAACTTGAGATAAAGCATAGTTGTAGGCGCCAAAGTATGCTAATACCTGAGATAACTGTTCCCGATTTATGTCACTGAGTTTCAAATGTACTCCACAACTTCTTATAATTTAGTTTTTAATGACTCAAGCTTACTATAATGGTGAATTAAATCTTACTAATTCTGGAGTAATTCTAACATTCTATAGTGAGTAAATTCTGAATCTGTTTTGAAATGGATTCTTTAATGGCACTAACTAGAACTCAGTGCTGGTTTTCAGCATGACTGGCATTAATTCAGTACCCTGTTTTTTTTTCTAGGCATTTCCAGGAGTAGATCAGAACGTACTCGGTTTGCTTATCAGCGTTGTTCCAGCCCTCACAGGACATATTAGGCACTGACTAGTATTACTTCCAAACGAAAAGACTGCTACTAATTATTATCACCTATGTCCTATGCTGGTGCAATTCATTTAGTTTATAGAAAGAAATCAATTTTTATAATTGAGAGAATTTTGTATTTAGAAACTGTAGTACAGTGTCACTGCAAATCCGTCGTCAAGTGAAGTCCACTGGCAGCATCCTGTAAATAAGCAAAATAAAAGATTAGAGGTGATGAAAAATTGTGCTCATCCCAATTTCAGTATTTACATTTAAAAACGTTTACTTACATAACTGCCACTGTTATATCTCCTGGTATCTTTTTCATTTTCTTGCCTAAAAATAAAAAATCAACATTGTGATTACTACATGCTGACTGAACGTTGACTTATAGAAAGTAAGCAGGTGTTTCACAACATTACCTGAATTCCTTTCTTCAGGTTACGCTTTTGGACACGATCTTTCAAATTATGAAAGTACAATTTCGTAGTCCTCTCTATATTCAAACAAATGCACAGAATTTCAAAATGCCATACATTTCTTGAAGCAGGCAAAGACAAAATAACAGTATAGATTGGTGTGCTCTTCCGGTCAGACACCTTTGTGTCATGCCATCTACTGTTAATTAATATTTTCAAGTGTTGGTTTGTAGGGGTTTGAGTGATTGGTTACAGGATTTCATCATCAGCTGACATCGATTAGAGAACCATTGGAAACCTGGGAGTACTGGACAGCTGTTTTGGCCTAGTTTGGGACTCTTCATCTATACGCATCCACCACAGGGGTTCGAACCCAGGACCTTCTGGTTACAAATCGAGCTCGTATACCATTAAGCCACTGCGACCCGATCCAATGGCCCCCCATGAATTCTAACGTCTGCCAATTCACGATATAGTGCGACCGCTAGCCAAAGTCTTCGGTGAGTATATGCCCTCACACCCTACTTGATGCACCCTACTGGTCACGACTTCTCACTAGAACCCCAGGTAACTACCTACCTGAATAGGGCCAGTCGCTAGTGAGCGTCTCATTGATATTCAAGTGTTGGTTTGTAAGGATTTGATTGGTTACAGGATTTTCATCATGAACTGACATTAGTTAGAGAACCATTGGAAGACCTGCGAGTACTGGACAGCTGTTTCGCCCTAGTTTGGGACTCTTCATCAGTACCCACCCACCGCCAAGGTTCGAACCTAGGACCTTCTGGTTACTACCAATCAAATCCAGTACTCTCAGGTTTTCTATTGCTTGTCTAATTAATGTCAGCTCACGATGAAAATCCTGTAATTAATATTTTGTTTGAAGATTCTGAGCCAAGAGAAATTATAATGCAATAAATTTCGCTGAAAATTCTGTAAATTATATAAACACTGTCCAGAATAAAGCGATTGTTTTAGTATTATTATCATTATTAAGACGAATCGCACAGTTTGCATGCAATTTCTCGCATGATCTGTTCTGTCGTCAAATGTCATGATAATGCAACAATCTATATAAATTATGACAATAAATCCAATGAATGTTTCGTTTTCTTCTGTTTTTGTCAGTGAATACGTGCTATTTTATCAGGTCAGATTGTGATAAACTTCTTGAGTTTGCAAGAATGCTGTATGACCAAAAGTGTTGGCTAAATTTCTAGGGTACCAAGATAAATAAATTGTCGAAATTTTTGTATTCATGTATTTAAATCACACAAAGTCTACAGTGATAACAGTAAATTGTAAAAATTTATAGTATAATCCAGTGACAAGCATAATGCCAAGCATCATTCTGTCAAACAATGAACGCTTACATGAAGTAAAAAGGAAAATAGGTTGCCGGTAATTTTGAACCAGAAGCCTTGGAATTACTTGGCTGACATCATACCAGTTGAGGTAGATAACCCCAACTGCTAACCAGATCATTTCAATGTGCCGTGATTGAGGGTAGTGTATGTTTGTGTGTGTGTGTGTGAGTGGCTATCATGTGGATAAATGTTTTGATTTCACACTAGTGACTAGTGTGATGTGTCTAGTCCTATCTTTGGTGCAGTCTGAATTCTATCAGTCAGGTTGTAATGTGGCCACCATTCTAGGTAACCCGCCATCATGGCGCACATCGATTTGTTGATATTAGGTAGTTGTAGGCAATCGGCCGCAGGAAGCCTTGGAGCTAGGTTTCGTGCTAGTTGGCACTTGTCAGCAAGGCGTATCCGAAACCCTGAAGGGATTCATGTCCCTTCTGAGAATCGAACCCGCGTCACTACAGTAGCCTAGACACAGCACAGTAGTCACTAGTGTCAAATCAAAATATCCACTACAGCCCTACAGGAGGTCAGTCGCGAGTCCGAATAGCTCAGTGGTAACGTCTCTGACTGCAGCACTGGGTGGCATGGGTTCGAATTTCAAAAAGGGACATGAGTTGCTCCAAGTTTGCAGATTCGCCTTGCTGACCGGTGAGTGTGAACTAGCACGAAACCTAGGTCAAAAAGGCTTCCTGTGGCCGATTGCCTCCATCTACATAATATGTAGATAAATGAGACTTTATTTTGAGTTGATTATTTCGCTAGTTGCCCAGTGGTATATTTCGTCAGCCTTGATTAGATGAAGTCGGAGAGTAGATTGTCTACTAATAATGGAATATCAGGCTAGTAGATGATGATTTTATATCGCCTATTAAACACTTACAATGTGTATAGAAACTAGGCCGTCAGTAGGCTTAGGCTTGTTATAATAACATCTCAGAGTAAAGATTTCCTTTGTCTGATAATATAGATATATCAGACTGGTAGTAGACTGATGAAATCAACTGTCAAGTATAAACTTATTTTCTTTGTACAAAATAATACTTTTCCGTTGTTACTTCTATTCCACTTTGATGGATATTAGAGGTATCTTTTGTGAGGCACATGATATTATTACTACTATCCTCCTGAATGGAAAATAGGGCTTCAACAGCACATTCACATTAATTCCTGTACTCTGCAGTCCTTTTCAACTGGACTGGTTGTGCCATATTAGTTTGTTTATTAGATGTATCACACAGTGAAACAGTATTATTATTATTATTTGCTGAAAGACACATTTTTGAACAAAATTTATTGTTCATAATCATATCGATTGTAATCATATGACTTTGAAACTTGAGTTTTATAGTTTTTTTTTGTCTTCTCCTCTTTGTCGTCGTTGGAGTAGTAGAATTTTCCAGATGTCTAGATGGACAGGTGTTGAATCATTCCTATTACTACATGTATTTGCAGTTGATTCGACATGTAAAGCTTCTATAATCAATCTCTCCATCTCTTCACCCTGTGACTTGAGATTTTAAAACTGTCATCTTATCCTATTCATCCTATTGTATAGTCGTGTGTAACTGCTTGTTGTGCTATAGCTGAACTTCTCTCTAAATTTCTTATCTTATTCCGGTCAACCAATCAAGATTTTGCTAGGTTTACGTTTTCAGCTAGTCTGACTAACCCTGATCTACTAGTTTGACCTATGTATTTGAGCTGACGATCATTCTAGCAGGGTATTAGATAAACTAAATTGTTTTGTTTTAAAGGCTCCACAGGATTGATCCTTTAACCAACAAAGCTTATTTCTAATTGAGTTTGTGAGTGGTTTGAATGCCAGTCGCTTTTATTGCTGCCTGCCTCGTTAAGAATTCTGCGTAAGGTGGTTTCCGAGGTTCCTCCCTTGTATGGAATTACCACTGATGATTTAGATTCCTTATTGTTGGTGTTGTCATGCGCATATTTGACATGCATGCAGTCAATAATATTATTATCATTATTAGTAGTAGTAGTAATAGTAGTATCGCTACTACCATTTCTTATTTTGGTTTACCTTTTCTTAACATATTTCCTGACTAATTTATTCGAATAATTATTAAGTTTCAAGGCTTCTTTTATGTGTATCATTTCTTGTCTCAGATTTTCCTTGGTACAACTTAGTTTTTGTGCTCTATCACTGAAACATTTCACCAATACTATTTTTACTGACATACGACGGGATGATCGGAAATCCAAGTATCTGTTTGAATGTGTGGGTTTCCTGTAAACACTTCCTGTTTCACTTCCCATCTTCTTTCCTTTTTACGTTGCAATCTAACATCTTACAAGTTTTACACATATATATAATAATGGACTGGTTGTCCACTGGTCGGGTTCCACTTGGACAATAGCTTCGAGCTTGACATCATTCAGCGGTTTTCTTCAGCAAGTGCCTGATGCATCGCAGTTTTCTTTAGAATACACGTCGGTGGATAGGTTCCTGATTGGTTCGTTCCCATAGTTTCTTGTTGCTAATTCTTTCTGGTCATTAGAGCTTCAATATATGCAAGGGAGGTAGCCGTTGATAATAGTTTGCAACGTTTCGTGAACGCTTTTCAGGACGTGCTGGCCAAGTTCCTCATCCATACAGAAGAAGTGAATCTACATTTATTTACAAGTTTCACCTTGACTATTCTAAACTCAGTAAACTCTCATATCTCTTTAGAATTTCTTTGGGAAGTTATGTAAGAAGAAGATGTGAGAAATCACACTGTGACAAAGATAATTAATACATTCACACTACATAACAACAAGACAGTGTTATTTTGTTGGCATTGACTAGCTATAGAATCTGTGATGAATATTTCGTCTATTCAGGACTCATCAGCTGCATCCCCGTTGACTAATGATATTCCCATTCAACACGCATTGTTTCAAACGTCCAGTAGTAGAAACGTAATAACTAACTGGGAATGTAGGTGCATTCAGCTGATGTATCACAAACCGGAGGAAAGATATACACATTGAATTCCACTGCTAGGCATGATCAACTAAATACGCATCAGATATAATCGAAGCGACTATCCCAGCAGTGAATACAACAATAAAGAGATTAAGTATTTCAGTTAGACAACAATCATTCACTGGAAAAAATAAAGTAACAAACAAATCACAAGAAGAAATGTATTTACTGTAGAATATATATATTTTTTATATTATATACTCTTTATTTGTTAACATCTCTTGAGTAAATTTTTTTTCCTCATGAGTTGACATCAGTAAGAGAACCACTGGAAAACCTGTAGGGAGTACTGGACAAGTGTTTCGTCAACCCGTTCTCGAACTCTTCGGCAGCACGCACCCACTGCCAGATTTCCAGGTCGTAGACCACTCAGCAACCACCAGAACCCGATCCAATGACCAGCTCATAAATTCTAACTTCGGCCAATTCACGACATAGTGCGATCCCTTTGCAATGTTTTCTTCTATGAGTTACTGCCTCATCTTCAACCTGATGTACCTTACGGTCCTTGGTTCGAACCTTGGCGGTGGGTGGGTATTGATGAAGAGTCTCAAACTATGCTGACGAAACAGCTGTCCAGTACTCTCAGGTCTTTCAGTGATACTCTAACTGATGTCAGCTCGTGATGAAGTCCTCCATTCAATCAAACAAAATCCCTAAAAAAACCAATACTTGGAAATTAAATTTTTTTTCCTTTTTTTCTCTTTTAAAGGCATCATCAATAGACGAAAAAGCCTTGGTAATTGGTGCAGCTAAGCTTGGCGTACGATTTATGGGTTCATCAATATGTGAACAAAATTCATCTTCAAGAATTTATCGAGTAGAATATGATCTATGTATGTATAATAACAATAATAATGGTAATAATGAAAATAATAATGTTAACAGTCAAGATCAATTTGTTTCAGTGGAGTATATAATTGACGCTGTCTTGGATTTTGATTCATTTCGTAAACGTATGACTGTCATGGCTAGACATCCAGATGGTACATGTTATATTCATTGTAAAGGAGCTGAATCAAGTATGTTTGAGGTGAGAAAAATGTTTTGTGTTACATTTATATGTGAATAAGATTAGCTGATCAGAGTGAGAATAGAAATTGCTTAGCATTCTGTGTACTTTGACATCGTGATTCGAGAATTTCACTGCTTGTCATGAAAAAAGTGAGATAAAGAAAGTTAAAATTAAATATCAAACGAAAAGAAAAACAGGTAATAATTATTTGGGTAACTTGTAAATTTAATGCACTGCATAATTAGCATTTCCGGAAATATCTCCACTACGACCAACACCGACTGGTTGTGGTCTGAATACAGAAAACAAAACTTAGAGTTATACTGATTAACTCACAAAACTACCTTGAGACACACACATGACAACAAAAAAGCCGATGTGACATAGGTAACCAATCCATCAAATCCCTACAAACCAATACGTGAACAACAATGTGATGCTCACTAGCGACTGGTTTTATTCAGGTAAGTAGTTACCTGGGGTTCTGGCGGGAATTCGTGACCAGTAGGATGCAGCAGGTCGGGTGTGAGGACAATTACTTGCCAATGACATTCGCTAGGAGTCACGTTATGTCATGAATTGGCAGAAGTTGGAATTCATGGGCTGGCCATTTAATTGGATCCCGGTAGCTTAATGAGCTACGAGCTCACCTTGTAACCAGAAGGTCCTAGGTTCGAATTTTGGCAGTGGCTACGTAGTTATGAAGAGTCCAAGACTATGCTGAAACAGCTACGCAGTACCCCTTGCAGGTTTTCCAATAGTTCTCCAACCAATGTCAGCTGATGATGAAATCCTGTGACAAATCAATTAAATCCCTACAAACCAATACTTGACGATTGTTCGTAGCTGGAATCCACATATGAATCTGTTCAACAATAACAACATCGAAATACTCAAAATCACTTATACACCACAGTTAGACAACTATACAGACTACACAATGTTCTAGGCGAAAATGAATACCACAGAACAAAATTAGTCAGTCAGAATTCAACTAAAAGAAGTACCCCATGAACGTGAAGTATGAGCTACCATCACTAAACTCATCTGGCAGTCCACCTGCTCCTGTGGAGCCAGGTATGTCAGTTGTACACAACGTTTGCTGTCCAAACGTTTCATCGATCAATTACGCTCATGTTTTTAAAATGTGTAAAAATGATCTACCCACATCTATATCTTGCAACACCTGGTTGAGTCTGGACGCCAAGACAACCACAAACCTTCTTCAAGGTCATCTACAGAATACGAAGGAATGCTGCTACACGATTGCGAATTATTGCGTTAAAACAATTTCCAGCCCAATGAGACTATTATCTGAAAAAGACAAACCATATTGCACAAAAGACACAAAAAGATGAAACTTAAATTTCCATAGAAAGCAATCCATATCTATTTTTATTTTTTTTTATTTTTGATTACAGCTTGATTCCACATTGTATTTTTAGTACAAGTATGGAATTTTCAGCATGGATATCGGTAGCCCAAATTTTGCAGGCCGACCATAGATACCAGATGTGCGTCGGCAGGGGATCGAACCTCGGACCATGTGCATGGTCGGCGAGAGTCCTAACCACTGTGCCACCGACAAAAGTAGAGGTATATAACGTACGACGTTCCTTATTGAATCCATCAGTTTATTTCGAAATTTCATCTCAAAATGAAGACTGTAAAATTAAATGGAATGCTTATTCTAAACCAAAAAACCTGCCTACCGTTAAAAATGACATCTAATGGTGACTAAGAAGGCCATGCTTCCTTATAAGCTGTTAACTACTGTCCAAAATATTCACAATAGTAGAATTCTACGCTCATATCGAAATCAGTAAACTAAAGTAGTCAGGTTGAAAATCAAAAGACTTTTTCGCCTCTTTTAAGTCATACCATATTATTATTATTTTCTTTAATTCCTAGAGGAACATATTTGCTGAGATTTGTAAATTCCGGTTTAATAATACTTTGAGAAAGCTATTAGCATTAAATAGCGAAACGTCAGTAAAAACAATCTCGTTTTGTTTTTCATTCATTGGGAAATACAAAAACCTCTATTATAATTAATATCATATACCCAATGCCCAAATTTTTTCACACCGTTAAAAGTGAACTTGGTTTGGACATATATAATGGATGTTTTTTCTTTAAAACTGAAATCACAATAATAATAAAAAATAAATAAAAATAATAGAAAATTATTTTTAACTCTTCTACACGAAGACATTTATGCTTACTGACACAAGTTGAGTTTTTCATGCCCACTTTTGTACGCCCTATATATATGATTCAATGGCAACTTTATATCTTCTCACTTGTGTCTTTTATCTTCTTTCGAGCAATGCCTTCAATAATATGAATACTTATCCCTTCCTTTTTTCCTTTCGCTTTTTTTCCGTTTTCTGAATCTGCTGGTGTTTCTGTTTTTGGAATATGAATAACTGAATTAGACCCTGTCAATTGAAAGATCTTGAATATTAAGGCGAAAAGAGCTGCACTCCGTTGTTTACTGCATTTAAAATGCTGTAACTTAGACCACGGATGGATATCAATTAAAGAATCCATGAAAACCGACAGGGAGTATTAGGCATTTTTTTTGCCCTAGTATGCGACTAACCAGCAATACTCAACCACTGGGTTCTGAACTCACAACTTTCTGACCACAAGGTCAACTAAGGATTGACTAGCTATTCTGCTACTCAGACGGAATCCAATGACTCATGAACTCTGACTTATTTCAATTTTATGATTTTTAAAGCCAACGTCAAAGGAGTTTCAGATGATTACTGATGAATAGCCCCAGTATTCTCTGGTTTTCTGTGCTTATATGATTGATATCAAACTTGAAACCACTCAAATCTCTACAAGTTAACACTTGAAAAAGTAAATTATTTTAAATGTCGGGTCTTCTGTTAATCAGAAAATAAAATAAAATTTTAGAGTTAGCTGGCTGAAGGCCATTAAAACGAAGTCACTAGACCTAGTTTTCGTGCTTCATAGTACTCTTCAGCAGGGTGTATTGGTAAACTTGAAGGAACTGATGTTCTTCTAAGGGATTTTAACCCGCGTTACAAGATACATCCACTACATTGCTGCAGGAGGCAAGTGGTGAACACAAATAGACCAGTGATAGTGTCAATGACTGTAGCATCTGGTGATAAGAGTTTGAATATCAATTTCTTTTCAATGGACAGGGAGACTTTTCTAAAAAGCACCAAAGCAGCACGAAACCTTGGTCCATGAACTCCTGCAGATAACTTCTAACTACCTGACACCAATCAGAAGTATACGATGGTGATGATACTAGGTAGTTTGGTAACCACATCGAAGACTTGACTGATGGAACTCAATCAGTCAACACAAGGGAACAGAGGTTTGACACCTGTTACTTTCTAATGAATAATCGATGAAAGTTTGGAGGACTGTAATGATTATGATAAGCACACAATTGAAATCAAATATTCCTCCAATTTCACTTGTAAAAGAAAATCATTTTTAATAAAATAAAATAATAAAATAATTTTTCCTTCAAGTTCCCAGTGGAACATAAGGCCACTTCAAGCTAGTGGCTTGAACTTTCTGTAGCAGTGTTTATTGTACAGGATGGGGTTGCTAGCCTCATGCCCAACCTTTCCTCTTTACCATTTTTAATAAGTATCCTGAAATTTCTTCAACACGATACTGATTCTAACAAAATCTTGTTTTAAATTCATCGGTTTTAGATCAAAAACACTTATATATGCCCAAACCAAGTTCACTTTTAACAGTTTGAAAAAATTTGTGCACTTGGTACATGATACTCATTATAATAAAGGTTTTCTTGTATTTCACAATGAGTGAAAAACAAAACGGTATTGTTTTTAATGACGTTTCGCTATTTAATGCTGCTGCTAATAGCTTTATCAAAGTAGTATTATTAAACCAGAATTTATAAAATCTCAGCAAATATACTGCCGATGATTCCCAAACTAGAATGAAACACCTGACCAGTACTCCCTGGTTTTCAATGGTTCTCTAACTAATATCAATCCGTGATCAACTTGTAAAAACAAAACTAACCCTTACAAACCAAAGTATAGAAAATTAATCTGATGCTCGCTAATGACTTCCTACAGGATGGAGTTACCTAAAGTTCTAGTGCAACATCGTGAACAATGAAGTCCATCCAGATGTCACGTGTGAAGATGGATGTTCCACCGATGATATTGGTTGGTGCCAGTCGCACTAAATCACGAATTGGTAGAAGTTAGAATTCATGGGCTGGCTGACCATGGAATCGGGTCGGGTCCCAGTGGCTGAATGGTATACGAGCTTGCCTTGTAACCGAAAAATCCTGGGTTCAAAACCGCTGTGGTGGGTGTGTAGTGCCGATGATTCTCAAAAACTAGGATGAAACAGCTTTCCAGTACTCCCTGGTTTTCAATGGTTCTCTAACTGATATTAATCCGTGATCAATTCGTAAAAGAGTTAAGAGGTGAGGTCAAGTTAAAAGGACACATTGAAAGTCAAAATAACAATGAAGATCACTAAACCAAATAACAAAGGTAATAGTACATCTGCTACGGTATCAAAACAAAGTTTTCTAACTTGATCATCGTTCGTCAGTATGGGGTCATTTTTCGTTGTCAAGTTGGCCAGTTGGTAAAGATAACAAAACCAAGTGTAGATTGTTGGATTTGATAAGTATGTCAAATTATAAAACAGCGTATTGATATAATGATATTGCTTATCACATTCGTGTTGATTTTGTCACCTCATGAGGGATGGGGTGTTGTAACTAGGTCAGATTCCGTTTTAGCCCGTCATTCCTATTCAGACAATTTGGATTTCACTTGATATGAAGTGCTTCTGATATTAGACGTTCTTTGTAATTTCTGAAGTTTTTCTGGATTATTCGAATATTGCCAAAACCAATTTTATGGCCTGATTCTATAGCGTGTAGACCTATGGTTTATGGTTTTTCAAGTTTTTCTAGTTCAACCGGATTTCTCGATGGTCGAAGAGATGCCCTACAGTGTTCATTTCTTCTGATTTTGATTTCTTGAGATGTCTGTCTGATGTATTTTATAGACACAATTAGATAGAGAGTCTTCAGGGGTTTTGTCTTTTATATCGATAAGGTTGTTTCGCAGTGTGTCTAATGTTTTGAAGAAAACTCTGATGTCGAGCTTATTAAGTAATCTTCTGATATCGTCTGACGTCTCTGCTCTATATGAAATGATAACTGTTGATGTTCATGTTTTCGGAATGCGTTTTCCACCATACTTAGTGTAAGTGTTGACTTCGTTGATGAAATTCCTTGGTAGTTGTTTTGTTTGAGAGTCTCAATATTGTTTGATATTTCTTCTTCTTTTCCTTTCTTATCCGTTATGAGAGAGTGTGCTCGTCTAAGAAGACTTGAAGCAACTGACACCTGTGCGCTGGTGGGGTGTGATGATCCGAAGTCTAAATATTTATTGGAGTGGGTTTTCTTCCTAAATATAGATATACTAAAATATCCGTTTTCCCTCCTCTTAGCTAGGCAGTCTAGAAATGGTAGTTCATCGACGTGTGATTCTGCTTCCGAAATAAACTGGATTCTTGGAGATAGACAGTTTATTTTCTCTAGGAATGAACTGTGTGGATCTCGTTTTAGCACTACAAAAGTATCATCTACATATCTTAACCATATTTTAGGAGTGAGTATGCCTGAAAAGATGTTATTTTCGAGTCTATTCATGAAAAGGTCAGCGACTATTGGAGAGACTGGTGAACCCATAGCAACACCATTTACCTATCTATATAAACTATTACCTCTGTTATTTGACTTAGTGATCTTCATTGTTATTTTGACTTTCAATATGTCGTCCTTGTAACTTGACCTAAGTCTTTTTTCTCACCTCCTAACTTTTTGTTACATATATGCTGAGATTTTGTAAATTCTGGTTTAATCATACTTCACTTTGACTAAGTTGAATAGAAAAAGATATCTCATTGCAGTTTGAGCTTGTAAACGCCCCGGACTTGAAAAGAGGGCTTTATCATTCAGTTAGTATACCGAAAGCCAGTCATACGTTTTGTTTATATCAAACAAATTCTGAATAATTATTTAGTTCAAAGTTGAAGAAAACGGCCTAATATGAGTAAAATAAGGATGGTTTTATTGTCCATGATTTGGAAACTTATAAAACAATAAATGTGCTCAACCTAATTTTTATGGGTAAACTAGTCTTTCTATAGGAATGACTTTAAGCTGAATATACAACACATATAAAGAGTCAGCAGTGATCGCAAATGTCAAACTTTCCTTCACTGACATTGGTGAAGAAGGTATGAGTTCCTTCAAGGTGGCAGATACACCTTGCTGATGAGTACCGGCTAGCACGAAACCTAGGTCCAAGGCTTCCTGCCGATTGCCTCCAACCATCTAATACCAACATTTCACAGTGCATCGTAATGGTGAGCCACCTAGCATGGTGGCCAAATTGCCAGCTTGGCTGATAGAATTCAGTCTGGACCGAAGATAGAACTAGACACATTACACTAGTTACTGATTAGTGTTTAATCAAAAATATCCAATACAGTCCTACAGGAGGTCAGTCAGGAGCCTGAATAGCTCAGTGGTAGCATCTCTGACTGCAGCACTGGGTAAGGCAGGTTCGAATCTCAGAAGGGACATGATTTCCTTCAAGGTTGCAGATACACCTTGCTGATGAGTGCCAGCTAGCACGAAATCTAGGTCCAAGGCTTCCAGACGATTGCCTCCAACCATCCAGTATTCTTTTAGACTCAGTCACTATAAAGTGATGAAGTTAAAAATTCTATCAGTATGACTTAAAGGCTAGAAATGACATCTTTTAGGATAAGATTAAGTTAGTGAATAGATATTTTTAGTGGGTAGTAGTAGTAGTAGTAGTAGTAGTAGTAAAAGCATTTCTCAGGAGGTTGATAACAGCAGTATCACTGTGTGTTAGATTTAATCATTAGAATAATAATTTTCTCAGGTATGTAATGGGCTAGTTGTTTGGAAAATCTCTCATGAACAGTTTAACTACAATATTTATACTTATCTAAATGTTCCGGCCAATTCTGATATTATCATCCTTTTTTCTATTAGACTGGATATCACTGTTCTGACATTCGCATATCATATGATGATTCGATCCTTATTATTATTATTATATTTTGTATATGTCCGTCCCTATTCAGCCTCTAATTTTAGTACTTCTCTTTGTCACTGTGCGATACATTGATGGAGTGTTGTTCAATGATGTGATATAGTTTGAGTGAATTGAGATCTCTTGATCTTTGACTGTCTGAGCGAAGCCTTTATATATATTTGTTAATATCCCACCTGATTCCAGGGTACTTTGTTTTAGTTGAATTCTGACTGACTAATTTCGATCTCTGCGTCGATGGCATAGCGGTTAGGACGCTCGCGGACCATGCACAAGGTCCAGGGTTCGATCCCCGGCCACCGACGCACTCCTTTACCTCGCTAAGCCAGAAATAATTCTGGTAAAGAGGAAAGGTTGGGCATGAGGCTGGCAACCCCATCCTGTAAAAATTAAACACTGCTACAGAAAGTTCAAGCCACTAGCTTGAAGTGGCCTTATGTTCCACTGGGGAACGTGAAGGGAAAAACTTCGATCTGTGGTATTTGTTTCCTACTGGGTAGTTATTTAGTCTGTATAGTTGTCTCCTGTTGTTGTACTACTTCAGTGATTTTGAGTATCTCGATGTTGTTCGTTATTGTTGATTAGAACCATATGTGGATTCTGACCATAAAGAATCGCCTTTTTTCAAGTATTGATTTGTAGGGATTTAATTAATTGGTTACAGGATTTCATCATGAACCAACATTGGTTAGAGAAACATTGTGAAGCTTGTAGGGAATACTGGCATATTCTTGGACTCTTCATCACTACGCAGCCACTGAAGTTTGAACCCAATTCTTTCTGGTTACAAGGTGAACTCATAGATCATTAAGCTACCGGGACCCTACCCAACGGCCAATCCATGAATGCCAACTTCTGTCAATTCATGACATAGCGCGACTGCTAGCGAATGTCACTGGTGAGTAATTGTTCTCAAACTCGACCTACTGCACCCTATTGGACACAGCTTCTCACGAGAATCCCAGGTAACTACCTACCTGAATAAGATCAGTCGCTAGTGAGCACCTCATTGATATTCAAGTAATGGTTTGTGGGAATTGATGGATTGGTTATCAATGTCAACTCATAATGAAATCCTATAACTAGTCGTCTTTTTGTTGTCTTGTGTGTGTGTGTGTGTTTTGCGACTTATCCACCATGACATTGAGTTATGTTTTCTGCTTTCAGCTCACAATCATTCGGTTTCGGTCATAACAAGGTGGTAAACACTAGAAAAGAAAAATATTTGTCTATCGCATGTAGATTTTCCATCAGCTGACTTGTACAGACTGTGAAAAAAAAATTACAAACTAAATCTACAGATTCACTGGTTTCCTTTGGTTTTATAATCTAGATTCACCTTAAAGTAAATGGTAGTTGATGAAAATACAAAATATTCGTCAGACTTATTAATTAGAACTGAATTTTTCACGAATCACAAGGTTCAAGTCATTTTAATATTATTAAGCCTTCCTGTCCGCAGGCTGAATATTCATACTGTTTTTAACAAATGAACAGAGTACTGTTGTCATTATTATTATTACTATTATCATTATTTATTTTTTGCACACCAAATGCAACATATGGCCTCAGCAACAGATTTCTCTGTTACCACTTTCAATCAGCTGCATTTCACCTTCAGATGACAAATCCGTTGCTAAAATGCTATTTTTTTTTTAAAAAAAATGTTAATTCTGTATATTTTTCAGAAACGGTTACATAGGGATTTCATCTTAATGGAATAAATGCTGAGTATACATTCAGTTCTTTTACTTTGAACTAGCCTACTGTTGAAATATTGGCCTCTTTTTTATTATCTTCAATCAATGTGTAGGTTTCTGACTGCCTTGTGTTAGTCTGTGTTATTCACAGGCTTTTGTTTCATTCACCGTTAATAGTCGCATTGATTTTAAATTACATTAGATAGTTAAACATAGAAATAATAATCATAATTAGTAAAATCCAATCTAACCAAATCCATACAGAATAGATGGAAGGAATCTTCCTCCCATCCAACAACCGCCTTACGTATCACATTCTCTAGCAGACAGTTAATCCAGTCTAACGTTAAGGACAAGATACCGCTTTCGGCCACTTCAGTGTGTATTTATCAGTTTAGTTGCTCGTGTGGAGCAAAGTATATCGACCGTAAGCAACGTCGAGTCCACAAACGTAATCTGAAACACTGTCCAGCTTGGTTACTCAGAGGAGAAAATAAGAACAGCGGCAGCTCCATCCTCGAACACCTTATCATCTCTGGACATCAAGCACCTCCTCCTTTGCATGAATGCTTCACAAAGTTACACAGAGTCCCTCAATATCGTACAAAAGGACTTCGTATACTCCATCTGTACAGAGCTGAAGCATTAGCTATGGAACCAGACGTTTGCATTTAAAAGAGATACATACATTCACTCGCCCTACCATGGCAAGAGTAAAGTTTTTACTATAATTTTGCTTCTTTCTTTTATTATGTAAGTTCACTATTATTACTGTTATTACTGCTATTATTTTATTATCATTATTATTCCCATCATTCATATTTTATTACCACTCTATTAGTGTTTATTAATAACACTGCATTTTCATACAGATTTTATATAAAAACACTTTATCGCCTTTCTACTAGTTCCTGTCTATTCTACACGAACTTATTGACTAGTCATTGTCTCACGCTTATTACATCATGCCAACTTCGGTCGCTTTTCTAACTTTCAATTAGTCATCCCTTCTTATACCTTACATTACTTAATATATTTCTCGAGCACAAAATTTACCAGTATCTGATTGGTCTAAAGATTTCTTTGTTAAATATAATTACGATTGTACAGCTCATGAAAATGAATCGTCGAAAAGAAAATTTTCAGGTATTGGTATTTTAGGCATTTGGTTTGATTGATTGAAGGATTTCATCATGAGCTGACATCAGTTAGAGAACCACCGGAAAACCTGTGAGTACTGGGCAGCTGTTTCGTCCTAGTCTGAGACTTTTCATCAGCACCCACCCACCGGGGTTCGAAACTGGGGTTCTATTGGGAAGCCGTGATCATTAGGGTACAGCAGGTTGAAGATCAGGCGGTAACTGATCGAAGAAAACATTGCGAAATGATCGCGCTATGTCGTGAATTGGCCGAAGTTAGAATTCATGGACTGTCCATTGGATCGGGTCCCGGTGGATCAATGGTCTACGAGCTCGTCTTGTAACCAGAAGGTCCTGGGTTCGAACCCTGGTGGTGGATGCGTACTGATTGAGAGTCCGAGAATGGGCTGACGAAACAGCTTTCCAGTACTCCTAGGTTTTACAGTGGTTCTCTAACTGATGTCAGCTCATGCTAAAATCCTCCATATAATGAAAAGAAAATTTTCTTCGCTGTTTACGCCTTTTCCTTACGAACGATAATTGTTTCCATTATTTCTTTATTATATTCCTTTATGTTCCTTGTGGAACATAAGGCTACAGGCTAGAGCTTTGAAGCTGTGGTAGCACTGGGTTCTTTTCAATTTTTACAAGGTAGGTTTGCTAGCCTCACACTCAGCTTTCCTTCTTTACCGGCTTTACTATTATCTTAAAAAGATCTAGGAGCTTGTCAGCCGAGGAATCGGCGCCCAGAGTGCATGGTGGGTTGGCAAGCGCTAAAGATCGACATTCTAATACTAATAATAATATAAAATATATATAAATCAGCTTAACTTCGAAATTCTTCGCATATCAACACACTCAATTTTGCAAAATAAATGAAATTATCACAGTTGTCATAATCATATATAGGTTATTTCAATACTAAAAATTAAATTCAACGGAGGATGAACTTAATGAAACATTTAGAAATGCTATTTGAGTGTAAGTTTGAATCGATTCATCATTTTACAATAATTGCACAGTATTTGCTTTGTTACCCCAGCTATTTGGTTTTTTTCTTTTCAGATAAGTAACTTGTCTCCATCTAATACACATAAATTAGCCAATAAACATGTAACACAATTTGCAATGGATGGTTTACGTACATTAGTTTATGCAAGTCGTCAAGTGAATTCAAGTGAATATGAAGAATTACTTGCAGAACTTCAACATGCTAATTCATTATTTGGTCTTGAACGTGTAAATGCATTGAAAGTGATCTATGCTAAAATTGAATCCAATTTAACATTGGTCAGTGTAACTGGAGTTGAAGATAAACTACAACCTGATGTTGAACAGACTTTGAAAAGTCTACGTGAAGCAGGAATTCAAGTAAGCTGAATAATTAGATTATTTTATTAGATTTTGACACAATTATCGACATGTGTTTCAATGATATATGATCCTGTCGAGCACAATGAATCATTAATATGTATATATATATATATATATATATATATATATATATGCGTCGGTTGCACAGCGGTAGAATGCTCACTGATCACGCAGGTGATCAGAGTTTCCATCACCGGCTGATGCACTCCTTTACCTCCCTAAGCCAATAATGCGACTGGTAAAGAGGGAAGGTTTGGCATGAGGCTATAGCAAGCCTCCAGCTTGAAGCCGTATGTTCCACTGGAAACGTAAAGGAATTATATATATATATTCCATTCCCTAATGCGTCGGTCCCTGTGCGTCGGTCGCACAGTGGTTAGGACTCTCGCCGACCATGCACGTGGTCCCGGGTTCGAGCCCTCGCCGGCGCACACCTGATATCTATGGTCGGCCTGCGAATTTCGGGCTACCGATATCCACGCTGAAAATTCCATACTTGTACCAAAAATACAGTGTGGAATCAAGCTGTAATCAAAAAAAATAAAATAAATAATCTTGGATTTAGGTCTTGAAGCCTCACTGGCAGAGATATTGATATTACGGAGTGGGATAGTTGGCCTAACTCTCAAGTTCCCCTTTCTTTCGGATTTATCACCCACTAGATGAAGTAGAAGATTGCATTGGGTAGGAATCAAACCCTCACCACTAGTTTGGCTGCAGAACGTTCTACAACTAAATTACCGACACACATTTTCCAAATAGGTAAATGCTGAATTATTAGCATTAAACACGCCCAGTGTGAACTGTGCATAATATACTTAGGTTAGAAATTAGAAATTTTCAGAGAAATGTGTCCTGTGTAGTTGGTCAGAAAAAACTAGTAAATTATTCACCACACACTGTCACCACCATACACAATTCAGCATACACCACATGGGTGAAGATCTATGCTATGGTGAATCACAATTGTTGCACTTTCATTTCAGTACACTTGTATAGGTAGAATTATTTGCGATCAAGGGTCAGATTAATAAACTTGTAAATAGAGATTGCATACAAAAGTCTTATAAAAACACAGTAAGATCACATTTACTGAGAAAATTGATTTTATGTGCAATTAGGGATTAAAAACCTACTAAGAATAGCAAAATAGACAAGAAATTCAAACAAAAAAAAAACGTAAAATAAACAGGAAGTCTGAAAAGGATAATCACCACCGAGAGAACTGACTATTTATGGTGGCCATGGTAAAGACCAAAGCTGGACGTATTTCTTCTGGATACATAGTATGGGCTTGAAGTTTCGGATAGCTAGTGCTTCAGCTAACCGCAGATGTCTTGATTTCACCCCCTGTCAGAGGTTTGATCGAAACATGTATGTGACTTTGAAGGACTTTTCATCAAATGGATCTGAATGCCCTTATTGAGTTCACCAGATGTTCTGTTACCCAGCTGTATATACACCTGTGTCCTCCTTTTTCTACCCGAGTTGGATAGGGTTCTCGAGTGCGTTTTACAAGTGGCCGCATAGTACGACTAATGTAATCAGCTCCATACGCGCAAGTGAACTGGTATATGCTTGTTGAAATAGCCCAGTGTGACAGTTTGTCTTTCACGGGCTGGCTGAATAGTTTCTTGCAGGAAAATGCCACCCATAGGCTGGTGGTATAGTGTTTTACTGAGAGATTCCGAAAACTATTTTCGGAGAATTCCTTTAAATTCAAGAACGGGGCAGCAGCATTTTTTGGGGGGGGGCTATCTGAACCTGTTCAGAAGATTTCTTTAGTTTTCGCCTTTTATCCATGAATATGGATGGGAAAGCATGCTCGCTCCATCAGGATTCCTCAAAGACTTAGTAGTTCTTCCTCTATGAATTCGTCAATACATATTTGGCTCATTCTTAGAAAAAAACTAATAGGTGAGATTTTTCTTTCTGCTCAAAGGGACACAAATTTGAAAACTGACAAACTGTCCGTTCTATGTGGGCGTTTTTTGTGAGTCTTCTCAGCAAATTATCAGCATCACTTCTCAGTTGAACATCGAGGAGGGGCGGGGGACATTGAATCAATCACATTAAACTTCTAGATTAAAGTTGATGCTTGGCTGGGCAATACTGAAAACTTTGGAGTAGGTTTACGCGATCCACATTCGCATTACAAATAATTAAAATGTCATCGATTCATCTCTTGTAGAGATGAAGCTTATTGATAGCTGATAATAAGAAATTTTTATCTGGGCTAACGATAAAAGCAGTTAAACAAAATGGTTCCTGGAGGATAACCTATTACTGCACTATCTGTTTACCTGTGGATTTCCTTACAGAATCTAAATTAAACGTTGAAATTGCATTGCAGTAACAGCTTCTTTAGTTAATGAATTTGATTGAATGAAATCACAAAAAATACAGATATAGTTTCTGTCAGTGGAACATTGACAAAGTGACACACGACATCTAAGGAGACAACTTTTTCTTGTCAGACTGACATTCCTAACAGAGTAAACTTTTCATCAGAATTTTAGTGATTACGTTCGACTAAAAGTTCATGGTCATAGATAACTGAATATGAAAATATTTGTCTATATACGATATACAATGGTGTGTGTGTGTGAATGGATGTATAGGTTAACATTTGTAGAACATTTGTTGGCCTCTCCATAACAAGATTTAGACAATCGGGAATTTTGACCAAGTATGATTAATTAGAGTGCGTCGGTGGTACAGCGGTCAGGACGCTCGCCAACCAAGCACATGGTTCGGGGTTCGATCCCCGGTCATGGATGCACTCCTTTACCTCGATAAGCCGAAAATATGACTGATAAAGAGGGAAGGTTGAGCATGAGGCTAGCAACACCATCCTGTAAAAATAAACGCCATTGCTATCGAAACTTCAAGCCTCTAGCTTGAAGCCCCCTATGTTCCAGTGGGAACGTGAAGGAATAATAAAAAATAACTAATTAATAATAAATATCCAATTTTTATGATTTAATCAGGATTTGTTATACATCAGCTAACACCACACTTTTACGTCTTTTGAAAACTTTAGCATCTAAAATTTTATGAGTAGACATCTTTTCAAAATTATGGTGTTTAGGGTTAAAGTTTAGTTTAAAAATACCCTGTTGAACATATTGATTTGTCTTCTCTTCGAAGATTGAGGTGCTTGCTTTAATCAACCTACTAGAGTTATCAGATGATTTGACAGCTACAGATTTAGGATATACATTCTGTTGTAGACAACGGAGATTGAAAACACGATAATTGTATCAATTACATAATTTTTTTCTTGTCAATTTCATTCGATTCCCAAAAATAATTCGTGTGAACTGTGGTCAAGATTTGATAGAATACTTTCAAAATAATTGGACACCTAGTGAGAGGTAGACATTTGTAAAAATTCCAACGTTTTCTTTGGCAAACTGGTTCGAACGTCTTCAGGGAAAGTAATCAAAATTAACGTGACAGTAGGGTACAGCAGGTTGAAGATGGGGCAGTAACTCATCGAAGAAGACATTGCAAAGTGGTCACGCTATGTCGTGAACTGGCCGGAGTTAGAATTCAAGAACCATTGGATCAGATCCTAGTAGCTGCTGAATGGTCTACTAGCTCTCCTTGTAACCAGAAGGTCCTCGGTTCAAACCCCGGTGGGTGAGTACTGATGAAGAGTCCCAAACTAGGACGAAACAGTTGTCCAGTACTCTCTGCAGGTTTTCCAGTGGTTCTCTAACTGATGTCAGCTCATGATGAAATCCTCCATATAATCAAACAAAATCCTTACAAAGCCAATACTTGGAAATATATATATATATAAATTACGCATTTCGATTTCTCTGAGATTTTACAAATGTCTAACCATCCATTGTTATTATTATTATTATTACTGATTGTTATATGCTGCAAAATCTCTGTTCATTGGTTTAATTTATTTCAAGTTTCTCTTTTCTTCTATGCTGTATTCTATAGGTTTGGGTACTGACTGGCGATAAAGAGGAGACAGCAATTACAGTTAGTCGATCAGCTGGACACTTTGCACCAAATATGAACTTAGTTCGTTTAACAAATTGTGAAGATTTTCTTAGTTTAGCTAGTAAATTATTTAATCATTTAGAAGATTTAAAAGTTCGTCGAAGAGAAAGAAGTACAAAACAACGAATTAAAAATTATATGAAGAAATCATTTGATCTGCTTAAAGATAAAACTGATAAATATATCTACGATAAAAATGAAATAACTGAGAATTTCGAGAATCAGAGAGTATCATCAATTGCTGGTTTAAAAAAGCTATTCACTAATAAAATTCAAGTTGAATTAAATCGACCTCGGTATAGACATTCACAACGACCTGGTTCTGCACGTGAGCCTATTGGACTTGTTATCGATGGAAAAAGTTTACGATATGCATTACATGTGAGTTGAATACATACATGTTTTTTTTTTTTTTTAATTACTATTAGGGAAGCATGTCTGCTTTACTTTGAAAGCGGTAGACTACTGGAATAATCATTTTCTGAAATGTTTATATGCAGGCAACTACAAGAGATCGTGTGTACGATCTTAAGTCTACATCTGACGGTGATAGTCTTGTCTAGTTTGCAGGAGAAATCATATTGTAACGGCAGAAGACAAGGGCCAGGAAATAGATCGCTTATTAAGAAAATAAACACATTTATAGATTTTCATGTACATTGTTATAGATTATTGTTGGCAGAAAAACACAGTCTTTTCATTGGTTGTTTCTCACAGAAAGTTAACCTTGCATCTCTTTGTGACTGTTTCTTGCATGTCCGATCGTCTATATGTTAACCGCATCTGCCTACGCAAAGTCTGCTGTGGTTGGCTGTTGAATCAGTCGTTGTTCTTATTTTTCTCACGATCAATATTGTGGACATGAATATTGGCGTAAAATACTGTCTACCAATTTGGCTAACAGCCTGCTGTTACCACAATATGACATGAAGATAAGTAATAAATGTAATCTGACAACTAAGTCACTAGCTATGTTGTAGTTATCTTTACCACTAGGAACAAGTGATCACAAGCTGTTATCAGTTAGAGGACCATTGGAAAAGCAGGTAGTAATAGTCGGCTGTTTCACTCCGCTTTAGTACTCTTCGTCAGAAACCAATCCACGACTCACAAGGGATAAAGGCTTGCTTGCAAAACCATCCAGCCAATGAGATGTGATAAAAAATAACCCATGAATCCCAACTTCTGCCAATTCACGATATATCTGGCGCAACCACCGGCCAATATCATAGGTGAGTTACTGTTCTCTTACCTGACTTGGCAGATGCTTCCCGTCACAATTTCTCACTAGAACTCTAAGTAATTTCCTACTTAGACCCAGTCGCTATTGAGTATCAGATTAATTATCATACTAGTTTGCAGGGATTTGATTGATTACAGATTGAAATCCATAGACCATTAGGCAGGGTCTACGTAGCTGAAGGAAGGCCCTGGACCTGAATCCCAGTGGTTGGGCGCTGAGGAAGAATCCCAAAACTAGGACGAAACATTTATCCAGTATTTCTTGGTCTCCAGTGATTCTCATACCGTGATGTCAACTCATGCTGAAATCCTGTAACCCAATCAAATCCCAGCAAACCAACACCTTAATTTAGTTATGTTTTAAGAATGATTATTTGAAATCTTTTCAAGCAACTAAAAATGCTGAAAGCATAGATGGGACAAACAAATGCATGAATACAATTTAGACAAAGTCAGAGTTGTGTTTTAGGAATAAATTTTACAGAAGCGAGTTTTACATTTGTACTAGTTAAGTGTGATACTTTGTGCATTCAACTTATGGTACATGTATACTACTAAATGATTTGTATGATTAGTTGTAAAACACTCACATCAATCATTAGTGCTTGTCAGTCGGATCATCGAAGTGATTCAACCACCAGATGGTCATTTCGCTCATTTAACACTGACCCCAATTTTGATACCACTGGTGGTAGCGCTATTAGTCTATAGCTGGTGGCATTTTGCCCATACCCACTCTTGAAAATCAGAGAAAGAATGGCTATTTTCTACTCCCTTGGCAGTTCCCTTGAATCCATCGAGTGTTGGAACAGTTCAAATGAGAGCAAACTGAGAGCTTCAGATCACTGTTTTTTCAGAACAGATGGCCTGATGTCGCTACAACCTGGGGACTTTCCTAGTGCTGTTGCCGGTTTTATTTGGAGAGTAGTCTCTAGGTTTTCCTTCGGTGAAATAGTTATTTCACCATTTTGGCTCATACCAGTAATGCTCAAATTTCTGTTTAACTGTTTGACAAGAGCTAAACTGGATGTTTCAGTCATTTCCAGACTAGTGAGATATTTCTTGTGGTATTAGACAGATCAGATATTGCAATCTGAACAACTTCCGTTTCTAGGGGAACCCCTGGTGAAACTTCAACTCCTTGAACAAAATGAGGCATTTTATGAATGACAGGTTCCTTAAATGATAGACTCAATATTTCTATAAGTGTGATTCCGAATGTAATAACTGATAATATATATATATATGCCATCTTTTGTATGATTCATAGTTAACCCAAATGGAGAGAGAATAAAGGCGTTTTTTTTTTATCATGTAGCGTTTATGATAATAACATAAACTCAAAAGTTTTCAAAGGCCTAAACACCTAAAATACTTGCTGTACATATGACTTACTAATTAATGAGTTTAACAATTTGCCCATGGCAATATTTACTTTTTAGACACATTGAATACAAGTGTACAGTTTGAAAAAAATAAATAAACAAATTTGTGCACACCTAAAATCCCCAATAAGATGATATTAGTTACTTGATTGTTAATTATAATGCCATATAAATGGCATGTCTTTAGAAAATGAGATGAGACAATGTTCCACTACTATTAATAGTTGAATGCCTTTTTTTATTTCAATTTGATAATTACCATCTATCCGCCTAAATTTCAGTTTAAAGGTCGACTGGATAGAAGTTTTGTAGCGTAAATAATCAGCCTTATACTTCATGCAAGCAAAGCTTGAACAACTTTCATTCTTTAATTAAAAATGTTGTTATTAACTTTGGAATTCCTTTCTTTTCTTGTTTCTCTTTTTATTTATTTATTTTTTAAGAAAAAGAAGTGTACTCACATTATCTATAAGCTATATTAGTCATTGTTACTGAGAAATGTTCCTCTGATATTAGAACAGAAGTCATCGCCACTGTTTCTGTTTTCTTTTATGAGGATAGGTGAAGGATAAAAGAAGCCTTGAAACTAAATAATTACCCGGATAAATTAGTCAGGAAATATGCAAGGAAATGTAAAAATAAAATAAATAATGATACTAGCGATAGTGATAATAATAATAATAATGATAATGATAACAATAACAATAATAATAATGACGATACCAATAATAAGGAATCGAAATCATCAGTAGTAATCTCATATAAGGAAGGAACCTCTGGAACCCTAAGGAGAATTCTTAACAAGGCAGGAATAAAAGCGGATGGCATTCAAACCACTCACAAACTCAATTAGAAATAAGCTTTGTTGGTTAAGGGATCAATCCTGTGGAGCCTTTAAAACAAAACAATTCCGTCTATCTAATACCCTGCCTCCAATGATCGTCAGCTCAAATACATAGGTCAAACTAGTAGTCAGACCAGCCGGACATAAAAACCTAGCAGCAAAATCGAGATTGGTTGACCCAAATAGGATAAGAAATCTAGAGAATAGTCCAGCCATAGCATTACATGCAGTTACACACAACCATACCATAGGCTGGATGGGATAGGATGACAGTTTTAAAATCTAATATAACAGGATGGAGGGGGGAGATTGATAACAGAAGCTTTACTTCTCAAATAAAATGCAAACATGTGTAATATGAATGATCGAACACCTGTCCCAGATTTCTGAAAAATTCTACTAACCCTTCGACGACAAATAGGAGAAGACAAAGAAAACTATAAAACTCAAGTTTCAGAGTTGTGTGATTACAATTGATATGATTATGAAGAATAATAGATTGTGTTCGAATCGTCATCCAGTAAATAATAATAATACTGTTTCACTGTGTGATACATCTAATAAACAAACTAATATGAAATTACTTACTACAACAGTGCCGAAGTTTTGCACATATATTAACTCAAGACTGCTTTAATGTGCATTCATTTTGTAAATACTGACCTATAGTGCCAAAGTTGGCTAAAAACTAACTTATGAGGCTTGTTTTTCTATCGATTTGACTGATAATTGATTTAGTGATCATTCTCAGCCTTAATATCTTTGATAATACTTTGTTTAACAGTAGGTTAGTGTAACTAGATAACTTGATTCCCTTCTAATTTACTTGATGATATCATACAGTAGGATAATAAATGAGCCATCTCCTCAGTTGAAGAGTCTTCAGCCAAAAGTAGCTACAATATTCTATGATGATGCTTTCATTTAAAATGCGATCCACCGAAATACCGATGGGTATTTAGCCAATATGCATTGCTGGTTCAACAACAGAATTTATAGCCAATCAAGCAGAAGATTCGAGTCCTACCCCGTCAGTCTATGTACTCCTAAATCTTGCCTAGCCTACTAGGTGATAATAATCCTGGAGAAGACGGGAAGTTCGGCATGAACTAGTAATCCCACCTCATTAGAAGAGGACAATACCACATCTACAGAATGCAAGGAATCGGAAGAAGAAGAAAAGAATTTAGTAAATTCTATCTAAATTGTGTTCTTAATAAACAGAACTATTTTCATATGTGAAAATTAGAATCAGCATATTGCAGAGTAGATATGGACTCGATATAGACTGAAAGTACGCACCTTGACTGTCGAGTGAAAGCCAAAGATGACGTAGAGGTGATCGTATTAGACCGCATAGGTAATCTTCCGGCCAGAAAAGAATATTGAATGAAATAAACCCGCCTTAAAGTAGTCCCAGCTTCCATTCGGAACACATGGGAGGAATATTAATAATAATATTGAAGAGTGAAAACATACGCGTTTTCATTAATACATAAGTGGAACATTACATTTAACTAATCTCAAGGATAACTTAATAACACTAAGCTGTTTTTCAAAATCTCAGATACCAATACCATACGTTTATGCGTTGAAGTTTCTGTAGCAATTTGGTTAAGTTTTCGGGGTGGAGTTGCTACCATCATGCTCCAACCCTCCCTCTTTATCCGGGCTTTGGACCGGCTAGAAAACTAGCGAGCTAGTAATCTAGGCGAGGTTATGGAAAACTCAGTGAGGCGTTTGGAATAAACACAGGAGTCGGACAAGGGTGCTTATTATCACCCACGATGATATTCCTAATTGTGGTGGACTGGATTATGCGTCAGACAGTGAGAAACGAGAAGACAGGGATATCCTGAACCGACCGACGTGAAGAACCTGACTAAAAGACCTGGATTCCGCACGTGGATGATTGATGTTTGATATCACCCAAAATCGAAGACTTACAAGCGAGCGAAAATCGACAAACTGGTCGAAGAAGCAGCCAGCGAAGACAGGACTCCGCGTGAACATAGACAAGACAGAGGTGATGAAAATAACCAACCAACAACATCAACAGAAGCAGCAACACCCAGCGTCAATCACCATCAACGGGAGGGATTTGAAAGAGGTTTGTGACTCCATTCACTTATCTAGGGAGCATTGTTTCAACTACAGGCAGTCTGAACGGACGAGGATGTCAAATCGAGAATCGGCCAACAAATATGTAGGAGAAAGTGGAGATGGATTAGATACTCGTTGAGGAGGCCGCTAAGTGACATCGCCCGTCAGGCCATTGCTGGAGTGGAACCCTAAAGAGAAGCAGCGAGTGAGACGTCCAAGGGTGACATGGAGGAGATCGTGTGAAGAGGAGTTGAAACAGTATGGACTAACATGGATGCAGGTGAAAAGTACAGCAGAAGGAAAACAGAAGCAAGTGGAGACGTGCAACTGGAGCCCTATGTTTCACAAGGAACCCAACGGAAGAATAATAACAATACCATAGATATTGAATACGTCTTCTAATGTAAGGTAGTCGACATTGTCTGATTACTTATTTACTTAAAACAGAACACACGCTGTGTCGATCTTTATTTAAAAGAAATAATATCCTACATTTTAAACCTTGTAACAATTCAGTTGCAATCTCTAGACTCTGTAAATCACTGAATCCTGCTAAGTGATGATATAAAAAGCCTGTGTACTTTTTCTTAATACAAGAATATCATCCCAAAGTATACGATACCTAAACTTGTTATGCTAAGTTAGAAGCAGCCAAAGAAACTATATATTTAATCTTAATATTACCTGTTACTGTAGTCTTGTAAGTCCATATTTGTTTGTGTATCAGTAGTATTATAAAAGTACCCACAGTCTGATCCTTCACAAACCCTAAGTTTAATTTGAATAATTAAAAATTTATTCCTCAAAGGTTTCATTTAAACTAATACCAATTAAGGTGAGTTTGAAAAATACAGTCGAAATTTGGCTGTAATGGATGTGTTCTACACGTACTTTTCGATAGTGTAATGGTAGAACACAAGCGTATTTTGTAAAGGAATTATGTATTGGCAAGCTGATGTATACATATATGGGCAAAAACAACTAGCCACAATCTGCACATATCTTCGATATTGTGCTTCTTCGCCTTCCTTTCATGTATTTCATGTTGATTCATAAGTATCATTTGCATAGTGTCCTTGAAAGATGGAGATTACTTGAAAAATGTGATGCGATGCATTTGCGCAATACATTTCAAACACAATCTAATCACACACACATTTACTTGTCAATTTATATGAAAAAAATAAAGGCCGATTAAAATAAACACAGTGACAAAAACGATTTACAAGTATTGGTTTTGTAGGGATTTTGTTTGATTGTATGGAGGATTTCATCATAAGCTGACATAAGTTACAGAACCACTGGAAAACCTGCAGAGAGTACTGGACTGTTGTTTCGTCCTAGTTTGGGACTCTTCATCAGTACGCACCCACCACCGGAGTTTTAACCGAGGACCTACTGGTTACAAGGCTGGCGAGCTCGTAGACCATTGAGCCACTGGGACGCGACCCAATTCAATGGCCAGCCCAAGAATTCTAACTTCTACCAATTCGTTACTTAGCGTGACTGGCACCAACGATTGTCATCGGTGGGAAAACTCCATCCTCACTCCCGACTGGATGGATCTCACTGGTCATGACTGTTTTATATGATTTATTAAAGGAGCTAAGTTGTTGCGATATGTAAAAGACAAACGCCGAAAATTTCATTCTGTATCATTATTATTGTTGTTTGGAATATAATGATTGCTATTATTATTATTATTATTATTACTGACAAAAACTTTTATCATATATTTTTTTATTTACTAACTTTCAAATGATATTTTCTTTTAGCCTTCTTTACAAAGTGCATTTCTCGACTTATGCTTACATTTAACGACTGTGCTATGCTGTCGTATGACACCTCTTCAAAAAGCATCAGTTGTTCAACTTGTACGTAGTGGTTTAGCAGACTATGGTAAATCCCCTGTAACAGCTGCAATAGGTGATGGAGGCAATGATGTTGCAATGTTATTACAAGCTAATATTGGAATTGGTGTATTTGGAAAAGAAGGCAAAGAGGCTGTACGTGCATCAGATTATGCTATACCACAATTTAAGTAAGTAGTTTATTATAATGTCTTTTATGATTTTTATTTTACTATTGATTAACTGGACGGAAATGTTCAGCCTCTGTTGTCACATTGGCTTCCATTATGGATGCTTCAATGATGTATTAGGATTAATTGGAATCTGGATTGTGCATTTTATCCTAATGAGGATTCGTCTGCTGGTGAGTGATTATGTTCCCATTGAGGCTTCAACCCAGTAGTACCCATGATTCAAAAATGTCAAAGCATTATCCACATAATGAATAACACCCTGATGTTTGAAATGAAAGATTCTGGGTTCGAGCTTATGCTGAATTTCACATACACAGTCACAATGCTTTTCACAATAACCTAAAATCAAACACAAACACACAGACACACACACAAAATCACTTCCGTACTGTTATCAATTATTTCACGAGGGAACTATTGAAAGGCATTGTTCGTAGCAGAATAAAAATTAGTGTTTTCTCTCTCTCGTTAGCCTTGATTTCTACTCACTGAACAGCAAGATCTAACTTCTCATCGGAGAAGTAAATTAGCTTGACATTGTTTGCAAGTATTGGTTTTACAGGGATCTTTGTTTGGTTAGTTGAAGGATTATGTCATTATGAGCTGACATCAATTACAGAAGAATTAGAAAAACCTGCAGGGGATACTAGACAGCTGTTTCGTCAGCACAGTTTCAGACTCTTCAACAGTAAGCACCCAGCGGGGATAGAACATAGGACCTTCTGGTTACAAGGCGAGTTCAATGACCATTTAGCAGCCACTGGGACCCGATCCAATGGTCGGCCCATGAATTCTAAATTCTGCCAATTCATGACATAGGGTGATCACTTCGCATTGTCTACTTTTTAGAGCTACTGTCTTACCTTTAACCTGCTGTACCCTAATAGCCATGGCATCCTGGGTCCTGTAATCGAGCCCTGGTAGGTGCGTACTGCTTAAAACTCTCAAACCAGAACGAAAACTCTCCAGTACTCCCAGGCTTTTCAATGCCTATCTAACTGATGTCAGCACATGATGAAATCCTCCAATTGAGATTATTTCGACTTAAGTAATGCGGTTCCATATTAGTTTGTTTATTAGATACACCACACAGTGAAACAGTATTATTATTCACTGAATGACACAGTTACAAAACACAATTTATTGTTCATAATCATTTCAGTTATAATCACACGACTTCGAAACTTGAGTTTCAAAGTTCGCTTTCTTCTCTCTTACTTGTTGTAGCCGGGGGGGATTAGTAGAATTTTTCAGATGTCCAACTGGACAGATGTTGAATCATTCCTATTACACGTGTTTGCAGTTGATTTAACAATAAAATATTCCGTTATCAATCTCTCCCCCACTGTGTTAACTTTAGATATTACAACTGTTATCTTATCCCACCCATCCTATTGTGTAGTGTGGTTGTGTATAATCACATGTAGTTCAGTGCTACAGCTGAACTATCCTCCAGTATTCTTATCTTATTCGGGTCAACTAATCTAGATGTTGCTAGGTTTTTGTGCCTGGCTAGTCCGACTGCCCCTGTTCTACTACTCTGGCCTATATATTTGAGCTGACAATCATTCCAGCAGGTTATTAGATAAACTAAATTGTTTTGTCTAATGGGCTATTCCACAGGATAGTTTAACCAACAAAACTTGTTTCTGATTGAGTTTGTATGTGGTTTGAATGCCATCCACTTCTATCCCTGCATTGTCAAGAATTCTCCTTAGGTTTTCCGAGGTTCACTTCGTGATATGTCTAACAAACAAACTAATATGGAATTACACAGTACCACGGTGCACAAATTCTACACATATATTAATAAGTTATGCAGTGTTTCAAAATATCTGACTTCAAGAAAATCTAGTTTTATAAATCATACTGCTCCATGAGCAGTGACCCACAGCTATGATAGAATTAAACTCATTTTCAAAGGTGACAATTTTTACAGACAGATATCTAACTGATTCTATGAGTGAGATCAATTGGCACAGGTAAAAAAAATGTTTTTTCCCCTGATTCTTTGCTACAAACGAGCACCTCCTCAGTTGACTGAGGTGAGTAACGTACTCAGTGACTTTTCACCTCAATATGGTATAATGCTAAGTGGTCCTTAAGTATTACCCTACTACCAGCTAGGCAAGGTCTAGGAGTGTTTCCACCGTTAATCATAACCCTTTTGTTGACAGTCGGATATCATGTCTATATCAGAGACGGCGTAAAGTGGCACATGCGGAACGAATTTTCTGTATCCGTGCTGAGATTTTGTCGGTGATCAACCCGTTGACACTGGCTGACGCAACTTCCCAAATAAGTGGAGTGGTCAACACGCCCTACAAAACACTTCACTCCTTATTTCTAAGCTAGTAGTCGATGTAATCCAGTCGTGTAGCATCATCTTACATTTGACGGGAGTGAATCGCAAGTCAAACATTCGAAGATTGCTGCTTCTCAAAGTGTTCAAAAGACTCAGCATATTATATCAGCGTCTTCACCTATAAGGACTATATCATCTCCATATTCTGAGTCAACGAGACTATTACTCCCTGATGGCAACAAGTCAATCCCTGAGTCGCTGAAGTCAGTTAGAATAAAGTTCATTCATACATCTATAATGAAATTAAGCAGAAAGAAATGGAGACAGTGAACATCCCTAATGGACACCACTGATAATCAGATATTTCCTTTTACATAATTAACTCTTTAAATAATAATATTTTCTATAAAATTAATTTACAGACATAATTGTTTTGTCTCATTCTGATTTCTTTCTACTCTAAACCTTATAGATATCTACAACGTTTATTATTGGTTCATGGACATCAGTCTAATTATCGAATTTGTATGACAATGAATTTATTCTACTATAAATGTGTTACATTTGTAACAACACAAATTCTATATACATTTTACAGTGGTTATTCAGCTGTATCAACATTTGAAACTGTTCTCTTCTCTATATACAATTTAACTGTGACATCAATAATGTGTCTACTGTTTGGTATGTTTGAACGTCATTTACCCGATAAGATACTGAATGATAATCCTTATCTGTATAGACTGGTAAGTTTAAGCAATTAAGCAGTTATGATAACTACGCTTTTTTCATGTTTTATTTTGTGCTTAGTGTCCTCTTTAACATGATTTTTATGATAATATTTAGCCGGCTCCAAGATTGCCCATAAGCTGTAACCTCATACTGACACCATCTCTCTTTATATCACCCTCGAGAAAAGGCTTAAATCGTTTCTTATTAGGGTCCTAATACAACGATGGCCTGATATGCAGTATCACCTAACGGTCTCCTCACCCCATATTCATTCAATCCATCTGCATTTTCTTCTAAATACCTGTTGAACAATAGATTCTTGGTTGATTTGCCCCCAGAGTTTCTTGCTAGTAATCCTCTACGGCCTACCATCCTGATCTTCAGTCTGGAGTCAGCGAAGAAAGTTGTTGACATAAGTCTGCAGTGGCCTGTTTGAAAGGCTTTTCTTGACGTGTTTGTCGTGTTTTCGACCCATATAGAGAAAGAAGTGACTGATTGTCTGAACATTGGTGTTGAAAATCCCAATTTCGGTTGTTTATGCCGAGTGCAGAAGACGTGTAAACTGATTTTGGAATAATAAAAAAAAGTCTGTCTTGCTTCTTCAATTCTGGTTTCGATATCTTCATCTGTGTTATCGCCTGTAGTTGAAAGGACTCTACCTAGATAAGGGAAGGAAATGATCTCCTTTAAATTTCTCCTATTGATAATGGTTGGTGCGATCTTACGCTTAATAAAAATTTGATGGTAATAACTTTAGGCATTTTATTCATTTACATCTGCACTACTGATATGTGTGGCCATTTGTTTCAAGCGCTGAATTGTTGTAGACAACCGATCGTCAGTTTTTTTTTTGTTGCTTGATATTTGTTACCCTCAGCTGTTTCAAGATGCAGTGAGTGTTTTTGGTGTTTCCGCCCACCCACCCCAGAAAATTGTTTAGAAAGACAAATGATTACACTGATTAACTAGTTATCCCTGAGAAAAGTGAATTGAACTGATTCACGCATTTGCCGTCTATATAACTGAGTAATTCAGTATGAATTTTTTTAAAGCTCTCAAGGATCAGTTCACTTCAGTCTCTATGCATTACTTCTCATGATAAACCTATGGAAATCAGGTTAATAACTTTGAAAGTAGTGAATAAATACCTTTGAATGACAAATGAAGTCTCTTGTAGTAAAACTACTAAGTCAACACTAATCTGTTTAAGGTAACTTATTTGTCGGTCTTATTTTGATTTATTTCCAAGCAGTCTGTCTGTCTGTTTCCAACATAGAACTTTGCATCGATGTGCAGCAGTTCAAGTCGCCACACTCCCTCCTTGTAGCACACAAAGCAAGAGAAGAAAGTAGAAGACATGTAAAATAGAGACAGTAAACAGAGATATTAAGCAAAAAGAATAGTAATATCGAAGAACAGTATAGTTTTATTGGGTACTATAAGTCACAAGAAGGGGATGCATCTGCGCCAGCGGTTTAGAACGAGGATTTTGAGTCATGTCAGCAATGGTCTCTAGCCTTCATTGGTGTTTACCGTCCCGAGGACCCCAACCAGCCAGCTAGTCTACACACCTTCCGACATGGTTTAAAGTAACTGTTATTGTGCATTTCATTGACTGATGAGGCCATTTTTTGGTTTGACCATCACTAACTAGCTCATTTCCAACCTGACCCTATATCAGTTAACATTTCCAGTCGGTCGAGAAAGGCGATGTCTAAGCATGCATGCGTAACACATGTCTCACTCAGTCGATGTGACTTCACAGCCTCGTCGATTGATTTCTCCTCCCTCCTCGCCTAGTACTCAACCGAAGCCTGATCTCCATATTGCTCACTCCATTATACCAATTAACACTGGAGATATAACTCAGGCACCTATGATGAAAGGTAGCTAGCCAGCTTTTTCATGTCTTCCACTTTCAATCGTCAATTAAACGGTCCCTCAGAGTGTTGTTTCCAACGTTCTAGTAGTCTATCGTGGGAGCTAATTATGGTGACATTTTTCTCAGAGATTGTTTCACCTATCGTTCACCTTTTCTCACCTGTTTCCCTGATAAATCTAAATAGTTGTTTGCTGTTACCAATCACCAATGCCTTTTCTTTCTCTATAATTGTCGCCCACCACTGTTCACGGTCGTTGTGAAGACTTCTTCTTAGTTTGCTTTTGAGTAGCCTTCTCTTCTCATCATAATCGGAGATCCCTGGAATCAGTCTTCTTGCGTCAATCAGTTTATGAATCATTCCCCAATAAGCAATTTGATTTTTGACTACATACTGAATGCGTATGCAGTTAACTCATTCATTGGTGGTTAACATAAAACTAATAATCCTTGTTCTCCTAATCAATAATTGAATTTTTAAATGTGCATTATATTATTAAATATTTAATTTCAATGTATGTTTTATTTTTATATTATATATATATGAACACCTTACACCCGATAGCTTACTCATCAAGCAAATTTAAGAGCATGGTATATTTGGTTATGGATATTTGATGGAATTTGGCATGGTGGCGTAATATTTTATGCAGCTACTTACATATTCTCTGGTGGTAGTCTGTACTCTGAAGGTACATTTTATGAATCGTATGGAAATGTTCAACATTTATTCGATATGAGTCTTTATGGCTGTGCAACATACCTATTTGTATGGCTTTCAGTAACCTTACGTATATTTATTGTTACACGTGACTTCAATATTGTTGTATTCTCTGGATTTCTTATTACAATGATTGTGAACACTATCATATTGATGGCTTTACAGGTAAATCATGTCAGTTTGTTTTTTTATTTTTTTTCCTTTTAAGAGTATCATTAGTTGTGTTTGATAAAAGTGTTACCTACTGAATGGTTGATTTTATCCACGAACAGGATGTATTCTGTGGCTGTCTATTAGTTCCTTTTGTGATGTTACTTTTAAGTAAATCATTGATATGAAAAATATACAGGCTTACAAGTAACTAGTGACTTGCCCTATCCAGGTAGGTAGTTATCTGGGATTCTAGTGAGAAGTCGTGACCAGTAGGGTGCAGCAGGTCGGGTGTGGGGACAAATACTCGCCAGTGAAGACATTGGCCAAGGTTGCGCTATGTCGTGAATTGGCAGAAGTTAGAATTCATGGGCCATTGGATCGCGTCCGGAACAAGCTGGATTCAGGAGAAACAAGTCATGTATTGATCAAATCGCCACTCTACGGATAATCATTGAACAAATCGTGGAATGGCGGTCACGTCTCTATCTCAACTTCATCGACTTTGAAAAAGCCTTCGACAGCGTCGATCGAGAGGTGATTTGGCAACTACTTCGCTGCTACTGTGGGGTGACATCGACAATTATACGTCTCAGCCAACAGTTATACGACAATGCTGCATGCCAAGTAATTCACAACGGGAAACTTACGGAAGCCTTCGAAGTGAGGACGGGAATGAGGCAAGGTTGTCTACTATCGCCAATGATCTTCCTGAGTGCAGTGGATTGGATAATGAGACAGACAACGGACAATGAGGAAACAGGCATAAAATGGACTCACACAAAAAACTTGGAGGACCTGGACTTCGCCGATGATATATGTCCGACTTCCCAAAAGTTGGAAGATATGCAAACGAAAAGCAAGGAGCTGGCAGAAGAAGCATCCTGAGAAGATAGGACTCCAGGTGAACATAGATATAACAGAGGTGATGAAGATTCCTGGTCAACACCAACAACAACAACAACGGACAACAATCATCCAGCATAAATGGGAGGAACCTGAAAGAAACAACCTCCTTTACCTACCTACCCACTTGGGAAGCATCGTTTCAATTTCAGGCGAACGGAACTGACGAGGATATCAAAGCAGCGACGATCGGGAAAGCAAGACAAGCTTTAATTACTTTTAAGTCTGTGTGTAGGTCAACAGCACTCAGTATGCAATATAAGATCCGGATTTTCAACTCAAATGTGAAGTCCGTGCTACTATACTGATCAGAGACTTGCAGTGCGCGTCATAAAGAGCATCTCAAACAAACTTCAGACCTTAATTAACAGTTGTCTGAGCTCAATACTCAAGATCAGCGGTAGGGATCTCTGGGAGCGAACCAACAGAGCAGGAACCGATTGTGAAACAAATAGGCAGGAAGAAATGGAGATGGATTGGCTGTTCATACTCTGAGGAAACAAACCATCAATTGACATCACTAGACAAGCCATTGCTCGAGTGGAACCCAAAAGGGAAGCGGCGAGTTGATCGTCAGTGCAAGGGTGACTTGGAGGAGGTCATGTGAGGAGGAGATGAAAGCATGTGGGCAGACTTAGAGCCAGGTGAAAAAGTTGGCAGAGAGCCGAACGCAATGGAGACTTGGGCAGCTGAAGCCCTATGTTCCTCAAGGAATTAAAGGATATAATAATATAACAACAATAATGGATCGGATCCCGGTGGCTTAATGGTATACGAGCTTGTCTTGTAACCAGAAGGTCCTGGGTTCGAACCTTCTCATGTGGGTGCGTACTGCTGCAGATTCCCAAACTAGGACAAAACGGTTGTCCAGTACTCCCAGGTTTTCCAATGGTTCTCTAACTAATGTCAGCTCATGATGAAATCCTGAAACCAATCAAATCCCTACAAACCAACACTTGAATAACAAAGAAAATCTGTGGTTCAGATCTATGTAGTCATATATATGCATAATATGGCCCAAAACTTTTATATTTCTTTGTCGAAATATTATGCTTAATTATGGTGTAGTGAGTTGTTGAAGCTCAAAAATAAACAATAATTGTCATAACACCTTAAAACGCAAACTGTAAAGGCATTTAACACCAACACCAAAATGACATTCAGAGGTGATTATGAATCTTGTTAATGTCTGTTTGGTTGTATACACGTGGAATTCCAGCATAAAATAACTCAATATTAGAGGAAGATGAAGCTCGACAAATAGATTTCTTTCCGAGGCCAAGTCAAACTTTAAGCACCATTAACTACCAATCAGAGAACGATCTCGAATGGTCCAATAAGGTTTACGCACGTGAGTTCAAGGTTGTATAGCGTTTGATTCGTTTCAAATGCGTGCCTTAAAGAACTCATGCTTGCAGTTCAAGGAGGATAAGATTCTGCAGTATTGCCTGAATTCGGGGTTGCTTAGGAAGCAGAGAATTTGTTCATGTAGTGGTGTCATGAATTTAAAAAAGCTTTAGCAGGTCGATTGATAGATACGTCCATCGTTGTTCAGTTTTTCTGAGACGAGTTAGCATTAGAGAAGGTTAGCAGATAGTATTATTATTTGGTGAGAACATTTTTTGCTAGATCTCATCTCCCTTTTTCTGGGTTTTAAAGCAGCCTGTGAGAGGCTCAGCTACTGAAACCAGAAATAGCCAACAGTTTCGTAGTACCAACAGTGCAGAGACATTGCATCATGGAAAATGGAGAGGATTACTTAGTTGTTGGGAGGAGAAGGCATCGTCGTGCTCCTGGACGAAACTGTGTTACTGAAAAAAAAATACAACCTTGGTCGTGAGCGAACCAACAGTATTTGGGTGATCGGTTTATATGACACCTCCCTGCTGGAAAGATTCGTGGAGAAAATACCAGACAGAAAGTCAACTACTTTAATACCTATTATTATTATTAGACTTGTGAAACAGGGATCCATAGAACACACTGATGAATGGAAAGGTTATAACTCGCTGTCATCTCTTGCATATATTCATCACTCAGTGAACCATTCCAGTGATTTTGCGAATTCCATTCCAGGGACACACAAATTCTATAGAAAGATTTTGAGGAAGATTTAAAAATAGGATTAGTGCTATATACGGATCTCAAAAGGATCTCATTTATAGTCATTTGGATGAATGTATGCACACAATGTGGTGTGACTTTTCTATTGACACTCCTATGCTAAACTAGGAGATGTTTCTGTCACATGTTAGGAAAAGATACCCTATGTAACAGTTTTATGCAGTTTTTATGCTTTTTTTCATAAATATACGTTTTCCTGTATCATACATAAATCTCCCTTTTATGTCATTGGTCCGTTGAAACTCGTTCGCTGATTGGTAGTTAGTGGTGCTTAAAGTTTCGAAAATAAATAAACTGAGCAAAGAATATTCTCTTCGATAATTTCCACATCTGGTTCTACAATTATAAACATGTACATTTATATACACAGAATATTCTAGAATATTCGCCATTAACAATATTGGTGTTTTTAAATACGATCAATTTGTTCAGTAAGATCAATGGAATTACAATTCAAGAAAGACACAAGTTATAATAAGCATAAAAATGTAATAGCAAATAGAATATGAAATAATTTCAAGGAAATTTCCACAACAAAGTGGGGATCATTATAACCTTGATAACCAAGCTGGAGACAGTCTCTGAGCCAACTGCTTTTGGATACATAAGTTAGGTTTCTCAACAGCCTGCCTCATCAGTATGTGTAGTAGACGAACTCTTAAGGTGAAGTTAAGATTAGCCGGTATGCGGTAGGTGACTTTGAAAGGAGCCTCGTTAACATTAATCTTGCTTTCTGTATCCATGAGATGAGATAGAATGGAACTATGAATGGATTTTGTTTATCCTTTACTTAACTACGTAGGATGGGTTATCGTCGGATTTTGGATGATGGTGATCGATAAAGCAAGCATAAATGCATAAGACTATATGCTACTCAATAAGTGAGATGAGTAGTTTTATGCCACTAACATCGTATATTGCGATCTGGTTAATTCGGATTTTCAAAGGAAACTCTCGTGAAATAATCATCTCAAATTGTATAAACTAAAAACTGCTAAGTAGTTAAGAACATATTAGTCAGCAAAAAGACCTCTTCTCCTAACTTCACTTCAGCGCTGTATGGTTGGTTATCGGGGGTTTATAATTCACTCAATGTAGATTGATAGCAGAGGTCAAAAGTTGCTGCTGGTTAGTAACAAAATTAATCAAAGTGTATGATCAATAACAGTGTTTCAAAATTTGTGAAAATAATCTTACGTAATCAAGAGGGTTGACAAATAATTGGTTGAGCGATGAGTAATCGTTTGAAAATGGCTGATAAGAGATAAGAGAACAACAGATTGAAAATGGGTTACAAAACATAGGAATAATAAAATGAACTACATGGAACGTATTATAGAGTTATTTGGGAGAACAAAAACGAAAAACAATCAAGATTAATAAAATCAATACAATTAATCGGCAAAACAAGGTGTGATTTCATTTCTCTCAAGTCGGTGTGGAGATCGACAACACTCAGCATGAAAAATAAGATCCGAATACATGCCCTAACCATCCCAAAACTGTGTAACTTCACAACCTCCTCGACTGATTTCCCCTCCCACCCAGCTAGCATTCGACCGATGTATCACCTCAATATCGCCCACCATATTACACCAACTAACATGGGAGATAGAACCCAAACACCTATCATCAAAGACAGCCAGCCTTTTCACGTCTCCCACTTTTCAATGGCCATGTCTCACAACCATTATTAAGGAGAACGGAGTTAACTCCTGATCAGTACAAGCGTAGCTTGATCGATAACCGGATATCACGTCTACACTACAGATGGCGTAAGTTAGCGAATGCCATACGAGCCTTTGTTTTCTCACTGCTGAGATTTCGTCAGTAATTAACCCACTGAGGCTGTGGCAAATTTCTACATGGAATAAATAATTAATTCGATTTTGGCAAGTCTAAGAATGTAATATACCCAAAATGCATAAATTAATTGTTTCTCAAACATTTCCTAAGGTTTTCATATCCATATTATCTGACTATGAATTAAGATAAAAAAAGCCCCAGGTCACTCAAGATTATCTCATAATTACATCGCTTTTATAATACTTAAAATATTCAATATTTTTTTCATTTCAGAGTACTACAACATTAGACAATATTAATCTTTTCAGTTATACAAAATTATCAAAAAGTGCAGCTTTTTGGTTTACATTACCAATTGTATTAACCATAGCTAATATACCTTCGTTAATATGGAGAATAATATCAGATGCCTGGTGGAATTTACAAATCCAATTAAGTAGTATACCACAAAAGCATATACGTCGAAAGCATCGTCGATCACTGTCTGTATGGATACGTGCTTTAACAACTAGTTACCTTGGAAATTCATCTGATCAGATGTATCAGAAGAATACTGATAAAATTGAATCCTAGTCGAATTAAATACTGTTGTGACAAAATGCTTCCAGTCAGGTAACTTAATAGATAATTTGGTTTTTCATTGCAAAACTTAAATCAGAAATTTTAGTCACAATACAAAATCTTGTCTATTGTTCGTTAGTGTTTTACGTCTGGTTTTAGATAGAATCAGGCATCAACACTATGTTAGTCGTTTGGAAAAGTTTATTTTTACAGAAGGGTAGGCAGATGGCATCATCATTCTCATTCTTATTGAAATGATGACCTAGTCAGTGTGATATGGTCTCTCGTTTCAGCTGGTAAAGCACCTGCTTATGGTTCTAGACCTATGGCGACTTATGAATTTCGTCACGAAGTAACATCAGTTACAGTGATTACTGAAAACCAAGAAGTAAAGAACAAATGTTTCTTGCTAGTTCAGGACTTTTCATCAGTGCACACTCACAACCCAACCAGAGATCGAACTCAGGACCTGCATGTCACGAGACCAAGCTGGTTGATCATTCAACCACTTCACGGGCTGGATTTCAATGACCAGTGAATTCTAACTCTGTGAATTCATGATATGGTGCTACCTTCACTAATGGTTATGATGAGCACTCACTTCAACTCTGCTCATGACTTGTCACCACAGTTTCAGCGTATCCATCCGGTAGCAATTAATGAGCTGGAGATTAAAACTCAGATTGTTGACGTTTCTCCTGAAGTATTGGTGTTTTTGTGTTTCAGTGGTTAACAAATACTTTTTCTAATTTTTCTAGTAAAATACTGTTGACATCAAAGCAAATTTCGCCATAAATTTCATAAATCAATAAATTAACTTCTAAGCGTTGAGCTGTAGGGATTAGATTCATCTCACAGAATACTTCAAAATGAAACGAAATCGGTTAAAAAGAAACTATTCAAAATTACATATCACTGTTTTGTCTTGTTTGGCGACGTTTCATCAGCATTCACCCCCTATCCCACCACAGATCGAATCCAGGATTTTCAGGTCACCTGAGAAACCTGAACCTTGCTTCCACACAGTATTTTGGCACAAGTATGGAATTTTCAACATATGATATCAGCAGCCCAAATTTAGCAGACCAACCAGGCGTGCGTCGGCCGGGGATCGAACCCCGGACCATGTGCATGCGCATGGTCGGTAGCGTCCTAACCACTGTGCCACTGACGCACATTACAAAAAGTATTCCTTATTAATAACGACTATTAGCTAACAATGTAGCAATACCTAAGACTCTAATAGGCTATAACAGATGTGTTCACTAAAGTTTTACTTCAGAGTGTTCAACACTGTTGTCATTAATTAAACATTCCACAGTGCTGACTGAAATTGTAAAACCAAATAGTTTAGCTATATTATCTCCACCATTACACTAAGTGTTATGGTTCATTGTATTCAACTATAAAAATTATATTGTTTAGTTCTCCTATAGTGTAAGCCTTTTTCTGCATAAATTTAAACTAATCTGATAAAAATAACTAAACATTTGTTTATATTGTATCCTTTTAATTTTAGCGCGCAAATTTCAAATGTCAACCTGTTTTTAACAATTTCATTTCATTGTAAATATATGAATTTATGGATTTTAAATTTCTTTTTGTGAATAACTGAAGGACAAAGAAAATGAATTATTTTAATTAGAAATTAACTGCACACAAATATGACTCAGAATTACACATTGTTTCTAGAGATATCTCGAGTGACTTCTCCACTTTGAGTTCTAACTTTTGTTACCATTTTCTTACCTGAAATATTTCTTGTACAATCAATTTCATAAAGTACTTTACTCCTCTGGTTTAGAGCACACCATGTCCTAAATTCTCCTTTCTCTTTCATTTTATTGAAATTTTTATTCTATTTGTTTTTCTGTCTATTTTGTTTAAATTATGTGTTATTCTTTTCTTACAAGTAGAAGTTTTGTAAATCAGGTCAAGATATGTGCAAGCAATCTTTGAGAATAAGAAACCAAGTACTTATTTTCATATCATTTTTCCTCTTGATTAGGTATCTTATTTAATAATCGGTGCCTACCTATTCACCTATTTCTATTGGGATTGTGAATAGTTCTACTGTATGGTTGAGTACTTTTGTACTTTTTTATTTTCTGTTAAAATGTTTACTTACACCTTGTATTTCTTCTTTTTTTTTGCTTTGTGGTATTTGATTTCACTCTAATGAATATACAACAATGTTTGCTTATTGATCCGTATAAGGTTTGAACAAACTACTGGCCATCTTTGAATGACTGACTGACTCGATCTACAAAGAAGTTAGAGATGTAATTAACCAGTTTGATACACTTGGCTCCCTTGAGAAGTTTCAATAAGTAAAGAAAGACCAGATATGCAGTATAAAATGATATCATCATTTTATTTCACGGTTCCTCATCAGCTGCACACCACTACCCCAAATTACATACTTCAATGTTTGAATAGTAGTAGAGAAAACATTTTAAAATCAACGAATCCGAAATGTAAGCATTACAACTCTTAGTTTAGGTTACCATCAACTTATATGCTTTTAAAATGGAAAAGGAGAAGGGGGTGGAAGGTAGAAAACAGAAAAATCTAATAAACAATGTTCGTGTGTAGGTTTACATAGAAACTCAAAGTGGTTATTGAATTGAATTTTTGACTTTCCCGTCGATTGATTGGACCGAAGTGCTCGGTCTCAGGTTGACATGTCGGCTTCTTGTGCAGATGCTTCGACAATGTCTGGGATTTGATTTATATACAATTGGTGGATGGGGGCTAGCAGTGGAATCCAGGATAAGGCGCATTTCGTCCTATTTGGGACTCGTCAACTGGATGTACCTGCATTTGTCAGTGAGTGATGATGTTCCCACCACCGAGGCTCGAACCCAGTGCCCAGACATCGTCGAAGCATCTGGACAAGAAGCCGACATGTCAACCTGAGACCGAGCACTTCGGTCCAATCAATCGACGGGAAAATCAAAATTCAATTCACTAATTAATATGACCCGTTGCACAAGAGGTGGCTCTCGTGGCCCAAGTGGTCTAGTGGATAACGCTTTGGCGTTTGAAACTATGGGTACTGGGTTCGAGCCTCTGTGGTGGGAACATCATCACTCACTGAGAAATGCAGGTACATCCAGTTGGCTGACGATTCCCAAATAGGACGAAATGCGCATCCTGGATTCCACTGCTAGCCACCATCCACCAATTGTATACAAATCAAAGTGGTTATAGTTAAAAAGATTGGAAACTAGCTCAATGAGCTGAAATCACTAATATGAATGATCAATCAATGTAATCAAAATGCAGTTACCAAGGGAGTAAGAGATTAGGAATGCACTGTCTTTATGTACGCATAAGTTTTGGTTTGAAAAATTTGAAAGCGATTGCATCCATAAATCGTATTAAATTTACCGTCCTTTGTATGTTTAATATTTTCAAGGATTCAGAAATCCTGACGAAATGATGCGTGTTGACAAGGTGTCTAGTAATTCTACTTTGAAAATATCTGCTTCCTTTTAGACATAAGTTTCTTGAGATAGGCTCTGAGAACTGGATTTAAGGCCTTCTTTCTGTTCCTCCAATGTACTTGCTCCCGCAAATACACAAAAATCTATAAACGCAGTTGGAGGTGACATCATCTGGGTACTTATCCAGTTTCGATTGGCTTAGGGGGAGCATGTAGTGCTGTATAGTAAGCGTTATGAGCTTAGCTGCTTGGCAGTATCTTTCTACTGTTTCTTTCATTCTCTTGTCAATCTCTTGTGATATTGCTTCCCCTTTGAATGGAAGATAAATGGACACTTTCTTCGTTTCTACCACAGTTAGGTCTTTCGTTTTCTTGTTCTTTACGTTGCTGTAATCCTGGATATATCTCTTTGGATACACACTTCCCCTTAGGCATTTTTCACAAAAGCTTAATTCTTCTTCCACCTTGAGTTATCTGAGATTTAATTATTATAGTACAATTTTGGAGGCTGACGGTATTGAAGTTCACGGATAATACGAAATACACTAACGCAAGATCTAATACCTACAACTTCTATAGTATTCGTTGCGCGTAAACCAAAGGCAAAGCGAAACACCAGAGTTGATCGTCCAAATTACGAGATATATTTCAGGACCAAATCGAAGTGCAAGATGATTGCTTAGCTAGCTAGGGATCGTGCACGAACGAGCAAATAAACATGACAAGACGGAGTACCAAATGACGTGGATGCTTGACCGGAAGCCTTCAGCTAAACAGGTTGACTTAAACAGTGAGGGTCCGTATCCAATGTTCCCTGATGAGTGCTGTGATCAGTAATTTTGAGGAATTATTTACCTGAACAAAGCAAGAACAACAATTGTACCAGGATAATATGAGCTCGTCACCATCATTATTTCAAGGATTCTTCTCAACTGGTTACAACCTGAACGCTAAAAAATATGAATTACATTAAAGATTTGAACATACTTTTCCACGATCATAAAGAGTAATTGGTAGGAATTAAAAGTAACATTAGTCCGGAATGATTTAACTGATTAGGAGTTACAAACACTGACTATTTATAGAATAATTAGACAATTAGGCTTGGAAACAAAAAACAGGGTTGCGTACATATATGTGTGTGTATAGAAACAAGGTTTAGCTAGAAAGAGCATAACAACAAAGTAGATTACGTAACTAAAGAAAATTTCTTATCTAATAGCTGATAGAAAAAAGGCAAGAAAAGAAACAAGGTAGGGCGAGTCATGTTTAGATGAGAGAGTAGAGTTTTCTAAACATGAGTCACCCTTTTTCATGCTTAGAAAACTCTACTCTCTCATGTAAACATGACTCACCCTACCTTTTAATTTTAATGTAATTCATATTTCTTTATCGTTCAGGTTGTAACCAGTTGAGAAGAATCCTCGAAATAATAAAAGATGAGCTCATATTATCCTGTTACAATTGTTGTTCTTGCTTTGTTCAGGTTTATTAATGGGAAGAATTGTATGAAGTTTGTAAAGAATTAGTTACCGCTACACTATTCATTCCTTTAGTCCGCTTTTGTCGTAGGGCATCTCATTCAACCTGCGCCTATGACTACCCACAAGCTTGTATTCCCACTTCACATGACTGCCTCCATATGAACCTGCAACGACCAGCTCGTCACTTCCCATTTAAGCGCCTTTGTGTATGATGAAAAAGAAACGTAGGGGAAAGGAGAAACAATTCTCAATAAGACTAAAGGCGGTATAAGAGATCAATATTGTCTAAAATGATAGTCTGTCGACTCATTTACTCATTACTGTTTAGAATTACTCGTCTAACTTGGTACTGCTAATAGCCACTTTAATATATTAAAGACTCTTTCTTTTTTATTGTTGTCGCAATCTTGTTTGCTTCAGATGCTATTAGTTGAAAAAGAAAAGAAAACAAAATGAATTGTTGGCCGGTGTAGAAACTACTCTTCAGCAGGTAAGCAGCTAGTTGTGGTTACAACTAATATAACATAAGCGATTTAAGAAATTAGTCTAAGTGGTGTTATTTAAATTGTTATTATTCTCCTGGGTCCTCGAAGGAACACAGGGATTCAGTATTACATCCCCATTCCAGTCTCTTCTCTGCAGTCCTCCTTAGCCGGTCCCACAACTCCTCATACGATCTCCTCTATGTCACCCTTGGAATAACGCTAAAATCGCTGTTGCCCATTCGGCTCCCGCCCAAGTGATGGCCTGGTACGCGTTGTCACCCAACGGCTTCCTTAGAATGTATCCGAATCATCCATATTCTCTTCAGAATACCTGCTGAGCAGTAGGTTCTTGATTGGTCTGTTCTCAGAGTTTCTTGATGGTAATTCATTTGATCTTCAGTATGGAACATGTGAAGACGGCTGTTGTTAAATTCTTCAGTAACCTGTGCGAAATGCTTTTCGTGACTTCAATGTCAATTTTCTAACCCACATAGAATAAATGACTGACTGTCTGAACACTGGTGTTGTTGTTTGTGCTGGGTGCAGAAGACTTGTCAAAATGATGAAAGTTTGTCTTGCTTTTGCTACTCTGGTTTTGGCATCTTCCTCTGTGTTGTCGCCTGTAGTTGAAAGGTTAGTGTCGAGATAGGTGAAGGAAGTGAAGTTATTTATTATTTGAACTCAACGCAGTTAACTGTTGTCTAATCGGAGAATTTGTAACACCGTGTTAACTGCCCGTAAAATGGCAGTTTATTGTAAATGATTCATACGAGAATATCCAAAACGGAGTCATTTAAGTAAAAGTATCATCTTTGTATCATATTTTAAAAGAAACTGTAATTTTTCAGTCCACAGGATAATAATCAACAAAATAAAATACAGTTTTCTGAAATTAAGTCTGTAAAAACATTTTTAAGAATGCTTTGTAAGTGTTAGACAAGACTTAAGGTAGACCTCAAGATAACCACACTTACAAAAAACTTCACCGCTTTATAACCTTAGCAGTACTCTACCTAACGTGTAAGTACTGACGAACGAAATCAAAGTTAAAAGAATTGAGATGGGAAGTGTGTCTGGGACGGAATTGTATTTTACACAAATGAAATAACAAATTTAATAAATAAAACCGTTATACAACTTATCTGCTGCCTTGACTGGTGGTAGGCTCGAAGATTGCCCTAAATGAAAGCACAACAAGAGACCGAACCAATTATGTACAGGAGAGTTACAAATCAAAAGATGAAGAAGTGTCAAAAGTGGGTGAGTAGCTTGAAACAAAAGTTCAAAGGTTCAATTTACACTACAGCTTTTACAAGATAGTGAATATGTTCTGCACTTCGTCAAATTACTTGTTGCATATAAAAATTTGCTAAAACTCATTTTTCCTCCATTTGACAGGTTAAATCTTAACAGAAAAATTCATAATTAAAAAAAGTCTATGATCTTTCTACCGTATAACAGCTAAGTGAGTAGTTTTGTAGACATCTTCAAAGACTATCAGTTGTCTATGTCACTCATCAAATATTGGAAATAAGAATAAATAGTCCAGCGAAGAGTCCCTTTTTGAAAAGAACAAGAAGTTCAGCAAAGATATATCGACCTTTTCGGCAATTTCATTCTCAAAAGCTGTACAATCGCATTCATATATATTTTAGTTTACATGGATATAATTATGATTTGTTTAATTCCACATAGTAACGGAGGTGATAATAATTTTCAACTTGATATGAAAGTTTGGAGGTACGAATACAGATTACAAGGGGCTTAGAGATAAAATTGCATAGGATTAGAAAACAGTTACAACGTATGCAAAAGACCCGCAGGTTACATCAAAACGTGTTAGAGAAAATCATCCAGAATGGCTGCAAAGAGGAGGCACTGGTTCAGTCAGGAGGGCAATAACTGAACACCTCGTCAATACCTGTCACAGAATCTCAAATGACTCATCATTTAGAGTCATTTACAAAGTAAGCAAATGTCTGCCAAAGATAGTGTGCTTCCGACTTCTTTGTACTGAGGAAGATCTCGCAATATCCATCGAAAAGCCGGAGTTATGTGTTCAAAAGAAACTAGTCCAGCCTTTACAACTACCATGGACCAAGTTCGGTGTGTTCCCTTATCCTTCAGTCTTTTTTCTTTTGTTCCCTGTGTGTGTAATTTTCTCTCTTTGTCTTCATTTAATTCATCCTAATTTTTCAGCTATAAAACTGTTATGTACTCGTCGCCAAATTATTGTTATGTACTGGTCGAGAATTTAATAGTCCTGACGCAAGAAGGAGGAAATCAGAAGACCACTAGGTTTGCGATGATACTTCTATTTTCCAAACACATGGAGAATGCAAAAGTGGTATCACACCAAAGTAGCACACAAGATTGTGTGAGCGAAATATATATGAATGTCCAGACAAGTGTGTGAACAAATCAATAGACACTCTTAACATAAATGGCTAATTATAATGGAGTATCGATCCATATATACATAGCAAAATATAGCAGACATGCCAACAACCACACATATAATATGGATATATGTCACCAAGCTACGGACTGTCAACAAACACTCATATTATATATAATATAAGGGGAATATACATTGTTAAAGGAGACAGGTTCATCAAAGTGAAATGGTCACAGACTAAGCGAGCAAACAGAAAGAGAGACCAACATACATATATATATATATATATATATATATATATATATATATATATATATATATATATATATATATATATATATATATATATATGGATACATATCAAAAACCAGTTATTCTAAGTTTGCATCCATGCTCCTTCTGATCACACATGTAATGCGTTTAGAATAACCACTTTACAATTATATTCTAATCCTGTGTAATTTTTTGTTTCTGTGCCTCTTGTAACCTATATTCACACCTCCTCACTAACATGTCAAGTTGAAAACTTTGATTTCAATTTGTTTTCATGCTCATTTTATTCACACCTGTAGTTCGTTCTATCCCTGCTTAATATTTGTCTCTAAGCCTCTTGTAATTCATATCAAGCTGAAAATAATTGTCACCTTTTATTTGCCTTTAAAATTATCTCTTCAGTTATCAAATATTAATTTTGCATACGTTATAGCTGTTTTCTAATCCTATAAAATCTTGTCTCTAAGCCCCTTGTAATCTATATTCGTACCTTCAAACTTTCATATCAAGTTGAAAATTATTATCACCTCCGTTACTATGTGGAATTAAACAAATCATAATTGTATTCATGTAAACTAAAATATATATGAATGCGATTGTACAACTGCTTTTGAGAATGAAATCGCCGAAAAGGTCGATATATCTTTGCTGAACTTCTTGTTCTTTTCAATCTAATGTTCCGATGAGTCTCTTTTTAGCGAATTCATTCACTTGGCTGTGCAGCAGCAATTATATATAACTAATTTTTTATGTATGCGTGTACATTAGATTAGTGAAACAAGAATAAAAATTAGTCCAGAGTACTGATTACGTCATCAAAGTATTTCAAAACAATGATGAATAATAAAAAAAATATAACCAGATGAAATAAAAGTTAGTAAGTTTATCCTAGGGTTTACTTAGTATTAGAAAAATTCAGAGAAAACTGTATGTTAACGAAAGAACATGCAGACAAAATATCAAAATTAATTACGCAATCTCTGAAGAGTGTGAGCAAAAGATTTGCTGAAGAAACGTCAGTCGCATTTGAAAATAAATTTGAATGAATTTTCCCTTACATATTGAGTGACCATTGTGAATGTATTTTTAATTAAAACACTTCTTATTGATCCATTGTAATCTTTCTGTGGCTGAGTGGAACAGTGCTCTTTAACTCCTTTTTGGATAGAACACTCATTGAACAACCTGTATATCTCGTTTCATAGGAGTGACTCAGTTGGTAGATACACATAGAAATGGTCAAATAGGATAGTTTATCTTTAAGCTCATTGGAGAATATTGAATGTCTGGAGAGTAGCAACCTTAATGTAGCTGCAAAGAGTGTTATTTTATTGCCCGTTTGATATTCTCTTTTTTAAAGTTTAAGCTAGAAGGCTGTTTTATTGAACTTCACATTTATATGTACCATCCTCTTTGGCACAAAGATGGAGGGATTGTAGTGACCCATTTTATGCCATTTTTTATGCAATGATAGCTTTCATGACAATTCTTTCCAGTATCTTAATCAAGGTGCTGGTGAAAATTTAGTGACCCATTTTATTATTCATCATCGTGATATACTTTCACTATGTAATTAGACTTTGATTTGTTTATCACTCTAAAGATTGCGTGTTAACAATTGATACACTTGTAATCGCTCAACTTTTGAATTTTCGGTTACTGGGGTAATACACGTTCGTACTCCTTCTCAAATGCCTTTTGATTTACGTTGTGAATGTCGAGTAATCACAACGTCAGGACACAGTAACAAAAGCGAAGAAGTACTAGAATATACGTGTACGCCAGTTTGGTCAAAGAGAGCACCACAACAAGTTCTCTGATGGATTTGGGTTTTATGTGTTTATCTATAACGCATGGTAAGCATCCATTCTCGAGTAGTGTCTGCCTTAAAAGATTGATCTCTTCACCAACTGACTAAGAACTACAGATTCTTTGGATCCCAGTCGCAAGAGATATTATCAGGTTCGGCTTGTGTCTTATGGACAGCCAACTATCAAAGTGTGTCAACAGGACTCTCCAAATAGTAGTAAAGAAAGAAAATAATAAACACCAATATATGGCTTATTAAATCAAAGAGTAGCTTGTTTGTAAAAGTGCATTTTATAGCTCAAAGTTAATGTTAATTTCAGTGTATATTTTATTAAAAGCAGAAGTCATTTAGGGAACTACTGAAAACTAGAGACTACTGGATAGTTGTTTCGCCCCAGCTTGTGACTCTTTAGGAATATGTCACCTTAAGGTAACTTTCGGTCCAATTCATGATAGGATTGTGTGTGTGTATACTGCTAACTGATTACTTTTCTGAATAAATCACAGAACATCAGCTGACTTTCATGAATTTTATCCCTCAGATTTACCCTAACTACCTAGAACGTTATTTGTTTTTCCTTCTATCTTATAAAAAAAACAATAACTGACGCTCGTTGGCTGGTCTAGTGGATAAATCCTCGGAGTTTGAAAGGATGAGCACGGTTCCAGCCTCAGTGGAAACACCACCAACCACTGTGGATGCAATTACACCAAGCTGGTGAATCCCAAATAGGACAAAGTGAGCGCCCTGGATTCCAGTATTAGACACCACCCACTAAATTATCTGGAACATTACTGAATCTATCGAACACAAGTAGTCAACCCAAACCATTGAGAAAAAAGCCTGTATAAGCCGAATGGTAGAATTAAATATGCAAGAGAATAAACCGCACTTATGAAATATAAATTATACCACCAGCAGAAATCGAAAATATCAAATATGTACATAAATTTGTACCACAATAGATAATAGTTGTTGTAGATAATATTTATCACAGGTTGTGTCATTAAAACATGGTCGAAAATATTCTCCCATTACAGTAAATTATTTGTTTAGGAAAATAAGTTAACAATCAGTTTACTTGTGTGTTTAAAGTTTGACAGAGTGGGAATACTAAAATGAGATAATATTGGTATATATGGCTGAGTCTCTATTGATTATATATATATATATATATATATATGAATAACTAAATAAGTAGTGGACAACCTAAAGCTCAATGGACATGTGTGAAATGGATGATAGAGAAATGAAGCACTATCAGAAAAGCAAACATGTGAATATAATATCATGCAGATATAAGATGAGTGAAATGTCAAAATAGTAGACTAAATAAAATGTTAGAATATAACGTGATAACGTGATGTGAAATATAATAAAATGAAAACTGAACATGGAACAGAGAAGGATAAAAATGCTTTTGCGAATTTCTTATCATCCATTCCACACATGTCTATAAAACCTTAGGTTGACCTCTGTTTATTAGTTATTCCATCATAAATATATGAGTGAATCGATCAGATATATATCTGATCGGTTGTGACTCACAATCAAATACACCAATATTATCGCACTTTAGTATTTCCACTCATTGTCAAAATAAGACAAGTAGTACTGTAATTTTCGTTCTCCTTTGTAATAGACAATACAGGCAATTAGGTGTCAAGCGCACTGCAGAAAACTATAATTGAGAAGCAGAACGCAGATGTATTAATAATAGCAATCTCGGTACAAGTGTGACACTAAAGGGGTGAGGATATACGTGGGTTCGTGTTATATTTTCCGCGGCTCAGTTTTTTTCGTCTTTCATTGGCTAGAATGGTGGCGGTCAATTGGAGTTTGAATTGTCCTTGGGTGCGTGCTGTCGGGTGCTGTCTTTGCGTGGTTGTGTTTGCGTCGTTTGCCAGCATATGTGATTACTATAAACGTGAATTAGACTATTGTAACGCTTTGTTTTTCTTTGTTTGTGCATGTACTAGGCTTTATTTGTCGTACAATTCGTTGTTTGGTCTATCGGTTGCTTGCGATGTCAACGAACCGGTGGGTTCTTGTGTTTTTCTGTAATTTAGGTTATACGTGCGGTATTTTCTTGATGGTTATCGATCATCCCTGTATTTCAATGTTGTTTTTTTACGATTTATCTTGGAATAGTTGTGACATAGATGGATCCTAATTGATAATTTTATTTTAGTCCGTTGCAGGTAGTCAATTCGAGTGACAGGAGCACAGATTTAAGTGGAATTTTTGCTGAATACATACTTGGAAGGCGTTTCTTCAGCTGGGATGAATTTGAGAAGTCATTAGCAGAATTTCAAAAAGTGAGGAAGTCATTTAATGCTAACAGTGTAGTTATCCTGCACTCACTATGTTCATAATTGCAGCAAAACGATACCGGATGACAGGTTTAAGTACGCTTATGTTGGTTTTAAATGCACTTTTGGAGTGAATCGTACAAGACCTGGATTGAAATTGAAAAACAAGTCGTAAGAAGAAGTGTATATGATTTCATGAATATTTCAGGTCTAAATGTTGCAATTGCTCGTCTTCATTTCGCGTGGTTTTGCATTATAGTGAATACATAATTGCTTCCCACAATATGGTGCATAACCATCCATGCAGCAGGGTGTACATGCAGAATGACCCATGGTATAGACGACTAACAGTTGAAGAGAAAGAAAATATTGAACCACTTCTTCAGCAATCCCACTCATCCGATGAAATAATAATGCATGTTAAGGAGAAGTACCACAAGGATATAACTCGCATTGACGTTAAAAATATGAAAGCCGCAGTGAATAAAGGTAACGTTGACGTACTTGTTACATACTTAAGGTATTTCGAGTCGTCGTGACATTTTTGAATTCCTAAAATCCCGTGGGAAGTTAATGGAGTATTATTCCGATGAACCGATCAGGAATTCACTAACAAGAATTTGTTTTGCAACTTATGAGCAAATGGAATTGTATAAACAGTTCCCTGAAGTTGTTGGTATCGACTCGACGTATAATACAAATAAGGGAAGTAAGTTTACCAATTCATTAATCAACGTGCAGGTATTCTTTGTTCCAATTACTTGTGACGGATAATTTTGGTCGTGGACGACCAGTTTTATTTGCGTGGACTAGAAAAGAATTCAAACGAGATGTAGTTTGGATATTAGACTGTTTCCGGCAAATAATGGAAGACACCTTCAAAACAGAATCCTTCATTATGGATTGTGCGCAAGCTGAAATAGCAGCCGTCAAGTTAACGCACAGACAAGCGCACATTGTTTTGTGTTCTTTCCATGTTTGCCGAGCTTTCTGTCGTAAAGTAAGTTTTTCAAAGCATACTTTACATTTTATTCGTAGACAAGAAATCCCATTGTGAAGAATTATTTATGCCGTCTAGTGCAGTGTAAAAGGAGATCAGAGTAATGCCTCTAATGTTCTCATTTTGCAGATTTAATTTCTACTTCAGAGTTATTAGCAGATTGGATGCTACTGTCAGTCAATATCTACAACGTCGTTGGATGCATCGACGAGAATTGTGGGCAGCATGTTTCAGAGACAACGTGCTGACTTTTGGGAATGATACAAATAATCGCGTCGAGAGTTCCCACAAGCAAATGAAACGGTACTTGCAAAGATCTGATAGTCTGCATAAAAGTATGCTAAAGGTGTATAAATGGTATAAACGAAGTTTTTCAAGAATACAGCAGGAGGCGAATATTGCTCAGTCACGATGCTTCACGTATCCCTGTTCACAACGTCTAATCCCAATTATACGATTGCTGACGCCATACGCCGCGAGGAAGGTAATACGTGAATACCAATGGCGACGATGGGCTATTGTTGAGTTTGAATCCTTTGATTATGTATTCTTCAAAGAAAATGGGAATACAGTGGAGGTTGATCTGAGTGCTTGCACCTGCACGTGCTTTACATTTCAGACCTGTCGGTACCCCTGCCGACACTTGCTTTTGGTCCACTTCAGAAAGCCGTATTTCACAGGTATATTTGCGTTTTTATGACTCCGTTTTTAATTTATGTCGACCGAAATTTAATTAATTAATGTTCTTATATACGGAAAGTTGTAATTTTTATTAACCTATTCGTGTGTACATTGCCTTAATTGGAAACAAGACACAAGCACTACCATCATTGCACGTGTAATATTCAGTTCATAGTTATCTTTACGTTTTTTGTTTCACCTTTTGTAGTTAACCATGTGATGCAGAATTGCAAACAATGGGCGTGGTCACGCAACTTGTTCGCATCTCAATGCACGTCAGCTGTTGTCCCTCGAAATCGAAGTGGCCCATTCGAAACCTATATAAGTATTGTGACTAAGGGCTTGAGGAAAATTAATGACAAATTTGGAGAAGTGTTTGCCAGGAATTATGCTGTAGAAGTAATCGCAGGAATCAATCGTACTCTGAATATGTAAATAAACTGAATTTGTATCATAATTAAAATACAATTTTCATGTCAATCTTGTTGTCTTTCGATTCATGTGTTCCCTTATTGAGCACGGCATGCTAGACCGGTGCTCTCTAGGACTTTAACTATACGTAAGTGTAATTGCGTAGGAACGATGTCGGTCGTCATAGTCATATAGAAGTCTTTAGGGCCAAATGACAATAGTAGGCATAACTTAGGCACTGCATTCGAGTTCCAGTTCTTATACGGTTACGTGTATTCTAAAGTATTGCATTACTAATGTTTTACTTAAAGCGTGATGTCATTCCATATGACTAAGGCTGTTAACATGTAGCGTAAATTAAAGTCTACACCAGACAAATTATTGAATTCGTTTAGCTTTAGCAATCGTATTTAGATTTAGCTTACACTAAAATATGCAACCAATTACTTCGTCAGTTCTTATTAATAAGTCATGTCTGTATCTAGTCAGCATGACAAATATATCTACACTCAGATACAATAAAAACGGTCTGGTAAGCAAGATATTAAATGTATTTAATGAAAAATAATAACAAGCAAATGTCTTTACGCAGTTGTTTGTCGTAATAATTGGGGCAATGTTGAATCTCTGTGACCGGGTTGACTGACGTTACCGGATATCTGCAAATAAGTAAACAAAGTGTTTTTTAAATTGCTGAAGTAAGAAAGAAGTAATATTAAAGTTAAACGCTTTATATTTGCCTACCTTTGCTGAAAATGGTTCATTCTCCTTTCTCATTCTTCGTTCATGACAGCATTCTTCTGTGGTTTTTACTGTCACACATATTGTTCGTCTTCTAAAGGATAGCAGCAAGCAAATAATAATAATTAGAACAGGTTATGATAAGAGTTAAATTGTAAACCCTTCACAATGAACACTGTACATTTGGCTAAGTGCTATGTCCTTGGAATGTTAGTATACATTTGCAATGTGTAATGCCAACCATATCGGTGTAAGCATAGAAAATATGACGTTTTCCATGAAAATACAGCTTTGTTCAAGCACTGGTGCTGTTGTGTTTCTAATAAAAGCAACTAGACTGTAAGCAAGCAACTAATAGGAACAAAGAGTAAGTCTCGGCTTTAATAAAGGCATATCCAGTTAAGATAAAATGTAGTGTAATAGTGCACAAATGAAAAGACCATCGTGAAGTAGATAAGGGATATTTCAGTGACAGGTAAGTTGAAATATCTGCAACCTTACAATTTTCTAAGATAACCTGACATGTAAGATCTCTCACAAATTTCTGTAGGGCCTGTGGGGTACCATGGATGGTTTGCCGTCAATCTGAGCTTTGGAAGGATGATTCACAAATGCAAAAGGTAATAATCATCGAAACTGAGGTAGTATTTTCTAGCTGTTCGGCATTTTTTCCTTTGAGGCAGTTTCTTATCAACAGTTTGCAGTATTCATAGTGACTCTATAGGAACCTTCATTGTATCATGATTTTCACCAAATATCCCTTAACTCACAGAAGCAGGCAGTAACCCCATACACTCAAGCATTGTAACCAGAACATCACAAAATGCTTACAGATAACTTGTTTAGTAATAACTGCTTGAAATATAAGGGCTATAAGTGCATCTTTCATAGCCACAATTAAGTCATTAAGGATCTCAGAATATCTTAGTGATTTGAAACAAAATAATTATTAAGATTGATATAATCTATGTAACAGGTGTAGTAGTTGTATGACACACCTGCTAGCTACTAATCAACAGATAGCTGATACTCATTTTAAGTACTCTGACATTAAGTACTCTGCCATTGCTTGTAGTATATTTACAACCTTAAGATTTGAAACAACTTGCGAAAAACAAACCCTCAACGCACTATAATGCAAATAATACTCTTTCTATGCGAACTTTCTTCAAAAGGATGACTTCTTCATTGATAATCCGTCAGACATATAATATAAAATTTTACGCTTTACTATGAACAAAATAATGCCGTGTGGCTCCAGAAGTCTAAAACTAGTCAAATATGATCTATTTCCCAATTAATAGGCGATTATAGCGCCTGTAGCCGTGAACGCGGTAACCGATGTCGCTGCGCGATAACACCTGGTTATAGCGTATACCCTCTCTCCTGTAACACCCAGAAGCAACAGACAAAATCAGCGAAGGAAGAAGAGGAAGATGCGAGAGGAAGGTCTATATTTCCAGCACGCCGGGTTCGAATTGCCCGGGTACAAGCTAATCATTCTCATTTATAACAAGGTTAGACAAACAGTCCTCCACCTGTTCCAGCACGGCCAGGCCAGCGTTCTTATCTGAAAAAGAGGAAACAGGAGACTCATTTAGTGATGTCATGTTAGTTTTTATATCATTACATCGCTCCCTCCCCTCTGGAGGCACTGTCCTCAGTGCCTGGCGCCGGTATAGGGTATGCACTACCTCCATCAGTGGGCACTTCGAAGTAGGTCGTAGCTGGTGGCGGTAGCGAAGATGTCGACGGTTACAGGCCAGTATCTGTGTGCTTTCTTAACACCACCAGTAGCTCCTGCACTCTTACGGTCAGCCTTGGTGGCCAGCTACTTTCTTGGGGCCTTTCATCCAGTTGATTTGCGAGCAGTCTCCTTTGTACGAGCCATAGCGAAACACCGAGAGACGATGATTTTGGTAAGTCAGATACAGGAGGAGAATATTCGAATGACAGGACTGCTAGTATATTGGCTCGAAAATCCAATCAATTAAATAGTGCTCGTGATGATGGCAATGTTATCAATCAATCCCTTGACATACATCGGGAAAGTCGAAAACTTGGCCAACCGGATAATGTCGAATAGTTACGTCTTTATCCGGTTGGCCAAGTTTTCGACTTTCCCGATGTATGTCAAGGGATTGATTGATAACATTGCCATCATCACGAGCACTATTTAATTGATTGGATTTTCGAGCCAATATACTAGCAGTCCTGTCATTCGAATATTCTCCTCCTGTATCTGACTTACCAAAATCATTGGACCGTTCATTCGAAACTCCCTCAATGTCATTTAAAAGTTGATTAGCCCAAATACAATAGTCAGTGTAATCAAGATCACCTTCAAAAAGTGTTGTATTTGACGACGATGGCGATGACGGCGGAACTGACTCTTGTAATGGAGAGGAAAGACGTAACTATTCGACATTCCTCTCCATTACAAGAGTCAGTTCCGCCGTCATCGCCATCGTCGTCAAATACAACACTTTTTGAAGGTGATCTTGATTACACTGACTATTGTATTTGGGCTAATCAACTTTTAAATGACATTGAGGGAGTTTCGAATGAACGGTCCAATGATTTTGGTAAGTCAGATACAGGAGGAGAATATTCGAATGACAGGACTGCTAGTATATTGGCTCGAAAATCCAATCAATTAAATAGTGCTCGTGATGATGGCAATGTTATCAATCAATCCCTTGACATACATCGGGAAAGTCGAAAACTTGGCCAACCGGATAAAGACGTAACTATTCGACATTATCCGGTTGGCCAAGTTTTCGACTTTCCCGATGTATGTCAAGGGATTGATTGATAACATTGCCATCATCACGAGCACTATTTAATTGATTGGATTTTCGAGCCAATATACTAGCAGTCCTGTCATTCGAATATTCTCCTCCTGTATCTGACTTACCAAAATCATTGGACCGTTCATTCGAAACTCCCTCAATGTCATTTAAAAGTTGATTAGCCCAAATACAATAGTCAGTGTAATCAAGATCACCTTCAAAAAGTGTTGTATTTGACGACGATGGCGATGACGGCGGAACTGACTCTTGTAATGGAGAGGAATGTCGAATAGTTACGTCTTTCCTCTCCATTACAAGAGTCAGTTCCGCCGTCATCGCCATCGTCGTCAAATACAACACTTTTTGAAGGTGATCTTGATTACACTGACTATTGTATTTGGGCTAATCAACTTTTAAATGACATTGAGGGAGTTTCGAATGAACGGTCCAATGATTTTGGTAAGTCAGATACAGGAGGAGAATATTCGAATGACAGGACTGCTAGTATATTGGCTCGAAAATCCAATCAATTAAATAGTGCTCGTGATGATGGCAATGTTATCAATCAATCCCTTGACATACATCGGGAAAGTCGAAAACTTGGCCAACCGGATAATGTCGAATAGTTACGTCTTTATCCGGTTGGCCAAGTTTTCGACTTTCCCGATGTATGTCAAGGGATTGATTGATAACATTGCCATCATCACGAGCACTATTTAATTGATTGGATTTTCGAGCCAATATACTAGCAGTCCTGTCATTCGAATATTCTCCTCCTGTATCTGACTTACCAAAATCATTGGACCGTTCATTCGAAACTCCCTCAATGTCATTTAAAAGTTGATTAGCCCAAATACAATAGTCAGTGTAATCAAGATCACCTTCAAAAAGTGTTGTATTTGACGACGATGGCGATGACGGCGGAACTGACTCTTGTAATGGAGAGGAAAGACGTAACTATTCGACATTCCTCTCCATTACAAGAGTCAGTTCCGCCGTCATCGCCATCGTCGTCAAATACAACACTTTTTGAAGGTGATCTTGATTACACTGACTATTGTATTTGGGCTAATCAACTTTTAAATGACATTGAGGGAGTTTCGAATGAACGGTCCAATGATTTTGGTAAGTCAGATACAGGAGGAGAATATTCGAATGACAGGACTGCTAGTATATTGGCTCGAAAATCCAATCAATTAAATAGTGCTCGTGATGATGGCAATGTTATCAATCAATCCCTTGACATACATCGGGAAAGTCGAAAACTTGGCCAACCGGATAATGTCGAATAGTTACGTCTTTATCCGGTTGGCCAAGTTTTCGACTTTCCCGATGTATGTCAAGGGATTGATTGATAACATTGCCATCATCACGAGCACTATTTAATTGATTGGATTTTCGAGCCAATATACTAGCAGTCCTGTCATTCGAATATTCTCCTCCTGTATCTGACTTACCAAAATCATTGGACCGTTCATTCGAAACTCCCTCAATGTCATTTAAAAGTTGATTAGCCCAAATACAATAGTCAGTGTAATCAAGATCACCTTCAAAAAGTGTTGTATTTGACGACGATGGCGATGACGGCGGAACTGACTCTTGTAATGGAGAGGAAAGACGTAACTATTCGACATTCCTCTCCATTACAAGAGTCAGTTCCGCCGTCATCGCCATCGTCGTCAAATACAACACTTTTTGAAGGTGATCTTGATTACACTGACTATTGTATTTGGGCTAATCAACTTTTAAATGACATTGAGGGAGTTTCGAATGAACGGTCCAATGATTTTGGTAAGTCAGATACAGGAGGAGAATATTCGAATGACAGGACTGCTAGTATATTGGCTCGAAAATCCAATCAATTAAATAGTGCTCGTGATGATGGCAATGTTATCAATCAATCCCTTGACATACATCGGGAAAGTCGAAAACTTGGCCAACCGGATAATGTCGAATAGTTACGTCTTTATCCGGTTGGCCAAGTTTTCGACTTTCCCGATGTATGTCAAGGGATTGATTGATAACATTGCCATCATCACGAGCACTATTTAATTGATTGGATTTTCGAGCCAATATACTAGCAGTCCTGTCATTCGAATATTCTCCTCCTGTATCTGACTTACCAAAATCATTGGACCGTTCATTCGAAACTCCCTCAATGTCATTTAAAAGTTGATTAGCCCAAATACAATAGTCAGTGTAATCAAGATCACCTTCAAAAAGTGTTGTATTTGACGACGATGGCGATGACGGCGGAACTGACTCTTGTAATGGAGAGGAATGTCGAATAGTTCGTCTTTCCTCTCCATTACAAGAGTCAGTTCCGCCGTCATCGCCATCGTCGTCAAATACAACACTTTTTGAAGGTGATCTTGATTACACTGACTATTGTATTTGGGCTAATCAACTTTTAAATGACATTGAGGGAGTTTCGAATGAACGGTCCAATGATTTTGGTAAGTCAGATACAGGAGGAGAATATTCGAATGACAGGACTGCTAGTATATTGGCTCGAAAATCCAATCAATTAAATAGTGCTCGTGATGATGGCAATGTTATCAATCAATCCCTTGACATACATCGGGAAAGTCGAAAACTTGGCCAACCGGATAATGTCGAATAGTTACGTCTTTATCCGGTTGGCCAAGTTTTCGACTTTCCCGATGTATGTCAAGGGATTGATTGATAACATTGCCATCATCACGAGCACTATTTAATTGATTGGATTTTCGAGCCAATATACTAGCAGTCCTGTCATTCGAATATTCTCCTCCTGTATCTGACTTACCAAAATCATTGGACCGTTCATTCGAAACTCCCTCAATGTCATTTAAAAGTTGATTAGCCCAAATACAATAGTCAGTGTAATCAAGATCACCTTCAAAAAGTGTTGTATTTGACGACGATGGCGATGACGGCGGAACTGACTCTTGTAATGGAGAGGAATGTCGAATAGTTACGTCTTTCCTCTCCATTACAAGAGTCAGTTCCGCCGTCATCGCCATCGTCGTCAAATACAACACTTTTTGAAGGTGATCTTGATTACACTGACTATTGTATTTGGGCTAATCAACTTTTAAATGACATTGAGGGAGTTTCGAATGAACGGTCCAATGATTTTGGTAAGTCAGATACAGGAGGAGAATATTCGAATGACAGGACTGCTAGTATATTGGCTCGAAAATCCAATCAATTAAATAGTGCTCGTGATGATGGCAATGTTATCAATCAATCCCTTGACATACATCGGGAAAGTCGAAAACTTGGCCAACCGGATAATGTCGAATAGTTACGTCTTTATCCGGTTGGCCAAGTTTTCGACTTTCCCGATGTATGTCAAGGGATTGATTGATAACATTGCCATCATCACGAGCACTATTTAATTGATTGGATTTTCGAGCCAATATACTAGCAGTCCTGTCATTCGAATATTCTCCTCCTGTATCTGACTTACCAAAATCATTGGACCGTTCATTCGAAACTCCCTCAATGTCATTTAAAAGTTGATTAGCCCAAATACAATAGTCAGTGTAATCAAGATCACCTTCAAAAAGTGTTGTATTTGACGACGATGGCGATGACGGCGGAACTGACTCTTGTAATGGAGAGGAAAGACGTAACTATTCGACATTCCTCTCCATTACAAGAGTCAGTTCCGCCGTCATCGCCATCGTCGTCAAATACAACACTTTTTGAAGGTGATCTTGATTACACTGACTATTGTATTTGGGCTAATCAACTTTTAAATGACATTGAGGGAGTTTCGAATGAACGGTCCAATGATTTTGGTAAGTCAGATACAGGAGGAGAATATTCGAATGACAGGACTGCTAGTATATTGGCTCGAAAATCCAATCAATTAAATAGTGCTCGTGATGATGGCAATGTTATCAATCAATCCCACCTCCGACACCAATTGTAGCACCCAGAAGCAGCAGACAAAATCAGCGAAGGAAGAAGAGGAAGATGCGAGAGGAAGGTCTATATTTCCAGCACGCCGGGTTCGAATTGCCCGGGTACAAGCTAATCATTCTCATTTATAACAAGGTTAGACAAACAGTCCTCCACCTGTTCCAGCACGGCCAGGCCAGCGTTCTTATCTGAAAAAGAGGAAACAGGAGACTCATTTAGTGATGTCATGTTAGTTTTTATATCATTACACTCCACTAAAGTTTACACATTTTTCGAACTAGCGCCCTTCTTTTCACGTAAATCACAACTATGGGAAGGCAAAGCGACATTAAAAAAAACATATGGCAACATGAGTAGGAAATAAGAGAATAACTAAATCAAGACTATTGATAATGTTTAAGATTTCGGGGAGGATAATTAGTGAATACCCTGTGGTGCTCTTTTAGCCGTGTCAGTGAAAGTATTGTAAGAGTTCTACTACGGCTTAGAGTGGACCTATACTCTAAACACCCTTACAAACTTCGTCACCGTTATGCGACCTGCCAAGCTTATCAGTACACTACTCGACACGCAAATACTGACGAACTGTATCGTTGTAAAAAGACTTGATGTGACAAGAGTACCTGGGAGAATTATATTTTATTCAACGAAATATAAAATTCAATAAATAAAGAAGTCGTACAACTTATCTGCAGACGTTGCTGGAGGTAGGCTCGGAGAGTGTGCAGAAAGAGAGCACAACAAGAGAGCAAACCAAAGAACGTACGGAAGACCACAACTCAAAAAGCAAAACGTGGATCACCGTGGGTGAGTCAGTTTAAACAAAAGTTCAAAGGTACAATGTGCACTACAGTTTCTAACCACATTTGGATAAAAATGAAAACTCCACTTCGCTTGACTGTTTAGACCGAAGGCGATTTAATTTATGTCTCAGTCTATGAACAGTAAGCTATCTTCTGACTTAGACCCATTTAACTATAGGAACCCATACGTAATAGCTTTTTATTTAACAGCAAAGATTCTTCGCGCGAACTTTGAGAAGGGGGGATTTTGCACACCTTTGTTTAATTTCAGCTTTTGTTATTACACGCTCAAAACGTTTGGAGGGAGAGTGTTTTTATAACATCATAGTTACCATATATTCACTTTTTGGAAACACATTGGTTTTTATGGCTGGTTATATAGAAATTGTTCCCGTAGGCCATATCTGAATCCTATAGTCGCAGTTCAACACAAACTGTTGCACAGACTTGTACGCAAACACCCAGTCGACAAAGGCATGTGGCGTGACAGCTGCAAGCGTTGGTTTCACAGCATGTGTACCAACCCAGCCCCTGCAGAATACAAGCGCTGCAGCAAACCTCTGGCAAAATCGTCCTCCACCACAGGAGAAGGTCGACACCGGCTAATGTCACTGACCGAACAATACCCGTCCTTAAAACGACTCTGTCAAGGAGTGCCCTCCAGCATAGAAGAGGAACCACTAAATTTCGGACATCCACTCTGCCCTTACGATACTCGATAAGCCCATGAGAGCCATTAGTGAAAAAGTGACAGAAAACTCCAACACCAAGTCGATCATTGCTGGGAGGAGAAAAAGGAGTGTCAGGGATCGAAGAGCCTCAGTTAAAGTATCCCTCAAACTTGTATATTAAGTCCCATCCACGCAAGGCGATAGAAAGTGGACGCAAGCAACGACATACAGCGAAAAGGACGACAGTAGATTGTGTCATGTTGATACCCGCAAAATGTGAAACAGGGCTTCCTTAAAAGCCAACCTGTCGATGAAGGACGGAAAGACACTTGCACCGCAAAACAAGAAAGCTACCTCAACCAAACCCAATCTTTCCGGCAGGTCACTTGCTACCCACAAAGTTGGAGAATCATCTGCTTCGGATCCTAAGATCATGTTTGAACATGACCTTATCTAAGCCAAGCCCTTCTTATATAAGTTACTGTTAGCAACAGTATCAGCTGTAAATACACATAGCTTGTATGTAATCTGCCGAGAAGTCGACTCGGGAGTAAATCAGGCCTTACACCCTCTCAAAGTCGTACTAAAGTGAAAAGCAGAGGGGTATGCTACCATAAGAAACTAAACGACTCTTAAAGGATCAGGCAAAAACGTACGCGCAAACTCACGCCTTGAAAATAGCGTCATTTTTGTTATATATTTATATGAGAATACACATTACTATTATAAGTGGAAGAAAAGCGAAGGTTTAGTAATGTTAACGCTGTTGTTCTGGCTTACACAGTCAGATGTCCTTCTGAAGTAGAAGAATCATACCATGAGCTTGTATCCAGAGAGTTTATGCTCAAGCCATGGTATTCGAGCAGTTTTTATCTTTCTTTCTGTAGCAGTCATTTAAAGATGGTTCTCTCAAATCCCCATCATCATATCCACTGAAAAACAGCCACCACCCTCCCACAGACAGTCATGATCAACTCAAAACTCTCCATCTGTATATTAGTAAGTGATGGGATGCCACAAGGCACGATGCTCGGATCCCTCTGATTTATTTTGTAAATCAGTGGGTTGTCTACACTCACTGATTTCCATATGGTCCTATACGTAGATGATTTGAAAATTTGGAGAGAGTTGAAAGACGTCAGTGACACGTTTACTTTGCGAGTAGAACTCAGCCAATTGTTTAGATATTCCAAAGAATGTATCCTCTCTATTAGTGCGGCAAAGAGCGCAGCCATGCGCATTAGACACGCAAGCATCAGCTCCCGCGGACTAGATAAAATAACGCTCCCATCAATTCAGACTCATTTAGGTTTACGTGTCATAGTCATAGGCCATGACTTAAGAACTACAGCACATTGTCGCGAGTTGGCTGAAATTAGTTCCAGATCTTTAAATGAATCACCAGAGGTATAATCACTTAATTACACACATCTTTAGTGAGACTGAAATTGGCAAACTGCATCTCGGCAGCCAATTCTAGTTTTAACAGGGACTCACCCATCCTGGGAAATGTTCAAACGAAGAGAACACGTAGAATTCCCTGTAGGGCAGACAAAAGTCTAGACAGCTAGAATATTTCCTCATTGTCATACAGTAGGCATGGGGGGAAATCACGCTACGATGTTTGAAATTGTTCATAATGACTCCGGACGTGATCTACCATCTTTTTTTCCTTCCAAACAGGTTGAAATCCCCAAAAGAAAGTAGCAGGAGAGTTCAGAATTCAAGGAGAGACTATCTTGCTGGGGAGTGTTTGTTTTTACACTGAGCCATCACCTCAGGGAACTGAGCCCCAGAGGAATTGATGTCAGCGTCCTCAATTGGTTTATTTAAGAAGTATTTGGACAAGCAGAGGATTTTTTAATAATTATTATTATATATTCTCATTTTGTACGTTTGCTTCAAAAGGATTAATTTAGGCTTCAAGACTTCTATCCTTAATCAGCAAATCTGAATCTAAATTCTGACAGACAAGTAATAGATATGTCCAACACTTGGAGTAGATTAAATTTCAGTAATTTTGCCCATTACATGCTCCTGACTCTCTACGTGTTTTAGGTGTCAGAACAACAACTACCTCCACGATGAAACCACCCCATCAATTCTACTAACATCTCTGGGCTAGGATTCGTGGTAGATTAAAGGGTAGAAGCAGAAATATTAACCGATCTCGTTAACCCTAAACGTTGGCAGCCCAAACGAAGGACCGAATTAAACGGACATAATGACCTTGATAGTCCAACCAGATGAGTCCATACTAAAAACTCTGGAATATCGGCACAGTACTTGAATTTTGTCGCAAATGCCACGAAGAGGTAGTGTTGGAGTACTGTGTGGATAATAAGCCAATAAGAAGCTTGAAGATGTAGAGTAATAGGGTATGCAGCCTCTGTTGGTAGATATTTGTACATTGGTCAAAACTGTCGTTAAGGGAAATCTGTCTGAGATATTTTGTTCGCCTTTTACTTTCATGGTTGCTGTATAGCAGTTAGTGGGTCACAGAACAGCACGACACGCAGCTATCTGGATGAATCTATGTACAGAAACATATCCGGACTGTCAGTGAAGACCCCATTTAGGAATCAGAAGGTTACCTCGGGACACATAAGAGAAGGTTACCCTATATGACTACTTTTTACACTGACTTTGATGCCTATAAAGAAGTCTTTCAATCACGCGCGTTCACTACGGGCTTATCCTTCTGGCCCATCAAGGTCATTACGTCTTTTCTCTTGCGTACTTAGTTTCAGTAGATATGTTCTCCCTAGATCAAAGACTAATCAAAACGCCAACGTGATTATCCAAAACATGGTGTATATTTTGGGATTAAAGTATTGGTGTAATGGCAGTCACTCAACCAGCTAGGGAACTCTGCCTGAAAGAACCAATTCAGCCTTATAGTGTGACAACTAGATACTTGGCTGAGGACCTTCAGCTTAACGAGACGACTTAAACAGTGAAGTTCATTATCTTACCCTGAGTGGTGAATGCAGTAGGCTAATAATTCTGAGGAACTATCTACCCCTACAGCAGATTCCACAACCATGGTTACGACTTTTAGCCACGATATCTCTGACTAACAGTCGTTGTCCTAGTAAAATAAAGCCCAAATATTGGTCCTATACCCCAAATCCTCTCATCGAAATATCCCTACCAACGCTGTATACCATAGGTTGGGAGATAGCGCTTATATATTTACCTGCTCCTGTGGAGGTAGTTATGTTTACCTCAAAAATCGCGACCCTTCTAAACGAACCTCCGAACATTATCCGGTGTGGTTAGCACTAGGACAATGCGAGACAGTCGTGAGTTATCTTATCCATTCTGTTACCTCTACCCCAAGTTAAAACATGCATACGATACCATAAGTAGATGTTTGAATGACCAAGATTTGCGTTCCACAGTGTAATTTGAACATGAAGGCTGTTTAGGACTTCTCTTGTAGAGCCTGATTAATACATACATGGTTTATTTGCAACCGATAATGTGGCCTTATAGACTGAGCGTGGCGCTAACCTGCACGCCAGTGAATATGTCCCATTAGCTAGTGTCAATGGCAGCTACTGTACCTCACATCTATGTATGAAAGGGTATAATTTCTCATACCAACATGACGTCTCAAGTCCCTGATATGATTGATTCAGTCAATTAAACCCCGAGGGGTCTAACGAATTGCACATATTCCTGCCATGTCTCTAACCCCCGAATGAGTCAGTGTGTTGTTTCTATGAAGGTCGATTAATCCTTGATACTTGTACAGTGGTGGGTAATTACCCATGATTATTAGTCAACAGCCTTCATTCAACATTGAGTGCCCACCTCCATTGCTAAAGTCAGCTTGTCAAACTAAATGTGCTCGTTCAAACATCCAACCCGCTTTTCATGCCATCGCCTTCGATTAGGTTGTCCACACATGCACTCTAGGTGGTTGATCAGATATCACCGTTATACATTTCTGACTCTGAAATGTGGTTCATCTTTTCTACGATCAGTTTATTGCTTTGACTTCACCCTAGTCTAAGTGAAGAAAGTTCTTCAGTAGTTGAAGGATATACACTTGCATTTGCATCTGGCGTAAGTTCGGCACATCTCGACATCCTCCAACTTCTGGACTCCCCTTTACCACCTTTCAAAGTTAGTTAAGTATCATAACTTGGCCTTTTCAATACGCGTGCTCATACTCCATCAAACTTCGCAGGCTGCAAGCCGCAAATAAAGATCAGTACTTCAAACGTAAACCGTTTACAAGTGCAGTCAACAGCATCAGAATACACGTGAATTTCATCGCTCTCGCTTAAAGCCAGCTTCATATAGTGTTAGCGTTTATACGAAACAATCAGTTGGCATAAAAGGGAACAACCGAAATCCTGTCCACTGTAATTTGTTAATGAAGGTCATGAGGAGAAGGTTTGTTGCGAAATCTGAATAACATCCACCCCCTTTCATAATGAGTACGGTTAGCACTAACTAGCGCGCTAACGGGTATATTCCACTTGCCAGTCACAACGTTGGCTACTCAACGAAAACTGGAAAGATGGCTGGTAGGTCATGGACACTTTGAAGTAAGGAGGAAATATGAATGTGTAGAAACTGAATGATCACTTCCAGCGCCGAGTCCATCGATATTGTAAACAACTCACAGATATCGAGACCAATGTCAAACAATGACCCGGAACAGAGAGCAAAGCTCAGTTCAGCAGAAAGATCACATAGGTTCCGTATTCTAGTAGTGAGCTGCCACTCAAGGTCAGTACAACATTTATAGACACTTCCATTACAGAGGGTTAAGGCATTAGGCTCTACTCTGCCGTGCTCCCGTCGCGTTATCTTAGTACACTAAACCGCGCAGGCCATGCAAACAAACTGAAATCTAACAAGCATACAGGCCAAATACAAGAAAGCTGCCTAATTAGCACTACATTTATGGGCTCCAGAAACAAAGCTCAAAAGTTGCCCTGAAAGTCCCCAGTGCGCCTGAGGTCAATGACGGTTGGGGGCGAGAAGCAATCATGGTCACCAGCAACATCAAGTAGGAACAAAGAGAATGTGTTTGGATTCATAATTAAGTTATTTTAAAGTGGTGAGCGAAACAATGGGCATATGACACCCACTACAGACTACAGTGGAAATAGAGCGATTTTATACCATGATCACATTAACTGACAGCCAGGTGCAATCCCTGTCAGGTGGCTCATACAAAATTCGTCCATAGCCCGTGATCACCAGGAAACGTTAAATCTATCTTGCACAAGATGTGCCTTGACAACGGGACTTAAGAATAGATACCACCGCTAAATGATCTTTGAACAACCAATCAGACTGCCGACAGTCTAATGGGCGTTGTTAGGTTATATTCACAATAAAATCAATCATTTGTTAGAATCAGTGGGTCCTATAGCTAGTGCTCACTGAAGTTCTATTGAAGAATTTCGGGCATATCCAAACGGGCCAATTAGGAGAACATGTCCATTACCTGGAGGAATAAATAGCAGAAATTTATATTGGAATAACTTCCACGATATAGGGAATGCATTCGTGAGATTGAAACGCCTACTAAAAAGCATGTGAGAGAATGCATTCAAGGGATGGAGAGTAGATTTTTATAACAAAAAACGAATTTGTAAGTCTCCTGGATTTTTGGGACACACATCATCATCAATAATTCGAGAAAATCATCTGCCCATGGTCATATTTACACTCAGAACTGATTATTAACCTTCACGGTCATAGCGAATCTCACTTTGTAGATGAATGTCTTTCTTTATTCCTAACGGGTGATTAATTGGCACTTTGTCTGCTTCAAGTGTGAATACAGTCTCACCTGTTCAGATTGTCCCTTAGCGTCACGCTAACACGAAAGGCAGTCAAAGTATTTTAGGAACACTAAAAACTGCCGAATTTTCCTGTTAGGAACAGTTGACTTTATGCGAGGCTTCTTGATATAACTGCAGCAGTACCAGAGGTAGACATCACCAGCTACCTCCAAAATCCACGCGTATATCATGGTGCACAGTTCCAACTTTACTATAATACTAGGAACTTCACACTTTAACTTACTTCCACTAATAGCTAGTAAATAATATAAAATGGTAAAAATAACAAAGCCACAAAAAATGAAAGCTAACAGAATATAATGAATAACAAATTAATAATATATGATAATAATAATTCTGATCGTCATCTTCTGCTTGTTTACTGATGAGAATGTAGGTTTATAAGCTATTTTCTGACAACTGTCTCTTTTCACCTCAAGAGTGCAGCTAGCCACCGAGGACGCCTGTCAAATCACATCACCCACTAGTAGCTCTGAGAAACCACGAGAGTACGGGCCAAGAATTGTCACTCTTCATGAAATCAGCACAAATGAAACGAGAACTCAATTTTTAGTCCGAGAACTATCCTTCCAAGATTTTTTCAATAAAACCTCCAACAACTTCAAGAGTGGCCTGCGACTCCAGAACTCAGTAGTCTCTGCTCTGCAAGAAACCAGTGAAGCCTGTTTGGTCGTTCTTCACGGAGACACCAACTTATGTGCCAACCATGCCAAACGTCTTCTCACTGTGCCCAAGGCCATCCGACTGGCAGGTCGCGTGCTTGGTGAGTCAAACACAACTAGGTTTGTTCCACATATTCGCTGACTGTAGAGTCGAAGATTTAATTGATGCAATATTCTGATTTCATAGATATAACTTAGGCTCATACGTGAAAGAAAGTTATTATCTCAGTTGGAAGTTGTTCAGAAGGTAAGGAAGACTTCTGCGTTACTACTTGTTATTCACTGGCTACAATTCCTTGAAACTTTTTCAATCAGTTCGATAAACACTTGCAAGCTGATAGTATAAAAGTGCTACTGGATGACAGATGAACTCAAAGACCAGAAAGCCACCCAAGGGAGTTTCGATCCATTTTTGTTTTGTCCCTCAGTATTTATTTTGTGACATTCATAAACATTAGCTAAGCATTCATTTTCATCGGGCAGTCGATGTTTCCATAGAACTATTCACGGTACGCTGTGGTCAGACTCATCGTCTTGTTTTTGCACAGCGTGAGCTAGTTTTCTAAGCCACAGCAAAGAATATTCATAGGAATACCCAAGTTGTCTCATTATGCTGATATGGATGAAACAAAAGTTGAGCAAAGAATATTCTTTCCAATAATTTCCCCTTCTGGCACAATTATATATTTATGTACTCAGAATATTCTGGAGTAACCGTCACCAACAGTATTGGCGTTTTTCAATTGTTATCGATTTGTTAAAATAATTGAAATTACTGTCCAGGGAAGACGTCTAAGTTACAACAGGCATAAAATGTAATAGAAAATAGAATATAAAATAAAATTAGGGAGATTTCTGTGGCGAATTAGGGATCATTTAAACCTTGGTGGCCAAGGTAAGGACAGTGCCCTAACCGATTTCGTTTGGACGACCAGATTGTGCCTCCTGATGTAGATTCCAACAGCCTCAGTAATATGTGGTAGATGAACTCTTGGAGTAAAATTAGGAATAGTTGGTATGCGGTAGATTGCTTCCAAAGCCTTATCGACAGCATTATTGTGTTCTGTATATACGAGATAGAATAGAATAGAGCTACGAATGGACTTTATTTATCCCTTACTGAACCACGCAGGACGGCGTTCAGAAATTCAACGAAAATCACGCCCAATTCTACGCCCTACGTAACTGACTCAACAGCAGTAGTCGAACCGGCAGATACATACAGAAGAGACGAAATTAGGTAGTTCATCTTTAACCCTCAAACGTAGACACAGTATACATCAACAGTGCTGAATGCTGTTTTAATATATTCCCTAGACATCGTGTTATTATCTCGCTGATATTATACACGAGGAACTGAAGTTGTATGAACTGTTACTGTCAAATGTCCAGGTCTAACCACACTGGACCTCACGCTGTCCTTGGAAGACTTTCAGGAACTGTGCGTAATAACCAACGCATAAAACCAGAACACAAATTGGTGACTCAAGAACCCTTTATTCTTGCACCAATACAGAGCCAACCATAAGGTTGTTGTACACTAAATCTAAGGACAAATGTCATAACAGTAAATCACAATAATACTTCTGATAGTTTTTCTCTCTTCCAAAGAACAGCGAACGATGAAACTATTACTGCAGTGTTGATGACTCACCCCAAAATATAGAGTTGGGTTTGAGCAAACAACCATGAACTGATCGTTCAGTCTTCAACCACATTGACAGCCTTTGTTTTTGTGGACTAAAACACACAGTGATTTGGATTTTCAAAAGACGAGGATCAGGCCAGCCAAGTTGGACTACAGAGTTATCAGCTGGTGTGGCCAAAGCTCAGATCCAGTAGGATTGTTGAGTACACAAATTATGAGCATTATTTGTAACTGAAACCAATCTGAAGCGAGCTTGAAGTCGTTCATGCAGACTAACCAGCTGGTTTCACAGGCCAGTATAAACCCCAGCATTTCCCTAGCAATTGCAGAGAAATGAATTATTTATCCGGAAGGTCTTTTGGAGGCTGAGTGTAACCAGTGTAAGCACCAATACATCCCTACAACTCAACCGTGAATCAAATATCCTTTCTCCAGCTGTCAAAACACTGCCCCTACGGATAAACCTGAACCAGCTAAGCATAAATACAAACTCTGGGATGCGTCCATCACTCCAGCGACTTCATATACCAAATAGCTAAACACTGCATTCAGAGATATGGCTGATGCAGCAATTCGCCAATCGCCGATGAACTTCAAATTCTATCTGGCTGAAAACGCACTTAGGCGTTAGCAAAGCTTTTGGCTTAGAACCTAAAGCAAAAAATGCTGATGCATCTAAAAAGCTTTGGACCAAAGGGTGACTTTTTGAACTAAACAAAGTAATTCCTCGTGGGTAGGAGTATCATTGCCAAACCCTCTTCCTGGAAAATGGTAACTGGTGGTGTACAAGAAGTGACTGTGCTTAGCCCTTTCACATTTACCATGTATATTAGTGAATTACCTGCGACCACTAAGTCTCTCGCCTTTCTTTACATAATCCTTTCAATTCCCTCGAAGTATGTAATCATACTCATTAGGCGCGCAAACGTCAGCCCTTATTAGACTCAGCAGGTGCCACACTCATCCTTATAGGCGCACATGCACTTACGTGTCATAGTAACTCACTATCTAACAGCTATTGCACAGTACCACATGCAGGCGGCTCGCCGTTTTACGGCTCTCTAGACGACTGACTAGACATGGACTAGAATCACCAGTGGGATATTCACTACTCTCTACATACATCTGTCAGGGGAAAACTAGGAAACTGCAATCAACCATTGACTTCATTCAGGAAGACTGACACATTCTAAAAGTGGTTCGAAGGGAGACCAGGCGTATGAGTCTCAGCATTAACAGTTTGTAACAAAGTTAACGACTTACTAGTTTATCTCACCCACTTGTCATAAAGTAGACAGAGAAGTCTAGAAGATGAGAAATGTCACCAGGTATGCAGAATGCTCTATATAAAACGCAATTGTATGTCCCCTAACTCCCAATGTATTCATCCTATCTAGACCAGACAAGTGTTCAAAAGTGAAACCTAAACAAATCTGATGTAACGTATGGGTGTCTGTTTAACTTGAGTGCGTATGCAAGCAACCGAAAATACCATGACTGCAAGCTAACTAGTCTTGATGCTTAAGTGGGTGACTGAGACATTGCAGCTCAGCAACTAATGTTGAGTGATGGAAACTATAGACTATTAGTTACAGGGAATTACTTGCTGCTACAGGGATTGTATTATGATAATGTTGATTATATCAAGAAATTTTTAGGAATCTGATAAACGGTTTCCTTCGCACTAAGTTGGCATATCTCAAAGGAAAAATCAGGAGAGTTCACTGTCCGGGGAGGAAATATAGGTATGGATTACTGGGTTTCCCAATTGGTTATTAACTCTGAATCCCCAATTAAATTGCTTGTGCGGCATTGCCCCCAGTAATAGTAATAAACACAGTGACTCTGTATAACACTGTGATTTTATCAAAATAAAATTTCATTCATAACGGAATTACACTTCACTGCGGCGTCCAAGTTTTATTCTTATATCAACTGCGATATCATTTTAGTGATACATACCCACTGATTAGCCGAAGAAGACACTGAACAAGTACAGATACTTACCAGAAAAATATTGAAACAGGCTTTCGGCTTTCTATACTCAGCCAAAAATCTGATTGTTTTCATCAACAGAGACTTGTTTATCTTTTCTTGTTAAATGTTGTATACATAGTGCCAAAACAGAATGCGTATCCGTGTCTCGCGCCGGAAATGGATAGTGGCACACACCAGGTTAGGCTAGGTGTTATCGCGATGTTGTGTTTGGGTTGTTCTAAAATGTTTTCAGACATTTTTCGACTGAAATGCATCATAAATACCATATTTTAACGATAAAACTTGGAAAAATGGTGGAAAGCAGACGTCTTCAGCATTTTTAGGGAATATGTGTCTGTCATTGAATTTCGTTGTTCCTATGCATGAGGAATATTAAAACTCCCTGTAAATTGTTAATTGTTGTGATAAAACGAAATAAATTAGGTAAACGAAGTATATTTTGTGAAATGCTGAAGTGGTGTTTTGAATCTGTGAGTTATGAAAACTTGGTAACAGCCACAAGATTCTACAGTTATACAGGAGTGTGAGTTGATTTATTCGTAAGATAACAGTGAATGAACAAAGTTTTTCCTGAAAGCTACTTTGGTTAATGGCATTTTTTATTGCGAATTACATGGTGACAGATGTTTTACTGTTGTTGATTTGCAGGTTACAGTTGTAATTTACCCAATGGTTCACTTTTGTCAGCCACGTTTCGTAAACCGTTAATGCCCAGCTCTTGCTACGCTCGGGGTCACGCTGTTCCTTGAAGTTTCTCAGAAACGCTTACAAATAACAAACGAAAAAACCAAAACACCAATTGTTGACTCGAGGATTCTTTATTGTTACACCAACATATAAACAATGTTACAACTAAGGTGTGTGAACAAATATTACAATAATAAATCACAATATTACTTCTGACGGTGTTTTACTCTTCTTTCTGAACAGCGACCGATGAGACGATGACTGGTGTATTGATGCCTCCGCGAAAATTGGGGAAGTTGGTTTTGAGCAAACAACCAAGAATTGATCGTTCAATCTTCAACTACATTGACAACTTTATTTGGAGGCTTTGATGAAGTGCATTTGAAGAATTTGCGTGTTAACGTTGGAATCTTTGTGATATTATAAAATTATTTATCAAAATAAATATTTCTTAAAAGTTTTAACGATATTCTTGTACTGCTACTTCCCTTTGCTTGTCGAAGGAACAGTGTCAGTTACATCTCATAAACCGTTAATGCCCAGCTCTCGCTACGCTCGGGCCCACGCTGTTCTTAGAAGATTTCTCAGAAACGCTTAGTTATAACGGACGCAAAAACCAAAACACCGATCTGCCGTTTGATATTTCTTTATTGTTACACCAACATATAAAAGGAATAAGCGAACTAAGCAAACTAAGGTCTGAAAACAAATATTACAATAATAAATCGTTGTTACTTCTGACGATGTTTCACTCTTCTTTCTGAACAGCGACCGATGAGACGATGACTGTCGTATTGATGCCTCCGCGAAAATCGAGGAAGTTGATTTTGAGCAAACAACCAAGAATTGATCGTTCAATCTTCAACTCCATTGACACTCCCCGGCAAAAAAGGGATCCAACCCTTTTTTCCTTCACGACCAATGCACGTTGACTTGGATGCCATTGCGAGAACCTGGGTCACACGGACAGAGCTGAAATGGAAAACAAACAGAAAAGCCAACACACCACAAGCATACCCACAGCACAATCTCACACATCAATGACGACCTGCGCCTCCAGACAGAGACCTCCTCTTGACATCTTGCAACACAATCGCCACTTGCTAGAATGACTCTTGCAGAATGCAAAGTGACCATGGCAGCACCTCACGATACTCTACGCACATCCTCTTATTTACTCACTACCAATTACCACTGAAATCGCTTGTCACTCATTCTGCCTCAGTTCTAGTAGCGGTGACGCATGCGAGCCTCAGTCGTTTACACTCTTTCTCCCCGGCGTGTCGGACCGCAGCTAACAATTATCTCCGTGTGCATTTCATTCTCAGCAATAGCCTAGCCTCCCCGGCGTATACGACCCATCTGCTGTCTCTAACATCAATCAATTCATTCACGGATGTAGAAGACTCGAAACAACTTCAGAAGTAATCACGACGAAAATTTTAACAAAATTACGCAATAACAACAAGATACGAAAACAACAAGTAAACACAATGAATCCAAAAACACCAATTGATATGACACACCACACGTATATACAAACAGTACAAATAACCTCGCGATCATGTCTTGGTGGAATTCCTTTGAAGAATTGCAGGACTTACACCAGTACGCCTACAACCCTTCACAGGTTGACGATTGTAAGTTGTGGAATGTCCGGACACAAACAAGATTAACCAACAATTACATCAATTGGAACTCACACAACTATTTAACACAAACATATGTACAATCAACACATCAAATGTTGTGGATTCTGACACGACAAACTACCCTTGAAGAACTGTAGGACTTACAGCAGTACGCCTACATTCCTTCTCAGGTTGATGATCCAAGTGGAAGTCGTCCGGACACAAACAGAATTACCAACAGCTAGATGACAGATGATATCAATTCAGTATATACAATATGAACATATGTACAAGATCATACACCAAGCACATTGGACTGCTCATTGATGCGCTACCCTTTGAAGAACTGTAGGACTTACAGCAGTACGCCTACAACCCTTCTCAGGTTGACGCCCTAGGTTGGAAAATCGTCGCAGAGTTCATTTGCTAACTTCCTTCTATCAGCTATATCCTCAAATCTGAACGGCAACACGCCCATGTCATTGTATCGTAGAATATAGATGACCAACAAACACACGACATATCTCATCAACCAAGTGTAGAAACAGAGTAATTTACACCAAAGATAATAACATTCAAATAGTAACTTGAAACTAGAAATGCCTTTATTCGTGCAAGTCAATTTAACAATAACTCTCTCCTTTACACTTGGCTTATCCACACTAAACTGACCATTGATATTCGTCCTTTCAAACGAACTGATACTACCATAGTCATTGCACAAGATACTTGAGTTGATGGGTGTCTGTTTCATTGTGGATGAAAGCACCAACGATGACTGAGTGACACAAGGTGATGAACTTAGTGGTGGATCAGAAGCTGTTCTTTTTCGGCTTTCAGATAGTTGTCCAACTGCAAGATTACCACCACTGCTGTCTTTCACTACTAGTTCGGGTTTAGCACTATCATCTGATGATAGGTGGGCTACACGCTGATCAATTACACTGACTGTCTCACAAGTATGCACACCTTTTGGAACTGCATCTGCGTTCAATTCTACTTCACGTTGTAGTTGTACAGAACCTTTATTTAACTTAGCAGTAGTAGGCATATCCCTCATCTCATCATGATCAACCAAAGACAAATCTGCACTATCATGATCATTATCACGAATATTCAATTTACCGTCAACTTCATCATTTTCAAACTCTTTAATAACAGAAGTAGACAATTTTGGTTCCTCCTCGCAAATCATTAAAGGTTTTATAACTTCACTCTGACTAGTTATACTTTGTAAACTTGTGGAGTCAGAACTCCACTCTGAAGCAGTAACTCTATTCTGTGACACTCTATTCAACAACGGCTTACCAGTTGCAACTACAGACTTCTTCACAACACCGTTATCGTCACACAATTCGGAGTCAGACCTGGAGTTTACATTTAGCTTATCACTGAACTTGCTCACTGGTTCACAGTTCACTTCTGTATGCACCTCTTGCACACGTGTAAAACAAAACCGTGTTTGTCTTGCATCTTGTAACTTATCTGTTGAGGATGTACTACGAAACCTGTTACACTCACTAGGTCTATATGCATTACTAGACATCATGGAGCCTTCTCGATATCCACCTCTCTGAGGCCTACTCGTCATCAATGATTGCATTTTGATCTCAGACTGCTCTATTCTAGGGGTGAGATCTAATAGACTGGCGAACTTGCTCATAGATTGATTGACACTAGTATTTACCAGTTTCAGGATATCATCAAACTTTGGCTCGATACCCTCATCCTCCATACGGGAGCTTATCTTCACCCACTTCCTTTGCAGTCGAGTAGGTAGACGTCTTGCTATTACTTCTAGTATAAAACTCGAGTTGAGGTCACTCATTCGATTCATCGAAATCATTCCATTCTTGTAAATTAGCAAATTATCTAAAAACTCAGTGAGTGCCTGGGAGTCATCCTGTAATTGACCACCATTACCCTTAACAGCCTCGAATAATTTCCCTGCAATCATCGAAGGTCTTCCAAACCTTTGACGTAATATGCTCATAGCCTCATCGTAGCCCTCTTTTGGCTTCATAAACTTACAGCACTGTATAGCTCTTGCAGCATCTCCAGTGCAATATCTCATCAAATACATTAACTTCAATTCATCATTTAATAAAAAACCACTCAACATGATCTCAAACTCCTTTACAAATTGTAAATAATCAGCCGGGTTTCCATCAAAACACCGTGGTTCAAATTTAGGGAGTTTGATGTTCCTATTATCCCTGAACGGCGAAACAGTAACATCAACCATGTCATGCTTAACATCAGACACATCGTTACAATTAACAGACAAGTCACCATGACTTACTTTCCTGTTTGCATCCAAGACACTCTGTCCCTTCTTTGACCCAGGCATTGTTGAACTTGACCCAATTCCAAAAAGTTCCAGATATTGCTTGTTCAAAGAGGACTTGACCGGCACCAGGAAAATGAACGGCGACTATCCAAACTTTCACCAACTGTTTCAATCCGCCAGATCTGTTTCTATCGTCAGAAACTGTCAGCAAAGTCTCATAAACCGTTAATGCCCAGCTCTCGCTACGCTCGGGCCCACGCTGTTCTTAGAAGATTTCTCAGAAACGCTTAGTTATAACGGACGCAAAAACCAAAACACCGATCTGCCGTTTGATATTTCTTTATTGTTACACCAACATATAAAAGGAATAAGCGAACTAAGCAAACTAAGGTCTGAAAACAAATATTACAATAATAAATCGTTGTTACTTCTGACGATGTTTCACTCTTCTTTCTGAACAGCGACCGATGAGACGATGACTGTCGTATTGATGCCTCCGCGAAAATCGAGGAAGTTGATTTTGAGCAAACAACCAAGAATTGATCGTTCAATCTTCAACTCCATTGACAAACAGTTATGTAGCCTATTTCGGAAAGAGTGATAATTTGCGCAGCATTAGAATACTAGGATAACTATCTTCAATTGTGTATAACGATAATACGTTATTTTCGATGTACGCAGCTGTCCTGAATTTCTTATTATGGATGAATAGTAATCGCATAATAAACATAAGCTCAACGTATTAGTTTTCGCTAGCCCTAATGAAAGGCAATATTTTACGCAGACGGATTAAATGTAACTGAGATGCTGCACACACATAAGGACTAATAATGGTCTACGACTTTGACAGTGTTTTACAAAATGGTTACCTTATTTCGTTATTACAATACAAACACACGTTTAACGCTTTTTTCTTCTTAAAGCTAATGCATACTTATACTGTTCGCAACCGGACTAAATGCAACTGAAACATTTCACGCGAGGCTTCATGACGCGATGAGGAAATAACGGTTTACGACTATGACGCATTTCACACAAGTATCGCTACGTTGCCTATCAATTTCGTTAACTATGCAATGTCCCCGAAATTATTAATAAGAGAGATACAGGTAGTCGACACAAATGCGTATATCTACAAAAGAACAACAGTCAAACACTACGTGTTCACACTAAAATGGGTTTACAACAATTAAGTGAGAAAAAAATCACGGTTGTAGATTTTTTATGGCTACACCATAGTCAAATTAAAGTTCACTAGTCGCTTTATCCACAATATGTGGATCAGTTTCCCTCAGGTGATAGTGACGCTGGACCCTTCTTTACAGCTTTCGGCAGCCCCGATCTTCCAGAAGAAACTGGTTATGGTCTTTCCATGAAAAGATAGAGATTGTATTCCTTCGAACACCTCCGGCCGCACTGAGAAATATCTAAGGATATATACGTATCAGGTGGATTAATCTTACCTCAGATGAACAATTCCTTATCTTAGCCACAGTAAATGTGTGAGCAATGGAGGGAACATTAGTAAAATCAGCAAGATTAGTCCGTATATTCCTTGACAGATTTGAAGATGTATAGAATTTCCGATTTATCTTTCGCAGTTTGTCTTCTGCAAAATGCAAATATTGAACAACTGCCTCTCCTATCCATCCGTTACAACCAGCTGAAAAAAGACTAAATCTCCAAACTTCATACCTCTTTGATTGAGTTACGGAATAATATTCTTTTTGTTGATGGATCCAATGCATATGATATGTGTTAACTTTTCCCATTAGGCTGAAAAATGTAATGTTTTTGCGATTTTTATTATTATCATTTCAAAGCCCTCCTTAATAACTTGTGCTACGTATTAGCCGCAGCATTCACGCAAAGGAAAATCTACCAACCACAATATGCATAAGTGACATGAAGTGCTCAGCCTCTCCATAAGGCGTGTGTGCCGCCATCCATTGCCTCTCGCGCCCTGTGTGGCTGCATGTAGACAGTTCGTTTGGCATAAGTATCACCATCAGAGTTAGGTGCAAAAATCGTCTCCGTGTGGAAGTACCGATAGATGTTGGAGGTCACGATGAGAATTTGTCAGCAAAAGCAGACAACAGACACCAAAGTCGAATGACCTTGATTTGACCAATCAGATAGCTAAACATTACAAATAGATGCTAGTCATAATCTTCTTTGTAGATGTCTCCTGGATCAGGTTTTTGACTTCTCTGTGAAAAACGTGTTCATAGGGAGGACTAAAACATGCAAATATAGGGGGATATTGGCTCTGAAAAAGTATTGCCTGGCTATTGGTGGTTATGAATTCAGATGCAACCACTTTACATGAGGAAGCCTGTAAGCCATACATAACAGTGATTTTTTGGACACATCCTCCTCGAAATTGAAATTCTTCCTTGATAAGATATTGCGTATATGCCACCACTATCTGCTACAGCTGCATAAATAGGGAATGCACCGGTTTGATAAGTCTGTAACCACTTCTGCGAGAAACGTAGGTCAGCTTTTGCAGCGTATTAGAGATATAAACCATGCATGAGTCATTTTTATTACGTATATATCACAGGAAAAAAATTTTCATAGATTAATTACCATCTTTCACCCAGAGGAACCTGATCTGAAGTTGGTGTCTATTCCTTACTGTTGTATGCTTGTCCACCATTGTCGGGAATTTTTACTGTATATGATCACCCATGAATAATCGCTGGGGCCATTATATTCCACGGGAGTATATCAAAATAGTAGAGCTTAAAGAGAAACGATGTTCTGAAAAAATGTGACAACGTGGGACTAAGTTGTGTGATGTGGGGCCAGTGTGGAGCATCAGATTCAAGCAGAAAAACAAACTCATATCAGGCTATTTGGCGGTGATTAGGAGTTGACTAAATTCATATCACTTGCTGATTGCAAGTTGTTTGAGGTAAGTAGAGATCTTTAACCTGTTTCACCCTTGTCTGGTGTCGAAAGTGTGAACTGAGGTAGCAGGAGTACGCTCCTGGGATATGGCAGTCAACAAATAGACAAAACATGAGGAGGGAGTGGTAATGATATTGCGATATTTGGCAGATGGACTGATAAGGAATGATAAAAGCGAGGTAAATTTACTTGACTTCGGAATTGTTGTTTTTCTCATAGGCCCACCCGTTCTGTCAGTGCTTCTTTCAAGTAGGGTTCAGTTCGTAAAAGTAATCGGAACTGGTCGCCTGTGAATACTACTGTTTGCGGTTCGCGAAGAGTTCAACAATGGCGTTCCAAGTGATGCGAACGCACGTACACGTACTCACCGAGGTGACTAAAGATGAATTGTTCTTGTGAATTGCTCACCTCTCTCATCCTGTTGTGCAGTCTTCCTCAAAGCCCTCAGTTAGTTTACTATGGTTTCCAGTAAGAGGATAGACGATTACTTACCGGGAAATGTAGATAATAAAACTAATTAAAATAAATGACATCAAATCTATCCCTAGTAGTAACCCTACCCCTAATCCTGACCCAAACCCTAAAATTAACACTAACCCTAATCATTACCCTAATCCTAACTATGACCTTGATCCTGACCCTAACGAGCTATTATTTATTTTTTTATTTTTGATCACAGCTTGATTCCACACTGTATTTTTGGTACAAGTATGGAATTTTCAGCATGGATATCGGTAGCCCAAATTTTGCAGGCCGACCATAGAGATCGGGTGTGCGTCGGCAGGGGATCGAACCTCGAACCATGTGCATGGTCAGCGAGAGTCCTAACCACTGTGACACCGACGCACATTGTCGAAACAGTACTTAAAAATGTGATCTGAGTGAAATCTGCTGCTTATTTGGTGAATAGCTCCGATAGTTCAGCTACAATAATGACAGGTACAGTTAACCAACGACTGGAATGCATTCAAGGTCACTGGGCGTTTGCATGGCCGGGACTCTACTGTTGAATTTCGCCGCGGTTTGTTCGTATTAGTGTGACTGTTTGGGAGTTTTTTCGCTAAATGATATTATCTGGGAATGCAGGCCTTTAAGTCCTAGACATATATTACCAATGGTGATAAGACTTTCACACCGTTCGCTGTCTGCTAGGTTTGAGGCGAGCTTAAAGAGTTGGGATGTGGTCAGCCCATTCTGATGCACGTGCCGTGTGGCACGATGTAAAGTCATGGATCACTGGTTCACTGTTCCATCGTTACTCACACTTGAAATATGGGGGACTATGCAATTTATGGGCTTGAAAAATCATTTGGAATATCGTAGAATGAAAATAAATCGGTCATGTTGCATTTTTGGTCCTTCTACTATGAAGTATAAGTTAAATATTCTCTCTGCTGTGGCCTTGTAAACTCATTTGCCCTGTTCATATTGTTAGTATAGTGTATTATATTTGTGAGGCTATACTCGCATCTCTATAAAATACTATTTTAGTTGATTTCTTTCGTAAACTTTCACCTGTTGCCTTGTGTAGTGATGCTGATTTTGTGAGGCTAGATACCTGGAAATCACCCTTCACTCAACCTATAATTCGATTTGTAGCTGTCCAAGCAGGAGTGAGTTGGCGAAATGCGTTTTTTACGTAGCCAGTCGTATGTAACCAGTCAGCATATCGGTGAAAGTCAGTTGACGTCTACTCGAGAAGTGCTTCTCCTACTCTTGTGCATATTCAGGAAACCAAGGTTAATTTTATTGGGCATTTGTTGTTGGAGAAAGCTAGATGTCGGAGTTATAAAACATAAACAGGGAGAACTATTTAGAGGCTGGTGATAGTGAAATTTGGAAGTGTTTATAAGAGACTTGAGTGCTGCCTAGAGTGTGGTGATTAATAACCCTTGACTGCTTAAGGCATATATTACTCCTTTTATGATATTTGACGAGGAAAGTGAATTAATTTAGAGTGACCAAATAAAGTTCGGAGCAGTTCACATAGAAACTGTAGACAAAGTTTTGTTTGTAAACTAAGTAATCTTATAACTAGCAGTTTGAAGTCGTGAGGCAAGGTACATGTCTGTTTTGGTTCTATGTTTCCAGAATAAGAAGGCAACACTACCTGTATACTGAGTTCCATGGTGAAACGCCCCACTGTTGTTAGATATTAACGGAAAACTTTGCGTCCAAGTGCATTACTTCAAGCAGCTGCGTAACTTTAAACCGCAAAGTAGGAAGTGAAGTGCTACTGCTACACTCCCCTTGTTTTTATGTTATTCTGTATAGTCTATGTGGTTCATTTTCTGATGCTGATGGTGCACAAACTCTAGACCATATTTATATCCGAAAAATGTGTTTTTGCACAACATATCTAACATTCCGATCGTATATTTAGTTGTCAATTCGATTTGTATATAAAGAAATTATAGGCTGATTAGAATAATAAGATAACAAGGGGTTTCGGAATAAGGTGGATAATAATTTTCGTAATATACTCAGGTAAGGATTTCCAAGTTAGGTGGTTAATGATGACAATGTTTTTGTATATACGGGGAGGGGGGCTTTATTTAACAGAGCCATCACTACTATTGACGAAGTTTACGTATGATCTTGAAAACTGTTATGATATTAGTCTTATGACTCACATCAATTGTTTTACTATAGACGAGGCTGGTAGTGTGTCAGCTGCTCTTATCAAGACTTTGGATTTCAGTCCATACGTCAGTGATATACTACAGTTCAAAAACTGTTACTTTAGTATAGTTTCATTGTCTGTTTAGATAATGTGATGAAAACAACTACTTAGTTGGTGTAAATTATTGACTTACGCATCGGACATTTGGTTTGTGTGTTTAGTTTCAGTTTTACCTTTTGTCGTTTAAGGAACTAGACGGTATCATAAGGTGCCACGTTTCAGATGTATTTTATAGACTCGTACTCCAAAATTTCATGTAACCTTCGAGTGTTATGCATATTGACTGTCTTTAGATCAACTTATTTTGAAGTAGAAACATTCAGGAATCACATCTTTAGTGGCTTTTGAATGCATAGTTTGAAAGCAGTTAGTTCCCTTTATGAATTTCAACTAAACAATAAGAAGACAATTTTTGTCTGACATGTATTTGTGTTACAGATTTAGGACATTTTGAACACATGTACTGACTGACTGGTTTCAATATAGAGCTTTGCACCAATGTGCAGCAGTTCGAGTGGCCACACTCCATGTAGCACACAAGCAAGAGAAGAAAGTAAAAAGAAATGCAAAATATGAGGGCAAAAAGAATAGTAATATTGAAGAACAATATAGTTTTATTGGGTATTGTAAGTCACAAGAAGTGGATCCATCTGCACCATTGAGAACGATTTTCAGCCATATCATCCATCGTCTCCAGCCATAGGCGTTTACCGTCTTGAGGACCCTAACCAGAAAGTCTACACCTTACTACTTAGCTTAAACTAACTGTTGTGGATTTCATTGACTGATGAAGCTATGTTTTGGATTGACCACCACTAGCTGTTTTCCAACCTAACCCATCCTATGTCAGTTGACATTGCCCATTGTCAAGGAAAGCGATGGCTAGGCATGCATTCGTAACATATGTCCTAACCATCTCAGTCGATGTAGCTTCATAGCCTCGTCAGTTGATTTCCTCTCATTTGATTTGATTATAGCTTGATTCCACACCGTATTTTGGTACATGTATGGAATTTTCAGCATGCGATATCGATAGCCCAAATTTTCCAGGCCAACAATTGATATCAGGTATGCGTCGACCGGGGATCGAACCCCGACCCCATTACCTAGCACTCGACGCCTACCCTCAATATTGCTCACTCTATACAACTTCATATGGGAGATAGAACGCAGGCACCTATGATCAAAGTCGGCTAGCCTTTCGATGTCTTCCACTTTCAATGGCCAGGTCTCACAGCCATATTGAAGGAGGATGGAGAGGACTGCCGAGCAGTACACACGCCCACTAGTCGATAGCCGAATATCACGTCTACGCCAGAGATCGCGTAAACTGGCATATGCGAAACTAACCTGTATCCGTTCTGAGGATTCGTCAGCCATTAACCCATGGGGCTGATGCAACTTCTTGGGGCGTAAGGGGAGACTACGAATAGACAACGATAGGTAACGTCGTTCTTCTTTCTTCTAACGGACCCGTTCAGACGGACCACACACACGACTATCTACTGGGATCCAGTCAAGAAGTGATTTTTCTGCCCTAACACTCAATGCTATCCCTACACCTGCGAGTCCGCGAACCAGCTGGGGGGGTGGTCTCCTGATACTCTTAAAGTGAATTTTGCAGATCCACCTAGTTGACTGGGCGAGGTTAAGTGAATGACCACACTCGTGTATTGTATGCGTATCTCCGAAACACAACGTACATCCACGGCTCAAGATGCCAGAGTTCTTGCTATTGATACCTGTTGTGAGATTTGGCAGACTGTCTTTACGTTGGACACTCCTATATGACGTTAGCGACGTGGCTTTAAGGGGCTATTGGGGGTGTTTCTATGGCTCTCATCATTGTGGTCACACACACCATGAAAGTTATTTGATTCCTCGGTTAACTTAAACAGAAAGAGGGTTGCGTGACCGCAGAGCCCAGAGACAACTGCTTGATGCTGGCCGATTAAATACGGCCTGTATGAACTGGTTTCTTGGATTGTTTCGGTATTGGTAAATTTACCGCCAGTTACGGACTACCGTAGGGCAATTCGGGATGTACAATTGTTGGGGTCGGCCTTTTCTAAACCCCTCCCTCTAGAGTGGAGAGACAGCATAGTTGGCATGCTGATCATATTAGGGAAACACCTTACCGCTGTTGCATCCTTGTTACCCAGCTGTACGACTTCGCCCATATACCTTCAGCAGTGTAAACAAAAAATTCCTACATTATGCTGGTAACTGCTTTTAGTCTAACCGCCACGCTAACAACCTTCCTAGCATGATAGGGCCTGCAGGAACAATATTTCCAGCCAGTGTAGCTTGTTGGGTGATTGCTATATACAAGCCTGACCATCACGTCAAGACAGTAGCTGTCGGTCATACTGTAACAACAGAAGGCAAGACACGGAAGCCAAAGTATATTTTCCATTGATCAAACAGCTCTTTATATGTGTACAGTTTATATTCTTTAATGAATCACTGAGCGTGTGATTTCCGTTTACATTAGACGACATGAAATAGAATGTTTAAATGTACATAGTATTCTTTTGTTAATGCGGTATGACCGTGGGAAATGTATTCCGCCTCTAACATCAAACAGAATGTTCAAATAGGATATATTGTATTCTATCGCTAATGCCGAATTGAACTGTGGGAATATGTGAGAATAATATTCCGTTGGCACACATTGTCTGTATCACACTAACACAACACTAGTCATGCTACCACAATACTGTGTCGACATAGAACTTTGCACCAATGTGCGGCATATTTATGCATCAGTTAACACAATTTTGTAAAATTCAATCGTAAAAGATGTTTCTACCTGTAAAATTCTTAACATTTAGGTACGTCACTATTGTAATGATATTTCTGTATTATTTATTTTAGTTCAGGCGTTATTTTGCTGTTCCTGTGCTCGCGATATAATTCATCCTCCTAATTATTAGAAATTAGAAACTGACGTACCTCTTGCAAATGGTTGCTGACACTACAGATCACAAGGTACATTTCGTGCAGTCGGATATTTCGCTGTACGAGGATTCATCTCTTATAGATACTGGAACAGTGAAAATAACTGAAAGGTGAGTCTTAGTGATCCATTTGTAATGTAATATATTGATTGCCCGGCCGACAACTGCTACCTTGCCGTGGTGGTCGGGCTTGAAAACCGCAGTGACCCAACAAGCTAAACTGCCCGGACTCATATCCCTGCAGGTTCTACCATGTCAAGAAGGTTGTTTGGATAGCGGTTAGACTAAAAGCAGTTACCATGGGGTACATGGGCTCCAGAATCCAATCGGTTCAAATGACGTATAAACCCATATGGGTCACCGTCAACCATGGGAATGCAGTTCCTGACGCCGCTCCGCTGCCTTGCGGATTAGACTCCAAGTCAAAGGTTCGGGGGTGGTCCCTTAAGAAAGCCACCTGCTTCGGTCTGGGCGCCCGGGCAGTATCTCAGCCCTCACACAACACAACATTGTGTAACGCATCTTTCTTGGTGCCATATTGTACCAAGTTTTTTTCTGCCTTCAAATAAATAATATATTGATTGAGTCATATTTCCCCTGTAGACGTCGTGTTTATAATTTTTTGTGTGTACTCCATTTTGGCTTTAGTTTTATTATTGTTTGTCCTCTTTTTTCTTGTTTTTATCTCTATTTGTTGTAAGAATTGACATTGTAGAGCAACGCTTAGCGAAGTATTACTTTTCAGTCTGTTGACTTCGACTCTTTTTGTCTTGCTTTAAGGAATGATTTAAGGTTAATGTTGCGTTATTTATTCACTCGTTTAAAGTTTTTTTTTCTGAGGTATAATATTAAAATGTTGAATTTTTGCAGTTGCTTTTCATGGGAAGGCACAGCACTACAGTTTTTCATTCCCTACTTACAAATTGCATTGCATGCAATTGCAAAGAATACAAATAACCAAACAGGAAATAACGTGTTCCCTCATCCGCATTTATTGATAATGGTTGAGGGAGATCGAGTTTGGGACCCAAACAATGGAAGTGAGTCGAAGCCAAAAAGTGATGAAAATGAAATGGCAGTTGATGAAACTGAATCTCGAGATGAGGATGCGAGCGGTCAAGGCAATCATGATGTAGATTTTCCTAGTACTACATCTGTGCTGCGTTTGGTTCCATCTGATTGTGCTCACTTGGAAGACATGTTCAAAGCAATAGCTGAATGTCAAGCTTTAAACCCTCATCCGGAAGATGATAACTCTGATTTGGATAGTTTAACAGAAGATAATGAATATGAGGAGAATGATGATGCAGAATTAGCAAATCATGCTTGTAGTGAGTTACGTTTATCATTATTATTATTAACAGCATAACCTTTGTTGAAACTTTTAATATTTACCGTAATAAACAGCCTAGTTATAGAAATTAGAAATGATACAAGCCTACTAGGTCACAAGTTCATACCCCCTCCGCCCCGCTTATCAAAGTTTGACCAACCAAGGGGTGTCATCATCAGCGCCCACACAGTAGATCCGGCTCATTGCCCGCTGCATTGAAATGCAAGTGGTTTTTGAGATGTTGAAACTGTCTTTGCACGAAGTTGTTTCAGTTCATGCTGCTGAATGCCAAAAGCAGCACTTATCAGAAAGGAGAATTTCAAATCAGTATTATAATATATTAAGGAGACATGATTATGAGTGAAGAGAGATGTGGATATTCGTGTATAATCCCCATCTAGGTATGAATGAAAAGAACAAAGCAAGTAGGTCCACCGAAGAAGCTCTTCTCGATGAATTCATTTTCTTCTTAAGCTGTAGAATCGCATTAATATGGATTTTTTTACGAAAGAGTAATGAGTTGGCATAATCACAGTTATTTACATTAATAACCAATACATAAGGGGAGTTGAATAATAATGTTAGACTCACGCAATAAGATGAATAATTTAATGAATCAGGTGTAACTTCAATGCACAACAGAAACGAAAGAAAGAGTAATAATGACATAAGAGTTATAGAGAATTGAAAAGCAAAAATAAAGTTCGTAGAAATCGATGAGACCGTTACCATGATAGCAGAATTGTTTGAATAATCTTACGTGCGCATAGCTCCAGTGTCTCTGTGAACAACTGAAGCTTCAGCAATGCCAAGGAGACGAAGACGTATTTCCTTTGACAGATTGTTCTTCACTTTGAAGGCGATTGTTAAGATGGAATGACTAGTATTGACAAGGTGTTCGACTATCGCACTCCTTATGGAGCCATTACCGCTTTTTTTGCAATCATACAGGATAGTGTTTTTGAACCCCTCCTAGACAGCATATGCGTCGAATGAGCATTATACCTGGCTCCACAAGAATATATATAATGTGGTCAGATGCTAGGTCTTGTCTTTCAGGCTTCCACAGCGTTAGGGTTGCAGATGCGTTGGCTGTGAGTTGCAGGGGATTTAATCAAATTGCGTTTTCTTTCAATAGGCACTCAACTGTAGAAACTTCTCCGTTGACCATTCCCTTGTGAGCTTCCTATGGATATATCTTCTTAAAGTTCTAAAGGTTCTTCTTCTCAGTAGTTCCACATTAAGAAAGGGGTTTTTCGAATTCGTTTTCCATTTCAGTAGTGGCTTTTATTGCTGAATGGCAGTTGTTAAATGCATATAACACCTGACTGAGGTCATAATTATTGTCATAAAGGATTAAAAAATGCCCACATACTGTGTATACAGTTAAGAGGTATCAATAGTCGACTTTAAGGAACCGTCGTCGAGACTTGCCATGAAACAGTCTGCTAGTAATTGGACCCAAAGGAGATCCCATTGAAATGTCATCCTGTTGTTTGTAATTAGGGTCACTATGAGTACACCTCAGCAGTATTCCTTTCAAATACACTATTTTTATTCCAATGTCTAACTGGTTACCATATATACACTTGTCTATAAAAAAGACAGTTTACGTGAGTGAGGACATTAGTGAGCAGTGATTTACTGTTGAGAATTAACATACTTAGTAGTATATACATCTTGTATGCAATCGATAAATTGTAAAGTATCACTCACAAAGGCGATGCATGCATACATGTTCGCTTACAGGTTCCAGAATATCAACCAACCATTTTTTAAAGTAGAATGATAAGGGGAACCTGACATTTCTAGAGTTGGACAAAGAAGAAGACTGAGCTTGTGTATCATTTTTTTATTCCTTTACGTTCCCAGTGGGGCATAGGGCTTCAAGCTAGAGATTGGCTTACCGAGATAAAGGAGTGTGCATCCATGGCCGGGGATGGAACCCCAAACCACCTGTGTGGTTGGCGAGCACTCTACCGCTATGCCATCGACCCACATTATCAATAGCAAAGCATAAAGTCTTTGTGTTAGAGATGAACCCAGAGGTTAGATATCATTATAATTAATTGGTCAACTTTCACTCTTTTCAAGACAGCTTACGTGCATGCATGTACTCGCTTAGTGACACTTTTAAATTGATTGACTGTTATTTAAACGTACAAGTTCTAATCTGCAGAGAAAAATAATAGCGAAACAGCACTTATATATATATATTTCCTATTACAACTATAATTAAGACAGGCACTTTCCGAGAAGAGTTCACAAAATCTGTTAAACTAATCTAAAATATGCCTGACGTTTGGAAATCGCTGACAGAGTCAAAAAGTTCATCGTAAAAACACACCACCACCAACAACAAAAAGAAACTGCATTACTCACAAAAACAACTTCCGTAGACTGTAACAGTACTTGCCTCTACGCTTCATAGAGTTATGGATACTCACTGTTGAAGCTTTTCAACAAAGTAAAGTGAAACATCTATCCACTGATGCGTAAATAAAAATTCAAATATAAACCAATCATGGTGTTTTTTTAATAGGATAATAAGCTGGTGAATATAAATTGTGCAATTAGTCATAATAGTAGTAATGATAATAATAATAATAATAATGGTCTTATCAATAATAAGGATGAAAAAGTGAGGCAATCTGTGATAACACGAATAATGAAAAACAATATGATTAAATAAACAATTGTTCAGGTGGAAGTAGTCGATAAAGGCTAGTAAAAACAAATGAACCGATTCAGTAATGCTAAGGGAGGGATAATGGCTGTACGAACTTCTTTTGAATGCATAGTTTAGGTTTAATAGTTGTTCGAGTGCCTATCGCCTCAGCTGTGTGCAGTGGACGAATATGAAGTCTATTGGAAAGATTCGGTGGGATACCATGAATTATTTTGAAGGCTCTCGTTTTCTCAACTACATGACCACTATCAATTAAATGTGACAGAATTGAGCTACAGATTGTTTTTGTCTGTCCTTTGCCAAACCACGATGGGAGATGTTCACTAACACGGTGGTTGGCTAAACTGTCTAGTAGTACGTCCAACATAACAGTCACCGCAGGTGCAGTTGAATTGATAAATGCACATAGGTGTGGCGAAACTATCAAGCCTAAAATCGTTTGCGTCCCAATGATTCGTCGGCTAGAGAATGACAAACATAGGTGTGCTGCGTAAAATGTCCTTCGTATACTCCTGGAAAGTGTCTGGAATAGAATCTCACTTGATAAGTCACCATTAAATTATAACATAATAAATAGAGGTTTCTTACGTGCAGTCAGAGTCTCAGGTTTTCTTTCTGATGTTTTCATATGTTTCTTTATGAAACTACTCGGATAGCCCATCTCCGTCAAGCAATCGTGAATATATTCAAATTCCTTTTGTAAGAGGTCATCCGTACATATCTTTCTTGCTCTGCTCGCGAGACATTTTACAACATTCCTTTCATATTTAATGTGTACGTAACTAAGGAAATGTGTGTATTGCCCTGTGAATGTGCTTTTTCTATACACGCTTCTCCCAAGTGACCCATCTTCTCTTCTACTTAGCAAGACATCCAGAAATGTAGTTTATTCTCCTGCTTCTCCTAACAAGTAAAGGTAAGCGAAGGGTGGATACTGTTGAATTTCAGCAACAATTCGTCTATGTTAACATTCCCATCAGCTAAGATAAATGTATCACCGACATATCAGTAATACATGTATATAGACATATATACACAAAACACCATGATTGGTTTATAGTTGAATTTTTATTTGTAAAGTTATGTAGGTATATTAGAGTTAAGCCTGATGAAATCTAATTGAAAACACAATATTGTTCGCTTATTTTTCAGTTAGTGATACTTTTTAATAATTATTATTCGTGACAAAATTCACCTTGAAACCAACCTTCAAGCAAAACGTTTTAAAAAAAAATAAAATAAAAAATATGCATTAACTTGTTGTATGGTTTGATAAATTTCATTGGTATTTTCTTCCTTTTCGTTTCTAGATAATGGGACACATTTCGATCCAGATCAGTTCGCTGATGCATAGAATTTCAATATGCATATGCACACCTAGATGTTTAAAACAAATGTATTTTTTTTCTAATAAAACTTGTCATTGACCTTTTGGTTTGAGGGTTGTCATTCGAAGTTCAGCAAAGTTGGACTGATCTTTTCATAAAGTCGTGTTTATTTGAACCCAACTACTACTACTACACGGAGTAGATTTTTCATATCCTAAGCTAAAAACCTGCATTTATTGTGTGTGCGTGTGTGTGTGTGGTGGGGGGCGCTTATGATGCTGTACAGTTACGCTTAGACTGAATCAGCTTAAGTGTGAGATGACTCGAATTCGTGACCCCACAATGTAGAAAACCTGAATTGTGAAAAACATTTGCCTAGTGAAAATTTCAATCTGAGAACAAAACAGAGAGGTAGTTCAGCGAAGAGTCTCTTTTCGGCAGCGAATTCATTCACACTTAGCTGTACAATCGCAATTATACGTGGTTATTTTTGTATGCATGTGTGTGTGTACATTAGGTTTGTCCGATAAGAGGAAAAAATAAGTTAGCATTGGTGTTGTCTAGAAATTTCAAAATTGTGATAAGTAATCAAAACTGTAACTAGGTTGGAGTTGAAGATTAGTAAGAGGGGGGTAGTGGTGATGTGTTTTAAAAAATTTAAGTGATAAGATGAACAGTTTAATCAGTGAGTTGTGATTAAGATGCACATAGAAACAAAGGAAAATATGGGATTGAAATAATAGAGGAGATGTGTAGCTCAGGTGGATGATTTGTAATTAATAGTGTTCTCTGAGCTGGTTGGTTGGTTTAGTTGCAGAGCTTTCGTCGTCCCCCTTCTGGACAACACCCCCCTTCAGCGCAATTTTTAGCATAAGGTGAAATGATTTAAATTTCTTCATGAGTGATAGGATTGCGTCTCCTGGTAACCATCTTTACATATGTATATTGACCATTATTTTCTATTGACTTGGATTTTAAACTTTCTGGTCACATGATTTACTTTTTATTAGTTAGTATATTTATGCTAAAAATTGCGCTGAAGGACGACGAAAGCTCCGCAACTAAACCAACCAGTTCAGAGAACACTAGTAATTGCAAATTATGGGATTATGTAAGAGTTCGAAAAATTACAGAAGTTACCAGGAGTAGTTAAGAAAGAAAAAAAAAGAAACACACAAACATCAAGTCAGTAGAAGTCAACACGTTTGTAACCATGATATGAGAAGTGGTCGGGTGATTTTCTTTTGTATACATACATATCTTTGGTTTCTCCAATTGAAAGGCTAACATTTCAGCAATAAAAAGGAGAAGAAAGCGTTGTCTTGCGTAGGTTGTTTTCTCAGCTTGTCGATCATTATGAAGGAGGCGTTTGTTGAGATGGGATGACCAGTGTTAACGAGATATTTGATTATCACACTCCTTATACAACCACTATTTATTTTACTCTCCCTGTATATCACTTTACTAGAAAACACTTCTGACACCGAATACTAGTGTGTTGTTCTACTATTATTATTTCCACAGATATCTGAAGGGAATTTATTATTGGCGTTTCCGTGCTACTTGTAAGTAGTAAACGGAAAACACAGAAAAGTACTGCTAAAGGTCGCTTGTTTAACTGACTGTGTAGCCTATTCAAATACTATTTCCTTTCTGTAGCCACGCTGGATAGTGTTCTTTGACCCTTTTAGACAGGATGCGCGTTGAACGACCAATGTACCTGGCTCCACAGCAACAGGTGAACTGATATATACACATAGAAGTGGTCATGTGCGGAATCTTGTCCTTTGGGTTTCTGCAGATCAGCGGACGACTGGAGAACACTATTCTTAGTGTTGCCGCAGGGAAAGTTCTTCCTAAAGAGGTGGAAATTCTCCTTCTGAGGACGTCACTAAATAGGTCTCCTTTGAAGTCTAGGTTCATATAAAGTATCTTTTTTGGTACGGATAGTGTCTCTTGCTTTTGGTTTTTCTGTTTGATGTTTTTCTCCACGAATCTCGGTGGGTAGCCATTTTGTATGAAGATTTCCCTCAGGAAGTTTAGTTCTTCTTCCATGGTGTCGGAGCTGGAGATGCGTCTGACGCGAGGAGACCTATTTAGTGACGTCCTCAGAAGGAGAATTTCCACCTCTTTAGGAAGAACTTTCCCTGCGGCAACACTAAGAATAGTGTTCTCCAGTCGCCCGCTGATCTGCAGAAACCCAAAGGACAAGATTCCGCACATGACCACTTCTATGTGTATATATCAGTTCACCTGTTGCTGTGGAGCCAGGTACATTGGTCGTTCAACGCGCATCCTGTCTAAAAGGGTCAAAAATACTATTTCATTTGCTGTCCTGTATGTTCTTATAGTTAGTAAAAATGTCGTATGCTGTAAGTTGGCTGCTTCATAAGATGCCTTACACGTCCATTCACCACACTGTGTTTTTGCTCATCTGGTAACTACTAAGTGGGAAATTGGCATGCATCGTTTAAAAAGTTTCAGTGATCTCAAATTTACCTCACTGTGATTTATGGCTTCTATGAATCGGTCAAATAATATTTAGAACTCATGTATACACTTTCAAATTTATAATAGTAGTTAACGGGATTGTAAAAGTGTCATAAGGGAAAATGTGTTCTCCCATCGTATACTATATTCAGTATCACAGATTCGAGTTCGGTAGCTTTCGTGATGAATATGTCGTCCTAGATCCATCAAATGTACAGTGAAAAACACGAAAAGTGACTTAAAATCAGTCAAATACTTCATATCTACTACAAACTGCTTTTATGAAATGAAACCCTAATAAGTGTACACAGCAAATAGTGTTCGATGGCTTCGAATTCAGTTTATGCAATTATTGTTGCGAATCATTAATACTCCTTCTCCTAGGGAGGAAATATAGACTGGGAAGGTTTTTGACGTATATAGTCCCTTATTCGTCCCTGGTGACGACAAACTGAATGTATGACCCGACTAACTAATAGAACTAATTGTGTGTGCGTCGGTGGCACAGTGGTTAGGACTCTCGTCGATCATGCACATGGTCCGAGGTTCGAACCCCTACCGACGCACACCTGATATCTGTGGTCGGCCCGCAAAATTTGGGCTACCGATATTACCTGCTGAAAATTCTATAACGGTACCATAAATACGGTGTGGAGTCAGGCTGTAATGAAAAACAAACTACAGGTACGCAGGACATGATCACAGTGAGTGATCCATGTTAAGAAAATAAGCAACAGACTTTCAACCAACTAGCTGGGACCTCCTCGATCACTGTTTGTAGTTGTCTCTAGAAGTCCTCCCCCAGTCAGTTCGCGTTGTTTGTAGGTGCGTAGGGTAGTAGAATTGTGAGCTTTCACTCTTTCCAGTTGAATAATGTCGTCATGGTCACTGAGCAGATTACATTCCACTAAATGTCTGTCTGTCTGTTTTCGACATAGAACTTTGCACAAATGTGCGGAAGTTCAAGTCGCCACATTCCGTGTAGCACGCGAAGCAAGAGAAGAAAGTACAAGAAAAGCATAATAGAAACAGTGAGCAGAGGTGTGAGACAAAGGAGTAATAAAGAAATACAAAACAGTTTCATTGAAGATCATAAGTCACAGGGAGTGGATGCATCTGCGCCACTGAGAACGATTTTGAGCCATGTCACCAATTGTTTCCAACCATAGATTTTTGCCGTCCCGAGGACCCCAGCCTGGAAGTCTACACCTTCCTACGTGGCTAAGACCAACTGTTGTGGATTTCATTGACTGATGCCAAGTTTTTGTTTGACCGCCGCTAGCTTTTTTCCAGCCTGACCCTATATCCGCTAACATTGCTCGTCGAGGGAGGCGATGGCTTGGCATGCGTAACACATGTCCTAACCATCTCAGTCTTTGTAGCTTCACGACTTCGTCGATTGATTTCCCCTGTTTACCTAGAACTCTACGCCTAACCTCCATGTTGCTCACCTTATTATGCCACTTTACACGGGAAATAGAACGCAGGCACCTATGATCAAAGACAGCTAGTCTTTTCATGTCTTCCACTCTCAGTGGCCAGGTCTCACAACCATAAAGGAGGACGGAGCGGACTGATGAGCAGTACACCCGCCCTTTGGTCGATAGTCGAACATCTCGTCTACGCCAGAGTCGGCGTAAACTAACAAATGCGAAACGAGCCCCTTGTATTCGTGCTGAGATTTCGTCAGAGATCAGCCCGTTGGCACTGGCTGATGGTACTTCCCAAATAAGTGAAGCGGTCAACGTGCTCTACCACTTCACTTCCTATTTTTAAACTAGGCGTCGATGTAGTCCAGTCCTGTAACATCATCTTGCATTTGGCGGGAGCGAATCGCATGCCAAACATTCGTAGATTGAGGCTCAAGGTGTTTAGAAGACTCTGCATTTTGTCAGCGTCTTCGCCTAGAAGGACTATATCGTCTGCATATTCCAAGTCAACGAGATTATTCCCCGGTAGCAAGTCAATCCCTGAGTCACTGAAGTCACTTAGGGTTAAGTCCATCAACACATCTATGATGAAGTTGAATAGAAAAGGAGATAATGGGCATCCTCGACGGACACCACTGGTCGTCATCAGTTCAGATGACAGCTCGCCGTAAGCCCTCACCTGGCTGTATGAGTACGAATAGAGTGCCTTAATCAGTGCAATATATTTTCTCGGGATTCCCTTGACAGCCAAGCATCTCCAGAGAACTTCCCGATCGACAGAGTCGAATTCCGCCTTTAGGTCAAGAAATATTATGACTGTTGGACGCCGGTAGGAATGCCTATGTTCTAGAATCTGTCGGAGGGTGAAGATATGATCAATACACCCTCTTCCTGGTCTAAAGCCTGCCTGGCTCTCTCGTGTTTGTGCTTCCCGAGCACCACTCAGTCTACTAAATGAGTGTCTTCGGTGCTGATGGTAACAGCATATTGGCCACACGCCAGTGTAGTCGTAGTTGTCGTCTGGATGACAAGAGAATATTTTTGACTCTTCAATTAACCATTCGTAGAATCCACTTCAATTCCATCTGATCTCAAAGATTCCTAATGCTTTTATTTCGTATCTTCTCATTTCTTCTGTAATCCGATCCACTTCATTAACCGGTGTAAAACATCGTGTTGGCATTCCAAGTACCTATGACAATTCTTGACTTCATTGAGAGGAGACTTGTCGGCAGACTAACTTCCTGGAAGCTTCCGCAGGCTGACATCATTCGTCCCTGAAATAAGAAGTCTTCCTGATTCCAATGGGGAATATTCTTTTTGTGATTTTAAGTTTCAGTAGTGATGGGATGAATTTGATAGCCGCATGCTCAACCTTCCCCGAAGTTCCGATCTCGGAATCTACTAGTAAACTACGTGAGATAAAGCAGACAATTTAGTATTTCTTGACTCAGCACCTGTCAAGAAACAAGGGAAATCCAGATCACTTATAACACCTTTTACTCGGCCATTCTCCGCTTTGACTAGGAAGAAGTCCTCTAGTACTGTACAGTGTGGTGATTCCATAGCAATACCATCTGATTGCCTCTAGATGCCTTCACCGAACAGAAAGTGTAGATCCATCGTGTGTCTTAAAATGTGTCCCTTTAATGAGGAGGTGGATATACCAAACTCCATACCATCAGTGATCAATTCAGTTATTTATATAATCTACTATCCCCATCAAAGACATGTTACTGAATAGGGAAGACACATCCGAGAATGTTGTAAACCTGCCGTTCACCTTTGATTATCTAATTCTCCCGACAAACTCAAAACTCTCTCTCACATTGTGTTTTACAACTTCCTTATGTAACGGTTCTGAAAAATGTACCAGTTGTTTTCCATCTGCATGTTATGGTGAGTTAGGCGAATCGAGGACAGGCCCAAATGGTGAGTCACTTTTGAGGATCTCTAGTCAGCCGTATATCTTGGGTGTCACAGTACTGATAGATTTAGAATTCTTGTGTATGCCTATTAAGTTTTGAGATAATAATAATTAATAAGATGGATATACCAATTCAATCTATAGATGATGCACAATTTAAAAACCTACTTCCTTCACCATGTGAGACTTAAGATTGGACCAACATTTACAGGTCAGTACCCTAGCTTCAACAGTTGGGTGCATCTGGACAGGAAAAGAAATCTTACCCGTTCTCTATGTTCCATAATTCGGAAAATCTGCAGGCTAGACATCTGGAAATCACCCTTCACTCAACCTATAATTCGATTTCTAGCCATTTAGGGAGCAGTGAGTAGACGAAATGCGTTATGTGCATGTAGCCAATCGTATGTAACCAGTCAGCATATCGGTGAAAGTCAGCTGACGTATACTTAAGAAGTGCTCTCCTACTGTTGGATTTAATATGTACTTAATTTAGTAATAATTTATTTTTCCTTCACGTCCCCAGTGGAACATAGGGCTTCAAGCTAGTGGCTTGAAGTTTCTCTAGCAGTGTTTATTTTACAGGATGGGGTTGCTAGCCCCATGCCCAACCTTTCCTCTTTACCAACGCTATTTCTGGCTTAACGAGGTAAAGGAGTGCGTCCATTGCCGGGGATCGAACCCTGGACCATATGCATTGTCGGCGAGGGTCCTAACCTCTGTGCCACCAACACACAATGTGTACTTATGGTCATCATAACATGTTACAGGAGTAATCAGTCCTATAGACATAATAAACTACTAAGGACAGGTTAGGGAAATACTAAATCCGGGGTGCCATTATTGAATATTGTCCAAAACAGTTATGCATTCTCAGGAAACCAAGACTAATTTTATTGGACATCTGCTGTTGGAGAAAACTAGATGTCGGAGTTATAAAACATAAACAGGGAGGACTATTTAGAGGCTGGTGATAGTGAAAGTTGTCAGTATTTGGAAGAGACTTGATTGTTGCTCAGGGTGTGATGAACAATACCCCTTGACTACTAAAGGCATAGATTACTCTTTTTGATATTTGACGAGGAAAGTGAATTAATTTAGGGTGATCAAATGATGTCTGTAGCAGGTCACATAGAAACTGTTTTAGTTGTCACTGTAGACAAAGTTTTGTCTGTAAACTAAGTGTTATTATTATTATTATTACTTAGACGCCTGCCGACTTATGTGTCATAGTAACTCACTATCTAACAACTGCTGCACAGTATCACATGCAGGCTGCCCGCAGTTTTAGAGCTTTTTAGACGAACGACTAGATATGCACTAGAATCACCAGTGGGATATTCGCTAATTTCTACCTACATCTGGCAGGGGTAAAACTAGGAGACTGCAATCAGCCGTTGAATTAAGGAAGACTGATGCGTTCCAAAAGATGTTCAAAGGGAGACCAGACGTATGAGTCCCAGCGTGTACAGTTTGTAACAAAAGTAACGACTTATTAGTTTTTAGAAAATCAAAACAAGTGATTCAGCGAAGAGACTCTTTTCAACGAATTTATCATCAAGCTGTACAGTCATATATATATATATATATATATATATATGACTGTACAGCTTGATGATAAATTCGTTGAAAAGAGTCTCTTCGCTGAATCACTTGTTTTGATTTTCTAAAAACTAATAAGTCGTTACTTTTGTTACAAACTGTACACGCTGGGACTCATACGTCTGGTCTCCCTTTGAACATCTTTTGGAACGCATCAGTCTTCCTTAATTCAACGGCTGATTGCAGTCTCCTAGTTTTACCCCTGCCAGATGTAGGTAGAAATTAGCGAATATCCCACTGGTGATTCTAGTGCATATCTAGTCGTTCGTCTAAAAAGCTCTAAAACTGCGGGCAGCCTGCATGTGATACTGTGCAGCAGTTGTTAGATAGTGAGTTACTATGACACATAAGTCGGCAGGCGTCTAAGTAATAATAATAATAATAACACTTAGTTTACAGACAAAACTTTGTCTACAGTGACAACTAAAACAGTTTCTATGTGACCTGCTACAGACATCATTTGATCACCCTAAATTAATTCACTTTCCTCGTCAAATATCAAAAAGAGTAATCTATGCCTTTAGTAGTCAAGGGGTATTGTTCATCACACCCTGAGCAACAATCAAGTCTCTTCCAAATACTGACAACTTTCACTATCACCAGCCTCTAAATAGTCCTCCCTGTTTATGTTTTATAACTCCGACATCTAGTTTTCTCCAACAGCAGATGTCCAATAAAATTAGTCTTGGTTTCCTGAGAATGCATAACTAGTTTGGACAATATGCAATGATGTCATGTATAGAATAATATATAAAGTGTATATATTTTGGAAAGAGGTATATCATTATAAGATTATTAGACGAATATAAAATATCACAACATAGTGTTCAGCTAATTTACATATGACGTTCACGAGCTGCAAATTGTTCTCTACCTGTGTAAAAATAGGCTCCTCCGTCTGACCTCCTCCATGTGCATCTACCAGTTCACCTGCTTTTTTGGACCCAGGTACATTGGCCGTAGTCAGAGAACGCTCTCAACACGGATACAAGAACATATTCCAGCAAGGCTTTACAACGGAGAAAGGAATTGTGTGCGAAGGCGTATTCTAGAACACCTAATTGGCTCTTGTCACTCTACCAACCCCAACCATAATCTTAAGATCATCTGCTGAATCCATGCTAACTTCCCGCGTATTCTTCGTTATTGGCTTCTATAAACAGCGGAGGCCTTGACCATCCATCAATTAAAGCCAGACCTTTGTGTACATAAGAAGTATGTACAATCCCTACTTCTGCTTTGGCCGTAAAGGATAGACATTTATTCTTTTATTTTGTTTATTTATCTATTCTATGTACGTTTCCCTTATTACTACGGTTATTATTATTATTACTATTCTCACTCTATATTCTTTTCGCTTGTCCCACTTGTCATTCTAAATCCATAATTTTTTTACAATATTGAATTCTATCTTATCAAATTTCACACCATATTATGTAACATTTTATATTCGCCTACTAATCCTATAATTATGCACCCCTTTCCAACATCTATACACTTTATGAATTATTCTATTTAATGACATTAATTGTTTTGCCAATCGCCATTTAACTATGATTACAATCGCATAGATTTTAACTGGATTTCATACTACTATTATTTCAACTAAATTATTGATTTCCAGTGAGTCATAAAAACAAAGAATTCAGCTTGTATACCATTCAGCTACTACCCGATTCAATGACCAGTCCATGATTTCTAACTTCTACCAATTCGTGATCTTAGTGCGACCACCAACCAATGCCATCGGCAGGAAATCCATTCTCACTCCCGAACTGGATGGACCTCACTGAACACGACTGCTCACTGGAACTTCAGGAAACTCTGTCTTGCAGCAAGTCACTAGTGAGCATCAGATTAGTTTTCAGTCATGAATTGGTTGAAGTTAGAATTCATGGGCCATTGAATCAGGTCCAAGTAGCTGAATGGTATACAAGCTAGCCTTGTAACCGAAAGGTTCCAGGTCCGAATTCCAGTAGGTGAGTACTGCTGATGATTCCCAAACTAGGAAGAAATAGCTTTCCAGTACTCCCTGGTTTTCAATAATTCTCTAACTAATATCAACCCGTGATCAACTCTTAGAAAACTAATCTAATGCTTACACACCAACTGTTGAAAAACTAGTGAAAGCGAACAATTGTTTTCAATAAATTCTGCTTCACGCTCTACAATTATATTTATGTCAGTAAAATGTTTGAGCACTGTATCATGATTATTATTTTTATTGTTCCTTTGGGTTCCTAGTGGAACATAGGGCTTCAACTGCACGCCTCCACTTGCTTTTGTCTTCTGCTGTACTTTTCACCGGCATCCATGTTAGTCCATACTGTTTCAACTCCTCTTCACACTATTTCCTCCATGTCACCCTCGCACTAGCGTCCCACTCACCACTTCCCTTTTCCCACTGTGGAATATATCAAATAAGTATAATTATATATTCCAGTGGTTTATACACAATGATAAGTTTTCTTATTGGTAATATTTCGAGCAATATTACTGCCCGTGTTCACACACCAACTGTTGGAATTGTTTTGTTTTTTAATTCACACATTTATGATTTGTACTCATATATCTAGTTTATTGTTTTTGTACATTCATTTTTGTGTATTCAGAATTATATTCCAGGTTGTTGACAGTTGTGCTAAGTCAGCCTTGTTAAATTCATCCGATGTGACCTTAATGAACATAGATTCTGTTATAAGTCTCCCTTTTCCATTTGTTTATATTAGGATAAAACACTTAGAGCGAACTATTGTTTTTAATAAATTCTTCTTCAGGTTCTAAAATTAAAAATCCATCTTTCATACAACCGGTTCCCTTTATTAGTTTGAAGAGAGAAAGAACGAACATGTTCGCAGGATAATACGAGCTCGTTTTATTTCGTGGATACTCATCAACTGCATACATCCTAAACAAAATCAAATTATAAGTTTCAAAAAAGTTTCGGAACATACTTTTTCATAATTACTTGGAGTTATAAATAGAAGGTATAAGAAACATAATTCCGGAATTTGATGTAGGTAGACAGATTATTCAGTGTCAAAAAAACTAATTATATATAGTGGAATTAGATAAGAGGGTTTAGAGTTCAAATTACTATTGGGAAACGCAGATTGGTTAGAGGCATATTATAGGGTCAAGGTCAGAGAACAGAGTGAATTTACACATGTGGTGGAGAGTTTAAGAGGGTGGGGTTGAATAGTGAAGTAAGTAACAAAACAAAAATAAATAGATAAAATAGGATTAGGGTTACCAGGGTAGTGAAAGATTAGTCACACTGTCTTTCTGTGTACAGAGGTCTGGTCGAAGTCTCTTGATAGCGATGGCTTCTGCGAAACGAAGTAGCCATGGGTTTCTTTGCGTATTGATTATTTTGAAGGCATGGCTGATTTCTACTGTGTGTCCTGTGTCAATTAAATGTCTGGCGATTGCACTCGATAACACTTTTCTTCCTTTTGTATGGAGGCTCTTAGGAATGTGCTCAGAAAATCTAGTAGATGCCCTCCTCTCAGTCCTTCCTATGTACTTGCTTCCGCAGGTGCACGTGAATTGGTAAATGCAGTTGGAGTTGACGTGAGTAGGGTACTCATCTACTTTTGACTGGATTAATGAGCACACAGTGTTGTGAAATAGGATCAGTCTGGCAGCTGGAAATGTTCTTTTTAATGCACTTGAGATTCTTTTTTGTGTTCTTGTGGATACGTCTTCACCTTTGTAGGCTAGGCAGATGAAAACTGGTTTCCTTTCAACGGTGTCGGGTTTCGGTTTGTGGGTTTCCTCATTTCTATACTTTAATATGAACTTTCGGGGATATCCATTCTCGATGAGGTTCTTTTCGATGACGGCAAGTTCTTCTTCAATAGTGTCTTCCGAACATATTTCTTTGGCTCTGCTGAAGAGCGTTTTTACTAGACCTCGTTTGTAGCTGGTTGGGCAAAAGCTGTGATAATTTAAGTATTGACCAGTCCAGGTTTCTTTCCTGTAGATAGATTTTTGAATCGTCCCGTCGTTTCTTCTTTTTATGTTGACGTCAAGGAAATGGAATTGGTTGTTTTTTTCGTAGTCGATTGTGAATGCAATATTGGGATGAGCTGCATTGAGTTTCTCAAACGTTGCGAACGCGTGTTCTATGTCATTGCAGACTACGAACGTGTCGTCGACATATCTGCAGTAATAGGTGGTTCTATCTATTTCTTTTTTCATTCGAGTCTGTTCAAGATGAGCCATGAATATGTCAGCAAGAACAGGACCCAAAGGTGAACCCATAGCCACCCCGTCAATCTGCCGGTACAGCTGATTGTTGAATCGGAATTAAATATTCTTTGTGCATAGAAGTAGCAATTTTCGTAGCTCGTTTTCTGGAAGAGGAAGTAGTTCGGACTGTTGGCATATGATTTTAACCGTTTCTTCGATGGGTATGTTGGTAAACAGTGAACAAACGTCGTATGACACGAGAAGTCTATCCGAAATATCGAGTTGATCTAATTCTTGTGAAAACTGAAAAGAATCTTTGATACTGTGAGTTGCCAGCTTTTTTCGAATGGGTTCCAGCTTTTGGGCCAACCATCTGGCCAGTTTGTGACATGGTGATTTCACCATTGATATTATAGGTCTCATTGGTACATCACTTTTGTGAACTTTGGGTTGACCGTACATGACTGGCACACGCGAACCCCTTGGTTTAAGGTCGTTGTAGGTGCTGTTGTCTATTAGCCCTTCTTTAAGTAGTCCTTTAAGGTTAGTTTTTTTTGACACTGAATAATCTGTCTACCTACATCAAATTCCGGAATTATGTTTCTTATACCTTCTATTTATAACTCCAAGTAATTATGAAAAAGTATGTTCCGAAACTTTTTTGAAACTTATAATTTGATTTTGTTTAGGATGTATGCAGTTGATGAGTATCAACGAAATAAAACGAGCTCGTATTATCCTGCGAACATGTTCGTTCTTTCTCTCTTCAAAAAAAAAATCCATCTATTTTAAGCATACAATAGCCATATCACGAATTAAAAGTCAGTCAGAACCGATTGACTTTTAATACAATAGCAAGTAAAGGCAATTAGAATCAAATCATAAATGTATTGGGAGACAAGTATGAGATGGGATGGAACAATAGTCAGTCAGTTAGTTTTTCAATATGCATGGTCAGTGAGAACCTGAGATAAAATGCAATGAAATAATTTAATGATGTGTGTATGTACAAAAATAAAGTCAACAGAAAATACAGGTTTTAAGGGTGAGTGTAGTCGGTAGAGTGTGAGACAATATGAATACTGCGGAAAACAAAACCAAAGAATGAGGTGGTCTAGACATAAGTTTTATTTTATAGCTAAGACATTTAACTAAGTTTCTTTTGTATTGGATCGGCGTGAAGCTATAAAAATTAGTGTACTGATCCGTCCAAGTTTTCTTCTCAAATAAATTCCTTTGTAGACACCGCGATTCTAGTAACCTATCTAGAGCAGCTTGACTACGTCTTCTATCAGTAACTGAAGCGATTGCAATCAAAACCAGAAGATAGACTCTGTGTATATAGAAGAAGTATGTTCAACTGCTATGCTTGCCTTGCCTTACAAGAAGGCAACAAATCCTCCATAAACACCAGCACTTAAAATTCCTATCACGATTGGTTTTCTTTTTTTCCTCTTCTATTCCTTTGTTTCATTGACAAATACTCATTTCTGACGTTTTACGACTTCATGATCTTTCTTATGATTTCCATTACCTCAGATGTAAGTAGTGCTTTTCTAACCTGTTATCATATTTACAAAATCCTGTTCATTACACTTCATTATTATTGTTATTATTTGTCAATCATTCACCGATAGTACTTTTAAGTTTACACCACATCATCGTTGTTATTATTATTATTTTACAATCATTATTATTGTTGTTATTTTCAACCTTGAATTTATGTCTAGACCGCCCCATTCGTTGGTTTATCTTCTGTAGTATTCATATTGTCTCATACACCTTGATTACCCTCACTCTCGAAACCTATATTTTCTGTTGACTTTATTTATATATATACACACATCATTAAATTATTTCATCGCATTTTATCTCAGGTTCTCACTGACCATGCATATTGAAAAACTAACTGACTGACTATTGTTCCATCCCGTCTCATACTTGTCTCCCAATACATTTATGATGTGATTCTAATATGCCTTTCCTTACTGTCTATTGTATGCTTAAAATAGATGAATTTTTAATCGTACAGCCTGAAGAATTTATTGAAAACAATAGTTTGCTCTATTTTGTTCTCAATATATACATAGTAGATAATAATCAGTTTTCTTGTGTGTGTGTGTGTTTGTTAAAGTTTGAAAGTGAGTGGAAATACTAAAGTGCAATAATATTGGTGCAAAGGATTATGAGTTGCCATTGTTCAGATATATGAATGAGTAACTAAACATGCGTGAAATAAGGCGCAAACAGCGAAGAAAATTTTCTTTTCGACGACTCATTTTCATGAGCTGTACAAGCGTAATCATAATTAACACAGAAATCTTTAGACTAATCAGATACTGGTAAACTTTGTCCAGTATCTGTACTACATAATGTAAGGTGTAAGAAGGGATGACTAATTGTAAGTCAGAAAGGAGACAGAAGTTGGCATGTCTTAGCAAGTGTGCATCGTGAAATAGATGAGTGAAAAATAAAGTACATTCGGGAAATGTGAATATAATATCATGGAGATATAAGATGAGTCAAATGTCGAGTAGTAGACTAGACAAAATGTTAGAATATGATAACATAAAGTAAAATGAAGTGAAACAAAAATGGAAAACTGAATAAAGAAGGATAAAAAAAAGTTGTTCTGCGAATTACATAGTAAAATCAAGACCATGGTAACGGAAGAAATCGTACAAATTGTTTTTGTACACAAAGTCCTGACTTTATGTTATGTATTGCGAAAACCTCTGCTATACACTGGTGTCCCTTTCGGCAAACTTTGTAGACTATGTTAAACGATGTGTCAGATATGCGTGGTCAGTATCTAAAATATGTTGCAATATCGATGAATTAATACCTCTACGTTCTCCTTTGCTCAGCTAAATTGGTAGGTGTTCTCGAAGACGATGGGGTATGTTTCTCAACGAAGGTTATATGTGCCTGGGTCTGCAAGTGCAAGGGAACATATAAATATACATGGAATTAGATAATCAAGGTAACATTTCCTTGACATTAAGGTGCACCAGTGGACGACTACAGTAGGTTATTCGTTAAGCGGCAGCAAAGAACGTTTTTCTCAGTGATCCGGTCAGACGATTTTTAACCACTTCATTCGTAGTGTCGCCAATAAATTCTAAGTTTAGGTGCAACACCTTTTTAGCTACCTTATCAATCTCTGCATTTCTTCCATGTACTTTGTTATTGGCCTCTACGGAGCAGGGACTGATACAATGGATCGGAAATATAATAGCGACAAAATGCAAAATATCCTGTCAGATGAGACAAAATTTCAAACACCTGAAAGTTAGAAGAACAAGACAGAAATGAGAGAGGAATAAATCACACGGGTCCTGGAACGAATGAAGAATGATTCATCATTGACAACCGAGCTGCATGATAGGATAAGACCTTATCTACTCAGACTTCGCAACATCCCTCCGCTGCTTCTGAGCCACATTCTTGACTGCTTCTTTCCGTTCTGCTCTCAATTTTGTCATACTCAAATTTGGTGAAGGGGCCAGGTCACGTTGTGTATCGGTAATAATAATAATAATAGCGGTTTTTCGTCATACAACGGTTGAAAAGGTGACTTCGCTGTTTCCTAGGTGGTAGAACGATATACTAGCAGAATCAGTGGAAGCTATGTCTCCCAGTTACTGTTCTTCGAGACCAGCCACTACTTCAGTGTACGGTAGCTTCTCTCCGTAAAGCCATTCGTTTGTGGATGATATGGGGTCATTCTGATCCTATTGTCGCCCAGCTATTCCAAACGGAATGTATAATCCTCACTTTCAAAACAGGGACCTTGATCTGTCAGTATTGTCTTCGGTACACCGTGCTCTGCAACGATGTGTAACAAAGCTACCATCACCTTGGGACGATTGGAAATCATGGTGGGATATGAATATTCTACTCAGTGTGATCTTCCTAGACTTTGAGAAGGCATTTGACACAGTTCACCATGACCTGTACAAAATAAATCAGGCAGGTATAGCCATCGATATAAGAATAAAACTTGTGCACTGTGGTAGAGTGTAATTCCATTATGGGTAAATTTTGTTTTGATAAAGTCTCACAGTGTTATACAGTAATGTTTACTGATGACGTTTCGAGCACAATTTATTGCTCATAATCATATCAAGGTAATCACACGACTTCCTAAATTCATTTATATAGTTCCATTGTTTTTCTCTTGATTTTCACTTGATTTGATTGGTAATAGTATTTTCCATATTTCAGGTATGAGTGACGAGTCATTCCTATTGCATGTGTTGGGTGTAGACTCGATGAACAAGGATTCAGTAATCAACCTCTCTCTCCACCTACCTAGATTACTTTTTAGAATTTTAACCCTCTCCCACCCTATTGTGTGGTTGTGTGTTAGCGCATGCATTGCAATTGCTGAGCTTTTTTCTAAATTATTTATCTTCTCGGGGTCAACCATTCTTACCTTAGCTAAATTTTTATGCTCTGACAATCTGACTACCCCTGACCTACTAGTTTGACCTATGTAGTTGACCTCACAGTCATTGCATGGTATTTTGTAAATAATATTATTTTGTCTAATTGGGTCAACTGGGTCCTTTAACCTACAGAGCTTGTCCCTGAGTGAGTTTGTAGGTTTAAATGCCACCCTAATTCCTATTTTATTCAGAATCCTACGTAGTGTCTCAGATGTCCCCTCTTTATATGGTATAACTGTGGATGACTTATATTCTTTCTTATTTATGTTATTATTACTAGTTTCACAATTATTTTTATTTTGTTTTTGGCCTTTAGTGATCTTCCTAATGAATTTTATAGGATAGTTATTCAACACCAACGCTTCTTCTATCTGTTTTAATTCATCATTTAGATCGTTTTTTGTGCTACTTAGTGCCACTGCTCGGTTTGTTAAACATTTAACTAAGCCTGCCTTAACAGTTAAAGGATGAGACGAATTAAAGTCTAAATATCTATTAGAATGCGTTGGTTTTCTATAAACACTAGTGTGTAGTTTGCCTTCTTCTATTCTTTTTATCTTACAATCTAACATAGCTAATTCTCCTTGTTCATTTTCTGATTCAAATGTGAATTTTATTCCCTCAACTTGTGAGTTTATGTGTGTCAAGAAGCTAGAGATGTGTTCTGTTTTTAACACTGTGAAAGTGTCATCCACATATCTCCACCATATTTTCGGAGTAGGGTTAAATGTATTGAGTGCACTATTTTCCCAGCTGTCCATAAATATGTCTGCTACGATAGGGGATATTGGTGATCCCATTGCTACACCTTCTGTTTGTCTATATATTTTGCCTTGGAACTTAAAGATAGTAGATGTGAGGCATAACTGAATCCCTAAAATAATTTCTTCAATGGACAGCTTTGTCCTATGACTGAGTTCCGGATCCGCAGTTAATTCTTTTTTAACTGCTTCTAAGGCCATATTAACTGGTATATTAGTATAAAGACCAGTTATATCAAAACTAACCATTGTTTCATCATTCGCTAGTTGAATGTCATTTAGTTTATTTTTCATCTCATATGAATTAGTTAATCTAGAGTTTGAACGATTTCTAATGGGGCATAGTATTAGAGCTAAGTGTTTTGATAATTCATACGTGGGGGTATTTCTAAAATCTACTATTGGTCTTATGGGGTTACCTGGCTTATGTATTTTTATAGTACCATATATTCTACTAGCATTATTAGTTTTAGGCATTAAATTAAACCATTTAGACTCACCCAGTGATGGCTTCATTCTGCGTATTAGTTCCGCTGTAGATTTCTTAACCTTATTCATTGTTGTATCTACAGGCTTCTTAATTTCCTCATATGGACCCGTTTGAATATGTTCAGTAACTTTTCTGATGTAGTCAGATTTATCCAAAACTACGGTGGCGTTTCCTTTGTCAGCTTTTGCGATGACAATGTTTTTATCCTGTTTAAGACTAATTAAAGCTTCCCTTTCCGATTTTGTTAAGTTTGATTTTGTTTTCTTTTGATTTTTTAGGGTTAATGCACATTGTGCTCGAACCTCTTCTGCTGTAGTCTTATCTATTGAGTTTAGTGCTGCTTCTATGTTAGGAATGACGTCCTCTGGTTTTAATTTATTAACTGTTACGTTGAAGTTTAGTCCTTTTTCAAGTACTTTTATCTCATTAGAGTTTAGTTCCCTTGATGAGAGGTTGATCACCCACTTTGTTCTGTCGATAGAGGATGAAGCATTGATATCAGTTTCATTTGTTGTGTTCTTTTCGTCTATTAGTTTGTTGAATTTTTTGATTTGCGTGATTTTCGATTTTCTTAATGCGGATTCTCTAGCTTTGTTGGATGTTTCAATAACAATTATATAATCTTTGTCATTGATCATACATTTGAGTTTGTGTTTGAGTTTTTCAATTTGATTTCGTACATTATTTAGTTTTACAGTAACTCGATGTAATTCTTCTCTCAGACATAATTTACTGACATGTTCTGCGGCTGATGTTATTTTGTTTGAAGTAATTGGAGTACGTAGACGTAAATATTTTGGAATTATATGGCTTTTTTACGTCTACGTACTCCAATTACTTCAAACAAAATAACATCAGCCGCAGAACATGTCAGTAAATTATGTCTGAGAGAAGAATTACATCGAGTTACTGTAAAACTAAATAATGTACGAAATCAAATTGAAAAACTCAAACACAAACTCAAATGTATGATCAATGACAAAGATTATATAATTGTTATTGAAACATCCAACAAAGCTAGAGAATCCGCATTAAGAAAATCGAAAATCACGCAAATCAAAAAATTCAACAAACTAATAGAAGAAAAGAACACAACAAATGAAACTGATATCAATGCTTCATCCTCTATCGACAGAACAAAGTGGGTGATCAACCTCTCATCAAGGGAACTAAACTCTAATGAGATAAAAGTACTTGAAAAAGGACTAAACTTCAACGTAACAGTTAATAAATTAAAACCAGAGGACGTCATTCCTAACATAGAAGCAGCACTAAACTCAATAGATAAGACTACAGCAGAAGAGGTTCGAGCACAATGTGCATTAACCCTAAAAAATCAAAAGAAAACAAAATCAAACTTAACAAAATCGGAAAGGGAAGCTTTAATTAGTCTTAAACAGGATAAAAACATTGTCATCGCAAAAGCTGACAAAGGAAACGCCACCGTAGTTTTAGATAAATCTGACTACATCAAGAAAGTTACTGAACATATTCAAACGGGTCCATATGAGGAAATTAAGAAGCCTGTAGATACAACAATGAATAAGGTTAAGAAATCTACAGCGGAACTAATACGCAGAATGAAGCCATCACTGGGTGAGTCTAAATGGTTTAATTTAATGCCTAAAACTAATAATGCTAGTAGAATATATGGTACTATAAAAATACATAAGCCAGGTAACCCCATAAGACCAATAGTAGATTTTAGAAATACCCCCACGTATGAATTATCAAAACACTTAGCTCTAATACTATGCCCCATTAGAAATCGTTCAAACTCTAGATTAACTAATTCATATGAGATGAAAAATAAACTAAATGACATTCAACTAGCGAATGATGAAACAATGGTTAGTTTTGATATAACTGGTCTTTATACTAATATACCAGTTAATATGGCCTTAGAAGCAGTTAAAAAAGAATTAACTGCGGATCCGGAACTCAGTCATAGGACAAAGCTGTCCATTGAAGAAATTATTTTAGGGATTCAGTTATGCCTCACATCTACTATCTTTAAGTTCCAAGGCAAAATATATAGACAAACAGAAGGTGTAGCAATGGGATCACCAATATCCCCTATCGTAGCAGACATATTTATGGACAGCTGGGAAAATAGTGCCCTCAATACATTTAACCCTACTCCGAAAATATGGTGGAGATATGTGGATGACACTTTCACAGTGTTAAAAACAGAACACATCTCTAGCTTCTTGACACACATAAACTCACAAGTTGAGGGAATAAAATTCACATTTGAATCAGAAAATGAACAAGGAGAATTAGCTATGTTAGATTGTAAGATAAAAAGAATAGAAGAAGGCAAACTACACACTAGTGTTTATAGAAAACCAACGCATTCTAATAGATATTTAGACTTTAATTCGTCTCATCCTTTAACTGTTAAGGCAGGCTTAGTTAAATGTTTAACAAACCGAGCAGTGGCACTAAGTAGCACAAAAAACGATCTAAATGATGAATTAAAACAGATAGAAGAAGCGTTGGTGTTGAATAACTATCCTATAAAATTCATTAGGAAGATCACTAAAGGCCAAAAACAAAATAAAAATAATTGTGAAACTAGTAATAATAACATAAATAAGAAAGAATATAAGTCATCCACAGTTATACCATATAAAGAGGGGACATCTGAGACACTACGTAGGATTCTGAATAAAATAGGAATTAGGGTGGCATTTAAACCTACAAACTCACTCAGGGACAAGCTCTGTAGGTTAAAGGACCCAGTTGACCCAATTAGACAAAATAATATTATTTACAAAATACCATGCAATGACTGTGAGGTCAACTACATAGGTCAAACTAGTAGGTCAGGGGTAGTCAGATTGTCAGAGCATAAAAATTTAGCTAAGGTAAGAATGGTTGACCCCGAGAAGATAAATAATTTAGAAAAAAGCTCAGCAATTGCAATGCATGCGCTAACACACAACCACACAATAGGGTGGGAGAGGGTTAAAATTCTAAAAAGTAATCTAGGTAGGTGGAGAGAGAGGTTGATTACTGAATCCTTGTTCATCGAGTCTACACCCAACACATGCAATAGGAATGACTCGTCACTCATACCTGAAATATGGAAAATACTATTACCAATCAAATCAAGTGAAAATCAAGAGAAAAACAATGGAACTATATAAATGAATTTAGGAAGTCGTGTGATTACCTTGATATGATTATGAGCAATAAATTGTGCTCGAAACGTCATCAGTAAACATTACTGTATAACACTGTGAGACTTTATCAAAACAAAATTTACCCATAATGGAGGTATAGCCATCCTCTTATGTCATGGTTAAAGGACTACATGGCTGGAAGGAAATTCAGCGCTGAGGTCAATCGAGCCCGATCACCCTGGCGCAGCTCATCATCAGGAGTGTCGCCAGGCTCTATCCTAGAACCGTTGATTTTTTCATCAATGACCTACCATACCGTTTAAGTTAGTCGACTCTTCTATAAACTGACGATGTTAGGATTTGGAGGGTGATAAATTGTTCGGCAGATTCAGATAGGCTGCAAGTGAGCTAAAGCTTCTGGAAGACTGGGCGGTGGCCAGTGGCATCACTTTCAACGTGAAAAAGTGCAGGGTAGGGAAATTATGCACCTATAGTCTGCAGAATGCAAGTTACACCCTATGCAACGAAAGCTTGTCCTGAAGGCGTCGTGTGAAGAGATGAAAGCATGCGGGCAGACGTGGAGCCGGGTGAAAACGCTGGCAGAGAACCGAACGCAATGGAGACGTGCGGCTTAAGCCCTATGCTCCTTCAGGAATTTTTAACAACATAAGTTGAAGGGTTGCTTTGAAATGTCTAATGCGTACCGTATGAAAATCAGTCATGAAAATTTAGCATAACTAGCTCTGTTAACCAGCTGTTTTCTTCAAAATCATTAGAAATAATTTTATCACTAATTGTTCCACTGCACATTTTACTCTGCTAAATAGACTATAACTTAGTGTCTGTAATACTAGCTACTTCTATAGTTTATACTTCTTAAAGTAAATGCTATTTCCTAAGCGTTTGTAAAAAATACTTCTATACATGTATAAAGGTGATACTGCTAAGAATGTCCTCAGGTATCGATGTATCTGGTGACCTAATGGGAAGCGCTTGTGATGAAAGCTAATAATCTACAGCATACTGTATGACTGGGATGGGCTCAAAGCAATACAATGTTGCAACCACAGTTGTTGAGAAAAAATCTCATAGCTTAACATCAAAAATGAGGGTGTCGCATGCTGATCAGCAGATATGGTGGTGGTCATAAATGTGAATCGCTCCGATCTGCAGGACAGCAACATGCATTTTTTGACAGCTAGAGAATTAAGCATTAATCTGGACCCTCAACAAAAACATAATCAGGGTTGTGCAGATCTAAATTATAAATAAAAAGTGGTTTTGCTCATACCATCTACAAGCCTGTTCGGCTTCTTGTCAAGATGCTACCACATGGGCCCTACAGAAATTCGTGAGGTATCTTACAGGTCAGCTTGTCCTACGGCTTCTACTTTTCCAGATCTTTGAATTCACTACTCACTGAAATATCAATTACCTATCTAACAATAATCTTTTTATTTACGCAATATTATACTGTATCTGATTTTAACTACCTATGCCTTTATCAAAGCTAAAACTTGCTCTTTGTTCATATTTGTTGCTTGCCCAAAGTTTGGTTGCTTTGATTAAGAACATTACAACATCAATATTTGAACAAAGCTATATCTTCATCGAAAGCATCATAGTTTCCATGCTTAGACCAATATAGTTAGCATTAAACATTACAAATGTATACTACCATTTCAAGTATTATATAGCTTCTTCTTCTTGTATTTATCTTGTAAATATACCTTCAATAATGTGTTAATCATAATTGCATTTTATACCTTTTGCAACTGCACAGAATTTTCTTCTCCTCCTGAAATAGCTGTCAATGACGTGGTGGCATAGCACTCACCCAGATATACGCTGTCCACTGGTTGACCATAACTATCAGCAGGAAACAGAACGAAGTTTGGGTTGTCGCTCAACTTTGACGGTGACCTTAGTAAACGGTTCACAATTTAACACTTATGAGAACCTGTTCTGATTGCTTGTACAATAATTGAACAATTGAAACATTTGAAAAGTATTAATTTATGATACTTCAGGATTGTAGTTTATAACAGTACTGACGGTGTCTGTAAAAATGGCATGCATTTCTTGTAAAATTACCCGTTTATACGAAATATAAATTATTATTATTATAAAGTAAAAATAATAATAGTCTACATAACCTACACGATTCATATCTGTTATTGTTACTATCTCTTTTCTTTTGACGACGATTCCGGAGGACTAACTGTTGAAAGCATCAACTCCGTTCACAGAGGTAGCATGGTCTTAACGCATTGCATACTACAGACAACATATAACTAATTCCATCAGCACTGCTCCAAAGCAACAACAGTCAAGTGGCGCGACGAGCTACGCAGGAATTTACCGAAGACCAGCAACTTTTCCTCCACAACCAAGATGCTAGCACAAAGAAATCAAGTTGGTCTACACTAGCTTCTAAAGTGATATTGGCCTCTCATGCCTATCAAATCTTCCAACTTCAAGAGAAAGCCGGGTCAAGTCAAGGGGAAACAGAAGAAACGTCGACGTCATCTTTATAAACTGCGGTCAAGCCTTCGACAAGGTATCTCACAAGAGACTGCTCACGAAGTTGGAAAGACTTGAGATCAGAAACGGATTACTAAACTTGATTAGGGAACTCCTCATAGGCAGTAATAATTTGTTTTTATTCACATAAATTAGGCATCTACATGACTTACATACCGTTTGCATAGGCTTGATCACATTAAACAAGTATGATTTCAGATTCAACATTCTTTTATGACATAAATATTGAGAAAGATGAAAAATTCTATAAACTATATAATCAATAAATTTCTCAGAGTACAGTACATGAGGGACGCCAGTTTAAAGGCATCATCAAAATTTTTACATTGATGTTTCGCTGCTGCAACTCATGTATCTCCTGATCAAGGAAGTTCACTCCAGGGTGTCTTCCTGCAAGTGGAGAGAATAAAACATTGGTAAGTGATATAAGTTTTGATTCTATTGTATTACTTTCCAACATCGCAAAGTTTTGTAATTTCCGCGCGAAGTTTACTGACTATGCGCATATAGTAACGATTATAATTTGGACTTAGACCAATACCTTACAACTTATTCGATTAAAAGGAAACATTACAAACCTGTGGCCCGGTACGTTCGAATCAGGTGACGCTTTTGCACGTGTTTTCGTTCATATTCATTTATTGCTTACTGTTAATTGATCCTTAATAACGATGGGCCAAAATTCTAAAAGTGTGTTCGTGTGAACACCAGTAATTTAGAAAATAGCACCACCTCGTCTCATAACACTTTACCACCCCTTATTATTAGTAGTTCACCCAACATGAAAGACTCGAACATAACTCTGACCCCTGTAATACGGGTGGAAGATGTTCTGTCTGAAAAGGTAGAGCTCTCTTACTTAACATGCATAATTAAAGAGATGCAGCTACAGATAGATGAATTAAAAACGAAATTAAGTTCACTAGAATGTATACCCGAAACTATCTCACATATGAAAAAGGAACTGCAGGATCCTACAATCCTAAAGCTTTTTAATATGACTTCTAGAATGACGCATACTGACTCAAAAAGTGCGAAGGAGTTAGAAAACGCCATTGACTTTCTATCCAGCGAAGTTGTTAAAAGGCTGGCTTCAAAACAAAACGCTATAGTGTATAATGTACCGATGCGAGCCATAATCGTCCAGCACTCATTGCTGAAGGCTGCAAATCTCTTGAGTGCACCTTGTCAGTGCATTCGCCTAAGTAAAAAAGACCTAAAGCATCCTTGTCCTATACTCTTTAGGTTCGACAGCTACATAATAGCTGAACGATTTAAGAAGGCCGAAGATCTTCTGGCTACTGCCACTAAATTCAAGACTATTAAGTAGTCTCGGATAAAACACCTAACCAAAGGCAAGCAACCAAGAACTCCTTCGATACAAAGTTGACCACACTGAGAAATACATCTGGTATCAGTGCTAAAGTGTCGACGGACACTGAAGCACAGCAAGTCACGTGTATAGTGTTGGGAGAAAAAACGGCAAGTAAAAGCGACCCGAAACTCAGTAAGAGCAGTGTCACTGGGTGCAATCTTAAAGTACATGAGAGCACATCTGGAAAACCTGCTGACCTACATGAGGTTGACATTGACGCACAAACTATGGCTGACCAGAAACCACTGGCAGACCACACTCAATCTGGATCCAAGCCAGAGAGTCCCGCAGTAGAAACTGCAAGAAAGACCACAAAGCCCAGAGTCCCACTCCAGACTTCGACATACCTCCCACGTAATAAGTCTAATAAGCAGCATGTCAGTCTAAAAAATGACAATGCATGGGTAACAAAGCATATTCCCAAAACGTCATGCAGCATGTGAGTAAGAATACCCCTTCCCGAACTAGGAGTAACATGCCTAGCAACGCACATAACTTGGGAATGCAACGTAGAATGGATCCTCAGGATATATGAAGCACTAAACGGGACTCACATAGGCACCATATTAATGAAAATTCTCGTCCAAACTCTCGCACTATCTATGTTAAACCTCATCAACATAATGAGTATAGATCGACACTTGATCCCCTCAATAACTTCACTCACACACGTGATGTGAACCAATATGCATACGACTATGAAAGCCCCATGAGGTACAACTACCAAGGTAATCTTAACACAGGGTACCTGGGTCCAGCAAACTACAACGCAAATTGCAAGGCAAACCATATATCACCAGTAAATGAACGCAGATGCCCACCCATGGATGCTAAAAGTCAAAATATGCAACAGGATTATTTTCGGCTGCAGCAAACAATAGCCCCACTCGCTGCACAATTCATCCAGGAAATAGTACACACACTGACTCTGTCTCACATCAGAACCCCTCCAAACATAACGTAGGGATAGTAACAAGTAACCATGTTAACCTCTCCTCCAATAACTCTGGTTTACTAACGATTATGCTCCTGAATGCTAGATCTCTCCTTAATAAAACAATATCGCTTCGCTGCCTGGCATACATAGAACGGCCAACACTAATAATGGTGACTGAAACCTGGCTTACTACTGATATACCTGACACAAAGCTAGTAATAGACAACTACGACATCTATAGGAACGATAGAGTTGACAAAAGAGGAGGCAGTTGCTTAATATATGCCTCTAAATCCACTAACTCCAATACTTTCAATAACCCAACTACTGACAAACTCCCAGAATCTAAGTGGATAAGCATCCACACAAACGAAAATAAAATTCTCGTGGGATGTATATACAGACCCCTAATAGCCCTGAAATGACTGATATAACTATTGGAGAAATACTAGAGCATGTAGCTACGCTGGACTTCGACTACAAAGTAGTATGTGGCGATTTCAACTTACCTGGAGTAAACTGGGATACCTGTACAGGACCTAGAATCCATGACGAGCTACTACAAGCTATAGACGTAGGAGGATGGAAGCAGTGCGTACGCCTCCCTACAAGAAACAAAATACTCTTGACTTAATCCTCTGTCATAAAATAGAGCCCATCTCGATAGAGGTGGGAAATAAACTCGATAACAGTGATCACAACATATTGTACTGCACGCTACCCCTCCGACTAACAACTAAATACACACCTAAAAATTCCCCGGTGCACTATCAATATAGGGACTATAAGAATGCTGATTGGGAATTCCTATCAGATCTGTTGAGAAGTTCTGACTGGGAAGAATACTTCATCAACAATAACTTAGAAGTATCACTTGAGATTTTCTATAAAACAACTGGCTCAGCAAGAGACACAATCGCGCCCCTAAAATCTGCTCTAAAGACACCAACTCCATTTATTGACCGCAAAACGCGACTAAAACTAAAGAAATTGGAAAGGAAATACCATGTATTTAAGGAATTTAATGCGTTAAACCAAATACATGAAACTCTTAAACTGCTTGAAGAGAAACACAAAATGATGTCACAACTTGAAGAAAATAAAGCGCTTGTGGGTAACACCAAAACTCAGGAACTTTGTAGGATATTGCAGAAACGTCTAAAAAGCAGTAAAGACAATAATGTAAGCAGCTTGGAACATAAGGGTATAATATACAACGATCCCCAGGTTATAAGTGAACTCCTCAGTGAGTGGTTTTGCAATGACACCAGAGTGCACCCGACCCCAAATTTCCAAATGACCTGCAAAAGTAACCACAAATTAGGCGAAATAGACTTTAATATACAAAATATAGACTCAGCGATTAAGACATTGAAGTCAAATGGCAGTACTGGAACAGACGACATACCATCTGTCATATACAAAAATGGTAGCACGGAAATGGTAGTCTTGTTACTTAGAATATTTACTCTCTCACTGGAAACTGGAACTTATCCTGAAGTGTGGAAAACCACATACATATTACCTAAGCACAAAGCAGGGCCAAAACCAGTGCATGCAACTATAGACCTATCAATATAACACCGGTAATATCACGAATAATGGAGAAAGTGGTTAAAGACCAAGTGTCAGACAACTTACTAGAACATGAACTTATCAATCCATCACAACACGGATTCCTCAAAAAGAGATCATGTTGACCTGTCACATAGACTTTTTCAACGAAGTTACACGAAGTAGGGACAACAGAGAACTAGTAATTGTGCTATATTTCGATATAACAAAAGCCTTCGATAGAGTCCCCCATAATCTGCTAGTCAGCAGGTTATGCTCACTGGGGATATGTGACCCTCTCCTGAGCTGGATAAAATCATTTCTCTGTGGCCGAAGTCAGATAACGAAAGTTGGCTCGATAATCTCAAGGCCTAAACCAGTAAGTAGTGGTGTAATCCAGGGAAGTGTATTAGGCCCACTCCTATTCATAATATATATAAACAGTATCTGTGAATGCTTTAGTGTTGGTAAACCAATACTATATGCAGATGACTTAAAAGTGACCTATAAATGCAAGAACACAGATTTTGGAATAACAGTAAACGCCATACAGCAAGAATTAGAAAAAATGGATAGATGATGTGACACCTGACAATTCAAGGCCATGCACTGTCACGACTGGAATGTGTATTGGACCTAGGACTGAAATATTCACATGACTTATCATTTTCTGAACATATCTCCAAACAAGTGTCAAAGTCATGCAGACTTATCGGCTTTCTACTCAGGAACTTCTACAGAAATGAGTCTAGAATTCTGTTGTACAAGGTTTGTGTGTGTCCTTTATTTGATTACTGTTCATTCATGTATAGTAATATACGCATAGAGGACAAATTGAAAGTCGAGGGAGTGCAGAGGTACTTCACGTTAAAATTACTCGGAACAGAAAATGGTGCGAACTACTCCACTAGATGTGATACCCTAGGACTAGAAACACTATGGCTAAGACGCCTGAGACTAAACTTAACACTTTACTATAAGCTTCTAAACCACTTAGTTTTTACCTCCACTAATGGCACTCGACTTTCAGATGACAATGGCTACAAACTAAGACACACTAAGAGTACAGTAGCTATCGAACAATGTAAAACAGCCACCAGGCAAAAGTTTTACTTGATTAGGTATGCACAGATATGGAATAAACTACCAATGGAAATGCGTCAAGCAAGTACATTAGCCTCCTTCGAAAAGGTGCTTAATGACAAACTACAAGAGTTTGCAAACGATAGTAGTTCTAGTTCCTATCTGAGAGCCTCCGGAATTATAGGTCCATTTAATGTATAAGCTTAAATACTACACCTGTTGTTTTTTGCCTATATTTATAATTTTAGATAAAACACTAACGGTTAACATACGTACCCTCAAACAGACAAGAAATTTCGTTTGTAAAACTTCTACCCAACACAATAAGTGGAATAAAATGGACATAAACCGACAACATGAAAAAGGTATAACTCACCACAACATCACATGGACAGATGTACGCTCGTTGGGCACCATATATAACTCACCAACTATAACCCACCTTTCCTAAGATAATGGGATGAACTTATATCCATAATGCTGCTGAGCAGTTAATATTCTCAACTCCTGTCGGAACAGCTGAAATTCATAAACCTTCCTCACGCTAAGAAAATACCCACGAGCAGTAGAAATCCATTAATTAATGCGTCTAAAGCTTATGTATTTACTCCCAACAATGACATTGCAGATCAAATGAGATAAACATATCACTGATTTCAAAATAACACATCAATGAACTATAATTCAAGGATTCTGCACACAACAAGGTTCTGTATGGAAATTGACTTCAAGCTTTATTTTTTTCCCAGGGACTTATAATCCATCCACCAAAGACCTGGTCTTTTTGTTAATGCGAAGACAATACTTCTGTATTTCCTGATGTGTTGCACCCACTGACAATCTAGCAGATTTTTCCAACATGAGGCACGCCAGTTTACAGGAATCATCACTGTTACAGGAATAGAAGCATATGGTTCTATAATTCAATTACAATTTACAGGTGCTAGCAAGATATGCTTTATAGGTTCACTGGAGATTATACATACACTTGATAAATGTTGATACCAGTAGTATAAAACAGCTTTTTCACTTATATGCAATCATTTCTGTGCACAGTTGGAAAAATCTGCTAGATTGTCAGTGGGTGCAACACATCAGGAAATACAGAAGTATTGTCTTCGCATTAACAAAAAGACCAGGTCTTTGGTGGATGGATTATAAGTCCCTGGGAAAAAAATAAAGCTTGAAGTCAATTTCCATACAGAACCTTGTTGTGTGCAGAATCCTTGAATTATAGTTCATTGATGTGTTATTTTGAAATCAGTGATATGTTTATCTCATTTGATCTGCAATGTCATTGTTGGGAGTAAATACATAAGCTTTAGACGCATTAATTAATGGATTTCTACTGCTCGTGGGTATTTTCTTAGCGTGAGGAAGGTTTATGAATTTCAGCTGTTCCGACAGGAGTTGAGAATACTAACTGCTCAGCAGCATTATGGATATAAGTTCATCCCATTATCTTAGGAAAGGTGGGTTATAGTTGGTGAGTTATATATGGTGCCCAACGAGCGTACATCTGTCCATGTGATGTTGTGGTGAGTTATACCTTTTTCATGTTGTCGGTTTATGTCCATTTTATTCCACTTATTGTGTTGGGTAGAAGTTTTACAAACGAAATTTCTTGTCTGTTTGAGGGTACGTATGTTAACCGTTAGTGTTTTATCTAAAATTATAAATATAGGCAAAAAACAACAGGTGTAGTATTTAAGCTTATACATTAAATGGACCTATAATTCCGGAGGCTCTCAGATAGGAACTAGAACTACTATCGTTTGCAAACTCTTGTAGTTTGTCATTAAGCACCTTTTCGAAGGAGGCTAATGTACTTGCTTGACGCATTTCCATTGGTAGTTTATTCCATATCTGTGCATACCTAATCAAGTAAAACTTTTGCCTGGTGGCTGTTTTACATTGTTCGATAGCTACTGTACTCTTAGTGTGTCTTAGTTTGTAGCCATTGTCATCTGAAAGTCGAGTGCCATTAGTGGAGGTAAAAACTAAGTGGTTTAGAAGCTTATAGTAAAGTGTTAAGTTTAGTCTCAGGCGTCTTAGCCATAGTGTTTCTAGTCCTAGGGTATCACATCTAGTGGAGTAGTTCGCACCATTTTCTGTTCCGAGTAATTTTAACGTGAAGTACCTCTGCACTCCCTCGACTTTCAATTTGTCCTCTATGCGTATATTACTATACATGAATGAACAGTAATCAAATAAAGGACGCACACAAACCTTGTACAACAGAATTCTAGACTCATTTCTGTAGAAGTTCCTGAGTAGAAAGCCGATAAGTCTGCATGACTTTGACACTTGTTTGGAGATATGTTCAGAAAATGATAAGTCATGTGAATATTTCAGTCCTAGGTCCAATACACATTCCAGTCGTGACAGTGCATGGCCTTGAATTGTCAGGTGTCACATCATCTATCCATTTTTTCTAATTCTTGCTGTATGGCGTTTACTGTTATTCCAAAATCTGTATTCTTGCATTTATAGGTCACTTTTAAGTCATCTGCATATAGTATTGGTTTCCCTACACTAAAGCATTCACAGATACTGTTTATATATATTATGAATAGGAGTGGGCCTAATACGCTTCTCTGGATTACACTACTACTAACTGGTTTAGGCCTTGAGGTTATCGAGCCAACTTTCGTTGTCTGACTTCGGCCACAGAGAAATGATTTTATCCAGCTTAGGAGAGGGTTACATATCCCCAGTGAGCATAACCCGCTGACTAGCATATTATGGGGGACTCTGTCGAAGGCTTTTGTTATATCGAAATATAGCACAATTACTAGTTCTCTGTTGTCCCTACTTCGTGTAACTTCGTTGAAAAAGTCTATGTGACAGGTCAAACATGATCTCTTTTTGAGGAATCCGTGTTGTGATGGATTGATAAGTTCATGTTCTATTAAGTTGTCTGACACTTGGTCTTTAACCACTTTCTCCATTATTCGTGATATTACCGGTGTTATATTGATAGGTCTATAGTTGCATGCACTGGTTTTGGCCCTTGCTTTGTGCTTAGGTAATATGTATGTGGTTTTCCACACTTCAGGATAAGTTCCAGTTTCCAGTGAGAGAGTAAATATTCTAAGTAACAAGACTACCATTTCCGTGCTACCATTTTTGTATATGACAGATGGTATGCCATCTGTTCCAGTACTACCATTAGACTTTAATGTCTTAATCACTGAGTCTATATTTTGTATATTAAAGTCTATTTCGCCTAATTTGTGATTACTTTTGCAGGTCATTTGGAAATTCGGGGTCGGATGCACTCTGGTGTCATTGCAAAACCACTCACTGAGGAGTTCACTTATAACCTGGGGATCGTTGTATATTATACCCTTATGTTCCAAGCTGTTTACATTATTGTTTTTACTGCTTTTTAGACGTTTCTGCAATATCCTACAAAGTTCCCGAGTTTCGGTGTCACCCACAAGCGCTTTATTTTCTTCAAGTTGTGACATCATTTTGTGTTTCTCTTCAAGCAGTTTAAGAGTTTCATGTATTTGGTTTAACGCATTAAATTCCTTAAATACATGGTATTTCCTTTCCAATTTCTTTAGTTTTAGTCGCGTTTTGCGGTCTATAAATGGAGTTGGTGTCTTTAGAGCAGATTTTAGGGGCGCGATTGTGTCTCTTGCTGAGCCAGTTGTTTTATGGAAAATCTCAAGTAATACTTCTAAGTTATTGTTGATGAAGTATTCTTCCCAGTCAGAACTTCTCAACAGATCTGATAGGAACTCCCAATCAGCATTCTTATAGTCCCTATATTGATAGTGCACTGGGGAATTTTTAGGTGTGTATTTAGTTGTTAGTCGGAGGGGTAGTGTGCAGTACAATATGTTGTCGTCACTGTTATCGAGTTTATTTCCCACCTCTATCAAGATGGGCTCTATTTTATGACAGAGGATTAAGTCAAGAGTACTTTTGTTTCTTGTAGGGAGGCGTATGCACTGCTTCCATCCTCCTACGTTTATAGCTTGTAGTAGCTCGTCATGGATTCTAGGTCCTGTACAGGTATCCCAGTTTACTCCAGGTAAGTTGAAATCGCCACATACTACTTTGTAGTCGAAGTTCAGCTTAGCTACATGCTCCAGTATTTCTCCAATAGTTATATCAGTCATTTCAGGGCTATTAAGGGGTCTGTATATACATCCCACGGGAATTTTATTTTCGCTTGTGTGGATGCTTATCCACTTAGATTCTGGGAGTTTGTCAGTAGTTGGGTTATTGAAAGTATTGGAGTTAGTGGATTTAGAGGCATATATTAAGCAACTGCCTCCTCTTCTGTCAACTCTATCGTTCCTATAGATGTCGTAGTTGTCTATTACTAGCTTTGTGTCAGGTATATCAGTGGTAAACCAGGTTTCAGTCACCATTAATAGTGTTGGCCGTTCTATGTATGCCAGGCAGCGAAGCGATATTGTTTTATTAAGGAGAGATCTAGCATTCAGGAGCATAATCGTTAGTAAACCAGAGTTATTGGAGGAGAGGTTAACATGGTTACTTGTTACTATCCCTACGTTATGTTTGGAGGGGTTCTAATGTGAGACAGAGTCAGTGTGTGTACTATCTCCTGGATGAATTGTGCAGCGAGTGGGGCTATTGTTTGCTGCAGCCGAAAATAATCCTGTTGCATATTTTGACTTTTAGCATCCATGGGTGGGCATCTGCGTTCATTTACTGGTGATATATGGTTTGCCTTGCAATTTGCGTTGTAGTTTGATGGACCCAGGTACCTTGTGTTAAGATTACCTTGGTAATTGTACCTCATGGAGCTTTCATAGTCGTATGCATATTGGTTCACATCACGTGTGTGAGTGAAGTTATTGAGGGGATCAAGTGTCGATCTATACTCATTATGTTGATGAGGTTTAACATAGATAGTGCGAGAGTTTGGACGAGAATTTTCACTAATATGGTGCCTATGTGAGTCCCGTTTAGTGCTTCATATATCCTGAGGATCCATTCTACGTTGCACTCCCAAGTTATGTGCGTTGCTAGGCATGTTACTCCTAGTTCGGGAAGGAGTATTCTTACTCACATGCTGCATGACGTTTTGGGAGTATGCTTTGTTACCCATGCATTGTCGTTTTTTAGACTGACATGCTGCTTATTAGACTTATTACGTGGGAGGTATGTCGAAGCCTGGAGTGGGACTCTGGGCTTTGTGGTCTTTCTTGCAGTTTCTACTGCGGGACTCTCTGGCTTGGATCCAGACTGAGTGTGGTCTGTCAGTGGTTTCTGGTCAGCCATAGTTTATGCGTCAATGTCAACCTCATGTAGGTCAGCAGGTTTTCCAGATGTGCTCTCATGTACTTTAAGACTGCACCCAGTGACACTGCTCTTAATGAGTTTCGGGTCGCTTTTACTTGTCGTTTTTTCTCCCAACACTATACACGTGACTTGCTGTGCTTCAGTGTCTGTCGACACTTTAGCACTGATACCAAACGTATTTCTCAGTGTGGTCAACTTTGTATCGAAGGAGTTCTTGGTTGCTTGCCTTTGGTTAGGTGTTTGATCGGAGACTAAGTCTTGAATCTAGTGGCAGTAGCCAGAAGATCTTCGGCCTTCTTAAATCGTTCAGCTATTATGTAGCTGTCGAACCTAAAGAGTATAGGACAAGGATGCTTTAGGTCTTTTTTACTTAGGCGAATGCACTGATAAGGTGCACTCAAGAGATTTGCAGCCTTCAGCAATGAGTGCTGGACCGACCTTATGGGCTCGCCATCTGGTACATTATACACTATAGCATTTTGTTTTGAAGCCAGCCTTTTAACAACTTCGCTGGATAGAAAGTCAATGGCGTTTTCTAGCTCCTTCGCACTTTTTGAGTCAGTATGCGTCATTCTAGAAGTCATATTAAAAAGCTTTAGGATTGTAGGATCCTGCAGTTCCTTTTTCATATGTGAGATAGTTTCGGGTATACATTCTAGCGAACTTAATTTCATTTTTAATTCATCTACCTGTAGCTGCATCTCTTTAATTATGCATGTTAAGTAAGAGAGCTCTACCTTTTCAGACAGAACATCTTCCACCCGTATTACAGGGGTCAGAGTTATGTTCGAGTCTTTCATGTTGGGTGAACTACTAATAATAAGGGGTGGTAAAGTGTTATGAGACGAGGTGGTGCTATTTTCTAAATTACTGGTGTTCACACGAACACACTTTTAGAATTTTGGCCCATCGTTATTAAGGATCAATTAACAGTAAGCAATAAATGAATATGAACGAAAACACGTGCAAAAGCGTCACCTGATTCGAACGTACCGGGCCACAGGTTTGTAATGTTTCCTTTTAATCGAATAAGTTGTAAGGTATTGGTCTAAGTCCAAATTATAATCGTTACTATATGCGCATAGTCAGTAAACTTCGCGCGGAAATTACAAAACTTTGCGATGTTGGAAAGTAATACAATAGAATCAAAACTTATATTATATCACTTACCAATGTTTTATTCTCTCCACTTGCAGGAAGACACCCTGGAGTCGACTTCCTCGACCATGAGTTGCAGAACCTTAACATCAATGAAGCCCAGTAAACTCGTTATACTGTAACAGGCAACCAGCAGGCACACCGTATTGAAAGCAGAACACCAACTGCACAGGAAAGAGTTAATTCAGCGAGAATGGACTTTTTAAAAAGTGCGGGGTACAGATTCAGATTTCAGATTCAGATTTATTGGTTGAGGATAGAAGGCTTGCAGCCTATGTTAATCCTTTTCTAGTAGATTTCTGTGGTTGTCCAAACCCTTCTTGAACGAATCAGTTGAGGTTGCAGACACCACTTCTTCTGGGAGTCGGTTCCAAGAGTTTATGACTCGATGTGAGAACCAGTACTCAACAGCAATATGATTTCTCCTTGGCTTTTGAACTCTCCTGCTATGTCCTCTAAGGTGTTCCGACCTGGTGGGAAGGAAAAGAGAGAATAGATCAGGTCCGTAGTCATTATTTAAAATTTTAAACATTGTGATTAAATCTCCTCTCTGCCTACGGTATGACAGTGAGAAGAGATTTAAACTATCTAGTCTTTCCTCATATGATAAGTTAGCTATGCCGTGAACCATACGTGTTGCCTTCCTTTGAACACTTTCTAGAATGTGTGAATCCCCTTTTAGACACGGACTGGCGGCCTGGATGCAGTTTTCCAGTCTTGACCTAACCAGAGATGTATATAAGGAGGTGAACATATCTCTGGTAATTCTTGTAAAGGCTCTGCGAATCGCCCATAAGGACCTGAAACTACGTGCAGCCACCGCGCGACAGTGTGCTGTAGTTTTTAAGTCGTGGCTAACTATGACACCTAAGTCCAAGTGAGTCTGAACTGATGGAAGTGTTATTCCCTCTAGTTCGTAGGAGCTCGTGCTTGCTTGTCCAATGCGCATGGTTGCACATTTTGCCACGTTGATCGGGAGCATCCATTCAACAGACCACTCCGACAGTTTGTTGAGGTCGTCTTGCAAGGTGAACGTATCACTGTTGCCCTTCAGCTCCCTCCAAATTTTTAAGTCATCTGCGTATAGGACCATAGGGGAGTCGGTGAGCAGAGGTAACTCATTGATATACAGAATAAAAAGGAGAGGACCGAGAACCGTGCCTTGTGGCACTCCGCTACTTACTGCTGTCCAGGAGGAGAGTTTTGAGTTGATCCTAACCCTCTGCCTCCTATCTATGAGGAATTCCCTGAGCCAGTCTAGTAGTCTGCCTTTGATACCAAGACTTTCCAATTTCATGAGTAGTCTTTTGTGAGGTACTTTATCAAAGGCTTTACTGAAGTCTATGAAGACGACGTCAACGGGTCTTCTGTTATCCTTTGATTTGACCCAGCTTTCTCTTGCAGTCAGGAGATTTGACAGGCATGAGAGGTTCCTCCGGAAGCCATGCTGTGCTCCAGATAACAAGCTGCTATTTTCCAGATAAGCCATGATGCTTTTCTTGATAATTCTTTCCAGTGTCTTGATTAAAGTGCTGGTGAGACTGATAGGCCTGTAATTTGAAGGGCTTTGTCTTGATCCTCCTTTGTGTATGGGGGTTACTATGGCGTCTTTCCAATCACGTGGCAACACTCCATTTTGGAGAGATAGCTTGAAGATCGTGGTCAAGGGGCCGGCTATGTGGGCTGATAGCTCCTTGAGAAGCCTTGGATGAAGACTGTCAGGACCCATTGATTTTCCTGCATCTAGTTTCATTAAGAAGTTGAGCACGATGCCTTGGTCGATGTCAACGGAATCTATCCCATGTTCTTCTGATGCAGCCAGAGCTGATCCTATAGGCAGTGATGACTCCTGAGTGAAGACTTGGGAGAAGTAGTTTGCCATTGCTTCTGCTTTTTCTTGATCTTCTTCGATTGTATCTTTGTCAATAATCAGGTTTGGGACACCATTGGGTGTTTTATTCCTGAAATTCAAGTACGAGAAAATTTTCTTAGGTTGTGCCTTTGCATTTTGGGCCAGGTGTGTCTCGAACTTCATCCTTGATTGGCGGATTTCTGCGATAGCTTTATTTCTAGCAGTAGTATATAATTCCCTGGTCTCAGAAGTCTCAAGTGTTGCAAACAGGTTCCAACATTTGCGTTTACGTCTGAGTAACTTACGAATCTCCCGGTTTATCCAAGGGGGGGAATGTTTCCGACCCTTTGGAACAGACCAAGGGATGAAGGGTACAGTTACTTGGGCGTAAAGTTGCTTAAATTGGTTCCATGCGGCTTCTACTTGGGACTCTGGATTGATGTACCAGTTTACTGAGTTGGCTGCTGAGACGATCGCATTTATGTCAGCTTTCCAAACGTTTGGTCGAGCTGGGGTTTTGGCCCTTGCTGCCGTTGCTGTGAACTTGAAAGTGAGCACAGCATGGTCACTTCTTCCTAACGGAGGAAGATGTTGTATGAGATCCACATCCTCACCGTGTGAGAACACTAGGTCCAGAGTTGATGAGGAGTGCTGTGAGTCATAGCGCGTGGGCTTAATGATATGTTGGACTAGGGCTAGCGATATACTAGATTCTAGCAGTTTATGGTCAAAGGAGTTGACTGAAGATGGAGTTGTTAGGCTCGACCAGTCAACTGTTGGGGCGTTGAAGTCACCGACTACGAGACTTCGACATTTTGAAGTCCAGGAGCCTAGCTTCTCTATTAGGAAGTCGTCTGCACTGCAGTCAGGACTGCGGTACACAGCAATGAGGTCAATGTCTTGGCCTATGCATTTAAGTCTGCAGCGTAGAAGTTCGCACGACTCACTTTCGTGGGCGAGTGCTTCGATACTACGCACGGTTAAGCCTTTCTTGAGGTAGATGACTACGCCCCCTCCTTTGCGGTTTAGTCGGTCTACCCTGTGCACTTCGAAGTTTGGCAGGTTAACTTCGTTGTCAGTGACATCGGGTGTGAGCCATGTCTCTGTGATAATAATTACATCCGGGTTTCCGGTTTCTATCATGTTTGCCAGCTCAGTCCTTTTATTTAACAGGCTGCGGGCGTTTGTGTAGCAGACTGTTAATTCAGATTGGTGCTTCCCCGGCCCACCCACAGAGGTTTCGGGATCATTAAACTGCGAACTCGGACAACCCGAAAACCCTTAATCTTAAGGTTCTTCTCACCGTTCCGGCGTCGCTCACTTAATTCTAGTGCCGCAGCCTGTCTTTTGACACGGTCTGCCAGGCTTAAGTCAGCGCGGACATATATCCCTGATCCTTTGAGAATATGAGAGTTGCTTAGAATAGCGTCCCTCTCCGCTTTAGAGTTTAGTACGACTTTGAGGAGACGTACAGGTTCACTTACTGTAGGGTCAGGCTTTTGACCTATTCTGTATACGCTGTGTATAGTAATGCCTGATACTGTTTGTGGCAGTAGCTTGTCTAAAAGGGGCTTGACCAAGTTAAGGTCATGCTCGAATCTGGTCTTAGGGTCGAGAGCCAGTGACTCCTCCACTTTGTGGAGAATGAGAGACCTATCAGAGAGATCGGGTTTGCTTTCCGTTACTTTCTTGCCCTGAGGCGTAAGTGTGTTTCTATCCTTCTTGGGCGGTGTGGCCGAAGTGTTATCCTTATCTCGCTTTTTGCGAGAGACTACGGTGCGCCATTCATTGGCGTCCTCCTCGCTAATCTTAGTGGGGTTCGTCTGTCTGCTGCTCACCGGTGTGGATGAGGCTTGTTCCGCCAGTCCCTGGGCGACTGGAGCTGCAGGTTTTCGACCCCTAGTACGCCTCTTCTTCACGGCAGTCTTTCCATTACTGTCACTGGAGGGCTCATCCAGTATCGTGGGGGCGACCTGGGTGTCTGTAATATGGTGGGTGTTCTTCTGTGCTGTAGAGCACTCACTTATTGGCAAGGTCGCATCTGGGACATGTGCTGTTTTGTCAATGACGCTAGTCACGTCATCGCTATCTGAGCAATAGTCGGTATTCTTCTGTGGTGGAGGACGCTTGCAGTCCATGAGCTTTAAAGCCCCACTAAGAGTAGCTATGGCTTCTGTAATACGGAGTTTAGTTGTACTACAGCAGTCGTTGCATAACCAGTTCGCTAGAGGTTTGCAGCAGCGTTTGTATGCTGCTGGAGTAAGGTTCGTGCACATACTGTGAAACCATCTCTTGCAGTTATCACACTGCATTCCCTCATCCACTGGAAACTGGCACATAGCCCTTCCGCAGCGGTTTCTTTTAATAGGCATTTTATTTAAAACGAACCAGGAAAAGTTAAATACAACTTCAAATGTATATATATAACCTTTGTAAATCAGTGATAAAAGCTAATGAGTGCACAAAGATAGATATATGTGGCTATTATGTTATAAGAACACTTATTATAATTAATAGACTCAGATCTGAAACGTAAACTAACTTCGATCAGAATAAACTGATTTAAAGTTAAATCTGTGGACTTTTGAAGCGTATAACACAACAAAATCCAATTATAAACAAGAGCGTGAAAATTAACTCCCTTTTCAAAGTTCGCGCGGAGAACAGGAGAAAAGTTTTTGGGGATTACAGTTTTACTGAGCTTCATTAATGTTCAGGTTCTGCAATTCCTCGTCCAAGCAGTTGACTCCCTGGTATCTTCCTGCAAGTAGAGGAAATAAAACATTGATTAGTGTTACACTATTAGTTTTGTTTCTCTTACACTGCCCCCTCCCTGTGTGTGCACTGTCCTCAGTGCCCCAGGAAGGAATTGGGTAGCCTGCACCTCCAACGGCTGGAACTTCATACTGACAGCTGGCGGGTGGTGGTTCATCATGAGAGGCCGGATTATTGGATGGAAAAAGGCGATGTGGCTTGAGTTGGTTGTAGTGAGCAGGAATAATATCGTCATTCGGTTGCTGAATATTCTTTAGGAAGTAAGTGGTGGGTGGACACATCCGCACGATCTCGAAGGGCCCGTGCCATGGGGAATAGAATTTTGCATTTGGCCCAGGAGGACGGTGAAGCCAAACGTGATCACCGACAGCATAATTTGGACCACGAGCGAAACAGTCATACACATTCTTCTGGTGGTAACTTGACAACTTTTGTTGCGTGCGCGCCAGATCGTATGCGACTGCTAAACGGTTGCGTGTTGCCGGACATAGGAGATATGTTCAGTCTTTTCAAAGGGTAGGGGAGGAACTTGGACTTTGATAGGAAGGCGTAATTCTTGGCCATACAGAAGTAACGCGGGTGAGAAACCCGTGGAGGAGTGCACGGAAGAACGATAAGCCAGAAGACATTGGGGCAGTGTCTCATCCCAAGCGTCAGTTGATAAGCGATCGAGGAAAGCACGTAAGATGTTCTTGAGGGTTCGATTTGTGCGTTCCACCAACCTGTTTCCTTCTGGGTGGTAAGCAGTCGTGCGGGTCTTCCGAACGCCAAATACGCTGCAGATGTGATGAACCGGTTGACTTTCAAAAGCGGCACCTTGATCTGAAGGCAGTGAATGGGGGGCACCAAAACGAGTAATCCAATTGTCAATGAACGCCTGGGCTACGCTATTTGCATCTTGCCGTTGTAAAGGTACTGCTTCGCACCATTTTGTGAAGTAATCAATCATCACTAAGATATAGCGGTTACCTCTCTTGGTAGTTGGGAGTGGCCCCATTATGTCGATCCCGACGCGCTGGTTCGGTGCTTCCGTTAGCATAGGTACGAGTGGTGCTCTAAGCGTGTGCGTAGGCTGTTTGTTGCGGTTACAGAAATCACAATTTTTACAAAACTCGATTACATCGCGGTGAAGTAACGGCCACCAGAAACGTTGACGGATTGCTTGTTCAGTTTTGTTTTGACCAGCATGCCCCAGTTGATGGTGCACTTGGCTAATCAGCTCCTGTACTTTGGCGCTGGAAACAAGGAGTCGGGGTTTAGAATTCGGTTCCAGTATGTAGAGGACATCATCAATCAGACGGAGGAGACCCCACTTACCACAGATGCTCTTCGTAGCTGCTGGCAGGTCTTGTAATTCTTTGGCCGTCGGTTTATTGTTGCCGTGCTGTTGTCGTAAATAGATAGGTTGTATCTCTGTGTCAACCACTTGCAGAGAGGCCCAGTCAATGTCAGGTGTAGCACTAAATAATGCATTTACCGTGTTTTCACAGTCTGGCAGGCGTGAGAGGGCGTCGGCGTTACCATGTCATTTTCCAGGGCGGTATTCACAAGTGAAGTTAAACTCCTCTAAACGTTCCTGCCGGCGGGCGAGTTGACCTTCAGCATCACGAAAGTTCTACAGCCACTGTAACGCCTTGTGATCAGTTCGGACTTGAAATTCGCGCCCCAGCAAGTAATGACGGAAATAAGTGAGAAAGTATACAAGAGCTAACATTTCACGGCGCGTCGTAGAATACCGTGTCTCTCTCTTGTCCAGCGTCCGACTAGCATATGCTATAACTCGTGCATATCCGTCAGGGGTTGCCTGTGAAAGGACGGCTCCCATCGCGTGTGCACCAGCATCAGTATCCAGGATAAAAAGGCCACTGTCGGGCGACGTATTCGGGAATGCTAGAACAGGAGGGGAAGTCAACCATGTTTTAAGCGTGTTAAATGCTAACTGGCATTCGTTAGTCCAAGTGAATTTACGTCCCTTTTCAGTTAATCAATGAGGGGGGCTGCTATGTTGGCGAAGTTTTGAACGAACCGACGGTAGTAAGATGCAAGCCCCATGAAACGACGAACATCTGTCGTCGATTTAGGGGTAGGCCAGTTGAGGATTGCTTGTACTTTGCTTCTGTCTGTGCTCACACCTTGCGGGGTGATCGCATGACCAAGGAAGGTAACAGATTTCTGCAGGAAGTTGCATTTTGGTGCTTTCAACTTAAGATTACTTTCGCGTAGGCGTTGGAATACGACTCGAAGGTTGGCATGGTGTTCTTCAAGGGACTGCCCGAACACAATGATGTCATCCAGGTAAATTAAGCATTGTTTCGGGACCAACCCTGCAAGTACTGTTCGCATGAGTCGTTGAAACGTAGCGGGGGCATTAGACAAACCAAATGGCATGGTTTCAAATTCGTATAACCCCGTAGGCACAACAAATGCAGTTTTCGGTCGGTCTTCCGGACGAATTTCGACTTGCCAATAGCCGGAAGCCAGGTCCAATGTAGAAAACCACTGTGCCCCACCCAAAGCATCTAGAGTAGCGTCTACGCGAGGTAGTGGAAAGGAATCTCGTTGCGTGATTGCGTTTAGACGGCGGTAGTCAACGCAAAGGCGGGGGGAGCCATCTTTTTTCTTCACGAGTAAAATAGGGGATACCCATGGTGACGTGGACGGTTTAACCACTTTCTTCTGTAGCATATCTGCTATCAGTGTATCCAACTGTTGCTGGTAATGAATGGGAACCCGTCGAGGGGGCATCCTAATGGGTAGGTTATCCCCCGTCTTAATCTCGTGTTGTACAATACTAGTACGCCCCATCATATGTCCGTCGTCAAACACGTCACTATACTCTTGTAACAGGGCCAAAAAGTCAGCACGGTCTTTAAGACTGAGGTGAGGGTTATCATGGACGTTCACTATTGTCATCTGTGGTAAAGCACAAGTATTAGCACACTGATTGTGGTTGGATGATCGGCCAATTGCGAGGTTATGTGCCCCCAGCCGGATTCGAAGGCGACTTAAATCAATGACAGCGTTTTGTGCGGTTAGGAAGTCCACGCCCAGTATGGTGTCCCATCGTATAACATCGCAAATGACGAACGACTGGGCACAAGTAAAACCTTGAAGAGTCACTGAAAGGGTGGCGGTATCCGTTACCTTAATTGGTGCTCCATTGGCAGCAATTAGCTGGAGCTGACTGGGGAGAGGCTTAGGTTTGACCCTGAGTCTCTGAACCAATGCCGTGCGCACAACGGAGGACGATGCCCCAGTGTCAATCAGAAAAGTTACGTCTGTGCCCTGAAGCTTGCCCTCAAGGAAAAGGGGGATTTCGAATATTTACCAGATAAGGTCACATTAGAGGAACGCTCACCTTGTGGTTTTCTATTGTGACCACATTTCCATGCTCGCCGTCCAAACCGGTGACAGTAATAGCACTTATTGGGGTCCTCATGGTGCTTGGGAGTGACTGTGGGTGGCGTTGAAGGTTGATTTGGAGGTGGGGCATTGAACCGGCATTGGAGTGGTGCTGATACGGTCGTAAGTGCAGCCGAAGGTGCTGTTGTTGGGATTGGGTAGAGGAAGCTGCTGGTTGGTACTGTAATATTTCGCTGAATGTCCATAAAGCGCATGATGGTTCGCTGTAATTCCATTGTGTTCGTAGGGGGGTGGCGTAGCAGGTCTGTGCGCAGGCCACCAGGCGAGACCCCGTCGAGAAAACGTGTCCGCAGCATGCGGTCTCTGTATTCTGGATCTGCGTTATTGTCCACACTCGCCACCATTAGTTGTAAGGCATGGAAGTAATCGAGGGGGCTTTCATCAGGCAGTTGTCTGAGGTTGAAGAACTTTAGAAGGGCGTGTTCGTAGCCCTATTGAAGATCAAAACAATTATCCAAAATTTTCCAATTTTCGTCCATGGACTTTGTGCTGCTGAATCCGGCAGCATCGGCGCGTGCGAACGCATCTTCTGATAGGGCATTGAGGATATGAAGGAAGTGGTGCGCTGGTGGAGAAATACTGAGGAATGCGTGAACGCGTTTTTTCCATCTGGGGTAGTCAGATGACAATTGCAACATTGGAGGACGAGGTAGCTTGGGCACCATCGGTGTGGTGATACCACTTTCTTCTGGAAATAGCTTGGGAAGACCGTAATCGAATGAATTTTCCATGTTAATAGCAGAAGGACCACATCCGACACCGATTTGTAACAGGCAACCAGCAGGCACACCGTATTGAAAGCAGAACACCAACTGCACAGGAAAGAGTTAATTCAGCGAGAATGGACTTTTTAAAAAGTGCGGGGTACAGTTTTTGGGGATTACAGTTTTACTGAGCTTCATTAATGTTCAGGTTCTGCAATTCCTCGTCCAAGCAGTTGACTCCCTGGTATCTTCCTGCAAGTAGAGGAAATAAAACATTGATTAGTGTTACACTATTAGTTTTGTTTCTCTTACAATACCCTAAAACGAAACGAAGTCGATTTTCCCGCTCAACCTGGAGGAAAATTGTACAATTCAATAACTATACAGCCCAGTTCAGACAATGAGTGCATATATATATATATATATCAAATATTTAACTGTTGAAACATTATTAACTTGTAGACAATCTACGATTTGATACTATATCATACTTGATCGTGCCTGTAAAAATGGCATGCACCTTTTTATATGTTTATATGAGAATATATATTATTATTATTAAAACTGTTCTCCCACACTTTCTAAAAGTCATTTTCGTGGAATAAACGCTCTCCTGCCCAGTTCGTGTTCTCCATCCATTATCTGTGTGTCTGGTGGTTTGCCTCTTGCAGTAAGAGCAAAGACGATATATAGGTTGTCAGTCACGTCTCGTAAACCGTTAGTGCCCAGCCCTTGCTACGCTCGGGCTCACGCTGTTCCTTGAAGTTTCTCAGAAATGCTTAGTAATAACGGACGCAAAAACCAAAACACTGATTTGCCACTCGTGAATTCTTTATTGTAACACCAACATATAAAAAATGTTTCCACTAAGGTCTGTGAACAAACATTACAATAATAAATCACAATATTACTTCTGACGGTGTTTTACTCTTCTTTCTGAACAGCGACCGATGAGACGATGACTGGTGTATTGATGCCTCCGCGAAAAATGGGGAAGTCGGTTTTGAGCAAACAACCATGAATTGATCGTTCAATCTTCAACTGCATTGACACTCCCCGGCAAAAAAAGATCCAACCACTTTTTTTCATCACCACCAATACACGTTGACTTGGATGCCATTGCGAGAACCTGGGTCACACGGACAGAGCTGAAATGGAAAACAAACAGAAAAGCCAACACACCACAGGCATACCGACAGCACAATCTCACGCATCAATCACGACCTGCGCCTTCCAGTTAAAGGCATCCTCTTGCAACACAATCGCCACTTGCTAGAATGATTCTTGCAGAATGCAACGTGACCATAGCACCACCTCACGATACTCCACGCACATCGTCTTATCTACTCACTACCAGTTACCACTGCAATCGCTTGTCACTCATTCTACCTCAGTTCTAGTAACGTTGAGGTATGCGAGACTCAGTCGTTTACACTCCCACTCCCCGGCGTGTCGGACCGCAGCTAACAATTATCTCCGTATGCATTTCATTCTCAGCAATAGCCTCCCCGGCTTATACGACCCATCTGCTGTCTTGAACATCGATCAATTCATTCACGGATGTAGAAGAGTGGACAGAACTTCAGAAGTAATCACGACGAAAATTTTAACAAAATTATGCAATAACAACAAGGTACGAAAACAACAAGTAAACACAATGGATCCCAAAACACGAATTGATATGACACACCACACGTATGTACAAACAGTGCACGTAATCTCGCAGATCATGTCTCGATGGAACTCCTTTGAAGAATTGCAGGACTTACACCAGTACGCCTGTAACCCTTCTCAGGTTGACGATTGTAAGTTGTGGAATGTCCGGACACAAACAAGATTAACCGACAATTACATCAATTGGAACTCACACAACTATTTAACACAAACATATGTACAATCAACACATCAAATGTTGTGGATTCTGGCACGACTGACTACCCGTGACGAACTGTAGGACTTACAGCAGTACGCCTACATTCCTTCTCAGGTTGATGATACAAGTGGAAGTCGTCCGGACACAAACAGAATTACCAACAGCTAGATGACAGATGATATCAATTCAGTATATGCAATATGAACATATGTACAAAATCACACACCAAGCACGTTGGACTGCTCATTGATGCGCTGCCCTTTGAAGAATTGTAGGACTTACACCAGTACGCCTACAACCCTTCTCAGGTTGACGCCCTAGGTTGGAAAATCGTCGCAGAGTTCATTTGCTGATTTCCTTCTATCAGCTATATCCTAAAATCTGAACAGTAACACGCTCATGTCATTGTATCGTAGAATATAGATGACGAACAAACACACGACGTATCTGGTCAACCAAGTGTAGAAACAGAGTAATTTACACCAAAGATAATAGCATTCAATTAGTAACTTGAAACTAGAAATGCCTTTGTTCGTGCACGTCAATTTAACAATCACTCTCTCGTTTACACTTGGCTTATCCTCACTAGACTGAGCAATATCTTTCGTCTTTTCAAATGCACAAATATTATCATAGTCATTGCACAAGATACTTGAGTTGATGGGCATCTGTTTCATTGTGGATGACAACACCAACGACGACTGATTGATACCAGTTGATGAAGTTAGCGAAGGATCAAAAGCTGTTGTTGCTCGGCTTTCAGAAATTTGTCTACCTGCAAGACCACCACCACTGCCGTCATCTACTATCAGCTCAGGTTTAGCACTAGCATCTGATGATAGGTGGGCTACATGCTGATCACTCACACTGACGGTCTCACAAGTATGCATGCCTTCTGCAACTGCATCTGCATTTATTTCTACTTCACGTTGTCGTTGTACAGAACCTTTATTTAACTTAGCGGTAGTAGGCATTCCCTCCATTTCATCATGATCAACCAAAGACAAATCTGAACTATCATGATCATTATCACAAATATTCAATTTACCATCATCTATCTGGTCGACCTCATCATTATCAAAATCTTTAATAACAGAAGTAGACAATTTTGGTTCCTCCTCACAAATCATTAAAGGCTTTATATCTTCACTCTGACTAGTAATACCTTGTAAACTTGTAGGGTCAGAACTGGACTCTGAAGCAATAACTCTATTCTGTGACACTCTATTCAACAATGGCTTACCAGTTGCAACTACAGACTTCTTGACCACACCGTTATCGTCACACAATTCGGAGTCAGGCCTGGAGTTCACATTTAGCTTATCACTGAACTTGCTCACTGGTTCCCAGCTCACCTTTGTATGCACCTCTTGCAAACGTGTAAAACAGCCGTGTTTGTCTTGCATCTTGTAACTTATCTGTTGAGGATGTACTACGAAACCTGTTACACTCACTAGGTCTATATGCATTACTAGACATCATGGAGTCTTCTCGATATCCAACTCTCTGGGGCCTACTCGTCATCAATGATTGCATTTTGATCTCAGACTGCTCTATTCTAGGGGTGAGATTCAATATACTGGCGAACTTGCTCATAGATTGATTGACGCTATCTTTTACCAGTTTCAGGATATCATCAAACCTTGGCTCGATACCCTCATCCTCCATACGGGAGCTTATCTTCACCCACTTCCTTTGCAGTCGAGTAGGTAGGCGTCTTGCTATTACTTCTAGTATAAAACTCGAGTTGAGGTCACTAATGCAATTCATCGAAATCAAGGTATTCTTATAAGTCATAAGATTATCTAGAAACTCAGTAAGTGCCTTGGAGTCATCTTGAAGTTGACTGACGTTACCTTTGACAGCTTCGAATACGTTCCTTACAATCATTGAAGGTCTTCCAAACCTTTGACGTAATATGCTCATAGCCTCATCGTAGCCCTCTTTTGGCTTCATAAACTTACAACACTGTATAGCTCTTGCAGTATCTCCAGTGCAATACCTCATCAAATACATCAATTTCAATTCATCACTTAATAGAAAACTACTCAACATTATCTCAAACTCCTTTACAAATTGTAAATAATCGGCCGGGTTTCCATCAAAACACCGTGGTTCAAACTTAGGGAGTTTGATGTTCCTATTATCCCTGAACGGCGAAACAGTAACATCAACCATGTCATACTTAACGTCAGACACATCGTTACAATTAACAGACAAGTCACCATGACTTACTTTCCTGTTTGTATCTAAGACATTCTGTCCCTTCTTTGACCCAGGCATTGTTGAACTTGACCCAATTCCAAAAACGTTCCAGATATTGATTGTTCAAAGAGGACTTGACCGGCATCAGGAAAGATGAACGGTGGCTATCCAAACTTTCACCAACTGTCTGAATCCGTCAGAAACTGTTTCTACCGTCAGAAACTGTCAGTCACGTCTCGTAAACCGTTAGTGCCCAGCCCTTGCTACGCTCGGGCTCACGCTGTTCCTTGAAGTTTCTCAGAAATGCTTAGTAATAACGGACGCAAAAACCAAAACACTGATTTGCCACTCGTGAATTCTTTATTGTAACACCAACATATAAAAAATGTTTCCACTAAGGTCTGTGAACAAACATTACAATAATAAATCACAATATTACTTCTGACGGTGTTTTACTCTTCTTTCTGAACAGCGACCGATGAGACGATGACTGGTGTATTGATGCCTCCGCGAAAATTGGGGAAGTCGGTTTTGAGCAAACAACCATGAATTGATCGTTCAATCTTCAACTACATTGACGTAGGTGCTAGAGTAAGACACATAGAATGCAGAACTTACAATCATTATCATTTAGCCAGTTATGGAGGGTTTGTGAATTTATAAAATTCTACATTGGTCGGCGAGTACAGCATTGCCTTGACATTATCAGATTTATCGGACCAACTTTGCGGTGATAAACAGATTTTGTGATGAAGGTTACTCCATTATTCAACATATGTGCTAGCAATATTCTGAATACCCGCTAAATGTAATAACAATATATTCTCATTTTGTACATGAGGGACGCCAGTTTACAGGCATCATCAATGTAATAACTTACATATACGATTTGTAAACATATTCAATAATAATGGTTTGATAAAATACATATTTTTTCTACCTGCGTAGGATACACCAATTGTACCGGCATGGATAAATATTATTTAAATTACATGAATTTGGTTTATTGTTAAATTACATGGTTGCTGTCATTTTTGTCTATGGTTTGTGGGAACAATATGATAACTAGTCATTCAATGGAGCACATCAAAATACATAGAAATATTGCCTTCGCATTAACACAAAAACCCAAGTATGTTATGGATAGATAAGAAATACTTGGGAAGAAAATAAAGCTTGAAGTAATTCCCCCACATAACTTTGGTGTGTACGGCATCCAGTCTTATTCTTGATTTATATCCAAATTTGGTAATTTAAAATAAGTGATAGACTTATATGGTTTTGTCAGCATTTTCATCGTAGCATCAGTGTAGACTAATAATGATAGTTTATATTTTCATATAAACGAGTGTTTTCAAGAAATGCCAGCTATTTTTACAGATACGATCAGTTATGTTGTTAGTTACAATCGTGAAGTTTTATAAATCTATACTTTTTAATGGTATAAAGTTATATTCCACAGCTTTAATCCAGGTTGCATCGTGGGGGAGGTAATACGTAATTCCGGAAGGAATTGCAAGATATGGGACCAATAATGTTTGCAGATCATTTGTCATTGTAAGTGGTCAAATATCCACATTCTTCATTCTCATTCAAAAAGTCAAATGGAAGCTAAAATGGTGAGACAAAAAAGAAGACAAACAACAGCAACCCAGAAGGAGTGACTAATAAATATATACATATATATTCTGTCTAGTAACTATGGTTATTTTGATACACAAACTAACTAGTTCCGTTTTGCTAACTTTAATATTATGTGTGAACTAATATTACTGTTCTGTGTAGAAATAGTTTTTTGAAACCACACGTTTGAAGAACTTAAAATATCTATGTAGGGTGAAAAAGAGGCTGTAAGAGTCAGACGTAGGAGTGCATTGTCATCTTTGAGCAGTCTGGTGAGTGAGGAGATGAACACTGGGAGTGTGTTTGCATTGCGCACATTAGCTGGTGGTCTATTCCAAATGACTGAGAACTTTTTAAGAAGAAGCTGTACCACATGTAATTCTGACAATGCTCTATAGCAGCTAGGTTGTGATGATTTCTGAGATTGCAACGAATGACAGCGATAATTTTAGTCATTGCCTCGGAGGAGTGCGATAAAAGATTAGTGAATCTGCAGCAAAAAATGAGGTTAGTGGAGATTCCAGAGTGAATCTATTTTCAGTCTGTCACAACCCTCGTAGTATTCCAGACCACTTTCTAAACCAAGAGTTCTTGGGTAAATTCCCGTTGCATTCCCTCTAGTTTAAGCTTGTCATTCTGTCTCAGTCAGCTAAGAATAAGCAGGCAGAGGTCGGACACACCCTAGTTTCACAACAAAAGAAATTGCGTATTATGCATCCTAGCAGTCTTCATGTTTTACGTCTAGCATAATCAGTCTGTTCAGAGAACTTTAAGTTACTAGAGTATCATATACCGGGATCTAGTGATTTCAAAACTCCATTAAAGTGATACAAACGTGGAAGACAGCATCACTATACATATGCAGTGCCCTAATGCAGTGACTTTGAAAAGAGAGGACAGAAGAAAACAGCAAGAGAGGTGCAGAGGCAGCCAGCATATGTTAACAATTTAAATAAACGTTATATAGTAAGCGCAGGGTTTATTCCTTATTTTATTATATTGAGTTTATAGTCACTGAAATTTATGGCGTTTCATGCTAACAGTTATTTTGGAAACTTCAAACTATAGCAGCCCGAACCGAAACTACCTAGCGAACGGAAAAAGACCCTGACAAGGGCAACTTTGACCAGCCAAAAGGCTCAGAAAACGGCGCATAACTTCGACAAATAGTTTAAATAAAAGTAACGCAATATTAAAAAATAGTTACAAGGGATAACCTTTTCTTATATGTTCCATAAAACCTCCCATTTTCTCATGGGAGCATTGATACTCATGTTAAACCAACTCCTGTATATAAACTCATTGAGATAACCGTTTATCATTGCATTTCTTGAACCATTTACCGATCTGATCCGTTTTTTGAGGTGACTTCAAAAGCTTTCGGTGGAATTAATGTGAGTTCCATCAAAAAGATTGATAAAACCATTGGCATGGTCGACGACCTCATGAATATAGCCCAGGTTTGGTGACTGACAGTAACTACTCCATTCATCTCTATGAATAGTCGTCCCCGGCAGCACTAAGCGCTGGATAACAGGCAATAATACATCTGCACTGCGATTAATATAACATAATATAATATATTTCTTCCTGTTTATGCAGGAACATACCAATTGTACATGCATGGATAAGTTATTATATAAATTACACAAAATTTGATGTATAGTGAATTTACAGTTTGGTTGTTGTTTCTGACATCAAAGTCAGTCGGAACAGTCTGCTATAAAGTTTGTTTGTGTAGCACATAAAGAGATATAGAAATATTGTCTTCGCATTAAAAAAAACCAGACATCAGATGAATGTAATACGGATATCTGGGAAAAAAAGCTTGAAGTCAATTCTCTTATATAACTTTGTTGTGAGCAACACCCTTGGTTTAGAGTTTATTGATGTATTTTGTTGAGATCAGTGATATATTTATTCCATTTTTCAGCAGTCTTATCGTAGTTTTATAACAGGAAAGAAATTTGATCGTGGATGCGAAAACTAGATAAGGTCATGTTAAGTTGTTTTACTGCATCAAATGGTGTCGAGGTCGATTCCAGAATTCTCCATTTGCGCCATTTGTGTCTGCATGGCGGACTGTATTCGTAAGTTCAGAAAAATGTTGAAAACTGTTTGAAAACCAGTTGCTTCTTCATTTCAGATCATGAATACTCATTTACAGCATGTTCGCCAGCGTCTTCAAATGGTAGAGTTGGATCGTTCATGGAATTTGAGTGGTTATGATATAGATAGTTTGGAATTAATCCTCATTTCAGTTTAGATGCAGGGTTGTTCGACCTCGACCAGAAGATGAATAGGAGTAGCAGGGTACCAAAAATAGAAAGTATGTGAACATTAAAAGGATATTAATGTATATATGTAAATGTTTATGTCAACTTTATAACACATTAGTAAAAAATTACTTTTAATTATAGTTGTGTTTTCACGTATTTATGCGAAGTCTTAGAGTTTATTTAGTGTCATAATGTGTATTAATGAGTCTGAGCGTTTTAGTGTTCTAATGACTGATGCGTTTTAGAAGTAATTAATGGGTTCTGGTAGGGATAGTCTTTGGAATAAAACAGTTTATATAGCAAGCGTTTGAAGGTTACAATAAAGTGACACGTCCTGTTTCTAAGGGTAAACTAATCCTGTATGTTCCGTACTCAGTCTTTATGCATCCATGCTGCTAGTTTATTTATAGTTTGAAGATTGCTAAGGGTGTTGAAGTGTGTCTTTTAGGTGCTGTAGTAGGTTAGTAGTTGATTCGTTCTAGGAGTAAATAGTTTATTAATATGATCAGTAGAGTGAAACAGTCTGTACAGAGAGCGTTTGAAGCTTGTAACCGAAGAGCAAGTTCTGACATCTAGGGTCAGGCTATTCCATATTTTAGATTACATGACTGTGAAGAAGTTTTCACGGAGAGTTGACTTAAAGGAATGAGTTGTCACTGTGCAAGTTTGGTTACGCAGATGTTAAGAACCTTCCTGTGCGAATTGTATGTCCCTGTTCCCTGAGAATGATATTTTGTGAAGGACCTTAAAGAAGAATATTAGGTTTATAGTAAGTCGCCTTGTCCAAAGTGGGTCAAGCTTTGGGATCATGCACCGTGAGATGTAGTCTTTCTTACAGTCATAGCCAAGCAGTTTTGAGGTAAAATATCGTTGGATACTTTCCATCCTTAGCTTGTCGCGTGTGCGAGTGCTGCTTATGATAAATGGACAGTATTCTAGTAGTGGTCTGACACATGTTTTGTACAGAATTAGCTTAGCTTCATTGTCGTGAAAGCTCCTGAGTATGCATCCTAAGAGCATCCTCGATTTTCTAGTCTGTGATGCTACTTGCTCAGAGAATGTCAAGTCACTAGAGTACTGTAGTACCCCTATACCAACTGTAAACATGCTTTTTAATCTAATTTGTATACTTGCATTATATGTGTATACAGACTGATTTTTATATATACTTCGCAAATACTTGTCCATTCACTGTTGAATATTACCTTGACACAATTTCGAATTTGACTACTGCTTCAATACATATTCGTATTCTTCACAAGTGCCTTTTGATTTACGTTGTGGGCGTCGAGTAGCCACAACGTCTGCGCACATCAATAAGAACGAAGAAATACATAGAATATATGTGTACAGCAGGTACATGGCGAATGGCAACCCCTTGCATTCTTTTCGAAACTACTGAATCCTACTCAATGTCGATATAGCACCTTTGGTAGAGAGTTATTAGCTGTTTATTTAGCAATCAAGCATTTTCGACATATGCTGGAAGGTACACCTTTTACTGTCTTTACAGACCACAAGGCTCTAACAAAAGCCTTATCAGCAAAACAAGATAACTACTCTCCACGTGAACTACGACATCTCGAGGTTATATCCCAGTTCACCTCCGATCTGCGACACATAAAGGGTAAAAACAATGAAGTGGCAGACGCTTTATCACGTATGCACATTGATAACATTGTATGCCCAGACATCGATTACGAACATCTCTCAAACCTACAACGAGATGACGCCGAACTCAAAAAGATCATGTCTTCTAAAACAACATCTTTAAACCTCGAGGCAATTCCTTTCGGCACGACAAAAGTTATCTGCGACACCTCTACAGGTAAATATCGACCTTTCATTCCAACAGCTATGAGACATACAGTATTCGAGAAGTTACATAACTTGTCGCATCCTGGTGTTAGCGCTACTACCAAGCTACTAAGAGAAAGATTCATCTGGCCAAACATTAAAAGCGACGTTAAGAAGTGGACACGAAATTGCTTGTCTTGTCAAAGAGTCAAAATCAACCGGCACACCAAAGCACCACTTGGTCGCTTTCCTAATCCCGACGCTAGATTTGACCACGTACATGTAGACATAGTTGGTCCACTGCCTCCTTCCAATGGTTTTAACTATATTCTCACCTGCATTGACAGATTTACTCGTTGGCCAGTAGCAGTTCCATTAATCGACGTCTCAGCTGAAACGGTAGCTAAAGCTTTAGTCGAAAACTGGATAGCCAACTTTGGTGTCCCATCAATTATGACTACAGACAGAGGTGCCCAGTTTGAAAGCCGACTGTTTGACCAACTAACTGAATTACTAGGCATTAAACGAATACGAACGACAGCGCATCATCCTAGTTCCAACGGTATGGTTGAACGATTTCATCGACAACTCAAAGCTGCACTCGCTGCTTCTTTGACTCAAAACGATAGGTCAACCAAACTTCCACTAGTATTACTTGGTATACGAGCTACTATAAAGAAAGATATTGGCTGCTGTGTTTCTGAACTAGTCTATGGAACAACATTACGATTACCAGGAGAATTTTTCACCCCGGGTAACGAAGTTCCACACGATATGACTGGTTACGTGCACCAGCTAAAACGACACATGAACGAGCTAAAGATATCACTTCCACGTCAACAGGAACGAGCGTCATACATCCCGTCACAACTGACAGATTGTACTCACGTCTTCGTCAGGAGAGAAGGTGTACAACGACCACTTCAACCCGCTTATGATGGCCCATTCAAAGTTCTAAACAGAAACGCGAAAGTTATCACGATAGAAAGATTGAATAAAACAGAAGCCATCAGTATCGACAGAGTCAAACCAGCGTTCCTCGACGATTTCGAAGTCAACGATAAGAACCAGCTGAACGACGTGCCAACACCTACATCTACACAAGCTTCAACATCGACAGAGAAGCCAGCGAAAACAACACGATCTGGTAGACGAGTCCATTGGCCTAAACGTTACGTGCAAGTCATCGAAATATGACTTACTATGAATTTTCATTTTTATTATCTTTATTCGTAATTGTCATTTGATTACTCATTTAACTGATTAATATTTTCATACATAAATCACGTCACTATTATTTTAACATCGATATTTCCTATATTATTATATTTAATCACATCTCGTATATTATTCACGTATCGTTTTCGTCTACCGACTACAGATCCCCGGACAATTTTATCGTTCCTTATATATTCTATTACGATTAGCAATTTCACTTTCCCTAGATTATCGCATTTATTATCAATGTTATTAACCGCTTTAAACCGCTCATTTTTCAGCTTAATAAATCGCCTTCTGTGTACTATCGCTGCTACGTATTACGCTGACGCATGTTATTTTCGAACACTTAAATGTATTTTTTTTATATATTTCAGTGTTCTGGTGGGGGAATTATGTAGTACCCCTATACCAACTGTAAACATGCTTTTTAATCTAATTTGTATACTTGCATTATATGTGTATACAGACTGATTTTATATATACTTCGCAAATACTTGTCCATTCACTGTTGAATATTACCTTGACACAATTTCGAATTTGACTACTGCTTCAATACATATTCGTATTCTTCACAAGTGCCTTTTGATTTACGTTGTGGGCGTCGAGTAGCCACAACGTCTGCGCACATCAATAAGAACGAAGAAATACATAGAATATATGTGTACAGCAGTTTAGTCAGAAAACGCACGCAACAGTACCTCAGGCCTAGGTCAACGACACTTCGGAGTCTGGTTAGGTTAGCGCATTGAAGCGTTAATTTCAGGTCAATTGAGGGTGCGCCAAAGCAGATCCAGCCACATATGTTCAGATTAAATTGGAGATTCCATAGGGACGACCAAGCAGTCATTTTATCTAATTCCTTCTGCACTACTATGGAGAAACTTCTTTTGTATATTCTTAAACCTTCTTTAAAAGCTTTCAGTGACCCTAAGCAGTTTGCTTATAAGTGTGGAAGAAGTACATTAGATGCAGCCATTGTACTACACCACAATATTGTTTCCTGCCTTGATAAGGGTGCTAAGTTCGTTCGAACAGCTTTTTTAGACTATACTTCAGCTTTCGACTCTGTTCCTAGGACACTTTTATTAGGAAAGATGATTTTAGCTCAAACAGAGTCCTGGGCAACTAGATGGCTGTCTTCTTATTTTAAGGATAGGAAACAGCATACTGTTTTGGCTGGAAAGCGCTCCACTTCTCAGCTAACTGAAAGTGGTGTGCCTCAAGGTGCAGTACTTTCTCCATTTCTTTTCTCTTTCTTTTTGCATGACCTTCCGAACTCACCCAAAGTTAACTTCTTTAAGTTTGCTGATGATCTGACCGTTTCTGTCCCTGTAGTTTCCACATCGGATTGTTCCCACATGAAAGGCTTCTTAGCTGAAGTAAACGATTGGTCTGGCTCAAATGGTCTTAAACTAAATCCAACTAAATGTAACACTGTTGATTTCAGCTTGAGAAGTGAAAAAGACATGCATGGATTGATTCAATCTCATGATTGTTTTAATATTGATGGTACCATGATAGAGAGCAAGTCAAGTGTTTCTTATCTTCGAATTAGTTTCTCTTCAAACCTTTGCTAGTCGTCTCATATTCTTATAGTTTCTAAGAAAGTTTTCCGTCTGACTTATTACATAAAGAAGTTGAGACACTCAGGTATAACTCAATCTCTTATCATACAATTTATTAATTCATGTGTTTTGCCCATCATTCTTTATTGTTCTCCATTATTCTTCCCTGGGCTACTCAAGAAAGATCATATAATACTACGAAGAACATTGAGGGCTATAAGTAGGGTCAGTGCTATCCCTTTGACTCAACTAAATGACACTGTTGTCAATAGGCATATGAATTCTTGTAAACACTTAGCTAAAGTTATCTTATCTGATAGTGAACATCCTCTTTATTCACAATTGTTTCCTTGTATCTCTTCGGGTAAGACCAGAAGAAATTTTATAAACATTTATGCTCGTACTACAAAATATAAAAATTCGACCGTTCCATATTTGGCACGAGTATTGTGTGAAGAGACAAATATCAGAAAAGAACTTTTGCAACTTTTGAATCAATAACTAAACTATAAAATGTAATGAAGCATATTATTATGCATGTGTTATTCGTTATATTATTTATTTATTATTCACTATGACCTAGAATGGTGTGTTTTGTTGGGTTTTTTTTTATTATTTTTTTTTGTTTTGTTTTTTCCTATTAACTATCAATATTTTAACATTTTATACATTTATATAATTATAAACAGAGCTAAACCATTGCAATATGTAAAAGAAACGCTGAAAATTCCATGCTGTAAATTTTTATTGTTGTGGAATAAAGTGATTATTATTATTATATTACATTCTCGAAGTTCCCTAAGTCATCACTTTGGAATGTATAAGCTACTTTTAGGTCATCTGCAAAGATGAATGGTTTCCCGTGCGTGAAGCAAGCGCATATGTCATTGATGTATAGCGTAAATAGGAGGGGTCCAATGACACTACCTTGTACTACACCAGAAGTGATAGGGCTAGGTTTGGAGGTTGCAGACCCGAGTTTAACTATTTGGGACCTATTGTTAAGGAATGATTTAAGCCATCCTAATAATGGGTCACGTATTCCTAAGGAGTTCAGCTTATTTGTTAGCAGTAAATGGTCAACACGGTCAAATGCCTTAGAAATGTCAAAGTAGATGACAAGTACTAGTTGCCGTCTGTCACGACTGCTGGTTACAAAATTGAAGAAGTCTAGGTGACATGTTAAACATGATCTGGATTTCAGGAATCCATGTTGGTTCGGACTTATAATATTGCGGCTAAGCATATGTTTGATTAAGTTATCTTTGACTAGTCTCTCCATAATTCTAGATGCTATAGGTGTGATATTGATCGGCCGGTAGTTACTGACTTCAGTTTTCGAGCCAGATTTGTGTTTAGGCATAATGAATGTTGTCTTCCATATGTCAGGGTAAGTTTGGGTTTCTAGGGACATTGTGAATATTTTAAGCAGCAGTAGAGGAATGTCAGGGCCACCATATTTATAGAAGTAAGATGATATACCGTCGGTACCGAAACCTTTTGAACTTTTGAGGGTTCTTATAGTTTGGTTAATATTAGCATAAGTGAATTCAACAGTGCTAATTTGGTTTGGTGTGAGTGGAGATGGAGTTTGTGCCATATTAGTAATAGGGTGTATATCGAGTAGCTGGACTGAGGGCTTAAGGTAGTTACCTGCAAACGTTTTGTTGAATAGTTCACATATGTCTGCAGAGTTAGTGCATAGCCTACCTTTGTCTATGAGGAGAGAAATGCTGTGATTTTTGCGATTCATTCGCTTCCTTAAGATTTCTGTGAGTGCATACACTCTAGCAGGACTGGCTACTGCGATGCGTTCTTCCTTTCTCATACGGAAATCTTGAGCTTGTGAGATGGAGCTAAGGGTGTTAAGTATTAGACCTAGAGTGCCAAAGTCGTGGTGTTTGAAGTAACTTGTTGAGAGTCTCTTCAGTTTCATACGATCCTTTGGTTTTATGAATGACTTTCTGTGTGGGGAAACCTTTAGTGTTTGGAGTGGAATGACAGCATCTAAGCATGTGTTAGTGTTATGGTAGAAGATGGTTAGGGCTCTCGAGAGGTCATCAGTAGTGAAGTATTCATCCCATTCGGAGGATCTTAGCATTGATTCTACCAAGGCCCAGTTTGCCTTACTATAGTTCCTATATATTACTTGTTGTGAAGTGGAGGTATGAGATGCATTGCTACTCAGCGGAATTGGCAGTGCACACATCACTGTTTTGTGGTCGCTCCCTGGAAACTCAGAACCTACTAGCGTTGAAAGGGGGCTTATATTGTGGCAGAAGATTAAGTCTAGTACGTTGTTACCTCTTGTGGGAGTAGTGACAGTTTGTTTCCAGCCAAGTATATCCAGTGTGCCTAAGAACTTATCAAATTTAGTTGGGCCTGTGGGTATATCCCAGTTGATTTCAGGTAAGTTAAAGTCCCCACATAGGATCTTATGGTCGTATTGTAAGTCGGATAATTGCTCCAGAGTATTAATAAGTTGGGTCTCGTAATTACTAAAGGTGCCAGGTGCTCTGTAGGTGCATCCAATTAATGCTGTTACGTTATTTAAGTGTACATTAACCCATAGAGTCTCAGGCATGTTAAGTGTACTACTTTCTAGCTGTGATACAGTAAGTGCATTCAGAAAGTACATGAGACAACCCCCTCCCTTACCACCTTCCCTGTCACACCGAAAGTGTGTGTAGTTATCTAAGCTTATTTCTTCATCCAAGATGTTCGAATGACACCAAGATTCAGTGATGACAATTACAGGGGGTTTGTATATTACTGTGAGTGCTCTGAGCATCGGCAATTTATTTAGAACAGATCTAGCATTTATGAGGATTACGTAAAGATGAGAGTTGAAGTAGCATTTGAAGTATTTAAGTTCGTTAGTCAGCCCCGAATATGGTTCAGCACCCAGTAGTTCTGCTTGACATGACGATCCTATGTTAAGAGGAGTTCCAGCATCATGCTCACCTATGTCTATCGAGTTGGTGTGTGCTGTTTTCGGTGAAGAATTAGGAGTTGGAGTACTGGATTTGCTATAGACTAAGGAACTTTTATTTTTAGTTAGGTTACAGAAGTGGGTAGGGTTCTTTATTTGACCTATACTTGTGCAAGTGTCAAGTGTGCCTAATGGATACGGGTGCACTAGACCGTTCCTGTTTTCATGCAAGGAGGGAGCCAGCTCTAGTGGTTTAGGAGTGTTAACATCCCTACCAGCTGTTTTTTCAACGCTGACAGGGACGCGGGGGATAAAAAATGATTGGATCCTTTTGATGACCATGGCTTATTATTCCACCTATTGTTTGATGCTAGTTGTGTCCTTGTGTGGGTTTCATGTGTACTGCATTGTGGGTTAGTTCCCAGCAGACTTGTACCATATATCCGGTCAAAATTTGTTTGTGTGCCATACTCTGAAGACCCTGAGTTGTTGGTAGCCGAGTTCTGACTATTACCACTTGTACTATTGAGGGTGACATTGTTGTGACATTGGATATCAGTGTGTGCCATGGTGCGATTAGGCACGTTGTGGGTGCTAGTACTATTGACCGTGGGAAGTGTGGGTTTATTTAAGCTGCCACTGTTTTTGTTGGGGCATATTTTCCTTACCTTTAGCAATGAAGTTATGGCTAGGAGATGACAAAGTCGAATTTCGGGGGTTTTGACTTTTTTTCGGGGGTTATTTAATGGCATTTTAGATTCTGCGGTGATAGGTGGTATGGTTTTGTTATTTATTTGGTTACAGTCTAGTGGCCTTTCAGCTGGTTTGTCCACCCCGACCTTTATATGTTTGTAGTTTCTGGCTTGCGATAGGGTGTGTTGGGAGTGGATGAATTTTATGGTCTCTGCCGGTGTTTCGAACTGAAAACGAATAGGACAACACTTTTCATGTTGACTCTTCTTCAGCCTATGGCACTTGGTCTTGGGGTTAGGCATTTTCGCTTCACTAAGTAAGATGCGCTGTACCTTTTTAGTGCCTCATTTTCCGGAACGTTGTAGACAATAACACTCAGTTTTGCGTCGAGTCGTTTTGTTACTTCTGTGGTAACAAAATTAATGAGGTTATCTACCTTAGTTACCGATTCTGTGTCAAGCTTGTTAAGGTTCACAGTTTTCATGAGGATAGTTAGAGGTGTCAACTCACAGACCTGCGATCTGATATCGCTGATCTGATCTGATAATTTGGATATCTCGGTATCGGTTTCGATGTTCCCAGCATTTACTGACTTACTGTTTTTATTTCCCTTAACTCAGCCTTAAGTTCACCTATAGGCAACCTTAGAAGTTCTATTTCTGAAGATAGTACTGAAAAAGAGCTTGATGGCTGGAGTTTTTCGATAAGCACATAAGGTGAAGGGAGGGGTTCTGTATGAGCAGAGGGTACTGAATTTTTAGGAGTAGTGCTAATACTAGCTGTCAGTACAGTTTTATCCTCAGTTTCAGCTCGACGCTTACGGCATACAAGTGAGTTATGTGACTCACTATAGCCGTTTGTAGGGGGTGTGTTGCTTGATGTAGCAATCAAGGACGTTAAATTAGACACCAGTTTTACAGGGGATTGGGTTCGTCGCTTTTTACTTTGATTAACCATAACTATCAGAAATAAGAGTTAGTGGTTACAAGTATGCAAGTAGTATAGTACTTGTGCAAGTATTACAACAAGATAAATTTTATGTAACGAATCACGTAAAAATGTAACGCAAACATTGAACGTACCGCAATACAGATCGGGTATCGACTCAATGTACCCTTTCTGGAGGCTGGTTTTATATATTCCCAAAACATATTGTTGATTTGCGCTTAATCTGCCTCGATTATATTTCCTTTTTACTAATACCGTCTCATCAACGTGAACGATGACGCCAACTCCGCCAAGTACTTAGGTCGGCGTGTTCATTTTCCACGATGATAGGTCTCTGCAGTACTGGTATCACTGCACTGCAAATACTTCCGCATTTTCCGTTTCATAAGCTGTTGCCGTTACTGGTCTTTTCAGTATCCAGATAAAACACGTCGTTAAAATCCTAGTTAAAGGTAAGTTAGACATTGCGAAAAAAGTGCCTAAGGAATCTGTAAACAAGAAAAGAACGACATAACTTCTCGAACTTAGTTTCTGCTTCGGTATGTGCATGACACCTCCACACTGACAATTTTTCAACCTTCCCATCAGTCCGTTCTCCAAACTGTAATCAAAAACAAGATCTGGAGCGAATTTGCACCGCAAATGGTGCATCCAGAGTCACCTGATTGGTTGCTCAAGGTCATTTGTTCGTTCCCTAGGTAGTTTCGGCTTGGGCTGCTATAGTTTAGAGTTACCGTTATTTCAAATCAATGATGGTAAAAAATAAGAGAGACGAATGATGATGATTGAACCTATCTGTATAGGGTAATATTTGGGATAGATACTGAAGAAGTGAGACCTAAATTCTGAAGTACATAAAGTTTGTACGAGAAAAACAGAAGCTTAGCAATGTTAACGCTATTGTGCTGGTTTACACAGTTAGATGTCCTTGTGTAGTAGTGAAATCACACCATGAGCTTGTATGCAGAGAGTTTATGCTCAAGCTGCAGCATTCATGCAGCTTTTATCTTTGCAATTGATAATGTTCTCTGATCTCCTTGGTTTAATTGCGGAGCTTTCATCGTCTTTCTGGACGACATCTTCAGCGCAGTATTTAGGATAAAGTGAAATGATTTAAATTTCTTCATGAGTCTCCCGGTAACCATCTTTAGATATTTATTGACCGTTTTCTATTGATTGGGATTTTAAACTTTCTGATCACCTGATTTACTTCTTATTAGTTGGTATATTTCATCTTTTATCTTTCTTCTTTTGGATTTATTCAAATTCAGTAGCCTAAACAATAGAGCGCTTTCCCACAGATAAGGGTGGTTCTTCCGGGTTCCTGCTATCATATCCACTGAACAGCAGTCACCACTCTTCCACAGACAGTCACGATCAACTGCTGTGTGCAGGGGTAACAAATAAAGAGTTCGAATTAACATTAAAGTCATTATAAAGTAGTGGGCGAAACGACGGGTATATGACACCGACTACAGACGAAAATGGGGATCAAGCAATTTTGTACCACGATCACACCAACTGACAGCAAGATGCGATCACTGTCAGGCAGCTGATAAAAATTCGTCATAGCCCATGGTCACGAAAGAACTCTCATGCACAAGACGTACTTTGATAACAAGAGTAAAGAATGGTTGACCTAACAAAAACCAGATAGCTGAAGACTATAAATGAGTGCCATTCATTATCTTCGTTGCTGGTTTGATCCCGATTTGGGGCCAGAGTTAGGGTAGTGTTAAGGTAGAGCTAGAGTTGTATTATAGGGCCACGGTTGCGACAGAGGTTGTGTACAGCGTTCCTTTAATTTCCTGAGCCAAGTGAATTTCGCCATTAGGTTATATTCTCCCGAGAATCAATCATTTATTAGAAATAATGGGTCCTATAACTGGTACTAATTGAAGTTCTACTGAAGAATTTCGCGCATATCTAAACAGGCCAATTAGAAGAACATATCCGTCACAACTCCTATGAAAAATTGGGACCGATTTCGCATCATATCAGAAACACATAACCTATTTAATTCATTTTTGATGTAGATATATTGTGAAAATGTAATGTTCTAAGCTTTAAGTCCAACACTTCACCCACAGCGACATTAAACTGTGGTACCCATTCTTTACTATTCCCCCTATCCGCACACATCTTATTACGCTGATGTTCCTTGACCACTTTCATGGACACCATTGACAAACGCAACTTCATCATCCTGACGCGTGATTATACTGTTGGGAAGTGTTGACATCTGACTCTAAAAGTGCGCAGTATATCTGGAGAAATAATTAGCAGAAATTTATATTGAAATAACTTCCACGATATAGGAAATGCATTCGTGAGATTGAAACACTCACTTAAAGGCATGTGAGAGAATGCATTCAAGGGAGGGAGAGTAAATTCTAGTTAACAAGAATGAATTTGTAAGCCTTCTGGATTTTCGGAACACTTATCATGATCGATAATTCTATAAGGCAATCTGCCCATGGTCATATTTACACTCAGCACTGATTATTAACCTGCACTCTCATAGTGAATCTCAGTTTGTGGATGAATATTTTTCGGTATTCTTACCCAATGGTTAAGTGGCACTTCGTCTGCTTCGAGCGTGAATACCGCCTCATATGTTTTAAATTCACAGTGTCTCCTAACCTCACGCTAGCACAAAAGGCAGTCAGAGTGTCTTCAGAACACTAAAAACTACTAAATTTTCTATTAGGAACAGTCGACCTTATGCGAGGCTTCTTATTATGCCTGGAGCAGTACCGGATGTATAAATCACCAAACATCTCCAAAATCCACGCGTATATCATGGTACCCAGCTGCGAATACCTATAATACTAGCAAATTCGCACTTGAACTCACTTCTATTAATAGCTTTGCGTCTTAATTTCGTTGGTTTGCTGGAAATTAGAGAAATTCGTTCATCCAATTGAATTTCAGTTAATTCTATTCCTAGCTGGATCAGAATGTGGATTATAGTTTTCAGCGAACAGTGGCGCTGCAACTGCATTGTAGTGTGACTGTGCCTCTGTATGCTCTCTCAACACCTTCATCAACCGGTACATCCCTAAACATACGGAAGTGTCACATATTTATATAAAGAATCCAATGCATTAGGACTGAAATTATCCTGCGTGCTCAAGGTCACTGATGGGGTGAGACGCCCAAAGGTCATTTTCGTCCATGTTAGTCAGCCATGTTGGATTGCATTTCCGTAGCCGTTCGTTTACACATTGGTTTTCCCGTTTATCCTGCATTTATTCACAACTTATCTTGATGGGTATTGTTCACAAATGTTGCGTTTCACCTCATTTTTGTTTCCGTTGCTGTTAAAATTACTAATTTCGTATGTTTCGGAAGTTTTTACCACCAGGGCAGTGCATCCATTTCATTACGATTGTTTCATACGCTGTTTTCGTGCCTGGTTTCAATGTTTTAGTTGTTTTTCAGCTGTTAATGAAGTAGTGATCCGTAGAAGTTTTGAAAAATATGCACGTGAACATGTTTAGCTGACAAAAGCTGTTGTTTTTAGTTAATTTGCTGGTTGCCGTTATTGTTTCTTGATCAATTGGTTACTTAGTATGTAGAAATCTGAAAAAACAATGTCTTTCACAATCATTTTTACAGCTTGCAGCAATCTACGAATCAATCTGGTGAGGAGAATATGATCAGGTACGATATTGGCAAGGTTTACGAGAAGCATATTAAACCTGGAGATTTCAGAACGTGGTTTGGAGTTGAAAAGGCTTTGAAGCTTTTCGAGTATACCATCAGTGTATATTATCAGTTAAAGAATCAGATATATTGTCAGAGGATCTAAATGAAACAAGGTTGAGCCACATGAGAAGTGTGAATCTGTTGCGCCTGTATGTAGATTTAGAACTGAAAGAAACTTGAAAGCAATGAGAAACCCCTGAATGGTAAGTCTTACCTATGTTTATTAATGCCCAATTTACTAGATCCAAATACATGAAGTGGGATCGCCTGTAGCAAAGCCAGTGTTAACAGCCATTCAGTGTTAGGATAAAACTGGTGGATGGTGACTAGCAGTGGAATCCAGGATAAGGCGTATTTCGTCCTATTTGGGACTCGTCACTGGATGTACCTGCATTTTCCAAGTGGTCTAGTAGATACCGCTTTGGCGTTCGAAACTATGGGTACTGGGTTCGAGCCTCGGTGGGAACATCATCACTCACTGAGAAATGCAGGTACATCCAGCTGACGAGTCCCAATTAGGACGAAATGCGCATCCCGGATTCCACTGCTAGTCACCATCCACCAATTGTATCCTAACTAAATGCCCAGACATCGTCGAAGCATCTGCACAAGAAGCCGACATGTCAACCTGAGACCGGGCACTTCGGTCCAAACAATCGACGGGAAAATCAAAAAATCGAATTCAATATCCATTCAGTGTGTTGCAAAACCACTTAAAATGAGGATAACATGGTTATCTGGTGAGTGTAAGAACTCTCCCAATTAAAGGTAAAGCTTTAATTAGTAAGAATAACGTTTCCGGTTGTGGTCTACAACAAGCTGAGAAGCTGATTATTGTTCCGGTTTAAAATATTGGTTGAATACAGATTGCTTGTTTCATTTCAGATAATGAAATTCCTGTTTTGTGGATGTTTGTGATTTCTCCGTGGCGATAAATACGGATGCCCATGATCTTTGGAAAAACTAAATACATTTTCCTAAAACCATTGGTTTTCTTTTTCTTGGTGAAACATCTGTTAATACTATTAGAAGATTAGATAGCAAATTAAGATTTTCTGTGTTTGAGAATCGTAGTCGTCATGATTTAGATTAAAATTTTTTACACTTTAATGATTCACCTTAGCACTTTTACTTTTCTAAAACGTTGTACTTAACTCAATATTTGTTGGTTTTTTTTGTTAATGCGAAGTTAATATTCCTATATTTCATGACGTGCTCCATTGAATGACTGGTTATCATATTGTTCCCACAGACCTAAGACAAAAACGCCAGCAACCACGTAACTTAACCATAAACCAAATTTATGAAATTTATATAATGCTTATCCATGCCTGTATATTTGGTGTGCCCTACACAAGTAGGAAAAAATGTGTATTTTATTAAAACATTATTATTAATTATGATTGCTAATCGTATATGTAATTTATCATATTAATGATGCCTGTAAACTGGCGTCTCTCATGTACAAAATGAGAATATACTATTATTATTATTATTATCGTACGCCTACAACCACGGGTTGAAGCGTGAGGATATACGTTATGACCTGTTATATTTTCTGCGGCTCAGGTTTTCCCGTCTTTCATTGGCTAGAACAGTGGCGGTCAGTTGGATTTCGAATTGTCCTTGGTGGGTGCTGTCGGGTGCTGTTTTGATGTGGTTGTGCTTGCGCCGTTTGCAGGCATATGTGATGAGCATAAACGCAAATTTGACTATTTTAACGCTTTGTTTTTCTTTGTTTGTGTTTGTACTAGGCTTGGTGTGTCATACACTCCGTTGTTTGGTCTATCGGTTGCTTCGATGTCAACGAACCGGTAGGTTCTTGTGCTTTCCTGTAATTTAGGTTATGCGTGCGGTATTTTCTTGAGGGTTATTGATCATTCCTGTATTTCAATGTTGTTTTTTTACGAATTATCTTGGAATAGTTGTGACATAGATGGATACTAATTGATAAATCTATTTCACTCCGTTGCACGTAGTCAATTCGAGTGAAAGGAGCACAGACCTAAGTGGAATTTTTGGTGAATTCATACTTGGAAGGCGTTTCTTGAGCTGGGATGAATTTGAGAAGTCATTAGCAGATTTTCAAAAAGTAAGGAAGTCATTTAGTGATAATAATGTAGTTGTCCTGCACTCACTATCTTCATAATTATAGCAAAACAATACCGGATGACAGATTTAAGTACGCTTACGGTGGTTTTAGATGCACTTTTGGAGTGAATCGTACAAGGCCTGGGTTGAAATTGAAAAACAAGTCGTAAGAAGAAAAGTACTATGTTTTCATGAATATTTAGGGTCTAAATGTTGCAGTTGCTCGTCTTCATTTCGCGTGATTCTGCGTTGTAGTGAATACATAATTGCTTCCCACAATATGGTACATAACCATCCATGCAGCGGGGGTGTACATGCAGAATGACCCATGGTTTAGACGACTAACAGTGGAAGAGAAAGAAAACGTGGAACCACTTCTTCAGCAATCGCACTCATCCGATGAAATAATAATGCATGTTAAGGAGAAGTACCAGAAGGATGTAACTCGTATCGACATTAAAAATATGAAAGCCGCTGTTACTAAAGGTAACGTTGACATACTTGTTAATTACCTAAGGTATTTCGAGTCGCAGTGACATTTTTGAATTCCTAAAATCCCGTGGGAAGTTAATGGAGTATTATTTCGATGAACCGATCAGGAATTCACTAACAAGAGTTTGTTTTGAGACTTATGAGCAAATGGAATTGTATAAACAGTTCCCTGAGGTTGTTGGTATCGATTCGACATATAACACAAATGTTTACTATATATAAGACTGTTATGATAATTTATTACACTAAGTCCTGCCAACCGACCTTACCTTCAGTTCATACTACCTACATTGATCCCTAACTATATTGTTCTGCTGAATCTTGCTCCAACATTCACAAAACCTATTCTTTTTATTCTTTAAGGTTTTAACTTCTTGTTAAGTAATCTGTTCATTAGGACGCATGCATACATATATAATGTTCATAAAGATGTACGCGGAGACCTATTGGAAGCACTCATTAAGAAAGCTAGGGAGATGGAATATGAGGTACGAACATGTCTGGTACCAAGCAATATATTTGCGGTAGCCATAATAATCATAGTCTCAGAGCCTAACATCAAAAAAGGAGGGAGGGTGGCGTTAGCTGATCAGTAGATATGGTGGGGGTCACTAAGGTGAATTGCCCCATTCTGCAGGAACAGCAATATACAATTTGAAGGCTCGAGATATTTCTGATTTTTATGAGGGCTTAGATCTTTATCTTGAAAAAGATAATGATGAACGCCTAGACAGATCATGCTTCTACCTTTAAATATATACCATCCACTCAGCCTATTGTTGAGATGCAACCACGTGGGCTCTGCACAGATTTATGGGGCATCTTATAAACTAACTTGCTATACATTGTCAGATCTTTAAATACCACTTCACAATGTCTTATCTCATTTATTTTCTAATAACGTCTTTACTTGGTCCTCATTATATCCCATCAAACCTAACATTTTATAGCTTTTTATGAATTTGATTCCACTTATTCTATTCCTATTCTCTATAGGGCACGGTTGTGCACCAAATGCGCAAAAAGGTATAAAATAAAAAAAACCGGCATGAGGAAAAAATGTATTAAAACCAAAAGTGGACATCATGATAGTGCAAACTGTACAGGAAGCATTATACATTGCAAATGAACGTTGTCAGCCTAGGGAGTTTCCTTTATTTATGCATTTATTAGCGATACTTGCACTTACCCATTTCATTACACTTTATTGATTCACCTTAGCACTTTTACTTTTCTAAAACAACTTTCAATCCCTTGTAAACGTTGTAATTACCCCAATATTGGTTGGTTATCGTATGCCGACAACCACGGGATGAAAACGAAACGAAGTCCATTTTCCCGCTCAACCTGGAGGACAATTGTACAATTCAATAACTATACAGTCCAGTTCAGACAATGAGTGTATTTATATATATATATCAAATATTTAACTGTTGAAACATTATTAACTTTTAGACAATCTACGATTTGATATTATATCATACTTGATCGTGCCTGTAAAAATGGCATGCATTTTTTTATATGTTTATGTGAGAATATACATTATTATTAATAAATAAGGGGAAGTAAGTTTACCAATTCATTAATCAATGTGCAGGTATTCTTTATTCCAATTACTTGTGACGGATAATTTTGGTCGTGGACGACCAGTTTTATTTGTTTGGACTAGAAAGGAATTCAAACGTGGTATAGTTTGGATATTGGACTTATTTCGTCGAATAATGGAAGATACTTCTAGAACGGAGACTTTCATTATGGACTGTGCGCAAGCTGAAATAGCAGCAGTCAAGTTAACGCACAGAGAAGCGCACATTGTTTTGTGTTCTTTCCATGTTTGTCGAGCATTCTGTCGCAAAGTAGGTTTTTCAAAACATACTTTAAATTTTGTTCGTAAACAAGGAATCCCATTGTGAAGAACTTCTTATGCCGCTTAGTGTAAAAAGAGATCAGAGTAATGCCTTTAATGTTCTCACTTTCCGGATTTAATTTCTATTTCAGAGTTATTAGCAGATTGGATGCTAGTGTCAGTCAATATCTACAACGTCGTTGGATGCATCGACGAGAATTGTGGGCAGCATGTTTCAGAGACCACGTGCTGACTTTTGGGAATGATACAAATAATCGCGTCGAAAGTTCCCACAAGCAAATGAAGCGGTACTTGCAAAGATCAGATAGTCTGCATAAAAGCATGCCAAAAAGGTATTAATTGTGTCAACATAGTTTTTCAAGAATACAGCAGGAGGCGATTATTGCTCAGTCGCGATGCTTCACCTATTCCTGCTCACAACGTCTAATCCTACAACTACTGACGCCATACGCCGCGAGGAAGGTAATCCGTGAATACGAAAGGCGACGATGGGCTTCTGTTGAGGTTGAAGCTTTCGATTATGTATTCTTCCAAGACAATGGGAATAGAGTAGAGGTCGATCTGAGTGCTTGTACATGCACGTGTATGACGTTTCAGACTTGTCGGTACCCCTGCCGACACTTGCTGTTGGTCCATTTCATAAAGCCATATTTTACTGGTACATTTGCGTTTTTATGACTTCGTTTTTAATGTATGTCGACCGAAAATTAATTAATGTTCTTATATACGGAAAGTTGTAATTTTCACTACCGTATTCGTGTGTACAATGCCTTAACTGGAAACAGGGCACAAGCACTACCATCATTGCACCTGTAATATTCAGTTCATAATTACCTTTACGTTTTTTGTTCCACCTTTTGTAGTTAACCATGTGATGCAGAATTGTAAACAATGGACGTGGTCACGCAACTTGTTCGCATCTTAAAGCACGTCAGCAGTTATCCCTCGAAATCAAAGCGGCACATTGCAAACCAATATAAGTATTATGAATGCGGGCAATAGGAGAATTAGTGACAAATTTGGAGAGGTGTTTGCCACGAATTATTCGGCAGAAGTAATCGCAGGAATCAATCGTATTCTTAATATGTAAACAAACTAAGTTTGTATCATAATTGAAATAATATTTTCATGTAAATCTTGTTGTCTTTCAATTCATGTGTTCCCTCTGTGAGCACGGCATGCTAGACTGGTGCTCCCTAGGACTTTAACTGCTTACTATACGTAAGTGTAATTCTGTAGGAACAATGTCGTTTGGTATACGTGGTTAATTATAAGTATTTTAGTGAAGTTACGTGGATACGTCTCTTAGTCATATGCCAGTATTTAGGGACCAATGACAACAATAGGCAGGACTTAAGCACTGCATTCGAGTTCCAGTTCATATAAGGTTAGGTGTATTCGAAAGTGTGGCATTACTTATGTTTCACTTAAAGTTTGATGTCAATCCATATGACTAAGGCTGTTAACATGTAGCGTAAATTGAAGTCTACACGAGACAAATTATTGAATTCGTTGAGCTGTAGCTATCGTAGTTATATTTACCTTACACTAAAATATGCCACCAATTACTTTGTCAGGTCTCATTGATAAATCATGCCTGCATCTAGTTATCATGACAAATATAGCTACACTCAAATAGAATAAGAAAGGTCTGGTAAGCATGATGTCAAATATATTTAATGAAAAATAACAACAAGTAAATGTCTTTACGCAGTTGTTTGTCGTAATAATTTGGGCAATGTCGAATCGCTGTGTCCGGGTTGACTGATGTTACAGGATATCTGCAATTAAGTAAACAGTGTTTCTTTTTAAATCGCTGAAGTAAGAAAGAGGTAATATTAAAGTTACCCACATAAAGTTGCCTACCTTTGCTGAAAATGGTTCATTCTACTTTCTCATTCTTCGTTCATGACAGCATTCTTCCGTGATTTTCACTGTCACACATATTGTTCATCTTTATATAGGATAGCAGCAAGCAAATAATAATTTCATATGTCGTATTAACGAATGTTCACAAAGAATGCATGTCATTTCTACAGGCGCAATAAGATCTCTCACGAATTTCTGTAGGGCCTGTGGGGTACCATGGATGGTTTGGCACAACTGCTAGCTACTAATCGACAGAAAGCTGATACTCATTTTAAGTACTCTGACATTTGAGAAGGATTATTTATACTATTCTTCAGGACGCGATGAATACCGATGTCAATGTAGTCTGATATCATTTTATGCACTGAGCAATTAAGGCCTTCTGAAATTCCATGTGCAAATGTAAATTAAACTATTATCACATCTTCGCCTAAGCAGTTTTAACTAGAAACTTCATCAAAATAGATATAATCACCAAGAAATTCAGCAGCCTGTCTCATTCATCGCATGATGTCGTCGATGTGTTATGGTATATTTCAGTCATCACGGATGATAACAGAAGTGTTTAACATCATCAAAACACACATCTAACATATGTCTACAGGCTATTTCTCTTTCATATGCCCGATTCTCATAGATTCACTGAAATGACAACGGCCATTGCCTGTAGTCTATTTACAACCTTAAGATCTGAAACAACTCGCAAAAACAAACGCTCAACGCACTATAATGCAAATAATAGTCTTTCTGTGCGAGCTTTCTTAAAAAGGATGACTTCTTTATTGATAATTCGTCCGAGCTATAATACACAATTTTACGCTCTACTAAGAACAAAATACAGCAAAATACTGCCATCTGGCTACAGAAGTCTAAAACTAGTCAAGTATAATCTATTTCCCCAAAAATAGGCGATTATAACGCCTGTAGCCGTGAGTGCGGTAACCAATAAAATTGCGCGGGAACACCTTGTTATAGCCTATATCCTCACACCGGGTTGAAAACGAAACGAAGTTGATTTTCCCGCTCAACCTGAAGGACGACTGTACAATTTAATAACTATACGGCCTGGTTCAGACAATGAGTGTATTTATATATACATCAAATATTTATTTATTGAAACATTATTAACTGGTAGACAATCTACGATTTGAGATTATATCGTACTTTATCGTGTCTGTAAAAATGGCATGCATTTTCATGTAAATTTATATGTTTATATGAAAATATACTTATTATATCGCGCTTATAACTGTTATAACCCTATGGATATAGGTTTTCCCTCATAGTACATTATATCTAGAAGTCATTAGCGCACTGTCTTCGGTAAATTTATTCTTACTTTTTCAGTGACTGCATATAGTAAGTCATTTGAGGTGATGGGATGAATACTTCTAAACGCTTTCGTGGAGATTAGGATATATTTATTTTTTGACCAAGAGACGATCTTCTTACCAGGAAGGTTCCCAGGATGTCCGCTTTTACTTTGAAATTCAAAGATAACGTTAAGTTGCTCACAAAGGTAGTAGCTGTGGGAGATTACCTTCAGCGGAAACCACTTTAAGGTAACTACATAGCTTTAGGTAATGCTTCATGGAAGTAAGCAGGGTAGGTTAATTGTGTCCAAATATATTAAACGTTGTATAACTGGTCAAATCGTAGCTCTTACATACTAGTTAGTCTTATAAATAATGAATGCACCGTACAAACGTTTACTTTGATTTTCATACCTAGCTCATTAGCATTATACCTGCATGTGGTATACATTTAAGGCTGATATGCTGTGTGATGAGTTCTGCGAAACACGGTTGTATCGCGATTAAAGCAAGAAAAACTGGTCAAGTATGGGTAAGATGCACGAACTGACAAACTGTAAGAGGAGGGGATGAGTTATGCTTGAGTGCCTCAACTTCTTAATGTAGAAAGTCAGACGAAATATTACTTTGGAAATCGCTAACAAATGGGAAGACCAGGATTGGTCAGAAGAAGGAATTAATCCAAGATACTTAGCTTCAGACTTGATTTCTATATCACTATCATCAATTATAAAACGGTCATGAGAATTAACAGCTTCATTTAAGTTTCTTTTACATCTAAGACTGAAATTAACAGTCTGACATTTGGAAGGATTTAGTTTAAGGCCGTTAGACGAAGACCATTTGTCAATTCCTGAAAGAAAGCTGTTCATTTTAGTACTGCCTAGCTGGGAGTTGACAGACACTGAAATAAAACAACGGCATACTTAAAGTAGATATTCAAACACTACAGTTGTTGATCATAGAAATGATGGATATTCGATAACATCACATGATTCAACAGCATATCAGAAATAAGTGAATAATGCTTCTTAGCTCGTCGCCAAGTAGACAGTCTATTTGAGGATGCCAATGCATATCAACTGATTAATGAAGTAGCTGTCAATCCTAATTTCCTACATTTACTTGTGCTACATACTTGGCGTTTAGCAGTATACAGACTTGTAATTGGCTAAATAAGGCGACTTTAGCGTAACGAACATTACGGAATTATTATTCAATTTGCTAAATCCTACTTAGTTTTTACAGTGTGCTGTTGTATAGAAACAGACACGAAATCCTATGAATGATTAAAGTAACAGTTTCATAACGCTATAGTAAATCTCCATCCCACTAAGCTTAACATGCATTAATCAGAATTCACATATTACGAAAGCTCATAGTACAGCGACGCACTGAAGACGTTCAGAAGAAGTAGAAATGAAGAATATATCAAACATTTTCTTAGTTCACAAGAGAAAATTTTGATAAAAGGTATTAGCGTTAGTTTGACAGATTGACATTTCCACTGATTTCACATTCCACAACCTCCATATACCTGAAATATGAAGCACAACACGAATTTATGGAAGATAATTTTATATATTAGTATACACTGATTATATTAATACCAAGTAAAGTTCTCGTACAATTAAAAGTATTTGTAGTCCACAGCTGGTCTTTATATTGACTTTGTATAGTTTGGTTTGTAAGGATTAGTTGTGTTTTACGGGTTGATCACGGATTGATATCAGTTAGAGAACCATTGAAAACCAGGGAGTACTGGACAGCTGCTGTTTCATCCTAGTTTGGGAATCCTAGTTTGTAACCGGAAGGTCCCGGGTTCGAAACCCAGTGGGTGCGTACAGCCGATGATTCCCAAACTAGGATGAAACAGCAGCTGTCCAGTACTCCCTGGTTTTCAATGGTTCTCTAACTTTATATTGACGCCGTATGCATAAATAGACCTCATAAGTTGTCCGGCACTAGCGGATTACACGCAAATTTCAAGATAAACTCTGAAATACCCATACTGTTGAGGCGTCATTCTCTCATCAATTTCACAAAAAATATGTCTACGTTAAATGAGGTACTGCAAATGTGTAGCTTAGAAATTGATCCACAATTTCAGCAATGTCTGGTGAGCGTAATTTTCTGAATCCTACAGAAATTACATTTTCAAATTTAGGAATCTTTAGGCATTAAATGTAAACTGGACATGCCTCAACTCTAAGCGACTATGCACAGTGTTAACAACATAGAGAAACATTTAAAATATTGTAGGATACGCAGACCTGTTGTGTTGATGAGGATAACAATGAAACATAATGCCACCTAGACATTCAATCGTGATACTGCATTTGTACTGTTTCAGGTAAATGGAAATTTCAAAAGAAACTCACCTCCACTACTAGTGATCAAAAACATTGCGGTATTAAGTTTACAGTGTCAGATGGTAGGTTACTAATAATAGAGCTAACTAGATTCAATTCTCGTAATCAACACAAACCATGTGTATATTATTACTATACTTTGGATAATTGCACTAAGTGAAACGGTGAGGAAAACTCTACGAGTTGTTGCCTTCTCAAGCAGAGCAAAATATGTAGTGGAACAATTAGTGATAAAATTATTTCTAATAATTTTGAAGAAAACAGCTGGTTAACAGAGCTAGTTATGCTAAATTTTCATGACCGATTTTCATACGGTAAGCATTAGACGATGCAAAGTAACCCTTCAACATATATAATGTTAAAAATATTTCGAAATGCTAAAAAATTCTACGTTTTAGAAAAGTATATGAGAAAAGGTGGTTATTGACTGATTAAAGTCGTCGGTCCATAATCTGGATAATCACTGAGACGGAAAATTCGGTTTCTAAAATTTAATTGATTCGCAGGACAACAATGTTCCTAAATATTGTGCGGTACCGAAGTCATTATCCGGAAGCTGGTTATCACATATGAACTGCGGAACGCGATGTCACCTCTTGAACATGAGGGGGAATTTTATCATCTTCAGTATATGTTTCATACAGAATGAAAGTAAATGGACCTTATGCGCATACCTGTTGTACTCAATTCATCATTAGCTCCTAAGTACATTGTCAGCCAGCTCTCAGAAACTGTCAGTGTCCAGCCCTTACTAAACTGGACCCCACGCTGTCGCTCGAAGACTTTCAGAAACAATGTGTAATAATCAACGCGAAAAACCAGAACACAGATTGGCGACTCGAGAATCTTTTATTCTTACGCCAATATACAACCAACAATAAGGTTATTATACACAGGGTCTAAGAATAAATGTTATAACAATAAATCACAATAATACTTCTGATAGTTTTCTGTCTTCCACCGAACAGCGAACGATGAGACGATGACTGCTGGACTGATGACTCCCACTAAAAATATGGAGTTGGGTTTGAGCAAACAACCATGAAGCGATCGTTCAATCTTCAGCTGCATTGACATACACAATGTACACAATAAACTTTAACAATCTGACTTTTGATATTGAAATAGGTTCTGATTTAGCCTCAAGTCATGCCGTCAGTACGACGGACCCCCACATTTGTTCAGAAACATTAAGAGGAGGAGAGGCCAGCGGTTTTTCTTCGCAACCATATGGCGTTGTAACGACTTAATATATAACTGCTGCCCAACTAAACCTAGATACCTATGGGCTGCATACGAGCAACCTAACCTAAAATGACAGATGTAAGAGTAGTGATTACATTTGACAGTATCCTCTCAGACTAACGTGGTTTTAAAGACACAGAGGTTTGGTAGCCGACGTTCAGTGCAAAATGACTCAGGTTATTGATGTGGCAACATGATATGTAACATCTCCTGGTGAACGTCCCACCTAAAATCCAGTTTTCTTCAGCTGAGGTGGAGTTTCTCAATCATAAGTGGTCTACTCGAGACTGAAATTCATGGTGTCCTGAAAATCAAATTATACCACACCGAGAAGACAATTTCCGCTCCCCAGAAAACGACACCAATAAAAATCAGCAGACATCATTAGCATATTTAGGTCGGATTATAAGCCTTTCGAGGTTGACTTATTGAGTGACAGCTGAAAACGGTAGTATTCGGTGGCCGACTGTTTATTCGGCGAAAATACAGAAGCCTCACCTTAAAAACTTCATTCGTTTATGCTCTTCACTTCGCGGCTCCTTCGTCTTCATTGTTTTTCTTATATTGTTTCTGAAGTCTCCACTTTGGGCCTTCAACCGTCGTCCCATCATTCAACATTCTGTGGCGCAAAATAAGCTACCGAGCAAATATTACCAGTAGTACACATCAGAGTGGTGCTGCCTTTACTGTATCACAACGACTTTGTTAAATTGAATAACATTCTCAGAGGCGTGGACAATGGTTTTTAAAGTGTTAAGGTAATTAAAGGGATTTACAATAATAGGGATCAGTATTATACGGTGGGTAGCAAGAAGCGCAGAGATAAACTACAGTCGGGTGGTGGAAATTTTGGCGGAAAGGTTGTGCAATATTAAGTAGAAACATGAAGGACAGAAATAATAATTGACATGAAACACACAGAAACATGCATAGCCAGCAAGGATGTCGTTCGCTCGTTATGAATCTTAATAGAAACTTTATTTTCAGTGCACGTGAATTTATCACGAGTTCAGCTTTTTTAACTAACGCCCTTGTTATTGGATATTTCAATCGTCCTTCTTCAGGGTCATTCTCGTCAACGTGTTCAAATGGATTTTCCCGACCGAGTTGATTGTGTTGTCGATGGGACAGGTATGTTACGAAAGCTTACCGCAAATCATTCGTAAATTTTTTCATGTGAAATTCATTAGTTTACTTTATCAATAGCATTGCTAACTAAAAAAGCATATCTTAACATATGCCACAAGGGCCTACCCAGTCAGAGAATGCACCTGGTCAATAAGGGCTAAACGGGTAATTTTGATCGGTAAAGGCGTGGACGAAACGGGGTTTAAAATGCCAAATAATTAACCCTATTTACTCATATTGGACAGTATAATATCTTTTATTATTTGAATTTACCCTATGAAAGAATTCTGGATGAATTTGTGTATAGTTCTCCTTGAGCATCGGGGGGAATTTTTGCTCCTCTGGACCATTCATTTGTAAATTGAATAAATCCAAGAATATGGAGAGCTTCAAGTAACTTTTTGTGCTAAACATACATTTGGACGGACATTATAATTGTAATAGGTCTTCCGTATTCACTGAAATTCCGCTAGCAATTAGATTATCAATTTTGATGTGCTTTTCTAGGCCGCTGTAGTGTTTTCAACCCCGAGCTCAAGTGTATTTTGAAACTACTCTACACCCATAAAATGCCCTTCGGACTGGTTTTCAAGAGATGCATTTGTTCGTTCGTAAATCTATGATTATACAGTTATTTCTGTAAAAGATAGAAGAGGAATCTTCTATATCCAGAGTATGCAGGATGTTAGACCTTTACCAATTCTTTTAATATATATATATATATATATGTATATATTTATGTTACAGCCTAGTTTCTACTTTGAGGTGTTTACTGAAGTGGCTTATACCACTATTTCTGGTAATGGGTTCCATTCGTCGTTCACTCTACACAAAGAGTCCGTATTCAGATTTCAGGTTCAGATTTATTGGTTGAGGATACGAGGCTTGGAGCTTATGTTAATCCTTTTCTAGTAAATTTCTGTGGTTGTCCAAGCCCTTCTTGAACGAATCAGTTAAGGTTTCAGACCCCACTTCTTCTGGGAGTCGTTTCCAAGAGTTTATGATTCGGTTTGAGAACCAGAACTCAACAGCAATATGATTTCATCTTGGCTTTTGGACTCTCCCGCCACGTCCTCTAAGGTGTTCCGACCTGGTGGGAAGAAAAAGAGAAAATAGGTCAGGTCCGAAGTCATTTTTAGAATTTTAAACAGTGATTAAATCTCCTCTCTGCCTACGGTATGACAGGTAAAAGAGATTTAAACTGTCTAGTCTTTCCTCGTATGATAAGTTAGCTGTGCCGTGAACCATACGTGTTGTCTTCCTTTGAACCCTGTCTAGAATGTGTGAGTCTCCTTTTAGACAAGGATTGGCGGCCTGGGTGCAGTTTTCCACTCTTGACCTCACCAGAGATGTATATAAGGAGGTGAACATATCTCCGGTGATTCTAGTAAAGGCTCTGCGAATTGCCCGTAAGGACCTGAAACTACGTGCAGCCACCGCGCGACAGTGTGCTGTAGTTTTTAAGTCGTGGCTAACTATGACACCTAAGTCCAAGTGAGTCTGAACTGATGGAAGTGTTATTCCCTCTAGTTCGTAGGAGCTTGTGCTTGCTTGTCCAATGCGCATAGTTGCACATTTTGCCACATTGATCGGCACCGTCCATTCTATGGACCACTCTGACAATTTGTTGAGGTCCTCTTGCAACGTGAACGTATCACTGTTGCCCTTCAGCTCTCTCCAAACTTCCAAGTCATCTACGTGAAGGACCATAGCGGAGTCGGTGAGCAGAGATAACTCATTGATATACAGAATAAATAGGAGAGGTCCGAGTACCGAGCACGGTCAATTAAACTGTTGCCTATGAACCTTTTTATAATGCCCTTTTAGAGATATTCTGAATCGCGTTAAAAGATTAGGGAAGCTATTATCAAAGATATTATCTAAGACACTATATAAAAATGTGAGCGCCTCTTTTCGTACTATATGATGATGAAAAGAGCTAGTGGTGGTCAAACCAAAACTCGGAATTAGCGCATGAAATCTCTGAGTTAGTTTGGGCCACATAGGGGAGTGTAGGCTTCCTGGTTGGGGTCCTGTGGATCCTAAGAACCAATGCTTTGAGACAGTTGGTGATATGCTTTAAAATCATCCTGAATGGCGTAGGTTTATTCTCCCATGTGATCTGCCATGTCCACTAAACTGTGATTATTTTCCATGCTACTATTCTTTCTCCCTCATATTTCTACTTATTTTAGTTCTTTTGAGTCTCAGTTTTTTCTTTGTCTGTGTGCTAATTGGAGTGTGGTAAATTGAACTGGTGGACTTCTGTGCGAAGTTTTATGCTGAAAGCAGTCAGTCATATGATGGTAAAAAACGCCTTAGGCTATTCGCAAACTCTCCACGGGACAATTGCTAGCTTTCTTTTGTACTCGTCGCATAACGTTTAAGTCGAAATGTTTTGGCCCCCAACATATTCCAATCTGTGGTAGTTCTTATGGCATCATTGACGACACGCCTTAGGTCCTTTTCCTCTGTAACATGAGGCAGTGCTAATATACCAATCATATAAGTGAACCAGACCAAAGTGCATCATGACACTTTTACTGAAATTAACTTTCAAACCCCTGTGTTTAGACCATTCGGTCAGTCAGTTTAAATAACTTGGAAGAGTAAAATACAATTATTTTAAGACGAGTCTCGTATGCAGAGAACGTCGTAAAATGAACCACAAAAAAGGTGACCAAAGTAAAAAGAAAGATAAAAGAGTTAAAAGGATAAAGTGTAGCATCTGCTGAAACAAATTTGATCAGCTTTGTTGCCGTTCCCTGTGTTTTCAGAAATGAGAGGTAACTAGTCTAAATTAGAACTAAAATAACCAGTAAGACTCCACTGAAAGGTCCTCTATGTCACATTTCCAACGTAATATGTACCACTCCCCATCCTACAGCAATATAGGCCTGTCTGTCTGTCTGTTTTCGACATAGAACTTTGCACAAATGTGCGGAAGTTCAAGTCGCCACACTCCGTGTAGCACGCGAAGCAAGAGAAGAAAGTACAAGAAAAGCATAATAGAGGCAGTGAGCATAGGTGTGAGACAAAGAAGTAATAACGAAGAACAAAACAGTTTCATTGGAGATCATAAGTCACAAGGAGTGGATGCATCTGCGCCACTGAGAACGATTTTGAGCCATGTCACCAATTGTTTCCAACCATAGATTTTTACCGTCCCGAGGACCCCAACCAGCCAGTCAGGAAGTCTACACCTTCCTACGTGGCTTAGACCAACTGTTGTGGATTTCATTGACTGGTTCGGCCAAGTTTTCGTTTGACCTCCGCTAGCTTTTTTCCAGCCTGACCCTATATCCGCTAACATTGCTCGTCGAAGGAGGCGATGGCTTGGCATACGTAACTGTCTGTCTGTCTGTTTTCGACATAGAACTTTGCACAAATGTGCGGAAGTTCAAGTCGCCACATTCCGTGTAGCACGCGAAGCAAGAGAAGAAAGTACAAGAAAAGCATAATAGAAACAGTAAACAGAGGTGCGAGACAAAGAAATAGTAATAACGAAATACAAAACAGTTTCATTGAAGATCATAAGTCACAGGGAGTGGATGCATCTGCGCCACTGAGAACGATTTTGAGCCATGTCACCAATTGTTTCCAACCACGGTGTGGGCATCCGGGAAGTAACAATCGCCCTCACAATCCAAAACGCACACAAAACCTCTCTAATCCTCACTTATCTTTGTCTTCATCTCTATTACCTTACCTTCCCCCCAGTGATGCAACTCCTCTACTTGATGGCTCCTCACTCCCTCTTCACTCTGTGTCCACTAAAAACGACGAAAGCCAAAAAACCACCACGGATAGTCTCCTAAAGCCACGCCACCAATTTCATATAGGAGCATTTAATGTAAGGACACTTTGCCAAATAGGACAACAAGCATCACTAGCTAAGACCCTGGCATCTCGAGCCATTGATGTATGTTGTGTTTCAGAAACACGCATACAAGACCCAAGTGTGGTTATTCACCTAACCCCACCTGGCCAACAGGATGAATCTTCAAAATTCACCTTGAGGGTGTCAGGAGATGCCACAGCTAGTTCACGGGGATTAGCTGGCGTAGGGATAGCTCTGAGTACTAGGGCAGAAAAGACATTGCTTGACTGGATCCCAGTAGATAGCCGAATGTGTGCTGTCCGTCTGAACGGATCAGTAAGAAGGAGAAAGGACTGCACTACTCGCCGATGCCTTTTCGTAATCTCCGCCTACGCCCCCACTGACTGCAGTTCGGATGAAACGAAGGATGAGTTCTACCAAAAGCTGTCTAGTTTGGTGAGAAAGGCTAAACGCTCAGATATAGTCGTTCTAGCTGGTGACTTTAACGCTCAAGTAGGGAAATTGTGTCAATCTGAGAAGGATGTCGGTGGCACCTATGGAGTTCCGTGCCAGCGAACCGACAACGGTGACCGTCTCCTACAGTTCTGTTCAGATAATCATTTGTTTCTTGTAAGCACTAACTTTAAACACAAGGAGAGACACTGTTTAACCTGGCGACCCCCATCATCAAACCAACGCTGGACACAAATAGACCACATAGCAATAAGCTATCGTTGGCGTGGGTCGGTAGGAGATTGTCGCTCCTTCTGGAACACGTGTGTAGATACCGATCACGCACTGGTCCGGGCTCGTGTGTGCTTACGACTGAACGGACGTAGGAAACAGCTGGCGGTAAAACCATTACGCCCCCAGCTCGATCAGGAAACTAAATCCCTATTTGAGGAAGAACTAGCTAAACGCATATCTGAATTCGACAGCTGTGCTCACCCTGGAGAAGCCTGGAAGAATATTCAGTCAGCTATAGATACAGCTGTAAAAGCTGTGAATAAGACAAATCCAAAGGTGAGTAAAAACCACTGGATTTCGACTGCCTCATCCGAACTGATAGATGCTAGAAGACTTATTCCGGCGAGCTCCGAATTCAATGAGGAGCGAAAGCTGCACAAAAGGAAACTTACTAAAAGTCTCCGCAAGGACCGTGAACAGTGGTGGGTGACAAAGGCGAAAGAGATGGAAAAAGCATTGGCGATAGGCAACACTAGGCAACTCTTTAGACTCATCACAGAATCGGGTGGGAGAAGGCAATTCATAAGTGAGACTATTTCTGAGAAAAATGGCTCCTTAATTAGCTCTCAGGATAGACGCCTTGAACGCTGGAAAGAACACTTTGAGGAACAATTTAACTTGCCTACAGCCACACTGAACCTCCCCGCCATCCACCACGTACCCGAATGGGATATAGACACTGGTCCGCCGTCTGTAGGTGAGGTTACAAAAGCTATCAGTAATTTGAAACGAGGCAAAGCGGCAGGACCCGACGGAATTATTCCGGAGGTGTTTAAATATGGGGGTGACATACTAGTTTGTAGATTAACTGAGGTACTAGGCAAAGTCTGGGAATCAGAGACAGTACCATCAGACTGGGGTAAGTCACTTATTATACCGATATTCAAGAAGGGAAACAAGTCCTCGTGTGATAATCATAGGGGGATCAGCCTAACGAACATAGTCTCTAAAATCCTAGGCTCAGTAATCATGCATAGACTAAGCAGAACTCGGGAGGAACAGACAAGGGAAAATCAAGCAGGCTTTAGACCAGGTAGAGGGTGCATAGATCATATCTTCACTCTTCGACAGATTCTAGAACATAGACACACTTTTCGGCGTCCAACAATTGTCATATTTCTTGACTTGAAGGCGGCCTTCGACTCCGTGGATCGAAAGGTACTATGGCAATGTCTGACTGTGAAGGGAGTGCCAAGAAAGTACATTGCACTAATCAAGGCACTCTATTCAAACTCACGTAGTCGTGTAAGGGCTTATGGGGAATTGTCATCTGAATTAGTAACAACCAGTGGTGTCCGACAGGGATGTCCACTTTCCCCATTTCTGTTTAACTTCATCATAGATATGCTAATGGAAGTATCCTTAACTGAACGTAGTGACTTAGGAATCGACTTGTTACCAGGGAATAATCTAATGGACTTAGAATATGCAGATGACATAGTCCTGTTAGGGGAGGATGCTGACAAAATGCAGAGTCTTCTGAACACCTTGAGCAGCAATCTTCGTATGTTTGGCATGCGATTCGCCCCTGCAAAATGTAAGATGCTGCTACAGGACTGGACGACGTCAACCCCTAACTTAGTGATAGGGAGTGAAGTGATAGAACATGTTGACCACTTCACCTACTTGGGAAGTTGTATTAGCACCAACGGACTGATTGGCGATGAAATCTCAGCACGGATCCGAAAAGCTCGAGCTGCTTTCGCTGACTTACACCATCTCTGGCGTAGGCGTGACATCCGGTTATCAACCAAGGGACGTGTGTACTGCTCATCAGTTCGCTCCGTCCTTCTCTATGGCTCTGAAACATGGCCAATACGCGTTGAAGACATGAAAAGGTTGACTGCTTTCGATCATAGATGTCTGCGATCTCTGTCTCACGTTAGGTGGTTTCACAAGATAAGTAATGTTGACGTTAGGCGTAGAGTGTTGGGCAAAGAGGGAAAATCAATCGACGAGGTTATAAAGTTACATAGACTAAGATGGCTAGGTCACGTGGTGCGCATGCCTAACCACCGCCTCCCCCGACGGGCATTGTTAGCTGATATAGGTTCAGGTTGGAAAAGAGCCAGTGGTGGCCAAACAAAAACATGGCATCAATCCATGAAATCCTTGACAGTTAAACTGAGTCAGGTAGGGAGATGCAGACTCCCGGGTTGGGGCCCTCGGGACTCTAGGAATCAATGGCTGGAGACAATAGGTGACATGGCTCAAAATCGTTGTCAATGGCGCAGATGTATTCAATCTCTGTAATCTTTCATATTCCTTTCTACCATTACCCATTCTGTTTCACTCTTATACTTGTCAAACTCTATTAATTCTCTTCACTCATCTTCTTGTCTACCTCTGTGTGCTATTTGGAACGTGGCAACTCGAACTGCTGCACTTCGGTGCCAAGTTCTATGTTGAATCCAGACAGACAGACAGACCATAGATTTTTACCGTCCCGAGGACCCCAGCCTGGAAGTCTACACCTTTCTACGTGGCTTAGACCAACTGTTGTGGATTTCATTGACTGGTGCAGCCAAGTTTTTGTTTGACCGCCGCTAGCTTTTTTCCAGCCTGACCCTATATCCGCTAACATTGCTCGTCGAGGGAGGCGATGGCTTGGCATGCGTAACACATGTCCTAACCATCTCAGTCTTTGTAGCTTCACGACTTCGTCGATTGATTTCCCCTGTTTACCTAGAACTCGACGCCTAACCTCCATGTTGCTCACCTTATTATGCCACTTTACACGGGAAATAGAACGTAGGCACCTATGATCAAAGACAGCTAATCTTTTCATGTCTTCCACTCTGAGTGACCAGGTCTCACAACCATAAAGGAGGACGGAGCGTGCTGATGAGCAGTACACCCGCCCTTTGGTCGATAGTCGAACATCTCGTCTACGCCAGAGTCGGCGTAAACTAACAAATGCGAAACGAGCCCCTCGTATTCGTGCTGAGATTTCGTCAGAGATCAGCCCGTTGGGGCTGATGGTACTTCCCAAATAAGTGAAGCGGTCAACGTGCTCTACCAATTCACTCCCTATTTCTAATCTAGGAGTCGCTGCAGTCCAGTCCTGTAACATCATCTTGCATTTGGCAGCAGGAGCGAATCGCATGCCAAACATTCGTAGATTGAGGCTCAAGGTGTTTAGAAGACTCTGCATTTTGTCAGAGTCGTCGCCTAGTAGGACTATATCGTCTGCATATTCCAAGTCAACGAGATTATTCCCTGGTAGCAAGTCAATCCCTGAGTCGCTGAAGTCACTTAGGGTTAAGACCATTAACACATCTATGATGAAGTTGAATAGAAAAGGAGATAATGGGCATCCTTGACGGACACCACTAGTCGTCACCACTTCAGATGACAACTCGCCGTAAGCCCTCACCTGGCTGTATGAGTACGAGTAGAGTGCCTTAATCAGTGCAATATATTTTCTCGGAATTCCCTTTACAGCCAAACATCTCCAGAGAACTTCTCGATCGACAGAGTCGAATGCTGCCTTTAGGTCAAGAAATACAATGACTGTTGGACGCCGGTAGGAATCCCTATGTTCTAGAATCTGTCGGAGGGTGAAGATATGATCAATACACCCTCTTCCTGGTCTAAAGCCTGTCTGGCTCTCTCGTGTTTGTGACTCCCGAGCACCACTCAGTCTACGCATGATTATTGAGCCTAGGACTTTAGATACTATATTAGTCAAGCTAATCCCTCTGTGATTATCACAGGAAGACTTGTCTCCCTTCTTGTATATCGGGATAATCAGTGACTTACACCAACCCGATGGGATTTCTTCTGATTCCCAGACGCTGCCTAGAACCTCAGTTAATGCTGACAGTAAACTGTCTCCACCGTACTTAAATACCTCTGGAGTCATTCCATCAGGTCCCGGTGCTTTACCTAGTTTCAGATTGGTGACAGCTTTAGCAACCTCAGATAGGGATGGAGGACCTGTGTCTATATCCCATTCAGGGAGGTGTTGGATGCTTGGAAGGTTGAGCGTGGCTGTTGGCCAATTAAACTGCTCCTCATAATGCTCTTTCCAGCGATCCAGCCGTCTATCCTGGGAGCTAATTAAAGAGCCATTTTTCTCAGAAATAGTCTTACTTATGCTTTGTCTTCTCCCACCCGTTTCCCTGACGAGTCTAAATAGTTGCCTGGTGTTGCCTATCCTCGAAGCTTTCTCCATCTCTTTCGCTTTTGTCACCCACCAGGCCTGCGCCCGATACATTTCAGTGGATTATTTTATTTTAGGCTTTATTTTAGTCACATGATCCTAAATGACAACCGTTGTTTGTCTGCTCGTTACGCATTTTAGCACAGGCAAAATTCATTTGCCAAGTCTGCTATTCCAAAGTTACCGCTAAACGTTGGATCATTTGTGGTCAGCTTCATAGAAATATAGTTTCGGTTCGTCGTTGTGACATAAAGTCATCGGAACCGATTACTGATTTATTGTTATTAATTTAATTCCTAAAGGAATATATGGCTTCAGCCAAACGTCTCCATTGCGTTCGGTTCTCTGCCAACTTTTTCACCCCGCTCAAAGTCTGCCCACACGCTTTCATCTCCTCTTCACATAACCTCCTCCAAGTCACCCCACCCTCGAACTGGCCACCAACTCCCCGCTTCCCTTTCGGGTTGCATGCGAGCAATGGCTGGTCTAGTGATGTCACTTGATAGTTTGTTTCCTCAGAGTATGGCCAATCCATCTCCATTTCTTCGTGCCTATTTGTTGCACAATCGGTTCCTGCTGGGTTGGTTCGCTGATTGCCAGAGATCCCTGTTGTTGATCTTTTCTGGCCATCTGATCTTGAGTGGTATTGAACGAAAACAACTGTTGATGAAGGTCTGTAGTTTGTTTTAGATGCTCTTTATGACGCGCAATGCAAGTCTCTGATCCGTATAATGAGTGACACTGACTTCTTATCTTATTTTTGATGCTGAGTGCTGTTGACCTCCACACAGACTTAAGATTAATGAAAGCTTGTCTTGCTTTCCCGATTCTGGCTTTGATATCCTCGTCAGTTCTGTTCGCCTGAAATTGAAACGATGCTTCCCAGGTAGGTAGATAGGTAGGTAAAGGAGGTTGTTTCTTTCAGGTTCCTCCCATTTATTAATATATGTGTAAAACTTGGGCACTGTGGTAGTAATTCCATATTAGTTTGTTTATTAAATGTATCACACAGTGAAACAGTGTTATTATTTCCTGGATGACGTTTCGAACAAAATTTATTGTTCATAATCACATCAATTGTAATCACACGACTTTGAAACTTGAGTTCTATAGTTTTCTTTGTTTTCTCCTATTTGTCGTTGTTGGGGTAGTAGAATTTTCCAGATATCAGTTACCCAAATATATATATATATATATATATTATATAATAATAACTATTAATGACGAGAACAATAAGGAATCTAAATCATCAGTAGTAATCCTATACAAGGAAGGAACCTCGGAAACCTGACGCAGAATTCTTAACAAGGCAGGAATAAGAGTGGCTGGCATTCAAACCAACCACAAACTCAATTAGAAACAAGCTTTGTCGGTTAAAGGATCCTGTGGAACAGTACACTAAACAAAATAATTTAGTTTATCTAATACCCCACCTGCAATGATTGTCAGATCAAATATGTAGGTCAAACTAGTAGAACAGGGGCAGTCAGACTAGCTGAACATAAAAACCTAGCAAAATCTAGATTGGTTGAGCCGAATAAGATAAGAAATCTAGAGAATGGTTCAGCCGTAGATAGCACTACATGCAGTTACACACAACCATACAATAGGCTGGATGGGATAGGATGACAGTTTTAAAATCTAATGTCACAGGGTGAAGGGAGAGATTGACAACAGAAGCTTTGTTTATCGAACCAACTGAATGGAAATACATGTAATAGGAATGATTCAACACCTGTCAACTCAGATATCTGGAAAATTCTACTACCCCAACGACGACAAATAGGAAAAGACAAAGAAAACTATAAAACTCAAGTTTCATAGTCGTGTGATTACAACTGATATGATTATGAAGAATGATAGGTTGTGCTCGAATCGTCATCCAGTAAATAATACTGTTTCACTGTGTAATACATCTAATAATCCTCGCATTTATGCTGATTGTTATCTGTTGTTGTTATTTCTGTTGGTGTTGCTCAGAAACCTTCATCACCTCTGTTTTCTCTATGTTCACCTGAAGTCCTATCTTTGATGCTTCTTCTGCTAACTTGTTGCTTTTCACTTGCATATCTTCCAGTTTGCGGGAAATCAGACATATATCAGACTAGTGATACTAGGTTTTTATTCTTAACATTACTGAATGTGACATTATTTGTATCCATTGTCTTCTCCTACTTTTGGACTAGTAATTTTGCACTTTCCCTAAAGTGTTTCCCTCATTGGTTCAATTGCTTGCTGTGAAAGTAATTTAACAACAACAATTATATCTGACTGTAACTTCTTCCGGTCTAATGATTTCTCACCTGGCTTTCAAACACTAGGATATGTGCTGCAACAGTCGAGTAGCATCACGTAGCACTTAACAGATTTTAAACTCTGAAAATTATCAGCTTTCTACTCATATTTTCTAGCGGATATTGTCTGTTCTTGATGAACATTATTCGTACACTCGGAGTTGACGATTGTTTACGGTTGTAGATCAGTCGTTTTCAAAATAAATGGTAAAATAAGTGTTCACAACAAAGAATTTATGGCCGTTGTGTAATTTCATTTGATGTTATTACTCTTGACTATCAGTCAACATTTTGCAGTCAAAGATCTAAAAAAATAAAACCTATGTTTATGATGATACTACCCTCTCTGCTTAACTCTTTATATATGAGTATGTTTGGTTGTATTTTTTTTCAAACATTTTAGGTCTTAGTGAGTCCTTAATCTCAGCAAGTTTATCAATACTTGGGAAGCACATTCTTCATATTGACCGGTAATTATTAATAAATTTCTATTTATCCGTCAATTTATCGAAGTAATGATTACTATGGTGGAGTCCTGGCATCTTTACGGTTCCCTGAATTCGAAAAATTTTTAAATCAAACTGTAAGGTCATTTTACAATTATTCTTATTTTTATCAGCAGTCTGACATTTCCACAAGTTGTCCAAGTTTTATCGGTAATGTTTTGGATCTTAGTGGGATTAAATCATCTTTAATTACTCACAAGTCATCAACCTGGTTTTTGAGGTAAGTTCACATTATTGAATCAGAAATATTCAAAAGTTTACCGGACTATTGTAAGCCGTAGCTATTAATTTGTATGCTTCAATCCTGTTGAATTTATTTCTTAGGTATAGGGTTTCCACCTAAAAGAAATATTTTTCCTATAAATGAACTTCAGAAATTTGTCTTCGAAAGTCAAACATATGCAAGCCTAGGTATAAGCTGATGGCTAACAAGTTTAAGGAAGCTACTTAGTTCAGAATATGTGATGATACTTCCGTAGTGAGCAAGTATATATCTCTAACGACTTGGCAGAAAATGGTTAAAAGCTGGTAATACTGTGTAATAGTTGCTACATTCCATCGACCGCTTAAAGCTTGAAAACAGTAAACTACAGATTATTTGCAGTCGAAGCTTCTTGGTTTTAAGAATTCATCCACACGAATGCCTGTTAAATCAATTGACTGAATTTCACATCAGCTAGGGGAAACAAAAAGTTGCACCTTCCTAGATTACACATCTACTTTCGACTCAGTACCTAGGGACATTTTGTTAAGCAAGCTTGCTGAAACTCAAACTGACGGTTGGGTTGTCAAATGGCTGCATTCTTATTTCTCAGGAAGAAAACAGTACACTATATGTCAGGGAAAGTGGTCCACTTCGTTGCTTACTGAGGCTGGTGTCCCTCAAGGCGCTGTCCTTTCTTCTTTTCTGTTTTCTTTCTTCTTGCATGACTTGCCTCACTCTGATAAAATGAATGCCGATGATCTAACTATTTCAATGTCTGTTAACTCCCAGCTTGACTGCGCTAAGATGAACAGCTTTCTATCAGGAATTAACGAATGGTCTTCGTGTAACGATCTTAAACTAAATCCTTCCAAATGTCCGACTGTTAATTTTACTTTCCGATGTAAACGAAAGTTAAATGAAGCCGTTGGTTCCTATGATCCTTGCAAAATTGATGATACTGACATAGAAATCAAGTCTGAAATTAAGTATCTTGGATTAATTCTTTCTTCTGACCTACCCTGGTCTTCCCATGTCTTAGAGATTTCTAAACGAATATTTCGTCTGACTTTTTACATTAAGAAGTTGAGACACTCAGACATAACCCAACCACTCCTATTACAGTTTGTCAGTTCGTGTATTTTACCTATTCCTTCTTACTGTTCACTCTTATTCTTTCCTGGATTGCTTAAAATGGACTGTGTCATACTTCACAGAACCCTGAAAACTATCAGTAGGACGAGTGGTGGTATCCCATTGGGCCATATCGTTGACATTGTCATGGATAGGCACTTGATGTCATGTAATAAATTTGCTAAAGGAATTTTGTCAGACGGTGAGCATCCACCTCAGCACCCACAGCTCCAACCTTGTGTCTCCTCAGGTAAAAAAAGAAGTCTTTTCAGAAGACTTTATGCGCGTACGTCTAAGTATAAAAATTCCACGATACCATATTTAGCACGTACTTTGTGTGATGAAAATAGTGTTAGGCATGAACTAACTAACTAACCTTCTTTGCACTACTAAATGAACCATTTCCTTCACCCTTACAGTATCAAACTTTATTGTTGTTGTATTTCTTATATTTATAATCCTCTCAACTTTTTGTTATTTTTTTCTTATAAGTGTGATCATTTAAGCTGTGTTATAACTGTTAATCTTGTATTTCCTCTCACTATACTATATCAACAGAACATTAGATTCAATAATCTATAACAAGCTAAAGTTTCCAAACTGAATCGGCAATATTGTCTGAAACAAACTCACTGTTATTATCATTATTATATTTAATATTCTCAATTCGTACTTCAAATATTTATGACTTTATATCGTAAACGTGGACAAATTCCTCTGGTTACTTCTGTTTTAATTTTTAATTTAATTTATATTTTAAGTAAATCGGATGCAATATTGTGACAAATGCTGAGAATTTCATTCTGTTTTATAAGTACTGTTTTTGGAATTAAGTAGATTATTATTACTAAACGGAAAACGAAACCATGTTGATAAAAAGCGAGAGTGTAGGTGACACAAAATAAGAGGAAGTGAGGTAATGAAGTCCAGGAGGAATCAAGAACTAGACTCACTCGTATGATTGTATTAAATGTCTCCACTGGTCACATTCTATTATTTCTTTTGATCAAAAAGCTAAAACTAACAATCAGACTTTTTAGATAAGTGCATATTAGACAGCCTCCAAAATTAAACGAGGTCGGCATTCAAGGCTTCGTGACTCTCAGAGGATTCGTCAGCATGTGTTTGCAGCAACAGCCATGTTATAATTAAGGAAGTTCAAAATTTTGTTATGTAGGTAATATATTGGTGCGTGGGTGGCACAGAGGTTAGGACGCTCGCCGACCATGGACATGGTTCGGGGTTCGATCCCCGGCCGGCGAACTCCTTTACCTCGCTAAGCCAGTAGTGAGACTGGTAAAGAGGAAAGGTTGGGCATGAGGCTAGCAACCCCGTGCTGTAAAAATTAACACGGATACAGAAACTTCAAGCCTCTAGCTTGAAGCCCTATGTTCTACTGAGAACGTGAAGGAAAAGAAAGGTAACATATTGAATTTCAAATAGAAATTTGTGCTATAGATTTTATTATCACATGATTGAATAATTCAGTGTATATTATTATTATGTTATGATTGTTATTATTGCTAGTGATAATTCGCAAAAGAGTTTTGATGACAATGATGAAGATGTTAGTTCATTTGGGAATGTGAACAATACAATTGTCGGCGATTCAGCTAATGACAGTAGTATTCAGCGAAATCATATTGGCGATGAAATCTCTGATGTGATACGCCAACTCGATGTAGAAGAGCAGCAGCAACTACAAGAGAACAGTGATGAAAACGAACAAGAAATCTGTAATATAACATCACGTAGCGAACCGTCTAATGATAATGTTACAAAACAACAATGTCAAGAATTTTCTTGGTCGCGAACTAAATTACAAAGAGCTGTACGTCGGCATGATATCGACATACTTCCAAAGGTGAGTGCCACATTTATATATATATATATCGCGCTATAATTTTGGTTTCAAAGAAAACGTGACATTTCACCTCGAACTGTATAAATATTGCAAATTGCGAATTAATTCAGCTATGTATATAGCATTAAGTTTAGGGTTACGCTTCGAATAATGTTCACTGCATAATGTATGTATCTGTTCAAGGAATATAATTCTGCGGAGGAAATTTTTAGATAATATTTAATAGCGTTTACTTGTAAACATAATGAAATCCAAGGGTCATAGTTAATAGATATACTGTTGGATTTAACCCTAACTCACTTTAGAGACTCAGGGATTGACTTGCTACCGGGGAATAATCTCGTTGACTTGGAATATGCAGACGATATGGTCCTTCTAGGCGAAGACGCTGACGAAATGTAGAGTCTTCTAAACACCTTGAGCCGCAATCTACGAATGTTTGGCATGAGATTCGCTCCCACCAAATGCAAGATGATGTTACAGAACTGGACTAGTTTAGAAATAGGGAGTGAAGTGGTAGAGCATGCACCATCACCTCCAACGGGTTGATCTCTGACGAAACCTCACCACGGATACAGAGGGCTAGTTTTGCATATGCCAGTTTACGCCGTCTCTCGCTATGTAGACGTGGTATCCGGATGGCTATCGACCAAAGGGCGTGTGTACTGCTTATCAGTCCTCTCTGTCCTCCTTTATGGTTGTAAGACCTGGCCATTGAGAGTGGAAGACATGAAAAGATTAGTTGTCTTCGATCATATGTGCCTGTGTTCTATCCCCCGTGTGAAATGGTATAATAAGGTAAGCAATATTGAAGTTAGGCGTCGAGTGCTAAGTAAGAAGGGGAAATCAATCGACGAGGCTGATGAGTTACACCGATTGAGATGGTTAGGACAAGTGTTTTGTATGCCTAGTCGTCGCCTTCCTCGACGGGGAATGTTAGCTCACATAGGGTCAGACTGCGACGGACATTACTAGCTGATATAGGTGCAGGTTGGGAAAGAGTAAGTGGCGGTCAAACCAAAACATGGCCTCACCAGTCAATGAAATCCACAACAGTTAGTTTAAGCCAGCCAAGTAGGATGGTGTAGACTTCCTAGTTGGGGTCCTCGAGACGGTAAAAACAACTGGTGATATGGCTAAAAATCGTTGTCATTGGCTGGTGCAGATGCATCCACTCCTTGTGACATAAGATTTCAAATGGAACTATGTCGTTCTTCGTTATTACTATTCTTTTGTCTCACACCTCTGTTTGCTGTCTCTATTATGCATTTCTTCTACTTTCTTGTGTTGCTTTGTGTGGTACAAGGATGGAGTATGGCGACTTGAATTGGTGCACATCGGTGCAAAGTTCTATGTCGAAAACAGACAGACAGAGACAGAAGGTATATTTTTATTTCTAGTTTTGGACTGTAGTAGTACCCACTCATAACCTCTTTAGAAATAGATTCTATGATCGAGTTTCAAATTGAGCACTCTACTTTATTCAGATTTAGACCTATCCAAGTACATTACTAAGCTGAGTTTTCAACGTAGCACTTTGCACAAAGGTATGACAGTCCATATAGGGCATAAAGGTGAAGGAATAATTCAAAAAAAAAAAACAACAAAACAAACTATAATGAACAAAAGTGTACAAGAGAAAAGACAATGAGAATTTAATGAATCTGTGGGAGAAGTTACAAGGAGTGAATGCATCGGCACAGTTAGAAACGGTTTTGTGACATATATTACCAACAGTTTCAAGCAGTTAGTTGTCTTTTTTGCATCTCAAGAACCTCGACCAGACTGAAGGCGATTCAGCAATCCGTAAGAATTGGGAATCAAATTGTGGTGAGAGCAGACTGCTAGCCAAATTGGTAGACATTAATTTACGTCAATGTTATGTCCTAAATAAACAATAATCTATAATAATGTACATGAAAATCTATAAATATGTGTTGATTTCCTTAATAAATGATCTGTTGCCTGGCCCTCGTCTTTTGTTGTTACAAAATGACTCGAAAAAGCAACAAAAAACTCCGAGAACAAACCAACCAAAAACCAATTGCTCAATTAATATGCAGAAGAAAATGGGGATAGATTGGACACACGCTGAGGAGATCGTTGGGTGACATCACACGCTAGGCTCTCGAGTGGAAACCAAATGGGAAACGATGAGTGGAGCATCTGAGGATAAAATCGAGGAAATGAGAGATTATGAGTAATCGTAGGCCTAGTTAAAGAGAACCTTTAAGGGATAGGACAAAGTGTAGATGTGCTGCTGAAGCCCTGTGTTCCACTCTGAACTCATGGAGACAGTAACAAAATAATAATAATAATAAGGGTTTTCATCATGGGTTTATCAAAAAAATTATTGTTGGTTTTTGGCATAACTTTTTTATTTGTAACGATTGTATAATCTTCATAGGTGCTAATATGACTGACTGCTCTTCTTTTCAGATACTTTATTCACATAGTCCTACAGTAACTGCACTTTTGCGTGCTGATGTAACTCGTTATCTGGAATTTCGTTTTGTATCACGTTTGTTAGCTTATTCAACTGATAATAACCAAAGTGTTAGACAACCTGGGACTAACTCGAATGATGTTGGTAATCAGTCTGGTTCTAAAACTTCATCATCCGGTTGTGTAGTTAAAGTAAGTAATTTCAAAATTTTCAACTTCTTGTTGATATTATATACTCATGGAAAATTCCCATTGTAACATATAGAAAATCAAAACAAGTGATTCAGCGAAGAGACTCTTTTCAACGAATTTATCATCAAGCTGTACAGTCGTATATATAGTATGGTTTTTAAGAAGTTATATCCGTTGAGGGAATTGAATCTTAGGTGTGAATGCATAAAATAATAATAATAATTATATGAAGTGCAATTAAAACTAAAATGTTTGTGATTATAATCGTAGTTAAATGTCAAGTGGGAAAGCAGATTAATGTGATATATAGAATAATTCATAGGATGAATAGAACTTGAAAAAGGATGTGCAATCATAGGATTAGTAGACAAATCGAATAAAACAAAAACGTTACGTAATATTGTGTGAAATTTAATAGCATAGAATTTATCGTTGTAGAAAAGAATTGATTTAAAATGACAAGTGGAACAAGTGAAATAATACCGGGGACAGTTCAAAGTGAGAATAGTAATAATAACAATTGACGTAATAAGGAAGAGTATACAAATTGAATAGACAAAATGAAAAATAGATAGAGCTAAAATATGATTGGTAATTACCATACTTTAGCATAGAGGGATTAAGACCATGGAAGTTGGAGGGTTCGAACGAACTTTTTCTCTACACAAAGATCTGGCTTTTATCTTTCGATAGCCAAAGCTTCACCAACACAGATGAGTCGGGTACGTAGAGATTTGGGTAAATTACTCTTTGCCTTGTAGATGACTTTAAAGGCGGAGGCTTTAGAGATAGGGTGACCATTATCGACCAGATGTTCAATGATCGCGCTTCTTATTGCTCCACTTCCACCTTTTCGTAGCCATACAGGATAGTGTTCTTGCACCCTCTTGGACAAAACTCGAGTCTAACGACCGATATACCTAGCTCCACAAGAGCAGGTGAATTGATAAACACACGTAGAGTTGGTCAACAGCGGGATCTTGTCCTTCAGGTTATTTACTAGCCTGGATTCCACTGCTAACCACCATCCACCAATTAATTAAATACGAATTAAATGCCTAGGCGTCGTCGAAGCATCTGCGACAAGAAGCCGACATGTCAACCTGAGATCGAGCACTTCGGTCCAATCAATCAACGGGAAAATCTCAAATTCATTTAAAATAAGAATCAATTTAGCCTTAGCAAATGTTCTAGCCAGGGATTTCTTAAGTCGTCTGTTGGTTACCCCCTTGCAATGTTACCACCTTAAATAAGCACCGCTGGATAAAATAAATCTTATTGTCTTGCACAATTATGAGTTATTCCAATTTCGACGTCATCTACTGCTGAATAAAACTGTCTATTTCCGTCAACCTGAAAACTATTGTCGATTAATAGAGGTTGTCAATATCATATAGGTTTATTTGATCAACTGGGAACTTTTTCCCTGATCAGATTCTGTTGAATTAACTGTATGACGACTGAAATTGAAACCAAAATGTCTGCAGATTTGATTTGTGCAGCACGATCCCGCCTCCCAGATTCATGTTTCAACTCCAATTCAGTTAACTAAGCAAAAACTATACCAAAATAGTCTAATTCATATTCTAGTTTGTAGTTAGTTTGTAGAGATTTGATTTGTTTCAAAACCAGCAGGGAGTACTGGACAGGTGTTTCGTCCAAGTTTGAGACTCATCGACGGCACGTACCCGCTGGGGTTCGAATCCAGAGCCATCCGGTTGCAAGTCATGCTGGGTTGGGAGTGAGGGTAAATACCCATCTTCAATGGCCGCGCTAAAATCACTAATTAGCGGAAGTTAGAATTCATCGATGATTGATTCAGATTTCAGTAGTTGAATGGTGTAGGAGCTTGACTTGTAACCGGAAGATTGTGGGTTCGTACTGGACGAAACAACTGCCCAGTACTCCCTAACTGATATCAGTCCGCGATCAAACTTGAAACAGATCAGATTTGTTTTAATTTTATTGCTGTCTCTCTCTCTCTCTCAATTGTTTTACATACTTTCTGTTTTTGTTTGTTCTTATCAGATTCCTGTTTGTCGTTCAGATGTGTTTAAAACACGTCTATTGAGTTTACATCAAAAAAGAGCTTTAGGCTCATTTTTTGAATGGTGTTTTCATTTGATTATCAATGATACACAGCCTGATCCAGTGAATGTTGAACGTGACGCAGATTATTTGGGTAAATTGATTTCTTTTTTGGTTTTAGAAAGCAAAATTCTCTCACTCTTACTTTTTGCTTAAACTTTTTTCGCCTCTTACTTTGAGTATTATCTCATGCATAATTGTTGTTCAAGGCATAAATTATCTAAGTTGTTGCTTGTGATCCCAGTTGACTAAACCATCTCTGTTTTCAGAATCCTTAGCTTCTGAAAATTGACTGTCTGTAAAATTGGGCTTAAAACTTATTACCTTTTAGTATTATTATTCATTCTGTGGGTTCTAACTGGAACATGAAACTTCAGTGGCTCCAAAACTACTCACAGGCTACCACATCCTCCTGACGCAACCTCCTCCACATCACCCCTAAACCTGCGCCCATTTCAGGTTCCACTCGTGGGTCTGTCTAGCGTCTAACGGTCTCCTCAGGGTAAGTCCAATCCATCTCCAATAGGTTCTTGGTTATTTGGCTCGTACCCTTTCTGGCCAGGCATTTGATCTTTAGTATAGAGTCAGCGAAGTGCGTCGGTGGCATAGCGGTTAGGACGCTCGCCTACCATGCACATGGTCCAGGGTTCGACCCCCGGCCGACGCACTCCTTTACCTCATTAATCCAGTAATAAAAGCTGGTTAAGAGGAAAGGTTGGGCATGAGGCTAGCAACCCCATCCTGTAAAAATAAACACTGCCACAGAAACTTCAAGCCACTAGCTTAGAGCCCTATGTTCCACTGGGAACGTGAAGGAAATTTTATGGAGTCAGCGAAGGCAGCTGTTGATGAAAGTCTGTGGCGGTAGCCTTTTGGAAGTGCTTTTGCATGACGTGTGTGTACCAAGTCTGTGAGACACACATATAGAAGCATTGACTTACCATTGGTGTCGGGAATTGGGATCTTGTTCCTTATGCTGTGTGCTGCTCTTTTTTGATAATAATAATAATGGTCAAGGATCGTTATTTCTTACCAGTTAAATTGACTGAATTGAGTTCCACATGAGTGTATAGGCTATCGGACTAAGATGCTGACTATGTTAGACAAAAGTGATTGAAGATCCTGCTTGATATGAACCAAAACAAATCATATATATCAATGAAAACGTGTTTACCTTCGTCACCTTCAGTATTTCTAATATTTTAAAAATCCTCTTCAATTTGTTTACTCTGTTGCCATTTACTTCTCTATTAATTTTAATACTATTCAATTTCTACAATGTTGTAATAATGTGAATAGTAGTGACATTTATAGATTGTTGGTAAACTAAAAAAACATGTTGCTGAACTATTCAAACAACACATAGAATCATGAATGAATCAGTGTTTGGACACATTTTTGCCTACTACCTTTGAATAGGTGCGTCGGTGGTATAGCGGCTAGGACGCTCGCCGACCATGCACATGGTTTGGGTTTCGATCCCCGGCCGACGCACTCCTTTACCTCACTGAGCCAGAAATAATGCTGGTAAAGAGGAAAGGTTGGCCATGAGACAGGCTAGCGACCCCATCCTGTAAAATAAACACTACTACAGAAACGTCAAGTCTCTAGCTTGAAGCCCTATGTTCCACTGGGGAACGTGAAGGAAAAAAACCTCTGAATAGCTTACCAGCATGCTTTACACTGTCAACCGCATTTATGTATCCGTATCTCTGTCATCACAAGTACACTGCAGGAGTGACAGAATAGAACATTGAGTCGGTAGACAGTAATGGCGGGAAAGGTAAGCAACAATAAACTCTGGAAACGAATTAGCTAAGGATCTGTAACCCAACTTGCGTCGGTGGTACAGCGGTTAGGACTCTCGCCGACCATGCACATGGTCCGGGGTTCGCTCCCCTCCCGACGCACGCCCGATGTCAATGGTTGACCTGTAAAATTCGGGCTACCGATATCACATGCTGAAAATTCTATACTTGTATCAAAACTACGGTGTGGAATCAAGCCATAATCAAAAGAATAAATAAAAAAAAATATGAATCGGCGAACATACACTGAGGAGCTTGTTGAGTAACATTACAGTCCAGGTCATCGCTCGTGTGGAGCCCGTTGAGAAACAACGAGTTCGGTGCAGGTTCGGGGGTGATGTTGAAGAGATCGTGTAGGGAGGATATGAAAGCCTGTGGTTAGTTGTGGAGTCTGCTGAAAGTGATGTCAGAGAACCGAGTAGAACGGATAGGTGTCACTGAAGTCTTATATTCTATTTGGGACCCACAGAATGAATAATAATGTATACTATTGGCTTCAATGGTGTTCTTCTTCATTGCTTTTTCGTTTTGAGTGGAACATAGAGCTTCAAGTTCTGTTTTAAGCTTTGCAGTTCCAGTAGGTCTAACTATGTTACTACACGGTGAGGTTGATAGTCTCACGCCTAACCTTCCTTCCTTCCTTTTCTAACTTACTACTGGATAGGCGAGGTTTAGGATTACATCGGCCAGTAATCGAACCCTGAACCTCATGCATGGCTGGCGAGCATTCTTTCCTTGAACCACTAACAGCATTCAATAGCATTACGATATCTAAACCAAAGTAATTGTTCAATAAAATAGCATGTAGTTTACACTATCTCTTGGCGTTGAGGTTAATTACATGTTTAGTAACTGTGGCAGTTCATTTTCTCTCTCTCCCTCTCGAGGGAGAGAGAGTTTGTCATTATCTGTCTGTCACTGTTGGACAAGTTGGACTCACCTAAAGCTATTTCGATTTGAGTAGTCAGCTGACTTAAAGTTTACTGCTTAAAAAGTAAGTACTCATGACCATAAAGAGTTACACTGTTGATTGAACTAGTTTTTATACTATTTATTTATTTTTTCACCTAGCTTACGCATTTATTTTTATGAATGAATGAATTTCAGCTTATGAAAATCGTCCATTTCAAGAACTGTTATCTGAGAAACGTAAACTTGATAAATTTACTCAACAGCTACTGATAACAAATTTATCGTTTAGCAATCAGCATATTAAAACAAAGGAGGTGGGTAATTTAGTTGATTTTCACATTTCCGCTGATTAATATTATTATCACTTTGTGAATTATGTATTAGGTGACATCTCCAGCTACACTAGATAGTGGGAGAGAAAAAGAAAGAGAGATAGACAGAGGGAGGGAGTGACTATTGGTGTTACGGCCCGGAGATATTCACACATTTTATCATTTTCGAAATTCTGAACACTCACTAACCTTTTTATTTAGTTACAATTAACCCTAACTGACTTCAGTAGACTATTGTCTGTCTGTCTGTCTGTCTGTCTGTTTTCGACATAGAACTTTGCACAAATGTGCGGAAGTTCAAGTCGCCACATTCCGTGTAGCACGCGAAGCAAGAGAAGAAAGTACAAGAAAAGCATAATAGAAACAGTGAGCAGAGGTGTGAGACAAAGGAGTAATAAAGAAATACAAAACAGTTTCATTGAAGATCATAAGTCACAGGGAGTGGATGCATCTGCGTTAGCCACTGAGAACGGTTTTGAGCCATGTCACCAATTGTTTCCAACCATAGATTTTTACCGTCCCGAGGACCCCAGCCTGGAAGTCTACACCTTTCTACGTGGCTTAGACCAACTGTTGTGGATTTCATTGACTGGTGCAACCAAGTTTTTGTTTGACCGCCGCTAGCTTTTTTCCAGTCTGACCCTATATCCGCTAACATAGCTCGTCGAGGGAGGCGATGGCTTGGCATACGTAACACATGTCCTAACCATCTCAGTCTTTGTAGCTTCACGACTTCGTCGATTGATTTCCCCTGTTTACCTAGAACTCTACGCCTAACCTCCATGTTGCTCACCTTATTATGCCACTTTACACGGGAAATAGAACGCAGGCACCTATGATCAAAGACAGCCAGCCGAGCTTTTTATGTCTTCCACTCTCAGTGGCCAGGTCTCACAACCATAAAGGAGGACGGAGCGGACTGATGAGCAGTACACCCGCCCTTTGGTCGATAGTCGAACATCTCGTCTACGCCAGAGTCGGCGTAAACTGGCAAATGCGAAACGAGCCCCTTGTATTCGTGCTGAGATTTCGTCAGAGATCAACCCGTTGGCCTTGGCTGATGGTACTTCCCAAATAAGTGAAGCGGTCAACGTCCTCTACCACTTCACTTCCATTTTTAAACTAGGCGTCGATGTAGTCCAGTCCTGTAACATCATCTTGCATTTGGCGGGAGCGAATCGCATGCGAAACATTCGTAGATTGCGGATCAAGGTGTTTAGAAGACTCTGCATTTCGTCAGCGTCTTCGCCTATTGAGTAGACTATGTGGTGCTCGGGAAACACAAACACGAGAGAACCAGGCAAGCTTTGGATCAGGAAGAAGGTGTATTGATCATGTCTTCACCCTTCAACAGATTCTAGAACACAGGCATTCTTACCAGCGCCCAATAATCATTATATTTCTTGACCTAAAGGCAGCATTCGACTCTGTCGATCGAGAAGTTCTCTGGAGATGCTTGGCTGTAAAGGGAATTCCGAGAAAATACATTGCACTGATTAAGGCACTCTACTCGTACTCATACAGCCAGGTGAGGGTTTACGGGAGTTGTCATCTGAACTGGTGACGACTAGTGGTATCCGTCAAGGATGCCCATTATCCCCTTTTCTATTCAACTTCATCACAGATGTACTAATGGACTTAACCCTAACTCACTTCAGAGACACAGGGATTGACTTGCTACCAGGGAATAATCTCGTTGACTTAGAATACGCAGACGATATAGTCCTACTAGGCGACGACTCTGACAAAGTGCAGAGTCTTCTAAACACCTTGAGCTGCGATCTACGAAGGTTTGGCATGAGATTCGCTCCCGCCAAATGTGAGATGATGTTACAGGACTGGACTACACTGACTTCTAGTTTAGAAATAGGGAGTGAAGTGGTAGAGCGTGTTGACCCCTTCACTTACTTGGGAAGCACCATCAGTGGAGGGAAAGCAAGATAATAGAGATGAAGATGAAGACAAAGGTGAGTGAGGATTAGAGAGGTTTCGTGTGCATTTCGGATTGTGAGGGCGATTGTTACTTCCCGGCTGCACACACCGTGGAAGTTGGTTGCGTGACCGCAGAGCCCAGGGGACAACTGCTTGAGGCCGGTCACACGCAACCCGTTTTTGTTTGTTCTTTATTGTTTGGTGTGTCTCAGTAGCATATTTACCACTTCTGCCCTGTGACACGGCAGCTGGAAGCGCGGTCGTTGTTAATCCGGGCCGCGACCGATCCGGCATGATATTTTGTTTGTTTGTATCATAGTATTGGATTGGGTAGCTGCTTTTTGTCTAACCGCTATCCAAACAACCTTTCTGGGATGGTAGGACCTCAAGAGACATAAGTCTCAGCCAGTATAGTCTGTTGGGACATTGCGGTGTTCAAGCCGGACCACCACGTCAAGGTAGCAGCTTTCGGTCGGCTTCCTTGACGAGCAATGGTAGCTGACATAAGGTCAGGCTGGAAAAGAGCCAGCGGCGGTCAAACAAAAACGTAGCACCAGTCAATGAAATCTACAACAGTTAGTCTAAGCTACGTTGGAAGGTGTAGACTTCCCGGTTGGGGTCCTCGGGACGGTAAAAACTAATGTTTCGAAACAATTGGTGACATGGATCAAAATCGTTCTCAATGGCTGGCGCAGATGCATCCATTCCTTGTGCCTTATGATTTCCAATGAAACTATATTGTTCTTCCTTATTACTGTTTCTTTGTCTCGCACCTCTGTTCACTGCCTTTATTATGCATTTCTTCTACTTTCTTGTGTTGCTTTGTGTGGTACAAGGAGGGAGTGTGGCGACTTGAACTGATGCACATCGATGCAATGTTCTATGTGGAAGACAGGCAGGGAGAGAAGGAGAGAGAGATAGACAGAGGCAGGGAGTGACTATCAGTAGTACGGTTCGGAGCTATTCACACATTTTATCATTTTCGAAATTCTAAACACTCACTAATCTTTATTTAGTTGCAATTAACCCTAACTGACTTCAGCAACTTGAGGATTGCCTTGTTACCACTGAAATAGTCTTATTGACTTAGAATATATTGATGACACAATCCTCCTAGGTGAAGATGTGGATAAAAATGTAGAGTCTTCAGAACACCTAGAGCAGCAGTCTCCTAATATTTGGCATGTGATTTGTTCCTGTGCAATGTAAAATGATGCTACAGGACTGAATTACACGATCACCTGGCATAAATGTAAGATGTGAAGTGGTAGAACGTATTGGACTACTTCACTTACTTGGGAAGTTGAGTCAGCCCCGATGGACTGACTGCTGGTGAAATCTCACTACGAAACTCGTTTAAATCAAGGCGAGATACGAAGAACTTGGGATCTGCTGATATTACATGCATACATGATCAAGTTGACGATACCAAAGTGTCACCGGAGAAGTCATCAACCCCATTGATTTCGCCGACCTCAACGCCTGCTACTGACATGGTTCAAGCAGTGGTCGCGGCATTCCAAATAGCTTTGATGACCACTGACACAAAAGCACAGTCATCAAGTAACAAAGCCGAAGTAAAATTCACCGCACCAGAAATGTTCGTCCCAGGGGAATCGTTCACTTTATGTGAAGAACAATGTTGGAGCTATATTAAACAATTCGACGGAGATCGAAGAGTTAGCGCTATCATCTGCTCGTTATCGATACCCGCACTGAAACGCCTCGAGTTGGCTGGAGTTAACACTGAGGAGATGGCGGAGGTAGAGGAGCTGTTCACAGCCATGCGTCCAGCATTTGCGTAGCACACCTATGGTCTCAGGCAACGGATATGCATGCATGCATGCCAACTTACGCCATCTCTGAATTGGACGTGATATCCTGCTATCAATCGAGTGTGTGTACCATTCAGTACCTCTCTCTGACCTCCTTTATATCCATGAGACATGGCCATTATAAGTGAAAGACATGAAAAGGTTAAGTGTCTTCGGTCATAGGCCTCTGCTTTCTATCTCCCATCTTAGGTGATATAATATGATGAGTAATATTGAGGTCAGACGTCGAGTGTTAGAGGAGGCGGAAAAGTCAATCGATGGGACTGTGAAGCTACATCGTCTGAGGTGGCCAGGACACATATTGTGCATGTCCTCAGATATCGTTGAAGTATCCTCACTAGGAACCGACGGGTCAACAGAGTCCGAACATTTCCGCTCAACCAATCAACGGGAGAGTCAACGTTGAATTAAAAGTAATATATATACATTTAAAAACGTCTTATCTATCCAAATGAAAGTTGTTACCTTTGTAATAGTATATATATATTGAAATTCAAGACATTAAAATTTGAAATGGTGTACCTGCGTAAAAGCAGCTTTTATCTGCTTGTGCTATTTATCTATTTCAATAGGCCATCTTTAGAATTAGACGACTTTTGTTCTCTATGGGTCGATTTGGACCATATCCAATCTTATGGCCAATGTACGGCAGTGGAGATTTAACTCAAGGTTACTGTCGGTGAGTTTCGTGTTTTCAGTTCGTACGTAAATTATTTGGACGTGTTTAATCTGAAACAGTCTTAATACCATAAATAAAAATTGTTATGTGTTTCTATAAATCATACTATGTTTCTTCTCCGCGTCCGAATTCCTTAGAGGTAAAGGTGTTTTGTGATGTAAATAGTAGGTGTGAAGAAGAATTATTTGCACAATTCATTGATTCGTTGTTATTATTGTTATTATTATTATTATTATTATTTTCCCTTGGGTTCCACGTGGAACATAGACCTTCAACGGTACATCTTCATTTCATCCTCTTCTCTGAAGTCCTATTTAGCCGCCTCCACAATCACCTACCTGTAGGCTCTCATCTCCTCCTACTCACACGATCTCCTTCATGTCACCTTCAGAGCCACGCCCAACTCGTCGCTTCAGATTCGGGTCCCATCCGAGCGATAACCTGGCTCTCGACGTCACTGAATGGTCATCTCAGTGTGTCTCCTATTCATCTCTATTTCCTTCTTCACTCTTTTGGGGCAATAGGTTCTTGGTTGGTTTGTTGCCAGTCAAAGTCCCATGTTGCGCTAATCTTTCCTGGCTGGCCATGTGGTCTTCAATATGGAGCCAGTGAAGGTAGCTGTCGGTGAAAGTCTGAAACCTACTAGAAATACCTACTGAGCCCCTCTGAACCATAATTAGAAAAACTGCTTTGAAACTAAAAGATCAATTCAGCGAAGAAAATTTCTTCGTTATCGATGAAATCATCTTCAGAGGCTGTACAGTCGTATTTATATTTACCAAAACTGTATAGTAGTCTATTATTGAGTAATAGGGGTTGATATATTATTGATATAATTACTCAGAAGTGGCTTTAGGAGTAAAAGAAATAAACTCAACGGCACAAAGGAACAAATGGTTAGAAATTTTATAAGGTTAAAATCGCTATTGAATGAGAATAAAAGTGTAAAGAGAGTGTGAAAATGTTCAAAAAAGCATATTACTCAATACACTGCGAAGTGGTAGCGCTATGTCGTGAATTGGCAGAAGTTAGAATTCAAGGACCATTGGATCGGGTCCCAGTGGCTCAATGGTCTGCGAGCTCGCTTTGTAACCGGAAGGTCCTGGGTTCGAACCCCGGTGGGTGCGTACTTCTGGAGTCCCAAAATAGGACGAAACAGCTAATATATGTGTAAAACTTGGGCACTGTGGTAGTAAGTAATTCCATATTAGTTTGTTTATTAAATGTATCACACAGTGAAACAGTATTGTATACTGGATGACGTTTCGAACACAATTTATTGTTCGCAATCATATCAATTTTTGTCACACGACTTCGACGAAACAGGTGTCCAGTACTCCCAGGTTTTCCAGTGGTTCTCTAACTGGTGTCAGCTCATGATGAAATCCTCCATCCAATGAAATATAAATACGACTGTCCAACATCTGAAGATGATTTCGTCGATAACGAGAAATTTTGCTTGCTGAATTTGTCTTTTATTTTCTTCATAACTCAATGGGTATTTTCGGTGCTTTGAAATTAGTGTTGAGAATCTGAATTTTCTTCTCTATGCTGTTTGCAGAAGATTTCCAGACTGGTTTGAGAGTAATGACTGTCTCTGTTGTCGCTGTAATCCTGACTGGTTTTGGTATCTTCATCCGTGCCACAGCCTGTCGTTGGAACGATGCTGCCTGAATAAGTGAAAGTGGTGATTTGCTTCAAACTTCTCCCGTTGATAGGGATTGGTGCTTGTTGTTAAATATTTTCATAATCTCTATCTTTTCTATGTTTCGTTAAAGTTCTATCTTCTCTGTAGATGACAACTAAAATGCTGCATATTTTACCACTTTAAAGTTTCTAGTGTATAACTAAGACACTGATCCAACATGCTAACGACAAGGTACCTCAGATATTGTTGAAATAAGGTCAAGCGTAGGCGTGACATTCGGCTATCAACCAAGGAGCGTGTGTACTGCTCAGCAGTTCGCTCCGTCCTTCTCTATGGCTCTGAAACATGGCCGATACGAGTTGAAGACATGAAAAGGTTGATTGCTTTCGATCATAGATGTCTGCGATTTCTTCTCACCTTAGGTGGTTTAATAAGGTAAGTAATGTAAGTAATAAGGTAAGTAAGTACAGTGTTGGGCAAACAGGGAAAATCAATAGACGAGCCTGTGAAGTTACATCGATTGAATGCGATAGTTAGGACATGTGTTACGCATGCATGCCTAGCCATCGCCTTCCTCGACGGGCAATGTTAGCTGACATAGGATGGGTTAGGTTGGAAAAGAGCCAGTGGTGGTCAAACCAAAACTTGGCTTCATCAGTCAATAAAATCCACAATATTTAGTTTAAGCTAATCACGTAGGAAGATGTAGACTGGCTTCATGGTTGGGGTCCTCAGGACGGTAAAAACCAATCGCTGGAGACCATTGATGATTTGGCTCAAAATCTTTCTCAATGGCTGGCGCAGATGCATCCACTCCTTATTATTTATAATGTCACATAAAATTCTATTGTTCTTTCATGTTTCTATTCTTTTTGCCTCATATTTAAGTTTATTGTCTCTCTTTACTCTCTTCACTTACTTTGTGTGCTACATAGGAAAAGTGTGGTAACTCGAACTGCTTCACATCTGTGCGAAGTTCTACGCTGAAACCAATCAGTCACTCAAAGAGTACATTATCGAAACAAATAAGTGTGATATAACAATTAAGATGAAACTGAATGCATCAATCCTGGTAGAATAATTATCGGAAAGCCTTTGAATACATAGAAAAAGTTATACCTATGTAGTTTTAAATGTCACTAATGTTGTGCTTTCGTGAATTTCCCATTTTGAATGATTTTGCTTTAAAAATTTATTTTCACACTACGTATGTCCGTGTCTCTTTTGCAAAAAAATTACGGACTAACTGTTTTATATTTAGTTCAAGCAGTGCTGACAACAACCAACAGAGAATAATTTAATTGAATTTGAGTTTTTCCTGTCGATTAAATTAATATGACCTGTTGCACAAGAGGTGGCCAGCTCTCGTGGCCCAAGTGGTTTAGTGAATAACGCTTTGGTGTTTGAAACTATGGATACTGGGTTCGAGCCTCCGTGGTGGGAACATAATCACTCACTGAGAAATGCAGGTACATCCAGTTGGCTGACGAGTCCCGAATAGGACGAAGTGCGCGTTACCCTGGATTCCACTGCTAGTCACTATCCAACAATTAAATACCAACATAGAATAAGTTCGATATGTTTAGGTCTTGGTGATTCCGTTTTCTCAAAGCTTCTACTAATCCAATGTCTTGTTGAAATTTTATTTTTAGAATGTCAGCTGTTTTTGGTGCAACATTTTGTCTAGAGTGTACAATAACAAAAATTGAACGTAGATCATCATCTCAAGCCACTGAGCCTACCTCATCTAATGAAGCAATAACAACAGCAGTAACCAATACATCTCTGTCGTCATCATCACCGGCAGTATCAGCATCTCAGTCTGTATCACCAAGAAATGACCAAGATGATATCACTGTTCATCTATCCAATGGCAAACAAGTACGAACTAAATGTGTTGTTCTGTCACCAGAGTGTTTACCATTCTCTTGGATTAGTAAACATATCAAACAGTAAGTATTTTGTTTTTAAATTCGAAATTTTGTGATACTAATAGCTTGATGGCTGTGAGACATGACTGTTGCTATTGAAAGACTTGAAGAGGCTAGATGTCTTTTAACCATAGCTTTTTACGTTCTATCTCTCGTTTTAGACGATATACTATGATGAGTAGTACCTAAGCGTGTAAGCGTAAAGTGTGTTAGGCAAGAAGATAAAGTCGATGGATGAGGCTTTGAAGTTGCGTCGATCGAGATGGATTGGACAGTCATCGCCTTCCTCGCCGGGGAATGTTAGGTGACATAGAGTCAGGCTGGAAAAGAACTAGCGGCGGTCTAACCAAAACATGCCCTTACCAGTCAATAAAATCTACAACAGTTAGTCTCAGCCACATAGGAAGGTGTAGACTTCCTGACTGGTTGGCGTCCTCGGGACGATAAAAACCAATGGTTGGAAACAATTGGTGATATTGCTCAAAATCGTTCTCAATGGCTGGCGGAGATGCATCCACTCTTTGTGATTTCCAGTGAAACTATATTGCCCTTCATTATTACTATTCCTACGTCTCACACCTTTTTATTGTCTCTATTGTTCATTTCTTCTACTTTCTTCTCTTGCTTTGTGTACCACAAGGTGGGAGTGTGGCGACATGAACTGGTGCACATCGGTGCAAAGTTCTATGTTGAAAACAGACAGACAGGGGGTGGTGGTCAAACCAAAGCCTGATGATCAATGCATGTTAAGTCTTTGACTGTTGATTTGAACTAGCCACGTTGGATCGTGTGGAGACTGGCTGGTTGGTGTCCTCGAAACGTCGAGTTCAAAACTTTCAGTAATTCGAATGCACTAAATAACCTGGTTAGTAGATCCTCTGATTCGAGTCTCAACTAATCTTTTTTATCTGCTCATGACTAGGCAGTATATCTCTGCCAATTGTAATATGATGTCTCATTTGTTTAAGTTTCAATCTTGATATACTGTCTAGTTCTCCACACACTCTCTCAGCAGTCATCATCACACATCTTAATGACTGAACTAAGTATAACCTTTCGGTATATTAGTTTTATTTATATTCCGAAAAATTTAATATTTACACTAGTATCAGTAGGTCTTGTTGTATATTATAAACACTTAATTCTTTAACTCCTGTATTCAGGTGTAACTTTTTTGTGCTGTTTTTTCTCTTCTCTGTTTCACAATTCTCTGATTGTTTACTATAACTTAAAAAGCAGAATGATATTGTGCATACTTGCTAAGCTTGTATGAATTAATCTCCTGTCAGCTGTGTATATTTATTTACCCAACTATTTAGCACTGAAGCAGCATGCTGTGAAATCATTGAATGAACTGACAGTTTACAGCTAAAAGCTTCTGTCAGGCGAATTGTACCACTGAGTACGAATAAATAAACAAATAAATAGGGCAAAAAAGTCTTTAGTCTAATTTTTGTTGTTATTAGACGCATTAGAAGAGGTTATAAGCTTTGATGAAAGCGTTCTAATCTACTATTCATTATTATACCCTTGGGTTCCGAGCGGAACACAGGGCTTTAACAGCAGCACATCTCACTTTCATCCTCTTCTCTGTAGCCATCTTTAGTCAGCTCCACAGTTGCCTATAAGCTGTTATCCCCTCCTTTTCCTCCTCCAAAATTTTCCTCCGTGTCACCCTCGGACCGACATCCAACTCGTCGCTTCCCATTGAGATTCCACCTGAGCTGTAGTTCGGTGTGTGATGTCACTCAAAGGTCTTCTCAGCGTCTTTTTGGTTATCCTTTCTGGTCAGTCATCTAATCTTCAGTATCGAGAGATGGTGAAGGTGTCTATTGATGCACGTCTGCAGCAGACTCTTGGAATTCTTTTGGTGATGCACTGACCAAGTCTCAAAACCATATAGAAGCAATGATTCGATATTATTGTTGAAGGTCTGAATCTTGTTGTTTTATACTGACGACTGCAATAGATTTCCAAACTGATTCCAGAGTAATCAGTGTTTGTTTTGCTTTTTCGATGTTTGCTGGCTTTGACATCCTAATTTGTGCGGCGTGTAGGTGAAACGATGCTGCCTGACTGTATAAGCGAAGGAAGTAAACTCATTCGAACTTCTTCCGTCTTTAGTGATTGGTGCTTCTTCTTTTTCTTCTTCTTCTTCTCTTCTTGTTATCTGTCATGAATCGAAAGTCCTTTCGGTTGTCACAACAGCAAAATACTATTATTATTATTATAATTATAATAATAATAATTATTATTATTATATCCTTTAATTCCTACAGGAACATAAGGTTCAGCTGCGCGTCTCCATTGCCTTAGGTTTTCCACCAACTTTTTCACCCCGCTCCAAGTCTGACCACATGCTTTCATCTCCTCTTCACATGACCTCCTCCAAGTCACCCCACTCTCGAACTGACGACCAACTCGCCGCTTCCCTTCGGGGTTCCACTCGATCAATGGCTTGTCTAGTGATGTCACTTGATGGTTTTCCTCAGAGTATGGTCAATCCATCTCCATTTCTTCCTGCCTATTTGTTGCACAGTCGGTTCCTGCTGGGTTGGTTCGCTCATTGCCAGAGATCCTTCACTATTTCTGATTTTTTCTGGCTGGCCATCTGATCTTGAGTATTGATCGAAGACAATTGTTAATGAAGTCTGAAGTTTGTTTGAGATGCTCTTTATGACGCGCAATGCGAGTCTCTGATCCGTATAATGAGTGGCAATGACTTCACATTGAGTTGAAAATCCGGATCTTATTTTTCATGCTGGGTGCTGAGTGCTGTTGACCTCCATACAGACTTGAGAGTAATGACAGCTTGTCTTGCTTTCCAGACCCTCGCTGCTTTGATATCCTCGTCAGTTCCGTTTGCCTGTAGTTGAGACGATGCTTCCCAAGTGGGTAGGTAAAGGGGGTTGTTTCCTTCAGGTTCCTCCCATTTATTCTCGCTGATTGTTGTCTGTTGCTGTTGGCCAGGAATCTTCATCACCCCTGTTTTCTCTATGTTCACCTGAAGTCCCTCCTATTTTTGATGCTTCTTCTGCTAACTTGTTGCTGTTCACTTGCATATCTTCCAGTTTGTGGGAAACCAGACATATATAAGACATCGGCGAATTCCAGATCCTCCAAGTTTTTGTGTGAGTCCATTTTATGCCTGTTTTCTCATCTCCCGTTGTCTGTCTCATTATCCAATCTACTGCAATCAGGAAAATCATTGGCGATAGTAGACAGCCTTGCCTCACTCCCGTCCTCACTTCGTAGGCTCCCGTAAGTTTCCCGTTGTGGATTACTTGGCATGCAGCTTTGTCTTACAACTGTTGGATGAGATGTATAATTGTCGATGGCACCTCGTAGTAGCGAAGTAGTTTCCAAATCACCTCTTGATCGACGCTGTCGAAGGCCTTTTCAAAAGACTTTTAGTCCGATGAAAATCGCTCATGTTTTCTGCCAACCTCCTCTTACATCATATTTAACGAATAAATTAGCGTAGTGGTTATTCTTTTATTATGCTTCTCAATGCGTTTCAGGTTTTTAAAATTTTGTGGTGTCTTTCTTTTTGTCCTGAACAACTTGACAATATCATGATCCTGCACAAACATGGCGTCAATCCATGAAATCCTCGACAGTCAAACTGAATCAGGTAGGGAGATGCAAACTTCCGGGTTGAGGCCGTCGGATTCTAAGAATCAATGGCTGGAGACAATAGGTGACGTGGCTCAAAATCGTTGTCAATGACTGGCGCAGATGTATTCAGTCTCTGTAATCTTTCATATTCCCTTCTACCATTACCCATTCTGTTTCGCTCTTATACCTGTCAAACTCTATTGATTCTCTTCACTCATCTTCTTGTCTACCTTTGTGTGGTATTTGGAACGTGGCAACTGGAACTGCTGCACTTCGGTGCCAAGTTCTATGTTAAATCCAAACAGACAGACAGACATATTCAGCTCGGCTCGTTGCCTAGTACACGTAAGCATATATATGCATGTGGTCGCTGATTTGTATGTTTATGTTTCCAACAATTTTATTTATTATTCCTATAAAATAAAAAAACCTGTTTATTATTTTACCTCTACAGATGGTGTGCAAGAGCTGTCCTTATCACTGACTCTTCACTGTTACCTGAAGACTGTAAACCTAGTGATGTAAGTAGAGACTTCTCTTGTTCTTATTTTTATTTTGCGTATTTCTCGTCAATATGTAATGATAATTAGTCTGACAATCTATCAGTCAAATTCTCTGTGTATTTAACTGTGATTAGCAAAAGAAGATCAACTTTTTGATGCGGTTGTGTTCTCTGAGCTGGATGGTTAATTTGAGAAGCTTTCATCACCCTACTAGACGACATCTTCAGAGCATACTTCAATTTGAAGTGAGCTTTTAGATTTCTCCACGGTTTATTAATCATCTCTCTTGGTGACCTTGGACATGATTGGTTGTTTATGTGTGTTTTCACACCTTCATCCAAATAGATGAACAAGGAATAATGATATCCTTCGACGTCACAGCATTATATACCACAATCGGACAAAAACAAGCAAAAGAAACCATGGAGCAATTACATAGCAACGACGAACACCTTCCACAACAATAAAAAATGCAACACACAAGCTGGATGGAATGCATAAACCTATGCCTAACAACATGCTTCGAATTCAACGGCCAAATATATGAACAAGTCAAAGAAACACCCATGGGATCGCCAATATCAGGTTTGATTGCAGAAGCAGTGATGCAAAGACTCGAAAGCATAATTCTACCAAAGATCAAACCCAAGATTTGGATACGCTACGTCGACGAGACATTTGTAATAATCAAAAGAAACGAGTTAGATAAAACTCACAACTTAATAAACAACGTCTTCAACGACATCACTTTCACAAGAGAAGAGAAATCCGAGAACCAAATCCCATTTTTGGACGTCTTAGTCAAGCGAACAACCACAGTGGAAGTAGAAACTCAAGTTTTATCGAAAATCAACTCACACGGACCAAATTCTGAGCTACAACAGCAACAATCCAATAACACACAAAAGGAATTGTGTACAAAAACTACTCAAGAGGGCAAGAACTCGTTACAGCACTCCCACCTTAAGGAAAATTGAAGAAAGATATTTAATGGACGTGTCTTTCAAAAGAATGGATATCCACGGAATTTCATCAAAAGACATATACCCCCAAGCCAACCTACCATATCAAAGGCTCCAAGGAAAGCACAAAGAAAATTGACGCACTATATATCAAAAACATCTCAGAAATCACTGCTAGACTCTTTAAACCTTTAGGAATTGACGTCGTACACAAACCAACAAAATCACTTCACTCAGTTCTACGTCAACCAAATGATTCAACAACGAAAGAGGGTAAAACCAACATCATTTACAAAATAAATTGTAACAACTGCGAAAAACACTACATTGTCCAAAGTGAACGTCCCCTTCGTCTTCGTATCCACGAACATAAACTAGCGGCAAAAGACATGATATCCACTCCCCCATATCGCCTCATTACATACAGACAACCACGGACATCAATTAGACTGGGCTTACCGACGTTCAAATATTAGACAGAGGAAACAACAAAAATGCTATAGAATTTTTAGAAGCTCGCCTTGTATTCCAGTGAATCGTCAATCAACATAGACATCGACATAGACAAAATTTACCGACCGATAAGAAGGAAATTTCACACACAAAGTGTCAAAGTTCAAGTGAAAGAAACAGTCAATACCAATACAAGTAGCCTAGAAGGTGTGAAAACCCACAAAAACAATCAATCATGGCGTTCAAGGTCACCCACCAGGAGGGATGACTAAAAAACTCGTGGAGAAATCTAAAAGCTCACTTCACTCAATTGAAGGATGCGCTAAAGATGTCGCCTAGTAGGGCGATGAAAGCTTCGCAAATTGACTATCCAGCCAGCTTAGACAACACAACCGCATCAAAATCATCCATCTGAGCTACAGATCTTCTCTATCATATGTAAAATGTAACGCTGTCATAACTGAGTAAACTAGCTGATGACACAAAATTGTTCATATCAGTGTGGATGCACCATCGGAGTTCCGGTATACACCTAATCGATATGTTTTTTATAGAAAGAAATTCTGCATACTGGATCCCGTCATTATGTAATTTTGAATGTTTATCTATGCAAAGACTTCATCAGGCTACTGATACTGACTAATTCTGTTCTGGAAAAAAATCAATAATTTGTAAAACACACACTTCTTATGGTTCTTAATTCTCTGGTTGTTACTGCACCTTTGTCCACAATAAATTGTATGCTTACTTCTATTCAAAAGAACAACAATGTTATATGCGTACTCTTATCATATTTAAATAGATTATATACATGCATGAGTTATGTTCACTTGAACTGTCAACCAAAATGAAATAATCAATAAAAAACTCTCAGTGTATACTAAACTGTATAATTCTAATTGATTTCTCCTATTCTATGAATAATAACATGTATGCATGTGTATGTGTGCGCGCGCATATCTTCATTGGGAGATTTGTGTAGGGAAATATAAGAACTTCTTTCAACGGAGATTTTGTCACGAAAACCAATGAACACTTTTCTAGCTTAGGAATTTTCGGTAGTCAACATCTCATCAGTGATCGAACTCTCAAGAATCTTTAATATTTTCAAAAAAATAATAAACTAGGAAGTACTGGACAGCTATTTCATTCGAAGTTTGGGAATCATTGGGAGTACGCACCCGTCAACAGCGTCGGTGGTATAGCGGTTAGGAAGCTTGCTGACCATGCACATGGTCTGGAGTTCGATCCCCGGCCACGGACACACTCCTTTACCTCGCTAAGCCAGAAATAATGCTGGTAAAGAGGAAAGGTTGAGCATGAGGCTAGCAACCTCATCCTGTAAAATAAACACTGCTACAGAAGCTTGAAGCCCTATGTTTCACTGGGGAGCGTGAAGGAATAAAACCTTCAACGGGGTTCGAACCCGGGATATTCCAGTTACAAGGCAAGCTAGTATACTATACAGCCATTGGGTCGCGCTAAATCACCACTTGGTAGAAGTTAGGATTCATGGACTGGTCATTGAATCGGGTCTCAGTGGCTGAATAGTATACGAGCTTGCCTTGTAACCGGATTAGACTCCAAGTCAAAGGCTCGGGGGGTGTACCTTAACAAAACCACCTGCTTCGGTCTGGGCGCCCGGGCAGTATCTCAGCCCTCGCACAATGAATGAAATAAAGCAACAAACTCTCATCGAAACTCGTCGCACGCTATTAACATTGATACCTCAAGTAACTTATGTTCTTCCTACCTTACTTTTATTTTTATACATACTTTCCTGTATTTTACCTTTGCTATCCTTGGCTTCTTAACCTTCGACAGCCTTTCGCCTTTGTCGAGATTCCCAGCCTATCTGTGTCGTTTCGAGATGTTAGTGGGTAATCCTCAAAATGGTTGTGACATCTAACACAGATATCCTGAAACCGCGTGCCGCGTTCAAGCTGACCACCTACAATGTTCGGACGCTGATGCAAATCGGACAACAGGCAGGGTTGGTAAAATCTTTGGAAAGCCTCGCTATCGATGTCTGCTGCATTTCGGAGACCCACATTCAAGATCCCAGTGAAGTGCTTCGACTATCCTCTCCATCGGGAAGTTCTAGCACCACCTGCGCTTATCCGGGGACCCTGTGGCGTCGGCATCCGGCGTAGCTGGTGTCGATATCGCACTGAGCTCTCGAGCCGAAGCTGCATTGCTCGACTGGGTTCACATTAACAGTTGTTTATGTGCTGTGAGGCTGGAAGGTTATACGAAAGTAAGGAGTAGTAGGCCAGATAGGCGGTGTCTATTTGTTGTCTCTGCCTATGCACCGACGGATTGCAGCCCGGATGCAATGAAGGATGAGTTCTACCACCAACTGAGCGATCTTTTGAAACAGGCGGGTCGGAGGGATATCGTAGTGCTGACTGGGGACTTGAATGCACAGGTCGGGCGTCTAAGCTCAGAGGAGAATCGTCTAGGTGGTCAGTGGGGACTGCATGGTCGCAGGTCAGATAATGGGGACCGTCTTCTGCAGCTTTGCGCGGATCACAACCTATTTCTGTCCAGCACCAACTTCCAGCTTGGACTCAGATTGATCATATTGCTGTCAGTTTCCGGTGGCGAGGATGCATACAAGACTGTCGCTCTTTCTGGAGCACATGCCTGGACTCCGATCATGCGTTAGTGTGTGCCAAGTTCGTCTTGCGATTTGGTGGGGTTCATAAAAGCCGTCGTCTAAACGTTGATGTGAGCAAACCAGTAGCACCTGCTACTTCTTTGAAATATCAGAATGAGTTAAAATCAATACTTGCCAGCAACCCCCCAAGTAGTATAGATGAACATTTGCTTCATCTGCAAGGTGCCATGCAAAAGGCGAGTGTAGCCGCTTGCGGCTTGAAAGAATGCTCCGCTAAAAACCACTGGGTTTCTGCGAGTTCCTTGCAACTCCTGGATGAACGCCGGTCCATTCCGGCTGGCAGCGAATACAACAATAAGCGAAAGGCGCTCACGCGCAAGATTAGACAGTGTTTACGTAAGGACCGCGAAGCCTGGTGGTCAGAATGTGCGTGTGAGATGCAGTCAGCTGCTGCATCTGGCGACAGTCGGAAGCTGTTCCAACTCATCCGAGCCACCGGCGGTAAGAAACAAGGTGTCTGTGAGGCAGATGGCACGCCAATTACCAGCCTGAAAAGACGCCTGGAACGCTGGGCAGAGCACTTCGGGAAGCAGTTTAGCTGGCCACCAGCTTCAGTGTCTACTATCATTAGCCCGAGTGCTCCTTGGTCGGTTAGTACCGACCCACCCACCGAAGCGGAGGTCCGTAAGGAACTCCAAGTTTTGAAACGCCATAAGGCGCCCGGCCCAGACAAATTACCCCCGGCTCTTTTTAAAGATGGTGGCGAGACTCTCACAATGGCTCTAACTGGGTTGTTCAGGAAGGTATGAGAGACAGAGAGTGTACCATCAATGTGGAACGAAGCCATTATCGTCCCCATCTTTAAAAAGGGTCGACGTAATTCGTGTGACAATCATAGGGGTATCAGTCTGTTACCAGTCGCGTCTAAAATATTGGCTGCTGTCTTGCTTCGCAGACTGTGCAAAATACGTGAAGGATTGATTCGCGAAGAGCAGGCTGGGTTTCGTTCAGGTCGTGGATGCATTGATCATGTGTTCACCCTTCGTCAGTTGTTGGAACACCGCCACACGTATTGCAGGCCAACGATCGTTGTGTTTCTTGATATTAGGGCTGCCTTCGATTCGTTGGACAGAACTGTGCTCTGGAACTGTCTGTTAGAGAGAGGTGTACCTGAGAAATTTGTTAACATCTTGAAAGCCCTATACAGAAACACCTCAGGTAGAGTGAGGGCATACAACCAACTATCACCACTGTTCCCAACCAACAGTGGGGTTAGACAGGGTTGCCCAATCTCTCCATTTCTCTTTAACTTTGCCATCGATGACATTCTGGAGTCAGCTCTGAAGGATGTGCGTGAAGGTGGTGTAGATCTGCTACCTGGAGATAGACTTTTCGACCTCGAGTATGCAGACGATATCGTCTTACTGTGCGATAGCATGCAGGCTGCCCAAATCGCACTTAATCAGTTGGCGATCAGTGTCTGTAAGTATGGTATGTGCTTTGCGCCGTCTAAGTGCAAAGTACTGTTACAAGATTGGCAGGAGCCTGTACCTGCACTCACTCTTGCGGGTGAACCGCTTGAAGTTGTTGATAAGTTTGTGTACTTGGTTAGTTGTGTGAGTGCTGGCGGAGGGGTGATGGATGAGATTTCCAACCGTATAATGAAGGCTAGGGTGGCATACATCAACTTGAGCCACCTCTGGCGCCGTCGCGACGTTAGCCTGGCTGTCAAAGGTCGGGTATACAATGCTTCGGTGCGGGCTGACTTGCTCTACGCCTGTGAAACCTGGCCTCTCCGAGCTGAGGATGTGCGGCGACTCTGCGTGTTCGATCATCGCTGTCTCCACAGGATTGCTTGCGTTCAACGGCATCATCGCGTGAGTAATTCTGAGGTTCGGCGGCGTGTGTTTGAATACAGTGGAGATCACGATTCATTGAGTGTCGTTATCTAGAAACACCGGTTTCGGTGGCTTGAACATGTGCTGCAAATGTCACCCCAGAGGCTTCCGTACAGGTCTCTGTTCACTAGCCATCCCTGGGACGGGATGAAAAAGGCGTAGAGGTGATCAGTCCATGACGTGGCGTCGTGGGATGAAGGATTTTTGTGCTAGATTAGCATCGGTTGGTGTGTCACGACTCCCTGGCTGGGGTCCGCGAGATAGCTCAAATCGATGGCTCGAAACGTTATCGGATATGGCCAAGAATCGTAATCAATGGCGAATGTGTTGCAATTTCCTTCTTTCTTCCCTTCCCGATGATAGTTAACGAACACTGTTTGAACTTGTTAAGCATGACTGTCTTCTTTCCAGATGAAGTTCTTTATCCGTTCTCTACTTATTTTTTTTGATGTATGTTCTATTATTATTGTGTGGCGCATCCTTCTTGGTGCCATATTGTACCAACTTTTTTATGCGTTTAAATAAATGAAATAACCAGAAGATCCTGAGTTCGAACCCCAATGGTGGGTGCGTAGTGCCGATGATTCCCAAACTTCGGATGAAACAGCTGCCCAGTACTCCCTGTGCTGGTTTTCAATGGTTCTCTAACTGATGTCAATCCGTGGTGAAACTCGTAAAAACAACTTTAATCCTTACAAACCCACCATAGAAAATTTAATTATAAAGCTTTATTTCAGGAAATATGTTTAACACGCAGTACAAAAATTTTCAGCGTTCTAAAATATTTCGTCTTCATATAGGATTTACATGTAAAGTAATAATCTGAAGTATATCATGTGACGTAGCTATGTTGCATATGAAGAGAGAATCAATTCTGTACATATTCTCTTCATCTTCTACAAGAATCTCACAGCGTTGAGTTATAAGCTACTGAAACAGGTGTTCGAATTCATGTAACGGGCATTTAATATAATTTCACAATTAGAACAATAAGAAATACAAAAGAGTTTAAGCAGCATTTTGATGGATTGATGGAAATTCTGGTAGCCCAGTGATTTAAGCAGGCTGTCCGTCGACCATTCAGCCGCACTGGATTGAAATCTGTCTGTCTGTTTTCGACATAGAACTTTGCACAAATGTGCGGAAGTTCAAGTCGCCACACTCCGTGTAGCACGCGAAGCAAGAGAAGAAAGTATAAGAAAAGCATAACAGAAACAGTGAGCAGAGACGTGAGACAAAGGATTGAAATCTAATGACCCATAAGTTTTTACTTCTATCAATTCGTTACGTAGAGGGACCAGATCATTCATTTGGCTGATTAAATTTCCAAACTGTACATGAGTAAAGAGTTTTCCGATGTTGAAATTGATATCGTAGAATTTCGGGCACAAAGACAGGGTTTCTAGCTGTGAGTCAGATTTAATTACTGAAAAGAAGTTAAACATAAATTTCGTTGGGGTCATCAGGAAATTTACTGTGGAGTTTGGTTAGCTTTGAGACTATTGGTGAATTGGGTCAGAGCAGACTATTACCTCATCTTGGCAACTATATTAACGTATTCCATGAATCTCTCATGTCCATCCAGAAGTAATTCATGAAGGGCTGAATATCTTTAGAAAATATTCCGTTGGAGTTCTGGGATTCGTGATCGAATGGAATCGGCGTAATTCAGTGTGAGTGACTTCGTATTCGGATATATGTGATTCCATGTCAATGCTTTCCAGAACCATTTAGGATATTCGTGATTATTGAAACAATCCTCGAAAAAAAAAATAATTTTCGCGTTCAATACAGCAAACTTGACAGAGTACTGAAGAAATCCATTGAGTTCCTTTACCGTCGGGGGGTCCTTGTTCTCTTTTAATTCATGAATAATCCCCGTCCAGACATTAATGAAAACAAAACACGTTTAGCTGAACTGCATGTTTTGTTTTCACTTAATGTCTGGATGAGGATTATTCATGAATATAGAGGGGCAGCAAAAAGCAGGGTCATTGATGAACATTGGATGTATACTAGACGTGGTGGAGCCAGACAGCCGTCTACTCTAGTCCAACTCACCATATTATGTCACCTAACATGAGAGATAGAACACGCACATATATGGTGAAAGAAAGCTAGCCAGCCTTTTGATATCTTCCACTTTCAATGGTCATATATCGCAAACAGAAAAGAGGACCGAGAGAACTAATGTAGAACATCCACACCTGATTGTCTGTCTGTTTTCGACATAGAACTTTGTACATATGTGCACCAGTTCAAGTCGCCACACTCCCTCCTTATAGCACACAAAGCAACAGAAGAAATGCATATTGGAGATAATGCATAAGAGACAATAAATAGAGGTGTGAGACAAAGGAAGAGTAATAACGAAGAACAATGTAGTTTCATTTGACATCATAAGTCACAAGGAGTGGATGAATCTGCGCCACTGGGGACGATTTTGAACCATATCACTAATTGTTTCCAAACATTGGTTTTTACCGTCCCGAGGACCCCAACCAGGAAGCCAGTCTACATCTTCCTACGTGGTTGGATTAAAGTAACTATTGTGGATTTCATTGACTGGTGAAGCCATGTTTTGGTTTGACCACCACTAGCTAGCTCTTTTCCAACCTGACCCTATGTCAGCTAACACTGCTAGTCGGTCGAGGAAGGCGACGACTAGGCATACGTAACACTTGTCCTAACCATCTCAGTCGATGTAATTTCACAGCCTCGTCGATTGATTTCCCCTCCCACCTACCTAGAACTCGACCGATGAGTAACCTCAATATTGCTCATCTTATTGTACCACTTCACACAGGAGATAGAGCGCAGGCACCTATGATCGAAGACAGCTAGCCAGCCTTTTCATGTCTTCCACTCTCAATGGCCAGGTCTTGCTCACAGCCACAGAGGAGAACGGGGCGGGCTGCCCTCTGTATCCGTGCTGAGTTTTTGTCAGAGATCAACCCGTTGGCATTGGTTGATGGTACTTCCCAAGTAAGTGAAGCGGTCGACGTGCTCTACCACCACTTCACTCCCTATTTCTGATTGGATCTAGAGTATACACTGTAGAAGCGTCTCAAACTAGACTGAAAGAGATATTTAGTGTTCACTGGTGGGTTTTCAATGGTTTTCTCATCAAACTGATATTGCCTAGTGACGAAAACTGTATATGTTGAAATAAGTCAAAAACCTTAGGAAATTCAATAGTTATATATTACTTCACGCCTCATTATTTTGTGTTTTTCATAGGTATCAATACTTGCCTATGCTTATTCGTCTAATAATCAAAATCATCAAGATGATAATTGTATTGTTGATCCGATTCTTATTATTGAATGTCAAATTGAAAAAACGAATAAATCTTATGGAGATTTGTGTAAGTGTCTTTCTTTTTTTTTCATTATCAATAATGATGATTCTATCGATTGTTAATGCTATATTTTATGCTATTTGCTCTTGTCAATTGTAAGATGATGCTGGACGACTGGACTACATTGACTCCTAGCTTAAAGAAATAAAGAGAGAGTGTGTGGAATGGGAGAGCTAGTTGACCACTTCACTTATTTAGGAAGTTACATCATCTCTAACGCGTCGATGATTACTGACGAAACTTTAGCACGGATACATAAAGCTTGTGTGGGAATTTGTTTATTCACACCATCTCTAATGTAGACCTGATATCCGGGTTATCAATCAAAGGACGTGTATATGTTACTCAGCAGCAGTTCGTTCCCTCATCCTTTATGACTGTGGCTGAGGCATGGCTGCTGAAAGTGGTAAACGCGAAAAGACTGGCTAGCTGTCTTTCATCACAGATGTCTGAGTTCTGTCTCCCATCTTAGATGGTATAATATGGTGAGTAATACTGAGCTTAGGCATAGAGTATTAGGTAAGGAGGGAAAATCTATCGATTTTGAAGCTATGTCGACTGAGACGCCTAAAATCTGTTTTGAATTGAAGTGTGTCTGCTCATCAGTACACACCCACGAAACTACGACCACGTGTGGATGGACATTTATCGGTTGTTACACTTCCCTTTGTATCATGATGTTTGCAATGTTCTCTTTGAATCTCTGTTAATAATGAAATGTGTCATGTAGTTGCATGCTGTAAATCGAAGTAGAATTGTAAACCTTCACGCGGCGATCATCCAGTTTCATGAAATCTTGAAACCAATCAAATTCCTGCTGCGAACCAACACTTGAATATCAGTCTGATGCTCACTAGTGACTAGCCCTATTCAGGTAGGTAGTTAATCGGGTTCTAGTTGGAAGTCGTGATTAGTGACGTACAGCTGGTCGGATGTGAGGACATTCGCTAGAGGTCGCGCCATAATATGAATTGGTAGAAGTTGGAATTCATGGACCTTTGGATTGGGCCCCAGTGGCTTAATGGTTTACGAACTCGCCCCGCAACCAGAAAATCTTGGGTTGGATCCCTCTGTGGCGGGCGCATACCGATAAAGAGTCTCGAACTGGGACGAAACAGCTGTCCAGTACTCCCTGCAGGTGTTCCAATGGTCCTCTAACCGTTGTCAGTTCATGATGAAATCCTGTAACTAATCAAATCAAATCTCTGCAAACCAACATTTGAATATATGGGTTTACTTAAAATTTGATCGGTCTCAGAAGTAGTTTGAAGTAGTTGTCTGTGCAGCTCCTCATCTTTATTTTCTTTTCCAATGCTGAAGTTCACCACTATAATTACTGATAAGCTTCCCTTCCTAAATTCTCCTTTCTGAAATTTTTTCTGTGAATTTCTTTTCGTCAGCGTTGATTTTTCTACTTCAAACTTTATTTTGTTTATAGCTTAATAGGAAATCATATTTAAATTCGAACCTGTTCTTCTTTTTCCACTGACGCGAATATCTAAGATCCTTTGAATATCTAGGTTGTGAGTCATACTTATCGAGTAACCTCAGATGATACTACCTGGTTGGGTAGACTGAAGTGGATGGAGTGGGATTCGAACCCGAGACGTGGTGACCGAAAGTCAAGTGCTTACACCAGTGAATCACATCTCTGTCCTTTGGGATATCCGATGATATAATTAATCATATAACTTATTACTAAAACAGATGATATTTTGAAAATGTTGCCTTCACTATCATTTTACATTATGCTATCAGCACAAATATGAAATAGAATTGAGTGACACAAATTGTTTTCAAGTTTGATCAGTTAGAGAGCCGTTGGCAAGCCTGGGAGCTGTTTCGTTCTAGTTTGGAACTCTTCATCAGTACGCACCTGACGGGGTTCGAGCCCAGGGCCTTCTGGTTACAAGGCGAGCTCGTAAACCATTAAGCCATTGGGACTCAACCCAGTGGCCAAGCCATGAATTCCGTAACCAGCAGCTTCAGTGTCATCAGCCAGTACTTGTCCTCACGCTAAATAGTCGACGAGCTCGTCTTGTAACAATGGAGGTCCTGGGTTGAAACCGTGATGAGTGGGCATATTGATGAAGAGTCCCAAACTAGACCCTGGTTTCCAAATGATTCTAACTACTGTCCGCTTGTAATCGAACTTCAAAATAAATCAAATCCCCATAGACTAACTCTCGGAAATGCTAATTGAAGTAACTTGTATTGTTTAAGGAACTCTTTCAAGTTCTATGTATCGTTTTGATACGTGTGTGCATTTGTGTCACACATATTTTTTATGGGCCTGTTGCTGTTGTTGTTATTATCCCTAGACTTTTATATGAGCACTAAAATCAATCATTAGACTGACGATATCTGTATTGTCAATCATATGCCTTTGTGTGTGTGTGTGTGTGTGTGTGTATAGTTCGTCGTAATCGATAATTTCTGATGTATTATTACACCTAAATGGTGTGTTAATTTATTTTACATAGATATTTGTTTTTAGTGAAAGTGATAAAATTAAAACTAGTGTGTGTGCGTGTGCGTGTGTGTGTGTAAGTTATCCGGATAGGATTACACCTTCAAAGTATAATGTCTCTCATAAAGTTGATTTTTTTTTTGTTAATTTGGTTTGTAGAGATTTATGCGGTTGGTGATGATTGGCAGGAAGCCTTAGACCTAGGTTTCGTGCTAGTTGGCAGTCACCAGTCAACAAGGCGTATTTGCAATCTTGAAGAAATAACTCATGTTCCTTCTGAGATTTGAACACGCCTGTCACACCCAATGCTTCAATCAATCAGAGATATTACCACTGCGCTTTTCGGGCTTGCGATTGACCTCCTTTAGGACTGTACTGAATACTTTGATTGGAGATTGATTATTTCACAACACTGAGGGAATCATGGAAAACCAGGGATCCAATGATCCTAGTTTGAGACTATTTAGTAGTATTCACGTATGATCTCCCGTGGGGGGGGATGGTTAGTTAATTAGTTAGATCTTAGTTACTCTCTACTAAGGTATAAGCCACTCGTCCGTCTGTCTGTTTTCCACATAGAACTTTGCACCGATATGCACCAGTTCAAGTCGCCACACTCCATCCTTGTACCACACAAAGCAACAGAAGAAACTAGGAGAAGAAATGCATAATAGAGACAGTAAACAGAGGTGTGAGACGAAAGAATAGCAATATACGAAGAGCAATATAGTTTCATTGGAAATCATAAGTCACAATGAGTGGATGCATCCGCACCAGCAGCCATTGAGAACGATTTCGAGCCATATTACCAATTTATTCCAGCCCGTCATTGGTGTTTACCGTCCCGAGGACCCCAACCAGGAAGCCTGTCTACATCTTCCTACGTGACTGGCTTAAACTAACTGTTGTAGATTTCATTGACTGGTGAAGCCATGTTTTGGTTTGACCACCGCTAGCTAGCTCTTTTCCAGTCTGACCCTATGTCAGCTAACATTGCCAGTTGGTCGAGGAAGGCGATGACTAAGTATACGTAACACTTGTCCTAACCATCTCAGTCGATGTAATTTCACAGCCTCGTCGACTGATTTCCCCTCCCACCTACCTAGAACTCGACCGATGCCTAACCTCAATATTGCTCATCTTATTGTACCACTTCACACAGGAGATAGAACACAGGCACCTATGATCAAAGACAGCTAGCCAGCCTTTTCATGTCTTCCACTCTCAATGGCCAGGTCTCGCTCACAGCCATAATGAAGGAGGATGGAGAAGACTGCTGAGCAGTACACACGTTCTTTGGTCGACAGTCAGCCGGATATCACGTCTATGCCAGAGATAGCATAAACTGGCTTATGAGAAACTAGCCTTTTGCGTCTGTGCTAAGAATTCGTCAGAGATCAACCCGTTGGGACTGGCTGATGGTACTTCCCAAGTAAGTGAAGCGGTCGACGTGCTCTACCACTTCACTCCCTATTTCTAAACTAGGAGTCAATGTAGTCCAGTCCTGTAACATCATCTCACATTTGTCGGGAGCAAATCGCTTGACAAACATTCGTAGATTGCAGCTCAAGGTGTTCAGAAGACTCTGCATTTTGTCAGCATCCTCGCCTAGAAGGACTGTACCGTCTGCATATTCTAAGTCGACGAGATGATTTTCTGATGGGAACAAGTCAATCCCTGAGTCTCTGAAGTGAGTTAAAGTTAAGTCCATTAGTACATCTATGATGAAATTGAATAGAAATGGGGATAATGGACATCCTTGACGGACACCACTATGGCAACGTGCTGGTTTTCGCCTGTAGATCTTCGGGTTTCTGTGACTCTGGACTTAAGTCGTCCACGAAGTTCAAATCTTCTAGAGTCTTCTTGTCGGTTCAATTTATTTCTAGTTTCACTTCTCCCGGCCTGCTGCATGACCCAATCCACCACAATAAGGAATATCATCGGTTTCTAAAGGAAAACACCCTTCGTTATTGACATTGATTACACTATATAAGAAAGTAATATTTACTGTTTGCTTGATTTGTATTCTCTTTGCAATGTTAAGAAATCTAGAAACATCCTAATAGTGTAAGTGTCATGTTTTAAGCGTTGATGTTTACATACTCTAAGTACTCAACTTCCAAATTATGAATTTGCAGCTGAAACCTTTTTTTTAATTCCTTCACTTTCCTAGTGGAACATTGGGCTTCAAGCTAGAGACTTGAAGTTTCTGTAGCAGTGTTTGTTCTCTACAGGATGAAGTTGTTATCCTCATGCCCGACCTTGCCTCTTTACCAGTTTTTTTTACTGGCTTAGCGAGGTAAAGGAGTGCATCAACCGGGGATCCAACCCCCGATCCATGTGCATGATCGATGAGCGTCCTAACCGCTGTACCACTGATGCACACCTTACTTGGCAACTGGAACCTAATAATGTTTTATTCCATGCAGTGGTTGCTTTGGTGTTCAGGACAATGTGATTATTGTGCACTTTCCTCCCCAAATGCTGAAGAGTCGAAACTTGCTGCCCAATACTCACTGGTTTTCAGTGATTCGCCCCGGGAAGCTCGTTCTTGATCAAACTTAAAATCAATTCCCAACCCTGCAAATCAACACTTGAAAGTTAATCTAGTACTCACTAGTGACTTATTTATGAGTGAAGTTCTAGTGAGAAGTCGTAACCAGTTGGCTGTATTCAGCTCGAAGTGAAGATACGATCTAGAATCTAATGACCCATGGATTATTATAGGTTTGTCATATCGTGGTATAGAGCTACTCTCGACCAATTCCATTGGTCTGTATCTACTTTACCTTAGTATATCGGACTGGTAATCGCTGGTCAGGTCATCCCAGTAACAGCTTCAGGACATCCACCCAGTAGCCGACTACGAACTGAAAATTGGTATTTAGATTATGGGTATTGGTAGGGTTAAATCCCTGACGTGGTAGTTAGTGTCCGCTGTTGAAGAGTCGCAAAAGTGGACGAAATATTTACTCACTGCTCCCCGGTTTTCAATGATTCCTAACTGATGTTGTTTCGTGGCGAATTCTACATTGAAAGTAATGCAAGTCCCTACAAAAATCCTCGATCTCATTAAACTATTTCAACTTTTAGTATCTACCTACTCATAAGTAGTCTAACGTTTTCAAGAGATTTTATCCCTCAAATCCATTCTTATGAAATACTTTGCAAAGTAACATGGATTTTTTTATTGTCTAGGAATTTTGATATGGGGAATATTTATTTCCAGCTAAATAGAGTTTATTGTCGAATTATTATCCCCAACCTTGTGTATTCAAATGAAACTTTTCCTTTTATAGACATTTCTGGAGTTTTATTAAGTCATGGAATGAACACATGATCATCTTTACAAGATGATTTTTTTTTCATTGCCAATATGATTTTAAGAATGTTGCCTCTTATAGTATCTTTTGCAATAGTTGCATTTGTTTGTTTGTTTGTTACTACCTGTTTTTCGCCTCCTACGAATCAATACTGTTTACCAAGAATTCCTCATCTGGAAATTGACCATTAATTCTTGTTTCTAAATCTTGTCAGCAGGAAAAATGTTTAGGTGTGTTTATTTATTATTACTTTCTTTTTTGATTACACCTTGATTCGACACCGTATTTTTTGGTACAGGTATGGAATTCTCAGCATGTAATATCGGTAGCCCAAATTCCGCAGGCCGACCATAGATATCAGGTGTGCGTCGTTGGCAGGGGATCGAATCCCCGGACCATGTTCATGGTCGGCGATAGTCCTAACCACTGTGTGTAAAATTTACCTCTAGTAATACTATTAGTACACTTGGTTATAAAACAAAATACAGACCTTCAAGAATACATCTGTATTGTATTATTTTCTCCTATCGTACTCTTTTAGCTGTCTGCAAGGATATCCGCTGTGCCAGTTGATGGTGTTCTCAGCGTATATTTAATCCATCTCTATTTCCCTGTCTATATAACTGTTGAGTTAATATCTTCCAGACTTGCTGTGTGACACTTTCCACTAGTGAATATTTTCATATCAAGGTGATTTGAACATGTAGCCTAAGGCTTTTAAAGTTTTTCTCTCTTTTTAAGGGTAGAGGTAAGACCAGAAGATAGATGACAAAATTTCATCAAAAAGTGTTTAAAATCGAATCACAACACCAACAAGGAATCGTTATCAAAGACCACAAGAAAAAATTCATGCTGCCATACATGGAAAATATCTCTGAAATAACAACTAGAATACTGAAACCGTTTGATATAGATATAGCACACAAGCCAGCCAGTCAAATCGCTTAATTCGATCTTATGCAAACTGAAAGATCCAACAGAAAAAGCGGATAAAATCAATACCATTTACAAAATAAATTGCATGTATGCACTGTAACAAGCATTACATCGGCCAAAGTGGGCGTCCTCTTCGAATTAGAATCCAGGAACACAAATCAGCCGTGAAAAGACACGATATAAATTCCTGTTTCATACAAATGCATATAGACAACTATGGACATAAATTTGATTGGGATAATATCGAAATCTTAGAAAGAGGAAACACCAAAAGTGCAGTCAGGGAATTCCTAGAAGCCTGCTACTCAAACAAATATGCAATTAACAAACACGTTAACATATAGACCAAATATACCAACTAATAAAAAGTAAATCATGTAACCAGAAAGTTGAAAATCTAAGTCAATAGAAAATGATCCATACATATGTAAAGATGGTTACCGGGAGACGCAATTATATCATTCATGGAAAAAATTTAAATCATTTCACTTTAAGCCGAAAATTGCGCTGAAAGGGGTTGTTGTCCAGCAGGAGGGGGGAAGACGAAAGCTCCGCAACTAAACCAAGCAACCAGCTCAGGGAACACTAATAATTGCAAATAGATGACTATCATATGAACCTCCATCGAAATAAAGTAATAACTATCATACAATTTATCCCTCTGGATGAATTTGAACAAGACAACAACAGTGAATTGACCAGTAATGAATCATATTTACAAACTGATATAACAGTATGAGAGAGAGAGATAAGATTTTCATCCATTCAATGCACATCGCTTATCTCTTATCCCACAGGATTCTCATATGACATTTCACATGTTACATAGAATTTATCATTAAACTTTCTCTGAACAGTGTAATTCGATGTTCATCATCAAAGTTGTCTGCATCCTATCATCTGTGCCATATGGTATAATTTGGTGAATTAAGGTCAGGGAGGGTGAAGAAGATTCCTGGTCAACACCAACATACAACAATAAGCATAAATGGGAGGAACCTGAAAGAAACAACCTCCTTTCACCTAACTACCTATCTGGGAAGCATCATTTCAACTACAGGCAGACGGAACTGACGAGGATATCAAAGCTGCGAAGATCGGAAAAGCAAGACAAGCTTTCATTACTCTCAAGTCTATGTGGAGGTCAACAGCAATCACCATCAAAAATAACATCCGGATTCTCAAATCCAATGTGAAGTCAGTGCCACTCACTATACGGATCAGAGACTTGGCCAGCGCGTCATAAAAAACACCTCAAACAAACTACAGACCTTCATTAACAGTTGTCTTCACTCAATACCACTCAAGATCAGATGGCCGGCCAGAAAAGATCAGAAACAGGGATCGCTGGAAATGAGCGAACCAAGCAGGAACCGATTGTGAAACAAATAGACAGGAAGAAATGGAGGTCGATTGACTGGCCATACTCTGAGGAAGTCATCAAGTGAGTGACATCATTAGACAAGCCATCGCACGAGTGGAACCCGAAGGGGAAGCGGCGAGTTGGTCGTTATTTCTAGGGTGACTTGGCGGAGGCCATGTGAAGAGGAGATGAAAGCATGTGGGCAGGCTTGGAGTCAGGTGAAAAAGTTGGCAGAGAACCGAATGCAATGAAGATTTGGGCGGCTGAAGCCCTATTTTCCTCTAGAAATTAAAGGAAATAATAATAGTAATAATTGAGGTCACTCGTACAGTGTTAGGTAAGGAGAGGGTAAGCCATTCGAGAGGAGATTGTGAAAGTCCATCGATGAAGACGGCTGGGAGACGTGTTGTGTATGCCAAGCAATCTCCTTCCACGATGGTCATTGCTAGCCGACATATGACTGACTAGGAGTTGGGTAAGAGTTAGCATGGGTCGTCAAACCATAATCATATAAAGTCTCTGACTCTTGGTTTGAAACAGCCAAATTTGGAGGATGTAGGCTGTCTGCTTAGGGTCCTCAGGATTCTAAGAAGCAATGACCGTAGGCTGTTGGTGATATGGGGTGAAATCCTTCCAATATGATGCAGATGAATCCTCTTTTTGTAACCTCTTATGTCCACTAAACCGTCATGTTTATTCTGGATTCCGATTCGTTCTCCTTCACACTCCTCCTTATCATGCATTGTCCTTTTGAATCCTCTTTGCTCTTCTCTCTACCTTTGTGTATTACCTGGAGTTTCACGACTCTAACAGTGCGTCACTTGTGTGCAGATTTCTATGTTAAAGCTTAATCAGTCAGTCAGTCAGCAATGTTATTATTGTCACCATCTGTTCATTGTAGAGGTGTCATCAACCCCTTCCAATCCTAACAGTGCTCTATTTTAAACCATTGAATAAATTCCTTCTTATTCACTTTTCACACTTTAAATTGCTTACTATCATACAATCAACCAAGCAGTTCATCTGTCTGTCTGTCTGTCTGTCTGTCTGTTTTCGACATAGAACTTTGCACAAATGTGCGGAAGTTCAAGTCGCCACATTCCGTGTAGCACGCGAAGCAAGAGAAGAAAGTACAAGAAAAGCATAACAGAAACAGTGAGCAGAGGTGTGAGACAAAGGAGTAATAAAGAAATACAAAACAGTTTCATTGAAGATCATAAGTCACAGGGAGTGGATGCATCTGCGCCACTGAGAACGGTTTTGAGCCATGTCACCAATTGTTTCCAACCATAGATTTTTACGGTCCCGAGGACCCCAGCCTGGAAGTCTACACCTTTCTACGTGGCTTAGACCAACTGTTGTGGATTTCATTGACTGATGCAGCCATGTTTTTGTTTGACCGCCGCTAGCTTTTTTCCAGTCTGACCCTATATCCTCCAACATTGCTCGTCGAGGGAGGCGATGGCTTGGCATACGTAACACATGTCCTAACCATCTCAGTCGATGTAGCTTCACGACTTCGTCGATTGATTTCCCCTGTTTACCTAGAACTCTACGCCTAACCTCCATGTTGTTCACCTTATTATGCCACTTTACACGGGAAATAGAACGCAGGCACCTATGATCAAAGACAGCTAGTCTTTGGGAAGCAGTTCATCAGTTTTCTTGCTGCTGCTGCTGCTGTCGAGTCAATTTCACCGTACTTTAAACAAGACTATCAGATACTATAGAAATTCTGTCACTTCATTAAACAGTTAACAAAACAAATATAAAGAACACACAAACGCCCTGATAATAACCCGTCAGTTAAAGGAGTATATTACGTCCCAAAAGACCGGGGTATTACTAGAATCTGAATTGAAGAAAGTATGGTTATTTTTGTGTGTGATGGTGGCACAGTGGTTAGGACTCTCGCCAACCATACACATGGTCCCGAGTTCGATCCCCTGCCAACAACGCACACCTTATACCAATGGTCGACCAGCAAAATTTGGGCTACCGATATCACATACTGAAAATTCCATACCTGTACCAAAAAATACGGTTTCGAATCAAGCTGTAGTCAAAAAGTCCATCGGACACTGGTAAAAGCGTCCTCAAACTGCTCGCCTACAGTGTATTGATTGTTTAAATACTCGTTAAAATGTTGACCTGATTTTCGAGCGGTTCAATAACCTGATAATAATGACTACTACTATTATTCGGCTTCAGATAAACCATTTAAGCACAGTTTGTTTCTTTTAAATTAAGACAATTTTGATTGCATCAATTGACAAGTTGTGCTTTACACCTATGTGTGTATGTTTCTCCTATTTTTGTGAAATTGAAATCATCTCAGTACATCCGCAAGCTTTGATGAATCCACTTGACTAACTTACCACCGACTCACTCATCCATAGGTTGACTAAATGACTATAATGCATGAATAATTTCATTTCATATATCGTGTTTGTGTACACACGTGTGTGTGGGAGTGTATGTATGTCTGTCTGTCTGTCTATTCTCTCTATGATTAATTTGTTTACTTCTTCCTTTCTCCGTCCGCCCTTATCCTCCTCCTCCTCAGCTTTCTCCTGCATTATGAGTGATATTATGAGTCAACGGTGATAAGCGGAGAGAATAAATTTTCGGAAATTGAGAAAGAAAATTTTTTTGATTCATTAGCTTCAGTCCCCTCCCCCCCCCCACACTTTCTCTCTCCTCCTTGTCTTCCCTCTCTTTATGTCTCCAGCCTTATTTCGCATTCAAGAGAGAAATGACATATATTCCCATTAGGCATAAATTAACTTAACTTTAAGGGGTTTTTTTTAATATAAAAGTCTGCTTGTCTATTGATGAAAAATTTCTGTCCACTTTTCAAACATAGTAAATCAATAGTAAAACTACAAGGCAGTACTGTTTTATTATAGAGCAATGTTAAACTAAAGTTTAGGGATTGAAGAAGCGCGAATGCATCAATGAGAGATGACCTCGAAAAGTTCATTAGGGATAAGATTTTATTTTGATAAATCACACAGTAGCGTTATACAGACAGTAAATATTAACTGATGCGACCATGTTTCGAGCACAAATTATTATTGCCACTCATAATCATATCAAGTTACTCACTCACACAACTTTCATGCTTCATTTATATACACACTATATAACACTGTGTGATTTTATCAAAATAAAATCTTATCCATAATGGAGTTATACTCTACCACAGTGTCGAAGTTTTATAGTTATAGACCTCGAAAAGTTTTGTACCGCTGAATGGTAAATTCGGTGCTCTAACCCCAACATCAGCCCTGATCCTTCTTTTACCTAACTACAATATACCTCGAACCAGTCCTAATATCTCCTCAATTAAATCAACATGTTCATAGATATCAGAATAAAACTTGTGCACTGTATTATTATTATTATTATTAACAAGCTGGCTAAGTGGCCAGCTTGTTAACATTCTGGTGGACAGGCACATGGACTCATGTGAAAAATGGGCGAAATCCATTTTATCTGACTCACAACACCCTCTACATTCACAACTCTCCCCATGTATCTCTTCAGGGAAAACAAGAAGCCTATATAGGAAACTATATGCCCGCACTAGTAAGTACAAAAACTCATTCATACCCTACCTAGCCCGTGTTCTGTGCGATAAAGAATGCATCAGGCATGAAACCTTTAACTTATTAAATAGTCAGTAGAACCAATGGATCTCGTCTTTCCAACTCACATCATTTATAGGTACAACGTTTTCTCGCTCTTCATTCTGTATTTATTTTTGTTATGTGCTGTTTTGTTTCTCTCTTCCTTGCAAACTCTACTTAAAACATTCTTGTTCGTTCTTTCACACTCTGTATATCTCGACCATTTTGCTATCGCTTACGTCAGTAAATATGCTAGTAGTATCTACTTTTCTAACACCTTCAAACACTCTGTTTAAATTTTGGCTTTGCTACCGACATACTAATATGTTGTTGAGATAACTTTAATCTATGTAGAACTTTATTTATTGTTAATGTAAAAAACTGGATGCAATATTGTAGTAAAAATGCTGAGAATTTCATTCTGTATCACAAGTACTGATTTGGAATAAAGCTTATGTTATGTTATGTTATCCTTTAATTTCTAGAGGAACATTGCCATTGCCTTCTGTTCTCTGCCAACTTTTTCACCTGACTCCAAGCCTGCCCACATGCTTTCATCTCCTCTTCACATGGCCTCCGCCAAGTCACCCTAGAAATAACGACCAACTCGCCGCTTCCCCTTCGGGTTCCACTCGTGCGATGGCTTGTCTAGTGATGTCACTCACTTGATGACTTCCTCAGAGTATGGCCAGTCAATCGACCTCCATTTCTTCCTGTCTATTTGTTTCACAATCGGTTCCTGCTTGGTTCGCTCATTTCCAGCGATCCCTGTTTCTGATCTTTTCTGGCCGGCCATCTGATCTTGAGTGGTATTGAGTGAAGACAACTGTTAATGAAGGTCTGTAGTTTGTTTGAGGTGTTTTTTATGACGCGCTGGCCAAGTCTCTGATCCGTATAGTGAGTGGCACTGACTTCACATTGGATTTGAGAATCCGGATGTTATTTTTGATGGTGATTGCTGTTGACCTCCACACAGACTTGAGAGTAATGAAAGCTTGTCTTGCTTTTCCGATCTTCGCAGCTTTGATATCCTCGTCAGTTCCGTCTGCCTGTAGTTGAAATGATGCTTCCCAGATAGGTAGTTAGGTGAAAGGAGGTTGTTTCTTTCAGGTTCCTCCCATTTCTGCTTATTGTTGTCTGATGTTGCTGTTGGTGTTGGCCAAGAATCTTCATCACCTCTGTTTTTTCTATGTTCACCTGAAGTCCTATCTTCTCTGGATTCTTCTTCTGCCAACTTGTTGCTTTTCACTTGCATATCTTCCAGTTTGTGGGAAATCAGTCATATATCATCGACGAAGTCCAAATCTTCCAAGTTTTTTGTGTGAGTCTATTTTATGTCTGTTTCCTCATTGCCCGTTGTCTGTCGCATTATCCAGTCTACTGCAATCAGGAAGATCATTGGCGATAATAGACAGCCTTGCCTCACTCCCGTCCTCACTTCGAAGGAATCCGTAAGTTTCCCGTTGTGGATTACTTTCCATGCAGCATTGTTGTATAACTGTTGGATGAGTTGTATAATCGTCGATGGGACCACGTAGTAGCGAAGTAGTTTCCAAATCACCTCTCGATCGACGCTGTTGAAGGCATTTTCAAAGTCGATGAAGTTGAGTAAGGTGGAGAGGTGACTGCCATTCCAAGCTTTGTTCAATGATGATCCATTGTGTGGCGATTTGATCAATACATGACTTATTTCTCCTGAATCCATAATCATGATTATGAGCAATAAATTGTGATCGAAACGTCATCAGTAAACATTACTGTATAACACTGTGAGACTTTATGAAAGCAAAATTTACCTATAATGGAATGAAGACCTCTCCATAGCCTAAACTTAACCGTAGATTTACTAGATGGAATTTTAAGCATGTGATATCGGTAGCCCATATTTTGCAGGTCGGCCATTAACATCGGATGTGCGTCAGCAGAGGATCGAACTTCAGATCATGTGTATGGTCAGCCAGAGTCCTAACCACTGTGCCGCCGACGGGCTATGATTAATAATAATTTTTTATTCCCAACAGTGTCTTTTGTGCCTCCCAATTCACTTATTTTACAGTTTCTATAGCTAGTCGTCCGAGCATATAGTCTTCTTCAGTTGCTTCTTGTTCTACCTGTTGAGATACACAAGGAGAGAGTTGTGTATAGAGAGGATGCTCAGGTTCTGACAAGGTCACATTTACTAGTTTCTTGCATGAGTCCGTGTGTCTATCTTAAATAGTATGTAGAAATTGGTTTAGCGACACTCCACTGGCCGTACTGACGTCTTTCAGTGCCCTTCACAGTATAACAAAGTCTTTCATTCTAGGGAAGAATAATTAATCTGAGTGGAGCAATAAAGAATAATAGACAGAATAAATGAATCAACAAAGTTTAAAGGTAGAAAGAGATTGAGTGATACCAGATTGTCTTCACTTACCAATGTGGAAGATTTGACGGAATATCTTTCTGGGAACTAACCCGATGTGTGAGAAGACCAGGAAAGATCAGAAGTAGACACACTCCAAGGTATTTAACACTCGACTTAGTTTCAACTTCAGTGTCATCTATGATAGTAGAGTCATGTGAACACTTGTGTTATAAAGTGAAATGAACAACCTGATATTTATAAAAGAGATTTAGCTTAAGACCACAGATACGCCATACGGACTGATGAGTATCAACAGCGACGAAACCTAGGTTAAGCAAGGCTTCCTGTGGCCGATTGCCTCCAACCATCTAATTACAACAATTCAGAATGCACAATGATGACGAGCCACCTAACACGATGGTCATATCGCAAACCTGACTGACTGATAGAATTCAGAGTCTGCACCAAACAACGCATAATACTGGTCACTACTTGGTGTCCAAACAAAATACTGATGGTTTATCACTTACCTGCGTCACTTTTTCACTGGGGTATAATAGTCGCCAACCATACCTCACCTCACCCGAGCTTCGATCCTCAATAAACTCATTCCCTAACTCCCCTAACCTATATTAAGTCCGGTAAAGAGGGAAGGTCGAACATGAAGCTAGCAATCGCACTCCGAAAAAAGCATAACATCTCTGCCACTGAAGCATCAAAGTTCAAGCTTGAAGCTCTGTGTTCTACTCGGCATTCAAAAAATAAATAAACTCTCATTGCTTATTAGTTTGTTTATCAGATGTATCACACAGTGAGGGAAACAGTATTATTTACTGGAGGACAAGGTTTCGAACAAAATTTATTGTTCATAATCATATCAATTGTAATCACACGACTTTGAAACTTGAGTTTTACAATTTTCTTTGTTCTCTACTATTTGTCGTCGTTGGAGTAGTAAAATTTTCCAGATATCCAACTGGATAGGCGTTAAATCATTCCCATTACACGTGTTTGCAATTGATTCGATGAACAAAGCTTCTGTTATCAATCTCTCCCTCCACCCTGTGACATTAGATTTTAAAACTGTCATCCTATCCCATCCAGCCTATTGTATGGTTGTGTGTAAATGCACGTAGTGAGTAGCATAGCTGAACTATTCTCTAGATTTCGTATCTTATTCGTGTCAGCCAATCTAGATTTTGCTGCTAGGTTTTTATGTTCGACTAGTCTGACCTATGTATTTGACCTGACAATCATTGGAGGCAGGGTATTAGATAAACTAAATTGTTTTGTTTAGTGAGCTTTTCCACAGGATACTTTAACCGACAAAGCTTGTTTCTAGTTGAGTTTGTGGTTGGGTTGAATGCCAGCCGCTTTTATTCCTGCCTTGTTAAGAATTGTGTGTAAGGTGGTTTCCGAGGTCCCTTCCTTGTATGGGATTACTACTGATAATTTAGATTCCTTATTCTTGGTGTCGTCATTAATAATAATAATAATAATAATATTATTATTATTATTATACGGATACAGTGGGCTAGTTTTGCATATGCCAGTTTACGCCGTCTCTGGATTATTAGACGTGATATACGGCCGGCCCTCGACCAAACGGCTCATCAGTCCGCTCCGTCCTCCTCCAATATGGCTGTGAGATCTGGCCATTGAAAGTGGAAGACATGAAAAGGCTGTCTAGATGTCTTTGATCATAGGTGCCTGAGTTCTATCTCCCGTGTGAGAAATGGTATAATAAGGTGAGCAATATTGAGGTTAGGCCTCGGTCGAGTGCTAAGTAGGTGGGAGGGGAAATCAGTCGACGAGACTGTGAAGTTACATCGACTGAGATGGTTAGGACAAGTGTTACGTATACCTAGTCGTCGCCTTCCTCGACCGACTAGCAGTGTTAGCTGACATAGGGTCAGACTGGAGAAGCTAGTGGTGGTCAAACCAAAACATGGCTTCACCAGTCAATGAAATCCACAATAGTTACGTTAATCCAGCCATGTAGGAAGATGTAGACAGGCTTTCTGGTTGGTGTCCTCGAGACGGTAAACACCAATGACGGGTTGGAATAAATTGGTAATATGGCTCGAAATCGTTCTCAATGGCTGCTGGTGCAGATGCATCCACTCCTTGTGACTTATGATTTCCAATGAAACTATATTGCTCTTCGTTATTGCTATTCTTTCGTCTCACACCTCTGTTTACTGTCTCTATTATGCATTTCTTCTCCTAGTTTCTTCTGTTGCTATGTGTGCTACAATGAGGGAGTGTGGCGACTTGAACTGGTGCACATATGTGCAGGGTTCTATGTCGAAAATAGACAGACAGACAGACAGATTATTATTATTATTATTACCACAGTGCCCAAGTTTTACACATATGTATTAATAAACTCTCATTGCCTAATAGATAGTCGTAATTTACTTGCCTAGTATTTCCAATTTTGGGTTATTATTCACAATATATAGTTCAATATGTTGTTTGTTATCAGTGACCTACTACCCTATCATTTGACTTGATGTAGATCCCTATAAATGATATACGGGATTCATACACAATCTCGTATTCGCTTTATCCTTACAATTTATTATTTTCCTTTTCTACTCTAGACATACACTACTTCATTTTATCCTGTGGTATAACAATTTTGGTGTACTTTTCAAGTAAACATTTGTTCAGTATAGACATTGTCTATCTCTCTTCTTCATTATTCTTTTTATATGTCAATCAATCTATTGACTATCCGGTAGGCAACCTCGTTGCGTGTGCGTTGGCTGACCTGAAGTTCCTATATTTTTTTTTCATACTTTTAATGCGTAATCGCATTATTTGTGGTAAAATATTTTATGTAGTGTCTGTCTAATAACCTTATTTATATATTTATTTGCTTATGTGTTTATTCTATACATGCGGCATTACCATAGTAACACACTACTGTGTAGAGTTTATTATTAATTAAACTGTCGAAAAGATATGGTATCGTTTCGATATATAAAGGATGTATTATGAAGAGTATAGGCATATGTAAAGTAATATTTTCTCTCTACACTTATTCTATAGGCAATAAAAATGTGTGCAATTGTCGTGTAGTTTGTCGTCTGGCTAGAAAAAATCTGTTACACATACACACACAGATGGCTACAATTCAAGTGAATTGTTTCTACATGCATTGAATTAGCTCTGATCTGATCGCGTTTCATATTCAAGTATTGGGTTTTTTTGTAAGGATTTGATCGATTAGTTACAGGATTTTTATCATCAGCTGAAATCGGGGTTAGAGAACCATTGGAAAACATTACACAGGGAGTACTAGACAGCTAGCTTTTTCGTCAGCCTAGTTTGGGACTCTTCATTCGTAAGCACCTGACACAGTGGATTTGAATACCAGGTAACCTCTGGGCCATTGGATCGGATCCCAGTGGCCTAATGGTATACGAGCTCGCTTTGTAACCAAAGGAATCATGGGTTCGAACCTTGGTGTGGGTGGGTACTGTTGAAGAGTCCCAAACTAGGACGAAACAGCTACCCAGTACTCCTAGGTCTTCCAATCGTTCTCTAGCCAATGTCGGCTCATGATGAAATCCTGTAACTAATCAAATTCCTACGAGTCAACACTTGAATATCGATGAGATGCTCACTAGTGACTTGCTCTATTCAGGTAGGTAGGGGTTCTACTGAGAAGTCGTGGCCAGTAGGGTACACTAGGTCAGGTGTGAGTACAAATACTAGTCGAAGACATTGGCTAGTGTTCGCTCTATGCCGTGAATTGGCAAAAGTTAGAATTCATTAGCCATTGGATCAGATTCCAGTGGCCTAATGGTCTCAGTTTATTAAAGGGATTTGTATAAGTTAGAGAATCATTAAAAATCAGTAGGGCGTACTGGATAGCTATTTCGTCCTTCATTGGGACTCTTCAGTGGTATGCAACTATGGCCCCATCGAGGCATCAAAACCATTCCCCCCCTTCAGGTAAAGAGGCGAGTTCGTTGACCACTTGACCATTGGGACGTAATCCATTGAGGAACAAATTCTAACTCCTGTCAGTTCACGAATTTTAGCGCCACCGCCAATTTATGTCATCAGCGGGTAATTTTTTACTCTCACATCTAACGTTGTGAATCCCAATAATGACGACTTCTCACTAGGACTTCAGGGAAATTCGTCCTCACCTCCGTCAGTTGTTAGCGTGTATTAGATTATTTTCAAGTGCTTGTTCGCAGGGATTTGACTGGTTTCAAGTTTTGACCGTAGATTTATCTCAGTAAGGGGGAACCATTGAATACCAGCAGAGGATATCGGACATCTGTTTCGTCCCAGTCTTGGACTCTTCAAAGGAAGAGTCAAACTTGAAACCAATTAAACTCCTGTAAAATAACACTTGAAAATTATTGAGTTTTATTTTGTTTTTTAGTTTTCCATTCTCATTGATATTGTTTCACAAAACCGAAGTATTAGACCATGAGAGTAACTAGTCTGTTCTTCTAGACATAATTATGTATATATGTGTGTATACTAGGAATTACAATATCCGGTTGGATAATTGTTATGCTTGAAATTATGTCAATTGACAAAAGTCTGTCAATGGATAGGTAGTTAATTATAAAGGAATTGCATTCATACGTATAGTTTTAAATGATGAGCATAGATATGCATACAGCTCAGTTGGATGAGCTTGATGTTTTGTTTGTATTTTAGTATGTAGTGCAATTTTTTTTGGAGAAATGATGATAATTTTTGTTTTAATCTGTAATCCTTTGCAAAAGATATGAAGAAGGGATAAAATAGGTTTTATATAATTGCGAAGGAAACTGAAAACACACAGATGACTGAAAATAATGAAAAATTTATCCGTATTATTATTATTATTGTTCCCTTGGGTTCCTAGTGGAACATAGGGCTTCAACTGCACGTTTCCCTCCACTTGCTTCTGTCTTCTGCGATGTCATTCGACGGCACTTGTTCGAACTCAGGACCTTCCGCGAAATGTTAAAATGAAAAGAAAATGCCAAAAATTTGTCGGGTATACTTTTACAAAATCCGTAACATTTGCTTTTTGCCCTTCTAAACACTGACACATGAACGTACGCGTATAAGTTACAAATCCCTCTCGTCTTATGGAAAACGGGTTTATATATATATGTGTTTGTGTGTGTGTGTGTGTTGATTTCCTGTCAAATTAAGAAAAAAAATTATACAAATTAATTAACTTTAACTCATCATAATGAAAGAAATATTACAAAAAGAAAGTTAGAAATAAACACTTTTGTTGGTAGATTGAATATCTCTACTGCACTACACAAACATCGGCTGCACACAAACGAAGAATTATATTTCGACTGTGCGTCGGTGGCACAGTGTTTATGACTCTCGCCGACCATGCACATGGTCCGGGGTTCGAGCCCACGCCGACGCACTCCTGATATCTATGGTCGGCCTGCGAAATTTGGGCTACCGATATCCACGCTGAAAATTCCATACTTGTACCGAAAATACAGTGTGGAATCAAGCTGTAAGCAAAAACAAAAATAAATAAATATTAAATGTAAGTCAGCTGCATAAAAACAGCGTTTAATACATTTAGATAAACGACTGATTAATTACTTCAACATTAGTATCACCATTGAAAGACAAACTCATAAACAATGCCTTCTTTGGCACTATGATTTGACTGGGGATGTTTTTTCTTGATGTTTCTGTCGATAAACCTTATAGGATAGTAATCATTTAAGAGTGTTGTGTAAAGACTTTTTAGTCCTATGTCAACCGTATCTACATTACCAAATTTCTCGAATTCTGAAGCATAGAGGATGGTTAAGATTGCTCTTCCTGTCTAGAGGTACCCAATTTGTTGCTTTTAGTGTTACTGCCTTGTAAAGGTTGGCTCTCAGTAAATCGACTTTTCAATTTACCATCTCCTCTTCTACCTAACATCACATGTATGAAGTGAAATGAGGGCATGAGTTCCTTCAAGGTTGCAGATGCGCCTTGCTGATGAGTGCCAACTAGCACGAAACCTAGGTCAAGCAAGGCTTCCTGTGGCCGATTGCCTCCAACCATCTGATATCAACAATTCAAAGTTCACCGCGATGGTGAGCTACCTAGAATGGTGGCCTCATGGCAAAAGCTGACTGACTGATAGAATTCAGTTTGTGCACCAAAAAAAGGACTAGACACGTCACACTAGTTACTAGTGTCCAATCAAAATGAGGAATACCATTTTGCTTTGATAATGAAAAGCACCTTATATTATTAACTTTTATACGACATCTATAGCCAGTGTGGTTGATTATGCTATTTGTATTTATTAAAATATGTACTCAATTTCTTCGAAACACACCCTCCCCTACCTTCAAACCTTCTTCTTTTTTTCAATTTGGTATCAACCAACTAGGTCAACTTGTATTTTGGATTTCTGTACATTTCATTGATCTATATGTAGTGTTTCTTTTGGTTTAAGATTGAAACTATTTTTTTTTTCGTTATCATTATTGTTCTTCAACTAATTGTAAGACGAAGTAACTGTTGCTGTTGTTTAACTTGATACTTTTTATTTTATCCTACGCGTTTTCTGATCATTTTGATGAATCCACCAACACACACACACACACACCTCCCTCTCTGTCTCTTCTTATTTCTTTATTAGAAGACACCTAGATATTATTTATTATTCATTTTTAAAACCAGGACAAAATTTATTGGAGTGTTCAATTGAAACAGATTAATTATTTCTCTGTATATCTCTCTCTCTGTCTCTAATTCAATCAACCATTTAATTACATTTTTCCAGTTATTGAAAACAAAAACTATAAATGATTTAGTTTAATTATAAAATGTTAGTTTGTAGGGATTTGCTTGGTTGCAAGTTTGATCACAGATTGATTGAAATTGTACTATATATATACGTCCTTATTGAGCTTGTGTGTGGTAGGATGTGCTGGCTTCGCGTGTGAAAGGTCCAGGGTTCGATCCCCGACGTCTCCACTCACATCGATAACGGCAGTGTGTGGTGGCATCGACAGTTCAATGATAGAATGTTCTCCCGACCGAAAGCTGCTACCTTGACGTGGTGGTCGGGCTTGAACACCGCAATGACCTAATCAAGCTATACTGGCTGAGACTTATGTCTCTTGAGGTTCTACCATGCCAGGCAGGTTGTTTGGATAGCGGTTAAACAAAAAGCAGCTACCTCATCCAATACCATGATCCAAACAAATTCACAAAATTTCATGCCGGATCGGCCGTGGCCCGGATTAACAACGACCGCGCTTCCTGCTGCCGTGTCACAGGGCGGGAGTGATAAGTATGCTACTGAGGCACACAAAACAACGAAGAACGAACAAAAACAGGCCGCGTGTGACCGGCCACAAGCAGTTGTCCCCTGGGCTCTGCGGTCACGCAACCAACTTCCACGGTGTGGGCAGCCGGGAAGTAACAATCGCCCTCACAATCCAAAACGCACACAAAACCTCTCTAATCCTCACTTATCTTTGTCTTCATCTTCATCTCTATTACCTTACCTTCCCCCAGTGATGCAACTCCTCTACTTGATGGCTCCTCACTCCCTCTTCACTCTGTGTCCACTAAAAACGACGAAAGCCAAAAAACCACCACGGATAGTCTCCTAAAGCCACGCCACCAATTTCATATAGGAGCATTTAATGTAAGGACACTTTGCCAAATAGGACAACAAGCATCACTAGCTAAGACCCTGGCATCTCGAGCCATTGATGTATGTTGTGTTTCAGAAACACGCATACAAGACCCAAGTGTGGTTATTCACCTAACCCCACCTGGCCAACAGGATGAATCTTCAAAATTCACCTTGAGGGTGTCAGGAGATGCCACAGCTAGTTCACGGGGATTAGCTGGCGTAGGGATAGCTCTGAGTACTAGGGCAGAAAAGACATTGCTTGACTGGATCCCAGTAGATAGCCGAATGTGTGCTGTCCGTCTGAACGGATCAGTAAGAAGGAGAAAGGACTGCACTACTCGCCGATGCCTTTTCGTAATCTCCGCCTACGCCCCCACTGACTGCAGTTCGGATGAAACGAAGGATGAGTTCTACCAAAAGCTGTCTAGTTTGGTGAGAAAGGCTAAACGCTCAGATATAGTCGTTCTAGCTGGTGACTTCAACGCTCAAGTAGGGAAATTGTGTCAATCTGAGAAGGATGTCGGTGGCACCTATGGAGTTCCGTGCCAGCGAACCGACAACGGTGACCGTCTCCTACAGTTCTGTTCAGATAATCATTTGTTTCTTGTAAGCACTAACTTTAAACACAAGGAGAGACACTGTTTAACCTGGCGACCCCCATCATCAAACCAACGCTGGACACAAATAGACCACATAGCAATAAGCTATCGTTGGCGTGGGTCGGTAGGAGATTGTCGCTCCTTCTGGAACACGTGTGTAGATACCGATCACGCACTGGTCCGGGCTCGTGTGTGCTTACGACTGAACGGACGTAGGAAACAGCTGGCGGTAAAACCATTACGCCCCCAGCTCGATCAGGAAACTAAATCCCTATTTGAGGAAGAACTAGCTAAACGCATATCTGAATCCGACAGCTGTGCTCACCCTGGAGAAGCCTGGAAGAATATTCAGTCAGCTATAGATACAGCTGTAAAAGCTGTGAATAAGACAAATCCAAAGGTGAGTAAAAACCACTGGATTTCGACTGCCTCATCCGAACTGATAGATGCTAGAAGACTTATTCCGGCGAGCTCCGAATTCAATGAGGAGCGAAAGCTGCACAAAAGGAAACTTACTAAAAGTCTCCGCAAGGACCGTGAACAGTGGTGGGTGACAAAGGCGAAAGAGATGGAAAAAGCATTGGCGATAGGCAACACTAGGCAACTCTTTAGACTCATCACAGAATCGGGCGGGAAAAGGCAATTCATAAGTGAGACTATTTCTGAGAAAAATGGCTCCTTAATTAGCTCTCAGGATAGACGCCTTGAACGCTGGAAAGAACACTTTGAGGAACAATTTAACTTGCCTACAGCCACACTGAACCTCCCCGCCATCCACCACGTACCCGAATGGGATATAGACACTGGTCCGCCGTCTGTAGGTGAGGTTACAAAAGCTATCAGTAATTTGAAACGAGGCAAAGCGGCAGGACCCGACGGAATTATTCCGGAGGTGTTTAAATATGGGGGTGACATACTAGTTTGTAGATTAACTGAGGTACTAGGCAAAGTCTGGGAATCAGAGACAGTACCATCAGACTGGGGTAAGTCACTTATTATACCGATATTCAAGAAGGGAAACAAGTCCTCGTGTGATAATCATAGGGGGATCAGCCTAACGAACATAGTCTCTAAAATCCTAGGCTCAGTAATCATGCATAGACTAAGCAGAACTCGGGAGGAACAGACAAGGGAAAATCAAGCAGGCTTTAGACCAGGTAGAGGGTGCATAGATCATATCTTCACTCTTCGACAGATTCTAGAACATAGACACACTTTTCGGCGTCCAACAATTGTCATATTTCTTGACTTGAAGGCGGCCTTCGACTCCGTGGACCGAAAGGTACTATGGCAATGTCTGACTGTGAAGGGAGTGCCAAGAAAGTACATTGCACTAATCAAGGCACTCTATTCAAACTCACGTAGTCGTGTAAGGGCTTATGGGGAATTGTCATCTGAATTGGTAACAACCAGTGGTGTCCGACAGGGATGTCCACTTTCCCCATTTCTGTTTAACTTCATCATAGATATGCTAATGGAAGTATCCTTAACTGAACGTAGTGACTTAGGAATCGACTTGTTACCAGGGAATAATCTAATGGACTTAGAATATGCAGATGACATAGTCCTGTTAGGGGAGGATGCTGACAAAATGCAGAGTCTTCTGAACACCTTGAGCAGCAATCTTCGTATGTTTGGCATGCGATTCGCCCCTGCAAAATGTAAGATGCTGCTACAGGACTGGACGACGTCAACCCCTAACTTAGTGATAGGGAGTGAAGTGATAGAACATGTTGACCACTTCACCTACTTGGGAAGTTGTATTAGCACCAACGGACTGATTGGCGATGAAATCTCAGCACGGATCCGAAAAGCTCGAGCTGCTTTCGCTGACTTACACCATCTCTGGCGTAGGCGTGACATCCGGTTATCAACCAAGGGACGTGTGTACTGCTCATCAGTTCGCTCCGTCCTTCTCTATGGCTCTGAAACATGGCCAATACGCGTTGAAGACATGAAAAGGTTGACTGCTTTCGATCATAGATGTCTGCGATCTCTGTCTCACGTTAGGTGGTTTCACAAGGTAAGTAATGTTGACGTTAGGCGTAGAGTGTTGGGCAAAGAGGGAAAATCAATCGACGAGGTTATAAAGTTACATAGACTAAGATGGCTAGGTCACGTGGTGCGCATGCCTAACCACCGCCTCCCCCGACGGGCATTGTTAGCTGATATAGGTTCAGGTTGGAAAAGAGCCAGTGGTGGCCAAACAAAAACATGGCATCAATCCATGAAATCCTTGACAGTTAAACTGAGTCAGGTAGGGAGATGCAGACTCCCGGGTTGGGGCCCTCGGGACTCTAGGAATCAATGGCTGGAGACAATAGGTGACATGGCTCAAAATCGTTGTCAATGGCGCAGATGTATTCAATCTCTGTAATCTTTCATATTCCTTTCTACCATTACCCATTCTGTTTCACTCTTATATTTGTCAAACTCTATTAATTCTCTTCACTCATCTTCTTGTCTACCTCTGTGTGCTATTTGGAACGTGGCAACTCGAACTGCTGCACTTCGGTGCCAAGTTCTATGTTGAATCCAGACAGACAGACAGACCAAACAAGCATGTAGTCGAGGGTTCGATTCCCAGCTGGCGGGATACATTTACTTCTCTTAGTCAGTTGTAAGCATGATAAAGAGGGGAGGATAGGCGCGAGTCTAGCAACCCCCATCCTGTAAAAATAAAACCACTACTAATGAAACTTCAAGGCTGAAGTTTGAAGCTCGATGTTCCACTTGGAGTGCGAATGAATAAAAAATTTTTAAAATTAAAATAGAACCATTTAAAACTAAGAAGCTTTGAACACCTGTTTCTCCTTAATTCGAGACTCTTCAGCATCACACATCCACGACGCCATCAGAGGTCAAAAGTTCGCTGAAAATTAGCTAATTTGATCGGAATTCATTTGCCTCATTGTATTCAACGTTTGTGAATTTATGATATAACGCTACTCTCAAACAACCTCCATGAAAACCTTTTAACAATAATAATAATAAAGCTTTATTTCAAACAATATGCGAACATATGGTACAAAAGTTTTCAGTGTGTTTACTTCCAAACTAATTTTCTCTTCATACAGAATTTACATGTAAAGTAATATTTTGAAGTATATCTTCATTTCGTTGAAGAACTGTACAGCGTATACTTCGAGGCAAGTTGATTAAGCACACAAGTTCATGTATAGGTCATATAACATAAGTGGACGATTAAAACGATGATAAATCCAGATGAAATTAAACATTTTGGTAGAAAGCGATATCGATAGCCCTGTGATTCAAGTAGACCGCCTATATATACCTAAATACCAATCTACAGTTCATTGATATCTACTGGATGAATATCCTGAAGCTGTACACAGTGAAAACTCGTGGCCAATGGGTTCCATCGTGTCAAGGTTAGGTCAGTAGTAATCAGAGGTATCGTTTGAGGGTAGCGCTATATCATGGGTTGAAAGAGAAGAAAAACAGGATTCACGGGTGTGTAAATTCTAACCCAAGTGGCCTGAGTGGTCAAAAAGTCTATCTCATAACCCGAAAGTCCTGGGTTCGATCCTGGTGGGGTTGTGAGTGTGCACTGATGAAGACTGTCTGCCCAACTAAGAAGAAACCACTGTCCAGTGATCAGTGGTTTTCAATGATTTTCTCTTTAAGTGATGTTGGTTGTGTGATGAGATCTACATTGGAGTTATTCGAAATTCCTACAAAAACGCAATATATATATATATATATATATATATATCCGGCTATCGACCAAGGGGCGGGTGTACTGCTCATCAGTCGGCTTCGTCCTCCTTTATGACTGTGAGACGTGGTCATTAAGAGTGGAAGACATGGAAACATTAGCTGTCTTTGATCATAGATGCCTGCGCTCTATCTCCCGTGTGAAATGGTATAATAAGGTGAGCAATATTGAGGTTAGGCTTTCGTCGAATGTTAGGTAGGTGGGAGGGGAAATCAGTCGACGAGGCTGTGAAAATACATTGACTGAGATGGTTAGGACAAGTGTTACGTATACCTAGTCGTCGCCTTCCTCGACCGACTAGCAGTGTTAGCTGACATAGGGTCAGACTGGAGAAGCTAGTGGTGGTCAAACCAAAACATGGAACCAGTCAATGAAATCCACAATAGTTACTTTAATCCAGCCATGTTGGAAGATGTAGACAGGCTTTCTGGTTGGGGTCCTCGGGACGGTAAACACCAATGACGGGCTGGAATAAATTGATAATATGGCTCGAAATCGTTCTCAATGGCTGCTGGTGCAGATGCATCCACTGTGTTAATGAAGAAAAGGTACAACCGCGATCGTGAGCGAGCCAACAATATTTGGGTGACCGGTTTATCGACACCTCCCTGCAGAAATGATTCGTGGAGAGAATATCAGGCTTAAAGTCTACTACCTAAGTACCTATTTCCACTCGAGTGGTGAAACAGGGATCCATGGTACATGCTGATGAATGGAAAAATTATAACTCTTTGTCATCTTCTAGTGATTTTCTGGATCCAATTACAGGGACATACACGAATTCTATAGAGATATTTTGGGGGAAGGTTGAAAAATAGGATTAGGGCTATAAATGGATCGCAAAAGGATCTCTTTTATAGTCATTTGGATGAATATATGTACAGAATGTGGTTTGACTTTTCTATTGACAGTCCTATGCTAAACTGGGAGATGTTTCTGTCATATGTTAGAGAAAGATACCCTATGTGACAGTTTTAAGCAGTTTGTATGCTTTTTTCCCCCATAAATATACGTTTTCCTTTATCAAAAATCCCTCTTTAATGTGATTGGTCCGTTGAAGGTCGTTCGCTGATTGGTAGTTAGTGGTGCTTCAAGTTTAACCTTGCCCTGGCTTTTGATCATAGGATTTGTGTGCGTATACAGAGCGGCAGTTCGTTTCATCCTTCTTTATGACTGTGATATATGGCCTTCGAAAGTGTGGAAGACTTGAAGTAGCTAATATGATGAGTAATACTGTGTGTGTGTGGGTGTGTTCCATGTGGAGTGTGGTGACATGAACTACTACACTCTGGTGTGCAAAGTTTATACTTACTTACTTTACTTCGGCTTTCTCCTACGGGAGGATGAGCCGGCTTCATGAACATCTCGAATCATCGCTGCCCAGGCGCGGCAATTTGTAAGAGAGTTCATGAAGTTTCATGGGAATTTGGTACGAGTGATGTCCCCAGCATCGCTCGGCCTTTTTTTTGAGAGTGCAGCTCTAGCCTTTACACAGCCAAGTGTGACCTACAAGGCAGTAGGATTGGAGTAAGGAGTCCACTATCCATTGGCAGCCGGTGACCGGAGTTCGGTTCATACGCCTTTTTGAATGGGGCCAGACATCCAGGACATCCAACAAGCCCTTTGTCCATACGTCTGCCGGTGAGCTCCAGTGAGCTTCATACGCCAGTCGTTGGAGGTTTGGAATCAGGGTTTAGCCATCTCCCCTAGACCGTCATCCAATGGACAGTCAACCCGGTGGAGAGCGCCGGGCATCCGCTTTCGCCCTCTTACTTTGGTGAGAAACACCTCCGCCACGTGAAGGCAGTGAGTAGGACTTCCTCAGGAGAGGCTATGTAAGACGCCCGGTCATATGGGAGCATTTCAAGAGGTGTGCGGAGGGGTGGCCAACCCGCAGCGCAAGGCACCCACCCCCGACCATCCTGAGGCTTTGGAGGCAAAGTTTATCACTTATATAAATTCTTAATCTAATGTCTTTGTTGCAGAAATAATAAAATGCTCACCTAGTTAGTTAGTTGGTGTATGCTTCAAACGACACGAAATTCATTTCTTAATATATATATTCTCTATTCTGAGTCATATACGTTGTATTTGTAATTCTCATATTGCTTTTCTCATTTTTTTATCATTTTATGTATGTATACAGTTATGGTACACATGTGCACAATAATTAAACAACCGAATGATCCAAAGAAGATTTATCAACCTGTTCTGAATTGTTTATTTACCCATTATAATAATAGTGAGTATTTTTTTGTTAAACACATGAGTTTAATTTATTGATCGCATGTTTTCATCCTAACAATAATGAGTTTATTTGCTCTTAATGCTTATTTTTCGTGTATTTATACCATTTAATGAGAAATATACTTGTGTGTCTACCTGTGATAAAGACGATAGTAATAATAGTAAAAATAAGGCAGACATGTTAGAAAAAAACAGTTGATGAGTGATTCATTTCGAATGTTTATTTTCAAAAGAATAAGCCTACAATACTCCTACTGTAATGGCAGAAGACAAAAGAATCGGTAAAGGAACATTTGAATTTAAGGAAAAACGCATCATATGTATACATTTTTAACCACACCAAAAGTCGACTACGTACATCAACGGAAAATGAACTCTCCTGATTGGTTGGCCATTTGGCTCAAGGTTAAACACAGAGACGACGAGTTATCCAGTGAGATTATTTCTAGACCATAACATAAACTAAATCCACAAATGATGAATAAACACTTCTGCTTCTGTAATCATTTCCGTGAAACGTTGATTCCAATTTTTAAGCGCTTCCTATTAATTTGTACACATTGCAAACATGACTGATAGAATTTAGGCTGCACGAAACAAAGGACTAGACACACCAAACTTAGTTACTAGTGTCCGATGAAAGTATCCGATACAGTCAGTCTTACAGGAGGTCAATCGCGAGCCCGAATAGCTCAGTGGTGTAGTAACGTCTCTGACTGCAAGCGGCACTGGGTGACGCAGGTCCGAATCTCAGAACGGATAGGAGTTCCGGCAAAGTTAAACTTTCGACACCACTAACAACCAATCAGCAAACGACCTTGAACGGGCCAATCACATTAAATAGGCATATATGATGAATGGAAACGTATATTTATAGAAAAAAGCATAAAAACGGATAAAACGATTACAAGGGGTATCATTCTGTAACATGTGAGAGAAACATCTCCCAGTTTAGCATCTGACTGTCAATGGCGAAGTCACACCACATCCTGTACTTATATTCATCTGAATGGCTATAAATGAGATCCGCTTGAGATCCTTTTGTTGCCCTTATCTTGTTTTTCAAGCTGCCCCAAAACCTTCAATGGAGTTTGTATTAGTCCTCGTAACGAGAACCACCCAGCAAACAAGTGATTTTCTCTATTTTACACGAAGCAATATCTCTGCGATGCTGGTACCACTAAACTGTTGAGACGGGACTATTCTCAGTCTCGGCAGCTGCTGCTCTCACCGGCTGTTTCAACACCCAGTAGTTGCAGATATACTAAATCTGGGTTAGGGAGAGATGCGATCTAGCGAAAAAAATTATCACCTTACCCTCTCTAATGTTAGCACGCTTCAAACATATAGCACACCGATGAACAAACCCACCAGTTGATCTCCTAAAGCTTTTTAAAGTCGTGATACCAACACAAGAACAAGTTTTCTCCTTCCGGAGCAACCCTAAATCCAGGCAATACTGGAAAGCACCGTCCTCCTCGAATTGCAACCGTAACCTTGTAAGGTCACGCATTAGAAATGAATCAAGCGCTCTACAACATTGAACTACGTTCGTGAATCTCATTGGATAATTCGCTGATTGGTAGTTAGTGGTGTCGAAAGTTTAACTTCGCCGGAATCCCATCAAGGCAGTTGGAGATACGCCTTGCTGACTAGTGAGTGCCAACTAGCAGGAAAACTAAGTCCAAGGCTTCCCGTGGCTGATTGCCTTCAACCATCTGATATCGACAATTCAAAGTTCACTGTGATGGTGAACTACCTAGAATGGTGGCCTCATAGCAAACATCACTAATGGAATTCAGTCTGCACCAAAGAAAGCACTAGAAATACGACACTACCTACTAGTGTCCAGTGAAAGTATTACACTACAATAAAGGTGTAATGTCATCAACTATGCTGTATCTGTCAATTAATTCAACAATTTGTTTACTCTAACTCCAAAAATTAACTAGAATGAATCGTTCCTGATTTATACTGGTGAAATAATTTACTGTATTTGTGTTTGTATAAATTTCTTCGCAAGATAAGTTTACTCTTTCCTTATTATTCGCCTTGCGTTTCTACTCAATGTGTAATCCTTTCCTTAGTGTCATATATATGTACACACAGATGTATGCACATTCCAGGACAGTTGTCAAGCCAGTTGAATTTTCTTTGTTTTCATGCGGTGCTGGAATCTTCAAGTGTGTTGGATTTCAGCGATTTGATTGCTTACAAGTTTAATCATTAGCCGACATCAGTCGGAGAACCACTGGAAAACCAGGAAGTACTGGGCAGCTGTTTCGTCTCAACATGGGACTCTTCACAGCACGCAAACTAGCATAAGTCTAAATCAGTGGAACACTGGATCGAATATCAGTGGCTGAATGAATGCTCTATGAGTTCCTGTTGTAACCAGTAGGTCTTAAACAAGGACGAAACAGCTGTCCAGTACCACTTGGTTTTCCAATCGTTCTCTCTAACTTACGTCAGCCCATGATCGAACCTATAATCCTTAACTCAGTTTTTAATCTTTTCTCTTGTTCTTGTTACGTTAGATCAAAATGTTTCCTCGTAGTTATTCTGAAAATCCCCATAAGAAATTATATTCATTGTTAGGTATAATATGTCAATGAAAAGAATAAAACTTGTGCACTGTGGTAGAGTATATTTCCATTATATCAAAGTCTTGATATGATTATGGAGGAATAAATTGTGCTTAAAACGTCATCAGTAAATATTACTGTATAACACTGTGAAACTATATCAAATTATATTTTACCCATAATGTTGATGAGAAGCCTACACTGTCATTTATGTTACCGAAAACAGACGGTCTCCAGATAAACACAGACAAGACGGAGGTATTGAAAATGACCGACCAACAACAACAACAGCAACATCCAGCGCCAATCACCATCAACACAGGACGGATTTGAAAGAGGTTACTTCATTCACTTATCTAGGGAGTATTGTCTCAACTACAGGAACGGAGGAACGGACGAGGATGTCAAATCGAGCGACAATCATAGGGAAGGCGAGAACACACACATTCATCAACCTGAAACCAATCTGGAAATCTTCATCACTCAGCCACCATCAACAACAAAATTCCGTCGGTTGGATTTTCAATACAAACAACGTCAAGTCAGTCAGCTCTTCTACAAGGATCGTATCAGAAACTTGGCGGGCGGGCGGGTCACAAAGAATATTTCCAACAGGCTGGCTATTGCAGACCTTTATCATCAACTAACTGTCTTCGCGCTATACTGAATGAAGATCAGATGGCCGGACCAGAAAGAATCACCAACAAGAAACTATGGGAACAAAGAAAACAAAACAAGAACCAATCGCCAACCAACAAATATACAGCAGGAGAAAGTGGAGATGGACACTCGCTGAGGAGGCCGCTTGGTGACATGGCGCGCGCATCAGTCCATTTCTCGAGTGGAACCAGGCCGAAAGGGAAGCACTCGGCGAGTGGGACGTCAGTGCAAGGGTGGCTGACATGGAGGCGATGGTGTGAAGAGGAGTTGAAACAGTATGGACTAACATGGATGCATGTGAAAAGTACAGCAGAAGGAAGACAGAAGCAAGTGGAGGGGGACGTGTAGGTGAAGCCCTATGTTCCACTAGGAACCCAAAGGAGCAATAATAATAATAAAATAAAATTCCAAAGTGACAATATACTACTTTAATCCTATTCATCAGAATAAAACACTGAAATAAAATCAACTAAAGTGTCTCTATGCCACTACGTTGCAATATTTGTAGTGTAGTTAATCTTGGTACTTTGGCATGTGAATACTGAATAAAATTAAACTTGAAACTAAGGCCAATTCTTGTTCTTTTATCAGCTAGATGTATTTATTCAGTTCGTGGTATTGTGACGTGTACTAAAATAGGTGTAGACTGATAGGAAGTGCTTTAAAATTAGAACCAACAGTTCAAGTCAATGATTACAGAAGCAGAAGTGTTTATTCCTCATTTGTGGATTTAGTTTATGTTGTGAACGAGGAACAATCTCATTGGATAACTCTTCTTCTTCTCTATGTTTAACCTTGAGCCAAATGGCCAAACAATCAGGAGAGTTTATTGTCCGTTGACATGCGTAGTGGACTTTTGATGTGCTTAAAAATGTATAAATATAATGCCTTTTTTCCTTAAATTTAAATGCTTCGTTACCAATCCTCTTATCTTCTGTCGTTTCATTATTGTGGCATGTGCTACTGATAGGACTTATCAGTAGTATGTAAACGGACATATGTTGGCATAAAACACCAAATAGCAGGGAGATCGATTTAAATGAGGAAGCGCAAATGATTCAGCGCTCTGAAGAAACATGGGAGACGTGAAAGGAACACAAGCAAAAATAGTATGAAGACCAGAAGTACCACAACAAATGATTTGAAGATAAGGTGTACCTAATTTCGGTTTACAGCAATTCTAAATCTGAAATGAACATTCGTTTACCAAATCTCTCGTCTTCTGTCTTTACAGTATTACTCTACTTTACGATTTCTGTCTTAACTACCCTGTTGTTTCGTATATTCCTTGGTTTGAATTTCCTAATTTATTACTTCGTCTTATGGATATTTCTGTTTAAAGACTACAAATTAAGGCGATAGTGTTCACATTGATTTTGAGTATTTTTTTAAGCAAAGTGGTGATTGTGTTTGTGACGTACTCTCTGCTCTTGTCAAATGTAAGTTTATGCTGTATTCACTTCTAATTTGCCAACCAGAGTTTGAAGTAATCGAATATTTTGACTACTGCTGCTACATCAACTCTAATGCACTAGTAATTCATGGTTTCTCAGGACAAAGAATAAAGGTTCTATCGTATTTCTACTTGTGTCATTTTCTAACGCCAACACCTAGAGAAGAGTTCGTTTTGCTTAGCCACAATTTTCTTCATACTAATTTGCGCCTGTTAAATATAACATCTGAAAGCCCGAATATAAGTGCTTTTTTTCAATTACTGATGTTATATGGAGCAAAGTTGTAAGGCATTTAGAGATTAGATTTTGGTATATTAGGTGAGGTAGATAAGTTACTTGGTTAAAACATACATCTATGCGATCTGAGATGGTTGAGCGATATGTTTTTATTTATTCCGAGCTCATTGTCTTCTTCAAAAGGCAGTATAAACTGGTGTAGAATTATTTCACAAGGCGGTTAGTTGTTGTGGTCTAACCAAAACATGTACATCGCATTAATAAAGGTACTCTACTCGAACTCACGCAGCCAGATTAGAGCTTATGGAGAGTTGTCATCCGAATGGTTGACAACGAATGGTAACGAGGGATGCACACTGTCTCCATTTCTGTTTAATTTCATCAGAGATGTACCGTTGCAATTGACCCTAAACGACTTCAGCGACGTAACGATTGATTTGTTGTCAGGGTACAGTCTGGATAACATAGAGTTTATGGATGATATAGTCCTCCTATTTGAAGACTCTGACATAATGCAGAGTCTTCTGAACACCTCGAGCTGTAATCTTCGAATGTTTGACATGCGATTCTGCCTGTCTATCTATCTGTTTTCGACACAGAACCTTGCATCCAAGTGCGGAAGTTTGAGTCGCCACACTCCATGTAGCGAAGACTTCGTGTGCTTTTGGAAGTGTATGGGAGGTTGTTACTTCCCGGCTACCCACACCTTGGAACTTGACTGATTCATCAGGTACCTGAAACAGAGAGAGGGCTAGTGTTGCGTGACCTCAGAGCCCATGGGACAACTGCTTGAAGCCGGTCACACACGGCCTGTATGAGCTGGTTTCTGGGATTTGTTCCGTATTAGTAAACTCACTGCCGGTTACGGACCACCGTAGGGTAAGTTGGGATGTAGAATTGTTGGGCTTGACCTTTTCTAACCCCCTCTCTCCGGAGTGGAGAGACAGCATAGGTGACTGGCATGCTGCTCATCTGAGGGAAACACCTCACTGCTGGCACACCCCTGTTCCCCAGCAGTACGACTTCGCCCTCAGACCTCCAGCATAGTGTAAGAAAGATCCTTGCACAATGGTGGTACCTGCTTTTAGTATAATGGCTATCCTAACAACCTTCCTGGCATGGTTGGACCTGCAGGAACAATAGTTCCAGTCAGTGTAGCTTGTTGGGTCATCGCGATGTGCAAGCCCGACCACCACGTCAAGGTAACAGCTATCGGGACATGCGATTCGCTCCCGTTAAATGTAAGATGATGTTACAGGACCGGACTACACTGACTCCTAGTTTAGAAATAGGGAGTGAAGTGATAGAGCACGTTGACCGCTTCACTTATTTGGGAAGTACCATCAGCCCCAACGCCAACGGGTTGATCTCTGACGAATTCTCAGCATAGACACAAAAGGCTAGTTTCTCATATGCCAGTTTATGCTATCTCTGGCATAGACGTGATATCCGGCTGACTGTCGACCAAAGAACGTGTGTACTGCTCAGCAGTCTTCTCCATCCTCCTTCATTATGGCTGTGAGCGAGACCTGGCCATTGAGAGTGGAAGACATGAAAAGGCTGGTTAGCTATCTTTGATCATAGATGCCTGAGTTCTATCTCCTGTGTGAAGTGGTACAATAAGGTGAGCAATATTGAGGTTAGGCCATCAGTCGGGTGCTAGGTAAGGAGGGAGGGGAAATCAACCGATGAGGCTGTAAAATTACATCGACTGAGATTGTTAGGACATGTGTTACTCATGCATGCTTAGCCATCGCCTCCCTCGGCGGGCAATGCTAGCTGGCATAGGGTGGATGAAAAAGGGACAATAGTAATCATACGAAAACATGGTTTCATCAGTCAATGAAATCCACAACATTTAGTTTTAGCCAGCCACGTCGGGTAGTTTAGATTTCCTGGTTTTGATCCTCGTGATAGTAAAATCCAATGGTGGCTGTAGACAGACAATTGGTGATATGGTTGAAAATCGTTTTCAGTGGCGCAAATCAATTCATTATTTGTGATCAGCTATATCCACTGAACCATCACGTGTGTTTGCATGTTAGTATTCTCCCTTTCTCTCCCTCACACTCACACACGCACAAATTCCTGCTTTTTTAGTTCTTTGGAATCCCTTTCTTTTCTATGTTTTTTTGGTTTGGTACACGAAATGTAGCAACATTTGAACTGCTGTATTTTTTGTGCACTGCTCTATGCTCTCTCCCTTCACTTGCTTCTTTCTTCTTTCTGCTGTACTTTTCACCTGCATCCATGTTAGTCCATACTGTTTCAACTCCTCTTCACACCATCGCCTCCATGTCAGCCACCCTTGCACTGACGTCCCACTCGCCGAGTGCTTCCCTTTCGGCCTGGTTCCACTCGAAAAATGGCCTGACGCGCGCGCCATGTCACCAAGCGGCCTCCTCAGCGAGTGTCCATCTCCACTTTCTCCTGCTGTATATTTGTTGGTTGGCGATTGGTTCTTGTTTTGTTTTCTTTGTTCCCATAGTTTCTTGTTGGTGATTCTTTCTGGTCCGGCCATCTGATCTTCATTCAGTATAGCGCGAAGACAGTTAGTTGATGATAAAGGTCTGCAATAGCCAGCCTGTTGGAAATATTCTTTGTGACCCGCCCGCCCGCCAAGTTTCTGATACGATCCTTGTAGAAGAGCTGACTGACTTGACGTTGTTTGTATTGAAAATCCAACCGACGGAATTTTGTTGTTGATGGTGGCTGAGTGATGAAGATTTCCAGATTGGTTTCAGGTTGATGAATGTGTGTGTTCTCGCCTTCCCTATGATTGTCGCTCGATTTGACATCCTCGTCCGTTCCTCCGTTCCTGTAGTTGAGACAATACTCCCTAGATAAGTGAATGAAGTGGCTTGAAGGTTTTGTAGCAGTGTTTGTTTTACAGGATGGGGTAGCTAGTCTCTTGCCCAACCGTTCCTCTCTACCAGCTTTTTTTATTTCTGGCTTAGCAAGGTAAAGCAGTGCGTCCATGGTCGGGGATTAAATCCCGGATCATGTGCATGGTCGGCGAGTGTCCTAACCGCTATGCCACCGACGTAGAACATTATCAGGGCGAGGCTCATGCATATAACATACGTACCATACAAATACTTATTATAATATTCGAGTTTATTGAATGAGCTTATTGAATGATTCATCTAAAATTAACTCAATGTGAACCTTGTTGTCGACATAGACACTAACATGGCATATTTAGTTACTGTTGTTGTTGTTGTTGTTGTTAAAACTCGAATACACTACACTATACTACACCAAATGTATGATAGGTTCAACTTTTTAGTGTGTGTATGTATATATAATTAGAAATGCATACAGAACATGCATATACATAGAGTGTTTCGTTGACCTAATCTCTATGTCATGAAATTAATTCATTATAGATTACTAAATTAATCTCTCTCTCTTTCATATATAAACATATATGCACTAAAGTTTTATTAATGCAGGTATAGTTTGTATGACTAGTGAATGATGTGTTAAAACTGGTCAAAAAAGGCTAATTTATTGATTGAGTTAATATAATTATTGTGAATGCTGTAATAGAGAAAACATGAAAGTGCCTGACACACGCAGTCTTCACTAGAATTAGGCATTTCGAGGTCAATCATATGATTATGTAATACATATATATATATATATATATATATATATATATATATATAGTAGTAAGCAGTATTATTAATTATGCGCGTTGACTACAAAAGATACACGTACGCATTCACACACACACATGCCTACGCACATACACAAACACACACACATCCAATGACAGGCATAGAGACGAAATTCGAAAAGAGGTCATACTGTCTTATTATCCTTTCATTATTATTGACCGGCGGAATCTAACCTACATGGTAACTTAACACATATATGTGCGATGTTGCTACAATTATGATATGATGAAATTTCACTTGCCAATCTTATTCATTTTCAAGAGTTTGGTTTGTAAGGATTTGATTTATTTTTTGTCTTTACGAGTTTGCCCACGGATTGGCATCAGTTAGAGAAGCATTGAAAACCAGCCACAGGGAGTAGTGGACAGCTCTTTCATCTGAAGTTCGGAAATCATCGGTAGTATGCACTCACCAACGGGGCTCGAACCTAGGACCTTCCGGTTACAAGGCAAGCTACGCCGTCTCTCACGTAGACGTGATATCCGGCTGGCTATCGACCAACGGCGGATGTACTCTTCATCAGTCCGCTCCGTCCTCCTTTATGGCTGTGAGCGAGACCTGGCCACTGAAAATGGAAGACATGAAAAGGTTGGCTCTCTTCGATCATAGGCGCCTGCGTTCTATCTCCCGTGTGAGGTGGTATAATAGGGTGAGCAATATTGAGTTAAGGCCATCAGTCGAGTGCTAGGTAAAGAGGGAGGGGAAATCAATCGACATCGATAGAGTGAGATGGTTAGGACATATGTTACGCATGCATGCCTAGTCATCGCCTTCCTCCACGAGCAATGTTAGCTGACATAGGGTCAGGCTGGAAAAGAGATAGCTAGCGGCGGTCAAACCAAAACATGGCTTCACCAGTCAAGGAAATCCACAACAGTTAGTTTAAGCCAGCCAGTCACGTAGGAAGGTGTAAACTGGCTTCCTGGTTGGGGTCCTCAGGACGGTAAACACTAATGACGGGCTGGAAATAATTGGTGATCTGGTTCGAAATCGTTCTCAATGACTGGCGTAGATGCATCCACTTCCTTGTGACTTATGATTTCCAATGTAACTATATTGTTTTTCGTTATTACTATTCCTTTGTCTCATATCTCTGTTTACTGTCTCTATCATGCATTTCTTCTAGTTTCTTCTGTTGCTTTGTGTGCTATAAGGAGGGAGTGTGGTGACTTGAACTGGTGCACATCGGTGCAAAGTAGTTCTATGTCGAAAACAGACCGACAGGCAAGCTCGTATACCATTCAGTCACTGGGAACCGATTCAATGGCCAGCTCATAAATTCTAACTTCTACCAATCGCTACAAATCAATTCTTGAAAATTAATTTGATGCTTTCTAGTGACTTGCTACAGGACGCGGAGTTTCCTGGAGTTCTAGTGAAAAGTCATGACCAGTGGGGTCCATCCAGTCAGGAGTGAGGATGGAGTTACGGTCGATAACATTGGTTATTGCTCGCGCTAAAATCTTATTAATATTATATTCCTTTAAGTCAGTGTTAAAACTGTGCTTGAAACAATGAAGGAGAAGATTTGTAACTCACGTGAATGATTTTGATGTGATTGTGTTTTCTGAGTTGCTGTTTGGTGTATTTGAGAAGCTTTCATTGTCCGTCTAGACAACATCTCCAGCTGAAGCTTTAACATGAAATGAACTTGTGTGAATTTTCCGGCCGATAAAACTGCTACCTTTGTAACAGCAGGAGGTGGCAAGACACGAAAACAAACGGTATATTTTCAATTGATCAAACCGCTGCTTATATTCGTTAAACAATCATTGAGTGTGTGATTTTCGTTTACATTAAACGACATGAAATAGAATGTTCAAATATACGTAGTATTCTGTTGCTAATCCAATATTGACCTGTGGGAATAAGTGAGAATAATATTTTGTCGGCACACATTGTCTGTATCACACCACCTCACCTTGATGTGGTGAGGTGGCGCTCGCATACTTCATTGATGCAGCAAGCTGCACTGGTTGAAACTAATGTTCTTGCTGGTCCTACCATGCCAGAAAGGTGACTGAACTAAAAGCAGCTACTATGGGTGTACAAAGACTTCAGAATGTGAACAGACTGATTGGTGTATGAACTTATTTTGGAAACCCGCAACCATGGGAATGCAGCTCCTGGTTCTGCCTTGTGGATGAGAATTCAAGTCACAGACTCAAAGAGTTGGGGTTGGTCCCTTAAAACAACCACCTGTTTTACAATCCAGGCACCCAGACAGTTTTCCAGTTCTTGGACTAACAATGAAACAACAGAACAGTTATATAATTGTGTCTCCTGGTAACTATTGTTGTGATTGGCTGTTAGTTTACATTTTTATTGACTCGGAATTTAAACTTTCTTGTCAAGCAGGCAATTATGAACACCAATATGATTGGGAAAATGTAAAAATTTTTAAACAGAGTAAACATGAAAAAATGCCAGGGAATTACTAGGAGCTTGGTACTTAGACTAATCAGTAACTAACACAGGCACATTAGTGTAGATCAAATTTATCAACTAATAAACTATAAGCCATATGATAAAAAAAATTCAAATTCGAAATCAATGAAAACGATCAATACTGATGTAAATTAACAACCAATCACGATAATGGTTACCAAGAGATACAATGATATTCTTATGGAGAATTCACACAAGTCAACACTTCATATTAAAGCTTAAGCTGAAAATGTCGTTTAAAAGGAGGAACAATGAAAGCTTTGCAATTCTACCTTCAACCAGTTCACTGGTCTGTGAATATATCACGTTATGAACTAATGAATACGTTATGTGTCCGGTCCTCTTAAGCAGTGGTTTTTCATCAGTCATCGATTTAGTGATATCTTCTACAGGATGTATTTCTCTTCTTTCTGTCATTATTATTTCTGCTATCCCTTTGACTACAAAACTTAGTACATCTTGACGACCAAGATATATGCCATAAAAATCTGTAAGATATTATAGAAAGAAAGAAAGAGTAATTAGAACGTAGCAGAATGATCCACAAAACATCTTAATCCTCCACGTTCCCAGTGGAACACAGGTTTTCAAACTACAGCTCTTAAGTTTCAGTAGCAGTGGTGTATTGTTTTTACAAGGGGTGGGGTTCCCAGCCTCAGGTCCAACTTCCCTTCTCTTTACGGTGCTTACTGCTGGCTTAGCGAGGTTTAAGAGTGCGTCGGTCGGGATTTAAAGGCTGGAGCACGTACGCGGGATTGGTGTGCGTTCCACTGCCGGATTATCGGTGCACCTACAGTCAAAGAAGTCTGTGTCAATTTTTAATACTTTCAATAGTAGAATCAACATGGGAACTATGCCATGATTGCTAATGAGTTTTTGATAACGCTTTCAGTTTTGTGGTGCAGTAAAATCTTTTGAACCACACTGAAATCGTTATGATATGTTTCAACAGATGCGTTAACACAATACAGCCAACTACTACTCCACGACACCATCTTATGGTATGAATACCTCTGACTTGAAGCAGTACTTCAGATGTGATATTGTCGTGAATCTGGCTTTTACTAGAGTCACTAAGGTCGTAAGAGCACCAATGGTAAAGCAGACAAATATTATACAGATTTGACTTTTGGTATACCTTTTACACTTACTGACTAACAGCCCATAGACTACTCTCTCTTCCTTCTCCCCCTCCTCCTCCTCATATGATCTCCCCAATGTCAACCTCGGATACGCGACCCGTCGTCCTCTATTTGGGCTCCGCTCTACGAGCAATAGCCTGGTGCTTGACATCACTCGACAGTCTCCTTAGCACATACTAGCTCCATCTTCATTTTCTTAATGTTGTACAACTCATTTGTATCTTACTTCTAACCTTTGTAACATCTCCAGCCTATATCCTGTTCATGTTATCAAGCTTTTTAAGGTGACTAAACTCAATGATTATTGATTTTATTTGTTTTTCTTAAGTGTTCTGCTTATAAGTCCTATCAATCAATGTGAGGTTAACTAGAGTTTCATTATATTCATCATGACAGAAGTATCAATTAACCTTTTTTAGAATATCATGAAATTTTCGCCATTCGATTCATATTACTGTTCCTGATGTCTTCTGCGATTATTCGCATTGTGAATTCTATTAAGATTTCCTTTTTTAAAAGTTGATTTCAGTAAGAGTAGAATACAAGCAAGTCAGCTAATGTGTAATAGAATGATACCGTATCACCGTATTATCCATTATTCCCTTGAGTTCTGAGTGGAACATACGACTTCAAAAGCACATCTCCATTTTGTCCTCTTCTCTGCAGTCCTTTCCAGCTGACCCCACTTTGGTGAGAGCTGTCTGCTAGCCAAAATTGTAGACAACCATTTACATCAATATTTACATCCCGAATCGGGGTCATGAGATAAAACAATAACAGCTTAACCTTGAGGAACTCAACAACCAATCACAGCATAGTTAAAGAGTGGAAATATGATTCGCAGATATATATGGCTTGACTATCTGAGAAACGGCCACAAAGAGATAATAGAATAACCTTCAACAAGAAAACAACCAATCAGAAGAGGTTTCTTCCCTGCTAACAATAATGTACATAAAAGTCTATAAAAATCTATTGATTTCCTCAATAAACGATCTGTTGCCTGACCCTTGTTTTCTGTCGTTACACCATGATCATCCATAATCTCTCCTTTCCTCTTCACACAACTTATTCCATGTCATCTTCAAACACTCAATTTGCTCATTTCCCATTTGCCTCCCGCTGGAAGGGTCATTTTGAGACGTATAGAGTCACTCAGCGGCCTGCTTAGCATATGTTCAATCCACCTAAATTTGCTTCGGAATACTTGTTGGGCAATAAGTTCTTGTTTAGCTCATTTCCAGAGTGCCTTGTTGCTTATTCTTTCTGACTAATCGTCTGATCTTCTGAATGATGCCAGAGAAAGCAGATGTTGATAAAATCGTCAGCCTGTTCAAAATGTTTCTAGTGACGCAGTCTCGAAGTCTTTGAATCACACACAAAAAAACGCTTACTGATTTGGTTTTAGTATTGAAAATCCGAATCTTTTTCCTCTTGGTTATTGCGATAGATTTCCAAACTGATTTCAGATTTTCGAAAGTCCTTCTTGTCTTCCTGACCCCTGCGTATCTTTGACCTCTTCATGCATGCTATCGGCTGTAGTTGAAACGCTGGTGCCTAGATAAGTAAGAAAAATTGACTTCCTTCAAGATTTCTGTCGTTAATAATGATTGGTGCTTGTTATTGTTCTTGATTGTGAGTTGTCTTCAACACTTCTTTGTCTTTTCTGTGTCCACTTAATGTCCTGTCTTCACTGCCTGCCTCTTCAACCAACCTATTGATTTTTGCCTGTAGATTTTTGAGTTTAGACGGCATCACTGTTATGTATATATATTAAGTAAATTAAATTAAATATATTACCGTAGTTGCCTAAATTCGACCAAGCACCAGTAAGTACCAATAAAGTACGACCGCACTGATTACCTTGAAACGCTTATGGAGCAAGCAAATAACACTGTAATTATGAATAAAATATGCCTAATGAAGTGGTACGTTATTAAATGGGATATCTGGCAATTTTCAGGTGAAATTTAGGAAAGACGAAGTTAAGGTATACGCAAAGGACAGTTTAGGGTTATGTTAGCTTAGTGAGGGCGACATTTGGGTTGTTTCGAGTTAGATTAGAGTTATTTTAGGGATATTTTCACGTTAGTGTTATTGTTAGGGTCAAGAGACTAAATAATTGCATGTACAGGATGTGGTTAAATTACTCTGTTGATGTTCCAATCCAAAACTGAGAGGTATTTTTGTTACATATCAGCGGAAGGGTATCCTTTGTAATAGTTTCATGTCTTGTAATTCTTCATTATTTTCATGAGTATAATGCATTTTATGCACAAAAATCTCCTTTATTTCATGTGATTGGCACTTATTGGTGCCTAATGTTCAACTTTACTCTCAATTGTATTCTTAAGTCAATCGATCGTTTTCAAAGTTCGTATAATAATTAAACGTGTAAAGATGCTGTATCACTGAAGATATATTTAACTGATTAACCGATGCATGCGATATGCAAACAAACGATTCCCGGTTCGAAACCCTTCTCATATCTACATACACCTCGTCAAATGAGCATCAATGTCAGCTCTCTCTATCTATCTATATATCTCTCTGCTATACATACAAGTGTGATTCATATTACCACCACCCCCTGGTATATAGGAAATCTGTCTCCGGGTTCTTGGTTTTGGAGATGTGTTGTACACAAGTTTAAAATAAACAACCCTTCTTCAAGTAATTTACCCATTCCAATTGATTTTTTAATCGATCAACAGCCGATTTATAAGAAGACTTATAGGAAGTATATCAGTGTGTTTATACACTTGAAAGTGAGTGTAATAATAATCTTTAAAAAATGTCCACATGGATGCATGTTTATATTATACTGTGTCTCTTTCCCCATCCTCTTTCTCACGTTCTAAAGTTATTTTCATGTGATGATCATACAAATATTGTACATATGTGGTCAAGAAGAAAACTATGCCATTGTAACATCTCATAGTTACAGGATTTCATCATGAGCTGACATTGGTTAGAGAACCATTGGAAAACCACTAGGGAGTACTAGACAGCTGTTTCGTCCCGGTCTGGAACTCTTCATCAGTGCGCACCCACCGGGATTTGGACCCAGGACCTTCTGGTTACAAGGCGAGCTAGTATACCATTAAGGTAACCATGGGCCATTGAATCAGGTCCCAGTGGCTGAATGATATGCGGGCTTGCCTTGTCGCCTGAAGGTCCTGTGTCCGAATCCCGGTGGGTGCGTACTGATGAAGAGTCCTAAACCGGGACGAAACAGCTGTCCATTACCCCCTAGTGGTTTTCCAATGGTTCTCTAACCAGTGTCAATGGTGAAATCCTGTAACCAATCAACCAAATCCCTACAAACCAACATTTGAATCTCATAGTTAATTGTTCATTATGGATAGAGTTGAGGATTAGTTTGAATATCAAGTTTTGAAAGGAAAAAAGTGTGAATAAATTTTAACTGCTAGACAAAGACAGGATAATAACTGGGACAACTTTGTTTATAATAATAATAACACATTTGTTACCAATTCACAATGTCTGAAATCTATGTGATAGCTTTATTATTATCATTATTATTATTATTATTATTATTATTATTATTATTATTATTATTATTATTATTATTGAATTCAGTCATCTTCGATTACTGTTAATAGTTTTAGTCACACAAAGTACATCTTATCTGATAATGATTCAGATGATACCTAAGTGTTACATACATAAATCAATATCTATAAAATGAGAGAAAATAGTTCACGAAATGACAACTGATCGATACATAATATTATGGAACACCAATCATTATAGGGTAATAACGGATGACAAGGGCCAGGCAACAGACCGTTTATTGAGAAAATCAACAGATATTTATAAATTTTTATATATACATTATTATTCGTAATTATTAACAGAGAAACAGTGTCTTCTGATTGGTTGTTTTCTTCCGCAAAAAGTTATTCTGTCATCTCTTTGTGACCGCTTCTCAGATAGTCAAGCCATATATCTGCGAATTGTATTTGCACAGGTTAAGTCTGCTGTGATTGGTTGTTGAGTTCCTCAAGGTTAAGCTATGTTATTGTCTTATCTCATGACCCCGATTCGGGATGTAAATATTGATGTGAATGGTTGTCTACAATTTTGGCTAGCAGACAGCTCTCACCACAATAGGATAGCCGCTCGACTCTAGCTTATAACTCATCAGTTATGCACACTTAATATGCCAGCGAACTCCAGACATTCAACCTAAAGTCTAAATATTTTAACCCAGATGTTATAAGTTTTTGCAACATGAATATCCTGTAATCCTAATGATAAGCTTGTTGCCGATAAAGTGAATGCCCATTTGTGATGGAATTGATTAGCGTTAGCTTTAATGTCGAGAGCTGTTTGAAATCAGCACTCCGAGGGTTATGAAATTGCAACTTACGAGCTGACCGGTTAACAGACTGCTCTTGTAACCTGAATAAATACCCTTCTTGGTGAGATCATAGATGCTCAAGTTCGGATTTTTTTTCAATGATGTTGACGAGAAATCCACATTGAAATTGATTCAAATCCCTTAGAAAACCATAAAATCTGTAAATAGTTAACAAATTTGTTGAAATGACTGTGAAACAATCTGAAACGTTTTCCAGAATTTCCTCCTATTAACATTTTTTATCATTATCTTAAGTCGTTTTTAGTTTAACTGTCTAATGAATACCCTAGCCCTGCAACAACGAAACCGATCTTTCCGTCCAACTAATTGATTTGAATTTTAGATTTCCCCGTCGATTGATTGGACCGAAGTGCTTGGTCTCAGGTTGATATGTCGGCTACTTGCTGAGATGCTGCGACGATGTCTGGGCATTTAATGAGTATATAATTGGTGGATGGTGACTAGCAATGGAATCCAGGATGGGCACTGGGTTCGAGCTTCGGTGGGAAAATCATCACTCACTGAAAAGCACAGGTGCGTCCAGATGACGAGTCCTAAATTGGACGAAATGCACATCCTGGATTCCACTGATAGTCACCATCCACCAATTAAATATTACTGTTTATTTGTTAATAGTACTTCCCATAATCTTTGCTTTTTATTGATTGATTGTATGGCGCTTTCAGTGACCACTAAGTCTAACTTGTTGACTTTTGAAAGGGGCTTTAATTTGCACGTTATAAAACGATTTATTATTACTCTTAAGTCAAAAATGATTAATATTAGTAGAATGTCAGAATAAAGTCTGTAGACGTCTGTCTAATTATGTGTATATCACTACCTGATAAATATCATTCAATTTAGTTTAGGATATTGTCCTTGACCTTAAATGATGATTTTCATAAAGCTTAAGTAAACAGAATTTGTTTTGTTGTTTTTAAAAAAAAGTATATTTTGTCTGTCTTACAGTAATACTGATTATTTTCCCGTAATAACACAGTAGATGATGTTTCTAAAACTTGATATCAAATGGAATACAATAACAAGTAATCGGGTCGTTGTGTAACAACAGAAGACAAGGGCCAGGAAATAGATCGTTTATTATGGAAATCAATACATATTTATAGCTTTTCATGTGCACTATTATAGATTATTGTTAGCATAAAAACACAGTCTTCTGATTGGTTGCTTCTCACTGAAAATTCATCTTTCATGTCTTTGTGGCCGTTTGTTGAATGTTGGATCATCTATATGTTAACTGTATCCGCCTACGCAAAATCTGCCGTGGCTGGCTGTTGAAGCAGTCTTTGTTTACATTTTTCTCACGACCAATATTGTGAGGACGTAAACATTGACGTAAAATACTGTCTACCAATTTGGCTAGTAGCCAGCTCTCACCACAATGGGTTCGAACTCTGCTCCACTTACTATTATTATTATTCTATCAGACTTCATGTAAAAAAATCATGTAATACATCTCTTGAAGGAGATTATATCCTTCCCTTATCTAGGCGGTATCGGCGGAAGATGTTAAGATCAAGAGACCGGAAAGGCAAGCCACGCTTTCATCACTTTGAAATCAGTTTGGAAATCTGCTACACTCAACATAAAGAAGTAAATTCAGATTTTCAACGCCATTGTTAAGTCAATCAGTTCTTCTATACGGATGCACACGTCACCAAAAGCATTTCCAAGAGTGTCTACTTACTATAGACTTTTTATCAACAGTTGCCTTCACTAGCTTGATACTGAAGATTATCTGATCGAAAAGCATTAGCGACAAGGAACTCCGGAAACAAACCAAATAACCAAGAATCGGTTGATCAACAAATGTGTGGAAGAAAATGAAGATTGATTAAACATACATACTGATGAGACTGTTGGGTGACATCAGGCGCCAGGCTATCTATCAGCCGATTAGACCGCGAATGGGAGACGACAAGTTGGGCATTAGTTTGAGAATGATGTGGAGGAGATCGTGCGGCCAGGTGAAGGGGAATGTAGAGAACAGAATAAAATAGAGGTGTTCTGTTGAAGCTGTATGTTTTAGTCGGGGCCCAAGGGAATAGTAATGAATCATCAGCAGCATCGTGTGAGTGAAGGCATATCTTCATCAACTATGCTGTGGTCGATATTTTGTTCCCCAAATAGTTTAAATGTAGTGCAGTTCTGTGTATTCGAAGAGGAGTGAACTTAATTGGCTATACAACTTCCAAACAAATGATTCTTTATTCAGCGGAGATACATGGGAGACGAGGAAGGAACACAAAGAAACACAATATGAAGACCAGACGTAGCAGAACACGGAAGATCTGTGCAAATGGTGATTTGAAGATAAGGTCTACATAATTTTGCTGTATAGGTATACTAAATTCCAAATAAAAATTCGTTTACTAAGCGTCTTGTTTTCTACCGTCACAGTATTTCTTTTGGATCGCTAGTGCCTCAGATATTATCAAATGCCTTGATATGATTGGATCATGTGTATGAGTTTGAAGGATTTTTCAAATGGGGCCTAATTTCCTGAGTTCAACAGATGCGTTCTGTTACCGAACCTTTTGCACACCTACATTCTCCCCCTAGCAGCCTGGCTGGATAGTCTTGCTGAACGCGTTTTGCTGATGGACGCATAGTGGAGCCAGTGTACGCAGCTCCACAGGAGCAAGTGGACTCGTATATATATATTGAAGTAAAGGCTCAATGAGACAGCGCTTGTCTTTCACTTGCTGATTGAATAATTCTTTGCATGAAAATATTACTGGTGTAGAGGCTGGTGGCGAAAAACGGTTTACTGACAGATTTCAAAAGCCGTTCACGTAGAATTTCTGCCTCAGTATCCCCTTCAAATTCGAGATTAAGCAAGTAGGATTGAATTCAAGTGGATCGTCTTAAACAACTTATCCATTGGTGAAGTTCTAATTATTACAAAATTCGTAGAATTGTTGTACATATCTTACTTAATGTAGGGAGCGTTCTAGTTAGATAATGCAATAGATAATAAAAAGTTTGCTGAACAGGTTGGCTATATATAACAATAAAACACGTGATTGGCTCGAAGTGCCGGGTCTCAGGTTGACATGCCGGCTTCTTGTGCAGATGCTTCGACGATGTCTGGGCATTTAATGAGCATTTAGTTGGTGGATGGTGACTAGCAGTGGAATCCAGCATGCGCATTCCCTCCTATTTGGGACTCGTCACCTGGATCCACCCGCATTCAGCAGTGAGTGATGATGTTATCCCTGAGGATTTATCTGGCGAGTCCCAAATAGGACGAAACACGCATCCTGGATTCCACTGTTAGTCACCACCCACCAATTAAATACAAAACGTGGCTTATATATTCAATTGCATTAGAACCAATGTACGTGTCTAGTTTCTATTTCATCCATTATTTTCTATGACTTCGGATACCTCTTGGCAGTATGACTTATACTGTTATGCGCGTAGGTATATGCACATATACCCCTGATCTTTTGTCCTTTTTTGTTTCTCTTCATAATATGTCCAAAAAGTGTTGTTGTCTTTACTGTTGCTATGATTTATCATTCAAGGTCACTTACTATTGACATTCATTATTTTGACGTCGGTTGATGACTTGTAGTCAGTACCTTATTTCCTCCCTCATCTGTCTAACTGGAATTTTGTGTTCCGGACCATACTAGTCTTTCTTTTTGTCTCTTGCTTTATTCACATTCCATATAATTGATTGTCTGTCTGACTATCTTTGTAAGGTCACAAAAAATTTGTCTGCATCATACTTACAGAAGTTGGATGACTAATCCACTTTTGTACTAGTCCACTATTGACCTTAACCAAGGTCACATGTTTTGAATGTAGTTGGATAGTATGAAGAGCAGAAGGGGGCAGTGATGTGAATATAATTAGAGAAACTCATTTCTGAGTCATGCTTTTTTTACTTCTTCTACAGAAAATATGTATTCACATGATTGAATGAGAGAGTGAGCATGTTTCTACAAGTAGGTGGAGAATAAATTCATATTGTTAGTCAGAGAAACGTTAGAAACAAAGAAGCACTAAGCAGATATTCTGTCCTAGTTTGACCCTCTACCAAGAATCATAGACGGGTTAAATGAGATGAGTGCACCACTAATCAACACCAATGGATCGAACTCAATGGTCCATTACAGTTTTTCATTATTTCTAATGTGTTTTGGAGCTATTGGAAATCGGAGAGTACTGGACAGTTGTTTCGTCCTAGTTTTGTGACCCACTGGAGTTCGAAACCAGGATCTTCACATTACAAGGCAAGAGCGTAGACTATTCAGCCACTGGGACCCTATCCAATGTCCCATGAATTCTAACTTCTACCATTTCGTGGTTTTAACGCGACCACCAACCAAGTGCCCAGTGGGGTCCACCTGATCAGGAGTGAGGACAAATGCTCACCGATGACATTGGCTGATGGTCGCGATAGAATCACGAATAGAAATTATTGCCCATTGCATGGGGTCCTAGTGGCTGAATGGTCTCCCAGTTTGCCTTTTAACCAGAGTACTCTTGATTCAAACCACCGTGGATGCGTTCTGTTGATATTTCTCAGGCTAGGACGGAACAGCTATCCAGTATTCCAAGGCTGGTTTTCAGTGGTTACCTAACTGATATCAACCCATGGGCAAACTTGGAACATATCAAATCCTTACAAACAAACTGTTGCAAGTTTCTCTAACTTCTGATGGTTCGTTACGACATCTACCTTGAAAAATATATAAGAATGTTAGACCGAAACACTATATTCAAAGTATTTCCTTATTGAATAGGGTATCTGATATATCATTTAGTGTGACATGGTAACACCGACTGGATGATATAGTTGAATAACATTGCGTTTTGTCTTCTTCTGACGATGGTAAAATCCTTGATCTCCAGGGGACCGGTGTTTTATTATATCTCTCTCTTTCGGTTTCTCACTTTGTTGGTCTTGGAGACTAAGTCTTAACGAATTTCTGAGGTGTGCCTTTCTTTCTGTTCTTTCGATGTAACTGCTCCAGCAGATACATGTAAATTTGTATACGCAGTTGAAGTTAACATAGGAAGGGTATCTGTTGACATTGGACTGCACCAAAGAGCATGTTGTTCGATAGACGGGGACCAACTTGGCTGTAGGATAGGCTCTGGCCAGTGACGTACTCAGTCTTCTGTTGACCATTGCTGCCGCTGCTCCTGCAGGAGCAGGAGAACAGGAGGAAGAGCACACATCCGATTTTCTGTACATGTGCCGAAAAGCCTACGTCTTAAGGAAATAAACTCTTATAGTAGCACTATTACCAGACATCTCCTCGATTAAGGGTCATGAAGTGGAAATCGCGAAATTCTTAACGAATTTATTGTATGGTATAACGGCATCTTTGTTTCACCCTAGATAGCTTTGTCTAGTACGTTTTATTGTCTTATTTTTTATTGATTCGAAATGATTTAAAGTTTAAACGTCTCCTTGAATGTAATCCTCTTATAACGGACGTCAGTGTTTAACCTCGTGTAGTCTTGATGCACAGAATTTTCATGTAATTGCAACACATATATGATTATTACCTACATCAGACGATAATGTGACAGTCCACCAATCAAATTTCACCTCCATTCTTTTCACTATGACTAATACTTCGGTGGTTATATAACTTGCCAATCACTTTAGATGAACAGCACATGTTTGTTATTCTCTCCTATACATATACAACACTTTGAGCTGCAATCTTCGAATGTTTGTCATGCAACTCGCTCCCGCCAAATGTAAGATGATACTACAGGACTGGACTACACCGACTCCTAGTTTAGAAATAGGAAGTGAAGTGGTAGAGCACATTGACCGCTTCCCTTTCCTAGGAAGTACCATCAGCCAGTCCCAACGGGTTGATCTCTGACGAAATCTCATCACGGATACAGAAGGCTAGTTTCGCATATGCCAGTTTACGCCGTCTCTGGCTTAGTAGACGTGATGTCCGGATGGCTATCGACCAAGGGGCGGATGTACTGCTCATCAGTCCGCTCCGTCCTCCTTTATGGCTGGCTGTGAGACCTGGCCATTGAGAGTGGAAGACATGAAAAGGCTGGCTAGCTGTCTTTGATCATAGGTGACTGCGCTCTATCTCCCGTGTGAAGTGGTATAATAAGGTGGGCAATATTCAGGTCAAGCGTCGAATTCTAGGTAGGGAGGGGAAATCAATCGATGAGGCTGTGAAATTACATCGACTGAGATGGTTAGGACATGTGTTACGCATGCATGCTTAGTCATCACTTTCCTCGATAATGGGCAATGTTAGCTGATATAAGCTCAGGCTGGAAAAGAGCTAGCGGCGGTCAAACCGAAACATGGCCTCATCAGTCAATGAAATCCACAACAGTTAGTTTAAGCCAGTCACATAGGAAAGTGTAAACTTCCTGATTGGTTGGGGTTCTCGGGACGGTAAAAACCAATGAAGGCTGGAAACAATTGGTGACATGGCTCAAAATCGTTCTCAATGACTGGTGCAGATGCATCCACTGCTTGTGACTTATGATTTCAAATGAATCTATATTGTCCTTCGTTATTACTATTTCTTTGTCTCACACCTGTGTCTACTGTCTCTATTATGCCTTTCTTGTACTTTCTTCTCTAGCTTTTTGTGCTGCAAGGAGGTATTGTGGCGACTCGCACATATGTGCCAAGTTCTATGTCGAAAACAGACAGACTATACATATATGCTATGTAAATATAACTCAAATTAAGCTTTGATTTTCTCACACACTGATATTTTTCGAAGCAGAAAAAGCTATAAGATTAGTTCTATGTGTCCTAACCATACATAGCTTAACTCATACTGTGTCGTTACCATTATCAACTTTGAGATCCAAGAGATCTGTATTCAAATTCAGACTTACACACACACACACACACTCTCACACAAATGGATGTGACACATTGCTTATTTGAGAAATGTGTGTTAACACGACAATCTGTTAGAATAGTTTGTTTATTTTTCTGTTAGGTCGAACTGATTTGCTTCTGTACTGTTTTGCTTCCGCTTTAGAGTTGAAAGTATTTTATGAATAATACTATTGAGTTGTTATAGTCCTCTAATTTCCATCAGTTATTTGTAAACTTGAACTGTTGCACTTTCAACCTTAAATGTTCACATAAATAAGTCTAGTTACATCAAGCATTTGGGGTCATTTGGTAAGAAAAATCCAGGAGAAGCACACAACTCGGCGGCCTCGTGTGCTTTTGGAAGCGTGTAGGCGGTTATTACTTCCCGACTCTCTGGACTGTGAAAGTTGAGTTTTTTTTTCTCTGGTCATCTGAAACAGAAAGAGAATTAGTGTTGACTTCGTGACTGCAGATCGCATTGGAAAAGTGCTTGGAGCCGGTCACATACGACCTGTGTCAACTGTCTTTTAGGTTTGGTTCCGTATTAGTAACTTAACGCCGGCTACAGACCATCGTAAGGTAAGTCGCGATGTAAAATTTTTGGAGTCGACCTTTTCTAACCCCCACTCTCCAAAGTTAAGAGACAGCATAGGTGACTGGCATGATGGTCATCTGGGGAAACACCTTTCCCTCTTCCCCATTAGTACAACTTTGCCGGCAGACCCCCCAGCATAGTGTAAACAAAGTCGTACACTATGCCGGTAACCGCTTTTAGTATAATCGCTATCCTAACAACCTTCCTGGCCATGGTAGGACCTGAAGGAACAATAGTTCCAGTCAATGTAGCTTGTTGGGTCATTGCGATATGCAATACGATACGTCGCAACACGTTGAATTGAATCAGTCAGTCAGACAGCTCGATGTTTATCATTTCTAGTATTGAGATTGAGAATTTAGTATTTAAGTGACATAATTCATAGGTTATATATACAGCTTTGCACATGAAGACGCCTGTTTCTGTCAATGCTTAGAAATTTATAGTTTGATCGCTTTAAAATTCGTCAGTCATATCAAACTAATAAAATGGTCTATGTTAAGCAGATCTGCTCAATGATATTCTCTCTCTGATATCCATCATACCATTAGCGATACTTATTATGTGAGGGTCTGTAGACTGAAATAGGTTGAGCGAGTTTTGTATCCTACAGCTGTGATAGTTGGAAGTCGAATGCTTAAACCAGTTGGTTATATCTCCACATTGTTACGAGATGACTTGAATGCATATAAATGAATAGCCTAATAGTATGACCTTTGACTTCAGCTTTAAGTAATATACTCTCGGATCATGTAGATAACATGAGTTTGTGAAAACGCCTTCTTTGATACGTGATATTTTATAATATGCACTGTGTCTAGAGGTTCAAGACCACTCGACTGTTGAGTTCTTTTCATATATAATAGGTGATAATTGATATTCACTCTCTGATAAACTGATCATTTGTAGTCATCAAGAGAAGAGTCGATTCCAACTGATAAGTGAGTGAAACTATCGTTCGATGTGTTTCTATCGGTGTTAACAGACGGGGGGGGGATTTGTGAAGGTGTCAGTAACTATTCATATTGTTTATCCCTTTTTTATCCTTTTATCTATGCATAGTACTCATTGACTATCAATAATACAGTGAGTATATAGTACCGTGAAACAACTTCTTTATCCCATAGTCCTTTATTCGCTTTTTACTTTCTCTTCTTCTTTTTGAGTCTAACTCTTTTCGAACATTATGCTAAGTACAATTTCTGCCTTTTCTCTAAGTATACAATTGGTTGGATGGTGGCTAGCAGTGGAATCCAGGATAAGGCGCATTTCGTCCTATTTGGGACTCGTCATCTGGATGTACCTGCATTTCTCAGTGAGTGATGATGTTCCCACTGAGGCTCGAACCCAGTGCCCATAGTTTCAAACGCCAAAGCGTTATCCACTAGACCACTTGGGCCACGAGAGCCACCTCTTGTGCAACGAGTCATATTAATTATTGAATTGAATTTCTGATTTTCCCGTCGATTGATTGGACCGAAGTGCTCGGTCTCATCTGCACAAGAAGCCGACATGTTAACCTGAGACCGAGCACTTCGGTCCAATCAATCGACGGGAAAATCAAAAATTCTATTCTCTAAGTATCTTAGAATTTCCGGCTGACACACTCCGCTTTTGTGTGTGTTGGTGGTCCAGTGGTAGCAGGCTGGCTAGCCATACACGTGGTCTGGGATTCGAGTCCCGACCGGCGTACACTTTTACCTCCTTTTTTTTATTCCTTCACTTTCCCAGTGGAACATACGGCTTCAAGCTAGAGGCTTGAATTTTCTGTAGCGGTATTGTTTTTACAGGATGAGGTTGCTATCCTCATGCCCAACCTTTCCTCCTTACCAGCATTATTCCTGTCTTGGCGAGGTGAAGGAGTGCGTCCACGGTCGGGGATCGAACCCCGGACCATGTGCATGGTCGGCGAGTGCCACCGATGCACTTTACCTCCTCTAGCCGGTTATCATCCCGCTGAAGAGAGAAGGTTGGGTGTGAGGCTAGCAACGACAACCCGTGACAAGAACACTACTGCTGTAACAAGAGAAGACAAGGGCCAGGAAACAGATTGTTTATTAAGGAAATCAACACATATTTATAGCATTTCATGTGCATTATTATAGATTATTGTTAGCATAAAAACACAGTCTTCTGATTGGTTGCTTCTCACTGAAAATTCATCTTTCATCTCTTTGTGGATGTTTCTTGAATGTCAGATCATCCGTATGCTATCTGTATCCGCCCACGCAAAATCAGTCTTTGTTCATATTTTCTCACGACCAATATTGAGGACGTTAACGTGGACGTAAAATACTGTCTACCAATTTGGCTAGTAGCCAGCTCTCACCACACTGCTACAGAAACTTCAAAGCTCTATCTTGAAATCCTATGTTCCACTGGGAATGTTAAGCAATGAAATAAAATAATTTCTTAAAAATCCACAGTTAAATCTAAGTATCTGAAAAAGTGTGTACAACTTTTCGTATTATGAAATCAAAGGTAATGTTACATTCAACAAGAGCAGATATTACTGAATGTCTTTTCATCACAATTATAATGAAAAGAGATTTTTATTCTGAACATGATTACATGTGTGAATGATTCGATTGACAAACAGTCAAATCTCTAACTCTACTTCTCTGGCATTGCTTTATCGATCTATCTACATCTCAATATTAATACAATCATTTCTAACTTTTCCGCCTAACTATTACATTTAACTATCTTGTAGTGTGTGGTTCAGTTCAGCATTTAATTTAATAACAACAGATTGAGGAAAGACAACAAGCTGGCCAACCATGCATGTGGTCCGTGGTTCGAGTCCCGACTGGTGTACATCTTAACCTCCTTTAACCGGTTATAATCCCGCTAAAGAGGGAAGGTTGGGTGTGAGGCTAGCAACCCCACCCCATAAAAATAAACACCACTGCTACTGAAACTTCAAAGCTCTGTGATTGGAAGGCCTGTGTTCCAATCGGAGCACAAAGGAACAAAAGAATTCCTACTAACAGCTGAACTAAGCACACTAAATGAATGATTAAAAAATTCTTTTGTAATAAAAATGATGAATGCTAGGAAGAAGGAGAAAGAAAGGTAGAACTCCGTGTGTGTGTGTGTGTGTGATTTGCGTAAACACTATTAAAAAATAGTAGCAATACAGTCGAAAATTACACATTCCAAATAAATATATGTTTCATAGTTTTCTCTTTCATTTTACAATGGCATTGGACTATCACATTTCTTAAAAAAAAGAGGTTTACAAAAAATAAACTGAAATCTATAATTTCTTATAGAGGTTTTCTCTGTTCAAACGACATTTTTTCATTCTCTACAAGCTAACCATATATATATATATATATATATATATATATATATTAGTCGCCTTGTTACTGATAATTGTTACTTAATAAAAAAATCTGAGATTTGTGGGATTCTGGTCACGAAGTGACTATCATTTACAGAGATCATTGTAAACTAGGGAGTCTTGGACATCAGTTTTGTGCTGTTTCGGGACTCTTTGTTAGTGCATACTTGTGACTATGCCAGGAATTGTACATTGCATGAACATACTAGCTGTCTTTGATCATAGGTGCCTACGTTCTATCTGCAGTTTTAGGTGGTATAATAGGATTAGCAATATTGAGGTTAGGCGTCGAATGCTAGTTAAGGAGGGGAAATTAGTCAACGAGGTTGTCAAGTCACACTGATTGAGATGATTAGGACATGTCTAACCATCTTCTTCCTCGCTTGACTCTGGCAATGTTAGGTGATATAGGATCAGGCTGGAAAAGAGCTAGTGGTAGTAGTGGTGGTCAGACCGAAACATGGCTTCATCCATCAATGAAATCCATAGGCGTATTTTAGGGTGTAGACTTTCTGACTGGATGGTTGAAACCAATGGACGTTGGATACAACTGAGAATCGATTTTTAATCATATCACCAATGTTGCAGATGTGTTCACTCTGTGTGATTTACGGTATCCAGTAAAAATCTGTTGTTTTCCCATATTTCTATTCATTTTCTCTCACGCTGTTGTTTATCACCTCTCTTTTGAATGTGTCTTCACTCTCTTCTCCTGCTTTGTATACTACATGAAGTTTGGCAACTCGAACTGGTGCACATCTGTACAAATCTCTACGTTAAAAATAGTCAGTCAGTCAGGGGTCGAGCTCGTTGACCATTCAGACCACGTAGACTGGAATTCAGTGACTCCTGAATTCTAACTCTTTCCACTCGTATGCACTGATAAAGAAAGTGGCGATTCAGCTATCCAGTACTTCCTGGTTTTCGATGATATCTCTCTAATTGACGCTGTTTCGTGACGAAAATCTCCACAAATCCTATGCTCTGAAAAGTGGTTGTGTGAACAAAGCGATTAGAGAAAGAAACAAAGGGTAGGATAAAGTTAGTAATAATTTCGTTCATTTTATCATTCTTAGTTGTAGTCGATGGTGATTATAGGTGGAATAAAAATCTGGGTCGCTGCGAGATTCGAACCATTGGCTTCCGAATTACCAGTCTGATGCTCTACAAGCTGAGCCTCCACATGCTGCTAACCAGGTCATCGTTTCAGTACAATCATTATGCTTAACGCCCAGCTGTAATGCGAATAAATAACCCGGTTGGTTTCTAAATTTAGTTTCGTCGTTTCATCCGACTAGTGATTCGGAGGGCAGTGATTCGAATCCTGTCGCGACCGACGTTTAAATTTCTCCTTCAGACTACTACCAGTTAAATGGATAACACTTAGACGGTGAAGATTCCGCCGTATAGGTCTCAAACAATTTTTACGCAAAGATTTGTACAACTAGTCAGAATTCAGATGTAAACAAAGTCTCATAATCGTTAAACAAAAACAACTAAAAACATACACATACATAAGTTTTCATGACTCCAATGAATCCCTTATTGTAACACACTAGTTATATACTCGATCTCTATGGAACTCATTCAGTGAATCCATAAAGGCAGATATAGTTTCGATTTTGAATGACCTTTCGCAACGTCCTTCACATATGATTTGTTCTTCAAGGTCAAAGTAGACAAACTTTGACTTCGGCGACAATAGTTTAACCTCTGCAGAGAATAATTGCAAGAAATTAGGAAACATGAAAATTAAAGAGTTGAATTAAGTTTTTCTTCGTCTAGTATTTTAGGGAAAGCAAGAAAAGAAAACAACAACACACATATAAATCGTCTTACCATTAGCACAGATATTTGCACACATGCGCATATGAATGAATTAGATAGTGTCGTCGTTTTCATCGATTATCAGTGAGACATAGTCTGTATACATAAATTACTATCGTTATGTAACTTTTCTAAAGTTATATAGTAGGATAAATAATATCTATACTCTACTTTACTATACTATACTATTGACAACCCCCCCACACACACATACAAGTTCATGAGTTGAATGATACATGTCCAACTGACGAACAAGTAAGCAAGCAAATCAAGAAATAAACACTGTGATTATTATTTATATCTAGTGTAAATGAGTAATCAAAGTGTTTCTATATGTGATTATAGGTTTAATGTGTAAAACTACCACCACTTTACTTTGACTAGACACTATAGGCAGTAACTAAGGTCATAATTTTATTCCTTGGACGCCTCGGGAGGCATTTGCCAATATGTCTGTCTGCCTGTTATCGACATAGAACTACTTTGCACCGATGTGCACCAGTTCAAGTCGCCACACTCCCTTCTTGTAGCACACAAACCAACAGAAGAAAGTAGAAGAAATGCGTAATAGAGACAGTAAACAGAGGTGAGGTGTGAGACAAAGGAATAGTAATAACGAAGAACGACATAGTTTCGTTGGAAATCATAAGTCACAAGGAGTGGATGCATCTGCACCAGTCATTGAGAACGATTTTGAGCCATGTCACCAATTGTTTCCAGCCTTCATTGGTTTTTACCGTCCCGAGGACTCCAACCAGGAAGTCTACACCTTCAAACATGGCTGGTTGGCTTAAACTAACTGTTGTGGATTTCATTGACTGGTTCCATGTTTTGGTTTGACCGCCGCTAGCTCTTTTCCAGCCTGAACCTATATCAGCTAACATTGCCCATTATCGAGGAAAGCGATGACTAAGTATGCATGCGTAACACCTGTCCTAACCATCTCAGTCGATGTAATTTCACAGCCTCGTCGACTGATTACCCCCCACCCTTCGCACACACACACACACCTACCTAGCACTCGACGCCTAACATCAATATTGCTCACCTTATTATACCCCTTCACACGGGAGATAGAGCGCAGTCACCTATGATCAAACACAGCTAGCCAGCCTTTTCATATCTTCCACTCTCAATGGTCAGGTCTCACAGCCAGCCATAAAGGAGGACGGAGCGGACTGATGAGCAGTACATCCACCCCTTGGTCGATAGCCATCCGGACATCACGTCTACTAAGTCAGAGACGGCGTAAACTGGCATATGCGAAACTAGCCTTCTGTATCCGTGATGAGATTTCGTCAGAGATCAACCCGTTGGGACTGGCTGATGGTACTTCCCAGGAAAGGGAAGCGGTCAATGTGGTCTACCACATCACTTCCTATTTCTAAACTAGGAGTCGGTGTAGTCCAGTCCTGTAGTATCATCTTACATTTGGCGGGAGCGAGTTGCATGACAAACATTCGTAGATTGCAGCTCAAGGTGTTCAGAAGATTCCTTGCCAATATATGCCATCTTCGGTGTAGACGTAATACGTGGTTGACTATCGATAAAAGGACGTATATACTGCTCCACAGCAGTTCCTTCCATCCTGTTTCATCATGGCTGTGAGACATGACCATTAGAAATGGAAGACATGAAAATTCTGGTTAGCTGTATTTGATCATAGGTGTCAGCGTTCTGTCTTCCGTGTTAAGTGATACAATAGGGTGAGGTAAGACGTCGAATGTTAGTTAGGCAAGGAGGAGAAGTCAGTCGATGTGGTTTTGGGGCTATATCAATTGAGATAGTTAAGACATGTGTTACACATGCCTAGCCACCGACTTCCTTGACCATCAGTGTTAGGTAATATAGAATCAGGTTGGAAAGGAACTAGTGGTGGCCAAACTAAAACCTTGAATGAATCCATGAAGTCTTTGACAGTTAGTTTGAGTCAGGTAGGAAGGTGTAGACTATTTAGGCTGGCCAGGGTTCCCGGTATCCTAAGAACCAATGATCTGTGTAAAGTTCTACGTTGAAACAGAACCAATGGCTGGAGACAATTGCTGCATGGCCTAAAATTGTTCATTTTTTGGGATCTGTCATATCCAGTCCTGAAGTAGTCAAATCGTGGGTATGAATTACTCAGTGCTGACAACCTTGACTACAGTCCTGGCTAAAGTTGATATGAATTTATAAAGAGACATCACTTCCTTCAAGGTTATAGAAGATATCTTGCTAAGGAGTACTGAGTCGAAGGTTTCCTACAAATCAACTCTAGTCAGTTGTGTAATGCACATACCACGGTGAATGAACTCTCTATCTATCTATCTAAAAGACTTAATTGTTATTTGTTTAATAGAATGCAAAATTAATCGGTAAGGTATAGATAGTACTTAAGAAAAAAAGATTAATCAGGTCAAGTAAAACAAACAGACAACAATGAAAATCTTATCAAATAAAAATAAGTGAAATAAATTGTAGCGAACGTTCTACTTTTATGCTTCGTATCTTTTTAAGAAAGAAGTTAAATTCGTCTGTAAATTCCTGCAATGACAAATTGGATGAATTAATTTAACGCTGAAATAATAAATGACCTGAATTACCTTCATTATTATAATTAGGTTAGACTGTTAGTAATTTAGTGCTCAAAACGAGTTGACTAGTTATAGACCAAATGGTGTTTCCTTTTTATTTATCAAAGCTACTCTGTTGATAATCGTAGAAACACACATACAAAGCCTGATCGATATTAATTGGTCAGTAATGAGGCTGGTTGGTGAGAGAGAGCGAAAGAGTGAGGTTATAAACTGTTTGCGTGTGTCTATGTAATGAGACTGACTTAAGTTTTGTGTATTTCTCACCTGAGGAAATAAGAGCTACTTATTGATATGAGGTAGTCTTAGATAGCTAAAGTCAAGGTCTGCTAGAAGTTGACCTTGAAGAACCAATCATATTTGGTAAACGATAAAGGTCATTTCAAACCAAATAATGCCTAAAATAGCATGCTTGAAAAAAAAAACTAAAGCAGTCTAAAATGTAAACGGATATTTCTCTCCTCGTCATGAACGAATTTCTTAATAATATGCTCAATCGACGATATGCTAAAGATGACTAATAATAATCTCAGTTAATTTTGATGTTATAAGGCAATACTGGTTTGGTTGAGGCACATTCACAGTGTGCGGTTGTATTCTCTGAGCTGGATAGTTCATTTGCAAAGCTTTCATTGCCCTACTCACTAGGCGACATCTTCAGCGCATACTTAAATTCGTTGAAGTCAGCTTTTAGATTTCTCCACGAGTTTATTAGTCATTTCTCCTGGCGGGAGATCTTGAGCGTGATTAGTTGTTTTTGTTTGTTTTCACACCCTCTAGGCTACTTGTATTGGAACTGCTTGTTTCCTTGACTTGAAGTTTGACCCTTTGTGTGTGAGATTTCCTTCCTATAGGTCGTTAAATTTTGTCTATGTCTATGTTGATTGACGATTCACTGGAATACCAGGCGGGCTTCTAAAAATTCTCTAGCATTCTTGGTGTTCCCTCTGCCTAATATTTGAACGTCAGTTGTCCCAGTTGAATTGATGTCCGTGGTTGTCTGTGTGTAGTGATGTGAGGGAGTGGATATCATGTCTTTTGACGGCTAGCTTATGTTTGTGGATACAAAGACGAAGGGGACGTCCACTTTGGTCAATGTAGTCCTTTTCACAGTTGTTACAATTTACTTTGTAGATAATGTTGGTTTTATCTTCTTTCGCTGTTGAGTCTTTCGGCTAACACAGAGGCAGCTGAATGAAGTGATTTTGTTGGTTTGTGTTCGACGTCAATTCCTAAAGGTTTGAAGAGTCTTGTAGTGATTTCTGAGATATCCTTTATATATGATAAGGCGATTTTCTTTGTGCTTTACTTGGGGACTTTTGGTTTGATAGGTCGGCTTGTGGGTATATGTCTTTTGATGAAATTCCGTAGATATCTATTTTTTTGGAACACGTCCATGGAATTTCTTTCTTCAATTTTCCTTAAGATGGGAGTGCTGCAATGAGTCCTGACCCTCTTGAATAGTGTTTGTATACAAATCATCTTGTGTGTTTCAGGATTTCATCATGAGCTGATACTAGTTAGAGAACCATTGGAAAACCTGGGAGTACTGGACCGCTGTTTCGTCCTAGTTAGGTACTCTTCATCAGTATGCACCCACCATAGGGATTCGAACCCAGGACCGTCTGGTTGCAAAGCGAGCTCGTGGACCATTCAGAGGCCACTGGGACCCGATCCAATGGCCAGTGTATGAATTCTAGCTCCTACCAATTCACAACTTAGCGCGACCGCTAGCCAGTGTCTTCGGCGAGTATTTGTCCCCACACCCGACCTCGCCTTGTAACCATAAGGTCCTGGGTGCGAATCCCGGTAGGTGCGTACTGATGAAGAGTCCCAAGCTAGGACGAAACAGCTGTCCAGTACTCCCAGGTTTACAATGGTTCTCTAACTAATGTCAGCTCATGATGAAATCCTGAAACCAATCAAATCCCTACAAATCAACACTTGAATATAATTGATGTAAGTATAAAACTTGGGCACTGTGGTAGAGTATAACTCCATTATGGATAAGATTTTATTTTGATAAATCACACAGTGTTGTACAGTTATATTAATTGATGGCGTTTCGAGCACAAACTATTGCTCATAATCATATCATATCATATGACTATAAGCAATCCCATGGGTGTTCCTTTAACTTTACTGGGTATACTCTGTCTACTAACTTTTCTCCGAAACTTTAGGTGACTTCCTGTATGGAGCCAATGGCTACGTATCATGAGGTTAACTTTCAAGCATTAGCTCGCATATATATATGATTCCTTGCTTCCCTATCGGAAAATAGGAATCAAAGACTTAGGCTTCCAAGTTTCACTAGAAGAGATAGTTATACAAGATTCATATAAGATTATCGCACCCAATACATTTTAAATCTTGATGAAAACACACCGGAAATCTAGATAAAAGAGTCAGTAGATCGCAGTTACTTCGGCACCCTCTGTGTTCTTTCGGGCTTTTGTTTTGAGACGTAAGAGAAATCTGATTCACTCCTTATCGTCAAAAAATAAGAAGGATATGTACCAGTGATACAATCGAGGGGAATTGGAGCAACTCAGACAAGCTCTCATGGAAAATGGATATCCTCCAAAATTTATTGAGTAAAACAAAAGTTTGAAAGAACCCAGACGGTGACGAAAAAACTGCTATTTTGATGAACGTTGAATTCAAGATTGATACCGCTGATGAGATCCTGAAGAACCGTTTAGGTAGATCACTGATGAAAGCCTTCTTTGCGGTTGAGCTACAGATCTATTTCTACAATGATCAATATATGTGTGTGTGAAGGATGAACTGCCGCTTTGGGCCACTTCAATGTGTGTTTATTTAATTCACCGGGAAAGTTCAACAATAGCGTCTCAGGAGTGTGAACGCTCCAATGACCTTGAACTCATGCTAGTCGTTGGCTAACGGCATCTGTCATTATCATAGCTGAAATATCAACGCTATTCAACAACTTAGGAGCAAATTTCACCCAGATCGCGTTTTTAAGTACTGTTTGGACAATGTGTTAATAGCTCGTTAGGGTTAGGATTGGGGTTATAATTAGAATTATGATTAGAATTACGGTTTGGATGAGGGTTATGATTAGGGTAAGGATTAAGGTTAGGGTTAGTATTTGGGCCAGGATTAAGCTTTTGGTTACGATTAGGGATAGATTTATAGTTGATGTCATTTATTTTAATCTGTTTTATTATGCACATTTTCCCAGTAAGTGGTTGTCAATCCTCTTGCTGGAAACCATAATAATTCAACCGAGGGTTGTTTCGGAAGACTGCACAACAGGATAAGAGAAATAAACGATTTACAAAAACAGTTTTATTTATAATCATCTCGGTGAATGCATGTATTGAAAAGTAGCCTCACTTAGCAACTGATACTCCTCGATATTTTTAAGCCATGTCAGAGAAAGATAACCTGATTGGTGCTTTTTCAAGCATTTTCTTGTCAATATACATCATTGTTTGAGCAAACATTCCTCATTTTTATTATTGGTCAGCTGAAGGTCACTCGTGCGTTCGCACTCCTGGGATGCCATTGTTGATCTTTGCCAATTCACCTGCTCCTATTGGCCTCACATAAGCGCACACTTTAAAAAGGCATCTTTGAAAAGAGTCAATAATTTGTAAATATCGAATGTAAATATAAACTGTGAGTATAGGATTCGAATTTTATGGCCTTATTTAAATAACGGACTCAATTGCTGTCTATCTCTTAATTAACGGTTGCCTTTTTAATTCCACTTTATCTCGGTATAACGTACGTCGTTATCTGTTTGGCAGACTTAACTTTAATGTCTATATATATACATAACCTCTAGACAGTCACCAGTTTTTGAAACCGAACAATGTAGTGTATAATTTATACGAGGTATGCACACATTGTGTCTGTACTATTATCCTCTGTTATTGTATGTACGTGTGTGGGTGTGTGTATGTGCGTCCGTGAGTATGTGATTGTCGTCTATGCATTGTGATTTAAATTATTTCATTTGTAATGTAATGTAACTACCTTCTCTATGTATGTATACGTATATACACTGATTCATGAATATAAAGTTTACCTCCCCCGCTCAGCTCCCCCATATTTCCTTTAAATATCTTTACAATCTGATGTATTTTTGGGTGGTCCATCATTTGTATTATTCCCAGTCGGTCGATGCATTGTCGTCGTTGTTTTAGGTCATGTCATTTTACCTTTTATAAGCTTATTTTCTGACCTAGACACATGCATCCGCGTATATGTAGCTTACAAAAAGAAGTTAATGACGTTAAATATTAATTCATAGTAAGTAATGCACAATAAAAGTGAATAAATCACACAATAGCAGTTTATTTCCATTGTTGTTGTTTTTGTTGTTATTGCTATCGATTTTTCTGCTTCTTCCTGCTTCCGCTGGGACTGTTGCTAGTACTTTGACTATTGTCCATCTCCTCGTCGTGGTTGTCATCTATTTATATTTGTTGTTTACTTAATAAAAGTAGACAAATAAATCTAAAAGTTTACAACGGAGACACCGGGGAGAGGGTGAATAACGGGGGGGGGTGGAAGGTTGATAAAACTAGATTTTCAATCTCATACATCCACTTTTGACTATTTTCGAATGTGATTTTTTATGTTTATTTTCTATTGCTTTTAAAAGGGGATAATATTTTGAAATAACGATATTTTATTATTTTTATTTCCTTGGGTTCCGATTGAACATAGACCTTCAGCAGCACATCTCAATCTCATCCTGTTCTTTACACTCTTCTTCAGCTACACCTCCATGACTGCCCATACGCTCTCATCCCTTCCTCACACGATCTCCTGCATATCACTCTCGGACACATGCTCAAATCGTCGTTTCCCATTCGTGTCCCACTCGACCGACGGTCTCCTCACCCTGTATCTGATCCATCTCCATTTCCTTCTGCATGTTTGTTGAGCAATAGGGTCTTGGTTTGTTCTATGCCTGAGAGTTCCTTGTTGCTTATATGTTCTGGCCAATCATCCAGTCTTCAGTATGGAGCCAGTGAAGTCGGTTGTTGATAAAGTCTGAGGCCTGTTCGTGTGTGCCAAGTCTCTAAACCATATACAAGGGACTGGCTTGTTCTTTATGCTGAGCGCAGAAGAGTTTCACTCAGATTTCGGAATAATGCAATGAATAATGAAAAATTCCGATCCTGGTTGGCTTTGACACACTGAAACTTTCCCGCCTGTAATTGAAACAATAAGTGAAAGAAGTGACCTCTTTCAAGTTTCTTCCGTTGAAAGTGATTGGTGCTTGTTGTTGTTCGTCCTGTCATCGCTACTGCTTCCACTTCTGTCAACTTGTTGGTTTTCACCTGTAAATCTCCTAGTTTGAGTGAGATTAGACACAAATCATCCTTAAAATTCAGGTCTTCTAATATTTTCTTATCGGCGCAACATATTTCTGTCGTCTCTCTCTCTCTCTCTCTACGCATGGCCTGTCTCATAATCCACTCCACTACAATCAGAAATATCAAGAGTGATAGTAGGGAGGCCTTGTTTTACTCCTTTCTGTTTTAACTTTAAGGATTTCGCTGGGTCATCCATTGTGGATAGGTGGAGATTTGACTGCTATCTCTCTCTCTATATATATATAATGAGACTGTGTACACCTTATCTGCAAACCGTCATTTGCACTAATCTTCCGTATTGTACTTGCTATTTCTGCCCTTCGTATTGTGTTTCTTTATGTTCCTTTCATGTCTCCCTTGTTTCTCCGCAACGCTGATTCATTTACTCTCTTTGACGTCAAATCTATCTCTTTGCTATTTTTGTAATTTTTGTCTACTTGGTAACAATTAAGGAAATAATCAGTACCAATACAAGTAGCCTAGAGGTTGTGAAAACAAACAAAAACAACTAATCACGTTCAAGGTCACTCGCCAGGGGAGATGACTAATAAACTCGTAGAGAAATCTAAAAGCTCACTTCAACAAATTGAAGTATGTACTGAAGAAGTCACCCAAGTAGGGCAATGAAAACTTTGCAAATGAAGTATTCAGCTCAGAGAATACAAGCACATTAAAATTGTATACAATTGTTAGACTTTTCTAAAAATGTGTTTTCTTACCACTCGCTTTCTTTGATTGATATTTTCATTGGTTTATAATTTCCTACTGTACACAACTTCTGTAAGCATCCAATAACTAAAGCATACGGCGTGTTAGACATTCCAGTGATCTGTCGTTTACATTGTGAACGTTATATTACTACTAAATAACACCTCAATCCATGACATCATTAATCTCGGCCGATAGCTGCTACTTTGACGTGGTGATCACGCTTGCACATTGCAATGACCCAACAAGCTATACGGGCCGGAACTATTGTTTCTGCAGGTCCTACTATGCCAAGAAGGTTGTTAGGATAGCATTTAGACTAAAAGCTGTTACTGGCATAGTGTAAGAATTTTTCTTTTCTACACCATGCTGGGTGCGTCGGTGGTATAGCGGTTAGGACGCTCGCTGACCATGCACATGGTCCGGGGTTCGATCCCCGGCCACGGACACACTCCTTTACCTCGCTGAGCCAGAAATAATGCTGGTAAAGAGGAAAGGTTGGGCATGAGGCTAGCAACCCCATCCTGTAAAATAAATGCTTCTATAGAAACTTCAAGCCACTAGCTTGAAGCCCAATGTTCCACTGGGAACGTGATGGAAAAAACACCTTGCTTGGGCGTCTGTGGGTGAAGTCGTACTGCTGGGGAACAAGGATTTAACAGCAATGGGGTGTTTCCCTCATGACCAGGATGACAGCCACCTATGCTGTCTCTTCACTCTGCTGTAGAGAGTGGGTAAGAAAAGGTCGACCCAACAATTGTACATCTCGAATTACCCTATGGTGGTCTGCAGCGGGCGTCAAGTTACTAGTACAGAACCAAACCTAAAAGCCATTTCATGCAAGCCGAATTTGACCGGCCAACATTAATCACTTGTCTCTTGAGCTCTGCGATCACACAACACACCTTCTTTCTGTTTCAGATACCCGAAGAATCATCATTAATCATCGCATATTTTTTGTCTAATAGATTTATTGAAGTGTACCATCTTTTTGTGTAATCGATAATTACATTGTGTTCTTCTCCGGTTATATAAGAGTAAATTATGTGATGAAATCACAGATATTTCTTTGAAAATTTGAAAACTTCTCAATCCATCAAACTTTTTTGTTGTGTTTACTGAACAAACAATATTCTTTTCGATAACCCCTTCTTCATTAGGATCTGCAGTTATACATCCATAATAATGAAATAATAATTGATAGTGACAACATTTTAATAGTTTTTAGAGAGTCACATCGGATCATTTAGATCAGAACTCAAAAGTTATTTGTACATAGATTGTTAATAGATTATAATCCCAAATGTATGTGTTTGTGTGATAGTATGTATAACTAACACTAAATTGAACACCGATATAACGAAGTAGATGATTAAGAATGACGAATGTACAGTAATCAATTCTTATAAGTCACGTTCATATTAAATTTTTATTCATACTAACTATAAACTTCAGATGCATGAATGATCATGTTAAGGATAGGGGTAAAGGAAAAATTTTTAGTTAGGATTTTAGTTAGTTATGTCAAAAAGGCCGATGTAACGAGATATTTATGGATTTTCAGATTCCACAGTAGGCCAGAGCAGTAATAGTAGTTGAACCTGTTTCTTCTGTACACAGAGCACCGGTTGCTTTAGATGAATTGCAATAGCCTCTGCTATTTTGGAGTATTCGGTGCCTGGATGATTTTGGCAATTTATTTGGTTTTTACGAGTTTGACCACGGATTGATATCAGTTAGAGAACCATTGAAAACCAGCAGACAGTACTGGACAGCTATCTCATCGTAGTTTGGGAATCATCGGCAGTACGCACCCACCATTGAGTTCGAACCCAGGGCTTTCCGGTTACAAGGCAACCTCGTATACCATTCAGTCACTGGGACCCGACTCGATTCAATGGCCAGCCAGCCCATGAATTCTAACTTCTACCAGTTCGTGATTTAGCGCGACCACCAACCAATATCATCGATTGGACATCCATCCTTACACTTGAGTTGATCAACCTCACTGGTCTAGTGACTTGCTCTATACTACAGGTCGGAGTTCCCTGGAGTTCTAGTGAGAAGTCGTGACGGCCAGTATAACTCGCTCCACAAACGCAGTAGAATTGGTAGATACAGGAAGAGGTTGCTAGTCTAGGTACCTTATCTTTCAATCGAGGAATCACAACTGGTCGTGTAGAAAATATAACTTGTAATCGGCCAAAGTGGGCGTCCCCTTCGAATAAGAATCCAGGAACACAAATCAGCCGTGAAAAGACATGATATAAATTCTTTAGTATCAATACATTCAGACGATCATGGACATCAATTTGATTGGGATAATGCCAAAATCTTAAACAGAGGAAACACCAAATGTGCCAGAGAATTCCTAGAAGCCTGGTACTCAAATGAAAACGCAATTAATAAACACGTTAATATAGATGAAATATACCAACTAATAAGAAGTAAATCAGGTGATCAGAAAGTTTAAAATCCCAATCAATAGAAAACGGTCAATAAATATCTAAAGATGGTTACCGGGAGACACATGAAGAAATTTAAATCATTTCACTTTATCCTAAATACTGCGCTGAAGATGTCGTCCAGAAAGACGATGAAAGCTCCGCAATTAGACCAAGGAGCTCAGAGAACACTATCAATTCCAAATATAACTTGTAGTTTAGGAGCATTAAAAGTTCTTTGAATGGACTTTCTTAATTTACTAGAAGTTATTTCACTAAGTGTGCCCCCCCCCCTTGAACTGCAGTTTTATACAGAAAGGCTTCTTATTTACAGATAGAGATAGTCCTTTTCTGCTTTTTTGGTCATGTGTTTCTTGACCTTGAACTTTTCTGGATAGCTTTTTTCAATTAGAATGTGGTGTACATGTCATGTATTCCTTTGTGCTGTTCAATATGGAAAATAGGGCTTCAGGCAGAGTAGTGTTTATTTTTACTGGTTGTGAGATTTGACTAGCCTAACTCCCATCCGCTTTTCCCCTTTACTGGGTTCGCCTATTGGTTAAACGATTTTCACGAGTGCGTTAGCCAGGTTATCGAACCCTTGATTGCGTGCAATGTTGGCAAGTATCCTACCTCTAAACCAACCATCCATCAAACCATTGTGATCTACTAAATTCTCAGTTGATTGTTTTTCTCACCCCAGTATACAGCTTTGTTAGCATAAAGTTATTTTATATTCATCTTGGTGTGATGGGAATATTCCGTCTCCCCATAGCTATATAAATATTTCTTTCTTTCTTCATTTTATTCTCTTTTGTACAGATACACCAGTAACCTCAGAACCAGTGAATTGTGATGATGATAATAATAAAAATAAACTGCCTAGAATTCTATGGGCTGGTTACTTTTGTGTACCAGATTTATCATCTATTCCACAGAAATTTCCTACGCAAACAGAATCAACATCATTTAATGATTCGAATATTTTTATCACTTCAGGACCTGATGCTAGTCCTGATTTGGATTCATTAGTGCCTAATGTAAGCGTTATCATCATTATTATTGCTTTAATTTTATTGAGATTTTGGAAGTTTCTGTCAACAAATGAATTCCTGGAAGAATAGATACTTCAGTGATGCTTTTGATTTAAAATTTAATGATATTTTGATGGAACCCACATCCTGTATTTATTTTATTCCTTTACGTTCCCAGTGGAACATAGGAGGCTTCAAACTAGAGTTTTGAAGTTTTGGAAGCAGTAGTGTTTATTTTTACGCGGTGAGGTTGCTAGCCTCATTCATGCTTAACCTTCTCTTTTTACCAGTCTTATTACTGGTTTGGCGGGGTTTGGGAGTGCGTCCGTGGCCGGGGATCGAACGCTGGACCACGTGAGGCGAGGTTAGCGAGCATTCTACCTCTGTGCCACCGATGCACTCTCTTACAGGTGATAATGCATTAATAATAATGGTAATTATTTATTATTTCCTTTAATTCCCAGAGGAACATAGTGTTATGTACTGGTCGAGAATTTAATAGTCCTGACGCAAGAAAGACGGAAATCAGATAACCACTAGGTTTGCGATGATACTTCTATTTTCCAAAACACAAGGAGTGTGAGAGCAAAAATATATATGAATGTCCAAACAAGTGTGAACAATCAATAGACAGTCTTAACATGATTGGCTAATTATAATGGAATATCGATCCATATATACATAGCAAAATATATTAGACTATCAAACAAACACATATTATATGCATATATATATATATATATATCACATAGGGCTTCAGCCGCCCAAGTCTCCATTGCGTTCGGTTCTCTGCTAAAGTTCTCACCTGACTCCAAATCTGCCCACATGCTTTCATCTCCTCTTCACATGACCTCCTCCAAGTGACCCCACCCTATCACTGACGACCAACTCACCGCTTCCCATCTCCATTTCTTCGTGCTTATTTGTTGCAAAATCGGTACTTGCTGAGTTGGTTCGATCCCAGAAATCCCTATTGCTGACCTATTCTGGCCGGTCATCTGATCTTGAGTGGTATTGAGCGAAGACAGCTAGCTGTTGACGAAGGCCTGTAGTTTGTTTGAGATGCTTTTTATGACGCGCTGGCCTAGTCTCTGATCGGTATGGTGAGTAGCACTGGCTTTACACTGGAGTTGAAAATCCGGATCTTATTTTCATTTTTGTGCTGAGTGCTGTTGACCTCCACACAGACTTGCCTTTCCGATCCTTGCTTTTATATCCTCGTCAGTTACGTCCTCCTGTAGTTGAAACGATCCTTTCAAGGTAGGTAAAGGAGGTTGTTTCTTTCAGGTTCCTCCCATTTATGCTGGCTGATTGTTGTCTGTTGTTGTTGCTGTTGGAGTTGGCCAGGAATCTTCATCACCTCTGTTTTCTCTGTGTTCACCTGAAGGAAATCCTGTCTTCCCCGGATGCTTGTTCTGCGAACTTGTTGCTTTTCACTTGCATATCTTCCAGTTCGTGGGAAATCAGGCATAAAGACATGATCGTCAAAGTCCACATCCTCCGGGTTTTTTGTGAGTGAGTCTATTTTATGCCTGTTTCCTTATTGACCGCTGTCTGTCGCATTATCGAATCTACCGCACTCAGTAAAATCATTGGCGATAGTAGTCAGCCAGTCGGCTTGTCTTACTCCCGTCCTCACTTCGAAGGCTTCCGTAAGATTCCCGTTGTGGATTACTTGGAATGCAGAATTGTCGTATAACTGTTGGATGAGATGTATAATTGTCGATGTCGCTCCATAGTAGCAGCGAAATAGTTTCCAAATGACCTCTCGATCGACGCTGCACTATCGAAGGCCTTTTCAAAGTCGATGAAGTTGAGATAGAGAGGTGACTGCCATTCTAAGCTTTGCTCAATGATGGTCCGTAGTGTGGCGATTTGATCAACACATGACATGTTTCTCCTGAATCCATCCTGTTCCGGTCGAAGTTTTTCATCCAGCTTGGCTTGTTTGATTCTTTCCATGATGATGCGGCTTAGTATTTTGCTTGGGATGGACAGGAGCATAATTCCGCGCCAGTTTTTGCATTGACTTAAGTCTCCTTTTTTTGACAGTTTGAATAAGTATCCTTTCTTCCAATCCTCCGGTAATAATAGTAATGACAACTCAATATAATTTATTTAGACCGTTAGTAAGTGATGAGAAGCCAACGAAATAAATGATGGTACCATCTTTATTCTACGCAAATTATTGTTCTTGCTTTATTTAGTTAATGTGTTACTTAGATGATAGATGATTAGCTGAAATATAAGCACAATCTTATGGATATTAAAATAGAATAATTGTATCCTAATACATATATTCAACATCACCCATAATTGTGTATCTTTTTGAATGACTTAACAACACGTCTTATATCGTCAATCCGTTTCATTATATGCATACACACACACACACACAAGATATCTTTCTTTTACTGTCGAATAACATATGTCATGACATTAGTTGATAGGCGAGAATAAAAATTGCAAAAACAACAATAAAACCGATTTTTATATTCAAATTTCGCCTTTGTGTCTGTCTTTCTGACATTTGTCACGTTTGTATATTTTGAGTCATTGAGTTTAAATTAACCATAAGACAAGATAATTGTAACTCTTCTCTAGCTTATTATTTTGTTGTTGTATATAAAACAATAGATATTTCAGCTGGGTAAAAAAGCTGATAAAACCGATTCACAGCATTCCTGTAAACACGTAATACAAGGACTAATTTACCTTCAGGAAATTCAAACTGTAATTGACCACCGCCTCCATCGATTGAGAGGTAATTTAACAATATGTTTAGTCATGAAGGGAGTGCAGAGAAAGTATATCGACTGATTAAGACACTTCCTTTGAATTCATGAAGCCGTCCTCCTTTATGTCTGTGAGACACATGGTCATTAGAAACGGAAAAGACATGAAAAGGCTGGTTAGCTGTGTTTGATCATCGGTGTCTGCGTTCTGTCTCCTGTGTTAGCTGATACAATAGGGTGATGAGTAATATTGAGGTTAGACGTTGAGTGTTATTTAAGGTAAGGAGGGAAAGTCAGTCGACAAGGTTGTGAAGGTGAATGGATTAAGATGGCTAAGACGCGTGATGTGCATGACGACAAGCAATATTGGCTGACATAGGATTTGGTAGGAAAGGAACTGGTGGTGGTGAAACCGAAAAACATGGAATCAGTCCACCAAAATTTTAACAGCCACATAGGTAGATGTAGGCTTCCTGGTGTAGGGTCTTCAGGTTTCTAAGATCCAATGGATGTAGACGAGCGGTGATATGGCTCAGAATCGTTCTCAATGGCGGCGAGGTATTGACTCTTTGTATGATACTCCCTATTCATTAAACCCTATTCTTTTTCTCTGTTACTATTCTTTCTCCCTCACATCTCTACTTATTATCGTCCTTCTGAATCTCTTGTTTGCTCTTCTTGGTCTTCCCATATGTGGTACATGGGGTTTGGCAAGTTGAACTGGTGCTCATCTGTGCAAACTTCTATCTCGGAACCAGTTAGTCAGCTTCTGTTCTACCTACTCACAAGTATAACTGGCATATGCGCCGTCTCTGGTGTAGACGTGATATCTGACTATCGACCAAAGGGTGTGTGTACTGTTCATCAGTCCGCTCCGTCCTTCTTCGTGGTTGTGAGACCTTTCCATTGAGAGTGGAAGACATGAAAAGGTTGGCTGTCTTCGATCATAGGTGCCTGCGTTCTATCTCCCGTGTGACGTGGTATAATAGGATGAGCAATATTGAGGTTAGGCTTCGTTTGAGTGCTAGGTAAGGAGGGAGGGGAAATCAATCGACAAGGTTGTGAAGTTACATCGACTGAGATGGTTAGGACATGTGTTACGTATGCGTGCCTAGTCATCGCTTTCCTCGACAATGGACAATGTTAGCTGACATAGGGTCAGGCTGGAAAAGAGCTAGCTAGCGGCGGTCAAACCAAAACATTGCATCAGTCAATGGAATCCACAACAGTTAGTTTAAGCGACATAGGAAAATGTAGGCTTCCTGGTTGGGGTTCTCGGGACGGTAAAAATCATTGAACGCTGGAAACAATTGGTGATATGGCTCAAATTCCATATTAGTTTGCTTACTAGATGTATCACTCAGTGATACAGTATTATTTACTGGAATCCAGTAAATAATACTGTTTCAACATGACCATTTTAGATTAAAGGATGACTAGCACGTGTTCTTGTAGCCTCTGACTGGATAAAACACAAATTGAATGTTATTCATTGATAACCAATGGGTGAACAGGACCAGCACATTGAAAACTAAACAATTTGTTTTTCGTTCAAGTTGTATACGGAATAATCACTGCTCTTCAGTAATATTTCATCTTATATCAGTATGATTTGTTTTGATTCAGATGTCGTTATATAGATAGACGCTGTACACTTCGTACTCAATCACGTACAGTCAAACATGCAGCCAAATCACATAGGTGTATAACTTTGTCTGAAGTCTAAAGCGTGTATATGTGTAGTTTTTACACCACAATATTCAAAAGTTGTTATTGTTGTTGTTGTTACTGTAAGCAATTTTGTACATTGTACACAATCAACTACTAAAACTTCACAACACAGCCTACATATACAACTTCTCATATATACACGTATGAAGTAAAGTTTTGCCAAAGCATAGCTGTAAACAATATCTTTAAGAAATAAAAATTAGTAGATGGTGACTAACACTGAAATTCATTAGGATACGCATTTCGTCCTATTTGGGACTCATCAACTGGATGCACCTACATTCTTCAGTGATTGGTAGGGTTCTAACTAAGTTTCGAAACTAGTAATGCTATATTTCAAACGAAACTTAAGTATGCAAAGGTTTTGTTGAAAGAATGCCAAACAGAGGTGCCAAATGCCAGAAATGACTTTTCATACCGACGAATGGAGGGGTTGTAATCGCAATCGTGTTAACAACACCTCTAGTCTTGTGAATTCAATCATAGGCACTGACACTGATTCTGTTGAAGGATTTTGGGAGAGGTGGAAGAAGAGAGTGAGCAATATCAATTGATCCTGAAGTACCATGAATTACAGCCGCCTGAATCAACATATGAGTCAGGCATAGAATGACTTCCTTGCTGATTGTCGTTGTTGAAACTCGGAGATATTTTTACAGGACATAAGAGACCATTATGCAGATGAATAATGTCGTGTTTGCGATGTTGTGTTTTTAGTACATTTTGTTTAATGATTACACGACTTTGTTTACATCCGAATTCCTATTGGTTGTTTAAGGTGTCAGTGTGATTTTGGCTGTGATAGATTGACTTCAGCCTCATTTGTTTTAGAGAGTTGACTTTGAGCCAAATAGAGTTCCGCTTTCGAGTCCCTTTCCTCCTACTTCATTCTGGTCAAACAGGTAGTGTCACCAATATGTATGCAATATTGCTTAGCTAATACAAAGTCTCTTGCACGAGAAGTCTGTAGGTAAATTTTACTGCTCCCAAAATTTAGTTATACCCCCTGACTTGGTAGCTTGTGCTGCATATTATTGTTATTGTGCTTGCAGAATTAAAATACTATCTGTATATGCTTCCTTTTCACGCATTATTATTATTGTTCCCTTGGGTTCCTAGTAGAACATAGGGCTTCAATTGCACGTCTACACTTGCTTCTGTCTTCCGCTGTACTTTTCACTTGCATCCATGTTAGTCCATACTGTTTCAACTCCTCTTCACACCATCGCCTCCATGTCAGCCACCCTTGCACTGACGTCCCACTCGCCGAGTGCTTCCCTTTCGGCCTGGTTCCACTCGAGCGATGGCCTGATGCGCGCGCGATGTCATCCAGCGGCCTCCTCCTCAGCGAGTGTTCGATTGGTTCTTGTTTTTTTTGTTCCCATAGTTTCTTGTTGGTGATTCTTTCCGGCCCAGCCATCTGATCTTTATTCAGTATAGAGCGAAGACAGTTAGTTGTTGATAAAGGTCTCGTCTGCAATAGCCAGCTTGTTGGAAATATTCTTTGTGACCCGCCCGCCCTCCAAGTTTCTGATCCGATCCGTATAGAAGAGCTGACTGACTTGACGTTGTTTCTATTGAAAATCCAACCGACGGAATTTTGTTGTTGATGGTGGCTGAGTGACGAAGATTTCCAGATTTGTTTCAGGTTGATGAATGTGTGTGTTCTCGCCTTCCTATGATTGTCGCTCGATTTGATATCCTCGTCCGTTCCTCCGTTCCTGTAGTTGAGACACTGCTCTCTAAATAAGTGGATGAAATAACCTCTTCTTATGCATAGGTTATTTTTTATTCCTGTACCTTCCCGGTGGAACATAGAGCTTTAAGCTACAGACTTGAAGTTTCTGTAACAGTGTTGTTTATTTTTTTTCGGGTTGGAGTTGCTAGCCTCATGTCCAACCTTCCCTCTTTGCCAGTCCTATCACTGACTTAGCTAGGTAAAGGATTGCGTCCCTGGCCTGGGATCGAACCCCGAACCACCTGTATGACTGGCGAGCATTCTACCGCTGTGCTACCAACGCACTAACGCAAAGGTGCGTGGTTTGAATTCATGTGAATAGATAAGGCCTGTGTTGCCTTTAGAAGTTTGGGGCGAAGAAATTACAGCAGGCTGACATGAATTCTATACATGATCTTAGAATCATTATCACAATTGACTGATTGACATAAGTTCACTTAGTGCTTTTAACTTATGCATCTTCTCACAACGTTTCTTTCTCCCTTGCCTCCGCATGGAAATCACTTTCTTGGTGAACAAGCAAGAGAAGGTAAATTGTTAGATACATATGAATGGAGGTGGCCAGACGAGGAAGTCTACCTTTAACACAAACAGAGAACAACTTATGACTAGTGTAAGGAATGTTTTACTGACTGATTTAGAAAGATGATTTTTCAGCATGTCTGAAGTCTACCCCCTTATGAATTCCAAGCACATGAAGTTGACTTTCTTTGAAATTGATTTACTGACCAGTTTAGAATGTGTTGATTTTTTGTTTATTCACTAAATCGGTTTAGGTAATCGTTTTCATCTCTGTAATAATTTACTTTTTGTTGGCGAGAAATTGAATGTCCATGTACATAGAAGGGTAAATAGAGAGTCTAAGTAATCTAGTTATCTTCTCCTTTCGGTTCTGTTTTAGAAATGTGTTTTTTTTTTAGTTTTTTTCTTTTACATCATAAAAGCCAACATTCTGTTTCATCACTCCATCATCATTTCGTCATATTTCCCCTTTCGCAGACTTTTTTTATTTCCTTCACATAACACTGTTACCAACTTTTAGATCTTTTGGCTTTGTTTCATGCCCCTTTTGCTCGTTTCCACTTAATAATAATAATTTGTTAATAGATTGTTTTTTTATATATTCCCAGTGGAACGTATATGGCTTCAAGCTAGAGCTTTGAAGTTTCGTTAGCAATGGTACTCATTTTTACGGGATAGGGTTACTAGCCAGCCTCATGCCCAACCTTTCGTCTTTACCAGTCTTATTACTGGTTTAGTGAGGTTTGGGTATGCATCGGCTGGGGATCAAACCCTGGACCATGTGTAGCTTGGTTGGCGAGCATTCTACCTCTGTGCTACCGATGTTTTGAGGTAATCAGCAGGAAGCGTCACTTGACCTAGGATTCGTGTGCTTGTTGACAATTTATAATTATTATTTTCTTGAAAATCCGGATGTTATTTTTGATTCTGAGTGCTGTTGACCTCCACACAGACTTCAGAGTGATGAAAGTTTGTCTTGCTGCTTTGATATCCTCGTCAGTTCCGTTCGCCTGTAGTTGAAACGATGCTTCCCGGGTTGGTGGGTGAAGGATATTGTTTCTTTCAGGTTCCTCCCATTTATGCTGGCTGATTGTTGTCTGTTGTTGTTGCTGTTGGAGTTGGCTAGGAATCTTCATCACCTCTGTTTTCTCTATGTTCACCTGAAGTCCTATCTTTGATGCTTGTTCTGCGAACTTGTTGCTTTTCACTTGCATATCTTCCAGTTCGTGGGAAATCAAGCATAAAGACATGATCGGCAAAGTCCACATCCTCCGGGTTTTTTGTGAGTGAGTCTATTTTATGCCTGTTTCCTTATTGACCGCTGTCTGTCGCATTATCGAATCTACCGCACTCAGTAAAATCATTGGCGATAGTAGTCAGCCAGCCGGCTTGTCTTACTCCCGTCCTCACTTCGAAGGCTTCCGTAAGTTTCCCGTTGGCATGCAGCGTTGTTGTCATCTGTAATTCTGAAGGAACAATTCGTGTTCCCTATGAGATGCGAACCCAGGTCATCCAGTGTTGCATTACACTCGGTGACATAACCAGTGAGTTATTCAGCTGTAGGATTATCGTCTTTTAGAATTATAACAGATACGTTGATTAGACACTAGGTAGTTACTGATGCACAATGCGTCTATTCTTCGGTGTTGATGCAGTCTGAATTTGTCGGTGAGATTCTTATTTTATTTATTTATTATTTGGTTGTTCCTCTTTCTTTCTTTCTCTCTCTCTCTCCCTCTGTCATAAAAAGATAAAGAGGAACTATCTAGTGTTTTGAAGCTTATCACAGTTGGATTGACCAAACTGTTATTGATGTTATCGTTGTTTACACCTCTTTAATGATAAAGCTGACAGCTGCAGAAATCTGTATTCTGCTATCAAAAAAGAAAGTAAACAGTTTAATGGTAAATTTTTTCAAACAAAAAAACACGAGCAAAACTACTGTTGTTTAGAAAATTTCATCTAAATTAAGATTGATTAGACCGAAGTCCTCGGTCTCAGGTTGATATATAGACTCCTTGTGCAGATGCTTCGACGATATCTAGTCATGTAACTTGAAGTCGATCGATCGATGTCTGGTGACTAGCAGTAGAATTTAGACTGCGCATTTCATCCCATTTGGGTCTCGTCAACTGGACGTACCCGTCGCACAAGGGGTGGCTCTCGTAGCCCAAATGGTCTAGTGGCTAACACTGGGTTTGAGCCTCAGTTGGGACACTGTTACTCACTGGGGAACGCAGATACAGGCAGTTGACGAGTCCCAGACAGGATGAAATGCGATTTATCCGATTTGTATTATGAAGATCAGTTAAAAGTGGGAATGATAATTCACTGCGTGGTATCCCTTATCTCTGTGGTATGAATAAATTCATTATTAAAATGTTAATTATCTTTCTTTGTTATGTATTGATCAGAATAAGAGTTAACATGAATAAACAATGGGATCAACTGATGCGACTTGAACTGTTCAGAGTCACTCATTATGGTAATAAAGATGTCTAATAGTTGATACTCTGACAGAAAATCGATTTGTTTGTGGATCTCAAGCGTGTGTGTGTGTATTAACACTCCCTTGGGTTCCGAGTAGGAAACAGGACTTTGGCAGCCCATCTCTATCTCATTCTCTTCTCTGCAGTCCTCCTTATCTGGTTCTACCATCCTTATCGCCCATAGGCTGTCATCTCCTGCTCACATGATTTCTTCCATGCCACTCCTGGACGTCCAGTTATTCACCTCCTATTCGGGTTACTATCGATAGTCTGTCTAATATGTGATATCACTTGAATATCTCCTCAGCATATGTTCAACACCATTCACTTCCATTTTCTTCAGCATATTCGTTACACAATAGGTTCTTAGTTGTTTCGTTTCCAGAGTTCCTTGTTCTGTATTCTTTTCGACTGGTTATCTGATTGTCAGTAAGGAACGAAGGTGGCGGCTGTCGACAAATCTTTTGAACCATATAGAAGCACTGACTGATTTAACACATTGGTGCTGGAAATTCGGATATTGTTTCTCACGTGTATGTGTGTGTGACTATTCTACTACTTAGGTACATTCCAACCTGTTTTTTTTTTCAACTTCTAGCCCACCTTTAGCCAACTGAGTGTATGTATAATGTACTTTCAAAACTGCTCAAATACATTTTGGTAATTTAGACCAAATTCTAGTCCACTTTATGTATTTAACTCTAGTAGCATGCCAGATACTGTTTGCATTCTCTTACACAAATCGGTCTACTTTGAATAGCGAAGTTCAATTTTGTGTACGTACTTTAATCAATTTACTTTATCCACTGTACATATATAAAGCTTTTTGAATGAATCATCTTCACCTACACATATATTTTCTGGCTGATTATTGTTGTGATCTTTGGGATTACTGTACTACCTTGATGTACAACTCACTCCATTGGATTGAACTGGTAAACATTAACTTGACAATCTAAGTGATTAACGATCGGCCCTATTCAGGTAGTCAACCTGAGGTTCTAGTGGGAAGCCGTGACCAGTAGGGTGCAGCAGGTTGAAGGTGAGGTAGTAACTCATCGAAGAAGACATTGCGAAGTGGTGGTCACGCTATGTCATGAATTGGCAGAAGTTGGAATTCATGGGCTATTGGGTTGGGTCCCGGGTCGGGCTATAACGGCAGCTATAGAGATTAATAAGAAAACACCAGACTTATTTATCCTGACCTACTATAAGGTGGACAGCAGAGACATAATCATCCATATTCCTATGTTATATTATGTCTTTCTTATTCCTTTTCATCTAGTTCATTTCACTCCGTTACCTTTATTATGTGTCAGCCTTTTGTTATTTGATTCCATATTAGTTTGTTAATTAGATGTGTCACACAGTGAAACAGTATTATTTACTGGATGAAACAGTTTCGAACAAAATTTATTGATCATAATCATATCAATTGTAATCACGAGACTTCGAAACTTGAGTTTTATAGTTTTCTTTGTCCTGTCCTATTTGTCGTCGTAGGGGTAGTAGAATTTTCCAGATATCTGGGCGGACAGGTGTTGAATCATTCCTATTACATGTATTTGCAGTTGATTCGATAAACAATGCTTCTGTTATCAATCTCTCCCTCCCTCCACCCAGTGACATTCGATTTTAAGACTGTCATCCTATCCCATCCTACTGTATAGTTGTGTGTGACTGCGTGTAATGCTATGGCTGAACTCTTCTCTAGATTTCTTATCTTATTTGGTTCAACCATTGTAGATGTTGCTAGGTTTTAATGTTCGGCTAGTCTGACTTCTTCTGTTCTTTCATACATTTATTCCCCTTAATGAATTTTAACAAAGCAAGAACTACAGTTTTAGCAGAATAATGTGGTACCATCATTCATTTCGTTGGCTTCTCATCAGCTGCTTACAGCCCAAATAAATTATGAGGTTTAAGTAAAGACATGTTTTAACATACTTGCAAATTTTACATGTTGTCAGTTGACAGAAAATTCCACAATTTGTAAACAGTGCTCAGAAGATTGCGCTTATATAGTTTTCATACAGGCAGTTCAAGTTAAAACAAAATGAATGTATGCAGAAAATGGTAAAGGAGTTACGTAATAAAGATGAGATATGCGTTAGATGCATAGTGACTAGTAAGTTAGGTAACCATGATCTGAGTTGAGCTCAAATCATAGAAACAAGAGACAAGCAAAATTACAGATTATAAAAGGGAGGGTGAGGTTAAAGACAAAGATTACGTAATCAGTTGAGAGAAAAAAAGGCATCCAGTTACCAAGGCAAGGAAAGAGTAATAACTGCTTCTTTCTGAACACACAGATCAGGTTTCAAGCGTTTGATAGAAATCGCTTCAGCAAACTTAAGGAGAATTGAGCTCTTTTGCCTATTGATAATTTTGAACGACTTTTCGACGTCCACCTCATGACCCGTGTCGAGGAGATGCCTGGCGATGGCACTGTTTAGAGCATTTGTTCCCTTTAGACGTAAGCTTTTTGGTACGTGTTCAGAAAGTCGTAGATATGCCCTTCTTTCTGTCCTTCCAATGTAACTAACTAACTGCTCCCGAAGATACATGTAAATTTGTATATACAGTTGGAGGTAACATGAGAAGGATATCTATCGATTTTTTTGATTGTACCAAAGAGCAAGTTGTTCGATAGATGAGAACGAGCTTGGCTGCAGGATAGGCTATGGCTAGTGATGTACTCAGCCTTCTGTTGATCATCGCTGCAATGTTTTCACCTTTATAGTCAAGCTGAACGTAGACTGGCTTTTTACCCACAGTGATTTGTTTTACATTTGTGACTTCAGATCTTACATACTTGTTGATGAACTTTTGAGGATACCCATTTCTCTTCAATATCTTTTCAAGGAACACAAACTCCTCCTCTAGTTTCTCTATAGAGCATATTTTCCTCGCTCTATAGTACAGAGTCTTGACTAGACCCCGTTTAAAGCTATTTGGACAAAAGCTGTTCTGCTGGTTCGACCTATGTGTTTGACCTGACAATCATTGCAGTAAGGGTATTAGATAAAGTAAATTGTTTCATTTTAAAGGCTCCACAGGATTGATCGAGGTATCACTCCATGTTATTACACACGTACTCCAATACAGCTTCGCATATAATTTTCACATGCCTTTAATGTTTATTTGTATTACAATATTCATGGATTTATAACTGTACAGCTTGAAGAAGAAGAATTTATCGAAACTGCAATTGTTTGCTCAAAATCATCTTGTTCTGATTACATTATGAGGATTTTTAATTTATTCATTTTAATATTATACTTTTATGGATGTTGTCACGTACACATGCTTTTGAACCGTAATATCTACTGATATCATACTACTGATTCAATGCAATTTAAAACATCATTCATGTTGTCTTAATAACAATATATATCTTTGATTTTCAAGTATTGGTGTTGTACGGATTTTGTTTGATTGGATGGAGGATTTCCTAATGAGCTGATGTCAGTTAGAGAGCCACTGGAAAACCGGTTGGTAGCACTGGACAGCTGTTTCATCCCAGTTAAGGACCCTTCATCAGGACGCACCTACGGGGGTTCGAACCCAGGACCTTCTGGTTACAAGGTAGGTCATGATGACAGATTTATCGAAAAGAATATTCATTGTTCATCAATCAGTTAGGGAAGCATTGAAAACCACTGGACAGTTGTTTGACTGTAGAACTATGTGTTTCAATTCTTAACCGACGGTGGCTAACTAGTCAATGGTCTCTAGACTCTTTATCTAGATGGTTCTGGGTTCAATCTTTGGTAGGGTTATATAAGGTGAGGAGTGGTAACGAGTCCTAATCCTAGGACGAAATAACTATCCAGTAGTAGTCAATGATCTTTCAGTCATCTGATTTACGACGAAAAATAACCCTTGAAATTACTTTAATTCCCCAGAAAATCCCAAAATGGGAATAATGTAAGCCATCTCCAAAGTATTGAAGGTGGATTTCATCATTAACTGACATCAGTTAGAGAACCACTGGAAAACCGCTTGGGAGCACTGGGCAGCTGTTTCGTCCTAGTTTCGGAATCTTTATCAATGCGCACCCACCGACACGGTTCGAACCAAGGACCTTCTGGCTACAAGGCAAGCTAGCTCGTAGACCATTCAGTAGTCACTGGGACCCGATCCAATGGCCCATGAATTCTAACTTCTCACGACCTAGCGCGACCATTTCGTAATATCTTCTTCGATGAGTTACTGTCTCATCTTTGACCTGCTGTGCTCTACTGGTCACAGCTTCCCACTAGAAATCCTCCAAGCAATCACATACATAGGGATACTACCCCTAACTCAGGTCCCAAAGCTCAAAAAATTGAAAATTTAGAAAACGCTTCCAAACGATAGAGGAGGGCGTGAAACGAGTTTCGGTATCTGTCATCAAGGGGTTTAGAGCTTGTCTAAGGCCTCAAAAGCTCGATGCAAGGCTGCTAGCTTATAACCCTAAAATCCTATAGTAAACACAGCATAAGCCACATAGATGATATGAGCGTGGGTTAAATTGATGTCATGGCTCGCTTATTGACTGTGTATGGTTTTCTATAGTCTTGGTAGACGTATAGAAGCTATTTGCATGCTTAATCGGTTGGCAGGGATAACGATTTCATTGGATTTGGTGGCTGCTGGCTTCGTTTATAGGGGCCTATTGTCACTATAGCATCGCTATGCTTTCTACTTTTGCATATAATAATACGTTTGACTGGTCTTGTATGCGAGATAAGTTCTATTGGGCTTGTCTATGCAGTGCATAATTGATTGACGCGATCAGTGATCGGCGTAACAGTGCTTACCTATGTATACAAACGGTGCGAACGGTACACCGAGGGAGAGGGCTCTCGAGTGGTTACTCCACAGGATGATTCTGTATGCCGGTCTCGTCTCTCAAGAGACAGGGATGGTTCTGAAAACCAATCGGCGTACCACTGTTTGAATAAACTGGTTTATCCTGCCAGTAGTCATATGCTTGTCTCAGAGATTAAGCCATGCATGTCTAAGAACATACCTTAAAACGGTGAAACAACAAATGGCAGATTAAATCAGCTATGGTTCCTTAGATCATATATGCTACATGGATAACTGTAGTAATTCTAGAGCTAATACTTGAAAATTAAATTAGTTCGCGGTTGACTTTGTTTAAATTGTATTGAAAACAAGAAGTTTATTGTTATGATTACTAAGAAAAAAAATCAGTAAAAAAAACAGAATTTCAATCTTTTTCTTTTAATTAAAAATAATATTTAAGTAGTGTCTTGTTGTTGTAGTTGTTGTTGTTGTTGTTTCTCTTTTCCTCAACCTTTAATACTTTCTTTTTGTTTTAAACGTTTCATTATCGCGGTTTAATTAATTAAATTGTTAATAATCAGTTATCGCTTCCCATTCCAATTAGATGTATATTTTTTTAAACATTTGGGCTCACAGTGTAGTGTAGTGTAGTCTAATTAAAACTCAAAATTAAATTAATTTTTTTCTATTTCTTACAAACTGTTTTCAAGAAAATAAATTTCAAATAAACACGGAGAAATTGTTATTTTTTTGTTATTGTTTGTTTGACATTTAATCAATAATACTACCTACCAACTGCTTTGGTTTAAATGAATGATTATTATAGGCAAAAGTTGATATTTTCTATTAATGACGTATCATACTTTTCTTTCTTACTTAAAAGCTCTTTTTATTTATGTTTTTCTCCCTCTTTCACTGATTAGTGTTCATTTCATATTTGAATATGGACATAAGTGATAAGACAGTCTAATAATAGTCTTAGCAGAACCCGGTCGATAACTGCTACCTTGTCGTGGTGGTCAGGCTTGAATACCGTAATGACCCAACATGCTAAACTGACTGGGACTCTGTCCCTGCAGGTCCTACCATGTCACGAAGGTTGTTTGGATAGCGGTTAAACTAAAAGCAGTTACCATGGGGCACATGGGCTCCAGTATCCAATCGGATCAAATGGCGTATGAACCCATATGGGACACTGGAAACCATGGGAACGCAGCTCCTGACGCTGCTCCGCTGCCTTGCGGATTAGATTCCAAGTCAAAGGCTCGCGGGGTGGTGCCTTAATAAAACCACCTGCTTCGGTCTGGGCGCCCGGGCAGTATCTCAGCCCTCACACAATGAATTCAATGAAGCAACAAACAATCAAGGAAACTTATCGCGTGCTATTACACGTGTTGCAATTTCCTTCTCTCTTCCCTTCTCGATGATAGTTAACGAATACTGTCTGAACTTGTTAAGCATGACTGTTTTCCTTCCAGATGAAGTTCTTTATCCGTTATCTACTTATATATATTTTTTCTTTACTTTTGATCTATGTTGTTTTATTATTATTGTTTGGCGCATCCCTCTTGGTGCCATATTGTACCAAGTTTTTATGCGTTTAAATAAATAAATAAAAGTCTTAGCAGAAAGGCAATAAATTGGCTGTGTGTGTTGCTTAAGGAGTTACATCATTCCTCCTAACAGACTGATTACTGACGAAATGTCCAAGTGGATATAAAAAGCTTGTTTGTCTCTCGTTTTGCCAACTTCTACGTCATCTTTAGCACCGGTATGATATTCTGCCATCTTTTGAAGGAGGTGAGTACAGCTGCAGTTTAACACTTCTCTGTATCCTTAATTAATGACTGTATGACATTCCCATTGAAGGCGGTTTTCAAACACGCGTTGAAGATTGAAATAATGAGATTAGGAGTAAAGTATTAAGTAGGGAGGGAAAGCCAATCGATGAGATTATGAAAGCGATATAGATTGAGATGACTGGAACCTGTAACTACTAAGGTTGAAAAAGAGTCAGGGGTGATGGCAAGACGAAAACACGGCACTGATCCATTAGGTGTTTGAATGTCAGTTTGAGCCATATCGTAGGGTGTAATCTACTACTTAGAGCCAATGGTTAACAGCTTTTCGTGATATGTCTTATAATCGTCCACAGTATTTCTTATAGTATAGGTCGTGAAAATCTTTACTAATTTTAATCTTATTATTGTCTCTCTGGTGCCCTTATCTTGTTGCTCTAATGTATAGATTATAAAATTTGTGGAGATTTAAGATCCATTCCAATTGTTAGATCTTTGTCACGTACCAACATCAGTTCGAGAGAGAGAAAAACCAGTAGGGGGAACACTGGACAGCTGTTTCGTCCTATTTTCCGACTGTCTTCAACAGTGTGTACTCACGAACCTTCAAGTTGTGAGATAAAACTTGTTGTCCATCCAACCACTTATGCTGGACCCCTGACTTTTGACTTTGTCACCTTGTGATTTCGCGCTATCCCTCACCGTAGTAACGAATGTCTTCAATGAGTATCCACTTCTCCTTGACATAGTGAACCCCACCGACTACAGCTTCAGGAAATCGTCTCCTATAACAATCTAAATGTCAGTTGCCAGAGTATTGACTGCTAACTGAGCGGATGAAACAATTGTGGTTTTCTATGATCCTGCTAACTGATATTGGTTTGTGACGAAAGTCTAACAATTGATATTTAAAAACTTCATACAACATTTGAATTATTATCTATTAAATGACTAAGTTTGACACTTCATTTAGTGTAAAGTTGATTCATGTGGTATTCCGTCATAATAAATAATAAGAGAGGTGCATTTTCACATTGACCACCCCACCCCACCAGTCTGTAATCATTATTGTACATTAAGGCTAGGTGAATAGTTTATTTGTAAGACTGATCACCACTTTAACACAATGTGAAGTGTACTTTAATATGAGAAGAAAGAAAAGAAAATGTCTTATTAGTTTGTGTACATACTATTAGTGTATAGACGGCAGTATGCATGTATGTATGTATGTATGCGGTATGTGGGTGTGTGCGTGCGTGCGTGCGTACGTGTGTGTGTGAGCGTAGGTGGTGATCGTTAAAGCCAAACTTCTCTGTTTAATTTCCATTTAACTCGTTGTATATTACATACATATCTTCTTTGGTTTATTTGCATACACTCTACATGTCTGTGAAAGGAACTCGATTACATTTTTTTTTGCTTTCTGGGAATCATATCTGTTTCACATACAATTACACACACACACACACATACAAACACAACACACCCAAAATGCCTTTAATACTAATAGCATATACACGGTGTAATACCGTACATAGTAAAGAACAGCTTACAGTCTGGTAAACAATTTATATAATGTATTATAATAGTAAGGATGAAAACAGACAGATGTCTCTCTTCTGGTGGCTTTTTATTTCCATTCTCTTGAGTCATTGAAGTACCTATCTATCTGTCTATCTATCTAACTATGTATATATCATGACAGTGCGGAGTTTACTTATGCTTTACTTGTCTCCGTCTCTGTTCATCTCTCTCTCTCTCTCGCTCGTTGACCATGCATATGTCAAACAGCCAAAAAACATCAAGCACGTATCCCAGTTGAAAAAAATATTCGTCATTTTTCCGCTTATAGGGATTATGGTTAGCAGGGATTTTTATCGCTTCCTTTATGGCTGTTTTGGCTCCAGATTATTTCGTTGTCTAGTTATTACTATTATTATTATTACTAATATTATTGATTGCTGTGACACTTAACTAGATTGTTACAGTCTATGTAATCAAACAATCATTGTGTTAAACTAGATAGACATTTGGTGAAAAGATGAACTTTTGAAAGACAAGAGGAGACATTATAACAACTATATTGTGTAAAGAGGATTTAATAATGGAAATGGGAATTCAGTTACTCGGTATGAGCTTTGCGCGACTAACACCCTGAAGAGGCGGAATAAAAGGAGTAAGAGACTGTCAAATGAAATCGCGCGACAGGTCATTTCTTGAGTGGAACGACGAATAGGGCTGGGGGGTGGAGGGGGTCTGTCTGTTTTCGACATAGAACTTTGCACTGATGTGCAGCAGTTCAAGTCGCCACACGGAATAAGATGATGAAAGTGATGTGGGTAGAGGAGAATAATGCTCAGGAAGGCTTCGTGTGCTTTTCGAAGTGTGTGATTGGTTTCAAGTTTAATCACCGATTGGTGGTATCCATGACTTTCATTGTTTCTCTACTGCTATCAATCCGTGTTCATACTTGCAATAAGTTCTAACTGGCTACTATAAATTGTAGTAGGTGGAGGGAGGTAGAGTTACTAGTAGGTGTAGGAGCAGTATGATTTCATAAGATAAGTGCAGAGTAGAAAAATTTCTTTTATTACTTGATTATGTAATCGAAGCAGTGAAGCAAAAGAAGAAAACATTACCATGCGATACTGGTAGTGTTTGTATTCAGTCAAGCTTTTAGCCAAATAAAATCTCTTTCTTTCTTCAGTACAATAGTTTTTAACAAAAAATCATTTATTCATTGTAGTCTGTTAAAAAGAATAATTAAATTTTATTTATCACAATCGTGTGCTTTTGTAATCTTGTCAGTGTTATCAATGATTTTTTTGCCAAATAACCTGAGCATTATTCACCTTCAGTAGGTTCAAATTATATAGGATAGTTATAATAAATCCAAAGTTGATTGATTGATTGATTGGTGATCAGGAGACTGTTTTGAAATGATACCACTGGGATTCATTTTTGTTTCACACACACGTCTGTTTAACTCGCTGATGTGTTGTTATACGAGTGACATGTAGGTCGTCTGAAAGACGTATTTCTTCAATTGCTTTAATATTACTTTTGTTGACAATCACAGTACACTGACTACGTTCTACTGCTGACTGATCAATATCCTCATTCCTGTCCTACAAGAGCTGTGTTTTATCTCTGACTACAACATTGTATGGTGTGTGTGTGCGTATGTTTCATCACCGAGGTGATATGAGTTCCGGGGAGGTTGGAAGTACACCCTGTTGATAAGTGCCAACAATCGCAAAAGCCAAGGTCACAACTTCCAGAAGATTGCGTCCAATCATCTTACATCATTTCTAAGACTTTATATATAATTACAAATTCAAAAAGGGATCATAGTATGATAGGCAATGTATTATCATCATTTCTTTTAATTCCTAGAGGAACATAGGGCTTCAGCCGCCCAAGTCTCCATTGCGTTCGGTTCTCTGCTAGAATTTTCACGTGGCTCCAAGTCTGCCCACACGCTATCATCTCCTCTTCACATAACCTCCTCCAAGTCACCCTCGAACTGACGACCAACTCACCACTTCCCTTTCGCGTTCCACTAGAGTGATGGTCTGGTGTGTGATGTCACTTGGTGGTTTCCTCAGAGTATGGCCAGCCAATCCACCTCCATTTCTTCCTGCATATTCGTTGCTTAAGACCATTTGAAAAGGACCACTGACTAATTTCTGATAAACAGTTATTCATTCTGGACCAATCTTATTCAGATATGACCAGCACAGATCACCAGCACACTCAGCCAAAATGGCTTCCATTGTAAACAGTCTCTGCCCACTATATATGTCTGTCTCTGTCTGGATTCAACATAGAACTTGGTACCGAAGTGCACCAGTTCCAGTTGCCACGTTCCAAATACCACACAAAGGTAGACAAGAAGATGAGTGAAGAGAATCAATACAGTCTGACAAGTATAAGAGTGAAACAGAATGGGTAATGGTAGAAAGGAATATGAAAGATTACAGAGACTGAATACATCTGCGCTGGCCATTGACAACGATTTTGAGCCACGTCACCTATTGTCTCCAGCCATTGATTCCTAGAGTCCCGAGGGCCCCAACCCGAAAGTCTGGACATATATATATATGTCCACTAGCTTTAGTATGGGAATTTTTTCGAATCCTCCTTTATTCTGCTCAATAATTATATTTCACTTTAAGCTCTATTGTCTGTCGTGAATCGAAGTGTAGTTTCATCGAGTGTTTATTGGTCTATGAGGAAAGAGCTATCTTTGATACTATATTCATAATTCGATTACCCGACCATTATAGTTATTATTTTAGTGGAGGTATCTACTCTTAATTTAATTCAATATTTACGCATAGATTGATTCTTGTGTGCCGCCAGAAAACATGACATTATGGTAACGAAATTATCTCTTGGATACTCGAGACGCAGATATAGTCAAAATACGTCAACTTTAAAATTAGAATCACAGTTTGAACTCAACTTTTGGTTACTGCATTGTGCTTAGTTTTCCTTTCATGTTTTCCATGTTGTTTCACATGCATCCAACGTTCATTTAATCCATCTCTCCGGTATTCTGTATTTTTGTACATGATATACATAACATATAGTAATAAAGAAGAACGATATAATTTCATTTGAAATCTAAGTCACAAAGAGTGGATGCATCTGCGACAGCCATTGACAACGATTTTGAGCCATATCACCAATTGTTTCCAGGAAATCTGCACCTCCTTACGTGGCTCAAACTAACTGTTGTGGATTTCATTGACTGGTGCCATGTTTTTTTTGACCGCCACTCGCTCTTTTCCAGTCTAAACCTATGTCAGCTAACATTCCCCATTGTCGAGGAAGGCGATGGGTAGGCATGCATCCATAACACATGTCCTAACCATCTCAATCGGTGTAACTTCACAGCCTTATAAATTGATTTTCCCTCCCATCTACCTAGCACTCGACGCCCAATATCAATATTGCTCACCTTATTATACCACTTCACATAGTTACCTACACTCTGTCTCCCGTGTGAAGTGGTTTAATAAGGTGAGCAATATTGAGGTTATGCACCGGTCGAGTTCTAGGTAAGGGGAAGGGGGAATTACACCGATTGAGATGGTTAAGATATGTGTTGCGGATGAATGCCTAGCCATCGCCTTTCACGACGGTGGGGAATGTTACCTGACATAGGATTGGTCAGGCTGGAAAAGAACTAGCGGCGGTCAAACCAAAACATGGAACCAGTCAATGAAATCCACAACAGTTAGTTTCAGCCAACCAGCCATGTCGGAAGGTGTAGACTTCCTGACTGGTTGGGGTCCTAGGGACGGTAAAAAACAATGGTTGGAAACAATTGGTGATATGACTCAAAATCGTTCTCAATGGCTGGTGCAGATGCATCCACTCCTTGTGACTTAGGATTTCCAACGAAACTATGTCGTTCTTCGTTATTACTATTCCTTTGTCTCACACCTCTATTTATTGTCTGTTATGCATTATCTCTAATATCCATTTCTTCTACTTTCTTCTGTTGGTTTGTGTGCTACAAGGATGGAGTGTGGCGACTTGAACTGGTGCACATCGGTGCCAAGTTCTATTTCGAAAACAGACAGACAGATATTTATATCTACATCATATATTTACTGCTTACAAATCTTGTCAGTAGTACACACCAAACATACACTGTTAACTATGAGTCTTTCATTTCCTTATGCAATAAGGATACTTACTACTAGATTGTTTGCGTGTTGAAAAGCGATTACTTGTAACCACTGCGACTTACTGATTTACGTACCATAAAAGATGGTTAATAAATATTAAGTAGTTTTGCAAGTTATCAGCAGAAAAAAAACTTTAAATACCTGACGTTAAAGTAAATTTATCTATCGATTTAGGAGAATTCATCCCACCTCAAAAGCTTACAGTCGCGTTGCTGTGGTGTTCCTTCAACGTCTCTATCTTGAAGACTATTCCATAAGGTATCCAAATCATAACATAACATAACATAACAATTTCGCTTTATTCCAGAAACAGTACTTGTGGTACAGTGTGGAATTTTCAGCACATATCTACAATATTGCATCTAATTTCATCGTACATTTAAAAGGAGTATTATAAAAAAATAAAATATATAAAAAAAAAAAAAAAACCAAAAAAAGAAACAGAAATAACAAAAAAAATGCAAATAAAAATACCGAGTAAAAAAGAAGATCAACACAAATAATGAAAAAAATATTTCAGTATTGGTTAGTGGAAGCTACGATATGTGTATGCGTGGTGAACAGTAACAGCTATAATCATACGGGAAATTATGAGATGTTCTTAAAAAATGTTTATAGCCAAGATGATCAGTTAATTTGATTGAACAACACTAAGCAATCATAAGATAAACATTTCAGGTTGTGTTTTTTTTATTGTCAGCACTAATGCGGTTGTTTGTAGTGGTAGTGTGAGGAATCATGCATAATACAAAATTTTTAAGATGGTGATAGTGGCAATAACAAACAAGATTGTCAGTTAAATAGTGCCGAACAAAGAACAACCACAAAACTAATGTTACATGATGGTTAATGACGGGACAATTTTTAATAATCATAGTGATAATATAGTCGGACCCAGTAGATGTACAAAGAAGGAATAGAATAAAGAATAAAAATGTAAGCCAATGATAATAATTTTAAGCAGCTAAGTATGTTTAAGAAGGTTGTTCACTATAGAGTACAAATAAGAGAGTGTAAGGGGGAAATAACAAGGGCCAAAATTATGTTATTAACAACAAAGCAAGTCATAGGTTTCACGCCTAACATTGTCTCTGTCACTTAGAACACGGGCCAAATATGGTATCGTTGAGTTCCTATACTTGGTTGTGCGAGCATATATTATTTTATACTGATTTCTGGTTCTACCTGATGAGATGCAGGGAGAGAGTTGGGAATAGAGGGGGTGTTGGGGGTCAGAGAGTATGGTTTTAGACCATTTCTCACATGTATTCAGATGCTTATCCACTAATGTTGTGACGAGCTGACTGAGTTTTACACCGCTAGTCCTACTAACTACCTTCAACATCCTTCTCAGGATGGTATAATCCTTTTTCAGTAACCCAGGAAAGACTAACGGGGAACAGTAAAGTAGAATAGGTAGGATACGAGAGTTGACAAATTGTGTAAGCAGAGGTTGAGGGACTCCAGTTAGTCTGAGTTTCTTAATGTAGTAGGTTAGACGAAACACTTTCTTGGAAATCATTTGGATATGAGATGACCAAGTAAGGTCGGAAGATATAACTAATCCGAGGTATTTTGCATTAGACTTTGTTTCAATTATAGTCCCCTCAATTCTACAGACATCATGAGTGCTTACTAGTGTTTGTAGATCTCGTTTATGCCTAAAGGAGAAGTCGACAGTCTGGCATTTTGAGGGATTCAGCGTTAGGCCATTTATTTTAGACCACTGACTGATGTCCGACAGGAAGCTATTTAATTTGAAGCAGTCTGACTGAGACTTAACGGGAAGCGAAACAGTCAGGTCATCTGCATATTTGACGAAGTTGATTTCGTCTGAGAGAGGTAAGTCATGTAAGAAGAAGGAAAAGAGAAACGGCGAGAGAACAGCACCCTGAGGAACACCAGCTTCAGTAAGCAAAGGAGAGGAAGCTACACCATTATATACCGTGTACTGCATCCTATTGGAGAAGTAAGAGTGCAGCCAGTTGATAGCCCAGGACTCAGTTTGTGTAAGGCTAAGCTTGTTTAACAAAAGGCCTCTAGGTACAGAGTCAAAAGCAGATGTGTAATCAAGGAAAGTACAACGGACATACTTGGCCCCTTTGTCTAAGGAGGATACAATGTTGTGATGAAACACAGCAGCAGCATCCAAAGTACTTCTACCCTGTTTGTAAGCAAACTGCTTTGGATCGTTTGAGAAGCTTAGGGAGGGAATGAGTTTTTGTAACAGTAATTTCTCCATCAGTTTCAAAAAGGAGAGGTAATGGCAATTGGTCTAAACTTAACACTATCTCCAGAACCAGACTTGGGTACAGGGATGATTTTAATATCTTTCCACAGAGAAGGTACATTATTATTAGAAAAAGAAGTATTGAAAATGCTTGTAAGTGGGTTACTTAAAATATCAGCACATTTCTTTAAAACAATGGCAGGTATACCATCAGGGCCTAGACTCTGGGAAGGTTTAAGAGATTTCAAACATTTAAGAACATCAGAAGTATTGAAACGATGAAAGTCACTGGTCGTGTTATTAGTTAAATTGAAGGCAGAAAGGACATTTGGAGGGCGGATGAAAGATCTATTGAGAGTATTTACATCAATAGAAGAGGCAAAATTATTATGCTTACCACAACCAGTAATTTCTCTAAAAAGCTTCCATATGTTTTCTGAGGTTTTACAAGATAGTATTGTTTGATTATAAATGTTGTTTAGTCTCTTGATTTCAGATTTAATTTGGGTGTTTATCTTCTTAAGACCAGATTTATTCTTTGTCTTGTACAGCTTCTCTTTTTCTCTACGAAGTTTTTTGAGATGAGGGGAAGAAAAACGATCCATTCTTTTGAAAATTATCTGTTTTGGACAGCATATATCAAGACAGAATTTAAGATAGTCAGTCAAATTGGAAATAGTATCATCCAGTTTGTGTTCGTTGAAAAGTTCCCAGTTAGTGTCATTTAGCATACATCTTAGTTTGAGCATATTTTCTTGTGAGTAACACCTTTGCTGTGTTTTCTTGGACAGATTTGAGAAGATATTAAAGTGAGATCTGCTGTATATCTTAGGTAATATCCGAATAATACAATGATCTGAGTTCATGATAGGAGCACGTCGGCGTACTTCATATATTTCCTCATCATTAATGAACACCAGGTCAAGGGTTTTATCAAGTCGAGTAGGGAATTTAACAATATTGGCATGACCTAATGATACGAGGAAAGAACAATCACAGCAGTTAAAATCTCCTGTGACAACTGATAAAGAGTTTTCAAGATGTGTAACGGCGAATTCAGTGAATTCATCAGCAAAATCAGATAGATCAGATGCAGAACAGCCAGGAGTAACATAAATGTTAGAGATGAAGACGTATTTGAATTTGGATAAGTGTTTCGGGCGGCATTTGACCGTTATACAATCAATAAAGTCATTAGAGTAAGAAAAACATACATTATTTGAAGTTGACCATTGAGAATGAATGAAAGTTGCAACACCTCCACCTCTTTTCTTTCTGGAGCATAGTCGATCTTGTCTAAACAATGTAAAACCATTTAGGGAAACCAGATTGTCATCATAGAGTTCATGGAGCCATGTTTCTTGTAATGCAACAATCGCCGTATTGTGATAAGTATCAGATGATAAGAGAGACTGGAGATGCATAATTTTGTTGGGAAGTGAACGGCAGTTTGAAGTGACAATAACAGGAATGGTTGTACGATATAAAGGTGTCTGTTTAAGTGCACGCTGCCAGCCAGCGTGATGTTTTCTCTTAGATTTATTAGATGCATTATTAGTTGCATGAAAGTCATATGGTTTAAAACGTTTAATGAATGAATTACTGTATTTTATGCGATTTGTGATCATATTTTATTAAAATTAGGAATGAAAACATGACTTATTAGATGCAATATGTAGATGCAGGAAAAAGGTAGCCCAGATGTCAAACAGGCCGCCATCGTTCCAAATGGACTAGGTCTAATTGTTAGAATCAGAGTTTTTTCTGCGAATTCTTCAAAAGTGCAGCAGATATGTGAAATCTTTTCTAGCTTTAAACGACCACATTACAGACTTTAACTTGTTGAATTCAGTTAGCTTAGATTAAACAAAAACGGTTCGGTGTCCAGTTGGTTATCTGATGTACAAGCATAAAATACTATTTTGCTTTAGTGGTTCAGCGGTAGCATGCTTGCTCACTATGCACATGGTCCGGTGTTCAATTGCCGGCCGACAAAGAGGGAAGTTTGGACACTACTGCTACTGCAACTCCACAGCTCAAGCTTTAAGCCTTATGTTCCACTTGAAATGCAAAGGAGTGAGGTTAATTAAATTAAGTTAGGGAACTATTGGAATACCTGCGAGTACTATAGGGCTATTTCGTCCTAGTTTGTGACTCTTCGTCAGTACGCACCTGTCAGTGTTCGAACCCAGGACCTTCCGGCTACAAGGTGAGCTCATAGACAATTAAGCCTGTGGGATTCGATCCAATGACAATCCCGTGAATTCCAGCTTCTACCAATCAATTCACGATATATTGCGTCCTGGGTTCGAACCCCCCCTGTGGTGAGTGCGTATTGACGAAGAGTCCCAAACTAGGCTGACGAAACATCTGTCCAGTATTTTGAGGTTTTTCAATGATTCTCTAACTGATGTCAGCTCATAATGAAATCCTGTAACCAATTACATCCCCGCAACTCAGCACTTAAATTAAATTAAGATTAAATTTTGTACAGGAATAAATATTTTCAATAAATTGTAGCGAAAAATGTAAATATGCATAGATTATGTTGTATTTGGTGTAATCATCTCTATTATTCCACTTATTACTATTCAGTATTAATTGTGTCTATTAATAAGCTAAGTAACTGCCTGGCTAACTTTATATAAGAGAACTTAAAACTAATTAGTGAATATTTATGTCAAGACAAAATTGGTAAAATGACATAACTAACTTTTTTTTATTTTTAGAACTATCTGTGTGTGGTCTACAGAAAGTACTTTGTTCTGTTGTGATCGGCTTAACTTTCCCCCTTAACTAAATTAACTAGTTGTATTTTCAAATATTGGCACAAATCACTATTATTAAAAAACGGGGTTAAATTTCACTAACCTGGGAAGCATCCTTTCAACTACAGGCAACAACCATACAGATGAGAATTCCAAAAAGCCCAGAATGGAAAAGGCTAGATAGAGACCTTCATCTAAATGACTTCAGAGACTGAGGGATTGACTTGTTGCCATCAAGGAATAATCTCGTTGAGTTAGAATATGCGGATGACATAGTCTTCCCAGTTAAAGACGCCAATAAAATGCAGAGTCTTTGGAACATTTAGAGCAAAAATCTTCGAATGTTTGGCATGCGATTTGTTTCTTTTAAATGTAAGATGATGCTACGAGACTCGATCTCACCATCTCCTCGCTTATATATATATATATATATATATATATATATATATATATATATATATATATATATATATTTGGGAAGCCGCATCAGCTCCAAAGGGTTGATTGCTGACGAAACTTCAGCACGGATACCGAAGGCTGGTTTCGCATATGCCAGTTTACGCGTCTCTGGCGTAGATATGGTATCCGGCTGGCTATAGACCAAAGGACGTATATACAGCCCAGCAGCTGTGAGACCTGGCCATTGAGAGTGGGAGACATGAAAAGGCTGGCTGCATTTTATGTCCCAGGTTAGGTGATATAATAGGGTGATGAATATGGTGGGTAAGGAGGCGAAATCAGTCGACGATTGAGTGAGATGGTTAGAACATGGATGTTACTCATGCATGCATAGCCATCGTCTTCCTAGACTGGAGATGTTAGCTGATAGAGGATTGGGTCTGAAAAGAGCTAATGGTGGTCAGACCAAAACATGGAATCACTCCATGAAATCTTTAACGTAGGGAGATGCAGACTTTCTGGTTGAGGTCCTGAGGAATGTTAAAACTAATGGCTGTAGGCCATTGATCATATCGCTGAAGATCTTTCTCAATGGTGCAATAAAACTCTATTCATTTTGCATCATATTTCTGTTTATCATCTCCCTTGCTTTGTGTGTGTGTGTGTCAACTTGAAATGCTTCACATCTATGCTGTAAAGCTCTTTGTTGAAACCAGCCAGTTAGTCAGTCACCCACTCTCTATAACTTTTATGCCTGATAATCATCAAGTGAAGTTAGATAATTTGCGTTATTCTTCACAAAGTTAACTAACATCCCTAATCTATTGATTTTGTCCTTATTGCCCGATATATCTCGTTTTCGTTTTGCATTTCTTTTCCTCCTTCTCCTTGTCCTCCTCCAGGACCACCACCGCCACCCTTCCCCCATCTCCCCCCACCACCTCACCGACATCTATTTCTAAGTTATCTAACCAATTCCCTAGTGTAAACCCACTTATGATTACTCACCATTATTATTATTATCATTATTATTATTCTTGTATGTAAATTATTCTGCGTAACATCATATCAAGATTTCTTTGTAAACTTTTCTTTCCAAAGTTTTACTTTGATTATTGTTGATGATGATGATGATGATGATGAGGTATCAAGAAAGTTTATTTTGTCTCTAACATAACAAACGAGATACTGTGTTGGTGGACACCAACAGGTTGATAGACAGATAGATAGGATAGGACTCTGTTGCTTCTATAGTCAGTCATCTGTTTTGCTTCACTTTCCTATTCTTTTCTTTCAACTGTGGTGTTTTTTTTTTCATATATAGATATATGAATTGATTCATTCATTTGTCTATTGTTTATCAATATACGCGTACACATTCTATTTAGCTGTCATCTATCAGGGAAACTGATGAAAGACGATGCGCAAAGAAAACGCGAGAAAAAAAATACTGGAGAATAGGGATTTTAAATTCTGCTTTAGAATTTCGACTCCCTTTTACATAGAAAAATTCTAGATTTGATGATTAAGTTTAAATTTAGCAAAAATATGATTATGTACTCGTCGCCAAATTATTGTTATGTACTGGTCGAGAATTTAGTAGTCATGACGCAAGAAAGACGGAAATCAGAAGACCACTAGGTTTGCGATGATACTTCTATTTTCCAAAACACCAGGAAAATCAATATGTCACACAAGAGTGTGAGAGCAAAATATAAGAATGTCCGAACAGGTGTGTGAACACAAGTGTGTGAGCGAATACTCAAAATGAACAAATCAATAGACAGTCTTAACATGATTGGCTAATTATAATGGAATATCGATCTATATATACATAGCAAAATATATCAGACTGTCAAACAAAACACACATATTATATGGATACATGTCACCAAGATCAGACTGTCAAACAAACACACATATTATATGGATATATATATCAAATATTCATTCAGATGTCTATAAAACACAAAATAATTGAGCAAGGAATATCCTTTTGGATAATTTCCTCCTCTTCTGGCTCTACAATTATATACATCTGTTTATATACATAGGATATTTCAGATTAGTAGTTAATAACAATATTAGTGTTTCTTCAAATAATATCGACTTGTGAAGTAAGATCTCAATGGAATTACAGTTCATTAAAGATGCTTAAATAATAATAACAATAATAATAATAAAGATATAGTAGCGAATAGAGTATCAACTAAAATTAAGAAAATTCCACAAAAATTGAGGATCATTCAAACCTAGATGGCCAAGGTAAGGATGATTAATGTCTGAACTAACTTCTTTTGAATGCATAAATTAGGCTTGTTAATATGGATCCCCACACCCAGACTCAGAGATATTTAATAGTCGAACTCTTAAGGCGAAATTGCGATTCGTAGGTATGCAGTAAATGACCGTGAAAGTATGGTTAACGTCAATTTTGTGTTCTGTGTCGACACGATGAGACAGAACAGCGCTGCGAACTGCTTTTGTAAGAATAAGGCCTTTTTGGAACTGTTGGTAACTTGGTGACAACACCAGCGAGATACTAACACAGAGCCTTAGAAATGCGCTAAAAAGAGTATTTTCTGCTGCTGAATTACACTATATCTTTAAAACCACTCCTCTTCTGCGTTCGGGAGTAAAAGACAAACTGCCTAATTTCGCCTCTTCCATTTGTATCTACCAATTTAACTGCTCCTGTGGTGTGAGCCAGTTACATAGGCCGTACAATTAGGCGTGTTTCTCGTCGAATTTCCGAACATCATCCTGCGTGGTTAAGCAAAGGACAAACAAAATCTATTCGCAGGGCTATTCGGTCTTATCGTGTGGAGACAGAACACAAAATTGACGTTAACCATACTTTCACGGTCATTTACTGCATACCTACGAATCGCAATTTCGCCTTAAGAGTTCGACTATTAAATATCTCTGAGTCTGGGTGTGGGGATCCATATTAACAAGCCTAATTTATGCATTCAAAAGAAGTTAGTTCAGACATTAATCATCCTTACCTTGGCCATCTAGGTTTGAATGATCCTCAATTTTTGTGGAATTTTCTTAATTTTAGTTGATACTCTATTCGCTACTATATCTTTATTATTATTATTGTTATTATTATTTAAGCATCTTTAATGAACTGTAATTCCATTGAGATCTTACTTCACAAGTCGATATTATTTGAAGAAACACTAATATTGTTATTAACTACTAATCTGAAATATCCTATGTATATAAACAGATGTATATAATTGTAGAGCCAGAAGAGGAGGAAATTATCCAAAAGGATATTCCTTGCTCAATTATTTTGTGTTTTAAGTTTCAATTGATTTGCATTCTTTGATTGGTAGTGAGTAACTAGCGTTTCATGCACCTTGCACTCAGGATTTTTTTATTGTTGTTGTTTCATGCTTGAAGGCAAGATGACCTAAGTTGACCTAAGTTTCGTTGGCTTGTTGGCACTTGTCAGTCAGCATTGCGTGTGTATCTGTAGTCTGTTGTTGCACACAGTGACACAGATTCGAATCTCAGATGGGATATCAGTTGTTGCTTCACGAGTGTAGATACACCTTTCTGGTGAGTTCCAACAATACACGGAACCGCTTCCTGTCAATTCCCTCCAACCATGCAATAAATTGACTTGTGTTTCTTATCAGGGAGTAGAGCATAGACCTTTGAAGCTTTTGATGTTTCAATTATGGTAGTTTTGTTTTTTTCAGGGTGGATGGGACTGTTAGCCTCACGCCCAATCATGCCTCTTTCCTCAGCTTACGACAGGTTAGCAAATTGTATGAACTGTAACAGACATTACATCGGCCAAAGTGGGCGTCCCTTTCGAATTAGAATCCAAGAACACAAATCAACCGTGAAAAGACACATTGTATATTCTCTAGTATCAATGCACATAGACAATTATGGACATCAATTTGATTGGGATAATGTCAAAATCTTAGACAGAGGAAACACCGGAAGTGCAGTCAGAGAATTCCTAGAAGCCTGGTGTACTCATGCGAAAATGCAATTAACAAACATGTTACTATAAACCAAATCTACCAACTAATAAAAAGTAGATCGTGTGACGAGAAAGTTTAAAATCCATCCAAGTCAATAGAAAATGATCAATACACATATGTAAAGATGGTTACCGGGAGACACAATTCTATTACTCATGGAAAATTTAAATCAGTTCATTTTATGCTGAGAATTGCTCTGTAGGGGGATGTTGTCCAGCAGGGGGACGACGAGAGCTCCGCAACTAAAGCAACGAGGTCAGAGAACACTATTAATTGCAAAAGGTTTTAAAGTGTCTCGGTTGGGAGTCGAACCCAGACCTGCGGCATAGCTAGCCAGTCCTCTACCGGTAATCCACCCCGGAAGTTGATCCATTCATAAATATACAATTAGATAGAATAACCTTCAACTAGCTGATCAACAATAGCAATTTACTAGGAATTTAGCTTGTTTCAATGTCGAGAAAAATGTTAGTAGTTATGATAGCGTTCAACTTTCAAATTGTTTTTGATATCATGGTGAACAAAGTTGTTTTTACTCATTAGTATTGACTCAATTCAAATGTGAAATGCTCACATACTGGCTCTAGGTAATGTTATCTGTAATCACAAAATGTAAAGCTAGAGTTTTCTCTATTGCTAAACTTTTGATTGCTACCATTGAAATTTGAGTAATATTTTAATAGTGATTAGTTCCAAAGTTAAATATTTAGTGTTATAATGCAAAGTTTTAAACCCTAAAATATGATCATTTCTTTCTAAATGGTAGTAATTTAAAGTTAGGCGGTTCGAAAGTGGTCGACAGGAATCCTTGGACTTGTATTTCCTGCCGATTAGCTTTTATCAGGAAGGAGTATGTTCAACCTAGAAGAAACCGAAAGCATCTCGGAGACTCGGACCAGCGTCATTCATTTCTGTAGTCATAGACATTACCACTGAGGTGTTTGCATAGCATTGAAAGGATAAGAGTCCTGTAATCGTGTCAGAACTTCCACCTAAAGTTTCAAGGTTCTATGTGTTTCCAAGTTTTATTTTATGGGGATTTTATGGGTTTCAGGTTTGATCTAGGAGAGAACCATTGAAAACCAACAGGGAGTACTGGACAGGTGTTTCGTTCTAGTTTGATACTCTTCGTCGGTATTCACCCAGGACCCTCAGATTACAAGGTAAGGATATTAATCTGATGCTCACTAGTGACTGTGACTACAGAATAAAGTTGCTTGGAGTTCTAGTGAGAAGTCGTGACCAGTAGGGTCCACCAGGTGGGGGGGGGTGAGGACAAATACTCGCTGTTGACAGTGGCAATAGTGATGGCGATAAAAGTCGCAAATTTATAGAAGTCAGAATTCACAGGTCATTGCACTCCGTACCAGTGACTGTGAATGATCTATGAGCCCAGTTTGTCACATGAAGGTCCTGGCTTTTACCTCCTGTACAGTCGAAGTCATGAGTGCATCATACTGCTTAAGCGTCCAAAACATCTATCCAGTACTTCCTGGTTTTCAATGCTTCTGAGATCAATGCATCATCAAACTTGAGATCTAGGATCAGATTAAATACCTCGCAAAGAACACTGGACTGGTGTTTCATTTTAATTGGGGGTGGGGTGGCATGAAGCAGTTAAAATCAGCAATTCCGCAATACATCACTGATTCAGCATTTAGCTACGCATATTTTCCAACTTATGTAGAGCTGTAATTATATTACCGTTACTGTAAAATGCTTTGGTGAATATGTGTTCCCCTAGTATTGAAAGGATCCTCATCAAACTGCAATTAAGCCATCTCAAAGTTAATTAATGATCGTTAGTCAACTGATTGATGTTCCAATCAAATCTACGTAAAAATTTAATGCAGTTCAAACAGCCATTCTAGCCAACTGAATCAATATCTGAGTGCACCAACTCTGAATGCTTAATCTCACTGGTCCTGAGGTCCTGGGTTCGAACCCCTGTAGTGGGTGCGTACTGATGAAGAGCCGCAAACTAGGCTGACGAAACAGTTGTCCAGTACTCCCTGCATGTTTTCCAATGGTTCTCTAACTAATATCAGCTCATGATGAAATCCTGTAACCAATCAATCGAATCCCTACAAACCGACACTTGAATAAAACACTGTTTAATTAACTGGTAACAGTGAATAACTCCTCAGTTGAACTAATTAGTATTATTATATACCTTGTATACACCTTTTATTTACAGAAACACGCTTAATCACAGTCTCTACTATGTTTGTTTAGATTGAAAACTAAATATACAGCCTTGTTGTAATGGTGTCAACTATGTGTATGCATGGTATAAGAGTGTTAAAGTGGGGGTGGAGAAGTTGTTTTGTTTTGGTTTTCTCTCTCTTGACTAGTGTCATTTTATAAGAAAAAAGGAAAAAACAATTAGTTGAAACTTTAAAATTTGTTTATTGTGGTAGGTGAATTTTTTACAAGATGTGTATGTGCTTATGCGTCAAGATATGATTAGTGTGATGGCATACTTTTGAACACAATTGTATACTTAAGGCCATAAATTGTTGACAAAAGGAGAGAAGGACAAAAATTGTATCAGCATTTCACTTTTAGCCTAAATGATGACCGATGGATAAGGACTTCTGTTGTTGTTGTTGTTGCTGTTCTACAATACTCTGGAAATAATAATCAATACAGAAGTTTAATCTATATTAGAGAAGTATATTTTAATTCGACTGACTAAAATAAAATACTGAAAGTTGAATTTTATTCAATCAGTAAACAAGTCATATTATGTAGTATTCATAATATGTGAATTGCTAATATCATGTAGAAGTTTCATACAGTTGATTCCCCTTAATGAATTTGAACAAAGCAAGAACTAAAGTTTTTGCAGAATAATGTGGTAACATCTTTTATTTCGTTGTCTTCTCGTCAGCTGCTTACAGGCCAGAGACATTCATTATTAAATATATCTATAAAAACAATTTTAACATACTTGCACAGAGTTCATTTTAAACAAAAATCAATCGATCAATATATGCATACACTAATATATATATTTCGAACAATAATAATCATACACAATGGAAACTTTTCAGCATGACGCATTCAGATGAAAGAGAGATGAAAAATATCCAGTTACCAGGCAGGGCAAAGAAAGACTGATAACTGTTTCTTTGTGAAGGCACAAATCAGGTTTCAGCAAACTTGAGGAGAATTGAGCTCTTTTGCCTATTGATAATTTTGAATGATTTTACGACGTCCACCTCATGCCTAGCGATGGCACTGTTTAAAGCATTTGTTCTCTTTAGACATAAGCTTTTTAGTACATGTTCAGAAAATCGTAGATATGCCCTTCTTTCTGTCTTTCCAATGTAACTAACTAACTGCTCCCGAAGATACATGTAAATTTGTATATACAGTTGGAGGTAACATGAGAAGGATATCTATCGATTTTTTGATTGTACCAAAGAGTAAGTTGTTCGATAGACGGGGACGAGCTTAACTGAAGGATAGGCTGTGGTTAGTGATGTACTCAGCCTTCTGTTGATCATTGCTGCAATGTTTTCACCTTTATAACCAAGCTGAATGTAGATTGGCTTTTTACCCACAGTGATTTGTTTTACATTTGTGACTTCATATCTTCCATACTTGTTGATAAACCTTTGAGGGTACCTATTACTCTTCAATATCTTTTCAAGAAACTCAAATTCTTCCTCTAATTTCTCTATAGAGCATATTTTCCTCTCTCTATAGTACAGAGTCTTGACTAGTCTGTGTTTAAAACTATATATATATATATATATATATATATATATATATATATATATATATATGACTTTCGCTTGTGTATTTGTCACTTAGCTGTAGTCTCTTCATCACCTCAAATATAATTCATTGTTTTCAAAGTATTAATTTGCATTGATTTGATTGATTTTATGCTTGATCACCAACTGAATTCAGTTAGAGAACCGTTGTAAACCACCCAGGAGTAGTGGATAGACGTTTCGCCCTAGTTTTGGGAATCTTCAGCAGTACATAACTGTGAACCCACTAGCGGTCGAACTCAAGACCTTCAGGTTAAAAAGTGAGCTTATTGACCATCCAGATGCTGTGACTCAAAACTTGGAAAATCAATCTACTGCTCACTAATGATGAAGTTGCTCGAAATTCTAGTGATGAGTTGTGGCTAGTGGAGTCCACCAGGTGAGGTGTGACAACAAATACCGTCCAATGGCATTGGTTAGCTGTTGAGCTAAAATCACAAATTGACAGAAGTTCGAATTCATGGATCATTGCATTCTGACTCAAATGGCTGAATAGCCTATGAGCTCATCTCGTAACCGGAATGTCCTGAATTTGTGAGCCCCAATGGTGTCATGGTTGCGTATTGCTGAAGAGTCCCAAAATCGGGTGAAACACCTGGCTAGCACTCCTTTCAATAATTTGCTTTGTTCTATTACCTGCAGAAGTACAGTATGATGTGTTTATATTTCAGTTGTATAAACTCTGTCTCAAAAGTTGGTGTACACTTCCTTCAAAAGCAATTATGCCTCATACACTGCCTTGGTGATGACATAACCATTCTGTAAACGTTAATTTTCTACTGAACAAGTAACCATTGAATATTGGAAAAGGATTAATTTTGAAAGTAGTATAAGTGTGTGGTCTAGCTTTCCTTGTGGCTGCTGTTATTGCTATTGTTGTTGTTGAGATCAATATGACGTTGAATATTGAATTTTTTTGTTTAAAATGACTACTTTTTTGTCAATAATGGTGACAAGGTTAGTAAACCTACGCAGTACTGTGTAAAGTTTTCTTCACACACACGTCTATGTGGGTATGTGTGCATTTATGCATCTTTCTTAACTCTTTCATACAGTCCAACTTTTATAGACATCATCACTAATAAATGTCATATACAAATAACAGTAGATGTGTATCCCCTTATCATCCTGATTGTTATATGTGGGTTTTTGCGCGATACTTTTACGTTTATGCATAATGTTAAAAAAAGACATTTCAGCGAAGAGTTGCTCCTTCCAGCGATATCATTCTCAAGCTCGGTCTCAAGTTGACATGTCGGCTTCTTGTGTAGATGCTTCGATGATGTCTGGGCAAGTAATTAGAAGGTAATTGGTGAATGGTGACTAGCAGTGGAATCCAGGACAAGGCACATTTCGTCCTATTTGGGACTCGTCATCTGGATGCACCTGCATTTCTCAGTGAGTGATGATGTTCCCACCGAGGATCGAACCCAATATAACCCGTTGCACAAGAGGTGGCTCACTTGGTTCCAAGTGGTCTATCGGATAACTCAGGTAATGCAGGTACATCCAGGTGACGAGCACCAAATAGGACGAAATGCCCACCCTGGATTCCACTGTTAGTCCTCATCCACTAATCAAAAGGAATGTTTCCAAAGATCTATCATATTAGAATTGCAAATTTTACATAGTGTGATTACACAATACAGAAAACGTTATTTGGGGGAGAAACTGGATTACAAACTTTTCAAAAAGTAAAAATTGTGTGATATCACGTAATTGACATGATTGTGAATAGAAAGAACACAAGTACAGTTGAAAGACAGTCGAGTTAAGAACAGTAGTAATGCCAAGTAGAAATATAAGAGTGCCAGATGGGAGATTAATATTGTGTGATAATATAATCTAGTAGTGTTAAGACAGATCAAGTCCATGTTACATTCACTAACTGAACAAACATTCTTCTATGTATATGCAGAGTTCATGATTTAATATAAGGATTACCATCATTGCTTTCTACGGCGTGCAGATGTTTAGTTCATACTCCTTTAACAAGATTTTCGTGTATTCCGCAGATGACTTTGAAGTAATTGGTTTGCCGGTTTGCCTTGGTTGGTTGTCCTCTGGGTGACCGAAATAGATTATTGTCTCTCCAGTTGGTAGTTGGCACCTACCACATCCGTTCCGTTTGCTTTCGCAGATTCCCAACACTTCTATTCTATATCTTCTCATTTCTGCGGCTACCTAGGCACCCTTTCCAGTTTCGTACATTATACGAACATTCCACGTCCCCACCATTATATTTGCTTTCATCGAAAGAAGGCACATCGGCTGACTGGCTTCCCGAAGGCTTTCACCAGCCTGCGTCATTTCACTTCCCCGATTCCAGAGAAAAATAAGGTTATTGTTTATATTTTTAGTATTTTTAATATATTTGTGCATTGAAGTTTTTGTAGCAATTTGGTTAAGTTTTGGGGGTGAAGTTGCTTGCACCATGTCCCAACCTTCCCTCTTTATCCGGGCTTGGGACCCGCTAGAAAACTAGCAAGCTAGTAATCTAGGCGAGGTTGGTTGGTTGACTTCTACTCAATATCGTCAAGTGCATTATGTCTCACAATCTACTGATTTAACTTTATTATAGTGTTTACTGGATTAGCGCTTTCTGTATTGCGTAATTGTTACCTGAAATTTAAAATTCGAATGACACATCTTTGGAAAAATTCCTTTCGTTACTAAGATAATTTATTATGTATACATTTGGGAAAGTTACATTTTTAACACCACCAACCACCAATCGACAAATGACCTAGAACTCACCAATCACGTGAAGGAGGCATTTTTGTGTATGGAATACATATATTTATGAAATAATGCATAAAAACTGTAAAAAAAAAAGTGTTACAGAGGATACCTTCCTTTCACATGTAATAAAAACAGATCTCAGTTTTAGGTTGGAGTATCAATAGAATATAATTACATTGTGGGTAAAATTTCTTTTGATAAAGTTTCATAGTGTTATACAGTAATATTTACTGAGCAATAGATTATGCTCGAAACGTCATCCGTAAATATTGCGTATAAAACCCTGTGACTTTATCGAAACAAATTCTACCCACAGTGGAATTATACTCTACCACAGTGCACAAGTTCTGTTCATATATCAACAGAGTAATTTAAACACATTTTATGCATGTAATTATTTAGGTCTTCTAACCCTGACCTTTCCCCGATCTAACCCTAACGTGAAAATATCCCTAAACTAACTGTAATCTTACTTGAACTAACCCTAATATCACCTTTAGTAAGTTAACCTGACCCTAGCTTGTCCTCAGCCTGAACTGTAACTTAATCTTTCCCAAACCTAAGGTGAAACTTCCCAGATATTCCATTTAATAGCATAACACTTCCATCAGCATATTTTATTGATGGTGACAACATTATTTATTTGCCAGGTTTCACTGACTTGCTCAGTGAGGGTTTCAAGGTCACAGATGCAGTCTCACTCCATTGGTAGTTAGTGGTGCTTAAAGTTTAACTTGGCCATACATTTATATATATATATATATATATATATATACGACTGTATGGCTTGAAAATGATTTCGCCGGCAAGATTAACTGTTCTCTGAACTTTTTTCCTCTCGTTTGTCTGACTCAATGGGAGATTTTTAATTCGATTTTATGTGCATCTTCTGTTCTCAGTAGATAGTTGCAATATTTATTATATAACTATCTAGAATATGACTTTAATGAGGTACACTAAATTCCTCATGATATTTTCAAAAAATATTTTTTGAATGATTCGTCTATGATATTTACGAACTTAAATTTTATTAGACAGAAGTAAAATGATTTGTATACAATTGGTGGATGGTGGCTAGCAGTGGAATCCAGGATGCGCATTTCGTCCTAATTGGGACTCGTCAGCTGGATGTACCTGCATTTCTCAGTGAGTGATGATGAAGTAAAATGAGGTCAGTTTTATTGGTATATTCAGGACTACTTCATAAATGCCTAGACTAAACTTTTGCACAGAGTCAAAGCAAGGAGAAGTTTGAATAGGAATTGACTTCAGTTAGAGAACCAAAGAGTACTACTGGCTAGCTGTTCTTTCTTCACCTTTGTTTCCGACTCTTCATCACTGCACACGTATAATCCCACCAGGGAGTGATTTTTAAACCTTCAGGTGACAAGGCGAACTCGCTGTCTATTCACAACTATGATGACTTTATCCAATCACCGATGAATTCTAACTTCTGCCACCAGTTCACGAAAATTTGTTAAATTTCTCTTAAATCTTTAAATACTCCCATTTATAATATTAGAACAAGACATATAAGCGAACAATATTGTTTTCAATTAGATCTTCTTCAGGCTTTACTCTAATTTACATAGATTTATATATGTGTATCTATAAATTTATTTGCTCCTGTGGGAAGAGCTATATAGGGCGAATAATAACTAGACAGCTTAACAAACGCATTAATGAGCATCCTCCTTCATGGTTCGAAAAAGGTCAAATAAAATCTATATGAAGTTCTATTTTGGCTCATTTGATTGATAGCGATCACCAATTGGACGAAAATAATGCCTTAAAAGTTATCTATCGCATTCCATCGAGTTTTTCGAACGGAATTCGTATCCGTCTTTTACACATAACCGAAGAAGCTATGGGAATTAATTCGAGAGAATAATCCTAGTCTTTGCATACAACAAAAGAAGTTTGTTCTACCTTTGTCTTTCTCTTGCTTTGCCTAGATGAATTCTATTCAAGACCCTCCCATCCTTTCTTATTTTCCATCTCCTTCGTATTTTTATGATATTTATTTAAACTATGATTATCTGTCCACTTCACCTACCTTTAGTATTACGTAACTTTTAAGATTTGACCTAATTTATTTATTGAATTGTTTACATATACACATATCACTCACTACCTTTGTTATTCTTATCGCCACCTGCATAAACCTTATTATCAATATTTTGTTATCATTATGATCATAGTTATAACTGACGTTCAAAACATTCGCCACATTATTATTATCATCATTATTATTACCATTATTTGATCCACAAAATCACCGTCATTAGTTAAAAATTTGTCTTACACATAACATAAAACTAACTATGCTTCTATAATTTGAATATCAGTCAAAATTCCCACTGAACATTGTAGATACTCAAATACATGATGTCTGATTGAACTAGTTTGTTTTTGTGTGTGTGTGGCTGAAAGATACATCGATTCCACATCGTTGTCCATCTCCACCCATCACCACCACCACCCCGGAGACTACGTCTAAATTGAGTTTAAAAGATTCACCGAATGAAAAAAAAGAGAATTAAGCCTTAAAATATGTGTGGAACGGTTAGGATACACCAACACCTCTCTCAGTCAAAAATATGTTGTTGTTGTTTTACTAAATAGTGTTTTCTGTATTAGTTTATTTAATGCAGGTGATGCTCTGTGGCTGTTTCAAAACTAAAATGTTACTTGACTTTTAGTGTTTTATATGTAGTTCACCTTATTTATTTATTTTTTTTTACAATCTAGACTAAATACTTAAACTTAGAAGTTGTCTGGTCATTAAATCTTCATCTTACTGTATGTATGTATTTATGTATGTATGTGTAGGAGGTGTTTGCTTGAGAAAAAACAATGTATCTTTTCATCATCCAATAAAACATTGGCTAGCGGTCGCGGTATGTCGTGAATTGGCAGAAGTTAGAATCCAAGGACCGTTGGATCGGGTCCCAGTGGCTTAATGGTGTACGAGCTCGCCTTGTAACCGGAAGGTCCTGGGTTCGACCCCTGGTGGGTGCGTACTGCTGAAGAGTCCCAAACTAGGCTGACAAAACAGTTGTCCAGTACTCCCAGGTTTTCCAATGGTTCTCTAACTACTGTCAGCTCATGATGAAATTCTGAAACCAATCAAATCCCTACAAACCAACACTTGGAAACTGATTTTTGTTTCAATATATTAAATATTCCCATAGTAAAATTTAGAACAATACATTTAAGCGAATAATATATTGTTTTCGAAAATGAAAACAGTTAGTCCCTTTGATAAATTTGAATAAGGCATTTAAAAGACAAATTTCACGAGATGGTGACATCACTTCGTTCGTAGTTTCTTTACAACCGCTTTACAACTAACATGGTTGGTTAACAGTAATAAAATAAAGATCGTGACAATTACTCAGTTAAATACAAAAAACAAAACAAAAGTACATACTAATGACCAATCATATTTAAATAGGTCATGTAGTCAGCCATGGTAGGCGAAGATTGAAGTCTATTGTTTTGAGTGTACACACAGTTTAGGCTATATGTGATTAATCCCCCAAGGTGCTTCCATCACCTTCAATCACCAACCTTGAATTAGAGTTATGTGAAATAATTGTGAAACAGCTGAAAGACTTCGGTCATCCATCAAACACACATTACGCCACCACATCTCTTTTTCTCACTTGCCAAACATTTTCGATCCCCGCACCTAACTACGATTAAAGGACGAAATTCTGTGGACTCTACTTCAAACTGTATCTACAAGTTCACCTGGAGTTGTGGTGACACCTATATAGTTAGAACCACAATAGAATGTTCCAATGTGCTCGTCGAAAAGAACATGTTCCAAAATGACTACTAAAACATATAGAAAATCCGAATGCAATTAATCTGAATAGAAATTCATCATCATCCATTGCAAAGCACTTATTTATGTCAGGTGATGAAATGAATATTAATGACTGTTTCACAATCATTTCACATAACTCTAATTCAAGGTTGGTGATTGAAGGTGATGGAAGCACCTTGGGGGATTAATCACATATAGCCTAAACTGTGTGTACACTCAAAACAATAGACTTCAATCTTCGCCTACCATGGCTGACTACATGACCTATTTAAATATGATTGGTCATTAGTATGTACTTTTGTTTTGTTTTTTGTATTTAACTGAGTAATTGTCACGATCTTTATTTTATTACTGTTAACCAACCATGTTAGTTGTAAAGCGGTTGTAAAGAAACTACGAACGAAGTGATGTCATCATCTCGTGAAATTTGTCTTCTTAATGCCTTATTCAAATATTGTTTTCAATTAGATCTCATCAGACTTAACTCTAATATACATAAGTTTACAAATAAAAAAATTCAAATATAAACCAATCATGATGTTTTGTCTATAGGATAATGCGATGGTGAATATAAATTGTGCAATTATTTTTTTTTTTGATTTTTTTTTTTTGATTTACAGCTTGATTCCACACTGTATTTTTGGTACAAGTATGGAATTTTCAGCATGGATATCGGTAGCCCAAATTTTGCAGGCCGACCATAGATATCAGGTGTGCGCCGGCGTGGGCTCGAACCCCGGACCATGTGCATGGTCGGCGAGAGTCCTAACCACTGTGCCACCGACGCACAAATAATAGTAGTAATGATAATGGTTTTATCAATAATAAGGATGAAAAAGTGAGGCAATCTGTGATAACACGAATAATGTATTGGGCGTACTACTAGACAGCTTAGCCAACGTGTTAGTGAACATCTCCCATCGTGGTTTGGCAAAGGACAGACAAAATTAATCCGTAGCTGAATTTTGTCATATTTAATTGATAGTGGTCATGTAGTGGAGAAAACGAGAGGCTTCAAAGTAATTTATCGTATCCCACCGAATCTTTCCAATAGACTTCGTATTCGTCTACTGTATGCACACAGCTGAGGCGATAGGCATTCGAACTATTAAACCTAAACTATGCATTCAGAAGAAGTTCGTACAGCCATTATCCCTCCCTTGGCCTATTAAGACATAACCAACTAATGACTTCTACACCACCCCTTGTTTTTATTTTAAACCCCTTTCTTATCATCCCTTGATCTTATCACATCTTCATTAAAAACGTGTTTCATTTACTTCCCTTACAATCAGTCTAGCATTACTTAATCGGTTCATTTGTTTTTACTAGTCTTCATCGACTCCTACGTCTACCTGAACATTTGTTTGTTTAATCATGCTGTTTTTCATTATTCGTGTTATCACAGATTGCCTCACTTTTTCATCCTTACTATTGATAAAACCATTATCATTACTACTATTATGACTAATTGCACAATTTATATTCACCATCGTATTATCCTATAGACAAAACATCATGATTGGTTTATATTTGAATTTTTATTTGTAAAGTTATACGGGTATATTAGAGTTAAGCCTGATTTTTGTTTGTTACCTCATCTTGTATTAACGAGTGGAACAGGCTTTTTGAGGTTGCATTAGTGATGATGGTGTTATTTTCATGGGGGGGAGTGAGATGGGCATGGGGGGAGGGGCGCTTGCTATCCTCACACCCTTAGCTTTCTCTTTCTTCTGAGCTTACTATCGACCGGGCGACTTTTAAGAGTATGCTAACCGGGGATTGAACCCGAAAAACATTCTACCATCATTCAATACTCAGAGCCTATTGGTAGACTGATCTGTTGAGGCTTATTAAATGCATTGTTGTGTGCACTTAGAAAGGAAATACAGATGAATCGAACATTTCGTGCCAGGCCATTGTTCGAATGGAACGTGAATGGGAAACAACCAGTTAGGAGTGGCTACAAGGGTAGCATTGAGCAGATCGTGTGTAAAGTCATGAAGCCAATCAAAGAGGAATGTAGATGACAGGGTGAAATGAAGGTGTTCTATTGAGAAGCATTATGCTCCACTGGGAACTCAAGGGAATAATGACAATGCACTGAGAAACGAAATATGCATTGCTATTCATTGAAACTGACTTCAACACTGTTAAAGAAGATAAATTCATAGCCATTGTAAAGAGGTTAGTCATGATTCTATAGCTTGAAAAGATCGACTCTAGCTCTGAGTTTCATTCAGGACAGTAATAATTACTAGAAAAGTACAGTTAAATGGAGATGGAACCCAGGATCTTCAAGTTACAATGCGACCTCGTGAATCATCCAACCAATGGACGACTAACAGTTTGATCACGAGTTGACATCAATCAGAGAACCTTTGAAAGTTTGTTTCATCCTAGTTTGGGACTCTTTACCAGTATGCATCCACCAACGGGGTTCGAACCCAGTTACGTGGCGAGCTCTTAGACTATTCAGTCACTGGAACCCAATCCAGTGCTCCCTGATTTTCAGTGATTCACCAAAGTGAAGCCATTTCGTGGCTAAACTCGATATCAATCAATTTTCTGCAAAGTAACATTTGAATAGCGAATAGCATTCAGCACAGTTCAAAGGCTATTGTATTCATAATAGAATTCAATGATATTGGTTGTAGTCTCAGTGTGTAAAGGTATGTATCGGTTACTAGTGATTGTCATCAACATACTCGTCAATATTGATTTGTCGTAGTTCCTAGTGGAACCTACGGCTTCAAGCTAGAGGTTTGAAGTTTCGGTAGCAGTGGTTTTATTTTTACCGGATGGATTTGCTAGCCTCACACACACACACACACAACCTTACCTCTTTTAACCGGCCTTACTACCGGCTTGATGACGTCTAGGAGTGCACCAACCAGAGATCGAACGGCAGGTCATATGAGAGGCGTGGTTAGAGAGTAGTATTCTACGACTGAACCACCGAAATACGCCCCATAGAGTTATACCGTGGCAGATTTAATTGAGATAAGTGTGTGTGTCCTTTCTCTCTCTGTGTGTGTGTGTGAATGGAGAAATAATGACTTTTTTCTTTTGTTGTTTGTTTTGCTTTTTGTTACTTACTTCACTGTTACTTCACTATTCACCCCCACCCTCTTAAACTCTCCACCACATGTGTAAATTCACTCTGCTCTCTGACCTTGACCCTATAACATGCCTCTAACCAATCTGCGTTTCCCAATAGTAATCTGAACTCTAAACCCTCTTATCTTATCACGGCGGCCTGCTTGAACATAGGGCTACCAAAAATTCCACCTTACAACATTTTGCAAAATTGCTTTGGTTTGCTCTTTTAATTTTGTTTTAATTTATCAATAATGTGTCCTAATCGTATTATATATAATCGCGCATTTTTAAAATCATTACAACCTACCGCGTTGTGTCATCCACAAAAATTGAGAAAAAAGCATCACTGTGGCTGGCAGCGTGCACTGAAACGTACACAAATTAATCAAATGACTGTTCCTGAACTCGTTAGCACTAATTGTAGATCCCTGTCCAACAAAATGGATTACCTTCAATCCCTAATGTATTCCAATGTTTATCGAAATGCTGGCGTTTTAGCAATACAAGAGACTTGGCTGCACCAGCATTATGATGATAATCTAATTTCAATAAATGGATATAAAGTTTTTCGCCAAGATAGAAATAGTTCCAAGAAAAAATATGGAGGAGGGGTAGCCACATATATAAACACAAATTGGTCTACATCAAATCACGTTTGCTTCAATTATTCTAATGACAGTATAGATTGCATAACCGTCAGGTGTCGCCCAAAACACTTAAGTAAATATTCTTATATATACATAACAAATATTTACATAACACCCAATTGTAGCCTTTCTAATATAGTTATGTTTGCAGATGAGTTTACTGAATTCGCTGCTCCTGCATTCGGAAACTCGTTGTCTATAGTCTGTGGTGATTTTAATTCATGTGATCACAGCTTTCTTACTTCGCTTGGTCATGAGAATCTAGTCAAGTTTAATACACGTCTGGACAAATCACTAGACCTGGTTTTCATAAATGACCGTGATGTATATGAAACCCGAAGGAGAGCTCCTTTGTTAAATTCTGACCACTGCATTATTCGTATTTTACCGAAAGTGTACGGCAAGTTACAACGAAAATTGTTTAGTCATTTAACAAAGAAGATACATGAACGTTCATATTCCCATGACAACATTCTAGCATTAAGAAGCATGTTGCATGATACCAACTGGGAACTGTTTACTGACGATAAGTTGGATGCTACTGTCTCTAATATAACCGATTATCTGAAGTTTTGTTTGGATATTTGCTGTCCTTATGAAACACTGTTTTCGAGATTTGACAGAATCTCTTCTTTGCAACTGAAAAAACTTAGAAGACAAAAAGAGAAGTTGTATAAGAATTGTGATAATACTGGTGTCCGTAAAATAAACACCCTTATAAAAATTGAAATAGAAAGGTTGAACAGACTATATAATGAAAAATTTTTATCATGTAAAAATCCTTCAAACATTTGGAAACTTTTCAATAAACTTACAAGTAAAAAACAAATGTCCGTTGATGCTTATTCTGATGTAAATGCTTTAAACAAATCATTTATCAAGAAACAAATTAATATGGTTGTACCTGATGTACCTAGTCAAGAAAATGGTCATTTTCAGGGTTTTGAAGAAAAGGATGTACTATTATGTTTGAAGTCATTAAATCCAACACACAGCCTTGGTCCAGATGGTGTACCAAGCATTCTTCTCCAAAAGTGTGCAGACATCTTGTGTCATCCTCTTACTCAAATCTTTAACGCATCATTTAAGAGGGAAACGGTACCTGCTGACTGGAAAGAAATCAAGGTTGTACCTGTACAGAAATCATCTTCTGGAGCAGGTATAAAGTTTAGACCAGTCGCTATAACATCTCCTTTTTTGAAAACTATGGAGAAACTTCTTTTGAATATTCTTAAACCTTCTTTAAAAGCTTTTAGTGACCCTAAGCAGTTTGCTTATAAGTGTGGAAGAAGTACATTAGATGCAGCCATTGTACTACACCACAATATTGTTTCCTGCCTTGATAAGGGTGCTAAGTTCGTTCGAACAGCTTTTTAGACTATACTGCAGCTTTCGACTCTGTTCCTAGGACACTTTTATTAGGAAAGATGATTTCAGCTCAAACAGAGTCCTGGGCAACTAGATGGCTGTCTTCTTATTTTAAGGATAGGAAACAGCATACTGTTTTGGCTGGAAAGCGCTCCACTTCCCAGCTAACTGAAAGTGGTGTGCCTCAAGGTGCAGTACTTTCTCCATTTCTTTTCTCTTTCTTTCTGCATGACCTTCCGAACTCACCCAAAGTTAACTTCATTAAGTATGCTGATGACCTGACCGTTTCTGTCCCTGTAGTTGCCACATCGGATTGTTCCTATATGAATGGCTTCCTAGCTGAAGTTAAGGATTGGTCTCGCTCAAATGGTCTTAAACTAAATCCAACTAAATGTAACACTGTTGATTTCAGCTTGAGAAGTGAAAAAGATATGCATGGATTGATTCAATCTCATGATTGTTGTAATATTGATGGTACCATGATTGAGAGTAAGTCAAGTGTTTCTTATCTTGGCATTAGTTTCTCGTCAAATCTTTGCTGGTCGTCTCATATTCTTATAGTTTCTAAGAAAGTTTTCCGTCTGACTTATTACATAAAGAAGTTGAGACACTCAGGTATAACTCAATCTCTTATCATACAATTTATTAATTCATGTGTTTTGCCCATCATTCTTTATTGTTCTCCATTATTCTTCCCTGGGCTACTCAAGAAAGATCATATAATACTACGAAGAACATTGAGGGCTGTAAGTAGGGTCAGTGCTATCCCTTTGACTGAACTAAATGACACTGTTGTCAATAGGCATATGAATTCTTGTAAACACTTAGCTAAAGTTATCTTATCTGATAGTGAACATCCTCTTTATTCACAATTGTTTCCTTGTATCTCTTCGGGTAAGACCAGAAGAAATTTTATAAACATTTATGCTCGTACTACAAAATATAAAAATTCGACCGTTCCATATTTGGCACGAGTATTGTGTGAAGAGACAAATATCAGAAAAGAACTTTTACAACTTTTGAATCAATAACTAAACTATAAAATGAAATGATGCATATTAATGCATGTGTTATTTGTTATATTATTTATTTATTATTCACTATGACCTAGAAATGGTATGATTTTGTTGGGTTTTTTTATTTTTATTTTTTTTATTATTTTTTCCTATTAACTATCAATATTTTAACATTTTATATATTTATATAATTATAAACAGAGCTAAACCATTGCAATATGTAAAAGAAACGCTGAAAATTCCATGCTGTAAATTGTTATTGTTGTGGAATAAAGTGATTATTATTATTATTATTATTATTATTATTATTATTAATTCCACTATATATAATTAGTTGTTTTTTGACACTGAATAATCTGTCTACCTACATCAAATTCCGGAATTATGTTCCTTATACCTTCTATTTGTAACTCCAAGTAATTATGAAAAAGTATGTTCCAAAACTTTTTTGAAACTTATAATTTGATTTTGTTTAGGATTTATGCAGTTGATGAGTATCCACGAAATAAAACGAGCTCGTATTATCCTGCAAACATGTTCGTTCTTTCTCTCTTCAAACTAATAAAGGGAACCGGTTGTATGGAACTTTTTTCTTTGTTTCACTTTTCTCAACCATATTCTCACTACAATTTTTTTCAATATAGGTCCAGTGTATTTTTTCGTAAATTTTTATATTCACAATCTTGTCTATTTGTTTTTGTATAGTATAGTTCACAATATATATAGTTGAATTACGTAATATGTGGTTTTTGTCAGCATGTTATAGTGTTCTTACGCGCTATCAAGTGAATTTTAAACATCTGGCCAAAAAAAATAATGTTTTCTTTTCTCTCGTCACATTTCACGTGTAAATATGTGTATACACGTGTGTGTGTGTATGTATGTATGATGTATGTATGTGTGGTTGTATGTCGATTTATGGCATATGTGTGTATATTCGAGAATGAAACGTTATTTATTACTTTAATTATTAGTGTTCACATTTTACACCTAAACATGTTTGGTATACCGATAGACACTTAAACACACACACACGCATGGGCAAGCACGTACGCACGCATTCATGCACACCAATTTGGCAATGGTATTAACTTTACATTTACATCTGTAGTCGAATTGCAATTGTATATATAATCACCACTGATTCCAGCATTGACTATTAGAGACTTATTCACAGTATTAAGCTATTTATATGTTATACCTACCATTATATCATCTTTATATATACATATATACATACATGTCTCAATTGTTACAAATTATAGGTTGAAAATTTTAATCGGTCATTAAATAAAAATAATTAATTTTATCTATATGTGTGTATTATTATTATTGTATTATCTTGTGTCTAGTGTGGTAATGAAGTGAGCTCTAAGCTTAATGATTTATAACCTACGTAGTGATTAAATATTTTCTTTCAAATGTACACATTGGTCATGATTAGAGAGTAACTCAATAGTTTTATTTTTGTTGGTAAGAGATACGCAGTGAGGGTTGGGATACTACTATCCGGAAGCCTAGTAGACAGACAAGGGTCAACGCTGTCCTCCCACCTCACTTTCGAGTGAAGTCATTTGACTTGAAGTTTGATGCATAAGGCAGTAGTGAAACAGTGTCAGAAAGCTATATTTCCCATGGTTTTCGGTAACCAAAGCAAGTTCATACATCTCATTTTATCGTTTCGAATTCTGGTGGCACGATGCCCACCATAGATTTGCTAGGTAGACCTGAATGCACACCAATTGTGCTTGTAAGCTTGTGAGGAACACTACCTCAGGCTGTCTGAGGCTATGAACGCATGACCATATGAAGACATTTTTAGAGAGGAAGACTAAAGTCTACTACTTACTCATCCTTGATCATACCAGGTGGTTTATGCGACTAGTGAGAATGTTGTATAAGTGATCTGTTCACTTGAATCCAGTTGAAGTTAGTCTAGCGGTTTGAAAGACTTAATGGTGTGTGGGTTTGCTAGCGTCACGCCCAACCCTCCTTCTTTACCCGGGCTTGGGACTGGCTGGAAAACTAGCGAGCTAGTTAACTAGGCAAGGCAACTACAATAGCAACTAGCACCAGACACCATCAACGGGAGGAATTTAACAGAGGTGTTACTTCCTTCACTTATCTGGGAAACATCGTGTCAACTCCACAGGCAGTTGGAATGGATGAAGATGTCAAAGCCAGCCAGGATCGGAAAGGCAAGATACGCCTTCAACAACCTGAAACCAGTTTGAAAATCTTCTACATTCATCCCCAGCATAAGGAACAAGATTCGCATTTTCAACATTAATGTAAAGTCGGTTCTTCTATACGGGTCAGAAGCTTGGCAAGTGTATCACGAAAAAGATTTCCAACAGGCTTCAGACTTTTATCAACAGCTGCCTTCGTCGGCTCCATACTGAAGGTGAAATGGCCAGCCAGAAAGAATAAGCAACAAGAAACTATAGGAACAAAATAACCAAGAGCAGATAGCTAAACAGAGATATGTAGTAGAAAGTGTTGCTACACGGAGTGTGGCGACTTGAACTGCCGCACATTTGTGCAAAGTTCTATGTCGAAAACAGACAGACAGACAGTAGAAAGTGAAGATGGATCGGGCATTCACTGAGGAGGCCTTCGGTTGGCATCGCACACCAGGCCATTGCTTGAGTGAAATCCAAATGGGAAATAACAAGTGAATCGTCGGTGCAATGGTGGCATGGAGTAGATCGTGTGACGAGGAAGAGATGAGAGAGTTTGTTCAATCGTGGACCCGGCGCTGAAGAGGACGGCGGAAAAGAGAACAACGTGAAGGTGTGTTGTTGAAGCCCTAAGTTCCACTCAAAACCCAAGGGAATAAAAATAATCACATGAATCCAACTGCATCGTCAATTTCCAAGTGCTGTTTGGTTTGCATGGATTCTATTAGTCCTAGATTCAGTCACTGTTAGGCTCACAGGGTGTGTACTTCTGAATTTTTCTAAAACAAGAACGAAACGGCACTTTTTACTTGATTTTCATTAGTTCTCCAATTTAATATCAACTTGTGATAAAACTTTCAGTATAATTTTGTTCTTGGTTATTTATCATACGTGCTGTTGGGATGTTTCAAATCAATGGTGTGTGAATATCATTATGAGATGCTTTATTGATTAAGCTGAAACTAGTGTTTGGTAAAACTTTACTCATCAGTTTTTTCTAAATCAGAACTAATTCCGCTTGTATACATTACCAATATCACTTATGGGTACATATATATTTCAAATGAACTGTCGTCAAGATTTGACAGAATAGTTCTAAAATATTTGGGCGCCGAGTGAGAAGTAGACATTTGTAACAAAAATTATATTTGTAAAATCTCAGCGAGATTGAAATGAGTAATTCCAATGTTTCGTTCTGCAATCTGGTCCGAACTTCTTGGAATTACTCATTTCAATCTCGCTGAGATTTTACAAATATAATTTTCTTTACAAATGTCTGCTTCTCACTCGGCACCCAAATATTTTAGAACTATTCTGTCAAATCTTGACGACAGTTCATTTGAATTATTTTGGAATCCAATTAAATTAACAAAGAAACTATGTAATTGGCACAATCATCGTGTTTTCACTCTCTGTTGTCTGCAGCAGAATGCGTATCCTAAATCCGTAGCTGTCGAGTCACCTGACAACTCCAGTAGGTTGAATAAAGCACCTCAATCTTCAGAAAGAAGACAAAGCAATAAGTTTGACAGGGTGCTTCAACTAAACTCTAATCCTAAACACCATAATTTTGAAAATACGTCTAACCATAAAATTCTAGATACTAACAGTTTGAATAAACATCAAGGCGTGATGTTAGCTGACGCATAGGAAATCCTGATTAACAAATAAGAATGGATATGTATCACTAACTAATAATACTTGGTCAGTGGGAACATCATCACTCACTGAGAAATGCAGGTACATCCAGATGACGAGTCCCAAATAGGACGAAATACGCATCCTGGATTCCACTGCTAGCCACCATCCACCAATTGTATACTAAAGTTCTCGACTGTCTATATCTACTTATGGAGACGTTAAGACTGTTTTACAACTATTTATCCGCACGCACACACATACACACTGTGTTTAAAGTGCTTAACAAAGGTAGATCAATATTTGTAAGTCTGAGGTCAAATTTTGATCACAACTCGTACAATTTTGTTTATGATACTTGTTAATACTTGTTTTATGACTCATGATTGGACAAAGCTTTTAAAAACAAGAGATGTTCCTTCTATATATAAACCTCTGTTATGTTAATTTTGATTAATTTCCCTGAAGAAGTTCGGACCAGATTTCCGAACGAAACGTTGGAATTACTCATTTCAATCTCGCTGAGATTTTACAAATATAATTTTTTACAAAGGTATATATATATATATATATTTTAAAGTCTTCAGATGTATGAAAAAATTCCCATGCTATGTAATTAAGAATACATAAGTCAGCAAAGAGATCTCCACTTTTCGTAATTTCACTTCAAAACTGTACAGTTTTTAAGGCATTTAATCGACAACAAAGGTCAGAGGTTATTATTATCAATTAGTAAAACAAAACCTTCAGATATTATAGGGTTTTTTCTGGTATGTCTACATTCAGTGTTTGTGATGTTGTGGCTCATTGGATTTGGCATTCTAGTTTCATCTGGTGGGTCATAGGCTGTAATTCCATTCCAAAATAATAGAGAAGATTTGTAGCTCAGGTGGATGATTTGCAATTAATAGTGTTCTCTGAGCTGGTTGGTTTAGTTGTGGAGCTTTCGTCGTACCCCCTCCTGCTGGACAACATTCCCCTTCAGCACAATTTTTAGCATAAAAGGAACTGATTTAACTTTTCCATGACTGAGAGAATTGCGTCTCCCGGTAACCATCTTTACATATGTATGGATCATTTTCTGTTGACTTAGATTTTCAACTTTCTGGTTACATGATTTACTTTTTATTAGTTGGTATATTTGGTCTATATTTTAACGTGTTTGTTAATTGCATATTTGTTTGAGTACCAGGCTTCTAGGAATTCCCTGACTGCACTTTTGGTGTTTCCTCTTTCTAAGATTTCGATATTATCCCAATCAAAATGATGTCGATAATTGTCTATATACATTGATATGAAACAGGAATTTATATCGTGTGTTTTCACGGCTGATTTGTGTTCCTGGATTCTAATTCGAAGAGGACGCCCACTTTGGCCTATGTAATGCCTGTTACAGTGCATACATGCAATTTATTTTGTAAATGGTATTAATTTTATCCGCTTTTTCTGTTGGATCTTTCGTTTTGCATAAGATCGAATTAGGCGATTTGACTGGCTGGCTTGTGTGCTATATCTATATCAAACGGTTTCAGTATTCTAGTTGTTATTTCAGAGATATTTTCCATGTATGGCAGCATGAATGTTTTTTGTGGTCTTTGATAACGATTCCTTGTTGGTGTTGTGATTCGATTTTAAACACTTTTTGATGAAATTTTGTCATCTATCATCTGGTCTTACCTCTACCCTTAAAAAGAGAGAAAAACTTTAAAAGCCTTAGGCTACATGTTCAAATCACCTTGATATGAAACTATTCACTAGTGGAAAGTGTCACACAGCAAGTCTGGAAGATATTAACTCAACAGTTATATAGACAGGGAAATAGAGATGGATTAAATATACGCTGAGAACACCATCAACTGGCACAGCGGATATCCTTGCAGACAGAGTACGATAGGAGAAAATAATACAACACAGATGTATTCTTGAAGGTCTGTATTTTGTTTTATAGCCAAGTGTACTAATAATATTACTAGAGGTAAATGTTACACACAGTGGTTAGGACTATCGCCGACCATGAACATGGTCCGGGGATTCGATCCCCTGCCAACGACGCACACCTGATATCTATGGTCGGCCTGCGAAATTCGGGCTACCGATATCACGTGCTGAGAATTCCATACCTGTACCAAAGAATACGGTGTCGAATCAAGCTGTAATAAAAAAAATATTTCTTATATATGGTAAGATGAATTTTCTTATTTTCTTTGACGATGGTTCCTTGTTGGTGTTGTGATTGGATTTTAAACACTTGTTGATGAAATCTTGTGGATAACCATCCTTTTTGAAGACCGTTTGTAGGTATGTTTCTTCCATTATTTTCAACTCTTCAGTGCTGCAGTATGTTTGAACTCTCTTGTAAACGATGTCTGCACACAGTTTCTTTTGTGAGTGAGTAATTGGATTATTGCTAGTACAGTTGAGTATTTGATCTGTGTGTGTGCGTTGATTTTCTATATACTTGTGTTTCTAAATTCCCTGTGTTGGTTCTCCTGACTAAGACATCTAAAAATGAGATTTTCTTATCTAAATCTTCTTCTCTTGTGGTGAATTCGATGTCTTCAAATATGTTTTTTTTTATTAATTTGAGGGTGTATTCTAAATAATTTCCCTTAATTATTACAAATGTATCATCAACGTAACGTACCCAGATTTTCGGTTTAATTCCATTCCACTTATTCGAGATTTAAGCGCCTAGCGGTAGTATCACCAGCTTTCATACAATTAATTAATGGGTTCAATGTTTTACGCATATCAGTGGTTTATTGAATTATGTATATAGCGACAATATAATTTGTGAAGCATGTCATTTACATATACAGTGGGAGAATAATTACGTAATAGTTAGTTTTATTTCAAGGCAGGTTTTATCATGAACAACTAATCTTATCTATAATTAAAACTGATGAGTTTCTGAACGAATCTGCTGGATATACTGAGTAGTTTACATAAAGTAGTTGTCTATGAGATCAGATATTTCACTGTAGTTGCTTTTAAGCCGCTCAACCATATTCGAACAATAATATTTTGAAGCAGTTACTTCTGTTAAGCATAATATGTGTCTTTAATTTTCCTATTGATTAGTTTGATCGAATATATGGCTGTGAGACGTGGCAATTGAGAGTGGAAGACATGAAAAGATTAGCTGTCTTTGATCATAGGTGCCTGTGTTCTATCTCCCGTGTGAAGTGGTATTATAAAGTGAGCAATATTGAGGTTAGGCATCGAGTTCTAGGTAAAGAGGGGAAATCAGTCGACGAGGCCGCGAAATTACATCGATCGAGATGGTTAGGACGTGTGTTACGTGTGCCTAGTCATCGCCTTCCACAACGGGTAATCTTAGCTGATATAGGGTTAGGCTGGAAAAGAGCTAGCGGAGGTCAAACCAAAACATGGCCTCACCAGTCAATGAAATCCACAACAGTTAGTTTAAGCCAGTCACGTAGGAAGGTGTAGACTTCCAGGTAGGGGTCCTCGGGACGGTAAAAACTAATGATTGGAAACAATTGGTGATATGGCTCAAAATTGTTCTCAATGGCTGGCGGAGATGCATCCACTCCTTGTGACTTATGATTTCAAATGAAACTATATTGTTCTTCGTTATTACTATTCCTTTGTCTCACACCTCTGTTTACTGTCTCTATTACGCATTTCTTCTACCTTCTTCTGTTGCTTTGTGTGGTACAAGGAGGGAGTGTGGCGAATTGAACTGTCGCACATCGGTGCAAAGTTCTATGTCGAGAACAGACTGACGGTTTAGCCTTTCAGGATTTCATCATGAGCTGACATTGGTTAGAGAATCATTGGAAAACCACTGGGAAATACTGGACAGCTGTTTCATCGTAGTTTGGGACTCTTCATCAGTACGCACCCACCGGGATTCGAACCCAGGGCCTTCTGGTAACAAGGCGAGCTCGTAGACTATTCAGAAGCCACTGGAACCCGATCTAATGGCCAGACCATGAATTCTAACTTCTGCCAATTCACGATATACCGCGACCACCAGCCAATGTCTTCGGTGGCGAGTATTTGTCCTCACACCCGACCTGCTGCACCCTAGTGATTACGACTTCTCATTAGAAACCTAGGTAACTACCTACCTAGTAGGACAAGTCGCTAGTGAGCATCTCATTGTTATTTAAGTATTGGTTTGTTCAGCCCTTGTTGACATATCGGCTCCTTGTGCAGATGATTCGACTATCTCTGAGGTTCAAATTGGATTCATTTGGTGGAGTGGTGGAATCCAGTTAATTTTCAGAGATTGTCGAGGCATCCTCACAACGAACTGAGCCTGTCGGTTCAGTCAGTCAACGGGAAAATTAAAATTGAATTGTAAATAAATAATCAATAACTGACAGTCGTTGGACAAGAGGAGGCTTTCTAGGCCTAGTTGGTCTATTGCATAATCCTTTGGTTTTTGCAACTATTGGGTACTGGTTTCAAGCTTCAATGGGAGGAATACCATCACTCATTGGAGAATGCAGGTACATTCAAATGACGAGTCCCAAATACGGTGAAATACGCATCGTAGATTCTACTGCTAGTCTGCACCCACCAAATTACTTCATAATATTAAAAAAATTCATTTATTCGTTTTGGCTGGCAAAGAGTTATGGATAATATGAGTGGTTTCCGTCTACTCATATCAGTTAATATTTTTTTTCGCATTCCTTGCCTTCTGGATGGGAAATAGGGAGGGCTTCAAGCTTTCAGCTTTGAAGTTTTAGTAGCTGTGGTGTTCTTTTTTTACTCGGTGGGATAGCTAGCCTCAGAGCTAATCTTCCTTTTTTTCCGAATGTAATGTTGACTAGGAATACATTGAATTTGAGTAGTAGTAGTAGTGTGGTGAGAGCTTTCTGCTAGCTGAAATTGTAGACAAAAATTTACGTCAATGTTTACGTCCCAAATCTTGGTCATGAGAAAAAAAAACAATAACAAAGACTAACTCAACAACCAATCACAGCAGATCTGGCGTGGGCGGATATATCACCGGACTGTCTAAGAAACGGCAACAAAGAGGTGACAGAATAACCCTCAGCAAGAAAACAACCAATGAGAAGACGTCTCTTCTCTGCCAACAATAAAGAATAATAATGTACATGAACGAAATATTCCCATATTGAGTCATAAGAAAAAGGCACAAACAGCGAAGAAAATTTTCTTTTCGACGATTCATTTTCATAATCTGTACAATCGTAATTATAATTAACAAAGAAATCTTTAGACCAATCAGATACTGGTAAACTTTGTCCTTGAAAAATTGTAATACATAATGTAAGGTGTAAGAAGTGATGACTAATTGTAAGTTAGAAAGGAGACAGAAGTTGGCATGACGTAATAAGTGTGAGACAATGAGTAGTCAATAAGCTCATGTAGAATGGACAGGAACTAGTAGAAAGGCTATAAAGTGTTTCTGTATAAAATCTGTATGGAAAAGCAATGTTATTAATGAACAGTAATAGAGTGGTAATAAAGTGTGGATGATGGGAATAATAATGATAATAAAAGTATTGGTAATAATAATAGTGAACTTACATAATAAAGGAAAGAATCAAAATTGTAGTAAGAACTTTACTCTGGCCATGGTAAGGCAAGAGAATGTATGTATCGCTTTTGGATGCAGAGGTCCGGTTTCAGATCTCGAATAGCTAATGCTTCAGATATGTACAGATGGCGTATTCGAAGTTCCTTTGTACGACATCGAGGAACTCTGTGTAACGCTGTGAAGCATTCATGTGGGGGTGTTCGATGTCCGGAGGTGACAAGGTGTTCGAGGATCGAGCTGTTGCTATTCTTCTTTTCTCCTCTGGCTAACCAAGTTGGGCAGTGTTCCAGGATACGTTTGTGGACTTAACGTTGAGTACGGCCGATGTACTTTGCTCCACACGAGCAAGTAAATTGATAAATACACATTGAAGTGGCCAAAAGCGGTATCATTACCTTAGCGTTGGACTGGATTAACTGTCTGCAGGAAATTGTGATATGTAGAGTGGCTGTCGGAAATATCTTCTTCAAACATCCATAAATATCTGTTGATTTCCTCAATAAACGATCTGTTACCTGGCCCTTGTCTTCTGTCGTTACAGTAGTCCCTACTCATTATAAGGTCTATGAGGTGTGGGCATTTATATCACTTCACAAAACGGAATCATTTGTTTTTTACTACTGAATACCCCTAATTACCTTAATATTTTTTGTAATATTGATGGTGCTGATAATAAGAAATGTAACATTTTTTATTCGATAATGAAGTGTACTCTTTAAAAGAGGCATTTCCCCATATAAATTCTATCATGATGTGTGTAGAACAGAGATAATTTAATGTTTATGCTATACTTATATATGTTCAATGTATTTCTATGTATTCTTTTAGGCTGAAGCAATTTTCCGGGATATAATCTCTGTCCTAGGAGTATCAAACACGCCTTCATCAAATGGAACTTCAACAGCAGAAGCACCTGGAGATACTAGAGATGTGCCTCAATCCGTTAGGTCTAATATTTATACTACAGTTGATGCAACATGGGATGGTCAATTCCCACCTAGAGCACCGAGACCAGAAGATATTGTCACAACAGATGAAGCTATGGATCCGCCACCAACAGTGACTATAGAAGCACCGGATGGAGATCAGGTTTGTTAGTTGTTCCATTCTCCATATTACATTATCTATTCCCTTCTTTTTCTCCTTTTGATATCTTTCTCAAACTTGTGTAGACATTTCATATGATAAGATCAAAATTCTACTTAAAACAAAAAGTTAAATTAAACGTGGTTGCTATTACTTTATCAGTCTAATATCTAGCGATTGAAATTATTTTTTTCCTTCACATTCCCAGTGGAACATAGGGCTACAAGCTAGAGGCTTGAAGTTTCTGTAGCAGTGTTTATTTTACAGGATGGGGTTGCTAGCTTCATGCCCAACCCTTTCCCCTTTACTAGCTTTTATTTCTGGCTTAGCGAGGTAAAGGAGTGCATCCATGGCCGTGGATCGAACCCCAGACCATGTGCATGGTCGGCAAGCGTCCGAACCGCTGTGCAACCGATACACGATTGAAACTATAGTCGAGTTTTTTTAGGACTGCCAACAAATCGATAAAAAGTAGTTTGCTGATTCAGTAGTAGAACTTTTCCGACCGTGCCTCAAGTGGTCCTGGATTCGGCCCCGGTCGACGCACTCTTGAGCCTTGTTAGGCCGGTAGTGTAAGGTTTGTAAAAAGGTAAGGTTGGGCTTGAGGCAAGCAAGCCCTATGCCTTAGAAATAAAAAGCTACTTCTATCGAACCCTTAAATCCCTAACTTGAGGCCCTATGTCCCACTAGCAACGTAAAGGAATAAAATAAATAAATAAAAAGTAAAGTGAAATACTCGTGCTAGCGTCTACTTGTAATCCCTATCGTATTGATTGACTAACGTTCTCAAGTTGCCACACTCTATATAACACTCAAAGGCAGAAAAAAGACTCCAAGGAACCACAACAAACGATAAAGAATAAGTGTATGGAAAGTAGTGAAGATTTAATGGATCTGGGAGTTTACGTGGGGTAAAAATACGGTAAAGTTCAACAATTACGTCTCAAGAGATGCGAACGCACGAGTGACCTTCAACCGATCTATCATAAAAATGAGGAACTTTCGTACAAAAAGTGACGTATATTTACAAGAAAATGCATGAAAACACACTGAACAGGTTATCTTTCTCTGACATGACTTAAAAATACATCCCAGTTATAATGAGGAGTATCAGTTGCTAAGTTAGACTAGTTTCTGTACTTGTATTCACCAAGGTGACTGAAGATGAGCTGTTTTTGTGAATCGTTCATCTCTCTTATCCTGTTGTGCAGTCTTCCGAAACAACCCTCTGTTGAATTATTATGGTTTCCAGTAAGAGGATTGACAACCACTTACTGGGAAAATGTGGATAATAAAACAGATTAAAATAAATGACATCAACTCTAAATCTAACCCTAGTCATAACTCTGATTCTAACCCTAATCCTTAGCCTAACGAGCTATTAACACATTGTCGAAACTACTTAAAAACGTGATCTGGGTGGAATTTGCTGCTTAGGTGGTGAATAGCGTTGATATTTCAGCTATGATAATGACAGGTCCCCGTTAGCCAACGACTAGCATGAGTTCAAGGTCATTGGAGCGTTCGCACTCCTGGGGCGCTTCTGTTGAACTTCACCGTTAATACATCTATACGACTGTGAAACATTTTGAATTATGTCACTAACAGTCTCAAGCTATTGGCCCTTAGCATCTCAACGACCCCGACCACAACGTCTACACCATACTTGGCTGGTCAAAACTAACAAACAACAACTTCTTGGATTAATGGCATGTTTTAAACCATCTAACCACAATAATTATACTTATTTTAACGTTTGAACTATCGATTTTTCTCCTACATCATATATCACTGTGCTGACATTTGCATATCACCCGTTGACTTGACTCTGTCTAATCTCTAATTTCAGGGCTTCTCTTTATGATTGTGTGTGCACTGTCTGTTTTCGTCACAGAACTTTGCACCGATGTGTACTAGTTCAAGTCGCCACACTCCCTCCTTGTACCACACAAAGCAACAGAAGAAACTAGAAGAAATACATAACAGAGTCAGTAAACAGAGGTGAGGTGTGAGACAAAGGAATATTAATAACGAAGAGTAATATAGTTTCATTTGAAATCATAAGTCACAAGGAGTGGATGCATCTGCACCAGCCATTGAGAACGATTTTGAGTCATATCACCAATTGTTTCCAACCTTGATTGGTTTTTACCGTCCCGAGGACCCGAACCAGTCAGGAAGTCTACACCTTCCGACATGGCTGGTTGGCTTAAACTAGCTGTTGTGGATTTCATTGACTGGTGAGGCCATGTTTTGGATTTATCGCCGCTAGCTCTTTTCCAATCTGACCGTATGTCAGCTAACATTACCCATTGTCGAGGAAGGCGATGACTAGGCATGCATGTGTAACACATGTCCTAACCATCTCACTCAATTGATGCAACTTCACAGCCTCGTCGATTGATTTCCCTCGCTCCTAACCTCTAGCACTCGACGCCTAACCTCAACACATTATCACAGTGTGTACAGTGTGATAATGTGTTGCACAATCTGATTTTGTTTGAGTGAATGCAGGTCATTCTGACATTGAACTGTTGACAGAGTGCTTGATCCCCCACCTTGATGGGAATATTCTACTTGATTCTAAGGTACTTCTTACTGTTGAGTTTCAGTAAATTGATTTTTTTTCTAAAGTTTCTGTTTTGTACTAGCCTGTATAACTGCCTGATGGTACTGTTGAAGTACTTTTGAGTTCCTGATGTTTTTATAGTTGAATAGAGCCACACATAGACTTCTGCTACAGAACAAAACCAGCCACATTACAATCCTAAAGTTGTGTTATTCGCGATGTTTTTAGTGTGGTTGTGTTCTCTGAGCTGGATACTTAATTTGCGAGGCTTTCGTCGCCCTACTAGGCTACATCTTCAGCACGCATACTTCAATTTGAAATGAGCTTTTAGATTTCTCCACGAGTTTATTAGGCATCTCTCTTGATGACCTTGAACGTGATTGGTCACCAGGAGAGATGGCTAATAAACTCGTCGAGAAATCTAAAAGCTCATTTCAAATTGAAGTATGCGTGCTGAAGATGTAGCCTAGTAGGGCGACGAAAGCCTCGCAAATTAAGTATCCAGCTCAGAGAACACAACCATATCAAAATCATCCACCTGAGCTATAAATCTTCTCTACCATATCTAATCACGATGTAGTGCCACCGGTGACTGATTGATCAACTGGCGGGTCTCATACCTTAAAGGATCTAAGTTTCAATACCTTAGTAGGGTAGTAGTTGTCCAGTCGCTGAAGAGTCACCAACTAAAATAGATGAAAGGGTTGTCTAGTACTCCAGGATTTTTCAATGGTTGACGAATTAATGGATCTGTGGGAGTAGTTACATTGAGAGAGCAGAAAGTGGGGCACACCTCCAATTTTCTGAACATGTACTATAATAAAGTCTACGTCCTAAGGGAACAAATGATTTCAATGGTACCGTTAACTAGTGATCTCCTTGATATGAATCATGAGGTGGACGTTACAAGATCCATCAAAATAATGACTGGGTAAAAGAGTTAAGTTCTTCTCATGTTTACTGAAGCAATCGCCATTAGGCATCTGAAACCCGATTTATGTTTTCATCACAAAAAAGCAGTTTTCAGTCTTTCCTTGCCCCTGAGAACTGGATTTCGTCATCCTGTCTTTCACCTGATTACGTAACGTCGAAAGTTTCCATTGTGTATGATTATTATTGTTTGGGATAAAGTGATTATTATTATTGCCACTGGTCGGTGGCACAGTGGTTAGGACACTCGCCGACCATGCACATGGTCTGGGGTTCGATACCCGGCCACGGACGCACTCCTTAACCTCGTTAAGCCAGAAATAATGCTGGTAAAGAGGAAAGGTTGGGTATGAAGCTAGCAACCCCATCCTGTAAAAACCAAACACTGTTGCAGAAACGTCAAGTCTCTAGCTTGAAGCCCTATATTCCACTGGGGAACGTGAAGGAAAGAAAGAAGAATTATTGCCACTATATGCCTATACTGGTGTGTTTTCATTATAATAGAGGTTTTTGTATTTCCCAATGAATGAAAAACAATATCGTTTTGTTTTTCATTCATCGGGAAATACAAAAACCTCTATTATAATGAATATCATATACCCAATGCCCAAATTTTTTCAAACCGTTAAAAGTGAACTTGGTTTGGACATATATAATCTAATTAAAAACCGGATTACTCTATTGGTGTGTTTGTTTAAACTTGAACTCTCTGAGTAGGTGTGTTAAATTTGTTTCTGTACATAAACTTAATAATATCTTTAGGCTGTAGGCAGCTGATGAAGAAGCCAACGAAATAAGCAATGATGGTAACATTTTATTCTGCGCAAACCACTGTTATTCTTACTTTATTTTTGTTATGTACTCGTCGCCAAATTATTGTTATGTACTGGTCGAGAATTTAATAGTCCTGACGCAAGAAAAGACGGAAATCAGAAGACCACTAGGTTTGCGATGATACTTCTATTTTCCAAACACAAGGAGAATCAATGTCACACAATAGTGTGAGAGCAAAATATATATGAATGTCCAAACAAGTGTGTGAACAAATCAATAGACAGTCTTAACATGATTGGCTAATTATAATGGATTATCGATCCATATATACGTTGCAAAATATATCAGACTGTCAACAAACACATTATATATAATATAAGGGGGAATATACATTGTTAAAAGAGACGGTTTCATCAAAGTGAAATGGTCACAGACTAAGAGAGCAACAGAAAGAGAGACCACCATATATATATATATATATATATGTGGATACATATCAATTTTGTAAAGGGTTCCACCCTAGAAATTATTATTACTATTATTATTTTGCTGTTATTACCGCTTTGTTTTGTTTCTTTCCTTTCTTTAGAATTAGACTGACGCTGTTAATCCTTCAAAGGAAGCACAGAATAGAGGACGACGGTTACAGAATAATTTTTGATGTTACTACTAATTTTATCATATCATTAACATAACACGTGTGTGTGTGTTTGTGTGTGTGTGTGTGGGTGGGTGGGTGCGTGAGTCCACCATGATGAAAGCACATATCTCACTACTACTTCTACTACACTTCGTCTACTAACCTGTCTGTCCTTCTATGATGCCTTCTATGGTGTTATCAAAACTAATGATGAACTAATGAGGGGAGAGGAAAGATAGTGGCAAACAAAAATTACCCCCCACGTTTCATTCAACTCCAATAATTACTCGTTTATTTATCTGTTTCTGTTTTGCCTCTTTTTTTTGCCTTCCTCACTTTCAAATCTCTCTTATTTTGTTTATTGGTGAACTGAAAAAAGACAAAAAATAAACAATATTAATAATGATAATAGTAAACAATCTATGTGTATCGTATTAAACAGTATGGTTGCATCTTTTGTTTTATTTTTTTTTTTCAAAAAAATTTGATCCTGAAACAAGACAAGTTTGTCTTTTGTTTTCGTCTTCTTGAAAAATGTGAAATAAAATGATGTGTAAAAGTTTTTGTTTTTCTATTTAAAAATACCTTTTCTTGCCTTATTTATTCACACATTTGCTTTGGATTGAAATGTCCTTCAATAAAAGAAATAAAAAGTGTGATTGAGAAATATAACATTCCATTAATATGTTATTATTATTATTATTCCCTTGGGTTCCGAGTGGAACATAGGGCATCTCGACAACACACTTCCACTGTGTGTTGTTCTGTTCGGTTCTCTTTAGCTACCTTCCTTCACAACTGACTTACAAGCTTTCATTTCCATCTCTTCACTCGATCTCCTTCATTGTCACCCGTGACCAACGCTCAACTCTTTGTTTCCTATTTGGGTTCTACTTGAGGACTGTTTTCCTCATTACTGTGTTCCATTACATTTTGATCATGTCGATGACATGGTGGTACTTAGAATCAAATTAGCTGACGAGAACTAAAGTGAGCCGAATTGAACCGACTGACTGACTGACTGCCTGACTGGTTTCAATGTAGAACTTTGCAGAGATGTTCAACACTTCGAGTTACCATACTCCGTGTAGCACACAAAAAGCAAGAGAAGAGAGTAAAGGTAGGTTCGAAAGAGTTAGGCAAAAAGAATAGTAATATTTAAGAACAATAGAATTTTACTGGATATGATCAATCACAAAGAGTGAATGCATCTGCGCCATCATTAAGAACGATTTTGAACCAGCTATTGGTTCTTAACATCCCGAGGACCCCAACCAGTCAGGAAGTCTACACCTCTTTACATGATTGGCTTAAATTAACTATTGTGGACTTCATTGACTGATGAAGCCATGTTTTGTTTTGACTGCCACTACCTTATTTCCAACTTGATCCTATGACAGCTAACATCGCTTGTCGGTAGAGGAAGGTGATAGCTAGACATGCATGTGTAACACATATCCTGACCTTCTCAATCGATGTAGTTTCACAATTTCATCGATTAACCTACCCTCCTTACCTAACACTCGACCTAACCTAACATGGACGATAAAATGAAGACACCTATGATGAAAGACAGCTAGCTAGGCTTTTCATGTCTTCCACTTTCCGTTGCCATGTCTCACTCACAGCCAGTCATAAGGGAGGATGGAGCGAACTGTTGATCAGTACACACTTCCTTTAGTTGACAGCTGGATATGAGGTCTACAAAGCCAGAGATGGCGTACAAGCTTTCTGTATCTGTGCTCAGATTTTGCCAGTGATCAACCCTTTGGGGCTGATGCAACTTCCTGGATACACCGCTGATAACCTCCATTCCAAACGAATGAAACAGCCATCTAGTGTTCAGTTCACTTTGATCTAGCTAACATTGGTTCCCAACTACTTTTGTCAGTTAGTAGTATATGCTATCACGATAAGTGATAAAATCATATACTAATCAAAATTAAAAATGAATGACTGTCAGGAGCATTAGATCACTTATCATCGTCCAGTGTGGGAGATCACATACAGCGAATACATCTGTGCTATTGAGAACGACTTCCTAGACTGATTCCAGGTTTTTGTTTGATCACCCACGCTAACTCTCTTCCAATGTAATCTTATGTCAGCCAGCATTGCTTGTCGAGGAGGGCGATGGCTGGTCAATGCGCGACACGTGTCTTGATTATCTGAGTCTATGTAACCTGTGACATCCTTATCGACTGACTTCCCCTCTTTTTACCGGATACTCTACGCCTAATCTCAATATTACTCTCACCATAGTATACCGCCTTCCTTGACGGGCAATGTTAGCTGATATAGGGTCAGACTGGAAAAGAGCAAGCGGTACCAGTCAATGAAATTCACAACAGTTAGTTTAATCCAACCACGTAGGAAGATGTAGACAGGCGTTCTGGTTTGGGTCCTCGGGACGGTAAAAACCAATGAAGGCTGGAAACAATTGGTGATATGACTGAAAAATCGTTCTCAATGACTGGTGCAGATGCATCCACTCCTTGTGACTTATGATTTCAAATGAAACTATATTGTTCTTCGTTATTACTATTCCTTTGTCTCACACCTCACCTCTGTTTACTGTCTCTATTATGCATTTCTTCTACTTTCTTCTGCTGGTTTGTGTGCTAGAAGGAGGGAGTGTGGCGACTTGAACTGGTGCACATCGGTGCAAAGTTCTATGCCGAAAATAGACAGACAGACATATTCTACCATCTAAGATGGGAGACAGAACTCAGACATCTGTGATGAAAGAAAGCTAGTCTCTTCACCTCTTCCACTTTCAATATTCATGTCCCACAACAGTACGCAGCTAGATTGGTTGACGTAGGTTGTTAAATCCTATGCGAGCCTTTTGTATACATGATAAGACTTTGTCAGCAGTCAGACAATTCAGGCTGATAGAATTTACGACATAATTGAGGTTAGCAACATGCTCAACCACTTCACTCCATATATTTATGCTAAGAAATGTTATAGTCCAGGACTGTTATATCACCTTATATTTGACAGGATCGAACCACTTGCCGAACATCCGACGGTTTCTGCTCAAGGCATTCAGAAGACTGTGCATTTTATCAGCGTCTTTACCTAGGAGGGCAGTAACATCTGCATACTCTTGGTTCATAAAATTCAGTATTGATTAGGTCAATACAATATGAGGTTTTTCTTCTAGTGATAAGACATGGTTGTGCAACTGCTGAGTAGCATAAATCAGGTTACATCAGACAACTTCATTTAACCTAGTACATCAAATTGTACTAAATTATTAACCCGCATAAATAAAGAGATTCTGAATGTATTATTATTATTTCCTTTAATTCCTAGAGGAACATAGGGCTTCAGCTGCACGTCTCCATTGCGTTCGGTTCACTGCCAACTTTTTCACCCAGCTCCAAGTCTGCCCACATGCTTTCATCTCCTCTTCACATGACCTCCTCCAAGTCACCTTACCCTCTCACTGACGACCGACTCGCCGCTTCCCTTTCGGGTTCCACTCGAGCAATGGATTGTCTAGTGATGTCACTTGATGGTTTCTTCAGAGTATGGCCAGCCAATCCACCTCCATTTCTTCGTGCTTATTTGTTTCACAATCGGTTCCTGGTTGGTTCTCTCATTTCCAGAGATCCCTGTAGCTGATCTTCTCTGGTCATCTGATTTTGCGTATTGAGTGAAGACAGCTCTTAATGAATGTATGACAATGCATAATAATACTAGGATATATGGATGGTGACTAGCAGTGGAATTCAGCATGTGCATTTTATCCTATTTGGGACTCGTAAGCTGAATGTACCATCACATCCTGGATTCCACTGCTAGTCACCATCCACCAGTTAAATTTTAATTAGATGCCAAGACATCGTCGAAGCATCTGCACAAGAAGCCTACATGTCAACCTGAGACTGAGCACTTCGGTCCAATCAATCGATAGGAAAACTTAAAATCCAGTTAAATACTAAGATAGATTTGAATTCGATTTTCATTTGTTTAACCAAAATATTGTCAAGATGGGGATGTCATTGGCTTATATGCACTTGACTTTCAGTTGTCAGATCTCAGGTTCAAATTGCTACCCCACCAAATTCAGCCAGTTCAACCAAGTGATATCATCAGACCTCGCACAATAAGTGTATTTCATAGTCTTGTGCATGAAGAAATCTTTTCACGATAACTAGATTTTCAAATGTTGGTTTGTAGGCATCTGGCTGGTTTTTATTTTGCTCATTGATCGACATCAGTTAGAGAACCATTGAAAATTACAGACTACTGCACAGTTGTTTCGTCTTTGTTTGAGATTGTTCATTAGTAAGTAGCCAGGACCCCACTAGGTATCAAACATAAGACCTTCAGGTTACAAGGGTCGGGATCCTGTGGGCTGTAAATCCTGCCATTTCGAGATATAAAGTGTGACAGTCAGCCAGTTACATCGGTGAGTACCTGTTCTCGCAACTAAATTGGACTCCGTCGTTCATGAGTAGTGTGAATCCACCAACGAGCTTAAAGGTGTCTAGTATATGAAGAGTCTGAAACACAGACGAGACAGCTATCCAGTACTCCCTTGTGGTTTTTGATGGTTCTCTAACTGAAGTCATTACGCAATCAGTCCTGTAACTAAATTTTAACTGATTAACTTTTCTATGAAAATAAAGCATGTAGTTCAGCAAAGAGTCTCTTTTCGGAGAATTAATTTTTTCTTAGCTGTACAGTCGTATTTATATAAAATTTTGTCATAAAAGAGGGCAGTAACAAAAGTGATGAGTTGTCACAGTCATAGTTGTAAATATTATACAATGCATAAGAGAAGTTGGCAAAGTTAAACTTTAAGCACCACTAACTACCAATTGGCGAATGACCTCGAACGCACCGATCACGTGAAGGAGGGAGGCATTTTTATGTATGGAATACATATTTATGAAATAATGCATAAAAACTGTAGAAAAGTGTTACAGATGATACCTTTGTCTCACATTTGATAAAAATAGCTCTCAGTTTTAGGTTGGAGTATCAACAGACAGTATAGTTCCATTGTGGGTAAAATTTACATTTTGATAAAGTCTCAGTGTTATGCAGTAACATTTACTGGTCAATAAACTGTGGTTGAAATATTACTGTATAACACTGTGAGACTTTATCAGAATAAATTCTACCCACAATGGAATTATACTCTACCATGGTGCACAAGTTCTATTCTTATATGAACAGAGTAATTTAACCACATTCTATGCGTGTAATTATTTGGATCTTCTAACCCTAACAAGAAGCCTAATCTTTCCTAAAACTAACCCTAACGTGAAAATATGCCAAAATAACCCTAATCTAACTTTAACTAACCTTAATGTCACCGTAAGAAGGTTAAACTAACCCCAACTTGTCCTTTGCTTAACGTGTAACTTAATCTTTCCCAAACCTAAGCTGAAACTTCCCAGATATCTCATTTAATAATCTAATACTTCTATGAGCATGTTTAATTGATGATGGCAACATTACTTGCCAAGTTTCACTAACTTGCTCAGTGAGTGTTTCAAGGTCGTTGATGCGGTCGCACTCCATTGGTAGTTAGTGGTGCTTAAAGTTTAACTTGGCCGAGAAGTTGAATGGGTGTATTAGAGTTACATTATAAGGCAAATGAATGAATTGTAATCAAGATTCACATAGAAATGAAGGAAAATATGGAATAGTGTAAGAGTTCTGAAGGAATACAAGAGTTATAAGGGGTTAGATAAAAACAAACAGAAATCAACAATTTTCTTACCGTGATAGTAGATATGGTTGAATAACTTTCTTTCGGTTTCTGCAGCTGAATGTCTAAAGTTTCAGCAAATGCGAAGGAAACGAAAAAATATTATATTTGGCGGGTTATTCTTCACTTTGTAGATTACTTTGAAACAGGAGGTGTTTATTAAGGTGGAATGATCAGTGCTGACAAGGTGTTCGATTATCTCATTCCTTTCTGCTTGGTACAGAATAGGGTTCATGAACCCCTTTAGACAAAATACACATCGAACGACCAACATACCTGGCTCCATAGGAACTGGTGAACTGATACGTGCCTGCACATAGAAGTGCTTAGATGCGACAGCTTGTCCTTAAGGCTTTTGTAGAACAATAAATGACCGGAAAACACCAGTATTAGCTCTACTATGAAGTATGTTCTCAAAGATGACGAAACTCTGCTCTTGAGGATATCACAGGTTAGGTGTCCATTGAAATCCATGTTCATGTAAAGTTTCTTTTTTTTGAACAAGTAATGTTTCGTTGTTCTGAACTTTTTTGGTTTGATATTCTTGTCAATGGATCATGGTGGGTGTCCATTATTTTGTCCATTATTTCTTTCAGTAAACCTAGTTCTTCAAGTGTTGATTTGTAGGGATTTGGTCGATTGGTTACAGGATTTCATCATGAGCTGACATTAGTTAGACAATCATTGGAAAACCTAAGAGTACTGGACAGCTGTTTCGTCCTAGTGCTTTGGCTCTTCATCAGTATGCACCCACCGCCAGGGTTCGAACCCAGGACCTTCTGGTTGCAAGGCTAGCGAGCTCGTATACCATTAAGCCAGCGGGACCCGATCCAATGGCCAGTGCATGAATTCTAGCTTCTGCCAATTCACGACATAGCGCAACCGCTAGACAATATCTTCGGTGGAGAGTATTTGTCCTCACACCCGACCTGCTGCACCCTACTGGTCACAACTTCTCACTAGAACCCCAAGTAAGTACCTAGCTGAATAGAGCCAGTCGCTAGTGAGCATCTCATTGATATTCAAGCGTTGGTTTGTAGGGATTTCGTTGATTGGTTACATGATTTCATCATGAGCTGACATCAGTTAGACAACCATTGGCAAACCCCGAGTACTGGCTAGGGGTCACGCTATGTCGTGAATTGGCAGAAGCTAGAATTCATGCACTGGCCATTGGATCGGGTCCCAGTGGCTTAATGGTCTACAAGCTGGCTCGCCTTGTAACCAGAAGGTCCTGGGTTCGAACCCTCTGTGCTGGGTGCGTACTGCTGAGGAGACACGAACTAGGATGAAACAGCTGTCTAGTACTTCGAGGTTTTCCAATGGTTCTCTAACTAATGTCAGCTCATGATGAAATCATGTAAACCTAGTTCTATTTCGAGGACGTCAGAAATATACATACGTTGAATGCGAGTGGCGAAGGATTTAATTATAAATTTCGTTTTTGTTCAACAGTCACCCACATGTGGAAACTCGTCAGTTGACCTTTCCAAATGGGTTTCCTATGGACTGACCCTCTTAAAGTTCCATCAGGTCGTCTCGTTAATTCCACATCAAGATTGGGAGTTTTCAATTTCTTTTTTTTCATTTCAAGAGTAAATTTCATTGCCTAATGGCAGTTGTTAAACATTTTTACAGCAATTATGTGAAGCATTTGTCAACTTGAATCATTCCTAGCGATAATATCGTTTGTATTTGTGATAATATCTCTCTGTCTGATGTGTAATTAAATAGCATTATATACTAGTAAGAGTACTTTCATTGGACACTAGTAACTAGTGTGATGTGTCCAGTGTTTGTTTGGTGCAGACTGAATTCTGTCAGTTAGGTTTGCTTGCACAATGTGGCCAACATTTTAGGTAGCTCAGTGGTAACGTCTCTGACTGCAACACTGGTTGACTCGGGTTCGAATCCAGAAGGAGAGATATGAGTTCCTTTGAGGTTACAGATGCGCCTTACTCTGACCACTGAGCGCCAACTAGCACGAAATCCTGGTCCAAGGCTTCCTGTTACCGATTGCCTCCAACCACCGAATATCACCAAATATGAATAACTAGAATTTTTTTCCTTCACTTCCTTCCCCAGTGGAACATAAGGCGCCTTCAAGCTAGTGGCTTGAAATTTCTGTAGCAGTGTTGTTTATTTTTTCATGGGATGGGATTGCTAGCCTGCCTCATGTCCAACCTTCCCTCTTTGCCAGTGCTGTTACTGGCTTAGCAAGGTAAAGGAGTGCATCCGTGGCCGGGAATCGAACCCCGGACCATGTGCATAGTCGGCGAGCGTCCTAACCACTATGTCACCGACGCAACTGAAATTGTTTCATCATAATTTACAAGTAAGAGAGGATAAAAGAGTCATTTATTGTGTTAATAACAAGTAAGTTGTAAGCTTGACGATTAACAAACATCGTGTGAATGAACCCGTTTGTGTCGGACTTATTTTTTCTTCATGGTAAAGTTAACTGTCTGACATTTGGACGGATTTAACGTAGGACTATTCATTTTAGACCACTGGCTTATTTCCGACAAAAAGCTATTCAATTTGGAATAGTCAGATCAAGACGTAACTTTCAATGAGACGGTCAGATTCTCAGTGCATTGAATTAAGTAGATTTCTTCCAAAAGAGGTAAGTCATTTAAGAAAACAGAGAAAACAGGAGACAGAACAGTACCTTGAGAGACACCAGCTTCAGTAAGCGATGGAAAGGAAGGTTTGCCTTTATATACTGCAGTGTACCGCATTATGTTAGAGAAATAAGAATGCAATCACTTATCAACTCAGAAGTCAGCTTGTATCAGTACTCTTATGACCTTTATCAAGAGCTGCCTTCGCTGTCTGCAAGCTGAAGATCAGATGGCTTACAAGAAAAGATAAGCGACAAGGAACTTTGAAAACGAATCAACCAAGAACTTTTTTCCAAAATAATATGCCGAAAAAAAAGCAGTTGAAGTGGACACCCTCTATGAAGGCCATTGAGAGTGACATCAGACTCCAGGTAGACCCGTTCTAGCGGAAGCTTAATAGGAGACGGCGGGTTGGGTGTTGTTCCAAGGACAACATAGAAGAGGTTGTATAAGAAGGAGATGGAAGCTTATAACCAATCATGCAGTCAGCTAAAGTCGACTGCAGAGAAATGACAAGATGTAGATATGGTGTTGACAAAAGCCATGTTCCACTAGGAACCCAAGGGAACAATAGCAATAATAAATTCAGTCGCTGGATTAGTTTTTATTTCGATTCATTCTCAGTTTGGTAGCAACATCGTTCAGTAATGTTGATGAGTATGTGGTCTGACATTCGACTTGGTTAAATTCATGAGTGGTGATTTTATATTGAAATTAGTTGCAGTTGTTTTAATTACATTTAGAACTAGCAGATATTAAGTCATCAGTTAAATACTGTATTTGAAAAGAAGCACTTAAACTATAGACAAGTTGACATTCTTAGAACAAAGTCTAACAAACGTAAAATCATAAAACAGTACATTTTTACGATGAGAGGTGGGATTTGTTGGTAGGTAAAAAGATACGTATAGCAGCTGCATGTATAAGTCAGAGATTTACCTACTTGAGTTTTTAATTCGTCAAAAGAATGCATACTGAACAAAGAATACTCTTTTCGATAACTTATTAACATTAGTGTTGTTTAAATAACATCGAATCTGAACAAAGCAAGAACTACAGTTTTAGCAGAATAAAATGGTACCATCTTTTATTTCGTTGCCTTCTCGTCAGCTGCTTACATGTCAAAGACATTATTAAATATATCTACAACAACAATTTTAACATACTTGCACATAGTTAAGTTTAAACAAAAATCAATCGATCAATATACTCATACACTAAAAATATATACATATATAAATATGCAATATTAACCACTATTCCGAACAACAATAATAATCAAACACAATGGAAACTTTTAGCATTTCACATTCGGATGAAAGAGAGGTGAAATTATCCAGTTACCAGGGCAAAGAAAGGCTGATAACCGCTTCTTTCTGGACGCATAAATCAGGTTTCAGGCGCTTGATGGAAATGGCTTCAGCAAACTTAAGGAGAATTGAGCTATTTTGCTTATTGATAATTTTGAACGACTTTTCAACGTCCACCTCATGACCCGTGTCGAGAAGATGCCTGGTGATGGCACTGTTTAAAGAATTTGTTCCCTTTAGACGTAAGCTTTTTGGTACATGTTCAGAAAATCGAAGATATGTCCTTCTTTCTGTCCTTCCAATGTAACTGCTCCCGCAGATACATGTAAATTTGTACATCGAATCAATGATAATATCAGTTGATTACAGTTTGATAGCATCAACATAACAATAAACTGAATGTCAGACAGGTAAATTAGGAAAGATAATATTGCAAATTCATGAATTTATAGTCTCTACTGAAGGCCGGCTAGGGTAGTAGTAGTAGTAGTAGTGGCTAGACTTGCTTCTTTTGCACACAAAACACTAGTTGTTTCAGGCGAATTGCGATAGCTTCTGCTATTTGGAGCATCCGACACTTCGATATTTTGTGATAATGATTCGGATAGGAGTACAATAATAACTGAATTCAATGAAGTATATTCGGCTATGAAATTCAAGTGAGAAGAGGAATCCCAAAACATAATTGCCTTCTTGGATGTCCTACTTACAAGAAAACCAGATAGTAGCATTAAAAGAAATTTGCATAGAAAAAGCACTTGGACAGGACAATATACACATTTTCACAGCTTCGTTCCTCTCAAGTACAAAAGAAATTTAGTGAAGATCCTCAGCCACACAGTTACAGCTATATTATCAGAAGAAGTTACTGAAGATGAATTAAGCATTGTATATGATACCTGGATTGAAAATAGCTATCCTGACAAGTTTATCAAGAAACACATGACAAAGAAAGCAGAAAAGGACTACTTACTATCTGTAAGCGGGAAGCCTCTTTATATACGACTGCAATTCAAGGGGCGATATTCCAAGCGAAATAATTACGAAGAAATTAATAAAATTAGTTAAAAGAACTTTTCATGTTGGAGAACAACACGTCTTATTCTCTACACGACCGATGATGCTACCTCGATTGAAAGATGAAATACCTAGACTAGCCACCTCTAATCGTATCAACCAATTCAACTGATATTGTGTTGGAGAGAGTTATACTGGCCATTGTTCTAGGAACTTTATTTTTAATGCCCACTCTGGAATATCTACCAGTATGGTTATATAAAGGTGTAGTAAAAACCGTCAACTGTTCGATATTAGATCATCTCGTCCAAACCAGCCACAAAGCCGAAATTGGAGAATCCTTCTTTGTCATCTAACGGGTACCGAATAAATTGCCAAAAAAATCAAAGTATCGAATGCTCCGAACAGCAGAGGCTATTGCAATTCGCCTGAAACAACCAGTGTTTTGTGTGCAAAAGAAGCAAGTCTAGCCAGCCACTACTACTGCCCTGAACGACTTTCAGTAGAGACTATAAATTCATGAATTTGTAATATTATCTTTCCTAATTTTTCTGACATTCAGTTTATTGTTATGTTGATGCTATCAAACTGTAATCTACTGATATTATTATTGATTCGATGTTATTTGCACAACATTATTGTTGTTCATAACACTAATTCATTCATTCGCTATAATGTATATATAACCGTAGAGCCTGAAGTTATGAAGTTATCGAAAAGAGTATTCTTTGTTCACTATCCATTCTTTTGAAAATTTTAATGGGCATTTTTAATTTGTATTTGTCGACTATCTATTATAGAATTAAATCTACCTTGAGTTTATTTGGTAGTAACACTAAGGTTAGCTCATTCAAACCTCATTACTCAGGGGGATCCTACGTGTTTCAGCTATTAGTAAGCAGTTCATTCATTTCTGATTGCATTTTTCTTATGTCTGTCAAAAATGTGTGTAATTATGTATCATTGTCAAGTCTCTTACACTTATAATAATAATAATGATTGTTATTATTATTTACAGTGCACCGAGAGGTCAGACAAATATTCTCTCAATAACAAATAACAAAATGTTTGTTACAATAAGACTGTATTTTTGTCACCCGTGGGTGTTACAATAATTAGTTTTAAAATCTACTTTACTCAGTTTTTCATCGACATCAAATATCGTGTATGAAATGACTAACACTCATATTTACCAACATATATAAGAAGCTTATTGGATCTATTCAAAATTTAATGATATATATATATATATATATATATATGGTGTGTGTAGGCATATAGTTTCATATTTTTGGTTTAAAAGGTTCATAGGCAAAGAAATCACTTAATAGGCATTAGTCTGAATGTGTCTTCGTGTATGTTGACCACTATATATATGTATATACTACTAACTGATTTCACTATAGGGAAATGAACATTAAAACTTTATTTAAGTAGTATATTGTACTCCCTTCAACTATTTTAAAAAAAACCTTTTCTTTATTTTAGAAAGTTTGGTTAAAGACAAGAATCTGTTTTTTTTTAAATTTCTGAGTGATTATCTTTGAGATCAGTGTTAATATAATTGAATCATAACTGAGACTGATATAAGTTCAAGGAATCCTGACGATATCTTTCAATCGCTGAAGATCAGTTCAGGCTGTATCTTAACGATGAACCACCTAGTTTGATGACTACTACATTGTAAACTTGACTGATAGAATTCAGTCAGTACTAGTGATTGTACACAAGACATTCTTTACTCAATAGTAGATCGATCAATGTTCAATATTGAAACTGAATAAGATCTGTGCTGTGACAAGCTCAAACAAACTCATCTCTAGATATTTTCTTCGATAAATTCGTCATTAGGTTCTACATTCATATGGCTATAATAATTGTAGAAATAAGAACAAAGTTGTGAAATTGCGGATGTTGACTGGTTCATGTACTTTTCTGATCTGATTTTCTTATCAGCTTTGTTCATGAAAAGAAACCCTCAGTTACAAGGTCAGAGTTAAATTGTTCAGCAGATGCAATCGAAGATGAACCAATGGTTGTATATGTAATGTTAATTGAAAATAGCAAACTTCAAAAATTTGTCGTGAAACCAAGAGAGGAGAGAAAAATTCTACAAAGTCCCATTATCAAATATGACAAGAAAGAATGTAAGAAACCGGATAGGGATGTTATTAGCAAAATGTGACGATATATATTAGGAGAAAGATAAAATTTTCTATAGTTTGGTTTGTAATGGTTGGTTTTGTTTTTACGGGTTGATCACGGATTAATATCAGCTAGAGAATCATTGAAAACGACTAAGAAGTACTGGATAGCTGCTGTTTCATCCTAGTCTGGGATTCATCAGATTGATCGAACTGAGGACCTTCCGGTTAGACGGCAAGCTCGTATACCATTCAGCCACTGGGACCCCGACTCAATGACCAGCTTGTAGTGCATATTGTACCCGTATCTCTGGGAGCGATTGTGCAACAAATATGCAGAAAGAAGTGGGGATGGATTAGCCATACTCTGAGAAAACAAACCATCAGGTGACATCACACGCCAGGCCATCACTCGAGCGGAACCCCAATGGGAAGCGGTGAGTTGATCGTCACTCCGACGGTGATGTGGAGGAGGTCATGTGAAGAGGAGATCAGAGCATGTGGGCAGCTGTAGAGTGTGGTAAAAATGTTGGCCGAGAACCGAACGCAATGGAGACGTGGGACTGAAGCCCTATGTTCCTCTAGGAACAATAAAACAATGAATACATTTGTAAATATCATTTCATGACGTATATCTTTGGGAGAAGTAACATTGGGAAAAAAGAAAGAAGGCCCCAGGCAATATGTGCCAACCAGCCTTCAACTAAAGGCGGCGAATTGTTTGAATTCGTCAATCATCAAAAACCTGATCTGCATAGAACACTGACTAGACGCATTGTGGAAGCTTTCGAAATAATTAACAGATAAAACAGTTCAAGTCCTCTTCAGTTTCCTAAGGTTATCTCAGTAAAACGGTTGAAACTTGACCTATGTGTCCAAAAGGAATCTGTCGCGGGAATTCAACTCCTACCTTAGTAACAATCAGTGTTCAGGGAATCACAATTACATTAGTTTTTATTCCCAGACAGTTCAATTTTAAGCAAAAGTACATGCTTGTGTACAATGGCGAAGAAGTTGCGTAATAAATGCAAGAAATAAGATGATGAGTAACTAATAATGAAGTTGAACAAAAAACGATGTGATGAGTTCAGCTCAAATCAAGAGAAACAAGAGACAAACAAAGGTAAAGTATGTAAAAAGTGGGAGTGGTTAAGGCTAAAGATTATGTAATGAAATGAAACTGGGAGCAAAAGGAGGTCCAGTTACCATAGCAAGGAAAGAGTGATAATTGCTTCTTTCTAGACACATAAATCGAGTTTCAGCAGGCGTCTGGTAACGATTGCTTCGGCGAACTTGAGGAGAATTATTGAATTATTTTGTTTGTTGATAATATTTTAAAGGATTTCGTGATATGCACCTCATGATCAGTATTGATGGGATGTCTGGCAACTTATTTTTAATGTAGCCAATTCTATTTAATCTTTTACAGGAAACTCCCCTCCTACATATATATATATATATCACCCTTATGTTTTATTTGATTATGACTTATTTTCAACAACCCTTACTGGCGTTCGTTTTTATAAAAATGTTTTTGTATTTCCCAATGAATGAAAAACCGACATTTCGTTATTTGGTGCTGTTAATAGCTTTATCAGAGTATTATTAAACCAGAATTTACAAAATCTCAGCTTACACAGAATATCCAAAAGGATCTTGGAAATAGTGGACCCAAACTGTTGCAGTTGGCTTCCTAGTCTTTAATGAGAGCTTATCTTAGCGGTAACAAAAAGGCACAGGAGTTGCCTTAAGCTGCAAAGTGAACCAACATACACTAAAAAAAATGATTAATATAGCCGCTGGAGTGTTGAAATAGGGTAACGATACCGAGACGGACTTGTATGAAACATTAGCATAGTATGGCGTAAAAGCTGAGTCATTTAAATTTACGACAATGTACTTTAGAAGGCTGACAGTGTTCACAGAGTTCACTTTTGCACATCATGATTAATAAAGAAGAAGGAGCTCCAAGTATGTAGGCTATGATAGACGAACTAGGACATATTGCGATTATCATATATTGAAGCTTTTACGCCAGTGAGGTAAGTGAAGGTATGGTTGGGCCCAAATACTATAAATTTCAATAAAAGTTATTTATATCCACAACGGGAAACTTACGGAAGCCTTCGAAGTGAGGACGGGAGTGAGGCAAGGCTGTCTACTATCACCAATGATCTTCCTGATTGCAATTGATTGGATAATGCGACAGACAACGGCAACCAACGAGGGAACAGGCATAAAATGGACTCACACAAAAAGAGACTTGGAGGATCTGGATTTCGCCGATGATATATGTCTGATTTCCCATAAACTGGAAGATATGCAAGTGAAAAGTAACAAGTTGGCAGAAGAAGCATCAAAGATAGGACTTCACGTGAACATAGATAAAACAGAGATGATGAAGATTCCTAGCCAACATCAACAGCAACAACAACAACAGACCACAATAAGCATAAATGGGAAGAACCTGAAAGAAACAACCTCCTTCACCTACCTGGAAAGCATCGTCTCAACTATAGGCGGAACTGACGAGGACATCAAAGCCAGAATCGGAAAAGCAAGACAAGCTTTCATTACTCTCAAATCTGTGTGGAGGTCAACAGCACTCAGCATCAAAAATAAGATCCGGATTTTCAACTCCAATGTGAAGTCAGTGCCACTCACTATACGGATCAGAGTCTTGGCGAGTCATAAAGAGCATCTCAAACAAACTTCAAACCTTCATTAACAGCTGTCTCCGCTCAATACTCAAGATCAGATGGCCAGAAAAGATCAGCAACACGGATCTCTGGGAGCGAACCAATCAGGAACCGATTGTGAAACAAATAGGCAGAAAGAAATGGAGATGGATTGGCTGGCCATACTCTGAAGAAACCATCAAGTGGCATCACTAGACAATCCATTGCTCGAGTGGAACCCGAAAGGGAGGCGGCGAGTTGGTCGTCAGTGCAAGGGTGACTTGGAGGAGGTCATGCGAGGAGGAGATGAAAGCATGTGGACAGACCTGGAGCAGGGTGAAAAAGTTGTCAGAAAACCGAAGTCAATGGAGGTGCGCAGCTGAAGCCCTATGTTCCTCTAGGAACTAAAGGATACAATAATAATAATAATAGAACTTGTTGACCGATTGTGTAGATAATATTTCTTCATAGGTTAATTCGTTGAATTGACATTCAGAGATTATTGGAACAAATTCCTGTATTGCCTGTAGGATGTTGAAAGACAGTCAACTAGCAGGAGTTAAAATAGTATAGTTGAACAGGTTAAGACAGGAGTGTTGTAAGAATCACGTATAAACTGCTTGCTTACGATATCAGAAATTTTTGTCTTCGCAAATTGTTCACAAAAGATAAACAAACTATGCGTCAATCTGAAACAATATTTATATTATCAATATGATCTCTTCACGTTCTTACAATTATAAAATATGATATTTGCTGTCGTTACAATAATCACCAGTTATGTGGTGGATACACATTTTAACGTAGAAATAACAGATTAGTTATTCAGTGTCAAATTAAATAGAAGTATTTTTGTGACAGACGTGCAAGGCTGCAGTCGACTACAAAATATTGTGAAATGGGAGACAATGACGGTGGTGATTAGTCATGATAGATTCATAGAGTGTGGAGTAGGAAAAATTGACAAGTCAGTTCAAGGTTATAAAAGGTGTCAGGTGAGTGGCTATTACAAAGTAGTATGTATTGAAGATGAGAAAGTATGACTGCAACGAGACGTTCACCATGAAATAGCTAATGTGTGAAATGAAACAGGTGGAGGTATATATTGAGAAAAGAGATGATATTATAATACACGGTTTTGTATTTCTCAATGAATGGAAAGCAAAACGATATTGTTTTTTACTAACGTTTCGCTATTTAATTGTGCTAACAGCTTTATCAGAGTATTTTTAAACCAGAATTTACAAAATCTCAGCATATATATATATATATATATATATATAACAACTAAATAATCGTTCATCAGCAGGGGGTAATTTTAACGTTGTTGTCAAGTTAGCCAATTAGTAAAGATAACAAAATCAGGTGTCACTTGTTGGGTTTGATAAATGTTTATAAAACAAAAGCAGCAAGTGTTTACATAATAAAATTGCTTATCACATTTGTATTGTTTTTTGTCATTTCATGGTGGAGAGGGGGTGTTGTAACCACGTGAAATTCTGTTTCAGTCCATCATTCCTATTCAGCAGACAATTTCGATTCCATTTCATGATCTGAATTGCTTCTGATGATATGGGACCTTTTTTGTGATTTCCTTGGTGATCTCTATATTGTCAAAATCAATTTTCTAACCTGATTCTACAGCATTCAACTGGATTTCTTGGTGGTTGAAAAGAGGCGGTTCTACGGTGTTCATTTCTTCTGATTTTGATTTCTCTCGATGTCTCTTCGATGTATATTGCATCCGTCAAATTCTAAGCATTTTATATCATAGACACAATTAAATAGCGATCCTTAGGGACTTGGTCTTTTACAAGTGCAAGGTTTGCTTTGTAGTGTGCGTGCCTGATGTTTTGAAGAAAACTTCCATGTTGTGCTCATTGAGTACTTATTGGTGGACTAATTAATGTTGCTAAGTAAAAGTATGGAATACAGGATTTCATAATGAGTTGACATTGGTTAGAGAACCATTAGAAAACCTTCAGGGAGTACTGGACAGCCATTTCGTCCTAGTTTGGGACTCCTCAGAAGTACGCACCCACCGGTTACAAGGCGAGCTCATATATCATTAAGCCACTGGGACCCGATCAAATGGCCCATGAATTCTAACTTTTGCCGATTCACAACATAGCGCAACCGCTGGCCAATGTCTTCGGTGGCGAGTATTTGTCCTCACACCCGACCTGCCGCACCCTACTGGTCACGACATCCCACTGGAACGCCAGGTAATTACCTAGCCAGTGAGCATCTCATTGATATTCAAGTATTGGTTTGTAGGGATTTGTCTCTAACCAATATCAACTCATGATCACATCCTGTAACCAATCAACCAAATCCCTAAAAACCAATACTTGAAAAGTATGGTATGCTTTTAGGATAAACTGTTCATTGTTTATTCTGAGGAAACCATCAAGTGACATCACTAGACAAGCCATTGCTCGAGTGGAACCCGAAAGGGAAGCGGCGAGTTGGTTGTCAGTGCGAGGGTGGAGTGACTTGAAGGAGGTGATGTGAAGAGGAGATGAAGGCATGTGGGCAGACATGAAGCCAGGTGAAAACGTTGGCAGAGAACCGAACGCAATGGAGACTTGGGCGGCTGAAGCCCTATGTTCCTCTAGGAATTAAAGGAAATAATAATAGTTAGACTTTTCATTCAGTTAAAGTAGACTAGTTTTATTTTGAATAGAGAAAGAACAAACATAATTGCAAGATTTTTGACTGAACACTAGTCAGTAACTAGTGTAATGTGTGCGTGTGTGTGTGTGTGTGTAACTGTGTGTATAGTCTTATGCTTGGTGCAGACTGAATTCTATCAGTCAAGTTTGCAATGTGGCCAACAGTCTAGTTGACTTGTCATCACGGTGCACTTTGAATTTTTGATATTAGATGGTTGGAAGCAGTTGGTCACAGGAAGCCTTCCTTGACCAGGTTTCGTGCTAGTTGGCACTCGCCAGTCAGTCGACAAGGCGTGTCTGCAGCCTTGAGAGAACTCATGTCATTCCTTCTGAGATTCGAACCCGTGTCATCCAGTGGTGCAATCAGAGACGTTACCACTGAGCCAGCTATTCGGGCTCGTGATTGACCTCCTGTAGGACTTGATTGGATATTTTTGACTGGACACTAGTCAGTAACTGGTGTGATGTGTCTAGTCCTTTGGAGGCAATCGGGAACCATCTAATACCAACAACTCACAGTTCATCGTGATGGCGAGCCACCTAGCATGGTGGCCACACTGTAAACTTGACTGATAGAATTCAGTGTGCACCAAACATATGATTAGACACACACAGGGTGCGGATACGCCTTGCTGACAAGAGCCAACTAGCATGAAACTTAATTCCAAGGCTTCCTGTTGATTGCCTCCAACTATCTGATACCAATATTTACAAGATAATACGAACTTGTTTTATTTCCTGGATTCTCTTCAACTGCGTACATCCTAAACAAAACCAAATTATAAGTTTCAAAATGTCTGAACATACTTCTTACAATGATATCAAGTTATAGATAGAAATTACAAGCAACATAATTTCAAAGATGATGTAAGTAGACAATTATTTAGTGCTAAAAGAGTAACTGTTAAGATAGTAATTAGACGGAGGGTTGGAGTTTTGACTTCGCTTGAAGAGAAGGAAGGACTAGAGACAAAATACAATATAGAACAACAGTTAATTTACACGTATTATGGTGCAGAGTTCAGGAGGGTGGGGTTGAGTAGGGAAGCAAAATTATAAAACAGATAAAATAACTTAATTTCGAAGATTTGGAACCTTAATAGTCAGTTCAACTCAGTCAGAGAAAATCAAAACCAAGATTGAGGGGTATGTTACGCAACAGGAAAAAAAGCACCAAAGCACACCAACAAAACAGTAAAGGTTAAGAGAGTAGTGAAAGATTAGTCACACTTTCTTTCTGCATGCATCAGTTGGGTCGAAGTCTTTTGATTGCAAAGGTTTCTGTGTACCGGAGTAACCATGCTTTTCTTTGTGTATTGATTATTTTAAAAGCCTGACTAATTTTCATTTTATGTCCCGTATCAATTAGCTGTCTGGCGATTGCACTTAAGAATACTTTGATGGATTTCAATGGAGACTTTTAGGGATATGCACGGAGAATCTCTTGGAAGCTTTACTCTCAGTCCTTCCTATGTACTTGCTACGGCAAGTGCAGGTGAATTTGTAAATGGAGTTGGAGTTGAAATGTGGAGCAGGATACTTAACTACTTTTGACTGGGTTAACGAGCATACTGTGTTGTAAAGTGAAATGAGTCTAGTGGCGGGAAATGTTCTATTCAATGCACTTTTAATTCGGTTTTCCGTTCTTATACATACTTCTTCGCCTTTGTGTGCTAGACAGGTAAAACCGGTTTCTTTTCAACTATACAGAGTTTCGCTCTAGGTGGCTTTTCCTTCCCATATTTTGAAATGAACTTCCGAGAGTATCCATTTTCTATAAGGTTCTTATCGATGACTAGGAGTTCCTCTTCGATCTTATTTTCTGAACAAAACGCGCTAGCTCTGCTGAAGAGCGTTTTCACCAGCTTCCTTTTGTAGCTGATCGAGTAAAACCTATGATAATTCAAGTATTGGCCAGTCCAAGTTTTCTTCTTCTATAAGACGGATTTTTCAATCATCCTATCATTTCTTCTTTTTATGTGGAGATCTAGGAAGTTGAACTGATTGTTACGTTCAAGGTCCATTGTGCATACTATTTGAGGGTGAGCCGCATTGAATTTTTCGAACATCGTGGATACTTAATTCATATTGTTGCGAGCTACAAATTTGTCGTCAAAATGCCTGCAGTAATAAGTGGTCCTCTGTATTTCCGGCTTCATTTGTGTCTGTTCAAGATGAGACATGAATATGTCCGCAAGAACAGTACTCAAACCTGAACCCGTAGTGACTCCATCAATTAGATGGTACAGCTGGTTTAAACAACCAACCTTCCTTTCTATCTGCTGGCATGTTTATTGAGATGCACGGTAGATTGTATTAAAAAGTCTAAAATGGAATAAAATGAAGACTACAGACTGTACTCCTCTTAATGAACAGTTAAGATATTACTTCAGGCTATCATCTCAAGACATTTTGTACTAAAAAATATCTATGCGTTAGCAAAAGACTAATTAATTCACTTCTGAGAATTGAGTAACACAACATGATAACAAATTTTTATTAGCCGTCTTCCTCCTTTTCTTTTGTTAAAAGGCAGAAATAATTAAGGGAAATGTTACACATTTGAATTGTAGACAGGTGTAGTTTTTGCATACTGATATGGATTTTTTGTAGTGTTTAATATCATATTATACAATATGAGTCTGTTATAAGAATTCTCAGTGGGATTGATAAAGTCAGTTGTGATGAAGGCTACTCACAATATTTTAATCTGGATGAGATGTTAAATGGAAGTTATTGGATTGAATGATGAAAGTAGAATGATAACGGGACTAGTTAGTTAGTGTACCAAAATAACTACAGCCACTACACAGAATATATATGTTCATACGTCAGTGGCACAGTGGTTAGGACTATCGGCAACCATGCACATGGTCCAGGGTTCGATCTTCTGCCAACTCACACCCGATATTCATGGTCGGCTTGCTAAATTTGGGCTACCGATATTATATGCTGAAAATTCCATACTTGTGCCAAAAATACGGTGTGGCATCAAGCTGTAGTCAAAATAAATAAAAAACAAAAATAAAATATATTCATTAATCACACATTAAGGACTCCATTTGCTTTCTTTCGCGTTGCTGTTGTTTGTCTTCGTTTTTCTCTCACCATTTTAGCTTCGAAATGACTTTTTGAATGAGAATGAAGAATGTGGACATTTGACCACTTACAATGACAAATGATCTGCAAACATTATTGGTCCCATATCTTACAATTCCTTCCGGAATTACGCATTACTTTCCCCCACGATGCAACCTGGATTACAGTTGTGGAATATACCTTTATACCATTAAAAAAGTATTGATTTATAATACTTCACGATTGTAATTTATAACATAACTGATCGTGTCTGTAAAAATAGCTTGCATTTCTTGAAAACATCCATTTATAAGAAAATATAAACAATCATTATTATTAGTCTACATTGAGTACAATTCACTTGTGATGCTACGATGAAAATGCTGACAAAACTATACAAGTGTATCACTTATTTTAAATTATTACCAAATTTGGATATAAGTCAAGAATAAGATTCGGTGCCGTACACTCCAAAGTTATATGTGAGAGTGACTTCAAGCTTAATTTTTTCCTAAGTATTTGTAATCCATACAAAACATACTTGGATTTTTTTGTGTTAATACGAAGACAATATTTCTATATATTTTGATGTGCTCCATTGAATGACTAGTTATCATATTGTTTCCACAAACCAAAGAAAAAAACGACAGAATACATGTTATTTAACCACAAACCAAATTTATGTAATTCCCACAAACTGGAAGAAATGCAAGTGAAAAGCAACAAGCTGGCAGAAGAAACATCAAAGATAGGACTTCAGGTGAACATAGAGAAAACAGATCATGAAGATTCCTGGCCAACAGAAACAGCGAAAGCAACAACAGCAGACAACAATCAGCCAGCATGAATGGGAGGAACCTGAAAGAAACAACCTCCTTTACCTACCTACCCACTTAGGAAGCATCGTTTCAATTTCAGGCAAACGGAACTGACGAGGATATCAAAGCAGTGACGATCGGGAAAGCAAGACAAGCTTTCATTACTCTTAAGTCTGTGTGGAGGTCAACAGAACTCAGCATCAAAAATAAGATCCGGATTTTCAACTCCAATGTGAATTCAGTACTACTATACGGATCAGAGACTTGGCAGCGCGTCATAAAGAGCATTTCAAACAAACTACAGGCCTTCATTAACAGTTGTCTTCGCTCAGTACCACTCAAGATCAGATGGCCGGCCAGAAAAGATCAGAAACAGGGATCTCTGGCAATCAGCAAACCCACTCAGCAGGAACCAATTGTGCAACAAATAAGCACGAAGAAATGGAGGTGGATTGACCGGTCATACTCTGAGGAAACCATCAAGTGACATCACTAGACAAGCCATTGCTCGAGTGGAACCCGAAAGGGAAGCGGCGAGTTGCTCGTCAGTGTGAGGGTGGGGTGACTTGGAGGAGGTCATGTGAAGAGGAGATGAAAGCATGTGGGCAGACATGAAGCCAGGTGAAAACGTTGGCAGAGAACCGAACGCAATGGAGACTTGGGCGGCTGAAGCCCTATGTTCCTCTAGGAATAAAAGAAGTAATAATAATAATATTATTGTAATAAATAATACCTCTCCATGTCTGTACAATTGGTGTGTCCTACCTACACAGGTAGGAAAAAATATGTATTTTATTAAATTATTATTATTAAATATGCTTACTAATCGTATATGTAATTTATTATATTGATGATGCCTGTAAACTGGCTTTCCTCATGTACAAAATGAGAATATATTATTATATTAGAATTCTTGACAATCTTGAGATGAGTTTCACATGTACTATTTACAGAGGTTCCAATAATGACTGTACTCATACTCTCTTTGGTGGTTTTCTTTCATTCTGAAGTGAACAGAAATTAATAGAAATAATTACCTCTATGATTTTTACAGGATTTTCCAATAAAACATGATACGTCTAAACAACATTCAGTGGTTTTGATGAACAAGACGAATCTTTAATTTCTATTATTAATTTATTATTCTCTTATGAGGTTCCAAGTGGAATATAGGACCTCAAAGCAAATCAATATTTCATCCGGTCCTCTGCAGTCTCTTTTAGCTGACTGACTACACGACTGCCGAATATGCTTACATTTCCTCTTCACACGATCTCATTCATGTCACCCCTAACACTCCCCTCCCTCCTGAACTCGTTGCTTCTCATTAAGGTTTCACTCGAAGAACCTACCTTGAGATTTATTCCACTCAACAGTCTCCACAGCGTTTGTGTCCACTCCATTTCTATTTTCCTTGGGATATTTTTTCCGTAATAGGTTCTTGTTTCGTTTGCCATCAATCAGAACTCCTTGATGTTAATTCGTTCTTGCCAGCCACCGGATGATATTTTTTAATTACAGCTTGATTCTGTGCCGTATTTTTGATACAAGTATGGAACTTTTAGCATGGACATCGGTAGCCCAAATTTTGCATGCCGACCATAGATATCAGGTGTTCGTCGGGAGGGGATCAAACCCCGGACTATGTGCATGGTCGGCGAGAGTCCTAACCGCTGTGCCACCGACGCCAGTATTGAATGAAATTAGCTATTGATACGAAGTCTGTAGTAGCTTGTCGGAAATGCTTTTGGTGACGCGCTAGCCGAGCCTCTGAATCATATAAAAATGATTTACTTGACATTATACTGAGTGCAACAGATTTCCAAATTGATTTCTATCCTACCCTTGAAATCCTCATCTGTGTCACCTGTAGCTGAAGCACTGTTGCCTAGGTAAGTGAAACAGGTGGCTTCTTTCGGATTTCTCCGAACGATGATGATTAGTCGTTGTTGTTTTTGCTATTGTTAGTTAAGTATCTTGATCACCTCCATCTCTTCTATGTTCACTTAAACTCCTGTCTCCTCTGCTGCTTCTGACAACTTGTTGGTTTTCGCCTATAGGTCTTCGTGTGTGTGTTATTCGACATAAATCATCCTCAACATCTATTTCTTGTAGAATCTTCTTGGCGGTCCAACGTATTCCTGTCTTCCTACTGCCTACGCACACTTCGCCGCCACATCATCCAATCTATCATATTTAAAAATATCATTGATGATAGATAATAGGCAGACTTGTCTTGCTCCATTCTGTCTTCACTTCAAAGGCTCTGTCATATAGCTGTTGAATGTGGTTGATTTTAGGTACTTAATCCATGGTATTGAAGCAGTTTCCAAATTACTGTATGGCCAGCACTGTCTAAGACCTTTTCAAATTCGATGAAGTTGAGATAGAGATTTGACTGTCAAACAATTTATTTTCCTAAATGATTATTAATAAAATAGAGAAAATCTATGGTCCCTACGGAGGATCTTTCAGATCACCAATATTCTCAGGCTTAATAATATTGCATAGACTAAGTGGTGCTCGGGAGGGACAAACATGAGAGATCCAGGCAGGCTTTAGACCAGGAGGATGGTTTTATTGATCATACTCTCACCCTTCGACAGATTCTAGAACATAGGCATTCTTACCAGCGTCCAACAATCATCATATTTCTTGACCTGAGGGCGGAATTCGATTCTGTCTACCGAGAGGTTCTCTGACGATGCTTGGCTGTAAAGGGAATCCCGAGAAAATACATTGCACTGATTAAGGCACTCACTCTACTCGAACTCAAGCAGCCAGGCGAGGGCTTACGGCGAGTTGTCATCTGAACTGGTAACAACTAGTGGTGTCCCACAGGGATGCCTATTATCTCCATTTCTATTCAATTTCATCATAGATGTACTAATGGATTTAACCCTAACTCACTTCAGCGACTCAGGGGTTGACTTGCTACCACCAGAGAATAATCTCGTTGACTTAGAATATGCAGACGATATAGTTCTTCTAGGCGAGGACGCTGACAAAACTAAGCAGAGTCTTCTGAATACCTTGAGCTGCAATCTACGAATGTTTGGCATGCGATTCACCCCCGCCAAATGTAAGATGATGATGTTACAGGACTGACTGGACTACACTGACTCCTAGTTTAGAAATAGGGAGTGGAGTGGTAGAGCACGTTGACCGCTCCACTTACTTAGGAAGTACCATCAGCCAGTGCCAACGGGTTGATCTCTGACGAAATCTCATCACGGATACAGAAGGCTAGTTTCGCATATGCCAGTTTACGCCGTCTCTGGCTTAGTAGACGTGATATCCGGATGGCTATCGACCAAGGGGCGGGTGTACTGCTCATCAGTCCGCTCCGTCCTCCTTTATGGCTGTCTGTGAGACCTGGCCATTGAGAGTGGAAGACATGAAAAGGCTGGCTAGCTGTCTTTGATCATAGGTGCCTACACTCTATCTCCCGTATGAGGTGGTATAATAAGGTGAGCAATATTGAGGTGAGGCCTCTGTATAGTGCTAGGTAGGGAGGGGAAATCAATCGACGAGGCTGTGGAGCTACATCGACTGAGATGGTTAGGACATGTGTTGCGCATGGATGCCTAGTCATCACCTTCCTCGACAATGATCAATGTTAGCTTATGTAGGGTCAGGCTGGAAAAGAGCTAGCGACGGTCAAACCAAATATGGTACCAGTCAATGAAATCTACAACAGTTAGTTTGAGCCAGCTACGTAGGAAGCTGTAGACTTCCTGGTCGGGGTCCTCGGGACGGTAAAAACCAATGGTTGGAAACAGTTGATGATATGGCTCAAAATCATTGTTAATGGTTGTCGCAGATGCATCCACTCCTTGTAACTTATTTTTTTTTAATTTTTAATTTTTGATTGCAGCTTGATTCCACACCGTATTTTTGGTACAGGTATGGAATTTTCAGCATGGATATCGGTAGCCCAAATTTCGCAGGCCGACCATAGATATCAGGTGTGCGTCGGGAGGGGATCGAACCTCGGACCATGTGCATGGTCGGCGAGAGTCCTAACCACTGTGCTACCGACGCACAATGAAACTATATTGTTCTTCGTTATTACTATTCCTTTGTTTTATTACATCTCTGTTTACTGTCTCTATTATGCATTTCTTCTTCTAGTTTCTTCTGTTGCTTTGTGTTCTACAAGGAGGTAGTGTGGCGACTTGAACTGTCGCACTTATGTGTAAAGTTCTGTGTCGGAACAGACAAACAGACAGAATATTCTCAGTCAAATTAAATCAAAAGTGCAGATTTTCAAGGGCTTGTTTATTGCTGCTTTGATAGATATTATATAATGAAACAACATCACTTTGAGAAACGTTAAATACTATCGGGTACAAACTTGCTGCATTGTTGAACAGTTCTCTCCAGTGACCCTGTTCGGAATCTAACCTAGGACCTTTAACATTATCTAATGACTAGGCTCGTAACCATTTATTCAGTGGAATGGGAGAAAATAACTCATGAATTCTACCTTTCTACAGTTCTGAGTCTGATCAGCTGTGGGTAAGGGAAACCCAAAAGTCTCGAAATGGAACAAAATATTTGTCAAATATTCTATGGTTTCCAAATGTTTTTGAGGAAATCAAAGTTTTAAAAGTACAAGGCGGAATTATAATTGAATATTAACTGATTATCGTGAAGCATGTAAAATATAATCCAATGTCATCATATGAGAACTATGAAAACTAAAAAAACATAATGCACTTTTTTTCACTGTTATAATACCTGTTAAAGTGACTTATTCATATAATATGTGATAAAGATTACTGGGTTACTATGGTTTCACTCCGGTTAATTGAAGCATAAAATTTCGGTTTAACTGAGCATTAATAGCAGATAGTGTGTGTGTGTGTATGTGTGTGTGTGTGTGTGTGTAGAATGATTTACATAGACAAGTGAATAGGCAAGAGTAAACAATAGACACCAAAATTAAATGATGTTGATTTGACCAATCAGATAGCTCAGTATTACAAATGGATGCTAGTCATAATCCTCGTAGAAAATGTCTCCTAGATTCGGTTTTTGACTTCTCTGTGCAAATGTGTTGATAGGGAGGAATAAAACATGCATATGTTGAGGGATAATGACTCCATAGAAGTATTGCCGGGTTATTGATGGTTATACATTCAGATGCAACCACCTTGTAGGAGTAAGTCTCTACATGCTAGTAAGTCGACTTACCGATTAGGTACAATCGTATTTAATTGGTGATTCTTTCAGGCACTTTCTTCTCGAAATCAAAGCTCTCCGTGGGACCAGTTTTTGCAGTATATTAGGGACATATACCCTATATGATTCCCTTTTATTATATATATATATATATATATATATATATATATATATATATATATATGCGATGTTATCCAAAATGTTTCTAGGATATGCAAATAGCTAGGGATAACTGTATCAAAACACTACTCTACTTATAGTCTTATACATAGGAATACATGAGCTTTTGTAAGTACCGATAAATTGGAATATAGGATTGATCACGAGGCGACATCAGTTAGAGAACCATTGGGAAACCTTCACGGAGTGCTGGAGAGCTGTTTCGTCTTAGGGCTTGGGGCTCTTCAGTAGTACACATCCACTGAGGTTCGAGTCCAGGAACTTTCGGTTACGAGGCCATCTCGTAGACATAAGCCACTGGGACCCGACACAAATGTCTATGAATTACAACGTCTGCCAATTTGTGACATATTTACTGCAACCATCAGCAAATGTCACAGGCGAGTAACTGTCGTCTTGTGTGACTTGGTGGAACCCGCCAGTTACGACTTCTCACTAAAACCCCAGGTAATTCTTTTATAGATCCAGTCACTGTCACGAATTGTCAGAAGCTGGAATTATGGATTATTGGGTTGGGTCCTAGTGGCTTAAGATCTACGAGCTGGCCGCGTGAGCGGAAGGTATTGAGTTCGAAATTTGATGGGTGCGTACTGTGATGAGTCCCACACTAGGACGAAACAGCTAGCTGTCCAGTATTCCCTGCGGGTTTTCCAATGCTTCTCTAACTGATGTAAGCTTATGATGAAATCCTGTAACCAATCAAATCCCTGAAAACCAACACTTGACAAATTCGGAATATTTTAGAATTTTTATTGCAACAAAAGGCGAAATGAATTCGTCACTTGACGGCTTAAACTTCCGTTTAACTACGCTTCATATTGTTACAATTATTTAATCACATCCATATATAGTAATCTGTTAACAATCGCATTTCGCAATCAGGTATAGACATTGATAGAAAAGCCGACATTGCTTGTCACATTTATAAACGAATACAGTAACAAACTGATCGGTTAACAGCTGTAGAATAGATGGTCAACATTTTAACTAGACAGTTACTTACTCTAAGCATACAGAAACAATATCTCAGACGTTTTAGGCGTCAGCCAAGAAGTTCATTTACAGACACTGTATGCTGGTATTATTGTACCTTGGGGATTAGAATGAGTCACTGTCTACCACCTTGCGTACTTCAACAATTCACCTGTTAGGGAAACGAACAAGACGGAGGGTCATTGACTACTGCTATCACTCGTGAGCACAGAGTAAACAGTCTTCTAACACACTTGCTTACAGATACATTTGCGGAAACGAGTGTAGTCCAAGAAACAACTACAGAACGCCTAAACTCCATCACTGAATTCATACTTCAAGCAGAAAACAGATGGTTTACCAAACCTACGGAACTGACGAGGACATCAAAGCCAGAATCGGAAAAGCAAGACAAGCTTTCATTACTCTCAAATCTGTGTGGAGGTCAACAGAACTCAGCATCAAAAATAAGATCCGGATTTTCAACTCCAATGTGAAGTCAGTGCCACTATACGGATCAGAGACTTGGCGAGTCATAAAGAGCATCTCAAACAAACTTCAAACCTTCATTAACAGCTGTCTCCGCTCAATACTCAAGATCAGATGGCCAGAAAAGATCAGCAACAGGGATCTCTGGGAGCGAACCAATCAGGAACCGATTGTGAAACAAATAGGCAGAAAGAAATGGAGATGGATTGGCCATACGCTGAGGAAACCATCAAGTGACATCACTAGACAAGCCATTGCTCGAGTGGAACCCGAAAGGGAGGCGGCGAGTTGGTCGTCCCACGGTCGGGTGACTTGGAGGAGGTCATGCGAGGAGGAGATGAAAGCATGTGGACAGACCTGGAGCAGGGTGAAAAAGTTGTCAAAAAACAGAAGGCAATGGAGGTGCGCAGCTGAAGCCTATGTTCCTCTAGGAACTAAAGGATACAATAATAATAATAATAATAGTATTCGTTTCGAGTGGAACTTAGAGCTTCAGCGGCACATCTTCAATGCACTCTGTTCTCTGCTTTCACATTCAAGTGGGTCTACAACTGCCCACATGCTTTGATTTCTTCTCCACATGATCTTATCCCATGTCACATTAGACACCTAGTGCGTAATGGAACTAGAGTACTAATATAATATTTTGGTTGTAACATACTATTTGAATAGGGATTTGTCATCGTTCGCATAACTTTTCCAATTGTCGGAATAGACTCCCTTCAACTCAGATAGTCGCTAGTTGATAAACGATTAATTTATCTAGTCGAATATGAATCAAGTGGTTACAGTATAGACCACAGCTTATTTAACATGCTTAGAATTATTACTACTGATAGGGATTCCCAGTATGAAAGTCACTTGCTTAAACACCGCATATGCACTGCTGTTTATCACCCCAGTTTCTATGGCTTAGTAGGAAGATTCCATCATCAGCCTAATTTATCATTTACAGCAGTCAAAGATGATGCTGAACGGAGTGACAAAATAACTCTAGTTCCCTGTGGAATACTTTTGACAGTCAAACAGGATATCTAGTAATGTTCACCTGAAGTAGTTTATGGAGAGTATTTTGACTGAAAGACTAAAGTTCCAATCGATAAGATTACCTTCATACAATAAGTGAGACAGCAAATGAACGTTATAAGACGTCTGCCTCCAGGATATCAATCTGAACAAGAATATGTATCTCAGATACTGATAGACTGCACTCTTATCGTTGTGCTAGACAACTGCTCTATAAAGCCCCTCTTAAGTTATTATGTGCAACAGAAATATTTACCATCATTGAATTCAGGGGAAAACACAAAAATTTAAGTACTGATAGCGTAAAACCATCTTCATTAGAACTATGAATAATAAGGTGGGATTACTTATCACAATCATTGGCAAGGTCAAAAGACCTCCTGAAAAAACTATTCTTATGCCTTACTAGTGAAATCAAACGCGGTCTCGGATAAAAACACATCAGCAGGTGAAGGAGACGAGTCATCTGACCACATTAATACTTTTTTATATTCTTCTTCTCATACTAGCTATTATTTTCCTGCAATAATTCCACTTGACAACCAGCTTGGTAATCTGAAATAAGACTTATTGCTTTAGTTGCAGCTTATGTCTTCCAGACGACCGATTGTGACTCCGAAATTGACACATGAACTATGGGGCTAGTCACCTCTAATTGCATCTATCAATTCAGCTGTTCTTGGAGAGCCGGTTTTATTGACCATTGGTCTAGGAACTTAATTTTTCGTGCTCAGGAGCATCTAACTACCAGTGTGGCCAAATAAAGGTGTAGTTAAAGCCTTCAACAGTTCTACATTAGATCACTTCATCTAAAGAGGCTAAAAAGCTAACACTGACGAGTCCTTCTCTATCATCTATCGAATAACAAATAAATTGCCAAGGGCCTCTAGATAGATACTGAACACTGAAAATAGCAGAGGCCATTGCAGTTCGCCTAAATCAACTAAAGTTCTGATTACAAAAGAAACAGGTTCAACCAGCCATTATTGCTACCCTGGTATGTGTTACTTACCTTGATTTATGTGATATTCAGTCAGTTTAGTGTTATGTATTAATGCATATTATCTCTATTTTACTGAGGCTTCAGTGAACTGTAATCTGTCTGTGCTATTGATTCAGTTAATATATGTATGTAAAACTTGAAACTTAATGATTACCCTGATAAATTAGTCAGGAAATATGTAGGGAAATGTAAAAATATAATAAATAATGATATTAGTGATAGTGATGATAATAATATAATATTAATGACGACATCCATGTCAAATATGGGCAATACAACACCAACAATAAGGAATCTAAATCATCCGTGGTAATTCCATACAAGGAAGGAACCACGGAAACCACCTTACACAGAATTCTTAACAAGGCAGGAGTAAAAGTGGCTGGCATTCAAACCACCCACAAACTCAATTAGAAACAAGTTTTGTCGGTTAAAGGATCAATCCTGTAGAGCCTTTAAGACGAAATAATTTAGTTTATCTAATACCCTACCCGCGATGATTGTCAGGTCAAATACATAGGTCAAACTAGTAGAACAGGGGCAGTCAGTCAAACTAGCCGAACATAAAAACCTAGCAGAATCTAGATTGGTTGATCCAAATAACATAAGAAATCAAGAGAATAGTTCAGCTGTAGCGCTACATGCAGTTACACACAACCATACATTAGGATGGGTGGGATAAGATTACGGTTTTAAAGTCTAATCTCACAGGGTAGCGGAGGGGGTGGAGGTTGATAACGGAAGCTTTACTCGTCGAACCAACTGCAAATACATGTAATAGGAATATTTCAGCACCTGTCCCCGATACCTAGAAAATTCTACTACCCCTACGACAAATAGGAAAAGACAAAGTAAACTATAAAACTCAGGTTTCAAAGTCGTGTGATTATAATTGATTTTGTAACAACAGAAGACAAGGGCCAGGAAACAGATCCTTTATTAAGGAAATCAACACATTTATTTATTTTCATGTACATTTTATAGATTATTGTAACCATACAAACATATTCTTCTCATTGGTGGTTTCTCAAAGATTGTTAACCTTGCATCTCTTTGTGGCTGTTTCTGAATGTCAGATCATCTATATATTAACTGTATCCGCCTACGCAAAGTCTTTGTTCTTATTTTTCTCACGACCAATATTGGGGACATCAACCTTGACGTAAATTACTCTCCACCAATTTTGACTAACAGTCAGCTCTCACCACAATATGATTGTGAACAATAAATTTTGTTCGCAAGTGTGTCATCCAGTAAATAATACTGTTTCACTGTGTGATATATCTAATAAACAAACTAATATGGAACTATTGATTCAATGTAATTTAAAACAGCATTCCTGATGTTAGCATTAGTCATATAACTGTAGGACTTGATGAAGTTGTTGGAAAGAATATTCTTTCTTCATTAAACTCAGTCTTTTAATAATTATTGAATTGATCACATATTTCTCTATCAGGTGGAAAAGCAAACCATTCTTTCCCAGTTCGTAATTTCACTGCATCCTATCCCACTTATATTCTACAAATTTTAACAGAAATATAGAAGTAAGCTTTTCACTTTGTCATTTATTAGCTTATTTGCTGGATAGAAATATTATTTATTGCTAAAAATTAGCCATATTAAAGATGCTACCATTTATTTAGCTTTGATTGGATACTAGTCAGTAACTGGTGTAGTGTGTTAAGTCCTTTGTTTCGTGCAGACTGAATTCTATCAGTCCGCTAGTTTGCAATGTGGCCAGCTGTCTACTTGACTTGCCATCACGGTGCACTTTGAATTTTTGATATTAGATGGTTGGAAGCAGTTGGCCACAGGAAGCCTTCCTTGACCTACGTTTCGTGCTAGTTGGCACTCGCCAGTCAGTCGACAAGGCGTATCTGCAGCCTTGAGAGAACTCATGTCTTTCCTTCTGAGATTCGAACCCGTGTCATCCAGTGGTGCAATCAGAGACGTTACCACTGAGTCAGCTATTCGGGCTCGCAACTGACCTCCTGTAGGACTTGATTGGATATTTTTGATTGGACACTAGTCAGTAACTAGTGTGATGTGTCTAGTCCTTTGGAGGCAATAGGGAACCATCTAATACCAACAACTCACAGTGCATCGTGATGGCGAGCCACCTAGCATGGTGGCCACACTGTAAACTTGACTGATAGAATTCATTGTGCACCAAACATAGGATTAGACACACACACAGTGCAGATACGCCTTGCTGACAAGAGCCAACTAGCATGAAACTTAATTCCAAGGCTTCCTGTTGATTGCCCCCAACCATGAGATATCAAAAATTTATTTAGCTTATTTTCAATTCTCACACAGTTGCATTAATTCATAAAACCAACAGCAAGCACTAGTCAATATCAGAGAGGAATAAGTTTGAAAAACGTCACTTGTTTCACTTATATACTCAGAGCCATTTCAACTACGGGCTACATAACAGATGACGATGTCAAAACCTCAGTCCGAATAACAACACAGACCTTCATCACTCTGGAAATCTAGATTTTCATCACTAATCTCAAGTCAGTCAGTTCTTCTATACGGTCTAGAAACTTGGCCAGCGTGTCACGAAAGTGATTTCCAACAAGTTTCAGACTTTCGTTAACAGCTACTACCTTCACTGGCTCCATACCGAAGATCATATGAATGGCGAAGAAGAATTTTGCACCAAGAGACTTTGGGAACGAACCAACCAAGAACCTATTGCCCCAAAAATGGGCAAAAGGAAATAGAGATGAATTCGATACACGCTGAGGAGACCACTGAGTGAAATCACATCTCGAAGTGGACCCCCTAGTGTGGAACTTGAATGGGAACCGATGATGTGGCCATGATACCAAGGAATGACGTCGATGAGACCGTGTGAAGAGGAAATGAAAGCATATGGGAAATCGTGGAGATATCTAAAAATCACTTCAGAGAAAAGGATGAGATGGAAACGTCCTTTTGTGATCCGACAAACCACTAAGAACCAAAGGAATAACAATAATTGTTATTCATTGATATAAGTATGAAACTTGGGCACTGTGGTAGAGAGCATAACTCCATTATAGATAAGATTTTATTTTGATAAATCACACAGTGTTATTATACAGTAATATTAACTGATGACCACGTTTTGAGCACAAATTATCACTGCCACTCATAATCATATCAAGTTACCCACACAATTTATTTCCTTCATTTATATACACGAGTGAAATTGATTCGAAATTTGAATAAAAATCGGAAATATATGATAAAGTACATTCAGAAATAATAATATGAGTGTTATCAATCAAATACAATAAGATGGAAAATAAGATGTTTTTACAGTAAAATAAATAAGTAACTTGTTAGAAAGTGAATTGAATACACTTTAACTCTACTTATTATTCTCCGATTTGACTGGTATTTGCGTTGAGTCATTTCTGTTGCACGTGTTGGATGTAGACTCGATAAGACAGGCAGAGTTCAGTAATCAAACTCTCTCTCTCTCTCTCTCCACCTACCTAGATTACTTCCTAGAATTTTGATTCTCTCCCATCCTACTGTGTGGTTGTTTGTTAATGCATGCAGTGCAATCTCTGAGCTTTTTTTTTAAATTACTTATGTCCGCTGGTGGTGTCAATCATTCTAACCTTAGCTAAATTCGTATTTTCCGACAATCTGACTATCCCCAACCCACTAGTTTGACCTATGTAGTTGACCGCACTCACAGTCATTGCAGGGTATTTTGTAAATTATATTATTTTGTCTAATCGGGTCAACTGGGTCCTTTAACCTACAGAGAGCTTGTCCCTGAGTGAGTTTGTAGTTTGAATACCACCACCCTAATTCCTGCTTTATTTAGAATTCTACATAGGGCCTCAGATGTCCCCTCCTTATATGGTATAACTGTAGATGCCTTATATTCTCTGTTATTTATGTTATTGTTGTTAGTTTCCCTATTATTTTTATTTTGCTTTTGACCTTTTTTGATATTCCTAATGAATTTTATAGGATAGTTAGTTATTTAACACCAATCAGCTTTTCTTCTATCTGTTTCATTTCATCGTTTAAGTGTTTTTTAATCCTACTCTAAAAAATATGGTGGAGATATGTGGATGACACTTTCACAGTATTAGAAACAGAACTTATCTCCAGATTCTTCACACATATAAACTCGCTAGGTAAAGGGAATAAAATTCCCATTTTAATCAGAAAATGAACAAGAGAATTAGCCATGATGTTAGATTGTACAATCAAATGAACAGAAGAAGGCAAACTACACACTAGTGTTTATAGAAAACCAACGCATTCGAATAGATATTTAGACTTTAATTCATCTCATCCATCGTTATCTATCTGTAAAGGCAGGCTTAGTTAAGTGTCTAACAAACCGACCAACAGCACTAAGTAGCAAAATTGTTATTGATACATAAGTGAATTCCTTTTTCACTGAATTCAATTTCAGTAACAAAAAAACTCCTGTTTCTAACTTCTGCTTGTCTCCTAATTTTTTACACTTTTGAATAAGAGGTAGTTGTTAAGCAGTATTCAAGAAGTTATGAATTATGAAGCTGTTTCGGCAAATAATGCGTAGTTTAGAGTAGAGCGAAAAGTCATTAAAATATCATTTACATTTTAAAAAAAAATTATTAATTCATAAACATTACAAGTTTAGCTGAATGGTAGATGAATAAGAATAAAGACGAAATATGTAGAACATTAAGATTGTTATGAAAATGTACCATTTTTCTCCAACTATTTCATTAACACTTATTGAAGGGAATCTGTACCTGTCATTGGAAACAACATCTTTAACGCTATGAAGAAATGTGCATGTTACATTATTATTTTTATAATAATAATAATAATAATCTACTTTATTCCAAAACAGACAGTACTTATAATACAGAATGGTATTCTCAGCATTTGTCACAATATTGCATCTAATTTTCTTAGAATATAAATAAAATTTTAAAAAAAGTAACCAGAGGAATTTTTCCACATTTACGATATAAAGTCAAAAATAATCGAAATACAAAATGAGAATATTAAATCTGATAATGATAATAATAATAATAACAGTGAGTTTGTTTCAAACAGTATTGCGGATTCAGTTTGTAAATTTTAGCATGTCATAGATTATTGGATTTAATGTTCTGTTGATTGATATAGTATGGTGAGGGGAAAGGTAAAGTTAACAGTTATAACACAGCTTAAATGATGTTCATACTTATGAAAAAAAAATTAACAAAAACCAGAAATTGAGAGGATTATAAATATAAGAAATACAATAACAATAAAGTTTGATGTTGTAAGGGTGGAGGAAATGGTTTATTTAGTAGTGCAAAGAAGGTTAGTTAGTTCATGCCTGACACTATTTTCACCACATAAAGTACGTGCTAAATATGGTATAGTGGAATTTCTATACTTAGACGTATGCGCATAAAGTCTTCTGAAAAGAATTCTTGTTTTATCTGAGGGGACACACGGTTGGAGCTGCGGGTGGAGTCGGTGCTCAGAGTCTGACAAAATTCCTTTACCAAATTTGTTACATGACATCAAGTGCCTATCAGTGACAATGTCAACGATATGGTCCAATGGGATACCATTCGTCCTACTGACAGTCTTCAGAGTTCTACGAAGTACGACATAGTCTTTTTTAAGCAATCCAGGAAAGAGTAAGCAAGGGTGAACAGTAAAGAAGAATAGGTAAAGTACACGAGTTGACAAAGTGTAAGAGGAGTGGTTGGGTTATGTCTGAGTGCCTCAACTTCTCAATGTAAAAAGTCAGACGAAATATTCTTTTAGAAATCCTAAGACAAGAGAAGACCAGGATAGATGAGAAGAAAGAATTAATCGAAGACACTTAACGTCAGACTTGGTTTCTATATCAGTATCATCAATTTTGCAAGGGTCATAGGAACCAACGGCTTCATTTAGCTTTCGTTTGCATCGGAAAGTAAAATTAACAGTCTGACATTTGGAAGGATTTAGTTTAAGGCCGTTAGAGGAAGACCATTTGCTAATTTCTGATAGAAAGCTGTTCATCTTAGTACAGTTAAGCTGAGAGGTAACAGACAATGGGTTCCAAGTGGTACATAAGGTTTTAACAATACATCTCTATCTCATTCATTTTCTCCGTATTCCAGTTTAGCTACTCCATGACTCCTCCCTGTCACCTTCGGATCCATCCCCAACTGGCCATTTCCCGTTAGACTTGGACTCAGGTAATGGCTTAGCATGTGATGTCAATCAACGATTTCCTCAGAGTTTATCCGATCCATCTCCACTTTCTTCGGCTACAGGTTGTTGGTTGGTTTATAGCCAGTCAGAATTCCTTGCTGCTAATCCTTTCTGCCTGACTATCCAATCTATTGTATTCAGCTACCGGAGGCAATTTTGATGTGGTTTTGTTCTCTGAGCTGGATAGTTAGTTTGCGAAGCTTTCATCACCTTACTGGGTGACATCTTCAGCGCATACTTCAATTTTTGATACTAGTCTGAAGCCTATTGGAAATGGTTATAGAGATGCATGCAACAAGTGTTTGACCCCATACATAGAAGAACTGACTGATTTAGCATTGGTGTTGAAAATCCAAATATTGTTTCCTATGCACTAAATGAGGCTGATTTCCAAACTGATGATGGTCTGTCACGATTTCCCCCATCCTGCCTTTAACAGACTGTAGTTGAAATAATCCTGCCTAAATAAGTGAAAGATGTAGACTTCCTTGAGATTTCTCCGGTTGATATGTGATTAACAGTTATTCTTGTTGTCGGTTGCGGGTTATCTTCATCACCTTTGTGTTCTTTAAGTTCACCTACAGTCCTGTCTTCGATGCTTCTTCTGCCAACCTGGTTTGCATTTATCTTAAAAATCTAATCAGATTTTGATACAATAAGTAAGTAAATAAATCCTCTGGAGTTAACAAAATAAATGATGTCAATCTTAGTTTTATAAACCAACAATAATTCTTTAATTACAGGATTTCATCATGAGCTGACTTCGGTTAGAAATCCTTTGGAAAACCTGCAGCGGGTACAGGACAGCTGTTTCACCCTACTCTGGGACTCCTTACAGTACGTGCTCACCGGGTTTTGAACCCAGGATCGAAGTGTTCGGTCGACTTCTTATGCAAGTGCTTTGACGATATCTAAGCATGTATTTAGAAGTTAATTGGTAGATGGTGACTAGCAGTGGAGTCCAGGATAAGGTGCATTTCGTCCTATTTGGAACTCGTAAGCTGAATCTACCTGCATTCCGTAGTGAGTGAAGATGTTCCCACAGAGGCGCCTAATTACATGCCCAAACATCATCGAAGCATCTACACAAGAAGCCGACATTTTAACCTGAGACCAAGCACTTCAGTCCAATCAATCGATGGGAAAGTCTTAAATTCAATGCAATAATTAATTTGACCCATTGCACAAGAGGTGGCCCTCGTGGCCCAAGTGGTGTAGTGGATAACGCTTTGGGGTTTGAAACTATGTTCCTCGGTGGGAACATCACTCACTGTGTAATGTAGGTACATCCAACTGACGAGTCTCAAACAGGACGAAATGCGCATCCTGGATTCCACTGCTATTCCCCATCTACCAATTAACTTCTAATGCTGATTACTGGTCAAATTCTCTTTAGAAAAAACAAAAACAACAAAATGTAATAAAAATAATCCTTAGACTTTGATAATAGAAAAAATAGAATAGGTGAAGTATTTATATTACATATAGAGTGCTTTTTTAGCAAAAAATAAGTCGTATCATGTGAACATAAATAGTAATATGATACATGTCGTTCTCGCCTTTCAATACCATTTTCATAAACCACGAGAGTTGCTTTCTTTGTCAGCGATTATATTACACTCGACAATCTAGTTATAATGGAAGAAAGAAACTATGTTTTCTTTGCAGTCTGAAAGACACAAAATATGTGAAACCACCAATTAGTTTTGATGAATGCGAATTGTTATTCATTCAAACTGTATTACTGATATTACGGGTTGGATAACGAGCTGACATCAGTTACAGGACCAATGAAAACCAGTAGGAAGTACTGGACGGCTGTTTTGTCTTCATTCGGGACTCCTCATCAGTCAGTATTCACCTACTAGGGTTCAAATTTAGGACCTTCCAGTTACAAGGCAAACTGGTGGGCGGACCATCAGACACTGTGACAGGATCCAATGGCCTATGAATTCCAGCTTCCGCTAATTCGTAGTGTATATGTAGTGCAACATCTTTCCAATGTCTCAGGTCAGTAACTGTCGTCTTGTTTGACTCTCACTAGAACTCCATGCGGCTTTCAGTATATAGTCAGTCGCTAGTGAGCATCAGATTAATTATCAAGTGTTGGTTTGTAAAGATTTGATTGGTTACATGATTGATTACAGGCTGAAAACCAGGAACATTCATTCCTCGAGGCGAATTTTAAAATAAGCAACAAAGTTTTATACAGAACTAATTTTTCTAAATAAATATATATTTATCTTTACAGTACAGTGCTGTTTGTATTCCTCCTACTCCATTTTATGACCTTGAGCCCCTGTTGGCTTTTGACTGTTTTAAATTACTAGTGTAATTGGTTTCTCTCAAGGCCATTTAAAGCATATATATATACGTATGCAATTGCTGTCAACCCTATACTCTGTTGATTTGAGACAATAAAAGCTTCCTACGTGAGCGGTCTGTCTTCTTGCATCGTGGATTCGGTGGTACCGTATTGTGTCGTTGTTGCCAAACAGTGATTGGAACAGTAGGCTCGTACGTAGACTCTGATCACTCTACGCTTCCCACACGTTTGTGCTTACGATTAAACGGAAATAAGAAACTATTGGCAGCGAAGCAGTTAAGTCCCCAACTAGATCGAGACACTGAGTCCCTGTTTAAGGAAGAAATAGAGGAATGAGTACCTGAGGTCGACAGCAGGACTTCCCCTGAGGTAACCTGGCACAACATACAGATAACTGTAGACACAGCTGTAAAGACTGTTAATAACCTGAAACCTAAAGTTAGTAAGAGCCAGTGGATTCCTACCACCCCATCCGAACTGATTGACTCAAGAGCACTGATTCCGGCGAGCTCCGATTATGATGAGGAGCGAAAGGTACTCAAACGAAAACTAACAAGAGGTCTCCGCAAGGACCGTGAACAGTGGTGGGTGACAAAGGCGAAAGAGATGGAAAAAGCATCGGCGAGAGGCAACTATTTGGACTCATCAGGGAAACGGGTGGGAGAAGGCAAATCATAAGTGGAACGATCTCTGAGGAAAATGCCACTATAATTAGCTCCCACGATAGATGATTAGAACATTGGAAAGAACACTATGAGGAGCAGTTTGATTGGCCTACAGCCAAACTCAACCTGCCGAACATCCAACACCTCCCTGAATAGGATAGAGATACAGGTCCTCTGTCGCTAACTGAGGTTACTAAGACTGTCACTAGTCTGAAACAAGGCAAAGCAGCGGGACCTGATGAAATGACTCCAGAGGTATTTAAGTACGGTGGAGACAGTTTACTGTCTGCATTAACTGAGGTTCTAGGCAGAGTCTGGGAATCAGAAGAATTCCCGTCGGGTTGGTGTAAGTCACTGATTATCCCCATATAAAAGAAGGGAGCCAAGTCTTCCTGTGATAATCACAGAGGGATTAGCTTGACTAATATAGTATCTAAAGTCCTAGGCTCAATAATCATGCGTAGACTAAGTGGTGCTCAGAAGACACAAACACGAGAGAACCAGACAGGCTTTAGACCAGGAAGAGGGTGTATTGATCATATCTTCCTTCACCCTTCGACAGATCCCGGAACATAGGCATACTTACCAGCGGCGTCCAACAAAGCAGGATTTGATTCCATCGACAGAGAGATACTATGGCGATGCTTGGTTGTAAAGGGAATTCCAAGAAAATACATTGAACTGATCAAGGCACTGTACTTAATGAATTCATGAAATTCTGGTAGAGTTCTTCAACTGAATATACTTTATATACGCATTTAGAGTTAAATTGAGAATAATAAGTGTGATGAACAAATCGCGCGTGCAAAACGACAGGTGTGAATGTATTTCAGGTCATGTGCAGAGAGATAAGAGGAATGCGAGTGGGAGAGAATAAAATTAAGATAAAATGCAATATACGGTTGAATTACATCACTTAAATAAACAATTAGTTATCAGTAGGTGAGTGAGTGAAAGAACTTCAATGTATCAAGTATTGCAAATTGAACAATACTGATAACAACTGTAATGGTAATAATGTTGAAACGAGGTAAGATAACGATAGTGATAAAGGACAGTTTTAAATGAATCAGAAGTAATACCAAAATTTGATAATTTTGAATAAAGAAAGAAAGGACATGTTTGCAAGATAATAGAAGCTCGTTTCATTTTATGGATTCTCTTCAACTGTGAATAGATTCATTAAATCCTGATTCATTAACCTTTGTTGCTTGTTTTAATTTAGCGAACCACTGCAGTGATAGTGAGAAGTCGTAACCAAAAGAGTCTACTAAGTCAGATAAGACGATAGGTTACAGGATTTCATTGGTTAGAGAACCATTGGAAAACCAGCTGGGAGTACTGGACAGCTGTTTCACCAGACTAGTTTGGGACTCTTAAGCAGTATGCACCCACCACAGAGGGTTCGAACCCAGGACCTTCTGGTTACAAGGCGAGTGAGCTCGTAAACCATTAAGCCACTAGGACCCAACCCGAACCAACTGCCCATGAATTCTAACTTCTACCAATTCACGGCATAGAGCGAACACTAGCCAATGTCTTCGACTAGTATATGTACTCACGCCTGACCTACTGTACCCTACTGGCCACGACTTCTCACTGGAACCCCATGTAACTACCTACCTGAATAGGGCAAGTCACTAGTGAACATCTCATCGATATTCAAGTGTTGGTTTGTAGGAATTTGATTAGTTACAGGATTTCATCATGAGCTGATATTGGTTAGAGAATCATTGGAAGACCTAGGAGTACTGGGTAGCTGTTCCGTCCTAGTTTGGGACTCTTCATCAGTACGTGAATTGGCAGAAGTTAGAATTCATGGGCCATTCAAACGGGTCCCAGTGACTTAATGGTGTACGAGCTCGCCTTGTAACCAGAAAGTCCTGGGTTCAAACCCCGGTAGGTGCATACTGCTGAAGAGTCCCAAACTAGTCTGGTGAAACACCTGTCCAGTACTCCCAGCTGGTTTTCCAATGGTTCTCTAACCAATGTTAGCTCATGGTGAAATCCTGTAACCAATCAACCAAATCCCTACAAACCAATACTTGAAGATAAGAGGATAGTTAGCCACCTGTAACACTGGCTGACAACTGCTCTAAATATATAATATTTTTATCATACATCAAAAGAGATTGTGATCATATTTGCACATATTAGGTTAAAGGTGTGTAATGCTTGCTTAATGAGCAGTGTTTTTAGTTTATTGCAGACAGGAATTCTAGTTGGCAGATGACTATTTATTGGTGGGTTAGGCAGCTCCAGAGCGAATCGACTTTTGAGATTATCTGTAAGTTGAGACCAAACACTACAAAAAGGAGTTTTAGTTCTCTCCACTCGTGTATGTATGACAGAGACGTTGACAATTCGTCAATATAACCCAAAATTTTGTTGTGTACACAAAAAACTTTTTTCAGTCTCTTAATCTACCATATTCTTAAACTCTTTCGCTAATCGTTCGACTTTATTTTTAGTAAATATGTTTAAATTATAACTCCTACATTGTTTCTTTTGTACACTTTTTCAACCTCTAAACACTTTGTCATTAAGTGGATAATCAACCATACTTGCTTATCGCCTAATTAAAATTTCTATCTCATCAAAAATTTCAAACTCTTACTTCCACTGAGGGATAGTAATTGTATCAATTATGTTACACCTCTTGTATTACTTAATAGTAGATTGATATACACGTTTTAGACTAATATTAATGTAACTGTACAGCCCTTTTGAAGATGAATTCATCGAAAAAGAGGATTTACTCTAATGAGTTTATCTTTTATTTTCCTATATTATATTATTATCGTCTTCTTTAGTTCCTAGAGGAACATAAAGCTTCAGCCAAACGTCTCCATTGTGTTCAGTTCTCCACCAACATTTTCACCTAGCTCCACATCTGCCCACATGCTTTCATCATCTCTTCACATGACCTCCCCCATGTCACCCTCACACTGACGCCCAACTCGCCACTTCCCATTCAGGTTCCACTCGAGAAATGGACTGATATGTGATGTCACTTGATGGTTACCTTAGAGTATGGCCAATCCATCTCCATTTCTTCCTGCTTATTTGTTGCATAATCGGTTCCTGATTTGTTCGCTCATTGGCCGAGATCCCTGTTTCTGATCTTTTCTGGCCATCCGATCTTGAGTATTGAGCAAAGACAGCTAGCTGTTGATGAAGGTCTGTAATTTATTTGAGGTGTCGTTTGTGACGCGCCAAGTCTCTGATCCGTATAGTAGCATTGATTTCACATTGAAGTTGAAAATCGGCACGTTGTTTTTCATGCTGAGTGCTGTACATCTCCACACACACTGAAGAGTAGTGAAAGCTTGCCTTGCTTTCCCGATAATCCTCACTTTGACATCTTCATCGCTTCCACCTTGTGCGTTGGTGGCACAGTGGTTGGGACTCTCGCCGACCATGCACATGGTCCGAGGTTCGATCCCCTGTCGACGCACACTTGATATCTATGGTCGGCCTGCAAAATTTGGACTACCGATATCCATGCTGAAAATTCCATACTTGTACCAAAAATACAGTGTGGAATCAAGCTGTAATAAAAAAATCTGTAGTTGAAAAGATGCTTCCCAGGTAGGTAGGTGGGGAAGGAGGCTGCTCCTTTCAAATTTCTCGGTTGGGGTGATTTTTGTCTGTTGTTGTGGTTCCTGTTGGCCAGGAGTCTTCATCATCTCTGTTCTCTCTATGTTCACCTGAAGGAAGTCCTATCTTCTCTGGATGCTTCTTCTGCCAACTTGTTGCTTTTCACTTGCATATCTTCCGATTTGTGGAAAATCAGACAAATATCATTGGCAAAATCCAGATCCTCCAAGTTTTTGTGTGGGCCCATTTTATGCCTGTCTTCTCGTTGCCCGCTGTCTGTCGCATTATCACGTCTACCACCCGAAATCAAGACAATCATTGGGGATAGTAAGCAGCCAGCCTTGTCTTACTCCCGTCTTCATTTCGAAGGATTTCATGAGTTTCCCGTTGTGGATTACTTGGCATGCAGCATTGTCGTACAACTATTGGCGGCACCCCATAGTGTAGTGAAGTAGCTTCCAAATTACCTCTTGATCGACTCTGTCAAAGGTCTTTTCAGATCCGATGAAGTTGAGGTAGGAAGCTCCTACATGCAAAGGTTCAAACTAAACCACTATCTAATTAAACATGGTTTAAAATTATCCCCTATGAGTCGTACACAGCATGCAAAGAAAAACAGACTTCGATAATAGATACAGTTGAATCAAAAATGACTTTGCTGGTTACATTTCCAAATCAATATTATTCATAGATGGACATTTTTTCCTCATATCTCAAGTACTAAATGCCCAACTTTCGCTATTCAACGTTATACGAAACCGAAAAGAAAAAAGCATTTTCTGTAAGTATTTTGTATTTTTTTAATATGTGAAAATGTATAATTTGTAGGAGTAAATAAAACACAATAATAATAATAATAATAATAAAAGTAATAATCGAGAGAGAGAGAGAAAATAGCCTCACCTCCCCGCCACATTTTAACAAACAGATTGAAAATAATAAACGCAGTGAAGTGTGTGTGTGGGGGGAAATATACTAATTGTCATCTTATTTTCATCTACCGCCTAAAAAAGAAACAGTGATGAGTATGTGTCAATGTCACACGAAACAATGGATGGAGGTGGTGGAGAAGAGGAGAAACTTCGGAAGCTACAGGCAGTAAGACACGCGCACCCACCCCACCCACCCACACCCAACAGGGAGGAGAATACTTTTCTTTTCTCCGGGAGGAGGAAATGCACGCAATAGAACATCACACTCACTCAACGCCTTGACTTGAATCATAAAATCAACAATAACGAGATATTGCGTGCAGTGTGTAGTGTATTATATGAGACAGAGAAAAGGTAATACATACATAAGTGAGTGGTGGTGTGTAAGTATGGTTCTAAGACATTAAAAGCAGAGGGAGGTAACAAAAGGCGATAAAATAGAAAACGGAATAGGAATTATGCCACGCATATACACGCACGTACACACACGAAAGAGGAATCAATGACCACCTATCATCCATCACTTTCAAATATACAACCACTACTAATTCTACTATTACTGATAAGCTGATTGGGGTATATTTCGCCAAGTGACATTAAAAACACACGCAGAGATAGAGTGAGAGACCGAAGCGACGACAACACAATGTCAATAGGAAAATAAGAATACTACTCCATCCATCGCCTCTAACACACAGACCTTTTGACCAATTTCACTCGAACAAAACAGAAATAACAGTGATAACAATAATTATTATTATTGTGTAAAATAAAAAGAGTGAATAAAAGTCAAGTTATACAACACACGGATAACTTCTTTGTTTTATACATAACAATACATGGACATGTATTCATCATCATTTAGAATCAATATTATTTAATAAAGCCTAGTTGTATGTATGTGTGTTTGTGTGTGAGAGAGAGAGAGAGATGATACACAACTTTTCTCAGTTTACATGATCAAAAAGCAGTCGTTTAAGATCAAATAGTGATTCGTCAGTCAACCGGGAAAAAAAGTAATAAGTAATAATCGTAATAATAATGATTATTTGGTTAAAATGTGATCACCTAGAGTAAAATCAATATCGCTTTGACATACATACATACATACATACATACATGAATACATGGACGCACACACACACACACTGAAAGAAGCCTATGAATGAACAATAAAAAAAACAAGAAATGGTAAGCAGAATCATCATCGATAAAGTGGGCATGGGGAGGAGGCGCGGAGGGCGACGGCGGCGACAGTGAAAACGATAACGACAAGAAGGCGGAATAACAGACAAAACGAAATTATGATAACAGCAGTCATAATAATAATAATAATAATAGTCAGAATAGACAACAATGACACTGTCACGTTAAATAAAAACTACCCCTAGAACAAATGCTTTATTCACATATTTCACTTATTCACTGAGAGAAATAATAGTGATGCTACTACTATTACTACTACGACTACTACTAATTCTACTAGCAGTAAAATTGATTCATAAAAAGGGAGGAGGATCAGAAGTGGAACGCGGAATGGTAAAATACAAGAACAACATAAAAAGTTAAGCGTTTATATTCGTTTCTTTTGATAACAAAAAATTGTTTTAGACAAGAGACCAACAGCAACAACAACAAGAAAAAAATGCCAAACAATATACACACACAGTAGTAGTAGTTGTTGTTGTTGCTGTCGTCGTAATAGAGCAGTAGGCAAAACAGATCGATTAACATTGATGGTGTGCTGTGTTGTGGTGTGGGGAGGGGAAACAAACACACCAAAAAAAAGAGGATAATGTATAACTACTGACTAGGTGTGTGTGTTTATGTCTGTTTGTAGGTGGTGGCACTACATAAGTATTACAGTATTCCAGGGAAAAATAGGGTAAAACAGATGTGTTTTAAAAAAAGAGAGTTAAAACTGCAATATAGTGAATTTGAAAAGTTTTTGTCATTATAGCCGGCGCTTGAGTATGTATATCAATGTCACTTACTACATTATACATATATCCCTCTTCTCCTCTACCTTGTAGGTACAACTACATACACACACACACAGACACGAGAACAAGATCAAGGATGGGTGAGGGAGTACTCACCCTCGTCAAACTAAAACAAAAAAAAATTCACCAACCGTTTTCAAAGTAGGCGATAAGTGTGAGTACACATTTTAACAAAAGAAGAAGTAGAAAAAGAGGAAGCAAGAAAAAGGAAGTGGTGAGTGCAAGAATTTTCAGTATTCTTATCATCATTATTATTGTACCATTAATGTGATTATGAGTAACAATCAAATTTGACAAGGGAATGGGAATTGCTTGCTATAAAAGAAAACGTGTACTTGCGCGCTCTCACATAAGACACAGACAGACAGAGGGGGTAAAACTAAGAAGATAAGTTAACAATACTATTATAAAAAACTGTAAAATGATAATTTCATTGAATCATGCATGGATCATGATCCCAAAAAATCATTCCATTCAAGCGCACATCATATCAAATATAGTGGGTATAATATACAACAATGGGTTCAAACAGGTGCTCATTTGAACAAATGACAAATTTTACATGATAGGTGGTGATGGGTAATACAGTCGCACACTGTCTGTCTCTCTGCACGTGTGTGTGTGTGTGCACACAGGAACACTGGATGATTATAAAATGGTAGAATAAAGTAAAACAAAAGCAAAGGATACAAATAAAGCTTGTAATATACATAGATAGATAGATAGATGTTAAACATGTACACAGACTTCTTCCGCTTCGTCTTCGCTTCTTATTGTGTCTCTTCAGTATAATAGGAGAATTGATGTGGCAAGAAACAGTTAAGTGTTTTAAAAGTAAGTACCCGTAGTAATAATAGTAGTAGAACCAGGAAGAGTACTCAATCATCAATTAAATCAATCAGTTGAATAATATGCATACCTAATATATTATTATCATTATTATTATTATCATGATTACTATTATTATTGTATATTAGTATGTTGTAGTAAGGAATAACACGTGTATTGAACAAGAATAGTAGTAATAGTAGAGTAACAAAAAACAAACAACACAATTCATTAAAAATAGTAATATACACAAATCCATTGATTTTTTTCCTTTTTCTCCTCTTCTTCTTCGCCTTTATATCTGTATTCTCATTGGATGGTTAACGAAGGTGTTTATTTTTGTTCTCTGGCCAAATTAATCAATGGAACTAATGAACTCAAGGGTTTAGCACATCGGAGGATGAATGGATGCTGTGAAGACACAAAAACACAGAAAAGAATATTTTAGTCATTGAGGAAAGTATATATATATATATATATATATATATATATATATAATTAAATAAGGATAGATTATTTGTTTTTACAAGTTGATCACGGATTGGTATCAGTTAGAGAGCCATTGAAAACCAGCCACAGAGAGTACTGGGCAGCTCTATTTCATCAGCCTAGTTTGGGAATCATCGACAGTACGCACCCACTGGGTCCATCCAGGTCACATGTGAGGATGGATGTCCTATCGACGATATTGGTTGCTGGTCGCGCTATTAAATCACGAACTGGTAGAAGTTAGAATTCATAGGCTGATTGGTCATTGAATCGGGTCCCAGTGACTGAATGGTATACAAGCCAGCTTGCCTTGTGACCGGAAGGTTCTGGGTTCTAACCCTGGTGGTGGGCGTGTACTGCCGATGATTCGTAAACTAGGCTGATGAAACAGTTGTTCAGTATTGCCTGTGGCTGGTCTTCAAAGGTTCTCTAAACTGATATCAATTCGTGATCAACTCGTAAAAACAATGCTAACGCTTACAAACTAACCATATAAATTATTTGATTCAGTATTATGAAAGCAAGTTTTTAAGTGAGTTAATTCACGCTATGCTGTTTTGAGTGGAACATGGGGTTTCGAAGTTTCAGTAACGGTGGGGTAGCTAGCTTAACGCCCAAAGCTGCTTCTTCAACTATTTTATATATATATATATACAACAAATGAAACGTATGACCATTATTAGATGGTTGAACGCAACCTTGAGGACCCCTTGTTAGCACTCACCAGTCACAAAGGTATATTTGCAATCTAGGAAGAAAAACTCATGTTTCGTTTAAGATTTGAACTCAGGTCATCCAATGTTAGACTACCCATCGAACTATTCGGAGCTAGCGATTGACTCCTACTGTAGGACTGTAGTGCAAACACTTCGATTGAACAATAGGTGGTAAGTAAGTAACTAGTGTCATGGGGAGAGCCTAGTCCTCGATGTTCGTACAGACTATCCAGTTCTATCCAGTTGATTTTTGCAATGTAGCCAGCATGCTACGTTGCCTCGTTATCACGACACACCCTGAACTGTCTACACCTTACAAAAGACTAGATGTATGACACGAGTTACTACCTGCTGTTCAGTTAAATCAAAGTAAACATATGACTGCAATATATAAGCACAGGTAATGCCTAAAACAGTAGATTAATGAGCCTAAGAGAATCTCTTAGATGACAGATACACATTTTCAACATCACATGTATATATAAATTATGAGAAGTAACAGCAATACGAGTTTATTACCAGCCCTAGGGTATTTTCCCTTCACGTTCCCAGTGGAACATAGGGCTTCAAGCTGGTGGTTTGAAGTTTCTGTAGAAGTGTTTACTTTTACAGGATGGGGTTGTTAGCCTCATGCCCAACCTTCTCTCTTTGCTAGTTCTGTTACTGGCTTAGCTAGGTAAAGGAGCGCGTCTATGGCCGGGGATTGAACCCCGGACTATGTGCATGGTCGGCAAGCGTCCTAACCGCTATGCCACCGACGCACACCAGCTCTAGGTAGGTGAATTTACTTATTTTATTCCCTTACGTTCCCAATGGAACATAGGGCGTCAAACTAGAGAGATTTGAAGTTTCTGTACCAAAGGAGTGTTACTTTTACCAACTGGAGTTGCTAGCTTCATCATGCCTAACCTTCCCTCTTTACTGGTCTTATTACAGAGCTAGCAAGGTCTAGGAGTGCGTGTGTCAACCGGGGATTGAATCCCAGAGACCACATAAACGGTTGTTGACGAGTATTCTCTACCACCAAACCACCGCCGATGCACACAAAAGATGAATAATCCAATACATAGATAATTTAGTATAGAAAAAGACAAGTTAATCGTTTTTTTTTCTAAAAAAATATTTCAACTAACTTGTAATAATTCAATAGCTGTAGCTCTTTGTTCAACATCAACTTCTAAGCAACGATCAAGAAAGTTAAGAAATGTACTTGACAGACGATCGCGTTCTTTAATTTCTGGTTTACCATTAGTAGCGATTAGATAAAGAGCCTGAAATATAAAAAAAATAATAATCTTGAAATACTTAGAAAGATACCATAAATACACTAAAGATGGAATAGATTTCAATGTAGTTGAGTTCTCTGATCTGGTCGACGGTTTATAATTGCGAAGGTTTGGTTGCTCTGCCTTCTGGACAACATTTACAGTGCAAAGCTTTAAGATGAAGTGAAATTATTTGAATTTCCCAAGTGAATGATATAACTACATCGGCCTGAAAATTTTTTGTCATGAATGGTTGTTGTTAATTTGCATCAGGGTGTTGGTCGTTTTTATTGACTTGGAATTTGAATTTTTATGCCATGTGAGTTATTCTTTATTACAGAATTGAGCGCGTGCTGACATCAGTTACAAAACCATTGGGAAACCAGTAGGAAGTACTGCACAGCTGTTTCGTCAGCCTAGTTTGGGACTCCTCATCAGTGGGCACTCACCGCCGTTTACGAAGTCACACATAAGGACAGTTACTCACACTTGTGACACTTGCTGACGATCGCACTAGATATATCACAAATTGGCAGAAGTTGGAACTCATGGAACATTGGTTCGGAGATCCCAGTGGCTGAAAGGTCTATAACCTTGTTTGGTAACCGAACGACCTTAAGTTCAAATATCGGTGGGTGAGTACTGCTGAAGGGCGTCAAGCATTAGGGCGACATAACTGCTCAGTACTGCTTGCTGGTTTCCAATAGTTTTCTAACTGACATCAATCTGTGATCAAAATTGACACAATTTAGTCAGTAACTAGTGTAATGTGTCTAGTCCTATCTTTGTTGCAGACTGAATTCTACCAGTCAAGCTTGCAATGTGGCTACCATGCTAGGTGGCTCGCCATTACGGTGCACTGAGATGTTGGTATTAGATGGTTGGAGGCAATCGGCCACAGGAAGCCTTCCTTGACCTAGGTTTCGTGCTGCTAGTTGGCACTCACCAGTCAGCAAAGCGTATCTGCAACCTTAAAGGAACTCATTTCCCTTCTGAGATTCTAACCCGCGTCACCCAGTGCTGCAGTCAGAGACGTTACCACTGAGCTATTCAGGCTCGCGATCGACCTCCTGTACAGTCTGCACCGAAGATAGGACTAGATACATTACACTAGTTACTGACTAGTGTCCAATCAAAAATATCCAATACAGTCCTACAGGAGGTCAATCGCGAGTCTGAATAGCTCAGTGGTAACGTCTCTGACTGCAGCACTGGGTGACGCCGGTTCGAATCTCAGAAGGGGAATGAGTTCCTTCAAGGTTGCAGATACGCTTTGCTGACTGGTGAGTGCCAACTAGAAGCACGAAACCTAGGTCAAGGAAGGCTTCCTGTGGCCGATTGCCTCCAACCATCTAATACCAAAATTGACAAATGAATCAAATCCCTACAAACTAACTCTTGAAAATAGATTATTTGCTTGTCTAGTTTGAACTCAGTTGCCGGAACAGATTGTCTTCTATGTTCTGGGCAATGCGTCACAATTATCGTGTAAGAACTGATTCTACTACTAATATATTTTCTTTCGGGTGAAGTAGGTACAGCGAAACAGGAACACAAGACACATGAGCTTAAAGTGTAATCAATACATTAAGTAGTCGATCAAGCATAGTAGTAGTAAGGAAAACATAAGTTGGCTTTTCCCTTCCCATTGATTTATGCTAACTGACGGAAGGAAAAAAAATCCTTCAATAGCGAGAACTTGGAAATCTACACCTATCAGGTCTATCATACAGTGTAGATTAAAAACTAAAGTTATCCAGGATTATAAAACTGTCATCCCTCCCCTCGTACTGACTATCGTCAGTGATTGTGGCAAAAATAAGCTTAAGTATCGCGTTATTCAGTTCTCCTGAGTAATGAATTCCTGCAGTGCATTACAAATGTAGATGGATATAGTTTATGATCATTCTAGATATTGCTCAAATAATTTGACATATAATCAGTGATGGTCGGATATCTGTGAAAAGTGAATTCCACTGGACTGTCATGATGTTCCTTATCAGGATTAAGGCGATAATAATAATAATAATGTTCAGAATGACAAGGAGAAGGGGGATTAGGAGAGAAACCATCTAAGCGACACACTGTCACTAAAATTAATCTTTCGAGCTATGTGAATATACACTCCCCTCAAATAATCATCGCTAAATCTTGTCAAAAAAAACAACATTAACAAAAACAACAACGACAACAAGAACTTACTCGAACAGGATTTTCATTTAAATAAGGTGGTTCCCCATCAACCATTTCAATAGCCATAATCCCTAATGACCATATATCAACTTTTGGACCATATTGTTTACGTAAAACAACTTCTGGTGCCATCCAATACGGTGTACCAACCATAGTTGAGCGTTTTGTTCCATCATGACTTAATTGTGCACAGAAACCAAAATCTGTCAATTTTACAGATCCATCCATACCAAGTAGAATATTATCTGATTTGATATCACGATGAATAACACGATTGGCGTGTAGAAATTCAAGTGCATATAAAATCTGTAACGGTAATAACAAAAAAGAGCTTCGTTTAGGTTATAAAACTTGGGCATGATCAAGAGACTCTGGAAATAAACCAACCAAGTAGCTATTGCCAAATACAAATATGCGGAAGGAAACAGAGATGAATTCGATACATGCTAAGGAGACCACTGAATGAAATCATATCTCGAAGTGGACCCCCTAGTGTGGAACTTGAATGGGAACCGATGATGTGGCCATGATGCCAAGGAATGACGTCGATGAGACCGTGTGAAGAGGAAATGAAAGCATATGGGAAATCGTGGAGATATCTAAAAATCACTTCAGAGAACAGGATGAGATGGAAACGTCCTTTTGTGATCCGACAAACCACTAAGAACCAAAGGAATAACAATAATTGTTATTCATTGATATACGTATGAAACTTGGGCACTGTGGTAATCATATCAAGTTACCCACACAATTTATTTCCTTCATTTATATACATGAGTGAACTGGATTAGACATTTGAATAAAATCAATATAAGATGACTGACTGAATTGTAAAACATAGAACTTAACACAGAAGTGCAACAGTTCAAGTTTCAACACCTCGTTTACCATAAAAAATTTAGAGTTACATCCACCAATTGTCTCAAGCCAATGGTTTTTAGTATCTTGAAAGGCACCCTTCCAATCAGGTAATCTATGCCGCTCTACTTGGTTCAAATCAACTGTCATCGTTTTATAACGCCTAACTCTTTCCAAACTCAATACAGTGTTACCTACAGTTGCTTGTCAAAGAAGGCAATATCTTTGAATGAATGTGCGATACGTGTTCTAGTCATCTAAAACGAGGTAGCTTCACAACCTCATCAGCTGGCTCACTCCTGTTGTCTAACACTCTACCTCTAACCTTGATATAACTCAACCTAGTATACCGTTTAACGTGGGAGATAGAATGCGGATACCTATGATCAAAGACGACAGCTGGACAGCGTATCTTCATATCTTCGGCCTTGAATGGCCATATCTCACAGATATATTTAAGAAAACAATATGAACTGTGGCACAGTGCATACGTCCTTCCATTGAGTGCTTTACAGAGTGTGACAACTCAAACTTTTGCACTTCTGTGCAAAATTCTGTGTTGAAAAGTCAGTCAGTCACATATATCTATTGATTGGTAGTTGGAAATCACGTCTACACTACAGATACCGAAAAATAGTCTTTTGACAGTTGCACAGATTAGTAATGCCAATCATCATCAACGGGAGGGATTTGAAAGAGGCTAGTTACTTCATTCACTTATCTAGGGAGCATTCTCTCAACTGCAGGAACGCAGGAACGGACGAGGATGTCAAATCGAGCAAGAATCATCGGGAAGGCGAGAAACACATACATCAACCTGAAACCAATGTGGAAATCTACGTCAATCAACCAGCATCAACAACAAAATTCGGTCGGATTTTTAATGCAAACGTCAAGTTGGTCAGTTCTTCTATACGGATGGGATCAGAAACTTCGCGGGCAGGCGGGCGGGTGGGTCACAAAGAATATTTCCAACAGGCTGGCTATTGCAGACCTTTATCAACCAACAACTGTCTTCGCTCTATATTGAATAAAGATCAGATGGCCGGGCCAGAAAGAATCACCAAGAAGAAACTCTAACTGGGAACCAACAAAACAAAACAAGAACCAATCACCAACCAACAAATATGCAGGAGAAAGTGGCGACACTCGGTGGACACTTGCTGAGGAGGCCGGTTGGTGACATCGCGCGTCAGACCATTGCTCGAGTGGAACCAGGCCGAAAGGGAAGCGGAAAGTGGGACGTTAGTGCAAGGGTGGGTGACATGGAGGTCTGTCTGTCTGGATTCAACATAGAACTTGGCACCGAAGTGCACCAGTTCGAGTTGCCACGTTCCGATTGGCACACAAGGTAGACAAGAAGATGAGTGAAGAGAATCAATAGAGTTTGACAAATATAAGAGTGAAACAGAATGGGTAATGGTAGAAAGGAATATGAAAGATTACAGAGACTGAATACATCTGCGCCATTGACAACGATTTTGAGACATGTCACCTATTGTCTCCAGCCATTGATTCCTAGAGTCCCGAGGGCCCCAACCCGGGAGTCTGCATCTCCCTACCTGACTCAGTTTACTGTCAAGGATTTCATGGATTGATGCCATGTTTTTGTTTGGCCACCACTGGCTCTTTTTCAACCTGAACCTATATCAGCTAGCAAAGCCCGTCGGGGGAGGCGGTGGTTAGGCATGCGCAGCACGTGACCTAGCCATCTTAGTCTATGTAACTTTATAGCCTCGTCGATTGATTTTCCCTCTTTGCCCAACACTCTACGCCTAACGTCAACATTACTTATCTTGTGAAACCACCTAACGTGAGGCAGAGATCGCAGACATCTATGATCGAAAGCAGTCAACCTTTTCATGTCTTCAACGCGTATTGGCCATGTTTCAGAGCCATAGAGAAGGACGGAGCGAACTGATGAGCAGTACACACGTCCCTTAGTTGATAGCCGGATTCACGCCTACGCCAGAGATGGTGTAAGTCAGCGAAAGCAGCTCGAACTTTTCGGATCCGTGCTGAGATTTCATCGCCAATCAGTCCGTTGGTGCTAATACAACTTCCCAAATAGGTGAAGTGTTCAACATGTTCTATCACTTCACTCCCTATCACTAAGTTAGGGGTTGACGGGGTCCAGTCCTGTAGCAGCATCTTACATTTTGCATGGAGGAGATCGTGTGAAGAGGAGTCGAAAGAGTATGGACTAACATGGATACAGGTGAAAAGTACAGCAGAAGGAAGACAGAAGCAAGTGAAGGGAAACGTGCAGTTGAAGCCCTATGTTCCACTAGGAACCCAAAGGAACAATAATAATAATCAAAATAGTCAACTATTCGTGAAATCTTACTCCTATTCATCCGTATTCAGTAGAAAAAAAATAATAATAATAATAACAACAAATAATACTCAGGTTGAATACGCATGCGCTTTTAGTAATTCTATTCAGTAATCTCTAGATAGCACTCAAAAAAAACAAAATGAATCAGACAACAAGAATATCTAATCTGGGGCAATAAGACAAGTCTCCCTCGACTGCCAAGATAAATACATATTACTATTTCACTGATTGATACACGCATACACGATATTATGAATGGCAGTAAGATTGAGATACTTTCAGAAAAAAAACCGCTTTGAAAATTTATGCTTTATATATTAAACAAGAAAGCGATTACTGAGTGAGTGAGTAAGTAAGTATATAGACTGTATGATGGAAATACACACACACACACACACAGGCACACATGCACGCACAAATACGACATCAGCGGCAATAACAAAAGAAACGTAAGTAATACCCTGTGACACTTTCAGGTTATTCTACTTATTTGCATGTATGTGGATGGGTACAATGTGCGCAGTATGCACAATCACTCACACACACACATGTTACATAACACACACATCTATGTATACATAGTATCCAATGCGTTGTAAAGACATACAAACCAAGGCATTGTTTTTGTTAGTCAACTTACCCTTATGATCTAACTAGGCTTTCCTTTTATTCTTGTTGTTGTTGTTACTTTTGTAGAAAATTAGTGTCGGCTAAATAATCACATATACACTGCCTACATTCTACACACGTATGGGTTACACTACCAGTACTACTTATATATATATATATATATATATATATATATATATATATATCAGGCATACACACTGTACATACACAGAGTGGTAGCAAAGTGCGTAGAAGAAAAAAATTGTTATTATAGTGGACAATTCTTAAGTATCAAATAGGATGCCTCTTTTCTTTCTTTCCTTCTTCCATATATACATATACATATATCATATATACTGTAAGAAACAATTACAACCTTTAAACATTAAAAGTAAATGCCGCTATGCCTCTATGGAATTAGTTCATCTATCATAGAATATATGAAGACGGAGAGAAAAAGATACCATGCCTAATGATTATTACAATATGAATTCCATACAATATCATCACAAAGGCTCCTGTACCGGTCTGTCTTTGTTTGCGCTAGCTCTGATAACTGAATGCCGAAAAGCGGGGAGGTTGCCAGTCTGTGATGTAACACCGTATAGGATGAAGGATATTTATGTTAGGTTAGCATTATTTGGCAAATTACAACTGCCTGATTGAGGTCTGAAAGGTGGTTTGAATTGATACCATGAAACACGTTACCAAGAATCGTAGTCGCCAATGAGGGCAAGTGTGCTATGATTTCCTCTTTTCTTCCCTTGCTGAAACAGGTACCAAGAAGTGATGTACACTGAATGATCTTGACAAGTATATGCCATGCTTGCTTTCTGGATGACGTCTCTCACTAATTCTCTCCTCCTGGTCTTCTTTAATACAGATATACTATCACTTTACTACTGTTGTATCTGTTGATATTATTAATTGTACCAAGTTTGTATTTTAAATGAAATAAATATAAAACAATACCATCGGGTTAACTATTTCAAATATGGCGTTAAATAGGGTGTTTATTTATTTAAACGCAGAAAAAACTTGGTACAATATGGCACCAAGAAAGATGCGCCACACAATAATAATAAAACAACATAGATTAAAGGTAAAAATATAAGTAGGAAACCGACAAAAGAACTTCATCTGGAAGGAAAACGGTCATCCTTAACAAGTTCAAACAGTATTCGTTAACTATCATCGGGAAGGGAAGAAAGAAGGAAATTGCAACACGTTCACCATTGATTACGATTCTTGGCCATATGCGATAACGTTTCGAGCTATCTCGTGGACCCCAACTACACTCAACGAATGGTGATCTCCCCTGTGTTCAAACACCGCCGCCGAACCTCAGAATTACTCACGCGATGATGCCGTCGAACGCAAGCAATCCTGCGGAGACAGCGATGATCGAACACGCACAGGCCAGGTTTCACAGGCGTAGAGCAAGACAGCCCGCACCGAAGCATTGTATACCCGACCTTTGACAGCCAGACTAACGTCGCGACGGCGTGAGAGATGGCTCAAGTTGATGTATGTCACCCTAGCCTTTATTATACGGGTTGGAAATCGCATCGGTCACCCCTCCGCCAGCACTCACACAACTACCCAGATACACAAACTTATCAACAACTTCAAGCGGTTCACCCGCAAGAGTGAGTGCAGGTAAAGGCTCCTGTCAACCTTGTAAAAATAGGGTCGGGTTCCACTCCCAGCCTTTCTACACACCTTTGAGAATTAGCAGGTTAAAAGCGTGCAATGAAAAGACAGACATGTAACATGACCCATCAGTAACTAGAGTAAATGAGAGGGATTTATAATTCCTAATAGATGTGATTTAACCCCTTATATAGTATATATATATATACAACGTTTAGTACCAGAGTTCATTTCACAATAACACAAATGAATCATGTTGGCCTATTCTCTGTTTTTGTGGTCATATTTTATACAAGCACATTGTAGGATACAGAATAGTGTTCAGCAATGACACTGAAGAACAAACTGAACTGGAATTAAAGTTTCAGACATTTCTTCAAGTGTGACCACCGATGTTAGATGAAGTGAACTATCGAATAAACTTGATACCGGACAATCTTGGGTTTGAACTCTAGTAGGTGAGTACTACTGGGGCGGAATAGTTATCTAATTCTCTCTGGTTTTCCCAATAGTTGTCTAAATGATGTCGGGCGGTGATCAAACTTGTAAATGATTATTATTATTGTCATTGTTATTACAGCTACACTTCAGCCCCGGAAATAAACTCTGAGCATAATGTAGAGACAAGGGGTGATAGATAACAGACTTCATTGGGGACTAAACAGAAAAGTATGGTTAGGGGTAAGTGAGGAAAAGACAGGGAGAAAGAATCTACACTGAAAGTCAAAAAGACATACATAGACATTGTAGTCACATTAATTTAACAAAAAAAGTTATAGGAAAACCAAAAAGGAGAAAAAATGACAAGGATAATGAACTAGAATGCTAGTTGTTAGTCTGAGCTACACACACGCACACACACACACATAAATATATACACAAAAATAAGCAAGCAAACAAACAAACAAAGTCGTAGTATGTGAAGATTCCAGATAAATATTGATTAAAGCAGACAACAATAATGCATATACTCTCCTCTCTCTGACCTAGACTATATGCAAATAATCTTCACAAGTTGAATAATACACACAGATTAGATAAGAAATGAATATAAAAGGAAGGATGATGAGCACTGATAAGCATTAAAAAGTTTGTTTGCTTGTTCTTTTTTCTCTGTCAGGAAGTAGAAGAGGATCAGATGGATATATATATATATATATAAACTACTCTACTAGGGATAATAATAAGTCTATTTACTCCCAGTAGAGTAATATTTCATCATATCATAATAAGTCTGTTCCCAATAGCCGCTGGCTTGACATGATGGTCGGGATTGCATGTCTCAATGACCCAATAGGCTACACCGACTGAAACTAATGTTCCTGCAGGTCCTATCATGCCAGGAAGATGTTTAGGATAGCGATTAACTAAACTAAAAGCAGTTACAAGTATAGTGCGGGCGAAATCGTACTTTTGTAACAGCAGAAAGGTGTTTCCCTCAGGTGGCTAACATACCAGCCAGCTATGCTGTCTCTTCACTCTGAAGAGAGAGAGAGGTTCAGAAAAGGTCGACCCCAAAAATTGTGCATCCCGACTAATCCTACGGTGGTCTGTAGCCGGAGGTAAGTGACTTGCTTCGCGTGCTACACAGAATGTGGCGACTTGAACTTCCGCACATTTGTGCAAAGTTCTATGTCGAAAACAGACAGACAGACAGACTATAATACAGAAGCGGACGAAAAAGCCAGTTGACACAGGCTGTGTATGTGTGACCGGCCTCAAGTAATTTTTGCCTAGGTTCTGCGGTCATGCAACACAAATTCTGTTCCTGTTTCAAGTACTCCAAGTTAGTCAGTCATTAGGTCCATTTAATACTGATATACATACATAGTCGAAAAAGAATGAATAATATACGATAAATAAGTATAGAGATTATTTATTCTTTTATTTCTTCGCGTTCTGAGTGGGACATAGGGTTACAAACATAGGCAACTTTGAAGTTTCAGAAACACTAATGCCACTTTTTAACCGGTTCCCAGCCTCACGCGTGAAATTTTCTCCTTCTCTACTGAGCTTATTTACTTACTGGCTAGGACGGGTATAGGAGTCTGCCAGCCCGGGGTCGAACCCAGGACCACGTGGAGTATGTTTGGTTGGCGAGTATTCTACTACTACTACTACTACTACTACTAGTGAACAACCGGTACACACAACTGCATAGACAGATGATGAAAGTAAACAACTTCAATTCAATGTCATATGGCACCGCGGTTCAACTTATCCGTTTATATTCAAGTGTTGGTTTGTAGGGATTTGATTGGATTCAGGATTTCATCATGAGCTGACATTATTTAGAGAACCACTGGAAAACCAGCTGAGAGTACTGGACAGCTGTTTCCTCCGTCCTAGCTTGGGACTCTTCAGCAGTACGCACCCACCGCCAGGGTTCGAACCCAGGACCTTCCGGTTACAAGGCGAGCTCGTATACCATTAAGCCACTGGGACCCGTTCCAATGGTCCCTGAATTCTAACTTCTGCCAATTCACGATATAGCGCAACCGCTAGCCAATGTCTTCGGTGGCGAGTATTTGTCCTCACACCCGACCCGCTGGACCCTATTGGTCACGACTTCCCGTTTATAAATGAAAACTTATACATAATGGGATCCTACAAGCACTCACATACACACATATGCGCATACACTTAAATATCTTGATTGAAAAGCATACAGCTGGAAAATACCCTACCTATTATCGATAGATCATAAAACTCCATTCAGAATAGAAGTGAATATTAATAAGCACAATATAATCAGTCACAAATTTCTTTCGAATATGAGACGATAAACTACAGACATCTTTCCTCAAGCTCTTTCAGGACAACCTGCATTCAGTTATTATGAAACTGGTAAATAAAAGGTTTTTCTCACGAAACGTCTGTAAAATATGGGTTCATAATTTATTAGGCGTTATTATTATTATTATCATTATTCCCATAGGTTCCCAGTGGAACACAGTGCTCCATTTCACCCCTCTTATCAGCAGTCCTCTTTGACCAGCTCCACGATTGCCAATGAGTTTTCATCTCAGCCGAGTCACCCTCAGACCCATACCCAATTCGTCGTCGTCTTCTATTCGAGTTACCTTTGTTTAAGAGATGGCCTGGCGCACCATATCGTTTAATGGTTTCTTCAAAGTGCATCCGATTCGTCTCCAATTTCTTCAGCATATTTAGTTATTATTATTTCCTTTAATTCTTAGAGGAACATAGGGCTTCAGCCACGCGTCTCCATTGCGTTCGGTTCTCTGCTAGAGTTTTCACCTGGCTCCAAGTCTGCCCACATGCTTTCATCTCCTCTTCACATGACCTCCTCCAAGTCACCCCACCCTCTCACTGACGACCAACTCGCCGCTTCCCTTTCGGGTTCCACTCGAGCAATGGCTTGTCTAGTGATTGAATTGGGTTGAATTTAATTATTATTGAATCTTCCTCATCTGAACTTAAGTTCTATATCAATAATATTGTCTACGCTGAAAAAAATCATCATTATGTACGAATGTTTTTTTCCTTCACGCTCCCGAGTGGAACATAGGGTTTCAAGCTCGTGGCTTGAAGTTTTTGTAGCAGTAGTGATTATTTTTACAGGATGGGGTTGCTAGCCTCATGCCCAAACCTTTCCTCTTTACCAGTCTCACTACCGGCTTAGCGAGGTTTGTGGAGTGCACCGGCCGGGGATCGAACCCTGGACCATGTGCATGGTCGACGAGCGTCCTAACCGCTGTGCCACCGACGCACGAGGAAGGAAATGTTGACGGAAGTCTTTCGAAGGAATCTGCTTTTGTTATTTATTTTATTCCTTTGGGTTTTACGTGGAACATAGGGCTTCCAGCTTTGAAGTTTCAGAAGCACTGACGACTTTTAGAGGTTGAGTTTGCTAGCCAAACTTTCGACCTTTCCTCTTTCCTGTGCTTACAACCGGCTGATGATCGAAGACCGGCCGGACCACAGACTTACAGACTGCGTCGGTGGCATAGCGGTTAGGACGCCCGCCGACCATGCACATGGTCCGGGGTTCGATCCCCGAGCGACGCACACCCGATACCAATGGTTAGCCTACTAAATTTAGGCTACCGATATCACATGCTGAAAATTCCATACTTGTGTCAAAAACAGTGTGCAGTCAAGCTATAATAAAATATAAAAAATAAAAAATAAGTGAGATACCCCTCCCCCGGCCGCCCACAAACAAAACAACAATTGATAATAATAACAGTACTTGGTCAGCTTACCTCTCGACATATCGATGCAATATGTCCTTCTTCCATACACGTCTCCGTGACAACATCAGTCAGTGAACCACCATCCAAATACTCCATTACAACCATAATTCTTCGCTTTTTGATGATGAATTACCAGAACCACTATGCGTTGATGAATTAAGACTATCATTATGATTTTGTTGATTTTTATGATTTGAACCATTCACACTATTGTTATTGTTATGATTATTATGAGGATCCATACTGGAAGGGACTGATGTAGATACTAGATAACTATCAAGATAATTTACAATATTTGCTTGACGATTAGCCTTCATGACTAGAATTTCATTGATGATCAACTCTTTTTTAGGTTGTTGAGCTAGGTTCATTTGTTTAATAGCCACTAAATTACCAGTGGCTACTTCATATCCACTATATACAACACCAGATGCACTAAATACGGGAAGAAAAGAAACAAAAATAGAACAAAAGTGATGACATAATAACATGTGTATGCATATATATACATATATATATATAATTGTTCCCTTGAGTTCCTAGTGGAACATAGGGCTTCAACTGCACGTCTCCACTTGCTTTTGTCTTCCTTCTGCTGTACTTTTCATCTATGTTAGTCAATACTGTTTCAACTCCTCTTCACACCATCTCCTTCATGTCACCCCTGCACCGACGTCCCACTCCCCGCTTCCAGGTTGGTTTCAGATTGATGAATGTGTTTCTCGCCTTCCCGATGATTCTCGCTCGATTTGACATCCTCGTCCGTTCCTGTAGTTGAGAGAATGCTCCCTAGATAAGTGAATGAAGTAACTAGCCTCTTGTTGGATGATGTTCGGAAATATGATGATGAACCTGTCTAATTGTACGCCCGACGTATCTGGCTCCACAGCTGCAGTCAAACTGGTAGATACACATAGAAGAGGCGAATTTAAGTAGTTTATCCTTATTACTCAAGCGTAGAACAGGTGTGGAGAGACAGCGTACATCTGCTGCATAATAAGCTCTTTTAACTGCACTCTTCAAGCGTTGTGTTATTATTTCGCTGATGTCACCGAGTAACTGAAGTTTTATTAACAATGGTTTTTTCGGGGCTGTGGCCATACTGACTCTCCTTGGTGCTGAATTTATATTTTTCTCAATGAATTTATCTGGATAACCATTTTAGGTAATTCTCTAATAATCTTAAGTTCCTCATTGAGACAGTCATCTGAACAGATTAACCTGGCTCTATGAACCAGACACTTTACCAGGTTACGTTTATATTTCAAAGGTACAAAACTCAAAAAATGAGTGTTGTCACAATTACCAAAGTAGACTTACCCTTGTCCAATCTTATCTACCATACGATATTTCTTATATGGATCACCTTTACTAACAATAGCTCTTAGTTTATCATGTACTTGTTGATCTGTTAATCGATGATTCCCTGTACGACGTCTTGGTGCACTTGGTGTAGTAGACTTTACAACATCTTCAACAGCTGTAGCAACAGTGGTAGGAGTATTCGTAGCAGTCGTAGCAGACACAGCAACACCAGTAGTTGCTGTTGTAGCAATAGAAGTATTCACAGAAGGATCAATTTTTTTATAAAGTTGATGTGGTGCAGCAGAGTTATTGACGAGTAGAGGTTGTATCTTGGCTTGTTGCTGTTGGTGTTGTTGTTGTTGTTGTGTACGAAATACTTGAGTTAAGCCTTGTGGTTTTACAGGAACAGTTGGTGGAATCATTCGTTCAGAATTCATTGGTTGAGCCTTCATTGTTGCATTGTCTTTACCTAGAGAGGGAACATATAAACAGTTAATGGATATATCTTGAGAAGACGCAGTAAATCAAGCGATCCTATAGACTCCATAGCCCTAGAATGTTACACTCTTAAACAAGCATGCATATATAATTTTAATTAACTTTATTATAGCTTGATTCCACATAGTATATTTGGTACAAGTATGGAATTTTCAGAATGAGATATCCGTAGCCCAAATTTAGCAGGCCGACCATTGATATCAGGTGTGCGTCGGCAAGGGATCGAACCCCTGACTGTGTGCATGGTTGGCGAGCGTTCTAACCGCTGTGCCATATATATAGTATACAACAATAGAACACCTAACTAATCAATAAGTAAACAGGGATAACACCTATATAGGACACTTCAGGGTAACAGATGTTTCTTATAATAATCGCCAATTACGCAATTCGCTTCAAAAGTTATGAACTCTACCGCTATTAAGTGATTTGGGTCATAAATTAGCTTGATCATATTACAATACATTGTGAACGACCTGGTACGGCTGACGGTGTGTAGACTTCGGTCTTCCATCCCAAAATGCTCTCATATGTCCATGCGTTTATAGTGCGAACCAAGTAAGTTCTATTCGCTGTCGTCTTCAGGCGCCTGGAGTTGTCTTCACAAAAGTGAAAAGGAGAATTCAAAAGTCTGGCGGCGCTCACAAACATACTGGTGGATATTCAGGTCTACTTACGTGGGGGAGCTGGAAAACCCTGATTCCAAACCTATAGTGCATATCGGCTTCAGAATCCAAATGAATCGAATGGCGTAAGAACCTGTACTGGTCACTGGGAAATGAGGGAACACAGCTCCTAACGTTGCTCCACTGTCTTGTGGATCAACCTTCAAATCAAAAGCTCGATGAGTGGTGGAGTGACCCATTAAAACAACTACCTGCTTTGGTCTGGACGTCCGGGGTGAGAGTATCCCAGCCCTCTAACAAACTATGAGATTTTATTTGGCGCATCACTTGTTGCCCATAATGTACCGAAATTCACGTTTTAATAAAATAATATAATAATAATGAATATTGTGAAGTCGCATCACTCAACCGATGTGGCTACATTGTAGGCATAATAGATATACCTCAAGTGAGCACTAAAGACTTATTTATACAAGGTTACACAGATTAACACCAACCGGAGTAAATAATTCCAGTAAAACTTTTCTTTTCAAAAGCGTTTTACTCACCAGTATTTATAGTAGTTACGTTCTCTGTAGTAGTAGTAGTAGTAGGTGAAGAATTTGTTCGATTTGACGCAGTCATTCCACCATTTCGATTGTCAGCAATTTCGTTTATAATAGCATGTTCAGATTCCTAGAAAAAATTAATTTCAAGAATTATGTTGAATAATATTATTTTTAATGTATACAATGAATAATAAACTCAATGCTAATATTTAAGCACAAGCACAGATTACTTATTTGTCATGTGTTTGAATCAATCAAAATGTACAGACTGCAAAATATACATATGAGAATTAACTATTATTTATATAATATACAATACATTAGGAGTTAACATGACACAATCTAGAGATAACTGTACTGGAAAAGTTATACACCATTCGGCTACAGAATAAATATTTTCATGAATATCCCTCCTGAAAGATCTAATCACAAATTGATACACTTGTTGGATGGGGGATTTCATCATGAGCTGACATCAGTTAGAGGACCGTTGGAAAACCTACAGGGAGTACCGGACAACTGTTTGGCCAGCCTAGTTTGTGACTCTTCGTCAGTATGCACCCACTACAAAGGGTTCAAACCCATGGCTTTCTGCTTACAGGGCAAGCTCATAGACCATTCAGAAGCCACTGGGACCCGATCCAATGGTCACAGCCCATGACATGAATTTGAACTTCTGCCAATTCATGACATAGCTCGATCACTTCGCAATGTCTTCTTCGATGAGTTAACCGTCCCCACCTTCAACCCTTACGGGTTCCCACTAGAACCCCAGGTTAACTGCTTGAATTGGGCCAGTCGCTAGTGAGCATCAGATTCACTTTCAAGTATTAGTTTTTTGTAGGGATTTTGTTTGTTTGGTTAGAGGAATTCATCATTCAGAGAACCGTTGAAATCCACCATGGACTACTGGATGGTTGTTTCATCCTAGTTTGGGGGCTCTTCAGCAGTACACCCCACAGAGGGTTCGAAACTGGAACCTTCCGGTTATCGGGTTGGGATACTTTTGTGACTGTGTGTTACTCAAAGAAGTTTTGATTAGTTAAACAGCGAAAAATGGGAAGATTGCCTCCCAACGTTCGGACCACAACACATTGGAGTTTTCTTTCGCTACATCTAGTGGAGGTTTGTAATATTTACTCCCCTTCTAAACCGAAATGGTATTAAGTAGTAAAGTAAGAAGTCAGAGTAAGTTGTCTGAAAGGTGAGTACTCAGATAAATTTTCAACGGAGTACGACATAAGGTTTACGAATCCACTATCTACTTCTTAAACGATAGTAGTAATTTGTTTTTGCTTTTTTAAAACTGGATGTAAACCTAGAAGGAGAAGAAGACGAAAGTCTTTAACCTCTTCAGTTTTAAAGCCAATAAGTAACCAAGTATCATTAGCAATGAGTGTTATTTTAACCTTATTAAACAGCATTCTTCAGTCCACCTAAAATATATCCTCATAACGACATCCTTGGAACTTATGCATACTGTAGCCAATGGATTTATGTTAATTGGTGGATGGTGACTAGCAGTGGAATCCAGGATAAGGCGCATTTCGTCCTATTTGGGACTCGTCATCTGGATGTGTACCTGCATTCCCCAGAGTGATAATGTTCCCGGCGAGGCTCTAACCCAGTGTCCATAGTTTCAAACGCCGAAGCGTTATCCACTAGACCACTTGGGCCACGAGGTGCACATCCTGGATTCCACTGCTAGTCACCACCCATCAATTTCCTTCTAATTACATGGCCAAACATCGTCGAAGCATCTGCACAAGAAGTCAACATGTCAACCTGAGACCGAGCACTTCGGTCCAGTCAATCGACGGGAAAATCTAAAAGTGTGTGCATAACACTCGGCACAGATAGAGTAATTTAGATAAAATTTGAGCAATAGCGATTGTTTATAAACCAACAGATTTCCACCTTATTAAATATCACAATAAAGGGATACTATTACTCTTTACCCGTGTGTGTGTGTGTTGTGCTTCAACAGTTTCACAGTAGTAAACACTATGGTTAAATGAACGTGTGTTACATCATTATAAGACTATCTTTATCATGATAATATTAATTGATTCATGAAATTGACAGAAATAAATAAATCTAAGTAATTCAATCCAATCCAATCAAACAATAGGAATCTTACTTTTGACATTGTCATTGGTGTGGGTAAATTACTTCCCGTTTCACTGCTTGTCATCCATTCCACAGTGACTTGAGATGTAGTAATCTCATTATTGCTTAATTCACTTTGTTCATCTATTTCACTATCGTCTTCTTCTTCCTCCTCAGCTTCGACCACTACACCTTCTTCATCGTCCTCTTCGTCTTCCTCCTCCTCTTCTTCTTCGCCGTCTTCTTCGTCGTCATCATCATCAGAAAATGTACCACCGACCATCATACACGATTCAGGAACTAATAAATCTTCTCGAGATTGAGGAGGCATTGAATTATTATTATTATTGGTATTAAATGATGAAGAAGTATGTCTTAATGTACCTTCTTCTTTAACACTACCAATATCAAGGTTATTATTATTATTAATATTATTTACAGAATTTTCAGAATATTCTAAATTTCTTATAACAGCTGTTGCATGCGGTGGAACAGGCGGTGGCGGCGGAGATGATGAGGATGTTGATGGTGGATAAGATCCAAATGAACAACAATTATTGTTAAATGCTGAAGAAGTTGACTGTGATGGTAGCATACTCGGTGGAAGTGCACTTGTTGGACTACTACCACTACTACTATTTGTACCATTAATTAAATGTCCAACCATACTGATAGAATTGGCTAGACCAGATATGCTGACATTTCCACTAGCACCTGAACAGGAGAGTGAACAACCGCTGCTACTGTAAAAATAAAATTAAAAATATTTACAATAAATATATATACAATATATATATATATATATATATATTTATATATATATATATATATATATATATATATATATATATATATGATAAATAGTGCATATGGATAGGGTGATGAAAAAAGTTGGTTCATAAAAATGAGCAGGACGCTAACACATCAACTACACTTGATATTTTAACCGCATTATCTGATTCAATCCATGAAGTGATTAATCTTCATCAAGTCAGAAAACTAGGACATAACTTAAGCGTACTAAACCAGTTTGCAAGTGTTAGTTTGTAGGGATTTGATTGGTTACAGGATTTCATCATGAGCTGACATTAGTTAGAGAACCATTTCAATGAGATGCTCACTAGCGACTTGCCCTATTCAGGTAGGTAGTTACTTGGGGTTCTAGTGAGAAGTCGTGACCAGTAGGGTGCAGCAGGTTGGGTGTGAAGACAAATACTCGCCAAAGACATTGGCTAGCGGTTGCGCTATGTCGTGAATTGGCAGAAGTTCGAATTCATGGGCTGACCATTAGATCGGGTCTCAGTGGTTTAATGGTATACGAGCTCGCCTCTCAACCAGAAGGCCCTGGGTTCGAACTCTCTGTGGTGAGCGCGTACTGCTGAAGAGTCTCAAGCTAGGACGGAGTAAACAGCTGTCCAGTACTACCAGGTTTTCCAATGGTTCTTCAACTAATGTCAGCTCACGATGAAATCCTTTAAACCAGTTTTCTTCAACGAATAGTGTTAGCTGAAGCTGAATTAGGTTAAAAGAAAAAATTGGTGGTCCAGCCAAAACATGGTGTCAATCGATGAAAGTTATTGACTGAGACAGACAGACAGAGAGCTGTAAGCTATTTGGTTGACACTAATCTTCAAAACGCTAATGATCAATAATCAGGGAATCCTGAACAGACAGAACGGATGAAGATGTTAAAACCAGAATTGAAAAGACATTAAATCATGCCTTCATCACTTTGCACTCAGTGTAAACAACACAATCCCGATTTTCAATATATCGATGTCAAATTAGTTGAAAACTTGACATGCGCGTGATGCACCTAAAGCATTTCCAACCGGTTTTAGACTTTTATCAACAGCTGAAAATTTCCTGGCTCAATACTGGAAACCAGATGGCAGGGCAAGAAGGAATTAGCAACAAGAAACTCTGCAGAAGAACCAACCAATAACTCACTCACTGCCTCAACAAATATTCCGAAGAAAATGGAGATGGACCGAACAGACGCTGAGGAGACACCATTGAATGGCATCGCACGCCAGGTCATCACTCGAGTGGAACCCGAATGGGGTCGTCCGAGAGTGACATTGAGGTGATCATTCGAGAAGGAGAAGGATCCATTACTAATATCACTACTCCTATTTCTCTTCTTTTATGTGCGGTGTTTTTTGAAGGGCAAAACTTGAATTACTTAGCGTTTACATTGAATTTAATTCAACAATATGCTATTAGATTTTCATACAATTCATTCCGTTGTATACTTAAACACACTTAAGCTGACAGACAAGTGTTATCAACAGAGATTGTACACCTTCGGGTTAATCAGAGGATTTATATGCATGCACTATTACAAAGCTGTTATTAATTATGTAGAGATTCAATAGGCACATGACTGATATAAACTAATACTGGCAACATGAAGTCAACGCCAGTAATAATTCATCAGTTATACAAATCAAGAGATATGAATGAAATGTTTGGGAAACCGTTTGCTTTCTGATGTGATGAATAGTCGGTTGTCAGGATTTTTGTTTCTTTTTATTTTTCTGTCTTTACTCTAAACAGTGTTGTGAAGAAGAGCGGCATAGTACATTTTGATCAGTAAACTATAGTCGTCCAGTCGGCCATTATTCTGTATTATATCACATCAGGTTGTTTGTGAAAAGTCTTAATTTAAGTAATAAGTTGTAGGTTGAGTATCTTCAGATTACGAGATTTTTGTGGGGGTGATTTGAACCGGCTTTATTATTATTATATCCTTTAATTCCTAGAGGAACATAGGGCTTCAGCCGCCCAAGTCTCCATTGCGTTCGGTTTTCTGTCAACTTTTTCACCCCGCTCCAAGTCTGCCCACATGCTTTCATCTCCTCTTCACATCACCTCCTCCAAGTCACCCTTGGACGACCAACTCGCCACTTCCCTTTCGGGTTCCACTCGAGCGATGGCTTGTATAGTGATGTCACTTGCTGGCTTCCTGAGAGTTTCTTTAAGGTTCCTCCCATTTATGCTTATTGTTGTCTGTTGTTGTTGCTGTGGCTGTTGGTGTTGCCCAGGAATCTTCATCACCTCTGTTTTCTCCATGTTCACCTGGAGTTCTATCTTCACTGGATGCTTGTTCTGCCAACTTGTTGCTTTTCACTTGCATATCTTCCAGTTTGCGGGAAATCAGACATATATCATCAGCAAAGTCCATATCCTCCAAGTTTTTTGTGTGGGTCCATTTCAATTTCATCACGAAGCATTACAAAACCACACAGCACTGGACAGGACAGCTGTTTTATTTAAATATCCGAATGAGTAGCCAGCTCATTGATAGCTACTGGATCAAGATTGTCCTGAAGCTTTATTGAATGACCAGTGGCATCCACAATTACACGATGGAGTAGGCGCTCATCGAAGGCATTCGTTGAAGACATCACTATATCACGAGTTGACAAAGTTAGAATTCACGGGTTATTGAATCCCCCGGCTTAGGTGGCCGAATGGTCAACAAGCTTGGCCTCGTAAGCTGAAAATCCTGGAGGTTCGATCTCTGAAGCCGGTCGTGAGTCCCGAAATGGGGTGATGTCCAGTGCTCTCCACTGGCTTTCAATGACCTCTCACGAACTGATTTTGGTTCGTGAGGAAATCTAACAACTGAAATTCAATTAATTAATCTTTATTGTAACTAATGAAGATTCAACCTACTATATCATTCTAAAATTAAAAGTCAATAATGGAAGTAATAAATATATAGGCTGACAACTCACCGACTACTACTAAGTCCACCCAGACTAACACCAGATGTAATTGGAAGAATAGGTACAGAAGCTGCAGCATGACCATTATGATTATCACCGACAAAATTTGTATCTCTAGCATGACGACTATGATTAAGAAGTTGGCCATTTGTTAAAGTTCCTGAATTAGCTGATGATGATATCATAGAATTCGGTCCAGAACGTGCAATATCCCCTGTATCACTAATACCTCTATGATTACCAAGTGCAGGTGACATTTCAGGTATTGTTGAACCACTTGCACGTCCACCAAATGCACGAGTTGGACTACCCAGAAATACTGCACCACCTGTACTTGTTCTTCTCCCAGGACCTAATTGACATCCATGTGAATGACTTGAAGTTAATTCTACTAAACTTGCAGCACTTAAACCATTTGGAACACCACCGCTTACACCACGACCACCACCAACACTTCCACTATTCGTCGTACAACTACTACCACGACCACTGCTAGTACTACCAGCACAAGAATGTGTAGTTGTTGGCAATCCGCTAGACGGTATAGCCATTCCGGTTAAATTAGTTTCAGCCATTGACATAATCAAGTTTTCTTCACCTGAATTCGGTGGAGATATTGATGTTGTAGAATTAAATGCAGCTGGTGGATAGGATGGTGAGTGCATACAGTTTATATCACAATGACTAGGAACCATTGGCATACTTTGTGATGAAACAGAACATGATCGAGAATTGGAATTCATTGATTCAACAGAACCAGATGAGTCTAGATATTTGAGGGGGGCGGGGGGCGAAGAAACAAGAAAATGTAAGTTTACAATATTATGAATCGATAAGAAAACAGGAGAATAAACATTTTCAACAGTTTGCTTATGGGGATCTGATTTGGTTTACGAGTTTGACCAAGGAGTATTGGACAGATGCTTCATCCTAGTTCAGGACTCATCGGCAGTATGCACCTACCGACAGGGTCCGAACTCAGGACATCCTGGTTAACATTCAGACACTGGGACCCAACTCAATGGCCCATGAGTTCCAAACACTACAAACTGGTGATTTTTGCACAACCATCAAGCAATGCCATCACCTAGTATTTGTCCTCACTCCGACAAGGTGGACCCCATTGATCACGACCTCTCACTAGAACTTCATCCTGCAGCCAGTTACTGCAAGCGAGCATTAGACTAATTATCAAGAGTTACTTAACGTTCAACGAGCTTGCTTTGTAACCGGAAGTGCTGGGTTTAAAACACGGTGGGTACGTACTGCTGATGAGTCCCAAACTAGGACGAATAAACACATATTACAAGAGTAAAAAAAACTCTTTCATATAACCACTATAACAGTACAGTCAGTGGACATTCAGTCGTGGTTTTGCTTTATAGCACTTCATTGAGGAAGAATAAAAATAATAATAAAAGATGAATTATTGGTACAAATAGAAAAAAAATCGAAATATCCTTATCTTTTTTTAAAAAAAACCTTACATTAAAAATGTACGTGGTTCATAATGGACATGAAGAAAACAACACAACAAGAATTGGCAAAAAAGACATAGATTAAAGGATAAAACTAAGAAGTATTATTGATACATCCTACACACGTTAGGCATGTGTGTTATAGGCTACCTTTTTCAAATACGCATCCAAAATTTAAAAAAAAGAACTAGAATTTGGACACCATTCTAATTACACCTCCTGTTGTGTTTGATACAGAGTTTTATTTAAATGTATGTCAGATAAAGTTAGCCAAATGGCATCACCTTACAACTAAAAGCATGCAAGCATATGGTGTAGTCTCTTTCTATTGAACTATTATGCTATGTGAATAGTTGGATTTTCGTCACGAATCAACATCAGTTCTCGAGAGGTCATTGAAAACCAACGGAAAGCACTAGACAGCTGTTCCACCCTGTTTTGGGACTCTTCGGCAATGCGCACTCACGACCCACCTCAGAGATTGAACTTCCAGGACCATCGTTGGCCATTCAGCTACTTGGGCCAGAATACAGAGATCCATATGATAGCGTCATCTGCATTTCCTAAACTAAAGGTCAAGTCAGCGACTTGGGGCACGCATCACACGAAAACCATTTGCAAAAGTCCACTACAATCTTTTATCAGCAGAGGTTTTCATTGGTTCCATATTGGATATTAGATGAGCTACCCAGAAGGGGTAAGTGACAAGAAACTCTGTCAGGCATTGAAGAATCTATCATCCCCCCCCAAAAAAAAATCCGAAAGAAACGCAGATGGACCAGGCACACATCTGGGAAGACCGTCGAATGATATCACTCTTTAGGCCCTTCAATGAAAGCCTAATGGGAAACGGCAAGTTGGATGCGTGTCGGAGGGCGAGCTTATGGGCAGTCAGTCGTGGGACCAGCTATAAAGACTGCAGAGAACCGGATGGAATCGAGATGGATTACTCAAGTCCTATGCCTCACTAAGAATCCAGCGAAATGATAATATAATAGCAATAATAGTAACAATAGATTTAATAATGAATACAACTATTGATTTCAACTGCATTATTAATAAGCATATATTAACTGAGTTATCACAGCAGTACTTTGCACAAAGTTGCAGTAGTTCACCCTGCGCTACACACTTCAATGAAAGCACATACAAAAATACAGGAAAGAAAGATGTAAGGAGATCATAAGGAATGAAGTTATCCAGAAGAAAGAATTTTTAATAGATCTACGAGATCTTAGATCTTCTTCAATCATTGTCTCTTTGAATCCCAACAACTCCAAACCAGACAATCTACACCTCTCTCTCTCTAGCTTTCTCTATGAGATTCAAAGCAACAGTCTTCTTGTGTATCGAATAGATGCCAATGGACATGAATGAAGACAAACTATCAATTAATTAAATCAGAATCACCTAGCTTCATCCCTCTATAACAGGATGACTAAAATGAAAGTAGTTTTATTTTTTTTTAATTTTATTCCTTTGAGTTCCCAGTGGAACACACAGGGCTCCAAACTACTACAATTTTGAATTGTCAGTAGCAATGATGTTATTCTTTTTTTTATGGGATACGGTTGCTAGCCTCACACTCCACCCTCCCCTCTTTTTCCCGGGCTTACTACCGGTTTAAGGAATGTTAAGAAGAAGCGTGTCGGTCAGTAGGTAATTGAACCCCGAACCAGATAAAGCATTATGATTGTTCCCTTGGGTTCCTAGTGGAACATAAGGCTTCAACTGCACGTCTCCACTTGCTTCTGTCTTCTGCTGTACTTTTCATCTATGTTAGTTCATCCTTTTTCAACTCCTCTTCACACGATCTCCTTCGTGTCACCCACCCTTGCACTAACGTCCCACTCACCGCTTCCCTTTCGGCCTTGTTCCACTCGACCAATGGCCTGACGGGCGCTCGATGTCACCCAGCGGCCTCCTCAGCGAGCTAGTGTCCAATCCATCCAATCCACTTTCTCCTGCATATTTGTTGGTTGGCCGATTGCTTCTTGTTTTGTTTGTTCCCATAGTTTCTTGTTGGTGGTGATTCTTTCCGGCCCGGCCATCTGATCTGATCTTCATTCAGTATAGAGGGAAGACAGTTAGTTGTTGATAAAGGTCTGCAATAGCCAGCCTGTTGGAAATATTCTTTGTGACCCACCCGCCCGCCAAGATTCTGATCCGATCCGTATAGAAGAACTGACTGACGACCTTTGTATTGGTTAAGATAAGGCATGGTTAGCTAGTGTTCTAGGCATTGAACCACTCGACAACGCCAGAACACATATCAGAGGTGTAATTCTTCTTGTCAAACAATAGTTATATTATTATTATTATTACTGAAACAAAAGACATCGATTTACTGTGTGTAAACACCCAACCTACTTGTAAGAACAGATACATTTGTCATATATTTATCTTTGTGTTTAGCTGATTCATCAAAACACTGAAGGACACCGAGAAGAATTTCTGGATTTTTCTCTTGTTCTGTACGCGAGATATTTGATGCTGTTAAAAGCATTTGCCATGATGCTGGGAGACCCTAGAGAAAATAATCATAATCATAAATCAAAAATGAGTATGGCAATAAATGAAGAAGTCATATAATTATTACTCTATAATATTGGTACACACACACACACAAACTGTGTATATATGTATGTGTGTATGCGCAATAATTAACAGTATACAAATGATATGCATACATGCATACATACATGAACTCAGGGCTAAACAAAAATAAGCAAACAATATCAATAGAAGAAAGAGAAGCATTAAAAGAGTACGACATGTGATACCAAAGGAAACTGTAAACACTACCAAGTCAATAAGTGTAAATATTATTCGTGACGGCAATTATGACAGATATCTGTACTACTACGACTACTACTCATAGACGCACACACAGAGAGAGAGAGAGAGATAAAAATATATACACAGTGCAAATAAATAAGTTAGCAATGAATAAAGACTGAGATTGGAAGCATATTTACATTGGAGGGAGCGGTGAAGGGAAAAATTGCAGAATTCTAATTTTTTTGGAGGGAGGCATTAATGTTAATCACATTAAAAAACTTCATGATGTTTATATACAGTTACATATTTTCACTGTATATACACACACGTATGCGCATATATATATATATATATATATATATATATGTACTTTGCATAAATGTACAAAAAATGACGAGGTATAATTTTAGGACGCCGAATGACATTCAGAAAATCAGACATAGACAATAAACAAAGAAAGTATAGTCCATAGTGTTAAGTGGCTAATATATTGACTGAGATGTATATAAAAAAATAAAATGAACGCGACATAGTAGAAAAAGTAAGTAGGTTGAATCTATCATTCTCAAGTATTGGTTTTCGTAAGGATTTTTGTTTAATTGGTTGGAGGATTTCATCATGGGCTGATATCAGTTAGAGAACCATTGAAAAACTTGCAGGGAGTGTACTAAACAGCTGTTTCGACCTAGCCTGGGGCTCTTCATCAGAAAACAGAAGTTAGAATTCAGTGGCTTAATGGTCTATGAGCTCGCCATTCAACCAGAAGGCCCTGGGTTTGAACCCTCTGTGGTGGGTGCTTACTGATGAAGAGTCCCAAACAAGGCTGACGAAACAGCTATCCAGTAATCCCTTCAGGTTTCCCAGTGGTTCTCCAACTGATGTCAGCTCATGATGTAATCCTTCAATAAGTCTATCGTTACTCTATAGGCATAATCTCATGTATTTTACAGAGAATGTAAGGATGGACACATCTTCGTTTATGCTGATATTAATTAAATAGGAGACGGTGTTTACTGATTTTTTTTATAAGCATACAAAGTTTTCTAGGCTTTAATTGTTTCCTGTTATATATATATATATATATATATATATATATATATATATATATATATATAACTACTTTCTATTGCATTCCCATCATGATTATTATTGGGATGTGAGACTTGAGGGTTATTCACACGTTGGCAGTTAAATAACAATCAACATACACACTAGACTAGATATCATCGTTTGATATTGCATAGTTTTATGTAATTGCTTCCTGTTTACAGTTCTCAATTGTTATCATTACACCTATTGGACTTCATATCTATCAGTACGTGTTCCTCTATGAAAACATTTAAAAATAAATTTCCAAGTTAAATTTAATGTCCAATAATAAATAGTAGATTATTATAAATTGTGCTTGTACGTCAGTAGTTCAATGCTGAAATGCATGCCAACCACACATGAGTGGTCCGGAGTTCCACTCACAACCACCACCATCAGCGACAGCAGCCGACGTATTCATAAACTTCGCTTAGTTTATTAACCGATAGTTTAACCCGGAATACACAGAAGGTTGGACATGAAAATTTAACAATCCTAACACAACCAACTTCTACCTATAATACATGAATGGATGTCGGTTTGTAAATTATTCACACATGATATATTTATCTAAAAACTTAGGAAAAATAGTAGGTTTATAGAGTGAGAAAGTGAGTAGAGAAATGCACTGAAGCTTGATAATATCAACAAAAGTGCATACAGGAAATGTATGCTTAAAAGTATTTAACTTTCAAATGGATTTTATTCATACATTTTATGGTAGCGGAAAACTGAAGTATTTATTTTTTTTATCACAGTATATCAGTATATGTGTATCAGTGGCACAGAGGTAGAATGCTCACCAACCACGCCTCAGGTGGTTCGGAGTTTGATCCCCGACTGACGCATTCTGTCACTTCTCTAGGCCTGTAATAAGACTGGTATAAACAGAGGATATTGGGTTTGAGACTTGCGATCCCACCACCCCATAAAAATAAACACCACTACTACCAAAACTTCAAACCTCTAGTTTGAAGCCCAATGTTCCAGTAGAAACGTAAAGGAATGCAGAGAAAAAATATAATTACGTAATAGGCAAACAATAAATAGTAGAGGCAATGGAGTGAGAACGCGCACTAACTACCTTGAACGCATACCATTTATTGGATTACAGAACCTGACGTTTAGTCTACATAGAAAGCTGTTTGTTTAATAATAATCATAATAATAGTGAAACAGATGAAAGGCGATATTTTACTCTAGCGTAACTGGACAATATTTCCCAATTAAACAAAGAAGAGTGTCAGTTTTCAAGTATCATAGCTACCTCAACCCCAACTCTAACTTTAACCTTAATACTAACCCTAACGCACAATCAATCCATTGTTCAAACAGTAATTAAAAAGGATATCAGGATGAAACCCGCATTTGGATTCGTGTACAGCGTTCATATACTGGACGCTGTAATAATGGCAAGTCCTGTAATCCAATGAATGATATGTGTCCAAGTTCAAAATGGTGCGCGTTTGCACCTCATGGTGACATTAAAGTAATGATATGGTCAACCTGTAAATATCGAGAAGTTTGTTGTGTTTTTTTTAGTTTCCTGTGATTGTTGTCACATTCACATATCTACTGGAACATCAATATCATAATCAATATTAGTTAGTAATTCGCCTCATCGATTGTGTCTGGTAGTTGTGTTGATCTGTAACTTTACTTATAAAACCACCTTAATGAAGAATCGAAACAAGCTGATGATGTGTTGTAAACTCAAGAAAAAAGAAATGAAAGCTAAAACTTGTATATAGGTAATAACAAACAATTCAATCGTGTTTTCCTGTATCGATTTCCACAGAGTTGCCTTATTATTTCTAATGATATCACCTGGAGAACCAGTATATAGTTGAATGGTCACAACCAACTCGTAACATGATGAGTCTAGACTTGATCTCCGTTATACCAGCTGGCTGGCTATGACTGCTGATGTGTTGATGAGGTGTCCCCAAACTAGGACAAAATAGCCATCTATCTAGCAACACTGTTAACAAGTGCTTGGTCTAACTAACCTCAGTCAGCTTTTGGATAGTAAACTATGCTAGTTTTTAAAAAATAAAAAATAAATTATAAGTAAAGCTACTCTTTAAGCTGACTATTACGCGTGCTAATTCTCAGTGGATTTTCAATACGATTAGGGTGTACACACACATATTGTACATAAAATAATGTATAACCAACCACTGACTACTACTGCTACTACTACTACCCAGCTAGTGTATAAAGAATAAATCATTCACAGCCTACTACATAAATTATTAGTATTAGTATTTAGTGTGTACAAGGAATAATCTGAATGATGAATCATAGATGTCAAAATTTTCGACTGAAACATTTTTCACTCTCTCTGTGTGTATTGAGAAAAAAAGGACTTCAGATGAATGAGTCACTCTCGCTATTTTTCTTTCTTCATTAAAAGTGGAATAAAAAGACACTATAAGCAAAGAAAACAGAAGAAGAACAAGAACAAGAAGAAGAAGCAGCAGCAAAGGGAATAAGGTAGAGAGAGAAATGAAAAAATAATGACAGAGAGAGAGAGAGAAAGAAAGAGAAACAGCAAGACAGAGAAATAAAGTGCATAAAATTGAATTAAGGTAGAATGAATTCAGCACGAAAATACTCACACACACATACACACTTTTAGACAAACTTTCAATATTTAGAAAAAAAATTATTTTCCGCCTACAAACTTTGTGAAATTTTTCCTTCCTATGGTATTATGAAATGAAGGGTGAAAAGCATGCTATGAACAACACCAACAACTGTGGAAGCCGCAAAAAGGTAGAATCACAAAATATGTGACATATATACATATGGATTAAGAAAAGGACTGAGATTTTTACTTCATTGATAATGGAAACAGCTCAAATAGCTCAGCAATCAACGAGCTTGGCCTCATATCCTGAAGCTCCTGAGTTCGATCCCTGGAGGGAGATCATAGGTGCTGAAGAGTTCCAAACTAGGATAAGACAATCGTCCACTATTCCCTGGTGAAGGGGGGGGTTTAATGGTTCCCTAACAGATTTCATTGCATGATCGAACTTGAAACAAATCAAATTCCTACAAACTAAGTCTTGAAAAATAATCTGATGCACACCAGTGACTGAGTATTGACTGATGAAGTTGACAGGAGTTCGAGTGAGAAGTTATGACCGGGAAGGTCGACCAATTCATCAGGTGCGAGGATAAGTACTCACCGATGAAATGGGATGACGGTTACGCTGAAATCGCCAACAATTGACAGAACTTAGAATTCACGAGTTACTGAATTTCAGACCAAGTGGCTGAATAGTCAACGAGCCTCGGACCGATAACTACTACCTTGACGTGGTGGTCGAGCTTGCACATCGCGATGACCCAACAAGCTACACTGGCTGCAACATATGTTCCTGCAGGTCCTATCATGCCAGAAAGGTTTTTAGGATAGGGATTAGACTAAAAGCAGTTGCCGGCATTGTGTAAGAATCTTTCTTACACTATGCTGGGGGTCTATGGGCGAAGTCATACTGCTGGGGAATAGGGGTGAGGTGTTTCCCTCAGATGACCAGCATGCCACCTATGCTGTCTCCCCACTACGGAGAGAAGGGGTTAGAAAAGGTCGACCCCAACAATTCTACATCCCGACTTATCCTACGGTGGTCTGTAACCGGTGGTAAGTTTACTAATACGGAACCAATCCCTAAAACCAATTCATACAGGCCGTGTGTGACCGGCCTCAACCAGTTGTCCCCTGGGCTCTGCGGTCGCGCAACACTTTCTGTTTCAGGTAGCCGAAGAATCAATTAACTTCCACGGTGTGGGCAGCCGGGAAGTAACAACCGCCCACACACTTCCGAAAGCACACGAAGCTTTCCTGATCATCATTCCCCTTTACTCATGTAACCGTCCTCATCTCGCCCCTCTACTACAGTTAGTACTATTCTGCAGGCTAGTGAGGCATCTGCACTTCACTCTGTGACCACAAACAACGGTGAGAGCCATAGAAACACCCCCAGATAGTCTTTTAAAGCCACGTCGCTAACTTCATATAGGAGCATTTAACGTCAGGACCCTCTGCCAAATCGGACAACAGGCATCACTAGTCAACGAGCTTCGCTTCATTACCTGAAGGTGCCGGGTTTGAGCCCTATCGACGCATTCTTAGATCTCGTTTAATTTCACTATCAATCAGATAGTTAATCCAGAAAAGAGAGAAGGTTGGATCTGAGGCTAGCGTTTCTCTCTCCACTGAAGAAAACAACACTAAGGTTACTGAAGCTTCAAGACTCTCAGACTGAAGCCCTCTCTACTCCAGTGTTAAGGGAAAAATCAGCTTAAAATTAGACAGGCACAGACACACACATATATATAAACAAACGAGCATACAATAATAAGTGATGGTACATTAATTTACTTGTAGTTGAAAAGCTCTAGAGATGGAGAGAGAGAAACACTAACGATTGAAGTAAGTGTCTGAAAATTTTAATTTAATTGAGATTGTTTATTATTGCTGTTACTAAATAATGTAAAAATGATTGCGCTAGTGTAATTTACTAGATATTAAAGTTCAAGGGGTCAAAATTATTCACTTGGTTGAATCATCAAATAGAATATGATATATGTAGTTTATATATGCAAGCATAGTTGCGGTCAAGTTTACAAACTGCACGAATGATTAAATCAGTTTTATAAGCGTATCATTAACACGCATACACACGTATACATACATATAACATGTTATATTCTTCAATGTAAACTAAGTGACTTTATTTTTCTACGTGACGTTGCGTTCCGAGTGAAACATAAAGCTTCAAGCTTAAGATTTGATGTTGTAGAGTAGCGCATTGGCGCTGTCATTTTCGAAAGGAGGTTGCTAGTTCCACGCCCAGGCAATAACCTGTTTAACTCGATTTACAATAAGGCTAAGGGAGGTCTTTGAATGCGTTGGCCGGGAATCGAGCCCAGCCAGATCACATGAGGCTTGGTTGGTAAGCACTCTACAACACACAGAACCACCGATGAGCCATGATTAATTTGACTATTTAAAACATATTACCCTGGCTCACATATGCAGACACTCTTTTTTCTTGGTATACAGTAAGAAGGAGAAGTCAAAAAGAATATCAGAGCTGAATAGCTTAGTTTTAACGTCTCTGACTAACACTGGTTGACCCTCGTTCGAATCTTTGACGTGATATGAGTTGTTCCTTCAAGACTACAGATACGCTTTTCTGACAGAGCATGGTTTTCTGGCGAATGCCTGTCTGTCTGTTTGCACCGATGTGCGACAGTTCAAGTCGCCACACTCCATCCTTGTACCACACAAAGCAACAGAAGAAAGTAGAAGAAATGCATAATAGAGACAGTAGACAGAGGTGTGAGACAAAGGAATAGTAGTAACGAAGAGTAATATAGTTTCATTGGAAATCATAAGTTACAAGGAGTGGATGCATTTGCGACAGCCATTGACAACGATTTTGAGCTATATCACCAATTGTTTCCAGCCATTGGTTTTTACCGTCCCGAGGACCCCAACCAGGAAGTCTACAGCTTCCTATGTGGCTGGCTTAAACTAATTGTTGTAGATTTCATTGACTGGTGAGGCCATGTTTTGGTTTGACCGCCGCTAGCTCTTTTCCAGCCTGACTCTATGTCAGCTAACATTGCCCGTCGAGGCATACGTAACACATGTCCCAACCATTTCAGTTGACGTAATTTCACGGCGAATGCCTCCAACCATCTAATACAAACATTATATATTTCTACAACCGATAAACAAGAATGAAATGTACACACAAACCAACATCTGTCCCCAATATTAAATTGAAACTTAATTGTGTACCATACGGTTACGTTATAGATCATCAGAATGGGAACCACAGCTTCTAACTTAATGAATTCCAGGTTTACTTTACTCTCAACAGATAACATCATAGGTTGTCTCATTACACAACAAGTGACGGTTATTATCTAGTGCAAGAGTTTCATAATGGTTTAATGACGTGCATTATATATCAGAATAAGCTAATTCACTTTTTCACTGAACCTTATATTTGCTGAAATCATTACTTGAATTTCCCAAAGACTGAATTTTTTTGAGAGTGGGTGGGAAGGACAGAGGGCAGAAATACTCAGTCTTTGTTGTTATATCTCTCTTTGAAACAAGCACTTTAAAAACGTCTTTAGGTGTTAACATAATGCTATTTGTATTATGGAGACTAGCAGTAGAATCCATGATGCACTTCTCGTCCAACTTGGGAACCAGTAACCTAGTGGATGACATCCTTTGAAATAATGCCCGCTGCTCAGAAGACGAATCCCAAATAGGACGAAACACAAGTTTCTTCTAAACAGAAAGGGTTTCATCATAGAATTGTTGATGTCATTATGTTTTATGTTTAGTGCATATATATACAATCGGTATACGCTCATTGAACTTTTAAGATACCTTATGTAATAAATATATAAGTATAAAGGATAAACGGATAGTGAATATTTATCCGAAAAAAAGAGGACGGCTTTCAAAGGGGATAAATGAATCTTATTGTCTCTATCTACTTATTGAAAGTGTGAACAGGTGAAAGATGAAAGAAACTGTAAGTTGTTAAGACATTCCAACTGTTTATTGATTTACGTGTCAATGAATATTGTGGGAGGGGAACCAACAAATTTGATGATGTTACTTGATGATGACTGTTATGGAAGTGAATTCGATTTTACCTAGTGAGTTTTCACCTATTTTTGTTTACTTTTGTTGTATTCGATTGCAAATGATACATAATGGGAGAATTAATGTATTATGCACCTATTACGCCTCAGTAATTAATAGTCAACGGGAAACAACAACAAAAATAGTGGAGTACGTATCAAAACTGTGGAAAACAGGTGTGACATATCTCTGAAAAGACAAAAGAAAACAACTTCAAATACCTAACAATATTAAAGTCTTCTAGAATGTAAATATTGTCTTTAAATGAAATCTGCACTTGTCTTAGAAAGACCATACAACAGCTGACAACAACAAAATATATCGGTAGTGATGAATAAAGTATAACTGACTGAGTTACGACATTGAACTTTGAACAGAAATGCACGAGTTCAAGTTGCTACATGCTTTATAGCACACAAACGTTGAGAAAAAAAATCTAAAAGGAACCATGATAAGCAGAAATATCATCACAGATGTACTGATGGGAGTGACGACTTGTTACCGCGGTGCCTCGTTGATTTAAAATATGCAGATGATTTAGTCCTTCTAAGTGAAGATGATGATAAAACAAAGAGTCTTCCGAATACCTCCAGGAGAAATCTTTGAATGTTTCTTCCGCGATTCGCTCCTGTTAGATGTAAGATGTAAGGGACTGGACTACACCGTGGCATAGGTTAAAGATAGGGAATGAAGTGGCATAGTGTGTTGACCACCTCACTTATTTGAGCAGTTGAATCAACCACAACGGACTTATCTCTGAGGAAATCTCAAAACGGCTAGGAAAGAGCTTGTGTGGTATGTCACTTTTGTCGTAGATGTGATATCTGGCTATTTATCAAAGGACGTGTGTACTGCACAGAAGTCCGTTTTGTCCCCTTTATGACTGTGAGACATGGTCATTAAAAGTGGAAGATATGAAAAGGCTGGCTAGCTGCCTTTCTTCATAGGTGTCTGCGTTCTATCTCTTCTATGTTAGGCGGTATAATAGGATGAGTAATATTAAAATTGGAGGTAAAGTGCTAGATAAGAAGGGTGGGTCATTCGATAAAGTTGTGAAGCTGAATCTATTATGATAGTTAGAACACGTGTTGCACATTCAGAGCCATTGCCTTCCACAACGGGGAATGTTAACTGACATAAGATCAGGCTGGAAAAGATCTAGTGGTCGTCAAACCATCAGTCCATGAAATCTTTGACAGTTAGTTTCAGTTAGTCACTTAGTTAAGTGTAGACCTTCTGGTTGGGATTTTTGAGATTCTAACGACAACTGGTGACATGGCTCAAGGTCGTTGTCATTGGTGCAGATGCATTATGTTTATATGACGCAGTGAACCATTCTATTTAAAAAAAAGAAAACCATCAGCTCCACCCCCATAAAATAATGCTTCTCTATGCAACTATTATTTGGTTTTTAATAGTTAATCACGGATTGATATCAGTTAGAGAACCATTGGAAACCATTAGGGAGTACTGGACAGCTGTTTCATCCTAGTTTGTGACTTGTCGGTAGTGCTCACTCAGCAACGGGGTTCGAACCCAGGACCTTCCGGTTACAAGGCAAGCTCGTATACCATTCAGTCACTGGGACCCGATTCAATGACCAGTCCATGAATTCTACCTTCTACCTATTCGTGATTTAGCGCGACCCCAACCAATAAATCCGTGATCAACTCGTAAAAAAATCTAATCCTTACAAACCAACTATGGAGAATATTATTTGACTGCAATATTTTTAGACTGATTATTTCAAACAGTTTTTTTTCAATTCCTTGGTGTTTCCAAGTAGAATATAAGGCTCCAAGCTTTCAGCTTTGAAGTTTCAGTAGCAATGATGCTCGTTTACGAAATATAGGATTGCTGGCAATAAGCTCAACACTTTCCTTCTTTATCGAACTTATTACCGGCTGCTAGGCGAGGTTTAAGCGCTCATCAGCTAAGAATCGAACCTTGAACCAGAGATGAGGCGTGGTCGGCGAGCCTTCCACCGTACTGAAACACCATCAATTCATTTTATACAGGATAAGGCTTATACTTCATATGTACATCTCAATTTTGTTATGTAACACACAACTAACTTGATTAGCAAAGAATCAATCTGTCTGACATCCACCTATCTGAAGGAAAGAAAAAACAACGGTGAACAATTCTTCTTTATTGTTTAGGCTTTTTTTTTTATTAATTACGTCTTTTCAAGATAGAGTCGACAGTCCTATAGGCTTAACAACAACAACAACACCGAAAGATCACTACTCACTTATTCTTTTTTCACACATACAATATAATACACATCACATGTTTTGGCTTAATGCCATAATTTAAAATAGACAGACAAATGAAGTGAGAGATAATAAAACATTTTATAATAAAAAAAAACTTGGAAGGAAAATGATTGGTCGATTAAGGTGAACAGATTTCCGTCGCATATTTAGTACAATAGTTATATATATATATGTATACTTCCCTTATGGTGTTGATTCCAGGGTAGGTACAAAAAAGTATAATAAATTAGTAAATATCAGTTGAATAAATAAGCAGAGTGTAGTAAATACTACTAATTTTCCTAATTTTAGTACTATACCATACACAATACTACTACTACTGCTAATACTACATGATTGGCATATTCAGATAATAAGCCTCTATTGAACAATTGAATGAATGAAATTTGGCGCTGCATACAAATGGCATAAAGATAATCTATTCTATAGTACCATTATTATCACTACTATTATCACTTATTTCAGTTGCAAAACCCGAGATGATATATATATATTGCATTGAACCACTTTCCCAGAACTAGTTTCCGCCATTAATAGTAAATTAAATAGTATCATCATCCGAGTGAAAAAAATGGTTCGAATAAATTTTAATTCTTAGTTTTACGTGAGAAGATATAATATATATATTCTTCTGGACGACAAAAACAATATTCGATGCGCATTCCCCTCGTCTTTCAATTATTAACACTACTTACATCAAGCTGTTTATGACAAAATTAAAAAATTCTCCCCTGAGAAATGTAATCAACGAACTCTCGTTCTACTGTGGACACCTGAATGATACTTTTACGCTGTATAAGAATAAAGTCAATACCCAGGTGCTTCCAAAAACGTTAAATACACGTACGAAACCGAAAGAGACAATACATTATCATTTCTTGAAGTTCTGTTAACAAGAAGGCAAGATGGGATATTTTCCGGCAAAAAAATCATGGATTGACCAATGCACAAACCATTTCGGGTTGTTTGTTCCATTTGCATACAAACGGAATCTCATCAGTAACCTGGTTTCTTAGTGCTAGAAAAATCTGCACAACCGACAATCTTGACAATGAAATAAGGAAAATAGAAAACGTGTTACATGAGAGAACGGATATCCATGTTAAAGTCTCCATGATTAGGAAAGATAGAGAGAAATGCCTCGAAACAGTGCAAAAGAAACGTGTATAATATATACATGATTTGACCGTTTAAAAGAGACAAAACCACTGAATTATTGGCATCGAAACTCAGAAAAATAATAGCTTAAACATTTTTGCTGCAATACAATGTTTAAAATTCGCCACTTGTCGTATAAATCCGATGCAGCTGAAGGATAAGCTATTGAGTCTGACTACCTCAATGTACACTTATAAACCTAACTATTCTTGTGGGGACAGTTACATAGGTAGAACGACTCGGAAGGTCCATTGTCGCTTTAGTGAGCGCTGTCTAGCGTGATTAGATAAATGAGTAGTAAAATTAATAAGGAGTCAAATTTTATACAAGGCATCACGTCAATCCCCTTGGTTTGGTATACCTCCGATCACTAAGCATAGCTGAGGAAGTCTCCATAAAACTCTTTTTAGCCAATCTTTGTATTTAAATAAAGTTTGTTCATTCCATCTGCTCCCCTCATGGCCTTCAACCTCGACTTCGAATAGTTTTCCGGGTGGAACCGAATGACTTAATATTATTTTTATTTCCACTGCCAACTTCATCATCAATATCATATTGTGCTATAGTTGCATATTTTAATCTTAGTTTTCCAATTTATTGCTATTAACATTCTGCTTATATCCTTCGTAATTACATTGAATTCTATTGATTTACACTGTTTTAAATGCCCGTGAATGATTTTTGATTATGTAATCGTAGAGCCTAATGAGAATTTACCAAAATTACGTATTTGCTTTCTTAAATGGTGTTCCATAATTTCGAAATGTGTCATTTGCTGATCAGGATTGAGAGAGAGAGAGAGTATTCGTGTTAACTACTCACGACCATACGCTGAGGAGACCATCAAGTGACATCACTAGACAAGCCATTGTTCGACTAGAACCCGAAAGGGAAGCGGCGAGTTGGTGGTCAGTGCGAGGGTGGGGTGACTTGGAGGAGGTCATGTGAAGAGGAGGTGAAAGCATGTGGGCAGACTTGGAGCCAGGTGAAAACTTTAGCAGAGAACCGAACGCAAAGGAGATGCTCGGCTGAAGCTCTATGTTCCTCTAGGAATTAAAGGATATAATAAATAATAAATATATCTACTTGTAACCAAACATAAAAACGAAAAACTACAAGTGAAGTCAGCAACCTATGGTAGGAGTAGTACCATGGTTTTCAGAATCAGCCCAACACTTCCTTAACAATTAAGCTGGGCTAAATATGCATATACTTACAAAATAGTTCTAATTTGCACGTATTAGTTTGTGGGGACTGGATTTGTTTGACCACGAATCGATATCAGTTAGCGAACTATTGGAAACCAAGTAGTATTGTATAGCAGTTCCGTCCTAGTTTAAGACTCTCCGGCAGGACTTACCCATGAATCCACAAGGTATCGAATCCAGGACCTTGACAAAACAAGGGAGGCTCATCGACTACTCTATTCAGCCACTGAAACGGAATCCAGTCGGTCATGAATTCTAATTTCTGACAATTCGCCGACATCATCGGCGAGTATTTATCTTCATACCCGACATGGCGGACGCTACTGGCTACGATTTCTCACTGGTGGTGGAAATATACACATCGAATAGATAGAAATCACAATTTATAGGCCATTGCATTCCACCCCCAATGACTGAATGAATAGTCAATAAGTTCACTTTGTATCCTGTGAAGGTGTCCTGGGTACTTCTGAGGAGTTGGAATCTAGGTTGAAACAGATGCCCAGCACTCCCTGGTTTTCAATGGTTCTCTCTAACTTGAGATATGGATTACCTGCGGATAAACAGCTAATCAAACTGGTCATATCCATTCAAGTGTTCATAACATTTGCATTTGTCTAACACAGTCTGTAGAACGAACGATCTAAGCAGTTGTTAATTCCAGTTGACAAAACAAACATCCTGTGCAGATTAGGGATAGAGATATTTAAATTTGTAATAATAAATATGTTATAATAAAAAAGAGATGGACTGCATAATTCAGCATTAAAAAAGCACACTCACAACTGACCTTAATTTCGCCTGTTGACTTATCAAATGCTACATGCAAATTATGCGTAACTTCAGTTGGACCGGATATTTGTGGTTCAGGCTTTTCTGATCGGCCAAATTTTGGAAAACGGAACATTTTCACTACAATAGAATGGGACAAGAATAGAAAACAAATAATGATAGAAAGCAGTTATACATGATGTTTTTGGATTAATCATACTAATTAGTTTAAAAGAGAAGTATTATTTACTCGTCTAAGGAACAACTAGGAGTGAAGAAAAGCATCAACGTAGGCATGTAGAGAAACCGTACATTTCGGGCCCCATGTTTGGGTTGGTCTGTAAACAAACAGCAAGGTATTTCACAAACATATCTGTCTTGTATTTATGTAAAGATAAAGTATTGTTGTTATTATATGGTTGGAGGTAGTCAGCAGAAAGCCTGAAACGCAGATTTCGTGTTTGCTGGCACTTGTCAGGAAGGCATGTCTGTTATCTTGAAAGAACTTTTGCTCCCCCCCCCCTGAGATTCGAACCCATGTCACTCAGTGCTGTAATCAGAGACATAATCAGTACACTATTCGGGCTGGCAGTTGACCTCCTATAAGACTGCGCTGAATACTTTTGATTGGACACTAACAAGAGTCACGCTTGGTGTTTGTGTAGACTGAATTCTATCAGCCCATTCGGCAATGTAACCACCATACTAGATGGTTTGCTATCAAAGTGAACTCTGAATGTTATTAGGCGGTTGAAGGCAGTCGGCAGGAAGCCTTATTTGACCTAAGGTTCCTGGATGTTAGCACTCGTCAGCACTTGCCTCCAACCATCTAATCAATCGATGAAGTCGTGAAGCTACAAAGACTGAGATGGTTAGGACATGTGTTACGTATGCCAAGTCACCGCCTCCCTCGACGAGCAATGTTAGCGGATTTAGGGTCAGGCTGGAAAAGAGCTAGCTAGCGGTGGTCAAACAAAAACATGGCACCAGTCAATGAAATCCACAACAGTTGGTCTAAGCCACGTAGGAAGGTGTAGACTTCCAGGCTGGGGTCCTCGGGACGGTAAAAATCTATGGTTGGAAACAATTGGTGACATGGCTCAAAACCGTTCTCAGTGGCGCAGATGCATCCACTCCTTGTGACTTATGATCTCCAATGAAACTGTTTTGTATTTCTTTATTACTCCTTTGTCTCACACCTCTGTTTACTGTTTCTATTATGCTTTTCTTGTACTTTCTTCTCTTGCTTCGCGTGCTACTTGGAGTGTGGCGACTTGAACTTCCGCACATTTGTGCAAAGTTCTATGTCGAAAACAGACAGACAGACAGATCTAATAATATTACAGTTCTGAGTGCACCGTGATGTAGGGCCAACTAGCATGGTGGCCAAATCTGTCTGTTTCCGACATAGAACTTTACACCGATGTGCACCAGTTCAAGTCGCCAAACTCCCTCCTTGTACCACACAAAGCAACAGAAGAAAGTAGAAGAAATGCATAATAGAGACAGTAAACAAAGGTGTAAGACAAAGGAAGAGTAATAACGAAGAACAATATAGTTTTATTGGAAATCATAAGTCACAACGAGTGGATACATCTGTGCCAGCCATTGAGAACGAGGATTTTGAGCCATGTCACCAATTGTCTCCAACCATTGGTTTTTACCGTCCCGAACACCCCAACCAGCCAGTCAGGAAGTATACACCTCCCTACATGACTGGCTTAAACTAACTGTTGTAGATTTCATACACTAGTGTCATGCTTTGGTTTGACCGCCACTAGCTCTTTTCCAGCCTGGCCCTATGTCTGCTAACATTCCCCATTGTCGAGGAGGGCGATGACTAGGAATGCAGGCGTAACACATGTCCTAACCAACTCAATCGGTGTAACTTCACAGCCTCGTCAATTGATTTCCCCTCCCAACTATCTAGCACTCGACCAAAGCCTAACCTCAATATTGCTCACCTTATTATGCCACTTTACAGGGGAGATAGAACTCGGGCACCTCTGATCAAAGACAGCTAATCTTTTCATGTCTTCCACTCTCAGTGGCCAGGTCTCGCTCACAGCCATAACGGAGGACGGAGCGGACTGATAAGCAGTACACCCTCCCTTTGGTCGATAGTCAAATGTCTCGTCTTCTCCAGAGACGGCGTAAACTGGCAAATGAGAAACGAGCCCCCTGTATCCGTGCTGAGATTTCGTTAGAGATCAACCCGTTGGCCCTGGCTGATGGTACTTCCCAAATAAGTGAAGCAGTCAACGTGCTCTACCATTTCACTTCCTAATTTCGCCATATCGAGGTACCAAATTCCAAATAAATATTACCTTACCAAGTTTTTCGTCTTCTATCGTTACAATAAGACTTCAAACTTCAGCTTTGACGTTTCAGAAGGATCGGTGTTTTTCCACGAGCTAAGGTTGATAGCCTGACGCCCTTCAACCTTACCGCTTTGTCGGGCTTACAACCAGCCTTGGGGGAGGAGGATATGTTCAGGTCAAGTAACCTACATATGTACACACAGCTATAAAACATTCACGCGGTACCCGTTCACATCCAAGTGTGAATGAAAATCAGATTCCTTTCTACCCTGTAAGTTAAGTATATAATTACAATAATAACTATCCTGTATTTTTAAAATGTCGTTAAGTACAAAATGAAAATGGCCTTAACAACAACTGTTGCGCTTACAACATACTACACACTATACTTTCGTTGCAGTATTATATGCATGGCTCTTTTAGCTATGGTAATTAAAGGCTATAAAGACAAAAGAAGAGAGTAAAAGCATAAAAAGGATGAATCATCCTCACATAAACATACACACACACACACGCGCACATAACACAGCTCTCATTCTCTACATGAATGAACTGGTAATACCCTAATCTAAAACCAAAAAAGGGTAGAAAAGTATATGATAGCTATTTCTACGGGGGTGAAAACAGTGTGTACATTATGTGTATGTGTGTATTCATGCATATACATACACACAGACAAAGACTAGAATATGTATACGATATAATGATGATTAGAAGTGGACAAAAACTATTAACGCACTAAAGTGTCTTCTGCCATTACTACTGAACACTAGTAGAGTGTGGCACAGTAGAGAAAAGAAAAATGCATCTCTCTCTCTCTCCCTATTTAAAGCCTATGCTCCAGAAACTGACATACTTTATTTTTGTTGTTGACTATCATCAATAAAATGATCGATATAATTGTTACTATCGCAGAAAATAATGATGATAGTAACTAAGATTAGTTACAGGAAGATAGTTCAATTACTTAACTTTTAAAGACATAAAGCTCTGTTGGATTAATCTTCTACAATGATGTGAGGGACATTAATATTACGCGATGTGCACATCCCACTGCCCTATAATAAACTGACTGGTTTCATCAGCATCGAACTTTGGACAGAATTGTACCAGGTCATGTTGCCAATGTGAAGTCAGTGCTACTATACGGATCAGAGACTTGGCGGCATGTCATAAAGAGCACCTCAAACAAACTTCAGACCTTCATTAACAGTTGTCTTCGCTCAATTCTACTTAAGATCAGATGGCTGGCCAGAAAAGATCAGAAACAGGGATCTCTGGCAATGAGTGAACCAACCAGGAACCGATTTTGCAACAAATACGCAGGAAGAAATGGAGGTGGATTGGCCATACTCTGAGGAAACAAACCATCAAGTGACATCACTAGACAAGCCATTGTTCGACTAGAACCCGAAAGGGAAGCGGCGAGTTGGTGGTCAGTGCGAGGGTGGGGTGACTTGGAGGAGGTCATGTGAAGAGGAGGTGAAAGCATGTGGGCAGACTTGGAGCCAGGTGAAAACTTTAGCAGAGAACCAAACGCAATGGAGACGTTTGGCTGAAGCCCTATGTTCCTCTAGGAATTAAAAGAAACAATAATAATAATGTTGCCACACTCCATGTAGCACACACAGTAAGACATAAGACGGAAAAACGAGATTCGAAGGAATAATAATACGCAGAAACTTTAGGGAGAAAGAATGCAAAGTAACATGGAAAACCATGAGTTTTAATGGATTTGGGAGAATAGCACAAAGAATAATTGCATTTACGCCACTGAGAATGATTTTGAGCCATATCATCACTAACTGTTTCCAATAATTGGTTCTTAGAATCTCGAGAACTCCAACCTCTCAATCTACACCATTGTCCTATAAACAATTAATCATCACTTAATGGTAGCGTCTTTCATTGCCGTGCGAACATTAACTTACTGTTAATGCCAGTGACTATCTCAGCATTCAGTTACAGACTATAGTCCAGGGAGAAGTAGAAGAGACATAAAATTTGTTATTTTTTTGTAAATAACTTTATTTAGTCGATGTACGACAAAACCACTTCATCAGATAGATGTATACACAATGCTGTGATAGTGTACCTATGCATACCTGAGCTTGACAGCCCACAACAGAACGAATTCTACATAATAAATCTGAAGTGAAGCAGCATATGATTTTATGAGAAATAGCTAGTGGAAATCAATCAATCAATGAATGACTTTTCTATTGATTTATGGAAATATATTGAGTTTGTGTAAATAGTTTCAAAAATTGAACCCATAACAAAATCATAAGACTGGAATGAATCCCAATACATAGCTTTGTCCCTTCCTATCCAGCCAAAAAAAGGAATACTGTAGAAACCCTTAGCTACAGGTTTAGAGCTGTTTGTTTAGATGATGAATTCGCGGTTACACACACGGCTCATTAATTGAAAACATTTCATCAAGAAACACATGAACAATAGAGTAGAATGGAATTCTTCGCTACCTGCTTAACAATAAGCCTGTAATGTATATAACACTGTAATTTAAAAGTGATGTACAAAGAGAAATTAGAACCAGCAAGTTGTGAAAATCGATTCAAAGAACATTTAATACCAGCAAGATGGAGCTTACATTTTCCATACAACCGGTTGCGATTTCGAACCTGAGAGATAAATTACCTAGGTTAGCCACCTCTCATTGTATCTGTCAATTCAAATGCTTCTCGTGTGGAGCTACTTATATTGGCTATTCTTTTAGGAGCCTAATTTTTAGTCCTCGTGTACACCTACCAGTGTGGCTAAATAAGGGTATTTTTAAGACCACCAACAGTTCCGTATTAAATCACCTAGTCAAAACAGGCCAAAAGAAACTAGCATTGAAGGATCTCTATCATTTATCAGGTATTCCATAAACCACCGAAGGCCTCTAGATACCGTACACTCTAAAGAGCAGAGACTACTGCAATCCGTTTAAAACAACTGGAGATCTACGTGCAAGATAAACAGGTCCAGCCAGCTACTATCACTTACCCTGGACTATTGTGGAACCTATAAGTTCATAAATTCTGCATGTTACTTTCATTAATTTATCGGATATCCAGTTTAGTGTTATAATGATGCATATTATCAATAATATTATGAATATTGTTCAATAGCACTCCTTACCTCTCTGAAGACTATAATTTGCGTATTTAGATAATCGACTTTTAAATTAATGATTTATGGATTCAAAAATAAACAGATCAATACAGAACTTTTCACAGAAATGTATTAATTTGAATTGTCGAGGTGTTTGAAACACAACATGGAGTAACCAAGCGATCATAAGTAGAATAGGATTGAAATTAACAAAAAGGGTTTCATAGAAGAAAGGAAAATAGTTAAAGGAAGGCTAACAAAAATGACAGTGAAGAATGAATGCACACACACATGTCAGTTTCTTGTTCAGATGCTTCGACGATGTCGGTGGAAACACATGATCACTCACTGGGGAATGCAGGTAAATCTAGCTGACAAGTCCCAAATAGGACGAAATGCGCATCCTGGACTCCACTGCTAGTCACCATCCACCGATTAAACGTGGACCAACATATAAATACTTAGTAGAATGTGTACATCTCTTAAGTTTGTAGGACTCATTTTCATATGTTGTAATCATTTAGAAAGTGGAGGTTGGCAATTAATTAAAGACAACATCATTTTAGGTATACTCTCTCCAGTGAATATTAAAATCTCTAGTGTTTTTACTGCTTAAAATGCATCACATGAAAATATGTACTACAGAGTTCTTACAACCAACGCCTTTTATCCAATAAAAGCCTACCTACATCAACAACACTGTTACAGTATGATACACTTTTGAATATGATTTCAATGATTCAAATCAGCAGGTAGGAAACATTAATAACGATAAGTGTGTCAGGATATATTTTATCTGTGCATGAAGAACTGATGTCTTATAAGTAGTTATTTTCTGGGGAACAAAATCAATATCATTCCAATTAAAAGTAATACTAAATGCTTTAAACACAAAATCAAAAGATTTTTTAAAAAAACCATTGAAATTGGATAGATTATTCCACAATAAAAAGGTAACTTGTGTTGAATGCCAACCACAATAACCAGAGGAGTCGTTGAGTTCATTTAAAATCAATTTCATCAATAACTCCATTATAGATAAGATTTCATTTTGATAAACCACACAGTGTTGTACAGTTATATGAACTGATGACGTTTCGAGCACAAACTATTGCTCATAATCATATCAAGTTACTCACACAACTTTGCTCTTTCATTTATATACATGTGTAGAGTCGATTAGATATTGGATTAAAAATCAATGTGAGATAATGTACATTCAGAAATAATAGTGCGAGTGTTGTTGATCAATTGTAGTTAGATGGGAAAAAAGGACGAGTGTTTTTTACAGTCATAATAGGCTACTTGTTAGAATGTTGTGTTTGAATGTGTTCATATCAAAATGAAATTTTATCTATAATGGAGTTATACTCTACCACAGTGCCCAAGTTTTATACTTATATCAATTTCATCAATGATGTGCCTGAATTCAATCGGTTTAAATCGTTAGTCTGCTGAAATCTTCAGCCTTTTGAGTACAGGCTTAAAAATTATGCAGCATGATGTGAGATTTCATAATGGTTTTATACACATAATTAACCTAAAATCAGTTAATAAAAAGGTGGATTTGAACCGCTGCCAATGATTCTTAATTATATCACTTGAGGCATCCAACCATAGGTTTGGATTGTGACATGCACTACTCAATACGCCAACTTGTACTTCACTATGCTATTGAGATCGAAGGTCGACAACTTCATGGATGTTTGTCACATCTCTGTCAGACAACTATTCGCTTATACCCAAATTAACCAATGTTTAGCTAGTAGTAACTTAAGCTTGACAATTAGTAGACATTTGAAATAACTATCAATCAGAATGAAAGCGGCACGACTGTACACATCTAAGCTAAAAAAAGTCTTCAAAAAAAAAATATATATATATATGTATATATATATATATATATATATATATATATATATATATATATATATATATATATATATAGGCTCTCTACAGCCCACTTACCCTTCTTTTTCTTTTTCTTCTCTTCCTTTCCTGGTGGAGTTGGCAACGGCTTTGACGGGGGTAAAACGGTCTTATCCTTCTTTCGCCTAAAAAACAAAAGTGAGGTAGCTGTTATCAGTGAAAACCCAAAAACAGGATAGTTACTCTGCTTAAAAGGTGTCTAAAGTGGTAGTTTACAGTTCAAAAATATTTGGAACTTAGCAGCTCCGTAGATCGAACCTCTTTCTCAGTATGTTGATCCTATCATGCTTGTATAGTATAGTGGTCGTTTATAATATTAATAAAAACAGTAAACTGAATATCATATTCAACAAGAAAAAGGAGCAATACTCGTGGGATATTTAGGATAAAGTGACACTGTGGACGTGGACCGTATACAACATGATAGTCTGCTGCACAGTACAGTAAACAATTTTTCCTAGAATTTCGAAGTGTGCGTAAAATTATGAAAACAGATAACATTTGAAGTCCCATAGTTCACCGAAAATGGAGATTTGGTTCATTGGCTTAAACAGTCGGTGGGTTTCGCGTTCGAATCCCTCTCTATCTACATTCCCTGGGTAACAATGTGGTATCCTAAGCGATAAGATAATAAGTGAAGTCCATAGTCTAACGTGTGAAAAATGTATTCCAGGTGTGTTTAAACTAATTAACTAAATCAATCGAAAGCATATAGTTTGGACCCTCAAGTTCTGCATCAAAACTCGAATCAACTTACACCTATTTATTGACTTTCATTCAGGATTTTCAGGATTACCACTATCTTCAAATTTCCTCAAGGAATGATGCCATACGATTGGACATTTATATATTGTGACGTGAAATATTCGCTCATCGTTGCAATGTGATGTAGGTGTTGTCTCGTTCCAGCTTAACCCTCCAATTGTAGCTAGTGGTAACTTTATGAAGTGGAAATCCCGTCTGCCTCACTCCATCTCAAGATACGCTGCATATGACCTGCAGCAAACAAACATTCCCTACCTTTTGTGGTCACGTAAAACCAAGACCCTCTCAAACACACATACTTCAAGTAGAAATCGACGTTAACGATGTGGGTAGCTGTGGAATGAGTGGTTGGGAACTACAAACGTCCTTACACTTTTAACGCATGAAACATTTGTTTATCATACTCCCCCATTTTCGTTTTTCCACAAACTTTAATGTCCTCACGTTTATTTACATTAAAGGACTTAAATCAATCAAAACATTAATTCTAGTCATTTTAAACCAAGCTACCAACTTCCCAATGCAGATTCAAGCATCCAAACTATTTGCTAAATCAGACGACATATATCAATATCCAAAAATCTAGCATCCTATACTTTTGACGCGTGTCACATCTCCGAGACATAAGTCATTCCTTACGGCTGAAACAGGTGTTGTAAGTAGTAGACATAAAGAGGCTAGTTAACTTTGAACATAAATGTTAGCATTCTATATCCTGCATTAAGTAGCATAATATGCTGAGTGACATTGACGCCAGGCATACAGTGTTAGTTAAGGAGGGCATCATCTTCCTCAAAGGACAATGATAGCCAACACAGGATTAAGTTGGTTGGTTTAAGACAATCACATAGGGAAGTGTGCAGGCTGGAGTGACGTCCACGAGACACTAAAAATCAGTGGATGAGTACTGTTGATGACATGATTTAAAATCATTCTCGATGGGGCAGGTGCATCAAGTCTGTGAAAACTTCCAGATCCACTAAATTCTTGTTTTCCATGTAATTATACTTTTTTCTGTACATTTCCTTTAGTTTTAGTTTCCTTGAGTCTTTCTTTTCCCTACTTCTGGGTGCTTTGTGAAGTGTAGCAACTTGAACTGCTGCACTTTTGTGCGCAGTTGTGCTTCGACTATTTCGTCCAATTCACTTGATGCACACAAGACTAGAGGGCTATTTGTTAAACACCAGCGTGGCGAATACGGTGGATCTACAAATCCACCCAACCTCTATAGCTGATTTCCATAGAAGCTACCATACAGTTCATATGAACTGTGATCAAGATTTGATCGAATAGTTGCAAAATAATTGAGCGCTGAGTGAGAAGTAGACATTTATAAAGTTATATTTGTAAAATCTCAGCGAAACTGAAATCACTCCTGGACTGGATTCCAGTGAACAGTCGCATGTTATCCGGACGAGTCCATAAGAAAAAAGAAAGACTAATGCTTGTTCATGTCGTTTAGTAGTCTCCGCTCATACGCATACCGATTTCAATTAAGACCAAGTAAACAAAAATCTTTTGCGGGAAGGATCTAATTTTCTGCAAAGAGAAAAATTCTAAGAAACAGTTATAGGAACAGGTTATTTCAATGAAGTGAAGAAGCCTAGTCAGTTAGGAAAAAATTCTGGAGGCACTTCGGTCAACGAACAAGCAATATTTCGTTCAGACATTGTAAACTAAGAAGCAATTATATCTGAAGACCAACAATATAACCCACTTATCCGGAAAACGTTTTTTCATGTGTTACGTTAAACCACAATTGTTTGAGTGAGAGTTAGCGATGCTATTTAGCTGCTCAAGTTGAAGTAGATATAGTGGATTCCAAACTCCGTACCAATTAATTGAAAATTGAGTACCTCCCCACTATTCTCAAGTTAAAATCCGGTTGATATCAGTCTTGCATTACTGTCTTACGTTTGACAGGAGTGAAATGTGTGCCCAACATGCATAGATGATTGCTCAGGGTCTTGGGAAAACTGCACTCTGTAACCATCCCTACCTAAGTGGATTAATTTTGCATACTCTAAGCCAGCACTTTAAATACCGAAGTCAGTCGGTCACATCTGTCAGTACATATACATAAGAATGTTGACATTGAAGACTAGACAGATATCACTTGTTGTCATCACTTCAGGTGACAACACTCCATAAGGTTCTAAGCGACTGCTCGAGCTCAGATAAAGTGCCTTGAATTACGTGAAATCCTTTCATGTTATTCACTTTAACCTAATTTTTCGGACACCAGTATGTTCCTGTCCTAGAACCTGTAAGACAATGACGGTGCGATCAACACACCCACATCATGACCTGAATCTAGTTTCCTTGAGATACATCAGATTAACTGACTATTGACGTAGTCTCGGCGTGGGTACAAAACGCCCATTAAGTATTGACAAAATTCAGTCGTATTTAGTAGTGATGTACAGCTACCCACCTAAGATTAGCTTTTTAACCCAGCAATCCTCCGTATCTTACTTCAGAGACGCGGGAGATGACTACAATTTCCGGTCTTAGGTGCCTTTATACAATTGCTTACTTTCAAGGACAGAACCTGGTGAGTAGTTATGATATTCAAAGTGACCTTAACTTAGGGGGTCTGACACTTGGGCTTGCCTCAACGACCGTTGTTAGCTAAATTTGGATTAAAGGGGAAAAGTTCAGGGAGATTTAGACTTTTGCATCCCAGCTATATTTGTAACAACTTAACAAGAGGAAAATAAGTACCAGGACATAACTGCATAACGCCATCTTTAGACAACTCCTTTGATCATAAACTACTGGAATCTAGCATTTCGCTAGCCCCAGTCCAATGTGTCATTAAGTCCACACGCTGACTCGCAGCACTTCTCTTCAACCCTGGACCTAGTGTTCTCCCATGGTGAGGATGTGGACCTCACATATCTTCCTCCTTTAGGAAGAAGTGATCACTCAGTGCTCACTTTCAAGTTCACAGCAGCAGCATCAAGGGCCAAAACCCCAGCTCGACTAAACGTTTGGAAAGCTGATATAAATGCGATCGTCTCAGCAGCCAACTCAGTGAGCTGGTACGTAAACCCAGAGTCTCAAATAGAAGCCGCATGGAACCAATTTAAACAACTTTACGTTCGATTAACTGAACCTTTCATCCCTTGGCCTGTCCCAAAAGGTTAGAAACATTGCCCCCCTTGGATAAACCGAGAGATTAGTAAGTCACTCAGATGTAAACACAAATGTTGGAACCTGTTTGTCACCCCTGAGACCAGGAAATTATACAACACTGCTAGGAACAAAGCTACTGCAGAAATCCGCCAATCAAGGATTGGTTTCAAACCTGACTATTGACAAGGACACAATCGAAGATCAAGAAAAAGCAGAAGCAATGGCAGACTAATGCTCCCAAGTCTTTATACAGGAGTCGTCACTCCCCACAGGATCAGCTCTGGCTGCATCAAAGGAACACGGGATAGATTCCGTTGAGGTAGACCAAGACACCGTGCTCAACTGGCTAATGAAACTAGATGCAGGGAAATCAATGGGTCCTGATAATCTTCACCTAAGGCTTTTCAAGGAGCTATTAGCTCACATAGCCGGCCCTCTCAACACGATCTTAGAGCTAGCTTTCCTAAATGGAGTGTTACCGCGTGACTGGAAAGACGCCATAGTAACCCCCATCCACAAAGGAGGACCAAGACACTGCCCTTCAAGCTGCGGGCTTATTAGTCTTACCAGCACTTTATTCATGGGAAGAATTATCAAGAAAAGCATCATGGCATATCTGGGAAATTATTATTATATCCTTTAATTCCTAGAGGAACATAGGGCTTCAGCTGCGCATCTCCATCTGGGAAATAACAATTTGTTATCCAGAGCACAGCATGGCTTCTGAGGAAACCCTTCACGCCTGTTAAATCTCCTCACTGCAAGAGAAATCTGGCTCAAATCAGGTGGCAGTGGAAGACCCATTGACGTCGTCTTCACAGACTTTGGCTAAGCCTTCGATAAAGTCCCTTATAAAAGATTACTCACGCGATTAGGAAGTCTTGGTATCAAAGGAAGGTTACTAGACTGGATTAGGGAATTCCTCATAGATAGGGGGCAGAGGTTTAGGATAAACTGGAAACTCTCCTCCTAGACGGCAGTGTGCAGTGGAGTGCCACAAGGTTTGGTACTCAGGCCTCTCCTATTTATTATGTATATCAGTGAGTTATCTGTGTTCGCAGTTTCCCAAATGGTCCTATGCGCAGATGATTTAAAAACCTGCAGAGAGCTCAAGGGCGACAGTGATACGTTCACGTTGTAAGGGGCCTCAACAAGCTGTCAGGGTGGTTCAGAGAATGAATGCTGCCGACCAACGTAGCGAAATGTGCAACTATGCGCATCGGACAAGCCAGCAACATCTCCAACAAACTAGAGTGAATAATACTCCCATCAGTTCAGACCCACTTAGATTTAGGTGTCATAGTTAGTCACGATTTAAAAACTGCAGCACACTGTCGCGCGATGGCTGCATCTAGTTTCAGATCCTTATGGGCAATTCGTAGAGCCTTACTAGAATCACCAGAGATATGTTTACCTCCTTATATACATCTCTGGTGAGTTCGAGACTGGAAAACTGTATCCAGGCAGCCAGTCCTTGTCTTAAAGGGGACTCACATATTCTAGAAAGGGTCCAAAGGAAGGCAACACGTATGATTCTCGCCATGACTAACTTATCATACGAGGAAAGACCAGACAGTTTAAATCTTTTCTTCGTCATATCGTTTAAAGTTTTAAATAATGACTACGGACCTGACCTATTCTCTCTTTCCCTTCCCACCATCTCGGAACTTCTTAGAAGACATAGCAGAATTCAAAAGCCAAGGAGAAATATTTTTGTTAAGTACTGGTTCTCATACCAAGTTATAAACTTTTGAAACCGACTCCCAGAAGAATTGGTGTTTGCAACCTTAACTGTTTCATTCAAGAAGGGTTTGGACAAGCAGAGAAACTTACTAGAAAAGGATTAACGTAAACTTCAAGACCTCTATCCTCAACCAATAAATCTAAATCTGAAATCTAAATAAATTAACCAATACAGTGTTACTAAATGTATTAATTAGGAACATAGCATCAGGAAAGCTAAGACAAAAGGAAAGCCCTATTTCGGATCGTTGAATAACAAGTACAGTTTTCCAATACTCTAAGTCTCATTAAATTCAACCTAACTCAGATACGTGTCAGCATGATCAGGGATTCCTGAAAGTCTGTTAAACAAAAACCTATGTTGAAGACTGACTAACAGGGATAAGCATAAAATTTAACATAATAAAACCACGCAGTTTTAAAAAGTTATTAATTTAAGGTGAAAAATCAGCATTAAATGAAACGCCGTCATACCAGCAGATACAAAATATACAGACCGACTGACTTACAGTGTACTTGAAGATCGGACTGGAGGAGCAGGAGCATGGTGAGACATTTCTGATCCATGAATTAAAAAAGTAGCAGATGGTGGTGAAAGACGACTGAGACTGTTATCAGCAGCACATACATGATCAGTGAGTTCACAGAAGCTGGTCGTATTTGACATTACATGACTGTCATCAGAACTATTTGCCTGACTATAAGACCGGTCAGGCATCATGCCACAATATAGCAATAAATGAAATTAAAATCCGGGAGTCATAACTTTTCTGAGCATAGTTTGCCTGAATGACTAGATCTTCTTGACAGAGAAAACTGGAAACATCAGCACAAGCTAATTGAATACATTCTAAATGTAACAGCGACTAAATAGTTATTGAGATAATAATCCGGAAATGTCGGGGATAGAATCCACATGAAACCTGAGATGAATCGGAGAGTATCCAAACGTGCCTCCACGGAACACAAAGCAATGTGACTAGATAAATGGCGCAGACAAACACGACAAAGTTACTAATATGCACTGAAAGTATGTAAAACGTTTGAAGAGCTTAAAATGTTGAGTACTTCGATTTTTTGTAAAACTTTGTAGGAATAATTCTATAAACGGGTTTTATAGATTCTGTTGGGCATTTGAGCATCTAGCTACTTAGATCGTGAGAAATTCGAAGTCCTAGAGGGATCCTGGAAGCCAACTTTAACTTCGCATAAACACCAACTCGTGGAATGAAGCCAGTGAATTTCATTTGCGAAAAGATTAAAATGATCAACAGTTTTACTATTTTTAGTCGGAAAGCTAATATCAGGCCGCTGAGTGAAGTGTTTAGTTTTACAGAAAAGTTTCACCGTTATGCAACCACTTCCAGTTACAGCCTTTTTACTCATGTACTGCTGCGGACTGCTCCATTCTATATGCCACACAGAAGTTTCCAAAGAAAGTCCTAAGATAAACATAATATTGGCAGCTGTGAATCTGAGGACTTCGGGATTCTGTTCCATTCGAAGAAGTACTTTGACAGAGTGAAGGCATTAACGAATTTCAAGTAGTTTTCGGTATTTCATTACACATTTCTAATCCTATCAGCGAGTAAGGATTAATATCTGGAGAGTTGACCAGAAATTTGAATAAGGCAATTATTCAGTCTCCATCGATGTTCATTTGGAATACTTCCTTTACCTAAATACTTGCCTACAAATTAAGAGTAGTTTGGTCAACCCGTGGTGTGGCTAAAACTTATTCTCATTCAGATATTTGGCTGTATGACAATCACCATAGTTACTCCCAGTTGATACGAGAAAGATAACTGTTGAGAATCTTTCAAAGAAAAGAAAGGAATATTATGTGCTCATCTGTTATCTCTAACCAAACCTTTCTAAAACGCCGGAGCATGCTTGCATTGGGATTCGTAAAAACTATTTTGTGTATCCCTAACGAATACTTACTATTGTGCGAACGAACATTTGTTTTTGATAATTTAATATACATTCTGAGATCAGGCACTTAAGGTTTCTATTCTCGTACTTAAGAAGTTTAGCGATGCTTATAAAACATTTTCCCAAATTTTAACTTGTGCCTTTTTGATACATTTCGACTGCTCATGAGGGACTAGCCATATTGGGCGTGCAATGAATTATGTCCATTTTCTGAGTTGATGGAGAACCTTGAGCAGGAAGAGGTACAAAGAATGTGTTCCTCTGGGCGTTTGATATTTTCTTTGCGGTGTTGATGAGAAGGCGCCTCTGAAAGCTGCGTTCACGTTTATCATCTTCGGTAGAAAAACGGATCTTTCCTTCCAGGGTGGTAGGTTTTTCTCTACAAAGCATGCAGGAATCCCGTCTTTTATGACATCATTTACTTAGTTGCGAAGCTTTTATTATCTTTCTAGACAACAGATACGCTGAAGGTGTTGTCTAGATAGACGACGAAGGCTTTATTTGACTTCACTCCTTCGGTTGTATTTTAACTACCCTTCGCTGCTCCTAAATATTTGGATTACGTAAACAATAGTCCGCACTAATGAGCCTTTAGGTAATCACATACAAGAAAAACTGAACATAATTGTAACTGTGCAGCCAAGTTACTTTTCTAAAACGTACAATTTTTATAGTATTTCGCAGTATTTTTAACGTTATATAAGTTTAAGGGTTACTTCGCAATGTCTTAAGCGTAGCGCATGAAAATCGGTCATGGAAATTTACCTTAACTAGCTCTGTTAAGCAGCTGCTTTCTTCAGTATGATTCTACATAATTTTATCACTAATTCTTCCACCACACATTTTACTCTGCTAAATAGACTATAACTTAGTGGCTGTAATACTAGCTACTTCTATACTTCATACTTCTTAAATTAAACGCGATTTTCTAGGCGTTTGTAAAAATACTTGTGTACATGTATGCATGTATAAAGGTGATGCTGTTAAGAATGTCTTCAGGTATCGTTGTATCTGGTGACCTAATGGGAAGCGCTTGTCACGCAACCTGATAATGTAACGCAGATGCCGACCCGTGGATGCTAAAAGTCAAAATATGCAACAGGATTATTTTCGGCTGCAGCAAACAATAGCCCCACTCGCTGCACAATTCATCCAGGAGATAGTACACACACTGACTCTGTCTCACCTCAGAGCCCCTCCAAACATAACGTAGGGATAGTAACAAGTAACCATGTTAACCTCTCCTCTAATAACTCTGGTTTACTAACGACTATGCTCCTGAATGCTAGATCTCTCCTTAATAAAACAATATCGCTTCGCTGCCTGGCATACATAGAACGGCCAACACTAATAATGGTGACTGAAACCTGGCTTACTACTGATATACCTGACACAAAGCTAGTAATAGACAACTACGACATCTATAGGAACGATAGAGTTGACAAAAGAGGAGGCGGTTGCTTAATATATGCCTATAAATCCACTAACTCCAATACTTTCAATAACCCAACTACTGACAAACTCCCAGAATCTAAGTGGATAAGCATCCACACAAACGAAAGTAAAATTCCCGTGGGATGTATATACAGACCCCCCAATAGCCCTGAAATGACTGATATAACTATTGGAGAAATACTAGAGCATGTAGCTACGCTGAACTTCGACTACAAAGTAGTATGTGGAGATTTCAACTTACCTGGAGTAAACTGGGATACCTGTACAGGACCTAGAATCCATGACGAGCTACTACAAGCTATAGACGTAGGAGGATGGAAGCAGTGCGTACGCCTCCCTACAAGAAACAAAAATACTCTTGACTTAGTCATAAAATAGAACCCATCTCGATAGAGGTGGGAAATAAACTCGATAACAGTGATCACAACATATTGTACTGCACGCTACCCCTCCGACTAACAACTAAATACACACCTAAAAATTCCCCGGTGCGCTATCAATATAGGGACTATAAGAATGCTGATTGGGAATTCCTGTCGGATCTGTTGAGAAGTTCTGACTGGGAAGAATACTTCATCAACAATAACTTAGAAGTATTACTTGAGATTTTCTACAAAACAATTGGCTCAGCAAGAGACACAATCGCGCCCCTAAAATCTGCTCTAAAGACACCAACTCCATTTATAAACCGCAAAACGCGACTAAAACTAAAGAAATTGGAAAGGAAATACCATGTATTTAAGGAATTTAATGCGTTAAACCAAATACATGAAACTCTTAAACTGCTTGAAGAGAAACACAAATTGAAGTCACAACATGAGGAAAATAAAGCGCTTGTGGGTAACACCAAAACTCAGGAACTTTGTAGGATATTGCAGAAACGTCTAAAAAGCAGTAAAAACAATAATGTAAACAGCTTGGAACATAAGGGTATAATATACAACGATCCCCAGGTTATAAGTGAACTCCTCAGTGAGTGGTTTTGCAATGACACCAGAGTGCACCCGACCCCAAATTTCCAAATGACCTGCAAAAGTAACCACAAATTAGGCGAAATAGACTTTAATATACAAAATATAGACTCAGCGATTAAGACATTGAAGTCTAATGGCAGTACTGGAACAGACGACATACCATCTGTCATATACAAAAATGGTAGCACGGAAATGGTAGTCTTGTTACTTAGAATATTTACTCTCTCACTGGAAACTGGAACTTATCCTGAAGTGTGGAAAACCACATACATATTACCTAAGCACAAAGCAAGGGCCAAAACCAGTGCATGCAACTATAGACCTATCAATATAACACCGGTAATATCACGAATAATGGAGAAAGTGGTTAAAGACCAAGTGTCAGACAACTTACTAGAACATGAACTTATCAATCCATCACAACACGGATTCCTCAAAAAGAGATCATGTTTGACCTGTCACATAGACTTTTTCAACGAAGTTACACGAAGTAGGGACAACAGAGAACTAGTAATTGTGCTATATTTCGATATAACAAAAGCCTTCGATAGAGTCCCCCATAATATGCTAGTCAGCAGGTTATGCTCACTGGGGATATGTAACCCTCTCCTGAGCTGGATAAAATCATTTCTCTGTGGCCGAAGTCAGACAACGAAAGTTGGCTCGATAACCTCAAGGCCTAAACCAGTTAGTAGTGGTGTAATCCAGAGAAGCGTATTAGGCCCACTCCTATTCATAATATATATAAACAGTATCTGTGAATGCTTTAGTGTAGGTAAACCAATACTATATGCAGATGACTTAAAAGTGACCTATAAATGCAAGAATACAGATCTTGGAATAACAGTAAACGCCATACAGCAAGAATTAGAAAAAATGGATAGATGATGTGACACCTGGCAACTCCAGTTTAATGTCGAAAAATGTGGCTGGCTCTGCATAGGTTGCAACACTTTAGAACTTGACCTGACAATTCAAGGCCATGCACTGTCACGACTGGAATGTGTATTGGACCTAGGACTGAAATACTCACATGACTTATCATTTTCTGAACATATCTCCAAACAAGTGTCAAAGTCATGCAGACTTATCGGCTTTCTACTCAGGAACTTCTACAGAAATGAGTCTAGAATTCTGTTGTACAAGGTTTGTGTGCGTCCTTTATTTGATTACTGTTCATTCATGTATAGTAGTATACGCATAGAGGACAAATTGAAAGTCGAGGGAGTGCAGAGGTACTTCACGTTAAAATTACTCGGAACAGAAAATGGTGCGAACTACTCCACTAGATGTGATACCCTAGGACTAGAAACACTATGGCTAAGACGCCTGAGACTAAACTTAACACTTTACTATAAGCTTCTAAACCACTTAGTTTTTACCTCCACTAATGGCACTCGACTTTCAGATGACAATGGCTACAAACTAAGACACACTAAGAGTACAGTAGCTATCGAACAATGTAAAACAGCCACCAGGCAAAAGTTTTACTTGATTAGGTATGCACAGATATGGAATAAACTACCAATGGAAATGCGTCAAGCAAGTACATTGGCCTCCTTCGAAAAGGTGCTTAATGACAAACTACAAGAGTTTGCAAACGATAGTAGTTCTAGTTCCTATCTGAGAGCCTCCGAAATTATAGGTCCATTTAATGTATAAGCTTAAATACTACACCTGTTGTTTTTTGCCTATATTTATAATTTTAGATAAAACATTAACGGTTAACATACGTACCCTCAAACAGACAAGAAATTTCGTTTGTAAAACTTCTACCCAACACAATAAGTGGAATAAAATGGACATAAACCGACAACATGAAAAAGGTATAACTCACCACAACATCACATGGACAGATGTACGCTCGTTGGGCACCATATATAACTCACCAACTATAACCCACCTTTCCTAAGATAATGTGATGAACTTATATCCATAATGCTGCTGAGCAGTTAATATCCACAACTCCTGTCGGAACAGCTGAAATTCATAAACCTTCCTCACGCTAAGAAAATACCCACGAGCAGTAGAAATCCATTAATTAATGCGTCTAAAGCTTATGTATTTACTCCCAACAATGACATTGCAGATCAAATGAGATAAACATATCACTGATTTCAAAATAACACATCAATGAACTATAATTCAAGGATTCTGCACACAACAAGGTTCTGTATGGAAATTGACTTCAAGCTTTATTTTTTTCCCAGGGACTTATAATCCATCCACCAAAGACCTGGTCTTTTTGTTAATGCGAAGACAATACTTCTGTATTTCCTGATGTGTTGCACCCACTGACAATCTAGCAGATTTTTCCAACATGAGGCACGCCAGTTTACAGGAATCATCACTGTTACAGGAATAGAAGCATATGGTTCTATAATTCAATTACAATTTACAGGTGCTAGCAAGATATGCTTTATATGTTCACTGGAGATTATACATACACTTGATAAATGTTGATACCAGTAGTATAAAACAGCTTTTGCACTTATATGCAATCATTTCTGTGCACAGTTGGAAAAATCTGCTAGATTGTCAGTGAGTGCAACACATCAGGAAATACAGAAGTATTGTCTTCGCATTAACAAAAAAACCAGGTCTTTGGTGGATGGGTTATAAGTGCCTGGGAAAAAAATAAAGCTTGAAGTCAATTTTCATACATAACTTTGTTGTGTGCAGAATCCTTGAATTATAGTTCATTGATGTGTTATTTTGAAATCAGTGATATGTTTATCTCATTTGATCTGCAATGTCATTGTTGGGAGTAAAATACATAAGCTTTAGACGCATTAATTAATGGATTTCTACTGCTTGTGGGTATTTTCTTCGCGTGAGGAAGGTTTTTGAATTTTAGTTGTTCCGACAGGAGTTGTGGATATTAACTGCTCAGCAACATTATGGATATAAGTTCATCACATTATCTTAGGAAAGTTGGGTTGTAGTTGGTGAGGTATATATGATGCCCGACGAGCGTACATCTGTCCATGTGATGTTGTGGTGAGTTATACCTTTTTCATGTTGTCGGTTTATGTCCATTTTATTCCACTTATTGTGTTGGGTAGAAGTTTTACAAACGAAACTTCTTGTCTGTTTGAGGGTAAGTATCTTAATCGTTAATGTTTTATCTAAAATTATAAATATAGGCAAAAACAACAGGTGTAGTATTTAAGCTTATACATTAAATGGACCTATAATTTCGGAGGCTCTCAGATAGGAACTAGAACTACTATCGTTTGCAAACTCTTGTAGTTTGTCGTTAAGCACTTTTTTGAAGGAGGCCAATGTACCTGCTTGACGCATTTCCATTGGTAGTTTATTCCATATCTGTGCATACCTAATCAAGTAAAACTTTTGCCTGGTAGCTGTTTTACATTGTTCGATAGCTACTGTACCCTTAGTGTGTCTTAGTTTGTAGCCACTGTCATCTGAAAGTCGAATGCCATTAGTAGAGGTAAAAACTAAGTGGTTTAGAAGCTTATAGTAAAGTGTTAAGTTTAGTCTCAGGCGTCTTAGCCATAGTGTTTCTAATCCTAGGGTGTCACATCTAGTGGAGTAGTTCGCACCATTTTCGGTTCCGAGTAATTTTGACGTGAAGTACCTCTGCACTCCCTCGACTTTCAATTTGTCCTCTATGCGTATACTACTATACATGAATGAACAGTAATCAAATAAAGGACGCACACAAACCTTGTACAACAGAATTCTGGACTCATTTCTGTAAAAGTTCCTGAGTAGAAAGCCGATAAGTCTGCGTGACTTTGACACTTGTTTGGAGATATGTTCAGAAAATGATAAGTCATGTGAGTATTTCAGTCCTAGGTCCAATACAGATTCCAGTCGTAAAGTGCATGGCCTTGAATTGTCAGGTCAAGTTCTAAATTGTTGCAACCTATGCAGAGCCAGCCACATTTGTCGACATTAAACTGGAGTTGCCAGGTGTCACACCATCTATCCATTTTTTCTAATTCTTGCTGTATGGCGTTTACTGTTATTCCGAGATCTGTGTTCTTGCATTTATAGGTCACTTTTAAGTCATCTGCATATAGTATTGGTTTACCAACACTAAAGCATTCACAGATACTGTTTATATATATTATGAATAGGAGTGGGCCTAATACACTTCCCTGGATTACACCACTACTTACAGGTTTAGGCCTTGAGATTATCGAGCCAACTTTTGTTATCTGATTCTGTCACAGAGAAATGATTTTATCCAGCTCAGGAGAGGGTCACATATCCCTAGTGAGCATAACCTGCTGACTAGCAGATTATGGGGGACTCTATCGAAGGCTTTTGTTATATCGAAATATAGCACAATTACTAGTTCTCTGTTGTCCCTGCTTCGTGTAACTTCATTGAAAAAGTCTATGTGACAGGTCACACATGATCTCTTTTTGAGGAATCCGTGTTGTGATGGGTTGATAAGTTCATGTTCTAGTAAGTTGTCTGACACTTGGTCTTTAACCACTTTCTCCATTATTCGTGATATTACCGGTGTTATATTAATAGGTCTATAGTTGCATGCACTGGTTTTGGCCCCTGCTTTGTGCTTAGGTAATATGTATGTGGTTTTCCACACTTCAGGATAAGTTCCAGTTTCCAGTGACAGAGTAAATATTCTAAGTAACAAGACTACCATTTCCGTGCTACCATTTTTGTATATGACAGATGGTATGTCGTCTGTTCCAGTACTGCCATTTGACTTCAATGTCTTAATCGCTGAGTCTATATTTTGTATATTAAAATCTATTTCTCCTAATTTGTGGTTACTTTTGCAGGTCATTTGGAAATTTGGGGTCGGGTGCACTCTGGTGTCATTGCAAAACCACTCACTGAGGAGTTCACTTATAACCTGGGGATCGTTGTATATTACACCCCTATGTTCCAAGATGCTTACATTATTGTCTTTACTGCTTTTTAGACGTTTTTGCAATATCCTACAAAGTTCCTGAGTTTTGGTGTTACCCATTAGCGCTTTATTTTCCTCATGTTGTGACTTCATTTTGTGTTTCTCTTCAAGCAGTTTAAGAGTTTCATGTATTTGGTTTAACGCATTAAATTCCTTAAATACATGGTATTTCCTTTTCAATTTCTTTAGTTTTAGTCGCGTTTTCCGGTCAATAAATGGAGTTGGTGTCTTTAGGGCAGATTTTAGGGGCGCGATTGTGTCTCTTGCTGAGCCAACTGTTTTGTAGAAAATCTCAAGTGATACTTCTAAGTTATTGTTGATGAAGTATTCTTCCCAGTCAGAACTTCTCAACAGATCTGATAGGAATTCCCAATCAGCATTCTTATAGTCCCTATATTGATAGCGCACCGGGGAATTTTTAGGTGTGTATTTAGTTGTTAGTCGGAGGGGTAGCGTGCAGTACAATATGTTGTGATCACTGTTATCGAGTTTATTTCCCACCTCTATCGAGATGGGCTCTATGTTATGACAGAGGATTAAGTCAAGAGTATTTTGGTTCCTTGTAGGGAGGCGCACGCACTGCTTCCATCCTCCTATGTCTATAGCTTGTAGTAGCTCTTCATGGATTCTTGGTCCTGTACAGGTATCCCAGTTTACTCCAGGTAAGTTGAAATCTCCACATACTACTTTGTAGTCGAAGTCCAGCGTAGCTACATGCTCTAGTATTTCTGCAATAGTTATATCAGTCATTTCAGGGCTATTGGGGGGTCTGTATATACATCCCACGAGAATTTTACTTTCGTTTGTGTGGATGCTTATCCACTTAGATTCTGGGAGTTTGTCAGTATTTGGGTTATTGAAAGTATTGGAGTTAGTGGATTTATAGGCATATATTAAGCAACCGCCTCCTCTTTTGTCAACTCTATCGTTCCTATAGATGTCGTAGTTGTCTATTACTAGCTTTGTGTCAGGTATATCAGTAGTAAGCCAGGTTTCAGTCACCATTATTAGTGTTGGCCGTTCTATGTATGCCAGGCAGCGAAGCGTTGTTATTTTATTAAGGAGAGATCTAGCATTCAGGAGCATAATTGTTAGTAAACCAGAGTTATTGGAGGAGAGGTTAACATGGTTACTTGTCACTATCCCTACGTTATGTTTGGAGGGGCTCTGAGGTGAGACAGAGTCAGTGTGTGTACTATTTCCTGGATGAACTGTGCAGCGAGTGGGGCTATTGTTTGCTGCAGCCGAAAATAATCCTGTTGCATATTTTGACTATTAGCATCCATGGGTCGGCATCTGCGTTCATCTACTGGTGATATATGGTCTGCCCTGCAATTTGGGTTGTAGTTTGCTGGACCTAGGTACCCTGTGTTAAGATTACCCTGGTAGTTGTACCTCATGGGGCTTTCATAGCCGTATGCATATTGGCTCACGTCACGTGTGTGAGTGAAGTTATTGAGGGGATCAAGTGCCGACCTGTTCTCATTAAGTTGATGAGGTTTAACATAGATAGTGCGAGAGTTTGGACGAGAATTTTCGTTAATATGGTGCCTATATGAGTCCCGTTTAGTGCTCCATATATCCTGAGGATCCATTCTACGTTGCATTCCCAAGTTATGTGCGTTGTTAGGCATGTTACTTCTAGTTCGGGAAGGGGTATTCTTACATGCTGCGTGACGTTTTGGGAATGTGCTTCGTTACCCATGCTTTGTCATTTTTTAGACTGACATGCTGCTTATTAGACTTATTACGTGGGAGGTATGTCGAAGTCTGGAGTGGGACTCTGGGCTTTGTGGTCTTTCTTGCGGTTTCTACTGCGGGACTCTCTGGCTTGGATCCAGATTGAGTGTGGTCTGCCAGTGGTTTCTGGTCAGCCATAGTTTGTGCGTCTATGTCAACCTCATGTAGGTCAGCAGGTTTTCGAGATGTGCTCTCATGTACTCTAAGATTGCACCCAGTGGCACTGCTCTTACTGAGTTTTGGGTCGCTTTTACTTGCCGTTTTTTCTCCCAACACTATACACGTGACTTGCTGTGCTTCAGTGTCCGTCGACACTTTAGCACTGATACCAGATGTATTTCTCAGTGTGGTCAACTTTGTATCGAAGGAGTTCTTGGTTGCTTGCCTTTGGTTTGGTGTTTTATCCGAGACTACTTCAATAGTCTTGAATTTAGTGGCAGTAGCCAGAAGATCTTCGGCCTTCTTAAATCGTTCAGCTATTATGTAGCTGTCGAACCTAAAGAGTATAGGACAAGGATGCTTTAGGTCTTTTTTGCTTAGGCGAATGCACTGACAAGGTGCATTCAAGAGATTTGCAGCCTTCAGCAATGAGTGCTGGACGACTTTATGGGCTCGCTATCCGGTACATTATACACTATAGCGTTTTGTTTTGAAGCCAGCCTTTTAACAACTTCGCTGGATAGAAAGTCAATGGCGTTTTCTAACTCCTTCGCACTTTTTGAGTCAGTATGCGTCATTCTAGAGGTCATATTAAAAAGCTTTAGGATTGTAGGATCCTGCAGTTCCTTTTTCATATGTGAGATAGTTTCGGGTATACATTCTAGTGAACTTAATTTCGTTTTTAATTCATCTATCTGTAGCTGCATCTCTTTAATTATGCATGTTAAGTAAGAGAGCTCTACCTTTTCAGACAGAACATCTTCCACCTGTATTACAGGGGTCAGAGTTATGTTCGAGTCTTTTATGTTGGGTGAACTACTAATAATATGGGGTGGTAATGTGTTATTAGACGAGGTGGTGCTATTTTCTAAATTACTGGTGTTCACACGAACACGCTTTTAGAATTTTGAACCATCGTTATTAAGGATCAATTAACAGTAACCAATAAATGAATATGAACGAAAACACGTGCAAAAGCGTCACCTGATTCGAACGTACCGGGCCACAGGTTTGTAATGTTTCCTTTTAATCGAATAAGTTGTAAGGTATTGGTCTAAGTCCAAATTATAATCGTTACTATATGCGCATAGTCAGTAAACTTCGCGCGGAAATTACAAAACTTTGCGATGTTGGAAAGTAATACAATAGAATCAAAACTTATATTATATCACTTACCAATGTTTTATTCTCTCCACTTGCAGGAAGACACCCTGGAGTGAACTTCCTTGATCAGGAGATACATGAGTTGCAGCAGCGAAACATTTCTTAACAAATTGAAGATGCCTGTAAACTGGCGTCCCTCATGTACTGTATCATGAGAATAAATTTATTTATTTATTTAATACTGTATGATTGGGACGGGCTCAAAGCAATACAATGCTGCAAATACAGTTGTTGCAAAAAATCCCAAAGCTTAAGATCAAAAAGGAGGGATTGTTGCGCTTGTTGATCAGCAGATATGGTAGTGATTACAAATGTAAATGGCACCGATCTGTAGGAGAGCAACATGCATTTCTTGACAGCTAGGGAGTTAAACATTAGTCTGGACCCTCACCAAAAATGGGGGTTGCACAGATCTAAATTATCAATAGAAAAGTGTCTTTGCCCCTACCATCTACAAGCCTGTTCAGCTTCTTTTCAAGATGCTACTCATTGGGCCCCACAGAAATTCGTGAGACATTTTACAGGCCAGCTTTTCCTATGGGCTCCAATCTTCCAGGTCTTCGAATTCACTCTTCACTGAAGTATCACTCAACTACCTTTTGATTTACACACTGTTATACTTTATCTGATCTTAACTACCCAGGCCTTTATTATCATTTATTGTCACCACGGTATGGTGACATTAGTAAATGGTTTACAATTTAACGTTTATAAAAACCTGTTCTGATTGCCTGTACAATAACTGAGCGATTGAATCTTTTGGAAAAGTATTGATTTATGATACTTCGGGATTGTAATTTATAACATTACTGATTGTGCCCGTAAACATGGATGCTTTTATTGTAAACTTACCCGTTTATACGAAATATAAATTATTATTAAGTTATTATCATTATAGAATACTACTCCTAGATTAATGCTCATTTATATTTAGTAGTATACGCATAGAAGACAAACTCAAAGTAGAAGTACTACAGAGGCACTTCACGCCAAAAGTACTCCGAGCAGAAAACGGCGTGAACTACTCCACCAGATGTGAAATCCTAGGCCCAGACTGCGACTAAATTTAGTACTCTTCTATAAGCTTCTTAATCACATAGTGCATACCCCTGCCCCGGTTCTCAGAAGACACTGAGCATAACCTGAGACACACAAAAGGTACAGTAGCTATCGAACAATGTAAAACAACCACCAGGCAAAAGTTTTTCTTGATTAGGTATGCCCAAATATGGAGCAAACTACCCAAGGATATGCGACTAGCAAGCTTAATTTTTTCCCCAAATATTTGTAATCCATCCAACACATACTTGGGTTTTTTTGTTAATTCGAAGACAATATTTCTATATTTCTTGATGGGCTCCGTTGAACGACTAGCTATCAGACTGTACACACAAACTAAGGTCGGAGAGGACAGCAACCATGTGATTGCACCATAAATCAAACTCATGTAATGTAAATAACACTTATCCATGCCTGTACAACTGGTGTGTTCTACAGAGATGGGAATAAATATATAATTGCTTGTACAATAATTCAATAATTGAAACTTTTGGAAAAGTATTAATTTATGATACTTCAGGATTGTAATTTATAACATTACTGATTGTGCCTGTAAAAATGGCATGCATTTCTTGTAAACTTACCCGTTTATACGAGATATAAATTATTATTATTAGTGTTCAAAATGTTAAATAGGACGACGTATGATCCTTCTTTCTATCCACTAGCAATGTATTCATCTACAGGGAAGATAATTCACTTCTGATGCAAACATACAACGGTAATGCTAAGAAAATGAAGCCGATTTACAACTAATTTTTAATCAACACACCTTCAAACTGCAATCCAAGAATAAGATGAAACGCCTTGCACGGAGAAATTATGCAAAAGAATAAGTTTCAAGTTCTGTTTCTGACTGGTATTCGTAACCTATTCATCACGGAGCTAGGTTTTATTTGTGAAGAAGCAATATTTTTGTATTTCTTAACACGCTACATCCACCAAGGGGTTGGTAGACTGTTCCAACCGATTATGATGTCAAAAAGGTAGTAATGCACAACCACCACGAACCGAATTTATGTAATTTAAATAACACTCACTTACTCATATAAGTATAAAACTTGGGCACTGTGCTCATAGAGTATAACTCCATTATGGATGAGATTTTTGATAAATCACCCAGAGCTATACAGTAATATTAACTGATGGCCACGTTTCGGGAACAAATTATTTCTCATAATCATATCAAGTTACTCGCACAACGTTTTCCTTCATTTATATACCTGTGTGGAATTGACCAGATATTTGAATAAAAATCAATATAGGATAATGTACATTCAGAAATAACAATATGGTTGCTATCAATCAAATACAATCAGGTGGGAAATAGGAAGTTTTTTAGTAAAATAAATAAGTAAATTGTTAGAAGGTGAATTGAATACGCTTTAACATTACTTATTATTCTCCGATTTCACTGGTAATAATATCTTTTATATCTCTGGTATTCGCGCTGAGTCATTTCTGTTGCATGTGTTGTGGTGGCTGTAGACTGGATGAGCCAGGCGGAGTTTAGTAATTAAAATCTCTCCCCACCTACCGTGATTACTTCTTAGAATTTTGACCCCGTCCCACCCCATTGTGTGGTTGTTTGTTGATGCATACAGTGCAGCCTCTGAGCTTTTTTATAAATTACTTATATTCGCGGCTGAGGTCTATGATTCTCGCCTTAGGTAAATTCTTGTTTTCCGACAATCTGACCACCCTAGACCTACTAGTCTGACCTACGCAGTTGAACTAACTCAAAGTCATTGCGAAGTATTTTGTAAATTATATTATTTTGTTTAATTGGGTGCACCGACAGGGTCCTTTAGCCCACAGAGCTTGTCCTACCTGAGTGAGTTTTTAGGTTTGGATGCCACCACCCTAATTCCCGCTTTATTGAGAATCCTACGTAGGGCCTCAGATGTCCCCTCCTCATATGGTATAACTGTGGAGGCCTTATATTCTCTGTTATTTATGTTATTGTTGTTTCCCCATTATTTTTATTTTGCTTCTGACCTTTTCTGATCTTCCTAATTAATTTATAGAATTGTTATTAAACACCAACTCTTCTTCTATCTGATTCATTTCATCATTTAGATCTTTTTTATGTACTACTTTGTGTTATTGCTCGGTTTGTTAGACACTCTACTAAGACCGCCCTTATAGACAACGGATGAGATGAATTAAAGTCTAAATGTCTATCAGAATTCCTTGGCTCTCTGTAAATGGTGGTGTCTAGTAAATCTTCTTCTGTTCATTTTACTTTAAAAGTCTAGAATAGCTGATTCGCCTTGCTTACTTCCGGATTCAAACGTAAATTTTATTCCCTTCCCTAGTGAGTTTATATGTGTCAAGATGGTAGAGATATGTTATATTTTTAATACTGTGAAAGTGTTGAATATCTAAAAAGGTCAGTACTCCAGAATGTAATGTAGGAAGGTGGAGAAAGGGAGGTCGATTACTTGCTGAATCTTTTTTCATCTAATCTACACCCAACACGTGCGATAGGAATGACTGATCACCCATACCGGAAATATGGCAAATACTACTACCAATTAAGTGAAGCGATGGAATAATAAAAATAATGAAATTACACAAACGAAGTTCGAAATTTGTGTGGGTAACTTAACATGATTGTGAGCAGTGGTGAATTGTGGTCGAAACGTGATCATCAGTAAATATTACTTACGTATTGCATCACCGGAATAGTTCATCAAAACTAACCAAGTATTCATGTCAACTGTGTTCAGCATTTGACAGAATATCTTCAAAATAATTGGAAACCGAGTGAAAAGTAGACATTTATTAAAATTATGTTTGTAAAATCTCAGCGAGAATGAAATGAGTAATTTCAACGTTTCGTTCAGCAAACTGACTGGAACTTCTTCAGGGGAATTAATCGAAGTTAACATAACAGAAGTATATATATGAAAAGGACATCTCCTGTTTTGTGCGCCCTAAAATTTTTGTTCTGGCCTGGCAAATGTCACGCAGTTGGAGTACATCGTGCCACCGAGGTTATGCATGTTAGAAAAGTCCCCTAACAAAAAGTTTCATTAGAAAGACATAAAAATGTAACCTTTCTTTAAACCATCATAGCGGTTGATTATCATGCTACAGTTAGTGTAGGTATGTGACGAATACACTCAATAAAGAGCCTGAGACTGAAGGGATCATTCCTAATAAACATTGGGGCTGTGCGTCCTCTGTTGAGCATCGGTCTTACTGTGGACAGTTTGAAAACTTTCAGAATGAACAGCGTGATAAATAAACCCGCAAGCTGCGTTATGCCAGGGCAGTCGCCAGCAGACTCGCAAAACCTAATCTACGAACCCAGAAAGTGTCGGTGGTGAGTCTTATACTACCTTAATTATAATAATTTGTATTTCGTATGAACGGGTAAGTTTACAAGAAAAGCATGCCATTTTTACAGGCACAATCAGTAATGTTATAAATTACAATCCTGAAGTATCATAAATTAATACTTTTCCAAAAGTCTGGATAGCTCGATTGTTGTACAAGCAACCGATGCAGGCTTACATACATGTTAAACTGTAGACCCTTGACTAAGGTCGTCTTCAATGCTGAGCGCAAACCCAAACTTCGTTCCGTTTTATGCTGATAGTTATGGTCTACCTGCGAACAGCGTACATTTTGGTCAGTGCTATGCCTCCACGTGGTTGAAAGCTATATCAGGAAGAGAAGAACGTATTGGGTAGCTGCAAAACCGCATAAAATACAATTATGGATAATACATGAGTGAAATTACATTTACAAGACATACGCAAGAAGGGTGTGGAGGCTCCTAGGAATGACAGTATACATTCGCAATTTTTAATACTGACCATTTTGGTTTTAGCATGGAAACTATGACGTTCTCGACTAAAATATAGCCTAGCGCAAACATTTGTGTTGTTGCTGTGTCTCTCACGAAAACAACCAGACTTTAAGCAAGCAACGGATATGAACAAAGGGTAAGTTTTAGCTTCAATAAAGACATAGGTAGTCAAGATAAAATAGACTGTCAAGGAACATATCCCTAAGTTCCTATTGTTACTAATACTCTCAGCACCGATAAATACTATGCAATATCTTCGACTTTAACTTCAAAACACCAGTATAATAAGAAGGAAGTTATATTGTTTGGCAATTAAAGCGGAGAATAATACACGTTTTTTATTCGTTTTCGTTCGTCTTCGAACTTGTACACGATCGAACCATTCGCGCCTTCGAGTTGCCCACCAATGACTACCAGTTCCAAAAACAAACGTTCAGTGTTCACGTCCACTGACATAGAGTATTATAGTGCATAAGTAAAAAGACTGTTGTGAGTTAAGTGATACTTCAGTGAGGAGTGAATACAAAGACCTGGAAGATTGGAACCCATAGGTCAACCTGGCCTGTTTTTGTGACTGCATAGTAGTCAGTAACTAGTGTAATGTATCTAGTCCCATCTTTGCTGCAGACAGAATTCTATAAATCAAACTAGTTACTGACTAGTATACAACCAAAAATATCCAATACAGTCCTACAGGAGGTCACTCGCGAGACTCAATAGCTCATTGGTGACGTCTCTGACTGCAGCACTGGGTGACGAAGGTTCGAATCTAAGAAGGGACATAAGTTCCTTAAAGTTTGCAGATATGCCTTGCTGATTGATGAGTGCCAAATAGCAGCACGAAACCTAGGTCAAGGAAGGCTTCCTGTGGCCGATTGCCTCCAACAATCTAATACCAACTGTCAGCCACGTCTCGTAAACCGTTAATGCCCAGCTCTTGCTACGCTCGGGCTCACGCTGTTCCTTGAAGTTTCTCAGAAACGCTTAGTAATAACGGTCGCAAAACCAAAACACCGATTGGCCACTCGAGAATTCTTTATTGTAACACCAACATATAAAAAATGTTTCCACTAAGGTCTGTGAACAAATATTACAATAATAAATCACAATATTGCTTCTGATGGTTTACTGCTGACTTCTTTCTCAACAGCGACCGACGAGACGATGACTGTCGTATTGATGCCTCCGCGAAAATTGGGGAAGTTGGTTTTGAGCAAACAGCCATGAATTGATCGTTCAATCTTCAACTACATTGACACTCCCCGGCAAAAAATGATCTATTCCTTTTTTCCATCACGACCAATACACGTTGACTTGGATGCCATTGCGAGAACCTGGGTCACATGGACAGAGCTGAAATGGAAAACAAACAGAAAAGCCAACACACCACAAGCATACTCACAGCACAATCTCATATACCAATGACGACCTCCGCCTTCCAGTTAAAGGTGTCCTCTTGACATCTTGCAAAACAATCGCCACATACTAGAATGACTCTTGCAGAATGCAACGTGACCATAGCACCAACTCATGATACTCTACGCACATCTTCTTATCTACTCACTACCAATTACCACTGCAATCGCTTGTCACTCATTCTGCCTCAGTTCTAGTAGCGGTGACGCATGCGAGCCTCAGTCGTTTACACTCTTTCCCCCGGCGTGTCGGACCGCAGCTAACAATTATCTCCGTGTGCATTTCATTCTCAGCAATAGCCTAGCCTCCCCGGCGTATACGCCCCATCTGCTGTCCTTAACATCAATCAATTCATCCACGGATGTAGAAGAGTGGACAGAACTTCAGAAGTAATCACGACGAAAATTTTAACAAAATTATGCAATAACAACAAGGTACGAAAACAACAAGTAAACACAATGGATCCAAAAACACCAATTGATATGAAACACCACACGTATATACAAACAGTACAAATCACCTCGCAGATCATGTCTCGATGGAATTCCTTTGAAGAATTGCAGGACTTACACCAGTAGGCCTGCAACCCTTGTCACGCTGACGATTGTAAGTTGTGGAATGTCCGGACACAAACAAGATTAACCAACAATTACAATAATTGGAACTCACACAATTATTTAACACAAACAAAAGTACAGTCAACACATCAAATGTTGTGGATTCTGGCACGAAAAACTACCCTTGAAGAACTGTAGGACTTACAGCAGTACGCCTACAACCCTTCTCAGGTTGACGCCCTAGGTTGGAAAATCGTTGCAGAGTTCATTTACTGACTTCCTTCTGTCATCTATATCCTCAAATCTGAACGACAACACGCCCATGTCATTGTATCGTAGAATATAGATGACTAACAAACACACGATGTATCTGGTCAACCAAGCGTAGAAACAGAGTAATTTACACCAAAGATAATAACATTCAAATAGTAACTTGAAACTAGAAACGCCTTTATTCATGCAAGTCAATTTAACAATTACTCTCTCGTTTACACTTGGCTTATTCTCACTAAAATGAGCAATATCTTTCGTCTTTTCAAATGCACCAATACTATCAAAATCATCGCACAAGATACTTGAGTTGATGGGCGTCTTTTTCACTGTGCGTCGGTGGCACAGTGGTTAGGACTCTCGCCGACCATGCACATGGTCCGGGGTTCGAGCCCTCTCCGACGCACACCTAATATCTTTGGTCGGCCTGCCAATTTTGGGCCACCGATATCCAGGCTGAAAATTCCATACTTGTACCAAAAATACAGTGTGGAATCAAGCTGTAATTAAAAAAAAATAAAAAATAAAAACACCAACGACGACTGATTGATACCAGTTGATGAAGTTAGATGTGGATCAAAAGTTGTTGTTGCTCGGCTTTCAGAAATTTGTCTACCTGCAAGACCACCACCACTGCCGTCATCTACTATCAGCTCAGGTTTAGCACTAGCATCTGATGATAGGTGGGCTACATGCTGATCACTCACACTGACGGTCTCACAAGTATGCATGCCTTCTGCAACTGAATCTGCATTTATTTCTACTTCACGTTCAAGTTGTACAGAACCTTTATTTAACTTAGCGGTAGTAGGCATATCCCTCACCTCATCATGATCAACCAAAGACAAATCTGCACTATCATGATCATTATCACGAATATTCAATTTACCGTCAAGTTCATCATTTTCAAACTCTTTAATAACAGAAGTAGACAATTTTGGTTCCTCCTCGCAAATCATAAAAGGTTTTATAACTTCACTCTGAATAGTAACACCTTGTAAACTTATGGAGTCAGAACTCCACTCTGAAGCAGCAACTCTATTCTGTGACACTCTATTCAACAATGGCTTACCAGTTGCAACTACAGACTTCTTGACCGCAGCGTTATCGTCACACAATTCGGAGTCAGACCTGGGGTTAACGGCACTTGAAAGTACCTCCAAAGTTTATAACTTAACGGCACTTCTTAAAAAACGAATGCAGTCGGCGAGGGAAATCCCATACTTACTTCACGACAAAGTAATCTACAATGAACCTGCCACTATCTGTGAACTCTTCAGTGATTGGTTTGCAAACTTTAGTTTAGAAACACATATGCCTGGTGAAACCGCTCCCCTTACTATCTCTTCCCTTGAAAGCATTGTGTTCACTAATCAGTTAATAGTACAAGCAATTAAAAGCCTTAAACCTTCCACTAGTACGGGACCGGATGGCCTCGCTTCGATAATTTTCAAAAACAGTGGGTGTGATATACCCTTGTTACTTCTTAAATTCTTCTCAATATCTATGGACACTGGCACTTACCCTAGTGAGTGGAAAACTAGCTTCATAATTCCACATTACAAATCTGGTGATAGGGCAAACGTCCGCAATTACAGACCCATAAATATAACCCCAGTTATCTCACGAATCATGGAGAAAGTTGTAAAAGATCAATTGTCAGACTACCTAATTAGGGAAGATCTTGTTACAAGGTCTCAACACGGATTTCTCAAAAATAGATCCTGCGTTACTTGCCACTTCGACTTTTTCAACTGCATCACTAGTAGTCGCGAAGCACGTAAGCTAGTCGTTGTTCTCTACTTCGATATATCTAGGGCATTTGACATGGTATCTCACAGTATTCTCTTTGAGAAGCTGTACTCTTGTGGAATTCGCAACCCATTACTGAACTGGTTAAAATCATTTCTAAGCAACAGGGTACAAATAACCAAAGTTGGATCTGTATTGTCTCATCCTAGGCAGATCTCAAGTGGGGTCGTGCAAGGTAGTGTCCTAGGTCCACTTTTATTCACAATCTACATTAACAGCATTTGCAAGTGCTTCACCTTAGGCAAACCATTCCTATATGCTGACGACCTCAAAGTCGTCTACTCCTGCTACACTCATGAATTAAGCGATATGGTTACTAAAATACATCTTGAACTAAGTAGTCTCGCATCATGGTGTGCTGATTCCTGTCTAAATTTTAACATTGACAAATGCGGCTGGATTTGTATTGGCAACAGTAACCTTGATCTAACTCTTGAAATAAATGGGCGAAAACTAGCTAAGCTCAACTCAGTCGTAGATCTCGGTATTAGATACTCTAGTAACCTAACGTTCGCTGAACAGACTGATTATGCCAGACGTAAAACGCGAAGGCTGATAGGATGCATAACACGCAATTTCTTTTGTTGTGAAACTAGGGTTTTATTATACAAAGTATGTGTCCGACCTATCTTAGAATACTGCCCGTTTATTCTTAGCGGACTAAGACAAAATGACAAGCTTAAATTAGAGGGAGTGCAACGGCAGTTTACCTCAAGAACTCTTGGTTTAGAAAGTGGTCTGGAATACCATGAGCGATGCGAAAGACTAAGATTAGAACCCCTCTGGAAAAGACGCCTTAAGCTAAACCTTATCTTTTACTACAAGCTAACTAATCTTCTCTTGCATTCCTCCGAGCCAATAACTAAACCTACCGCTGTCATCAGTTACAATCTTAGAAATCATCACAACCTAGCTGCTATGGAGCACTGTCAGACTTACGTGCGGTACAACTTCTTCTTAAATAAGTTTTCAGTCATTTGGAATAGACTACCAGCTAATGTGCGCGATGCAAACACACTTCCAGTGTTCATCTCCTCAGTCACCAGACTGCTCAAAGATGACAATGCACTTTTGCGCCTGACTCTTACACCTTCTTTTTCACCCTACATAGATATTTTAAGTTCTTTAAACGTGTAGTTACAACAAACTACAATTATAAATTTTAATATTATTGGAACTAGATGATTAACATTTCTACACAGGACAGTAATAATATTAGTTTACACATAATATAAAAGTTAGCATAACGGGACTAGTTAGTTTGTGTACCAAAATAACCACAGTTACTAAACAGAATATATATGTATATATTTATTAATCACTCCTTAAGGACTCCCGTTGCTTTCTTTTGCGTTGCTGTTGTTTGTCTTCTTTTTTCTCTCACCATTTCAGCTTCCATTTGACTTTTTGAATGAGAATGAATAATGTGGATATTTGACCATTTACAATGACAAATGATCTGCAAACATTATTGGTCCCGTATCTTTCAGTTGCCTGGTTAATAACGAATTAACTTTCTCCACGACGCAACCTGGATTACATTTGTGGAATATACTCTTATACCAATGGAAAAGTATCTATTTGTAATACAACGTCACGATTGTAGCTTATAACATAACTGATCGTATCTGTAAAAATAGCTTCCTTATTACCCAATTTGGATATAAATCAAATCAAAAATAAGATTCGGATTTGTACACACCCAAGTTATATTGAGGAATTACTTCAAGCTTTATTTTTTCCCAAGTATTTTTAATCCATCCAAAACTTACTTGGGTTTTTTTTGTTAATGCGAAGACAATATTCCTATATTTCATGATGTGCTCCATTGAATGACTTGTTATATTGTGGAATAACTTCAAGCTTTATTTTTTCCCAAGTATTTTTAATCCATCCAAAACTTACTTGGGTTTTTTTGTTAATGCGAAGTTAATATTCCTATATTTCATGACGTGCTCCATTGAATGACTGGTTATATATTGTTCCCACAGACCTAAGACAAAAACGCCAGCAACCATGTAACTTAACCATAAACCAAATTTATGAAATTTATATAATGCTTATCCATGCCTGTATATTTGGTGTGTCCTACACAAGTAGGAAAAAATGTGTATTTTATTAAAACATTATTATTAATTATGATTGCTAATCGTATATGTAATTTATCATATTGATGATGCCTGTAAACTGGCGTCTCTCATGTACAAAATGAGAATATATTATTATTATTATTATTATTATACTCACAGCACAATCTCATATACCAATGACGACCTCCGCCTTCCAGTTAAAGGTGTCCTCTTGACATCTTGCAAAACAATCGCCACATACTAGAATGACTCTTGCAGAATGCAACGTGACCATAGCACCAACTCATGATACTCTACGCACATCTTCTTATCTACTCACTACCAATTACCACTGCAATCGCTTGTCACTCATTCTGCCTCAGTTCTAGTAGCGGTGACGCATGCGAGCCTCAGTCGTTTACACTCTTTCCCCCGGCGTGTCGGACCGCAGCTAACAATTATCTCCGTGTGCATTTCATTCTCAGCAATAGCCTAGCCTCCCCGGCGTATACGCCCCATCTGCTGTCCTTAACATCAATCAATTCATCCACGGATGTAGAAGAGTGGACAGAACTTCAGAAGTAATCACGACGAAAATTTTAACAAAATTATGCAATAACAACAAGGTACGAAAACAACAAGTAAACACAATGGATCCAAAAACACCAATTGATATGAAACACCACACGTATATACAAACAGTACAAATCACCTCGCAGATCATGTCTCGATGGAATTCCTTTGAAGAATTGCAGGACTTACACCAGTAGGCCTGCAACCCTTGTCACGCTGACGATTGTAAGTTGTGGAATGTCCGGACACAAACAAGATTAACCAACAATTACAATAATTGGAACTCACACAATTATTTAACACAAACAAAAGTACAGTCAACACATCAAATGTTGTGGATTCTGGCACGAAAAACTACCCTTGAAGAACTGTAGGACTTACAGCAGTACGCCTACAACCCTTCTCAGGTTGACGCCCTAGGTTGGAAAATCGTTGCAGAGTTCATTTACTGACTTCCTTCTGTCATCTATATCCTCAAATCTGAACGACAACACGCCCATGTCATTGTATCGTAGAATATAGATGACTAACAAACACACGATGTATCTGGTCAACCAAGCGTAGAAACAGAGTAATTTACACCAAAGATAATAACATTCAAATAGTAACTTGAAACTAGAAACGCCTTTATTCATGCAAGTCAATTTAACAATTACTCTCTCGTTTACACTTGGCTTATTCTCACTAAAATGAGCAATATCTTTCGTCTTTTCAAATGCACCAATACTATCAAAATCATCGCACAAGATACTTGAGTTGATGGGCGTCTTTTTCACTGTGCGTCGGTGGCACAGTGGTTAGGACTCTCGCCGACCATGCACATGGTCCGGGGTTCGAGCCCTCTCCGACGCACACCTAATATCTTTGGTCGGCCTGCCAATTTTGGGCCACCGATATCCAGGCTGAAAATTCCATACTTGTACCAAAAATACAGTGTGGAATCAAGCTGTAATTAAAAAAAAAATAAAAAATAAAAACACCAACGACGACTGATTGATACCAGTTGATGAAGTTAGATGTGGATCAAAAGTTGTTGTTGCTCGGCTTTCAGAAATTTGTCTACCTGCAAGACCACCACCACTGCCGTCATCTACTATCAGCTCAGGTTTAGCACTAGCATCTGATGATAGGTGGGCTACATGCTGATCACTCACACTGACGGTCTCACAAGTATGCATGCCTTCTGCAACTGAATCTGCATTTATTTCTACTTCACGTTCAAGTTGTACAGAACCTTTATTTAACTTAGCGGTAGTAGGCATATCCCTCACCTCATCATGATCAACCAAAGACAAATCTGCACTATCATGATCATTATCACGAATATTCAATTTACCGTCAAGTTCATCATTTTCAAACTCTTTAATAACAGAAGTAGACAATTTTGGTTCCTCCTCGCAAATCATAAAAGGTTTTATAACTTCACTCTGAATAGTAACACCTTGTAAACTTATGGAGTCAGAACTCCACTCTGAAGCAGCAACTCTATTCTGTGACACTCTATTCAACAATGGCTTACCAGTTGCAACTACAGACTTCTTGACCGCAGCGTTATCGTCACACAATTCGGAGTCAGACCTGGGGTTTACATTTAGCTTATCACTGAACTTGCTTACTGGTTCACAGTTCACCTTTGTATGCACCTCTTGAAAACGTGTAAAACACAACCGTGCTTGTCTTGCATCTTGTAACTTATCTGTTGAGGATGTACTACGAAACCTGTTGCACTCACTAGGTCTATATGCATTACTAGACATCATGGAGCCTTCTCGATATCCACCTCTATGAGGCCTATTCGTCATCAATGATTGCATTTTGCTCTCTGACTGCTCTATTCTAGGGGTGAGATTTAATATACTGGCAAACTTGCTCATAGATTGATTGACACTATCTTTTACTAGTTTCAGGATATCATCAAATTTTGGCTCGATACCCTCATCCTCCATACGGGAGCTTATCTTCACCCACTTCCTTTGCAGTCGAGTAGGTAGGCGTCTTGCTATTACTTCTAGTATAAAACTCGAGTTGAGGTCATTCATGCAATTCATCGAAATCAAGGTATTCTTATAAGTCATAAGACTATGCAAAAACTCAGTGAGTGCCTGGGAGTCATCTTGAAGTTGACTGACGTTACCTTTGACAGCTTCGAATACGTTCCTTACAATCATTGAAGGTCTTCCAAACCTTTGACGTAATATGCTCATAGCCTCATCGTAGCCCTCTTTTGGCTTCATAAACTTACAACATTGTATAGCTCTTGCAGCATCTCCAGTGCAATACCTCATCAAATACATTAACTTCAATTCATCACTTAATAGAAAACCACTCAGCATGACCTCAAACTCCTTTACAAATTGTAAATAATCAGCTGGGTTTCCATGGAAACACCGTGGTTCAATCTTCAACTACATTGACACCAACAAAGTGGCCTGTAAAATGTCGCACGAATTTCTGTAGCTCCCAAGATGCCTAACAGGCTTGTAGATGCCAGGAGGAAAAGCATTACCTAAATATGAAGATTTTCGCCGTCAATAATGTTTTTTTTTATGTCAACTATATGGAGACATGTTTACTTCTGCAGCTGTCAATAATGCACTAAACTTACAATACGGAATGTGGAATTTCATTTGCTCACATATTCTTCCATATCATCCGTCTTGCTAAATAAATTGCTTCATCTAACCACTATTCACCCCTTCCCCTTTTTTGATATCTTACAGAAGCATATTTTCTGTAGTCCATACAAGCTGAAGTGCACAATAAGATATTCAGTGCATACGTTGATCACGCTGCAAAATCGAAATCACTACCTGCACATCACCAGCAAACCTGGATATCTTCGAAGTAACGAAGATACGCTGAGAGTTGCATTACGAATCTCACTGAGCCATTAAATGATAATATTCTGCTCCTGCATACATCAGTTGTCATTTTGCATGGATTAGTTTGCAGTCATTCTATTTCTTGACTGAAATTGGCTAAAAAATCATCTGCTGCTAGTTACAGTGATTTATTAACATTTGTTTACATGTTTGACTGGGAACCAACTGCTGTTGTGTGCCGCTTTCCGGTGATATTACTGCAAACATTATTGTCGGTAAACTAACTAAAGTTTTACAAGCCATTTTTATACTTTTGTGAATAGCCTACCATACCTACGAAATGTAACGCAGCCCTCAGTTGTTGAGCGCATTTTCATCAAATTCAAACAGTAGTGATTTGTAGGGTTATATCATGTACATTGCTTTTACCTGTGTAAAGTGTTTTATTCCTTGACATTCCCAGTGGAACATAGGGCTTCAAGCTAGATGCCTGAAGTTTTGGTAGCAGTGGATTTTATTTTTACAGTATAAGGTCACTAGTCTCATGTCCAAACTTCCCTCATTGCCAGTTCTATTAAATAATAAATAATAATAATTTATTTTCATATAAACATAAATTTACATGAAAATGCATGCCATTTTTACAGGCACGATCAAGGATGATATAATGTCAAATCTTAAATTGTCTACAAGTTAATAATGTTTCAACAGTTAAATATTTGATATATATATAAATACACATTGTCTGAACTAGGCTGTATAGTTATTGAATCGTACAGTTGTCCTCCAGGTTGAGCGGGAAAGTCGACTTCGTTTCGTTTTCATCCCGTGGTTGTAGGCATACGATAACCAACCAATATTGAGGTAAGTACAACGTTTACAAGGAATTGGAAGCTGTTTTAGAAAAATTAAAGTGCTGTGGTGAAACATTAAAGTGTAATAGATTAAGTGAGTGAAATATATCATTAATAAATGCATTTATATAGAAAACAGAATGGGGAAGTAATTAATCCTTAGGCCGACAACGTTCATTTGCAATGTATAATGAAACCAATATATTTTATACTATCATGATGTCCAATTTTGGCTTTAATACAATTATTTTCAAGCCAGTTGTTTTTATTTCATGTCTTTTTTTCTATTTGGTGCACAACCGTACCCTCCAGAGAATAGGAATAGAATAAGTCGAATCAAATTCATAAAGAGCTATAAAATGTTAGGTTTAATGGAATATAATGAGAATCAAGTAAAGACGTTATTAGAAAATAAGTGAGACAAGATATTGTGAAGTGGTATTTAAAGATCTGACAATGGATAGCAAGTTAATTTATAAGATGCCCCATAAATCTGTGCAGATCCCATGTGGTCGCATCTCAACAATAGGCTGAGCGAATGGTATATATTTAAAGGTAGAAGCATTATCTGTCAAGGCGTTCACTATTATCTTTTTCAAGATAAAGATCTAAGCCCTCATAAAAATCAGAAATATCTCGAGCCTTTAATTTGTATATTGCTGTTCCTGCAGAATGGGGCGATTCACCTTAGTGACCACCACCATATCTACTGATCAGCTAGCGCCACCCTCCCTCCTTACCGGAATAACGAGGTAAAGGAGCGTATCGGACGGGGATCAAACCTCGGGCCACATGCTTGGCAGGCGAACATTCTACCGCCGCGCCACTGACGGACAGGTAAAGTGTGCTTACCGAAATTATTCCATTACCTATTCTGGTATACATATCCTGCGTAAGTGAATAATTTTAAATATTTTTTTCTATATATACAGTATTTATCAAATTGGCGGCCGCACTTATATGTAACATCGGTTGAAATTTCACCTGAAAGATTTTGTCAATAAGCTTTAATAAAATTGTGTTATATGTTCTCTGGATTGTTAAGAACTCTCATTTACTACTAGTCATCTAGATGTCTGCGTCATGTTGTCTGACTGAGACACACTCTTAGCGTACCGGTTGCAGTGATTAGTCTTTCCAGGTGGACTGCATCAATGAGAAAGATAGGATAGTTGGCGTGTAATATCATTGTCAGAAAAATCTCATAAAATGTCAATTTCCAGCTCTTACTACGCTGGACCTCACGTTTTCCCTGGAAGACTTTCAGAAACAATTTGTAATAACCAAAGAGAAAAATCCAGAACACAGATTGGTGACTCGAGAATCCTTTATTGTTCCGCCAATATGTAACCAACAACATGAAACCATTGTCGGATCTTTAAATACCACTTCACAATGTCTTATATCATTCATTTTTTGGTAGCGTTTTACTTGGTCCTCATTATATTCCATTAAACATTTTATGGCTCTATATCAATTTGATTCGACTCATTCTATTCCTATTCTCTGTAGGGTACGGTTGTGCACCAAATGCACAAAGAGGTATAAAATAAAAACAACCGGCATGAGGATAAATGTATTAAGACCAAAAGTGGACATCATGATAGTAAGACCTATATGGGTAGCATTATACATTGCAAATGAACGTTGTCAGCCTAGGGATTAATTAGTTTACAAGTGTATTTCCTTTATAAATGCATTTATTAATGATACATTACACTTACTTATTTCATTACACTTTAGTGATTTACCTCGGCACTTTTACTTTTCTAAAACAGCTATCAATCCCTTGTAAACGTTGTACTTACCTCAATGTTGGTTGGTTATCGTATGCCTACAACCACGGGTTAAAAACGAAACGAAGTCGATTTTCCCCGCTCAACCTGGAGGACAATTGTACAATTCAATAACTATGCGGCCTGGTTCAGACAATGAGTCTATTTATATATATATCGAATATTTATCTGTTGAAACATTATTGACTTGTAGACAATCTACGATTTGATATTATATCATACTTGATCGTGCCTGTAAAATTGGCATGCATTTTCATGTAAATTGATATGTTTATATGAAAAAAGAAAGGTTCTTATATACAAGGTCTAAGAATAAATGTTATAACAATAAATCACGATAATATTTCTGATAGTTTTTATTATCTTCCCTGAACAGCGGACGATGAGACGCTGACTGCACTATCGTTGACTCCTGCGAAAAATTTGGAGTTGGGTTTGAGCAAACAACCATGAATTGATCATTCAATCTTCAACTATATTAACACTCCCTGGCAAAAAATGATCCATCCCTTTCTTCCATCACGACCAATGCACGTTGACTTGGATGCCATTGCGAGAACCTGCGTCACATGAACAAAGTTGAAATGGAAAACAAACAGAAAAGAGAACACACCACAGGCACACCCACAGCACAATCTCGCACATCGATGACGACCTACACCTTCGAATTAAATGCATCTTCTTGACATCTTGCAAAACTATCGCCGCTTGCTAGAATGACTCTTGCAGAATGCAACGTGACCACAGCAGTACATCATGATACCCTTCACACATCCTCTTATGTATTCAGTACCAATTACTACTGCTATCGCTTGTCACTCATTTTGCCTCAGTTCTAGTAACGGTGACGTATGCAAGCCTCGGTCGTCTACACCCCCGCCCCCCGGAGTGTGGGACCACAGCTAATCATTGTCTCCGTGTGCATGTCATTTTCAGCACTAGGCTTTCCGGCGTATACGACCCATCTGCTCTCTTGAACATCAATCAATTCATTCATGGATGTGTACGACTCGCAACAACTTCAGAGGTAAGCACGACGAAAATTTAACAAAATTATGCATAACAACAACCTTGCCAGATACTAGCTTGCTAGGCTACTAGATTACTAGTTTTCTCGCCGGTCCCAAGCCCGGGTAAAGGGGGAGGGATGGGGCGTGGTGCTAGCAACTCCACCCCTGTAAAACAACCAAATCGCTACAAAAACTTCAACGAATAAATATATTAAAAATTCTAAAAATATAAGCAACAGACATATCTTTCGCTGGAATCGGAGAAGCGAAATGACGAAGGCTGGTGAAAGCCTTCGAGGAAGCCAGTCAGCCGATGTACATTCTTTCCACGAAAGCAAAGGTAAAGGTGGGTATGTCAATGGAGTTGAAGATTGAACGATCAATTCATGGTTGTTTGCTCGAAACCAACTTCCCCAATTTTCGCGGAGGCATCAATACGACAGTCATCGTCTCATCGGTCGCTGTTCAGAAAGAAGTCAGCAGTAAACCATCAGAAGTAATATTGTGATTTATTATTGTAATATTTGTTCACAGACCTTAGTCATACTTGATTTATATGTTGGTGTAACAATATAGAATACTCAAGTCAACAATTGGTGTTTTGGTTTTTTCGTCCGTTATAACTAAGCGTTTCTGAAAACTTCAAGGAACAGCGTGTGCCCGAGCGTAGCAAGAGCTGGGCATTAACGGTTTATGAGACGTGGCTGACAGTTTCTGACGGTAGAAAAAGATTCTGGCGGATTCAGACAGTCGGTGACAGTTTGGATAGTCGCCGTTCATTTTTCCTGGTGCCGGTCAAGTCCTCTTTGAACAAGCAATATCTGGAACTTTTTTGGAATTGGGTCAAGTTCAACAATGCCTGGGTCAAAGAAGGGACAGAGTGTCTTGGATGCAAACAGGAAAGTAAGTCATGGTGACTTGTCTGTTAATTGTAACGATGTGTCTGATGTTAAGCATGACATGGTTGATGTTACTGTTTCGCCGTTCAGGGATAATAGGAACATCAAACTCCCTAAGTTTGAACCACGGTGTTTCCATGGAAACCCAGCTGATTATTTACAATTTGTAAAGGAGTTTGAGGTCATGCTGAGTGGTTTTCTATTAAGTGATGAATTGAAGTTAATGTATTTGATGAGGTATTGCACTGGAGATGCTGCAAGAGCTATACAGTGTTGTAAGTTTATGAAGCCAAAAGAGGGCTACGATGAGGCTATGAGCATATTACGTCAAAGGTTTGGAAGACCTTCAATGATTGTAAGGAACGTATTCGAAGCTGTCAAAGGTAACGTCAGTCAACTTCAAGATGACTCCCAGGCACTCACTGAGTTTTTGCATAATCTTATGACTTATAAGAATACCTTGATTTCGATGAATTGCATGAATGACCTCAACTCGAGTTTTATACTAGAAGTAATAGCAAGACGCCTACCTACTCGACTGCAAAGGAAGTGGGTGAAGATAAGCTCCCGTATGGAGGATGAGGGTATCGAGCCAAAATTTGATGATATCCTGAAACTAGTAAAAGATAGTGTCAATCAATCTATGAGCAAGTTTGCCAGTATATTAAATCTCACCCCTAGAATAGAGCAGTCAGAGAGCAAAATGCAATCATTGATGACGAATAGGCCTCAGAGAGGTGGATATCGAGAAGGCTCCATGATGTCTAGTAATGCATATAGACCTAGTGAGTGCAACAGGTTTCGTAGTACATCCTCAACAGATAAGTTACAAGATGCAAGACAAACACGGTTGTGTTTTACACGTTTTCAAGAGGTGCATACAAAGGTGAACTGTGAACCAGTAAGCAAGTTCAGTGATAAGCTAAATGTAAACCCCAGGTCTGACTCCGAATTGTGTGACGATAACGCTGCGGTCAAGAAGTCTGTAGTTGCAACTGGTAAGCCATTGTTGAATAGAGTGTCACAGAATAGAGTTGCTGCTTCAGAGTGCAGTTCTGACTCCATAAGTTTACAAGGTGTTACTATTCAGAGTGAAGTTATAAAACCTTTTATGATTTGCGAGGAGGAACCAAAATTGTCTACTTCTGTTATTAAAGAGTTTGAAAATGATGAACTTGACGGTAAAGTGAATATTCGTGATAATGATCATGATACTTCACAGTTGTCTTTGGTTGATCATGATGAGATGAGGGATATGCCTACTACCGCTAAGTTAAATAAAGGTTCTGTACAACTTGAACGTGAAGTAGAAATAAATGCAGATTCAGTTGCAGAAGGCATGCATACTTGTGAGACCGTCAGTGTGAGTGATCAGCATGTAGCCCACCTATCATCAGATGCTAGTGCTAAACCTGAGCTGATAGTAGATGACGGCAGTGGTGGTGGTCTTGCAGGTAGACAAATTTCTGAAAGCCGAACAAGAACAGCTTCTGATGCACCGCTAAGTTCATCAACTGGTATCAAACAGTCGTCGTTGATGTTGTCATCCACAATGAAAAAGACGCCCATCAACTCTAGTACCTTGTGCAATGACTATGCTAGTATCAGTCTGTTTGAAGAGATGGAAGATATTGCTCATTTTAGTGAGAATAAGCCAAGTGTAAACGAGAGAGTAATTGTTAAATTGACTTGCATGAATAAAGGCGTTTCTAGTTTCAAGTTACTATTTGAATGTTATTATCTTTGGTGTAAATTACTCTGTTTCTACGCTTGGTTGACCAGATACATCGTGTGTTTGTTAGTCATCTATATTCTACGATACAATGACATGGGCGTGTTACCGTTCAGATTTGAAGATATAGCTGATAGAAGGAAGTCAGTAAATGAACTCTGCAACGATTTTCCAACCTAGGGCGTCAACCTGAGAAGGGTTGTAGGCGTACTGCTGTAAGTCCTACAGTTCTTCAAGGGTAGTTTTTCGTGCCAGAATCCACAACATTTGATGTGTTGATTGTACTTTTGTTTGTGTTAAATAATTGTGTGAGTTCCAATTATTGTAATTGTTGGTTAATCTTGTTTGTGTCCGGACATTCCACAACTTACAATCGTCAGCGTGACAAGGGTTGCAGGCGTACTGGTGTAAGTCCTGCGATTCTTCAAAGGAATTCCACCAAGACATGATCTGCGAGGTGATTTGTACTATTTGTATATACGTGTGGTGTGTCATATCAATTGGTGTTTTTGGATTCATTGTGTTTACTTGTTGTTTTCGTATCTTGTTGTTATTGCATAATTTTGTTAAAATTTTCGTCGTGATTACTTCTGAAGTTGTTTCGAGTCTTCTACATCCATGAATGAATTGATTGATGTTAAGGACAGCAGATGGGGCGTATACGCCGGGGAGGCTAGGCTATTGCTGAGAATGAAATGCACACGGAGATAATTGTTAGCTGCGGTCCGACACGCCGGGGGGAAAGAGTGTAAACGACTGAGGCTCGCATGCGTCACCGCTACTAGAACTGAGGCAGAATGAGTGACAAGCGATTGCAGTGGTAATTGGTAGTGAGTAGATAAGACGATGTGCGTAGAGTATCATGAGTTGGTGCTATGGTCACGTTGCATTCTGCAAGAGTCATTCTAGTAAGTGGCGATTGTGTTGCAAGATGTCAAGAGGAGGTCTCTGTCTGGAGGCGCAGGTCGTCAGCGATGTGTGAGATTGTGCTGTGAGTATGCTTGTGGTGTGTTGGCTTTTCTGTTTGTTTTCCATTTCAGCTCTGTCCGTGTGACCCAGGTTCTCGCAATGGCATCCAAGTCAACGTGTATTGGTCGTGATGGAAAAAAGGGTTGGATCCCTTTTTTGCCGGGGAGTGTCAATGGAGTTGAAGATTGAACGATCAATTCATGGTTGTTTGCTCAAAACCAACTTCCCCAATTTTCGCGGAGGCATCAATACGACAGTCATCGTCTCATCGGTCGCTGTTCAGAAAGAAGTCAGCAGTAAACCATCAGAAGTAATATTGTGATTTATTATTGTAATATTTGTTCACAGACCTTAGTCATACTTGATTTATATGTTGGTGTAACAATATAGAATACTCAAGTCAACAATTGGTGTTTTGGTTTTTTCGTCCGTTATAACTAAGCGTTTCTGAAAACTTCAAGGAACAGCGTGTGCCCGAGCGTAGCAAGAGCTGGGCATTAACGGTTTATGAGACGTGATTGACAGGGTACCTGGAATGTTCGTACAATGTACGAAACTGTAAAGTCTACACAGGTAGCCGCCGAAATGAGGAGATATAGAATAGAAGTGTCGGGAATCTGCGAGAGCAGATGGAACCGATATGTTATGTGCCAACTATTAACTGGGGAGACAGTAATTCATTCCGGCCACTCAGAGGTCAATCACGAGCACACCGAGGGAGTTGCCATCATGATGTCACCAACAGCAACCAAAGCTCTCATGCAGTGGGAACCAATCTCCTCCAGGATAATGACAGCCAGATTCAACTCAAAAGGAAGGAAGGTTACAATCATTCAACGCTATGCGCCTACAAACGTCTCAGAACAAGAAAAGAATTTTTTTTTTTTTTTTTTTTTTTTTTTTTTAATGGACAACGTCTCAAATTGCGATATCGAAATCCTGATGGGCGACATGAATGCGAAGCTGGGAGGAGACAACACAGGAAGAGAACTCACCATGGGTCGTAAGGCCCTCGGCGAAATGAACGACAATGGTGAACTCTTCTCAGACTTCTGCGCCTTCAGTGATTTGGTGATTGGTGGTAGTGTGTTCAAACACAAGGATATACACAAGACGACATGGATTTCACCAGATGGAAACACCAAGAACCAAATGGACTTCATCTCAATTTCAAGAAAGTGGAGACGGAGCCTACTGGACACAAGGTTGAGGAGAGGAGCAGATGTGGGTTCAGACCACTATCTAGTACAAGGTATTTTTTTTTTTTTTTTTTTTTTTTTTTTTTTTTTTTTTTTAGGCCACAATGCAAGTTCAACACTCAGAAACTGAAGGACTCAACCACAAAAGACATCTTCACTGCAACTGTCAGAGCAAAGCAGGAAACACTACGTGACATCCCTGAAGAATCATGCGTGGAAGAACATTGGAAGTCTCTGAAGGCGATTCTTAACGAAACGTGTTCAACGGTTCTAGGAATAAAGAAGAGACAAGACAAGGAATAGCTCTCAGCGGACACTTGGAAGCTAATAGAGGAAAGGAGAATGGTGAAAGAGAAAATGGTTCAATGCAAGGACGGACAGGAGAAGGAGACGATGAGCTCAACTTACAAAGCACTGGACAAAGAATTGAAGAAGAGAGCTAGGAAGGACAAAAGACGATTCTACGACAACCTCGCCACTGAAGCTGAGAAGGCAGCAGGCAAGAGGGACCTGAGGACACTATATCAGATAACCAAATCTCTATCCGGGAAGAGATCAACACGAGCGAAGCCTATAAAAGACAGCCAAGGGAACCCAATCACCAAGGAAGAAAAACAGATTAAACAATGGGCAGACCACTTCAAAGGACTCTTGAACCGACCATTACCGACAACCCGTCCAGAAATACCAACAACAGCGCGCACACAACTGCAAGTTGACACCAATCCACCAACGAGAGCTGAAGTCTTGAACGCAATCAAGCTTCTGAAAGCTGGAAAAACAGCCGGACCAGATGGAATACCCCCTGAAGCACTGAAAGCAGACCCAGAGACAACAGCAGACATGCTGACTCCATTATTGCAAAAGGTCTGGAAGGAGGGAAAGGTGCCTACTGACTGGAGGAAAGGTTACCTCGTGAAACTACCAAAGAAGGGCGATTTACACTCACTCGGCAAGAACTGGCGAGGAATCATGCTCCTGTCGACGCCAAGTAAAATACTGAGTCGCATCATCCTGGAGAGATTAAAGGACGCACTGGAGACAGAACTCCGACCAGAACAAGCTGGATTCAGGAAAGGCAAATCATGTACTGACCAAATTGCAACTCTACGCATCATCATCACAGAACAAAGCATGGAATGGGAATCATACCTCTACCTCAGCTTTATAGACTTTGAGAAGACCTTCGACAGCGTTGACCGTGAAGTAATTTGGAAATTACTCGAGTACTACGGCGTACCCCAAATATTCATCAACCTTATTCAACAGCTGTACGACAACGGCATATGTCAAGTGATCCACAACAGGAAACTCAGCGAGGCGTTTGGAGTAAACAAAGGAGTCAGACAAGGGTGCTTATTATCACCAATGATATTCCTAATTGTGGTGGACTGGATTATGCGTCAGAAAGTGGGAAACGAGAAGACAGGGATATCCTGGACCGATGTGAAAAACCTAGGAGACCTGGATTTCGCGCGTGGATCATTTATGTTCGATGTCACACACAATCGAAGACCTACAGGCGAAAACCGACAAACTGGTCGAAGAAGCAGTCGGCGAAGACAGGACTCCAGGTAAACATAGACAAGACGGAGGTTATGAAAATAACCAACCCACAACGGCGACAACATCCAACGTCAATCACCATCAACGGGAGGGATTTGAAAGAGGTTAGTTCATTCACTTATCTAGCTAGGGAGCATTGTCTCAACTAGAGGGGGAGCGGACGAGGATGTCAAATTGAGCGAGAATCGGGAAGGCGAGAAACACATTCGTCAACCTGAAATCAATCTGGAAATCTTCGTCACTCAGCATCACCAACAAAGTTCGGATTTTCAATACAAACGTCAAATCAGTTCTTTTATACGGATCAGAAACTTGGCGAGTCACAAAGAACATTTCCAACAGCCTGTTGCAGACCTTCATCAACAACTGTCTTCGCTCTATACTGAAGATCAGATGGCCGGAAAGAATCACCAACAAGGAATTATGGGAACAAACAAAGCAAGAACCAATCGCCAACCAACAAATATGCATGAGAAAGTGGAGATGGATCGGACACTCGCTGAGGAGACCGCTGGGTGACATCGCGCGTCAAGCCCTCGAGTGGAACCCGAAAGGGAAGCGGCGTGTGGGACGTCGAAGGGTGACATGGAGGAGATCGTGTGAAGAGGAGTTGAAAGAATATGGATTAACATGGATGCAGGCGAAAAGTACAGCAGAAGAGACAGAAGCAAATGGAGACGTGCAGTTGAAGCCCTATGTTCCACTAGGAACCCAAGGGAGCAATAATAATAACAATAATAATGCATAACGACAAGGTACGGAAACAACAAGTAAACACAATGATCCAAAAATACCAGTTGACATGACACACCATACATATATACAAACAGTACAAATCACCTCGCAGATCATGTCTCGATGGAATTCCTTTGAAGAATTGCGGGACTTACACCAGTACGCCTGCACCCCTCCTCAGGTTGACGCCTTAGGTTGGAAAATCGACGCAGAGTTTATTTGCTGACCTCCTTCTATCATCTATATCCTCAACTCTGAATGGTAACACGCCCAGGAAATTTTATCGTAGAGTGTAGATGACTAAAAAACATACGACGTATCTGACCAACCAAGCATAGGCACAGAGTAATTTACACCAATGAAAATAACATTCAAATAGCAACCTGAAACTTGAAATGCCTTTATTCGTGCAAGTCAATTTAACAATTACCCTCTCGTACGAGCGACTTTATTGCATATCCCCTCAGTGACGCTTGTTCCTATGTTGCTATTGGTTTCAAGTGGCCTTGGTTTTGGGGAAGATTTAACTGATGTAATATTGCGACATATATAGACATAAGTCAGGCTCCTAGGTGAAAAATTATAATCCTGGAATAAGGACAAGTTGTTCAGAAGGTAAGGAGGACATTATTTTTCAGTTTATTTGTATATCTACTATTGTGTATCGAGTTGCGTTGAGTTCTTAGTGCAACTGTATGTAACTGCATGTACATAAAGTAAAACATTACGAATGCTCCTGTTTTTAGAATAAAAAACATGATTCTTTTCATTAAGTGTAGAAATGAAGAATGGAATTTCTTCCACGTCAGTGGTATTTAATTGAAGAATTATTCTCTGTAGGCCCTTGAAGGAATAAATTCGGCACGGAGACCTCCTGTGGAAACCGAAAGCACTTTTAGTTTACTAAATCTTACTGACTTCCTGTATAAATTCGATCTGTCAAGTGTTTATGTAAAGTCTGCTGGTGTATCAGTAAAGTAGAAGTTGTAATGCATAACTCCTAGTGTCAATGGAGTTGAGGATTGAACGATCAATTCATGGTTGTTTGCTCAAAATCAACTTCCCCGATTTTCGCGGAGGCATCAATACGACAGTCATCGTCTCATCGGTCGCTGTTCAGAAAGAAGAGTAAAATATCGTCAGAAGTAACAATGATTTATTATTGTAATATTAGTTTTCAGACCTTAGTTTGCTTAGTTCGCTTATTCCTTTTATATGTTGGTGTAACAATACAGAAATATCAAACGGCAGATCGGTGTTTTGGTTTTTGCGTCCGTTATAACTAAGCGTTTCTGAGAAATCTTCTAAGAACAGCGTGGGCCCGAGCGTAGCGAGAGCTGGGCATTAACGGTTTATGAGACTTGGCTGACACCTAGACTTGTTGTAGTCTGTAGTACCCATATAACAACTGTAAAGATGCTTTTTAATCTAATTTGTATACTTGCATTATATGTGTATACAGACCGATTTTATATATACTTCGCAAATACTTGTCCATTCACTGTTGAATATTACTTTGACACAATCTCGAATTTGACTACTGCTTCAATACATATTCGTAATCTTCACAAGTGCCTTTTGATTTACGTTATGGGCGTCGAGTAGCCACAATGTCTGCGCACATCAATAAGAGCGAAGAAATACATAGAATATATGTGTACAGCAGTTTAGTCAGACAACGCACGCAACAAAATTGGTGAACCCGACGACCAATTTCGACAGCGACGGCAAATTTGTGTCCTTGACGATAACTGGTCGACCCCGACGACAAATTGTTGACCCCGACGACAAATTTCGACCCCGACGACAAATTGTCCATCGCAACGACAACTTTTTCACCTCGACGGTAACTTGTTCACTGCGACGATAACTTGTTGACTCCAACGACATTTTGTTCACCCGGACGCATCATTACACTGGCTGGATTATTTAAACTCTAACTGTATCGGATATATATACATATAATAGACATTTCGAGCTGATTCTTGTGCTTTCTCATCGCACAACTCGCAGTAATCTGTGGTAAGCACCGCATTGCATGTTTTTCTGTTTTACCATATTCTTGGTGTGCATGACTTTTGCTATTTTGTTACTGTTAAACCATTTTTCTACGAATTGTATCATGTCTTCCGATACCCTGATAACTTACAGCTCGGATCTGTTGGTACCATTTCTCTTACTGTACCAGTTTTTAGGCCCAAAGACTCCCATCTTTGGTTTGCACGACTGGAAAATTATTTCACTGCCAATAAACTTACGTCACAGACGGTTAAATTTGGCATATTGAGTACAGTACTACCAGACGAAATCGCCGAACAGGTTCGACAACACATAGTTCAGCCCAGCACAGACGCTCCTTACGACAAGTTGAAAGAAGAAGTACTTCGATGCACTTCACTTTCTGATAGGCAAGCACTCGATCGTTTGTTAAGCAACGTAGAGCTAGGCGATAAAACCCCATCACAACTCATGAGGCACATGCAAAGCCTAGTAGCAGGAAGGGATATCGACAAAAGTCTCTTTTACCAAATTTGGTTGCGACGACTTCCTGCAAACATTCAACAAGTTCTTGCTTACGGAGATGACGACATTGACATTGAGAAGCTTGCCAAAATCGCAGATCGCATGTATGAGAGGTCAACACCTCAATCTGTTGCTTCCACCAGCAGAATGCCAGACATTGACGACAGGATACAGGCTCTAGAACACAAAGTCGACACCGTACTGAGTCAGTTAGCAGCACTGACCACACGCACACAACCAAGCCGTTCTAGAAGCTCGTCTCGTCGACGTCTTTCTCGGTCACCCAGCACGTCACGACATCACGATACTATTTGCTGGTACCACCGTAGTTACGGAGACAATGCACGACGGTGTCGTTCACCTTGCAACTTTCAGGCTAAGCCAAAAGATATATCATCATGTATGAAAACTTCTACTGTTGGCAATCTACGATCTAGCAGTCGTTTGTTTTATGTAACAGATAGAAATACCGGTACTACGTTCTTAGTCGACACAGGAGCAGAGGTTAGTGTTCTCCCTCTGTCTACGCAGGAACGTCAACATCCTGACCCTGCAGTTACGCTCCAAGCAGTTAATAAGTCTAATATTGTTACATATGGTAGTAAACGAATGACTTTAGATTTTGGTCTGCAGAATACCTACATTGGTCTTTCATCATCGCAGACGTTCCATCCCCAATCCTTGGTATAGATTTTCTACAGAAACACAAACTGCTAGTTGATCCGGTAAGCCCTAAGCTTATAGACTCGCTCAATAAAAAGTACATCGCTGGTACGATTAGCCGTGCATCATCGCTAAACTTGATGGTCACACGCACGCCAGCATCTCCATATACTGACTTAGTAAATCAGTTCCTTGACCTTCTACAACCCTCTTTCCGAGCAACAGAACTTAAGCATCAAGTGGTTCATCACATTAAAACCACTGGACCACCAGTTTTTGCACGTCCTCGACGCCTTGACCCACATCGACTTAAAATCGCAAAAACAGAGTTCGATAAAATGTTAGAGCTCGGCATTATTCGACCATCCAACAGCTCTTGGTCTTCACCGCTGCACATGGTACCCAAAAAGTCTTCCGGTGAGATACGGCCATGCGGGGATTATCGAGCTTTAAACAAGCAAACGGTACCTGATCGATACCCCATACCGCATATTCACGATTTCGCCAGCAACTTGCCAGAGGTTAAAATTTTCTCCAAAATCAACCTTGTCAGAGCGTACCATCATATTCCCATCCACCCGGATGACGTTCCAAAAACCGCTATCACCACGCCATTCGGCTTATACGAATTCGTACGCATGCCTTTCGGGCTGATGAACGCCGCTCAGACATTTCAACGTCTCATCGACCAAGTACTCCGCGGCCTACCCTTCGTCTACGCATACATTGACGACTTACTAATTGCAAGTGCAGACGAAACCGAGCATGTGAAACATGTGAAGACGGTGTTCGAAAGACTTCAGAAATACGGCATGACTATCAATTTAGATAAATGCGAATTTGGTAAGAAATCACTGAAATTCCTCGGTCACTTGATTGACAATCAAGGAATTAGACCAGTCCCCGACGAGGTACAAGCCATCAAAGACTATCCATTACCAGATTCTTTCAAGAAACTACGGCGATTTTTGGGTTTAGTCAATTTTTACCGGCGTTTTATCCCGAACTGTGCTAGAGTTTTGCAACCGTTGACCGACTGCTTACGTGGACATAGTCGTTCATTCCATTTGCCTGCAGAAGCTGTTAAAGCATTCGAAGATGTTAAACAATCGTTGAATGACAAGACGCTCTTAGTCAGACGCCAGAATGACGCCCCCTGTCTCTCATGACAGATGCTTCAGATGTCGCCATTGGGGCAGTGTTACAACAGCAGGTACATGGCGAATGGCAACCTCTTGCGTTCTTTTCGAAACGACTGAATCCTACTCAATGTCGATATGGCACCTTTGGTAGAGAGTTATTAGCTGTTTATTTAGCAATCAAGCACTTTCGACATATGCTGGAAGGTACATCTTTTACTGTCTTTACAGACCACAGGGCTCTAACGAAAGCCTTATGAGCAAAACAGGATAACTACTCTCCACGTGAACTACGACATCTCGAGTTTATATCCCAGTTCACCTCCGATCTGCGACACATAAAGGGTAAAAACAATGAAGTGGCAGACGCTTTATCACGTATGCACATTGATAACATTGTATGCCCAGACATCAACTACGAACATCTCTCAAACTTACAACGAGATGACGCCGAACTCAAAAAGATCATGTCTTCTAAAACAACATCTTTAAACCTCGAGGCAATTCCTTTCGGCACGACAAAAGTTATCTGCGACACCTCTACAGGTAAATATCGACCTTTCGTTCCAATAGCTATGAGACATACAGTATTCGAGAAGTTACATAACTTGTCGCATCCTGGTGTTAGCGCTACTACCAAGCTACTAAGAGAAAGATTTATCTGGCCAAACATTAACAGCGACGTTAAGAAGTGGACACGAAATTGCTTGTCTTGTCAAAGAGTCAAAATCAACCGGCACACCAAAGCACCACTTGGTCGCTTCCCTAACCCCGACTCTAGATTTGACCACGTACATGTAGACATAGTTGGTCCACTGCCTCCTTCCAATGGTTTCAACTATATTCTAACCTGCATTGACAGATTTACTCGTTGGCCAGTAGCAGTTCCATTAATCGACGTCTCAGCTGAAACGGTAGCTAAAGCTTTAGTCGAAAACTGGATAGCCAATTTTGGTGTCCCATCAATTATCACTACAGACAGAGGTGCCCAGTTTGAAAGCCGACTGTTTGACCAACTAACTGAATTACTAGGCATTAAACGAATACGAACGACAGCGTATCATCCTAGTTCCAACGGTATGGTTGAACGGTTTCATCGACAACTCAAAGCTGCACTCGCTGCTTCTTTGACTCAAAACGATTGGTCAACCAAACTTCCACTAGTATTACTTGGTATACGAGCTACTATAAAGAAAGATATTGGCTGCTGTGTTTCTGAACTAGTCTATGGAACAACATTACGATTACCAGGAGAATTTTTCACCCCGGGTAACAAGTTCCACACGATATGACTGGTTACGTGCACCAGCTAAAACGACACATGAACGAGCTAAAGATATCAATTCCACGTCAGCAGGAACGAGCGTCATACATCCCGTCACAACTGACAGACTGCACTCACGTCTCCGTCAAGAGAGAAGGTGTACAACGACCACTTCAACCCGCTTATGATGGCCCATTCAAAGTTCTAAACAGAAACGCGAAAGTTATCACGATAGAAAGATTGAATAAAACAGAAGCCATCAGTATCGACAGAGTCAAACCAGCGTTCCTCGACGATTTCGAAGTCAACGATAAGAACCAGCTGAACGACATGCCAACACCTACATCTACACAAGCTTCAACGTCGACAGAGAAGCCTGCGAAAACAACACGATCTGGTAGACGAGTCCATTGGCCTAAACGTTACGTGCAAGTCATCGAAATATGACTTACTATGAATTTTCATTTTTATTGTCTTTGTTCGTAATTCTCATTTGATTACTCATTTAACTGATTAATATTTTCATACATAAATCACGTCACTATTATTTTGACATCGATATTTCCCATATTATTACATTTAATCACATCTCGTATATTATTCACGTATCGTCTTCGTCTACCGACTACAGATCCCCGGACAATTTTATCGTTCCTTATATATTCTATTACGATTAGGAATTCCACTTTCCCTAGATTATCGCATTTATTATCGACGTTATTAACCGCATTAAACTGCTCATTTTTCAGCTTAATAAATCGCCTTCTGTGTACTACCGCTGCTACGTATTACGCTAACGCATGTTATTTTCGAACACTTAAATGTATTTTTTTTATATATTTCAGTGTTTTGGTGGGGGAATTATGTAGTACCCCTATAACAACTGTAAAGATGCTTTTTAATCTAATTTGTATACTTGCATTATATGTGTATACAGACCGATTTTATATATACTTCGCAAATACTTGTCCATTCACTGTTGAATATTACTTTGACACAATCTCGAATTTGACTACTGCTTCAATACATATTCGTAATCTTCACAAGTGCCTTTTGATTTACGTTATGGGCGTCGAGTAGCCACAATGTCTGCGCACATCAATAAGAGCGAAGAAATACATAGAATATATGTGTACAGCAGTTTAGTCAGACAACGCACGCAACAAGTCATTGGTATTCCCAGGATACTACTTACTCGTTTTATGCAGCCGAAATATTCAATTCTCACTTTATTGAGGAAATACTATAGTGCCTGCAAAAGTAGTGCGTCAGTTTACGAGTTTCATTAAGCCTACAGAATGTTTTCTATTCACTGAATACTGTTTGCGAATTATCCGAGAAAACACATTTACGAGTGGGATGTAATACAAGGCTGAATTCTTAAACTGTCATCCTTATATCAGTTCAATTCAATCACACATATATTAATAGGATAGTCTGTAATTGACTTTAGAGACTTATCAGGGAATATTCTCATCAACTTACGGTTTGCTGATGATATTGTCCACCTAGACTATGGGAAGTAACCTCTGATGCTGTAAAATATGAAAATAATACCGGTGTTTGATTATAGGTGTCCGCGTTCTATCTCATGAGTAAAGTAGTATAATATGGCGAGTGCTGTTGAGGTTACGCATAAATGTTTAGGTGGGCAGGGTAAGTTAGTCTTCAAGGTAGGGAAGCTGAATAGGTTGAGATGGCTAGAACACGTGATGGCATACAAAGCCATCGCCTTTCTCCAGGGACAATGCTAGCCAGCACATGTTAAGGTTTAAAATGTGTTTGGATCGGTCAAATGAAAAAGTGATATTGGTTCATAAAATTGTTGACAGTCAGCTGGAAGAACTACCGGAGATGTGACTGCAAATCTTTGGTACTGGTACAGGTGCATTCACTCTGTGTAATCTCACGTATCTATTCAACTCATGTTTTTCCTTGTCACTATTTATTCTCCCTCACATTTTCGCTCGTTAAACTTCCATTTAGTTTTATGTCTCTACCTTTGTGTGCTACATGAAATGTGGTAAATTAAACAGGTGGACTTCTCTTCAAACTCATACTGAAAGCTAGTCAGAATGACACAGTCTGGGCATAACTAAATGCGAAACATTGATAAATGATCTCCAAAATTTCAACAAATGATAAGTGTAGTTCTTAATCTTGTTCTTTGCCAAATGAAAAATAGATACCTTTCAGTAATCTCTTCTTCCACCCGGGATTCGTCTCCTACTTTGCAACTGGATTTGTGCTTTGTCACTTTTGTGCTTAGCTTTCGGTCATTCAGCATTCGCCGTTGTTGTTGACTCAGCGCCTAGATGACTTTAGTTGAATAAGGTTTCGATCGTGCAAACTTGGGTCCTGGGCAGTTGATTGGTTGCATTATCATTTCTCAAATGGAATGCAGCATACTGTATATTAGGGTAAATCTTCCGCCTCGCTTGCTGAAGCTGGTGTTCCTCGGGCTATTTTTATCACTCCTTTTCTTTTTTCTCTCTCGTCTTACATGACTTTTCTCCTTCTAATCAGAGCAACTTCGTCAAATACACTGGTGATCTGACCGTCTCACTTCGTGTCATGTTACAATGTGACTGCAGCAAACTTAACTGGTTCCTGTCTGTAGTCTAAGGTACGTGGTCTTGCGTTAAATCCCTCAAAATGTCAGGCAGTTAACTTTCCCCTCACTCATAAGCGTGAACTGCAAGAACTGTGTCGTTCACAAGATGTTTGTATCAAAGAGGGCACTGAAACAGAAACTAAGTCTAACAGAAAATACCTTGGGGTAAATCTATCCTCTGGTCTTTCTCGGTCATTCTACATCTTGTCGATTTCTAAGAAAACCTTCAGTCTAGCTTACCATGTTATGTATTCAAGACAGTCAGGAATCATTCAACCTCTCTTTCTACAACTTGTTAACTCTTGCATTGGTCTTTACTGCTCCCCCTTATTCTTTCCTGAATTACTCAAAAACGACTATGTCGTATTGTGCAAGGTATGAAGGTCGTCATTAGGGCAAGTGGTGTACCATTTAGTCAACTCGTTAATGCATTAGTTACAAGACATCTAAACTCATGTGAGAAATAGTCTAAATCTATACTGTCTAACCCTCAACATCCCCTCTATTCTCAGCTATTCCCTTTAATTTCATCTGATGGAACCAGAAGTCGGAATAAAAGATTATGTGATCGTTTTTGGAATTAAGTAATACCAAAAATTGTTGTCGTTTTCATTGTCAGCAGTTCACAGCCTATTGAGTTTACGCAAGTGGAATGCTCATTTCCCACTTTCCTGAGGAGACATCAACTAGGATTCTAGGAAAGTAGTACGTCAGCATGCGAATTTCATGAATCTGTAGACTGCATTCCATTCACTTATTACTGAAACTAAACTATGAAGGAACTGATATTTCAAAGAAGTATGTAGTACAAGGCTCATTTCTACAACTGTCGTCCTTATTTTAGTTCACGTTCATCATACATGTATTAACCGAATTGTCTGTTACTCACTTTAGGCCCTTACCAGGGAACAGTCTTGTCAACTTAGTGTATGCTGATGGTATTGTCCACTTAGGCTGCGATAAGTGACCATTGAAACTGGAAGATATGAAAAGACTACTGGTTTTTGATCGTAGTGTCTGTACCCTTTCTTCTGTGTTAAGTAGTCTAATATGGTGAGTAATATTGGGGTTAAGCTTAGTGTTAAGTAGAAATGTGATTCCAAACGTTGTTAATGACACAGATGCATTCACTCGATGTAATCTCACATATCTGAGCAACCCTTATATTTTTTCCATATGACTGTTTGTTTTCATCACATTTATGCTCATTAGAGTTCCATTTAATTTCTTTTTACTTCTACCATTGTGTGCTACATGTAATGTGCTAACTTAAGCGGAAGCACTTGTGTGCAAGCTTCTATGTTGAAAGTCAGTCTGTCAGAATGATCTATAGTAAATGTATGATGAAATGCTATGTATATAGTTGTCATTCACGTCTCATAAACCGTTAATGCCCAGCTCTTGTTACGCTCGGGCCCACGCTGTTCCTTGAAGATTTCAGAAACGCTTAGTTATAACGGACGAAAAAACCAAAACACCAATTGTTGACTTGAGTATTCTATATTGTTACACCAACATATAAATCAAGTATGACTAAGGTCTGTGAACAAATATTACAATAATAAATCACAATATTACTTCTGATGGTTTACTGCTGACTTCTTTCTGAACAGCGACCGATGAGACGATGACTGTCGTATTGATGCCTCCGCGAAAATCGAGGAAGTTGATTTTGAGCAAACAACCAAGAATTGATCGTTCAATCTTCAACTACATTGACACTCCCCGGCAAAAAAGGGATCCAACCCTTTTTTCCTTCACGACCAATACACGTTGACTTGGATGCCATTGCGAGAACCTGGGTCACACGGACAGAGCTGAAATGGAAAACAAACAGAAAAGCCAACACACCACAAGCATACTCACAGCACAATCTCACATACTAATGACGACCTGCGCCTCCAGACAAAGGTGTCCTCTTGACATCTTGCAAAACAATCGCCACTTACTAGAATGACTCTTGCAGAATGCAACGTGACCATAGCACCAACTCATGATACTCTACGCACATCTTCTTATCTACTCACTACCAATTACCACTGCAATCGCTTGTCACTCATTCTGCCTCAGTTCTAGTAGCGGTGACGCATGCGAGCCTCAGTCGTTTACACTCTTTCCCCCCGGCGTGTCGGACCGCAGCTAACAATTATCTCCGTGTGCATTTCATTCTCAGCAATAGCCTAGCCTCCCCGGCGTATACGACCCATCTGCTGTCCTTAACATCAATCAATTCATTCATGGATGTAGAAGACTCGAAACAACTTCAGAAGTAATCACGACGAAAATTTTAACAAAATTATGCAATAACAACAAGATACGAAAACAACAAGTAAACACAATGAATCCAAAAACACCAATTGATATGACACACCACACGTATATACAAATAGTACAAATCACCTCGTAGATCATGTCTTGGTGGAATTCCTTTGAAGAATCGCAGGACTTACACCAGTACGCCTAGAACCCTTCTCAGGTTGACGATTGTAAGTTGTGGAATGTCCGGACACAAACAAGATTAACCAACAATTACAATAATTGGAACTCACACAATTATTTAACACAAACATATGTACAATCAACACATCAAATGTTGTGGATTCTGGTACAACAAACTACCCTTGAAGAACTGTAGGACTTACAGCAGTACGCCTACATTCCTTCTCAGGTTGATGACACAAGTGGAAGTCGTCCGGACACAAACAGAATTACCAACAGCTAGATGACAGATGATATCAATTCAGTATGTACAATATGAACATATGTACAAAATCACACACCAAGCACATTGGACTGCTCATTGATGCGCTACCCTTTGAAGAATTGTAGGACTTACAGCAGTACGCCTACAACCCTTCTCAGGTTGACGCCCTAGGTTGGAAAATCGTCGCAGAGTTCATTTGCTAACTTCCTTCTATGAGCTATATCCTCAAATCTGAACGACAACACGCCAATGTCATTGTATCGTAGAATATAGATGACCAACAAACACACGACATATCTCATCAACCAAGTGTAGAAACAGAGTAATTTACACCAAAGATAATAACATTCAATTAGTAACTTGAAACTAGAAATGCCTTTATTCGTGCAAGTCAATTTAACAATTACTCTCTCCTTTACACTTGGCTTATCCTCACTAAACTGACCATTGATATTCGTCCTTTCAAACGAACTGATACTAGCATAGTCATTGCACAAGATACTTGAGTTGATGGGTGTCTGTTTCATTGTGGATGACAGCACCAACGACGACTGATTGATATCAGTTGATGAAGTTAGCGGTGGATCAAAAGCTGTTGTTGCTCGACTTTCAGAAAGTTGTCTACCTGCAAGACCACCACCACTGCTGTCTTTTACTATCAGCTCAGGTTTAGCACTAGCATCTGATGATAGGTGGGCTACATGCTGATCAATCACACTGACGGTCTCACAAGTATGCGTGCCTTCTGCAACTGCATCTGCATTTATTTCTACTTCACGTTCAAGTTGTACAGAACCTTTGTTCAACTTAGCAGTAGTAGGCATATCCCTCATCTCATCATGATCAACCAAAGACAACTGTGAAGTATCATGATCATTATCACGAATATTCACTTTACCGTCAAGTTCATCATTTTCAAACTCTTTAATAACAGAAGTAGACAATTTTGGTTCCTCCTCGCAAATCCTAAAAGGTTTTATAACTTCACTCTGACTAGTCATACCTTGTAAACTTGTAGGGTCAGAACTGCACTCTGAAGCAGTAACTCTATTCTGTGACACTCTATTCAACAATGGCTTACCAGTTGCAACTACAGACTTCTTGACCGCACCGTTATCGTCACACAATTCGGAGTCAGACCTGGGGTTTACATTTAGCTTATCACTGAACTTGCTCACTGGTTCACAGTTCACCTTTGTATGCACCTCTTGCAAACGTGTCAAACACAACCGTGTTTGTCTTGCATCTTGTAACTTATCTGTTGAGGATGTACTACGAAACCTGTTGCACTCACTAGGTCTATATGCATTACTAGACATCATGGAGCCTTCTCGATATCCACCTCTCTGAGGCCTATTCGTCATCAATGATTGCGTTTTACCCTCAGACTGCTCTATTCTAGGGGTGAGATTTAATATACTGGCAAACTTGCTCATAGATTGATTGACACTATCTTTTACCAGTTTCAGGATATCATCAAACTTTGGCTCGATACCCTCATCCTCCATACGGGAGCTTATCTTCACCCACTTCCTTTGCAGTCGAGTAGGTAGGCGTCTTGCTATTACTTCTAGTATAAAACTCGAGTTGAGGTCACTCATGCGATTCATCGAAATCATTCCATTCTTGTAAATTAGAAAATTATCTAAAAACTCAGTGAGTGCCTGGGAGTCATCTTGAAGTTGACTGACGTTACCTTTGACAGCTTCGAATACGTTCCTTACAATCATTGAAGGTCTTCCAAACCTTTGACGTAATATGCTCATAGCCTCATCGTAGCCCTCTTTTGGCTTCATAAACTTACAACACTGTATAGCTCTTGCAGCATCTCCAGTGCAATACCTCATCAAATACATTAACTTCAATTCATCACTTAATAGAAAACCACTCAGCATGACCTCAAACTCCTTTACAAATTGTAAATAATCAGCCGGGTTTCCATGGAAACACCGTGGTTCAAACTTAGGGAGTTTGATGTTCCTATTATCCCTGAACGGCGAAACAGTAACATCAACCATGTCATGCTTAACATCAGGCACATCGTTACAATTAACGGACAAGTCACCATGACTTACTTTCCTGTTTGTATCCAAGACACTCTGTCCCTTCTTTGACCCAGGCATTGTTGAACTTGACCCAATTCCAAAAAAGTTCCAGATATTGCTTGTTCAAAGAGGACTTGACCGGCACCAGGAAAAATGAACGGCGACTATCCAAACTTTCACCAACTGTTTGAATCCGCCAGATCTGTTTCTATCGTCAGAAACTGTCAGCCACGTCTCATAAACCGTTAATGCCCAGCTCTTGTTACGCTCGGGCCCACGCTGTTCCTTGAAGATTTCAGAAACGCTTAGTTATAACGGACGAAAAAACCAAAACACCGATCTGCCGCTTGATATTTCTTTATTGTTACACCAACATATAAAAAGAATAAGTGAACTAAGGTCTGAAAACAAATATTACAATAATAAATCATTGTATTACTTCTGACGATGTTTCACTCTTCTTTCTGAACAGCGACCGATGAGACGATGACTGTCGTATTGATGCCTCCGCGAAAATTGGGGAAGTTGATTTTGAGCAAACAACCAAGAATTGATCGTTCAATCTTTAACTCCATTCACAATAGTTCTACCTTCACGAAACCTAGAAGTCAGGAGCGGACTCTCTTTGACAGATCTAGTTTTACTTTGTGACCAATTGGTGAGTCACCTGGTGTTGTGGTAGTAAAAAAACTACTCCAAACCTTAGTATTTTCTAGAAATGAACATATTTACTTACTTTGGTGACAATTTAATCTTACCGATATTAACCTTTACTTAGTAATTTGGATCCGCAAGTAAACGCCATGTTACCAAGTTATTCAAAAGACAGAATGATGAGTGAAACAGTACTCGGATACTTATTCTAACGAAACCGAATAATTATAATCGTTTAACTTACCAATATGCCGCTTACTTTCAGCCTTAATTCAAAGACAAATTTAATTGCTCACTAAATTAATAGCTCCAGAAGACTGCTCTACTCCTGTCTTCGAAATAATTTACCCGATCGTGTTTTACTTCAAAATATGTGTATACTGGCCAGCTGATGTTGCTTATCCAGTTACACTGTTTTTCAGTTACAATGTCCCATCTATTTCCTATCAAACAGAACATCCCTTAAACCATCAACGAGTTACCATCATTTCTAAATAAATAACCTTGACTATTCACATGTAAACAATGCTATAAACTTTATCACCTACGTGATGTTTCAACTTTCGATTAATCAGTTTTCCCTTACATGAGCACCTGTTTCAATTTTAACGGATATTTCTAACCTTTGACTACTGAATTAGTACGTTTCGTTATATGCCATCCATACGAAATGTAGGTACTGATAATAATTACTGCTAACAGATTTATCACGAGAATGTACTCCATATTGACGACAATATTCCTCAGGGCCGGACGTATCTTCTAAACGCGCTACTCAATACAACACATGACCCTAACCCCATAACTCTGTAGCTCACAACATTCTATAAAGTTAGTAGTGACTATTAACAAGTAGAATGTCTATTTGAGGTGTAGAGAATACATTTATTAGTGATTCGACACAAAATACAAAATCAACGGTACTGGAAACCACTTTCTTCAGCAACGAATCCCACGAGGTCACTGGGACTACAGATTATCTAAAAAAGATAAACAAGGGTTCACAGGATGTATACATGAATATGACTACCAGTATAATATTAACGAGATAGCACAGTAAGAATTAATGAAGGTTTATATCGATGTGTGATTACATCAGTCACTATTTTTGATACAAGTGAATATTTAGACTACGTAATAAGAAGACGTAATTTGTCTGAGTCGTGTAGTGTTGTATTTGTGCAACACATTTTGGACAATCTGGTCACGCATGGACTTGTTATAGGAATACATATGAGATTAATACAGTTAAAAGTTTAGAAAATAAATTTAGGTGGAATTAAAACCACATATTGGAGGTCAAAATAACGATGAAGATCACTAAACCAAATATCAGAGGTGTTAGTATATCTACCCTGACTAGTATCAAAACGAAGTTTAACAAAGAAGGTTTCGTGTGATGACGAATAGTCTTGGAATTCACAAAAATGGTTTAAACTTCCTAATCAAACTTCGGCTTCCACAAACTTTAGGATGCAATCCAAACACGTTCTACAGATAGGTTTAAAAAATGTGCAAACGTCAGTTTTATGTCCTGTCCCTATATTATGTTTCGAAATAGAGGAGCTGGGACGCCATTAATAACTTCTGAAGATTCTGTTGCTTCTGGAGGAATTTAGGAGAATTTAGGAATATGATGCGTAGCCCTTACTTGCAGAAATCGATGAGCCTTCCCTAAATGGATACAGCAACCACTTCTAAACCTTACGTCCATAGCTTTAAGAGATGTCGGACACTACTTCTACGTGGTTTTAAAATAATTTTGTGAATTAACTTCGAACAAGCGCGAATAATGTGGCGTCAGGACAATAACAAAAATCGGAAGTTTATGAAACCAAACTCACTAAAAGGACAAAGTGACGCACACCACAGATGTCTTTACGTACCTGATCACGAGGATGGCATTGAAATCCACCAAGTTACTAAAATGTTGCAGTGTGCATTTAACTCATTTAAAAATTTTGGCAGAAAACACTGAATGTTGTAAGTGATCGTAAAACATATTACAGTTCCTTCCCATTTGTGAACACTAATTTTCGCTTGTATCTATGCATTCCATTGACTTTCAGCTATCAAAACACCACACAAAAGTGCGGAAGGATGCAAAATTTGACATCAACCATATTCCTCGGTTCCTGCAGCAATAATAGGTACTGCACAAATGCTGATAGGGAAATTTGAGACCGAGTACAAGTTTCCGCCAATCTGCGAACAAATTTATCGAATGACAGTCGTTGAAATGTACGCGAAGCTTACTCGGCATGCCAAAAATCACTGCATGAACCATGTATTTAAGCGTACTGTCACACAAGCAATAAGTAAATGCTCAAGAACATTATCGAACAATAATTTTCATATAAATTCATCCAACAAGAGCAAAATGAGCACCGAAATCGCGTCTACCGCGTTTGCTGGACGACTAGCCACAACTCGAATCAACGAAACCGCGTAAATGCCGTCAAGGTTAAGCCAGAGGCGCCACTTCAAATAGGGGATATGCCTTATCAACGCCCTCTCGTATACACTTGGCTTATCCTCACTAAACTGACGAATATTCTTCGTCTTTTCAAATGCACCGACACTAGCATAGTCATAGCATAAAACACTTGAGTTCATGGACGTATCTTTCATTGTAGATGACAATACCAACGACGACTAAGTGATACAGGTTGATGAGCTTAACGGTGCATCAGAAGCTGTTGTTGTTCGACCTTTAGAAGTTTGCCTAACTGTAAGATTACCGCCACTGCTGTCTTTTATTATTAGCTCCGGTTTAGCACTACCATCTGTCAGTAGATGGGCTACACGCTGATCATTTACATTGACAATCTCACGAATATCCATAGCTTCTGCAACTGCATCTCCCTTTAAGTCTACTTCACGTTCACAATGTACAGAATATTAGTTCAACCAAGTATTAACGGGCATTCCCCTCATCTCAGAATCAACAGCCAAAAACAAAAAGGTACTATCATGAACATTATCATAAATATTCATTTCTCCGTCGACTATCTGGTTGAATTCATCATGTTCAAACTCCTTAATAATAGCAGTAGATGATTTGTGCCCCTCTCCACAAATCCTTAAAGGTTTTACACATTCTTATATATTCTTATATTCTTATATATACATAACAAATATTTACATAACGTCCAATTGTAGCCTTTCTAATATAGTTATGTTTGCAGATGAATTTACTGAATTCGCTGCTCCTGCATTCGGAAACTCGTTGTCTATACTCTGTGGTGATTTTAATTCATGTGATCACAGCTTTCTTACTTCACTTGGTCATGAGAATCTAGTCAAGTTTAATACACGTCTGGACAAATCACTAGACCTGGTTTTTATAAATGACCGTGATGTATATGGAACCCAAAGGGGAGCGCCTTTGCTAAATTCTGACAACTGCATTATTCGTATTTTACCGAAAGTGTACGGCAAGTTACAACGAAAATTGTTTAGTCATTTAACAAAGAAGATACATGAACGTTCATATTCCCATGATAACATTCTATCAGCAAGAAGCATGTCGTATGATACCAACTGGGAACTATTTACTGAAGATAAGTTGGATGCTACTGTCTCTAATATAACCGATTATCTGAAGTTTTGTTTGGAAATTTACTGTACATATCAAACACTGTTTTCGAGATTTGACAGAATTTCTTCTTTGCAACTGAAAAAACTTAAAGACTAAAGGAGAAGTGTCCGTAAAATAAACACCCTTATAAAAATTGAAATAGAAAGGTTGAACAGACTATATAATGAAAAATTTTAATCATGTAAAAATCCTTCAAACATTTGGAAACTTTTCAATAAACTTACAAGTAAAAAACAAATGTCTGTTGATGCTTATTCTGATGTTAATGCTTTAAACAAATCATTTATCAAGAAGCAAATTAATATGGTTGTACCTGAAGAAGCCTGTAGTTGCAACTGGTAAGCCTTTGTTGAATGGAGTTTCACAAACGAAGCCACAACTTGTGCAGAAGAAGAGAGTTACAGTTTCAGAGTCTAATTCTGACTCCACAAGTTTTGAAATTATTACAAATCAGAGTAATATAATAATAATAATCACTTTATTCCACAACTATAACAATTTACAGCATTTTTACTTATTTTTTATTTTTTAAAATTTTTTTTGATTACAGCTTGATTCCACACTGTACTTTTGGTACAAGTATGGAATTTTCAGCGTGGATATCGGTAGCCAAAAATTCGTAGGCCGACCATAGATATCAGGTGTGCGTCGGCGTGGGCTCGAACCCCGGACCATGTGCATGGTCGGCGAGGATCCTAACCACTGTGCCACCGACGCATGATTTCATGGAATTTTCAGCGTTTCTTTTGCATATTGCAATGGTTTAGCTCTGTTTTCAATTATATAATTGTTTGGAATATTAAAATATTGATAGTTAATAGGAAAAAATAAAACCCCAACAAAATCACACCATTACTAGGTCATAGTGAATAATAAATAGATAATATAACAAATAACACATGCGTCATTACATTTTATAGTTTTGTTAATGATTTAAAAGTTGTAAAAGTGCTTTTCTGATATTTGTCTCTTCACACAATACTCGTGCCAAATATGGTACGGTCGAATTTTTATATTTTGTAGTACGAGCATAAATGTTTATGAAATTTCTTCTGGTCTTACCCGAAGAGATACAAAGAAACAATTGTGAATAAAGAGGATGTTCACTATCAGATAAGATAACTTTAGCTAAGTGTCTACAAGAATTCATATGCCTATTGACAACAGTGTCATTTAGTTGAGTCAAAGGAATGGCACTGACCCTACTTACAACCTTCAATGTTCTTCGTAGTATTATATGGTCTTTCTTGAGTAGCCCATGGAAGAATAATGGAGAACAATAAAGAATGATGGGCAAAACACATGAACTAATAAATTGTATGAGAAGGGATTGGGTTATACCTGAGTGCCTCAACTTAATGTAATAAGTCAGACGGAAAACTTTCTTAGAAACTATAAGAATATGAGACGACCAGCAAAGGTTTGAAGAGAAACTAATGCCAAGATAAGAAACACTTGACTTACTCTCTATCATGGTACCATCAATATTACAACAATCATGAGATTGAATCAATCCATGCATGTCTTTTTCACTTCTCAAGCTGAAATCAACAGTGTTACATTTAGTTGGATTTAGTTTAAGACCATTTGAGCCAGACCAATCGTTAACTTCAGCTAAGAAGCCTTTCATGTGGGAACAATCCGATGTGGAAACTACAGAGACAGAAACAGTCAGATCATCAGCATACTTAATGAAGTTAACTTTGGGTGAGTTCGGAAGGTCATGCAAAAAGAAAGAGAAAAGAAATGGAGAAAGTACTGCACCTTGAGGCACACCACTTTCAGTTAGCTGAGAAGTGGAGCGCTTACCAGCCAAAACAGTATGCTGTTTCCTATCCTTAAAATAAGAAGACACCCATCTAGTTGCCCAGGACTCTGTTTGTGCTGAAATCATCTTTCCCAATAAAAGTGTCCTAGGAACAGAGTCGAAAGCCGCAGTATAGTCTAAAAAAGTGGGTGAAGATAAGCTCTCGTATAGAGAATGAAGGCATTGAGCCAAAGTTCGATGATATTCTGGAACTGGTAAAAGATAGTGTAAGTCAATCTATGAGCATGTTTGCCAGTATATTGCATCCCACCCCTAGAATAGAGCAGCCTGAGAGCAAACCGCAATCATTTATGACGAAAGGGTCTCAGAGAAGTAGATATCGAGAAAGCTTTATGGTGTCTAGTAATCCATATAAACGTAGTGAGTGTAACAGCTTTCGTGGGACATTCCCAACAGATAGGTTACAAGTTGAGACAAACACGGTTGTTTTATACGTTTTCAAGGAGCGCACACAAAGGTGAATTGTGAAGAAGTGAGCAAGTTTAGTGATAAGCTAAATGCGAAATCAGCGTCATCAAGTCCTGACTACGAATTATGTGACAATAATGGTGCGGTGAAGAAGCCTGTAGTTGCAACTGGTAAGCCTTTGTTGAATGGAGTTTCACAAACGAAGCCACAACTTGTGCAGAAGAAGAGAGTTACAGTTTCAGAGTCTAGTTCTGACTCCACAAGTTTTGAAATTATTACTAGTCAGAGTAAAGGTGTTAAACCTTTAGGAATTTGTGGAGAATTGCGCAAATCATCTACTGGTTTTATTAAAGCATTTGCAAATTATGAATTTTATCGTACAAGCGAAGGTAAATTGGATATTTTTGACATTGTTCATGATGGTGTAGCTTTGTCTTTGGCTGTTCAGTAGTCTAGAGTCATGCAAGAGAACTTTTTATTACGGAAATCAGCACGTATTTTTATATGTTTCATGTATATATTTATAGCTTTATTCAAGCAGACAAATGGTCTTCCTATTGGTTTTTTCTTGCTCAAGTTGACTGGTTTCTCGTAAGTTTAAGCCATATATCTACGAATCTTATTTGCCCACGTTAAGTCGGCTGTGATTGGTTGTTGAATAAACCCCGTTCGTATTTTCTCACGGCCCCTATTAGTGACCTAGACATTGACGTAAGTTAATGTCTATCAATTGGCTAGCAGCCTGCTCTCACAACACTCGTCCCCCCGTCAAATAGTTTGGACCGAAGTTGTCTTGATCTTCTTGGTGCGGGCGTCATAGTTTTCTTTTCTCGCTGTATTCAATTCTGAAGCTCGTTGACGTTCACACCCTTCTCATTGTTTGCATTTTTGATGGTATATACGTGACCCCGTCTCGCAGTGACCGTGTACGGTCCTTCCCACTTTGGTAGCAGTTTTCGCGACACTGGCACGTATCCGCTGGTGTTTCGCCTATCTCTACATTTGACTTGATCTCCGATCTCGAATGCGGGTTCCTTCCCCTTTACCCTCTGTTCGGCTTTCACAGCGTCCACTTTTTGCTTTCTTTTTACGTTGTTGATGGCTTCTTTCCGCTCCGTCCACGATCTCGTCATACTCCAATGCTGATGGAGGGGCCGGGTCTTGTTATGTATCGGTAGTCGTGGTCTCCTCCCATACATCAACTGAAATGGTGCCTTCTTCGTCGTTTCTTGCGCAGACGCACGATGTGCTAACAGAATCAGAGGAAGCTCTGTCTCCCAGTTACCACCCTTTCAGTGTGCGGCTATTTCTCTCCGTCAGTCCGTTCGTTCACATGTCGGAAATCAACACAAAATCTGTATTTCCCGCTGCTTTTCTTCATCAATAGCACTGGAGAACTATATGGACTATCGGCTTCTTCAAAATATCATTCCTCAGCATCTCTTCAACTTGTCTTGCGACCTCGCTTTCCAAGTGACACGGGACTCTTCGAGTAACGAATGGTCTCATTTTTCCGCTTGTCGCCGGAATTTCGTGTTTAACTTTATCACAGTAACCGTGCGGATCTCCCTCTCCAGTGAAAAGATGGTAGTGTTTGCTAAGTAACTTTGTCACACTTAGGACTTCCGACGCCGCATTCCCTGCTACCTCACTATTCTCGTGCACTCTGAAACAACCATACTATGTAACGACAACCCTTTTCTTCATATTAATCACTGCACCCACTTCTCGCAGAAAGTCTGCCCCAAGGATTGTTCGGCGCAGTTCAGGTACGACCAGGAATGGGAACGTCACACTATCCTTTCCAACTCTAACTCTGAAGTCCGACACTCCCTCGATTCTTAATACGTTACCCCCTGTCTGTACTGTCAACGAACCCGGTCTAATTTTCTCACATAGACTCCTCTCTACGAGTGAGACTGCTGCCCCTGAGTCAATTAAACACACCAATTCGCGGTCATTTACACATAACTTCGAATATATCGCCCCCTTCTCCACTGCCCCTATTAAAGTCTCGGAACACGGGAAGAATACATGGTGTATCTTTTAAAACCTCTTCTTTGTCGTATCTCCGGGCAACGGTTTCTCGAGTGGCCCAGTTTACCACATGCGAAACACCAGTCACTCCACACGTTCAGTCTCGGCGCGGCTACTTCACTTTGCAACTCTTTGATCTCCCGCTCGTATTCCTTTGGTTTTGACTGCTCTATAGCGGCTACAGTTGTGCTCAGCAGCTGTCTGGTCACCTTCGCCAGCTCCCTAATATCCATCGGCTGCACAGCGTTAACCAGTTGTAATCGCTGAGAAATGTGTTCTGTGACACTCGATGAATTGGGAAGACAGTAGCTGCTCCTCTGATTCCTCATCCAAAGTGGGAAACGCACGTCGAAGTAGATTCATCAATTTCACCGTCTCCATCAGGTCCCACCTTCGTTGACCGGAACTGCCGCAGTGCCAACTGTCTGTCTGTTGCGCTGTCAAACTCCGACACCAATCGTTCGATCAATGTCTTCCAAGACGCTGTGCCGCCTGACCTGTCTACGCTGTAATATGCCGCCTTCGTTCGGCCTCTCAGCAGCGTTGAAGTAGTCTCTGGATTGCTTCGCGATCAACTCCATCAACGGTTTTTTCACTGCCAATGAAGTTGAGGTAGAGCAAGAGCTGAGTACCACCGCATGCTTTGTTCGATGAAGATGGATAGATTTGCCATTTGATCAGCAAAGAGTTTGCATTTCCCGAATCCATACTTTTCCAGGGAGCGGAGTTCTGCATCTTGTGCGTCTTTTATTCTTCCGGGACGAAGCGACTTAGTATTTTACTTAGCGTGAACAAGAGCATTATTCCACGTCGATTCTTGTAGAGTGAGTTTTAATTCTCCGTTCTTTAGGACCTTCACAAGGTGGCCTTCCTTACAGTCGGTTGGTACTTTTCTCTCCCTCCAAATCTTCTGCAGTAATGGCTTGAGCATATCTTTTATAGTCTCTTCGTCTATTTTCGTTGCTGTGGGGAAATTTCGCCTGACCCTGTTGCCTTCCTGGAAGGATTTTACTAGCTTGATTGCATTCAGGATTTCTTCCTTCACTGGACGATTGGTGTCCACTGGTGGGCAGTCGTGTGAGTGCTGTTGGTGATGGTATTTTCAGGCGAGTCGCAGGTGATGGTCGATTCAAGAATTGTTTGAAGTGGTTGGCCCATTGTTGAACTTGTTTACCCACCGTGGTAACCAAGTCCCCTTGGAAATCATTTATTGGTTTCATCATGTGGGTTTGTTCCTTCCCCGATAGAGATTTCGTCATCTAGTACAATGTTCTAAGGTTTCTTTTATCTGTGGCCAGCGTGTTCTGCTCCCTGATTAGCTTCCAGGTAGGTGTCCGTTGGGAGCCATTCCTTGTCTCGTCTCTTCTTTCTCCCTAGGACGGTTGTACAAGTTTCCATGAAAGTCACCTTCAGGTAGTTTCAACGATCTTCCACGCAGGTTTCCCCAGTAATGCCACGCAGTGTGTCCAGCTTTGCCCTGATCTGTAGTGAGGGTATCTCCCGTAGTTTTGTTCTTCAGTTTCTCAGTGTTGAGCTTGAATTCTGGCCTGTCTCCAGATGACGCTTAGTGCACCGAACTTTATCCTTATGACAACCATGACAGTGTGCTTTGAAGTGTCGCTCTAGAGTTTTCAGGCACTGAACTTTAACTGAGATGGCTGAAGGTTCAGAAGTCTGAAATTTCTCCAGCCCTATTCATTTCGCCCAGAGTTTCTAAAATCCTGCGCTGTTTGCACCCAATTTGGCTTGCTTTCATGTAACGCATTAAGATTTCGGTAATGCTATTCGGGGTCCCATCGACAATTATACATCTCATCCAACAGTCATACGACAATGCTGCATGCCAAGTAATCCACACTGGGAAACTTACGGAAGCCTTCGAAGTGAGAACTGGAGTGAGGCAAGGCTGTCTACTATCACCAATGATCTTCCTGATTGCAATTGATTGGATAGTGCGACAGACAACGGCAACCAACGAGGGAACAGGCATAAAATGGACTGACACAAAAGACTTGGAGGATCTGGATTTCACCGATGATATATGTCTGATTTCCCATAAACTGGAAGATATGCAAGTGAAAAGTAACAAGTTGGCAGAAGAAGCATCAAAGATAGGACTTCAAGTGAACATAGATAAAACAGAGGTGATGAAGATTCCTAGCCAACATCAACAGCAGCAACAACAACAGACAACAGTCAGCATAAGTGGGAAGAACCTGAAAGAAACAACCTCCTTCACCTACCTGGGAAGCATCGTCTCAACTACAGGCGGAACTGACGAGGATATCAAAGCCAGAATCGGAAAAGCAAGACAAGCTTCCATTACTCTCAAATCTGTGTGGAGGTCAACAGCACTCAGCATCAAAAACAAGATCCGGATTTTCAACTCCAATGTGAAGTCAGTGCTACTATACGGATCAGAGACTCGGCGAGTCATAAAGAGCATCTCAAACAAACTTCAGACCTTCATTAACAGCTGTCTCCGCTCAATACTCAAGATCAGATGGCCAGAAAAGATCAGCAGCAGGGATCTCTGGGATACAATAATAATAAGAAGAAATAATGCTATTCGGGGTATGGTGCATTAAATTCTGCGGTTATCTGTAAAATCACCCATCCACCCTCAGTTAACCTGTCGTATAATTAGAAGTATAACATTGAAGAGGTGTAACTCTCTCCCCTTTACATTTGAATATTGTTGTCTGGATCTTGGAGGGGTTTGTTTTACATTGCGCAAGGGCCTTAGATGTTGTCACGCCACATTAATGGCAGATGTTTTAGCTCTGCATACTTGGAGTTGATACTGTTGCTAGAGGAGTAACTGACACAACTCATAATGCCGTGAACTGAGATCAATTCGAGAACATTAGAAGGCGCATTACCAATCCCAAAACAGTTTGTTGTCCCAGTGACAATAAACTAGCCCGACAATACAATTACAGCACCAAAAGTTATATCTTTAAAACGTTACAAGTTCATACAGTTACTGGTCCAAGTGTTGTGGCTTCAAAGTCTGTAAGTAAACATCAGTATAATTCACAATAATACTTCTGATCTTATTGCTCCAGTTTTGAGCCGAACACCAGACATTTAGATCACAGTGGACGTTATGATTTCCAGCAGATACGAAATCATTTTGAATAAGCCAGGTCTACGGAGATTCGTTGAACATCGGCAACAATGACATCAGCTTTGCGGGGGACTAAACAACAAGTCTGGGGGTTTTAAAGAATACAAAAATAAAATTCGAAATTCGTAAAGATACTTAGATAGTATATTGCAGTTGCTTAGTAAAGTGAGTTATGAAAGAGTACTGACGCAAACAGGATCAAGTTTACCAGGGGAACTTCAACAGTGTGATCCACAGACCGCGTCCACGAAGTGGGCTTCGGCTGCGTTTGCCATACCATGGTAGTTGCCAGTGGGATGTTGAGTGCGCTGAGGACGAAGATCAGAGATTCCTTAAATTTCGAAAGAATGAGACCAGAGAATTAATAGCCAGACAAACAGTTGTGGCGAGTTAGAAGAACAAGTGTGAACAAAGGTGTATGCAATTTTCGGCCCAGGGAAAAATGGTAACTAAAACAAAATTTCGATTGAAACATAACATATACACGTGTGATGTGTCCACATTTAACAGTAGGTGTACAAAATCATCATTCTGCTTGCTGTTCATGTCCTAGTGACGAGAGTAGATCAATGATTCTCCAGTTTACAATTTGGAAAGATCACTTCCATTCAGTCCATTATCAATTGTTTTCAACATCAACAGCTTCGCTAGTCTCAAATGTGTGTGCTAAATTTCCATGTCCCCATGCTTATTTTCGCCTTTATCCGAAGAGTTCATGCAGGCTGACTGACTTCCTAAAACCTTTCGCAAGCCGGCCCCATTCAGACTTCCCCATTCCGGCCGGCAATGTGTTTGATTTTCATGTGTGGGATTATTTGGCATGCCAGTTGAAATTTCACTTGGTCAGTTTTTCTGTGAATAATTTTTAACAAAACTGTCATATATTTTCTGGATTGATTAGATCTTTCCCTTTCTGATATGCCATGTTGGTGATCTGATTCAGACATACCCTTAGCATATTCGTTGCAAACGTTTGTGCTTCAGGCGATCTGTGTTGAAATATTGCTAGAATGAGCAGGATGCGGTAGTTGAGTGGTACTTTGAAGATTACATAACAGTCGGGCTGTTTTTCTACGATAGATTAGCTAGTCTTACTGCAGGACTTGTCTTATTTTTAGAGTTAACAGTTGCTAGAGAACTATCTGTCTAAACAGAATCAGATATATCTCGCAAAGATTAGTCTAGCTGAAGCTTATACTACCAGAAGTGAGTGCCAACTGTCAAAATTTTTCTCATTAGTTTATGGACTGATTGTCCAAGTAAATATGCAGTCATATCACATTGTATCAAGTTATCGTCTTCAGGAGTGCGTCGGTGGCATAGCGGTCAGGACGCTCGCCGACCATGCACATGGTCTGGGATTCGATCCCCGGCCGGCGCACTCCTTTACCTCGCTAAGCCAGAAATAATAGAAGATCTGGAGTTTCTTAAAAATGCTTTCCGGCAACCAGCCAAGCGTAAGGTGTCCTACGTGTCCTTACTAGAACACTAATCAGTTCGGTTCTAGAATTGTCGACTTTCTTTACTCGTCACAATAAACGCATCTAGAAACAGTTCATCATCCCTTTATTTGTAAGGATAAATGACCAATCTTTGGGTTAGGTCTTTAGAGGCCGATGGCATCGACGTTCGCGGATTGTGAGGAGTATACTAACGCAAGATCTATTGTATTGGTTCCTCGCTGACCAAAACCGAGACAAAAGAATAGAATTGGTGGTCTAAATTACGAGATATATTTCGGGACCAAATCTTAGACCGAGATGAATGCTTAGCTAGCTAGTGGTCGTGCACAAACGTGGCACAACGGAGTACCAAATGGCATGGATTCTTGACCGGAAGCCTTCAGCTGAACGAGTCAAATTAAACAGTGAGGGTCAGGATCCAATGTTCAGCGATATTTGCTGTGGTCAATAATTTTGAGGAATTATTTACCGCTACAGGTCTTATATTAAGGTCGAGAGTTCTGGTTAAGGGTCAAATTATTGTTAGAAGTTAGGGTTATGACTTTGACCGCGGTTATGAGTTAGCTTTATAATTATGGTGAGAATCAGCTGTCATGATAGCATGAAATCTTCCTACTGAGCAGCATGAACATTTAAATTTACGATATACAAACTCAGGAGGTGATTTTACAGTCCATTTGCTAGATTTTTAAACCAAGGTCACCCGGTTTCTGTCTTACTCTATCTTCACTGCAAAATATTTAAACAGAAACATTCTAGAGTTTTTAGTGACAAAAAACGAGCAGTCATCATGTTCACATCAGCTATGTGATGTTTTCTCACACCACAGGACATGATTTTCTGTACTGATGACCTTGGGGCTCGATAATGGTTTGAGTCTATCGCGTCATCAGTTTGCAACATGTGTTCGTATAGTTTTTGATGCATTAACAGCTATGAAATAGCTTCACTATGGATATTAAAATTTTGAGGAAAATCCGTGATAATGAATCATATATGGTATTGTGAATACTGTCCCCCATCGAGTTCGCATGATGCCAAATATCGTTTTGCCACACAGAGAGAATTTGTTAACCACATACAAGAATGTCATTTGGTCCATAAAACTGAAAACAATGTAGAGGTCTTCATTTGTCGGTAAGTATGGCAAATATATATTGAATTTTTTATTAATAGATTAATTGCTTGGTACGCCTTATAAGATGTAGTCTAGACTAACACAGCTGTGTTAGTTTCCTGAAAGAAGCTTCTATTCAGAGCCTAATGTTGAAACCCAAAAGCTCCTTGACACAATAATGTTGACATCCAAAACGGTCACGTTTGTCTGAACAGACACACCTAGGTGTGCCGTGAAACTCCGAGCATGTTTGCAATGGGCTTTGGGCTTGTTTCCATGATTAATGAGACCATATCTGAGTTTTATTGTATGAAGAAAATAACAATTATCTGATGAATATAAAGAAACAATCCCAGTTAGCGTAGCCACTGGTTGTCTTACAATGGCTCGGGAAAGGATCTTAGTAGCATTTATAAAGCTCTCACTCAGATTATAAATGTAAGGTATATCGGTGCTTAAAACTGTCATATGGTTCATTGAAAAGTGGTTAGAGATGCTGTAGTTGACTTAGAACATGTGAATGACAAGGAGGCCGACAGCATCTAGTAATACAATAATATATGAAGGGTGTTACATATGTTGTGGTGATAAGACTGACGTACACTGAAGCCCCTTATGATTATAGGCTGTAGAGTAATTCAGTGCATTAGCAACTTCCTTTACATTTTTGCATTGGTGGGTAAGTGGTTGATTAAATTTTGGCATAGATATGGAGGGATTACTTGGCAGTTAAATTGTACCTATTCTGGGACAGTTGTCCTATAGCATACTAAGGCTCGATTACTCCGTATTTCAGTGTTTCGTCCTGCTGTGTGGTTGCAGAAAGTAAAGGACCTGCAGGAACTGCGTGAATCTGATTGTTGTTACCATTACAAATCTGCTGCTGACTTGTCAAATCATTTTAAGAGCAATGTAAGAGCCGAAGTTAGAGTCCTGCGTAAGATGCGTAAGTGATTCCAGGGTGCTGTCAGTTCACTATTGTATGGGATGGCTAAGACATGTGTTATCCATACTCACTAACCGCTTCTTTCACTGGGATGTCACCAATATCCCCGATTGTGGTAGATATATTCATGGATAGGTGAGAAAACAGCGACTGAAACGTAGAGCCTCACCCCAAAAATATGGTGGGCGTATGTAGATGACACATTCACTGTACTCAGAACACAGGATATAGATAGATTTTTTGAACAAATCAACTCAAAGGTGGAGAGACTTCATTTCACTTATGAATTGGAAAGTCAGGAAGTGGGGGGTGCTTCCAAAGTTAGATTGTAACGTAAAAAGGAAAGAAGATGGGAAGTTAAACACTAATGTTTACGGAAAACCCACACATTCAAACAGATTTAGATTTCCGACCATCCCACCTTATGTCAGTAAAAATAGGATTGGTGAAATGTTTAAGTAATAGAGCACAAAACTAAGTAGTTCCACGGAAAATCTAAGACGGGAAGTGAGGTATATAAGAGAAGCTTTGAAACCTAATAATTACCCTGATAAATTAATCGGAAAGTATGTAGGGAAATGTAAAAATGAAATTAATAATATTAATAGTGGTGATAATGATAATAATTTAAAACAATTAGTTCCCTTTATGAATTTAAACAAAATAATAAGTGCAGGCAACCTAGCTGCTCTATTGCTAAACATACTATAGAGACGACGTAAAATTAATGCTTACACGTCTTTTAAACCTATCTATAAAACGTGCTTGGGGCATACCCTGAAGTTTGTGGAAGTCCCAGCAATTAGAAAGTTTAAACCATCTTTATGCGTTCAAAAACAATTCTTCATCACACTTGATCTCCCTTAGTGAAGTTTGTTTTGGTACATATCAGGGTAGATGTACTATAGCCACTGTTATTTGGTTTAGTGATCTTCATTGTTATTTTGACCTCCAATATGTCATTTTAACTTGATCTAAATTTATTTTCTTACCTCTTAACTCTTTATTAATTTCATATATATCCCTATGACAAGTCAGTGTGTGATCAGATTGTTCGAAATGTGTTTTGCGCAAATACATCCCATGATTCAGACAAATTACATCTTATTGCTTTGTCTAACTAATAATAGTGACTTACATGTTAAACATGCACAGGATAATGACAACACCAACAATGGGGGATATAAATCATCAGTAGTACTTCCATACAAAGAAGGAACCTCGAGAACCTTACGGAGAATTCTTAGCAATGCATGAATAAAAGCGGCTGGCATTCAAACCACCCACACACTCAATTAGAAACAAGCTTTGTTGGTTAAAGGATCAGTCATTTGGAGCCTTTTAAACAAAATAGTTTAATTTATCTAATACTCTACCTGCAATGATTGTCAGGTCAAATACATAGGTCAAAGTAGTAGAACAGGTGCAGTCAGACGAGCGGTGCATAAAAACCTAGCAAAATTTAGATTAGTTGAGCCGAATAAGATAGAATAGTTCAGCTATGGCGCAACATGCAACTACACACAACCGCACAATAGGATGGGTGGAATAAGATGACAGTTTTAAAATCTAATATAACAGGGTGGTGGGGAGATTGATAACGGAAGCTGTACTTGTCGAATAAACCACAAACACGTGTGATAGGAATGATGCAACACCTCTCCAGTCAGATATCTGGAAAATTCTGCTACCCCTACGACAAATCTGTCTGTTTGTCTGTTTTCGACATAGAACTTTGCACAAATGTGCGGAAGTTCAAGTCGCCACATTCCGTGTAGCACGCGAAGCAAGAGAAGAAAGTACAAGAAAAGCATAATAGAAACAGTGAGCAGAGGTGTGAGACAAAGGAGTAATAAAGAAATACAAAACAGTTTCATTGAAGATCATAAGTCACAGGGAGTGGATGCATCTGCGCCACTGAGAACGATTTTGAGCCATGTCACCAATTGTTTCCAACCATAGATTTTTACCGTCCCGAGGACCCCAGCCTGGAAGTCTACACCTTTCTACGTGGCTTAGACCAACTGTTGTGGATTTCATTGACTGATGCCAAGTTTTTGTTTGACCGCCGCTAGCTTTTTTCCAGCCTGACCCTATATCCGCTAACATAGCTCGTCGAGGGAGGCGATGGCTTGGCATACGTAACACATGTCCTAACCATCTCAGTCGTTGTAGCTTCACGACTTCGTCGATTGATTTCCCCTGTTTACCTAGAACTCTACGCCTAACCTCCATGTTGCTCACCTTATTATGCCACTTTACACGGGAAATAGAACGCAGGCACCTATGATCAAAGACAGCTAGTCTTTTCATGTCTTCCACTCTCAGTGGCCAGGTCTCACAACCATAAAGGAGGACGGAGCGGACTGATGAGCAGTACACCCGCCCTTTGGTCGATAGTCGAACATCTCGTCTACGCCAGAGTCGGCGTAAACTGGTAAATGCGAAACGAGCCCCTTGTATTCGTGCTGAGATTTCGTCAGAGATCAGCCCGTTGGGGCTGATGGTACTTCCCAAATAAGTGAAGCGGTCAACGTGCTCTACCACTTCACTTCCTATTTTTAAACTAGGCGTCGATGTAGTCCAGTCCTGTAACATCATCTTGCATTTGGCGGGAGCGAATCGCATGCCAAACATTCGTAGATTGCGGCTCAAGGTGTTTAGAAGACTCTGCATTTCGTCAGCGTCTTCGCCTAGAAGGACTATATCGTCTGCATATTCCAAGTCAACGAGATTATTCCCTGGTGGTAGCAAGTCAATCCCTGAGTCGCTGAAGTCACCTAGGGTTAAGTCCATTAACACATCTATGATGAAGTTGAATAGAAAAGGAGATAATGGGCATCCTTGACGGACACCACTGGTCGTCATCAGTTCAGATGACAGCTCGCCGTAAGCCCTCACCTGGCTGTATGAGTACGAGTAGAGTGCCTTAATCAGTGCAATATATTTTCTTGGAATTCCCTTTACAGCCAAGCATCTCCAGAGAACTTCCCGATCGACAGAGTCGAATGCTGCCTTTAGGTCAAGAAATATAATGACTGTTGGACGCCGGTAGGAATGCCTATGTTCTAGAATCTGTCGGAGGGTGAAGATATGATCAATACACCCTCTTCCTGGTCTAAAGCCTGCCTGGCTCTCTCGTGTTTGTGCTTCCCGAGCACCACTCAGTCTACGCATGATTATTGAGCCTAAGACTTTAGATACTATATTAGTCAAGCTAATCCCTCTGTGATTATCACAGGAAGACTTGTCTCCCTTCTTGTATATGGGGATAATCAGTGACTTACACCAACCCGATGGGACTTCTTCTGATTCCCAGACGCTGCCTAGTACCTCAGTTAATCCGGACAGTAAGCTGTCTCCACCGTACTTAAATACCTCTGGAGTCATTCCATCAGGTCCCGCTGCTTTGCCTAGTTTCAGATTGGTGACAGCTTTAGTAACCTCAGTTAGTGACGGAGGACCTGTGTTTATATCCCATTCAGGGAGGTGTTGGATGCTCGGAAGGTTGAGCGTGGCTGTGGGCAAATTAAACTGCTCCTCATAATGCTCTTTCCAACGATCCAGTCGTCTATCCTGGGAGCTAATTATAGTGCCATTTTTTTCCGAGATTGTCTCACTAATGATTTGTCTTCTCCCACCCGTTTCCCTGATGAGTCCAAAGAGTTGCCTGGTGTTGCCTATCCTCGAAGCTTTCTCCATCTCTTTGGCTTTTGTCGCCCACCACTGTTCACGGTCCTTGCGGAGACTTTTCGTAAGTTTCCTCTTGTGCAGCTTTCGCTCCTCATTGAATTCGGAGCTCGCCGGAATAAGTCTTCTAGCATCTATCAGTTCGGATGAGGCGGTGGAGATCCAGTGGTTTTTACTCACCTTTGGGTTTACCTTATTCACAGCTTTTACAGCTGTATCTATGGCTGCCTGGATATTTTTCCAAGCTTCTTCAGGGTGAGCACAGCTGTCGAACACAGATATGTGTTTAGCTAGTTCTTCCTCAAATACGGATTTAGTTTCCTGATCGAGCTGGGGACGTGATGGTTTTACCGCCAGCTGTTTCCTACGTCCGTTCAGTCGTAAGCACACCCGAGCGCGGACCAGTGCATGGTCGGTATCTACGCACGTGTTCCAGAAGGAGCGACAATCTCCTACCGACCCACGCCAACGATAGCTTATTGCTATGTGGTCTATTTGTGTCCAGCGTTGGTTTGATGAAGGGGGTCTCCAAGTCAAACAGTGTCTCTCCTTGTGTTTGAAGTTAGTGCTTACAAGAAACAAATGATTATCAGAGCAGAACTGTAGGAGACGGTCACCGTTGTCGGTTCGCTGGCACGGACTCCATAGGTGCCACCGACATCCTTCTCAGATTGACACAATTTCCCTACTTGAGCGTTAAAGTCACCAGCTAGAACGACTATGTCTGAGCGTTTAGCCTTTCCACCAAACTAGACAGCTTTTGGTAGAACTCATCCTTCGTTTCATCTGAACTGCAGTCAGTGGGGGCGTAGGCGGAGATTACGAAAAGGCATCGGCGAGTAGTGCAGTCCTTCCTCCTTCTTACTGATCCGTTCAGGCGGACAGCACACATTCGGCTATCTACCGGGATCCAGTCAAGCAATGTCTTTTCTGCCCTAGTACTCAAAGCTATCCCTACGCCAGCTAATCCTCGTGAACTAGCTGTGGCATCTCCTGACACCCTCAAGGTGAATTTTGCAGATTCAACCTGTTGGCCAGGTGGGGTTAGGTGAATAACCACACTTGGGTCTTGTATGCGTGTTTCTGAAACACAGCATACATCAATGGCTCGTGATGCCAGGGTCTTGGCTAGTGATGCTTGTTGTCCTATTTGGCAAAGTGTCCTAACATTAAGAGCTCCTATATGAAATTGGTGGCGCGGCTTTAAGAGGCTGTCGGTGGTGGTTTTTTGGCTTCCATCGTTTTTAGTGGACGCAGAGTGGAGAGGAAGTGGAGAGCTATCAAGTCGAGGAGTTGCATCAGTGGAAGGAAGGCAAGATGATAGAGATGAAGATGAAGACAAAGATGAGTGAGTAATAGAGAGGTTTCGTGTGCATTTCGGATTGTGAGGGCGATTGTTACTTCCCGGCTGCCCACACCGTGGAAGTTGGTTGCGTGACCGCAGAGCCCAGGGGACAACTGCTTGAGGCCGGTCACACGCGGCCTGTTTTTGTTCGTTCTTTTTGTTTTGTGTGCCTCAGTAGCAGATTTATCACTCCTGCCCTGTGACACGGCAGCAGGAAGCGCGGTCGTTGTTAATCCGGGCCACGGCCGATCCGGCATGAAATTTTGTGGTTTTGTATGTATCATGATGTTGGATTGGGTAGCTGCTTTTTGTTTAACCGCTATCCAAACAACCTGCCTGGCATGGTAGTACCTCAAGAGACATAAGTCTCAGCCAGTATAGCTTGAATAGATCATTGCGGTGTTCAAGCCCGACCACCACGTCAAGGTAGCAGCTTTCGGTCGGGGCTACGACAAATAGTAGAGAACAAAGAAAACTATAGAACTCAAGTTTTGTATTCGTGTGATTATATTTGATACGATTGTGAACAATAATAGATTGTGTCCGAAACCTTGTCATTCAGTAAATAATAGTTTCCCTGTGTGATATATATCTAATAAACAAATTAATATGGTGTTTTTATTACTATTTCATTTTATTCCTTTACGTTTCCAGTGGAACATAGGGCTTCAGTTTAGAGCTATAAAGTTTCGGTGGCAGTAGCGTTATTTTACTGGGTGGGGTTGCTAGCATCACACCCAACCTTCCCACCTTACCAGTCTTGCTACAGGCTTAATTAGGTTTCGGAGTCAGGTATGGTCGGCTAGCCTTCTACTTCTGAACCACCGACTCACAGTGTATTTTCGTCATATATATTTATTTTCGTAGCCATCTAATCGTTGTTGCTTCCCTTCTTATTCCAAATCGCACTTAGTGCAATCGAGGTTTAAGCTTTTTGATGAATGACTTCATGATATTAGATGCTAATCGTTGAAAATAAAATTCACAACCATATGTCTATTACAATGATGTAGGCGTATTGACTCATTTAGGTTGGAACTCAGTTACGCGGAACAAATTTTTCACACTTAATGGATGACGTTTGATGCTGCTACCCGGTTGCCCAGTCTGAAATAAATAGGATGGGACTCAAACCCGAGACCCATTGGCTTTAAGTCAAGCTCTCAAGCCAATGAGTTATTTCTCTACCGATTTACGTCTTTAGAACTCTGGAAATCATATTTGTCTACTTTTATTGTGTCTCTCATCACATTCCCTTGCAGTTTTCAACTTCTGATAACTTTCAATTTCTGTGTCTTTGCAATTTGTGGTGATCAAAATCTTTACATTTTCATGCTGGATTTAACTTTAGTGAATTTGATACTCTAGTTTTACCTGTTCTTTGAAACATTAGTACGGAAATTATGTCGAGTGGAGTGTGTTGTGTTGCAGATTATTTATAAAAGGGCAATCACGTGTAGTTTCCCCGGAAAATGATGTAGTTTTTTTCCGAAGCCATTGGTATATCTGCAACAGTTTTCTGTAACAGCTTATTAATGTATATTTTTTTAGAAGAATACTTGTACATTTTCCTATTAATCCTCTACGTCTGAGGGCATGCGTTCTCGTATTTTATGACATTAAGATACTAAACTTTCTGCTCTGTAAGACCTTAATGTTTTACCTTGACATTTTTTTATCACTGGCCTACAGGATGTTGTAATGTTATGCGAAAGTGATTCCTTAGAGATATAATACCATTCAAAGAATCTAGATTCTGACAGAAATGTTCTTTTCAATGTAGCCACTAAGAATTTTCTCCGCTTCATAAAGCTCCCAACAAAATGATTACTGACTACCAATCGGCTGACTGACTGGTTTCAACATACAACTTTGCACAAAAGTGCACCACTTCAATCTGCCACTATCTATATATCACAAATAGGAAGACTAGCAGACATGGGAGGGAGGAACAATAGTAACACAAAAACAATGGGGTTCTTAGATTCTCGAGGATCCCAACCAGGCAATGCACAACTTCCTATGTGGTTGGCTCAAACCAACTGTCAAAAATTCAAAGTTGTAAATTACGTGGTACTCAACGGCACAAAGATAGAAATTTGATAAGGCTAAAATTGCTATTGAGTGAGAATAAAGGTAGCTGAGTGCCCATTTAACAAGTGTGAAGGTGTGAAAGTACAAAAGGAGCATATGAGAGTGATAATAGTGAATTAATTACTAAAGCAAAAGCAAACTGAAAGTAAAATTAAAAAAGAAAAAGTTACTTTTTTTTACAGGGAACGACTGATGAAGAGGTTAAGACCAAGGTAGAATAAGAGACTGGACGAACTTTTTCTGTATACAGAGCTCGGGGTTGCATTGACGAATCGTCAGCGCCCCCGCCATAAATAAAAGCCGAAACCTGACCCCCTATGTACCATCTTTCCTCACCTTGTAGATGATCTAGAAAGACGACTCTGGTGGAGCTACGTGGCCTGAGTACACCAAATACTCGATAACTGAGCTAGTAATTGTCTTGCGTTGCCCCTTTGCTAACCATGCCGGATAATGTTCAAAGATGCGTTTGGAAAGTGTGCGCTTTGTGCGGCCAACATAACTAGCTCCACACGAGCAGGTAAATTTATAAACACACATTGAAGTGGCCCAAGGTGGCAGTTTGTCCTTCACACATCCATTGATCATTTGTCGGCTGTAGAAATCGATACGTAGCTCAGCCCTAAAGAAAGCTTCCCTCATTGGTCTGCGTAAACGATTCTTCAGGATGTCAGCTGCGGTATCATCCTTAAATTCAACGCTCATAAGTAGCAGTTTCTTCGGCAACGTCTGGGTTCTTTCAGGTTTTTCACTTAACTTCATGTTTTTCTCGATAAATCTTGGAGGATATCCATTCTGTATGAGGACTTGTCTGATTCGCTCCAGTTCCCCATCGATTGTATCACTGGGACATATCCTCCTGATATGTATCCACATATATATATTTATGTGTGTGTGTGCATGTTGGTCTCTCTTTCTGTTTGCTCGCTTAGTCTGTGACCATTTCACTTGTGTGAACTTGTCTCCTTTATTAATGTGTATTCTCCTTATATTATATTATATATAATATGAGTGTTTGTTGACAGTCCGTTGCTTAGTGACATATATCCATATTATATGTTTGGTTGTTGACATGTCTGCTATATTCGCTATGTATATTTGGATCGACACTCCATTATAATTAGCCATTCATGTTAAGACTGTCTGTCTGTCTGTTTTCGACATAGAACTTTGCACAAATGTGCGGAAGTTCAAGTCGCCACATTCCGTGTAGCACGCGAAGTAAGAGAAGAAAGTACAAGAAAAGCATAATAGAGACAGTGAGCAGAGGTGTGAGACAAAGGAGTAATACAGAAATACAAAACAGTTTCATTGAAGATCATAAGTCACAGGGAGTGGATGCATCTGCGCCACTGAGAACGATTTTGAGCCATGTCACCAATTGTTTCCAACCATAGATTTTTACGGTCCCGAGGACCCCAGCCTGGAAGTCTACACCTTTCTACGTGGCTTAGACCAACTGTTGTGGATTTCATTGACTGATGCCAAGGTTTTGTTTGACCGCCGCTAGCTTTTTTCCAGTCTGACCCTATATCCGCTAACATAGCTCGTCGAGGGAGGCGATGACTTGGCATACGTAACACATGTCCTAACCATCTCAGTCGATGTAGCTTCACGACTTCGTCGATTGATTTCCCCTGTTTACCTAGAACTCTACGCCTAACCTCCATGTTGCTCACCTTATTATGCCACTTTACACGGGAAATAGAACGCAGGCACCTATGATCAAAGGCAGCTAGTCTTTTCATGTCTTCCACTCTCAGTGGCCAGGTCTCACAGCTGGCCATAAAGGAGGACGGAGCGGACTGATGAGCAGTACACCCGCCCTTTGGTCGATAGTCGAACATCTCGTCTACGCCAGAGTTGGTGTAAACTGGTAAATGCGAAACGAGCCCCTTGTATTCGTGCTGAGATTTCGTCAGAGATCAGCCTGTTGGGGCTGATGGTACTCCCCAAATAAGTGAAGCGGTCAACGTGCTTTACCACTTCACTTCCTATTTCTAAACTAGGCGTCGATGTCTAATGATTTGTTCCCACGCTTTGTCTGGAACATTCATATATAGTCGCATTCACAATCTTGTGACTTTACTTTACAACTACTTTACTTATTTACCACTTTGGTGTGAGACCATTTATTTTCGTCTCCTTGTGTTTGGACAATAGAAGTATCATCGCAAACCTAGTGGTCTTCTGATTTCCGCCTTCTCGCGTCAGGACTATTAGTTTCTCGACCAGTCCATAACAATAATTTAGCGACGAGTACATAACAATTTGGCGACGGGAAAACTAGTACATAACAATTTGGCGACGGGGAAAACTACTATTAACCACTGAGCAGCAGCAACATAACAATTTACTATGGATCCTTGTAAATTGGAATTATTGTTTGAACGACAAATGAAATTAATGGAAATGTTCGTCAACCAACAGACTGGTCCAGCTCCACCTTCATGCAATCCCAATCATACCATGCTACCATCTGTCGACGGCATTGTGAACAGCATTTCACAGTTCAATTATGACCCAGAGGCTAATGTCACTTTTGACACATGGTATCAACGTTATGAGGACTTATTCACTGTTGATCTCGCCTCACAAGACGATGCCTGGAAGGTGCGAGTATTGTTACGTAAATTGGGTCCGGCAGAATATGAACGGTACTGCAACCTGATTTTACCCCAGAAACCACGTGACAAGTGTTTCGATGATACAATAAAGCTGCTGCGTGAGCATTTTGGAGACCACTCCTCATTATTCAGCATACGTTATCGTTGCCTCAAGCTGACAATGAATGAAAATGATGATTTTCTTACTCACGTTGGCACAGTCAACCGAGAATGTGAGAGATTTCGACTCAAGTCCTTAACAGATGATCAATTCAAAGCCTTGATCCTCATATGCAGTCTCCAATCTCCTCGTTTCACAGATATCCGAACTCGACTGCTCAATCAGCTAGAACAAAATCCCAAGTTAACATTACATGACATAGCTGATGAATATCAACGGCTGATTAATCTGCAGAAAGACACACACCTGGTCGAATCAACAACTTCGAGAAGCTCTGATATTCGTGCATTACGAAAGAGCAAAAATCTCTCATCATCCAGTCCTGACCCACCTTCTCTTAATGTTCCGCGGAAATCTATACATACTCGTCCAACTTCACAAAATACTGCAAAGAAGACCCCACCATCACCATGCTGGCATTGTGGCGCGTGGCACTTTGTGAAGTCTTGTCCGTACAAAAATCATCGTTGCAGCAAGTGCAAAATCATCGGTCATAAAAATGGTTTTTGTCAGCCACGCAAACCCAGATGTCAAAATCCAGCAAAAGCTCGACAAACTGTTGGCCCTAAATCTCCAAGGAGATCATTAAGTCTACGCGCAACCTGTCAAGTCACAACACCAAGTATGCGGAAATATATTGACCTTCAAATGAATGGTCATGATGCACGTCTGCAGTTAGATACCGCCTCTGATACTACTGTTATATCAGAGAAACTTTGGAATTATATTGACAGACCACCTATCACCAATACTTCCCAGTCTCTTGTCAGCGCCTGTGGTGGGCAGCTCAAACTTATTGGTGAACTCAAATGTTTTGTTTCCTTCCGCAATACCAAATTCACAGGAATTTGTTACGTCACGAAGAATGATTTAAATCTTTTGGGACTTGATTGGTTCGATCGTTTGCATCTGGCTGATGTCCCACTAAATTCTCTACGCAATGCAGTCAAGAAGCATAAAATGCCAGACAATTCCGGACGAAGCCGAAGCCGCAAACCCAACAGTCAGACGAAACGACAGGCGTCAACAACAAGCCCAAAGGTCCCAGATAAACCCCCAGGTAAACATCCTAGTAATCATCCATCTTCTCAAAAGGGGAGGTGATATGTATCCACATATATATATTTATGTGTGTGTGTGCATGTTGGTCTCTCTTTCTGTTTGCTCGCTTAGTCTGTGACCATTTCACTTGTGTGAACTTGTCTCCTTTATTAATGTGTATTCTCCTTATATTATATTATATATAATATGAGTGTTTGCTGACAGTCCGTTGCTTAGTGACATATATCCATATTATATGTTTGGTTGTTGACATGTCTGCTATATTCGCTATGTATATTTGGATCGACACTCCATTATAATTAGCCATTCATGTTGTTACGAAGGTGATTGAGTCTTAGAACGATGAGTGGTGCTTGAATCTTGAAAAGACGAATGAACCAAGAATTTAGGCTTTATTCATTTTACAATGAAGCCGGAATGGCTTAAACATATAAAGGAAAAAAAGAGTGTTAATAGCGGTAGAGATATGAATATGACTAGATACGTATTATAAGAAAAGTTCACAACATTCACTGCGGCTTGAAAAGGAATGAGCCATTATGTCACGCTTCTCTGGTACGCAAATTGTAAGGCCGTACACGTTGTTGTTTTTCCAAAAGAATACGCCCGTTGTTCGTTTCAGTTGTATTTTCTTCACGAAGAATATTAGGAACAGTGGTCGCATCCCCATTTACTTGTTGCTCAGGAATTGCGTCGCCCTCCGGTATTGAATTTTCAACTTGATCTATATCTTCGCCTTTGGGTGCCAGATGATGAAGAGCAACTGTATCTTCACGTCCATTACCGAAGCGAACGTGAGCGAATTGCGGGTTACAATTCAATAGCTCCACCTCTTCAACCAGGGGATCGAATTTGGACTGACGAACACTCCGCCGGAGAAGTACTGGTCCTGGTACAGTGAGCCAAGTAGGAAGAGTTGTCCCAGATGTCGATCTTCGGTTATAGGTAAACAGTCGTTCGTGTGGCGTGGCGTTCGTTGCAGTACAGAGCAAAGATCTGATGGAATGCAAGGCGTCGAGTAGAACAGACTCCCATTGTGCCGTTGGTAGGCCCCGTGATCTTAATGCTAGAGTGATGGCACGCCAAAGTGTTCCATTGAGGCGCTCGACCTGCCCATTGGCTTGAGGATTGTATGAGGTAGTACGACTGGTTGCTACGCCTTTCTCCAGAAGAAATGCCCGTAATTCGGTAGACATGAAAGCAGCGCCTCTGTCGGTATGTATGTAAGAAGGCATACCGAAAATCGAAAACAGTTGGCAAAGGCAATTCATTACCGTTTGAGACGACATGTCGGGGCAGGCGAATGCAAAGGGGAATCGAGAATATTCATCGATCAGCGTGAGCAGATAGTGATTGCGGCTAGCTGACGGTAGAGGTCCTTTAAAGTCGATGCTTAACCTTTCAAAAGGTTGGGTTGCTTTTATGAGTTTGAAATTAGAGGGATTGTAAAATTGAGGCTTTAACTCACAGCATGTCACGCATTTACTGGTTACATTGCGCACCTCGTCAAGGGAGAATGGAAGGTTTCTCGAGCGTACAAAATGCATCATTCGGACAACTCCAGGATGGCACATAGAGTCATGGAGAAATTTCAAGTCGCACACTGACTGCAAGGAACCGCAGAAACTACGGGAAAATGTATCAGCAGCTTGATTATCCCTTCCAGGACGATAAATGATGTCATATTGATAAGGGGATAGCTCAATTCTCCAACGCATTATTTTATCGTTCTTGATTTTGCCTTTATGAATCTTGTCAAACATGAATGCTACTGAACGTTGATCAGTGACAAGTTTGAAGTGATTTCCGAGAAGGTAATGCTTCCACTTACGAATTGCTTCAACCACGGCATAGGCTTCTTTCTCAACCGATGAATGATGTTTCTCACTTCGAGAGAGGCTTCGAGAAAAGAAGGCGACAGGTTTACCATTCTGGTTTAATGTAGCTGCAATTGAGACATCTGAAGCATCTGTTTCAACAACAAGGGGTGCTTTCGGATCAACTACCACAACGACTGCACGTTCTAAGTCGTCTTTCAGTTTGTCAAAAGCATTTCGAGTTTCGATATCAAGAGGGAAAATCCGATTATTTACCAATGGGTGGATTTTATCTGAGAAGCGAGGGATCCACTGTGAATAATAAGCAAATAATCCAACGGCCCGTTGTTGAGATTTGATATCTGTGGGTGGTTCTAGATCACGAAGAGGTTTTAGCCGATCGGGATCTGGTTTAATAACCCCCTTTGAAACTTCATAACCGAGTAATTGTATGCTTCTGCTTGAGATCACACTTTTGGAATCATTAAGGGTTATTCCATAATCGCGTGCTGCTACCATAAACTTGTTTAGATTTTTGTCGTGTTCCTCCTGAGTTTTGCCGCAGATAGTGACATTGTCAATGTAGGCAAACGTGCTTGTGAGTTGTTCTTTACTGATCAATTCATCGATAATGCGTTGAAAACAAGCTACGCCATTGGTAACACCAAAAGGAATTCGGCAAAATTGGTAAAGTTTCCCACAAGCCTCGAAAGCAGTATATGGTTTATCTTCGTTCCTTAGGGCAATTTGATGATAAGCATTCTTCAGATCAAGAGTGCTGAATATGTCATATTGTGCGATTTTTTCTATCATTTCGTCAATCCTAGGTAATGGATAAGCATCCAGAAAAGTGAATCGATTGATTGTCTGACTATAATCAACTACCATCCTCTTTTTATGGCGTTCGTTTGACGTAACAAGAACTTGAGCTCGCCAAGGAGAATTAGAAGGTTCAATAACACCTTCTTGCAGTAACCGGTTGACTTCGGTGGAAATAAAACTTTCATCTTCACGAGAATAACGCCGGGATTTTATCGCGATCGGTTTACAGTCTTTTGAAAGATTTTCAAACAGAGTAGGCAGGTCGACGCGAACACAGGGTAGACCACAGAGAGAAAAAGGCGGCTTTGATCCCCCAAAAGGAATCTCAATGTGTTTGTGAAGTTTTAAAAAATCATGTCCAAGAAGGACGTCTGCACATAAATTATGAAGAATGGAAAATTTGAATAGATCATAAGTGTGGTTTTTATAGCAGATGGATAGAAACAATGTCCTTCAGTATGACTAGTAAGATTCGTACTCGCCATTGTGATTCTGTTTCGAGACTTATGGACTTTCCAGTTATACTTACGAACAACTGAGGAAGAGATGTAGCTCTCACTGCTTCCGGTATCCACTAGAGCTTGCATTGATTTCCCATTGACAGTAAGCTGCGTAACAGCATCAGTGAGACTTTGAGGTGCTGAAGCCACAACGAGAGATGAAATTATAGAGTTAACTGAAGATGGACCTTTTTTCGTAGATGGCGCAGACCTGCAAACCTTCTGAAAATGTCCTTGCTTGCCACAAGCTTTGCAAACTGCATCACAACACATGTTAAGACTGTCTAATGATTTTTCCCACGCTTTGTCTGGAACATTCATATATAGTCGCATTCACAATCTTGTGACTTTACTTTACAACTACTTTACTTATTTACCACTTTGGTGTGAGACCATTTATTTTCGTCTCCTTGTGTTTGGACAATAGAAGTATCATCGCAAACCTAGTGGTCTTCTGATTTCCGCCTTCTCGCGTCAGGACTATTAGTTTCTCGACCAGTCCATAACAATAATTTAGCGACGAGTACATAACACCTCCTTATTCTTGAGGATAAGGAGTGGATCAGATTTCTCTTTCTTCTCAAAGGGACCCAACTATAGAAATTTGTGTACTGACCATTCCATGTTGTTTTCCTGTAAATCGATCTTTGAAGAGAACCATCAGATATCCTTTTTAGAAAAAACATACGAAAAGTGGAATTCCGAGTTCATTTCTGATTCCGACGTGAACTGGTTGGCATGATAGCAGCTGTTGATCGAATTGATAACTAAAGAGTTCAACAGCTGCATTCATGCCATCCACTTCACGTCGGAATCAGAAATGAACTCGGAATTCCATTTTTAGCATGTTTTTCTAAAGGGGAGATCTGATGGTTGATGATTTCTACTGACTTGATGTTTGTTTGCTTTTTTCCCTAATTCCTTCTAGCTCATGTATTTCCTTGGAACTCCTACACAATTCCACAATTTCCTTCGTATCAATGTACATCCTGATCACAACTCATTCATTAAATTATTCATCTTATTACTTAACTTTAATACAGTAGTTATCCAACTCCTTTTATTCATTGACTAATATTAACAACTATGATGACTGTGACAATTCATCACCGCTGTTACTACCCTCTTTCTTGAGAAAGTTGTATACAAATACGGTTGTACAGCTAATTGGGAAATCGATTTTGTCTATCTGTTTTTGACATAGAACTTTGCACCAATGTGCAGCAGTTCAAGTCGCCACACTCCATGTAGCACACAAAGCAAGAGAAGAAAGAAAAACGAAATGCGTAATAAGGACAGTAAACAGAGGTGTGAGACAAAGGAATAGTAATAACGAAGAACAATATAGTTTCATTGGAAATCATAAGTCACAAGGAGTAGATGCATCTGAGATATCCATTGAGAACGAGGATTTTGAGCCATATCGCCAATTGTCTCCAGCCATTGGTTTTTATCGTCCCGAGGCCCCCAACCAGTCAGGAAGTCTACACCTTCCTACGTGACTGGCTGGCTTAAACTAACTGTTGTGGATTTCATTGACTGATGAAACCATGTTTTGGTTTGACCGCCACTAGCTCTTTTCCAGCCTGACCCCTATGTAAGCTAACATTGCGCATTGTCGAGGAAGGCGATGACTAGGCATCCATGCCTCACACATATCCTAACAAACTCAATCGATGTAATTTCACAGCCTCGTCGGTTGAAATTGGAAAATCAATTCACTTAAAAAGAGCCTTTTTCCTGAACTACATGTTTTGTTCTTTTCACTAATCTCTGGATTAAGACTATACATGAATTTGTATGAATAGTATAATATTTATTGTGATGTGTATAATGAGCGGATGTTATTTGTAGTCTTGTCACAAGTTGTATTCATATAAGTTTCTTTTCTTTTTGGTATCATATTTTAGATATGGTCCGGATAATTCATGTCTCTTCCTATCAGAATTTCCCAATGGTGTTGAAGTGAGCAGCAGTCGTTCATCGCGTGGTACTCCGTTCACAAGTCAACATGACTACGAAAAACATCTTGTAGGATTTCATCTATTAAGGCATCCTGTATATAAACATTTCGGTTCAAAATCACTTCAGTCTGAGCATCATGTTACCACTCCCCATTGTAAAGGTAAATTTACTGCCTATCTTTATTGTCATTTTGAGTCAGATGTTACATTGATGTCATTATTTCTTAAATGGAGTGACTAATGGGGTCCAACCGGTTAGGAGTGATGACATTGACTGGTGGTTGGCGCGCTAAATTCACGAATTAACAGAAGTTGGAATTCACTTACTGGCTGGCCATTGAGTTTGTTCCCGGACGCGGAATGGTCTACGAGTTCACCTTGTAATTGGAAGGCTCTGGGTTTGAACCCTACTGGTGGATGCGTACTACAGATGAGTTGCAAGCACTAGGGCAAGATAGCTGGTTTTCAATGATTCCCTTTTTTATTCCTTCACGTTCCCAGTGAAACATAGGACCTCAAGCTAGTGGCTTGAAGTTTCTGTAGCAGTGTTTAATTTTATAGGATGGGGTTGCTAGCCTCGTGCCCAACCTTTCCTCTTTACCGGCATTATTTTTGGCTTAGCCAGGTAAAAGAGTGCGTCCGTGGCCGGGGATCGAACCTCGGACCATGTGCATGGTCGGCGAGCGTCTGTCTGTGTCTGTCTGTTTTCGACATAGAACTTTGCACAAATGTGCGGAAGTTCAAGTCGCCACACTCCATGTAGCACACGAAGCAAGAGAAGAAAGTACAAGAAATGCATAATAGAGACAGTAAACAGAGGTGTGAGACAAAGGAGTAATAACGAAGAACAAAACAGTTTCATTGGAGATCATAAGTCACAGGGAGTGGATGCATCTGCGCCACTGAGAACGATTTTGAGCCATGTCACCAATTGTTTCCAACCATAGATTTTTACCGTCCCGAGGACCCCAGCCTGGAAGTCTACACCTTCCTACGTGGCTTAGACCAACTGTTGTGGATTTCATTGACTGATGCCAAGTTTTTGTTTGACCGCCGCTAGCTTTTTTCCAGCCTGACCCTATATCCGCTAACATTGCTCGTCGAGGGAGGCGATGACTTGGCATACGTAACACATGTCCTAACCATCTCAGTCTTTGTAGCTTCACGACTTCGTCGATTGATTTCCCCTGTTTACCTAGAACTCTACGCCTAACCTCAATGTTGCTCACCTTATTATGCCACTTTACACGGGAAATAGAACGCAGGCACCTATGATCAAAGACAGCTAGTCTTTTCATGTCTTCCACTCTCAGTGGCCAGGTCTCACAACCATAAAGGAGGACGGAGCGGACTGATGAGCAGTACACCCGCCCTTTGGTCGATAGTCGAACATCTCGTCTACGCCAGAGTCGGCGTAAACTGGCAAATGCGAAACGAGCCCCTTGTATTCGTGCTGAGATTTCGTCAGAGATCAGCCCGTTGGGGCTGATGGTACTTCCCAAATAAGTGAAGCGGTCAACGTGCTCTACCACTTCACTTCCTATTTTTAAACTAGGCGTCGATGTAGTCCAGTCCTGTAACATCATCTTGCATTTGGCGGGAGCGAATCGCATGCCAAACATTCGTAGATTGCGGCTCAAGGTGTTTAGAAGACTCTGCATTTCGTCAGCGTCTTCGCCTAGAAGGACTATATCGTCTGCATATTCCAAGTCAACGAGATTATTCCCTGGTGGTAGCAAGTCAATCCCTGAGTCGCTGAAGTCACCTAGGGTTAAGTCCATTAACACATCTATGATGAAGTTGAATAGAAAAGGAGATAATGGGCATCCTTGACGGACACCACTGGTCGTCATCAGTTCAGATGACAGCTCGCCGTAAGCCCTCACCTGGCTGTATGAGTACGAGTAGAGTGCCTTAATCAGTGCAATATATTTTCTCGGAATTCCCTTTACAGCCAAGCATCTCCAGAGAACTTCCCGATCGACAGAGTCGAATGCTGCCTTTAGGTCAAGAAATATAATGACTGTTGGACGCCGGTAGGAATGCCTATGTTCTAGAATCTGTCGGAGGGTGAAGATATGATCAATACACCCTCTTCCTGGTCTAAAGCCTGCCTGGCTCTCTCGTGTTTGTGCTTCCCGAGCACCACTCAGTCTACGCATGATTATTGAGCCTAAGACTTTAGATACTATATTAGTCAAGCTAATCCCTCTGTGATTATCACAGGAAGACTTGTCTCCCTTCTTGTATATGGGGATAATCAGTGACTTACACCAACCCGATGGGACTTCTTCTGATTCCCAGACGCTGCCTAGTACCTCAGTTAATCCGGACAGTAAGCTGTCTCCACCGTACTTAAATACCTCTGGAGTCATTCCATCAGGTCCCGCTGCTTTGCCTAGTTTCAGATTGGTGACAGCTTTAGTAACCTCAGTTAGTGACGGAGGACCTGTGTTTATATCCCATTCAGGGAGGTGTTGGATGCTCGGAAGGTTGAGCGTGGCTGTGGGCAAATTAAACTGCTCCTCATAATGCTCTTTCCAACGATCCAGTCGTCTATCCTGGGAGCTAATTATAGTGCCATTTTTTTCCGAGATTGTCTCACTAATGATTTGTCTTCTCCCACCCGTTTCCCTGATGAGTCCAAAGAGTTGCCTGGTGTTGCCTATCCTCGAAGCTTTCTCCATCTCTTTGGCTTTTGTCGCCCACCACTGTTCACGGTCCTTGCGGAGACTTTTCGTAAGTTTCCTCTTGTGCAGCTTTCGCTCCTCATTGAATTCGGAGCTCGCCGGAATAAGTCTTCTAGCATCTATCAGTTCGGATGAGGCGGTGGAGATCCAGTGGTTTTTACTCACCTTTGGGTTTACCTTATTCACAGCTTTTACAGCTGTATCTATGGCTGCCTGGATATTTTTCCAAGCTTCTTCAGGGTGAGCACAGCTGTCGAACACAGATATGTGTTTAGCTAGTTCTTCCTCAAATACGGATTTAGTTTCCTGATCGAGCTGGGGACGTGATGGTTTTACCGCCAGCTGTTTCCTACGTCCGTTCAGTCGTAAGCACACCCGAGCGCGGACCAGTGCATGGTCGGTATCTACGCACGTGTTCCAGAAGGAGCGACAATCTCCTACCGACCCACGCCAACGATAGCTTATTGCTATGTGGTCTATTTGTGTCCAGCGTTGGTTTGATGAAGGGGGTCTCCAAGTCAAACAGTGTCTCTCCTTGTGTTTAAAGTTAGTGCTTACAAGAAACAAATGATTATCAGAGCAGAACTGTAGGAGACGGTCACCGTTGTCGGTTCGCTGGCACGGAACTCCATAGGTGCCACCGACATCCTTCTCAGATTGACACAATTTCCCTACTTGAGCGTTAAAGTCACCAGCTAGAACGACTATGTCTGAGCGTTTAGCCTTTCGCACCAAACTAGACAGCTTTTGGTAGAACTCATCCTTCGTTTCATCTGAACTGCAGTCAGTGGGGGCGTAGGCGGAGATTACGAAAAGGCATCGGCGAGTAGTGCAGTCCTTCCTCCTTCTTACTGATCCGTTCAGGCGGACAGCACACATTCGGCTATCTACCGGGATCCAGTCAAGCAATGTCTTTTCTGCCCTAGTACTCAAAGCTATCCCTACGCCAGCTAATCCTCGTGAACTAGCTGTGGCATCTCCTGACACCCTCAAGGTGAATTTTGCAGATTCAACCTGTTGGCCAGGTGGGGTTAGGTGAATAACCACACTTGGGTCTTGTATGCGTGTTTCTGAAACACAGCATACATCAATGGCTCGTGATGCCAGGGTCTTGGCTAGTGATGCTTGTTGTCCTATTTGGCAAAGTGTCCTAACATTAAGAGCTCCTATATGAAATTGGTGGCGCGGCTTTAAGAGGCTGTCGGTGGTGGTTTTTTGGCTTCCATCGTTTTTAGTGGACGCAGAGTGGAGAGGAAGTGGAGAGCTATCAAGTCGAGGAGTTGCATCAGTGGAAGGAAGGCAAGATGATAGAGATGAAGATGAAGACAAAGATGAGTGAGTAATAGAGAGGTTTCGTGTGCATTTCGGATTGTGAGGGCGATTGTTACTTCCCGGCTGCCCACACCGTGGAAGTTGGTTGCGTGACCGCAGAGCCCAGGGGACAACTGCTTGAGGCCGGTCACACGCGGCCTGTTTTTGTTCGTTCTTTTTGTTTTGTGTGTCTCAGTAGCATATTTATCACTCCTGCCCTGTGACACGGCAGCAGGAAGCGCGGTCGTTGTTAATCCGGGCCACGGCCGATCCGGCATGAAATTTTGTGATTTTGTATGGATCATGATGTTGGATTGGGTAGCTGCTTTTTGTTTAACCGCTATCCAAACAACCTGCCTGGCATGGTAGTACCTCAAGAGACATAAGTCTCAGCCAGTATAGCTTGATTAGGTCATTGCGGTGTTCAAGCCCGACCACCACGTCAAGGTAGCAGCTTTCGGTCGGGGGTCGGCGAGAGTCCTAACCGCTGTGCTACTGATGCACAATGATTCCCTAACTGATATCAATCTGTGATCAAACCTGAAAAAACAAATCAATCCCTAGAAACAAACTCTTGTGGTCATGCATAGTCAATTTCTTTTAAGGTAAAAGTCATCCAAAGTCAGAAAGTACAATTGTTACCTATGTATGAACGTTTATTTATTTTTTCTAAATTTTGACTTGATTTGTTTACTTTGTTAAAGATGTTAAATATACAACGACAACAACAGGATTTTTTTTATCTAGGGACTAGTACTTCATTTTAAAGATATTATGCAAGTTTCAGTCGTCAAATTCACAGACGCTTAATAAAATTTACATTCTAAATACAATTTAATTCTATTGGCTTGTTTGTGTGTGTATACATCAGTGTGTAAATATGAGTTGCTTTACTCTCCTTCAACATATACTACTCTGTACAATATTTTTATACTTATTGATATTCGTAATTTTATTTTTTTTTGTCTGTCGTGTATTCATCATTCATATAGATATTGTGACAGATGATGATGTCGTCTGTATCTACGTCTCTCAAATCAACATTGGCTCATTGCATATGCCATCTAATTTTATACTTTTCCCCCCGTATCATATCATATTTAATATCTACCATTTTTCAGTAATGCAACTGGCTTTAAACAAATAAACGCAGCAACTATTGGTATAGTTTGTGTATCTGGGTAGTTGTGTGAGTGCTGGCGGGGAGGGGTGACGGATGAGATTTCCAACCCGTATAATAAAGGCTAGGGTGGGATACATCAACTTGAGCCACCTATGGCTCCGTCGCGACGTTAGCCTGGCTGTCAAAGGTCGGGTATACAATGCTTCGGTGCGGGCTGTCTCGCTCTTCGCCTGGCCTGTGAAACCTGGCCTCTCCGAGTAGGTTGAGGATGTTCGGCGACTCTGCGTGTTCGATCATCGCTGTCTCCACAGGATTGCTTGCGTTCGATGGCATCATCGCGTGAGTAATTCTGAGGTTCGGCGGCGTGTGTTTGAACACAGTGGGGATCACCATTCATTGAGTGTCGTCATCTGGAAACACCGGCTCTGGTGGTTTGGACATGTGCTTGGTTTTGTTATCTTCATCACCTCCGTTTTCTGTATGTTCACTTGAAGTCCTGTCTTCATTGCCTGCTTTCTTCTACCAGTTTTTTTGGTTTTTCATCTGTAAGTTTTCGAGTATGTGTGACGTAAGACATAGATCGTCCGCGAAGCCCAGATCTTCTAGGGTCTTCTTCTTGGTCCAACGTATTCCTGTCTTCTCGCTCCGCATGCACAGTATTCTGCATAACCCAGTCCATAACAGTGATAGTAATCAGCCTTGGCTTGCTCTTCTCTTCACTTCAAAAGCTTCTCTGAGTTTTCCATTGTGGATCGCTTGGCATGTAGCATTATCATATAGTTGCTGAATGAGGTTGATAAGGATTTGGGGCACTGCCCTCCATAGAGTTGCAATAGTTTCTAAATTACTCCACGATCAACTCTATGGAAGGTCTTTTCACTGTCGATGAAGTTGAGATAAAGATATGTCTACCATTGTGTGCTCTGTTCGATTATGATGCGTAGATTTGCTATTTGATCAACACATCGTTTGCTTTTCTTGAATCAAACTTGTTCCCGTCAGAGTTCTGCATCCAATGCATCTTTTATTCTCTCTAGGACGGTACGACTTTGTATTTTACATGGCTTGGACACGGGCATAACTCTGCGCCAGTTTTTGCAGAAGCCTAAATCGCTCTTCTTTGGTAGCTTGACAAGATAACCTTTCTTCCAGTCAGTGGGTGCCTTTCCTCCTTTCCAAACTTTTTGCACTAGTGGCGTCAGCATATCCACTGAGGACTGTGGATCCATTTTCAGTGCTTCAGGAGGAATTCCATCCGGTCGTGCTGCCTTCCTGACTGACTTTATGTAGCTCGGCTGCATTCGTTGAAGGATTGGTATCTACTGGCAGTTCTATGCCCTCTGTTGGTGGTATTTATGGACGAGATGCAAGTGATAGTCCTTTCAGGAATCCTCTGAAGGGATTGGGCCATTGTTTTATTTGTTTACCCCTTGATCATCTTTTTATTTGTTGCATATGAGTTGATCGATTCTAGCATAGAGATCTGGTTATCTGATATAATGTCCTGAAGTCATTTCAAAGCACTAATCTGTCCCATTTTTCTTTAAATTATACTTGGAGATTATTCTCATTAGTGTGTGTGTGTGTATAGATAATCAATACCTTTTACGTATATTGCTGCAAACAATCTCAATGAACCTCGTAAATATTTTGTCTTGTTCTGTCAATACTTTTTTTGTCATTGATTAGTACAAATTAATGTACATTCATTTAAATAGATCTTTAATTGAACGACTATAGAAAGAAAATAATTTCTATTGCTCCAGTACTGTAGCTGAGCTGTCATTTAACATTTTCCAAGTTATAATACCTTTGGCAATGAACCGCACCTATTGTGTGTGTGTGTGTTAGCTAATGATATACTACCTGGCTGCTCAAATCTCTGTAGGTGGAGCTGTGTTAGAACCCATGATACGATAGTTGGAAGTTGATAGTCTAAACGAATGAACCACAGCTTCATTCACAGTTTACATTGCTTCGTTTTATGCATATCAAAAAGTACTTCAAATGCTATAAGTATTCTCTAGGAGGATTTACACATTGTAAGTGAGAGGAATAGTAACGCAGTAGTGGAAACAATTCTCCAACCGAATGACTGATTAGTTGCAACATAGAACTTGGCACAAAGTCCCCCACTTCAAGTTACCACAGTCTATGTACCACACAAATAAAGACTAACAAGGGAAATATATATATTTCAAGTAACTGTGATAAGCAGAAATGGGAAGGAGGAGTAATAGTAACCCAGAAAAACAATAGGTTTTTTTGAATATGGCAGATCACAGAGAGGCATTGTATCTGCGCCACTGAGGAAGATTTTGAGCCATGTTATCGATAGTCTCTAGCCACTGGTTCTTAGAATCCTGAGGACCCCAACCAGGCAATGTACACCTTCCTATATGACTGGCTCAAAATGGCTGTCAAAGATGTGATAGATTGATTCCAAGTTTTGGTTTGACCACTCACACTAACTCTTACCAACTTAATCCTATGTCGGTTAACATTCCCCGTCGAGGAAGGCGATGACCAGGTATGTGGAACACGTGTTCTGGCCATCTCAACTGATGTAACTTCACAACCTCATCGATTAACTTTCCCTCCTTACCTACTTAGCACTCGACCGATGCCTAACCTCAATATTATTCACACTATTATACCATCAAACGTATACATAGGAGATAAAACGCAGACACCTGTGATGAGAGATAGCCATGTTTCACAGTCATGAAGGAGGGTGGAGAGAACTGCTACCTAGTACACATGTGATTTGACCGACAGCCAGCCGGCTGTCACGTCTACGCTTGAGATGGCGTATGTTGGTAAATCCCACAGGAGTTTTGGGTATCCGTGCTGAGATTTCGTCAGCAATCAGTCTGTTGTAGCTGATTCAACTTCCTAAATAAGTGAAGTGGTCAACACGCCTTACCTATTCACTCACTATCTTCAAGCCAGAAGTTGATGTATTTCAAGTCCTGTGGCATCATCTTGCATTTGACAAAAGCGAATCGCACGCCGAACATTCGAAGACGTCTACTCAAGGTGTTCAGAAGATTTTGAACTTTAGAAGAAACGACAGATTGAGCGAAGAGATATGTTCCTTTTCAATTACTTCCTCATCGCTACTGGTTGTCATCAATTCAGACGACAACTGTCCGTTTTAAAACTAAACATATATAGTCTCATTAGTTAATGATGAAAGCTTAAGACTGAAGTGAAGACTGTAATGTTTACTGTCACAATGTGTTAGACTTCAATGAAGTTAGAAATAGTAGTTCAGATGGGTAATTTTAGTTTAATTTATACCCTTTGAGCTAGATGATTTAATCACTGAGCTTTTATTTTATCATTCTAGGTGATCTATCATATTTGTGATGATTTTGGTTTTACTTTGTTGTTTTTCTCTATTTGGTTAAATTTAGACAAACCGTCTCGTAAATGGAGTGTATATAAATCAGTTGTGAATTTACCAGCTGTCCTGAATGATCCAAATTACCGTGAGGTAAGTTTCTTCTTCTTCTTCTGTTATATTTGTTGCCTTTGATCATTTTTGTTGATTTTGAAGTTATCGGCTAAACAGGTATAATCTAATGTTTTCCGCTGTAGATTTCTTAACCTTATTCATTATTGTATCGACAGGCTTCTTAATTTCCTCATGTGTACCCGTCTGAATATGTCCAGTGACTTTTCTGATATAGTCAGATTTATCCAAAACTACACTAGTTTCCTTTGTCAGCTTTTCCGATGAAAATGTTTTTATCCTGTGTTTTAGACTAATTAGAGCTTATCTTTCCGATTTTGTTAAGTTTCATTTTGCCTTCTTTTGATTTTTCACGGTTAAATGCACATTTTGCTCGAAACTCTTCTGCTGTTGTCTTATCTATTGAACTTTGTGCTATTTCTTTGTTAGGAATGACATCCTCTGGTTTTAATTTACTAACTGTTACATTGAAATTTAGTCCTTTCTCAAGTAATTCTACCGTACTAGAGCTTAGTTCCCTTCATCATGAGAGGTTGATCACCCATTTTGTTCTGTCGATAGAGGATGAAGCGTTGACATCAGTTTCATTTGTTGTGTTCTTTTCTTCAATTAGTTTGTTGAATTTTTTGATCTGTGTGTTTGTTGATTTTCTTAAGGCTGATTCTCTAGCTTTTTTTTGGGTGTTTCAATAACAATTACATAATATTTGTCATTGACCATACCATTGAGTTTATGTTTTAGATTTTCAATTTCACTTCGTATATTATTTAGTTTCACAGTAACTCGATGTAGTTCTTCTCTTATACATAATTTACTGACATGTTCTGCGGCTGATGTTATTTTGTTTGAAGTAATTGGAGTACGTAGACGTAAATATTTTGGAATTATATGGCTTTTTAAACATCGACTGTTAAAATTCCGATGATTTGTGAATCTTGCTTCAGTTTGACTAAGTCGTGTGAGTTTGTTGATAAGCTTCCTAGTAGGAAGACCATATGTATCATTGATATAAGAATAAAACTTGTGCACTATGGTAGAGTATAATTCCATTATAGGTAAATTTTGTTTTGATAAAGTCTCACAGTGTTATACAGTAATGTTTACTGATGACGTTTCGAGTACAACTTACTGCTCACAATCACCTTGATATGATCATGGGCAATAAATTATGCTTGTTTACTAAGTCGCATCATCCTGAAGAGAATAAAGAATGCACTGGATACAGAACTCTGCCACCCGTGCCGGAACAAGCTGGATTAAGCAAAGGCAAATCCTGTAGTGATCAAAATGCAACTCTGCATATCATCATTGAACAAAGCAGAGAATGGCAGTCAAACCTCCACCTCAATTTCATCGATTTCGAAAAGGCTTTCGACAGACAGAGTTCACTGATAAGTAGCTTAGAAACTACTCCAACACTACAGCACACCTCAAGTCTTTGTTTATCTCAACTAACAGCTATATGGCAATGTCACGTATCATGTGATCCACAACGGAAAACTCAGCGAGGCGTTCGAAGTGCACCCAGTAGTAAGACAAAGTTGCCTACTATAACCGATGATGTTCCTAATTGTAATGGACTGGACTAAGCGTCAGACAGTGAGTGAGAGCTAGAAGACAGGAGTACACTGGACCATCGATGAGAAAACTTTAGAAGATCTGGATTTCGCAGATGACATATGTCTAATGTCACACAAACTCGAAGACTTGCAAGCGAAAACCAACAAACAGGCTGAAAAGACAGCAAAGACAGGACTACAGGTGAACATAGAGAAGAAGGAGGTGAGGAAGATAATTAATCAACAGCACCAACAATCAGCACCAATCACCATCAATGGGAGCGATTTAACAGAGGTTGCCTCCTTCATTTGCCTGGGAAGCATCGTTTCAGCTACAGGCACAGGGAACGGACAAAGATGTCAAAGCCAGTCACAATCGGAAAGGCAAGATCCGCCTTCATCATCTGTTATGTGATAATTTGTGCTCGAAACGTCTAAGTTCTGTAGATTGAATCTAATGTTTGTTTTTATTCCTTTACCTTTCGAGTGCTAGTGCTTTAAAGTTTCTCTGTGACAGTGGTTTTATTTCTTTCTACAGGGTGGAGTTGCTAGCTTCACGCCAAGTTTCCCCCCCCCGCTCCCCACTCCTTTATCGGCCTTATCACAGGCTTATCGAGATTTAGGCGTCGAACCCTGAACCACGTGAGGCGTAGTTAGCAAGTGTATTCATTCTACTGCTGAACCATTAACGCTTATCTAATGAAGTTAACCATAATTTGAAGCAACTGTTTTCTTTCTTCCCATTGTTCAGTTTCTCATCTCATTAACTTTGTCTGAAAATGATAAATCTGTAAGGAGAAATAGTTGTTTGATAAAACGAAGCTTTTTTCCCCATGGTTCCCAGTTGATTATCTTGAAATATCTTGTATTACCTTGACTAAGAGAATTCAGTTAACACTAGGAGCTCGACAGTATGACATTTGCCATTGTGTAGCGACCAACCAATCTTTCCATTATAGTACTACAAACAATCAGTTGCAGCTCAGATAACTCAATGACAACGTCTATGTCTCTGCAGCGTTGGGTAACGCGGGTTTCATTTGCAATCACTAGTGTTCTCTGAGCTGGTTGGTTTAGTTGCGGAGCTTTCGTCGTCCCCCTGCTGGACAACATCTTCTGCGCAATATTTAGCACTAAGTGAAATGATTTAAATTTCTTCGTGAGTGATATAATTGCGTCTCCCGGTAACCATCTTTAACATATGTATTGATCATTTTCTATTGACTTGGATTTTATACTTTCTCGTCACATGATTTACTTTTTATTAGTTGGTATATTTGGTCTATATGTTAACGTGTTTGTTAATTGCATATTCGTTTGAGTACCAGGCTTCTAGGAATTCCCTGGCACTTTTGGTGTTTCCTCTGTCTAAGATTTCGACATTATCCCAATCAAATTTATGTCCATAATTGTCTGTGTCCATTGATATGAAACAGGAATATATATCGTGTCTTTTCACGGCTGATTTGTGTTCTTGGATTCTGATTCAAAGAAGACGCCCACTCTGGCCGGTGTAATGTCTGTTACAGCTCATACAATTTATTTTGTAAATGGTATTAATTTTATCTCCTTTCTCTGTTGGATCTTTCGGTTTGCACAATATCGAATTAGGCTATTTGACTGATTTGATTTAACACGGGTTTAGATTATATATGTCCAAACCAAGTTCCCATTTAATAGTTTGAAAAAAAATTTAGGCATTAGCTATGTGAGATTCATTATAATAAAAGCTTTTATATTTCTTAATGTATGAAAAACAAAACGATGTTGGTTTCACTGACATTTCTCTTTTTAATGCTAATAGTACGAAAACTAGGTTTAAGATCACCTGCTGATTAACCCCAATCATCTTGAAACAGTTTCTATGGTTTAAGTTTGATCATGGATTGATATAAGTTAGAGAACCGTTGAAAACCAGAGCACTGAACGGCTCTTTCGTCCTAATGCTTTAGGACTCTTCAGCAGTAGCCATCCACCAACAAAGGTCGAACCCCAGGACCTTCCGGTTACAAGGCAGGCTCTCAGGTCATTCGATTATGGGTTTGAACCCTGGAGAGTGAGTACTTGACATAAATCAAATCCCTATAAACCCACTGCTGAAAATTTTCATGGTGTTAGGAGAAATTGTTCATGCTGGACTGACGATATAGTTTTGGTAGAACTCTTCAGCTTTGATCATTATGTGGTAAGAGCAAGCCAAAATTGTAGACAACAATTTACGTCAATGTTGACGTCCCAAATCAGGGTCATTAGGAGAACAATAACAAAGCCTAACCTTGAGCCAGTCACAGCGGAGTTCAAGGGTGGAAATATGATTCACAGATATACGACTTGATTTTCTGAGAAACAACCACAAAAAGAGGTAACAGAATAACCTTCAGCTAGAGAAAACAACCAATCATAAGAGGTTGCTTCTCCGCTAGCAATAATGCGCATAAAAATCTATAAATACCTCTTGATTTTCTCATTAAACGATCTGTTGCCTGGCCCTTGTCTTCTGTCGTTACAATATGACTGGACCGAGTGTGACATGTGTCTTGGTTAGGTTGAATTCGAGTAAGTAACTCCTCAATGATTCATTTGATATCTTACCTGCTGAATTAAGGTTTCTAGACATCCAAACAGAACCATAGAAAAACGCTTATCTTTTATTCATATATTACAAATAGTTCCCAGCAGATTCAGTTGCCAGAGAAATTTGAATTGTAGCATGAATAGATAGATGTGTACAATAGTTCAGAGTAAAATTTTGTCAATTTATGCATGTACGTTACGAGTGTTAGTGTAACAGCAGAAGGCAACACATCCAAGCCAAGGTATTTTTCCATTAATCAAACTGCTGTTTTTATATTCGGTGACCAATCGCTGAGCGTGTGATTTTGGCTTACATTAAACGGCATGAAATACAAAAAATTTTCTATAGTTTAGTTTGTAAGGGTTAGTTATGTTTTTATGAGTTGACCACGGATTGATATCAGTTAGAGAACCATTGAAAACCAGGGAGTACTGGACAGCTGCTGTTTCATCCCAGTTTGGGAATCATCGCCAGTACGCACCCACCACCAAGGTTCGAACCCACGACCTTCCGGTTACAAGACAAGCTCGTATACCATTCAGCCACTGGGACCCCACCCGATTCAATGGCCAGTCTATGAATTCTAACTTCTACCAATTCGTGATTTAGCGTGACCCCAGCCATTGTCGTAGGTGGGACATCCATCCGCACACACACACACATAACACCTAATTGGACCTCACTGGTCACGACTTCTCACTAGAACTCCAGGAAATGTGCGTCGGTGGCACAGTGGTTAGGACTCTCGACGACCATGCACATGGTCCGGGGTTCGAGCGCACACCAGATATCTATGGTCGGCCTGCAAAATTTGGGCTACCGATATCCACGCTGAAAATTCCATACTTGTACCAAAAATACAGTGTGGAATCAAGCTGTAATCAAAAAATAAAATAAATAAACTCCATCCTGTAGCAAGCCACTAGCGAGCATCAGATTAATTTTCCATAGTTTGGTTTGTAAGGGTTAGTTATGTTTTTACGAGTTGATCACGGATTGATATCAGTTAGAAATAGAATGTTCAAATACATACATAGTATTCTATTGCTAACGCAGTTATGAAGTGTGACAATATGTGAGAATAATATTCCATTGTCTGTATCACACCACCACAATGGTGTTTGTATTTTTTGTGTGTGGAATAACCACTAGGTTGGAAACAATTGGTGACATGGCTCAAAATCGTTCTCAATGGCTAGCGCAGATGCATCCACTTCCTGTGATTTATGATTTCCAATGAAACTATATTGTTCTTCGTTATTACTATTCCTTTGTCTCACACTTCTGTTTACTGTCTCTATTATGCATTTCTTCTACTTTCTTCTCTTGCTTTTTGTGCTGCTTCGAACTGCCGCACATCGGTGCAAAGTTCTATGTCGAAAACGGATAGACAGACAGACAGACTAGGCTAAAACAGCGTCCTTAAAAATCTCATATTAGAAAAAAAAAGAACTATCTCACACTATGTATTTGTATTTTATAACTATAGAATTACAGCTCTAACTGTGATTGACTGAATTTCAACATAGAACTTTGCACTGAGGTTGTAACAGTTCAGGTTGACACAAACCAAAGCTAGATAAAAGAACTGTAATGAAAAGAAAATTTTAACGAGTGAATGAGAGAGAGAGAACTGTAATGGGGGAAAACAGAAAGGTATAATGGACACAGGTGATCACAAAGAGTGAATGGATCTGTGCTACTGAGAAGGATTTAGAGCCATATCACCAATAGTCTCAAGGCATTGGTTTGTTTAGAATCTTGAGGACCCCAGATAGTCAAGGAGTCTACACCTTCTTACGTGGCTGGCTGAAACCAAATGTCAAAGATGTGATGGGTTTATTCCAGGTTTTGCTTTGACCGTGCTTAACTTCTTTTCAAACCTAATCCTATATCAGCTAACATTGCCCGTCAAGGTAGGCATGGGCTTAGAATAAGCGACACGTGCTCTTGTCATCTCAATCAATTCATCTTCACAACCTCATCGATTGACTGGCTTACCCTCGTCGCCTAACACTGTATGCCTTATTATTATTTCCTTTAATTCCTACAGGAACATAGGGCTTCAGCCGCCCAAGTCTCTATTGCGTTCGGTTCTCTGCTAGAGTTTTCACCTGACTCCAAGTCTGCCCACATGCTTTCATCTCCTCTTCACATGACCTCCTCCAAGTAACCCCACCCTTTGCACTGACGACCAACTCGCCGCTTCCCTTTCGGATTCCACTCGAGTGATGGCTTGTCTAGTGATGTCACTTGATGGTTTGTTTCCTCAGAGTATGGCCAATCCACCTCCATTTCTTCCTGCTCAGTTGTTGCAAAATCGGTTCCTGGTTGGTTCGCTCCCATAGATCATCTACTGTTGCTGATCTTTTCTGGCTGGCTATCTGATCTTGAGTAGTATTGAGGAAGAGAACTGTTAATGAATGTCTGTAATTTGCTTGAGGTGCTCTTTATGACGCGCCAAGTGTCTGATCCGTATGGTGAGTAGCACTGACTTCACATTGGAGTTGAGAATCCAGATCTTATTTCTGATACTGAGTGCTATTGACTTATCTCCACACAGACTTGAGAGTAATGAAAGCTTGAATGAGAGGCTTTTCAAACTAATGTCATTATATCATGAACACTTTTTATGCCTGAAAATCAATGCATTTTTTAACTAAATAGAGAATGACCGAGTCAATGTGATTTTTAGTTGAAACTACCTTTAGACAAGATCATTTTTTTCTCATTCTCGTCAACACGTGAGTTTTCTCTCTTTTTGATCCAGTTTGTTATAAAACACAGCTGAAAATTGTTTTTGCAGTTCAGTACATTATTACTGTTATGCCTTTTGAGAGAATAGTAAAGTCACATGAGATATTCACTATTAGAAGTGTGAATGTTTGTCATACGATAAACAAAAATTGATTAAGAAAATCGAAGAAAAGAAATTGTATTTTTGGGGGATAATTTTTTATTCACATTATTGAATCATTTAACCTTGAAATCGTTGACTCATGTTATCTTTATTGATATCATTACCGTTATTATACTTTCAGAATCTGTCTAAAATAGACATTTAACCATATTTTTATTAATTAATTTCTAGGGATTTGAAGTGTTTCAGGCTTGATCACCTGCTGTCATTAGTTACAGAACCAGTAGAAAACTAGGGTGTACACTGAACAGTTGTTTCGTCCAGTTTCGAGACTCTTTAGCAGTTCGAATGCAGGACCTTCTGATTACAAAGCCAGCTTATATACCGTCCAGCAACAGGCAGTCGATCTGATTGCCGATGAATTCTAACTACTAGTAGTTCGTGATTTTAGCACGACTACTAGTCAGTGTTATCGGAGAATGTTTGTCCTCACACCGAGCATGATGGATCCCACTGGTCACAACACCTTACTGGAATTCCAGGGAACTTTGTCTTGTAGCCAGTCACCAGTGAGCATCACCTCCATCAACGAGGAATGTTAACTGACATAGGATTAGGTTGGATAAGAGGTAGTGTGTGTGGTGAAACCAAAAGCTGGAATAAGTCGATGAAATCCATAACAGTTAGTTTAAGCCAACCACGTACGGAAATGTAGACTAACCTCCTGGTTGGGGTCCTCGGGATAGTCTGTCTGTCTGTTTTCGACATAGAACTTTGCACTGATGTGCAGTGGTTCAAGTAGCCACACTCCATGTAGCACACGAAACAAGAGAAGAAAGTACAAGAATTGCATAATAGAGACAGTAAACAGAAGTGTGAGACAAAGGAATAGTAATAACGAAGAACAATATAGTTTCATTGGAAATCATAAGTCACAAGGAGTGGGTGGATATGCGGTAGCCATTGACAACAATTTCGAGCAATGTCACCTTTTGTTTCCAACCAATGGTTTTCACCGTCCTGGGGACCCCAACCAGGAAGCCTGTCTACACCTTCCTACGTGACTGGCTGGCTTAAACTAACTGTTGTAGATTTCATTGACTGGTGCCATGTTTTGGTTTGACCGCCGCTAGCTAGATCTTTTCCAGCCTGACCCTATGTCAGCTAACATTGCCCGTCAGTCTATGAAGGCGATGACTAAGCATACGTAACACATGTCCTAACCATCTCAGTCGATGTGACTCCACAGCCTTGTCGATTGATTTCTCCTCCAATCTACCTAGCACTCGACCGAAGCCTAACCTCAATATTTCTCACCTTATTATACCACTCCACACGGGAGATAGAACGCAGGCACCTATGATCGAAGACAGCTAACCTTTTCATGTCTTCCTCAGGATGGTAAAAATCAATGGTTGGAGGCAATCGGTGATATGGCACGAAATCGTTCTTAACGGTGTAGATGCATTCACTCTTTGTGCTCTATCATAGCCAATAAAACTCTGTTCTTCTTCTTCGATATTACTATTATTTTTACCTCACACTTCCATTTTCTTATCTCCCTCTCTCTTTTGAATCTCTTTGCTTTATGTGATACATTGGGGGTGGGTGGGGGGAAAGTGGTAACTTGAATTGCTGCATATCTCTGAAAAGTTTTCTATTGATACCAGTCAAATCAGTGAGAATATAATCTTTCTAGAGGTCTTTTATGCCATGATATTTCTTTTGCTTATAAGCCTAATAATATCTCTGCTTCTCCTTTTTTTTGTTATCAGGTAGATATATTTACAAGATTATGGGGTGATAAATTTGAGAATGCTGAAGTACTGCCTTCGCCTCATTTACCAGTGATAACAGAGAAACATTTTGAAGACTATCTTTCTAAACTTGGAGTTTGTAAAGTTGTTGATACAAATTCAAAAATATCAACACCAAAATGTCAGAATCATTCCTTAACAAATTCACACAATGGCACTTGCACATCATCCAACTCTCCATCGTATTCTTCCTCGTCTGCATCCTCTTTATTGCAGTTGGCTAGCAAAGGTATGGCATAAAGTTGACTTTTTTGTTATGATTGATTTTTCTCCCTGTTCATAATGAATGTTATCTTGATAGAAGAGTAGCGTGCTACACGGAGTGTGGCGACTTGAACTTCCGCACATTTGTGCAAAGTTCTATGTCGAAAACAGACAGAAGAGCATACTTTGCATATTTTAAGTACACAATGAAACAAAAGTTGTGTTTACCCCCTTTGAAAAAAAAATTATCAAAGGTCATTTGAATTTGTGTGATGATGAATAATAAAACTGTTCAAGAGTTTCAACACATTGATCATGGATTGATGTCAGTTAGAGATAACTCTATTGAAAACCGGTGGGATTCACCTAATCGAGTGTAAGGTGACATTAGTTAGTGGTTGTGCTAAAATCGCAAATTGACAGAAGTTAGAATTCATTGGCCAAGTTTTTGAATAGTCAAGGAGCTTAACTGGGTTTCATCTCCCAAGGGGATGGGGTACCGATGAAGAGTGTGAAACTAAGACGAAACAGCATTACAGTACTTTCTGGCGGTTTTCAACTTTACTTTAGCTGACACTAATCCGAGATAAAAGTTGTATTTCTGAACAACAACAACAACAAAATCTCAGTGAGATTGAAATGAGTAATTCCAACGTTTCCTACGTTCGGAAATCTGGTCCGAACTTCTTCAGGGAAATTAATCGAAATTAACATAACAGGTTTATATACATATAAAAGGAACATCTCTTGTTTTTAAAAACTCTGTCCAATCATGACTCATAAAACAGGTATCAACAAGTATAATAAGCAAAATTGTATGAGCTGTGATCAAAATTTGACCCCAGACTTACAAATATTGATCTACCTTTGTTAAACGGTTTAAAAACACAATGTATGTGTGGGTAAACAGTTGTCAAACATTTCTTAATGTCTCCAGAAGAAGAAGATATAGACAGTCGGGAATTTTGATCAAGTATTATAAATTAGTGACACATCCATTTTTATTTGTTAATCAGGATTTTCTATGCATCAGCTAATACACATCACACCTTCATGTCTGTTCAAACTGTTAGTATCTAGAATTTTATGATTAGATGTATTTTCAAAATTATGGTGTTTAGGAAGAAGTTCGGACGAGATTTCCGAACGTAGGAAACGTTGGAATTACTCATTTCAATCTTGCTGAGATTTTACAAATATAATAATTTTTTACAAATGTCTACTTCTCACTCGGCGCCCAAATATTTTAGAACTATTCTGTCAAATCTTGACTACAGTTCATTTGAATATTTCACTTTGTATAAATATTGATTATTCAAAGTTTTCAACCCGGAATACTATTGACTAATGTGCAGAGAATAATTTATTATATTTATAAAGGCCCGGGGGTATCATGGTAGAATATTTCTAGACGTTTTGGAAAGCTCAGTGTAGTGAGTTTTTTGTTAACATAAAGTTACAATTCATTCATAAATCTTTCTTTCTAGGCAGGTTGATGCCTTCATTTGATAATAGGTTGAGCGAGTAAGGGATTCATCGTTCCTTGTTCTCCGTATCCTTGAAGTTACTGGCAAATACACACGCGTGCATACGCACACACACATACAGGTATTTAGATATGGCGGAACTTCATACAGATAACGAAGAGGGAGTCAAAATCTTCTATCAACGACATATAATTAAACGGTTTATTTGCATTAATCGTTGGTTGTATACTCAAGGTCGTCGAGTGTGACAATATCTCCTTAGAATTTCAATTAGTCCTTTATATGAGGATTTGGCGTTTACAGGGTATTCGCACACTGATTTCATCTGCGTCGGTGGCACAGTGGTTAGGACTCTCGCCGACCATGCACATGGTTCGAGGTTCGATCCCCTGCCGACGCACACCTGGTATCCATGGTCGGCCTGCGAAATTTGGGCTACCGATATCCATGCTGAAAATTCCATACTTGTACCAAAAATACAGTGTGGAATCAAGCTGTAATCAAAAATAAAAAAATAATCTTGCAGTACATCAAAGAATGAGAGTATTAGTTTTGTACAACCAGAATATTTCTTTAGGAGTGTTAGAGTTTTGTAGGTTTCTTTTTCATGGGAATCATCTCTAACTGTATATTATGGAATGCTGACGAATAAGTTGGCGTGTGTACTTCCTTTGTTCAACCTTTCTCGTGAATGATAAGTCAACCTAAATGGCCCTTTGTGTGTATCACATTTTTTCAACCAGCTGTACGAATTCGCCTTCAGACTTGCAGAGCAAAGTGTAAGCTGCTTAAATAACGTTAATCATATCGCGCATTGATGATACGCACTTGCTATATTTATATCTAAGTGTCCTTTGATATTCATTCCATAATAAATTATGTTGGCTTCATTGGAGAGATGCCTTCCTTTGTTCATCATGTCACCAGGTTGAAAGTCTCCTTGCACTATATACAGTTTAAAGCTAAAAAATATTCCTTTGAACTATGGTATATGTATATCGAATTACTGCTGTTCAACGTAATATGGTTTCAGCGGAGAAAACTTGCTTTTCGACGAAGTCATCAACTAGGCTGTACTAGTTGGTACTAGGCTGCGTCGGTGGCATAGCGGTTAGGACTCTCACCGATCATGCACATGGTCCGGGGTTCGATCCCCTGCCGACGCACACCCGATATCAATGGTCGGTCTGAAAAATTTGGGCTACCGATATCCATGCTGAAAATTCCATACTTGTATCAAAACTACGGTGCAGAATCAAGCTATGATAAAGAAAATAGTGTATATATAATGAAAGGGTGAGAAAGTCCCAAAACTATTCCCAGTCGAGAGTCGAATTATGGCGAATAGCCCGACTACAACTAGGGATTAAGAACGTAGTAATATTAATAATAATAATAACAAACAAGAAGTACAGATAAAAAACTTAGTTGGATAATAATTATTAAGAAAACTGACTGTTTATGATAGCTGTAGTAATAGGTTCGTCGGTGGCATAGCGGTAGAATGCTCACCAACCACGCCTCACGTGGACCGGCGTTCGACCCCCAGCCACGGGCGAGCTCCCAAACCTCGCTAAACCAGTAACCCTGTCCCGTAAAAATGAATACCACTGTTATCACGACTTCAAGCCTATAGCTTGAAGCCCTATGTTCCACTGGGAACGTCGGGGAATAAAAAAAATGGTTAAGATAAATATTGAATATACTCTCTTTGGCGGACTTTAAAGGAATTTTCATCAAATGGAGTTGAGTCTGTCTGTCTGTTTTCGACATAGAACTTTGCACAAATGTGCGGAAGTTCAAGTCGCCACATTCCGTGTAGCACGCGAAGCAAGAGAAGAAAGTACAAGAAAAGCATAATAGAAACAGTGAGCAGAGGTGTGAGACAAAGGAGTAATAAAGAAATACAAAACAATTTCATTGAAGATCATAAGTCACAGGGAGTGGATGCATCTGCGCCACTGAGAACGATTTTGAGCCATGTCACCAATTGTTTCCAACCATAGATTTTTACCGTCCCGAGGACCCCAGCCTGGAAGTCTACACCTTCCTACGTGGCTTAGACCAACTGTTGTGGATTTCATTGACTGATGCCAAGTTTTTGTTTGACCGCCGCTAGCTTTTTTCCAGCCTGACCCTATATCCGCTAACATTGCTCGTCGAGGAAGGCGATGACTAGGCATACGTAACACATGTCCTAACCATCTCAGTCTTTGTAACTTCACAACTTCGTCGATTGATTTCCCCTGTTTACCTAGAACTCGACACCTAACCTCCATGTTGCTCACCTTATTATGCCACTTCACACGGGAGATAGAGCGCAGGCACCTATGATCAAAGGCAGCTAGTCTTTTCATGTCTTCCACTCTCAGTGGCCAGGTCTCGCTCACAGCCATAACGGAGGACGGAGCGGACTGATGAGCAGTACACCCTCCCTTTGGTCGATAGTCGAACATCTCGTCTACGCCAGAGTCGGCGTAAACTGGCAAATGCGAATCGAGCCCCCTGTGTCCATGCTGAGATTTCGTCAGAGATCAACCCGTTGGCGTTGGCTGATGGTACTTCCCAAATAAGTGAAGCGGTCAACGTACTCTACCACTTCACTTCCTATTTTTAAACTAGGCGTCGATGTAGTCCAGTCCTGTAACATCATCTTGCATTTGGCGGGAGCGAATCGCATGCCAAACATTCGTAGATTGCGGCTCAAGGTGTTTAGAAGACTCTGCATTTTGTCAGCGTCCTCGCCTAGAAGGACTATATCGTCTGCATATTCCAAGTCAACGAGATTATTCCCCGGTAGCAAGTCAATCCCTGAGTCACTGAAGTCAATGGAGTTGAGTACTCTGGGTTCATCAGACATTAATTGTTAGACTTCTTTACAAGTCTTAATGTTGAAATTCCAATCTCCAGCTCATTGATAGGTACTGGATGAATGGACTCTATATTTAGAAGTTACGGCCAGTGGAACGCACTATGTCAAATTGAAGTGTATTCTCATCTAGGGAATCTGTTAGGTGAGGGTAGCGTCATATTACTAATTGGAAAAGTTAGAATTCACAGGTCATTGAATTCTCCTCCAAGTGGCTAAATAGTCGACTAGCTTGATCTCGTAACCTGGAGGTCTCAGGTTCGATTCCTGGTGGTGTCACTGTTGGGAAGTCCAGAACTAGGATGGAACAACTGTTCAGCAGTCCTTGGTGGTTTTCAATGATTCTATAACTGATGTGTCGGTCCATGACGAAATTTATCTATTAGCACATATGCTTGATTTTCGCTTGACAAATTAAGCTGAAATACTCACTTTTCAAACACACTCTACTGTTTAATCTTCTCAAAACAACGGTGGTCTAAACTTTTCTTATTCTAATTAATTAGTTGATCAGTTTATCAATTTATTTATTATGAATATCTTTCTTTAAATTCTCTTTTTCTATTAGTTTCTGGCAATGAAAGACCGTTGTCGCTTAGTTCTATTTCATCCATACCTGATTTATATTTTGATAAAAGCTTCAATTTAAAAGATGAAAAAACATTCTGTCAGGTTATACCATTGCTTCCACGTCGTTTGCATCGTGGTGATACTGCAACAAACTCCTCGTGTACTTTGAAACAATTGAAGGATCCAAGAGACGAAGAATTTCGTCAAAGGGAAGCTTTTCGTCATCAGCATGATCAATTGGTCAATTATTTAGATGTTGTGGAATCGAATATAGCTGAACAGGTAGGTATAAAAATACGTTTTACTTACTTTGTAGCTTCTCCTAAGTTCATTAGTTCAAGCTCTGAGCTTGTTGTTAGATGGTTGGAGGCATTCACTAGGATGCCCTACTTGACCTAAGTTTCGTGCTTGTTGGTACTCATCAGTCAGTAAGGCATATCTACAATCTTGAAGTGACAACTCATGTCTCTTTTGAGATTAGAACTGGAGTCATACAGTTCTGCAGTCAGAGACGTTACGGTTGAACAACTGTGGGGTGGGGGTTGGATCATGATTGACAATCTTTAGGATTGTAACGGCTATTTAATTGAATTTTAGATTTTCCCGTCAATTGATTGGACCGAAGTGCTTGGTCTCAGGTCTACATGTCGGTTTCTTGTGCAGATGCTTCGATGATGTCTGGGCATGTAATTAGAAGTTAATTGGTGGATGGTGACTAGCAGTGAAATCCAGGATGCGCGTTTCGTCCTATTTGTGACTCGTCAACTGGATGTACCTGCATTCCCTAGCGAGTGAGCCTCGGGAGGAACATCATCACTCACTGGAGAATGCAGGTACATCCAGCTGGAGGACGAGTCCCAAACAGGACGAAATGCTCATCCTGTATTCCACTTATAGTCACCATCTATCAATTAAATTATATTTTTTTTATTTTTGATTACAGCTTGATTCCACACTGTATTTTTGGTACAAGTATGGAATTTCCAGCATGGATATCGGTAGCCCAAATTTCGCAGGCCGACCATGGATACCAGGTGTGCGTCGGAGAGGGCTCGAACCCCGAACCATGTGCATGGTCGGCGAGAGTCCTAACCACTGTGCCACCGACGCACTTTCTGACTGGACACTAGGTAGTAACTAATTCATGCGTGCAGTGAATGAATCACGGAGTATATTTAGAAAGTTAACATTTCATGTGTACAATAGAAATAATACAGTATGATTACTAAATAAGTATCACTGTATTCTTGTATCCTATACGAGATAGACTCGTATTGTTTTGCAAACTGTGTAACGTTTCACAATTACTATCAATTGTAATGTGTATATTTATGTGTATCGTATATATTTTGATAGGTTTCGAAAAAATCATCAACATTTTTCGAAGCAATACAATCTCATGATGTTATACGTGAAGATTTACGTCAAGTTATTCATCAGATTAAAGATATACGGTAAGTTGACAATAAAGCATACTCTTCTCTTAATTTTACTGTCTCCTTTATTGAAATATCTTCAAGGTGTATCCTTCAGTCTGTCCGATTAAACACATGATTGTGATAACATGGTGACAATATGTGTACTACTAGTGTGGATATTTGAAAGCCTACACCCCCCCCCCCCTCCAGATCGAAGCTGTCTGGATGGAACGCATTTGACAGTTGTTTCACTTGTTTGTGATCGTGTTGATCAGCGAGGAACGTGGATTGATTCAGCTCAGAAAGAGGCTGTTCCAGTTCAAACAACCCCAACTTCTAGTGGCTTCTCATCTGGAATTTGATTGCTGCAGTAAAGTTAGCTTTTGTTATTTTTGATTACACACTAGTCAGTAACTAGTGTAATGTGTCAAGCTTGCAATGTGGCCACCATGCTAGGTGGCTCGCCATTACGGTGCACTGTGAATTGTTGGTATTAGATGGTTGGAGGCAATCGGCCACAGGAAGCCTTGGACCTAGATTTCATGCTAGTTGGCACTCATCAGTCACCAAGGCGTATCTGCAAACTTGAAGGAACTCATGTCCCTTCTGAGATTCGAACCCGCGTCATCAAAAACATCCAATACAGGCCTGCAGGAGGTCAATCGCGAGTCTGAATAGCTCAGTGGCAACGTCTCTGACTGCAGCACTGGGTGACGCGGGTTCGAATCTCATAAGGGACATGAGTTCCTTCAGGGTTGCAGACACGCCTTGCTGACTGATGAGTGCCAACTAGCATGAAATCTAGGTCCAAGGCTTCCTGTGGTCGATTGCCTCCAACCATCTAATACCAACAATTAGCTTTTGTTTAACGTGTTCTTCAAGAATGGATAGGATATTTAGTCGACTGTCTGGTCGATTTTTACGAGTAAATAGAAATATGCAGTGACTAGGTGATTACTATTCAAACACTATTATTATCCCCTTGAGTTCCTTGTGGGAACATAGCGCTTGTTAGCAGCACATCGCCATTTCAATCTGTTCTCTGAAATGTTTCTTACCTGATTCAACGAATGGCTATAAGCTTACATATCCTGCTCACACAGTCTCCTCCATGTCACCCTTGGAAGCCCAACTTGTTGATCCCCATTCGGGTTCTACTAGAAGACGTGGTATGTGATACCGTTCAATGGTCTTCTCAGCATATGTCTTTTTGATCTCCATTTATTTTTCTGCAATATTGGTTGGGTGATAGGTTCTTGGTCGGTTGGTTGCTAGAGTTCCTTGTTATTTATCCTTTTTGACTAACCATCTGATCTTTGTTGTGGAGCCAACGAAAGCAGCTGTTGACAAAGGTCTACAGCCTATTGGTGATGTCTTTTGTGACTTGTCAAGTTACTGATGTGATATTAGTTCCAAAAATCCTAATCTTGTTCCCTATGCTGAGTACAGCAGATTTTCACACTGATTTCAGATTAATAAAGGTCTCGGTATATTGAATATTTTGATGTGGTTGTGTTCTCTGAGCTGGATAGTTAATTTGGGAAGCTTTCATCGCCCTACTAGGCGACATCTTCACCACGCATACTTCAATTTGAAGTGAGCTTTTAGATTTCTCCACGAGCTACAAATCTTCTCTATCATATCTAAATTGAATATTCCCATAATTTATTCAGAACAAAATAGTTAGAGCGAACAATTGTCGCTTTCAATAAATTCTTCTTCAGGTTCTACAATTATAAATCCATTAATTTAAGCATACAAAAACCAGCCAGTAAAGGCAAATTAGAATCATATCCGAAGGTGTATTAGGTGACAAGTATGAGATGGGATGGAACAATAGTCAGTCAGCTTTTTAATATGCATGGTCAATGAGAACATGGGGAAAAATGAGATGGAGTAATTTAGTATACAATTGGTGGATGGTGGCTAGCAGTGGAATCCAGGATAAGGCGCATTTCGTCCTATTTGGGACTAGTCAGCCAACTGGATGTACCTGCATTTCTCAGTGAGTGATGATGTTCCCACCACGGAGGCTCGAACCCAGTACCCATAATTTCAAACGCCAAAGCGTTATCCACTAGACCACTTGGGCCACGCGAGCTGGCCACCTCTTGTGCAACGGGTCATATTAATTATTGAGTTGAATTTTTGATTTTCCCGTCGATTGATTGGACCGAAGTGCTCGGTCTCATCTGCACAAGAAGCCGAAATGTCAACCTGAGACGGAGCACTTCGGTCCAATCAATCGACGGGAAAATCAAAAATTCAATTCCATAATGAAGTAATTTAATGGTATAAATATATATATATAGTCAACAGAAAATACAGGTTTGGAGATTGATTGTAATCAGCCTGTGTGAGACAATATGAAAATAAACCAACGAATGGGACGGTCTAGACATAAGTTCAAGGTTGAAAATAACAACAATAAGAATGATTGTAAAATAATAACGATGATATGGTGTAAAATTAAAAGCACTATTGATGAATGATTGTCAAATAATAATAACAATAATAATACTAATAGTAATAATAATGAATATAATGAAGTGGAATGAACAGGATTTTATAAATACGATTACAAGTTAGAAAAGCACTACTTAAACCTAAGGTAATAAAGTCATAAGAAAGGTCATGAAATCATAAAAGTCGAAAATGAACGTTTGTCAATGAAACAGAGGAATCGAGGAAGAAGAAGAAGAAAAAGAAAATTGTGAAGGGAATTTATGGAGGATCTATTTAATGGAGCATTTGTTGGCTTTATTGTAGCCCCAGGTAAACAAAGAGGTTGAACATACTTAATGGTTTTATAATTGTAGAGCCTGAAGAAGAATTTATCGTGAAGAAGACAATTGTTCGCTCTAACTATTTTATTCCCAATAAAGGTCTGTTTTACTCTCTCTATCCTGACTGGCTTTGACAATTCTCATCCGTCTTTCATTAGTTAATTAAATTATTCTTTTTTATGTAGTCTGTTCATTTGTTTATTGATGTAACAGGTGATGTTCACATTGATTAACAACATTATAAATTATTGTTGGTCATTTCAGGTGGTTACATATATATGTATACTTTGAAGATTTTACGGATTAGACTCATATGTGACCCACTTCATAATCTATATTGATTTAAATTGTAGTTTCATCCTTTTACAATGACTGAATAAGTTTCAAAATAGTACATTAAACAATATTACAGCAGGTGAAATTGTCACTCTGCACTTAGCACACAAAGACAGAGAAAAGCGTAAAACAGAGGGATTCCAAAGGACTACAATAAGCAGAAAATAGAGTAAGGGATAAATAGTAGTAACAAGGAGAAATGTTGAGGTTTAGTGAATACAAGAGATCACAAAGAATGATGAAAGCATCTGCACCATTGAGGACGATTTCAAGCCATATCGCCAGTTGTCTTCAGCTGGAGTCCTGAGGACTCCAATCAGACAATGTACGCCTTCCTATCTGTCTGGCTGAAGTCAACTGTCAAAAATTTGGTGGATTGATCTCAGGTTCTAGTTTGGCCGCCACTAGCTCTTTTCCAAGCTGATCATATATCAGCTAACATTTCCCGTTGAGGAAGGCGATGACTAGGTATGCGGAACACGTGTCCTGGCCATCTCTATCGATGTAACCTAACAATCTCCCTAGCTTACTGGCTTACTCTCGTTACCTAACACTACACCTAACCTCAATATTGCTCACCTTATTATGACACTTAACATAGCAGATAGAAGGCGGATATCTATGATGAAAGACAGCTACCCAGTCTTTTCATGTCTTCTGCTTCCAGTGACCATGTCTTACAGTCATGATGATGAGGCAGGGCGTGTTGAATTACTGTCCAGTACGCATGTGATCTGATGGATAGCCGGATTTCATCTGTATGCCAGAGATTAATATAAGTCCATTGCCTTAACCCAATATAAATAGTTCAACAGGAGGAGCAGTCACACTGGTAGATATGTATAGAGAAGTCAAAAATAGCTATTTTATGCTTCTTTCTTGAATGGTAACATTGGAGTTATTGTGAAGAGACAGTGTATCTATGCTGCTCTTAATACCCATTTTTACTAAAATCTTTAGGCTGTGTTACTATTTTGCCTATGGTGTCACCATGACACTGCATTTTTATGATGAAAGTCTTCTTTGGAACTGTTTGCATGCTGACTACTTACTTGCCTTGGTTCTAAATCTGTATTTTTTTTTATCACTGAACCTGGATAGATATTTTTACTGTGTGACGACTCTCTAATAATCTTTAGCTGCTTATTAAGAGAGTTGTTTGAGTAGATTAGTCTAGCTTTATAAACCAAATTGCTTTATTGACTTGAATTTACATTTCAAAGGTGTTTAACTCAAATGTAGTGAATGTACCGACTTGTCATTGTAGATTTTCTATAAACACTCCTTACTATGCAATCCTCTTTCCTGGTCATAAAAATGTCCAGAAATGAAATACTATCATGGTTATTCAAGTGTTGGTTTCTAGGGATTTGATTGATTACTGGACTTCATCATGAGCTGACATTGGTTAGAGGACCATTGGAAAACCTGCCAGGGAGTACTGGACAGCTGTTTCCTCCGTCCTAGCTTGGGACTCTTCATCAGTACGCACCCACCACCACCACGGTTCGAACCCAGGACCTTCTGGTTACAAGGCGAGCTGGCTCGTATACCATTCAGCCACTGGGACCCGATCCAATGGTCCATGAATTCTAACTCCTGTCAATTCACAACATAGCGCAACCCCTAACTAACCCTGGATCGGGTCCCAGTGGCTTAATGGTATACGAGCTTGCCTTGTAACCAGAAGGTCTTTGGTTCGAACCCTCTGTTGTGGGTGCGTACTGATGAAGAATCCCAAACTAGGACGAAACAACTGTCCAGTACTCTAACTAATGTCAGCTCATGATGAATTCCTGTAACTATCATGGTTACTTATCACCGCCTCGATATGTTTTTTAAAAGTTCTTTAATTCTGTTGCGTTTCCCGGTGGAACATGGGGCTTCAAGCTACAGGCTTGAGGTTTCTGTAGTAGTAGCAGTGTTTGTTTTACAGGATGGGGTTGCTAGCCTCATGCTCAACCTTCCCTCACTGCCAGTCTTATTACTGGCTTAGTGAGGTAAAGGAGGAGTGCGTCCGTGGGGTGGGGTTCGAACCCCGAGCCACATAAGGCGTGGTTGGCGAGTATTCTACTGCTGTGCCACCGATTGCACACTATATATGTGTTGATGTTGACTAATTATTGTTGATGAACTTATCACCACTAGATTTGTAATATTTCTGTATCATATTAAAAGTGCTGTATGTACATATATATGTTGGAGTGGAGCCAGAGATGAGGATCTAATTAAAAGGTGAATATTTCATTGCTCAGTAGTCCTTTTATCTTTTAAATATGTGTGAATATTTAACATTTTCACTAAGTCCTAATTAAAATTGTTTACTTTCACACATTTTGGATATGTAATAGCGCTTGTATAGATTTTTATGATATGAAAAAAGATTTACAATTAATTGGTTCACATTAACTTGCAGAGTTTTATAACTTGAGGTTTGAGTAGTTGAATTGAGCGCGCGCATGCATGTGCGCGTTATGCTCAATACAATGATGATATCTCTTGGACTTTTTGAAATAAGACTTAATTTGTTAGATCTTTTCTTTTTGCGTACATAGATCTGTAAATCGGCATTTTCTCACTCTACTTCTATAGTCTTTCTTATCTTCTTTCTTTCTTTTTTGTCTCTGTACTACAAACTCTTTGAATACAGCAAAAAAAAGTATGATTAGCTTTAACTGATATCAAGAAGGTAGAAAATGAATGTTACATTCTAGGACTTAATAGTTTTATTTTCTCATCTGGTTAGAGTATAAAACGAAGCTAGATATATCTTTTTGTATAAGGTGGTGTGGCCTGTTAACGATTTCATAATATACGGTATCTGGAAATATTTTTACACTCATGTCAAATGTAAGGTGATGATGCTACAGGACTGGACTACATCGACTCCGGCGAGCTCACATCTTCCTTCATCCTTCGACAGATTCCGGAACATAGGCATGCGGCGTCCAACGGTCGTCACATTTCTTGACCTGAAGACAGCATTCTGTTTATTTCGTCGACTTGGAGGTACTATGGTGATGTTTGGCTGTAGAAGGAAATGTCGAGAAATTGCATTGCACTGATCAAGGCACTCACTCTACTCAAACTCATGCCGTCAGCCAGGTGAGAGCCTACGCAGAGTTGTCATCTGAAGGGGTGACAACTAGTGGTGTCCGTTGGCGAAGGATGCCCACTATCCCCGTTTCTATTCAATTTCATCATATATGTACTAATAGAATTAATTCTAACTAACTTCAGAGACTCAGGGATTGACTTGTTACAAGGGAGTAATCTCGAATTGAATTTTTGATTTTCCAGTCGATTGATTGGACCGAAGTGCTCGGTCTCAGGTTGAAATGTCGGCTTCTTGTGCAGATGCTTCTGTCTGCCTGTTTTCGACATAGAACTTTGCACAAATGTGCGGAAGTTCAAGTCGCCACATTCCGTGTAGCACGCGAAGCAAGAGAAGAAAGTACAAGAAAAGCATAATAGAAACAGTGAGCAGAGGTGTGAGACAAAGGAGTAATAAAGAAATACAAAACAGTTTCATTGAAGATCATAAGTCACAGGGAGTGGATGCATCTGCGCCACTGAGAACGATTTTGAGCCATGTCACCAATTGTTTCCAACCATAGATTTTTACCGTCCCGAGGACCCCAGCCTGGAAGTCTACACCTTCCTACGTGGCTTAGACCAACTGTTGTGGATTTCATTGACTGATGCCAAGTTTTTGTTTGACCGCCGCTAGCTTTTTTCCAGCCTGACCCTATATCCGCTAACATAGCTCGTCGAGGGAGGCGATGGCTTGGCATACGTAACACATGTCCTAACCATCTCAGTCTTTGTAGCTTCACGACTTCGTCGATTGATTTCCCCTGTTTACCTAGAACTCTACGCCTAACCTCCATGTTGCTCACCTTATTATGCCACTTTACACGGGAAATAGAACGCAGGCACCTATGATCAAAGACAGCTAGTCTTTTCATGTCTTCCACTCTCAGTGGCCAGGTCTCACAACCATAAAGGAGGACGGAGCGGACTGATGAGCAGTACACCCGCCCTTTGGTCGATAGTCGAACATCTCGTCTACGCCAGAGTCGGCGTAAACTAACAAATGCGAAACGAGCCCCTTGTATTCGTGCTGAGATTTCGTCAGAGATCAGCCCGTTGGGGCTGATGGTACTTCCCAAATAAGTGAAGCGGTCAACGTGCTCTACCACTTCACTTCCTATTTTTAAACTAGGCGTCGATGTAGTCCAGTCCTGTAACATCATCTTGCATTTGGCGGGAGCGAATCGCATGCCAAACATTCGTAGATTGCGGCTCAAGGTGTTTAGAAGACTCTGCATTTCGTCAGCGTCTTCGCCTAGAAGGACTATATCGTCTGCATATTCCAAGTCAACGAGATTATTCCCGGTAGCAAGTCAATCCCTGAGTCGCTGAAGTCACCTAGGGTTAAGTCCATTAACACATCTATGATGAAGTTGAATAGAAAAGGAGATAATGGGCATCCTTGACGGACACCACTGGTCGTCATCAGTTCAGATGACAGCTCGCCGTAAGCCCTCACCTGGCTGTATGAGTACGAGTAGAGTGCCTTAATCAGTGCAATATATTTTCTTGGAATTCCCTTTACAGCCAAGCATCTCCAGAGAACTTCCCGATCGACAGAGTCGAATGCTGCCTTTAGGTCAAGAAATATAATGACTGTTGGACGCCGGTAGGAATGCCTATGTTCTAGAATCTGTCGGAGGGTGAAGATATGATCAATACACCCTCTTCCTGGTCTAAAGCCTGCCTGGCTCTCTCGTGTTTGTGCTTCCCGAGCACCACTCAGTCTACGCATGATTATTGAGCCTAAGACTTTAGATACTATATTAGTCAAGCTAATCCCTCTGTGATTATCACAGGAAGACTTGTCTCCCTTCTTGTATATGGGGATAATCAGTGACTTACACCAACCCGATGGGACTTCTTCTGATTCCCAGACGCTGCCTAGTACCTCAGTTAATCCGGACAGTAAGCTGTCTCCACCGTACTTAAATACCTCTGGCGTCATTCCATCAGGTCCCGCTGCTTTGCCTAGTTTCAGATTGGTGACAGCTTTAGTAACCTCAGTTAGTGACGGAGGACCTGTGTTTATATCCCATTCAGGGAGGTGTTGGATGCTCGGAAGGTTGAGCGTGGCTGTGGGCAAATTAAACTGCTCCTCATAATGCTCTTTCCAACGATCCAGTCGTCTATCCTGTGAGCTAATTATAGTGCCATTTTTTTCCGAGATTGTCTCACTAATGATTTGTCTTCTCCCACCCGTTTCCCTGATGAGTCCAAAGAGTTGCCTGGTGTTGCCTATCCTCAAAGCTTTCTCCATCTCTTTGGCTTTTGTCGCCCACCACTGTTCACGGTCCTTGCGGAGACTTTTCGTAAGTTTCCTCTTGTGCAGCTTTCGCTCCTCATTGAATTCGGAGCTCGCCGGAATAAGTCTTCTAGCATCTATCAGTTCGGATAGATGCTTCTACGATGTCTGGGCATTTAATTAGTATACAATTGGTGGATGGTGGCTAGCAGTGGAATCCAGGATAAGGCGCATTTCGTCCTATTTGGGACTAGTCAGCCAACTGGATGTACCTGCATTTCTCAGTTAGTGAGACTAATTAAATGCCCAGACATCGTAGAAGCATCTGCACAAGAAGCCGACATGTCAACCTGAAACCGAGCACTTCGGTCCAAACAATCGACGGGAAAATCAAAAATTCAATTCAATAATTAATATGACCCGTTGTGCAAGAGGTGGCTCTCGTGGCCCAAGTGGTCTAGTGGATAACGCTTTGGCGTTTGAAACTATGGGTACTGGGTTCGAGGCTCCGTGGTGGGAACATCATCACTCACTGAGAAATGCAGGTACATCCAGCTGGAGGACGAGTCCCAAATAGGACGAAATTCGCATCCTGGATTCCACTGCTAGCCACCATCCAGCAGTTGTATACTAGGGAATAATCTCGTTGACTTTGAATATACATATGGATGATATATTCCTTCCTTCTAGTTGAAGACGCTGACAAAATGCAGAGTCTTCTGAACACCTTGAGCTGCAATCTACGAATGTTTGGCATGTGATTCGCTCCCGCAAAACTATTCCTAGTGGTATACACTTGCATAATAATATATATCATGAACAATGATAGTTTCATTGTGGAAAATGGTTTTTGTTTTTGTTAGTGATGACAGTCGTCTTATTATCCACTTGTTTGTGCATGCATTTTAGTTATGTCAGCTGGTTGATTTTTATTATAAAGTATCTGTGCTTATTATTATTTTTTAACCTTAGACATAAATTACATCAAATTGATGTTATGAATACTAGTGATAAGCTGAAGTTATTGCGTGTCGTCCGAAGACGTGAAAACTATCGACGGTTAGTGGATAAGGTAAGTAGCCTTTTTGTCCATTTTTTTTCAATTTATTTCACGTAGAATACATTTGAAGTAAATCTATTTGAATAGTGTATAGATTGGGTATTCTCTGCTCTCTCTGGTACCCTAAAGTCGTTTATAACTAGCAAAAGTTGTGGTTCATCTGTTTAGACACTCGATTTTCGTTATAGCAAAGGTTTTTGTGTTTCCCAATGAATGAGTTGGAGAATATCACTCTTAGGATTACAACATGAGTCTTCTATATAGAGCTAGATATCTTCAGTTAAATCTCACCTTAAGTCTAGATTTATGTAGAGTAATCATTATAATAAAAGTTTCCTTGAAGTTATTGAAAAGAGTATTCTTTGTTCAGCATCCAGTGTTTTTTGTATTTCCCAATGAATAAAAAAAACAAAACGATATTATCAAGTATTGGTTTTGTAGGGATTTTGTTTGATTGACTGGCCTATTCAGGTAGTTAACCTGGGGTTCTAGTGGGAAGCCGTGACCAGTAGGGTACAGCAGGTTGAAGATGAGGCAGTAACTCATCTAAGAAGACATTGCGAAGTGGTCGCGCTATATCGTGAATTGGCAGAAGTTAGAATTCAAGGACCATCGGATCGGGCCCCAGTGGCTCAATGGTCTACGAGCTCGCCTTGTAACCAGAAGGTCCTGGGTTCGAACCCCTTTGGGTGCGTACTGATGAAGAGTCCCAAACTAGGACGAAACAGCTGTCCAGTACTCCCAGGTTTTCCTGTGGTTCTCTAACTGATGTCAGCTCATGATGAAATCCTCCATGCAATCAAAACGATATTGTTGTTTTTTACTGACGTTTCGCTATTTAATGCTGCTAACAGATTTATGAAAGTAGTAATATTAAACTGGAATTTACGAAATCTCAGCATATATATATATATAACAAAGAGTAAAGGGTGTGAAAATAAACTTAGGTCAAGTTGAAAGGAGGACATATTGCAAATGAAGATAGCAATGAAGATCACTAAACCAAATAACAAAGGTAATGGTACGTCTGTTATGATATCAAAATAAAGTTTACTGACTTGATCATCATTCCTCAGTTTGGGGTCATTTTTTCGTTGTCAAGTTGGTCAATTGGTAGAGATAACAAAATCAAGTGTAAATTGTTGGATGTGATCAGTGTGTAAAATTATAAAAAACAGTGTGTGTTTACATAGTGAACTTGCTTATCATATTTGTGTTGATTTTGTCACTTCATCGAAGAGTGAGGTGTTGTAACCAGGTTAGATTTTGTTTTAGTCCATCATTCCTATTCATCAGGCAATTTGGATTCCACTTGATATGAAGTGCTTCTGATATTAGACGTTCTTTGTTATTTCTGAAGTTTTTCTTTGTTATTTCAATATTGTCAGAATCAATTTTGTGGCCTGACTTATTAGTGTAGCGTTTAGACCTATGGCTGATGATTTTTCAAACTTTTCTAGTTCAACTGGATTTCTCGGTGGTCGAATAGATGCTCTACGGTGTTAATTTCTTCTGATTTTGATTTCTCTCTGGTGATGTTTGTCCGATGTAGATCGCATCACATTCCATTATTTTCTCACCCTTAACTCTTTGTTATATACATGCTGAGTTTTTGTAAATTCCGGTTTAATAATACTTTGATAAAGCTATTAGCAGCATTATATAGCGAAACGTCAGTAGACACAATAATATCGTTTTGTTTTTCATTCACTGTGAAATACAAGGAAACCTTTATTATAATGAATATCATATACCCAATTCCCAAATTTTTTCAAACTGTTAAAAGTCAGCTTGGTTTGGGCACATATAACTTAATTTTCGTACTACTCTTCACCATCCTAATAGAAATAGGCATCCAGATCGTATGATTAGAGAACTGTTTTTACACTGTCATACTTACGGTCAGTGAATCTGTTAATTTTCTGTTTGAAATCCCATTTAATTTTGTGGCATGCAAAATTCAGAACAATAACATATAGTCTAGGAGAAAAATGGGCAATAATTACAAAGTTACTTAAGGTATCCTAATAAGTATAAATGTTGTAAGCGACCTCCCTCACCAAACCAAAGTTGGACTTAAATAGACCACATAGCGATAGGTCAGTAGAAGACTGACACTCCTCCTTCTGGAACACGTGCGTAGACACCAATCACACCGTAGTTCGCGCATGTTTATGATTACGAATAAATGAACATAAAAGTTTGTTGGCCAATATACAGTTAGCTATAGATGCAGTCGTAAAGGCTGTTAATTAATTAGGACCAAAAGTTAGTACAAGCCAGTGTATCGGCTCTTAGTAGATGAAAGTCTTGAGTTCGAAACCCAGTGGTTGCATACTGGTGAAGAGTCCTAATCGAGGACGAAACAGCTGTCCAGTACACCCTCTGATCATCTTTTTCCTCCTCCTATGTATGATTCTGTGTATCGACTTATTTAACTACTTTAAAGTAATATAAGTAGTTAGATTCAGTCGATAGAATTATGTGTTAGACGACCAGGTATTTTTATGTGCGATATGTTCAATGAAAACTATGTCATAATCATAAGCCGGTGTGTTGAAGCCATATTTTCTGTATACGATTTATTGTATTCTTTCTTGTCTAGTTAAAATTAATAGCCAGTCTTCAAGCTGCCCAGCCAACTATTCAAACGTTACTGCGAAATAATGATTTTTGTGCTGCATTGGATTTGGTTAGCACAACAAAAGAATTACTTCACTCTCATTTAATGATGGATACATCGAATAACACAAAGCAAATGGTTAACAAGAATACACCTTCAAATGGTGTAGCGAATAGATTGCATAGTAAAACATCAAATACACTTATATGTTTACGGGATTTTAATGCTCAATTAAATGGTATATCAAATTTTGTGCATAAAATGGTGGAATCTGAATTTGAAATGGCATTGTGTCGATTTTTAGATCCACCTATTGAAGAGTATAGTGGATATAATGAACCCGATGTAAGTTTATTGTATGTTTTTATAGTAGAATACTTGTCTGTCTGTTTTCGACATAGAACTTTGCACAAATGTGCGGAAGTTCAAGTCGCCACATTCCGTGTAGCACGCGAAGCAAGAGAAGAAAGTACAAGAAAAGCATAATAGAAACAGTGAGCAGAGGTGTGAGACAAAGGAGTAATAAAGAAATACAAAACAGTTTCATTGAAGATCATAAGTCACAGGGAGTGGATGCATCTGCGCCACTGAGAACGATTTTGAGCCATGTCACCAATTGTTTCCAACCATAGATTTTTACCGTCCCGAGGACCCCAGCCTGGAAGTCTACACCTTCCTACGTGGCTTAGACCAACTGTTGTGGATTTCATTGACTGATGCCAAGTTTTTGTTTGACCGCCGCTAGCTTTTTTCCAGCCTGACCCTATATCCGCTAACATAGCTCGTCGAGGGAGGCGATGACTTGGCATACGTAACACATGTCCTAACCATCTCAGTCGATGTAGCTTCACGACTTCGTCGATTGATTTCCCCTGTTTACCTAGAACTCTACGCCTAACCTCCATGTTGCTCACCTTATTATGCCACTTTACACGGGAAATAGAACGCAGGCACCTATGATCAAAGACAGCTAGTCTTTTCATGTCTTCCACTCTCAGTGGCCAGGTCTCACAACCATAAAGGAGGACGGAGCGGACTGATGAGCAGTACACCCGCCCTTTGGTCGATAGTCGAACATCTCGTCTACGCCAGAGTCGGCGTAAACTAACAAATGCGAAACGAGCCCCTTGTATTCGTGCTGAGATTTCGTCAGAGATCAGCCCGTTGGGGCTGATGGTACTTCCCAAATAAGTGAAGCGGTCAACGTGCTCTACCACTTCACTTCCTATTTTTAAACTAGGCGTCGATGTAGTCCAGTCCTGTAACATCATCTTGCATTTGGCGGGAGCGAATCGCATGCCAAACATTCGTAGATTGCTGTTCAAGGTGTTTAGAAGACTCTGCATTTCGTCAGCGTCTTCGCCTAGAAGGACTATATCGTCTGCATATTCCAAGTCAACGAGATTATTCCCAGGTAGCAAGTCAATCCCTGAATCGCTGAAGTCACCTAGGGTTAAGTCCATTAACACATCTATGATGAAGTTGAATAGAAAAGGAGATAATGGGCATCCTTGACGGACACCACTGGTCGTCATCAGTTCAGATGACAGCTCGCCGTAAGCCCTCACCTGGCTGTATGAGTACGAGTAGAGTGCCTTAATCAGTGCAATATATTTTCTTGGAATTCCCTTTACAGCCAAGCATCTCCAGAGAACTTCCCGATCGACAGAGTCGAATGCTGCCTTTAGGTCAAGAAATATAATGACTGTTGGACGCCGGTAGGAATGCCTATGTTCTAGAATCTGTCGGAGGGTGAAGATATGATCAATACACCCTCTTCCTGGTCTAAAGCCTGCCTGGCTCTCTCGTGTTTGTGCTTCCCGAGCACCACTCAGTCTACGCATGATTATTGAGCCTAAGACTTTAGATACTATATTAGTCAAGCTAATCCCTCTGTGATTATCACAGGAAGACTTGTCTCCCTTCTTGTATATGGGGATAATCAGTGACTTACACCAACCCGATGGGACTTCTTCTGATTCCCAGACGCTGCCTAGTACCTCAGTTAATCCGGACAGTAAGCTGTCTCCACCGTACTTAAATACCTCTGGCGTCATTCCATCAGGTCCCGCTGCTTTGCCTAGTTTCAGATTGGTGACAGCTTTAGTAACCTCAGTTAGTGACGGAGGACCTGTGTTTATATCCCATTCAGGGAGGTGTTGGATGCTCGGAAGGTTGAGCGTGGCTGTGGGCAAATTAAACTGCTCCTCATAATGCTCTTTCCAACGATCCAGTCGTCTATCCTGTGAGCTAATTATAGTGCCATTTTTTTCCGAGATTGTCTCACTAATGATTTGTCTTCTCCCACCCGTTTCCCTGATGAGTCCAAAGAGTTGCCTGGTGTTGCCTATCCTCAAAGCTTTCTCCATCTCTTTGGCTTTTGTCGCCCACCACTGTTCACGGTCCTTGCGGAGACTTTTCGTAAGTTTCCTCTTGTGCAGCTTTCGCTCCTCATTGAATTCGGAGCTCGCCGGAAAGTAGAATACTTGATGTTACATACACTGTTCAATGCCTCTTTAATACTTAGAGATTTATGTTTTAATTAGGTCAGTGCAAGTTGGCGCTTATTTCGATTTTGAGGCAAAAATGCGCTAGTATCTAGCATCACTAAGTTATTTGATACAGAGGAATTCATACAGGCTGTTGTAATACTCCAATGTGGTTATTCCTCGTCTCAAAGATTTATACCATAAACTGATTGAGTTTATCATTTCATATTAGTTTGTTTATTAGATATATCACACAGGGAAACAGTATTATTTATTGAATGTCAAGGTTTCGAACACAATCTATTATTGTTCATAATCGTATCAATTATAATCACATGACTTTGAAACTTGAGTTTTATAGTTTTCTTTACTCTCTACTATTTCTCGTCGTTGGGGTAGTAGAATTTTCCAGATATCCAGCCGGAGAGGTGTTGAATCATTCCTATCACACGTGTTTGCAGTTTATTCGACAAGTACAGCTTCCGTTATCAACCTCCCTCTCCACTCTGTTACATTAGATTGTAAAACCGTCATCTTATCCCATCCAGACTATTATACGGTTGTGTGTAGATGCATGTAGCGCTATAGCTGAACTATTCTATCTTATTCGGCTCAACTAATCTAAATTTTGCTAGGTTTTTATGTTCGGCTAGTCTGACTGCCGCCCCTTTTCTACTAGTTTGACCTATGTGTTTGATCTGACAATTCTCGCAGGTAGGGTATTAGATAAACTAAATTATTTTGTTTTAAAGGCTCCACAGGACTGATCCTCTAACCAACAAAGCTTGTTTCTAATTGAGTTTGTGCGTGGTTTGAATGGCAGACGCTTTTATTCATGCATTGTTAAGAATTCTCCGTAAGGTTCTCGAGGTTCCTTCTTTGTATGGAATTACTACTAGATTCCTTATTGTTGGTGTTGTATGGTATTTCTAATGAACAAACTAATATGGAATTACTTACTACCACAGTGCCCAAGTTTTACACCTATATGATTGAGTCTATTTTTTCCCCACGTAATCTTGTTGCATAACAATCATCAAGTGTTTATGAGTTAATCTAAGAGACTTTTACTTCACTATTTAGGCTGCTACACTTTGGAATCTCCTACTATACCAATTTACAGATTAGTACTCTTGATAATTTTAAGTCACGTATCAGATCTTTATTCATCTTCAGTAGGCCATTGAGTGTAGGGATTTCAACTCTTATAGAAAATCAAAACAAGTGATTCAGCGAAGAGACTCTTTTCAACAACGAATTTATCATCAAGCTGTACAGTCGTATATATAAGGTTTTTAAGAAGTTATATCCGGTGAGGGAATTGAATCATAGGTGTGAATGCATAAAATAATAATAATAGTTATATGAAATGCAATTAAAACTAAAATGTTCTTGAAAATACTCATAGTTAAATGTCAAGTGGCAAAGCAAACTAATGTCATATATAGAATAATTCATTGGATGCATAGAACTTGAAAAAGGGTGTGCAATTATAGGATTAGTAGACAAATCGAATAAAACAAAAACGTTACGTAATATTGTGTGAAATTTAATAGCATAGAATTTATCGTTGTAGAAAAGAATTGATTTAGAATGACAAGTGGAACAAGTGAAATAATACCGGGGACAGTTCAAAGTGAGAATAGTAATAATAACAATTGACGTAATAAGGAAGAGTATACAAATTGAATAGACAAAATGAAAAATAGATAGAGCTAAAATATGATTGGGGATTACCATACTTTAGCATACAGGGATTAAGACCATGAAAATTGGAGGGTTTGAACAAACTTTTTCTGTACACAGAGATCTGGCATTTCTCTTTCGGTAGCTAAAGCTTCAGCAATACAGATAAGTTGGGCACGTAGGGATTTGGGTAGATGACTTTAAAGGCGGAGGGTGATCATTATCGACGAGATGTTCAATGATCGCGCTTCTATTGCTCCACTTCCACCTTTTCGTAACCATGCAGGATACTGTTCTTGCACCCTCTTGGATAAAACTCGACTCAAACGACAGATATACGTGGCTCCACACGAGCAGGTGAATTGATAAACGCACATAAACTTGGTCAACAGCGGGATCTTGTCCTGCAGGTAGTTGAACAGTAATGGTCGGCTAGTAAAGGCTATACCAGGCTATGTATACAATGTGAACAATATATTGAGTAAATAGGATGTGTTATTGGATTATGTCTCATAAATAGACAAACTTATTGAAACCAAAGTGATCTGCTAAGTTTAGTCTGTCAACCCCAGTGGATCCTGAGTTCAAATTTCGGTTTACTTTTGTATAGACAACTGGTTAGTATTATTTGATGTAGGTAAAGACGTTGACAAAGTGCAAAGTCGTCTAAACCTTGTATGTTAGGGTTCATGCGGTTCACTCATGTCAGATGTAAGATGATAATGATGACGCAGGAGTGGTGTACACTGACTCTTAGTTTAAATGTGCAGGGAGTGAAGTGGTTGTCTGTGTGTGTGTGTGTTGATGAACAATTCACCTATTTGAGAAGTTGCATTCACACTCAGATGAATTGATTGTTGACAAAGTTTGGGTACAGATATAAAAGGCTCATATGACTAACATTTTCCGACCTGTGTCGGTCAAAGGATGTGTGTCATGTTGTTGGCTGACATAAGATTAGGTTATAACAGACTTACGTTTGGTCTATTAAGAAGTCTGGTATCAACCCATGAAGTCCTCAACTTTTAGTTTTAGCCACGTAGAGAGGTGTAGAATGCTTGGTTGGGGGGTCTTTGAGACGCTAGGAACCAGTGTTTTGGAGACATGTGATTTTTTCTTTATTCTTTTACGATTCCTGTCTGTTTTCGACATAGAACTTTGCACAAATGTGCGGAAGTTCAAGTCGCCACATTCCGTGTAGCACGCGAAGCAAGAGAAGAAAGTACAAGAAAAGCATAATAGAAACAGTGAGCAGAGGTGTGAGACAAAGGAGTAATAAATAAATACAAAACAGTTTCATTGAAGATCATAAGTCACAGGGAGTGGATGCATCTGCGCCACTGAGAACGATTTTGAGCCATGTCACCAATTGTTTCCAACCATAGATTTTTACCGTCCCGAGGACCCCAGCCTGGAAGTCTACACCTTTCTACGTGGCTAAGACCAACTGTTGTGGATTTCATTGACTGATGCCAAGTTTTTGTTTGACCGCCGCTAGCTTTTTTCCAGCCTGACCCTATATCCGCTAACATAGCTCGTCGAGGGAGGCGATGGCTTGGCATACGTAACACATGTCCTAACCATCTCAGTCGATGTAGCTTCACGACTTCGTCGATTGATTTCCCCTGTTTACCTAGAACTCTACGCCTAACCTCCATGTTGCTCACCTTATTATGCCACTTTACACGGGAAATAGAACGCAGGCACCTATGATCAAAGGTAGCTAGTCTTTTCATGTCTTCCACTCTCAGTGGCCAGGTCTCCCAGCCATAAAGGAGGACGGAGCGGACTGATGAGCAGTACACCCGCCCTTTGGTCGATAGTCGAACATCTCGTCTACGCCAGAGTCGGCGTAAACTAACAAATGCGAAACGAGCCCCTTGTATTCGTGCTGAGATTTCGTCAGAGATCAGCCCGTTGGGGCTGATGGTACTTCCCAAATAAGTGAAGCGGTCAACGTGCTCTACCACTTCACTTCCTATTTCTAAACTAGGCGTCGATGTAGTCCAGTCCTGTAACATCATCTTGCATTTGGCGGGAGCGAATCGCATGCCAAACATTCGTAGATTGCGGCTCAAGGTGTTTAGAAGACTCTGCATTTCGTCAGCGTCTTCGCCTAGAAGGACTATATCGTCTGCGTATTCTAAGTCAACGAGATTATTCCCAGGTAGCAAGTCAATCCCTGAGTCGCTGAAGTCACCTAGGGTTAAATCCATTAACACATCTATGATGAAGTTGAATAGAAAAGGAGATAATGGGCATCCTTGACGGACACCACTGGTCGTCATCAGTTCAGATGACAGCTCGCCGTAAGCCCTCACCTGGCTGTATGAGTACGAGTAGAGTGCCTTAATCAGTGCAATATATTTTCTTGGAATTCCCTTTACAGCCAAGCATCTCCAGAGAACTTCCCGATCGACAGAGTCGATCCAGTGGAACATAGGTCTTGAAGCTAGAGACTTGAAGTTTCGGTGGCAGTGGTATTTATGTTTACGGGATAGGGTTGCTAGCCTTCCCTCTTTACCAGTCTTATTACCGGCCTATCGAGGTGAAGGAATGCGTCGGCTGGGGATCCAACTCCGAACCACATGAAGCGTCGCTGTGCCACCGACGCGAAAGACATTTGATGAGACAGCTCACAGTCGTTCTAAGTGACACAGATGCACTTAGTTTTTATGATCTCTCCAATTCATCATGTGCTTATTGTTTCCTCTGGACATATATCGGTTTGTTGAAGTTCCTTTGCATCTTTTTTACCTTCCTGCATTCCTGTGTGTTGTTTATGAATTATCGCCAGTTGTGGACAGCTACTGAACTTTTGTACAAAAGTTTTACATTGAAAATTATGCCGATCAACAGTTAGCATTATAATCCCTTACCAATCAAGTATTGCTTAGATAAAATCCTTATGGGATTGATTATTGATTATTTTTACGGTAACCTACTAATTTAAATAGTATTAGAAAGGGATAAGATGCCCATTATTCATAGGGAAGCTTAATATTATCTTAATAAACTTGTATTTATGAATTGGAAGTGTAAGTAGAGACATGCATTCTCACATTGCATATTCATTATTTCGTACGTAAACATGTTCTCAAATTTCCAATTGTTGACAGACTGATATTATATTCACCGTTAGAAGCGATTAACGTAATAAATGCGTGAGTCGATCGAACATATGAGGATTTTCACACAGTAATGACCAAAACAGAAGTGTTATGATCTGAATGTTAGAAACTAATATTTGCATTCTTTTGTATAGCTAGCTGATGAGACCTTCTTTTGAGTGTTATGCTCAGTACAAAAAATGACCTGACAATAGAAACAAGACATTTATTTCCGAAAAAAAATCTATGCTACTATTTCATAATATATGAAAACGCATAATTATCTCAATAATGACGTTAGAGAGCTATATATATATATATATATATATATATATATATATATATATATATATATATATATATATATATATATAGTATACAATTGGTGGATGGTGGCTAGCAGTGGAATCCAGGATGCACATTTCGTCCTATTTGGGACTCGTCAGCTGGATGTACCTGCATTTCTCAGTGAGTGATGATGTTCCCACCGAGGCTCGAACCCAGTACCCATAGTTTCAAACGCCAAAGCGTTATCCACTAGACCACTTGGGCCACGAGAGCTGGCCACCTCTTGTGCAACGGGTCATATTAATTATTGAATTGAATTTTTGATTTTCCCGTCGATTGATTGGACCGAAGTGCTCGGTCTCAGGTTGACATGTCGGCTTCTTGTGCAGATGCTTCGACGATGTCTGGGTATTTAATTAGTATACAATTGGTGGATGGTGGCTAGCAGTGGAATCCAGGATAAGGCGCATTTCGTCCTATTTGGGACTCGTCAGCTGGATGTACCTGCATTTCTCAGTGAGTGATGATGTTCCCACCGAGGCTCGAACCCAGTACCCATAGTTTCAAACGCCAAAGCGTTATCCACTAGACCACTTGGGCCACGAGAGCCACCTCTTGTGCAACGGGTCATATTAATTATTGAATTGAATTTTTGATTTTCCCGTCGATTGATTGGACCGAAGTGCTCGGTCTCAGGTTGACATGTCGGCTTCTTGTGCAGATGCTTCGACGATGTCTGGGTATTTAATTAGTATACAATTGGTGGATGGTGGCTAGCAGTGGAATCCAGGATAAGGCGCATTTCGTCCTATTTGGGACTCGTCAGCTGGATGTACCTGCATTTCTCAGTGAGTGATGATGTTCCCACCGAGGCTCGAACCCAGTACCCATAGTTTCAAACGCCAAAGCGTTATCCACTAGACCACTTGGGCCACGAGAGCCACCTCTTGTGCAACGGGTCATATTAATTATTGAATTGAATTTTTGATTTTCCCGTCGATTGATTGGACCGAAGTGCTTGGTCTCAGGTTGACATGTCGGCTTCTTGTGCAGATGCTTCGACGATGTCTGGGTATTTAATTAGTATACAATTGGTGGATGGTGGCTAGCAGTGGAATCCAGGATAAGGCGCATTTCGTCCTATTTGGGACTCGTCAGCTGGATGTACCTGCATTTCTCAGTGAGTGATGATGTTCCCACCGAGGCTCGAACCCAGTACCCATAGTTTCAAACGCCAAAGCGTTATCCACTAGACCACTTGGGCCACGAGAGCTGGCCACCTCTTGTGCAACGGGTCATATTAATTATTGAATTGAATTTTTGATTTTCCCGTCGATTGATTGGACCGAAGTGCTCGGTCTCAGGTTGACATGTCGGCTTCTTGTGCAGATGCTTCGACGATGTCTGGGTATTTAATTAGTATACAATTGGTGGATGGTGGCTAGCAGTGGAATCCAGGATAAGGCGCATTTCGTCCTATTTGGGACTCGTCAGCTGGATGTCCCTGCATTTCTCAGTGAGTGATGATGTTCCCACCGAGGCTCGAACCCAGTACCCATAGTTTCAAACGCCAAAGCGTTATCCACTAGACCACTTGGGCCACGAGAGCTGGCCACCTCTTGTGCAACGGGTCATATTAATTATTGAATTGAATTTTTGATTTTCCCGTCGATTGATTGGACCGAAGTGCTCGGTCTCAGGTTGACATGTCGGCTTCTTGTGCAGATGCTTCGACGATGTCTGGGTATTTAATTAGTATACAATTGGTGGATGGTGGCTAGCAGTGGAATCCAGGATAAGGCGCATTTCGTCCTATTTGGGACTCGTCAGCTGGATGTACCTGCATTTCTCAGTGAGTGATGATGTTCCCACCGAGGCTCGAACCCAGTACCCATAGTTTCAAACGCCAAAGCGTTATCCACTAGACCACTTGGGCCACGAGAGCTGGCCACCTCTTGTGCAACGGGTCATATTAATTATTGAATTGAATTTTTGATTTTCCCGTCGATTGATTGGACCGAAGTGCTCGGTCTCAGGTTGACATGTCGGCTTCTTGTGCAGATGCTTCGACGATGTCTGGGTATTTAATTAGTATACAATTGGTGGATGGTGGCTAGCAGTGGAATCCAGGATAAGGCGCATTTCGTCCTATTTGGGACTCGTCAGCTGGATGTACCTGCATTTCTCAGTGAGTGATGATGTTCCCACCGAGGCTCGAACCCAGTACCCATAGTTTCAAACGCCAAAGCGTTATCCACTAGACCACTTGGGCCACGAGAGCTGGCCACCTCTTGTGCAACGGGTCATATTAATTATTGAATTGAATTTTTGATTTTCCCGTCGATTGATTGGACCGAAGTGCTCGGTCTCAGGTTGACATGTCGGCTTCTTGTGCAGATGCTTCGACGATGTCTGGGTATTTAATTAGTATACAATTGGTGGATGGTGGCTAGCAGTGGAATCCAGGATAAGGCGCATTTCGTCCTATTTGGGACTCGTCAGCTGGATGTACCTGCATTTCTCAGTGAGTGATGATGTTCCCACCGAGGCTCGAACCCAGTACCCATAGTTTCAAACGCCAAAGCGTTATCCACTAGACCACTTGGGCCACGAGAGCTGGCCACCTCTTGTGCAACGGGTCATATTAATTATTGAATTGAATTTTTGATTTTCCCGTCGATTGATTGGACCGAAGTGCTCGGTCTCAGGTTGACATGTCGGCTTCTTGTGCAGATGCTTCGACGATGTCTGGGTATTTAATTAGTATACAATTGGTGGATGGTGGCTAGCAGTGGAATCCAGGATAAGGCGCATTTCGTCCTATTTGGGACTCGTCAGCTGGATGTACCTGCATTTCTCAGTGAGTGATGATGTTCCCACCGAGGCTCGAACCCAGTACCCATAGTTTCAAACGCCAAAGCGTTATCCACTAGACCACTTGGGCCACGAGAGCTGGCCACCTCTTGTGCAACGGGTCATATTAATTATTGAATTGAATTTTTGATTTTCCCGTCGATTGATTGGACCGAAGTGCTCGGTCTCAGGTTGACATGTCGGCTTCTTGTGCAGATGCTTCGACGATGTCTGGGTATTTAATTAGTATACAATTGGTGGATGGTGGCTAGCAGTGGAATCCAGGATAAGGCGCATTTCGTCCTATTTGGGACTCGTCAGCTGGATGTCCCTGCATTTCTCAGTGAGTGATGATGTTCCCACCGAGGCTCGAACCCAGTACCCATAGTTTCAAACGCCAAAGCGTTATCCACTAGACCACTTGGGCCACGAGAGCTGGCCACCTCTTGTGCAACGGGTCATATTAATTATTGAATTGAATTTTTGATTTTCCCGTCGATTGATTGGACCGAAGTGCTCGGTCTCAGGTTGACATGTCGGCTTCTTGTGCAGATGCTTCGACGATGTCTGGGTATTTAATTAATATACAATTGGTGGATGGTGGCTAGCAGTGGAATCCAGGATAAGGCGCATTTCGTCCTATTTGGGACTCGTCAGCTGGATGTACCTGCATTTCTCAGTGAGTGATGATGTTCCCACCGAGGCTCGAACCCAGTACCCATAGTTTCAAACGCCAAAGCGTTATCCACTAGACCACTTGGGCCACGAGAGCTGGCCACCTCTTGTGCAACGGGTCATATTAATTATTGAATTGAATTTTTGATTTTCCCGTCGATTGATTGGACCGAAGTGCTCGGTCTCAGGTTGACATGTCGGCTTCTTGTGCAGATGCTTCGACGATGTCTGGGTATTTAATTAGTATACAATTGGTGGATGGTGGCTAGCAGTGGAATCCAGGATAAGGCGCATTTCGTCCTATTTGGGACTCGTCAGCTGGATGTCCCTGCATTTCTCAGTGAGTGATGATGTTCCCACCGAGGCTCGAACCCAGTACCCATAGTTTCAAACGCCAAAGCGTTATCCACTAGACCACTTGGGCCACGAGAGCTGGCCACCTCTTGTGCAACGGGTCATATTAATTATTGAATTGAATTTTTGATTTTCCCGTCGATTGATTGGACCGAAGTGCTCGGTCTCAGGTTGACATGTCGGCTTCTTGTGCAGATGCTTCGACGATGTCTGGGTATTTAATTAGTATACAATTGGTGGATGGTGGCTAGCAGTGGAATCCAGGATAAGGCGCATTTCGTCCTATTTGGGACTCGTCAGCTGGATGTACCTGCATTTCTCAGTGAGTGATGATGTTCCCACCGAGGCTCGAACCCAGTACCCATAGTTTCAAACGCCAAAGCGTTATCCACTAGACCACTTGGGCCACGAGAGCTGGCCACCTCTTGTGCAACGGGTCATATTAATTATTGAATTGAATTTTTGATTTTCCCGTCGATTGATTGGACCGAAGTGCTCGGTCTCAGGTTGACATGTCGGCTTCTTGTGCAGATGCTTCGACGATGTCTGGGTATTTAATTAGTATACAATTGGTGGATGGTGGCTAGCAGTGGAATCCAGGATAAGGCGCATTTCGTCCTATTTGGGACTCGTCAGCTGGATGTACCTGCATTTCTCAGTGAGTGATGATGTTCCCACCGAGGCTCGAACCCAGTACCCATAGTTTCAAACGCCAAAGCGTTATCCACTAGACCACTTGGGCCACGAGAGCTGGCCACCTCTTGTGCAACGGGTCATATTAATTATTGAATTGAATTTTTGATTTACCGAGCACTTCGGTCCAATCAATCGACGGGAAAATCAAAAATTCAATTCAATAATTAATATGACCGTTGCACAAGAGGTGGCCAGCTCTCGTGGCCCAAGTGGTCTAGTGGATAACGCTTTGCGTTTGAAACTATGGGTACTGGTTCGAGCCTCGGTGGGAACATCATCACTCACTGAGAAATGCAGGTACATCCAGCTGACGAGTCCAAATAGGACGAAATGCGCCTTATCCTGGATTCCACTGCTAGCCACCATCCACCAATTGTATACTAATTAAATACCCAGACATCGTCGAAGCATCTGCACAAGAGCCGACATGTCAACCTGAGACCGAGCACTTCGGTCCAATCAATGGACGGGAAAATCAAAAATTCAATTCAATAATTAATATGACCCGTTGCACAAGAGGGGGCCAGCTCTCGTGGCCCAAGTGGTCTAGATAACGCTTTGGCGTTTGAAACTATGGGTACTGGGTTCGAGCCTCGGTGGGAACATCATCACTCACTGAGAAATGCAGGGACATCCAGTTGGCTGACTAGTCCCAAATAGGACGAAATGCGCCTTATCCTGGATTCCACTGCTAGCTACCATCCACCAATTGTATACTAATTAAATGCCCAGACATCGTCGAAGCATCTGCACAAGAAGCCGACATGTCAACCTGAGACCGAGCACTTCGGTCCAATCAATCGACGGGAAAATCAAAAATTCAATTCAATAATTAATATGACCCGTTGCACAAGAGGTGGCTCTCGTGGCCCAAGTGGTCTAGTGGATAACGCTTTGGCGTTTGAAACTATGGGTACTGGGTTCGAGCCTCGGTGGGAACATCATCACTCACTGAGAAATGCAGGTACATCCAGTTGGCTGACTAGTCCCAAATAGGACGAAATGCGCCTTATCCTGGATTCCACTGCTAGCTACCATCCACCAATTGTATACTAATTAAATACCCAGACATCGTCGAAGCATCTGCACAAGAAGCCGACATGTCAACCTGAGACCGAGCACTTCGGTCCAATCAATCGACGGGAAAATCAAAAATTCAATTCAATAATTAATATGACCCGTTGCACAAGAGGTGGCTCTCGTGGCCCAAGTGGTCTAGTGGATAACGCTTTGGCGTTTGAAACTATGGGTACTGGGTTCGAGCCTCGGTGGGAACATCATCACTCACTGAGAAATGCAGGTACATCCAGTTGGCTGACTAGTCCCAAATAGGACGAAATGCGCCTTATCCTGGATTCCACTGCTAGCCACCATCCACCAATTGTATACTAATTAAATACCCAGACATCGTCCAAGCATCTGCACAAGAAGCCGACATGTCAACCTGAGACCGAGCACTTCGGTCCAATCAATCGACGGGAAAATCAAAAATTCAATTCAATAATTAATATGACCCGTTGCACAAGAGGTGGCCAGCTCTCGTGGCCCAAGTGGTCTAGTGGATAACGCTTTGGCGTTTGAAACTATGGGCACTGGGTTCGAGCCTCCGTGGTGGGAATATCATGACTCACTGAGAAATGCAGGTACATCCAGTTGGCTGACTAGTCCCAAATAGGACGAAATGCGCCTTATCCTGGATTCCACTGCTAGCCACCATCCACCAATTGTATACTAATTAAATACCCAGACATCGTCGAAGCATCTGCACAAGAAGCCGACATGTCAACCTGAGACCGAGCACTTCGGTCCAATCAATCGACGGGAAAATCAAAAATTCAATTCAATATATATATATATAGTATACAAGTGATGGATGGTAGCTAGCAGTGGAATCCATGATAAGGCGCATTTCGTGCCATTTGGGAATCGTCAGGCAACTGGATGTACCTGCATTTCTCAGTGAGTGATGATGTTCCCACAGAGGCTCGAACCCAGTACCCATAGTTTCAAACGCTAGAGCGTTATCCACTAGACCACTTGGGCCACGAGAGCCACCTCTTGTGCAACGGGTCATATTAATTATTGAACTGAATTTTTGATTTTCCCGTCGACTGATTGGACCGAAGTGCTCGGTCTCAGGTTGACATGTCGGCTTCTTGTGCAGATGCTTCTACGATGTCTGGGCATTTAATCAGTATACAATCCACCATCCACCAATTGTATACTAATTAAATGCCCAGACATCTTCGAAGCATCTGCACAAGAAGCCGACATGTCAACCTGAGACCGAGCACTTCGGTCCAAACAATCGACGGGAAAATCAAAAATTCAATTCAATAATTAATATGACCCATTGCACAAGAGGTGGCCAGCTCTCGTGGCCCAAGTGGTCTAGTGGATAACGCTTTGGCGTTTGAAACTATGGGTACTGGGTTCGAGCCTCGGTGGGAACATCATCACTCACTGAGAAATGCAGGTACATCCAGTTGGCTGACTAGTTCCAAATAGGACGAAATGCGCCTTATCCTGGATTCCACTGCTAGCTACCATCCACCAATTGTATACTAATTAAATACCCAGACATCGTCGAAGCATCTGCACAAGAAGCCGACATGTCAACCTGAGACCGAGCACTTCGGTCCAAACAATCGACGGGAAAATCAAAAATTCAATTCAATAATTAATATGATCCAGTGCACAAGAGGTGGCCAGCTCTCGTGGCCCAAGTGGTCTAGTGGATAACGCTTTGGCGTTTGAAACTATGGGCACTGGGTTCGAGCCTCCGTGGTGGGAACATCATGACTCACTGAGAAATGCAGGGACATCCAGTTGGCTGACTAGTCCCAAATAGGACGAAATGCGCCTTATCCTGGATTCCACTGCTAGCTACCATCCACCAATTGTATACTAATTAAATACCCAGACATCGTCGAAGCATCTGCACAAGAAGCCGACATGTCAACCTGAGACCGAGCACTTCGGTCCAAACAATCGACGGGAAAATCAAAAATTCAATTCAATAATTAATATGACCCATTGCACAAGAGGTGGCCAGCTCTCGTGGCCCAAGTGGTCTAGTGGATAACGCTTTGGCGTTTGAAACTATGGGTACTGGGTTCGAGCCTCGGTGGGAACATCATCACTCACTGAGAAATGCAGGGACATCCAGTTGGCTGACGAGTCCCAAATAGGACGAAATGCGCCTTATCCTGGATTCCACTGCTAGCTACCATCCACCAATTGTATACTAATTAAATGCCCAGACATCGTCGAAGCATCTGCACAAGAAGCCGACATGTCAACCTGAGACCGAGCACTTCGGTCCAATCAATCGACGGGAAAATCAAAAATTCAATTCAATAATTAATATGACCCGTTGCACAAGAGGTGGCTCTCGTGGCCCAAGTGGTCTAGTGGATAACGCTTTGGCGTTTGAAACTATGGGTACTGGGTTCGAGCCTCCGTGGTGGGAACATCATGACTCACTGAGAAATGCAGGGACATCCAGTTGGCTGACTAGTCCCAAATAGGACGAAATGCGCCTTATCCTGGATTCCACTGCTAGCTACCATCCACCAATTGTATACTAATTAAATGCCCAGACATCGTCGAAGCATCTGCACAAGAAGCCGACATGTCAACCTGAGACCGAGCACTTCGGTCCAATCAATCGACGGGAAAATCAAAATTCAATTCAATAATTAATATGACCCGTTGCACAAGAGGTGGCCAGCTCTCGTGGCCCAAGTGGTCTAGTGGATAACGCTTTGGCGTTTGAAACTATGGGTACTGGGTTCGAGCCTCGGTGGGAACATCATCACTCACTGAGAAATGCAGGTACATCCAGCTGACTAGTCCCAAATAGGACGAAATGCGCCTTATCCTGGATTCCACTGCTAGCTACCATCCACCAATTGTATACTAATTAAATGCCCAGACATCGTCGAAGCATCTGCACAAGAAGCCGACATGTCAACCTGAGACCGAGCACTTCGGTCCAATCAATCGACGGGAAAATCAAAAATTCAATTCAATAATTAATATGACCCGTTGCACAAGAGGTGGCCAGCTCTCGTGGCCCAAGTGGTCTAGTGGATAACGCTTTGGCGTTTGAAACTATGGGTACTGGGTTCGAGCCTCGGTGGGAACATCATCACTCACTGAGAAATGCAGGTACATCCAGCTGACTAGTCCCAAATAGGACGAAATGCGCCTTATCCTGGATTCCACTGCTAGCTACCATCCACCAATTGTATACTAATTAAATGCCCAGACATCGTCGAAGCATCTGCACAAGAAGCCGACATGTCAACCTGAGACCGAGCACTTCGGTCCAATCAATCGACGGGAAAATCAAAAATTCAATTCAATAATTAATATGACCCGTTGCACAAGAGGTGGCTCTCGTGGCCCAAGTGGTCTAGTGGATAACGCTTTGGCGTTTGAAACTATGGGTACTGGGTTCGAGCCTCGGTGGGAACATCATCACTCACTGAGAAATGCAGGTACATCCAGTTGGCTGACTAGTCCCAAATAGGACGAAATGCGCCTTATCCTGGATTCCACTGCTAGCCACCATCCACCAATTGTATACTAATTAAATGCCCAGACATCGTCGAAGCATCTGCACAAGAAGCCGACATGTCAACCTGAGACCGAGCACTTCGGTCCAATCAATCGACGGGAAAATCAAAAATTCAATTCAATATATATATATATAGTATACAAGTGATGGATGGTAGCTAGCAGTGGAATCCATGATAAGGCGCATTTCGTGCCATTTGGGAATCGTCAGGCAACTGGATGTACCTGCATTTCTCAGTGAGTGATGATGTTCCCACCGAGGCTCGAACCCAGTACCCATAGTTTCAAACGCTAGAGCGTTATCCACTAGACCACTTGGGCCACGAGAGCCACCTCTTGTGCAACGGGTCATATTAATTATTGAACTGAATTTTTGATTTTCCCGTCGACTGATTGGACCGAAGTGCTCGGTCTCAGGTTGACATGTCGGCTTCTTGTGCAGATGCTTCTACGATGTCTGGGCATTTAATCAGTATACAATCCACCATCCACCAATTGTATACTAATTAAATGCCCAGACATCTTCGAAGCATCTGCACAAGAAGCCGACATGTCAACCTGAGACCGAGCACTTCGGTCCAAACAATCGACGGGAAAATCAAAAATTCAATTCAATAATTAATATGACCCATTGCACAAGAGGTGGCTCTCGTGGCCCAAGTGGTCTAGTGGATAACGCTTTGGCGTTTGAAACTATGGGTACTGGGTTCGAGCCTCGGTGGGAACATCATCACTCACTGAGAAATGCAGGTACATCCAGCTGACTAGTTCCAAATAGGACGAAATGCGCCTTATCCTGGATTCCACTGCTAGCTACCATCCACCAATTGTATACTAATTAAATACCCAGACATCGTCGAAGCATCTGCACAAGAAGCCGACATGTCAACCTGAGACCGAGCACTTCGGTCCAAACAATCGACGGGAAAATCAAAAATTCAATTCAATAATTAATATGATCCAGTGCACAAGAGGTGGCTCTCGTGGCCCAAGTGGTCTAGTGGATAACGCTTTGGCGTTTGAAACTATGGGCACTGGGTTCGAGCCTCGGTGGGAACATCATGACTCACTGAGAAATGCAGGGACATCCAGCTGACTAGTCCCAAATAGGACGAAATGCGCATCCTGGATTCCACTGCTAGCTACCATCCACCAATTGTATACTAATTAAATACCCAGACATCGTCGAAGCATCTGCACAAGAAGCCGACATGTCAACCTGAGACCGAGCACTTCGGTCCAAACAATCGACGGGAAAATCAAAAATTATATATCAAAATATATATATATATATATATATATATATATCAAATTAGCTGTCAGTTACAAAAACAAATGCTATGCAGCAAAACATTTAAACAAAATTCATCTTGAGAAGTACCTGAGAAAGAAGAAGAATATTTCCTACAATGTGGAATCCAAACTCTGTCTGTCATCAAGAAATATGCACCAAACAACACTGCACACAGACTGTCCACGGTCAAAATCCATGAACATAAGGTAGCCGTCAAAAGACATGATATTCACTCCGTCATATGACTACATACAGATAACCACGGACATGAATTCGACTAGGACAACCGACGTTCAAATATTAGACAGAGGAAACACCAAGAATGCTAGAGAATTTTTAGGAGTCTGGTGTTCCAGTGAATCGTCAATCAATAGACACATCGAGATAGACAAAATTTATCAACCGATAAGAAAGAAACCTCACACACACAAAGGGTCAAAGTTCAAGTCAAGGAAACAATCAACTCCAATACAAGTAATCTAGAAGGTGTGAAAACACACAAAAACAACCAGTTACGTCCAAAGTCACCGACCAGGAGAGATGATTAATAAACTCGTGGAGAAATCTAGAAGCTCACTTCAAATTGAAGTTTGCGCTGAAGATGTCACCCAGTAGGGTGATGAAAGCTTCGCAAATTAACCATCCAGCCCAGAGAACACAACCACATCGAAAACAGTCAAAATTCCACGTAGGCTAAACTTCACTTCACTTAATCAAAATAACAAAAGCGAAACACTGTGTGTCGGTGGCACAGTGGTTAGGGCTCTTGCCGACCATGCACATGGTCCGAGGTTCGACTCCCTGCCGACGCACCACTGATATCTATGGTCGGCCTGCAAAATGTGGACTACCGATATCCACGATGAAAATTCCATACTTGTACAAAAACTTACGGTGTGGAATCAAGCTGTAATCAAATAAAAAAAAATCTTCAACACCATCAGACAACCATGAAGAGGAACGTTTAAATCAAAGACAAATAATATCAAATTAAGTGAATAGGTGATATGCATACGTCAGAACTGTGATATACAGTCTTGGAGAAAGGATTATATTGATCAAAAAGTTAGTTTGAATGCCTAATAAGCAGCAGTGGTGCGTCGGTGGCACAGCGGTTAGGACACTCGCCGACCATGAAGATGGTCCGGGGTTCGATCTCCGGCCACAGACGCACTCCCAAACCTCGCTAAGCCAGAAATAATGCTGGTAAAGAGGAAAGGTCGGGCATGAGGCTAGCAACCCAATCCTGTAAAAATAAACACTGCTACAGAATCTTCAAGCCAATAGCTTGAAGCTCTATGTTCCACTGGGAACGTGAAGAAAAAAATAGGTAGCAGTAGCGTTAATAGATTGTTCAGAAGTTATTTCCCAAACACATTCCGATATATATATATATATATATATATAGTTTGCATAAAAATGTGGGAATGTAGTTCATTAGCTGGAACATTCCATTTTCAGCTAGTGTTTACGGCATTCGAATGCAACCCCGCATTGATTTCATCTTGGACATTTTGGTAGGGTTGGGTGTTAGACTCCTCACCCCACCCCCACACACATCGATTGTGCTATATTATAAGAATTCTGGTCTGAGTATCTGAGTTCGAAGTAATTTAACTAATTTGAAAGCCGCCCGATTTTCAAGTTGGTGGAGGGAAGATTTCTCCTCGAAACTTAATAACAGGGGAATTATGTGGTATTCTGTACTTCATTCATATTCAATGAAATTATCCTGTCTATGTACTGAAATGATAAACATTTTAATGTTGTTATGATTTTTTCTTTTCTTTTTTTTTTACTTTATTGTGCATAGATTTTATCCTGTTTCCTTGGATTAATACGCATTGATCGATTGGATTTTGTAAGATTTTTCCATGCGGAGATGTTGAAAAGAGTTAAGGATATATCATTTCAGCATATCTCATCAGTAACACGAACTCCTGGAAGTAGTGATCCCAGTACAGAGTAAGCTTCTTTTTCTGATTATCTGTTTTCCCCATTTTAATAATACAGTGTAAAATAGTAAGTAAGTAGGATATGACTGTGAATTTCTTTCAAAAGAAATTCGAGACAATAAAAGCCACACGCTGAGTGATGCGTAAACCCCCCCCCCCTCAAAAAAAACTCAGGATTTGTCCAAAATATGGTACTATATCAAACATAAAATAAGAAATATAAGGTGACTCTAATTTATAGCAGCCCAAACCGAAGCTACCTGGCGAATGGAAGAATGACCTTGAGCAACCATTCAGGTTACTCCGTGTTATCCAGACGTAATTATGGATGTTCTACACCTTTTGCGTTACAAATTTGCTCCAGATCTTGTTTATGATTACTGTTTGGAGAAGGGACTGATAGTAAGGTCGAAGAGTTGTCAATTTGGAGGTGGTCATGCATATACAAAGATACACTAGGTGCATTGATGGGTTTGTTTACAGGTGCAATGAGTGCCGAACAGATTCCTTAGGTAATTTTTTTCGCAAAGTCTAAATTACCTCTAACAAAAATTTTAATGATGTGTCATTACTGGGTACTGAAAAGACCAGTAACAGCGATAGCGTATGAAACAGGAAATTCGGAAGTATCTGCAGTGTAATGGTACCACTACTGTAGAGACATATCATCGTGGAAAATGAACAGGCTGACTCAAGCAAGTACTTGGCGGAGTTGGCGTCATTGTTCACGTGGATGAGATGGTGTTGATAAAAAGAAAATATAATCGAGTGAGATTAAGTGCAAATCAGCAGTGGGTATCGGGGATATATGACACTAGCCTCCACAAAGGATACATTGAGGGGATCCCTAATCGCAGTGAAGATGTTTTATTGCCTATTATCCAGCGTTTAGTGCTGCCTGGTACAACTATTCATACTGATGAATGGAGTGGTTATAGTCAGTTATCAACTCTGGGTTATATTCATAAAGTCGCCAACCATACAAATGGTTTTATCAATCCTTTTGATGGAACTCACACTAATTCCATCGAAAGTTTATGGAGTCACCTCAAAAAACGTATCAGATCTGTGAATGGATCAAGAAATGCAATGATATGGAATTATCTCGATGAGTTTATGTACAGGACTTGGTTCAACATGAATATGAAGACTCCTATGAGAAATTGGGAGGTTTTTTTGGAACATATACGAGAACGTTATCCTTTGTAACTATTTCTTAACATTGGATTACTTTTATATAAACGTTTTATTAAATTCATGCGGCGTTTTTAAAGAGGCTTCTGATTGGTCAAAGTTGTCCTTGTCATGGTCATTTGTCCGTTTGCTTGATAGTTTCGGTTTGGTCTGCAATAGTTTAGAGTCACCAAATATAATATACAAACTCCAGCTGTCAGGTGTTTGTGGCTGAATGCCATCAAGAAAGCGCAGTCAGTCTGCATCAATCAGTGAAAACAGCACAGCTGTGTCAAAGGCGATCCAGGTGGTATTCAGGCAGCGCGCGAATGCCGGATACAGAATAAAAGAATACGAATAAATAGTCGTTTTAGCAGTAATGGGTGCATAAATGAAGCATATAAAGTAGATAATGTTCAGCTGTAAGAAAATATTTACTATGCATCGAATAGAGATTTGACGCATCATAAAGAGCACCTCTAACAAACTACAGACCTTCATTAACAACTGTCTCCGCTCAATACTCAAGATCAGATGGCCAGAAAAGATCAGCAACAGGGATCTCTGGCAATGAGCGAACCAATCAGGAACCGATTGTGAAACAAATAGGCAGAAAGAAATGGAGATGGATTGACCATACGTTGAGGAAACCATCAAGTGACATCACTAGACAAGCCATTGCTCGAGTGGAACCTCCTCAAAGGGTGACTTGGAAGAGGTCATGTGAGGAGGAGATGAAAACATGTGGGCAGACCTGGAGCCAGGTGAAAACATTGTCAGAGAACCGAACGCAATGGAGACGCGCAGCTGAAGCCCTATGTCCCTCTAGGAATTAAAGGAAATAATAATAATAATCGAATGGATTAGTGATACATTACGTTATTTAGACGACTTCCTTAGCAAAGACTTGTTTAAGAATTAACAAATACAACACAATGAACGAAATATGCCCACATTGAGTCGTAAGAAAAAGACGTAAACAGCGAGGAAAATGTTCTTTTCGACGATTCATTTTCGTAAGCTACACAATCGTAATTATATTTAACAAAGAAATCATAAGACCAATCGGATACTGGTAAAATTTGTCCTGGAAAAATGTGTTACGTAATGTAAAGCGTAATTTAAGTGGGGTGACTAAAGAGACAGAAGTTGGCGTGATGTAATAAGTGTGAGAAAATGGCTAATCAATAGGATTGTGTAGAACGGACAGGAACCAGTGGGAAAACGATAAATTGTTTTTTGTAAATATACTGATACTACTCACTAGTGGTAAGTAGTATAAATTTCGATACAAAGGAAATTTTCTATAGCTTGGTTTGTAAGGGTTTGTTACGTTTTGTACGAGTTGATCACGGATTGATATCCGTTAGAGAACCATTGAAAACCTGCGAGTACTGGACAGCTGCTGTTTCATCCTAGTTTGGGAATCATCGGCAGCAGCTGTCCAGTACTCCCTGATTTTCAATGGTTCTCTAACTGATATCAATCCGTGATCAGCTCGTAAAAAACATGACAAACCCATACAAAGCAAACTATAGAAAATTAATCTGATGCTCTCTAGTAACTTAATACAGGTTGCAGTTTCCTGACTTCTAGTGAGAAGTCGTAATCAGTGAGGTCCAATTAAATGTCACGTGTGTGGATGGATGTCCCATCAACGACAGTGGTTGGGGTCGTGCTAAATCACGAATTGGTAGAAGTTAGAATTGATGGGTTGGCTGGCCATTAAATCGGGTGGGGGGTCCCAGTGGCTGAATGGTATACGAGCTAGCTTTCCTTGTAACCAGAAGGTCGTGGGTTCGAACCTTGGTGGTGGGTGCGTACTGGCGATGATTCCCAAAACTAGGATGAAACAGCAGCTGTCCAGTACTCCCTGGTTTTCAATGGTTCTCTAATTGATATCAATCCGTGATCAACTCGTAAAAAACAAAGGAAATTAACAATGACATCATTGCTATGCAATATCACAGGTGGCGGTGGTTATGTGTCCTCACTCTAAACTTAATTGACTCAATCCTTGATGTCTTCGGAGTACATCTGTGAACAATCGATCTCTTTTACGTAGTTTTACCTGTAGGCATTAAGTTCAGAATTCAGCTGTTGAGTTTGTGAAGATCTGATTAGATTTCGATTAAAACCTCATCACGAAGTGAGATAGGCGAAATAGTAGAAAAATTATTCAAGACTCTACGATCCATAGATCGATTCCCGGGAATGTCATGACCGCTCATTACATCCTACCTACTCCAATTGTTCAACCACTCACATACAAATAATATTCAATTCACTATGGAACATGAAAGTGATTGAAAGTTCCATTTGCTTGGCATAGCCGTGCAATGGCTGGAAAAAAGATGGTAATCTCCAGAGATCAATTTTCCCGGAAGCCTACGTGGATTGGATAGTAGTTACATTTTAATGGTTTTTTACCAAATAGTGATAAGTAAACATTCGTAAAAATTCTGTTTCAAAGAATTAGGAGAATATATCCTACAGAAAAATTAGAGGAAGAATGTTTTATTCTCAAACGGTTACCCTCAGAAATAATAGAAAACTTCTGTCTTCACTTGTTCTACATTGAAAGTAGGAGTATGGCGTTGGATATTTCTAACCTTTCTTCCTTTTGAGTTGAATCTTGCTGTGATTATTCTGGAGGTGATTGATTCCTACTGCATAAAAGCTTTGGTCGCAGTTGGTGGTGACATCATGCTAGACACCCCATCAGTGTACTGGTGGTTTTCGTCCGGGTGAGCGGAGTAGATTATTGACTTCTTCAGTTAATAGTTTAGAGAGTCCACATTCATTCCACCTGCTCTTACAGATTTCTAGCACGCCTATACCGTATCTTCTCATTTCTTTAGCTATCTAGACAGCCTCTCCAGCATCATACACTTTACGAACAATCCACTTTCCAATGTTTATTTTTCCTTTCATTGATAACGAGGCACATTGACTGACTGTCTTCCTGAAGGCTTTCATTGATCCGCTGTGTGTCATTTTGCCTCTCCAATTCCAGTGAAGGAGTTTTTTCTCCATATTTTTGTTGTGCTTTGAATTTTCTGTAGATATTTGATTGGTGTTCCGGGGTAGGCTCGTTAGCTCGACGCCAAATCTTCCTTCTTTCCCTTGTCTGAAGATTGGTTAGAAAACCAGCGAACTAGTAAACTAGGTGTCAAGGAACTTAACCCTAAGTTCCTATTATTTCCGAAGACGATAATTACTGTGAACTATTGTCGACTTTAAATCCAAAACACGAGGACTTGTAATAAGAAATTGTATTGTTCAGCAGTTAAAGTCTTTATCGTACAAAAGTCTATCAACAAATGTTTTACAAGGAGTGTACTGTACTTTTATTCGTATTCTTCCAACTTGTACGTGATTGAATCATTCGCGCCTTCAAGTTGCCCACCAATGACTACCAGTTCCAATAAACAAACGTTAAATGTTCACGTTCATTTACACTAGGTGACGTCGGATCTGATATATGAAACTATTATTATTCCACTGTGGGTGATTATATAGTAGCTTTGAATCGTATTCTTATATGCTTGTGGTGAGAGCAGGCTGCTAGCCAATTGGTAGACATTGATCTACGTCAATGTCTAGGTCACTAATATTGGCCGTGAGAAAATATGAACAAGGCTGATTCAACAACCAATCACAGGAGACTTAACGTGAGCAAATATGATTCGCAGATAGATGGCCCTACTTTCCGAGAAATCTCGAAAACAACCAATCAGAAGACTACGTTTGTCTGCTTGAATAAGTTATAATAATGTATGTGAAATATATATAAATACGTGTTGATTTCCGTAATAAAACGATCTGTTACCTGGCCCTTCTCTTCTGTTGTTACATGCTTACAAGCATTCACAACTGATAATTAGCCATAGCCTCTGACTACAGCCTCTTGCCAATATGCTTCATTTTTGATGTTAATGTATCCTCTGTCAACTGTTTTTTTTACACTAAAATGTTTGACCAACTTTGCGATTTATGTCAATTAGTAGAAGAGCTCTTTTTTATGGAACGTATTTTATTCATTGTATATGCTCATTTCTTATTGTTTAATTTGTTATTTCTTCAACTCCTTTCTATTACTTTTTTAATTAATTTTTCGAAAACTATTCATCAGTTCGTCTACGGCCCAACAAAGTTCCATGACACTACGAATTAGTGATCAATTACGTAATCTTTCCTTCGAAGAATGGATGAAATTCTTAGTGAATTTATGCAATGATCTGAAGTACTTGTTGATTCGTGGTCAAGTGAGTTTATTCTCTCTATTTTTTTTTCTCTGTATTTTCTGCAGTGATTCACTTGTTTGGTTTATGTGTCAACTTGATCAGTAGAATAATTTTCACAGCTGGATTTATCAGTTACCTGGTATAATGTTGTCTTTGTTTGGTTTGTTGCTTCGCATTATTGCATTGCTATTTGTGTTAATGCATCCCGTCAGTTGACTAGTTGAATTGTGAAGCTTTCATTCTCCTTCTAGAGATTGTCTGGATTAACTAAGGTAATTGGGTAATGTCTGGGAATCAGAGGTAGTTTTGTTAGACTAGTGTAAGTCATTGATTGTCTCGATATACAAGAAGGCAGACAGGTCGTCGTTCAATAACCCGTTATTCCCATTCCTATTCAATTTCATCATAGATATAATAATGGACTTAATCCCAACTCACCCAACTCAAGGATTGACTTGCTACCAATAGGGAATAATCTCGTTGACTTCGAATATGCATGTGGATGATATAGTCCTTCCTGCTAGGTGAAGACTCTGACAAAATGCAGAGTCTTGTGAACACCTTGAGCTGCAATCTACGAATGTTTGCTATGCGATTCGCACCCCCTCCCCCCGAATATAAGATGATGATGTTACATGACTGAACTACATTGACCCACTACTAGTTTTAAAATAGGAAGTGAAGTGGTAGAGCACGTTGACCGTTTCACTTATTTGGGAAGTGCCATCAGCTAACGCCAACGGGTTAGTCTCTGACGAAATCTCAGCACGGATACAGAGGGCTAGTTTCGCATATGCCAGTTCACGCCGTCCCTGGCGTAGACGTAATATCCGGCTGGCTATCGACCAAAGGGCGTGTGTACTGCTCATCAGTCCGCTCCATCCTGCTTTATGGCCAGCTGTGAGACCTAGCCATTGAGAGTGGAAGACATGAAAAGCGTGGCTAGTTGTCTTTGATTATAGGTGCCTGCGTTCTGCCTCCCGTGTGAAGTGGTATAATAAGGTGATCAATATTGAGGTTAGGCCTCAGTCGAGTGGTAGGCAGTTGGGAGGGGAAATCAATCGACGAGGCTGTGAACCTATATCGGCTGAGATGATTAGGACATTTCTTACGCATGCATGCTTAGTCATCACCTTCCTCGACAATGGGGAATGTTAGCTGACATAGGGTCAGGCTGGAAAAGATCTAGCTATTGGCGGTCAAACCATCACATGGCTTCATCATTCAATGAAATCCACAACAGTTAGTTTAAGCCAGTCACGTAGGAAGGTGTAGACAGGCTTCCTGGTTGGGGTCCCCAGGACGGTAAAAACCAATGGTTGGAGACAATTGGTGATATGGCTCAAACTCTTCGTTCTCAATGAATGGTGCAGAAGCATGTACTCCTTGTGACTTATGATTTCCAATGAAACTATATTGTTCTTCGTTATTACTATTCCTTTGTCTCACACCTCTGTTTACTGTCTCTATTATGCATTTCTTCTACTTTCTTCTCTTGGTTTGTGTGGTACAAGGAGGGAGTGTGGCTACTTGAACTGGTGCACATCAGTGCAAAGTTCTATGTCGAAAACAGATAGACAGACAGACAATAACTATAGAGGGATTAGCTTGACTGATATGGTATCTGGAGTACTAGGCTCAATACTCATGCGTAGATGAAGTGGGGGCTCGGAGAGAACTCGTGAGAACGAGACAGACCTTTAGCCAAGAATAGAGTATATTCATCAATATCTTCACCCTTTTATAGATTCTGGAATATAGTTATACTTACCGGAGTCCAACAATTATCATATTTCTTAACCTGAAGGTAGAATTAGACTTCTTTAGTCGAGAGAGATAGCATGGCAGTGTTTGGTGGTGGAGAAGCGGAGCGCTGAGAAAATATGTCTCCCCTAAAATCAAACAGAATAAACCTGTTTTGCTGCAGACAATCGAAGCTTAAGCATGTACTTCATTGCATCACCTTGATTTCTCAGTCGTAAAACAACACATTACCATCATCAATAACACTGCACAACACCAAAGAAAAACATTAAAATTTGGGGGGTCAACAAGGACAAATAATAAGGTCTAAGTCAAAGACAGGGCGGTAGATACACAAACATAAAGATTACTGCTCATGGAGTACGAAAGCACGACTGACCTTGAAGCTGCTGACCAATCAATGGATGTCTGGATTTTGGCATGATAAAGCCGTTTGTTTAGAAGAAAAAGATAAATACAAGTGATAATAATGATAATAAAATACAATAAAACGGAGACTTTTCCCTGACATTATTCAAAAATTGATCCCAGTTACTATGAGCTGTATGAGATTCAAATTTAAACCAGTTCCTATACATATTTTAATCGAGGTGATTAAAAATGACATTTTTTGGGGTCCTGTTCTTCAGTCTTCTCCTGAAGCCTTCGATGGAATTAGTGTGCGTTCTAGTGATTAGTGGGGGGGGGGGGCAAAAAAGTCATATGAATGATTGACACGATATTCAATCAGACTTAACCCTGTTAACCTATAGTATCTTGTCCATTCGTCTGTATCAATTATGCTAACCGGAATTACTAACTGTTTTTTCTAATATGTAGGAGAGTCTTTGCACTACGAATTGGAATTATTTGCATGATTCCTTCACCAATGATAGCGCCGTAAAGTCCCAATACCCATACATTATTTGCTCTGTGGCGACTATGATTGTACTTTTTTCTTTATCAAAAAAAGTTTCATGCATATATGAACAATAACATCCTATCCCGCCAAAAGCAGAGTGGCAGTATTGATCTTCCATGAGGCTCTATATGCCTACAATACTAGTACTATTGGATAGTTGAAATAAAGAAATATCCGTTCCGTGCAGCCGTGGATGTCACCTCAGTCTTCATAACCTTATAATGGCAGATGGAAAGTATCTGTTAGTTAGCGACAGCTTCGTTTTCTAAAAGAAACGTGTGTGATTTACCATTTCGAACACTTCTTCTTTTTTTTTTTTACGGTCGGTACATCTGAATGCATGTCCATCAATTGCGTTTGAAAAACAATGGATGTACATGCAACCTCCACAAGAACCATTTGCGACTATGTGCTATTAATCTATTATCCAAACAGTCCTTAAATATAAGATAAGGATGACATTTACACGTCAACTCGTGAACAGTTTTCAAAGCGGCACTGTTATAAAGCTGGGTTCTATAAATTAACGTTGACGTTAACTCTTCAAGGCAATTGGTATTCGCACTCAGTGGTCACTATTCTTTACGTTGGCAGTTATAACAGTGATATATATATATATATATATGTCAAGGGAAAAAGGGCAGTAATTACAAGATTAGACATTTGTAAAAGATTATATTTGTAAAATCTCAGCGAGATTGAAATGAGTAATTCCAACGTTTGAACAGACATGGAGGTGTGATGTTAGCTGATGCATGGGAAATCCTGATTCATAAATAAAAATGGATATGTATCACAGATCATACAATTTTGTTCATTATACTTGTTGATACCTGTTTTATGACTCATGATTGGACAAAGTTTTTAAAAACAAGAGATGTTCCTTAAATATATATATATATATATATATATAAACCTCTGTTATGTTAATTTCGATGAATTTCTCTGAAGAAGTTCGGTCCAGATTGCCGATCGTAGGAAACGTTGGAATTGCACATTTCAATCTCTCTGAGATTTTACAAATATAAATTTATGCAAATGTCTACTTCTCACTCGGCGCCCAAATATTTTAGAACTATTCTGTCAAATCTTGACGACAGTTCATTTGAATTACAAAATTAGTTGAACTATTCAGATACGCATCATCAAATATCATAAGTAGATTGTTCTTGGAGAGGTTTTTGATAACAGTTAATCTTCTAATATATTAAATATTCCCATAGTACGATTTAGAACAACACATTTAAGCGAACAATATTGTTTCCAATTAAATCTCATCAGGCTTAACTCTAATATATATATATATATATATATAGTTTACAAATAAAAATTACTTCTTAAATGCATAATGAATGTTCACTTCGTCTTCAGTAATTCATACTATCGACAAGTAGGTGGAATAGCTATGGGTTCACCATTAGGCCTCATATTAGCTGACTTCTTTCTCGCAAAACTTGAAAACGGGAAATTGAAGGACATCATCAAACAATTTGATATATAGTACCGATATATCGATGATACATTTATCTTAGCTGATGAGAATGTTAACATAGACGAATTGTTGCTGAAATTCAACCACGTCCACCCTTCGCTTAATTTTACTTGTGAAGAAGAGCAGGAGAATAAACTACATTTTCTGGATGTCTTGCTAAGTCGGCGAGAAGATGGGTCACTTGTAAGAAGCGTGTGTAGAAAAAGCACATTCACAGGGCAATACACACACACTTCCTTAGTTACGTGCCAATTAAATACAAAAGGAATGTTGTTAAATGTTTTGCGAGCAGAGCAAGGAAGATATGTACGGATGACCTCTTACAAAAGGAATTTGAATATATATTTACGATTCCTTGACGGAGATGGGCTATCCGAGTAGTTTTATAAAGAAACATATGAAGACTCTGACTACACATAAGAAACCCCTATTTATTAAGTTACAATTTAATGGCTCGTAAAAAGCATAACAAACCCTTACAAAGCCAACTATAGAAAATTAATCTGATGCTCTCTAGTAACTTACTACAGGTTGCAGTTTCCTGACTTCTAGTGAGAAGTCGTGACCAGTGAGGTCCAATTAGATGTCACGTGTGTGGATGGATGTCCCACCAACGACAATGGTTGGGGTCGTGCTAAATCACGAATTGGTAGAAGTTAGAATTCACGAGCCATTGAATCGGGTCCCAGTGGCTGAATGGTATACGAGCTAGCTTTCCTTGTAACCAGAAGGTCGTGGGTTCGAACCTTGGTGGTGGGTGCGCACTGGCGATGATTCCCAAAACTAGGATGAAACAGCAGCTGTCTAGTACTCCCTGGTTTTCAATGGTTCTCTAATTGATATCAATCCGCGATCAACTCGTAAAAACATATTTAACCCTTACAAATCAAAGTATAGAAAATTATCACACACTGCCTCACTTTTTCATCCTTATTACTGATAAAACCATTATTATTATTATTACTACTAATATTATGACTAATTGCACAATTTATATTCACCATCTTATTATCCTATAGTCAAGACACGATGATTGGTTTATATTTGAATTTTTATTTGTAAACTTATGTATATTAGAGTTAAGCGTGATGAGATCTAATTGAAAACACAATATATTGTTCGCTTAAATGTGTTGTTCTAAATTAATCTCTTATGATGCTGATTAATGGTAGGTAGAATAGGTTTTGTATTTTAGTTACATTGTATTGTACTGTATTGTTCAACTCTATTAAAATTGCTTTCTCTTGTGTTATTTTTGAAAAAAACAAACAACAATTCTAGGATGTTGTAGATATCTTTGAAAAGAATCTGTGCTGTAATCAACGGAATAAATCTGTCGAAAATGGTGTTATAAATAATAATAGTAATTCCCCGAGTGTTTCTTCTCCTCCTTCTCCTGCCACTCCTTCTTCAACATCACATCAATCAACGCATACAATTAGTATCGATAAAGCTAAAGAATTAGCCAAGTGTATGCATGAAACACTTTGGGATACAGCGAATACATCTCAAAGACGTTTAACATCTCTTGTCTCATCTAGATTCCGTTTAGGGTCTAGTAATCCAGTGGAGTCAAGATTGACGACGGCAACAACAACGACAACAACACCAGTGGCAGCAGCATTATCAACAACAACAACAACAACAAATAATGTATCATCCGGGAATTCACCTAATCCACAAAAACGTTTATCCACGACAACGCTGATTACATCTGCATCAGTGGATATTGGATCTACAACAGGCTTTGGGGAATATGCTTTTGATAAGGTGAAATGGTGTGATTTTCGAGAATTAGTCAAATTATTAAGTACATTTCAGGTATGTTTATTATTATTATCTTTTATAATAAAAATTACACTCTACTTAGAACTAAATTTTTGATGGATGGGGTTTTTCTAATGATAAAACACTAATTCATACTAATGGTAAACTGGAATACGTTGGGGTTAACAAGACGACTCTAGAAGATTTGGATTTCGCAGATGATTTATATTTAATGTCACACAAACTCAAAGATCTACAGGCGAAAGCCAACAAGTTGTCAGAGAAGGCAGACAGTAAAGATAGCACTTCAAGTTGATATGGACAAGACAATGGGGATGAAGATAGCTGACCACAACCACCACCACCGCCAACAACAACAGCAACAAAGCGCCAACCAAGGTCAATGGAAGAGATTTGTAAAGGGTCACTTCCTTTGCCTATTAGGCGATACAGATGAGAATGTCAAAGCCAACCGCTATCGTAAAACCATTACAGACCTTCATGCATCTGAAATCAGTGTGGAAATCAGCTGACCCTCAGCATAAAGAACAAGATTCGGATTGTCAACACGAACGCCAAGTTGTTCAGTGCTGTGGTTCAGAGACTTGGCGGATGCGTCAATGGGAAGCATTTCCATTTGAACTTCTTTAAACTTTATCAACAACTGCCTTCTCTGGTTCTATACTGAAAATCAAATAGCCAATCGAAAAGAGTTAGCACCAGCCAACTCTGAGGATGAACTGATCAAGAAACTATTGCTTAACGAATATACCGAAGGGAGTCGAAAGAAGAATCGTTGGGTGAACTCAGGCGCCAGGCGGATCCTGGAGGGATGAGACCTAATAGGAAACGACGAGTTGAGTTGAGTTTGGGTCCGAGGGTGACATATGGAGGTGATCGTTTTGGGAGGAGGTGAGACCTCGTGGGCAATTGTTGGACCAGTTGAAGAGAACCGAGCGAAGAGGGAGAAATAGCGATGCGTTTTCGAAGCCCAATGTTACACTCGGAACCTAATAATAATAATAATAATAATAATAATAATAATAATAAATTATTACTATTCCCGTGGGTTCCGAGTGGAACATATCGCTTCAACAACACATCTCCACTTTTTCCTATTTTTTGTCCATAATCTTTCATCTCCTCCGCTCACGATCTCCTCCATGTCAACATCACACCGACGACCCACTCGTCACTTCCGTTTGGATTCCACTCTAGCATTGGCGTTATGTGATTTGATGGTCTCCTCAATGTATGCCCGATCAATCCATCTCCATTTTGTTACAAATTATGCTTTGCATACATCTGTTTTTGTTATACAGTTGGTATCTTAGGGCTTGACACACCAAGACTTACTCTCGTGCCTCAGCACATAAACTTATACTGCCTAAAATAATTAGATCATATCCTTTAGCGTGTTCTTTGTTTACGGCATACGTTTAAGAATATTTTTCCTTTGTATTACAATTCCCCCATTTTCTGTATTACATAAAAAGGTGTATGTTCTACGCGCCTGGTTAAGATTCTCTGACATTCCTGTTGAAACAATCATTGGTCCTCAGTTGGAGAGTGCGAAAAATTCTTTACAACATTCTGGCACTATTTTATCATCTGTTAAAAACTGTGATCCTAATTCTACGCAAAAGTCGCTTGTTCGATCTAATCGTGGAGATACAAATAATAAATCTAACCTCACTACTACCAATAATGGATACACTTCAAATGATCAATACATATCATCAAGTCTTCAATCAGATCTAGTATTACGCAATCTTGTCGTCAATATGATTAAATTAATCATTGATTGTTTTCATCGTGAAAAATGTGAAAAATTGAATAATTTATTAGATCAAGAAAGATGGCAAGCAGCTACATGTCCAGAACAAGTCCAGCAGATAATTGATGATTTATTATGTGAAACAGACGAAAATAAAGCAAAAGTAATTCACAACTTTATGACATTAATAATAATAATTATTATTTAAAACAATTAGTTCCCTTTATGAATGGCGATTGTTATTATTATTATTATTGTTTCCTTGGGTTCCTAGAGGAACATAGGGCTTCAAATGCACGTCTCCACTTGTTTCTGTCTTCCTTCTGCTGTACTTTTCACCTGCATCCATGTTAGTCCATACTGTTTCAACTCCTCTTCACACCATCTCCTCCATGTCACCCTCGCACTGACGACCCACTCGCCGCTTCCCATTCGGCCTGGTTCCACTCGAGAAATGGCCTGATGCGCGCGCCATGTCACCCAGCGGCCTCCTCAGCGAGTGTCCATCTCCACTTTCTCCTGCATATTTGTTGGTTGGCGGTTGGTTCTTGTTTTGTTTGTTCCCATAGTTTCTTGTTGGTGATTGTTTCCGGCCCGGCCATCTGATCTTCAGTATAGGTCGAATACAGTTGTTGATGAAGAGGTCTGCGATAGCCAGCCTGTTGGAAATATTCTTGGTGACCCGCCCGCCCGCCAAGTTTCTGATCCGATCCGTATAGAAGAACTGACTGACTTGACGTTGTTTGTATTGAAAATCCAACCGACGGAATTTTGTTGTTGATGGTGGCTGAGTGACGAAGATTTCCAGATTGGTGCCAGGTTGATTAATGTGTTTCTCGCCTTCCCAATGATTCTCGATTTGACATCCTCGTCCGTCCCGACTGACTGTAGTTGAGACAATGCTCCCTCCCTAGATAAGTGAATGAAGTGACCTCTTGAGAATCTCTTCCGTTGATGGCGATTGGCGCTGGATGTTGCTGTTGTTGTTTTTGTTGTTGGTTGGTTATTTTCATAACCTGCGTCTTGTCTATGTTCACCTGGAGTCCTGTCTTCGCTGGCTGCTTCTTCGACCAGTTTGTCGGTTTTCGCTTGTAAGTCTTCGATTTTGTGTGACATCAAACATAAATCATCTACGCGCGAAATCCAGGTCTCCTAGATTTTTCACATCGGTCCAGGATACCCATGTCTTCTCGTTTCCCACTCACTGTCTGACGCATAATCCAGTCCACCACAATTAGGAATATCTTTCATTGATGATAATAAGCACCCTTGTCTGACTCCTTTGTTTACTCCAAACGCCTCGCTGAGTTTCCTGTTGTGGATCACTTGACATATGCCGTTGTCGTATAGCTGTTGAATAAAGGTTGATGAATATTTGGGGTACGCCGTAGCACTCCAGTAGTTTCCAAATTACTTCACGATCAACGCTGTCTGTCGAAGGTCTTCTCAAAGTCTATAAAGTCGAGGTAGAGGTTTGATTGTCATTCCATGCTTTTTTTGATGATAATGATGCGTAGAGTTACAATTTGGTCAGAACATGATTTGCCTTTCCAGCTTTGAATCCAGCTTGTTCTGGCTGGTGGAGTTCTGTATCCAGTGCGGCCTTAATTCTCTCCAGGATGATACGACTCAGGATTTTACTTGGCGTCGACAGGAGCATGATTCCTCGCCAGTTCTTGCCGAGTGAGTCCTAAGTCGCCCTTCTTTGGTAGTTTCACGAGGTAACTTTCCCTCCAGTCAGTAGGCACCTTTCCCTCCTTCCATACCTTTTGCAATAATGGAGTCAGTATATCTGCTGTCGTCTCCTGGTCCGCTTTCAGTGCTTCAGGGGGTATTCCATCTGGCCCAGCTGCTTTTCCAGCTTTCAGAAGCTTGATTGCATTCAAGACTTCAGATCTCGTTGGAGGATTGGTTTCAACTTGCAGTTGTGTACTTGCTGTTGTTGGTATTTCTGGACGGGTTGCAGGTAATGGTCGGTCCTTTGAAGTGATCCACTCATTGTTTAATCTGTTTTTCTTCCTTGGTAATTGGGTTCCTTTGGCTGTTTTTTATAGGTTTCGCTTGGTTATCTGATATAGTGTCCTCAGGTCCCTTTTGCCTGCTGCCTTCTCAGTTTCAGTGACGAGGTTGTCGTAGAACTGTCTTTTGTCCTTCCTAGCACTCTTATTCACTTCTTTGTCCAGTGCTGTGTACGTTGAGCTCAGTGTCTCTTTCTCTTCCCGTCTTTGCATTGAATCGTTTTCTCTTTCACCATTCTCCTTTCCTCTGTTAGCTTCCAAGTGTCCGCTGAGAGCTATTCCTTGTCTTGTCTCTTCTTTATTCCTAGAACTGTTGAACACGTTTCGTTGTGAATCGCCTTCAGAGACTTCCACTGTCCTTCCACGCATGATTCTTCAGTGATGTCGCGTAGTGTTTCCTGCTTTGCTCTGACAGTTGCAGTGAAAGTGTCTTTTGTGGTTGTGTCCTTCAGTAATTGGGTGTTGAACTTGCATTGTGGCCTATCCCCAGCTATCCTCGAGGCATTTAGTTTCACCTTGAAAGTCCCTTGTACTAGATAGTGGTCTGAACCTACATCTGCTCCTCTCCTTGACCTTGTGTCCAGTAGGCTCCGTCTCCACTTCCTTGAGATTGAAATGAAGTCCATTTTGTTCTTGGTGTTTCCATCTGGTGAAATCCATGTCGTCTTGTGCATTTCCTTGTGTTTGAAAACGCCGCCTCCAATCACAAAATCATTGAAGGCGCAGAAGTCTGAGAAGAGTTCACCATTGTCATTCATTTTACCGAGGGCCTCTGACCCATGGTGAGTTCTCTTCCTGTATTGTCTCCTCCCAGCTTCGCATTCACTCATCAGGGTTTTGATATTGCCATTTGGGACGTTGTCCATTATTGTTTTCTTGTTCTGAGACGTTTGTAGGCGCATAGCATTGAATAATTGTAACCTTCCTTCCTTTTGAGTTGAATCTGGCTGTCATTATTCTGGAGGAGATTGGTTCCCACTGCATGAGAGCTTTGGCTGCTGCTGGTGACATCATGATGGCCACTCCCTCGGTGTGCTCGTGATTGTCCTCTGAGTGGCCGGAATGAATTACTGTCTCCCCAGTTGGTAGTTAGCACCTACCACATCGGTTCCATCTGCTCTCGCAGATTCCCGACACTTCTATTCTATATCTCCTCATTTCGGCGGCTACCTGGGTAGCCTTTCCAGTTTCGTACATTGTACGAACATCCCAGGTACCCATCCTTTCGTTTGCTTTCATGGGAAGAAGGCACATCGGCTGACTGGCTTCCCGAAGGCTTTCACCAGCCTGCGTCGTTTCGCTTCCCCGATTCCAGCGAGAAATAAGGTTATTGTCTATATTTTTAGAATTTTTAATATATTTATGCGTTGAAGTTTCTGTAGCGGTTTGGTTGAGTTTTGGGGGTTGGAGTTGCTAACACCACGCCCCAACCCTCCCTCTTTATCGGGTCTTTGGACAGGCTAAAAAGCTAGCGAGCTAATAGTCTAGACGGGGTTACATTGGTTGGTGGTTGTTCTAAAATCGCGAAACGATAGAAGTTAGGTTCTTTGAGACATTGGACATCATCTCTGATGTATGAGTGGTCAACAAGCTTGGCCTCGTAACCTGAAGGTGCCGGGTTTGATCCCTGTGGGTGGGGCGTGTGTGCGTACTGATGAAGAGTCCTAAATTATGACGAAACAGCTGTTCAGTACTCCCTTCAGGTTTTCCAGTGGTTCTTTAACTGATGTCAGCTCATGATGAAATTCCCCATCGAATCAAACAAAATCCCTACAAAACCAATACTTGAAAATTATATTTTTTGTCATAATTCCCCTATGGAATTTTGTTTTTGTGTGTTGCGTATTAACTTGTCTTCTTGTCGTATTGCGCTAATTATTATTATTATTATTCTAATTCTAAATAACATTTCAGTTACAGAATGAAACAGTTAGAACACAGAATCATCTTCTTCTAAATGGGGAACAATATATTATTGTTGGTACTGTTGTTCTCTTATTGCCAATGATTAATGCATATATTAAATTGGATGAGAAATTACCGTGTCAACCATTGGCTACAGAATTTGTTTTAGATCGGTTAACTGATCTACTCAATGTAAGATATATCTTCATAACAATTTTTCTCTTTAGTTCTGTAGAATTATTTAATTAATTTTTCATGCATTTGAATTTAGTTGGGTTAACTACTGAGCTGATCGCTGTTGTTTGTATTTTTTAAAATTCCTTCACGTTCCTGGTGGAACATAAAGCTTGAAGTTTCTGTAACAGTGGTGTTTGTTTTTACGGAATGCAGTTGCTAGCCTCATGATCAACCTTTCCCTCTTTACCAGTCCTATTGTTAGCTTAGCGAGGTAAAGGAGTGCGTCCATGGCCGGGGACCAAACCCCGGATCACGCGAGGCCTGGTTGGCGAGCATCCTACCCCTGTGTCACCGATGGCCGGTGTGATTTATTGTAATTCGCCATGCTTTCATTGTCCTTTTTTAGACAAGAACTTCTTCAGTGAAAGTTTTAATATGAAGTGAATTCTCCGTGAATGATATTATAGAAGATCAAAACAAGTGATTCAACGAAGAGACTCTTTTCAACAACGAATTTATTATCAAGTTATACAATCGTGTATATAAATGTTTTTTAAGAAGTTATATCCGGTGAGGGAATTGAGTCATAATGTGAATGCATAAAATAGTAATAATTCATATGAATTATTCTATATATGACATTAATTGTTTTGCCACTTGACATTTAACTATGATTATAACCACAAACATTTTAATTAATTTTCATACTACTATTGCAACAACAGTAGACAAGGGCCAGTCAACAGATCCTTTATCAAGAAATCAACACATATTTATAGATTTTCATGCACATTATTATAGATTATTGTTAGCAGAAAAACACAGTCCTCTGATTGGTTGTTTCTCAGAGAAAGTTAACCTCACATCTCTTTGTGGTTGTTTCTTGAGTGTCAGATCATCTATATGCTATCCGTATCCGCCTACGCAAAGCCTTTGTTCTCATTTTTCTCACGACGAATATTTGGGACATGAACATTGACGTAAATTACTGTCCACGAATTTTGACTAACAGTCAGCTCTCACCACTCTATTATTATTGTTTTATGCATTCACACCTATGATTCAATTCCCCCACCGGATATAACATCTTAGAAACCATTTATATATACGATTGTACAGCTTGATAATAAATTCGTTGTTGAAAAGAGTCTCTTCGTTGAATCACTTGTTTTGATTTTCTAAATGTCACAATGGGAATTTTCCATGAATGATATTATAATGAATTGTATCTCCAACATTAAAAGAAGGCATAATCAATACCGTCTATAAAATAAAATTGCATCAATTGTGACAAAACGCCTATATTGGTCAAAGTGGGCATCATCGCTTTTGATTCAGAATCCAAGACTATAAAAAATAGTTATGAAAAGAGATAATATTTATTATTATATATCGATGCATGTCGATAATTATGGATATAAATGCGAAAATGGGTAAATGTAGAGATTTTAAACGGAGGAAATGACAAAACAATGCCAGGGGAATTCTAGAAGCTCGGTAGTAGCATTCAGACGAATGAGCAATTAACACAGACACATCATTATAGATCAAATTTATCAGGTGATAATGATTAAGTAACATGACAAGATATAAGATTCGGATTTTCAACTCCAACGTGAAGTCAGTGCTACTATACGGATCAGAGACTTGGCGCCGCGTCACGAAGACCACTTTGAACAAACTACAGACCTTCATCAACAGCTGTCTTCCTCAATACTACCTAAGATCAGATGGCCGGCCTGAAAAGATCAGCAACAGGGATCTCTGGCAATGAGCTAACCAACCAGGAACCAATTATGCAACGAATATGCAGGAAGAAATGGAGGAGGATTGACCATACTCTTCGAAACAAACCATTAAGTGACATCACACATCAGACCATCGCTCGAGTGGAACCCCAGTGGGAAGCGGCGGTTTGGTTGTCAGTGCGTGGGTGCGGTGACATAGAGGAGGTTATGCGAGGAGGAGGAGGAGATGAAAGCATGTGGAAAGACGTGTAGCGAGGTGAAAAGGTTGGCGGTGAAGCGAACGCAATGGAGACGTGGGACTGAAGCCCTATGCTCCTCTAGGAAATAAAGGAGACAATAGTAATAGTAACATGACAAAAAGGTTTCAATTCCAAGTGAATAAAAATGACAAAAATTGTATTACGATAGAAATAATTCACTCATAGAGAATCCAAATAAGGTCATTTCATATCAAAGCTTGCGCTAAAGATGTTGTTTTGAAGAAGAAGAACATCGGAAACCTCGCAATTTTAAACCACCAACTAGATGTTGTTTGGTTATCTTCATCACCTCTGTCTCCACCTTCTCTATATTCACCTGAAGTCCTGTCTTCGCTGCTGGTCTGTTCAGCCAGTTTGTTGGTTTTTGCTTGTAATTGTTCGAGTTTGTGTGGCATTAAACATAACTCATCCAGGCGTGAAATCCAGATCTTTTAGAGTTTTGTTATCGGTGGTGGAGCGTATTCCTGTCTCCTCGCTCCCTGTGCACATTGTGATGCATAATACAGTCCGCGACAATTAAGAATATTATCGTAGGTGATAGATGGGCAGGTAGTCAGCTTGTTTTATGCCTGTATTCACTTGGAATGCCTCACTGAGTTTTCCGTTGTGGGTCGTCTGACACGTGGCATTGTCATATAGCTGTTGAATGCTATATTATTATTATTATTGTAGAAAATTATATAGAAAGTTGCAATACACAACTAGGGGAAGACAAGAAAATATATGTATGAAGTAAATCATGTAATTGTGTGAATAAAATTGATACATTTATGAACAGTAATAAATTGTGCATGTCATGTATCGAATAAACTTATATTCTATCACACAGTACTGAATTTCGACACTTGCATCATTTCTTATTTATTTATTTATTTGTCTATATTTTTAGCATTTCAATTCGCGTACATGTCAACTTGTACTCGGTGCTGAAGCATGTGAAAAAGTTGATCTTCAAAGGATATCAGCTAAAAATCTCGCCTTAACTTTACGTAGTCTACAGTTGATTATCAACTTTCTACCGTGTATACGATTATCACTAGAAAGGTAACTTATATATATTTGTCGATTTTTTCTTAAAAAAATTTTCTTTATTCGTTGTAGTAATAGTTGAAGTTGTGTAGGAGTAGTAGTAGTAGTAGTGTAACAACAGAAGGCAAGGGTGTCACACAATAGATCGTTTATTTAGGAAATTAACACACATTGACTTCATAAATTGAAAACATTTATTTCCCGATACGAATTTAAAACAAGCAATAAAGGTTAATAAAGCAGGATCATTTAATGAATTCATCAAATTGTTTTGCAAAACAATTCAAACAGTCCCAAAGAAACCTGTCTATATCAATTTGCCGTTCAAAGGAGATGATGTACAGGAAGTAGTGAAACGAAGACTCGACAAAGCCATCAAGAGAACTTATTGTGCTGCAAAACTTGTTATTTTTAACACCACCAAACGAGCGCTTCAACAATCTGGGAAAGACCAGTCGCCAATCCTCGCCACTTGAAACTGCATATATCAATTTGAGTGTGTTTGTGGCAGAAAATACATAGGTCGTACGGAAAGGCGATTATCTACTCGCATGATGGAGCATTTGCCAAAATGGTTGAAAACAGCTGAGTTCAAAGTGCCAAAATCCTCAATAACAAAACATCTTGTGGATTACAGACATGATATCGACGTGGTCAAGTCATTCACCATTGTCAGCAGACGGACAAAGAAATAAGAAGATGCTTGCAATTGCAGAGGCTTGTGTAATTCGAATTTACATACCAGCTCTCTGTATACAGAAGGAGATGGTCGTGACTCTTAATCTACCATGGTAATACGTTTTACTTATTATTCTACCTCTTATTATTATTCTTGATTCATTTAAAACTACTTTATCAGTAGGATTATCTTAACTCACTTCGACACTATAATTATTATTGTTATTATAACTGCTTGCAATTCTTGTTATATTCTCTAATGACTATTTTTTTTATACAAGTGATGTAATTGAAGCGTAATGCGATTTATCTTAACCTTGATCTCTCATACTCTCCGCTTATCTATTTGAACATGACCTGTAAAACATTCGCACGTGTCTTTCTGCATGACTAATTCAATGTAGTTTATATATCAGTCTTATATCTCCCAATGTAATTTCAAAAGTATATATATCCGTGTATGTAGAGTATTCAGCTGACGAGTTCTACCGAAATTTGATGAATTCATTAAATCCTGCTTTATCAACCTTTATTGCTTGTTTTAGACTTCATAAATGCCGTGTAAAGGTGTAAATATGCGTAAAGCTATGAAACCTGCCTAGGTTTAGGCGTTCTTGTATAATTCTGACACGTGATATGATAACCAGACAGAGAAACAAGGTAGGACATGAATTATCACTTCTTAACCGATCCCTTCATTACTAAGCTTTTACTAGACAGGTTCATATACGCGAATCAGGCAGTTATGGTGTAGTCACAGTACATGTTATCAGAAGGCAGAATAATAATGAGTGATTTCTACAAGAGAAGTCAGCAGCACATCACAATCTACAAAAACGGATACATGTTGTTTTTATATGGCATATTGTGAGATAGTGTCACTTAGTGACTGCTCAACAATCACGTTGCATATGCTTGTAACAACAGAAGACAAGGGCCAGGAAACAGATCCTTTATATACAAAATGAACACATATTTATATTTATTCATGTACATTATTATAAATTATGGTTAGCAGAAAAACACAGTCTTCTGAGTGGTTTTTTCTCAGAGAAAGTTAACCTTTCATCTCTTTGTGGTTGTTTCTTGAATGATAGATCATCTATATGTTAACTGTATCCGCCTACGCAAAGCCTTTGTCCTTATTTTTCTCACGACGAATATTTGGGACATAAACATTGACGTAAATTACTGTCCACGAATTTTGACTAACAGTCAGCTCTCACCAAAGTATTATTATTAGTAGTAGTAACAGATTGTTTTGACTAAAAGGTAACTATTGCATACCTATTATTTCCTGATTTTTGTCTTTTTTGATGGCTGACTGACTACCGAAGTTTGAAACAGAGAACTTAACACAGAAATGTGTATCCCTTTCAACTTGCCAAACTCCATACAGCTTACAAAGGTAAACAAGAGAGAGAGAAAAAGACGGAAAAAAGATTTAGATTAACTGCAACGCAAGGTGAAATGTGAGGTAGAGTGATTAGTTATACGAAAATACACAATGGTTTACTAGATATTGGAAATTACAAAGAGAGTGACACTGAAAATGATTTAAAGCCATATCACCAATAGTCTTCAGTCACTGATTCTTAGAATCCTGAGGATCCTAACCAGTAGTAGGGTATGCTAATCTGTGCGTTATTTGTGCGGCGGTAGGAGTGACCGCTAACCAGCCTTGTGGCCCTGGGCTTCATCCATGGCTTATGTGTTCCCTTGCCTTGCCTAGCCAGCAGTAAATTAGGTAAATAGAGAAGGTTAGGTGGTGGTCCAGCCAACTCCACCGTGTAATAAGAAACATCACTGCTACTGAAACTTAAGGACTTAAGCTCGAATCCCGTTGTTCCTTTTGGAAAGTAAAGAATAAAAAAATAAGAAAATAAAGTCATATTCTAGATTTCGCTTGGTTTCTGTATTTAGCCTATGTGACCTTAACTATCTGCATCATTTAAGAGCCAGGTTTGTTAGTATGTTTGTGGTGAGAGCAGGCTGCTAGCCAATTGGTAGACATTAATTTACGTCAATGTTTATGTCGCTAATATTGGGCGTGAGAAAATATGAACATGACTGGTTCAACAGCCAATCACAGCAGACTTTGTGTAGGCAGATACATTTAACATATAGATGACCTGACATTCAAGTAACAGTCACAAAGAGATTCAAGGTCAACTTTGTGTGAGAAACAACCAATCAGAAGTGTGTTTTTGTTTGCTTGAATAAGCTATAATAATGTACATGAAAATATATAAATACATGTTGATTTCCTTAATAAACGATCTGTTGCCTGACTCTTGCCTTCTGTCGTTACATATTTATATACTCTTAATAATTAATATTAGTATCGAGATTTAATTCTGTACGATTAATCATCTACAGATAACTGTCTGTTTTTCGTAGAGATGTGTATAAATGAAGTATACATTGAGGACCCTATACAACATATTTATCGTTCAGCCATATTAAGCTGACAATGGATTTTGTTTTGATTGTCGTTTTAGCAGTCGTGGACGTCTTACATTTAGATGTGCCTGTTTGCTTCGGCTGTAGAGCTATTATATCCTTGTTGTCATCGGATATGATTATATCCTGCACTATGAATAGTCATACCTTTTATGCATAAGCATGCGCTCCTTCGCTTTCTGAGTGAAGCATAGGGTTTCAAACCTTAAGTTTTTAGGTTTCAGTAACAATTGTGTGTTTTTGTGGGTGGGTGTGAGGTTGTTAGCCTCTCCCTAACCTTTCTTTCTGTTATAACTGCACTGAATTAAGGTAAACCCCGTCGCCAATTTGTTATAACTGTAGGGAATTGAATGAAGACGTTTTCACCTTATTCTGTCTGCGCCTGAACTAATCTGCCTATCTGCTCGTCGTACCTTCCGACTTGGTAAAGCACGCAAATATCAAAAGACAAAGGCTGGACTGTGACTGTGTATTGAAGTGCAACAACGATAAAGAAAGCCATGGTATTTATACATTTTACAACAATATGGACAGCTAACAGCATTTAAAATAATTTATCTTAATAGCCAATAACAAAGTGCGTGAGAGATGATAATATACCATATGTGCGAGTTGACAGTCAATAACAAAATGTGTGGGAATGATAATATACCATATATACAAGATTAAACAGTCACTACCAAAATGCGTGAGAATGACAATATACCATATATACAAGATTAACGGTCACTACCAAAATGTGTGAGAATGATAATATACCATATATACAAAATTAGCAGTCAATACCAAAATATGTGGGATCCTATCACTTTCCTCTTTTCCGAACTTAATACTGACTAAGCAGGGTTTAGAAGACTGTGACTCAGGAATCGGTGTGCCATCATGTGGGGTGAATGGCAAGCATTGGAGTCGTCAACCACTGACGTGATATAATGACGCACACACCGAGTGAGTAGTAGCTATACATTTGTGCTGAGAGCTGTCTGCAAGAAAAAAATTGTAGACAACAGTTGACGTCAGTGTTTACGCCCCGAATCGGTGTCATGAGAAAAAAAACAAGAACAAAGCCTAACCTTGAGGAACTCAACAGCCAATCACAGCAGACTTAGCGTGGGCGGATACGATGACAGAATAACCTTCAGAAGGAAAACAGCCAATCAGAAGACGTTTCTTCTCTGCCAGCAATAACAAATAATAATGTACATAAATATCTCTCAATAAACGATCTGTTACCTAACTCTTGTCTTCTGTCGTTACACATTAGCTTTCGTGAGAATCAAGAACACTAAATTTCAGCTTATGAGAAGACCAGAATGTCGTGCAATATCATCCTGTGACACATCTACGTGGGAGTTTTCTCCTCCTGTGGACTAATCGTAGACTTAAACTATGTAACTTACAATTTGCTAGTTAAACTGCCTAATATATGAATATCCTCAATTCCTTATGACGTTAGTAATTGTTGTCATTTTATTTTACTGTGTCTATTGGTGTTAATCACGTAATACTGTTTCTGGATTTTTTGTTTTTTTAATTTTTAGAATTTCAAAACTCGATTTTAGGAAGATATCAGTAAATGAAGACAATTTTCTGCTGACTTCATTATATCAAAGCAATCAAGGATTGAGTCGTAATACAGTGAATGGTCTTGATCATATTGAAATACTGTTGAAGTAAAGTTGCTTTATGCTTTTTCCAATGCTTAAAAAATTATTATTTGGACAATTTTTAAAATTTATTTATACAGCCAAAAAAAATCGAGTAGTATTCAGTTTTTGAGGCGAACCCGCTGACCACATGGCCACTAGGATGTCTGTCTGTCTGGATTCAACATAGAACTTGGCACCGAAGTGCAGCACTTCGAGTTGCCACGTTCCAAATACCACACAAAGGTAGACAAGAAGATGAGTGAAGAGAATCAATAGAGTTTGACAGGTATAAGAGCGAAACAGAATGGGTAATGGTAGAAAGAAATATGAAAGATTACAGAGACTGAATACATGTGCGCTGGCCATTGACAACGATTTTGAGCCATGTCACCTATTATCTCCAGCCATTGATTCCTACAGTCCCGAGGGCCCCAACCCGGGAGTCTGCATCTCCCTACCTGACCAACTCAGTTTAACTGTCAGGTATTTCATGGATTGATGCCATGTTTTTGTTTGGCCACCACTTACTCTTTTCCAACCTGAACCTATATCAGCTAGTAATGCCCGTCGGGGGAGGCGGTGGTTAGGCATGCGCAGCACGTGACCTAGCCATCTTAGTCTATGTAACTTTATAGCCTCGTCGATTGATTTTCCCTCTTTGCCCAACACTCTACGCCTAACGTCAACATTATTTACCTTATTATACCACCTAAAATGAGAAAGAGGTCGTTGACATCTATGATCGAAAGCAGTCAACCTTTTCATGTCTTCAACTCGTATTGGCCATGTTTCAGAGCCATAGAGAAGGACGGAGCGAACTTCTGAGCAGTACAGACCTCCCTCGGTTGATAACCGGATTTCACGCCTAGGCCAGAGATGGTGTAAGTCAGCGGAAGCGGCTCGAGCTTTTTGGATCCGTGCTGAGATTTCATCACCAATCAGTCCGTTGGTGCTGATCCAACTTCCCAAATAGGTGAAGTAGTCAACATGTTCTATCACTTCACTCCTTATCACTAAGTTAGGAGTTGACGTAGTCCAGTCCTGTAGCAGCATCTTACATTTTGTATGGGCGAATCGCATGCCAAACATACGAAGATTGCTGCTCAAAGTGTTCAGAAGACTCTGCATTTTGTCATCATCCTCCCCTAACAGGACTATGTCATCTGCATATTCTAAGTCCATAAGACTATTCCCTGGTAACAAGTCGATTCCTAAGTCGTTAAGTTCAGTTAAGGATATTTCCATTATCATATCTATGATGAAGTTAAACAGGAATGGGGAAAGTGGACATCCCTGTCGGACACCACTGGTTGTTATCAGTTCAGATGACAATTCCCCATAAGCCCTTACTCGGTTACATGAGTTTGAGTAAAGTGCCTTGATTAGTGCAATGTACTTTCTTGGCACTCCCTTCACAGTCAGACATTGCCATAGTACCTTTCGATCCACGGAGTCGAAGGCCGCCTTCAAGTCAAGAAATATGACAATTGTTGGACGCCGAAAAGTGTGTCTATGTTCTAGAATCTGTCGAAGAGTGAAGATATGATCTATGCACCCTCTACCTGGTCTAAAGCCTACTTGATTTTCCCTCGTCTGTTCCTCCCGAGTTCTGCTTAGTCTGTGCATGATTACTGAGCCTAGGATTTTAGAGACTATGTTCGTTAGGCTGATCCCCCTATGATTATCACACGAGGACTTGTTTCCCTTCTTGAATATCGGTATAATGAGTGACTTACCCCAGTCTGATGGTACTGTCTCTGATTCCCAGACGTTGCCTAGTACCTCAGTCAATCTACAAACTAGTATGTCACCCCGATATTTAAACACCTCCGGAATAATTCCGTCGGGTCCTGCCGCTTTGCCTCGTTTCAAATTACTGACAGCTTTTGTGACCTCACTTACAGACGGCGGACCTGTGTCTATATCCCATTCGGGTGTGTGCTGGATGTCAGGGAGGTTCAGTGTGGCTGTAGGCAAGTTAAATTGTCCCTCAAAGTGTTCTTTCCAGCGTTCAAGGCGTCTATCCTGAGAGCTAATTAAGGAGCCATTTTTCTCAGAAATAGTCTCACTTATGAATTGCCTTCTCCCGCCCGATTCTGTGATGAGTCTAAAGAGTTGCCTAGTGTTGCCTATCGCCGATGCTTTTTCCATCTCTTTCACCTTTGTCACCCACCACTGTTCCCACTAGGATGTGTAATCTAATGACACATGAATTTTTAACTTTTGTCAATTGCAATATATAGTGAGTGCAAGCAGCAGTTAGTATCATTCATCATTGGTGTGGGTATTTGTACTCACACCCAACTTGATAGGTCGTGATGTTCACCACTTCTCACCCTAGTCAGTGGTGAATAGAGATCCCCGATGGAATCATGGAGTTCTTAAGTAGGACGAAATCACTACCTGGTTCCCGAATTGATGTAAGTTCTTGTTGTAACTCGGGATCGACGAAATCCCTGCAAACCAGCATTGATTCTAATTTCTTGCACAGAGAAATTTCTATAAATACACGAATGTAACAAGTGTAGTGACTAAAATCGACTCGTCACAATCTAAACTCAGGAAGTCGATCTTTGCGTCCTGCTGGTATAGCTGACTAAAACTTCCTTGAGACACACACATACACAGTCGAAAAATGCTCCAAAGTCAGCAGAAAGATGGTTACTCGTCGTAAGACCTATGAACCTATTCAATAGTAATGACATCAAAAACTCGAAATTACCTTGACAGTGCCGTTGGGCAGCTATATACGGTTAAGAAAACTTTCATGTACAATTTGGTTAACAGAAATTCTATAATACCGTAAGAAGTACTTTAGAATCAAGTAGAACATTCCCAACATGATGGGATCAAAATTCTTGCAGCAAGAATTCCCCGTCAAACAATTCGCACTGGCAGTCAAATTTCCGAATGACCCTAATTCACTAAAACAAAATCCCTTCGTAAAACACCACATTATCAATGTATCGGACAATGACAAAGAGAAGCATTCAAATTTTACTTTAAACAATGGCAAAGTTAAATAATAAGGATGTTGTAAACGAGTGATGTGCAATTGTCAGAATGATAATGTAGAGTCTAGGAGAAAAGCAGATAGTGATTGCAAAATTATTAGATAGTTGGCGGCAATCGGCAGGAAGCCTTGCTCGACCTAGGTTTCGTGCTAGTTGCCACTCATCAGTCAGCAAGGCGTATCCGGTGTAAAGTGGCATAATAAGGTGAGCAACATTGAGGTTAGGCGTTGAGTTCTAGGTAAACAGGGGAAATCAATCGACGAAGTCGTGAAGCTACAAAGACTGAGATGGTTAGGACATGTGTTACGTATGCCAAGCCATCGCCTCCCTCGACGAGCTATGTTAGCGGATATAGGGTCAGGCTGGAAAAAAGCTAGCGGCGGTCAAACAAAAACTTGGCTTCATCAGTCAATGAAATCCACAACAGTTGGTCTAAGCCACGTAGGAAGGTGTAGACTTCCAGGCTGGGGTCCTCGGGACGGTAGAAATCTATGGTTGGAAACAATTGGTGACATGGCTCAAAACCGTTCTCAGTGGCGCAGATGCATCCACTCCCTGTGACTTATGATCTTCAATGAAACTGTTTTGTATTTCTTTATTACTCCTTTGTCTCACACCTCTGCTCACTGTTTCTATTATGCTTTTCTTGTACTTTCTTCTTTTGCTTGCTTCGCGTGCTACACGGAATGTGGCGACTTGAACTTCCGCACATTTGTGCAAAGTTCTATGTCGAAAACAGACAGACAGAAGGCGTATCTGCAATCTTCTGAGATTCTTGCCTGCGTCACCCAGTGCTGCAGTCAGAGACGTTACCACTGAGCTATTCGGGCTGGCTCGCGATTAATCTCCTGTAGGACTGCAATGGATACTTTGATTGGTGGCCTCTATTGCAAACCTGACTGATATAATTCAGTCTTCACTAAAGAAAGGACTAGACACGTCATACTAGTTACTAGTGTACAATCAAAATTACGAAGTTAGTTGAAATATCCCAATAAGTATAAATATTGGGATTAGATTGGTTCAGAAGGGATTTCCCAAGCAGTTATTTCGTTACCACAATAATGTAGCACTCGCTGATGACGTACTCCGAAATAAGTTTCTTGTTGTTTTTTCTATGTATTCCTTTACGTTCCCGGTGGAACATAGGGCTTCAAGCTACAGGCTTGAAGTTTCTGTAGAAGTGGTGTTTATGTTTATGGGATGGAGTTGCTAGCCTAAAGCGCAACTTTCTCTCCTTGCCAGTCTTATTACTGACTTAGTGAGGTTTGGGAGTGGGTCCGTGGCCGCGGATTGAATTCCGGACCACGTGAGGCGTGGTTGGGGAGCATTCTATCCGTGTGCCACTGACGCACTAGTTTCTTGTTATGATTGATATAATCAATGAGGTAGGTAATTGAGAACAGTTATTAGCCCGTGAAATTTACAAATATGGACTACCACAATTGCCAATTAATGAGTAAATTGCAGTATGGGTGCAAATTATTATTATTATTATTATTATTGTATCCTTTAGTTCCTAGAGGAACATAGGGCTTCAGCTGCGCACCTCCATTGACTTCGGTTTTCTGACAACTTTTTCACCCTGCTCCAGGTCTGCCCACATGCTTTCATCTCCTCTTCACATGACCTCCTCCAAGTCACCCTTGGACGACCAACTCGCCGCCTCCCTTTCGGGTTCCACTCGAGGGCTTGTCTAGTGATGTCACTTGATGGTTTCCTCAGCGTATGGCCAATCCATCTCCATTTCTTTCTGCCTATTTGTTTCACAATCGGTTCCTGATTGGTTCGCTCCCAGAGATCCCTGTTGCTGATCTTTTCTGGCCATCTGATCTTGAGTATTGAGCGGAGACAGTTGTTAATGAAGGTTTGAAGTTTGTTTGAGATGCTCTTTATGACTCGCCAAGTCTCTGATCCGTATAGTAGCACTGACTTCACATTGGAGTTGAAAATCCGGATCTTATTTTTGATGCTGAGTGCTGTTGACCTCCACACAGATTTGAGAGTAATGAAAGCTTGTCTTGCTTTTCCGATTCTGGCTTTGATGTCCTCGTCAGTTCCGCCTGTAGTTGAGACGATGCTTCCCAGGTAGGTGAAGGAGGTTGTTTCTTTCAGGTTCTTCCCATTTATGCTTATTGTGGTCTGTTGTTGCTGTTGATGTTGGCAAGGAATCTTCATCATCTCTGTTTTATCTATGTTCACGTGAAGTCCTATCTTTGATGCTTCTTCTGCCAACTTGTTACTTTTCATTTGCATATCTTCCAGTTTATGGGAAATCAGACATATATCATCGGCGAAATCCAGATCCTCCAAGTCTTTTGTGTCAGTCCATTTTATGCCTGTTCCCTCGTTGGTTGCCGTTGTCTGTCGCATTATCCAATCAATTGCAATCAGGAAGATCATTGGTGATAGTAGACAGCCTTGCCTCACTCCCGTCCTCACTTCGAAGGCTTCCGTAAGTTTCCCGTTGTGGATTACTTGGCATGCAGCATTGTCGTATAACTGTTGGATGAGGTGTATAATTGTCGATGGGACCCCGTAGTAGCGAAGTAGTTTCCAAATGACCTCTCGATCGACGCTGTCGAAGGCCTTTTCAAAGTCGATGAAGTTGAGATAGAGAGGTGACTGCCATTCCAAGCTTTGTTCAATGATGATCCGTAGAGTGGCGATTTGATCAATACATGATTTGTTTCTCCTGAATCCAGCCTGTTCCGGACGAAGTTTTTCATCTAGGGCTTGTTTGATTCTCTCCAGGATGATGCGACTTAGTATCTTGCTTGGAATGGACAGAAGCATAATTCCACGCCAGTTTTTACATTGACTTAAGTCTCCTTTCTTTGGAAGTTTGAATAAGTAACTGTTCTTCCAATCCTCGGGTACTTTGCCCTCTTTCCACACCTTCTCCAGTAGTGGTGTCATCAAGTCCGCTGTTGTCTCTGGGTCTATTTTCAAAGCCTCTGCTGGGATTCCATCTGGTCCCGGTGTTTTCCCAGTTTTAAGCATCTTGATTGCATTCAGGACTTCTGATTTCGTCGGGGGGTCAGTGTTCACTGGTAGTTCTGCTTCCGTTGTTGGTATTGCTGGACGTGTTGTAGGTGGCGGACGATTTAGAAGTCTTTTGAAGTGTTCAACCCAGTGCTTTCTCTGTTCCACCTCTTTGGTGATTGACTTTCCATTGTCGTCCTTTATTGGCTTAATCTGTGTCGAACGTTTGCCCGAAAGGTTCCTAGTTGTTTGGTAGAGTGTGGCGAGGTCTCCTTTGCCTGCAGCTTGTTCTGCTTCGTTTGCCATGGTTTCATAATATTTTCTTTTGTCTTCCCTGGCACTTTTCTTCACTCTTTTGTTCAGTGTATTGTAGCTTGCATTCAGCTCCTGTTTTTGTTGCTCGTCCGTGCACTGGATAATCTTTTGCTTCACTGTCCTTCTCTCTTCTATTAGTTTCCAAGTGTCCGTAGTGAGCCACTGTTTGTCCTGTCTCTTTTTTCTGCCTAGAATTTCTATGCAGGTTTGGCTCCACACCGTTTTCAAGTTGTTCCAGTGCTTTTCAACGCCGACCTCTTCGCTAGTGTTGATTTGTGTCTCGGCTTTGTCCTTTATGCTTGCAATGAAGATGTCCTTTGTAGCCTGGTCCTTCAGCTTTTGAGTGTTGAACTTGGCTTGTGGTCTATCTGCAGCTCCTGATTCCCTGAAAGCTTTTAATTTGATTTGGATTGTCCCTTGTACGAGATAGTGGTCTGAGCCAACGTCTGCTCCTCTTCTTGCTTTTGTGTCCAGTAGGCTGCGCCTCCACTTCCTTGAGATTGAGATGAAGTCGATTTGGTTTTTGGTTTGCCCGTCTGGTGACACCCATGTAGCCTTGTGGATATCTTTGTGCTTGTATACACTGCCACCAATCACCAGTTCGTTGAAGGCGCAGAAGTCGGCGAAGAGTTCTCCGTTTTCATTCATTTCTCCTAGAGCTTCTCTACCCATGATGAGTTCCCTTCCCGTATTGTCTGGTCCCAGTTTGGCGTTCATGTCTCCCATTAGTATTTTCATGTCGCCAGCTGGAGTATTGTCCATTGTTGCCTGTAGTTGCCTGTAGAATTCTTCTTTCTTCTCGAGGTCTGCGTTGTTTGTGGGTGCATAACATTGTATGATTGACACTTTCCTTCCTTTGGAGTTGAACCTGGCGGTCATTATCCTGGACGAAATCGCCTCCCATTGTATCAGGGCTTTCGTTGCCGTTGGTGACATCATGATAGCCACGCCCTCGGTGTGCGTGTGGTTATCTTCTGGGTGACCGGAGTAGATCACTGACTCACCTGTTGACAATTTGGTGAGTCCACTCCCATTCCATCTGCTCTCACATATTCCCAGCACTTGTATTCCGTATCTTTTCATCTCGTTGGCGATCTGGGCAGCTTTTCCAGTCTCGTACATAGTTCGGACGTTCCATGTTCCTACACAGACTTTTTCTTTTGGTGCAAGGAGGTTCAGCATACTGAAGTTCTGTAGCAATTTTTGTTTACAGGGTGGGGTTGCTAGCCTCACGCCTGAGAAAAGAATGATTACATTAAGTAAAAGTTTAGAGAGAAGCAACTTTTTGGGTTGCTCCCCTCAAAATCAGAAAATAACGGACAAACAATGAGAACAACATCAACAAAGGAAACAGTTCACAGAAAAAAGGGCAAAAAGCGACGACAACTATACAATAAGACAACATGCAATATAGTTCAGTACATGTAACTAAAATGATATCTTAACCATAAACTCACTGACTTGGAGCAACTTGAACATATAAATCCAACAATATATACAATTATAGATGTGTTTATGTTTAAAAATTCCACAAATCCAAACAGTGAGTTATGTGTATTATCTGTCAATAAGATTGTATTTTTTGGATTCAGTGTTCGAAAGGTTAATAATTGTGATAATTTCCGCAAACACTTTGCATAAAATTTTAGAGTAATAAGATATTTTATTTATGACCAAAATGTAGCGTAATAGTCGAAAAGCGAATGGGTGCAAATAGTGATCTAATGTTTCAAATATTTTCATAAATTGGGATTACTGGAAGGTATTAAGATACTCAATAATTCAATATTTCACGCTTATTTGGTTGCTACATTATTGGCTCCAGGAGATGCGCCACGCAAGAGCTCGAGTACTAATCTGATGCTCAGGACGAAGCAGGTTGTTGTATTAAGGATATACACACTATGAAACCTTAGACTTAACGTTTGATCCACAAGGAAGTGGAGCAGCGCCAGGAACTACATGACTATGATTTCCGGTGACCAAATCACGTTCATACATCACTCGATCCGTCTGGACTCTGAAGCCCATATGCACGTGATTTCCAGAATAAGGGTTTTCCAACTCGTTTCGGTAGATGGGAGACTTTCGAATCCGCCCTTTCACTTTTGTGAGGAGTACCTCCACCTCTAGCGGTGGAGGCACTGAATAGAATTTACCTGTGAAAGGCTTTGAGTATAAAGCCGCATGGTAGCATTTGGAGTGGAATAACGAAGTCTAACCATTGTCTAGAGTGTCAGATTGCTTATAGGGCTAACAGTAGCATCCATCTTATGCTTTTTGATTTTATCGGCTACTCATCATCTGATGCTCACTTGATAATATAGTACGCAGAATTTTAGTCGATTATTGATAATGACGGGTGTTATATTTTCGTAATTATATTTTGTAACATAACTCACTCAAGAGTAACAGTTTAATGTTTTCCAGACAAGTCTATATTGAAATTATTATCCTTACATGATTACTATTTGTTTTGATTTTTATACTATGAAATTATTTGGTGGATAAAACTTTTATTAAATGTTTCCGAACTACTTACAAAGTAGTATACTAACATTATTTGTTTTTATGCCGAGTTTCTACAGATTGTTTATGTCCCTGTAAACGAACTGTTATGGCTTAGGGTGGTTAGACTTCGGTCTCCCTCTCGAAATGTCCCCATATGGCCACGCCTTTATAGCCTCTTCCAGCTAAGTTCTATTCACTGCCTTCATGTGGTGTGGGTGATCCTCATAAAAGTGATAAGGCTGGTTAATTGGAAAGTCTGTCATTCATAACCGAACTGGTGGATACACAAGTCTACACATCTAGGGGAGCTGGGAAACCCTAACTCGAAACTTATGGTGTACATAGACTTCAAGATCTGAAATCAGCAAATGGGTATTAAACCTGTTTCGAGCAATGGAAACCATAGGACACACAGCTCCCTGACGGTGCTCCAGTGACCTGTAAAAGAGATTTCGAGTCCAACTCTCGGGAAGTGGCCCTTTAAGACAATCACTTGCTGCGGTTCAGGCGTCCGGACAGTAATATCACAGTACAGTAGTACAGTACACATGCCATATTATCGATATTGAGATGTATCGTCTACGTCAGAGATAACGTGAGTAAGAAAATGCCACACTTGCGTTTTGTATTCGTGCTGAGATTTCGTCATCAATCAATTTGTGTATTGGGGCCACTGCAATTTCCCAAATAAGTGAAGTGGTTAACACCCTCTACCACTTGACTCCTGTCTATTTTTTTTAAAGCTAGGAGTCGATGTAGTTCAGTTCTCTAGCATCATATCGTATTTGACAGGAGCAAATCACAACCAATATGTAAAGAGTCAGATCAGACCAGACCAACATACCATCTAAACAATTCACAGTTCTCAAAACTTTCGACAAGATATTACACAATTTTGTTAAAAAAAACTACTTTTATTCATACAGTTCACAAGTGGAAATTTCATCTACAGAAAACCCTCACTTTGCTACTATATGCTGACATGACAACATTCCATTTACATGCAGTTGTTCATGTGTATCTCATAGAAATTGCATCAACTCGATGATCAGAATGAGACCGTATAAGCTAAGTAGACTTCAAGTGAAGAAAAAAAGTTCTAAAGAAACCTAATTAACTAACAGCAGTAGCAGCAGCAGCAACAACAAGAAGCATCAACCAACATCAGCAGCAGAAATTTGAAGGAAATCAATTCCTACACTTATCCAGACGGTATCGTTTCAAATACATGCCGCACAGATGAGGTTATCGAAGCTAGTCAGTCAGCAAGACAGATGTTCATTAAATCTGAAATCTTTTCATCATGAGATGACATTAGTTAGAGAACCATTGGAAAACTTGGGAGTGATGGACAGCTGTTTCGTCCTAGTTTGAGACCCTTCAGCAGTACGCACCCACTGGGATTCGAACCCAGAGCCTTCTGGCTACAAGGCGAGCCCGTATACCATTACCCCAATAGGACTCGATCCAATGGCCCAAGAATTCTAACTTCTGCCAATTCACGACATAGCGCGACCGTCAGCCAATGTCTTGGGCGAGTATTTGTCCTCACACCAGACATGCTGCACCATACTGGTCATGACTTCACACTAGAACTCCAGGTAACTACCTACCTGATGGGTGCGTACCGCTGAAGAGTACCAAACTAGGATGAAACGGCTGTCACGTACTCGCAGGTTTTCCAATGGTTCTCTAACTAATGTCAGGTCATGATGAAAATCCTGTAACCAATCAAATCCCTACAAACCATCACTTGAAAATCTGAAATCATTTTAAAGATCTTCTGTAGTTAGCATAAAGAACAAGATTTGGGCGTTGAACACTAATTTCAAGTCAGTCAATGCTTCAAAAACTTTGTATATCACTGGAAGGATTTCGAAAATGTTTCACTGTTTTATTCACAATTGCGTTGGCACTGCATGCTGAATATCAGATGGTTAATCAGAAAGGCTTAGCAACTAAGAACTGTGATAACAACTCTCTAACTAACTAAAAACCTTATTGACCAGCAGATATGAAGAAAGCCCAAAGGATGGATTGAACAATACGCGAGAAGTCTGTCTGTTTTCGACATAGAACTTTGCACCAATATGCGGAAGTTCAAGTCGCCACACTCCATGTAGCACACAAAGCAAGACAAGAAACTAGAAGAAATGCATATTAGAAACAGTAAACAGGGGCATGAGACAAAAAAATAGTAATAACGAAGAACAATATAGTTTCATTGGAAATCATAAGTTACAGGGAGTGGATGCATCTGCGCCAGCCATTGAGAGCGAGGATTTTGAGACATATCACCAATTGTTTCCAGCCTTCATTGGTTTCTACCGTCCCGAGGACCCCAACCAGGAAGCCAGTCTACTACACCTTCCTACTTGGCTGGTTGGCTTTAACTAGCTGTTGTGGATTTCACTGACTGATGAAGCCATGTTTTTTTTGACCTCCGCTAGCTCTTTTCCAGCCTGACCCTACACGCTGAGAAGAACGTTGAATGATATCAAGCGTCATTCCGTCGGTTGAGTTAGAACCCGAAGGACAAATGACAAATTGGAGATGTGTCCAAGGGTAATGGGGATCAGAGTGTATGGGGAGCAGAGGCATGAAGAGGAGGACTAGGAGGTGAGAGGTCATTAGTAATTGTGTAGCCAGCTGAAAAGGATTACAGAGAAGAAAATGAAGCTGTATGTTCCACTGGAGAAACCCAAAGGAATAATAAAATTCTTCCAAATTTTGAGTTTCAATTTGATTCCGACTGATAGAAGTTTAGGAAATGTCATAAGTCCAATACTGTCTTTGTATATTATTCACATAAATTTCGTGTAGACGGGCGAAAGAAAAGCTCACTGACTTCTCTATTTGTGATTACAGATGACTATGTTTTTGTTTGTTGTTATTTTCTACGTGGATTGATTTTCTGGAGGGGGGAGGGGTTATTTCGTTGTATCAAAGTGATTACACTATAGATAACACGGATATACACACACACATCGACTGAATTACGGCATTTTTAAAATCTAATTTAAAATAATAATAATAATAATGGTATTGTATAAATGTTTTTTATTTCTACTACATTTTGTGACGTAATAAACTGGTAATTCAGTATTCTGTTTTTGCACATTACAAAAAAATCATTGTTTACTGTTATTAACAAAATAATTTCGACGCACAGTAGATTCATTCATTATTTGTTATTATTTTCACGTTTCATGTAACCAAATCTTCATTGATTCACAATACTAAATAAATAGGTGTTGGTTGATGATAAAGTTAGGCGAAAAGCTAAATTCAGATGATCATGACATGTTGTGATGTTGTGTTGGGCTTCAGTTTTGTTTTCTGGGGAGAATTCTCTCCCGATTGCGAATTGAAATCGCTGGCAAGGAGCATTCATAAAAGACTTTATATACATATGTTCAAAGTTTCATCACAATTTGGTATTCGTTAGAGAACTATTGAAAATGAGTGAGATTTGGACAGTTGTTTCGTTCTAGTTTGGGACCCATTGGCAGTACTCACCCACTGGAGTCCTAATCCACGACTTTCAAGTTACACAGCAAGCTCGTAGGCCATCCAGACCTGATTCAATGATCCATCAATTCTAGCCTCTGCCAGTTAGTCAGTTTAACGCGACCATCAACCAATGTCTTAGCTGGCAAGTATTTATCCTCACTCTTGATCGGGTAGATCTCACTGGTCATGACTTCTCAAATACAACTGCAAGCGAATTCATCCTGTAGCCAACCAGAGGGAAACAGCGTCTTCTGATTGGTTGTTTTCTCGCTGAAAGTTAATCTGTCATCTGTTTGTTGCCGTTTCTTAGACAGTCCGATGATATATCTGCTAATGGTATCCACCCTAGCAAAGTCTTTGTTCTTGTTTTTTTCTCATGACCAAGATTTGAGACGTAAACATTGACACGTAAATTGCTGTCTACCAATTTCGGCTAACAGACAGCTTTCACCACCAAATCAGTTAGAGTATCATTAGAAACTAGAATTCCATTCGGTCGAGAGTGTAGACAAATACTCGCTGATGATATTATCTGGCGGTCGCGTCAAAATCACGAATTGGTATAGGTTAGAATTCATGGGCTGATCATTGGATCAGATCTTAGTGGATGAATGTTTTACGAGCTCACTTTGTAACCGGAAGGTCCTTGGTCCTGGTGTCTTTTATTTCTTTATATATCAAACCAGTCTAAATACTAATCATAGATTGTTCGTTATGATTGATCTGTGATCTTAATTACTTGGAGCAGATTTTGTATTTTTTAAGGCTTCATGAACTGCCCTTGTTGTATCAGAACTAATGATACTACCTAGCCGCCTATGCTAAAGTAGGTTAAGTGGGATTCGAACCTCTGTGTGTGTATGTTTTTGCTGTTTTTCTTTTCTGTCATCTGGATAGTAGAACTGTGAAGTCTTTTTTTCATAGTCTTTCTGGACAACATTTTCAATGTGAAGTGAGGTATAGGAATTCTGCATAGGTGAATTATTCACTATTCTTGGCCACATGAAATTATTATTATTTTTTCCTTTAATTGCTAGAGGAACATAGGGCTTCAGCCAAATATCTCCATTGCATTCGGTTCGCTGCCAACGTTTTCGCCTCACTACAAGTCTGCCCACACGCTTTCATCTCCTCTTCACATAACCTCCTCCATGTCACCACACCCTCGCACTGACGATCAACTCGCCACTTCCCTTTCGGGTTCCACTCGAGCAATGGCTTATCTAGTGATATCACTTGATAGATTGTTTTCTCAGAGTATGGCCAGCCAATCCACCTCCATTTCTTCCTGCCTACTTGTTTCACAATCGGTTCCTGCTGGGTTTGTTCGCTGATTGTCGGAAATCCCTGTTGCTGATCTAGAGCTATAGCATAACATGCAGTTACACACAACCCTACAATAGAATGGAATAGGATGACAGTTTTGAAATCTAATGTAACAGGGTGGGTGTGGGGAGAAGATTGATAACGGAAGCTTTACTTGTCGAATAAACTGCAAACACGTGTGATAGGAGTCATTGAACGCCTGTCCAGTTGGACATCTGGAAAATTCCTTTACCCCTACAATGACAAATGGAAGAGAACAAAGAAGACTATAAAACTGTTATGTACTCGTCGAGTAGTTAATAGTCCTGACGCAGAAAGAGGGAAATCAGAAGACCAGCTAGGTTTACGATGATACTTGTATTTTCCAGACAAGGAAAATAAGTGTCACACAAGTGTGTGAGTGAAATGGTAAGTAGTGTACGAAAACGTGTGAACAAGAATCTAATACAAAAGTATATATGAAAATGACTAATACACATGAACGAATAAATAGCCAGTCTTAACATGATTGGTTGTAATGTCATGTGACAACAAGGTCATAAATGTTTATTTAGTTAATGGACAGACAACAGCATATTGTCAGTTATAATGAAATATCAATCCATATACACATAGCAAAATATAAGAGACTGTCAAAACAAAACACACACCATGTGGATACATATCAAAAACTCAAGTTTCGAAGTTGTGTGATTACAACTGATATGATTATAAACAATGATAGATTGTGTTCGAAACTTCATTCAATAAGTAATACTGTTTCCCTGTGTGATATATCTATTAAGCGAACTAATATGGAATCTTCAAGTATTGGTTTTGTAGGGATTTTGTTTGATTGCATGGAGGATTTAATCATGAGCCGACATCATTTAGAGAACCACTGGAAAACCTAGGAATACTGGACAGCTGTTTCGTCCTAGTTTGGGACTCTTCAGCAGTACGCACCCACTGGGATTCGAACCCAGGACCTTCTGGTTACAAGGCGAGCTCGTAGACCGCTGTCCAGTACTCCTAGGTTTTCCAGTGGTTCTTTAACTGATGTCAGCTCATGATTAAATCCTCCATGTAATATGGAATCTTTTGTGTCTTCTTGTAAGCCAAAGACTTGGTCATCTTTTTTTTTTGAAGGTGTACTTGTATTTCTTGAAAAATTAAAATACTATTCCTTACTAGCAATATGTTTATAGTAGTACTAGTAATAGTAGATGTAACTCCTAGGTTTAAACGCCTGGCTTGTAGCCAATCTTCTTCTGCCTGTGCGACACCTTGATAGTGTCATCATCACTCCTCCATAGACTGACAAAAAAATTGAGTACAAAATGTGTTCCAGGTAGATTAACTTCCAATTCACTTGGAGTGTACAATTTTGTTTTTAATTAAAAACAAAAAAAAAACCTAACAAAACAACGACCCTATAAAAAGTGATTGGGGAAAATACATTGCATAAATTGTGCTGTTTATCACCAGATAGATGACTGATGATTTCATTACATTTTATTACGTCATCCATCTATCGAACAATGGCTTCATGTATATGTACGTAAGTACGTGGTAGTGATAGTGGATAATAAATAGTAGGTACGACCTTGACACTTTCAATATTCTATAAGTACATTTCATCTTAGAGTGTTTATTAGAGTGGACAAAATTTATTTTTATTTTCATTATTATCATTATTATGATTGTTTTTACTTTCTAAAACATTTATTTATTCATCTCTATAATTATGATTTTTATCATTTTTAATATTGTCCTAAATAATCATCGGATATAGTAAATAATCACTCTGTCTAGTTGTAAGCTGTACATTGTAATTTAATATTGAATAGTCGGTATAGAGCATAGAGTATTTTATCCGATAGATAGATAGATAGATAGGTGACTAGATACTTGTCGAGTGTGAAGCTGCTTGTTTTCTTTGTTTTCGCCCGTCTGGTTTCCTCAGAGTGTTGTTAACTACCTACTCTCGATGTAATTTTGTAATGGCAAATGATGAGTAAGGCATCTACAAGTTTTAGAATGAGTCATTTTAAGTTACCAGATGATGAAATCCTAAAGTCGAAATCATTTTTTTCTTTTTTTAATTATTCCCTTGGGTTCCGAGTGAAACATAGGACTTCAACAACAACAACAACCACTCCACTTTGTTCTATTTTCTGCAGTCCTCTTTAGCTGGCCTAACGATTGTGCACAATATCTGATTTCCTTTTCACACGATCTCCTCCATATCACGGTCCACTTGTCGATTTCCATTGGCATTCCATCCGAGCAATGGCCTGTATTGGTTTATTCCACTGTAGAGTTTCTTATCACTTATTCTTTCTGGTCATTCGGCTGGCCATTTGATCTTCAGTATGGAGCCAACGAAGGCACTTGTTGATAAAAGTCTGTAACTTGTTGGAAATCCTTTTCGTGACACGCTCGGCAAGTTTTTGACTGGCTTGACATTGGTGTTGAAAATCCAAATCTTGCTGTTTATGTTGAGGTGGAGTAGAGATGAATCCAAACTGGTTTCAGGTTGATGAAGACATATCTTGCCTTTCCGATTCTGACTAGCTGGCTGGCTTTGACATCTTTATGCGTTCCGTGTGCGTGTAGTTGAAACGATGCTTCGTGGCCAGGTAAGTGAAGGAATTAACTAGCCTATGTTAAATCTCTCGCGTTGATGTTTATTGGTTCTGGTTGTTTTTGTTGCTGTTGTTGTTGGTTGATTGTCGTCATCACCTCGTCTTCACCTGCTCTATGTTCACCTGGAATCCTGTCTTCGCTGATGGTCTGTTCAGCCAGTTTGTTGGTTTTTGCTTGTAATTGTTCGAGTTTGTGTGGCATTAAATATAACTCATCCAGGCGTGAAATCCAGATCTTCTAGAGTTTTGTTATCGGTGGTGGAGCGTATTCCTGTCTCCTCGCTCCCTGTGCACATTGTGATGCATAATACAGTCCGCGACAATTAAGAATATTATCGTAGGTGATAGATGGGCAGGTAGTCAGCTTGTTTTATTCCTGTATTCATTTGGAACGTCTTACTGAGTTTTCCGTTGTGGATCGCCTGACACATGACATTGTCATATAGCGAGCTTTTCAATGGGGTTGATAAAGATTTGGGGAGTGCACACCGTAGTTTTGAAGTAGTTTCCAAATTAGCTGTCGGTCAACAGTGTCTAGTGAAGGCCTTTTCGAAGTTGATGAAATTGAGGCAGAGAGAGAGAGAGGTTTGACTTCCATTCCATTCTAGGCTGTGTTCTGTGAGAGGGATGTGTAGAGTTGCAATTTGATGAGCACATGATTTGCGTTTCCTGAATCCAGCTTGTTTTGGTGGAGTTCTGTATTTAGTGCTCCTTTCATTCATGACGTGACTTGTTGTTTTATTTAGTGTCGACAAGATTGGCATTATTCCACGCCAGTTTTTGTAGACTGAGGTGTAAGTCGCTTTTCTTTGGTAGCTTGACAAGATAGCCTTTCCTACAATCGATATGTACCTTTCCTACTTTCCAAACATTTTACAGTAGTAGTGGCGTGATCACATCTGCAGCGTCCTCTGGGTCAGTTTTCAGTGCTTCGCGGTGGAGGGATTCCGTCTGGTCCTTCTGCCTTCCTGGCTGGACTTCAGTAGCCTGATTGCATTCAGGATTTCTGCTTTCGTTGGAGGATTTGTGTCCATTGGCGGGTAGTTCTGTGAGTGCTCTTGGTAGTTGTATTTCTGACCGATTCGCAGGCAATGGTCAATTCAAGAGTGTTTTAAAGTGATCAGCCCATTGTTTTATTCGTTTCTCCTCCTTGGTAATCAGGTTCCCTTTAACATCATTTTATTGACTTCATCATCTGTGTTGATACCTTCCCGGACAGAGACCTTTTTTCTGATATAGTGTTCTGAGGTCTCTTTTGCCTGGACCCTTCCTGTTCTGCTTCAGTTGCCGGTCAGTGTGTTGTGTGATTGTGTTTTGTCTTTAATAGCACTCATCTTTTCTATTGAGTGCAGTGTACAGTGAACTCAGCTTCTCCTCCTGTTCCCTTGTCCGTCTTTGCGTCGAGTCATCTCTTTCATTATTATCGTCTCTTCGATTAGCTTCCAGGTAGGTGTCAGTTGAGAGTCATCCCTTGTCCTGTCTTCTTTCTTCCTAGAGCAGTTGTACACATCTGCTTGAATATCACCTTCAGAGAGTTCCAGTTTTCTTCCGCATGGGTTTTGTCGTTGATAACACGTAGTTTCTCCGACTTTGCTTTGATCTGATTTGTAGTGAAAGCATTCCTTTGTCCTTCAGTTTCTGAATGTTGAACTTGCATTGTGGCATGTTTCCAGTTGTTTTCAGGGATTTTGGCTGCACCTTGAAGGTTCCTTGAACTAGATGATAGACTGAGCCTACGTCTGTTCCTCTTCTCGACTTTGTATCCAGCAGGTTGTCTCCACTTAATTGAGGTTAATATGAAATCTATCTGTTTTGCAGTTTGTCCTTCAGGCGAAATCCATGTTGATTTGTGCATATTCTTGTATTTGTAGACGCTGCTTCCGATCACCAAATCATTGAAGGCGCATAAGTATGAGAATAGTTCTCCATTCTCATTCATTTCTCCGAATGAGAGCCTTTTGACCTATGATGAGTTTTCCTTTTGTATTATCTGCTCCGAGTTGGGCTTGCATTCATATCGACCATGGGGATTATGATGTCAACGTCTGGGATGTTGTCCATTACTTCTTGTAGCTGTCTACAAAAAGTTTCCCTCTTTTCTTATTCCGCTTTGTTTGTAGTATTGTGCATAGCGTTGGATAATTGTGACCTTCCTTCCTTCCTCTTGAGTTGAATCTTGCCGTCATTATCCTTCAGGATGAAATTTATTCCCACTGCATTAGAGTTTTGGCTGCCACTGATGACATCATAATAGCTATTCACTGTCTCAGTGTGCTCCTGGTTGTCATCTGGGTGACGTTAGGCGTAGAGTGTTGGGCAAAGAGGGAAAATCAATTGACGAGACTATAAAGGGACATAGACTAAGATGGCTAGGTCACGCGCTGCGCATGCCTAACCACCGCCTCCCCCGACGGGCGGGCATTACTAGCTGATATAGGTGCAGGTTGGAAAAGAGCAAGTGGTGGCCAAACAAAAACATGGCCTCATCAATCCATGAAATCCTTGACAGTTAAACTGAGTCAGGTAGGGAGGGAGATGCAAACTTCCGGGTTGGGGCCCTCGGGACTCTAGGAATCAATGGCTGGAGACAATAGGTGACATAGGACAAAATCGTTGTCAATGGCACAGATGAATTCAGTCTCTGTAATCTTCCATATTCCTTTCTACCATTACCCATTCTGTTTCACTCTTATACTTGTCAGACTGTATTGATTCTCTTCACTCATCTTCTTGTCTACCTCTGTGTGCTATTTGGAACGTGGCAACTGGAACTGGTGCACTTCGGTGCCAAGTTCTATGTTGAATCCAGACAGACAGACATCTGGGTGACCAGACCAGAGTAGATTACTGATTCCCGAGTTGAAAATTTTGACACTCCACGCCTATTCCATCTGATCTCGCAGATAAACAACACTTCTATGCCATATCTTCGCATTTCTTTGGCTACCTGGACAGCCTTCTCATCTGGCTTTGTACATTGTACGGATATTTCATGTTCCAATTCTTATTAATGCCTTCATCGAGAGAAGACATATTGGCTAGCTGACTGGCTTCCTGAAGGCTTATACCAGCCTGCTGTGTCATTTCGCTTCTCTGATTCCAGCGAAGAATAAGATTTCTCTATGATTTTGTTTTGCATTTTTAATATATTTTCTGTGTGTTGACGTTCCTCTAGCAGTTTCATATGTTTAGTGTTGTGGGGTTGCTAGCTCCGCACCCAACTCTCATTCTTTTCCTGGGCTTGGGACCGGCTAGAAACTAGCGAGATAGTTATCTAGGCGTGGTTAAAATCGTAAAGTCATAAATCACGACTAACTCACAACTCTTTATTTGTTCAGTTGAATTACTTCATCAGTGTCCTGTCTTAGCGCTGATATGTTTATGGCGAAATTAAAGAATCACCCGCTTGAAGAAAAAAATGTAATTATCAATAAACTTTCGTCCTACTGTAGATGCACGGATGATATTTTTAAAAAAAAATCTTGCATACGAATGAAATCGATGCTGAGATCCTTCTCAAAACGTTCAGTATGATGGCTCACTGACATATTGAATTCACATATGAAACAGAGGTAGTAGACAGTGCTTTATCATTTCTTGAAGGCAAGGCTAGGGGTATTTTCTGGTTGACCAATACACTCATTTCGAGTCATTTGTTTCTCCTGCATACAAGGGAAATCTTATCACAAACATGATGTGTTGTCGTGCCAGAGAAATCTGCACAACCGACGCTCTTAACGATGAAACAAAGAAAATAGAAAACGTATTATTTGGGAATGGATATCCAGGAGAAATTTCCACTTTTTTTTGCCTTGATCGGTACAGATAAAGATAAAATACCGTATTTGCTAGCTAAAATCGTGTTTTGCAATTACCATAATGTGAATATTCAAATTATGTGTAATGCATTAGTGGTTCGTCGTTGGTACAGTGATAGAATGCTTGCCAACTGCGCTAATAGTCCGAAGTTTGATCCCGCGGTCGACGCATTCTCAAACCTCGTTAAACCAGTAATAAGACTGGTAAAAAGGGAACGTTAGGCATGAAGCTATAGCGACTTCATCCCGTAAAAGCAAACATCAGTGGTACTGAAACTTCAAAGCCCTCTAGCTTGAAGCCCTATGTTCCACTAGGGAATGTAAAGAATAAATGGAAAAATGCATTAGTGTGACAATTTTTGAGTTCCACTTTTGTACAGTTGAAAATACAATGACTATAATCTACTTGGTTTCTGTTGTACTGCTTTTTTTTTAAAAAAAATGCGCTTTGTTTTTTCTTTTCTTAATTAGAGAGCATATTGAAAATTTACTACAGAAGCTAGTTGAACTGTTATCTGATCCAATCGGTCCAACTTTATCAACATGGTATGGTCGACCTCCGATACCAAGTAAAGAAATGAATGAAATATGTCGTAATTTATCTAAATTAACTGGTATGACTGGTCATGTTTTACCGGCAAAAATACTCACTGTAAGTTTACTGTTTAATGTAGATAATTGAATTTACACGCTTTCATTGTCTTTGTAGGCGAATTAGTTGTCTGCGGTATTTTTTTAACGTAAAGTGCCCCCTCCCGCCAGTATGAATTTTTCTTGGATGTTATAACTGTCTCTCCTGATGTTATTGAAGCTGATTGGTTGTCTTTAGGGATTTATTTGTCCTCTTTGTCATGTCTTTTCGAGTAGAATGTCGTGATTAGGCACTAATCGCACTTACACAGCTGTGTAAGAGCTTTTATGAAGAGTTGTCATTTGAAGTGATGAAAACCAGCTGTGTTCATCAACTGTTTCCATTTTCGTACATTTTTCTCATCGCTATGCCAAGGTAGTCCTGTTGACTTAGAGTATGTGGATGATATTGTCCGCCGAGATGGAGACACTGGTAAATTCCTGAGTTTTCTGAACATCTTGAGTGGAAATCTTTGAATGTCAGGCATTCGATTGACTCCTATCCAATGTAAGATGATGCAACAAGACTCTTACCTTAAAATTAGACAGTAAATCGGTAAGGCGTGTCGACCATTTCACTTATATAAGAAGTTGCATTACTCTCTATGCGTCGATAGGGCCAACGAAATCTTAGTATGCATAAAAAAGGCTTGTGTGGCATTTGCCAACTTACGTCATCTCTGTTGTAGGTATGACATTCGACTATTGATCAAAGTACATGCTTATTGAGGAGCACCAGTTCTCTGTAAGACATATATATCTGTCTCCCTTTTCAGATGGCATTATATGTTGAGTAATATTGAGGCTGGGTGTGTCGAGTATTAGGTAAGGAGTGAAAGTCAGTTGGCGAGGTTGTGAAGTCATATCGGTTGAGAAGTTTAGCACATGTATTACACGTGCACATGTCTAGCCATCGCCTTCCTCGATGGACAATGTTAACTGACATAAGATCAAATTAGAAAAAAGTTAATATAGAACGGATATACCTTGTTACTACTGTATATGGATTTGGCACCATTTCACACATACTGTCCAGCCATTGAATTCCGATATCCTGATGAATCTAGTTGTGCGTCTGTTTGGGGGTACATGGTTCGGGGTCCGATCCTCGGCCAGGGACGCACTCCTCTACCTCGCTAAGCCAGAAATAATGCCGGCAAAGAGAAAAGGTTGAGCATGAGGCTAGCAACCCCATCCTGTAAAAATAATCACCACAGCTACAGAAACTTCAAGCCACTAGCTTGAGGCCCTATGTTCCAGTGGGAACGTGAAGGAAAAAAAACAGAATCTAGTCAACCAATTTTCGCTTTATTGAATGACCTAGACTAACAGTCAGGGATTACTCATCTACCTTATTTTGCCTCCTCCGCTCTAATCGCCTTAAATGTTTTTCAAATCAATAGATTCCTATCGCGTAGGAGATTTCTCTGTCTGTTATTCGATTGTAGTTTATCTTTGGTTTCCTACCTTTTTCTTCTGTATGCATAAACATATTTAAGATTGTCATATCTACTGACTTCTTTCCCCAAAACTGGGGTCGACCCGGTCTAAGACATATTCGTATTCATTGCGCCTTTCGAGCTAGCTTCATAACTTCTATGAGCTATGTTCAATTGGGATCGTAGGATCATGCACTATACTACACTACACTACACTATAGGAGTCACAAACAATAGATTTGAAACAGTTGTCAAGTGTCCCTTGGTGTGTTGATGTTGGTGTTGTAATAATTTTCTGACAGATGTTAGTTAGTTAGTTAGTTAGTTAGTTGATGGCGAAATCTGCTATAAAAATAAATGTCAAAATCTGATTATCGTTTTGTTTGTTTTACCGTAGAAAAAAACACACAAAACACAACAAAAAACAATATTTAGTTTATATTGTCTATGTGATATATAAATTATTAGCGCTATATTTATTTCCCCCCAATATATATATATACATATGTAAAGGACTTAGTTTTTATCACAGATGTTCTACTTTATATTTACTTTATCTTATAGCTATATAGCCATGTTGTGTTTATTTGCACAGTCTACTATTCATTTATTGTCTTAGATACTTGGCTTGGTTTCGTTTTTCGAGTTATTCTGTAGGACGCTACGTCCCTCTCCCTCATATTCTTCCAGATTTAGACACACATCATTCACTGTGTCTAAGATTGAAACTGTAACTGTGAGCGCTGAATTCCTGTTTCTTTTACCAGATCAAAACTCACTGACTGTCGAAATATATACCTAGAAATAAATAATGCTGTAATTAAAGCTTAAATAGATTGCCTAACGGATTCAAAATCTACACTGTTTAATATATGTGCAAAACTTGAGCACTGTGGTAGTAAGCAATTCAATATTAGTTTGTTTATTAGATGGATATATCGCACAGGGGAACAATATTATTTACTGGATGACGTTTCGAACAAAATTTATTATTGTTCATAATCATATCATCAATTGTAATCACACGACTTTGAAACTTGAGTTTTATAGTTTTCTTTGTTCTCTCCTATTTGTCGTCGTAGGGGTAGTAGAATTTTCCAGATGTCCAACTGGACAGGTGTTGAATCATTCCTATTACATGTATTTCCAGTTGATTCGATAAACAAATCTCCCCTTATCAATATCTCCCTCCACCTAGCTGTGACATTCGATTTTGCAGCTGTCATTTTATCCCACCCATCCTATAGTGTGGTTGTGTGTAACTGCATGTAGTGCTGTCTACGGCTGAACTATTCTCTAGATTTCTTATCTTATTCAGGTCAACTAATCCGGATTTTGCTGCTAGGTTTTTATGCTCGACTAGTCTGACTGAACTTTGTATTTGGCCTGACAATCATTGTAGGCAGTGTATAAGATAAACTAAATTATTTTGTTTTAAAGGCTCCACAAGATTGATTATTTAACCGACAAAGCTTGTTTCTAATTGAGTTTGTGAGTGGTTTGAATGCCGGTCATTTTTATGCTGCCTGCCTCGTTAAGAATTGTGCGTAAGGTGGTTTCCGAGGTTCCTTCTTTTTATGGAATTACTACTGATGATTTAGATTCTTTATTGTTGGTGTTGTCATTATTCTCTGCATGTTTGACATGCATGTCGTCATTAATATAACAACCTACTATTATTATCACTATCACTACTATCATTATTTATTTTATTTTTAGATTTCCTTAGTAGTTTATCAGGGAAATTATTAAGTTTCATGGCTCTTCTTATATGCCTCACTTTCTGTCTTAGATTTTCTTTGGTACTACTTAGTTTTGTGCTCTATTACTTTAACATCTCACCAATCCTATTTTTACTGACAGGGATGATGGGAAATCCAAATATTTGTTTGAATGTGTGGGTTTCCTGTAAACACTATTGTTTAACTTCCCTTCTTCTTTCCTTTTTACACTGCAGTCTAACATTGGAAGTTCCCCTTCCTGACTTTCCAATTCATGAGTGGAATGAATTGCCTCTACCTTCGAGTTGATGTGTTAAAAAAACTATCTATATCTTTTGTTCTGAGTACAGTGAATGTGTCATTTATATACCTTCACTATACTTTTGGGGGTGGGGGTGAACATTTTAACCGCTATCTTTTTCCACCTATCCATGAAGATATCTGCTACAACCGGGGTATTAGTGACCCCATGGGGACTCCCTTGGTATGTTTGTATATTTTCCCCTAGAATTTAAAAACTGTGGAAGTCACCCATAGCTGCGCTTCCAGCAATATGTCCTTAAGTGTCACTTTCGTGCTACGTTTGAGTTTTTGGTCAGAAATGAGTTCTTTTCTGACTGTCTCTATCACCATATTTCTTGGTATACTTGCATAATAAACTGACAATATGAAAACTAACCATTTTTTCTTCATTATCTAACTCTAAATTATCTAATCAGTGTCAGATTCGCCTGAAAATCAATGCATCATGTACACAAGTCGGGGTTGGGTCAAGGGGAGGGGGGGGACGGGTATAGTATAATAAGGTCGATTTCGTCTTTTTTTCTTTTACACATCTTCATCATTTCAAACTATTACTGTCGTTAACTAAACCTGCTAAGCTTTAATGTCATATTTCTGTTACGGTTCATGTTTGGTTCTTTTTTTTGTTTTTTGTAATTTGTACAATCGAAAAAAGACGCCTTTCATGACATTGTCAGATCCCTTCCGTTTTTTTTGCTGTTTTTTTGTATTTCTGTCGACAGGATTGTCTTTTTAGTAAACTAATTAGGTATAATGTAGGCTTCAGTGCCAACCAATGTAGGATAGATTATGTTCAATACAGTGAATGGAGTTTTGACCAATTCTCTCTCTCTCTCTCTATTTATACGATCATAATGATTAATATTCGGATGCGAATGTAAATAAGCTGTTTCGTAAGGATTTCGGATTGTTTCACTTTTATCTATGTGGTGTTTCTTACAGTTTGCGTCATACATTCTGGTGTGTTGGTCTATGATATATACTACTTATTTATGATAATCAGCTTGTGTTTGTGTGTGTGTGTGCTTAAAATGTTCTTTGTTTTTTTGTCTTTTCTTTTGTTCTAGTCGATTCTGTTACGCGTGCATAATGAGTTAAAAGTTCACTTACGTCATCGTATCAGTGAACTTGGCATAATTGCTGATGGTGGACCTCAACAAAGGTAAGTAGAATTTCGACCATGACTCATTATTTTCAATCCTTTCATGATTTATTAGAATTTTGATTACAATAAACTAGGAGCTAGTAGGGGGTGAGGAAAGGAGGGTCAGGAGCAGGGGAAATCAAATTCATCATTTTTAGATAGTTTATAATGATATAAATCACTGCAGTTAGTCAGTGGTGTCCGTCAGGGATGCCCATTATCCCCATTTCTATTCAATTTCATCATAGATGTACTAATGGATTTAACCCTAACTCACTTCAGAGACTCAGGGATTGACTTGCTACCACCAGGGAATAATCTCGCTGACTTAGATATATGCAGACGACATAGTCCTTCTAGGCAAGGACGCTGACAAAATGCAGAGTCTTCTGAATACCTTGAGCTGCAATCTGCGAATGTTTGTCATGCGATTCGCTCCCACCAAATGAAAGATGATGATGTTACAGGACTGGACTACACTGACTCCTAGTGTAGAAATAGGAAGTGAAGTGGTTGAGGACGTTGACTGCTTCACTTATTTGGGAAGTACCATCAGCCAGTCCCAATGGGTTGATCTCTGACGAAAATTCCAGCTGAATACGGATACAGAGGGCTCGTTTCGCATTTGCCAGTTTATGTCGTCTCTGGCTTAGTAGACATGATATCCGGCTGGCTATCGACCAGAGGGCGTGTGTACTGCTCATCAGTCCACCCCGTCCTCCTTTATGGCTATGACACCCGACCATTGACAGTGGAAGACATGAAAAGGTTGTCTAGCTGTCTTTGATCATAGGTTCCTGGGTTCTATCTCCCGTGTGAAGTGGTATAATAAGGTGATCAATATTGAGGTTAGGCCTTAATCGAGTGGTAGTTAGTTGGGAGGGGAAATCAATCGACGAGGCTGTGCAGGTACATCGAATGAGATGGTTAGGACATGTGTTACGTACGTCTAGTCACTGCCTTCGTCAACCGACTGGCAATGTTAGCTGACATAGGGTGGATCAGGCTGGAAAATAGCTAGCTAGCGGCGGTCAAATCAACACATGGAACGAGTCAATGAAGTCCACAACAGTTAGTTTAAGCTAGCCTGACTGGTTGGGGTCCACGGTACGGTAAAAGCCAGTAGCTGGGGACAATTGATGGTATGGCTCAAAATCGTTCTCAATGTCTGGCGCAGATGCATACAGTCCTTGTGACTTATAATAACCAATGAAACTGTATCGTTCTTCGTTTTTACTATTCCTATTGTCCCATATTCCTGTCTACTGTCTTTATTATGCATTTCTTCTAGTTTTTTCTCTTGCTTTGTGTGCTAGATGGAGGGAGTGTGGCGACCTGAACTGGTGCACATCGGTGCAAAGTTCTATGTCGAAAACAGACAGACAGATTACAATTAGTCATCTTTAGAAATCAAAAGTAATTAATCTGCTTAGCACTATAAATAGGAGTCAATAGAGTAAACTACTGATGGATATCAGTGGTGTAAAAACCAAATCAGCGCTAAACAGTAGTCATTTCTCAATTGGATTAAAGTGGTTGTGATGGTTATTTCTCATCTTGAAGTGTGCATTTTAGAAATTGATGAATTCACTTCTATGCACCAGTCGAACCAGTAGTTCGAATTGACTCACCTCTCTGAGCTTCGTCAAAACTGTGTACATATTGTAGATGAGCTCGGCTCCAAACTACCGAAACAGTCGTTCGGTGGTAAGATGACTTCGTTCTGATCTAGCTAGTAAGTAGTATTGTTTCAGTGGTGAATGGTCCCAGTTATCGCTATCTGTCATTAATTTAATAATGATTTTTTTTTGATGTGGTTTTGTTCTCTGAGCTGGATGGTTAGTTTGCGAAGCTTTCATCGCCCTACTGGGTGACATCTTCAGCGCATACTTCAATTTGAAGTATGCGCTGAAGATGTCACCCAGTAGGGCGATGAAAGCTTCGCAAACTAACCATCCAGCTCAGAGAACAAAACCACATCAAAATTATCCACCTGAGCTACAAATCTTCTCTATCATATCTAATAATGATTTTGTTAGTTGAAGAATGGTTAGAGTTATATGGTCATATGATTCCTGTCTAGAAATTGAACAAAAGTCTGCTCACTTCAACAGGTAGTTAGTTTGTAATCAACCTGTTGTGGAATTCAGGGTACTGATGGCGAGTTTCAGATTGGATGGTAGATAAGGTTGAATATATATATAGGTTTTTTTTCAATTGTTAGATTTCATCATGAACCAACCCTCACTTACAGAAATCGTTTTGTACACCAGGAACTACTTGATAGCTGTTCCGTTAATTTAAGGAAACATCTGCAGTGTGCATCTCTACCATCCCCTCAGGAATCGATGTCATTCAACGGCCTCCGCAGTGGTGTATGCCCAATCAATCCATCTCGATTTTCTCTTACATATTTGTTGAACAGTCGGCTCTTGGTTGGTTTGTTCCACTGCAGAGTTTCTTGCTGCCAATTTTTTCTAACTGGTCATTTGATCATCAGTATGGAGCCGACGAAGGCAGCTGTTGATAAAAGTCTACAACAGGCTGTTGGGAATCTTTTCCGTGACACGCACTGCAAGTTTCTGACCCGTATGGAAGGACCGGCTTGACATTGGTGTTAAAAATTCGAATATTGTTGTTTATGCTGAGGTGGAGTGCAGATGACTCCAAACTGGTTTCAGGTTGATGAAGACATATCTCGCCTTTCCGATTCCGACTGGCTTTGACATCTTCATGCGTTCCGTGTGCGTGTAGTTGAAACGATGCTTCCTAGACAAGTGAAGGAGTTAATCTCTGTTAGGCCTCTTCCGTTTATGGTGATTGGTGATGGTTGTTGTTGGTTGGTTATATTCGTCACTTCCGTCTTCTGTCTGTTCGCCTGAAGTCCTGTCTTCGCTGATGGTCTGTTCAGCCAGTTTGTTGGTTTTTGGTTGTAATTGTTCGAGTTTGCGTGGCATTAAACATAACTCATCCAGGCGTGAAATCCAGATCTTCTAGAGTTTTGTTATCGGTGGTGGAGCGTCTCCTCCTGTCTCCTCGCTCCCTGTGCACAATGTGACACATAATCTGGTTCACGACCATTAAGAATATCATCTGTGATAATAGAAAGCCCTGTCTTACTCCTGTATTCACTTGGAACGCCTCACTGAGTTTCCCGTTGTGGATCGCCTGACACGTGACATTGTCATATAGCGAGCTGTTGAATGAGGTTGATAAAGATTTGGTGAGTGCACGCCTTATAGCTGAAGTAGTTCCCAAATTACCTGTCGGTCAACAGTGTCTAGTGAAGGCCTTTTCGAAATTGATGAAATTGAGACAGATAAAGAGGTTTGACTTCGATTCTATGCTTTGTTCTGTGAGGACGATGCATAGATTTTCCATTTGATGAACATACGATTTTCCTTTCCTGAATCCACTTTGTTGTGGTAGATGGCGGATTTCTGTATCGAGTGCATCCTTTATTCTCTTTTAAGATGATGTTACTTGTTTTTTTACTTGGTGTGGACAAGATTGGCATGATTCCACGCCAGTTCTTGTAGAAGCCTAAAACATCTATCTATATCTATATATATTCTTCCGACCTGCATGATAGACATTTGATAATCGCTTGTTTTCTTCATATTTTATAATACACGTGTATAGTAATCTTATCATGTACACAATGTCTATATACACGTGACTGTCGATTATTTACTCATAATAAGCGTAATCATATGCTACTTTATGATCATTCTGTTTACACTGTATATAATAAACTACATCGTCCCACAAGTTAAATAGCTCTTTAGACTGAATTTCAGAATACTTGATGTAGTGTGTTGCGTGTTGGAATTGACATTCATGAATTCTTGCTCCAGTTCAACTGTTTGTGACTTTCTGAATTCTGTAATCGACTAGTAATACTGGGTCCTTTGTGTAAATATACAGGGCTTGTTTTTTTTCATTTTTCATTAGTTTTAAGGATAGATGGCATCCATGTTCCCTTGGGCAGAATGCTTGTTAACCACTCATCTGGTCCGATGTCTAATCCCCGGCCAACGCACCTCTAAACAACGCTCAGCTCTTAGTAAAGTGTGTAAAAAGGGAACACTGAGCTTTAGGCTAGCAACACCAGTGCGTCGCTGGCACAGTGGTTAGGATTCTCACCGATCCTGCACATGGTCTGAGGTTCGATCCGCTGCCGACGCACACCTGATATCTATGTTCGGCCTGCAAAATTTGGGCCACCTATATCACATGCTGAAAATTCCATACTTGTACCTAAAAAATACGGTATGGAATCAAGCTGTAATCAAAATAGAAATTAAAGAAATTCCTGTAAAAAGAACCACTACTGTTATTGAAACTGTTATGTTCAAGCCTGAAGCCGTGTGCTCCATACTTTGAACGCAAAAAAGGAAGAAGAAAAAGAAGGAGAAATTTCATAGACGATAATGTATCTGATCGAATCGCTCTGTGATTCACTTTTTCACCGAGTGAGTAATAAATAATACCGAAGTTAACTCAAAACTACATGTTACATGTGTGTGTATAGGAGCGTCGTCACCGTTCAACTGAAAGCTCAAATGAAATTGCTCTCTAAAAAAGTCAGTTGTATTCATTACTAGTGTGAAATATTCCCATATTATGAATTAAAAGTCAATCTGAACGAAGAATACTCTTTTCAGTAATTTCTCTTCAGGTTCTTACAATTATAAAATATAATATTTATTGTGGTTACAATAATGGCCAGTTATGCAGCCGATACATTTTTAACATAGAATAACAGATTAGTCATCGTAGGGTGTCAAAATAAATAGTCGTACTTGTGTGACAAACGTGCTCTGGGCTGAAATTGATTACAAAATATTGTAAAACAGGAGACAATGGTGGTGATCAGTCGTAATAGACATCGCATCAATGTCAACACTTCTTTCAGGGCTATATACCGAATTCTGAAGTCGTTATCACGTACAGTTCGCTTACGTCTCCTACACATAGCTGAAGCTGTTGCAATAAGATTGACTAAATCGGAACTTTGTATCCGAAAAGAACACATCCAGATGCTGTTCCAACCGTGGCCAAAATTGGATTGATGATTCTTCCCACCAAGAGTGCCTCTTCTCCTTAACCCTCTTGGTATTTTCCCTTTGCTTATTATTATTATTCGTCATAATTAACGCCCTTCATAAAAACATTCAATACTATCGAATTTTCCATTTATACTAACCGGACTTATTATTAGTGATATTATCTCTTTTCTCAACATATGCCTCCACCTATTTTATTTCACACATTGGTTATTTCATTATGAACCTCTCATAGCAGTCTTACTATCTCCTGTTTAATGCAGACCACTTTGTATTAGCCACTCACTCACCTGGCACCTTTTATAACCTTGAACTGATTTGTCAATTTTCCTGCCCCAAACTCAACAAATCTATTACAATTAATCACCACCATTGTCTCCCATTTTACAATATTTTCTAGTCGATTTCAGCTCAGAGCACGTTTGTCACACACACACACACACACACACACACACAAATACGACCATTTATCTTGACACCCCACCACTGCTAATCTGTTATTCTACGTTGAAAAAAATATATCCGCCGCATAACTGGACATTATTGTAACGATAAAAGATAGTGTTCATTACTGATCCGGTAGCAATAGTTCATTCAATTCTTAATTGTTCAAAGTAGTGACAACCACCAGTATGATCGAATCTCTCAAGGCGATTGGAAATAATGCTTGAAAAAAATACCTTTATATTAATTGAGTAAGAAGTGATTACTTCATTTTTGACATTTAGGAAATTTGTGTTGTTGGTTAGAAAAGTAGGAAGCCAGTATCATACCTTCTTATTTCTTGATTCCTATGCGTTTCCAGTAGAACATAGAGCTTCCAGCTTGGAATTTAAAGTTTCAGTAGGCAATGGTGTTTACCTTCTACGGGATGGTAAGATTACTCTAGTCCAACACCCAGTCTTACCTCTTTACTTGATGGGGGTTTACGAGTTCATCAGTCGGGGAGCGAACTGCGCAGACCACGTGATTGGTTGGTTGGCGAGCATTCTACTGCTGGACCAGTGCACCGACGCACAAATACCATGTAGTGCCACTTACTTGTTCATGAATAAAATGTTTCATCAATTTAATCAAATAATTACTTAGATTATCGGTTTTTGTGAGGATTTCAATTTAAATGTCATCATGAGCGAACGAAATTCATAATGTTAATATAAATTTCTGCTTCATTAATGCCTACTAAATGGATATTCTGAAATTGTTCTGAGAAGTCGTTACCAGTGGAGGTCCACACCACGTAAAAGGTGAATTAGGCCCTCCCTTACTGAATAACGGAATTGGTTGATGAAGTTGACATTCACACAGGTCATTGAATTCCTGCCCAACTAACTAAATGGTCAACTAGCTCAGTCTCGTGACTCACAAATCCCTGGTTCCAGTGCTTAGTAGGGTCGCGGGTGTATCTGTCTGTTTTCGTAATAGAACTTTGCACATATGTGCGGCAGTTCAAGTCGCTACACTCCCTCCATCTAGCACACAAAGCAAGAGAAAAAAGTAGGAGAAATGCATATTAGACATAGTAAACAGAGGTTTGAAACAAAGGAATGGTAATAAAGAAGAAAAATATAGTTTCATTGGAAATCATAAGTCACAAGGAGTGAATGCATCTCCGCCAACCATTGAGAACGATTTTGAGCCATATCACCAATTGTCTCCAGCCATTGGATTTTACCATCCCGAGGACCCTAACCAGGAAGGCTGTCTACATCATTCTACGTGACTGGCTTAAACTAACTGTTGTAAATTTCATTGACTGGTCAGGCCATGTTTTTGTTTGACCGCCGCTAGCTTTTTTCCAGCCTGACTCTATATCAGCTAACATTCCCCATTGTCGAGGAAGGCGATGACTAGGGATGCATGCGTAACACATGTTCTAATCATCTCATTCGATGTACCTGCACAGCCACATCGATTGATTTCCCCTCCCAACTACCTACCACTCGATTAAGGCCTAACCTCAATATTGATCACCTTATTATACCACTTCACACGGGAGATAGAACCCAGGCACCTATGATCAAAGACAGCTAGCCAACCTTTTCATGTCTTCCACTGTCAATGGCCGGGTGTCATAGCCATAAAGGAGGACGAGGTGGACTGATGAGCAGTACACACGCCCTCTGGTCGATAGCCAGCCGGATATCATGTCTACTAAGCCAGAGACGACGTAAACTGGAATATAAGAAACTAGCCCTCTGTATCCATACTCAGTTGGAATTTTCGTCAGAGATCAACCCGTTGGCACTGGCTGATGGTACTTCGCGGGTGTGTACTGATGAAGAGTCCTAAACTAAGACGAAACAGCTGTTGAGTGTACTCCTTGATTTTCAATGATCTCTCTAACTGATGTTAGTTCACAGCGTAAACTACATTGAATATTTATGCGACTATTTTTTTAAATATATATTCTGTGTTCTGTGATCAGTATTGAGAATGCTTTGGGTTCATTTCTGTCACATTTGCAAGCAAAAATATGTTTGTATAGGATATTTTTTTTCATTATCTTACTAGCTATCCTTGTTTTTGGTTATTTTCTAACGTCTCTACGAATGAAATTGGTTTCTTATTTAGAATATTTATTATTTTTTTTAAATTAGTCTAGTAGACTGACTGACTGGTCAGTGAACACCTTGTGAAATAAAATCACATGACTCTATTAATGTGTATTTATACGTTAAAGTTGTTTTGATTTATGAGTTTAATTTGCACCCTTTTTCGCTGAAACATTGTACAACATTTAGGCGAAAGGTATATTACCGGAAGTTAGTTAATTATAGGATGGTGACAATATACATACAAATAAGAATAAATTGATGACTTTTATTATTTCAGACAAATTTTTCTTTAGCAATAAGTTTACTTAATGGATGATTATTTTTTCAAGTAGAAAAAAAGTGGATAATGATGTTGAGTGAGATTCATTGAATCATTTTCAACAAATTTGTTTAAATACTACTTACACAGAGTGATAGATACTTAGACATACCGATAGACAGACAGACAGACCAGACTACACGTCATTCTTTTTTCTATAGAGGTGTAATTAGGTGATTCTATTGTGTGTGTGTGTGTGTTTGCAATTCCTCATTGTGAATCTTTATTATCAAGTATTGGTTTTGTAGGGATTTTGTTTGATTGGATGGAGTATTTTATCATGAGCTGACAACAGTTAGAGAACCATTGGAAAAGCGGCAGTAGGGTACTGGACAACCGTTTCGTCCTAGTTTCGGACCCTTCAGAAGTGCGCACCCACCACAAAAGGGCCGGAACCCAGGACCACGTAGACCATTGAGCTACTGGGACCCAATCCAATGGCCAGCCCATGAATTCTAACTTCCACCAATTCACGACTGTATCCTACTGGTCACGGCTTCCCGCTAGAATCCCAGGTCACTGCCTAAATAGGGCATGTCGCTAGTGAGCATCAGATTAACTAGGACGAAACAGCTATCCAGTACTCCCAGGTTTTCCAGTGGTCTTCTAACTGATGTCAGCCCATGATGGAATCCTCCATGGAATCTTTAATACTGGTTAGAGAATTTTAGAAAGCTATTCTGTTCTCTCTCTCTCTCTCTCTATATATATATATATACATATATATATATATATATATATACATTCTGTGTGTAGTACAGTCTAACTAAGATCGTCGTTTCATTTCCGATAAAGTTCACAATAGACAAGGACAACTATTTAGTGATGTTTTAAATTTTATACTGGCAGCATACTCTTAGAAAGTCATCAAGTACTATCACACGCCAGGCCATCGCTCAAGTGGAACCTGAGTGGGAAGCTGCGAGTTGGTCCTCAGTGCTAGGGTGAGATGGAGGAGGTTATGTGAAGAGAGGAGATGAAAGCATGTGGACAGACGTGGAGTCAGGTTACAAGGTTGGCGGAGAAATAAACCTAATCGAGATGTGTGACTGAAGTCCTATGTTCCTCTAGTAGGAACTAAAAGAGATAATAATAATTATTATTAGTTAATCTATATGATGAATTAGTATGTTCATTACTCGAGTAAACATATTTCATTTATTTATGAACGAACGAGTTGCTTTTTATAGAACACCGGCGACCCAGTAGTAATTTCGCATTGGGGTTTCACTAGAGCGATGGCCTAGTGCGCGATATAATTCGACAGTTTCCTTAGCGTGTCTGAGTCTAATTCAGCCATCGAGTTTTGATTAAATTAAGAAAACAGTATTGCCTAGAATTAACCATTATAATTCTAACACTATGATGAAATAAAGGACTGTTTCACACATGAATATGTTAAACTTCGCTGGGTGGAGAAATATCCTATGGTCTATATTTTTTCCCCCTTCATTCTTTACATTTCAGGTTGGACATGCACCTTCAAACTTTAAGTTTTCAGTGCCGGTTATGACGTTGTTTTTACAGTGTAGAGAGTTGCTAGTCTCACATTCAACCTTCTGTCTTTTCCTGCCTTAATACAGTCTAATAAACAAGATAAAGTTTAAGGAATACATTGACCGAGAGTCGACTCCAGATCGCTCCGCGTTACTGAAGACCACTCCCCCTCAGAATAAGCCATACACTCTGTAGAATACTTACAGAATTCAATATGTTATTATTTGTTTCTAGTTCAGTTGTGAATTTCCCGTTTTGTTGACCGTTTGGCCGAAATGTTTGACCTGTCTCGATGTGTATATATCCGCTTCTCCTAGTACACGGGCGGTATCTGAGGATTAACTTGAAGTAATTTAGTGAGTGATGACCAGCAGTAGAATTCAGAATGTGCATTTCATCCTACTTAGTACTCGTCGCTTACATTCCCCGGTCCCCTACATGGCCTACGTGGTCTAGTGAATAGCGCTTTGAAATAATGGTTTGCAGTGTCTGAGTCTTATTAGGGGTGGGGGAGGGGGGGAACATTATCATCCAGTGGAGAATGCAGGTGCACCCGGCTGATGAATCCTAGGTTGGAGGGAATTTGAATCCTGGATTCCACTGTTAGCCATCCAGTCTACCACCGATCGATCCACCAAACAATAAATCATATTCCCTATTGTAATGATTATGTTTTATTTTTATAATTAAATCAATTTAAATAAAAGTGTCACTCACAGATTTGTTCACTGAACACTAGTCAGTTAACTGATTCGTCCCTTTTGTTTCTCTCTCATTCATTTGTTTCATTAGCCTAATCGATTCAGAGATGCTTCATTATATTGATCATTTACAATCGCTTACACCACAGTTGAATAAATTTGTCGATGATTGTTCTGATATTTGGCCTTCATATGGTGAGTAATTATTGACAAGTGAATTCTTCTCCGTCATCACCTTCTTATGACTGATGATGTCGATGATGCTGATGATGGCGGTGGTGGTGTCGATGCTGTTGGATACTGAAGGAGAAGAAGAAAGATGATGAAACAGATGAAAAAGAATCTCTTCTTCCATATATGTATGTATGTATGTTTGTATTGTGTATAATATTATTTGTTCATTTAGAATAAAGGATTGGCAGGTGGATAATCAAGTGTGTAGAATAACGCGAATTTCATTCACCTTGTGTCTTTCATTAATTATCTATCTATTTATTGTGTATTTTCTACTTTCTTTTTTATTAATTCACTTATACACAAATATTACGTATGTATAAAAAAAATTAGGTGAGTCTTTCATTTCTTTGGCGTTCATCCTTCCAGTGAATTTGCTCAAAGTTAAGAGACAAAAATAATGAGCGGTAAAAATAAAAGACTGAACACTCTTATTTCCTTCTTTCTGTGTATAAACAAGTCTACGCATGTATTTGTGTTTGTGTGTTTGTTTGTGTGCGTGTGTGCGTTTAATGTGTTTTTGCGCATAATAAAAGTGTTTCAATGCTGATATATATATACCTTGTCTTCTGTTTTTTTGTTTCTGTTGACGGTTTTTGTAATTCTTCTTTGCTCTATTCTCTCCTTCACCCCACTCTCTCTCTCTCGCTCTGTTTCTGTCTCTGTGTGGTATGAGGATTTTTAATATTTTCTTGGATATTATGATGATGCACTCATGTGTTTTCCTTCTTCTGTTTCTTTTGTGGTTGTTTCAAAGGAAATCTGAAAGACTTTTTGACATCTTTCATGGATGGATCCTTTGTGTTTCCAAGTATATATTGTGATCATCATCAGTCTTCACTTTTGAAATAAATTTGTTAAGATAACAAGTAATCTTTAAATTTTCATGATTTAATAAATGCCATCTAGTGCGTTGGCGGCGCAGTGGTAGAGTGCTCGCCAACCCTGCCGGTGAACTGGGGTTCGATCCCGACTGATACACTCCCGAGCCTCGCTAAGCCAGTAATGAGACGAGTAAAGAGGGAAGGTTGGGCATGAAGCTATAGCGACCCCATCCTGTGAAAATAATCACCAGTGCTACAGAAACTTCAAGCCTTTAGCTTGAATGTAAAGGAATAAAACAAAAGAAGAACTGCCATCTTAATACACAACCTTTAAAATGGTTTATCTAAAATTCATATGAAGGATTTGGGTTTATGAAAGTTTGGAATTACTATCTACGAACTAAAATTCCAGGATTGATAATGAGCTGACGTCCGTTAAAGAACCACTGGAGAATCAAAGGGGAAATGGACGACTATTTCGTCAGCCTGGTTTAGGACTCTTCATCATTACGCAACCGCCGCCAGAGTTCGAACCCAGGACATTGCGGTTATGAAGACAGTGATCGTAGAACATTCATCCAGTTGAATCTGACCCAATGGTCCATGAAATCCGAACTTTGGCCAATTCATGATGTATATTTAGCGTAACCTCCAGCCGGGTATCACAGGCGAATAACTGTCCTCTTGGCTGACTTGATGAACCCCCTAGTCTCAAACTAGGACGAAACAGCTGTTCAGGACTCCCAGGTTTTCAAGTGTTTCTCTGACTTCTATTGACTTATTATCAGTCTTGCAACCGATCGAATCCTTGTAAATTAAAACTTGATGACTATATATTTTCATTGGGAAGTAGGCAGTAACTAATGTTATGCGTCTAGTCCTTAATGTTGGTACAAACTGAGGTCTGTCCTTTTTGAGATTCAAACCTTGGTCACCCAGTTCTGAAGTCAGAAACGTTACCATTACATTAGTGACTATCTAGTGTCCAATCAAAATACCCATTACAGTCCTACAAAAGGTCAATGGCGACCTCGAACAGCTGAGTAGTAACGTTTGTGACTGTAGCATTGGGTGGTGACACGGATTCGCATCTCAGAAGGGGTATGATTGATTCCCTTCAAGATTGCAAAAAACATCTTACTAAAGAGTGTCAAGAAGCATGCAACTTAAATGCAATGCTTTCTGGCGACTACCTCCAACTCCTTTAACGACTGAGAACTATGTGTCACACTTAAGTTATGACGACGCTTTTTGTGAAGTCAGTTAACTGGCTTTACGAACCAAAAATCTGGTGTTCTGTAGAAGACATATTTGCTGTGTTTGTGAGGCTGACAAACTGGATCTTAGCGGTGTGTCATTCGCGTGATTACAGTGGTAAGACTGCGCACACAATGCTTCATGTGTCTGGAAATTCTCACATGTGTGTGTGTGTGCATTTTGCATTAAGTTCTGCGACTTCAAGTGGACTGCTCAACTCGATTTCAGTCGATTATCAATGTTTGGTCAAATGGTGACCATAAGGACAGAGAGATCGTGTAATTTCTGCCTATGGTATGGTATAAAGAATAACGTGTACTTCAATATACCAACAATTTAAGCATCTTAATATATTATATTAGACAGAACTTTTGGATTCTTAACTTTGCGAATCGATAGTCGCTATGTTTAAAAAGTCAGCCATTTCTAAGCACTAAACCTTTGAGTTATCAAAATAGATATTGTCTGAGATGATGGTCGTTCAACTCTGTAATGGGGAATCCCGCTATTGTTTCTGTTGGCTAGGTACAACAGAGAACTAACTGTTCATATTAGGATCCATATTTCGGTAGTAAACATGCTAGAGGCCGTTAATTCATGAGTTTTCAAGTATTGGTTCTGTAGGGATTTTGTTTGATTTTATGGAGGATTTAATCATGAGCTGACATCAGTTAGAGAACCACTGGAAAACCTGGGAGTACTGGACAGCTGTTTCGTCCTAGTTTGGAACTCCTCAGCAGTACGCACCCACCACAGGGGTTCGAACCCAGGACCTTCTGGTTACAAGGCGAGCTCGTAGACCGTTGAGCCACTGGGACCCTCACTAGCGACTGGCCCTATTCAGGCAGTTAACCTGGGGTTCTAGTGGGAAGCCGTGACCATTAGGGTACAGCAGGTCGAACATGAGGCAGTAACTCATTGAAGACGACATTGCAAAGTGGTCGCGCTATGTCGTGAACTGGCAGAAGTTAGAATTCAAGAGCCATTGGATCGGGTCCCAGTGGCTCAATGGTATACGAGCTAGCTTGCCTTGTAACCGGAAGGTCGTGGGTTCGAACCTTGGTGGTGGGTGCGTACTGCTGAGGAGTTCCAAACTAGGGTGAAACAGCAGCTGTCCAGTACTCCCCGGTTTTCAATGGTTCTCTAACTGATATCAATCCGTGATCAACTCGTAATAACATAACTAACCCTTACAAACCAAACTATAGAAAAATAAATGGGATATGGTTATTTATTTGAAGTAGTACAATAACTTTCCTAGTCTTGAAGAAGTTGGATATCATCTTCAGTCAGCACGAAAACACCGGTAGGTGCTATTTCTAATGCTCATAAGGCCTGGTTTAAGCGGTACTAACTACCAGTAGGCGAACGACCTAAAATGGTCCATTGAGGACCGTCTACGAGAGTTCAAGGTTGTATTTCGCTGAATTCATATCAAGTGCTTGCTCTAACGAACCTACGCTTGCAGTTCGATGAGGATAAGGTTTTGTAGTATTGTCTGGACTTGGGGTTGCCTAAGAAGGAGAGGGTCTGTTCATGTGGAGGTGTCATGAGTTTAAAAAGCTTTAGCAGGTCGATTCATGGATGTGTTCATCGTTGTGCAATTTGCTTGGGACGAGTTAGTATTAGGGTAGGTAAACTGATAATTTTAATATTTCGTAGCAACATTTTTCGCCAGGTCGCATTTCTCCTTAACCCAGATTTTGTATATTTGTAATTACTGGGTTTCAAAACAGCCTTTGAGAGGCGCAGCTGCTGAAGCTGAAAATCGCCTTGTGTTAACAATTCAATGGCGCCAGCACTACAGAGACATCGCCTTACGGAAATTGAGGAGAGTTACTTCGTTGTTGGGTGGAGAAGGTGTCATTGTACAAGTGGGAAAAAACTGTCTTATTGAAAAAAAAAATACAACCGTGGTCGTGAGCGAGCCAACATTGTTTGGGTGATCCAGTTTATATGACACCTCTCTGTGAAAAAGATTCGTTGAGAAAATATCAGACAGAAAGTTGACTACCTTAGTACCTGTTGTCACTAGACTGGTGATACAGCGATCTATATATATATATATATTACATACTGATGAATGGAGAGGTTATAACCCTCTGTCATCCCTTGGATATATTCATCACAGAGTGAACCATTCTAGCGATTTTGCGGATCCAATAACACGGGCACACACGAATTCTATGGAAGGATTTTAAGGAAGATTTAAAAGTAGGATTAGGGTTATAAATGAATCTCAAAAGGATGTCGTTTATAATCATTTGGATGAAAATATGTACAGAATGTGGCGTAGCTTTTCTATTGATAATCCTTTGCTAAACTGGGAGATGTTTTTGTTCAGAAAGATACTCGATGTTTTATGCAGTTTTTTCCACGAATATACGTTTTCCATAGATATAAGGATAAAACTTGTGCACCGAGGTAGAGTATAATTCTATTATGGGTAAATTTTTGTTTTGATAAAGTCTCACAGTGTTATACAGTAATGTTTACTGATGACGTTTCGGACACAATTTATTGCTCATAATCATATCATATGATTAAAGAATTAAAGAACGTAAAGACATTTGGACAGACAGTCTGTCTGGATAATGGAGCAGTCACTAGTCTAATAATAGATAACCGATGAATTACCCTCTCTCATGCCTACCTACTTCATTGGCCCGTGTATACATTCTTTATTTCTTCCTTCCCTAAATATATTATCGTCTTCTTTCGTAAATATACTTTTGAAAAGTTAAGTAGCCGTTCTATAAAGTTGATGGCATAGGCAGGCGATATTCGTGATTACCGCTTCTGTCACCAGATTAGGCGTCTCTATCACACCTGCTTTAAAATTTACAAAATATAAAAGTGACTGAAATTCCAGGTATTTTTTTTTCAGGGATTTGATTGATTTTGTAGTTAGATCACGAATTGACATCAGTTAGTGGATCACTGAGGATCATTCACTGAGGGGCTGTTGTCTTGTCCACGTCCAAGACTCTTCGATGCCTGGTTTTGGGATAGTACTTCTGAAGTTTTTTGAAGTAAGATGAAGCATTTTTCCAGTGATACTTTAATTATGCGAATTTGTCATCTGCCTAGACAAATATCAGAATCGATGGTTACATTGGTGATCAGCGAAGAATGTAATCTCATTCAATAGTTGAGTTATCTCAGTAGACCATTAATTCAACTCTAATCATCGGTACGTTTATTCAGTGTGAACAGATGAACAGCTTTTAACCATTTCTGTCTGTGTTGTATGTCTCGTGTTACTTGGCAAATTATGGATAGTAACACTGAGGTTAGACGTAGTATTAGCTTACGAGGGAAAGCCAACTGATAGGTTTTTGAAATCATACCGATTGACATCGCTAGGACACAAGCTGAGCCATCATCTTCCGTGTTAGCTGCTATCGGTATTTTTTGGCTTCACGTTCCCAGTGGAACATAGGGCTTCAAGCTAGTGGCTTGAAGTTTCTGTAGCAGTGTTTATTTTTACAGGATTGGGTTGCTAGCCTCATGCCCAACCTTTCCGCTTTACCAGCATTATTCTAGGCTCAGCAAGGTAAAGGAGTGCGTCGGCCAGGAATCGAACCCCAGACCATATGGATGGTCGGCGAGCGTCCTAACCTCTGTGCCACCGACGCACACACTATCGGTATACTTTATTAGAAATTTAACAGCGTTTCAATCAAAGCCTCACATCATTTCATGAAGCATATGACTGTTGGTTTGAGTCAGCCAAGTATGATAGTGTAGACTACCTGTTTGGGGTCCTCGAGAAGCCAAGGACAAATGGCTTTAGACTGTTGGTGACAGAGTCATTCTCAGTGGTGCGTAGGCATTCAGACTTTATAAACTACTAGAGTTGTTAAATCCTGATTGTACTTCATGCAGCTATTCTTTATGCCTTAAATTAGCTTTTGTTACAGTTTTTTACATTTCATTTGCCACCTTTATGAGTGCTTCATTCTAGTGAAAACTTAAAAGTGAAAAATTCAGTTTAGTTCGCCCACTATACAGTCAGCATTGGTAGAATCGAACTTATTTTATGAAACTGTAGTGCTTAGACCAATGACTTACACATCCACAGGGTTAGTTACCATGGTTTGTCACACATTACAATTTATTACTATAGAGTTTGTATTTTTCATAAATCAATTCTAATGACGCTGGCTGTAATATATTCTAATTGTGGTAATATTAATATTTAAGACTATTTTTAATACTATTGTTTCCTTTAGTTCTTAGAGGAACATAGGGCTTCATTATCGCTGCGGCCAATCACAGAAGTCGACGAAGAGTTCTCCATTTTCATTCATTTCTCCGAGACGTTCTTTGCCCATGATGAGTTCTCCTCCTGTGTTATCTGGTCCCGATTTGGCGTTCATGTCTTCCATTGGTATTTTAATGTCACCGACTGGAGTGCTGTCCTCTGTTGCCTGTAGTTGTCTGTAAAACTCTACTTTCTTTTTGAGGTCTGCGTTGATTGTGAGTGAATAGCATTGTGTAACCAACACTTTCCTTCCTTTGGAGTTGAATCTGGCGGTCATTATTCTGGGCGAGATCGTCTCCTATTGTATCAGGGCCTTCTTTGCCGTTGGTGACACCATGATAGCCACACCCTCAGTGTGCACACGGTTGTCTTTTTGGTGACCGGAGTAGATCACTGACTCACCCGTTGACAATTTGGTGAGTCCATTCCCGTTCCATCTGCTTTCACATATTCCCAGTACTTGGATTCCGTATATTTTCATCGCATTTGCCATCTGGGTAGCTTTGCCAATCTCGTACATAGTGCGGACGTTGCATGTCCCCACACAAACTTTTTCTTTTTGCGCAAAGAGATTCATCGTGCTGAAGTTTCTGTAGCAACTTTGTTTACAGGGTGAGGTTGCTAGTCTCACGCCTGAGAAGTAGGTTGTTACATGAATGTATAGGTTAAAAGGGAGCAATTGATTAACGAATAAGGGATATTGTTTTCAACAAATTCGCCATCAGGTTCTACAGTTATATGGCGACAATAATTAAAGAATTACTGTTATAAAAAATATTAATGCTGTTTTAAATTACAATAAACCAGCAAGGTCAGTAGATTACGGTTCTGATACATCAGTAAGCCAGTGATAATATGCATTAATATACCCCTAAACTGACTTTTCCGGCAGCAACTCTAAGAGTGACATTCTCTAGCCACCCATTACTTCGGAACAATAGGAAGGACAGACTTCCGCATATGACCACTTCAATGTGAATATATCAGTTCACCTGCTCTTGCGGAGCTAGGTACATAGATCGTTCTATGCGTGTCTTTTCAAAACGTGTTAGAGAACATCATCCAGCATGGGTACAAAGAAGAGGCACTGGTTCAATCAGAAGCACAATAACTGAACATCTTGTCAATACCTGTCACAGAATCTCAACTGACTCATCGTTTAGAGTCATTTATAAAGTAAACAAAAATCTACCAAAGACAGTTAGTGTGTTTCCGACTCCTTTGTACTGCGGAAGCTCTCGCCATACGCATCGAACAACCAGAGCTATGTGTTCAAAAGAAACTAGTCCAGCTTTTACAACTTCCACGGACCTAGGTCGGTATGTTCCCTTATCCTTCAGTTTTTTGTTGTTGTTTTGTTATCTGTGTGTGTAATTTTCTCTCTTTGCCTTCATTCAATTCATCCTATCTTTTCAGTTATAAAATCATTTATTTTAATTTCGTTTCAATGCTCCTCCTGATCCGTTTGGAATAACCATTTTACAATTATATTCTAATCCTGTGTAATCTTTTGTTTCTATGCCTCTTGTAATCTGTCTATATTCCCACCTCCTAACTTACATTTCAAGTTGAACATTTTGATTTCAATTTGTTTTCATGCTCAATTGTTCACACCTGTAATTAATTCCATTCCTGCATCTCTAAGCTTCTTGTAATTCCTATCAAGTTGAAAACCATTATCACCTTTGATTCGCCTTTAAAACTATTTCTCCAGTCATCAAATATTAATTCTGCATACGTTATAACTGTTTTCTAATCCTATGCAATCTTATTTCTAACCCCTTGTAATCTATGTTCATACCTTCAAACTTTCCTATCAAGTTGAAAATTATTATCATATTCGTTACTATGTGGAATTAAACAAATAATAATTGTGTTCATGTAAACTAATCTATACAAATGTGAATGTACAGCTTTTGAGAATTAAATCGCCGAAAAGATCTCTATCTTTGCTGAACTTCTTGTTCTTTTCAACTAAACTGACTGAATATCATGTAATTTAAGGGAATTAACTCAGAATTTATAGGCTTGAAGGCAGGCCAGGGTAGCAGTAGCTGCTGGATCCGCTTCTTTTGCACACTGAGCTCCGGTTAATTTGAGCGAACTACAGTAGCCTCAGATGTTTGGTGTGTTTGTAGGCCTTTGTTAATTTATTCGATACCCAATAGATGACAGAGAGGAAAACTGTTTAATGTTGGTTTTCTAGACTGTTTAAATGAGGTGAGCTGGTGTTGATATTAGGAAGAGGCAAAACACATGCAATTATCAAGTTATTATCATGTCGTTGACATGCATTTGTTTCTGCTTTCTGATTGGACGCTTGCACAATTCCAAACTCTCAACCGGATTGGTTGATTTCCAGTCTACCTTATTTTTGTATAAATACAGTCACTTTTGTCATAATAAATGATCCTGGTTTTACCGCTGATTCTCGCGTGTTCTGCTTTACCAGTTAAGTGGGCACTGGTCAGTAGTTAAGCAGTTACCTCGTGACAAAGATCTAGCATCATAACAATTGGCGACGGGGTTTCGAATCCATTGCAGTTCAATACAGTCAAATAAAACCCAGATCATCCAGTGTACATCCAGCCTGTCTTCCAAATGACAATTTCATTTGAACAAATGCAACTTCTCCTTCATCAACAACAGCAACAGTTTGAAGCTTGCCAGCTCAGCTTGATTGAAAAACTTACAAAGCAGTTTTCAATTCAAAATCTCGGCAGTTCCAACTCAGAGAAAACCGAATCTATTGGGAGTTCAATTGTAGAGTTCAATTTCGAACCTTCAACAGGCGTGACGTTTGAAGCTTGGTTTCGACGTTATGAAGATCTGTTCCGGGTTGAATGCGCTCACCTAGATGATTCGGCCAAAGTGAGACTACTCCTTCGGAAACTTGGTCCAGCCGAACATAACAAATATGTCAATCATATTCTACCAAAGAACTCCAGAGAACTCAACTTTGAAGAAACCGTTCAAACGTTAACCAATATTTTCGGTGAACAGTTATCTCTCTTCAGTATCCGTTACAATTGTTTCAAGATATCCAAAGATCCAGGAGATGATATTCTCACCTATGCTGGTAAGGTGAATCGTGAATGCGAGCGATCGAAAATTCGATCACTTACGGATGACCAGTTTAAATGCCTGATCTTTGTCTGCGGTCTCAAATCTTCAGTTGACAGTGATATTCGTACCCGAATCCTTGCAGAGATTGAACGCAAACCGGACATGACTTTACAGGAGGTAACTGCTGAGTGCCAGCGAATCATCAATCTAAAGTTTTTTTTTTCCTTGATTGAGGACGGTCAAGTTCATGAATTTACTTCTGTTCAGGCTGTCAAGTCAAACAATTCTCTGCAAGTCAAACACAAGCCTCCCACAAATTGTTGGTTTTGTGGATCGTGGCATTTTGGTAAATTTTGCCCGTATAAAAGACATAAATGCAGTATCTGTAACAAGTATGGTCACAAGGAAGGATTTTGTCCCCCAGTGAAACCTAGATCAATCCGATCTCACAATACGATGGCACAGTCACGAAAGTTTCGATCTCGGTCGACGAAACCTCAAATCAGCAGTATGTTCGCTACCTTCAAAGTTGACTTCGAGTCAAAAAGAAAGTTTGTCACACTTTCTATCAACCAGAAGCCAGTTCGACTACAGTTAGATACTGCTTCTGATATCACAATCATATCTCCCCAGACGTGGCGGGCACTCGGGTGTCCACCTTATCAGAGAACGGAGCATACTGCAAGAAACGCGTCGGGTGACGTAATGAAATTATCTGGCCAGATTGAATGCGACGTAACTTTCCGGTCGACCTCGTTCCAAGGAACATGCTACATCACCAATCGTCATGATTTGAACTTGCTTGGTATTGACTGGATCGAAAAGATGAAACTCTGGGATGTCCCACTGAACTCAGTTTGTTCCAATGTACAGTGCTCAGATAGTCCTACCAACATGTTGATGCATCCGAACTCGACCGCAAAGTTCATCAGTCATCTTCGCACCAAACACGCTGCCGTTTTTCAAGAGTCTTTGGGTTGCTGTACCGTACAAAAAGCCAGACTATACCTCAAACCTGATGCCAAACCAGTTTTTAGACCAAAACGCCCAGTACCGTATGCCGCATTATCGTCCCTTGATGCAGAGCTGGATCGTTTAGAAAAGTTGAACGTAATCAAGCCAGTCGATTACTCATCCTGGGCAGCCCCCATAGTGGTTGTCAAGAAAGCAAACGGTACCATCAGACTTTGTGCTGATTTCTCAACAGGACTCAATAATGCCCTTGAAGATCAACCGTATCCACTACCAGTACCGCAAGATCTATTTGTCAAACTGAATGGCGGTAAATACTTCAGTAAACTTGATCTAGCTGAGGCATACCTACAGATCGAGGTCGAAGATGATTCTAAAGAGCTTCTGACAATCAACACTCACAAAGGACTGTATCAGTTCCAGCGACTTCCATATGGTGTTAAACCTGCTCCTGCTATATTCCAACAGATAATGGATGCAATATTAGCTGGTGTATCGGGAGTGGCCGTTTACCTCGATGATATCATAGTCACAGGAGAAACTCAATTCGAACTCTTCAATCGGTTGGATAAAGTCCTGACAATACTCAGTGATTCCGGTTTCCATTTACGTCCGGATAAGTGCAATTTTTTCATGACTTCAGTGAAGTACCTGGGATTCATTTTTGACAAAGATGGTCGCAAACCCGACCCCTCCAGTGTGTCAGCAATTCAACAGATGCCTGCCCCTAATAATCTCAGTACGTTGCAGTCCTTCCTGGGGATGATCAGTTACTATAGTGCGTTCCTGCCAGATTTACATCGTCTCAGGGCCCCAATGAATCAGTTGCTCATGAAGAATGCTAAATGGAACTGGTCAGAAGAATGCCAACAAGCTTTCATCAAGGTCAAGAAATTACTCCAGTCTGACCTGCTGTTAACACATTACAATCCAAAGCTGGATATAACATTAGCTGCAGATGCGTCCAACTATGGTATTGGCGCTGTCATTTCACATGTGTTTCCAGACGGTGTTGAAAAGCCAATAGCATATGCATCGCGAACCTTGACAAAGGTAGAGCAGAATTACAGTCAGGTCGAAAAGGAAGGATTAGCGCTCGTGTTTGGGATTCAAAAGTTCCACAAAATGCTGCTTGGCCGAAAGTTCACACTTTTTACTGATCACAAACCACTATTATCGATTTTTGGCTCCAAGAAAGGTATTCCAGTCTATACAGCCAATCGACTCCAACGATGGGCGACTATGCTACTAGGATACGACTTTCAGATCAAGTACAAATCTACAAAAGATTTCGGGAATGCAGATGTCCTCTCGCGTTTACTCAGCTATAACAAGCCCGCAAAGGAGGACGCTGTGATCGCCGGCGTTTCTGTCGATGAAGACGTGTGCCACGTATTGATGACGGCAATAAACACTTTACCTGTCTCAGCCGACATGGTTCAACGAGAGACGCAGCGTGACCCGACATTACAGTCAGTTCAACAGTATCTGCGTTGTGGCTGGCCCTCGCGTATTGATTGTCCAGATTTAAAACAGTTCTATCAACGACGACATTCGTTATCCCTGGTCAATGACTGCATTATGTTTGGCGAACGTGTGGTCGTGCCTCGAAGTCTCCAACAAAAAGTCATGAGTCAACTACATTTTACGCATCCTGGTATTGGCCGTATGAAATCGTTGGCACGCTGTTACGTCTACTGGCCAAATATCGATCGTGAATTAGAAGTGATGGTTCGCTCATGTTCTCGCTGTGCTCAGGCTTTGAAAATGCCTATCAAGACAGACCTACAGCCGTGGCCCAACCCAGGAAAACCGTGGTCAAGAATCCACATAGATTTTGCCGGCCCAATCAATGGCAAACAGTTTCTCGTGGTAATCGACGCGTATTCCAAGTGGCCGGAGGTTTTCATTATGCAAAATACCACAGTGACGATAACATTAAATAAGTTGGTTCAGCTTTTCAGCAGATTTGGTGTTCCAGAGATCATCGTTTCCGATAACGGACCTCAGTTTACAGCTGAACAATTCAAACAGTTTTGTGAGCGGCTAGGTGTTCAGCATATTCGCAGCCCGCCTTACCATCCTCAGTCAAATGGACAAGCAGAGCGTTTTGTTGATACACTCAAGCGCGCACTTCAGAAGTCAAACGGGGAGGGATCGATAGAGGATGTATTGCACAATTTCCTCTTCATTTATCGAACCACAACCAACCCATCATGCCCAAATCAAACATCTCCCGCAGAAGTTATGTTTGGAAGAAGATTACGTACTACTTTGGATACAATTATCCCGATCCCATCAAGACGGAGCAAATGTGGTCGAAATAGTGAATTTTGGTTCAATAGACGTCATGGCACCAAGCAAAGAAGTTTCATGGTTGGTCAGTCGGTACTGGTTCGTGATTACATACGGAGAGATCGCCCATGGGTTTCTGGAGTGATCGTTGGAAGAAAAGGCCAAGTCATTTACAAGGTCAAGGTTGGAGACCTTATTTGGGTCAGGCATGCCAATCAAATAAGAAATAGACTAGTTGGTAAACAGTTGAACGATTCCAAGTCCGCCGACGTACAATTTGAGCTATTGATAGATACGACGGATCCGAAAACGTCACATGGCCAAAATAGTCGAAACAAAGGCAAAGTGTCCCAGCAGCCAAGGAGATCACAACGACAACCAAGACCGCCAAAGTACCTACAAGTGATTCCGCGATACAAAAGCTACCGGTAGCCCTATCTTAAAAGGGGAGGTGTTAGGAAGAGGCAAAACACATGCAATTATCAAGTTATTATCATGTCGTTGACATGCATTTGTTTCTGCTTTCTGATTGGACGCTTGCACAATTCCAAACTCTCAACCGGATTGGTTGATTTCCAGTCTACCTTATTTTTGTATAAATACAGTCACTTTTGTCACAAATAAATGATCCTGATTTTACCGCTGATTCTTGCGTGTTCAGCTTTACCAGTTAAGTGGGCACTGGTCAGTAGTTAAACAGTTATCTCGTGACAAAAGATCTAGCATCGTAACAGTTGAACTCTTGACCGTCTTCTTAACCGCACATTTACTTAGCTACACTGGCAGGTGTTCACGAGCATGATTAATTAAGTTCCTAGATCGAAGGCCTATATAAATGTCTCCACAGGAGCAGTTGAACTGTTATGTAAAATAAAAGGTGACTTACTTAGTTACTTTGTTTTTCAATTTCAAGACTGAAACTGTTAATTACATCTGTGAACAAATAAAAAGTCAATAAATATGAGGATCCCAGTAGAAGTCCTCAAAGAACTGTTACTAAAGTATACCGTGAACGTGAATTTCTAATTTAATAATAATAATTTGCTTTATTCCGAAAACAGTACTAATGATACAGCAAAGAATTTTCAGCATTCAGTACAATATTGCATCTAATTTACTCAAAAACGACAAAAAATAGAAATGAACATCGCATAATAATAATAATAACGAAACGTTGTTATAGCAGTTATGTAGCAAATTACTGTATGCAACAAAGTATAAAAATTATAGTAATAATAGTTGTTATTACATAACAATTAAAATAAAAATAGCAAGGTTATAATTAAACGATAGAAAGGGTGACACCATAAAATTACAGAAAGATGAACGATGAAAGGGTCGATTCACTTTGCTAATTACATAGTAACCTGCATGTTTCACGTCTAACAGTGCCTTCATCACACAAAATACGGGCAATATACGGTATTGTAGAATTTTTGTACTTAGTGGCTCGAGCATATAACTTCTTATATTGACTTCTTGTCCTACCTGATGAGATGTAAGGGGATAGTTGTGAATAAAGGGGGTCCAGAGGTTCTGACAGTACAACCTTTGCCCATTTCGTACAGGAATATATGTGTATCTCAATTATAGTGTTGGTGAGCTCACGCAATGGCAAACCACAAGCCCTACTCACAGCATTTAATACCCTTCAAAATATGATATAGTCATTTTTGAGAAGCCCAGAGCAATGGAGTACAATAGGTAAAATACAGGAGTTTACAAACTGCAGAAGTAAAGGTTGGTTGATACCTGATTGTCTTAACTTTTTAATGTAGAAGGTAAGACGAAACATTTTCTTAGAGATAGATAAGATATGGGATGACCATGAAAGGTCAGAGGAAAGAACTATTCCAAGTTATTTAATGCCTGACTTAGTTTCAATTTCAGTGCTATCTATGCTACAGGCATCATGGGAACTAACTAGTTCATGTATGTCACGTTGATGCTTGAAAGAAAAGTTAACTGTTTGATATTTAGAAGGATTTAATATAAGACCATTTGACTTGGACCACTTACTGATGTCCAACAGAAAGCTATTAAGTGTGGAGCTGTCAGACTCGGAAGTGATAGGCAGCGATACAGTCAGATCATCTGCATATTTGACAAAGTTAGTTTCGTTTGAATGAGGCAGGTCATGTAGGAAGAAAGAAAAAAGAAAAGGAGAGAGGGCAGCACCTTGTGGATCACCGGATTTTGTAAGCGAGGTAGAAGAAGATTTGCCGTTATATACAGTATACTGCATTCTATCAGAAAAATAGGAATGCAACCAACTCTTAGCCCAGGATCCTGTTTGTGTCCACGATAGCTTATTTAACAAAAGGCCCCTAGGTACAGAGTCAAAAGCAGATGTGTAGTCTAAGAAAGCACTACGAACATATTTAGCACCTTTGTCTAAACAAGAGACAACATTGTGATATAAGACAACCGCAGCATCCAAGGTACTTCTACCATGTTTATATGCAAATTGTTTAGGATCATTAAAAGGTTTCAAAGCAGGTTCAAGACGAAGTAAAAGTAATTTTTCCATCAATTTTAAAAAGGGGGGAAGTAATTGCAATAGGCCTAAATTTAATATCAGTACCAGAAGATGGTTTTCGTATGGAGGTTATATTAATGTGTTTCTACGCAAAAGGTAGAACATCACTGGAAAAGGAAGCATTAAAAATGTCATTTAGAGGGTAACACAAAATGTCAGCACAGTTCCTGAGGACAATGGCAGGTACGCCATCAGGACCAAGGCTTTGGGAAGGCTTAAGAGACCGGAGACATTTAAGCACATCAAGGGTACTAAAACCACTAAAATTATTGTCTGTTTGATTTGTATCATTAGGAAGGATATCAACAGAAGAGCGTATGAAAGACTTATTAAGAGTATCAACATTAAGGGATGGGACAGAATGACATCGCTTACCGCTAGTAATTTCTTTGAAAAGTTTCCACTAACTAGAAGGGGTTTTACATGACAAGAAACTTTGGTTATAGAAAAAGTTTTGTCTTCGCATTTCGAGTTTTATCAGGGTACTTAACTTTTTTACACCTGACTTATCATTTGTTTTGAACAACAGTTCTTTATCTCTACGTAGCTTTTTGAGATATGGCGAAGATAAGCGATCAAATCGAATGAATAATGTTTCTTTAGGACAACATATTTCGAAACAGAATTCAAGATAATCGGTAGCGTTTGTGATTGTGTCATCTAATGTTTGTTCTGTAAATAAGTCCCAGTTAGTGTATTTCAACATGCATCTGAGCTTGTCTAGGTTGTCTGGTGAGTAGCATCGCCATTCAAATCTACCGTAGAGGTGAGAGAAGACTGTGAAGTCTATAGACAGGTGGATGGAATGGCAATTTGTTTTCCATTAGATCCCATGTTAGCATATTTCTTTCTGAGTAAACTAGAAAATGGTAATTTAAACATGCTTATCGGAAAATTCTCATTTTATTGTCAATATACCGATGATAACTTCATTCTTTATGAAGATTATTCAGTCTGGAATGCAGTAATATGTGAATACAATGAAAGTACATGTGAAAGTGTATCTCGAAATAAAATTGCCTTTTTATACATCTTACTGATAAGAAGACCCGATGGTAACATTGAAATGAATTTGCATTGAAAAAGACTACTTGAACTGGCCAATATAAACATTTTCACAGATTCGTTCCTCCACCATGTTAGGTAAATACCCTCAGTTACAACGTCAGACCTACAAGGGCAGAATATGAGATTGCAAGCAAACTTAAGAAGTTGTATGTGACACGTTTATTGTAAACAGGTATTCTGAAAAGTTCATCACTAAACCCATGGTCGACAAAACAACAAAATTTCTGTATCTGTTACTAAGATGCGTTCATTTATACAACTGCATGCAATTCAAAGGTGATCGGTACCAAGTGAAATAGTAAACAACCCGTTGAATAAATCGTTTTAAAGAATGTTGAATACCGAAAATCTGTAGCTTATATTTTCCACATAACCGATTGTGTTTCTGAAACTACACTATTCACCTCTAATTCTATCTATCAGTTCGGCTGCTCCTCGTGTGAAACCAATAATATTGGCCTCTTTGTTCTAGGAATCTAATTTTTCGCGCTTGTGAACACCTATTAGTGTAGCTAAATAAAGGTGTTGTTAAAACCATCACCTCGTTCTAATAGACCAAAAAGCAAGCACCGATTGAAGAGTCTTTCGCTATCATCTATTGGGTATCGAATAAAAGTTCATCACTAAACACAGGGCCAAGAGAACAGAAAAACATTCTTCTGTATCCGTCTGTTAACAAGTGGTTTCTATATATATATATATATACGATTACAATTCAAACACGATGTTACCAAATGAAATAATAGTCAACAAGTTGAGAAAATCGATTCAAACAATGTTTAGTACCAGTTAGCTGCGGCATACTCATGCTGCAAAGTTCAAGTATACCAATCCAATGTGCAAGTACACTAATGACTTTGAATGAATACTGTTCGTTGGATAACGAGACCCACTATTATTGTAGCCCTACTACGAACGCTGTAAATTTTGATCCCGATTTCATTTTTAAGTTCTGTTTGGAAAGTGTATTGATAACTCGTTAAGGTTAGGTTTACAATTAGGGTTAGATGTGAGTTTGAGAATAAGGTTAGAATGTTTCAGTTTTATTATCCACTTTCTTCTAGTGTATAACTGTCAAACTCCATACTGAAGCCTACTTTGTTCCACATGATGATGCCTTTAGGGGAAAACTGAGAAGCAGGATAAATGACTCACCAAAAGCACCTATCTTCCATCACCTCGATGAATGCATGTATAGAAACTGGTTCAACTTAAAAATTGACACTCCTTATTATCATTGGGAGATATTTCTAAGTTAAATTAATGAAAAATATCCTATTTAATGTGTTTTCTCATTATTCTTCATTATTTTTCAGATAACCTCCGTCTTCTAATAACGCTATCAAAATTTATATAAGGGACTAATTGTTTCAAAATATAAATTTTGATAGCGTTATTAGAAGACGGAGATTATCTGAAAAATGTGATGTATTCGCGCTATACATTTCGAACAATCTGATCACACATTTACTTGTCAAGTCAACATAAATGGAAAAGTTGAATTAAACAAAGTGAGAGAAAACGGAATTAAGAATAATTAACACTAACGTTTGGTAATCCAATCAAATAAGGATTACCAAGGTAGGTTAAGAGTAATAACAAACTGTTTTTGAATACACAAGAGGGGCTTAAGTCTATGAATAGCTATAGCCTCAGCGTATTTCAGTAAACGCCCTTGACCGTTTTTATAGATGACCTTAAAGGCTGAGTTAACATCAATCTTATGGGTCATCTCGAATAGAAGTTTAGCTATAGACGAAGTTAGTAGTCTGACACCTGCATCTATTGGCTTGTCAAAATTCATCTGTTTTTCTAACCATTTTGGGATATGCTCTCCCACCCTCACGTGCAAAGCGCGATTACTCCTCCCTATGTATGTATGTCCACACACACACGAAAATTGGTAAATTGTATGGGATGTGATATAATCACTTGTGCACTTTTGAGGTTTACAGTGAAGCATATTTTTAGCTGTTTTCACAATTACAAGCTGGGCTGCATAGTAGGTTCTACGAATGATTGAATTCAACCTTTGTCTCAGAATCCTACTGTTTATGTCCCCGTTATATGGTAATTTGATAAAAACCTTTTTCTTAGGGACGGTATGGATTGTAGGTTTAGAGGCTAGTTGACTTCTACACCTGTTTAAAAATTTCAAAGGATATCCGTTTTCAACAAGAGTATCCATTAATATTTCGTTTTCTCTGTCCATAACATCAGCCGTGCAAATACGCTGAATCCTCTTAAATAGACACTTCACCAAGCCCCTCTTATACTGTAATGGACAGAAGCTGTGAAAATTAAGGTATTGCCCTGTCCAAGTGGGCTTTCTGTAGATAGACCGTCTTATTGAGCCATCATCTCTTCAACTCAGAAGTATGTCTAAAAATGCTAGCTGGTTGCGACTTTCTTCCTCACATGTAAGACTAATATGATTTTGTACAGAGTTAAGTCTGTCTAATAGGCGACTCGCATCTTCATGATCGTCACATATCAAAATGATATCATCTACATATCTCCTATACAAGGGCAATTTTGAAATTAAATCGAGGGATAATTTTTCAACATAAGACATGTACACGTCCGCTAACAAAGGTCCTAATGGACTCCACATAGTAACGCCATCTACTTGTCGAAAATGTTCGCCTTCGTACGTGAAATGGACGTTGTCAGTACATAATAATAATAAATCTTTTAAATAAGTTAAAGGGAAAGGGAATGAAAAACAACTAGAAGAAATATAGTCACAAAGAATATCAACAGTCTTAATCAATGGTACATTAGTAAACAAAGAATTAACATCAAATGAATACATTTTCCTATCTTTTATGTTCATATCTACAAGACAGTCAACAAGTTCGTATGTATCTTTCAAAGTAAACTTACATAATTCATTGCGTACTGGACTTAAAATATCAGCTAACCATTTTTCTAGTTTATGTGTAGGAGAGTTACACATTGAAAGAATTGGACGTAATGGATTGTCAACCTTATGAATTTTAGATAGTCCATAGAGGTTTGGAAAATCAGATCCCATGGGTTTCAAGGAGTTAAACTCCTGTTTATCGATAACGTTCATGACACGAAGTTTTACTAAATGAGAATTTACTTTTCCTTCCAATTTTCTGATATCATCCGAAGGAACATCGGCTACGAATTTATTTTCGTCATTAAGGATGGATAACACTTTTGTTTTATAATCATTTCTGTCCATTACAACTACACCAGATCCTTTGTCAGGTTTCAGAATAACTATATCGGATCTATTACGTAATTCCTTTGGGGCTTTAAAATGGGTTGATGTTAAAATGCTTCTTTGTTTTCGACTTGAATTACGGAATTGGTGTGCAACATCAACAAATTTAACTTTCAACCAACTTTGGTCATCTGTCGAGGAAGGAGTTAGAGAACTCAACTGATCATACAAATTTTCAAACTGAGAATCAATTGCTAAGTCCGAAGTATTGTTTAATGGGATAGAAAAATTGAAACCAAGTGATAACACCTCCTTTTCATGTAATAAATGTTCAACCGATGACAGATTTGTCACATACTTATCAGGATTTAATGGGAATTGGTTTAATTGAAAGTCAGAGGTACCGGATCCAAGCAGTTTCAATCTAGTATTCTCTTTCGTCTTATTAACGGCAGAGCTACAAAAATTAGTGAACTTTATTTGGCAGATTGTGGAGACATCAGACAATATATTTGATGATGATAAATGGAGTTCAATCAATCCACATAACTTCTCATAAGAACTGTCAATATGAGATTTCGTAAGGCGAATAAGATTTGAAATATTTGGTTGAAGTTAAGAGGATCGAAGGGATTTGTAAAATGCTTTCGGGAATGTGTGACTTGAGAGACAAGATTTATAAAAATCTAATTTCACCTTTTCAGATGCTACTTTACACTTTAGGTTAAGAAGTCCATCTAACCGTTTAATAGTGCATGGAGGGAGTCTTCTTTTCAAAAATACGCTGAGGCTATAGTTATTCATAGACTTAAGCCCCTCTTGTGTATTCAGAAACAGTTTGTCATTACTCTAAACCTACCTTGGTAATCCTTATTTGATTGGATTACCAAACGTTTGTGTTAATTATTCTTAATTCCGTTTTCTCTCACTTTGTTTAATTTAACCTTTCTATATATATTGACTGGACAAGTAAACGTGTGAGAGGTCAGATTGTTCGAAATGTATAGCGCAAATACATCACATTTTTCAGATAATCTCCGTCTTCTAATAACGCTATCAAAATTTATAAAAGGGACTAATTGTTTCAAAATTTAAATGCTAAGTCTTATAAAGAGTGTCCACTCAGTGATGATGGTGGATATGCAATAGAGTTAGGCTTTGAACTATTCAGTTCATTGTCTACATTTTTGATTATTCAGAACGGTATAAAAATGAAAAAGTAATTGCTTTAATTGGACACTAGTAACTGGTGTCATGCGCCTAGTTCTGTGTTTACTGCAGACTGAATTCTATCAGTCAATCAACTTCGCAATGTAGTGTATCAGTGGCACGGCGATAGAATGTTCTCAGACCTCCCATGTGGTTTGGGGGTTTGAGCCCCGGTCAACGCATTCCTCGACCTTTCTAAGCCGGTAATAAGTTCGGTAAAGAGGAGAGATTGGTTTTGAGGCTATAGCAACACCATTCCGTAAAAATAAACACTACTGTTACCGAAACTTCAAGCCTGTAACTTGAAGACCTTTGTTCCACTTGGAACGCAAAGGGATAAAACAATTTAAAAATGTTTGAAACCTAGCCACTATGCTAGGTGAAAAAGGTTCAGATCTCAGTTCCTTCTAGGTTGTAGATATGCCTTGCTGACTGGTGGGTACTGCCAAGCACGAAACTTAGGTCCAAGACTTTCTGTTGATTGCTTCCAAGCATCTCATAAAAAGTGAGTGTTAGGTAAATTGAAGTAGAATTTAATTTTATGAACGATTATCATGTCTACCTATAAAATAATACTACTGATTTTTGGGTATATTGGTTTTTTCTTAAAATCCTTTGCATTTCGAGTAGAACGTTTATATCATGGTTCGTACTAGGTGGAGTCATCAGGTGCATTTATGTTGACGGTGAATAAATCATTAAGAGAAGTTATAAATCTCCATCCTTTGACGTGGCTGAAATGTAATGTTACCCATTTTCGTTTATCACCTTTTCAAACATTCTTTCTTCCCTGACAGAATTAGAAAGAAGCGAATTCATATATCAATCCACGAAATTAATGACCATGTCGTGTGAATCGTGTAGAAAAGTATAAGTTGCTTGGATTTGTTTCAAGTAAATGCCTGATTGTACAGTTTAACCCCCTGCTGGCATCAGTTAGAGAACCTTCACCTGGAGTTCTAGAGAAACTAGGTGACCAGATCGGGTGGGTGTTAAGACAAATATTAGCCAAAGACATTAGTTGGAATTTAGGGGGCATTTAGTCGGGTTCCAGTGGCTGGATCGTCTACGAACTCGACGAATTCGGGAGGTCCTGATTTCGAACCCGGGTAGTTGCGCACTGCCGAAGACTCTTAAAACTAGGACTCAATGGCTGTCGATTACTCTCTGCTGGTTTCCAATGGTCCTCTAATTGATTCTTGATCAGTTCGTGATCAAACTTGAAACAAATCAAATGCTTATGAACTAACTCTTGGAAGTTGGGCAGTATGTTTTGAAACGGATTTTGGTGAAGCGGACTTATTCGTTATTTATCTTTAGTTCGCTTGTATATCTTATCTCAGTATTTACTCAATCATTTCTTCTGTTGTCTTACAACTCTCTACAACTTCTGATTATAATTATTTTTATTTCTTCATCACATTTATTACCACTTAATTTGATGTGGTAGCACGCATGACTAGGCATTAATACTACGTCCTCTGTTTATACCTTTTCTTTTATTCCTTGTAATTCCATGTGTAGTGTGATTTATTGAATAGACGCTATAAAGTATCTCTGTTACTTGCTTAGATGATGCCTTATTGCTTATTTATTTTTATTTAATCGCTTGGCATTCCGGGTGGAATATTGTGCTTCAAGTTTGAGCTAGGAATTTTTGGTTGCAATGGTGTGATTCTTTTCATGAGATAGAGTTACTCTTTAAGCAGTTTTACTATCAGCTGAATGAGGTTGAGGAGTGCGTCGGGGCGAGGGGGGTGGAGACGATAGAACCACAGACCACGTGGGGTGTGTTTGGCATGTATTCTACCTACTGGACCACCGATTTGATACTGGAAAGCAGTAGGCAACTCAAATGAAGACTAGATATTGATTACTAGTCAGTTCAGTCCCTCGCTTTAGCCTATGAAAATGAAGATAGAAGATAGACTGTCCTGTGCTTTTGGATCAAGGTCATTTGTGACTTTGGAATATCTACGGGAATAGTTGGTGTTTGATTATTGCGCACAGAGATTTGGACGCCACTTTGTAGGGAATGTTCTACTCGATTCTACAGTAATTCTTACAGTTGAATTTCGGTTAGCTAATTTTGTTCTACAGTATTTGTTTCTTACTTAGAAGATTAACTGGACTGTATAACTGCCTAAGGGCACTGTTTGGGTCATTTTAGTTTTTGATGTTATTATTATTATTATTGAATAAGTGTCTTTTATGCCGTCTTTGGGTCATTTCACAACTGTGCACATCTCTAAAGGAAGTTTTGGACAACTGCGCGATAGGACGCAAAGATTGGTTTCCTGCGTTCAGGTCACAGCAATACGGTTCTTGTCGCCATACATATTGCCTTAAAAAGTGTTGAAGGAAATACAAATGGTCAAGTGTTGGTCTCCAGGGATGTGATTGGTTACAGAATTGGCGACAAGCTGACATCAGTTACAGAACAGTTGGAAAACCTGGGAGTACTCGAGAGCCGTTTCATCCTAGTATTCTGCCAACTTGTGATTTATATATTTGGAGCAGATTTTAGAATTCACGGAAGATTCGGCTGGATCCCAGGGACCTATTGGTCTACGAGCTCACCCGATAAACGGGATGTCCTGGGTCTGATCTCCGGTGGGCACGTACTTCTGAGGAGTCCCAAACTAGGCTGACGAAATACCTGTCCAGTACTCCCTGCAGATTTCTCAGTGGTTCTCTAACTGATGGCAGCTCATTATCAGTCACATGTTAGGCAGTCTTTTCGAGTGAAACCGAATAAGAAAGGCCTGACATATTGGGCTTGAGTCCAATAACAACATGGTGGAGGTGATATGAATGGAAGATGAAAGTCTTTTGGTCATTCGCGAAGTGAAATGAAAATGATAGAAAAGAAGCAAATAGGATAGGAGTGCGCCACTGAAAGCTCAAGAGATGAACAATAATAATAGTTATTATTATTACTACCAGCAAAAGTCTTCCAATTTAATAAATAATTTTTTTTCGTATAGGAAATAGGCCTACCACAGAGAATGCTTACAGACCTTACCTTACCTACATATCTGAAAGCTGTCTGAAATGAAATAAAAACTAAATAAAGAACTAGAGTCTTAAATTTCACCCGATGAAGATTACATGTCTATTAATCCTCTTAGGACACTGCAGGTTTTCTTTTTATTACGTCATTGTTAAGTTTACATAAGAACGCACTAGTCTTAGAAGCTCCCGTTGTACTCAAATAGTATTTTAGAACAATATAACTCTTAAACAATATTATTTTGGTCAAGAGGAAGAAGAAAGTTAAAAAGAGGATTATTGTACGTCATCTTTTTTTCAATCTTTTATATTATTATTACTACTATTATTATTAGCAATAGTAGTATGATAAAAGCATAGATGTACAAGAATAAATTATGTATTATACAAGATTGTCTTATGATGATACAATAAAGTTATTGTTGTTGAACAATGCAATACAAGATTGTCTAGTAGCCACACGGATACACACACACACAGGCAGACACTGGCACACACACACTAATATACACGCATACACTAAGAGACACAGAGACATACAGAGAGCCTGTTCGTTTTTACTCAAAGAATAGTCTTCAGTCATACACAACAATTATGATAATAAATGTTGATGACATCTCATTGTGACAAGAGTAGTAGTCGTAGTAATAAATATAAAAGTAATGATAGTGAGTGTAAGTACTGAATACCACCACATGCACTACTAACACTACTACTTATAATAATATTAGTAGTAGTAGTTATTAGCAATTATGTTTGACATTTACAAACGAACCTTGTTCCCTTTAACATTTTTATCAAGAAAGGACTATAAACACAAGTCTGCATGCACACACATACACACACGAAAAAGCATTCTGGATATTTATTTCACTTTGCAGAAGTAATACTACTAAAATCATTAGTAGTAGTAGTAGTAATAGTAGTTAGTAATATAACAAAGAGTAGATGAATTCAAACAAACATATTATAATGAAGACAAGAGTCAACCAAATATGAGAGAGTGATGAAAGACAAGTGAAAATGTTGTATAGAGTATAGAGTAGTTGGACAAATGGATCACTCATAGAATGAAACTGAGGTGTACAAAAAACTTTGATGAGTACGTGTGCGTGTGTTCGTGCGCGCGCGCGCTTGGATTTAATGTATTCAGTTTAAACAAAATTTTAACCAGTTGAATAATCCAAAAGAGGAAGTGAGGAAAACAAACAAACATAGAATGAATGATGTATATATATATATATATATGTATATGTTTGTTTGTATGTATGTATGTGTGAATGAATATTTATTCATCTTTCTTATCCAGTACTCAACTGTGAACATTCAGTTACAGTTTCTTCAATAGGTAATTTACGTTTCATTTTACGTTGACACCAACAATCCTCTCCGGTTAACTGAAATGAGTAGGCTGAACTTGGTAATGCATCTAATCGATTAGCCATTGGATAAAGTAGAAGAGGATAAACAATTAAACCGAATACTACAGATAATCCAACTTCTAAATAGAAACCATCCAATTGTGTAACACATGTTCCATTAATAGCTTCACAAGCCTAAAATAGATAGGGAAATATAAAAGAAAAAATTTAAAAATAAAAGTGAGTTGACAAAATGGATATGTTATCAAATGTTAGTTTGCAGGGAATTGAAAACATTTATTTCCCGATACGAATTTAAAACAAGCAATAAAGGTTAATAAAGCAGGATCATTTAATGAATTCATCAAATTTCAGTAGAACTCGTCAACTGAATACTCTTCATGCAGGGATTTATATATATATACTTTTGAAATTACATTGGGAGATATAAGACTGATGTGTAAACAAACTACATTGAATTTGTCATGTAGAAATACAGGTGCAAATGTTTTCCAGATCATGTTCAAATAGATTAGGGGAGAGAGAGAGTATGAGAGATCAAAGTTAAGATAAATTGCATTATGCTTCAATTACATCACTTATATAAAAATAGTCATTAGAGAATATAACAAGAATTGCAAGCAGAGTAATATCAATAGTAATAGTTATAATAACAATAATAATAGTGTTGAAGTGAGTTAAGATAATCCTACTGATAAAGGATGGTTTCAAATGAATCAAGAATAATAATAATAACAAGAGGTAGAATAATAAGTAAAACGTATTACCATGGTGGATTCAGAGTGACGACGATCTCCTTTTGTACACAGAGACCTGGTTTACAAACTCGAATTGCACAAGCCTCCCCCGCAATTGCAAGCATCTTCTTGTTTCTTTGTTCGTCTGCTGACAATAGTGAATGACTTGACCGTATCGATATCATGTCCGTAATCCACAAGATCTTTTGTTATAGAGGTTTTTGGCACTTTGCACTCATCTGTTTTCAACCATTTTGGCAAATGCTCCATCATGAGATAAGTAGACAATCGCCTTTCTGTACGACCTTTGTATTTGCTTCCACAAACACACTAATCAAATTGATATACACAGTTTGAAGTATCCAGGATTGGCGACTGGTCTTTTCCAGATTGCTGAGCCACTTCCTTAGTGGTGTTGAGGAAAACAAGTTTTACAGCATAGTAAGTTCTCTTGATGGCTTTGTCGAGTCTTTGTTTGACTACTTCCTGTACATCATCTCCTTTGAACGGCAAACTGATATAGACAGGCTTCTTCGGAACTGTTTGGATTGTTTTGCAAGGAATTTATTTATTTATTTATTACGAGATGGTATCAGTTAGAGAACCATTGGAAAATTTTGAGGAGTTACATGGAGTTGCAGCCAGCGGGGTTCTTTAAGTTACTTAAAGGGTCAGTTGCACGCCTACACCATTCGCTGGTGGTTGCGCCATATATCTCGTGAATCAACAGAAGCTGGAATTCATTATCCCAGTGGCTGAATGTTTTACAAGCTCGTCTTTTAACCGAAAAGTTCTGGATTCGAACTACAGAGTAATTGGTGTTCGTTGTTGTTGGTTATCTTCACCACATGTCTTATTTATGTCCACTTGAAATTATGTCTGGGGTGTATGCCGCTCCTCCCAGTTTGTTGATTTTTGTCTGTAGATTTTCGAATTTATGGGACTTTAGAAATAAACTGTCCACCAAGTCCAAGTCTTTTACAGTCTTCTTGTCAGCCCAGTCACTATCGACTAAAAAAATTAGAATGGGGTCATTTACTTCGTGCATCCAGACTGCATCATTACAACTACTTGCGCAACAAATGAGGTTGTCAAAATCAAACTTTCCTTACTGTGAGAATAGTGTTGGAATCTATTGCAACCACCATTAAGAGTAAGAGTGGTATGCGTCACGACTTTAATAAACAGCCTACCTTCAACAACTGCATACTAAAGATGAAATGATCATCCGGAAAGGATTAGTAATAAGGAATCCTTGCAGTGAACCATTCATGAACCTACTACTCAACAAATATGTAGAAAAGAATGGAGATGGATCAGACACAAGTTGAGCAGACAACTGAGTGATATCGCACGGTAGATCATTGCTCCAATGGTATCCGAACGAGAAACCTGGGTGACATTGAAGGGATGGTGTAAGGAGGAAGTGACAGCTTATGAGCAGTCCTGCAGCTAGCTAAAGAGGACTGCCAATGGATGCGAACATTGAACGTTTTTTATTGACCTTGGTAGCCATTGGCGGGCAACTCAAAGGCGCGAATGGTTCAATCGTGTACAAGTTGGAAGAAGACAAAAGAATACGAATAAAAGTACACTGTGTTTACCTGTAAACATTTGTTTATAGACTAACTAACTATCTTTACTTCAGTTGCCAAACAGTATAACTTTCCAACAAGTACTGATGTTTTGGAGTTAAAGTTGAGAAAAGTTCATGGTAATTATCGGTTCGAAGGGTCTTCGTAAATAATAGGAACTTAAGGTTAAGTTCCTTGACAAGGACTTTAGACAACAGAACAAAGTGGAGAGGTTCTGTTGAAGATCAAAATTCCACTCAAGATCCTAATAAATAACAATAATACTGAAGATAATAATAATAATAAAGCTAACTCTGAATTTCGAAATATATGCATGCATACCACTAGAATTTAGAATGATTGACATCAGATCTTAAGACGATGGAGTTCAAAAACCCTTATGTGTTATTTAGATTGACAATTTGTGTTGTTCTGTTGCCTTCAATATCGAAATACCATAGGCCTTTAATCGACATTATTGTTTGCTGACAGCATTACTTTTCTTCATATTGATAATTTTAATTTTTTTTGAAAATTTATGTTCGTATAAAGTACACATCAATTTATTTTGAACAAAGATGATTGATACCTATTGGTTTATTTTTAGCAGTAAATGACTCATATTCTTCACTTAGTCTGTCTATCTGAAGTTATTATGCTGAAATACTGAATATAAGATGATATATTGAATTGAATTTTTGATTTTCCCGTCGATTGATTGGACCGAAGTGTTCGGTCTCAGGTTGACATGTCGGCTTCTTGTGCAGATGCCTCGACAATTTATGGGCATTTAATTAGTATACAACTGGTGGATGGTGGCTAGCAGTGGAATCCAGGATAAGGCGCATTTCGTCCTATTTGGGACTCGTCAGCTGGATGTACCTGCATTTCTCAGTGAGTGATGATGTTCCCACCACGGAGGCTCGAACCCAGCACCCATAGTTTCAAACGCCAAAGCGTTATCCACTAGACCACTTGGGCCACGAGAGCTGGCCACCTCTTGTGCAACGGGTCATATATTAATTATTGAATTGAATTTTTGATTTTCCCGTCGATTGATTGGACCGAAGTGCTCGGTCTCAGGTTGACATGTCGGCTAAGATGATATATGTCTAATGTCACACAAACTCGATGACTTGCAAGCGGAAACCAATAAACTGGCTAAAGAGGCAGGCAGCGAGAAAAGGATTTCAGGTGAATACAGAGAAGACAGAGGGGTGATAAAGATAACCAACAACCCCCCCCATCAACAACAAACAGCACCAAACACCATCAACGGAAGAGATTTAACAGAAGTTGCCTCCTTCACTTATATCTAGCCAGTAAGCATCGTTTCAACTATAGGCCAGTGGGATGGATGAAGATGTCAAAGTTAGCCAGAGTCGTCAAGGCGAGATACGCCTTCATAAACTTGAAGCCAGTTCAGAAATCTTTCACACTCAACCAACGTCTGGAATAAGATTTGCATTTTCAACACCAACAGGTCAGAAACTTGACCAACGCGTCAAGAAAAAAAATCATTTCCTACAGACTGCAGACTTTCATCAACAACTGCCTTCTTCACTGGCTGGTTTCATACTGAAGATCAAATAGTCTTCCGGCCGGAAGGCATTAGCAACAAGAAACTCTGGCTGAGAACAAACAAACCAAGAGCCGATCGCTCAACATATATATACATATAGGAGAAAGTGGAGATTGATCGAGTATACGCCACTGAGGAGGCCGTCGAACGATATCACGTGCAGTGCAGCCTGTTGCTGGAGTGGAATCCAATGGGAAGTGACGATTGGGTCGTCGGTGCGAAGGTGACATGGAGGAGATCGTTTGGGGAGGAGGAGATGAGAGATTATGGGCAACCGTGTGGCTAGCCAGCTGAAGAGGACAGCGGGTAATAGAAAAATTGAAGATGTGTTGTTGAAGCCCTATGTTCCATTCGGAACGCAAGGGAATAATAATAATAACTCAATATAAATTTCAATTCGTCGTAATAATAATAATAATAATAATGACAGTGTATATGAAGTCATTTGAGTAGTATGCTTTACTGTAATGCAGAATGATTACCTCTTGATTTTCAGAGACTAACTATAATGAACAAACAGTAATGAACAAATCTTTCTCTTATTGGGAACATCATCACTCACTGAGAAATGCAGGTACATCCAGTTGGCTGACGATTCCCAAATAGGACGAAATGCGCCTTATCCTGGATTCCACTGCTAGCCACCATCCACCAATTGTAAATCTTTCTCTTAGTTAAATACATCTTTTAAACGAAATTATCATTTAAAGTATCAGGTAAAAGCGTATATCTACAATCAACGTATGAAAACTGACCGCTCCAAGAATGTAAAAATATAAGTTTCAGTCAGGATTTATAACTAAACACTGAGGTTATAGGCCACTAGGTATTCCATGTGCATATATATATATATAAAATATAGCCCTTCTGCAGGTTGCACATAAACATAAGTCTGTGATTCGGGTTCCGTGTGGAGTTAGTCTCCACCTCTGAAGAATAATTAATCTCCTTAAGTTTAATAAATGCTACTAAAATTCCATACTGTTCTATTCAGTATGTAAGTCTTCTTATTACACAAGTAACAGATAATAAATAAGCCAGTAATATTCATCGAATATTTCACTTTATGAGTTTGTCAATTGTTCGTTTACAAGAATTTGATTAAATCATGAGGTAACATCAGTCAGAGGACTGCTAAAAACCATAGGATGCTGGAGAGCTGTTTTACCCCTGTTTGAGACACTTCTGCAACACGCAAGCAGTATCTTTTAGTTACGGAGCGAGCCCGTTGACAAGTAAATCAGTAGGTCGTAATCTAATAGCCCTTGAATGCTAACTTCTGCCATTTCGTAACATATAGTGTCGTCTTCAGCTAGTTTCACTGGCAAGGATTTGTGGTAACAACCGACTTGAAGGAAGACTATATATTTGGCATGACTGCTAAGTAAAACTGGAGGTAACTGGATCGTGTAGTTAGTTACTAGTGCGTACTGGGTTAATTTTAAGGTATTGGTGTGAAGGCATTTAAGTAGCTCCCAGTTTTCCCTGAAATTTTGGTTTAAATATATATATATATATATATATATATATATATATATATATGAAATTTTGTCGAGAAAGACGATTAAACGTTTACAATGAAATCATCCGGAACAGAGAATACAACCGCATCTAAAACACTTCTTTATATATTGTGCGTTAAATTATCCTAAAATGAACTTATAACAGATGCGTTAGTTTACTTTTGAAAACTTTACCGATATAAATTATTATTGTGGTGTGTGCTGTGGACGTGGTTTATAAGAATTACATAAATTCAGATTGATAGGAAGCTTCCAAAATTATTATCAACAGTTTAAGCCAATGGCAACAAAAATAGAAGGATTTAGTTTATGCTATGGACATGAAATAGTCTGATTGGACAACTTCACATCTCTCTGTTTAACCTTGGGCCAATCGCCAACCCAAAATATTCATCAACCTTATTCAGCAGTTGTACGACAACGGCACATGTCAAGTCATCCACAACGGAAAACTCAGCTAGGCGTTTGGAGTAAACACAGGAGTCAGACAAGGGTGCTTATTATCTATCACCAATGATATTCCTAATTGTGGTGGACTGATTGGATTATGCATCAGACAGTAGGAAACGAGAAACGGGACAGGGATATCCTGGACTGACATGAAGAACCTAGAAGACCTAGATTTAGCACGTTGATGATTTATGTTTGATGTCACACAAAATCGAAGACTTACAAGCGATAACCGACAAACTGGTCGAAGAAGCAGCCGGCGAAGACAGGACTGCTGGTGAACATAGAAAAGACGGAGGTTATGAAAATAACCAACCACCACCACCAACAACAGCAGCAGCAACATCCAGCGCCAATCACCATCAACGGAAGAGATTCTCAAAAGGTCACTTCATTCACTTATCTAGGGAGGGAGCATTGTCTCAGCTACAAGAGAAGGAACGGACGAGGATTTCAAATCGAGAGAGGAGAATCGGGAAGGCGAGAAAGACATTCATCAACCTGAAATCAATCTGGAAATCTTCGTCACTCAGCCAGCACCAACAACAAAATTCGGTGGGATTTTCAATACAAACAACGTCAAGTCAGTCAGTTCTTCTATACGGATCGGATCAGAAACTTGATGGGCGGGCGGGTCACAAAGAGTATTTCTAACAGGCTGGCTATTGCAGACGAGACCTTTATCAACAACTAACTGTCTTCGCTGGCTCTATACTGAAGATCAGATGGTTGGGCCGGAAAGAATCACCAACAAGAAACTATGAGCACTAACAAACTAGACAAGAACCAATCGCCCAACAGCAAATGTGCAGGAGAAAGTGGATTGAGTGGAATGGACACTCGCTGAGAAAGCCGCTGGGTGATATCGAGTGCGCATCAGGCCATTGCTCGAGTGGAACCAGGCCGAAATGGAAGCGGCGAGTGAGACGTCAGTGCGAGGGTGACATGAAGGAGATGGTGTGAAGAGGAGTTGAAACAGTGTGGACTATGATGGATGCAGGTGAAAAGTAAGTACAGCAGAAGGAAGACAGAAGAAAGTGGAGACGTGCAGTTGAAGCCCTATGTTCCACTAGGAACCCAAGGGAACAATAATAACAATCGCCAACCAATTAGAACAATTTATTATCCTCTGGCCTATCCGAATTTCAATGTGACTAAAGATGAATAAATATGATGTGTTTTCGCAGTCTCATGCATAATTTATTTTCACTTATATTAGTAATATTTTAAAAACTGACTGAATAATTAAATGAATAGAACTTACTTTTATTCCTTGAGGTGGTTTACATGTAGCATTATATTCTTGAATTAATTTATCTCTGATATAGAATGAATTTTGATGATGATTACTATAATTCAATTGAAGGCTGCTAGCATTATATGTCAATGGGTTGTTTAAATTGAAACTTTGAACTGTTGTTTGATTGAATGGTGAATTCACAATACATGAACGAACAGTTAATGGTTCAATAAGTGCAAGAAACACAGTATTAGGTAGGGTACCAGCTTTAAATAAATATAAAAGAATAAACACAATTACACAATTACATTTGAAGTAGTGATAAAATGTCAGATTCAGTTATATTTATGTGAAAAATAACAACGAAATAAAGTAGTTTGTGCCCTAGTCTATTGGCTTTGGCTTCCTATCAGCTGTGCACAACCAAAAGATATTTATATCTTTATTCTGGACAGTATTTATAAAATGTACAGAGTTTTCAGAGGAGTTTATTGCGTGATATCTTCCCTTCGTACAATATCATCAAGTAAAATGTTATTTGTTTACAGGATTTCATCATGAGCTGATATCATCACTTAAAGAACCATTGAAAAACTTCCAGGGAGTTCTGAACAGCTGCTTCGTCAGCCTTGTTTGGGACTCTTCAGAAGTACGCACCCACTACAGAGAGTCCGAAACCAGGACCTTCTGGTTACAAGGCTAGCGAGCCCCCACACCATTCAGCCATCGAGATCCTACCCAATGGCCAGCCCATGAATTCCAACTTCTACCAATTCATAACATTGCACCGCTGTAAGCCAATGTCATCCATGGCGAATATTTGTCCTAACATCCAACTTGCTGCATCCTACTGGTCACGAATCCCCGTTAAAACCTCAGTCGACTACCTACCTGAAAAAAAAGCCCGTCGCTAGTGAATATCTCATTTATTTTCAAGTATTAGTTTGTAGTGATTCGGTTGATTGGTTACAGGATTTCATCATGAGCTAAGATCGTTTAGAGAACCATGGTGAAGACTGGGAGTACTGGACAGCTGTTTCGTCCTAGTTCTGGGTTCAAACCCCAGTGGATGCGTACTGATGAAGAGTCCCAGACTAGGATGAAACAGCTCCTCATTATTCCTAGGTTTTCCAATGGTTCTCTAACTGATTTCAGCTGATGATGAAATCCTGTAACCAATCAAATCAAATCCATACAAACCAGTACTTGAATAAAATATTAATTAACTGACAGTATATCCTGCGACACAATAGTCTCTGAGCTGAAGCACACACTATTCCATTATGATGATATATCTGCTTTGTCAGCTTCAAGAAATCCACGATATCTACTTGAAAGCCAACGCCTAAGATGTTCAGAAGTACACTTTGAGACCCAGATGACATAACCAAAGAATAGTAATCTCATCTATTGGAATATGTTTCCACCCCCACAATCAAGCCTTTCCTCAAGTTTAATAGGAATCAGAAGCTTATGAAAATTTTAAATACACACAAGAGTAGATTAAAAACCAATAGAGGTCATATTTTGATCGATTAAAACAAACTGAACAAGAGAAAACATATGCAATAGAGAGTGGGAAAGATGGAAGTTTTTAGTAACCTAAGATTTAACATTCTTGAAAATGTAATATAATCTCAGTTAAATGAATACTTCAAACTTATCCTAGAAAGCTACTAGATAATATTATCAATAAAAAAGAGCATAACGGAAAACAAAAAATTGAAAAATGTTCGTTATCGACTATAGCCATTCCATATCGAAAAGACACAGCGGAACAACTTCAAAGACTACTTACTTCACATAATATTAAAGTCAATGTCAAACCCTCTAATTCTCTGGAGAAAGCGTTGGTGCATATCAAGGATATGGTTCCCAAAATGTCACAAAGTAATTGTGTCTACAAGATAAAGTGTTCAGAATGTGATGCATACTATATAGGGGAGAGCAGTAGACAGGTGAAGGTCAGAGTGAATGAACATAGACTATGCACAAAACGTCCACCTAGAAATGAAGTAGAATTAAAAAGTCTAGAAGAAAGATCGGCTATAGCAATGCATGCGATAGACAGCAGACATAAAATTGATTTCGACAATGTCGAAATTCTTGCAAGAAGATTTCATTCACATATAAAGAAAGATTGACCTCTGAAGCCTTGCACATTTTAACCACGTCGAATGCAGTGAATAGGAAAGAAGGGATAGATTTATCACCTACATGGCAAACTCTTATGAATCAAGACAGATGAAAAAGCAACAAACACTCTAAGAGCCTCCATGATCATTAAAAAAATTTAGTATCATGTTTATCACATGTGAATTCACGTCTTTTCCATATGACAAATAACATACATACACACACACTCATACGAAAATTTTTTTTATTTCCTGCACGTTCCCCGGTGGAACATAGGGCTTCAAGCTGCAGGCTTGAAGTTTCTGTAGCAGTGTTCATTTTTACAGGATAGGGTTGCTAGCCTCATGTCCAGCTTTCCCCCTTTACCAGTCTTATTACTGGCTAAGTAAGGTTAAGGAGCTTGTCAGCCGGGGATCAAACCACGGACCATGTAAATGGTCGGCGAGCATGCTAACCGCTGTGCTACCAACGCATATACGAAACTAATCTTTACAAATCAACTATAGAAAATATACACAACAACAATTTGACATTAGTCATTACAAATATAAATGATGAGTGATTACATATTTCTAATGGTACAAATGTCAATGGACAAATGACCTTCAAATAAATTGACTTTAATTTATGTAAAAAAATTGTTTGACTATATATTTTGATGATTAATTATAATCCGAATAAATCTGCTGAAGAGGCTGTGGCTTACAGAGCGAAACGTTAAGAAAAGCAGATCTTGTTTTGATTTTCTTAACAAGCTGGGATTTAATTTAAACAGTTTATCATGAATCAAACTGACTCGGCACTCAAATTATTCCAGAAAGTCCGTAACACCTACGGTCTGGAAACTTATAATTCATAAACAATGATCAGAAATTACGCCTACATAGTCTGTTTTCGCAAGATTCAAGTTAAAACAGAGAATAAATGCTTCGATACAGTGGGAAAGGAGTTGTATGAAATAAAAACAAGGAGTAGATAAAATAATGAGTAACAATGTGAGTAGGTCAACTCAAATCATGGAAACATGAGACAAACAAAGATACATAATACTGCAAAACGAGGAGGCTAAGGCCAAATACTACGTAATTGGATGGAGTGAATGATGGCCTCCAGCTAACAGGTGTTTGATGGTAGTTGCTTCGGCAAGCTTGAGGAAAATTTAACCAATATTTTGATCGGTAATTTCGAAGGATTTCATGGTGTATTATTTCATAATTTTTTTTCTTATTTACAGCTTGATTCCACACTGTATTTTCGGTACAAGTATGGAATTTTCAGCGTGGATATCGGTAGCCCAAATTTCGCAGGCCGACCATAGATATCAGGTGTGCGATGGCGTGGGCTCGAACCCCGGATCATGTGCATGGTCGGCGAGAGTCCTAACCACTATGCCACCGACGTATCAACGAGATGCTTGTCAATGGCACCACTGAAAGTGTTTGTTGCCATTAGATGTAGTCATTTTGCTATATATTCGAAAAATCGAAGATATGTCTTTCTTTCCGTTCTGTCAATGTAACTACCACCTCAGACACTTTTCGTTTCTAAAGTATTAGTTTTGTAGAGATTTTGTTTGATTGGTTGAAGGATTTCACCATGAGCTGACATCACCCAGAGAACTTTCGCAAAACCATCAAGGAGTACTGGGCTGCCGTTTCGTTAGCCTAGTCTGGAATTCTTCAGAAGTACGCATCCACCGTCAGGGATTGAATCAAGACCTTCTGGTTACAAGTTGAGCTCGCAGACTATTCAGCCAATGGGACCCGATCCAATGGCCAGTCCATGAATTCTCACTTCTACCAATTCATGACATAGCGCGACCACTTCAGAATGTCTTCTTCGATGATTTAATACCTCACCTTCAACCTGCTGTACGTGTAAATTTGTATATATCATTAGATTGAACATGAAGAGGGTATCTGTCGACCTTGGATTGCACCAATCAGCATGTTGTTCTATATATGTATATCCTTTATCTGTAGATGTTTTTTGGTACTCACCTTGCATGTACATAGGTAAGATGGCTAATCAGTTCTTGATTTCCTCTTTAAATTAGCTTTTATATCACATACGAGTTAAGAGGTGTAGGCTGATGGACACTGTAGTCGGTTATAGTACCATTCATTATCGAGTATTCAATCATACCTTCTGTATTCAGGACAGATATGAATACCAATTAGAATAGTGGAAGTTAGTATCTGAATGCATAGTTTCCAGTTGTATTTACTATCTGGAAGTTGATGATCTTTCACTACTGTCAAAAAAAAAATCAATAGAAATGAAGCAGGTTTGTAATTCCTTGTATACTTATTTAACTCATTTAGATTTCCTCAATGTAAATAAAGTTAATTATCGCAAATCTTAATTACCATTCTTCACACACTTGAAAGTATTACGTAAATTTATCACGATAAAAGTTTTTATATTTCCCATTCAATGAATGAAAGATAAAACGATATTGTTGTTTTTACTGACGTTTCGCTATTTAATACTGCTAATAGCTTTAATCAAAGTAGTATTATTAAACCAGAATTTACAAAATGTCAGCTTATATACACCAACCTAATTAATCATCTTTCTTCAGTATGAGGTAATATTTTACGTTGTCAAGTTGGCAGCATGTGTTCATATATAATGGAATTGCTTATCACATTTGTGTTCATTCTGTCAATTCATGGGTGTAGTGGGTGGGCGCTGGAACCAGATCAAATTCTATCTTAGTCCATCATTCATTCCTGTTCAAATAATTTGGATTCCGTTTGATATGAAATGCTTATTAGATTTGTGTTTAGATTTCTTATGAAATTTTTTCTGGATGATTCCAATGTAGTCAAAATCAATTTTTTGGCATGATTCGTTAGCGTGGCGTGTAAACTTATGGCTGGCTGATGATTTTTCATGTTTTTCTAGTTCAACTGAACTTCCCGGTGCTCTACGGTGTTGAATTCTTCTGACTTTGATTTCACACGATGCTTGTCCAAAGTTCATCGTATCTCATTCCAAATGTTTTATTTTTTAAACACAACTAGATTGTCAATCCTTTAGAAAATTCCTTCTTTTACCTGGACAATGTTGCTTTGTAGTTTAGGTGCCTGATGGTTTTGAGAAAACTTCGACGTTGTGTTTATTCATTACTCTTCTGATATCTGATGACGTTTCTGAGCTATATGGAATGATAACTGTTGAGGTTCATGTCTTCGGAATGCTTTTACAACTACATTTAATGTCGTTGTTGATTTTAAAAATGAAATTCTTTGAATAGTTGTTTTCCTTGAAAATTCCACTAATAATAGTGGCTGTATAAAGAGTGCGATAATCGAATATCTCGTTAACACTGGTCATTCCATCTCAACAAACGCCTCCTTCAAAGTGATCCACAAAGTGAAGAACAACCTATCAAAGGCAATACGCTTTCGTCCCTTTTGTATTGCTGAAACCTTAGGCATTCAGTTGGAGAAACCAGAGTTATGTGTACCAAAAAAATCAGCGAACCACTCTACTATCATGGTAACAACCGTGTTGACATCTACTAACTCGATGTCTTTTTTTACTAACTCTTTATAACATTTGTAATTTTTATAAGTCTTACATAATTCCGTGTTTTCCTTTGTTTCTGTGAGCATCTTAATCACAAATCCCTCATTAAACTACTCATTTAATTACATATCTGTATCACGCTCCCCTAGTTACCATCTGATTAATACTACGTGCGTCGGTGACACAGTGGTTAGGACTCTCGACGACCATGCACATGGTCCGGGGTTCCAGCCCACACTGGCGCACACCAGATATCTATGATAGGCCTGCGAAATTTGGGCTACCGATATCCACGCTGAAAATTCCATACTTGTACCAAAAATACAGTGTAAAATCAAGCTGTTACCAAAAATAAAAAAAATAAAAAAATTATTATTCCCTTGAGTTCCTAGTGGAACATAGGGCTTCAGCTTCACGTATCCACTTGCTTTTGTCTTCCCTCTGCTGTACTTTTCACCTGCATCACTGGTAGTCCATACTCTTTCAACTCCTCTTCACACCATCTCCTTCATGTCACCCTCGCACTGATGTTCCACTCTCCGCTTCCCTTTCGGCCTGGTTCCTCTCGAGCAATGGCCTGACGCGCGCGCGCGATGTCACCCAGCGGCTTCCTCCTCAGTGACTGTCCAATCCATTTCCACTTTCTCCTGCATATTTGTTGGTTGGCGATTGGTTCTTGTTTTGTTTTGTTTGTTCCCATAGTTTCATGTTGGTGATTCTTTCCGGCCCGGCCATCTGATCTGATCTTCAGTATAGAGCCAGCGAAGGCAGTTAGTTGTCGATAAAGTGTGCAATAGCCAGCCTGCTGGGAATATTCTTTGTGACCCGCCATCATCATCAAATTTTTGAAATGTCTTGACAACAATAACCCTTAATTATTTGTGTTCTTATCGGATAAACCCAATGTGTACACACACAAATACAAAAATAAGTATATGTATAATTGTGATTGTACCGCAAAGCGTAAATGAATTCGCTGCCAAAAAGAGATTCTTCGCTGAACTGCTTGTTTTGTTTACACTAATGTCTGAATGAGGATTATTCATGAATTATTTGAAATTTCTCCTTTTTGTGTTTCCTTCTCACCCATTGAAGAAGATTAGAGACATTGGATAACTTTACACTGCCAGGGTGCAATGATTCAAAGTCTAAATATTTATTATTGCGTTTCTTTGTTTTTCATTCATTGGAAAGTACTAAATTTTTTATAATAATGAATAACATATATCTAATGCCCAAATGTCTTCAAACTATTAAAAGTGATTGGTTACAGGATTTTATCATGAGCTGACATCAGTTAGGGAACCATTGGAAAACCCTATGAGTACTAGTTTTCCAATGGTTTTCCAATGTCAGCTCATGATGAAATCCTGTAACCAATCAATCAAATCCCTACAAACCAATACTTGAATATCAATAAGATGCTCACTAGCGACTACCCCTTTTTTCAGGTAGGTGGTTAACTGAGGTCCTAGTGGGAAGTCTTGATCAGTAGAATGCAGCAGGTCAGGTGTGAGGACAAATACTCGCCACGGATGACATTGGCTAGTGGCCGTGCAATGTCATGAGTCGTCAGAATTTGGCATATATGGGTGGGCCGTTGGATTGAATCCCAATGGCTGAATGGTCTACGAGCTCGCCTTGTAAACAGGAGGTCCTGGTTCGAACTCCAGTAAGTGTGCACTTCTGAAGAGTCCCCGACTAGGCTGACGAAACAGCTCTTCAGTACTCCGATGTTTCCCGATGTTTCTCTAACCAGTGTCAACTCACGATGAAATCCTGTAATCAGTCAGTCAGTCAGTCAAATCCCTACAAACCAGTCAGTACTCGAAAATATTAAAGGTGAACTTGGTTTAAACATATATACATACTATATAAATTTACTTATTTTTTCCGACTTGGATTTATGTTTAAACTAGATTTTTTGCTTCTCTGACGCTATTTTCTAATCACCATCATCATCATCACCACTGTATAATTCAGTTTATTATTACATCAAAAGGGTACAAAACTGGTTAGACACTTAGTTTTATTCAGTGGACTGAAGAGAAGATATGAACAAATATACATGTATACATGTAGATTACATTTTGACAGGCATACATAGCTGTGTCTTTATGCAGTTTTAAAGAGGGGGAGAGGGGAAGAGTTTACTTCTAATATCTAACAGATTCCAAGAGAAATAAGTTGTTAGTTTAGATGATTTATATTATAAACAAAAGTATGTCCCATTATTGGATTATCTCTTTGCAACATAGATTACGTCAAAAAGCCGGAAATGAAATGAATTCCCAACCAGACAGTCGTCTTGTATGAGAGAACATGAACATCTTGGAGACATCCATTTATAAGTTGGATAAAGAAAAAAAGGCAAGCGATATATATATAGATATATATTCATTTATACGAAGGTTTACATTAGATTTTATGTATATTACGTAATATTCAACTCACTTGGAAGAAAAGGTTATTGTGTTTAAAACATTTTTAAAAAAAGATATTCATAAGGATAAAAGCTATTGACAATGTGGCGACTTTTCAAAAAAGAAAAAATAATTATAAGTGGGTATATTTTACAGTTTAAGTGGATCTGTATTTGAAAAAAGAAAGAACAAGTAAATGGATGTTGATAGTGCACCAAATGATAATTTTAGGGTTTTAATAGCAACCGATACACACACAATACGTTAAAAAAAAACCATGAATGTTTTGAAAGGAGATATATGTAGCCATCTTTTTGTGTATGTGGGGGGTGGAACCTTTGTTTCATTTAGGACACAAGGAATAAAGTATTTACAAAAGAGTGGATATTGAACAAAGAAATTACTGTTTTCGATAACTTCATCATCAGGCTCCACAGTTATATATACATTATAGTGAATGAACAACATTAATGTTGTTTAAATAACATCGAATCAATAATATTGATAGATTACAGTTCAATAGCTGAATTTCTTCTCCTTTTCATATGACCGAATGGGAATTTTTTCAGCTACTTAAAGATAATATCACAAATTCAAGAAATTACAGTCTCTACTGAAGGCCAGGCAGTATTAGTGGCTAGCTAGACTTGCTTCTTTTGCACACAGAGAACTGGTTGTTTCACGCAAATCCCAATAGCCTCTGCTGTTTGGAGCATGCGGTGCCTCGATGTCTTCGGCAATTTATTTGGCACCTGATAGATGATAGAGAAGGATTCATCAATGCTAACTGGCTTTATGGCCGGTTTGTCCCAGATGGTCCAATATCGAACTGTTAATGGTTTTCACTGAGCCTTTACTTAGCTATATTGGGAGATGTTCTTCAGCGAGCACGAAAAATCAAAGTCCTAGAGCAACCGCCGATATAACTTGCTTCACAAGCTCAGTTGAATTCGAAGATACAGTTGGAATGTGGCTAGTCTAGGTACTTCATCTTTCAGTTGAGGAATCATCATCGGTCGTGTAGAGAATAAGATGTGTAGTTGGCCAACATGAAAAGTTCTTTGAACTGATCTTATTAATTTCTTCGTAATTATTTCTCTTGGACTATCACCCTTGAATTGCGGTCATATATATAAATGCTTCTTGTTTACACTTTCTTTGTCATGTGTTTCTTGGTAAATTTGTCGGGATAGCTGTTTTCAATCAAAGTACCATATACAATGCTTGACTCATTTTCACTTACTTCTTCTGAGCATATAGCTCTAACTCTGTGGCTGAGGGTCTTTACTAAATTTCTTTTGTACTTGAGAGGAACGAAGCTGTAAATATGTGTATGATATCCCGTTCAAATACTTTTTCTATGCGAATTTCTTTTTATGCTACCATCTGATTTTCTTGTAAGGAAAACATCCAGGAAGGCAATTCTGTTTTGGGATTCCTCTTCGTGTGTGAATTTCATACCCGAATGTACTTCATTGTAGTCAGTAATTATTGTACTCCTATCCAAATCATTATCACAAAGAATGAAGGTATAATCCATATAATACCGGCAATACAATGAGAACTTTCTGATAAGGTTGTTCAAAAGTCCATTTTCTTAGTTTACTTAGAAAGAAATCAACCGAAATGGGACCTAATGAGGAGCCCATCACCACCCCCTCCACTTGCCTGTATAGCGTGTCGTCAAATTCGAAATTTACATTCATGGTGCACTTTAATTACTTTTTTTTTTAAGGATTTCCGTTTCCATGCCAATGTTTATCGACTGGTTATCCACTTGTTCACATATGTAGTTAACTTTCTCTACTAGAGGTACATTTGTGAATAAAGATGACCAAAAGAAATTCCAAAGACTGACATTCTGTTCGATGAATTCATCATCAAGTTCTACATTTATGTGACATTAGTAATTAAAGAAACATTGCCCATATTAATGCTGTTTTAAATTACATTGAATGAATGGAATCAACAGATAGATTACATTACAAAAGCATCAGTAAGCGAGAAATGATATGCATTATAACATAACATAACAATTTCGATTTTATTCCAGAAACAGTACTTGCGGTGCAGTGTGGAATTTTCACCACATATCTACAATATTGCATCTAATTTCATCGTACATTTAAAAGGAGTATTGCAAAAAAAATTTAAAAATAAACACAACAAAAAACCAAAAAAGAAACACAGAATTAACAAAAAAAATGCAAATAAAAATACCAAGTAGAAAGGAAGATAAACACCAATAATGAAAAAAATATTTCAGTATTGGGTAGTGGAAGGTATGATATGTGTATGCGTGGTGAACAGTAAAAGCTATAATCATACAAGAAATTATGAGATGTTCTTAAGAATGTTTATAGCCAAGATGATCAGTTAATTTGATTGAACAACACTGAACAATCATAAAATGAACATTTCAGGTTGTGTTTTTTATTGTCAGCACTAATGCGGTGTTTGTTGTGGTGGTGTGAGTAAACCTGCATAATATAAAATTTTTAAGATGGCGATAGTGGCGTTCACAAACAAGATTGTCAGTTAAATAGTGCTGAAAAAAGAACAACCACAAAACTGATATTACATGATGGTCAATGACAGGACAATTTTGTAATAATCATAGTGATAATATAGTCGGAACCAGTAGATATACAAAAGAAGGAATAAAGTACAAAAAAAGCAAGCCAATGATAATAATATTAAGTAGCTAAGTATGTTTAAGAAGGTTGTTCACTATAGAGTACAAATAAGAGAGTATAAGGGGGAAATAACCAGGCACAGAATTATGTTATTAACAACAAAGCAAGTCATAGGTTTCACGCTTAACATTGTCTCTGTCACTTAGAACACGGGCTGGCCAAATATGGTATCGTTGAGTTCCTATACTTGGTTGTACGAGCATATATTATTTTGTACTGATTTCTGGTTCTACCTGATGAGATGCAAGGAGAGAGTTGGGAATAGAGGAGGTGTTGGGGGTCATAGAGTATGGTTTTAGTCCATTTCTCGCATGAGACAGTAATCTATTCCGGCCACCTAGAGGACAACCATGAGCACACCGAGGGAGTGGCCATCATGATGTCACCAACAGCAACCAAAGCTCTCATGCAGTGGGAACCAATCTCCTCCAGGATAATGACAGCCAGGTTCAACTCAAAAGGAAGGAAAGTTACAGTCATTCAATGTTATGCGCCTACAAACGTCTCAGAACAAGAGAAGAAGGAGGCGTTCTACAGACAACTACAAGCAATAATGGACAACGTCCCAAATGGCGATATCAAAATCCTGATGGGCGACATGAATGCGAAGCTGGGAGGAGACAACACAGGAAGAGAACTCACCATGGGTCGTGAGGCCCTCGGTGAAATGAACGACAATGGTGAACTCTTCTCAGACTTCTGCGCCTTCAATGATTTGGTGATTGGCGGTAGTGTGTTCAAACACAAGGATATACACAAGACGACATGGATTTCACCAGATGGAAACACCAAGAACCAAATAGACTTCATCTCAATTTCAAGAAAGTGGAGACGGAGCCTACTGGACACAAGGTCAAGGAGAGGAGCAGATGTGGGTTCAGACCACTATCTAGTACAAGGGACTTTCAAGGTGAAACTAAAAGCCTCGAGGATAGCTGGGGATAGGCCACAATGCAAGTTCAACACTCAATTACTGAAGGACACAACCACAAAAGACACCTTCACTGCAACTGTCAGAGCAAAGCAGGAAACACTACGCGACATCACTGAAGAATCATGCGTGGAAGAACATTGGAAGTCTCTGAAGGCGATTCTCAACGAAACGTGTTCAACGGTTCTAGGAAGAAAGAAGAGACAAGACAAGGAATGGCTCTCAACGGACACTTGGAAATTAATAGAAGAGAGGAGAATGGTGAAAGAGAAAATGATTCAATGCAAGGACGGACAGGAGAAGGAGACGATGAGCTCAACTTACAAAGCATTGGACAAAGAAGTGAAGAAAGTGCTAGGAAGGACAAAAGACGATTCTACGACAATCTAGCTACTGAAGCTGAAAGGCAGCAGGCAAAAGGGACCTGAGGACACTATATCAGATAACCAAATCTCTATCCGGGAAGAGACCAACACAAGCGAAACCTATAAAAGACAGCCAAGGGAAGCCCATTACCAAGGAAGAAAAACAGATTAAACAATGGGCGGATCACTTCAAAGGACTCTTGAACCGACCATCACCTGCAACCCGTCCAGAAATACCAACAACAGCGCGCACACAACTGCAAGTTGACACCAATCCTCCAACGAGAGCTGAAGTCTTGAATGCAATCAAACTTCTGAAAGCTGGAAAAGCAGCCGGACCAGATGGAATACCCCCTGAAGCACTGAAAGCGGACCCAGAGACTACAGCAGACATGCTGACTCCATTATTGCAAAAGGTCTGGAAGGAGGGAAAGGTGCCTACTGACTGGAGGAAAGGTTACCTCGTGAAACTACCAAAGAAGGGCGACTTACGCTCACTCTGCAAGAACTGGCGAGGAATCATGCTCCTATCGACGCCAAGTAAAATCCTGAGTCGCATCATCCTGGAGAGATTAAAGGACGCACTGGAGACAGAACTCCGACCAGAACAAGCTGGATTCAGGAAAGGCAAATCATGTACTGACCAAATTGCAACTCTACGCATCATCATCACAGAACAAAGCATGGAATGGCAATCAAACCTCTACCTCAACTTTATAGACTTTGAGAAGGCCTTCGACAGCGTTGACCGTGAAGTAATTTGGAAATTACTCGAGTACTATGGCGTACCCCAAATATTCATCAACCTTATTCAACAGCTGTACGACAACGGCACCTGCCAAGTGATCCACAACGGAAGACTCAGCGAGGCGTTTGGAGTAAACACAGGAGTCAGACAAGGGTGCTTACTATCACCAATGATATTCCTAATTGTGGTGGACTGGATTATGCGTCAGACAGTGGGAAACGAGAAGACAGGAATATCCTGGACCGACGTGAAGAACCTAGAAGACCTGGATTTCGCGCGTGGATGACTTATGTTTGATGTCACACACAATCGAAGACTTACAAGCGAAAACCGACAAACTGGTCGAAGAAGCAGCAAAGACAGGACTCCAGGTAAACATAGACAAGACGGAGGTTATGAAAATAACCAACCAACAACAGCAACAACATCCAACGTCAATCACCATCAACGGGAGGGATTTGAAAGAGGTTACTTCATTCACTTATCTAGGGAGCATTGTCTCAACTACAGGAGGAGCGGACGAGGATGTCAAATCGAGAATCGGGAAGGCGAGAAACACATTCATCAACCTGAAATCAATCTGGAAATCTTCGTCACTCAGCATCAACAACAAAATTCGGATTTTCAATACAAACGTAAAGTCAGTTCTTCTATACGGATCAGAAACTTGGCGGGTCACAAAGAATATTTCCAAAAGGCTGCAGACCTTTATTAACAACTGTCTTCGCTCAATACTGAAGATCAGATGGCCGGAAAGAATCACCAACAAGGAATTATGGGAACAAACAAAGCAAGAACCAATCGCCCAACAAATATGCAGGAGAAAGTGGAGATGGATCGGACACTCGCTGAGGAGACCGCTGGGTGACATCGCGCGCCAAGCCCTCGAGTGGAACCCGAAAGGGAAGCGGCGTGTGGGACGTCCAAGGGTGACATGGAGGAGATCGTGTGAAGAGGAGTTGAAAGAATATGGATTAACATGGATGCAGGCGAAAAGTATAGCAGAAGACAGAAGAAAATGGAGACGTGCAGTTGAAGCCCTATGTTCCACTAGGAACCCAAGGGAGCAATAATAATAATATGTAACACTAAACTGACTAAATACCAGATAAATTAGGGGAATTGACGCAGAGTTTATGAATTTACTGGCTCGACAGCAGATCAAGGTAGCAATGGTGTCTGACTACATCTGTTTCTTTCTTTACAGAGACCTCCGGATTTTAGTGTTTAGAATCTAGAAGCCTTTGGTATTTTTATTCGATACCCGATAGATGTTAGAGAAAGACTCTTCAATGCTAGCCGGTTTTGTAACCTATTTCGAAGCGGTGATTTAATATAAAAGTGTTGATGGCTTTAACAACACGGGTTGATGTTGCTAGGCACAAAAGATTAAGTTCTTATATCAATGGCCAATATAACCGACTCCACACGAAAAGTAGCTGAATTGATAGATACATTTAGAGATGAACAGTCTAGTTGCATCGTCATTCAATCTTTGGATCAAAACCGGTTGTGTTTAGGATATACGCTGTAGCTTACTGAAATCGGACGTTCTTTGAATTATTGGTTATTATTTCACTTGGCATAACACGTTTGAATTGTAGTCGTATATACACAGGCTTCTTGTTAATCCGATACAAAAGAATTCTTTTCTGTTCTTTTGGCTTTGAGTTTAGTGATAAACTAACTATTCAGGGTAGATGTTTTCAGTTAATATGTTGTATACAACACTAAATATTTATAACCTAGTTGCGAGTACGAGGCTATACGTTTTCTGAAGTTCAAATGCTTCTGTAATTCAACATTGTAGCAGGATAATTAATATGAAAATCCCTCCATAAATGGTCTATTCAAAATACTGATAGTTATTCAAGTAAAACGCAAAATAATTGAGCAAAGAATATCCTTTTCGATAATCTCCTCTTCTGGCTCTACATTTATATATATATGTTTACATACAAAGAATATTCTAGAATAGAAGTCAATACCAATATTGGTGTTTTTTAAATAAAATCGATTTGTAAAGTAAGATCACAGTGGAATTACCACAGTTCATTAAAGATGCTTAAATTATACTAATAATAAAAATATAACAGCTAATAGAAAATCAACTAAAATTAGGGAAATTTCTACAAAAAGTTGACGATCATTCAAACCTAGATGACCAAGGTAAGGAGGATGTCTGAACTAGCATCTTTTGGACGCATAAATAGGCTTCTTACTGTGGATCCCAACAGCTACAGCAATATTTAGTAATGAAACTCTTAAGGCGAAATTAAGATTTGTTGGTATGCGGTAGGTGAATTTGAAAGCCGCCTTATTAACATCAATCCTGTGTTCTGTATCCAAAAGATGAGATAGAGTAGAGTTAGGGATGGATTTTATTTCTCCTCTACTTAACTACTCAGGGTGATGTTCAGAAATCCGATGGGGAACACACCTAGTTATACGGCCTATGCTACTAACTGGCTCCACAGGAACAGTCAAACTGCTAGATACACATAGAAGAGGTGAAATTAGGCAGTTTATCTTTTAGTGCAGAACGCAAAATAGGGGATGGTTTTGAAGACACAGCAAAATTCAGTAGCAGTGAATGCTCTTTTCACCCCATCCTGTAGGCTTTGTGTTAATATCTCACTGATGTTACCATCACCGAGGAAATGAAGTTGTAAGTATAAGGCCTTTTACGGAACTGTTAGTACCTTGAGCAGCCTTTTTTTTATTGATATTCTTGTCAATGAACTTTTCTGGATAACCGTTCTGACTCAGCAGACGTTTAATAATATTAAGCTCTTCATTAAGACATTCATCAGAGCAGACTTCTGTTGCTGTGTGGACCAAAGACTTTATCAGACTGTGTTTGTGTTTCAAAGGCAGGAAGCTGAAAAAAAAGAGTATACTGACCAGTTGATGTAGGTTTTCTGTATAAACACACTTCTTCTTATTGTACCATCCTCTTTTTTGGTCATAAAGACGTCTAAAAATAAAATACTAGAGTCTCTTTGTTTCTTGATAGTAAAATTTACTGCAGAATGAACATCATGAAATTTGTCCAGGATGTTCTCTGCGCTTCATCATCATTTTCTATAATCAAAAATGTACCAATCATGTACTGGTAGTAGAATTCTAGTTCATCAATTACATCTTTCAAAGGCCCATTCTCGAGTTTCGACTACTATTCTACAATATTCTATTTATATAAACATATATATATATAATTGTAGAGCTAGAAGAGCGTCGGTGGCATAGCGGTTAGGACGCTCGCCGACCATGCAGATGGTCCGGGGTTCGATCCCCGGCCGGCGAACTCCTTTACCTCGCTAAGCCAGTAGTCAGACTGGTGAAGAGGAAAGGTTTGGCATGAGGCTAGCAACCCCATCCTGTAAAAATAATCACCACTGCTACAGAAACTTCAAGCATCTAGCTTGGAGCCCTATGTTCCACTGGGAACGTGCAGGAAAATAAAAAAAAAGAGTTAGAAGAGGAAATTATCGAAAAGGATGTTCTTTGCTCCATTATTTTATTTTTTTTTAGTTGTCTGAATGAATATTTTCGTTGTTCGAACTTTGTTTTTGGTGGATCACTACATTTAGTATTGATTTTTACTGTTTTGTGATGTTGTTGTAGTCGTCAATAATTAGTAGTGAAGTCAAAGATATGCCATAGAGTAACTGCTTAACCTTGAACTGTTTTATTCTGCTTGATTCCTGTAGACATCTTTATGGGTATTCCACAGTGTTGGCAATATTCTTACTGCTTATCAAGTAATTTAAAATTGTGTTTGGCAGTTGGTTTTCATTGTACATTCTGAATTTTGTTGGTGGATGGTGACTAGCAGTGGAATACAGGATAACGCACATTTCGTCCTATTTGGGACTCGTCCTCCAGCTGAATGTACCTGCATTCCCCAGTGAGTGATGACGTTCCCACCAATGTGGCTCAAACCCAGTGCTCATAGTTTCAAACACCAAAGCGTTATTCACTAGAGCACCTGGGCCACGGGAACCACCTCTTGTGCAACGGGTCATGTTAATTACTTAATTCAATTTAGATCTTTCCGTCGATTGATTTGACCGGAGTGTTTGGTCTCAGGCTGACATGTCGGCTAGTCACCATCTACCAATTAAATATTAATCAAATGCCCGGACATCGTCGAAGCATCTGCACAAGAAGCCGATATGTCAACCTGAGACCGAGCACTTCGGTCAAATCAATCGACGGGAAAATCAAAAATTCATTTAAAATTATGTATTTTGTATCAGAGAAAGTTTTGATTGTTTACACCTACTGGACAGTATTGTTGAGGCAGTTTTGAATTTCTGACATGATTTGTTATGCTTAAATGACACCACATCAAAAGTTGGAGTATAATTTTGGATTATTCAACACTCGTGGATGTTCGATAAGCTATAGAAGGTAACGAATCGACTGATTCTCTGTATTTGAACTGAAATGCTTTAGATTTTGATCACTTCAAGCAATACAACAAGCTATACAAGCTCCTTTGAGGAAGAATAACTCCAGCACAGTTCATAATTTGTAAAGCATTGCACTTCAGTAGAGCAATCGTTTTCAACTGAATAATGCTTTCATCTTAATAATGACAACAACAATCAGGATGTTATCTTAGGTATACTGAAGACAGATAAATGTGAAATTGATAACTTAATTGAAGCTTATAATATAATGGATTTTATTATATTAGCCTATTGTTAAAAATAAGAATAATAATAGCTTTATTGTGTACAAGAAGTTTACACTGTATACAGAATTTTCAGCGTTGTATACTGCATAATATTTCCTTGTTATTCAGTATCTTCAAGCAAAATAGCAATCTAAAGTATACCATGTGACGCAGTGCTGTTCAATCTGAAGAATAAAATACTCCCAGATGAACAGCAGCCGTCTGAACCTCAAATAAAAATGTATATGAGAATACTTGGTGATCCACGAAGATAACTGAATGGTAAAACAAAGAGAAGTAGACGAAATTTTGATGCGTGTTGTGCTGAATGGAAATTCAGGTAGTCTGGTGATTGAAGCAGGCAGCTGACAGGACCCTTTACTTCCCTCACCTAAATGACTTTGTGTGATTCTGCACAGCCATACACAGGGACGTATCAAGTAGGATTCCGTGGTAAACTAAGATTTATAGTGAATGCAATAGACACCTAAATAAATTCAGCTATACAGCTTAAATCAGTCTTTAAAAATGAAGTCTTGCATGATGAAATTTTTCTATTCTACTGACGACCAGAATCTAAGGGCGGTGTCGATGACAACTAGTCGGTATGAATACTAAAGACATGTATTTGTAACGTTTGCTGTCTAATGTTATTACCACCAGCAATAACTGAGATGTCCAGTATTCTGCTTTAAGATACTAAAAAAATCTGTTATACAGACATATAAAGAGGAAGGTGTAAAAAGGCTGTGGGATTTGAAAGCAGACAGAAAGAAATACTGAGGTCAGTTTTAATTTAAACAGAATTGTTCACTTCACTTCGCTCTACTACTTTTTTAAAAGACTTTCTTAATAATCAGAAGTCAGACGCGAGATCCGAATGTAGAAAGTGTCACTGTCTATATATCTATGCTTGTGTTCTCGTAGATTTTAAGTATGACAGATATTTAAGTGAATTTTAGATTTTCTAGTCAATTGATTGGACCAAAGTACTCAGTCTCAGGTAGACATGTCGGCTTCTTGTGAAGATGACATGTCAACCTGAGACCAAGCACTCCGGTCAAATCAATTGACGGGAAATTCTAAAATTCAATTAAATAATTAACATGACCCGTTGCACAAGAGGTGGTTCCCGTGGCCCAGGTGCTCTAGTGAATAACGCTTTGGTGTTTGAAACTATGGGCACTGGGTTTGAGCCACATTTGTGGGAACATCATCACTCACTGGGGAATGCAGGTACATTCAGCTGGAGGACGAGTCCCAAATAGGACGAAATGTGCGTTATCCTGTATTCCACTGCTAGTCACCATCCACCAATTATATGTCAGATATTGTCCAGGTATGCTCATGAAAATGTAATATTAAATCTCTCAGAAGAAGAATGCAGGTCAGCTGAAGCTCATTTCTTTCAGTTAACTGTTCTCATTCATTCTAAACTGTGCGTCGGTGGCACAGTGGTTAGGACTCTCGCCGACCATGCACATAGTCCGGGGTTCGAGCCCACGCCGGCGCACACCTGATATCTATGGTCGGCCTGCAAAATTTGGGCTACCGATATCCATGCTGAAAATTCCATACTTGTACCAAAAATACAGTGTGGAATCAAGCTGTAAATCAAAAATCAAAAATTAAAAAAAATAACGAAAGACATTTTATTTTGTTTTATTATTTAGAATGAATACCAACAATGATATTCCTGATTGTCAAGAACTGGATTATGCAGAGGACTGTGAGTAGGGAGCGAGGAGATTGGAATGCGTTGAACCAACAGGGACACTCTAGAAGATCTGGAGTACTCATAGAGTTTATGTGGGATATCATACAAATTCAAAGAGGTACAGGTGAAAACCAACAAGTTGGCAGAATAAGCAGCAAAGAGAGAGGAATTCAAGTAAACATAGAGAAGACAAAAGTGATGAGAATGACCAGCTAACAACAACAACAAGCGCCAACCGCTGTCAAACAGGAGAAATTTGAAAAAGGTTACTGCTTTCACTTATCTAGCATCGATGAAGATGTCAAAACCATCCAGAATTGCAAAGGCGAGATACGCCCTTTATAAGTTACTGCAGACTGTTATCAACAGCTGTCATTGCTGGCTTCATATTGCAGGTCGAATGGCCAGAAAGTTTAAGCAATAAAAAACCAATCAAGAACCTGTCGTTCAACAAATATTCCACAGGGAAATGGAGATGGATTAGAAACACATGCTAAGGGATCACGCGCCTGGTATATCCTCGGTTGGATCTCGGATGGGCAGTGACGCATTTGATCTGTGTCAGAGGGTGATATGCAGAAGATCATGTGAAGAGAAGGAGGAGGCAGAGGTGAGAGCCTATGGAAAATCATGAGGTCAGCTAAAGAGGACGCAGAGATTAGAAAAAAGACGGAGATGTGCTGTTGAATGTCATAAATTACATCGGTAGAGAAACTCTCCTGGTCGATGCAACTTTGTATGACAAAATTATAATGAAAGCGAAAAGCTAAGATTTCAAGAATTTAGACTAAGAATACATTTATGCTATTGGGCATTTAATGTTCGTCTTATTTCCAAACCATATTAAACTAAATAAATCTTACACTAATGATTAATCAGTTAAACTGTTATTTTTAGCTGGTATGAATCACTTCAGTAGTGTTTTTGGTTAGTTTTATGAATGGCATACCCGAATTGGCTTACTTCAAAAAGCCAAATACTGTCTGGCGTTAAATTTGAACGAACTAATAATTCACCGAATGAAGTTTGTTATTGTAAATGATGCAGCTCTGCGTGAAGTATTTCATATTAGTTTGTTTTTTAGATGAATATATGTCACACAATGAAACAGTATTATTATTTACTAGATGACACAGTTTCGAACATGATCTATTATTGTTCGTAAGCATTTCATCATTTATGATCACATGACTTTGAAACTTGAGATTTATAGTTTTCTTTGTTCTCTCCTATTTGTCGTCGTAGGGGTAGTAGAATGCATTTCCAGATGTCCAACTGGACAGGTGTTGAATAATTCTTATTACATGTATTTGCAGTTGATTCGATAAACAAATCTCCCCTTATTAATCTCTCCCTCCACCTAGCTGTGACATTAGATTTTGCAGCTGTCATTTTATCCCACCCATCCTATAGTGTGGTTGTGTGTAATTTTTTTTTTTGATTTACAGCTTGATTCCACACTGTATTTTTGGTACAAGTATGGAATTTTCAGCATGGATATCGGTAGCCCAAATTTTGCAGGCCGACCATAGATATCAGGTGTGCGCCGGCGTGGGCTCGAACCCCGGACCATGTGCATGGTCGGCGAGAGTCCTAACCACTGTGCCACCGACGGATGTAGTGAGTGGTATAGCTGAACTATTCTCTAGATTTCTTATATTATTCGGGTCAACCAATCTAGATTTTGCTAGGTGTTTATGCTCGGCTAGTCTGACTGACTGCACCTATTCTGCTACTCTGACTTATGTATTTGACCTGACAATCATTCAAGCAGGCAGGGTATTAGATAAACTGAATTGTTTTGTTTTAAAGGATCCACAGGATTGATCCTTTAACCTCTAAACCTTGTTTCTAACTGAGTTTGTGGGTGGTTTGAATGCCAGCCGCTTTTATTCCTGCCTTGTTAAGATTTCTGCGTAAGGTTTTGGAAGTTCCTTCTTTGTATGAAATTACTATTGATGATTTAGATTCCTTATTGTTGGTGTCGCCATTATTATTATTATTATTACTATTGCTATTATTGTTATCTTCACTATTGTTATTATTATTATTATCACTATCGGTACTATCATTATTTATCTTATTTTTACATATCCCTACATATTTCCTGAATAATTTATTCGGAAAATTATTAAGTTTCAAGGCTTCTTTTATGTGTATCACTTTCTGTCCTAGATTTTCCTTAGTACTACTTAGTTTTTGTGCTCTGTCACTTATACATTTCACCAATCCTATTTTTACTGACACAGGTTGGGATGATCTGAAGTCCAAATATCTGTTTGAGTGTGTGGGTTTCCTGTAAACATACACACTAGTGTGTGCAACTTTCCATCTTCTTTCCTTTTTACGCTACAATCTAACATTGGAAGCTCCCCTTCCTGACTTTCCAATAGCTCAGGGAATAACATTGAACATTGTTGATTCACCGTTATACTATGAAATAAATTATTAATAAAAACATTTCTGTTTAAACTTCCTCAATTATTCAATTGACTGCTGACATGGTTCGTTTAATGCCTTCGATTTTGGTATGTATGAACACATAATAACATATACAGTCAAGTGTATGGATATATTAACTAATTGATGAATTACGAAACAGATAAGTGAACTCGATAAATCCTTGTTTCGTTACTATTCATTATCACCATATGTCATACGATTAATTTGACATATATTTTTTTGTACAACCCCATTAAATTATACTCATAATAATGATAAATAAAACTCGTGATTCTGAAATCATGCATTACTATCAGTATTCGGCTTATAGTCAGCAATTTCATAATGTTTAAACTGTTCAAATTATATGCTTTTTCTCATATTACACATTGTTCAGAGGAAGTTATAGATGTTCATACTGTTATCTAGTGCGTCAGTGGCACAGCAGTAGAGTGTTTGCATACAACGCAGGTGGTTCGGGGCTCGATCCTCAGCCACGGACGCACTCTTTTACTTTGCTAAGCCAGTAGTAAGAGAAGTAAAGAGGGAAGGTTGGGCATGAGAGAGTAGCAACCCAATCTTGTAAAAATAAGCACCACTACTACCGAAAATTTAAGCCTTTAGCTTGAAGCTCCATGTTCCAATGGGAACGTAAAGAAATAAGAAAAAAAAATACTGTTTTCTCATCAAATCGCTTTTTCTCTGTCACTATGAGGAAATCCAATTGTTGTGATCGCATTGGCACAGATCCACGAATGTACACAGGTTTTGTGCTCATTGCAGCATCACATCAGTTTGCCTCCGTCATATTATCTTCTGTTTGTCTTACAGCACTTCCTATATCCTTTATTTTTTAATGATTTTTCTCTTTTCCTTTTAGTTGCTCATGTTGGTATTGAATAAGGGAACTGTGACAACTAATCAGTAATGCTACATTTTACACTAATATTCATTTTCTTGTATGTATCTTACTAAAGTCTAACCAAAATATTTTTTGTCAATTTGAACAAAATAAACAAACAAATACAGTAAAAGTCGTGACCGGTAGGGAGCAGCAGGTTGGGTGTGGGGACAAATACTCGCCATGGATGACATTGGCTAGGGGTCGCGCTATGTCGTGAATCGTCAGAAGTTAGAATTCATGGGCCATTGGATCGAGTCCCAATGGCTTAATGGTATACGAGCTCGCCTTGTGACAAGAAGGTCCTAGGTTAGAATCCCGGTGGGTGCGTACTTCTGAAGAGCCCCAAATAGGACGGAACAGCTGTCCAGTATTTCCTGCAGGTTTTCCAATGGTTCTCTAACTAATGTCAGATCATGATGAAATCCTGAAACATAGTAAAATTTATTCAGAACAAATATACAGAGCAAACAATTGTGGTTTCAATAAATGCTTCTTCAGGCTCTAAAACTGGACGGGTCAGTACACACATTTTCATATCTTCTGACCGATTCAATATAAAGGAAACTTAGTCAAATGTCTTAGCTATAGAATAAAACACATATGCTCAGAGGAATGCATTAAGGAAGAAATGTATAAATTGAAACTCACACTGCAGGAAAATGGATATCCACAGAACTTCCTTAAAAAGTATATGTCAATACCTACAGACAGGATAAAGTTGGATACCCCGTCGACACGAAACCTTTCTATCTTAAGTTAAGTTACAAAGGAGAAATTACAGCTGACATTCTAAAATGTCGACATTTTCTGCAGCTAAACTGGTACTCAACTTCTCAATCAAACCAGTACTTACACAGCAAGTCAAGGATAAATTATCAAAGATGGCCTCATCAATGTGTATCTGTGAATTCAACTGTTCATGTAGAGCTAGTTACATTGGCCGTACTCAGAGGGTTTTATCCATACGTGCGCATGAACATCCACCTGTATGGTTGGGTAAAGGGGTAACCAAATGCGTAAACAATGCAGTTTTAGCCCGCTTGGTAGATACTGGACACCCGATAAAACTTGACCAGGCGTTCTCAGTTACTTACCGCGTCCCTAGTAATTTATCTAGAGGAGCTAGACTACGTCTTCTATCAGTAACTGAAACGGTTGCAATTAATACCAGAAGATCATCGCTTTGCATACAAAAGAAGTATGTTCAACCTCTATGTTTACCTTGGCCTACAATAAAGCCAACAACTCCTCCATAAACACTAACACTAAAAAATTCCTTTCACAATTTTCTTTTCTTCTTCTTCTGTTCCTCTGTTTCATTGACAAACGTTCATTTCCAACTTTTATGATTTCGTAACCTTTCTTACCTTAGGTGTAAGTAGTGCTTTTTTTAACTTGTTATCATATTTACAAAATCCTGTTCATTCCACTTCATTATATTCATTATTATTATTTGACAATCATTCACCGATAATACTTGTAATTTTACACCATATTATCGTTATTATTTGAAAATTATTCTTATTGCCGTTATTTTCAACCTTGAACTTATGTCTAGACCGCCCCATTCGTTGGTTTATTTTCATATTGTCTCACACACCCTGCTTACACTCACTCTCGAAACCTGCATTTTCTAAATTAAATTACTTCATCTCATTTTGTTGCATGTTCTCATTGACCATACATGTTCAAAAGCTAACTGACTGACTATTGTTCGGTCCTATCTTATACACTTGTTCCTTAATACACTTTCTCATATGATTCTAATTTGCCTTTACTGACTGGCTATTGTATGCGCCGATCACCATCAACGGGAGGGATTTGAAAGAGGCTAGTCACTTCATTCACTTACTTAGGAAGCATTGTCTCAACTACAAGAGAAGGAACGGACGACGATGTCAAATCGAGAATCATAGGGAAGGCGAGAAACACATTATTCATCAACCTGAAATCAATCTGGAAATCTTCTTCACTCAGCCAGCATCAACAACAAAATTCGGTCGCATTTTCAATACAAACAACGTCAAGTCAGTCAGTTCTTCTATACGGATCGGATCAGAAACTTGATGGGCGGGCGGGTCACAAAAAATATTTCCAACAGGCTGGCTATTGCAGACGAGACCTTTATCAACAACTAACTGTCTTCGCTCTATACTGAGTGAAGATCAGATGACCGGGCCGGAAACAATTGCCAGCGAAAAACTATGGGAACAAACAAAACAAGGACCAATCGCCAACCGAAAAATATGCAGGAGAAAGTGGATTGGATGGATTGGACACTCACTAGCTGAGGAGACCGCTGGGTGATATCGCGCGCGCGTCAGGCAACTGCTCGAGTGGAACCAGGCCGAAAGGGAAGCAGGCGGTGAGTGGGTCATCAGTGAAAGAGTGAGTGACATGGAGGAGATCGTGTGCAGAAGAGTTGAAGGAGTATGGACTAACATGAATGCAGGTGAAAAGTACAACAGAAAGAAGGCAGAAGCAAGTGGAGATGTGCAGTTGAAGCCCTGTGTTCCACTAGGAACCCAAGGGAACAAAAATAATAATAATAATATTGTATGCTTAAATTAATGGATTTATAATTGTAAAGCCTAAAGAAGAAGAATTTATTGAAACCACAATTGTTTGCTCTAACTATTTTATTCTGAATACATTATGGGAATATTCAATTTACAGTAAAATTTGTTTTAGATTATTATTTTACTTTTGTTTGTGAGATATATTTGATCAGAGTGTTTCGCGGTAATGAATTCAGTAAACAATCAATAGGTATCTGACAGGCCAAACAGTATTTACCTTACATTGTAGGTTAATAGGCTAGTGATTTGACCTTTAGTAAGTATTTCAGAAGATGAAAACATATTCATTAGACTGTATCAAAAGTTATTGATTCAGAATTTCACAGTGTTACAAATTGAAGTTGAACACAGACAACGGCAGACAACATAGTGTAATGACTGACTCGTAGCTTCACCGAATAAGTTATGGCATATTGTGCAAGATCAATTGCCTATATTGATTTATTTATTGCACATATCATACAGTAAAAAAAAGACTGTATTATTCACTGGATGACAAAGTTTTGAACACTATTTATTCATTATAATCATAATTAGTTATAACTACACATCTGAGCTACATGAAGTTTATAGTGTTTCTTTGTTCCTTTCCATTCGCGGTAGAGGCTGTAGAGCTTTTCGAATGTCTGAGAGATGATAAGTGTTGAATCATAATTATTGCAGGTATTTTAAGTTGATTAGATAAATGAAGCTACTTTTATCAGTCTCTATCCTCATCCAGTGTGTGTCAGCTTAGATTTCAAAACTGTCATCTTATTGCGCCACAATGTGTGACTGTGCGTTATTGCACGTAGTGCCACAGTTGAACTATTTTCCAGATTTCTTATCTTACTTGGGTTAAAATAATCTCGATTTTGTAAGGTTTTTGTGCTCTGCTAATTTGATTGACCCAATCCTTCCAATTTGAGCTATGCACTTGAGCTGACAACGATTTTAGGGTATTAGATAAATAAAACTATTTTTAGGATTTCACCACGGACTAACATCAGTCAGAGAATCATTGGAAAACCTGGAAGTACTGGATAGCTGTTTGGTTGTAGTTCGACACTTTTCAGCAGTGGGCACCTACTGAGGTTCTAACCTGGGACTTCTTGGTTGCAGAAGTTAAGATTCATGGACCACTGAATCGTACCCCACTGGTATGATGGTTAACCGGCTTGCCTTGTAGCTAAGTGGTCCTGGTTTCTAAGCCTCTGTGGCGAGTGTGTACTGATGAAGAGTACAGAACTAGAATGAAACTGCTGTCCAGTACTCCCATGTTTTCCAATAGTTTTCTGACTGACGTCAGTTCATGATGAAATCCCGAAACTAATCAAATCCCCGCAAACCAACACTTGAATATCAAAATTATTTGGTTTATTGAGCTATGTCACACAGGATCCTTTAACGGACAAAGTTTGTTTTTTAGACAGCTAGTGGGTTTGAATGCCAGCTACTTTTATTCCTGCCTCGTTAAGAATTCTAAGTAAGGTTTACGAGGTTTATTCTTTGTGGTAAAGTACTACTGATGATATAAACTCCCTATTATTATTAGTGCTATCATAATTCTATGCATGCTTGTCATGCATGACATCACTATTAGTATTATTATTGTTACTACCGGTATTACTACCATTATTATTATTAACTATTATGACTAACAGCTTCTCTTGTATTCCTTACTTTTCGCTTTACATTTCCCTTGGTATTATTTAGTTTTCGTGCCCTATTACTTCTGCATTTCACAAATCCTACAGAGGAGTGATCAGAAATCCGAATATCCTTTTGAATGTGTAGGTTCTCCATAAAAGACGTTCCATCTTTTTTTATTTTTATTTAACAATCTAACATTGAAACTGCCCCTTCATAACTCTCAAATTCAAAGGTGAACTGAATTCCATCTACCTTCAAGTCAACGTGTACGTGTTTGTGACATACTTCCACTATGAATTTGTCTATCACCATCGAGGATCTTAGAGACCCCATATCATTTCCCTAAGTTTGTTTGCGTATTTTTTCCTACAATTTAAATAATATAGATGTCAGACACAACTGCAATCCTAGCATTGTCTTCTAGTGGCACTTTAGTTCTTCCATATTAGTTTGTTTATTAGATATATCACACAGTGAAACAGTATTATTTACTGAGCATTGACGTTTCGAACAAAAATCATTGTTCATAATCACAAGATTTTAAAACTTGATATCTATCGTTTTCCTTGTCTTATCCTATTTGTCGTCGAAGGGATAAGGTAGGAATAAAAGCGGCTGGCATTCAAACCACCCACAAACTCAGTTAGAAACAAGGTTTATAGGTTAAAGGATCAGTCCTGGGGAGCCTTTAAAACAAAACAATTCAGTTTATCTAATACCCTGCCTGCTTGAATGATTGTCAGGTCAAATACATAAGTCAGAGTAGCAGAATAGGTGCAGTCAGTCAGACTAGCCGAGCATAAACACCTAGCAAAATGTAGATTGGTTGACCCAAATAAGATAAGAAATCTAGAGAATAGTTCAGCCGTAGACAGCACTACATGCAGTTACACACAACCATACAATAGGATGGATGAGACAGGATGACAGTTTTAAAATCTAATGAAACAGGGTGGAGGGAGAGATTGACAATGGAAGCTTTGTTTATCGAATCAACTGCAAATACATGTACTAGGAATGATTCAACACCTGTCCAGTTGGACATCTGGAAAATTCTACTACCCCTACAACGACAAATAGGAAAGAACAAAGAAAACTATAAATCTCAAGCTTCAAAGTCATGTGATCATAATTGATGAAATGCCTACGAACAATAACAGATCGTGTTCGAAACTGTGTCATCTAGTAAATAATAATACTAGATAAGACAGAGAAGATTTGTAGCTCAGGTGGATAATTTTGATGTGGTTTTGTTCTCTGAACTGGATGGTTAGTTTGCGAAGCTTTCATCGCCCTACTGGACGACACCTTCAGCGCATACTTCAATTTGAAGTGAGCTTTTAGGTTTCTCCACGAGTTTTTTAATCATTCCTCCTGGTGACCTTGGACGTGATTGGTTGTTTATGTGTGTTTTCACAACTTCTAGGTTACTTGTATTCGAACTGATTGTTTCTGTGACTTGAACTTTGGCCCTTAATGTGCGTGAGGTTTCTTTCTTATTGGTTGATAAATTTTGTCTATCTCGATGTGTCTATTGAATGATGATTCACTGGAATGCCAAACAGGCTCCTAAAAATTCTCTAGAATTCTTGTTGTTTCTTCTGACTAAAATCTGAACGTCGGTTGTCCTAGTCGAATTGATGTCCGTGGTTGTCTGTATGTAGTGATATGATTGAGGGAGTGGATGTCATGTCTTTTGACGGCTAGCTAATGATCATGGATACGAAGACGAAGGGAATGTGCACTTTCACCAATGTAGTGTTTTTCGCAGTTGTTACAATTTATTTTGTAGATGATGTTGGTTTTATCTTCTTTCGCTGTTGAGTCTTTTGGTTGACATAGAATTGAGTGCAGCGACTTTGTTGGTTTGTGTACGACGTCAATTCAAACCTTTAGGAATTGTGGAAACTGTGAAAAACACTACATTAGCCAAAGTGGACGTCCCCTTTGTCTTCGTATCCACGAACATAAGCTAGCCGTCAAAAGACATGACATCCACTCCCTCAATCATATCACTACATACAGACAACCACGGACATCAATTCGACTAGGACAACCGACGTTCAGATTTTAGTCAGAAGAAACAACAAGAATTCTAGAGAATTTTTAGGAGCCTGTTTGGCATTCCAGTGAATCATCATTCAATAGACACATCGAGATAGACAAAATTTATCAACCAATAAGAAAGAAACCTCACGCACATTAAGGGCCAAAGTTCAAGTCACAGAAACAATCAGTTCGAATACAAGTAACCTAGAAGTTGTGAAAACACACATAAACAACCAATCACGTCCAAGGTCACCAGGAGGAATGATTAAAAAACTCGTGGAGAAACCTAAAAGCTCACTTCAAATTGAAGTATGCGCTGAAGGTGTCGTCCAGTAGGGCGATGAAAGCTTCGCAAACTAACCATCCAGTTCAGAGAACAAAACCACATCATAATAAGAATACTGTTTCATTGTGTGATATATCCATCTAATAAACAAACTAATATGGAACTACATACTACCACAGTGCCCAATTGTCCACATTTATCAACACTTTAATTCTAATTGCAAGTTTTTGGTGAGGAATGAGTTTCTTCCTGACTGCTTCTTGTAGGTCTAATAAGATATCCGTACCTTGTACACCGAATGAAGCGATTTTAAAGTGAGCCTAACTGGTTTCAATTGATGCCGAAAAGTAATGACATCATTATATATATATATATATATATATATATATATAATATACTGATAAAGTTCATAAGTTACGACTTTCTTTGTGATCCTACATAAGTTTGTTTATTAAATGTATCACACAGTGAAACAGTATTATTTACTGGGCATTGAAGTTTCAAACTAAATTTATTGTTCATAATCACATCAGTTGTAATCACATGACTTCGAAACGTGAATTATATAGTTTTCTTTATTCTCTCCTATTTGTCGTCGTTGGAGTAGTAGAATGCATTTCCAGATGTCCAACTGGACAGATGTTGAATCATTCCTATTACACATATTCTCTCTCAGTTGATTCGATAAACAAAGCTTCTGTTGTCAATCTCTACCTCCACCCTGTAACATTAGAATTCACAACTGTCATCCTATCCCATCTGTCCTATTGTGTGGTTGTGTGTAACTGCATGTAATGCTGAACTATTCTCTAGATTTCTTACCTTATTTCTTATCTTATATTAATATGACTTTCTTTGTGACCTACATCTTACTCTTCTAATGTCAGTCATGATCTACTCATACGAAGGAGTGTACGATCTGCAACACAGTAGTATAAGCAATCATCCTACAGTTGAGTACTTACAAAAACAAAACCTGTGGTAAGTCACTATTAGCACCTGTTGTCAGTCGATTATTTTTCTACACTAATATATAATATATAGAGGAAAATAACATCAAAAAGACAAAAAAATAAATAAATAAACACAAAACCCTAATTATTCTTACCAATATTTGACACAGTATTCAAAAGTGTCATATACGTTCCACCGACGGCTGGATCACTGATTTTTGCATGAAATGCCACTTGTACAACCATCATTATACTTGATATAATTGAATAAGTAACAAGTTTACTCAATAAAAATACATAAAATATCCATTCAAATGAATAGGTTACATCTTTTCTTACATTCGATGTGTGAAGCATTGAACTAGGCGTCTCTGTGAAATTGTTTAAATCACTAACATTGTATACATGATTCAAGTTTACTTGTGTTTGATTATTAGAGACAATTCGAAAGTATGTTGAGTAATGAACAATTGGAACTGTTAAAGAGGACATTAATAATCTAAAATTGGAAAAGGCAGAAAAAAAAACGGATAAAGTTCCATTGATGAAAGTATAAAACTTGGGCACTGTGGTAGAGTATAACTCCTTTATGGATAAGATTTTACTTTGATAAATCACACAGTGTTATACAGTAAGTAATATTTACTGATGCGACCACGTTTCGAGCACAAACTATTGCCACTCATAATCATCATCATATCAAGTTACTCACTCACACAACTTTTTTCTTTCATTTAAATACATGTGTGGAATTGACCAGATATTTGAATAAAATTCAATATGATATAGTGTACATTCAGAAATAACAATATGAGTGTTATTGATCAATTATAATCAAATGGGAAATAAGACGAGTGATTTTATAGTCATCATAATAAGTAACTTGTTAGAATGTTGTGATGTGCTTGAATTGAAATAGAATTTTAAGATCGAAAAAAGCCAAAAGCAAAATAAAAATAATTGTGAAACCAATAATGATAACATAAATAAGAAAGAATAAAAGTCATCTACTGTTATACGGTATAAGGATGGGCATCTGAGACCCGGAGGATTTTCAACAAAGCGGGAATTAGGGTGGCATTCAAACCTCCAAACTCACTCAGAGATAAGCTCTGTAGGCTAAAAGACCCGGTGGACCCAATTAAACAGAATAATAATATTCTTGACAAAATAACCTGCAATGACTGTGAGGTCAACTGCATTGGTCAAACTAGTAGATTGGGGGTAATCAAATAGTCGGAACACAAAAGAATGTTTGACGCCAAGAAGATAAGTAATTTAGAAAAAAAGTTCAGCAGTTACACTTCATGCATTAACATACAACCACACAATAGGGTGGGATAGGGTTAAGATTCTAAGAAGCGATCTTGGTAGGTGGAGAGAGAGAGGTTGATTACTGAATCCTTGTTCATCGAGTCTACACCCAACACATGCGACAGAAATGACTCATTGCAAACACCAAAACTATGAAAGATATTGTTACCGCCAGTCAAACCAGAGGAGGATAATAAATAATCTTAAAGTTCTGTCTCAATTCAGGCACATCACAACATTATAACAAGTTACTTATTATGATGACTATAAAAACACTCGTCTTATTTCCCATCAGATTGTAATTGATCAATAACACTCATATTGTTATTTCTGAATGTACACTATATCATATTGAATTTTCTTCAAATATCTGGTCAATTCCACACATGTATTTAAATGAAAGAAAAAAGTTGTGTGAGTGAGTAACTTGATATGATAATAATTTGTGCTCGAAACGTGGTCGCATCAGTTAATATTTCTGTACAACAACACTGTGTGACTTATCAAAATAAAGCTTATCTGTAACGGATAAAGTTCTCTTGAATAATTATCTGGATTGTAGATGACAAATAGAATGTCGAGATAGATTTAAGCGTACATCCGTGCTAGAAGTTTATTTCACAAGATCTGATACATCAGGCCCCCTGTCTGTTAGCTGAATTCTTACGTATTACTACAGGAGAAACAGAAAGTTTAGTATTTTCATTCTTAAAATACTCTACATTCAACAAAATGAAACTAAGTACAAACAGACTCTTTCGAGAAATGAAATCCAAAATTGGAAATCCTCTCTAGTTTTAACTAAAACCAAAAGCTTATGTACCTTCGAAGTTCTACGGTCAACCAAAGATACATAAACCCACAGTTCTGTTAAGACCGGTAGTAGATTTCACCAACTCACTGACATACAACATCTCTAAATACTTGTTTTCGAAACTACAATCACTAAGAAAGGACACTTAAAATATTGTAAAAGATTCATATGGTTTCAAATCCCAAATAGAACACCGGTAAATTGATAAAGAGGACATTATGGTAAGATGTGGTATTAACTCATTATATACTAGTATCCCTATTATCGAAAGTCTCGATATCGTTTCCAGTTTACTAGAATCAGATACAACGCTATCACAAAAATGTCCGCTGGACACCAGTGAAATAATTAAAAGCTTGAAATTCTGTCTAGAAAGTAATTATTTTATATTTATAGGGAACTTCTGTAGACAGAAAAATGGTACTGCTATGGGTTCATCAGTTTCTCCAATAGTCGCTGACCTTTTCATAAATAGAATCGAAGATAACATCTTTTTAAGCATACTCACTCCTAAAATATGGTTAAGATATGTAGATGATACTTTTGTAGTGCTAAAACGAGATCTACACAGTTCATTCTTGGAGAAAATAAACAGTCTGTCTCCCAGAATCCAGTTTACTTAGGAAGCAAAATCAGACGTCGGTGAACTACCATTTTTAGACTGCTTGCCCAGTTAAGTGGAGGGAAAACGGATACTTTACTGTATCTTTATTCATGAGGAAAACCTACTCCAATAAATATTTAAACTTCGGATCATCACACCCCATCAGGGCAAAGGTATCAGTTGTTTCAAGTCTTCTTAGACGAGCACACTCTCTGATAGTGAGTGATAAAGAAAAAGAAGAAGAAATATCAAACATTCTGAGGCCCTCAAGCAAAACAACTACCCAAAGAGCTTCATCAACTAAATCAGCACTGACATTGAGTATGATCGAAAACGTATTCCGAAAACATGGACCTCAACAGTCGTCATTCCATATAGAGCGGACACTTCAGATGATATCAGAAGAATATTCAATAAGCCCAACATCAGAGTCTTCTTCAAAACACCAGACACACTGCAAAACAACCTTTGTCCATATTAAAAGACCAAATCTTGAAAGATTCTCTATTTAATTGTTTCTATGAAATAAAATGCTTGGAATGTAATGTGATATAGATCGGACAAACATCGCCAGAGAGAAATCAAAATCAGAAGAATTGAATACTGTAGAGCATCTGTTAGACTACCGAGAAATCCGGTTGAACTAGAAAAGCTTGAAACATCATCAGCCAGACATAGGTCTGCATGCTATGCTAATGAGTCAGGTCACAAAATGGATTTTGACAATATTCAAATAATCCAGAAAAGTTTCAGAAATCACAAGGAATGTCTGATATCAGAAACAATTCATGTCAAGCGGAGTACAAATTGTCTGAGTAGGAATGATGGACTAAAACAGAATTTGACCCGGTTACAACATCCCTCGCCCCCATGAAGTGACAAACTCAACACGAAACTGATAAGCAATTTCATTTTATAAACACACGCTGCTTTTATAATTTCACGCAGTGATCAAATCCAACAATCTTTACCTGGTTTTGTTATCTTTACCAACTGGCCAATTCGAAAACGAAAAATCACCTCATACTGAGGGCCGATGATTAAGTTGTTATATATCGGCTGAGATTTTGTAAATTCTGGCTTAATATTACTAATTTGATAAAGCCTGTTTGCAGCATTGAAGACTCATGTACTAATCCTAAGAGTGATATTCTCCAACTCTCCACTGCTGTTAAGGAATTGAAAGGATAAACTCTCACAAGCGTAAATATGTGTCATGTGTAAATATCAGTTCACATGTTCCCGTGAAGTTAAGTATATTAATCGTTCTACTTATATTTCTTTCAGAACGCGTTAGAGAATACTACCCAGCATGCTCTCAGCGTTGGTGGCACAGCGGCTAGGACGCTTGCCGACCACGCACAATTTCCAGGGTTCGATTTCTGGCCATGGACGCACTCCTTTACTTTGACTTCTAGGATCCCTGTGATTAGTGTTCATCGCATATCACACCTTCGAATTCTCATATCAATTTGATGATGACTTTTTTCCTTCAAATTGCCCTTCGGTTAACACGTTCCAATTAAATAGTAATTGTGAGTATGCTAAAGTGCGATCGTGCAGGTACTGAGAATGACGCCATCGTAAAAATACTCTTTCTCAACTTCTTGTTCTTTCTCTTTTGTCTTGATGAGAATTTCGCAATGTTAAGTGTGTTTAAAACCTGAAGCTGCGCACTTCGGTCCAATCAATCGACAAGAAAATCTAATATTCAATTAAATAATGAATATGACCTGTTGCACAAGAGGTGGCTCTCGTGGCCCAAGTGGTCTAGTGAATAACGCTTCGCTGTTTGAAATTATGGGCACTGTGTTCGAGCCTCGGTGATGGGAACATCTTCATTCACTGGGGAATTCAGGTGCATCCAGCTGGAGGACGAGACCCAAATAGGACGAAATGTGCGTTATCCTGTATTCCACTGCTAGTCAACATCCACCCGTTAAATTCTAATTAAATGCCCAGACATCGTCGAAGCATCTGCACAAGAAGCCGACAGACATGTCAACCTTGAGACCGAGCACTTCGGTCCAATCAGCCGATGGGAAAATCTAAAATTCAATTGGATAAATCATCTCATTTAAAAATCTCTAACTTCATAGAGTCATTAGTAGGTACTGTTTAGGAAATCACATAGATTTCACAAGAGTTCATAGATTCACAATAATTCTTTAGTTCCCTGTAGACATCTGATCAATTCTTTTGAAATCACTGAGATATTTAGAAAAGATACTGATATATGAAGTCTTAGACAGAAATTTCACAAATGTAGGCCAATTTTTGACTTAACAGAGTAATATTTTATTTCATTTTTCCATTTTATTCTTTCACATTACAAGTGGAACACTGAGCTTCAAGCTAGGGCTTTGAAGTTTCTGTAGAAGTGGTTTTATTTTTTTACGGAGTGAATTTGCTAGCCCCATGCCAAACCTTCCCTCTTTACAGGGCTTATTACCGGCTTAGAGAGGTTCAGGAGTGCATTAGTTGGAGATCGAACACCAGACCACGTGAGTGGTTGGCTGGTATTTTAAGACTGAACCACCGACACACAGGCAGATTGTGTTCTATCAGTTAAGATTGCAATGTGGCCATTTTCTTGTACTGTAAAATCATGTTAGATAGTTTGTAGGGGATTGACGTAAATTAGAGATGATTCAAAAGTACACTGTGGAGACCGTGGGTTAGCTGAAGACAGCCACTCAGGAGTCAAGGGAATAATTATAATAATGCAATGATAGATACAAATGTTTAATAGGACTTGAGCAGAAGGCAGAAACAAGCTGTGATACACTAATATTTGAAGAGAACCATCTGAATTTCAAGTAGTTAAATAATACCTTCAGTAGTTAGTGACGCGTTACATAGGTGTATGTCTCTAAGTAAATTATAAAATGAAATTTCACTTTCACTTCACGTTTATTTCAACCCATCCAACAATATTAAAATGACAAAGTCTTGTACAGAGATATTTCATTATTCTGGTTACAGGATTTGCTGGCATTTTGGATTAATTTCAGTTGTTAGGTTTTCGTATCACAAACCAATATCAGTTAGAGAGCTCAGTGAAAAACCAAGGATCCCTAGACAGATGTCTCACCGGATTCTCGGACTCATCATCAATGTGATCCAACGACCTGATGGGGTCTTGGATGCTTATTGCTATGTCGTCACATGGTGTAAGTCTTAAATATATATTTCCTCTGCATCCCAAGTAAAATATAGAGCATTAGACCTGAACTCTGAAGTTCCAGAAAATGTGGTATATTTTTTTAGGGGAGGGGGGGGGTTTCCAGCTTCACACATCAAATCTTTTTCTCATTCAGCAGGCCTACTACCGGTTGAACTAGATTTATTAGTCCGCAGACCGGGGATGGAACACTGAACCCTGCGAAGCTTGGTCGACGAACATCAGTGTATATGTTAAAATACACCTGGTCAAAACGAAAACAGGGAAAATGAACCGATTCAACATATATATATATATATATGCACATATATGAACATGATAAGAAGAACAAGGATACTTACTTTGGTAGAAAAGCAATTATAAATACTCCCAAAGGTCTTGGCCCATTGGTCCAACGTGTAATTAATAATGGTAGAATAGCCTGAACTGGAAGTAATATAACACCAAACAGGGCTAATCTCTCCTTTGGAAATCCATGTTCAATTAATTTTAAACTAAATATTGACTCCGATGCGGTAAGGCAAATCTTGAACGTCAAAAGAATAAAAGAAAATAGCAGGTTTCAATCTGAGAATATTTATTATTATTCTTCAATCGACAAGATTTAGAAAAAAAAACTGACTTATGGATAGTCTACAATGGGTTGTAGAATAAAGGTGAACTTACTTTAACACTTGCCATATTACTAAATATGTTGATTATTACTCATTGGAGGTGTGGGCTTCATGGAGTTCTAATAAGAAATCGTGAATGGTGGGGTCCACCGATGTATTGTGTGAAATCAGATACTCATCCATAGCATTGTTTGATGGGTATGCTGGATTCCCTGAATTAGTAGAACTTCGAATTTACAACAGACAGGGTGGCTGAATAGTAACCCACCCGTTTAGTTATCTGAAGAATCTGGATTGAACGGCTAGGTGGTTCATGGATGGCTGCTGATAAAGAGTCTAGAACCGAGAAGAAACAAGTGTCAAGTGCTGCGTGATTTTTAACGCTTTTCTATATTCTAAATTGGTGGGAAACTGTTTCATTTTGGTGAATTCGGTTACCAGAGCCTGAACTGATCTCAGTTAGTGTCCAAATAAAAAATTTGCAAATTAATAAGAAATTTGTAATGTACACAGTTCATGGGGTGAAATGCTCACTACGTTTCCCTGTGGAAACGGCCTTCCGGTAATTAGATCACACCAATCTAACTAGTGGGCACTACTGTTCCATGTGACAGGTACACAGCTAGTCATCTCAATCAATAAGTAGTATGTCGTTTTAATAAATGCTTATTTTGGCAGTTTCACCACCAGTTTCGATTCCTATCTTCTGGGTGTTCCAAAATCCCGATTCTTGTACGCCAAGTATCCAAAGTGTCCCTGAAATCCACAATTACAACAGGATTTTAATTTTTCTCACTACCAGTGATATTAATGTTAAGAATCTCAGATTTTTGCGTGAAATTACTCAGACAGATGTAAACTAAATAGCAGTAGTTAGCTATATGCTTGATTTTTAAATATTAAGTAGACGAATGAAATAAAACTCGACAGTAGTTAATATTCATTGATCATTCTAGCGTAGCGGTGATATTTATACATAGAGAGATGAACATGATAAGGGCTAAAGGATACGATTTCGAACTATCAATTTATGTTGGTATTTAGATATGATAAAGATTTGTAGCTCAGGTGGATGATTTTGATGTGGTTGTGTTCTCTGACCTGGATAGTTAATTTGCGAAGCTTTCATCACCCTACTAGGCGACATCTTCAGCACATACTTCAATTTGAAGTGAGCTTCTAGATTTCTAAACGAGTTTATTAATCATCTCTCCTGATGATCACTTTGAACGTAATTGGTTGTCTTTGTGTGTGTTTTCACAACTTCTAGGTTACTAGTATTCGAACTGATTTTTTCTGTGACTTGAACTTCGGCCCTTTATGTGCGTGAGGTTTCTTTGTTATCGGTTGATAAATTTTGTTTATCTCGATGCGTCTATTGATTGATGATTCACTGGAATGCCAAACAGGCTCCTAAAAATTCTCTAGAATTCTTGTTGTTTCTTCTGACTAAAATCTGAACGTCGGTTGTCCTAGTCGAATTGATGTCCGTGGTTGTCTATATGTAGTGATATGAGCTAGGGAGTGGATGTCATGTCTTTTGACGGCTAGCTAATGATCATGGATACTAAGACGAAGGGGACGTCCACTTTGGCCAATGTAGTGTTTTTCGCAGTTGTTACAATTTATTTTGTAGATGATGTTGGTTTTATCTTCTTTCGTTGTTGAGTTTTTTGGTTGACATAGAATCGAGTGCAGTGACTCTGTTGGTTTGTGTACGACGTCAATTCCTAAAGGTTTGAAGAGTCTTGTAGTGATTTCTGAGATAGCCTTTATATATGGTAAGGCGATTTTCTTTGTGCTTTCCTTGGGGGCCTTTGGTTTGGATAAAAACATAACCACATCAAAATCATCTACCTGAGCTACAAATCGTCTCTATTATATTTGTCTATGTTACTGTTTAATTTCTAATTTCAGTGTTTCTCTCTGTGGTTGTCCGGTTTATTGATAGTATGATGTTCTGCAATGCGATTTTATTTCAGGGAAATAAGATCATTCTGACAATGGACTGTTTACAGAAATGATTTTGTTGCGGAATTCGTGCTGTACGGGAATATTCTAATTGATTCTCAGTTACTTCTTACGGTTGATTCTTTTTCAAGTAGTTTTGTTCTTTAGTACTTTTTTTTTATATTTTATTCCTTTACATTCCCAGTGGAACATAAGGCTTCCAGCCAGAGCTTTGAAGTTTACGTAGCATTAATTAATTAATTTAATTTCCTTCACGTTCCCAGTGGAAGATAGTGGCTTCAAGCTAGTGGCTTGAAGTTTCTGTAGCAGTGTTTAATTTTACAGGATGGGGTTGCTAGCCTCATGCCCAACCTGTCCTCTTTACCAACTTTTTACTTCCGGTTTAACGAGGTAAAGGAGTGCGTTGACCGGGGATCGAACCCCGGACCATGTGCATGGTCGGCTAGCGTCCTAACCGCTATACCACCGATGTAGCATTAGTGTTTACTTTTACGGGATGGAGTTGCTAGCCCTATGCGAAGCCTTCCCTCTCTACCAGTATTATCGCTGGCTTAGCGAGGTTGAGAAGTGCTTTGGCTAGGGCTCTAAACCCAAACCACAATAGTGGTTGGCGAGCATTGTACCACTGTGCCACCAACGTACACTTGTTTTGTACTTGAAAATTATTTCATCTGTGTAGCCGCCTAAAAAGATTGTTGACGTAATTTTGGCTTTTGGATATGTTATAATTTTTAAATATCACTGCTGATTTTATTGCAAATAATTATTTTTTATGTTATCAGGGAACTTTGAGACTGTGAGAAACTCGAAAAAAGTTTTAGTCAGCTGCACAGTAGAATGCAAAGATGCGTTTGCCTTATTCAGATCAAAATATATCGGTTTTAGTCGTTATGCTATCAAACTAGAAAGGTTAGAAGCTTAAGATTGCTCCTAATAATAATAATAATAATAATTTGATTTATTCCAAAACAGTACTTGTGATACAGAATGAAATTCTCAGCATTTTACTACATACAGTATTGCATCTAGTTAGTACATTAACAACAAATAAAAAATTCTACATAGATTAAGGTTAATCTCAGTTCATTATGACAACAACATATTGGCATGTCGGTAGCAAAGCCAAAAATTGAACAGAATGTTTGAAGGTGTCAGAAAAGTAGACGCTAGTATATTTACTCGCCAAGATATACAGAGTGTGAAAGAACGAAGAAGAATGTTTTAAGTAGTGTTTGTGAGGAAGAGAGAAACAAAACAGTACATAACAAAAAAAGAGAGAGAAAAGGAAAAGAAAGAAAGAAAACGTTGTACCTATTAATGATATGAGTTGGAAAGACGAGATTCAGTTGTTCTACTGACTATTTAATAAGTCATAATTTTCACGCCTAATGCTTTCTTTATCGCACAGAACACGAGCTAGGTAGGGTATGGATGAGTTTTTGTACTTACTAGTGCGGGCATATAGTTTCCTATATAGGCTTCTTGTTTTCCCTGAAGAGATACATGGGGAGAGTTGTGAATGTAGAGGGTGTTGTGAGTCAGATAAAATGGATTTAGCCCATTTTTCACATGAGTCCATGTGCCTGTCCACCAGAATATTAACAAGCTGGCTAAGTGGCAAACTGCTTACCCTGCTGACAACCTTTAACATCCTACGTAATAAGGTATAGTCTTTCTTCAATAGCCCAGGAAAGACTAAGGGGGAGCAAAAGAGAATAATAGGCAGAATGCGAGAGTTAACGAATTGTAGGAGTAAGGGTTGGGTTATTCCAGAATGTCTTAACCTCTTGATGTAGAAGGTAAGACGGAATATTTTCTTAGAAATCATCAAGATATGAGATGACCAAGAAAGATTAGCAGATAGACTGACGCCAAGATATTTAATTTCCGACTTGGTCTCTATTTCAGTGTCATCAAGTTTGCACACCTCGTGAGTGCTAACCAGTTTGTTTAGGTCAGATTTATGCTTTAAGGTGAAATTGACTGTTTGACATTTAGGGGATTTAAGGTAAGGCCGTTTTCCTTGGACCACTGGCTGATTTCCGATAAAAAGCCATTTAGTTTTGAGCAGTCACCTTGATAATTGACAGGCAGGCAAAGATACAGTCAGGTCGTCAGCATATTTAACTAAATTAATGCCATTTGAAGATGGTCCCGACCGAAAGCTGATACCTTGACGTGGTGGTCGGGCTTGAACACCGCAATGACCTAATCAAGCTATACTGGCTGAGACTTATGTCTCTTGAGGTTCTACCATGCCAGACAGGTTGTTTGGATAGCGGTTAAACAAAAAGCAGCTACCCAATCCAACATCATGTCCAATACAAAACCACAAAATTTCATGCCGGATCGGCCGTGGCCCGGATTAACAACGACCGCGCTTCCTGCTGCCGTGTCACAGGGCAGAGTGATAAATATGCTACTGAGACACACCAAACAAAAAGAACAAACAAAAACAGGCCGCGTGTGACCGGCCTCAAGCAGTTGTCCCCTGGGCTCTGCGGTCACGCAACCAACTTCCACGGTGTGGGCAGCCGGGAAGTAACAATCGCCCTCACAATCCGAAATGCACACGAAACCTCTCTATTACTCACTCATCTTTGTCTTCATCTTCATCTCTATCATCTTGCCTTCCTTCCACTGATGCAACTCCTCGACTTGATAGCTCTCCACTTCCTCTCCACTCTGCGTCCACTAAAAACGATGGAAGCCAAAAAACCACCGACAGCCTCTTAAAGCCGCGCCACCAATTTCATATAGGAGCTCTTAATGTTAGGACACTTTGCCAAATAGGACAACAAGCATCACTAGCCAAGACCCTGGCATCACGAGCCATTGATGTATGCTGTGTTTCAGAAACACGCATACAAGACCCAAGTGTGGTTATTCACCTAACCCCACCTGGCCAACAGGTTGAATCTGCAAAATTCACCTTGAGGGTGTCAGGAGATGCCACAGCTAGTTCACGAGGATTAGCTGGCGTAGGGATAGCTTTGAGTACTAGGGCAGAAAAGACATTGCTTGACTGGATCCCGGTAGATAGCCGAATGTGTGCTGTCCGCCTGAACGGATCAGTAAGAAGGAGAAAGGACTGCACTACTCGCCGATGCCTTTTCGTAATCTCCGCCTACGCCCCCACTGACTGCAGTTCAGATGAAACGAAGGATGAGTTCTACCAAAAGCTGTCTAGTTTGGTGCGAAAGGCTAAACGCTCAGACATAGTCGTTCTAGCTGGTGACTTTAACGCTCAAGTAGGGAAATTGTGTCAATCTGAGAAGGATGTCGGTGGCACCTATGGAGCTCCGTGCCAGCGAACCGACAACGGTGACCGTCTCCTACAGTTCTGTTCAGATAATCATTTGTTTCTTGTAAGCACTAACTTCAAACACAAGGAGAGACACTGTTTGACTTGGAGACCCCCTTCATCAAACCAACGCTGGACACAAATAGACCACATAGCAATAAGCTATCGTTGGCGTGGGTCGGTAGGAGATTGTCGCTCCTTCTGGAACACGTGCGTAGATACCGACCATGCACTGGTCCGCGCTCGTGTGTGCTTACGACTGAACGGACGTAGGAAACAGCTGGCGGTAAAACCATCACGTCCCCAGCTCGATCAGGAAACTAAATCCGTATTTGAGGAAGAACTAGCTAAACACATATCTGTGTTCGACAGCTGTGCTCACCCTGAAGAAGCTTGGAAAAATATCCAGGCAGCCAAAGGTGAGTAAAAACCACTGGATCTCCACCGCCTCATCCGAACTGATAGATGCTAGAAGACTTATTCCGGCGAGCTCCGAATTCAATGAGGAGCGAAAGCTGCACAAGAGGAAACTTACGAAAAGTCTCCGCAAGGACCGTGAACAGTGGTGGGCGACAAAAGCCAAAGAGATGGAGAAAGCTTCGAGGATAGGCAACACCAGGCAACTCTTTGGACTCATCAGGGAAACGGGTGGGAGAAGACAAATCATCAGTGAGACAATCTCGGAAAAAAATGGCACTATAATTAGCTCCCAGGATAGACGACTGGATCGTTGGAAAGAGCATTATGAGGAGCAGTTTAATTGGCCCACAGCCACGCTCAACCTTCCGAGCATCCAACACCTCCCTGAATGGGATATAGACACAGGTCCTCCGTCACTAACTGAGGTTACTAAAGCTGTCACCAATCTGAAACTAGGCAAAGCAGCGGGACCTGATGGAATGACTCCAGAGGTATTTAAGTACGGTGGAGACAGCTTACTGTCCGGATTAACTGAGGTACTAGGCAGCGTCTGGGAATCAGAAGAAGTCCCATCGGGTTGGTGTAAGTCACTGATTATCCCCATATACAAGAAGGGAGACAAGTCTTCCTGTGATAATCACAGAGGGATTAGCTTGACTAATATAGTATCTAAAGTCTTAGGCTCAATAATCATGCGTAGACTGAGTGGTGCTCGGGAAGCACAAACACGAGAGAGCCAGGCAGGCTTTAGACCAGGAAGAGGGTGTATTGATCATATCTTCACCCTCCGACAGATTCTAGAACATAGGCATTCCTACCGGCGTCCAACAGTCATTATATTTCTTGACCTAAAGGCAGCATTCGACTCTGTCGATCGGGAAGTTCTCTGGAGATGCTTGGCTGTAAAGGGAATTCCGAGAAAATATATTGCACTGATTAAGGCACTCTATTCGTACTCATACAGCCAGGTGAGGGCTTACGGCGAGCTGTCATCTGAACTGATGACGACCAGTGGTGTCCGTCAAGGATGCCCATTATCTCCTTTTCTATTCAACTTCATCATAGATGTGTTAATGGACTTAACCCTAGGTGACTTCAGCGATTCAGGGATTGACTTGCTACCGGGAATAATCTCGTTGACTTGGAATATGCAGACGATATAGTCCTTCTAGGCGAAGACGCTGACGAAATGCAGAGTCTTCTAAACACCTTGAGCAGCAATCTACGAATGTTTGGCATGCGATTCGCTCCCGCCAAATGCAAGATGATGTTACAGGACTGGACTACATCGACGCCTAGTTTAAAAATAGGAAGTGAAGTGGTAGAGCACGTTGACCGCTTCACTTATTTGGGAAGTACCATCAGCCCCAACGGGCTGATCTCTGACGAAATCTCAGCACGAATACAAGGGGCTCGTTTCGCATTTATTAGTTTACGCCGACTCTGGCGTAGACGAGATGTTCGACTATCGACCAAAGGGCGGGTGTACTGCTCATCAGTCCGCTCCGTCCTCCTTTATGGTTGTGAGACCTGGCCACTGAGAGTGGAAGACATGAAAAGACTAGCTGTCTTTGATCATAGGTGCCTGCGTTCTATTTCCCGTGTAAAGTGGCATAATAAGGTGAGCAACATGGAGGTTAGGCGTAGAGTTCTAGGTAAACAGGGGAAATCAATCGACGAAGTCGTGAAGCTACAAAGACTGAGATGGTTAGGACATGTGTTACGTATGCCAAGCCATCGCCTCCCTCGACGAGCTATGTTAGCGGATATAGGGTCAGGCTGGAAAAAAGCTAGCGGCGGTCAAACAAAAACTTGGCACCAGTCAATGAAATCCACAACAGTTGGTCTAAGCCACGTAGAAAGGTGTAGACTTCCAGGCTGGGGTCCTCGGGACGGTAAAAATCTATGGTTGGAAACAATTGGTGACATGGCTCAAAATCGTTCTCAGTGGCGCAGATGCATCCACTCCCTGTGACTTATGATCTTCAATGAAACTGTTTTGTATTTCTTTATTACTCCTTTGTCTCACACCTCTGCTCACTGTTTCTATTATGCTTTTCTTGTACTTTCTTCTCTTGCTTCGCGTGCTACACGGAATGTGGCGACTTGAACTTCCGCACATTTGTGCAAAGTTCTATGTCGAAAACAGACAGACAGACAGATTTGAAGATGGTAAGTCATGTAGAAAGAAAGAAGAGAGAAGTGCGGAGAGTACACCACCTTGAAGGACACCAGCTTCAGTGAGCACCGCAGAGGAGGATTTACCTTCGTATACAGTGTACTGCATTCTGTTTGAGAAGTAGGAAAGCAACCACTTAGTGACCCGGGACTCACTTTGTGTCATCGAGAGCTTATTTAGCAAGAGACATCTAGTTACAGAGTCGAAAGCAGAAGTGAAATCGAGAAACGTGCAACGAACGTATTCGGCACCTTTATCTAATGATGAGACAATACTGTTGAGTAGGACGGCTGCAGCGTCTAACGTGCTCTTACCCTGTCTATATGCAAATTGTTTGGGGTCTTCAAAATGTTTAAGGGTGGGTTCAAGTTTAAGAAGTACTAGTTTTTTCCATAAGCTTTAGAAACGGGTAAGTAATGGTAATTGGTCTGAACTTTACGTTCTTGCTATTACCAGGTTTAGGAACAGGGACTATTTTAATGTCTTTCCATTAAATCTTCAAATGAACCTTGAAATAAAGACCAAAATCTTACAGGAAATAAAACCAATTTTAAAGTAAATAAAAATGATATTTTTTTAAAATGTTTCTTTTTTATAAACCATTGTCAAAAATTATCCTAAAGACAAACTGTCTGAACATTATTCCGACAGTGTAAGAAATGATTATCTGTGATGTATATCGTTTATTTTACTTCACAGATGAATATATATATATATATATATATAAGCTTTCTTCTTCAGTCTGCGTGACTTCTGTTAATTTAACAGAAATTATCTTACAACATTAATCATCATTGCTTCTTTTTTTCCCACATTATTTACATTATTATTATTATTTAAATAACAACTAACCGCAGATTATTTTATGATTTATGGAAGAGGCATTTTTAATTTATGCAATGGCATAGATTTTTATAATTAATTATTCTCCTTTTTGTTCTTGTTGTTGCAGTTTCATTTTCCTTCAGTTGGTTGAAATCCTGGGATCGGGAGAGGTGTGTGAGTGTTACTTACACTAAGATCAAGTAATCTAACGGTGTTTCAGACATAAAACTTAGTCATCCATGACATTTATTATTTGTTCAATTCGAATGTAATGTCTCCTTCCGTCCATTATTATTATTATTAATAATTATATTTCGGGATTTATGTATTAAATAAACATTGAATAGTGATATTTTTTTAGAAAAAAACGAATAAAACAGAAATGTCAACGTTATTAATTTTCTTTTTACACCAATTTTATTTCTGTATCGATGAAACCTGGCCACTGAAGCTGAGAAGGCAGCAGGCGAAAGGGACCCGAGGACACTGTATCAGATAACCAAATCTCTATCCGAGAAGAGATCAACACAAGTGAAACCTATAAAAGACAGCCAAGGGAACCCAATCACCAAGGAAGGAAAACAGATTAAACAATGGGCGGATCACTTCAAAGGACTCTTGAACCCACCACCACCTGCAACCCGTCCAGAAATACCAACAACAGCAAGTACACAACTGCAAGTTGACACCAGTCCTCCAACGACAGCTGAAGTCTTGAATGCAATCAAGCTTCTGAAAGCTAGAAAAGCAGCTGGATCAGATGGAATACCCCCCGAAGCACTGAAACCGGATTCAGAGACTACAGCAGACATGCTGACTCCATTATTGCAAAAGGTCTGGAAGGAGGGAAAGGGGCCTACTGACTGGAGGAAAGGTTGCCTTGTGAAACTACCAAAGGAGGGCGACTTACGTCTCACTCTGCCAGAACTAGTGAGGAATCATGCTCCTATCGACGCCAAGTAAAATCCTGAGTCGCATCATCCTGGAGAGATTAAAGGACGCACTGGGGACAGAACTCCGACCAGAACAAGCTGGCTGCATTCAGGAAAGGCAAATCATGTACTGACCAAATAGCAACTCTACGCATCATCATTGAACAAAGCATGGAATGGCAATCGAAACTCTACCTCAACTTTATAGACTTTGAGAAGGCCTTCGACAGCGTTGACCGCGAAGTAATTTGGAAATTACTCGAGTACTATGGCGTACAGTTCCCCAAATATTCATCAACCTTATTCAACAGCTGTACGACAACGGCACCTGCCAAGTGATCCACAACGGAAGACTCAGTGAGGCGTTTGGAGTAAACACAGGAGTCAGACAAGGGTGCTTATTATCTAACACCCATGATATTCCTAATTGTGGTGGACTGGATTATGCGTCAGACAGTGGGAAACGAGAAACGGGACAGGAATATCCTGGACCGACGTGAAGAACCTAGAAGACTTGGATTTCGTGCGTAGATGAGCGAATCGCATGCCAAACATTCGTAGATTGCGGCTCAAGGTGTTTAGAAGACTCTGCATTTCGTCAGCGTCTTCGCCTAGAAGGACTATATCGTCTGCATATTCCAAGTCAACGAGATTATTCCCGGTAGCAAGTCAATCCCTGAGTCGCTGAAGTCACCTAGGGTTAAGTCCATTAACACATCTATGATGAAGTTGAATAGAAAAGGAGATAATGGGCATCCTTGACGGACACCACTGGTCGTCATCAGTTCAGATGACAGCTCGCCGTAAGCCCTCACCTGGCTGTATGAGTACGAATAGAGTGCCTTAATCAGTGCAATATATTTTCTCGGAATTCCCTTTACAGCCAAGCATCTCCAGAGAACTTCCCGATCGACAGAGTCGAATGCTGCCTTTAGGTCAAGAAATATAATGACTGTTGGACGCCGGTAGGAATGCCTATGTTCTAGAATCTGTCGGAGGGTGAAGATATGATCAATACACCCTCTTCCTGGTCTAAAGCCTGCCTGGCTCTCTCGTGTTTGTGCTTCCCGAGCACCACTCAGTCTACGCATGATTATTGAGCCTAAGACTTTAGATACTATATTAGTCAAGCTAATCCCTCTGTGATTATCACAGGAAGACTTGTCTCCCTTCTTGTATATGGGGATAATCAGTGACTTACACCAACCCGATGGGACTTCTTCTGATTCCCAGACGCTGCCTAGTACCTCAGTTAATCCGGACAGTAAGCTGTCTCCACCGTACTTAAATACCTCTGGAGTCATTCCATCAGGTCCCGCTGCTTTGCCTAGTTTCAGATTGGTGACAGCTTTAGTAACCTCAGTTAGTGACGGAGGACCTGTGTCTATATCCCATTCAGGGAGGTGTTGGATGCTCGGAAGGTTGAGCGTGGCTGTGGGCAAATTAAACTGCTCCTCATAATGCTCTTTCCAACGATCCAGTCGTCTATCCTGGGAGCTAATTATAGTGCCATTTTTTTCCGAGATTGTCTCACTGATGATTTGTCTTCTCCCACCCGTTTCCCTGATGAGTCCAAAGAGTTGCCTGGTGTTGCCTATCCTCGAAGCTTTCTCCATCTCTTTGGCTTTTGTCGCCCACCACTGTTCACGGTCCTTGCGGAGACTTTTCGTAAGTTTCCTCTTGTGCAGCTTTCGCTCCTCATTGAATTCGGAGCTCGCCGGAATAAGTCTTCTAGCATCTATCAGTTCGGATGAGGCGGTGGAGATCCAGTGGTTTTTACTCACCTTTGGGTTTACCTTATTCACAGCTTTTACAGCTGTATCTATGGCTGCCTGGATATTTTTCCAAGCTTCTTCAGGGTGAGCACAGCTGTCGAACACAGATATGTGTTTAGCTAGTTCTTCCTCAAATACGGATTTAGTTTCCTGATCGAGCTGGGGACGTGATGGTTTTACCGCCAGCTGTTTCCTACGTCCGTTCAGTCGTAAGCACACCCGAGCGCGGACCAGTGCATGGTCGGTATCTACGCACGTGTTCCAGAAGGAGCGACAATCTCCTACCGACCCACGCCAACGATAGCTTATTGCTATGTGGTCTATTTGTGTCCAGCGTTGGTTTGATGAAGGGGGTCTCCAAGTCAAACAGTGTCTCTCCTTGTGTTTGAAGTTAGTGCTTACAAGAAACAAATGATTATCAGAGCAGAACTGTAGGAGACGGTCACCGTTGTCGGTTCGCTGGCACGGAGCTCCATAGGTGCCACCGACATCCTTCTCAGATTGACACAATTTCCCTACTTGAGCGTTAAAGTCACCAGCTAGAACGACTATGTCTGAGCGTTTAGCCTTTCGCACCAAACTAGACAGCTTTTGGTAGAACTCATCCTTCGTTTCATCTGAACTGCAGTCAGTGGGGGCGTAGGCGGAGATTACGAAAAGGCATCGGCGAGTAGTGCAGTCCTTCCTCCTTCTTACTGATCCGTTCAGGCGGACAGCACACATTCGGCTATCTACCGGGATCCAGTCAAGCAATGTCTTTTCTGCCCTAGTACTCAAAGCTATCCCTACGCCAGCTAATCCTCGTGAACTAGCTGTGGCATCTCCTGACACCCTCAAGGTGAATTTTGCAGATTCAACCTGTTGGCCAGGTGGGGTTAGGTGAATAACCACACTTGGGTCTTGTATGCGTGTTTCTGAAACACAGCATACATCAATGGCTCGTGATGCCAGGGTCTTGGCTAGTGATGCTTGTTGTCCTATTTGGCAAAGTGTCCTAACATTAAGAGCTCCTATATGAAATTGGTGGCGCGGCTTTAAGAGGCTGTCGGTGGTGGTTTTTTGGCTTCCATCGTTTTTAGTGGACGCAGAGTGGAGAGGAAGTGGAGAGCTATCAAGTCGAGGAGTTGCATCAGTGGAAGGAAGGCAAGATGATAGAGATGAAGATGAAGACAAAGATGAGTGAGTAATAGAGAGGTTTCGTGTGCATTTCGGATTGTGAGGGCGATTGTTACTTCCCGGCTGCCCACACCGTGGAAGTTGGTTGCGTGACCGCAGAGCCCAGGGGACAACTGCTTGAGGCCGGTCACACGCGGCCTGTTTTTGTTTGTTCTTTTTGTTTGGTGTGTCTCAGTAGCATATTTATCACTCCTGCCCTGTGACACGGCAGCAGGAAGCGCGGTCGTTGTTAATCCGGGCCACGGCCGATCCGGCATGAAATTTTGTGATTTTGTATGGATCATGATGTTGGATTGGGTAGCTGCTTTTTGTTTAACCGCTATCCAAACAACCTGCCTGGCATGGTAGAACCTCAAGAGACATAAGTCTCAGCCAGTATAGCTTGATTAGGTCATTGCGGTGTTCAAGCCCGACCATCGCTTCAAGGTAGCAGCTTTCGATTGGACACTCACTGGCTGAGGAGATCGCTGGGTGACATCGCGCACGCGTCAGACAATTACTCGAATGGAACAAGGCTGAAAGGGAAGCAAGTGGCGAGTGGGACGTCGGTGCAGGGGTGACATGGAGGAGATCGTGTGAAGAGGAGTTGAAACAGTATGGACGTAGATGAATGCAGGTGAAAAGTACAGCAGAAGGAAGACAGAAGCAAGTGCAGACTTGTAGTTAAAGCCCTATATTCCATTAGGAACCCAAGGGAGCAATAATAGTAATAATAATATTGGTGAAACCAAGTGCATCAATGGTTCATAGATAGAATGCTTTCCGTGCACGACTTATGTGGTTTGCGGCTTGATCCGTAGCTAGTGCAAACTCCTAAACCTCGTCAAGCCGGTAAAAAGGGAAGGTTAAGCGTAAGGCTAGCAATCCTACTCGTGTAAAAATAAACTCCACTGCTATAGAAACTTCAAAGCTTAAGCTTGTTCGCCTTGGGAATGTGATGGAGTGAAATTTTTTTTAAAATTGGTCAAACGAACAGGACACGTCTAATTGGAAGTCAACTGAAAGATACTTTAATTTTTTATGTCAGATATGCATGAATACATCCTACCAGTCGACTGCATAATAGTACGTTTGTATAGAGTAAAGAAGGATCGCAAAGCAAGAAAACCTTTCAATCGGATTCTGGATATGGCGGCTTTCCCTAATTATGGGATCACTCAGTGGCCAGATGAAATAGTGGAACCAGTTAGGAGGCAAGTATATAAGTTTTTCATTGATGATATATTTAAATGCATTGAGGATATTAAAGAGTTTGATGTCTGTGACAAAGTCATGTTCCCATTAGAGGTGACTTCACTGTTTACTAATATGTCCCCATGGAAGCTCTCTGCTATATTAATAATACTGTTTTAGATTTCGAGTGGAAAATATGACTTCAACAGTGTGTCTCCACTTTTTTTTTTACTATTTTCTGCTGTCTTCTTCAGATTACTAGTGACACGATCGCCCATAATCTCTCATCCCATCCTCCCCAAATGATCTCTTCCATATCAGTCTCGGACAATTCTTTTTTTTCATTCGAGTTCCACAGTGAAGTGATCGCCTGCATTGAGCATGGTGTCATTCGACGGTCTCCTCAACCTATACACAATCCATCTGCATTTTCGTGGTTAATTCCTTCTTAGGGTTTCTTGTTGCTGGTTATTCGATCTTCACTATGGAGCCAGAAAAGTCACCTGCTCTTCATAAAAGTCTTCAACCTATAGGAAATACTTTTTGTGACAATTACGCCAGGTTTTTGACCCATATAGAAAAACTGACTGACTGATTTCACATTTGTGTTGGGAATCCGAATTCCGCCCTTTACGTCGAGTGAAGAAGATTTCCAAACTGATTTCAGAGTGATGAATGTTTGTCTTACTTTTACGATTCTGACTTTGACATCTTGATCCCTTCCACCTTTAGTTGAAACGATGCTTCCTAGATAAGTGAAGGAAGTGACGTCTTTCAGATGGCATTGCGACGGAACCGCTGCCAGCCCCACTACTGGCTGATTGAAAATCCTTAACTTTTTCAAAATATCGGTCACTTTGACATTTAGACAAGATACGTGGATGACAATTTTGTCACTTGCAATCAGGGCTTAATCCTCGATGATACCTTGTTTGAACCCAACAACTGCCATCCTTCTTTGTTATTTATCATAGAAAAGAAATCTGAACTAGGTATTCCTTCTCTTGGTGTACGCATCACTAGACGTCACGATGGATCTCTCAAAAGATTCATCCATCGGAAACGTAGATGGAATGGACAACTAAATAACTTTTATAGTTCGGTTCCTATCTTCGAGAAGAAGAACTTAATTCGCTCGCTGCGCTTTAGGATAAGAAACATTTATAGTTCTGACTGCATTGACTCAGAACTTTGCTTCTCAAAAGGCACGTTCGCAGAGTAGGGTTATTCCAACTTAGTTGTCGACAGAAACATGGAAGATAAGCAGTCCGTCGGATCACTGACTCAGTTCCAAATAAAACCACCTTCATAAATTTAGAATTCAAAGATGGTTAGGCTTAAGATATGCTCAAAAATAGTCTCTCTGAATCACTCAGTAAGACATCCCATGCTGCAAAACTACAATTATTATTCACAAGCAGTACACTGTTCTCCATTTCGTCAAAAGGTAAGCTGCCTCTTGTAATTGTCTCCATGCTCATCTATCAGTTCACCCGCTCTTGTGGAGCAAGATAAATTGTCTGTAGTCACAGAATTCTTCCCATACGAATACGAGAACTTATACCAGTATGGTTTTACAAGGGAGAAAGAAAGGGTGTGAAAAGCTGTATTTTAGAACACTTGATCGACTTCCGTCACTCTATAAACCCTGAGCATGGTTATAGGATCATCTGTTGAATTCATGCTAACTTGTCGCATAATCTTCGATATAAACTTCTAAAGACAGTGGATGCCTTGGTCACTCATTAATTCAAGACAAAATAAGTATGTGCAATACCTACCTCTGACTTGGCCGTAAAAGGACAAACATTTATTTACTTATTTTTTTTTAATGTTTTACTGTTCTCAGCTCGAAATGTTTCCGGTATTACTTCACTTTTCCCATTTGTCATTCAGAATCAAATATTTTTTTGCAATGCCGAACTCTATCTTATCAAATTTCACATCATGTTATGTAATGTTTTAATTTTGCCTACTAATCCTATAATTATGCACCCCTCTCCCAAGAATAATAATAATAGATAGCGTATTGTAATGTCTTTCATGAGTAGGGAAGTTTCATGGTGCTGATTATTATTCATGTAATCTTTACTATCTCATGTGTGTAACAAGACGTTTTGAAGTTTAAAATAACCTGCCTCGATTCATTTAAATTGTTCACTTTGTGATTGTTGCCAGAAACAGCAATCTTATTGAAAATTATTAAGTTCAATTTTAGATTTTCCCATTAACTGACTGGACCGAAGTCCTCGGTCTCAGGTTGACATGTCGGCTGCTTATATAGATACTCCAACAATGTCTGGTCAGGTAAATTGAAGTCACTTGGTTGACAGTGACTAGCAGTGGAATGCAGTATGCGCACCTCGTCCTATTCAAGACTCGTCATCTGGATGTAATTGCATTTCCCAGTGAGTGATGGTGTTTGAAACGATGGGTACTAGGCTTGAGCAGCGATGGGAACACCACCGCTCAGTGGGGCATACAAGTACATCCAGATGATGGGGTCTCAAATATGACGAAATGCGCATCATATATTCCACTACTAGTCACCATCCACCGATTGAATCTTATTGAAAAGTAAGCATTTCTTGGCTCAATCCTTTTGTCTTCTAAACGTATAAATGGAGACTTTGGATATAATTCATTGTTTAACAGATTCGAATTATAAATTAAATGGTACAAAGATTACCTTTTGCCGTAAAAATCTCTTTTGAAGTATATATTTCATCAGGTGACTCACAAATTCATAAATTGCTATCTCAGTATTCATTAGTAACATTGACAATAACCTGGTTTTATAAAAGTTTAAAGATGACTATTGCATATTTCAGTTCACTGGAGGAATTTCTTAAGTGAAGATGTGATAATGTTTCATGCATTTCATTGGATTATTATAAGTAATATGAAATGAAGGTGATGGATCAAATTCGGTCTAGAAGCATTACACCAGTTACTACCTAGTATTTAGTCAAAATATCCATTAAGTTCCTACACGAGATCAATTGTGAGGCCGAATAACACAGTGGTAACGTCTCTGACTGACTTACGTTCAACTGTCAGAGAAGACATGAGTTTCTTCAAGATTGCAGATGCCCCTTACTGACAACTGGTTATCTCCAAGATGCCCTAACCCAGAGTCCGGAATTTTCTGTTGACTGTGTCCAACACATCTAACAACAATTCAGAGTGCAGTGTGATGGTGTGCCACCTACTATTTTGGCCGCATTTTCAAACCTTGTGTCCATTCAAAGAAACGAACTTAGTCGGATTAAGTATGCCGACAAATGCATAAATTAATCTATGTACGAAATAGGCCCACATGACTTTTAACCAAGTGATTCCTTTTATTTCTACAATTAAGGCATCTGCGAAGCCACTGCTCAACAACTTAGACTGTTAACAAAACTAGCCATCTGAAAAGTATTCAGGGTAACTGAATGCATAAGTAGAAAGACTCAGTATAATTTATTTTATTGTTTATCCATCTCAAATAAACACATAATACAAACAGTTTGTGACAGCACATAAAATTCACCTAGTTGATCAGTGCATTTTCAAATATCGTTTCTTTCAGGGTTAGATTTATGCTATTCTGTCCGTATTTCCCGTAATCCAAGGTCACATTGATTTGTCTATTAGACATACTAAACACTAAAACAGTATTATTTACTGGAAGATAAGCTTTCAAACAAAATTCATTGCTGTTCATAATCATATTAATTATAAATACATATCCTGGAAACCTTAACTTTATAGTTTTCTTTGATCCTTCCTATTTATCGTAAGGCCAGTAGAATTTTTCAAATACCTGGGACAGTTGTTGATTCATGTCTGTTGCATCTACTTTCGGTTGATTTGATAAATAAAGGTTGAGTTATCATTAGATCCCTCTCGCAACCCTGTTGTACTAGATTTTAAGACTGTCAAAGTATCTCGTCCTAGTGTATAATTGTTTGTAGTTGCATTTAGCACTGAAGCTAAGCTATTCTCCAGGTTTCATATCTTATTTGGGTCAACTAATGTAGATTTTGTTAGGATTTTGCTCCACCAATAGTCTGACTAACACCACCCTACTACTTTGACCTATGTATTTGACGTGATAATCATCGCAGGATACTAAATAAAAAAATGTTTTATTTAATAGGCTCCATGGGATTCCTTCATCGATACGGCTTGTTTCTAAGTGAGTCTGTGGACCACTTTTATTCCCGCATTGTTAAGAAATCAACGTATGGTTTCTGAGGTTCTCTCTTTGCATGAAAGTACTACCGATGATTCAAATTGCATATTACCGGTAGTACCGTCATTCTGTGCATGTCTAGCCTACATGTCACTATTACTATTATTGCCATTATTATCGCTTGAAACTTCTATTATATGTCTTAGTTTCTGTCTTCAATTCTCCCTGGTTGTATTACTTAACCATTTTACGAATCCTGTTTTTTAAGAGTTGGTTTGTTGGGATTAAATTTGTTCGATACTATGACTATGGATTGATATCATTTGGAGAACCATTAGATATCAGAGAGAACTGAACAGCTGTTACGTCGCAGTGTAGGACTCACTGGCAGTAAGCATCTACCGGAATACGAACCAAGAATTTCTGGTTAAAAGGCAAGCCCTCACACCATTCAGTCGCGGGGATCTCATTCAATGGCTTGGTCGGGAGTAAGGACAAACACTCACCAATCACACTGACTGGTGGTTGACGCGTTAAAATCACAACTTGGTAGAAGTTAGAATTCATAAGACACTGGGTCAGCTCCCAGTGTCTGAATACTCCGTGAGGTCACAGTGTAGTCGGAAATTTCTAGTTTCGCATCCCGGCATGATGGTACTACTGATGAGTCCCAAACTAGGGCGAAATAGCTGTCGAATACTTCCTGTTTTTCAATAATTCTCCTACTGATTGAAGTCAGTAGTCAAACTTGAAACAAATCATATTCTTATTGGTGTAGGCTGGGGTGAATCGAAATTAAAATATCGTTTTAAACGTGTGGGTTTCCCATAAACTCTGGTGTTTAACTTCCCATCTTTCCATTCGATTATACAATTTGACAATGGATATTATCCTTGATGACTTTACAACGCATAAGTTAATTGGAGTGCCTCCACCTTTAGGTTGATGCGTTTGGAAAACACAACTAGAAAACTCAGGTTTCGAAATCATACAGAGTCATAACTGAAATTATTATGATTGATGAATTATGTTTGAAGCTTCGTCATATAGTAAATTATACCGCTCAATGTGTAACACTCTCAGTAAACAAATCAATAAAGAATTACATACTACCATAGTGACTAAGTGGATCCACACAAAAAACTTGAAGGATTTGGACTTCACCGATGATATATGTCTGATTTCCCACAAACTGGAAAATATGTAAGTGAAAAGCAACAAGTTGGCAGAAGAAGCATCAAAGATAGCATTTTTTTCGGGGGAACATAGACAAAGCAGAGGTGATGAAGATTCCTGGCCAACACTGACAGCAACAACAACAACAGACAACAATAAGCATAAATGGAAGGAACCTGATAAAAGCAAGCCCCTCTACCTTACTACCTGGGAGGCATCATTTCAACTACAGGTGGAACTGACGAGGACATCAAAGGGAGGATCAGGAAAGCAAGGCAAGTTTTCATTTCTCTCAAGTCTGTGTGCAGGCCAACAGCACTCAGTAAGAAAAATAAGATCTGAATTTTCAAATCCAACGTGAAGTCAGTGCTGCTCTCTATACGGATCAGAGACTTGCTGTGTCATAAAGAGCACCTCAAATAGACTACAGATTATCAACAGCTGGCTGCCTTCGTTCAATACTCCAGATCAGATGGCCAGAAAAGATCAGCAACAGAGACCTCTGGCAATGAGCGAACCAACCAGAAACCGATTGTGCAACAAATAAGCAGGAGGAAATGGAGATGGATTGGCCATACTCTGAGGAAACCATCAAGTGACATCACTAGACAAGCCATTGCTCGAATGGAACCCGAAAGGGGAGCGGCGAGTTGGTCGCTAGTGCGAGGGTGACTTGGAGGAGGTCATGTGAAGAGGAGATGAAAGCATGTGGACAGACTTGGAGCGGGGCGAAAACGTTGGCAGAGAACCGAACGCGATGGAGACGGGTGACTGAAGCCCTAAATTACTTTAGGAATTAAAGGAAATAATAATAATAGTGACTAAGTATACGCATATATTGAAATTTCAGTCTATGGTTAACCTCTCCAAATCACCGGCAGGAGTTATCTCCATATATATTAGTTGTACTTGTATTACCCAACACAATATGTTCACGATATAAAAGCGGTCAATAAACGTCTTTCAGAATAGTGCTCAAATCTTTTAACAATAGCAAAGTTTAGTAAATCAGAAATCCGATCTTCTCATCTCATTATGACTTATCCTCATTCATTTTCTGTAAAATAAAAAATCTCTAGTGAATAGGTCATTCATCATATTGACTAATGACTAGCAGTGTAATCCAAGATACGCATTTCGTCTTATTTGAGACTGTTCGGTCAAATCTACTTGCTGTACCCCCATGTGAGTGACAGTAATCCTAATGAGACTCGAACCGTGCGTCCATCACTTCAAACTCAAGGTTATTTGGTCACAGGAGCCATCTCTTTGTAATGGATATCAGAGACTGTGCTTTTCAATCGAAGGGGAATTCGAAAATTAACTTAAAGACCACTGTTTATCATAAAACAGATATAAGAATAAAACTTGTGCACTGTGGTAGAGTATAATTCCATTATGGGTAAATTTTTGTTTTGATAAAGTCCCACAGTGTTATACAGTACCCATAATGGAAGTATCATAAAATTCTTGACCGTAGTTGACAACAGAACATTTAGGGAAGAAATTAAGAATAATGCAGATATTATAAGATGGGAATAAACAGTTTCAAAACTGAGGCGGCTGATTGTTGTGTAGGAAAAAAATTGTCACTAAGTCCTGGATGATAAGATCTCTTTTTACTTTCAGTTTTTTTGAAGACAAACAGATCATAAATTGAGTTTGACTGCTGACTGAAATTAGTTAGAGAACCATTGAAAAACAGGAAGTATTCAACAGCTATTTCGCCTTAGTTTTGAACTTATCGGTGTTCGAAACCAGGACATTCCGGCCACAATGCGAATTCATGGAGCATTCGGCTACTGGGAGCCGACCCAACGTCCTATGAATTCTAACTTCTACCAATTTGTGATTTTAACACAATTACCACCAGCCAGTGTGATTGGCGAGTGTTTGTTCTCACGCTTGATTTGATCGAGCTACCTTCTCACTAGAACTCCCGGTGAATTCACCCTGTAGCCAGTCAATCACTAGCGAGCACCAGATTAATTTTCATGAGTTAGTTTGTAGGGATACTATCTGTTTCAAGCCCTATCAGAATATAATCTAATTTTGAAACTCTCCATTAGCAGATAATTTCGCAGTTTACACAATTTGAGGTGAAATTGTACCAAAGTATCTTTTGCAAACCAAAATTACTCAGCTCACAATATTTTTGTTATCAAGAGCGTCATTCAAGTAAGCAATCATCAATGTATAGTATTAATTAGTGGGTAATGACTAGCAGCGGAATCCAGCATGCGCATTTCGTCCTTCTTGAGACTCATTGTCTGGGCGTACCGGCTGATAAGCCACAAAAATAGGACAAAATGCGCATTCTGGATTCCCCTGCTAGTCACTATCCATCAAGTGACTTCAATTTACTTGAACAGACATTGTCGAAGCATCTGCACAGGCAGCCTACATGTCCACCTGAGACTGAGCCCTTCGGCTCAACCAATCGTCGGGAAAATTCAAAATTGAATTAAATGTATAGTATTGTATATCATTGACAGTGATCTTCACACTGTAATACATCTAGATTATTTTTAACAAAACTTTGAATTAATAAAGTAGATGACTCATTAGTCATTAATTGAAGCAGGATGTAAGTTGAATAAACTGGAGGAAATTTAAGTTTGTAGAGGAGCATAATGCCGCTCATTTACCAGATATATAAAGCATTAAAAATATTTGAATTATTTTTACCGCGTTTTCCATGACAGTCATTAAAACAACTGAAAATTCATTATTTTATTTATTTTAGCAGTTGTTATACATCTTCAGGAGATTTCTTATCTAATACATACTGTCTAGATTCGGTTTAAATTCTTCCTATATACTAGTCATTTAGTGGTGATGGAACAAAATAACATTCACTGGTGAACGAATAAACTGAAATATAAACTTTTGAAAGTAAGTGAGATCAGTTACACTCAAATGAATCAAATTTACTAGTTTTTTTTTTCGAAAACAGTATTTAATACTTACTTTTACTGTTGTGAGTAGAATTAAAAATTGCCATATAGGCTTCAATCGAATCACACCGAACATAACACGATATGTATCAACAAGTGATAAATTATTTTCTGTTCGACTAGTTTCACTTGTTTCATTAGAATCGTCAGAATGAGTATTGTTAGCGTTCACGTTATTTCCACTGTGATCATGATCATTGTTATCTCTGTCAGTAATTACAGTGTTATCATTTAAGTAGGCATTAGAGTCTATTGGTTCTGTGTTAATATGATTCTCTTGATGGTTAATTTTATTACTAATATCATTATTACTACTATTAATTAGTAAGTGTTTCGTTCTGTCAATTAATTCAAGTTCTGTGCAATCTTCTATATTTTTTTTTGTCTTTAAACATTGATCTTTTGTTTGTTTAAAACATTTTGATTTTGGCGGGACTTTTAAATCATCTATAATAATACTAGTGTCTTCATTAATATCTTCACAACTAGGTGAATTCATTGAACTGGAATTTTGTCCACTTATAGTGTCTTGAATTAAATTATTCGTATTAATGCTTTGTATACAGTTATGATTGTGATGATTAGAATTTTGTGATCTTTGTAGCATTTTCCGTTTAAATAATTTATGATATATTTTACATAAACATTTACGAAATTCAGTGTCCAATTTTGAACCTTTTTCATGTTTAAATAATACCAATAGTGTATTGGTCACCATGAAAGTAACGCCCCAGAAATAGAGGAAACCTAGAATAAGAAATTAGAAACAATTTTTAAAAAATTAATTTTTCAAAGTTTATTTACTTATAATGAGGAGATGAAAAACTTTAATAGGAGCTGAGTAAACCCATGGGTATCGATTCACCAAGAATATATGACCCAGACAAAGTACATAAACCTGAAATATCGTTATGCGCAATGCTAGACGTGAGGAATGCAACCTGCTGTGCTTTGAACAAATGGTCTGTAACTGTCCTAAAACCCTTACACAGAAAGAATTAAAAAAATATTAACATCAAAGATAAAAATACAATACTTTTGGACATTAAAATCTCTATTTACAAATGTGCCTTTGATTGAAACGGTTGATTACATCTATGAACAATGAATAACAGGTTCAAAAATATTGAGATCCCAGCAGAAATGCTCATATAACTGTCATTAAAGTTTACCGTGAAAGTGAATTTTAATTTGAAAATGATCTCTATAGATAGGTAATAGGATGGCAGTGGGTTTCCTATTGGGTTCCATGTTAGCAAACCTCTTTCTGAGTAAACTCATAAATCGCATTTTAAACAAACTTTTCGTAGTATTCTCATAATATTGTTAATATATGCATGATACGGTCATCCTTTGTGAAAATGATTTAGACAGGAACGTAATAATATCTCAATTCAATGAAGTACATTCAGATATCGAATTCATGGGTGAACAAGTACTTCAAAGTAAAATTGCCTTTTTACACAACCTTCTCACAAGAAGATCAGCTGATAGCATTAAATAAAACAGTGAGTATTAGAAAAAGAATTGGATCAGAAACTATTCTCATTTTCACAGCTTCGTTCCTTTCAGGTGAAGAAGAAGTTAGGTGATGACCCCCAGCTAAGAGGTCAGATCTACTCGTTCAGAAGATGTGATTAAAGATGAACTGAAAACAGCTACCCTGAGTAGTTAGTTCGTCACTAAACTCAAAGCCAAGAGAACAGAAAAGAACTCTTTTGTATCTAATTACCAAGAAGCCTGTATATATATATATGACTACAATTCAAACATGTTACACCAAATGAAATACTAACCAACAAGTTGGGAAAATCGATTCAAAGAACGTCCAATTTCAGTAAGCTACAGCGTATATCCTACACACAACCGGTTTTGATCCAAAGATTGAATAACGGTGTACCTAGGCTGTCCATCACTGAATGTATCTATCAATTTAGCTGCTTTTCATATGGAGTCGATTATATTGGCCGTTGATCTAGGAACTTAATTTCTCATGCCTGACAACATCAACCTGTGTTGTTAAAACCATCAACACTTTATTTTTAAATCCCCTCATCCATATAGGTCACAAAACTGGCTAGCATTGAAGAGTCTTTCTCTACTGTCTATCGGGTATCGAATAAATATACCAATGGCTTCTAGATTCCAAACACTCCAAACTGGAGGTTTTAATGCAAACGAAACAGACCCATATGGCTGATACTGCTACTCTCACCCTGAATATAAATTCATATTAATTACTTCCTGTGATTTGCCTGATAGTCAGTTTAGTGAAGTGAATAGTAATCTGTCGATTCTATTGATTCAATGTAATTTTTAAAAAATTACGTTGTTAACAGCAATAACTGTTATTAACAATGAAACTGACTGTTTTTTTTCAGTAACTATCTCGTATTCAAATGTTTGCGGTCACTAAGTGAGACACTTTTTCTCCACACACATATTAATTGTCAGGATCAGGTGAGAAACGAATTATTTTTATTGGTTTGGCGGTATTGGATTTTACAGATGTCACCAATATTCTCTTCTCACTGACTAAGTCTCCCAGCTGGGCGTTCAAATCACCTGCTTATATTACAAGATTTCGATGTTTCAATTTGAAACAAACACAACAGCTTTCAATACAATTTATTTTATATTTGATCTGGACTGCAATCAACGGGTGTGTAACCGGAGATTATGGATTGGTACTGACGAGAATTACAGTCTCTTTTTTAAGTTATTACAGACCTCTACAAACGGGAGACACACTGATAAATGTTTACTTGATCAACGCGGTTTTTTGTTGTGAAGCTTTCTGTCATCCTTACGAGTACTAGCCATATAGTCTCCGAAAAGTTTTGGATTAATTTTGGAGACACATAATGTCATTCAGATGAAATCAAGTGAATAATTCAAACTTTATTTTATGTGTTCCTGTCAGCGATACTGCACCAGGATGTGGTGTTTATGGCTAATGAATCGATCCACACTGTGAAAGTTAATTTCTAGCTGAACTACGTCAAAATAAAAAGATTTTTATTACCATTTATCTCAGAAAGTGAGAAAATTTCATTTGAAGCCATTCACAGGTGGTTTCTTGGAGAGTTATGAAATTCTTGGATTTTGAATTAACTAACGGAGTTGATAACCAACCAGTCATAGAAGGATTTCGAAAGAGGTCACTTCCTCGACTTATCTAGGGAGCAGCGTTAAACTACAGCTGGCACAAATGTGGGTGTCAAACAAGAATCATAAAGATAAGGCAGACGTTCACTAATCTGAAGTCAGTCAGGCATTCCACAGCAATGTGAAGTCAGTTAGTTCTTCCATGCGCGTCACGAAAAGCATTTCCAACAGGCCACTGCAAAATGTTTTGTCATCAACCGATTTCACTGAATACCAGATAACCAGTCGTAGGGAATTCGTAGCAAGGTCAAATTACATAGGTCGAACTAGTAGGGGATCGAGTTCAACAAGATTGTCAGAACATACAAATCTAATCACACCTAAGATGGTTGATCCTGCGTAGTTAAACAAACCTTGAAAAGCTCTGCCACTGTATTGCATTCACCTGCATGTAATCACACGATACGTGAGGTGGAACAGAGTGAGTGTGTTGAAAAGTAATATAGTTAGGTGGGGAGAGAGATAGACAGGTTAATCCCTAAATAGGTGTTTATCGATTCAACACAGCACATGTACAGTCGAAATGACTCAACGCCTGTATCGGAGATATGGAAAGTGACAACAAATGACAAGAGGAAGATAAAGAGAGAGAATGAGAGAAAGTGAAAGAGAGAAAATATAAGTAAGACAAATTGTGAAGCTGTATTACTAAGTTGACATGATTATGAGTAGCAATAATTTGTGCTCGAAACCTTGTCATAGAGTTATTGATACTGCATCACTCTGTGATATTTCAAATAAACCTATATAACATCAAATGGTTAGAAATCTAACGCCGGAAGATTTTCAACATCTGTCATTTGCAAATTAGACTTAATTCATCAAAGTGCAAAATATGTAGCACTTGAAATGTCGAAAAAGTCCAGTGCAGATCATGTGATTACCGGTGATTTATGATTACGGAGTGCGTAGGTGGTTCAACAGTAGGATGCTTTCCAACCATGTATGTGGTGCCGCGTTCAGTTATCGGCTGGCGCAGGTCTTTACCACCCCCTTAGCCGGTTATAAGCCAGACAAAGAAGGGAGGTTGGCACTGAGGATAGCAGCCCCATCGCGTAAATTATAGACACCACTGCTGCCGAAACTTCAGGGCTCAAGCTTGAATCCCTACTTTCCACTGGGAACGCAAAGTATTTAAAAATATGGCTATGGAGTTACCATATAGTCAATAGGAAAGGGCTAATAAAAGTAGTGGAATGGCGGTTTCGAAATGAAAAGGGACGTTTATATTAATGACGAGCAGAGTCATATATGCATGCTGCTGAAGGGTTACAAGATAGACAACCAACGGCTATTGTCTTCTCATTGTATTCTTAGGATATATCAGTTCATGGCTGAGCCATGACATTAACTACAAATGTGAACAATTTCAATTTCCGAAGGAAACTAGTGCGAAATTTCACCTCCTCGAATTGTGAATTTGATTTATGGAATTACCATTTCATCTAAGTAGCTAGCCAAAACTCGGGTGATTTGAAATAATCCTGCTCTGTGATCTGGGTAAAACCGGGTACACCGATGATGGACTCGGCCTCAAATCAACGAAACAGCCTTCCGTGTTTAGAGCTGCTTGATGATCTGTCTATCAATCAATATTACTCATCTCAAGCAACCAGTAGTACATGTACCGCCAGTTTTTATTTTCATCCAACTAGTAGTCACAATCTGACATAATTACAAATAGAAAACGTTTTAGAGGATATTTTTTGGAAATTATAAGCAGTAAAAAGTATTGATCAATAGCAGCATGCAGAGCCAATCACCATCAACGGGAAAAATTTGAAAGAGGTTACTTCATTCGTTCCTTTATCTAGGGAGGATTGTCTCAACTACAGGATGTCGGAACGGACGACGATGTCAAATCGAGCGAGAATCGGGAAGCCAAGCGAGAAACACATTCATCAACATGGAACCAATCTGGAAATCTTCGTCACTCAGCCAGCATCAATAACAAAATTCCGTCGGTCGGATTTTCAATGCAAACAGCGTCAAGTCAGTCAGTTCTTCTATATGGATCGGATCAGAAACTTGGCGGGCGGGCGGGTCACAAAGAATATTTCCACCAACAGGCTATTGTAGACGAGACCTTTATCAACAACTAACTGTCTTCGCTCTACACTGAGTGAAGATCAGATGACCGGGCCGGAAACAATCACCAGCAAGAAACTATGAGAATAAACAAACAAATCAAGAACCAGTCGTCAACCAACAAATAAGCAGGAGAAAGTGGAGATGGATTGGACACTCGCTGAGCGGGAGGTCACTGGATGACATTGCGCGTCAAGCCCTCGATTGGAACCAGGCCGGAAGGGAAGCGGCGAGTGGGACGTCAGTGCAAGGGTGACATGGAGAAGATTGTGTGAAGAGGAGTTGAAACACTATGAACTAACATGGATGCAGGTGAAAAGTACAGCAGAAGGAAGACAGAAGCAAGTGGAGACGTGCAGTTGTAGCCCTATGTTCCACTAGGAAACCTAAGGAACAATAACAATAATAAACAGTAATGATAAGAACACCTCAAGAATCTCCAACCTTTCTTTATTAAAAACAGACAAATATTTAAGACTATTTTTTATGGTAATTAGTCATTCCCGAACTATGGCGATTCAGCCGTCCAGTACTCCCTAGTCGTTTTCAATGTTTATCTAGCTGATATCAATCCATGGTGAGACTTGAGATTATATTTGAACTGATAATAATTGGGGTGGGGGGAAATACAATTCACATTTGAATCGAAAATGAACAAGGAGAATTATCTATGTCAGATTGTAAGATAAAACAAATAGAAAAGGGCAAACTGCATACTAGTGTGTACAAAAAAACTAACTCATTCTAGTAGATATTTAGACTTTAATTCATCTCACCGCTTACTGTTTAGGCAAGTTTAGTTAGGTGTCTAACAAACCGAGCATTAGCACTAGGTAACACAACAAAAGACCTATATGATGAAATAAAACATTTAGAAGAGGCGTTAGTGGTAAATATTTATCCGATGAAATTCATTAGGAAGATCGAAGAAGGCCAAAAGAAAAATAAAAACAATTGTGAAACTAGTAATAATAACATAAATCAGAGAGAATATAAGCCATTTACTGTTATACTATATAAAGAGGGGACATCTGAGACCCTATGTAGGGTTTCCAAGAAAGAAGGAATTGGGATGGCATTTAAACCTACAAACTCACTCAGGGACAAGCTCTGTAGGTTAAAGGACCCAGTTGACCCAATTAGACAAAATAATATTATTTACAAAATACCATGCAATGACTGTGAGTTAAGTCAACTACATAGGTCAAACTAGTACGTCAGGGGTAGTTAGATTATCAGAACATAAGAATTTGGCTAAGTTAAGAATGGTTGACCCCACGAAGATAAATAATTTAGAAAGAAGCTCAGCTATTGCACTGCATGCATTAACACACAACCACACAATAAGGTGGCTGGTAGAGGGTTAAAATTCTAAGAAGTAATCTAGGTCGATGGAGAGAGAGAGAGAGGTTGATTACTGAATCCTTGTTCATCGAGTTTACACCCGACACATGCAATAGGAAGGAAGGATTCATCACTCATACCCGAAATATGGAAAATACTACCACCAATCAAATCAAGTGAAAATCAGGAGAAAAACAATGGAACTACATAAATGAAGTTACGAAGTCGTGTGATTACCTTGATATGATTATGAGCAGTGATAAATTGTGCTCAAAACGGGGTCATCAGTAAACCTTACTGTATAACAACACTGTGAGACTTTATCAAAACAAAAAATTTACCCATAATGGAATTACACTCTACCACAGTACACAAGTTTTATTCTTATATCAATGTTATATAAATTGATAATACTACTATTAATCATAATATTCATATCAGTTTATCTATTTTATTAGAATGAACAGATAAAGTTTATTGAAACTCATATCCACTTCCTGATTCATCAGTTTCATTTTAATGTAACTTTAAAAAAAAAAATTTCTTAACAATGTTAAAAATGTCAACAAAACAATAGATCAATTTAATTAGCCATTAAAGCAGAATAAGAGGTATAAAGGTGACCCAACAATGTGGGTGTATACATCTCATGTGATTCAATGAGTACATTTATTTTGTAATGAATCTAGGTCAAATAACCATCAATAGTAATGACAATTACAACAATAATAATAATAACAACTGATATTTTATGTCTATTCTTTTATGAAGGTTGTTTAAATGCATTAATCCGGATATATATATGAAAACTTGTGATTAAATGACAGGAAGGAATAAGTATTAGTTTGATTGGGTAGAGGATTTCATCATGAACTAACATAAATCAGAGAACCACTGGAAAACCTAGGAGTACTCGACAGTTGTTTCGCCCTGGTTTGATATTCTTCATATGTACGCACCCACTGGGGTTCGAATTCAGGACCTTCTGGTTACAAGGCTAGCGAGCTCGTAGACCACTGAGCCACTGAGACCCAATCCAATGGACCTTGAATCGTAACTTCTGCTAATTTACAATATAGATCGACCACTTCGCAATGTCTTCTTCGATGAGTTACTGCCTCATCTTCAACCTACTGTACCCTACTGGTCAAGGCTTCTCACTAGAATCCCAGGTTAACTGCCTGAACAGGGCCAGTCACCAGTGGCTCAATGGTCTACTAGCTTTCTAGCCTTGTAACCAGTAGGTCCTGTGTTCGAACACTGGTAGGTGCGTACTGTGAAGAGTCTCGAACCAGGAAGAAACAGCTGTTCAGTACTCGACCCCCGGTTTTCCAGTGGTTCTCTAACTGATGACAGCTCATGATGAAATCCTCCATGCAATATTTGAAATAAGCATATCTAATATGGAAGGTCAAGAAGCCTTGATCGCAAAGTAGGCATAAAAGAAAGCCTGAATTTAGAGAAAAATTAACGAATATTTGTTCTCATACTGACCTCTCCTCTCTTATCAAAACACAGAAAGTGTAAAAGTCTTAACACTCTTAACCAAAATTAATCAATTAATTCAATAAAACCTGTTTCATGTAAAAACGGCAATTACGACTATTTTACATTTTCACATTTAGTCAAGCACAAAATTTAAGATGGTTGACTGTTGACAATGTGCAGAATCTTTAATTTTAATGTATATTGATTTATTTTCTATAGTTTGGTTTGCAAAGGTTAGTTATGTTTTTACGAGTTGATCGCGGACTGATATCAGTTACAGCACCATTGGAAACCTGCAGGGAATACTGGACAGCTGCTGTTTCATCCTAGTTTGCGAATCATCGGAAGTACGCACCCACTAGCAATGGTCGAACCCAGGACCTTCTGATTACAACAAAGCAAGCTCGTATACCATACTCGAGACAGTGACCAGCTCATGAATTCTAACTTCTACAAATTCGTGATTAAGCGTGACCACCAACCAATGTTGTCGGTGGGACATCCATCCTCACTCCCGGACTGGCTGGACCTCACCTGAACACGACTTCTCACGAGAACTCCAGCAAACTCCATCCTGTGGCCAGTGACTAGCGAGCATCAGATTAGTTTTCAAGAGTTTGGTTTGTAAGGGTTAATTGATTTAATCTTTTCATATCTTTGTAAATTTTCTCCAGTTTGAAATGATGTCATACAGCCAGGAAAACAATGATAATTTGGTTTTAAGAGAATTTTTTCAAAATTATTTTATTCAAATATAATATTGATTTAATCTGAGAAACTTAGTCTACGACATTTTTTGTTCTTTCGTTGTTTTTTTTTTTAACTGAACATTCACCAAACATTCAAAATCATCAGTGTCAGGATTGTGATTGGCATTAAAATTTTTAAAAAAATGTGAATGTTTTGAGATTACGGGTATTCTGGAAATTACATTGATTCTATATTGTTTCGTACTGTTTATGATTGGCGCATATATGTGATACATGATATCGTACTGATTGACTGGTTTCAGCTGCTGCACACATGTGCACTAGTTCAAAATGCCACTCTCCCCCCTATGTAGTACACAAAGTAAGAGGAGAGAGGAAAAAGAGATTCAAAAGGAAGATGATAAACGCAGATATGAGACGAAAAAAGTAGTAATGTGAGAGAACAACAAGGCGTGAATGCATCTGTACCAGCCATTGAGAACGAGGATTTTGAGCCATGTCACCAACCAACTGTCTTCAGCCATTACGGCACTCCAGTCAGGCAGTCTACACCTCCCTACTTGACTGACTGGTTCAATTAAACTAACTCTTGTGGATTTCATTGACTGATGAAACCATGTTTTGTTTTAACCACCACTAATTCTTTTTCAATCTGACCCATCCTATGTCAGTCAGCTAATATTTTCCGTTGAAGAAGACAATGGCTAGACACGCATGTGTAGCACGTATTCAAACCATCTCAATTAGTGTACCTTCACAACTTTGTCAACTGATTTCGTCTCCTTAATTAGAACACTTGACCGATGCCTAATCTCAACATTGTTTACCCTATTACACCGACCATCTAACACGGGAGATAGAAAGCGGACACCTATGATGCAAGACAGAGATGTCGTAATGATAATAATAATAACAATAAAAGTTATAAATCACGTAATATTTAACGTCAGAAAGGAAGAAAGCGTTAGAAATTTGATAAGGTTAAATTTTTATTGAGTGGGTGATAAAAAAGGTAGTTGAGAGTCGGTTTGACGTACAAAAAGAACATGTGAGAGTCATAATACTGAATTAATTGTTAAAGTAAAAGCCAACTAAACAAATTTACAGGGAATGACTAATAAAGAGGTTATGACCATGGTAGAATAAGAGACTCTATATGCAGAAAACGTTTGTCCAGTCTCTTATTCTACCATGGTCTTAACCTCTTTATTAGTCATTCCCTGTAAATTTGTTTACTGGGCTTTCATTTTAACAATTAATTCAGTATTATGACTCTCATATGTTCTTTTTAAACATCGAATTGACTGTCAACTACCTTTCTTATCACTCAATAATAACCGTACTTCGATTAATGATATTTGTGAAGAAAGGAGATTATGAAGGTAATGAAAAATGGTAGGACTATAGAAACAAACATGAATAGATGAAGCTTATGACACAAATGTAAGAAAATCTCATATTTCCAGATTGCAAAGGAATTAGGTAAATCGAATTTTGATGAAGCTGGAACAAACCTAAGGAGGAGTTTGTAAAAGAAGAAAAGAAAGGAATTAAAAACATTGGGGGGGGGAGAGGGGGATAATGGTGGTATTCTGACGTCAACCCATGATCAAACTTGGAATAAATTAAATCTCCATATACTGACTGTTCAAAATTGATTTTATGCTCGCTAGTAACTACATAGATAATGAAATTGCCTGGAGGTCTAATGATAATTCGTGATCACTGGGGTCCTGAGGGCAAATACTCGTTGAAGGCACTAACTGTTAGTCACACTTAAATCAAAAGTTGATACAGATCAGAGTTCACAGGCCATTAGATCGGATCTCAGAGACTGAATGTTCTATAAACTCGCCCTGTAATCGAAAAGTCTTGGGTCCGAACCCTCAGTGCATGGGGTTCCACCGATAAGTCCCCGAACTAGGACAAAAACGCTCTTCACTACCCCTTGGCTTCCAGTGGTTTTCTGACTGACCTCAAATCGTGGTCGCACTTGACAGTTTGTTTAGCCTTCAATGGACAAAGGAAGGAGAGTGATTGAGTGAATTCTTTTGGCACGTATATTTAAGACTTCACATTTTTAATGCTAGTGGTATTATCTATCAAGAACTCATAAACATTAGAGTCAAGTTTTTTTCAATTCAAACTCCCCAGTGCATCAGTGGTCGAGCAGTAGAATACTCACCTGTGATCCAAGTGGTCCAAGGTTCGATTCCTGGCCAACGCACTCTAAAACATCGGTTAGCCAAACAGTAACACCATCAAAGGGGTTAAGTTTGGTGTGAGGTGAGCAACCACATCCTCTAAATAAACTGATACTGAAAATTCAGAGCTCAAGCTTTAAGCCCTATTCAGTGCTGAGAACGCAAACGAACGAAATAAAATTTTAGAAAATAAAAGTATGACGACTTGTCACTATGCCAATACCATTCAAAACATTACCGAAAGGTTTTAAGTGGTAAATCAAGTTATATTCAGCCAAATTCCAGCTAATGTGAACACAATTTTACTCTGTGAATGGAATATTTATATCCCGAATACACTGATATTCCAGAAGAGATACAGTAGAAGCTAGTGTTGTCGATGCCAACTCCCTATAGACTAAAAACAAATACACTTTTCATTATGATCTGATATTAGTTAGAGAACCACTGGAAACCTGGGAGTATTCGACATCTGTTTCCTCCGTTCTAGTTTGAGACCCTTCAGCAGTACGCGCCCACCGACAGAGTTCTAACCCAGGACCTTCTAGTTACAAGGCAAGCTCGTGTACTATTAAGCCACTGGGACCCGATCCAATGGTCCATGAATTCTAACTTCTGCCATGAACCATTGGATTGAGTCCCAGCGGCTTAATGGTATACGAGCTCGCCTTGTAACTAGAAGGTCCTCGGTAAGAAACCTATCCGTGGGTGCGTACTACTGAAGGGTTCCAAACTAGGACGAAACAGCTGTCCAGTACTCCCAGGTTTTCCATTGGCTCTCTAATTGATGTCAGCTCATGATGAAATCCTGTAGCCAATCAAATCCCTACAAACCAACGCCTTGATAGACTTTTATTCTGAGACAGCCGTGACATCGATAACTCTGTAGTCTAAGCAGTGCTTTATGTAACAGAACTAAAATGAATAAAGTTTCGAATATTAGGATTGGTCTTTATCTTAAGATGTTTGTCGATATAGAAGTTTGGATATCTGTTTTCTACTGCAATATTTCTGAAGGATTCCAACTCCTTATTCAATGCGTCTTCAGCGCATGTAGGGTGCATTTAGATTCTTGTTGCAAGAGGAAAGATGAGATTTCTTTTCGTTCACAAACATTTTGTCCAGCCTCATTCACTACCATAGTCTTACTGCTAGTTTTCATTTTCCCAATTTATTTTCCTGAATAACTGTATAATTAGCTGCATGTAGTCCACCTGTGCGTCGGTAACACAGTGGTTAGGACTCTCACCGACCATGCAAATGGTCCGGGGTTCGATTTCCTGCAGACGCACACCTGATATATATGATCGACCTGCAAAATTTGGGCTACCGATATCACACGCTGAAAATTTCATACCTGTACCAAAAAACACGGTGTGGAATCAAGCTGAAATAAAAAAATAGATAAATGAAATTATTTCCCTAGATTTTGGAGCCCAGTTTCAATCCTTCATTCTCCCTTCTTCTTCATCAACTATTTACAAACGAGTATTCATCATCCAACTAATTATTTGTCAACCATCATGATTATGTGAGATTATTTTCAGCTTTCCAGACATAGTTATTACCCATACACTCTGACTTACTTTCTCACTAATTGACGGTGAACTTTGACCTATATTGTCAGTCTACATTGCATATACAAACACGCTAAATAACTGTGTAGCTTTGAATTGGTGTTACAAAGAAGGAGATCTGATTATTGGGTTTCTTAAGGTTTAATTGCAATAGTAAATTTTCTTCGATCCCATTCAAGCTATGCCTAAACTTTCTGTGTAGATCCAAGCGAAGATAAGAAGTCCCAGTTCTTATAATTAGTTAACTTTTAAATATTTATGCCTAAGGAATTTATGGTGAAGGCAGGGGCTCGAGTGGAATCCCAATTGGAAGCGATAAATAGGCCATCCAAAGGTGACATGGAGGAGATTGTGCGAAGAGATGATGAGAGATTGTGAGCAATCGAAGATGTAGATGAAGAGGACAACAGAAAAAAGAACAAAGTGGAGATGTATTGCTGAAGCACTATGTTCCCCTTAGAACCCAGTGGAATAAAAATATTATTTTATATTGCTTTTGTTCCCTTGGGTTCCTAGTGGAACATAGGGCTACAACTGCACGTCTCCACCTGCTTCTGTATTCCTTCTGCTGTACTTTTCACCTGCATCCATGTTAGTTCATCATGTTTCAACTCCTCTTCACACGATCTCCTCCATGTCAACCTTCCACTGACGTCCCACTCGCCGCTTCCCTTCCGGGTTCCACTCGTCCAATGGCCTGACGCGCGCGCGATGTCGCCCAGCGACTTCCTCGGCGAGTGTGAAATCCATCTCCACTTGGTGATTCTTTCCGGCCCGGCCATCTGATCTTCACTCAGTATAGAGCGAAGACAGTTAGTTGTTGATAAAGGTCTCGTCTGCAATAGCCAGCCTGTTGGAAATACTCTTTGTGACCCACCCGCCCATCAAGTTTCTGATCCGATCCATATAGAAGAACTGACTGACTTGACACTGTTTGCATTGAAAATCCCACCGAATTTTGTTGTTGATGGTGGCTGATTGACGAAGATTTCCAGATAGGTTTCAGGTTGATGAATGTGTTTCTCGCCTGGCTTCCCGATCCTTGCTCGATTTGACATCCTCGTCCGTTCCGACATCCTGTAGTTGAGACAATCCTCCCTAGATAAGTGAATGAATGAAGTAACCTCTTTCAAATCCCTCCCACTGATGGTGATTGGCGCTGGATGTTGCTGTTGGTGGTTGGTTATTTTCATAACCTGCGTCTTGTCTATGTTCACCTGGAGTCCTGTCTTCACTGCCGGCTTCTTCGACCAGTTTGTCGGTTTTCGCTTGTAAGTCTTCGATTTTGTGTGACATCAAATATAGCAATAGATAATAATTTAAATAATTATAATAAGTCAGGATAAAGTGAAGACTTCACTGAAGACCACTATTAATTTGAATACTGAATTATTTCAGGAATTCATGTGCAGTGTCTTCGCATAAATCGACAAACAGAAGTGGTTGATATGGGACCATCAATATCACCAAAAATTATACATATCCTTACTGATTGTTCAGATTTTGAGTCATCTTATCCGTCATCATGGAAGGCAAACTCAGTTAAATGTCTAAGCAATCTAGTGAAAATTCTAAATAACATGTCAGAAAGTTTAAATAATCAAATAATACAGATAGAATAAGCATTTGCTCTGAACAGCTGTCTCATAAAATGCGTTAAGAAATTCAAAATGGCTGACGATAAAAGAGGAAATAACAGTGAAACTACTGACCATACATAACATAACACTAAGATGAAATTTAAGACATCCGCAATGTTGCAGTGCAATTAAACCCTGCCTGCATAGGACTCTTAATAAACCGGCAATTAGAGTTGGTATTTCAACCTAAAAATTTGTTAGCTTAAGAACCCGAATAGCCCGATTAGTTCAGACAAAAATGGTGGTTTGAAATGATTCAACCCTTCGATCTGGATGAAACAGTATACACCGATGATGAGGTCAGTTGCGGACGAGAGAAACAGCCGTTTGTTGTTTAGATCCCTTCGATAATCTGACTACTGGTTTATGTGATCGGTATAAAACTACTCATTTCAGCCAATCAGTAGTATATAGTTTCATGTAAACAGATTATATACCATCATCCGGATAATTTGGTTTCCAAAGGGAAATTCGGTGAAAATTTTACCCGCCCCCCCTCCGCCACCTCCTCAGACTTTGTAAATATTGAAAATTAGGAATCTGAATTAAAAATAACCTTATTTATAGAGTACGTTGCAATGACTGTGTGGTCAGATATACAGGTCAGACCAGTAGATCATTGTCAGTCACATTGTGGGAACATAGGAATTTCAAAAAATTCAAAATGATTGATTCCATGAAGATGACTAGTGTAGAGAGAAACTTAGCACTCGAAATGCATGCATTTACGCATAGTACGGTGGGACAGAGTTATTCTTCTAAACTGTAATACCGTTAGGTAGAGGAGGAAGTACATCTGAATGTATGAGCAAAATTTGGGCACTGTGGTAGTAAGGAATTCCACATTAGTTTGTTTATTAGATGTATCACACAGTCACTGAAACAGTAATATTTACTGGATGACACAGTTTCGAACACAATCTATTATTGTTCATAATCATATCAATTGTAATCACACGACTTCGAAACTTGAGTTTTATATTTGTCTTTATTCTCTCCTATTTGTCGTCGTAGGGGCAGTAGAATTTCCCAGATATCCTACTGGACAAGTGTTGAATCATTCCTATGAGATGTATTTGCAGTTGATTCGATAAACAAAGCTTCCATTGTCAATCTCTCCCTCCACCCTGTGACATTAGATTTTACAACTGTCATCTTATCCCACCCATCCAATTGTATGGTTGTGTTTAATTGCATGTAATGCTATAGCTGAACTATTCTATGGCTTTCTTATATTATTCGGGTCAACTAATCTAGATTTTCTAGGTTTTTATGTTCAGCTAGTCTGACTGACTGCCCCTGTTCTAATAGTTTGACCTATGTATTTGACCTGACAATCATTGCAGGGTATTTGGACTTCCGACCATCCCATCCTATGTCAGTAAAAATAGGATTAGTGAAATGTTTAAGGGACAGAGCAAAACACTAGGTAGTGCCAGCGTAAATCTAAGACAGGAAGTGATACATATTATAGAAGCCTTGAAGCTTAATGATAGCCCTGATAAATTAATCAGGAAATATGTAAGGAAATGTAAAAATAAAATAAATAATGATAGTAGCGATAGTGATTATAATAATAATGATAACAATAATAATGATAATAACAGTGATAATAATAGTAATAATATTAATGACGACACCAACAATAAGGAATCTAAATCATCAGTAGTAATTCCATACAAGGAAGGAACCTTGGAAACCACCTTACGCAGAATTCTTGACCAGGCAGGCAGGAATAAAAGTGGCTGGCATTCAAACCACTCACAAACTCAATTAGAAACAAGCTTTATCGGTTAGAGGATCTAGCAGAGCCAATGAAACAAACAATTCAGTTTATCTAATACTCTGCCTGAGATGAGTGTCAGGTGAAGAACATAGGTCAAAGTCGTAGAACAGGTGCAGTCAGACGAGCCGAGGATAAAAACCTAGCAGCAAAATCTAGATTGGTTGACCCGAATAATATAAGAAAGCCATAGAATAGTTCAGCTATAGCATTACATGCAATTAAACACAACCATACAATTGGATGGGTGGGATAAGATGACAGTTGTAAAATCTAATGTCACAGGGTGGAGGGAGAGATTGACAATGGAAGCTTTGTTTATCGAATCAACTGCAAATACATGTATTAGGAATGGTTCAACACCTGTCCAGTAGGATATCTGGAAAATTCTACTGCCCCTACGACGACAAATAGGAGAGAATAAAGAAAACTATAAAACTCAAGTTTCGAAGTCGTGTGATTACAATTGATATGATTATGAACAATAATAGATTATGTTCGAAACTGTGTCATCCAGTAAATAATACTGTTTCACTGTGTATATATCTAATAAACAAACTTATATGGAAGAAGTACATCACTGAATATTTATTCAAGAGAGGTAAATGAGACACTCTTAACAGGAATGATAGAGCATAAATACCAAAGATATGGAAAATATTACTTAGTAAAATCAGAGGATACGAAATAATATTGTAACGGTCCTTTAAACTGAGTCTAGAGGTGATGTCACTACCATGATATGATTGTGTAAGCAATAAATTCTCTTCACAGAAGTCTTCAGTGAGTAAATAATGCTGCATCCTTGTTTATTTTAGCCAATAAAACTGTTCTGTGTTGGAATTATAGTTTACCACAATACCCAAATCCTATTCTTATATAAAAAAAATCAACTTATCCGCCATTTCTTTCGTTTCTATTGGAGATCAGTAATTCTAAAACGAAGTTAAGTTATAACACCCTTCACTTTGTTTCACTTTCTATTTTATGGGTGTAGGTCTGTGTAGGTCTACATTTTGAATGAAAATAATTTGGAATAAAGCAGGAATAATAGTTTGTGCAGAATGAAATCGTACTATAAGCATTTATTCCGTTGGCTCCTCATCAGCCACGTGCAGCCCAATAAAATTATTAGGTTGATGTACAGAACAATTTTAACATACTTGTAGATGTTGCGTGATGTCAGTTGATAGAAGGCTACACGCTGATATAAAATTACACGTATATAGTTATTTTTTTTACCCATGGTGTTCAAGTTTAATCGCTTCAAGGGAACAAACGTTCACAATAGTGACATCGACAGGCATCTGATCGATAGGAGTCATGAAGTGCACATCATGTAATCCTTTAGAATAATCATTGGACGGAATAATTCAATTCTCCTGAAATGTGTCGTTGCAATCTCTACAGACGCCTGAAACCCAATGTCTGTGTTCATAAAAAACAGTTATTAGTATCCCCTTGCTCTGGTAGCTGGATATCGTTATCCGCTCAATATTAATATTTGTGTAAAATTTGGCCACTGTGGTAGTTAGTAATTCCATATTAGTTTGTTTATTAGATGTATCACACGGTCACTGAAACAGTATTATTATTTACTGGATGACACAGTTTCGAACACAATCTATTATTCTTCATAATCATTTCATGAATTATAATCACACGACTTCGAAACTTGAGTTTTATATTTGTCTTTATTCTCTCCTATTTGTCGTCGTAGGGGTAGTAGAATTTTCCAGATATCCTACTGGACAGGTGTTGAATCATTCCTAATACATGTATTTGCAGTTGATTCGATAAAGAAGGCTTCTCTTATCAATCTCTCACCCCCACACCTTCTTACTATTAGACTTTACAACTGTCATCTTATCCCACCCTATTATGTGGTGTGGTTATGTATAGTCTCATGTATTTTATTTATTTATTTTTGATTACAGCTTGATTCCACACTGTATTTCTGGTACAAGTATGGAATTTTCAGCATGGATATGGGTAGCCATAATTTTGCAGGCCGACCATAGATATCAGGTGTGCTACGTCGGCAGGGGATCGAACCTCGGACCATGTAAATGGTCGGCGAGAGTCCTAAGTACTGTGCCACCGACGCACAGTCTACGGCTGAACCATTCTTTAGATTTCTTATATTATTTGGCTCAACTAATCTAGATTTTGCTGCTGGGATTTTTGCTCGGTTAGTCTGACTGACTGCACATGTTCTACGACTTTGATCTATGTATTTGATCTGACAATCATTGAAGGCAAGGTATAAGATAAACTAAATTATTTTGTTTTAAAGGCTCCCCAGGATTGATCCCTTAGCCGACAAAGCTTGTTTCTAACTGAGTTTGTGGGTGGTTTGAATGCAAGCCGCTTTTTTCATGCATTGTTGAGGATTCTCTGTAAGGTTCCCGAGGTTTCTTCTTTGTATGGAATTACTACTGACGATTTCGATCCGTTATTGTTGGTGTTGTCATTATCTTGCGCATATTTGACATGGATGTCGTCATCAATATTAATATTATTATTATCAATATCACTACTATCATTATTTATTTTATTTTTACATTTCCCTACACATTTCCTGACTAATTTATCAGGGTAACTATTAAGTTTCAAGGCTTCTACTTAGCTTTTGTGCTCTATTACTTAAACATTTCACCAATCCTATTTTTACTGACATAGAATGGATGGGATGATCGGAAGTTCAAATATCTGTTTGAATGTGTGGGTTTCCTGTAAACACTAGAGTTTGACTTCATATCTTTTTTCCTTTTCATGCTACAATCTAACATTGGAAGTTCCCCTTCCTTACTTTCTAATTCATAAATGAAATAAATTGCCTCCACCTTTGAACAAAATCTATCTACATCCTGTGTTCTAAGTACAATTAATGTGTCATCTACATACCTTCACCAAAGCTTTGGTTTCAATTGCTAAGTTTTTTCCACCTATCCATGAATATCTCTGCCACAACCGAGAGTAATACCTTTTCACTGTGTGATAAATATATCTAATAAACAAACTAATTTGGAATCATTATACTCTATTTCATTGGATTACTTAATATCTGGTTTTAACACCTCCTCTCCTTTGATATAGTGTAACATTGCTTGCCTCTTGCTTTTATGATTTGAGTTTATCTTACTATATTGTTACTCAATTTTTTTTGTTTTCCTTCACGCTCCCCAGTGGAACATAGGGCTTCAAGCTAGAGGCTTGAAGTTTCTGTAGCGGTGTTTAATTTTACAGGATGGGGTTGCTAGCCTCATGCCCAACCTTTCCTCTTTACCAGTCTTAATACTGGCTTAACGAGGTAAAGGAGTGCGTCCGTGGCCGGGGATCGAACCCCGGACCATGTACATGGTCGGCGAGCATCCTAACCGCTATACTACCGACGCACTAAAACATTATCAACTCAATTTATTAGTTACTCATTTTCTTACTCACCTATTGTCTTTGTTGCGTAACTTGTTTGTCACTGTATGCCAAAATTTACTTTTCGTTAATATTTCAACTCTGTGGGTAAGAAATTATGTAAGTGTAACTTCTGAGTAGTGCTTATTAAGTTTGGAGTCTCTTGTCAACTGAAAACATGTAACGCTTGCGAGTATGTTAAAATTATTCTGTGTATAAACGTGATAAATTGTTTTTAGGGTGTTTAGGCAGTTGATAAGAAGCTGATTGAACATATGATAATGAGACGATCTCATCCAGTATCAACTGTTAATTTTGCCTTATTCAAATTCATAAAGGAGAATAAATATGTGATAATAATTCAGAGGTTCTCTAACTGAAGTCAGCTCATAATGAAATCCTCCATGCAATCAAACACAAAATCCCTACAAAACCAATACTTAAAAACAATTCTTTTCGGTTTATTCAGAAATATGTATCATTTCAAATAACTTTAATGGTATCCAAAAACTAACTAACTAAATTTATATTTAGGATGTTTTTATGTATGTTCATATATCATCATCAGGTTAATCATCTCATTAAGTATCATGAATGCCAACTAAATCAGATCATTAGCATTATTTGAAAATGTTCAATGTCCAATGCTTTGTTACATTATGGTTATTTAAACAAAAATAATCCGTGTGTTAACTCATTTTACTTACTCAATCACTACACATGTATACACACAGGCGTATACATTAACCTATAGTACACAAAACAATAATAATTTCTAAAAAGCTGCATAAAATGCAGAACTCTTATTTACCTGAGTCTATTAATGAATTTTAAAAGCGTTCACCTCATACTAATTTCTACTATTTGTAATTATTATTTCGTTTTCTAAATAAATAGAATCTATTTGTAATTTATTCAACTACTAGGCTGTTTGTTATTCATATCCTGTTTTAACATACTGTCAGTCTTTCATTCTGTATGTAGGTATAACTAACTATAGGCGTCTTCATAAAGTGTATTCATCAAATCATTGAATTCTCTAGTAAATATGATTGGCTTCTCTTTTTTTCAAGTAATAACATGCAACATGCATTGCAAAAATTCCTACTTAACAACCATGAAATCCACTGTATGAGTAAACGTGACTGACTGACTCAGTTAGTGAGTGAGTGGAAGACTTACTACTCTTGTTTCGTCGAATTGATGGATTGTAAGAGACAGAGAGAGAGAGAGAGAGTACGTCTTCATCGATAACAGATGGTATCTGCATATAACCTACACATGTATATGTACACATATTAATATACTTCAAAGACTCACTAGTAATAATTATGATTGACATAATGTAAAAAGTGTCTTGATAGACAAATCTTTGAAATTCTACTTCGAATAAAGTTAAAGAATGATGTACAACTCAAATAATTATCGTGTAAATAGGTGGATTGAAGATTCACTTCAGCTAGTATGAATAATGAGTATACCTTGAAAACGTTTATGGTGTAAACTAGGATTAATACATTCCCTGTCAATTATCGGTTTCTGTGATTGAAAGATCACAGTAAGATCTGCACTTTTATTCATAATCTTTTTTAAAAGAAAGCCATCTACATAATTGACTTTGGATGAGTACAGTTTTCTTTGGATGGTATAATGATAAAACGGAACAGGACTGTACTCTATTTTTTGTTTAACTTTCTTTTTTTTTCATTCCCTTGTGTTCCTGGAGGAACAAAAGGGGCTCCAGTTTCAGCTTTGAGGTTTCAACAGAAGTAGAGTAGAGTTTCTTTTTACCAAGTGAGATTGTTTGCCTCGCTCTCACTGCTCCCCCTTTATTGGATTTACTAACGACTAAGGAAGGTTTAGGAATGCATCAGCTGGGGATGGAATCCAGGACTATGTGGGGCACACTATGGTATCAAGAAGCAAAAATAATTAGCATCTGAGACTTCAGTTGGCAAGTGTGCTTTGCAGCTCCTTACTGCATAGAACAATAAAATATTATTATTTCCTTTAGTTCCTAAAGGAACATCGGGCTTCAGCTGCACGTCTCCATTGTGTTCGGTTCTCCACCAGCCTTTTCAGCTGGCTTCACGTCTGCCCTTATGCTTCCATCTCCTCTTCACATGACCCCCTCCAAGTCACCCTTGCACTGACGACCAACTCGCAGCTTCCCGTTCAGGTTCCACTTAAGCAATGGCCTGTCTTGTGGTGTCACTTGATGGTTTTCTCAGAGAATGGCCAATCCTCTTCCATTTTTTCCTGCATTTATTTTGCACAAACGGTTTCTGGTTGGTTCGCTCTTAATAAACCATGTTGCCGAAATTTTCTGGCCATATGATTTCAAGTACTGAGCGAAGACAGCTGTTGACGAAGGTCTGTAGATTGTTTGAAAGGCTCTTCATGATGCGCCAGGTCTCTGATCCGAATATTAAGTACCACTGACTTCCTATTGGAGTTGAAAATCCGGATCTTATTTTTGATGCCGAGTGCTGTTGATCTCCACACAGACTTGAGAGCAATGAAAGCTTGTCTTGCTTTTCCGATTCTGGCTTTGATATCCTCATCAGTTCCATCCGCCTGTAGTTGAAACAATGCTTCCCAGGTAGGTAGGTAGGTAAAGGAGGTTGTTTCTTTCAGGTTCCTCCCATTTATGCTGATTGTTGTCTGTTGTTGTTGTCGCTGTTGGTGTTGGCTAGGAATCTTCATCACCTCTGTTTTATCTATGTTCACCTGAAGTCTTATCTTTGATGCTTCTCCTGCCAGCCTGTTGCTTTTCAATTGCATATCTTCCAGTTTGTGCAAAATCAGATATATATCATCGGTGAAGTTCAGACCCTCCAAGTTTCTTATGTGGGTCCATTTTATGCCTGTCTCCTCGCTTTCCTCTGCCTGTCGCATTGTCCAGTCTACCGCAGTCAAGAAAATCATTAGAGAGAGTAGGTAGCCTCGTCTTACTCATAACACTAAATATGCTCTCTCAAATTTTTATTTTGATGTAAATGCAGTAAACCTCTTAATTGTAATGTTATTTCTGTTAAACCATTTCACTGTTTTAATTTAAAAGACTCGGGTAATTCTGTTTATTACGCTCCAGGCAACTTCTGCACAAAAAACAGTTAGATATGAGTACACCTAGAAATTTAATGGGTCAGAAACTTGATCAGCGTGTCACAAAAAGGCAGTTCTAACAGACTTTTGCAGACTTTTATCACCAGCTGTCTCCTCTCTGTAGTGAAGAACAGATAGTTGGCCAAAAAAGAATTAGTAACAAAAGTCTCTCGAAGCAAATCAATCAAGAATCCATCGCTCAACAAATATACAGAATAAAATAGAGATGAATTAGACACACGTTGAGAAGACTGTTGAGTGGCATCTTGCTCCAGTGGAACCGAAGTGGGGCGTTTGAGCGTGACATGAAGGAGATGAGACACTTTGAGCAAACATGTGATCAACTGAAGAGGACCACAGAAGACAGTATAAAGTGGAGGTGTTCTGCTGAATCCCTATATTAAACTTAAAACCCAAGGGAATGATAATATAATATTGTGTAATAGCAATCCTCGCTTTGCAGGATGAGGACTACAGATTCAAACCTTGTTAGAGGCATAACTGGCAACTACTTAATATTCCCAAAGTAGGACAATATTAACCTTTTGATGCCCCCTTGGCTTTTAATGGTCATTTTACTGAAAGCATTAGTTTGTCTGCTTTTATTTTTGCCTCTGTTTATGAACTGTACAATTTAATAGTAGTTTGTCTGTTAACATTTCTTACGAGATTCAATCACACTGAATATTTTGACTCTATTCTTTCTCAGTTAAATTTGACATTTGTATCTGATGCAAATCAGAGCTTTTGGGTTTTCTTTTATTTCTACGAGTTGATCACGAATTGATATCAGTTAGAGAACCATTGAAAACCAGGGAGTTCTGAACAGCTGTTTCATCCTAGTCTGAGAATCATCGGCAGTACGCACCCACCTACGACAATTGTCAAACCCAGGACCTCTCGGTTACTAGGCGAGCTCGTATTGAATTGATTCAATTATCAACTTTGTGGTTTCAAAAATTTATTTTCTTATATTAATCAAAACTGGAGACGTTTCCCTGTTTTTGTTTTCTCCTAATTTATGATCCTTGATTTAACAAAAGTAATTTTGAATTCACTTCTTGGCATCTATTTGAGTTTTCTCCAAAAAAAGGTACTGTCAGAGGTAAAATTGCTTAAAATGTATCTAAAACTTTAGTTGCAAGAATTCAATGCCTAAATATGACTGAATCAAGCAGGAAGGTTTTAAATATAGAGAATGAATCAACAGATTATTAGTAATGGTGTGTGCTTGCTGCCGAATAGTTCAAAACTAGAACGAAATAATGTTAAGTGTTCCTTGAATTTGCACTGGTACTCCAACTATCATTATTATTATTATATCCTTTAATTCAGCGGCGTGTCTCAGCAGCTTTGCCAATCTCGTACATAGTGTGGACGTTCCATGTGCCCACACAGGCTTTTTTCTTTTGGCGCAAGGAGATTCATTAGACTGAAGTTTCTGTAGCAACTTTGTTTACTGGGTGGGGTTGCCAGCCTTATGCCTGAGAAAGGGATTGTTACATTAAGGTATAGTTTAGAGAGAAGCGACCCAATGGGTTACTCCTCTTAAAACTAGAAAACAAGGAATAAAAAAATCAGAACAACACCAGCAAAAGGAAAATAAGTTACAGCAAAAAGCGTAACAAGCGATAACAACAATAATAATGTCACAGTTAAGCACAGGTAATCAAAATGATACCAATATCATAGACTCACTGACTTGAGTCAAACTGAACATGTAAATTCAACAATATATACAGTTATAGATATTAGATAGTGATAAACAGTCACAATATACCAAACAGATAGTTATAGGTATTATCTGTCAACAAGATTATATCCACAGATTCAGGGTTCAAAAGGCAAATAATTACAATATGTTCCACAGTTTTTTGGCAAGAAACTCCGAAGAAATAAGAGTTTTATATAACTACGTTAATGTAACGTAGTAATCGAAAAGCGCGTACCATCCTATCGATACTCCAACTGATATCAGCACATAGTCAAACCTGAAGCCAATGAGATTCCTGCAAACCAACAACTAGCGGCGCTATAGAGGACGTTCTAGTAATCAAACCCCAGGCCACCTGTGTGGTCAGCGAGTACTGTATTGCTGTGCCGCCGATGAACCGACTATCAGCCTACTTAACAAATTTATCTTCGTCAGAATGAGGCAAGTCATGAAAGAGGAGAGATAATGGGAAAGAAGAAAGCATATCACCTTGAGGAGCACCAGCTAGAGTAGGTAAATCAGTGAAGAACTTCCAAGTAAGAATGCAGCCATTTATCACTCCAGTAACCTGCTTGTGTTGCTGCAAGCTGCTGATGAAATTCCATAGCAAATGCTAACCTCATTCTTCTAAGCATTTAAAATTTTTTAAACAGATTTATTTTTTGTTTTTTGATTACAGCTTGATTCCACACTGTATTTTTGGTACAAGTATGGAATTTTCAGCGTGGATATCGGTAGCCCAAAATTCGCAGGCCCACCATAGATATCAGGTGTGCTTCGTCAGCGTGGGCTCGAACCTCGAACCATGTGCATGGTCAGTGAGAGTCCTAACCACTGTGCCACCGACGCTCACTTCAGTTAGATTTAAGTTTCTAACTACAGCTTTTTTTTCTCCATAATATTGAGTTGCAACAAATTCAAGTGTCAATGATAATTTTATTTATTCACATGACTTCAGATATTTGCACACCGATAGTGCATACATTCATTATCTGTTAATATACTTTAAATGAAGAAGGAAGTTACGTAAATAATTAGGTACACTAATCATCTTCATGTCACAGCTTCATTTCTATGGAAAACTAATGGGGAACACAGAAATTACAGTTTAGGTGAGAGAAAAGTTGATTTATATCATCTTTGTGTGATACAAGGTTAAGCAAACATGTATTTTTCGATCGAAATAATATATATATATATATGATTTATTAGTGTTCGAGGAGATTGCAAAAACGGTTGTTTAATTCCAACACGGAAAATACTCAACATAACTTATTATAATATAATTTGTGGATGGTGACCAGTAGTCGAATCCAGGATGCCCTATTTGGGGCTCGTCAGCTGGATGTACATGTATTCCCCAGTGACTGATAATCTTCCCACCGAGGCTAGAACTCAAGTGGTCTAGTGGATAACGCTTTGGCGTGTGAAACTAGGCGCACTGGTTCCTAGCCTCCATGGTGGGAACATCATCACTCACTAGGGAATGAATCTACATCCAGATGACGAGCCCTAAATAGGACGAAATGCGCATCCTGGATTCCACTGCTAGTCACCATCCACCAATTAAATACTAATTAAATGCTCAGACATCGTGGAAGCATCTGCACAAGAAGTCAACATGTCAACCCGAGACTGAGCACTTCGGTCCAATCAGTCGACGGGAAAATCTCAAATTCAAGTAACTTATTATAGTTTCTTCGATAGAGTCCTAGTGGCTTGCATTGCAAGTTAAAGGTTCTGTGTTTATACCGTTAAAGAGTCTTAATTTAGGATGAAACAGGTTTTCAGTACCGTTCACCAGTTTTTAATCATTATCTAAGTGACATCAATCCATGAACAAACTTTGAACAAATCAAGTCCCTGGAAACTAATTACTGACAATGAATCTGATGCTGACTAGTGACTGCGCCAATCAGGTTACTTCCTTCATCTACCTAGGCAGACTAGTTCCAACTACAGACATCAGCATGAGTGAATTGGGAAGGCGAACCAGACCTTCATCACTCTGTGAAATCGATTCGAAAATCTGATGCACTTGGATCTTCAACACAAATGGTAAGTCAGTTATTTCTTCAACAGAGGTAAGAAACTTGGCCAGCTCATCACACAAACAGACTGATTCAAATTTTTATCAGTAGCTGGCTTCGCCGGCTCTACAGTGAAGATCAGACGACCTACCAGAAAATAATAGCAACAAGACAGTCTGGTAGGCAACGAACCAATCAAGAACCTATTATCCAGCAAATATGCCGCAGAAAATAAGGATGAATCGGATACAGACTCAGGAGGCTGTCAGGGGACATCGCGCATCAGGCCACCTTTCAAGTGGAACCTGAAAGGAAAGCGACGAGCTAAGCATGCCACCGAGGGTGATACGGAGCATAACGTGGGAAGAGGAGATGAAGTCTTATGTTGAATCTAAGGGCCAGCTAGAGACAACTGCAGATAATACGACGAAGTGGATATGTGCTGTCCAAGCCAGCTATTCTACTCAGAACCCAAGGGAACAATGATAATATAAGTTCACTAGAGACTGGCTACAGAAAAAGACTGCCCAAACTTCTAGTGAGAAGTTTTGACCAGTTGAGTTCACCGGGTCTGGTGTGGGGTTAAATACTCACTGAAAACTTTGGCCAGTGGTCACGGTAAAATCACAAATTGGTAGAAGTTAGAATTCATGAGCGTTTGAATCAGATCTCATTGACTGAATGGTCTACGAGATTGTCTTCTGCAGTTGACTACACCTAATGCCTACCCTCAATCCTGTGTATAGAAGACAAATGAACAAAGAAGGATGTCAATATCCAAACCGCCTTTTTTGGAAAATGTGCTGTAAGTGTACCTCCGTAAGGAAGGAGAAGTTAATATACAAGGGCACTCAGTGAAACCACGAAATATTGTTTTCGCGTTATGTCACGAATTGGAGGAAGTTAGAATTCATGGGTTGGCTATTGCATTGGGTCAGGTCCCAGTGTCTACTGATTGGTCTACGAACTCACCTTGTGGCAAGAAGGTCCTGAGTTAGACCCCTGGCGCTGGGTGCATACTGTTGAATAGTCCCAAACTGGGACTCTCAGCTTTTCCAATGGTTCTCTAATTGATGTCAGCTCATGATGAAACCTCTTATTGCTGCAGGATTTCATCGAATCAGTAGCCCTTCATCTCACTTTTCGAGTAATCCCGAAGTTCTTTGTGCGGATCTTAACATTGCCTATAAACATCTGTTAAATGATAAGCTTAAGCTAAACAAAACATACCAATTTCATTTTTCCTGCAGGACTCTTGTTATATTATATCACTTACTAGATATGTTTGTCAATTAGTCCAAAACTAGCAACAGAAACTATGCAGAAATTACTGTATAGTGATGAAAACATAAAAATGCAATGTTGAACTTGGATAGAACTCATCGAATTATGCCTTACAGCATACTTCCAATTCGATACTCAAATATACGAAAAGATAAAAGGAACACCAATGTAATGACCCATATCAGGATTAATAGCTGAAGCCCTCTCATGCAAAAATTAGAATTAATAGCTTTACCTTTAATTAAACCGAAAGTCTGGGTACGTTACTTTAATGATACATTTGTAATAATTAAGAGAAATAATTTAGAATATACCCATAAATTAATAAACAACATATTTGAAGACATCAAATTCACCACAAGAGAAGAAGAACAGTTAGATAATAAAATCCCATTTTTAGATGTCTTAATCAGGAGAACCAACACAGGAAATTTAGAAACACAAGTATATAGAAAACCAACTCACACACACAGTTCAAATACTCAACTATACTTGCAATAATACAATTACTCACTCACAGAAGAAACTGTGTGCAGACATCGTTCACAAAAGAGTTCAAACACACTGTAGCACTCCAGCGTTGAAAAGAATGGAAGAAAAATACCTACAAACAGTCTTCAAAAAGAGGAATGGATATATCCGCACAACTTCATCAAAAAGTGTTTAAAATCGAGTCACATCACCAGCAAGAAGCAATCATCAAGGACCGCAAGAGAATTCATCCTACCATACATGAGAAATGTCTCTGAAACAACAGCTAGAATACTGAAACCGTTTGAAATACACATAGTCCACAAGCCAGTCAAATCACTTTATTCGATATTGTGGAAACTGAAAGATCCAACAGAAAAAGGAGATAAAATTAATACCATTTACAAAATAAATTGCATGTAAAAGACATTACATCGGTGGTCAAAGTGGGCGTCCCCTTCGAATCAGAATCCAGGAACAAAAGTCAGCTGTGAAACGACATGATATATATTCTTTAAAATCAAAACACGTAGACAACTATGGACATCAGTTTGATTGGTATAATGTTGAAATCCCAAACAGAGGAAACACTAAAAGTGTCAGGGAATTCCCAGAAGCCTGGTACTTAAAGGAATATGCAATTAACAAACACGTTAACATATAGATCAGATATGCCAACTAATTAAAAGTAAATCAGATGATCAGAAAGTTTAAAATCCGAGTCAATAGAAAATGGTCAATATACATGTGTAAAGATGGTTATGAGGAGACGCAATTACATCACTCATGAAAAATTTAAATCATTTCACTTTGTGCTAAAAATTGCGCTGAAGATGTTGTCCAGCAGGGGACGTTGAAAGCTCCGTAACTAAACCAACCATCTCAGAGAACACTACTGACTGCAAATCATCCACCTGAACTGCAAATCTTCTCTGTTGTTTATCAAATCTGTTACACATATATTTGACGCTACACTTTCAGTGTACTTCAGAATACTGAAGGTGAATACTCCCACCGCTGTCTTTTAGAATGATTAGTTGTCTAAAATTTCAAGCTTTTATTTTCGAATGAGTTATTTACAAACATTAGATAGTTGTCCTTTCGTATACATAAAGAATTCACATATTTACAAGATAATACAAGCTCATTTTATTTCGTGGATTCTTTTTATAAGGTATAATTAAACAACAAAATGGGTAGAGTTTAGATTTGGTTTGGAAACAAGGATGATGGACTAAAGACTGAATACAAGCTCGAACAACAGAGTTAATTTATGCGCATATTATGATAGAGAGTTCAAGGAGATGGGAGTGAACAGGTAAGTGAAATGATAACAGACAAAAAAAAATTATGTAAATTTGGAAACCTAATAATGAGTTCAACACAGTAAATGAAAATCAGAACTGTGAGTGAAATGTTACACAAAAAAAGAAAAGAAAACATAAAAGTACATGAACAAAACAAGAATCACAGTTACCAGAGTAGCAAGAGATTAATTAGTCAGCCTATCTTTCTTTCTATCTGTAAACAATCAGCATAAATGAAAGAAACCTGAAAGAAACAACCTCCTTTACCTACCCGTGAAGCATCGTTTCAACTACAGGTGGACAGAACTGACGATGATATCAAAGCAAGAATCGGAAAAGCAAGACAAGTTTTCATTACTCTCAAGTCTGTGTTTAGGTCAACAGCACTCAGCATCAAAAATAAGATCCATATCTTCAATTCCAATGTGAAGTCAGTCAGTGCTACTATACGGATCAGGGACTTGGAGCGTCATAAAGAGCCCCTCAAACAAACTGCTGACTTTCATCAACAGCTGCCTTCGCTCAATACTACTCAATATCAGATGGCCAACCAGAGAAGATCAGCACTAGGTATCTCTGGCAACGAGCGAACCAACCAGGAACCGATTGCACAACAAATAGGCAGGAAGAAATGAAGATGGATTGGCTGGCCATACTCTGAAGAAACCATCAAGTTACGTCACTAGACAAGCCATTGCTCGAGTGGAACCCGAAAGGGAAGTGGCGAGTTGGTCGTCAGTGCGATGGTGGAGTAACTCGGAGGAGGTCGTGTGAAGAGGAGATGGAAGCATGTGGGCAGACCTGGAGCCAGGTGAAAACTCTAGCAGAGAACCGAACGCAATGGAGACGCGTGGCTGAAGCCCTATGTTCCTCTAGGAATTAAAGGAAATAATAATAAATATTAATAATGATCCTACTGCATACAGAAGTTGAGTGGAAGTTGTTTAATAGCAATGGCTTCTGTGAACCGAGATAACCAAAGTTTTCTTTGCGTATATTGATTATTTTGAAAGCCAAGCTAATTTTCTCTGTATATCCTGTATCAGTTAGGTATTTGGTAATTACACCTGAGAACACTTTACTGCCTTGCATATGGCGACTTTTAGGGGGAAGGCTTAGAATACCTAGTATTAGACGCTGCCTTCTCAGTGCTGCTTATGTACTTGCTATTGCAAGTGCAAGTCATTTGGTACATGCAGTTGGAGTTAGCATGTGCAGGATACTTATCTGTGTTCGTCAATCTTGTATTTTGTCTCGAGTCAATCCTTGTTTCCAAGACAAATGTGAAATTTATCCTACTCTCATCGAATTACAATAATTAGTCCTTTAACACTAAATAATTTGTCTACTTATATTATTCTTGGAATTAGGTTACTTATACTTTCTATTTACAAATCAAACTCACAGTGGAAAAGTATGTTCAGAAATTTTGAAACTTATAATTTGGTTTTATTTAGAATACAGACAGATGAAAAAAAATCCACGAAATAAAACAATCCTCCTATTATCCTGCAAAATAAGTCAGTTGTTTCATTAATATATGTGTAAAACATGGGCACTATGGTGGGAAGTAATTCCATATTAGTTTGTTTATTAGATGCATCACACAGTGAAACAGTATTATTTACTGGACGACATTTCCAAAAAATTTTATTGTTCATAATCGTTTCATCAACTATAAGCATGTGACTTCGAAACTTGAGTTTTATAGTTGTCTTTGTTCTCTCCTATTTGTCGTGGTATGGGTAGTAGAATTTTCCAGATATCAGGGACAGATGATGAATCATTCCTATTACATGTATTTGCGGTTGATTCGATAAACAAGGCTTCTGTTATCAATCTGTCCCTATACCCAGTGACATTAGATTTTAAAACTGTCATCCTATCCCATCCATCTTATTGTATGGTTGTGTTTGATTGCATGTAATGCTATATCTAAACTATTCTCTAGATTTCTTGTATTTATTCGGGTCAACCTGTCTAGATTTTGCTAGTCTGACTGCCGCTTTTCTACTGCGTTGACCTATGTATTTGACCTGACAGTCATTGCAGGTAGGATATCAGATAAACTAAATTATTTTGTTTAATAGACTTCACGGGATTCTTTAACTCCCAAATCTTGTTTCCAATTGAGTTTGTGGGTGGTTTGAATGCCAACCACTTTTATTCCTGCCTTGTTAAGAATTCTGCGTAAGGTGGTTTCCAAGGTTCCTTCCTTGTATGGAATTACTACTGATGATTTAGGTTCCTTATTGTTGGTGTCGTCATCGATATTATTACTATTATTATCACTGTCACTATCATTATTATTGTTATCATTATTATTATTATTATCACTATCGCTACTATCATTATTTATTTTATTTTTACATTTCCTTACATATTTCCTGACTAATTCATCCGGGTAATTATTAGGTTTCAAGGCTTCTATAATATGTGTATCACTTCCTGTCTAAAATTATCCTTTGTACTACTTAGTTTTTGTGCCCTGTCATTTGAACATTTCACTAATCCTAATTTTACTGACATAGGATGGGATGATCTGAAGTTCAAATATCTGTTGGAATTTGTGGGTTTCCTGTAAACACTAGTGTTTAACAATTCCATTTTCTTTCTTATTTACGTTGCAATCTAACATAAAACAATTTAGTTTATCGAATACCCTGCTGGAATGCTTTGTCGGTTAAAAAAAAGGCGGCCTGCTTAAATCACTGGGCTACCGAAACTACTTTCCTCCAAAATGCTTAATTTCATCTGGATTTATCATTGTTTTAATCGTCCAGTTATATCAAATGACCTTTACATAAACTTGCGCGATGATTTAACTTGCTCCCAAGTAAACGCTGTACAATTCTTCAACGAAATGAAGATCATTAATTTACATGTGAATCCTGTGTGAAGAAAAAAGTACTTTGGAACTGAATACGCTGAAAATTTTTGTACCGTATATTCGCATACTGTCTTAAATCAAGCTTTACCATTATTATTATTATTATTATTATTATTAAAGGATCCTGTGGAGCCTTTAAAACAAAACAATTTAGTTTATCTAATACCCTATCTGCAATGATTGTCAGGTCAGATACATAGGTCAAACTAGTAGAACAGGTGCAGTCAGATGAGCGATGCGTCAAAATGTAGCCAAATCTAGATTGGTTGACCCAAATAAGATACGAAATCTAGAGAATAGTTCAGCCGTAGACAGCACTACATGCAGTTACACACAACCATACAATAGGATGGGGATGGATGACAGTTTTAAAATCTAATGAAGCAGGGTGGAGGGAGAGACTGACAATGGAAGCTTTGTTTATCGAATCAACTGCAAATACATGTATTAGGAATGATTCAACACCTGTCCAGCCAGATATCTGGGAAATTCTACTGCCCCTACGACGACAAATAGGAGAGAATAAAGAAAACTATAAAACTCAGTTTTCGAAATAATGTGATTATAATTGATATGATTATGAACAATAATAGATTGTGTTCGAAACCTTGTCATTCAGTAAATAATACTGTTTTGCTGTGTGATACATGTAATAAACAAACTAAAATGTCAGTTGTTTCTTTGCTTAAACTAACAGAAGGGAACTATTTGTATAGAAAATTACCCACTGATTCATACAACTAAATAACGACTGACTGTAGTATTAAAGCAGTAGGCTTATGAAAACTATTTTGCAGTTTCATAGATATAACATCAGATTAAATAATTACAAAACTGTGGGAGAGTATAAAACACTATATATATTCAATGCTCAATGTACAATAAAATCGTTTGTTTTAATAACTTGCCAAAAAGAAAAACAGCACTATTTTTTATTGAGATGATTACAAGAGAGCAATAAAAAGAAGAATAGGAAAAAGCAATAACTCACCAGAAAATGTAATCAATCCTTTGCCTTCAACCGGAGTCCATCTAAGATATGTATTTGAAATGTTTGGTGATTCTAAACATAAGAATAAGATAAATGCAATCACGTAGCCAATTGTTTGTCCGACAACATTACATGTAGACGCCCAGCCTAAATTCTTTCTGTAAGCGATAATAAAGTAAAGCAAAGAGAAGGAAAGATGACTGACATTAAAAAATAATTACAAAATATGATACCTGTATAGGTATCGCTTTGTCATACTATACAATTCTTCATGAAAAGTTGTCAAAGATGAAATTTCGATGGGCATTTGAAATTGTTATAACATTAAGGACACAAGAGTCAGGAAACAGAATTCCTTCTTCGTAACACCACTTTAAAGCTACACGGTTATTTTAGCATGTTTGTATATGCAGCGTAAATTGACGACACAAATCAAAGATCACCATCAATTAGTAAGAAAGTAGGTTTATTTATTTATTTTTGATTACAGCTTGATTCCATACTGTATTTTTGGTACAATTATGGAATTTTCAGCATGGATGTCGGTAGCCTAAATTTGCAGGCCGACCATAGATATCAGGTGTGCGTCGAACCCCAGACCATGTTCATGGTCAGAGAGAGTCCTAACCACTGTGCCACCAACGCACAGTCGAAGTGTGTGGGTGATAATAATGTCTGGAAAGCTGAAAATAATCTCATATAATCAAGAGAGCTGACAAATAATTAGTAAATTGATGATTAATCAATGATATTATGAGTTCGTGATCAGCTCGTAAAAACAAATCTAACCCTTACAAACCAAACTCTTGAAAATCGGAAAATTAATCTGATGCTCGCTAGTGACTTGTTACAGGACAGAGTTTCCTGGAGTTCTAGTGAGAAGTCGTGATCAGTGAGGTCCATCCAGTCAAGTGTTAAGATGGAGTTCCCATTGGTTGGTGGTCACACTGGATTCCGAATTTGTAGAAGTTAGGATTCATGAGCTGGTCAATGAATCGGCTCCCAGTGGCTGAATGGTATACGAGTCAGCACCCACCATTGGTGGTGGGTGCGTACTGCCAATGATTCGCAAACTAGGACGAAACAGCTGTCCAGTATTTCCTAAAGGTTTCCAATGATTCTCTAACTGATATCAATCCGAGATCAACTCGTAAAAACTAAATGTAATCCTTACAAACCAACTGTTGATGAATAATCGTTTGTGAATAGTTGATGAAGAAGAAGAAGATTGAACGAAGGATTGAAAATGTGTCGTAAAATCTATGGAAATAACGAAAAGTGGACTACATGGAGCTCAAGAGTGATTTATTCAAGTTCATTATGTAGACCACACATTCATCATTTGTGACGATAATTTGGATAAACAACTTCTGCTGCAATTTATTAATAATGTGCATCCTACAATTAAATTCACTTGCAAAGAAGAAGAATATCAAGGAGGTATACCTTTTTTTGATGTTCTTCTTACCAGAAGGCCGACCGGCACATGAAAGCGAAGTATCTACAGAAAAGCGACATAGTGGAACGGATACTATATCCATTTCCATAGTTTCATATCCCTGTACAATTTAAACCGAACTTGATTTGTTGTCTTAGTCATAGAATTAGGCGCATATGTAGTAAAGATTTTATTGAAGATGAAATCGAAAATCTTTAAAACACCTTGTTACAAAATGTTTATCCTACCAATTTTGTGAAGGAGTATATGTTCCAAAAGAACTGACAAAATTAAGAGTGACATGAGGAATAAGAAAAGGCTTTATTCAAGAATACAGCTCGTAGGTGATATATACAGTGACATCTGAAGCCTTAGGTTGATCAGATCAGTTGAAAGAACTTTCAGTGCTGCAGAACTACACATCAGTTTCTCAACCAGATCAAACTGACACAGTTAGGCGTCGAGTGCTAGGTAAGGAGTGGAAAGCAGTCAACGAGACTGTGAAGCTACATCGACTGAGATGGTTAGGACATGTGTTACGTATGACTAGTCATCTCCTTCCCCGACCATCTGGCAATGTTAGCTGACTTAGGGTAAGGCTGGAAAAGAGCTAGCACATGGTGGTCAAACCAAAACATGTCACCAGTCAATGAAATCCACAACAGTTAGTTAGCCAGCCAGTCACGTAGGAAGGTGTAGACTTCCTGACTGGTTGGGGTCCTCGGGACGGTAAAAGCCGATGGGTGGAAACAGTCGGTGATATGGCTCAAAATCGTTCTCAATGGCTGGTGAAGATGCATCCAATCCTTGTGACTTATGATTTCTAATGAAACTATATTAATCTTCGTTATTTCTATTCCTTTTGTCTCACACCTCTCTATTATGCATTTCTACTTTCTTCTCTTGCCTTATGTGCTGCATGGAGTGTGGCGACTTGAAATGCCGCACATATGTGCAAAGTTCTATGTTGAAAACAGACAGAGACAGACAGTACACCAAAGATAAATTACCATAGACGGCCACATCAATGTGTTTATATAAGTTCAACTGATTATTTGGAGCTAGTTGTATAGGTCGAACTCAGAGGAATTTATCTTTACGCGCTCGTCATCACGCTCCTGTTTGACTTAGAAAAAGTGCAACCAAATAAATAAATAGTACCATCCTGTTTTATATAGTAAATATTGAATATAACACATCAGATAGATGGATCATTTACAGTTGTATATCGAGTACCAAACAATCTACCTAAAGACACTCAATTATGTCTCTTAGCTATAATGGAAGCTGTAGGGATTAATAAGAAAAAACATGACCTGTGTGCGCGAAAGAAGCACATTCATCCTCTGTCGTTGCACACCACTGAATATAACTCAGACCAGCCCCCCCCCCGCACAATCCCAATGAAATTTGCATTCTGTTGACTACAAAAACATTAGTATGTGATCCATTTGTTTATTCACACTTTATCTTATGTTCTGAATGACTGCACATTTTATATACTTTCATTTGACAATATTAAATACCGAAGTATCACTACATATTATACACGTACCCCAATACAGCTTAGCGTACAATTTTCACATGCCTTTAATGGTCATATTTGTATCGTAGTATTCATGGATTTATAACTATAGTAGAGACTGAGTAAGAATTTATGGAGAAATAGAATTAATACTGAGGCCTTGTTTACGAATGAGGCTGGATAAAACGTTTCTGAACACGAAGTTCAGGTTTCTCCTCATGGATTGATAAGGATTTGGCTGCATGAAGAAGATGTGGGAGAAATCATTTCAAACGACTTGGTGGTACTTTATGAATGACTTTGAATGTAGTCTGTGCTGATTCAGCATAACCAGATGTAATAACATGCTCAAGAATTGGGCTGTTGACTGTTCTACTATTTTTTCTACTTTCTTTGCTGCATCCCTACTTCTCAATGTCTTCATATATGTTCTTGTTCATCGAAACGTCAAAAACAAGATCTCACTGTTAGCAAATTCATTGTGCATTTACTAATTCACCAGCTTCTATGGAGCTACGTACAAAGGCGATACCAGGAGGACATTGTATAGACCTGCCCATGAACACATATCAGCATGGCTACCAAAAGGAGGAGTATTATTACTTCTGGTTATGCAGAATCAGGACAGACTTCTTTGAGATTCATGCTATCGTGATATCTAACTTCTGCTTATCCAAAATATAGTACCTCTATTAAATGAAATCGTCACGCTGAATGGATGAAACTCTCTACTACTGATTGACTGAGATGAGTAACTGTATACCACTCATGTAAACCAGAAATGCTTTCTAGTCAGATCATCGAAGTGACCTAAACACGGAACAGCAGCTTCTGTCATTTTGACAGCACTTTTCACGGTTCAGCTCAACTCAGAAATAGGGTGGTTTAAACTGTGATTCGGCTTTGTGAACTGAGTGAAACAGGATACACCGCTTATGAGCTCTATCACAAATGAGAGAAACAGCCGTCCGGTGGTCAGACCACTTCTATGATCTGACTAACCACGGCTATTCGTTGATATATGAGGTGAAGAACTACTCTTCTCAATTATTCAGCAGTATATAGTTTTAGGCATTTACGCTTGGTTTCCTTTTTGAAGAGAACAGCTAAAATGTGAAAAAGCGTAAAAGTCAAGGGATACTGTCAGTTAAGTATCCATTTTTTCTACCTCCCAATGATTTTCCTTAAATGGAACTAATTAGCTTAATTTTATGGCACTTAAATTCTAACTTCCAGTGACTAGCAGTAGCAGCATACAACGTGACCTCCAACCATCGTCATCGGTAAGTATTTATCTTCACATCCAACTTAGGGAATCTGATCTGTCGTGACTTATCAACAGAACTCTAGACACTCCCATTCTGCATACAACCAACACGGTGAGCATCTTCACTTGCGTCATAGATATCAAGGCATCTTAAACCAGAACAAAGCAACTGTTCAGTATTGTCTAGTTTTCAGAAGTCCTCCTATGATTATTATTGTTCCCTTCGGTTCCTAGTGGAACATTGGGCTTCAACTACACGTCTACACTTCCTTCTGTCTTCTGCTGTACTTTTCACCTGCATCCCTGGTAGTCCATACTGTTTCAACTCCTCTTCACACGATCTTCTTCATGTCACCCTTGGATGTCCCACTCTCCGCTTCCCTTTCGGCCTGATTCCACTCGAGCAATGGCCTGATGCGCGCGCAATGTCACCCAGCGGCCTCCTCAGCGAGTGTCCAATCCATCTCCACTTTCCCCTGTATATTTGTTGGTTGGCGATTGGTTCTTGTTTCGTTTGTTCCCATAGTTTCTTGTTGGTGATTGTTTCCGGCCCGGCCATATGATCTCCATTCAGTATAGAGCCAGCGAAGACAGTTAGTTGTTGATAAAGGTCTCGTCTGCAATAGCAAGCCTGTTAGAAATACTCTTTGTGACCCGCCCGCCCATCAAGTTTCTGATCCGATCCATATAGAAGAACTGACTGACTTGACGTTGTTTGTATTGAAAATCCGACGGAATTTTGTTGTTGATGCTGGCTGAGTGACGAAGATTTTCAGACAGGTTTCAGGTTGATGAATGTGTTTCTAGCCTTCCTGATTCTCGCTTGATTTAACATCCTGGTCTGTTCCTCCTGTAGTTGAGACAATGCTCCCTAGATAAGTGAATGAATGAAGTGACCTCTTTCAAATCCCTCCCGTTGATGGCGATTGACGCTGGATGTTGCTGTTGTTGTTATTTGTTGTTGGTTGGTTAGTTATTTTCATAACCTCCGTCTTGTCTATGTTCACCTGGAGTCAGTCCTGTGTTTGCTGCTTCTTCGACCAGTTTGTCGGTTTCCGCTTGTAAGTGTTCGATTTTGTGTGACATCAAACATAAATCATCCACGCGCGAAATCGATGTCGTCTAGGTTCTTCACATCGGTCGGTCCAGGATATCCCTGTCATCTCTTTTCCCACTGTCTGACGCATAATCTAGTCAGTCCACCACAATTAGGAATATCATTGGTGATAGATAATAAGCACCCTTGTTTGGCTCCTGTGCTGACTCCAAACGCCTCGCTGAGTTTCCCGTTGTGGAACACTTGACATGTTCCGTTGTCGTACAGCTGTTGAATAAGGTTGATGAATATTCGGCGTACGCCGTAGTACTCGAGTAGTTTCCAAATTACTTTACGGTCACGCTGTCGAAGGCCTTCTCAAAATCCTCTCATTGATTTCAATTCTAACTGGAAGTCAATCAAATCTCTGTATTTTCATTACCTCTTCAAAATAAAAATATACTAAATCTGTATTTATGTTAAATTGTTTTGTCTTTACGAACACAGATACCGTCTACCTCTTCTTGTTCTGACAGGCATTCATTATATATTTTATTCATCAAGTAATTAACTATATGTGATAGCCATTATCAGATCACATTAAATGACAATAAAAACAAATGTATTAACTAAAAAAATAAATAAATAAATTGACGGTATATGTATAATTCATGCGTTCATTCAATTTCTACAAAAATATTAGAAAAAAAACATCAGGAAGTCACGTGGTGACTAACTATTGACTGATTAGGAGAAGTAGGCATTCTATCTACCTCAATTCTCACTCATAATGACAATAGAATATAATAATATTAGGGGGACAGACAGGTAGAACAGGTTAGGACAAGTTAATTAGAATAGGATTAGAAGGGAAAAAGAGGTGAAGAAAAACAGAATATTGCTGAAGCTATGCAATTCTCATCAAATGTTTATTACTGAATATATAAGCAGGTATATAGTTTTCCGTGTTTACGGCAAAAAAAAAACAAAAAAAAGTACGTAAGTTAATTAATTATGACAAGGGTGCTTTATACTTTTGCCCTATTCTCTGCGATCCTCTTCATCTAGTCCAACCGATTGCTCATAGGCTCTCATCTTTTCCCGGCATGATCACCCTTGTATCCCCTTCGGACACCGCACTCGTCGTTTCCCTTTCAGGTGAACTGGTGTGATATTACTCGATAATCTCCCTAGCATGTGTCCGATCCATCTCTATTTTCTCCGGCATATTTACTGGACAATAGGTTCTTGGACAAAGTTGAGCAGTAGCGTCACAGGAGTGTGAACGCTCCAATGCCCTTGAACGCATGCTGATCGTTGGCTAACGGCATCTATCATTATCATAGCTGAAATATCAACGTTATTCATCAACTTAAGAGCAAATTTCACCCAGATCACGTTTTTAAGTACTGTTTGGACAATGTTAGGGTTAGGATTAGGGTTAAGGTAAGTATTGGGGTTGGGTTGGGATCAGGGTTATAACTAGCATTAGGGTTAGAATTACGGTTCGGATAAGGGTTATGATTAGGGATAGATTTATTGTGGATGTCATTTATTTTAATTTGTTTTATTATCCACGTTTTCCTGATAAGTAGTCGTCTATCCTCCTTCTGGAAACCACAATAATAATTCAACCGACGTCTGTTTCGGAAGACTGTAAGCAGGATGAGAGAGATAAACGATTCACAAAAACAGTTTATCTGTAGTCATCTCGATGAATAAATGTACAGAAGCTAGTCTAACTTAGTAGCTGATACTCCTCGATATAACTAGGACGTATTTTTAAGCCACATCAGAGAAAGATAACTTGATTAGTGCGTTTTCAAGCAATTTCTTGTCAATATACATCATTTTTTCAGCAAACATTCCTCATTTTTATGATTGATTAGCTGAAATTCACTCATGCGTTCGCAGCCTTGGGATGCTATTGTTGAACTTTGCCGGTTCTTGATTTGTTCATTGCCCACCAGAGTGTCTTGTTGCTAATTTTTTTTTATGGCTAGTCATCTGATCTTCACTAGGCAGTTCGCTACACAGGCTGTTGACAAAAAACAGCGGAAACCTGTTATGTACTTTCTTTATGAATTATTCTCAAAGTTTCTGACCCATAAAGAAGAGTCAGCTGACTGAATATTGGTGCTGAATATCCGAATCTTGTTCTTTGTGCATTGGAGTGCATTCAATTTTCAAAGTGATTTCAGAATGATGAATAACTTGCCTTGCCTTTCCAATTTTGGTTGTCTTTAACATCAGGCATTTCTTCAATAGTTGAAATTCTGAAGGTTAAATAGGTGAAGGAAGTGATATGATTCAAATATATTTTGTTGATAATGAATAGTGTTCGTCTTGGTTGGTGTTGGTTAGTTATCTTCACTATCTCTGTTTTCTATATCTTCATTTGAAGTTTTATCATCCCTGCTTCTCTAATCAACTTGTTGGTTTTCGTCTGTAGGTCTTTGAGTTTGTGTGAAATTAGACATAAAGCCAGACTTTCTAAAGTCTTTTTATCAGTCCAATGTACTCTTGTCTTCTCGTTCCCACGCACAGTTTTCCGCAAAGTCCAGTCTACAAGAATTAAAAATCTCATCGGTGGTAATAAGCAGTCAGTTTGTTTTACTTCTGTTTTTTTTCTTCACATGCCTATTTCAGTTTACCGTTGTGGATCACCTGACACGTGGCATTGCCAGTTGTTGAATGTGGTTGATAAGGATTTGGAGTACGACCATCCGTAGTGTTGAAGTTGTTTCCAAATTACTTCTTAGTCAGCAGCCCTGCCTGGTGAAGGCCTTTTCACTATTGATGAAATTGAGGTAGAGGTTTGACTGCTATTCTCTACTCTCTTTGATAATGATGTGTATAGATGCACGATTCCCCTCCAGTTCTTTAATAATAATAATAATGATAATAATAATTTGCTTTATTCCAAAAGAGTACTTGTGATACAGAATGAAATTCTCAGCATTTTACTAAAGTATTGCATCCAGTTGACACATTAACCATAAATAAAATTCTACAGAGATTATGGGTAATCTCAGTTCGTTTTGACAAACAACATATTGGCATGTCGGTAGCAAAGCCACAATTGAACAGAATGTTTGAAGGTGTTAGAAAAGTAGATACTACTAGCATATTTACTGGTGTAAGCGGTAACAAAAAGGTCGAGATATAGATAGAGTGTGAAAGAATGAAGAAGAATGTTTTAAGTAGATTTCGTAAGGAAGAAAGAAACAAAACAGCACATAACAAAAAAAAGAGAAAAGGACGAGATCCAGTTGTTCTACTGACTATTTAATAAGCTATAAGTTTAACGCCTAATGCTTTCTTTATCGCACAGAACACCAGCTAAGTAGGGTATGGTTAAGCTTTTGTACTTGTTTGTGTGAGAATATAGTTTTCTATATAGACAGGCTTGTGATACTGCCTGATGAGATACAAGAGGAGAGCTGTGAATAAAGAGGGTGGTGTGAGTTGGATAGAATGGATTTAGCCCATTTTTCACATGAGTCCAAGTACCTGTCTACCGGAATATTAACAAGCTGGTTAAGTGGCACGTTGCTTACCCTGCTGACAACCTTTAACATCCTACGTAATAAAGTATAGTCTTACTTCAGCAGCCCTGGAAAAATTAAGGGTGAGGGGGCGGGGGAACAATAGAGAATAATAGGCAGGATGCAAGAGTTAATGAATCGTAGGAGTAAGGGTTGAGTTATACCAGAATGCTTTAACTTCTTGATGTAGAAGGTAGGACAGAATATCTTCTTAGAAATCATCAAGTGTTGAGACGATCAGGAAAGATCAGCAGAGGCCTAAGTTACCCTTCTTTAGTATTTTGACAGAGCAGCCTTTCTTTCAGTCATTACGTACCTTTGCCCCTTTCCACACCTTTTGCAAGATATATATATATATATATATATAAGTCACATGTGAACAAGTCTGTGGTGTAACTCCATTTCAGCTGCTCTGTAAGTTTTATGATATGTAAGTAAACGAAAGCTTTAATTGTTGACTGGATCAACCACTACTAGTGGAATTATTTTTTTCACATTAAAATTCGGTTCTAGCTAAAGCGATGCACAACATCAAAATATTATGCACTTGCTTTTTTCTCTACACTAAACATCATTTTACATGGATCAAGCCTAGAAATATACGCGTAAATTTGAGCAATTGAGTTGAAATTCAGTCAGTAACATCCTCCTAGATAATACTTTAAGGAGTACATCCATTGTACACTAGATAATAACTAATATAAGGTGTCTGGGCCTTACATTTGCTGAAGACTGAATTCTATTAGTCAAATCTGCAATGTAGCCAACATGCTGGGTTGCTCGACATCACAGTACACTCTACACTGATGTTATTAGACACTTGGAGGCAATCGCCAGTAAGCCTCGGGCCTAGGTTCTGTTCTTTTTTGCTACCGTCAGCAAGACGTGTCTGTAGTCTTGAAGTGACTCATTTTCTCGCTGAGGTGCAAGCCTACGTTACCTTAGGCTGTAGTCAGAGACGTTACCAGTCAGCTATTCAGCTGGTTATTAAACTACTGTATGACCTAGTTCCAAGGGTTTCTGGCGATTGCCTCCAACCGCCTAATGCTCTCATAGAGTGTATGAATACACAGATTACTGCCATCATTAACAGTTGATAACCATACACTAAATTTCCCAAATATTATTGTTATGCCTGCAACAATGAAACCTTCGTGATATTTAGTACCATACGTTAGCCCTGTTCTATGTGATCTTCACTCAAAAATGAGAAATCATTTAAGAATTCACAATTCCTATTATTTATTAAACTTATTCTAATACTTTTCTTCTAATTTCTCATTATTATTTTTCAAAAAAATGAATGTACTAAATGTTCAGTGCTTTTATGCATCTAATCATTATCATTTGTATTCAAAATTGTTAATACATTTTAAATTTTCCGCCAAAAAATATTAACTAGTATTTTCAAGTGTCCAATAACTGGAACAGTCAAGTAAAAGAAAAAGTAGCAAGTCACGGGTTTCAGTTTGCTTGTTTTTTTATCTCTAGTATACCACGTCACATCATTACGGATTTATTATTATGTTGTTTTTTTTTCATTTTCAAAATACAACAGTAGTTATATATAGGAAACAGTGGCATTTTTTATTCAATGGTTATGTGAAAAATGGCTTCAGCTCTCCACCTAATATGTATGTAAGCATAAATGTCAAATCTGATATCTACAATAAGGTAAACAGTAGACACTTTTTTTGCTCATTTAAAGACGCCTATCATTGTGATCTATATGCATTTTTCTATCATATCATTTTTGTGTGATTAATCAAGTAGAAGGATCTGTATATTTCATTTAAGTGATGGCGTTTCCAGTGAGATTTGAACCTGGAGTTGATTGTTTCAAAATTTGTAATGCTTGTTGTCCAATAGAAATCACAGAAAGCATTACTCCTGCAACCAAACAGGACTTGATATTATTCGTTTATGCGTGTAGTTTCACGTTTATATTTTTAGACCTACATTATTTTGAAATAGATTTCTCGATAGACCTGCAGGTCAAAATGACACCAGTCATTTCAGCTCAGTGGTGTTAATAGTTAGTCGCAAGCATCAACGAATGAAATGAGGGGTTTATTAGACACTCAGAAAAAAGAAACCGTAGTACTTCGTAGAAATAAATATAATCAGAAGCATTACATTTAGAAATGATGAATAGCAGCCGGAAAGACGAAAACAACAAGGCGAATTTTCTGTTAAGCTTGAAAAGTATTTAATTAAATTTGAACTTTCTTGTTAATTGATGACTGGATCGAGGTGTTGGGCCCCTGCTGACAAGTCGGCTCCTATAGCGGATGCTACGATGAGGTCTAATGATTTAACCGAAAATAATTTTGGTGGATGGTGACTAGCAGTAGAATCTTGGATGCACATTTCATCTTATTTGGGAGTCATCATCTAGATGTACTTTCATTCCCCAGTAAATGATGATCTTAGTGATCCAAGTGGTCTAAAGGATAATGATTTGGCATTTAAAATGATGGATACTGGGTTCGAGCCTCATTGGGAATAGCATCAGTCATTGGGGATTGTAATTATATCCAAGTTCCGAATTCTTAATAGGAAGAAATGTGCATCCTGGATCCAACCATTGGTCACCATCCACCAAGTTACTTGAAAGGTATATCTATAAGGTTTCTCGCGTAACCATTAATAAATTACAAAAACGAACTCCCTATCTCTTGGACTTTCATTCTGTGGTATTCATGAGGTCAGTTATCATATAGACACACAGAGATACAGTTTGAGAACCTACAGACGCACAAACTGGCGACTTGGTTATCTCATTTCTACCGAGGACGTCAAGAGGATTTAAGTCAATTCTGGTAGACTGCTTCCATCAGTGAACACAGAAGAACACAGCTTTGCCTCATGGAATAGTAACCAAAAAGTATCACGGGGTTAATAAAAGTCCGAGACTAAATAAGGACACAGTGATTACTGTACCGGATAAAGGAGATTGTGATGATAGTCATGAGTATATACGATTATTTAAGCAGAATGAATTCTAAACTTTAGGATTAAATCAAGTCTTAGAAACTAAAATATCACTAAAATATCTTGGTATATACCACCAAGAATATCTGAAAACATGAGACCGATTGGTGGCACCATTTCACATGTTAAAACCTCAAATGTAATTGGTAATTTGTTCAAGCATCCATCAATTAAAGCCAATGTTATGACGTTATGATATCCTGTTGAGGTTTAAGTGAACGAGAAAAATAATATTATTTCTAACACTAACTCCATTTAAACAGGTTTAAGTAATTAAACAATTCCGTTAGAGGTCACCTAACTAAACTGTTTCTTGAGTTTATCTCAATAAAGTTTGTAGATCAGCATTCTATATTCGGCGCTGAAAATTATTAAATGGTTGGGGGCAATTAGCAGGTAGTCTTGCTTGACCTAGGTTTCGTGCTTGCTGGCATTCACCAGTCAGAAAGGCTTATATGCAGTCTTGAAGGGACTCATGTTCCCTCTAAGACTTGAAGCTGGTGATGCAGTCAGCGACGTAGCCACTGAGCAATTTGAGCTAGGGACTGACCTCATTTAGGACTGTAGTGGATGCTTTGATTAGAACCTAGGCAGTAAGTAACTGGTATTATGCGTCTAGTCTTTTGATTGGTGCTGACTGAATCCCATCGGTCATGTCTGCACTGAACAAAGTACTTGATACATGATACTAATCACTGTCCAGTTTTTAATCGAAATATCCATTAAAGTCTTACATGAGGTCAATCGCTTGCCTAAAGAGTTCAGCGATAACATCTCCGACTTCATCACTGGATGACACAAGTTTGAACTTGAGAAGGAACATGAGTCCCTTCAAGGTTTCACATAAGCCTGTCTGACTAATGAGTTCCAACAGGCACGAAACCTAGGTCAGGCAAGGCTACCCCTGGCGATTGCCTCCAACCATTCAGAGTTCACCAAGATGGCAAGCTGCCTAACATGGTGATGGCCACTTATCAAACCTGATGAAGAAGTTATCGAAAAGAATCTTTTTTTCAACAATCAGTCTTATGGAATTTACCAAGGACTAGACAAATGACGACACTAGTCAGCGTTCAATCAAAACATTATTAAGTGAACGATTTCAAAATTATATGCATGATTTGAAATTGCCGCCACTTAGAAGACATAATTTTGAAATAAAGTTAAACGATAAAATTTTATAACTCACTTTAGCTGAAAAACGAACGCAATTCAAGTATTAATTTCCGATGATATGTTAACTGTCATTACAGTTTATTAAATTAAACTATAAGGAAAATTGAGTATTCTTCATTTTTACTTCTTTTTGTGTGCATATGATTTATGGAAAGGATATTTTACACCTACGCACAGGAAACAAAATCTGTGGAATAAAATTCATCATTTACAAATTTCTCAGATCAAGGGTAAATCTCACCATCATTTATCTGATAAGCTGATCGGAATTCAGAGGGTTTAAACTGACCCGACTATTTGAGATGAATTAGTTCGGAAGGGGGAGGGGGGTGATGGTTGGCAGGGGGTGCTAAACTGCTGATGAACTCGTCCGAGAACTCATGAAACGATTATCTAGTGATTAGAGGACTATGATCTAGTTAACAAGCATTGCTAGCTAACAAGATTGGTTTCCATATATGTTTATCACTCATCAGGATGTAGCATAAAAATGTGAGATTTCAAAACGTTTCTAAATTTTAAGATGTAAACGTTTCTAAAATTTAAGATGTAAACGACAGTTAAAAGAAGTCATCGATTCTCACGACAGTTGTACAATTGACGACAATGATATAGGAATCAAATCAGAAATTAAGTATCTTGGACTTATTCTCTCTTCTGATCTCTCCTGGTCTTCCCATGTCTTAGCAATCTCCAGTAAAATATTCCGCCTGACATTTTACATTAAGAAGTTAAGACACTCGGGTATAACTCAACCCCTCATCTTACAGTTCGTAAACTCTTGCATCCTACCTATTCTTCTTTATTGTTCACCCCTGCTTATTCTTTCCTGGTTTGCTTAAAAAAGACTATGTCACAATTCGCAGAATACTGAAGACTGTCAGTAGGGTGAGTGGTGTCCCAGTGGACCACATAGTTAACGTCGTTGTCGATAGGCACTTGACTTCGTGCAATAAATTTGCTAAAGGGATTTTGTCTGACTTGGAGCATCCGCTTTACCTTCAGCTTTCACCTTGCATCTCTTCAGGTAGAACAAGGAGTAACTTCAGAAAACTGTATGCTCGCACGTCTAAGTATAGAAATTCTATGATACCATACTTGGCACGTATTTTATGTGATGAAAATAGCATCAGGCAAGAATTAACTAACCTTTTTCATCTAGTAAATAAACAATTTCCTCCATCCATCCTTATATACCTTCAAGTTTTACTTTTATTACTTCTATTATATTTATGGTCCTGTTAATTCTCTGTTTTACTCTCATAATTGCAAACACCAACTTATCTCCATGAAGGCTGTAATCTATGTTTCTCCCTTCACCATATCATGTAGAAAGAGCATTATATTCAATATTTTTAAACATGTTAGGATTTCTATACCACATTGACAATACTGTGTGGCACAAGCCAACGGCAATTTTCACTTGTATTCTTATTATTATTACCCTAGCTGTTACCGTTATTATTGCTATTTCCATTTTTTATGATGCATGTTTTTGACACTACCTCTATTGTAAGTGTGGAGAATTTTCTGTGTGATTAATTTTATTTATAATTTGAGGAAATTAGATGCAATATTGTGATTAATGTTGAAAATTCCATTCTGTATCACAAGTACTGTATTTGGAATAAAGTAAATCATTATTATTATTGTTATTATTTTGTACTTTTAATTTTACCGGAAAATAGAACAAATTGTTGCCAGTCCATGTGAAGAAATATTGACTCTTCTGTATGAAGTATACTTTGAAATGAAACCTACAGCTGAATATTCGACTTCTTCCTATTCAGTTGAGTAGAATTCAGTTGAGTCTGTTTTCCTAACTGTTAGTATGCTCAAAGACAAAAGCTCAGATGTAAGGCATCTGTAGTTAATTGAATTTCTCAAGAGTTATATAACATAAAACTCAGTCACACTCACAGAATACCAATCATAATAATTACTTTATACAGATATTATGCATTTTCTGGAGTTAGTTTGTACGGATTTCAAGTTTGCCTAAGGGTTGATGTCTGGTAGAGAACTATTGAAAACTCATCTAACTCCTGAAAGTTAATCTAGCACTCGCTGATGGTTTTCGCGTTAAAGTCACGAATTAATAGAAGTTAGAATCCATGGGATGGTCATTTAGTCGGATCCCAGTGGCTGAATGGTCCAAAGACTCGCTTTTAAACCGGAAGGTACTGGGTTTCAACCCTTGGGGATGCGTACTTCTATAGTATCCCAAAAAAGGCCGAAACAGCTCTACAGGTCTACATGGTGGTGTTTACTGACTCTCTAACTAATATCAACTCTTGATCAAATCTGTATCCAATCAATTTCCTGCAAACCAACACTCGGTAAAATATTAATTATTATGACTATCTTGATTTTGTGGTGTTTTAATCAAAAGTCTTCAACTCATCTCCGTTTATTTTATATTTTCAAATAGAATTATTCACAATATTCTTTAAAGTTCTTCTTCAGAAAAACAAATCATTTCAACAAGAATATTAATAAGGATGTTTTACTTACCAGTGAAATTATAGAGTTGGAGGCGATTGGTGAGAAGCCCTGGCTGCACCTAGGTTTCGTGCTAGTTGGCATTCACCAGTCAGCAAGGCGTATCTGCAACCACCTTGAAGGAACTCATGTCCCTTCTGAGATTCGAACCCGCGTCACCCAATGCTGTCTGCAGTCAGAGACGTTACCACTGAGCTATTCGGGCTCACGATTGACCTCCTGTAGGACTGTAGTGAGTATTTCGATTGGACACTGGTAACTAGTGTGACGTGTCTAGTCCTCTCATTGGTGCAGACTGAATTCTATCATTCTGCCTTGCTGATGAGTGCCAACTAGCACGAAACCTAGGTCCAAGGCTTCCCGCTGATTGCCTTCAACTCTCTTACATCATCGAATCAATGTGGACCATGATGGTGTGCTACCTAGAATGGTAGCCACATTGCAAACCTGAGTGATAGAATTCAACCTGCACCAAAAATAGGACTAGACAGGTCTCAATAGTTACTAGTGTCCAATCGAAATTACCAGGGAAATTTAGTTTTAATGAGAAAAAGATTTTCTAATAATATACTCAGAATAATTAACAGACACAAAAAACCTAATTCACTGAGTTTTCTCGTGAAAATTGCTACCGAAAGGTCAAAACAAAATTTATGTACACAGAAGAAGACAGTGGTGAGATCTTACGCTTCTCTGGTGAATAAACCTACAAAACGAAGTCGTACAGTGTTAATTACATCATGCTTCGCACCAAAAGCATTTTCAACCGGCGGCAGTATTTTATAAACACCTGCCTCGTGTGACACTTAAGAGGAGATCAGATGGCTGGTTGGGAAGGATAAGCAATAAAAGACTCTGGAAGACCGCGAACCAACCAGAAACCTATCGCCCAAAATATATGACTAAATAGTAAGATGGATAGGATGGGACAGGCTTAGATGCCAACTGAGTAATATTGAGTGGCAGACCATCTCTCGAGTGGAAGCCGAATAGGGAACGATAAGTTGAGCATGTCCTGACACTGTGGAAGGGGAGCTGAACACTCTAAAATGAATCCTCCTCAAAAATGGTCACCCAGAACGTCGTTTCATCATAAAATCCATAAAACCGAGACCACTTAAACCATCCACACTTTCTTCTCCTAAAAAGCGTTGAAACCTTCTTCGCTGGTGAACTTTGAATAATTCTCTCTCCGAAGCCATTTATTCGTAGGACAAGCTACCACTGTTGACCTCATCAGGGTACATCTACCAATTAACCCGCTCGTGTGAAGCTAGACACGTCGGCCGTACCCACAATTTGTTATCTAAACGTATCATAGAACACTTATCCCAATGGTTTTATAAAGGAGAGAAAACATCCCCTCACAGCTCTATCCTGGAACAGCACAAAGGAACTTCAAAATTTATCTACAGAATACGTGGGAATCTCACTAAAAGAGTGTGGATCAAACTTTCTCAAACCACAGAAACAGTGGTAATTCACATGTTAAATCCTGAACTTTGCGTACAAAATAAGTTTGTCAGTCATTAAATCTACAACGGACCTGAACGTCTTCTCCTTTATATGACTCAATGTGAATTCTCATCATCTGTAGACAACCTGAAATTACATTGATTATAAAAGAATGGAAATATCGCACTTCACAGTTGGGATGATAACAGAAAAAATGTTATGAATTAAGTCATCAGCAATGTAAGTATCTCAATATTTTCACTTCATATCATCATTAATGTATACCCATTTCAAAGTAGAAAACAAGAAGGGAAGGTGGAAGACAGATATCAGGGTGATATATTCCACTAGGAACTCGTGTGAATAACAACAGTGATGATATAACAATGCATTATCATTAATCTCCTGTTCTGTTTGAAGAACTTGTTGAACACCATCTACCTTACTTCTTCTTTACTACCTTATGAAACCATATTTTCTTCAGTCACGTAACTTGTTGCATTGGTATACACTCTCTAATTAAACTTTATTTCCACCCAAATATTTTGAACACTGTGTTTTTTTAAGAATTTTCATCTGATTATTTTTAACTCAGTTTCGATTTTGCCGTTGATTGATCAGACTCAAATGTCCACCTTCTATTCACACATGAGGTCTTGGTGTGGACGCTTCAGTTATATCCAATAATTAATCTGGCGTAATTTGGTGAGTGGTGACCACCAGTAGAATCCAGGATTCGTATCTCGTGCTCTTTGAAACCTATCAGTTAGAAGTACTTGTATTCCATAGTGGGTGATGGTATTCGCGCTGAGGCTCCAACTCAGTGCCATCGTTTTAAATGTCAAAATGTTATCCAATAGACCATTTGAACCACGAAAGCCACCTCTTGTACAGCGAGTGTCAGTAATTATTTTTAGTTCAATTTCGTCTTTTCTGGTGATTGATTCATCTGAACTTATTATAAATAGCTAATCCATTTAGTGCCTTGCAGTGTTCAAGATCTATATCACTCCTAATTCCTATCCATTACTCTGTGGTGAGAGCTGGATGTTAGTCAAAATTGTTGGGCAGTAATTTACGTCATTGTTCATGTCCACAATATTGGTCGTGAGAAAAATGAGAACAAAGACTTTGCGTAGGCGGATACAGTTAACATACAGATGATCTGACATTCAAGAAACAGTCACAAAGAGATGCAAGGTTAACTTTCTCTGAGAAACAACCAATCAGAAGACTGTGTCTTTCTGCTAGCAATAATCTATAATATGTACATGAAAATCTATAAATATGTGTTGGTTTCCGTAATAAACGATCTGTTGCCATGTAATCGCGTGGAATCTTTCATGTAATTTGTATTTTTGAGTATTGTTCAAATTTTAGTCAGCTGAGAAGAAACCACGAAATGATAATAAAGAATGAGTTCGTATGACCCTGGCATATTTATCGCTTGAATGGGGGTTTTCATCATGAGCTGACATCACTTAGAGAGCCACTGGAAAACCGGCAGTGGAGTACTGGAAAGCTGCTTCGCCCTGGTTTGAGACTCTTCAGCAGTACCCACTCACTGACAGGGTTCGAAACCAGGACCTTCTAGTTACTAGGCGAGCTCGTAAACCATTCAGTAGCCACTGGGACTCGATCCAATCGCCAGCCAGTCCATGAATTCTAGCTTCTGCCAATTCACAACATAGTACAACCATTTCACAATGTCTTCTTCAATGAGTTACTGCCTCATCATGAAACCCCGGTGGTTGCTCACTTCTGAAGAGTTCCAAACTAGGACGAAACAGCTGTTCAGTACTCCCAGGTTTCTAGTGGTTCTCTAACCGATGTCAGCTCATGATGAAAACCTCCATTCAATCAAACAAAATCCCTACAAAACAAATACTTGGACATTTATCGCTTTTACTTTATTCAGCGTCTACTTATAGGAAAAAGTGTGCAGATTCTATAATACACTCTGGTGAGAAAGTTATTAATCCCTTAGATTCCAATTGAATTGTATGGACGGCTTCAATAGCACATCTCTGTTTAATCGTATTCTTTGTTGCCCGATTCATCTGACTTCACGATTGCCTGTTAGCGCTCTTATCTTCTCCTCTTTACACAGTTTCCTTTATGGAAGTTCAATTCACCATTTCCCATTCGGGTTCCACCCGAGGGTATACCTGGCGCTAAATTTATTTCAACTTTCTCCTCACCACGTGTCTGATTCATCTTAGTTTTCTTCGGCATACCTCCCTTCCTTTACTAGCAGTCCTAAGCCTGGCAAAAAAGAGAAGATTGAATGTGGAGCTAGCAACCCTACCGTAGAAAATTACTTCGATCTCTACAGAAAAGCGGTAGCAATTAAATGCGTTAGAAAACGTGCGTCAGACACTTATAAGCGTAATAACTCCAATATCACGAAAATAAGAAACAAGTGGAAGATTTGAGCAGGAGAAAAAAAGAAATTAACACTGTTTATTTGGGTATTTAATGACAATTCCTGCCCTTTTTATACTGTAATTATAGTTTATAAATTATTATTGTTGTATGTCTAAGGTATACGTTGCATTAATCATTCAAGTAATTTCTTCACATGATTAAATCATAAACATTGATGGCACAGTGGTAGAATGCCTGCCGACCACGTATGTGTTCCGGGGTTCGACCCCCGGCCGACACACTGTTAAACCTCACTAAGCCAGTAATAAGACTAGTAAAGAAGGAAGGTTGGACATAAAGCTGGCAATCCCATCCTGTAAAAATAAATACCATTGCTACTGAAACTTTAAGCCTGTAGCTTGAAGCCCTTGTGTTCTACTGGGAGCGTATAGGAATAAAAATTACATCATAATTGAATCACTGAATGATATGTATGACTATCACGTGATTATTGTATTTACTCAGAATTAATTACTATCGTACGTAGTATATGCGTATAAACATTTTAGTATACACAAACACATCACTGCACATGAAATATTTTTTCCCTTCACGTTCCCCAGTGAAACATAGGGCTTCAAGCTAGCGGCTTGAAGTTTCTGTAGCAGTGTTTAATTTTACAGGAGAGGTTGCTAGCCTCATGCAAAACCTTATCTCTTTACCAGCATTATTTCTGGCTTAGCGAGGTTAAGGAGTGCATTGGTGGCCGGGGATCGAACCCCAGACCATGTGCATGGTCGGTGAGCGTTTCAACCGCTATACCATCGACGCACGACATGAAATATACAACAACAAAATATAATCCTAACCTGATTTATAGACAACCAGGTGATTTCGAAAATCTGACAAGTGAAAATAACAGTTAATTTCAGTAAAGTAAAAATATTCATTCAGACATTTAGAAAAAAAAAGTTGAGCAAAGAATATCCTTTTGATAATTTCCTCTTCTTGCTCTACAAGGCCAAGGTAAGGACAGTGTCTAAACCAACTTACTTTTTTGGATGTACAAGTTAGGTTTTTTGATGTAGCAGTATTAGCAGTTTGTAGTAGACGAACTCTTAAGGTGAAGTTAAGATTTGTTGATATGCGGTAGGTGACTTCGAAAGCCACCTCGTTAACATCAATCTTGTGTTCTGTATCCACAAGATGAGATAGAATAGCGTTAGGGATGAATTTTGTTTGTCCTTTACCTAACCACTATGCAGGGTGATGTTCAGAAATCCGACGGGAAACACACCTAGTTATACGGCCTATGCAACTGACTGGCTCCACAGGAACAGTCAGACTGGTAGATACACAGAAGAGGTGAAATTAGGCAATTAATCTTTAACCTCCGAAAGCAAAATAGGGGATGGTTTTGAAGACACAGCAAAATTCAGTAGCATTGAATGCTCTTTTCACCCCATCCTGTAGGTGTTGTGTTAATATCTCACTGATGTTACCATCACCGAGGGAATGAAGTTGTAAGAATAAGGCCTTTTTAAGAACTGTTGGTACCTTGAGCTGCTTTGATTTTTCATTCATATTCTTGTCAATGGATTTTTATGGGTAACCATTGTCACTCAGCAAAAGTTCGATAATATTAAGCTCTTCATTAAGACGTTCATCAGAGCAGACTGCTGTTGCTGTGTGAACCAAAGACTTTATCAGACTGTGTTTGTGTTTTTCTAAGGCAGGAAGCTGAAAAAAAGAGTATACTGACCAGTTGATGTAGGTTTTCTGTATAAACACACTTCTTCTTATTGTATCATCCTCTTTTTTGGTCATAAAGACGTCTAAAAATAAAATAATAGAGTCTCTTTGTTTCTTGATAGTAAAATTTACTGCAGAATGAACATCATGAAATTTGTCCAGGATGTTTTCTGAGCTTCATTCTCATTTTTCACAATCAAATATGTACCAACTATGTACTAATAGTAGAATTCTAGTTCATCAATTACATTCTTCAAAGGTCCATTCTCTTATTTTGCAAGGAAAATTCGGCTAAAGTGGGTTCTAGTGGTGATCCTATTTTCACACTATCAGTTTGTCTGTATAGCTGGTTCCTTATTAAATAAAAAGTGGACATTTCTTTGTGCATTTCAAAAGAAGCTGTTTTGTAAAAAGATATAGGAATGCCAACACCAATATTCTTTGCTCAAGTTTTTTTCAACAGTTAATTTGTTTGTGAGGTGAATTATTTGGCCACTATAAGAAGTTAAACATGATGAAATTGTTACCCTCGTGAACTATTTGGATACATTCAGCTAAGGAATTGAAATTAATACTGCACAGACAAGTAATTCGTATCAAGTTATACCACTGAATAAAGTCAATTACGGAACCATTGAAAACTAAAAGGTACTAAATAGCTGTTTCATCCAACTGTTGTGAACCTATCGTCAGTTGATATGACCGAATGGACTTATACTTACTTACTTTACTTCGGCTATCTCCTACGGGAGGATGAACCGGCTTCATGAACATCTCGAATGTTTGTAAGAGAGTTGATGAAGTTTCATGGGAATTGGGTACGAGTGATGTCCCCAGAATCGCTCGGCCTTTTGTTTGAGAGTGCAGCTCTAGCCTTTACACAGCCAAGTGTGACCTACAAGGCAGTAGGAGTGGAGTAGGGAGTCCACTATCCATTGGCAGCCGGTGGTCGGAGTCCGGTTCATACGCCTTTTTGAATGGGGCCAGACATCCAGGGCATCCAATAAGCTCTTTGTCCATACGTCTGCCGGTGAACTCCGGCGAGCTTCATACGCCAGTCGTTGGAGGTTTGGAATCAGGGTTTAGCCATCTCCCCTAGACTGTCATCCAATGGACAGTCAACCCGGTGAAGAGCGCCGGGCATCCGCTTTTGCCCTCTCACTTCGGTGAAAAACACCTCCGCCACGTGAAGGCAGTGAGTAGGACTTCCTCAGGAGAGGCTATGTAAGATGCACGGTCATATGGGAACATTTCAAGAGGTGTACGGAGGGCTGGCTAGCCCGCAGCGCAAGACACCCACCCCCGACCATCCTGAGGCTTTGGAGGCCTCAGGATGCATAGGCATAGGCATAACAATACTGATGCAATTGACAACTTAACTCATATATGTTAAATACGTCAAATTCCTCTGTGGTACCTTCTTCTTCACTGAGCCACGTAAATAAAAATAGACAAAAACTGGCCTATGATTGTCAGGATACGATTTTACTTTTTGTTTTTATCATATTAAAATTGACCCAGGGCAGTAGAAACAGATTGTTCCAATTGATAAGCGATTCAGCTAAGGTAAGGGAAAAATAAACGTTCTGATTGGTTGGAGAGAAAAAGATGAGGGAGTCATCACATGATGTGTCATACGATGATTACTATTTTAAGCGGATTCTTATCATCTACTCTGGGACTCTTTGGCAGTACGCACCCACACCGGGGTTGAAATCCTGGGTAGAAGTCAAGCCCACAGACCATTCAGCCACTAGTAGAAGAGTCAATGGCCTATTAATTCTATCTTTTTCCAATTTGTGATTTTATTACGTCAAACAACAACCAAATCATTAGTGAGAATTTAACCTAAACGCCGACGTAACTGATCCCACTGGTAATGACTTCATACTAGAATTCCAGATAACTTGTCTTGTAGTTAATCGCCAGTGCTAAAATGATGAATTGGTAAACTTTAAAGTTCATAGACCCTTGGATTCCATCCTAGTGCCTGAATGGTCAACGAGCTCGCCTTGAATCCTAATAGCCTTTCGTGCACACTATTGAAGAGTCCAAGATTAGGAAGAAACAGCCGTCCAGTACTTCTTGCTAGTTTTCAATGATTCTCTAAATGATATAAATCCATAATCCAAATTGAGATCAACACGGGAAACTCTATTTATTAACTAACTTCAGTTAAAAGCAAATACATATGGCGTGAATATATTAAGGTTGGCTAATAAGAGGAATAGTACGACAATCACTTTATTTTTGTAGGTACATTACACTACATGACAGATGAAGTGCCTTTTACAGGTTAAACTGAGAGCATAATGACTCAGACAAAAATACCTCATATAAAGATAATGAGAGATCACTGGAAAGTGGTGCTCTGTTACATCTGAGCCTTTTGACCACCTAATCCTTCTGAGAATAGCATTACTTGTCAAGTAGGGCGGTTGGATATGATGTGTAACTCACTTCCTAGCTATTTCAAACAGTTTCACATTCGAGATAGTTTTACCGCCGTTCAAATGAAACGGATATTATAATCACTTGAATATAGTTTCGCACTGTTATTAGCTTAATTAAAACTACTAGTCATTTAAAAGAATCATAACATTTCACAATTTTAGGATTGTATATGTACATGTATAACATAGAATTCAAAGCTCCCGGATCGAATTAAATTTATGAATACAATATCCATGTAGAAATCTCAAATGATCCTATCATTATATATATATATATATATATATATTCCTTCACGTTCCCAGTGGAACATAGGGCTTCAAGATACAGGCTTGAAGTTTATGTAGCAGTGTTTATTTTTACAGGATAGGGTTACTAGCCTCACGCCCAACCTTTCCTCTTTGGCAGTTCTATTACTGGCTTAGCGAGGTAAAAGAGTACGTCGGCCAGGGAACGAATCCCAGGCTATTTGCATAATCAGCGAGAGTCCTAACTGTCGTGTCACCGACGCACATATATGTATATATAATTGTTCCCTTTAGTTCCTAGAGGAACATAGGGCTTCAGCTGTATGTCTCCATGGCGTTCGGTTTTCTGCCAACGCCTTCATCTGGCTTCACGTCAGCCCACATGCTTTCATCTCCTTTCCACATGACCTCCTCCAAGTCACTTTCGCACTGACGACCAACTCTCCGCTTCTCATTCGGGTCCCACCTGAGAGCCTGTCGTATGATGTCACTTGATGATTTGTTTTCTCAGAGTATTACCAATCCACCTCCATTTCTTCCTGCATATTTGTTGCACAATCGGTTCCTGGTATATATATATATATATATTTATAGCATCTTTTTGTGATTGCCTTATTTAACTACTCTTCTCATTTTCCTGTTTCCTCTTCTGACATTCCTAGTAATCTATTGATGTAAAATCAATTCTGACAACTTTGACTGAAACGTAACAAATCTGCTGACTGTATTGTTCCCTTCTTTCACATACCAACCAAAAAAAACAACAAAAAAACGACAGAATCTGTAACACTAACTATCAGATTTGCAGCCTAAATTATTCTTGACAGCAGATTACAAATATAGCCGATCAAGAGTCTTCTGATTGTTTAACACATTGACCAGACTATACAACTGAAAAGTGGCACATCAATTTAAGCTATATTAGGCTTCTTTTTCAAAACAAAATAGTTTTAATGCAACGTTTTCAGATATAAATAGTGAAGCGGTTGAAGAATGAAAATCGAAATCACGAGATTACAATATCCAAGTCTTCATTTTGAACCATTGTATAGTTTTTCATTGGAAGCAAAATTCATTCTATGGCTTTTGAGCAGTTAAAAGTGACATTTAGAGTTATACTGACAATATTAGATATTTTTTAATATATTAGATGTTAGAAAAAGTGATAACTGATTTGTTGATTGGGTGTATTTTGCCAAAAACTAAAACTTTGGGGAAATTTAATCTTTAATGTCAACAGAGTGATATTAGAGTTACTTAAGAGTATTGACAGGTTAGGTAAGTCGATGGCATAGCAGTGAAATGCTCAGCGACCACGCATTTGGCCCCAGGTTCGACCCCCGGCCGACGCACTTCAAAACTTCGCTAACCTAATAATAATACTATTAAAGACGGAAGGTTGGGCATGAAGCTAGCAACCCCATTCTGTAAAAATAAACATTACTTCCACCAAAACTCCAAGCCTGTATCTTGAAGCCTCATGTTCCACTCGGAACGTAAAGGAATTCAGAAAAAGAGTAGTGAGAAATTTCCTCTAGTCAGGATTCAGTGTATGGTTTGATGTGAGTTTTATTGTCTCTACAAGTAGCCGTTTTGAAATTCATGATTTTATATCAGGAAACGTTTACTAGTTTATAACTGTAGTAATAATTTCTACAGTTGGTAGATGATCAGTGGATGTGTGAAGGATAAACTGCCACTTTTGTCCACTTCGTTGTGTGTTCATAAATGCATATGCTGGTGTAGAGGTAGTTGTATTGACCACACAAAGTGCAAACTTTTCAAACGCATCTCTGAACATTATCCGGTATGGTTAACATAAGGCAAATGCAAAGCAGTTACTAGCTCACTCCTCCAGCACTTAGTGAACTCAAGCCTCATAGCTTCAAAAGAGTCATCTTTCAAGACCATTTACAAGGCAAGGCCAAATGGTACAATGGGCGTCAGGTTTCTGCTTTTGTGCATGGCGGAAGTGCTGGTAATTCGTCTATACAACTAAGATCTCTGTATACAGACAAGTTTTGTCCAGTCTCTTATTCTACCATGGTCTTAACCTCTTCACTGGTCGTCTCCTGTAGAAAATTCTTTATTAATTTTCAATTTTACTTCTTAGTTTGCATTTACTTTAATAAATAATTCCCTCTTATCACTCTCATATGTTCTTCTGGTATGTTTTCTCACCCTCTTCGCATTTGTTAAATGCACACTCAACTGCCTTTAACCTTATCAAATTTCTAACCCTTTCTCCTTTCGTGCCGTTGAGTACAACGTAATTTACAACTTTTTTGCTCACTTCTAAAGCCACTTCTGAGTAATTATATCTTCGGCAGTAGACACCCACCACAGGGGGTTCGAACCCAGGAAATTCCGGTCACAAGACAAGCTCGTATACCATCCAGCCACTGGGATCCGATTCAATGACCAGCCCATGAATTCTAACTTCTATCAATTCATGATTTAGCGTGCACTCCAGTGGGTACGTACTGCCGATGATTCCCAAACTACAATGAAACAGCTGTCCAGTACTCCCTGGTGGCTTTCAATGGTTCTTTAAATGATATCAATCCATGGTCAAACTTGTAAAAACAAATTTTATCCTTACAAATCAACTCTTGATGGTTATATCTAATTATTTCTTTCCCTACTAGACCTTTCAGATTATTACACATTGTAATTTTATTAACTTGACCTTTGACCGGAAATAATTCTGGAACTTTTTCACACATTTAATATCAATATAATGGTTTTATATTCCATACGGTATGTTTGATACAATGTGAAATTTTCACATAGTACCCGGTATAGCATATAATTTTCTTTTCACCTTTTACATAGTACGGGGTATATGAGAAAGCAGTTAATAGAGAATTCACATACTCAATAATGCCAATAAAGAATATGAATGTAGTAAAATTAGAAGTCAGTAGAAATACTGCCAATCGTATAATTATGATTGGAAGGATAAGATGCGATGCCCACTTAATGATCCTCAGTAAGTTGATACTTTCATCACATAAAATACCTGCCAAGTAAATTATCGCAGAGGTTTTATACCTACTTGTCCGAGTATATAGTCTTCTATAACTGCAGCTCTTAGTCCTAATTGATGAGAATCAGTGAGTGAGAGAGTTATATATACAGAGGATGCTGAGAGTCAAACATGATGATATCAGTCAGTGTCTTGTATGAGTTCAAGTGTCTATCTATAACAGTATCAGTAGGTTGATTTGATAACACCCCATTCACCCTACTGATAGCTTTCAGTGCTCTTCACAATGTTCCAAAGTTTTTGTTAAGTACACCACGAAAGACTAAGATATGATAGAGAAGATTTCGAGCTCAGGTGGATGATTTTGATGTGGTTGTGTTCTCTGAACTGGATAGTTAATTTGCGAAGCATTCATCACTCTACTAGGCGACATCTTCAGCGGATAATTCAATTTGAAGTGAGCTTTTAGATTTCTCCACGAGTTTATTGATCATCTCTCTTGGTGGGTGACCTTGGCTGCGATTGGTTGTTTTTGTGTGTGTTTTCACACCTTCTAGATTACTTGTATTGGAACTGATTGTTTCTTTGACTTGAACTTGAACACTACACTGACCAAAGTGGACATCCCCTATCGTCTTCGTATCCACAAACATAAGCTAGCCGTCAAAAGACACGATATCCACTCCCTCATATCACTACATACAGACAACCACGGGCATCAATTCGACTGGGACAACCAACGTTCAGATATTACACAGTGTAAACACCAAGAAGGCTAGGGAATTTTTAGGAGCCTGTTTGGCATTCCAGTGAATCATCAATCAATAGACGCATCGAGATAGACAAAATTTATCAACCCATAAGAAAGAAACCTCCCACGCAAAGGGTCAAAGTTCAAGTCAAAGAGACAATCAGTTCAAGTACAAGTAACCTAGAAAACACACGAGTACAACCAATCACGTCCAAGGTCACCCGCCATGAGAGATGATTAAAAATCTCGTGGAGAAATCTAAAAGCTCACTTCAAATTGAAGTATGCGTTGAAGATGTCACTTAGTAGCGCGATGAAAGCTTCTCAAATTAAATATCAAGCTTAGAGAACACAACCACATCAAAAAGGAAAGACTAAGTAGGGGAGGAGGAGCAATTAAAGAAAACAGGTGGAATACAAGAATTGAAAAAACACAACTTTAAATGTACAGATTGAATGATACTAAATTTTCAAGTATTGGTTTTGTAGGGAATTTATTTGATTGGTTGCAGGATTTCATCATGAGCTGACATCAGTCAGAGAATCCCTGGAAAACCTGAGACTAGTGAACAGTTGTTTTGGTCAACCTTGTTTGGGACTGTTATTCGTCAGTACGCACCAACCACAGGCGCTTCGAAACTAAGATCTTTTGGTTACAAGGTGAGCTCGTAGAGCATTCAGAATCCACTGGGACCCGATTCAATGGCCAATCAGTCCATGAATTCTAACTTCTGCGGATTCATGACATAGCGCGCGACCACTTCACAATGTCTTCTTCTTCGATGAGTTACTGCCTCAACTCCAAGCTGTTGTATCCTACTGGTTACGGCTTCCCACTTGAACCCCAGGTAACCCCCTCATTATTTTGTTTCCCCTATGGCACTGCATTTTTCAATTAACTTTTATGTTAGTATACAATTGGTGGATGGTGGCTAGCAGTGGAATCCAGGATAACGCGCATTTCGTCCTATTTGGGAATCGTCAGCCAACTGGATGTACCTGCATTTCTCAGTGAGTGATGATGTTCCCACCACGGAGGCTCGAACCCAGTGTCCATAGTTTCAAACGCCAAAGCGTTATCCACTAGACCACTTGGGCCACGCGAGCTGGCCACCTCTTGTGCAACGAGTCATATTAATTATTGAATTGAATTTTTGATTTTCCCGTCGATTGATTGGACCGAAGTGCTCGGTCTCAGGTTGACATGTCGGCTTCTTGTGCAGATGCTTCGACGATGACCCGTTGCACAAGAGGTGGCTCTCGTGGCCCAAGTGGTCTAGTGGATAACGCTCTGGCGTTTGAAACTATGGACACTGGGTTCGAGCCTCCATGGTGGGAACATCATCACTCACTGAGAAGTGCAGGTACATCCAGATGATGAGTCCCAAATAGGACGAAATGCGCCTTATCCTGGATTCCACTGCTAGCCACCATCCACCAATTGTATACAAATCAAATCCTCAGACATCGTCGAAGCAACTGTACAAGAAGTCGACATGTCAACCTGAGACCGAGCACTTCGGTCCAATCAATCGACGGGAAAATCAAAAATTCAATTCAATAACTTTTATATTAAACTTAATTTTTGATCCTTCAAATTTTACATCATTATAATCATCTTTTCAATAGACTTTGTACACACAAAATTTCTATTTTCTAGTCTGATGAGTTCTATTTAGTGTGTATTTTATTATCTCTAGCTAAGTATCACCCTAACAAAAAATTTGTTCATTTTATGAGACGTCAAAGGTCATCATCAGTCGGTAACAAAATAAATCAGTGGATGAGTAATAACAAAGTTGTTTTTTTTTTAAATTATATATAAATATATGCCTAATTAAAAGGGTTGACAAATAATCATTTAAGTGATGAATAATTGTTTGGATAAAGTTGATGAGAAACAAGAGAGAACAAAGGATTGAAAATAGTTCGCAAAATCTACTGAATTAATGAAAAGTGGACTTGACGGAGCTTATTGTACAGTTATTCCGCTTCAATTTCGAATTCCACTGACAGATAAGTGTGACTGCAGATTTCCAAGACTATGTTTGAGTCAGTACTTTCATCGATAATCAAATGGTTTCAAGTTTACAGGCGACGTATGGATGATATTTTTTGCCGCAAATGAAGCCACCTGTCGAGAAGAATTCAAAAAAGGTTCTTTACTGCATTTCTACGCCTCCCCCCCTGCACACACATACTTTCATTTACCAAAAGTCTAAGACGAGATCCCACTGTTGGCAGCTTCAGTGACCATTAAACAATTCATTTGCTAATGTGGAACTAGATACATAGGCCGTATAAGCAGGACATTATCTAGATGTACCCATGAACACTCACCAGCATGGTTGTTAAGAGAAGAATGTGAAGCAGTTAGCAGCCTGATTCTCGAGCGTATTATCACTTCTGATCATGCAGATTCAATACAAACTTCATTGAAATATATATATATATTTATATATAAAACTTAAAACCAATCTGGAAATATTCGTCACTCAGCCAGCATCAACAACAAAATTCGGTAGGATTTTCAATACAAACAACGTCAGATCAGTTCTTCTATACGGATCAGAAACTTGGCGTGCGGGCAGGTCACAAAGAATATTTCCAACAGGCTATTGCAGACCTTCATCAACAACTAACTGTCTTCGCTCTATACTGAATGAAGATCAGATAGCCGGGTCGGAAAGAATCACCAACAAGAAACTATGGGCACTAACAAACTAGACAAGAACCAATCACCCAACAATGTATGCAGGAGAAAGTGGATTGGATGGATTGGACACTCGCTAAGCAGGAGGCCACTGGTGACATCGCACGCGCGTCAAGCCATTCCTCGAGTGGAACCCGAAAGGGAAGCAGCGAGTGGGTCGTCAGTGTGAGGGTGACATGGAGAAGGTCGTGTGAAGAGGAGTTGAAACACTATGGAGTAACATGGATGCAAATGAAAAGTACAGCAGAAGACAGAAGTGGCAAGTGTAGACGTGCAGTTGAAGCCCTATGTTCCACTATGAACCCAAGGGAACAATAATACATATATATATAAAAGCACGACCAAGTCGTTCAAAATGGTTTCGCCTACATCGTGTTCACGCAGACGAAGCTTTATCTATCCTTAGGTATGAACCTGAACTTCATGTTCAGGAATGCTTTATCCAGCGTCTTTTACTACCATAGTCTTAGCACACTTCTTTCTTCCTTTATCATTTTCATGAATAATTGTATTAATAAATAATAATTGTATTCATTATTTGCATACGCTTCTCAGACCTATTTTGTATCCTTTTTCAATTATGGGTTTGTGGGGATTTGATTGATTGGTTACAGGACTTCATCATGAACTGACATTGTTTAGAGAACCAACGTCGTGTGTTCGAACCAAAGTGGGTGCGTACCGCCGAAAAGCCCCAAACTAGGACGAAACAGCTGTCCAGTACTCCATTCAGGTTTTCCAATGGTTCTCTAACTAATGTCAGTTCATGATGAAATCTTGTAACTCAACTAATTATTTGTCAGCCCTCTTGATGAAGCATGTTTATTTACAGTTTGTTTTTAAATAACTTTGTTATTACTCATAAACTTTGATTTATTTTGTAACTAACTGATGATGACCTTTGACCTCCCTACTTAATCTACATTATATATGTATATAAACCCTTAATTTAATTTTACAGCTTTGAAATGAAATCATGAGAACAGAGATCTGTTTGCTGACTCATGATTTGCGGAATGACGATGGAATTCGATTTGTCACACGAAAATGCTCTGGCGTTTAAAATGATGAATTGTGAGTTCATGACTCAAACTGGCTAAGATACCATTCTATCATACATGGATATGTAGTCACAGCTAGGTGAAGAATCGAGAATGAGAACAGCAGGCATTTATTGAATTCTACTGACAGCGAGTTTCATTTGGATATAAGCGATATTCTTTTGGAGATTAAGATTTATTTTTATTAGGAGACTTCACATTGAACAGTACACACCAAAGACACTATTGCATATTATTATTATTTACTGTAATTCCTAGAAGAACATAGGGTTTCAGCCGCGCGTCCCCACTGCTTTCGGTTCTCTGCTAGAGTTTTCACCTGTCTCCACGTCTGCCCACACGCTTTCATCTCCCCTTTACATGACCTCCTCCAAGACACCCCACCATCACACTGACGACCAACTCGCCTCTTCCCTTTCGCGTTCCACTCGAGGGCTTTTCTAGTGATGTCACTTGATGGCTTTTTTTCTTCAGAGTATGGCCAACCAATCCACCTCAACTTCTTCCGGCTTATTTGTTGCACAATCGGTTCCTGGTTGGTTCGCACATTGGCAGAGATCCCTTTTGCTGATCTTTTCTGGCCGGCCATCTGATCGTGAGTGGTATTGGGCGAAGACAGCTGTTAATGAAGGTCTCTAGTTTGTTCGAAGTGGCCTTCGTGACGCGCCAAGTCTCTGATCCACAAAGTATCACTGACTTCACATAGAAGTAGAAAATCCGGATGTTATTTTTGATGTTGAGTGTTGTTGACCTCCACAGAGACTTGACAGTAATGAAAGCTTGTCTTACTTTTCCAATACTTGCTTGATATTCTAGGCAGTTCCGTCCCCCTGTTGTTGAAAAGATGCTTCGCAGGTAGGTAGGTAGGTAGGTAGGTAGGTAGGTAGGTAGGTAGGTAGGTAGGTAGGTAGGTAGGTAGGTAGGTAGGTAGGTAGGTAGGTAGGTAGGTAGGTAGGTAGGTAGGTAGGTAGGTAGGTAGGTAGGTAGGTAGGTAGGTAGGTAGGTAGGTAGGTAGGTAGGTAGGTAGGTAGGTAGGTAGGTAGGTAGGTAGGTAGGTAGGTAGGTAGGTAGGTAGGTAGGTAGGTAGGTAGGTAGGTAGGTAGGTAGGTAGGTAGGTAGGTAGGTAGGTAGGTAGGTAGGTAGGTAGGTAGGTAGGTAGGTAGGTAGGTAGGTAGGTAGGTAGGTAGGTAGGTAGGTAGGTAGGTAGGTAGGTAGGTAGGTAGGTAGGTAGGTAGGTAGGTAGGTAGGTAGGTAGGTAGGTAGGTAGGTAGGTAGGTAGGTAGGTAGGTAGGTAGGTAGGTAGGTAGGTAGGTAGGTAGGTAGGTAGGTAGGTAGGTAGGTAGGTAGGTAGGTAGGTAGGTAGGTAGGTAGGTAGGTAGGTAGGTAGGTAGGTAGGTAGGTAGGTAGGTAGGTAGGTAGGTAGGTAGGTAGGTAAAGGAAGTTGTTTCTTTTAGGTTCCTCTCATTTATGCTGGACGATTGTTGTCTGTTGTTGTTTCTGTTGGCCAGGAATCTCCATCACTTCTGTTTCTTCTATGTTCACTTGAAGTCCTATCTTGCATTTATTGTATGAGTATTAATTAGGTGATAGTTTGGCGTGTGTTCTCAATACAGTGTATAAAGCAATAGTCTTCAAACTTCATCTAATCCATATCCGACTGACTATTCTCAGTAGAATAACATATAATCCTTTATAGATCTGTAATATTTTGAACACTAATTATTAGTGCTCAGTTATTATTTTAGTTAGAAAACTTTAAGTTATCTACTAGACAGTAAGATGTATGATAAAACTTCCAGAAATTATTTTATTTTATTTTGATCATAGAATGATAATATTTAAAGAACTGTTGAAAACCACTTAGTACTGGATGGCTGTTTCATCCCAATCCGGGGCTCTTCAGAAGTACACGCCCACCACCAGGGTTCGAACCAGGGACCTTCAGCCCATAAGACAAGCTCTTAAACCATTCGACCACTGGGACCCAACTCAATAGTCAGCTCATGAATTCCAACTTCTACCAACTTGGGATTTTATCGCGCCAACTTCAAACCAATGTTCTTACACCCGAACCACATTTTCACTAGAACTTCAAGAAATGTTTTACTGTTATCAAGTGCTAGTGATCCTTAGATTAATTTTCAAGAGTTAATTTGTATGAATCTGATTTGTTCACAGATTGGTGTCAGTTAAATATTCGTTTACTGGGGGAGTTCATCAGATCGGGAGTGAGGACAAATACTTACTTACCTAGCACATTAGCTGGTGGTTGGCTCACTAAAATTATGAGTTGATAAAAAGTTGGAATTTATGGGCCACTGAATCAGGTACCAGTAAGTAGCCTACGAGCTTTCCTTATAACCTGAAGGTCCTGGGCTCAAATCCCGGTGGATGTCTAATTCCAAAGAGTCCCCTAGTAGGCTGATACAGGTGTCCTGTACTCTCTAAGGGTTTTCTAGGGTTCTCCAACAAGTATCCATCCATAATGAAACTTGAAAATTAATCAAAGCCCTACAAATTAACTCTTAAAAATTTTATTTTGTTAAAACAAGACTCATTTAGAAGATCTACAATGGAGTGAGTAAATTATTTGATAAAACTATTCGAACAAATAACACTAATGTTTAATGGAAGAAATAATAATCGAAGCTGAATCAGAGGCACGTTTAGTAACACAGACACTGCTTTCGAAGTTAATAATTATTATCCGATCATACTGACATATGAAGAAAAGGACATGGATAAGTTACAGGATTTCATCATGAGCTTACATTGGTTAGAGAACCATTGGAAAACCTACACCGAGTACTGGACAGCTGTTTCGTCAGCCTAGTATGGGACTCTTCATCAGTATGCACCCACCGGGGTTCGAACCCAGGACTTTCTGGTTACAAGGCGAGCTCGTATATCATTGAGTCACTGTGACCCTATGTCACCTCTTGATGAAATCTTGTAACCAATCAAATCCTTGCAAACCAACACCCGATTAGGTAAGTGTTGAGAAGACCGTCGACTGACATCTTGTGACAGGCTATCTTCTCGAACAGCAGGTGATTGGGAAACGACGAGATGTCATGGTAGAGATCGTATGAAAAAGAGAAGACGAGAGACTATGGGCAATCGTAGAGGCAGATAAAAAGGACTGCAGAGAAGAGGCTGAAACACAAATGTTCTGTTGGAGCCTTATGTTTCTCTTGGAACTCATGAGAATAATAATAATAATAATTATGGTTTAAAAAATATCTTTAACTTACTTAGATAGAATTGATATAGCCCATCCATCAACTGCAATATCTTGGGTTGCAGCAAGAAATGTTAATGCAAAAAATGCAATTGTTAAACTAAGTATATCAATTGGATGATGTGTACCTAATGGACTCCATGGATTATTAGGATCACGTCCTAACCAATGATTAATATAATTAGCTAAAATAATTAATTCAATGCCAATAGCATATTGTGTTGGTATTAACCATGTTTTACGACGTCCAATATGTGTACTATACACTGAATCAATAATTGGCGCCCAAACTAATTTAAATGAAAATGGCCAAAAAACTAATGAAAATTTTGCTTGTGCTTGATAACTTCCTGTATAATAACTTGATTGTAATAAATATGGAATAGATGATGATAAACCAATAGGAATACCCTAAATATTATGGGAAAGAAATAAAAAGAAGAAACACGATTATTATTATTATTGATTAACGTTCATTTTAAGATATTAGAAATTATGAGATTGTCTATTGAAAAGCATGCATATGTGTTTGAATTAATTGAAGATGCCTAGTAAAAACTCCAAAGACTGATTAGAAATGAATGTAGAATATTCATTCCGATAAATTCGTTATCAGTAACAAACAAAGAAATATTCTTATTCACAACATTCATGATTGAAATTTCACACATTTATTGCCCTTAATGAATTTGAATGAAGTAAGAACAACAGTGGTTTTTTTTGCAGCATAAAATGGTACCATCAGTGTTTATTTATTTCTTTAGCTTCTCATCAGCTCAGCTGCTTACAGACCAAATTCATTATTAAGTTTATCTACAGAAACAGTTTTCAATTGTTGGTTCGTGGGGATTGGATTGACTGGTTGCAGGATTTCATCATGAGCTGACATCACTTAGAGAACTATTGGAAAACCTGAAGAAGTACTGGGCAACTGTTTCGTCCTACTTTGGGACTCTTCATCAGTACGCACCCATACTGCGTGGTTCTAACCCAGGACCTTCTGGTCATAAGGCGAGCTTTTAGACCATTAGGGAACTGGGACCCAATCCAAAGGCCAAGCAGCCCAAGAATCCTAACTTCTGACAATTCACCACATAGTACAACAACTAACCAATGTCATCCGCGGCGAGGTGTATCGTCCTCACACCTGACCTGCTTCAGCCTACTGGTCACGACTTCCCACTAGAATCCCAGGTAACTACCTACCTGAATACGGCAAGTCGCAGTGAGCATCTCATCGATATTGAAGTGTTGGATTCGAACTCCGTGGGTGCGTACTGCTGAATAGTCACAAACTAGGACGAAACAGATGTCCAGTACTCCCTGCAGGTTTTCCAATGGTTCTTTAACCAATGTCAGCTCATGATGAAATCCTAGAAACAGTTTTGACATATTTGCATAGACTTCATTTTTAAACAAAAATCAATCAATCAATACATGTATTCAGTAATAATATGCATAATAATAATAACAAACAGTTTATCCCTAACAATAATGATAATACACAACGGAAACTTCCGGCATTACGTAGTCAGATGAAAGAGACGGTGAAAATATCCAGTAACCAGGCAGGGCGAGGAAAGACAGATAATCGCTTCTTTCTGAACTCATAAATTTAGTTTCAGGCGCTTGATAGAGATCGCTTTAGCATACTTGTAGTGAAGGTAGGCTGCTAGCCAATTGATAGAGATTAATTTACGTCAATGTCTAGGTCACTAATATTGGCCGTGGGAAAATATGAACAAGGCTGATTCAACAACCAATCACAGCAGACTAAACGTGGGCAAATAAGATTCGCAAATATATGGCTTAACTTTCCGAGAAACCAGAAACAACCAATCAGAAGACTGTGTTTGTCTACTTGAATAAGCTATAATAATGTACATGAAATATATATAAATACGTCCTGATTTCCGTAATAAAACGATCTGTTGATGGCCCTTGTCTTCTGTTGTTACATACTTAAGGAGAATTAAGATCTTTTGCCTATTGGTAATTTTGAACGATCTTGTGACGTCCATCTCATGAACTGTGTCAAGGAGATGCCTAGCAATGGCTCTGTTTAAAGCATCTGTTCCCTTTAGACATAGGCTTTTTGGTATATATTCAGAAAATCGTAGGTATGCGCTTCTTTCTGTTCTTCAAAAGTAACTGCTCCCGCATATACATGTAAATTTGTATATACAGTTGAAGTTAAACTTAGAAGGATATCTGTCGACTTTTGACTGAACCAAAGAGCCTGTTTTCCGATGGATGGGAATATAAACATAGCTGCAGGATAGGCCCTGCCTAGTGATGTCCTCAATCTTCGATTGACAATTTGTCTAATATTTTCTCCTTTAAAATCAAGTTGAGTGTAGGTGGGCTATTTTTCACTGTGATTCTCTTGACATTTGAGCCTTCAGGTCTTCCGTACTCGTTAACGAGCAAATTCATGATTGAAATTATATTAAATCAATCAAAAGCATCGACAGAATAAACTTCAAAAGTTTCAGAAAGAGAGAGATAAAAGGCAGTAATCTAACACCCAAACTGATTGAATACCAGATAAACTGAAGAAAGTAACAGAGAATTTGTGAGTTGAATTTATGAGGTTTGATAGCAGGTCAGGGTAGAGACAGTGACTGACCGGACCTGCATCTTTTCCACTCAGAGCTCCGGTTGTTTCAGGCAAATCGCAATGGCTCTTTGCTGTTTGCAGTGTTCGGTATCTGGAGTCCTTAGGTAATTTATTTGATACCTGATAGATGGTAGAGACAGACTCTTCAGCAGGTGGCTTCGTGGTCTACTTGGGTGAGGTAATTCAATTTAGAACTGTTGACAGTTTTAACAACACTTTCATTTAACCACATCGGTAGGTGTTTCCTTGCACGAAAATTTAGGTTCCTAGAGCAACGGTGAGTATAATTGGCTTCACACGAGGAACAGCTGAATTCATAAGCACCATCAGAGGTGACTAGTCTAGAAACTTTGTCTTTCAGTTTTCGAATTACAGCCGATAGTGTGGAGAGTTTAAGGAATATATTACAGAAATTAAACGCTCTTTGGATCGATTTTCTCAACTTGTTGATTATTATTTCACTTGGTAAATCACCTTTGAATTATAGTCGTTTAGGTGCGTGTAATGCAGTATTTCGTGCGTATTTAGGAAACTAAAACCTTCAATAGAAAACACTTGGGTTTTTTACAGGAAAAAATGTGTTATATGAATTGGGTAGCTACCCATTTCTCGAAGAAGTATTCAATAAGGTTGGCGTATACTCATCCAGGTGTCATCAGTGGAGTGTTAATGCTCTCACAGATGTAGCACTTATGATCTAAAATACATTTTTCTTTCATCATTCAACTAAAAGCGGTGTATTCGACGGCTTTAATGCATATTGTAGTTCTGTAAAGGATATCAGCTGCAAATTTTATGTTTGTACAAACTTTTCTTTAGGGAAAAATACGTCAGGTACATCAACAATGACAATTTAAAAGCTCTCCTTAGTGGCTTTATAATTTTCATTTTGGACCGTTTCAAGAAATACAGTTATTTCCCTTCTGTCAAAAGTCAAATAATGCTACAGGACTCAGATACATCGATTGTTAGCCTATATATGGGAAGTGAAGTAGTAGAGTGCATTAATCGATTCATTTATTAGGGTATTGCATCAACCTCAATGGGCTGGTTAATGTCGAAAATTCTGCATGGAAATCAAAGTATTGTGTGGCATTTTTCAACTCACATCATTTATGTTGTAGACATGATATTTGGCTGTCGACCAAAGGACAAATCTACCGTGCATCAGTTCACTTTGTTCTTCCTTATAACTGTGAGAGATGGTTATAGGAAGTGGAAGATATGAGAAGTTTAGCTGTCTTTCAACATAGGTATCTGTGTTCTATCTCCCTTTTTAGGTGGTATACTAGGATGAGTATTGTTCAGGTTAGGCATAAAGTGTTTGTTAAAGAGTTTAAGTCAATCGATAAAGATTAAAATGGCTAGGATATGTGTTAGGCAGATCTAGCCATCACCTACTTCGGCGAGTAATACTAGCTGACATAGGATCAAATTGGAAATAAGCTAGTGTTGGTCAGATGAAAAAACGGTATCAATCCATGGATTCCACAACATTTAGTTTGAGCCAGTCACGTAAGGAAGTGTAGATTGTCTGGTAACGTTTTTAGGGATGGTAGGAGCTGACGGCTGGAGACACTTGGGGATATGGTTCAAAACTGTTGTCAATGATTGGTGCAGATGCATTCACTCTTTGTGATTTTTCATATCCAAAGCATCCAAATTGTCTTTCCATGTTACTGTTATCCGCTTATTATTTTTCCTTCGAATTTTTCTCTAAATATTTTATCTTCGTTTGTGTGCTACATGGAGTGTTGTAACTCGAACTGCTGCACTTCTGCGCAAGTTCTATGTTTTATATATTTTTTTTGATTACAGCTTGATTACACACTGTATTTTTGGCACAAGTGTGAAATTTTCAGCACGGATATCGGTAGCCCAAATTTTGCAGGCCGACCATAGATATCAGGTGTGTGTGCGTCGGCAGGGGATCGAACCTCGGACCCTGTGCATGGTCGGCGACAGTCCTTACCACTGTGCCACCGACGCACAGTCAGTCATAGCTACGAGGTTGTGAAAGACTGAGTCCATAATTATTTAGGGTTCCAGCAAAAACGTCATATTCAGTTAGTGTGTCTTTGGATTCCAGCCGGACTTCCTTGATTTGATCACTCTGAAAAATGTTATAGAAAGAAATATATTTTTGTTTCATTTCGAAACTTATTCGATATCACGTCCAGCTAGTGTATATCAGCGTAAAACACCTGCACTGTCTGTTGTACAGATTACCCAAACTGTAGGATTAATATCTGTGCTGTCAAAATAGGTAATGAACAAAATCAAAATTTTCAGGGTAATAGGACATTAAGACTTGAGGGAAGATGACATTAATTACGGGTTAAAATCCCCTCATTATTGTTATTACTACTAACATTAATCAAAGTCGTAGATCAGTGAAGAGTCTCTTTTCGGTGAATTCATTTTCTTAGCTGTAAAATCGCAAATATATATGTGTGTTATTTTGTATGTATGTGTACATTAAGTTTGTCAAACAAAATTACAATTGGTTATGGTTATCTTAACTAAACAGGTGAAGATTGGTAACTGGAGTTACGCAATACAAAATCAGTCAAGAAAATTAGGTGTTAATGAAATTATGATAGTAACAAAGGTGATGAATTGTCACAAACAGTAGTTAGAAGAAGTTATGTAATAATGTGAATAGTTTGATGAGTGAGTTTTACTCAGGAGGCACATAAGAACAAAGTAGATAATACGAAATTACCTAAGAGTTCTAAATGAATACAAGAGCTATAAACAATTAAAGAACAAGCAGAGAAACAAAATTAAGTCATCAAAATCAAAAATCAAATAAAAGAAAGTTGTTACCATGACGGTAGAAGTGGTTGATTAATCCTCTTTTGTATGCACAGCTCCGGTATTTCTATGTGAATGACCAGAACATCAGCGACGCAAAGAAGACAAAACCATATTGTATTTGATAGGTTATCCTTGACTCTCTAGATTACTTTGAAGGAGGTGTTTGTTGAAATGGAATGATCAGTGTTAGCTAGGTGTTCAATTATCGCACGCCTAATTGCACCACTATTGCCTTATCGCAACCATGCTGGATAGTGTTCTTGAATCCTCTTGGACAGGGTGCGCGTCGAACGACCGATTTACCTGGCTCCACAGCAGCATGTGAACTGATATATGCACATAGAAGTGGTCAGATGCGGGATCTTGTCCTTGAGGTTTCTGCAGATCAGTGGGCGACTGGAGAACATTATTCTTAGCGTTACTGCAAAGAATGTTCTTCTCAGAGATGATGTGATCCTTCTCTTGAGAATATAGCTTGCTAAATCTTCCTTGAAATCCAAGCTCATGTAAAGTTGCTTTTTAGGCTCAAGTGAAGTTTCACTTCTCCAAATTCTTGGTTTTTATATTTCTGTCAATGAATCTTGTTGGGTATCCATTTTGTTGTTGTTGTTGTTGTCACTCTTCGCTGATCTATTATCCATGAATTAATCAAAATTCTCAAGTTTTCCTTTTATTAAAGTTACTTAATTGCCTACAGTTCCAAGTGGAACAGAAAGATTTGACCTTCATCTTCCAAGTTTCAGCAGCAGTCGGCTTATCCTTATTTTTAACGGGATGGAGTTGATAGCCTCACAACCAACCTCCCTTGTCAACTAGGCTTACTAGCAGCTAAGTTTCGGTTGAAGCAAGTGTGTAGTTGACATGTATTCTACTACAAACGTATATATATATAAGAAAACTCAGCAAAGCTTCTAAAGTGAATATAAGAGTTAGACAAGGCTGCCTACTATTACCAATGATATTCTTAACTATGATGGACTGAGTTATGCAGAAGACAGAAATACACTGAATCGATAAGAAGACTCCAGAGGATCTGGACTTTGCATATGATTTATGTTCACTGTCAGACACACACATTCGAAGATCTACGGGTAAAAACCGACAAGTTGGCGGAAGACGCAGAAAAGACAGGACTTCAGGTGAACATGGAGAAGGCAGAGGTAATGAGATTAACCAGCCGCTAACAACAACAAGCACCAATCACTTTCAATGGAAAAAAATTGAAAGAGATCACTTCTTCTACCTATCTAGGCACCATCGACTGAACTACAGGCGACAGCATGGATGAGGATGTCAAAGCCAGCCAGGATCAGAAAGCGAGGCAGACATTCATCACTTTGAAATCTCCTTGGGAATCTGCACTTTGCAACATAAAGAGGAAAATTCGGATTTCCAACACCAAAATAAAGTCAGTCAGATCTTCCATATAGGTCAAAACTGGATACGCGCATCAAATAGAATATTTCTAACAGACTACTTCAGAATTCACTCACCAGCTTCCTTTGATAGCTCCATACTGTAGATTAGGTGACCATTCAGAAATAATTAACATCGAGACACCCTGGAAGGTGACAAACCTGCCAAAACCAGTGTGGTGAGTGCTGTCTGCTAGCCAAAATTGGTGGACAGCAATTTACGTGTCAATGTTTACGTCCCAAGTCCTGGTCTTGAGAAAAAAACAAGAAGGAAGACTAACTCAGCAACCAATCACAGCAGACATAGCGTGGGCGGATACGATTAGCAGATATATAAACGGACTGTTCAAGAAACTCCAACAAAGAGATGACAGAATAACCTTCAGTAGGAAAACAACCAATCGGAAGACGTTACCTCTCGCTAACAATAACGCTAATAATAATGTAAATAGAAATCTATAAATACTTGTTGATTTCTCAAAGAATGATCTGTTGCCTGACTCTTGTCTTCTGTGGTTACACCAGTTGCCCAACAAATATGTCAAAGAAAATGGGGGTTGACTAGATACACTCTGAGGAGATCGCTGGTCGACATCACGTGGCAGGCCATTTCTCGGGCAGAACCCGAATGGGAAGTGACGAGTTGGGTGTCGGTCCGAGGATGACATGGAGGACATCGTGTGAGGAGAAGATGTGAGCCTATGATTAGTCGTGTAACCAGATAAATACAACTGTAGAGAATAGGACAGAGTGGAGACGTGCTGTTGAAGCCCTACGTTCCACTCAGAAATCAAGAGTCTCTGTTTTCGACATAGAACTTTGCACATATGTGCACCACTCCAAGTCGCCACACTCCCTCCTTGTAGCACACAAAGCAGAGGAGAAAGTAGAAGTAATGCATAATAGAGACAGTAAACAGGGTTATGCGACAAAGGAATAGTAATAACCAAGAACAATATAGTTTCATTGGAAATCATAAGTCACAGTGAGTGGATACATCTGCGCCATTGAGAACGATTTTGAGCCATGTCACCATTTATTTCCAACCATTGTTTTTTATCGTCCCGAGGACCGCACCCAGTCAGTAAGTCTACACCTTTCTACGTGGCTTTAATCACCTGTTGTGGGTTTCATTGACTGGTGCCATGTTTTGGTTTGACATCCGCTAGCTCTTTTCCAGCCTGATCCTGTATCCGCTAACATTGCCTGTTGAGGGAGGCGATGACTAGGCATTCATTCGTAACACATGTCCTAACCATATCAGTCGATGTAGTTTCACAGCCTCGTCGATTGATTTCCCTCCCACCTACCTACCACTCGACCGACGCCTAACCTCAATATCGCTCAACTTATTAAACCACTTCACACGGTAGATAGAGCGCAGGCACCTTTTATCGAGGCAGCTAATCTTTTCATGTCTTCCACTCTCAGTGGCCAGGTCTCGCTCACAGCCATAGAGGAGAACGGAGCAGACTGATGAGCAGTACACCCACCCTTTGGTCGATAGTCGGATATCACGTCTACGCCAGAGACAGCTCAAACTGGCAAATGCGAAACGAGCACCCTGCATTCGTGCTGAGATTTCGTCAGAGATCAACCCGTTGGCGTTGGCTGATGGTGCTTCCCAAATAAGTGAACCGGTCAAAGTTCTCTACTAATTCACTACCTATTTCTAAACTAGGATTCAGTGTAGTCCAGTCCTGTAACATCATCTTGCATTTGGCGGGAGAGAAACGCATGCCAAACATTCGTAGATTGCAGCTCAAGGTGTTCAGAAGACTCTGCATTTTGTCAGCGTTTTCCCCTAAAAAAGACCATATCGTCTGCATATTCTAAGTCAACGAGATTATTCCCTGGTAGTAGCAAGTCAATCCCTGAGTCTCTGAAGTTACTTAGGGTTAAGTCCATTAGTACATCTATGATGATGAAGTTGAATAGGAATGGGGATAATGGGCATCCTTGACGGACACCACTAGTCGTCACCACTTCAGATGACAACTCGCCGTAAGCACTCACCTGGCTGCTTGAGTTGGAGTAGAGTGCCTTGACCAGTGCAATGTATTTTCTCGGCATTCCCTTTACGGCCAAGCATCGTCAGAGAGAAATCAAGAGAACAATAATAGCAATGATAATATAAGTGATACACTTATTTGATAGCATGATTGGTTAACAAACAGTAAAGCCAACTGGTTATTTTTCCTTAGTATTTAAGCTTGCTTTTCAGTGTTTCTGTTGATAACTAAGCTTTCAAAATATATATTTATATCCACGTGTATTCAGATGAACTGTTTGAGCCTTCATCCATGTAAAAAGTTTCATTACTTCATGAATCACAATGTCACTATAATCTCAACAACAACAACAACAACAAAAATATCAGAAACATCCTGGTTTACTTTCGTTTACTGCCTATTTTTCCTTGTTTCACCTATGTAAACATCCTTTCTCAAATAGGCCATCCAAAACATAAAGCATTCTTTGCATGCATTCAGTTCTTTTGTGTGTGTATTTTTTTCTTCAAAATTACTTTATTACTGAATAATTTCTTCAGCTTAAGGATTAAGATAATACAAAAGAAATCGAAAGACAAAATAAAAGTGATTGAAATAAACAAAATGGAAAGGAGAAAATAATGTATCATGCGACTATGATTTCACTTGTTGATTATGTTGATTATTTCCAGTATCCTTGAAAAATGGATTGATGAATGGATGAGTGAACAGAATGAATTATTCGCCTGATATCTTTTATTCGAATGAAGTAACAAACTGATGTGAACGATAGGGACACTGCTATTTGTGTTTTATAACATCACTACATTTTGATATGGACTGTTTTGACCAGAACAAGCCATTTATTATTAATATTCCCATGAGTTCTGTGTGAAAAATAGGTAGGGTTTCAGCATCACGTGTACATTTTGTTGGTCCCACACTTGCCTATAAGCTCACATCTATTCACCTCACGATCTCCTCGATGTCATCCTCGAAGTCCCACCCAACTCATCGTTGCCCATTTCAGTCTGACTGGAGCAATAACCTGCTGTGCGATTTCACCAACAGTCTCTTCAGCGTGTGTCCAATTCATCTACAATTTCTCCGGCTAACTTCTTGAGCGACAGATTCTTCATTGGTTCGCTTCCAAAGATTTTTGTTGCTCGTCCTTTCTGATGGGCCATCTGATCTGCAGTATGGGGTGAGTGAAGGAATATGTTGATAAGAATCTTCATTCCGCATCCTGAGCGAAGTAGATTTCCAAATTGGATTCAAACTGACGAACGTCTACCTTGCCTTCTAATCCTGGCTGGCTCTGGCATCTTCATCTATGTTGCCGCCTGTAGGTGAAACAGTTCTGCTTAGATGGGTGAAGGAAGGAAAGAACTCTTTCAAACTTCTCCAGTTTATAGTAATTGGTGTTTGTTGTGTTTGGTTGTCTTCATACCCAACAGCAATTATAATGCTATGACTAAAGTTCAGTATGGAAAGGGAAAGTTGAACTTCTGCAGACTGTCTGTTTTAGCGGGTTCTAAGGTGACGGTGAATCGCTGGTAATATATCAAGGATAACTGATTTTGTTATGCAGAAATTCTTGGTCTCTTTTTATATATCAAATCCTACTACCGATGCCTTTAGGTCAATTTGGTATTATTTTTGTTGATGACGGCTAGTAGCTTAATCCAGCATGCTCTTTTCATCCGATCAGATACTCTCCAGTTAGTTACCTGTGGCAGAACTTAATCATTTTGGTTCAGTAAAACTCGTCAATGGAAAATACAAGTGAATAATTTCAATAAGTAACAACTGATAGTCTTCTCCCAAGAGATAGCTTTCATTTCCTGGTGAGATACAAAGTGGATAAAACCTCAGAGTTACAAGTTTGATCACAGACCACCAAGGAGTATTGGAGAGCTATTTCTTACTAGTCTGGAACTTTCCATTCTCACGCGGTCATGGCCAGAACACAGCCCGTACCTAGGATCATCATGCTACGAAGGTGATGCTTCCTGATGACTGCTTGCAAGAAGAATTTGCCTGCAGTTTCACTGAGAACACGTGGTCAGTGGAGTCCACTCAGTCGACAGTGAGAGAAAATGCTCACCGATAACATTCACTGGTGATCGCTCTTAAATCAAGATTTGGTAGACGTTAGAATTTATGGACCAATGAGCCACGTCCCAGTGGCTGAACTGTCTAAAAACTTGCCTTGTAACCTGAATGTCCTGACTTCGAAACCTAGTGAGGGTGTGCTGCCAGTGATACTCAAACTAGGGGGAAATAGCTGTCGAGTACTTCCTTGTTCCCAGTGGTTTTCTAGCTCATATCAATCTATGATCAAGCTTGAAACGAATCAAATCCCTGCAGACAAACTCTTGCAGACTTCAAAGTTTGTGGAACGATTTATGCTATGACTGAATCTTAACAAGAACCCAATCGTCCAGGGGAGATAGTAAGTTATCCAGCTAACAAGTCCCGAAGAGAACTTAACACATATCGTGAACTCTACTGCTAAGCATTGTTAACTAAACAAGTGAGTAATAGACTCATGACATGTTACTTAAGAACTGCATGAATTCTTACGCAATGGCAGTGAAATGTGTTTATTACATGGAGACTGACTATACTATCGGGTGGCATAAACTAAAGTAGGTGAAGTGGGTTTCAGCGCCATCATTCAATAGATACAGATTCAACTCATGGAATGAATATAAGCATCAGATTATGGGGAAAATTATAAAAGACATTTCCACAGCGAAGAAAATTTTCTCTTTGACTAAGTGATCAATTACTGTGTTTCGTCATGTATATATTGTAAACAGATGAGAAAGTTTCAGAACAATTTCCGGTCTAGGGTCAAGTTAATAAGATTGCAAATAGGGATTAAAATGTAATAATAACAAAATAGACAGGAAGTTCAGATGAAAAACACAATTGTGTTAATAGGAATTGAATATTGTCAAAATAACTGTAATAAACAGGAAGTGAATTACAAGGAACGTAATAGGATAATTACTATTGAGAGGAATGACTGTATATTGATACCCATGGTAAGGGCAAAAGTTGGATGTATTTATTTTAAATAAGCAGCTTCAGGTTGAATCTATGGATCGTAAATGGCTCAGCTATGCCCAGATACCTTGATTCCACTCCGTTTGAGGGATTCAGCAGCATCTTCTATAGGAGTCTGAAGGATGTTTCAAATGAAGCTGAATGCCCTGAGTTCACCAGTTATTCTGTTACAATTCCCCTTTACTCACCAGCCTGGATACTGTTCTCGAGTGTATTTTATAAGCGGACCCATCGTACATACAGTCAATGTACTCAGCTTCACAATAGCAAGTTATCTGAGATATGTACAGCTTGGAGTGGTGGCCAAATGTAAGAAATTGTCTTAGCTGTGTAGTTTCTTGCAAAAAATATAACTCTTAGGCTGAGAGATTTCGAAAGACTTTTCCGGAGGATTTCTGCCTCAGTATCACTTTTAAACGAATCTGGAAATCTTCGTCACTTAGCATCAACAACGAAATTCGGTCGGATTTTCAATACAAACAACATCAAATCAGTTCCTCTATACGGATCAGAAAGTTGTTGGGCGGGTCACAAAGAATATTTCCAAAAGCCTGTTGTAGACCTTTATCAACAGTTAACTGTCTTCGCTCTATACTGAATGAAGATCAGATGGCCGAGCCGGAAAGAATCATCAACAAGAAACTATGGGAACAAACCAACCAAGAGTAGATCGCCCAAAAAATATGCAGGAGAAAGTGGAGATGGATTGGACACTCGCTGAGCAGGAGGCCGCTAGGTGGCATCGCGCGCGCTCGAGTGGAACCAGGCCAAAAGGGAAGCGGCAAGTGAGACGTCCAAGGGTGGGTGACATGGAGGAGATCGTGTGAAGAGAAGTTCAGACAGTATGGACTAACATGGATGCAGGTGAAAAGTACAGCGGAAGACAGAAGCAAGTGGAGACGCTGAAGCCCTATGTTCCACTAGGAACCCAGAGGAAAAATAATAATAATCACTTTTAAATTCTAGATTAAGCAGCAGGAGTATCTTATTGCCGGTGACGCGGACCTAATAAAGAGCTTTCTTTGGTTTTAGATTTTTGTCTATGAATCTTGTCAGTAAACCATTTTCCACCGAGATTCCTCTAAGAATTTGAAGTTCTACCTCAATAGATTGCAGAGTACTTATTTTTCGGATTCTTGAGAAGACAGAATATACGACGTTAGGACAGTTTTATTGGAAGATGGAGATTATCTGCGAAATGTGATGCTATCTATTTGCGCAATACATTTCGAACACAATCTAATCACAAATACACTTGCCTGTCAAGTCAATTTATATGCAAAATAAAGGCCGATTAAAATAAACACAGTAACAAAAAGGATTTCAAAATACTAAGAATAGTTAACACCACGCTTGGTTATTTAATCAAATAAGGATTATCAAGGTAGGTTGAGAGTAACAATAAGTTGTTTTGTACACCCCTAACCGGGGTCGGGGTCTTAAGTCTATGAATAGCTATCGCCTCGGAGTATTCCGTTCAGCGTTATGAAAAATAACTTTCAAGACTGTTTTAACATCGATCTTGTGGTTCATGTCGGCTGGATGTCTAGCTACATTGGAAGTTGATAGTCTGCCATCTGAGTCTATCAAGATTTCTAAATTCCTCTGTCTTTCTAACTATTTCGGAATATGCGGAATATGCTAACAATAATTAACAAATTACACGCGAGGAAGAAATTCGTAGCTAACTTGCATTTTTACACATACTTCTGAGTCAGAGAGATTGTTTAATAAAGCGGTCAATTTACAGAAAGCGTACTTAGACAGAGCAATGTTTAAATTTTCATAGCTTCTGCCCACTACAGTAAAGGAGAGGCTTGGTGAAATGTTTATTCAAGAGGATTCAGGATATTTGTATAGCTGATGTTATAGAGGATGAAACCAAAATACTGATGGATATTCTTGTTGAAAACGAATATCCTTTCAGATTTTCAAACCCGTGTAGAAGTCAATTAGTCTTAAAGCCTAAAATTTATTCTGTATCTAAAACAGATGTTTTTATTAAATCACGATTCACTGGGGAAGTAAATAGTACGGTTTTTAGACGGAAACTAAACCCGATCATCGGGAGAACCTATTCCACAGTCCTACATGTGATTATTGAAAAAGCCAAAAATATTCTCCACCACAAACATCAGAAGTGCACAAGTGATTACGTCACATCCCACATTATATACCAATCTACTCTGTGTGCACACATGTAGAGAAGAGCAATCGCGCTGTGCATGTGAGGCTGGGAGAGCATATTTCGAAATAGTCAGAAAGACAGAGGAATTTAGAAAACTTGATAGACTCAGATGGCAGACTATCAACTTCCAATGTAGCTAGACATCCAGCCGACATGAACCACAAGATCGATGTTAAAACAGTCTTGAAAGTTATTTTTCATAACGCTGAACGGAATACTCCGAGGCGATAGCTATTCATAGACTTAAGACCCCGACCCCGGTTAGGGGTGTACAAAACAACTTATTGTTACTCTCAACCTACCTTGATAATCCTTATTTGATTAATAACCAAGCGTCGTGTTAACTATTCTTACCATTGTTAAATCCTTTTTATCACTTTGTGTATTTTAATTGACCTTTATTTATAAGTTGAATTAACAAGTAAATGTGTGTGTGTGTGATCAGATTGTGTTTGAAATGTATTGCTCAAATACATCGCATCACATTTCTCAGATAATCTCTAACTTCTAACAACACTATCCAAATTTATCGAAAATGGACTGATTGTTTTAAATATATGAGACACAATATGAGAGATACAACGCTGAAAATGAATAAACTCTCCATGCTATATCGGCTTTTTGTATATGGTTCTCCTCGAAAAGTTATCAGCTTTTTTTGACAACTGAACATCAAGAAAGTAAAATATTGAGTCAGATTCGAACTTCTAAAGTGAAATCGATATTTGAGTAGGTGTCTAAATAGTCAGCATTATAACTAACACATTATGCAATTCACCAACTAAACTAGTACTGAACTTCAAGTGCACAACATAACACACAACAGTTACAATCAAACAAACAGAAATTCAAAGAATACTCGAATGATTCATAAACTGAATTTAATGAAATACTTATCAAGTAATTGGAAATTATTCTGAATGGCTCTTTAACATTATCTGATGTATATTATTATCATTATGTTTTTTTCAATTAAACTATTTTAATGGTATTCTAAAGTCCATGATTAATAATAATAATAATAGTTAATTATTATACAAAATGCTTTTTTATATCATATATTTTTTCATATTGAAATTATGAACAACTTTGCAAATGTGTAGGAAGTTAAAATGAGTGATTTATAAATTAGATTCCATAACAAAAGGAAGGCCAGTTAATTTTCGACATAGTGGAAAGTACTTGGAGAAAAATATGTAAATATATATTGGCTATTGAATGGCAGACTTTCCAAATCTCAGGTAGCGGGGATCTTTAGAAGACAAAAGAGTTGAGTGGAGAAATATTAACTTCACAATCAGACCTTTATCTCTGACTGTACTCTAGCATATGCAGCCATCTTCAATACATTACAAAACATTCTGCCAATCTAGTGGAGATAGTTTGTTAACAATAACTAGGCATGTGTTGATTTATAGGGATTTGCTTAGAATGGCTAGAGGATTTCGTCATGAATTGACATCATTCAGAGAACTACTGTAAAACCTGAGACTACTTGGTAGCTGTTTCGTCAACCATGCGTGGGACTATTCACCACTATACACTCCCCACAGGTAGTTCCAACCCACGACCCTCTGGTCACAAGGTGAGCTCGTAGACCACTCAGTCAATTGGAACCAATCCAATGACCAACCCTTGAGTTCCAACTTCTTCTTCCTATTCAAGACGTAGTGCAACCACTAACCAATGTCATTCGTAGCAAGTATTTCTACTCACACCCAACCTACTGTACTCTATTGGCCACGACTTCCCACTAGAAGCCTACCTACATGAATAAGTCCAATGGCAAGTGAGCATCAGATTAATAATAAAGTATTGGTTTTTCAACGGTTCTCTAACAGATGTCAGCTCATTATGAAATCCTCTAGCCAATCTAATCAAATCCCTACAAACCAACACTTGACTAATTATTGTTAACAAACTTAACGCCATTAGATCAGCAGAATGTTTTGTAATGTATTGAAGATGAATGTGTTTGTTAGAGTATAGCGAGAGATGAAGATCTAATTTTGAAGTAAGTATTTCTTCACCCAACTCTTTTGTCTTCTAAATGTCTAACTTACGATCTAGATGACATTTTTGCTGGAGTTTTTATGGCTGGCTCTGGAGAGTGCAAGAATTGAAATAAGTAAGGAATATTCTGCTGATTGACTTATAAAATCGAGTGCCCTGCGAGATACAGTATCCTTCAGTGTCATATAATACAAATTAGTGTTATTGTTGGTCATCGCTCATTTTTAATGTCATAAATATTTTCTACATCATACGATCTGATGACTGATCTGTATCTGAGTACATTGAAAATCAGATTAATCTTAATAATTTTGATTTAATCTTTTTTTATTTCCTTCACGTTCCCGGTGGAACATTGGGCTTCAAGCTGGAGGCTTGCAGTCTCTGTAGCAGTGTTTATTTTACAGGATCGGGTTGCCAGCCTCATGCCCAACCTTCCCTCTTTACCAATCTTATTACTGGATAAGCAGGGTAAAGGAGTGCGTCCTTGGCAAAGGATCGGACCCCGGACCATGTGCATGGTCGGCGAGCATGCTGACCGCTGTGCCACCGACGCATGATTTAATCTTAATTTAGTTTAACTGTGTATTCACGGAAAACGCCTATCAGGGAGATCGAAGTGAAAGGAGAAGAGGCTCAGCAAAGATATTTTTCCGGTGATTTCATCCTCCAAAGCTGTACAAACGCAGTCACAGAATTATTACAGAAAATTTGTAGCTCAGGTGAATGTTTTTGGTATCTGTTGTATTCGTTGAGCTGGATGGTTTGATATAGAAGCACTAGTTCCAACGTGAAGTGAGTTTCTGAAACTTCTCATGAATCATATAACTCTATGTTCTGATCATGTTGCTAGGGTTATCGTTCATGGGGGAATCTGGAGACGGAATTCACATTGAAGTGAACGTTCTTAACCCAAAAGACATTGAAAGCTTCTTATTTAAATCACTAACTGGTTTAGACAGAGCAACACCACTAAACAGTTACAAAACTTAAATTTACTACAGCTTATTTGATTCATGCAAAAAATGATTTAGCTATATGATATGAAGTTGACCCCAAGACGCAATGCACTGTTAATACAGATAAACAGATGGTATACGAGCTCGCCTTGTAACCGGAAGGTCCTGAGTTCGAATCCCGTTGGGTGCATACTATTGAAGAGTCCCAAACTAGGACGAAACAGCTGTCCAGTACTCCCAGATTTCCCAATGGTTCTCTAACTAATATCAGGTCATGATGAAATCCTGAAACAGAGTAACACTTCTAAATAAGAGACAATTTAGCAGTTACTCTGACTCTTGTTTGAATGGATTTGTTATGGTAGGACATACTTAATTCTATTCTTCAAGTTATAACTAACAGCTGCTATGCATTATGACAGTGATATCAAAAGTGGTAGCTGATAACTAGTGCTGAAATAAAAAAACAATTAATGAACTGTTTGTCGCTGGTCTTGAAGGCAAATGACAATCTCTTTTGAAACTGTTACTGATGTAGACTTTATGAAGTCATGCTAGATTTCTGTGCCGACTTTCCAAGCTCAACACTGCGGTGATAATTCAATGTAATAAAACTGCAATAACTTCAGTAAACTGGGATCCAGTTGCTTTACCACCATGTCAGATCACTTAGAGACCAGTAGTAATTTGTAGATGTCTGACTTCTTACCATTTTTACCTCGCTTAAAAGACGAATATAAAAATTACCTGCTATGATGGTTCCGTCCATATTGACCATTCATATTTTTATTCTTGATGTATAAAATTCAAACCCAAGGATAGGGTGTGTCGAACAAGTGGAAATGTGACACTTACTACATTTGTGTCTGCCAAATATGTTACGTCATGAAAACACTGTTTACATTTAAATTTGTGTAATGGGTTCAATAAAAAAGTGTTCATCGATGTTATACGAAGAAAATATAACTTCTGTGTCATGTTTCTTCAACACTGTGTTATATACAAACCTTGAAGAGAGCTTATGCTTGTATAAATAAATATGTTCATATACACAAATCAAACTTGAGAACTTTGATAATGGTTTTGTTGAGTTAACCGTGCAAGGAAGGATGTGCTTTCTGTTCTTCCTCAGAAGGCCAAAAGTTCAACGTCAAGAAGCTCTTACCAGCATGCTGTGAAGTTACATGAAATAGGTACAACCTTTTAATGCGGGGCTTTACAAGATGAATTCAAAGTCTAGGTGACTTCAGGATCGGAAGTAAAAGCCCCCTGATTACTAACCTAGTGCTCTGTCATCTAATATATGATACCCAGATGCTAAGTGCTTAATCATTTCACCTTACCCATCGTGAGTTATTCTAAAGTGTCTTGTGAATGAATAGTCAGTAAATTTCTACTTTCCAGTGTAAGTAAATGTGTCTTAACATTTATCTCTCGCTATTCGAAATATATATGAACTCATTTCATCAGTAGGCAAATGACTAGACAGTAATTCACACACCTAATTTTTGATTACAGTGGCAAATGCAAAATTTAATGTCACTAAACTCAAAATGTTAGACAGGAGAGACAGCAATTCTTGACATAAAATCCTATCATCAGCCATTCTCTTAGGGTAAATATAAACACAAGGATGGACTGACTTAGTTTCGACATAATACTTAACACAGAAATACGCTAACGAACGCAAAACAGAGGAAATTGGATTCAAAAGGAATGTAATAAGTGGAAAATCTTGGGAGGAAGAATGGCAATTGTTAAACCACTAGGTTTTAATGAATATGAAATACCAGCGAAAGCAGTAAATGCATCTTCGCTACTGAGAACGATTATAAGCAATATTAGCAATAGGCTCCAGCCATTGGTTCTTAGAATCCCAGTGACCCCAACCAAATAGTTCACACCTCTCTACATGGATCACACCTACTATCAGCGACTTCAGGGACTGACTCCATGTCTTCGTTAGACTACCACTGGCTCTTTTCCATCTTAATCATATGTCAGCCAACATTGATCGATGGTGAAGGCGGTGGCTTGAAATGCACAACACACGACCTGGCCATTTTGATTGATGTAAATTCACTTCTTCATCGATTCGCTTGCAGTCCTGACTTACCACTCAACGTCTTACCCCAATATTACTCACCATATAATACTACTTGATTTGCGAGATGGGATGAAAAAGGTGTGGTCAAAGACAGTTGGCCTTTTCATATCTTTCAGTCTCAGTAGTCATGTCTTACAGACATAAAGGAGGATTGAACGAACTGCTATGGAGTACTCAACGGTCAGAAATCGCGTCTACAAAAGAGGTGACGTAGTTTGGCAAACGCCACACGAACCTTTTGTATCCGTGCTGAAATTTCGTCAGCAATCAGCCCGTTGGAGCCGATGCAAATCTCCAAATAAGTGAACTAGTCAACGCACTCTACAACTTCACTTCCTGCATCACCATGTTGCATCTGACTTGGACCGAAAGCATGCCAAACATTCGAAGATTTCTACTGAAGGTGTTCGGAAGACCCCACATTTTATCAGCATCTTCACCACGGAGGATAATATTATCCGAACACCCCAAATCACCACAAGAGCATTCTCTAAGATGCTGGGTGACAGTAGGTATCCGTAAAGGGCATCACTGGTTGTCATCACTTCAGATGACAACTCTGTTTAAACTCCTACCTTTTTGCTTGAACCCGAATATAGATGGCATTGACACAAAAGGTTTTAAATCAGTCTCAACATCTGTTCACAGTCATATAAGTTTTCAATGGGCTGAATTTTTAGGCTAGAAATTATATTCCTTGAGAAACGGATGCAAGAATGACACTGCTGCAGGTGCGGTTGTGTCTAGTCTTTAACTAACTTACGTCTGAAACTTCCTTTCAAGTGCAACTCGAGTTCCTAACTATCTGTGATTGGCTTGAGGTTATAGTATGACATGAACGAACATTTCAATTACTAACATACTACGACAGCGTGTAATATAATTGTCACGCCAAAAACACTGATTTATCTGAAACCATACATATCGAGTAAGTTAATCAGTCTTGCTCTTCTATTGATAGATATATAATAGAAATGATAACATTTTAACATTGTTAATACTGACAAATTTCCTTACACTATAATATGCTAAATCCCAAGATTCCAAAAGCAGTGAAAGGAATTCCCAAGCTTGTTACAATTCTGAATTAAATCTCAGTAATTCTGAAATAATTCTAGCATCCTATAGTGAGTAAATTCTGAATTTGTTCTGAAATCGTTTGTTTAGTGGCACAGACTAGAACTAAGTGCTAGTTTTCAGCATAACTAGCGCTAATTCAGAACCGTGTTCTTCTTTTAAGCAGAGCAAAGACTAAATTCAGCACATAGTGGCAATTTTTTCAGCCTAATTCAAGCCTTCGCAGGTCGTTTTCAGCACTGACTAGCACTAATTCAGAACGAAAAGACTTAATTCAGCACATAGTGGCAATTTTTTCAGCCTAATTCAAGCCTTCGCAGATCATTTTCAGCACTGACTAGCACTAATTCAGCATTCAATGCTGATATCAATTGCTGGGTGTTCATTCCATACATGAAAAACATGTATTAGACAAATAAACATATCATCGTCAATCAATAACCTATTCTCATAATTTTTTACACGCAAGGATACTGTGAGCAGATTCTAATAATAATTTTTTAAATGATTTACAATTCGTAACAGGTAAATTTTGCGTTCAGCTATCATTCGTCTCATCAAAATATCATGCTTATGACAGTAAATGTACATACTTACCTGTAGAGTATATAAAATCATCAATATGCAAATTCCTGATATATCCTCCGAAAGTCTAAACCTCTTTCTTTTGTGCTTTATACGATATAACATGTCTACTGATCAGTAATTATTTATAAATTTTGGGTCCAGAGCAAATCAAAATACAGGGAAAGTTATTATCGGTGAACATAACATTTGAGCATTTGACAAACTGTGTGTATATGATCTATAGGAAAACCAGGATAACAGCAAAAGTGTTTGAAAGTGTAACAGAGTCTAAAGGTGTGAAGGATGAATACTTGATCGATGCAAACAAACTGCAAAGTACACAAAAAAATGTGTCATGTGAAACTATAGTAAACTTCTCTGTTTTTTTCGCTTCTATGCATGTTTCATTGTTTTTTCTTCCTATTTGTAAATGGTTAACTTGTTACGCTTAATTCCTAAGGACTGTAACATTCTGAGTAATGTCTGAACAAAATCGTCTCTCCAATATGTACAAAAATGCAGCTTGTAAGTAGAAACTGATAAATTTAGGCTAGTAAATAGTACAGCCGTGATGTATTGAGTCAGTGCGTCTCACAATGTTAACCTCAGTGTTAGTAAATCTTTAGTTTAAACCTCCTAAAGTCATCGTGATACTGCACCGGTCAGCCTTTGTCTTAACATTTTCTGCTATTATAAAGAATAAAAGTGAAGCGCTTAAGTATATGAGTAGTACTAAAATCACAACTTATGAAAGCTGCCTACCTAAATTTAGGACCGATCGCTTTTGTTGACATGGTCTTAAAACCAAAACTTCATGGTTGAACTGCTTACGTCTGGAGGTATCAATCAGGAATACTCTATATCAACAACTTTAGTCAGTTCATTCAAAGCATATTTGGACTTCAAACTCGTGGCGGATCTGAGGGGTTACTATTGGCCTAACATGATGGAAGCACGATACTTGGGAAGATATAGCTAGCTATTAACAGAAATGCGTCATTAGACACCATCCACCTTCGGTAAGCTAATCAAAAGGACTGCATCTCATTTCCAATTTGACCATCTGCAATAATATCTGAAATTACTATAGTTAGCCTGTCCCTATTTTCCCCAGCTATAATGACATTAGTCTATCTTTCCAGATGATTGGTTTCATAAACTAATAAGGCTCAAGCCCTTTTCAATGGTTGTTGCAGGAAACGTAGCCCATAGCCCATCGACTGCAGTCCGAGGCTCAAGGCCACGATCGCACCCTAGTCACAATTGAAGTGTACAAAATATCTAGTTCATCTGCCGTAAAACCGCCTGAAATTCCTGTGTCTCTTTCATAATCACACTATTACTTTAATGATGATACGTGCTCTAAAATTATTTTTTACTGACTAGGCCTAAAACGTCCACTACAAATGATTAGTTATTACTCTGATCTATATATAAGTTTTGGCCAGTGGACGTAAATATTCATTTTAATACACCAGGAATCATTTAATACTCTTGGAGTAGGAAACCATAAGGGCTAAGTTAAACCTTGGATACCCAAGAGCCACAGACACACTACTGCCTTTCAAAGGATCTATAACACTGAAAGGCTAATTCGGTTTTACTGTGGTGAGAGCAGGTTAGCCAAAAATGGTAGACTGCATTTTGCATCAATGGGTATGTCGCAAATATTGGTGGTGAAAAATATGAACAAGACCTATTCAACAGCCATTCACAGCAGATTTGGCGTAGACAGATACAGTTAGTATATAGATGACCTGACATTCAAGAAACAGTCACAAAGAGATGCAAGGTCAACTTTCTGTAAGAAACAACCAATCAGAAAACTGTGTGTTTGTCTACTTGAATAAGCTCTAATAATTTATATGAAAAATATATAAATGCGTGTTGATGTCCTTAATAAACGATCTGTCGCCTGACTCTTGTCTTTTATCGTTACAATTGGTGTCGCTGCCTCCGAAAAATGAAGATCCCATGGCCAACTGCGTTTGAAGAAGGAGACATACGGAGCTTCTAACATGACTTCGAGGCCGTAGCTGAGCTAGTAGGTGTCAAGGAGCATGCAGCGAAGGCGGTTGTCCTGGAGAGGCTGTTAAGAGGTCGAGCGAAGGCGGCATATGACAGCGTAGACAGGTCAGATGGCACAACGTCCTGAAAGACATTGGTTGAACGATTGGTGTCGGAGTTTGACAGTGCAACAGACAGACAGCTAGAAATGTAGCAGTTCCGTTCATCGAAGCTGGGACCTGATGGAGACCCTTTAGTATTGGCGTTGAAATTGCCGAATCTACTTCGATATGCGCTTCCCACTTTGGATGAAGAATCAGAAGCGCAGTTACTGTCTTCCTAATTCATCGGGATTGTCCCAGACCACACTTCTCAGAGATTACAACTGGTTAACGCAACTCAGCCGACGGATGTTAGTGAGCTGGCGAAGGTGACGAGACAGCTGCTGAGCACAACTGTAGCCGCTACAGAGCAACCAAAGCCAAATGAATACGAGCAGAAAATTGACGCGTTGCAGTGGGAAGTGGCGGCGTTAAAGTTGGGTGATAGAAAGTACCGATGTTTTGAATGCGGTAAGCCGGGACACTGGAGGAGATACTGCCCAGAAAGGCGAAAAAGAAAAAGTTTCAGACGGTATAATACTTGTTCTTTCTCTCGTATGGAACTAGATTTAGTGGGGGCTATTGAGATACGGGCTGTGTATTCAAAGCTGCGAGTGAATCATGGGGAAGTAGTATGTTTAGTAGATACAGGGACGGCCATGTCGTTAGTACATAAGAACTTATATAAGAATGCTAGTCCGTGTTCATTGACAGTACAAACGGTGGGCGGGCATGTGTTACGTATCACGGGTAGATCGAACCGTACTGTCGTTGTTGGCGGCTGCGAGGTGACGTTTCCCTTCATTGTTGTACCCGAACTACAGCGAACGATAGTAGGAGCGGATTTTCTGCGGGAGATTGGTGCGATAATCGACACGCAAGCGAACACTGTGATCACGAAATACAGGCACATCAGCATGTAGGAGACCAGCGAGATTGCAGCTGTTAAGCTGTCTACGGCACACAATATGGCAGAGTTAATTAATAAATACTATCATCTGTTCACTGAAGATGGGGACCCATACGGTTATTGCGATAAGGTGAATCATGAAATTCCGTTAAGTGATCCAAAAGTAAGGTCATTTACAACGCGAAGAGTTCCATGCCATTCGGAAGGCGAAGTTGAACGGCAAGTGCGAGAGATGTTAAAAGATGATATTATTGAGGAAGCTGATAGCCCGTACAACTCTCCCGTGCTGTTAGTAAAAAAGCGAATGGGAAGTATAGATTTTGTGTTGATTTTCGACAGTTAAACAGTATGACAGAGTTAAGATCGTGTGCCATGCCAACAGTAGTAGAAACTTTAGATCGCCTACAAGGTGCAAATGTGTTTTCGGTTCTCGATCTTCGCTCAGGATACTGGCAGATACTGATAAAACAAGGTGATAGAGATAAGACGGCATTCATCGTGAGTCAGACACAATATCGATTTAAACGCATGCCGTTTGGACTAGCAGGTGCACCGTTTACGTTCAGACTACTGGTGACGCTATTACGTAAGAGGTGTATGGTGATGATCTCGTCATATACAGTCAAAACGAAAACGATCATATGAACCATGTAGGAGCCGTGCTGCGACGCATCGAAGGGTTTGGACTGCGCATCAACAAAACCAAGTCCCAGATAGCCAAAAAGAATGTTACTCTGTCGGGACATAAAGTGAGAAATAGTTAGATTAAACCACTACCGGAGAAACTTTTGACGATAAAAACGATCCTAGCCCCGAATTCAAAGAGAAAATTGAAACGATTCTTGGGTAGAGCAGCGTTTTATAGTCGCTCCGTGAAGAACTTTAATGAGATAGCAGCCCCTCTGTACAGGCTACTAGAGGAGCTGAAGTTTGTTTAGTCGGAGGAATCGTAGAGGACATTCGACAGAATTAAACACCTGTTCGACCACCAACATATGACGCTAAAACTACCTGTACCTTGAAGACAGTTCAAAGTGTGCACAGATGCCAGTGACTACGCTATAGGTGCGGTCCTAAGACAGGGTGAGGGAATCGTTGAGTATGCCAGTCGGGTTTTGACGCTCACAGAGAGAAAGTATTCAACGATAGAGAAAGAATGTTTAGCAGTGGTATGGGCAGTAGACAGTTGGAGACCTTATTTACTCGGCCGGCGGTTCCACATCGAAACTGATCATAAGCCACTACAGTTTTTGAAGACAGCGAGAGACCCACGGGGGAAATTGTGACGGTGGATGTTGCGTCTTCAGGAGTACGATTTTACGATCTCACACGTTCCTGGAAGTGAAAATGTCTTGGCAGATTTGTTATCGAGATCAGAAGACGAGTCTGAGTTGCCCGAGGTCGCTTACGGAGTGCGTGCAATAGAACAAGACCCACTAAGACTTGCACGGAGGCAAAGGTTGGACGATACGCTGAATACGGTAATACAGGTGATCACCAACGGAATAGAAGTGGATCAAACTACGGCGAGTAAGGAGCTAACCACACTACTCAGACAGAGGGATCGACTCAGAGTGAATGCCTACGGGACTCTGACCTGGCGAGAGAACGATGGAAGCTGGCTGGCTGTCATACCTCAATCGTCGTGCCACGACATGATAGAGGAATGTCACCAGCTAGCAGATACAGGCGTGGCCAGAACAACCGACCTCCTAAGGCAAAGCATGTACTGGCCAGGTATGAGAGAAGACGTAGCAAGATAAGTACTTGGATGTCTACGGTGCCGGCTAATGAAAGGTGACCGGTGCATACGACCACCGCTTCAGTCGATTCCAGCTATGGCGATAGGTGACTTGTGGTCCGTAGATGTCATGGGTCCATTTCCTCAGATATCCAATGGTAATCAGTACCTCTTGGTGATGACGGAACACGAGACACGATGGGTAGACGCTGTAGCAATCCCAGACCAACGTGCAAGGATCGTGACAGATGCAGTAGTTAGATACATCGTTGCAGACCACGGCGTACCAAGGACAATACTGACAGACCAAGGTCCCTGTTTCGAGAGTGAAGAATTTACTTCCCGTTTGCAACAGCTGGGCATCAAGAGGATCAGAACGACCCCATATCATCCGCAAACGAATGGCCTAACGGAGAGAAACAACCGTACACTGAAGGAGTGGCTGGCCTTGAAGGGCGGTAACTGGGAAACAAGATAATATACATACAATCCTTGATGTCTACTGATACTTATCATAATACCACCATAATCACATTACAAGAAACGTGGTTGCATGAACTGTATGATGATAATGTTATCTCACTAAAGGACTTTGTTTTATTTCGTCAAGACCGTCAATGTTGTAATAAGAAAAATGGTGGTGGCGTTGCAACTTTTATTCACTCCAAATGGTCTGTCTCTAATAACGTCTGCTTCACCTTCTCAAATGACTTCATTGACTGTATTACTGTCAAATGTCGTCCCAAACATCTCCCCAAATATAAACGAATCTATATTACAAACATGTACATTTCTCCTAGTTGCTCTCCATCTGATCTATCTAATTCTGCTGATGAATTCACCATGTTTGCTGCTGTCAACTTCGACAAATCTCTATCAATTATTTACTGGGGACTTCAACTCCTCAGGTTGCTCCTTTCTTGAAACTCTTGGTCATACAAACATAGTCAAATTTTCCACTCGACTTGACAAAACACTCGACCTCGTTTTTACTAATGACGAAGGAGTATATGAAACACGTAGACGTTCACCGATACTAAACTCAGATCACTGCATTGTCCGTGTTTTACCAAAAATATACAGCAAAACACATATTAAAGTCTCCTCACAACTGTCTATGAAAGCACAACAAAGATGCTACACATCTGATAACCTACTCAATCTAAGATGCATGTTAAAAATACCAACTGATTTATTCTATGAAAGTACATTAGATGACCCAATCACCAATATAATGGATTATCTCAAGTTCTGCCTCGATATATGCTGTCCAGAACAAACACTGTTCAAACGCCTCGGCCGATTCTCGTCTCCCCATCTCAAACAACTTGTCAGCCAAGTCTCATAAACCGTTAATGCCCAGCTCTCGCTACACTCGGGCCCACGCTGTTCTTAGAAGATTTCTCAGAAACGCTTAGTTATAACGGACGCAAAAACCAAAACACCGATCTGCCGTTTGATATTTCTGTATTGTTACACCAACATATAAAAGGAATAAGCGAACTAAGCAAACTAAGGTCTGAAAACTAATATTACAATAATAAATCATTGTTACTTCTGACGATATTTTACTCTTCTTTCTGAACAGCGACCGATGAGACGATGACTGTCGTATTGATGCCTCCGCGAAAATCGGGGAAGTTGATTTTGAGCAAACAACCAAGAATTGATCGTTCAATCTTCAACTCCATTGACACTCCTCAGCAAAAAAGGGATCCAACCCTTTTTTCCTTCACGATCAATGCACGTCGACTTGGATGCCATTGCGAGAACCTGGGTCACACGGACAGAGCTGAAATGGAAAACAAACAGAAAAGCCAACACACCACAAGCATACTCACAGCACAATCTCACACATCGCTGACGACCTGCGCCTCCAGACAGAGACCTCCTCTTGACATCTTGCAACACAATCGCCGCTTGCTAGAATGACTCTTGCAGAATGCAATGTGACCATAGCACCACCTCACGATACTCTACGCACATCCTCGTATCTACTCACTACCAATTACCACTGAAATCGCTGGTCACTCATTCTGCCTCAGTTCTAATAGCGGTGACGCATGCGAGCCTCAGTCGTTTACACTCTTTCTCCCCGGCGTGTCGGACCGCAGCTAACAATTATCTCCGTGTGCATTTCATTCTCAGCAATAGCCTAGCCTCCCCGGCGTATACGACCCATCTGCTGTCCTTAACATCAATCAATTCATTCACGGATGTAGAAGAGTGGACACAACTTCGGAAGTAATCACGACGAAAATTTTAACAAAATTATGCAATAAAAACAAGGCACGAAAACAACGAGTAAACACAACTGATCCAAAATCACAAATTGCGAAGACACACCACACGTATACACAAACAGTACAAATAACCTCGCGGATCATGTCTTGGTGGAATTATTTTGAAGAATTGGAGGACTTACACCAGTACGCCTACAACCCATCTCAAGTTGACGATTGTAAGTTGTGGAATGTCCAGACACAAACAAGATTAACCAACAATTACATCAATTGGAACTCACACAACTATTTAACACAAACATATGTACAATCAACACATCAAATGTTGTGGATTCTGACACGACAAACTACCCTTGAAGAACTGTAGGACTTACAGCAGTACGCCTACATTCCTTCTCAGGTTGATGATCCAAGTGGAAGTCGTCCGGACACAAACAGAATTACCAACAGCTAGATGACAGATGATATCAATTCAGTATATACAATATGAACATATGTACAAGATCATACACCAAGCACATTGGACTGCTCATTGATGCGCTACCCTTTGAAGAACTGTAGGACTTACACCAGTACGCCTACAACCCTTCTCAGGTTGACGCCCTAGGTTGGAAAATCGTCGCAGAGTTCATTTGCTAACTTCCTTCTATCAGCTATATCCTCAAATCTGAACGGCAACACGCCCATGTCATTGTATCGTAGAATATAGATGACCAACAAACACACGACATATCTCATCAACCAAGTGTAGAAACAGAGTAATTTACACCAAAGATAATAACATTCAAATAGTAACTTGAAACTAGAAATGCCTTTATTCGTGCAAGTCAATTTAACAATAACTCTCTCCTTTACACTTGGCTTATCCACACTAAACTGACCATTGATATTCGTCCTTTCAAACGAACTGATACTAGCATAGTCATTGCACAAGATACTTGAGTTGATGGGTGTCTGTTTCATTGTGGATGACAGCACCAACGATGACTGAGTGACACAAGGTGATGAACTTAGTGGTGGATCAGAAGCTGTTCTTGTTCGGCTCTCAGATAGTTGTCCAACTGCAAGATTACCACCACTGCTGTCTTTCACTACTAGTTCGGGTTTAGCACTATCATCTGATGATAGGTGGGCTACACGCTGATCAATTACACTGACTGTCTCACAAGTATGCACACCTTCTGGAACTGCATCTGCGTTCAATTCTACTTCACGTTGTAGTTGTACAGAACCTTTATTTAACTTAGCAGTAGTAGGCATATCCCTCATCTCATAATGATCAACCAAAGACAACTGTGAAGTATCATGATCATTATCACGAATATTCACTTTACCGTCAACTTCATCATTTTCAAACTCTTTAATAACAGAAGTAGACAATTTTGGTTCCTCCTCGCAAATCATAAAAGGTTTTATATCTTCACTCTGACTAGTAATACCTTGTAAACTTGTAGGGTCAGAACTGCACTCTGAAGCAGCAACTCTATTCTGTGACACTTTATTCAACAACGGCTTACCAGTTGCAACTACAGACTTCTTCACCGCACCGTTATCGTCACACAATTCGGAGTCAGACCTGGAGTTTACATTTAGCTTATCACTGAACTTGCTCACTGGTTCACAGTTCACTTCTGTATGCACCTCTTGCACACGTGTAAAGCACAACCGTGTTTGTCTTGCATCTTGTAACTTATCTGTTGAGGATGTACTACGAAACCTGTTACACTCACTAGGTCTATATGCATTACTAGACATCATGGAGCCTTCTCGATATCCACCTCTCTGAGGCCTACTCGTCATCAATGATTGCATTTTGATCTCAGACTGCTCTATTCTAGGGGTGAGATGTAATAGACTGGCGAACTTGCTCATAGATTGATTGACACTAGTATTTACCAGTTTCAGGATATCATCAAACTTTGGCTCGATACCCTCATCCTCCATACGGGAGCTTATCTTCACCCACTTCCTTTGCAGTCGAGTAGGTAGACGTCTTGCTATTACTTCTAGTATAAAACTCGAGTTGAGGTCACTCGTGCGATTCATCGAAATCATTCCATTCTTGTAAATTAGCAAATTATCTAAAAACTCAGTGAGTGCCTGGGAGTCATCCTGTAATTGACCACCATTACCCTTAACAGCCTCGAATAATTTCCCTGCAATCATCGAAGGTCTTCCAAACCTTTGACGTAATATGCTCATAGCCTCGTAGTAGCCCTCTTTTGGCTTCATAAACTTACAGCACTGTATAGCTCTTGCAGCATCTCCAGTGCAATATCTCATCAAATACATTAACTTCAATTCATCATTTAATAAAAAACCACTCAACATGATCTCAAACTCCTTTACAAATTGTAAATAATCAGCCGGGTTTCCATCAAAACACCGTGGTTCAAATTTAGGGAGTTTGATGTTCCTATTATCCCTGAACGGCGAAACAGTAACATCAACCATGTCATGCTTAACATCAGACACATCGTTACAATTAACAGACAAGTCACCATGACTTACTTTCCTGTTTGCATCCAAGACACTCTGTCCCTTCTTTGACCCAGGCATTGTTGAACTTGACCCAATTCCAAAAACGTTCCAGATATTGCTTGTTCAAAGAGGACTTGACCGGCACCAGGAAAAATGAACGGCGACTATCCAAACTTTCACCAACTGTTTCAATCCGCCAGATCTGTTTCTATCGTCAGAAACTGTCAGCCAAGTCTCATAAACCGTTAATGCCCAGCTCTCGCTACACTCGGGCCCACGCTGTTCTTAGAAGATTTCTCAGAAACGCTTAGTTATAACGGACGCAAAAACCAAAACACCGATCTGCCGTTTGATATTTCTGTATTGTTACACCAACATATAAAAGGAATAAGCGAACTAAGCAAACTAAGGTCTGAAAACTAATATTACAATAATAAATCATTGTTACTTCTGACGATATTTTACTCTTCTTTCTGAACAGCGACCGATGAGACGATGACTGTCGTATTGATGCCTCCGCGAAAATCGGGGAAGTTGATTTTGAGCAAACAACCAAGAATTGATCGTTCAATCTTCAACTCCATTGACACAACTTCGCAGGCAAAATGAAATGTTATATAAATGCAAAGACAAGTTAGGACTTAAAAAGATTAATGCTCAAATCAAATCTGAAATCAAAAATCTTAATGCTATCTATAACCAAACACTCTTATCATGCGAATCTCCTATCAGCTTGTGGAAATTTTTCAACGAAATTACTGGCAATAGTAAGCGATGTAATGTTTTTCCCTCTTGTGATGTTAATGCTCTTAATCTGTCTTTTATACACTCTCCTATTACTATAATCACTTGTAACGTTACTAATCTTGTAGCTGATAACTTCCAGGACTTTAGTACTCTCGATGTTTTGAAATGTCTTAAAACTCTTAAGCCCTCTCATAGTCTTGGCCCTGATGGCATACCTGCATATGTTCTAAAACAATGTGCAGATGCTTTATGTTCTCCTCTAACTAATATCCTAAATGCTTCTTTCTCCGAAAACGTTGTACCCGTTCCATGGAAAGACATTAAAATAGTCCCTGTCCCTAAACCTGGCAACAGCAAGAACGTAAAGTTCAGACCCATTGCCACCACTTCCCCGTATCTAAAGCTCATGGAAAAACTAGTACTTCTTAAACTCCAACCCTCCCTTAAAATCTTCGAAGACCCCAAACAATTTGCCTACAGACAGGGTAGGAGTACTTTAGACGCTGCAGCTGTCTTACACAACAGTATTGTCTCATCATTAGACAAAGGTGCCAAATATGTCCGCTGCACGCTTCTTGACTTCACTTCTGCCTTCGACTCTGTACCTAGATGTCTCTTGCTAAATAAGCTCTCCATGGCACAAACCGGGTCCTGGGTCACTAACTGGTTGCATTCCTACTTTTCAAACAGAATGCAGTACACCGTATACAAAGGCGAATCCTCCTCTGCGGTGCTCACTGAAGCTGGTGTCCTTCAAGGTGCTGTACTCTCCCCACTTCTTTTTTCATTCTATCTGCATGACCTACCATCTTCAAATGACATTAACTTTGTCAAATATGCTGATGACCTCACTGTATCCTTGCCTGTCAGATGTCAAAGTGACTGCTCTAAACTAAATGGCTTTTTATCAGAAATCAGCGAATAGTCCAAGGAAAACGGTCTCACCTTAAACCCCTCCAAATGCCAAACAGTTAATTTCACCTTTAGGCATAAATCTGACCTAAACAAACTGGTTAGAACTCACGAGGTGTGCAACATAGATGGCACTGAAATCGAAACCAAGTTGAAAATTAAAAACCTCGGTGTCACTCTTTCCTGGTCGTCCCATATCTTAACGATTTCTAAGAAAAATTCCGTCTTACCTTCTACATCAAGAGGTTAAGACATTCTGGTGTAACCCAACCCTTACTCCTACAATTTGTTAACTCCCGTATTCTGCCTATTATTCTCTATTTTTCGCCCTTAGTCCTTCCTGGGCTATTGAAGAAAGACTATACCTTATTACGTAGGATGTTAAAGGTTGTCAGCAGGGTAAGCAGTCTGCCACTTAGCCAGCTTGTTAATATTCTGGTTGGCAGGCACTTGGACTCATGTGAAAAATGGGCAAAATCCATTTTATCTGACTCACACCACCCTCTTCATTCACAACTCTCCCCCCTCTTTTATCACATCAGGCAAAGTCAGAAGTCTATATAGAAAACTATATGCTCGCACTAGCAAGTACAAAAACTCAACCATACCCTACTTAGCTCGTGTTCTGTGCGATAAAGAAAGCATTAGGCGTGAAACCTTTAACCTATTAAATAGTCAGTAGAACAAATGGATCTCGTCTTTCCAAGTCACATCATTTACGGGTACAACGTTTTCTCTCTACCTTTTTTTGTTATGTGCTGTTTTGTTTCTCTCTTCCTTGCAAACTCTACTTAAAACATTCTTTTTCGTTCTTTCACACTCTGTATATCTCAACCTTCTGTTTCCGCTTACGCCAATAAATATGCTACCACCTACTTTTCTAACACCTTCAAACACTCTGTTCAATTGTGGCTTTGCTACCGACAGGCTAGTATGTTGTTGTCAAAACTGACTGAGATAACTTTAATCTATGTAGAACTTTATTTATTGTTAATGTACTAAGTGGATGCAGTATTATAGTAAAATGCTGAGAATTCCATTCTGTATCACAAGTACTGATTTGGAAATAAGCTATTATCTTATCTTCCACTGATTTTACTAACACATCATGCTACCACTCAGGAAACAACGAAGAAGTCACCCTTTCAACTGATGTATGGTGGAAAACTACGATTATTGATGCACAGCGAGACCTGGCCCCTTCACCCAAAGTGCAGTACGACGAAATCAAAAACAGAGCGGAAAGAGGCAGTCAAGAATGTAATGCAGAAGCAACGGAGTGATGTCGCGAAGTCTTAGCTGAAAGGAAAGACTCAGTGCAGTCGGGGACCAAGTGAAGAGTAGAGACATAAGATATACAGCTGGATGCGGGCCAGGTTCACAGGAACTACTTCCAAAGTGGAAAGGACCATACACAATCAAAAAAGACGGGGTCAAGTATATACCATCCGAAGAGATGACAAACAGAAGCCAGTTAACGCCAGTCAGCTCCAACGATTGGTACAGTGTGACAAGCCGGTCAGTAACAAACCCCAACTGGAGGATGTATCACACAGAAGGTCGGAACGCCTGCGCATGAAGCTGTTTGACAGAGGGGTGAGTGTGGTGAGACCAGGTTAGCCAAAAATGGTAGACTGCATTTTGCATCAATGGGTATGTCGCAAATATTGGTGGTGAAAAATATGAACAAGACCTATTCAACAGCCATTCACAGCAGATTTGGCGTAGACAGATACAGTTAGTATATAGATGACCTGACATTCAAGAAACAGTCACAAAGAGATGCAAGGTCAACTTTCTGTAAGAAACAACCAATCAGAAAACTGTGTGTTTGTCTACTTGAATAAGCTCTAATAATTTATATGAAAAATATATAAATGCGTGTTGATGTCCTTAATAAACGATCTGTCGCCTGACTCTTGTCTTTTATCGTTACAATTGGTGTCGCTGCCTCCGAAAAATGAAGATCCCATGGCCAACTGCGTTTGAAGAAGGAGACATACGGAGCTTCTAACATGACTTCGAGGCCGTAGCTGAGCTAGTAGGTGTCAAGGAGCATGCAGCGAAGGCGGTTGTCCTGGAGAGGCTGTTAAGAGGTCGAGCGAAGGCGGCATATGACAGCGTAGACAGGTCAGATGGCACAACGTCCTGAAAGACATTGGTTGAACGATTGGTGTCGGAGTTTGACAGTGCAACAGACAGACAGCTAGAAATGTAGCAGTTACGTTCATCGAAGCTGGGACCTGATGGATATAATATATATTTCTTCCTGTTTATGCAGGAACATGGAGACCCTTTAGTATTGGCGGTGAAATTGCCGAATCTACTTTGATATGCGCTTCCCACTTTGGATGAAGAATCAGTCTGCAAATATGATCTGATGAAATTCCCATCGGCTAAAACTGACAGATTCGTTCTTTAATTTTCTCGAATGCGTGTTTGTCATTTTAATGCATGCACTAAAAATGTCATGCTAGTGTGACACTTACTTTGATGTATCTAGGACTTTTTTTCTAGCTGAAAAAATGAAAGACTTCATTATAATATTAGGACAGAGTATATTCAATACAGTGCACTGAGATCACTCGAAAGTAGTTAGTAAATAAAGGAACTCAGAAGAACGGACGAAAGAGAAACTACATCCTTTACATAGTTTTTCAGGTTATTTTTATCTATTGACCTGGGGTGAATAATTGATACTCACACGTTTGCGTGACTAGGCTTCCCAGTTTTACTTGCTCAGTCCATGTGCATTTGGAAACAGACGTCTAAGACTCACAACTGTCCCCTCAACAAACCAGATGAAATGGACAGTTGTGTTTTCACCACTGGCGGCTTGGCGTGTATTCATGAAAATAAACACGAACATCCACTTCGACTATACTGCCTCAAAGGCGGCAAGGAGATGAATGGTCTCCCACTGTTAGTAGCTACCTGAGGAAGGGCTTCCGGAGATTCGATTATTCCATGTTAAGGATAAGGAGTCGGATGTACATCTCTTCATTGATATAGGAGCTGCGCTCAGTAGTATACGGAGAGCAAAGGCAAGGCGGGAACGGCGAAGGTCCGCCGTCATACTGCGGGCAGCAAATAAAATGCACATCCCGGTCGTAAGAAGGAAAATACAGACACTTGATTTAGTGTTTCAGTGACAGCTTCTAGGGATTTTCATCGCGTCTGATCCAGACCAAACAATCCTCGGCAGTCGACTACTCGTACCATGTTGGTACGTGACCTCCAGTTTTCTCTTTACCAAAGAGGTCGGCTTCAGACGAAAGTGGGGCTAGACCACACGCTTCATATTTTCGGTTATACGATACTTTGTTATCCAATAGACCTAACAGTTGCACATGGTGCTCAATAATAATCAAACCAAATGGCGTCCTTGTGGTGAATACAGAGCTGAGAATAGTCAGACTGTAACTGACAGGTAGCCAGAACCGCATATCTTGGACTTCGTTAACGGCCTTTGAAGCACCACAGCATAGACCTGAATAGACTTAGCTTAATCCTGCAAAACGATTCCGTTTGTTAGGGCAGAAATATTCAAAACAGGTATTAACACACCGTTCATATTATATGAGGTTCCGAGGATTACATTTCTAAGGCGTTTGACCACGTGGAATATTTGCTGCTATCACATAAGCTGAACTCATTAAGAATACGTGACCCACTATTAGGATAACTTAAACCGTTGCTTAACGACAAGACCCATATAGTTAAACTGGGGTCTGTAACTTTGAAATCTAGCCCAATCACTTCTGGCGTAGTACAAATTAGTGTCACTAGGCCCTTCCTATTTACACTTTGCATCACCGACACACGCGCTTGCTTCTCACATGAGAAACCTTTCATCTTTACAGATGATCTAAAAGTAGCTTATACATTCCAATGTGATGACCTAGGGTACTTCCAGAATGTTGTTGTTATGTACTCGTCGCCAAATTATTGTTATGTACTGGTCTAGAATTTAATAGTCCTGACGCAAGAAAAGATGGAAATCAGAAGACCACTAGGTTTGCGATAATACTTCTATATTCCAAAACACAAGGAGAATCAATGTTTCTCACAAGAGTGTGAGAGCAAAATATATATGAATGTCCGAAAGTGTGTGAACGAATATTCAAAATGGACAAATCAATAGACAGTCTTAACATGATTGGCTAATTATAATGGAATATCGATCCATATATACATAGCAAATATACAGACTGCCAAACAAAACACATATATTATATGGATATATATCAGTTGTGCAGAAAGAATTACTTAAAGTGATTGATTGGTCGTCTTTGTGGAATCCACTATTCATTGTAAACAAATGCGTTTGGATCTGGTTCAGCGCAACCTCAATCGACACGCAATTGGCGTCTCAATCTGCTAACCCAACCAGACTCCAAAGCGTCGATGACTTAGGTCTGAGGTACTCTAGTGGCCCAGTATTTTCTTAGCATGTGGCATCACAGACTCAGAAGTCGAGGACGCTCTTAGGATGTATACTCAGCAACTTTTACGACAATGAAGCCAAGGTAATTCTGTACAGAACATGTGTAAGGGCACTACTAGAATACTGTTCATTTATTATAAGCAGCACTCGCACAGGTGACAAGCTAAGGATAGAGAGTATCCAGCTATATTTCACATCCAAGCTACTCGGCTACGATCGTAAGAAAGACTACATCTCACGGAGCATGATTCTAAATCTCGACCAACTTTGGACGAGACGACTTGTTATGGACCTAGTATTCCTTTTCAAGGTCCTACACAAAATGTCATTCTCAGACAATAAGGACATACATTTCTCACCGGGAAGCTCTTACGATCTGCGTAACCAAACTTGCACAGTGACAACGGAAAGCCTTTAAATCAACTTTCCGCGAAAACTTCAGTCATGTATTCTAAAACATGGAACAGCCTGCCCCTAGAAGTTAGAACTTGTTCCTCGGTTATAAATTTCAAACGCTCTATGTATAAACTGTTTCATTCTACTGATTACATCAACAAACTATTTATTTCTAGAATGAATCAATTATTAGTTCACTGCAGTACTTAAAAGGCATGTACCAATTACCTATAAATGATAAATAGATCAGTCCCACAGATACATAAAAGACTAAGTAGAAATAAATATATTTGTTTTCTAGACGGCAATGTACAACGAATATGAGCATATAAGTACAAACACTGAGGTCCTATTCGAGTCCACATACTTTTTCTTTCCCTCTGGCGCTTTGTTGCTCGCCTCTTCTCGCCTATTTACTTTGTAATGTAAGTTGCACTGAAGTTCAACAGGAATTGAAGCCACTTACTTATGTATGCCATATCATCCCTCAATCTTTTGGCTACTAATAAATCATCATCCTTGAAAAATTACCTGTCACCGCGGAATAACATCCTATACAAGCAGTATTCATGCTCTGAAATGTTTTAAAGGTAGTTTTCGACATGATAGCCTGCTCGCATAGAACACAATCTACCTACAAATGATGTCTGACCTGGGTGAGGTAAAACAAATCTGCCTGACAATGACCATAAATAGTCTGCATGGAGTATAATTCACTTCTAATGTTACTTGCGATGAAAATGCTAGTAAAATTATACGAGTACATCACTTATTTTAAATTAATACCCAGTGCGAATATAAATCAAGATTTGATGCCATACACACCAATGTTTTATAGGGGAAATGACTTCAAGATTTGTTTTTTCCCAAATATTTGTAATCCATCCAAAACATACTTGGGTTTTTTGTTAGTGCGAAGACAATATTTCTATCTTTCTTGATGTGCTCCGTTGAATGACTAGTTAGCAGATTGTACTCACACACTAAAGACAAAACGACAGCAACCATTTAATTTTATCATAAGTAAATTAATGTAATTTAAATAATACTTGTCCATGTCTGTACAGCTGGTGTGTCCTGCATAAATGGATATATATACACACAGAATGCCGCACAAAATTTTCAGGGTTCTGTGGGCGACCTGTCTCACGAACTGCCACTTTTCAAGACTAACATAAATGGCCTGCTAAGTGCTAACCTGGATATGAACACCCTCGAATACCAGATTCAGAAAGCGTTACGCAAAGTAAGCAACACTGGTATGACAAGTAATCACAGTACATGAGTTTTCTGGACAGAAAAAATTGAATTCATAAAACATGTCATTGACTGCGGCGAGTTAGTGCTAATGGCCTAAGAGATGAACACCATCAAGCAGTATCTCCTACCCACTTTACTCACTGAATTAAGGGGGTTTCTGGGTCGGATCATTATCCATCGAGGTTTCATCCCTGATTGGACAGAGTAGATGCAGCCCCTGACTTATGCACTAAGAAAAAAAGACTCCCAGCTGCCAAAAGATTAATCAAACTCAATAGCACTTCTAAAAGATGCACTGAAGGAACCCATTATCATGGTACAAATTCTCCTGTTGTATGAGTGGTACCTGTGCAGGCTATTAGTGGTGCTGTTGACAAGCTACGCTTTTTCAGGACCTAAGAAACGTAATCTGCCAGTGCACTCAATAAACCGGTAACCTATCTAACCTGTAAGTGCCAAAGACAAACACAAACTAGAAGGACCCAACTAATTGCAGATGTGTTATGACTGGCAGTATATTTGAGATACATAAGCGGCCAAAGTTATTCAAGGAAGAAGATTCAGAACTTATCTAACGAATATAGCTGTATTACAAACTCAGAAAATGGCAGTGTGTCCAGTCCGAACGTGTATACGTTAAGACAAGCTTTTAAAACATTGGATATTGCACAACAGAGTATCCCTCCCTAGTAAGTTGGTGGATACCAGAAACGTTTGATCCTGGAAGGAGACTGATTCGATGATAGCAATTTACAGTGAGGGAAAACTTTGCGGCTGGAACCGCAGAGCTATCCATATCACAAGGTCAGGGGTAGATTGCACTGAATTGCCTGGGTTCTTTTCCCACAATTCAGTGTGCAAAATAAAGAATTTTAGCATGAGCAAACAGATCTCTAAAACATGGGGACATCTCAAACGTGCAGTAAATGCAAAGGATATAAATAACGGGCCTAAAAAACAACAGGATCCTTTATAGACGCCTGTAAACTGGCGTCTTCAATGTACACAAAATGAGAATATATAGCATTATTAATTGTTTTCCGTCAACATTTTTGCCGATTTTATGCATTTGCGGCCAACAACATATAAAATTAAAAGTGAATCAATACTGAATTCATGAAGGTCTTTGTTAAATACTGTAACAGCCTATGGGAAACACAATAGTTATAAGAAATGTTAAATTGGCCTGGTTGACAGAGGCTGCATACCGCCTAGGCCCGTGCAAACGCCGATCAGTGCGTGCAAACACTGTCAACGGATGTGTCACCACACGGTTTGAGAAGTCCACCAATAATTAGGTATGGTTTGAGGTTTAACTTATAGGAGCTACCTGTTTATGGTGACGTAGAAAGCATTGTTTCCTCCACAGTGTAAGCTACTCTAAATCGGTAAATACTTATTGTATTCTGGCGCCTCTCTCTGTCAGTGACGAAGAAATCTTTCCTACCAATGAATTTTATAGAATCATCGTAGGGAGCTTGCAAAGATTTACACACAGCGTCATAACACACGAAGACGTGTGCGCGGTGCTGAATTCTAGCATCTAGCCTCACTTATGTGCCTTTGAATTCGGTTACAGTCGACTCATAATACATGTTGAATACCGGGTACAACTGCGGACATGGGAAGCGCTCGTTTCAACACCTGAAGAAACGAGTTCATCAGGAAAACAGGGTGTATGTGCTTATGTGCACTGTGTATCCACTTGAAGAGTGGAACGGATGTTGAAAAGGGCTTGAGGAAGAGGATCCATCCATTCGGCATTATCGATGGCTACCAAAGAAGTTTCAAGTTGTCCATGAAAACGCTCCACTACTCCATTAGCTGAGGAGTGATATGCCATGTTTCGAATTCCTTTGCACCCCAACAACCCCGAAAGCTTTTTGGAGGCTACAGATTCACCCTGTTGCCCATGGTAAACAGGTACCGTAAAGGGGAACCCAATGGTGCAACCCACCTGCTACAGCCTCTGCCCGAGTAACTACGTGAAGAAACGGACTCATGATCTTCAACCGAATTAAAAACAAAGACCAAATGGCTCCAAGTTGAATTATATTGATGACAGATCGTAGATGAACTGCAAGATTTTGCTCTATTTAGCAATATGTATCAGATAAACAAGTTACACAGCAAATAAGAGTTTGTCCGCTGTCCAAACATCAAGAACGCAATGGCTGAACACAAAGTCGCTTGTAGATAAAGGAAATGCACATGCAAATCAGTCGGTGGCACAGCGGTAGAATGTTCGCCGACCACGCAGGTGGTTAGGTGTTCGATTTACGGCCGACTCACTACTTTTACTTGATCGTGACCGTAAAAATGGCATGCATTTTCATGTAAATTTATATGTTTGTATGAAAATATACATTATTATTATTAAATGAAAAATACACAACAGTCCAATGAGACACAAGCAGTCCAATTAACACAAAATACTAATCAGCATATAAAGTACAGTCTTGACGTTTAACGGCGCAATATCTGATGTAACAATATTTCTTACCGTACCGAGAAATGCACGCGATGGCTTCGGGGATGTTAGCGCTGGCAGTTTTGAGTCACTTGCACCTTTTCAGGCGAATCACGAATACTATTTTCATCGGTAACATATCCCAAGAGAGTCAATAACTGAATTCCAGTATGGCATTTGGTGAGGTCGACTGCTACCGAGTGATATGATAGTTGGCGAAAAGCTTGTCGTGGATGAGCACAATGAGTTTGTTCACTTCTAATGGCTATCAGCATGTCGTCTAGATAGGTAAAATAAGGTCTAGTCCACGCAAGACATCATGAACGAAGCGCTCAAATGTTTGTGCTGCTTTGCGTAGACTGCAAGGCATGAGAAGAAACTCGAAAAGGTTTACGGGTTCAGTGAGTGCCGTCCTCGGGACATCATCAGGGTGTACGGGGATCTTCTGATAAGTGAGTGCCAGACTATGTTGCCATAAACAATCCAATCTTTCAAAAGTGTCAAATCGTGCATGTGTAGGACTGGGGGAAGATCTAGGGCTGTTTGAGCGTTGAGTCTTCGGTAATCACCACAAGGCCTATAGTCTATGACACTGTTCTTAAGCATCACATGTAGAGGAGAAGACGGCTGGCTTTTGGATGGCCTGATAATCCTCATTTCAGGTAGTTGTTCGAACTCAGTCCTAACGACTTGGGGTTCCTCTGGAGACAACCGGCATGGTTTCGCGAAAAAAAGTGGACCAGAGGTAGTGATGAATAAAAATTGAGTCACACAAGGAACACTGCAATTAGGTTTGAATATGTTTGTGAATTTCTCCCGAAAGAAATCCGAAACGATAATCCAAACTATAGATTTAACCACACGTAGAGTGACGCGTAAAGTCCAAAATACAGGATATTCTGCAATACGGTACTTATTACATAAAAATAGATATATAATATAAAAACCTCAAAATGTGAGGTGTCTGTGGCTAAATGCTGTCAAATGCACAACCACTGTGTAGTCAATAAGTAAAAACAGCAATGCTGTGTCAAGGTCGATCCACGTGTCGGTTCAAACGGCCCGCGAATGCCAAGCAAAGAATAAACAAATATGAACAAACAACTTTCAATAGTAAAGCATACACTATAGGGTAAATGCAGCAAATAATGTTTAAGGAGAAGAAAAATAAGAACTATACATTAATAGAATGATAATAGAACAAGTAATTTAACTGCAGTTGTAAGCAAATGTCATTGTTATAAATTAACATATAAAAACCATACTACTCACTAATGGCAAGTAGTATAATGTTGAACAAAGAAAGATTGAGAATGAACAGGTAGGAAAGGAATTAACAATGTTGACAGAAAATTAGGTCGTGGTAGAGTACGGACTAGGGTGTCAGGGGTTGAGTACGCCAGGCTGAAAGAGGGTTAATGAGTGACAATGCCGGGGACGGATAGTTATGTGATGGAATCAGCCAACTTGTGCTTTTCGGTATCTACCAGCAACTTATTGTGCCGTGGGACATCCATAAAAATGCCGCGAATATTCACGTAGGCTATGATGAAAGCCTGACGGAAAGAACAGCGAAGTCCGGGATTAAGGTCTAAGAACCCTCTGTCATAGTTTTTGATAAGCGAACCGTTTGAGACACTTTGTTGTGGGGATGTCGTCTCTAGATGCTCTTCATTTGTAGGAGCGTGCACGAATTCCTTGCACTGTCCGTGGTAGCCTTTGCAAATACGATTGTCCTAGGAAGGTTTTGAGAGTTTTTAAACCAGAAGCTAGCTGTTTCACCTGATAAGGCATTCGCAAGGGCTTATGGCCCCCAAGTTGAATTTCCCTGGAGAGTTTTGTACTTTCTTTTGGTCAGTAAGTTCCACTCGCATAGGTCAGGGAGGGATAGTAAAGAGTATCTGAAATGTCCACCATGGCATATGTGGTCATTCACTTTACAAATAGATAGTTAGGTGCACTCACTCCTGAGCTCTTTCTAAGGTTGTACAAAACATACGTCAGACCACACCTTGAAGTGCATTATATCATTGCACCCCCAATGCTTAGAGGAGACGCCAACCTCTTGGAAAGAGTCCAAAGAAGGGCAACAAAAGGAGTGGTTGGTCTCCGAAATAAACCATATGGTGAAAGGCTGAAGAAATTAGGCCCGTTCACATATAGCTACCGTCGTCTTAGGGGGGATTTAGTAACTGCCTCCAAAGTAACAAATGACCAGAATCACCCAAACATAGGCGTTCTGCCACTGAGTATGTATAGGCTCCCTCGTGGAAACCGCAGAAGGATAGGTCACCTGAGGGCAAGGACCCAGGTGCGCTCCCACTTCTTTTCGCTGCGGGTTTGCCGTCCCTGGAATTCCTTACCGGCAGATATGGCTATGGCACCGTCTGTGGACGTCCTTAAGCGAAGGCTGGACAACCATGCAGCGACACAAGGACTGCATCCGAATGGCCTATCCCCTTAAAATTCCAGACACCATTCAGGGGTAGACAACTAAACTTGTCGTTTTACTTCTTTACATTCTCTCCCGTCTTACTCTCCTGACAACTTTAACTACACCTATTATTATTATCGTTACTACCGATATATATATATATTATTCATATTATTCTTCAGATTTAACTAGCTGACTGTTGTTACGTTTTCTTATTTCTTTTTCTGTATGTTAGTCTGAATAACTTCACTAATTATATCTATTATTATTATCATCTCTTTTCTTTTGACGACGATACCGGAGGACTAACCGGTGAAAGGATCAACTCCATTCACAGTAGTAACAGTCTTAACACACCTCATACTACAAACGACATATAATTAATCTCAGCACTACTCTTTTTGGAGTCAACCAAAGCAACGACAGACAAGTGGCAGAACAAGCTACGCAGAAGTTAACCAAAGATCAGGAACCTATACCTCACAGTCAAGGGGTGAGCACAAAGAAATCAAATTGGTTTATACTAGCTCGTAAAAACGATATTGGATACTCTTTAGGTCCCTAAATGTACTTCGTATTTTGGACGATCAACTTGGTGTTCTGATTTGTCTTTGGTCTACACGGAACGAAACCTATACAAGTCATGGGTATAAGATCTTGTGTTTGTATAAATCACACTAACATATTTTGTGAGATAATTTGACAGTGCTGTGGTTTCTAACCGCGGTTGAACTGAAAATACTTAATCATTAAGGCCATGAATATCGTGCTAACTAATTGCAATTAGACTCACATACTTTGACGTTTTTGTAGTGACTGGATTGATCAGCAGGGGAAGGGTTATTAGCCCTACTTTCAGACTTCCGTTTTTCACTTTGAAAATAGGGTTCTCATTGGCACTTATGACGATATGTGCATAACTGTAGAGTATAAAGCTGTCGCATGTATCTATATGACATCTAGCACCTTTATTATCTGCGAGATGTAAACTATTAATTCTGAGAAATACGAATCTGTTGTTAGACTGGAACAATAGAATTTATGTGGAAACTCAAATCTACCTGAGACCTTCTGTGAATTACTCATTAGTTTATTGACTTATCAAAAAGTTATTGAAACGCCAAATGTGAGTACACAAAAGACAGTGGTGATGAGGATGCCTGACGAAAAGTAACGAGCGACAACCACCATCTATAAGATAAATCGAGAGGAAGTCACTTCTTACGCTTATTTGAGCAGCATCTTTTCAACAACAGGTTGTGGTGATTGACAATTTCTGTCTCTGTATTGTTTAAATACTTACTGTTGTTTGTTATTATATTTCTTATATGAATTGATATATAATTCCGCCAAATACAAATTCCTAAATTCATCGCTGTCTGTGTTTTTGTTGAATTCCTTTAATTCGGTCATTGAGAAATACAAATACTACTATAACAAATAATTACAATACAGGTGCAGATGAAGATGTCAAATGCAGGATGTTACAAGCAAAACAGGTGTTCACTGCTCTCAAATCAGTATGTATATCCACTAGCATTCAGTATAAGGAACGAGATATGGATTTGTAACATTCATCCCAAGTCAGAGCCTGCTTATAGTTCAAAGTCTTGAGGACTTCATCTCCGAAATTAGTAGACGAGTACATACGAAAATCTTTTGTTGTCAGCCTTTTGGCGAGAACATCAAGGTCATTTTCAGGAATAAGATAACTGTACGTCTCAGAATGATAGTGTTATTCATCTTGGAGGATCTTAGGATTATATCCAACCTGCTGTACAAATTGGTGTAAAATCAGTCAATAACTTGCATCCAAAGGTTAGAGAATGCAGGTGAACTCACTCAGCTTCACACTAACCGTTCAATCCAAGAAGACTGATATCTTCAGGCTCTAGTCAAGACGAGGGGACAAAGCTACTCATGTAAGTTAACTAAAGGTCTTTGCAGTGACTTTCAAGAGATGAAGGGATGTTGATGTTTACGCAAAGTGCTTTGTATGCAACTTAGGTTCTTATCCTTCAACTCCCATAGTATTCGTTCCGCTTAGACCAAAGAAATATCTAAACACCAGATTGATCGTCCAAAATACAAAGATATATTTCGGGATCAGATTTGTTGTGCATTGATAACACTGCTTATCTAGTTAGAAAGTGTCCATGACCAATAGGACGTAACAACGCAATGACAAGTGGAGTGGATGCTTGGACTGAGAACCATTAGCGCTTAGCGAGTCAAAGTAAACAGTAGAGATCATCATTCAATGTTCAGTGATGAATGTTGGAGGCTAATAATTTTGGGGATCTATTTACCGTTGCAAAGTCTATACGACTTTGAAGTCTCAGCATAGAAAAACGTTGCTGTGCGGGTGATGGTATCCTTCTAAATACGAACTCTGACAAAAATGTATAGGCTTCTTAACGTCTTGACCCAATAGACTGGGCACAAGATTCACTCTTGTCAAATTTTTAGGTGATGTTACGCAGTGGAATGGTTGTGGGTGTTGTCCATTTCACTAATTCGGAAATTCGAATCAGCCCTAAGGGACTGACTGCTTACCAGATTTCAGCAGAGAAACAGAAAAAGCATTTTATATATTTACTATCTTGTGTCATCTTTGCCCCTTGCATGATATCCCTCCTTCCCTCGAGCGACGTCTGTACTGTGTGGTAGTTTGCTTTCTCACTGGTTCATAAAGCCTTTGACTAGTGGACTGAACCACGTTACTATATCTAGACTGCTTGTATGGGGTCCTGCAGATGCTAACAATCATTTGTTGAGCATTCTTGGTTACATGGGTCAAAGATATTTTCTTTTACATAAATGTATTCTGTCATTAGTAGTATCCAGGATCCAAAAATGTTCACTAATCTTCGTCTATTGTAAATATTCGTCTACAATAGTTTAATTATATTTTTCTAATCGACTTTTATGTGTGATTCTTTAAGGCGTGTTATTGTAAGGCGTAGTTATTATGTCACACTTTGGCAGTCTTACTAAACATATTAGGCTGAAGTAATCACTAAAGCAGTATCTTAACTAACTTGCAAGCACTTATTGCAAAGCACGAATGAAAAAGGGCTCTGTTATAGCAAAACAATACTTCCAAGTAGAATAAACTTTAAAATTATTTGAGGAAAATATTTTCGATCTTGTTGGGATAGTGGAGCTGAACTACGGACTCTGACGACGTGGATGTTAACTAGGGAAGTGTCCTGTTGTGTGTGTACTCATTTAAACAAAGCATCAGAAGAAGAACTAAAGTTTATTTAGTCAACTCAATTCAATCTATTTATTTTAGCCTTTGTTGTACTTTATTTCCATGGGAGTAGCACTAAAGGATATCCTCTCTTATAATGCTAGTGGGATTCCTGGTAAACGTCAGCAGGAGGAGGAAATGGTGAGATTTAAGTAACTTGCAGACTCCAAAGCTATTGCAACTACGCAAACCTAATTCAAGATGGAACTTTGCTTTTTGATACAACACTCTTCGCTTTTATTACAAGACACAAAGCCTCTGTCCTACATGGATGTGCATGGGTGGCACGGCGGTTAGGACTCTCGCCGATCATGCACATGGTCCGGAGTTCGACCCTCTGCCGACGAAGACCTGATATCTATGGTCGGCCTGCGAAATTTGGGTTACCGATATCACATGCTGAAAATTAGATACCTGTGTCAAAAATATGGTGTGGAATCAAGCTGTAATAAAAAAAATCAAAAATAAATGCATGTGGATCCTATGAAAAGAGTGAACAGATGGGACAGAATATATTCAATGTTCAAAGTTCTTGTGATATTATTCAGTCAGAAAAATAAAGAACACTAGCATAAGTAACACAGCAAACCCAAAAAACGTACCGAAAAAAGGGTAGATGACAAAGTGACAAAAATAACCTGTCTAGGTTTTCAGACATTATTTTAATTTTTCAAGTTTTACGCCCTCTTGTTAAATATATTGCAATATGTGTGAATACAATTCGAGTAAGGCGAAATAGTTTTTTTAAGCCTACGGGTAAAGTAATTGCTGAAAATAGTAGTAATTTAAAAAATTATAATGAGTCCAGTTTACAAAGTCTGTACTCCATTTGGTCCAGTTCACATACATATCACTGCGTGTAGGAAGTACTTTATTACTGCTGTTGTCTTATATAGTATCAGAAGGTTAAGGGGTTTCGCAAGTACTTGAGCCTCCAATAGAATTTGAAGGCAGAGATTTTTCCTGTAGTGACTATGCTGAGGGGACAGTATACATATATATATCTTCACGAAAAGTATTTCCAATCTACTGATAACTTTGAGTGTTTCATCTCATGGAGCTTGTAGGCGTTTTTCAACAGAATAATAATCCAAACAACGTATGAGCAAACTTGAAGTCTCAAATTCTATAGTACTTTCCTTGTGTAAACATGAGTTAGTGTTGGTTGAAGTTGGTGCATGCAGCTTGTGAGATTTTCTACATAGCTATAAACAGTTAAAGCATTTTGAGCACAATAATCGTAAGCAACGTGTTTGCTAGCTAGGTGAAGTGTGGTTTCACTAACTAATTCTGCCAAAATGCACTGTTGATCCACTATGATTGTGAAGGAGATATTTGGATAGTACCCATCAAGGAAGTTCTAAATTGCCAATGAAAATATTCTACCAGACCATTAAGAAATGGGTGACATGCCGTAGTTCAAATGCCTGTTATCCAACAATGTCCGAGAGTTTCTTAAAGGTTATATTTTCATATTTTCGTCCTCTGCTGGTTCTTATTTTAGAAAGACATTCAAACTGCTTGATGTGTCTTTTCATAAAGACTCAGCAAACTGATTCCACTGGGGTATACGGCGTGGGAATAGCTTTCAGACGACAAGTGAACCGTTCTATACTAATTGATTGGTTTCAACATATAACCTTACACAGAAGTGAAGTAATTCGAGTTGCCACACTCCACGAAGAACACAGAAAAGATAAAATATAAAAAAGAGATTAGGAAGAACAAAGGAAGTCATGTCCCTTCTGAGATTCTTACCTGCGTCACCCAGTGCTGCAGTCAGAGACGTTACCACAGAGCTATTGGGGCTCGCGATTGACCTTCAAGGTTGCGGATACGCCTTGCTGGCGGGTGCCAACTAGCATGGAACCTAGGTCCAAGGCTTCCTGTGGCCGATTAACTCCAACTATCTAATATCATCAAATCAATGTGCACCGTGATGGCGAGCTGCCTATTGGAATGTTGGACACATTACAAACCTGACTGATAGAATTTAGTCTGTACCAAAGAAAGGACTAGACACGTCACACTATTTACTAGTGCCCAATAAATCCAATGAGTTTTTTCTGTACTATAAATGCCTTCCCGTAAGAATTTCTGTTTGGAATTAGATTGTAAATGGCTTCGTTTCTCATCGTAATAAAACATTTGCATTTCAAAAGGAACAAAAAAATAGCATATGTTTACATAATGAAATTCTCTATCACAGCTGTGTTGATTTTTTTCACTTCATCTGGGTGAGGGTGGTAGGACCAGGTCGAATTCTATCTAAGTCCATCATTCATTCCTATTCACACAGTTTGAATTCCATTTAGTAATGAAGCGCTTCTGATAATAGATGTTCTTTGTGATTTATGAAATTTTTCTGAATGACTTCCATAGTGTCAAGATCAATTTTGTGGCCTGATTCTATAGTGTAGTGTGTAGACCTATGGCTAGCTGATGGTTTTTTAAGCTTTTCTAGTTCAGTAACTGAATTTCTCGGTAGTTGAACAGATGTCCTATGATGTTCATTTCCTCTGAACTGATTTATATCAATACATGATTGAACTTGAAATAAATCAAATCCCCACAAACTAACTCTTGAAAGTTAGTCTGATGCTCATCCTAGTGACTGTCTGCAGGACGAAGTTGCCCGGAGTTCTAGTGAGAAGTCGTGACCAGTGATGGTTGGTTCTGTTATAATAAATGCACCCGTTTCCTTGTGAGTCAGGGCATAATTGCATGTATTAGCACTAGAATTACTACAGTTATCCATGCAGTATATATCATCTAAGGAACCAAGCTTATGTAATGAGCCATTCGCGGTTTCACTGTTTTAAGGTATGTACTTAGACTTGCATGGCTTCATTTCTGAGACAAGCATATGACTACTGGCAGGATTAACCAGTTTATTCAAACAGTGATACATCCATTGACTGGGTACTGGTTTTCAGGGAACCAAACACACCCATCTCTGCCTCTTGCGAGACGGGACCGGTATTCAGGATCATCCTGTGGCGCAACCTCGGTGGACCATTCGCACAGTTAGTATACATATTAGTGCATAAGTAAGCATTATTACGCCGATCATTGGTCGCATCAACAATTATGCACTGCATAGACAAGCCCAATAGAATTCATCTCGCATACAAAACCAGCCAAACGCATTATTATATGCAAAGTAGCACGCATAGCGACGCTATAGTGACAATAGGCCCTTATAAATGAAGCCAGCAGCCATCAAATTCAATGAAATCGTTATCCACCCGGTCGGGATTGAGGACATATACTCATGGTTTTATCTTTTCTACCTATAAAATATTACCATATGCTGAAGAAAGATGATTAATTCGGTTGGTATGTTGTATAAATTGAGATTTCGGCAAATTCTGATTTAACCATATACTTTGATAAAGCTATTAGCAGTATTAAATAGCGAAACGTCAATAAAACAATCAATCTCATCCAGTGTTTTTCATTTCTTGTGAAATTCAAGCATTTTTATAATAATGAATATTATATACCCAATGCTTATTATTTTTCAAACTATAATAATAACAATAATAGCTTTATTTTGTACACCGCTTATATGTTGTACATGATATTTTCTCTTCATCCAGATCTTTAAATAAAATACCACGTGACGTGGTAGACCACGTGAAACACTTTCGCCTGACATGAAGCGCATACCATAAAATTATGATCTCTCTAACTTTGCCTTCTTCGGTAAATGCATGTAATGGCAATGTTGCATGACAATTGGAAAAGTATCAGGAATCCATTCTGTGAACCAAGGAGACAATTCAAAGACAGCTATCTCTCATGCATTGCAATACACTCCAACCCACAGTTATGTTCAATTTCTCTCACAATAACTAGAAACTTCTGACTCAGCTAGTTGTAAGTACAGTAAATGCTAGCCAGAGTATTATTATGATTGTTCCTTTTAATTCCTGGAGGAACATCGGGTTTCAACCAAACGTCTCCATTCCGTTCGGTTCTCTGCCTAAATTTTCACCTGGCTCCATGTCTGCTCACATGCTTTCATCTCCTCTTCATATGACCTCCTCCATATTCCCTTACCCTCGCACTGATGACCAACTCGCCATTTCACATTCGGCTCCCATTCGAGTGATGGCCTGTCGTGTGGTGTCCCTCACTTGATGATTTGTTTTCTCAGAGTATAGCCAGCAAATCCACCTCCTTTTTTTCCTGCATATTTGCTGCACAGCTGGCTCCTTCTGAGTTGGTTCTCTCATTGACAGAGATCCCTGTTGCTGACCTTTCCTGGCCAACCATTTGATCTTGAGTATTGAGCGAAGACAGCTGTTGATGAAGATCTTTAGTTTGTTCACAGTGCTCTTCGTGACGCGGCGCGACGAGGCGCCAAGTCTCTGATCCATACGGTAAGTAGCACTGACTTCGCACTGTGGTTGAAAATCTGGATCTTGTATTTCATGCCGAGTGCAGTTGATCTATCTTCTCACAGACCTGAGAGAAATGAAAGCTCACCGTGTTTTCTCAATGATCCTCGCTTTGCTGATTTCCTCATCAGTTCCGTCGGCCTGTAGTTGAAACGATGCTTCCCAGGTAGGTAGGAAGGTTGCTTCTTTCAGATTTCTCACATTTAAAGTGGCTGATTGTTGTCTGTTGCTGTTGGCCAGGAATCTTGATCACCTCTGCTTTTTCTACTTCAGGTAAACACCTGAAGTTCTGTTCTCTCCGGATGCTTCTTCTGCCGACTTGTTGCTTTTCACTTGCGTATCTTCCTGTATGTGGAAAATCAGACATAAATATATCGCCGACGATGTCCAGATCCTCCAATTTTTTTGTGTGGGTCGATTTGATGCCTGTCTCCTTGTTATCCTCTGTGTATCTGTCGCATTATCAGGTCTGCCATAATCAGGAAAATTACTGGAGATAGTAGGCAGCTAGTTTCTCTCACTGCCGTCTTCACTTCGAAGGATTCCGTGAGTGTACCGTTGTGGATTACTTGGTGTGCAGGACTGTCGTACAACTGTTGGATGTGTATAATCGTTGGCGGCACCCCGTAGTAGTGGCGAAGTAGTTTCCGAACCACCTGTCAATTGCCACTGCGTTGCCGAAGGCCTTTTCAAATTCGATGAGGTAAAGTCAGGTAGAGAAGTGGCTGCCATTCCGAGCTCTGTTCATTGATGTTTCATAGTGTTGCGATTTGATCGATGGATGATTTGTTCCTCTTGAATCCGGCCTGTTCCGTCGAAGTTTCCATCGAGGTTGGCGTGTTCCATTCTCTCCAGGATAATGCGCTTATTATTTTTGTTGGTATGGACAGGAGTTTAATGCCGCAGCAGTTCTTGCATTGACCTTAGTCCCCTTTCTTTGTCATTTTGAATATGTAGTTTTCTTTCAGTCCGCAGGTACCTTGCCCTCTCGCCAGGGTATAAAATGTAATTAAAGGTTACATTTTATCAGATTTAAACAAACATAACGAGAGAAAATATCTGTGAAATATCGATGGGATTTTGTTTGTAGGCCTAAATTTAAGCAAATTGCCAATATTATTGAAGTGAACTCTGGTGACAGCAGGCTGCTAGCCAATTGGTAGACATTAATTTACATCAATGTTTATGTCCCCAATATTGGTCGTGAGAAAATATGAACAAGACTGATTCAACAATCAATCACAGCTGACTTTGCGTAGGCAGATACAATTAACACATAGATGATGTGACATTAAAGAGACAGTCACAAAGAAGTGCAAGGTCAACTTTCTGTGAGAAACAACCAATCAGAAGAGTGTGTTTGTTTGCTTGAATACACTATAATAATGTACATGAAAATGTTTAAATACGCGTTGATTTCCTTAATAAACGATCTTTTGCCTGACCCTTGTTTTCTTTTGTTATATATATATATATATATATATATATATATATATATATATATATATTCGTAAGAGTGAGTTGTAGGTTTTAAAGTTACTACATTTCGCTAAAAGTGAACACAAAAGTGATTATGTTTATTTCATCCTCACTGTAGCGAATTTCACACAAACGCACAAACACATGTACACACAATAAGTAGAAGAATTTTCAAGTGCGTAATAAATTTATTTTGATACTCTGAATAATATAATGAACATAAAAAGAAGTAGAAAATGAATTTCTAAAACTCAAATGTGAAAACTGCTTATTATTATAGAAACAAATGAATGAATATTCACAAGGAATGTATACGTATAATGGACAGATTTCGAGTTGAATGTCGAGAACAAACTGTCAAAGAGAAGAAGAAGAAGAAACCGTTTTGGTTATTATCAAAACTTGTTCAAACACTATCTATCCACATCAGCTTTATTATCTGTACAAATTCTCTGAATGATTATTATCTCGTTCAATTGTGTACTTAACTTAAAGGATTTTTTCTCTTTCCTTTTTCCGTCCTTTTACACTCCGAAATGAGTAAAGGGTTTCCAACTTGGAATGTTTCACGATTTTGCGTGTCATCCTTGCGCAGGGGCCATGCTAATCTTTTTCCAACTTGTGCCCTGTGAAATTTCACTAACCGGATATCGGGAGGAAGTTCGGTTTTTTTTTCATGGGATAGGACGATTACTAGCCCCGTTCGGCAGCCTTCCCTAACCCTAACCGGGTGTACTACTGACTAGTAGAGGTTTAGCAGTATGCCGGCAGGGAATCGAACCGAGAAACACACAGCAAAAAAAATGAACAATATACATATATATATGTATATCAGTAGTATCAGTCCCATTTTGCAAGAAAAATAATTTATTCATTTCACCTGGTACCGAAAATTAGATGAATCACAAAATTTTCTAATTACCAGTTGAAAAATTATTAAAGACATCTTTGAAAATAAAAAAAAGGGAAGAGCAGTGTTTTTCAGCAATAAACAAACGAAGATCCGCGAATAGATCCTTTATCATTTAGTTAAATTCTCGGTCCATTCGCCTCGGTTCATGCAAAAATCTGATTTTGTTATGTTAAAAACAGTGAGTAGTATAATTGTTTGTTTCAAAACAAAAGATGAAAATTATAATATTTAGACTCCTTTTTTTATTTTTTATTATTTTTTTTCGATCCTTTGGTATTTATAAATAACTTGATTCAGACAAATTGGTTATATTTTCTTCTGTTTCACCATCATTATTGGTTGTTGAACGTTTTTTACACTTTGAATTACAACAGATACTTAGTACAGAAGCAGAAGTACACTTGTTAGTGTCGGCTTCAGTCGGCTGATAGGAGAATGCTTCTCTTGGTAGTTTTTGTAAACGTTTTGCCGTAGGATATAAATATAAAGGATGTAGAATTAAACCAGTCAAGATGGCTACAACAATGAGAATATAATAACCGTCGATTAATTTAACACACGGTTTTATAGTATCAGTACAGTCCTGTTGTTGATATGAAAAAAAAGGAGAAAAAGAAAGGGATGTTGAAACAAAAAAAGAAAACTAGTCTTTAGTAGCATAGTAAACAATAAATATATAATGTCATTTAAGAATTTCAATGGTTCTCTAACTAATATCAATCCGTGGTCAAATTCGTATAAATAAATCAAATCCTTACAAATTAAACTCTTGATAATTAATATGATGCTCGCTAGTTACTGGCTACAGGATGTTGTTTCCTGGAGTTCTAGTGAGAAGCCGTGATCAGTGAGGTCAAGTGTTAAGATGAAGTTCTCACCGATGACATTGGTTGATGGTCACGCTAAATAAAGAATTGGTAGAAGTTAAAATTCATGGACTGGTCACTGAATGAATAGTTGGATGGTATACGAGCTTGCCTTGTGACCGGAAGGTCCTGGGTTCGACCATTGGCGGTGGGTGCATTATTATTATAATTTCCTTTAATTCCTAGAGGAGCATAGGGATTCAACCGCGTGTCTCCATTGCCTTTGGTTTTCTGCCAACGTTTTCACCCCGCTCCAAGTCTGCCCACACGCTTTCATCTCCTCTTCACATGACCTCCTCCATGTCACTCTCGCACTGACGACCAACTCACAGCTTCCCTTTCAGGTTCCACTCGAGCAATGGATTGTCTAGTGATGTCACTTGATGGTTTCCTCAGAGTATAGCCAATCGACCCCATTTCTTCCTGCCTATTTGTTGCCTATTTGTGTGCGTCGGTGGCATAGCGGTTAGTACGCTCGCCGACCATGCACATGGTCTGGGGTTCGATCCCCAGCCGACGCACTCCTTTACCTCGCTAAGCCAGAAGTAATGCTGGTAAAGAGGAAAAGTTGGGCATGAGGCTAGCAACCCCATCCTGTAAAACTAAGTACGTCTACAGAAACTTCAAGCCGCTGGCTTGAGGCCCTATGTTCCACTGGGAACGTGAAGGAAAATTATATATATATATATTTGTTGCACCAAAAGTTCCTGCTGGGTTGGTTCACTCCCAGAAATTCTTCACTATTGCTGATCTTTCTGGTCAGCCATCTCATCTTGAGTGGTATTGAGCGAAGACAGCTGTTGATGAAGGTCTGTAGTTTGTTCGAAGTGGCCTTCGTGACGTGACGCAGTGCCAAGACTCTGATCCGTATAGTAGCACCGATTTCACATTAAAGTTGAAAATCCGGATGTTATTTTTGATGCTGAGTGCTGTTGACCTCCACACAAACTTGAGAGTAATGAAAGCTTGTCTTACTTTTCCAATTCTCGCTTTGATATCCTAGTCAGTTCCGTCTGCCTGTAGTTGAAACGATGCTTCCCAGGTAGGTAGGCAGGAAGGTAGGTAGGTAGGTAGGTAGGTAAGTGGGTAGGTTGGTGAAGGAGGTTGTTTCTTTCAGGTTCATCACAATTATGCTAATTGTTGTCAATTGTTGTTGCTGCTGTTGGTGTTGGCCTGCAATCTTCATCACCTCTGTTTTCTCTATGTTCACCTGAGGTGAAGTGCTATCTTTGATGCTTCTTCTTCCAACTTGTTGCTTTTCACTAGCATATCTTCCAGTTTGTGGAAAATCAGACAGATATCATCGGCGGTGGGTGCATACTTCCGATGATTCTCAAACTAGGATGAAACAGCTGTTCAGAACTCTCTGGTATTTTAATGGTTCTCTAACTGATATCAATCCGTAGTCAATCTCGTGCATATACATAGAATGTATTTCCAAAATCTAGAAACTATAAATTTGTTGTTAGATGGCTGTAGAGGAATTTATCACATGAAGCCTTGGACTTTGAAAATATATCATCTAATCTTTACTCAGTCTCTACCTGAACAACTTATCAATTCTTGTATTGCCCAAGTTACACTTAAAGCACCAGTAAGTGCCAATACAGTCGGAGCGCACCAATGACCTTTAAATGCCCAGCAGTCATCAAGTTATTCAACCCAGGGAAATAACATTACAATCATGAATAAAGTATGCTTAGTAAAGTTTTATGTTACTTAATGGAATATCTGGTAAGTTTCGGGCTAGGTTTGGAAAAGATTAAGTTAAAGTTAAGGGGTTAGCTAACCTAAAAAGAGCGATATTAGTGGATTAGGTTGGCTTAAAGATAGTTTAGCGTTGAGGTTAGGTTAAGGAAAGATGAGGGTCGGAGTAGGGGTTCCGCTGACCCAGATTAATACATTTAGAGAATGCGGAAAAATTGCTATATCGACATTTCAATCCAAGACTGTGAGGTAATTTTGTCGCACATCAGAGAAAGGTTTCCTGTGCGACACTTGTGTGCCTATTTTATTCACAATTTTCATAAACAGGTGGCAATTTGTATGCAAAAGTCCCCTATTTCACGTGATTGGTGCGTTCAGGATCATTTGTTCGTTGATATCTAATTGTGCTTAGAATTTAACTTCATCTTTGTATTCTACCTATCCTTCTTTACTGCCCTCCTTTAATGTTTCCCGGGCTACTTAACGAACACTTTGTTACTTTGCGAAGGGTACAAAAATCTGTCAGTAAGACGAGTAGGGTTCAGTAAATCACCTTAGTAATTCTGTTACAGATAGATACTTGAACTCACACAAAAAAGTGAATGAATGGATGATAAATGTCATTTCGTCGGGCTCTCAGCAGCCACCTTACACATAAGTCTCCGTTTGATTCTCATCAGGTAGAACTAGGAGGGGTTATAGGAGACTTTATCCTCACATCATTAGGTATATAACCTTTTTGGTATCTCAGAATGGAACACATTTTGTGAGGTGAGAAAATTGTTAGGCATAGAACTGTGCGTCGATGGCACAGTGGTTAGGACTCTCGCCGACCATGCACATGGTTCGAGGTTCGATCCCCTGCCGACGCACACCTGATATCTATGGGCGGCCTGCAGAATTTGAGCTACCGATATCCATGCTGAAAATTCCATACTTAGACCAAAAACACGTTGCTTCTCTGCTAACAATAACGAATAATAATATACATGAAAATCTATAAATAGCTGTTGATTTTGTGAATAAACCATCTGTTGCCTGGCCTTTGTCTTCTGTCGTTACACTACTGCTACAATAATAGAAGTACTTTACCCCAAAATACATGAAAGTTCCGTTGTTACAGATTGTTCGTAGTTCTTTAGAAATTTAGTACGTGGTTAATAACTGCTAAGGATGTCCGTAATTTGAAGACTCATATACTCCCTAAAGTTGCTGGATGGTTGGAAACTGTCGACAGTAAACAGTTTACCTATGATACATCCTTGTTGCAGCTCACCAGTCAGTAAGGCATATCTTCAGTCTTGAAGGAAGAACTTATGTCTGTCGTGTAGGCTTCAAACCTTGGTCATCCAGTGCTGCTGTCGGAGAAGTTACCAATGAGTTATTCAGGTTTGCAAGTAGCCATCTGTAGGACTGTAACGGATTTTTTGATTAGACATTAGGTATTAATTACTGTCACACATCTAATCTTTTGTGTTGGTGCCAAATGAATTCCATTGGTCAAGTTTACAATCTGGTCGTCATTCTAAGTGGCTTGCCATCATGGTGCACTCTGAATTGTTGGTATTTTTCTTATTTTTTATTCCTTCACGTTCTCAGTGGAACATAAGATTTCAAGCTACAGGCTTGAAGTTTCTGTAGCAATGGTGATCATTTTTACAGGATGGGGTTGCTAGCCTCATGTCCAACCTTCCCTCTTTGCCAGTTCTCTTACGGGCTTAGCGAAATAAAGGAGTGCGTCCACCGGGAATCGAACCCCGAACCACCTGCTTGGTCAGAGAGCACTCTTTCACTGTGCCACCGACGCACTGAATTGCTGGTATAAGATGGATGATATCATGAAATAAACTGCGAAGAATGTTCATCAGTAATTAATTTACACACACACACAATCATAGGAAATACATAAAACAAATGCCTAAGTTGTATATTATCTGACAGTAAGAAGATAGTTATTTCCCTTTTATTTTGAAGTGGCTGTGTTCTCTGAGCTGGATGATTAATTTGCGAAGCTTTCATCACCCCACCACTAGGCAACATCTTAAGCGCGTACTTCAATTTGAAGTAAGCTTTTAGATTTCTCCATTAGTTTATTAATCACCTCTCCCTCTGACCTTGGATGTGATTGGTTGCTTTTGTGTGTTTTCACACCTTCTAGGTTACTTGTATTTGAACTGATTGTTTCTGTGACTTGAACTTTGACCCTTTGTGTCTGAAGTTTCTTTCTTATTGGTTGATAAATTTTGTCTATCTCGAAGTGTCTATTGATTGGTGGTTCACTTGAATACCAAGCGGGCTTCTGAAAATTCTCTAGCATTCTTGTTGTTTCCTCTGTCTAGTATTTGAACGTTGTCCCAGTTGAATTGATGTCCGTGGTTGTCTGTATGTAGTGAGGTGATATGAGGGAGTGGATATCATGTCTTTTGACGGCTAGCTTATGTTCGTGGATACGGAGACGAAGGGGACGTCCCCGAAACAATGAATATTCCCGAAATTTCATCAAAAAACGTATACCCCCAAGCCAAAACATCAAACCGAAAGCCCCCAAGGATAGCACAAAACAAATCGCCCTTCCATATATAGAGGATATCTCAGAAATCACTCTGAAACTCTTCACACCTTTAAGAATCGACGTCGTACACAAACCAACAAAGTCACTTCACTCAGTTCTATATCAACCAAAAGACTCAACAACGAAGGAAGATAAAACCAAAATTATCTACAAAATAAATCATAGCAACTGTGAAAAACATTGGCCAAAGTGAACGACCCTCTTTTTCGTCTCCGTATCCATGAACATAAGCTAGCCGTCAAAAGACATGATGACATCCACTCCCTCATATCATATCTATTTCCTCTATAAAACGAAACAACATATGATCCATTTAAGCATTTGATGTCTTTTACTTAACTAATCACCAGAACTCACTAATATCTAATTAACTCATATCGATTCAGACCTCCTTTTACGAACAAAGTGTTGATACCTCAATGTAGATTCTGTCAGGGATTCAGTACGTGAATCCCTAACAAGCAGACAACGTTAGACAACTGTTTCGTCCTATGTCTTTACAAGGTGTCGAACTAGGAACATTCAGGTTACACAGTTAGCCAATTGACCATGGTTCAAAATTCACTGAAGCATGAATTCTAACTTGTATCGATTCCCCATATAACACTACCGTCATTCAATATCATCAGTGACTGTACACTTCACCTCCAAAATAATGGATCCCACCGGCCCTGACTTCTTATTTTAGAACTTCTGGACATCCATCCTACAGCCATTAACAAGCTTGAGATTGATATTAAGATTATAGGTTCTACAGGGATTTGGATTGATTACATTATGGATTTTGTCACAAGCCAACATCACTTGAGGGAAACATTGAAAAACAAGGAGTATTTGACAACACTTTAACGGTGTGAGCTCATGACCTCATCAGAGATAAAACTCATGATTTTACAAGTTGAAAACCCAGCATTTCAATAAAAGTGGAAGTGTTCCAAATTGGTACAAAATCTATTATCTGAAAGTGTTAATATGTTTAGTTGACAAGTGTAATATGTATGTACACAAAATTAATTCACTCTGTAGTAAGTGATTGGTCAATAATGAGCGTTTCTGATTAATCCTGGAATACTTGACGCGTGTAACTTTAAGTGAAATTCCCAACACGCATAATGTGCATTTACCTCATCACTTGGAACTTAGATAATTTATTAGTATGACGTGAAACAAACATGCATCGGTAGCATAGCGATTAGGACGCTCGTCGATCATGCACATGGTCCGGGATTCGATCTCCGGCCAACACACTCCTTTACCTTGCTAAACCAGAGATAATGCTGGTAAGGAGAAAAGGTCGAGCATGAGGCTAGCAAACCCATCCTGTAAAATAAACACTGCTACAGAAACTTCGAGCCTTGTAGCTTGAAGCTCTATGTTCCATTGAGGAGAACGTGAAGGAAAAAAATATCTGAAATAGTAAGAGTTGTCAAACTGACTGTACAATACTTGTTTAAGAGCAGCAGGAGTATCCGTTATATATGTAAATATATATGAAAGATTTCCTTTGTTTGCTAACTGCTGGTAAACTAAAGTTCAGTATCAATTGTAATAAATAACTAACTAATCCTCCCTCAAAGTGCATTTAGAACCCTTCGGCTGATGCCTTTTACTGATTTAAGCAATTGATGAGTATTCCGATGATAGTATTTTGGAATAATTTCCACTGTTGGATTTTCGTCACAAACCAACATCCGTTAGGGAGATAACTGAGATAGTAATGGAGAGCTGTTTCTTCCTGTTTCGCAAGTACTCAGCAATACTACAAACCCACGGCCCCAACTGAGATCAAATCCAGTATCTACAGGTAACGAAACTAAGCCTGTTGACAATTCAATCACTTGAGGTGGAATTCAATGACCCATGAATTCAAACTTGCTTGGCTTGTGATATACCTCTGCCCTCAGCAATGCCTTCAATGAGCATCCACTAAATCTAGACACAGTAGTCTCCACTAGTCAGGTCTTTCCAATGCAGCTTTGGGATATTCATTTAGTAGTACTCATGAGGTGTTGCAAAAGAGCAGAAAGCGGCTTTCCAGTGTTTCATAGTCTTAAATATTCCTATAACTGATTTTGGTTTGTGATGAAAATTTAACAACTGAAGTTAATGAGTGGCCTGAACAAATATGCCTAAATCTCCCTTAACAGGGCATACAGTCGGTAAGGGATTAAGGTTGAACACCAGCCCAGCATTTCATTCCACACTTCAAGTAATATGTGCGTGCGTGTGAAGAAAGAATACATAAAGTTTGTAGACGTAATTCCTGTTAGCTTTACATTTATTCAACTGAATAAACGTTGTACAAGTTGTAGATGAATTCCTTTTGCATTATTCTATTTAGGCATGTAGTATACTGTGATGAACTTCTTCCACGACTATAGTGAATGAAAAGAAAGCATTCTTTTGGTAATTAACATACTTACACATTCCTTTGGCTCTACATATCCATCCGGTCTTTGATTTTGATGCTGACATGATTCTGTGCATTTCATTCAGCATACTTAAGTTAAGTGTAACTGATTCCTTGGTACTAATTAGCCTAAACGTATATCAGTGATTGAATAATTTACACACACGCACACATATTCATCGGTTATTTGCTACCATTTATTCTATTGTATTCAGTGACAGTTATTCTAAGTAACGCATACCGTTGTTACTATTATTATTATCATCATCAAGCAATCGCCAAATAACAACAAATATGCAGGAGAAGGTGGAGATGGATTGGACACTGGCTCGCTGAGGAGGCCGCTGGGTGACATCGCACGCGCGTCAGGCAGTTGCTCGAGTGGAACCAGGCCGAAAGGAGAGAGGCGAGTGGGACGTTCATGCGAGAGTGACATGGGGAGATGGTGTGAAGAGGAGTTGAAAGAGTATGGACTAATATGGATGCAGGTGAAAAGTACGGCAGAAGGAAGACAGAAGTGGCAAGTGGAGACGTGAAGTTGAAGCCCTATGTTCCACCAGGAACCCAAGGTAACAATGAAAAAATAATAAAATATTTTCACATTGAAAATCAAAGAATTGTAATTTATATTATTAAACGTGAAAGTATTAAACACAAACACATTATAAGCATTTACCTTTCCAATACTTGAAGTATTGCATGTGCTATTCACAATATTCATCATTGCCACACTGGTATTTAGATAATTCTCCGTAGTATTACTTTTGTATGTGCATGTTTCAATGGTTAGCGGATTTATCAGTGCAAGACTTATGGTATTGGAAAGAGCGGCGGCTGTTTTTTTAGGAGTAAACAGAGAAGAGAAACAAAAAGTGAATAAAGATCAAATTAAATGCGGTCAGTATTCAACAAGTAGCTGTAATCAATCAAGTATATTTGACGATTTTATGCCAATTTTACAACAGCTATACACTTGAATAATGTCTACAAATCTATTTATCCATTTAGACATTTAAGCGAGAAGTAGTCATACATGAAAAGATATGGGATATAAACATGCTTGATTTCCAGCTTTTGCCTAAATAGCTTTAGACGCAGTCTAGTCAAGACTCTGTACTATAGAGCGAGAAGAATATGCCCTCAAAGGTTGATCAGTAAGTATGGAAGATCTGAAGTCACCAATGGTAAAACAAATCACAGTGGGTAAAAAGCCAATCTACTTTCAGCTTGATTATAAAGGTGAAAACATCGCAGCGATAATCAACAGAAGGCTGAGTATATCACTAGCCGTGGCCTATCCTGCAACTAAGCTCGTTCCCGTCTACCGAACAACTTGCTCTTTGGTGCAATCAAAAATCGATAGATATCCTTTTCATGTTAACTCCAAATGTATATACAAATTTACATGTACGTGCGGGAGCAGTTACATTGGAAGAACAAAAATAAAGGTATACCTCCGATTTTCTGAACATGTACCAAAAAGCTTACGTATAAAGGGAACAAATGCTTTTAACAGTGCCGTTGTCAGACATCTCCTCGACACGGGTCATGAGGTGGACTTCGAAAAGTCATTCAAAATTATCAAGAGGCGAAAGAGCTCAATTCTCCTTAAGTTTGCTGAAACCATTTCCATCAAGCGCCTGAAACCTGATTTATGCGTCCAGAAAGAAGCGGTTATCAGTCTTTCTTTGCCCTCGTAACTGAATATTTTCATCTGTCTTTCATTTGAATGCGTAATGCTGAAAACTTTCTACTGTGTATGATTATTGTTGTTCGGAGTAATGTTTAATATATATATATATATATATATATATATATATATATATATATATATATATATATATATATATATATATATATATATATATATATATAATTACCGTATGCATATACTGACCGATTGATTTTTGCTTAAAATGACCTCTGTGCAAGTATGTCAAAATTGTTTTCGTAGATATACACTTAACAGTGTCTTTGACCTGTAAGCAGCTGACGAGAAGGCAACGACATAAAAGATGGTACCACTTTATTCTGCTAAGAAGCTGTAGTTCTTGCTTTGTTCGAATTTCAAGGAATCAACTACTTCGAAGCTGTTATTTAGAAGGTAAGTTATATGACTCAATTCGCCTTGTTGTTGTTGTTATTGTTGTCGTTGTGTATTCTAGCCACATTCTATTTCATGAAAAAAGCCATGATATACTACTGATAGACTGTGATAACAACACTGCATCATTCAGGTTCTGCTTCAGGGCCTTGACCGAAATGCCATTGAAAGGTCTTGTCAAAGAGTGTCCAGTTCACCTCCATTTTTTTCTTCCGACATATTTTTTGGGAAATAGGTTGTCGGTTTGTTCAATTCCTGAAATTCCTGTTCCTTATCCTCTTTGACTGGAAATTTGATCTTCAGTCCTGTGGTCTGTTGGAAATGCTTTTCATTAGGTGCACGTCAGTTGTCTAAACCATATAGAAGAACTTCATGATGAGTGAAGCAGGTTTTCAAAGTGATCTCAAACTGAGGAAGGCCTATCTTGCCTTTCTAATCGAGACTGGTTTTAATATCTTCATCTGTTTCGCCGCTAGTTGAAATCATACTGTTGTTGACAATGGTTTGTGCCTGTCAATGTTGTTTGACAATCTTCATCGTCTCTGTCTTTTCTGGGTCTACTTGAACTCATGTCTTCGCTGTCTACCATTTCTTCCAAATTGTTGATTTTCGTCTGTTGGTAAAAAATAGCTTTAAGTACTCATTTTTGTACTCTTACACACTTAATTATTTGTTTCCTCAGATGAAACCTCCATATTAGTTTTTCTATTAAATGTATCACACAGTGAAAGAGTATAATTGTTTTACTGAATGACGTTTCGAACAAAATTTATTAGTCATAATCATATGATCAATTATAATCACACGACTTTGAAACTTGATTTTCACAGTTCTCTTTCTTTTCCCCTATTTGTCGTCGTTGTGGTAATAGAATTCTCCAGATATCCAGGTGGAAAGGTGTTGAATCATTCCTATTACATGTATTTGCAGTTAATTCAATAAAAAAGCTCCCGTTAACAATCTCTCCCTCCACCCTGTTGCTGCATTAGATTTTGAAACTGTCATCCTATTCCATCCAACCGATTGAGTGGTTGTCTGTAACTGCATGTAGTGAGTGCTATAGCTGAACTATTCTCTAGAATTCTTATCTTACTCGGGTCAACCAATCTAGATTTTGCTGCTAGGCTTTTATGTTCGGCTAGTCTGACTGCACCTGTTCTACTAGTTTTACCTATGTATTTGACCTGATAATAATTGTAGGTAGGGCATTAGATAAACTAAATTGTTTTGTTTTAAAAGCTCCACAGGATTGATCCTTTAACTGACAAAGCTTGTTTCTAATTGAGTTTGTGGATGGTTTGAATATCAGCCACATTTATTCCTACCCGGATTGTTAATAATTCTGCGTAAGGTTTCCGAGGTTCATTCCTTGTATGGAATTACTGCTTATGGTTTAGATTCCTTATTGTTGGTGTTGTCATTATCGCGCGCATATCTGACACGCACGTCGTCATTAATATTATTAGCCGAAGACATTGGCTAGCGTTCTCGCTATGTCGTGAATTGGCAGAAGTTAGAATTCAAGGACCATTGGATCGGGTCCCAGTGGCTTAATGGTACACGAGCTCGCCTTGTAACCGGAAGGTCCTGGGTCCGAATCCCGGTGGGTGCGTACTGATGAAGAGTCCCAAACTAGGATGAAACAGCTGTCCAGTACTCTCAGGTTTTCCAATGGTTCTCTAACTAATGTCAGCTCATGATGAAATCCTGAAACCAATCAAATCCCTACAAACCAACACTTGAATATAGGATTTTAATTACAATACACAACAATTTACCAATCAAGTGGCGGTATGTTTGTTAACAATAATTAGTCAGTGTCAAAATGTCAATGGGATGATAATTAACGAAGAAAAATTAATATGTATAATTAAAAGGTGGAAATGGTTACAACAAGTGGATTGCATAATGCATAATTTTGGAAAACTGAAGAGCAATTAAGAAATAAGCATGTGCACAGGTTAGTTATAAATTATCATTGTCCAAATTGTTTTATTTTCTTTAACAATCTGTTACATAATCAACCTGCGCACACGCTTATTCCTTAATTGCTCTTCATTTTTCCAAAATTATGCATTATGCAATCCACTTGTTGTAACCATTTTCACCTTTCATTTTTATTTATTTTTGATTTTTGATTACAGCTTGATTCCACACTGTATTTTTGGTACAAGTGTGAAATTTTCAGCGTGGATATCGGTAGCCCAAATTTTGCAGGCCGACCATAGATATCAGATGTTCGTCGGCAGGGGATCGAACCTTGGACCACGTGCATGGTCGACGAGAATCCTAACCACTGTGCCACCGACGCACAAACAATAGGAGGCGGTCTCCATGCGCGGACCGGGCTGTCACATGGCCACCATTCACAGGCGCCATCCCTCTACCGCATCACGCGGGGACTTTTGCCTGCTGGGTTTCCCCCTGGGCCGGTGCGCCCCTCCTTAGTCAACCTGGACAACCCGTCCTCCGACAGGTCATCCATATCGGCACCGTGCTTAGCGTGGACGCCCGATCAACGTGAGCAGCCATATGCCAGAACTCCCGGTCCCGCGAAATTCCGCATATAAATTTTTCTTCGTTAATCATCACCCTATTGACATTTTGACACTGACTAATTATTGTTAACAAACATACCGCCACTTGATTGGTAAATTGTTGTGTATTGTAATTAAAATGCTACACGTTTATATTTGAGTAGAGCCAGAGTGAGATGAGGATCTAATTGAAAAGTAAATATTTCTTCGCTCAATCTTTCTCTTATCCAAGTAAAGCGTAGTTTTAAGCGCTACTGAGAGCGATGAGAAAAATAAAATTGTTTTGATTATGTGGTTCGCGTATGCAGATTTGGAGTTTTGTTTGATTGTAGACTGGTATTAACAGTGATTGTTGATAGCTCTATATCAAGAATTGATGACTAAGTTAGAGCTCGGTGGTCACTAAATTTTTGCCTAATTGGCTGAAAAGTTAACGAGCTTGTCATCATTACCTGATGGTCTGTGTTTTGATCGCAGGTAGGATCATAGTGGTGTACTGTTGCAAAGCCCAAAAGTAGGACGAAAAGGTTGTTCAAGGTTTTCTTGTTCTTTCCATCATTTATATTGACAGTGACAGCTTCTGTGACTGGGTATCTGACCATTTTCTTTATTGGTTGATAAATCTGATAAATCTTTGTTGGCATATCTGCTAAGTATGTATGGATCTGCTTATCAAGCGTTAAGGAATTCACTGGCAATTGTAGTATTTCCATAGTAGAGAATTTTTGGATTTCTTATTCAAACTGGCATGCGTAGTTATGCACACGTAACGCTGTGAAGGTAAACAAATAGTCTCTTTTTACCACTGGTTTACACTGTTGCATGTAAAACAGAAGGGGGTATCCAGTATAGTATTTATCACAGTTGACCTTGTCTTCCTGTGTGTGTGTGTGTGTTCCATATTAGTAAATGTGTTAGTGACTGTGATGGTTTGTGTGTGTGCGTGTGTGTATGGAATATCCACTGCAAACTGTGTCATTATTTTAGTAATGTCTGCATGATCAGAAATCCCAGTATGGACTTCCTTTGTGATATTTCATTTAATTAATTTAATTTTATTCTTATTTGCCTTCTCAATGGAACACAAGGCTTCTATCTAGAGACTTGAAGTTTCAGTTACAGTGATGTTTACTTTTACGCGTTGGGATTGCTAGTCTCATTCCCAATCTTCGCTCTTTTCCGGACTTATTACCAGCTAGGCGAGGTTTGGGAGTACGTCGGTGGGGGATCGAATCTTGGATAACCTGATTAATAGCTGGCGAGCACTCTACCATCGCGCCACCGACGCCATTTCATCAGAAATATTTCTTGAATCCAAATTAACTGAAAATCAGTCTCGTGTTTATTGAAAGTTATAAAAATTTCGTGTGTTTATCTTAATCGTAATTTATAAAGGCAAAATAAGTAATCATTGAAAATCAATTAGAAACGAACATGAATTCAGTTGTGAATAATAACTTGACTTTTTGTTTACACTCATCTTGATGTCATGCAGGAGACACCATGATCAAAATGTACAAATTTCCCTGCCAGTGTATGAGCCATTAGGAAAAGAATCTTAACCAGTTATTTTCGAAATTAGATAACAAAAATAGTTTATTCCCTATTCCATATTTTGTTGTATAGCATTCTATACAATTTGATAGTTCGCATATTGACTGACAGAAGTAGGACAAGGCTGAGAGTCGAGAAGAAGTCTCTAGGAGATCAAGACTTTACGGACGATTTATGCTTGATATCACACACAAGAATCTCGAGAATCTACAGGCAAGGACCAACAAAGTGGAGGAAGGAATAGCCATTGAAGACAAGAAATCAAGTGAACGCGAGGGAGACAGAGGTGATGAAGATGCCTAAACGACAATAACAAGCATCAGTCACCATCATCAGCAACAAAAAACGTCAAAAGCAAAATAAAAATAATGGTGAAACTAATAATGATAACATAAATAAGAAAGAATATAAGGCGTCTACAGTAGTTTTACCATATAAGGAGGGGACATCTGAGACCCTACGTAGGATTCTCAACAAAGCATGCATTAGGGCGGTATTCACACCTACAAACTCACTCTGGTAGGACAAGCTCAGTAGGATAATGGACCCGGTGGACCCATTTAAACAAAGTAACATAATTTACAAAATACCTTGCAATCCGAGTTAGTTAGGTCAACTACATAGTTCAGACTAGTAGATTGGGAATAGTGAGATTATCAGAACGTAAGAATTTAGGTAGGTTTTGAATGAGTGATCCGAACTAAGTGACTGCACTGCATGGATTAACAACGTACAACCACACAATGGGGTGTAAGAGGGTTAGAATTCTAAGAAGTAATCTAGGTACGTTTAGAGAGAGATTGATTACTGAATCCCGCCTGGTTCATCGAGTCTACACCCAACACATGTAACAGAAATGATTCGACGCAAATATCAGAGATATGGGAGATATTATTACCACTAGTCAGTCAAATGAGAAGAGGATAATAAATAATCTTAGAGTTCTATTTCCATTCACATGCATTATAACATTCTTAACAAGTTACGTATTTTGACTATAAAATCATTTTTCCTATCTTATTTTGTTTGACTGATAACATTAATATTATTTCTGAATGTACTTTATCTTATATTGATTTTATTGAAATGTCTAATCCATTCCACTCGTGTATAGAAATGAAGTGAGAAAGTTGTGTGAGTGACTTGATATGATTATGAGTAATAGTTGCACTCGAAATGTGGTCAGTCGCATCAGTCAATATTACTGTACAACACTGTGTGATTTATCAAAATGAAATCTAATCCATAATAAAGTTGTACTCTAACCTTAGTGCCCAAGTTTTATACTTATAACAATTTGAATGGAGTCACTTCTTCTACTTATATCCACAGGATCGTTTCAACAGTAAGCCGAACACAGGAGGATGTCAAAGCCAGAGAGGGTTGGTAAAGAGAGACAAGCCTACATTACTTTGAAATCAGTTTCGAAATTAATCTTGAGATCTGTTGCATTCAGCATTAATAACTGGATTCTGATTTTCAACGTTAACGGGACTCAGTGTATAGCCAGAAACATTTCCAGCAAGCTGGATTCTGTCACTAACAGTTTCCTTAGCTTTATAATGAAGACTAAATGTCCGAACAGAAAGGATAAACAACAAGGAATTCTAAGCACAACACATATGCCAAAGAAAATTGAGATGTATCGGAGACACAAACACTGGGAGGATAGGTGAGTGACATCACGTGCCGAACTGTCAAATTGAAGCCGAACGAAAAACAACAAGAAACTAAGATTAACATGGAGGAGGTTCTGTGAGCTGGAAGAGATGACAGCGTATAGTCAACTGAAGAGTAATTCACAGAAGAGGAAAAAATGGCGATGTCCTGTTGAAGCCCAAAAAGAATAGTCATACTGACCGACCGACTGAGTTCAAAGTAGAACTTTGCATAAAACTAAAACAATCCAAATACCAACAGTCTATGTAGTACAAAATTCAAAAGAAATTATGATCAACAGAAATGTATATGGGAAAAAGTTTAATTGCATGGTGAAACACCTGCATCTGTGACACACAGAGATATAAGATTTCGAGCCATATCACCAACACCCTCCAGCCAATTGGTTTCTACAGTCTCAAGTACCCCTGCCAGGTAGCTTACACCTTCCTATGTGAGTTTTTAGGAATAAACCAAAGTATTATTCCCGCACACGTAATACCTTTTCGCTTCATACTTTCTTTATGTGTTCGACGAATTTTTGTAAAAATTAAAAAAGAAAAACAACATTTAATCACTGTTTTTATTTTCTATTGTCTAGACATTGGAAGCGTAGTTGCTTTTATTTTTAAAGTAATTCAAAGAATACAATGAATATTTGATGAGAAGGATACAAGCCTAGACCAGACAGCATGTGTGACGTATTTGTCTCAAGAAAAAAATAAAGCAAGCACCCTTGAGATACGAAATAATCTTATCTCTTATCGTTGAATAATATAGAAAAAAAATTAGAACGAATTCAAACTTATATGTTGAGAAGATAAACAACGTAGAAGTCTTTAATTAATTCATTTAATTGTTTTCAGTTATACATGCATTTTTCAGCAGTTCGTGTTAATCTATCCTCACTGGCAAACACATGCGAACTACCAATTTTTCGTTTTTTTTTCTTCATTTTGTCTATTCAATTTGTAGTCTCTTCCTTATTACGTCAGTTGTTACTATTACTACTCTCACTTTGAAATGTTCCCCAGTATTATTTCACTTGTTCAACCTGTCATTCTAAATCAATTCTGTTTTGCAAGATTAAATTCTATGTGATCATACTTAACACAATATTACGTAACGTTTTTTTTTGTTTTATTCGATTTGTCTACTAGTTTGATAATTGCACACCCTTTGCTAGACTCGTCCTCCATTTCGAGTGTGAATTTTATCGCAGGATGGCAATCGTTAAATACATTTATTATTTTATTCAGGTTACAATCACTATCACAAATACCTTTTATACATTTGAAAGCTTTGCATTATAAGCTTCAAGGGACCATTTTCTAGCTTGGACATAAAACAGTCTGCAAGGGCAGGACCCAAGGGAAAACCCATTGCAATGCCAGCCTTCTGTCTGTAGACTGTTTCATTGAAAGTAAACTGTACATTCAATGTACATCTCAAAAGTAGTTCTTTAAGATCTGTAGTGGATATCCCTATATTCAATTTGTTGTCTTCAATATATTTGCATATAAAACATATGGTCTCTGTCAGTGGAACGTTCGTAAATAGGGATTGTAGCACCTGCTCGTGTGGAGCTAGGTATATCGGCCGTTCGACTCGAGTTTTGTCCAAGAGGGTGCAAGAACACTATCCTGCATGGCTACGAAAAGGTGAAAGTGGAGCAGTAAGAAGAGAACATCTGGCCCTCTATGCTAAAGTATGGTAATCCCCAATCATATTTTAGCTCTACCAATTTTTCATTTTTTCATTTTGTCTATTTAATTTGTACACTCTTCTTTATGACGTCAATTGTTACTATTACTACTCTCACTTTGAACTGTCTCCGGTTTAACTTCACTTGTTCCACTTGTCATTCTAAATCAATTCTTTTTTACAACGTTAAATTCTATGCTATTAAACTTCACACAATATTACGTAACGTTTTTATTTTATTCGATTTGTCTACTAGTCCGATAATTGCACACCCTTTATCAAGTTCTGTCCATCCTATGAATTATTCTATAGATGACATTAATTTGCTTTGCCACTTGACATTTAACTATGAGTATTTTCAAGAACATTTTAGTTTTAATTGAACTTCGTATAACTATTATTATTATTATTTTATTCATTCACACCTATGATTCAATTCCCTCACTGGATATTACTTCTTAAAAACCATACGTATATATACGACTGTACAGCTTGATAATAAATTCGTTGTTGAAAAGAGTCTCTTCGCTGAATCCCCACTTGTTTTGATTCATAATAATTTGTTTATCAGGTATATCATACAGTAAAAAGTATGCATGGAATAAGGGCAACACCAACAATAAGGAGCTTAAATCATCATTAGCACTTCCATACAAAGAAGGGACCTCAGAAACTCTACATAGAATTCTTAACAAGACCGGAATGATGAAAGTGCCAGGCATCTAAAACTCTACCCTTACCCCGTTACACACACACACGAATTCACTTAGAAACAAACTTTGTTTGTTAAAGTATCCTATGGAGCCTACTAAGTATATTTAATACCCTGTTGTAATGGTTTTCAGATCAAATAGGGCGAATTGGTAGGACTGGGTTAGTCAGACTATTAGCAGAGCACAAAAATCTATCAAAATTTAGATTAGTTGACTCTAATAAGACAAGAAATCTGGGGAGCAGTTCAGCTATAGTACCATGCGATAAGATAACAGTTCTGGAATTCAATATTAACAGGCTGGCGGGATAGAGTGATATTTAAAAACCTTATTTAATCGAATCAACTGAAAATACATGCAAAAGAAGTGATTCAACACCTGTCCACCTGAACATATAGAAAATTCTGCCAACTCTACGACAATTAGGAATCATTAAAAAATATACTGTGAAGTGAAAGTTTCGAAGGTGTGTAGTTAAAATTGATGATATGATTATGAACAATAAAATGTTGTGTTCAAAACCTTGTCATCTAGTAAATAATACTGTTTATTTAATAGACAAATTAATGTGGGCTGTTGCCAGCTCATATGTGCGAATAAGTGAGGAATAGAAACATGTAAGTACGAAGAGAAAACACTTTTCGGAACTAATGTATGTGCTCGTTATTCATGTTTTATTGGAAATTCTTAACCCATTGAGTACATCAGGTCAGATGTGAGGAAAAATCCTCGCCGGTGACATTCGATAGTGGTATCACTACATCGTCAATTGGTGGAAGCTGGATCGGGTTCCAGTGACTTAATGGTCTATAAGTTCATCTTGTAACTGAATAGTCCCGGTTTTGAACCTTGACGGAGTGTGTGTGTCATGATAAAGAGTTCCAAACAAGGCTGAGAAAACAGCGATCCACTACTCTCACGTTTTCCAGTGGTTCTCTTACCGAGGTCAGCTCATGATGAAATCTGGATATCTCATCGGGAATGTTTCATGCTATGGGGAAATCCAAGTATTAAAATAAAAATTAAGATGTGTATAAAGAGGAAACCCCATGGTTCAGCGAAGAAGCACTTGTCAGAAATTTCGTAACCACCATTTTAAACCATTCTCTCATGAGATACTACAACAGTTTCATATATATAAAATAAATAACATGCGTCGGTGGCAAAAAGGGGTAGGATGCTTGCCAACTTTGCATGTGGTCTGCAGTTCGATCCCCCCCCCCCCAACGAACCTCTCTAATAAGACTGGTGAAGAGGAAAGGTTGGGCATGAGGCTAGCAATACCAACCCGTAAAAGTTAACACCACTGCCATGGTAACTTCCAATTTCCAGCTTGAAGTCTTATATTCCACTGAGAACATAAAGGAATAAAAACAATATAATTTCTAGATGCAGAATTCCTCTTCACCAACATCCCAATGAAAAAGCCCATTCACTTTTACTGCAAATATACAGATGATAACAAGCTGAATGCTTGAGAGTACAAAATACGTATCTGAAAGGAACTACTACTAAGGGGTGCATTGAATGTACAATTTCTAATCCAATGAAGCAGTCTACAGACAAAAGGAAGGTAATTTCATAGGATCTCCTTCTGTTTGAAAAATGTTTTATATTTAGTCTATAAAGTGGTCAAGAGAAGTCAGTAATCAAAGGTTTGCAGCTGTATAAAAGTTACATGAACGACGTCTATAATATTTCTGATGTTAATCACGATTTCAACTACAAATTTAATTCACCTAATAAATGCTGTACAGCGATAAGATTCCCATTTGAAATGGAGAACGAGTCTAATATTCTTTTTGTTAGTGTAAAATTTTCTAGCAGCAGTGACAATACTTTGAGATGGTGTGGTCAGAGAAAAATGTCATAGACTGGTCAGCAGATCAATCTTCTGCATCCGGATATCTATTATTCTCAAAACAAACTTGATTCAGTCACCCAACATTCATAATCGGCGTATTGTGTGACGTTGATGCTACAGAAGAATAGTTTAATCACATAAGAAACATCCTAAATGAAAACGGTTGTTCATCACCTATCGTAGACAGAGATATAAAACCAAAATCTATTAATTGTGGCTTACTGTGCTGTCAGTATGTCTGTTTTCGATATAAAACTTTGCACCAATGTGCGACAGTTTAAGTCGCCGCACTCCCTTCTTGTAGCACACAAAACAAGAGAAGAAAGTAAAAGAAATGCATAATAGAGACAGTAAACAGAGGTGTGAGACAAAGAAATAGTAGTAACGAAGAACAATGTAGTTTCGTTGGAAAGCATAAGTCTCAAGGAGTGGATGCATTTGCGTCAGCCTTTGAGAACGATTTTGAGCCATATCACCAATTGTTTCAGGCCACTGGTTTTTACCCTCCCGAGGACCCTAACCAGTCAGTCAGGAAGTCTACACCTTCCTACGTGACCGCCTGAAAGTGACCGTTGTGGATTTCATTGACTGGTGCCATGTTTTGGTTTAACCACCACTGACTAGCTATATTCAAGCCTGACCCTATGTCAGCTAACATTGCCCGTCGAGGGAGGCGATTGATCACTAGGCATACGTAACATATGTTCTAACCATCTCAGTTGATTTAATTTCACAGCCTCGTCGATTGATTTCCCCTCCCACCTACCTACCACTCGACCGACGCCTAACCTCAATATAACTCACCTTATTACACCACTTCACACGGGAGATAGAACGCAGGCACCTATGATCAAAGACAGCTAAACTTTTCATGTCGCCCACTCTCAATGGCCATGTCTCACAGCTGGCCATAAAGGAGGACGGAGCGGACTGCTGAGCAGTACACACGCCCTTTGATCGATAGCCGTATATCAATTCTACGCCAAAGACGGTGTAAACTGGCATACGCGAAACTAGCCCACTGTATCCGTGCTGAGATTTCGTCAGAGATCAACCCGTTGGCACTGGCTGATGGTACTTCCCAAATAAGTGAAGCGGTCAACGTGCTCTACCACTTCACTCCCTATTTCTAAACTAGAAGTCAGTGTGGTCCAGTCCTGTAACATCATCTTGCATTTGGCGGGAGCGAATCGCATGCCAAACATTCGTAGATTTAGGCTCAAGGTGTTTAGAAGACTCTGCATTTTGTCAGCGTCCTCGCCTAGAAGGACTATTTCGTCTGCATATTCTAAGTCAACGAGATTATTCCGTGGTAGCAAGTCAATCCCTGTGTCTTTGAAGTGAGTTACGGTTAAATCCATCAGTACATCTATGATGAAATTGTGCTTGCTGTGCACATTTTAGGAAGTTTTAAGTGGCCTAGCTATTAACATCTTTTAAATAAGGATCTCACAATCAGTGAAAGGGATTCTTGTTGCATCATCGCGTAGAGTAATGTTTTCTACATGAGTTTTACTCTTCAAAAAAGATATACAAACCAGATTTCGTATTTGGCCAACATTCACTTGCCTATGTGTACAGTAGTATATCGACTTTTCCATGGGGATTTTCTCTGAAATGGCGGAACAAGATTACCCTGAGTATTTGTGAAGGGATGAAAATGAAGCTTCAATAAGAAATAGAGTAAATGAACATTTCATCAATGCTTATCATTTAATCCCTCTGGTTGAAATGGCTTTTAACTTCTTTGTGAATCTATAAAGTCGAAAATGAGGCTTTAAGATAAATATGTATTTATGCCACTTGTATCATTGGAGCTTTAGTCATTGAAAAGGAGAAGTCAAAAGTTTGTATAGCCAACCCTTGTCTCATGTTATTTATCCTCTTATCCTAAATTATTACTAAAAAATAGACAGAAATGACATATTCCCTCTTTCTTTTAACGAGTATCACCTCTTGTCTATTTCTCGGGAGCCTTTCTTTCTAACAATAATCGCTTCCGTAGAGAATTTATCTTATTACGTAATATCACATATATAGTTATTCATTTCCTCTGTAGCTTTCTTTATCATATTTTGATGAACATCCCCTAGTGTCAACATATTTGTGCTCATAGGTTTGATCACGAGCTGAAGTCACTAAGAGAACCATTGAAAACTACGTAGTGATGGACAACTATTTCGCCATATTTGGGGACACTTTCACGAAACGCATCTACGAATATATCGGGGATCGGACGCAGGAATGTCATGTTAAAAGGAGAGTTTGTAGACTAATTAATTACTGGAAACCGATCCATTGTGCCATAAATTCCAACTTCCGCCGTACTAATGAGGAGTCTCAAACTGAGACAAAACAACTGTCTAGAATTCCTTTGTTCTCAAATGGTTCTCTAACTGATATCGACTAATAATCAAAGCTGTAACCAATTGAATCCGTGCAAACGAACACTTGATTACTCTGTAGTTATTCTGCTTGCTACTATATATTTTAAATGTGAAACTAGTGAATTGTTATATGAAAGAATTTTATATAATTGCGATTGTATATCAGTTGTGTAAGTGAAATCGCCAAAAAATGTCTCTTCAATGAATCACTTGTGTGGTTAAAAACTGCAGTCATTATTATATATGTATATATATACATATGTACGAGGTAGAAGAGAAGTGACACCTTTATACTTCTGTATTCTTCAAGAAGCAACATTGAAAGTTATTGATCATTTCGTTGACAGACTTTACTTGAACTAGTCCATGAAAGTTATCTGCCACTGTATTAAAATCCTAGTCAGTGTCGCTGTCTGTCCCTAGAGCTGAAATATATTATGCTAAATAAGTAAGAACTACAAGTGATAAAAATATTTGAATTGACACTTTTCTCACTAAAATCAGCTTATTGAGTATTGAGTCTAATATCTGTTGAAATATAACCGTAGGAAGACATTTAAAAGCTTGATAAGAAATTATCTTATTTAACGTGAAGAATGCTTAGCTTTCAAGGAGACAGAGAGAGAGGGATATAACTAGAGTCTATGCGAATTATTTGGTGTGTCAGTGGTTGAAAGGTAGAGTATTCGCCATCCACGCCCTACATCGTGTAGGTTAGGATCCTTGATCAATGAACTTCTAAACTGGCTTAGCCAGTAGTAAGCCACTCGGTAGAAGAGGCAAGTTTTGGGCATGAGTCTAGAAACTTCACTTCTTAGAAAAGGAACAAAACAACTGCCACTGAAACCTTAAAGCCCAGGCTGAAAATTTCATATATATATATATATATGCGTAAATTACATAATTCATGAAATCCTTTAAAAATGGTGTTTAATTAGAACCAGTAGGATTCCTCATCCTTAGTGTTGTCATTATTTTATTTATTCATTTAATCATATTTGTTCAAGTCAAAGGGTAATTGATTTTTGAATCACTTCTTAATAACACTATTTCCCAACACATCTGGTTGAGGTTTAATAATCCTCGCTGCCAACTTCTCATGTAGTACAGGGTTCGAATCCCGACAAGTACACATCTTTACCTTCCTTAGCTGGTTGTAAGCCCAACAAAGAAAGAAGAGGAAGTGTTAGGCTAACACTCATTGTTATTATATTATTATTGCTTCCTTTAGTTCTTAGAGGAACATCGGGCTTCAGCCGTAGGTCTCCATTGCGTTCTGTTCTCTACTTACGTTTTCACCTGGCTCCACGTCTTCCCACATGCTTTCATCTCCTTCTCACATGACCTCCTCCATATCACACCACCCTCGCACTGACAACCAACCAACTTGCCGCTTCCCGTTCGGGTTTCACTTGAGCAATGGCCTGTCGTGTGATGTCACTCACATGAAAGTTTGTTTTCTCAGAATATGGCCAATCCACCTCCATTTCTTCCTGCAATTTTTGCACAACTGGTTCCTGCTGTGTTGGTTCACTTATTGCTAGATATCCTTATTGCTAATCTTTTCTAGCAAGCTATCTGATCTTGAATAGTATTGAGCGAAAACAACTGTTGATAAAGGTCTGTAGTTTGTTTGAGGTGCTGAACATGACGTTCCAAGTTTCTGATCGATAAACTAGTACTGACTTCACATTGAAACATTATATTCCACTGGGTTGAGTGAATACCATCTTTCAAATGACTCTATACAATTTATCTCTCTATAATAATAATAATAATAGTAATAATATTTATAAACAGTTGAATACACATCTGCTTTATGAGAAAAAGTAAATGAAAGTTAATACGTCAGAATATTTTTCAAAACATAAAATTTTTTTTAAAATAAAGCAATAATTTTCAAAAAAAAATTCATACCAATATTTGACACAGTATTCAACAGTGTGACATATGTCCCACCGATAGCTGGATCACTGATCTTTGCATTGAAGGCCATTTGTAAGAGTAACATAAAGTTAAATAAAATTGTTTCAGTTAATCCAAAAGCGCAGAGAATTGCATAAAATGTCCAAGAATATGATGCTGTTGCTTCATTACTGCTATTCATATTTATTAAGAGTGTATTATTTATTGTTAAAGCATTTTCATCTACACGAAACGATGGAGTGTAATGAATGATTGGAATACTGAAAATATTACAAATCAACCTGATATATATATACAAGAAGAAGAAAACATTAACAATAAAAACAGTGTGAACAATATTAGAGAGTTTTAGTAAAATGTTATACGCTTCAAAGTTAAATTACACTTTCAACGACTGATTAATTAACACGGGAATATTCTTTCCCGATAAATTCGTCTTTATCAGATTCTACATTTATATAACTGTAATAATTAAACACTACACATCAGATATCTTGAGGAGTTCATCATTGAACTTATGGTCAAGAGACTTGAAAAGAATTCTGTTCTATCTGTTAATAGGACAATTGACTCTCTCTCCATGTCTCCATCTGTATAAATATATATACATATATATTATATCCTTTAATTCCTAGACGAACATAGAGCTTCGACCGCGTGTCTCCATCGCGTTCAGTTCTCTGCCAACGTTTTCACCCCGCTCCAAGTCTGTCCACATGCTTTCATCTCCCCTTCACATGACCTCCTCCAAGTCGCCCTCGCACTAGCGACCAACTCGCCACTTCCCCTTCGGGTTCCACTCGAGCAATGGCTTGTCTAGTGATGTCATTTGATGGTTTCCTCAGAGTATGGCCAGCCAATCCATCTCCATTTCCTCCTGCCTATTTGTTTCACAATCGGTTCCTGGTTAGTTTGCCCCCAAAAGTCCTTCACTGTTGCTGATCTTTTCTGGCCGGCCATCCGATCTTGAGTAGTATTGAACGAAGACAACTGTTAATGAAGGTCTGAAGTTTGTTTGAGATGCTCTTTATGACGCGCAGTGCAAGTCTCTGATCCGTATAGTAGCACTGACTTCACATTGGAGTTGAAAATCCGGATCTTATTTTTGATGCTGGGTTCTGCTGATCTCCACACAGAGTAATGAAAGTATGTAAATATATATATATATATCTTTAAACGACGACAACTGAAAGCCGATATACCAAGTGAAATAAAATCATGAACTGGTTGAAGTTAGAATTCATGGGCTGGCCATTGAATAAGTCCCGAAAGGCTAAATGGTCTACGAGCTTGCCTTGTAATCGGAAGGTAATTCAGTTGAAAACACAGTGGATGTGCACTGACAATGAATCTAAAGCAGGGACGAAACGGCTGTCCAGTACTCCCTGGTTTTTGATATTTCTCTAACTGTAATCGATCTGTGGTCAAATCTGAAACAAAGTGAATTACAAACAAACAAACTCATGAAAAGTAATAATAGTAACCAACAAGTTGATTAAAGCAATCCAAAGAATGCTAAATGCTGGTAAACTACAATTTATGTTTTCACCACAACCTGTTGCGATACCGAAACACGAAATATGTAGGCTAGCCACTGTCCCTCGTGTGAAGCCAACTATACTCACCGTTGCTCTAGGAACCGAATTTTTTGTGCAAGGAAACATCCACCGATGTGATTAAATAAAAGTGTTGTTAGAACTGTCAACAGTTCTACATTGCATCACCTCGTCCAATACGCCACGAAGCCACCTGCTGAAGTCTTTCTCTACCATCTATCAAGTATAAAATAAATTACCAAAGGACTCTAGATAGTGAAAACTACAAACAGCAAAGAGCCATTACCATTCTCCTGAAACAACCGGAGCTCAGCCAGCCGCTGCCTCTATCCTGACCTGTTCTCAAGCCTATAAACCCATAAATTCTCTGTTACTTTCCTCAGTTTATCTGATATTCAGTTTCATTGTTTCTTCAATGTATGTTATTTCTGTCTTACTGAAACTTTTGAAATGTATTCTGTCGATTCTACTGATTGATTCAATATAATCTCAACCATGGATTTGTTCATTAACAAGTATGGGGGATCTGAAGGTTCAGATGTCAAGCAAATCACAGTGGAAAATAGCACACCTACGCTTAACTTGATTTTAAAGGAGGAAATATTACACAAATTTTCAATCGAAGATTGAGGACATCACTGGGCAGAGCCTATCCTTCAGCTAAGCTGATATTCTCAGCTATCGGACAACAGGCTCTTTGGTGCAATCAAAAATCGACAGATATCCTTCTCAAGTTAACTCCGACTGTATATACAAATTTACATGTATGTGCGGGAGCAGTTACTTTGGAAGAACAGAGAGAATGGTATACCTACTATTTTCTGAACATGTACCAAAACCCTATGTCTAAGGGGAACAAATGCTTTAAACAGGGCCATCACTAGGCATCTTCTTGACATGGTTATGAGGTGGACGTTGTTTAAAATTATCAATAGGCAAAAGTGTTCAATTCTCCTCAAGTTTGGCGAAGCCTTTTCGATAAAGTACCTGAAACTTGATTTATATGTTCAGAAAGAAGTGATTATCACTCTTTCTTCGCCCTGCCTGGTTACCAGATATTTTCACCCTCTCTTTCATCTGACTACGTAATACCGGAAGTTTTCATTGTGTACGATCATTATTGTTAGGGATAAAGTGTTTGCTATCATTATTATTACATATTATTATTTTTGTTTAAAAATGAACTGTATGCAAGTATGTTAAAATTATTTCTAGGATTTCATCATGAGCTGACATTGGTTAGAGAGCCATTGGAAAACCTGCAGGGAGTTATGGACAGCTGTTTTGCCCTAGTTTTTTGACTATTCAGCAGTACGCACCCACGGGGATCTAACCCATCACTTGAATATCGATGAGCTGCTGACTGGCGACTTGCACTAATCAGCTAGGCAGTTGCCAGGGGTTCTGGTGGGAAGTCGTCACCAGTAGGCTGCAGCAGGTCAGGTGTGAGGACACATACTCGCCACGGATGACATTGGTTAGTTGTTGTACTATGTGTTGAATTGTCAGAAGTTAGAATTCTTGGGCTGCCCGGCCTTTGGATTGGGTCCCAGTGGCTTAATGGTCAACGAGCTCGCCTTTTGACCAGAAGGTCCTGGGTTAGAACCTCGGTGGCTGCGTACTGCTGAAGAGTTACAAACTAGGCGGACGAAACAGCTGTCCAGTACACCCGGCAGGTTTTCCAATGGTTCTCTGAGCGATATCAGCTCATGATGAAATCCTGCAACCAATCAGTCAGATTCCCACGAACCAACACTTGAAAACTGTTTTTGTAGATAAACTTAATAATGACTTTGGTCTGTAAGCAGCTAAGCTGCAGAGAAGCCAACGAAATAACACGATGATGGTACCATTTTATGCTACACAAAACCACTGTTGTTCTTACTTTATTCAAATTCATTAAGGGCAATAAATGTGTAAAATTTCAATCATGAATGTTGTGAATAAAAATATTTCTTTAATTGTTACTATCACACAAACTGTTTATAGGTATCTTCAATGAACTGAATTACATTTTTTGAGAAAAAAAAATTTGTGAAATAATAATGACTATCGATCAATTATAGAAGTAACAAAGAAAAAGTTTATTTTGTAAATCTGTAACTCTATAGTTCACGACCATAACAGCTGATATTCTCGGTAATAGATTATTAAGAGCAATTTGGAAAAACCAAGACATTCTTTATTGTGTTTTTGCGTCTTATTTTTTTCTCTGCATGATATATATTATTCACTAAAATATGGATAATTTTCAACTGTTGGTAAATATCTGTGTGAATATACCAGTTTTCAAGTATTGGTTTTTGTAGGGATTTTGTATGGAGGATTTAATCATGAGCTGACATCAGTTAGAGAACCACTGGAAAACCTGGGAGTACTGGACAGCTGTTTCGTCCTAGTTTGGGACTCCTTAGCAGTACGCACCCACCGGGATTCGAACCCAGGACCTCATCCATGCAATATACCAGTTCACTTGCTTCTCTGAAGTTGAGTATTATTATGATTCCATTAGGTTCTGAGTGGAACAAAGGGATTCAACAGTACACTTCCGTTTCATCCGCATCCCTTTAGTCCTTTTTGGCTGTGTTTGACAACAGCCAATGAGCTCACATCTCATCCTCCTTCTCCTTGTCATCCTCCTTACACGACGTTAACTGTGTTACTCTCCAAACTTCACTAAATCGTTTGCTATTCAAACTCGACTCAAGTAATTGCCTGCCACTGAATGTCACTCACCGGTATCTTCAATCTACGTCCAATGCACACATCAAACTCTCTTATTCATCTGAACATTTGTTCAACGAAAAAAATATTTCATTGGTTTGTTTTCAGAGTTTCTTGTTGCAAATCCATTTGGCTGGCTCTCAAATTCTTTTTATCCAACGAAGGCAGCAGTTGAATGAATGTCAACAACAACCTGTCATCCGCAGAGCAATGCCCAACTTGTCATTTCCTGTTAGGTTTCCACTCGAGGATCTCTCTGGAATACGATGTCACTCAACTGTCTTTCCAACTTAGTATTTCCTACGGCATATCTGTTGGATGATAGCTTCGTGGTTAGTTATTTCCCTGTTCGCTTGAGTTACTTTTTGCTATCACTTCCAGACAACCAACAACAACAGCAGCAGCCACATCCAGCGCCAATCACCATCAACGGGAGGGATTAGAAAGAGGTTACTTCATTCACTTATCTATGGAGCATTGTCTCAATTACACGAGGAACGGACGAGGATGTCAAATCGAGCGAGAATCGAGAAGGCGAGAAACACATTCATCAACCAACTGAAACCAATCTGGAAATCTTCGTCACTCAGCCACCATCAACAACAAAATTTGGTCGAATTTTCAATACAAACAACGTCAAATCAGTCAGTTTTTCTATACGGATCGGATCAGAAACTTGGCGGGTGAATCACAAAGAATATTTCCAACAGCCTGCTGCAGACCTTTATCAAAAACTTACTATCTTCGCTCTATACTGAAGATCAGATGGCCGGGCCGGAAACAATCACCAACAAGAAACAATGGGAACAAAGAAAACAAAACAAGAACCAATCGCCAACCAACAAATATGCAGGAGAAAGTGGAGATGGATTGGATACTCGCTGGCTGGGGAGGCCGCTGGGTGACATCGCGCGCGCGTCAGGCCATTACTCGAGTGGAAGGAAAGCAAGAGGGAAGCGGTGAGTGTGACGTTCATGCGAGAGTGACATGGAGGAGATGGTGTGAAGAGGAGTTGAAAGAGTATGGACTAACAGAGATGCAGGTGAAAAGTACAGCAGAAGGAAGACAGAAGTGGCAAGTGTAGACGTGCAGTTGAAGCTTTATGTTCCACTAGGAACCCAAAGGAACAATAATAATAATAAATAATCACTTCCAGATATCACTATTTTGTTTTTCTTTAGTTAAGAGGCTTATTTAAAGTAACCTAATTCAAACACCTCTGTATGTCTCAGTTTAAATAGAATACTACAATAAAAACAAGACATGTGCTTTTTATTGTTTTTCTACATTCGCAATATAATACTATTGTTGTATTTTAGTCTCGATCATTCTGCAACATTGAAACAGATCTATAAAATATGAATTTTTGATACACTTAAAATGTCTCAGTTTACTCAGAAGACTAAACAGATTACTCTGCTCCTTGTAGGAGATATTCTTTATTCATTTAGACATTTAGACTGTCTGTTTTGATTGAATCATTCGTGTAATTTTTCTATATCTTCATACACGTGATAATGTAAATACGCTTTCTGAATTACTGCATATACCCATAAATGATTTAATTTTGTATGGTGAAACACAATATAAATTACTGCTGAATATAAGAAATTAAAATATATCTATATACCTGGGTATAAATGCTATCATGCAAAGCGTTAATGGTTTCGGTCCATGAGTCCAACGTAGAAACACAAATGGTAAAATAAAATCCCATGGTAAAAAGAGGATATCGAAGACAACAATATTTTCTCTTGGGAATCCTTGTTCGACTAGTTTTAAGGTTGTAGCTGAAGTGGCAAAACCAATGCACACCTAAAAGGTGAAATAATAAGATAAGAATACATATATCAGATCTGATTTTCTGAGAGAAGTAATTGTCATAATTAACACGAAGGAATGTACCATACTTACAAAGTACGAATCTATCACCATACACGAGAACAATGAGACAGTAGGTACGGAGACGCTGAAAATGAAGAATATAACAATCATCTATTCGCGGGAGATGCAGACCCGTACGGTGGGACATGAATACCCTTTGACGGGCTGAAAAGTAATGACGTTCACAGTGAGAAGAGTTGCATGTCATTTGGAAGGGAAGATGAACGACAGATGAGTGAATGATATTACTGAAAAAGCGGTCAGCCCTTTTAGTGAAAAAAAGCCGAGGGGTGGGGAGAAGTATAGATTTTGTGTTGATTTCTGAGAGCTCAACCAACAGCTCAGAAGATCTGAGACTATGTTGCATGCCCATTATGGCAGAAACTCGCGATGGCCTACAAAGTGTGCCAATCTGTTTGCAGTCCTAGACCTCTGATCAGGGTCATTGACAAATACTGATGAACGCCTATTAACTACTGACAAATCTTGTCAGTAGCATACTTCATAATGAGAATGGGGAAAAAAGCATTCAAACAGAGGCATTTGTTTTAATTTTTAGTTTCGAATTAATAGTTTTATAAACGAATGGAAACAGGGAAAATCCTGATGAAATGAGGGAGGGTTAAATTTTATTGATCTGATCACTTGAATTGCAATCAGGAAGTTTTGAGCATGTAATTGATCGGTGATATACAAACACGTCTTCCAAAACTATAGAATATCTTATCCTAACGCATGCATTTCTAGGGTGAACTAACATAGACCGACATAAGCTTATTTGAGGAGTATACGTCCAATGTAATAAAGAAAAGATCCTATGACTTAAGTTACAAAAACAACTGGATTTAATATGAATTTCTCGGATTCACCGGAGATTTATTTATTTATTTTCTTCACATTCCGCAGTGGAACATACGGCTTCAAGCTAGTTGCTTGAAGTTTCTGTAGCAGTGTTTATTTTACAGGATGGGGTTGCTAGCTTCACGCCCAACCTTTCCTCTTTACTAGCATTATTTCTGGCTTAGAGAGGTAAAGGAGTGCGTCCGTGGCCAGGGACTGAACCCCGGACCATGTGCACGGTCGGCAGGCGTCCTAACGGCTATGCCACCGACGCACTCATCAGAGAACTATGTCTTTATTCTAGTATGACTCTGTCTGATATTCACATACAAATCCTATCTGTTGGTCATTAGTTTTGTACTATTTCATGTGGAGCTGAAAAATTAGATCTTATGTCTAAGACACAGGACCTACTTCGGACGTCTTGTGAAGACCTAGAACAATTCAAGTCTGTCATACTGCACTGCAACTATCAATACTTAAAAGCACCATACCAACAACGACAAATGATATCAAAAGAGCATAAAGACAATTGAGTGAACCATTGAATAGTCGGGATATAATACTAATTTGTCCAGATAAAGGATCGAGCATAGTTATTTTGAATCGTCTAGATTGCATTAACAAATTATGTACCAATCTTTTAGATGAACAAAAAATTTTTTAAATCAGACAACTGGAAAGACAGAAAGCAGGGTATTGAGAATGAATAAGAATATAAGAAAATTTGAAGAAGTTGAAGAACGAGTCTGTTATTACTTCATATAAAAGTACGAGCATCGCAAGCCCTCTGGTTCAACCACCCCTAGTTTATATGATCTTCCTGAGGCACATAAAGATAGTGTCCCTCTACGACCTATACCAAATGTGCTAAACTCCTTTTTTCATCCTGCAGCTGAATGGCTCAAAGAAATCCATGAACCATTAACATCAAATGTATGTAAACATATACTTTCGGACACTTTTTACTTCGTCATCTGCGCTGACGGAATTAATGTGACTGGTAAGCATGATTTTAATAGATGTTTGCTCCACAACTAAACCAACCAGCTCGGAAAACACTATTAATTGCAGTTGTTTGCTCTTTATTTACAAATGTACCATAAGAAGAAACTATTTGTTGTCTATGTGATTAAATCGACCTTAAATGTATGTACATCGCAGTGTCAGCTAACTATCTGAAGTTTTATTCAGATGTACGCTTAATATGCAGCTTAGGTTTAACGATGATATTCATAGTCAAAAAGAAGGAGTCACCATGCAGGATACATTAATACTTCTCCTAGAGAATGTCTTCATGGTGAGTATAGAGAGTGGTCCGTTGAAAGAAACAATCACGACTTTGCATATGTTTAAGCGATACGTTAATGACACCATTATTTGCGATGACAGCTGCTCAACTATTCAACTTCTTGGAAAATTTAATAGTTTTCCCCCCATATGTGTTTTTCACTATTACACTTGACTTCTAAAATATGATACTAGGTGGAAGACAGGAAGGCAAGTTGAAAAGGTCGACTTAACGAAAACAAACATTTACACCAGCTTCAACAGTTGAGTACCTCCATGCAGGAACAGAAATCTTAACCGTTCTCTAGGCTACAGAATCCTGAAAATATGCCATACAGATACGATCAGCATAGAACTAGGAAACCACTACACAACTCACTTAAATATTGTATATTCGAAAAGGTTTGTCTAAAAGTAAAACCAAGAAAGGAACCGTCTCCAGACAAATCATAGTCCCAAAGAATACACTGTTCATCAGTTTGACGTTCACTAGTAACATCAGTGCTGAAGTGATTAAAAGTCTTCTATCTAAATGTATCTAATGCTCATTTTATGCAGTTGACTTGTATTCAGTACTCACCGGAGGAAATATAATTCCACATTGTGTTGAGGAAAAACTAATGCTTATGACCCCTCATTATTGCATATTCTCATTCACACACTCGTGTGGAGCTGATTACGTTGCACGTCGTAAGTCTGTTCTCCGGAAACGCATAGCTGAACACTACCCCATTTCGGCAAATGAAAGGCGAGCATAGGAATAAGAAGTCTTCAATCTGTAGACACCTTCTGTATTCAGGTAGTTCAGTCCCATGTGATTCATTCTTCGAAGTTGTCGACAACACCAGATTCAATCACTCTACAAACCTACTTCTTCACCATGAGTGCATAGCCGAAGCTCCAGCTATACGTAGACAGAAACCTAAATTACATGTTCAAAACATTTTGTCAAACATCTTACTTTATCTTGGTTATTGTGGTATTCACATATTCTATCCTATTTCACCACTTGTATTCACTGAACTTCATTTTATCTTCGCCGTCTTCATTGTTATCTTCATTAGTACTCTTAGAATTTTAGACAGTACTTGACGTACTATCTTTAAAAATCTTAACACTCATTCACTTATTTACTAAAGTTTATTCATTTACTTCAATTCTTATCACACGTACACTATTGACTAAGCAGTTTCTTGCACCACTTAATGCCTTTTTCCATAATATAAATACAAGTGTACAGCTCGTAAATGCATTCATGGAAAAGAATTATTTTTTCATTGAGCAAACAGCTGTGTTTTTCTAAATGCATCAATGGCTATATATTTCGTAATAATATATCGTCTTAGCACTAAAAAGGACCTGACTGTGTTAAACTGCAGTTGTGATCCTGCTAATTAAATATCATCAGAAATGAATTATAGAAAGCCGGTCATTAAATCACTCATAAGAATCAATTGATGCACACATATTTGAACAGACACCTTCGAGGAAACAGGGTGGCATTAAAACCAAACAACTCCTTCAGAGATAAAATTCAGGGCTCTATAGGTCTAATTAGGAAAAATAATGTAATTTAACAGATATCATGTAATGACTTTATGATGAATCATACATATGGGACCTGTAGATCAGGGTCAGTTAAATTATCGGAAGACGGAAATTTACCTAGAGCAAGAATAACTGACTGTGATAAGATGAATAGTTTAGAAAATAAAATCAACAGATGCAATACATTTACTTGCATAGGCAGTCTGCTCAAAATACATACAACATAAATACACCAATCAGCATAAATGGAAGGAACCTGAAAAAAAACCTCCGACACCTACCAACCTATCTGGGGAGCGTCGTTTCAACTACAGATGGAACTGACGAAGATATCAAAGCAAGAATCGAAAAAACAAGACAGGCTTTCATTACTGTCAAGTCTGTGTGGAGACAAGTCAGCAGCACTCAGCATCAAAAATAACATCCGGATTTTCAACTCCAATGTGAAGTCAGTGCTACTTTACGGATCAGAGACTTGCACTGCGCGTCATAAAGAGCATCTCAAACAAACTTCAGACCTTCATTAACAGTTGTCTTCGCTCAATACTACTCAAGATCAGATGGCCGGCCAGAAAAGATCAGCAACAGTGAAGGACTTCTGGGAGCGAACTAACCAGGAACCGATTGTGCAACAAATAGGCGGGAGAAAATGGTGATGGATTGGTTGGCCATACTCTGAGGAAACCATCAAATGACATCACTAGACAATCCATTGCTCGAGTGGAACCCGAAAGGGAAGCGGCGAGTTGGTCGCTAGTGCGAGGGTGACTTGGAGGAGGTCATGTGAGGAGGAGATGAAAGCATGTGGACAGACTTGGAGCGGGGTGAAACGTTGGCAGAGAACCGAACGCGATGGAGACGCGCGGTCGAAGCTCTATGTTCCTCTAGGAATTAAAAGAAATAATAATTTCTTTTGATTACTTTGTTTTGATCAAGTGAAATATAACCTCCAATGGTATTATTTACCCTCGTGAGTATTTAAAGTGTTTACAGTCTGCTGATTTGTCTGTTTCTACTGAACTTGAGAAGAAGCATACTCGTAGGTAGCTATGCATTCCAATACATGGGATACCTATTCCTCAGCTATGCCCTTTGGGCGTCAAAATTTACTCCCGAACTTTTTAAAATTGGCTTTCAACCAGGTGTTGGGCAATTGTCTAAGGAGACAAAGAAGAAACATATTAATGGATTGGTTTGCGTTACAGGTTATACAGCATTGTGTCACAGACAGGATGTACTGACAATGAATATTTTTACCTGAAAATCCCGTATGATGAGAAATTATCATGCGATAAACTTATCTGAAAATTCTGTACATTCTATAAACACTATCCAGAATAAAGGCATTATTTGAAACGAGCAATAAAGGTTAATAAAGCAGGATTTAATGAATTCATCAAATTTCGGTGGAACTACTCTTCAGCTGAATACTCTACATACACGGATATATATACACACTATTGAAATTTCATTGGGAGATATAAGACTGGTAAGTAAACAAACTACATTGAATTAGTCATGCAAAAAACAGGTGCGAATATTCTCCAGGTCATGTTCAAATAGACTAAGGGGAGAGAGAGTATGAGAGATCGAAATTAAGATAAATTGCATTACGCTTCAATTACATTACTTAGATAAACAATTAGACATTAGAGAATATAACAAGAATTGCAAACAGAGTAATATCAATAGTAATAGTTATAATAACAATAATAATAACAGTGTGAAGTGAGTTAAGATAATCCTACCGATAAGGGATAGTTTTAAATGAATCAAGAATAATAATAATAAGTAAAACGTATTACCATGGTAGATTGATAGTCACAACCACCTCTTTTTGTACACAGAGACCTGGTTTAAATCCTGCCTTATTAACCTTTATTGTCTGTTTTAAATTCGTGTCGAGAAATCAATGTTTTTAAAGCCATTATTATTACTATTGTTGCATGCAATCACAAAACACGACGCACACAAACTATTAAGGAACATCTTTTTCACCCTCAAGTAATAAATTTTGTATGTGTAGGAAAGCAGACGCTGTAAAATCTTATCTAGACTTATTAAGAAGTCATTATAACTAATCTACTAATCAAACATATATTTATATTTTTTTATATTTTTGATTTACAGCTTGATTCCACATTGTATTTTGGGTACAAGTATGGAATTTTCAGCATGGATATCGGTAGTCCAAATTTTGCAAGCCGACCATAGATATCAGGTGTGCATCGGCAGGGGATCGAACTTCGGACCATGTGCATGGTCGGCGAGAGTCCTAACCACTGTGCCACCGATGCCCTAAAATTAAATATCAAAGAATTCATAAACATGCGAGTATTATGCTCATTCTCTGGAATAATTTGAGCGTCGAATCAGATTGGATGAGTAAAAAATACTACTTAAAATGATCGCAACACGTTTAAAAAACATCAAACAAGTTTCTTTTGAATATTTTGCCATGTAAGGCATATCTTCTTCAACAGAATTCAAGTCTTTCATTAATTATCGTCGTAAAAAAACAATATTTGAAAAATGTGTGCCACATTCAATCGCTTCTAAGACATTTTAAGACTGAGTGACTCTGTCAGATTTGAAAAGCTCTGATCAGAAAATTTCCAATATTAGAGAACAATTAAACATTCTTAGGAGTTTGTTTGTAGGGACTGAATTTATTTCACTTTTGATCACGGATCGATATCAGGCAGAGAACCACAAGCTAGTAGGAAGTACTAGACGACCTTCTCTTTCTAACTTGCGACTCATCGACAGTACACATCCACTCGGTTTCTAACCACCGACTGCCCGGTTGCAAAGCAAGCTTGTAAACCATTCAGCCACTGGAACCCAATTTACCAGTGCATGAATTCTACCTTTCACGAGCTAGCGTTGTAACTAGAAGACCCAAGTCTCAAAGGTGCATGTTGCCGACGAATTTCAAAATAGGACGAAACAGCTTTCCAGGTGTCTCAGCTGGTTTTCAGTGGTTCTCAAAATGATATCAGTCAGTGATCAAACTTGAAATAAAGCTCGCGATAACTCCTACTGTTCAACTTAGATACTTGTACATATCTGACTTATAAGCCAATATTGTTATTAGAGGGAATAATCAATGATCCAAAAATTTCTAATATCCGGCCATCCTATTTTTTCTATTCCATTTGTGTCCACAGTAGAACATAGGGCCTCAAACTTAAGCCTTGAAGTGCGTATAGCATTTTGTTTTATTTTTATGAGTTGAGGTTACTAGCCTCACGCCCAACCATCCCTCTTTACCATCGGGCTTACTCCCGGTCAATGGAAGTGTGGGAATAAACCATCCGCAGGGATTGAACTCCAGACTAAATCCGTGGTTTGCGAACATTCTAGTGTCGCCATACCACTGTACTGTAGTACAGCAAAATATAAAAAACCAGTGAAAACAAAATTACCCTCATATTCCTACCTTGGAGATAGTTATCAGCAACAAGTACATCCATACTACTTTCAACTGCATAACACCCAGAATAACTTTATACGTTCCTATTAAAGATAAATTCCGTCTTTCTTTTACTTCATTTTCATTTGGTTCAGGAAGTGTTTTGATATCAGAATAATATGAAATTTCTCTTTGAACACCCTCAGTGTTCAGTGTTTCTGCATTCATCTCTGTACTATTATGCATTTCATTATAGGATTTATTTGATATCACATCTGATAGTTTATCAGTGATTATCATTTGACAAGAGTTTGGTGATGTTAAACGATTTGATTTAGACTTAAATTTATTGCATAAACATTTGATCCATTGGTGTAGATGTAGATCCAATTTTGAATTTTCTTCATGTTGTAATAATACTATGAGTGTATTGAATACCATGAAAAGAATTCCCCAGAAATAGAAAAATCCTTCAAAAAAAAAACAATAAACAGTGTAAATGAATTTTATTTTTAAAAAAAGAGAGATAACATTGAAGTAATTAATATAATTATTAATGAGTCAATAAACTGCATAACTAACAGTCTGAGAATTCCTCCTCTCTTTATTTCATCTTATTTTCACAAGAGATAGATGTGATGTAACATCAACTGTAGATTAGAATTTTTTAGGCCTTATAACTCATTTCAACCTCGCCTAGATTACTAGCTTGTTAGTTTTCTAGCCGGTCCCAAGCCCGAATAAAGAGGGAGGGTTGGGGCGTGGTACTAGCAACTCCACCCTCGAAACTTAACCAAATCGCTACAGAAACTTCAACGCACAAATGTATTAAAAATTCTAAAAATATAAACAATAACCTTATTTTTCTCTAGAATTGGGGGAAGTGAAATGACACAGTCTGGTGAAAGCCTTCGGGAAGCCAGTCAGACGATGTGTCTTCTTTCGATGAAAGCAAAAATAAGGGTGGGTAGGTGGAATGTTCGTACAATATACAAAACTGGAAAGGCTGCCCAGGTAGCCACAGAAAGGAGAAGACATGGAATAGAAGTGTTGGCAATCTGCGACAGAAGATGGAGCGGATGTGATAGGTGCTAACTGCCAACTGGGGAGACAATACTTCTATTCTGCCCACCCACAGGACAATCACGAGCACATAGAGGGAGTGGCCATCATGATGTCACCAACAGCAGCCAAAGCTCTCATGCAGTGAGAACCAACAACATCCAGCGCCAATCACCATCAACGGGAGGGATTTGAAAGAGGTTACTTCATTCACTTATCTAGGGAGCATTGTCTTGACTACAGACTGTCGGAAAGGACAAGGATGTCAAGTCGAGTGATAATCGGGAAGGCGAGAAACACATTCATCAACCAACTGAAACCAATCTGGAAATATTCGTCACTCAGCCACCATCAACAACAAAATTTGGTCGAATTTTCAATACATACAACGTCAAATCAGTCAGTTCTTCTATACGGATCGGATCAGAAACTTGACGGGCGGGCGGGTTACAAAGAATATTTCCAACAGGCTATTGCAGACCTTTATCAACAAGTAACTGTCAACTATCGCACTATGCTGAGTGAAGATCAAATAGCCGGGCCGGAAACAATCACCAACAAGGAACTCTGATTGGAAACAAAAAAAACAAGAAGCAATCGCCAACCAACAAATATGCAGGAGAAAAAGGAGATGGATTGGACATTGGACATCCATCGCTGGGGAGGCCACTGGGTGATATCTCGCGTGCATCAGGCCATTTCTCGAGTGGAACCAGGCCGAAAGGAAAGCGGCGAGTGGGACGTCAGTGGGAGGGTGACATGGAGGAGATGGTGTGAAGAGGAGTTGAAAGAGTATGGACTAACATGGATGCAGGTGAAAAGTACAGCAGAAGGAAGACAGAAGCAAGTGGAGACGTGCAGTTGAAGCTTTATGTTCCACTAGGAACCCAAGGGAACAAGAATAATAATAATATAACTCATTTCGTGAATGATTTATGTCTTATGTTACACAAACTCGAACATTTATGGGCGAAATGCAACAAACCGACATAAAAGGCAGGTAGAGTAGACATGAGTTTAAGTAGACATCAAGAAGAAGTCAGAAGTGATGAAGATAACCAACTGACACTAACGACAACAACAACAAACAGCACCAATCACTATCAACGACACAAAATTTGAACGACATTAATTCCTTCACTTATCCAGGAAGCATCGTTTCAACTACAAGCACACGGCACGAATAAGGACATCAAAGGTGGAGTCCGGAAGGCATGGTGAACCTTTATCACTTTGAAATCAGTTTCGAGATCTTCTGTAGCTAGCATAAACAACGCGATTCGGGTATTCAACAACAATGTTAAGTCAATCATTTCCTCTATATGGGTCAAACACTTGGAACGCCTATCACGAAAAGTATTTCCAACAGGCTAGTGTAGACTTTCGTCAGCAGCTGACTTCATTTCATACTCAATATCAGATTGCCAGTCAGAGGGAATTAGCAAGAAGATACTCTGTGAACGAACCACTCAAAAACCTGTTGATCAAAAATTATGCAGAAGTAAACGGAGATGGATTGGGCCGTCGCTGATGAGACCGTTGAAGGACATCTCTCGCCAGCCCATCGCTTGAATGAAATGAAAATAGGAGACCTAGGGTTGATCGTGTGTGTGTCCTAGGGTGACATGCAACAGATCGTCTGTGGGGAGAGATATAATGGTCGATCGAGGGGTCAGATAAAGAGGACCACAGAGAATAGGAAGAACTGAAGATGTGCCGATGAAGCCTCATTTTTCACTCAGCACCCAAGGGAACAACAAAATTGCCTAATAACTTGGCATTCAAGTTTGTAGTGTCCAAATTCGAAATTAATCAAATCCTTTTTGCAAACCGACAGTTGAATATTAACTTGATGATGAATAGTGAATGACTACAGAATGAAATCATCTGAAGTCTTAGTGATAAGTAATGAGCAGCGAGGTCCACAATATTGGGCATGGGGAGAGATAAACACCAATGACAATGTCAGGTGGTTGTAAAGATAATATCACAAAATGATAGAAGTTAGAATGCATGAGTTGGTCATTGATTCCAGTCCTATTGGATGAATGGCTAACGAGCTCGCCTGGTAACCTGAAGGTTTCGGGTTCGATCCCAGGTGTGTCATGTGCGAGTATTGCTGTCCCGTACTCCTTGATTTTCAATGGTTCTCTGACTAAATTCAGTTTATAACCATACTTGAAACCAATCGATCCTCTTGCAGATCAGTCTATATTTACACCTTAATGAAAGTCATAAACATATGGTAGTTGAAACAGTGATAAGTGAACAACTCTGATTATTTATTAATAAAATTCCTTTGGGTTCCCGGTTGAACATAGGGCTTCGACAATACATCTACACTTTGTTCTATTTCCTCCTCCCTCTTCAGCTGGCTCCACGATTGCCCATAATCTTCCATACCCTCCTCGTACGAGCTCCGCCATGTAACCCCCGAACCGACATTCCATTCATTGCTTATCATTGTGATTCCACTGGTATGACGGCGTGGGATGTCATTCGACAGCCACCGCAACAGATGTTTGATCTCACTCTATTTTCTCCCACATATTTCCTAGGCAATTAGATGCTGTTTATTTTGCTGCCATTGTTTATTGTTCCTGACTCTTTCGGGCCAGTCAGCCATTTAATCTTCAGTACTGAGCCAGCGAAGAGGGCGACTGTGTTGGTAAAGGTTTGTAAATTGTTGGAAATATTTTCGTGATGCGCTAGACCAGTTTCTGACCGCTTTATATGGAAGAACCGACTGATTTCACATTTGTGTTGACAGTATGAATCTTGTTCTTTTCACCTAGGTTGTCTTTCAAATTCTGGTTGGCTTATGCAAAATTTAATGAGCACTTTCCGATATCAATTAATGCCTTTTCCCATAAATATAAACACGACTCTACAGCCTGAAATTTGAATTCAATGAAAAGAAAAATTACTTCGCTGAACGAAACTGTGTTTCTATCATTGTAAATCCATTCATCCTGGTTATACAATCTCCAGTAAAACATGTAAATTAGAATCAAATCACAAAGTGTGCTGTTCAGCGCATACTTAATGGAATAATAATCAGTTATCTTTTTATTACCACTTAGTAATATTAATCTTTGCTTTATTCCAAAAACAGTACTAAAGATACAGCCAGGAATTTTCAGCATTCACTACAATATTGCATCTAATTTACTCAAAACGATAAAGAATGAACATTGCATAATAACAACAATAATAACAAAACGTTGTTATGGCAGCTATGGTGCAATTGCAGAATGAGATTAGGAGAAAAATATGCATAAAGTATAAAACTGTAGTAATAATAGTATTAAGAGATTAAAATATTGCCGTTAAGTTATAATTAAACGATCAGAAGTGTGATACCATAAAATTGCAGAAAGATGAACGATGAAAGGGTCGATTCAGCTTTCTAATTACATAGTAACTTATATGTTTCACCTCTAACAGTGTCTTCATCATATAAAATATTTATAGATACCCTCTTCTTCAGATTCTACAGTCATTTATCCATAATGACTTTCCTTTAATTTCCTTTTTTCTTTCTCTTTTTTCAGTTATGTGCTGCTTTGTTTCTTTCTTCCTTGCAAACTCTACTTAAAACATTCTTCATCCTCTCAAATTCTGTACATCTCGACCTTTTGTTACCGCTTACGTCAGTAAATATGCTACCATCTACTTTTCTAACATCTTCAAACACTCTGTTCAATTTTGGCTTTGCTACCGACATGCCAATATGTTGTTGTCATAATGAACTGAGATTACCTTAATATATGTGGAATTTTATTTATTTTTAATGTACAAACTGGATGCGCAATCCTGTAGTAAAATGCTGAGAATTCCATTCTGTATTACAAGTACTGTTATGGAATAAAGCGAATTATTATTATTAATAATGGTTAGAGAAATAATTAATATTTTTGCTAAGATAACATCGAATTGTGTGTAGATTCTCCCCTGACCTTGTATGGACAAACATTTGATTTTCTTAATATATCTTTGGTTATATTGAATATACTGATATACACATACATAACCACCTTCTACCTGATTTCCTCACCAGGTTCGTGGTGTTAATATCGCTTTATACGAAGCCTATAATTATAGTGAATAGAATTCAACATAAACACTGATCAGGATTTTGTGGATGGTGGGTGACTAGGAGTGGAATGCAGGATGCGCATTACATCGTGTTTCGGAGTCATCATCTACATGCACTGCATTCCCCAGTGATTGACGATTATCTCACTGAGGCTTGAACCAAAGCATTATCCACTAGACCACTTGGGACACAGCAGCCACCTATTGTGCGATGGGTATCGGACATTATTAGATTCGATTGGGACTTTCTCGTTGACTGACTAGACAGATGTGTTTAACCTTTGTTGGCATGTCGGTGCGTTGTGCTGATGCTTCAACAATGTCTGAGAATTTAACCTGAAGTAATTCGGTAGATGGTAAATCACAGTGGAATCCAAGGAGCGAATTACGTCCTATTTTGGGGCTCATCAAGCTAACCTCTCGGACACCATCAAAGTAGTCGCGCACGGAGCCGACTGGTCAACACACACCGAACACTTCTATTCAACGAATCAACAAAAAAGTCTAATTTGAATTGAATTAAGCATGATTGTTTATTACCGGTATTATTGAATGGTATTCATGATGAGGATTTACTTTCATATAATCTAGACATTATCATATACAAAATGCATTGAACTGTAATTTATTACCGGTCTATTCACGCACACACACACCTCTCGAAATTTCTATATGAACGATTCTAAGTTTTCTTTTCTGTTCTTTTAATACAACCATTACTGTCAGTATGAATTAATATTTAACCATTATGGATATATAACTGTAACGACTGAAGAAGTGTTACTGAAAAGAATATTCTTTGTATTAACTAATCGGTTTTATGAAATTTATAATGGGCATCTTTAGTGAATATAGTAAGTAGCCAGAGCAAATCAGTTGAACAAACATCTGACTGTCTGTTGCCCGAGCTTCCTAAAAGTGATCTGCACCGCCTTTTGACACATGGATATATTGAATGTGATTACCACTTACCCTCACTTTGGGGAAGTGAGCGGCGGTGGGTGGGATGAAATCCTATTTATACTAACACTAGCTGAGTAATGAAAAAACTTCATTAAACGAAACTCTTTAGGAATCTACTGTACTGAACTGCTTCTTTTCATGTGCAAACTAGATACCTGGCTACCTATCAGATAACGAGTACACTACGGGATTGAAGATGAAGATGTTTCACGTTCAGTGAGCGATTCAGAAATACCAACTTTCATATTAATATTATCTGTATTGTGAGTGGTGAATCTACAGAATACTATGGAAAGAAATAAAATCAAACAATGATTTAATTCAAGTTTTATCACCAAGTGATATCAGTTAGGGGACCACTGAAAACTGCAGAGTACAGGACAGGTGTTTCCTGCTAGTTTGAGACTATTCGTCAGTACGCCCCAATAACTTTAGCCAAAATCAGACTGAAAACCTTTCAGGTGACGATATATGAATAAAACTTGTGCACTGTGGTAGAGTATAATTCCATTATGGGTAAATTTTTGTTTTGATAAAGTCTCACAGTGTTATACAATAATGTTTACTGTATAACATTGTACTGTATAACATTTACTGTATAACACATTACTGTATAACACTGTGAGACGTTATCAAAACAAAAATTTACCCATAATGGAATTTCAGGTGACGAAGCGAGTTCGACTATCATTCACCTAGCGGACCAACATCTGATAGTCCTTGAATTCTAACTTCTATCAATTCGCAGCCGCGAGTCTTTGGTGTCTTTGATGAGTATGTGTCCTTAAACTCAACCTTGTGGACCCAATGAGCCACAGTTTTTCAGTAAAACTCTAGACAACTTCATCCTGTTGGTAGTCACTAGTTGAAGTGATTAGCGCTTCATAAAGCGTGAACAATAATCAGTCGAGATGAACTAGCGTATATATATATATATATAAATTTGCATTATTCCAAAAGAGTACTTGTGATACAGAATGGAATTCTCACCATTTCACTACAGGATTGCATCCAGTTAGTACATTAACAATAAATGAAATTCTACATAGATTATGGGTAGTCTCAGTTCATTATGGCAACCACATATTGACATGTCGGTAGCAAAGCCAAAATTGAACAGAGTGTTTGAAGGTGTTAACATATTTATTGGCGTAAGCGGAAACAGAAGGTTGAGATATACAGAGTGTGAAAGAACGAAGAAGAATGTTTTAATAGAGTTTGTAAGGAAGAGAAAAGGAAAAGAAAGAAAACGTTGTACCTATAAATGATATGAGTTGGAAAGACGAGATCCAGTTGTTCTACTGACTATTTAATAAGTTATAGGTATCACGCCTAATGCTTTCTTTATCGCACAGAACACAAGCTAAGTAGGGTATGGTTGAGTTTTTTACTTGCTAGCACGAGCATATAGTTTCCTATATAGGCTTCTGGTTTTGCCTGATGTGATAAAAGGGGGGGGGAGAGTTGTGAATGAAAAGGGTGGTGTGAGTCAGATAAAATGGATTTTGCCCATTTTTCACATAAGTTCAAGTGCCTCTCAACCAGAATATTAACAAGCTGATTAAGTGGCACGTAGCTTACCCTGCTGACAACCTTTGACATCCTACGTAGTAAGACATTGTCCTTCTTCTGTAGCCTTGGAAAAACTAAGGGGGAACAATAGAGAATAATAGGCAGAATGCGAGAGTCAACGAATTGTAGGATTAAGGGTTGGATTATTCCAGAATGTCTTAACTTCTTGATGTAGAAGGTGAGACGGAATATTTCCTTAGAAATCATCAAGATATGAGACAACCAGGAGAGATCAGCAGATAGAATGACGCCGAGATATTTAATTTCCAGCTGGGTTTCTACTTCAATGCCATCTATGTTGTATACCTCGTGAGTGCTAACTAGTTCGTTTAGGTCAGATTTATACCTTAAGGTGAAATTGACTGTTTGGCATTTGTATCGTACACGAGAAAATTTCATTTCTCAAGTTATATAGGTGGAACTGCCATTGACATTCAAACGTGTTGACTCAACAGATCGATTATGAGAAGATTCACTGCGACTGATTTGGTACTCACTTTCCTACCTAGAATGGTACTAACAACACATCGAATCATGGAAAAATGACCAGTGATGGCCTAATCTACATGTAACAATGAGTTGAACTGCTCCTATAGAGCTAGCTGCATAAGTCATACTTACAGGCCTTTATCTATGCGTGCAAGATAACCTGTACTTGTATGGTCGAGTAAAGAGACAAGCAAATGTGTGACTGGTACTGTTATTTGGTATACACTGGACAGTGGATAAAATCACAGCTGGCGTTCTTCGTAATCTACAATAACCTTAATAATCTATCTAGAGGTGGCTGGCCACAGCTTCTATCAGCTCGATGGCTTTTAGCCACTTAGTGACTAATATTTTCTAACTTAGTCATCAATTCGTGATATAGAGCTATCAATAATCAGTGTCATGACCAGTCTACAATGAAAACAAAAATCCAAATCTGCATACGCGAACCACATAATTCAGACAATTTTAATTCCTCATTGCTCTCAGAAACGCTTAAAACTACGCTTCACTTGGATAATGTGTTACAAAAGGAAGTTTTATCTGAAGAAACAAATACTGCGATAGCAAGAATTGGTACTTAAAAATAATTATCCACAAGCAGTCATAGGTCGTCGGTGGCATAGTGGTTAAGACGCTTGCCGACCATGCACATGGTCCGCGGTTCGATCATCGGCCGACGAACTCCTTTACCTCGCTAAACCAGAGATAAAGCTGGTAAATAGGAAAGGTTAAGCGTGAGGCTAGCGACCTCATCCTGTAATCGCTTAATACTATTATTACTACAATTCTATACTTTATGCATATTTTTCTCCTAATCTCATTCTGCATTTGCACCATAGCTGCCATAACAACGTTTTGTTATTATTGTTGTTATTATGCAATGTTTATTTTTTATCGTTTTGAGTAAATTAGATGCAATATTGTAGTGAATGCTGAAAATTCCTGGCTGTATCTTCAGTACTGTTTTTGGAATAAAGCAAAGATTAATATTACTAAGTGGTAATAAAAAGATAACTGATTATTATTCCACTAAGTATGCGCTCAACAGTACACTTTGTGATTTGATTCTAATTTACATGTTTTACTGGAGATTGTATAACCAGGATGAATGGATTTACAATGATAGAAACACAGTTTCGTTCAGCGAAGTAATATTTCTTTTCATTGAATTCAAATTTCAAGCTGTAGAGTCGTGTTTATATTTATGGGAAAAGGCATTAAGTGGTAGTAGAAAGTGCTCATTAAATTTGGCATAAGCCAACCAGAATTTGAAAGACAATCTAGGTGAAAAGAACAAGATTCATACTGTCAACACAAATGTGAAATCAGTCGGTTCTCCCATATAAAGCGGTCAGAAACTCGTCTAGGGCATCACGAGATGGTTTTCGAACAATTTACAGACCTTTACCAACACAGTCGCCCTCTTCGCCGCCTCAATACTGAAGATCGAATTGCTGAGAGGTCAGAAAGAGTTAGGAACAATAAACAATGGCAGCAAACCAAACAATAGCCAATTGCCTGGGAAATGTGTAGGAGAAAATGGAGATGGATCAAACATGCGTTGAAGAGGATATCAAATGGGATCCCAAACGCAATTCAGGCCATCAGCCGAGTGGAATCACAATGATATGCGATGAATGGGTCATCGGTGTGGGGGTGACATGGAGGAGCTCGTACGCGGAGGAAATGCGAGATGGTGGGCAATCGTGGAGCCAGATGAAGAGGGAAGCAGAAAATTGAAGAAAGTGGAGATGTGTCGTCAAAACCCTATCTTCAACCCGCAACTCAAAAGAATATTAATAATGAATAACTAGAATTGAAGCAAATGAATCACAAAACATTCAAACCTTGTTAAATAAGTGAATAAGTGTTACGATTTTAAAAAATATAGTGCGTCAAGTGCTGTCTAAAATTCTAAGAGTACTAATGAAGATAACAATGAAGACGGCGAAGATAAAATGAAGTTCAGTGAATACAAGTGGTGAAATAGGATAGAATATGAGGACACCACAATAACCAAGGTAAAGTGAGATGTTTGAGAAAATGTTTTGAACTTATAATTTAGGTTTCTATTCACGCATAGCTGGAGCTTCGGCTATGCACTCATGGTGAAGAAGTAGGTTTGTAGAGTGATTGAATCTGGTGTTGTCGACAACTTCGAAGAATGAATCACGTGCGACTGAACTACCTGAATACAGAAGGTGTCTACAGATTGAAGACTTCTTATTCCTATGCTCGCCTTTCATTTGCCGAAATGGGGTAGTGTTCAGCTATGCGTTTCCGGAGAACAGACTTACAACGTGCAACGTAATCAGCTCCACACGAGTGTGTGAATGAGAATATGCAATAATAAGGGGTCATAAGCATTAGTTTTTCCTCAACACAATGTGGAATCATATTTCGCCTGGTGAGCAGTGAATACAAGTCAGCTGCATAAAATGAGCATTAGATACATTTAGATAGAAGACTTTTAATCACTTCAGCACTGATGTTACTAGTGAACGCCAAACTGATGAACAGTGTATTCTTTGGGACTATGATTTTCTAAGACGGTTGCATTCTTGATTTTTCTTTTACACAGACCATTACTTAAGAGAGTTGTGTGAGAATTTCCTAGTTCTATGTCAATGGTATCTGTATGGCACATTTTCAGGATTCTGTAGCCTAGAGAACGGTTAAGATTTCTGTTCCTGCGTGGAGGTGCCCAACTGTTGAAATACCATCCTTTTGCTTATCTGACGTCATGTCTAAGAAGTGAAATGCGGAATCAGACTCCTCTCTGATAGTGAAAAGAATCGTAGAGTGAGAACTATTAAATTACCCGAGTTCAATAGTTGAGGAGTTATCACTATAAATAATTTATAGTTTATGTTATTTTTATTCTTATCATGTGTCTAGCTCTACTTAATGCCTTTTTCCACAAATATCAACACGACCGTACAGCTTGAAAATCAATATATCGTGAACAGATATTTCTTCGCTGAAAAAAACGCTGGTTTTCCTCATAAATCCAGAGGTTGAAAATGAATTTTGTGAAAATTACTGTTCTTTTTAACTATTATTTTCCTATACTACATATATATATATATACTAACCTGGAATGGATATCAATCCTTGACCTTTAACTGGTACTCGTCTTAGGTATTTATTTGAAATTTCCGGTGATTCCAAGCATATCAGAGAAACATATGAAATAACACGTCCGATTGTCTGTCCAACATTATTACACGTAGATGCCCAACCTAAATTTTCTCTTATTTTTTTTAAAAAGCAAAAAAAAGAAAGAAAAACAGAATAATTTTGCGATAAAATATGAATACCATCTCGTTATCCGTAAAAGATAATTATGACTGAACACTTTATACAGGTGAACTTTACTCTTTTCTTGAAAATAATTAGTATACTGAAAAAATTACAGAATTTTATTGCACATCCCTCTAGCGCTGAAGTAACTTATTGCTGCAAGCCATAGATCAGAAGTTTTGGGTTACACTGGTATTGATTCTATGGATGACTGTGGGGTGAGTGGGATTTCTAGCCTGAAACCCGACCCACCCTCTTCGTCATCCCTCTGAACTGGCTAATATGGAGGTAAAGATTTGCACTGGCCATGAATCGAACCACAAAACATATGCAAGCGTCGGTGAGAGTTTTACTGCTGAACCACCGATGGACTAGCGTCATGTCAGTGGAAAAACAGTGTCGTTTTGTTTTTTATTCATTAAGAAATACTAAGATTTTTGAAATAATAATGCCTATGAAATGTCGAATTCCAAAATTTTTTCAAACTATTTTTAGTACTATTTAATTAAAAAGTAACCTAATTTTTGATTTTCTAGATTAACAGATATAAAGCATATCTGATTTTTTAAACTATGTGATAAGTAAACCGTTTACGAATGTCTAGGATTTGCGTTTGTAGAAATTTGATCGATGTTGAGAGGGAACTTTATCACAAAACAACATTGCCTTAAAATAAATGAAAATAAGAAGGGATTAGATGTCTCTTAAGCACTGCTCTTGTATCACCCTACTGAGTATGATTATTATTATTATTATTATTGATTACAGCTTGATTCCACACCATACTTTTGGTACAAGTGTGAAATTTTCAGCGTGGATATCGGTAGCCCAAATTTCGCAGGCCGACCATAGATATCAGGTGTGCGTCGGCGTGGGCACGAACCCCGGACGATGTGGATGGTCGGCGAGAGTCCTAACCACTGTGCCACCGACGCACATATTGTTAGGGGAGGAGGTTAGCATGTCACCTTTGAGTAAATTAGTCATTTAATTTCTTTAAAATTTAAAATATACTGAGAGGGCATTTTTAATTTAATTCTTATTTTCCAGTTGATTGATTCCACCAAAATGTCACGCTTTTATTTACATGTAAACCCTTTGTGAGAATGCTTCCATGATGTCACAGGAATAAATTGAAGTAATTTAACAAATGGTGACTAGTACTGGAATCCCGTGTAAATGAATGTGAACACTGAACTTTGGTTTATTGGCCTTGGTCACCATCGGCGAGCAACTCGAACGCACGATTGATTCAATCTTGTACAAGTTGGAAGAAGACGAAGAAACAGGAATAAGGGTAGAGTACACTCCTTGTAAAACATTTGTTTATAGACTTTGTACCGATATTGAATTTAAATGCCGAAGAATACAATTTCTTACTGGTCCTTGTGTTTTGAAGTTAAAGTCGATAATCGTTCATAGTTATTGTCGATTAGGAGCGTCTTTGTAAATAATAGGAACTTTAGGTTAAGTTCCTTGACATCCTGGATGCAAATAACGTCATCCAGAAGTGCCTGCATTACCAAATGAGTTAAGGTATTCTGACTACGACTCGAACCCAGGACCCATTTTCACTCAGGTGGTTTAGCAGATAGTGCATTAGCATTTGGAATTATATGTACCGGCTTTGAGTGTCAATGTAGACATTATCATTCCCACTGGGGAATGCAGGTGCATTCTAGTGACGAGTCCAAAATAGCACAAAGTGAGACACCTGGGTTATTGCGCTAATCATGATCTTCCACATATAAGATATCTGACTGTAAAGTAACCAACATATGAAGACAATGGTTACTGATAACACCTTGAAAATCTAATGAACAAATCAATTGGGAAATAGCTAACTCATTCACATTCACACTTCTCCAGTCCTTTAACCGTAAAAGAGTGTATACCAAGAATATATGTGTATGCATTCATGTTAACAAAATGGTTTCACGAACAGTTTTGACCGTTTTGTCACACTCAACGACAGTGATGATGATGATAATAATAGTAATAACAGTATGCGTTACTAAGAATACCTGACACTAAATACAATAGAATAAATGGTGACAAATAACCGATGAATATGTATGCGTGTGTGTAATAATAGCAGTAATAATAATAATTTGTTTTATTCCAGAAAGAGTACTGGTGGTACAGTGTGGAATTTTCACCACATATCTACAATATTACATCTAATTTCATCGCACATTTAAAAAGAGTAGTTCAAAAAATACATATTAAAAAAAACAAAAAGAAACACAAAAAATAACAAAAAAAATGCAGAAAAAAAATACCAAGTAGAAAGGAAAATAAACAACAATAATAAATAATATTTCAATATTGAATAATAGAAGCTATGATATGCGTATGCGTGGTGAACAGTAACAGCTATAATCATACAAGAAGTTATGAAATGTTCTTATGAATGTTTATAGCCAAGATGATCAGTTAATTTGATTGAACAACACTAAACAATCATAAAATAAACATTTCAGGGTTTTTATTGTCAGGTCTAATGCGGTGTGTGAGTAATCCTGCGTAATACAAAATTTTAAGATGGTGATAACGGCGTTCACAACGAAGATTATCAGTTAATATTACCGAACAAAAGCAACCACAAAACAATATTACATAAAGGTTAATGACAGGACAATTTTGTAATACTCATAGTGATAATATAGTCAGGATCAGTAGGTACACAAAAGAAGGAGTAGAATAAAGAATAAAAAAGTAAGCCAATAATAATGATTTAAGGTAGCTAAGTATGTTTAAGAAGGTTGTTCACTATGGAATACAAATAAGAGAGAATAAGGGAGAAATAAAAGGGCCAAAATTATATTATATATATATATTATATTATTAACAACAAACCAAGTCATAGGTTTCCCGCATAACACTGTCTCTGTCACTTAGAACACGGGCCAGATATGGTATCGTTGAGCTCCTACACTTTGTTGTACGAACATATATTATTTTGTACTGATTTCTGGTTCAACCTGATGAGCTGCAAGGAGAGAGTTGGGAATAGAGGGGGTGTTGGGGGTCGAGGCGTTTGGTTCCAGAACATTTTTCGCATGTATTCAGATGCTTATCTACTAATGTAGTGACGAGTTGACTGAGTTTTACACCAGTAGTCCTACTAACTACCTTCAACATCCTTCTCAGGATGGTATGGTCCTTTTTCAGTAACCCAGGAAAGACTAACGGGGAGCAGTAAAGTAGAATAGGTAGGATACGAGAATTGACAAATTGTGAAAGCAGAGGTTGAGTGACTCCAGTTAGTCTGAGTTTCTTAATGTAGTAGGTTAGACGGAACTTTTTCTTAGAAATCTTTTGGATATGAGATGACCAAGTAAGGTTGGAAGATAGGACTAGTCCGAGGTATTTTGCATTAGACCTAGTTTCAATTTTAGTCCCCTCAATGCTACAGGCTTCATGAGTACCTACTAGTGTTTGTAGATCTCGTTTATGACTAAAGGAGAAGTCGATAGTCTGGCATTTTGGGGGATTCAGCATGAGGCCATTTTGTTTAGACTACTGACTGATGTCCTACAGGAAGCTATTTAATTTAAAACAGTCTGACTGAGACTTAACGGGAAGCGAAACATTCAGGTCATCTGCATATTTCACGAAGTTGATTTCGTCACAAAGAGGTAAGTCATGTAAGAGGAAGGAAAAGAGAAACGGAGAGAGAACAGCACCCTGAGGAACACCAGCTTCAGTAAGCAAAGGAGAGGAAGATAGACCACTATATACCGTACACTGGATCCTATTAGAGAAGTAAGAGTGCAGCCAGTTGATAGCCCAGGACTCAGTTTGTTTAAGGCTTAGGTTGTTTAACAAAACGCCTCTAGGTAAAGAGTCGAAAGCAGATGTGTTATCAAAGAACGTACAACGGACATACTTAGCCCCTTTGTCTAAATAGGACACAATGTTGTGATAAAACACAGCAGCAGCGTCCAAATTACTTCTACCCTGTTTGTAAGCAAACTGCTTTGGATCATTTGAGAAGCTTACGGAGGGAACAAGTTCGTGTAACAATAATTTCTCCATAAGTTTCAAAAAAGGAGAGGTGATAGCAATAGGTCTAAACTTTACATCATTTTCAGAACCAGACTTGGGTACAGGGATGATTTTAATATCTTTGCACAGAGAAGGTACAACATTATTAAAAAAAGAAGTATTGAAGATGTTTGTAAGTGGGTTTCTTAAAATATATTTTTTTATATGTAATATATTTAATCACTGATATCCGTTTAAGCTAATTAGTACCAAGGAATCAGTTGCACTTAATCTAAGTATGATCAATGAAATGCACAGAATCACGTCAGCATCAAAATCAAAAACCGGATGGATATGTAGAGCCAAAGGAATGTGTAGGTGTGTTAATTACCAAAAGAATGCTTTCTTTTCATTCACTGTAGTCGTGGAAGAAGTTCATCACAGTATACTACATGCATAAATACAATAATGCAAAAGGAATTCATCTACAACTTGTACAACGTTTATTCAGTTGAATAAATGTAAAGCTAACAGGAATTACGTCTACAAACTTTATGTATTCTTTCTTCACACGCACGCACATATTACTTGAAGTGTGGAATGAAATGCTGGGCTGGTGCTCAACCTTAATCCCTTACCGACTGTATGCCCTGTTAAGGGAGATTTAGGTATGCTTTGGCAATGCTACCGTTTTCCAGTTTCTCCACTGCATACGACCTCGATGGTGTCTGCTGTTTCTATACCTGTTCTGTTGTGTTTTTTCTGAGGAGAACTGGAGTCAAGCCAAAGTTTGGTTGAGATCCATTGATGAAAAAGAAAGATGATTCGCTGAACCACCATTTTGCACTTAGCTGGATAGGACATTTTGTTTCACGTTAATGGAAAACTCGCTGTTAGCTAGTAGCGTTTCAGATAAGCCAACCTTCAAAGGAAGTGTGAATGTGAGTGAATTTTAATAATAAAAAAATGCACTCCTAACTATACGAATAGGTGGTGTATTAATTTTTTTAGTGTTTCAAACCAATCTTTTCAATTGAGATAGAAAACTTAATAGGTGAAACCAATACACGACCGTTGAGCCACCTTAGAAATGTTCAATACATCAGTGATACAATTATTTTTACAATCAGTATTTTGTTCAGCTAAAAACAAAACTGCTTGGAGCTGATTGTCCCAGTACACATCGTTAGTCCTCATGCCAATGCATATTTTATTAATGAGCTCACAACATACTGACAGTTGTGTAACCAGGATTTATCAGAATAGACATGAGTAAAGTTTTATCTCTGGATGCTTATTTATTATGACAACAGACTGGTCACTTACTCCATTCCAAAGAAAAACCATCTTCATAAATATGTAACTCAGTGGAGACTAGGCCTCATATATGCTCAGAATTCATCTTTCCACACCATTCGGTAAGACATTCTCTCCATTCAAACTTCAAATTACTTTTATCAGCCGTAAGTTGATCTAAGTCACCCTAAAAGATGACCTCCGTCATCTAACAGCTTCCATGTGCCTCTATCAGTTCACATGTTATTGTAGGGTGAGATGCATATGCAGCAGCTAGAGAATGCTCTCCGTACGGATACGATTGAACATTCCAGTATGATTTCCCATAAGACAGCAATCAAGGATGTACAAAGCTCTACTCTAGAAGACTTGACCAATTTTTGTCACTCTATCAACTCCAACCATGATTTTAAGATCATCTATATATGATAGAGAAGATTTGTGGCTCAGGTGGATGATTTTGATGCGGTTTTGTTCCCTGAGCTGGATGGTTAATTTGCGAAGCTTTCATCACCTACTGGGTGACATCTTCAGCGCATACTTCAATTTGAAGTCAGCTTTTAGATTTCTCCACGAGTTTATTAATCATTCCTCCTCGTGACCTTGGACATGATTGGTTGTTTATGTGTTTTCACATCTTCTAGGTTACTTGTATAAACTCAAGTTGATAGGAAATCAACTCACACAGACCAAATCCTAAATTACAACAGCAACAACCCAATAACACACAAAAGGAATTGCATACAAACACTATTCAAGAGAGCAAGGACCCATTGCAGCACTCCCACCTTAAGGAAAATTGAAGAAAAGTATCTCATGGACGTCTTCCAAAAGAATGGATATCCACGGAATTTCATCAAAAAACATATACCTCCAAACCAACCTACCAAAGCAAAAGCCACCAAGGAAAACACAAAGAAAATCGCCTTACCATACATAAAGGATATCTCAGAAATCACTACAAGACTCTTCAAACCTTTAGGAATTGATCTCGTACACAAACCAACAAAGTCACTTCACTAAATTCCATGTCAACCAAAACACTCAACAGCGAAAGAAGATAAAACCAACATCATCTACAAAATAAATTGTAACAACTGCGAAAAACAATACATTGGCCAAAGTGGACGTCCCCTTCGTCTTCGTATCCACGATCATAAGCTAGCCATCAAAAGACATGATATCCACTCCCTCATATCACTACACACAGACAACCACGGACATCAGTTTGACTGGGACAACGTTCAAATATTAGACAGAGGAAACAGCGAGAATGCTAGAGAATTTTTAGAAGCTTGGCATTCCAGTGAATCATCAATCAATAGACACATCGAGATAGACAAAATTTATCAACCAATAAGAAAGAAACTTCACACACAAAGGGCCAAAGTTCAAGTCACAGAAACAATCAGTTCCAACACAAGTAACCTAGAAGGTGTGAAAACATACATAAACAACCAATCACATTCAAGGTCACCAGGAGGAATGATTAATAAACTCGTGGAGAAATCTAAAAGCTGACTTCAAATTGAAGTATGCGCTGAAGATGTCACCCAGTAGGGTGATGAAAGCTTCGCAAACTAACCATCCAGCTCAGAGAACAAAACCACATCAAGAGATCATCTATAGATTTCATGCTAACTTACCACATTTTCCTCTTGAAGGTTTAGGAAATTTATGAATTCAAGCCTGCGTCAGTGGAACACAGCGGTAGAATGTTCATCAACCACGCAGGTGGTTCGGAGTAAGATCTCCAGCCGACCTACTTCTTAACAGCGCTAAGCCAGTAATAAGATTGGTAAAGGTGAGGAGGTTGGGCATGAGGCCAGTAACCCCATCCTGTAAAAATAAACACTGCCACAGAAACTTGAAGCCACTAGCTTGAAGCCCTATGTTCCACTGGGAATGTGAAGGAATAAAACAAATGTATTCAAGCCAGAACTTTGTGTACAAAGCTAGTATGTATAGTTCGTATTTCTACCCTGGCCGTGGAGGGATAAATATTTATTGATTTATTTATTATTTATCTGTTTGTTTATTTTATCTACATTACCTTCCGCTTATTCTGAAGATTGTTATTTATTTTTTTCAACTTGAACAGTCTCCGATATATTTTCACTTGTCACATTTATTATTTTTAGTCGATAAATTTTTTTTTGCAATATTATGTTCTATCCTAGTGCGTCGGTGGTATAGCGTTTAGGATGCTCGCCAACCATGCACATGTTCCGGGTTAGATCCCCGGTCACCGACGCACTCCTGTACCTCGCTGAGCGAGAAATAATCCTGGTAAAGAAGAAAGGTTGGGCATGAGGCTAGTAACCCCATCCTGTAAAATAAACACTGCTACTGAAACTTCAAGCCTCTAGCCCCCTATGTTTCACTGGGGAACGTGAAGGAAAAATGTTCTATCCTGTAAAATTTCCTTTTATGTTACGTTGGATTTTAATAGCCCAATAACCTTATTAATTTTGTTAAATTTACATCCTTTTCCAAGATCGATACATCCTATGATCCATTCCATAGATGACATCATTTATTGTACCACTCAATATTTAGTCATGATTATAATCATAAACGTTTTAATTGCATTTCACATTACTATTAAGTTTTTGTAAATTCGTTTAGATTTTTTTGTTTTGTTTAAATTTTCTCACTGGATTCTCAGTGGAGTGTGCACCAGACAGTGAGGAGAGAGATAGATAGGAGTACTTTGAATCGACAAAAAGACTCTAGAAGATCCGAGTTTCACGAATGACTTATGTTTGATGTCATAAAAACTCGAAGACATACAGGCGTAAGGCAAAAATCTGACAGAAGAGGCAGGTGGCGAAGAGAGGACTTCAGGTGAACACAGAGAAGATGGAGGTGATGAAAATAACCAATCAACCAACCAACCAACCAGTCAACTAACCAAAAATAAGCACTAATTAATATCAGTGGAATAAATACAAGAGACGTCACTTTGTTCACTAATCTGGGAAGCATCGTTTCAACTACACAGGCACACAGCATGAATTGGGATATCAAAACCAGAATCGGAAGAGCAAAACAGATCTTCACCACTCAACACTCTGATTTCACACTTGAAAAGCTTTTGAATTTAGGACAAAGAACGAAATTTTCATTTTTAACATAAACATTTATTTATTTTTTTTTATTTTTGATTACAGCTTGATTCCAAACCGTATTTTCGGTACAAGTATGGAATTTTCAGCATGGATATCGGTAGCCCAAATTTCGCAGGCCGACCATAGATATCAAGATGTGCGTCGGCGTGGGCTCGAACCCCGGACCATGTGGATGGTCGGCGAGAGTCCTAACCACTGTGCCACCGACGCACTTTTAGTCATCCCTTATGTGTGGGTCAGGAAACTAAATACATGGACCACGAAGAGCATTACCAAGAGATTGCAAACTTTTCTCAACAAACACTGAAGATCAACACTGGTCATTCATCAAGAATTAACAACAGGAAACTATGGGAACTAACCAGCCATGAAACTATTGTTCAATCAATATGTAGAAAAAATAGATATGGATGGCTGAGGAAATCGCCGAATGACGTGGAACACCAAACACACTCTCGAATGAAATCCTAAGAGGAAGAGGATGATTTGGTCGCGGGTCCCTTGATGACATGGAGGAGATCATTGTGTGAGGAGGGAGTTGACAGCTCAAAGGTAATCATGAGACCAGCTGAATAGGACTTCAGAGATTAGGGTTAAATTGAGATATTCTACTGATACCTTATGTTTCACCCAGAGCCCAAGAGAATAATAATATTATATTGGTGTCTGTATTTCTGTGAACTATATTAAAAGCAATCACTGACTGTAAAACCAATCTAAACGTGTGAATAAATGGAAGTATTATGGGGACTACGATTGTTTTTATTACTAAATGATTAAAAACAGTCAATAATGATAATAAAAAAGCTACTCTATGTAGAGATAGAATTTATTCAGACAATTTTATGTATATTTTTGCTAGTCTTCAACTCCTTAGTTATAGCATTCAGATGAAGACAATCTACAAATATGAATGACTCATTAGTGAATGATAAACAACTAAATACGTATGCAGTTTAATTTGCATAAAGTGGAAAGCTGTTTTTTTGTCAAAAGCTTTATTGTATTCATTGACGCATAGCGTATAATCAAAATCCTAACTCTGATCTCTTCTAACAGTATCGTTGTGAGGCAGTTATTTCACTTCTACAACACTCCACCTGATGAACGAGATTCGAGGTTTTTAACATTGATGTCAGATTAGCGCTTCTATATAATAATTCGTGGATTTTGTGTTGCACGACACCAAAAGAATTTCCAATATTGCCTGCTACAGAATTTTATGATAAAAATACCTAAGGTCGATGATAATGAAGACCAGGTGGCTAACCAGAAAAAAAAATCAGCAACAAGGAACTCAAGCAGTGGGGGCAACTAGACAAGAGTTAATTGATCAAACAATAAATATACAGAGGGAAATTTAGGGCGCATTGAATATATACTGTGAAGACATTCAAGTGACAGTCAGATCTTTGAGTGAACCAAGGATGTGAATCAACAGCTTAGGTGTTCAAACCAGACGTGAAAAAGATCGTGTATTGAGAAAGTGAAGTTCTGTCGACAGTATGTGTGGCCAGCTAAAAGTAACTGGCGAGAACCAAGTGGGATGGATACGTACGTCAAGGAGTTTTCATCCGTTTTCATCAAGGACGGTTATAGAAATCGAAGCAAGATAACAAGTGAAACTTTACAATGAACGCGTACTGGTTCTCTGTTTGTCTTAACATTCACTAAAATTTCAAGTGAACCACATTTTTCGTCAAAATGATAGGTTATTTTGTGTGGCGACTTTAAGTCATATTAAGTGAAATCTTAATAAGGGCTTTTTAGCACTTTCATCCACTCTTTTTTTCCTTCACGTTCCTAGTGGAACATAGGTCTTCAAGCTAGAAGGCTTGAAGTTTCTGTAACAGAGGTGATTATTTTTACAGGATGGCGTTGCTAGCCTCATGCCTAACCTTTCCTGTTTACCAGCTTTATTAATGGCTTAACGATGTAAAGGAGCGCCTCGTCGGCCAGGGATTGAACCCCTGACCATGTGCATGTTTGGCGAGCGTCCTAACCGCTGTTCAACCGACGCAACTTCATCCACTTACGAAACAAATATATTTTGCACATATTATATTTTTATAAATACAAAATACCTTGAAAGTGTAATTAGAAAGAAGTTAATTTAGGAAAGTTAGAGTACGACAGTAGTGTTAGAGAGTTTATATCTTGAAAAACAATTAGTATGAGAACACAAAATCTACTAGAATGAAGAGTGGTGATAATTACTAACTCATGAATATAAATAAAAGTAGCATAAACATTTAGTGAATATAAAAAGGTCAACCCCGGTGAGTGATTAATATTGAGGAGTCACAAAAACTGAAACAAAACAGAATTCCACTACTCCTTGCTGGTTTTCAATAGTTCTCTAACTAATATCCACTTGGGGGTGGAACTTGAAACAAATCAAATCACTACAAAATAACTCCTGAAAATTAATTCAGTGATCACTAGTGTGACTAGCTACAAGACGAAATTGCCTGAGGTGGTAGTGAGAATTGGTGATTAGTGAGGTCTGCCAGGTCGAGATTGAGGACAGATACTCACTGATGAATTGATTATTATTTCCTTTAATTCCTAGAGGAACATAGGGATTCAGCTGCGCACCTCCATTGCGTTCGGTTATCTGCCAACGTTTTCATCTCGCTCCAAGTCTGCCCACACGCCTTCATCTTCTCCTCACATGACCTCTTCTAGGTCACCCTCACATTGACGACCAACTCGTCGCTTCCCTTTCGGGTTCCACTCGAGCAATGGATTGTCTAGTGATGTCACTTGATGGTTTCCTCAGAGTATGGCCAGCCAATCCATCTCCATTTCTTCCTGACTATTTGTTTCACAATCGGTTCCTGGTTGGTTCGAAAAGAAGAACTATTTGCTTAAATTACAATAGCCTTATCTACAAGTAGATAAGAAGAAGTTTGTAGGCTTGTGGATGTGAGTGAGCTAAGCCAGACATTATTATTTCTTTGCACGGGGAAATAAAACTACGTCTAGCTTTCAAAGATATACGCAAAAAACAATGCTATGAAAGTGTACTTACTTATCATTTCAGACGACTTTTATCTTCTTTTTAACTTTTAATGATAAATATTCACACTTACAACTCTGCGTCATAAACAACCAGCAGATGTGACAGTTTATATAACTGCTAAAAACAAAACTTTAAGAAAACAAGACTAAAAATCATATCAGTTCAGAAAATAAATAGGAAAAAGCAGTAACAAAAAGGTTTTATTTTTGAAGTTTTTCCTCTTCACTCACGTATTCTGGACCGGGAGCTGCTTTGTTCTAAGTAACACTTTTCTGTCATAATATTTAGGAAAGTAAAACTGATAAAACTGAAATTTACAAAATATCAGCATATATATAACAAAGAGTTAAGGGATGAGAAATAAACTTAGGTCAAGTTAAAAGCAGGACATATTGAAAGTCAAAATAACAATGAAGATCACTAAACCAAATAACAAAGGTAATAAATAGTACGTCTGTTATGATATCAAAATAAAGTTTACTAACTTGATCATCATTCGTCTATCTGGGGTCGTTTTTCGTTGTCAAGTTGGTCAATTGGTAAAGATAACAAAATCAAGTGTAGATTGTTGGATTTGATCAGTGTGTAAAATTATAAAAGTAGTGTGTGTTTACATAGTGAATTTGTTTATCACATCCGTGTTGGTTTTGTCACTTCATGGGGAGGAAGATGTTGTAACCAGGTCAAATTCTGTTTTAGTCCGTCATTCAGACAATCTGGGTTCCACTTGATATGAAGTGCTTCTTATATTAGACGTTCTTTGTGATTTCCGAAGTTTTTTCTGGGTAATGATTTCAATATTGTCAAAATCAATTTTTTGGCCTGACGAAATAGCCTAGCTTGTAGACCTGTGTCTTCCTGATGATTTTTCAAGTTTTTCTAGTTCAACTAGATTTCTCGGTGGTCGAACAGAGGCGGCTCTACGGTATTCATTAATTGTGGTTTCAGTTTTTCTCTGGCGATGTTTGTTCGATGTATATCGCATCACATTCCAAGCATTTTATTTCATAGACACAATTAGATAGCGAATCTTTAGGAATTTGGTCTTTTATATGGACAAGGTTGTTTCGCTGTGTGTCTGATGTTTCGAAGAAAACTCTGATGTCGAGCCTAGTGAGTACTCTTCTGATATCATCTGACGTCTCCGCTCTATATGGAACTGTTGAGTTGCATGTTTTTGGAATACGTTTTCGACCATACCTAATGTCAGTGTTGATTTTGTTGATGAAGCTTTGGGTAGTTGTTTTGCTTGAGAGTTTCAGTAATGTTTGATATTTCTTCTTCTTTTTCTTGCTCATGCCTTATGAGAGAGTGTGCTCGTCTAAGAAGACTTGAAACAATTGAAATCTTTGTGCTGATGGGTTGTGGTGATTTGAAGAATAAGTATTTATTGGAGTCGGTTTTCTTCGTGAATATGGATATACTTATCTGCTTACATTTTATAAAATGGAATTGTTGCCTGTTGACTGTCACTAACACATTAATTTAGATTTTCGGTTTTTCTAAAGGCTTGGATTTCATCATTAACTAACACAGTTAGACAGAGATCATTGAAAACCAGCCAGGTAGTACTGGATAATTATTTTTTCCTAGTTTTATATTATTCAACAATGCACACCAACGACCTCATCAGAAATCGAACCGATGAACTTCCGGCTCTGAGACCATGCTGATTAACTATTCATCCAGAACTCATTCAGAACTCACTGACCCAGAAATTCTAATAGTGTCAACTCGTGATGTAGCCTTGCCCTGAACTAATGTATACAATTATCCGAACTAATATTGATTCGGGATGTAATCTACATTGAAACTAGAGAATGTATTTATCGGATTATAGTTATATTGGACGTTGTAAGCGTACTCTCCGAAAACATGTAGCTGAACACTATCCAGTTTCGTTATGGAAAGGTGAACGTAGAACTGCGAAGTCGAAGTCTATTTGTGATCACCTGTTAGAGTCTGGTCATTCAGCCCTACGTGATTCATCCTTCAAGGTTATCTACATGGCAAAATCGAATCGCACCAAAAGTTTACGTTTTCTTCACTTATGCACAGCCGAAGCTTTAGCTATACATGAACAGAAACCTAAATTATCTGTTCGAAAACGTTTTGTCAAACCCCTTTCTTTACCTTGGTTATAGTAATGATCTTTCTAGTTTTTATTTTATTTTATCATTTGAATTCTTTCCACTTCAATTCACATCTTTATTCTTATCGTAATCGTACTCCTAATTTTTTCAAATTTTTAGACAACACTACATTTTAAAAAAATTTGATATAAATTCACTTATAGAACAATCTTTAATAATTTTGTAATTCATCCCTTCAACTCTACCCTTTATAACATTTTAATTATCATTATTCTTATCACTTATATATGTATATTGACTGAGCAATTATTTAGCGCTACTTAATAACTTTTTCTGTAATATAAATACGACTGTACAGCTTGAAAATGAAGTCGTTGAAAAGAAATTTCTTCGCTGAACAAAAAAAAATTTATTTATTTATGATAACCATGTAAAATTCTAAGAATTTCCCAGTAGTTCTGAATTTATCATCAGCTAAAGAAATTGAAAATGTGTGTCCCACTCTTCAGACAAGCTACAAAACACTGATGAGAAGATTGTACTAATTCATCGTGACTATAAATTGACAGCATCAGTGGCATGGTGGTTAGGACGTTCGCCGACCATGCACATGGTCCGGGGTTTGATCCTCAGCCGAGCACTGCTTTACCTCACTAAGCCAGTGATCAAGCTGGTAAGAGAGAAGGTTATGCATGGGGCTAGCAACCCCAACCTGTAAAAATAATCACCTCTGTTACAGAAACTTCAAGCGTTCAAGCTTGAAGCCCAATGTTCCAGTAGGATCATGAAGGAAATAAGATAAATAAACTGACAGCAAAGTATAACCTTAAGCACCAAAATGAAGCAACGGATAAATCAGCTTGACTGCACCAATCACCGGAAAAATGAGACTTTTACGTATTAAATACGTATATTTATGAAAATTATGAATAAAAGGGCATGTGAGCGTTCCGTAGGCTACCCTTGTTTCACGTGTGGAATGAGTGTCTCTCAGTTTTGAATTGGAGCGTTCATAGTACTCCCTGGTTTTCTCTCAAACTAATATCGATTTGTGATCAAGCCTGTAACAGGAAACTATCACACTAACAAAGATAGAGCAACTGATATACAAAGAGAATTTGGGAACTGTTGTCAAGTAAAAATCATACATACTTCCGTATTCATTTAAAAAGTTATTACCAATAAAATCAAGGATGCTAAATCTACACTGATAAAAGGTGAAGTTATGTGAGCGATCGCCTTGATATGACTATGTGTAATGGAGGTATTGAAGAAACATAATAGTAATAATAATAATAATAGAATGAATAACAATCATACAGAATGGAATCTACAGTGTGTTTTTTACACTTTGCAACAATTAAGCTCCTTACATAAGTAGATAAATATATAACAACACAAATTATAAAACCACAGAAGGTGAAAATGTGTCGAATAGAATGGACAGGAAATATATATATATAATGATAATTCTCATTATGATTTGCAGTTCAACTAGCAATTTCAAAAGTTTACAAATTCTTTCTAGACATTTGACTCTTCAAATCAAACTCATGCTAAATATGGCACGCAGGAATCTTTATATTTAGTATCTGTAAAAGCATAAATTTTTGTGGAATCTTTTCTGGTAAAACCAGAAGAGTTGAAATACCTATCAACAACAATGTCAGTTAGTTGAGTAATAAGCACACTACCAACCTTGATTACAACTCCCGATATTCTACTCTGTATGTATGGCCATAGTCTCTCTTGAGAAGCCCAAAGAAGAATAAGAGGAAACAATAAACAAATAAGAATGGGCAGAATACATGAATTAATAAATTGCAAAAGAAGTGGTTGAGTCAGGTAATAAATAAGTTAGACAAAACAATTTCCCAGAAATCAACAAGATATGAGATGACTAACAGAGATTTGAAGAGAAACTGATGTCAAAGTAGGAGATATTCAATTTACTTCCCATCTTGCAGCTATAAGTACTACAGAAATAATGGCGCTGAATCAGTTCACATAAGTCTTCTTCGCGTCTGAGACTGAAATCAACAAGGTGACATTCAGATGCATTCGGTTTAAGAGCATTTGGACTGAATTATTTAAAATACTCTTTTTTCTGTGTTTTGTGGAATTCAGTTATTGGAAAACCTTTTTCATTCACTTTTTTTATGCTTCAGTATTTCCCATCTGAATTAATAATAAGGTACAAATGTGACTGCATTTTGTGATTCCGATGGAAATCACTTCATCAGTCTGATGAAACTCTGATGAGCGCTTAACTCATAGACGAAAAATTCGCTGAGTAAATATACCAAAAATATTCATTCAGACATCTATAAAACACAAAATAATTGAGCAAAGAATGTCATTTTCAATAATTCCCTCCTCTTCTGACTCTACAATTATATATGCATGTTTATATACATAGAATATTCTAGATTAGTAGTCAATAACAATGTTGGTGCTACCTCGACTGAAAGATGAAGTACCTAGACTAGCCACTTCTAGTTGTATCGACCGATTCAACTGCGCTTATGGAGCTAGTTATATCGGCCGTTGCTCTAGGAACTTGATTTTTCGTGCTGGCTCGATAACATCTCCTAGTATACTTAAGCAAAGATGTAGTGAAAAACTATTAACGGTTCGATATTGGACCATCTGGTGCAAACCGGCCACAAAGCCAGCGTAGAAGAATCCTTCTCTATATTATACTGGTTGCCAAATAAATTGCAAAAAACATCGAAGCACTGCAGGCTCCAAACAGCAGAGGCTATTGCGATTCACCTCAAACAACCAGTGTTTTGTGAGCAAAAGAAGTAAGTCCAGCCACTACTACTGCCCTGGCCTTCAGTAGAAACTATAAATTCATAAATTTGTAATATTATCTTTCCTAATTTTTCTGACATTCAGCTTATTTTATGTTGATGCTATTGAGCTGTAATGTATCAATATTATTGATTCGATGTTATTTAAACCACACTAATATTGTTCATAGCACTAATTCATTCATTCATTCACTATGATGTATGTATATATAACTGTAGAGCCTGATGATAAAGTAATTGAAAAAATTATTCTTTGTTCAGTATCTATTATTTTAAATAATATCTATTTGAAAAGTAAGATCAGTGCAATTGTAGTTCATTAAAGATGCTTAAATAATAATAATAATAATGACAAAGATATAGTAGCTAATACGTTATCAAATAAAATTAAGGAAATTTCTACAAAAAGTTGAGGTTCATTCAAACCTAAATGGCCAAGGTAAGGATCATGTCTGAACTAGCTTCATTGCGACACATAAATTAGGCTTGTTAATATGGATCCCAACAGCTTCCGTAATATATACTAGTCGAATTGTTAAGGCAAAATTGAGATTTGTTGGTATGCAGTAAATGACCCTGAAAGCATGGTTAACATCAATCTTGTGGTCTGTATCCACAAGATGAAATAGAATAGCGCTACAAATAGATTTTATTTGTCCTTTACTTAACCATTAAATAGGGTGATATTCGGAAATTCGGCGAGAAATAAATTGTACGGCCTATGTAACGGTTCCACAGGATCAGTTAAATTGGTAGCTACACAGCGAAGAGACGAAACTTAAAATTATTTAGTTCTCACAGCTAATGATAATAGATTAAAGTGATTATCAAATGATTAGTTGAAATTAGAGTACTTTTTACCGATGGTATGTACATATGTCTTCACTGGTAATCAATGGAGAAGATATTCTACTCAGTATGCCTTCACTATCACCGACAAATGGCGTGTTATCGACAGCTGTACTCTAAAGAATATCGGCTGAAATAAATTTTATACTTTTACTATTATTCCTCGGTTACGACTGAAACATGGGGCCCATAAAAAATGCACATCATCATTTATACTGTGCAGTCTGCAGGCCTTTTCAGCTGGCTTCAAGACTGCCCATAACTTTTCATCTCCTCCATGTCACCCTAAAAAACTCAACATTTCTTTTCTCACTCGGCTTTCACTTGGAGGTTGACCTGTCGTGTTTTTTTTTTTTTTCCTTCACGTTTTCCAGTGAACTTCAAGCTGGTGGCTTGAAGTTTCTGTAGCAGTGGTGATCATTTTTACAGGATCGGATTGCTAGCCTCTCGTCCAACATTTCCTCTTCACCAGCATTATTTCTGACTTAGCGAGGTAAAGGAGTTCGCCGACCGGCGATCGAACCCTGGACCATGTGCATAGTCGGTGAGCGTTCTAACCGTTGTGTCACCGACGTACGAATTTGATCAAATTCGACTTACTCACTTTATTACGGAATAAAGTTCTACACTAATATTTGTTGAATAACACTTAAAGTCAAACTGAGTACACGGTTGATGAGTTCAGCCCTAAATGAGCGAAATGACCATCCGGTATTTAGATGGGATATGAGTGGTGTGTGTAGCAACTCATATGAGCAAGCAGTAGTGTATACCATTATGTAATTATATTTCGTGATTTCATTAAGGGCTATACACCTCTCAACTTCTGATTAATAATTTTTTTTAATAATAACAGCTTTATTCCAAACGGTATTTGTGGTACAGGTATGGAATTTTCAGCGTCCATTACAATATATATTGCATCTAATTAACTCATAAATTTTATGAGATTTTTAAAATCAAAAAGAGACGTCAAAAAAGATAAATAAAAAAATAAAAACAACAGCGTAGCGTTTACATTTCAAACGATGCACCACAGGATTTGAAATATAAAGTTGATGTGTGGTAGAAGATGAGAACAACAGTGTAATAGTAACGAGGAAAGGAAAAAAAACTAATGAGACTATTTGTTAGAGTGCTGCAGTAAGTTTATCGTGTCATACCTAACGGATTTCTCATCACATAACAGCTGTCCCAGATATGGTATTGTGGGGTTTTTGTATTTGGTAGTCCTAGCATATAGCCTCCTACAGCTGCTTCTAGTTCTACCAGATGAAATGCAAGGAGATAGATGCGTATAGAGAGGATTCTCGGGGTCCGACAATATTGTATTCGCTAGTTTCTTACATGACATAATATGTCTATCTACAATAGTGTTAACCAGTTGGTTTAACGATATCCCACTTGCGCTACTAACAGCTTTTAGTGCCCTTCTCAGCAAAACAAAGTCTTTCTTAAGTAGCCCAGGAAAGACTAATGGGGAGCAGTAAAGGGGGATGGGTAGAATACAAGAATTTATAAATTGAGAAAGTAAAGATTGCTTTATACCAGACTGCCTAAATTTCCTACTGTAGAACGTTAAGCGAAACATCTTTCTAGTAATTAGCAAGATGTGGGAAGACCAGGAAAGATCGGTGGAAAAACTCAGCCCAAAGTACTTGACATTAGATGTATTTTCAAACTCTGTGCCGTCAATGATATATATATATATATATATATATATATTAATTTAAATTTATTGTTTAGGTTAACCGTAGATGGGAGTCGGATGAAAGTGTTAAATTCTCCACATGTGACCATGCCTGTTAACTGGCAGAAATAAATAGTGTATATATTTTCCATGGTCAAGACAAAAAATATATTTTGATATAGCTGATGAATGAAAAGGCATCAGTTTTACATCGCTGCATTCCGCCTTTTCAGAATATCAATGCCAATCTCTGTAGTTAAAAGGTTTATCTGAGTTGAGTTCTCAATGAATAAAATATAATACAAATATAACTTAGCAGCTAAAGAAAAAGGTTGAAATGTAGATATGTAACAATTTGATTGGTTTAACGTTTGGTTAAGAACTGAAATCAGTTAGAGAACCATTGGAAAACTAGAGACTGACTCAATACAAGAGGTTACTTGGAGTTATGATGAGAGAACAGTTAATCATCGATGACGTTGTCTGACGGTTGCATTATATACTGCAAATCACAAGGAGTCACAAATCACTGGCTATTCAACAGACTCTCTTAGTGGCTGAAAGGTCTAAGAGTTCAGTTTATAATCGGTAGTTCGTAGCTGAGAACCCCAATGGTCGAGAAGTGAAGAGGAGTCCCAAAGTACTGGTACTCCCTGGTTTTCTAGTGGTTTACTCTCTAAGTCATGTCATTTCGCGACCAAGCCTCCAGCAAGAAACTATCACACTAACAAAGAGCAACTGATATACAAAGAGAATTTGGGAACTGTTGTCAAGTAAACATCATACATACTTCCATATTAATTCAAAAGTTATTATCAATAAAATCAAGGATGCTAAATCTACACTGATAAAAGGTGAAGTTATGTGAGCGATCGCCTTGATATGACTATGTGTAATGGAGGTATTGAAGAAACATAATAGTAATAATAATAATAATAATAGAATGAATAACAATCATACAGAATGGAATCTACAGTGTGTTTTTTACACTTTGCAACAATTAAGCTCCTTACATAAGTAGATAAATATATAACAACACAAATTATAAAACCACAGAAGGTGAAAATGTGTCGAATAGAATGGACAGGAAATATATATATATATAATGATAATTCTCATTATGATTTGCAGTTCAACTAGCAATTTCAAAAGTTTACAAATTCTTTCTAGACATTTGACTCTTCAAATCAAACTCATGCTAAATATGGCACGCAGGAATCTTTATATTTAGTATCTGTAAAAGCATAAATTCTTGTGGAATCTTTTCTGGTAAAACCAGAAGAGTTGAAATACCTATCAACAACAATGTCAGTTAGTTGAGTAATAAGCACACTACCAACCTTGATTACAACTCCCGATATTCTACTCTGTATGTATGGCCATAGTCTCTCTTGAGAAGCCCAAAGAAGAATAAGAGGAAACAATAAACAAATAAGAATGGGCAGAATACATGAATTAATAAATTGCAAAAGAAGAGGTTGAGTCAGGTAATAAATAAGTTAGACAAAACAATTTCCCAGAAATCAACAAGATATGAGATGACTAACAGAGATTTGAAGAGAAACTGATGTCAAAGTAGGAGATATTCAATTTACTTCCCATCTTGCAGCTATAAGTACTACAGAAATAATGGCGCTGAATCAGTTCACATAAGTCTTCTTCGCGTCTGAGACTGAAATCAACAAGGTGACATTCAGATGCATTCGGTTTAAGAGCATTTGGACTGAATTATTTAAAATACTCTTTTTTCTGTGTTTTGTGGAATTCAGTTATTGGAAAACCTTTTTCATTCACTTTTTTTATGCTTCAGTATTTCCCATCTGAATTAATAATAAGGTACAAATGTGACTGCATTTTGTGATTCCGATGGAAAATCACTTCATCAGTCTGATGAAACTCTGATGAGCGCTTAACTCATAGACGAAAAATTCGCTGAGTAAATATACCAAAAATATTCATTCAGACATCTATAAAACACAAAATAATTGAGCAAAGAATGTCATTTTCAATAATTCCCTCCTCTTCTGACTCTACAATTATATATGCATGTTTATATACATAGAATATTCTAGATTAGTAGTCAATAACAATGTTGGTGCTACCTCGACTGAAAGATGAAGTACCTAGACTAGCCACTTCTAGTTGTATCGACCGATTCAACTGCGCTTATGGAGCTAGTTATATCGGCCGTTGCTCTAGGAACTTGATTTTTCGTGCTGGCTCGATAACATCTCCTAGTATACTTAAGCAAAGATGTAGTGAAAAACTATTAACGGTTCGATATTGGACCATCTGGTGCAAACCGGCCACAAAGCCAGCGTAGAAGAATCCTTCTCTATATTATACTGGTTGCCAAATAAATTGCAAAAAACATCGAAGCACTGCAGGCTCCAAACAGCAGAGGCTATTGCGATTCACCTCAAACAACCAGTGTTTTGTGTGCAAAAGAAGTAAGTCCAGCCACTACTACTGCCCTGGCCTTCAGTAGAAACTATAAATTCATAAATTTGTAATATTATCTTTCCTAATTTTTCTGACATTCGGCTTATTTTATGTTGATGCTATTGAGCTGTAATGTATCAATATTATTGATTCGATGTTATTTAAACCACACTAATATTGTTCATAGCACTAATTCATTCATTCATTCACTATGATGTATGTATATATAACTGTAGAGCCTGATGATAAAGTAATTGAAAAAAGTATTCTTTGTTCAGTATCTATTCTTTTAAATAATATCTATTTGAATAGTAAGATCAGTGCAATTGTAGTTCATTAAAGATGCTTAAATTATAATAATAATAATAATGACAAAGATATAGTAGCTAATACGTTATCAAATAAAATTAAGGAAATTTCTACAAAAGTTGAGGTTCATTCAAACCTAGATGGCCAAGGTAAGGATCATGTCTGAACTAGCTTCATTGCGACACATAAATTAGGCTTGTTAATATGGATGCCAACAGCTTCCGTAATATATACTAGTCGAATTGTTAAGGCAAAATCGAGATTTGTTGGTATGCAGTAAATGACCCTGAAAGCATGGTTAACATCAATCTTGAGGTCTGTATCCACAAGATGAAATAGAATAGCACTACAAATAGATTTTATTTGTCCTTTACTTAACCATTATATAGGGTGATATTCGGAAATTAGGCGAGAAATAAATTGTACGGCCTATGTAACTGGTTCCACAGGATCAGTTAAATTGGTAGCTACACAGCGAAGAGACGAAACTTAAAATTATTTAGTTCTCACAGCTAATGATAATAGATTAAAGTGATTATCAAATGAGTAGTTGAAATTAGAGTACTTGTTACCGATGGTATGTACATTTGTCTTCACTGGTAATCAATGGAGAAGATATTCTACTCAGCATGCCTTCACTATCACCGACAAATGGCGTGTTATCGACAGCTGTACTCTAAAGAATATCGGCTGAAATAAATTTTATACTTTTACTATTATTCCTCGGTTACGACTGAAACATGGGGCCCATAAAAAATGCACATCATCATTTATACTGTGCAGTCTGCAGGCCTTTTCAGCTGGCTTCAAGACTGCCCATAACTTTTCATCTCCTCCATGTCACCCTAAAAAACTCAACATTTCTTTGCTCACTCGGCTATCACTTGGAGGTTGACCTGTCGTTTTTTTTTGTTTTTTTTCCTTCACGTTTTCCAGTGAACTTCAAGCTGGTGGCATGAGGTTTCTGTAGCAGTGGTGATCATTTTTACAGGACCGGATTGCTAGCCTCTCGTCCAACATTTCCTCTTCACCAGCATTATTTCTGAATTAGCGAGGTAAAGGAGTTCGCCAACCGGTGATCGAACCCTGGACCATGTGCATAGTCGGTGAGCGTTCTAACCGTTGTGCCACCGACGCACGAATTTGATCAAATTCGACTTACTCACTTTAATACGGAATCAAGTTCTACACTAATATTTGTTGAATAACACTTAAAGTCAAACTGAGTACACGGTTGATGAGTTCAGCCCTAAATGAGCGAAATGACCATCCGGTATTTAGATGGGATATGAGTGGTGTGTGTAGCTACTAATATGAGCAAGCAGTAGTGTATACCATTATGTAATTATATATCGTGATTTCATTAAGGGCTATATACCTCTCAACTTCTGATTAATAATTTTTTTAACAATAACAGCTTTATTCCAAACGGTATTTGTGGTACAGGTATAGAATTTTCAGCGTGCATTACAATATATATTGCATCTAATTACCTCATAAATTTTATGAGATTTTTAAAAACAAAAAGAGACGTCAAAAAAGATAAATAAAAAAATAAAAACAACAGCGTAGCGTTTACATTTCAAACAATGCACCACAGGATTTGAAATATAAAGTTGATGTGTGGTAGAAGATGAGAACAACAGTGTAATAGTAACGAGGAAAGGAAAAAAAACTAATGGGACTAGTTGTTAGAGTGCCGCAGTAAGTTGATCGTGTCATACCTAACGGATTTCTCATCACATAACAGCTGTCCCAGATATGGTATTGTGGGGTTTTTGTATTTGGTAGTCCTAGCATATAGCCTCCTATAGCTGCTTCTAGTTCTACCAGATGAAATGCAAGGAGATAGATGCGTATAGAGAGGATTCTCGGGGTCCAACAATATTGTATTCGCTAGTTTCTTACATGACATAATATGTCTATCCACAATAGTGTTAACCAGTTGGTTTAACGATATCCCACTTGACCTACTAACGGCTTTTAGTGCCCTTCTCAGCAAAACAAAGTCTTTCTTAGGTAGTCCAGGAAAGATTAATGGGGAGCAATAAAGGGGGATGGGTAGAATACAAGAATTTACAAATTGAGAAAGTAAAGATTGCTTTATACCAGACTGCCTAAATTTCCTAATGTAGAACGTTAAGCGAAACATCTTTCTAGTAACTAGCAAGATGTGGGAGTACCAGGAGAGATCGGTGGAAAAACTCAGCCCAAGGTACTTGACATTAGATGTATTTTCAACCTCTGTGCCGTCAATGATATATATATATATATTAATTTAAATTTATTGTTTAGGTTAACCGTAGATGGGAGTTGGATAAAAGTGTTAAATTCTCCACATGTGACCATGCCTGTTAACTGGCAGAAATAAATAGTGTATATATTTTCCATGGTCAAGAAAAAAATATATTTTGATATAGCTGACGAATGTAAAAGGCATCAGTTTTACATCGCTGCATTCCGCCTTTTCAGAATATCAATGCCAATCTCTGTAGTTAAAAGGTTTATCTGAGTTGAGTTCTCAATGAATAAAATATAATACAAATATAACTTAGCAGCTAAAGAAAAACGTTGAAATGTAGTTATGTAACAATTTGATTAATTTAACGTTTGGTTATGAACTGAAATCAGTTAGAGAACCATTCGAAAACTAGAGACTGACTCAATACAAGAGGTTACTTGGAGTTATGATGAGAAATCATGAACAGTGTGAACCACCAAGTCAGATAAGAGAACAGTTAATCATCGATGAGGTTGTCTGACGGTTACATTATATACTGCAAATCACAAGGAGTCAGAAATCACTGGCTATTCAACAGAGTCTCATAGTGGCTGAAAGGTCTAAGAGATCAGTTTATAATCGGTGGTTCGTAGCCGAGAACCTCAATGGTCGAGAAGTGATGAGGAGTCCCAAAGTAAGATGAGACAGCCGTTTGGTACTCCTTGGTTTTCTTAAGTAGTCTTTATTAAGTAGTCCAGGAAAGATTAATGGGGAGCAATAAAGGGGGATGGGTAGATTACAAGAATTTACAAATTGAGAAAGTAAAGATTGCTTTATACCAGACTGCCTAAATTTCCTAATGTAGAACGTTAAGCGAAACATCTTTCTAGTAACTAGCAAGATGTGGGAGGACCAGGAGAGATCGGTGGAAAAACTCAGCCCAAGGTACTTGACATTAGATGTATTTTCAACCTCTGTGCCGTCAATGAGAGTGGGGCCATGTGAGCTAACTAGTTGCTGTAGGTCACATTTACGTCTGAAAGTGAAATTGACTACCTGACATTTAGACGGATTAAGCTTAAGTCCGTTTGAAGAGGACCACTGACTAATTTTCGACAGAAAGTTATTTAATTTGGAACAATCTGACTGAGAGTTGACAGGCATAGAAACCGAGAGGTCATCGGCATACTTAACAAAAGTGGCTACATCAGAATGAGGCAAGTCATGTAAGAAAAACGAGAACAGAAAGGGAGAAAGAACAGCACCTTGAGGAACACCAGCTAAAGTAAGTGAGGTAGTGGAGGATTTTCCATTGTAGACGGTGAACTGCTTCCTTTCAGAAAAATAGGAATGCAACCACTTATTTGTCCAGCTTTCAGCCTGTGTTGCAGCAAGCTTACTTAGCAAGAGAGACCTGGGAACAGAGTCAAATGCAGATGTGTAATCAAGGAAGGCACAGCGAACGTATTTAGCTCCTTTATCTAAACTAGAGACTATGCTATGGTGGAGGACAACAGCGGCATCTAACGTACTCCTCCTATGTTTATAAGCAAACTGGTTGGGGTAGTTGAAAGGTTTTAAAGAGGGATCAAGATTAAGTAAAATAAGTCTTTCCATAACTTTCAAGAAGGGTGAGGTAATTGAAATGGGTCTAAACTTAACATTTGGTTCACTTGTTGATTTAGGCACTGGAGCGATCTTGATGTTTTTCCATGATTCAGGTATAATACTTTTGGAAAACGATTCGTTGAAAATGTCAGTTAGCGCGAAACACAAGATGTCGGCACACTTCTTAAGGATAACAGCAGGAACACCATCAGGACCGAGGGACTGAGTAGGCTTGAGAGATTGAAGACACTTGAGGACATCATTCGTGTTAAAGCATGAGAAGCAGTCATTGTTTACACTATTTGAGTTAGGAATCATAACATATGCTGGGATACATATGAAGGATACATTAAGCATGTTAACGTCTACAGAAATATCATTCATCATTTGCTTACCACCTGTGATTTCCTTTAATAACTTCCACATATTTGATGGGGATTTACATGAGAGAAACTTCTGGTTATAGAGAGCATTCAATCTTTGTAATTCAAGCTTAATCAAAGTGTTCATTCTCTTAACATCAGATTTGTTTTTCATTTTGAACAACCTTTCTTTTTCACGGCGGAGCTTTTTGAGTTGAGAAGAGGAGAAGCGATGGAATTTTAAGAAGATTGTCTCTTTTGGACAACAAACATCAAGACAGAAATTAAGATAATGAGTTATGTTGGCATTATGGGTAAATTTTGTTTTGATAAAGTCTCACAGTGTTATACAGTAATGTTTACTGATGACGTTTCGAGCACAATTTATTGCTCATAATCATATCAAGGTAATCACACGACTTCCTAAATTCATTTATATAGTTCCATTGTTTTTCTCTTGATTTTCACTTGATTTGATTGGTAATAGTATTTTCCATATTTCAGGTATGAGTGACGAGTCATTCCTATTGCATGTGTTGGGTGTAGACTCGATGAACAAGGATTCAGTAATCAACCTCTCTCTCCACCTACCTAGATTACTTTTTAGAATTTTAACCCTCTCCCACCCTATTGTGTGGTTGTGTGTTAGCGCATGCATTGCAATTGCTGAGCTTTTTTCTAAATTACTTATCTTCTCGGGGTCAACCATTCTTACCTTAGCTAAATTCTTATGCTCTGACAATCTGACTACCCCTGACCTACTAGTTTGACCTATGTAGTTGACCTCACAGTCATTGCATGGTATTTTGTAAATAATATTATTTTGTCTAATTGGGTCAACTGGGTCCTTTAACCTACAGAGCTTGTCCCTGAGTGAGTTTGTAGGTTTAAATGCCACCCTAATTCCTATTTTATTCAGAATCCTACGTAGTGTCTCAGATGTCCCCTCTTTATATGGTATAACTGTGGATGACTTATATTCTTTCTTATTTATGTTATTATTACTAGTTTCACAATTATTTTTATTTTGTTTTTGGCCTTTAATGATCTTCCTAATGAATTTTATAGGATAGTTATTCAACACCAACGCTTCTTCTATCTGTTTTAATTCATCATTTAGATCTTTTTTTGTGCTACTTAGTGCCACTGCTCGGTTTGTTAAACATTTAACTAAGCCTGCCTTAACAGTTAAAGGATGAGACGAATTAAAGTCTAAATATCTATTAGAATGCGTTGGTTTTCTATAAACACTAGTGTGTAGTTTGCCTTCTTCTATTCTTTTTATCTTACAATCTAACATAGCTAATTCTCCTTGTTCATTTTCTGATTCAAATGTGAATTTTATTCCCTCAACTTGTGAGTTTATATGTGTCAAGAAGCTAGAGATGTGTTCTGTTTTTAACACTGTGAAAGTGTCATCCACATATCTCCACCATATTTTCGGAGTAGGGTTAAATGTATTGAGGGCACTATTTTCCCAGCTGTCCATAAATATGTCTGCTACGATAGGGGATATTGGTGATCCCATTGCTACACCTTCTGTTTGTCTATATATTTTGCCTTGGAACTTAAAGATAGTAGATGTGAGGCATAACTGAATCCCTAAAATAATTTCTTCAATGGACAGCTTTGTCCTATGACTGAGTTCCGGATCCGCAGTTAATTCTTTTTTAACTGCTTCTAAGGCCATATTAACTGGTATATTAGTATAAAGACTAGTTATATCAAAACTAACCATTGTTTCATCATTCGCTAGTTGAATGTCATTTATTTTATTTTTCATCTCATATGAATTAGTTAATCTAGAGTTTGAACGATTTCTAATGGGCCATAGTATTAGAGCTAAGTGTTTTGATAATTCATACGTGGGGGTATTTCTAAAATCTACTATTGGTCTTATGGGGTAACCTGGCTTATGTATTTTTATAGTACCATATATTCTACTAGCATTATTAGTTTTAGGCATTAAATTAAACCATTTAGACTCACCCAGTGATGGCTTCATTCTGCGTATTAGTTCCGCTGTAGATTTCTTAACCTTATTCATTATTGTATCTACAGGCTTCTTAATTTCCTCATATGGACCCGTTTGAATATGTTCAGTAACTTTTTTGATGTAGTCAGATTTATCCAAAACTACGGTGGCGTTTCCTTTGTCAGCTTTTGCGATGACAATGTTTTTATCCTGTTTAAGACTAATTAAAGCTTCCCTTTCCGATTTTGTTAAGTTTGATTTTGTTTTCTTTTGATTTTTTAGGGTTAATGCACATTGTGCTCGAACCTCTTCTGCTGTAGTCTTATCTATTGAGTTTAGTGCTGCTTCTATGTTAGGAATGACGTCCTCTGGTTTTAATTTATTAACTGTTACGTTGAAATTTAGTCCTTTTTCAAGTACTTTTATCTCATTAGAGTTTAGTTCCCTTGATGAGAGGTTGATCACCCACTTTGTTCTGTCGATAGAGGATGAAGCATTGATATCAGTTTCATTTGTTGTGTTCTTTTCTTCTATTAGTTTGTTGAATTTTTTGATTTGCGTGATTTTTGATTTTCTTAATGCGGATTCTCTAGCTTTGTTGGATGTTTCAACAACAATTATATAATCTTTGTCATTGATCATACATTTGAGTTTGTGTTTGAGTTTTTCAATTTGATTTCGTATATTATTTAGTTTTACAGTAACTCGATGTAATTCTTCTCTTAGACATAATTTACTGACATGTTCTGCGGCTGATGTTATTTTGTTTGAAGTAATTGGAGTACGTAGACGTAAATATTTTGGAATTATATGGCTTTTTAAACATCGACTGTTAAAAATCCGATGATTTGTAAATCTTGCTTCAGTTTGACTAAGTCGTGTGAGTTTGTTGATAAGCTTCCTACTAGGAAGACCATAAGTATCAATGATACATATTTTTTTTAACAGTCGATGTTTAAAAAGCCATATAATTCCAAAATATTTACGTCTACGTACTCCAATTACTTCAAACAAAATAACATCAGCCGCAGAACATGTCAGTAAATTATGTCTAAGAGAATAATTACATCGAGTTACTGTAAAACTAAATAATATACGAAATCAAATTGAAAAACTCAAACACAAACTCAAATGTATGATCAATGACAAAGATTATATAATTGTTGTTGAAACATCCAACAAAGCTAGAGAATCCGCATTAAGAAAATCAAAAATCACGCAAATCAAAAAATTCAACAAACTAATAGAAGAAAAGAACACAACAAATGAAACTGATATCAATGCTTCATCCTCTATCGACAGAACAAAGTGGGTGATCAACCTCTCATCAAGGGAACTAAACTCTAATGAGATAAAAGTACTTGAAAAAGGACTAAATTTCAACGTAACAGTTAATAAATTAAAACCAGAGGACGTCATTCCTAACATAGAAGCAGCACTAAACTCAATAGATAAGACTACAGCAGAAGAGGTTCGAGCACAATGTGCATTAACCCTAAAAAATCAAAAGAAAACAAAATCAAACTTAACAAAATCGGAAAGGGAAGCTTTAATTAGTCTTAAACAGGATAAAAACATTGTCATCGCAAAAGCTGACAAAGGAAACGCCACCGTAGTTTTGGATAAATCTGACTACATCAAAAAAGTTACTGAACATATTCAAACGGGTCCATATGAGGAAATTAAGAAGCCTGTAGATACAATAATGAATAAGGTTAAGAAATCTACAGCGGAACTAATACGCAGAATGAAGCCATCACTGGGTGAGTCTAAATGGTTTAATTTAATGCCTAAAACTAATAATGCTAGTAGAATATATGGTACTATAAAAATACATAAGCCAGGTTACCCCATAAGACCAATAGTAGATTTTAGAAATACCCCCACGTATGAATTATCAAAACACTTAGCTCTAATACTATGGCCCATTAGAAATCGTTCAAACTCTAGATTAACTAATTCATATGAGATGAAAAATAAAATAAATGACATTCAACTAGCGAATGATGAAACAATGGTTAGTTTTGATATAACTAGTCTTTATACTAATATACCAGTTAATATGGCCTTAGAAGCAGTTAAAAAAGAATTAACTGCGGATCCGGAACTCAGTCATAGGACAAAGCTGTCCATTGAAGAAATTATTTTAGGGATTCAGTTATGCCTCACATCTACTATCTTTAAGTTCCAAGGCAAAATATATAGACAAACAGAAGGTGTAGCAATGGGATCACCAATATCCCCTATCGTAGCAGACATATTTATGGACAGCTGGGAAAATAGTGCCCTCAATACATTTAACCCTACTCCGAAAATATGGTGGAGATATGTGGATGACACTTTCACAGTGTTAAAAACAGAACACATCTCTAGCTTCTTGACACATATAAACTCACAAGTTGAGGGAATAAAATTCACATTTGAATCAGAAAATGAACAAGGAGAATTAGCTATGTTAGATTGTAAGATAAAAAGAATAGAAGAAGGCAAACTACACACTAGTGTTTATAGAAAACCAACGCATTCTAATAGATATTTAGACTTTAATTCGTCTCATCCTTTAACTGTTAAGGCAGGCTTAGTTAAATGTTTAACAAACCGAGCAGTGGCACTAAGTAGCACAAAAAAAGATCTAAATGATGAATTAAAACAGATAGAAGAAGCGTTGGTGTTGAATAACTATCCTATAAAATTCATTAGGAAGATCATTAAAGGCCAAAAACAAAATAAAAATAATTGTGAAACTAGTAATAATAACATAAATAAGAAAGAATATAAGTCATCCACAGTTATACCATATAAAGAGGGGACATCTGAGACACTACGTAGGATTCTGAATAAAATAGGAATTAGGGTGGCATTTAAACCTACAAACTCACTCAGGGACAAGCTCTGTAGGTTAAAGGACCCAGTTGACCCAATTAGACAAAATAATATTATTTACAAAATACCATGCAATGACTGTGAGGTCAACTACATAGGTCAAACTAGTAGGTCAGGGGTAGTCAGATTGTCAGAGCATAAGAATTTAGCTAAGGTAAGAATGGTTGACCCTAAGAAGATAAGTAATTTAGAAAAAAGCTCAGCAATTGCAATGCATGCGCTAACACATAACCACACAATAGGGTGGGAGAGGGTTAAAATTCTAAAAAGTAATCTAGGTAGGTGGAGAGAGAGGTTGATTACTGAATCCTTGTTCATCGAGTCTACACCCAATACATGCAATAGGAATGACTCGTCACTCATACCTGAAATATGGAAAATACTATTACCAATCAAATCAAGTGAAAATCAAGAGAAAAACAATGGAACTATATAAATTAAATTAGGAAGTCGTGTGATTACCTTGATATGATTATGAGCAATAAATTGTGCTCGAAACGTCATCAGTAAACATTACTGTATAACACTGTGAGACTTTATCAAAACAAAATTTACCCATAATGCCAACATAACTCATTATCTTAATTTCTGTCTTGATGTTTGTTGTCCAAAAGAGACAATCTTCTTAAAATTCGATCGCTTCTCCTCTTCTCAACTCAAAAAGCTCCGCCGTGAAAAAGAAAGGTTGTTCAAAATGAAAAACAAATCTGATGTTAAGAGAATGAACACTTTGATTAAGCTTGAATTACAAAGATTGAATGCTCTCTATAACCAGAAGTTTCTCTCATGTAAATCCCCATCAAATATGTGGAAGTTATTAAAGGAAATCACAGGTGGTAAGCAAATGATGAATGATATTTCTGTAGACGTTAACATGCTTAATGTATCCTTCATATGTATCCCAGCATATGTTATGATTCCTAACTCAAATAGTGTAAACAATGACTGCTTCTCATGCTTTAACACGAATGATGTCCTCAAGTGTCTTCAATCTCTCAAGCCTACTCAGTCCCTCGGTCCTGATGGTGTTCCTGCTGTTATCCTTAAGAAGTGTGCCGACATCTTGTGTTTCGCGCTAACTGACATTTTCAACGAATCGTTTTCCAAAAGTATTATACCTGAATCATGGAAAAACATCAAGATCGCTCCAGTGCCTAAATCAACAAGTGAACCAAATGTTAAGTTTAGACCCATTTCAATTACCTCACCCTTCTTGAAAGTTATGGAAAGACTTATTTTACTTAATCTTGATCCCTCTTTAAAACCTTTCAACTACCCCAACCAGTTTGCTTATAAACATAGGAGGAGTACGTTAGATGCCGCTGTTGTCCTCCACCATAGCATAGTCTCTAGTTTAGATAAAGGAGCTAAATACGTTCGCTGTGCCTTCCTTGATTACACATCTGCATTTGACTCTGTTCCCAGGTCTCTCTTGCTAAGTAAGCTTGCTGCAACACAGGCTGAAAGCTGGACAAATAAGTGGTTGCATTCCTATTTTTCTGAAAGGAAGCAGTTCACCGTCTACAATGGAAAATCCTCCACTACCTCACTTACTTTAGCTGGTGTTCCTCAAGGTGCTGTTCTTTCTCCCTTTCTGTTCTCGTTTTTCTTACATGACTTGCCTCATTCTGATGTAGCCACTTTTGTTAAGTATGCCGATGACCTCTCGGTTTCTATGCCTGTCAACTCTCAGTCAGATTGTTCCAAATTAAATAACTTTCTGTCGAAAATTAGTCAGTGGTCCTCTTCAAACGGACTTAAGCTTAATCCGTCTAAATGTCAGGTAGTCAATTTCACTTTCAGACGTAAATGTGACCTACAGCAACTAGTTAGCTCACATGGCCCCACTCTCATTGACGGCACAGAGGTTGAAAATACATCTAATGTCAAGTACCTTGGGCTGAGTTTTTCCACCGATCTCTCCTGGTCCTCCCACATCTTGCTAGTTACTAGAAAGATGTTTCGCTTAACGTTCTACATTAGGAAATTTAGGCAGTCTGGTATAAAGCAATCTTTACTTTCTCAATTTGTAAATTCTTGTATTCTACCCATCCCCCTTTATTGCTCCCCATTAATCTTTCCTGGACTACTTAAGAAAGACTTTGTTTTGCTGAGAAGGGCACTAAAAGCTGTTAGTAGGGCAAGTGGGATATCGTTAAACCAACTGGTTAACACTATTGTGGATAGACATATTATGTCATGTAAGAAACTAGCGAATACAATATTGTCGGACCCCGAGAATCCTCTCTATACGCATCTATCTCCTTGCATTTCATCTGGTAGAACTAGAAGCAGCTATAGGAGGCTATATGCTAGGACTACCAAATACAAAAACCCCACAATACCATATCTGGCACAGCTGTTATGTGATGAGAAATCCGTTAGGTATGACACGATCAACTTACTGCGGCACTCTAACAACTAGTCCCATTAGTTTTTGTTTTCCTTTCCTCGTTACTATTACACTGTTGTTCTCATCTTCTACCACACATCAACTTTATATTTCAAATCCTGTGGTGCATTGTTTGAAATGTAAACGCTACGCTGTTTTTTCTTAATTTTTAATTTTTATTTATTTTATTTATTTATAACTTATTTATTTTATTTTTATTTATTTATCTTTGATTTTTAAAAATCTTATATAATTTATGAGGTAATTAGATGCAATATATTGTAATGCGCGCTGAAAATTCCATACCTGTACCACAAATACCGTTTGGAATAAAGCTGTTATTATTATTATTATTATTATTTATCAAAACAAAAATTTACCCATAATGGAATTTTACATAATGCACAAGTTTTATTCTTATATCAATGAGACCCGTCTGGTAAAAATAAAACCATCGCCTGAAGCCCTATGTTCCTGTCAGAACGTAATGGAATAAAATAACAATAATAATAATAATAACAGAATATTGCCCCTGCAGAAATAATAGTCCACAAAATTATTTTATTCTATGCAAAGTGGACTAAATACAACAAATAAGTTGGAATGTAAGAAACACTCTGAGACACACAACTTCTTATTTATCACTCATATACACGTGTATGTTTTGCAGTGAAATATTAACTATCCAGGGAGAACAAAGCCTTTATAAACCACCAATTATCCTATCACATTTTATCAGTTAAATAGACAGACATAAGCGTAGACACTTGCATATCAGTTCAGTTTATCGTATATGAGAAAAATAACAAAATAAACAGAAAAGGAAGGTAAGCAAGCATCAAATGACGTGAATAAAAACAGAGAGAAAAAAAAAGCTGCCATGAAGGGGAAGAAAATATTTAAAAAGGATTATTGAAAATGCTCAAAATGACAACAGCTTAGTTTTCAAGTCACTTCTTAACTCTCCACAGAACTTTTTACTAGAAAAGCTTTCAAGTGTTGGTTTGTAGGGAATTGATTGGTTACAGGATTTCATCATAAGCTGACATTAGTTCAAGAACCATTGGAAACCTGCAGGGAGTACTGGACAGATGTTTCACTCATCCTAGTTTGGGACTTTTCAGCAGTACACACCCACTACAGGGAGTTCGAACCCAGGACCTTCTATCTACAAGGTGAGCTCGTAGATCACTGAGCCACTGGGACCCGATACAGGTTGGAGATGAGGTAGTAACTCATCGAAGAAGACGTTACAAAATGGTTGTGCTATGTCGTGAATTGGCAGAAGTTAGAATTCATGGGCCATTGGATCCGATCCCAGTGGCTTAATGGTATATGAGTTCGCCTCGTAACCAGAAGGTCCTGGTTTCGAACTCCCTGTGGTGGCTGCGTACTGATGAAGAGTCCCAAACTAGGATGGGTGAAACAGCTGTCCAGTACTTCATGCAGGTTTTCCAATGGTTCTCTAACTAATGTCAGCTCATGAAGAAAAGCTTTCATCAAATCAAATGCAAAATTTGCAAATTAATTAGCAATCTGTAATATTCACAGTTTGAGAAGGTGAAATCTCTCCACAGTTTACTTTGATCTGTGATCTATTTGATACTATGAATGGTAGTCAAGAAGGCAAGCATAAATGCGTCTAAGGTTATGCTACTGATTGACTGAGATTAGTAGTTTTACACCACTCACATCAGCCAGTAGCCCTTCCTAGTCTGTTCATTGAAGTGGTCTGAACACCAGATGGCCGTTTCACCACTTTGGCACCGAGTTCATCACTGGTGTACCAGGTTTGACTTAACTTACAGAAATGATGGAAGAATCAGTGTTGCTCTAGAGCTCTAATATTATTATTATTATTACATCCTTTAATTCCTAGAGGAACATAAGGCTTCAGCTGCCCAAGTCTCCATTGCGTTCGGTTATCTGCCAACTTTTTCACCCCGCCCCAAGTCTGCCCACATGCTTCCATCTCCTCTTCACATCACCTCCTCCAAGTCACCCCACCATCGCACTGACGACCAACTCGCCGCTTCGCTTTCGGGTTCCACTCGAGCGATGGATTGTCTAGTGATGTCACTTGATGGTTTGTTTTCTCAGATTATGGCCAGCCAATCCATCTCCATTTCTTCCTGCCTATTTGTTTCACAATCGGTTCCTGGTTGGTTCGCTCATTGACAGAGATCCCAACCTGTTGCTGATCTTTTCTGGCCGGCCATCTGATCTTGAGTAGTATTGAGCGAAGACAACTGTTAATGAAGGTCTGAAGTTTGTTTGAGATGCTCTTCATGACGCGCAGTGCAAGTCTCTGATCCGTAAAGTAGCACTGACTTCACATTAGAGTTGAAAATCCGGATCTTATTTTCATCTTCATGCTGAGTGCTGTTGACCTCCACACAGACTTCAGAGTAATGAAAGCTTGTCTTACTTTTCCGATTCTGGCTTTGAAATCCTCGTCAGTTCCGTTCGCCCGTATTTGAAACGATGCTTACCAGGTAGGTAGGTGAAGGAGGTTGTTTCTTTCAGGTTCCTCCCATTTATGCTGGCTGATTGTTGTCTGTTGATGTTGTTCCTGTTGGTGTTGGCCAGGAATCTTCACCACCTCTGTTTTACCTATGTTCACCTGAGGTGAAGTCCTATCTGTGATGCTTCTTCTGTCAACTTGTTGCTTTTCACTTGTATATCTTCCAGTTTGTGGGAAATCAGACATATATCATCTGAGCTCCAATAAATTGTCCTTTATTTATAAGTCTTATAACATCTGGACAGTAGTAATATGAGCGGAAGCAACTTTCCAGTGCAGCAATTCCCTGATAGATAACAATTAGTGTTATTCCTTAAAATCAGTTGAATGCCTTCAAATCAGAACTTATTTGTTTTTAGGTTTCATGAAACTGTTGATGTTTTATTCATCATTTTGATAAATGCTGAATATAAGTAAGTTACTGTTTGACTCATATGTAATTTGATTTTCTGCAATTCAGTATAATTAAAAGGAAAAGGAATTAAAGTAATTTACTGGGTGGTGGCTGGCAGTGGAATCTTTCAGGATGTGTATTTTTTTTTCTGTAAGAGACATTTCAGTTGAATCTACCTCTAACCTCCAGTGAGTGATGGTGTTCGCACTGATACTCGAGGAATGCAGGCACGTCAAGGCGACGAGTACCAACTAGGAAGAAATACTCATTCTGATGGATCCCACTTTCAGTCACCATCCACCATATAACTTCAATTTTGTCCTTAGATATCGTCGATCCAACCGCAAAATGAGTCGACTTGTCAACAATTCTCTAAAATTTCGGCTGAGTCAGGCAACAGAAAGATCAAAATTGAATTAAAAATGTGATTAACATTTTAGGAATTGGTTAATATGACATTATCCGAGACTTTTTTAATTTATAAAAAATTTATCTATCTCCAGTTTTCATCGGAGGGGACTGGTATATGTGTGATAAAAAGTATGAAAGGGGTAAATTTCTATGGGATCTTTCTTGTGTCACATTGAGTATCTCAGTTATTTATGTAGATACTCAACACTTTTGTTTGTTTGTTTGTTTTTTCAAAGTAAAGGCTGAAACATTCTCACTTAGTTAAAGTGCTGACTGGTGGTCTGAATCATATGATGACTATAAGAAACCACCTTGAAATCTTCATAATGTAAATGGCCACTGATTTCACAATAAGACTACTATAGTGAGCTCCGTTAATCGCTTTTTAAACCTTCTAAAAACTCTCATTCTTTGCTTCAAGTTCGGCAATTGACTGATATCAGTTGCTGAATAGTCACTCAGTTTGGCCTCGTAATCTGAAGGCCTTGGGTTCAATCCCTGGCTGCTGATGAGTACTGCCGATGAGTCCTAAACTAGGACGAAACACCAAACCAGTAATCTCAGGTTTTCCGGTGATTCTCTAACCGATGTCAATCCACGATTAAACCTGAAACTAAACAAACCGCTTTCAAATCGACACATGAAAATTAAATTAGACACAATCTAATAATACCTTGCTACAGTGCTGGTCAAAATATCACCCAAATAATCTGAATGGAGTGAACATAACAATTTATTTACTAGCACACAAGATTCATTCCATTCATGCACAAGTGAACATAATCACAGTAAGACAATAAAAGCACCACTAAGTTTGGCATATTAAGTCACAGTGAAAAAAAATAATAATATTAATAACCACATGACATCATCATGAAACCAAATAATAAACAATATTAATTTCACTGTCTGTTTTTTCTTTTTTTTTTGAAATTTTTCTATGTCATAAAGGTGAGATTTCACATCACACATCAAAGCTAAGTGTGCATAATATTTACTGGCCAACAGACTGACTGACTACATAATGTGTACATTTGCGTAGACACTTATCGTTTCAAGCTACCATAATTTAACACAGCATAGATGGAAAAGGATAATAAAAGTGAAACAGACAGGAGACAGTTATTTATGACAGAAGGTCTAGTTTTACGCGAGTTATTAACATTTGCAATATAAAAGACGATATGATGAGTGCACCAGATCCAATGTAAACTTACTCCAACAATTTCATAAATACTGTTCAACCACTGTTTCTAATGCATTGCGAGGACGTCGTCTAACAACTAATATTCACCTGTGTGGTTCACACCAACAACCAATGACTTCGTCGATCGTTCTGAGATACAAAAGTCTCGTCTGGAATTTCTCAGCCTGTATCATCTCTGTCATATACGTGATATCCAGTTGTTTACCAGAGGATGTATTAACTTGCAAGAGTTCACTCTGTGCCTCTGTATGACCATGAGACATTGTGTTGAAAGTAAAATATAGGAAGAAGTTAATTGTCCTAGGGTTCAAACCTCAGTATCATGTAGTTTATCATGGTCAGTAATGTTCACTGTTAAGCGCAGAGTGTTAGGTGATGACAGGAAGTCAGCCGACGAGGCTGTGAAACTTCGTTGATTGAAATGACCAGAAAACGCATGTTATTCATACAAAACCACCGCTTTGCTTCTCCGACAATGCTGACTGATGTAGGATAGAGTTGAGAAAGAGTTAAAGAGTGAACAAATCAAAAACAGGCATCAGGTCATTAAGTTCTTAACCGTTGGTTTGAGTCATTCATAAGTGGCTGGAATCCTCAAGATGCTAAGAAGTAATGAATGGAAACTGTTGGCTCAAAGCCATACTCATTAGCGCAGACGTATTATGCTTTTGATGGTGTGGCTAACCCATTGAATTTTCACTATTCTCTACGTGATTATTTCTTCTCCTAAATATTTCTATTTTTCCCAGCTTTTTGTATTTCGTTTTTGTACTCAATGTATACTCTATAAAGTGTGGTAACTTAAATCTCTGGGTTTTTGTGCAAAGTTCTGCGATGAAAGTTCAATTCAGCAATGTTTTGTACGACTGCCTATGACTACTTTATAGCTTCATTTCAGTTTACTTAAAACTGTTCATGACTAAAACAGTGTGACATATTTTTATATCACCGCAAACAATAAATATCTACAACCCTACTAAATAATTTATCTCCCTCACCAGCATCATGCTTGAAAAGTTAAATTTCAATTACTACTGTTCCAAACAAAGCTACTTACTGCATGGATACAGCTATAGTCAAAAACTGTAGTGTTTTCATATCTTCTACTTTCAGTGAGCATGTTATGTAACCATATAATGAAACAAAGTGGACTGCTATTCTCAGGATGGCACCATGAGTTGACGAGTGCTGGGCAAGGCTTCGGTATTCGTGCTGAGATTTTACTGGCATATTCAGTCGTTCCTCTGTTTGAAGTTTAATCGGAAGTTGGTGCAGACCAGTTCTTCTTCAAAATCCTAAGTTTTACGGGTACAAAGCTCGCAGGAAATCCAGTTTAATTTTCATCCAACATGTTTGTAAGTATGTATGTTGTCAGCATTCTTGCTTTACAAGGTTTTATTATACGATTAATCTATGCTGACAGTTTTCTCCCAGCAGAAATTTCTTTAGATTTCGGTATCAAACGGACTCACTTTCAAGATCAGTAACACTGAGTAGCTCCAGAGAACAACTCATATAATCGTCGCTTCAGACAACATGGATACTTGATTTAGTGTGCCGTAATTTATTGGCACTTCACTCAAAATCAAACATTCCCCAACATTTGTCAGTCAAAAAAGCCAAATGTCACTTTTAACTAAAGAAATAGGGCATTTGTCAGAGGCTAAAATTATGCCTATGTTGCACAGTTTGTTCACTTGTAAGAACTTGATCTCTGGGTCGTTTTCCAAGCCTGTGGCTTGCCTCGTTTCTTACAGGTTTATTCTCCCCAACTCTGCATAACGTCTACATGACTTCAACTACAAACGTTAATCTTAGATACTACCATGTTTAATATTAGTTTAATATTAGCCAGGCTGATTCGCCTGTGGCTACTGCTGGGCGACTTATCTTAATTTACACAGAGTGGAATGGGCAGTAACTCTGATGGAACCTACTCAGTTAATAGTACAGAAACTAGTGCACCATTCAGCTCCTCAAAACTTCTTTAACATCACCTGTAAACATTTATAGAGTTCATTCATCATGTCTTGCTGCATTGTCTTGCTTCAGGCTACAGAAAGTATCTGCGGTCTCGGTTAGAGAGGAATGGCGAATGTCTACATTCCAACACAAGATAGGTTATATGCCCAGCGACTCACATATGTTTGGAGATTCTATAGGCTTTGAACAGGTTACCAAATACCGACTTCATTTAGTGACCTAACTGTTAAAAGAGTTTCTAAAATAAACAAAAATTGTAATGAAATGTTAGAGCCTCCAACTTTATAATAATTTAAAGATAGTGATGTGGTTATTAAAACATACTTTGATAACAGTGAAATGGCCCATCCATCAACAGCTATATCTTGAGTTGCTGCGAAAAACATGAGCAAGAAAAATGCCGCCGTTATTCGGGGTATTTCAACTGGATGATCAGAACCAAATTTACTCCAGAGATTAGTTGGATCTCGCCCAAACCATTCATTAATATACCTTGCCATGACGATTAGCTCAATTCCTATTGCATACTGGGTTATTATTAGCCAAGTTTTCCGCCGGCCAACGAATTTGCAGTAGACCGAATCAACTATCGGCGCCCAAAGGAGTTTAAAAGAGAAAGGATAATGATTCAGTGAGAATGCTGCCAACGCTCCGTAATCTGCACTGCGAAGACTTGATTGAAAAAGCAAAGGGATGGCCGCAGAAATTCCAAGAGGGATTCCCTAAAATATAAAATGTATATCTCCAGATAATAATGGCTGCTTTTGAATGATAATACTGAAGATAAAGACAGTAATTAACTACAGAAAGAGAAGTAAAACAACTCTAGCCTAACAACTCATCATGGACCAGTAACAAGTTCATAATCATCAAGTGTTTTGTGTAAATCTACATTTTAGATTGGGAAGATTGGGACTGTCAACTTCATTAAGTGTTTCCATACTACCAGTAGTTAGCAATAATCCAAGGTTTTCATTATACGCCCTTAAAAGACAGAAAGTGTGAATGTCTTTGCGAAGAATATGATATAAAATTTGCAAATCAGTTTTGTCAGGAAGTCCACCGTAAATCACCTTTTGAACTATATGATAACAAAAAGCTAATTTCTGTGAAAAGATGAAAATAAATTAAACATCTTTTAAAGAAGTACTTTGGCTAAATCCCTGATAAAACACTTCACCCAGTGTCATCTAACAGACTTTACAAGTGCGGGATCGGAATGATCTTTCTCAGGGATATGATCAGTTTCAAACCTTCTAATTAAGGCCAAAGTAGGTAGACGTCACAGCGCAGCCCTAAATTCATTGTTTAAATAAGTGAAGATCACTAAGATTTCCACAGCTGTTCTCATTTATAGTACAGAGGCAAGCTATTGTCATATTATGGTGTACACTTCCTGGCTGGTTGGGGTTCTCGGGACGGTGAAAACCAATGGTTGGAAACAATTGGTCACATGGCTCAAAATCGTTCTCAATGGCTGGTGAAGATGCATCCACTCCTTGTGGCTTATGATTTCCAATGAAACTATATTGTTCTTCGTTATTGCTATTCTTTCGTCTCACACCTCTGTTTATTTATTTATTTATTTTTTTGATTTACAGCTTGATTCCACACTGTATTTTCGGTACAAGTATGGAATTTTCAGCATGGATATCGGTAGCCCAAGTTTTGCAGGCCGACCATAGATATCAGGTGTGCGCCGGCGGGGGCTCGAACCTCGGACCATGTGCATGGTCGGCGAGAGTCCTAACCACTGTGCCACTGTCTCTATTATGCATTTCTCGTACTTTCTTCTGTTGCTTTGTGTGCTACAAGGAGGGAGTGTGGCGACTTGAACTGCCACACATATGTGCAAATTTCTATGCCGGAAACAGACAGACAGATTGTCATATTATTGCTTAAATAACCATATTCGATAACATGGGATGTAACTTGTGTGCAATTTGAATAAGAAAGTCAAAAGTTACTTTGCAATTAGTGCAAAGATTAATCAGGTCTCTGTCTGTCCGTTGGTCTGTATTTATAATCTTTAAGACATAATTTGAAAGCAGTCGAAGTGTCTGATCTAACTTCCTCAAATGTCTCTAGTCTGTAAATATATGTCAAGCCAGGTGGAATACATAATACGTGAATTACCAACAGTTATTTTCAATGATTATATTAATAGCTTAACTCTAACTGATAATGCAGAATTATTGCACAACAGCTTCACTAAGACTTCTCTTGTTTTAGGTTAACTTTTCGTCCCTAAAAATTTATTTACGAACATACGAGGGAAAGTGTTTTCGATCTGCTGTGAGACCAATCAAAAGATAAATGAACGAGCAAGTTATTGTTTACCATAAAGGTATGTGAAGAGCGAATATTTTCATCTTATTTTTGTTAAATTTCAATGCTCAAAAATTTTTAGCTTGCTTTGTAAATGCACATATTACTTAGTTTGACTTAGACGGGAACCTAAATTAAAAAAGTGGAAACTATCAACTTTTCCACTTTTATGAAGTACAAACTATGAAATCACTCAACAATAAAGACAAGTAAAATAACTGAAAGGCATTTTAGCGCTTTAATGAAGAACAAAATAAAATGGTCTAGAATTCAGGGAAAAATAAAATCAAGATTTTAATGTTAGCCTTTCACTGATGTATTGCTAGTAATTACCTTTCAATAAGTAAAATCTATCTTCCCAATAAAGTGGTGCCAAATTTTAAGAGACTGCTTTCTGAAAATGTCAGGGAATATTTGTAAGCTAATAAAAAATTAGGTAGGTGCTTCTACTGAATCCAAGTAATAAAGTAACTCATTAAGAGAATGCACATAAGAAGAATCTAAGTTATACATGGCATAACAATCGGTTTAAACTGCATGTCTCATTTAGGGTTAAGTAGAGTATTATTGTTAAGGTTATAAATTACATTATGCATGTCATTTTTAACTAACCTGAAAGATATATAGAAGAATCAAAACGAGAATCTTTGAGGTATCTTTGGATTGGATAAAAACTTTTTGGAGTTTTTGTTTAACAGAACTTAACATATTGTTTTCTTAAGTTTGTATAGCGGGATCAAATGAACATTTCAAAACGAGTGCTCGCATTCAATATCCAATATTTTTCCGATCCAATATCGTTTTTACGAGCTAATATAAATCAATTTGATTTCTTTGAGTTTGCCTCATTATTGTGAGGTATAGTTTCTTGATCTTCGGTTAACTTCTGCGTAGCTTGTTCTGCCACTCGTCTGTCGTTGCTTTGGTTGACTCCAAAAGGAGTAGTGCTGAGATTAATTATATGTCGTTTGTAGTATGAGGTGTGTTAAGACTGTTACTACTGTGAATGGAGTTGATCCTTTCACCGGTTAGTCCTCCGGTATCGTCGTCAAAAGAAAAGAGATGATAATAATAATAGATATAATTAGTGAAGTTATTCAGACTAACATACAGAAAAAGAAATAAGAAAACGTAACAACAGTCAGCTGGTGAAATCTGAAGAATAATATGAATAATATGTATATATATATATATATATATATCGGTAGCAACAATAATAATAATAGGTGTAGTTAAAATTGTCAGGAGAGTAAGACGAGAGAGAATGTAAAGAAGTAAAACGACAAGTTTAATTGTCTACCCCTGAATGGTGTCTGGGATTTTAAGGGGATAGGCCATTCGGATGCAGTCCTTGTGTCGCTGCATGGTTGTCCAGCCTTCGCTTAAAGGCGTCCACAGACGGTGCCATAGCCATATCTGCTGGTAAGGAATTCCGGGGACGGAAAACCCGCAGCGAAAAGAAGTGGGAGCGCACCTGGGTCCTTGCCCTCAGGTGACCTATCCTTCTGCAGTTTCCACGAGGGAGCCTATACCTACTCAGTGGCAGAACACCTATGTTTGGGTGATTTCGGTCATTTGTTATTTTGTAGGTGGTAATTAAATCCCCCTTATGCCGATGGTAGCTAAGTGTGAACGGGCCTAATTTCTTCAGCCTTTCACCAGATGGTTTATTTCCGAGACCAACCAATTCTTTTTGTTGCCCGTCGTTGGACTCTTTCCAAGAGGTTGGCGTCTCTTCTAAGCATTGGGGGTGCAATAATATTATGCACTTCAAGGTGTGGTCTGACGTATGTTTTGTACAACCTTAGAAAGAGCCCAGGAGTGAGTTTACCCAAATGTCTGTTTGTAAAGTGTATAACCGAATATGGTTTTCTTTCCGACATGAATCGATACAAGTTTTTGAAGTTCGCTAGGATTCTTTTGGCAAGGTTAGCCTGGTATGACCTCCTATCACTCCTCACTCTCGCGTTGCACCGGTTGTTGAGTTCCAGGTATGCGTCGTGGTCGATCTGACTCTTAGATACGCGCTACGTAAACCAAGCCTTCCGCTTTGCTTCTTTTCTTCAGCCATGTTAACATACTTTTATGGTGTGTTGTGACTAAAAGGATGGTATCCGAGACTGCTGTATGAATAATCTTTTTTACCACCTCCTGGCGTTCATCCACAGATAGCTCATTCCACGCTAAGGGCCAGTCTACGTCGGACAAGAGCCTTCACATTTCAGCATAGTCAGCCTTGCTATAACACAGACATGGTCGCGTAACGTCCCACTGCAAATTCTCACGGAGAACGAGATCGAAACTTATGGCTGCATGGTCACTACTTCCTAGAAGAGTCATGATCTGGACCTTTTTGACGAGTAGTTGGCCACTACTTAGAATGTAGTCTAGTTGTGATGACTTTCCACTAGGGCTCTAACTAGAGTCGTCTCCAACATTCTCAGTCAGTCCCGCATTTCGAATAATTTGCAGTATATTTCCATCGAATTTTCCCTAGGCATACCCCGAGCCAAGGTTCAGTGGTGGGGCATTTAGATCTCCAGCTGTGGTGATTTGGTCATAGCCCAAGTTCCATATCCATGTGATAGTGTTGAGCAGTAGCTGGTTGTGCTCTGCCACATAGGTAGGTGATCGGTAGATGTTACCCATAAATGCTTGGTGTGGCTTACGGTGAAATGACACCATATGGAGTCTAGGAGTTCAATAAGCGGTGGGTCCGTTGCGCGCACACTTTGAAGTTGTCTGTCAAATTATGTAGGTACTCCCCCTCCTTCCTTATTATCCCTGTCCCTCCTGACCAGAACCACATCACCTATATTTATTTCGTTGTCGGTGATATTGGGGGTTAGCCAAGTTTCAGTGAGAGTGATTATTTTAATTTATGGGCGTGATTGGAGATTTCGTAGTTCGCCTACTTTTCCTCTCAGGCCCCTCACATTGCTATATATGTAGCTGACAGTAAGTCTCTCAACCTAAGTGTGCTGTGGGGTAGCCGATATGAAACTGTCTGCTGCTAGGGAACTTAATGTTTGGACTAGTTGGCCGATTCCGATGGAACCGGAATATATGGTTATACTTCAAAATTGGTGTTGTTGTGCTTTTAATCAAATCAACCAGCAACTCTATGATAGAGTCCAGAGAAAAAAGAAAAACGTTGGCAGATACGAAAGGGCAGAGCACACTCATGACTCTGTGATTTCATTCAGATGCTCAATGTTACCTCGAAGGGATCAAGTGCTTGGGCCGTATCGACATCAGTGAGTACGTTTAAAAGAGGAAATGTGGAAAGGAGGCAAAGGTCGTGAAAAACGGAAGGAAGATTATCATGTGGGAGAATTATAACGCCTAAATGGTTTTCGAGGTAACATGGTGGCCATATAAATTGAGTCTTTTGGGGGATTAAACTGTTTGGGCCACGTCTGTGTTACTGCCATCCGATGAGTGTTAATTCCTGAGTTTCCCTATAAACTGTTTTGTTTCTGTGTTCTTGGAATTGAGAATTTTAAGCAATCCATTGGCTTCAGTCAGATTGCCTTCGATTCTTTCACAGGTGCGCCTGAAAACCTCAGACTGTGAGACCGGTTTTTTCGGTCTGATGACAACTATTTTCATCCTTCTTGAGAGTATTTCACAAATAATTATGTCTGACTTGAAACAAATGCACGAAAACTTGTGGACTAAGAGAAGTGGTCTTTAACATGCTTTCTGGAACTGAAGCGCACGGGCACTGCATGCCTAATTTATCAGTGCCAGTCTATTTTCCTCTTGGGATGTTTTATCAACTGAATTCTCAGTAATTCTGCTAAGGGTTTATTCCATTAATTCAACCGTAAAATTCGGCTGATCTTTCGCCAAAATACACTGTGGCAAGTACGTTTACTCGGGTTAATAAGCCGTCCACTGAAACCACCACTGTCAGCCAGGGTACACGACCTCATTCTGATACAAGCCCTGAGAAATTTGTTTGTAGAGAAAACCTTTCCTGAATTCTTTTTGTTTTACAAAGTCGACCATACAGCTAACTACAGTGGTCGTTTTCCTTAAATCAGCAAAGCCAGACGGAGCTCTCTTGAACGCAATAAAAACGGACCCAGAGATTGCTTCGGATGTTCTCATGCCAATACTGCAAAAGGTTTGGAGGAGAGGAGAGGTGCTTACCTACTGAAAGAAAGGCTACCTAGTCAAACTACCAGGGAGGGGCCAGTTCAACCCCTACAGGCACTGATGTGGGAAAATGGTCTCGTCCACTACAGGTAAGGCGCTAGGTTGCATCGTCCTGGGGTAAATGAGATGTACTAAATGAAGAACACCGCCCGATTTCAAAAAGGCCTTTGACAGCGTTAAGTGAAAAATATTTGGGAACTACCTTGACACTTTAAGTGCGGTACCCCGATTCTTCACCATTCTCATTTAACAGCTGGCCATATGACCATGGATGTGCTACGTGATCCACAACGGAAAACTTAGTGGGGCGATCGAAGTGATTACTGGCGTAAGACAAAGTTGTCTACCTGTTATCACAGACGATATTCTTAGTTGTGGTGGACTGGATTTTGCGTCAAACTGTGCATGGGGACTGAGAAGACAGCACTACGCTGGACCACCAACAAGAAGACTCTGGGAGACTTGAACTTCGCGCGTGGATGATTTATGTTTAGTGTCCCGCAAACTCAAGGACTTGCAGTTAAAAAGGAACACACTGGCTGAGGAAGCAGCCCCAGAATACAGTACTGCTTTTGAACACAGAGAAAGCGGAAGAAAGGAAGAGAAACAATGAACGGTGACAAAAACCTTCACGACCACTATCAATGGGAGAGATTTAGCAGAGGTTGCCTGCTTCACTTATCTAAAAGGCATCGTTTCAACTGCGGTCAGGATCGAAAAGGCAGGATAAGCCGTCATCAACCTGAAACCAATTTTGAAGTCTACTGCAATCACTCAGCACAAAGAACAAGTTTCGGATTTTGTTCGCAAATCGCAAGTCAGTTAGTTCTTCTATACGGCTCAAAAACTTGACCAGCGCGTCGCGAAAAGGATTTCCAACAGGTTGCAGACTTTCAACAACAGCTGCTTTATCGCTGGCTCCACACCAGAAGGAATTAGCAACAAGGAACTCTGACTGGGAACAAACCAACTGGAGAGAGCTGACTGCCAAACAAATATGTAGGGTAAATGGAGATGGATCGGAAATACATACATTTCTAGGGGTGAGAGTTTATGATCAGTCGTTTGGCTAGCCAGCTAAGAGGACGACAGAAAACAGAAATGAAGATGTGTTGCTGAAGTCCTACGTTCTACTCGGAACCCAAGGGAATAACAATAGATAGTAATAATTTCCTTAAGTCTCAACGACCCATCGAATCAGAATATATCTGGAGGTTCGGCTACTCACTTGGTGTCCAGAAGGATCTGACGTTGACTCGGTTTTCGAACACAACTCTTTCGAATAGTGGTTTCACTACTGAGGCCAAAAGGAGTTATCAAAGCAGTACTTTGACCAAATCAACACTCTAGCGCTTAGCTTAGTAATATGGACTGAAAATAGCACAAAATTCAATTGGATCTGCTCCTTCTAGTACTGTTACGTTTTCGAAGTCTCTCTCTTAGGTACAGCAACGACCTATCCCACCATGTGAGGAGCTTAGTTTTTCTTTACACTGATGACATTAAGAAACGGAAAAAAGAAGTTTCGGTTACTTAGGCAGACCAGAGGCGGAACAAACAAATTCTTGAGCCTGGGCAATGATCAGCGGAGTGTCTTTTTGTTAGGTAGGCAGATAAACAATGGATTATCCTTTTAAGGACACCTTCAGTGCTAATAGTATTGGCCATGTATGTACATACATATCATGGTTTCCTTTTGCGAATAAACGGATAGTGATACTAATGAATATAGTTTTTATCTCATCTCGTAGTGTGTTCTAGCTGAAGTAAGGCTAGTCGGGAGAAATAAGTAGCTGACGTATCAAGTTTTTTGCATGGTCAGGTGGCATCCTTGATCAGCTTTTCTGTGTCAAGTTCGATGTCCCTACCCAACTCAATGCACTGCAGATATAAAAGTGGCAACATCATAAAACTCTCGACTTCAGAAAGCTCAGCGTAGTTCATATACGCACCTTAATACACTGAAGAGTGACTCAAAAAACCCGTATACATCGTTTTTTCTGGTCAGCGACGGAGAGCTACCTAAGTATTATTCTAGCATAGAATCAAATACAAATCTACGTCGGAGCATATAATTTTCTATTATTCAACTTTAAACAACTACAGGCTGCCACGCTGTTCTCTTTCCGAGTCTCCTCACAATTTAAGTGCTAATTTAAGGAACATAACATCACTCCAAAGTCCTTTTATAAAAGCAACAACTTCTTGAGAATGTGGTAAAGAAGAAAAGCAAAGGAATAAGCGGCGCAAGTAAAGCTGCCGAAACTGGAACTGAAGACAGTGAGATAATTTCTAAATGAATACCAAATTAAACACTCTGAAATATTGCTCACAAGCGGCACTATAACAAAAACCATATAGCACAACCTGACCTTCACTCCTGAGGAAAAGCACAGTTTTTTCCAGCGAAAAGACAATTGTTTTCAGCAAATTTATTTTCAATCTATACGTCCGTATTTACTTTATGGAAAGAGGGATTAAGAGGCACTAGAAAGTGCTCAGGCAATATTGCGCATCTGATAAGAGTTTAAGCAAATGAATAACCAAACACGTAGAGACTATCAAATAAGTAAATTTGCCTTAAGATTTTAAAAAATAGTAAGTTAAGTGTTGTTTAAAATATGACGATACTAATGAAGACAACAAAGATGAAGTGAAGGACAAGGATTAAGGCTATCGCTGTGTATTTTCGCGCGTACTATGGGTTATCGTGTCCATACCTAGAGAGGTGTTATAGGGGTTCATTTTGTGAAAATGGAGTATATTTAATTGCTTTTAGGCTTCTGCACTCGAAATGAGAGATATTCTTGTATTTTGTTCGTATTAATGCGTAAAAGTGTCTTGATATCCCAGACGTATTATTTCCACCCAGTCCCCAGTCGGTTAATGCACATGGGCAAACGTGGGCAAAACGTGGGGTAAAAGGGTAATTTTGATCGGCAAACACGTGGGCAAAAGATGGTGTAAATGCAACCGATTTTACCCACTTTGGCCACATTTCCCACTTTTTCCCCGTTTTCCTATGTCCAGATAAAATTTGTTTGTCCCACCTTTTCCCAGTTTTCCCACGTAACCCGCGTTTTCACCCATTTATCCCATGTGCAGGAATTCAAAATATACCCACTTTTTCCCCGTTTGCCCATGTCACCTTATCGGTTACTTTTTTTGTGGACCTGGGATATGTGTGTAAAAACGTGGGCAGTTTTCCGTTTAAATGTGGGCAAAGTGGGATAAGGTGGGCTGTTTTCCAAAATGACATGGGCAAACGGGGAAAAAGTGGGTATATTTTGAATTCCTGCACATGGGATAAATGGGTGAAAACGTGGGTCACGTGGGAAAACTGGGAAAAGGTGGTGTGGTGAAAGCAGGCCGTGAGAAAATATGAGCAAGGCTGAGTCAACAACCAATCACAGCAAAGTTAACGTGGCAAAATATGATTCGCAGATAGAGAACTCTATTGTCGAGGAATCCCGAAACAACCAATCAGAAGCCTGCGTTTGTCTGCCTAACTTCTGATAAACAACCAATCAGATGACTGCGCTTGTCTACTTGCATAAGCTATAATAATGTATGTGAAATATGTATAAATACGTGTTGATTTTCATAATAAAACGATCTGTTGCTTCGCCCTTGTCTTCTGTTGTTACAGTGGGACGAACAAATTTTATCCGTACATGGGAAAACGGGGAAAAAGTGGGAAATGTGGCCAAAATGGGTAAAATCGGTTGCATTTACACCATCTTTTGCCCACATGTTTGCCGATCAAAATTACCCTTTTATCCCACGTTTTGCCCACTTTGCCCATGTGAATTAACCGACTGGGTACTGTCTTACGAATCTTAAACCTCGTTCAATGCTTATGCCACTAGCATAAAACAAGTCCAACGCGCCTAAGGAATTTTATATTTTATACTGTGAAATGTCGCTTTTAAAAAAACAGTAACCAAATGAAAAAGTCTACAAAATGAATCATTCTGAGGACAGTGATTTGCTGGGCCCAAGTTGAATGACGTTGGCTTACATCTGTAACGAAGGAAAGAAGGAAACAGTTGAATACACGTCAATAACCACTACGTGCATAAAAAGGGGAATACTTTTTCCCTAAAAACTACATCTTCTGGTGATAAATCCTATTTTTTCCGAATATGTTTATCATGGCAGCAATTTTCGGTTGCTTTGACTATCGCTTCGAGTGTTTCCTCCTCGGTGGACCCATGTTCTATTTGCTTACGAACGATGACATCTGAATTTGTGTCAAATATACAATATCCAGATTCAAAAAAGCAAACAAACCAATTATAAGCTGGAAAAATGTGTAGTCACGGACACCAGTCTCTTCTGCGGTACCCTTATAAGTCATCAGTCTTGCTAAGCTTTTAGTGAGGACTGCACTGTGGTTGCGTCATTTTGCACATTAAACGAGAGTTGGCACATCTGAAACGAATCAGTCAAACCAACTTGGTTGAAATTCCTCACTATTTACTTAAAATACTTCCTGTTTTTAAGTTCACGTTCGAAAATTTGAAGAATAGTCAATGATTTCACCGGTGGCTTGACATCGTGTTCGCAATCATCAGTTCTGCCTTCAATGTTATTGGGGGACAGGAAGTTCATACGCTGAATTAATTTCGTGTGTGGTTCACATAGATTGTTAATACAAAGTGTTTAATAATTATGGGATAAACATAAAATAAGACAAACTGCACTTGTTAGCTCTTTTATAGCATTTGACATTCCGTGAAGAGCGTAAGTATCCTTGGGTGACCTGAGAAAGAAAAGCTATTAAGTTTGGTATGACTTACATAACAGGTGTACTTGTAGTAGCAATTATCTGTCAACTACTCTTCGAATTGAAACCAAAACTACTTCAGGCGAAGTTAAACTTTCGACACCACTAACTACCAATCAGCGGATTATCCAATGAGATTCACGAACGATGTCGAATTATCCAATGAGGCTCACGAACGTAGTTCAATGTTGTATAGCGCTTGATTCATTTCAAATGCGTGGCCTTACAAGGTTACGGTTGCGATTCGAGGAGGATAGTGTTTTCCAGTATTGCCTGGATTTAGGGTTGCTCCGGAAGGAGCAAACTTGTTCGTATGGTGGTATCATGACTTTAAAAAGCTATAGCAGATCAACTGGTGGATTTGTTCATCGTTGTGCTATATGTTTGAAGCGTGCTAGCATTATAGAGGGTAGGCTGATTATTTTAATATTTCATAGGAACTTTTTTCGCTAGGTCGCATCTCTCCCTAACCCAGATTTTATATATCTGCAACTACTGGGTGTTGAAACAGCCTGTCTCAACAGTTCAGTGGTACCAGTATTGCAGAGACATCGCATCATGGAAAATGAAGAAAATCACTTGTTTGCTGGGTGGAGAAGACGTTATCGTGCATGTCGATGAAACAGTGCTGGTAAAAAAGAAAAGGTTTTGGGGCAGATTGAAAAATAGGATAAGGGCTATAAATGGATCTCAAAAGGATCTCATTTATAGTCATTTAGATGAATATATGTACAGGATGTGGTGTAACTTCTCCATTGACAGTCCCATGCTAAACTGGGAGATGTTTCTCTCACATGTTAGAGAAAGATATCCCATGTAACTTTTTTATTATCTATTTTATGCATTTTTTCTATAAATATACATTTCCATTCATCATATATGTCTCTTTAATGTGATTAGTCTGTTCAAGGTCGTTTTCTGATTGGTTGTTAGTGGTGTCTAAAGTTTAACTTTGCCCTACTTCATTATAATGTAAGCTTGAACATCTGTCATGCCTGTTATTCTTTTTCGAAGCAGGTGCACTACTATCAAGGTCTGCGTAATCTGGGTCCTCGAAAACATTGCGCTAGTTATCCATCAGGTCAGATAGGTACTTGTCACTCACGAGAAGGCCATTCCTCGGCGCACTAATTATTCAATCAAGTATTAAACGATTCTTACGTTCTTCGACGCTTTTGTGTGCAGACTATAGTAGATTTCGAGAACTTACTGCAATTGTTAGTGCTGTAGATTCTTTGCAATGCCTTTTGCTTTGCAGGTGATTCTTGCAAGTCATCTGGGGAAATGGTTGAGTAGTGAAACGGCCAACCTGTTTCATAAATAACCTCACGCTGCTCCATCTTCCAGTCACCTTTTGAGTATTCCTCCTCACATGCGGTATCGCAATTTTCTTGGCTACAAACGACTATCTTTGGTCCAAAAAACGAGGAGCTCCAGCATATCTCCACCTCATTTTTTCATCAATTAGTGCAATGTGGTATTTCCCCATTTATTCTGAAAGGAAGCGTACAGCGGTGAATGAAGAAGGAATTACCTTAAATGTGCTGCCATATAGCAGTTATTCTAAAAGATTCGGGCTTTTGATAGAGAATAAGCCCACATACATAAGTCAGGTATCTGTTCTAAGGAGCTGAAGCATTTTTCTTTGCATGCGTGATGAGTGAAATTTTTCATAACATATCCAAGAAATCATGCGGTGAATGAGACAAGCAGCTGAATTTTGCAGTGATTACTTGCATTTTGATGGACATCATACTTAGAATTGATCAGCCTAAGATGTGATACTATTTGAATTTACATTGTCACATGGAATTTGGAAGAACGTAACTGCTTACTACATCAAACGGCATCGACTTATTTTGATATCAGTGTGCATAGTCCTTTTATAATATTATACTGCTTGCAGTTAGTACTGCTTTTCTGTCGACCAGATCATTGAATTCACTTCTCATTGAAACATCACTTACCTACCTAACGATAATCTTTTGATTCACGCATTATTATACTCTATTTTATTTTGACTACCTGGACGCTTATCAAACCTAAAACTTGCTCTTTGTTCATATTTGTTGCTTCCTTAAAGTCTAGTTGCTTTGATGAAAAACACACAACAACAATTTTGGAACAAAGCTATATTTTCATCGAAAACGTCATAGTTTCCACGCTAAGACCAATATGGTTAGCATTAAACGTTGCAAATATATGATGTCATTCCAAGAAGTCTCCATCTCCTTCTTGTATATATATATATATGTATATATATATATATAGTATATATTTTTATATATAGCATTTTTATTGCAACACACAACAATTTACCAATCAAGTGGCGATATTGATAAAAGTATAAAACTTGGGCGCTGTGGTACAGCGTAACTCCATTATGGATAAGATTTTATTTTAATAAATCACACAGTGTTGCACAGTTGATTATGATATGATTATGAGAAATAATTTGTGTTCGAAATGTCATCAGTTAATATTACTGTACAACACTGTGTGATTTATCAAAATAGAATCTTATGCATAATCAAGAGGCGATATGTTTGTTAACAATAATTAGACAGTATCAACATGTCAGTGAGGTGATGATTAATGAAGAAAATTAATACACAATTAAAAGGTAGAAATGGTTGAAAACACAGAGTGCATAATGCATGATTTTGGAAAAATGAAGAGTAATTAAGGAACAAGCGTGTGCATAGGTTGATTATGCAACAGATTGTCAAAGAAAATAAAGCGACTTGGACAATGATAACTTGTAACTAAGGATGAAGTAATCATAAGAATAAAATAATTTGGACAATTATAATTTTTAGAGATTTAGGGGGAGAGGAGTGAAGTAGTCCGGTTTATACATCCATGTAACGATGGCCAGGGTAAGGAAAGTGGATGTACAAATTTCTTCTGAACACAGAGGTTTGGCTTCTTCAGGTGGATTTCTATGGCTTCAGCTGTATGTAGAAGACGAACTCGCAAAACAAAATTAAGAATAGTGGGAATGCGATAAAAAAAATTTCAACATTATGCTCACTGTCTACAAGGTGTGCTAAAGTAGAGCTACCAATAGGTCCTGTTTGCCCCTTACTTAACCATGCTGGATGATGTTCGGAAATACGATGAACCGGCTTAATTGTACGTCCTACGTAGCTGGCTCCGCAACTGAAGTCAGACTGGTAGATACACATAGAGGAGGCAAATTTAGGTAGTTTATTCTTATTTTTCGTACGTAGAAGAGGGTTGGTAGTGAAGAGACAACGTACCTCTGCTGCATTGAAAGTTCTTTTAACTGTATTCTACAGGTGTTGTGTTATTATTTCTCTGGTGTTGCCACCAAGGAACTGTAGTTTTATCAACAGTGTTTTTTTCTTAACTGTTCCCATAATGACTCTCCTAGTTGCTGAATTCATATTTTTCTCAATGAACTTATCTGTATCACCATTTTCACAAGTAATTCTCTAATAATCTTAAGCCCCTCACTCAGATATTCGTTTGAAACATCCAGATAAGTATAAATACTGTTATCAGATCGTTCATGAGAGATTTTTTAACCAATTATTCCGTTACAAGTATTGTGATTAGACTACTAGAGAGATATTTCTGATGCTGTAAATCAAAATGCTGAGAGTAATAAGACCAAGACACAACATGGTCTTATTTCAAGTCGTTACTGTTGGATCAACCTTCCTTTGGTATGTAAAATTTGGGTCAAATGCAACAGATACTAATAGTCCAAAGAGTATTATATTCATAAATTTTTTACAAGGCTATCGATCATTCCTTCCCATTCATATTATTCATGTGGCGTTAGATACTTTTGGGAATGATCAAGCATTAGGAGACTGTATTCAGCAATTCCTCAAGGATATGAGGCAAAAAACGAGTATTAAAGGCGAAGAGTAGAGCACTTCAATTAATAATTCCAGTTCAACTCCTTTTATTTTGTGTAAGTGAGATCCTATGGACATTAACACCTTTCTTTTTAATGGTTTCAACGATAATTTGCTATTTAGAGTTCCGGGCAATATTAGTGATCTATTTGATTTGCAGGAAGATCCAGATCTAGTAGGTTGATGATTGTAACCATCGGTCCTTTGAAATTAAATAAAAACAAAAGTGTGTGACTTTGGGTGTTTCTCATAATAACATCTCTAACTACTTAGCTAACTGGCTTTCTCCATTTATAGTTACCGAGTATAAAGATTTAAGAGTGATTGTGAACCATTCAGAAGATGGAGCATGTAGATGAGGGAAGCAAAAGATGCGCCGTATCCAAATGCATGTGTGTGTCTTCCAACTCCCATAGTGCAAGTTCCACTCAGACCAGTCGATTGTTCCTGTGCTAAATCAGAATAACAAATTGATCGTTCAGCATAAGAAATATATTTCAGGACCAGAAATGTAGAGCAGGGATATCTGTTTAGCTAGCCTCATTGTGTGCATAAACAGCCGAGCTTAACACGACAGTGTGTTACATGGCATGGGTGGTTGATTGTGCACTTTCCATTCCTTTCCTATCTGTACTTCACTATTCTTTCTTTTGTGGTAAAAAATATGTACTACTTTTCACTAGTAAGTAGTGTGAATATATTTGCCACATCTTAACAATGACTTTGTTTGATATTTATGTTTAACTCAAATATTTATACTTTATTTGGTGTGTGGTAATCATTTTCTATAGTTAAACACTATCTGGTGTATGTGCTGTGTTCATATACTCTTTTCTACTGAATTTTATTTATTCGTATCCCTATATTCTGTGTCTCGTATTCACGTGCTGTTTAAATCTACACGTAATAGATTGTTAGAAGCAATCACCAGGATACCCTGTTTCGTGCTCTTTTGGACTCACCAGTCAGCAAGGCATATCTGAAACCTCTTATCCTTAACCTTTGACTGGATTAACTGTCTGCTTAAGAATGTGATACGTAAGATGGTTGCTTGAAATGTCTTCTTTAGAAATTCAGAGAGGCGGTTTCTGAGAATTTCCGCTTCGGTGTCACCTCTGAATTTTAGGTTAGTGAAGAGAGTTTTCTTATCAATAGTTGAGACTTTCAGAGGTGGGTTTTCTTCTCCCATGTTTTTATGGGCAAATCTGGGTGGATTCCAGTTCTATATTAGGGTTTCACGTACTGATTTTAATGCATTTCCTAACGCATCTCCTAACAGATTTCTCGAATCCTCCAGTACAAGTTACGTACTAAGTTTAACTTTCAGATTAGTGAGACGAAGCACTAGAACTTGATAAACTTTTCAGTCCATGCTGGTTTGCGTCATACTGATCTTTGGATTTAGCAGTCTAGTAGGTATTACATCCAGGAATGGGAATGTCACGTTTAATTCACGTTCTTGGATGAACCTTTTTGATAGGTGTGTCTGGAGATTATAAAAGTATCATCTACGTGTCTCTTGTAGTGGTGCAGTTGACGGATCAAAGGATCACCGATGGTCTCCTTAAGACTCTCCATAAAGCACTCAGCTAAATGTCTAATAGTTTCGTATGCTGAAATGATTTCTAGTTGAGGTTTAATTTCTTTTTAGTGTTAGTCTTCATATTATTATTATTATTTCCTTGAGTTCCTAGGGAACATAGGGCTTCAGCTGCACGTCTCCATTGCGTTTGGTTCTCCACCAACGTTTTCACCTGGTTCCACGTCTGCCCATATGCTTTCATCTCCTCTAAACATGACCTCCTCCATGTCACCCTCGCACTGACGACCAACTCGCCGTTTCCCATTCGGCTTCCACTCGAGTGATGGCCTGGCGTGTGTAGGATGTCACTTGATGCTTTGTTTTCTCAGAGTATGGCCAATCCACCTCCATTCTTCCTGCATATTTGTTTCACAATCGGTTCCTGCTGGGTTTGTTTGCTGATTGTCAGAGATCCCTGTTGCTGATCTTTTCTGGCGGCCATCCGATGTTGAGTATTAAGCTAAGACAGCTGTTGATGAAGTTCTTCATATAGTAATGCTTAAGTTATCTACGTTTGACAGTGCGACAGCGTTCAGGCATTTTAATGACAAGATTAAAAAAGAATCTCTTGATCATAACATTTGATCGACATACCTAATGTTAGATGGACAGACAGATGATTTTAGAACCTGACAAGATTTAGACTAGTGACCATCAAATCACTGGTTCAATGTTCCTCCAATCCAGCTGGAAGTTCCTGTTACCGATATAGTATCAATTTCATAAATTAGTGTTGTGTAAATATCGTTCAGTGCTATTCACACAACGTTTTAACACTTAACAATATCGGCTATACAAAAACAAAAATAAATTCACCAAAATACTACTTTATTTCATTGAATTCAGTAGTTTAAGTGATAATATATTCTGTACAAAAGTAGAAATATATTTGAGCAAGTAAAAACACAAGAACAAGAAAAAATCACGCATGGATTATTTTCGTGATTTCTGATGCTTTTTATTCTTTCTTTTTGACTTTGATTTACGCTTATCTGGAAAAGGAAAACAAAAATTGTGAAACTCCATGTATTTATTCCCCGTAATAAATTTGAATAAAGCAGGCACAACAGTGCTTTGTGCAGTATAATATAGTAATGTTATAAGCTGCAGGATAGGCTATGGCTAGTGACGTACTCAGTCTTCTATTGACCATTGCTGTAATCTTTTCACCTTTAAAATCTAGTTGAATGAAGACAGGTTTCTTTCAGCTGTGATTTTTCTGTGTGAGCCTATCCTGCAGCCAAGTTGGTTTCCGTCCATCGAAAAACATGCTCTTTGGTGAAGCCGAAAGTCGACAGATACCCTTCTGATGTATACAGATTTACATCTATCTGCGGAAGCAGTTACATTGAAAAAAAAACAAAGAAGGGCACACCTCCGATTTTCTGAACAAGTTCCAAAAAGACAACTTCTCGAAGGAACAAATTCTCACAACAGTGCCATCGACAGGCATCTCCTTGACACCCACCGATCATGAGGTGGATGTCGAAAAATCATTTGAAATTATCACTAGGCAAAAGAGTTCAATTCTCCTTAAGTTTGTCGAAGCAATCTCTATCAAACGCTTGAAACTAGATGCATGTGTTCAGAAAGAAGCGGTTATCAGTTTTTCCTAATCAACTTGGTAACTGCAAGTCTTTATTCTCTCCTTCATTTTATTACGTAATCCTTGGTTTTAACCTCACCCTCTTGATACAGTGTAATTCTGCTTGTCTCTCGTTTCTGTGATTTCAGTTGAACTCAGTAAATTGTTACCTAATTTATTAGTCACTCAGCATCTTACCCACCTCTCGCCTCTAACACGTAACTCCTTCACCGTTGTATGCATACATTTATTTTGCTTAAACTTGAACTGCATGTGTAAAAAACTATATAAGCGTAATTTTCTGAGCACTGTTCACTGAGTTCGGAACCTCCTGTCAACTGACATCATGTAAAATTTGTAGGTTTGTTAAAACCTTTCTGTATATGCAGTTGATAGTAATAATGATAATTTATTTAGGCTGTAAGCAGCTAGTGAGAAGCCGACGAAATAAATGATGGTACCATATTCTTTTGCACAAATAACTGTGTTGTTCTTGCTCTATTAAAAAATTGTGAATAAGAGAACTAAATGACTTGTATAAAATGTATGTTTTAATATTCACTGAAGGATTATTTACGTGTGAAAAGTGATAGTAATAATAATAATAATAATAGCTCTATTCCAAAAGGCATTCCTTTTTTGCTACAAATGTGGATTTATCAGTATGTGAGTACAACAGAATTACATCTAATTTTCTCACTACAGGAGTAATCAATAAACAGGACATTTACACATTGATAATATTATTCCATAAGAATGTGAATATAAAAAAATTAGATTAAGTGAAAATATTCACAACAATATAAAATAATGAAAGAAAGAATAAAAAGGGCCGTTTTTGCTTAGTGTTCCTGAGTAGGCTAGTAGTGTCCTGCCTTACATTCTCCTCATCACATAGAATGTGCGCTTGTTAAAAATGGTATTGTGGGATTTTACAGGTGGTCACCTGAGCATAGTTCTGCTTTTTTTACGAGTTGATCACGCACTGATATCAGTTAAAGAACCATTCAAAACCAGCTGGAAGTATTGGACAGCTATTTCATTCCAGTTTGGGAATCACAGGCAGTACCAACCCACCACCAGCGTTCGAACCCAGGACCTTCCGATTACAAGGCAAGCTAATATACCATCCAGTCACTAGAACCCAATTCAATGACCCATGAATTCTAACTTTTACCAATTTGTGAATTAGCGTTACCACCAACCAGTGTCATATAAGAACTTGATTTTTAACTGAAAGGTCTTGGGTTCGAATCTCAGTGGGTGCGTGGTCTTAGAGATCTAGAAGCTCACCTCGTAGCCAGAAGGTCCTGGGTTCTGACCGTGGCAGTGGGTGCGTCCTGTGAAGAGTCCAAAACTAGGACGAAACAGTTGTCCAGTACTCCCAAGGTTTCCAGTGCTTCTGTAACCAGTGTCAGCTCATGATGATGATCCTAATCCAATCCCTACAAACCGACACTTGAATATCTAGATTTATTTCAGATTATTAACCTTAATTTGTAAATGCTGAGCTTAGGTGAGATGAACTTTAGCTGATAGATTATTATAAATGTAATGGATACTGACTCTAAGCTGATTGGTATCAATGGCCGTTACAAGATTCAAACCAGGGGCTTCCGGAATTGATAATCCGACGTTCTATCAGTTAAGCCAAACGACATATAAGGCGAATATTTCACTATTGCACTATTCATTCGATTTTCTTTCAGTCACTGAAGATAACTAGTACAATTATGCTAAAAAAATATACATCTAATCTGATGAAAATCCCGTATTTTAATCGGACACTAGTTAGTAACTAGTATCGTGTGGCTAGTCCTTTGTTTGATGAAGACTCAAATCTGTCAGTTAAGTTTGCAATGTGGCCATCATTCTAGGTGGCTGTCCATCACGGCGGTTGGAGGCAATCACTGGGATGACCTGCCTTGTTGCCACTTCCAAGTCAGCAAGGCGTATCTGCAACTTTGAAGGAACTCATGTCCCTCCTGAGATTCGAAACCGTATCACTCATCGCTGTTGTCATAGACATTACCATAGAAGGTCAGTCACCAGGCTAAATAGACCAATGACTACATCAATGAGTGAAACGGGTTCGAATCTTAGGAGGGACGTGAGTTCCTTCAAGAAGTTAGATATGCCAGCTGAGTGGTAAGTACGAAGAAGCATGAAACTTAGGTGCTTCCTGGTGATTACCTCCAAACACCTAGTAACAGAAAATCTCATGTGTTTCTGCTTCACAAGATGTCAAACGTAGTTTCAAAATTATAAATACAGTGTCTACAGTAGCTATATATTCAAGTGTTCACATTTATGTTATGAAATTTGAACTACCTCGCGTAACTTCATTTTTTTTTACTTATGATGGTACTGCTCATAATTCTCACTAGACTATTCCTAGGAATAACTCTAAAAAATTGTTTTACTTTTAGATTTAAAATGATAAAATGCAATGCTAGAGAACCACTGAAAAACTTGTGAGTACTGGAAGTCGTAACCGAACTGTGCGTCGGAGGCACAGTGGTTAGGACTCTCGCCGACCATGCGCATGGTCCGAGGTTCAATCCTCTGCCGGCGCATACCCGATATCTATGGTCGGCCTGCAAAATTTGAGCTACCGATATCCAAACTGAAAATTCCATACTTGTACCAAAAATACAGTGTGGAATCAAGCTGTAAACAAAAATATAAAAAAATAAAAATAAATATCCACCAAGTCACGTAGGAGAACAGTTACTAGGCCATAACATTGGATGACATTTGCGCTATACATATCGTGAATTAGCAGAAGCAAGAATTCATCGGCGGGTCAGTAGATCGGGTTGTAGAGACTGAATGATCTACAAGCTCTCCGGAATGTCCTGGGTTCGACCTGATTTCAGTGAGTCGGTACTGACGAAGAGTCCCGAACTAGGGCAAAACGGCTGGTTTTCCAATCGTTCTCTAACCGATGTCAACTCATGATTGAACCTATAACCGATCAAATCCCTACAAACCAACACATGAAAATATAATATGTTGCTTCTTTACTTCATTTGATTATATTTCAAATAACTTGTAGTAATATTGTTTTCATTAAAGATAGTGTATGCATTAGATTCAGTGGAAAAAATTTCAAAAAATTTCAAGAAACAATACATGAAGAGTTCACATTGACAACTGTAAGAAAGAATAAATAACTCAAGCTTAGACTGACTGAAAAACAACAATTAAATATATATATATGCGAATGGTGGTGGCGGGCACAGTGGAATGAAATAGAAAACTCACATTCTAATCCACTTTCTGGTGGAGCAACAAGACAACTTGGTATCCTATGAGCACATGCTGGACATTTACGATAATTCACTGTTTGTGCTTCTTGAGGTGTTAACCATTCACCTGAAAAAGTCAGTTCATTGCATTTTGGGCATTCCATAACACGTTTGTAGCATAGACCTAAAAAATATAAATGGGAAACTCTCAACAGATATTATGCATTAAATATATGTAGGCATCTACATTTCAATACTATTATTGTCAGAAAAAGTTTTTTTTATCATTTCCATCAAACCAACTCAATAGGTTATTTGTGTTCTATGAGCTAGATGGTTTAATTGTGAAACTTTCATGGTGTCTTCATCAGTAACTTCAGTGTGAAGTAAACACTTAAATATCCTTTATGAGTGTAATAACCATTTCTCTTGATGATCTAAGATTTCTATATTTTTTCAAGTCGAATTAGTGTCCATAGTCGTCCTCATGCATTTATATGAAGGAAAAATTATCATGTCGTTATTTAATGTTCTCGGATAAGACGATGAAGAGGCCATCCACTTTAACACTGCAATCTGACATGATGGTGGTTTTGTCTGCCTTTCCATTCAAGTCTTTTGGTTGCCGTCTGTGTGTCTGTCTGTTTTCGACATAGAACTTTACACAGATGTGCACCAGTTCAAGTCGCCACACTCCCTCTTTGTAGCACACAAAGAAAGAGAAGAAAGTAGAAGAAATGCATAATAGAGACAGTAAACAGAGATATCAGACAAATAGAATAACAATTACGAAAAATGAAACAGTTTCATTGGAAATCATCAGTCACAAGGAGTGGATGCATCTGCGCCAGTCATTGAGAACGATAACTTTGAGCCATATCACCAATTGTTTCCAACCATTGGTTTTTACCGTCCAGAGGACCCCAACCAGTCAGGAAGTCTACACCTTCCTATGTGACTGGCTGGCTGGCTGGCTTAAACTAACTGTTGTGGATTTCATTGACTGGTGCCATGTTTTGGTTTGATTGCCTCTAGCTCTTTTCCAGCCTGACCTTATGTCAGCTAACATTGCCCATTTTCGAGGAAGGCGATGACTAGGTATATGTTACACGTACCCTAACCATCTCAGTCGATGTAGTTTTACAGCCTCGTCGATCGATCTCCGCTCCCTCCTTACCTAGCACTCGACGTCTAACTTCAATATTACTCACCTTATTAAACCACTTCACACGGAAGATAGAGCGCAGCCACCTATGATCGAAGACAGCTAATCTTTTCATGTCTTCCACTCTCAATGGCCAGGTCTCTCAGCCATAAAGGAGGACAGAGAGGACTGATGAGCAGTACACGCCCAGAGACGGCGTAAACTGGCATATGCGAAACTAGCCCTCTATATCCATAGTGAGATTTTGTCAGAGATCAACCCGTTGGCACTGGCTAATGGTACTTCCCAAATAAGTGAAGCGGTCAACGTGCTCTAACACTTCACTCCCTATTTCTAAACTAGGAGTCAGTGTGGTCCAGGCCTGTGGCTTCATCATCTTGCATTTGGCGGGAGCGAATCGCATGCCAAACATTCGTAGATTGCAAAAGCACACGAAGCCTTCTTGAGTATTATTCTACTCTACCCACATTTGTTGACAGGGTATAAATTGAAAAGAAAAAAATCAGAAGAAAATCTTAGGTAACCACTAGATACCTTTAAGGTTATCAGTAGAGACGGTTTGTTACACTCATGTAGAATTATAAATACTCACTTCTTATCAGCGTTACTGTTGAAGAGTCTTACTTCAGAAAAAATGAGAGCCCCATAATTAAACTATCCAGCATGTTGGACGCAACTGCAGCGTGAACGTCCACTTGAGCTTTAAATCATATCCCTTATGATTTTACAATACTAATTGTTATTATTCCAATTTTGATGTTTTATTTGATTGATTACACCGAAATGGTAGGTCTCTGTTGACGTGTCGCCTCCTTGTATAGATGTTTCAGTGATGTCTGAGGATTAACCTAAAGTAATTTTAGTGGATGGTGACTAGCACTGGAATACAGGATACATATTTCATCCTTTTTGGGACTTGTCAACTGAATGTACCTGCATTCACAGGGAGTGACTGATGGTGTCTTTCGAATTTAGCCCGAGGGATCTAGTGTATAGGGGACGCTATGGCCTTTGAGACGATTCAGGTACATTCTTTGACGCGTCTCGAAGAGGACGAAATTCTCATTCTGGAACCAACTGTTAGTCACCATCGAACAAAATTACTTCAATTTTATAATACATCTAACAATCAAATATCCATCTGTACTTGTATTTATTGACATTTTTTATAAATCCATACATATAAGCAATGAATTTATCTAATACAGGCGCATGGATCGAATAAGTGTTATTGATAAAAAAAACTTGGCAGTTGCGCCTCAGAAATATCTTCAATTCGTTGCATACTATTTGCAAAAGGATATAAGTAGTGTAATAATTGCAATTCAAACATGATCTTCCTAGTTACGGTTTAACTGGAAATAAACTTTCCTCAAGGGGGATATTTAATATCTTGAGAAATGTTGTCTACTTAGAGTTACAGTGATTCATTTTTCTACCAAACAATGCTTCCTTTTAATTTGACATGATCACAGGAGGTGTTTATCCGTGTTAATTTCGACTTAAAATTTTATGTATTTCCGATGTTGGGTAAAAGCTTTATAGTTAATAATAAACGAGACAATAAATTAAAGTTCTTGGTCTTCGATGAAGCCTGCACAATCAGATTCAGGAAGCCAAATCTGTGGTAGCACACTCTTATTTTATTTACCTTGGCAACGTTCTTCCTCCTGCCTCTTTTCTTTACAACGTTTTTTTGCATTATTAATAATATTATGACATCATAATTTTATCTGATATACTTTTAGTTTCCTTAGGTTAAATGTACGTTGGCAATTATAGTTGAGTATTAATCCTGGCGAGAAATGTTCAAACTATATAATAATATTCGAATAAAGCAGAAACAACAGTGGTTTGCGTAGAATAATATAGTACCATCATTTATTTCGTTGGCTTCTCATCAGCTTCTCACAGCCTAAATAAATTATCATTTTTACTATTAAGTTCATGTACAGAAAGGTTTGAACAAACCTGCAAATTTTACATGATGTCAGTTGACAAGAGGTTCCGAACTTAGTGGACAGTGCTTAGGAAATTACGCTTCTCATCTTGTCTTAAGCTATGTATACAGATTTACATGTATCTGCAGGAGCAGTAACATTGAAAAAAAAGAAAGAAGCGGACACCTCCGATTTTCTGAACAAGTTCCAAAAAGACAACTTCTCGAAGGAACAAATTCTCACAACAGTGCCATCGACAGACATCTCCTTGACACCCACCGATCATGAGGTGGATGTCGAAAAATCATTTGAAATTATCACTAGGCAAAAGAGTTCAATTCTCCTTAAGTTTGTCGAAGCAATCTCTATCAAACGCTTGAAACTAGATGCATGTGTTCAGAAAGAAGCGGTTATCAGTCTTTCCTAATCAACTTGGTAACTGCAAGTCTTTATTCTCTCCTTCATTTTATTACGTAATCCTTGGTTTTAACCTCACCCTCTTGATAAAGTGTAATTCTGCTTGTCTCTCATTTCTGTGATTTCAGTTGAACTCAGTAAATTGTTACCTAATTTATTAGTCACTCAGCATCTTACCCACCTCTCGCCTCTAACACGTAACTCCTTCACCGTTGTATGCATACATTTATTTTGCTTAAACTTGAACTGCATGTGTAAAAAACTATATAAGCGTAATTTTCTGAGCACTGTTCACTGAGTTCGGAACCTCCTGTCAACTGACATCATGTAAAATTTGTAGGTTTGTTAAAACCTTTCTGTGTATGCAGTTGATAGTAATAATGATAATTTATTTAGGCTGTAAGCAGCTAGTGAGAAGCCGACGAAACAAATGATGGTACCATATTCTTTTGCACAAATAACTATGTTGTTCGTGCTTTATTCAAATTCATAAAGGGGATTAAGTGTAAGAAGTATCTAATAATAATAATATAATAATTTTTGCTTTATTCCAAAAACAGTACTAATGATACAGCAAGGAATTTTCAGCATTCAGTACAATATTGCATCTAATTTACTCAAAAACGACAAAAAAAATTAAAAATACACATTACATAATAGTAATAAAACGATTGTTGTAGCAGCTACGTAGCAAAATACTGTATGCCATACGGAGAAAAATATGCATAAAGTACAAAATTGTAGTAATAATAGTAATACCAACTAAAATAAAATAGCAGAGTAACGATTAAACGATAGAAAGTGTGACACCATAAAATACAGAAAGATGAACGATGAAAGGGTCGATTCACTGTGCTAATTACATAGTAACTTGTAAGTTTCACGTCTAACAGAGTCTTCGTCACATAAAGTACGGGCTAAATAGGGTATTGTAGAATTTCTATACTTAGTGGTACGAGCATATAACTTTTTATATTGACTTCTCGTCCTACCTGATGAGATACAAGGGGACAGGTGTGAATAAAGGGGGTGCAGAGGGTCTGACATTATAGCCTTTGCCCATTTCGTACAGGAATTTATATGCCTCTCGACTATAGTATTAGCGAGCTCATGCAGTGGCAGACCACAAGCTCTACTCACAGCATTTAATACTCTTCGTAATATGATATAATCTTTTTTGAGAAGCCCAGGAAAGATTAATGGAGAGCAATAGAGTACAATAGGTAAAATACAGGAGTTTAAAAATTGCAAAACTAAAGGTTGGTTGATACCTGATTGTCTTAACTTTTTAATGTAGAAGGTAAGACGAAACATTTTCTTAGAGATAGATAAGATGTGGATGACCATGAAAGGTCAGAGGAAAAACTAATCCAAGGTATTTAATGCTTGATTTGGTTTCAATTTCCGTGCCATCTATGCTACAGGGATCATGCGAGTTAACTAGTTCAAGTAAGTCACGTCGATGCTTGAAAGTAAAGTCAAGTGCCTGACATTTGGAAGGATTTAATATAAGACCATTTGACTTGGACCAGTTGTTGATGTCCAACAGAAAGCTATTAAGTTTGGAGCTGTCAGACTCGGAAGTGATAGGCAGTGATACAGTCAGATCATCTGCATATTTGACAAAGTTAGTTTCGTTTGAATGAGGCAGGTCATGTAGGAAGAAAGAAAAAAGAAAAGGAGAGAGGACAGCACCTTGTGGAACACCGGATTTTGTAAGCGAGGTAGAAGAAGATTTGCCGTTATATACAGTATACTGCATTCTATCAGAAAAATAGGAATGCAACCAACTCTTAGCCCAGGATCCTGTTTGTGTCAACGATAGCTTATTTAACAAAAGGCCCCTAGGTACAGAGTCAAAAGCAGATGTGTAGTCTAAGAAAGCACTACGAACATATTTAGCACCTTTGTCTAAACAAGAGACAACATTGTGATATAAGACAACCGCAGCATCCAAGGTACTTCTACCATGTTTGTATGCAAATTGTTTAGGATCATTAAAAGGTTTCAAAGCGGGTTCAAGACGAAGTAAAAGTAATTTTTCCATCAATTTTAAAAAGGGGGAAGTAATTGCAATAGGCCGAAATTTAATATCAGAACCAGAAGATGGTTTTGGTATAGGGATAATTTTAATGTTTTTCCATGCAAAAGGTAGAACGTTACCGGAAAAAGAAGCATTAAAAATGTTAGTAAGAGGATAACACAAAATATCAGCACAATTCCTGAGGACAATGGCAGGTATGCCGTCAGGACCAAGGCTTTGAGAAGGCTTAAGAGACCGGAGACATTTAAGCACATCAAGGGTATTAAAACCACTAAAGTTATTGTCAATATGATTTGTATCATTTGGAAGGGTATCAACAGAAGAGCGTATGAAAGATTTATTAAGAGTGTCAACATTAAGAGATGGAACAGAAATACATCGCTTACCGTTAGTAATTTCTTTGAAAAGTTTCCATAAATTAGAAGGGGTTTTACATGACAAAAATCTTTGATTATATAAAACATTTAGTCTTTTCATTTCCAGTTTTATCAGAATGTTTAACTTTTTTACACCAGGCTTATCATTTGTTTTGAACAACAGTTCTTTATCTCTACGTAGCTTTTTGAGATATGGCGAAGATAAGCGATCAAATCGAATAAATAATGTTTCTTTAGGACAGATATATTAAAACCTTTTGTTTGGTCCTATACGGTTGACATATATTGCATTCATTTATGTGTGCTTTTTACGAAGTTTCTTTGTATTTCAATATTATTATCATATCGAGAAATTTATAATTGTATTAATTCTACCACGAGTTAAAGTGACATACTAAAGGTCAAAGTAACAATGGAGATCGCTAAACCAAATAAGAGAAGTGTTAGGACATCTATCCTGGTTAGGCCTTAGAACACGCGAAAAATGCTGTCACATCCTACCGTATTTACCTATTTGAATATACGTGTGGCCACATATACATACGAAGAACTCATCGATCACTGCAGATAAGGGCTGACTTCAGAGTATATTCCTAAATGGCTTCAGAAGCAAATATAATCCTCAGAACCCATTAGTGGTGAAAACAGGAGACTTAATTGCTCTATTGCGAAACATAGAGACAGGACATAAAATTCATGTTTACGCCTCTTTGAAATCTTTATCTTTAGAACCTGTCTAGGGCTTATCCTAAAGTATATAGAAGCCCCAGCTGGTAATTACGAAGTTTAAACCACCCTTATGCGTTCGAAAACAATTGGTCATCACACTAAACTTTCCTTGGTAAACTTTGTTTTTACGAGTTTGACCACGGATTGATATCAGTTAGAGAACCATTCAAAAGCAGCCGGGAGTACTGGACAGCTGTTTCATCCTAGTTTGCGAGTTATCGGTAGTACGAACACCCCCAGAAGGGTTTGAACCGAAAACATTTTAGCTACAAGGCAAGCTGGTAAACCATTCATCGGCCAGTCCAGGAATTTTAACTTCTATCAATTCGTGATTTAGTGCAACCACCAACCAATATCATCTGTGGCAAATCCATCCTCACATTTGACTGGCTGGACCTTACTGGTCGTGAGTTCTCACTAGAACTCCAGGAAACTCCATCCTGTAACAAGTCATTAGCAAGCATCAAACTCGTCAAAACAAATCTAATCTTTACAAACCAACCCTTGAAAACTTTGTTTTGATACCATAACAGACGTACGGTTACCTTTGCTATTTGGACTAGTCCTTTTGTCCTTTTGACTTGACCTAAGTCTATTTTTTCACCTCTCAACTCTTCAGTAATTTCATTTATGTATTTATCACTATAACAAGTCCGTGTGTGTGACCAGATTGTTCAAAATGTGTTGAGCACGCAAATACATTATACGGTTCAGACAAATTACGTCTTCTTATTGCTTTGTCTAAATTCATAATGGGAACTAATCGTTTCTAAAAACGAAATATTCCAAATCCATCTGAATGTTACTTAGATCTATGAAGCAAAATGTGTAAACCACTTAAGAATTTTCGCATCACATTATCCTTACCTTTATATCCCAACAGAACTCCATCAAACTCTTTTAACAAAGGTAACATAAGTTCCCAGAGATCACTTTCTGAAATAGGCCAGTTATGCCAATGATGTTTTTGTTTACGTTTATAATGCATCCTGTCTTTATGATCTTTAGAGGATATTACCTCAGAAATACCAGATTTGTCTGGAATATAATTTACTTCTTTCTCAGTTTGTTCTGCATTTTGCATAGTATCATTTTGTTGACTTTGATTGCCAATTAAATTTGACTCAACATTTGTTCGTGGAAGTCCACGAAATTCAAACTTGATTAAACAATCTTCATTCGGTTGATTTACTGACAAAAATCTGACTACTATACGATTTGAACTGTTGATCATTTGTACACCAGTCTTCCAGTGTGCTGTATATCGAAACTTAAAGGTGTAATTAAGAAATAAGTTATATAATTGATGTTGATAAATGAAGGAGAAAAAACAGCAATTATTTATTGAATGATGGTTTAACACATAGATAAAAATATGCTTCAATAGAAGAGTTGATTTCAGTTGATGGTTTAAACACTTGAAGCATCACTAAAAGCATATATCCAGATGTCTGACTGAGAATTTCGATCAACACATGTCATTACTGGTAACTGAAGATTACGTGTTTCGCCGGAAGGAGTAAAGAACAAGAAACTCTGGCATGAAGCTAACCAGCAAAGAAGCCTATTGCTCAACAAACGTGGCGGAACAAACATAGGCATGAATTATACACACACTGAGGAGACATTTAAGTAGTGTCACATGCCACTTAGAACATCAAGTGAAATCTGAATGGGAATCAACAGATTTGGTGTCGGTGCAAGGGCAAACGGCAGTCGTGGAGGTAGTATGAAGTTATTACAGAGAAGCAAATAGATTGTTTATACGCTTTTATTATTATTATTTCCTTTAATTCCTAGAGGAACACAGGGCTTCAGCTGCGCGTCTCTACTGCGTTCGATTCTCTGCTAGAGTTTTCACCTGACTCCAAGTCTGTTCACATGTTTTCATCTTCTCTTCACATCACCTCATCCAAGTCACTCTTGCACTGACGACCAACTCGCCGCTTCGCTTTCGGGTTCCACTCGACCAATGGATTGTATAGTGATGTCACTTGATGGTTTGTTTTCTCAGATTATGACCAGCCAATCCATCTCCATTTCTTCCTGCCTATTTGTTTCACAATCGGTTCCTGCTGGGTTGGTTCGCTCATTGCCAGAGATCCCAACCTGTTGCTGATCTTTTCTGGCCGGCCATCTGATCTTAAGTGGTATTGAGCAAAGACAGCTAGCTGTTGATGGAGGTCTGTAGTATGTTTGAGATGCTCTTTTTGACGCGTTAAGTGTCTGGTCCGTATAGTGAGTAGCACTGATTGACTTCACATTGGAGTTGAAAATCCGGATCTTATTTTCATCTTCATGCTGAGTGCTGTTGACCTCCACACAGACTTAAGAGTAATGAAAGCCTGTCTTGCTTTTCCGATTCTTGCTTTGATATCCTCGTCAGTTCTGTTCGCCTGTAGTTGAAACGGTGCTTCCCAGGTAGGTAGGTAGGTGAAGGAGGTTGTTTCTTTCAGTTTCCTTCCATTTATGTGCTTTTGAGGCCCTATATTTCATTCGAAATACAAGGCGTGAATAATGGTAATAGAAATTCTAAGGAAATTAAAGCATTTCACATTGGCTAGATTCAATTGTTGAATGCCAACTTTTTCTTTGATTGGAAAGTAGTAACTAGTGTGATGTGTCTAGTCTTTTCTTTGGTGCAGACTGAATTCTATCAGTCAGGAGTTGAGATTAAGACCTTTGAGTTGGGAGACGAACGCTTTGACCATTTAGCAGTCAGTGGATCCTAACATATGTAAATTAACACTGTAATGCTACTCTTGTAGAATCATGCAAGTGAGCATCTATCTTGACAGTCACTTTGGTGGACCTTACCGGTTAGAACTTCTTTTTAAAACTGCAGGTAGTTGACCCTACAATCAGTTGCGAAATACCTGTAGGGGGTATCCTTGGTTCAACGATGAGAACGCTAACCAACCAAATCTCACATGGTCCACGGTTAGATTTCCGACCGACGCACTACTAAACCTCACTAAGTCAGTTGTAAGGCCAGTAAAGGCGGAAAGTTTGGCGTGAGGCTAGCAACTCACCCCATAAAAAAAGACAAAACAACGCACTGCCACCAGACTTCAATGTCCTAACCCGCAGTCTAATTTTCTGCTCAGAACATAAAGGAATAAAATAAATGATGGTGATAATAATGAGCAGCATTCTTAATTGCCTTCAAAGAAGCGGCCACAAAGAGATGACAAAATAACTTTCAGCGGGAGAAAACAACCAATCAGAAGACGTTGTTTCTCTGCTAATAATAATGTACATAAAAATATACAAATATCTTTTAATTTCCTCAGTAAACGATCTGTTGCTTGGCCCTTGTCTTCTGTCGTTATAACTTTACTCATGAGTCACTAGAAACATCACCTCAAAAAAGGTATCCCTTCAAAAGGTGTTGTCATAAATATGAACACATCAAGTAATTGAACTTATATTTTTATATAACCAAGTCGTCAGCAATAACGTCAGCATTCATTTAAACAATTGAGCATTTATGACCTCACAGGTCAGGAAACTAATTATACGCTAAATACAGTAAAATGTTGCAATTAGTTTATATGCCCTCATTTGTTAAACATCAGATGAAATGAAATAAAATATCAAGTTATTTGGTTTAAATATCATAGAATTGCTTTCAGCACTCAGTCTCTACTAGGCATTGGACAGCTAAACACTGATCACCATCTAGAAATACACTCAGATGACTTTTATGATGTATCTCCGAAGTCCATAATCGTTATCTATCTTTCAACTGATAACAGATCCAGTGAAAAGTCAACAGTTGTTTTGCCAATACATGCATTTTTGATTATCTATTTAGGTCACTGCTTATATATATATATATTGCTTCATTTGGTTCAACATTTAATTTTTCCCAAATATCTTAGTCGATTATGCAGTGGAAATTAGAAAAATTAAGGTTTCTTTTTTCTGTATTCAAGTAAATTAAATGAAGACTGGTCACTGGATGTTTTATTATTTATTTATTATCAAGCTGTACAATCGTATATATAAATGGTTTTCATGAAATTATATCCGGTGAGCGGATTGAAACATAGATGTGAATGCATAAAATAATAATAATAATAATAGTAGTATGAAATGTAATTAAAATATTTGTGATTATAATCATAGTAAATATTGTCAAATGGTAAAACAATTAATGTCATATATAGAATATATCAGTCGTTGGACTCTAGTTTTGTCCAAGAGGGTGTAAGAACACTATCCTGCATGGTTACGAAAAGGTGGAATTGGGGCAATAAGAAGCGCGATCATTGGACATCTGTTCGATAATGATCACCCTTTGCCTTTAAGGTCATCTACCCAAATTCCTACGTACCCGATTCATCTGTATTGCTGAAGTCATCTTTGGCTATCGAAACAGAAAAGCCAGATCTCTGTGTACAGAAAAAGTTCGTTCAGCTCCTCCAACCTTCTTAATCCCTCTATGCTAAAGTATGGTAATCCCAATTCATATTTTGGCTCTACCAATTTATTTTTCATTTTGTCTATTCGATTTGTATACTCTCCCTTTATTACTTCAATTTTTACTATTGGATCGGATCTCAGTGGCTCAATGGTCTACGAGCTCGCCTTATAACCATAAGGTTCTGGGTTCGAACCCTGCGGTGTGGGTGGGTACTACTAAACTAGAACAAAACAGCTGTCTGGTACTCCCGGGTTTTCCAGTAATTCTCTTACTGATGTCAGCTCATGATGAAATTCTACATGCAATCAAACAAAATCCCTACAAAACCAAAACTTAACTATTACTATTCTCCCTTTGAACTGTCACCACTATTATTTCACTTGTTCCACTTGTCATTCTAAATCAGTTCTGTTTTGCAACGATGAAATTCTATGTTATCAAATTTCACACAATACTACGTAACGTTTTTTATTAGTTTTACTCGATTTGTCTACTAATCCTATAATTGCACACCCTTTTTCAAGTTCTATCCATCCTATGAATTATTCTATATATGACATTAATTTGCTTTGCCACTTGACATTTAACTATGAGTATAATCACAAACATTTTAGTTTTAATTGCATTTCATAATACTACTATTATTATTTTATGCATTCACACCTATGATTCAATTCCCTCACCTAATATAATTCCTTAAAGATCATTTATATACATGATTGTACAGCTTGATAATAAATTCGTTGTTAAAAGGAGTCTTTTCGTTGAACTTTCTAGATATTATTACCGACGTAAATACCCTATTTACTCCACGCTTAAACGCCATATTGTATCAAAATTATATCACAGTTAACATGGGAATGATGACAGCAAGAAATTAGCCCTCGAAAATTAGATCGCCGTGGTAATATTGATAGACAAATTGATAGAATTTAGAATTTACCGATCATTAAATTGTAAACGAATGGTTGAATGGTCAGCGGGTTGGCTTCATGACTTAAAGATCCTGAACTCTATCTCTGATAGGGTCGATGACAGGTGGTGCTTTATAGTTTAAGCTACAACACCTGCCCAATGCTCCTCAGTTTTAAATGATTCTGCAACCGAAAACGCTTCGTGTTGAAATCTAAACAGATAACATTTCTATGTCATCAGCTATAAATTATACAGAGTATTCAGTGGGACAGTGGTTCTGCAGTTGAATGTTTGGTAACCACACCTGACGTGGTCTGGGTTTCAGTCCCTGGCCAACGCACTCCCAAACCTCATTTAGCCGATCATAAGTTCAGTGAAGAGGGAAGATTGGGCATACGGCTAGTAACCCCGACCCGTATAACACCGCTGCAACTTAAACTTCAAAGCTCACAGCTTGAAATCCTGTAATCTACTGGGAAGTCAAAGGAATAATTACAAAATAGAGTGTTCAGGTGAAGTGCTTCACCTAAATTTACAGAAATGCAATAACTACTCTTGTTTTTTTCTATTTTTTGCTTATTTCAACTTTACCATAGGGGGGGTGAATATCTGCAGTAAAACTGTGTGAAGCTCTTGTAATTATACAATAACTTACTTTAAAGTATTCTGGCCAATTCAAGCGTACTGTAGCCTTATCAAATAATTCTTGAGGTATACCATAAGAAAAACGATATACAAAGATAACTGGCCTTGGTCCAACCCGACAAACCATCTCCCATAGATTAATGCTCATTTCATCCATTGGAGTGGTACAGTTCTGGGGAATTAGGCATGGAAAGCATAAAGCTGGTAATTGTTCTGAACAAATCATCTCTTGAATTTGATGATTTGTAGGTGACTGACGAGTATCCATATCGTCACTGTGATCTGTATCTGATTGATTTTCATGTAATTCTGATGACTGATCGTTGTAGGATATAATGCCACAAGCTAAAGCCAATTCTTTAGGAGATGGAAACTGAACAAATTAAGAAAAAATGGAAAAGTACTCAGCATAGAGTTCACTGACAATACAAGCATCACTATCGATACTATCATTATTTATTCTATTTTTACATTTTTTTTACATATTTTCTTGGCACATTTGTCCGGGTAATTATTAAGTTTCAAGGCTTCTTTTATGTGTATCACTTCCTGTCTTCAGTTTGAAGTATACGCTGAAGATGTCACCTAGAAGGGTGATGGGAGCTTCCAATGTTAGATTGCAACGTAAAAAGGAAAGAAGATGGGAAGGTAAAGACTAGTGTTTACAGGAAACTCACACATTCAAACAGATATTTGGACTTCCGATCATTCCATCCTATGTCAGTAAAAATAGAACTGGTGAAATGTTTAAGTGACAGAGCACAAAAACTAAGTAGTACCAAGAAAAATCTAAGACAGGAAGTGACACATATTATAGAAGCCTTGAAGCTTAATGATTACCCGGATAAATTAGTCAGGAAATATGTAAGGAAATGTAAAAATAAATGATGATAGTAGCGATAGAGATGATAATAATAATAATGATAACAATAATATTGATAATAATAGTAATAATAATAATAATAGTAATGACGACACCAACAATAAGGAATCTAAATCACCAGTAGTAATTTCATACAAGGAAGGAACCTCGGAGTCCTTACGCGGAATTCTTAATAAGGCAGGAATAAAGTAGCTGGCATTCAAACCAACCACAAACTCAATTAGAAACAAGCTTTGTCGGTTGAAGGATCAATCCTGTGGAGCCTTTAAAACAAAACAACTTATTTCATCTAATACTCTGCAATGATTGTTAGGAAAATTCTTAGGTTAGAGTGGTAGAACAGGTGCAGATAGACTCGCCGTGCATAGGAACCTAGCAGCGAAATCTAGATTGGTTGGCCCAAATAAGATAAGAAATCTAGATAATAGTTCAGCTTTAGCACTCACTACATGCAGTCACACACAACCATACAGTAGGATGGGATAAGATGACAGTTTTAAAATCTAATGTCACAGCTGGGTGGGGGAAGAGATTGATAACTGACTGAGGCCTTATTTATCGAATCAACTGCAAATACATGAAATAGGAATGATTCATTGGCTGTCTATCCAAATATCTGGAAAATTCTACTACCCCTACGACGACAAATAGGAGGAGAACAAAGAAAACTACAAAACTCAAGTTTCGAAGTCGTGTGATTATCATAATTGACGATATGATTATGAACAATAATAAAGTGTGTTCTAAACCTTGTCATCCAGTAAATAATAATACTATTTCACTGTGTGACACATCTAATGAACAAACTAATACGTAACATTTAATATGGTCAGTGACATCACTGAAAGGATTATTAGTTGTACTCACTTGAAAGTATACCAGGAATGCTTTTATGTTTGCATGATATGAATGAAACAGTTATCCATGAATCTTTATTGGTCTCCACGAAGCGCTCTAGGTAATGCACACTTTTGTCAAAATTACCAATAATTAGCAGCCCAATAAAACTGAATGGTCATTATTATTCCGTAGGGTTCCGAGTAGAACATAGGGAGGGCTTGAGCAGCACGTCTCCACTTTGTCTTGATCTCTGCAGTCCTTTTCAGCTGGCCCCATGTATGCCCAGAAGCTTTCATCTCCTCTGCCCACGATCTCTTTCATGTCACCGTCGGGCAAATCCTCAACTGCTTTACTAATCGGGTTCCACTTGTGCAATGGCTTGGCACGTAATGTTACTCAACAGTCTCATCAACGTGTATCGAATTCGTCTCCAATTTCTTCGGGATATTTCTTTAGCGATAGGTTCTCGATTGGTTCACCTCCAGAATTTCTTGTTGTTAAGTCTTCCTGACTATTTGATATTCAGTATGCAGTCATCAAGAGCAGCTGTTGATAAAAGTCCATAGCAGGCTGTCAGGAATCCTTTTCGCGACGTTCCAATTTTCTGGAAAATATATAAGAAATGGCTTAACACTTGCGTCCAAAATTCGAATTTTGTTTGTTTTTGATAAGTGAGGAAGGAAGACTTCCAAATTGATTTCAGAATGATGAAGGTTTATCTTGCCTTTCCAATCCTGGCCGTCCTTGATTTTCGCATACGTGCTTTAGCCAGTAGTTGAAACAACGCTGCCTGGCCAGATAAGTGAATGAAGTAACCTCTTTCAAGTTTTTTTCCTTTGATAAAGATTGGTGATTCTTGTTGGTTGTTTATTTCCATCACCTTTTTTCCCCCATGTTCCCTCACTCCATTCTGTCTTCACTTCAAAGACGTCGGTGAATTTTCCATTGTGGATCACTTCACATGGAGCAATGTCAAATAGCTGTTGAATGTGGTTGATAAGGATATGGCACACTCCCTAGTGTTTAAACAGTTTCCAAATTACTTCGTGGTCAATACTGTCGAAGGCATTTTAAAAGATAATAAAATTGAGGTAGATTCTTTACTGCTATAGTCTGCTTTATTTGATCCGCATATGATTTCTCCTTCCTAAATCTGACTTGTTCTTGTCGGAATTCTGAATCCAGTAAGACTTTTAGTCTCTTCAGGATCATACGACTTAGTATTTTACTTTAATTTATTTATTTTTGATTACAGTTTGATCCCACTCTGTATTTTTGGTACAAGTATGGAATTTTCAGCATGGAAATCGGTAGCCCAAATTTAGCAGGCCAACCATAGATATCAGATGTGCGTCGGCAGGGGATCGAACCCCGGACCATGTGCATGGTCGGCGAGAGTCCTAACCACTGTGCCACCGACGCACACTTGGTGTGGATAAGATCATGATTTCGTGTCATTTCTTGCAGAGGTCTAAGTTGCCCTTCTTTGGAAGTCTGACAAAAGTAGCCTTTTTTCCAATCAATAGGTAGTTTTCCTTCCAAACCTACTGCAATAATTGCGTCAGCATATCTGCCTAAGTTTCTGGGTCCATTTTCAGTGCTTCGGGGAGAATCCCGTCTGGTCCTGCCTCCTTCCTGGATTTCATTAGCTTGGTCTCATTTGGGACTTCTACTTCTGTTGGCAACTCTGTCCATACTGTTGGTGGTATTTCTGTAACGACTTGCAGGTGATGATTAGTTCAAAGGCCTTTTGAATTCATCAGCGAAGCACAACAAATCTTTTTCATCATAGAATAAATTTATTTGCTAAAGGAGCACAGTAACACAGTAGTATTTACTAATGACGTTTCGAGCACAATTTATTTCTCACGATCATATCAAAGCATTCACATAATTATCCAACTTCATTTATTATTATAATTGTTCCCTTGAGTTCCTAGTGGAACATAAGGCTTCAACTGCACGTCTCCACTTGCTTCTGTCTTCTGCTGTACTTTTCACCTGCATCTATGTTAGTCCATACTGTTTCAACTCCTTTCCACGCGATGTCCTCCATGTAACCCACCCTTGCACTGATGACCCACTCGCCGATTCCCTTTCGGGTTTCACTCGAGCAATGGCCTGACGCGCGCGCGATGTCACCCAGTGGCCTCCTCAGCGAGTGTCCAATCCACCTCCACTTTCTCCTGCATATTTGTTAGACAATTGGTTTTTGTTTTGTTTCTCCCCAGCCATAGTTTCTTGTTGGTGATTCTTTCCGGCCATCTGATCTTCAGTATAGAGTGGAGACAGTTGTTGATAAAGGTCTGAAATAGCCTGCTGGAAATATTCTTTGTGACCCGCCCGACAAGTTTCTGATCCGTATAGAATAACTGACCTCATTTATATAACTCCATTATTTCTCATTATTTGCTCTTACTGGTACAAATATTTTCCACATCTCTCTCACTGGCGTAGCATCATCTCTATTGCATGTGTTAGGTGATGAATACTTGACGAACAAAAATTTGGTGATCAACCTCTCTCACCACCTGCCTATGTTACTTTTCAGAATTGTAGCTCTGTCCCCCCCCTACATTCAATGTGATTGCTTCTTAATGGATGCATTGCAACTTCTCAGTTCTCCTCTAAACTGTTTGTCTTCGTGAAGTTAACCATTCTATACTTAGTCCAAAGTCTTATGTTCTGATAATCTGACTAACCCTGATCTACTGGTTTGTAACTGGCCCCACAGTTACTACAAGACATTCTGTAGACTACATTAATTTAATTAAACTGGGTTAATAAGGTCCTTTAGTCTACAGAATTTGTCGCTGAGTGAGTTTGTAGGTTTAAATGCCTGCTTTACTAGGAATCCTACGTAAGATTTAAAATGTCCCATCCTTATATATTAAAACTGTAAATGCCTTAAAGTATTGCCTATTTATGATATGGTCAATCGTTCCACTACTATTTATCCCCTTCTTGTGAGCTGTTTTGATCTTCTTCCATTTCTTGTATCTAGTTATTTAGGTTTTGTGAGGCACTATTCACTGGTGCACAATCACAGTCCTGCTCGTAAGTTATGATGTGGAACATGTAGAAAACACATCCATTGTATTAAAATCTGAGGATATCCCTTAGTTCTTCATACAAATGAACTCAATAGTAGATGCAATCCAGTTCAATTATAAGTAAGAAAATGATGAACAGAATGAGTTTTTTATTTATATTATTTATTTAATCGCAGAAAAAAATTTGGTGCAATATGGCATCAAGAAAGATGCGCTACACAATAATAATAAAACGACATCGATCAAAAGTAAAAAAAAATCTAAGTAGAGAACGGATAAAGAACTTTATCTGAAAGGAAAACAGTCATGCTTAACAGGTTCAAACAGTATTCGTGAACTATCATCGGGAAGAGAAGAAAGAAGGAAATTGCAACACGTTCGCCATTGATTACGATCCTTGGCCATATCCGATAACGTTTCGAGCCATCGATTTGAGCTATCTCTCGGACCCCAACCAGAGAGACGTGACACACCAACCGATGCTAATCTAGCACAAAAATCCTTCATCCCATGACGCCACGTCATGAACTGATCACCTCTCCGCCTTTTCCATCCCGTCCCGTGGCTAGCGGACAGAGACCTGTACGGAAGCCTCTGGGATGACATTCGCAGCACATGTCCAAGCCACCGGAGGCGGTGTTTCCAGATGACGACACTCAATCAATGGTGATCTCCACTGTGCTCAAACACACGATGCCGAACCTCAGAATTACTGACGCGATGATGCCATTGGACTCAAGCAATCCTGCGGAGACAGCGATGATCGAACGCGCAGAGTCTCCGCACATCCTCAGCTCGGAGAGGCCAGGTTTCACAGACGTAGAGCAGGGCAGCCCGCACCGAAGCATTGTACCCGACCTTTTACAGCCAGGCTTACATCGCGACGACGCCATAGGTGGCTCCAGTTGATGTATGCCACCCTAGCCTTCATTATACGGTTGGAAATCTCATCCGTCACACATTCAGCAGCACTCACGCAACTACCCAGATACACGAACTTATCAACAACTTCAAGCAGTTCACCTGCAAAAGTGAGTGCAGGTACAGGCTCCTGCCAATCTTGTAACAGTACTTTGCACTTAGACGGCGTAAAGCACATACCATACTTACAGACACTGATCACCAACTGATTAAGTGCGATTTGGGCAGCCTGCATGCTATCACATAGTAAGACAATATCGTCTGCATACTCGAGGTCGAAAAGTCTATCTCCAGGTAGCAGATCTACACCACCTTCACGCACATCCTTCAGAGCTGACTTCAGAATATCATTGATGGTAAAGTTAAAGAGAAATGGAGAGATCGGGCAACCCTGTCTAACCCCACTGTTGATCGCGAACAGTGATGATAGTTGGTTGTATGCCCTCACTCTAACCGATGTGTTTCTGTTTAGGGCTTTCAAGATGTTAACAAATTTCTTAGGTACACCCCTCTCTAACAGACAGTTCCAGAGCACAGTTCTGTCCAACGAATCGAAGGCAGCCTTAATATCAAAAAGCACAAAGATCGTTGGCCTGCAATACCTGTGGCGGTGTTCCAACAACAGAATGAGTTAGCTACACTGGACTGTAAAATCAGCGAAAACAAGATATGGCGAGTTAGATTCTAGCACTTAGAGAAAACCGATACATTTTAATAAATACTTAGACTTTAATTCGTCTCATACAAAATCGATAAATATAGGTTTAGTGAAGCGTCTATTTAGCTGAATCATGAAACTAATCAGTAAGCCAGAAAATTTAAATAATGAAACCAAAGAAATAGAGAAAACATTAACAGTGAATAGAGCTACCCACCAGATTTTATAAAAAAAACTCGAATACTGGCTGGCGAAAACCAACAAACTGGTTGAAGAAGGCAGCAGCGGAGACAGGACTGCTGGTGAACATAGAGAAGACGGAGGTGATGAAGATAACCAAGCAACAAAAACCATCACCAATCACCATCGACACGAGAGATTAAACAGAGCTTACTTACTTCCACAGGCTGTCGGAACGAATGAAGATAACAGAGTCAGAATTGGAAAGTCAAGACACGCCTTCATTAACCTGAAACCAATTAGGAAATCTCCTGCAGTCAACATAAGGAACAAGATTCGCATTTTCAACACCAATGTCAAGTCGGTAGCTTCTTCTATACGGGTCAGGAACTCTGCCAGCGTTTCACAACAAGGATTTCCAACAGGCTACTGCATACTTTTATCAACAACTACCTTCGCTGGCTCCATACCGAAGATCAAATGGCCATTCAGAAAGAATTGGTAAAAAGAAACTCTGGGAACAAACTGACCAAGAGCCGATTGCTCAACAAATGTGTAGTGGAAAGTGGAGATGGATAGCGCGTACACTGAGGAGACCATCAAGTGGAATCCAAATGGGAAGTGACGAGTGGGTCGTCAGTATGAAGGTGACATGGAGGAGATCGTGTTAGGAAGAAACGAAAGAGTCTGGGCAAACGTGTCGCTAGCCAGCTGAAGACTACGGCCGAAAATAGAATAAAGTCGAGATGTGTTGTTTAATTGGGAACGCAAGGGAATAATAATACATAGTATAGTACGTTATCAATGTTAAATAAATGTCTTTCGATTATCATCGGAATAATTTTGTCCTGTGCATGATTCAAGGATTTTTTGGTCAGCAATACAGTAGAACAAAAAGATTGGTTTCCTGTATTCACAACACAACAACATATCACACTCTGCGCATTTTTATTATTATTATATCCTTTAATTCCTAGAGGAACATAGGCCTTCAGCCAAACGTATCCATTGCGTTCGGTTTTCTGCCAGAGTTTTCACCTCGCTCCGTCTGCCCACATGCTTTCATCTCCTCTTCACATGATCTCCTCCAAGTCACCCCACCATCGCACTGACGACCAACTCGCCGCTTCGCTTTCGGGTTCCACTCGACCAATGGATTGTCTAGTGATGTCACTTGATGGTTTGTTTTCTCAGATTATGGCCAGCCAATCCATCTCCATTTCTTCCTGCCTATTTGTTTCACAATCGGTTCCTGGTTGATTCGCTCATTAACAGAGATCTCAACCTGTTGCTGATCTTTTCTGGCCGGCCATCTGATCTTAAGTGGTATTGAGCAAAGACAGCTAGCTGTTGATGGAGGTCTGTAGTTTGTTTGAGATGCTCTTTTTGACGCGTTAAGTCTCTGATCCGTATAGTGAGTAGTACTGACTGACGTCACATTAGAGTTGAAAATCCGGTTGTTATCTTTCATGCTGAGTGCTGTTGACCTCCTCACAGACTTGAGAGTAATGAAAGCTTGTCTTGCTTTTCCGATTCTGGCTTTGATATCCTCGTCAGTTCTGTTCGCCTGTAGTTGAAACGAAGCTTCCCAGGTAGGTATGTAGGTAGGTAGGTAGGTAGGTAGGTAGGTAGGTGGGTAGGTAAAGGAGGTTGTTTCTTTCAGGTTCCTCCCATTTATGCTGGCTGATTGTTGTCTGTTGATGTTGTTCCTGTTGGTGTTGGCCAGGAATCTTCACCACCTCTGTTTTACCTATGTTCACCTGAGGTGAAGTCCTATCTGTGATGCTTCTTCTGTCAACTTGTTGCTTTTCACTTGTATATCTTCCAGTTTGTGGGAAATCAGACATATATCATCGGCGAAGTCCAGATCCTTCAAGTATTTTGTGTGAGTCCATTTTATGCCTGTTTCCTCATTGCCCGTTGTCTGTCGTATTATCCAATCTACTGCAATCAGGAAGATCACTGGCGATAATAGACAGCCCTGCCTCACTCCCGTCCTCACTTCGAAGGCTTCCGTAAGTTTCCCGTTGTGGATTACTTGGCAGGCAGCATTGTCGTATAACTGTTGGACGAGATGTATAATTGTCGGTGGCACCCAGTAGTAGCGAAGTAGTTGCCAAATCACCTATCGATCGACTCTTTCGAAGGCTTCTCTACGTATATTCCACTCAAAATCAAAATAATACGAAACAAAACTTTTAAAATCCACGATACAGGCAAAAAAAAATTGCACTTACATACTTGAATTTCCATGTTGGTGATTGCATCCCATCTGGTGATATATCAGTTCGTGTCAAGTCAGAGTCAAAATTTGCAAACAATTCTGGTTCAGGTACTGGATAAGCCAACTCCAACCATCTCCACAATATTTCAACATATGACTTTCCAATATCACGATTATTTTTTGTCACATATAAATTATTATACTCCACTAATGCAATCCATAAATAAGCGCTTACAATCCCTGAACCTTTATTCAACTCTGAACAACTTTGTGCTAATCGACTGATTGCACCTTGTCGTGTAGCTGAATAAAAGTGTCTAAGTAATTCTTTATGAAATGTTTCAGGTACACAAGGATCTTTATACTGTGCTTTATTATTATTATTATTACGTTGAATTGTTGTATCAATGATAGACAGGAGATTAGGATGGATTAAATATTTAACCGATTCAAGAAATAAATCACAATCGATTATCACATAGGACTTTGGATACGGTCGAGTAAATGATTTCATCATTGTAGTGTAATATTTCTCCTCTTCTTTCGATAAAAAAGCATCAGGAATTAATATTCTCCCTGTATTATTCAAATAAATAAGTAATTGTTTTAAATTTATGGCATTCAAATTAAATTTATTTTGTAATAATTGACTAAAATATGCTTTAGGCAGAATGCATGCATTCACTTCATTATTAAGCTTGTTTAAATTTGAATTATAATTATGCTTTATATCCTCTAAATACATTTCAATATCAGACCATATATGTGGTAATGCAGCTAAACAAACAGGTAAATGCGTAGGCGTTTTAATCACAAAATCAAACAGTGTAAAGCATAATTGATCGAAATTGATTAGCGCGGGATTTGAAGGCTTTTTTAAATTGATTGGGATCACATTAGGATAAATGGAAATGTAGGCATTTTCATAAATATTATTTAAGTGTTCATAGTAATGTGAAGTAGCCTGTGATATTTGAATCGATGATTCTATGCGGGTAATTTGATCTTTTAACCAAAAATGTCGTGTTTTTAAATAATTCGATGTTTGACTGTATAACTGTTTCATTCGTTGGTCTAATTCTGTTTCAGAGGATATCAGATCACATTTAGTCGCGAGTAGAATAACCTTGAGAAAGTTCAATCGATACATAACAAGGTCAAGCCAGATACCAATTGACTTGTAAAAGTAACTCTCAGAGCTTTTAATACTGTTTATATTGTCTGCACCAGATGAATTATACTGAAACTTTGTAATATCGACTAGAATTGTAACGACAGTTGATAAGGAAGTGAAAAAAGAGATCAATGGTGTATAAGCCATATGTCCAGAACAATCCCATAAAGTTATAGTTGTTGGACGAGTGTTCATTGTTTGTGACTTTGTCAGTGTTTCATTATCTGACTGACTTTTGCATACTTTTGGTGTCAGCTCTAGAGCATCATAATGTATCATATAAGAATCAATACTGTAGGTTATCTCTTCTATGCTCTCCGTCATACGTGTTTGTCTGTCGAGGATACTCATAGCCAGGCTGGTTTTCCCAGAATTTTTAGCACCTAAAAACATTGTCTTTATGCCATAATATGATTGTATCTCAGTTTTTGATTCTAAATAGTACTCGATCATAGCGTTAATACCAGCTTCAACAATATTAGACGGGGGCCATACCATAGGATTGTCGGTTAAATCAAGTTGAATAATTTCTGAGGGTTTTGCATTTCTAATCCTTGTCATATTTGCAATCATTTTAAGCAGTGAGGCAGGAAATATTCTCAGCTTATTTCTACTCAAATCTAAGTGTTTTGTTATTCTAAGCAGTCCATCAGATATTGCATTAATTTGATTATACGATAGATCAATCGATTCTATTAATTCTTTTGCAATTCTTGAATTTGATCGAATTGTAGGCAGACTGTACAGATTATTATGATCAACTTTCAGTGTTTGTAAGCAAGGCAGGTTGAAGATAACTGCTGGTAGAAAAGATAAACCATTATAGGATAAATCAATAACTCGAAGATGATTTAAGCCTTTTAAACGAATACCAGAGATTGGTTGTGTGATACGATTATGTGACAGATAGGCGTATTCAATCTTTTTCAAGCTGAGTACACTATCATTAATATTAGTGATTTTATTGAAATCAGCTCTGATGACACGTAACTGTATAAGGCTGTGTAAACCTCTCAAACTCGTTATAGCATTATTTTGAATATAGAACCTTTTCAAACCAGTCATATAATGCACGGCATCTTCAGTGATTACATCTTCTAGTTTATTATGATCCAAGTGTAATTCATTCAGTATTTGAATCCAACAGTCGTCCTGCCTGACTTTAGCATCCTCGCGTTTTTGTCGCTTTCTCCGTAAATACACTGATTTCAAATCTTTAAAAATACTCATTTCAATTTGATTAAAGCTTAAATTCAGTGAAAATAAACGTGTAGAAAACTGACTCAACAAATCAAATGGTAGGCTGGTCAGCTTCAGATTTGACAAGTTCATCTGCTGTACAACTGGGGCTATCTGACAAGTCAGTCTTAAGATGTCATTATTCCATTGAATCAGTTGTAAGCCTATACAAGTATCATAGTCTGATAATGAAATTATAGTCCATTGAAGATATTTATTCTTCTCCAGTTGCCTTAGGATATTGTCGAACCATTTAGAAGTTGTTGTCTTAGAATATCTAACCGGTAGAAAGTGTTTATATCCATGAGGTCGAATAAAAAGATTCGATAAGAATGCATAATCCTGGTTATCGTTGTTATTGTGGTTGTTGTCGCCATTGTTCTCGCCATTATCATTAACCAGCATGTCTTTGGTATCAATCGTGGAAGGTAACAATTTTAGCATTTTTCGCTGTGAACGGAAAATTCATTCATATCGAAAGATAAATTTCAGCTGAGCTGTTGTGTTTATCTGTTTGTTTTGACAACGAAAAAATGCTATAAAGTACAAACAGTAAACAAAGGAAAAAACAAAAAAATTCTAATTTCTTCGCTCTCTCTTAATAAATTTTCTCATTTGTTCATATTTTAAATGGTGTATCTAATATCTATTTGTTAATAATCGATGCAATATCGATTATTTTTCGATGTAAGTCAAAACTGAAATGTGATTGGCTGAAATGTGTAACGTCATATAAATCAGTGTTGTAAGGTCTCTCTTTATAGTTTTATTATCACTTCTTAGAGAGAACCACCACTTACAAAATAATAATCATAATCAGTAATAAATCCTTAATTAATTAATGGTGTAGTTAACTCATGGACAGGTGACTAGTTCTGAAATTGTTAAAAACAGAAACAGAATGCGTAGATCCTAGAGACAGAAGCTTTATGAATTTATGCTTGTATAATTTGTACAAACTACAGGCAATGCATTATGCCTTAACATTATCTCTAAAGCGTCTTTTATATTTTTTTTAAGAGAATGGATACTGAACAAAGAGTACTCTTTTCGATAACTTCATCATAAGGCTGTACAGTTATATATCCATCCATTATAGTGAATGAATGAATAAGTGTTATGAACAACATTAATGTTGTTTAAATAACATCGAATCAATAATATCATATAGATGACAGTTCAACAGCATCAACATAACAATAAACTGAATGTCAGAAAAATTAGGAAATACAATAATAAAAATTCCTGAATTTATAGTCTCTACTGAAGGCTGGCCAGGGCAGTAGTAGGAGCTGTACTTGCTTCTTTTGAACACAGAGCGCTGGTTGTTTGAGGCGAATCGCAATAGCCTCTGTTGTTTAAAGCATGCGGTGCTTCAATGCTTTTGATAATTTATTACGCACCCAGTAGATTATAGAGAAGGACTCTTCCACGCTGGCTGGCTTTGTGGCCGGTTTGCACAGATAGTCCAATATCGAACTGTTAATAGTTTTTACTACACCTTTACCTAGCCATAGTGGAAGATGTTCTCGAGCAAGCACGAAAAATCAAGTTCCTGGAGCAACGGCCAATATAACTCGCTCCACAAACGCAGTTGAATTGGTAGATACACTTAGAAGTGGCTAGTCTAGATACTTCATCTTTCAGTTGAGGAATCACCATCTGTAGTTCGCCAGGATTACAAGTTCTTTGAACGATTTTTCTTAATCTCTTCTTAATTATCTCATTTGGTATATCACCCTTGAATTGTAGTCGTATATAAAGAGACTTATTATTTACAGATAGTGAGTGATCCTTTTCCTCTTTCTTTGTCACGTGTTTCTTGATAAAATTTTTCAGGATAGCTATTTTCGATCAAAGTATCATATACAATGCTTAATTCATCTTCAATTACTTCTTCTGAGCATATAGCTCTAACTAACTCTGTGGATGAGGATCTTCACTAAATCTTTTTGTACTTGATAGGAATGAAGTTGTGAAAATGTGTATATTGTCCTGTTCAAGTACTTTTTCTATGCAAATTTCTTTTATGCTACCTTCTGGTTTCCTTGTAAGGAAGACAACCATGAAGGCAATTCTGTCTTGAGATTCCTCTTCGCACGTGAATTTCATTGAATTCAGTAATTATTGTACTCCTATCGGAATCATTATCACAAAGAATGAAGGTATCATCCATATATCGGCAATAAAATGACAGCTTACTGATAAGGTTGTTCAAGGGTCCATTTTCCTGCTTACTTAGGAAGAAATCTGCCGGAATGGGAGCCAAGGAGGAGCCCATCGCCACCCCGTCCACTTGCCTGTAAAGCGTGTCGTCAAATTTGAAGTTTACATTCATGGTACATCTTAAAAACAATTCTTTTAGGATTTCAGTACGGATGCTAATGTTCATCAACTGGTTATCCACTTGTTCATATATGTAGTCGACTGTTTCTATTAGAGGTACATTTGTGAATAACGATGTTATGTTCAGAGATATCATGGTTATGTCCTTGATGTTAACATTTATTTTGTCTACGAATTTATATAGACTAAAGACGATACTAATCTACCGGACTTACTCACTTCCTCTCTTTATCTCTCCTGTTATATCTGTGTATGTGCTGTTTTGCGCAGCGGATAAATAATCACAGATGAGGATAGACGCTATCGTGTTTTAAATTTACCTCGCTTCTGGTTTTCTTGTCTTTTATTGACTTGAACAGTGACGGTCATTTGGATATTTGGTTTGCCGTAGATAGATGCTGTCGTGTAGGCTTTTGTGTGGTTATGTTATGCGTGGTTTGCAAAACAACTGTGATGAATGACATGGATTTCTACTGCCGATATATGGATGATACATTTCTGGTTATGAAAGATGAGAATGATGCAATGAACATCTTTGACAAGTTTAATGATGCACATTCAGCAATAAACTTCACCATAGAGAAAGAAAGTAATGACAGTATCTCATTCCTAAACGTCTTCATGGCAAGGAAAAAAGATGGCACACTAAGAAGGAGTGTGTATAGGAAACCTACAACAACAACAGATCAGTAAACTCATTTTTTGAGTTTTGTACCTTTGAAATATAAACGTAACCTGGTAAAGTGTCTGGTTCATAGAGCTAGGTTAATCTGTTCAGAAGACTGCCTCAATGAGGAGCTTAAGAGGATTAGAGAATTACTTAGAAAATATGGTTATCCAGATAAATTCATTGAGAAAAATATAAATTCAGCACCAAGGAGAGTCAGTATGGCTACAGTTCCGAAAAAAACCAATGTTCATAAAATTGCAGTTCTTTGGTGATAACATCAGCGAAATAATAACAGCACCTGTAGAATGCAGTTAAAAGAGCTAATTATGCAGCAGAGATACGTTGTCTCTTCACAACCACCCCTATTCTGTTTTCGAAAATAAGGATAAATTACCTAAATTTGCCTCTTCTATGTGTATCTACCAGTTTGACTGCAGCTGCAGAGCCAGCTACATTAGGCGTACAAATAGGCAGGTTCATCCTCGTATTTTCGAACATCATCCAACGTGATTAAGCAAGGCAGGACAAACAAGATCTATTCGTAGGTTCTATTTTAGCCCACCTCGTTGATACTGAGCATAAGATTGATGTTAATACAGCATTTAAAATTATTTATCGCATTCTGACTAATCTTAATTTTGCTCTGCGAGTTCGTCTTCTACAGACGGCTGAAGCAATCGGAAATTCACCTGAAGAAGCTAAGCCTATATGTTCAGAAAAAATTTGTACAGGCACTTTCATTACCTTGGCCATCGTTACATGAATGCATAAACAGGAGTACTTTGCCCACCCCTCTCCTTAAACCTTTAAAACTTATAAAAATTATAATTGTCCAAATTATTTTATTTATTTTGACCACTTCATCTTTAATTTACGTGTTATCCTTGTAAAATTAATTTATTCCAACCATTTCTACCTTTTAATTGTGTGTATTTTGATGTGGTTTTGAAGTATGCGCTGAAGATGTCACCCAGTAAGGTGATGAAAGCTTCGCAAACTAACTATCCAGCTCAGAGAACAAAACCACATCAAAATTATCCACCTGAGCTACAAATCTTCTCTATCATATCTAATTGTGTGTATTGATTTTCTTCATTAATTATCAACCCATTGACATTTTGACACTGACTAATTATTGTTAACAAACATACCACCACTTGATTGGTAAATTGTTGTGTATTGTAATTAAAATGCTACACGTTTATATTTGAGTAGAGCCAGAGTGAGATGAGGATCTAATTGAAAAGTAAATATTTCTTCGCTCAATCTTTCTTAATCTAAAAGTAAAATTTGACTATTCTGACGTTTGATAAGGCATTAAAAAGACAAATGTCGCGAGATGATGACATCATTTCGTAGTTTCTTTACAACCGCTTTACAACTAACATGGTTGGTTAACAATAATAAAGATCATTACAATTACTCATGCATACTAATAACCAATCATATTTAGATAGGTCATGTAGTCCAGGGTAGACGAAGATTGAAGTCTATTGATTTTTGTACACACAGTTTAGGCTGTATGTGATTAATCCAAAGTGTTTCCATCACCTTCAATAACCAACCTTGAATTAGAGTTATGTGGTGAAATAATTGTGAAACAGTCATTAATATTTATTTTGTGACCAGACATTAATATGTGTTTTGCAATGGATGGTGCTGGATTTCTATTAAGGTTAGTCGCGTTAGGATTTTCGATATGATTTAGTGGCCATTTTAGAACATGATCTTTTCGACGAAATCGGAACATTCTGTTAGTTCTACCTATATAGGTGTCACCGCAGCTGTAGGTGAACTCGCAGATACAGTTTGAAGTAGAGTCCACAGAATTTCGTCCTTTAATCATAGGAACAGGGATCGAAAATGTTCGGCAAGTGAGAAAAAGAGATGTGGCGGCGTAGAATGTTCGTTTGATGGCTGACCGAAGTCTTTTTTTTAAATAAAAAAAATAAATTGAACATTTTTGGGCTACCACATTCCATGTACATTTTGCATCTATTTACTCGTATTTTATTGGTATTTACATACCACATTATGCATTCTAATCGTATTATCCACTCCCGGGATTTTATAAAACGTTTTAAACCCAAAAACTTTCATATTTGCAATAAACTCAAGAAAAAGCACCATGGAGGTTGGCAGCGTGCCTTAAAATCTACACCCATACATCACACCACTGTTCCAGTTATCATTAGTACCAACTGCCGGTCCCTGCCTAACAAAATTCTGGATTTTCAGTCTCTGTTGTCTTCTAGTACCTACCACAATACTGGTATTGTCACTCTGCAAGAAACCTGGCTCCATGACTCATACGATGACAATATTGTGTCTCTAAACAATTTCAATGTTTTCCGACAAGACCGTGTTTGTTCCAAGAAAAAGTGTGGTGGAGGTGTTGCAACTTTTATTCACTCAAAATGGTCCATTTCAAACAAAGTTTGTTTCAAATTCTCGAATGACTTCATTGATTGCATCACTGTGAGATGTCGCCCGAAACACCTGTCAAAATACAAATTCATTTATATTTCTAATGTTTATGTCTCTCCTGGCTGTACCATATTGGATTTATCTATGTTCGCCGATGAATTCACCGCTTTTGCTGCAGCTTGCTTCGAGAACTCTTTATCAATAGTAACTGGCGACTTCAATGGAAGCGATTGCTCCTTCCTTATATCACTTGGTCATGACAATATTGTCAACTTTGCCACCCGTCTTGGTAAAAACTGGATCTAGTATTCATCAATGATGTTGGTATATATGAAGCTCGCAAACGTGCTCCTCTACTTAATTCTGACCACTGCATCATACGTGTACTGCCTAAAATATATTCCAAATCACACAAAGGTGTCCTCTCTCACCTCTACAGTAAAGTTCAACGGAGATGCTACTCAAAAGACAACCTAGACAAGCTCAGATGCATGTTGAAAGACACTAACTGGGACTTATTTACAGAACAAACATTAGATGAAACAATCACAAACACTACCGATTATCTTAAATTCTGTTTCGAAATATGTTGTCCTAAAGAAACATTATTCATTCGATTTGATCGCTTATCTTCGCCATATCTCAAAAAGCTACGTAGAAATAAAGAACTGTTGTTCAAAACTAATGATAAGCCTGGTGTAAAAAAGTTAAACATTCTGATAAAACTGGAAATAAGACAAAACTTTTTATATAATCAAAGATTTTTGTCATGTAAAACCCCTTCTAATTTATGGAAACTTTTCAAAGAAATTACTAACGGTAAGCGATGTATTTCTGTTCCATCTCTTAATGTTGACACTCTTAATAAATCTTTCATACGCTCTTCTGTTGATACCCTTCCAAATGATACAAATCATATTGACAATAACTTTAGTGGTTTTAATACCCTTGATGTGCTTAAATGTCTCCGGTCTCTTAAGCCTTCTCAAAGCCTTGGTCCTGACGGCATACCTGCCATTGTCCTCAGGAATTGTGCTGATATTTTGTGTTATCCTCTTACTAACATTTTTAATGCTTCTTTTTCCGGTAACGTTCTACCTTTTGCATGGAAAAACATTAAAATTATCCCTATACCAAAACCATCTTCTGGTTCTGATATTAAATTTCGGCCTATTGCAATTACTTCCCCCTTTTTAAAATTGATGGAAAAATTACTTTTACTTCGTCTTGAACCCGCTTTGAAACCTTTTAATGATCCTAAACAATTTGCATACAAACATGGTAGAAGTACCTTGGATGCTGCGGTTGTCTTATATCACAATGTTGTCTCTTGTTTAGACAAAGGTGCTAAATATGTTCGTAGTGCTTTCTTAGACTACACATCTGCTTTTGACTCTGTACCTAGGGGCCTTTTGTTAAATAAGCTATCGTTGACACAAACAGGATCCTGGGCTAAGAGTTGGTTGCATTCCTATTTTTCTGATAGAATGCAGTATACTGTATATAACGGCAAATCTTCTTCTACCTCGCTTACAAAATCCGGTGTTCCACAAGGTGCTGTCCTCTCTCCTTTTCTTTTTTCTTTCTTCCTACATGACCTGCCTCATTCAAACGAAACTAACTTTGTCAAATATGCAGATGATCTGACTGTATCACTGCCTATCACTTCCGAGTCTGACAGCTCCAAACTTAATAGCTTTCTGTTGGACATCAACAACTGGTCCAAGTCAAATGGTCTTATATTAAATCCTTCCAAATGTCAGGCACTTGACTTTACTTTCAAGCATCGACGTGACTTACTTGAACTAGTTAACTCGCATGATCCCTGTAGCATAGATGGCACGGAAATTGAAACCAAATCAAGCATTAAATACCTTGGATTAGTTTTTTCCTCTGACCTTTCATGGTCATCCCATATCTTATCTATCTCTAAGAAAATGTTTCGTCTTACCTTCTACATTAAAAAGTTAAGACAATCAGGTATCAACCAACCTTTAGTTTTGCAATTTTTAAACTCCTGTATTTTACCTATTGTACTCTACTGCTCTCCATTAATCTTTCCTGGGCTTCTCAAAAAAGATTATATCATATTACGAAGAGTATTAAATGCTGTGAGTAGAGCTTGTGGTCTGCCACTGCATGAGCTCGCTAATACTATAGTCGAGAGGCATATAAATTCCTGTACGAAATGGGCAAAGGCTATAATGTCAGACCCTCTGCACCCCCTTTATTCACACCTGTCCCCTTGTATCTCATCAGGTAGGACGAGAAGTCAATATAAAAAGTTATATGCTCGTACTACTAAGTATAGAAATTCTACAATACCCTATTTAGCGCGTACTTTATGTGACGAAGACTCTGTTAGACGTGAAACTTACAAGTTACTATGTAATTAGCACAGTGAATCGACCCTTTTATCGTTCATCTTTCTGTATTTTATGGTGTCACACTTTCTATCGTTTAAATCGTTACTCTGCTATTTTATATTAGTTGGTATTACTATTATTACTACAATTTTGTACTTTATGCATATTTTTCTCCGTATGGCACACAGTATTTTGCTACGTAGCTGCTATAACAATCGTTTTATTACTATTATGTAATGTGTATTTTTAAATTTTTTTGTCGTTTTTGAGTAAATTAGATGCAATATTGTACTGAATGCTGAAAATTCCTTGCTGTATCATTAGTACTGTTTTTGGAATAAAGCAAAAAATTTATTTATTTATTTATTATTTATTCTCACTCGTGTAGTGCAATATTGTGTGTTTTATCGAATTCACTTTAAGTATCTATGGCAGCAATGGATACTAATGGACGAAGCCTTTTTAGAAGTTCATTACAGGTAATCAGTGCGAGTGAAAGCAAAACAGACGTAACCGAAAGTTTTCGTGAAGTAATGCAGAGAAGGCGTTTTTTCAGCTAAGACAAATAGGAGAATGCATTGGAAGAGTTTCAAAGAGTGATGAAGTCATTTAATGCTAACAGTGTAGTTGTCCTGTACTCACTACGTCCATATCAAGAGCGAAGCAATGGGGGTGGTAGGTTTAAGTACGTGTACATTGCCTTTAAGTGTACTTTTGGAATTAAACGTGTGAAACGAGGCCTAAAATTGAGGAACAAGTCGTAAGAGAAAGTATATTATATTAGTAGGTGTATTTAAGGTTTAAATTTGGCAACTATCTGTCTTCATTTCGCGTACTTTTGCATTGTAGTGAATACCTAATGACGTCCTTCAATATGGTGCATAACCCTCCACGCACCGCAGAATGATCTATGGAGTAGACGACTAAAATTAGAAGAGGAAGAAAATGTGGAATGACATCTTCAGCAGTCACACTCAGCTGATTATATAATGAGGCATGTTAAGGAGAAACTTCACAAGGAAATCACCCTTATTGACGTTCAAAAAATATGGAAGCTTCCGTTAATAAAAGTAAAGTGAACTTCATGTGTAATAACTTCAGGATTGTCGAGTCGTAATGACATTTTTCAATAGCTGAAATCCCGTGAGAAGTCGATAGAGTTTTGTTCAGATGAACACATCCGAAATTCACCTATTACAGTTTGTTTTTCAACTTATGAGCAATCAGAATTGTATAAACAGTTTCCGGAGGTTGTGGGTATCGACTCCGCATACAATACAAATAGAGGGAAGTAAGTTTATTCATTCAGTAGTAAACATGCATGTATTCTTTGTTCCAAGCTGTTGTTACGAATAACCTAGGCAGTGGGCCACCAGTAAAATTTGCTTGAAATAGAAAGGAATTTAAACGTAAGGTAGTTTGGATTCTAGACAGATTCCATCAAATGATGGGAGATACTTCCAAAACACAGATACTTTCATCATGGGCTGTGCACAGTCGGAAATTGCTGCAGTCAAGTTAACGCACAGGCAAGCACACATTATGCTGTGTTCTTTTCACGTTTGCTGTACATTTTGTAGGGAAGTAGGTTCTTTGTATACGTGATAAAAAGTTCAAACGGTGATGAGTAATCCGACTGTGAAGAACTGCTTATTTCGCTTAGTTCACTGCCAAAGGAGAGAAGAGTAATGCATTTAATATTCTTATTTTTTAGATTTAATTTGTGTTTCAGAATTATAAGCAGACTGGATGTAAGCGTTAGTCAGTATATACAACGGTGTTGGATTAGTCGACGACATTTGTGGCCAGCAGCTTTCAGTGGCTATGTACTATTTTTGGGTAATGTTACCAATAACACAGTTGAAAGTTCGCACAACAAAATGAAGCGTCACCTATAAACATCAAATAGTCTGTACAAAAGTATGTTGAAGGTATATAATTGGTGTAAGCCAAGTTCTCCAAGATTATACCAGGAGGCTATGACAGCTAAGTCAAGATGTTCCACTTATGACTGCTCACAACGTCTACTCCAATTTCTACGACGGATGACGCCATACGACTGGTGGAAATTGATCCTTAAATATAAAAGGCGAGGGTGAGCTACCATAGAGGTTGAATCTTACGACTACTTCTTCTTCAAAGACAGTGGGAGGAGAAAACAGGTGAATCTGCATACATGCACATCCAAGTGTAGAGATTTCCAGACTTGTCGGTACCCTTGTGAACATTTGCTGTTAGTTCATTTCTCAAAGGCGTGTTTTGTAGGTATATTTACATTTTATATACATTTATATTTACATATATTTATGAATTACTGTGTCACTAGATAAATAATTAGCCCTTGTATTATCTTCTATTTGTAAGCTATAGTGACAATACCTCAATTAACTCACAATCTTAGGTAATTAAATTATTATTATTATTTACAATCTTTTGCATGTACTCATGACTTTCACTGTCTTTACAAACAGCTTATAAGAAATGTTATTAGCAATCCTGTAATATTATGTTTACGGTTATATTACTATTACTATTTGTAGCTAGTCATATGCTACAGAAGTGTCAACGATGGACATATTCACGTGATTCATACGTAGCTCCAAGCACGTTAACAGTTATCCGACAAAAAACCCTGTGAGATTTACTTCACTAACACCAGGCTCATGCATGTTTACATGACCAAAATCCAAGAGAAATCTGGAGGCAGAATTGCAGTAGATTATGAAGAAGTAGTGGCAGCGGGAATGTGATGTCTTCTTAATATGTGAATAAACTAATTTTTTATTGTAATACAAATAAAATTTGCTATAAACATTCCTATCTTTAACTTCACATGCTCGCGGGGGCGGGAGTACAGCATGATAGACCGGTACTTTCTAAGGTGAAAACTTGCAAGTATGCATAAGTGTACTCCTGTACGACCACAACCGACTCATATGGACTTCAGTCAAGCCTTTTGTTGTAATTATTTTTAATAGTAGTATTAGTATTTTACGACGACCGAATTACAAGAATTCAACCAAAACACAGGGAGGGATGAATTTAGGAATTTGTATTTGGCGGAATTATTATTCAACTCATATAAGAAATATATTAACAAGCAACAGTAAGTATTTAAACAATACAGAGATAGAAATTATCAATCAACACATCCGCCACACGTCGAATCTCTCCTTGCGTATTTATAACGATGTCTCGGTTTGCTTGCAAGTAGCTGCGACCTTCTAACTGATTCTGTGATATCATCTTCATCGGTATTATGTGGACTTATTTCTGAATTATCTACAAAATCAGGACTAGTAGCGGAATCATTAAAATAATAATTGGAACAACCTACTTCATTTATTGTCACATTGTCCAGGTGTCTGTTATGAACTGAGTGATCTTTGATGTCTAATATCTTCACCACTCGATTTCCCATTTTTTTGTACTATGATTCCAACGGAAGGTCTATAGTCATTCCCTTTGTAATAATGTACATTAGAAGTCGTGGACATCAGATGCTTTCTGAGAGTTCGAGATTCGAATAGTTTTGCAGGACTTTCACGGGTACTTGTATGCTCTGCATTCAACAGACGCAATCTATGCATATGCAGCAATTCCTTCGTTTTAATCAGTTGCTCTCTCGTCTCAGTCAGCTGCTGACGAATGGACAACCAGCCAGATTGCATTTCACTCACTTTTTTCCGAAACACTCCACACTGATGTTCTAAATCCTTTTGGACACCTAACGCTGACTGAACAAAACGTTCAAGTTCACAGATCCTTTTACTACTTCGCTTATTCTCAGATTCCAGCTCAACAATTTGAGTTACCAGTCTGCAGATTTTTTTCTCCTCCATTAAACAGGAATTCTCAGCAGCTGAAAGTTTAACTGTCAAATTTTTATTCATCGCCCGTAAACGACCAACCAATTCATTGCTACTTTTCAAGCTCTCTTCAACCTCTAAGAAATTTTTCGTGTTTTAGACAGATCGCATCGTATCTCGGCTACCTCATTTTTAAAAAACACGTGATACACTTGACGCTTGAGCTGCTGAACTTGTAGTGAAGGTTTTCATTGGATGAGATTGAGTATTTTGAAAAGTTGGAAGTTACATTGACTCCATTTTACTAGATAGATTGGGAGAATCATAAGAATGCTGAGTAACATAAGTATTCGAACTTCTCCAAACAGTCTTGATGTGTCCAACTTTACCACATTTATGACACTTAGCACCCCGAAAACGGCAAGTGCTTCGTAGATGTAACTTTCCACATGAAAAACACAGTTTAGTTTTTTTATCTCTCGCTGCATTCTATTACATGTGGACGACAGTTTGGATTTCTCTCCATGAACGTTTGTATTCTCGACTTTGGACAGCATGACATCAGCTACTGACGTAGTGGGAGCAGAGTATTCACTGTTGACATCTTCATATGTAATACATAAATCTTTAGCAGTTTGAAAGGTACAGGAAGGAATCTGCGTTAACTCTTTCTCTGACTTAGGAATATTGACTCCAGCAATTAAACGATCACGTAGTTGAGTATGCAGCTGATCTTCAAAGTTGCACTTTAAAGCTTGTATCTGAAGCTGAAGAATAAAGTCTCTAATCTTCTCGCTGGGAGCACGAACCAGTTTGTTGAACTGAGCCCCCTCTCGCGTTGCACTTCAAATCTTAGGGTAGAAGTTAGTCTCTGTAGTATTAATGCATTACAGGGCAAGTGTATTCAAAATTACTTCATTGTTGCTGCTTCTACACTTGTTCTAGCATCCCTTGAAATGTCAACAGAATTATAAGTTATACTTGCCAAAATAAAGCGCATTATTAATCGGGTGTCTACATAACGTAATACTGCGACGTAATGCATTAAACCTTTGCATCTATTTCAGTTGAAGCGTTAATTCAACTATTATGACTAAGGGTGTTAACATAGAATTTCATGCGACCTTTGCAGTAGATGAATAATTGAGTAAATTCAGGACATCACTATTTCAGTGACACTACACTATGCCACCAACTACGTTTTCACTTCCTTTTAACAAGTCAATCCTTCATGTCGTCATGATAAGAAGTCCACTTCCACTGTAATAGAATAAAACAAATGTAATCATCAGGATCGAAATTATATTTCATGAAAAACAGTAACAAGTAATTCTCTGTACGCAACTATTAGTTATAATTATTTCGTCTGTATTGAACTGCTGTGACCAGCTTGAATGATTCTACTGGGCTTCTGAAATTAAAAGCATGAAGTGTACGATTGATTATGCCGCTATCCGACCATGCACATGGTCCAGGGTTCGATCTCCGGCCAACGCACACCTAACATTAATAGTCAGCCTGGTAAATTTGGGCCACCGATATCACATGTTGAAAATTCCATAGTTGTGTCAAAATACTTTGTGGAATCAAGCTACAATAAAGTTAAAATAAACACGTAAATAATAAAATAGAAGAAAGAAATGTAGAAGTCGTACAATTTTTTACTTCATTACATCCTCTCATAACGATTCATCCCTTTTCTCCTTCGGTAGTCATGACAGCATTTCTCTGTGATTTCAACTGTCATATATATTACAATCTTTGTCAAGCAAGCAGACGATGCTCTCACATGTGAGTGTCATTTTTAACTTTGGTAGATAGTTTACACATCGGAAAAGCAGTAATTATGAAGTCTTCAGTAGCACGTAGTTGTATAGAACCTAAGTATTTCCTTTGGATAATTTTCCTAACAAGCATTTGTAGCATCCCCATAACTTTGATAGAAAGTTTTTAAGCCGCATTCATTTTCATCACCTGTGCCTTAACGGATAACACCACCCATAACTACATATGCTTCCGCGTTTCAACATGAATTTCATGAAGTCTCTCCAGACTACATACTACTTGGGATGTGGCGAAAAAATATCAGTCGTAAGTGTAGCTTCCATATCTGTCTGTCTGTCTGGATTCAACATAGAACTTGGCACCGAAGTGCAGCAGTTCGAGTTGCCACGTTCCAAATAGCACACAGAGGTAGACAAGAAGATGAGTGAAGAGAATTAATAGAGTTCCATATCTATCGTAGACACAGGTCTGAAAGTGATATGACTTGCGTAACACTCGTACTAGCGGTAGGAGGGACCTTCAGGCTACTCTTCGACAGAAAGGCAGTACTAACTGTAAGCAGTGTGACATTTCCGAATAACTATGCATAGTATTCTTGTTATCCCAATGAACAGTAATGTCAAGATAAGTTGGTGCAACTGGATGCGGTAAGTAGTTACATTCTTCCAATATTCCATGCAAGAGTGAAAATTCCACTAGTATCAAACATTCAACTTAATATCTTTCACTACGAACTTCATCAGAATGAACATCATCACAGAAAAAGTTCAAGAATGGTGTCCCAAAGGATGCGAACGCACGAGCGACCTTCAGCCGACCGATCATAAAAATAAGTAACTTTTGCACACAAAATGATGTATATTTACAAGAAAATGCATGAAAACACATTAAACAGGGTATCTTTATCTAACATGACTTAAAAATACGTCCCAGTTATAATGAGGAGTATCAGTTGCCAAGCTAGACTAGTTTCTGTACATGTGTTCACCGAGGTAACTGAATATGAGTGTCTTTGTGAATTGTTTGTCTCTTGGTGCGCGCGGTTCTAGTTAGAGGATCGACGGTTACTCACCAGCAAAATGAGAATAATAAAATAAATTAAAATAATGACCATAAACTTAATACTAACCCTAATCACAACCCTTATCCTAACCGTAAACCTAATTCTAATGGTAATTGTGACACTAATACTAACCCTAGCCCTAATACTTACCTTAATTCTAATCGTAGCCCCAACGAGCTATTACCACTTTATCCCAACAGTACATAAGGATGTGATCTGAGCGAAATTTGCTGCTTAGTTGGTGAATAGCGTTTGTATTTCAGCCATCATAATGACAGGTGCCGTCAGTCAACGACTAGCATGCGTTCAAGGCCATTGGAGCTTTCGAAATCCTAGGAGGCTATTGCTGAACTTTGACACTCCTCAGAACAAATAGAAAACTGATGTCTGAAAAATAGTTCTTCCCAGTAATTTCGGTCCCGTGCATGAACAACTGCCGTAAGATTAACCGTTGTCAGTAGTCAACTTTTAGACCGGATAATCCCTAACAGTTCATAAATATAAAACTCTTGGCGAAGTTTAAGAATAGAGTCCCAAGAGATGCGAACGCACAATGACCTTGAGCCGACCAATCAGAAAATAGGAGGAATTTTGCATAAAATTTAACGTATTCGTATGGCGCCATACGAATTTTTACGAAAAGGTCTGCGCAGACCAGAATAGTCGTACTCCCGAACATTACACAAAAAAATCATTTCTTTCGAATGCATAAGCCTAAAGCCATCTAAATACAATCCATTTGCGGAAAACAGGGTCAAGTTCAGCTTTGCCAAAAGAAGACTCTTGGAGCGCCCCTAGGCATGAACACGATAGCACATAATGTGCGCGAAAATATAGGCAATGCAGATCGTATTTTCGTGTCCAATATCCAATATCCTGATTACGAGCTAGTATAAACCAGTGATTTCTTTGAGCTCGCTTCTTGATTGTGAGGTAGAGGTTCCAGATCTTCGGTGAGCTTCTGCGTAGTAAGTCCCGACACTCGACTGCTTTAGCTCTGGTAGACTCCAGGAGGAGTGGTGCGGGGATTGGTCGAGATGTGGTTTGTAGTATGCAGTATGTTAGGACTGTATTGCTGCCGTGAATGGAGTTTGACCTTACTCCCGTTGGTCATTCGGTGTAGTCATAAAAAGCAGAATAGTAGTAATAATTAGAAGAATAAAAATAATGGGTTGTAGTGTAGATAATATGGATTGAGATAAGTGGAATAATAAAGGTGACCTAAGGAAAAGATAGAGTGAGAGAAGGCAGAATAGGTCGTGGGGATTTAGTTTGTGCGCTTAACCATTGACAGTGTGGTTTCAAGTTTTATGAAGATAAGCCATTGAGACACAAACCTTGCATTTCTGCATGATTGTCTAGCTTCCGCTTAAAAATCTCCAGAGAAGGCGCTGTAGTCACGGCCGCCGGTAAAGCGTTCCAGAGACGGCAAACACGAAGCGAAAAGAAATGTGATCGCACTCGAGTCTTTGGTCTCTGGTGTGCTATCCTTAGCGGGTTACCTCGTGGAAGCCTATAGTCACTTAATGGCAGGATGCTTTTATTTGGGTGGGCCTGGTCATTTAGGATTTGGTAGACGGTGATGAGGTCTCCCCTGTGCCTTCGGTAACTAAGTGTGAAGAGACTTAATTTCTTTAGTCTTTCCTCATATGATTTGTTACGGAGGCCGATCACCCATTTTGTCGCTCGTCTCTGGACACTTTCTAGAATGTTAGCATCCCTTTTGAGTAGCGGAGGTGCAATGATATTATGCACCTCAAGGTGTGGCCTCACATATGCCTCATATAACCTTAAGAACAGTTCCGGAGTGAGAGCTCCCAGCTGCCTATGCATAAAGTGTAAGGTTGCGTATCCTTTGGCGACGTCCCTCGCGTAATTTCCACTGAGATAAACATGTGATTCACTCGCTTGTGACCGGCCGTTTGTCATTAGAGTTGCGATAATTCCGAACATTATTTAGCTTTTTGATGAAGTTCGCAATTCCCAGGAGCGTTTTATCGCGTCGGGCGCATAAGTGACAACATATACTACAGCTCAGGAGAGCAATAATATACCAGTGGATTTATTTTCTGAATCCAATGAATTTATCCCATACGAATATCTGTGGACTTGACAGGAGAGTCAAGGATGCATCCAGTGTTCCAAAGAGGTGATAACTTTGTGCAGCTTCAATTATCGCCTAACTATTATTTTCATATCCTTAAATTAGTGTTAAATACACAGCATGGTTAAGGCAGCATATAAGTAACTATATATACTGTGTTTCTCTCACAAAGATTAGAAATTAGGCATCAAACGTCACAGTAAGCAGTGTTATAAATGTAAGCTTCATGTTTCTAGTCGAAACACACTGGGTCTCCATTCATTTTCAGAAGTAATCTTGAGTTCAGTTGGAATAAACTAGTTGACCCTATCAGTGTTGAGATATTAAAGAGATGGAAATAAGTAAATACCTCTTTCATAAGATTAGGTGATACATTTAACTGATATGATTGTATTATTAGTGGTCGTCTATCTAGGTTAATGATGAATTCGTCGCGATAACAATACCTATTACTGTTTTATGGTCACTTTGAATATGAACGTTATTATTATTGATGTTAAGACTCTTATTATCTGTCATAAAGCCGTTGCCATTTATATTAAAATCTTTGTACAAGCTTTGGAAACCACTGCATAATTTATTATTATATAATTTTATCATTTCTTGATGCTTCGATGGATCTACTAGATATCGACCAACGATAAATTGCGAAGTCCTCAAAGTTCAGCGAAATTATTTGGCTACTTATATGTGTGTCGTTTGTAGGGTTGTAACAACAGAAGACAAGGGCTGGCAACAGATCGTTTTATTACGAAAATCAACACGTATTTATATATATTTTATGTACATTAATAAGGCTTATGCAAGCAGAAAAAGGCAGTCTTCTGATTGGTTGTTTCTCGGAAGTTAAGCAGACAAACACAGTCTTATGATTGGTTGTTTTCGATATTTCTCGGAAAGTAGAGCCATCTATCTGCGAATCATATTTGTCCACGTTTAAGTTTGCTGTGATTGGTTGTTGAAACAGCCTTGTTCATATTTTCTCACGGCCCATATTAGTGACCTAGACATTAACGTAGATTAGTGTCAACCAATCGGCTAGCAGCCTGCTCTCACCACACTCGTCCCCCCGTCAAATAGCTTCGTGCGCAGACGTTCCGACCTTCTGGGTGCTACATCCTCTAGTTGAGGATTGTTACTGACCGGCTTGTCCCACTGTACCCATCTTTGGAGCTGACTGGCGTTAACTCGTTTCTGTTTATCACCTCTTCGGATGGTATATACTTGACCCCGTCTTTTTGTGATTGTGTACGGTCCTTCCCACTTTGGAAGGAGTTTCCGTGAACCTGGCCCGCATCCAACTGTATATCTTTTGTCTCTACACTTCACTTGGTCCCCGACTGCAAAGGTATTGCACTGAGTCTTTCCTTTCAGCTGAGACTTCGCGACATCACTCCGCTGCTTCTTCATTACATTCTTGACTGCCTCTTTCCGCTCTGCTTTTAATTTCGTCGTACTCCATTTTTGGTGAAGGGGCCAGGTCTCATTGTGTACCGGTAATCGTGGTTTTCTACCATACATCAGTTGGAAGGGTGACTTCTTCGTTGTTTCCTGAGTGGTAGCCCGATGTGTTAGTAAAATCAGTGGAAGCTCCGTTTCCCAGTTCCCGCCCTTCGAGGCCAGCCACTCCTTCAGTGTACGGTTGTTTCTCTCCGTTAGGCCATTCGTTTGTGGATGGTATGGGGTCGTTCTGATCCTCTTGATGCCCAGCTGTTGCAAACGGGAAGTAAACTCTTCACTCTCGAAACAGGGACCTTGGTCTGTCAGTATTGTCTTCGGTACGCCGTGGTCTGCAACAATGTGTCTAACTACTGCATCTGTCACGGTTCTTGCACGTTGGTCTGGGATTGCTACGGCGTCTACCCATCGTGTCGCGTGTTCCGTCATCACCAAGAGGTACTGATTACCATTGGATGTCTGAGGAAATGGACCCATGACATCTACGGACCACAAGTCACCTATCGCGGTAACTGGAATCGACTGAAGTGGTGGTCGTATACACCGGTCACCTTTCATCAGCTGGCACCGTGGACATCCAAGTACGTATCTTGCTACGTCTTCTCTCATACCTGGCCAGTACATACTTTGTCTTAGGAGGTCGGTCGTTCTGGCCACGCCTGTATGCGCTAGCTGGTGACATTCTTCTATCATGTCGTGGCGCGACGATTGAGGTATGACAGCCAGCTTCCGTCGTTCTCTCGCCAGGTCAGAGTCCCGTAGGCATTCACTCTGAGTCGATCCCTCTGTCTGAGTAGTGTGGTTAGCTCCTTACTCGCCGTAGTTTGATCCACTTCTATTCCGTTGGTGATCACCTGTATTACTGTATTCAGCGTATCGTCCAACCTCTGCCTACGTGCAAGTCTTAGTGGGTCTTGTTCTACTGCATGCACTCCGTAAGCGACCTCGGGCAACTCAGACTCATCTTCTGGTCTCGATAACAAATCTGCCAAGACATTTTCACTTCCAGGAACGTGTGAGATCGTAAAATCGTACTCCTGAAGACGCAACATCCACCGTGACAACTTCCCCCGTGGGTCTCTCGCTGTCTTCAAAAATTGTAGCGGCTTATGATCAGTTTCGATGTGGAACCGCCGGCCGAGTAAATAAGGTCTCCATTTGTCGACTGCCCATACCATTGCTAAACATTCTTTCTCTATCGTTGAATACTTTCTCTCTGTGAGGGTCAAAACCCTACTGGCATACTCAACGATTCCCTCGTCCTGTCTTAGGACCGCACCTATAGCGTAGTCACTGGCATCTGTGCACACTGTGAACTGTCTTCCTGGCACAGGTAGTTTTAGCGTCATTTGTTGGTGGTCGAGCAGCTGTTTAATTCTGTCGAATGTCCTCTGCGATTCTTCCGACCAAACAAACTTTGGCTCACCTAGTAGCCTGTATAGAGGGGCTGCTATCTCATTGAAGTTCTTCACGAAGCGACTATAAAACGCTGCTCTACCCAAGAATTGTCTCAGTTTTCTCTTTGAATTCGGGGCTGGAATCGTTTTAATCGTCAAAATTTTCTCCGGCAGTGGTTTAATCTCACCATTTCCCACTTTATGTCCCAACAGAGTAACATTCTTTTTGGCTATCTGAGACTTGGTTTTGTTGACGCGTAGTCCAAACTCTTCGATGCGTCGCAGCACGGCTTCTACATGGTTGACGTGATCGTTTTCGTTTTGACTGTATATGACGAGATCATCACCATAAACCTCCACGTTTTTCAAGTTCTAAGTAATAGCTTCATCAGTCGTCTGAACGTAAACGGTGCACCTGCTAGTCCAAACGGCATGCGTTTAAATCGATATTGTGTCTGACCCACGATGAAAGCCGTCTTATCTCTATCACTTGTTTTATCGGTATCTGCCAGTATCCTGAGCGAAGATCGAGAACCGAAAACACATTCGCACCTTGTAGGCGATCTAAAGTTTCTACCACTGTTGGCATGGCACACGGTCTTAACTCTGTCATACTGTTTAACTGTCGAAAATCAACACAGAATCTATACTTCCCATTCGCTTTTTTTACTAACAGCACTGGAGAGTTGTACGGGCTATCAGCTTCCTCAATAATATCATCTTTTAACATCTCTTGCACTTGTCGCTCCACTTCGCCTTCCAGATGACATGGAACTCTTCGCGTTAAAAATGACCTTACTTTCGGATCACTTAACGGAATTTCATGATTCACCTTATCGCAATAACCGTATGGGTCGCCATCTCCAGTGAACAGATGATCGTATTTATTAATTAACTCTGTCACATTGTGTACCGTCGACAGCTTAATCGCTGCTATCTCGCTGGTCTCATACATGTTGATATGCCCGTATTTCGTGATCACCACGTTCGCTTGCGTGTCGATTATGCACCAATCTCACGCAGAAAATCCGCTCCTAATATCGTTCGCTGTAGTTCGGGTACAACAATGAAAGGAAACGTCACCTCGCAGCCACCAACAACGACCGTACAGTTCGATCTACCCGTGATACGCAACACATACCCGCCTACTGTTTGTACTGTCAATGAACACGGACTAACACTCTTACATAAATTCTTATCTATTAACGACACGGCCGCCCCTGTATCTATCAAACATACTACTTCTCGATCATTCACTCGCAACTTCGAATACAGAGCCCTTTCTCAATAGCCCCCACTAAATCTAGGTTCATACGAAAGAAAGAACAAGCATTATACCGTCTGAAATTTTTTCTTTTTCGCCTTTCTGGGCAGTATCTTCTCCAGTGTCCCGGCTTACCGCATTCAAAACACCGGTCTTTTCTATCAGCCAACTTTAACGCCGCCACTTCCCGCTGCAATGCTTCAATTTTCTGCTCATATTCGTTTGGTTTTGGTTGGTCTATAGCGGCTACCGTTGTGCTCAGCAGCTGTCTGGTCACCTTCGCCAGCTCACTAATATCCATCGGCTGCGTTGCGTTAACCAGTTGTAATCGCTGAGAAATGTGGTCTGGGACACTCTCGATGAATTGGGAAGACAGTAACTGCGCTTCTGATTCTTCATCTAAAGTGGGAAGCGCGCGTCGAAGTAGATTAGTCAGTTTCACCGCCAACACTAGCGGGTCTCCATCAGGTCCAAGCTTCATTGACCGGAACTGCTGCATTGCTAGCTGTCTGTCTGTTTCGCTGTCAAACTCGGACACTAGTCGTTCAACCAATTTCTTCCAAGACGCTGTGCCATTTGACCTGTCTACGCTGTCATATGCAGCCTTCGCTCGGCCTCTCAACAGCGTCCCCAGGACAACTGCCTTCGCCGCCTGCTCCTTGACACCCACCAGCTCAGCAACGGCCTCGAAGTCACGTAAGAAGCTCCGTATGTCTCCTTCTTCAAACGCAGCTGGCCACGGGATCTTCATTTTTTGGAGGCAGCGACACCAAATGTAACAACAGAAGACAAGGGCTGGCAACAGATCGTTTTATTACGAAAATCAACACGTATTTATATATATTATATGTACATTAATAAGGCTTATGCAAGCAGAAAAAGGCAGTCTTCTGATTGGTTGTTTCTCGGAAGTTAAGCAGACAAACACAGTCTTATGATTGGTTGTTTTCGATATTTCTCGGAAAGTAGAGCCATCTATCTGCGAATCATATTTGTCCACATTTAAGTTTGCTGTGATTGGTTGTTGAAACAGCCTTGTTCATATTTTCTCACGGCCCATATTAGTGACCTAGACATTAACGTAGATTAGTGTCAACCAATCGGCTAGCAGTCTGCTCTCACCACAAGGTGATCGCTTGGTAATATTTATCGTGCAGACTCCCGGAAAAATTTTTCGAACCATACATGTACCACCCATGTTAATAATGCTTTTCTGAAACCTTTCCAGACTTATGGAGAAATATATATGTGCTGTGTACTCATACAGAAACTACTGAGGGTAACAGAGGACTACTCATCCGAATTGCCTGTACATCTGGAATTCAATTTTTGTTTAATAAACACCTTTTCAGTTAATCCGTGTTCCTTATGTTGTGATACGATTGTGTTCCAGTAAGATTAGTAAGACGTGCTAAGGTATGAATCGAGGGTAAATAAGTAGGAATAAATGCAGCGTCTAGGAAACTTTGGTTTACGCGATTAGATGAACAGTTAGCAATTCACCGTGTTCTGTGGCTGCGAACCGTATGCATTTTGTTTTACATTATTACAATAACCGTAGTTGCACTGAGTTATAAGTCAAACAGTATAGACACAGTCTATCCTCATAGTACATTGCGACACGTCGAAATCACAAGCACACTATCTCAGGTGAAATTATTTCTACTCTGTAACTATGAATCGCGAATCAGTTTATGTGTTCTCCTAAAACGATAGATAACTCGAAAGGGCTTTTTAATCGCAATACCTTCCCTGAGATTTGGATATATTTACTTTATTTAACTACAACATAATCGTTTCACCAATAGGCTTCTCCGAATATCTACCTTTACTTAGTGTTTCAAAGACAGCCTCATATACTCTGTACCTCACAACTTCCTCAAAGGTTGATATTCAGTCTTCTCAAGTACAATATGCAGACGAATGAGGAGGATTAGATTTATTAATGAAATGACATGTAATACAAAATAAATGACGCTGGAAATCTTCTTCAACACCCAACTCCATGAAATTCCCAAAATTAGGTATTGCCCGAAAAAGAAACACTAAGTAATCTTAAGGTGTGGACATTTTTACCACTAAAAATAAAAATCTAAGCGATAGAAAATACTAAATAATGCGTCAAATTGTGTATTTTTACGTCTGTCAATATTTTTCAAGCAGACAAACTGGGCACTGAATCTGCCTGTGAACAGCAAATCTGCGCAGTATTAGAAGTAAATAACATGTAATAATAATTTAATAATAATAATTTATTTTCATATAAACATAAATTTACATGAAAATGCATGCCATTTTTACAGGCACGATCAAGGATGATATAATGTCAAATCTTAAATTGTCTACAAGTTAATAATGTTTCAACAGTTAAATATTTGATATATATATAAATACACATTGTCTGAACTAGGCTGTATAGTTATTGAATTTTACAATTGTCCTCCAGGTTTCGCGGGAAAATCGACTTCGTTTCGTTTTCATCCCGTGGTTGTAGGCATACGATAACCAACCAATATTGAGGTAAGTACAACGTTTACCAGGGATTGGAAGCTGTTTTAGAAAAGTTAAAGTGCTGTGGTGAAACATTAAAGTGTAATAGATTAAGTGAGTGAAATATATCATTAATAAACACATTTATATAGAAAACAGAATGGGGAAGTAATTAATCCTTAGGCCGACAACGTTCATTTGCAATGTATAATGAAACCAATATATTTTATACTATCATGATGTCCACTTTTGGCTTTAATACAATTATTTTCAAGCCAGTTGTTTTTATTTCATGTCTTTTTTTCTATTTGGTGCACAACCGTACCCTCCAGAGAATAGGAATAGAATAAGTCGAATCAAATTCATAAAGAGCTATAAAATGTTAGGTTTAATGGAATATAATGAGAATCAAGTAAAGACGTTATTAGAAAATAAGTGAGACAAGATATTGTGAAGTGGTATTTAAAGATCCGGCAATGGACAGCAAGTTAATTTATAAGATGCCCCATAAATCTGTGCAGATCCCACGTGGTCGCATCTCAACAATAGGCTGAGCGAATGGTATATATTTAAAGGTAGAAGCATTAGGTTTATATTCCATTAAACCTAACATTTTATAGCTCTTTATGAATTTGATTCGACTTATTCTATTCCTATTCTCTGGAGGGTACGGTTGTGCACCAAATAGAAAAAAAGACATGAAATAAAGACAACTGGCTTGAAAATAATTGTATTAAAGCCAAAAGTGAACGCATGATAGTATAAAATATATTGGTTTCATTATACATTGCAAATGAACGTTGTCGGCCTAAGGATTAATTACTTCCCCATTCTGTTTTCTATATAAATGTGTTTATTAATGATATATTTCACTCACTTAATCTATTACACTTTAATGTTACACCACAGCACTTTAATTTTTCTAAAACAGCTTCCAATCCCTGGTAAACGTTGTACTTACCTCAATATTGGTTGATTATCGTATGCCTACAACCACGGGATGAAAACGAAACGAAGTCGATTTTCCCGCGAAACCTGGAGGACAATTGTAAAATTCAATAACTATACAGCCTAGTTCAGACAATGTGTATTTATATATATATCAAATATTTAACTGTTGAAACATTATTAACTTGTAGACAATTTAAGATTTGACATTATATCATCCTTGATCGTGCCTGTAAAAATGGCATGCATTTTCATGTAAATTTATGTTTATATGAAAATAAATTATTATTATTATTATTATCTGTCAAGGAGTTCACTATTATCTTTTTCAAGATAAAGATCTAAGCCCTCATAAAAATCAGAAATATCTCGAGCCTTTAATTTGTGTATTGCTGTTCCTGCAGAATGGGGCGATTCACCTTAGTGACCCCCACCATATCTACTGATCAGCTGACGCCACCCTCCCTCCTTTTTTGATGTTAAGCTCTGAGACTATGATTATTATGGCTACCGCAAATATACTGCTTGGTACCAGACATGTTCGTACCCCATATTCCATCTCCCTAGCTTTCTTAATGAGTGCTTCCAATAGGTCTCCACGTACATCTTTACGAACATATTATATATGTGTGCATGCATCCTGATGAACAGATTACTTTATAAGAAGTTAAAACCTTAAAGAGTGAAACGAATAGGTGTTGTGAATGGTGGAGCAAGATTTAGCAGAATACTATAGTTAAGGTTCAATTTAGGTAGTATGGACTGAAGGTAAGGTCGGTTGGCAGGACTTAGTGTACTAAATTTCATGACAGTCTTATATATAGTAAACATCTGACATTGCAAAGTAACGTGTCTAGACATATTATAAAAAGATATTAACACAGAACCAACAAAATTTTGGCATTTTTTAACAATACTGCAGTGTGTGTATACTGAAGAATGGTGGTTAGTCTACAGGGAGCCGTAGAGTAAATCAAACCATATATGATAAGAGTATAATCAATAATATAGTTCGTATATCAAATATTACACTAGGTTCAATAATTGAGTGTTATAAGGGAAACAAGCGTGGTAAAGCAAGAGAACATTTGATGCATAAATATTTTAAGTATTTTAATATCCATCTAATTTAAGAATTGAACATGCATGATTAATAAGTATTATTATATTAGTATATACATATGTAAAACGTTAAAAGGTGTGGATGCTATTACAATTATTTCCAGTGTTACTTTTACCAACACAACTTAGTGAAAATTATAGAGAATAGAAATCAGTAAATTAGTTAACGTTCGCTGCGTGAGTATTAGAGTCGAGATATACGTATGTGACTATACTGAAGACTGGACTGGCCTTCAATTTCCGTTCTACCAACAGTTGTGGTCTTTTAGACGAGCTAGGGTGGACATGTTAAAGTGTCTTTCTAGGCTCCGTTTGAACCCATCAGGGTTTTCACAACATCTTATTTCAGGTGGTAGTTGGTTCCAAAGAGTGCAATATTTTATGGTGAAAAAGTTTGCCCTAATGGATTTTCTGTGGGTAGCCACCTTGACAAGGTAGTCGTGGTTTCGCAGCTGATATGATTTAATATTTTCCCAAGTTATGGATGAGTTACTGTAGCAGTGTTTCCTAATGACTTTGAAGAGTAGAAATAGGTTGCACTTCACTCTCCTTAACCACAGAGGCTCTAATTTCAGACGTACACACCTGTCAACATATTCCACTTGTTGGTCGAACCCTATTATGCGTTTCGTGAGGAATCTCTGGACACTTTCGATTTTTTTTCTGTCTACAGTCCTGAGGTTACTAAATAGGAGAGCACAATATTCAAGTTTGGGACGGATACATGTCCTATATATAGCTAATCTTGCTTCTTGGGTGTAGAAGTTACGCAGTACAAAGCCAGTAAGTCGTTTACAGTCAGATACAACCTTATTTGCATGATCGGAAAAGGATAAATCTGAGTATGTTATCCCGAGGTCTGTGACTGTGTTCAGTTTTGAGAGGAGCTTACCGTACATATATAGGCACATTATCGGTTTCCAGCGTCCAAGGTGGGTTATACCGCACTTGTCTGGGTTGAAAGTCAGTTGCCACTTTTCGCTCCAATCGCCTAGATCATTTAAGTCTTGTTGGATCTTGCTTTCGACGCTCATATCACCGTACCCATAATCATATACTATCTTGAGATCATCTGCAAAAAGGTATGGCTTGCCATACTTGATTACAGAGACTATGTCATTTATAAATAAGAGGAATAGAATAGGGCCAAGAACACTACCTTGTATTACACCACTGGTTATCGGCTTTGAGGAAGACAACTGGTGGTTGATTTTGACTAATTGCTCTCTTTCTGTGAGAAAAGAACTTATCCATTTGTGAAGATTTCCGGTTATTCCGTAGGATTGGAGTTTTGTTAGGAGTCTGATATGTGGGACTTTATCGAAGGCCTTGCTAACGTCAAGAAACAATGTTGTTACCGAACGCCCATTATCAATGCTTTGTGTGATGTAGTCAAAATAATCTAAGTGGCAAGTAATGCACGACCTTCTACTTAAGAAACCGTATTGGGATGGGGATAGTAGGTCATTTGACAGCAAGTACTGAATGATTTGAGTCTTAACTATCTTTTCCATTACACGTGAAACTACAGACGTGATGTTGATGGGGCGGTAGTTGTTGATATCAGCTATAGGCCCGTATTTATGGATAGGTACAATATAAGACTTCTTCCAGCAGTTAGGGTATGTCCCATCGCTTAATGAAATTGAGTATAACTTGAGTAAGAGTAAACTCATGTCATTACCACCTTTTTTCAGCAGAACGGAAGATATACCGTCTGGGCCAGTAGTGTTACTAAGCTTAAGATTTGCGACAGCTTTATCGATCTCATGTGTGGTGAAAATTATGTCACTTAAACATTCGTCTGTTTTACGTGGGAAATCCACGACTTCATCGTTCTCTAAGGTGTATAATCTGGCGAAGTGCTTGCTAAACACTTCACATATCGCCTCATTATTTTCGTAAGCAATGCCGTCTAAGTATATTATTTTCGGATAGGGTGTTTTGGAGTTCGTCAACCTACTTTTAAAAAGTTTGACTATTTCTCCTGAGTTATGCGGTGCATGAATGGCCTGCATTTCTTTGTTTCTGAGGCCTATATTTCTCAACTCTTCAATTCTACTGAGAAGGGACGTTATGGCAATTAATGACGATAAGTCATGATATCTGTAGTATTTTATTGAGTGCTTACGTAGACTTCTTCTAAACGATGTCGGAATATAATCACTTTGGGGGAATCTGAAGTTAAGAATCTTCTCGGGTGCAATGACGTCGTGAATTGAGTTAATATTCTGATAGAAGTTGTTAAGAATTGCATCTAAGGACTGGTTCGAAAAGTACGAGTCCCAATTAGAACATCTAATTAGGTGCTGATACAAGTCCCAGTTTTTTTGTGTGTACAATCTCATAGGTATCTGGCCGGCTTCATCTCTGCGTTTTGTTTCAGGAAAGATGTCAAAAGAACAAACTACTATTCTATGGTCACTACCTGGAAATTCATGTCCAACATGTACGGTAGATGGCGTTATGTTGTTCGTGAAAATAAGGTCTAGGATATTTGCGGATCTAGTGGGTGAATTTATGTGTTGTGTCCACCCTCCTGTGACGATGGAATTTATGAGATTATCGTACCTTTGGGGTCCTCGGAGTGAAGACCATGATACTTCTGGCAAGTTGAAATCGCCTCCGATAATTTTATAACTGAAAGGAAGATTGGCTGTAACATTAAAGATATTGCTAAGCATATTATCATATTCCCTGCTGGATGAAGGGGGCCGGTACACACAACCCACAAGTATAGGTTTACTTCTGACAACTTTTATTTCGACCCAGATCGAGTCATTGAGTTGTGACAGAATTGGGTTACTAAACTGGGTTGCACACATGGATTGTTCACAGTAAATTAGTGTTCCACCCCCACGACCTGTCCGTCTGTCCCCGCGAAAAAGGTTGTATTTATCAATCCTTAGGCTGTCATTGGAGATTTCACTTGTGCACCAGGCTTCGGTGATCATAATCAATGACGGTCTGCATATAGAAGCTATTGTACTTAGTGCTAAATGTTTGCTTAGAACTGATCTCGTATTTACTAGGATAATAGATAAACACTGGCTGTGTGGTTTCAGTGAGCGGACAACATCTTGGTAAAATAATCCGTGAGTATCTTCTATATACATGTTATCAGACTCATTTACCAATATCTTTGGATCGTAGGAAGACTTCAGGTGGATTTTTGAGGTGGTAGTCAGGGATGGGCTTACGTTTGGATATGGTATGCAGTGAGAGACACCTGTGTGATAATCAGATATTAATATTTTAGAGATATTAGTATCCGCGTTTGGTGTCGACACTGTGTCAGCTATCTCCCGGGAAATATGCCTTGCCCTAGCTGTAGACTGTTCGCTATGCCAGCAAGGAATTGATCCGATATCATGCGTGCTATATGCATGATTCCAGGTGTTTCTGTTAACTGACGCTGGTGAAAATCCTGCCCTAAGGTATAACCGATATGTGTATTCGGTAATTTGTTGCCAGTATAAGAATGAAGTGTTGGTATCTGTTTCTGGTATTCATCAGACCATGGCAAGTTTTGTGCAGAAATCGGCACATGCTCCCCACTAGACACATAAGATATATGAATGGGTTCTGTTGGCTTGCTAAATGTGGTCTGTGGCCGATGTTTGGGGTATTTTCTATAACTTTCAGTAGACAGAATATTAGAAGTGGGCTGGTTTACAAGGTGTTTACGTAGTGGATGCGCAGAATAATACCTACTGCCTTGCTGTACTGTTTGTCTAGAATTAGGGATTCGATAAAATTGGCTTTCCACTTGGCACCAATTAGGCCTACCCCTAGGAGCTTCGTCTACCATATTTGACTTTCTCTTACAAAGAAGGCCTACAGGTGCTTTCGTCTCTTTCTTATCAAAGAGCTTTCTTGCTCCGGGTTTAGTATTTAATTTATTTACTTCTTTTTCCCCTATCTTATGATTATCTGGCTGATGATGGCTAACAGGGCAGTCAGCACATGCTATGTAGGGTTTCTGTGGCTTGAACACCTCATGAGCTTCAGTTTTCTTAATGGAAATGGGACGTTTGTCATAACGCCTAGAAAACTTGCCAACTTGGGTGGCTACATTCGACTGGTGCTTCACAGAGTGTGGATTGTCAGACGAGGAGTAACTGACTTATAAGGCAATGGTTGGACCACCAGTGGGATGGGTTTTGATGGTTTCGGTGTCTTGACTTTTGCGTCAGTGTGAAAACGATGTATTTCAACATTATTTCCCGTTGACTCATCTATGTCCACCATTTCAGTGTCTGCATCAATATCGTTATATAATGCTTGGCTAACATTAGCCACTACCTGCGAAAATGTCTGTTGCATGCCGTGATCAGATATTTCAATAGACGGAATAACGCACGGAACATCATCTACAGTTATCCTATTAGAGTTATCAGGGTTCACTGTTCCTGAGCGGCATCGCCTTTGGCATGGTGTTAAATCAGGTGCAACCCTAATGTTAGTGTATGGTGTTGAAGAGCCTATTGTCTTACCCGATTTCAGAAAATTCCTGGCTTCTTCGGTAGACCTAAACTTGAAAAGCACAGGACACGGGTGGTTTGCAGATTTCTTACGAAGACGCAAAACCTGACATTCTGTCAACGACATATTACAAGCCTTCAGACACGAATTCTTAAGTTTGGCAATCGGCTCTCTGTCTGGAATGTTATAGGCCAAGACGTTATGTGAAGACATAATCCTCTTAACAGCTTCTTCAGCCAAATAGTCAATTATGCGCTCGGATTTGATTAGTGATTCAAAACAGATGTTTTGTGGTGGGTCACACAGTTGCGTGAGAGGCATAATGCTGTCAAACTTGCTCTGTAGTTCTGCTATTGACTTCTGAAGTGTCAGTAAATCATTTTTGCTACAAGCCGCATTCTCTGCTAATTCCTCCATGATATCAGATACCATAACTCTGGGTATGGCTGGTGTAAACAGTGTAGAATTGTCAACGGAGCTGAGGCCTTCAGATGGCTGACTACTATTAGATCTCAGTCTCTTAACGGTACTTACACGTCTGATAGACTTAACCATTACAGAAATAAGAAACTTCACAATTTCCGGAAAAAAAGTCTTGAGGATATAAAAATAAGATAGCTGTACTATCGAAGTATCAAAACAACAACGATAAACAGATTTATATTGCAAAAATAAAAAGTCAGACTTTCCTTTACAGAGTTTGCTGTGGATAAAGTCCTGAGTTCCACGTAGTTAGATAGGGTATCCGAGGATTCTTGACGTAGATTTCACGAGTGAATGCTATATGTTGTTCCAGTTGATACAATACAATCCTTGTTGACTATGGATAACTGGATAATGTGATGAAAGCGGCTAATTTCCAAAATATTAAGGAAAGATGATTCACGCAGAAAGTGAACACCCGTAGCGCAAGAGTTCAAAAATGAAATGTGAAAATAATTTCCAAGTATTTCTGTAAATTTCCTCCAAAGGGATGTATCTGAGGAAGATTTGAGACCATTGTAGCGGTAAATAATTCCCCAAAATTATTGACCACAGCAATCACTCATTGGATGCTGACCACCACTGTTTAAGTCGACTTGTTTAGCTGAAGGCTTCCGGTCAAGCATTCCCGCCATTTGGTACCCCGCCGTGTCACGTGCACGATCACTAGCTAGCTAAGCGTTCGTCTGAAGGCTTGTCTTGGTCCCGAAATATATCACTTAGTTTGGACGATCAATTATTGGCTTTTGCTTTGTTGTTGGTACGTGAGAATAATTTAGAGGCTGTGTAAGACAACTCCGTCAAACCTCTAAACCATCATCAAAAGTACACAACAAAGTGAAAATGTTTAACAAAATGAAGTAGCCTGCCTCATGATATTGATGTCTGATCACTTGAACAGCAAAAGAACATCACTAAAAGTTGTTATAATGTGTCTTTAAGTAATTTGGTATCGCAATAACGAAACGGCACGTATTTCATGTATTTGTATACTGGACGTAAGTTGCAGCAGTATAAGGACACCATCATTTGCTATTAATGCATAAACCACTCTATTCCATAGACTTCTAGCAGCAATACAAGCATGAAAGTGTGTAACACAACCAATACTCACTTAATTTTGAGGTTTTATCAATAAGCACGGTCTGACTGAATGATATACGACCATATACAGGCTGCTGAGAATATATCGCGATAGCCTTCATCCTCACTCATAATCATTAACATACAGATTTAAATATGAATGGAAGTTTTGAAATAACAGTAGCTGTCAGCCAACTCTAAGAAACTGTCAATGTCCAGCTCTTACCACGCTGGACCTCACTCTGTCGCTGGAAGACTTTCAGAAACAGTTTACATTAACCAACGCGAAAACCAGAACACAGATTGGCGACTCGAAAATCCTTTATTCTTACGCCAATATGTAACCAACAATAAGGTTATTACACACAAGGTCTAAGAACAAATGTTATAACAATAAATCACAATAATAATTCTGATAGTTTTCTCTCTTCCAAAGAAAAGCGAACGATGAGATGATGACTGCCGTATTGATGACGCCCGCGAAAAATATGGGTTTTGGTTTGAGCAAACAACAAACAGTCTTCAACTACATTGACGCTCCCCAGCAAAAAACGGATCCATTCTTTTTTCCATCACGACCAATACACGTTGACTTTGGTACCAGTGCGAGGACCTGGGTCACACGGACAAAGCTGAAATGGAAAACAGACAGCAGAGCCAACACATCACAGGTATGCTCACAGCATAATCACACGCATTCTGCCTCAATTCTAGTAACGGTGACGTGTGCAAGCCTCAGTCGTCTACACTCCCGATCCCCGGCGTGTGGGATCACAGTAAATCACTACGTCAGCGTGCGTGTCATTCTCAGCAATATCCTCCCCGGCGTAAACGATCCACCTGCTGCTTTTAACATCGATCAATTCATTCACGGATGTAGAAGGCTAGAAGCAACTTCCGAAGAAAGCACGACGAAAACTTTAAAAAAATTATGCATAAGAACAAGGTACGAAAACAAAAACTAAACACAGCGATTCCAAAACACCAATTGATACGACACACCACACATATACAAACAGAACAGATTTAAATCACGTCTCATAAACCGTTAATGCCCAGCTCTTGCTACGCTCGGGCCCACGCTGTTCCTTGAAGTTTTCAGAAACGCTTAGTTATAACGGACGAAAAAACCAAAACACCGATTGGCCGCTTGATATTTCTTTATTGTTACACCAACATATAAAAATAATAACTGAAATAAGATTTCTGACGATGTTTTACTCTTCTTTCTGAACAGCGACCGATGAGACGATGACTGTCGTATTGATGCCTCCGCGAAAATTGGGGAAGTTGATTTTACGCAAACAACCAAGAATTGATCGTTCAATCTTCAACTCCATTGACACTCACCGGCAAAAAAGGGATCCAAACCTTTTTTCCTTCACGACCAATACACGTTGACTTGGATGCCATTGAGAGAACCTGGGTCACACGGACAGAGCTGAAATGGAAAACAAACAGAAAAGCCAACACACCACAAGCATACCGACAGCACAATCTCACACATCAATGACGACCTGCGCCTCCAGACAGAGACCTCCTCTTGACATCTTGCAACACAATCGCCACTTGCTAGAATGACTCTTGCAGAATGCAACGTGACCATAGCACCAACCCATGATACTCTACGCACATCCTCTTAATTACTCACTACTTATTACCACTGCAATCGCTTGTCACTCATTCTGCCTCAGTTCTAGTAGCGGTGACACATGCAAGCCTCAGTCGTTTACACTCTTTCTCCCCGGCGTGTCGGACCGCAGCTAACAATTATCTCCGTGTGCATTTTATTCTCAGCAATAGCCTAGCCCCTCCGGCGTATACGACCCATCTGCTGTCTCTAACATCAATCAATTCATTCACGGATGTAGAAGACTCGAAACAACTTCAGAAGTAATCACGACGAAAGTTTTGACAAAATTATGCAATAAAAACAAGGTACGAAAACAACGAGTGAACACAATTAATCCCAAATCACAAATTGATATGACACACCACACGTATATACAAAAAGTACACACAAACTCGCAGTTCGTGTCTTGATGGAATTCCTTTGAAGAATCGCAGGGCTAACACCAGTACGCCTGCAACCCTTCTCAGGTTGACGATTGTAAGTTGTGGAATGTCCAGACACAAACAAGATTATTCAACAATTACATCAATTGGAACTCACACAACTATTTAACACAAACATATGTACAATCAACACATCAAATGTTGTGGATTCTGACACGACAAACTACCCTTGAAGAACTGTAGGACTTACAGCAGTACGCCTACATTCCTTCTCAGGTTGACGATCCAAGTGGAAGTCGTCCGGACACAAGCAGAATTACCAACAGATAGATGACAGATGATATCAATTCAGTATATACAATATGAACATATGTACAAAATCACACACCGAGCACATTGGACTGATCATTGATGCGCTACCCTTTGAAGAACTGTAGGACTTACACCAGTACGCCTACAACCCTTCTCAGGTTGACGCCCTAGGTTGGAAAATCGTCGCAGAGTTCATTTGCTAACTTCCTTCTATCAGCTATATCCTCAAATCTGAACGGCAACACGCCCATGTCATTGTATCGTAGAATATAGATGACGAACAAACACACGACATATCTCATCAACCAAGTGTAGAAGCAGAGTAATTTACACCAAAGATAATAACATTCAAATAGTAACTTGAAACTAGAAATGCCTTTATTCGTGCAAGTCAATTTAACAATTACTCTCTCGTTTACACTTGGCTTATCCTCACTAAACTGACCAATATCTTTCGTCTCTTCAAACGGACTGATACTAGCATAGTCATTGCAGAAGATACTAGAGTTGATGGGTGTCTGTTTCATTGTGGATGACAGCACCAACGACGACTGATTGATATCAGTTGATGAAGTTAGCGGTGGATCAAAAGCTGTTGTTGCTCGGCTTTCAGAAGTTTGTCTACATATAAGACCACCACGAATGTTGTCCTTTACTATCAGCTCAGGTTTAGCACTAGCATCTGATGATAGGTGGGCTACATGCTGATCAATCACACTGACGGTCTCACAAGTACGCATGCCTTCTGCAACTGCACCTGCATTTATTTCTACTTCACGTTCAAGTTGTACAGAACCTTTATTTAACTTATCGGTAGCAGGTATATCCCTCATCTCATCATGATCAACCAAAGACAACTGTGAAGTATCATGATCATTATCACGAATATTCACTTTACCGTCAACTTCATCATTTTCAAACTCTTTACTAACAGAAGTAGACAATTTTGGTTCCTCCTCGCAAATCATAACAGGTTTTATAACTTCGCTCTGACTAGTAATACCTTGTAAACTTGTAGGGTCAGAACTGCACTCTGAAGCAGCAACTCTATTCTGTGACACTCTATTCAACAATGGCTTACCAGTTGCAACTACAGACTTCTTCACCGCACCGTTATCGTCACACAATTCCGAGTCATGCCTGGAGTTCACATTTAGCTTATCACTGAACTTGCTCACTGGTTCACAGCTCACCTTTGTATGCACCTCTTGCAAACGTGTAAAACAAAACCGTGTTTGTCTTGCATCTTGCAACTTATCTGTTGACGATGTACTACGAAACCTGTTACACTCACCAGATCTATATGCATTACTAGATATCATGGAGCCTTCTCGATATCCACCTCTCTGAGGCCCTTTCGTCATCAATGATTGCGTTTTACCCTCAGACTGCTCTATTCTAGGGGTGAGATTCAATATACTGGCGAACTTGCTCATAGATTGATTGACACTATCTTTTACCAGTTTCAGGATATCATCAAATTTTGGTTCGATACCCTCATCCTCCATACGGGAGCTTATCTTCACCCACTTCCTTTGCAGTCGAGTAGGTAGACGTCTTGCTATTACTTCTAGTATAAAACTCGAGTTGAGGTCACTCGTGCGATTCATCGAAATCATTCCATTCTTGTAAATTAGCAAATTATCTAAAAACTCAGTGAGTGCCTTGGAGTCATCCTGTAATTGACCACGATTACCCTTAACAGCCTCGAAAAATTTCCCTGCAATCATCGAAGGTCTTCCAAACCTTTGACGTAATATGCTCATAGCCTCGTAGTAGCCCTCTTTTGGCTTCATAAACTCACAGCACTGTATAGCTCTTGCAGCATCTCCAGTGCAATATCTCATCAAATACATTAACTTCAATTCATCACTTAATAGAAAACTACTCAATATGATCTGAAACTCCTTTACAAATTGTAAATAATCAGCCGGGTTTCCATCAAAACACCGTGGTTCAAACTTAGGGAGTTTGATGTTCCTATTATCCCTGAACGGCGAAACAGTAACATCAACCATATCATGTTTAACATCAGACACATCGTTACAATTAACAGACAAGTCAGCATGACTTACTTTCCTGTTTGCATCCAAGACACTCTGTCCCTTCTTTGACCCAGGCATTGTTGAACTTGACCCAATACCAAAAATGTTCCAGATATTGCTTGTTCAAAGAGGACTTGACCGGCACCAGGAAAAATGAACGGCGACTATCAAAACTTTCACCAACTGTTTGAATCCGCCAGATCTGTTTCCATCGTCAGAAACTGTCAATCACGTCTCATAAACCGTTAATGCCCAGCTCTTGCTACGCTCGGGCCCACGCTGTTCCTTGAAGTTTTCAGAAACGCTTAGTTATAACGGACGAAAAAACCAAAACACCGATTGGCCGCTTGATATTTCTTTATTGTTACACCAACATATAAAAATAATAACTGAACTAAGATTTCTGACGATGTTTTACTCTTCTTTCTGAACAGCGACCGATGAGACGATGACTGTCGTATTGATGCCTCCGCGAAAATTGGGGAAGTTGATTTTACGCAAACAACCAAGAATTGATCGTTCAATCTTCCACTCCATTGACAACGCATAACCTCGCAGATGATGTCTCGATGTAATTCCTTTGAAGAATCGCAGGACTTTCACCAGTACACCTGCAACCTTTATCAGGTTGACCATTGTAGGCTGAAGAATTTCCGGACACAACCAAGATTAACCAGCAATTGCATTAATTGGAACCCACTCAATTACTCACCACATACATATGTACAATCATTACCTCCAATGTCGTGGATTCTGCCTTGACGAACTACCCTTGAAGAACTGTAGGACTTACACCAGTACGGCTACAACCCTTCTCAGGTTGACGCCTTTAATTTGGAAAATCGTCGCAGAGTTCATTTGCTGACCTCATTCTATCATCTTTATCCTCAAGTCTGAATGACTACGCACCCAAGACATTGTATCGTGGAATGTAGATGACTAACAAATATACAACGTATCTGACCAACCAAGCGTAGGTACAGAGTAATTTATACCAACGATAATAACACTCAAATAGCAACTTGAATCTTGAAAGGCCTTTATTAGTGCAAGTCAGCTTAGCAGTTACCCTCTGATACACATTTGGCTTCTCCTCACTAAACTGACCATTGACTTTCGTCCTTTCAAACGGACTGATACTAGTATAGTCATAGCATGAGACACGTGAGTTCATGGACGTCCATTTCATTGTGGATGACAACACTAACGACGATTGAGTGATAACAGTTGATGAACTTAGCGGTGCATCAGAAGCTGTTGTTGTTCGACCTTCAGAAGTTATTCTAACAGTAGGATAACCACCACTGCTGTCTTTTATTATTAGCTCAGGTTTAGCATTAACATCCGTTTATAGGTGGGCCACACTCTGATCATTTATACTGACTGCCTCACGAGTATCCATACCTTCTACCACCGCATCTACTCTTAAATCTCCTTCACGTTTAAGTTGCACGGAACCTTCGTCCAACTCAGTAGTAGTAGGCATTCCCCTCATCTCATCATGATCAACCAAATACAAAAGTGCTCTTTCATGATCATTGTCAAAAATATTCACTTTACCGTCATCTATCTAGTCGACTTCATCATTTTCAAACTCTTTAATAACAGCAGTAGATCATTTGGGTTCTCCCTCACAAGTCCTCAAAGGTTTTATACCTTCACTCTGACTAGTAATACCTTGTAAACTTGTGGAGTCAGAACTAGACTCTGAAACTGTAAGTCTCTTCTCCTGCACAAACTGTGGTGTCGTCTGTGACACTCTATCCAACAATGGCTTACTGGTTGCAACTACAGGCTTCTTCACTGCACCATTATCGTCACACAATTCGGAGTCAGACCTTGATGACGCTGATTTCACATTTGGCTTACCACTAAACTTGGTCACTGGTTCACAGTTTGCCTTTGTGTGCACTTCTTGCAAACGTGTATTACAACCGTGTTCGTCTTGCAACTTGTAACCTATCGATTGGGGATTTCCCACGAAAGCTGTTACACTCACTAAGTTTATCTGGATTACTAGACGCCGTAAAGCTTTCTCGATATCTGCTTCTATGAGACGCTCCCGTCATAAATGGTTGCGTCTTGCTCTCAGACTGCTCTAATCTAGAGTTGGGATGCAATATACTGGCAAACTTGCTCATAGATTGATTGACTTTATCTTTTACCAGTTTCAGAATATCATCTCCGAAGGAGGGAGGGTGGTGCTAGCTGATCAGTAGATATGGTGGTGGTCACTGAGATGAATCACCCATTCTGCAGGAACAGCAGTATGCAATTTGGCGGCTCGAGATATTTCTGATTTTTATGAGGGCATAGATCTGAATCTTGAAAAAGATGATAACGAACGCCTTGACAGATCATGCTTCTACCTTTAAATATATACCATTCGCTCAGCCTATTGTTGAGATGCGACCACGCGGGATCTGCACAGATTTATGGGGCATCTTATAAATTAATTTGCTATCCATTGGCAGATCTTTAAATACCACTTCACAATATCTTGTCTCACTTATTTTCTAATAACGTATTTACTCGATCCTCATTATATTCCTGTCAATGGAGTTGAAGATTGAACGATCAATTCTTGGTTGTTTGCTTAAAATCAACTTCCCCAATTTTCGCGGAGGCATCAATACGATAGTCATCGTCTCATCGGTCGCTGTTCAGAAAGAAGAGTAATACGTCGTCAAAAGTAATCTTATGATTTATTATTGTAATATTTGTTCACAGACCTTAGTTCACTTATTCTTTTTATATGTTGGTGTAACAATAAAGAAATATCAAGCGGCCAATCGGTGTTTTGGTTTTTTCGTCCGTTATAACTAAGCGTTTCTGAAAACTTCAAGGAACAGCGTGGGGCCGAGCGTAGCAAGAGCTGGGCATTAACGGTTTATGAGACGTGAATTGCAATTCCATTAAACCTAACATTTTATAGGTCTTTATGAATTTGATTCGACTTGTTCTATTCTTATTCTCTGTAGGGTACGGTTGTGCACCAAATAGACAAAAGGGCATGAAATAAAAACAACTGGCTTGAAAATAATTGTATTAAAGCCAAAAGTGGACATCATGATAGTACAAAATATATTGGTTTTATTATACATTGCAAATGAACGTTGTCGGCCTAAGGATTAATTACTTCCCCATTCTGTTCTCTATATAAATGTATTTATTAATGATATATTGCACTTGCTTAATTTATTACACTTTAATGATTCACATTAGCACTTTAACTTTTCTAAAACAGCTTCCAATCCCTGGTAAACGTTGTACTTACCTCAATATTGGTTGGTTATCGTACGCCTACAACCACGGGATGAAAACGAAACGAAGTCAGTTTTCCCGCTCAACCTGGAGGACAACTGTACAATTCAATAACTATACGGCCTAGTTCAGACAATGAGTGTAATTATATATATATATCAAACATTTAACTGTTGAAACACCATTAACTTGTAGACAATTTAAGATTTGACATTATACCATATTTGATCGTGCCTGTAAATATGGCATGCATTTTCATGTAAATTTATGTTTATATGAAAATAAAAATTATTACTATTACATCAAACTTTGGCTCAATACCTTCATCCTCTATACGAGAGCTTGTCTTCACCCACTTTTTTTGCAGTCGAATAGGTAGGCGTCTCGCTATTACCTCTAGGACTGAACTTGAGTTCAGATCACTCATGCAATTCATCGAAATGCACGTATTCTTGTAAGTCAACAGATTATCCAAAAACTCAGTGAGTGCCTTGGAGTCATCTTGTAATTGACTACCATTACCTTTAACAGCCTCGAATACGTTCCTTGCAATCATCGGTCTTCCGAATCCTTGACGCAGCATACTTATAGCCTCAGAGTATCCGTCGTTAGGGGGCATCAACTTACAGCACTGTACAGATCCTGAAGCAATTCCACTGCTGTACATCATCAAATACATCAACTTCATTTCATCATTTAATAAAAAAACTACTCAACATGATTTCAAACTCCTTTACAAACTGCAAATGGTCAACTGGGTTTCCGTCGAAACACCGAGGTTCGTACTTAGGAAGCCTGATATTCCTATTATCCCTAGCCGGCGAAACATTAACATCAAACATATCATGCTTAACATCAAACACATCGTTGCATGTAACAAACAAGTCAACATGACTTACTTTCCTGTTTCCTTCCAGGACTTTCTGTCCCTTCTTTGAACCAGGCATCATTGAACTTGACCAAAAATTCCAGAGAGTTCCAAATAACGCTTGTTCAAAGAAGACTTAGCCGGCACCAAGAAAGAGGGACGGAGACTATCCAACTGTCAGAAACTGCCAGTCAAGTCTCAAAAACCGTTGATGCCCAGCTCTTGCTACGCTGGGCCTCACGCCGTCTGTCAATGGAGTTGAAGATTGAACGATCAATTCTTGGTTGTTTGCTTAAAATCAACTTCCCCAATTTTCGCGGAGGCATCAATACGACAGTCATCGTCTCATCGGTCGCTGTTCAGAAACAAGAGTGAAACATCGTCAGAAGTAATCTTATGATTTATTATTGTAATATTTGTTCACAGACCTTAGTTCGCTTATTCCTTTTATATGTTGGTGTAACAATAAAGAAATATCAAGCGGCCAATCGGTGTTTTGGTTTTTTCGTCCGTTATAACTAAGCGTTTCTGAAAACTTCAAGGAACAGCGTGGGCCCGAGCGTAGCAAGAGCTGGGCATTAACGGTTTATGAGACGTGATTGACAGTTTCTGACGATGGAAACAGATCTGGCGGATTCAAACAGTTGGTGAAAGTTTTGATAGTCGCCGTTCATTTTTCCTGGTGCCGGTCAAGTCCTCTTTGAACAGGCAATATCTGGAACTTTTTTGGTATTGGGTCAAGTTCAACAATGCCTGGGTCAAAGAAGGGACAGAGTGTCGTGGATGCAAACAGGAAAGTGTCTGATGTTAAGAATGACATGCTTGATGTTACTGTTTCGCCGTTCAGGGATAATAGGAACATCAAACTCCCTAAATTTGAACCACGGTGTTTTGATGGAAACCCGGCTGATTATTTACAATTTGTAAAGGAGTTTGAGATCATGTTGAGTAGTTTTCTATTAAGTGATGAATTGAAGTTAATGTATTTGATGAGATATTGCACTGGAGATGCTGCAAGAGCTATACAGTGCTGTGAGTTTATGAAGCCAAAAGAGGGCTACTACGAGGCTATGAGCATATTACGTCAAAGGTTTGGAAGACCTTCGATGATTGCAGGGAAATTATTCGAGGCTGTTAAGGGTAATGGTGGTCAATTACAGGATGACTCCAAGGCACTCACTGAGTTTTTAGATAATTTGCTAATTTACAAGAATGGAATGATTTCGATGAATCGCACGAGTGACCTCAACTCGAGTTTTATACTAGAAGTAATAGCAAGACGTCTACCTACTCGACTGCAAAGGAAGTGGGTGAAGATAAGCTCCCGTATGGAGGATGAGGGTATCGAGCCAAAGTTTGATGATATCCTGAAACTGGTAAATGATAGTGTCAATCAATCTATGAGCAAGTTCGCCAGTCTATTGAATCTCACCCCTAGAATAGAGCAGTCTGAGGGTAAAACGCAATCATTGATGACGAAAGGGCCTCAGAGAGGTGGATATCGAGAAGGCTCCATGATGTCTAGTAATGCATATAGACCTAGTGAGTGTAACAGGTTTCGTAGTACATCCTCAACAGATAAGTTACAAGATGCAAGACAAACACGGTTTTGTTTTACACGTTTGCAAGAGGTGCATACAGAAGTGAACTGTGAACCAGTGAGCAAGTTCAGTGATAAGCTAAATGTAAACTCCAGGCATGACTCCGAATTGTGTGACGATAACGGTGCGGTGAAGAAGTCTGTAGTTGCAACTGGTAAGCCGTTGTTGAATAGAGTGTCACAGAATAGAGTTGCTGCTTCAGAGTGCAGTTCTGACCCTACAAGTTTACAAGGTATTACTAGTCAGAGTGAAGATATAAAACCTTTTATGATTTGCGAGGAGGAACCAAAATTGTCTACTTCTGTTATTAAAGAGTTTGAAAATGATGAAGTTGACGGTAAAGTGAATATTCGTGATAATGATCATGATACTTCACAGTTGTCTTTGGTTGATCATGATGAGATGAGGGATATGCCTACTACTGCTAAGTTAAATAAAGGTTCTGTACAACTACAACGTGAAGTAGAATTGAACGCAGATGCAGTTCCAAAAGGTGTGCATACTTGTGAGACAGTCAGTGTAATTGATCAGCGTGTAGCCCACCTATCATCAGATGATAGTGCTAAACCCGAACTAGTAGTGAAAGACAGCAGTGGTGGTAATCTTGCAGTTGGACAACTATCTGAGAGCCGAACAAGAACAGCTTCTGATCCACCACTAAGTTCATCACCTTGTGTCACTCAGTCATCGTTGGTGCTGTCATCCACAATGAAACAGACACCCATCAACTCAAGTATCTTGTGCAATGACTATGGTAGTATCAGTTCGTTTGAAAGGACGAATATCAATGGTCAGTTTAGTGTGGATAAGCCAAGTGTAAAGGAGAGAGTTATTGTTAAATTGACTTGCACGAATAAAGGCATTTCTAGTTTCAAGTTACTATTTGAATGTTATTATCTTTGGTGTAAATTACTCTGTTTCTACACTTGGTTGATGAGATATGTCGTGTGTTTGTTGGTCATCTATATTCTACGATACAATGACATGGGCGTGTTGCCGTTCAGATTTGAGGATATAGCTGATAGAAGGAAGTTAGCAAATGAACTCTGCGACGATTTTCCAACCTAGGGCGTCAACCTGAGAAGGGTTGTAGGCGTACTGGTGTAAGTCCTACAGTTCTTCAAAGGGTAGCGCATCAATGAGCAGTCCAATGTGCTTGGTGTGTGATTTTGTACATATGTTCATATTGTATATACTGAATTGATATCATCTGTCATCTAGCTGTTGGTAATTCTGTTTGTGTCCGGACGACTTCCACTTGGATCATCAACCTGAGAAGGAATGTAGGCGTACTGCTGTAAGTCCTACAGTTCTTCAAGGGTAGTTTGTCGTGTCAGAATCCACAACATTTGATGTGTTGATTGTACATATGTTTGTGTTAAATAGTTGTGTGAGTTCCAATTGATGTAATTGTTGGTTAATCTTGTTTGTGTCTGGACATTCCACAACTTACAATCGTCAACCTGAGAAGGGTTGCAGGCGTACTGGTGTAAGTCCTCCAATTCTTCAAAATAATTCCACCAAGACATGATCCGCGAGGTTATTTGTACTGTTTGTGTATACGTGTGGTGTGTCTTCGCAATTTGTGATTTTGGATTAATTGTGTTTACTCGTTGTTTTCGTGCCTTGTTTTTATTGCGTAATTTTGTTAAAATTTTCGTCGTGATTACTTCTGAAGTTGTTTCGAGTCTTCTACATCCGTGAATGAATTGATTGATGTTAGAGACAGCAGATGGGTCGTATACGCCGGGGAGGCTAGGCTATTGCTGAGAATGAAACGCACACGGAGATAATTGTTAGCTGCGGTCCGACACGCCGGGGAGAAAGAGTGTAAACGACTGAGGCTCGCATGCGTCACCGCTACTAGAACTGAGGCAGAATGAGTGACAAGCGATTTCAATGGTAATTGGTAGTGAGTAATTAAGAGGATGTGCGTAGAGTATCGTGAGGTGCTGCCATGGTCACTTTGCATTCTGCAAGAGTCATTCTAGCAAGTGGCGATTGTGTTGCAAGATGTCAAGAGGAGGTCTCTGTCTGGAGGCGCAGGTCGTCATTGATGTGTGAGATTGTGCTGTGGGTATGCTTGTGGTGTGTTGGCTTTTCTGTTTGTTTTCCATTTCAGCTCTGTCCGTGTGACCCAGGTTCTCTCAATGGCATCCAAGTCAACGTGCATTGGTCGTGAAGGAAAAAAGGGTTGGATCCCTTTTTTGCCGGGGAGTGTCAATGGAGTTGAAGATTGAACGATCAATTCTTGGTTGTTTGCTTAAAATCAACTTCCCCAATTTTCGCGGAGGCATCAATACGACAGTCATCGTCTCATCGGTCGCTGTTCAGAAAGAATAGTGAAACATCGTCAGAAGTAATCTTATGATTTATTATTGTAATATTTGTTCACAGACCTTAGTTCGCTTATTCCTTTTATATGTTGGTGTAACAATACAGAAATATCTATCGGAAGATCGGTGTTTTGGTTTTTTCGTCCGTTATAACTAAGCGTTTCTGAGAAATCTTCGAAGAACTGCGTGGGCCCGAGCGTAGCAAGAGCTGGTCATTAACGGTTTATGAGACGTGATTGACACCGTCCCTCGAAGATTTGCAGAAACACTTAGTATTAACCGACGCAGAAACCAGAGCGCTGTTTGGCGACTGAAGAATTCTTTATCCTAACGCCAACAAATAACCAGCAATACTGCTTCTACAGAACAAGATCTAAGAACAAATATCTCAACAATAATTCACGATATTACTTCTGATAGTTTTTCAATCTTCCTTCTGAACAGCGACTAATGAGACGATGACTGATGGATTGATGACTCCGCCAAAAATATGGGGAAGTTGGGTTTGAGCAAGCAACTATGAATTGATCGTTAAATCTTCAACTACATTGACACCATCTGTTTGCATACCGCACGAAGTTGGTTGTCTTGAGGTGAGTCTAAAGCAACCTTCAATGCGATATGACACGCAGCCACTCATAAGGCCTGCAGCGCAGATACCAGTAAGTTGGCAGTTATCAAGTAATATGAAATTACAGGAAATTCGTAGTTATTATTTAACATTTGGTGACAATCTTTCGATAGATCAATAGATGTACACAGGAGGAATGTCAAGAAAACATAACTAATTTACTTCATTTACAATAAAAATTACCCAATGTCAACGAATCCAAACTGCGGAAATCTTGTAATCTCTATTTTTATACCACATAGTTGGACGTATCATACTAGCCATTCTATTTGTTTTAGCATGTAACAACATCCTCACTGTGTGACCTTGAAACAGGCGCCTAGCTTGGAGCAAACAGATGTAAGTCGGGTTTATTCCAAGTGTAATGTGTAGTCGATTAGCTGTAAACATGAATCGGAGCGTTATATTTATTCACGTAGTTTCCTTTTTTACTAACTGCTTTTTTATGCAATATATCCTAATTTTTACTGCTAATCTGAAATCTATTTTATTGTTATCCTGTAGGTTGTTTTGCCAAGTGAATTTAATCTTATTACCTAGTTTCACTGCTCATTTCCTTACGTCTACTTAAAAAATGTGCGAATCTGTTCACAATATTGTCTCATGAGTTAGCATCGTGTGAATACTTTGGTGCCCGTGTCTAAAGATAATTTTTCAGTGATATGCGTTGGAATAATCACTCAGGTTAGTTGAATCTGTCTTTGTGTACTGACTGGAAATCTTTTTAGAATTTGTGATGCATAATCTGTAGATATCTTAATATGACATGCTGCGTCGTTTCTTCATATACAGGGGTTAAATACTCCCTCATATACTGAATTTTGTGTTATTGCACGAAAAGAAATGTTACTAAATTTGAGACATAGTTTGTACTGGGTATCCGATATCTTGGCTGGAATTTAATCTTTCTGTGATGACAACTAATAGAATAACTAGCCATGACAGGACCTTTTAAAATAATCCCCTTGAAACCATAAATGTGAGTTTTAATGTAGCTTAAACCTGAATAACCCTGTGATGATTTAGTCATCAAGTAAGACTTCATATTGGTGGCTGATATACAAATGAGATGACTAATTTTTCTTTGTTTTATCTTGAGTCGACAGAGCTACCGTTATGTGTACATTGTCAGTTTGTATGTTCACCCGCACTTAGTGTTGACTAACCGAGAGTTTAAAGGAGACACGTTTACAAACTCGGTTGAACACGTTAGGTGTTCGTGTTGAAATTAAATTTATTCCTTTGATGGAGTCATTAGTTTGTAAAGTGAATTGTTTGGATTGAATGTCAAGTACATTCTGGGTGTTTTGTGGTTTTTATGAAATTGGCCCACAAAAGAGTTGTTCCACACTTGCTTCAGGGAATAGATTTTTATATTGTGAGTTGTAGTATGATGTTTGCTCAATAATTACATTTTATTACCTTATTGAAACCATTTAGATCTGTAAATAAATTGGACCCAATCTGACGAAAGTCCTGGAAATTAACATTTAATTCCATTCTATTTTCACAAATAGAATTCGTAAAACACCACAGATCAAAAGAAATAGTAGTTATAAAGACGTGTTATTAGGTTGTAGTAAAGTTCAGCTTCAAATACACTAATATCAACTCTAGTCTACGTCATTTAGTTTTTACCTCCATATTTTTTTCGAACTCTTCTGAACAACATCAAGGTCAGGTTATACACTGTGTTTTCCACATAATACCATCCCACTAATTGTTGACAATTGAGGGACACAGTGACTTTGTTATTAGTCAATATGTACGTAAAATGTTTAGTGTACGTGTATAACTTGGCCGTTTTTGTCTTTAATAGCTTCAACGGTGAAAAAGACTTCTGTGCCTGTTTAAAACATCTTAATCACTTGTGTGTAAGAATGGATCACAAAGAATCCAACAGAAGACTTGGGGCTCTGAAATCTACGTCTTCTCTTGTAGAAATAACCAGTAAATCTGGTGATCATGCTGCTCATCCACCATTTCCCAAAGGTGCGTCAACTGGAACGTATGCACCTATAAGGTCATCTGATGGTTCTTCGCCAAGTACATTTAGTTGTCAACTACCACGAACATCTCCCGAATATTCGACAGCGTCATCAAACCCATCTCGTTCTGCATTTCTTTCACGTCAGGCATCTTTTGACCAAGGTGGTGAGGGTCGTCTTTCTTCAACTCAAGTAAGTTCACTAGTTTTCAGGTTTTCAATGTGGTTTCTGCTGTACGATAAGTATAAGTGGAAGATGTATGTTTTAGGTTTAGTATATTTGGTTTTCTGCTCAAAAATAATGCATCCATTGAATTCCTAACTTAATGCATAAATAAAAAAATTACGTTTCATTTAAAATATTTTTACTTTCTTGTCAGTAGAACGAAATTTATTATTAAAATATTTATAATTTCATTCTGGTTTCTGTTACTCCACCATTGACTGACTGAGTTTCAACGTAGAACTTTGCACAGAAGCGAAGCAGTTCAAGTTGCCACACTCCGTATAGTAAACAGAGGTAGGAAACAGAGAGGAAGAAGAGATTCACAAAACTGTAATGAACAGGAATAGACGGTGGGGAGAGTAGTAGGATGGAAAACTGTGTTTAGTGAATTCGGGAAATCATAAAGAGTGAGTGGATACATTTGCGCGGTTGTGAACTGTTTTCAGCCATAACATCACCAGTTGCTAGGCACTGATTTATCACAGCATCCAAAATATCCTTACAAGTCTACACCTCTTCAGTTGGCTCAAACCAACTGTGAAATACTTTATGGATTGATTCTATGTGTCGGTTTGACTATTGTTAAATATGTTTCAATTCAACCTTATGTCAGCTAACATTGCTCGACTAGGAAGAGGTTGGCTCGGAATGCGCAACACGCGTCCTAGCCATCTCACTCAGTGTAGTTTCACAACCTCATTGATTGACTTCCCTTCCTTACGTAGCAGTCTATGCCTAACTCACACATCACTGACCATATAATACCACTTGACTCGGGATATAGAATGCAAGCACCTTCAGTCAAAGACATCTGGCTTCCTTATATCTTTCAGTTTCAATGGCCACATCCCACAGACATAAAAGAGGATGGAGTGAACTGCTGCTGTGCAGTACACATTTACTTTGGTCGATAACCGAATGTCACGTCTACACCAGAGATTGGGTAAGTTAACAAGTGCTGCGCGAGCCTTTGTCTCCTTGCTTAGGTTTTGCCAGCAATCACCCCGATAGGGCTGATGCAACTTCCAAATAGATGAAGTGGTCAACACGCCCCACCACTTCACTCCCTATCTTTAAGCTAGGAGTCGGTGTGTAGTCCAGCCCTTCAGCACCATTGCGCATTTGGCAGGGGTGAATGGCATACCAAGCATACTAAAACTTTTGCTGAAGGTGTGCAAAAGACTCCGCATTTTGCCAGTATCTTCGTCTAGGAGGACAATATAATCGGCATACTCTAGGTAAACAGGACTGTTCGTTGGTAACAAGTCAATCCCTAAGTTGCTGAAGTCAGATAGGGTAAATTCCATTATTTGATGAAATTAAACAAAAATGGAGACAGTGGGTGTGTCTGACGAATACTACCAATTTTCATCACTTCAGACAACAACCCTCCGTAAGGTCTTACACGGCCTTGTGAATTCGAGTAGAGTGCCTTGATTAGTGCGAGAAATATATATATATATATATATACAATATAGTAGTGTTGAAAATCCGAATCTTCTCTGCTGATTGCAGCAGATTTCCGCAGCTGATTTCAGAATAACCAAATGTCTCTCTTGCTTTTCTGGCCGTGTGTTTGACATCCTCATCCGCACCACTTGTAGTTGGAATGATGCTGCTTAAATAAGTGAAGGAAGTGATCTCATTGAAACTCCTCCTATTTAGGATGATTGGTTCTTGTTGTTGGTTGCTTCTTCTGCCAACTTGTTGGTTTTCGCCTGTAGATCTTCGAGTTTGTCTGACATTAAACATTAGAAATCATCAGCAATGTTCAGATCTTCTTAATTCTTCTTATCAGTCCAAAGTATGCTCTTTTTTCTCTCTCACTAGCCATGATCTACATGTTAGTATTAATGCATGCTAAGTACTTAGTATACTTACATTCCTTTGTTTTCTAATGTATCCTACATTTTCACATTTCCATGGAGCTAGACATAATTGTAATTTTCAGACTAAGTTGAAACGCCTCACATCACCATAGTAACAGAAATAAAAATGGCAAAAATATTGTTTCAAAAAATAAATAAATAAAATAATGATATCCGTAATATTACAAAGAAACTTGAATACTTTGGTAAAGTATAATTTTATAATAGGTGCATTTTTATTTGTCATTTGGGAATAATGTGTCATTGTGTGCTATACATAAGACGAAAATTACGTAACTTGGAATGACAGTAAAATGTTAGTGAAATGAAGAGATGTTAATGAGGATAGGAAATAAAATATGTAGAATAACGGTATGCTCAAAATTTATGAAGGATTAATTCATGAGGGCAACATTGCCTGTATTACTACTATTACTAGTATCATTAACGCTCGCATTTTTATTCTGCGTGAGCATTGCTGAGTAGTCCTAAAATGGGATCAATAGCTATCTGTTGTTAGGTAGTTAGGCACAGTAGTGGGTAGGAAGCCTTGCTCGACGTAGGTTTCGTGCTTGTTGGCACTCACCAGTCAGAAAAGCGTATCTGCAATTTCGAAAGAACAACTCATATCCCTTCTGAGGTTTGAACCTGGGTTACCCATTGCTTCTATTCGGACTCACGATTATCTCCCTGTGGGACTGTAATGGATACTTTGATTGGACACTACGTAGGTAGTCAGTAACTATTGTCCTGCGTCTAGTCCTTGGTGTTTGTGCAGATTGAATTTTATCAGTCGAGTTTGCAAATAGCATGTGTGGAGTAATAGGCTTGGAAGCCTTGCTCGATCTAAGTTTCATGCTTTTCAATGCTACTCGGTTTTCTGTGGCAGTCTACTTTAAAATCCATCAATTCTTCACCGAAATCTAGAATATTTTGACTGTGGTGGAATATTATTATTATTTCCTTTAATTCCTAGAGGAACATAAGGCTTCAGCTGCCCAAGTCTCCATTGCGTTCAGTTATCTGCCAACATTTTTATTACCTCGCTCCACGTCTGCCAACACGCTTTCGTCTCTTCTTCACATGACCTCCTCAAAGTAACCCTTGCACTGACGACCAACTCGCCGCTTCCCTTTCGGGTTCCATTCGAGCAATGGCTTGTCTAGTGATGTCACTTGGTGGTTTGTTTTCTCAGATTATGGCCAGCCAATCCATCTCCATTTCTTCCTGCCTATTTGTTTCACAATCGGTTCCTGGTTGGGTCGCTCATTGTTAGAGATCCCAACCCGTTGCTGATCTTTTCCGGCCATCTAATTTTGAGTAGTATTGAGTGAAGACAGTTGTTGATGAAGGTGTGTAGTTTGTTTGTGGTTCTCTATGTGACGCGCCAAGTCTCTGATCCGTACAGTGAGTAGTACTGACTGACTTCACATTAGAGTTGAAAATCCGGATGTTATTTTTGATACTGAGTGCTGTTGACTTATCTCCATACAGACTTGAGAGTAATGAAAGCTTGTCTTGCTTTTCCGATTCTGGCTTTGATATCCTCTTCAGTTCCGCCTGTAGTTGAAACGGTGCTTCCCAGGTAGGTAGGTAGGTAGGTAAAGGAGGTTGTTTCTTTCAGGTTCCTCCCATTTATGCTGGCTGATTGTTGTCTGTTGTTGTTGTTGTTGCTGTTGGTGTTGGCCAGGAATCTTCACCACCTCTGTTTTACCTATGTTCACTTGAGGTGAAGTCCTATCTGTGATGCTTCTTCTGTCAACTTGTTGCTTTTCACTTGTATATCTTCCAGTTTGTGGGAAATCAGACATATATCATCGGCGAAGTCCAGATCCTCCAAGTTTTTTGTTTGGGTCCATTTTATGCCTGTTTCCTAATTGTCCGTTGTCTGTCGCATTATCCAATGTCCGAGCCTAATTTCAGAAGCTTTTCATATATTACTCTTCGTGTACTATTTACTTAGTATTATTTATAATGGAGTATATTAAAGTTAGTTCGCTAGACATTTCTTTACATAACCCGAAATCTTTCCTTTTCTTTCTCTCTCTTTCAGGTTAAACAACGTTTAAAGGCTTATCTGCTTAATCGTCGGCGTGGGCGTGTCCTTGCTAACAGACATTGGAGAGCAGATGGTAAAGTATGCAGCTCATCACAAAATCCATTCACTGAATCAGACTTTGATGAAAGTTTAGAACACTCAGGAAGTGAATCATGTCAACAAGGAATGTGTCATATAGGTGATCACTGGCACAGTGCTGACTCTCCAGGTTTCAGTGAATGGGATTTCGGTATGTTAGACTTTCTTCACTTTTCCATTTGTTTTTCTTTGTTTAATTTTTTTCTTTCACTTAAAATTCTTTTTCTTTCGGGACGGATTGTCACAACTATCTCAACTGTTGGAAAGGTGACTTTAACTGCACGCAGAAACGTTGGTAGTTTATTCACAAATAAAATTTCAGTTAACCAGGTCTCTACTTTTGTTCGTTTTCAGAACATATCCGTTTAGGTCAAGATTAATGACACCTTACCTTGTCCTATTCCCCAGTCCCACCTACGTAGGCGAGAACACACAACGACATGAGCCGAAAGTATATTTCAAGTGTCAGCCATAGTATATTTTTCACAAAAAAATCACCAAGGTTATGTCAATTAGTCTATTATCATGATAGATAAAATATTGGGCGTTATTTTGCGTCGGTCGATTCTGATCGGTTTATTTCCGGACTGACTTTGATCACCATATCATCAATAAAGGATAATCTATTGTTTATCTATTTACACATCACCATGTTATTATTATTTTTTTCTGTGCTTTGAAGTTTGACCAAAGATGGGGTTGTCTTTATGGGGTAGATTTACAAGTCTGTATTCTTTCCTATTTGAACAAAGCAAGAACAACAATTGTACCAGGATAATATGAGCTCATCTTTTATTATTTCAAGGATTCTTCTCAACTAGTTGCAACCTGAACGATAAAAATTATGAATTACATTAAAGATTTGAACATACTTTTCCACGATCATAAGGAGTAATTAGTAGAAAGTAAAAGTAACATTAGTCCGGAATGATTTAACTAATTAAGAGTTGTAAACACTGACTATTTATAGAACAATTAGACAATTAGGCTCGGAAACGAAAAACAGTTGCATATATATATATGTGTGTATAGAAACAAAGTTTAGCTAGAAAGAGCAAAACAAAAAAGCGGATTACGTAACTAAAGAAAGTGTTTTATTTAAAAGCCAATAGAAAAAAAGAAGAAAAGAACAAAGTAGGTTAAGTCATGTTTAGATGAGAGAGTATATTTGGTCACAGGATTTCATCATGAGCTGACATCAGTAAGGGAACCATTGGAGAAACCTGGGAGTACTGGACAGCTGTTTCGCCCTAGTTTGGGATTCTTCAGCAGTACGCATCCACCGGGGTTCGAACCCAGGACCTTCTGGTTACAAGGCGAGCTCGTATACCATTAACCCACTGGGACCCGATCCAATGACCAGTGCATGAATTGTAACTTCTGCCAATTCACGATATAGCGCAACCGCTAGCCAGTGTCTTCGATGGCGAGTATTTGTCCTCACACCCGACCTGCTGCAACCTACTGGTCACGAATTTTTATATTTTGTTATCACCAGGGCAGTACAATTACTCCTTGTGATCGTGGAAAAGTATGTTCAAATCTTTAATGTAATTCATATTTTTTATCGTTCAGGTCGTAACCACCAGTTGAGAAGAATCCTCGAAATAATAAAGCAGATGAGCTCATGTTATCCTGGTACAATTGTTGTTCTTTCATATTTGTTGTAGGGTTCGGGGTTAGGGCAGTAGAAACCAACAAGTTTGTTACCATGATAGTAGAAGTGGATGAATAATAATTTTCTTTTGTATGCATAGCTCTTGTTTCTCTAACTGAATGGCTTAAGTTTCAGCAATACAAAGGAGCAGGTTATTCTTCAGTTTGTAGATTACTTTGAAGGAGGAAACGTTCATGAAGTTGGAATTCCCACTGTTGACATGCTGTTAATTCACTCCCCACTACAACTTAATCAATCAATCATCCAACTTATTAAGTTACCCTAGTACACTTATTCAACTCATCTTATGCATTGGCTAATATTAACCAATGTGATTATGACAACACATCACTTTTGTTACTACCCTCCCTCTTCCATGGAAAATGAGATTGTATATAAGTCCAGTTGTGCAGCTGAAGAGGAAAATGAATTCTCCGTAAACAGCCTCTAGGTGTTTTGTTTTCGCTACTATCTGGATGGGGATTATTCATGACTATGTAAGAAGTAATGTATTGATCAAATCGCCACACTACGAATCATCATTGAACAAAGCTTGGAATGGGAGTCACCCCTCTATCTCAACTTCATCGACTTTGAGAAGGCCTTCGACAGCGTCGATCGAAAGGTGATTTGGCAACTACTTCGCTACTACTGTGGGGTCCCATCGACGACTATACATCCCATCCAACAGTTGTACGACAATGCTGCATGTCAAGTAATCCACAATGGGAAACTCACAGAATCCTTCGAAGTGAAGACGGGAGTAAGGCAAGGCTGCTTACTATCTCCAATGATTTTCCTGATTGTGGTAGATTGGATAATGTGACAGACAACGGGCAATGAGGAAACAGGCATAAAATGGACCCAAACAAAAAACTTGGAAGATCTGGACTTCACCGATGATATATGTCTGATTTCCCACAAACTGGAAGATATACAAGTGAAAAGCAACAAGTTGACAGAAGAAGCATCACAGATAGGACTTCACCTCAAGTGAACATAGGTAAAACAGAGGTGGTGAAGATTCCTGGCCAACACCAACAGCAAAAACAACAACAGACAACAATCAGCCAGCATAAATGGGAGGAACCTGAAAGAAACAACCTCCTTTACCTACCTACCTACCTGTCTGTCTGTCTGTCTGTTTTCGACATAGAACTTTGCACAAATGTGCGGAAGTTCAAGTCGCCACATTCCGTGTAGCACGCGAAGCAAGAGAAGAAAGTACAAGAAAAGCATAATAGAAACAGTGAGCAGAGGTGTGAGACAAAGGAGTAATAAAGAAATACAAAACAGTTTCATTGAAGATCATAAGTCACAGGGAGTGGATGCATCTGCGCCACTGAGAACGATTTTGAGCCATGTCACCAATTGTTTCCAACCATAGATTTTTACCGTCCCGAGGACCCCAGCCTGGAAGTCTACACCTTCCTACGTGGCTTAGACCAACTGTTGTGGATTTCATTGACTGATGCCAAGTTTTTGTTTGACCGCCGCTAGCTTTTTTCCAGCCTGACCCTATATCCGCTAACATTGCTCGTCGAGGGAGGCGATGGCTTGGCATACGTAACACATGTCCTAACCATCTCAGTCTTTGTAGCTTCACGACTTCGTCGATTGATTTCCCCTGTTTACCTAGAACTCTACGCCTAACCTCCATGTTGCTCACCTTATTATGCCACTTTACACGGGAAATAGAACGCAGGCACCTATGATCAAAGACAGCTAGTCTTTTCATGTCTTCCACTCTCAGTGGCCAGGTCTCACAACCATAAAGGAGGACGGAGCGGACTGATGAGCAGTACACCCGCCCTTTGGTCGATAGTCGAACATCTCGTCTACGCCAGAGTCGGCGTAAACTAACAAATGCGAAACGAGCCCCTTGTATTCGTGCTGAGATTTCGTCAGAGATCAGCCCGTTGGGGCTGATGGTACTTCCCAAATAAGTGAAGCGGTCAACGTGCTCTACCACTTCACTTCCTATTTTTAAACTAGGCGTCGATGTAGTCCAGTCCTGTAACATCATCTTGCATTTGGCGGGAGCGAATCGCATGCCAAACATTCGTAGATTGCGGCTCAAGGTGTTTAGAAGACTCTGCATTTCGTCAGCGTCTTCGCCTAGAAGGACTATATCGTCTGCATATTCCAAGTCAACGAGATTATTCCCGGTAGCAAGTCAATCCCTGAGTCGCTGAAGTCACCTAGGGTTAAGTCCATTAACACATCTATGATGAAGTTGAATAGAAAAGGAGATAATGGGCATCCTTGACGGACACCACTGGTCGTCATCAGTTCAGATGACAGCTCGCCGTAAGCCCTCACCTGGCTGTATGAGTACGAGTAGAGTGCCTTAATCAGTGCAATATATTTTCTTGGAATTCCCTTTACAGCCAAGCATCTCCAGAGAACTTCCCGATCGACAGAGTCGAATGCTGCCTTTAGGTCAAGAAATATAATGACTGTTGGACGCCGGTAGGAATGCCTATGTTCTAGAATCTGTCGGAGGGTGAAGATATGATCAATACACCCTCTTCCTGGTCTAAAGCCTGCCTGGCTCTCTCGTGTTTGTGCTTCCCGAGCACCACTCAGTCTACGCATGATTATTGAGCCTAAGACTTTAGATACTATATTAGTCAAGCTAATCCCTCTGTGATTATCACAGGAAGACTTGTCTCCCTTCTTGTATATGGGGATAATCAGTGACTTACACCAACCCGATGGGACTTCTTCTGATTCCCAGACGCTGCCTAGTACCTCAGTTAATCCGGACAGTAAGCTGTCTCCACCGTACTTAAATACCTCTGGAGTCATTCCATCAGGTCCCGCTGCTTTGCCTAGTTTCAGATTGGTGACAGCTTTAGTAACCTCAGTTAGTGACGGAGGACCTGTGTCTATATCCCATTCAGGGAGGTGTTGGATGCTCGGAAGGTTGAGCGTGGCTGTGGGCAAATTAAACTGCTCCTCATAATGCTCTTTCCAACGATCCAGTCGTCTATCCTGGAGCTAATTATAGTGCCATTTTTTTCCGAGATTGTCTCACTAATGATTTGTCTTCTCCCACCCGTTTCCCTGATGAGTCCAAAGAGTTGCCTGGTGTTGCCTATCCTCAAAGCTTTCTCCATCTCTTTGGCTTTTGTCGCCCACCACTGTTCACGGTCCTTGCGGAGACTTTTCGTAAGTTTCCTCTTGTGCAGCTTTCGCTCCTCATTGAATTCGGAGCTCGCCGGAATAAGTCTTCTAGCATCTATCAGTTCGGATGAGGCGGTGGAGATCCAGTGGTTTTTACTCACCTTTGGGTTTACCTTATTCACAGCTTTTACAGCTGTATCTATGGCTGCCTGGATATTTTTCCAAGCTTCTTCAGGGTGAGCACAGCTGTCGAACACAGATATGTGTTTAGCTAGTTCTTCCTCAAATACGGATTTAGTTTCCTGATCGAGCTGGGGACGTGATGGTTTTACCGCCAGCTGTTTCCTACGTCCGTTCAGTCGTAAGCACACCCGAGCGCGGACCAGTGCATGGTCGGTATCTACGCACGTGTTCCAGAAGGAGCGACAATCTCCTACCGACCCACGCCAACGATAGCTTATTGCTATGTGGTCTATTTGTGTCCAGCGTTGGTTTGATGAAGGGGGTCTCCAAGTCAAACAGTGTCTCTCCTTGTGTTTAAAGTTAGTGCTTACAAGAAACAAATGATTATCAGAGCAGAACTGTAGGAGACGGTCACCGTTGTCGGTTCGCTGGCACGGAGCTCCATAGGTGCCACCGACATCCTTCTCAGATTGACACAATTTCCCTACTTGAGCGTTAAAGTCACCAGCTAGAACGACTATGTCTGAGCGTTTAGCCTTTCCACCAAACTAGACAGCTTTTGGTAGAACTCATCCTTCGTTTCATCTGAACTGCAGTCAGTGGGGGCGTAGGCGGAGATTACGAAAAGGCATCGGCGAGTAGTGCAGTCCTTCCTCCTTCTTACTGATCCGTTCAGGCGGACAGCACACATTCGGCTATCTACCGGGATCCAGTCAAGCAATGTCTTTTCTGCCCTAGTACTCAAAGCTATCCCTACGCCAGCTAATCCTCGTGAACTAGCTGTGGCATCTCCTGACACCCTCAAGGTGAATTTTGCAGATTCAACCTGTTGGCCAGGTGGGGTTAGGTGAATAACCACACTTGGGTCTTGTATGCGTGTTTCTGAAACACAGCATACATCAATGGCTCGTGATGCCAGGGTCTTGGCTAGTGATGCTTGTTGTCCTATTTGGCAAAGTGTCCTAACATTAAGAGCTCCTATATGAAATTGGTGGCGCGGCTTTAAGAGGCTGTCGGTGGTGGTTTTTTGGCTTCCATCGTTTTTAGTGGACGCAGAGTGGAGAGGAAGTGGAGAGCTATCAAGTCGAGGAGTTGCATCAGTGGAAGGAAGGCAAGATGATAGAGATGAAGATGAAGACAAAGATGAGTGAGTAATAGAGAGGTTTCGTGTGCATTTCGGATTGTGAGGGCGATTGTTACTTCCCGGCTGCCCACACCGTGGAAGTTGGTTGCGTGACCGCAGAGCCCAGGGGACAACTGCTTGAGGCCGGTCACACGCGGCCTGTTTTTGTTTGTTCTTTTTGTTTGGTGTGTCTCAGTAGCATATTTATCACTCCTGCCCTGTGACACGGCAGCAGGAAGCGCGGTCGTTGTTAATCCGGGCCACGGCCGATCCGGCATGAAATTTTGTGATTTTGTATTGGACATGATGTTGGATTGGGTAGCTGCTTTTTGTTTAACCGCTATCCAAACAACCTGCCTGGCATGGTAGGACCTCAAGAGACATAAGTCTCAGCCAGTATAGCTTGAATAGATCATTGCGGTGTTCAAGCCCGACCACCACGTCAAGGTAGCAGCTTTCGGTCGGGACCTACCTACCTACCTGGGAAGCACCGTTTCAACTACAGGCGGAACTGAAGAGGATATCAAAGCCAGAATCGGAAAAGCAAGACAAGCTTTCATTAATCTCAAGTCTGTATGGAGATAAGTAAACAGCACTCAGCATCAAAAATAACATCCGGATTTTCAACTCTAATGTGAAGTCAGTCAGTACTACTCACTATACGGATCAGAGACTCGGCGCGTCACATAGAGAACCACAAACAAACTACACACATTCATCAACAACTGTCTTCACTCAATACTACTCAAAATTAGATGGCCGGAAAAGATCAGCAACAGGTTGGGATCTCTGTCAATGAGCGACCCAACCAGGAACCGATTGTGAAACAAATAGGCAGGAAGAAATGGGGATGGATTGGCTGGTCATAATCTGAGAAAACAAACCACCAAGTGACATCACTAGACAAGCCATCGCTCGAATGGAACCCGAAAGGGAAGCGGCGAGTTGGTCGTCAGTGCAAGGGTTACTTTGAGGAGGTCATGTGAAGAAGAGACGAAAGCGTGTTGGCAGACGTGGAGCGAGGTAATAAAAATGTTGGCAGATAACCGAACGCAATGGAGACTTGGGCAGCTGAAGCCTTATGTTCCTCTAGGAATTAAAGGAAATAATAATAATAATAATGTAAAAAGTCATCATTTCAAATTATATTTCTGTTGGCATCCATCAGTAATAAGATACGACGTTGGGTATTGAATGATTGACTAGGGTTTAGAAGAATTAAACTTAGTAAAAGTATTTCTCTATGACTAAGCCTATAAGCGTATGCCGATTGTTTATGCATTTAACACTATTATTATTATTATTATTATCCGACTAGGATAGTGTATTTGTTTAATCGAGAATATGCTTTCACCACATTCACATTCACCTCTACATAATACTGTTAGGCAAGCATATCCATATATATGTTATAATTATAGCAGTAAAGCTGTTAATCGATACATTTTATTTTCGTACGTTAAAAATGCTTGTGTGTTTATGTATGGATGTGTGTGTGTGTGATCTCTGTGCCTATGGGTGTGCAAACTAATTAATTGTTTTTGACATCTATTTTTAAGCAAGCTATATATAGTTAATCATCATTAGAGTAGTTAGTTGGTGTTGTTGATCTCCTTGATGATGCCACAACTGGGAAATGATAACATGTTTTGTATTTTTAGCAGTTTAGTGAACATGTGAACTTCAATATATATATATATATATATATATATATATATATATATATATGAGAAAACATGATTTATTGAGCAAACAATTGTTTTCATTAACTGCATTTTCTATAGTTGGTTTGTAAAAGTTAGTTTTGTTTTTCACGAGTTTGATCACGGATTGATATCAGTTAGAGAACCATTGAAAACCACTAGAGAGTACTGGACAGCTGTTTCATCCCAATTTGGAAATCATCGCCAGTACGAAACCACCACCACGGTTAGAGCCCAGGACCTTCAGGTTACGAGGTGGTTGTGTTCTCTGAGCTGGATAGTTAGTTTGCGAAGCTTTCATCGCCCTACTAGGCGATATCTTCAGCGCATACTTCAATTTGAAGTGAGCTTTTAGATGTCTCCACGAGTTTATTAATCATCTCTTCTGGTCGGTGACCTTGGACGTGATTGGTTGTTTTTGTGTGTTTTCACACCTTCTCGATTACTTGTGGCATTGGAACTGATTGTTTCTTTGACTTGAACTTTGACCCTTTGTGTGTGAGGTTTCCTTCTTATCGGTTGATAAATTTTGTCTATTTCGATGTGTCTATTGATTGATGATTCACTGGAGTACCAGGTGGGCTTCTAAAAATTCTCTAGAATTCTTGCTGTTTCCTCTACCTAATATTTGAACGTTCGTTGTCCCAGTCGAGTTGGTGTCCGTGGTTGTCTGTGTGTAGTGATATGAGGGAGTGGATATCATATCTTTTGACGGCTAACCTATGTTCGTGGATACGAAAAGGAAGGGGACGTCCATTTTGGCCAATGTAGTGTTTTTTGCAGTTGTTACAATTTATTTTGTAGATGATGTTGGTTTTATCTTCTTTCGCTGTTGAGTATTTTGGTTGACATGGAATTGAGTGAAGTGACTGTTGGTTTGTGTGCATGACGTCAATTCCTAAAGGTTTGAAGAGTCTTGTAGTGATTTATGAGATATCCTTTATTTTGTGTTTTCCTTGGGGGCTTTTGGTTTGATAGGTTGTCTTGGGGGTATATATCTTTCGATGAAATTCCGTGGATATCCATTCTTTTGGAAAACGTCTTCAATTTTCCTTAAGATGGGAGTTCTGCAATCAGTCCTTGCCCTCTTGAACAGTGTTTGTATGCAATTCCTTTTGTGTGTTATTGGATTGTTGCTGTTGTAATTCAGGATTTGGTCTGTGTGAGTTGATTTTCTATAGACTTGAGTTTCTAATTCCCCTGGGGTTGTTCGCTTGACTAAGACGACGGAAAATGGGATTTGGTTCTCGGATTCCTCTTCTCTTATGAATTTGATGTCGTTGTAGATGTTGTTTATTAAGTTGTGAGTTTTATCTAACCCGTTTCTTTTGATTATTACAAGTGTCTCATCGACGTTACATATCCAAATCTTGGGTGTGGTCTTTGGTAGAATTATGTTTTGGAGCCTTTGCATCACTGCTTCTGCAATCAAGCCTTATATTGGGGGATCCCATGGGTGTTCCTTTGACTTGTTTATATATTTAGCCGTTGAATCTTTGCTTAATTTTTTTTTGTTTTAAATAGATGTCTGAATGAATATTTTTGGTATATTGAAATCTAATCCTTACAAACCAACTCTTGAAAATTAATCTGATGCTCGCTAGTGACTTGCTACAGGACGAAGTTACCTACAGTGAATTTTAGTGAGAGGTCGTGACCAGTGAGGTGTACATCCATTCTGGGAGTGAGGATGAAGTTCCCACCGATGATACTTGTTGGCGGTCACGCTAAAGTTCACGAATTGGTAGAAGTTAGAATTCATGGACTGGCGATTGAATCGGGTCCCAGTGGCTTAATGGTATATGATCTTGCCTTGTAACCGGAAGGTCCTGTCCTCTAACCGTGGTGGTGGGTGCATACTGTCGATAATTACCAAACTGGAATGAAACAGCTGTCCAGTACACTCTGGTGGTTTTCAATGGTTCTCCAACCAATATCCATCCATGATCTATTCGTAAAAATAACTGCATTTATAAATCCATGAATATATTCGAGGACAAATATCCAGTAAAGGTAAATAAAAAATTATATCAGAAACTTTATTGTTGGGGTACATGTATATTATGGAATGATAATCCGTTAATTGACACTGTCAATTGAATATATATATGTATAAGTACAGTCAATCAAAATGGAATAAAGTATGAATAGACAACTGGGTGACATACTAATATATTTACAGTTAACAGAATATAAGTTTCATTGGGAGGAGTGGTGTTGTTGTTGTTGTTGGTGGTGGTGGTGAGTTATATCCAATGATGTGACAGAAATGTGATTACTACAAAAGACATAGAAACACATGCCAATAAACGTGGAATACTGGATGTAGTAAGTTCAAGAGATGATACGATAACAAGTGTAATGATAAAATAAGGAGGTTAAATTGTAGACTGTAATAAAATCCTAGAGATATGATAAACTTAGTGTAAATTACAAACGTTGTTCGTTGGTGGTTCAGTGGTGAGCACACTCACCAATCATGTCTCACGTGATCCGGCCGATGCACTCCTAAACTTCTATAAGTCGGTAGTAAGGCTGGTGTAATAGGAAAGACTGTGCATGAAACTGTCTGCCTGTTTTCAGCATAAAACTTTGCACCAATGTGCACCAGTTCAAGTCGCCACACTCCCTCCTCTATGTACCACACAAAGCAAGAGAAGAAAGTAAAAAGAAATGCACAATAGAGACAGTAAACAGAGGTGTGAGACAAAGGAATAATAATAACGAAGAACAATATAGTTTCATTGGAAATCATAAGTCACAAGAAGTGGATGCATCTTCACCAGCCATTGAGAACGATTTCGAGCCATATCACCAATTGTCTGCAGCCATTGGTGTTTAACGTCCCGGGGATCCCAACCAGTCAGTCAGGAAGTCTTCATCTTCCTACGTGATTGGCTTAAACTAACTGTTGTGGATTTTATTGACTGGTTCCATGTTTTGGTTTGATAGCCGCTAGTTCTTTTCCAGCCTGACCCTATGTCAACTAACATTTTCCGTCGAGGAAAGCGATGTCTGGGCATGTAGGCGTAACACATGTCCTAACCATCTCAGTCGATGTAATTTCACGGCCTCATCGATTGATTTCCCCTGTTTACCTAGAACTCGACGCCTAACCTCAATATTGCTCACCCTATTATACCACTTCCCACGGGAGATAGAGCGCAGGTATCTATGATCAAAGACAGCTAGCCAGCCTTTTCATGTCTTCCACTCTCAATGCCTGGCCATAAAGGAGGACGGAGCGGACTGATGAGCAGTACACTCGCCCTTTGGTCGATAGCCAGCCGAATATCACGTCTGGCTTCACGTGCATGAAGCTAGCAAACCATCCATCTTCGTAAAAATAAAACAATTGCTACCAGAACTTTAAAGCTTTTCCTTGAAGCCCTGTACTCTACTCGGAATGTAAAGGAATAAAATAATCAATCAATAATATTAATAATAATAAATTACAGAAGTTGACGTATAATAAGGATAATAACTGAGTGAAGTAAACAAAGTAAAAGGGGAATAAGAAAGACATAATATGCAATGAAAATATATATTTGTTGATAATGTTACTGTGATGATCTTATGATAGACCAGAGTAAACAAAGAGGATAAATGTACTTTTTTGCACATGTCGGGCAGGTCGCTTCTTATTAACTAACTTCTTTTAGCTTCAGTTATGGCTAAGATTTGTAATCGTTTGCCGTCCAGCAGATTGTTCACAACTCGACATACACAGTTGTAAATGACTCATCTATTTTGATGCTGGTGTTCATTATCCACTGTATGAGATAAAATGACACTACTGATTGATTTATAGCTACTCTTTTACCAAGCCGAAATGGAAACACGTATCTAATTACCTAAAGATAAATTTCTGCGAGTTCGATCTACATAAAACTAGCTCCGCACGTGCAGTTGAATTTGTTTCCACACATTGATTTGGCTAATTTTGGATAGTTTACCTTCAGTGCACCGTGTCAGCATCGGTATGACTGACGAATTGATGTGTATTTATGCGGCACTGAAAGTTCTTTTTTCAGTTGATCTGATTTATTATTCACAGTATTCTTGAATCATATAAATAGTTGACTATGAATACTACTCAACAGTCACCATTTTCTCGTTAAATACTCTGTAAATATCACCATTGAGCGTTTGTGGTGAGAGCAGCCTGCTAGCCAATTGGTTGACACTAATCTACGTCAATGTCTAGGTCACTGATATGGGCCGTGAGGAAATATGAACAAGGCTGTTTCAACAACCATTCACAGCAAACTTAAACGTCGGGAAATATGATTCGCAGATAGATGGCTCCACTTTCCGAGGAGCTCGAAACACAACCAATCAGAAGACTGCGTTTGTCTACTTGACTAGGCTATAATAATGCATGTGAAATATAGATAGATACGTGTTGATTTCCGTAATAAAATGATCTGTTATCTGGCCCTTGTCTTCTGTTGTTATACGTTTACATAATCAGTTCACTATGATTAGATTTGATGCTTGAATACGAACGATTTCATCCCTGGTCAAAATAAAGAGAGAATAGCGACCGAGGAGAGCAAATGCACCAATGACCTCCTAGAGTGCGCTTAATTATTCAGATCAAGGTAGTGAGACAAGGTAAACATCAAAAACCCAGCAGATTTGTAAAGAAATGATAATACAGCGTGGACTTCTCAACATTTTGCGAAATTCCAGTGTAGACAAGATTTTATTTTTATAAATCAAACAGCGTTGTTATACAGTAATATTAACTGATGACCACGTTTCGAGCACAAACTATTGCCACTCATAATCATCATATCAAGTTACTCACTCACACAACTTTTTCCTTCATTTATATACATGTATGGAATCGACTAGATATTGGAATAGAAATCAATATGAGATAATGCACATTCAGAAATAATAATATGAGTGTTATTGATCAGTTACAATCAGATGGGAAATAAGACGAGTGTTTTTATAGTCATCATAATGAGTAACTTGTTGGAATGTTGTGATGTTCTTGAATTGAAATAGAATTTTAAGGTTATATATTATCCTCTTCTGATTTGGCTGACTGGTGGTAATAATATCTTCCATATTTCTGATACTTGCATTGAGTCATTTATATTGCATGTGTTGAGTGTAGACTCAATGAACCAGTCAGTATTCAATGTCTCTCTCTCTCTCTCTCCACCTACATAGATTACTTCTTAGAATCTTAACCCTCTCCCACCCACCCCATTGTGTGGTTGTGCGTTAATGCATGCAGTGCAATTGTTGAGCTTTCTACTAAATTACTTATCTTCTCGGGTGAGGTCAACCATTCTTACCTTAGCCACTAAATTCTTATGTTCCGACAATCTGATTACCGCTGATCTACTAGTTTTACTTATATAGTTGACCTCACTCACAATCATTGCAGGGTATTTTTGTAAATTATATTATTTTGTTTAATTGGGTCCACCGAGTCTGTTGGCCTACAATATTGCATCTAATTTAAGCAACGATAACATAAACAAAAAGGAATTTATATTACAGGGTATAGGTAACCAAAGTTGATGATTGCAGACTTTTGACTCCTTTAGCAGTACCAGTTAAGTCAGATGTGTACAAAAAGTGTAAATGATAATAATAATAATAACGATATTAATAATAATAATAGAGTTAATAACTAAAATTATAAGATGACAGAAATAGTGTCACCATACATAAATTACAAATAGGCGAAGATAAAATAGCCATTTATTCTGTTGATTACACAGAAAGTTGTAAGTTGCACGCTTAACACTACCTCTGTTACATATAAAACGCGGTCTGAATACTCAGACGTTGAGTTTATGTACTTGGCTTCACGAGCTTATAGTCTTTCATAATGACTTCTAGATCTACGTGATAAGAAGCAAGATGGAGGAGAGTTGTAAATAGATATGATGTTGACAGTCAGACCATATGCATTTAGATCACTTCTCGCATGAGTTCAGATGTCTGTCGACTACAATAGTAACGAGCTTAAATATTGACACACTGCATGACCTTACTGACAACCTTTAATACTCTTCACAATATGACAGAGTCCTTTTTGATTGGTATCCCAAGAAAGACTATATTGGAGTTGGGGGTAGGAAGAGTAATAAAAAACGATATGTAAGATGTAAGAGTTAGCGAATTGTAAAAGTAGACGTTGAGTGATGCCTACCTGATTATCTTACCTTTTTATTATTGTGTAGAAGGTGAGATGGGACATATTCTAAGAAATCAACAAGATATGGTATGATGAAGGAAGATCAGAGAATTGAAGTATTCCAAGGTATTTTATGCTTGACTTGCTTTCAAGCATTTGGATCACGTTTATACCTGAAAGCGAAGTTAACTGACTAATATTTAGAGGGATTTAAGGTCAGACCATTGAGCTTAAACTACTGACTGAAATCCGACAGAAAGCTATTCAGTTTGAAGTTAACTCCTTTCGAAAGAGGCAGAGACGAAAGAGAAAAGAAGACAGAGAACATCTCATAAAGATAAGTTTTGTGTATCGTGATTATAACCGTATTGTAGCAAATATCAGAGGATAAGAAAGATTGCAAGTACAAAATCTTGTCTGATAGAAAACGGCCGTTGTTACTTGATGATAATTGGCACTGTAGTAAGATACATGGGTGTGTCATTTTATATCTTGTTTTCAACCTCCATAATACTTTTTCGTCGCTTTGTTAGAAACATGACAGGCATTTGTTCTCAAATACGATGTGATACACAAAGATAAATAAAACACGGTAAATTAGATACAATATCTAGATAGCCCAATATTCAAGTAGACCACCGTTTCAATGCTGAAAAAGACAAAGAACAATAAACAGGATATATTTGTATCTTTATGATACATACTTATCTCCGTTTCTGATAGGATCCCACACATTTTGTTATTGACTGTTAATCCCGCATATATGGTATATCATCATTCCCACAGATTTTGTTATTGACTGTTACGATCAATTATTTCAAATGCTGTTAACTGTCTATATTGTTGTAAAATGTATAAATACCATGACTTTCTTTGTCGTTGTTGTTGCACTACAATACACAGTCACAGTCCAGTCTTTTTCTTTTAATATTTGCGTGCTTCACTGAATCGGAAGGTACCACAAGCAGATAGGCATATTAGTCAGGCGCAGACAGAACAAGGCGACAACGTCCTCATTTAATTCCCTACGGTTATAACAGTTTCTCTTTTTTCCCCTGAATTGATCGGTTTGATTCTATCTACTGGTCGTTTGAAGGCTATTGAATTCACTGGAGCGTAAAAGCGTAAAATTGATATGAAGGAAATTAAGATAAAGAAGGAGGCGAAATAAAAAAGGAATCTAGACATTGTATACCTGATTCAGTCATTTCTCTCCGTTGTTCACTTAGGCTCGTAATGCTTGAATAACACTTTTCTATTTCCATATTAGTTTGTTTGTTTATTAGATGTATCACACAGTGAAACAGTGTTATTATTTCCTGGATGACGTCTCGAACAAAATTTATTATTGTTCATAATCATATCATCAGTTATAATCACACGACTTTGAAACTTGAGTTTTATAGTTTTGTTTGCTCTCCTATTTGTCATCGTAGGTGTGAAAGTAGAATTTCTAGATATCTCGGTGGACAGGTGTTGAATCATTTCTATTACAGGTGTTTGCAGTTGATTCGATAAACAAAGCTTCTGTTATCAATCTCTCCCTCCACTCTTTGACATCAGATTTTAAAACTGTCATCCTATCCCATCCTATTGTGTGGTGTCGTTGTGTGTAACTGCAAGTGGTGAGTGGTTTAACTGAACTATTCTCTAGATTTCTTATCTTATCAGGGTCAGCTAATCTAGATTGTGCTGCTAGGTTTTTATGCTCGGCTAGTCTGACTGCCTCTGTTGTACTACTTTGACCTATGTATTTGACCTGACAATCATTGAAGGTTGGGTATTAGATGAACTAAATTGTTTTGTTTTAAACGCTCCACAGGATTGATCCTTCAACCGACAAAGCTTGTTTCTAATTGAGTTTGTGGTTGGTTTGAATGACAGTCACTTTTATTCCTGCCTTGTTAGTGCGTCGGTGGCACAGTGGTTAGGACGCTCGCCAGCCATGCATATGGTCCTGAGTTCGATTCCCGGCCGACGCACTCCTTTACCTCGCTCATCCAGAAATAATGCTGATAAAGAGGAAAGGTTTGGCATGAGGCTAGCAACCCCATCCTGTAAAAATAAGCACTGCTACAGAAACTTCAAGCCACTAGCTTGAAGCCCTATGTTCCACTGGGAACGTGAAGGAAAAAAAAAAAAAAAAAAAAAATTTTTGTTAAGAATTGTGCGTAAGATGGTTTCCGAGGTTCCTTCCTTGTATGGAATTACTGCTGGTGATTTAGATTCCTTATTGTTGGTATCGTCATTAATATTATTATTATTGTTATCATTATCATTATCGGTATTATCATTATTTATTTTATTTTTACATTTCCTTACATATTTCCTGACTAATTAGTCCGGGTAATTATTAAGTTTCAAGGCTTCTTTTATGTGTATCACTTCCTGTCTTAGATTTTCCTTTTTACTACCTAGTTTTTGTGCTTTGTCACTTAAACATTTTACCAATCGTATCTTTATTGACATAGGATGGGATGATTGGAAGTTCAAATACCTGTTTGAATGTGTGGGTTTCCTGTAAACACTAGTCTTTAACTTCCCATCTTCTTTTCTTTGTACTTTGCAATCTAACTTTGGAAGGTCCCCTTCCTGACTTTCCAATTCAGAAGTGAATTAAATCGTCTCTACCTTCGAGTTGATGTGTTCGAAAAATCTATCTATATCTTGTGTTGTGAGTACAGTGAATGTGTCATCTACATACCTCCACCATACTTTTTGGGTGGGGGTGAACGTTTCAATCGCTATCTTTCTCCACCTATCCATGAATATATCTGCTACAACCGGAGATATTGGTGATCCCATGGAAACTCCCTCAGTTTGTTTGTATATTTTCCTTTGGAATTTAAATACTGTAGAAGTCAGGCAAAGCTGCACTCCCAGCACTTTTAGCACTTTTGTCCTAAGTTCGAGTTCTTGGTCAGAAATGATTTCGTTTCTGACTGCCTCTATAGCCATATTTATCGGTATACATGTATATAAACTGACAATGTCAAAACTAACCATTTTTTCTTCATTATCTAATTTTAAATTATCTAACCTGTGTTTTAGTTCATAAGAATTAGTTAGTCTAGATTTTGAGTGGCTTTTAAGGGGATTTAATACCATGGCTAAATATTTAGATAATTCATAAGTAGGTGAATTTCTAAAATCAACTATAGGCCAAACAGGGTATCCTGACTTATGAACTTTAACAACACCATACATCCTACTAGGGTTATTAGTTTTGGGCATTAAATTAAACCACTTAGACTCACCTGGAAACGGCTTCATTCGGCGTATAAGGTCCGCTGTGGATTTCTTAACTTTATTCATAACTGTGTCTATTGATTTATTAGTTTCCTTATATGGTCCAGTAAATAATAATACTGTTTCACTGTGTGATACATCTAATAAACAAACTAATATGGAATTACTTACTATAACAGTGCTCACATTTTGCAAATATATTAACACTTTTCTAGATTGTTTGATAATAGATATAATGGAGGTTTGAAGTTCATGTGGATTTTTGATGATAATTACTTTCATACATACGGTTTTCTTGATAAATTTCGATAAAATAAGAAAAACGTGAAATTCCAGTATAAAATGATATACCATTCTGTTTCACAGGTCCTCATCAGCTGCTGACCACTATCTAAAATTACAATGGTTTATAAAAGATTGAACGAAAATAGCATACTTCAACGTTTGATTGGTAGTAGAGGAAATGTTCAAGTTACCATCAATTTGTATACTTGTTAAAGTAGGAAAAGAAGGAGGGAGAGGAGAAACGTTTGATTGCAATTACTTCAGCAAATCGTAGTAAATTTTGCTGTCCTTTGAAGGATTTGGAAATCTCGACGAAATTACCCGTGTCCACAAGGTGTCTGATAACTGCACCTTACGAATATCTGCTTCCTTTTAGACATAATTTTATGGAGAAATGCTCAGGAAACCGGATATAAAACTTTTTCTCTATCCTTCCAATATACTTACTTCCACAGGTGTACGTAAATTTATTAACTCAGCTGGAAGCGACATCAGCAGGGTACTTATCCAGTTTAGATTACCTTGTAGAGTGTATATTGCTGTATATTGTTCCAAGCTAAACTACAGGGAAGCATCTTTTTATTTCTCCTTTCATTCTCTTCTCAGTCTTTTGTGATACTGCTTTTCCTTTGAATGGGAAACAAATAAACCCTTTCTTTTTTCCACCACAGTTGGGTTTTTGATTTTCTCGTCTTTTCCTTTGCTGTACCTGTGGATGGATGTGTCTGAATACCCACTTGGATACCATTCGGCGTTTCTCAACAGTGTGATTCTTATTCCCAGGTGTTGGGTGAACCTAGCATCCGGACTCCGTCGTATACTACCCTGATTAATCCACTGTCATAGTTTATACGTCAGAAGCTGTTATACTGAAGACATTGTCCGGTTCAGGTTTCTTTTCCATAGATGAACTTTTCGATCATACCGTCGTTTCTTCTTCTTACATTAAGATCCAAGAAATTGAAATCATTGTTATGGCCATATTCTTTGGTATATTTATTGTTACGGCGGATCTCATTGAGACGGTTAAATATTAAAGACACGTGGTTCATATCTTTGCAAACAACAAACGTATCACCAACATATCGTTGATAGTAAGTTGTTTCATTGATAGGAGAACTCATGCGCATGTGTTCGTGGTAACCCATGAAGATATCCGCCAGAATAGTTCTCAGAAGTGAACCCATCTCAACCTCATCAATTTTTCGGTGAAGCTGGTTGTTAAATTTGAATTAGATATCTTTTGTGCTTCATTTCTGGTAGTAGATTTGTTTGTTTACAAATGTTTTCAATTGTTTCCATCACTGGTATATTTGTAAATAAGACGATCACGTTGTACGATACCATGAGTTTACTTGATATATCTCAATGAACTACTTCTTTGGAAAAGTGATAGGTGTGGGTATCTTTCAAAGTGTGTATTGCAAACTTTCAAGTATTGGTTTATTGTAGAGATTTTGTTTAATTGTATGGAGGTTTTCACCATGAGCTGACATCAGTTAGAGAATGAACGTCCTGGGTTCGAACCCCGGTGGGTGTGTACTGATGAAGCCTTTATTATTACTTGTAAGAGGGTGTGTATTGTAGTTCCCTGAATATTGGTCTTTGTACCCGTGTGTTTCGTATGTCTTTTTTTATAATGTTAACAGCGATTATAGAATATTGGATATATATTGGTTAGTTGATGGCACTAGACCGTGGCGTAGTATATGGATGATGTTAGTAAGACGGTGATATGTGTGATTGTCGATGTGTGTGTATGTGTGTACCTGTAAGCATTGATGGATGCCTGAGGATTTGTGGTGATTTGTTGTGTGACAAGTCTAAATTAAGTGGTGTCTGTAAGTGACGGACCAGTATACAACTTCTCAGAGAAAAGAAGCAGCACGCACCCACCGGCTTTTGAAGCCAGGACTTTCTGGTTACAAGGTGAGCTTGTAGACCATTCAGCCACTTGAATCTGACTCAGTGGCGTCTACTAATTTGAAACTCGGTGGGTGCCTACTGCCGATGGGTCTCAAACTATGAGGGAACAGTTGTCCAGTACTTTCTGGTTTTCCATGGTTCCCTAACTGACATCAATCTGCGATCAAATTGGAAACTAATTAAATCCCTACAGATGAATTCCTTGAGTTTCGTGTGGAACATAGTGTTTGATGTTTCAGTAGTGATGATGTTTTTCTTTAACTGAGTGAGACTGTGAGCCTGATACTCGACCTTCCCTCTTTTCTAGGCTTACTGTATTGTTGAGACGAATATGTTCGTTGTACCTACCTTGACTACACATCCGTTTTTGACTCTGTAACCAGGTGTCTTTTGTTAAATAAGCTTTCTGAAAAACTTCATGCATTTATTCCCCTTGATGAATTTCAATAAAGCAATAACAACAGTGTGGTTTGTGCAGAATAATAAGGTACCATCATTTATTTCGTTGGCTTCTCATCAGCTGCTTACAGCCTAAATAAATTATTAGGTTTAAATACAGAAACGTTTTAACATACTTGCAAATTTTACATGTTGTCAGTTGACAGAAAGTTCCATAATAAGTGAACAGTGCTCAGAAAATTGCGCTTATATAGTTTTTACACAGACAGTTCAAGTTTAAACAAAATAAATGTATGCATATAATGGTAAAGGAGTTGCATAATAAAGATGAGATGTGCGTTAGATGCAGAGTGACTAATAAGTTAGGTAACAATGTACTGAGCTGAACTCAAATCATACAAACAACAGACAAGCAAAATTACAAATTATAAAAGGAGGATGGGGTTAAAAACAAAGATTACGTAATCAGATGAGAGAATAAAGACATCCAGTTACCAGGCCAAGGAAAGACTGATAACTGCTTCTTTTTCAACATATAAATCTGGTTTCAAGCGTTTGATAGAAATTGCTTCGGCAAACTTTAGGAGAATGGAGCTCCTTTGTCTATTGATAATTTTGAAGCATTTCTCGATTTCTCCACCTCATGACCCGTGTCGAGGAGATATCTAGTAATAGCGCTGCTATAAGAGTTTGTTCCCTTGAGACGTAGGCTTTTCGGTACATGTTCAGAAAATCGGAGGTGTCCTTCTTTCTGTTCTCCCAATGTAACTGCTCCTGCAGATACACAAATTTGTATACACAGTTGGAGTTAACATGAGAGGGGTATCTATCGACTTTTGACTGCACCAAAGAGCATGTTGTTCGATAGACGGGAACGAGCTTAGCTGCAGGATAGGCTGTGGCTAGTGGCGTTCTCAGTCTTCTGTTGACCATAGCTGTAATGTTTTCACCTTTAAAATCTAGTTGAGTGATTACAGGCTTTTTTCACACAGGAAAATCACAGTTGAAAAAAGCCTGTCTTCATTCAACTAGATTTTAAAGGTGAAAAGATTACAGCTATGGTCAACAGAAGACTGAGCACGTCACTAGCCAGAGCCTATCCCGCAGCAATAATGGTACCATGTTATTCTGCACAAACCAGACACATGAACTCATGCGAGAGGTGATCTAAATGCATATGGTCTGACTGTCAACATCATATCTATTTACAACTCTCCTCCATCTTGCTTCTTATCACGTAGATCTAGAAGTCATTATGAAAGACTATAAGCTCGTGAAGCCAAGTACAAGGCAAGTACTCAACGTCTGAGTATTCAGACCGCGTTTTATATGTAACAGAGGTAGTGTTAAGCGTGCAACTTACAACTTTCTGTGTAATCAACAGAATACATGGCTATTTTATCTTCGCCTATTTGTAATTTATGGTGACACTATTTCTGTCATCTTATAATTTTAGTTATTAACTCTATTATTATTATTAATATCGTTATTATTAGTATCATTTACACTTTTTGTACACATCTGACTTAACTGGTACTTCTAAAGGAGTCAAAAGTCTGCAATCATCAATTTTGGTTACCTATACCCTGTAATATAAATTCCTTTTTGTTTATGTTATCGTTGCTTAAATTAGATGCAATATTGTAGGCCAACAGACTCGGTGGACCCAATTAAACAAAATAATATAATTTACAAAAATACCCTGCAATGATTGTGAGTGAGGTCAACTATATAAGTAAAACTAGTAGATCAGCGGTAATCAGATTGTCGGAACATAAGAATTTAGTGGCTAAGGTAAGAATGGTTGACCTCACCCGAGAAGATAAGTAATTTAGTAGAAAGCTCAACAATCGCACTGCATGCATTAACGCACAACCACACAATGGGGTGGGTGGGAGAGGGTTAAGATTCTAAGAAGTAATCTATGTAGGTGGAGAGAGAGAGAGAGAACATTGATTACTGAATACTGACTGGTTCATTGAGTCTACACTCAACACAACACATGCAACAGAAATGACTCAATGCAAGTATCAGAAATATGGAAGATATTATTACCACCAGTCAGCCAAATCAGAAGAGGATAATATATAACCTTAAAATTCTATTTCAATTCAAGAACATCACAACATTCCAACAAGTTACTCATTATGATGACTATAAAAACAGTCGTCTTATTTCCCATCTGATTGTAACTGATCAATAACACTCATATTATTATTTCTGAATGTGCATTATCTCATATTGATTTCTATTCCAATATCTAGTCGATTCCATACATGTATATAAATGAAGGAAAAAGTTGTGTGGGTGAGTAACTTGATATGATGATTATGAGTGGCAATAGTTTGTGCTCGAAACGTGGTCATCAGTTAATATTACTGTATAACAACGCTGTTTGATTTATAAAAATAAAATCTTATCTACACTGGAATTTCGCAAAATGTTGAGAATTCTACGCCGTATTATCATTTCTTTACAAATATGCTTGGTTTTTGATGTTTACCTTGTCTCTGAATAATTAAGCGCACTCTACGAGGTCATTGGTGCATTCGCTCTCCTCGGTCGCTATTCTCTCTTTATTTTGACCAGGGATGAAATCGTTCGTATTCAAGCATCAAATCTAATCATAGTGAACTGATTATATAAACGTATAACAACAGAAGACAAGGGCCAGACAACAGATCATTTTTTTACGGAAATCAACACGTATCTATCTAAATTTCACGTGCATTATTATAGCCTAGTCAAGTAGACAAACGCAGTCTTTTGATTGGTTGTGTTTCGAGCTCCTCGGAAAGTGGAGCCATCTATCTGCGAATCATATTTCCCGACGTGTAAGTTTGCTGTGAATGGTTGTTGAAACAGCCTTGTTCATATTTTCTCACAGCCCATATCAGTGACCTAGACATTGACGTAGATTAGTGTCAACCAATTGGCTAGCAGGCTGCTCTCACCACAAACGCTCAATGGTGATATTTACAGAGTATTTAACGAGAAAATGGTGACTGTTGAGTAGTATTCATAGTCAACTATTTATATGATTCAAGAATACTGTGAATAATAAATCAGATCAACTGAAAAGAGAACTTTCAGTGCTGCATAAATACACATCAATTCGTCAGTCATACCGATGCTGACACGGTGCACTGAAGGTAAATTATCCAAAATTAGCCAAATCGTTATGTGGAAACAAATTCAACTGCATATGCGGAGCTAGTTTTATGTAGATCGAACTCGCAGAAATTTATCTGTACGTAATCAGATACGTGTTTCCATTTCGGCTTGGTAAAAGAGTAGCTATAAATCAATCAGTAGTGTCATTTTATCTCATACAGTGGATAATGAACACCAGCATCAAAATAGATGAGTCATTTACAACTGTGTATGTCGAGTTGTGAACAATCTGCTGGACGGCAAACGATTACAAATCTTAGCCATTACTGAAGCTATAGAGGTTAGTTAATAAGAAGCGACCTGACCGACGTGTGCAAAAAAGTACATTTATCCTCTCTGTTTACTCTGGTCTATCATAAGATCATCTCACAGTAACCTTATCAACATATATATATTTTCATCGCATATTATGTCTTTCTTATTCCCCTTTTACTTTGTTTACTTCACTCGGTTATTTTCCTTATTATGTGCTACCTTTTGTAATTTATTATTATTATTTATTGATTATTTTATTCCTTTACATTCCGAGTAGAGTACAGGGCTTCAAGGAAAAGCTTTAAAGTCACGGTAGCAATTGTTTTATTTTTACGAAGATGGATGGTTTGCTAGCTTCATGCACATGAAGCTAGACGTGATATTCGGCTGGCTATCGACCAAAGGGCGAGTGTACTGCTCATCAGTCCGCTCCGTCCTCCTTTATGGCCAGCTGTGAGACCTGGCCATTGAGAGTGAAAGACATGAAAAGGCTGGCTAGCTGTTTTCGATGATAGGTGCCTGAGTTCTATCTCCCGAGCGAAGTGGTATAATGGGGTGAGCAGTATTGAGGTTAGGCTTCGGTCGGGTGCTAGCTAGGTAGGTGGGAGGGGAAATCAATTGGCGAGGCTGTGAAATTACATTGACTGAGATAGTTAGGACATGTGTTACGCCTACATGCCCAGACATCGCTTTCCTCGACGGAAAATGTTAATTGACATAGGGTCAAGCTGGAAAAGAACTAGCGGCGATCGAACCAAAACATGGAACCAGTCAATAAAATCCACAACAGTTAGTTTAAGCCAATCACGTAGGAAGATGAAGACTTCCTGCCTGGTTGGGGTCCTCGGGACGTTAAACACCAATGGTTGCAGACAATTGGTGATATGGCTCGAAATCGTTCTCAATGGCTGGTGAAGATGCATCCACTTCTTGTGACTTATGATTTCCAATGAAACTACATTGTTCTTCGTTATTACTATTCCTTTGTCTCACACCTCTGTTAACTGTCTCTATTTTGCATTTCTTGTACTTTCTTCTCTTGCTTTGTGTGGTGCATAGAGGAGGGAGTGTGGCGACTTGAGCTGGTGCACATTGGTGCAAAGTTCTATGTTGAAAACAGACAGACTGACTATCATTTAACCATTGGTGTGTGTAGGAGTCTTAAAATAAGTTATCAAAAGCCCTCTGATTGATTATGTTGAAAGGCTTATAATATCTAAAGTAATGGAGAAGATTTATAACTTATGTAGATTCTTGTTAGTGTTAATGTTAAGCTTTCATTGTCACTCTAGACAACATTATTTTTTGAAAATTCCTTTACGCTCTCACTGAATCATAGGGCTTCAAGCTAGAAACTTGAAGTTTATTTTAAGGGATGGGTTTGCTAGCCAGCCTTGCCTCTTTGCCACTCTTATTACTTGCTTAGAGTGGTAAGCGAGTGCCTTGTCGGCCGGGGATCGAACCTCGAACCACCTGCGGCGTAGTCGGCGAGCATTCTACCACGGTGCCTTCGGCTCACAACATCTTTAATTTGAAGTCTCATTGAAGTTAAAACACTGAAGGTGTTGTCCAGATGCAGTTATTGAGAGAATGAACTTGTTCTCAGATCATTTCACTACTGGTAATACTACTCGTTAAATTTACCTACTAACAGTATTTTGTGTTTCATACAATCAATAGTTTTTTTTGTTTCTTTGTTGGTTTGTTCTTCTTCTACTCAATACTACGTGAGATTAAGCCTTTATAGAATTTTTCGATGTCGGTCAACTGTGTTATGGAAATCTTCTTTTTTTGGTGTTGATGCCTTCATCTATTTTTAGCTTTGATAAATAATCACCTATTATTGGACTAGTAAACATCATTAAATAATAACAATGCTGAACTTTGAGAGTATTAATAATAATAATGAATACCATATACACTCTTTCTCTTTTTAGAATATTGTCTTTGGATTATTTATTATTATTATTATTATATTCTTAAAAGGTATATATATATATGTATATATATATATATATATATATATGGCATTGTTATCCACACTGGTGACTAGATGAACTAGAAAAGGTTTAATTTTAGCTCGTACGTTTCTGTACTTATCTCTCTCTCTTAATTATAATAACAATAGTGATGATGCAGTGGTTAAACGTTAGCCATGACTTGTTTTAACTTTACAAAGAAAAGTAAAGTTATGGCTGCTTGGATAGGTTTCCTGAAGCTGCGCCCAGGGAAGTCATGGAACCAGTGAAGTGGGTTCTCATCGTAAGCATTGATTAGTGTGTGTGTTGGGGGGGGGGGTAGCACTATATATCACTTATGGATTGACAGTATTAGAATTCTTGCCTATCTAATTGGCTGTGAATAGAGTCACAACAAGCTTGGTCTCGGGTTCAATCCCTGAATGTAGGGTTGTGGGTCGTGTTCACTGTTGAGGATTCCTAAAGAAGGAGGACGAAACAGCTAGCTGTCCAGTTCTTCTTTGTGATTTCCGATGATCTCTTTCTCTCTCTCTCTGTCGAACTTATGCTTGTTTGTGATACCAAAATCTAATACTTTAGATTAATTTGAAATTCCTGTATTCTGAATAACAAAAGGGAAGTAGAAGTAGTTGTGTAAGAGCAGAAGACAAGAGCTAGGCAACAGATCGTTTATTAAGGAAATCAACACATATTTATAGTTTTTCATGTATATTATTATAGATTACTGTTAGTAAACAAGCACAGTCCTCTGATTGGTTGTTTCTCACAGAAACTTAACCTTGCATATCTATGTGGCTGTTTCTTGAATGTCAGATCATCTATATGCTAACTGTATCCGCCTATGCAAAGTCTTTGTTCTCATTATTTCTCACGACCGATATTTGGGACGTAAACACTGATGTCAATTACTGTCCACCAACTTTGGTGGCAACTACTTAGCTACTACGGGGTGCCATCGACAATTATACGTCTCATCCAACAGTTGTACGACAATGCTGCATGCCAAGTAATCCACAATGGGAAACTCACAGAATCCTTCGAAGTGAAGACGGGAGTAAGGCAAGGCTGCTTACTATCTCCAATGATTTTCCTGATTGTGGTAGATTGGATAATGTGACAGACAACGGGCAATGGGGAAACAGGCCTAAAATGAACCCACACAAAAAACTTGGAGGATCTGGACTTCGCCGATGATATATGTCTGATTTCCCACAAACTGGAAGATATACAAGTGAAAAGCAACAAGTTGACAGAAGAAGCATCACAGATAGGACTTCACCTCAGGTGAACATAGGTAAAACAGAGGTGGTGAAGATTCCTGGTCAACACCAACAGGAACAACATCAACAGACAACAATCAGCCAGCATAAATGGGAGGAACCTGAAAGAAACAACCTCCTTTACTTACGTACCTACCTACCTACCCACCTGGGAAGCACCGTTTCAACTACAGGCGGACGTAACTGATGAAGATGTCGTCAAAGCGAGGATCATTGGGAAAGCAAGACAAGCTTTCATTACTCTCAAGTCTGTGTGGAGATAAGTAAACAGCACTCTGAATCAAAAATAACATCCGGATTTTCAACTTTAATATGAGGTCAGTGCTGCTATACGGATCTTAGACTTGGCACGTCATAAAGAGCACCTCAAACAAACTACAGACCTTCATCAACAGCTAGCTGTCTGTTATAGCTGCAATGAGTTAAAGTAAAACCCCGTCGCCAATTTGTTATAACTGTAGGGAATTGAATGAAGACGTTTTCACCTTGCTCTGTCTGCGCCTGAACTAATCTGCCTATCTGCTTGTCGTACCTTCCGATTTAGTAAAGCACGCAAATATCAAAAGACAAGGGCTGGACTGTGACTGTGTATTGAAGTGCAACAACGACAAAGAAAGCCATGGTATTTATACATTTTACAACAATATAGACAGCTAACAGCATTTGAAATAATTTATCTTAATAGCCAATAACAAAGTGCGTGAGAGATGATAATATACCATATGTGCGAGATTGACAGTCAATACCAAAATGTGTGAGAATGATAATATACCATATATACAAGATTAACAGTAAATACCAAAATGTGTGAGAATGATAACATACCATATATGCAAGATTAAACAGTCAATACCAAAATATGTGGGATCCTATCACTGTCGTCGCTCAATACTCAAGATCAGGTGGCCGGCCAGAAAGGATCAGCAATAGTGACCTCTGGAAATGAGCGAACCAACCCAGCAGGAACCGACTGTGAAACAAATAGGCAGGAAGAAATGGAGGTGGATTGGCCATCCTCTGAGAAAACAAACCACCAAGTGACATCACTAGACAAGCCATCGCTCGAATGGAACCCGAAAGGGAAGCGGTTAGTTGATCGTCAGTGCAAGAGTGACTAGGAGGAGGTAATGTGAAGAAGAGATGAAAGCGTGTTGGCAGACGTGGAGCGAGGTAATAAAAACGTTAGCAAATAACCGAACGGAATGGAGACGTTTGACTGAAGCCCTATGTTCCTCTAGGAATTAATGGAAATAATAATAATAATAATAATAATAATAATAATAATAATAATAATAATAAATGCAAAAAACTCATCATTATGCGTCTATTTATACTGTAGTGTATTGTATTTGGTGAATTCTATTCTGTAGATATGCTTAGTTAAACTTTTTTTCATATTTTATTTTAAACACAAAACACTCAGTACTATGTGACACGAAGAAGATGCGCCACACAATAATAATAAAACAACAGCATATAAGATAAACGGTAAAGATATAGGTAGAGTACGCATAAAGTACATCTAGTGGTAGGAAAACAGTCATATTATATTTTACAAGTTCAAACAGCATTCGTCAAATATCGTGGCAAAAGGGAAGAAAAAATGAAATGGCAGCACGTTCTCCATTGATTGCGATTCTGGGTCATATCTGATGATGTTTCGAGCCACTGATTCGAGGTAACTCGGACTTCGAGCAGGGAGTTGTGACGCACCAACTGATGCTAACTCAACACAAATATCCTTCACCTCACGACGCCACGTCATGGGCTGACCACCTTTCCGCTTTTTCCATCCCATCTCAGGGCTAGCAAATAGAGACCTGTATGGAAGCCTCTGGGGTGACATTCGTTGTGCATGTCCAAGCCACCGACAACACTCAACGAATGGTGATCTTCACTGTGTCCAAACACACATCGCCGGATCTCAGGATCATTCACGCAATGATGCCATCGAACATAATCAATCCTACGGAGACAGTGATGATCGAATACGCAGAGTCGCCGCACATCTTCAGCTCAGAGAGGCCAGGTTTCACAGGCGTAGAGCAAGACAGCATTCACCGAAGTATTGTAAACCTGACCCTTGACAGCCAGGTTGGCGTTGCGATGGCGCCAAATGTGGCTCAGTTTGACATATGGCATCCTAACTTTCATGATACGGTTGGAAATCTCATCTGTCAAACCTCTGCCAGCACGCACACAACTACCCAGCTACACGAGCTTATCGACAACTTAAGCGGTTTTGGTACAGGTTCCTGCCAATCTTGTAACAGTAATTTGCACTTAGACGGCGTAAAGCACACACCATACTTACAGAAACTGATCACCAACTGATTAAGCGGGACTTGGACAGACTGCATCCTCTGGTAGAGTAAGACGAAAAGGCTTACTCCAGGAAGCAGATCTACACCACCTTCATACACGTTGTAAGATCAATTCTATTTCCATCCTTGAATCAAGTCAACCTGTCCCGGATCAGCCTAGCGTTGTTGCAACCCAATTATCCATGTCTAACGTGTCTATCCCCTCTTGTTTAATGAACTGTGTATATGTGTTTTTACCTCGATCCGTTTATTCAGACAATTGAACTCATGACCCAATCAGAGTATTTTGTGAACTGTTATTTTTGCTGACCCATGTCTTACTTTGTACTATTCTGTCGAGTTTATCTTATTTATTGATTTTCATCTGTATTTTCCTACCTGGTTAAGTAGCCAATTAAGTTCTATCTTTGTGCCTATGCTCGGTCTATCTCTCTTAAACGCTCTCCGTTTTATGCCATGCCTTACTTGGGTTCATTCTTCTACTGACTGCTTACCTGAACGGTCGTGTCTGGTTCCGGCTAGTTCGCAATTTTGGCTTTAACGTTACTCCTCTCTGATAGCGGTACCTTGCTTTCTGTTAAGCGTTGTGCTTTGTGCTCTTGAAACCATTAAGTACCGTAGAAACAGTGACCGGCTTCTTGTTTGTTCTGGACTGGAATAGCCTTTATCTACGCGTGACTTAATTTCAAGCGATATTGCGCTTATAGTACTTAACGTAGTATTTGACTCTAAACGGATCGAGACCGTACTGAACTGGTCAGTATTTAACGCCTCAGAGGAGACCGTACTGAACTGGTCGGTACTCAACGTCAAACAAAAATCCCGTATTGAACTGGTCAGTACTGAACGTTCGTCCAGAAGAAACTGTGGTGAATTGGCAGCACTCAACGTTGTTGAAAATACATTTTTTCTTTGGAGTAATGCAAGCCAGATCAGGGAAGCAAATTTCGGAGCAGCAGTCGGAGAGTCGGCAAGCCCCCGTTTGTATAAATGATCATGTTGATAATCTTTCGTGCCCCGGCTCTCATATTAACAGTTCGAAATCATCATTATCGCGAGTAACTAGTGCTAAGTCGTCGCTACTAAGGGCGCAGCTAAAAGAGAAACACATACCATACACACACCACAAAACTCTTTTAACACCCAAGTAATAAGAGAAGAAAGGATATTAAATGCATACGACAAGTATTACAGTTCTTCAATAAAGGAAACTCATGAAAGTATTTATCAGAACACAAAAAACTAAAATTGGAAGCTGACCATAGAAGACATGCATTTAGACAGATCAGTCAAAAGACTGGATTAAAAGAGTTGGATTAGTATACTAGCAACAAGGAATTTTGTGTTGGCAAAGAACCAACCAAGAACCGGTTGCCTCCGAAGAAAGGGCAGACGGATGGATGGACACATCCTGAAGAGAACTTTGAGTGACATCAAGCGCCAGGCCATCGCTTAAGAAAAAGCTGAATCGGAGACGACAAGTTTGGTGTGGGTTAGAGGGTGACACATGAAAGAGATCGTGTGAAGAGGAGGAGATGAAAGGTTATGGGTGATCGTGTAGCCAGATAGAGAGACCTATGGAGAGTAGGATAAAATGGGAATGTGCTGTTGATGCCTTATGTTCCACTCGGAACCCAAGGGAGTAATAACAGTAGTATAATAATAGAACTTGTACAATGTCTCACAGTGTTTGTTATACAGTAAGTAATATTTACTGATGACCATATTTCGAGCAGATAAGTGGATGACACTTTCACAGTGTTAGAAACATAACATGTCTCTAGCTTCTTGACACTTATAAACTCACTAGTAAACGGAATAACATTCCTATTTGTGTCAGAAAATGAATAAAAAGAATTAGCTATGATTTCAGAGTGTAAAATAAAATGAACAGAAGAAGGTAAATTGCACACTAGTGTTTATAAAAAGCCAACGCATTCTAATAGATATTCAGACTTTAATCCATCTCATCCGCTATACCTAAAGGCAGGCTTAGTTAGGCGTCTAACAAACAAAGCAGTAGCACTAAGTAGTACAACAAAAAAACCTAGATGATGAAATAAAACAGATAAAAGAAGCGTTGGTGTTGAATAACTATCCTATAAAATTCACTAAGAAGATCCGAGAGGGTTAAAAGCGAAATAAAAATAAGGGTGAAACTAATTATGATAACATAAATAAGAGAGAATATAGGACATCTACAGTAGTTTTACCATATAAGGAGAGGACATCTGAGGTCCTACGTATGAGTCTTGATAAAGCAGGAACTAGGGTGGCATTCAAATCTACAAACTCACTCAGATAGGATACGTTCTGTAGGTTAAAGGACCCTGTCTGTTAACCCAACGTATTCAAAATGTAAGCTATTTGTTGCATCACATTCAGAGCCTTTCATCTAACATCATCTTTGTCCGTCAAATGGTTAGAGGCCACCGACAGGTCGCACTGAATCTAGACTTCTATGCTTATTGACACTGGTCAACAAGGAACTGGTACTGCCCCTTTGCGATATTAGAACTCATATCACTCAATTTTACTGTCGATGACATTACCACCGAGGTGTATTCGAGTCCACAATTCACCTTCTGTAGCACTGTAATGAATATATATATATATATTTGTCCTTGAGGTGTAATCTCAATCGATGCATTTTTTGTGCTTGTTCAGGTTTAATAATAAGAACAAAAAATTAGGCAGATCATTCATGCAATAGAGTTCGTGCCCCCCTTTAAATTGTTCTTGAAGAGAAAGTTTACATTATTCTTATAGGGTTTAAAAATAGGTAGAAGTGGAAGAAGAAGACAAAAAAGAGATCCATTTCTTTGGTTAATCGTTACATTATACAACAATACTTCGTATCTCTTTCAAAATGTGTTATGATAGAGTGTTATTTATTTCTTTTAATTTTTATTTTCTTCACTTTCCCAGTGGAACATACGGCTTCAAGCTGTGTTTATTTTTACAGGATGGGGTTACTAGCCTCATGCCCAACCTTCTCGCTTTACCAGTCTCACTACTGGCTTAGTGAAGTAAAGGAGTGCGTCTGTGGCCGGGGATCGAACCCCGGACCATGTGCATGGTCGGTGAGCATGCTAACCACTGTGCCACCGACGCATGAGTGTTATACACGAGCAACAACAGAACGTGGTAACTAAAGTCATTTTGAGAACGTTCTCACTGTCTTTCATATCATGTAAATATATATATATATATATATATATATATATATTGTGAAGTACGCTGATGATTTAACAGTTTCAATGGCTGTTAACTCCCAGCTGGATTGTACCAAAATAAATAGCTTTCTGTCGGGGGTCAGTAAACGGTCTGAGTCAAACGGTCTTAAACTGAATCCTTCTAAATGTCAGATTGTTAATTTCAGCTTAACTTGTAAAAGACAGTTAAATGAAGTCATCGCACGTTAAAGTATAAAAATTCTATGATACCATACTTGTCACGCATTTTATGTGGTGTAAGTAGTATCAGGCAACAATTAACTACCCTTTTTTCGTCTAGTAAATAAACAATTTCCTCCATTCATCCCTATGTACCTTCAAGTTTTACCTTTATTATTTCGATTATATTTATGGTCCTGTTGCTTCTCTGTCTTACTGTCATAATTACAAACACCAACTTATCTCCATGACTGCTGTAATCTTTGTTTTTCCTTCATCATATTATGTAAAGAGAAGATTATATTCAATATTTTTATAAATGCTAGGATTTATATACCACATCGACAATATTGTGTGAAACAAGCCCACGGTAATTTTCACTTGTATTATTATTATTATCTAAGCTCTTATTATTATTTCCACTTTGTATGCTGCATGTTTTTGACATTATCCCTATTGTAAATGTGGAAAATTTTCTGTGTGATTAATTTTATTTATAATTTGAGGAAATTAGATGCAATATTGTGATGAATGCGGAAAATTTCATTCTGTATCACAAGTACTGTTTTTGGAATAAAGTAAATCATTATATATATATCTTCCCCTTGTTGTTTGTTACCACTTTCAATATCTCTAATATAGGTGTTGCGTCACTTCGATTGCACGTGTGTGGGGTCTGTCTGTTTTCAACATAGAACTTTGCACCAATGTGATAGTTAAACTGAGTCAGGTAGGGAGATGCAGACTCCCGGGTTGGGGCCCTCGGGACTCTAGGAATCAATGGCTGGATACTATAGGTGACATGGCTCAAAATCGTTGTCAATGGCCAGCGCAGATGTATTCAGTCTCTGTAATCTTTCATATTCCTTTCTACCATTACCCATTCTGTTTCACTCTTATACTTGTCAGACTGCATTGATTCTCTTCACTCATCTTCTTGTCTACCTCTGTGTGCTATTTGGAACGTGGCAACTCGAACTGCTGCACTTCGGTGCCAAGTTCTATGTTGAATCCAGACAGACAGACCAGTGTGCATCAGTTCAAGTCGCCACACTCCCTCCTCTATGTACCACACAAAGCAAGAGAAGAAAGTAAAGAGAAATGCACAATAGAGACAGTAAACAGAGGTGTGAGACAAAGGAATAATAATTGATTTCCCCTCCCACCTACCTAGCTAGCACTCGACCGACGCCTAACCTCAATATTGCTCACCCTATTATACCGCTCACATGGGAGATAGAACGCAGCCACCTATGATCAAAGACAGCTAGCCGGCCTTTTCATGTCTTCCACTCTCAATGGTATGGTCTCGCAGTCATAAAGAAGGATGGAGCGGACTGATGAGCAGAGGTGTTGAATGAATAAACAAAGGTTCAGCTACTAACCTTTTTCTCTACCGAACCATATTACTTTTTTATACCTTCAGCTTATTGTCCCACCCCATGTATCGTGTGACTACATTCAGATGAATACAATACAGTGGCTGGACTTTTTTTCTAGGTTATTTAACCTAACACGGTCAATCATTCTAGGTCTAGTTAAATTTTCATGTTGCACCAATCTAATTGCTTCTGACCTACTAATCCAAGCTTATTTCTATGCTGTGCAAAAGAAAAATAATAACGCAATACCTAATTAGGAAAGGCCTTGTGTTTTATCCACTTCTATGGTGCTTGTTAAGCACAGGCTGTATGTTGTTGTTTTTGTTTTGTTTTGTTTTAAATTACAGTTGAATTTGTGTCAATCGATAAATTCTTTCTTATATTTTTTCACTGTTTTTCTGTTTTTTAAAATTTTCTTAGCTGATGAAAATGTACCTGTACATCAGCATCATTCATTGGACTTAGATATGCAAAGAAAGTTAGCTGATTATAATCCTTCAATAAAGCCAGCATGTCTTTCATCAAGTGTTGAACAAGCCTCCTCTCATACACCATCATTTCTTCAATCTGGTCAGATAACATCTATGCTAAGTCCTGTACATATCCAATCATCGTCAGCAGCAGCAGCAACCGCAGCACCACCATCGTCACAACACCAACATGAACAACAATCTCAACTAATCGATGATGTTGACTTGAAAAAATCCAATGAATTCTTCTTGGAACGTTTACATTATCATTTAGTATCAAAGTATAATGACCGGTTAACAAGTGAACAGATACAAGCAATGATTGCATTACTTAAAATGATTAGTCAATCGAAACGACAAATAAAAAAGATATCATCACAATCAGATGCTTTAGAAGAAGGAGAAGAAGAAGAGGTAATTTTAATATATGTGTTATGAGTATAAACTTTTAATTTGACTGACAATTTGAATAAATTCCAGTTAAAATTTTTGATAAATAGGCATCATATCGTATCATGGACCGCTTTTTTGCAACTAACAATGAAGGATTTCATCATGAGGTGACATCAGCTAGAGGACTACTGGAAAACCTGGGAGTACTGGACAGCTGTTTCGTCCTAGTTTGGGACTCCTCAACAGAACGCACCCACCGGGTTCGATCCCAGCACCTCCTGGTTAAAAGGCGAGCTGGCTCGTAGACCATTGAGCCACTGGGACTCGATACAATGGCCAGCCGGCCCATAAAATTCTAACTTCTGCCAATTCACGACATAGGGCGACCATTTCACAATGTCTTCTTCGATGGGTTACTGCCTCACCTTTAACCTGGATCTCTAACTGATATCACCTCATGATAAAATCCTCCATCCAATCAAACGAAATTCCTACAGAACTAATACTTGAAAAGTAGAATTGGTATATCCACAAGTTTTCCAATAATTGATTAATTCCATACTTTGATCCCAAAAAGACAATAAAAGCAAAACTCTATGTAAATTATTTTTCCCGCATAAATTCATTCTGCCCAATATTGTGAAATATACTGTTATTATTAGAAGAATTTAAATATGATGGAGCCTAATTACTTTATATAGGATAGATAAGTCTCTGTGATTATTATTATTATTAGTCAACTATTTTTAATTGCCAAACTCAATGTTTATGTATGTTGCTTAGCTACACGAATGAATTGTTATAATTATAATTATGTAAATTCTAAATATATCTCTGGAATTAGGAGTATGTTTATCTTATTTGTCTTAGTTTCAATGTGTACTGTGTTTGATCAGCGTTTTTATATTCATGTAAAGGCGTGAGTGATAGAAAGGACTAGACACATCACACTAGTTACTAGTGTCCAATGAAAGTATCCAATACAGTCAGTCCTACATGAGGTCAATCGCGAGTCCGAATAGCTCAATGGTAGCGTCTCTGACTGCTGTCTGTCTGTTTTCGACATAGAACTTTGCACATATGTGCGGCAGTTCAAGTCGCCACACTCCCTCTTTGTAGCACAAAAAGTAAGAGAAGAAAGTACAACAAAGGCATAATAGAGACAGTAAACAGAGGTGTGAGACAAAGGAATAGTAGTAACGAAGAACAACATAGTTTAATTGGAAATCATAAGTCACAAGGAGTGGATGCATCTGCACCAGCCATTTAGAACGATTTTGAGCCATGTCACCAATTGTTTCCAGCCCCCATTGGTTTTTATCGTCCGAGGACCCCAACCAGTCAGTCAGAAAGTCTACACCTTCCTACGTGGCTGGCTGGTTTAAGCTAACTGTTGTGGATCTCATTGACTGGTGAAGCCATGTTTTGGTTTGACCTCAGCTAGCTCTTTTCCAGTCTGACCCTATGTCAGCTAACATTACCCGCATTTCTGCACTTTGGTTGAGCTAAGACTGTTAGTTGATTCATTTCCTGAGTGCTTTTTTGCTAGTCCTTACTGACTGGCCATTTGATCCTCCGTACGGAGTCATCGAAGGTAGCTGTTGATAAAAGTCTACAACAGCCCGTTCTAAAGGCCTTTTGTGACATTCGCATCAAGTCTCTGAACTAAATAGTTGGCGCTGACTGACTCGACATTAGTAGTAGTACTAGTAGTAGCGTAACAACAGAAGACAACGGCCAGGCAACAGATCCTTTATTATGCAAATCAACACATATTTATAGTTTTTCATGTATATTATTATAGATTACTGTTAGTAAACAAGCACAGTCCTCTGATTGGTTGTTTCTCACAGAAAGTTAACCTTGCATCTCTATGTGGCTGTTTCTTGAATGTCAGATCATCTGTATGTTAACTGTATCCGCCTATGAAAAGTCTTTCTCATTTTTCTAACGACCAATATTGGGGTCTGTCTGTCTGTCTGTGTATCTCTTTTCGACATAGAACTTTGCACAAATGTGCGGAAGTTCAAGTCGCCACACTCCGTGTAGCACGCGAAGCAAGAGAAGAAAGTACAAGAAAAGCATAATAGAAACAGTGAGCAGAGGTGTGAGACAAAGGAGTAATAAAGAAATAAATATTCGGGACATAAACATAAACGACGTAAATTACTGTCCACCAATTTTGGCTAACAGCTAGTAGTATAAAGTTATGTTAATGCGTTTCACTTCCAAAAAACTCAACTGTTTGACATCCAAAGAAACATGTACAATTGGGAGGATTGACTTTCTAAAACCTTAATGTTGAACTTTAATTTTAAAGTTTAACTTTGCATCTCTTGGCCGATTGATAACTAGACTTGACTATCGTAGTTTTTACGGATACCTGTCAATGTTTCGAAGATATGTGAGACTTTCTGTAAATTGAGTGAGTGGCCGTTTTCTTTTTCGGTCCATATTATCTTGGGCTATTTAAGGCGATAGAAACGACTTCTTTGCATTGCCATGAGTTTTATTTTTCTTTAATTAGTGTAAATTAATATTGCTAGTTGATGTAGTTTACCAACCAAGAGCAAGAGCCGCCAGCCAAACCATCGCTCGAATGGAATCCCAGTGGGAAGTGACCAGTGGGTAGATGGTGCAAGGGGGACATGGAGGAGATTGTGCGGGTGGGGGCGAATCAGAGATTATAGGCAATCGTAGACCTAGCTGATGAAGATTTTAAAAAATAGAACCAAGTAGAGGTGTGTTTCTGAAGCCCTATGTTTCACTTGGAACCCAAAGGAAGAATAATGATAGTTATTATTATTTGCTGTAATTCCTAGAGGAACATAGGGCTTCAGCCGCCCAAGTCTCCATTGCCTTCGGTTCTCTGCCAACTTTTTCACTCCACTCCAAGTCTGCCCACATGCTTTCATCTCCTCCTTACATAACCTCCTCCAAGTCACCCTTGCACTAACGACCAACTCGCCGCTTCCCTTTCGGGTTCCACTCGAGTGATGCCTGTCTAGTGATGTCACTCACATGAAGGTTTGTTTTCTCAGATTATGGCCAGCCAATCCATCTCCATTTCTTCCTACCTATTTGTTTCACAATCGGTTCCTAGTTCGTTTGCCCATTGTCAGAGATCCCAACCTGTTGCTGATCTTTTCCAGCATACCATCTGATCTTGAGTATTGAGCGAAGATAGCTGTTAATGAAGGTCTGAAGTTTGTTTGAGATGCTTTTTATGACGGGCCAAGTCTCTGATCCGTATAGTGAGTAGCACTGACTTCACATTGGAGTTAAAAATCTGGATCTTATTTTCACCTTCATGCTGAGTGCTGTTGACCTCCACATAGACTTGAGAGTAATGAAAGCTTGTCTTGCTTTCCCGATGATCCTCGCTTTGATATCCTCATCAGTTCTGTCCGCCTGTAGTTGAAACGATGCTTCCCAGGTAGGTAGGTAGGTAGGTGAAGGAGGTTGTTTCTTTCAGTTTCGTCCCACTTATACTGGCTGATTGTTGTCTGTTGTTGTTGTTGCTGTGGGCCAGGAATCTTCATCATCTCTGTTTTCTCTTTGTTCACCTGAAGGAAGTCCTATCTTTTTTGGATGCTTCTTCTGCCAACTTGCTGCTTTTCACTTGCATATCTTCCACTTTTTGGGAAATCAGGCATATATCATCGGCGAAGTCCAGATCCCCTAAGTTTTTTGTGTGGATTTAGTCTGGATATGATGTAGCTTAAGTGTCTGTCTGTTTGGCGAATTGTATGATACTTCATTACTTAATCTAGTTGGATTTTCTGAAGGCTCTGTTCTTTCTCCTTTTATGTTTTCTGTTTCCTTACATGACTTGTTCTGTTATGATTAGAATATTTGTATGTTAATTGCTTCTCAATCAGATTGTTCCAAAATAAATAGTTCTTTATTAGAAATTGGTCAGTAGTCCTTATCAAACGGACCTATGCTGATTTCTTCTTCGAAATATCAGATCGTTAATTTGACTATCACGAAGAAGCGTGACTTACATCAGATGGTTAGTTTGCATGCTTCCACTATCATAGATGCCAATGAAGTTGAAACTAAGTCAAATGTTAAGTAGCTTTAATTGTGTATTTCTTGTGTTCTTCCTTCGGTTTTCATACATCATGTTAGCTTTTAGAAGAATATTTTGACGAGCAATGTTACTTGACTGTTAGTTCGCACCAATCAGCCACCACGTATGATGGTGTATGGTTGACTCCTCAGGTTAGTAAGAACCAGTGGCTGGAGACAACTAGTGATATGTTTCAAAATCGTTCTCAGTAGCTAGCGCAGATGCGTTAACTCTTTGTGATTTGTCATATCCAATAAAACCACATTGTTTTTTCATGTTACTATTCTTTCTGCGTCACTTTCGTTCTTGTGAGTCTGTTTTGTTTCCTTTTTTGTGTTACTTGTTGTGTGGTAGCCAATTACTGTCATTAGTCAACCATCAACATAGAACTTTGCACCGATGGGAAGCAGTTCGAGTCGCCACACTCCCTCCTCTATGTACCACACAAAGCAAGAGAAGAAAGTAAAAGAAATGCACAATAAAGACAGTAAACAGAGATGTGAGACGAAGGAATAGTAATAACGAAGAACAATATTGTTTCGTTGGAAATCATAAGTCACGGGAGTGGATGCATCTTCACCAGTCATTGAGAACGATTTTGAGCCATGTCACCAATTGTTTCCAGCCTCCATTGGTTTTTACCTTCCTGAGGCCCCCAACCAGTCAGAAAGTCTACACCTCCCTACTTTACTGGCTTAAAGTAACTGTTGTGCATTTCATTGACTGGTGGAGCCATGTTTTGGTTTGACCACCAGTGGCTCTTCTGCAACCTGACCCTATGTCAGCTAACACTGCTAGTCTGTTGAGGAAGGCGATGGCCGGGGATACGTAACATCTGTCCTTACCATCTCACTCAGTCGATGTAACTTCACGACCTCGTCTATTGATTTCCCCCCCTTACCTTGCACTCGACCGATGCCTAACCTCAATATTAGTATTAGTCAATCATACACTGATGTAACACAGTGAGTTGGTACATGATTAATCACAATATTGAAAGGCGATGCTCAACTCGACTTGATATCGAATACACAACTGTTCTCCCTTAGATTCCTTCTGTCTCATTTAGTCATGGAATCTTCAGAAGACAAAGACTAACCTGTGTGAACAACCTTGTTAGACAAAAATGCTATTGTTGTATACATTTCCAGAACTCATAAAATTATTTATATACTAGGTCTTATAAGGTAGAAGATTTCCTATCATAACAACAGAAAGCAAGACATGGAAGCCAAGGTATATTTTCAATTAATCAAACCGCTATTTATATCTATACAGTTTTATATTCTTTAACCAATCACTGAGCGTGTGATCTTGGTTTACATTAAACGACATGAAATAGGATGTTCAAATATGCATGGTATTCTGTTGCTAATGCACTATTGACCTATGGGAATAGTATTCAGACGTTAACACCATCAAATACAATGATTCTTACTGTGGGAATAATATTCCATTAGAACGCGTTGTCTCTACTACACCACCACCACACTATGGTGCTAAAAGCAGGCTGTTAGCCAGTCGGTAGACATTAATTCACGTCAATGTCTATGTCACTAATATTGGCCGTGAGAAAATATGAACAAGACTGATTCAACAGCCAATCACAGCTGACTTAACGTGGGCAAACACGATTCGCAGATGGACGGCTTAACTTAATGAGAAACCAGTCACAAGCTGTACAGAATAACCTTGAGCAAGAAACAACCAATCAGAAGACTGTGTTTGTTTGCTTGAATAAGCTATAATAATGTACATGAAATATATATAAATACGTGTTAATTTCCGTAATAAACTATCTGTCGCCTGGCCCTTGTCTTCTGTTGTTACACTATAACATTAAAAACTCTCAAATAAAATTAATATTATACCCACATAACGACATAATTCTAAAAAGAAATACAAAATATTTTACCTTTGTAGCCAATTACTTTAAAATATCGATCTTATTTCTAGTCACCTCCTTTCACATATGTATATTATGTTAAGGACTATGAGATTGTCAATCCTCTCCCCTCTAGCTGGGGAGGGGAGGGGGAGGGGTTGGAGGGCGCGTCAACCCGAACTGATTATGTGGTAATCACACGCCTGATTTTCAGATGCATAAGAGGATATGCTCAGGTTCTCTGTGTGTTTTTTCAGGTTTTTCTTACAATGCTAACTCAGTTAACTCACTATGTTTTCTTCCTTCGCCGTTGTTAATGTTTTTTTTTCTTAATAGCCATATAGTTTTGATACTTAATGCACTGGATCACACTGATCGATTATTTCTTCCCATGCTTCTTTGATTCCTTCTTTTACAGAATTATTAATTACTTCTAGCTTGTTTCATTATATAACTGAAATCTGTTTTAAGCAGCATAACTGTCAATGAGAAGCAGAGGGAGAGAAAGAGAGTCTGTAGCCTGAAAGATACGTTGCTATTTGTTGTGTCATGAATGTCTAGGTGTGTGTGTGTGTGTGTTTATGTTTGCATGGCATTTTTCTTTCCTCTTATTGTTGATTCCTATTTAAATCATTTTAACTGATTAAAAATGCCCATTAAAGTTTTCAAAAGAATGGATTCTGAACAAAGAGTACTCTGATAGAGAAGATTTGTAGCTCAGGTGGATAATTTTGATGTGGTTTTGTTGAAGAAAAGTATCTCATGGACGTCTTCCAAAAGAATGGATATCCCCGGAATTTCATCAAGAGACATATACCCCCAAGCCAACCTACCAAAACAAAAGCCACCAAGGAAAACACAAAGAAAATTGCCTTACCATATATAAAGGATATCTCAGAAATCACTACAAGACCCTTCAAACCTTTAGGAATTAACCTCGTACACAAACCAACAAAGTCATTTCACTCAGCTGGCTCTATGTCAACCAAAAGACTCAACAGCAAAAGAAGACAAAACCAACATCATCTACAAAATAAACTGTAACAACTGTGAAAAACACTACATTGGCCAAAGTGGACGTCCCCTTCATCTTCGTATCCACGAACATAAGCTAGCCGTCAAAAGACATGATATACACTCCCTCATTTCACTACACACAGACAACCACGGACATCAATTCGACTGGGACAACGTTCAAATATTAGACAAAGGAAATAACAAGAATGCTAGAGAATTTTTAGAAGCTTGGCATTCCAGTGAATCATCAATCAATAGACACATCGAGATAGACAAAATTTATCAACCAATAAGAAAGAAACTTCACACACGATTGGCCAAAATTCAAGTCACAGAAACAATCAGTTCCAACACAAGTAACCTAGAAGGTGTGAAAACATACATAAACAACCAATCACGTCCAAGGTCACCAGGAGGAATGATTAATAAACTCGTGGAGAAACCTAAAAGCTCACTTCAATTTGAAGTATGCGCTGAAGATGTCACCCAGTAAGGTGATGAAAGCTTCGCAAACTAACTATCCAGCTCAGAGAACAAAACCACATCAAAAAAGAGTACTCTTTTCGATAAATTCATCATCAGACTCTACATTTATACATACATTATAGTGAATGAATGAGTTAGTGTTATAAACGACATTAATGTTTAAATAACATCAAATCAGTAATATTGATGAATTACACCTGAATCGCATCAACATAAAATAAGCTGAATGTCAGAAACATTAAGAAAGATAATAGTACAAATTCATGAGTTTATAGCTTCTACTGAAGGCCAGGGCAATAGTAGGGGTTGGACTTGCTTCTTTTGGACACAAAGTGCTGGTTGTTTGAGGCGAATCGCGATAGCCTAGACTAGTCACTTCTAATTGTATCTATCAATTCAACTGCGCTTGTGGAGCCAGTTATATTGGCCGTTGCTCTAGGAACTTGATTTTTCGTGCTTGAGAACATCTTCCAGGATGGCTAAGTAAAGATGTAGTGAAAACTATTAACAGCTCGATATAGGAACATCTGGTGCAAACAGGACACAAAGCCAGCGTAGATGAATCCTTTTCTATTTATATCGGTTGCCAAATAAATTACCAAAAACATTGAAGCACCGCAGGCTCCAAACAGCAGAGGCTATTGCGATTCGCCTCAAACAACCGGCGCTCTGTGTCCAAAAGAAGCAAGTCCAACCCCTACTATTGCCCTGGCCTTCAGTAGAAGCTATAAACTCATGAATTTGTACTATTATCTTTCTTAATGTTTCTGACATTCAGCTTATTTTATGTTGATGCGATTCAGGTGTAATTCATCAATATTACTGATTTGATGTTATTTAAACATTAATGTCGTTTATAACACTAACTCATTCATTCACTATAATGTATGTATAAATGTAGAGCCTGATGATGAATTTATCGAAAAGAGTACTCTTTGTTCAGTATCCACTCTTTTAAATCATTTTATTTGTCACTGGGTTTTTAAGAAAAATGTTTTTATAAATTGAAATGAATTGTCTGAATTAGAAATGATGAGATAGAAAGATGGGATTAAGTGTAGGCAGTATATTATTGACTAGTAGCCTAACACACTGAATCACCTAATAACTTCAGGGAATTAAAAACTAGATAACACAGGCATATTGCTGTTAGATCATCAAAATAGTTGCATTCCTATTTTTTTTTCTGATAAGAAGTCCTCTACTGCTTCACATACTCTAACTGGTGTTCCTCAGGGACGTACCTGTTCTTTCTCTTTTTGTTGTTGTTGTTGTTGTCTTTCTTCTTACATGACTTACTTGCCTCATTCTAACGAAGCCAATCGTGTTAAGTATTCCTATGATCTGACTGTTTCTAATACAGGCGATTACTTCTCAGTCAGATTGTTCCAAAATAAAATAGCTTTTTGGTTACAGGATTTCATCATGAGCTGATATGCTGAAGAGTCCGAAACTAGGACGGAGGAAACAGCTGTCCAGTACTCCCTGCAGGTTTTATAATGATTCTCTAACCAATGTCAGCTCATGATGAAATTCTGTAACCAATCAATCAAATCCCTAAAAAACAAATACTTAAATAGCTTTTTATTAGAAATTAGTCAATGATCTTTGTCAAATGATCTTAAGCTGAATCTCTTTTGAAATGTCAGTTGGTTGATTTCACTTTCAAACACAAGTATGACTAACATGAACTGACTAGTTCACATAGTTCCACTATCATAGAAGTTGGCAGAAAATCTAATGTGTATTTCCACTGATCACCTTTCCTGGTCTTCCCACATCATATCATTTCCTATAAAAATGTTTCCTTTTGGAGTTCTACATTAGGAAGTTAAGACAATCTGGTATCATTATGTCTTTACTACCTACGTTTGTTAGTGTTTGTATTCTGCCTATACTTCTTTATCGCTTCTCCTCTAATCTCTCATGAGCTACTTAGGAAATACTTTGTTACATTGAGAAGTGCAGTTTAAAATTATCAGTAGTGCGAGTGGGCTGTTGCTAAGCAAACTCGTTAATACTGTTATCGATAGACACATGAACTCCTGGAAGAAATTAGTGAATATCATCTTATCAGAGCATCTTACATCTACACAATTAGAAGCAACTATTGAAGACGGTATGCTCGGACAACTTATCTATAAAAACTCTACAATACCTTATTTGTCAGGCATACATTTTATTTGGTTACAGGATTTCATCATGAGCTGACATTAGTTAGAGAACCATTGGAAAACTTGGGAGTACTGGACAGCTGTCTCATCCTAGTTTGAAACTCTTCAGCAGTACACACCTACCAGGGTTAAACCGATGACCTTCTGGTTGCAAGGCGAGCTCGTATACCATTACGCCACTGTGACCCGATCCATTGGTCCATGAATTCTAACTTCTGCCAATTCACGACATAGCGCGAGCGGGTATTTGTTCTCACACCCGACCTGCTGCACTCTACTTGTCACAACTTCTCATTGGAACCCCTGTCTGAATTGGGCAAGTCGCTAGTGAGCATCTCATTGATATTCAAGTGTTGGTTTGATTGTAGGGATTTGATCGGTTACAGATTATACATTTTAATTGATGAGAAAATTGTAAGTAAAGAAATTAACAACGTGCTGAGACACTAAGTAAACGGCTCTTTTTTGTGTTCTCATCGTTACATTGTCGTTAATATTTTCACTGGATTTAATTTTATACTCACTCATTATTGAACAATAATAATAATGTAAATGCCCTATTTCTAATTACTGCCCCTGCAATAGTGTATTACATGCTGAAAATTCCATATTTGTACCATAAGTACTGTTTAGATAATAATTATCATTATCGAATGTACTCTCGAATAACGGTCAACTGTTCACCTTAATTTTGTTCCCTTTTAAAATGACTTTTGACAGCGCTGACCTCAAAATAATTTGATAAATGCCTCAATACTACAAAAAACTGGAAATGTCTGTTAATCACATTCAACAGCAGCTATGTGACGAAGTTACATGCTAAGTAATTCACAGTGAGAAGCTCACCGAAGTGTTTTTAAAGTGAACACAGGAATAAATCAGACAAAGCTCTCCACTATTACCAATTGCTTTCCTGATTGTGACAGAATGGACGATTCTGTAGACCGTGGAGAGCAAGAAAACAGTCATACGTGTTCAGTAGATAAAATCACTCTATAAAGTCCGATTTAAGCGGATGATTTATGTTTAAATGTTATGTAAGCTCAAAGATAAACAAACGAAAACCACCAAAGTCGTAGAATAGTCTGTTGAAACAGGACATCAGATGAGTCTGACGATGATAGAAGTGATACAGCCACCGAATAAGTAAGGATGAAAGTATGGAATCACCATGAATCAAAGAAATCTAAACGGGAGTCGACTATTTCACCCATATATAGTCCTTCTAGGCGAGGACGCCGACAAAATTCAGAGTCTTCTGAACACCTTGAGGAATGTTTCGCATGCGATTAGCTCCCGCCAAATGCAAGATGATGTTACAGGACTGGAACACACTGACTCCCAGATTAGAAATATGGAGTGAAGTGGTAGAGCACGTTGACCGCTCCACTTATTTGGGAAGTACCATCAGCCAGTGCCAACGGGTTGATCTCTGACGAAATCTAAGCTGACTACGGATACAGAGGGCTAGTTTCGCATATGCCAGTTTATGCCGTTTCTGGCTAAGTAGACGTGATATCCGGCTGGCTATCAACCAAAGGGCGGGTGTAATGCTCAGCCTTCCGCTTCGTCCTCCTTTATGGCGAGCTGTGAGACATGGCCATTGAGAGTGGAAGACATGAAAAGGCTGGCTAGCTGTCTTTGATCATAGGTGGCTGCGTTTTATCTCCCATGTGAAGTGGTATAATAGGGTGAGCAATATTGAGGTTAGGCGTCGGTCGAGTGCTAGCTGGGTAGGTGGGAGGGGAAATCAATTGGCGAAGCTGTGAAATTACATCGACTGAGATGGTTAGGCCATGTGTTACGTAAGCCTAGTCATCGCCTTCCTCGAACGACTGGCAATGTTAGCTGACATAGAATCAAGCTGGAAAAGAGATAGCTAGCGGCGGTGAAACCAAAACATGGCTTCACCAGTCAATGAGATCCACAACAGTTAGCTTAAACCAGCCAGCCACGTAGGAAGGTGTAGACTTCCTGACTGACTGGTTGGGGTCCTCGGGACGGTAAAAACCAATGAAGACTGGAGACAATTGGTGATATGGCTCAAAATCGTTCTCAATGACTGGTGAAGATGCATCCACTCCTTATGACTTGTGATTTCCAATGAAACTACATTGTTCTTTGTTATTACTATTCCTTCGTCTCACACATCTGTTTACTGTCTCTATTATGCATTTCTCTTTACTTTCTTCTCTTGCTTTGTGTGATACATAGAGGAGGGAGTGTGGTGACTTGAACTGGTGCGCATCGGTGCAAAGTTCTATGTCGAAAACAGACAGACAGATCTCACCCATCAAGCCTGTGCAGCATCGTTTTGAGTACAAACTAGCCCGTATGAGAATGTCAGAGCCAGTTAGTCGGGTTGCATCGGGAAAGCACATGACAACTTTGAAATCAATGTGAAGAGGTCTACAACAGTCAACATAAGGAACAAGATCCTAATTTTTAATCCTAACGCCAGTCACCTTTACTAGCGTGATACAAAAGATCAGATAGCTAGCCAGAGAGGATAAACAACCGCGAACTCTGATTGGCAAAGAACCAGCTAAAAAACTATCTCCCAACAAATATACCCAGGGAAGTTGAGGTGGACAGGATAAACTTTGAGAGAATCGTTCAGTAACATTACACGCCAGGCCGTCGGTTGAGTGGAGTCCGAATCCGAATTGACTGGTCAGGTGTCCTTAGATGATACATCGAAGAGGTCATGTGAAGAGGAAGTGGGAGCTCCTAGGCAGTTGTGAAACCACCTGACATTATGTAGCAGAGAGCCGAGTGCATTGGAAATGTGCAACTGGAGCCATGTGTTTCACTCGGAAAGCAATCATTACCTAAAATATGTTATACTTTGGAGAAATAGACTTTAGTATAATAATAATGATTGTTGTTGTTAGCTCCTTGTATTTATTATCTCATGTCAATTCACTTCATTGCACGAAATAAATTAGCATAGCCAGAAGGAGGCATTATCGAAAAAGGGAAGGAGGCTACGAATATACCCTGAAGCAGAAAAACTTCTATATTATAATTTTTTATAGTTTAGAGACTAGTTAAGATAAGGCACATGTGTATTTAGATAGCAGTAATAATGGTTAGTTTTGTACTTCTTGTCGTGAGCTTTATTTAAGACACCTTCGGCCTGGGGGTTTAGGGAAAAACTCAACAGTCTATGACTTCAGTGTGTATGGCTATCTAAATTTTCTTTAGTTAGTGGTTTTTTTTCTCCGGATTACTCAGTCTAATCTCTTTTTTTCCGAGTCTAATAGTTATGCATTATGTTTCTCCATGTATCGTCAGAATGTTGACCTCAAAACTCAATTGTATGTCTGTCTGTCCGTCTCATGGAAGTGTGTGGGTGGTTGTTACTTCCCGGCTGATCACACCATGGAGGTTGGTTGATTCTTCGGGTACCTGAAACCGAAAGAAGGTTAGTGTTGCGTGACCCCAGCGCCTAGGGGACAACTGGTTGATACTGGCCAGTCACACACGGTCTGTATGAACTGGTTTCTTGGTTTGATTCCGTATTAGTAAACTTACCGCTGGTTACGGCCCACCGTAGGGTAAGTCGGGATGTACAATTGTTAGGGTCGACCTTTTCTAACCCCCTCTCTCCGGAGTGGAGAGACAGGATAGCTGGCTGGCATGCTAGTCATCTCAGGGAAACACCTCAATGCTGTTACATCCCTGTTCTCCAGCAGTATAACTTTGCTCACAGACCCGCAGTATAGTGTAAAAACAAAAGTCTTACACTAAGCTGGTAACTGCTTTTAGTCTAATCGCTGTCCTAACAAGGTTCCTGGTATGGTGTGACTTACAGGAGCAATAGTTCCAGCCAGACAGAACGTGAAGTAGGACCTTGAATGAGAAATGACGAGATGGATGTGAATGCGATAGTGACAAATATGAGGAGGTGAAACGCATAAAATGGACCCACACCAAGAGCTTTGAGGATATGGATTTCGTCGATGATAAAAGTCTGATTTCCCACAAACTGGAAGATATACAAATGAAAAGCAACAAGTTGACACAAGAAGCAGAAAAGGTAGGACTTTTTCTTTAGGTAAACATAGAGAAAACTGAGGTGATGAAGATTCCTGGCCAACATCAACAGGAACAACAACAACAGACAACAATCAGCCAGCATAAATGGGAGGAACCTGGAAGAAACAACCTCCTTTATCTACCTACCTACCTACCTACCTACCTACCTACCTACCTACCTACCTACCTACCTACCTACCTACCTACCTACCTACCTACCTACCTACCTACCTACCTACCTACCTACCTACCTACCTACCTACCTACCTACCTACCTACCTACCTACCTACCTACCTACCTACCTACCTACCTACCTACCTACCTACCTACCTACCTACCTACCTACCTACCTACCTACCTACCTACCTACCTACCTACCTACCTACCTACCTACCTACCTACCTACCTACCTACCTACCTACCTACCTACCTACCTACCTACCTACCTACCTACCTACCTACCTACCTACCTACCTACCTACCTACCTACCTACCTACCTACCTACCTACCTACCTACCTACCTACCTACCTACCTACCTACCTACCTACCTACCTACCTACCTACCTACCTACCTACCTACCTACCTACCTACCTACCTACCTACCTACCTACCTACCTACCTACCTACCTACCTACCTACCTACCTACCTACCTACCTACCTACCTACCTACCTACCTACCTACCTACCTACCTACCTACCTACCTACCTACCTACCTACCCACCTACCTACCTACCTACCTACCTACCTGGGAAGCATCGTTTCAACTACAGGCGAACAGAACTGACGAGGATATCAAAGTAAGGATCGGGAAAGCAAGACAAGCTTTCATTACTCTCAAGTCTGTGTGGAGGTCAACAGAACTCAGAATCAAAAATAACATCCGGATTTTCAACTCCAATGTAAAGTCAGTCTGTGCTACTCAATATACGGATCAGAGACTTGGCGCGTCATAAAAAGCATCTCAAACAAACTACAGACCTTCATCAATAGCTGTCTTCGCTCACTACTTCGCTCAGGATCAGAAGGTCGGCCAGGAAAGACCAGCAACAGGTTGGGATCTCTAACAATGAGCGAACCAACCAGGAACCGATTGTGCACATGACGTAGTAACTTCGAGGAGGTCATGTGAAGAGGAGATGAAAGCATGTGGGCAGACTTGGAGCCAGGTGAAAATGTTGGCAGTCAACCGAACGCAATGGAGACGTGGGGCTGAAGCCCTATGTTCCTCTAGGAATTAAAGGAAATAATAATCATCATAATGCTTCCATTTGTTAAAGAACAGTGTGAAAAAAATACTGGTGATTTCATGCATGCAAACATCTGGAATCAGATAGTTGAATTCAGTGATTCAGTTTATTGTCTGATGTGATTTCAATCGGATATACACCACTGAATGTGAGCGTTTTTCCCGCAAAGAACACACAACCAGCTAGCCAGTGTCGTTTAAATTATTTCAGTAATCTGGTTGGCTAGATAAGCATTTCTGGTATAGTACCACTACTAATACTACTACTCATCTCAGTCAATCAGTAGTATACGATTTCGTTCACTGGTTAGTGTTATTGTGGTGCTTATTGTTTTGCATGAAATATTCAATTACAGTTCGCCTACACATTTTAAATTCTTTTATTTTGATTTTATGAATATTAATAATAATAACAATAATAATATTATTGAAAATAGGCGGATTGTTTTGATGAATAAGGCTGTGTGCATTTAATACAACCCTGTCGATTTAAAAGTAAATCTTAACATGACTGACTGCTACTGTTATAACTATTGTTTATTATCATGATGATAATTATCATTATAACTACTATTTTTAGAAATTCTCTTTCATTTGCTCGGATTATTTTCAATTCAATTCAGCAATTGATGAATTCAAGGCCTTTTCTTCATCATGATGCTCATTGAAGACTGCAGAAGAAGAGATAATTAGAAAAAAACTCATTTACTCATTATTTCTGTATCTATGTGGGTTGGTAGACACTTCGATTCGTGTCTGCGCTCTATCTCCCGTGTGAAGTGGTATAATAAGGTGAGCAATATTGAAGTTATGCGTCGGTCGAGTGCTAGTTAGGTAGGTGGGAGGGGAAATCAATCGACGAGGCTGTGAAGCTACATCGACTGAGATGGTTAGGACATGTGTTACACATGCATGTCTAGTCATCGCCTTCCCCGACAATGGGCAATGTTAGCTGACATAGAATCAAGCTGGAAAAGAGATAGCTAGCGGCGGTCAAACCAAAACATGGCTTCACCAGTCAATGAGATCCACAACCGTTAGCTTAAACCAGCCAGCCATGTAGGAAGGTGTAGACTTCCTGACTGACTGGTTGGGGTCCTCGGGACGGTAAAAACCAATGAAGACTGGGGACAATGGGTGATATGGCTCAAAATCGTTCTCAATGGCTGGCTCAGATGCATCCACTCCTTATGACTTGTGATTTCCAATGAAACTACATTGTTCTTTGTTATTACTATTCCTTCGTCTCACACCTCTGTTTACTGTCTCTATTATGCATTTCTCTTTACTTTCTTCTCTTGCTTTGTGTGATACATAGAGGAGGGAGTGTGGCGACTTGAACTGGTGCACATATGTGCAAAGTTCTATGTCGAAAACAGACAGACAGACACTGTAATTCGATTTGATGAATAGCACTGTCTGATCAACTGAATGAAAATAAAGTGGAAGAGATGGGGATGAGAAAGAGACATTATTATTATTATTAATAATAATTATTATTGTTTCTTTTAGTTCCAAGATGAGGATAGGCATTCAGCTGCACGTCTCCATTGCGTTCGGTTCTCTGCTAGAGTTTTCATCTGGCTCCACTTCTGCTCACATGCTTTCATCTCCTCTTCACATAACCTCCTTCATGTCACCCTGCCGTGCACTGACGACCAACTCGCCGCTTCCTGTTCAGGTTTCATTCGAGCGATGGCTTGGTGTGTGATGATGGCACTTCGTGGTTTGTTTTCTCAGAGTATGGCCAGCCAATCCACCTCCATTTCGTCCTGCTGATTTCTTGCACAGTTGTTTCCTGCTCGTTTGGTTTGTCCATTGCCAGAGATCCTACTCTGTTTCTGATGTTTTCTGGCCGGCCATCTGATCTTGAGCGAAGACAGTTATTGATGAAGGTCTATAGTTTGTTCGATGTGGCCTTCGTGATGCGGCGCGGCGCCAAGTCTCTGATCCATGCCGTGAGTAGCGCTGACTTCACATTGGAGTTGAAGATCCAGATGTTATTTTTCATGCTGAGTAGTTCTGTTGACCTTCATCATCACCATCATTATATCATCAATAGAGATGATAATAGCAGTTTTATTCCAAACAATACTTTTAGTACAAATATAGAATTCTCAACATTTAGTACAGTATTGCATTTAATTTTGTCATCATCATAGCGGTCATAAATAAACAGGACATTTACACATTGATAATATTATTCCATAAGAATAAAAAGGGCCGTTTTTGCTTAATGTTTCTGAGTAGGCCACTAGTTCCATATACCTTACACTCTTCTCATCACATAAAATATGTGCCTACCAAATAAGATATTGTCGGGTGTTTTTATATGCCGCTGTCTTAGGATATAGTCTTCTACATTTGTTTCTAATTCTCTTGCCTGATGAGATGCAAGGAGAGAGTTGTGTAGAAATAAAATGATGACAACATAATATTCGCTAATTTTTTGTGTCTATCTACAACAGGCATACGTAACACATGTCCTAACCATCTCAGTCTATGTAATTTCACAGCCTCGTCGATTGATTTCTCCTCCCACCTACCTATCTAGCACTCGACCGACGCCTAACCTCAATATTGCTCACCCTATTATACCACTTCACATGGTTCTCTGAGCTGGATGGTTAGTTTGCGAAGCTTTCATCACCCTACAGGGTGACTTCTTCAGCGCATACTTCATCTCCTTTATTATTTCGAGGATTCCTCTCAACTGGTGGTTACAACCTGAAGGATAAAACTATTTGAATTACATTAAAGATTTGAACATACTTTTCCACGATCACAAAGAGTAATTTGTAGAAAGTAAAAGTAACATTAGTCCGGATTGATTTAACTAATTAAGAGTTACAAACACTGACTATTTATAGAACAATCAGACAATTAGGCTTGGAAACGAAAAACAGAGTTGCGTATATATATATATATATATATATATATATATATATATAGAAACAAGGTTTAGGTAGAAAGAGCATAACAAAGAACTAAATTACGCAACAACAAAAAGAAAAGAAGAATGTAGGGTGAGTCACGTTTAGATGAGAGAGTAGAGTTTTCTAAACATGAAAAAGGGTTGACTCATAAAAGTTGTATATTTTTGGTTATCATCAGGGCAGTGCAAGATTCACCACTGTCTCTTTCTGCGAACATAGATTTGGTTTGTGTCGTTTGATAGCAATTGCTTCAGCAAAGCGTAGCAAGCTAGGTTTCTTTTGCTTGTTGATTATTTTGAACGACTTCAGGTTGTCTACAATATGACCAGTGTCCAATAGATAACGCGCAATCGCACTTTTTACTTCGTGTGGACCTTTCAGTCTCAGGTTCTATTTGGTATGTGTTCAGAAATGCGGATAATAACCCTTCTTTCTGTTCTTCCAATGTATGTGCTTTGGCAGCTACATGTAAATTGGTAGACACAGTTGAATGGTATCTGTCCAAATTGGATTGTCTCAAACAACTAGTTGCTTGATAAACACCTACAAGTTTGCCGGTTGGACTTCTTCCTTTTTAATTACTCTATCCTATAAGCTGATTAATCTCAAGAATTATTATTATTTTCCCGATTAGTTCGATGGGTGACTGATTGATTTTCAGCGTAGAACTTTGCACAGAAGTGTAACAGTTCAACTTACCACACTCTATGTACTACACACACACACACAGAGAAAGACAAACGGGGGGAAACCAAAGAGATTTGAAAGAACGATAATAAGCAGAAATGTCAAGGAGAAGTAATAGAAACCTGGAAAAACAAGGTTTGTTGCTATGTGAGAGATTCGAAAGGACGAATTTATTTGAGGCATTGAGAACGATACTGAGCCGTATAGTCTCTATGTATTGATTCTTAGAATCCTGACGACCTCAACCAGTCAGTCTACACCTCCTTACGTGGCTGGCTCAAATTTAAAAAAAAATTTTAGATACCCTATTACACCCAGCACGGGACATAGAATGGAGACACCTATGATCAGAGACAGTTAGTCTTCCACTTTCAATGGCTATGTCTCACAGTTATAAAGAAGGATGGAACGAATTGCTGAGGGGGATACACATCCATTGGTCAACAACCGGGATATCACATCTTCGTCAGAGATGGCGTAAACTGGCATATGCGAACTGAGCCTTCTCTATCTGTGCTGAGATTTCGTCAGTGACCAGCCTGCTGGAGCCGATGCAACTTCCCAAATAAGTGAACTGGTCAACACACTTTACCAACCACTTCACTCCCTATCTTTTAGCTAGGAGTCAATGTAGTCCAGTCAGTCGTGTAGCATCATCTTACATTTGACAAGAGCGAATCGCATGCCAAACATTCGTAGATTGCAGCCCTGCAAAATTTGGGCTACCGATATCCATGCTGAAAATTCCATACTTGTACCAAAAATACAGTGTGGAATCAAGCTGTAAATCAAAAATCAAAAAAATCAAAAATCAAAAAATATGTCCAGCGTCTTCACCTAGAAGGACTATATCACCTGCATATTTTAAGTCAACGAGATTATTCCCTGGTAACAAGTCAATCCCTGAGTCGTTGAAATCAATTAGTCCATTAGTACATCTATGATGAATTTTAACAGAAATTGGCCTATTGGGTATCCCTGACGGACATCACTGCCTGCCATCATTTCAGTTGACAACTGTCAGTAAGTTCTTCCTTGGCTGCGTGATTCCAAGTTGAGTGCCTTGATTAATGCTATTTACTTTTTCGGCAATCCTTTTTTCAACAACCATTGCCATTATACCTCTCAGTTGACCGAGTTGGATGTCAGTATGCACCTTTATGTTCTAGAATCTGACAAAGGATGGAAATATGATCAAAACAACCTCTTCCAGGTCTTAAGCCTCCCTGTTTCGATGGTCAGTCACTTTCCCCTTCACATGATCTTTACCATGTCATCCTCGGATATCCAACATGTCACTTCTCACTCGGAAACTACTCAAGGGACTAGCGTGTAATGTACTTTGATACTCTTCATGGCGTATGACACGCATACCAAGTCTGTGAATCAGGTAGAAACATTGAATTGACTTGCATTGGTGTTGAAAATTAGGATAACGTTTCTTGTGCTGTGCGTTGTAGATCTCCCCACTGATTTCAAACGAATAGATGCCAATCTAGCTGACTCTGACATCCTCATCGGTTTTGTCTTCTCATCCTCTTCTGTCGGCTTGTTTGTATGCGCAATAATATCAGCGTCTGTTATTCAACTTAAGACAGTGTTATAGTTAACTGTGTGAATAAATATCTCCTTTCCCACTAAATATAGAATGATATACTCTATTTGATCATCAGTTTTGATAACCTACTCTCTGAATAACGCTCACACTTGCCTCATTTATCTTTTTCACAATTCTGTTGCATTCAAACAGGAGTTGATATGGTCTTTTCTAAAATATTGTTAATACAAAGACAAGTGAACTAGAAGATTAGTTTGGTAAATGGTGGCTATCAGTGGAATCCAGGATGCGCATTTCGTCCTATTCGGGACTCGACAACTGGATGTACCTGCATTTCTCAGTGAGTGATGATGTTTCCACCGAGCATCAAACCCAGTGCCCATAATTTCAAACGCCAAAGTGTTATTATAACCCGTTGCACAAGAGGTGGCTCTGGTGGCCCAAGTGGTCTAGTGGATAACGCTTTGGCTGGTGTTTGAAACTATGGACACTGGGTTCGAGCCTCGGTGGAAACATCATCACTGACTCACTGGGGAATGCAGGTACATCCAGATGATGAGTCCCAAATAGGACGAAATGCGCCTTATCTTGGATTCCACTGCTAGTCACCATCTACCAATTAACTTCTAATTGCATGCCCAGACATCGTCGAAGCATCTGCACAAGAAGCCGACATGTCAACCTGAGACCGAGCACTACGGTCCAATCTATCGACGGGAAAATCTTAATTTCAATTAAACTAAAAGATTCGTTGTTGGTAATTTACTTCAGTAGATTACTTTCCACACAAACTTCATACTATATGTGCACCAAGAGATAAACTACACGAAAGCAATAAATAAAAATATGCAAAAAGAAATAGAGTGTTTGGGGGTTAGCATCTCGAAAACCGATTAGCATTTAAGGGGATTTCATTAGTTCATGGAAAGCAGTAAAGTCAGTCCAGTCGTCATTGATTTGAATTCTTGTGCATATGTGATAACTGTTTAGCCATTGATTAGACCGTCTCACCCATTGAGTCAGTTGTGTGCGACCAACACAATTATCCTTCATCTCACTGTGCCAAAACATAGGCTAACCAACTCTTCGTGTTCTCCAGTCAATACACAAGGGTTACTCAATTGTGAATTTCATAGATGCCCTTGAGGTGACCTTCGTAACACATTTCCAAATAAAGAAAAAATCCCCATTTAGACATTTAGAAAACAGAAAGATTGAGCGAAGAAATATTTACTTTTCGATTAGATCCTCATCTTTGGCTCTACTCTAATATACATAGCATTTTTATTACAATACAACAGTTTGCCAATCAAGTGGCGATAAGTTTGTTAACAATAATTAAACAGTGTCAATGGGTTAATAGTTAACGAAGAAAATCATTATAGATTTGAAAGGTGGAAATGGATAGAATAAATTAATTTTACAAGAATAACACGTAAATTAAAGGTAAAGTGGTCAAAATAAATAAAATAAAATAAATAATTTAGACAAATATAATTTTACAGGTTTAAGGGGAGGGGGTGACGCAGTCCTGTTTATTCATTCTTGTGACGATGGCCACGGTAGGGAAAGTGGCTGTACAAATTTTTCCTGTACACATAGGCTTGGCTTCTTCAGATGAATGCAAATCGCCTCAGCCGTCTGTAGAAGACGAACTCGCAGAGCAAAATTAAGATAAGTTGGAATGCGATACATAATTTTAAATGCTGTATTAACATCAATCTTATGCTCAGTATCAACGAGGTGAGCTAAAATAGAGCTACGAATAGATCTTTTTGTCCCTTACTTAACCACGTTGGATGATGTTCGGAAATACGACGATGAACTTGCCTAATTGTACACTCAATGTAGCTGGCTCCGCAGCTGCAGTCAAACTGGTAGATACACATAGAAGAGGCGAATTTAGGTAGTTTATCCTTATTTCTCGAACATAAAATAGGTGTGGTTGTAAAGAGACAACGTACCTCTGCTGCATAATAAGGTCTTTTAACTGCATTCTTCAGTCGTTGTGTTATTAATTCGCTGATGTTGTCACCGAGGAACTGCAATTTTATGAACATTGGTTTTTTCGGGACTGTGGCCATACTGACTCTCCTTGGAGCTGAATTTATATTTTTCTCAATGAATTTATCTGGATAACCATATTTTCTAAGTAATTCTCTAATAATTTTGAGCTCCTCATTGAGGCAGTCTTCTGAACAGATTAACCTAGCTCTATGAACCAGACACTTTACCAGGTTACGTTTATATTTCAAAGGTACAAAACTCAAAAAATGAGTTTACTGACCTGTTGTTGTTGTAGGTTTCCTATACACACTCCTTCTTAGTGTGCCATCTTTTTTCCTTGCCATGAAGACGTTTAGGAATGAGATACTGTCATTACTTTCTTTCTCTATGCTGAAGTTTATTGCTGAATGTGCATCATTAAACTTGTCAAAGATGTTCGTTGCATCATTCTCATCTTTCATAACCACAAATGTATCATCCATATATCGACCATAGTGTACTGGGGTCCAACAGTGTACATTTGGAAATGTACACTGTTGGACCCCAGAATATCTGTGTGATATAATGCCACCGGGTGCAAGTAATTTTGCGGTGATAGGGATGATCAAACACCCACAGAGGAGTCACTGCATATCTTAAGCTAGGCGAAACCATATTTTGCTGGAATGATGGAATACTATGAATCGTCTCACTCTAATATCAATCATTTTAATGCTTCACTGCTTATTGATTCGAATAAAGAAAGAACGAACAATGTTTGCGGGATAATTCAAGCTTCTTTTTATTTTGTGAACTCTCTTCAACTGCACACATCCTAAACGTAATCAAAATATAAATTACACGATTCCTGAACACAATATTTTACAGTGACTTTGGGTTATAGTATTATTTTACTATTATTACTATTGTTCCCTTGGGTTCCTAGTGGAACATAGGGCTTCAACTGCACGTCTCCCCCTACTTGCCACTTCTGTCTTCCTTCTGCTGTACTTTTCACCTGCATCCATCTTAGTCTATACTCTTTCAACTCCTCTTCACACGATCTCCTCCATGTCACCTTCACACTGACGTCCCGATCGCCGCTTCCCTTTCGGCCTGGTTCCACTCGAACAATGGCCTGACGCGCCGTGCCATGTCACCCAGCGACCTCTTGCTCAGCCAGTGTCCAATCCATCTCCACTTTCTCCTGCATATTTGTTGGTTGGCTATTGCTTCTTGTTTTGTTATGTTTGTTCCCATAGTATCTTGTTGGTGATTCTCTCCGGCCCGGCCATCTGATCTGATCTTCAGTATAGAGCGAAGAGAGTTAGTTGTTGATAAAGGTCTGCAGTAGCCAGCCTGTTGGAAATATTCTTTGTGACCCGCCTGCCCGGCCGCCAAGTTTCTGATCCGATCCGTATAGAAGAACTGACTGACTTGGCTCTGTTTGTATTGAAAATCCTACCGAATTTTGTTGTTGATGGTGGCTGAGTGACGAAGATTTCTAGATTTGTTTGATGAATGTTGATGAATGTGTTTCTTGCCTTCCCGATTCTCGCTTGATTTGACATCCTCGTCCGTTCCTCCGTTCCTGTAGTTGAGACAATGCTCCCTCCCTAGATAAGTGAATGAATGAAGTAACCTCTTTCAAATCCCTCCCGTTGATAGTGATTGGCGCTGGATGTCGCTGCTGTTGTTGTTGTTGGTTGGTTATTTTCATAACCTCCGTCTTGTCTATGTTCACCTGGAGTCCTATCTTTGCTGGCTGCTTCTTCGACCAGTTTGTCGGTCGGTTTTCCCTTGTAAGTCTTCGATTTTGTGTGACGTCAAACATAAATCATTCACGTGCGAAATCCAGGTCTTCTAGGTTCTTCACGTGGGTTATAGTAAAGGCAACATAATTCCAAAGAAATGATGCAAATGGATAGATTATTTAGTGTTAAAAGACTAATTACTTTTAGGATAATTCGAAAAAATGGGGGGGGGGGGGCGGATAGAAGCGTTCAGATTAGACTAAAGACAAACAACAAAATGAATTTATGCATTTTATGATGGAGAGTTGAGGATGTGTGTGTGTGTGTGTGTGTGGAGTGGGAGGCTGAATAGTAGAGTCAAATTATGACATAAACAAAAAACAGTATGGTAGATTTGAAAACTTCATTGGTGATTTCAACTCAGTTAGTGAAAATCAAAATTAGATGGAATGTGTTATGCAGCTGAACAGAAAAAACACAAAACTACACACTGACCAAAGAATTTTACAGTTACCAGGTGGGGTAGTGAGAGATTAGGCAGGCTATCTTTCTGTAATACACAAAGGTATTGGCTCGAAGTCGTTTGATAGCAATAGCTTCCGTGAACTAAAAAGTAACTATAATTGTCTCTGTGATAGTATTGATTAATTATTTTGAAAGCCTGACTAATTTTCATTCTATGTCCTGTGTCACTTAGGTGTCTCTGAGAATTACACTTGAGAATATACTTTGCTACCTTTCAAAAACTGAGACTTTTAAAGATATACTCATAAAATCTAGAAGTCTGTCTGTCTGTTTTCGACATAGAACTTGCACATATGTGCACCAGTTCAAGTCGCCACACTCCCTCCTCTATGTAGCACACAAAGCAAGAGAAGTAAGTAAAGAGAAATGCATAATAGAGACAGTAAACAGAGGTGTGAGACGAAGGAATAGTAATAACGAAGAACAATATAGTTTAATTGGGTATTATAAGTCACGGGGAGTGGATGCATCTTCACCAGTCATTGAGAACGATTTTGAGCCATATCACCAATTGTCCCCAGTCTTCATTGGTTTTTACCGTCCCGAGGACCCCAACCAGTCAGTCAGGAAGTCTTCACCTTCCTACGTGGCTGGCTGGTTTAAGCTAACTGTTGTGGATCTCATTGACTGGTGAAGCCATGTTTTGGTTTGACCGCCGCTAGCTATCTCTTTTCCAGCTTGATTCTATGTCAGCAGCATTGCCAGTCATTCGAGGAAGGCGATGACTAGGCTTACGTAACACATGTCCTAACCATCTGATTCGATGTAGCTTCACAGCCTCATCGATTGATTTCCCTTTCCACCTACTTAGCGCTATACCGAAGCCTAACCTCAATGCTGCTCACCTTATTATACCACTTCACACGGGAGATAGAGCGCAGGTACTTGTGATCAAAGCTAATCTTTTGACTTCCTCCTTTTTCAACAACCAGGTCTCACGGCCATAAAGGAGGACGGAGCGGACTGCTTTACACTCGCTTTTTGGTTGATAGCCAGCCGGATATCACATCTACTAAGCCAGAGATGGCATAAACTGGCATATGCGTAGCTAGGCCTCTGTATCCGTGCTGAAATTTTGTCAGAGATCAACGCGTTGGGGAAAAATCTACTAGAAGCTCTCCTCTCTATGCTTCCTATGTAACTTGCTGCAGCAACTGCAAATGAATCGGTCACTGTAGTCGGAGTTGACATGACCAGTAGGCTTATCTACTTTTTTTCAACTGAGTTATCGAGCATACCGTTCAACACTCAGTGATTCCTATTTCAAGGGTATATTTTTAATGAATATAGAGTGGTATAGCATAGCAGCATAGTATGTATAACATTATACCTTGTTTTCGTTGTGTCTATATTATTTTACTTTATTCTATTTTTGTTTTATTTATTTTATTTCTTCAATTAATAGAAGACAGAATTGAAATTTGTCTAGGGGTCTAAATAAAACGTTGGCTTTGTTCCACAATAGACAACAATAACAACAATATGAATGTTTTGATTAGACCTAAACATGCATATGTTATACATAAAGGGTTGAAAAGAAGACAGATAAAGAGAATCAATGCTAATCCTTTCGCTTAGTTTGTATGTGTGTGAGTGAGAGAGAGCTAAAGAGAGTGTGTGTATGTACGTATCTGTTTTCTTTTGATTCCATTAGTGTGTACGCTCTTTTTTGTCCTCATACGTGTGTGTGTGTATGTGCGTGTTTTGATGCATATCTATTTGGCGTACTACTTATATGAATGTATCCAGTATATTGCCTGATTATAGAAATTAAAATATGAATTTAAAGTCGTCTCTAGTTCCTTTACATTCTCAATCAGCTAAATAACCACTGCAGTTGTATGCCCGTATCAATTAGGCGTCTGATTATTTGCATTTGAGGAAGCACTTTGCTATCTTTCTTTCATACGAATACTTTTAGAGATGATGTATTTTAGAAAATCAAGCTGGCATTCTCCTTTCAATCCTTCGTCTGGGCGACTTGCTGCACCGTAAGTGTAGGGGAATCTGCAAATACAGTTCGAGTTGATGCGTGACTTTTCACTGAATTAACTCATGAGAATATTGTGTTGTTGCAGAGAGAGGAATCAGTCTGGCAGTAGTGGGAAATAGTTGTCTTCATCAAGGCACACTTGATTTTTTTTTCCTTTTTTGTCAGTACTCTCTTTCTTTTTGTACACCAGACAGGTAAAATCTAGTTTTTACCCATCACAATGATTGCAGTCTAGACGTTTCAAAACATATTTTCAACATAGAGAAAAAGTCACATTTTTGGTTGCAGTATTATCCACCTATTAATCTATTATTGAGAATCTGTCTGTCTACGATCATCAATAAAGTCATGGGTATATCTTAACTACTAATAATTAACTAATAATACAAGCTTTATTGTGGAAATTATGTTGGCGATTATACAGTGCGAAAGCACCAATCACTTTGAATGCATGTCCATCGTTAGACTACAGAATCTACCGTTATGAAAGCGTCAGTATGAAAGGTGAACACGAATTGAGGTGCAAACTTCATTCTGATTCAGTTTTTAAGTACTGTTTAAACAACGGCTTGATAACATGTTAGTGTTAACATAAGTATTCGCGTTAGGATTAAGGCTACGATAAGGGTTATTATTATTATTTCCTTTAATTCCTAGAGGAACATAGGGTTTCAGTCGCGCGTTTCCATTGCGTTCGGTTCTCCGCTAACGTTTTTATCACCTCGCTCCACGTCTGCCAACACGCTTTCATCTCTTCTTCACATTACCTCCTTCTAGTCACCTTGCACTGATGACCAACTTGCCGCTTCCCTTTCGGGTTTCACTCGGGTGATTGCTTGTCTAGTGATGTCACTTGATGGTTTGCTTTCTCAGAGGATGGCCAATCCACCTCCATTTCTTCCTGCCTCTTTGTTTCACAATCGGTTCCTGTTGGGTTGGTCCGCTCATTTCCAGAGGTCACTATTGCTGATCCTTTCTGGCCGGCCACTTGATCTTGAGTATTGAGCGACGACAGCTAGCTGTTGATGAAGGTCTGTAGTTTGTTTGGGGTGCTCTTTATGATGTGCCAAGTCTATGATCCGTATAGCAGCGCTGACCTCATATTAAAGTTGAAAATCCGGATGTTATTTTTGATGCTGAGTGCTGTTGATCTACACATATACTTGAGAGTAATGAAAGCTTGTCTTGCTTTCCCGATGATCTTCGCTTTGATATCCTCGTCGATTCCGTCCGCCTGTAGTTGAAATGATGCTTCCCAGGTAGGTAGGTAGATAAAGGAGGTTGTTTCTTCCAGGTTCCTCCCATTTATGCTGGCTGATTGTTGTCTGTTTTTGTTGTTCCTGTTGGTGTTGGTCAGGAATCTTCATCACCTCTGTTTTCTCTATGTTCCCCCGAGGAAGTCCTGTCTTCTCTGGATGCTTCTTCTGTCAACTTGTTGCTTTTCACTTGCATATCTTCCAATTTTCGGTTTATGGGTTGGAGTGCTTTATTGTTAATTATTATTGCCTGTATTTTTCAAGTGTTCGTCTGCAGAAGATCTTACTGTGATCATGATTTCATCATGAGCAAATGATTCTATTTTGTTGTGCTGCATTTATCTCAATTGGTCATTGTATATTTCCTCTTAAAGGGATAAAATTAACGACTAAAAATTCCATCTCAGAAGTGGAGTCACGCAAACTGTCTACTAGACACTTTTTTGTTTTATCTAATAGATATGTGTTACGTATGCCAAGCCATCGCCTCCCTCGACGAGCAATGTTAGCGGATATAGGGTCAGGCTGGAAAAAAGCTAGCGGCGGTCAAACAAAAACTTGGCATCAGTCAATGAAATCCACAACAGTTGGTCTAAGCCACGTAGGAAGGTGTAGACTTCCAGGCTGGGGTCCTCGGGACGGTAAAAATCTATGGTTGGAAACAATTGGTGACATGGCTCAAAATCGTTCTCAGTGGTGCAGATGCATCCACTCCCTGTGACTTATGATCTTCAATGAAACTGTTTTGTATTTCTTTATTACTCCTCCTTTGTCTCACACCTCTGCTCACTGTTTCTATTATGCTTTTCTTGTACTTTCTTCTCTTGCTTCGCGTGCTACACGGAATGTGGCGACTTGAACTTCCGCACATTTGTGCAAAGTTCTATGTCGAAAACAGACAGACAGAATTATTTTATTCCTTTTGCGTTCCGAGTCGAACATAGGTCTTCAAGCTTCAGCTTTGAAGTTCCAGTACCACTAATGTTTTTCACGGGATAGGGTTGCTAGTCTCAAATTCAACCTTCCCTCTCTCTGTCCACCCTACAAACTGGCTAGGGAAAGTACATGTGTTTGCTGGTCGGGAATCGAACCACGGACCACGCTCATGGTTGGCAAGCATTCTACTTTCTGAACTACCAGCGCGTTCCTAATAGTTATATATATATATATATATATATATATATATATTGACGTGGTTGTGTTCTCTGAGCTGGATGGTTGTTTCTTTGACTTGAACTTTGTTCAAGGTCACCAGGAGAAAGGATTAATAAACTCGTGCAGAAATCTAAAACCTCACTCCATCGAATTGAAGTAGGCGCTGAAGATGTCACCCAGTAGGGTGATGAACGCTTTGCAAATTAACCATCCAGCTCAGGGAACACAACCACATCAAAATCATCCACCTGAGCTACAAATCTTCTCTATCATATATATATATATATATATATAAATTTGACTCCTTGGTTTACATTGTTCTTTCTTTCTTTCTTACTTGTGTTGTAGATGCGGGTGACCGAAAATTGTGTTGAAGAACAAGAGTCTGTTCCTGTGTCTGATGTCAGTACAGATATGAACTATCATAATGGTATGTTGATTCGTTCTCTTTAAACTTATAATAATAATAATAATAGTGATGGGTCAGACATTAATGTCTGTAGGAAACTGACACATTCTAATAAATACTCATCACACACAGAATCAATAAAGGTAGGCTTTTATTTGATCGGGCCAGAAACCTAATTGGAATACTAAAATCAGCCACATAAAGAAATCACTACTAGTGAATAATTACACACTAGAATTTATTCAAAAATGTATGAACAACCTTGACCAGCCACTTCTAATTGTATCTACCAATTCATCTCGTCTTGTGAACCGAGTTATGTTGGTCGTTGCTCTAGGAACTTGATTTACCTTGCTCACTTGGCAACACCTACCAGTATGGGTGTAAGTAAAGGTATAGTAAAAAACCATCAACAATTCGATATCAGGACCACCTGGTTCAAATCAGTCACAAAGGCAGCCAGCATTGAAGAATCCTTCTCTATCATCATCTACCGGGGATCAAATAAATTACCGAAACCATCAGGATACCGTATACTCCAAACAGCAGAGGCTATCGCGATTCGCCTTAAAAAACAATCGATGCTCTGTTTGCAGAAGAAGCAAGTCCAACTAACCACTACTACTGCCCTGGCTGGCCTTCAGTGGAAACTATAAATTCATGAATTTGTATTATTGTATTTCCTTAATTTTTCTGATATTCAGTGTGTAGTGTTGTGTAGATGCTATCGCACTGTAATTCATTGATATTATTATTACTATTGTTTCGATGTTGTTGTTTAAACAACATTAATGTTGTTAATAACACGAATTCACTGACCATTATGTGCAAAGTATATAACTGTAGAACCTGATGATGATGATGAAATTATCGAAAGAATATTTATTCTTCATTCAGTAACCATTCTTTTGAAAAAAAACTCTAATGGGCACTTCTAATCAGTTAAAATAAGAATAGTAATATTATTAGTGAGAATAATAGAAAATAATAAGGAATTTAAGGCCCCATCTATAGTACCGTCATGTAAATGGGGGTGGGGGGGGTGACATCAGAAGCCCTATGTGGAATATTTCTAATGAGATTGGAATTAGTGTAGGGGTAGTATTTAAACCAATTAGCTAAATCATTCTGAGACACAAAAACTTTATCGGCTTATCGACTCGATAGATCCAATTAAGAAAAAGTAATATAATTTACCAAATACCATGCAATAATTGTATAAGGTCAATTACATAGATTGAACAGGTTATCAGGACATTTAGCTAGAGGTAGAATGAATGACCCTGCTAAGTTAAAAGAAAAAAGGCCGATTATCACAATGCGTTCATTTGTGTGGAATCGCACAATAGTGTAAGACAGAGTAAAACTAATAGAATAGAGAGGGAGAGACACACACATAAAGGTTAAATAGCCGAATTATTGTTCGTCAAGTCAACATGAAACACAGGCAACATCGAAACGAGGCAACATCTATATTGTATATTTGAGAAATTGCAATGAACAGCAAGGGTAGAGAGAAAAAGTACATATGAAGCAAATTGTTAAGTCGTGTCAGTGCTTATTGATATGATTTTCCTGATTGCAGTAGATTGGATAATGCGACAGACAGCGGACCGAGCAATGAGGAAACAGGTATAGAATAGACCCACACAAAAAAGAACTTGGAGAATCTGGACTTCGTCGATGATATATGTCTGATTTCTCACAAACTGGAAGATATGCAAGTGAAAAGCAACAAGTTGACAGAAGAAGCATCCAGAGAAGATAGGACTTCCCTCGGGGGAATATAGAGAAAACAGAGGTGATGAAGATTCCTGGCCAAGACCAACAGCAACAACAACAGACAACAATCAGCCAGCATAAATGGGGGAAACCTGAAAGAAACAACCTCCTTCACCTACCTACCTACCTACCTACCTGGGAAGCATCATTTCAACTACAGGCGGACGGAATTGACGAGGATATCAAAGCGAGGATCATCGGGAAAGCAAGACAAGCTTTCATTTCTCTCAAGTCTGTGTAAAGATAAGTCAACAGCACTCAGCATGAAAACTAAGATCCAGATTTTTAATTCCAATGTGAATTCAATGCTACTATACGGACCAGAGACCTGGTGCGTCATAAAGATCATCTCACACAGACTACAGACCTTCATCAACAGCTAGCTGTCTTTGCTCAATACCACTCAAGATCAGATGGCCGGTCAGAAAAGATCAGCAACAGGTTGGGATCTCTGGCAGTCAGCGAACCAACCCAGCAGGAACCGATTGTGAAACAAATAGGCAGGAAGAAATGGAGATGGATTGGTCATACTCAGAGAAAACCATCAAGTGACATCACCAGACAAGCCATTGCTCGAGTGGAACCCGAAAGGGAAGCGGCGAGTTGGTTGTCAGTGCAAGGGTGACTTGGAGGAGGTCATGTAAGGAGGAGATGAAAGCATGTGTGCAGACTTGGAGTGGAGTGAAAAAATTGGCAGAAAACAGAAGGCAATGGAGATATTTGGCTGAAGCCCTATGTTCCTCTAGGAATTAAAGGAAATAATAATGATTATGAACAATAAATTGTGCTCGAAATATGATAAAGTTATTACATTCATCTAAATTTATCCAATATGGGACTAATGGTCAGTTGTTTCGTCCCAGTTTAGACCTCTTCAGCATTACACACCCTACGGAGTTTGAACCCATAATTTCCAGGTTGCAAGAGGAGTTGGTGGACGATTCATTCACTTGGAGTCGATCCAGTCAGCCAATGTTGTCTGCGAGTAGCTAATCTCATGACATGACTTAATGGACTACGATAGAATTCATGAGCCGTTGGATGATCGGTTTCAGTGGGTGAATAGTCTGTGAACTTGTTTTTGTGGCCATAAAGTCCTTGGTTTGAACTGCGGTTGATACGTCCCATTGAAGAGTTTCAAATTAGGACGAAACAACCAACCAACCAACAACTATCTAAATGCTTTTCCAGTAGTTCTCTAACTGATATCAACTCTCTGCCAAACCTGTCAACACTTGAAAAATGGAAGTAATGAATGAATGAACAAAAAAAACTACCACTGTCAACCGAATTCGAACTTAATGACTGACGAAATGTAATCTATAATAGGTAGTGAAATAAAGTGAAAATTTGATTTACAATTTCTTTTTGTTTGGTGCCACAGATCAATCGTTGGTTGTTCCCTTCTAACTTCTCCTCTTTGTTGTTGTACCAATTTATATTATGCCGAATATAAGTCGAATATATAAGTGTAATCAAATGTGATGTAAATTCAGGAGTTTTTAAATTCTATAGTTCCAATTTTTAGAAAACAAACAGTTTATCATGTCAGTCATTGTGAAAAATCCTACAGATTAAACGGCATATATATATATATATATATATATATATATATATATATATATATATATAGTTCTCTTGTGATCACTGCGTCTAAACTGTAAATAACTTCTAATTGTATTTATAGCAACTTTGATGTCGCTATCATTGGTTGTACACATGTGATGATATGACTCAAAATAGCTTGCTTCATCTTATTAAGATGTATATTTAATATCTTAAGGATTATGATAGTATGTGTGCAGTTTTTTGTTATTCTAATTTTACAAAAACTCAGTTTGCATTTTTTTTCAAAAATATTTCACAATATTAACAATAATTGTTAATAATGATTAGATTTAACATTTGCAATTATAATAGTGTTCTCTGAGTTGGTTGGTTTAGTTGCGGAGCTTTCATCGTCCCCCCACTGTGGACAACATCCCTTTCAGCGCAATATTGAGCATAAAGTGAACTAATTTTAAATTTTCCTTGACTGGGAGAACTGAGTCTGCCGGTAACCATCTTTACACATGTGTATTGATCATTTTCTATTGACTTGGATAGATTTTAAACTTTCTGGTCACCTGATTTATTTTTTATTAGTTGGTATATTTGGTCTATATGTTAACGTGTTTGTTAATTGCATGTTCGTTTGAAGAGTACCAGGCTTCTAGGAATTCTCTGACTGCACTTTGGTGTTTCCTCTGTCTAAGATTTCGACATTATCCCAATCAAAATGATGTATATAATTGTGTATATGCATTGAAATGAAAGAACATATATATATATATATATATATATATATCGTATCTTTTCACGGCTGATTTGTGTTCCTGGATTCTGATTTGAAGGGGATGCCCACTTTGGCCGATGTAATGCCTGTTACAGTTTTATTAATTTTATCTCCTTTTTCTGTTGGATCTTTCGATTCGCACAGTATCGAATGAAGTGATTGTGTTGGCTGGCTGGTGTGCTATACCAAACGGTTTCAGTATTCTAGCTGTTATTTCAGAGATATTTTTCATGTATGGGTAAGATGAATTTTCTTGTGGTGTTTGATGATGATTCTCTGTTGGTGTTGTGATTCGATTTTTTTAACACTTTTTGATGAAATTTTGTGGATAACCATTTGCTTTGAAGACTTTGTAGGTATTTTTCTTCCATTCTTTTCAACTCTAGAGTGCTATATTGTATTTAAACTCTCTTTTAAACAATGTCGGCACACAGTTTCTTTTGTGAGTGACTGATTGGATTATTGCTAGTATAGTTGAGTATTTGATCTGTGTGTGTGAGTTGATTTTCTATATTCTTATGTTTCTAAATTTCCTGTGTTGGTTGGTTCTCCTGATTAAGACATCTAAAAATGCGATTTCGTTATGTAACTCTTCTTCTCTCGTGGTGAATTCAATGTCTTCAAATATGTTGTTTATTAATTTGTGGGTATATTCTAAATTATCTCTCTTAATTAATACAAATGTATCATTAATGTAACGTACCCAGGTTTTCGGTTTAATTATAGGTAGAGCTGTTAATTCTAATCTTTGCATGACGGCTTCAGCTATTAATCCTGATATGGACGATCCAATTGGTGTTCCTTTTATCTGTTCATATATTTGAGTATTGAAGTGGAAGTATGTTGTAAGACATAATTTTATGAGTTCTATCCAAGTTGAACATCACTGCGTTTTTATGTTTTCATCACTATAAAGTAATTGTTGCATAGTTTCTGTTACTAGCTTTGGACTAATTGAAGTATATAATGCTGTGACATCATCAAAGGACACCATTATTATTTCATTGTCTTCTACCTGAACGTTTTTGATTTTCTCTAAAAATTGGATTGACAAATTGATAGAATGGTAGCATGATTCTGTTAGGTAATTTAATTTCCGGAAAAGTCCTTTAGATAGATTACATGTTGGTGTTCCTGGAAGCGAAACGACTGCTCGTGAGGGAATGCTTGGTTTGTGTAGTTTTGGTCTACCATAGAATCGAGGTAAAATAGGTCCGTTAGATTTCATTCGCCATTGATCTTGTTTTGTAATTTGTCCTGATTTCGTTAGTTTATTTAACGTTGTTCTGATTTTGTTATCGAATGTTTGTATAGGGTTTTTTGTCAACAGTTGATATACATTATTATCTTTGAGTAAATCCTCTGCTTTCTTTATGTAGTCTTCTGTGTCCAAGATTACTGTTGTTCTTCCTTTATTAGCCGGTAGAATGACTATATCTTTTCTATTCTTCAGTTTCTTCAAAGCATTTTGCTCTTCAGTGCTAAGTTGTTAATAATGTCTTTTCTGTTTGAGTATAGGTATGATAATACATTGACGTAATTCTTATTGTACTTCCTCATTTAATTTTGATAATTTGAGTGATGATTCTAAGGAGGCACGGAAATCTTTTACTGAAGCGTCAGCAGTATATATATATATATATATATATATATATATATATCACTCAAGTAAAATTTAAATCATTTCACTTTATGCTAAATATTGCGCTGAAAAGAGATGTTGTCTAGCAGTGCTGGAATGACGAAAGCTCCGCAACTAAACCAACCAGATCAGAGAACACTATTAATTTGAAATCATCCACCTGAGCTACAAATCTTCTCTATTATTCTACTTGACATTATTAGTTCGCATTTATGACACTTTTTCTTCTGTCTCTTAACCCTTCCCCCTTATCTCTCTCTCTCTCTCACTGCATGTGTGGCTGTCTGGATAACTCGTTCGCATTCGTTTTTGGTCTTGAAAAACAAAAATATACATTTTTCAGCTTTATCTGTACTTGTAAAAATGTGTCAAGGATCCTCAGCTCAATCGAATATTCTAGAATCGCATTATCATCATCATCAGCAGCACACTTCAATGCATACATCGTCGCCAACTCTATGTTGTACAACACCAAGCAATGAAATGGATTGGGAGAGTCAGCTGTCAAATTCTAATATACGGAATATTGTATACACTTCACAAGTGAATCCATCGCTTGATGTACACCATCCATCATTAGCCTCCAATAATAATAATAATAATAAGGATGGTTCTAATATTCTTGGTAATTGTAATAGTGAGAGATGTGTTGGTGGTGATGGTAATCACAGTGTTACCACTGATATTGACGCTTCAAATAATTCTAAGAAAGATAATAATAACAACAATTCACAGAATATGTATAAATTAGCTTCAGATATTTGGTCTGCTCTCCCTGAGAATGATTGGCTTCATTGCAATCGTGATACAGATGTAAAAACGGCCTCTTGTTATCCAAGGTTAGTGTAGTTGTCGTGTTTGTTTTATACTGACTGGTGTCTTTCAGTGTTTTTTTTTTGTTTTTTTTAAAATCTTAATTCTATCTTCATTCAAAGTATAATTAATTAATTAATTAATCTATCGACAGTGATTGTAATATAATTAATTGTTTATATGAATGGTTATATGCCAGTCATATACTAACCAAGTAATACTTGGGGTACCCCTAACCTGTCATATACTGTGATGGTGTTCTCGTGACTTTTGTTGCCAGATCTGCCAAGGGCGATGGGATAGTACACGACCTAATGGTTTTGTGCAAGGTTTGAAGAAGGCTGTGTGCTATATGCATGCACTCGCCCTGATAATGTTGTGCGTCGGTGGCACAGTGGTTAGGACGCTCGCTGACCATGCACATGGTCCGGGGTTCGATCCCCGGCCGCCAACGCACTCCTTTACCTAGCTAAGCCAGAAATAATCCTGGTAAAGAGGAAAGGTTGGGCATGAGGCAGGCTAGCAACCCCATCCTGTAAAAATAATCACTGCTACAGAAACTTCAAGCCACTAGCTTGAGGTCTTGCGTTCCATTGGGAATGTGAAGGAAAAAAATACTTGCGATCCAGATCCTTGAAGTAATCTCAGCAGTGATTTCGCTCCCTAGCGTTGTCTCCGGTTCACCTCAACTCAAATAGCGGATTGAGTTGAAATCACCAGATGATTTCTCGTTAGCTATATGAGTGAAATGGTCAATTCTATTATAAATCAAATTCACATTTCACAAAGTAATTTATGGTGGAATTAATCACTAAAGTGGGTAGACATAATTTGAGTGATTGAAACTGACTCAGCTTATTGAGCTGAGCTAAGCTGAAGTGAGCCAAACAGATTAGTCAGACAGCTGATGAGTGAACTCGGCATCAGACAAGCGAAATGACTGTCCGGTGTTTTAGATCACTTTGCTGATTTGACTAGCAAGGACAATTGGCTAATCTAATGCTATCTAAATACTATATCAGTCATTCAGTAGTATATATCGACCGAACTTTTTAAAATTTACTGAAACATCATTACTCACTATGGAATTCAGGAACGTCTAGGTGACGAGTCGTAAACAAGACGAAATGTGCATCCTGGATACCACTGCCGGTTATAACTATCTACCGAATCACTGATTTTTGTGTTCTTCAATGTTGTGTTGTATTGCGATGGCGTGCAAGTCGTTAGCCTTGAGTGAGAAGTTTTCTATATTTTGGTTTGTAAGGGTTAGTTTCGTTTTTACGAGTTGATTACGGATTGATATCAGTTAGAGAACCATTGAAAACCAGTCACATGGAGTACTAGACAGCTGTTTCATCCTAGTCGGCAGTACGCGTACGCACCCACTGAGGTTCAAACCCAGGGCCACGAGGCATTGAATTGGGTCCCAGTGGCTAAATGGTATACGAGCTTGCCTTGTAACCAACCGGAAGGTCCTGTGTTCTAACCGTGGTGGTGGGTGCGTACCGCCGATGATTCCCGAACTAGGATGGAACAGCTGTCCAGTACTCCTGTGGCTGGTTTTCAATGGTTCTCTAACTGATATCAATCCGTAATCAATCAATCGAGTGAGAAATGCTGTCCAATTGCTACAGCAAAAATCCCCATTTAGAAAGCAAAAGGATTGAGCGAAGAAATATTTACTCTTCAGAAGGGATTTTCATGTCTGCCTCTACTCTAATATATATGTATATAGCATTCCTAATACAATACAAAACATTTAACCAATCACTAGTGACGATATGTTTGTTAACAATAATTAGTCAGTATCAATCAACATGTCAAAGGGGGGGGGTGATAATTAACGAAGAAAATTAATACACACACGATTAAAGCGTAGATATGGTTACAACAAGTGGATTGGAAAAATTAAGAGTAATTAAGGAATAAGCAAGTAATCAAGTCGATTATTTAACAGATAATTAGAGAAAATAAAACTATCTCCACGATGGTAACTTGCAATCAAAGTCGAACAAAATAATTTGGATGATTATAATTTGTAAAAGGTTTGGTAGCCTGGTTCATACATTCATGTAACGATGGCCTAGGTAAGGAAAGTGGCTGTACGAATGTCTTCTGAAAACACAGGTTTGGATTCTTCAAGTGGATTCCTATGGCTTCAGATGTATGTAGAAGATGAACTTGTTTGTTTCTTGCTTAATTATGCCGGATGATGTTCGGAAATACGATGATGAACTTGGTTAATTGTATGCCGAATCTTGGTGGTTCCACAGCTGCAGTCAAACTTGTAGATACACATAGAAGAGGCAACTTTAGGTAGTTCCTCCTTATTTTTCGAACTTAGAATGGGGGTGGTAGTGAAGAGACAACATACCTCTACTGCTCTTATTCAAATTAACTGTTGTAGATTTCATTGTCTGATACTATGTTTTGGTTATACCACCATTGACTGTTTTCCGACGTGATGCACCTATGGCAGCTAACATTGCCCATTGTCGAGGAGGCGATGCCTGGGCATGTATGCGTAACACATGACCTAACCATCTCACTTAATCGATGTAACTTCATAGCCTCGTTTGTTGATTTTCCCTTCTTACATAATAATTGACTGAAGCCTAACCTGAATATTGCCCAACCTTAATATACCGCTTAACATGGGAGATAGAAGAACGGAGACAAACCTATGTTCAAAGACAGTATTGAACTATGAATACATTTTTTTTGTCACAGCCTTTCTTATATTATATTTACCTTCAACAAAACAACAAAAGACAACAGTGGAGTTGATGACGCCACTGCTGGAGAATGTGTGGAAAGAGGGCAAAGTACCTGAAGATTGGAAGAAAGGATACTTATTCAAACTTCCAAAGAAAGGAGACTTAAGTCAATGCAAAAACTGGCGCGAAATTATGCTCCTTTTCATCCCAAGCAAAATACTAAGCCGCATCATCCTGGAGACAATCAAACACGCCAACCTGGATGAAAAACTCCGACCGGAACAAGCTGGATTCAGGAGAAACAAGTCATGTATTGATCAAATTGCCACTCTACGGATCATCATTGAACAAAGCTTGGAATGGCAGTCACCTCTCTACCTGGCTCAACTTCATCGACTTTGAAAAGGCAACTGATAGCGCAGCGTCTATCGAGAGGTGATTTAGCAACTACTTCGCTACTACTGTGGGGTCCCATCGACAACTATACATCCCATCCAACAGTTATACGACAATGCTCGATGACGAGTAATCCACAATGGGAAACTCACAGAATCCTTCGAAGTGAAGACGGGAGTAAGGCAAAGTTGCCTACTATCTCTAATGATTTTCCTGATTGTGGTAGATTGGATAATGTGACAGACAACGGTCAATGGGGAAACCGGCATAAAATGAACCCACACAAAAAAACTTGGAGGATATGGACTTCGCCGATGATATATGTCTGATTTCCCACAAACTGGAAGATATACAAGTGAAAAGCAACAAGTTGACAGAAGAAGCATCACAGATAGGACTTCCCTCAAGTGAACATAGGTAAAACAGAGGTGGTGAAGATTCCTGGCCAACACCAACAGCAAAAACAACAACAGACAACAATCAGCCAGCATAAATCGGAGGAACCTGAAAGAAACAACCTCCTTTACCTACCTACCTACCTACCTGGGAAGCATCGTTTCAACTACAGGCGGAACTGAAGAGGATATCAAAGCCAGAATCGGTAAAGCAAGACAAGCTTTCATTAATCTCAAGTCTGTATGGAGATAAGTCAACAGCACTATGAATCAAAAATAACATCCAGATTTTCAACTCTAATGTGAAGTCAGTCAGTACTACTCACTATACGGATCAGAGACTTGGCGCGTCATAAAGAGCACTTCAAACAAATTACACACCTTCATCAACAGCTGTCTTCGCTCAATACTCAAGATCAGATGTCCGGCCAGAAAAGATCAGCAACAGGTTGAGATCTCTGACAATGAGCGAACCAACCCAGCAGGAACCGATTGTGAAACAAATAGGTAGTAAGAAATGGAGATGGATTGGCTGGCCATAATCTGAGAAAACAAACCTTCATGTGAGTGACATCACTAGACAGGCCATCACTAGAGTGGAACCAGAAAGGGAAGCGGCGAGTTGGTCGTTAGTGCAAGGGTGACTTGGAGGAGGTCATGTAAGGAGGAGATGAAAGCATGTAGGCAGACTTGGAGTGGAGTGAAATAGTTGGCAGAAAACCGAAGGCAATGGAGACTTGGGCGGCTGAAGCCCTATGTTCCTCTAGGAATTAAAGCATATAATAATAATAATAGAAGGCAACAGCATAAATGGTTACAATATAGGTTAAATGGTGTACACAGCAGGGTCACAAATAAAAAGGTAGGAAGTTGAAGTAAGAATATGGGATAAGAAAAAAAAGAGCAGATGAACAGGGTAGAAATATTATTAAGTAATTCAAACCTTAGTTCTGAATTGAATTATCAAAGCAGGTACGGAATAATGAAAATCATTTTTGAACGCATAAAACAAGTTTAATCCGTTTTATTACCAAGGCTTCAATGAATGTCTCCCAAATTTATTTTATATGTGGGTTTAAAGGCATTATTGAAATCACCCTTTGGAGCATTTCTATGATGTGCATTGCGATAGATAATCCAGGACATCTATTTCCAGGATTAATTGTATCCAGCGTCTGGTCCCATTCAGGCAGTCAACTTGAGGTTCTAGTCAGAAGCCGTGACCAGTTGGGTACATCAGGTTGAAGATTAGGCATTAACTCTTCGAAGAATACATTGTGAAATGGTCGCGCTATGTCGTGAGTTGGCAGTAGTTAGAATTCACGGGATGGCCATTGTATCGAGTCCCAGTGGCTCAATGGTCTACAAGCTCGCCTTGTAACCAGAAGGTCTCGGTTTCCAACCCCGCAGTGTTGGTGCGTACTACTGAAGAGTCCCAAACTAGGACGAGACAGCTGTCCAGTATTCCCAGGTTTTCCAGTGGTTTTCTAACTGATGTCACCTCATGATGAAATCCTTCATCCAATCAAATAAAATCCCTACAAAACCAATACTTGGAGATTTTATTTGTTGTTGGAATCATTTCAGAATGTGTTCTGTAGCCTTAACATTACATGTCTTCTTAATTGTTTTATGAAAATTCATAAAAGGAATTAATTGCTTTAAATATTTACTCTTTCGCTTTTTTTTCCATTGTTATTGTTACTGTCTAGTGTCGTTTCCAATGACAGTTCGATCACTGCGATAGCCTTTGATCCAGATATGCTTGAGCATAAATGTATTTGTCCTCATGCTCATGATTCAACTATTCATCCTGAATGTCCAGATCGATTAACGTTTGCTCTTCAGCGGCTTGTACATATACCTCTTCGTATCCCTTTACATATGTTACCGTATGCATCGAATAATTTAATTGAAAATTTAAAAACAACTGTATTATGTGATAATTCTGACTTACAATATGATTTTAGTCAATTTTTAAAAACTCGACCAGATATGGCAGAAACATTAGTTACACATTTACCATTGTTGGCATTTTGTCGTCTGATTCGTGCACGAATGGCTACAGAAGTGAGTTTTCTTTTTTGTGTTTGTAATGTATAAATTGTCTTGCCGTCTAGACTTTTCTCGATTATGTAACATAATACCGTTTGATTCATTCTTTCATTCATCCATCCATCCATTTATTCCCTTTGCGTTCTCAGTGGAATATAGAGGGCTACAAGCGTCGAGCTTTAAAGTGTCGTTAGCAATAGTTTTATTCCTTTTAAAGGGACGAAGTTTGCTAGCTTCAAACCGAACCTCCCCTCTAGCCTCAACCTACTAGCAGCTAATGATCGAGGTTTAGGAATGCGTTGGCCTGATGGTCAACCTCAGGACCACCTGCATGATTGATTAGTGTTCTACCAGTAAACTACTGACGCACGCATACATGGGAACTTGTAAGTTAACACTGTTTATTCAATATTTTTTTCTGCCTTCTTCTCTTCCAGCTCCCCAACCCACCCCACCCCAGCTCCTTTTCTATGATTGTGTTTCAGATATGTTAATTTTTAAAAATAATATTTCCTCTCTACTATCATTGAAACACTGAAGTGTATTATTTTCATTCACTTTTTTTATATCTATTGTAATTTCAATTAGTGGTCTGCAGTTGATGTGATCCTGTAAAATAGAATGACAGTATAATTTTATACTGTTAATTTTATCTTGTGATTTGCTGATCTCAGTAAAACACAAAATAATCGAGTGAAGAATATCCTTTTCGATAACCTTTTAATTATATATATATGTATATATATAATTTTACTTAAACGCAGAAAAAACTTGGTACAAATATAGCACCCAGAAAGATGCGCCACACAAGTTTACTTCATTTTTTGTGTGAGGGCTGAGATACTGCCCGGGCGCCCAGACCGAAGCAGGTGGTTTTATTAAGGGACCACCCCCCGAGTCTTTGACTTGGAGTCTAATCCGTAAGGCAGCAGAGCAGCGTCAGGAGCTGCATTCCCATGGTTAACGGTGACTCATATGGGTTCATACACCATTTGATCCGATTGGATTCTGGAGCCCATGTACCCCATGGTAGCTGCTTTTAGTCTAACCGCTAATCTAAACAACCTTCCTGACATGGTAAGACCTGCAGGGACATGAGTCCCAGCCAGTTTAGCCTGTTGGGTCATTGCGGTATTCAAGCCCGACCACCACGAAAAGGTAGCAGTTGTCGTCCGGGGGTAGTAGTTATATATATATATATATATATATATAAATAAATATTCTAGATTAGTAGCCAATAACAATATTACTGTTTTTAAATAATATCGATTTGCAAAGGAAGATCAATGGAATTACAGTTCATTAAAGATGCTTAAATTATAATAATAAAGCTATAATAGTAAATAGAATATCAACTAAAATTAGGAAAATGCCACAAAAAGTTGAGGATCATTCAAACCTAGATGGCCAAGGTAAGGATAATGTCTGAATTAACTTCTTTTGGATGCACAAATTAGTCTTGTTAATATGGATCCCCACACCCAGACTCAGAGATATTTAATAGTCGAACTCTTAAGGCGAAATTGAGATTCGTAGGTATGCGGTATATGACCCTGGAAGCGCATGGTTAATGTCAGTCTTGTGTTCTGTATCCACAGGATGAGGTAGAATAGCGCTGCGAATAGATTTTGTTTGTCCTTTGCTTAGCTACGCAGGGTGATGTTCGGAAATTCGACGAGAAACACGCCTAATTGTACGGCCTATGTAACTGGCTCCACAGGAGCAGTTAAATTGGTAGATACACATAGAAGAGGCAAAATTAAGCAGTTTGTCTTTTACTCCCGAACGCAAAAGGGGAGTGGTTTTGAAGATACAGCGTAATTCTGCAGCAGAGAATGCTCTTTTTACCGCAATTCTAAGGCTCTGTGTTGGTATCTCGCTGGTGTTGTCCTCAAGGAACTGCATTTGTAGGAATAAGGCCTTTTTTCGGAACTGTTGGTAACTTGGGCTGCTTTGATTTTAGATTCATATTCTTATCAATATACTTTTCTGCATAACCATTTTCACTTAGCAACCGTTTAATATTATTTAGTTCCTCATCAAGACATTCGTCTGAGCAAATTGCTCTTACTCTGTGAACCAAGCACTTTATCAGATTGTGTTTGTAATTCAAGGGCACGAAGCTGAGAAAATGAGTATACTGACTTGTTTTTGTAGGTTTTCTATATACACTTTTTATTGTACCATCCTCTTTTCTGGTCATAAGGACGTCTAAAAATGAAATACCAGTGTCTTTTTCTTTCTCAATAGTAAAATGTTTGGCAGGATGAACCTCATTAAATTTATCCAGGAGGCTCTTTCCTTCCTCCTCATTTTTCATAATCAAAAATGTATCATCCATGTAGATAAAAATTCGAGTTCATCAATAACATCCTTACAGGGCCATTTTCTAGTTTCGCAAGGAAAATGTTGGCTAGAATGGGTCCTAGTGGTGACCCCATTGCTACACCATCGATTTGTCTATATTGTTCCCTATTAAGTAAAAGATGGACATTCAGATATGATAGAGAAGATTTGTAGTTCAGGATGATTTTGATGTGGTTATGTTCTCTGAGCTGATTAGTTAATTCGTGAAGCTTTCACCTCCCTACTAGTGGACATTCATTGTGCATTTCATCTCAGTAAACTCAAATAACCCTTTTGAATAATATTTCAATGCTTAGACATTTTTTGTTGTTGTTTCAATACTTGCATTCGAGTTGTTTGTTGGCGTGAACACTATTCATCATGTTGTCTGTTGTTTATTCACTGACCACCCAGGCGAATTCCCTGTCTAATGGCTATTCACATCATTACACGCTTGAATTATTTTGACCTAATAGCATACTGATAAAATGTGTAAAGTGTAGGTGTTAAACTTGGTCTTCTCACTTTTAAAGCATATATTTTAGCAGGTCTTCTGGTTCCTGGGAATTTATTTATTTTTAAAATAATTTTCACTTGTAATAAGATTGACGGATAAAATAGAAATTTTCTATTGTTATGAAATAACTCACATCATGCCCCTGTTTGTGCCAAGCAAAATACTAAGCTGAATCATCCTGGAGAAAAATCAAACACTCCCTGAATGAGAAACTGCGATCGGAACAGGCTGGATTCAGGAGAAACGAGTCTCGCATTCATGAAATCGCAACACTACGCATCACAGTTGATGAACAGAGCTTGGAATGGAAGTCACCTCTCTACCTCACGTTTATCAACTTTGTAAAGGAATTAAACAACGTCAGTTGAGAAGTGATTTGGAAACTACTTCGCTACTAAAAACGGGTGCCGCCAACAATTATACATCTCATCATCCAACAGTTGTACGACAATTCTGCACTCCAAGTAAACCACGACGGGAAACTCATGGAATCCTCGAAGTGAAGACGGGAGTAAGACAAGCTGGCTGGCTGGCTGACTACTATCTCCAATGATTTTCCTGATTGTGGGCGGGAGACTGGATAATGCGACAGATAGTGACTGGCAGCGAGAAGACAGGCATGAAATGGACTCATAAAAATCACTTGGAGGATCTAGACTTCGCCGATGACGTATATGTCTCCACTGCGTTCGGTTCTTCGCTAGTGTTTTCATCACCTCGTAGTTATCAATAATTTGACTGGTTTTGATTTCAGTTCTGTTCTCTGAGCTTGTCAGTTTAATTGTGAAGTCTATCTAGACAGCATGTACAGTGCAAGTTTAAGTATGAAATGAATTTATTTCAATTCTTTGTTGATTATAAATACATTTGTAGAGTTTTTAGGAGTACGTCGTAGGCACAGCGGTTAAGACGCTTGCCGACCATGCACATGAGTCGGGGTTCGATCCCCAGCCGACGCACTTCTTTACCTCGCTAAACCAGAGACGTTGGGCATGAGGCTAGCAACCCAATCTTGTAAAAATAATCCATCACTGCTACAGAAACTTCAAGCCTCTAGCTTGAAGGTGCCCTATGTTCCCCTGAGAACGTGAAGGAATCAGAAAAAAACAGCCTTTAAAAAGTAACAACAACAATTTCAGGCTATGCTAGGCGACCCGTTTTCTACCTTGGAATATATTTCTTCACTATACATGTATTTATTAAACAATACTTGGAGTCGACAGTGCATTCAACTCTGACCAACTTAGACGCTTTACTACAAAAGGGTAAATGTCCTGTTCTATAGATCTAGACAAATCTGTTCTGATTCTTATTTTTTGTTTTGTTTTTATGTCTACATAGAAGCCGTTGGCTTGCTATAGCCAACTTTATTACTGAATGATGTTCAAAAGTGCCTTAAGTCTCTAAACCCTTCCCAGAGCTTAGGTCCAGATTATGTACACAGTATTATCTTTAAAAAATGTTCTGATATTCTGTGTCACCCTCTCACTGATCTATTTAACAAATCTTTTTCCGGTAATATTGTGCTTGCCGTTTGGAAGGACATTAAAGTTGTACCTATATCTAAATTATCTACTGGAACATGTGTCAAATTTAGAACCATTGCTATTACCTCTCTTTTTTTGAAAACTATGGAAAAATTACTTTTACTTAGTCTTGAACCTTCGCTTAAATCCTTTAATGACCCTAAACAATTTGCCTATAAGTACAGTAGAAGCACTTTAGATGCAGCTGCCGTCTTATATCATAACATTGTTTCCAGTCTAGACAAGGGGGCTAAATTTGTTTGTTGTGCCTTCCTAGACTATACATCTGCTTTTGACTCGGTCCCTAGGAACGTCTTATTAAATAAACTTGCTGCAAGTCAATCAAAATGTTGGGCTGTTAACTGGTTACATTCCTATTTCTCAGAAAGAAAGCAGTACACCGTATATAAAGGGAAGTCTTCCACTTCATTGCCCACCGAAGCTGGTGTCCCTCATGGCGGTGTCCTTTCTCCTTTTCTTTTTTCTTTCTTCTTACATGACTTGCCTCACTCTGATGAAATAAACTGATGATTTGACGGTTTGAATGGCTGTTAACTCCCAGCTAGATTGTACCAAAATAAATAGCTTTCTGTCGGGAGTCAGTGAATGGTCTAAGTCTAACGGTCTTGAACTGAATCCTTCTAAATGTCAAACTGTTAATTTCAGCTTAAGATGTAAAAGAGAGTTAAAAGAAGTCATCGATTCTCATGACAGTTATAAAATTGACGACAATGATATGGGAATCAAATCAGAAATTAAGTATCTTGGACTTATTCTCTCTTCTGATCTCTCCTGGACTTCCCATGTCTTAGCGATCTCCAGTAAAATATTCCGCCTGACATTTTACATCAAGAAGTTAAGACACTCAGGTATAACTCAACCACTCCTCTTACAGTTCATAAACTCTTGCCTCCTACCTATTCTTCTTTATTGTCCACCCTTATTCTTTCCTGGTTTGCTTAAAAAGGACTATGTCAGAATTCGTAGAATGCAAAAGACGGTCAGTAGGGTGAGTGGTGTCCCAGTGGACCATATAGTTAATGTCGTTGTCGATAGGCACTTGACTTCATGCAATAAATTCGCTAAAGGGATTTGTCTGACTTGGAGCATCTGCTCTACCCTCAGCTGCTGTCACCTTGCATCTCCTCAGGTAGAACAAGGGGTAACTTCAGGAAACTGTATGCTCGCACGTCTAAGTATAAGAATTCTATGATACCATACTTGTCATGCATTTTATGTGATGTAAATAGTGTCAGGAAAGAATTAACTAACCTTTTTTCATCTAGTAAATAAACAATTTCCTCCATTCACCCTTATACACCTTCAAGTTTTACTATTATTATTTCTATTATATTTATGGTCCTGTTGCTTCTCTGTTTTACTGTCATAATTACAAACACCAACTTATCTCCATGACTGCTGTAATCTTTGTTTTTCCCCTCACCATCACCATCATGTAAAGAGAACATTATATTCAGTAATTTTTAAACAAGCTAAGATTTCTATACCGCATTGGCAATACTGTGTGAAACAAGCCCACGGTAATTTTCACTTGTATTATTATTATTATTACCTTAGCTGTTATCATTATTATTATTTCCATTTTATATGCTGCGTGTTTTTGTCATTACTCCTATTGTAAATGTGGAAAATTTTCTGTGTGATTAATTTTATTTATAATTTGAGGGAATTATATGCATTATTGTGTGTGATGAATGCGGAAAATTTCAATCTGTATCACAAGTACTGTTTTTGGAATAAGGTAAATCATTATTATTATTTCTTTATGTATACAGGATGAATTACGCATATTCCATACACTGGATTATGTTCAAGCATTTGGTTGTGTTCCAAATTTATCGAATAAAACCGCATCTCTGAATCCTGAAAATGAGGCTAAAACTAGAACTAGCAGATCTCAATCGTTAGATTCAGAAGAAGCGTTATTATCATTCGGTTGTCCGACTAATGATCATGGATTATCATTATTAAATTCCTGTACAAATACTAGCCTGTCAAATCGATTATGCTCGTTAGCCTGTGGTGGTGTCGGTGTAGATTCAGATACAGTATGGAATCCTAAGAAGACGGCACGTGCTGCTCGATTAGCTGTGGGTCAAGTGTTGTGTTTAGCTCATCGGTGAGTTTATTATCATTCCTCTAACTCAAGTTTAAGTCTATATATATATATATATATATATATATATATATATATATATATATATATATAATTTTTACTATAATTATTATTTTTAATACATTTATGCATTGAAGTTTCTGTAGCATTTTGGTTAAATTTTGGGGGTGAAGTTGCTAGCACCACTCCCCAACCCTCCCTCTTTATCCGGGCTTGAGACAGGCTAGAAAACTAGCGAGCTAGTAATCTAGGCGAGCTGACATCGCTCGTCAGGCCATTGCTCGAGTGGAACCCGAAAGGGAATCGGCCAGTGGGATGTCAGTGCAAGGGTGACATGGAGGAGACAGTGTGAAGAGGATTTGAAACAGTATGTGCTAACATGGATGCAGGTGAAAAGTACAGCAGAAGGAAGACAGAAACAAGTGGAGGCGTGCAGTTGAAGCTTTTTGTTTCACTCGGAACCCAGGGTAACGATAATAATTATTATTTTTGTTCCCTTGGGTTCCGAGTGGAACATAGGGCTTCGATGGCACATGTTCGTTGTGTCCAATTCTCTTCAGTTCTGAAATAATAGAAAAGATTTAAAAAGATAAAAGATCTCTTCAGTTCTCTTTAGCTGGTTCCATGGTCACCCGTAGGCTGTCATCTCTTCCTCACACGATCTCCTCCATGTCACCGCTGGGCCAACGCCCAACTCGTCATTTCCCATTCGTGTTCGACTCGAGCGATAGTCTTGTGCGTGGCGTCATTCAGTGGTCTCCTCAACATTTATCCGATGCATCTCGATTTTCTGTGTCATGTTAATTGAAGAATACGTCTTGGTCTTCTAGTTTTCTGGGCTTGTTTTAAACCGGGAATAAGACAGACAGAAGTTTAGCGCTGAGGCTATTGTCACTACTGTGGAAAATCAATCCTATCGCTAAGGAAACTTAAAATCACACGAAAAAATATATAAATGCATGATGTATAGATGTTTTCTGACTAACTATTCCAATAAATAATGTTACTGTTATCAGTTTCCTTCATACCGCAGCGGTTATTCATCCCTGGGTATCTTAAAAATTCCTATGTGTAGAATTGACTTACACTTCCTTATTTATCGCAGACGTATTGTTATATTTTACTTTTGATTCAATCTTCAGGTAATATATCATTTTTTTAAGTAATCGTTATCATAGTTATCATTCATTCTCCGTGGACAAGGAATTCTGCTTGAACGATTCTAAAACATACATTTAAATTCACCAATTTCAGTGAAGAAGTCTTGCTAGTCTGCTACAATAAATATTGTTACATAGTATAGTCATATGTAGCTAGCCAATAGACTTGAGAATTAAGCAAACGTATAAAGTTGCATCTTTCATTGTTTCATGCTACTCTAGGTGTGACCTATTGCATCCGAAATACATCGTTTTTACTAACATCCTAGTAGCCCTCATATATCATTATAGTATTATTGTTCCCTTTTGGTTCCTTCAGCTACACGTCTCCGTTGCGTTCGATTCTTTGCCAACGTTTTCACCTGGCTCCACATCTTCTAACATGCTTTCATCTCCTCTTCACACGGCCTCCTTCATGTCACCCTCGCACTGACGGCCAACTCGCCGCTTCCTACTCACCTGCCAATCGAGTGATGGTCTGACATGTGATGTCTCTTGATGGTTTGTTTTCTCAGAGTATGGCCAATCAATCCACCTCCATTTCTTCCTGCCTATTTGTTGCACAATTGGTTCCTGGTTGGTTCGTACCCAAAGATCCCACTCTGTCGCTGATCTTTTCTGACCGGCCATCTGATCTTGAGAGAAGTTTCGAGCGAAGACAGCTGTTGATGAAGGTCTGTAGTTTGTTCGATGTGGCCTTCGTGATGCTGCGCCAAGTCTCTGCTCAGTATAGTAGCACTGACTTCACATTGGAGTTGAAAATCTGGGTCTTATTGTTCACGTTGAGTGCTGTTGACTTATCTCCACACAGACTTGAGAGTAATGAAAGCTTGTCTTGCCTTTTCGATTCTTGCTTTGATATCCTCGTCAGTTCTGTCCACCTGTAATTGAAACAATGCTTCCCAGGTAGGTAGCTAAAGGAAGTTGATTCCTTCAGATTCCTCCCATTTATGCTGACTGACTGTTGTCTGTTTTTGTTGTTGTTGGTCAGGAATCTTCACCACCTCTGCTTTCTCTATGTTCACCTGAAGGAAGGCCTATCTTCTTTGGATGCTTCTTCTGCCAACTTGTTGCTATTCACTAGCATATTTTCCATTTTTGGGGAAATCAGACATATAACCGGCGAAGTCCGTATCCTCTACGTTGTGTGGGTCCGTTTCATGCCTGTCTTCTCGCTGCCCGTCACTATCTGTCGCCCACAATCAGGAAAATGATTGGAGATAGTAGTCAGTCAGCCAGCCAGCTTGTCTTACTCCCGTCTCCACTGCGAGGGATTCCATGAGTTTCCCGTCGTGGTTTACTTGGAGTGCAGATTTGTCGTACAACTGTTGGGTGATGAGATGTATAATTGTTGGCAGCACCCCTTGGTAGTAGCGAAGTAGTTTCCAAATCACTTCTCAACTGACGTTGTTGAATTCCCTTTACAAAGTTGATAAACTTGAAGTAGAGGGATGACTGTCATTTGAAGCTCTTTTCAATCGTGGTACATATATATATGGAAAGCGGCGAGTAGTCGTCAGTGCGAGGATGACATGGCAGAGATCATGTGGAGAGGAGATGAAAGCATGTGGACAGGTGTTTAGCCAGGTGAAAACGTTGGCGGAGAATCGAACTCAATGGTGACTGGGCGGTGAAACCCTGTGTTCCTTTTAGGAATTAAAGGAAACTTTAATAAAAATATACATATGCATGCTACCTTCAGACACATGCCCATCTCGTTTTTCTCATTTGTGTTCCACTCCGCTGAAAGCCTGGCGCGTGATGTCCTTCAACTGTCTCCTAACCAACAATTAGTTGTTTGGTTTGTCGTAAGAGTTCTTTGTTACCAACAATCTTAAGCCTTCCCGTGACACATTATATGAAAGGACCGATTGATTCGACATAATTTGTTGAAAATCTGAATATTTTTCTTTAATACCGAGTGTAGTAGATTTCCATATTGCTTTCAGAGTAATGAAAGTCTACTTCGCTGTTCCGATTCTGGCTGGTTTTGACATCTTCATCCGTGCTGTCTGGTTGTGGTTGGAACGATGCTACTTAGATGAGTGAAAGAGGTGACTACTGAATTACTTGTGTTCTATTTCCTGGCTGACTAAACTGCGAAGTTTTCGTCGTCCATCTAGACATGTTCAGTGCATTTTTTAGTATAAAATAAACTTCCATGTTCTGTCATTCACCTGAGCTACAAATCTACATTATTTCGAAAGTGGAGACTTTCTACAAATTCCTCCCGTCGATGCTAATTGGAGCTTGTTGTTGTTTTTAGTTAGTTAACTTCACCACCTCTGTCTTCTCTATGTTCAGGTAAAGTAGTTCCTTCTTTGTTGCTTCTTCCGCCAACTTGTTGGTTTTCGCCTGTAGATCGTTTAATTTGTAACTTCAGAAATCAGTCATCAAGGCAAGTTGAAGTATTTTAAAGTCTTCATACCGGCCTAACATATTCCCATCTTCTCGCTCCCCTATCACAGTCTGCCGCATTAACCAATTTACTACAGTCAGAAATATCGTCGGTGATTGTAGGCGGCCTTGTCTTAATATCCTCTTTGTCTTCACTTCAAATGGCATCAGTGAGTTCCCCGTGGTTGACCACTCAACTTGTAGCATCGTCGTATAGCTTTTGATTTAGGTTGATAAAGATTTGGGGCACTGAACGCCTCCGTAGTACTGAAGCAGTTTCCAAATCACTTCACCTCTTCTTTTTTTTAGTGTCTAAAACGTCTATACACGTGTCCCTTAACATGACTTTCAGAGAGAGTCCCCGTGTTCTTTCACACAGGATTCCTTGGTAATGCTACATTATGTCTCTGACTTTTCTTTGATTGGCTGTAGTGAATGTGTCATTTTGTAGTTTCGTCCTCCAGTTTCTCTAGAGTTGAAATAGCATTTTTATCTGTCTCTAGCTGTTTTCTGAAGGCTTTCAGTTATTACCAGTATTAATGTTACATGTAGAATATTTGCTTTTTAATTAATTGTGATAGTGTTTGAAGTGTGATATTTTAGTCCTAAAGTATTTGTGAATACGATTGACACTTTTAAACTACGAAATATCTATTTTTACTGTCGACTAAAATAAATGATTGACACTTTTGATATATATATATATATATTCGCATTGTTTGTCGCATTGTCACGAGCGCTAGTTGAGTGTGCCATTTGTCTGTATTTTTGTATGCTGTCATTAATCATACCATCTTGGCATCACTTTACAATTAATCATCTAAATATAGTATCACGGGGTTACTTTATTTGTAAGTTTACATCGTATACAATTATCTGCCTTCCTACAGTATAATAATTTTATAAAAAAGGCTTTTTCTTGTCAAATACCACAACATGAAGTGATAATTGAAGGGTAATCTCATCCGTATACAGGTGTTAACCTAACCAGATTTATCCTACTCATATTCGATGAAAATTCCTGGACAACACAACAACAACAACAACAGACAACAATCAGCCAGCATGAATGGGAGGAACCGACTTTTTCACCCCGCTCCACGTCTGCCCCCACTCTTTCATCTCCTGTTAACATGACCTCCTCCAAGTCACCCTTTCACTGACAACCAACTCGCCGCTTCCCTTTCGGGTTCCACTCGAGCAATGGCTTATCTAGTGATGTCACTTGATGGTTTCCTCAGCGTATGGCCAATCTATCTCCATTTCTTACTACCTATTTGTTTCACAATCGGTTCCTGCTGGGTTGGTTCGCTCATTGCCAGAGATCCCAACCTGTTGCTGATCTTTTCCGGCCATCTAATTTTGAGTAGTATTGAGTGAAGACAGTTGTTGATGAAGGTGTGTAGTTTGTTTGAGGTGCTCTTTATGACGCGCCAAGTCTCTGATCCGTATAGTGAGTAGTACTGACTGACTTCACATTGGAGTTGAAAATTCGGATGTTATTTTTGATTCAGAGTGCTGTTTACTTATCTCCATACAGACTTGAGATTAATGGAAGCTTGTCTTGCTTTTCCGATTCTGGCTTTGATATCCTCATCAGTTCTGTTCGCCTGTAGTTGAAACGGTGCTTCCCAGGTAGGTAGGTAGGTAGGTAAGGAGGTTGTTTCTTCCAGGTTCCTCCCATTCATTGTCATCTGTTGTTGCTGTTGGTGTCGGTCAGGAATCTTCATCACCTCTCTTTTATCTATGTTCACCTGTACTCCTATCTTTGATGCTTCTTCGGCCATCTTGTTGCTTTTTACTATGGGAATATTTAATATACTGAAACCATTTTGTTGTATTTATCCCATTCTCTCTCTGTGTTTTTCCGTTTTTTGTCAATAGGGTAGCTAAACGTCAATTCCGTAATGGATTCGCTATTGTCCGCCCTCCTGGTCATCATGCAGAACCTGATCAAGCTATGGGATTTTGTTATTTTAATTCTGTTGCAATAGCTGCACTGCATTTACTCCGTGAAGGTATTGTCTCAAAAGTGTTAATTCTTGACTGGGACATACATCATGGCAATGGAACTAAGCTAGCTGCAACACATCCTGGCCTAGTTTATTTAAGTCTGCATAGATATGATGGTGGAACATTTTTTCCTGGTACAGGTTCAGTCAATAATTGTACAGATGAAAGTCATTCAACGCTAAAAATTTCTTGTAAAAGTGATACTAGCACTACTACTACTACTACGGCAACTCCTGTGATCACCTCCCCTCATAATCCTGGTGTCAATACTACTACTTCGTCAAATTTGTCAAAATCATTTGATAGAGGTATCAGCCAAACTGCAGGGAAAGATATCCTTCAGCCTACTGGTCTGCTGAGTTCTGATGATCTCTCAAAGAAATCTATTCCACTGTCTCAGGTGATAAATATTGCATGGGAAAATCCACACAGCGGTGTCGGTTGCCCTTGTTGCGGTAACTTAGAGACTGTTAGATCACAAATGAAACGTCGATCAAGTGCTGGTACCGGTAAAGCGTATAGTATAGACGCTGTTGAACGGAGGAAACGATGGCTTCAGGTAGGCTATTTTTTTAAAAATTATGTTGTTTTGAGATATTCTATAGTAATAATCTATCTATTTGTATTTGTGGTGAATAAGTCATGAGTTTAAGAAAATCTTTGCTTTGCTTTCTATATTCTCCTTTAGAAAAGTTTGTAATGTAAAGTTGTCATGTGAGATTGTAGCAGTTCGCACTGTCTTCTCTTATGATTTTAAGGCATTGCCATTTTAAGTGGAAGAAATGGAAAGGATTACTGTCTTTCACCATAGGTGTCTGAATTCTATCTCCCCCGTTAGGCACTATAATAGGGTGAGTAATATTGAGGTTAGGCGTTGAGTATTAGGCCAAGAGCATAAGTCAATGGATGGGATTGTGAAGCTTCATCGATGAAGATGGCTCGGACATGTGTTACGTATGCCCAGCCATCGCCTTCCTCAACCGACTAGCAGTGTTAGCTGACATAGGGTCAGGTTGGAAAAGAGCTAGTGGTGATCAAAACGAAACATGGCTTCGCCGGTCAATGAAGGAAGGTGTAGACTTCCTGACTGGGTGGGGTCCTCGGGACGGTAAACAACAATGAAGGCTGGAGACAATCGGTGATATGGCTCAAAATCGTCCTCAATGGCTGGTACAGATGCACCCACTCCTTGTGACTTGTGATTTCCAATGAAACTATATTATTCTTCTTTATTACCATTCCTCTGTTTACTGTTTCTATTATGCATTTCTTCTACTTTCTTGTCTTGCTTTGTGTTCCACAAGGAGGAAGTGTGGCGACTTGAACTGTGGCACATCGGTGAAAAGTTATATGTTGAAAAGAGACAGACAGACAGACCCCTCCTCATCTAACACTCTGCACCTATCCTCATTATTAGTGACCATTTTTGCCACCTAACGTGATGGATAGATTACAGACATCTATGTTCAGAGACTAACAGGGTCTTCATTTGTTCCATGCTCAATGACCACATCTGATAACCTCAAAAAATGTGTGAGGCTGACTGTCATACAGCATATACCTTTGATAGATATCCATATATCACGTCTAAACCCGAAGATGACGCATGTCTAGAAATTTCCGATGAGTTTTTTGTATCCATGCAGAGATTATATCAGCAATCAGTTTATTTTAGCTGACAGAACTTCCTAATTAATTGAAATGATGAATATACGGTCAACCATTTCACTCACCTCATCACTAAAATAGGATTTGGTGCAGACTAGTGTTGCAGTATTATTAAGTCGCTAGAGGGTTGATACCATGGTATTGGAAGTAGTTAAATAATTTTCTTTTGTATGCATAAATCTGGTTTCTCCATTTGAATGACAAGAACTTCAGTAATGCAAAAGATAAGATACCTTATTGCCCTTGGCAAGTTATTCCTCACTTTATATGTTACTTTGAGACAGCGGTTTCTTGAGGTAGAATGACTAGTGTTGACAAGGTATTCTGTTGTGCATTCCCTACAGAGCCACTACTGCCTTTTCACACAACCAAGCAAGGTAGCGTTCTTGAAACCTTTCAGACCGGATCGTCGTCGAACAACCAATATATCTAGTCCTGCAGGAACAGGTGAACTGATATATGTATGCATATATAAGTGGTTAGATGCGAGATCTTGTTCTTCAGGCTTCTGCAGAACACCACTCCTAGGGTTTCTGCGAAGAATATTCTCCTCAAGAATGTTGAAATTCTCCTCTAAAGTTGTTTATCACAAGTTACTTCCGCCTTAAAAAATCCACGTTCGCGTAAAGTTTCTTTTAGGTACGAGTGATATTTCATTTCTCTAAACTTCTGGCTTGATATTCTTGTCAAGGGTATCCATTTCGGATGAATATTTCTTTCAGAAGATCCACTTCTACTTCTACGGCATTAGGTCTACAAATGAGTTGAATGCAAGTGGAAAGGGATTTAATTAAATTTTGTTTTCGTTCATCAGACACAACTGTGGAAACTTGTTACTTGACCATTCCAAATGAGTTTCTCTTGAACTGAACTTATTAAGGCTCCTACAGGTCTTCTTGTTAGTTCCACAACAAGGAAAGGAATTTTGGATTGGTTTTCCATTTCAAGAGTGAATTTTATTGCCGGCTAGCAGCTGTTGAATACCTGTAGTAATTAACTGAGGTGTTATAGCTATCGTTGCAAATGATGCAAATGTCATCGGACTACATTGTGTACAGTTTTAGATTGATAATAGTCGACTTGGATGAACCACATTCTCTAGGCTTACCATTCAAAAGTTTGCTTGCTAATGAAGGGACCCAACGGAGACCCCATTGCAACACACCATCTTTTTGCCTGAATATGGAGTCATTCAAAGTGAGAATTGTACATGTAAAGAGTACACCTCAGCAGAAGTTCCTTAAAAAAAACGTTGTTGGTATTCCAATTTTCCACCACTGGTTATCGTCTGTATATTAAGTTATTAAGGACACAATATTCAGCGAAGAAACTCTTTTCAACAACGAATTTATTATCAAGCTGTACAATCGTATATATATGTATGGTTTTTAATGAAACTCTATTATTTTTCGTTATTACCATTCCTTTTGTCTCACGCCTCTGTTTACTGTTTCTATTATGCATTTCTTCTACTTTCTTGTCTTGCTTTGTGTTCCACAAGGAGGAAGTGTGGCGACTTGAACTGTGGCACATCGGTGAAAAGTTATATGTCGAAAATAGGCAGACAGACAGACACTCGTACTAGTGAGTAGTAGTTAACAGGAGCATATATTTTCACTTAAATTATTGATTCCTTGTTATTTTTAGCTTAGTTGTATGTTCATTTTTCATGTCACAGTATCTTTTTCCCTGAAAAGTGTGGGTTTTTTTTATCATTATTTATTATGTAACCCTGTGTTTATGTGTAGCTGATATCTCCATTTAATTTGTTTAAAGGATTCTGCGAATCGATCGATACAGCAAAAAGTGAGTAAATTTGAGTAAATTTTTTTTTAATATACCTATATCCTTTATGCTAAATTACGAACAGAAACGGTAACCATAGTTCTGTGATATTTAATGTTATCTATGAATAGTTACTTAACTCAGTCACCCGATGCATGTATCATGCTATGAGGTACAATTTAGTGTTCTTCAATGAACGAAATATTCCCATATTGAGTCATAAGAAAAAGGCACAAACAACGAAGAAAATTTTCCCCTTTTCGACGATTCATTTTCATGAGCTGTACAATCGTAATTATAATAAACAAAGAAATCTTTAGACCAATCAGATACTGGTAAACTTTGTCCTTGAAAAATTGTAATACATAATGTAAGATGTAAGAAGTGATGACTAATTGTAAGTTTGAAAGGAGACAGAAGTTGGCATAACCTAATAAGTGTGAGATAATGACTAATCAATAAGCTAGTGTAGAATGGACAGGAACTATTGGAAAGGTTATAAAATAGTTTTGTAGAAGATCTGTGTGAAAAAGCAATTTTATTAATAAACAGTAATAGAGTGGTTATAAAATGTGGATGGTGGGAATAGTAATAATAATAAAAGTATTAAGAACAGTAATAATAATAATAGTGAGCTTATATATTAAAAGAGGAGCAAAATTATAGTAAGAAATGTACTCTGGCTATGGTAGGGCCAGAGAATGTATGTATCGTTTTTCTATGCACAGGTCCGGTTTTAGGTTTCGAATAGCTAATGCCTCAGCTATGTACAGATGTCGTATCCGGAGTCCTTTTGTACGATATTGAGGGACTCTGTGAAGCATTCATCCACCCCTATATTACGTAATACAATTTTTCAAGGACAAAGCTTACCAGTATCTGATTGGTCTAAAGATTTCTATGTTAATTATAATTATGATTGTACAGCTCATGAAAATGAATCGTCGAAAAGGGGAAAATTTTCTTCGTTGTTTGTGCCTTTTTCTTACAATTTAGTGTGTGTGTGTGTGTGTGGCGAGGGAGGGGAGTGACACACTACCTACTCATTCGCCCGTGCTGAAGTTAGTCGGGCGTGGTTGAAGCTCAGGAACCTATTGTCTCTAAAATTAAGTGCCTAAGGCAGTAAACAACGTGTTCCACAGTATCTACCCCCCACTTGATATCTAGAAGTTATATCATTCTCAAAGGAATACAATGTTTTATCCCTTGTCTTACAATATTCGTGTCGTTTTTATTTCCTTTCTGGTTTTATCAGATTGATGATTAAGAAAACGAGAAAGGGAAAGTTTTTTTTATTTTTGCGTTCACCTAGTTATCAACGAGTTACCGATTTCAGATGAACACTGAGTTGAGAGATGTTTCATCATAACACACTGTGCTTGTTTGTGATCTTAGAGGATTGAACTTTTATCGGAAGACATACGTGGATATACGTTTTTTCTGCTAACTGACATTAAATGTGTCACTATGCAAAGATAAACATATATTTGATAAATACCCGCTGGAGGTCGAACCCAGCACCCTCTGGTTACACGGTAAGCTCATAGGCCATTCAGCCACTGAGTTTGGACTCTTTGGTCCATGAATTATAAATTTTATGAGCTTACCTTGTAGCAGGAAGGTCTTGAGTTCGGAACCCAGTGGGTGTGTACTGCCGACGAGTCTCCAGCTGGGATGAAACAGCTATCCAATACCCCAGCACTGGTTGTCAATGGGTTCTCTAACTGATATTGATCCCTGGTATAACTTGAAATACATCAAATCCCTACAAAATAACTTTTGTAGATATTTTATGCGTTTATTCCTCGTTACGCATTTAAATAGGGCAAGAACATGTGTTTTAGTATAGGGTAAGATATTATCATTTTATTTCGTCGCTTTCTCGTCAACTTTAATACAATCTGAAAGAGACTTGTTTGTGCGTCGGTGGTATAGCGGTTAGGACGCTCGCCGACCATGCACATGGTCCAGGGTTCGATCCCCGGCCACAGACGCACTCTTTTACCTCGCTAAGCCAGAAACAATGCTGGTAAAGAGGAAAGCCTCAGGATGGTCGGGGGTGGGTGCCTTGCCCTGCGGGTTGGCCACCCCTCCATACACCTCTTGAAATGCTCCCATATGACCGGGCGTCTTACATAGCCTCTCCTGAGGAAGTCCTACTCACTGCCTTCACGTGGCGGAGGTGTTTTTCACCAAAGTGAGAGGGCAAAAGCGGATGCCCGGCGCTCTTCACCGGGTTGACTGTCCATTGGATGACGGTCTAGGGGAGATGGCTAAACCCTGATTCCAAACCTCCAACGACTGGCGTATGAAGCTCACTGGAGCTCACCGGCAGACGTATGGACAAAGGGCTTGTTGGATGTCCTGGATGTCTGGCCCCATTCAAAAAGGCGTATGAACCGAACTCCGGTCACCGGCTGCCAATGGATAGTGGACTCCTTACTCCACTCCTACTGCCTTGTAGGTCACACTTGGCTGTGTAAAGGCTAGAGCTGCACTCTGAAACAAAAGGCCGAGCGATTCTGGGGACATCACTCGTACCCAATTCCCATGAAACTTCATGAACTCTCTTACAAATTGCCGTGCCTGGGCAGCGATGATTCGAGACGTTCATGAAGCCGGCTCATCCTCCCGTAGGAGATAGCCGAAGTAAAGTAAAGGTTGGGCATGAGGCTAGTAACCCCATCCTGTAAAAATAAACACTGCTACAGAAACTTCAAGCCACTAGCTTGGAGCCCTATGTTCCACTGGGGAACATGAAGGAAAGAAAGAGACTTGTAGCTCAGTTGGATGATTTTGAGGTGGTTGTGTTCTTTGAGCTGGATGGTTTATTTACGAAGCTTTCATAGCCCTACTAGGCGACATCTTCAGCACCTATACTTAGATTTGAAGGGTGCTTTTAGATTTCTCCATGAGTTTATTAATCATCTCTCCTGATGGGTGATTGGTTGTTTTTGTGTGTTTTCACGCCCTCTAGGCTACTTGTATTGGAACTGATTGTTTCTTTGACTTAAACTTTCACCCTTTGTGTGTGAGGTTTCTTTCTTATCGGTTGATAAATTTTGTCTATTTCGATGTGTCTATTGATTGATGATTCACTGGAATGCCAGGCTTCTAAAAATTGTCTGGCATTCTTGTTGTTTCCTCTATCTAATATTTGAACGTTCGTTGTCCCAGTCGAATTGATGTCCGTGGTTGTCTGTGTGTAGTGATATGAGGGAGTGGATATCATGTCTTTTGATGGCTAGCTTATGATCGTGGATACGAAAAGGAAGGGGACGTCCACTTTGGCCAATGTAGTGTTTTTCGCAGTTGTTACAATTTATTTTGCACATGATGATCTTGGTTTTATCTTCTTTCGCTGTTGAGTCTTTTGGTTGACATAGAGCCAGCTGAGTGAAATGACTTTGTTGGTTTGTGTACGAGGTTAATTCCTAAAGGTTTGAAGGGTCTTGTAGTGATTTCTGAGATATCCTTTATATATGGTAAGACGATTTTCTTTGTGCTTTCCTTGGGGGCTTTTGGTTTGATAGGTTGTCTTGGGGGTATATGTCTTTCGATGAAATTCCGTGGATATCCATTCTTTTGGAAGGAGTCCATGGACGTCTTCCAATACAAGTAACCTAGAAGGTGTGAAATCTCACAAAAACAACCAATCACGTCCAAGGTCACCAGGAGAGATGATTAATAAACTCATGGAGAAATCTAAAAGTTCACTTCATCAAATTGAAGTATGCACTGAAGACGTCGTCTAGTAGGGTGATGAAAGCTTTGGAAATTAATTATCCAGCTCAGAGAACACAACCACCTCCAAATCTGAAAGAACTGTTATTTACGTATATTAAAACAATTAGTCCCTTTGATAAATTTGAACAAGGCATTAAGAAGACAAATTTCGCGAGATGATATCGTCATTTCGTAGTTTCTTTACAACCGCTTTACAACTAACATGGTTAGCAGTGATAAAATAAATACGAAGTGATATCAGCTCGCAAAATTTGTCTTCTTAATGCCTTGTTCAAATTTTAAGTATATGCTCAGAGAAATTGTTAAAGTACTCGCAAAGGTAATGTAATAATCAGTCAATGAAAGACTGAAGAAACTGTAATAAGTGTTGAAAAGTTACACTAATAACTCATAAACCAAAGGTTCAGGTTTAAAATAAGATGGTGGATACATTGAAGAAGACAATGTACAATAAAATACAAGAGATAGATAGATTGATTGGTGATAAGTAACTAGAGAGTTGTGTGTGTGTGTATTAATAATGTGGTGAGTCAACGGAAATAATAAAAACAGAAACATTATCCAAAAATAGGTAAGTTTAAGCGAAAGATTATATATAATCAAATAAGAGAAAGAGGAGTTTCTGAATATCACAGTTGCATTTTAACGCTTTCATAACAATTGCTTCAACAGTCTTATGGGGGAATTGAGCTATATTGTCTAGTGATAATCTTAAAAGATTTCAAGATGTTCACTTCATAAAGAGGTGTACCATCGAGTTGCCTTACACTAGCACTGTTGAAACTGTTTGTTTCTGTTTAGATGTAGGCTTTTCGGTACATTTTCAAAGAATCTAACTAAGGTGTATCCTTCTTTCTGTTCACCAAAAGTGACAGATACCTCCTGATATACGTAAGTTTGTGAAAAAAAAATCGAGTTAAAATGGAAGGGATACCTGTCAACTATTAATTTAAACCAAAGACTATGTTTAATTGAAGGATGATGACTAACAGTGGAATCCAGGACAACGCACATTTCGTCCTATCTGGGGCTCGTCGGCTCGATATACCTGCATTTCTCAGTGAGTGATGATGTTCCCGCCGCTGAGACTCGAACCTAGTGCCCATAGATTCAAACGCCAGAGCGTTATCCACTGGAGAACTAAGGCCACGACAACCACCTCTTGTGCGATGGGTCATATTAATTTAATTGAATTTTAGATTTTCCCATGGGAACGTCACCACTCACTGGGGAATGCAGGTACATCCAGATGACGAGTCCCAAATAGGACGAAATGCGTTTTTACCCTGGATTCCACTGCTAGTCACCATCCACGAATTAAATACTAATTAAGTACCTAGACATCGTCGAAGCCTCTGCACAAGAAGCCAATCGGGTTTCGACTCAAGCGATGGCCTGGTGCTCGATGTCATTCGACAGTCTCCTCAGTGTGTCCAATCCACCTTCATTTTCTTCTACATATTTGTTGGTCTATAGGTTCTTGGTTGGTTTGGTCTCAGAGTTCCTTGTTGCTAATTCTTTCCACCGGCTATTCGATCTTCAATATGGAGCAAATTTAACTGTTGATAAAAGTTTGCAGTAGCCTGTTAGAAATGCTTTTCGTGACGCATTATAGCCAATCTTCTGGATCATCGAGAAGAAGTGACTGACTGACTGACTCTCTTAACTATGATAGAGAAGATTTGTAGCTCAGGTGGATAATTTTGATGTGGTTTTGTTCTCTGAGCTGGATAGTTAGTTTGCGAAGCTTTCATCACCTTACTGGGTGACATCTTCAGCGCATACTTCAATTTGAAGTATGCGCTGAAGATGTCACCCAGTAAGGTGATGAAAGCTTCGCAAACTAACTATCCAGCTCAGAGAACAAAACTACATCAAAATGACTCTCTTAACATTTGTGTTGAAAATCCTAATCCTGTTGTTTATGCTAAGTGCAAAGGAATCACAAATTGATTTCAGAGTGATGAAGGTCTGGCTTGCCTTTCCCATTCTGTCTGTATTTACATTCTTATCCGTGTTGTCGCTTGTGGTTAAAACGGCGCAGGCTGGATAAATCAAATAACCTTGTTGCGAATTTCTCCCATTTTTATAGTGATTGATACAGCTTGTTGTTTTGTTTGTTTGTGTGTGTGTGTGTGTGTGTGTATCTTCAGCACCTCCGCCTTCTCTATTTCCACTTGAATTCCTGTACAACCAGTTTGTTGGTTTTCGCTTGTAAGTCTCCCAATTCCTGTGATATTATTAAATGGGAATCATCCGGAAAATCCAGATCTTATATAGTCTTCTTATCACCGACCCCTTCCCTCTCCCGCCCCCTGGCGACGTATTCCTGTCTATGCGCTACCTACTTACAGTCTACCGTCGTGTAATCCAGTCGACTACAATCAGGAATATTCAGGTGTTGGTTCGTAGGGATTTGGTTGGTTACAGGATTTCATCATGAGCTGACATTAGAACCACTGGAAAACCTAGGAGCATTGGACAGCTGTTTCACCCGTCCTAGTTTGGGACTCTTCATCGGTACACACCCACCGGAATTTGAACCCAGGACCTTCTGGTTACAAGGCGAGCTCGTATACCAATAAGCCACTGGGACTCGATCCAATAGCCCATGAATTCTAACTTCCGCCAATTTACGACATAGCGCGACCCCTAGCCAATGTCTTCGGCGGGTATTTGTCCTCACACCTGACTTGCTGCACCTTACTGGTCATGACTTCCCACTGGAACCTCAGGTAATTACCTACCTGAATAGGGCCAGTCGCTAGTGAGCATCTCATCGATATTCAAGTGTTGGATTGTAGGGATTTGATTGGTTACAGGATTTCATTAGTGGGAAGTCCTTACCAGTAGAGTGCAGCAGGTCGGATGTGAGGACAAATACTCACCAAAGACATTGGCTAAGGATCGCGCTATGTCGTAAATAGGCAGAAGTTAGAATTCGTGGGCCATTAAATCGGGTTCCAGTAGCTTAATGGTATACGAGCTCACTACCCCTTTAACCAGAATGTCCTGGGTTCGAACCCTGGCGGTGGATGCGTACTGATGAAGAGTCCCTAACTAGGACGGGTGAAACAGCTCTCCAGTATTCCCAGGTTTTCCAATGGTTCTCTGACCAATGTCACCTCGTGATGAAATCCTGTAATCAGGATTATCATCGGTGATAGCAGGCAGCCAGCCTTGTCTTACTCTTGTATTCACTTCAAACACCACACTGAGTTTTCCATTTTTTCATCACCCGGCACGTGCCATTGTCAAATAGAGCTGTTGAATGAGGTTGTTAAAGATTACGGGCACTGTATGGCATGGTGTTGGAGTAGAATCAGAATTAACTGCTATAATACACATTATTATCATTATTATTATCAGCAGGCGTTTCATTTCTGGGAGTAACAGAAGGAGAATATTTACAGTTTCTCTGTACATGTACATATTTCTTTTTTATTCCTTCACATTCCCAGTGGAAAATAGGGCCTGAAGCTAGAAGCTTGAAGTTTCTGTAGCAGTGTTTATTTTTACAGGATGGGTTTGCTAGCCTCATTCCCAACCTTCCCGCTTTACCAGAACTATTTCTGGCTTAGTGAGGTAAAGGAGTGCGTTGATGGCCGGGGATCGAACCCCGGACCATGTGTATGGTTGACGAGCGTCCTAACTGCTATGTCACCGACGCATGTGCATATATATATAGTGCATAATGGATTACTTAGGTTACATGTACAGCTGATGAGAAATAACCGATGAAGCAAAAAAGAACAACAACACGGTATGCTGCTCAAACTATCATTCTTTTCTTACTTTATGTTAGTGAAAGACGCAGCTTAAATGCATCACTGCTTAATGAGTAAGTAAGTAGGTGGTGGTAACTAGCTGAGTGTGAATTAAAGAAAAACAGAACACTAATACATCTTATTTGAATATTTTTTAAAAAAATGCATACTACTATGTTTAGAAATAAAGTAGTCTTTTTTGATTCGAGAAACTCATCAAGTTATTATTGAAGAAAGTATGAATGAATGTATAACTTTGGTTAGCTGTCATTCATCTGAGTTAACTTTATGAAATTGGTAAGAATTATCTATCACAAGAGATATTCTTATTATTATCATTAATAATAACAATAATAAATAATAATAATTTTCGTTCATATTTATATATTATATGTACCATGAATAGCAAGTATTGTGCAATCATGGTGATCATGTCGTTGAAGGTGCACCATGTAGTAGACATCATCAAAGTTATTCAGATAAATCAAATTCATCGGAACCAGAGAAATCTTCTTCATCGTTATCATCATTTTCATCATCAACATGTCGATGTTCAATACAACAATGTCGACATGATACTGTCGACTTATCATATTGTACATGTTCATCAATGAATCAACAAACAATAAGTACAGGTTGTGGAAGTATTAGTAGTAGTGGTAGTAGTCAGTTGTGTTCATTTTGTTTATCCCAGTCAGTACGTTCATCATCATCTTTATCGTATATTCAAACAAATTGTGGATTATTTAATCCATCACAATCAGCTGAATCATGTTCTGATGATAAATCTGATAGCCTGTTATCTGAATCAAATCAATCACAGTGTCAATGTCATTCACGTCATCATCAACACCATCACCACTATCATCACCATTATCACCATCAATATCAACAGACAGAAAGGAAATCACTACCTCATCAATCGTCATCATCAACTACATCATCATCAGCGGCGGCATCGGCACAACATCGTCCTATGAATGAACCTTTATTGGGTTTAAGTGATGCAGAATATTTAGCTGCAATGCGATCTGTTGTTATACCTGTTGGACATGAATTTCAACCAGATATTATCTTAATCTCAGCTGGTTATGATGCTGCTTATGGTCATGGTGAAGCACTCGGTGGTTATTCTGTATCAGCTGGACTGTTCGCATGGATTACACATCAGGTTAGGATATGAAGAATTATTATTGCTATTATTATCATTAGTGTTCCGTATTTTATTATTTATTATTATTGTTCCCTTGGGTTCCTAGTGGAACATAGGGCTTCAACTGCACGTCTCCCCCTACTTGCAACTTCTGTCTTTCTTCTGCTGTACTTTTCACCTGCATCCATCTTAGTCTATACTCTTTCAACTCCTCTTCACACGATCTCCTCCATGTCACCTTCACACTGACGTCCCGCTCGCCACTTCCCTTTCGGCCTGGTTCCACTCGAACAATGGCCTGACGCGCCGTGCCATGTCACCCAGCGGCCTCTTGCTCAGCTAGTTTCCAATCCATCTCCACTTTCTCCTGTATATTTGTTGGTTGGCGATTGCTTCTTGTTTTGTTATGTTTGTTCCCATAGTTTCTTGTTGGTGATTGTTTCCGGCCCGGCCATCTGATCTGATCTTCAGTATAGATCCAGCGATGAGAGTTAGTTGTTGATAAAGGTCTGCAAAAGCTAGTCTGTTGGAAATATTCTTTGTGATCCGCCCGCCCGGCCGCCAAGTTTCTGATCCGATCCGTATAGAAGAACTGACTGACTTGGCGTTGTTTGTATTGAAAATCCTACCGAATTTTGTTGTTGATGGTGGCTGAGTGACGAAGATTTCTAGATTTGTTTGATGAATGTTGATGAATGTGTTTCTCGCCTTCCCGATTCTCGCTTGATTTGACATCCTCGTCCGTTCCTCCGTTCCTGTAGTTGAGACAATGCTCTCCCTAGATAAGTGAATGAATGAAGTAACCTCTTTCAAATACCTCCCATTGATGGTGATTGACACTGGATGTTGCTGTTATTGTTGTTGTTGTTGGTTGGTTATTTTCATAACCTCCGTCTTGTCTATGCTCACCTGGAGTCCTATCTTTGCTGGCTGCTTCTTCGACCAGTTTGGCGGTCGGTTTTCGCTTGTAAGTCTTCGATTTTGTGTGACATCAAACATAAATCTTCCACGTGCGAAATCCAGGTCTTCTAGGTTCTTCACGTCGGTCTAGGATATCCCTATCTGTTCGTTTCCCACTGTGTGACGCATAATGCAGTCCACCACTATATATATATATATATATATATATATATATATATATATATATATATATATATATTGCTATTGACAAAGGAAGAGTTTCAAATAACATTAAATCAATATTCTCAACAAAGATTCCATTTCGAAAGCATCATTAAGAGACGGGTAATTCGCTGATATCTAACACTAGACTGACTAAATATCAGATAATTTTATGGGAAGTAAGACAGAACTCATGAATTTTGTAGGTTGAAGGGCAGCCGGTGGCAGAGTTATAATAGTGGTCGACTGGACTGGTTTCTTCTGCGCACACACAGCTCCAGTTGATTTAAGCGAAGTGCAACAGTGTTTCTGCTCTTCAAAGTGTTCCGTATCTGGAGACCTTTGGTAAATTATTTTGTACCCGATAGATGAGGGTGAAGGACTCTTCAATCAATGTGAGGCATTGTGACCTGTTTGCACATAGTAGTCCAATACAGAACTGTTGGTGGTTATTAGCAGCACTTTTACTTAACCACACTGGTAAGTGTTGTCCCAACAGCCAACATAACTTGCTCTATAGTTAGTTGTGGCTAGCCTGCGTACTTCATCATTCATTTTCAGAATCACAACTGGTTTGTATAAAAAATATAAGCTGCATCTTGTCGGCATTAAACGTTCATCGGATCGATTCCCTCAACTAGCTGGTTATTATTTCACTTGATACATCATGTTTGAATTGTAATCGTGTCTATATAGAGGCTTCTTGTTAACAGATACAGAGGAATTTCTTCCTACTCTCTTGGGCATGTTTTAAGTGTTGAGCTGACTACACCACAGGGTGGCATTTTTTCAATTAACATGTCATATACAACTCCATAAGCCCCGTCGTCTTCGACTGCGTCTTCTGAACAAATACTTCTGATGCTGTAACTTGGGATCTTTACCAAACTTCTTTCATACCAGGGAGGAGGAAGAAAGCTGTGAAAATGTGTATATTGACCAGTTCAAGTAGTTTTTTCAATGCGACTGTCTGATCTCTTTGTCAGTAGGATGTCTAAAGAGGCAATTTTACTGTCAGATTTTTATTCAACACGTTACTTCCTTTAACTTATCTCATTTTTCTGTCTGTTTTCGACGTAGAACTTTGCACCGATGTGCAACAGTTCAAATCGCCTCACTCCCTCCTTGTAGCACACAAAGCAAGACAAGAAAGTAGAATAAATGCATAATAGAGACAGTAAACAGAGGTGTGATACAAAGGAATAATAGTAACGAAGAACAAAACAGTTTCATTGTGTATTATAAGTCACAAGGAGTGGATTCATCTGCACCAGCCATTGAGAACAATTTCGAGCCATATCACCGATTGTCTCCAGCCTTCATTGATTTCTACCGTCCCGAGGACCCCAACCAGGAAGCCAGTCTAAACCTTCTTACATGTCCGGCTCAAATCAACAGTTGTGGATTTCACTGACTGACGAAGTCATGTTTTGGTTTGACAACCGCTAGCTCTTTTCCAGCCTGACCCTATGTCAGCCAACATTCCCAGTTGGTCGAAGAAGGCTATGTCTAGGCATACGTAACACATGTCCTAACCATCTCAGTCGATGTAAATTCACAGCCTCGTCGATTGATTTCCCCTCCCACCTACCTGCCACTCGGCGCCTAACCTCAATATCCCTCACCTTATTATACCACTTCACACGGGAGATAGAACGCAGACATCTATGATCAAAGACAGCTGGTCAACCTTTTCATGTCATTCACTCTCAATAGCCAGGTCTCACAGCCAGCTGTAAAGGAGGACGGAGCGGACTGCTTAGTAGTACACACGCTTTTTGGTTGATAGCCGGTCGGATATCACGTCTAACAAGCGTAAACTGGCATACGCGAAACTAGCCCTCTGTATCCGTACTCAGCTGAGATTGCGTCAGAGATCAACCCGTTGTCATTGGCTGATGGTACTTCCTAAATAAGTGAAGCGGTCAACGTGCTCCACCAACCACTTCACTTCCTATTTCTAAACTAGGAGTTGGTCAATGTAGTCCAGTCCTGTGGAATCATCTTACATTTCACGGTGGGAGTGAATCGCATGCCAAACATTCGAAGATTGCAGCCCATATTTATCAGTTTGTATTTGGACAGTTTAGTGTTCCATTGATGCGCATTATCAGTCTCTTACACGGATGCTTTTGACATGTAATCTGTCTGTTGGTACTATGTGGATTCAATGTAATTTAATACAACATTTACATCGTATATAACTGTGTAGAAGAATGTGATGAGGAACAAATTAATGGAATTTTTTTTATTAATTATTCATTTTTCTAATGATAACGAGTATAATTTTTATATAACTGCATGCATTATATCGATTATTTTCTTTTTATTCGATTTGTTTTTATTGTATCTCATTCCCAGTGTATGTCCATATCAAACAGTCGTATAGTCTTGGCTTTAGAAGGCGGTTATTCTCCGGCAACAGTAGCTGACTGTATTACATCCTGCTTAAATGCTTTATTACTTCCAGCGTCACAAACTCACTGGATTCCTGTCTTGAACGATGATCCATTGAATCAATGTATAGATGTTAATGGTGCTCAAGAGGCATGGATGAATGCTTCTTATTGGATACCGAAATCTGAATTAATTCGTCCGCCTAGACCAGAAGCTGTTGTCAATTTGATGACTACAATACGACATCATGCTAAAACTGGTTGGAAATGTTTTACAAATGTATCTGAAGAGATTGTTGCCATGTAGGTTTTAGAAATGGGGCTTTTTTTGTCTCTGGACTATTTTTTTGTTGCTTTTCCTCGCCAATATTCATGTGTATGTCATACAATGATTCCTTTTTGATAAATTTGAACAAAGAAAGAAGAGACATTGGCGCAGAATAATCTGGATCCATTTTATTTCGTCGGCTCCCATCATCAGCTGCGTACAACCTGAATTCTTTAATAAAATAAAAAAGTGTACAATTTTAACAAACTTTTGTCCATTAGCAAGCATATTGTCAGAGCGTCATAGTAAAGTAAGGCGTTGCGATTTACAGGGTGTCTAAAATGTAACGACATTTATGTATATCTTGGTAGAGAGAAGTTTCTTTAAAAAAACTTAACTAACAGTTGTGTTATTACGGTGGTAACAAAAGAAAATTAGTAATAGCTAATATAATTAGATGAGAGAAGATCAACATTTTAAAGTTTAGGTGCACATGTGATCAGATAAGTTGATGATGTAATACAGTGAGCAGAACTCAGAAGAATTAGATCTCACTACTTCTTGACGATTGTATTTAACCGTTTAACAACATCATTGTAGTATGCCGATAATTGGTGTGTTTGGCTTTCTCAATAAAATGATAGTAACACTGTTAGGAATTTCGTCCTTTCTCATACACAATTTGTTCAAAATAAGATGGTACCTTCATAGTTTCTTTTTATTTTATTGGCTTCTCGTCATCTGCACACAGCCTAAAGCAGTTTTTAAGTTTGTGTACTGGACGATATTAATATACTAACAAATTTCATGGGTTGCAGAACTATTGGAAAATCTGGGGGTACTAGACAGCCGTTTCTTCCTAGTTTGAGAATCATTGGTAGTACTCATCCAACGGGTTCGAGTTCAGGACCTTCTCTTTACAAGAAGATCTCGTAGACAAATAAGCCACTGGTGACGGATATAATGACCCATAAATTTTAACTTCTACCAGTTCTCAGTGTATAGTGCGATCGCCAGCCACAATCTTCTGTAAGTACCTATTCTCTTATGGTGGATATGAAGACAAATACTCGCCGAAGACATTAGCTAGTGAGCTGGTAGAAGTTGGAATTCATAGGATGGCCATTGGACTGAGTCTCAGTGGCTGAGAATGGTCTACGAGCTTACCTGGTAATCGGAAGGTCCTGGGTTCGAACCTCCTCTAATGGGTGCGTAGTACTGAAGGCTCCCGAACTGGTACGAAACATCTGTCCAGTACTCCCAGGCTTTTCAATAGTTCTCAAACCGGTGTCAGCTCATGATGAAATCCTGTAACCGACCAAATTCCTGCAAGCTAACACTTGATAGCCTAGAAATGTCACATAATGTTAGCTGACAGGACACTATAGAGTTAATATACTACTCAGAAATGAAACTTATGCAGAGTAAACGCCTGGATAAAGTGGAAAGAATTACGTAATAAACAAAAGATGTGAATAAGATAGGTGATGAGTAACTGTCGAGTTGAATAAGAATATGGTGAGTTCAACTCAAATTATAGAAACAAGAGACTAGCAAAATTACACTATGTCAGAGGGGGAGGAGGGGGGGCTAAAAGCAAAGATTACATGATCAAATGAAAGTGGGAGAGAGACAGAGAGAGAGAAAGTAGAGACATCCAGTTGACGGGGAGATGAAAGACTAATAATTACTTGTTCATGAACACATCAATCGGGTTTCAGGCGTTTGATAGAGCAGGTTGTCCGATGAACGGGAACCAATTCTTACCTGCAGGATAAATTATGACTAGTAAGGTAGTCAATCTTCTGTTAACTATTCCTGCAATATTATCACCTTTAAAATTGTGTTTAAATTAGATGGTTGGAGGAAATCGGCCACAGGAAGCCTTGCTTCACCTAGGTTTCGTGTTAGTTGGCAGTCATCAGTCATCAAGGAGTATCTGCAACCTCGGATGTACTCGTGTCCCTTTTTGAGACTCGTACCTACGTGACCCAATACTTCAGTCAGATACGTTATCACTGAGCTATTCGGGCTGGCGATTGACCTTCTGTAGGACTGTACTGGATACTTTCGATTGGATACTAGTCAGTAACCAGTGTAGTGTGTCTAGTCCTTTGTTTGGTGCACACTGAAGTGGACAGATAGTCAAGTTTGTGATGTGACCATAGTTCCGGCTTGAAGTTTCTTTAGCAGTGGTTTTTAATTTTACGAGATGAGGTTGCTAGCCTGCTTCATGCCCCACCTTCCGTCTTTACCAGTCTTATTACTGCCTTTAGCGAGGTAAAGGAGTGCGTCGGTGGCCAGGGATCGAACTCCGGTCCACCTGCATGGCAATCGAGTATTCTACCGCTGTGCCACCAACGCACATTATAGCCAATTAGAAAACAATAATTAACCTATTTACTGTTATATGTGTATCACATTGTGTTAGATCCAGCTAACTTTCTCTTTCTCATAAATACTACCATGTTTATTTAATGCACTCAGTAAGAGCAGTATGAATCTAAGTGAAATCGTCATATCTTTTCTTTTTTCCGGCTTAAGTATATTATCGTTTTGTTTATTTTACACGTGATTGTTAGGTAAACATCGAAGAAAGTAATTTATTACCGGTATGAGTATATGAGTATACTTCAATCTTACTTTTTTTCTTTTTTTACTTTAATACGTCTATCTTGGAGGTAAAACTGTTGAGAAATGTTTTTTCCGTTGATAAATTGTACTAAGAAATTCATTCATTTACTGATGCCGGTAATTTGAAATTTCTCTCCATCCTCCCTTATGGCTGTGTAACCTTCCCTCTTTAAGAAGTGGAAGATATTAAAAGTCTGGCTGGCTGGCTGGCTGTCTTTGATCATATGTGTCTGCATTCTATCTCCCCTGTTAGATGGTACGATAGAGTGAGTAGTATTGAGGTTAGGCTTCGGTCAAGTGTTAGGCAAGGAGGGAAGGTTAATGGATGAGGTTGTGAAGTCGTATCGATTAAGAAGTTGGTTAGGTTATGTGTTATGCATGCCAGGCCATCAGCTTACACGACGGGCAATGTTTGCTGACATAGGATGGATCAGGTTGGAAAAGAGCTAGTGGTGGTGGTCAAATAGAAACATGGTATTAGCCCATGAAGTTTTCTAACAGTCAGTTTAAGCCAGCCACATAGGGAGGTGTAGACTTAGCTCTTTGGCGTTGTCAGGATTCTATGAACCAATGGTTAGAGGGTATTGGTGTTACTGTTCAAAATTGTCCTCAGCGTCTCAGACATTGTGATCTCGCATATTCATCAAGCCCTCCTGTTTTTCCATGTTACTTTCCTTTCTCCCTTACATTTCTGTAGTTGACCTTACAGTCACTGCAAGGTATTTTGTAAATTATATTATTTTGTTTAATTGGATCCACTGGGTCTTCTAGCCTACAGACCAATTAAACAAAATATAATTTTCAAAATACCGTGCAATGACTGTGAGGTCAACTGTATAGGTCAAACTAGTAGGTCAGGGTTATCAGATTGTCAGAACACAAGAATTTAGCTTAGGTAAGAATGGTTGACCACGAGAAGATTAGTAATTTAGAAAACAACTCAGCGATTGCACCGCATGCATTAACACACATCCACACAATAGGGTTGGAGAGGGTTAAAACTCTAAAGAGTAATATAGGTAGGTGGAGATAGAGAGAGGTTGATTACTGAATCCTGCTTGGCTCATCGAGTCTACACCCAACGCATGCAACAAAAATGACTCAAAGCAAATACCACAGATATGGAAGATATTATTACCACCAGTCAGTCAAATCAGAGGAGGATAATAAATAATCTAAATAATCTTTCACATACATCATAACATTCTAACAAGTTACTTATTTGGAATATAAAAACACTCATCTTATTCCCCATCTGATTGTATATAAATGAAGGAAAAAAGTTGTGTGAGTGACTTGATATGACTATGAGTGGCAATAGTTTGTCCTCGAAACGTAGTCATCAGTTAATATTGCTATATAACAACACTGTGTGATTTATCAAAATAAAATCTTATCTCTAATGGAAGTAGCAGTGGACTCCAGGATGAGCATTTCACCCTACTCGGGGCTCGTCATCTAAATGTACCTGCATTCCTCAGTGAGTGATGGTGTTCCCCACCGAGTGTCGACCCCAGTGTCCATAGTTTCAAACACCATTCCCTTACATCCCTTGTAATTTCAAGTAGTGCTATGCAGCTGATGATGAGGACCTGTGAAACAGAATGATATCATACTCCGAATTTTGGTCTTTCTTTCTATGAATGTACCAAGAGAAATTAGTGGATGAAATTATCATGAGTTGGCGAAAATATGAATGGTGAATGTTGACGTGATAATTTTTATCTCTCTCACTCTCACTCAGTGTGATGCCATACATGTCTAATTTCACTTCTCTAAACTTCTAGGATTTATAACTTAACAGCCTACTTACTAGTAGTCTGTCTCTATATATTTTCCCTAGTTATTCTTGTAGGCTATTAGAAGTAGAAGTAGTATCATTTTGTTGTGGTCAAAAATATACTAGATAAGGATAGGAAATTAAAGTCTCTATAGTGATATTTCTTGTTGTTTCCTCTCATTTCTACACGATAAGTAAAATAAATAATCTTAGTATTAAATTAAGTTTGCCCTATGTATGTATGCATGCATGTGTGCATTTTCACATCTGTGTATCACTTTTCAATGAGACAGGGAAAATCAATTATAGATCAGGATTTCTCCGTTTTCTTTTTCTTTGTGCCTTAACTATCTACTGTGTTGTGACGCCTTTTTGTCCTTTTTGTTAAAAAGGAAACAACAATAACAACAGCAGCAGCAGCTGAAATCATTATTATATCTTCCTTTTTACTATACAATGTTAGCTGACATAGGGTCAGGTTGGAAAAGAGCCAGAGAGACGGCGTAAACTGGCGTAGATGTGATATCCGTGTGTGTATGTACTGCTCAGCAGTCCGCTTGGTCCTCCTTTATGGTTGTGAGTGCGAGTGAATGACATGAAAAGGTTGGTTAGCTGTCATCGATCATAATTGTCTGCGTCCTATCTCCCGTGTGAAATGGTATAATAGGGTGAGCAATATTCAGGTTAAGCATCGGTCGAGTGCTAGATAGGTGAGTGGGAGGGGAAATCAATCGACGAGGCTGTGAAGCTACATCGACTGAGATGGTTAGGACATGTGTTACACATGCATGTCTAGCACATCGCCTTCCTCGACCGACTGGCAATGTAGAAGAGCTAGCGGCGGTCAAACCAAAACATAGCTCCGCCCATCAATGAAATCCACAACAGTTAGTTTAAGCTGGACACGTAGGAAGGTGTAGACTTCCTGACTGGTTTGGGTCCTTGGGACAGTAAAAACCAATGAAGGCTGGAGACAATCGGTGATATGGCTCAAAATCGTTGTCAGTCACTGATGCAGATGTATCCACTCCTTATAATTTCCAATAGAACTATCTTACTCTTCGATATTACTATTCTTTTTATCTCATATCTGGGTTTAATGTCTCTATTTTGCATTTCTTTTTAATTTCTCCTGGTTTATGTGCTACAAGAGGAAGTGTGGCGACTCGAACTGCTGCACATCAGTGCAAATCTCTATGTTGAAACCAGTCAGAGGTGAAAAGTAGTTGAACACCACTGATATCAGTCAGTAGCGGATGCTAGCTAGATCGATGGAGGGTTGTCCCATTTGTTTGGAACCTAATTCATCCGCAGTCTACCCTGGTTAAACCTAACTCAAAGTGGTATTGTCCAGAAAAGTATTTAAAGTCTATCAACAAAGAGACATTGTCACTATTCTCAAACGAATGCACATTAAGTGTTACCATAGAGGGAAAAAAAGCAGAAAGATCTTTACAAGATTTGAAAATATTTTCTATTGTAATCCATTCAGTATTATTTTTTTATATCTATCTATCTATGTGTCACTGTATTTTCTTCTCATTTTATTTCTCAAAGGTCATTTTCTGAAGCTATTCATATGGAGCATCAATTAATTGAAAGAAATAAAGAGACTGAATTAAGTGCCATAAAGAGTAGAAAATTAAATGACAATACTATGATGTCTTATGCGCCAACAACTACACCACCTACAACAACGACGCCAGTGAATCCATCTGGCATTGCATCGACGATAGCAGCAACACCAGCTACAACTGCCTATGGATTTAGTAATTCACCTTTGTCTGATTATATGGCTAAATTACATATGGATCAAACTTGAACTGATAGCTGCTGCTTTTGATGTTATAGAACAGGAAATTTACCCCCACCCCCGACCACCTCAATCCCCACCGCTACCCCTAAACTGTCTATAACTTATCGTGTTTTTCCTTCTCTCTCTTCTATTGAATCGAAGAGATTCTCAGAATAAAACTGAAAAATATGGCGACAATACATGGATAACACCTTATTATTCCGCTTTGAGACATAAATAATGCATTATGGATGTTTGACTACAGTATCCCAACAGTATCCAAACACCACACCTGCCCTCAGCTCCCCCCGCCCTTTCCGTCATGTAAAGTCGACATTATTAATTAATATATTATCAACGAATATTTCAACTAACTAATTAATCAGTTTTTTATTTCATGTATAATAGGGTTTATTATGATAATAACTATTATTTTACTTTATTTATTTATTTATTATTTTTATTATTATTATTGTTAATATGATGTGATAGTGTTTTTTGTTTTAATCATGAAGTCGAATCGAATTGAATCGTGTAATGTGATCTGCTATCCTTTCCTTATTGCCTAGTCCAAATACGTCATATATATTTATATATATACGTTTAACTAATATATATTTCTTGTTTAGACTAACTAATTTTAGTGACGGACAATTATTATTACTATTATTATTATTATCTTGTTTATTTTATTGCCTTGGATATTGTACTCTGTCTTTCCCCCCCCTTCCCCATCCATCTATTCACATGTGTATGTGTGTGTGTGTGTCTGTGTGTCTTTGCGATATGAAATTAATCTTGAAATTATTTTCAACGGAGGGAGGCGGGCTGTGGTTTCCAGCATTTTATCCTGCCGTTTCTTTCCCTTAACTCTTTTTCACTTTTATAATCTCATAATAATTGTGGACGCCTATTGGTTTGTTTGTGTGTGTGCGTATATGTGTGAGCAGGCTCTCCTACAATTTTGCTTTCTTTTGCAATTATTTCTTTTATATTTTCTTCCCTTTTGGGTGTTTTATTATTGTTAATTTAAAGAAAAAGTACAATTAATAATGATAATAATATTAATAATAATAATAATAACAGCTGTGAAATATTAATGATTTGTTCAGTGTTTTCTTTTACCCTTTTCTATGTGTCTACATTCTATACACAAGATTCATGCGTCTGTGTATACCGACTAAACTTTTGTATATTTAAAGAGATGTTCAGCGGTTATTATTATTATTATATCCTTTAATTCCTAGAGGAACATAGGGCTTCAGCTACGCGTCTCCATTGCCTTCTGTTTTCTGCCAACTTTTTCACTCCGCTCCAAGTCTGCCCACATGCTTTCATCTTCTCTTCACATGACCTCCTCCAAGTCACCCTTGCACTGACGACCAACTCGCCGCTTCGCCTTCGGGATCCACTCGAGCAATGGCTTGTCTAATGATGTCACTTGATGGTTTTCTCTGAGTATGACCAATCCATCTCCATTTCTTCCTTCCTATTTGTTTCACAATCGGTTCCTGGTTGGTTAGCTCATTGACAGAGGATCCCAACCTGTTGCTGATCTTTTCTGGCCGGCCATCTGATCTTGAGTATTGAGTGAAGACAGCTGTTGGTGAAGGTCTGCAGTTTATTTGAGGTGCTCTTTATGACGCGCCAAGTCTATCATCCGTACAGTGAGTAGTACTGACTGACTTCACATTAGAGTTAAAAATTCGGATGTTATTTTTGATTCTGAGTGCTTTTGACCTCCTCATAGACTTGAGGGTAATGAAAGCTTGTCTTGTTTTTCCGATTCTTGCCTTTATATCTTCGTCAGTTCTGTCCACCTGTAGTTGAAACGATGCTTCCCAGGTAGGTAGGTAAAGGAGGTTGTTTCTTTCAGGTTCCTCCTATTTATGCTGGCTGATTGCTGTCTGTTGTTGTTGTTGCTGTTGGTGTTGGCCAGGAATCTTCATCACCTCTGTTTTATCTATGTTCACCTGAAGTCCTATCTTCTGTGGATGCTTCTACCAGCTTGTTGCTTTTCACTTGCATATTTTCCAGTTTGGGGGAAATCAGACATATATCATCGGCGAAGTCGAGATCCTCCAAGTTTTTTGTGTGAGTCCATTTTAGGCCTGTTTCCTCATTGTCCGCTGTCTGTCACATTATCCAGTCTACTGCAATCAGGAAGATGATTGGCGATAGGAGACAGCCTTGTCTCACTCCCGTCTTCACTTTGAATGCTTCCGTAAGTTTCCTGTTGTGGATTACGTTCAGCGAAGAGACTCTTTTCGACGGCGAATTCATTCACATAGCTGTACAATCGCATTTATATATAATTATTTGTGTGTGTACATGAGGTTTGTCAAGTTTAAATAATTGATCAGGTAATAAAAGAATGATCTAATATAGAAACAAGGTTAATTGGACAGCAACTAAAGTAAGATTGAGTTAGTAAGTTAGATGACGTGGAATATAATTGACTAAAATGTTTCAACTTAGGTCAGAGTAGCAACAGAGGTAATTATAGGTAGAGACTAAGTGGAAGTGGGGTAGATAATTTTACCATTTAAATTAGAACTGAAATCGAGCAAATAAGTTGCATGACGTAACATAAATGACTAGACATTTAGCGTTGGTCAAGTCAGTAACAGTGGTGGTGAGGTGCAGAAATCAAATCGGATGGGGGTAGAGAACAAGAAAGTTGTAAATGTAAAATATTACAATTGAGAAGACAAAATAATACTAATGAAGAGACAGAGAAGAAAAAAGATTAGGCAGAATTTACTTGTCGGGTAATAAGATAGATTACGTCCATTGGAAATGTAGTGATTGAACGAACTTCTTCTGTATGGAGAGTTCAGGACTTAGGAAGTGAATCGCCATTGTTTCTGTAATTTGAAGAAGTCTGATTCGTATACTTTCAGGAAGACTACTTCTTACTCTGTAGACGACTTTTAAGTTTGTTTGGGGTGTAGCTTGGTGTCCGGATTCTATCAGATGTTCTAAGATGGAGCTGCGGGAACATCGTTTTTCTCCTTTGTCTGTCTGTCTGTCTGTTTTCGACATAGAACTTTGCACAAATGTGCGGAAGTTCAAGTCGCCACATTCCGTGTAGCACGCGAAGCAAGAGAAGAAAGTACAAGAAAAGCAAATAGAAACAGTGAGCAGAGGTGTGAGACAAAGGAGTAATAAAGAAATACAAAACAGTTTCATTGGAGATCATAAGTCACAGGGAGTGGATGCATCTGCGCCACTGAGAACGATTTTGAGCCATGTCACCAATTGTTTCCAACCATAGATTTTTGCCGTCCCGAGGACCCCAGCCTGGAAGTCTACACCTTCCTACGTGGCTAAGACCAACTGTTGTGGATTTCATTGACTGATGCCAAGTTTTTGTTTGACCGCCGCTAGCTTTTTTCCAGCCTGACCCTATATCCGCTAACATTGCTCGTCGAGGGAGGCGATGGCTTGGCATACGTAACACATGTCCTAACCATCTCAGTCGATGTAGCTTCACGACTTCGTCGATTGATTTCCCCTGTTTACCTAGGACTCTACGCCTAACCTCCATGTTGCTCACCTTATTATGCCACTTTACACGGGATATAGAACGCAGGCACCTATGATCAAAGACAGCTAGTCTTTTCATGTCTTCCACTCTGAGTGGCCAGGTCTCACAACCATAAAGGAGGACGGAGCGGACTGATGAGCAGTACACCCGCCCTTTGGTCGATAGTCGAACATCTCGTCTACGCCAGAGTCGGCGTAAACTAACAAATGCGAAACGAGCCCCTTGTATTCGTGCTGAGATTTCGTCAGAGATCAGCCCGTTGGGGCTGATGGTACTTCCCAAATAAGTGAAGCGGTCAACGTGCTCTACCACTTCACTTCCTATTTTTAAACTAGGAGCCAGCGTAGTCCAGTCCTGTAACATCATCTTGCATTTGGCGGGAGCGAATCGCATGCCAAACATTCGTAGATTGCTGTTCAAGGTGTTTAGAAGACTCTGCATTTCGTCAGCGTCTTCGCCTAGAAGGACTATATCGTCTGCATATTCCAAGTCAACGAGATTATTCCCAGGTAGCAAGTCAATCCCTGAATCGCTGAAGTCACCTAGGGTTAAGTCCATTAACACATCTATGATGAAGTTGAATAGAAAAGGAGATAATGGGCATCCTTGACGGACACCACTGGTCGTCATCAGTTCAGATGACAGCTCGCCGTAAGCCCTCACCTGGCTGTATGAGTACGAATAGAGTGCCTTAATCAGTGCAATATATTTTCTCGGAATTCCCTTTACAGCCAAGCATCTCCAGAGAACTTCCCGATCGACAGAGTCGAATGCTGCCTTTAGGTCAAGAAATATAATGACTGTTGGACGCCGGTAGGAATGCCTATGTTCTAGAATCTGTCGGAGGGTGAAGATATGATCAATACACCCTCTTCCTGGTCTAAAGCCTGCCTGGCTCTCTCGTGTTTGTGCTTCCCGAGCACCACTCAGTCTACGCATGATTATTGAGCCTAAGACTTTAGATACTATATTAGTCAAGCTAATCCCTCTGTGATTATCACAGGAAGACTTGTCTCCCTTCTTGTATATGGGGATAATCAGTGACTTACACCAACCCGATGGGACTTCTTCTGATTCCCAGACGCTGCCTAGTACCTCAGTTAATCCGGACAGTAAGCTGTCTCCACCGTACTTAAATACCTCTGGAGTCATTCCATCAGGTCCCGCTGCTTTGCCTAGTTTCAGATTGGTGACAGCTTTAGTAACCTCAGTTAGTGACGGAGGACCTGTATCTATATCCCATTCAGGGAGGTGTTGGATGCTCGGAAGGTTGAGCGTGGCTGTGGGCAAATTAAACTGCTCCTCATAATGCTCTTTCCAACGATCCAGTCGTCTATCCTGTGAGCTAATTATAGTGCCATTTTTTTCCGAGATTGTCTCACTAATGATTTGTCTTCTCCCACCCGTTTCCCTGATGAGTCCAAAGAGTTGCCTGGTGTTGCCTATCCTCGAAGCTTTCTCCATCTCTTTGGCTTTTGTCGCCCACCACTGTTCACGGTCCTTGCGGAGACTTTTCGTAAGTTTCCTCTTGTGCAGCTTTCGCTCCTCATTGAATTCGGAGCTCGCCGGAATAAGTCTTCTAGCATCTATCAGTTCGGATGAGGCGGTGGAGATCCAGTGGTTTTTACTCACCTTTGGGTTTACCTTATTCACAGCTTTTACAGCTGTATCTATGGCTGCCTGGATATTTTTCCAAGCTTCTTCAGGGTGAGCACAGCTGTCGAACACAGATATGTGTTTAGCTAGTTCTTCCTCAAATACGGATTTAGTTTCCTGATCGAGCTGGGGACGTGATGGTTTTACCGCCAGCTGTTTCCTACGTCCGTTCAGTCGTAAGCACACACGAGCGCGGACCAGTGCATGGTCGGTATCTACGCACGTGTTCCAGAAGGAGCGACAATCTCCTACCGACCCACGCCAACGATAGCTTATTGCTATGTGGTCTATTTGTGTCCAGCGTTGGTTTGATGAAGGGGGTCTCCAAGTCAAACAGTGTCTCTCCTTGTGTTTGAAGTTAGTGCTTACAAGAAACAAATGATTATCAGAGCAGAACTGTAGGAGACGGTCACCGTTGTCGGTTCGCTGGCACGGAACTCCATAGGTGCCACCGACATCCTTCTCAGATTGACACAATTTCCCTACTTGAGCGTTAAAGTCACCAGCTAGAACGACTATGTCTGAGCGTTTAGCCTTTCTCACCAAACTAGACAGCTTTTGGTAGAACTCATCCTTCGTTTCATCTGAACTGCAGTCAGTGGGGGCGTAGGCGGAGATTACGAAAAGGCATCGGCGAGTAGTGCAGTCCTTCCTCCTTCTTACTGATCCGTTCAGGCGGACAGCACACATTCGGCTATCTACCGGGATCCAGTCAAGCAATGTCTTTTCTGCCCTAGTACTCAAAGCTATCCCTACGCCAGCTAATCCTCGTGAACTAGCTGTGGCATCTCCTGACACCCTCAAGGTGAATTTTGCAGATTCAACCTGTTGGCCAGGTGGGGTTAGGTGAATAACCACACTTGGGTCTTGTATGCGTGTTTCTGAAACACAACATACATCAATGGCTCGTGATGCCAGGGTCTTGGCTAGTGATGCTTGTTGTCCTATTTGGCAAAGTGTCCTAACATTAAGAGCTCCTATATGAAATTGGTGGCGCGGCTTTAAGAGGCTGTCGGTGGTGGTTTTTTGGCTTCCATCGTTTTTAGTGGACGCAGAGTGGAGAGGAAGTGGAGAGCTATCAAGTCGAGGAGTTGCATCAGTGGAAGGAAGGCAAGATGATAGAGATGAAGATGAAGACAAAGATGAGTGAGTAATAGAGAGGTTTCGTGTGCATTTCGGATTGTGAGGGCGATTGTTACTTCCCGGCTGCCCACACCGTGGAAGTTGGTTGCGTGACCGCAGAGCCCAGGGGACAACTGCTTGAGGCCGGTCACACGCGGCCTGCTTTTGTTTGTTCTTTTTGTTTTGTGTGTCTCAGTAGCAGATTTATCACTCCCGCCCTGTGACACGGCAGCAGGAAGCGCGGTCGTTGTTAATCCGGGCCACGGCCGATCCGGCATGAAATTTTGTAATTTTGTATTTATCATGATGTTGGATTGGGTAGCTGCTTTTTGTTTAACCGCTATCCAAACAACCTGCCTGGCATGGTAGAACCTCAAGAGACATAAGTCTCAGCCAGTATAGCTTGATTAGGTCATTGCGGTGTTCAAGCCCGACCACCACGTCAAGGTAGCAGCTTTCGGTCGGGTTTCTCCTTTGTAAAACCATGTTGGTAAGTGTTCGGTGATACACTTGGAAAGCGAACGCTGGGTATGGTCGACATACCTGGCTCCACACGAACAGGCGAATTGATAAATACACATTGACTAGGCCAGCAGTGATAGCTTATCCTTCACGTTCATAGGAATCATAGGTTTTGTGGAGAAGGTTAGTCGTAGTTCAGCTGCGAAGAAGGTCTTCTTGAGTGAGCGCGACAGTCGATTTTTTAGTGTTTCCGCAGATATATCTCTATTGAATTGAAGGTTTTGTATATTTCCCTCTGGTTACTAATACTACTACTGTTACGGCAGAAGATGAAGACTTCGTAAAGGAATGTTTATTCGGAAGTCGGTATCTCTATATATAACCAAATTATGTACGCACCTTATCTTGAAAAACGCACAATTTGCACAGATCTTCGTGATGTGTAGTACTTCTGGCCTTCGTATTGTGTTTCTTTTGACACCTTTCACGTCTCTCTCGTTTATCTTCACAATGCTGCATCATTTTTGCTTTCTTTGACATTCAAAATCTATCTTCCTGCTATTTGATGCTTTTATACTACTGATAAATCTTATTAGTAGCACTTGCCACACTACTACTGCTGTGATATTTCTTGTCTGAGAGACCTATTTCTTATCTCCATGTCGTGCACGCACATCAACGAAATTGTTCTCTACGAAAGAAATGACAGGTGTATTTAGAATTCCACCAATTATAATGAGATAATTAACTTATACTAACAAAATAACAATATCTCAGATAGATGCATCATGATCACACACAGAAACGGTGAACACGTCAGTGGTTTTCAACTTGAACTGGTTCTTCCGTCGTGTTCGTGTCATAGCGTATGCTGCATTTACTAGTAATAATATAATCACTTTTTTCCAAAGAACAACAATAAATTGTAAAAGTAATAAATTTTCTGTAGTTGGTTTGTTAAGATTATTCTTGTTTTTACGAGTTTATCATGGATGATATCAGAAAACCATTGGAAACCAGCTAGGAGTACTGGACAGCTGTTTCATCCTAGTTTGGGGATCATCGCCAGAACGCACCTACTGCAAGGGTTCGAACCCGGGACCTCCCGGTTACACGGCAAGCTCATATACCATCCAGCCTCTGGGACCCGATTCAGTGGCCAGTCCATGAATTCTAACTTCTACCAATTCGTGATTTATCGTGACCACCAACCAATGTCGTCGCTAGTGACTTGCTACACGACACAGTTTCCTGAAGTTCTAGTGAGAAGTTGTGACCAGTGAAGTCCATCCAGTTAAGTGTGAGGATGGACGTCCCACCGACGACACTAGTTGTTGGTCGTGCTTAATCACGAATTGGTAGAAGTTAGAATTCATTGACTGGCCACTGAATTAGGTCCCAGTGACTGAATGTTAAAACGAGTTTACCTCGTGATCGGAAGGTCTTGGGTTTGAACCCTAGCAGTGGGTGCGTACTGGCGATGATTCTCAAACTAGGATGAAATATCTGTCCAGTACTCCCTGGTTTTCAGTGGTTCTCTAACTGATAGCTGTACAAGCATAAATTCTCATGAAATCCCTTCTGGTTTCATTCTAAAGTATACAAGGAGAAAGTTGAGTGTGGAGGATGTTCAAGGATCTGATGTGATTGATGACTCTAGCTAATTGTGTACAAGAATTAAAATGCCTATCACCTAAAATATCAGTTAGTTGACTTACAAGCATACCACTAACTTTACTTACAGCCCTCAATCTTCTACATAATATGAGCAGTCAAAAGTAATTTTAGAAAACAGAAAGATTGAGTGAAGAAATATTTACTTTTCAATTAGATCCTCATCCTCTCTGGCTCTACTGCAATATATATAGCATTTTATTTACAATACACAACAATTTACCAATCAAGTGGCGGTATGTTTGATAACAATAATTAGTCAGTGTCGGCCTGCAAAATTTCGGCTACCGATATCCATGCTGAAAATTCCATACTTGTACCAAAAATACAGTGTGGAATCAAGCTGTAATCAAAAATAAAATAAAAATAAATAAAATAAAGTATTCGATTTACTATCTATCATCATAGTGCAGTGGATATTACAAAAGTCATAGGACTGAATTAGTTCGGGCAAGTCTTACTGGCGTCTGAAACTGGAATCAGACAGTATAACATTTATAGAAGGATTTAGTTTAAGATCATCTGATTGAGACCATTGGTTAACCTTAGGTAAAATCCGTTTATATCATAAAAATCCAATGAACAAACTACTTGAACAGAAATGGTCAGCATATTCAATGAGATTAGCTTCCGATGAATACAGTAAAGCATGTAAAAACAAGGAAATAGAGAAAGTATAGCACCTGAAAGGCACAACAAATTTCCTAAATAAAGAGGCGGAGCGTTTGTCGTGTGAAACAACATATTCCCTTCTATCTGGAAAAATATGCAGGACGAATACCTTCTAACCCGGAACCCAATGTTTGCTGAAATCAGCTTTCTTAATAAAAGTACCTCAGGAACGGAGTCTAAAGAGGCAGTATGGTCTAAAAAGCAGGTTCGAATCGACTTTGCACCTTGATCTTGCACCTCTTTGATTCACTTGAGTGAATGATTTATGTCATCGTAATCGGTTGAATTCCAATTGGTGTCATTTTTCCCTTGTTGAACACGTTCTTATTCGAATTGACTTGAATTCAGTGATGTGTAGACAAGGCTAGAAAATGGTCTCAGACTAGAAATTATAAATAAATAAATACTTTCTTCAAGCAGGCAGCGTCGTCTCAACCATAGGCTTACCGAAATAATGAAGATGTCAAATCCAGCTGTGTTCGGTAAGACAAAATACAACTTTATCAGCTTGAAACCAGTTTGGAAATCTTCTGCACTTAGCCTCAGCATAAGCAACAAGATTCGAATTTTCAATACAATTGTGAAGTCATTCATTGAAATGAGCTAGTGTTTCTATACGGGTTAGAAACTTGCCCAACGTGTCACGAAAAGTATTTCCAACAACTTACAGACTTTTGTCAACAGCTGCCTACACTGACTCCAAATAATAATAAATAATAATTTTTCCTTCACGTTCTTAGTGGAACATAGGGCTCCAAGCTAGTGGCTTGAGGTTTCTGTAGCAGTGTTTAATTTTTACAGGATGGGGTTGCTAGCCTCATGCCCAACCTTTCCTCTTTACCAGCATTATTTCTGGCTCAGTGAGGTAAAGGAGTGCGTCTGTGGCCGGGGATCAAACCCCGGACCATATGCATGGTCGGCGAGCGTACTAACCGCTATACCACCGAAGCACACTGACTCCAAAGTGAAGATCAAATGATCAGAAGGCATTAGTAACAAGAAACTCTGGCTGACTGGCTGGGAACAAACCAACCAAGAGGTGACTGCTCAACAAATATGTTGGGGAAAGTGTAGATGGATCGGGAATTCGAATGGCAAGCGACGAGTGAGTCGTCAATACAAGGGTGATTATATCGAAGATCGTTTGGGGAGGAGGAGATGAGAGATTTAAAACAATTAATCTGTTTTATAAATTTGGATAGTGTTATTAGAAGACGGTGACATCGCGCGTCAGGCCATCGAGTGGAATCCGAAAGGGAAGCGGTGAGTGGGACGTCAGTGCAAGGGTGACATGGAGGTGATCGTGTAAAGAAGAGTTGAAACAGTATGGACTAACATGGATGGATACAGGTGAAAAGTACAGCAGAAGGAAGACAGAAGTGGCAAATGGAGACGTGCAGTTGAAGCCCTATGTTCCACTAGGAACCCAAGGGGACAATAAAAATATTAGAAGACAGAGATTATCTGAAAAATGTTATGTATTTGTGCTATACATTTCGAACAATCTGACGTCTCACACATTTATTTGTCAAGTTGATTTATACGAAAAAAAATTAAGGGTTATTAAATTAAACAAAGTGATAAAAATGATTTAAAAATAATTAAAGCAACGCTCGGTAATCCAATTTGAACCTACCTTGTTAATCCTTATTTGATTTGATGATTACAAAAACGTTGTGTTTATTTTTCTTAAACCTTTTTTTATCACTTTGCCCTTAATTTTTTTTCATATATATATTGATTTGACAAGTGAATGTGTGATCAGGTTGTTAGAAATGTATATTTTTTTTATAGTGCAAATACACCACATTTTTCAGATAATAATGATAATTTTTGCTTTATTCCAAAAATAGTACTAATGATACAGCAAGGAATTTTCAGCATTCAATACAATATTGGATCTAATTTACTCAAAAGGACAAAAAGACATTACATAATAATAATAATAATAACAAGACGTTTCTATAGCAGTTACATAGCGAATTACAGTATGCGATAAGAAGAAAAATATGCATGAAGCATAAAATTATCGTAATAAAAGTAATAACAACTAAAATAAAATAGCAAAGTTATAATCAAACGATAGAAAGGGTTTATTATGTACTCGTCGCCAAATTATTGTTATGTACTGGTCGAGAATTTAATAGTCCTGACGCAAGAAAGACGGAAATCAGAAGACCACTCACTAGGTTTGCGATGATACTTCTATTTTCCAAACACAAGGAGAATCAATATGTCACGCAAGAGTGTGAGAATAAAATATATAAGAATGTCCGAACAAGTGTGTGAACACAAGTGTGTGAGCGAATATTCAAAATGAACAAATCAATAGACAGTCTTAACATGATTGGCTAATTATAATGGAATATCGATCCATATATACATAGCAAAATATGTCAGACTGTCAAACAAAACACACATGTTATATGGATATATATATCAGGGTTACACCATAAAATTACAGAAAGATGTACAATGAAAGGGTCGATTCACTTTGCTAATTACATAGTAACTTATATGTTTCACTTCTAGCAGTGTTTTCATCACATAAAATACGGGCTAAATACGGTAACGTAGCATATGGTTTGTAGCATCCTGAGGAATCTGACTAGACAGTCCACATCTCTTGGGTAGCTGAAACAATCTTTCGAAAACATCATGGATGACATATATGTGTATATACTACTGGTTGATTGAAATGAGTAGTTGGTGGCCACTTATATAGAACAGTATTGCTAGCTACCCAGAGACAGAACGAGGTGATTTAATCAGTGAGTGTCTGTTTCACTCATTCGGAGTAGATCTTAGAGGTGATACACTCATCATAGGAGAGTTTTCCTCTCTCTTCCCTCTCAATGCCTCTCTCCCTATCTCTCTCTCTGAAGAAAGGCTGATCAAATGACTATTCGAAACTGGACGGTGATTCATTCTTATCGAGTCAAGGTTTTTTACCTATCACTTTAAAACAAGCTAGACCAGTCGCGAATCCTCAAGACTTCAAACTGCGTATATCAATTTGATTAGTGTGTTTGTGGAGGCAAATACATTAGTCGTACAGAAAGGCGATTATCTACTTGCCTGATGGAGCATTCGCCAAAATGGTTTAAAACGGTTAAATGCAAAGTGCCAAAAACCTCAATAACAAAGTATCTTGTGGACCACGGACATGATATTGACGCAGTCAAGTCATTCACTATTGTCAGCAGACAAAGAAACCAGAAGATGCTTGTAATTGCAGAGGCTTATGCAATTCGAATTTATAAACCAGCTCTCTGTATACAAAAGGAGATGGTCGTGACTCTGAATCTTCCATGGTAATACGTTTTACTTATTATTATTATTATTATTGTATCCTTTAGTTCCTAGAGGAACATAGGGCTTCAGCTGCGCACCTCCATTGACTTCGGTTCTCTGACAATTTTTTCAACCTGCTCCAGGTCTGTCCACATGCTTTCATCTCCTCCTCGCATGACCTCCTCCAAGTCACCCTTGGACGACCAACTCGCCGCCTCCCTTTCGGGTTCCACTCGAGGGCTTGTCTAGTGATGTCACTTGATGGTTTCCTCAGCGTATGGCCAATCCATCTCCATTTCTTTCTGCCTATTTGTTTCACAATCGGTTCCTGATTGGTTCGCTCCCAGAGATCCCTGTTGCTGATCTTTTCTGGCCATCTGATCTTGAGTATTGAGCGAAGACAGCTGTTAATGAAGGTTTGAAGTTTGTTTGAGATGCTCTTTATGACTCGCCAAGTCTCTGATCCGTATAGTAGCACTGACTTCACATTGGAGTTGAAAATCCGGATCTTATTTTTGATGCTGAGTGCTGTTGACCTCCACACAGATTTGAGAGTAATGAAAGCTTGTCTTGCTTTTCCGATTCTGGCTTTGATGTCCTCGTCAGTTCCGCCTGTAGTTGAGACGATGCTTCCCAGGTAGGTGAAGGAGGTTGTTTCTTTCAGGTTCTTCCCATTTATGCTTATTGTGGTCTGTTGGTGTTGTTGATGTTGGCTAGGAATCTTCATTATCTCTGTTTTATCTATGTTCACGTGAAGTCCTATCTTTGATGTTTCTTCTGCCACCTTGTTACTTTTCACTTGCATATCTTCCAGTTTATGGGAAATCAGACATATATCATCGGCAAAATCCAGATCCTCCAAGTCTTTTGTGTCAGTCCATTTTATGCCTGTTCCCTCGTTGGTTGCCGTTGTCTGTCGCATTATCCAATCAATTGCAATCAGGAAGATCATTGGTGATAGTAGACAGCCTTGCCTCACTCCCGTCCTCACTTCGAAGGCTTCCGTAAGTTTTACTTATTATTCTACCTCTTATTATTATTATTCTCGATTCATTTAAAACTGTGCTTTATCTGTAAGATTATCTTAACTCACTTCACATTATTATCATTATTACTATTATTATTGTCATTATAACTATTACTATTGATATTAGTGTGTTTGCAATTCTTGTTATATTCTCTAATGTCTAATTGTTTATCTAAGTGATGTAATTGAAGCGTAATGCAATTTATCTTAATTTTGATCTCTCATACTCTCTCTCCCCTTAGTCTATTTGAACATGACCTGGAGAATATTCGCACCTGTTTTTCTGCATGACTAATTCAATGTAGTTTGTTTACTTATCAGTCTTATATCTCCCAGTGTAATTTAAAAAGTATATATATCCGTGTATGTAGAGTATTCAGGTGAAGAGTAGTTCTACCGAAATTTGATGAATTCATTAAATCATCCTGCTTTATTAACCTTTATTGCCTATTTTAAATTCGTATCGGGAAATAAATGTTTTCAATTTTTAATAATCTTGAATTAGACTGAAGAGGAATCCCAAAATAGAATCGCTTTCCTAGACGTCCTTCCTACAAGAAAACTAGATGATAGCTTAAACAGGAATTTGCATAATGAATGTAAATGGACAGTACAATATGCACATTTCCATAACTTTTTTTCTCTCTAGTAAAAGAGAAGTTTAATAAGAAGCCACATCTACAGGGTCAGAGCCATGTGATCAGGAAACGTAATTGAAGATGAACTCAAGATTGTACACGAGACCTTAATTGAAGGTAACTGTCCAGAAAAGTTCAAGAAATACATGACCAAGAAAGTAGAAAAGAACTATTCTGTGTCTGTAAGTAGGAAGCCCTGCTTGCCATGAAATAATTACTAGCAAGTTAAGAAAAACCATTTAAAGAACTTTTAATGCTGGTAAATGACAAGTCATAGTTTCTACACTACCGGTTGTGATGCCTTGATTGAAAGACGAAGTACCTAGACTAGCCCCTTCAAATTGTATCTACCAATTCAACTGCGCTTGTGGACCGAATTATATTGGCTGTTGCTCTATGGAACTTGATTTTTCGTGCTTGCTCAGGAACATCTAACAGTGTGGCTAAATAAAAGTGTAGTAAACACCATCAACAGATTTTGATTTTTGATTTACAGCTTGATTCCACACTGTTTTTTGGTACAAGTATGGAATTTTCAGCATGGATATCGGTAGCCGAAATTGTGCAGGCCGACCATAGATATCAGGTGTTCGTCGGCAGGGGATCGAACCTCGGACCATGTGCATGGTCGACGAGAGTCCTAACCACTGTGTCACCGACGCACAGTACGATATTGGACCACCTGGTCTAAACCGACCACAAAGCCAGCATTGAAGAATCCTTCTCTATCATCACCTACCGAGTACCGAACAAATTGCCAAAACCATCAGGGTACCGCATACTCCAAACAGCAGAGGCTATAGCGAATAGTCTTAAACGACCGGTGAGTATAGAAGAAACAGGTTCAACCACTATCACTGTCCTAGACTACAGTGAAATTTACGGAATCATATTCACCTTATAACATCGGCCTTTTTGATATGGCCTTCCACCCTGAATATAGAAATTCCCCTACCTCTTGTCATTACACGTGTATTAACTAACCTTTTGTTTTCTTATTTAAACGTAATGGTTAACTTACACACTCACATACATACAACGCACATAAAATTCAACCCCCGGAAATTTTTTCTCTATCCCCGTCCTTAACATGATCATTCATCCATCTCAAGTTTATTGTTAATATGAGTAAGAATTTATTATGAACATGACTTATGTGAATTATAATAAAGGCCATATTGTAAATCCCAATGAATGAAAACAAAACGAAATAGTTCTTCAAGTATTGGTTTGTAGGGATTTGATTGGTTTCAGGATTTCATCATGAGCTGACATCAGTTAGAGAACCATTGGAAAACCTGGGAGTACTGGACAACTGTTTCGCCCTAGTCTGGGATTCTTCAGCAGTACGCATCCACCGGGATTCGGACCCAGGACTTTCCGGTTACAAGGCGAGCTCGTATTCCATTAGGCCACTGGGACCCGTTCTAATGGTCCTTGAATTCTAACTTCTGCCAATTCACGACATTCTTTTTACTGACATTTCGCTGCTTAATGCTAATAGCTCTATCAAATTATTATTAAACCGCAATTCTATAGTCTATGAAAGAAAATGCTCGGAATGTGATGCGATATATATCGGACAAACATCACCAGAGATAAATCAAAATCAGAGGAAGTCAACACCATAGTGCCATCTCTGTTCGACCACAGAGAAATTCAGTTAGTGGACTAGAAAAGCTTGAAAAGTCATCAGCCATAGGTCAACATGCTATAGAATCAGGCCACAAAACTGATATTGACAATATTGAAATCATTACCCAGAAAAAACTTCAGAAATCAAAAAGAACGTCTAATATCAGAAGCACTTCATATCAAGTGAAATCCAAATTACCTGATTAGGAATGATGGACTAAAACAGAATCTGACCTGGTTACAACGCCTCCCTCCCCTCCCCAACGAAGTGACAAAATCAACATGAATGTGATAAGGAAGTTCACTATGCAAACACACACTGGTTTTATAATTTTACACACTTATCAGATCCAACAATCTGCACCTGGTTTTACATAACATTTACATAACTGGTGTTCAATTTAGTGTTACATTTATACATATTACCACTCACACATGTTTCGGTCTTGGATGAATTACATTTGGATATTCTATATATATATATTGTGTTGTATGTATATGTTTATGTATGTGTGTATGCGTTGGTGTAAACACGGTGACAGATGTGTATTTAAATTTACTATCTTAACACTTATGATTACTGTCTGACGAGAATTAACTAACCTTTTCTCATCTAGTAAATAAATAATTTCCTCCATCCATCCATCCTTATATACCTTCAAGCTTTACTTTTATTATTTCTATTATATTTATGGTCCTGTTGCTTCTTTGTTTGTTTTACTCTCATAATTGCAAGCACCAGCTTATCTCCATGACTGCTGTAATCTTTGTTTTTCCCCTCACTATATTATGTACAGAGAAGATTATATTCAATATTTTTAAACATGCTCAGATTTCTATACCGCATTGACAATACTGTGTGAAACAAGCCCACGGTAATTTTCACTTGTATTATTATTATGCTGTATGTTTTTGACATTACCCACTCCTATTGGAAATGTTGAAAATTTTCTGTGTGATTAATTTTATTTATAATTTGAGGAAATTGGATGCAATATTGTATGTGATTAATGCTGAAAATTCCATTCTGTAACACAAGTACTGTTTTTGGAATAAAGTAAACTATTATTATTATTGTTATTATTATAAACCATCTAATAATCATTATTCTTATTCTCATGTTGATATTGTTTTTCCTACAATATTTTCTAAAACTCACTACCTTTCATCATTTTTTCATTCTTAATCAGACTTTGAAGTTAATTGGTGGATGGTAACTAGCAGTGGAATCCAGGATGCGCGTTTCGACCTATCTAGGACTCGTCATCCGGACGTGCCTGCATTCAGCAGTCAGTGATGATGTTCAGACACATCTAGATGACGAGTCCCAGATAGGATGAAATATGGATCCTGGATTCCACTTCTAGTTATCATCCACTAATTAAACTTCTGATGACATGCTCAAACATCATCGAAGCATCTGCACAAGAAGCCGATATGTCAACCTGAGACACGAGCACTTCAGTTCAATCAATCGATGGGAAAATCTCAAATTGAATTGAACAATATTGTTGTTTTCAATTAGATCTTATTCAGGCTTTACTCTAATTTACACAGATTTATATATGAAAATTTTAACCAATGACGATGATTTTGTAGATTAAATAATAATAAAGTTAATAATGTTACGTCATTAATAACGACGATTATAGTGATAACAAAATAATGATGATAAGGTTTATGCAGGTGATATTTATTTTAACTCTGATTATTTGTCCAATTCACCTCCAGTATTACGTAATTTTTCAGATATGACCTAATTTATTTATTGGATTGTCTACATGTATACACATATTATAGTTATTAATGACGTTTAAAACATTTACCACATTGTTGTTGTTATATGATCTACAAAATCACCGTCATTGATTAAAATTTTCATACAAAGATCAACGTAAATTAGAGTAAAGCCTGAAGAGGATGTAACTGAAAATAACAATATTATTTTCAAGTTTTGATTTTTTGTAGTAGGGATTTAGTTTGATCGGTTGGAGGATTTCATTATGAGCTGACATCAGCCGTGATCAGTAAGTCGCAGTAGGTTGAAGGTGAGACAATAACTTATCGAAGAAGGTATTGCGAACTGGTCGCATTATTTCATGAATCAGCAGAAGTTAGAATTCATGGACCACTGGATCGGGTCCCATTGCTCGCGCTTGTTACCGGATGGTCCTGGGTTCGAGCCCCACAGTGTGGGTGAGTACTGATGGAGAGTCCCGAACTAGGGCGAAACAGCTGTCCATTACTCCTTGCCGGTTTTCCAACGGTTCTCTAACTGATTTCAGCTCATGATGAAATCCTCCAACAACATTGCTCACTTATATGTCTTCTTATAATATTATTAATGGGAATATTTAAAGACTTAAAAACACACTGAAGAGACTCTGTTGAGAGACACCGCACTTCAGGCCATCCTTTCGAATGGAACCCAAGTGGGGAATGACGAGTTGAGCATGTGTCCAAGGGTGACGTGGAGGAGGAGGAGGAGGAGGTGAGAATTTATGGAAAATAAAGGGAACAAGAGAAAGATGACCTCAGAGAAGAGGATGAAATGGAGATGTGGTGCTGATCTCCCAATCTGAACCCAAGGAAATAGTAATAATAATGTTCATCTTTGTGTATGTTAATTAATCGATAGAAAACGGGGTGATGGAGCAGTACACAACACCACTGTTTCTTCTTCAATTATACAATTTTAGAAAGATAAATCTCGTTGATTATCACGGATCAATTGGGTAATTCTACAAGTTAGCCATTTCTTTTAGCTTTCTCTACTTACCTGTGAAAACAATGATGGCTTCTTCTTCTCCTTTTTTCCTTGATTCATTCTTTCTACTTTGTGATTTTCACATTTTGTTGTCCTTTCTTCTTTATACTAAGTAGACATTTATTGCTTAGAATTTTGTTCTGTGTTCATTGTTACGTCCTGTTATCACTATTACTTACATGGTGATCTGCTTAAATCACTGGGTTGCCTAAATTCCCTATCCATCAAAATGTGTCGTGTTTACTCCGTTTCATTTTGTATTAATAATCTAATTACCACAATCAGTAATAATTCATATTTGCGCCTTATTTGAAATACGTTTCCACATACCGCTGGAAATTTTTCGTAGGAAATGGAGACAGAACATTGTGATGTAGTGATGATGGAGCAAGCTTCTCATGAAACAGTCTTGCTTCAGCTGATATTATAATATCAGTTATTATATTATTTGAAAAATCTACACAAGGAGTAAATGTCTTACAATGAAACTCGCTGAAAATTCTGTATGTATACTGAACAAAGACTACTCTTTTCGATAACTTCATCATAAGACTCTACAGTTATATATCCATCCATTATAGTGAATGAATGAATAAGTGTTATGAACAACATTAATGTTGTTTAAATAACATCGAATCAATAATAACATATAGATGACAGTTCAACTGCATCAACATAACAATACAATGAATGTCAGAAAAATTAGGAAAGATAATAATAAAAATTCCTGAATTTATAGTCTCTACTGAAGGCTGGCCAGGGCAGTAGTAGGAGCTGGAATTTCTTCTATCGCACTCAGAGCACTGGTTGTTTGAGGCGAATTGCAATAGCCTCTGATGTTTGGAGCATGCGGTGTTTCGATGATTTTGGCAATTTGTTAGGCACCCAGTAGATTATAGAGAAGGATTCTTCAATGCTGGTTGGATTTGTGGCCGGTTTTCACCAGACGGTCCAATATCGAACTGTTAATAGTTTTTACTACATTCTTACTTAGCCATAGTGGAAGATGTTCTTGAGTAAGCACGAAAAATCAAGTTCCTAGAGCAACGGCCGATATAACTCGCTCCACAAACGCAGTCGAATTGTATTATGTACTCGTCGCCAAATTATTGTTATGTACTGGTCGAGAATTTAATAGTCCTGACGCAAGAAAGACGGAAATCAGAAGACCACTCACTAGGTTTGCGATGATACTTCTATTTTCCAAACACAAGGAGAATCAATATGTCACGCAAGAGTGTGAGAATAAAATATATAAGAATGTCCGAACAAGTGTGTGAACACAAGTGTGTGAGCGAATATTCAAAATGAACAAATCAATAGACAGTCTTAACATGATTGGCTAATTATAATGGAATATCGATCCATATATACATAGCAAAATATATCAGACTGTCAAACAAAACACATGTTATATGGATATATATCAAATTGGTAGATACAATTACAAGTGGCTAGTCTAGAGACTTCCTCTTTCAGTCGAGGAATCACCATGTGTCGTGTAGAGAATAATATGTGTAGTTCGCCAGCATTAAAAGTCCTTTGAACTGATTTTCTTAATCTCTTCTTAATTATCCCATTTGGTATATCACCCTTGAATTGTAGTCGTATATAAAGAGGCTTATTATTTACAGATAGTGAGTGGTCCTTTTCCTCTTTCTTTGTCATGTGTTTCTTGATAAAAATTTTCAGGATAGCTATTTTCGACCAAAGTATCATATACAATGCTTAATTCATCTTCAATTACTTCTTCTGAGCATATAGCTCTAACTAACTCTGTGGCTGGGGGTCTTTACTAAATTATTTTGTACTTGATAGGAATGAAGTTGTGAAAGTGTGTATATTGTCCTGTCCAAGTACTTTTTCTATGCAAATTTCTTTTTATGCTATCATCTGGTTTTCTTGTAAGTTGAACATCCAGGAAGATGATTCTGTCTTGGGATTCCTCTTCGTATGTGAATTTCATAGCCGAATATACTTCATTGAATTCAGTAATTATTGTACTCCAATCAGAACCATTAACACAAAGAATGAAGGTATCATCCATATATCGGCAGTAAAATGTGAGCTTACTGATAAGGTTGTTCAAAGGTCCATTTTCCTGCTTACTGAGAAAGAAATCAGCCAGAATGGGACCCATTGGGGAGCCTACCACCACCCCGTCCACTTGACTGCAAAGAATGCCGTCAAACTTGAAGTTTACATTCATGGTACACCTTAATAACAATTCTTTAATGATTTCAGCACGGATTCCGATGTTTATCAACTGGTTATCCACTTGTTCACACATGTAGTTAACTGTTTCTACTATAGGTACATTTGTGAATACAGATGTTATGTCCAAAGTTATCACGGTTTTGTCCTTGATATAAGTATCTTTGATTTTGGGTACGAATTCAAATGCATCTTTCACTGTCTTCTCATGCAAAGGTTTGAGAATAGTGTGTATAAATGCACTTTTCAAAATAAAGCTATTATTATTAATAAGAATATTATTATTAAAACAATAGTGAGGCATTTTATATTTCAATCAGCTCTGCAATATTTGTTACCTGTTAATGTATTCATCTATACATTAAAAGGTGGACAACAATGCAAAGCTGAAATAGAGAATGAAATCATGCAACTATGGAAGAAGTTATGTAGAAGCGGCCTACTTTAAACATGGGCTACCACAATCTTCCATCTCTCTATATTGCATATACTTTTGCTAGTTCGGTTTGTTTTAATCGATCAACATACGACCTCTAATGGTATTATCTACACTTGTGTCAATTTACAATTTAGAACAACACATTTAAGCGATTAATAGTGTTTTCAATTAGATCTCATCAGGCTTAACTCTAATATACATATGTCAAGTCTAATATATACAAGTCAAGTCATTCACTATTGTCAGCAAACAAAGAAACAAGAAGATGCTTGTAATTGCAGAGGCTTATGCAATTCGAATTTATAAACCAGCTCTCTGTATACAAAAGGAGATGGTCGTGACTCTGAATCTACCATGGTAATACGTTTTACTTATTATTCTCTACTTGTTATTACTATTATTCTACCTCTTATTATTATTATTATTATTGTTATCATTATTATTATTCTCGATTCATTTAAAACTATGCTTTATCTGTAAGATTATCTTAACTCACTTCACACTATTATTATTATTGTTGTTATAACTATTACTATTGATATAGCTCTGTTTGCAATTCTTGTTATATTCTCTAATGTCTAATTGTTTATCTAAGTAGTGTGATTGAAGTGTAATGCAATTTATCTTAATTTTGATCTCTCATACTCTCTCTCCCCTTAGTCTATTTGAACATGACCTGGAGAATATTCGCACCTGTTTTTCTGCATGACTAATTCAATGTAGTTTGTTTACTTATCAGTCTTATATCTCCCAATGTAATTTCAATAGTGTGTATATATATCCGTGTATGCAGAGTATTCAGCTGAAGAGTAGTTCTACCGAAATTTGATGAATTCATTAAATCCTGATTTATTAACATTTATTGCTTGTCTTAATATATATAAGTTTACAAACAAAAATTCAAATATAAACCAATCATGGTGTTTTGTGTATAGGATAATACGATGGTGAATATAAATTGTGCAATTAGTCATAATAGTAGTAATAATAATAATGGTCTTATGAATAATGAAGATGAAAAAGTGAGGCACTCTGTGATAACACGAGTAATGAAAAACAGCGTGATTAAACAAACAATTGTACAGGTAGACATAGTAGTCGATAAAGGCTAGTAAACACAAGTGAACCGATTAAGTAATGCTAGACTGATTGTAAGGGAAGGAAATGAAACACGTTGATGATGAAGATGTGATAAGATTAAGGGATGATAAGAAAGGGGTTGAAAATATAAACAAGGGTTGGTGTAGACGTCATTAGTTGATTATGTCTTAATAGGCCAACAAGGGAGGGATAATGGCTGTACGAGCTTCTTTTGAATGCATTTTTTTTCCTTCACGTTCCCAGTGGAACATAGGGCTTCAAGCTAGTGGCTCGAAGTTTCGGTAGCATTGTTCATTTTTACAGGATAGGGTTGCTAGCCCCATGCCCAACCTTTCCTCTTCACCAGGATTATTTCTGGTTTGGCGAGGTAAAGAAGTACATGAATACCTATAAACGATCTGTTTCATGCCTTCTGTTGTTAAGTTATTATTTGTTTAACAGAACTGCAGATTATTGTAGAATAATCGTCTTTTTGCTGTCTTTCAAGAAATTTGTGATTGTGTATGTCTCAAGGAAGTTTCGGGTAGCTAGCTGTAGGATACAGACATCGGTTTCCTGAGCTTATTACTCTCAATAATGATTATCCTATAAACTTTCTTATCCAAACATTCTGTTTATTCCTGTTAATTTTACGTATTTAAATGTCTAATTGCACTTCTGTGTTTTCTTATCAGAACTCCCTGCCTATTTTGTTGACAAAACTAGGTTTTTAATCTTTAGTTGCACGAAAAAGTCATTTTTCTCAGTAGCTGCTATAATCCTATTATGTTTTCATCCCATCTTCCTGTTTATTTTATTATTATTACATTTCATACATTTATTCCCCTTAATGAATTTGAACAAAGCAAGAACTACAGCTTTTGCAGAATAAAGTAGTAGCATCTTTTATTTCGTTGCCTTCTCGTCAGCTGCTTACAGGCCAAAGGCATTCATTATTAAATATATCTACAAAAACAATTTTGACATACTTGCACAGAGTTCATTTTAAACAAAAATGAATCGATCAATATATGCATACAGTAATAGCATATACCTATATATATATATATATATATATATATATATATATATATATATATATATATATATATATATATTGAAAAATATTAAAGACTATTCCGAACAATAATAATCATGCACAATGGAAACTTTTCAGCATTACGCATTCAGATGAAAGAGAGATGAAAATATCCAGTTACCAGGTTGGCAAAGAAAGACTGATAACCGCTTCTTTTTGAAAGCATAAATTAGGTTTCAGGTTCTTGATGGAAATAGCTTCAGCAAACTTAAGGAGAACTGAGCGCTTTTACCTACTGATAATTTTGAACGACTTTTCGACGTCCACCTCATCACCCGTTTTAAGGAGATGCCTGGCGATGGAATTATTTAAAGCATTTGTTCCCTTTAGACGTAAGCTTTTTGGCACATGTTCAGATAGTCGTAGATATGCCCTTCTTTCTGTCCTGCCAATGTAACTGCTCCCACAGATACATGTAAATTTGCACATCTAGTTGAAGTTAACGTGAGAAGGATATCTATCGATTTTTGATTGCACCGTAAAGCATGACTTTCATTGTTGCACACTATAAATGTGTCATCAACATATCGGCAGTAGGAAGTTGTTTCATCGGTTGCATGCTTCAACTTTGTTCTTTCAAGATTGGACATGAATATATCTGCTAAAACAGGGCTAAGTGGACTCCCCATAGCTACACCATCTATTTGGCGGTAAAGAGTGTTGTCAAATTGATATTGCACATCCATGGTACACATAAGCATTAGGCGTTTGAATTCCGACTCTGGGAGTGGGAGAAGATCAGACTGCTGACAAATGATCTCAATAGTTTCGTTGATTGGAATCATTGTGAACAAGGAGGTTACATCAAATGACACCATGAACTGAGTTGTTTTTTTAGATATATTTAATGTCTTTGACCTGTAAGCAGCTGACGAGAAGGCAACGAAATAAAAGATGGTACCAATTTATTCTGCTAAAACTGTAGTTCTTGCTTTAATAATAATAATAATAATAATAATAATTGCTTTATTCCAAAAACAGTACTCATGATACAGCAAGGAATTTTCAGCATTCAGTACAATATTGCATCTAATTTACCCAAAAACGACAAAAAAAATTAAAAATACACAATACATAATAGTAATAAAACGATTGTTGTAGCAGCTACGTAGCAAAATACTGTGTGCCATACGGAGAAAAATATGTATAAAGTACAAAATTGTAGTAATAATAGTAATACCAACTAATATAAAATAGCAGAGTAACGATTTAAACGATAGAAAGTGTAACACCATAAAATACAGAAAGATGAGCGATAAAAGGGTCGATTCACTGTGCTAATTACATAGTAACTTGTAAGTTTCACGTCTAACAGAGTCTTCGTCACATAATTTACGCGCTAAATAGGGTATTGTAGAATTTCTATACTTAGTAGTACGAGCATATATCTTTTTATATTGACTTCTCGTCCTACCTGATGAGATACAAGGGGACAGGTGTGAATAAAGGGGGTGCAGAGGGTCTGACATTATAGCCTTTGCCCATTTCGTACAGGAATTTATATGCCTCTCGACTATAGTATTAGCGAGCTCATGCAGTGGCAGACCACAAGCTCTACTCACAGCATTTAATACTCTTCGTAATATGATATAATCTTTTTTGAGCAGCCCAGGAAAGATTAATGGAGAGCAGTAGAGTACAATAGGTAAAATACAGGAGTTTAAAAATTGCAAAACTAAAGGTTGGTTGATACCTGATTGTCTTAACTTTTTAATGTAGAAGGTAAGACGAAACATTTTCTTAGAGATAGATAAGATATGGGATGACCATGAAAGGTCAGAGGAAAAAACTAGTCCAAGGTATTTAATACTTGATTTGGTTTCAATTTCCGTGCCATCTATGCTACAGGGATCATGAGAGTTAACTAGTTCAAGTAAGTCACGTCGATGCTTGAAAGTAAAGTCAAGCACCTGACATTTGGAAGGATTTAATATAAGACCATTTGACTTGGACCAGTTGTTGATGTCCAACAGAAAGCTATTAAGTTTGGAGCTGTCAGACTCGGAAGTGATAGGCAGTGATACAGTCAGATCATCTGCATATTTGACAAAGTTAGTTTCGTTTGAATGAGGCAGGTCATGTAGGAAGAAAGAAAAAAGAAAAGGAGAGAGGACAGCACCTTGTGGAACACCGGATTTTGTAAGCGAGGTAGAAGAAGATTTGCCGTTATATACAGTATACTGCATTCTATCAGAAAAATAGGAATGCAACCAACTCTTAGCCCAGGATCCTGTTTGTGTCAATGATAGCTTATTTAATAAAAGGCCCCTAGGTACAGAGTCAAAAGCAGATGTGTAGTCTAAGAAAGCACTACGAACATATTTAGCACCTTTGTCTAAACAAGAGACAACATTGTGATACAAGACAACCGCAGCATCCAAGGTACTTCTACCATGTTTGTATGCAAATTGTTTAGGATCATTAAAAGGTTTCAAAGCGGGTTCAAGACGAAGTAAAAGTAATTTTTCCATCAATTTTAAAAAGGGGGAAGTAATTGCAATAGGCCGAAATTTAATATCAGAACCAGAAGATGGTTTTGGTATAGGGATAATTTTAATGTTTTTCCATGCAAAAGGTAGAACGTTACCGGAAAAAGAGGCATTAAAAATGTTAGTAAGAGGATAACACAAAATATCAGCACAATTCCTGAGGACAATGGCAGGTATGCCGTCAGGACCAAGGCTTTGAGAAGGCTTAAGAGACCGGAGACATTTAAGCACATCAAGGGTATTAAAACCACTAAAGTTATTGTCAATATGATTTGTATCATTTGGAAGGGTATCAACAGAAGAGCGTATGAAAGATTTATTAAGAGTGTCAACATTAAGAGATGGAACAGAAATACATCGCTTACCGTTAGTAATTTCTTTGAAAAGTTTCCATAAATTAGAAGGGGTTTTACATGACAAAAATCTTTGATTATATAAAACACTTAGTCTTTTTATTTCCAGTTTTATCAGCATGTTTAACTTTTTTACACCAGGCTTATCATTAGTTTTGAACAACAGTTCTTTATTTCTACGTAGCTTTTTGAGATATGGCGAAGATAAGCGATCAAATCGGATGAATAATGTTTCTTTAGGACAACATATTTCGAAACAGAATTTAAGATAATCAGTAGTGTTTGTGATTGTTTCATCTAATGTTTGTTCTGTAAATAAGTCCCAGTTAGTGTCTTTCAACATGCATCTGAGCTTGTCTAGGTTGTCTTTTGAGTAGCATCTCCGTTGAACTTTACTGTAGAGGTGAGAGAGGACACCTTTGTGTGATTTGGAATATATTTTAGGCAGCACACGTATGATGCAGTGGTCAGAATTAAGTAGAGGAGCACGTTTGCGAGCTTCATATATACCAACATCATTGATAAATACCAGGTCCAATTTTTTACCAAGACGGGTGGCAAAGTTGACAATATTGTCATGACCAAGTGATATAAGGAAGGAGTGATCGCATGAATTAAAATCACCTGTTACTATTGATAAAGAGTTCTCGAAGCAAGCTGCAGCAAAAGCGGTGAATTCATCGGCGAACATAGATAAATCCAATATGGTACAGCCAGGAGAGACATAAACATTAGAAATATAAATGAATTTGTATTTTGAAATGTGTTTCGGGCGACATCTCACAGTGATGCAATCAATGAAGTCATTCGAGAATTTGAAACAAACTTTGTTTGAAATGGACCATTTTGAGTGAATAAAAGTTGCAACACCTCCACCACACTTTTTCTTGGAACAAATACGGTCTTGTCGAAAAACATTGAAATTGTTTAGAGACACAATATTGTCATCGTATGAGTCATGGAGCCAGGTTTCTTGCAGAGTGACAATACCAGTATTGTGGTAGGTACTAGAAGACAACAGAGACTGAAAATCCAGAATTTTGTTAGGCAGGGACCGGCAGTTGGTACTAATGATAACTGGAACAGTGGTGTGATGTATGGGTGTAGATTTTAAGGCACGCTGCCAACCTCCATGGTGCTTTTTCTTGAGTTTATTGCAAATATGAAAGTTTTTGGGTTTAAAACGTTTTATAAAATCCCGAGGGTAGATAATACGATTAGAATGCATAATGTGATATGTAAATACCAATAAAATACGAGTAAATAGATGCAAAATGTACATGGAATGTGGTAGCCCAAAAATATTCAAACAGGCCGCCAAGGTCATCCGATAAAATATTATTACATTCTAATCCCCATTTGTACTTTTGTTAACTTGACACTCGACCGAAACGGATTTCGGAGTTTCTCACCCATTTACCACATAACTACACGAATGTACAGCCTAGTTAATGATTTCATCGAAAACACAGATTTTCTTCACTGCAACCATCTTTTTAATTTATAGAATCATTAAAATCTTGCTTCGTTCAGACGATTCTGTTTTACTAAATAGCACTTCCGCCTTAATGGTAGGTACAGTGCTCACTCACCTAGTGGAAGGTTCGGAATATAGTCTCAACAGACGCACTTCTGAGTCTGGAAGGGAGAGGAAGGTTAACCGTGGAACTAGCGAACCTACTCAACAAAAGCAACACCAGTGCTTCAACGCTTAAAACCTTATTACTTAATTCAGCTTCGACTTTTGCATTGATTGACTGATTGAACCGAAGTCCTCGACCTCTGTTGACATGTTGGCTGCTAGTGTGAATACTTTGCCGATGTCTGAAGATTTAACCTGAAGTAATTTGGTGGATAGTGGTGACTAGCAGTGGATTCCAGGCTGTATATTTCATCCTCGAAAGCTGGATGCACTTGCAGGCAAAGGCCGGATATTTCTTCTACGGGAAAGTCGAAATTGCATTGAATAATAACTAATACCCATTGCACAAAAAGTGGCTTTCGTGGAGCAGATGGTCTTTGGCGTTTGAAACTATCGGTATTGGGTTCAAGCCTCAGTAGGAAAACTATCACTAACTGGAGAATGCAGGTACATCCAAATGACGAGGCCCGTGAATTCCAACTTCTGCCAATTGACGATATAGCGCAACCACTTAGCAATGTCTCCTTTGATGAGTAACTTTCCTCACCTTCGATCTGCTGTACTCTACTGGTCACGACTTCCCACTAAACCCTAGCTGAATACGGCCAGTCGCTAGTGTGAGCATCTCATTAATATTCAAGTAGCATGGATTTGTAAGGATTTGATTGATCGGTTACAAGTAAAAGGTTCTCTGACCAATGTCAGCTAATTAATGAAATCTTGTAATCAAATTAATTAATTAATTGAAGCCTTATATATATATTTCACTTAGAAATCAAAGAATGACAACAACAAAATGAATAATTTTTTTGATTTAACTCATTCACAATGAAGAAAAAGAACAGATCAATGAAAGATAAACATTAGAAATTGTCACAAAATAAACAGTTAGTTGTCTGTTGTTAATTTTCAGAGCAGAAATAAGTACAAAGAATCACATAACAGACTTTCTACATCTCTACTACACCACAATGATTACAAATAGAAGTGTGGACATCTGTAGTGTAAGTAGAAAAGGAAATGTGTATGTGTCGGTAGGCTAGTAAGGTAGGTAGATAGGTGTATATGCGTATGTATGTGTCTATGTGTCATGGTTGGTGGATAGATGTGCCAGTAGACATTCGTTGGGGGCGGGGGGAATACATTCAACATTAAGATTAAGGTTAGTAAAACAGAAATGATATTAGCCAACAAGACAACAAAAACACACACACACACGAGCACACACCTACGTCCACACAACCAAGGAAACAACATAATATACAGTAGAAATCAATGTTAACAGTAAACAAAAGTAATGTCGCTTGAAGTATATAATGTCATAAGAGAAATGCGTACACGTTTGAAATCAGCAGTTAAACATCTCATAACTGAGACAAAAGCGTCAATCATATTTTATTAAAACAGATATATAAACTGACCGGTTGAATTAAATTATGCCTTGTGCTTCAGGATTATTATTATTATTATTATTATTATCACCAATGGGACCTAGATAATTTAGAGATTTCTTTGCGCTGAGCACTAGTCATGTGAAATTATTACTATTAGTAGTAGTAGTAGTAGTATTATAATGAGATATAAAGAAATTAAAAATTGGAATAAAATTACATTTACAATATTATCATGAATGAATCATGCCCATACATACAAACTCTCTTATAGATAATTAACAAATTTTCTTTCTTTCTTTCTTTCCTCCTTTTTGTCTGTCTCACTCATGTTTCACCTTCATAATTGATGTGGTATATCTACTGGTTGCCAACTGGAAATATCTGATTTGAATAAAACCTTTTGTGGTAGAAGGCTGAGTCTGTTTTAGAAAAGATGAAGAAAGAGGGAAAGCAAAGGGCGGGGGGGGGAATATTGTGAAATATATGAGGAAAAAAACACAAGACAAATGTTATGCAAGTTTGTTGTACTTTGTACTCATACAAGCAAGAAATGCTTCCCTGTAATATTAAGCTATAATACTTACTGATGAAAGTCGTGTCGATAATTGTAAATCGAATCATCTAGTGTACATGAATAAATACGCATGGTTTTTACATGAGTTATTATTTATCACAAGATATCTAAAGGGGAATAAAAATGTTTTCATATATGTGTAAAACTTGGGCAATGTGGTAGTAAGTAATTCCATATTAGTTTGTTTTTTAAATGTATCACACAGTGAAACAGTATTATTATTTACTGGATGACAAGGTTTCGAATACAATTTATTGCTGTTCATAATCATATCTCCAATTATAATCACACGACTTTGAAACTTGAGTTTTATAGTCTTCTTTGTTCTCTCCTATTTGTCGTCGTTGGGGTAGTAGAATTTTGCAGATGAACGGCTGGACAGGTGTTGAACCATTCCTATTACATGTATTTCCAGTTGATTCGATAACTTAAGCTTCTGTTATCAATCTCTCCCTCCACTCTGTGACATTAAATTTCAAAACTATCTTCTTATCCCATCCATCCTATTGTGTGATTGTGTGTATCTGCACGTAGTGAGTGGTATAGCTGAACTATTCTCCAGATTTGTTATCTTATTTGGGTCAACCAATCTAGATTTTGCTGCTAGGTTATTATGTTCGGCTAGTCTGACTGATCCTGTTACACTACTCTGGACCATGTATTTGATTTGACAATCATTGCAGGCAGGGTATTAGATAAACTAAATTATTTTGTTTAAAAATAGTGATAGTATTGATAGTGATTATTGAATTGAATTTTTTGATTTTCCCGTCGATTGATTGGACCGAAGTGTTCGGTCTCAGGTTGACATGTCGGCTCTTGTGCAGATGCTTCGACGATGTCTGGGGTTTGATTTGTATACAATTTGGATGGGGCCAGCAGTGGAATCCAGGATAAGGCGCATTTCGTCCTATTGGACTCGTCAGCTGGACGTACCTGCATTTCTCAGTGAGTGATGATGTTCCCACCGAGGCTCGAACCCAGTGCCCATAGTTTCAAACGCCAAAGCGTTATCCACTAGACCACTTGGGCCACGAGAGCTGGCCACCTCTTGTGCAACGGGTCATATTAATTATTGAATTGAATTTTTGATTTTCCCGTCGATGATTGGACCGAAGTGTCGGTCTCAGTTGACATGTCGGCTTCTTGTGAGATGCTTCGCGATGTCTGGGATTTGATTTGTATAAATTGGTGGATGGTGGCTAGCAGTGGAATCCAGGATGCGCATTTCGTCTATTGGGACTCGTCAGCTGGATGTACCTTGATAGTGATGATTATAATAATAATGACGACATACATGTCAAATGTGCGCAAGACAACACCAACAATAAGGAATCTAAATCATCAGTAGTAATTCCATACAAGGAAAGAACCTCGGAAACCACCTTACGCACAATTCTTAACAAGGCAGGAATAAAAGTGTGTAGCATTTAAACCCACAAACCCAATTAGGAACAAACTTTGTTGGTTGAAGGATCAATCCTGTGGAGCGTTTAAAACAAAACAATTTAGTTTATCTAATACCCTGCCTGCGATGATTGTCAAGTCACATACATGGTCCAGAGTAATGTAACAGGATCAGTCAGACTAGCCGAACATAATAACCTAGCAGCAAAATCTAGATTGGTTGACCCAAATAAGATAAGAAATCTAGAGAATAGTTCAGCCATACCACTCACTACGTGCAGTTACACACAACCATACGATAGGATGACAGTTTTAAAATCTAATGTCACAGGGTGAATTGATGGACAGTTTCATAACAGAAGCTTAGGTTATCGAATCAACTGCAAGCACGTGTAACAGGAATGATTCAACACCTATCCAACCGTTCATCTTGAAAATTCTACTACCCCAACGACGACAAATAGGAGAGAACAAAGAAGACTATAAAACTCAAGTTTCAAAGTCGTGTGATCATAATTGATGATATGATTATGAACAATAAAATTGTGTTCGAAACCTTGTCATCCAGTAAATAATAATACTGTTTCACTGTGTGATACATCTAATAAATAAACTAACATGGAGAATCGTTTTCAATTGGATCGAATAGGCCTTAACTCTAATAATATACGTAACTTTACAAATAAAACACTATCAAGTGTGTTGATTTGCAGGCCAGACTCACTGAATCCCACCGAATGTTTCCAATGGATTTCGTTTACGTTGACGGAGTGATAGGCATTCGAACAGTTAAGGCTAAACTATGCACTAAAAAGAAGTTCGTATAGTCACTACCCGTCTCCCCGTTGGCCACTTAAGACTTAAACAACTGATTACGTCACTATCTCTCCTTACATACATTTTCAACCACTTTCTTATCATCCCTTAATGTTACCACATCTTTATTATAAACGTGTCTCATTTAGTTCCCTTAAAATCCACCATTACTTAATTGGTTCATTTGTTTTTACTAGCCTTCATCTGAACATTTGTTTGTTTAATCATGCTGTTTTTCATTATTCGTCGTGGTATCACAGATTGTCTCACTTTTTCATCCTTATTACTGATAAAACCATTATTATTACTATTATGACTAATTGTACACTGTATTGTTGGTACAAGTATGGAATTTTCAGCATGGATATCGGCAGCCTAAATTTTGCAGGCCAACCATAGATATTAGGTGTTCGTCGGCAGGGGATCGAACCTCGGACCATGTGCATGGTCGGCGAGAGTCCTAACCACTGTGACACCAACGCATACAGATTTGATAATATTAGATAGTTGGAGGCAATCGACCACAGGAAGCATTGCTCGACCTAGGTTTCGTGCTAGTTGCCACTCACAAGTCAGCAAGACGTATCTGCAACCCTGAAGGAACTCATGTCCTTCCTTCTGAGATTCGAACCCGCGTCACCCAGTTCCGGCTGCAGTCAGAGACGTTACCACTGACCTATTGAGGCTCGCGATTGACCTTCAACTATCTAATATCATCAAATCAATATGGACCGTGATGGCGAGCTACCTGGAATGGTGGCCACATTGCAAACTTGGCTGACTGATAGAATTCAGTCTGCACCAAAGAAAGGACTAGATACGTCAAGATATCCACAACAGTCCTACAGGAGGTGAATTGCGAGGCTGAATAGCTCATTGGTAACATCTCTGACTGCAGCCGGAACTGGGTGATGAGGATTCGAATCTGAGAGGGGTGGGACATGAATTCCTTCAAGGTTGCAGATACGTCTTGCTGACTTGTGAGTGGCAACTAGCACGAAACCTAGGTCGAGCAATGTTTCCTGTGGCCAACTGCCTCCAGCTATCTAATATCATGAAAAAAATATTGTTCACTTAACTGTATTGTTCTAAATTCTATATTAGATAGGTTCATTTGATATAACACACAGTGAGATACAGTTTTAATAACTAAATGATGTTTTGAGGACAATTCTCTGTTCACATTCATGTCAGTGTATTCACACTACTTCATCACTTGCTCCTCCTTACCGTTTACTGCAATTTCGCATATATGTCCAGCATAGTCGGGGGGTCGTTTAGATTGCACATGTTTAATGTTGATTCGATGAGCCAAGAAAGATTCAGTGATAAACCTCTCACACTCCATCTAACCCCATATGGCAGCCTGCTTGAATTTCCATCCAAAAAACAAGGCATCTTATTTTCTTTAGTTCTTGTTGTTATAATCTTTCAGTTATATTTGTGTATTACAAAGTGTACTAATATAACTGTGTAATTTGTTTGCAACCTACTGTTACTCAATTCTGAGGGACCAATGGAGAATACCATGAAGGATTATTTCATTTTTCAGATCTAGCATCACTGAGTCATATGATATACTGGAGATAGCTAATCGCCTGGATGAAAAGAAAATATTATGTAATAAACTACGGCGAAAATTATGCACATTGTGTAAACGTATTGTGCATAATAAAGCTTTTATTATTATTATTATTATTATTATCAAGAGTTGGTTTGCAAGGATTAGATTTGTTTTACGAGTTTGACCACTGATTGATATCAGCTAGAGAAGCACTGAAAACCAGCCAAAGGGAGTACTGGACAGCTGTTTCATCCTAGTTTTTGGAAAACATCTGCAATACTCATCCACCCCAGGGGGTTCGAACCCACGACCTTCCAGCTACAAGAACAGCTTGTGTACCATTCAGCAGCCGCTGGGACCCACTGTGTATCGGTGGCACAGTGGTTAGGACTCTCGCCGACCATGCACATGGTCCGAGATTCGATCCCCTGCCGACGAAGCACACCTGATATCTATGGTCGGCCTGCAAAATTTAGGCTACCGATATCCATGCTGAAAATTCCATACTTGTACCAAAAATACAGTGTAGAATCAAGCTGTAATCAAAAAATGAAAAAATTCAATAACCATTCCATGAATTCTAACTTCTACCACTTCGTGATTTGGCGCAACATCATTCCGTGATCAAATTTCACACTTCAAGTGAGAAGTCGTTATCATTAGAGTCAACTAGGTTGGGCATGACAAAAAATACTTGACGATAACAGTGGCTGATAGTCACACTAAAATCACGAATTAGTAGAAGTTGGGATCCATAGACTAATCATTAGATTAGGTTCCAGAAGCTTAATTGTATTGTAAGTTTGCCTAGCAACCGGAAAATTATGGGTTCAAATCCCAGTGGGTGTATATTGGATGAAGAGTCCCAAACTGGGACGAAACCATAGTTTCAGTTTTCAATGGTCCTCTGGTTTATATCAACCAATTTATTTTCAAACTTGAAAATAATTAACTAACAACAACAATACTGACAGACATGAATCATTTATCGAGGACCACACCATTGGACTCACCTGTTCAACAGTAACCAGACTACAGAGCCTGTTGTATTCCATAAGACAATAGCACTGACATAAATAAATATACAAAATAAAAAATGACCTAAATAATCACGAGCAGTTGATAACCAATTCTCAGATTGTAATACAACTTCAGCGAAGTACAACGAAGCATTATATCTAAAATTAGAAGGAAAGGATGAGAGAAGTATATTAAAGAAAAAAGAATTAATGTTGATAAAATTAATGACAAGAATAGAAAGTACACATGTTACTATGGTGATAGGAATGTATACATTATATTTCTCTGGGTTTTCCTTGTTTTTTTCTACACCAGTGTACAATACAATAGACTGAATGAATCTTTGAAAAAAATGTACATCTAGTTTGTAAATACATTGAGATGAACAAACCGCATACAGGTTATTACTATAGACAATGAAGAGAAAAAGGTCGTTAGTTATCCACTTATTTGTAACAATCCAGGCATTTACACTAAATATATATATTCCTGGGCAACACCAACAGCAACAACAAAAACAGACAACAATCAGCCAGCATAAATGGGAGGAGCCTCAAAGAAACAACCTCCTTCATCTACCTACCTACCTACCTGCGAAGCATCGTTTCAACTACAGGCCGATGGAACTGAAGAGGATATCAAAGCAAGGATCGGGAAAGCGAGACAAGCTTTCATTACTCTCAAGTCTGTGTGGAGACAAGTCAACAGCACTCAGAATGTAAAATAACATCCGGATTTTCAACTACAATGTGAAGTCAGTGATACTTACTATACGGATAAGAGATTTGGCGCGTCATAAAGAGCATCTAAAACGAACTTCAGACCTTCACTAACAGCTGTCTTCGCTCAATACTCAAGATCAGATGGTATGCTGGAAAAGATCAGCAACAGGTTGGGATCTCTAACAATGAGCGACCCAACCAGGAACCGATTGTGAAACAAATACGTACGAAGAAATGGAGATGGATTGGCCATACTCTGAGGGAACCATCAAGTGACATCACTAGACAAGCCATTGCTCGAGTGGAGCCCAAAAGGGAAGCGGCGAGTTGGCCATCCAAGAGTGACTTAGAGGAGGTAATATGAAGAGGAGATGAAAGTATGTGGGAAGACTTGGAGCCAGGTGAAAACTCCAGCAGAGAACCGAACGCAATGGAGACGTTCGGCTGAAGCCTTATGTTTCTCTGGGAATTAAAGGAAATTATATATATATATATATATATATATATATATATATGTTGATTACAGCTTGATGCCACATCATATTTTCGGTACAAGTTTGGAATTTTCAGCATTAAATGTCGGTAGCTCAGATTTCGCAGGCCGACCGTAGACATTGGGTGTTCGTCGGTAGGGGAACGGACACCGGACCATTTGCATGGTCGGCGAGAGCGCTAACCACTGCGCGTTCGACGTATATATTATATATATATTGCCTTCATCGACTTTGAAAAGGCCTTCGACAGCTCTGACGACGAAGTAATCTGGAAACTACTTAAACATTATGGAGTGTCTCAAATCTTTTCAACCTATTCAACAGCTCGCTATATGAAAATGTCATATGTCAGGTGACTGACAACTGAAAACTCAGTGAGGCGTTTGACGCGAAGACAGCAGTAAAACAAGGTTGGCTATCTGCCTATTTTCACAGATGATTCCTAATTGTCGTGGACTGGATTATGCGTCATATTGTCGACAGGGAGTGAGAAGACAGGAATTCTCTGTACTGCTGATAGGAAGACTCTAGAAGATCTAGACTTCGCGAGTGATTTACGTCTCATTTCACATAGACTCGAAAAACTACAGGAGAAAACCAATAATTTGACAGAAGAAGCAGGTAACAAAGTTATAGGTGTAAGGCGGAGTGGGTGGGGAATAAGATGTTAAAGGTCATCAAAACAATTAACAAGTAGATGTTAGCAACAAGATATCTAAGTTTTGAAGGAGGTCCAGGGATATCCTGGACCGACGTGAAGAACCTAGAAGACCTGGATTTCGCGAGTGGATGATTTATGTTTGATGTCACACAAAATCGAAGACTTACAAGCGAGCGAAAATCGACAAACTGGTTGAAGAAGCAGCCGGCGAAGACAGGACTCCAGGTGAACATAGACAAGATGGAGGTGATGAAAATAACCAGCCAACCAACAACAGCTGCGACATCCAGCGCCAATCACCATCAACGGGAGGGATTTGAAAGAGGTCACTTCATTCATTCACTTATCTAGGGAGCATTGTCTTAACTACAGAAAGTCGGAACAGACGAGGATGTCAAATCGAGCAAGAATCGGGAAGGCGAGAAACACATTCATCAATCTGAAACCAATCAGGAAATCTTCGTCACTCAGCCACATCAACAACAAAATTCGGTCGATTTTCAATACAAACGTCAAGTCAGTTCTTCTATACAGATCAGAAACTTGGCGGGTCACAAAGAATATTTCCAACAGACTAGCTTTTGCAGACTTACACCAACAACTAACTGACTTCGCTCTATACTGAATGAAGATCAGATGGCCGGGCCGGAAACAATCACCAACAAGAAACTATGGGAATAAACAAAACAAAACAAGAAGCAATCGCCAACCAACAAATATACAGCAGGAGAAATTGGATTGGATGGATTGGACACTGGCTAAGCAGGAGGCCGCTGGGTGAAATCGCGCGCGCGTCAGGCCATTGCTCGAGTGGAACCCGAAGGGGGAGCGGCGAGTCGGACGTCCAATGGGGAGTGACATGGAGGATATCGTGTGAAGAGGAGTTGAAAGAGTATGGACTAACATGGATGTAGGTGAAAAGTACAGCAGAAGTGGCAAGTGGAGACGTGCAGTTGAAGCCCTATGTTCCACTAAGAACCCAAGGGAACAATAATAATAATAATTATAAATAATATGCCCTTATCTTCTCCGCTCACATGATTAGTATAACTCTGATGTAAAAGCTAAATATTATGATGATGAGGAACTTTGAAATCAGTTTGGAAATCTTCTGAATTCAAACAGACTACTGCAAACTTTCATCAGTAGCTCCTTTGGCCAGTCCCATATTGAAGATCAGATAGCTTGCCAGGAAGGATTAGTAACAAGAAACTCTGGGAACGAAAAAACGAATGAACGAAAAACCTATTGACCAATAAGTACTCCGAAGGAAATGGAGATGGATCAGGCATATACTGAGAAGGTTGTTTTAGGCGACATAGCACACCAGGCCATCCTCTCCAGTGGAACTCAAATGGTTAACGATCAGTTAGGCATTACTCTGACAGTGAAGTAGAGGGTAAATCATGTAAGAAGGAGATGAGGATTTATGGTCAATCATCGAGCCAGGTAAAGAGTACTGAATTGGAGATGTTCTGTTGAAACCGTATGTTCCACTTGGAAGCCAAGAAAATAATAATAGAGAGAAGACTAATAGTTGTTACCATGATAGTAGAAGTGGTTGGATAATTTTCTTTTGTATGCATAGTTCTGGTTCTTCTAGCTGATTGGCTAAGGCTTCCGCAATGTAAAGAAGACGGAAAAACATTGTCTTTGTCAGGTTGTTCTTCACTTTGTAGATTACTTTGAAGGAGGCGTTTGTTGAGGTGGAATGACCAGTGGTGACGAGATTTTCGATTATTGCACTCCTTATACGGCGACTACTGCCTTTCTGCAGCCACGCTGGATAGTGTTCTTTGACCCTTTTTAACAGGGTGCGCGTCGAATGACGGATGTATCTGGCCCCACAACAACAGGTGAACTGATAATTACACATAGAAGTGATCAGGTGAGAGATATTGTCCTTTGGGCTTGTGCAAATCACCGGGTGACTGGAGAACACTACTTTCACTGTTACCGTGAAGAAAGTTCGTCTCACAGAAGTGGAAATTCTCTTCTTAAGGACATCACTGAGTAGGTCACCTTTGATGTCAAGGTTCAAATAAAGTATCTTTTCTTGGCGCGGATGGCATCTGTTGCTTTTGGATTTTCTGTTTGATGTTTTTGTCTATGGATCTCGGTGGATATCCGTTTTGTATGAAGAATTCTTTTGAGAAGCGTAGTTCTTCTTCCAGGGTATAAAAGCTGCAGATGCGTCGGACGCGAGTAGCAAGTGATCTGATTAGGTTTCTTTTTCGACTGATTGGTACCTAGCTGTAGAAGCTTTTCAGTTGGCCGTTCCATGTGAGTTTCGTATGGATGGACCTTCTTAAAGTTCCGTCAGCTCTTCTTGTATGTCCAACATCAAGAGAAGGAGTTTTAGATCCGTTTTCTATATCAATAGTGAACTTTGTGGCTGGATGACAGTTGTTGAGTATTTATAGTAAGTGATTAAGATCGTGGCCATCATCACAAATAATAAAGATGTCGTCCACATATCTAGCATACGATTGGAAATTATCAATAGTTGATTTGAGTGGGCCATTCTCGAGGTTAGTAAGGAAGCAGTCTGCCAGCCAATGGACTCAGTGGAGATCCCATCGCGATCCCATCTTATTGTCTGAAAATAACATTGTTGAATGTGAATTGTTTTACATTAATTGTACATCTCAATAGTGGTTCTTTTAAACAAACTGTCGGTATCCGATGTTCAGCTGGTGTCTGTCTATTTAATGACAAATGTGTCCAGACAGTTTCTGTGAGTGGAACATTGTTAAATAGTGACTCAATGTCAAGAGAAAGCATATTTTTGTTTGTTACGCTGATATCTTGTAACTAGTCAACGAACTGAAAGGTGTCACGAAGCGAGTAGTGGCACCTCTGTTTCCTTACAGGCTCTAAAGTATCCGCTAACCACTTTCACTATTGAATGGTACGGTGAACCTGACATATCTAAAATTGGATGCAGTTGGAAGCCGGCTTTGTGTATCTTTGGTAAGCCGTATAGTCTTGGTATTATTTATTCTGTTTGGTCTTAAATGATACAATACACACAATATCTCCAATAAACACTTATAAGTGATCTATGGAATGTAACGCTTTATTTTGTTAACACTTCTGAATATTAAAGAAGATGAGTGGTATTTTATGCTAACAAATACAAGTAGTAATCTATGCTACATCTCAAGAGGAGCAATAAGGTCTGGTCTTCAACTGGTAAGTGCTCTAGGCAAAGACGAAACAACAACATATCGATACAACCAAACAATACAGAAGTTTTTAGAAAATGGAATAACTCTTATCAAAGATATAGAAATGTGCGTCAGTGGCACAGTGGTAGAATGCTCGCCAACCACGCCTCACGTGGTTCTAGGTCCGATTCTCGGTCGACGAAGCATTCATTTACCTCGTTAAGTCGGCAGTGATAAGACTGGTAAAAAGAGGGAGGTTGGGAATGAGGCCGACAACTCCATCTGTAAAAAAAGTAAACATCAGTGCTGCTGGAACTTCAAGCCTCTAGCTTGAAGGTGTTCTATGTTCCACTTGGAACGTGAAGGAAGATATAGAAGGCTGAAATTGACTCTGCTAACTGCATTGGAGGTTACGATAACTTATATTCTACTGAGATTTTATTTGTAATTTGTTGTAACAATTAAGGCTTGCTTGTCTGCTAAATATTATGGTTTCTTTAATCAATCTAATCTGACATTTTTTATACAGTCGTTCCCATTTATGATTCGACAAAAGCAAAGACAACAATTTGTACAGGAATAAGATAGTACCACCATCAACGATTTCGTTGGCTTCTCATTATCTGCAACACAATTTGGTCAGCACATGTTTCGCCTTTCCTGAATCCAGCTTGTTCCGAGCTGGTGGAGTTCTGTATCCAGTGCATCTTTTTTTCTCTCCAGGATGACGCGACTCAGGATTTTACCTGGCGTGGACAAGATTGGCATGATTCCACGCCAGTCAGTTCTTGCACAGGCCGATGTCACCCTTCTTTGGCAGCTTGACAGGGTAGTCAACCCTTCTTCCAATCAGTAGGCACCTTCCCTTCCTTCCACACCTTTTGTAATAATGGCGTGTGAACATCTGCCACAGCCTTTGGGTCCGTTTTCAGTTCTTCGAGGGGAATTCTGTCCGGTCCTGCTGCTTTTCCGGCAGGTATTCATTAGCTTGATCTCATGCAGGATTTCCGCCTTCGTTGGAGGATTGGTGTCCACTGGCAGTTCTGTGAGTGTTGTTGGTGATGGTCGATCCAAGAATTGTTTGAAGTGATCAGTCCATTGTTTCATTTGTTTCTCCTTCTTGGTGGTCAGGTTCTCTTGAACATCTTTTATTGGTCTCATCGTCTGGGTTGATCTCTTCCCGGTTATCTGATATAGTCTCTTGATGTGTCTTTTGCCTGCAGCCTGTTCTTCCTCAGTTCCCGGCCAATGCATTGTAGAATTGTCGTTTGTCTTTTCTAATACTCTATTTCACTTCTTTATTCAGTGAGGTGTACATTGAACTCAGTTCCTCCTTCTATCGCCCATCTTTGCACTGAGTCATCATCTTCTAATGGTCTAATGGTCTTATGTTAAATCCTTCCAAATCTCAGGCAGTTAACTTTACTTTCAAGCATCAACGTGACATACATGAACTAGTTAGTTCCCATGATGCCTGTAGCATACATAGATGGCACTGAAATTGAAGCCAAATCAAGCAGCATTAAATACCTTGGATTAGTTCCTTCCTCTCACCTTTCATGGTCATCCCACATCCCACATCAATCTCTAAGAAAATGTTGTCTTACCTTCTACATTAAAAAGTTAACACAATCAGGTATCAATCAACCTTTACTTCTGCAGTTTGTAAACTCCTGTATTTTACCTATTGTACTCTACTGCTCTCCATTAATCTTTTTGTCTGGGCTTCTCAAAAAAGAATATATCATTTTACGAAGAGTATTAAATGTTGTGAGTAGGGCTTGTGGTATCCCACTGCGTGAGCTCGCCAATACTATAGTCGAGAGACACACAAATCCCTACACAAAATGAACAAAGACCGTACTGTCAGACCCCCTGCACTCCCCCGGCTTTATTCACAACTGTCCCCTTGCATCTCATCAGACAGGACGAGAAGTCAATATAAGAAGTTATATGCTCGTACCACTAAGTACAGAAATTCTACAATACCCTATTTAGCCCGTACTTTATGTGATGAAGACTCTGTTAGACGTGAAACATATAAGTTACTATGTAATTAGCAAAGTGAATCGACCCTTTCATCGTTCATCTTTTTGTAATTTTATGGTGTCACCCTTTCTATAGTTTAATTATAACTAACCGACTTTATTTTATTTGTTTATTACTATTACAATTTTATACCTAATGCATATTTTTCTCCTTATCGCATACTGTAATTTGCTACATAGCTGCTATAACAACGTTTTGTTATTATTATTATTATGTAATGTTTATTTTTTTGTCCTTTTGAGTAAATTAGATGCAATATTGTAGTGAATGCTGAAAATTCCTTGCTGTATCATTAGTACTATTTTTTGAATATAGCAAAAATTATTATTATTATTATTATAAAACATTTGAGCAGTAACATACTCTTTAAATAATCTTGGAACAATCGGTTTCAATGGACAATAGGGAATGTCTAGCCGACGTGCTTCAGCCATTTCTATATCACGTTCAGATTGTGTCATACGACAGTGTTTTGGTACAACAGCATCAGCGATATTATTCACCGTAAACGAAGATGATGATGATGCAGATGAGGAGGATTTAGAAGACGACGAAGAAGAAGACGAATGAGACTTCCAATCTGAGGTTGATTTCTGCTGTTGTTGTTGTTCCTTGTTTATCATATGAATAGGTAAATTTAATTTAGCCAATGCTGAATTACGATTTAACTGTGCTAACATTTTTGTACGTAAATTCTGAGCAGCAGCCTATGAAAATAAATCAATAAAAAAGGTGTGAGAGAGAGAGAGAACAGAAGAATAAAATGCTTTAATGAAGATTAAAATCTTCATAATAATAATTAGCCTTATATCAAGTAATAAGGGGAGTGTTTATTATTATTATTATTACTTCATTTCCTCAAGTTCTCAGTGGAACATAGGGCACCTTGAAGCTAGAAGCCTAAAGTTTCACTTGCTCTGTATTCAACATCATAGAAGCTAATATAAGACTACAATTTAGGCACTGTGGTAGAATATAATTCCAAAGTAGAAAAGCTTGTTTGATGCATAACACACAGTGGCAGAGTATTAATAATCGATTGACGTTTCGAGAAAAATATTTCGCTGACGATCATCTCAATACGTAATCACATGACTTCATAATTTGTTATACATATATAATGGAGAAGATTTGTAGCTCAGGAGGATGGTATTGAATTAGTTGTGCTCTTTGAACTGGTTGATTTCGCTGCGAAGCTTTCATCGTCCAGCCAGACATCTTCGATGCAGATCTTAGCATAAAGTGGACTTATTTAAATTCTCCATGAATGATGATGTAAACGTATCTCCTGGCAACCACTGTCGTAACTGGTTGTTAGATTACGTCTCTATTGATCACTTTTATTGACTTAGCATTTGAACTTTATTGTCATGTAATTTACTTTTTATTAGCTGATAAATTTATATTATTTCCTTGAACTCCGACTGGATTCAGTGACACATCTCCACATCGGCCTATTTTCTGCTGTCCTCTTCAGCTGGCTAGCCACACGATTGACCATAATCTCTCATCTCCTCCTCGAATGACCAACTAGTCGTTTCTCAGTTGGATTCTACTTGAGTGACAGCCTGCATTACAGGTGATGTCAATCGACGACCTCCTCAATGGCATATGTCCGACCAATCCATCTCACTTTCTCCTACACATATTTGTTGAGCAATCGCTCATGGTTGGTTTGTTCCAGCCAGCCAGAGGTTTTGTCATGATTATTTACGGCCAACCGGCTGGTGGCCATTTGATCTTCACTATGAAACCAGCGAAGGCAGCTGTTGATAACGGTCTGTATCTTCTTGGAAATGCTTTTCATGACATGTAGTGCATGTTTCTGATCTGTATAGAAGACTAAGTGACTGATTGACTTCACATTTGTGCTGGAAATCCAAATCCGCTTTTTTATTCTAAGGCTGAGTGAAGGGGATTTCCAAACTCATTTCAGGTATCTTGCCTTTCCGATTTTGGCCAGCTTCAACATCTTCATCCTCTTCGACTGCATATGATTGAAACCATGCTTCCTGGACAAATAAGTGAAGGAAGTAACCTCATTCAAATCTCTCTCTCTCATTGATGGTGATTGGTGCTGATTGTTGTTGTCACTGTCGCTGTTGGTTGGTGATCTTCACATCACCTCCGTCCCCATCTTCTCTATGTTCACCTGAAGTCCCGTCTTCGCTGCCCTCCGCTTCATCCAGTTTGTTGCTTGTCGCCTACAAGTCTTCAAATTTGTGTGTGACATTGAAAATTAATCATCCACACATGTGAAATCCAGATCTTCTAGAGTCTTCTAATCAGTGGTGCAGCGTATTGTTGTCTTCGCACTCCTTATGTGCAGTCTGATGCATAATCCAGTCCATGACAATTAAGAATATCATCGGTAAATTTAGTAAATTTGTCAATACATTTGGTCTATAATGATGTGTTTGTTAATCTCTGGCTGATTCACTTGAGTACCAGGCTTCCAGGAATTCCCTGGCATTTTTTTTTTGGTGTTTTCTACATTTAAAAAAGTGTCTAAATCAACCTTTGTTATTTATTACAACTTCCAGAATATATTCGGGTCTTTGTAAAGCTTACTTAACAGTAGTGACAAGGAATTAAATGCAGTATAGATATATACCACTGAAGGCCTATAGTCGATTTGAAATGCAGGGAATGAATAATACCAATAACAATGGTAACAGTAATGCAATATTTTCGTTTACCTTATATGCAAGTAGTAAACGACATTGTTCTTGTTCAATATCATATAACCAAAGTGTCCATTGATGCAGTAAAAATTGTGTCTCTCTTAACCGTCGGCTTACTTCTGATTCTAAACTTGCTAATTCATATTGATTTAAACGTTGAGCAGAACGTGTGACATGTACATTGACAAGACGAGCATGTAAATGTACTGGTAGAACCTATACGGGAAAAAATAAACACAACAAAAGAAAAAGAAGAGAGAGAAACCGTTATATCAGGGCAGTTATTCATAGTTGGTTATTTATAGTTAATAATACTTAGTTAATCAATAATAACTGATGTCAGCTCATGATTAAATCCTCCATGCAATCAAACAAAATCCCTACAAAAACCAATACTTGAAAATTCATCTGATGCTCACTAGTGACTGGCCCTATTCAGGCAGTTAACCTGGGGTTCTAGTGGGAAGCCGTGACCAGTAGGGTACAGCAGGTCGAAGATGAGGCAGTAACTCATCGAAGAAGACATTGCGAAGTGGTCGCGCTATATCGTGAACTGGCAGAAGTTAGAATTCAAGGACCATTGGATCGGGTCCCAGTGGCTCAATGGTCTACGAGCTCGCCTTGTAACCAGAAGGTCCTGGGTTCGAATCCCGGTGGGTGCGTACTGCTGAGGAGTCCCAAACTAGGACGAAACAGCTGTCCAGTACTCCCAGGTTTTCCAGTGGTTCTCTAACTGATGTCAGCTCATGATTAAATCCTCCATGCAATCAAATAATACAAACCTCGACCAGAACAGGCTGGATTTAGGAGAAACAAGTCGTGTATTGATCAAATCGCCAGACTACGGATCATCATGGAATAAAGCTTGGAATGGCAGTCACCTCTCTACCTGACTCAACTCATCGACTTTGAAAAGGCATTTGAGGGCGCAGTGTCGATCGAGAGGTCATTTGGAAACTACTTCACTACTACCAAGAGGTGCAGCCGACAATTATACACCTTATCCAACAGTTGTACGACAACGCTGCATGACAAGTAATCCACAGCGCAAAATCTCCTTCAAAGTAAAGAGGAAGTAAGACAAGTTGGCTGACTGCTATCTCTAATGATTTTCCTGATTGCAATAGACTGGATAATGCTGCAGACAGAGAGTAGCGAGAAAACAGGCATAAAATGGACCCATATAAAGCACTTGAAGGATGTGGGCTTTGCCGATGATATATGTCTGATTTCTCACAAAATGGAAGATATGCAACTGAAAAGCAACAAGTTGACAGAAGAAGCATCCAGAGAAGATCGGACTTCCTCCAGGTGAGCATAGAGAAAACAGAGGTGATGAAGATTCCTGGCCAACAGCAACAACAACAGATGACAGTCAGCATAAATGGGAAGAACCTCAAAGAAACAACCTCCTTCATCTACCTACCTACCTGCGAAGCATCGTTTCAACTACAGGCTGACGGAACTGAAGAGGACATCAAAGCAAGGATCGGGAAAGCGAGACAAGCTTTCATTACTCTCAAGTCTGTGTGGAGACAAGTCAACAGCACTCAGAATGTAAAATAACATCCGGATTTTCAACTACAATGTGAAGTCAGTGATACTTACTATACGGATCAGAGATTTGGCGCGTCATAAAGAGCACCTCAAACAAACTTCAGACCTTCATAAACAGCTGTCTTCGCTTAATGCTTCTCTCAAAATCAGATGGCCGGCCAGAAAAGATTAGCAACAGGGGTCTCTGGCAATGAGCGAACCAACGCAGCAAGAACCGACTGTGCAACGAATAAGCAGGAAGAAATGGAAATGGATTGGCTGGCCCTACTCTGAGAAAACAAACCATCAATTGACATCACACGCCAGGCCATCGCTTGAGTGGAAGCCGAATGGGAAGCGTCAGTTGGTTGTCAGTGCGATGGTGTAGTGACTTGGTGGAGGTCATGCGAAGAGGAGATGAAAGCATGCGGACAGACTTAGAGCCATGTGAAAACTTCAGTAGAGAACCGAACGCAATGGAGACGTGCAGCTGAAGCCCTATGTTCTTCTAGGAACTAAAGGAAACGATAATAATAATCACTAGCTGTTCGCGTTCTTTATTCATTAATGAGTATTTTAAAAATATTCACTTTAATGAAAATTGAAAGACATCTTAGTATAGCATTTGTTGTTATGTTGTAAAGTATCCAGTTGATGATTTCTCAGAAGATCGAATCAACTGCTTGTCAGACAGTACTGACTTAAAATATTAATCACTTTAAAAAAAGAAATTTTAAAGAAGACATACCAAATTATCATAATATCCGACATAGTCCAACATTTCCTGTGATAATAATCGATCCAAATGTGCTGAAGCTTGAGTAACAATGAGGATAGCAAGCACACTGGCACACAGTTTACGAATTGTACTGGGTTGCATAATCTGTTAACAGTAAAATCAATAAACTTAAAATTTAGCAGTAAGCATCACAGTATATGAAGCATAAAGATACAATAAAGCCAATAAAAAAAATATTTATAGTTAAGACGATGCTAACACCAAGTAAATCACAACACAAAGATTAACGAAGCCTTTGTAGCCCCATACAGTCACCGATGATTTCCCTGATGGTGATGGACTGCATCATTTAACGGACTGTGAGGAACGAGAAGATGGGCATCTGTAAAAACAACCAAAGTACTATACAGAAAAATATAGACTTCACGGATACCGAATGTCGAATATCATACAAACTCAAAAATTTGGAAGTGAATACCAACAAGGTGACAGAAGAGACAGAGAAGACGAGACTTAAGCCGAACTTAGAGAAGATGGTGATGATGAAGGTACCTCACAACTAACAAGAACAACAAGCGCTAATCACTAAAAACGGTAGAAATCTAAGACAAGTCACTACTGTCAGGCAGCAGATAGTTTGTGAAAAAAATCAACATATATTTATAGATTTTCATGTACATATTATAGATATATGTGGCGGCCTGTTTGACACCTGGGCTACCTTTCCTTTCCGTACATGTACATTATTGTTAACAGAAAACACGGTCCTCTGATTGGTTGTTTCTCACAGAAAGTTAACCTTGTATCTCTTTGTAGCTGTTTCTTGAATGTCAGATCATCTATATGTTAACTGTGTCCGCCTTCGCAAAGCCTTTCTTCTCATTTTTCTTACGACCAATATTGGGGAAATAAACACTGACGTAAATTACTGTCCACCAATTTTGGCTAACAGCCAGCTCTCACCACACCATCACTTGCAAATACAAGCGGAATATTGAAGTGTTGGTTTGTAGGGATGTGATTGTTTACAGGATTTCATCATGAGCTGACATTGGTTAGAGAACGATTGGAAAACCTGGGAGTACTGGACAGCGATTTCATCCTAGTTTGGGACTGTTCAGCAGTATGCACCCACACTGCGGGGTTCGAACCCAGGACTTTCTGGTTACAGGCGAGCTCGTATACCATTAAGTCGCTGGGACCCGATCCAATGGCCCACGAATTCTAACTTCTGCCAATTTACGACATAGCGCGACCCCTAGCCAATGTCTTCGGCGAGTATTTGTCCTCACAGTGTGGGTGCGTACTGCTGAACAGTCCCAAACTAGGATGAAATAGCTGTCCAGTACTCCCAGGTTTTCCAATGGTTCTTTATCCAATGTCAGCTCATGGTGAAATCCTTTAAACAAGCGGAATAGAGGGAGATGTCAAAGCCAGCTGCTATCGCAAAGACAAGACAGACCTTCATTATTCTTAAATAATCAGTGTGGAAATATAGTCCACTAAGCACGAAGAACAAGGTTAGGATCTCTAACACTAATGTTAAGTCGCTCAGTGCTTCTTTATATAGTTCAGAGATTTGATAAGTGCGTCAACAAAAGCATTTTCACCGGGGTTTAGATTTCCATCAGCAGTTACCTTCACTCCACACTGAAGGTCATACGGCCAGTCTGATAAGATAAGCAAAAAGGAATTCTCACAGTACAGTGAACCAATCAAGGACCTATCGCCCAACAAAAATATCTCAAAGGAAATGGAGATTGATCGGACACACGATGAGTAGACTGTTGAGTAATATCACATACACCAAGTCATTGCTCTAATGGCACCCGAATGGGAAAAGACAAGTTGGATATGTGTCCAAGAGTGACACGGAGGAATCATGTGAAGAGGAGATGTATGCTTGTAGACAATCGTGAAGGGGACTGCAGAGAATTGGACAAAATGAAGATGTAGTGTTGGAAACCTATGTTTCACTTGGAACTCAATAGAATAATAAAACGTAATTGGAATAATGATTTGTTCAACAGTTGGTCTGATTTTCGAGCAGTTTAACATAACTATAACTACAACTTTCACTTCAGTTCATCTGAAGATATTGATTTTTATTACTATTTCACATTTGGTCGGATGATATGATATTACACTTTCACTTTGAAATGCCTATTCTCTTACAATAATTAACCTTGACATTTATAGGTCTAACCGTGAAATAATTAATTCTAGGTAAAACAGAATAGTATGCTACAAATCCACCTTATTTTTTAAAAATTAAACTATTTTCTTTAAAAATGTGTGTTTTAGATCTCCAAGAGATTAGATTTCGTGAAAGATAATTTGGCCACGCATAGATAGATAAACTTATTCAACCCACATATTCAAACGTATCCTTCAAGAAGTGCTTCATCATTAGCCTTCTTACAGGTCCTAAAGTTTCCTCTAACCATTGTGCTAAGAGATGATACAGTAAGCTGGATATTTTTAAGATCTGATTCAAGGCTATAATCCTAAACATGTCCAGATCACTCTATCATCTCATAGCAGTGTCGGTTAGCAGAAACTTCATGACTTGTTGAAAAGTAGACTCTGAAGTACTCCTTGAAGGATATTTTTAAATTTGTGGATTCAATAAGTTAGGTGAATGTATCTGCGTTAACATTGGAAGAACAGAAAGAAGTTTATGCCTCTGACTTTCTGAAAATGTACCAAAAAGTCTATGTCTAAAGAAAAACAAATGCTTTAAACAATGCCATCGCCAGGCATCCCCTTAACATGGGTCATGAGGTGGACGTCACAAGATCGTCCGAAATTATCAGTAAGCAAAAGATTTTAATTCTCCTTAAGTTTAAAGCGTCTGAAACCCGATGTGTGCGTCCAGAAAGAAGCGGTTATCAGTCCTACCTTGCCCTGCCTCGGGACTGGATATTTCCACCCTCTGTTTCATTCGACTACGTAATGTTGAAAGTTTCCATTGTGTATGATCATTATTCTTCGAGATAAAGTGCTTATTATTTTATATAATACTATTGTAATATTATATTCTAGATTAGTAGTCACCCTGCTTCACCAATGATATTCCTGATTGTCGTGGACTGACTGGATTAAGCGTCAGACAGTGAGTGGGAAACGAGAAGACAGGGATATCCTGAACCAACGTGAAGAACCTAGAAGACCTGGATTTCGCGAGTGGATGATTTATGTTTGATGTCACACAAAATCAAACACTTACAAGTGAAAACCGACAAACTGGTAGAAGAAGCAGCCGGCGAAGACAGGACTCCAGGTGAACATAGACAAGATGGAGGTTATGAAAATAACCGACCGACAACAACAACAATAACAACAGCTGCAACACCAACATCCATCGCCAATCACCATCAACGGGAGGGATTTGAAAAAAGGTTACTTCATTCAATCACTTATCTAGGGAGCATTGTCTCAACTACAGGAAGTCGGAACAGACGAGGATGTCAAATCGAGCAAGAATCGGGAAGGCGAGAAACACACTCATCAATCTGAAACCAATCAGGAAATCTTCGTCACTCAGCCACCATCAACAACAAAATTCGGTTCGATTTTCAATACAAACGTCAAGTCAGTTCTTCTATACAGATCAGAAACTTGGCGGGTCACAAAGAATATTTCCAACAGGATGGCTATTGCAGACTTACACCAACAACTAACTGACTTCGCTCTATACTGAATGAAGATCAGATGGTCGGGCCGGAAACAATCACCAACAAGAAACTATGGATGGAATAAACAAAACAAAACAAGAAGCAATCGCCCACCCAGCAAATATGCAGGAGAAAGTGGAGATGGATTGGACAGTCCCTCGCCGAGCAGAAGGCCGTTGGGTGACATCGCGTGCGTGTTAGACCACTGCTCGAGTGGAACCAAGCCGAAAGGGAAGCGGCGAGTGGGACGTCAGTGCAAGGGTGACATGAAGGAGATCGTGTGAAGAGGAGTTGAAAGAGTATGGACTAACATGGATGCAGGTGAAAAGTACAGTACAGAAGGAAGACAGAAGCGAGTGAAGACGTGCAGTTGAAGCCCTATGTTCCACTAGGAACCCAAGGGAACAATAATAATAATAAAGTCACCCTGCTCAGTGGTTAACTAAATGACAAACAAAATTTATTCGCAACGCTATTCTATCTCATCTTGTAGATACAGAATACAAGACTGATTTACCGCATACCAACAAATCTCAATTTCGCCTTAAGAGTTCGACTACTAAATATTGCTGAGGCTGTTGGGAACCATATTAACAAGCCTTATTTATGTGTCCAAAAGGAGCTAGTTTAGACATTAATTATCCCTACCTTGGCCATCTAGGTTTGAATGAACATCAACTTTTTGTAGAAATTTCCCTAATTTTAGTTGGTATTCTCTTTACTATTAAATTATTATTATTATAATTTAAGCATCTCTAATGAACTGTAATTCCATTAGTCTTGCTTTATAAATCGATATTATTTAAAAAACACTAACATTGTTATTGACTACTATTCTAGAATATTCCATGTGTACAAAAATACGTACTATAATTGCAGAGCCAGAAGAGGAGGAAATTATCGAAAGGGAATATTCTTCTTTGCTCAATTATTTTGTGTTTTATAGATGTCTGAATGAATATTTTCGCAAGCAGCTGAGCTGATAAGAAGTCAACGAAATAAAACAGTGATGGTACCATTTTATTCTGTACAAACCGCTGTTGTTCTTACTTTATTCAAACTATAGCTTCGTTGAATGTATTCTCCCCCTTATTCACCAGTATCCCTGTTATTCAGTTGTATTAACAAAAATATTTAAAAAGTTAACAAATCCCAACAGTAAAGATAAGAATAACTGCTTTTTAATTACTCACTATTTGAAATGCATGTTTAAAGCCTTTGCGAAGTTTACTTCGTTCCGCAAGTCGACGTCGAAGGCCTATGAAATTGGCAATTTGTAAAAAAACAAAAACAGAACAACAGCAGTTCAATATACCAAGTATAGTTGTTATATATATACGGAAAAACAGAGAAGAAAAATACTCCAGTAAAGGCCTAACATTACTGCCCAGACGTCTTAGATGCTTTAAATCCTGTGAAGTTACTCATCAACTAGGCTCTATTGATTTAAAAACACGGCAAAGTTAAACTTTCGACACCACTAACAACCAATCAGCAAACGACCTTGAACGGACCAGTCACATTAAAGAGGCATATATGATGAATGGAAATGTATATTTGTAGAAAAAAGCATAAAATAGAGAATAAAAAAGTTACATGGGATATCTTTCTCGAACATGTGAGAGAAACATCTCCCAGTTTAGCATGGGACTGCCAATGGAGAAGTTACACCATATCCTGTACATATATTCATCCAAATGACCATAAATGAGATCCATTTATAGCCCTTATCCTATTTTTCAACCTGCTCCAAAATCCTTCAACAGAATTTGTATGTGTCTTCGTAACGGGATCCACAAAATCACTTGAATGGTTGACTCTATGATGAATATATCCCAGAGATGACAGTGAATTGTAGCCTTTCGGTGTGCTTAATTGACCCCCGCTTAACAAGTCTGGTAATAATAGATATAAGAGTAGTTGCTTTTCTATCTGCTATCCTTAGGGAGAGAAGCGACTTAGCGAAAAAAGTTCCTACGAAATATTAAAATTATCAGCTTACTCTTTCTAGCGTTAGTAGGCTTCAAACATATAGCACAACGATGAACAAACCCATCAGTTGATTTGGTATAGCTTTTTAAAGTCATGATACCACCACACAAACAAATTCGCTCTTTCCGGCGCAACTCAAATCCAGGAAATACTGGAAAACGCTAACCTCCTCGAATCGCAACAATAGCTTTGTAAGGTCACGCATTAGAAATGAATCAAGCGCTATACAACATTGAACTGCATTCGTGAACCTCATTGGATAATTCGACATCGTTCGTGAATCTCATTGGATAATTCGCTGATTGGTAGTTAGTGGTGTCGAAAGTTTAACTTCGCCAAAAACACTTTAATTGGACACCAAGGGGCAACTAGTATCATGCGTCAAGTCCTCCATGTTGGTGTAGATTGAATTCTATCAGTCAAGTTCATAATGTGACCACCATGCTGGTTGGCTCACCGTCATGGTGCATTCTGAATTTTTTCTTATTAGATGGTAGAAGGTAATTGGCAATAGGCCTTGGGCCGAGCCCGAAAAGCAGCTCAGTGATAACACCACTGACTTCACCACTGGATGACACGTATTCAAATCTCAGAAGGGACACGAGCTGTTCCTTTATGACTAGCGAGTGCTAACAAGCACGAAACCTAGGTTAAGCAAGACTTTCATCTGCTTCTAAACATCAAATAAATCGTTAAAAAAAAACACCAAAATCAAAGGAATATTTTGAAATGAATCATGTTGAACTATAAAAATCTCCGCGCACGACCAAATAGTCGTTTCTCATTCGGATTCCACTCGAGTGATGGTCTGCATTGCACGGGATATCATCCAACGACTTCCTTAGTGGCGTATGTCCGATCAATCCGTCTTCACTTTCTCCTACATATTTATTGCGCAATCGCCTTATGGTTGGTTTGTTCTCAGCCAGCCATCCAGACAGAATTTTTGTCGCTGATTCTTTCTGACCAGCGGCTGGCCATTCAATCTTCAATCTGGAGCCAGAGAAAGCGGAAGCTGTTGATAAATGTCTGTAACTTGTTGGAAATGCTTTTCGTGACATGCAGTGCAAGTTTCTCACCCGTACAGAAGCACTAACTGACTGACTGAATAACTTCACATATGTGTTGAAAATCCGAAAATTCTTTTTTACGCTAAGGAGTGCAAAAGATTTTCAAACTAGTTTCAGGTTGATGGAGGTGTGTGTATCTTGCCTTTCCGATTCTGGTCAGCTTTGACATTTTTATATGATATCCTATCTTGTACATCATAAGTGGATATAATTCAGATTAGAGGATTTGTAGGGAATTCGGATTAATTTCAACGAATAACACCTTCGTCACGAACCAACATCAGCTAGAGAGATCATTGAAAATCAAGGAGCACTGTAGATCTGTTTCGTCCTATTCTGGGACTCTTCGACACTGCAAACCCACTGCTCCACCAAGGATAGAATCCAGTGATTTCAGCTTACGAGACCGAATTCGATAAGCATTCAGCCATTTGGGGCACCTGGGCTGCCCTCACCAACAATTCCTTCGACGAGCACTCACTTCACCAAGACATGGCAGACTACACTGGTCACAAATTCTTACTGCAACCTCAGGAAATCCATCCAATAGCCATCACTTTATAAACCAGTGTAAAAATTAATCAATTTGAAATAATTTTAAATTTTAAAAAAAGTGTTTACCTTCTTCAGTTAAATCGATAAATACAACATCACCGTATAGAATACGTTCAGCAGTATCTACAGTATGCAGTACACGATGTATAAGCCATAAAGCATCTAAAAATAATGCAGCACCTAAAACATGTACCCAGCCTAAATCAAAATTTGAAAATATCCAATTGTCTTCACTGTTTGATGTAGTTGAATCACTGTCAGTATCACCAAGCCCATTTAAATTATTGACATTATTATTAGCGTGTGTTCCATTCGAAGATGTCGTCTGCTGTGAATTCATATCACTATTCATCGATTTATCCAAGAATTCACCAGCTTCCTCCAGACTGGTTAATGAGTTCTCAAGACTATTGGGTGACCAGAATTCTCCACTTGTCTCCTAAACGGGAAAAAAAGAAATGAAAACAAATCAAGCAAATAAATAAGTGGGCATTGTGATGACAGCAATAGATTTAAGGTATGACTGTAAGGAACCAATATTAAGTTAGAGAATCACTGTAAACTATTGAGAACTAGACAGCTTATACACTCTCCCTTGGGATAATTCAAGAGAGTGCAGCTCCAATCCCTCAAAGGGATAGACTGCAGGACGTCATGATTAACACATTACCGTTGAGGCCCGTGATTGAATTCACTGACTCATAAATTCTAACTTCAGTTAGTTCACAGTTTGACATAACCATCTCTCAACGTCAAAACATGTTCATTGTTGATGCATATCAAAATGGAGAGCAATTAGTTCCCTTTATGAATTTTAACAATACAATAAGAACACGTAGTTTATTTGAAACGTGGCGCAACACATTTCGGGCATTCTGATCACACACACACACACACACACCAGTACTTGTCATACACAGTTTTTATAGAAGGCAAGAAGGCATGAATAATTACAATACAAGCCAGATTGTGTACAGGTCAAGGTTACAAATAATAGGTAGGGAGAAGGGGTGAAAATATTATGAAGTAATTGGAAAACCTAGGAGTACTGGACAGCTGTATACATTAATGGTATACGAGCTCGCCTTGTAACCAGAAGGTCCTGGGTTCGAATTCTGGTGGGTGCGTACTGATGAAGAGTCCCGAAAAGGACGAAACAACTGTCCGGGACCCCCAGGTTTTCCAATGGTTCTCTAACCAATGTCAGCTCATGATGAAATCCTGTAACCAATCAAATCCTTACAAACCAACACTTAAATGTTATGAAGTAAATTGGTCCTTGGTTCTAAATTCGATTACCAAGGTAGGTTTAAAGTAACAACAAGCAACTTTTGGACACATAAGACGGGTTTAAGTCTTTTTATAGCTAAGGCTTCAACAAATTTAAGTATGTGGACCAACCTTGTTTTATATATGGGCTTAAAGGGATTGTTGAAAACATTGATAAACTACGTCTTCTTATTGTGTTGTCGAATATCAAAATGAGCAGAAACATTTATCACTGCTGTCTAGCATTCAATGGTCCTCCAACTGGTAGTGTAACAACAGAGGACAAGGGCCAGGCAACAGATCGTTTATTATGGAAATCAACACATAATTATAGATTTTCATTTACATTGTTATAGATTATTGTTAGCAGAAAAACACAGTCTTCTGATTGGTGGTTTCTTGCTGAACGTTAATCTTTCGACTCTTTTTGGCTGTTTCTTGAATGTCAGATTATCTATCTGCAAATTGTATCCGCCTACGCAAAGTCTGCTGTGATTGGTTGTTGAGTCTGTCTTTCTTATTATTTTTCTCACGACCAATACTGGGGACATAAACATTGACGAAAATTACCGTCTACTAATTTGGCTAGCAGCCATCTCTCACCACAGTAGCAACTCTTGACGATATCAACTTTGATAAAGATAATGTTTATCAATGCAACTGATTAGTCTCACAATGAATGCAATAAAGGTTTACAGAGAAAATTGTGATTTTTATTTTTGAAGAATCACAAATTAAGCAAATATTTGCATAATTGGTGTAAATATGTTAACAAGTTGAGCAAATAATTCGTCTGTCTGTCAATCTTCTTTTTGTTTGTATACTGATTTTTAGAATGAAAACCAGAATTATCGGATCAGTAGTTCTTTTGTAATGGATGACAATTAGATCAATCACTTATTTGTTCACTAATATATAGACATATATAGATATATCTTATTATTATTGTTTCGCTTTTGTTCTAAGAGGGTATAGGGTTTCAGCTGCACGTTTCCATTGCATTCGGTTCTCGGCCAACGTTTTTATCACCTCACTCCATGTCTGCCCACATGCTTTTATCTCCTCTTCGCATGACCTCCTCCATGTCATCCTCGCATTGACAACCAACTCACCGCTTCCCATTCGGGTTCCACTCGAGTGATGGCCTGGCGTGTGACGTCACTCGATGGTTTGTTTTTTTCTCAGAATATGGCCAATCCACCTCCATTTCTTCCTGCTTGTTTGTTGCACAATCGGTTCCTGTTAGGTTGGTTCGCTCATTGCCAGAGATCTCACCCTGTGGCTGGTCTTTTATGACCGGCCATCTAATTTGAGAGAAGTACTGAGCTGATGAAGCTCTGTATTTTGTCCGATTTGACCTTCGTGACGCGGCGTCAAGTCTCTGATCAGTATACTAAGTATCTCTGACTTCACATTGGAGCTGAAAATCTGCATCTTGTTTTTCATCCTGAATGCTTCTGACCTCCATACAGACTTGAGAGTAATGAAAGCTTGCTTTGCTTTCTCGATGATTCTCACTTTGATATCCTCATCATTTCCGTCCGCTAGTAGTTGGAACGATGCTTCTCAGATAGATAATTAGGTAGGTGAAGGGGGTTCATTCTTCCAGATTTCTCCCATTTTTGCTGATTGTTGTCTGCTGTTGTTGCTGTTGCCGTTGGCCAGGAATCGTCATCACCTGTTTTCTGAAGGAAGTCCTATCTTCTCTGGATGCTTCCTCTGTCAACTTGTTGCTTTTCATTGCATATCTTCCAGTTTGTGGGAAATCAGACATATATCATCGGCGAAGTCCAGATCCTTCAAGTGTTTTGTATGGGTTCATCTTATGCCTGTTTCCTCGCTACCCGTTTTCTGCCCCATTATCCAGTCTGCCGCAATCAGGAAAATCACTGGGGATAGTAGGCAGCTAGCTTGTATTACTCCTGTCTTCACTTCAAAGGATTCCGTGAGTTTCCCGTTGTGGATTACTTTGGCATGCAGAATTGTCGTACTACTTGGTCTCGATATCATTATCCATGCCACCAAGCGTAGGTGGGACAGCGGTAAAATGTTCGTCAATCACACATGTGGTTCGGGATTTTATTCGCGGCTGACGCACTCTTGTACCTCGCTAAGTCAGAAATACGTCTACTGAGGAGGGAAAGTTGGGCATGTAGCTGGCAATCCTATCTTGTAAAAATAAACATCACTACTGCCGAAAATTCAAAGCTGTAGCTTGAATCCCCCAACGTTCCACTGGGAACGTAAAGGATTAAGAAAAAAAAGAAAAATCAAATATTTGCAAACTGCCCATTCTTATTTCTCAGTGGACCTGAATGATTTTATTTTGTTACATAGAATCCTTGAAGGAAAAACTTCAAATATGTACAAATAACATCAAAGTAATATTTATCCTTCAAGAATTGGCTGTCGTTCTTTAGTAGCTTAGTGGGTTGGGCTTAAATGTTTGAAACACCAACTAATGAGTTGCAATCTCAGTGAGAATATACTCAATGTAGGTCCCCCTCCCCTCGTGTATCGTAATCAAAACAAAAGTCAACCTTGGATTTCACTACAAGCTGCTGTCAAACGTGAAAAGTAAAATTATTTCAAATTAGTACCTATATATATATATATATATATATAAAGGAGCTTACAATATCTATCGGCTGTGGTACAAATGGTACATAGACTGGTCCATATTCTGGTTCATCAATATCTGATAATGTCCCGTGGGTTGCTGAAGTTCTTTTTATTGTCGGTGTAGGTATAACAAATTGTTCTGGTTCTAATGATGGTAAATTTATTGGCAATGAAAGTTGTGGTGTTTGTAAATTGTTTAGATTAGTTTCTGGTGAGATCAGTTTAGCCCAAGCCAAGAATGAACGTGTTGGATCATTTGGATCTGGAGTTAGCGCTCGCAGACGAACAATCTCGGAATAGATAATACGAGCACCTAAAATTATTATTATTAAAATACATAGTTAGAAAGATATGAATAAGGTTTAATTTGAAAAAATTATAAACGGTGTTTAGCTTAGTTAATAATAGAAAAATGTCCATCTAAATGACATTCATAAATAGGATAAATAATCCAAGTATAGGATTTTAAGGATAGCAGTAGTTCCTGAAAGTATCGCTCACTCCTTCTGAAACTTTGAGTATTTTATGAATACATTTGATATTATCAGTGAGTATTACCATTATTATAGCTTCCTCAAGTGAATATATATATATATATATATATATATATTCATACATAAGTTCAAAAAGAAGGCACTCATAATTCATCTATAAAATGTATTTGAATAAATAATTCGTCAAAATCTTTCCTATTGACTTATTTAAAGCTAATACTTTTACAAGAAAATTTATACTACTTATGAGTAAGCCATTTGGATAGGAGGAAGTTTCCGACCTCAATGTATAGGTAAATGCATACATTCAAATGTATGAGTATGATTTTCAAGTCGTTCAAGGGATTCTTGATCAAAACACTCTACTTTATCTATCAAACAATGTCATCTACAGGCTCATTGACTATTCTGGCAGGATGTAGCTGTTACAACGAAAAAACTCCAGCGTCGAAGTTGACTTTTCATTTATAGATATGAACAAAAAAAGAAGAAACATTGGGACAGAATAAACTGGATCCATTTTATTTCGTCGGTTCTCATCGGCTGCGTACAACCTGAATTCTTTAATAAAATAAAAAGGATACAATTTTAACAAACTTTTGTCAATTGACTTACTTAAGAGATAATGTTTCTTTATCTTCTGAGTTCTGCTCACTGTATTACATCATCAACCTCTCATTCGATCTCATGTGCACCTAAACTTTAAAATGTTGATCTTCTCTTACCTAATAAAGTAACTATTACCAATTTTCTTTTGTTACCACCGTAATAACACAACTGTTAGTTAAATTTTTTTAAAGAAACTTCTCTCTACCAAGATATATATAAATGTCGTAACATTTTAGACACCCTGTAAATCGCAACGCCTCACTTTACTATGACGCTCTGACAATATGCTTGCTAATGGACAAAAGTTTGTTAAAATTGTACCTTTTTTAATTTTATGAAAGAATTCAGGTTGTACGCAGCCGATGAGAACCGACGAAATAAAATGGATTCGGATTATTCTGTGCCAATGTTTCTTCTTTCTTTGTTCAAATTTATAAAAGGGAATCATTGTATGATATATAGATATGTATATTTAAGTGAATATACATGGTGTCTAGTGTTATTTTGTACGGATTTGATTAGATTCAGGTTCGATCACAAGCTGAATTCGTTTAGATTAGCCACTTAAAAATCAGGGAGTACTGGACAAGTGTTTCGTCATAGTTCAGGTTAGCACCTACCAAATCAAGTAAGCGGACAGTTACTCGACGACGACGACATTGGCTGGCGATTGTGTTGCACACAACGAACTGGCAGATATTCAAGATTTCCATTCGTATCAATATTCTACGGTCTATGCCTTCACAGTGTCTTAGTATTTTCACCAAGACAAATGTTTATTATGATTTAATGTGTACTTTTGTGGCAATTGTCACTTCTCTTTACTTATTATTGTTCCCTTGGGTTCCTAGTGGAACGTAGGGCTTCAACTGCACCTCTCCACTTGCCACTTCTGTCTTCCTTCTGTACTGTACTTTTCACCTCCATCCATGTTAGTCCATACTCCTTCAACTCCTCTTCACACAATCTCCTCCATGTCACCCTTGCACTGATGTCCCGCTCGCCGCTTCCCTTTTGGCCTGGTTCCACTCGAGCAATGGCCTGAGGCGCGCGCGATATCACCCAGTGGCCTCCTCAGCCAGTAAGTGTCCAATCCATCTCCACATTCTCCTGCATATTTGCTGGGTGGGCGATTGGTTCTTGTTTTGTTTGTTCCCATAGTTTCTTGTTGGTGATTGTTTCCGGCCCGGCCATCTGATCTTCATTCAGTATAGAGCGAAGACAGTTGTTGGTTGATAAAGGTTTGCAATAGCCAGCCTGTTGGAAATATTCTTTGTGATCCGCCCGCCCACCAAGTTTCTGATCCGATCCGTATAGAAGAACTGACTGACTTGACGTTGTTTGTATTGAAAATCCTACAGAATTTTGTTGTTGATGGTGGCTGAGTGACGAAGATTTCCGGATTGGTTTCAGTTGATGAATGTGTTTCTCGCCTTCCCGATTCTCGCTCGATTTGACATCGTCGTCCGTTCCTCCAGACGGACGGAGATTCTGAATACTTTCCATATACAGATATCTTTATGAACCAACTACAATAAGAAAACCATAGAGAACCAAATAACAATTGAATACTGAAGCAAACTTATTTGGGGATCTTCAGCAGTGTGCATCAACGATCGAATCAAAAACACCCCCCAGGTTGTGAAGCAACCACGTTGAGTATTCAGCTACATTGAAGTAAATAATCATATCTGAAGAGTATACAGCTGAATTCACTAAATTCTGCTTTTTTTCTGTTTATTTAGGTGGTCACGAACTGAGTCAATTTTCCCACCTGACGTGTCTCTAAGCCAGAAATTCAACCCTAACAAAGATTAAAAGTCAAGTCAGTAAGTAAGTTTTCATTGGCATGTGTGCTAATCACAGACAAAATAATCTTAAACTTTTGACTAATTGGGCCAAGTTAGACAGACTTTAAGCATCACTAACCACCAATGGAGTGCGACCGCACCAATAACCTGGATACGCTCACTGAGCAAGTTAGTGAATACCTGGCAAATAATGTTGTCATCATCAGTAAAATATGCTTATCGAAGTATTATTCTATTAAATAGGGTTAGGTTAACGTAAGAAAGGCGAGATTAGGTTTGGTTCGAGTTAGATTACAATTAGTTTAGGGATGTTTTCGTGTGAGTTTTAAGTTCAGGAAAGATCAGGGTTATTGTTAGGTTTAGAAGACCTAAATAATTACACACATAGAATGTCTTAAAATTCGTCTGTTGATTTAAGAATAGGACTTGTGCACTGTGGTAGAGTATAATTCCATTGTGGATAAAGTTTATTTTGATAAAGTCACACAGTGTGTTATACAGTAATATTCACAGATGACGTTTCGAGAACAATTTATTCCTCAGTAAATATTACTACTGTATAACACTATGAGACTTTAACAAAATAAATTTTACCCACAATGGAATTACACTCTCTGGATATTCCAACCTAAAACTGATAGCTACTTTTATCACATATGAGAGAAAGGTATCTTCCGTAACTCTTTTTTTACTGTTTTTATGCATTATTTCATAAACATGTATTCCATACACAAAAATGCCTCCTTCACGTGACTGGGGCGTTCGAGGTCATTCGTTGACTGGTAGTCAGTGGTGCTTAAAGTTTAACTTTGCCATTAATTGGTTGTGTAAAATAGCTATATAAATAGCTGTGATTTCTACTGATAGTGCCTTATGCATAGGAAATAAAAATCGTTACCTTGGCATTCAGCCTTCCATGCCTTCTTAGTGGCACAGAGCACAATAGTATTTTGTTGTCGTGCATTAAGGTTCCAGTTACAACTTTTCCACAATTATCATTCATTTCAAAGTTTCAGGCATTAATTTGTAGGGATTTGACTTGCTTGAAGTTTGATCACAGATTGGCCAGAGAACCTATGAAGAGCCCCAAACTAGGACGAAACACCTGTCCATTACTCTCAGCTGGTTTTCAACAATTCCCTCACAGATAATAATCAAATCCCTACAGATTAACTGTCGAAAATTAATCCCATGACCACTAGTGAGTGACTAGCTACAGGATATCGTAACCTGAACTTCTAGTAAGAAGTTGTTGGGGTTCACTAGTACAAAAGCTTGCCTATGACATTGGCTGCAAACTTGCTGAAAGTACGAATTGGTAGAACTTGGAATCCACGGGTCATTGAATCGGTCCCCGATGGCTGAACGGTCTACATTATTACCTTGTAACTGGAATGTCCTCGGCTCGAAACCCAGAGAGTGATTGCTGATAAAGAGTCCAGAACTAGGGTGAATCAACTGTTCATAATTTCAGATTCATCATCAGTAATCATTTCAATCAATCACCATCAACGGGAGGGATTTGAAAGAGGTTACTTCATTCATTCAGGTATCTAGGGAGCATTGTCTCAACTACATGCAGTCGGAATGGACGAGGATGTCAAATCGAGAATCAGGAAGGCGGGAACACACAGATTCATCAGTCTGAGACCAATCTGGAAATCTTCGTCACTCAGTCAGCATCAACAACAAAATTCGGTAGGATTTTCAATACAAACAACGTCAAGTCATTCAGTTCTTCTATACGGATCGGATGAGAAACTTGGCGGGCGGGCGGGTCACAAAGAATATTTCCAACAGGCTATTGCAGACCTTCATCCTTCAACAACTAACTGTCTTCGCTGGCTCTATACTGAAGATCAGATGGTTGGGCCAGAAAGAATCACCAACTATGGAAACTATGGGAACAAACAAAACAAGAACCAATCACCAACCAACAAATATGCAGAATAAAGTGGAGATGGAATGGACACTGGCTGAGGAGGCCACTGGGTGACATCGGGCGCGCGTCAGGCCATTGGTCGAGTGGAACCAGGCCGAAAGGGTATGGCGAGTGGGACTTTAGTGCAAGGGTGACATGGAGGAGATCGTGTGAAGAGGAGTTGAAAGAGTATGGACTAACATGGATGGAGGTGAAAAGTACAGCAGAAGGAAGACAGAAGTGGCAAGTGGAGAGGTGCAGTTGAAGCCCTATGTTCCACTAGGAACCCAAGGGAACAATAACATTATAATATGAACTACTTTTCTAGGAGTGGAGGGGAAAAATATTATATTCATGCAAAATGTAATGAAAAGTTTGGCAAAAATAGTAATTCAGAACAGGTAATAACAATTCTAATAGATAAACAGAATTAAAATAAACAATAATAAAAATAATAATTCAGTCACCTGTAAGCCAATCAGAACTTCCTAGAGCTTTTTCAGTTTCAAGTAAATCAGCTTGAAGACGATTCATAGCCCATTCAGCTGTCTCATTGAATGTGATCAAACCTTCAGCTAATTGTAATGCTGATGCTGTAGCCGTAGCTCTTGCTAGTTCAGCAACTGCTTGTGATAAGAGTACTCGACTACGTCTAGATGCTGCTAGACTTGATACAGAATCTAATCGCTATATTAAAGAAAAAATATGAGAAAGAAAAAGGAAAATGAAATTACACACATCAGCCATATTAAAGTTAAATTGAGAAAAATCTTTGAAGGGAAGAAACAAGTTATCTGTAATAATTTAACAACAGAGGACAAGGGCCAGGCAACAGATCGTTTATTCACGAAATCAACACATATCTATAGATTTTCATGTACATATTATACACTACTGTTGGCAGAAAAACACAGTCTTCTGATTGGTTGTTTCTCACAGAAACCTAACCTTGCATCTCTTTTTGGCTGTTTCTTGAATGTCAACTGCATCTGCCTACGCAAAGCCTTTGTTCTCATTTTTCTCGCGACCAATACTGGGGACATAAACATAAACGACGTAAATTACTGTCCACCAATTTTGGCTAACAGCCAGCTCTTACCACAATAAGTCACTTAATCGATACATATTCATATCACCCAGAATCGACAAAAGCAGGTTTAGTTAAGGACCCAGTCAACCCAATTGAACAAAACAATATATATTTTACAAAATACCTTGCAATGACTGTGAGTTAGGTTCAACTACATAGGTGAAACTAGTAGATCAGGAGTAGTGAGATTATTAGAACATCAGAATTTAGCTTAGGTTACAATGATCAAATAGCCAGCCAGCCAGCCAGGAGCCAATTGCTCAATAAATGTGTAGGAGAAAATGGAGATGGATCGAGCATACGTTGAGGAGGCCGTCGAATAACATCATGCACAATACAGGCCATTGCCCCCAATGGAACTCATATGGAAATCGATATGTGGGTCGTTGCTGAGAGGGTGACATGGAAGAGATTGTTTGCTGAGAAGGAAGAAATAAATGATTATGGGCAATCGTAGGCCCAGCCAACTGAAGAGGATAGAAGAAAATAGAAGAAAGTGGAGAGGGGTTGTTGAAGCCTTAGGTCCCACTCGGAACTCAAAGGAATACTAATAATACTTTGGATTTATCTGATGGGTCGATAAGGATTTATAAGGTCATTATGATGGTGGTTTGTTTGGATTGCTGACGTTTAGAATTAGCCAGTAATTTCATCACTGGAGGGAAACGTGAATTATCAAAGAGTAAGTGTTAGAACTCCTATTTCTTCAAATAAAGGCATCAGCAAATGGATATAGCAAAACTCAAAGGAGCTACTGTGTTCTTATTGCCATCTCAAACTCTAGGACGTTATTCAGTCTCTTAATGAATTATCATTTAGATTCTGAGGAGTAAGCATTAATTGCTGATATGAGATCTTGTAATTTCCTCCACTAACATTTTTAGGACAGTAATGCATTACTCCCGAGTTCATGGTTTTTGAAGTGGTACACCATGCCAGAAGTCCTGAACAGATGTCAACCTTAGCCCTACAACCTACTACTACCTGCCAATATCAAGCACACTGCACAAAATTATAATCACAAGAGTATAAAGCTACCCATATAAGGATATCAAAATACCAACATAAACCGATGAATCAGATTTAACAAAATAAGCAGTGTTTAATGTGAAGAGTCAGAATTAAAACGCCTACTGCACATGTGTATCATGGATGTGCAATACCAATTTGACAACACTCTTTACCGCCAAATAGATGGTGTAGTTATGAGCAGTCCACTTAACCATGTTTTAGCAGATATATTCATGTCAAACCTTGAAAGAATAAAGTTGAAGCATGCAACCGATGAAACAACTTCCTAATGTCCATATGTTGATAACACATTTATAGTGTGTGTGTGCAACAATGAAAGCCATACTTCACATCTACTCAGATTATTCAATGATGCACACACCAATATTGAGTTTACCATGGAAAAAAAAAGCGACGGAAAGTTTGACTTCCTCGACATTTCCATGGAACGCCTAGAAGAAAGCCTACATGGAAAGGACAATACTTGCATTTAATAGCTTTTGTCCAAACAGCCTTAAACATGGTCTAGCCAAGACTCTGTACTATAGAGAGAGGAAAATATGCTCTATAGAGAAATTAGAGGAAGAATTTGAGTTTCTCGAAAGGATGTTGAAGAGCAATGGGTGCACTCAAAGGTTCATCAACAAGTATGGAAGATCTGAAGTCACAAATGTAAAACCAATCACAGTGGGTAAAAAGCCAATCTACATTCAGCCTGATTATAAAGATGAAAACATCGCAGCAATGATCAACAGAAGGCTGAGTACATCACCAGCGAGAGCCTATCCTGCAACTAAGCTCATCCCCGTCTATCGAACAAATTGCTTTTTGGTGCAATCAAACATCAATAGATATCCTTCTCATGTTAACTCCAACTAGATGTACAAATTTACATGTATCTGTGGGAGCAGTTACATTGGAAGAACAGAAAGAAGGACATATCCACGATTTTCTGAACCTGTACCAAAAAGCCGATGTCTCAAAGGAACAAATGCTTTAAACAGTGTCATCGCCAGACATCTCCTTGACACGGGTCATGAGGTGGAAGACGCGAGATCGTTCGAAATTATCAACAGTCAAAAGATCTCAATTCCTCTCAAGTTTGCTGAAGCCATCTCGATCGAGCGCCTGAAACCTGATTTATGCGTCCAGAGAGAAGCGGTTATCAGCGTTTTCTTGCCCTGCCTCGGGACTGGATATTTTCATCTCTCTTTGTTCTGAATACGTAAAATGAACTCTATTCAAGTATGTTGAAATTGTTTATGTAGATACATTTAATAATGTGTTTGGCCTGTAAGTAGCTGACGAAAAAGGCAACGAAATATAAGATGGTACCACTTTATTCTGCAAAAGCTGTAGTTCTTGCTTTGTTCAAATTCATTAAGGGGAATAAATGTATGTAGAGGAATGGTTGTACTGACAATTTGAAGATTGAGCTGTCAGCATCAATATGCAAATGACAAATGACTTTCTAATGACAAGGAGACAAAAATAATAAACAAACAACCAATAGTAATGTTATTTACTTTATTCATTTGTTCAAACATAATTTCCACTCCACGATCACAGATATCACGTAGTTGTTTGACTTCTGTCTGTTGTCTGATTAATTCATTTCTTAAGTGAACATCCATAGCATCTTGTAATAATTTTTGTCTTGTTAAACTAGTCCCCATTAGTTGACCACCAGACTGATCGTTTAAACTATTCCATTCTGGTAAATTGTTTAACTTGTTTGCAGATTCACTGAAATTAAAGAAGAAAATGAAGTATAAAATATACATTACTTTCAAATTTATAAGTAGACAGTTGGTGACTGCTAAAATTGTATGAAGAGGCAATAAGTGATCAAGTAGATGAAATACAGTCCGCGCGTGGATGACAGACGTTTCAACAAATCTCACGCATATCTGTTAGCTCAGATTTTTCTTTGAAGTTGGTTGGATATGGAAAACAAGCGTGCGAATCCTTTGTTGAATTTTCAGAAATCATGCATGCTGTATAGTGAGTTAAGCGATCAATTCCAATGACAAAGACCTTCACAAACGTGCATTTATATTCGACAATAATATCAAAGGAATTAGAAATATTCACTGGATAGTAACTGTTTTCTTCACCAAGCGAATTATTCTTTCGTGTTAGTGGACTAGTGCATCTGAGCATTCTAGCTTTCTCCCCTTCCCACTTCTTCAATGAATGCTTACTTACTTTTCTTTAAAATTAATGCCATCTTCAAGTCGACTTATGGATGCTGACTAGCAATGGAATCCAGGATGCGCATTTCATCTTATTTGGGACTCGTCAGCTACTGGGTGCATCTGCATTCTCCAGTGACTGATGGCGTTCCCACCGAGGCTCTAACCCAGTGACCATAGTTTCAAACGCCAAAGTGTTATCCACTAGACTACTTGGGCCACGGCAGCCACACCTATTGTGCAACGGATTTTAGTGATCATTTAATTCAGTATAGATTTTCCCGAAGTGCTGCGTCTCAGATGACGAGTCATACAGAGGACGAAATGCACATTCTGGATTCCACTGCTAGCCACCATCAACCAGTTGACCTCAAGTTACATGACCAGAAATCGTCGAACCACCTGCACAAGGAACCGACATGTCAACCTGAGACTGAACACATCGGTCCAATTAATGGACGGAAAAATCTAAAATTGAACTATATAATGAATGTCATCTTATTATTGGGCAAATAATTATTATGTACGGTTGACCACGGGATACAATATTTTCATTTATTAATAAAAGAAATTATGCATTCTGTTATATTATTATAACGTTTCATATATTATATGTTTTTACTTTTTTAATCTTTTGTGTTCCGAGTGGAATAAAGGGCTTCAAACTTGACCTTTGAAACTTCACCAGTTATGGTGTTTGTTTTTCTTATTTTTGAGGGAACGGCTTGCTAGCCTCCTTCTTAACTAGTCTTACTTCTGGTTTAGCGAGGTTTAGGAGTGCGTCGGCTGGGGAACAAACCTCGATATCATATAATTACTGGTAGTTTTTAAAAAAATTTCTTGTTATTTATCTGTGGATTATTGCAAACCTTAATAACTTAGAGATGGGACTTCAGGTGAACATAGAGAGACAACAGAGGTGATGAAGATTCCTGGGCAACAACAACAGATAAAAATAGGCCACATAAATAGGAGATATATGAGAGAAGCAACCTCCTTCACCTACCGACCTGGGAGGCATCGTTTCAACCACAGGCGGAGAGAACTGACGAGGATATCAAAGCTAGAATCGGAAAAGCAAGACAAGCTTTCATTACTCTCAAGTCTGTGCGTGGATATCAACAACACTCAGAATCAAAAGTAAGATCCAGATTTTCAACTCCAATGTGAAGTCAGTCATTGCTACTCACTATACGGATCAGAGACTTGGCGCGTCATGAAGAGCACCTCAAACAAACTAAAAACCTTCATTAACAGCTGTCTTCACTCAATACTCAAGATCAGATGGTATGCTGGAAAAGATCAGCAACAGGTTGGGATCTCTGTCAATGAGCGACCCAACCAGGAACCGACTGTGCAACAAATAGGCAGGAAGAAATGGAGATGGATTGGCCATTCTCTGAGGAAACCATCAAGTGACATCACTGGACAAGCCATTGCTCGAGTGGAACCCGAGTGGGAGGCGGCGAGTTGGTCGTCAGTGCGATGGTGTAGTGACTTGGAGGAGGTCACATGTGAAGAGGAGATGAAAGCATGTGGGCAGACTTGGAGCCAGGTGAAAACTCTAGCAGAGAACCGAACGCAATGTAGACGCGGAGCTGTAGCCCTATGTTCTTCTAGGAACTAAAGGAAATAATAATAATTATAATTGATAACTTAGAATTCTGTCAGTCAAGGCTAGGTTACTAACGATCAGTGTACGCTCTGAACTGATATTAAATAATTGGAGGCAATCGGAGGTAGCTTTAAACATTGAAAACGCGACTGGTGGAATTCAGTGGGTATCGACACACCAAAGACTGGATTTATTACAATCCTACAGTAAGTCGACCGCTAGTCCGAATAGCTCAGTGGTAACGTTCTTGACTGTATCATTGGATTGGAAACTCAGAAGGCAAATTAATTCCTTCAGAAATGCAGATACACCTCGACGACAATTGCCAACAGTTACGCAATCTAGGTGAAGCAAGGCTTCCAGCCGATTGTCTCTAGTCGGTGGCACAGTGGTTAGGACTCTCGTCGACGATGCAAATGGTCCGGGGTTCGATCCCCTGCCAATCCACATCCGATATCAATGGTCGGCCTGCAAAATTTGAGCTACCGATATCACATGCTGAAAATTCCATACTTGTACCAAATATACTGTGTGGAATCAAGCTGTAATCCAAAAAAAGGAAATCTAACATCAAATACAACACTTTGTATAATAAAAAGAGTTTCTTACCTAGTCATATAACGAATTATAATAGCTAAAGCTGTTAGTGTCACACCAAATGTGTAGGCAGATTTCAAGCATAAATAACCCATAAGGAGAAATACACGAAACCAACGTGATATACAACTGTTATAATGATGACGAATTGGATTTGAAACGAGGGCTACACGATCACCATCCAGATTTGACTGATTCTCAAATGGACTTAATTTAACCCATGCCATTGTAGGATCTTCATTATTTTTAAAAAAAGAATTAAAAGAAGATTTGGTTATATACATAGAAAGCAAAAATTTTTCCATGACGTTTGATTATGATTTAGTTGATTTTTAATTCGACAATGTTAGAGGACCATCAGGTGAAAGTTGAATCAACACAAAAGTTATGTTTGGAAAAATCCTTAGCGATACTGAAATAGGCAATTCCAACGTTTTTAATGTGGTTGTGTTCTCTGAGCTGGATAGTTAATTTGCGAAGCTTTCATTTCCGGCGACATCTTCAGTGCATACTTTAGTTTGAAGTGAGCTTTTAGATTTCTCCACGAGTTTATTAATCATCTCTCCTGGTGATCTTGAACATGATCGGTTGTTTTTGTGTGTTTTCACACCTCTAGCCTACTTGTATTGGAACTGATTGTTTTCTTGACTTGAAGTTTGACCCTTTGTGTGTGAGACTTCCTTCTTATCGGTTGATAAATGTTGTCTATGTCGATGTGTCTCTTAATATAAGATTCACTGGAATATCACGCGGGCTTCTAAAAATTCTCTACCATTCTTCGTGTTTCCTCTGCCTAATATTTGAAAGTTGTTTGTCCCAGTCGAAGTGATGTCCGTGGTTGTCTGTATGTAGTGAGGCGATATGGGGGAGTGGATGTCATGTCTTTTGACGGCTAGCTTATGTTAATGGATACGAAGACGAAGGGAACGTCCACTTTGGCCAATGTAGTGTTTTTCTCAGTTGTTGCAATTTATTTTTTAGATGATGATGTTGGTTTTATCTTCTTTCGTTGTTAATTCTTTGGGTTGACAGAGAATTGAGTGGAGGGACTTTGTTGGATTGTCTGCATGACGTCAATTCCTAAAGGTGTGAAGAGTCTTGTAGTGATTTCTGAGATATCCTTTATATATGGTAGGGCGATTTTCTTTGTGCTTTCCTTGGGGGCTTTTGGTTTGATAGGTTGGCTTGGGGTTATATGTCTTTTGATGAAATTCCGTGCATATCCATTCTTTTGGAAGACAGACGTCCATGAAATATCTTTCTTCAATTTTCCTTAAGGTGGGAGTTCTGCAATGAGTCCTTACCCTCCTGAATAGTGTTTGTATGCAATTCCTTTTGTGTGTTGTCGGATTGTTGGTGTTGTAGCTCAGTATTTGGTCTGTGTGAGTTGACTTTCTATAAACTTGAGTTTCTAATTCCCCTGTGGTTGTTCGCTTGATGATGAAAGCTTCGGAAATTAACTATCCAGCTCAGAGTACACAACCACATCAAAATTATCCACCTGAGCTACAAATTTGAATCGTATCTAAATTCCAACGTTCAATTTTTTAGGAATGAAGTCAACAATGGATTATCATGAACTTCTAGATTGATAACGACATTAGAAAAGCATCTGTTATACGCCTATAAGTGTACTCTTGACCATTACCGGCTACCTTGATGTGGTGGTCGGGCTTAAACATCAGAATGACCCAAAAAGTTACACTGGCTAGAACTATTGTTCCTGCAGGGCCTACCATGCCAGGAAGGTTGTTAGGATAGCGATTAGACTAAAAGCAGTTACCGGCATAGTGTGAGAATTTTTTTACACCATGCTGAGGTTCTGTGGGCGAAGTCGTACTGTCGGGGAACAGAGGTGTGACAGCAGTGAGGTGTTTCCCTAAGAGGACCAGCGTGCCAGTTATGCTGTCTCTCCACTCTGGAGAGAGGGGTTTAGAAAAGGTCGACCCCAACAATTGTACATCCCGACTTACCCTACGGCGGTCCTTAAACGGCGGTAAGTTAGCTGATATGTAAGCAATCCAAGAAACCAGTTCATACAGGCCGTGTGTGACCGGCCAGCATCAAGCAGTTGTTTCCTGGGCTCTGCGGTCACGCAACAATAACCCTCTTTCTGTTCCAGGTACCCAAAGAATCAATCAACTTATAAGGTTTGGTCAGCTGGGAAGCAACAGCCGCCCAAACACTTCAAAAAGCACACTAAGCCTCCCCGAGCATTATTCTATAAGTGTACTAAGAAAGGAATCAGAAATTAATAGTCATTTACTTGATATGCGTCTCACTGGGCTTAATGACAGAACACTTATGAGATCCATCCACTGAAGATGCTGTATGTCTCCAGGAAATATGATATGAAACTTCTTTCTTAAAAGCTTCACCTGCAGAAAACGATTATCCAAACCAATTTATTGATAAAAAAACCCTAAAGATCTGCAATACGAACTGGTCATTGACTCAGTTCCAAAATAAACCATCCTCATGAATTTGAAACTCAAAGGTTGCCAAGTTTTTTTTTCTTCACGTTCCCACTGGAACATGGGGCTTCAAGCTAGTGGCTTGAAGCTTCTGTAGCAGTGTTTATTTTACAGGATGGGGTTGCTAGCCTCATGCCCAACCTTTCCTCTTCACCAGTATTATTTCTGGCTTAGTGAGGTAAAGCAGTGCGTCCGTGGCCGGGGATCGAACCCCGGACCATGTGCATGGTCAGCGAGCGTCCTAACCGCTATGCCACCGATGCCAAGTTTTAGATAGGCGCGAGAATCATCTTTGCTAACCAATCAGTAAAACGTCCTTTACTGTAAAACTCCAGTCGACCATAAGTCATAAGATTTTCTCTGTTTCTGTAAAAATTGGGCTCCTTTGCCTGATCACACCCATGTTCGTTTATCAGTTCACCTGCTCGTGTAGAGAGAGAAACATAGGCCGTAGCCAGAAAATACCATCTGCACAGTACAAGAGAACATTCCAGTATGGTTTTACGAAAGTGAGAAAAAAAAGGTGCACGAAACCCTATTCTAGAATCCTTAATCAAGTTATATCATTCTACCAACGCCGACCATAAGATCTTAAGATCATCTATAGAATTCAAGCTAATTCAACTTGACGCGTTTTCTTCATGAAGATCTTGATCACTTATGAATTCAAGCGAAATATTTGCGTACAAAAGAAGTATGCATACACAGCCCTGATTGTATTATACCAGCCACAATTAATTGCAGTAAAGACAGTCAGATATTATTATAAATGTCGCTTTGAATTCATCGAAGCTTTTTACACTGAACATTTAAAAATAACTTAGAATTGGATTAACCGTCATCATTGTTTAAGTTAGCCATGATACTTACAGAAATGAATTAGAATAAAGCAAGAACAAAAGTTTTTACACAATCAAATGGTACTATCAGTGTGTTATTTCGTTGGCGTCTCATCAGCTCAGCTGCTTACAGGCCAATGTCATTATGAAGTATATCTACAGAAACAATTTTAACCTACTTGCACCGAGTTCATTTCTAAACAGAAATCAATCAATATATGCATACAACAATAATATATATAATCATAATAAACAATTTATCTCGAACAATAATGATCATACACAGTGGAAACTTCCAGCATTACGTAAATATATGGAAGACAGTGTGAGAATATCCAATTCTGAGGCAGGGCAAGGAAAAACTGATAACCGCTTCTTTCTGGACGCATTAATCAGGTTTCAGGCGCTCGATCGAGATGGCTTCAGCAAACTTGAAAAGAATTGAGCTCTTTTGACTTTGATAATTTTGAACGATCTCGCGTCTTCCACCTCATGACCCGTGTCAAGGAGATGTTTGGCGATGACACTGTTTAAAGCATTTGTTCCTTTGAGACATAAGCTTTTTGGTACAGGTTCAGAAAATCGTGGATATGTCCTTCTTTCTGTTCTTCCAATGTAACTGCTCCCGCACAGACATGTAAATTTGTATATACAGTTGGAGTTAACATGAGAAGGATATCTATTGATGTTTGATTGCACCAAAAAGCAATTTGTTCGATAGACGGCGACGAGCTTAGTTGTAGGATAGGCTCTGGCTGGTGACGTACTCAGTCTCACTTTCATCTGAATATGTAGTGCCGAGAGTTTCCATTGTGCATGAGCATTATTGTTCGGAATAGTGTTTAGTATTATATATATATATTATTGTATGCATATATTGATTGATTTTTGTTTAAAAATGAAATCTGTGCAAGTATGTTAAATTCGTTTCCACCCTTAACAGTTAGAAGTTTGAAATAAACTTTGAAAAAAGAGCGATATTCTCCACGGGGGTGTTTGTCAATTCAACCAATGATAATTAAGGTTAACAGAAAAACTACCAGTATGTTTGTGTCTATGCAGTATCATTCAATGTGACCTTAAAAAGTTACGAACTTATAGTTGACGGTAAAAAAATAAAAGATGAAAGTTAAAAGAATTCGTGTATCAGTCAATATATACTACCATATATACTTTCTTGAATTTTATTTTAAATTCATTTGAAGATGATTTTCTGATTAAAGTCAAGTGGTTTATGTGGATAGTTGTGTATCTTAGTGAACAGAACACGCATCTAACTATTATTTATTCCGATCAGGTTCTACAATCTCATCTCTGCGATGACCGTGAAGTTCAAAAATAGTTAGAAGAAAATATTGGTATTATTTAAATCTTTTCATTCTCTATGTGGCATAATTAAATAGGCATTCATCGTGTAGTCATTACTATCCCACTGCGTTCTATCCCTCGTGTGAAGTGGTATAGTAGGATAGGCAATACTGAGGTTAGGCTTCAGCAGAGCGATAGGTAGGTGAGAGGCGAAATCAATCGACGAGGCTGAGAAACTACATAGACTGAGATCGTTAGGACATGTTTTACGCATGCACGCCTAGCCATCGGCTTCCTCGACTGATTGGCAATGTTAGCTGACATACGGTCAGGCTGGAAAAGAGATAGCGTTGGTCAAATCAAAACATGCCTTCATCAGTCAATGAAATCTACAACAGTTAGTTTAAGCCAGTCAGCCATGTAGGAAGGTGTATATTTCCTGGTTGGTTTACTCGGGAAGATAAAAGCCGATGAAGGTTGAAGAAAATTGGTGATATGGCTCAAAATCGTTCTCAATGGCTGGTACAGAAGCATCCACTCCTTGTGACTTTGAATATCCAATAAAACTATACTGTTATTCGTTATTACTATTCCTTTGTCTAACACCTCTGTCTACTGTCTCTATTATGCATTTCTTCTACTTTCTTTTCTTGCTTTGTGTGCTACAAGGAGGGAGTGTGGTGACCCGAACTGGTGCACATCGGTGCAAAGTTCTATTTCGAAAACAGACAGACAGACAGACTGCTTGGTATTTTGCTTCATAAAGCGTTATGCTGGAGGCAAAATAGAAAGAGGTGTAGTTTCTGTGATTTCGGGTTAATTTTATATTATTTTATTAAAATACATACTTGATGTATTATGGGCACCAAGAGATGTTTGGACACCCAGACCGAAGCAGGCGGTTGCTTTAAAAGGCCAGCCCCCTCTCCAGGTCATTAACTTAACATCTGATTCACAATGCAGTGGAGAAGCATCAGGACCTGTGTTTCCATGGCTAATGGCGACTGAAACAGGTTGATACACTGTTGGATCCTTTCAGATTCTGGAGCCCATGTACACTATATTGGTTTAGAAGCAGTGTTTTTTAGCTCCCCTGAGTAGACCTGGATGTCCACCAGCTCGGCTGCAAGCACCCTTTTACTTTAGTGAATAATACGCCTACCGTTTGAAGGCATTGGATAGGACCTACTGGACAGAAGCTATAAACGCTTCACCAGAGACCAAAGAGACCAAAATTCATTGACTCTCGACTATACTAGGTCGTTTGTGTAGGCGATGTTCAAAGTAAAGAGGGTAATACTTGTCTAAAAGTTCACGAGAAACTGTCACAGTTACCGAACAGGTTCACATCTTGACGACTCACCATCTTATTTGATATGTTTTCTTAAATACGTGCGTTTTCGCCTTGTAATTTCACATAAGTTCATCATTCATTGAAACTTTCGTATTCAATTATAAGCATTTCTTGTCCCTACTAACTCACAAGAGCAACATGTTTCTTTTGGCAATAAAATCAATAGACTAATTTTTTCTATTTTTGATTACAGCTCGATTCCACACTGTATTTTTGGTACAAGTATGAAATTTTCAGCATGGATATCGGTAGCCCAAATTTCGCAGGCCAACCATAGATATCAGCTGTGCGTCGGCAGGAGATCAAACCCCGGACCATGTGCATGGTCGGCGAGAGTCCTCACCACTGTGCCACCGACGCACTACGATGATAATCTGGATGAAGACATCCAGTTAAGCAGCTAGTGTAGTAACGATGATCTCACATTGATGTATCCGTCACTCATATTGAGCTTAACAGGAGTTTTGGCTAACTGAGAACAAAAAAAACAACCTAATGAAAAGCTGAGTTATTCAAAGTTTTCAGATTGTATAGTATCAACAAAGACCATTTATTGAAAATTTTGATGTTTCGATAAAGAGAGGAAGACGGAATTTGCAGTATTAAATGATATCATTCTATTTCGCAGGTTCTCATCAGCTGCAAACTACCTGAAATTACAGTGGGCTTCTATCCGGTGGTTATCTGAACATATTCCAAGAAACCTGTGCCTGAAAGGAAGCAAATATTCCCAGAATGCAATTACCAGACACAAACTGTTGATACCGGATATGTCGTAGAGATTTCTAAGTCCCTCAAAATATTAAACAGACAAAGGACAGCAAATTTACTACGATTTGCCGAAGGGATAGCAATAAAACAATTCAAACCAACCAGATGTATGCATACAGAAAGAGAGTAAGATTAATCTCTCACTACCTTGGTAACTGAATTTTGATTTTGATTACAATAATTAGTCATCTAATTCAGTGGTGATCTCAACTCATTGAACAAATCTTAATCTCATAAACTGTAACCGCCTGTGTTTTTTGGAGTTACTATGTGAACAAGCTACAAGCTAACAATGTTCTGTTAATCAATTTCTTCTGTTTCCTGTCTTACCCCGCCCCCCTCTTTTCAACTCTTAAAAGCTTATAAATTGATGATGCGTCAATTTTATAGTATCTCTTCTCTACTACCACTCAAACATTGAAGTATGTTATTATCATCTATAAAACCATTGTTATTTCAGGTAGGGGTGTGCAGCTGATGAGAACCTGTGAAATAGGATGATGGCATCATTTTATAATGCAAATGTGGTCTTCCTTTCTTTATTGAAATTTATCAAGGGAACCAATTGTATGAAATTCAGTGTTTGTTTCTGATATGTATCCATATATATATATATATATATATATATATATATATATATATATATATATTTATGTGTGTATGGTGATCTCTCTTTCTGTTTGCTCGCTTAGTCTGTGACCATTTCACTTTGATGAACCTGTCTCCTTTAACAATGTATATTCCCCTTATATTATATATAATATGAGTGTTTGTTGACAGTCCGTTGCTTGGTGACATATATCCATATTATATGTGTGGTTGTTGACATGTCTGCTATATTTTGCTATGTATATATGGATCGACACTCCATTATGATTAGCCATTCATGTTAAGACTGTCTATTGATTTGTTCACACACTTGTCTGGACATTCATATATATTTCTTGTGTGACCTTTTTGGTGTGATACCACTTTTGCATTCTCCTTGTGTTTGGAAAATAGAAGTATCATCGCAAACCTAGTGGTCTTCTGATTTCCACCTTCTTGCGTCAGGACTATTAAATTCTCGACCAGTACATAGTAATAATTTGGCGACGAGTACATAACAGTTTCAGCTCAAATTATTACTGCATAGCCATCGTAAATCCTGTGACTTTTTCTCATAGGAGAAGGACTGAGCACCAGCTAACATCATTTAAAGAAAGCCATCAGGAAACCAGGAAGTAGTGAAAATCTGTTTCATACTAGTTTGGTACTTTTCATCAGTATGCATCCAATGTGATGCCAACTGGAGCCCTTCAGGTTACAAGGTAAGCTTGTAGACAATTCATTCACAGGGATCCAGTCCAATGACCTATTATGACTTCTAATTTTTACCAATTCACAATACGAATAACTCAACCACTAGTGAATATCATCGGCGAGTAAATGTCTTCTTATCTGATTTCGTGAACCCCGAATGGTTACAACTTCTCAATAGCAGTCTAGGTGACTTGCTCTATACAACCAGTCGGTAGTGAGCATCAGGTTAACAGGCATTTGATTGACTACACGTGTGATCATGAAAAATCAAATGAAAAATGGTACACCATTGGAGAATTAAAAATCTCCCTGTAATAACTCTATTATAGATAAGATTTTATTTTGGTAAATCACACAGTGTTGTTATACAGTAATATTAACTGATGACGTTTCAAGCATAAATTATTGCTCATAATCATATCAAATAATTCACACAACTTTTTTCCTTCACTTATACACATGTGTGGAATTGACCAGATATTTCTGTCTCTCTGCTGTCTGGATTCAACATAGAACTTGGCACCGAAGTGCAGCAGTTCGAGTTGCCACGTTCCAAATAGCACACAAAAGTAGACAAGAAGATGAGTGAAGAGAATCAATAGAGTTTGACAGGTATAAGAGTGAAACAGAATGGGTAATGGTAGAAAGAAATATGAAAGATTACAGAGACTGAATACATCTGCGCCATTGACAACGATTTTGAGCCATGTCACCTATTGTCTCCAGCCATTGATTCCTAGAGTTCCGAGGGCCCCAACCCGGGAAGTCTGCATCTCCCTACCTGACTCAGTTTAACTGTCAAGGATTTCATGGATTGATGCCATGTTTTTGTTTGGCAACCACTGGCTCTTTTCCAACCTGCACCTATACCAGCTAGCAATGCCCGTCGGGGGAGGCGGTGGTTAGGCATGCACAGCACGTGACCTAGCCATCTTAGTCTATGTAACTTTATAGCCTCGTCGATTGATTTTCCCTCTTTGCCCAACACTCTACACCTAACGTCAACATTACTTACCTTATTAAACCACCTAACGTGAGAAAGAGATCGTAGACATCTATGATCGAAAGCAGTCAACCTTTTCATGTCTTCAACTCGTATTGGCCATGTTTCAGAGCCATAGACAAGGACGGAGAGAACTGCTGAGCAGTACACACGTCCCTTGGTTGATAGCCACATGTCACGCCTACGCCAGAGATGGTGTGAGTTAGCGAAAGCAGCTCGAGCTTTTTGGATCCGTGCTGGGATTTCGTCGCCACTCAGTCCGTTGGTGCTGATACAACTTCCCAAATAGGTGAAGTGGTCAACATGTTCTATCACTTCACTCCCTATCACTAAGCTAGGAGTTGACGTAGTCCAGTCCTGTAGCAGCACCTTGCATTTTACAGGTGCGAATCGCATGCCAAACATACGAAGATTGCTGCTCAAGGTGTTCAGAAGACTCTGCATTTTGTCAGCATCCTCCCCTAACAGGACTATGTCATCTGCATATTCTAATTCCATAAGACTATTCCCTGGTAACAAGTCGATTCCTAAGTCGTTACGTTCAGTTAAGGATACTTCCATTAGGATATCTATGATGAAGTTAAACAGAAATGGGGAAAATGGACATCCCTGTCGGACACCACTGGTTGTTATCAATTCAGATGACAATTCCCCATAAGCCATTACATAAGGATAATGTACATTCAGATATAATAATATGAGTGTTAGTGATCAATTACAATCAGATGGGAAATAAGTAACTTGTTAAAGTGTTATGATTTATGTGGATTGAAATAGCATTTTAAGGTTATTTATTATCCTCCTCTAATTTGACTGACTGGTGGTAATAATATCTTCCATATATGTGGTATTTGCACTGAGTAATTTCCGTTGAACGTGTTGGGTGTGGACTCGATGAACCAAGCAGGACTCAGTAATCAACCTCTCTCTATCTCCACCTACCTATATTACTCTTTAGAGTTTTAAACCTCTCCCACCCACTCTTTTGTGTGGTTACGTGTTAATGCATGTAGTCCGAATGCTGAGCTTTTTTCTAACATTCTAACAAGTTACTTATAATGATGACTATAAAGACACTCGTCTTATTTCCCATCTGATTGTAATTGATCAATAACACTCATATTATTACTTCAGAATGTACATTATCCTATACTGATTTCTATTCAAATGTTTAATCCATTCCACTCATATATATAAATGAAGGAAAGAGTTGTGTGAGTGAATTAATACAATTATGAGTGGCAATAGTTTGTGCTCGAAACGTGGTCATCAGTTAATATAACTGTATAACAACACTGTGTGACCTATCAAAATAAAATCTTATCTATAATGGAGTTATACTTTACCCCAGTGCCCAAGTTTTATACTTATATCTCCCTGTAGTACATATACACTCAAAAATTATTTGTGCAATATAAATACGTTAACCATTGTGAATTTTTATATTTGCGTAGAACCTTCATTCTAATATTTGTAGCTTCACATATAGTGGCAATAATTATTCAGAGGATGGTAATCCTATACAATTGAAATAATACCTTAACGCTATAGTCTGTCTCAGTGCTAGACAGAGATACGAAATGAAAGTGGAATATGTATGGGAATTCATGAGCCATTGAATCAGGTCCCAGTCAATGTGAATAATCTACGAACTGGCCTTGTATTCGGAAGTTTCTGGGTACTACTGAAGAGTCCCAAACTAGGGTGAAACAGGTGTCAAGTACTCCTTGCTTGATTTTCCAACCGTTCTCTAACTGATATCAGCTCATGATCAAACCCTTAAAAATTAAGTTATAATGAGTAAAACAAAAAGAAATTCCTAATAGTGCAATATTGTACGTACCCGGCTCAGTGACATAACCAATGAATAGTATAAATGACAGTATTAAAAGTATACAAACTACTGAATAAACAAGTGCAGATGATGGACCAAATGTGCTTCTCATTACTGGTGGTGGCGATGATGATGATGATGATGACGAGGGGGAGGATGCAGATGATCTTTGATCACTTGTCACATCAGATCTTGTTGTCATTTTTTGATTATAAGTAGATGAGTGTGGCTGATTATTAGCTTCTCGTTTAGAAAATTTCCTATCATCAGAGATTTCATAGGCATAATCACTTTTCTCCGAGTTTCCTTTCAATAAACTATCTTGAATTGCTTGTTGGCGTGCAGCTAAACTCGGCAGTAGATCGACTAGAGTTGGTCGACCATCACCTAAAATGAGTAGAACAAAAAAAAAGAATATTCGAAAGAAAAGTTTGCATAAAGCTGTACAGACTACTGATTGATAGAGATGAGTAGTTGGATATATATACCACTCATAACAACCAGTATTCACACACAGTCAGTCCTACAGGAGGTCAATCGCCAGCCCCAACTGGCTCAGTGGTTACCTCTCGGACTGCAGCACTGGGTAATGCTGCGGGTTCGAGTTTCAATAAGGGACATGAATTTTTCAGAGTTTCAGATACACCTTGATGACAAGTGCCAACTGCCAACGAAACCTTGGTTCGAAGCTTGCTGCTGATCATACTATACTTGCATTAATAGTAGTTAGTTATAGGATAAGTAGAATAATTGAAGTGGTTCCTGAATACTCTTTTAAAAAAATAATAAAAACAGCATGTAGTGAAAGAGTAAAATAATAATAATACTAATTTACCGTCAGAAAGTTGTCCATAGATTCTGCGTAACGCCATTTCATTTGGTGGTTGAACAGCTCGTTTAACTCGAATATCTAAACGATTACTAGCGTCCAGAATGACAAGACGGAAAGCTTTCTCATAGTCAGGTTCAGTGGTGGGACCAGGGATAAGAATACGTAACTGAAGATTAAAAAAATCCATAAGATATTTTATATATATTGTAATAAGATGAGAAAACTATTAGGATTAAATAATAATAATGTAATAATAATAATAATAAAAGAGGGTGAAAGGAACAATAAAGAGATGCTTCCCTGCAGCCAATCTGGTAACACTATGCAGTACTACATGCTCTATAAGCCAATCGAAACTGCATAAGTACCCTAATGATGTTACCTCCAACTGCATTTATCAATTTACGTGCACCTGTGGCATCAAGTACATTGGAAGGACAGAAAGAAAGGCTCCTATCCGGTTTTCAAAGCATATTCCGAGAAACTTATGCCTACAAGGAAGCAGATATTTACAAATTGTAATTACCAGACACCCACCATGTGGATACGGATGAATTTGTCCAAATCCTTCAAAATATTAAACATACAAAGGACAGCGAATCTACTACGATTTTCTGAAGCAATTGCAATCAAACGTCTCAGACCAAACTTATGCACACAGAAAGAGAGTGTAGTCAATCTCTCACTCCCTTCGTAACCATATCAGTTTCATTACACTGATTAGTCATACACACTAGTGGGCTAAACTCACTTAGCAAGTTTTCAAGTTGATGAACTTCAACCTCCTTGAGTCGCCATGTTGACACTGTTTATTAGATTTTTCTGTTTTCTGACTTCTCTCACCCCCCTTTTTCTTTTTTCTTCATAGTTTGATAGTATTTAAATTGATGGTAACTTAAACTATGAATTGTAATACTTGCATTCCGGATGCGCTCATGTTATAATGTTTCCTCTGTTACCTTTTAAACAATGAAGTATGAAATGTTATTTTCAAGTGTTGGTTTTGTAGGGATTTGGCTTGATTGTATGGAGGATTTAATCATGAGCTGACATCAGTTAGAGAACCATTGGAAAACCTGGGAGTACTGGACAGCTGTTTCGTCCTATTTTGGGACTGTTCAGCAGTACGCACCCACCGGGGTTCGAACCACTGAGCTCATGATTAAATCCTCCATACAATCAAACCAAATCCCTACAAAACCAACACTTGAAAATTAATCTGATGCTCACTAGCGACTGGCCCTATTCAGGCAGTTAACCTGGGGTTCTAGTGGGAAGCCGTGACCAGTAGGGTACAGCAGGTCGAAGATGAGGCAGAAACTCATCAAAGAAGACATTGCGAAGTGGTCGCGCTATGTCGTGAATTGGCAGAAGTTAGAATTCAAGAACCGTTGGATCGGGTCCCAGTGGCTCAATGGTCTACGAGCTCGCCTTGTAACCAGAAGGTCCTGGGTTCGAATCCCGGTGGGTGCGTACTGCTGAGGAGTCCCAAACTAGGACGAAACAGCTGTCTAGTACTCCCTGTAGGTTTTCCAGTGGTTCTGTAACTGATGTCAGCTCATGAAATGTTATTATTTATAACCGTTGTAACTTCAGGTAGTTTGCAGCTGATAAGAACCTTTGAAATAGAATGATGACATCATTTTAGACTGCAAATCTGGTCTTTCTTTCTCCATCGAAATAATAATGTATATCTGTTGTCCTTGTAATCTGCACTTCGTAATAGTAAGGACTGAAAGAAGTATCTATATGTTAAACAGATAAATGCCTACGTGAAATTAGTTCTGTAGATAAGGAAATCACTCAAAAGAATTTCTAAACTTCGTTTATATATCCCTTGATTTTATACAGTGGTTGACTTTGTAGAGCTAAACGACCCTATTGATCTAGTTAGACAAAATAACTCGTAATCTATAAAATATCTTCCAAATAAATATGAAGTCAGCTATATAGGTCAGACCGGTTGACCAGTTGACCGGAGGCTGTCCGATTATCGGAACGTAAGAAGAATTTAGCTAAGTGCAGCACGATTGATGAAGATGGATCATTTAGAAAAGAACTCAGCTATTTCAGTGTATGTATATTAACAAATCATTATTCCCTGACTGATTGGTTTCAAAACAGAACTTTGCATAGAAGTGCACCATTTCAACTTGTCACACTGTATGCATCACACAAAAGAAGACATATCTGAGTTTAAAGACATTCAAAAGAATGATAGTAAGCAGATATGTGAGAGAGATAAAGAATATTAACATGGCGAAACACACTCAGCTTTCAAATGAATTGTCGCCAAGATTTGACAGAATAGTTCTAAAATATTTGGGCACTGAGTGAGAAGCAGACATTTGTGGAAAATTATATTTGTAAAATCTCAGTGGGATTGAAATGACTAATTTCAACGTTTCGTTCGGCGATCTGGTCCGAACTTCTTCAGGGAAAATAAAAAGGGTTAATAACAAAAGAAAAAAAAAAGTGGAGACAAGAAATTTTACCTGAAATTTACGTTCTTCAAAAACTCCAATATCATAATCTAATAATGGTTCATCATCAGGTTCTTTTCCGCCTAAATCAATTCCAGAATTTAAAGTATCATCATCCCCGTCATCTTCAATTTCTACAGTAGCATCAACAGATGATGTAATTAGGTGGTGTGAATTTCGACGACGTTGTAATAGATAGTCTGAACTTCTGTCTTTCATTCTACCGTTGGTCATCATGCTATCATTTTTGGCATTATTAAGATTATTATTATTATCGCCATCATCGTCTATATTGTCTGGATAAACAAGAAGACGGAATAATCCAGGGAATTGATCTACTTGACCGGTGAGATCGATTACCCAAAATCTTTGCTTCTTTAATAATTCTGTATTCATTGTCGATGATAACGATGATGACAATTCAGAATTTCTTAATTTTGTATTTGTCTTCTGACTACTACTGTCGATAAGAATATCACCATTTTTAATTTCAGGTTCTGTTAACCATGCTAAGGCTAGACTTGCGCGTAGATAATGTCCACGTTCCACAGACGCTGGATAAAACACAGCACCAAGTAATGATGTTGTTTTAGGTAGACTAAAACTCAACTAGAAGAAAAAGAAAAGGAAAGGAAAAGAGTAAATTATTTGGCCCTTGTAATGTGGTCTACTCATCTGAAATAAAGAAAACGGAGGTCCTAATGGAAAACTTCAGGGGGGGCGATAGGCTTGCGTATAAAGAAAATCAAAGAAGTTTATGAAGGTGAAGTAACCCAGTTAACACCTGTGGAAACTCAAAGCCCGATTGGAGATGAAATTAGCTAGTGGTCGCGCTATATCATAAATTAGTAAAATTTAAAATTCACGGGCCATTGAATCGGGCCCCAGTGGCGTATTGGCCTACGGACTGGTCTTGTAATCGGAAAGTCCTGGTTTCGAACCCTCTAAGGTGGTGGCTTACTAATGAAGAATCTCAGACTGGTAAGAAACAGTTGTCCAGAACTCCCAGTTTTTCCAATCGTTCTCTAACCGGTGTCAATCCATGATGAAAGCCCGTAACCAATCAAATTGAATTCCTGCAAACCAACACCTGGATATTTATTTCTGTAATAGCACAAAGTTACTACCACTGTCAGTATATCTGACGAAATCTCAGCACAACTACAAAAAGTTCTTGTGGGATTCGCCAACCTTCGTTATCTCTGGTATCGACGTGCTAATCGACTGTCGAACAAAGGACTTGGGCAACATGTCGCTCTGTCCTCCTCTATGGCTGTGAGACATGGTCATTGAAGCGGAAGATATGGAAAGACTAGCTGTATTCGGTGATAAGTGTCTGTGTTAGATCTCAGGTGTTGAAAGGTATAATATGCTGAGTAATGTTGAGGTTAAGTGAAACATGTTAGATAGCAGGGAGAGGTCAGTGGATGAGTTTGTGAAGCTACTTCTACTGAAACAGCTAGGATACGTGTTCCATATTCTGTGTCATCATCTTCCTCAATGGACAGTGTTGGGTAAGTTGGAGGCGTAGACTGACTGGTTAGGGGTTATCGGGATCCTAGAAGCCATTGGCAGGCGATATAGCTCGAAATCGTTTTCAGTGGCACAGATGTGTTCACTCCCTGAGATCCAACAAATCCACTATACCGTCATGTTTTTCTCATGGTACTATGTAAGGTGACAGGTTGAAACTGAATCACTCAGTCTGTCACCTCGAACAGCACAAAAGATGGTTATATGAGAACTGATGGAGTAGCATTGTCTTTAGCAAAAGCGACTTGGATTATCAGTTAAACAAATGTTAGGCAGAAAAAAATCTCCAATCTGTAAATTCATACGGTCAGTTAATGTAGTCATAAAAGTAAACAATTGAAGAGACCGACAACATGCGCCAGTGGTTCAGGCGTCGCGAAATTCGATTCCTTGCCGACGCATCCCTAAACCTAACCTGACTGGTAGAGTAAACTGGTAGAAAAAGGAGGAGTGGACGTGAAGCGAGGAACCTCACCTCGTAAAAACAAAATCACAGCTACTACAACTACTGAAACTTTACAGTTTGCGGTCCTACATTCCATTTGGGAAACAAGGGAATGACAGAAAAAGATAAACTACAGTTAATGAATACTAATAATAACAGCTTTATTCTAAACGGTATTTGTCGTACAGGTATGGAATTTTCAGCGTGCATTACAATATATTGCATCTAATTACCTCATGATTTTTATAAGATTTTTAAAATCAAAAGCAACACCCAAGAAAAGATGAATAAAAAATAAATAAATAAAAGAACAGCGTTGCTTTTACATTTTAAACAATGCACCACAGGATATGAAATATAAAATTGGTGTGTAATAGAAGATGAGAACAACAGTGTAATAGTAACGAGGATAGTGATAGGATCCCACATATTTTGGTATTGACTGTTTAAACTTGCATATATGGTATGTTATCATTCTCACGCATTTTGGTATTGACTGCTAATTTTGTATATTATCATTCTCACGCATTTTGGTAGTGACTGCTAATTTTGTATATTATCATTCTCACGCATTTTGGTAGTGACTGCTAATTTTGTATATATGGTATATATCATTCCCACACATTTTGTTACTGACTGTCAATGTCGCACATATGGCATATTATCATTTCTCACACACTTTGTTATTGGCTATTAAGGTCAATTATTTCAAATGCTGTTAGCTGTCCATATTGTTGTAAAATGTATAAATACCATGGCTTTCTTTATCGTTGTTGCACTTCAATACACAGTCACAGTCCAGCCTTTGTCTTTTGATATTTGCGTGCTTTACTAAGTCGGAAGGTACGACGAGCAGATAGACAGATTAGTTCAGGCGCAGACAGAATAAGGTGAAAACGTCTTCATTCAATTCCCTACAGATATAACAATTGGCGACGGGGTTTACTTTAATTCATTGCAGTTATAGCACGCAACGACGACAGTTTTTATTCTGTTCAGCGCAACTATATAACATATAAGTTCAGGCGCAGACAGAGCAAGATATAACAATTGGCGACGGGGATTTACTTTAATTCATCGCAGTTATAGCACGCAAACGACGACAGTTTTTATTCTGTTCAGCGCAACTATATAACATTTTTGACTGTGTAAATTACAACCCAATTATAATGTCTATCTCTCTGGACGATCTTCCGGTGACTGCAGTTGAGGTTGCCAGACACACACTGCGTGATCCAGTTTTACAGCAAGTATCAAAGTTCATCCGATTTGGCTGGCCTCCACATGTTCATTCAAATGTTTTAAAACAGTTTTACCAGCGACGCAAATCCCTATCCATCGTTAATGGATGCATAATGTTTGCTGATCGTGTTGTCGTTCCAGCTAATCTTCGTGACCATGTGCTTCGGCAGCTTCATATATCACATCCTGGTGTTGGGAGAATGAAGGCGATCGCTCGCAGTTATGTTTACTGGCCCAACATCGATGACCATATCGAAGACCTCGTTCGCAAGTGTAGTAAATGTGCTCAAGCATCAAAGTGTCCACGCAAGACAGAACTATGTTCCTGGCCACGACCGGACAAACCATGGTCCCGTGTTCATGTTGACTTCGCTGGACCGTTCAATAGTATGCATTTCTTAATATGTGTCGACGCGTTTTCCAAATGGCCAGAGATATTTCCTATGCATTCTGCCACATCAATTGCAACAGTGTCCCTCCTACGTCAACTATTACTGAACGTTTCGTCGACACCTTTAAGCGTGCTTATGCAAAAGCGAAGGGGGAGGGAACAACAGAAAAAATTTTGGATAAATTCTTGCTGCATTATCGTACGAATGAAAAAGGACAGTTATGTGGCAGACACACAGATCACGCTCTATCCAGTACCACGCAAAGGTCAACTCGACAAAGAAGAGCTCCGAAACCTTTTCAAATAGATCCAAAAAGCAAGTCCTACACTCTTTACGGGGGGAGGTGATAGGATCCCACATATTTTGGTATTGACTGTTTAAACTTGCATATATGGTATGTTATCATTCTCACGCATTTTGGTAGTGACTGCTAATTTTGTATATTATCATTCTCACGCATTTTGGTAGTGACTGCTAATTTTGTATATATGGTATATATCATTCCCACACATTTTGTTACTGACTGTCAATGTCGCACATATGGCATATTATCATTTCTCACACACTTTGTTATTGGCTATTAAGGTCAATTATTTCAAATGCTGTTAGCTGTCCATATTGTTGTAAAATGTATAAATACCATGGCTTTCTTTATCGTTGTTGCACTTCAATACACAGTCACAGTCCAGCCTTTGTCTTTTGATATTTGCGTGCTTTACTAAGTCGGAAGGTACGACGAGCAGATAGACAGATTAGTTCAGGCGCAGACAGAATAAGGTGAAAACGTCTTCATTCAATTCCCTACAGTTATAACAGAAAGGAAAACAAAAACTAATAGGACTATTTGTTAGAGTGCCGCAGTATGTTGATCGTGTCATACCTAACGGATTTCTCATCACATAACAACTGTGCCAGATATGGTATTGTGGAGTTTTTGTACTTAGTATTCCTAGCATATAGTCTCCTATAGCTGCTTCTAGTTCTAACAGATGAAATGCAAGGAGATAGATGTGTATAGAGAGGATGCTTGGGGTCCGACAATATTGTATTTGCTAGTTTCTTACATGATATAATATGTCTGTCCTAAATAGTGTTAACCAGTTGGTTTAACGATATCCCACTTGCCCTAGTAACTGCTTTTAGTGGCCTTCTCAGCAAAGCAAAGTCTTTCTTAAGTAGTCCAGGGAAGATTAATGGGGAGCAGTAAAGGGGGATGGGTAGAATACAAGAATTGACAAACTGAGAAAGACTCATGTTGATGACCTTGGCAGCCTGCTTAAATCTTGGGCTACCAAATACCTTTATACATTACAAATCGTATTTTAATAAAAGCAGTAAGCTTGAGAAAAATACGATAAACATAGATTATGCATACACAGAAAATGAAACTTACTTTTGGTCTGATTCTTGAATGTGACACAGCGTACAGATAATTACCTAAGTATTCAACCTATTCATATAGAAAGAGGAAAAATAATCGATTAACATCTTGAAAGGTAGAAAAAATATATATGTACTAAAACTACAAAGAAAATAACAATAATAATAGGCGTCGTGGTAACAGTAGGTTATTTTTGTGTAGGTATCAAAGGAAATAGGATTTCTGAGAGTAACTAACTAACAAGTTCATTGTGAATCTGACACCAACTAATTTTTTTTCCAGATGTCCATAACATCCAAACAACTGGAGAAATAACTTGATATACTCAGACAGATAGTATTTTGTCAACTGAATGGAACTCATTGTTTATGTCAGTTATTACAATTTATATATACACAGACACACTGCAGTCTATGGTGTATTTTGTTTGCTACTTAGAGCGTCATTTTTAACCAGATATCGTGAGGAGTAGATCAATATGAGGCCATACATACCTTTGACTTTATGTTAGCCACCCACCAAGAGAGTGTGTCTACCGATTTGAGTATACTCATATTCTCCCCGTAATTCGGGTATAGGTCACATAGGTCAACAACTTCACAGTTGACAGCTACCTTGGAAAGTCCATTACCAAACACATGAACGAAAAAGCAGAAATGAATTCTTCCGTATCTGTTAACAGGGGAGCTTCTATATGCACACGACTACAATTCAAACCTGATGTACCAAGTGAAATTATAACCAGCTAGTTGAGGAAATCGATCCGATGAACGTTTAATGCCGACAAGATGCAGTTTATATTTTCTAAACACACCAGTTGTGATTCTGAAAATGAATGATGAAGTACCCAGGCTAGCGACAATTAACTATGGAGCCAGTTATGCTGGCTATTGGGACCACACCTACTAGTTTGGTTAAGTAAAAGTGCTGCTAATAACCATCAACAGTTTTGTATTGGACTACTATGTGCAAACAGGTCACAATGCCTCACATTGATTGAAGAGTCCTTCACCATCATCTATCGGGTACAAAATAATTTACCAAAGGTCTCCGGATACGGAACACTTTGAAGAGCAGAAACACTGTTGCACTTCGCTTAAATCAACCGGAGCTGTGTGTGCGCAGAAGAAACCAGTCCAGTCGACCAGTATTACAACTCTGCCACCGGCTGCCCTCCAATCTACAAAATTCATGAGTTCTGTCTTACTTCCCAAAAATTATCTGATATTTAGTCAGTCTAGTATTAGATAACAGCGAATTATCCGTCTCTTACTGATGCTTTTGAAATGTAATCTTTGTTGAGACTATTGAATTAATGTCAGTTGAAACTCCTCATTTGTTAATAGCAATGTATGTATATATATATATATAGTTGGTGGGGGTCATTTAGAGTATTGGAAAGCAGAAATTTAGCTAGACTTAGAATGATTGACCCTGGTTAAGTTAAATAGCCTAGAATAAAGTTCAGCGATTGCAGTGCATTCATTTGCATGTAATCATACGATACGTGGGGTGGGACAGGGTGGAAGTATTAAAAACTAATATAGTTGGGTGGAGAGGGGGTGAGAGAGGTTAATCACGGAATCGTGGTTCAGAGAATCCATACCGCACACATGCAATCGAAATGACGTAACACACCTTCACCTCCTCCCTAGTATAAAAGAAGTTTGGTAGGGACCCTCGGTTACAGCATGAGACGTACTTGTTTCAGAAGACGCAGCTGAAGACGGGCTTATGGAGTTGTAAATGACATGTTAATTGAAAAAACGCCACCCTGTAGGGTATTCAGCTCATCAATTAAAACATGGCCAGGAGAGTAGGGCGAAATTCTTCTGTATCTGTTAAGCCTCTACATAGACACGACTACAATTCAAACGTGATGTATCAAGTGAAATTATAACCAGCTAGTTGAGGGAATCGATCCGGTGAACGTTTAATGCCGACAAGATGCAAATTATATTTTCTAAACAACCAGTTGTGATTCTGAAAATGAAATATGAAGTACCTAGGGTAGCCACAACTAACTATCGAGCCAGCTGTGTTGACCGTCGCATACGAGGAACTTAATTTTTCGTGGGAACTCACCTACCAGTGTGGTGTGGTTAAACCGAAGTACTGTTGTAACCATCATCAGTTCTGTATTGGACTACCATGTGTAAAAACAGGCCACAAAGTCATCTGTTGAAGAGTCTTTCTCTGTCATCTATGAGGTACTGAGTAAATTAGCAAGCGCCCCTACGTACCGAACACTCCACTCACTAAAATTCTCTTGAAACAACCGGAGCTGTATGGGCAAAAGAAGCAGGTCCAGCCAGTTACTACTGCTACCCTGCTGTCGAACCTATAAATTCATAAACTCTGTTATTTCTCCCCCCCTCCACCCTAATTTGTGTGACATTCAGTCACCTTTTGAAATGTAATCTATCGATAATAGTCGTGTTATTCAAGACAGTATTGATGTTATTCTAAATAATAATTCTGTAACCATTATGATCATATGAATGAAGAACCTTATGAAGAAAAAGTTATCGGAAAGAATATTTTTTGTTCGTTACAAAGTAGTCCTTTAAATTTCACAGTTGATTTATTTCAACAATCAACAACTAAATGTAGGTGTGGCCTATGTTTATGAATTAGTCATTTGATGATAACAAATATAACCGTTAAGTTGTGTGCGCTAGCTGAAAGTTGTTCATTTTTCAGATGTGTTGTCCAGAATAAATCTTTAGTGAGCTGAAAATAATGTCACTTATATTAGCAACTGTTTCATAGATGCTTTCATGTATACTACTTAACATCCATTCATGCTTACTATTGAAGATACTATTCCAAGAGAGGAAAGATAGATGAATGGTGTTGAAGTCTACCAGACTGCATCATCAAGACCTGAAACGTTTATCCAATTTGTTACAGGAATATTCTGAGTCAGTTACAATATTGATCATATATTTTTTACTGCGGACTTAATGTAATCATTTTAATCAAAGGTCCTAAGCCACAGGTGTGCGTCGGTGACACACACCGGTAGTATGCTCGCCAACCACGCCTCACACGGTCCGGGGATCTATCCCCGGACGCACCGACCCACTGCTTTACCTCGCTAAATCAGTAATAAGACTGGTAAAAAGAAGGAAGGTTCAGCATGAGGCTAGCAACCTCATCCCGTGAAAATAATCACCACTGCTACCGACACTCCAAGCCTCCAGCTTGAAAGTGCCCTATGTTCCACTGGGAATGTTAAGGCAACGCAGAAAAAAGACAGGGTGAAGAAGGTAAGCTTAGGCATCGGGTGACCTCCAGAGAAATCAATCCAGTAACTACAGAGACTTCAAATCACAATAAAGATATAAAAAAAACTTATTTCTCGCTGGAATCGGAGAGAGAAAATGATGTGGGCTAGTGAGAGCATTTCAGGAAGCCAGTCAACCGAAATGCATTCTTTCGATGAGGAAAAAATAAGCATGGGAACGTGGAAATTTCGTACTATGTACGAAGATAGGACAGCTGCTCAAGTTGTCAAAAAAATGAGAAGATATGGCATAGAAGTGCTAGCAAGCTGTGAGAGCACGTGGAATGCAAGTGAACTCTCCCAATTGGTGACTGGAGAGACAATAATCTACACCAGTCACCGAGATGACTAAATTGAACACAATAAAAGACCAGCTATCATGATATCACCAGCAGCAGTAGCAAAAGTAACAAAAGGTCTTATGTAAATCAAAAACATGGAATCTAATTCATAACAAATTATAAAATAAAGAGTATACACAGTTGGTTGAACGGCTTTTACTCACTTTCACTTCACCCATTGCTATATATGGTGGTAATGCAGGAGTGTATATATTCAATTGTTCAATTAATGGTTCAGCTGTTGTACACGGTGCACCACTTAAACGTGTCCATGCAGATGTGCTAACTTTCAATGGTTGAGAAGGCCATACTTGTAGGCTGGCGATTTCATTCGATACATCTGTTGGTGTATACAACATTGGATTAGAGTAAAATCTATCCGATGGTATAGTCGATGATGAAGGTGACGAGGAATGTGTTGGTAAAGAATCAAAGGGAATACTTGTTCCACTGCCACTCACTAATGGTATAGTCTGAGGGGAAACAAAATGATAAAGTTAGCAAAATGTTTAAAAAAACACTTTTGGGGTATTTAGTTGAAAAGCAAATATTGCATGACTATACTATTCCTTAGTCCTTCTACTGTTATAGAGAGAGAGAGAGAGAGAGAAAATTAATCTAATGCTCACTGCTGACTTGCTACAGGATGGAGATTCCTGGCGTTCTAGTGAGTAGTCGTGACCAGTGAGGTCCAGTTAGATGTCACGTGTGTGGATGGATGTCCTACCAACGACAATGGTTGGGGTCACGCTAAATTACAAATTGGTAGAAGTTAGAATTCATGAGCCATTAAATCAGGTCCCAGTGGCTGAATGGTATACGAGCCAGCTCGCCTTGTAACCGGAAGGGCCTGAGTTCGAATCCATGGTGAAGGGTGAGTACTGGCGATGATTCCACAACTAGAATTAAACAGCAGCTGTCCAGTACTACCCAGTTTTCAATGGTTCTCTAACCGATATCAATCCGAGATCAACTCGGAAAAATTCCTGCTTTTACTGATGTTTCACTATTTAATGCTAATAGCATTATCAAAGTATTATTAAACCAGAATTTACAAAATCCACTCAGCTAATGTATAACAACTTAATCATCGCTCCTCAGCATGGGGGCATTTTTTGCGTTGTCAAATTGGCCAATTGGTAAAGATAACAAAATCAGGTGTAGATTGTTGGATTTGGCAAGTGTGTTAAACTATAAAAGTATAATGCAATTGCTTATCACATCCGTGTTGATTTTGTCATTTCATGGGTGGGTAGAGAGGTGTTGTGACCAGGTCAAATTCTATTTTGGTTCATCATTCCTATTCAGACAATTTGGATTCCATTTGATGATATGAAGTGCTTCTGATGACATTAGACGTTCTTTAGGATTTCTGAAACTTTTCTGGATTATTTTATTATTGTCAAAATCAATTTAGTCACCGGACTGTAAGGTGTGTAGACCTATGACTGGCGATATTTCAATCTATTCTAGTTCCACTAGACTTCTCGATGATCGAGCAGATGCTCTACGGTGTTTATTTCTTCTGATTTTGATTTCTCTTTGGCGATGTTTGTCCGAAGTATTACGCGTCACATTCTAAGCATTTTATTTTATAGACACAACTAGATGGAGAAACCTTAGGGATTTGGTCTTTTATGTGGACAAGGTTGTTTTGCAGTGTGCCTGATATTTTGAAGACAACTCTGAAGTCGAGCTTATTGTAAAGGTAGGTTGCTCAAGATGTTTGAATTATTGATTTCTTGTAGGGACTTCGACCACTTGCAATGTAGATTTCACCACGTACTGAAATCAGTTATGCAGATCACTGAAGATTAGGGAACACTGAAATACTGTTTTCTCCTAGTCTGAGACTCTTCATTAGTGCACATCAGTGAACCTACCCAAGAGTCGAATCCGGGACCTTCGGGTTACAAGACCAAACTCATTGACCACTGAACCACTTCGGCTGGAATTCAATGACTGCGAAAGAGTCCCTTGCTGGGACGAAACAGCTGTTCAGTACTCCTTGATTTTTAATGGCTTCTTTAACTGATGTTGGTTTTTGGTGAAATCTATACTGAAACTGTCCATGATATAGTTACTGACAGTGAATGAAAATTCGACTATTTACAAGAATTAAAATGATCCTTATTTTAATTCAATTTCTGAAGGATTGGTTTGGCTGCCATACAACTGATTGATACATAACTGCTTGTTGATAATCAAAGAAACTGTCCAGTAAATCTCTATTCACATTGTAGGAAAATTATTTTTGCTAATAATTTAATGGAGGATTTCATCATGAGCTGACATCAGTTAGAGAAGCATTGGAAAACCTACAAGGAGTACTGGACAGCTGTTTCATCAGCCTAGTTAGGGACTCTTCACAGTTAGCGCCCGCCGCCAAGGTTTGGACCCAGAACCTTCTGGTTACAAGACTAGCGAGCTCGTAGACCATTGAGCCACTGGGACCCGATCCAACCGCTCTTGAATTCTAACTTCTGCCAATTCACGACACAGCGCAACCATTTCGCAATGTCTTCTTTGATGAGTTTCTGCCTCATCTTCGACCTGCTGTACCCTACTAGTCACGGCTTGCCACTAGAACCATATGTTAACTGCCTGAATAGAGCCAGTCGCTAGTGGGTATATTGGTCTTGTGCATCAAAAAGAAAACACTTGGGGATATGATTGTTAGGATATACGGAAGCATAAGTGTAATCAACGCTTGGTAAGGTATCTAAGCTTTTCAACTGCATTAACCCTTTATAATTCTAAAGCAGAGATGATGTATTTCAAGTAATTATTTGTATGTAGAATACCATTCTTATTGTAATTAATGTCACTGTTAAGTCAAATTGTCACTAATTCATTTTTATTTTATTCGTTTGCGTCCCAACTGGAAAATAGGGTTTCAGGTCTCAGCAGTGAAGTTTACCTTTTATGGGGTGCGGTTGCTAGTTTCATTGCTCACCTTTCCTCTTTACTGGGCTTGCTAACAGCTAAGTGAGATTTGGAAGTGCGTCGGTGGTGGTGGTAGTACAGTGATAGAATACTCGACGATCACCCACATAGTACAGCGATTATTCTCACTCCTACTCCCCGACGCACTTCTATACATCGCATAGCTGCATTGAAGCCCGGAGAAAGGACGGGGAAAGAGGTTTGGCAAGAGGGTAGCAAAGCTATCTCGTAAAAGCTAAACACCACTGTTAGTAAAACTTCAAAACTCAAGCTTGAAACCTTATGATCTACTTGGAACACGAAAGAATAAAGTAATAAATAAGTCCTACGTAGTTCTTCTTGACGCATATAAACTCACTAGTGAAGGGAATACAATTCACATTTGAATCAGAAAACGGACAAAAAGAATTAGCTATGGTTAGATTGTAATATCAAATGAACAGAAGAAGGTCAACTGTTGTACACTAGCGACGTTTATAAAAAGTCAAAGCATTCTGCTCATAGATATTTAGTCTTTAATTCATCTCATCCGTTCGTCGTCTATAAAGGCTGGCTCACTTAAGTGTCTAACAAACCCACCAACAGCACTAAATAGGACAAAAAAAATAAAAATAATTGTGAAACTAATAATGATAACACAAATAAGAGAGAATATAAGTCATCTACTGTTACACTATAAAAGGAAGGGACATCTGAGTCCCTACGTAGGATTCTCAATAAAGCAGGAATTAGGGTGGCATTCAAACCTACAAACTCACTAAGGTAGGACGAGCTTTGTAGGCTAAAAGACCCATTGGACCCAATTAGACAAAATACTATAATTTACAAAATACCTTGCAATGACTATGAGTTAGGTCAACCACATAGGTTAAACTAGTAGGTCGAGGGTAGTTAGATTGTCAGAACATAAGAATTTAGCCAAGGTAAGAATCGTTGACCCGAGAAGATGAGTACTTTAGAAAAAAAAAAGCTCAGCGATCGCATTGCATGCATTAACACACAATAGGGTGGGAGAGGGTTAAAATTTTAAAAAGTAATATAAGTAGGCAGAGATGGAGAGAAATTGATTACTAAATCCTGCATGGTTCATTGAGTCTACACTCAAACAAATAAGTTCGGATTCAATAATAATGATTTACTTCTTTCTAAAATGGTACTTATGATACACTGTGGGACTCGCAGCATTCGGTACAATGTTGCAGCTAATTAACTCAACAACAAAAAAAAGAAATATTACGGGGTAGAGGTAACCAAAATAAATAGTGGCAGCTTTTTGACATTAGCAGTAACAGTTAAATCAGAAATGTACAAAAATTATAAAATGATAATAATCATATCAATAACTGAAATTATAAGACAATTGGAATAGTGTCATCATAAATTTCAAATAGGAGAAGGAGATCAAAACAGCCATTTATTCTGCTGATTACACAGTAAGTTGTAAATTTCACGCTTAACACGGCCTCTGTCACATAGAACGCGTCCAAATACGGTATCGTTGAGTTTATATAGTTAGTTTGGCGAGCATACAATCCTTCACAATGACTTCTTAACCTATGTGATGAGATGCAAGGCGGGGAGAGTTGTGAATAGAGAGAGTGTTGATAGTCAAATCATATGCATTAAGACTATTTCTTGCATGAGTTCAAATGTCTATCGACTATGACAGTAACGACGTGACTTACTGACACATCACTTGCCCCATTGACAACCCTTTACAATATTACATAATCCTTTGTGAATAGACCAAGAAAGGTTAAGAGAGAGAGAGAGAGTAAAATAAAGAATAATAGGTGAGATGCAAGAGTAAACAAATTGTAGAAGTAGATATTGGTTAGATAGTTGGAGGCAATCGGCAGGAAGCCCTGCTTGACCTAGGTTTCGTGCTAGTTGACACTCGTCAACAAGGCGTAGTACCTGCAACCTTGAAGGAACAACTCACGTCCCTTCTGAGATTTGAACCCGCGTCATCCAGTGCCGTCTGCAGTCAGAGACGTTACTACTGACGGAATTCAGTCTGCACCAAAGAAAGGACTAGACATGTCACAATAGTCACACTAGTGTTCAATCAAAGTAGACATTGATTGGTTCTTGATTGTCTTAACTTCTTAATGTAGATGGTTGGGAAGATTAAGCGACATATCATCGACACAGACATCATCATTTCAAAAAATAAAGAAGAAACGAAGAAAAATTTACTTGTTTACTCCAAAAATATGCACTTTGCATTGTATCCGTTCCACCGATAACATCCGGTAAATGTTCTAATCCTGAAGTATACTGGATATGTAGCAGACCTCTGTAGGTTTGTGTTATAGTCCCACCACTGTTGGCTGTTAATCCACCGCCTGAATTCCATCCATTTGTATCTGGATGAATTAAAATAACATGGAAGCAAATAAAAAAATGAAAATAAAATCACGAGAATATTATAGAAATCTTTTTAAGAAGTATATACTTGATTCTCAGGCCTGACAAAGTTGACTATCATTTTCACCAATAAAAATAACATCTTTATTCTGGAAAGTATTTATATAATGTACAGAATTTTCAGAAGAGTTTATTGCATAATATTTATCCTTCATACAACATCTTCAAACAAATTATTCCCGGGAGATGTAGACTTCCTGACTGGTTGAGGTCCTTGGGACGGTAAAAACCAATGACTGGAGACAATCGGTGATACGGCTCAGAATTGTTCTCAATGACGCAGATGCACTTACTCCTAATGGTTTTCCATATCCATTAAACCCTATTGTTTCTCCTTGTTACTACTCTTTCTCCCTCACTCTATTTTCTGCTTTTACAGCTCTGATGAATCCCTTTCCATCCCCCCATCCCTATTTTTCTGCCTTTGTATGCTGCAAGGAGTGTGGCAATTTGAAATGCTGCACTTCTGTGCTGAAATTCAGCCAGTCAGTTAGCTAAAGCAACTTATCACATTGAATGTCTTGTTTTAATGGGACATTAGACTTACCAAAGTTGGAACCCTGAAAATCTTCTTTACGATTACCATCACAAATAAATAAACAAGGTGAACAATTCACTTCAAATATGACCTTAACGGTCGATTCACAAAGCCTGTGATTAGAAACCAATCAGAGATGAGGGTGTGGCGACAGCTGTCTGCTAGCCAAAATTGTAGACACCAATTGACGTCAATTTTTACATCCCGAACCGGGATCACAAGAGAGAACAATAACGAGGCCTAACCTTGAGGAATTCAACAACCAATCACAGCAGACTTAGTGTGGGCGGATACGATTCGCAGATATATCACCGGACTGTCTAAGAAATGAAGAGATGACGTTCAGCAGGAAAACAACCAATTCGAAGACGTTGTTGTTTTGCTAACAATAACGACCAATAATGTACATGAAAATCTATAAATATCAGTTGATTTTCTCAATAAATGATGTGTTGCCTGGACCTTGACTTCAGTCGTTACATGGTGAGCAGTTTGTGATCTTCGTAAGTGTGAATTTGACAGAAGAACAATATGAAAGTAGTGTTTCATCTTTCTTTAACATTCTTATAAAAAATATGCAAGACAGAACTATTCACTCACATTCCTTTCACATTTAATGACAGTGACCACTTTAAATATAAATAAATACTAGTATGCAATCAACCCATAGATGATTTCTAAACTCACTTTTTTCTGAATTTTCACCTGGCATTGAGGATAACGGTAGAACGAGGGATGCTGGGAATCGATCAGGTGTCAAGGCTCTACCTTGATATAATAAAGTCCAATGCAAACGATATATCGGTCTACTTGGCGCTGGCTGGACATGACACAGAAATTCACCTTGTTTAGGCCATTCTGGCGTTAGTGAGAAATCTAATCTTAAACCTTTAAGTAATCAATAAAGTATTGAAGAAAAAAAGGATGATAAAAAAAGTGAAAGATAATTTCCATCATTTGACAAAGAAGAAAAAAATTACACCCAATGATTTATGGTCAAGAGAATAAGGATATATTTCTAATGGAGGATTTCATCATGAGCTGACATCAGTTAAAGAACTATTGGAAAAGCTTGGGGTACTGGACAGCCGTTTCGTCCTAGTTTGGGAGTCTTCCACAGTACGCAACCACCCATGATGAAATCCTACATACAATCAAACAAAATCCCTACAAAACCAATACTTGAAAATTAATCTGATGCTCACTAGCAACTGGCCCTATTTTAGGCAGTTAACCTGGGGTTCTAGTGGGAAGCCGCGACCAGTAGGGTACAGCAAGTCGAAGAAGATATTGCGAAATGGTCGCGCTGTATCGTAAATTGGCCGAAGTTAGAATTCATATGCTGGCCACTGTATCGGGTCCCAGTGGCTACGAGGTCGCCTTGTAACCAGGTCCTGGGTTCGAGTCCTGTCGGTGGGTGCATACTGATGAAGAGTCCCAAAATAGGCTGAGGAAACAGCTGTCCAGTACCCCCAGGTTTTCCAATGGTTCTCTAACTGATGTCAGCTCACGATTAAATCCTCCATGCAATCAAACAAAAAAATCCCTAAAAAACGAATACTTGAAAATATATTCCTTATCTGGTATTATTATCATTCATATGAAGTATGAGTTGACGATGTATGAAGGATAACTTTAGGAGGTGAAGTATAAAAACCCAGAGAAACGAAAATACCCATGACTTTAGACTATTCAATTTGAGTAAGGGATTGAAAGCAGGTAAATAACACTAGTGAATGGTGTTTTCCAGATTAGGTTACGAAACAATTAAAGTTCAATTAAGGCTTAGGATAGATCAGGGAGCAAAGTATATCGGCCATAAGCAACATCAAATCCACAAACGTATTCTGGAACATTATCCAGAGTGGTTAGGCAGAAGAGAAAAGAAAAATAGTAACAGCTCCATTCTTGAACATCTTGTCATCTCTGGACATCGAGCACCCTCACTTGTACGAATGCTTCACAGTGCTACACAGAGTCCATCAATATCGTACAATATGCAATCTGTACATAGCTGAATCATTAGCTATTCGGGACCTGGACCTCTACATTCAAAAGCGCAACATAAATTCACTTGCCCTTCTATGATCAGAGTAATGTTCTCGCTATGAATCTGTAAGTATATTATTATTATTATTTCCATCATCCATATTTTGTTATCACTCTATAACTGTTTATCAATAACATTGAGTTCTCATAATGATTTTACATAAAAACACTTTATCGTCTTTCCACTAGTTCCTGTCCATTCTACACGAGTTTAATGATTAGTCATTATCTCACAATTATTACGTCATTCCAACTTCTGTCTATTTTCTAACTTCCAATTAGTCATCCCGTCTAGGTTACACCTTAAAATATGTAATACATTTTTCCAGGACAAATTTTACCAGTACCCGATTGGTCTTGTAATTTCTTTGTTAAATGTAATTAACAAGTATTGGTTTTTATAGGGATTTAGTTTGATTGGTTGCAGGATTTCATAGTAAGCTGACATCATTTAGAGAACCATTGGTAAACCTGCAAGGATTACTGGATAGCTGTTTCGAAAGCCTAGTTTGGGACTCTTCATCAGTATGCACTCACACTGTGGGGTTCAAACCCAGGATCTTCTGGTTACAAGGCAAGCTAGCTCATAGATCATGAAGCCACTGGGACCCGATCCAATGACCAGCCCATAAATTCTAACTTCTGCCAATTCAGGTTAGGCAAGGTTTAGGAGTGCGTTGGCCAGCGATTAAGCCTCAGATCATGGATTTGGTGAGGCAGTATTCCGCTGCTGAACCACCGATGCATACATAGATCACAAAACATTTATTGTCCAATGACAATGAAACACCCAAGCGCAGCTTACATACTGAATTAACAAACACTAATGAGTCTGAAAAATATGACTGTTACAGACACCAACTCACCATAACTACACAATTGCATATGACAACGATGTGCTGGATATTTATCGCATACATCAGTGCAATTATCTCGAGCACAACAATCAAAGCATGTTTCTAAACGTGGTGAACGACCATTATCAGCAGCTCCTGGAGTTGGTTTACACGTTAACGAACTGGCTTTTAATTCTTCAGCACACGATGCTAAACAATGCTGACAATCGAGTTTCAATTGACCACATCTTTGTAAAAGAAAAAAAATATCATGGGAACAGATAACATTTTAAAATAAGAAATCGGTTTACTACATCTATATATGATAACATGACTCATTCGAAAGTTAGTCATGTTGAGTAAATTGATTATTACACTGATAGGAAATATACTTAACCTTGATCAAGACACAAACATGAGTTATGAGTATTTATCAGTAGTGTTAGACGGATAGTATTTGGTAGAATGAGATAACTCTACTCTTTAAAAAGTATAGAAGAATGCTAACTTCATATATGCAAATATAGAGGTGATGAAACGAAGATATACAGAAATTCGTCACATTTACAATAGGAGAATAACCTAAAACGAGTGCAATTCAGCTTGTCCTTGGGAGTTTGTATCTGACATCATAATGTTACCTTTAAATTTGTTAACAAGGAAACTGCTTCTAATATCAACTAATAGTTTGTTCTCATGGTTTCAGGGAGGGGGGGGTTACGTTAGAGGCGTCGGTGGCACAGTGGTAGAATGCCCACCAACCACACCTCACGTGGTCCGGAGTTCGAACCCCGGCCGCCGACTCACCCCCTTTACCTCATTGAGTCAGTAATAAGTCTGGTAAAAGGGGGAAAGTTGAGCATGAGACTAGCAACTCCATGCCGCATAAATAAACACCAGTGCTACAGAAACTTCAAGTCTCCAGATTGAAGGTGCTTTTTGTTCCACTGGGAACGAGAAGGAAAGAAAAGGGCAAAAAAAGACGTTAGTGGCCAACTTAGACTGATCACGACTTCCTAGTAGAATGTAAACTATATCATCAAAGGGAAAATCGAAAATTATATTGTCGCATCCACAAATTCACATTACACTCATTTTTCTTGTCAATTAGATACTTTCATCGATCTTATTTTTTGTTGTGCATAAGTTACCGGTCGCCTGCTGAAAATATTACAACTGTCTTCTTCATGGTTTCTTTAAGATTAGTATGTTACATTTACCTTATTACATGAAACCCTGATTTCTCTGGTGTTTCTGGCCAGGACGTTGTGGAATTTATTGTTATTCATAGAAAATCAAAACAAGTGATTCACCAAAGGGACTCTTCTCAACGAATTTATCATCAAGCTGTACAGTCGTATATATACGTATGGTTTTTAAGAAGTAATATCCGGTGAGGGAATTGAATCATAGGTGTGAATGCATAAAGTAATAATAATAATAATATGAAGTTCAATTAAAACTAAAATGTTTGTGATTATAATCATAGTTAAATGTCAAGTGGCAAAGCAAATTAATGTCATATATAGAATAATTCATAAAATGGGTGGGCAATTATAGGATTAGTAGACAAATCGAATAAAATTTTTAAAAAAATTATATAATATTGTGTGAAATTTGATAGCATAGAATTTAATGTGGCGAACCCAAATTGATTCGGTTTGACAAGTTGAACAAGTGAAATAATACCGAGGACAGTTTAAAGTGAGAATAATAATAATAACAATTGGCTTAATAAGGAAGAGTATACAAAGTGAATAGACAAAATGAAAAAAAACCAGTTGGTAGAGCCAAAATATGATTAGGAATTACCATACTTTAGCATAGAGGGATTAAGACCATGAAAATTAGAGGGGTTGAACGAACGTTTTCTGTATTAATAGACCTGTCTTTTCTGTTTCGATGGCCAAAACTTCAGCAATACAGACAGATGTTTCTTAGAGCAGATGTTTACATAAATTTAGCAAATAAACAAACTTTATTTACTTGCTGGTACTTCTTCCTGCTGAACTCAGCATAAAAAACAAAACTCGGATTTTCGACACTAGTGCCATGGTTGTTGTTCCATATAGGTTCTCTGGAGCCATACTGAATATCAGATGGACAGAAAGAATTAGCAGCAAGGAACTTTAGAAGTGCAACAAACCAACCGAGAACCTATTGACTAAGAAATATTCTGAAGACAGTGGAGGTGAATCGGACACACACTGAGGAGAGGACTTTTGGTAACATATTGCGCCTCCAGACCATCGCTCAAATGGAACTCGAGTGAGAAATGACGAATCAGGTATCCAAAGGTGACATGGAGGAAATGAAACCTTGTGACCAGTCGTGGGGTCACATATAGAGGGATGCAGACGGCAGGATAAAATGAAGATGCGTTGTTTAAGACCTTCTGTGCTCTACTCAGAAACCAAGGGAATGATAATAATAATAATACTGCCACAAAATTGAATAGCGTCGGTGGCATATCGGTTAGGAAGCTCGCCGACCATGCACATGGTCCGGGGTTCGATCCCCGGCCGGCGCACTCCTTTACCTTGCCAAGCCAACAATAATCCTGGCAAAGAGGAAAGGTTGGGCATGAGGCTAGCAACCCCATCCTGTAAAATAAACACTGCTACAGAAACTACAAGCCACTAGCTTGGAGCCCTATGTTCCACTGGGGAAGGAAAAAAATGAATAACAAATTAATTATCCTGAAATTCTTGTGAATACTGTAAGACTTACAATTGCTTCTCTTCATAATAAATAGAACGTGGGGAAGCAAGTTCAGCATTCCAATGAGATCCAAAGATTGAAGGTAAACGACCAGGTTCTAGACAAGCCACAACAGCTGGTGTTGGATTTCCGCTGCTTGTTTTAGACTGATCATAAATACTTCTATGCTCTGATCCAAATGTTTGTGCATAGTGTTCTGATTCGGTTTGGCGTGGAGTGAGTTCTAAAGGTGGAAAGTGTCCATGTTGTTTATATGTGCGACAACTGGCTAGAACAGGACGATGGCCTGGTAAACTGGCGTCTGGCACTGTAGCAGTAGTAACATTCTATGGATAAGAATATTCGAGAAAATGAACGAAAGGACCATCGTAAGTTTCAGTGAATGTAAACAATAGGTAAATCATATGACTAGAACCAAAGTCTAACAATATGTATTTTCCGTTAGTTGATTGGACCGAAATGTTCGGCTTATGTTGACATGTCGCCTCCCCAGTACGGACGCTTTGACGATGTCTCAGGACCAACTTAAAGTGATTTGGTGAATAGTGACTAACAGTGGAATCTACCAGGACGGGCAAATCGTCCTATTTGGGGCTTGTCATCTAGATGTCAATCTTGTTACTAATTCTTTCATGAAAAACACATGTTATATAAGCGTGATTGTACACCCAAAGAGCAAAATGAATTCGACGAAACGAGCCTCTTCGCTGAACTAGGTATTTCGTTTACATTAATGTCTGGTTGGCGATTATTCATGACAAACTAACTGTTCCTTAGTTTTTAAACATGCTCAAGCTTGGATCAAAACATGATAAAAATTGTATAGTATTCACTTCAGCCTTGAAATCACAGAAACTACACGTCTTTCTATTTTGCCTCCAGTATAACGCTTTATCAAGCAAAATACCAAGCAGTCTGTCTGTCTGTTTTCGACATAGAACTTTGCACCGGTGTGCAGCAGTTCAGGTCACCACACTCCCTTCTTGTAGCACACAAAGCAAGAGAATAAAGTAGAAGAAATGCATAATAGAGACAGTAGACAGGGATATGAGACAAAAAGAACAGTAATAACGAATAACAGTATAGTTTTATTGCATATTCAAAGTCACAAGGAGTGGATGCTTCTGTACCAGCCATTGAGAACGATTTTGAGCCATATCACCAATTTTCTTCAACCTTCATCGCCTTTTATCTTCCCGAGTAAACCAACCAGGAAATATACACCTTCTTACATGGCTGACTGGCTTAGACTAACTTTTGTAGATTTCATTGACTGATGAAGGCATGTTTTGGTTTGACCAGCGCTATCTCTTTTCCAGCCTGACTCTATATCAGCTAACATATCCAATCAGTTGAGGAAACCCTTGGCTAGGCATGCGTCACGCATGCTGTAACCATCTCAGTCGATGTAACTTCATTGCCTCGTCGATTGATTTCCCCTGCTTACCTAGCGCCCCACCGACGCCTTACCTCAATATTACCCTATTATTCCACTTTACACAGGAGATAGAGCCCAGGCACCTATGATCAAAGACAGATAATCTCTTCATGTCTTTCATTCTCAATGGCCAGGTCTCACAGCCATAAAGGAGGACGGAGCAGACTGCTTAGCACTACACACGTCCTTTTGTCGATAGCTTGATATCACGTCTACGCTAGAGACGGCGTAAACTCGCATATGTGAAACTAGCCCTCTGGATCCGTGCCGAGATTTCGTTGTTGTACTGTTTCGTTTTTAACTGACACTTTCTTAAAAATCGTTCGTGAGTCATATTCATCGTCTGTGTTATTACTCTCACTGTTCAAAACAAATTCATCTGGGCGAATTAGTTTTTGTTTCATTGCACGTTTTGTATAGCCGACTCATTGTGGTTATTATTTTTGCTGTCAGATAACGCTCTCTTATTTAAAAGCATATTAGACATTTTAGGTTTTCACGTGTCAACTCAACTTCATCCTAGCTATTCTAGTGTATATCATCACTCTTACAGAATGCATTTCAGTACGGTTCAAGTAAACTAAACTGACGGGTTTCGACATAACTGTTAGCGTCATAATGTTACTTAATGTTATACCTTGTCAGCTAAATGTAAGACTAATTAGAGACTGTACTATGCACTAGTTACTATATAGGTAAATACTGTTTGAATGTTACAGGATTTCAACATGAACTGACATTGGTTAGAGAACCATCAGAAAACCCGCAGGGAGTACTGGACAGCTGTTTCGTCCTAGTTTAGGACTCTTCGGCAGTGCGCACCCACGGGGTTCGAACCCAGGACCTATTGGTTACAAGGTGAGCTCGTAGACCATAGGCCTTGAAACCAGAAGGTCCTGGGTTCGAACCCTGGTGGATGCGTACTGATGAAGAGACCCAAACTAGGACGAAACAGCTGTCTAGTAAATACTCCCAGGTTTTCCAATGATTCTCTAACCAATGTCAGCTCACAATGAAATCCTGTAACTAATCAACCGAATCCCTACAAACCAATACTGTTTGAATGTGTTGTATCTTTATTGTTTTTTAAAAAAATATAAAGAAAGGCAAACGAATATTAACTTACCCGATGAACACGCATACCAAGACGATAAAGTGGTGGAACTGGATAAGGGCATAACTTTGATAAAGTACTATTTGCTTTCAATGAATAAGCATGCACTGTATGATATTGACCAGTAGCAGATGACCATCTGTAAGAATCCGGTTCTAATGTTGACTGATCCATTAATGATGCAGCTAACATAAATAGATGATTATCATTTCCTGATGAATGATCCACTGGACCCAAAACAGGCATCAAATTAAGTATTTCAAAGTCCAAACGAACCTTGGAATAGAAATATTAAGAAGTTCTGTTTCAAACTGAGTGAAGTAGGTAGTAATGTTGATAAAATTTATCAACAATAAAGAGTCAGACGTTTCATACACTTCTTTTTAATGAATATAAAAGTTTTCTATAGTTTGGTTTGTAAGGGTTAGAGAACCACTGAAAACCAGAGAGTACTGGTTTCGTCCTAGTTTGGGAATCATCGGCAGTACGCACCCACCGCCAATGGTCGAATCCACGACCTTCCGGGTACAATGCCAACTCGTATACTATTCAGCCACTGGGACACGAGTCAATCGCCAGTTCATAAATTCTAACTTCTACCAAATAAGATGAAACAACTATCCAGTACTCCAGCGCTGGTTTTCAATCGTTCTCTAACTGATATCAGTCCGTGATCAACTCGTAAAAACAAAACTAATCCTTACAAACCAAACTATAGAAAATTAATCTGATGCTCACTAGTGACTTGCTACAGGATGGAGTTTCCTGGAATCCTAGTGAGTAGTCGTGACCAGTGAGGTCCAGTCAGATGTCACGTGTGAGAATGGGTGCCCCACCTACGACAATGGCTGTGGTGACGCTAAATCACGAATTGGTAGAAGTTAGAATTCATAGACTGGCGATTGAATCGGATCCCAGTGGCTGAATGATATACGAGCTCACCTTGTGACCGGAAGGTCCAGGGTTCGAATCCCAGTGGGTGCGTACTGTCGATGATTCCCAAACTAGGATGAAACAGCTGGCTGTCCAGTACTCCAGTGATGGATTTCAATGGTTCTCTAGCTGATATCAATGCGTGATCAACTCGTAAAAAAGGTATGAATAAGGGCAAGAACAGCAATTCCATTATGGGTAAATTTTGTTTGATAAAGTCTCACAGTGTTATACAGTAATGTCTACTGATGACGTTTCGAGCACAATTTATTGCTCATAATCATATCAAGGTAATCACACGACTTCCTAAATTCATTTATATAGTTCCATTGTTTTTCTCTTGATTTTCACTTGATATGATTATGAGGAATAAATTGTGCTCGAAACCTGGTCATCAGTAAACATTACTGTATAACACTGTGAGACTTTATCAAAACAAAATTTACCCATAATGGAATTACACTCTATCACAGTGCACAAGTTTTATTCTTATATCAATGGCAAGAACAGCAGTTTGTCCAGAATAAGATGGTACCACCATCATTTATTTCGTCGGCTTCTAACCAGTTGCACACAGCCTAATAAAATGAACTAAGTTTATGTACGGAACAATTTTAACATATCTGCAAAGGTTACGTAATGTCAGTTGACAGGAGACTCCAAACTTAAGAAATAGTCGTCACAAATTACCATTATTCAGTTTTTATCCACAAAGTACAAGTTAGAAAAAAATTAGACGGCAAAATCAATTAATAGTAAAAGAGCCACGTAATAAAGACAAGTGGTGAATAGGACTACGAGTAACCAGTAAGCTGAGTGTAACAGTGTGGTGAGTCTAACTCAAACCCCAGAAACAAGAGATAGGCAAAGTTACAACACTTAAACGGAGTGAAATTTAAAGCCAAAGATTACGTGATCAAATGAAAAAGAGAATAAAGACATCCAGTTGCCAGGGGAAGAAATGACTAATAAATGATCCTTCTTGAACACATAAATCAGGTTTCAGGTGTTCAATAGCGATTGTTGCAGAAAACTTGAGGAGAACTGAATTATGATTCCGAAGGATTTCATGGTGTCCACCTCATGGTTCCATGTCGAGAAGACGCCGGACAATGATACTATTGAAATTGTTTGTTTCCTTAAGGGGTACGCTTTTTGGCACATGTTCAGATAATCGATAGTGCGCCGTTCTTTCTATTCTCTAAATAAAATTGCTTCCTCAGATACATTTAAATTTGTATACGCACTTAGAGTTAACAGGAGAAAGGTATCTGTCGTCCTTCCATGTCGTCTGATGACTGGAAGTGAACTTTAGCTGAAGGATAGGTTCTGGCTAGTAGGCGTTTCAACCTTTTGTTGACTATTCCTGAAGTATTATCACTTTTAAAATTGAGTTGAATGAAGACAGGCTTCTTTACTAATGTGATTTGTTTGACATTTGAGCCTACACATCGTTTGTAATTGTAAATGAATTCCTGAAGGTAACCGTTGTTTTTCAACATCTTTCAGAGAATCAAAAATTATTACTGTAGAGCATATTCTCCTACCTCTATAAACAACTTTTGACCAGTGCTCATCTGTAGCTATGTGGACAACAACCATTAAAATGTAAGTATTATCCATTCCATGAAAATAACTAACCAACAGAAATAACAACCAGCACTAATCACCATCAGCAAAGGAGGTTTGACAGAGGTTACTTCCTTCATTTATCTGGCAAGGAAGCACGGTTCTAACCATAGGCGGAACGCATAAAGATGTAAAAGCCAGCCACAGTCGGAAAGGCAAGATACACCTTTCTCAACCTGTAACCAGTTTGGAAATCTTCTGCACTCTGCAGCACAAAACAACAAGATTCACATTTTAAACACAAATGTGAAGTCAGTTAGTGCTTCTATACAGGTCAGAAACTCGACGTGCGTGTCAGGAAAAGCATTTCTAACAAGTTACAGACTTTTATCAACAGCTGCCTACACTGGCTCCATAGTGAAGATCAAATGGCCAGGGGGCTGGCGAGAAAGAATTACCAACAAGAAACACTGCAGTGGAAAAGACCATTCAAAACCCGATTGCTCAACAAATATGTACACAAAAAAGGAGGCTGTCGAATGACATTGCACGCAATTCAGGCCATCACTTGAGTGAAATCCCAATGGGAAGTGACAAGTGGGTCGGCGGTGCGACAATGACACTGAAGATGTTGTGTGAGGAGGAGATAAGAGATTATGGCCAACCGGGTGGCTAGCCAGTTGAAGTCTGTCTGTCTGTTTTCGACATAGAACTTTGCACAAATGTACGGAAGTTCAAGTCGCCACATTCCGTGTAGCACGCGAAGCAAGAGAAGAAAGTACAAGAAAAGCATAATAGAAACAGTGAGCAGAGGTGTGAAACAAAGGAGTGATAACGAAGAACAAAACAGTTTCATTGAAGATCATAAGTCACAAGGAGTGGATGCATCTGCGCCACTGAGAACGGTTTTGAGCCATGTCACCAATTGTTTCCAACCATAGATTTTTACCCTCCTGAGGACCCCAGCCTGGAAGTCTACACCTTTCTACGTGGCTTAGACCAACTGCTGTGGATTTCATTGACTGATGCCAAGTTTTTGTTTGACCACCGCTAGCTTTTTTCCAGCCTGACCCTATATCCGCTAACATAGCTCGTCGAGGGAGGCGATGGCTTGGCATACGTAACACATGTCCTAACCATCTCAGTTGAAGAGGACGTCAGAGAATATAGCAAAAGGCAGATGTGTTGTTGTAGCCCTATGTTCCAGTCGGAATCCAATGGAATAATAATAGCAGTATAAATTCCATGTAGGCTTTCAGTCACTTGATCTCTGAAGACTTTAAGAGATAAATCTATAGTACTCTATTTATCTGGGCGACAAGGGGCATGTGAAAGCTTTAAATTATAAATACAATGAATAAAATTCCACATTATATAAATTTACTTGATATAAAACACAGTGAAATCCTATTAATGGCTGGATTAGATTTCTAGAACAATGCACTGCCTATAATCACATCAAGTCACTCTCACACAACTCAATACGATTTCCCACATATCAGAGGTTGGTTGCCTATGCGATTCGACGAACAAATGTTTTTAGCGATTAACCCATCCTGTTATTAGCCTAATTATATTAATTTTTAATAATTCAACTCGATTAGGAATTTCTTTGAGCTTACTGATATGCTCAAAAACAATAAAATTTACGCACTAAACTTGATCCACTTGATTAGTACCGTGTCTTTGTGTGTCAGCGAATTATAATCCACCATAGTGACCATATTCCACTGACACAATTATTGACAAAACACAGAATTAATGTATAGCTCGTCGGAGCATATGACACTGATGGATAGGAATACAACAAATCAGTTATTTTAGTATTAAATTGTATCGTGATCCGAAATGAAAATACTTTGAATGCATACTAGGGTAGTGTTGTGCGTCGTATCCTTGCTGTTGGTGCTGACTGAATTCTATCAGTCACATTTGAAATCTGACCATCACAATACGTGACTCAACATAACAGTGTTCTCTGAATTGTTGGTATCGAGTAGTTAGAAGCAGTTGTTACGAATCCTTGGATCTAGGTATCTTAATTTTGGCATTCACCAGTCGGCAAGGCGTATCTGTCACTCAACCAGCATCAACAACAAAATTCGGTAGGATTTTCAATAAAAACAACGTCAAGTCAGTCAGTTCTTCTATACGGATCGGATCAGAAACTTGGCGGTTGGGTCACAAACAATATTTCCAACAGGCTTTTGCACACCTTTATCAACAACTAACTGTCAACTATCGCTCTATACTGGAGATCAGATCAGATGGCCGGGCCGGAAAGAATCACCAACAAGGAACTAAACTTGATCCACTTGATTAGTACCGTGTCTTTGTGTGTCAGCGAATTATAATCCACCATAGTGACCATATTCTACTGACACAATTATTGACAAAACACAGAACTAATGTATAGCTCGTTGGAGATGGCCCAGATCTCCGGGCCGGAAAGAATCACCAACAAGAAACTATGAGAACTGACAAAACAAGAACCAATTAATCGCCCGACAAATATACAGCAGGAGAAAGTGGAGATGGATTGGACACTCGCTAAGTAGGAGGCCGCTGGGTGACATCGCGTACGCGTCAGGCCATTTCTCGAGTGGAACCAGGCAGAAAGGGGAGCGGCGAGTGGGACGTCAGTGTGAGGTTGGGGTGACATGGAGGAGATCGTGTGAGTAGGAATCAAAAGAGTATAGACTAACATATATGCAGGTGAAAAGCACAGCAGAAGACAGAAACAAGTCAAGACGTGCAGTTGAAGCCCTATGTTCCACTAGGAACCCAAAGGAACAATAATAATAGTAATAATAATAAAGAAGCATGAAATGTTAGACAATGTAGGCAAAACAAAGGAGAAGTACAAAGAAGACCCAATAGTTCGTAATATATTATCCAACATGACCAAACGACTTCTGTTGACTCTATAACGCTATCAATAGGTCTATTCAGTAGATGAAGAACTTTTTTTTCACATCAATGAAAACACATCATAACTCTTTTTAAAAGTGAAAAAGTATTTTATTATTTATTTATATTACCTGATAACCAGATCCTCTGTCAATAATAATAGACTTATTCATTGGTAAACGCCCAATATCTTCTGGATGAAGTGTAACTGTAGCTTCTTGTACTTTTTTACGATTTTCAAACCAAACATTCTTTTTATACGGAACAACTAATTCGGGGATAAGATCCTTACCTACGGGAAATAAAATCATTAAAAATAAAATTGCAGTACTTTCTGTTTTCCTTATTCCAGTTAATATTATAACATTTAAGAGCTTGTTTTGAGTGCACTGTGGAAGCATTGTATAAACATGTTGTGCCTAAACGTTTATCTTCCCATTTGTGATAATTAATTCGTCTACTAGCCGAACCCGAGGTATTAGAATTCGAACTAGATAGACATACTTATGAATTGTTTGATGCTGTACAAGGTAGAATGTTTTGTTGATTTGAACGACTTAAAACATGATGAGCGTTCCCATCAATGGTGGGTGATCTTATTAAGTTAGGATTAGGCATATTACAAGGACTTTGTAATTCAGTACAACATCTGAAGATAACTTCTTCAGAACCACTGTTGAAGCGTAGAACACCATATGTAGTAGCATGCGGAGATAATGAATTCGGATGATTTGTAAATTGTCGAGAATTAGGAGAAGTGATATGATCAGTTTGATAAACATGCACAGGTTGATTGTTGTGTAATGTATTTTGTCCATGTACAATCATTTGCTGTTGTGTTGGAGGGGTACGCTGAAGTCCACTGGAACCATGCACAGGATGTGATACACACGAACGCTGTATATATTCAACTGGCATGTTTTGTTGACAACAGGATGCCTACCCCTCCTCACGTGGCTAAGTTTTGGTTTGACCACCACTGACTCTTTTCCAATCTCATCCTATGCCAGCTAACATTGCCAGTCAGTCGGTCGAGGAAGGCGATGGCTAGGCATGTGTAACAAAACGAGTAATGGAGATTTATTGTATGCTATCTATAGATTGGACTATTCAATTCCCAACTGTTAGATAGTTTAATATTTAATACATCATCCTTGAGATATTTCCGAGTAAGCCTTTCCGTGCAGTGATCTGCTTTTTTTTCAACTGCCTTCTTTTTGACTCAAAAGTATATCTGAAACCTCAAGCTGACTGCAGCATTCTTCCTCTTGAGTAAGGTTGGTGCAATTGTATATAGACTTAAATCTATTTATTAAACAAGTCGCACCCTAATGCTGGTTGTATTTTGTAATGATTTGGTCAATATACATCTTATAAAAAGCTAGGTGTTCGGCATATAACTTGTAAGCACCAGTCAATAATAGTGAGACAAACTTGGTCTTTTAATTAGTTGTGTTCTCTGAGCTTGCGAAGCTTTCGCCGTCCTTCTGGACAACATCTTTAGCGCAGGTTTTAGAAAAAATGAACTCATTTATATTCTCCATGAGTGATGCAATTGTATCTCGTGGCAACCACTGTAGTGACTCGATGTTAATCTACGTCTCTACTGGTCATTTTTATTGACTTGTAATTTGAACTTTCTTATCATGTTTTTTTTTCCTTCACGTTCCCAGTGGAACATACTAACTCAAGCTAGTGGCTTGAAGTTTCTGTAGCAGTGTTTAATTTTACAGGATTGGGATGCTAGCTTCATGCATAACCTTTCCTCTTTACCAGCATTATTTCTGGCTTAGAGAGGTAAAGGAGTACGTCGGTGGCCGGGGATCGAACCCCGGACCATGTGGATGGTCGGCGAGCGTCCTAACCGCTATGCCACCAACGCACAAAGTGATTTGATTTTTATTAGTTGGTACATTTGGTCTACATGTTAACGTGTTTGTTAATTGCATATTCGTTTGAGTACCAGGCTTCTAGGAATTCTCTGACTGCACTTTCGGTGTTTCCTTTGTCTAAGATTTCGATATTATCCCAATCAAACTGATGTCCATAATTGTCTATATGCATTGACATGAAAGAGTATATATCATGTGTTTTCACAGCTAATTTATGTTCTGGATTCTGATTCGAAGATGATGTCCACTTTGGTCGATATAATGTCGGTTAGCGTTCATACAATTTATTTTGTAAATGGTACTAATCTTATCTCCTTTTTCTGTTGGATCTTTCAGTCGGCATAATATCGAATTAAGCGATTTGACTGGCTGGCTTGTGTGCTATATCTATTTCAAACGGTTTCAATATTCTACCTGTTGTTCAAAGTTATTTTTTAAATATGGTAGGATGAATTTTCTTGTAATCTTTGATGATGGTTTCTTGTTGGTGTTGTGATTCGATTTTTTTAACACTTTTTGATGAAATTGTGCGGATATCCATTTCTTTTTGAAGACAGTTATTTGGTATTTTTCCCCCCATTCTCTTCAACACAGAAGTACTACAGTGTGTTTGAATTCTTTTAAACAATGTCTGCACACAGTTTTTTTGTGGATAACGGGGTTATTACTATTAGTTAAGCATTTGGTCTGTGTGCGTTGATTTTCCGTATATTTGTGTTGCTAAATTTCCTGTGTTAGTTCTCCTGATTAAGACATCTAAAAATGGGATTTTGTTACCTAATTATTCTTCTCTTGTGAATTTGATGTTTCAAATATATTGTTTATTAATTTATGGATATATTCTAAATCGTTTCTCTTAATTATTACAAATGAATCATCAACGCAACGTACCCAGATTTTCGGTTTAATTATAGGTAGAGCTATTAATTCTAATCTTTGCATGACGGCTTCAGCTATTAATTTTTATGTGGGCTATCCCGTCGGTGTTCCTTTTATCTGTTCATATATTTGAGCATTGAATTGGAAGTATGTTGTAAAGCATAATTTTATGAGTTCTATCCAAGTTCAACATTGCACTTTTATGATTTAATCGCTATAGTGTAATTTTCACATAGTTTCTTTTGCTAGTTTTTGACCATTTGAAGTATATAAAATACTGTGACACTATTATTTCATTGTCATCTACTTAAATTTTTTTGATTTCTCTAAAAGCTCAATTGGAGTATTGATAGAATGGTTGCACGAATCTTTTCTTTAAGCTTAGCTTTCATGTCGGTTAGAACTCGTCAGGAAGGCATATCTGCTATCTTGAAGGAACAAGTCATCTCTTCTTTGAGAACCATACAGTGCTGTACTCAGACGTTACTGCTGAGCTACTAGGACTCACGGCTGACCATCTGTAAGACTTCTAGGCATACTCTGATTGGGTACTTTGTGGTAAGTGATTAGTGTATTACGTCGAGTCCTTTGCTTGTTGAAGACTGAATTCTAACAGCTACGTGTGTAATATTGTGGTGAGAGCAGGCTGCTAGCCGAATTGGTAGACAATTATTTACGTCAATGTTTGTGTGGCAAATATTGGTCGTGTGAAAATATGAACAAGACTTATTCAACAACCAATCAGAGCAGACTTGGCGTAGGCAGATACAGTTAACATATAGATGACCTTACAGTCAAAAAAGTCACAAAGAGATGCAATGTCAACTTTCTGGAGAAACAACCAATCAGAAGAAGACTGTTTTGTTCGCTTGAATAAGCTATAATAATGTACAAGAAAATATACAAATACGTGTTGATTTCCTTAATAAAATAAAGGATCTGCTTCCTAGCCCTTCTCTTCTGTTGTTAGAATATGACTGAATTCAACAAGAAAGAACATCCCGCAACTTTTCGAGTTCGAAAACGGATCAATCCCAAACTGGAACGAAACGGCTGTCCAGAACTTTCTGGTTTTCAAAGATTCTCTAACTAATATCGATTCCTGGTCAAACTTGAAAAACGAATGAAGTCCTTAGAAACCAACTCTTAAAAATAACAAATTTTGTCTTAAATATCATGGATGAAAAATTAAACAAAACAGAAGACGAAGTGTGCGAATGCACCCGTTCAATTCTTTATCTTTTTTTTAAAAAGCAAGCGGTGAATGTGTACTTACGTTTGCAGATACGATTACTTGATCCTTTGCATGGTGATAACTCAAATTCTTCAGAAATGCATAATGGACGACAAGCTGTTCAAGACAGAAAATAATAAAACAATAATAAAAGCTATTACGCAATTCAAATTTAGTAAAAAAAATTATATGCGAATACCTAATTACCTTTCACCTAGTAATACTGTTGGTCTGGGTTGATTTATTTCAAGACTGATTATGAAACCATTGGGAACCGGAGAGTGCTGATTCAGTTTCAAGGAAAACCATCTGCATGAATTTGAGATTCAAAAGTGATTAGGCTTCAGATATGCTCGAAAACCGTCTCTTTCTAAAGCAGTCAGTGAGACATCCTTTGTTACAAAATTACAAATGATGTTTACCAGCTGTAAGTTGTTCCCCATCTCTGTAAAAGATAAGCTTCCTCGCCTGACCGCCTCCATGTGCATCTGCCAGTTCACCTGCTCTTGTGGAGCAAGATACATTGGCTGTAGCTACAGAATTCTTTCCATACGAATACGAGAACATATACCAGTATGTTTTTACAAGGGAGAAAGAAAGGGTGTGAGAAGTTATATTCTAGAACACTTGATCGACTTCTGTCACTCTGTTAACCCTGACCAGGATTTTAAGATCATCTGTTGAATTCATGCTAACTCGCCGCGTAATCTTCGATATAAACTTCTAAAGACAGCAGAAGCCTTGACCATTCATAATTCAAGACAAAATAAGTATGTACAATCCCTACCTCTGCCTTGACCGTGAAGGGATAAACATTTATTTACTTATTTTTTTATTTTGTTTACTTAGTTAATTATTATTATTGTTACTATTACTACTCTCAGGTGCGTCGGTGGCACAGCGGTTAGGATGCCCGCCGACCATCCACATGGTCCAGGGTTCGATCCCCGGCCACCGACGCACTCCTTTACCTCGCTAAGCCAGAAATAATGCTGGTAAAGAGGAAAGGTTGGGCATGAGGCTAGCAACCTCATCCTGTAAAATTAAACACTGCTACAGAAACTTCAAGCCACCAGCTTGAGGTAGTATGTTCCACTGGGGAACGTGAAGGAAAAAAATTACTATCCTCACTTCGTACTGTTTCAGGAATTATTTAACTTGTCCCACTTGTCATTCTCAATCCAGACAATTTTCCAAGGTTGAATTCTATCTTATCAAATTTCACACCGTGTTATGTAACGTTTTATATTAGCCTATTGACCTTATAAATATAAACCGTCTACCAACATCTATACATTTTATGAATTATTCTATTTATATGACATTAATTGTTTTACCACATGACTGGGGATTGTCATACTTTAGCATAGACCCAATAAGACCCTGATGGTGGAAGGGGGGGGCAGAATTATATCTTCCAAGAATAATCTCAAGAGAAAATGGATTTCCACCACGTTTTATAGACAAGAACAAACAGTCGAAACCTGTGAAATGTGACTTGACATCTGTAACCAAGAAAAAGCTGCACATGAACTTGGAGTTCAAAGGTAACTTAGCTGCCGATATTCTTAAAAGAAGAACACACAGTCTCTGTAGAGGACCTTGATTTCAACATGGTTAAGGATAACATTTTTTCTCGTCAACGACCCCTGATCAATAACTTGAAGGACAAGATACCTCAGTTGACTAACTCTATGTGCGTCTATGACTTCACCTACTCGCGCGCAGCTGCGTATATAGGTTTTCGACTCCAGTCTTATCCAACAAAGTGTAAGAATACCACCATCTTAGGTGGTTAAGAAGAAGTGGAAATGGGACTAATAAAAAGCACAATCATTGAACATCTAGTCGCTAATGGTCACCCTGTCTCTACAGCCTCCGCCTTTAAAGTTATTTACAAGGCGAGAAATAAGCTTGCCCAAATCACTAAGTACCCAACTCATTTGTATTGCTGAAGCTTTGGCTAGAGAAGTAGAGAAGCCAGATCTTTCCATACAGAAAAGGTTTGTTCAACCCGTCTAACTCTTTTGGTCTCAATCCGTCTATGTTAGAGGATGATAATCCCTATTTTATACTTTGACCCTACTTAATTCTCATTTTGTTTTTTTATTGAATTTTTATATCCTTCCCTCATTACGTCGATTGTTATTGTTATTATTATTAATTTTACTTTGAACAATTTTCAGTATTATCTCATTTGTCTCCATCATTCATTTAATTCAATAAATAATACATTACCTCGACAGATTCTATCAGAGTATTGGGAACACGGCTTGTCTTCATACATTCCAGCTGGACAGGATGTTGAACATGCTGAAATTGGAAGGAACAAAGGACCAAAAATAACATATATGACTCGCAGATTTTAAGATTAAATCTCTAAAATGAATATATAGGAGTTTCAACGGGATATTTAAACACTATACTATACAACAAGTGGCTAAATATGATATATTTTTAGTTGAATGTATTTATATACCTGCAAAATGCATCGTGATTAGTTCGATCTCTAAGACATGCATTTCATAATGAAGCCTGTGATTGTACTGGAGGATTATATTTTGATGTGGCTGTGTTCTTTGAGCTGGATAGGTATTTTGCGAGGCTTTCATCGCCCTACTAGGCGACATCTTCACCACATACTTCAATTAGAAGTGGGCTTTTAGATTTCTCCACGAGTTTATTAACCATCTCTCCTGGTGACCACCTTGAACGTGATTGGTTACTTTTGTGAGTTTTCACACCCTCTAGGCTACTCGTATTGCAGCTGATTGTTCCCTCAACTTGAACTTTGACCCTTTGTGTATGAGATTTCCTTCTTATCCGTTGAAATTTTGTCTATCTCGACGTGTCTATTGATTGACGATTCACTGGAATATCACGCGGGCTTCTAAAAATCCCCTACCATACTTGATGTTCCCTCTGTCTAATATTTGAATGTTGGTTGTCCCAGTCGAATGGATGTCCGTGGTTGTCTGTACGTAGTGAAGCGATATAAGGAGTGAATGTATCATGTCTTTTGCCGTCTAGATTGTGTTCATGGATACGAAGACGAAGGGGACGTCCACTTTGGCCAATGCAGTGTTTTTCGCAGTTGTTACAATTTATTTTGTAGATGATGTTGGTTTTATCTTCTTTAGTTGTTGAGTCTTTTGGTTGACATAGAGCAGCCAGCTGATTGAAGTGATTATGTTGGTTTCCGTGCAACGTCACTTTCTAAAGATTTGAAGAGTCTTGTAGTGATTTCTGAGACATCCTTTACATATGGTAGTTCGATTTTTTGTTCTTTCTTTGGGGACTTTGATTTGACAGGTTAGTTTGGGGGCGTATGTCTTTTGATGAAATTTCGTGGATATCCATTCTTTTGGAAAACGTCCATAAGATATTTTTCTTCAATTTTCCTTAATATGGGAGTGCTGCAACAAGTCCTGGATGGTGTTGTATGCTTGTTGAATAGTGTTTGTATCCAATTTCTTTTGTATGTTATTGCATTGTTGTTGTTGTAATTCAGGATTTGGTCTGTGTGAGTTGATTTTCTATAGACTTGAGTTTCTAATCGCCTTATGGTTGTTCGCTTCACTAAGAAGTCCAGAAATAGGATTTTGTTACCGGATACCTCTTCTCATGTAAACTTGACGTCGTTGAAGACGTTGTTCATTAAGTTGAGTTTTATCTAACTCGTTTCTTTTGATAATTACAAATGTGTCGTCTACGTAATGTATCCAAATTTTCGGTTTGATGTTTGGTAGGATTATGTTTTCGAGCTTCTGCATCACTGCTTCTGCAATCAAACCTGATATTGGTGATCCCATGGGTGTTCTTTTGACTCGTTCATGTATTTGTCCGTCGAAATGAAAGGATTATATTTTCTATAAGGCACATTACTACTGAAAGTAGTATAGTAATTCTAATCGAATTCACAATTGGCAAATAATTTGCAGTAGATGGTTTGAGGCATTCGGCAGGAAGCCCTGCTTCACCTAGTTTTCATGCTAGTTGGCATTCACTAGTCAGTAAGGCGTATCTGCATTGCATTCTTGACGAAACTCATGTCCCTCCTGAGATCCGAACCTCCTCCGCCCAGTACTGCAGTCAGAAGCGTTACCAGTGAGGTTATAAGGGTTCGTCCAGTGGTAACGTCTCTGAATGAAGCATTGACTGACACGGATACAAGTCTCAGAAGGGAACATGAGTTCATCCCACGTTGCAGATAGGCTTTGGGGACTGGTGAGTGCCAACTAGCACGAAATTTAGGTCAAGCAGGGCTTCCTACCAATTGCCTTCAACTATCTAATATTAACAATTCAAAGTGTACAGTGATGGTGAGCCGCCTAGAATGCTGGTCACACTGCAAACTTGACTGATAGAATTCAGTCTGCACCAAAGAAAGGACTAAACACATTACACTAGCCACTGACTAGTGTATCCAATCAAAGTAAATCAGTTAGTAATTTGCAATATACATAGTTCGACGGGCGAGATTTTCACCACAGTTTATTTAGATCACACAGCATGTGCTCTGCTTGATATCATAAATGGTAGTCGAGAAAGAAAGTATTTTTTCGCAAAACCATATACTACTGATTGATTGAGTTGAGTAGTTGTATACTACTAATATCAATTAGGCAAATCGAACGACCAAAATGTGTACATTGCAAACTACTAACTGACTGGCAAATTGTGAATTCGATTTATTGTAGCACCTGTTAGCTCAAGTAGCTATCCAGAGATTGGATGATTCGAGATGACTCCGTTATGTGAGCTGATTCAAACCGGGTAGAGAGCTGATATGCTCCGTTCCAGACGAACCAAACTGCTCTTCGGTGTTTAGTACCACTTCTATTGTTGGTATTTCCGAACGGGTTTCAGGTGGTGGTCGGTTCAAGAGTCCTTTGAAGTGATCCGCCCATTGTTTAACCTGTCTTTCTTCCTTGGTAATTGGGTTACTTGGTTGTCTTGTATAGGTTTCACTTGTGTTGATCCCTTCCTGATAGAGACTTAGTTATCTGATATAATGTCCTCATGTCCCTTTTGTTTGCTGCCTTCTCAGCTTCAGTGTGGCTAGATTGTCGTAGAATTGTCTTTTGTCCTTTCTAGCAATTTTCTTCACTTCTTTGTCCAGTGCTGTGTAAGTTGGACTCAGCGTCTCCTTCTCTTGTCTGTCTTTGCATTGAATCATTTTCTCTTTCACCATTCTCCTCTCCTCTATAGCGAGCACTACTGGTTTAGGACTATTCATCTGAAAAACAGTTAGTCATTTAATACTCAAAAATAGTTCCTAGGAATAGCATAAATGACTGCGAACGACTATAATTTTGAATTAATTATTTCAAAAACGTGGAATTTTCCAGCAGCTTATTAGTGTTCACTTTCTTATTAATTATCGAATTATTATGCTAATTAGATTTGAGGTGGATAATAATACAGCCTTGGTCAAAGTAGATTGGTGTAAACTTATTCAACGAAAAAGACATTTAATAAAAAACAGCTCTTTCTTTTCTAGTTTATATAAAAACAAAATAGAATAACTTACGTTTACATTCAACGGATTGATTTCTGCCACAAACACCCGACATCCAATAGCCTTTAGGGCAAGTCGTATCACAAGCTAAAATGTCAATGGCAACGAGGAAGTAATTTTCAAAAATAAAACATATACGAAGAAGTTATCCGACTATTCCGATTTAAATTGTATCCAACAAGAATTTGACAATTGGTATGCTTCGATTAAATTCATAATGAAATTAGAAAATGAACTAAAGATTCCACTTGTGAATGTAGAATTGACAAGTAAAGATGATGGGACTCTGGAAACATCTATCTATCTATCTATCTACAGGAAATCATCATGGAACAACCAAATGAAAAACTTATCTAGTTGAAAAAGAGCTCTCATCATTTCATTCATCGCTTAGAAGAACTCTTATTTCTCAGAAATAGCCTGGCTCAAAATCGATACCCGGCACGTCTCATGGCAAAACAATAAGAAACCAAAGCCAAAAAAAGAGAAGAATGCATTTCATGTGCTGAAGAAAAAACTGTATATGAATCTGAACTTCAGGAGAGGTTTATTGGCAGATATTCTAAAGGGGAGAATCTCTAGTTTCCTTGTAGTACGACCAACGGTGACATTCTCTACCTACTCAACGCTTTTAAGCAATGTGAAGCACGACTTTCACATATGACCAGTACTCTTATGTGGATATATCAATTTACTTGATCCTGTGGAACTATGTGCAAAGGTCATCCTATGCGCATCCTTTCAAAACGTGTTAGAGGAAGTTAACCAGTAGAGTGCGTTTGCAGTAAACACAGGAGTCAGACAAGGGTGCTTATTATCACCAATGATATTCCTAATTATGGTGGACAGACTGGATTATACGTCAGACAGTCAGTGGGAAACGAGAAGACAGGGATATCCTGAACCGATGTGAAGACCTAGAAGACCTGAATTTCGCGTGTGGATGACTTATGTTTGATGTCACATAAAATCAAAGACTTACAAGTGAAAACCGACAAACTGGTCGAAGAATCAACCGGCGAATACAGGACTCCAGGTAAACATAAACAACACGGAGGTTATGAAAATAACCAACCAACAACAACAACAACAGCATCCACCGCCAATCACTATCAACGGGAAAGATTTGAAAGAGATCTTCATTCATTCACTTATCTAGGGAGGATTGTCTCAACTACAGGAACGGAGGAACGGACAAGGATGTCAAATTGAGAATCGGGAAGGCAGGCGAGAAACACAGTCATCAACCTGAAACCAATCTGGAAATCTTCGTCACTCAGCCACCATCAACAACAAAATTCACTCAGATTTTTAACACAAACGTCAAGTCAGTCAGCTCTTCTATACGGATCAGAAACTCGGCGGGCGGGTCACAAAGAATATTTCCAACAGGCTGGCTATTGCACACCTTTATCAACAGCTAACTCTCTTCGCTCTATACTGAATGAAGATCAGATGGCCGGGCCGGAAACAATCACCAACAGGAAACTCTAACTGGGAACAAACAAAACAAGAACCTATCGCCAACCAACAAATATACAGCAGGAGAAAGTGGAGATGGATTGGACACTCGCTCGCTGAGGAGGCCTATTGGGTGACATCGCGCGCGCATTAGGCAATTGCTCGAGTGGAACCAGGCCGAAAGGGAAGCAAGCGGCGAGTGGGACGTCAGTGTGAGGTTGGGGTGACGTGGAGGAAATTGTGTGAAGAGGAGTTGAAAGAGTATGGACTAACATAGATGCAGGTGAAAAGTACAGTAGAAGGATGACAAAGCAAGTGGAGGGGTGCAGTTGAAGCCCTATGTTCCACTAGGAACCCAAGGGAACAATAGTAGTATAATACTATCTAAAACTTGGAATGCTAACGATACATCTTTGGAAACAATCCTTTAATTGTTAAGATAATTTGCTTTATATAGTTGCGATTGTATATAGCTTGAGAATGATATCGCTGAAAAGAATAACTCTTCACTGCACGCCTTTTCTTTTAAAATGAACTGCACACCAAAGAATTTTACATGTGCATAGCTTTCCGTGTAACACAAAAGTCTGTGAATTACTGACAACAAATTTCAGCACAGGATAATTATGGTTAGACGAAGTGAAAAAAAACAGAAATTCAAAGAACTAGCGTACTTACTCATACATGGTTGGCCAGTTGGACATAGACACGCGTAATCTCCAGGACGATTTGTGCATACACCGCCTAAACGTGCGCATTCTCGACGAAGATGAGGTTTATCGCATTCATCAATATCTAAGCATACTCGACCTTGTACATTTTCAAGGGCTACATTACCAATGCCTGTAAAAATGTGTTCAGGTAAGCAATCAAGAAAGTGAGTGGTCAATAAATAAATAAATATAATACAAGAAAACTGGACTGGATCCCACTTTAATGGGGTTGTTCAAACATATCAGTTTCTTGACTAAAACATCTCATAGTACACTCATAAGTAACATTGTTCTTAACACACAAAGAGTTGAACAAAAGAATTATTTGATTACAGGATTTCATCATGAGCTGATATTAGTTAGAGAACTATTGGAAATCCTTCAAGGGGTACTGAACAGCTAATCTGTCCCAGTTTTGGACTCTGTAAGTACGCAGACACATGGGTTCGGACCCATGACCTTCTGGTTATAAGGTGAGCTGGTAGACTATTACGCCACTGGGACCCAATCCAAGTATGTTAACAGCCTCTTCTTTTTATTCCATTATGTTCCCAGTGGAACACAGGGGTTCAAGCTAGAGGCTTGAAGTTTCTGTAGCAGTGGTGGATTGCTAATCTCATGCCCAACCTCCCCTTTTTACCAGTCTTACTACGGGTTTAGCGAGGTAAAGGAGTGCGTCGGCTGTGGGTTGAACCCGGACCATATGCGTGGTCGTCTAGCACTCTACCGCTGTGCCACCGACGCTTAATAACCTCTGTGATACAGTATTTATCATTTACTAGATCTGCGCAGAAAAATATGATATATTAATATTCATCTCATCTAAAATGTTTTTGTGCGTTATCGGTTCAGTGGCAGAATACTCGCTAGCCACATCTCACGTGGTCTGAGGTTTGATCCACAGTTAACTCACTCCTAAACTTCATTTAACTAGGAGCTAGCCCGGTAAAGGTGGATGGTTGGGCTCTGGACCGGGAATCTCACCCAGTAAGGAAAACACTACTGCTCCTGGAATTTGAAAGAAGCTGAAGCTTGAAGCTCTGTATTCCACTCAAAAAGCAAAGGAATAAAATAATAATTGAATAGTTGTGTAAGATTTAAAGCAGTCATGAAAGTATCCGTCTAGTCTTGTTGTTATTTCTAAAGATTTCTCCATTAAGCAGGCAGTCGAGAAGTTGACAGTTTGAAGTTTAATAAGGGTGTGCTAACACCTGCTACTTTTCCAAACATTCTAATTAAATACTCAACAGGCGAATAATTATTATTATTATTATATTTTTATTATTTCCTTTAATTCCTAGAGAAACATAGGGTTTCAGCCACGCGTCTCCATTGCGTTCGGTTCTCTGCTAAAGTTTTCACCTGGCTCCAAGTCTGCCCATATGCTTTCATCTCCTCTTCACATGAACTCCTCCAAGTCACCCTCGCACTGACGACCAACTCGCCGCTTACCTTTCGGGTTCCACTCAAGCAATGGCTTGTCTAGTGATGTCACTTGATGGTTTCCTCAGAGTATGGCCAATCCATCCCATTTCTTCCGGCTTATTTGTTGCACAATCGGTTCCTGCTGGTTTGGTTCGCTACCAGAGATCTCTCACTATTGCTGATCTTTTCTGGCCGGTCATCTGATCTTGAGTATTGAGCCAAGGCGGCTGTTGATGAAGGTCTGTAGTTTGTTTGAGGTGCTCTTTATGACGCGCCAAGTCTCTGATCCATATAGTAGCACTGACTACACAACGCTGATATATTCGAAAAGTTTACAGACAAGGCAACAATCGCCCTTTCAGATATTCTCTTCAGACTGCATATAGTAGATATAGAATAACTGGTCAGCTGATTAATTTCTTTCCCAACTTCAAGTGAACTTAGAGAAGACGAAGGTGATAAGGACACCTAACCATCAACAATAACAACAACGATAACCATCTCCGATTACTATCAAAGGGAAGAATTTGAAGGAAGTCACTACTTTCACTTTTTGATAGACACCATCATTTCAACTAAAGATGGTACAGATGAGGATGTCAAAATTAGCCACAATCGCAAAAGTAAGACAGACCTTCAATGTTTTGAAATCAGTTGGGAAACCTAATGCACTAAGCATAAGAAACGAAGATAAGAATTTTCAACGCCAATGTCTAGTCAGTCTGTACTTCCAGATGGTTCAGGAGGTATAGACACAAGCATTTCCAAGACCCTGCTTCAGAATTTTATCAAGCAGCTGTCCTCGCTCCATACTCAAGATCACATGCCTGACCAGAAAGGATTAAAAACAAGAAATCCTGGGAACAAAACAAACCAATAACCTATTGTTCAACTTACATTCCGACGAAAGTGGAGATGCATCGGATACATACTGATGAGACACCATCGAGTGATATCGCGAGGTGAGTCATAGCTCGAGTGGAACCCAAGTGGAAATCGATGAGGACGTGTTTCCAAGGGTGACGACGAAGTGAAAGTTTGCGGGTGATCATGAATCCAGCTAAAGTGGACTAAACAAAATCGGATGAAATCAAGATAAGGTGTTGAAGCCTTACGTTCCATTCAGAGTCCAAGGGAATAATAGTAATATAACAATCATACATCTAAACTACTGTACAAACCCTATACCATGAGCACCATTTATTTATTGTGCAATGAAGTAAAATACCGAATAACATTAAATGTACATCTATCACGGAAAAGAAAATAAAGGCGAATTATGTAAATAGATAATCGAAATGTAGTTATTGATGGAAAGACTGAAATGCTAAACTTACGATCTCCCATAGATGCTAAACGTGCTCTATCTTTTGGTCCAGCTAAACGATAACCACGCTGACAGATACAAGCATGCCCAGCTCCTGGATCACAAGAATGTTCACAGGCATAACGTTGACGACAGATTCGTGTACCAAGAATGTGACGTGTATCAACAACATCTGTTTCAATTCACAGGAGAATAAGAAACCATATTTTGGAAAGTGTAATTTGTGAAGAAAGTGACAAATAATTTGCAGTAAACGGAGAGATAAAATATACATATATATCCAGTTTTTATGGTTCAGACTGTACTACTATGTAAATAATTTTGCAGTGGATTTCAAAGAACATGAAATCATTCTAGTAAGCTAAGACTTTCTACTATTTGAATAAGGCATTAAGAAGACAAATTTCATCGCGAAATGATATCGTCATTTCGTAGTTTCTTTACAACCGCTTTACAACTAACATGCTTAACAATAATGAAATAAAGTCCATGACAATTACTCAGTTAAATAAAAACAAAAGTACATACTAATGACCAATCATATTTATTTACATAGGTCATGTAGTTCATGGTAGGCGAAGATTGAAGTCTATTGTTTTGTTTTTGTACACACAGTTTAGACTGTATGTGATTAATCCCACAAAGTGCTTCCATCACCTTCAATAACCAACCTTGAATTAGAGTTATGTTTGAAATAATTGTGAAACAGTCACCTCAAGGGACCGAAATATATGCACGAGTGACACATTGATGAATGAGTTTTGACATATACATTCAGTTTTATTAGCTAATGGTTATCCTGAAAACTTTACCACTTGTCACAGTAAAGAAAAACCAAATCTCGAAAAGACAGCTTTTATACCAAAGAAAGCTATCTTTATTAACCTACCATTGAAGGGCGACCAGATTATGCAGTTGAAAGCTCAAAGACTTCGGTCAGCCATCAAACGCACATTCTACACCACATCTGTTTTTCTCACTTGCCGAACATTTTCGATCACTGTTCCTACGATTAAAGGATGAAATTCTGTGGACTCTACTTCAAACTGTATCTACAAGTTCACCTGCAGCGGCGGTGACACACACCTATATGGGTAGAACCAACAGAATGTTCCAGTATCGTCGAAAAGAACATGTTCCAAAATGGTTATTAAATCATACTGAAAATCCCAACGCGATTAATCTTAATAGAAATCCAGCATCATCCATTGCGAAACACTTATTAATGTCAGGTCACAAAATCAATATTAATGACTATTTCACAATTATTTCACAACATAACTCTAATTCAAGGTTGGTTATTGAAGGTGATGGAAGCACTCTGTGGGATTAATCACATACAGTCTAAACTGTGTGTACAAAAACAAAACAATAGACTTCAATCTTCGCCTACCATGAACTACATGACCTATGTAAATAAATATGATTGGTCATTAGTATGTACTTTTGTTTTTTATTTAACTGAGTAATTGTCATGGACTTTATTTCATTATTGTTAAGCATGTTAGTTGTAAAGCGGTTGTAAAGAAACTACGAAATGACGATACCATTTCGCGATGAAATTTGTCTTCTTAATGCCTTATTCAAATTTATCAAAGGGACTAATTGTTTTAAGTTTCCATTATATTAGTTTATATTGAATGAGATGTTAGGTACTGACTATCCCCTGAAATTCATCAAAACACTACTCAAGTGTCAAACAAAGGGCTCCATGAATTTGATCAGCTTCCAAAAAACGATATTCATATACCTTTACTGTTCGAAGAGGGTCATCGAATTTCGATCATTAAACAGAGATTCAGAAAAGCAATCAACAGAACCGATTTTCATAGGGAATACGAGATTTACAGTGTCTTGCGCACCGATAACAACATTTCAACGAGTGTCACATCCCACATTTTTATCAATTTATATACATATGCAGGGAGAACACTATGATCTCTGCAGATCACGGCTTCAGAATATATTCTCAAGTGACAGCAAAAACAAACAAAGTCACCCGGTCCAGTTATTTCCAAAATATGTTCAGTGTTATCTATCTATCTATCGCAAAGGTTACCATGAAGCTGGTCTTAGAAGTACCTCTAGATCGGCCGTACCATGCGTCAACGTATAAAAAAACGCGCTTGTGAACATTATCCAGCCTGGTTAGTAAAAGGAAACGAAAACGTGTATATATTTCAGTGACAGGACATCTGATCAATTCAGGACATTCAGCTCCATTCGAAAAATCCTGTAAAATGATATACAAGATTCGATCAAACCTATCTGGGCACAGCCGAAGCACTGGCTATTCAAAAGCTCAAACTCACTCTATGTATCCAAAAAAACACGTCCAACCCCGGTCCCTGACATGGCCATCATAAACAGGTAATTATTATAATCAAATCAGTAGATCGGGGTCAACCAAATTATTAGAATACAAAAATTTAGCCAGACCTAGAATAATCGACCCTGCTAAGCTAAACAATCTAGAAAAAAGATCACTTGTTTGTAATCACAAAATAGGGTAGGACAGGGTGGAAGTATTGAAAAGTAATGTAGTTAGATGGAGAAAGAAGTTAATCACTGAACGGCTACTGGGTGTCGTCATGAGTTGACATAGGTTAGAGAACCATTGGAAAACCTGTGAGTACTGGACAGTTTTTTCATCCTAGTTTCTCACACTTCGGCAGTACGTACCCATCAACGGGGTTCAAACCTAGGACCTTTCGTCTACAATGCAATTCGATCTGTTTTCACACCCAACGTGCCTCAACCCAATGGTCACAACTTCTTATCAGAACTCAGATAACTCCCTACCGGAATAGGGCCAGTTGCTAGTGAGCGTCGGACTGATAGGACGAAGCTTTCCAGTACTCCTTGCAGGTTTTCCAATGGTTCTCTAACCGGCATCAGCCCATAACGAAATACTGTAACCAATCAGATCAAATCCGTACAAATCAAAACTTGAATATTGATCGTTGAAACTTTGTTAATCGATTCAACACAGCACATGTATTTGATGTTTGAAGCACACTCATCAAATAAGGATGTTTGTGATCAGAATGGCCGAAATGTGTTGCACATACGTATCCTCAATTTTTTTTGTTTAAATTCAGAAGGGTCTATTTCACACCTCATGTTTATGCCTAAGGTTTGTTCATCAGTAGAGAATATGGAATAAATCAGCTGCTTTTCCTGACATGAAGGACAACTCAGACCAACATTTCAATTACATTCAAGTGTTGGTTTTAGGGATTTGATTGGTTATAGGATTTCATCATGAGCTGACATTGGTTAGAGAACCATTGGAAAACCTGAGAGTACTGGGCAGCTCACTAGTGACTTGCCTCATTCAGGTAGATAGTTACCTAGGGTTCTAGTGAGACGTTGTGACCAGTAGGGTGCAGCAGGTCGGCTGTGGGGACAAATATTCGCCACCGAAGACATTGGCTAGCGGTCGCGCTATGTTGTGAATCGGCAGAAGTTAGGATTCATGGACTGGACATTGGATTGGGTCCCAGTGGCTTAATGGTATAAGAGGTCGCCTGGTAACAAGAATGTTCTGGATTCGAATTCCGGTGGGTGCGTATTGCTGAAGGGTCCCAAACTAGGACGAAACAGCTGTCCAGTACTCCCTGCAAGTTTTCCATTGGTTCTGTAACCAATGTCAGCTCATGATAGGATTTCAATTGCAGTTGACACGATCACTACCACAGAGAAGGTTACATGTTAAGTGATAAGTTGGAAAGACGGGGTGGGGCGAGAGGAGGCAATAACTATCAATTACATAATCAAAAACCAATACAAAATTAGCGCAATTCAGCATTTATGAACTTAACTAACCATAAATATGAATTGAATTCCGTTTGATTGGTTCAGCTATGCGAACTTCAGTACCACTGGTTTGATTTAACCAAAGTTGTATAGTTTGAGGTGTTAAATTAGGCAATTTTTTATCGTTGTTTAAACTAGACGATTCATCATGATTCATTTCACCACCTATAGGTAGCATTTTTTTCGGTAACCAAATTGTTACACGTACAAATGAAGATGTTGAGAGGGAAGATTTGAAAGCATTTTGATTTGTTGTTGTTGCAGATGATGATGGTGTATTCTTTGTAGTCGTTTTCGATTCTTTATTAGAAGTTGTTGATGGATTTAAAGATGTAGATTTTTGATAGATGTTAGCTTTAATCACATTCCATTTGACAATTTTTTCAGAATAATCATGTGATGAGATTTTGTATTGCCTGTTGCGGTCTATTGACTCTTCACTATTTGGATTGCCTATTACAATAACTATCATGAACATTAATGCAATGATAGTAAGAGTTGTAAAGCGTAGACTGAAATTATGAAATCAAAAATAATACACACATGTAGGTAAGCAAATTATATTCAATCGAAAAAATATGACATTTTCGTTTATTGATTAATTTATATTTTATTCCTTCACGTTTCGAGTGGAATATATATAGCTTCAAGTTTTGAACTTTAAAGCTTCAGTAATCGTGGTGTTAAGTTTTTAACGGGTGAGGTTGCGATGGACGTCTTCCAAAAAAAAATTGATATCCACGAAATTTCATCAAAAGACATACACCCCCAAGCCAACCTATCAAATCAAAGGCCCAAAGGAAAGAACAAAGAAAATCGCCCTACTATATATATATCAAGGACATCTCAGAAATCACCCTAAGACTTTTCAAGACCAACAAAATCACTTCACTCAGCTGGCTGCCTCTATGTCAACCAAAAGACTCAACAACTAAAGAAGATAAAACCAACATCATCATCTACAAAATAAGTTGTAACAACTGTGAAAAACACTACATTGGCCAAAGTGGACGTCCCTTCGTCTTCGTATCCATGAAGACAAGCTAGACGTCAAAAGACATGATATTCACTCCTTATATCACTACGTACAGACAACCATGGACATCAATTCGACTGGGACAACCAACGTTCAAATATTAGACAGAGGAAACTTCCAGAACTCTAGAAAATTTTTAGAAGCCCGCCTGGTATTCCTGTGAATCGTCAATCAGTAGACACATCGAGATAGACAACCTTTACCAACGGATAAGGAAAAAACCTCACACACAAAGGGTCAAAGTTCAAGTCAATGGAACAATCAGTTTCAATACAAGTAGCCTAGGGAGTGTGAAAACACACAAAAACAACCAATCACATCCAAGGTCACTAGGAGGGATGATTAATAAACCTGTGGAGAAATCCGAAAGCCCATTTCAAATTGAAGTCGCCTAGTAGGGTGTTGAAAGATTCGCGAATTAACTATCTGGATCAAAGAAAACAACCACATCAAAATGACGTTGCTAGTTATTGATCAAACGAAAGCTTCTGATCAGTTCGTGAAATCCTTGTGCTACGTAGGGAGGTATAGACTACCTGTTTGAGGTCCTCAGGATTCTAAGAACCAATAGTTAGGGAAAGAGACAGAGACAGCTGATGATATGGCTTAATGCTGTTCTCAATGGCACTGATGTATTCACCCTTTGTCATATCTCATATCTATTAGACCCTCACGGCTTCCCATGTTACTATTCCTTATTCCTCCTCATATTTTTGCTTACTATCGTTCTTTCGAATTTCATTTTTTCTATCTTTTGTATATTTTCGTGTGATATACGAGTGAGTCAATTGGAACTGGTGCACTTCTGTGCAAAGTTCTATGCTGAAAGCGATCAGTCAGTCAATCAGACCAACCTTCTCTTCTTACCGTGCTTACTACCGGCGAAGTGAGGTATAGGAGTGCGTCAGCACAAAAGTGACAGCTGACTGATGTCCTTCTATACACACTTAACTGTAAATTGACACTAACCTTTGAATTCAATTTTAGATTTTCCCGTCAATTGAGTGGACCGAGGTGCTCGATCTCAGGTTGATGCTTCAACGATGTCTGGGTATGCAATTCGGAGTTGATTGGTGAATGGTGACTAGCAATGGAATCCAGGACGCGTATTTGGTCATGTTTGAGACTTGTCAGCTGGATGGGAACATTATCACTCACTGCAGAATGCATGTACATCCAGATGACGAGTCCCAAATAGACGAAATGCGCATCCTAGATTCCACTGCTAGTCACCATCCACCAATTAACTTCTACTGACACTAACATGTTGTGTTAACTTTAAACAGTGTGTTGAAAGCTTACATTGAAAAGATAAAGAACATGCAAACCATTGTTATTTCTCAGCAATGTTTGAAAAAGGAACCAGACATTACATTGTATTTACTGAGTGCTGTTTCAGGTACAATTTACAAACGATTATCAGATAAATTGTCTAACATAAGCGTGATCTTATCGCTAAAATTATTTTCTTATATGTTTTTTGTTATTATTTGTTTTGCGTCCAATCTATGCTACTTACAACTAGTAAGTAGTATGAGTTTATACTATGTCACTCTATAATCAGGAGTGTTGTTTGTTATTGAAGTCTAACTCACCTAATGTATTAATACTCTATTTTATGTAAAGTAATTGCTTCCTTATAGTTAACTACTATCTGTTGTATATGCTTTATTTATTTACCATTCTCCGTTAAACCTTGTTCATTCGAACCGGTGTATTCTTTGTCTGGCGTTCACACACTGTTTAACCTACACGTGAATCGCCTGTGATACAGCTGGGCTGTTGTTTTTCGTATTCACGTACACTGACTGTGCATTTTGACGGTATTCAGCCATAGACACCTAACAATTTGAGGTTTGTATATTATATTTTATTATTTTATGTGTAATATATATACTGCATTCTAGATAAATCATGTGTTACTGGATTTCACGAGTCACTCAACGCGTGGTTTAACTAACCCATTGGATTATCGCTTCAGATTTCTCAAAAGAAATCTACAAATATATTATGTCGAAAACAGGAAGATTTTACCACTATGCATATAATAGGCTACCAAAACATTGTTTAACTGTATAGAATCAATCTGCATCTTTCGTTTGAACCACCTACTTTGGTGATAAGGCAACTACAAAAAAAGCCGAATACTCTCTGAGTTGTTTTTCTGAAATGTTTTTATAAGTGAAGGAATGATTGTAAAGACCAATGAAGACGATTCGCATTTAGAAGGATCAAATGTCCCTGAAAAAAAACTAAGTTGTTCCATGCCAGTCGTTGAATGATATGCCAGCTCGCGTTGGGTTCGATCTGTGATAACATCATGGCTGATTACCGATGAAGAGTCCCAAAAAGCAAGAAACAGAGAACTAGTACTTCCTGGTTTTCAATAACTCTGAATATCAAGTCAGTTTTTCACCAATCTCCTTGTTACAGGAAGGAGTTTCCTGGAGTTCTAGTGAGGAGTCATGACTAGTGAGGTCCATCCAGTCAAGCGCAAGGAAGGAGTTCCCACTGACGACATTCGATGGTGGTCACACTAAATCACGAATTCGTAGAAGTAGGAATTCGTGGAATGGCCACTAAATTGGGTCCCACTGGCTGAATGGTATACGAGCCAGCTTGCCTTGTAACCGGAAGGTCCTGGCTTCAAACCCCCCGGGTAGTGGGTGTGTACTGCCGACGATTCCCAAAAACTTGGATGAAACAGTTGTCCAGTACTCCCTATGGCTAATTTTAAATGGTTCTCTAACTGATATCAATCCATGGTCAAATTCGTGAAAACAAATCCCTGACAAACTAAAACTTAAAAATATGAATATGTCAAATAGTTGCTGAATGATAGTCAGTCTAGATGTCTGCTCTTAAGTGTGTTGTTCGAGGGTATGAAGATCAAGTGTGGTCATTATTCTAAGTGATATGATACCATTGCATACTGTGATGAGTCACAATTGGATAATATAAATGTGGTGAGATTTAGTAGGCAGGAAATACAACACTTTATCAGTATCATTTAAAAAAAAACAATTTCCATCAATATAGGTGAATGAATGCATATGAAGATCAGATATGAAATTCATTACTAAGCGGGTGTGCATAATGAGTGACTAATTTACAGTGGAAACTGTTGAGTAAAACTGAGAAAATTTATTTTTTATCGTATAAAATCATTTATGAGTGGATGAAACCAAAGCCTAACAAGGTTACAAGATATAAACTGTACAAGTAAATCACAATTACTGACATTTCATACATATAGTGCCATTGCCAGGCATTTCCTTGGCATGGGTCATGAGATGGACGTCGCAAGATCGTTCAAAATTATCAATAGGCAAATGAGTTCAAGTTTGTTGAAACCATCTCCATCAAGCGACTGAAACCCGATTTATGCGTTCACAAAGAAGCGATTATAAGTCATTCCTTGACCTGCCACGGAACTGGATATTTTCACACCCTCTTCCATCTGATTACGTACTGTCGAAAGTTTCCATGTTCGAGATAAAGTGTTTATTATTATATATATATTATTATTATTGTATGCATATATTGATTGATTTTTGTTTAAAAATGAACTCTGTGCAAGTAGGTTAAAATTGTTTCTGTAGATATACTTAATAATGACATTGGCCTGTAAGCAGCTGAGCTGATGAGAAGCCAACGAAATAACACAATGATAGTACCATTTGATTCTGTAAGAACCATTGTTCTTTCTTTATTCAATTACTGACAGTCGAACCATAAAGGTTATTACAGTGAAATACTGAGAATATCCTGCCCTATCTATTAGTTAATCTGTTCATATAGCTCTAGGCAAGTCAGTCGCACTCAATGTTTGCTATCTGCCTCCGTAGTTCTATCCTTCAACACCTGATCGACTCTGGACAGAATGCCAACCCGCCAACAAAACTTCATGGTCGTCTAAAGAGTATGCGGGAATTTAGTTGAAAAGGTTGCTAATCAAACGACTTCTAACCACAGAAGTATTGGTAATTCACACGTTGAATCCTGAACTCTGCATACAGAAGAAGTTTGTTCAGTCACTAAATCCACAATGAACCTGATCTGTCTCGAAACCACATACACAGCTTTTTTTTTTTTAATTTTTAAATGTATTGTTTTTCCTCTCATCTCCTACTAGATTTATACTTCTTATGATCTCTGTTAATAACTTGAGCCTCATTCAATTTTAGTTTAATTCTACTGTAACAACAGAAGACAAGGGCCAGGCAACAGATCATTCATTAAGGAAATCAACACATATTTATAGATTTTCATGTACATTATTATAGGTTATTTTTGCTGAAGGTTCTGTAGCAACTTTGTTTACAGGGTGTGGTTGCTATCTACTATCACCAATGATCTTCCTGATTGCAATCGATTGGATAATGCGACAAACAACGTCAACCAACGAGGGAACAGGCATAAAATGGACTGACACAAAAGACTTGGAGGATCTGGATTTCGCCGATGATATATGTCTGATTTCCCATAAACTGGAAGATATGCAAATGAAAAGTAACAAATTGGCAGAAGAAGCATCAAAGATAGGACTTCACGTGAACATAGATAAAACAGAGATGATGAAGATTCCTTGCCAACATCAACAGCAACAACAGACCACAATAAGCATAAATGGGAAGAACCTGAAAGAAACAACCTCCTTCACCTACCTGGGAAGCATCGTCTCAACTACAGGCGGAACTGACGAGGACATCAAAGCCAGAATCGGAAAAGCAAGACAAGCTTTCATTACTCTCAAATCTGTGTGGAGGTCAACAGCATTCAGCATCAAAAATAAGATCCGGATTTTCAACTCCAATGTGAAGTCAGTGCTACTATACGGATCAGAGACTTGGCGAGTCATAAAGAGCATCTCAAACAAACTTCAAACCTTCATTAACAACTGTCTCCGCTCAATACTCAAGATCAGATGGCCAGAAAAGATCAGCAACAGGGATCTCTGGGAGCGAACCAATCAGGAACCGATTGTGCAACAAATAGGCAGAAAGAAATGGAGATGGATTGGCCATACGCTGAGGAAACCAACAAGTGACATCACTAGACAAGCCCTCGAGTGGAACCCGAAAGGGAGGCGGCGAGTTGGTCGTCCAAGGGTGACTTGGAGGAGGTCATGTGAAGAGGAGATGAAAGCATGTGGGCAGACCTGGAGCAGGGTGAAAAAGTTGTCAAAAAACAGAAGTCAATGGAGGTGCGCAGCTGAAGCCCTATGTTCCTCTAGGAACTAAAGGATACAATAATAATAATAATAATAATTATAGGTTATTGTTAACAGAAAAACACAGTCCTCTGATTGGTTGTTTCTCACAGAAAGTTAACCTTGCATCTCTTTGTGGCTGTTTCTTGAATGTCAGATCATCTATATGTTAACTGTATCTGCCTACGCAAAGCCTTTGCCCTCATTTTTCTCACGACCAATATTGGGGACATCAGCATTGACGTAAATTACTGTCCACCAATTTTGGCTAACAGCCAGCTCTCACCCTACCGCTACTCATTTATATTAAGTCATTTAGCTTACTTATTTAATTTTATTTCAGTTTATACCTGATTAAAGCTCTTATGTTACGCAATCTGTCATCGAAAATTTACAATTCTAATAACACATCTTTGGAAATATTCCTTTTGTTGCTAGGATAATTTCCTAAGCAGTTGTACAGCCTGAGAATAATATCTCTGGAAAGAATAACTCTTTTGATGATATAAGATAGTTGGAGGAAATCGCCACAGGAAGCTTTCCTTGACCAGGGTTTCGTGCTAGTTGGCACTCACCAGTCAGCAGGGCGTATCTGCGACCTTGAAGAAACTCATGTCCCTCCCCTCTGGGATTCAAACCCGCCTCACCCAGTGCCATCTGCAGTCAGAGACTTTACCACTGAGCTATTCAAGCTCGCGGCTGACCTACGGTAGGAACGTAGTGAGTATTTTGATTGGACACTAGTAAGTAGTATGACGTGTCTAGTCTTTTCTTTGGCGCAGACTGGATTCTATCAATAAGGTTTGCAATGTGGCCACCATTCTAAGTAGCAAACCTGAATGACTGATAGAATTCAGTCTGCACCAAGGAAAAGACTAGACACGTCACACTAGTTACTAGTGTTCAATCAGAACGACTTTTCTTTTATATCCTTTTCTAAAATTTCAGAATGTTTTCATTCCTTCCTTACCGAGTAGAACTAAGAGGGCTTGAAGCCTTGAAGTTTTGGTGGCAATGATGTTGTATTTTACGAACTGTCGGATTTCTAGTGAGCTGTAAGTTAGCCAAAATGGTAGACAACAATCGACGTCAATATTTACGTGCCGAATCGGGGCCACGAGATAAAACAAATAATAAAGCTTAACCTTGAGGAATTCAACAACCAATCACAGCAGACTTGACGCGTGCAAATGCGATTCGCACATATATGCTCTGACCTTTAAAGAAACGGTCACAAAGAGATGACAGAATAACTTTCAGCAAGAAAATAACCAATCAGAAGACGTTGCTTCTCTGCTGATAATAACGAATAATAGTGTACCTAAAAATCTTTATATATCTGTTGATTTTCTCAATAAACAATCTGTTGCCTGGCTCTTGTCTTTTGTTGTTACTGTCTCACCTTCATCATTCCCCCTTCTCCTCAATTACTACGATCTAGTAAACTAGGTGATGGCTAGCAGTCAGCTGATCATGTTGGACCGCCCAAATGTCTAGTGAGTAAACCATCTAGCAATGAATCACCGACGATTACAGATTTACAATTAACGCTTTGTAACTAGAACAAAACACATTAATACACTCATAGTATTCACTACGCATCCAACAAACAATCTACCTTAATTTTACTCTTCTTGCCAGCAGTGCACATTACAAAAGTAGGACAATACTGAATATTAGAACTATGCTGCTTATCCACTCGTGGCCCAAGTGGTCTAGTGGATAACGCTTTGGCGTTTGAAACTATGTGTACTGGGTTCGAGCTTCGGTGGGAACATCATCACTCACTGAGAAATGCAGGTACATCCAACTGAAGAGTCCCAAATGGACGAAATGCGCATCCTGGATTCCACTGCTAGCCACCATCCACCAATTGTATACTAATGAACGATATTGTTTCATTTTTACTGACGTTTCACTATTTAATACTGCTGATGGCTTTATCAAAGTATTATTAAACCAAAACTTACAGAATCTCAGCTTATATTATATAAAAATTTAATCGTTCCTCAGTATGGGGTCATTTTTTCCGTTGTCAAATTGACCAGCTGGTAAAGATAACAAAACGAAGTGTAGATTGTTGGATTTGATAAGTGTGTAAAATTATAAAAGCAGCGCGTGTTTACATAATGAACTTCTTTATCACATCCGTGTTGATTTTGCAACATCATGGGGGAGGAGGTGTTGTAACCAGGTCAAATTCTGTTTTAGTCCATCATTCCTATTCAGACAATTTGGATTCCACTTGATATAAAGTGCTTTTGATGATATGAGACCTACTTTGTGATATCTGAAATTTTTCTGGATAATTTCACACTAGTTAAAATCAATTTTGTGACCTGATTCTATGGAGTGTAGTCCAATGGCTGATGATTTTTCAAGCTTTTCTAGTTCATTGGATTTCTCGGTGGTCGAACAGATAGATGTCCCACGGTGTTTGTGTCTTCTGATCTTGATTTCTCTTTGACGATGTTTGTTCGATGTATATCGCAATACATTCCAAGCATTTTATTTCATAGACATGATTAGGTGGAGAATCCTTAGGGATTTGGTCTTAAATGTGGACAATGTTTTAAGGAAAACTCTGATGTCGAGCTGATTGAGTACTCTTCTGATATCGTCTGAGGTCTCTGGTCTATATGGAATGACGACTGTTGAGGTTCATGTTTTTGGAATGCGTTTTCGGCCATACTTAATGTCTGTGTTGATTTTGTTGATGAAGTTCCTTGGGTAGTTGTTTCGCTTGAGAGTTTCAGTAATGTTTGATGTTCCATCTTCTTTTCCTTTATCATCCGTTATCAGAGAGTGTGCTTGTCTAAGAAGACTTGAAACAACTGTTACCTTCGCATGAATGGGGTTTGATGATTTGAAGTCTAAATATTTATTGAAGTGGGTATTCTTCCTGAATATGGATATACTAAAATGTCCGTTTTACAAATTTACACACTGATATGTATATATATATATATATATATGGTGGTCTCTCTTTCTGTTGCTCTCTTAGGCTGTGACCATTTCACTTTGATGAACCTGTCTCCTTTAACAATGTATATTCCCCTTATAGTATATATAATATGTGTGTTTGTTGACAGTCTGATCTTGGTGATATATATATCCATATAATGTGTATTTGTTTGACATTCTGTTATATTTCGCTATGTATATATGGATCGATACTCCATCATAATTAGTCAATCATGTTAAAACTGTCTATTGATTTGTTCACACACTTGTTTGGACATTCATACATATTTTGCTCTCACACTATTGTGTGATATATTACTTCTCCTTGTGTTTGGAAAATAGAAGTATCATCGCAAACCTAGTGGTCTTCTGATTTCCGTCTTTCTTGAGTCAGGACTATTAAATTCTCGACCAGTACATAACAATAATTTGGCGACGAGTACATAACACACACTTATCAAATCCAACAATCTTCACCTGGTTGTTTATCTTCACGAATTGTCCAACTTGACAACGATAGATGACCCAGACTGACGAACGATGATCAAGTTAGTAAACTTTATTTTGATATCATAACAGACGTAATATTTCCTTTATTATTTGGTTTAGTGATCTTCATTGATATTTTGACTTTCAATATTTCCCTTTAACTTGACCCAAGTCTATTTTGTCACCTCTTAACTGTTATATATATATATACTGAGATTTTGTAAATTCCCGTTTAGTAATACTACTTTGATAAAGCTATAAGTAGTATTGAATAGTGCAACGTCAGTGAAAAGAATATCTTTCATTCTTTTTCATTCATTGGGAAATACAAAAACCTTTATTATAGTCTAATTTAATCATTGTAGTAAGTTAAGGTGGTAACGTATGTATGCAATTACTGTCCCCCAAGATTATGACTTTTATTATTATTATTAGATGAAGCCTCAGGATAATAAACTCAATACGACAGAATTTTATGGCTAAATTAAAGTTGAGCTGACACAAACTCACAGACGTACATACACACACACACACACTGAGGGAGACAGTCATGCTAACAGCCTACGAAAAACGTATGGAAAGTAATGACAACAGAAATCAATAACTTGCCATTTGTTCCTAGAATAAATCAGGTCAGGAAAATATACAGAAGGTAGATAAGGATTCAGGAGAAAAAAATAAAGTCACATATATAATCACCTTGCCATAGTACACAGAAAAAATAATTATATATTGTAGACAAAATTAATGAGGACTTGTACGTGTGTGTGTGAGAGAGAGAGAGAGAGGGAGTGCGCTTCTTTGCCTATGTGTGTTCAGGCATACTTGTTATGCTCCTTAATGGATTAATATTATATATAACGTGAACACACATCAGGGTAGAAATAATTCAGGTCATCACTTTCGAAAATCTTCACTTCATTATAGACAAAATTATTAGTAACACTGTAAGGAATAGTAGGAGTAGTAGGGCGAAGAAAAAGAAACACTATCAGGAATAAAGAGTTCACATCACATCCAATCAGCTGGCTGATGTTGTTCTGATAAGAAGCAGATAAACACTATGCATTAATTTAGCCAAAGAAATTTGATCATACTGAAGACTTTAAATGCCAATAAATGAACTGAAAGCCTATCTGCTACAGAACCAGATGGAATTCCTGCGTAAATAAAACACTGAAAATGGATCCAAACACCTTAGCAGATAACCTCACACCAGTATTACTGAAAGTTTGAAAGGAAGGGAAGATATCTCGTCAAATTATTAAAGAGGGGGCAACTTACGTACGTCTTTGTGGAAAAAACTGGCGTGAAATCATGCTGTTTTTTGTTCACTCCAAGTAAAGTATTATGTCAAGTCATCCTGGAGAGACTAAAAGATGCACTGGATGCAGAACTCCGCTTAGAAGAAGCTGCATTCAGGGAAAGCAAGTTATGTGCGAAGTAAATTGAAACTCTACAGATCGTCATCGAATAGACAATAGAATGGCGGGGAAATATCTACCCCAACTTAATCACCTTTGAAAATGGTCATTAACAGCGTTGACTACAAAGTTATTTGGAAACTACTTCAATACTACAGAGTGTCCGGCCAAGTTACACTTTAAGCACCACTAACCACCAATCAGCAAACGATGTCGAATTATCCAATGAGATTCATGAACATGAGTGCAATGTTGTATAGCGCTTGATTAATTTCAAATACGTGCCCTAACGAAGTTTGGTTGCAATTCGAGGAGAGTATTGTTTTCCAGTATTGCCTGGATTTAGGGTTGCTTCGGAAGGCAAGAATTTGTTCGTGTGGTGGTGTGATGACTTTAAAAAGCTTTAACAGGTCAACTGATGGGATTTGTTTGAAGTGAGTTAGCATTGAATAAGGTAAGCTGATAATTTTGATATTTCGGAGGAACATTTTTTGCAAGGTCACATCTCTCCTTAACGCAAATTTTGTATATTTGCAGCTACTGGGTCTTAAAAAAGCTGGTGAGAGCTGCAGCTGCTGAAACCGAGAATAGCCTTGTCTCAACAGTTCAGTAATATCAGCATTGCAGAGACATTGCATCGTGGAAAATAGAGAAAAACACTTCTTTGTTGAGTGGAGGAGAAATCGTCTTCCTTCTTCATCGAAATACAACCGTGGTCGTCAGCGAGCCAAAAATATTTGTGTAATTGGTTTGTACGACACTTCGTTCCGAAAAGGATTCGTGGAAGGGATAGCAGACTTCTAAAATGGGGGTCAATAATACACACGGATGAATGGAAAGGTTATAACTCTTTGTCATATCTTGGATATATTCATCATAGAATGAACCATTCAAGTGATTTTGTCGATCCCATTACGAGGACACATACAAATTCTATTGAAGGATTTTTGGAGAGGTTGAAAAATAGGATTAGGGCTATAAATGAGTTTCAAAAGGATTTCATTTATAATCATTTGGATGAAAATATGTACAGAAGGTGGTGTAGCTTCTCTATTGACAGTCCTATGCTTAACTGGGAGATGTTTCTCTCACATGTTGGAGAATGATACCATTTGAAACAGTTTTATGCTTTCTTTTATGCTTTTTTCCATAAATATACGTTTCATTTTTATCATAAATGCCTCTTTCATGTGATTAGTCCGTTCAAGGTCGTTTGCTGATTGGTTGTTAATGGTGCGGAAAGTTTAACTTTGCCGAGTGTCCTAAACTGTTATAAACCGTGATCAACAGCTGTATAATGATGCCACATGTTAGATAATTCACAAAGGAAAATTCAGTAAAGCCTTTGAACTGAAGACAGAGTGGAGTAAAACAAGGTTGCCTACTATCACCGATAATACTCCTAATTATGGTGGACTGAATCATCCCTGGACTGTGAATATGGAGGAAGAACTAACAAAAAGACTCTTAAAGATTTGTACTTCGCGAACTATTCGTGTCTAAAGTCACCCAAACTCGATGGTCTACAGATAAAAACCAACAAGTTATTACAAGAGATAAGCATTGAAGGAAGGACTTCAGGTGAACACAGAAAACAGAGGTGACGAAGATACCGGACTACTAACAACAACAAAAACAATCCTCTATCAGCAGAAGAAATTTAATAGAGGTCAATCACTCCATTCACTTTTCTAGGCACCAGAATTTCAACTACACACAGTGGCACGAATAAGGATGCTAAATCGAGCCAGGATAAGAAAGGCAAGACAAACGTTGGTCACTCTGAAGTCAGTGTGGAAATCTTCTGCACTCAGCAAATGGAACAAGATTGGGATTCTCAAAACCAATAGAGACTTAGTGTCACGAGAAACCTTTCCAACAGTCTGCTGCAGACTTTCACCAACAGCTGTCCTCACCATATTCTGAAGGTTAGATGTGCTGGTCAGAGGGGATTAGCAACAAGGAACTGTGGGAACGAACCAATCAATAAATATTCCGAAGAAAATGGAGGTGGATTGGTCAGATGCTGATGAGACCATCTGAAGTCATCGTGCGCGAGGCCGTTGCTCACGTGGAACTTGAATAGGAAGCGATGAGTTTAGCTTGCATCTGAAAGTGATATGAAGGATCGTGTGAGGTGCAGAGATGAGAGATAATATGGGCAATCGTGGAGCTGGCTAACGAGGAAGAATTCAAAAAACAAGGTGAAATGGAGATGTCCTGTTTTCCACTCGGAAGCCAGGGGAATAATAACATAATAGTGGGAAATTGTGTACTTGATTAGTAAGACAAACACTTCGATGACGAATCCTCCCAGTTTAATGGACACAATGTATTCTTCAATTTTTACGTACCTTATTTAGTAACATAGAACAAACTACACTAAATTGACTAATTACCCTTTTTAACAAAACAATCTGTATGGTAAATTAGATTTTCTTTTTGAATCAGTTATTCACCAAAGGAATCAGCAGAAAAGACAGGACTCCAAGTGAACATAGACAAGACGAAGGTTATGAAAATAACCAACCAACAACAACAACAACAACAGCAACATACAGCGCCAATCACCGTCAACGGGAGGGATTTGAAAGAGGCTACTTCATTCACTACTTATCTAGGGAGCCTCGTATCAACTACACGCAGTCGGAACGGACGAGGATGTCAAATCGAGAGAGAATCGGGAAGGCGAGAAAAACACGTTATTCATCAACCTGAAACCAATCTGGAAATCTTCGTCACTCAGCCACCATCAACAACAAAATTCAGTCGGTCGGATTTTCAATAAAAACAACGTCATGTCAGTCAGCTCTTCTATACGTAACAGAAACCTGGCTATCGAGTCACAAAGAATATTTCCAATAGGCTGGCTATTGCACACCTTTATCAACAACTAACTGTCTTCGCTCTACACTGTAGATCAGAGGGCCGGGTCGGAAAGAATCACCAACAAGAAACTATGGGAATAAACAAAACAAAACAAGAACCAATCGCCAACCAACAAATATACAGCAGGAGAAAGTGGAGATGGATTGGACACTCACTGAGCAGGAGGCCGCTGGGTGACATCGCGCGTCAGGCCATTACTCGAGTGGAACCAGGACGAAAGGGAAGCGGCGAGTGGGACGTTAGTTCGAGGGTGACATGGAGGAGATCGTGTGAAGAGGAGTTGAAAGAGTATGGACTAACATGGATGCAGGTGAAAAGTACAGCAGAAGACAGAAACAAGTGAAGGGAGACGTGCAGTTGAAGCCCTATGTTCCACTAGGAACCCAAGGGAACAATAATGATAATAATAATAATTCATTACTTACTGTTTATTGACTTTTGGACCAGTTCTATCAGCACTTTTTAAAGCAGAACGTGGATTACTTGATGAATTACTCGATGAATTCGCTGGTAGAGTTAAAGATGATCCAGGTGGTAAAGATTCCAGATCTAATTTTGCTGAAGATGATGCTGAAGGCAAACGTTCAAGTGTCGCTGAATGTACTTTATCATATGACTTATGCGTATCCATAAAATCATTATGAAGATCATGTAGTGTCTGTGATATATCTGTAATTAAATCCATTTGGTGATTTGATTTATTTGACATAAATGAATTTGACTCATCATTATCTCCAGTCTATTATGACAAGAAAAAATATCAGATGAATGAATTTCAGTTAGCATAAATAATTTTTAATCAATTTCAAAAACAACTAAACGCTAAATATCTTAATTTCATTTTTGGTGATAGATGGTACCAAGAGATGTGCAAAACGGAGTCATACAGTTGTTGAAAAGGCTAGGGGTACTGCGAAGACTGTCGGACCGGAGAAGCTGGTTATCTAAAAGGGTCAGCCGTTGACCCCGTCCCCACACCTTTGATTTAAAGTCCGCTTCATAGAGGTGTGGAGCGGTGTCAGGACCTATGTCTCCATGGTTGACGATGATAAAAGCAGTTTCATACGCCAAGCGTTCCTTTCGGATTCTGAAGACTAATGTATACCGTAATTTTGGTTTAAGCTCCCCTGAGTAGACTTAGATGTACACTAGTTTGGTTTTGTAAGTGCCAGAAGTTTGGATGCGCTTTTCGCACTTTTGTGAGGAACACTTCCGCTGTATGAAGATCGTGAGCAGGACTTACTACATGAGAGCAGTTTGAGACGGAGACGGAAGTCCACCTACGCTTAGGCGTACCGGGTCATTTGTAGGAGGCCAACACTGGCAATTACCAGTCAACATATAGAATATAATGTTATTTTGAATGAATAAATCATTTGTTCACCATTAGTATGAATTCATATGTTTATGAAATTCATAGTGAACAATGTTTGCAAGAGTTGATTCGAATGAGGGTTAATGACAAGACTGGAAATGTTTCGTTAATTTCATCCTCCAACTTGTAAACTGCATATAATTGTATATTAAGTTCTTACTACAACTTTTGCTGATTATTTAACAAATGCAATCGCGAAAATGTATTCACAAAGTATTCTGTCTTGTGATTAGCTTTGACGATTTACTTCACTAGGTGATACGTCATGTACTCTGCCCTCTGAAACTGTAAAGCTCAACAGCAATTGTTTATGGCAAGATCATAACAACAACACACAACCACACAATGGGGTGGGTGGGAGAGGGTTAAGATTCTAAGAAGTAATCTATGTAGGTGGAGAGAGAGAGAGAGATTACTGAATCCTGCCTGGTTCATCGAGTCTACACCCAACAAGTGCAACAGAAATGACTCAATGCAAATACCAAAGATATGGAAGATATTATTACTACCAGTCAGTCAAATTAGAGGAGGATAATAAATAATCTCAAAATTCTATTTCAATTCAATTCACGTGCATCACAACATTCTAACAAGTTACTTATTATGATGACTACAAAAACACTCGTCTTATTTCCTATCTGATTGTAATTGATCAATAACACTCATATTATTATTTCTGGATGTACAACATTATGCTACATTGAATTTTATTCCAATATCTAGTCAATCCCATACATGTATATAAATGAAGGAAAAAGTTGTGTGAGTGACTTGATGTGATTATGAGTGGCAATAATTTGTTTTCGAAACGTGGTCATCAGTTAATATTACTGTGTAACAACACTGTGTGATTAAATTAAATCTTATCTATAATGGAGTTATACTCTACCACCACAGTGCCCAAGTTTTATACTTATGTCAATAAGAATTAGCTTTTGACAATTTGATCTGGCTAAGATGGTGGCCATTAGTATTCTAGAAAAGAAAATTCACAATCCAACTCGAAAGATAACATAATTTTAGTTCTTTGCATTCCAAATGGAATGCATGGCTTCAAGCTTGAGCGTTGACGTAGTTTCAGTGGCACTGGTGTTTTGGTGAGGTTGCTAATCTCTTCACTGGGCTAACTTGTTGGCTCGGCAAGGATAAGGAGTGACTGGGTCAACGAGCAAACCTCTAACCATGTGGGTGGTTGACTAGTATTCTACAGCGGCCGAAAGACAACAAACCTCTTTAAATTAAATGCTACATCAACCAACAATTCGGCATATAGTCTAAGAGTCTATATCAAAACTTTAGTACAACCTCATTACTTGTAAGGTGAAGTGTTCCACACTTTTCACTCACATCAGTGAAAAAAATCATTTCATCCGACTCAAGTATACCACGACTCTACGGACTCCCGAAAGTACACAAGAAGGGTATCCCTCTTCGACCGATCCTCGACATGACCAATTCGCCTTATCATCGCACAGCCCAATGGCTAGCAGATCTACTAGAACCAATCAGAAGACACGTTTCCTGCCACACAGTTCGAGATTCATTCGACTTTATCGACTCAATTGAAAACATCAACGTATCCAACAGGACCATGATCTCATTAGATGTCACATCACTATTCACAAATGTTCCACTGACTGAAACAATATACTATATATGCGAACTTATTGATTCCAAAGGAATAAACATCGGTATACCCACCGAGCGTCTTAAAGAACTCCTGCTGAGGTGTACCCTGAATGTTCAATTCTCTTTCAACAACGAAATATATCGCCAAAAGGATGGTATATCTATGGGCTCACCACTAGGCCCATGGCTTGCAGATTTCTTCATGACAAAACTCGAGAACACATGCCTGGAGAAAATGATCGATACCTTCGAAATCTACAAGAGATACGTCGACGACAATTTCATTATCGTCAACAATGAAGAAAATCTAGACGACACCCTGAAGTCCTCTAACAACTGCCACCCCGCGATTCAGTTCACATTAGAAAAAGAGTCCAACTCCAAAATATCCTTTCTTGACGTCCAACTAACAAGACGAGAACAGGATGGAACACTGAAAAGATCTATCTACAGAAAGTCAACATGGAACGGACAGCTTACTAACTTTCACAGTTGGGTACCCCTATACACCAAACGAAACCTGATCCGTTCACTCAGCTACAGAGTTCGCAGAATTTGTACCCCGGACACCATAGAAGATGAACTGGACAATCTCAAGAGAATCCTCGTCGAGAATTGTTACCCAGAACGATTTATTGCAAAATCTATGAATCCTAGACCACAAAAGCCGCCCATGCTAGCCTCCCGAAAAAACTACTCTACATGAACCTTCAATTCAATGGAGATATATCTGCGGAAACACTAAAAAATCGACTGTCGCGCTCACTCAAGAAGACCTTCTTCGCAGCTGAAGTACGACTAACCTTCTCCACAAAACCTATGATTCATGTGAACGTGAAGGATAAGCTACCACTGTTGGCCTCATCAATGTGTATTTATCAATTCACCTGTTCGTGTGGAGCCAGGTATGTCGGCCGTACCCAGCGTTCGCTTTCCAAGCGTATCACCGAACACTTACCAGCATGGTTTTACAAAGGAGAAAAACGATGTCCCCGCAGCTCCATCTTAGAACATCTGATAGAATCCGGACACAAAGTTGCACCCCAAACAAACTTCAAAGTCGTCTACAGAGTAAGAAGTAGTATTCCTAAAGGTGTACGAATCAGAATTCTTCAAACTGCAGAAGCAATGGCGATTCACTTGCTAAGCCCTGAACTCTCCATACAGAAGAGGTTCGTTCAATCACTACACTTACAATGGACTTAACCTATCTTATTACCTGAAAGGTAAATTCTACCTAATTTTTTTTTTTCTCTGTCTCTTCATTGGTATTATTCTGTCTTCTTAATTGTAATATTTTGCATTTTCAACTTTCTTGTTCTCTACCCCCACCCGATTTAATTTCTACACCTCACTACCACTTTAATTGACCTGACCAACGCTCAATTTCTAGTCATTTATGTTACGTCATCCAACTTAATTGCTCAATTTCAGTTCTAATTTAAATGGCATTATTATCTACCCCACTTCTACTTAGTCTCTACCTGTAATTACCTCTGTTGCTACCCTGACCTAAGTTGAAACATTTTAGTCAATTGTATTACGTCATCTAACTTACTAACTCAATCTTACTTTAGTTGCTGTCCAATTAACCTTGTTTCTATATTAGATCATTCTTTTATTACCTGATCAATTATCTAAGCTAGACAAACCTCATGTACACACACACACACAAATAATTATATATAAATGCGATTGTACAGCTATGTGAATGAATTCGCCGAAAAGAGTCTCTTCGCTGAACGTCTTCTCTTTTTCAAAATCATTTCAGTTGAATAGTTTTCAAATAAAAGTCAGCGTTAAAAATTGTAGTACTGTAGATTAACATCAACACACCGAATCAATCTTCAGTCTAGTTCAAATACTATGAACACTACTCACTCCAATATTAACTAATGATAATTAGCTTTACAGACGATTTAAACATTCTCAAGAAGCATCATAAACACTCTGGTTCATAATAAAATTCAAATGTATTGCTTACAGCTTCTAAGTTTGCCTCTTCACTTTCGATCCCATTCTCACCGTTATTATTCTCCTTATTTATATTTGTTGGTGTTGTTGATGTTTGCAGTTGTTTACGTGTTAAACTGACACTTCGTTTTGGTGGATTAGGACAAGTCTAAAGTTTGAGACGGGGAAAAAGTCGAAAGAAATTATGACAACCAATAGGTCTTCTCCTCTCTTTAATATTATAGTAAATGAAAAAAGACAGTATATGAGATTTCTTTTTTTAAAAATGCACCTGAGTTCTGTTCACCTGGTATACCACCTTTTAGTTGTAATCGTATATATATATATAAAGGGACCTCCTCTTAGAAGACACAGAAGAATTCATTTCCACTCCGTTGGTCATGTACTTAGTGATGAACTTTTCAGAGTATCTACCAGCTCAACTGTTCCTCGTGTGCAGCCAGTTATACTAGCCAACACATAATAGGGAATTAATTTTCCATGATTGGAAACACCCACCAATGTTTAGAAATAAAAGTGTAGTTAAAACTATCAACAGTTCCATATTAGATCCCCCCCCACCCATCCGAACAAGCTACAAAGCCATATGTTGAAGGGTATTTCTCTACGATCTATCAGGTATCGAATAAATTACCAAAGGCCTGTAAATTTCGAAAACTCTAAACAGCAGAGGCCATTGTAATTTGCTGAAATCCACCAGAGCTGCGTGTCCACAAGAAACAGGTCCAGCCAGTCACTGTTGCCACTATGATCTGCTGTGGAACCTCTATCGCTTCCCTTAATTTATCTGATATCCACTTTAGTGTTGAAATGAGGCGTATTATCACTTACGGGGGCTTTTCAATCATAATTTATTGACTCGATGTCATTTAAAACACTAATGTTATTAAAAACAATAATTCTCTTATTATTATAGTCACATGAAGGTAGAACCTGATGAAGAGCAGGTTATCGAAAAGAATATTCTTTATTCATTAATCAGTCTTCTGAGTATTAACAATTATAAAATTAGTAATAATAATAATAATGGTAATAATGATGCTCGCTTGTGACTTGCTAGAGGACAGATTTCCCTGGAGTTCTAAGAGAAGTCATGACTAATGAGGTCCATGCAGTCAAGTGTGAGGAAGGAGTTCCCACTGACGACATTCGATGGTGGTCACACTAAATCACGAATTGGTAGAAGTTAGAATTCACGGACTGGCTACTGAATCGGGTCCCACTGGCTGAATGGTATACGAGCCAGCTTGTCTTGTAACCGGATGGTCCTGGGTTCGAACCCCTCGGGTGGTTGGTGCGTACTACCGATGATTCCCAGAAACTAGGATGAAACAGCTCTCCAATACTCGCTCGTTCTCATATCATCCTCTAACTGATATCAATCCGCGGTCAAACTCTTATAAATAATAATTGTAATAATAATAGAGCAAACATTTAAGGCAAGTAAAAACATTATCTTGATAATGACAGTGACAAAAGACTGTTATAAGGAAAAGTGAAATAAAATAGCATAAATACCTAAAACTGTATACTACTGATTGCTTAGGATGAGTAGTTGCATGCGACCCATATCAACCAGCAGTTCTGTTCTGCCTGCTAGCCAACCAGGTTATCAAAGTGATCTAAACACGAGACGGCAGTTTCGGTCGCTTCGAGTCGAGCTAGCAGCTAATCAGCGGTGTTCAGTTTAAACCGCCTAAATTCTAGCCAGCTGTTTGAGCGAATTGGTAACACACACCTTAAATGCAATTGGCAATTCACACAGTTCACGAAAGTGGAGTCTTATCACAATCTCCTTTGGACAGCCAAATTATTCAAGTCACACTATGTGATTACTCCTTATAATATCACGCAAATCACATACTGTAATAACTGAATAATTTCAGTTTCCCGAAGAAACTGTAGTGGAATTCTACCTCTTTGAACTGTGTAAATTGTAAAAATTGTGAATTAATTTGCAAATTCCCAAAATTAAAAGCTTTTCTATTTAAGTGTTGGTTTGTAGGGATTCGATTGGCTACAGGATTTAAGTATGAGCTGACATTGGTTACAGGACCATTGGAAAACATGGGAGTACTGAACATCTGTTTGGTCATAGATTGGGACTCTTCAGCAGTACGCACCCACCGGGGTTTCGAGCCCAGGTCCTTCTGGTTACAAGGCAAGCTAGCTCGTATACTATTAAGCCACTAGGAACCGATCCAATGGCCCACGGATTCTAACTTCTGCTAATTCATGACATAGCGCGACCCCTAGCCAATGTCTTCGGCAAGCATTTGTCCTCATACCCGACCTGTTGCACCCTACTGGTCACGACTTCTCACTAGAACCCCAGGTGATAGCTTTTCCTTTCGTAAGTTAGCCAGTACTATTAAATTTACTTGTTTGATAGTGATAGCAGTGGAACAGATAGATTTAAGGTCAGATCATGAACTGACATCACTTTGAGAGATAGTGTACCTACATTACGAAGTGTTGAATAGTTGCTTTATCCTAGTCCGTGACTCTTCAGCAAAAACCACAAAAGTCCAGTGAATGAATAGTGAACAGGTGTTCTACAGGAAGTCTGAAACTTCTTACCTAGATGAATTCATAAACTTACAGTGATACACTTGTCCAACTATTAACTGTTTCTACGTCATGTGTCAAAGCACTAAGTCAATTCTTGTATATGAGTCGGAAATTTGACATGCGTGTCATAGAGAGAATTTCCAAAAGACCAATGCAGACTTCTGTCAGTAACTACTTCCGTTCCTCAGTGAGGATGAAATAACTCGAAAGAATTAAGCAACAAGGAAATCTGAGAACAAATCAACTAACAACCTCTCGCCCAACAAGTATGCCAAAGAAAGTGGCGATGGATATGAAAAACACAGGGGTGGGGAGGACCATCGAATAGCATCGCGTGCCACACCATTGATTGAGCTGAACCGGGCTGGGAGATGACGAGTATGGAGTCCACGGGTGACATGAAGGAGGTCGTATAAGGAGGAGGATGGAATCTTATGTATCATCGTGAGACTAACTGATGAAGAATTACGTTCCACTCAGAATCCAAAGGAACAATAATAATAGTAGTAATAATACTAGTTAATCAGTAGTGAAAGTCAGGCAAAAAATTAATCGAAGGAACTAGTCTAATTTGCAATTAATAGTGTTCTCTGAGCTGGTTGGTTTAGTTCAGGAGCTTTCGTCTTCCCCCCCCCCACCCTCTAGACACCATCTTCAGCTCAATTTTTTGGATAAAGTGAAATGATTTAAATCTCTTCATGAGTGATAGAATTGCATCTCCCGGTAACCATCTTTACGTATGTGTCAATCATTTTCTATTGACTTGAATTTCAGAGTTACTGGTCACGTGATTTACTTTTTATTAGTTGGTATATTTGCTCTATATCTTAACGTGTTTGTTAAATGCATAAAAAAAAAAAAAATTCAAAGAAAAAAAATTCAAAAAATTTTTTTTTTTTTTTTTTTAACTTTTTCCTTAAATTTTATTATTTTTTTTTTAATTAAAACTTTAAAATCAAAGAGACTCTTCGCTGAACTACTTGTCTTCTGTCTACTAATGTTCGAATGGGAATTATTCATGAAATGCATATTCGTTTGAGTACCAGGCTTCTAGGTATTCCCTGACTGCATTTTTGGTGTTTCCTCTGTCTAAGATTTCGACATTATCCCAATCAAACTGATGTCCATAGTTGTCTATATGCATTGATATGAAACAGGAATATATACCATGACTTTTCACAGCTGATTTCTGTTCTTGGATTCTGATTCGAAGAGGACGCCCACTCTGGCCAATGTAAGGCCTGTTACATGCCAGTTCATACATGCAATTTATTTTGTAAATGGTACTAATCTTATCTCCTTTTTCTGTTGGATCTTTCAGTCTGCATAATATCGAATTAAGCGATTTGACTGGCTGGCTTGCGTGATACACCTATATCAAACGGTTTCATTATTCTAGCTGTTATTTCAGAGATATTTTTTCATTTATGCTAGGATGAATTTTCTTGTGTTCTTTGATGATAGTTCTTTGTTGGTGTAGTGATTCGATTTTTTTAAACACTTTTTGATGACATTTTTTGGATAACCATTCGCTTTGAAGACTGTTTGTAGGTATTTTTCTGCCATTCTTTTCAATGCATGAAAAATTTAAATCATTTCACTTTATACTAAATATTGCACTGAAGGGGGACAACGAAAGCTCCGCGACTAAACCAACCCAGCTCAGAGAACACTATTAATTGCATATCATCCACGTGAGCTACAAATCTTCTCTATTATTTCAAAACCAGTACTAGTCTAAATAATTTACTTACTTTTTGACTTGTTGAAGTCGAAGAATGCTCTTCACTAGAATTCATTTTTCTTCTACCGTCATCATTATCATCATTGTCATTACATGCTTTATTCTTATTGTCTTTTGAAGTTTGTGAGATTGTCTTTCCCATGAGTACTATGTCATCTGACTTCTTACCGGGTGTGGGATTGATTTCATCGACTCCAACAACTGTTTGTAGTGAACTAGCACTACTACTTCCAGCAGTGGAACTGATTGTTAAACCTATTTTCATTAATCAATAAAACTTTCATAGTAGTAAATAAAGAAAACTCTGATAAAAACGTGTATAGACTGTGCGTAATAATTTATTAAATGTGTAAAGCTTAAAATTTATGAGAATTATGTTAGTATGCACATTATATATATGTCCAAACCAAGTTCACTTTTAACAGTTTGAGAAAACTTGGGCATTTGGTATATGATATTCAGTATATAATAAAAGTGTTTTGTATTTCCCAATGAATGTAAAACAGTGAACGATATTATTGTGTTTACTGACGTTTCACTATTTAATACTGCTAATAGATTTATCAAGGTATTATTAAACCACAACTTACAAGATCTCAGCTAACATTTAACAACTTAATCATCGTTCATCATCAAGGGGTAATTTTTTCCTTTTTCAAATTGGCCAATTGGTAAAGATAACAAAACGAAGTGTAGATTGTTGGATTTGGTAAGTGTGTAAAATTATAAAAGCAGCGTGTGTTTACATACTTCAGAAGCAGAATCAGACATCGGTGAACTACCATTTATAGACTTCCTAGTTAAGAGGAAGAAAACCCACTCCAATAAATATTTAGACTTCAAATCATCAAACCCCATTCATGCAAAGGTAACAGTTGTTTCAAGTCTTCTTAGACAAGCACACTCTCTGATAACGGATGATAAAGGAAAAGAAGATGGAACATCAAACATTACTGAAACTCTCAAGCGAAACAACTACCCAAGGAACTTCATCAACAAAATCAACACAGGCATTAAGTATGGCCGAAAACGCATTCCAAAAACATGAACCCCAACAGTCGTCATTCCATATAGACCAGAGACCTCAGGCGATATCAGAAGAGTACTCAATCAACTCGACATCAAAGTTTTCTTTAAAACATCAGACACACTACAAAGCAACATTGTCCATATTAAAGACCAAATCCCTAAGGATTCTCCACCTAATCATGTCTATGAAATAAAATGCTTGGAATGTATTGCGATATACATCGAACAAACATCGTCAAAGAGAAATCAAAATCAGAAGACACAAACACCGAGAAATCCAATCGAACTAGAAAAACTTGAAAAATCATCAGCCACGCTATAGAATCAGGTCACAAAATTGATTTTGACAATATTGAAATCAACATCCAGAAAAATTTCAGAAATCACAAACAACGTCTAGTATCATAAGCACTACACATCATCAAATGGAATCCAAATTGTCTGAATAGGAATGATGAACTAAAACAGAATTTGACCTGGTTACAACATCTCCCTTCCCATGAAGTGACGAAATCAACACGGATATGATAAATAAATTCACTGTGTAAACATACGCTGCTTTTATAATTTTACACATTTATCAGATCCAAAATTCTTCACCTGGTTTTGTTATCCTTACCAATTGACCAACTTGACAACGTGAAAATGACTCCAAGCTGAGGAACGATGATTAAGTTGTTGCATATAAGCTGAGACTTTGTAAATTCTGATTTAATAATATAAGTATAAAACTTGGGCACTGTGGTGGTAGAGTATAACTCCATGATGGATAAGATTTTATTTTGATAAATCACACAGTGTTGTTATACAGTAATATTAACTGATGACCACGTTTTCAAACACAAACTATTGCTCATAATCATGTCAAGTTCTTCATATGATAAAGCTATTAGCAGTATTAAATAGTGAAAGGTCAGTAAAATGAGACAATATTGTTCATTATTTTTCATTCATTGGGAAATACAAAACACTTTTAGTATAATGAACATCTATACATTGTTATTAAGTTTAATGGATTTAAGACCACTTCTGTTTCCTCTCAAGTAGTCTACTGTATGTATATTATCTCCTCAGGTTTCAAGTAGAACGCAAGGCTTCAACAGTCCATCTCCTGCTTCAATATGTTGGAAATGCTTTCATGACACGTGAAGTCTCTGAAACGCATAAAAGAACTGGTTGACTTCTTTATGTTGCTGAGTGCAAAAGATTTCCTTACTGCTTTCACATTAATGAAGATCTGCCTTACCTTTCTCATCCTGATCAACTTTACACTCTCATCTGTTCTGTCTGTAGTTAAAACAATGGTGTTAAAATACCTTATGTTGATACTGGTACTTGTTGTTGTTTTTGGTTGTGGGGTATCTTCAGCAACTCCGTCTTCTCTGTGTTCACTTGAAGTCCTATCTTCGCTTCCTGCGCTTTCTGTCAACCTGTTGTTTTTTTCACCTGTAAGTCTTCAAGTTTGTGTAACCTAAGTCATCTGTGAAGTTCGTATCTCCTAGAGTCTGCTTACCGATGCAACGTATTCCTTCCTGTCTTCTCATTCCCCAGGAGGCATAGTCTGTTGCATGACCCAGTCAACTACAATTGTCTTCATTGTTTTCACTTCACAGACTTCGCTGAGTTTTCCATTGTTGATCACTTGACTTGTGGAGGTTGATAAAATTTCGTGTACTGCACATCATAGTGTTCAAGCGGTTTTCAAATTCCCTTGCAACCAACACTAAGTCCTTTTGAAAGTCGATGAAGTTGAGGTACATGGCATACTTTGTTCCTTGATGATGCGTAGCGTTGCAATAGGATCCTCACTTGATTCGCTTTCTCTGAATGTTACTTGTTCGGGACGGAGTTTTGCGTCCAGATGATCCTTCGGACTCTCCAGGATGACGCAACTGACTATTTTTCTTGGCGTGGACAACAGCACGATTCACAGCTAGTCCCTGTAGAGGCTTAAGTCGTAATTCTTTGGTAATCTTACAAGGTAGCCTTTCTTCAAACAACTAGGTACCTTTCATGTCTTACAAACTTTCTGTAGTAGTGGTATTAGATTATTCACTGAGGTCTCTGGACTCATTTTCAGTGTTACCGGAGGAATCCTGTCTGTTCATGATGGCATTGCGGCTTTCAGTAGCTTTATGACACTCAAGACTTCTGCTTTTGTCGCTGGACTGTTGTTCACTGACTGGTATTTTTGGACGAGTTGTAGGTGGGGGTTGGCTTAAAAAACTAAGTTACGATTATTATGAACCTCCCCCCCCAACTTTGTCATAGACTCAAATCTACACCAACTTGAACGACAATCAGAGATAGAAGCAAGGATCAATTGGAATTTTAGCTAGAAAACTGATTTTTGACTGAGAACACAAAAATTAACTCTATGGAGAATACAGAAACGGCAAGTTCAAGATACTGGAAAAAGTCCCTTTGCATGTGAAACTTAACCAACAATAATTATTTTCTCATATATAAATGTAGAAACGTAAAAAGAATATGCCCTGCTTACGGTTAATTGATCCAGCGTTTGTAGATGTTGTTATTGAGACTTCTGAAAGTTTACTTGTTGGCATTGAAGAACTTATTGACGAAGAGGTAGAAGAAACCACATTAGATGATGTAGAAGTGGGCTGTCTGAATAAATAACTATGCTGTGGACAAGACGCCATTTCTGCAATCAAATCTGTAGACACATATGTTGCACCAGTTGAATTTGATCCTCCGGTTAGGACTGACAATGGCAGCATAGATGAAGTAGGAGGGTCTGTAACCTTTTAGATCATTGTGAACACAATTAAAATTTAAAGACGAGTAATTCAGCAGAGAATTAAGGTACAAACGATTTTCAAAAGATGCACAATCGAGTTTATATACATATTAATTTACCTACTCCTATGGAGCTAGGTGCATAGGTCGTTCTACGAACATCCTATCAAAACGTGTTAGAGAATATTACCCAGACTGACCGCAAAGAGGAGACACTAGCTCAATCAGAAGTGATATCTGTTAGCTAAAGTTGTAGACAGCAATTTACGTCAATGTTACCTAATAAATCGGGGTCATGAGAAAAAAATCAATAACAAATCTTAACCTTGGTAGAATCACCAACCAATCACAGCAGAATTAACTTGTGCAAATACGATTCATACAGGCGTCGGTGGTATAGCGGTTAGGACGCTCGCCGACCATGCACATGGTTCGGGGTTCGATCCTCGGCCACGGACGCACTCCTTTACCGTGCTAAGCCAGAAACAATGCTGGTAAAGAGGAAAGGTTGGGCATGAGGCTAGTAACCCCATCCTGTAAAAATAAACACTGCTACAGAAACTTCAAGCCACTAGCTTGGAGCCCTATGTCCCACTGGGGAACGTGAAGGAAAAAAAATACGATTCGCAGATATATAACCCAACTTTCTAAGAAACGGCCACATAGAGATGACAGAATAACCTTCAGCAAGAAAAAACCAATCAGAGGACGTTGCCTCTCTGCTAACAATAACGAATTATAATGTTTATACGAGTTTGACCACAGATTGATATCAGTTAGAGAACCATTGAAAACCAGGGAGTAATGGAGAGCTGTTTCATCCTAGTTTAGGAATCACAGGCAGTACGCACCCAGAAGCTTCCAGTTGTGAATATCACTTGATTTTTTCAATATACGATCTGTTGCCTGGACCTTGTCTTCCGTAGTTACAATATAAATGAACATCCCGTCAATACTTGTTATAGCAATTCAGCTGACTCATCATCTATCATTCAAAGTCATTTACAAAGTAAACAAAAATCTACCAAAAGACAGTATGTTGTCGACTTCTTTGTATTGCAATGGCTCTCATCATATGCATAGAAAAGCCGCAGCTATGTGTTCAGAAGAAACTAGTCCAAATCTCAACATTGGCCATGGATCTGGTTCGGTATGACTCAATGGTTTTCACTTTTTTTTAAAGTTTTATCATATACTTCATTTTCACTTGTAAAAAAATAATAATTTCAATTTATTTCCAGGCTCATCCCGTCCACGCTTGTCTTGGTTAGAAACCACTTTTACATAATGCGTAACTATTTTCTAATCCTCTGTCATTTTTTTTCTGTTCATATCAAGCTGGAAATTATTATCACCTTTAGTCTCCATCATGCGTCGATGGTTCATCAGTACAGTGCTCGCCAACTGTGTATGTGGTCCAGGGTTCGATCCCCGACCGGTGCATTCTTTCACCTCGCTAGGCCAGTAATAATGCCAGTAAAGAGGGAAGTTTGGACGTTAGGCTGGCAACCATACTTCGTAAAAATAAATCTCACTGCTACCGAAACTTGAAAGCAGTCTCACTTGAAGTCCTATATTCCACTGGGAACGTGAAGGAATAAAATGGGAAAAAAATTAATCTCCTTTGTTATTATGTGGAATCGAACTAATAATTGTACCTATGTAGTCATATGTGTATAAATGCGATTGCACAGCTTTTGAGAAGGAAATCGTCGAAAAGATATCGATTTGCCGGGTTCGTTTTAGTTTTTCTCTCTAATGTATTGATGGGTATTTTGCACGGTATAAACGATTTTCATTTTCCGTTAACACTGAGGTGTTTTCTAAAGGATTACACATGATATATGCTTTTAGAATTCACGCTATCTCCTGTGATTCCAATTTACAGATCAGCAGGAATCGATTTGAGGATCTTGATCATTCCTGTCTGGTATTCAAATGTTCCGAATAGTTCTAAGTATGCAACAAAAAGAAGCTAGTTAGTTTGTGGAGATTTGATTTGTTTCAATTTCTATCGCGGATTGATGTCAGATAGAGACCGATTGGAAAACCAGGGAATACTGAATAGTTGTTTCTTTCTAGTTGGGGACGAATTGCCCTGGTGTTCTAGAGAGAAGTCGTAGCCAGTGGAGTCTACTCCAGTCAGGAGTGAAGACAAATACTCACCAAAGGCAATGATTGGTGTGCACGCTGAAATCACGAATTGGTAGAAGTCGGAATTCATGAACCATCGGACTAGATCCTAGTGTCTAGATGGTCCACGACCTTGACTTGTAACTGCAAGATCATCGGTTTGTACGCCGGTGGGTGCATACTGCCAAAGGGTCCCATATTAGAAAGAAACATCTCCCCAGTATGTTGGTTCTCTAACTCACATCCATTTGGTATAAAACTTGCGAAAAAAGAAATAAAACTAGAAGGGAAGAGACGGTTTGCCAGCATTGATAGAAGCTTTCAAATATTTATTAATAACCTTCATTTCTGAGATATTTTCGTCGGAAGATTTATTTATATCACGGAAAGACTCCTATGTTATACAGCAAGTTAGTTGCTTAGCGTATAGATCTTTGAGACAAAAAAAGCTGAAGTCAAAGTAACAAAAAGTTCAATAACAAAGCATCGCATAGACTATGGAAATGATATTGACCCTATCAGGTCAAAGGTAGAATACTCGCCTACTACGTAGGTGGTCAAGGATTCGATCCCTGGTCGACTCACTTCTAAACCTCGCCCACCAAGTATTAAATGCAGTGAAGAGGATTGGCAGAGTGTGAGGCTAGCAAACACCACCTCACTTGAGACTTCAAAGTTCAAACTTGTAGCCCTATGTTCACAACTGGGAAATCATCAAAGGAATAAGATAAAGTAAATAATAACAAACCATTCACTGTTGTCAGAGGAAAAACAAACAAAGAAATGCTTGCATTTGTGTAGACTTGTGAAATCGGGGTTTATGAACCTGGTTTTTTTGTTCAGAGAGAAATAGTGGTCGACTTTGAATCTATCATGGTAATATTTATTACCTATCTATTAACTATTGCTATTATTTTTTTTTCGAGTTTGACCACGGATTGATATCAGTTAGAGGACCAATGAAAACCAAGGAGTACTGTACAGCTATTTCATCCTAGTTATTATGAATCATCGGCAGTACACACCCACCACCTGGGGGTTTCGTACTCAGGACCTGTCGACTACAAGGCAAGCTCGTTTACCATTCAGTCAGTGGGATCCGATTCAATAGCCAGTTCATGAATTCTAACTTCTAAAAATTCATGACTTTCCGCGAACACCAACCAATATCATCGGCAGGAAAGTATGAGGATGGATTTGGTAGTCGCGCTAAATCACGAATTAGTAAAAGTTAGAAGTCGTGGACTAGCTACTGAATCGGGTCCCAATGGCTTGTGTTGTTATTATTATTTTTTATTTCATTTTTGTTCGCCATTAAATCCTCTAGCCAACTAGTATTTTGGATATTATTCAGCTTGCTTGAATCACCGGGCTACCTGAATCTATAACCAATATAATGCATTATATTTTCTATAGTTTGGTTTGTAAGGATTAGTTATGTTTTACGAGTTGATCACGGATTGATATCAGTTAGAGAACCATTGAAAACCAGGGAGTACTGGACAGCTGCTGTTTCATCCTAGTTTGGGAATCATCGGCAGTACGCACCCACTGGGTTTCGAACCCAGGACCTTCCGGTTACAAGGCAAGCTCGTATACCATTCAGCCACTGGAACCCGATTCAATGGCCAGTCCATGAATTCTAACTTCTACCAATTCGTGATTTAGCGCGACCCCAACCATTGTCGTTGGTGGGACATCCATCCACACACGTGACATCTAATTGGACCTCACTGGTCACGACTTCTCACTAGAACTCAGGAAACTCCAACCTGTAGCAAGTCACTAGCGAGCATCAGACAATGGTTGGGGTCGCGCTAAATCACGAATTGGTAGAAGTTAGAATTCACGAGCCATTGAATCGGGTTCCAGTGGCTGAATGGTATACGAGCTTGCCTTGTAACCGGAAGGTCCTGGGTTCGAAACCCAGTGGGTGCGTACTGCCGATGATTCCCAAACTAGGATGAAACAGCAGCTGTCCAGTACTCCCTGGTTTTCAATGGTTCTCTAACTGATATCAATCCGTGATCAACTCGTAAAGCATTATATTTTCTCTAATATTTATTGTCTAAACCATTCAATTATGTCTATGAACCACAAAATGTACTCATGCACAATTTTGATTGGCTTTCAAACTATCAGTATACATTTCTCAGAGATAAGGGATAAGTCTCTTCTTCAAATCGAACAGCACCGCGTCACATGATATACTACAGATTACGCTGTTTGGCTTGAAGATCCTAGATTACGAGAATCCTGTGCAATGTATAAATGTTTTGTCCACAATAAAGCTGTATTTATTGTTACTGTTATTATTATTATTAAGTGGAATAGTAAGCTTGTTAGCGGATGTGCATCGTAGCTCATCTATCACAGCGCCAAGTTAATAATCTGGTTGCCACTGGTTCATCCTCAGTCATCCGTCTGTCTGTCTGATTTCGACATAGAACTTTGCACAAATGTGCGCCAGTTCAAGTCGCCACTTTCCGTGTAGCACGCGAAGCAAGAGAAGAAAGTACACGAAAAGCATAATAGAAACAGTGAGTAGAGATGTGAGACAAAGGAGTAATAAAGAAAAACAAAACAGTTCCATTGGACATCATAAGTCACAAGGAGTGGATGCATCTGCGCCACTGAGAACGATTTTGAGCCATGTCACCAATTGCTTCCAACCATAGATTTTTAACGTCTCGAGGACCCCAGCCTGGAAGTCTACACCTTCCTACGTGGCTTAGACCAACTGTTGTGGATTTCATTGACTGGTGCCAAGTTTTTGTTTGACCGCCGCTAGCTTTTTTCCAGCCTGACCCTATATCCGCTAACATTGCTCGTCGAGGGAGGCGATGGCTTGGCATACGTAACACATGTCCTAACCATCTCAGTCTTTGTAGCTTCACGACTTCGTCGATTGATTTCCCCTGTTTACCTAGAACTCTACGCCTAACCCCAATGTTGCTCACCTTATTATGCCACTTTACACGGGAAATAGAGCGCAGGCACCTATGATCAAAGACAGCTAGTCTTTTCATGTCTTCCACTCTCAGTGGCCAGGTCTCACAGCTGGCCATAAAGGAGGACGGAGCGGACTGATGAGCAGTACACCCGCCCTTTGGTCGATAGTCGAACATCTCGTCTACGCCAGAGTCGGCGTAAACTGACAAATGCCAAACGAGCCCCCTGTCATCACTGCTTACAAGCTAAACTTACCTCAAATGGTTTATAAAACTCCAATATGGATACGATTTTATTTTGATAAATCACACAGTGTGTTATACAGTAATTTATTTATTTTTTATTCTATTTTTGATTACAGCTTGATTCCACACCGTATTTTTGGTACAAGTGTGGAATTTTCAGCGTGGATATGGGTAGCCCAAAATTCGCAGGCCGACCATAGATATCAAGTGTGCGTCGGCATGGGCTCGAACCCCGGACCATGTGCATGGTCGGCGAGAGTCCTAACCACTGTGCCAGCGACGCACAGTGATGACCACGTAACGAGAACAAATTATTGCCACTCATAATCATATCAAGTCACTCACAGAACTTTTTCCTTCATTTATTTACATATGTGGGATTGACCAGATATTGGAATAAAATTCAATGTAGCATAATGTTGTACATCCAGAAATAATAATATGAGTGTTATTGATCAATTACAATCAGATGGGAAATAAGACGAGTGTTGTTATAGTCATAATAATAAGTAACTTGTTAGAATGTTGTGATGTACGTGAATTGAATTGAAATAGAATTTTGAGATTATTTATTATCCTCTTCTGATTTGACTGACTGCTGGTAATAATAAATTCGATATTTTTGGTATTTGCGTTGAGTCATTTCTGTTGCATGTGTTGGGTGTAGACTCAATGAACCAGGATTCAGTATTTTGATTGGACACTAATAACTGGTGTGACGTGTCTAGTCCTTTCTTTGGTGCAGACTGAATTCTGTCAGTTAGGTTTTGCGATATGGCCACCGATCTAGGTAGGTCACCATCACGGTGCACATCGATTTGATAATATTAGATAGTTGGAGGCAGTCAGCAGGAAGCCTGGTTTATTGAGTCTACACCCAACACATGCAACAGAAATGACTCAACGCAAATACCAAAAATATCGAATTTATTATTACCAGCAGTCAGTCAAATCAGAAGAGGATAATAAATAATCTCAAAATTCTATTTCAATTCAATTCACGTACATCACAACATTCTAACAAGTTACTTATTATTATGACTATAACAACACTCGTCTTATTTCCCATCTGATTGTAATTGATCAATAAAACTCATATTATTATTTCTGGATGTACAACATTATGCTACATTGAATTTTATTCCAATATCTGGTCAATCCCACATATGTAAATAAATGAAGGAAAAAGTTCTGTGAGTGACTTGATATGATTATGAGTGGCAATAATTTGTTCTCGAAACGTGGTCATCAGTTAATATTACTGTATAACAACACTGTGTGATTTATCGAAATAAAATCTTATCCATAATGAAGCTATACTCTACCACAGTGCTCAAGTTTTATACTTATATCAGTAAATAAAATGTCTGATATCCTGTTAAAGAGCATTAAAAACTAAAAACATTAATAATAAAACTAAATTGTTCCAATAAGATAATTTATAAACTTTGTTCTTATTTACTTGTGAACTGGATGACATAAATGGTGTGAAACCTGTGGTTGACTTTGCTGTATCCCCGACTATTTGTGGAATCATTTGAACATCTGTACTTCCAGAGACTGGATAAAGACCATGCGGCAAGAATAAGGTATTTGATTGGGCAGATATATTACCACCGATTGTAAAACTTGTACTACCTTCAGAATCTGACAAAATTCCACTCGTTTCATCTGAACCATGACCAGCAGGAATATAATGGTTTAGAATTTGTTGAGAATTACACGATATGGGGATTACACCGGATGTCATTGTAAAAGGCGGTACAGATCCAATACTCTGAGCTGTCATTAATTCTACCAGGCCTCCAGATGCTGGATGACTAACGTAGAGTGGTACTGCGTTGGCAACTTTATTAAACAATGATAAAAGTTCACAACAATTCACGTTTAGTTATAAATGATATGATTGGAGTAAAGCAAAACAGACGTCGTCATGAAACAAAATAAGTTACACGAATTGTTTAAAACAGAGAAACTATTCGAGACACTACAGTTGGGCTCACTGGTAGGTCTGTCAGGAATCCTACCGAACGGCACTAGGTCACGAGGAGAACAATTCATTGTTCAACCAAAAATTTAATAATAATAATAGTCTTTATTCTAAACAGTATTTTTGATACCATGTGGAATTTTCAGCAGGTAATACCGAATCGCCTTAACTTCCTTACGTAGAACGTTAACTGAAATACTTTACAGTAGCATGATGTGGGAGGACCAGGAAAGATCAGACGAAATACACAATCCAAAGTATTTATTATTCGGCTTAGTTTCAACTTCATGTGCCCCTTATGACACAAGGATTATGGGAATGAACCAGTTCATGTAAGTCACGCTTGTGTCTTAAAATGCAATTAACAACCTGATATTTGGAGGGATTCAGTTCAAGAGTATTTGAAAAGGATCACTGACTAATTTCTGGTTAAAAATTTTATTCATTTTGGAACAATCTGATTGAGGAGGAGTAACCGTTATGGAGACAGTCAGATCACTGTTATAGTTACCAGAAGTGACTTTATCAGAATGAGGCAAATCATGTGGGAAAAAAGAAGACAGAAAAAAAAGAGAAACAACAGCACCCTGAGAGACACTAGCTAGAAATTAAAACAGTGGAAGGCTTTCTGTTGTGTACAATGTACTGCTCCCAATCAGAAAAATAAGAGTGCGACCACTTATTAACCCAGCACCCTGCTTGTGTCACAATAAACCTGTTTAACAAAAGAGGCCTAGTTACACAGTTAAAGGCAGATGTGTAATCAAGGAAGACACTCCGAACATATTTAGCACCTCTGTCTAAAGTAGAGGCAATATTATGATCTAAGACAAGAGCAACATCTAAAGTACACCTGTCGTAATTATAAGCAAATTGTTTAAGCTCACTAAAAGCCTTTAACGAACGTTCAAGGTTAATAAGGAAATGCAGTTTTTCCATTTGTTGTTTTCAGAAAAAAAAGATGAGGTAGTAGCCATAGATCGAAACTTAACACTTGATGATTTTGGCACAGGAACAATCTTAATATCCATCCAAGAAACAAGCACAAAAAAATTAGTGTAAAGTGATTCATTAAAAATGCCGGTGAGAGGATAACATGAAATGTCAGCACATTTTCTGAGGATAATAACCAGCACGCTTCCTGGACCAAGGGATTGGGAGGTTTTAAGGCCATTGAAGACAAGTGTGGAGCAAAAATGCGATTCGTAAGGTATGCTCATTATTACTGTTTCCTTTAGTTCCTAGAGGAAAATCGGGCTTTGGACGTACGTCTCCATTGGGTTCGGTTCTCTGCCAACGTTTTCATCACCTCGCTCCACGTCTGCCCACATGTTTTCATCTCCCCTTCACATGACCTCCTCCGTGTCCCCCTTGCCCTGACGACCAACTCGCTACTCCCCATTCGGGTTGCACTCGAGCGATGGCCTGGTGTGTGATGTCACTCACTTGATGGTTTGTTTTCTCAAAGTATGACCAATCCACTTCCATTTCTTCCTGCAGATTTGTTGCACAGTCAGTTTCTGTTGGGTTGGTTCTCTCCCTGTTTCTGATCTTTTCTGGAGGCCATATGATCTTGAGCATTGAGCGAAGACAGGTATTGAAGAAGGTCTTTAGTTTGTTCGAAGTGCTTTTCATGATGCTCAAAGTCTCTGATCCATAAAGTAGCACTGACTTTACATTGGAGTTGAAAATCCAGATCTCATTTTTCATGCTGAGTACCGCTGGAAAATGAAAACTTGCCTTGCTTTCTCGATACTCGCTTTGATATTCTGATCAGTTCTGTCCGCCTATAGCTGAAACGATGCTTCCCAGGTAGATAGTTAGGTAAAGGAGGTTGTTTCTTTCAGGTTCCTCCCATTGATGCTGATTGTTGTCTGTTGTTGCTGTTGCCCAGGAATCGTCATCACCTCTGTTTTCTCTGTGTTCACTTGAAGTCCTATCTTTGATGCTTCTTCTGCCAGCTTGTTGCTTTTCACTTGCATGTCTTCCAGTTTGTGGGAAATCAGACATATATCACATCGGTGAAGTCCAGATCTTTCAAGTTTTGTGTAAGTCCACTTTATTCTTGTTTCCTCACTGTCCACCGCTGTCTGTCACATTATCCAATCTACTGCAAACAGGGAAATCATTGGAGATAGAAGGCAGCCAGCCTATCTTACTCCCGTCTTCACTTCGAAGGATTCCGTGAGTTTCTCGTTGTGGATTACTTGGCATGCAGCATTGTCGTACAACTGTTGGATGGGATGTATAATAGTTTCCAAATCCCCTCTGGATCGACGATGTCAAAGGCCTTTTCAAAGTCAATGAAGTTGAGATATAGAGCTAATTGCCATTCCAAGCTCTGTTCAATGATGATGCGTAGTGTTGCAATTTGATCGATGCATGACTTGTTCTGTAAAGTATGCTTAAAAAGAACTATTGCATCACAAGCAACTAGTCAAGTGTTCACAAACATTGTTAAAGCATTATATATATATATATATATATATATATATATATATATATATAACAAACATTAAGAAGTGAAATTATTTGAAAGTGAACTTACTTCCACAGGACATTGTTCCTATAGACCTGTTAGACAATAATTCAGGTAGTGTTGTTACAACTTTAATTTGATCCATTTCATTCATATTTCCTTCACATTCTTCATTAATAGTTTTAACCGGTTGACTTGTTCGAATTAACAGTACCGATGGATTTAATGATACCAGTGCACTACTCGGTAAGGCATGAGCAGTAGTCATTACTGCTTCAGTATGAACTTGTGTAATTTGATTAACACCGATTTTATTATTTAATGGAGTTTTTGAACGAGCCATTGTAGCTAGAACTGATTCGTCTAAAAATTCTTTAGCCACATGACGTCTTGAAGGCAGAGTTCTTAAGCGTAAAGAGCTTGTAGCTGTAGTAAATAAGAAATAGAAAGTAAATGTTAATAACGACGCTTTGATAAATAAATGACTGCTCACATTTCTCAAATGATTATGGCTTAACAAAACCAACAGAATTCTAAATTCATCATTGTCTTTACGTCTTTATATATATGTATCTGGTGCGTCGGTGGCGCAGTGGTTATTTTTTGATTTACAGCTTGATTCCACACTGTATTTTTGGTACAAGCATGGAATTTTCAGCATGGATATCGGTAGCCCAAATTCTGCAGGCCAACCATAGATATCAGGTGTGCGCCGGCGTGGGCTCGAACCCCGGACCATATGCATGGTCGGCGAGAGTCCTAACCACTGTGCCACCGACGCACAGGACTCTCGCCGACAGTGCACATGGTCTAAGGTTAGATTCCCTGCCGACGCACACCTGATATCTATGGTCGGCCTGCTAAATTTGGGCTACCGATATCACATACAGAAAATTCCATAGTTGTACCAAAAATACGGTGTGGAATCAAGCTATAATCAAAAATATATATATAAACAAAAGTAATTGTATAGAGGGACTGAAATATGCGATGAATGCAGGACTCTGTTCAGGACAAGTTGGATTCAGGAAAGCTAAAACATGTGAGGATTAAATCGCAATTCTGCACAGCACTCCATTATAGATAAGATTTTATTCTGATAAATCACACAGTGTTGTTACACAGTAATATTAACTGATGACCACGTTTCGACGACAAATTACTGCCACTCATAATCATATCAAGCTACTTACACAACGTTTTCCTTCCAACAGTAAATCAGTATTGAGAAAATCAAAAACCACACATATCAAAAAATTCAACAAACTAATTGAAGAAAAGAACACAATAAATGAAATCGACGGCAACGTTTCATCCTCAATTGACAGGACGAAATGGGTGATCAACCTCTCATCAAGGGAAGCCCTAGTAAGATGAAAGTACTTGAGAAAGGACTAAATTTCAATGTAACAAATAGTAAATTAAAACTAGAGGATACCATTCCTAACATACAAGTAGCACTAGGTTCAAAAGATAAGACAACAGCAGAAGAGGTTCGAGAGCACAATGTGCATTAACCCTGAAAAATCAAAAGAAGGCATAATCAAGGAAAGAAAAAGTTGTGTGAGTGACTTGATATGATTATGAGTGGCAATAATTTGTTGTCGAAACGTGGTCATCAGTTAATATTACTGTGTAACACTGTGTGATTTATCAAAATAAAATCTTGTCCATAATGGAGTTATACTCTACTACCACAGTTTTATACTTATATCTCCACAGCACTGTCGAATGGAGCATAGAATGGCAGTCAAATCTCTGACTCAATTTCATCGATTTTGAAAAGGCCTTCGATAATGTCGACATCCATGAAGTTATTAGGAAAAAACTTATTCAACAATATGAAGCGTCTCAAATCTTCTGTGAACTTCATTCAACATCTATATGATAATTTCACTTGTCGAGTAACCCACAAAAAGAAAACTCAGTAAAGCCTGTGAAGTGAAGATAGAGTGAAGTAAGACAAGGTTGCCTACTATTGTGGTGGAGGGGATTAAGCAGTAGACTTCGCATAGGGAGCAAGAAGACAGGAATACATAGTGTTGATAAGAAAACTCTAGGAGATTTGGACTTCACGGACGATTTCCAATGCCCAATGTCACGCAAACTTAGAGATCTACAGCCGCAAAACAAACAAGCCGCCAGAAGAGACAAGTGGCGAAGAGAGACTACCACCTCAAATGAACATGGAGAAGACAAGGGTGATGAAGATAACCAAAAACAAACAGCAAATATCAATCACTGACAACGGAGTAAATTTCAAAAGAGATCACTTCTCTCGCTTATCTAGCTAGATAGCATCGTTTCAACTGAAGGCACAATCGGCAATCGGATGAGGATTTCAAAGCTAAAATCACAAAGCATACCTTCATCACTCTGGGATCAGTCTGAAAATCTACTGTGCTAGACATAATGAACAACATCTGGATTTTTTATCATCGCAGTCTTGTCGCACTCTTCATCAATAGTATTTTCGACAGGCCGCTGAAGACTTTTATCAACAGCTGCCTTCGTTGCTTACATTCTATAGATTAGAAGGTCGGACATTGGGAATAAACAACAAAAGACCAGGAACCTATTGTTCGACAGATATGACGAAGTAAATGAAGATGGATCGAATACATAATGAGGAAACTGTTGAATGACATAGCAAACTAGGCCAGTTCTCAACTGGAACCCGAATGGAAAAAGCCGAGTTTAACCTAGCCCCAAGAGTGACATGGAGAAGGTCATGCGAGGAGAGGGATGTGAGCTCATGGCAATCTAGGAGTCAACTAAAGAGGAATGCAGAGAAAAAGATGAAGTGGAGATGTGGTGCTTTATCCTTATATTCCAGTCGGAATCTGAGGGAACTATAACAAATAATAGTAGTAATAATAATATTTCATAAAATCAATTTTATATTGAAACTTAGTGCACAAAATCGACAGAAACATAGAAAAAAGATTTTTTTAAAAACATCTCACCTAGGTTTTTGGACTGATTAATATTATTCAAATTCTGAACAGATCCCACAGCTAATGGATGATCGTCTTGACTACTGCACGGTTGACCAACTGATGTAGCCATCTGTTCAGAGTTGACAACAAATGGTTTAGCTAACTTCACATATGTGACTGATGAATTCATATTTGTACTACTTGAGTCTGGTATTAAACCTGTTACAACACCATTATTAGAATTAGCTGATATTAATATCGGTGTACCAATTAGTGTACCATCTGGTAGTTTGTCCAGTTCAGAAGTGAAATTATTACTACTACTCATTTCACCAGCTGCTACAACATATCGTGGAAGGGGATAATTTGATGGTAGAATAGTTGTTAACGCTGACATACCCAGCTGGGAATTATTAGCCATAGACACAGTTGCATAAGCTACAGTTGGTGAGACATAGACCTGTTGTAAAAATGAAAGATGAAAATTAGCATACAAAGGTGCACTAATGAAGATGATTCACTTGAACAGAGGTTAGTGTTGTTAGTAAATTCGACTGAGTTACATCAAAATGCATTGGTTTAACAAAGGTAGAATAGTTATTTGTTTACCGTTGATTGAGTGGGCTGAAATGTTCAGCTTCTGTTGCTAACATGTCGGCTGCCCAGTACGAACGCCTCGACGATGTCTATGGATTATCTCGAAGTGATTCGGTGGATGGTGACTAGCAGTGGGGATCCAGGAGGCACATTTTGTCCTACTTGAGACTAGTCAGTTGGAGATACTAGCTTTCCCACATGAGACTCGAACTCAGCATCCATCGTTTCAAATGCCAAGTCGTTATCTGCTTGGGACACTAGAACCACCTCTTGTGCAACCAGCAAAAGTCATTACTTGTTTTTAATCCCATTCTAAGTGAAAAAACACCACCACTCACCGGGGGATAGCACATACCTCCAGCTGGTGAATACCCGATGGGATGAAATCCACATTCTGTTGGATTCTACTTCTAGTGACTATCTACCAAACTACTTCAAGATAGAATAGTTTACAAACTGTACAGCTACAAAAAAGTAATCTACAAGGATCCGTTGGTTCACACAGTAACGCTGACAAATCTCCTGCGACACGCATTATCCACCTTGGACGAGGATTCGCGACAGAAAATGCTAGCTTCCCAGTTCATCGAACGCGTCCCGACGGATATCCCTCATCAGTTGCAACTAATTAATTAATGCATATCAGCCAATGGATGTTCACGAAATGGCAAAAGTTACATAGCGACTGATGACTTCGCATGTTGCTCTAGTGGTGACGGAGTGCTAAGAATTCAAGAAGATTGAAGACCAGATTGAAGAGTTGAAACAGTCAATGGCGGATATGAGAAAGACGCAACAACAGATGTTTTACTTGCGGAAGAACCGGTCATTGGAAGAGAAATTGCCCGAAACGAAAATCAAATAACTTTAAATGATTCAGTCTTTCTTCTTCTCCTCGTCTGAGTTTGGAGGTTGTGGGATTTGTTGGAAGAGATGCTGTTTACAGACGATTACGGGTTAATGGAAGAGAACTAGTCTATTTGGTCGACACAGGGGCAGAAGTTTCTTTGATAGGTAGAGAACAATGTGAAGAAGTAATGGCGTGGGCGGCAAAATCTTCGCGACTGAATCAACCAGCTCCACAGACAGTGAACACAACTAATTCATCAATATCATCCACCTGAACTATAAATCTTCACCATTAACTGATTGTTAAATTAAAATTTTAAGTAAAGCAAAATGATTCCAAGATTTTTCAGTGTTCACTGGCCAGCATTCTACCACCGAAGCACTGGTTTGTTGATGTAATACAGCAATTATTCAATTGTGTGGATCAAAATGTACGGAAATTGATCGTTGCCTATCAAGAATTAGTCACAGATTCGAATTCTGAATTATGAAGTTACTGGTCAATGATATTAAGCAGCTCGTCAGTATAGTCCGGAAACCTTATAAATCCTATAGCCTAAATATCAATCACCAGCTCAGTTATGGCTACTGGATGGGAATTAGTGACCAGTGGGATCCACCATGTCAAGGTGGAGTGGAGGTTCATCAACGGAATTGGGGATGGTAGTTCTGTATCGCAAGCTGACAAGGTTAGAATTCATAAGTCACTGAATTCCACCCCATGTAGCTGAATTGTCAACGAGCTTTCTCGCGTTACCTGAAATTTCCCGACTGGATTTTGTCAGGATCATGGGAGCACGACACTGAAGAGTCCCATAATAGGACAAAACAGTTATCCAGTTCTCCCCGGTTTCCAATTATCTCTCTCTCTCTCTAACTAATATTGGTTAGTGATGAAATCTAAGAACTGAAGTTGATCATCGAATCGGTGAATAAAGTGTGAATGTGTGAAAATGGGGAATACTGGTTGGAAACTTCCCATCTGTCCAATTTTACAATACGCTTAATAATTAACAACTATTACAGTTTTCTAACAAAAAAAAAGAATTAAATTCAACCTTAAAAATGTTTTAATATTATAATTATTACCACTGAAATAATGAAATTATGAATAAGCGAATGATGAGACCTACATGTGCTTTAGTCTCTGGAGTTTCTTCAGATCTTGAATGTGCAGTTGATATTAATTCAATCAGTTCACATTGATCCTCTGAATTTGTAGTAGTTTTATTTGTTGCATTATTACTTGTATTCATCTCTGTAGATTTCTTTCCTAAACATCGGTGTTCACCATCTACTTGACCGTCCTTGATAATAATAATTTATATGAACAAACATTTAAAAAAAAGTAGAATAAAATACAATTGAGGAGAGAACAAGAATAAGCAGATTATGGTGTAGACCATGGAATAATCACAGTCATTAAAACAAGTGTTTTGATCAGATCATTGAAAATAATAAATGCTCAGAACCAATAGTAGAAGACTGACTACTGATGACATGGCTGAAAATTGTTCACAATGGTTCAGATGCATTTTCAATGAGGGCTGGTTGATAGCCAAAATTGGTAGACAGTAATTTACGTCAATGTTTACGTCCCCGATATTGGTCATGAGAAAAATAATAAGAACAGAAACTGACTCAACAACCAATCACAGAAGACTTTGCGTAGAAGGATATAATTTGCAGATAGATAAATCTGAACTTCAAAGAACGGCCACAAAGAGATGAAAGATTAACGTTCAGCGAGAAAGCAACAATTAGAAGACTGTGTTTGTTCGCTTACAATAATCTATAATATGTACATGAAAATCTATAAATATGTATTGATTTCCTGTAAATAAATGATCTGTTGCCTGGTCCTTGTCTTCTGTTGTTACACATTTACTTTTTGTGAACTCTTGTGTCGTTTAAACCCTCATAATTTTCTCAATGTTGTTAGTATTCTACCTGCCTTACATTTTTGTTTATTCTACTTCGTTTGGATCTATTTTCCTCTACCGTACTGAGCTACATGGAGTGCGGCAGTCTGGACTGCTGCTGCACTTCTCTGTGCAGAGTTCTGTGTTGAAATCTAGCTAATATCTTCTTGAAGGGGTGATGGTACAAGACGTGCTGCTAAGTTACTCAAACAATTCAATACATTCATTCAAATGTGTTTGAATAGCCTGGTGAAATGTATTCTTGATGTGGCAAATTGTTCAACAATCATTCGGGTCTACACGAACTCAGTTGTAAATCACACTTATTTTGTGACGGCTTTTGTTGCTATGTTACTGCAAAGTCAAAGGGTCTAGAGAAGTCTTCTAATTGTCATGTGATGGTCAATGTTCAGGTTCCTTGACCGATCAGTCACAGTTGTACAGCTTTATGATTAGTAGCAGATCAGTGAATGAATAACGATTTTGATTTTACGCCATACAAAATGACAGTCATTCAGTATTGTACGGATATTAAATATTATTACGAAAGCATGACTGGTGAATATTTCAAAGAAATATGACACAGTAAAACCATTCAGAATGAATCAAAGAAAGGTGCATGTATCATTTCGCCATTTAAAGGAGATGGCATACAAGAAGTAGTTTTAAACGAAGACTTGAGACAAAGCTGTTAGGAGAACTTATTTTTCTGTAAAACTCGTATTCCTCAAACACAATCAAGAGGGTGGTTGTTCAATAATCTGTGAAAAACTGGTCACCGATCCTCGACACTTTAAACAGTGCACATCAATTTGAGTGTGTGTGACTCTGTTAAGTCATTCACTGTTGTCAGAAGAGAAACAAACAGAAAGATGTTTGCATTTGTGGAGGTTTGTGCAACTAAAGTTTATAAAACCGGTTTCCGTGAGAGAAAGGAAATAGTAGTCACTCTGAATCTATCATGGTAATATCTCTTACTTATTAACTCTTATTATTATTATTATAGTAATCTGTAACACCTGCTAGTATTTTTATCATTATTGATACATTTAGGACTATTCTTCGTCAGTAACGTTATCTTGATTCTTTCCAAGATTATTATCATCACTATTCAGTTTGGATTTCCGGATATTCTAAATTTCGTTCTCTGATTACCAGTTGTTTATTTAAGTGATGTAACTGAACCTAATTGTGGTGGACTGGATTATGCGTCAGACAGTGGAAACGAGAAGACAGGAATATCCTGGACTGAAGCGAAGAACCTATAAAACCTGGATTTCGCGAGTGGATGATTTATGTTTGATGTCACACAAAATCGAAGACTTACAAGCGAAAACCGACAAACTGGTCGAAGAAGCAGCCAGCAAAGACAGGACTCCAGATGAACATAGACAAGACGGAGATTATGAAAATAACCAACCAACAACATCCAAAGTCAACCACCATCAACGGGAGGGATTTGAAAGAGGTTACTTCATTCATTCACTTATCTAGGGAGCATTGTCTCAATTACAGGAACGGAGGAACGGACGAGGATGTCAGATCAAGAGAGGAGAATCGGGAAGGTGATAAACACATTCATCAACCTGAAACCAATCTGGAAATCTTCGTCACTCAGCCAGCATCAACAACAAAATTCGGTAGGATTTTCAATATAAACAACGTCAAGTCAGTCAGTTCTTCTATACGGATCAGAAACTTGGCGGGCGGACGGGTCACAAAGAATACTTCCAACAGGCTATTGCAGACCTTTATCAACAACTAGCTGTCTTCGCTGTATGCTGAAGATCAGATATGGCCGGGCCGGAAAGAATCACCAACAAGAAACTATGGGAACAAACATAACAAAACAAGAAGCAATCGCCAACCAACAAATATGCAGGAGAAAGTGGAGATGGATTGGACAGTCGCTCGCTGAGCAGAAGGCCGCTGGGTGACATCGCGTGCTCGTCAGGCCATTTCTCGAGTGGAACCAGGCCGAAAGGGGAGCGGCAAGTGGGACGTTAGTGCGAGGGTGACATGGAGGAGATCATGTGAAGAGGAGTTGAAAGAGTATGGACTAACATGGATGCCGGTGAAAAGTACAGCAGAAGGAAGACAGAAGCAAGTTGAGACGTGCAGTTAAAGCCCTATGTTCCACTAGGAACCCAAGGGAACAATAATAATAATAACTGAACCATAACACCTTATTATCTAAACTGTGATTTCACTACTGTCGTGACAGAAAACTTGTTTCAAAAAAACTCTTCTGAACGATCTAATCATGATCTATGAGCTCGCCTTGCAACCAAAAGGCCCTGCGTTCGAACCCCGTTGGTTGCGTACTACCGAAAAATTCCCAAATTATGGTGAAACAGTTATCCAGTACTATTATTTTAATGCTTCTCTTTATGACTGCATAATGATATTGACAATATGTTGTTTTACGATGCGATTTTGTTTGGTTGAATTAGGGTCGTTTCAACCTTGAATTATCTCCGGGAGGTGTTGTTGTGTGCTTCTTGTGGACAGAGTTTTTGATCCCACATTGCAGGGAATTTTCTACTAGATTGTAAGTACTTGTTTAGTATTTAGAAAATTATCTTGCCTGTATAGATAGCTGCCTAACACCACTGTTGAGAACCATACACGCAAATCCCAGCAACCAATAATCGTCTTTTTGCTGTTTGTGGAGCATTTTGCGACTTTGCCTGTCTCAAGGAAGTTTTATCAACTGCACAGTAGAGTGCAGAGATAGATCCCTCGCGTTCAGACCGCAGCAAGTTGGTGCCAGGTAGAGCAAGTACAGCCATGTAGAGCAGGCTTCGAATTCAAGCCTCTTAACTGATCAATCACATTACCACAGTCGTAAAGATTTATGACAGATAAGTGAATCAATAAGGATCTCATTTTAAACCATACAAAATGACAATTATTCAGTAGAAGAGAGTGTGGTACAGTGATGTCAACTGCAGTAATTTAACTGAAGTTCAGTAATGCATTAAATATATGATCACTTAAGTATCATCGAAGCATACGTAGACAAAGATAACAAACACTTCAACAGTATTATGCTATCAAGTGATTCAACTTTTTCCTTATTGAAAATAAACAGTGAAAATGTCAAATGTAAATGCTTTAAAAAACTTCATGCATTCAACACCTTTCTAAGATAATAATCATATTATATTAACAAAGCATGCACAAATATATATATATGAACTATCAAGGTAGCAAATGGCTGTAAAGATCTAATTTAAACTTGTTTAATTTCTTGAAGAAAAATATCAGTCTTAAATGTTATACTCATCAGTAATAATAATAATAATAATTTGCTTTATTCCAAAACAGTTCTTGTGATACAAAATGGAATTCTCAGCATTTTACTACAATATTGCATCCAGTTAGTACATTATCAATAAATAAAAATTCTACATAGATTAAGAGTAATCTCAGTTAGTTTTGACAACAACATATTAGCATATCGGTAGCAAAGCCAAAATTAAACAGTGTTTGTGAAGGTGCTAGCATATTTACTGGCGTAAGCAGAAGAAAGAAACAAAGCTGCACATAACAGAAAAAAGCGAGAGAGAAAAAGAAAAGAAAGAAAGAAAAACGTTGTACCTATAAATGATATGAGTTGGAAAGACGAGATCCAGTTGTTCAACTGACTATTTAATAAGTTATAGGTTTCACGCCTAATGCTTTCTTTATCGCACAGAACACGAGCTAAGTAGGGTATGGTTGAGTTTTTATACTTACGAGTGCGAACATATAGTTTTCTATATAGGCTTCTGGTTCTGCCTGATGAGATACAAGGGGAGAGTTGTGAATGAAGAGGGTGGTGTTAGTTAGATAAAATGGATTTAGCCCATTTTTCACATGAGTCCAAGTACCTGTCAATCAGAATATTAACAAGCTGGTTAAGTGGCAGATTGCTTACCCTGCTGACAACATTTAACATCCTACGTAATAAGATATAATCCTTCTTCAGTAGCCCTGGAAAAACTAAGGGGAAACAATAGAGAATAATAGGCAGGATGCAAGAATTAACAAATTGTAGGAATAAGGGTTGGGTTATTCCAGAATATCTTAACTTCTTGATGTAGAAGGTAAGACGGAATATTTTCTTAGAAATCATCAAGATATGAGACGACCAGGAGAGATCAGCTGATAGAATGACGCCTAGGTATATAATTTCCGACTTGGTTTCTATTTCAGTGCCATCTATGTTGCACACCTCGTGAGTGCTAGCCAGTTTGTTTAGGTCAGATTTATGCCTAAAGGTACAAAAGGTTATATAAGCTGTCTTATCATAGTTGAACAGTAGTCTGACATTAAACAAAATAATTGTGTAAGCATTTCATAAGAAAATGTCCCACAAGTTAAATATTTCATGCATTTCTGTGTAGGTGTGAAACAGATTCAAAGTTATATAATGAACTAAGTGAAAATAGTATTTTAAGGTGTTAGAAGAATGTTGTTTGATTAAAGTTTCAGTTTGAATGAAGTAATTCAAATAGCAACAAATTAAGCGCGCGCTTTTTCTTTCTTGATAAAAAAAAACACATTAAATAAGTTAGTCGGATTATTGATATAAGGATAAAACTTGGACACTGTGGTATTTTTTTTTTCCTTTTGAGATTTGGCCAATTTGCCGGCCGGCGTGGGCTCGAACCCCAGACCATGTGCATGGTCGGCGAAAGTCCTAACCACTGTGCCACCGACGCGTATAATTCCATTATGGATAAAATTTTATTTTGATAAAGTTACACAGAGTTGTTATACAGTAATATTTACTGATGCGACCAAGTTTCGAGCACAATTTATCGTATCATACTATAACAAAAAACCTGAATGATGAAATGAAACAGATAGAAGAAGCGTTGGTATCAAATAACTATCCTATAAAATTCATTCGGTACATCAAAGAAGGTGAAAAGCAAAATCAATAAAAATAATTGTGAAACTAATAATGATAACACAAGAGAGAATATAAGGCATCTACAGTTTTACCACATAAGGAGGGTATATCTGAAATCCCACGCAAAATTCTCAATAAGGGAGGAAATAGGGTGGCACTTAAACCTACAAACTCAATCAGGCAGGACAAACTTTGTAGGTTAAAGGACCCTGCAGATTGACACAGTTAGACAAAATAATATGATTTACAAAATACCGTGCAATGACCATGAGTTAAGTCAACTATATGGGTCAAATTAGTAGATCGGGGGTAGTCAGATTGTCAGAACATAAGAATTTAGCTATGCTTAGAGTTGGCCTCATGAAGATAAGTAATTTAGAAAAGAGCTCAGCAATTGCACAGCATGCAATAACACACAACCACACAATAGGGTGAATGGGACAGAGTTAAAATTATAAAAAGTAATATAGTTACGTGGAGAGAGAGAGAGATAGACAGATTGATTACTGAATCCTGACTGGTTCATCGAGTCTACACTCAACACATGCAACAGAAATGACTCAATGCAAATACCAAAGATATGGAAGACATTATTACCACCAGTCAAATCAGGGGAAGATAATAAACAATGTTAAAATGTATTTCGATTCATATCATAACATTCTAATACGTTATTTATTTATTTATTTTACTATAAAAACATCTTATTTCCCAACTTATTGATTAGTAACACTCGTCCTATTTCCCATCCTATTGCATTTGATTGATGACACTTATATTCGTTCCGAATGTACTTTATCTTCCTTTCCATTCACGTAAGTCTTTTATTGATTTTATTCGAATGTCTAATCAATTTTTACTCATGTATATAAACGAAGCAAGAAAGTTATGTGAGTAGTGCTTTGATATGATTATGAGCAGCAATAAATTGTGCTCGAAACCTGGTCGCATCAGTAAATATTACTGTATAACAACACTGTGTAACTTTATCAAAATAAAATTTTATCCATAATGGAACTAATCAAATTAGTCGATGAAATTTGTTGTTGCCTTATTCACCAGCCTCTTTAATGATCTCTGATCTTAGTCATGAATACATTTGAGGATAACATTTTGTCAAACATACTCACACACCTAAAATATGGCTAAGATAAGTTGATGATACTTTCGTTATAACTAAAATAAAACTCAGATAATTCATATTTGGAGAAACTGATCAGTCAATCTCCCGGTATTCAGTTTACTTTGTAGGTAGAATCAGATTTCCGTGAGTTACTTTTTCTAGACTGCCTAGTGAAGAGGAAATAAAAAATGGATGTTTTCACACATTTATAGTCAAGAAGAAAATAATACGCCAACAAATATTTAGATTTCGGATCATCATCATCATACCCCATTTGTGCAAAAGTATCAGTTGTTTCAAGTCTTCTTAGACAGCGACACTGTATGATAATGGATGATAATGGAAAACAAGAAGAAATATCAAATATTACGTTCACCCCCACCCTCAAAAGTATGGTGGAGGTATGTAGACAACACATTAGCTGTACTTAAAACACAAGATATAGACGGATATTTCGAACACATTAACTCAAAGGTGGAGGCCATTCAATTCACTTATGAATTAGAAAGTCAGAACGTCAGGGAACTTCCAATGTTAGATTGCAACTTAAAAAGGAAAGAAGATGGAAATTTTAACACTAGTGGGATTAAAGGTGGCTAGCATTCTAACCACCTACCAACTCAATCAGAAACAAGCTTTCTCGGTTAAAGGATCAATCCTGTGGAGCCTTTAAAACAAAATAATTTAGTTTATCTAATACCCCGCCAGCAATGATTGTCAGGTCAAATACATAGGTGAAACTAGTAGAACAGGGCCATTCAGTCAGACTAGCCGAACATAAAAACCTAGCAGAAAAATCTTGATTGGTTGACCCAAATAAGATAAGAAATCTAGAGAATAGTTCAGCTATAGCACTCACTACGTGCACTTACACACAACAACACAATAGGATGGATGGGATAGGATGACAGTTTTACAATCGAATGTAACAGCTGAGTGGAGGGAGAGATTGATAACTGACTGAGGCTTTATTTATCGAATCAACTGCAAATACATGTAGTAATAGGAATGATTCATTACCTGTCCGCCCAGACATATGGAAAATTCTACTACCCCAACGACAAAAAATAGGCGAGGACAAAGAAAACTATTAAACTCAAGTTTCAAAGTCGTGTGATTATAATTGGAGATATGATTATGAACAATAATAAATTGTGTTCGAAACCTTGTCATCCAGTAAATAATAATACTGCTTCACTGTGTGATACATCTAATAAACAAACTAATATGGAATGACTTAATACCACAGTGCCCAAGTTTTACATATATATTGATAGTGGAAGACAATTTTAACATTCTTTACAGGTTCCAGAACTATTTCCCTGTTCAGGATTAACAACAACAAAAAAAACAACACTTGCATGCACACGAGCATTTCGACACAATATAACACAAAACAGTGATGAGCAGACATTTCGTGCAATTACATATACAAATACACATATAAAATAAACTTATATAAAGGATAATATTCTCTGAAAAACACAATTACCTCATGTTTCAAGGAGATATAATAAACTGGGAGAGGACAAAAAAAGAAGAAGAAGGCAAACATATGTATATCTTTGATAGATTAACTCAAAGTATCAACATCTTCAAGGAATGCATAGAACTTGCACTATTATTCATATTATCTGTTCAGATGAAGTGTGAGTACGCATAACTCTTCGCTGGAAGTAAAGCGGAGTATATTCATAGCTTTTAGAATGCTATGACAGCTAATAGCAGGCTTACTTTAATAGTGAAGAAGAAGAGGAAGCAGGTGACAAAATATTCAATTTGCAAACTGGTTAATGTACCAGATAGGAATTTGCCTAGCAAATAGTATTATATATATATATACAGCAATTTCTATCAAACTCTTGAAACCAGATTTATGTATTCAGAAAGAAGCATTTATTAGTCTTTAACCTCACCTATTTGACACAGTTTAATTTTGCTTGTCTCTTGTTTCTATGATTTGAGTTGAACTCAGTACATTATTACTTAAATTATTAGTCACTCAGCATCTTACTCATCTCTTGTCTTTATTACGTAACTCCTTTACCATTGTATGTATGCATTTATTTTGTTTAAACTTGAACTGCCTATGTAAAAACTACATAAGCGTAATTTCCTGAGCAGTGCTCACTAATTGTGGAACCTTCTGTCAACTGACACTAAGAAAAATTTGCAAGTATGTTGAAACTTTTCTGTATATAAACGTCATAATTTATTTAGGCTGTAGACAAGCAGCTGAGCTGATGAAGAGCCAACGAAATGAGCAATGATGGTAGCATATTATTCTGCACCATTCACCACTGTTGTTTTTGCTTTATTCAAATATATATATATATATATATATCCACCATGTACACGGCCATTCATTTCATCCTTCTTTGATGATTACTTCAAGCAAGTCAAAAGACGACTAATCATAGAATTACTTCTCTTTACACTGACAAGACGACAATATAGGTTATAACTAAGACTACTAAACTATTAAGTGTTTGATGCACTTTCGCTAACTTCATCATAGCGATATTTTTAACGCACTTTTCAATTATCCTAACAATTAAAATCACTGCACTGTATGGACAACAGGTATGTTACTCAGTAAACTAAGTTTGAAGTAGTCCAGTAGTGGCTTACTACTTATTGTCCACCACAAGATCCGAATTCCTTATCTACCACCTCTATTGATCATATCCAGTGAAGAGATACACACAGCTGCCTAATACCAGTTACTTCTGAATAGTTCTTCTCTTGATTATCACTTAAATTAAAAACTATTTACTACTGAATGGCTGCGATGAGTATTTGTATACCAGCGGTACATACCGCTGATGAGTCCGGCCCCAGATGAACGAAATGATTGTCCGGTGTTCAGATCACTTCGATAATCTGGTTGACATAGATGATATGCAACTACATAGTTCAGTCAATCAGTAGTATGTAGCAGTAGTATGTATGCACTTTTGCTTGATGATGAAGGGAATTGTGGTGAAATCTCACCTCCTAGAACTGTGTAAATTGTAAATTAATTTGTAAAAATTGAGAATTCAACTCAAAAATGTTAGTGACAAAAAAGCAGAAGAAAGGCAAATGAATGAAAGGCAACAACTTACCAGCATCTGTAATGCCTAAGTCAACTGATGTTTTATGACTTTTAGTCCACCAACAAGAGAATATTATCGACACAACGAATACAACTAGAACGAGTGACACAATAGTAACGCATAACAACTGTAAGTAGATCTTCTCTTCCTCGCCATCATTACGATAGATTGGGGGCGAAAAATGAGGATACTGAAAATAATTAATTTTGAAATAAATTTATATTTTTAAAAAAATTTCAATCACTGAAACAATCACGACCCCATTACTATATATAATATTGACTGGATTAAAGAGTTAGTTAATCGACTGAAGGTTTTCTTATATGTCTTTCGGTGTATACCTAGATTCGACTTTAAATGGTACAAAGTAGTTGATCAGTTAAGTCACATTTATTCTCAATCTCATCTACATCGATTGAGGTGGTTGGGACATGTATTATGTATGCCTAACCATTGGCCTCCTCGACGTGCAGTGTTATCTGACATACGATCAAAACTTCGAATCAGTTCATGAAGTCCTTGACATTTACATGCGTCGGTGGCACAGTGGTTAGGATTCTCGCCGACCATGCACATGGTCCGAGGTTCGAGCCCATGCCGGCGCACACCTGATATCTATGGTCGGCCTGAGAATTTTGGGCTACCGATATCCACACTGAAAATTCCATACTTGTACCAAAATACGGTGTGGAATCAAGCTGTAATCAAAAAATCAAAAAAAAAATTGTAGACTGCCTGTTTGGAAACTTAGAGATTCTAAGAAGCAACAACTGGAGACAGTTCGTGATATCAGTCAAAATTCTTCTGAATGGTATATGATCTGACATATCCACTAAACAGGCACCTTTTACCATGTTACTATTGTTTCTCCCTCATATTTCTGCTTATTACTGTTTCTATGAATCTCCTTTTACTCTGATTTGTCTCCCTTCGTGTGGTCTATGGAGTGTGGCAAGTTAAAATTGTGCACTTCTGTGCAAAGCTCTACGGTGAAGCCACTCAGTCAGTCTATCAACCGAATAGTTTTAACCAATGAAGGTATACTAACGATTATTTTCTCACTTTATAAATTTTTGTTGTCTTTAAACTGTGATTGAGTTAACCAACAGAGGTTTCTTTTATGAGTACGAACTGGCTCTCGGATATGAAGCGATATCTATGATTGACTAGTCCTAAGCTAGCTGAGTGCATCGGTGGTACAACAGGCAGAATGCTCGCCGATGACACATGTGGTCCGGGGTTCAATCCCCGGCCACGGACGCATTCCTTTGCCTCACTAAGTCAGTGATAAGACTGGTAAAGAGGAAGGTTTGGCATGGGGCTATCAGCCTTATCCCATAAAAATAAAAACTACTGCTACCGAAACTTAAAGCCTGTAGTTTGAAGCCCTATGTTCCACTGAGAACGTAAAAGGAATTTAAAAGTGATGCACTCTACTACTTAAAAGTGTCAAGTATTTGTGGTCATTTAGCAGACAACCGTGATGGCTCTAGATTTTATTCATCTTGGCAACTAGCGACAAACTTCATCTGTAATCTGTAAGAAAGATTCTAGTCCATCTGAAATTTTAACTTTCATCCTTTAGTTTTAAAGTTGCAGGATTTAACGATGAAATAATCAGACCACGGCTTACGGTCGTCTATCGCGGTGAATGATCTTCATCGTACTCTATCTATTCGTTTTTGTTAACAGAAATATTTTATTCACTTTTTCAATATGCATGTTATACCAAACAAAACAATACTGCTGTGCAGTACATTGCATAAAAATACCAATAAAAAAGTTAAAATAACTCAATAATGAGTGCAAACAACAAAAGCGACAATGAAAATTTAGAACGAATAGTTCAGACGAAAGTCTCTACTTGACAAATTCATTCACTTGGCTGTATAATTTCAATTTTACATAATTATTTTGTTACCTTTTTTTAAAATATTTGATAATAGCTTGATTCCACACCGTATTTTTGGTACAAGTATGGAATTTTCAGCATGTGATATCGGTAGCCCAAATTTCGTAGGCCAACCAATTGATATCAGATGTGCGTCGGCAAGGGATCGACCCCGGACCATGTGCATGGTCGGCGAGAGTCCTAGTCGCTGTGCCACTGACGCATATGTGTGTGTACATTAGGTTTGTCAGGCAAGAATAAAAATTACTCTGGGTTATTGTATTCGTTATCAAAATATTTCAAAACATGCGATGAATAATCAAAGTTGTAACTAGGGTTGAAGTGAAGACTAGTCAGTTTACACGAGACACTTAAGAAGGGAATATCAACCACCCTGACGGCATCATTCTTGGCTTTTACATTACGAATGGTATTCTCTTGCCGCTTAATATCCTCCAACAACTGTTAAGACAGACTATCGAATTCCACCACTTCCATAGTTTTTTTTACCAATTCACTTGCTCCTCTGGCGTTACATATATAGGTGGTGCCATGCGTGTTTTATCTAAAGTAACCAAAGAACATTATCCCGACTGGCTACAAAACGTTGACAGTAAATCAACAAGGGAGTGCTATAACTGAGGGTATACTGAACATTGGTCATTCAGCATGCGAGGATAATTCGCCCAAAGTCATCTACAAAGTCAAAAGAAGCCTGCCGAAAATGGTAAGCTGCCGTATACTCTACATTGCCGAAGAATCAGAGATTCAGATAGAAAAACCTTGTTTTATGTACACAGAAGAAACTTCTTCACCCCGTCCTTCTTTCTACCTTGGGTATAATTCCAAACTCAACTATTATCAATGTGTTTTTTTTTATTATCGCTACTATTCTAGGCATTTTTCGTATGACATTTATTAACATCATTTTCTTAACTAACATTTCGTTTACTCAGTTCACCTGCTACATCATTTCTTTTGTTACTAGTCACCAGGCTCTTTTATTGACACGCGATTTTTTCTGAACGTATTCATCTAAAATCTAGGGGGCATTGTCTCAACTACACGCAGTCGGAACGGACGAGGATGTCAAATCGAGAATCATCGGGAAGGCGAGAACACACACATTCATCAACCTGAAACCAATCTGGAAATCTTCGTCCCCCAGCCAGCATCAACAACAAAATTCGGTAGGATTTTCAATATAAACAACGTCAAGTCACTTCTTCTATACGGATCAGAAACTTCGCGGACGGACGGGTCACAAAGAATACTTCCAACAGGCTATTGCAGACCTTTATCAACAACTAGCTGTCTTCGCTGTATGCTGAAGATCAAATGGCCGGGCCGGAAAGAATCACCAACAAGAAACTATGGGAACAAACATAACAAAACAAGAAGCAATCGCCAACCAACAAATATACAGCAGGAGAAAGTGCAGATGGATTGGACAGTCGCTCGCTGAGCAGAAGGCCTCTGGGTGACATCGCATGCTCGTCAGGCCATTTCTCGAGTGGAACCAAGCCGAAAGGGAAGCGGCGAGTGGGACGTCAAAGGGTGAGTGACACGGAGGAAATGGTGTGAAGAGGAGTTGAAAGAGTATGGACTAACATGGATGCAGGTGAAAAGTACAGCAGAAGGAAGACATAAGAAAGTGGAGACGTGCAGTTGAAGCCCTGTGTTTCACTAAGAACCCAAGGGAACAATAATAATAATAATTCATGTTACGTTAGCCTAGTCTAAAATTATTAATCTTCACTTCAACACTAGTTACAGATTTGATTACCCAACACATATTTTGGAATATTTAGATGAAGTAAAGAATAACCCAGAGTTATATTTATTCATTGACTGACAAACCTAATGTACACACGCATGTAACAGAATAGTTATATGAAATTGAGATTGTACATTTAAATGAATAAATTCGTCGATGAGAGACACTTCGTTGAGCCGTTTTTTTTACTTCCACATCTAGATGGGTATTAACCTTGAATTAAATGTGACAATTTTTCTTATATTCCTTTACATTCCCAGTGGAACATAGGACTTCAAGCTAGAGCTTTGAAGTTTCTCTAGCAGTGATAATTATTTTTACAGGATGAGGTTGCTAGCCTCATGCCCAATCTTCCCTCTTTACTAGTCTTATTGCTAGCTTAGTGAGGCAAAGAAGCGTGTTGGCCATGGATCGATCCTTGAACCACCTGCTTAGGTGGTGAGGATTCTACCACTGTGCCACTGACGCACAAAAGTGACTATATTTCAATCATAATTTAGTATTGATTTAAATAATACACAGAAACTCTGTATACTGATTTAATAGCTGGTGGCAAGTAGTCACACTACTTGTTTTTCTCTAAACAAAACTATTCAAAACGTAGATTTAAATATTCATAAGCAGTTATCACAATGAAACATACCAGTTCAACAAAAAGAGAATCTTCTGTACTTCTAAGACGATATTTCAGTCTTTCATAATCATTTTGTTGATTCCCAGTAATGTTTATAAGAATCTGGAATTTATCCACTGGTGATTCAGCAATTTCAATGGCACCCTGTTATGAATTAAAATTGCATTTTTGAAACGTTAAACGATAAAACGGCAATTTTATCACTGTAATTTTTATTAGTATTTAAACTACGGTAACTCACACAGCACTAATCAAGCAGATATGATAAGAAACTAAATCTTTCAATTTCGAATACAATTAAGTGAGAGCAAGGTTTAAAATGTGAAAAACTGAAAGTCAATGAAATGAAACTGATCTTTTTTGTCATTACCTAGTAAATTATTCTTATAGGAACCTAATAAAACATACTGCTGAGGAAAAATTTCCATCTCATGGTGTAAAGATTATTTATTTACTATTATATGATCTAAGATTAACAATTTTTCCTTTCCACTAAAAGACTATTCCTGAGTACAGCCTTCTAGTGATAAAGAAGTTGAATGTAATAACATAATCGTTTGATTCTTCAGAAATCGTGTCAATAATAACACTAATTCATTATGCATAGTTCTTGTCTCAATTATTTTAAGAATAAACACTCCTCCTTTTAGCATTACACCATTCTGCTAAAGGCTGCACAGTTACTAGTCATTCTTCAGACTACTGTGCAAATGAGTGTCAAATCAGATTAGTGCATTATGCAAGATATTATCTACCTGTGGTCATAACAAAAACATTGTAGTAGTGTTTAAGGATGAAAGACACAAAACAGCACCAACCAGATAACAAGGAGCGCCTAGGTGGATGTTGAATGCCAGTTCTAGACTTAACACCATGATGGTCCCATAACATCATTCAGTTATTCTCATCAGTGCGTCACGATTCAGAAACTAAGTACGAACCCACTAACCTATAAATTATTTGTCTCACTTCTTGATGTAGTGCGACTACTACTAGCTTAATTCAGTGTATCTTTCTTCGAACACGCACATCGATTGACTTCATCGATCCTATTTTCTGGTTAAAACTTAAGAAAACCTACTCAAACACTAATTAGAAATTAACACTGGATTGTTAATCAGCCAAAAACTTTGTGGGGAACCGGTGGATTTTGAATATGGTTAACTGTTATCCTTCTACCAAAAAATAACTACTTGAAATCACCTACCTCTGCAAAAGCCTCACAATTTAAAAAGTTAGTAGCAGTCGAAGTGTTAAATGCTGTTAGACTCTCTGACAATCAAATATATGGTAAAATAGCTACTAAAAGATGCAAAAGTTCTTCATTTTTCATATCGAAATGTAGGGAATCTGTTGTGCATATCAATATTTGTGCAGATTAGAAACTAAATGATCGATAGACTGAAACTGTTCGTCGTCGAAAACATGTTTTGGTTTTAATGTCACTTCAGAAAATACACAATACATTTCACGAACAGCTTTGGTTGTTACTTATATAGGTGAAGCACAATTTGACCTTATATTGAAAGATACAAACCATTACACGGCTAAATTAATTTTAATATATAATAAGAACAAAGTGCTATGTGAACACAATCTAAAAATTGCACCTCGTGCAGAATAGCTTACTTCGCTAGTTAGTGCTCGTGATTGCTCATTATTTGAGAAGGCTACGTATGATAGCTAGGATAGGCTGTGAGAATTCGATGTCCGTTTGAACTAAGATAGTTGAAATATAATCCATTATACTTCGAAAAACACTGGTAAAAATGGGTAAGATTTCTTTGGCTTTCAGGGCAAACATCCTTCCTACTAGGTCGGAACACCTTAGAGAACATAGTTAGGGAGTTCAAAAGTCAAGAAAAAACCATATTGCTGTGGAGTACTGGTTCTCACACCAAGTCATTAACTCCTGGAACCGACTCCCAGAAAAAGTGGTGTCTTCATTGTCAACTGATTCATTCAAGTAGCGTTTGCACAAGCACAGAAATTTACTAGAAAAGGATTAACATAGGCTCCAAGCCCTCTATTCTCAACCAGTTAGTCTGAATCTGAACCATGAAGTGCCAATTTGATATTATTTGCTAAATGACATATATAAAACAGCATAATGTAAGAAACTTTCCTCTGGTAAACAATAGAGATCGACAGAGCCTAAAGTTGTGTATTATCTTGATTTTCTTTTAATGAACCTAAAAAAGAGCATTTGGCTTTTTAACATAGTATCCCAGTTAGAGAATTTAGCGTACTCATAAAGTTTAATCTTTCAAAGTGTTTCTATTGAATATATCAAGGTAATATTAAATTATGAAAGCTATTTACCAGGATTCGTTAAGGACAGGAAATAAAATGTTTGCAAGTATTCTACCTCGAATATCTATTTAGAAAGCATAAGATAGGAGACAAGAAGTACCATTATACATAGACATAAAATGCCGAATGAAGTACCTTATTTTTCAATAAAGGTAGCCAAATATAGAAGTACAACAAGAGAAGCCATATTATTATTGTGAGGAAAGTATATTCAGTATAATACTAACTTCACTCAGACAAAAACACTCATATACAAAAAAATTTCATAATATATGCAGCTTAATGAAGGATATAGCATAACTGCGCTGTTTATATTTCATCAAGAAAAATCCGGATGATAAGGCTTCTGTTTAGTTTACAACAACAAAAATATATAATTCGTTAGGACAATAAAAAGTGGAGGAGTGAATCCAGTCTGTTGCGGCTGAACTCCACCAAAAAATACATTATATAATTTCTCAAACAAGCCATTTTTTACTGAGTGGGGTTTTCCGAAAATATATTTTCAATAATTATATATATGTTCATTATTGAATATAATACTGAATATTTAGTAAGCTCTGAGTCGTTATCATAATTTATAGCAAATGTTTGTGGTCAAAATATTAAGTTCGAAAATCGTAGGCTTGGAAACTTTTTATTGGAACCTACCTCGTAGGGGTTTTGAAGAATAAGGTCCCAAGTTTTACCTGTAGGCAATCTTGGTAGTAACTCATTCTGATCTATTAGGATAAGCTCGTCAAAGTTTCCTGCACTTGCTAAAATAATTCTTATCATAAAAGTTAGCACAAGAGTAACAAATTTGGAGCTTACCTAATTAATATTAGTAAGCACGCAAAACTAGCCATTTTCAGGTGTTCAAACGCATCTCTGTAATGAGGCCAACTAATTTAATTAAGTCAAACAAAAACGAAGAGTCAGTCTAAATGGAATATTTTAGGTGACTTTTTCTTTATGAGTACTTCCTAATACTTTTATTACATTACTTATATATATGGCAGCACTTTTTTGCGTTATCTCACATCAAAAGTCCACAATAATCGGTTGCTAGATGCCAATTAGTCTTGATTTATGGAATCCCTTATGCTGTATGTATAGCATTGTGTGACTTTATAACAACAAATTTTTCGATAACGGAACTATGCCTTGAGCCTTTGATTATGTAGACTATGCTTCACCATACTATTTTGTTTTCCATTTTAGAAATAAAACTTAGTAATTCGTGGGCTGTTTTAGCTTCCAAAGATATCCTTTGATTAGGATAAGAGTAGTACTGGTTTTGTTATGTGAAGATGATCAACCATATTTTTTTAAACCTACTTATAACAGATAGAACAAATTCATGGTTTGTTGGTACACACTTCATCAAACAAATACTGTAGTCTCATTGAACCTTACAGATCATATGACTTAACAGTCCACTGTTCGTTTCAGGATGAGTTGAAAATGTCATATCCATTGCCTGCTGTTTTTGTCTGAAAGATGTTACGTTGACTCCTGTATGTCACTGTGAGTTCAGTGAATTATGATGCATAGTTCTATTACCAATCACTTATCGGGCATTAAAACTCAAAATGTATCAGTATGACAAACATTTGGATAAATGCACGCACAAGTGAAATACAGTGGATTTTCCTATTTCCCTTTCATGAAGGCAGTATGGATGACGGAATGAATCGAAGATGTAGAATATCTGAAGACTAATTGGGTCTGCCAATTCATTCTATCCATTGCAGGTAAATTTATTGGAGGTCGAGATTTAAAATGGGCATTCACATTATACCACTAAGACCTAGTAATGTTCTCAACGGAGAAGAATAATAACAGACAAAAAGGTGTTAAGGTATTCCACGAAGCACTGTATTACAAGTACACCTCCACAAGAAGTTAGCATGAAAAGACTTATTTCATCATTTGTTCTTCACTATCCCTTTTACCATATAGTGAAAACCAAATTGATTCCATTGTTCTCGCTTCTTGGTAAGAGGTGAAGCTTCGTTATCTTCACTAGACTTTTGAGCAGTGTTTTCAGCCAGTCGATGTTGTAACTTCATTTTACTCCTATGAAAGAAACTTCAAAGAGTTGTGCAGTTCAGTCATCGCAAGTCTGGTCTCCTCAACGTTGTTGCTTCAGCCATCCTGGTCGTCAGCTTCTCTGTGCGTCGGTGGAACAGTGGTTAGGACTCTCGTCGACCATGCACATGGTCCGGGGTTCGAGCCCGCACCGACGCACACTGATATCTATGGTCGGCCTGCAAAATTTGGGCTGCCGATATCCATGCTGAAAATTTCATACTTGTACCAAAAATACAGTGTGGAATCAAGCTGTAAATCAAAAATAAATAAATAAAAAATAAATGTGAGATGGGGCTTTTCTTTTCAGACATTTTCATGGGTCCATCGGCAGTGAATGCTGTAGCAAAGGTTAGAAGGCTTTAAGGGCATTTTCTTAATCATTCATCACTTGACCTCAAACGCATTGATGTTGAAATAAATTTTTAAAAATTAAAATTACTTTTTGTGCCGACTTATATATGTTTTAGTGTGCAATAATAATAATTAAAAGCACACAGGTTGGTCTCAGATATACCCTTAGCTGCACAATGGCTTGCTGGAAATGCTATAGTGAAATACGGTGAGTAACGTTTACATAAGCACTAAACTCGGACACAGGATATAGTGGAGGAAAGGACCAGAGAACCATACTCTGATATCGAACGAGACTCACACATTATAGATACACCGTGCAGTAAAGACAATCAACAAGGGTGATATCACACCGGTAAAACCATTTCACCGTTTTAAAACCTGGTCAAGAGTTATTTATTGAATATGCAAAAGATTTCGACACATTCCTAACGCACGTTTGGCTGTTTCATCTCAATAAAACAGGCTGCACACACCTGGTGATAGGAGGTATTCCGTTTGTCGGATGTTGTTTCAGACGAATAAGTCACAAGTTACGAGATTGCAGTTTGAGTATTCCAGCCTCATGGGGTGCTTGCTATTGTCTAAGATTCGAACCTATTTGTACATTCTATAATTTCGCTTGTCTTGCCATACCGTAGTTCCAGTAATTGACTAACAGAATCGCGAGTGACAAGTCTCTGTGAGAAACTTTTTAAATAGATTTTCGTTTGTCTTAGGAACCTGTGGTCTCATCTAGAGTAAGATTTCATAAACTGACGGTTGTTTATGACTCACTAATGAGATTGTTCCTGCCACATTACTTGAGGCATACATAATGGATACAGAATGTACTCTTCTTTAAAGGAAGGAGTCCACAATCACAGGCTTCGGTGGAATCAAGTGGATTGAGTTCTGAACCTACTGATACCTTCGCCATGTCTTCTTCGAGCTACTTTTTCTGGACACTGCATAGTTTCCTGAGATATCTCAAAAGCTACTAGTCGTAACCCATATGTTCTACGTTACCCTTCACTCAGTCATCTTTGTGCCATACAGTAAAACTACTTATCTCAGCCATTCAAGGTTGCTTTCCACTCCCCTCATTTCAAAGAGCCAAGAACACTTTGGAAACTATTTGGGCACTTTTATTATAAAGTTGTTCATCGAAACAAAATGGTTAGTACCATATATTGCCAATATTCATTTATTACCTCAGGTATTTATCTTTGCATACTCTTTGTTTATGAATTTCTTCATATAAACTACCTTCCTCGTTTGATACAGGTTTATATCATGTTTGATCGTCTTCTAAAAAATACCATTGTATTCGTTTATATTAAACTACACGCCAACGATGACATCATGTTAGCATTACTACAACTGTCTCACAATAAATTAATGTCATTGTTCTACGATACCACTTGCATGAAGACGGAGGATAGAACTTTTGTTATAACAAAGTGTCTAACTACCGAGTCGCCGCTCGCTGTCGGTCTCTGTGATGGACAGGAACGACAGATTCAGTTTTTCAAGAATCTTAAGCAAATATTTCCGCAGGTATGTACTTTATAGATGTCTCTCTAAGCACTTGAATAGGGCAAGCAACACGTAAAAATGTGGCTGTTAGAAAGAGGCAAAACACATGCAATTATCAAGTTATTATCATGTCGTTGACATGCATTTGTTTCTGCTTTCTGATTGGACGCTTGCACAATTCCATACTCTCAACCGGATTGGTTGATTTCAAGTCTACCTTATTTTTGTACAAATACAGTCACTTTTGTCATAAATAAATGATTCTGGTTTTACCGCTGATTATCGCGTGTTCTGCTTTGCCAGTTAAGTGGGCACTGGTCAGTAGTTAAGCAGTTACCTCGAGACAAAGATCTAGCATCATAACAGTGGCTACATCTGCTTTATTCAGAATAAGCTCATCTGTACATAAGTGTCAATAAACCGAGTGCTTTTAGTAAAGAATGTACCAAAATAAATCTCGCATGTCTTACTGGCTTGAGCTTTCGGCGAGCTCTGTTGTTAGAAGCTCGTTATATTGCCTTCTTGTTTTGGCTTGATCAGTAAAATCTATCTCTGATGATATCGCCAGTGATTCAAATGCCTGGATGATGTAGGACACTTAACTTATTAAAGAAGTTCTTTAAAATAATTTTAGACACAGAAGTATGGGAACCACTGGTGTATATAAAATAAAGGATACTTCTTTCAGGAAAGGCTCCTGGTCTTGCCCGTAATTTTAGGATTCCTGAAGACAACTCGTGGCCTGAATTAATACATTCTTTTCAAAGATAGACTAATGGATCTGGGCCAATTCCGTGAAATAATGTAGGAGAAAAAGTAAGATAAGAGGCCTCAGCTGGCTGTTTTATCAGCATGAGATACTTGCCGAATATCCAAAGGAGATTGTAAGATGTGGTCAACATGAGGTAACTCGCGTGTTTCTTCTCAGGCGGAGACCTGAAAGGGTGCAGGTGCCTTTTAGCCTGTGAAAGTGATAAATACGGGATCTTCCGTAACTACCTTGCATGACCTTATATTATCTGAAACTGCCTGACTTACGAAAGGCCCAAAGATTCACTAACTTGCTACTTGGTCCTGCATGTCATTCGATGTGATCATCGCTTCTTAAACTCATAATAATACTCCAAAAGGCGTTTCATGGAGACTTTTTCCCGTTTTCCGTATAACCCGGTGTCATGGAACATGGAACACACACACTCTCTTGATACGATTTCGTTTGGTAGGAATGTCCAGAAAATGTTTTAACCCAGACACTGGTTTTACGGCAATTTCAATAACTTGTGTGTACTACTTTATCTTTGCGTCCAACCAATAAGTGCAGCCTTTGATAGACTGGATGTGCACACATTATACTTTATCATTTAGTACATTGTTGATCCATCCCTCAGCTGTGAACCGTCGAGAGTAACTTATTATTATTTTGACCGGCAAAATCTGACAGCGAAGAAGCAGGTAGCATCATAGGCATACCGAAAGAGTGGCACTGGACTAAGACATGGCTAACTTTCTAAAGTCTTCCATTACTAGCTTTAAAATTCGAGGTTGCGTGTTACCCAAATATAAAGCACATGGTTATCATCTTTTATCTCTTTCCCTTTTTGTTTCCGAGTGAAAAATGGGACTTGAACAAAAATCTCGGTTTCATCCTATTTGATACGGTCATTTTTGGCTGCCCCCATGATTTCCCATGGGCATTTATCTTATCCTCACACAGTCCCTCTATGCTAGCGAAAGCATATCCCTACTGGCTGTTTCTCACTCGAGTGGGGCTCAAATGATGGAGTGGTTGGCGACGTCACTCAGCTGTCTCCTCCATCTATCCGATGTGTCTCCAACATATTGCCACTAGGTTTGTGAACATTCTGAATTGTGCCAAATTGCTGTATGTTAGAATAAAGCCGGATACAGAGATCTAGATGAAAAGTAAACGTTTCCTCGCTAATTCCTTGCCTTCTGAATATCTAACTAAGGAATTTTTCCATCCAGATTAGCTCATACGTTTGGTCCTTAGGACTTGCACTAGTACGTCCATATATCTCTTTACTGATGTCTACCATCTAAAACTACGGAGTAATGCACTTTTCGAATATCTACGACCAGTACCCATTTGCTCTCTGTATCGCGGTACGTTCAACGTTTGCGTTACATTTTTACGTGATTCGTTACATAAAATTTATCTTGTTGTAGTACTTGCACAAGTACTATGCTGCTTCCATACTTGTAACCGCTAACTCTCATTTCTAATAAATATGGTTAATCAAAGTAAAAAGCAACGAACCCATTCCCCTGTAAAACTGGTGTCTAATATAACGTCCTTAATTGCTACATCAAGCAATACACCCCCTACAAACGGCTATAGTGTGTCACATAACTCACTTGTATGCCGTAAGCGTCGAGCTGGAACTGAAGATAAAACTGTACTGACAGCTAGTAATAGCACTACTCCTAAAAACTCAGTACCCTCTGCTCATACAGAACTCCTCCCTTCACCTTATGTGCTTATCGAAAAACTCCAGCCATCAAGCTCTTTTTCAGTACTATCTTCAGAAATAGAACTTCTAAAGACGTCTATAGGAGAACTTAAGGCTGAGTTAAGGGAAATAAAAAACAGTAAGTCAGTAAATGCTGGAAACATGGAAACAAATACCGAGATATCCAAATTATCAGATCAGATCAGCGATACCAGATCGCAGGTCTATGAATTGACACCTCTAACTATCCTCATGAAAACTGTAAACCTTGACAAGCTTGACACAGAATCGGTAACTAGGGTAGACAACCTCATTAATTTTGTTACCACAGAAGTAACAAAATGACTCGACGCAAAACTGAGTGCTACTGTCTACAACGTTCCGGACAATGAGGCACTAAAAAAGGTACAGCGCATCTTACTTAGTGAAGCGAAAATGCCTAACTCCAAGACTAAGTGCTATAGGCTGAAGAAGAGTCAACATGAGAAGTGTTGTCCTATCCTTTTTCAGTTCGAAACACCGGCAGAGACCAGAAAATTCATCCGCTCCCAACACACCCTATCGCAAGCCAGAAACTACAAACATATAAAGGTAGGGGTGGACAGAACAGTCATAGAAAGGCACGTATACAATTATCTCGTTTAGCCTAATTGTGAAATAAGTAATACGGCATTGCGAGCAGCCATTATTCCCAACCCTGTCAAAGATACAGTAGACCCCACCGCATCACCCCTCTCAAAACACACAAAATTATCCCATCAGAGTGCAGCATCAGCCGAAAGACCACTAGACTGTCACCAAACAAATAACAAAACCATAACAACTATCACCGCAGAATCTAAAATGCCATTAAATAACCCCAGAAAAAAAGTCAAAACCCCCCGAAATTCGACAATGTCCTCTCCTAGCCATAACTTCATTGCTAAAGGTAAGGAAAATATGCCCATAAATCATACCGACAAAAACAGTGGCAGCTTAAATAAACCCACACTTCCCACGGTCAATAATATTAGCACCCACAACGTGCTTATTCGCACCATGGCACACACTGATATCCAATGTCACAACAATGTCACCCTCAGTAGTACAAGTGGTAATAGTCAGAACTCGGCTATCAACAACTCAGGGTCTTCAGAGTATGGCACACAAACAAATTTTGACCGGATATATGGCACAAGTCTGCTGGGAACTAACCCACAATGCAGTACATACGAAACCCACACAAGGACACAACTAGCATCAAACAATAGGTGGAATAATAAGCCATGGTCATCACAAGGATTCAATCATTTTTTATCCCCCGCGTCCCTGTCAGCGTTGAAAAAACAGCTGGTAGGGATGTTAACACTCCTAAACCACTAGTGCTAGCTCCCTCCTTGCATGAAAACAGGAACGGTCTAGTGCACCCGTATCCATTAGGCACACTTGACACTTGCACAAGTATAGGTCAAATAAAGAACCCTACCCACTTCTGTAACCTCATTAAAAATAAAAATTCCTTAATCTATAGCAAATCCAGTACTCAAACTCCTAATTCTTCACCGAAAACAGCACACACCAACTCGATAGACATAGGTGAGCAGGATGCTGAAACTCCTCTTAACATAGGATCGTCATGTCCAGCAGAACTACTGTGTGCTGAACCATATTCGGGGCTGACTAACGAACTTAAATACTTCAAATGCTATTTCAACTCTCACCTTTACCTAATCCTCATAAATTCTAGATCTGTTCTAAATAAATTGCCGATGCTCAGAGCACTCACAGTAATATACAAACCCCCTGTAATTGTCATCACTGAATCTTGGTGTCATTCGAACATCTTGGATGAGGAAATAAGCTTAGATAACTACACACACTTTCGGTGTGACAGGGAAGGTGGTAAGGGAGGGGGTTGTCTCATGTACTTTCCTAATGCACCTACTGTATCACAGCTAGAGAGTAGTACACTTAACGTGCCTGAGACACTATGGGTTAGTGTACACCTAAATAACGTAACAGCATTAATTGGATGCACCTACAGAGCACCTGGCACCTTTAGTAATTACGAGACCCAACTTATTAATGCTCTGGAGCAATTATCCGACTTACAATACGACCATAAGATCCTATGTGGCGACTTTAACTTACCTGAAATCAACTGGGATATACCCACAGGCCCAACTAAATTTGATAAATTCTTAGACACACTGGATGTACTTGGCTGGAAACAAACTGTCACTACCCCCACAAGAGGTAATAACGTACTAGACTTAATCTTCTGCCACAATATAAGCCGCCTTTCAACCCTAGTAGGTTCTGAGTTTTCAGGGAGCGACCACAAAACAGTGATATGTGCACTGCCACTTCCGCTGAGTAGCAGTGCATCCCATACCTCCACTTCACAACAAGTAATATATAGGAACTATAGTAAGGCAAACTGGGCCTTGGTAGAATCAATGCTAAGATCCTCCGAATGGGATGAATACTTCACTACTGATGACCTATCGCGGGCCCTAACCATCTTCTACCATATCACTAACACATGCTTAGATGCTGTCATTCCACTCCAAACACTAAAGGTTTCCCCACACAGAAAGTCATTCATAAAACCAAAGGATCGTACGAAACTGAAGAGACTATAAGCAAGTTACTTCAAACACCACGACTTTGGCACTCTAGGCCTTATACTTAACACCCTTAGCTCCATCTCACAAGCTCGAGATTTCCGTACGAGAAACGAAGAATGCATCGCAGTAGCCAGTACTGCTAGAGTGTTTGCACTCACAGAAATATTAAAGAAGCGAATGAACCGCAAAAAGCACAGCATTCCTCTCCTCATAGACAAAGGTGGGCTATGCACTAACTCTGCAGATATATGTGAACTATTCAAGAAAACATTTGCAGGTAACTACCTCAAGCCCTCAGTCCAGCTACTCGATATACACCCTATTACTTATATGGCATAAAATCCATCTCCACTCACACCAAACGAAATTAGCACTGTCTTAGATAAAATCCTTATGGGATTGATTATTGATTATTTTTACGGTAACCTACTAATTTAAATGATATTAGAAAGGGATAAGATGCCATTATTCATAGGGAAGCTTAATATTATCTTAATAAACTTGTATTTTGAATTGGAAGTGTAAGTAGGACATGCATTCTACATTGCATATTCATTATTTCGTACGTAAACATGTTCTCAAATCTCCAATTGTTGACAGACTGATATTATATTCACCGTTAGAAGCGATTAACGTAATAAATGCGTGAGTCGATCGAACAGAAGAGGATTTTCACACAGTAATGACCAAAACAGAAGTGTTATGGTCTGAATGTTAGAAATAATATTTGCATTCTTTTGTATAGCTAGCTGAGACCTTCTTTTGAGTGTCACGCTCAGGACAAAAAATGTCCTGACAATAGAAACAAGACATTTATTTCCGAAAAAAAATCTATGCTACTATTTCATAATATATGAAAACGCATAATTATCTCAATAATGATGTTAGACAGCTATATATATATATATATATATATATATATAAACAAATTCATCTGAGAAGTACCTGAGAAACAAGAAGAATATTTCCTACAATGTGCGATCCAAAACTCTGTCTGTCATCAAGAAATATGCACCAAACAACACTACACACAGACTGTCCACGGTCAAAATCCACGAACATAAGCTAGCCGTCAAAAGACATGATATTCACTCCGTCATATCACTACATACAGATAACCACGGACATCAATTCGACTGGGACAACCGACGTTCAAATATTAGACAGAGGAAACACCAAGAATGCTAGGGAATTTTTAGAAGGCTACCTGGTATTCCAGTGAATCGTCAATCAATAGACACATCGAGATACACAAAATTTATCAACCGATAAGAAAGAAACCTCACACACACACAAAGGGTCAAAGTTCAAGTCAAGGAAACAATCAGTTCCAATACAAGTAGCCTAGAAGGTGTGAAAACACAAAAAAACAACCAATCACATTCAAGGTCACCAGGAGGAATGATTAATAAACTCGTGGAGAAATCTAAAAGCTCACTTCAACGAATTGAAGTATGCGCTGAAGATGTCACCCAGTAGGGTGATGAAAGCTTCGCAAATTAACCATCCAGCCCAGAGAACACAACCACATCAAAAACAGTCAAAATTCCCACGTAGGCTGAACTTCACTTCACTTAATCAAAATAACAAAAGCGAAACACTGTGTGTCGGTGGCACAGTGGTTAGGGCTCTTGCCGACCATGCACATGGTCCGAGGTTCGATCCCCTGCCGGCGAACTCCTGATATCTATGGTCGGCCTGCAAAATTTGGGCTACCGATATCCATGCTGAAAATTCCATACTTGTACCAAAAATTACGGTGTGGAATCAAGCTGTAATCAAATAAAAAAAAATCTTCAACACCATCAGACAACCATGAAGAGGAACGTTTAAATCAAAGACAAATAATATCAGGTTAAGTGAATAGGTGATATGCATACGTCAGAACAGTGATATACAGTCTTGGAGAAAGGATTATATTGATCAAAAAGTTAGTTGGAATGTCTAATAAGCAGCAGTGGTGCGTCGGTAGCACAGCGGTTAGGACACTCGCCGACCATGAAGATGGTCCAGGGTTCGATCTCCGGCCACGGACGCACTCCCAAACCTCGCTAAGCCAGAAATAATGCCAGTAAAGAGGAAAGGTTGGGGATGAGGCTAGCAACCCCATCCTGTAAAAATAAACACTGCTACAGAAACTTCAAGCCAATAGCTTGAAGCCCTATGTTCCAGTGGGAACGTGAAGGAAAAAATAGGTAGCGGTAGCGTTAATAGATTGTTCATAAGTTATTTCCCAAACACTTTTTCCGATATATATATATATATATATATATATATATATATATTGATTGATTGATTGGGCATTTGGGTAGGGTTGGGTGTTAGACCCCTCACCCCACCCCACACACATTGATTGTGCTATATTATAAGAATTCTGGTCTGAGTATCTGAGTTCGAAGTAATTTAACTAATTTGAAAGCCGCCCGATTTTCAAGTTGGTGGAGGGAAGATTTCTCCTCGAAACTTAATAACAGGGGAATTATGTAGTATTTTGTACTTCATTCATATTCAATCAAATTATCCTGTCTATGTACTGAAATGATAAACATTTTAATGTTGTTATGATTTTTTCTTTTCTTTATTTTTTACTTTATTGTGCATAGATTTTATCCTGTTTCCTTGGATTAATACGCATTGATCGATTGGATTTTGTAAGATTTTTCCATGCGGAGATGTTGAAAAGAGTTAAGGATATATCATTTCAGCATATCTCATCAGTAACACGAACTCCTGGAAGTAGTGATCCCAGTACAGAGTAAGCTTCTTTTTCTGACTATCTTTTTTCCCATTTCAATAATACAGTGTAACATAGTAAGTAAGTAGGATATGACTGTGAATTTCTTTCAAAAGAAATTCGAGACGATAAAAGCCACACGCCGCTGAGTGATGCGTAAAACCCAAAAAAAACTCAGGATTTGTCCAAAATATGGTACTATATCAAACATAAGAAATAAGAAATATAAGGTGACTCTAAATTATAGCAGCCCAAAGCGAAGCTACCTGGCGAACAGACGAATGACCTTGAGCAACCAATCAGGTTACTCCGTGTTATCCAGACGTAATTATGGATGTTCTACACCTTTTGCGTTACAAATCCTTTTGATGGAACTCACACTAATTCCATCGAAAGTTTTTGGAGTCACCTCAAAAAACGTATCAGATCTGTGAATGGATCAAAAATGCAATGATATGGAATTATCTCGATGAGTTTATGTACAGGACTTGGTTCAACATGAGTATGAAGACTCCTATGAGAAATTGGGAGGTTTTTTTTGGAACATATACGAGAACGTTATCCTTTGTAACTATTTCTTAACATTGGATTACTTTTATATAAACGTTTTATTAAATTCATGCGGCGTTTTTAAAGAGGCTTCTGATTGGTCAAAGTTGTCCTTGTCATGGTCATTTGTCCGTTTGCTTGATAGTTTCGGTTTGGTCTGCAATAGTTTAGAGTCACCAAATATAATATACAAACTCCAGCTGTCAGGTGTTTGTGGCTGAATGCCATCAAGAAAGCGCAGTCAGTCTGCATCAATCAGTGAAAACAGCACAGCTGTGTCAAAGGCGATCCAGGTGGTATTCAGGCAGCGCGCGAATGCCGGATACAGAATAAAAGGATACGAATAAATAGTCTTTTTAGCAGTAACGGGTGCATAAATGAAGCATATAAAGTAGATAATGTTCAGCTGTAAGAAAATAATTACTATGCATCGAATAGAGATTTGGCGCATCATAAAGAGCACCTCTAACAAACTACAGACCTTCATCAACAGCTGTCTTCGCTCAATACTCAAGATCAGATGGCCAGAAAAGATCAGCAACAGGGATCTCTGGAAATGAGCGAACCAACCAGGAACCCACTGTATAACATATAGGCGGAAGAAATGGAGATGGATTGGCTATACTTGAGGAAACAAACCATCAAGTGACATCACTAGACAAGCCAGTGCTCGAGTGGAACCTCCTCCAAGGGTGACTTGGAAGAGGTCATGTGAGGAGGAGATGAAAACATGTGGGCAGACCTGGAGCCAGGTGAAAACATTGTCAGAGAACCGAACGCAATGGAGACGTTTGGCTGAAGCTTATGTCCCTCTAGGAATTAAAGGAAATAATAATAATAATGATAATAATAATAATCGAATGGATTAGTGATACATTACGTTATTTAGACGACTTCCTTAGCAAAGACTTGTTTAAGAATTAACAAATACAACACAATGAACGAAGTATGCCCACATTGAGTCGTAAGAAAAAGACGTAAACAGCGAGGAAAATGTTCTTTTCGACGATTCATTTTCGTAAGCTACACAGTCGTAATTACATTTAACAAAGAAATCATAAGACCAATCGGATACTGGTAAAATTTGTCCTAGAAAAACGTGTTACGTAATGTAAAGCGTAATTTAAGTGGGGTGACTAAAGAGGTAGAAGTTGGCGTGATGTAATAAGTGTGGGAAAATGGCTAATCAATAGGATTGTGTAGAAAGGACAGGAACCAGTGGGAAAACGATAAATTGTTTTTGTGTAAATATACTGATACTACTCACTAGTGGTAAGTAGTATAAATTTCGACACAAAGGAAATTTTCTATAGCTTGGTTTGTAAGGGTTTGTTACGTTTTTATGAGTTGATCACGGATTGATATCCGTTAGAGAACCATTGAAAACCTGCGAGTACTGGACAGCTGCTGTTTCATCCTAGTTTGGGAATCATCGGCAGCAGCTGTCCAGTACTCCCTGATATTCAATGGTTCTCTAACTGATATCAATCCGTGATCAGCTCGTAAAAAACATGACAAACCCATACAAAGCAAACTATAGAAAATTAATCTGATGCTCTCTAGTAACTTACTACAGGTTGCAGTTTCCTGACTTCTAGTGAGAAGTCGTGACCAATGAGATCCAATTAAATGTCACGTGTGTGGATGGATGTCCCACCAACGACATGGTTGGGGTCGCGCTAAATCACGAATTGGTAGAAGTTAGAATTGATGGGTTGGCTGGCCATTAAATCGGGTGGGGTCCCAGTGGCTGAATGGTATACGAGCTAGCTTTCCTTGTAACCAGAAGGTCGTGGGTTCGAACCTTGGTGGTGGGTGCGTACTGGCGATGATTCCCAAACTAGGATGAAACAGCAGCAGCTGTCTAGTACTCCCTGGTTTTCAATGGTTCTCTAATTGATATCAATCCTCGATCAACTCGTAAAAAACAAAGGAAATTAACAATGACATCATTGCTATGCAATATCACAGGTGGCGGTGGTTATGTGTCCTCACTCTAAACTTAGTTGACTCAATCCGTAATGTCTTCGGAGTACATCTGTGAACAATCGATCTCTTTTATGTAGTTTTACCTGTAGGCATTAAGTTCAGAATTCAGCTGTTGAGTTTGTGAAGATCTGATTAGATTTTGATTAAAACCTCATCACGAAGTGAGATAGGCGAAATAGTAGAAAGATTATTCAAGACTTTACGATCCATAGATCGATTCCCGGGAATGTCATGACCGCTCATTACATCCTACCTACTCCAATTATTCAACCACGCACATACAAATAATATTCAATTCACTGTGGAACATGAAAGTGATTGAAAGTTCCATTTGCTTGGCATAGCCGTGCAATGGCTGGAAAAAAGATGGTAATCTCCAGAGATCAATTTTCCCGGAAGCCTACGTGGATTGGATAGTAGTTACATTTTAATGGTTTTTGTCCAAATAGTGATAAGTAAACATTCGTAAAAATTCTGTTTCAAAGAATTAGGAGAATATATCTACAGAAAAATTAGAGGAAGAATGTTTTATTCTCAAACGGTTACCCTCAGAAATAATAGAAAACTTCTGTCTTCACTTGTTCTACATTGAAAGTAGGAGTATGGCGTTGGATATTTGTAACCTTTCTTCCTTTTGAGTTGAATCTTGCTGTGATTATTCTGGAGGTGATTGATTCCTACTGCATAAAAGCTTTGGTTGCAGTTGGTGGTGACATCATGCTAGACACCCCATCAGTGTACTGGTGGTTTTCGTCCGGGTGAGCGGAGTAGATTATTGACTTCTTCAGTTAATAGTTTAGAGAGTCCACATTCATTCCACTTGCTCTTACAGATTTCTAGCACGCCTATACCGGCGAAGTTAAACTTTCGACACCACTAACTACCAATCAGCGAATTATCCAATGAGATTCACGAACGATGTCTAATTATCCAATGAGGTTCACGAACGCAGTTCAATGTTGTATAGCGCTTGATTCATTTCTAATGCGTGACCTTACAAGGCTATTGTTGCCATTCGAGGAGGTTAGCGTTTTCCAGTATTTCCTGGATTTGAGTTGCTCCGGAAAGAGCGAATTCGTTTGTGTGGTGGTATCATGACTTTAAAAAGCTATACCAAATCAACTGATGGGTTTGTTCATCGTTGTGCTATATGTTTGAAGCCTACTAACGCTAGAGAGGGTAAGCTGATAATTTTAATATATCGTAGGAACTTTTTTGCTAGGTCGCTTCTCTCCCTAAGGATAGCAGATAGAAAAGCAACTACTCTTATACCTATTATTACCAGACTTGTTAGGCGGGGGTCAATTATACACACCGACGAGTGGAAAGGCTACAATTCGCTGTCATCTCTGGGATATATTCATCATAGAGTCAACCATTCAAGTGATTTTGTGGATCCCGTTACGAGGACACATACAAATTATATTGAAGGATTTTGGGGCAGGTTGAAAAATAGGATAAGGGCTATAAATGGATCTCAAAAGGATCTCATTTATAGTCATTTGGATGAATATATGTACAGGATATGGTGTAACTTCTCCATTGACAGTCCCATGCTAAACTGGGAGATGTTTCTCTCACATGTTCGAGAAAGATATCCCATGTAACTTTTATATTCGCTATTTTATGCTTTTTTCTACAAATATACATTTCCATTCATCATATATGCCTCTTTAATGTGATTGGTCCGTTTAAGGTCGTTTGCTGATTGGTTGTTAGTGGTGTCTATAGTTTAACTTTGCCCTATACCGTATCTTCTCATTTCTTTAGCTATCTAGACAGCCTCTCCAGCATCATACACTTTACGAACAATCCACTTTCCAATGTTTATTTTTCCTTTCATTGATAACGAGGCACATTGACTGACTGCCTTCCTGAAGGCTTTCATTGGCCCGCTGTGTGTCATTTTGCCTCTCCAATTCCAGTGAACGAGTTTTTTCTCCATATTTTTGTTGTGCTTTGAATTTTCTGTAGATATTTGATTGGTGTTCCGTGGTAGGCTCGTTAACTCTACGCCAAATCTTCCTTCTTTCCCTGGTCTGAAGATTGGTTAGAAAACCAGTGAATTAGTAAACTAGGTGTCAAGGAACTTAACCCTAAGTTCCTATCATTTCCGAAGACGCTCCCAATCGATAATTACTGTGAACTATTGTCGACTTTAACTCCAAAACACGAGGTTTTGTAATAAGAAATTGTATTGTTCAGCAGTTAAATTCTTTATCGTACAAAAGTCTATCAACAAATGTTTTACAAGGAGTGTACTGTACTTTCATTCGTATTCTTCCAACTTGTACGTGATTGAATCATTCACGCCTTCGAGTTGCCCACCAATGACTACCAGTTCCAATAAACAAACGTTAAATGTTCACGTTCATTTACACTAGGTGACGTTGGATCTGATATATGAAACTGTTATTATTCAACTGTGGGTGATTATATAGCAGCTTTAAATCGTATTCTTATATGCTTGTGGTGAGAGCAGGCTCCTAACCAATTGGTAGACATTAATCTACGTCAATGTCTAGGTCACTAATATTGGCCGTGAGAAAATATGAACAAGGCTGATTCAACAACCAATCACAGCAAATTTAACGTGGGCAAATATGATTCGCAGATGGACGGCTTCACTTTCCGAGAAATCTCGAAAACAAGCAATCAGAAGACTACGTTTGTCTGCTTGAATAAGCTATAATAATGTATGTGAAATATATATAAATACGTGTTGATTTCCGTAATAAAACGATCTGTTGCCTGGCCCTTCTCTTCTGTTGTTACATGCTTACAAGCATTCACAACTGATAATTAGCCATAGCCTCTGACTACAGCCTCTTGTCAATATGCTTCATTTTTGATCTTAATGTATCCTCTGTCAACTGTTTATTTTGACCAACTTTGCGATTTATGTCAATTAGTAGAAGAGCTCTTTTTTATGGAACGTATTTTATTCATTGTTTATGCTCATTTCTTATTGTTTAATTTGTTATTTCTTCAACTCCTTTCTATTACTTTTTAATAATTTTTTTGAAAACTATTCATCAGTTCGTCTACAGCCCAACAAAGTTCCATGACACTACGAATTAGTGATCAATTACGTAATCTTTCCTTCGAAGAATGGATGAAATTCTTAGTGAATTTATGCAATGATCTGAAGTACCTGTTGATTCGTGGTCAAGTGAGTTTATTCAAAGTTTTTTTTTCTCTGTATTTTCTGCAATGATTCACTTGTTTGGTTTATGTGTCAACTTGATCAGTAGAATAATTTTCACAGCTGGATTTATCAGTTAGCTGGTATAATGTTGTCTTTGTTTGGTTTGTTGCTTCGCATTATTGCATTGCTCCTTGTGTTAATACATCCCGTCAGTTGACTAGTTGAATTGTGAAGCTTTCATTCTCCTTCTAGAGATGGTCTGGATTAACTAAGGTAATTGGGCAATGTCTGGGAATCAGAGGTAGTTTTGTTAGACTAGTGTAAGTCATTGATTGTCTTGATATACAAGAAGGCAGACAGGTCGTCGTTCAATAACCCATTATTCCCATTCCTATTCAATTTCATCATAGATATAATAATGGACTTAATCCTAACTCACTTCAGAGACTCAAGGATTGACTTGCTACCACTAGGGAATAATCTCGTTGACTTAGAATATGCATGTGGATGATATAGTCCTTCCTGCTAGGTGAAGACTCTGACAAAATGCAGAGTCTTGTGAACACCTTGAGCTGCAATCTACGAATGTTTGGTATGCGATTCGCATCCCCCATCAATATAAGATGATGATGTTACATGACTGGACTACATTGACCCACTCCTAGTTTTAAAATAGGAAGTGAATTGGTAGAGCACGTTGACCGTTTCACTTATTTGGGAAGTACCATCAGCTAACGCCAACGGGTTAGTCTCTGACGAAATCTCAGTAGGGATACAGAGGGCTAGTTTCGCATTTGCCAGTTCACGCCGTAGACGTGATATCCGGCTGGCTATCGACCAAAGGGCGTGTGTACTGCTCATCAGTCCGCTCCATCCTGCTTTATGGCCAGCTGTGAGACCTAGCCATTGAGAGTGGAAGACATGAAAAGCGTGGCTAGTTGTCTTTGATTATAGGTGCCTGCGTTCTGCCTCCCGTGTGAAGTGGTATAATAAGGTGAGCAATATTGAGGTGTCTTTGGTCGAGTTCTAGGTAGGTGGGAGGGGAAATCAATCGACGAGGCTGTGCAGGTACATCGACTGAGATGGTTAGGATATGTGGTACACATACACGCCTAGTCATCGCCTGCCTCGACAATGGGGAATGTTAGCTGACATAGGGTCAGGCTGGAAAAGAGCTGGCAGTGGTCAAACCAAAACATGGCTTCATCATTCAATGAAATCCACAACAGTTAGTTAAAGCCAGCCAGTCACGTAGGAAGGTGTAGACTTCTTGACTGGTTGGGGTCCTCGGGATGGTGAAAACCAATGGTTGGAAACAATTGGTGATATGGCTCAAACTCTTCGTTCTCAATGGCTGGTGCAGATGCATGTACTCCTTGTGACTTATGATTTCCAATGAAACTATATTATTTTTCGTTATTACTATTCCTTTGTCTCGCACCTCTGTTTACTGTGTCCATTATGCATTTCTTTTACTTTCTTCTCTTGCTTTGTGTTCTACAAGGGGGGAGTGTGGCTACTTGAACTGGTGCACATTTGTGCAAAGTTCTATGTCGAAAACAGATAGACAGACAGACAATAACCATAGAGGGATTAGCTTGACTGATATGGTATCTGGAGTTCTAGGCTCAATAATCATGCGTAGATTAAGTGGGGCTCGGAGAGAACTCGTGAGAACAAGGCAGACCTTTAGCCAAGAATAGAGTATGTTCATCAGTCTCTTCACCCTTTGATAGATTCTGGAATATAGTTATACTTACCGAAGTTCAACAATTGTCATATTTCTTAACCTGAAGGTAGAATTAGACTTCTTTAGTCGAGAGAGATAGCATGGCAGTGTTTGGTGGTGGAGAAGCGGAGTGCTGAGAAAATATGTCTCCCTCTAAAATCAAACAGAATAAACCTGTTTTGCTGCAGACAATCGAAGCTTAAGCATGTACTTCATTGCATCACCTTGATTTCTCAGTCGTAAAACAACACATTACCATCATCAATAACACTGCACAACACCAAAGAAAAACATTAAAATTTGAGTGGTCAACAAGGACAGATAATAAGGTCTAAGTCAAAGACAGGGCGGTAGATACACAAACATAAAGAGTACTGCTCACGGAGTACGAAAGCACGACTGACCTTGAAGCTGACCAATAAATGGATGCCTGGATTCTGGCATGATAAAGCCGTTTGTTTAGAAGAAAAAGATAAATACAAGTGATAATAATGATAATAAAATACATTAAAACGGAGACTTTTCCCTGACATTATTCAAAAATAGATCCCAGTTACTATGAGCTGTATGAGATTCAAATTTAAACCAGTTCCCATACATATTTTAATCGAGGTGATTAAAAATGACATTTTTTTGGGTCATTTATCTGTGAAATCCTGTTCTTCAGTCTTCTCCTGAAGCCTTCGATGGAATTAGTATGCGTTCTAGCGATTGGGGGGGGCGGGAGGGGGGCGAAAAAGTCATATGAATGATTGACACGATATTCAATCAGACTTAACCCTGTTAACCTATAGTATCTTGTCCATTCGTGTGTATCAATTATGCTAACCGGAATTACTAACTGTCTTTTCTAATATGTAGGAGAGTCTTTGCACTACGAATTGGAATTATTTGCATGATTCTTTCACCAATGATAGCGCCGTAAAGTCCCAATACTCATACATTATTTGCTCTGTGGCGACTATGATTGCACTTTTTTCTTTATCAAAAAAAGTTTCATGCATATGAACAATAACATCCTACCCGCCAAAAGCAGAGTGGCGGTATTGATCTTCCATGAAGCTCTATATGCCTACAATGCTAGTACTATTGGATAGTTGAAATAAAGAGATTTCCGTTCCGTGCAGCCGTGGATGTCACCTCAGTCTTCATGACCTTATAATGGCAGATGGAAAGTATCTGTTAGTTAGCGGCAGCTTGGTTTTCTAAAAGAAACGTGTGTGACTTACCATTTCGAACACTTCTTCTTTTTTTTTTTTACGGTCGGTACATCTGAATGCATGTCCATCAATTGCGTTTGAAAAACAATGGATGTACATGCAACCTCCACAAGAACCATTTGCGACTATGTGCTATTAATCTATTATCCAAACAGTCCTTAAATATGAGATAAGGATGAAATTTACACGTCAACTCGTGAACAGTTTTCACAGCGGCACTGTTATAAAGCTGGGTTCTATAAATTAACGTTGACGTTAACTCTTCAAGGCAATTGGTATTCGCACTCAGTGGTTGCTATTCTTTACGTTGGCAGTTATAACAGTGATATATATATATATATATATATATATATATATATATATATGTCAAGGGAAAAAGGGCAGTAATTACAAGATTAAACATTTGTAAAAAATTATATTTGTAAAATCTCAGCGAGATTGAAATGAGTAATTCCAACGTTTGAACAGACATGGAGGTGTGATGTTAGCTGATGCATGGGAAATCCTGATTCATAAATAAAAATGGATATGTATCACAGATCATACAATTTTGTTCATTATACTTGTTGATACCTGTTTTATGACTCATGATTGGACAAAGTTTTTAAAAACAAGAGATGTTCCTTAAATATATATATATATATATATATATAAACCTCTGTTGTGTTAATTTCGATGAATTTCTCTGAAGAAGTTCGGTCCAGATTGCCGATCGTAGGAAACGTTGGAATTGCACATTTCAATCTCTCTGAGATTTTACAAATATAAATTTATGCAAATGTCTACTTCTCACTCGGCGCCCAAATATTTTAGAACTATTCTGTCAAATCTTGACGACAGTTCATTTGAATTACAAAATTAGTTGAACTATTCAGATACGCATCATCAAATATCATAAGTAGATTGTTCTTGGAGAGGTTTTTGATAACAGTTAATCTTCTAATATATTAAATATTCCCATAGTACGATTTAGAACAACACATTTAAGCGAACAATATTGTTTCCAATTAATCTCATCAGGCTTAACTCTAATATATATATATGTTTACAAATAAAAATTACTTCTTAAATGCATAATGAATGTTCACTTCGTCTTCAGTAATTCATACTATCGACAAGTAGGTGGAATAGCTATGGGTTTACCATTAGGCCTCATATTAGCTGACTTCTTTCTCGCAAAACTTGAAAACGGGACATCATCAAACAATTTGATATGTAGTACCGATATATCGATGATACATTTATCTTAGCTGATGAGAATGTTAATATAGACGAATTGTTGCTGAAATTCAACCACGTCCACCCTTCGCTTAATTTTACTTGTGAAGAAGAGCAGGAGAATAAACTACATTTTCTGGATGTCTTGCTAAGTCGGCGAGAAGATGGGTCACTTGTAAGAAGCGTGTGTAGAAAAAGCACATTCACAGGGCAATACACACACACTTCCTTAGTTACGTGCCAATTAAATACAAAAGGAATGTTGTTAAATGTTTTGCGAGCAGAGCAAGGAAGATATGTACGGATGACCTCTTACAAAAGGAATTTGAATATATATTTACGATTCCTTGACGGAGATGGGCTATCCGAGTAGTTTTATAAAGAAACATATGAAGACTCTGACTACACATAAGAAACCCCTATTTATTAAGTTACAATTTAATGGCTCGTAAAAAGCATAACAAACCCTTACAAAGCCAACTATAGAAAATTAATCTGATGCTCTCTAGTAACTTACTACAGGTTGCAGTTTCCTGACTTCTAGTGAGAAGTCGTGACCAATGAGATCCAATTAAATGTCACGTGTGTGGATGGATGTCCCACCAACGACAATGGTTGGGGTCGTGCTAAATCACGAATTGGTAGAAGTTAGAATTGATGGGCCATTAAATCGGGTCCCAGTGGCTGAATGGTATACGAGCTAGCTTTCCTTGTAACCAGAAGGTCGTGGGTTCGAACCTTGGTGGTGGGTGCGCACTGGCGATGATTCCCAAACTAGGATGAAACAGCAGCAGCTGTCTAGTACTCCCTGGTTTTCAATGGTTCTCTAATTGATATCAATCCGCGATCAACTCGTAAAAACATATTAACCCTTACAAATCAAAGTATAGAAAATTATCACACACTGCCTCACTTTTTCATCCTTATTACTGATAAAACCATTATTATTATTACTACTACTAATATTATGACTAATTGCACAATTTATATTCACCATCTTATTATCCTATAGTCAAGACACGATGATTGGTTTATATTTGAATTTTTATTTGTAAACTTATGTATATTAGAGTTAAGCGTGATGAGATCTAATTGAAAACACAATATATTGTTCGCTTAAATGTGTTGTTCTAAATTAATCTCTTATGATGCTGATTAATGGTAGGTAGAATAGGTTTTGTATTTTAGTTACATTGTATTGTATTGTTCAACTCTATTAAAATTGCTTTCTCTTGTGTTATTTTTGAAAAAAACAAACAACAATTCTAGGATGTTGTAGATATCTTTGAAAAGAATCTGTGCTGTAATCAACGGAATAAATCTGTCGAAAATGGTGTTATAAATAATAATAATAATTAATTCCCCGAGTGTTTCTTCTCCTCCTTCTCCTGCCACTCCTTCTTCAACATCACATCAATCAACGCATACAATTAGTATCGATAAAGCTAAAGAATTAGCCAAGTGTATGCATGAAACACTTTGGGATACAGCGAATACATCTCAAAGACGTTTAACATCTCTTGTCTCATCTAGATTCCGTTTAGGGTCTAGTAATCCAGTGGAGTCAAGATTGACGACGGCAACAACAACGACAACAACACCAGTGGCAGCAGCATTATCAACAACAACAACAAATAATGTATCATCCGGGAATTCACCTAATCCACAAAAACGTTTATCCACGACAACGCTGATTACATCTGCATCAGTGGATATTGGATCTACAACAGGCTTTGGGGAATATGCTTTTGATAAGGTGAAATGGTGTGATTTTCGAGAATTAGTCAAATTATTAAGTACATTTCAGGTATGTTTATTATTATTATCTTTTATAATAAAAATTACACTCTACTTAGAACTAAATTTTTGATGGATGGGGTTTTTCAATGATAAAACACTAATTCATACTAATGGTAAACTGGAATACGTTGGGGTTAACAAAACGACTCTAGAAGATTTGGATTTCGCAGATGATTTATATTTAATGTCACACAAACTCAAAGATCTACAGGCGAAAGCCAACAAGTTGTCAGAGAAGGCAGACAGTAAAGATAGCACTTCAAGTTGATATGGACAAGACAATGGGGATGAAGATAGCTGACCACAACCACCACCACCGCCAACAACAACAGCAACAAAGCGCCAACCAAGGTCAATGGAAGAGATTTGTAAAGGGTCACTTCCTTTGCCTATTAGGCGATACAGATGAGAATGTCAAAGCCAACCGCTATCGTAAAACCATTACAGACCTTCATGCATCTGAAATCAGTGTGGAAATCAGCTGACCCTCAGCATAAAGAACAAGATTCGGATTGTCAACACGAACGCCAAGTTGTTCAGTGCTGTGGTTCAGAGACTTGGCGGATGCGTCAATGGGAAGCATTTCCATTTGAACTCCTTTAAACTTTATCAACAACTGCCTTCTCTGGCTCTATACTGAAAATCAAATAGCCAATCGAAAAGAGTTAGCACCAGCCAACTCTGAGGATGAACTGATCAAGAAACTATTGCTTAACGAATATACCGAAGGAAGTCGAAAGAAGAATCGTTGGGTGAACTCAGGCGCCAGGCGGATCCTGGAGGGATGAGACCTAATAGGAAACGACGAGTTGAGTTGAGTTTGGGTCCGAGGGTGACATATGGAGGTGATCGTTTCGGGAGGAGGTGAGACCTCGTGGGCAATTGTTGGACCAGTTGAAGAGAACCGAGAGAAGAGGGAGAAATAGCGATGCGTTTTCGAAGCCCAATGTTACACTCGGAACCTAATAATAATAATAAAATTATTACTACTCCCGTGGGTTCCGAGTGGAACATATCGCTTCAACAACACATCTCCACTTTTTCTTATTTTGTGTCCATAATCTTTCATCTCCTCCTCTCACGATCTCCTCCATGTCAACATCACACCGACGACCCACTCGTCACTTCCGTTTGGATTCCACTCTAGCATTGGCGTGATGTGATTTGATGGTCTCCTCAATGTATGCCCGATCAATCCATCTCCATTTTGTTACAAATTATGCTTTGCATACTTCTGTTTTTGTTATACAGTTGGTATCTTAGGGCTTGACACACCAAGACTTACTCTCGTGCCTCAGCACATAAACTTATACTGCCTAAAATAATTAGATCATATCCTTTAGCGTGTTCTTTGTTTACGATATACGTTTAAGAATATTTTTCCTTTGTATTACAATTCCCCCATTTTCTGTATTACATAAAAAGGTGTATGTTCTACGCGCCTGGTTAAGATTCTCTGACATTCCTGTTGAAACAATCATTGGTCCTCAGTTGGAGAGTGCGAAAAATTCTTTACAACATTCTGGCACTATTTTATCATCTGTTAAAAACTGTGATCCTAATTCTACGCAAAAGTCGCTTGTTCGATCTAATCGTGGAGATACAAATAATAAATCTAACCTCACTACTACCAATAATGGATACACTTCAAATGATCAATACATATCATCAAGTCTTCAATCAGATCTAGTATTACGCAATCTTGTCGTCAATATGATTAAATTAATCATTGATTGTTTTCATCGTGAAAAATGTGAAAAATTGAATAATTTATTAGATCAAGAAAGATGGCAAGCAGCTACATGTCCAGAACAGTCCAGCAGATAATTGATGATTTATTATGTGAAACAGACGAAAATAAAGCAAAAGTAATTCACAACTTTATGACATTAATAATAATAATTATTATTTAAAACAATTAGTTCCCTTTATGAATGGCGATTGTTATTATTATTATTGTTTCCTTGGGTTCCTAGTGGAACATAGGGCTTCAACTGCACGTCTCCAGCTGCTTCTGTCTTCCTTCTGCTGTACTTTTCACCTGCATCCATCTTAGTCCATACTGTTTCAACTCCTCTTCACACCATCTCCTCCATGTCACCCTCGCACTGACGACCCACTCGCCGCTTCCCATTCGGCCTGGTTCCACTCGAGCAATAGCCTGACACGCACGCGATGTCACCCAGCGGCCTCCTCAGCGTCTCCACTTTCTCCTGCATATTTGTTGGTTGGCGATTGGTTCTTGTTTTATTTTGTTTGTTCGCATAGTTTCTTGTTGGTGATTCTTTCCGGCCCGGCCATCTGATCTTCATTATAGATCGAATACAGTTGTTGATGAAGGTCTGCGATAGCCAGCCTGTTGGAAATATTCTTTGTGACCCGCCCGCCCGCCAAGTTTCTGATCTGATCCGTATAGAAGAACTGACTGACTTGACGTTGTTTGTATTGAAAATCCGACCGAATTTTGTTGTTGATGCTGACTGAGTGACGAAGATTTCCAGATTGGTTTCAGGTTGATGAATGTGTTTCTCGCCTTCCCTGATTCTCGCTCGATTTGACATCCTCGTCCGTTCCTCCGTTCCTGTAGTTGAGACAATGCTCCCTCCAGATAAGTGAATGAAATGACCTCTTGAGAATCTCTTCTGTTGATGGTGATTGGCGCTGGATGTTGCTGTTGTGTTTTTGTTGTTGGTTGGTTATTTTCATAACCTGTGTCTTGTCTATGTTCACCTGGAGTCCTGTCTTCGCTGGCTGCTTCTTCGACCAGTTTGTCGGTTTTCGCTTGTAAGTCTTCGATTTTGTGTGACATCAAACATAAATCATCCACGCGCGAAATCCAGGTCTTCTAGGTTTTTCACATCGGTCCAGGATACCCATGTCTTCTCGTTTCCCACTCACTGTCTGACGCATAATCCAGTCCACCACAATTAGGAATATCATTGGTGATAATAAGCACCCTTGTCTGACTCCTTTGTTTACTCCAAACGCCTCGCTGAGTTTCCTGTTGTGGATCACTTGACATATGCCGTTGTCGTACAGCTGTTGAATAAGGTTGATGAATATTTGGGGTACGCCGTAGTACTCGAGTAGTTTCCAAATTACTTCACGGTCAACGCTGTCGAAGGCCTTCTCAAAGTCTATAAAGTTGAGGTAGAGGTTTGATTGCCATTCCATGCTTTGTTCTGTGATGATGATGCGTAGAGTTGCAATTTGGTCAGAACATGATTTGCCTTTCCTGAATCCAGCTTGTTCTGGCTGGAGTTCTGTCTCCAGTGCGTCCTTTAATCTCTCCAGGATGATGCGACTCAGGATTTTACTTGGCGTCGACAGGAGCATGATTCCTCGCCAGTTCTTGCAGAGTGACGCCTAAGTCGCCCTTCTTTGGTAGTTTCACGAGGTAACCTTTCCTCCAGTCAGTAGGCACCTTTCCCTCCTTCCAGACCTTTTGCAATAATGGAGTCAGCATATCTGCTGTCGTCTCTGGGTCCGCTTTCAGTGCTTCAGGGGGTATTCCATCTGGTCCAGCTGCTTTTCCAGCTTTCAGAAGCTTGATTGCATTCAAGACTTCAGCTTCCGTTGGAGGATTGGTGTCAACTTGCAGTTGTGTACTTGCTGTTGTTGGTATTTCTGGACGGGTTGCAGGTAATGGTCGGTCCTTTGAAGTGATCCGCCCATTGTTTAATCTGTTTTTCTTCCTTGGTAATTGGGTTCCCTTGGCTGTTTTTTAAAGGTTTCGCTTGGTTATCTGATATAGTGTCCTCAGGTCCCTTTTGCCTGCTGCCTTCTCAGCTTCAGTGGCCAGGTTGTCGTAGAATCGTCTTTTGTCCTTCCTAGCACTCTTCTTCACTTCTTTGTCCAGTGCTTTGTAAGTTGAGCTCAGCGTCTCCTTCTCCTGTCCGTCCTTGCATTGAATCATTTTCTCTTTCACCATTCTCCTCTCTTCTATTAATTTCCAAGTGTCCGTTGAGAGCCATTCCTTGTCTTGTCTCTTCTTTCTTCCTAGAACCGTTGAACACGTTTCGTTGAGAATCGCCTTCAGAGACTTCCAATGTTCTTCCACGCATGATTCTTCAGTGATGTCGCGTAGTGTTTCCTGCTTTGCTCTGACAGTTGCAGTGAAAGTGTCTTTTGTGGTTGTGTCCTTCAGTTTCTGAGTGTTGAACTTGCATTGTGGCCTATCCCCAGCTATCCTCGAGGCTTTTAGCTTCACCTTGAAAGTCCCTTGTACTAGATAGTGGTCTGAACCCACATCTGCTCCTCTCCTTGACCTTGTGTCCAGTAGGCTCCGTCTCCACTTTCTTGAAATTGAGATGAAGTCTATTTGATTCTTGGTGTTTCCATCTGGTGAAATCCATGTCGTCTTGTGTATATCCTTGTGTTTGAACACACTACCGCCAATCACCAAATCATTGAAGGCGCAGAAGTCTGAGAAGAGTTCACCATTGTCGTTCATTTCACCGAGGGCCTCTGGACCCATGGTGAGTTCTCTTCCTGTGTTGTCTCCTCCCAGCTTCGCATTCATGTCGCCCATCAGGATTTTGATATCGCCATTTGGGACGTTGTCCATTATTGTTTTCTTGTTCTGAGACGTTTGTAGGCGCATAGCATTGAATAGTTGTAACCTTCCTTCCTTTTGAGTTGAATCTGGCTGTCATTATCCTGGAGGAGATTGGTTCCCACTGCATGAGAGCTTTGGCTGTTGCTGGTGACATCATGATGGCCACTCCCTCGGTGTGCTCGTGATTGTCCTCTGGGTGGCCAGAATGAATTACTGTCTCCCCAATTGGTAGTTAGCACCTACCACATCGGTTCCATCTGCTCTCGCAGATTCCCGACACTTCTATTCTATATCTCCTCATTTCGGCGGCTACCTGGGTAGCCTTTCCAGTTTCGTACATTGTACGAACATCCCAGGTACCCATCCTTTCGTTTGCTTTCATGGGAAGAAGGCACATCGGCTGACTGGCTTCCCGAAGGCTTTCACCAGCCTGCGTCATTTCGCTTCCCCGATTCCAGCGATAAATAAGGTTATTGTCTATATTTTTAGAATTTTTAATGTATTTATGCGTTGAAGTTTCTGTAGCGGTTTGGTTGAGTTTTGGGGGTTGGAGTTGTTAGCACCACGCCCCAACCCTCCCTCTTTATCGGGTCTTTGGACAGGCTAAAAAGCTAGCGAGCTAATAGTCTAGGGGGGGGTTACATTGGTTGGTGGTTGTTCTAAAATCGCGAAACGATAGAAGTTAGGTTCTTTGAGACATTGGACATCAGCTCTGATGTATGAGTGGTCAACAAGCTTGGCCTCGTAACCTGAAGGTGCCGGGTTTGATCCCTGTGGGTGGGGCGTGTGTGCGTACTGATGAAGAGTCCTAAATTAGGACGAAACCGCTGTTCAGTACTCCCTTCAGGTTTTCCAGTGGTTCTCTAACTGATGTCAGCTCATGATGAAATTCCCCATCGAATCAAACAAAATCCCTACAAAACCAATACTTGAAAATTATATTTTTTGTCATAATTCCCCTATGGAATTTTGTTTTTGTGTGTTACGTATTAACTTGTCTTCTTGTCGTATTGCGCTAATTATTATTATTATTATTCTAATTCTAAATAACATTTCAGTTACAGAATGAAACAGTTAGAACACAGAATCATCTTTTTCTAAATGGGGAACAATATATTATTGTTGGTACTGTTGTTCTCTTATTGCCAATGATTAATGCATATATTAAATTGGATGAGAAATTACCGTGTCAACCATTGGCTACAGAATTTGTTTTAGATCGGTTAACTGATCTACTCAATGTAAGATATATCTTCATAACAATTTTTCTCTTTAGTTCTGTAGAATTATTTAATTAATTTTTCATGCATTTGAATTTAGTTGGGTTAACTACTGAGCTGATCGCTGTTGTTTGTATTTTTTAAAATTCCTTCACGTTCCTGGTGGAACATAAAGCTTGAAGTTTCTGTAACAGTGGTGTTTATTTTTACGGGATGGAGTTGCTAGCCTCATGCTCAACCTTCCCTCTTTACCAGTCCTATTGTTAGCTTAGCGAGGTAAAGGAGTGCGTCCATGGCCAGGGACCAAACCCCGGATCACGCGAGGCGTGGTTGGCGAGCATCCTACCCCTGTGTCACCGATGGCTGGTGTGATTTATTGTAATTCGCCATGCTTTCATTGTCCTTTTTTAGACAAGAACTTCTTCAGTGAAAGTTTTAATATGAAGTGAATTCTCCGTGAATGATATTATAGAAAATCAAAACAAGTGATTCAACGAAGAGACTCTTTTCAACAACGAATTTATTATCAAGCTGTACAATCGTGAATATAAATGTTTTTTAAGAAGTTATATCCGGTGAGGGAATTGAGTCATAATGTGAATGCATAAAATAGTAATAATTCATATGAATTATTCTATATATGACATTAATTGTTTTGCCACTTGACATTTAACTATGATTATAACCACAAACATTTTAATTAATTTTCATACTACTATTGTGACAACAGAAGACAAGGGCCAGGAAACAGATCCTTTATTTACGAAATAAACGCGTATTTATAGATTTTCATGTAGATTGTTATAGATTATTGTTAGCAGAAAAACTCAGTCCTCTGATTGCTTGTTTCCCAGAGAAAGTTAACCTCGCATCTCTTTGTGGTTGTTTCTTGAATGATAGATCATCTATATGTTAATTGTTATCAGCCTACGCAAAGCCTTTGTTCTCATTTTTCTCACGACGAATATTTGGGACATAAACGTTGACGTAAATTACTGTCCACCGATTTTGACTAACAGTCAGCTCTCACCACCCTATTATTATTGTTTTATGCATTCACACCTATGATTCAATTCCCCCACCGGATATAACATCTTAGAAACCATTTATATATACGATTGTACAGCTTGATAATAAATTCGTTGTTGAAAAGAGTCCTTTCGTTGAATCACTTGTTTTGATTTTCTAAATGTCACAATGGGAATTTTCCATGAATGATATTATAATTAATTGTATCTCCAACATTAAAAGAAGGCATAATCAATACCGTCTATAAAATAAAATTGCATCAATTGTGACAAAACGTCTATATTGGTCAAAGCGGTCATCATCGCTTTTGATTCAGAATCCAAGACTATAAAAAATAGTTATGAAAAGAGATGATATTTATTATTATATATCGATGCATGTCGATAATTATGGATATAAATGTGAAAATGGGTAAATGTAGAGATTTTAAACGGAGGAAATGACAAAAAATGCCAGGGGAATTCTAGAAGCTCGGTAGTAGCATTCAGAAGAATGAGCAATTAACACAGACACATCATTATAGATCAAATTTATCAGTTGATAAAGATTAAGTAACATGACAAGATATAAGATTCGGATTTTCAACTCCAACGTGAAGTCAGTGCTACTATACGGATCACAGACTCGGCGCCGCGTCACGAAGACCACTTTGAACAAACTACAGACCTTCATCAACAGCTGTCTTCCTCAATACTACCTAAGATCAGATGGCCGGCCTGAAAAGATCAGCAACAGGGATCTCTGGCAATGAGCTAACCAACCAGGAACCAATTATGCAACGAATATGCAGGAAGAAATGGAGGAGGATTGACCATACTCTTCGACAACAAACCATTAAGTGACATCACACATCAGACCATCGCTCGAGTGGAACCCCAGTGGGAAGCGGCGGTTTGGTTGTCAGTGTGTGGGTACGGTGACATAGAGGAGGTTATGTGAGGAGGAGGAGGAGGAGATGAAAGCATGTGGAAAGACGTGTAGCGAGGTGAAAAGGTTGGAGGTGAAGCGAACGCAGTGGAGACGTGGGACTGAAGCCCTATGTTTCTCTAGGAAATAAAGGAGACAATGGTAATAGTAACATGACAAAAAGGTTTCAATTCCAAGTGAATAAAAATGACAAAAATTGTATTACGATAGAAATAATTCACTCATAGAGAATCCACATAAGGTCATTTCATATCAAAGCTTGCGCTAAAGATGTTGTTTTGAAGAAGAAGAAGAAGAACATCGGAAACCTCGCAATTTTAAACCACCAACTAGATGTTGTTTGGTTATCTTCATCACCTCTGTCTCCACCTTCTCTATATTCACCTGAAGTCCTGTCTTCGCTGCTGGTCTGTTCAGCCAGTTTGTTGGTTTTCGCTTGTAATTGTTCGAGTTTGTGTGGCATTAAACATAACTCATCCAGGCGTGAAATCCAGATCTTTTAGAGTTTTGTTATCGGTGGTGGAGCGTATTCCTGTCTCCTCGCTCCCTGTGCACATTGTGATGCATAATACAGTCCGCGACAATTAAGAGTGTTATCGCAGGTGATAGATTGGCAGGTAGTCAGCTTGTTTTATGCCTGTATTCACTTGGAATGCCTCACTGAGTTTTCCGTTGTGGGTCGCCTGACACGTGGCATTGTCATATAGCTGTTGAATGCTATATTATTATTATTATTATTGTAGAAAATTATATAGAAAGTTACAATACACAACTAGGGGAAGACAAGAAAATATATGTATGAAGTAAATCATGTAATTGTGTGAATAAAATTGATACATTTATGAACAGTAATAAATTGTGCATGTCATGTATCGAATAAACTTATATTCTATCACACAGTACTGAAATTCGACACTTGCATCATTTCTTATTTATTTATTTATTTGTCTATATTTTTAGCATTTCAATTCGCGTACATGTCAACTTGTACTCGGTGCTGAAGCATGTGAAAAAGTTGATCTTCAAAGGATATCAGCTAAAAATCTCGCCTTAACTTTACGTAGTCTACAGTTGATTATCAACTTTTTACCGTGTATAAGATTATCACTAGAAAGGTAACTTATATATTTGTCGGTTTTTTCTTAAAAAATTTTCTTTATTCGTTGTAGTAATAGTTGAAGTTGTGTAGGAGTAGTAGTAGTAGTGTAACAACAGAAGACAAGGGTGTAAGACAACAGATCGTTTATTTAGGAAATCAACACACATTGACTTCATAAATGCCGTGTAAAGGTGTAAATATGCCTAGAGCTATGAAACCTGCCTAAGTTTAGGCGTTCTTGTATAATTCTGACACATGATATGATAACCAGACAGAGAAACAAGATATGACATGAATTATCACTTCTTAACCGATCCCTTCATAACTAAGCTTTTACTAGGCAGGTTCATATACTCGAATCAGGCAGTTTTGGTGTAGTCACAGTACATGTTATCAGAAGGCAGAATAATAATGAGTGATTTCTACAAGAGAAGTCAGCAGCACATCACAATCTACAAAAATGGATACATGTTTTTTTCATATGGCATATTGCGAGATAGTGTCACTTAGTGATTGCTCAACAATCACGTTACATATGCTTGTAACAACAGAAGACAAGGGCCAGGAAACAGATCCTTTATATACAAAATGAACACATATTTATATTTATCCATGTACATTATTATAAATTATGGTTAGCAGAAAAACACAGTCTTCTGAGTGGTTTTTTCTCAGAGAAAGTTAACCTTGCATCTCTTTGTAGTTGTTTCTTGAATGATAGATCATCTATATGTTAACTGTATCCGCCTACGCAAAGCCTTTGTCCTTATTTTTCTCACGACGAATATTTGGGACATGAACATTGACGTAAATTACTGTCCATGAATTTTGACTAACAGTCAGCTCTCACCAAAGTATTATTATTATTATTATTATTATTATTAGTAGTAGTAGTAGTAGTGTAACAACAGAAGACAAGGGCCAGGCAACAGATCGTTTTATTATGAAAATCAACACGTATTTATACATATTTCAGACAACATTATTATAGATAAGCGCAGTCATCTGATTGGTTGTTTAGGTAGACAAACGCAGGCTTCTGATTGGTTGTTTCGGGATTCCTTGACAAACAGAGTTCTCTATCTGCGAATCATATTTTGCCACGTTAACTTCGCTGTGATTGGTTGTTGACTCAGCCTTGTTCACGGCCCATATTAGTGACCTAGACCTTAACGTAGATTAGTGCCAACCAATCGGCTAGCAGCCTGCTCTCACCACACTCGTCCCCCCGTCAAATACGTGCGACTGAAGTCGGCTTGATCTACTTGGTGCAGGCGTCATCGTTGGCTTGTCTCGCTGTATCCATTTCTGGAGCTCGCTGACGTTCACGCGCCTCTCATTGTTCGCCATTGCGACTGTGTCTGCGTAACCCCATCTCGAAGTGACCATATATGGTCCTTCCCACTTTGGAAACTGTTTGCCTGACCCTGTCGAACATTCGTCCATACTTCGGCCCACACCTTCATATGCTGCTTTCGCCCGACCTCCCAGCAGCGTCTCAAGTAGCAGCTCCATCGCTGACAGATCTTGAACGCCACTCAACTGCGCAGAAGCCTTGAAGTCCTGCCCGAAGATCCATATGTCTCCATCAAAAACTGCAGGGTATAGGCTTTTCATTTGTCGGTAGGCAGCGACACCAAATGTAACAACAGAAGACAAGGGCCAGGCAACAGATCGTTTTATTATGAAAATCAACACGTATTTATACATATTTCAGACAACATTATTATAGATAAGCGCAGTCATCTGATTGGTTGTTTAGGTAGACAAACGCAGGCTTCTGATTGGTTGTTTCGGGATTCCTTGACAAACAGAGTTCTCTATCTGCGAATCATATTTTGCCACGTTAACTTCGCTGTGATTGGTTGTTGACTCAGCCTTGTTCACGGCCCATATTAGTGACCTAGACCTTAACGTAGATTAGTGCCAACCAATCGGCTAGCAGCCTGCTCTCACCACAGTAGTAGTAACAGATTGTTTTGACTAAAAGGTAACTATTGCATACCTATTATTTCCTGATTTTTGTCTTTTTTTGATGGCTTCATCCATGGCTTATGTGTTCCCTTGCCTTGCCTAGCCAGCAGTAAATTAGGTAAATAGAGAAGGTTAGGTGGTGGTCCAGCCAACTCCACCGTGTAATAAGAAACACCACTGCTACTGAAACTTAAGGACTTAAGCTCGAATCCCGTTGTTCCTTTTGGAAAGTAAAGAATAAAAAAATAAGAAAATAAAGTCATATTCTAGATTTCGCTTGGTTTCTGTATTTAGCCTATGTGACTTTAACTATCTGCATCATTTAAGAGCCAGGTTTGTTAGTATGTTTGTGGTGAGAGCAGGCTGCTAGCCAATTGGTAGACATTAACTTACGTCAATGTTTATGTAGCTAATATTGGGCGTGAGAAAATATGAACATGACTGATTCAACAACCAATCACAGCAGACTTTGTGTAGGCAGATACATTTAAATTATAGATGACCTGACATTCAAGTAACAGTCACAAAGAGATTCAAGGTCAACTTTCTATGAGAAACAACCAATCAGAAGTGTGTTTTCGTTTGCTTGAATAAGCTATAATAATGTACATGAAAATATATAAATACATGTTGATTTCCTTAATAAACGATCTGTTGCCTGACTCTTGCCTTCTGTCGTTACATATTTATATACTCTTAATAATTAATATTAGTGTCGAGATTTAATTCTGTACAATTAATCATCTACAGATAACTGTCTGTTTTTCGTGAAGATGTGTTTAAATGAAGTATACATTGAGGACACTATACAATATATTTATCGTTCAGTCATAATAAGCTGACAATGGATTTTGTTTTGATTGTCGTTTAGCAGTTGTGGACGTCTTACATTTAGATGTGCCTGTTTGCTTCGGTTGTAGAGCTATTATATCCTTGTTGCCACCGGATATGATTATATCCTGCACTATGAATAGTCATACCTTTTATGCATAAGCATGCGCTCCTTCGCTTTCTGAGTGAAGCATAGGGTTTCAAACCTTAAGTTTTTAGGTTTCAGTAACAATTGTGTGTTTTTGTGGGTTGGTGTGAGGTTGTTAGCCTCTCCCTAACCTTTACGCCCCGAATCGGGATCATGAGAAAAAAACGAGAACAAAGCCTAACGTTGAGGAACTCAACAACCAATCACAACAGACTTAGCGTGGGCGGATACGATGACAGAATAACCTTCAGAAGGAAAACAGTCAATCAGAAGACGTTTCTTCTCTGCCAGCAATAACAGATAATAATGTACATAAATATCTCTCAATAAACGATCTGTTACCTGACTCTTGTCTTCTGTCGTTACACATTGGCTTTCGTGAGAATCAAGAACACTAAATTTCAGCTTATGAGAAGACCAGAATGTCATGCAATATCATCCTGTGACACATCTACTTGGGAGTTTTCTCCTCCTGTGGACTAATCGTAGACTTAAACTATGTAACTTACAATTTGCTAGTTAAACTGCCTAATATATGAATATCCTCAATTCCTTATGACGTTAGTAATTGTTGTCATTTTATTTTACTGTGTCTATTGGTGTTAATCACGTAATACTGTTTCTGGATTTTTTGTTTTTTTAATTTTTAGAATTTCAAAACTCGATTTTAGGAAGATATCAGTAAATGAAGACAATTTTCTGCTGACTTCATTATATCAAAGCAATCAAGGATTGAGTCGTAATACAGTGAATGGTCTTGATCATATTGAAATACTGTTGAAGTAAAGTTGCTTTATGCTTTTTCCAATGCTTAAAAAAATTATTATTTGGACAATTTTTAAAATTTATTTATGCAGCCAAAAAAATCGAGTAGTATTCAGTTTTTAAGGCGAACCCGCTGACCATATAGTCACTAGGATGTCTGTCTGTCTGGATTCAACATAGAACTTGGCACCGAAGTGCAGCAGTTCGAGTTGCCACGTTCCAAATAGCACACAGAGGTAGACAAGAAGATGAGTGAAGAGAATCAATAGAGTTTGACAAGTATAAGAGTGAAACAGAATGGGTAATGGTAGAAAGGAATATGAAAGATTACAGAGACTGAATACATCTGCGCTGGCCATTGACAACGATTTTGAGCCATGTCACCTATTGTCTCCAGCCATTGATTCCTAGAGTCCCGAGGGCCCCAACCCGGGAGTCTGCATCTCCCTACCTGACTCAGTTTAACTGTCAAGGATTTCATGGATTGATGAGGCCATGTTTTTGTTTGGCCACCACTGGCTCTTTTCCAACCTGCACCTATATCAGCTAGTAATGCCCGTCGGGGGAGGCGGTGGTTAGGCATGCGCAGCACGTGACCTAGCCATCTTAGTCTATGTAACTTTATAGCCTCGTCGATTGATTTTCCCTCTTTGCCCAACACTCTACGCCTAACGTCAACATTACTTACCTTATTAAACCACCTAACGTGAGACAGAGATCGCAGACATCTATGATCGAAAGCAGTCAACCTTTTCATGTCTTCAACGCGTATTGGCCATGTTTCAGAGCCATAGAGAAGGACGGAGCGAACTGATGAGCAGTACACACGTCCCTTGGTTGATAACCGGATGTCACGCCTACGCCAGAGATGGTGTAAGTCAGCGAAAGCAGCTCGAGCTTTTCGGATCCGTGCTGAGATTTCATCGCCAATCAGTCCGTTGGTGCTAATACAACTTCCCAAATAGGTGAAGTGGTCAACATGTTCTATCACTTCACTCCCTATCACTAAGTTAGGGGTTGACGTGGTCCAGTCCTGTAGCAGCATCTTACATTTTGCAGGGGCGAATCGCATGCCAAACATACGAAGATTGCTGCTCAAGGTGTTCAGAAGACTCTGCATTTTGTCAGCATCCTCCCCTAACAGGACTATGTCATCTGCATATTCTAAGTCCATAAGACTATTCCCTGGTAACAAGTCGATTCCTAAGTCATTACGTTCAGTTAAGGATACTTCCATCAGCATATCTATGATGAAGTTAAACAGAAATGGGGAAAGTGGACATCCCTGTCGGACACCACTGGTTGTTACCAATTCAGATGACAATTCCCCATAAGCCCTTACACGACTACGTGAGTTTGAATAGAGTGCCTTGATTAGTGCAATGTACTTTCTTGGCACTCCCTTCACAGTCAGACATTGCCATAGTACCTTTCGATCCACGGAGTCGAAGGCCGCCTTCAAGTCAAGAAATATGACAATTGTTGGACGCCGAAAAGTGTGTCTATGTTCTAGAATCTGTCGAAGAGTGAAGATATGATCTATGCACCCTCTACCTGGTCTAAAGCCTGCTTGATTTTCCCTTGTCTGTTCCTCCCGAGTTCTGCTTAGTCTATGCATGATTACTGAGCCTAGGATTTTAGAGACTATGTTCGTTAGGCTGATCCCCCTATGATTATCACACGAGGACTTGTTTCCCTTCTTGAATATCGGTATAATAAGTGACTTACCCCAGTCTGATGGAACTGTCTCTGATTCCCAGACTTTGCCTAGTACCTCAGTTAATCTACAAACTAGTATGTCACCCCCATATTTAAACACCTCCGGAATAATTCCGTCGGGTCCTGCCGCTTTGCCTCGTTTCAAATTACTGATAGCTTTTGTGACCTCACTTACAGACGGCGGACCAGTGTCTATATCCCATTCGGGTGTGTGTGGATGGCGGGGAGGTTCAGTGTGGCTGTAGGCAAGTTAAATTGTTCCTCAAAGTGTTCTTTCCAGCGTTCAAGGCGTCTATCCTGAGAGCTAATTAAGGAGCCATTTTTCTCAGAAATAGTCTCACTTATGATTTGCCTTCTCCCACCCGTTTCCCTGATGAGTCTAAAGAGTTGCCTATCGCCAATGCTTTTTCCATCTCTTTCGCCTTTGTCACCCACCACTGTTCCCACTAGGATGTGTAATCAAATGACACATGAATTTTTAACTTTTGTCAATTGCAATATATATAGTGAGTGCAAGCAGCAGTTAGTATCATTCATCATTGGTGTGGGTATTTGTACTCACACCCAACTTGATAGATCCTGATGTTCACCACTTCTCACTCTAGTCAGTGGTGAATAGAGATCCCCGATGGAATCATGGAGTTCTTAAGTAGGACGAAGTCACTACCTGGTTCCCGAATTGATGTAAGTTCTTGTTTTAACTTGGGATCGACGAAATCCCTGCAAACCAGCATTGATTCTAATTTCTTGCACAGAGAAATTTCTATAAATACACGAGTGTAACAAGTGTAGTGATTAAAATCGACTTGTCACAATCTAAACTCAGGAAGTCGATCTTTGCGTCCTGCTGGTATAGCTGACTAAAACTTCCTTGAGACACACACATACACAGTCGAAAAATGCTCCAAAGTCAGCAGAAAGATGGTTACTCGTCGTAAGACCTATGAACCTATTCAATAGTAATGACATCAAAAACTGGAAATTACCTTGACAGTGCCGTTGGGCAGCTATATACGGTTAAGAAAACGTTCATGTACAATTTGGTTAACAGAAATTCCATAATACCGTAAGAAGAAGTAGAACATTCCCAACATGATGGGATCAAAATCCTTGCAGCAAGAATTTCCCGTCAAACAATTCGCACTGGCAGTCAAATTTCCGAATGACCCTAATTCACTAAAACAAAATCCCTTCGTAAAGTACCACATTATCAATGTATCGGACAATGACAAAGAGAAGCATTCAAATTTTACTTTAAACAGTGGCAAAGTTAAATAATAAGGATGTTGTAAACGAGTGATGTGCAATTGTCAGAATGATAATGTAGAGTCTAGGAGAAAAGCAGATAGTGAGTGCAAAATTATTAGATAGTTGGCGGCAATCGGCCCCAGGAAGCCTTGCTCGACCTAGGTTTCGTGCTAGTTGCCACTCATCAGTCAGCAAGGCGTATCTGCAACCTTCTGTGATTCTTGCCTGCGTCACCCAGTGCTGCAGTCAGAGACGTCACCACTGAGCTATTCGGGCCAGCTCGCGATTAATCTCCTGTAGGACTGCAATGGATACTTTGATTGGTGGCCTCTATTGCAAACCTGACTGATATAATTCAGTCTTCACTAAAGAAAGGACTAGACACGTCATACTAGTTACTAATGTCCAATCAAAATTACTAAGTTAGTTAAAATATCCCAATAAGTATAAATATTGGATTAGATTGGTTCAGAAGGGATTTCCCAAACAGTTATTTCGTTACCACAATAATCTAGCACTCGCTGATGACGTACTCCGAAATAAGTTTCTTGTTGTTTTTTCTATGTATTCCTTTACGTTCCCGGTGGAACATAGGGCTTCAAGCTACAGGCTTGAAGTTTCTGTAGAAGTGGTGTTTATGTTTATGGGATGGAGTTGCTAGCCTAAAGCGCAACTTTCTCTCCTTGCCAATCTTATTACTGACTTACTGAGGTTTGGGAGTGGGTCCGTGGCCGGGGATTGAATTCCGGACCACGTGAGGCGTGGTTGGGGAGCATTCTATCCGTGTGCCACTGACGCACTAGTTTCTTGTTATGATTGATATAATCAATGAGGTAGGTAAGTGAGAACAGTTATTAGCCCGTGAAATTTACAAATATGGACTACCACAATTGCCAATTAATGAGTAAATTGCAGTATGGGTGCAAATAGTGATCTAATGTTTCAAATATTTTCATAAATTGGGATTACTGAAAGGTATTAAGATACTCAATAATTCAATATTTCACGCTTATTTGGTTGCTACATTATTGGCTCCAGGAGATGCGCCACGCAAGAGTTCGAGTACTAATCTAATGCTCAGGACGAAGCAGGTTGTTGTATTAAGGATATACACACTATGAAACCTTAGACTTAACGTTTGATCCACAAGGAAGTGGAGCAGCGCCAGGAACTACATGACTATGATTTCCGGTGACCAAATCACGTTCATACATCACTCGATCCGTCTGGACTCTGAAGCCCATATGCACGTGATTTCCAGAATAAGGGTTTTCCAACTCGTTTCGGTAGATGGGAGACTTTCGAATCCGCCCTTTCAATTTTGTGAGGAGTACCTCCACCTCTAGCGGTGGAGGCACTGAATAGAATTTACCTGTGAAAGGCTTTGAGTATAAAGCCGCATGGTAGCATTTGGAGTGGAATAACGAAGTCTAACCATTGTCTAGAGTGTCAGATTGCTTATAGGGCTAACAGTAGCATCCATCTTATGCTTTTTGATTTTATCGGCTACTCATCATCTGATGCTCACTTGATAATATAGTACGCAGAATTTTAGTCGATTATTGATGATGACGGGTGTTAATTTTCGTAATTATATTTTGTAACATAACTCACTGAAGAGTAACAGTTTAATGTTTTCCAGACAAGTCTATATTGAAATTATTATCCTTACATGATTACTATTTGTTTTGATTTTTATACTATGAAATTATTTGGTGGATAAAACTTTTATTAAATGTTTCCGAACTACTTGCAAGTAGTATACTAACATTATTTGTTTTTATGCCGAGTTTCTACAGATTGTTTATGTCCCTGTAAACGAACTGTTATGGCTTAGGGTGGTTAGACTTCGGTCTCCCTCTCGAAATGTCCCCATATGGCCACGCCTTTATAGCCTCTTCCAGCTAAGTTTTATTCACTGCCTTCATGTGGTGTGGGTGATCCTCATAAAAGTGATAAGGCTGGTTAATTGGAAAGTCTGTCATTCATAACCGAACTGGTGGATACACAAGTCTACACATCTAGGGGAGCTGGAAACCCTAAATCGAATCTTATGGTGTACATAGACTTCAGGATCTGAAATCAGCAAGTGGTTAATAAATCTGTTTCGAGCAATGGAAACCATAGGACACACAGCTCCCTGACGGTGCTCCAGTGACCTGTAAAAGAGATTTCGAGTCCAACTCTCGGGAAGTGGCCCTTTAAGACAATCACTTGCTGCGGTTCAGGCGTCCGGACAGTAATATCACAGTACAGTAGTACATTACACATGCCATATTATCGATATTGAGATGTATCGTCTACGTCAGAGATAACGTGAGTAAGAAAATGCCACACTTGCGTTTTGTATTCGTGCTGAGATTTCGTCATCAATTAATTTGTGTATTGGGGCCAATGCAATTTCCCAAATAAGTGGAGTGGTCAACACCCTCTACCACTTGACTCCTGCCTATTTTTTTTAAAGCTAGGAGTCGATGTAGTTCAGTTCTCTAGCATCATATCGTATTTGACAGGAGCAAATCACAACCAACATGTAAAGAGTCAGATCAGACCAGACCAACATACCATCTAAACAATTCACAGTTCTCAAAACTTTCGACAAGATATTACACAATTTTGTTAAAAAAAACTACTTTTATTCATACAGTTCACAAGTGGAAATTTCATCTACAGAAAACCCTCACTTTGCTACTATATGCTGACATGACAACATGACATTTACATGCAGTTGTTCATGTGTATCTCATAGAAATTGCATCAACTCGATGATCAGAATGAGACCGTATAAGCTAAGTAGACTTCAAGTGAAGAAAAAAAGTTCTAAAGAAACCTAATTAACTAACAGCAGCAGCAGCAACAACAACAACAAGAAGCATCAACCAACATCAGCAGCAGAAATTTGAAGGAAATCAATTCTACACTTATCCAGACGGTATCGTTTCAAATACATGCCGCACAGATGAGGATATCGAAGCTAGTCAGTCAGCAAGACAGACGTTCATTAAATCTGAAATTTTTTCATCATGAGCTGACATTAGTTAGAGAACCATTGGAAAACTTGGGAGTGATGAACAGCTGTTTCGTCCTAGTTTGAGACCCTTCAGCAGTACGCACCCACTGGGATTCGAACCCAGAGCCTTCTGGCTACAAGGCGAGCCGTATACCATTACCCCAATAGGACTCGATCCAATGGCCCAAGAATTCTAACTTCTGCCAATTCACGACATAGCGCGACCGTCAGCCAATGTCTTGGGCGAGTATTTATCCTCACACCAGACATGCTGCACCATACTGGTCATGACTTCACACTAGAACTCCAGGTAACTACCTACCTGATGGGTGCGTACCGCTGAAGAGTAACAAACTAGGATGAAACGGCTGTCACGTACTCCCAGGTTTTCCAATGTTTCTCAAACTAATGTCAGGTCATGATGAAAATCCTGTAACCAATCAAATCCCTACAAACCATCACTTGAAAATCTGAAATCATTTTAAAGATCTTCTGTAGTTAGCATAAAGAACAAGATTTGGGCGTTGAACACTAATTTCAAGTCAGTCAATGCTTCAAAAACTTTGTATATCACTGGAAGGATTTCGAAAATGTTTCACTGTTTTATCCACAATTGCGTTGGCACTGCATGCTGAATATCAGATGGTTAATCAGAAAGGCTTAGCAACTAAGAACTGTGATAACAACTCTCTAACTAACTAAAAACCTTATTGACCAGCAGATATGAAGAAAGCCCAAAGGATGGATTGAACAATACACGAGAAGTCTGTCTGTCTGTTTTCGACATAGAACTTTGCACCAATGTGCACCAGTTCAAGTCGCCACACTCCATGTAGCACACAAAGCAAGACAAGAAACTAGAAGAAATGCATATTAGAAACAGTAAACAGGGGCATGAGACAAAAAAATAGTAATAACGAAGAACAATATAGTTTCATTGGAAATCATAAGTTACAGGGAGTGGATGCATCTGCGCCAGCCATGAGAGCGAGGATTTGAGACATATCACCAATTGTTTCCATCCTTCATTGCTTTCTACCGTCCCGAGGACCCCAACCAGGAAGCCAGTCTACTACACCTTCCTACGTGGCTGGTTGGCTTTAACTAACTGTTGTGGATTTCATTGACTGATGAAGCCATGTTTTTTTTGACCTCCGCTAGCTCTTTTCCAGCCTGACCCTACACGCTGAGAAGAACGTTGAATGATATCAAGCGTCATTCCGTCGGTCGGGTTAGAACCCGAAGGACAAATGACAAATTGGAGATGTGTCCAAGGGTAATGGGGATCAGAGTGTATGGGGAGCAGAGGCATGAAGAGGAGGACTAGGAGGTGAGAGCTCATTAGTAATTGTGTAGCCAGCTGAAAAGGATTACAGAGAAGAAAATGAAGCTGTATGTTCCACTGGAGAAACCCAAAGGAATAATAAAATTCTTCCAAATTTTGAGTTTCATTTGATTCCGACTGATAGAAGTTTAGGAAATGTCATAGGTCCAATATTGTCTTTGTATATTATTCATATAAATTTCGTGTAGACGGGCGAAAGAAAAGCTCACTGACTTCTCTATTTGTGATTACAGATGACTATGTTTTTGTTTGTTGTTATTTTCTACGTGGATTGATTTTCTGGAGGGGGGAGGGGTTATTTCGTTGTATCAAAGTGATTACACTATAGATAACACGGATATACACACACATCGACTGAATTACGGCATTTTTAAAATCTAATTTAAAGTAATAATAATAATAATGGTATTGTATAAATGTTTTTTATTTCTACTACATTTTGTGACGTAATAAACTGGTAATTCAGTATTCTGTTTTTGCACATTACAAAAAAATCATTGTTTACTGTTATTAACAAAATAATTTCGACGCACAGTAGATTCATTCATTATTTGTTATTATTTTCACGTTTCATGTAACCAAATCTTCATTGATTCGCAATACTAAATAAATAGGTGTTGGTTGATGATAAAGTTAGGCGAAAAGCTAAATTCAGATGATCATGACATGTTGTGATGTTGTGTTGGGCTTCAGTTTTGTTTTCTGGGAGAATTCTCTCCCGATTGCGAATTGAAATCACTGGCAAGGAGCATTCATAAAAGACTTTATATACATATGTTCAAAGTTTCATCACAATTTGGTATCCGGTAGAGAACTATTGAAAATGAGTGAGATTTGGACAGTTGTTTCGTTCTAGTTTGGGACCCATTGGCAGTACTCACCCACTGAGTCCTAATCCACGACTTTCAAGTTATACAGCAAGCTCGTAGGCCATCCAAACCTGATTAAATGATCCATCAATTCTAGCCTCTGCCAGTTCGTCAGTTTAACGCGACCATCAACCAATGTCTTAGCTGGCGAGTATTTATCCTCACTCTTGATCGGGTAATCTCACTGGTCATGACTTCTCAAATACAACTGCAAGCGAATTCGTCCTGTAGCCAACCAGAGGGAAACAGCGTCTTCTGATTGGTTGTTTTCTCGCTGAAAGTTAATCTGTCATCTGTTTGTTGCCGTTTCTTAGACAGTCCGATGATATATCTGCTAATGGTATCCGCCCACGCAAAGTCTTTGTTCTTGTTTTTTTCTCATGACCAAGATTTGAGACGTAAACATTGACACGTAAATTGCTGTCTACCAATTTCGGCTAACAGACAGCTTTCACCACCAAATCAGTTAGAGTATCATTAGAAACTAGAATTCCATTCGGTCGAGAGTGTAGACAAATACTCGCTGATGATATTATCTGGCGGTCGCGTCAAAATCACGAATTGGTATAGGTTAGAATTCATGGGCTGATCATTGGATCAGATCTTAGTGGATGAATGTTTTACGAGCTCACTTTGTAACCGGAAGGTCCTTGGTCCTGGTGTCTTTTATTTCTTTATATATCAAACCAGTCTAAATACTAATCATAGATTGTTCGTTATGATTGATCTGTGATCTTAATTACTTGGAGCAGATTTTGTATTTTTTAAGGCTTCATGAACTGCCCTTGTTGTATCAGAACTAATGATACTACCTAGCCGCCTATGCTAAAGTAGGTTAAGTGGGATTCGAACCTCTGTGTGTGTATGTTTTTGCTGTTTTTCTTTTCTGTCATCTGGATAGTAGAACTGTGAAGTCTTTTTTTCATAGTCTTTCTGGACAACATTTTCAATGTGAAGTGAGGTATAGGAATTCTGCATAGGTGAATTATTCACTATTCTTGGCCACATGAAATTATTATTATTTTTTCCTTTAATTGCTAGAGGAACATAGGGCTTCAGCCAAATATCTCCATTGCATTCGGTTCGCTGCCAACGTTTTCGCCTCACTACAAGTCTGCCCACACGCTTTCATCTCCTCTTCACATAACCTCCTCCATGTCACCACACCCTCGCACTGACGATCAACTCGCCACTTCCCTTTCGGGTTCCACTCGAGCAATGGCTTATCTAGTGATATCACTTGATAGATTGTTTTCTCAGAGTATGGCCAGCCAATCCACCTCCATTTCTTCCTGCCTACTTGTTTCACAATCGGTTCCTGCTGGGTTTGTTCGCTGATTGTCGGAAATCCCTGTTGCTGATCTAGAGCTATAGCATAACATGCAGTTACACACAACCCTACAATAGAATGGAATAGGATGACAGTTTTGAAATCTAATGTAACAGGGTGGGTGTGGGGAGAAGATTGATAACGGAAGCTTTACTTGTCGAATAAACTGCAAACACGTGTGATAGGAGTCATTGAACGCCTGTCCAGTTGGACATCTGGAAAATTCCTTTACCCCTACAATGACAAATGGAAGAGAACAAAGAAGACTATAAAACTGTTATGTACTCGTCGAGTAGTTAATAGTCCTGACGCAGAAAGAGGGAAATCAGAAGACCAGCTAGGTTTACGATGATACTTGTATTTTCCAGACAAGGAAAATAAGTGTCACACAAGTGTGTGAGTGAAATGGTAAGTAGTGTACGAAAACGTGTGAACAAGAATCTAATACAAAAGTATATATGAAAATGACTAATACACATGAACGAATAAATAGCCAGTCTTAACATGATTGGTTGTAATGTCATGTGACAACAAGGTCATAAATGTTTATTTAGTTAATGGACAGACAACAGCATATTGTCAGTTATAATGAAATATCAATCCATATACACATAGCAAAATATAAGAGACTGTCAAAACAAAACACACACCATGTGGATACATATCAAAAACTCAAGTTTCGAAGTTGTGTGATTACAACTGATATGATTATAAACAATGATAGATTGTGTTCGAAACTTCATTCAATAAGTAATACTGTTTCCCTGTGTGATATATCTATTAAGCGAACTAATATGGAATCTTCAAGTATTGGTTTTGTAGGGATTTTGTTTGATTGCATGGAGGATTTAATCATGAGCCGACATCATTTAGAGAACCACTGGAAAACCTAGGAATACTGGACAGCTGTTTCGTCCTAGTTTGGGACTCTTCAGCAGTACGCACCCACTGGGATTCGAACCCAGGACCTTCTGGTTACAAGGCGAGCTCGTAGACCGCTGTCCAGTACTCCTAGGTTTTCCAGTGGTTCTTTAACTGATGTCAGCTCATGATTAAATCCTCCATGTAATATGGAATCTTTTGTGTCTTCTTGTAAGCCAAAGACTTGGTCATCTTTTTTTTTTGAAGGTGTACTTGTATTTCTTGAAAAATTAAAATACTATTCCTTACTAGCAATATGTTTATAGTAGTACTAGTAATAGTAGATGTAACTCCTAGGTTTAAACGCCTGGCTTGTAGCCAATCTTCTTCTGCCTGTGCGACACCTTGATAGTGTCATCATCACTCCTCCATAGACTGACAAAAAAATTGAGTACAAAATGTGTTCCAGATAGATTAACTTCCAATTCACTTGGAGTGTACAATTTTGTTTTTAATTAAAAACAAAAAAAAACAACTAACAAAACAACGACCCTATAAAAAGTGATTGGGGAAAATACATTGCATAAATTGTGCTGTTTATCACCAGATAGATGACTGATGATTTCATTACATTTTATTACGTCATCCATCTATCGAACAATGGCATCATGTATATGTACGTAAGTACGTGGTAGTGATAGTGGATAATAAATAGTAGGTACGACCTTGACACTTTCAATATTCTATAAGTACATTTCATCTTAGAGTGTTTATTAGAGTGGACAAAATTTATTTTTATTTTCATTATTATCATTATTATGATTGTTTTTACTTTCTAAAACATTTATTTATTCATCTCTATAAATATGATTTTTATCATTTTTAATATTGTCCTAAATAATCATCGGATATAGTAAATAATCACTCTGTCTAGTTGTAAGCTGTACACTGTAATTTAATATTGAATAGTCGGTATAGAGCATAGAGTATTTTATCCGATAGATAGATAGATAGGTGGCTAGATACTTGTCGAGTGTGAAGCTGCTTTTTTTCTTTGTTTTCGCCCGTCTGGTTTCCTCAGAGTGTTGTTAACTACCTACTCTCGATGTAATTTTGTAATGGCAAATGATGAGTAAGGCATCTACAAGTTTTAGAATGAGTCATTTTAAGTTACCAGATGATGAAATCCTAAAGTCGAAATCATTTTTTTCTTTTTTTAATTATTCCCTTGGGTTCCGAGTCAAACATAGGACTTCAACAACAACAACAACCACTCCACTTTGTTCTATTTTCTGCAGTCCTCTTTAGCTGGCCTAACGATTGTGCACAATATCTGATTTCCTTTTCACACGATCTCCTGCATATCACGGTCCACTTGTCGATTTCCATTGGCATTCCATCCGAGCAATGGCCTGTATTGGTTTATTCCACTGTAGAGTTTCTTATCACTTATTCTTTCTGGTCATTCGGCTGGCCATTTGATCTTCAGTATGGAGCCAACGAAGGCACTTGTTGATAAAAGTCTGTAACTTGGAAATCCTTTTCGTGACACGCTCGGCAAGTTTCTGACTGGCTTGACATTGGTGTTGAAAATCCAAATCTTGCTGTTTATGTTGAGGTGGAGTAGAGATGAATCCAAACTGGTTTCAGGTTGATGAAGACATATCTTGCCTTTCCGATTCTGACTAGCTGGCTGGCTTTGACATCTTTATGCGTTCCGTGTGCGTGTAGTTGAAACGATGCTTCGTGGCCAGGTAAGTGAAGGAATTAACTAGCCTATGTTAAATCTCTCGCGTTGATGTTTATTGGTTCTGGTTGTTTTTGTTGCTGTTGTTGTTGGTTGATTGTCGTCATCACCTCGTCTTCACCTGCTCTATGTTCACCTGGAATCCTGTCTTCGCTGATGATCTGTTCAGCCAGTTTGTTGGTTTTTGTTTGTAATTGTTCGAGTTTGTGTGGCATTAAACATAACTCATCCAGGCGTGAAATCCAGATCTTCTAGAGTTTTGTTGCCGGTGGTGGAGCGTATTCCTATCTCCTCTCTTCCTGTGCACAGTCTTCCTCATAATCGTTTCCACGACAATTAAGAATATCATCGTAGGTAATAATGGGAAGACAGCTAGCTTGTTTTATTCCTGTATTCATTTGGAACGTTTTACTGAGTTTTCCATTGTGGATCGCCTGACACGTGACATTGTCATATAGCGAGCTTTTGAATGGGGTTGATAAAGATTTGGGGAGTGCACGCCTTATAGCTGAAGTAGTTTCCAAATTAGCTGTTGGTCAGCACTGTCTAGTGAAGGCCTTTTCGAAGTTGATGAAATTGAGGCAGAGAGAGAGGTTTGACTTCCATCCCATTCTAGGCTGTGTTCTGTGAGAGGGATGTGTAGAGTTGCAATTTGATGAACACATGATTTGCGTTTCCTGAATCTAGCTTGTTTTGGTGGAGTTCTGTATTCAGTGCTCCTTTCATTCATGACGTGACTTGTTATTTTATTTAGTGTGGACAAGATTGGTATTATTCCACGCCAGTTTTTGTAGACTGAGGTGTAAGTCGCTTTTCTTTGGTAGTTTGACAAGATAGCCTTTCCTACAATCGATATGTACCTTTCCTACTTTCCAAACATTTTACAGTAGTAGTGGCGTGATCACATCTGCAGCATCCTCTGGGTCAGTTTTCAGTGCTTCGCGATGGAGGAATTCCGTCTGGTCCTTCTGCCTTCCTGGCTGGACTTCAGTAGCCTGATTGCATTCAGGATTTCTGCTTTCGTTGGAGGATTTGTGTCCATTGGCGGGTAGTTCTGTGAGTGCTCTTGGTAGTTGTATTTCTGACCGATTCGCAGGCAATGGTCAATTCAAGAGTGTTTTTAAAGTGATCAGCCCATTGTTTTATTTGTTTGTCCTCCTTGGTAATCAGGTTCCCTTTAACATCATTTTATTGTCTTCATCATTTGTGTTGATATCTTCCCAGACAGAGACCTTTTTTCTGATATAATGTTCTGAGGTCTCTTTTGCCTGGACCCTTCCTGTTCTGCTTCAGTTGCCGGTCAGTGTGTTGTGTGATTGTGTTTTTGTCTTTAATAGCACTCATCTTTACTCATCTTTTCTATTGAGTGCAGTGTACAGTGAACTCAGCTTCTCCTCCTGTTCTCTTGTCCATCTTTGCGTTGAGTCATCTCTTTCATTATTATCGTCTCTTCGATTAGCTTCCAGGTAGGTGTCAGTTGAGAGTCATCTCTTGTCCTGTCTTCTTTCTTCCTAGAGCAGTTGTACACATCTGCTTGAATATCACCTTCAGCAGAGAGTTCCAATTTTCTTCCGCATGGGTTTTCTCGTGATAACACGTAGTGTCTCCGACTTTGCTTTGATCTGATTTGTAGTGAAAGCATTCCTTTGTCCTTCAGTTTCTGAATGTTGAACTTGCGTTGTGGCCTGTTTCCAGTTGTTTTCAGGGATTTTGGCTGCACCTTGAAGGTTCCTTGAACTAGATGATAGACTGAGCCTACGTCTGTTCCTCTTCTCGACTTTGTATCCAGCAGGTTGTCTCCACTTAATTGAGATTAATATGAAATCTGTCTGGTTTGTAGTTTGTCCTTCAGGCGAAATCCATGTTGCTTTGTGCATATTCTTGTATTTGTAGACGCTGCCTCCGATCACCAAATCATTGAAAGCGCATAAGTATGCGAATAGTTCTCCGTTCTCATTCATTTCTCCGAATGGAGCCTTTTGACCTATGATGAGTTTTCCTTTTGTATTATCTGCTCCGAGTTGGGCTTGCATTCATATCGACCATGGGGATTATGATGTCAACGTCTGGGATGTTGTCCATTACTTTTTGTAGCTGTCTACAAAAAGTTTCCCTCTTTTCTTATTCCGCTTTGTTTGTAGTATTGTGCATAGCGTTGGATAATTGTGACCTTCCTTCCTTCCTCTTGAGTTGAATCTTGCTGTCATTATCCTTCAGGATGAAATTTATTCCCACTGCATTAGAGTTTTGGCTGCCACTGATGACATCATAATAGCTACTCACTGTCTCAGTGTGCTCCTGATTGTCATCTGGGTGACCAGACCAGAGTAGATTACTGATTCCCGAGTTGAAAATTTTGACACTCCACGCCTATTCCATCTGATCTCGCAGATAAACAACACTTCTATGTCATATCTTCGCATTTCTTGGCTACCTGGACAGCCTTCTCATCTGGCTTGTACATTGTACGGATATTCCATGTTCTAATTCTTATTCTTGTCTTCATCGAGAGAAGACATATTGGCTAGCTGACTGGCTTCCTGAAGGCTTATACCAGCCTGCTGTGTCATTTCGCTTCTCTGATTCCAGCGAAGAATAAGATTTCTCTATGATTTTCTTTTGCATTTTTGATATATTTTCTGTGTGTTGACGTTCCTCTAGCAGTTTCATATGTTTAGTGTTGTGGGGTTGCTAGCTCCGCACCCAACTCTCATTCTTTTCCTGGGCTTGGGACCGGCTAGAAACTAGCGAGATAGTTATCTAGGCGTGGTTAAAATCGTAAAGTCATAAATCACGACTAACTCACAACTCTTTATTTGTTCAGTTGAATTACTTCATCAGTGTCCTGTCTTAGCGCTGATATGTTTATGGCGAAATTAAAGAATCACCCGCTTAAAGAAAAAAATGTAATTATCAATAAACTTTCGTCCTACTGTAGATACACGGATGATATTTTTTTTTAAAAATCTTGCATACGAATAAAATCGATGCTGAGATCCTTCTCAAAACGTTCAGTATGATGGCTCACTGACATGTTGAATTCACATATGAAACAGAGGTAGACAGTGCTTTATCATTTCTTGAAGGCAAGGCTAGGGGTATTTTCTGGTTGACCAATACACTCATTTCGAGTCATTTGTTTCTCCTGCATACAAGGAAATCTTATCACAAACATGATGTGTTGTCGTGCCAGAGAAATCTGCACAACCGACGCTCTTAACGATGAAACAAAGAAAATAGAAAACGTATTATTTGGGAATGGATATCCAGGAGAAATTTCCACTTTTTTTTGCCCTGATCGGTACAGATAAAGATAAAATACCGTATTTGCTAGCTAAAATCGTGTTTTGCAATTACCATAATGTGAATATTCAAATTATGTGTAATGCATTAGTGGTTCGTCGTTAGTACAGTGATAGAATGCTTGCCAACCGTGCTAATAGTCCGAAGTTTGATCCCCGGTCGACGCATTCCCAAACCTCGTTAAACCAGTAATAAGACTGATAAAAGGGAACGTTAGGCATGAAGCTATAGCGACCTCATCCCGTAAAAGCAAACATCAGTGGTACCGAAACTTCAAAGCCCTCTAGCTTGAAGCCCTATGTTCCACTAGGAATGTAAAGAATAAATGGAAAAATGCATTAGGGTGACAATTTTTGAGTTCCACTTTCGTACAGTTGAAAATACAATGACTATAATCTACTTGGTTTCTGTTGTACTGCTTTTTTTTTAAAAAAAATGCGCTTTGTTTTTTCTTTTCTTAATTAGAGAGCATATTGAAAATTTACTACAGAAGCTAGTTGAACTGTTATCTGATCCAATCGGTCCAACTTTATCAACATGGTATGGTCGACCTCCGATACCAAGTAAAGAAATGAATGAAATATGTCGTAATTTATCTAAATTAACTGGTATGACTGGTCATGTTTTACCGGCAAAAATACTCACTGTAAGTTTACTGTTTAATGTAGATAATTGAATTTACACGCTTTCATTGTCTTTGTAGGCGAATTAGTTGTCTGCGGTATTTTTTAACGTAAAGTGCCCCCTCCCGCCAGTATGAATTTTTCTTGGATGTTATAACTGTCTCTCCTGATGTTATTGAAGCTGATTGGTTGTCTTTAGGGATTTATTTGTCCTCTTTGTCATGTCTTTTCGAGTAGAATGTCGTGATTAGGCACTAATCGCACTTACACAGCTGTGTAAGAGCTTTTATGAAGAGTTGTCATTTGAAGTGATGAAAACCAGCTGTGTTCATCAACTGTTTCCATTTTCGTACATTTTTCTCATCGCTATGCCAAGGTAGTCCTGTTGACTTAGAGTATGTGGATGATATTGTCCGCCGAGATGGAGACACTGGTAAATTCCTGAGTTTTCTGAACATCTTGAGTGGAAATCTTTGAATGTCAGGCATTCGATTGACTCCTATCCAATGTAAGATGATGCAACAAGACTCTTACTTAAAATTAGACAGTAAATCGGTAAGGCGTGTCGACCATTTCACTTATATAAGAAGTTGCATTACTCTCTATGCGTCGATAGGGCCAACGAAATCTTAGTATGCATAAAAAAGGCTTGTGTGGCATTTGCCAACTTACGTCATCTCTGTTGTAGGTATGACATTCGACTATTGATCAAAGTACATGCTTATTGAGGAGCACCAGTTCTCTGTAAGACATAGATATCTGTCTCCCTTTTCAGATGGCATTATATGTTGAGTAATATTGAGGCTGGGTGTGTCGAGTATTAGGTAAGGAGTGAAAGTCAGTTGGCGAGGTTGTGAGTCATATCGGTTGAGAAGTTTAGCACATGTATTACACGTGCACATGTCTAGCCATCGCCTTCCTCGATGGACAATGTTAACTGACATAAGATCAAATTAGAAAAAAGTTAATTTAGAACGGATATACCTTGTTACTACTGTATATGGATTTGGCACCATTTCACACATACTGTCCAGCCATTGAATTCCGATATCCTGATGAATCTAGTTGTGCGTCTGTTTGGGGGTACATGGTTCGGGTCGATCCTCGTCCGGGGACGCACTCCTCTACCTCGCTAAGCCAGAAATAATGCCGGCAAAGAGAAAAGGTTGAGCATGAGGCTAGCAACCCCATCCTGTAAAAATAAACACTGCTACAGAAACTTCAAGCCACTAGCTTGAGGCCCTATGTTCCAGTGGGAACGTGAAGGAAAAAAAAGGATCTAGTCAACCAATTTTCGCTTTATTGAATGACCTAGACTAACAGTCAGGGATTACTCATCTACCTTATTTTGCCTCCTCCGCTCTAATCGCCTTAAATGTTTTTCAAATCAATAGATTCCTATCGCGTAGGAGATTTCTCTGTCTGTTATTCGATTGTAGTTTATCTTTGGTTTCCTACCTTTTTCTTCTGTATGCATAAACATATTTAACATTGTCATATCTACTGACTTCTTTCCCCAAAACTGGGGTCGACCCGGTCTAAGACATATTCGTATTCATTGCGCCTTTCGAGCTAGCTTCATAACTTCTATGAGCTATGTTCAATTGGGATCGTAGGATCATGCACTACACTATAGCAGTCACAAACAATAGATTTGAAACAGTTGTCAAGTGTCCCTTGGTGTGTTGGTGTTGGTGTTGTAATAATTTTCTGACAGATGTTAGTTAGTTGATGGCGAAATCTGCTATAAAAATAAATGTCAAAATCTGATTATCGTTTTGTTTGTTTTACCGTAGAAAAAAACACACAAAACACAACAAAAAACAATATTTAGTTTATATTGTCTATGTGATATATAAATTATTAGCGCTATATTTATTTCCCCCCAATAATTATTATATATATATATGTAAAGGACTTAGTTTTTATCACAGATGTTCTACTTTATATTTACTTTATCTTATAGCTATATAGCCATGTTGTGTTTATTTGCACAGTCTACTATTCATTTATTGTCTTAGATACTTGGCTTGGTTTTTTCGAGTTATTCTGTAGGACGCTACGTCCCTCTTCCTCATATTCTTCCAGATTTAGACACACATCATTCACTGTGTCTAAGATTGAAACTGTAACTGTGAGCGCTGAATTCCTGTTTCTTTTACCAGATCAAAACTCACTGACTGTCGAAATATATACCTAGAAATAAATAATGCTGTAATTAAAGCTTAAATAGATTGCCTAACGGATTCAAAATCTACACTGTTTAATATATGTGCAAAACTTGAGCACTGTGGTAGTAAGCAATTCAATATTAGTTTGTTTATTAGATGGATATATCGCACAGGGGAACAATATTATTTACTGGATGACGTTTCGAACAAAATTTATTATTGTTCATAATCATATCATCAATTATGATCACACGACTTTGAAACTTGAGTTTTATAGTTTCTTTGTCTTCTTCTATTTGTCGTCGTAGGGGTAGTAGAATTTTCCAGATGTCCAACTGGACAGGTGTTGAATCATTCCTATTACATGTATTTCCAGTTGATTCGATAAACAAATCTCCCCTTATCATATCTCCCTCCACCTAGCTGTGACATTCGATTTTGCAGCTGTCATTTTATCCCACCCATCCTATAGTGTGGTTGTGTGTAACTGCATGTAGTGAGTTGGTACGGCTGAACTATTCTCTAGATTTCTTATCTTATTCAGGTCAACTAATCCGGATTTTGCTGCTAGGTTTTTATGCTCGACTAGTCTGACTGAACTTTGTATTTGGCCTGACAATCATTGTAGGCAGTGTATAAGATAAACTAAATTATTTTGTTTTAAAGGCTCCACAAGATTGATTATTTAACCGACAAAGCTTGTTTCTAATTGAGTTTGTGAGTGGTTTGAATGCCGGTCATTTTTATGCTGCCTGCCTCGTTAAGAATTGTGCGTAAGGTGGTTTCCGAGGTTCCTTCTTTTATGGAATTACTACTGATGATTTAGATTCTTTATTGTTGGTGTTGTCTTGCACATGTTTGACATGCATGTCGTCATTAATATAACAACCTACTATTATTATCACTATCACTACTATCATTATTTATTTTATTTTTAGATTTCCTTAGTAGTTTATCAGGGAAATTATTAAGTTTCATGGCTCTTCTTATATGCCTCACTTTCTGTCTTAGATTTTCTTTGGTACTACTTAGTTTTGTGCTCTATTACTTTAACATCTCACCAATCCTATTTTTACTGACAGGGATGATGGGAAATCCAAATATTTGTTTGAATGTGTGGGTTTCCTGTTAAACACTATTGTTTAACTTCCCTTCTTCTTTCCTTTTTACACTGCAGTCTAACATTGGAAGTTCCCCTTCCTGATTTTCCAATTCATGAGTGGAATGAATTGCCTCTACCTTCGAGTTGATGTGTTAAAAAAACTATCTATATCTTTTGTTCTGAGTACAGTGAATGTGTCATTTATATACCTTCACTATACTTTTGGGGTGGGGGTGAACATTTTAACCGCTATCTTTTCCCACCTATCCATGAATATATCTGCTACAACCGGGGTATTAGTGACCCCATGGGGACTCCCTTGGTATGTTTATATTTTCCCCTAGAATTTAAAAACTGTGGAAGTCACCCATAGCTGCGCTTCCAGCAATATGTCCTTAAGTGTCACTTTCGTGCTACGTTTGAGTTTTTGGTCAGAAATGAGTTCTTTTCGGACTGTCTCTATCACCATATTTCTTGGTATACTTGCATAATAAACTGACAATATGAAAACTAACCATTTTTTCTTCATTATCTAACTCTAAATTATCTAATCAGTGTCAGATTCGCCTGAAAATCAATGCATCATGTACACAAGTCGGGGTTGGGTCAAGGGGAGGGGGGGGACGGGTATAGTATAATAAGGTCGATTTCGTCTTTTTTTCTTTTACACATCTTCATCATTTCAAACTATTACTGTCGTTAACTAAACCTGCTAAGCTTTAATGTCATATTTCTGTTACGGTTCATGTTTGGTTCTTTTTTTTGTTTTTTGTAATTTGTACAATCGAAAAAAGACGCCTTTCATGACATTGTCAGATCCCTTCCGTTTTTTTTTTTTTGAATTTCTGTCGACAGGATTGTCTTTTTAGTAAACTAATTAGGTATAATGTAGGCTTCAGTGCCAACCAATGTAGGATAGATTATGTTCAATACAGTGAATGGAGTTTTGACCAATTCTCTCTCTCTGTCTCTATTTAATATGATCATAATGATTAATATTCGGATGCGAATGTAAATAAGCTGTTTCGTAAGGATTTCGGATTGTTTCACTTTTATCTATGTGGTGTTTCTTACAGTTTGCGTCATACATTCTGGTGTGTTGGTCTATGATATATACTACTTATTTATGATAATCAGCTTGTGTTTGTGTGTGTGTGCTTAAAATGTTCTTTGTTTTTTTCTCTTTTCTTTTGTTCTAGTCGATTCTGTTACGCGTGCATAATGAGTTAAAAGTTCACTTACGTCATCGTATCAGTGAACTTGGCATAATTGCTGATGGTGGACCTCAACAAAGGTAAGTAGAATTTCGACCATGACTCATTATTTTCAATCCTTTCATGATTTATTAGAATTTTGATTAAAATAAACTAGGAGCTAGTAGGGGGTGAGGAAAGGAGGGTCAGGAGCAGGGGAAATCAAATTCATCATTTTTAGATAGTTTATAATGATATAAATCACTGCAGTTAGTCAGTGGTGTCCGTCAGGGATGCCCATTATCCCCATTTCTATTCAATTTCATCATAGATGTACTAATGGATTTAACCCTAACTCACTTCAGAGACTCAGGGATTGACTTGCTACCACCAGGGAATAATCTCGCTGACTTAGATATATGCAGACGACATAGTCCTTCTAGGCAAGGACGCTGACAAAATGCAGAGTCTTCTGAATACCTTGAGCTGCAATCTGCGAATGTTTGTCATGCGATTCGCTCCCACCAAATGAAAGATGATGATGTTACAGGACTGGACTACACTGACTCCTAGTTTAGAAATAGGAAGTGAAGTGGTTGAGGACGTTGACTGCTTCACTTATTTGGGAAGTACCATCAGCCCCAATGGGTTGATCTCTGACGAAAATTCCAGCTGAATACGGATACAGAGGGCTCGTTTCGCATTTTCCAGTTTACGTCGTCTCTGGCTTAGTAGACATGATATCCGGCTGGCTATCGACCAGAGGGCGTGTGTACTGCTCATCAGTCCACCCCGTCCTCCTTTATGGCTATGACACCCAACCATTGACAGTGGAAGACATGAAAAGGTTGTCTAGCTGTCTTTGATCATAGGTGGCTGGGTTCTATCTCCCGTGTGAAGTGGTATAATAAGGTGATCAATATTGAGGTTAGGCCTTAATCGAGTGGTAGTTAGTTGGGAGGGGAAATCAATCGACGAGGCTGTGCAGGTACATCGAATGAGATGGTTAGGACATGTGTTACGTACGCTTAGTCACTGCCTTCGTCAACCGACTGGCAATGTTAGCTGACATAGGGTGGATCAGGTTGGAAAATAGCTAGCTAGCGGCGGTCAAATCAACACATGGCACAAGTCAATGAACCAAAAGTTAGTTTAAGCTAGCCACGTAGGAAGGTGTAGACTTCCTGACTGGTTGGGGTCCACGGTACGGTAAAAGCCAGTAGCTGGGGACAATTGATGGTATGGCTCAAAATCGTTCTCAATGTCTGGCGCAGATGCATACAGTCCTTGTGACTTATAATAACCAATGAAACTATATCGTTCTTCGTTTTTACTATTCCTATTGTCCCATATTCTTGTCTACTGTCTCTATTATGCATTTCTTCTAGTTTCTTCTCTTGGTTTGTGTGCTACAAGGAGGGAGTGTGGCGACCTGAACTGGTGCACATGTGCAAAGTTCTATGTCGAAAACAGACAGACAGATTACAATTAGTCATCTTTAGAAATCAAAAGTAATTAATCTGCTTAGCACTATAAATAGGAGTCAATAGAGTAAACTACTGATGGATGTCAGTGGTGTAAAAACCAAATCAGCGCCAAACAGTAGTCATTTCTCAATTGGATTAAAGTGGTTGTGATGGTTATTTCTCATCTTGAAGTGTGCATTTAGAAATTGATGAATTCACTTCTATGCACCAGTCGAACCAGTAGTTCGAATTGACTCACCTCTCTGAGCTTCGTCAAAACTGTGTACATATTGTAGATGAGCTCGGCTCCAAACTACCGAAACAGTCGTTCGGTGGTAAGATGACTTCGTTCTGATCTAGCTAGTAAGTAGTATTGTTTCAGTGGTGAATGGTCCCAGTTATCGCTATCTGTCATTAATTTAATAATGATTTTTTTTTTGAAGTATTGAAGTATGCGCTGAAGATGTCACCCAGTAGGGCGATGAAAGCTTCGCAAACTAACCATCCATCTCAGAGAACAAAACCACATCAAAATTATCCACCTGAGCTACAAATCTTCTCTATCATATCTAATAATGATTTTGTTAGTTGAAGAATGGTTAGAGTTATATGGTCATATGATTCCTGTCTAGAAATTGAACAAAAGTCTGCTCACTTCAACAGCTAGTTAGTTTGTAATCAACCTGTTGTGGAATTCAGGGTACTGATGGCGAGTTTCAGATTGGATGGTAGATAAGGTTGAATATATATATATATATATATATATATATATATATATATATATATATGGTTTTTTTTTCAACTGTTAGATTTCATCATGAACCAACCCTCATTTACAGAAATCGTTTTGTAAACCGGGAACTACTTGATAGCTGTTCTGTTAATTTAAGTAAACATCTGCAGTGTGCATCTACCATCCCCTCAGGAATCGATGTCATTCAACGGCCTCCGCAGTGGTGTATGCCCAATCAATCCATCTCCAGTTTCTGTTACATATTTGTTGAGCAGTCGGCTCTTGGTTGGTTTGTTCCACTGCAGAGTTTCTTGCTGCCAATTTTTTCTAACTGGTCATTTGATCATCAGTATGGAGCCGACGAAGGCAACTGTTGATTAAAGTCTGCAACAGGCTGTTGGGAATCTTTTCCGTGACACGCAGTGCAAGTTTCTGACCTGTATGGAAGGACCGGCTTGATATTGGTGTTGAAAATTCGAATATTGTTGTTTATGCTGAGGTGGAGTGCAGATGACTCCAAACTGGTTTGAGGTTGATGAAGACATATCTCGCCTTTTCCGATTCCGACTGGCTTTGGGGATGGTTGTTGTTGGTTGATTATCGTCATCACCTCTTCTTCACCTGCTCTATGTTCACCTGGAATCCTGTCTTCGCTGATGGGCTGTTCAGCCAGTTTGTTGGTTTTTGCTTGTAATTGTTCGAGTTTGTGTGTCATTAAACATAACTCATCCAGGCGTGAAATCCAGATCTTTAGAGTTTTTTTTATCGGTGGTGGAGCGTATTCCTGTCTCCTCGCTCCCTGTGCACAATGTGACACATAATCTGGTTCACGACCATTAAGAATATCATCTGTGATAATAGAAAGCCCTGGTTTTCTCCTGTATTCACTTGGAACGCCTCAGTGAGTTTCCCGTTGTGGATCGCCTGACACGTGACATTGTCATATAGCAAGCTGTTGAATGAGGTTGATAAAGATTTGGTGAGTGCACGCCTTATAGCTGAAGTGGTTTTCAAATTAGCTGTTGGTCAACAGTGTCTAGTGAAGGCCTTTTCGAAATTGATGAAATTGAGGCAGAGACAGAGGTTTGACTTCCATTCCATTCTAGGCTGTGTTCTGTGAGAGGGATGCGTAGATTTGCCATTTGATGAACATATGATTTTCCTTTCCTGAATCCACTTTGTTGTCGTAGATGGCGGATTTCTGTATCGAGTGCATCCTTTATTCTCTTTTAAGATGATGTTACTTGTATTTTTACTTGGTGTGGACAAGATTGGCATGATTCCACGCCAGTTCTTGTAGAAGCCTAAAACATCTATCTATATCTATATATATTCTTCCGACCTGCATGATAGACATTTGACAATCGCTTGTTTTCTTCATATTTTATAATACACGTGTATAGTAATCTTATCATGTACACAATGTCTATATACACGTGACTGTCGATTATTTACTCATAATAAGCGTAATCATATGCTACTTTATGATCATTCTGTTTACACTGTATATAATAAACTACATCGTCCCACAAGTTAAATAGCTCTTTAGACTGAATTTCAGAATACTTGATGTAGTGTGTTGCGTGTTGGAATTGACATTCATGAATTCTTGCTCCAGTTCAACTGTTTGTGACTTTCTGAATTCTTTAATCGACTAGTAATACTGGGTCCTTTGTGTAAATATACAGGGCTTGTTTGTTCATTTTTCATTAGTTTTAAGGATAGATGGCATCCATGTTCCCTTGGGCAGAATGCTTGTTAACCACTCATGTGGTCCGATGTCTAATCCCCGGCCAACGCACCTCTAAACAACGCTCAGCTCTTAGTAAAGTGTGTAAAAAGGGAACACTGAGCTTTAGGCTAGCAACACCAGTGCGTCGGTGGCACAGTGGTTACGATTCTCACCGATCCTGCACATGGTCTGAGGTTCGATCCGCTGCCGACGCACACCTAATATCTATGGTCGGCCTGCAAAATTTGGGCCACCTATATCACATGCTGAAAATTCCATACTTGTACCTAAAAAATACGGTATGGAATCAAGCTGTAATCAAAATAAAAATTAAAGAAATTCCTGTAAAAAGAACCACTACTGTTATTGAAACTGTTATGTTCAAGCCTGAAGCCGTGTGCTCCATACTTTGAACGCAAAAAAGGAAGAAGAAAAAGAAGGAGAAATTTCATAGACGATAATGTATCTAATCGAATCGCTCTGTGATTCACTTTTTCACCGAGTGAGTAATAAATAATACCGAAGTTAACTCAAAGCTACATGTTACATGTGTGTGTGTATAGGAGCGTCGTCACCGTTCAACTGAAAGCTCAAATGAAATTGCTCTCTAAAGAAGTCAGTTGTATTCATTACTAGTGTGAAATATTCCCGTATTATGAATTAAAAGTCAATCTGAACGAAGAATATCCTTTCCAATAATTTCTCGTCTTCAGGTTTTTACAATTATAAAAATATAATATTTGTGGTCATTACAATAAAGGCCAGTTATGCAGCCGATACATTTTTAACGTAGAATAACAGATTAGTTATTGTAGGGTGTCAAAATAAATAGTCGTATTTGTGTGACAAACGTGCTCTGGGCTCCTTGATTTTCAATTATCTTTCTAACTGATGTTAGTTCACAGCGTAAACTACATTGAATATTTATGCGACTATTTTTTTAAATATATTTTCTGTGTTCTGTGATCAGTATTGAGAATGCTTTGGGTTCATTTCTGTCACCTTTGCAAGCAAAAATGTTTGTATAGGTTATTTTTTTTCATTATCTTACTAGCTATCCTTGTTTTTGGTTATTTTCTAACGACTCTACGAGTGAAATTGGTTTCTTATTTAGAATATTTATTATTTTTTTCTAATTAGTCTAGTAGACTGACTGACTGGTCAGTGAACACCTTGTGAAATAAAATCACATGACTCTATTAATGTGTATTGACACGTTAAAGTTGTTTTGATATATGAGTTTAATTTGCACCCTTTTTCGCTGAAACATTGTACAACATTTAGGCGAAAGGTATATTACCGGAAGTTAGTTAATTATAGGATGGTGACAATATACATACAAATAAGAATAAATTGATGACTCTTTTATTATTTCAGACAAATTTTTCTTTAGCAATAAGTTTACTTAATGGATGATTATTTTTTCAAGTAGAAAAAAAGTGGATAATAATGATGAGTGAGATTCATTGAATCATTTTCAACAAATTTGTTTAAATACTACTTACACAGATTGATAGGTACTTAGACATACCGATAGATAGATAGACAGACAGACCAGACTACACGTCATTCTTTTTTCTATAGAGGTGTAATTAGGTGATTCTATTGTGTGTGTGTGTGTTTGCAATTCCTCATTGTGAATCTTTATTATCAAGTATTGGTTTTGTAGAGATTTTGTTTGATTGGATGGAGTATTTCATCATGAGCTGACAACAGTTAGAGAACCATTGGAAAAGCGGCAGTAGGGTACTGGACAACCGTTTCGTCCTAGTTTCGGACTCTTCAGAAGTGCACACCCACCACAAAAGGGCCGGAACCCAGGACCACGTAGACCATTGAGCTACTGGGACCCAATCCAATGGCCAGCCCATGAATTCTAACTTCCACCAATTCACGACTGTATCCTACTGGTCACGGCTTCCCGCTAGAATCCCAGGTCACTGCCTAAATAGGGCATGTCGCTAGTGCGCATCAGATTAACTAGGACGAAACAGCTATCCAGTACTCCCAGGTTTTCCAGTGGTCTTCTAACTGATGTCAGCCCATGATGGAATCCTCCATGGAATCTTTAATACTGGTTAGAGAATTTTAGAAAGCTATTCTGTTCTCTCTCTCTCTCTCTCTCTATATATATATATATATATATATATATATATATATATATATATACATTCTGTGTGTAGTACAGTCTAACTAAGATCGTCGTTTCATTTCCGATAAAGTTCACAATAGACAAGGACAACTATTTAGTGATGTTTTAAATTTTATACTGGCAGCATACTCTTAGAAAGTCATCAAGTACTATCACACACCAGGCCATCGCTCAAGTGGAACCTGAGTGGGAAGCTGCGAGTTGGTCCTCAGTGCTAGGGTGAGATGGAGGAGGTTATGTGAAGAGAGGAGATGAAAGCATGTGGACAGACGTGGAGTCAGGTTACAAGGTTGGCGGAGAAATAAACCTAATCGAGATGTGTGACTGAAGTCCTATGTTCCTCTAGTAGGAACTAAAAGAGATAATAATAATTATTATTAGTTAATCTATATGATGAATTAGTATGTTCATTACTCGAGTAAACATATTTCATTTATTTATGAACGAACGAGTTGCTTTTTATAGAACACCGGCGACCCAGTAGTAATTTCGCATTGGGGTTTCACTAGAGCGATGGCCTAGTGCGCGATATAATTCGACAGTTTCCTTAGCGTGTCTGAGTCTAATTCAGCCATCGAGTTTTGATTAAATTAAGAAAACAGTATTGCCTAGAATTAACCATTATAATTCTAACACTATGATGAAATAAAGGACTGTTTCACACATGAATATGTTAAACTTCGCTGGGTGGAGAAATATCCTATGGTCTATATTTTTCCCCCCTTCATTCTTTACATTTCAGGTTGGACATGCACCTTCAAACTTTAAGTTTTCAGTGCCGGTTATGACGTTGTTTTTACAGTGTAGAGAGTTGCTAGTCTCACATTCAACCTTCTGTCTTTTCCTGCCTTAATACAGTCTAATAAACAAGATAAAGTTTAAGGAATACATTGACCGAGAGTCGACTCCAGATCGCTCCGCGTTACTGAAGACCACTCCCCCTCAGAATAAGCCATACACTCTGTAGAATACTTACAGAATTCAATATGTTATTATTTGTTTCTAGTTCAGTTGTGAATTTCCCGTTTTGTTGACCGTTTGGCCGAAATGTTTGACCTGTCTCGATGTGTATATATCCGCTTCTCCTAGTACACGGGCGGTATCTGAGGATTAACTTGAAGTAATTTAGTGAGAGTGGAATTCAGAATGTGCATTTCATCCTACTTAGTACTCGTCGCTTACATTCCCCGGTCCCCTACATGGCCTACGTGGTCTAGTGAATAGCGCTTTGAAATAATGGTTTTCAGTGTCTGAGTCTTATTGGGTGGGGGGGGGGGGAACATTATCATCCAGTGGAGAATGCAGGTGCACCCGGCTGATGAATCCTAGGTTGGAGGGAATTTGAATCCTGGATTCCACTGTTAGCCATCTAGTCTACCACCGATCGACCAAACAATAAATCATCTTCCCTATTGTAATGATTATGTTTTATTTTTATAATTAAATCAATTTAAATAAAAGTATCACTCACAGATTTGTTCACTGAACACTAGTCAGTTAACTGATTCATCCCTTTTGTTTCTCTCTCATTCATTTGTTTCATTAGCCTGGTCGATTCAGAGATGCTTCATTATATTGATCATTTACAATCGCTTACACCACAGTTGAATAAATTTGTCGATGATTGTTCTGATATTTGGCCTTCATATGGTGAGTAATTATTGACAAGTGAATTCTTCTCCGTCATCACCTTCTTTTGACTGATGATGTCGATGATGATGATGATGATGATGGCGGCGGTGGTGTCGATGCTGTTGGATACTGAAGAAGAAGAAGAAGAAGAAAGATGATGAAACAGATGAAAAAGAATCTCTTCTTCCATATATGTGTGTATGTGTGTATGTATGCATGTATGTATTGTGTATAATATTATTTGTTCATTCAGAATAAAGGATTGGCAGGTGGATAATCAAGTGTGTAGAATAACGCGAATTTCGTTCACCTTGTGTCTTTCATTAATTATCTATCTATCTATCTATTTATTGTGTATTTTCTACTTTCTTTTTTATTAATTCACTTATACATAAATATTACGTATGCATAAAAAAAAATTAGGTGAGTCTTTCATTTCTTTGGCGTTCATCCTTCCAGTGAATTTGCTCAAAGTTAAGAGACAAAAATAATGAGCGGTAAAAATAAAAGTCTGAACACTCTTATTTCCTTTTCTCTGTGTATAAATAAGTCTACGCATGTATTTGTGTTTGTGTGTTTGTTTGTGTGCGTGTGTGCGTTTAATGTGTTTTTGCGCATAATAAAAGTGTTTCAATGCTGATATATATATACCTTGTCTTCTGTTTTTTTGTTTCTGTTGACGGTTTTTGTAATTCTTCTTTGCTCTATTCTCTCCTTCACCCCCCTCTCTCTCTCGCTCTGTTTCTGTCTCTGTATGGTATGAGGATTTGTAATGTTTTCTTGGATATTATGATGATGCACTCATGTGTTTTCCTTCTTCTGTTTCTTCTGTGGTTGTTTCAAAGGAAATCTGAAAGACTTTTTGACATCTTTCATGGATGGATCCTTTGTGTTTCCAAGTATATATTGTGATCATCATCAGTCTTCACTTTTGAAATAAATTTGTTAAGATAACAAGTAATCTTTAAATTTTCATGATTTAATAAATGCCATCTAGTGCATCGGCGGCTCAGTGGTAGAGTGCTTGCCAACCACGCCGGTGAACTGAGGTTCGATCCCCGACCGACACACTCCCGAGCCTCGCTAAGCCAGTAATGAGACGAGTAAAGAGGGAAGGTTGGGCATGAAGCTATAGCGACCCCATTCTGTGAAAATAATCACCAGTGCTACAGAAACTTCAAGCCTTTAGCTTGAATGTAAAGGAATGTAAAGGAATAAGACAAAAAAAGAACTGCCATCTTAATACACAACCTTTAAAATGGTTTATCTAAAATTCATATGAAGGATTTGAGTTTATGAAAGTTTGGAATTACTATCTACGAACTGAATTTCCAGGATTGATAATGAGCTGACGTCCGTTAAAGAACCACTGGGGAATCTATTATGCACTCGTCGCCAAATTATTGTTATGTACTGGTCGAGAATTTAATAGTCCTGACGCAAGAAAGACGGAAATCAGAAGACCACTAGGTTTGCGATGATACTTCTATTTTCCAAACACAAGGAGAATCAAATATGTCACACAAGAGTGTGAGAGCAAAAATATATATGAATGTCCGAACAAGTGTGTGAACAAATCAATAGACAGTCTTAACATGATTGGCTAATTATAATGGAGTATCGATCCATATATACATAGCAAAATATATTAGACTTTCAGACAAACACACATATTATATGGATATGTATATCACCAAGAACAGACTGTCAACAAACACACATATTATATATAATATAAGGGGGATATACACTGTTAAAGGAGACAGTTTCATCAAAGTGAAATGGTCACAGACTAAGAGAGCAACAGAAAGAGAGACCACCATACACACTGTATATATATATATATATATATATCAGAATCAAAGGGGAAATGGACGACTATTTCGTCAGCCTGGTTTAGGACTCTTCATCATTACGCAACCGCCGCCAGGTTCGAACCCAGGACATTGCGGTTATGAAGACAGTGATCGTAGAACATTCATCCACTTGAATCTGACCCAATGGTCCATGAAATCTCAACTTTGGCCAATTCATGATGTATATTTAGCGTAACCTCCAGCAGGGTATCACAGGCGAATAACTGTCCTTTTGGCTGACTTGATGAACCCCCTAGTCTCAAACTAGCACGAAACAGCTGTTCAGGACTCCCAGGTTTTCAAATGTTCCTCTGACAGCTATTGACTTATTATCAGTCTTGCGACCAATCGAATCCTTGTAAACTAAAACTTGATGACTATATATTTTCATTGGGAAGTAGGCAGTAACTAATGTTATGCATCTAGTCCTTAATGTTGGTACAAACTGAGGTCTGTCCCTTTTGAGATTCAAACCTTGGTCACCCAGTTCTGAAGTCAAAAACGTTACCATTACATTAGTGACTATCTAGTGTTCAATCAAAATACCCATTACAGTCCTACAGAAGGTTAATGGCGACCTCGAACAGCTGAGTAGTAACGTTTGTGACTGTAGCATTGGGTGGTGACACGGATTCGCATCTCAGAAGGGGTATGATTGATTCCCTTCAAGATTGCAAAAAACATCTTACTAAAGAGTGTCAAGAAGCATGCAACTTAAATGCAAGGCTTTCTGGCGACTGCCTCCAACTCCTTAACGACTAAAAACTATGTGTCACACTTAAGTTATGACGACGCTTTTTGTGAAGTCAGTTAACTGGCTTTACGAACCAAAAATCTGGTATTCTGTAGAAGACATATTTGCTGTGTTTGTGAGGCTGGCAAACTGGATCTTAGCGGTGTGTCATTCGCGTGATTACAGTGGTAAGACTGCGCACACAATGCTTCATGTGTCTGGAAATTCTCACATGTGTGTGTGTGTGTGTGCGTTTGGCATTAAGTTCTGCGACTTCAAGTGGACTGCTCAACTCGATTTCAGTCGATTATCAATGTTTGGTCAAATGGTGACCATAAGGACAGAGAGATCTTCTAATTTCTGCCTATGGTATGGTATAAAGAATAACGTGTACTTCAATATACCAACAATTTAAGGATCTTAATATATTATATTAGACAGAATTTTTGGATTCTTAACTTTGCGAATCGATAGTCGCTATGTTTAAAAAGTCAGCCATTTCTAAGCAGTAAACCTTTGAGTTATCAAAATAGATATTGTCTGAGATGATGGTCGTTCAACTCTGTAATGGGGAATCCCGCTATTGTTTCTGTTGGCTAGGTACAACAGAGAACTAACTGTTCATATTAGAATCCATATTTCGGTAGTAAACATGCTAGAGGCCGTTAATTCATGAGTTTTCAAGTATTGGTTCTGTAGGGATTTTGTTTGATTTTATGGAGGATTTAATCATGAGCTGACATCAGTTAGAGAACCACTGGAAAACCTGGGAGTACTGGACAGCTGTTTCGTCCTAGTTTGGAACTCCTCAGCAGTACGCACCCACCACGGGGTTCGAACCCAGGACCTTCTGGTTACAAGGTGAGCTCGTAGACCGTTGAGCCACTGGGACCATCACTAGCGACTGGCCCTATTCAGGCAGTTAACCTGGGGTTCTAGTGGGAAGCCGTGACCAGTAGGGTACAGCAGGTCGAACATGAGGCAGTAACTCATCGAAGAAGACATTGTGAAGTGGTCCCACTATGTCGTGAATTGGCAGAAGTTAGAATTCAAGGACCATTGGATCGGGTCCCAGAGGCTCAATGGTCTACGAGCTCGCCTTGTAACCAGAAGGTCCTGGGTTCGAACCCCGTGGTGGGTGCGTACTGATGAGGAGTCCCAAACTAGGACGAAACAGCAGCTGTCCAGTACTCCCTGGTTTTCAATGGTTCTGTAACTGATATCAATCCGTGATCAACTCGTAATAACATAACTAACCCTTACAAACCTAACTATAGAAAAATAAATGGGATATGGTTATTTATTTGAAGTAGTACAATCGCTTTCCTAGTCTTGAAGAAGTTGGACATCATCTTCAGTCAGCACGAAAACACCGGTAGATGCTATTTCTGATGCTCACAAGGCCTTGTTTAAGCGGTACTAACTACCAATAAGTGAACGACCTAAAATGGTCTAATGAGGACCGTGCATGAGAGTTCAAGGTTGTATTCCGCTGAATTCATATCAAATGCTTGCTCTAACGAACCTACGCTTGCAGTTCGATGAGGATAAGGTTTTGTAGTATTGTCTGGACTTGGGGTTGCTTAAGAAGAGAGGGTCTGTTCATGTGGAGGTGTCATGAGTTTAAAAGCTTTAGCAGGTCGATTCATGGATGTGTTCATCGTTGTGCAATTTGCTTGGGATGAGTTAGTATTAGGGAAGGTAAACTGATAATTTTAATATTTCGTAGCAACATTTTTCGCCAGGTCGCATTTCTCCTTAACCCAGATTCTGTATATTTGTAATTACTGGGTTTCAAAACAGCCTGTGAGAGGCGCAGCTGCTGAAGCTGAAAATTGCCTTGTGTTAACAATTTAGTGGCACCAGCACTGCAGAGACATCGCCTCACGGAAATTGAGAAGAGTTACTTCGCTGTTGGGTGGAGAAGGTGTCGTCGTACACGTGGGAAAAAACTGTCTTATTGAAGAAAAAATACAACCGTGGTCGTGAGCGAGCCAACATTGTTTGGGTGATCGGTTTATATGACGATTTCCAAGAAAATATCGCGTCTTACCTTCTACATCAAGAAGTTAAGACTTTCTGGTGTAACCCAACCCTTACTCCTACAATTTGTTAACTCCCGTATTCTGCCTATTATTCTCTATTGTTCCCCCTTAGTCTTTCCTGGGCTATTGAAGAAAGACTATACCTTATTACGTAGGATGTTAAAGGTTGTCAGCAGGGTAAGCAGTTTGCCACTTAGCCAGCTCGTTAATATTCTGGTGGACAGGCACATGGACTCATGTGAGAAATGGGCTAAATCCATTTTATCTGACTCACAACACCCTCTTTATTCACAACTCTCCCCATGTATCTCTTCAGGGAAAACAAGAAGCCTATATAGGAAACTATTTGCCCGCACTAGCAAGTACAAAAACTCATCCATACCCTACCTAGCTCGTGTTCTGTGCGATAAAGAAAGCATTAGGCTTTTGTTTCCTTTAGTTCTTAGAGGAACATAGGGCTTCATTATCGCTGCCGCCAATCACAAAAGTTGACGAAGAGTTCTCCATTTTCATTCATTTCTCCGAGACGTTCTCTGCCCATGATGAGTTCTCCTCCTGTGTTGTCTGGTCCCAATTTGGCGTTCATGTCTTCCATTGGTATTTTAATGTCACCGACTGGAGTGCTGTCCTCTGTTGCCTGTAGTTGTCTGTAAAACTCTACTTTCTTTTTGAGGTCTGCGTTGATTGTGAGTGAAAAGCATTGTATAACCAACACTTTCCTTCCTTTGGAGTTGAATCTGGCGGTCATTATCCTGGACGAGATCACCTCTCATTGCATCAAGACCTTCGTTGCCGTTGGTGACATCATGATAGCCACGCCTTTGGTGTGCGTGTAGTTATCTTCTGGGTGACCGGAGTAGATCACTGACTCACCGTTGACAATTTGGTGAGTACATTCCCGTTCCATCTGCTTTCACATATTCCCAGTACTTGGATTCCGTATCTTTTCATCTCATTTACGATCTGGGTAGCTTTGCCAATCTCGTACATAGTGCGGACGTTCCATGTCCCCACACAGACTTTTCCTTTTTGCGCAAAGAGATTCATCGTGCTGAAGTCTCTGTAGCAACTTTGTTTACAGGGTGAGGTTGCTAGTCTCACGCCTGAGAAGTAGGTTGTTACATGAATGTATAGGTTAAAAGGGAGCCATTGATTAACGAATAAGGGATATTGTTTTCAACAAATTCGTCATCAGGTTCTACAGTTATATGGCGACAATAATTAAAGAATTACTGTTATTAAAAATATTAATGCTGTTTTAAATTACAATAAACCAGCAAGGTCAGTAGATTAAGGTTCTGATACATCAGTAAGACAGAGATAATATGCATTAATATAACCCTAAACTGGCTTTTCCGGCAGCAACTCTAAGAGTGACATTCTCTAGCCACCCACTACTTCGGAACAACAGGAAGGACAGACTTCCGCAAATAACCACTTCAATGTGAATATATCAGTTCACCTGCTCTTGCGGAGCTAGGTACATAGGTCGTTCTATGCGTGTCTTATCAAAACGTGTTAGAGAACATCATCCAGCATGGCTACAAAGAAGAGGCACTGGTTCAATCAGAAGCACAATAACTGAACATCTGGTCAATTCCTGTCAAAGAATCTCAACTGACTCATCGTTTAGAGTCATTTATAAAGTAAACAAAAATCTACCAAAGACAGTTAGTGTGTTTCCGACTCCTTTGTACTGCGGAAGCTCTCGCCATACGCATCAAACAACCAGAGCTATGTGTTCAAAAGAAACTAGTCCAGCTTTTACAACTTCCATGAACCTAGGTCTGTATGTTCCCTTATCCTTCAGTTTTTTGTTGTTGTTTTGTTATCTGTGTGTGTAATTTTCTCTCTTTGCCTTCATTCAATTCATCCTATCTTTTCAGTTATAAAATCATTTATTTTAATTTTGTTTCAATGCTCCTCCTGATCACACTTGTAATTCGTTTGGAATAACCATTTTACAATTATATTCTAATCCTGTGTAATCTTTTGTTTCTATGCCTCTTATAATCTGTCTATATTCCCACCTCCTAACTTACATTTGAAGTTGAACATTTTGACTTCAATTTGTTTCCATGATCATTTTGTTCACACCTGTAATTAATTCTATTCCTGCATCTCTAAGCTTCTTGTAATTCATATCAAGTTGAAAATTATTATCATATTCGTTACTATGTGGAATTAAACAAATAACAATTGTGTCCATGTAAACTAATCTATATAAATGTGAATGTACAGCTTTTGAGAATTAAATCGCCGAAAAGATCTCTATCTTTGCTGAACTTCTTGTTCTTTTCAAATAAAATGACTGAATATCATGTAATTTAAGGGAATTAACTCAGAATTTATAGGTTCGAAGGCAGGCCAGGGTAGCAGTAGCTGCCGGATCCGCTTCTTTTGCACACTGAGCTCCGGTTAATTTGAGCGAACTACAATAGCCTCAGATGTTTGGTGTGTTTGTAGGCCTTTGTTAATTTATTCAATACCCGATAGATGACAGAGAGAAAAACTGTTTAATGTTGGTTTTTTGGACTGTTTAAATGAGGTGAGCTGGTGTTGATATTAGGAAGAGGCAAAACACATGCAATTATCAAGTTATTATCATGTCGTTGACATGCATTTGTTTCTGCTTTCTGATTGGACGCTTGCACAATTCCAAACTCTCAGCCGCATTGGTTGATTTCCAGTCTACCTTATTTTTGTATAAATACAGTCACTTTTGTCATAATAAATGATCCTGGTTTTACCGCTGATTCTCGCGTGTTCAGCTTTACCAGTTAAGTGGGCACTGGTCAGTAGTTAAGCAGTTACCTCGTGACAAAAATCTAGCATCATAACAATTGGCGACGGGGTTTCGAATCCATTGCAGTTCACTACAGTCAAATAAAACCTTGATCATCCAGTGTACATCCAGCCTGTCTTCCAAATGACAATTTCATTTGAACAAATGCAACTTCTCCTTCATTAACAACAGCACAATTTTGAAGCTTGCCAGCTCAGCTTGATTGAAAAACTTACAAAGCAGTTTTCAATTCAAAATCTCGGCAGTTCCAACTCAGAGAAAACCGAATCTATTGGGAGTTCAATTGTAGAGTTCAATTTCGAACCTTCAACAGGCGTGACGTTTGAAGCTTGGTTTCGACGTTATGAAGATCTGTTCCGGGTTGAATGCGCTCACCTAGATGATTCGGCCAAAGTGAGACTACTCCTTCGGAAACTTGGTCCAGCCAAACATAACAAATATGTCAATCATATTCTACCAAAGAACTCCAGAGAACTCAACTTTGAAGAAACCGTTCAAACGTTAACCAATATTTTCGGTGAACAGTTATCTCTCTTCAGTATCCGTTACAATTGTTTCAAGATATCCAAAGATCCAGGAGATGATATTCTCACCTATGCTGGTAAGGTGAATCGTGAATGCGAGCGATCGAAAATTCGATCACTTACGGATGACCAGTTTAAATGCCTGATCTTTGTCTGCGGTCTCAAATCTTCAGTTGACAGTGATATTCGTACCCGAATCCTTGCAGAGATTGAACGCAAACCGGACATGACTTTACAGGAGGTAACTGCTGAGTGCCAGCGAATCATCAATCTAAAGCATGACACGAAGTTGATTGAGGACGGTCAAGTTCATGAATTTACTTCTGTTCAGGCTGTCAAGTCAAACAATTCTCTGCAAGTCAAACACAAGCCTCCCACAAATTGTTGGTTTTGTGGATCGTGGCATTTTGGTAAATTTTGCCCGTATAAAAGACATAAATGCAGTATCTGTAACAAGTATGGTCACAAGGAAGGATTTTGTCCCCCAGTGAAACCTAGATCAATCCGATCTCACAATACGATGGCACAGTCACGAAAGTTTCGATCTCGGTCGACGAAACCTCAAATCAGCAGTATGTTCGCTACCTTCAAAGTTGACTTCGAGTCAAAAAGAAAGTTTGTCACACTTTCTATCAACCAGAAGCCAGTTCGACTACAGTTAGATACTGCTTCTGATATCACAATCATATCTCCCCAGACGTGGCGGGCACTCGGGTGTCCACCTTATCAGAGAACGGAGCATACTGCAAGAAACGCGTCGGGTGACGTAATGAAATTATCTGGCCAGATTGAATGCGACGTAACTTTCCGGTCGACCTCGTTCCAAGGAACATGCTACATCACCAATCGTCATGATTTGAACTTGCTTGGTATTGACTGGATCGAAAAGATGAAACTCTGGGATGTCCCACTGAACTCAGTTTGTTCCAATGTACAGTGCTCAGATAGTCCTACCAACATGTTGATGCATCCGAACTCGACCGCAAAGTTCATCAGTCATCTTCGCACCAAACACGCTGCCGTTTTTCAAGAGTCTTTGGGTTGCTGTACCGTACAAAAAGCCAGACTATACCTCAAACCTGATGCCAAACCAGTTTTTAGACCAAAACGCCCAGTACCGTATGCCGCATTATCGTCCCTTGATGCAGAGCTGGATCGTTTAGAAAAGTTGAACGTAATCAAGCCAGTCGATTACTCATCCTGGGCAGCCCCCATAGTGGTTGTCAAGAAAGCAAACGGTACCATCAGACTTTGTGCTGATTTCTCAACAGGACTCAATAATGCCCTTGAAGATCAACCGTATCCACTACCAGTACCGCAAGATCTATTTGTCAAACTGAATGGCGGTAAATACTTCAGTAAACTTGATCTAGCTGAGGCATACCTACAGATCGAGGTCGAAGATGATTCTAAAGAGCTTCTGACAATCAACACTCACAAAGGACTGTATCAGTTCCAGCGACTTCCATATGGTGTTAAACCTGCTCCTGCTATATTCCAACAGATAATGGATGCAATATTAGCTGGTGTATCGGGAGTGGCCGTTTACCTCGATGATATCATAGTCACAGGAGAAACTCAATTCGAACTCTTCAATCGGTTGGATAAAGTCCTGACAATACTCAGTGATTCCGGTTTCCATTTACGTCCGGATAAGTGCAATTTTTTCATGACTTCAGTGAAGTACCTGGGATTCATTTTTGACAAAGATGGTCGCAAACCCGACCCCTCCAGTGTGTCAGCAATTCAACAGATGCCTGCCCCTAATAATCTCAGTACGTTGCAGTCCTTCCTGGGGATGATCAGTTACTATAGTGCGTTCCTGCCAGATTTACATCGTCTCAGGGCCCCAATGAATCAGTTGCTCATGAAGAATGCTAAATGGAACTGGTCAGAAGAATGCCAACAAGCTTTCATCAAGGTCAAGAAATTACTCCAGTCTGACCTGCTGTTAACACATTACAATCCAAAGCTGGATATAACATTAGCTGCAGATGCGTCCAACTATGGTATTGGCGCTGTCATTTCACATGTGTTTCCAGACGGTGTTGAAAAGCCAATAGCATATGCATCGCGAACCTTGACAAAGGTAGAGCAGAATTACAGTCAGGTCGAAAAGGAAGGATTAGCGCTCGTGTTTGGGATTCAAAAGTTCCACAAAATGCTGCTTGGCCGAAAGTTCACACTTTTTACTGATCACAAACCACTATTATCGATTTTTGGCTCCAAGAAAGGTATTCCAGTCTATACAGCCAATCGACTCCAACGATGGGCGACTATGCTACTAGGATACGACTTTCAGATCAAGTACAAATCTACAAAAGATTTCGGGAATGCAGATGTCCTCTCGCGTTTACTCAGCTATAACAAGCCCGCAAAGGAGGACGCTGTGATCGCCGGCGTTTCTGTCGATGAAGACGTGTGCCACGTATTGATGACGGCAATAAACACTTTACCTGTCTCAGCCGACATGGTTCAACGAGAGACGCAGCGTGACCCGACATTACAGTCAGTTCAACAGTATCTGCGTTGTGGCTGGCCCTCGCGTATTGATTGTCCAGATTTAAAACAGTTCTATCAACGACGACATTCGTTATCCCTGGTCAATGACTGCATTATGTTTGGCGAACGTGTGGTCGTGCCTCGAAGTCTCCAACAAAAAGTCATGAGTCAACTACATTTTACGCATCCTGGTATTGGCCGTATGAAATCGTTGGCACGCTGTTACGTCTACTGGCCAAATATCGATCGTGAATTAGAAGTGATGGTTCGCTCATGTTCTCGCTGTGCTCAGGCTTTGAAAATGCCTATCAAGACAGACCTACAGCCGTGGCCCAACCCAGGAAAACCGTGGTCAAGAATCCACATAGATTTTGCCGGCCCAATCAATGGCAAACAGTTTCTCGTGGTAATCGACGCGTATTCCAAGTGGCCGGAGGTTTTCATTATGCAAAATACCACAGTGACGATAACATTAAATAAGTTGGTTCAGCTTTTCAGCAGATTTGGTGTTCCAGAGATCATCGTTTCCGATAACGGACCTCAGTTTACAGCTGAACAATTCAAACAGTTTTGTGAGCGGCTAGGTGTTCAGCATATTCGCAGCCCGCCTTACCATCCTCAGTCAAATGGACAAGCAGAGCGTTTTGTTGATACACTCAAGCGCGCACTTCAGAAGTCAAACGGGGAGGGATCGATAGAGGATGTATTGCACAATTTCCTCTTCATTTATCGAACCACAACCAACCCATCATGCCCAAATCAAACATCTCCCGCAGAAGTTATGTTTGGAAGAAGATTACGTACTACTTTGGATACAATTATCCCGATCCCATCAAGACGGAGCAAATGTGGTCGAAATAGTGAATTTTGGTTCAATAGACGTCATGGCACCAAGCAAAGAAGTTTCATGGTTGGTCAGTCGGTACTGGTTCGTGATTACATACGGAGAGATCGCCCATGGGTTTCTGGAGTGATCGTTGGAAGAAAAGGCCAAGTCATTTACAAGGTCAAGGTTGGAGACCTTATTTGGGTCAGGCATGCCAATCAAATAAGAAATAGACTAGTTGGTAAACAGTTGAACGATTCCAAGTCCGCCGACGTACAATTTGAGCTATTGATAGATACGACGGATCCGAAAACGTCACATGGCCAAAATAGTCGAAACAAAGGCAAAGTGTCCCAGCAGCCAAGGAGATCACAACGACAACCAAGACCGCCAAAGTACCTACAAGTGATTCCGCGATACAAAAGCTACCGGTAGCCCTATCTTAAAAGGGGAGGTGTTAGGAAGAGGCAAAACACATGCAATTATCAAGTTATTATCATGTCTCAGTCAAGTTATTATCGCGTTATTATCATGTCGTTGACATGCATTTGTTCTGCTTTCTGATTGGACGCTTGCACAATTCCAAACTCTCAACCGGATTGGTTGATTTCCAGTCTACCTTATTTTTGTATAAATACAGTCACTTTTGTCATAATAAATGATTCTGGTTTTACCGCTGATTCTCGCGTGTTCTGCTTTACCAGTTAAGTGGGCACTGGTCAGTAGTTAAGCAGTTACCTCGTGACAAAGATCTAGCATCATAACAATTGGCGACGGGGTTTCGAATCCATTGCAGTTCAATACAGTCAAATAAAACCCAGATCATCCAGTGTACATCCAGCCTGTCTTCCAAATGACAATTTCATTTGAACAAATGCAACTTCTCCTTCATCAACAACAGCAACAGTTTGAAGCTTGCCAGCTCAGCTTGATTGAAAAACTTACAAAGCAGTTTTCAATTCAAAATCTCGGCAGTTCCAACTCAGAGAAAACCGAATCTATTGGGAGTTCAATTGTAGAGTTCAATTTCGAACCTTCAACAGGCGTGACGTTTGAAGCTTGGTTTCGACGTTATGAAGATCTGTTCCGGGTTGAATGCGCTCACCTAGATGATTCGGCCAAAGTGAGACTACTCCTTCGGAAACTTGGTCCAGCCGAACATAACAAATATGTCAATCATATTCTACCAAAGAACTCCAGAGAACTCAACTTTGAAGAAACCGTTCAAACGTTAACCAATATTTTCGGTGAACAGTTATCTCTCTTCAGTATCCGTTACAATTGTTTCAAGATATCCAAAGATCCAGGAGATGATATTCTCACCTATGCTGGTAAGGTGAATCGTGAATGCGAGCGATCGAAAATTCGATCACTTACGGATGACCAGTTTAAATGCCTGATCTTTGTCTGCGGTCTCAAATCTTCAGTTGACAGTGATATTCGTACCCGAATCCTTGCAGAGATTGAACGCAAACCGGACATGACTTTACAGGAGGTAACTGCTGAGTGCCAGCGAATCATCAATCTAAAGCATGACACGAAGTTGATTGAGGACGGTCAAGTTCATGAATTTACTTCTGTTCAGGCTGTCAAGTCAAACAATTCTCTGCAAGTCAAACACAAGCCTCCCACAAATTGTTGGTTTTGTGGATCGTGGCATTTTGGTAAATTTTGCCCGTATAAAAGACATAAATGCAGTATCTGTAACAAGTATGGTCACAAGGAAGGATTTTGTCCCCCAGTGAAACCTAGATCAATCCGATCTCACAATACGATGGCACAGTCACGAAAGTTTCGATCTCGGTCGACGAAACCTCAAATCAGCAGTATGTTCGCTACCTTCAAAGTTGACTTCGAGTCAAAAAGAAAGTTTGTCACACTTTCTATCAACCAGAAGCCAGTTCGACTACAGTTAGATACTGCTTCTGATATCACAATCATATCTCCCCAGACGTGGCGGGCACTCGGGTGTCCACCTTATCAGAGAACGGAGCATACTGCAAGAAACGCGTCGGGTGACGTAATGTAATTATCTGGCCAGATTGAATGCGACGTAACTTTCCGGTCGACCTCGTTCCAAGGAACATGCTACATCACCAATCGTCATGATTTGAACTTGCTTGGTATTGACTGGATCGAAAAGATGAAACTCTGGGATGTCCCACTGAACTCAGTTTGTTCCAATGTACAGTGCTCAGATAGTCCTACCAACATGTTGATGCATCCGAACTCGACCGCAAAGTTCATCAGTCATCTTCGCACCAAACACGCTGCCGTTTTTCAAGAGTCTTTGGGTTGCTGTACCGTACAAAAAGCCAGACTATACCTCAAACCTGATGCCAAACCAGTTTTTAGACCAAAACGCCCAGTACCGTATGCCGCATTATCGTCCCTTGATGCAGAGCTGGATCGTTTAGAAAAGTTGAACGTAATCAAGCCAGTCGATTACTCATCCTGGGCAGCCCCCATAGTGGTTGTCAAGAAAGCAAACGGTACCATCAGACTTTGTGCTGATTTCTCAACAGGACTCAATAATGCCCTTGAAGATCAACCGTATCCACTACCAGTACCGCAAGATCTATTTGTCAAACTGAATGGCGGTAAATACTTCAGTAAACTTGATCTAGCTGAGGCATACCTACAGATCGAGGTCGAAGATGATTCTAAAGAGCTTCTGACAATCAACACTCACAAAGGACTGTATCAGTTCCAGCGACTTCCATATGGTGTTAAACCTGCTCCTGCTATATTCCAACAGATAATGGATGCAATATTAGCTGGTGTATCGGGAGTGGCCGTTTACCTCGATGATATCATAGTCACAGGAGAAACTCAATTCGAACTCTTCAATCGGTTGGATAAAGTCCTGACAATACTCAGTGATTCCGGTTTCCATTTACGTCCGGATAAGTGCAATTTTTTCATGACTTCAGTGAAGTACCTGGGATTCATTTTTGACAAAGATGGTCGCAAACCCGACCCCTCCAGTGTGTCAGCAATTCAACAGATGCCTGCCCCTAATAATCTCAGTACGTTGCAGTCCTTCCTGGGGATGATCAGTTACTATAGTGCGTTCCTGCCAGATTTACATCGTCTCAGGGCCCCAATGAATCAGTTGCTCATGAAGAATGCTAAATGGAACTGGTCAGAAGAATGCCAACAAGCTTTCATCAAGGTCAAGAAATTACTCCAGTCTGACCTGCTGTTAACACATTACAATCCAAAGCTGGATATAACATTAGCTGCAGATGCGTCCAACTATGGTATTGGCGCTGTCATTTCACATGTGTTTCCAGACGGTGTTGAAAAGCCAATAGCATATGCATCGCGAACCTTGACAAAGGTAGAGCAGAATTACAGTCAGGTCGAAAAGGAAGGATTAGCGCTCGTGTTTGGGATTCAAAAGTTCCACAAAATGCTGCTTGGCCGAAAGTTCACACTTTTTACTGATCACAAACCACTATTATCGATTTTTGGCTCCAAGAAAGGTATTCCAGTCTATACAGCCAATCGACTCCAACGATGGGCGACTATGCTACTAGGATACGACTTTCAGATCAAGTACAAATCTACAAAAGATTTCGGGAATGCAGATGTCCTCTCGCGTTTACTCAGCTATAACAAGCCCGCAAAGGAGGACGCTGTGATCGCCGGCGTTTCTGTCGATGAAGACGTGTGCCACGTATTGATGACGGCAATAAACACTTTACCTGTCTCAGCCGACATGGTTCAACGAGAGACGCAGCGTGACCCGACATTACAGTCAGTTCAACAGTATCTGCGTTGTGGCTGGCCCTCGCGTATTGATTGTCCAGATTTAAAACAGTTCTATCAACGACGACATTCGTTATCCCTGGTCAATGACTGCATTATGTTTGGCGAACGTGTGGTCGTGCCTCGAAGTCTCCAACAAAAAGTCATGAGTCAACTACATTTTACGCATCCTGGTATTGGCCGTATGAAATCGTTGGCACGCTGTTACGTCTACTGGCCAAATATCGATCGTGAATTAGAAGTGATGGTTCGCTCATGTTCTCGCTGTGCTCAGGCTTTGAAAATGCCTATCAAGACAGACCTACAGCCGTGGCCCAACCCAGGAAAACCGTGGTCAAGAATCCACATAGATTTTGCCGGCCCAATCAATGGCAAACAGTTTCTCGTGGTAATCGACGCGTATTCCAAGTGGCCGGAGGTTTTCATTATGCAAAATACCACAGTGACGATAACATTAAATAAGTTGGTTCAGCTTTTCAGCAGATTTGGTGTTCCAGAGATCATCGTTTCCGATAACGGACCTCAGTTTACAGCTGAAAAATTCAAACGGTTTTGTGAGCGGCTAGGTGTTCAGCATATTCGCAGCCTGCCTTACCATCCTCAGTCAAATGGACAAGCAGAGCGTTTTGTTGATACACTCAAGCGCGCACTTCAGAAGTCAAACGGGGAGGGATCGATAGAGGATGTATTGCAAAATTTCCTCTTCATTTATCGAACCACAACCAACCCATCATGCCCAAATCAAACATCTCCCGCAGAAGTTATGTTTGGAAGAAGATTACGTACTACTTTGGATACAATTATCCCGATCCCATCAAGACGGAGCAAATGTGGTCGAAATAGTGAATTTTGGTTCAATAGACGTCATGGCACCAAGTAAAGAAGTTTCATGGTTGGTCAGTCGGTACTGGTTCGTGATTACATACGGAGAGATCGCCCATGGGTTTCTGTAGTGATCGTTGGAAGAAAAGGCCAAGTCATTTACAAGGTCAAGGTTGGAGACTTTATTTTGGTCAGACATGCCAATCAAATAAGAAATGTACTAGTTAGTAAACAGTTAAACGATTCCAAGTCCGCTGACGTACAATGTGAGCTATTGATAGATACAACGGCTCCGAAAACGTCACATGGCCAAAATAATCGAAACAAAGGCAAAGTGTCCCAGCAGCCAAGGAGATCACAACGACAACCAAGACCGCCAAAGTACCTACAAGTGATTCCGCGATACAAAAGCTACCGGTAGCCCTATCTTAAAAGAGGAGGTGTTAGGAAGAGGCAAAACACATGCAATTATCAAGTTATTATCATGTCGTTGATATGCATTTGTTTCTGCTTTCTGATTGGACGCTTGCACAATTCCAAACTCTCAGCCGGATTGGTTGATTTCCAGTCTACCTTATTTTTGTATAAATACAGTCACTTTTGTCATAAATAAATGATCCTGGTTTTACCGCTGATTCTCGCGTGTTCAGCTTTACCAGTTAAGTGGGCACTGGTCAGTAGTTAAGCAGTTACCTCGTGACAAAATATCTAGCATCGTAACAGTTGAACTCTCGACTGTCTTCTTCACCGCACATTTACTTATGTACACTGGCATGTGTTCACGAGCATGAGAAATTAAGTTCCTAGATCGAAGGCCTATATAAATTGCTCCACAGGAGCTCTTGAACTATTATGTAAAATAAAAGGTGACTTACGTAGTTACTTTGTTTCTCATATTCAAGACTGAAACTGTTAATTACATCTGTGAACAAATAAAAAGTCAATAAATATGAGGATCCCAGTAGAAGTCCTCAAAGAACTGTTACTAAAGTATACCGTGAACGCGAATTTCAAATTTAATAATAATAATTTGCTTTATTTCGAAAACAGTACTAATGATACAGCAAGCCATTTTCAGCATTCAGTACAATATTGCATCTAATTTACTCAAAAACGACGTCGGTTGCACAATGGTTAGGACTCTCGACAACCATGCACATGGTCCGGGATTCGAGCCCACACCGGCGCACACCAGATATCTATGGTCGGCCTGCAAAATTTGGGCTACCGATATCCACGCTGAAAATTCCATAATTGTACCAAAAATACAGTGTGGAATCAAGCTGTTACCAAAAATAAAAAAATAAATAAAAAATAAAAAAATAAAATAAAAAAAATAGAAATAAACATCGCATAATAATAATAAAACGTTGTTATAGCAGTTATGTAGCAAATTACTGTATGCAACAAAGTATAAAATTATAGTAATGATAGTTGTTATTACATAACAACTAAAATAAAAATAGCAAAGTTATAAATAAACGATAGAAAGGGTGACACCATAAAATTACAGAAAGATGAACGATGAAAGGGTCGATTCACTTTGCTAATTACATAGTAACCTGCATGTTTCACGTCTAACAGTGCCTTCATCACACAAAATACGGGCTAAATACGGTATTGTAGAATTTTTGTACTTAGTGGTTCGAGCATATAACTTCTTATATTGACTTGTCGTCCGACCTGATGAGATGTAAGGGGACAGTTGTGAATAAAGGGGGTCCAGAAGTTCTGACAGTACAACCTTTGCCCATTTTGCACAGGAATATATGTGTATCTCAATTATAGTGTTGGCGAGCTCACGCAATGGCAAGCCACAAGCCCTACTCACAGCATTTAATACCTTCGAAATATGATATAGTCATTTTTGAGAAGCCCAGGAAAGATTATTAGAGAGCAATAGAGTATAATAGGTAAAATACAGGAGTTTACAAACTGCAGAAGTAAAGGTTGGTTGATACCTGATTGTCTTAACTTTTTAATGTAGAGGGTAAGACGAAACATTTTCTTAGAGATGACCATGAAAGGTCAGAGGAAAGAACTATTCCAAGGTATTTAATGCCTGACTTAGTTTCAATTTCAGTGTTATCTATGCTACAGGGATCATGGAAACTAACTAGTTCATGTATGTCACGTCGTCGCTTGAAAGAAAAGTTAACTGCCTGATATTTGGAAAGATTTAACATGAGAAAATTTGACTTGGACCACTTGTTGATGTCTAACAGAAAGCTATTAAGTTTGGAGCAGTCAGACTCGGAAGTGATAGGCAGTGATACACTCAGATCATCCGCATATTTGACAAAGTTAGTTTCGTTTAAATGAGGCAGATCGTGTAGGAAGAAAGAAAAAAGAGAAGGAGAGAGGACGGTACCTTGAGGAACACCAGCTTTAGTAAGCGAGGTAGAAGATTTGCCATTACATTCAGTATACTGCATTCCATCAGAGAAATAAGAATACAACCAACTCTTAGCCCAGGATCCTGTTTGCGTCAACGAAAGCTTATTTAATAAAAGTCCCTTAGGTTCAGAGTCAAAAGCAGATGTGTAGTCTAGGAAAGCGCCACGAACATATTTAGCACCTTTGTCTAACCAAGAAACAAAATTATAAGACAACCGCAGCATCCAAAGTACTTCTACCATGTTTATATGCAAATTGTTTAGGATCATTATAAGCTTCCAATGAAGGTTCAAGACAAAGTAAAAGTAATTTTTCCATCAATTTTAAAAAGAGGGAAGTAATTGCAATAGGCCTAAATTTAATATCAGTACCAGAAGATGGTTTTGGTATGGGGGTTATATTAATGTGTTTCTACGCAAAAGGCAGAACATCACTGGAAAAGGAAGCATTAAAAATGTCATTTAGAGGGTAACACAAAATGTCAGCACAGTTCCTGAGGACAATGGCAGGTACGCCATCAGGACCAAGGCTTTGGGAAGGCTTACGAGACCGGAGACATTTAAGCACATCAAGAGTATTAAAACCACTAAAATTATTGTCTGTTTGATTTGTATCATTAGGAAGGATATCAACAGAAGAGCGTATGAAAGACTTATTAAGAGTATCAACATTAAGAGATGGGACAGAATGACATCGCTTACCGCTAGTAATTTCTTTGAAAAGTTTTCACTAACTAGAAGGGATTTTACATGACAAGAAACTTTGGTTATAGAAAAAGTTTTGTCTTCGCATTTCGAGTTTTATCAGAGTATTCAACTTTTTTACACCTGACTTATCATTTGTTTTGAACAACAGTTCTTTATCTCTACGTAGCTTTTTGAGATAGGGCGAAGATAAGCGATCAAATCGAATGAATAATGTTTCTTTAGGACAACGTATTTTGAAACACGATTTAAGATAATCAGTAGTGTTTGTGATTGTGCCATCCAATGTTTGTTCTGTAAATAAGTCCCAGTTAGTGTATTTCAACATGCATCTGAGCTTTTCTAGGTTGTCTGGTGAGTAGCATCGCCGTTGAAATCTACCGTAGAGGTGAGAGAAGACTGTGAAGTCTATAGACAGGTGGATGGAATGGCGATTTGTTTTCCATTAGATCCCATGTTAGCATATTTCTTTCTGAGTAAACTAGAAAATGGCAATTTAAACATGCTTATCAGAAAATTCTCATTTTATTGTCGATATACCGATGATAACTTCATTCTTTGTGAAGATTATTCAGTCTGGAATGCAGTAATATGTGAATACAATGAAAGTACACGTGAAAATGTATCTCGAAATAAAATTGCCTTTTTATACATCTTACCGCCTCCCCCGACGGGCTTTGCTAGCTGATATAGGTTCAGGTTGGAAAAGAGCCAGTGGTGACCAAACAAAAACATGGCATCAATCCATGAAATCCTTGACAGTTAAACTGAGTCAGGTAGGGCGATGCAGACTCCCGGGTTGGGGCCCTCGGGACTCTAGGAATCAATGGCTGGAGACAATAGGTGACATGGCTCAAAATCGTTGTCAATGACTGGCGCAGATGTATTCAGTCTCTGTAATCTTTCATATTCCTTTCTACCACTACCCATTCTGTTTCACTCTTATACTTGTCAAACTCTATTAATTCTCTTCACTCATCTTCTTGTCTACCTCTGTGGGCTATTTGGAACGTGGCAACTCGAACTGCTGCACTTCGGTGCCAAGTTCTATGTTGAATCCAGACAGACAGACAGACTGATAAGAAGACCTGATGGTAACATTGAAATGAATTTGCATTGAAAAAGACTACTTGAACTGGCCAATATAAACATTTTCACAGATTCGTTCCTCCACCCTGTTAGGTAAATACCCTCAGTTACAACGTCAGACCTACAAGGGCAGAAGATGAGATTGCAAGCAAACTTAAGAAGTTGTATGTGACACGTTTATTGAAAACAGGTATTCTGAAAAGTTCATCACTAAACCCATGGTCGACAAAACAACAAAATTTCTGTATCTGTTACTAAGATGCGTCCATATATACAACTGCATGCAATTCAAAGGTGATCGGTACCAAGTGAAATAGTAAACAACCAGTTGAATAAATCGTTTTAAAGAATGTTGAATACCGAAAATCTGTAGCTTATATTTTCCACATAACCGATTGTGTTTCTGAAACTACACTATTCACCTCTAATTCTATCTATCAGTTCGACTGCTCCTCGTGTGGAACCAATAATATTGGCCTCTTTGTTCTAGGAATCTAATTTTTCGCGCTTGTGAACACCTATTAGTGTAGCTAAATAAAGGTGTTGTTAAAACCATCACCTCGCTCTAATAGACCAAAAAGCAAGCACCGATTGAAGAGTCTTTCGCTATCATCTATTGGGTATCGAATAAAAGTTCATCACTAAACACAGGGCCAAGAGAGGAGAAAAACATTCTTCTGTATCCGTCTGTTAACAAGAGGTTTCTATATATATATATATATACGATTACAATTCAAACACGATGTTACCAAATGAAATAATAGTCAACAAGTTGAGAAAATCGATTGAAACAATGTTTAATACCAGTTAGCTGCGGCATACTGATGCTGCAAAGTTCAAGTATACCAATCCAATGTGCAAGTACACTAATGACTTTGAATGAATACTGTTCGTTGGATAACGAGACTCACTATTATTGTAGCCCTACTACAAACGCTGTTCATTAAGTGAGCTGTAAAATTTTGATCCCGATTTCATTTTTAAGTTCTGTTTGGACAGTGTGTTGATAACTCGTTAAGGTTAGGTTTACAATTAGGGTTAGATGTGAGTTTGAGAATAAGGTTAGAATGTTTCAGTTTTATTATCCACGTTCTTCTAGTGTATAACTGTCAAACTCCATACTGAAGCCTACTTTGTTCCACCTGATGATGGCTTTAGGGGAAAACTGAGAAGCAGGATAAATGACTCACCAAAAGCACCTATCTTCCATCACCTCGATGAATGCATGTATAGAAACTGGTTCAACTTAAAAATTGACACTCCTTATTATCATTGGGAGATATTTCTAAGTTAAATTAATGAAAAATATCCTATTTAATGTGTTTTCTCATTATTCTTCATTATTTTTCAGATAACCTCCGTCTTCTAATAACGCTATCAAAATTTATATAAGGGACTAATTGTTTCAAAATATAAATTTTGATAGCGTTATTAGAAGACGAAGGTTATCTGAAAAATGTGATGTATTCGCGCTATACATTTCGAACAATCTGATCACACATTTACTTGTCAAGTCAATATAAATGGAAAAGTTGAATTAAACAAAGTGACAAAAAAAAGAATTGAGAATAATTAACACAAACGTTTGGTAATCCAATCAAATAAGGATTACCAAGGTAGGTTAAGAGTAATGACAAACTGTTTTTGAATACACAAGAGAGGCTTAAGTCTATGAATAGCTATAGCCTCAGCGTATTTCAGTAAACGCCCTTGACCGTTTTTATAGATGACCTTAAAGGCTGAGTTAACATCAATCTTATGGGTCATCTCGATTAGATGTTTAGCTATAGACGAAGTTAGTAGTCTGACACCTGCATCTATTGGCTTGTCAAAATTCATCTGTTTTTCTAACCATTTTGGGATATGCTCTCCCACCCTCACGTGCAAAGCGCGATTACTCCTCCCTATGTATGTATGTCCACACACAGAAGAAGATTGGTAAATTGTATGGGATGTGATATAATCACTTGTGCACTTTTGAGGTTTACAGTGAAGCATATTTTTAGCTGTTTCCACAATTACAAGCTGGGCTGCATAGTAGGTTACGGATGATTGAATTCAACCTTTGTCTCACAATCCTACTGTTTATGTCCCCGTTATATGGTAATTTGATAAAAACCTTTTTCTTAGGGACGGTATGGATTGTAGGTTTAGAGGCTAGTTGACTTCTACACCTGTTTAAAAATTTCAAAGGATATCCGTTTTCAACAAGAGTATCCATTAATATTTCGTTTTCTTTGTCCACAACATCAGCCGTACAAGTTCGCTGAATCCTCTTAAGTAGACACTTCACCAAGCTTCTCTTATACTGTAATGGACAGAAGCTGTGAAAATTAAGGTATTGCCCTGTCCAAGTGGGCTTTCTGTAGATAGACCGTCTTATTGAACCATCATCTCTTCGACTCAGAAGTATGTCTAAAAATGCTAGCTGGTTGCGACTTTCTTCCTCACATGTAAGACTAATATGATTTTGTACAGAGTTAAGTCTGTCTAATAGGCGACTCGCGTCTTCATGATCGTCACATATCAAAATGATATCATCTACAGATCTCCTATAAAAGAGCAATTTTGAAATTAAATCGAGGGATAATTTTTCAACATAAGACATGTACACGTCCGCTAACAAAGGTCCTAATGGACTCCCCATAGCAACCCCATCCACTTGTCGAAAATGTTCGCCTTCAAACGTGAAATAGACGTTGTCAGTACATAATAATAATAAATCTTTTAAATAAGTTAAAGGGAAAGGGAATGAAAAACAACTAGAAGAAATATAGTCACAAAGAATATCAACAGTCTTAATCAATGGTACATTAGTAAACAAAGAATTAACATCAAATGAATACATTTTCCTATCTTTTATGTTCATATCTACAAGACAGTCAACAAGTTCATATGTATCTTTCAAAGTAAACTTACATAATTCATTGCGTACTGGACTTAAAATATCAGCTAACCATTTTGCTAGTTTATGTGTAGGGGAGTTACACATTGAAAGAATTGGACGTAATGGATTGTCAACCTTATGAATTTTAGATAGTCCATAGAGGTTTGGAAAATCAGATCCCATGGGTTTCAAGGAGTTAAACTCCTGTTTATCGATAACGTTCATGACACGAAGTTTTACTAAATGAGAATTTACTTTTCCTTCCAATTTTCTGATATCATCCGAAGGAACATCGGCTATGAATTTATTTTCGTCATTAAGAATGGATAACATTTTTGTTTTATAATCATTTCTGTCCATTACAACTACACCAGATCCTTTGTCAGGTTTCAGAATAACTATATCGGATCTATTACGTAATTCCTTTAGGGCTTTAAAATGGGTTGATGTTAAAATGCTTCTTTGTTTTCGACTTGAATTACGGAATTGGTGTGCAACATCAACAAATTTAACTTTCAGCCAACTTTGGTCATCTGTCGAGGAAGGAGTTAGAGAACTCAACTGATCATACAAATTTCCAAACTGAGAATCAATTGCTAAGTCCGAAATAATGTTTAATGGGATAGAAAAATCGAAACCAAGTGATAACACCTCCTTTTCATGTAATAAATGTTCAAGCGATGACAGATTTGCCACATACTTATCAGGATTTAATGGGAATTGGTTTAATTGAAAGTCAGAGGTACCGGATCCAAGCAGTTTCAATCTAGTATTCTCTTTCGTCTTATTAACGGCAGAGCTACAAAAATTAGTGAACTTGATTTGGCAGATTATGGAGACATCAGACAATATATTTGATGATGATAAATGGAGTTCAATCAATCCACATAACTTCTCATTAGAACTGTCAATGTGAGATTTCGTAAGGCGAATAAGATTTGAAATATTTGGTTGAAGTTAAGAGGATCGAAGGGCTTTGTAAAATGCTGTCGGGAATGTGTGACTTGAGAGACAAGATTTATAAAAATCTAATTTCACCTTTTCAGATGCTACTTTACACTTTAGGTTAAGAAGTCCATCTAACCGTTTAATAGTGCATGGAGGGAGTCTTCTTTTCAAAAATACACTGAGGCTATAGCTATTCATAGACTTAAGCCCCCCCTCCCTGTGTATTCAAAACAGTTTGTTATTACTCTTAACCTACCTTGGTAATCCTTATTTGATTGGATTACCAAACGTTTGTGTTAATTATTCTTAATTCCGTTTTCTCTCACTTTGTTTAATTTAACTTTTCCATTTATGTTGACTGAAAAGTAAATGTGTGAGAGGTCAGATTGTTCGAAATGTATAGCGCAAATACATCACATTTTTCAGATAACCTCCGTCTTCTAATAACGCTATCAAAATTTATTAAAGGGACTAATTGTTTCAAAATTTAAATGCTAAGTCTTATAAAGAGTGTCCACTCAGTAATGATGGTGGATATGCAATAGAGTTAGGCTTTGAACTATTCAGTTCATAGTCTACATTTTTGATTATTCAAAACAGTTTAAAAATGGAAAAGTAATTGCTTTAATTGGACACTAGTAACTGGTGTCATGCGCCTTGTCCTGTGTTTACTGCAGACTGAATTGTATCAGTCAGTCAACTTTGCAATGTAGTGTATCAGTGGCACGGAATGTTCGCAGACTTCCCATGTGGTTTGGGGGTTTGAGCCCCGGTCAACGCAGTCCTCGACCTTTCTAAGCCGGTAATAAGTTCGGTAAAGAGGAGAGATTGGTTTTGAGGCAATAGCAACACCATTCCGTAAAAATAAACACTACTGTTACCGAAACTTCAAGCCTCTAACTTGAAGACCTTTGTTCCATTTGGAACGCAAAGGGATAAAATAATTTTAAAATGTTTGAAACCTAGCCACTATGCTAGGTGAAAAAGGTTCGGATCTCAGTTCCTTCTAGGTTGTAGATATGCCTTGCTGACTGGTGGGTACTGCCAAGCACGAAACTTAGGTCCAAGACTTTCTGTTGATTGCTTCCAAGCATCTCATAAAAAGTGAGTGTTAGGTAAATTGAAGTAGAATTTAATTTTATGAACGATTATCATGTCTACCTATAAAATAATACTACTGATTTTTGGGTATATTGGTTTTTTCTTAAAATCCTTTGCATTTCGAGTAGAACGTTTATATCATGGTTCGTACTAGGTGGAGTCATCAGGTGCATTTATGTTGACGGTGAATAAATCATTAAAAGAAGTTATAAATCTCCATCCTTTGACGTGGCTGAAATGTAATGTTACCCATTTTCGTTTATCACCTTTTCAAACATTCTTTCTTCCCTGACAGAATTAGAAAGAAGCGAATTCATATATCAATCCACGAAATTAATGACCATGTCGTGTAAATCGTGTAGAAAAGTATAAGTTGCTTGGATTTGTTTCAAGTAAATGCCTGATTGTACAGTTTAACCCCCTGCTGGCATCAGTTAGAGAACCTTCACCTGGAGTTCTAGAGAGACTAGGTGACCAGGTCGGGTGGGTGTTAAGACAAATATTAGCCAATGACATTAGTTGGAATTTACGGGGTGTAAGCGCAATATCGCTTGAAATTAAGTCACGCGTAGATAAAGGCTATCCCGGTCCAGAACAAACAAGAAGCCGGTCACTGTTTCTATGGTACTATTAATAAACAAATCAATAATTATATATATACAACAACCCTTAACGGTTTCAAGAGTACAAAGCACAAACGCTTAACAGAAAGCAAGGTACCGCTATCAGAGCGGAATAACGTTAAAGCCAAGATTGCGAACTAGCCGGAACCAGACACAACCGTTCAGGTAAGCAGTCAGTAGAAGAATGAACCCAAATAAGGCATGGCATAAAAACAGAGAGCGTTTAAGAGAGATAGACCGAGCATAGGCACAAAGATAGAATTTAATTGGCTACTTAACCAGGTAGGAAAATACAGATGAAAATCAATAAATAAGATAAACTCGACAGAATAGTACAAAGTTAGACATGGGTCAGCAAAAATAACAGTTCACAGAATACTCTGATTGGGCCATGAGTTCAGCTGTCTGACTAAACGGATCGAGGTAAAAAAACACATACACACAGTTCATTAAACAAGCAGGGGTAGACACGTTAGGCATGGATAATTGGGTTGCAACAACGCTAGGCTGATCCGGGACAGGTTGACTTGATTCAAGGATGGGAATAGAATTGATCTTACAGGGGGCATTTAGTCGGGTTCCAGTGGCTGGATCCTTACGAACTCAACGAATTCGGGATGTCCTGATTTCGAACTCGGGTAGTTGCGCACTGCCGAAGACTCTTAAACTAGGACTCAATGGCTGTCGATTACTCTCTGCTAGTTCCCATGGTCCTCTAATTGATTCTCAATCAGTTCGTGATCAAACTTGAAACAAATCAAATGCTTATGAACTAACTCTTGGAAGTTGGCCAGTATGTTTGAAACAGATTTTGGTGAAGCGGACTTATTCGTTATTTATCTTTAGTTCGCTTGTATATCTTATCGCAGTATTTACTCAATCATTTCTTCTGTTGTCCTACAACTCTCTACAACTTCTGATTATAATTATTTTTATTTCTTCATCACATTTATTACCAATTAATTTGATGTGGTAGCACGCATGACTAGGCACTAATACTACGTCCTCTGTTTATACCTTTCCTTTTATTTTCAAGTGTTGGTTTTGTAGGGATTTGGTTTGATTTTATGGAGGATTTAATCATGAGCTGACATCAGTTAGAGAACCACTGGAAAACCTGCATGGAGTACTGGACAGCTGTTTCGTCCTAGTTTGGGACTCCTCAGCAGTACGCACCCACCACAGGGGTTCGAACCCAGGACCTTCTGGTTACAAGGCGAGCTCGTAGACCATTGAGCCACTGGGACCCGATCCAATGGTTCTTGAATTCTAACTTCTGCCAATTCACGACATAGCGCGACCACTTTGCAATGTCTTCTTCGATGAGTTACTGCCTCATGTTCGACCTGCTGTACCCTACTGGTCACGGCTTCCCACTAGAACCCCAGGTTAACTGCCTGAATAGGGCCAGTCGCTAGTGAGCATCAGATTAATTTTCAAGTGTTGGTTTTGTAGGGATTTGGTTTGATTTTATGGAGGATTTCTTTTATTCCTTGTAATTCCATGTGTAGTGTGATTTATTGAATAGACGCTATAAAATATCTCTGTGTTACTTGCTTAGATGATGCCTTATTGCTTGTTTATTTTTATTTTATCGCTTGGCATTCCGGGTGGAATATTGTGCTTCAAGTTTGAGCTAGGAATTTTTGGTTGCAGTGGTGTGATTCTTTTGATGAGACAGAGTTGCTCTTTAAGCAGTTTTACTATCAGCTGAATGAGGTTGAGGAGTGCGTCGGGGGGGAGTGGAGACGATAGAACCACAGACCGCGTGGGGTGTGTTTGGCATGTATTCTACCTACTGGACCACCGATTTGATACTGGAAAGCAGTAGGCAACTCAAATGAAGACTAGATATTGATTACTAGTCAGTTCAGTCCCCCGCTTTAGCCTATGGAAATGAAGATAGAAGATAGACTGTCCTGTGCTTTTGAATCAAGGTCATTTGTGACTTTGGAATATCTACGGGAATAGTTGGTGTTTGATTATTGCTCACAGAGTTTTGGACGCCACTTTGTAGGGAATGTTCTACTCGATTCTACAGTAATTCTTACAGTTGAATTTCGGTTAGCTAACTTTGTTCTACAGTATTTGTTTCTTACTTAGAAGATTAACTGGACTGTCTAACTGCCTAAGGGCACTGTTTAGGTCATTTTAGTTTTTGATGTTATTATTATTATTGAATAAATGTCTTTTATGCTGTCTTTGGATCATTTCATAACTGTGCACATCTCTAAAGGAAGTTTTGGACAACTGCGCGATAGGACGCAAAGATTGGTTTCCTGCGTTCAGGTCACAGCAAGTCGGTTCTTGTCGCCATACATATTGCCTTAAAAAGTGTTGAAGAAAATACAAATGGTCAAGTGTTGATCTCCAGGGATGTGATTGGTTACAGAATTGGCGACAAGCTGACATCAGTTACAGAACAGTTGGAAAACCTGGGAGTACTCGAGAGCCGTTTCATCCTAGTATTCTGCCAACTTGTGATTTATATATTTGGAGCAGATTTTAGAATTCACGGAAGATTCGGCTGGATCCCAGGGAACTATTGGTCTACCAGCTCACCCGATAATCGGGATGTCCTGGTTCTGATCTCCGGTGGGCACGTAC